>OY759257.1:10589974-15619498 GCA_963662185.1 Eilema griseolum | reverse complement strand
CCCTAGACCGGGAACTGGCCAAAGAGGCGGCTATCGTCGAGCGATGGGCTGCTGTCGACGGCGGCCTGGACGTGGACGCGAGGTGCGAGCGGCTCGCTGGAGCGCTGACTCGCGTCTGCGACGCGGCGATGCAGAGGGCGAGGCCTGTCCCGCCCCGGAGGCAGGTGTACTGGTGGCGTCCCCACCTAGCCGGGCTGCGTACAGCGAGCTACGCGGCCCAGAGGCAGTATACCCGCAGCCGAAGGCGGGCTATTAGAGACCTCGCCCGTGAAGAGCAATTGTACGCCGCGTACAGGGCCGCCCGTGAGGCCCTGAGCTCGGCGATCAAAGCCGCCAAGGAGGACTCCTGGAGGGAGTGGCTCGAGAGTCTCGACCAAGACCCGTGGGGGCGCCCGTACAAAACCGTGAGCCAAAAGCTCCGGCCATGGGCTCCTCCTCTCACTAGAACTCTCGAGCCAAACCTCTTGGACCGTGTGGTCAGTTCCCTCTTCCCTGCGAGGGAAGAGTGGGTCCCACCGCGGATGGCAGCATCAGGCCAGGTGCCGGCAGACGAAGGGGCAATACCTCCCGTGTCCGAGGCCGAGTTAGGGGCCGCGATCCTGGCGCTCAAATCTAGGAACCGCGCCCCGGGCCCGGACGGCATCCCTGGGAAGGTGATTGCCACAGTCATGCCGGCACTGGAGGAGGAGACGCTGTCCCTCATGTCGGAGTGTGTGGCGTCGGGGAGGGTCCCGCGACGATGGAAGACCGGGAAGCTCGTGCTTCTTAAAAAGCACGGGCGCCCAGCCGAGTCGCCGTCGGCCTACCGCCCCATCGTTTTGCTCGACGAGACGTGCAAGCTGTTCGAGCGGGTGCTCGCTGCGCGTCTCGTCAGCCACCTGGAGGGGGCGGGGCCCAATCTTAGTGACGGCCAGTTCGGCTTCCGTCGCGGGAGGTCGACCCTCGACGCCGTATCCCGGCTGCGGGACGGCGTCGATGAAGCGGTTGCTGGGGGAGAGGTGGTGTTGGCTGTATCGCTGGATATAGCCAACGCTTTCAACACCCTCCCCTGGGAGACCATCGCGGAGGCGCTGAGGTACCACAACGTCCCGTGTTACCTCAGGCGCGTCCTGGCGGACTACTTCGTGGACCGGGTCATCATCTACCCGGCCCAAGACGGGGTGGTCCGCCGAAGTATGTCGTGCGGCGTTCCGCAGGGGTCGGTCCTCGGGCCGCTTCTGTGGAACGTCGGCTATGACTGGGTCCTGCGCGGTGCTACTCTTCGGGGGGTCGGCGTACTTTGTTACGCCGACGATACCCTAGTCACCGCGCGGGGCCCCACGTTTCGCGACGCCGCCGTCCTCGCTACGGCAGCCGTCGCTCACGTCGTTCGCCGCATCAGGGCGCTGGGGCTAAAGGTGGCCCTTGAAAAGTCCGAGGCCCTCTTTTTCCATGGGCCTCGGCAGACGCCGCCTCGGGATAGCTCGATCATGGTGGGCGGCACCTCCATCGCTGTCGGGACCAGCCTGAAGTATCTCGGGCTCGTTCTCGACAGTCGATGGCGGTTTGCGGAGCATTTCCGGCAGCTGGCACCCAAATTGCTGGCGTTTGCCGGGATGCTCTCGCGGTTGCTGCCCAACAGTGGAGGTCCGGGGTCTGCCTGCCGCCGTCTCTACGACGGGGTGGTGCGCTCCAAGGCGCTCTATGGAGCGCCGATCTGGGCGGAGGCTCTCTGCCCTGCTAATGTTGCGCTGCTGCGACGTCCGCAGCGCGCCATCGCGCAGAGGGCCGCAAGGGCGTACCACACCGTCTCTTATGAGGCGGCGTGTCTGATTGCGGGCAGCATCCCCTGGGATCTCGAGGCTGGCGTCTTGAAGAAGGTGTACGAGGAGGGCGCCCTGATGCGGCGCGTTGTCGGAGGTCGGCCGCTTCCGGAGGAGATCGATCGCTGGAGACAGGTGGCTCGCGACGTTCTCTTTCGGAAGTGGGCCGTAAGGTTGAGCTCCGTAAGGAGCAGTTCGCTGCTTGTGGGGGCCGTTCGGCCCGTCCTGCGTGAGTGGGTAGAGCGGGGTCATGGGGCTCCCACGTATCACCTCACCCAACTTCTCACGGGTCATGGCTGTTTTGCCAAGTACCTGTGGGAGGTGGTGGGGGTGGAAACGGAGCCCCGGTGCCGCAACTGCACCAGCGGTGACCCCGACACGGCACATCACACATTGGCCGTATGTGAGGCGTGGGACGGCCAGAGAGCGGCCCTCACGAACACCGTAGGAGCAGACCTCTCGCTGTCGGCCGTAGTTTCAGCTATGGCCGGCAGCGAACAGTGTTGGGCCGCCGTCGCCTCATTCGCTAGCGAGGTGATGGCGGCAAAGAGAGAAGCCTTGCGGGAGCGGGAGCGAGCTGGACTCACTCTCCCGCCCCGCAGGCCCCCGGCGAGGGGACGCCGGCGAGCACTATTTGCCCGCGTCCCCGAATGAGAGTGGCCACGGGCGGTGGGTCGGGGGACCCGCTGCCCTCATGCTGACGTGGCGGAATGCGCCCCTGTGTGTTCCGGGGGTGCATTCTTCAGAGGAGGAAAGGCCCCACTGTCTCGGCCCGACGGCCGGGACCGTGGGGCCTCTAGAGGCGAGCCCGCTAAATAGGGCGTCCCTAGCCGAGTCGCGGTGAGCATTCTATCCCGCGGCTCGGATTAGGCGAAGGAGGAACACCGTGGTGGTTTAGTGGGTAGTCTGGCCTTTATCCGAGGCCAGGAGTCCCCACACGAAGCGAGCCCCCTGCCCCCGCGGGGGGTGAGCGAAGTGCGTAAATGCATTCCCCCGCTCCTCATCCTGTATAGCGTCCTTAAGATCCACAAGGACGAAGATCTGCTCCGGATTTTGAGATCCCGGAACCATAACGTGTTCCGCGATTTAACCCCGGAGCAGATACGTATGGCAGTGCTATACAGGAAGACGGCCAGAAACCCCCACACCTGCCATGTGGTACTTAGGGTTTCCCCAGAGGTATGGACTCGAGCCCTGGACAGGGGGAGGCTGCATGTAGACCTGCAACCCATTAGAGTTGCAGATCAATCTCCCATAGTGCAGTGCTCCCGGTGCCTAGGGTATGGACACACCAGGAAGACCTGCACCGGTACGGCATCCAGGTGTAGTCACTGCGGTGGGCTCCATCTGAGAGCCGAATGCCCAGACTACGCTGCCGGTGCAGAGCCCACATGCTGCAACTGCCAGAGGGAGAGGCTAGGCGGCGCGGGCCATAGTGTGTATAGTGACTTGTGCCCTGTGCGACAGAGATGGGATGAGATAGCGAGGACCACCACTCAGTACCGGTGCTAACGTTGTCCCGGGGAACACGACCCCATACAGAGTGCTACAGGCGAACCTCAAGAAGAAGAAGCTGGCAATCGATGACTTCATACTCGAAGCCTCGAGGCGAAAAGCCACGGTCGCTCTAATCCAAGAGCCCTACGTAGGCAACTCGGCAAGGATGAAATCATACCAGGGCGTCAGGGTCTTCCAGAACACTGGGCAAGGAGGAGGGACTGTGAAGGCGGCCATTGCCGTCTTCGATCCAACACTGGATGTCGTGCAGTACCCGCAACTCACCACTGATAACATCGCAGTGGTGGGGATCCGGACCAGTGCCTGGACGATCACGCTGGTGAGCTTCTACTTTGAACCGAGGCCAGCACCACTGGGGCCCTACTTAGAGCGCCTTAAAGAGGTGAGGAGAAGCCTAGGTTCCCAGCTTGTTGTTTTTGGGGGAGATGCCAACGCAAAGAGCACCTGGTGGGGTCACATGTTCGAAGACAGCAGAGGCGAGTTACTGAGAGGGGTCCTCGCTGAGATGGACCTCCATGTCCTGAACAGTGGAAATATTCCGACTTTCGACACTGTGAGAAATGGAAAGAGGTACTGCAGCTTCGTTGACATCACGGCATGCACGAGCAACGCGCTCGCCTGGGTCGGCGCTTGGAAGGTTGATACAAGTCTAGCTGCGAGCTCAGACCACAACGGCATAGTGTTCAACCTCAACCTGGCGAAAGCCAGAGGTACAAACATTCAACGCACAACGCGTATTTACAACACCCGCAAGGCCGACTGGGATGCTTTCAAAGCTAACGTGGGTCGGCTGCTCTCGGATATTGCGATAGACGAAACAGAGCACCACACCCAGATGGATACCTTAGTCGAAGCATACACGAGAGCAGTCGAGTCCGCGTGCAGGGAGAGCATCCCAGTTAAAAAACCGGTGGGGTTGATCGCTGCGCCGTGGTGGTCGGAAAAACTCGCTGAATTGCGAAAGGTAATGATCACCTACAAGCGCCGCATCAGGAACGCAGCGCCCGTTCGTAGGGCGTTTGTGATAGCGCAGTACCTGGAAAGAAAGGAGATGTATGAAAGTGAAGTAAAAAAGGCACAGGTCGAGAGCTGGAAGACTTTCTGCGGAAAGCAGGACAGGGAGGGCCTCTGGGAGGGGATTTATCGGGTTATAGGAAGGGCCACAGTAAGGGAAGAGGATACTCTGCTCGCCGCCAATGGCTCATTCCTGGACGCGAAGGGTTCGGCTGAGTTGCTCGCCCAGACCTTCTACCCGGGAGACCGGGAAGGCGAGGATAACGAGGGACATCGAAGAGTACGAGAAAAGGCGAGAAGTTTGGATGGTGATTTGGGTCATCATGATGATGACCCACCTTTTACGGTGGGCGAACTCTTCGATGCCCTTCGGAAATTTAACCCTAAAAAGGCTCCGGGGGCGGATGGCTTCACCGCCGATATCTGCACCCACGCCATAGGGGCCGACCCCTTATTCTTCCTGAAGCTTCTGAATCGGTGCCTTCACCACGGCTACTTTCCTAAAATATGGAAGGAAGCCGTGGTGGTGGCACTGAGGAAGCCGGGGAGGGAGTCGTACACCGTCCCCAAATCGTACAGGCCTATCGGTTTACTGCCCGTTTTGGGGAAGGTGTACGAGAGAATGCTGGTAGCTCGTCTCAACTTTTATTTATTACCGAAAATTAGTCCCCGCCAATATGGCTTTATGCCGCAGAAAGGCACCGAAGACGCCCTTTATGACCTTTTGAGTCACATAAGGGCTAGACTTGATGAAAAGAGGATAGTCCTTATGGTGTCGCTGGACATAGAGGGCGCCTTCGATAGCGCATGGTGGCCTGCCATCAAGGTGAGACTGGCGGAGGAACAGTGTCCGGCGAATTTGAGACGAGTTATCAGCAGTTACCTTAGGGACAGGGAGGTAAGGGTAAGGTATGCGGGCGAGGAGTGTAGACGCTCCACGGAGAAGGGGTGCGTCCAGGGCTCAATTGGCGGACCCTTGCTGTGGAACTTATTGTTGGATCCCTTGCTGCACCAGCTGGAAAATGGGTTGGTTCATGTCCAGGCTTTCGCGGACGATATAGTGCTGGTGTTTGACGGGGACAGCGCCCTGGAGATCGAGGGACAAGCCAATGCCTCTCTCGAGCATGTGCGGGAGTGGGGCATCCGAACGAAGCTGAAATTCGCACCGCACAAAACCTGTGCGATGGTTATCACGCGGAGGCTGAAGTACGATGTCCCGCGCCTCAGCATGGGCGGGATAGACATTGGACTGTCCGAACACATAAAAATCCTGGGGCTAACCATAGACCACAAACTCAGTTTCAACACCCACGTCTCACAAGTATGTAAGAAGGCGATTGGAATTTACCACAAACTAGCGAGGATGGCCCGGATCAGCTGGGGACTTCATCCCGAGGTGATCCGGACCATCTACAACGCGGCTGTGGAGCCGACGGTGCTGTACGCGGCCAGCAGTTGGTGCGCGGCAGTGGATAGACTTGGGATACGGAAGCAGTTGAACGTGGTGCAGCGCGGGTTCGCCCAAAAACTTTGCAAGAGCTACCGGACGGTCTCTCTGCACTCGGGGCTGATCCTGGCTGGAATGCTCCCTCTGGACCTCAGAGTTCGCGAGGTGGCCTCGTTGTACGAGGCCAAGAGAGGGGTGTCCCAGTCATGGTTGGGAGACAGAGAGATCGAACGGATGACTCCAGCAGTTGAGGCGCCTCACCCCGCGGAGCATGTGCGCCTGGAGTTCACCAGTCTGGTAGACGAGGATCAACTTCAGCGCACCAATAACATCGAGGTGCGCATTTTCACGGACGGGAGCAAGATTGAGGGTCGTGTCGGCGCCGCGTTATCCATTTGGAATAACGGGGCCGAAACTAAGACCCTCAAACTTGCTCTCTCGCCGCACTGCACCGTCTATCAGGCCGAGCTCCTGGCCATTAGCAAAGCGACCAGTGAGGTCCTCAGACGCGGCGCGGCCACGTTTGGCGTTCTCAGCGACAGCAGAGCCGCACTCATGACAGTTATAAACCATCGCGCCCTCCACCCGCTGGCGGTTGAAGCCAGACAGAACATCAGGCGGGGCTTGGCCCAGGGCAAGGAAATCTCCTTATTCTGGGTCAAGGCCCACGTAGGGTTGGAGGGCAACGAGCGAGCCGACCTGCTCGCAAAAGAGGCGGCTCTGCGGTCGAAGGTAGCGCCACACTATAGTCTGTGCCCCGTTTCGTTCGTGAAGCGAGGTCTACGCCAGATCTCGCTTGGCGAATGGAACGAACGGTACAAGTCGGGTGAAACTGCTTCCGTGACCAAGCTCTTTTTCCCATGCGCAGTGGCGGCTTACAGCATCGTCCGCAAGATGGGAGTCGCTAGTACAACGACCCAGCTGCTAACAGGGCATGGTGGGTTCTCCGAATACTTGACTCGTTTCAAGTGCAAGGAGAACCCATCATGCGCCTGCGAACCGGGGGTAGATGAGACAGTCGTACACCTTGTCGTGGACTGCCCGATCCACGCAAGGGATCGCTTTAACTTAGAACAGCAGATAAAGATGAAAATTGTAATTGAAAATTTATCAATATTGCTCACCAAGGACTATAGAAAACACTTCTTAGAATATTGTAATAAAATAATTAGAATAGTTAATAAGAGAAATAGTTAATAAGGTTGCCACCAGTGGATATTTATATAGAAATATCCCAGGGTGGTGACGGTTATAAGATAAATCAAAGGCTAAGAAGTAAAAAATTTTAGTATTAAGTTCAAAAGCTGGTTAGTATTAAATGATAATGTTTGTTTTTAAATTTAAGTAGAAATAAGATTACATATGTACAATAGTAAGTAAGAAAGCTTGTAAACATAGTTAATAAGAGTTAAGAAAAGAAAAATAAAGAATAAATATTCATAGATACACACCCACCCCCCTCCACCTGTCCCGAAGTATGAAAGGTATAGCGTGAAAGTACGAGAGGTATATAAGCGAGAACTGGTATGTTACAAGAGGACTGGAATGGAAGCGAGAAAACCAAAGGAGAGAGTATATTATGTATGAGTATCAAACCTTGAGTGGGTTTTTAGTAAAAAGCAGTCGAAAGACTAGGGTACACACCGCATTGTTTAGAGTAGGCTCTGGCGACTTACCCTGTATACAGCCAAGAGGTGTTAGTATAAAAAAAAAAAAAAAAAAAAAAAAAAAAAAAAAAAAAAAAAAAAAAAAAACCTAACCTAACCTAACCTAACCTAACCTAACCTAACCTAACCTAACCTAACCTAACCTGGCGGGTCGTCGAGGGGGTGGAGACCGCGTCGGACCACCGGTACATCCGGTTCGACGTCTTCGCCGCCTCGGCGGCTCAAGTAGTGTTCGACCGCTCCTTGTTGGGGGAGGGTCCGCGGTGGCGCCTTGGATCCCTAGACCGGGAACTGGCCAAAGAGGCGGCTATCGTCGAGCGATGGGCTGCTGTTGACGGTGGCCTGGACGTGGACGCGAGGTGCGAGCGGCTCGTTGGAGCGCTGACTCGCGTCTGCGACGCGGCGATGCAGAGGGCGAGGCCTGTCCCGCCCCGGAGGCAGGTGTACTGGTGGCGTCCCCACCTAGCCGGGCTGCGTACAGCTAGCTACGCGGCCCAGAGGCAGTACACCCGCAGCCGAAGGCGGGCTATCAGAGATCTCGCCCGTGAAGAGCAATTACACGCCGCGTACAGGGCCGCCCGTGAGGCCCTGAGCTCGGCGATCAAAGCCGCCAAGGAGGACTCCTGGAGGGAGTGGCTCGAGAGTCTCGACCAAGACCCGTGGGGGCGCCCGTACAAAACCGTGAGCCAAAAGCTCCGGCCCCTGGGCGCCTCCTCTCACTAGAACTCTCGAGCCGAACCTCTTGGACCGTGTGGTCAGTTCCCTCTTCCCTGCGAGGGAAGAGTGGGTCCCACCGCGGATGGCAGCATCAGGCCAGGTGCCGGCAGACGAAGGGGCAATACCTCCCGTGTCCGAGGCCGAGTTAGGGGCCGCGATCCTGGCACTCAAGTCCAGGAACCGCGCCCCGGGCCCGGACGGCATCCCTGGGAAGGTGATTGCCACAGTCATGCCGGCACTGGAGGAGGAGACGCTGTCCCTCATGTCGGAGTGTGTGGCGTCGGGGAGGGTCCCGCGACGATGGAAGACCGGGAAGCTCGTGCTCCTTAAAAAGCACGGGCGCCCAGCCGAGTCGCCGTCGGCCTACCGCCCCATCGTTTTGCTCGACGAGACGTGCAAGCTGTTCGAGCGGGTGCTCGCTGCGCGTCTCGTCAGCCACCTGGAGGGGGCGGGGCCCAACCTTAGTGACGGCCAGTTCGGCTTCCGTCGCGGGAGGTCGACCCTCGACGCCGTATCCCGGCTGCGGGACGGCGTCGATGAAGCGGTTGCCGGGGGAGAGGTGGTGTTGGCTGTATCGCTGGATATAGCCAACGCTTTCAACACCCTCCCCTGGGAGACCATCGCGGAGGCGCTGAGGTACCACAACGTCCCGTGTTACCTCAGGCGCGTCCTGGCGGACTACTTCGTGGACCGGGTCATCATCTTCCCGGCCCAAGACGGGGTGGTCCGCCGAAGTATGTCGTGCGGCGTTCCGCAGGGGTCGGTCCTCGGGCCGCTTCTGTGGAACGTCGGCTATGACTGGGTCCTGCGCGGTGCTACTCTTCGGGGGGTCGGCGTACTCTGTTACGCCGACGATACCCTAGTCACCGCGCGGGGCCCCACGTTTCGCGACGCCGCCGTCCTCGCTACGGCAGGCGTCGCCCACGTCGTTCGCCGCATCAGGGCGCTGGGCCTAAGGGTGGCCCTTGAAAAGTCCGAGGCCCTCTTCTTCCATGGGCCTCGGCAGACGCCGCCTCGGGATAGCTCAATCATGGTGGGCGGCACCTCCATCGCTGTCGGGACCAGCCTGAAGTATCTCGGGCTCGTTCTCGACAGTCGGTGGCGGTTTGCGGAGCATTTCCGGCAGCTGGCACCCAAATTGCTGGCGTTTGCCGGGATGCTCTCGCGGTTGCTGCCCAACAGTGGAGGTCCGGGGTCTGCCTGCCGCCGTCTCTACGACGGGGTGGTGCGCTCCAAGGCGCTCTATGGAGCGCCGATCTGGGCGGAGGCCCTCTGCCCTGCTAATGTTGCGCTGCTGCGACGTTCGCAGCGCGCCATCGCGCAGAGGGCCGCACGGGCGTACCACACCGTCTCTTATGAGGCGGCGTGTCTGATTGCGGGCAGCATCCCCTGGGATCTCGAGGCTGGCGTCTTGAAGAAGGTGTACGAGGAGGGCGCCCTGATGCGGCGCGTTGTCGGTGGTCGGCCGCTTCCGGAGGAGATCGATCGCTGGAGACAGGAGGCTCGCGACGTTCTCTTTCGGAAGTGGGCCGTAAAGTTGAGCTCCGTAAGGAGCAGTCCACTGCTTGTGGGGGCCGTTCGGCCCGTCCTGCGTGAGTGGGTAGAGCGGGGTCATGGGGCTCCTTCGTATCACCTCACCCAACTTCTCACGGGTCATGGCTGTTTTGCCAAGTACCTGTGGGAGGTGGTGGGGGTGGAAACGGAGCCCCGGTGCCGCAACTGCACCAGCGGTGACCCCGACACGGCACATCACACATTGGCCGTATGTGAGGCGTGGGACGGCCAGAGAGCGGCCCTCACGAACACCGTAGGAGCAGACCTCTCGCTGTCGGCCGTAGTTTCAGCTGTGGCCGGCAGCGAACAGTGTTGGGCCGCCGTCGCCTCATTCGCTAGCGAGGTGATGGCGGCAAAGAGAGAAGCCTTGCGGGAGCGGGAGCGAGCTGGACTCACTCTCCCGCCCCGCAGGCCCCCGGCGAGGGGACGCCGGCGAGCACTATTTGCCCGCGTCCCCGAATGAGATTGGCCACGGGCGGTGGGTCGGGGGACCCGCTGCCCTCATGCTGACGTGGCGGAATGCGCCCCTGTGTGTTCCGGGGGTGCATTCTTCAGAGGAGGAAAGGCCCCACTGTCTCGGCCCGATGGCCGGGACCGTGGGGCCTCTAGAGGCGAGCCCGCTAAATAGGGCGTCCCTAGCCGAGTCGCGGTGAGCATTCTATCCCGCGGCTCGGATTAGGCGAAGGAGGAACACCGTGGTGGTTTAGTGGGTAGTCTGGCCTTTATCCGAGGCCAGGAGTCCCACACGAAGCGAGCCCCCTGCCCCCGCGGGGGGTGAGCGGAGTGCGTAAATGCATTCCCCACGTAAAAAAAAAAAAAAAAACCTAACCTAACCTAACCTAACCTAACCTAACCTAACCTAACCTAACCTAACCTAACCTAACCTAACCTAACCTAACCTAACCTAACCTAACCTAACCTAACCTAAACCTAACCTAACCTAACCTAACCTAACCTAACCTAACATTAACTGACGGATGCGTCTAGGCGTTTCTTTTTCAGAATTTACCTTTGTTAATGCGTGAATAAGGGGCTTGTGATCTGTGTACACTGTTAACTGCCTACCTTCTACCATGTTCCTAAAATGCACTATAGACATGTAGATGGCTAACAATTCTCTATCATATGTGCTATACTTTTGCTGTATGTCTGACAGCTTCTTGGAAAAATACCCTAGCGGTTGCCAGTTCCCTTTTAATCTCTGTTGTAGCACGGCACCTACGCATGTGTCCGATGCGTCAGTCATCAGCGCTAACGGTACCTGAGGGGCTGGATGAGCGAGTGTAGCGGCGCTTTGTAGGCTGACCTTACATTGCTCGAACGCTGCCTCTGCCTCCGCGTCCCATGCTATCAACGTTTTATCCTTTTTTTTTGAATTCAACTAAAACTTATTTAAATGCGCGTGATGACTCGCAGCCTTGGGTAAATGCGCCCTATAAAAATTTACCATGCCTAAGAATCGCCGGAGGTCCTCAACCGTTTCCGGTTTCTTATAGTCTGCAACCGCCCTTACCTTATCGGGCAACGGGTTTATGCCTTCGCTTGTAACTGTGTGACCTAGAAACTCCACTGAACTTTGGCCGAATCGACACTTGGCCACATTTATCGTAATGCCTAATTCGCGGAATCGCTGAAATACAATACGTACGTGTTCTTTGTTTATTGCATCATTTTCTGATGCAATAATTATGTCGTCTATGTAGCAAAACAGCGAGCTTTGTGCGTTTTGCTTGCCTTGTGGCATCGAAAAGGACTCTAGCCCTTTTAGTACTGTGTGGTCCATGAATTTTTGAAAACTTTGCGAACTTGAGCGGAGGCCGAAACACATGCGGGGAAACTGAAACAGCCCGAAAGGCGTGATGATGGCCGTCTTCTCAACGTCCTCGGGAGCTATCCTGATGAAGTGATAGGCTCTATTGATGTCTATCGTTGTGAACACTTTTTTCCCGTCCAAACCATATGTAAAATCATGCAACCTAGGCACCGGGTATCTGTCCGGTTTCGTTATTGCATTGAGCCGTCTGTAGTCTCCGCACGGCCGTATCTTGCCGTCCTTTTTCGGAACGACATGTAACGGGCTGGCCCACTGACTACTGGACGGCTCGCAAATCCCCATATCTTGCATAATACGGAATTCTTCTCTCACCTGTTTATATTTGTCCGGCGGCAACGGCCTCGCTCGGGCATGAACCGGCGGTCCGGTTGTCTCGATGTGGTGGTAGACATCGCTCTCTGGTGCATTCTTGAAATTGACCGGCTTGGTGATCTCTGGGAACTGTTCTAATAGGTCCCTATACGGGTTATCAGCCTGAATAGTTACTATAGACGGTTCGTTATGCCTACTAATGGTGCATACCGCGTGCAACGTTGTTACCTGGTCTACCAACCTCTTGTTGTGTAAGTCTACAACTAACCTATGCGTCTTAAGGAAATCAGCGCCTAGTATAGGTTTACTGACGTCGCAGATGACGAAAGGCCACTTAAAATTACGTCTTAACCCTAATGACAGTTCTAACGTGATTACTCCGTACGTTTTGATTTCCGTGCCGTTCGCGGCGTACAGCGTATACTCTCCTTTATTATAGCTACCTTTATAACCTGCATCCTTAAACATGGACACGGGAACTACTGACACGTTTGCGCCAGTGTCTACTAGAAACAACATGTTGTTCTTAGGGTCTCTAACACATAACCGGTGATTGTCACATAACTCGGCACACTCACTCACCGCACTAGAATGCGCCGTTAGCCGTTTCCCTGCTTCCTCCAGTTGCATGGCTCCTCGCACTGTTTCGCGGTTCCTCCGAACCGGAAATGGTACCTGCATAGCCAATCGCTGCTCTGCGGCGTTCGCCTTGGCCCTCGAGATCTCGATCTAGATGCGTTTCTGGTCGGGGGCCATCTCGAGCTGTAATTTCTCCTCTGCTGCTCTCTTCCTCGTAGCTCACTTACCTCCCCGCGGAGCGTTTGCACCTCCAGGGAAAGGCTCCTCAACGTGGTCAACAATTCCGTGACGGGCTCCTCTTTGGCGGCGGCCAATCTCGCTTCTGCTATCTCTCCGCTCTGCAGGTTGTCCATGATCCTGTCAGCCATGTCTGCCATCTGCTCCAACTTTAGCTCTGTGCTGTTCCCTGCTAATATTGCTCGTACCCAGCCGGGTAGCCTGGTCAGCCACAGGTTTTTTACTGTGTCGCCAGCTGTCCCCGAGTTCCGCGCCAACTCGTTCATCTTGGCGAGCAGCTGGGACGGTCTCTGCTGGCCCAGGTCCATATCCTTCACTAACCTATTGAACTGCGACTCCGCGCTCTCTTGGAACGCTTTCAGCAGTCTGGCTTTAAGCGCAGTGTATGGTTTCTCCGGCACGTTTTCTAACATGTCTGCGATGTGGCAGAGCTCTTCTCTTGCTAACTTAGCTATGACTAATTCATACTTCACCTTTTCGCTCTGGTGCTGGGGGTCTACCACCGCTTCAAACTGCGCGAACCACATTCTGGGCATGTCCCTCCAAAATGGTGGTATTCTGTTGTGCAGGCTGATCGCCGCCAGGCCCTGTACGGCGGCCTGCGGTGTTGGAGGCGGTGGTGGCGCCGTCATGATGCTATTTTGCTACACTTCACAATATGTCTATCACGAAAATATACTATTTTTATAATGTACGCGTGTACGGCAAAACGTGGTGGCGGCGTGAGTCGATGGGCACGTGGGCAAGTCGGGGTCACCACTGTTGGGTTGGAATACCCAATCGTTCTCCAGGTTATGGGTGATTGGCCTTAGCCAGTAAAAGCACTGGATATAAGTTAAACTGGTTTACTGAATTACTTAAGGCTCAAGTTACAATGCGTGTCCTGCCCGCTGCCCGTATCGTACGCGACTGCCGACACGGCGGTCGGCGCGACCGGGCACCTACTCAAATGCTTGTCAGCATTTCTGTGTTCCCACACTTTGATTAATTAATAGTGTTAAAGGGACTATAAATTCCATAGCACACTGTTTGAAAAGTAGCAGTGGAATATCATCTATACCGCAACTGTGTTTGCTTTTTGTTATTTTTATAATATTTAGTATTTCTTTGAAGTCCACTGGCTGTAAGTACATTGAGTGTATCGGCGAGGTTATAACAGGTCGTCCGGTGAGTGTATTTGTGCAGGGCAGGTATTGTCTTAACCCACTGAAATGAAAAAAATGTTAAATGTGTTACATATTGTTAAGGGGCATGTCTCTACTTCATCAATAATTTTCAACGTCATGTTTTCTTTTTCTTAATGTCTGTTTTTCTAGTTATTGTATTTATGATTTTCCACATAGTTTTAACTTTACTATCAGATTTTTTCATCTGGCCTATATTCTCTAATTTTTTAAACATTTTAATACTCGACTCGAATTTAGGTCCCAATGTAATAGGTGGCGAGCTTATTGCTATTCACCAGGCACTCATATATATAGATAAAGCATATAGACAAAAGCATATCTGGGTTTTATTTTGTTTTAAGGAATTTGGGACCACATTGTAATGTCATGGCTTCGTACTGTATAGAAACACGATGCCGACACTCAAATTACTTCTTTAATATTTTTCTTCTACCTAAATAATGTCCATGCTATAAAAGCGTGAGTTGTAGTCATTCAGTGTTTGGTATCAACATCCATCAGACCATCTTATCAAAAACAAGAAATAATTCAATAAGTGATTAACACAATGATTATAGTTTCAGAAAGTTTTTAAATAAGACAACATCTTTATCACTATGTACAGAGTGGTGTCCCCGTCAAGGGAAATAATAGATTTTATGTATGTATTGAAAATGATTATACACTATAGTAAATATCGACAACACTTGATCATGACGCTTCTTGGTAAATTAGGTATATATTATTTTTCGTAACGTCATTATGATTTTATAATATGAAATGTGTTTGTAGAACGCAAACGGTTGAGACTAATCGAGCGCACCCCTCATCCGGTTTACGGGCACCTAAATTCTGGGAAACAATAGACTCAAACAAAGGGCTAAGGGATTTCACATAATCGTTTTCACAAATAGATAACATTCGTTACAAAAGTAAAGGGCTATAGATAAGAAACACGCTTTATCTAATTTGAAATTGTTTTTGTTGTCATATTAATAATGAAGACCAAAACGACGATATCTACGAAATTGCTGTCTCCAATGGTAAGATTTATTACCTACATTTAGGAGTGAAAAGTAAATATTGCGTCATTTGTATGAGGGCGAAAAATAAAGGACGAAAAGCATATCAGGCACTAATAAAAAGTTTTACAACACCGAGAACCATTACATTCAATTATCACAAAATGGGTATGATTTTTAACATGAGGTATACTTTCATTATAGAGCAGAGCAATATAATTCTTTGGTTCCAAAGTACAACGGAGAAATTACGCAATAAACAACTATTATGCATAGAGGTGCTTTACTGAAAGAAACATGAAAGAAATTCAAGAAAAAGTTGGCTAGTTTCGGTGCTTTGCCCTTGCCAGAATGATACGAAATCTATTTCTTCGTCATGTTCCTCGCTTACTGACATCGATTCAAGCTCGCTAAGATTTATTGAACTGGAGGAATTTGCAACGCAATGAACCATCGGTTCAGAAAGAAGACTTGAAATGCGAAAATATTTTTAATTCTTCTGTTTTATTTATGGACGGTAGATATTTCACTTAATTACAACTATTGAATCAAAATATTACTATTACTAGGTATATCAAAGTTAAAAGGCTAACCAACAAAATTTAGTTTCAACTTTAAGGAGATCTTTTTGTGACAGGGTTTTTTTTAATTTAATTTAGTTTACCCGTAAAGTAAAGCTTAAAATGTAATAATTCTTTATAAAAAAAGTTGAGTTTAAGACTTAGAGCGTACAGAGTACCTGCACATAGCTGTGAGTACTATCTAAGCAATCAGTACCTAGGAATCTCAAACAGCGGACATGTAAAGAGGATTTGTCAATGCTAAACTCACAACTCCGAAGGAACGGAGGAATCTTGAAGATCTAATAAAACATTTAAAACCTTGAATGGATTCTACGATATAAAGATCTTTAATACACCCTGCTTTATTCGTAACGAGAATGCTCATCTCTAAGATGTCTCCCGAGGACCGAAGGAATCGTGGATGGAGATCTATAAGAAACATCCATAATGAAAGAACTTTGACGCGACCTGCTTTATTCGTAACGAGAATGCATATCTTAGTGGACACCATCTGAAGTGATGCACTTGGCTTCTATAACAACAATCCTCACAGACATTTTATCAGTAACAGAGTGGCCAGAACGTGGAACCAGCTCCCAGAACACTTAGTCTCAGCTAACAGTTCAAAAACAGACTTGATACATTTTACCTCAGACTAGAGAAATTGAAGGAATGAAAATGGAAACTGAATACAGGCATCATCAGTTTTCTACGACTGTCTGTCTGCTAACTTACAATAATAATAATAATAATATTAATTTATGTGTAATATTCTACGCTATTAATATTTCATTTCTTCATCCTAACATGCGAACGATTTTTTAAATTCCTAACTAAAATGTAAACGTAATCGTCAATAGTTTACGACTTAGAGCGGTTTTATGAATTGAGATTGAAACTGTATTAATAAAATAGAACGATTTGTTTGGTAACTAGTCAACCGGTTCCGGGTTCACCCCTGACACATTTCAACATACCTTTTAGTCATACATTCCCACAAATTATTTATTTTCAAATGATGTAAGGGACATTTATGATTACTACTCCGCTCCCTTGAGTAGTAGCATAATGACATATAGCCTGTAACTTTCCTCTATAAACGAGCTATTCAACACAAAAATGTTTTTTAAAGTCTAATTAGTAGTTCTTGCGATTAGCGCGTTCAACTGATCATACAAACAAACTCTTTAGTTTTTTATTATTATTATTTTTATAACCAATGTGTATATTTATATTGATTTTATAAAATAAAATCGTTTATTTTTATTATGTTATAAAGATGAAATAAAATATTAATAGTGTGATATTTTAAGTAGTCTTAAGTGCTCACAGCGATGTGTATGTATTTCATATGATCTGTCTTAAAATTTTGGACATCACGTTTGAATTTCTCTTGTGAACAATAAGTACACTTAAAGCATTAAAAACTGAAAAATTCAAAGGGTGTAAATTACTCAAAAGCCCATTCGAAATATTATACGTAAAAAATTTTACTCAAACTTAGAATTCGACATTAAATTTAAAAAATCAACGTTTTAGCTACCAGAAATATGATTATATTTTTTTTTTAACAATTTATTGATATATTTAACATTGAACTTTTTAGAGGCTTGCCTCTTTGCAAATTTTTAAATGCTCAGTAATAAAATAAGGAATAAAGACATCACAAGAAAAAAATTGTGTATTCACATCCACGTCTATTAAAAGTATAACTGACCAGAATATAAACAAACTCACGACTTCATATTTTTTCGGTTATCTGTTTGATGTGAAATACCCCATATGCCGTTGTAAATTTTTTAACTGTTTAGACGTCAATACAATAACCAAATAGGTCGTCATCTTCTAAAACTCTTACAGAAAAATTCACAAAACACATTTAATATTATACCTTAACAAATAGCTCGTACATTAACGAATATTTAAAATGATCTTTCATATTTATCTTAGCTCACATAATATATCGTCGAAATATTCATTTGGAACCGGCAGTTCCTGAGATTAGTTCGCTCAAACAAACAAACGTTTCAGCTTTATAACGTAAGTATAGATAGACAATGTTATACAATAAACGATTTATAGTATTTACGGTCAATCACACGCGTTTTTTGGTCTAGAAACAAGTAATCTGTACCTGTGTGTGCAGTATCTTTAAAAACTTTGATACATTTACTACATTACAACATAGACTAAATACTAACCTAGACGTCATTGTCTTGACGGAATGTAGGCTATCTTTACCATATAGCATACCACTAATGCCAGGATATAACATGTACAGAACTGACACAATATACAATCAGAACGATGGGGTAGTAATTTACATAAAAAGCGATATTAATGCAACCGTGGACGAACCAAATATGCAGGAGTGTAATAGATTAATAATAAAAATAGGAACAGACGTGGCAATATTAGCAATATACAGGCCTCCAGCCTTTAGCGATAAGTATAGGTTCATCCACGCATTAAATGACACCTTGCAAAGCCTATCTTCATTTAAAAATATAATTTTAATTGGAGATATTAATATTAATATATTGAAAGGAAAACAAGACGTTAAAGAGGATGCCCTACATTATCTTAACCTATGCGCATTCCATGGATTGTTCCCCACTCACTCTTTGATCACGCGCCCAGAAAGTGGCTCTTGCCTGGACCACGTCATGCTAAAATCGCACTATCGATCAAAGACGCTTGTCATCAATAATCATATAACCGATCATAATGCTGCCCTACTAACCCTAAGTTGCAAGTTACCTAGATTAGAAAATGCACGCATAGTTAATAAATTAGATACTAATAGACTTGAAGGCGATTTACGCGACATCGACTTTGGCCCCGTTTACAATTCTGATGATCCGCATTTTTGTATGCAGTACATGACCGACAAAATTAAAAATGCTGTACAGAAAAATACAACTGCAACACTATTGCATAATAAAAACTATAGCTTGAAACCTTGGATAACACCCGGCCTCATCCGCTGCATGAAACACAGGGATAAACTGCACTTAAAATGTAAACGCGACCCCAATAATTTAATAATACAGGTTTCATATAAACGATACAGAAACTTTTGTAATGATCTGTTGAGAAAAGTTAAAATTAGTTACGATAAATTTAAACTCGAAAAAGCTGGTTCGAATAATAAAATTATCTGGCAACATATTAAGAATATGACCTACACCACGAAACAAAATGAGTCGCCTACAAGTTTATTGAGTGCACACTCGTCACAGGTTGCGTCAGCTAACGTGGTCAATAATTTCTTTTTAAATGTTGGGAAGCGGCTTGCACAACAGGTGCAGGGACGCACACAGTACTCATCAAAGCCTCCCTTCCCGTGCAAGACTACCTTATCATCTTTTGTGATGCTGGACACTGACGAGGAAGAGGTTGAGGGAATAATAATGAATTTAAAAGAAGACTGCGCAGTTGGTTGGGACAACATTTCAAATAAGATCCTTAAAAAATTCAGGCGAATATTAGTGCCTCCGTTAACCAACATCTTTCAAAAATGCTTATCAACTGGTGTATTCCCTAAATATCTTAAAAAAGCAGTAATTGTCCCAGTATACAAGTCGGGAGGAAAGGAGCAAGTAACAAATTACAGGCCCATTTCTTTACTCCCTGCAATGTCAAAAATACTTGAGAAAATTGTAAATAAGAGGTTGATGAAATATTTGGAAGATAATTCACTTTTGTCAAATACGCAGTTTGGTTTTAGAGCTAACAGGTCGACGGCCGATGCTGTACATAATTTGACTGACTTCATAGCACAAGAACTTGATAAGGGAAATCGCACAGTGGGAATCTTCCTGGACCTAGCCAAAGCTTATGACACGGTTTCTATTCCTAAGTTGTTGAACAAGATGGAAAATATAGGGGTAAGGGGCGTACAACTAGCACTCTTCGAAAGCTATTTGAAAGAGCGTACGCAATGTGTAAAGATCGGCAATGTTCTCAGTGACGACCTAGAAAATACCAACTTTGGTATCCCACAAGGAAGTATCCTGGGAAGTACACTGTTCTTAATTTACATAAATGAACTTTGTAATCTAAAACTTGAGCATGGCACGATCATATCATATGCGGACGACACTGCCCTCCTTTTTTCTGCTGAGTCAGAAAACGAAGCGTACGGGCATGCCCAGCGCGGTTTCAATATTATTAATAAATGGCTTCAATATAACCTACTAACATTAAATGCAGAAAAAACCAAATATGTTGCTTTCTCGATGCGCAAAAGACAGACTGCTCACCGGACAGACCCGTTACTTTATGCTCACCATTGTAAAGACCCTAATGACTCAGGCAACAAGTGTACCTGCCCGGATATAGCTAGAACAGACATAATAAAATACCTGGGTATTATAATAGACGAAACCCTGTCTTTTGCTCAACATAGCGAAGCACTAATTAAAAGACTACGCAAACTAATATTTGTATTTAAGAAAATTAGGCACATTGCTGATTTAAAACTAATTAAACAGGTATACTATGCCCTTTGTCAATCAATATTAACATACTGCATAACGTCATGGGGAGGAGGGGGTAAATCCTTGTTACTGCCCATCGAGAGAGCACAGAGAGCGATCCTAAAGGTAGCAACTTCCCGTCCTTTCTTATATCCCACTGACCTCCTATACAAATCTTGTGAAGTACTAACAGTCCGCCAGCTATTTATAATGAGCACAGTACTAAAACAGCACGCAGCACTCCCATTCAGCACTGATATTGTAAATAAAAGACGGAAAGGTATTGTATGTACCCAGCGAATTGCGATAAAGCACGAATATACAGCCAAATTCTATATGTTTCTGGGACCACTGCTGTATAATAGAGTGAATGCTATAGCAGACATATATCCTCTGAACTTCAACCAGTGTAAGAATGTCCTAAAGAATTTCCTACAAAAATTGACACACGATGAAACAGAGAAGTTGATAACGGTAGTGAAATGAATATTTGCTAAGTAGTTTAGTAACTAAGATATATGATTTTAGATTTAATTACCAATTCACTTTGTAAGTAACTTTTAGACATATGAATTAAGTATTTGTTTATTTTAAATGTAAAAATTGCACTACAAGCCTGAAAAACAGGATTACCTAGTTCAGGCACAATCTATTTGGCACAGCTTAATAACTATAGTGTAAGATTGATTTGACAAATGTTGTAAAGTTTATGTATAAAGTATGCATTAAGTATAAAAGATAGCAATAGATTATGAAACTATGTAACATATACTTTGGAATTAATGAAATAAATTATTATTATTATTATTAATGTAATTGTGTCATTATTCTAATAAGTGCTGAGTGCTATAAATTAGTTTTACATTTTAATATGCTAGATGTCTAGATAGTGTGATATGTTATAATGTAATAATATTATATCCTAAAGAGTTCGTCAAAATAATTACACTAATCTTATCAGGATCTAGTCTACGCATTAATTAATTATATTATAGTACTACACATAATTAAAAAAGAACACATTATCGCGTTATAAAAATATATTTTGACTAATTTGAGCAATATTTATAATTCATTTATAGAAAATAAATATCTACTATACAAAAACATTGAATATAGGCTATCAAAAGGTATATAAAACTGAAGACAAAACATTTGAAACATTGTTTATACCGAAGAATTAAGAAGAGAGCAACACATTTATTCCAACATCACAACAAAAAAGTTAAAAAAGTAAACGACACGCATCTAGTAAAATGTCCCGCATGTTCTTGCGCATCACTGTCTTGTAGAGATGTATTATAGACTTTAGCCAAGTTCACCATATTCGTAAGAGTTGATTTTATAGAACAATGTCTTACGTGTATGATAAAAGTGGCTTTAAAAAGCCTTTTGGAGAACAGCAGGTACATCATAGTGTGTGTGAGAGAAAGAGAGTGTGTGGTGCGACTGCTGAAAAGAAGAAATGTTAACGTTAATTACTATACAAAAGTTACAAGCAATATAATAAAATAATAAATACTAAATTCACACAATAATATAAGTTAAGTTAGCAAACCTGTAAATGTCTGACTAAACTGAGAATACCTGCATAATCAATTACAGTTACCTTCTAGGTGTCGGGTAGGTCAGCCTCATTTAGCAAGGGCTCCACTACTGCCCAAAGTTCGTCGGCCTCCTCTGGAGCTATAAAAAAATACCAAGTTGTAATAAGTAACAAACTTTTTTTATAAGACATAATTTACGCTAAGCCTTTTGAGAAGTGTTATTACTTAGCCGGGGCTCGTCCAGTTGAACATCAGGCAGTACAGGTCCGTCATTTGTTTGTTCCTCCATTTGTTGCATCGGGTGCTGCTCCATTTGCTGTTCCGTTTGCTGCTCCGTTTGCTGCTCTATTTGCTGCTCCATTTGTAAAACTATAACAAAAGAATGATGGTTAAATAAACGTATCAGCCTCAGTCGTTGTTATTGTTAATCAGTATATGAAACAATTAATATTTACTTTCTGCCTCCATTGCGTCATTTTCACGCTGCAAATCCTCTGCGCTAATGCGTCCTTTCCCTTTCCTCTCTCTGATGAACCTTATCGTGTTAGCCAGCACATCTTGGGTACTCATCTGCAATATGGCAAAAAGTACATTATTTCTTGAAGTCTATATTTTTTCAATATTTAATATTCAGCGAGTGAATTATTGGGTTATCTTACATTAGCGTCACCACCAATGGCAATGGCTAGGTCTTTCAACACTATGGTGGTCTCCTCACGGCGCTCTCTCTCATAATGAGCGTTACGCGCTCGCCTTTCCTCCTGCAAACAGAAGAATACCCAATTGAATAACAGCTATTAGCGAATGACAAGAATCTTCAATCGTATTGTCCTCCATAGGATTACTAACGCGTGATAACGGCACGCGGTTTTGGCCTGTTGGCCTCCCACGACGCGGCCTGCTCGTCCTCGTGGGCCTGGTCTGGCCGTCATTTCGATCTCGTTTCTGTAAGACAATAAATGAGTAAATTTTAAGACGTGTATAATTTTTACATGTAGATGACCTGCACAAAGCGATGCAGATGCCAACACCACGGTAAAAATAAATCAAGACGATACACGCTAAGTAGATAATTACCGTATGAGATGACATTTTCAATTCGATAACGCGCTCGTTGTCTAGTAAGTAATGAATTCGCTTGTCAAGAAATGAACAAGAAATGAATAATTTCAACGAGACTCTAGCTTATATTGACGCGAAAATCTTACCTGCGCACACGCAGGACGCTCCTGAAGGGTGGGGGTGGGCTATTGTGTAGACAACTGGGCAGTGATAAGATCTCTTTGTGTTTGGCTGTAATGGCTGTATTTTAAAATTCTAAATACTCATCGGTTGAATAGTAGCATTTCTCTATTAAAGATGCTCTAAGCTGGTTAGAGAAAAGTGTCATATTTTCCCGTAGTTTGACATGGTTTGGGAGTTTATTCTAACTGCCATATAATACGGACTTTCATTTAGCATTTTTGATTCTCGAAGGCGGTAGGTGTAGTCTCATTTTGTGTCGGGTGTCTTCCTTTGTTTCGAAACTCCTCTTGTTTTGTATTCAAATGTGCATATGTCGAAAATGTATATTGATCCACAACTTTCTGTGTTTTTTATTTGTGCTATTATTCTGATACACTTTTTTTGTACTATGAACAGATCATTTATATCAACACTATTTCCCCAAAGCATAACCCCATACCTCAGCCACGAATATGCATAAGCGTAGTAGGCTGATAAACCAGTTTGTGTGTTAGTGTTTTTGTTAATTCGGAAAAGAGCGTATGTGAATTGTGATAGTTTAACTTTGACGTGTTTTATGTGTGTTTTTCAGTTAATGTGTGTGTCTATATTTATTTCCAGTAATTTAAATGTGTTGACTTCTTCTAAAGATGTGTGTTGGTGAGTTATGTTTAAATTTAAGGGGGGCATTGTGCATGCATTATTTCAAAGTTGTGTTCTTGTAGCCATTCCGTTATAGTTTGGAGAGTATTTTTTACTATAGTGTTGTGGTTGGTTAAACCGTCGCATTATATTACAATAGAAATGTCGCCCGCGAAGAGGACGAGTAGTGCCTTTTCCGGGTCTAATGATTTAGGTAAGTCATTTATATAAATCACGAACAATACACACCCTAGTACACTTCCTTGGGGGATTGAGCAAGTTAAATAATTTTTCTGCGACCGCACAGACTTTGCATTATTTGTGTCCTGTTGTGTAAATATGATTTGAACTATTAGTGGGCGGGTCCGCGTAACCCACAGCCTTTTAATTTCATCAACAGTATGTCATACAGTACCTTATCGTAGGCTTTTGTCATATCAATCAATAGGCCTATAACATGTTTTTTATCATTTATGTGCTGAAGAGCCGTTTGGACGTACTTATAGTTGACCTAGATTTTCTGAAGCCATTCTGAATATTGTCTAGAATTTTATGTTTTTCCAAAAATGCATACAACCGGTTACACATAGCTTTCTCGAATATTTTTGAAAAAGTTGGCAGTGGTGCAATGGGTCTCTAATTGCTAGGGACTTGAGTGTCGCCTTTTAGGGGTTTTACTAGTGAGATTTTTTATGCGTCTGGGAATTGCCCGTCTTCAAAACTTTGATTAATTAATAGTGTTAAAGGGACTATAAATTCCATAGCACACTGTTTGAAAAGTAGCAGTGGAATATCATCTATACCGCAACTGTGTTTGCTTTTTGTTATTTTTATAATATTTAGTATTTCTTTGAAGTCCACTGGCTGTAAGTACATTGAGTGTATCGGCGAGGTTATAACAGGTCGTCCGGTGAGTGTATTTGTGCAGGGCAGGTATTGTCTTAACCCACTGAAATGAAAAAAATGTTAAATGTGTTACATATTGTTAAGGGGCATGTCTCTACTTCATCATTAATTTTCAACGTCATGTTTTCTTTTTCTTAATGTCTGTTTTTCTAGTTATTGTATTTATGATTTTCCACATAGTTTTAACTTTACTATCAGATTTTTTCATCTGGCCTATATTCTCTAATTTTTTTAACACTTTAATACTCGACTCGAATTTAGGTCCCAATGTAATAGGTGGCGAGCTTATTGCTATTCACCAGGCACTCATATATATAGATAAAGCATATAGACAAAAGCATATCTGGGTTTTATTTTGTTTTAAGGAATTTGGGACCACATTGTAATGTCATGGCTTCGTATTGTATAGAAACACGATGCCGACACTCAAATTACTTCTTTAATATTTTTCTTCTACCTAAATAATGTCCATGCTATAAAAGCGTGAGTTGTAGACATTCATTGTTTGGTATCAACATCCATCAAACCATCTTATCAAAAACAAGAAATAATTCAATAAGTGATTAACACAATGATTATAGTTTCAGAAAGTTTTTAAATAAGACAACATCTTTATCACTATGTACAGAGTGGTGTCCCCGTCAAGGGAAATAATAGATTTTATGTATGTATTGAAAATGATTATACACTATAGTAAATATCGACAACACTTGATCATGACGCTTCTTGGTAAATTAGGTATATATTATTTTTCGTAACGTCATTATGATTTTATAATATGAAATGTGTTTGTAGAACGCAAACGGTTGAGACTAATCGAGCGCACCCCTCATCCGGTTTACGGGCACCTAAATTCTGGGAAACAATAGACTCAAACAAAGGGCTAAGGGATTTCACATAATCGTTTTCACAAATAGATAACATTCGTTACAAAAGTAAAGGGCTATAGATAAGAAACACGCTTTATCTAGTTTGAAATTGTTTTTGTTGTCATATTAACAATGAAGACCAAAACGACGATATCTACGAAATTGCTGTCTCCAATGGTAAGATTTATTACCTACATTTAGGAGTGAAAAGTAAATATTGCGTCATTTGTATGAGGGCGAAAAATAAAGGACGAAAAGCACATAGGTGACGATTGCACTTATTTATTTGTTACTTTCAGGATATGAGTATTCCAATTAATATTATTAAAGTTTTAGTGTATTTACAGGTTCGTCTACCAGTACCTTGACTAGCAAAAACTATTCACAACTGACCGTCTCAATCTGTCAAGTTGTCGAACAAAAAAAATCTACAAAATGATACAATAAACCGTCGTTTGAATTTTGTTGATAGGCATATTAACTGTGAAGTAAAAGTTACTACAGTCAAAATGATGAAAGGCTGGAGCACACACTACTATTGCTTGAAAGCTCTGAGCAAAGCAAGTGCTCTGGCTTTGTATGCTAAAAACTTACTGCACAATTGAAACAATAACAGGTTGCTACTCAATTGAAATAACAGTAATATTTGCTTTTAGAATTGGAGTCCTACTAATAAAAAGTTTTACAACACCGAGAACCATTACATTCAATTATCACAAAATGGGTATGATTTTTAACATGAGGTATACTTTCATTATAGAGCAGAGCAATATAATTCTTTGGTTCCAAAGTACAACGGAGAAATTACGCAATAAACAACTATTATGCATAGAGGTGCTTTACTGAAAGAAATATGAAAGAAATTCAAGAAAAAGTTGGCTAGTTTCGGTGCTGTGCCCTTGCCAGAATGATACGAAATCTATTTCTTCGTCATGTTCCTCGCTTACTGACATCGATTCAAGCTCGCCAAGATTTATTGAACTGGAGGAATTTGCAACGCAATGAACCATCGGTTCAGAAAGAAGACTTGAAATGTGAAAATATTTTTAATTCTTCTGTTTTATTTATGGACGGTAGATATTTCACTTAATTACAACTATTGAATCAAAATATTACTATTACTAGGTATATCAAAGTTAAAAGGCTAACCAACAAAATTTAGTTTCAACTTTAAGGAGATCTTTTTGTGACAGGGTTTTTTTTAATTTAATTTAGTTTACCCGTAAAGTAAAGCTTAAAATGTAATAATTCTTTATAAAAAAAGTTGAGTTTAAGACTTAGAGCGTACAGAGTACCTGCACATAGCTGTGAGTACTATCTAAGCAATCAGTACCTAGGAATCTCAAACAGCGGACATGTAAAGAGGATTTGTCAATGCTAAACTCACAACTCCGAAGGAACGGAGGAATCTTGAAGATCTAATAAAACATTCAAAATCTTGAATGGATTCTACGATATAAAGAACTTTAATACGCCCTGCTTTATTCGTAACGAGAATGCACATCTATAAGATGTCTCCCGAGGACCGAAGGAATCGTGGATGGAGATCTATCAGAAACATCCAAAATGAAAGAACTTTGACGCGACCTGCTTTATTCGTAACGAGAATGCATATCTTAGTGGACACCATCTGAAGTGATGCACTTAGCTTCTATAACAACAATCGTCACAGACATTTTATCAGTAACAGAGTGGCCAGAACGTGGAACCAGCTCCCAGAACACTTAGTCTCAGCTGACAGTTCAAAAACAGACTTGATACATTTTACCTCAGACTAGAGAAATTGAAGGAATGAAAATGGAAACTGAATACAGGCATCATCAGTTTTCTACGACTGTCTGTCTGCTAACTTACAATAATAATAATAATAATATTAATTTATGTGTAATATTCTACGCTATTAATATTTCATTTCTTCATCCTAACATGCGAACGATTTTTTAAATTCCTAACTAAAATGTAAACGTAATCGTCAATAGTTTACGACTTAGAGCGGTTTTATGAATTGAGATTGAAACTGTATTAATAAAATAGAATGATTTGTTTGGTAACTAGTCAACCGGGTCCGGGTTCACCCCTGACACATTTCAACATACCTTTTAGTCATACATTCCCACAAATTATTTATTTTCAAATGATGTAAGGGACATTTATGATTACTACTCCGCTCCCTTGAGTAGTAGCATAATGACATATAGCCTGTAGCTTTCCTCTATAAACGAGCTATTCAACACAAAAATGTTTATAAAGTCTAACTAGTAGTTCTTGCGATTAGCGCGTTCAACTGATCATACAAACAAACTCTTTAGTTTTTTATTTTTATTATTTTTATAACCAATGTGTATATTTATATTGATTTTATAAAATAAAATCGTTTATTTTTATTATGTTATAAAGATGAAATAAAATATTAATAGTGTGATATTTTAAGTAGTTTTAAGTGCTCACAGCGATGTGTATGTATTTCATATGATCTGTCTTAAAATTTTGGACATCACGTTTGAATTTCTCTTGTGAACAATTAGTACACTTAAAGCATTAAAAACTGAAAAATTCAAAGGGTGTAAATTACTCAAAAGCCCATTCGAAATATTATACGTAAAAAATTTTACTCAAACTTAGAATTCGACATTAAATTTAAAAAATCAACGTTTTAGCTACCAGAAATTTGATTATATATTTTTTTTAACAATTTATTGATATATTTAACATTGAACTTTTTAGAGGCTTGCCTCTTTGCAAATTTTTAAATGCTCAGTAATAAAATAAGGAATAAAGACATCACAAGAAAAAAATTGTGTATTCACATCCACGTCTATTAAAAGTATAACTGACCAGAATATAAACAAACTCACGACTTCATATTTTTTCGGTTATCTGTTTGATGTGAAATACCCCATATGCCGTTGTAAATTTTTTAACTGTTTAGACGTCAATACAATAACCAAATAGGTCGTCATCTTCTAAAACTCTTACAGAAAAATTCACAAAACACATTTAATATTATACCTTAACAAATAGCTCGTACATTAACGAATATTTAAAATGATCTTTCATATTTATCTTAGCTCACATAATATATCGTCGAAATATTCATTTGGAACCGGCAGTTCCTGAGATTAGTTCGCTCAAACAAACAAACGTTTCAGCTTTATAACATAAGTATAGATAGACAATGTTATACAATAAACGATTTATAGTATTTACGGTCAATCACACGCGTTTTTTGGTCTAGAAACAAGTAATGTAATTGTGTCATTATTCTAATAAGTGCTGAGTGCTATAAATTAGTTTTACATTTTAATATGCTAGATGTCTAGATAGTGTGATATGTTATAATGTAATAATATTATATCCTGAAGAGTTCGTCAAAATAATTACACTAATCTTATCAGGATCTAGTCTACGCATTAATTAATTATATTATAGTACTACACATAATTAAAAAAGAACACATTATCGCGTTATAAAAATATATTTTGACTAATTTGAGCAATATTTATAATTCATTTATAGAATATAAATATCTATTATACAAAAACATTGAATATAGGCTATCAAAAGGTATATAAAACTGAAGACAAAACATTTGAAACATTGTTTATACCGAAGAATTAAGAAGAGAGCAACACATTTATTCCAACATCACAACAAAAAAGTTAAAAAAGTAAACGACACGCATCTAGTAAAATGTCCCGCATGTTCTTGCGCATCACTGTCTTGTAGAGATGTATTATAGACTTTAGCCAAGTTCACCATATTCGTAAGAGTTGATTTTATAGAACAATGTCTTACGTGTATGATAAAAGTGGCTTTAAAAAGCCTTTTGGAGAACAGCAGGTACATCATAGTGTGTGAGAGAGAGAGAGAGTGTGTGGTGCGACTGCTGAAAAGAAGAAATGTTAACGTTAATTACTATACAAAAGTTACAAGCAATATAATAAAATAATAAATACTAAATTCACACAATAATATAAGTTAAGTTAGCAAACCTGTAAATATCTGACTAAACTGAGAATACCTGCATAATCAATTACAGTTACCTTCTAGGTGTCGGGTAGGTCAGCCTCATTTAGCAAGGGCTCTACTACTGCCCAAAGTTCGTCGGCCTCCTCTGGAGCTATAAAAAAATACCAAGTTGTAATAAGTAACAAACTTTTTTTATAAGACATAATTTACGCTAAGCCTTTTGAGAAGTGTTATTACTTAGCCGGGGCTCGTCCAGTTGAACATCAGGCAGTACAGGTCCGTCATTTGTTTGTTCCTCCATTTGTTGCATCGGGTGCTGCTCCATTTGCTGTTCCGTTTGCTGCTCCGTTTGCTGCTCTATTTGCTGCTCCATTTGTAAAACTATAACAAAAGAATGATGGTTAAATAAACGTATCAGCCTCAGTCGTTGTTATTGTTAATCAGTATATGAAACAATTAATATTTACTTTCTGCCTCCATTGCGTCATTTTCACGCTGCAAATCCTCTGCGCTAATGCGTCCTTTCCCTTTCCTCTCTCTGATGAACCTTATCGTGTTAGCCAGCACATCTTGGGTACTCATCTGCAATATGGCAAAATGTACATTATTTCTTGAAGTCTATATTTTTTCAATATTTAATATTCAGCGAGTGAATTATTGGGTTATCTTACATTAGCGTCACCACCAATGGCAATGGCTAGGTCTTTCAACACTATGGTGGTCTCCTCACGGCGCTCTCTCTCATAATGAGCGTTACGCGCTCGCCTTTCCTCCTGCAAACAGAAGAATACCCAATTGAATAACAGCTATTAGCGAATGACAAGAATCTTCAATCGTATTGTCCTCCATAGGATTACTAACGCGTGATAACGGCACGCGGTTTCGGCCTGTTGGCCTCCCACGACGCGGCCTGCTCGTCCTCGTGGGCCTGGTCTGGCCGTCATTTCGATCTCGTTTCTGTAAGACAATAAATGAGTAAATTTTAAGACGTGTATAATTTTTACATGTAGATGACCTGCACAAAGCGATGCAGATGCCAACACCACGGTAAAAATAAATCAAGACGATACACGCTAAGTAGATAATTACCGTATGAGATGACATTTTCAATTCGATAACGCGCTCGTTGTCTAGTAAGTAATGAATTCGCTTGTCAAGAAATGAACAAGAAATGAATAATTTCAACGAGACTCTAGCTTATATTGACGCGAAAATCTTACCTGCGCACACGCAGGACGCTCCTGAAGGGTGGGGGTGGGCTATTGTGTAGACAACTGGGCAGTGATAAGATCTCTTTGTGTTTGGCTGTAATGGCTGTATTTTAAAATTCTAAATACTCATCGGTTGAATAGTAGCATTTCTCTATTAAAGATGCTCTAAGCTGGTTAGAGAAAAGTGTCATATTTTCCCGTAGTTTGACATGGTTTGGGAGTTTATTCTAACTGCCATATAATACGGACTTTCATTTAGCATTTTTGATTCTCGAAGGCGGTAGGTGTAGTCTCATTTTGTGTCGGGTGTCTTCCTTTGTTTCGAAACTCCTCTTGTTTTGTATTCAAATGTGCATATGTCGAAAATGTATATTGATCCACAACTTTCTGTGTTTTTTATTTGTGCTATTATTCTGATACACTTTTTTTGTACTATGAACAGATCATTTATATCAACACTATTTCCCCAAAGCATAACCCCATACCTCAGCCACGAATATGCATAAGCGTAGTAGGCTGATAAACCAGTTTGTGTGTTAGTGTTTTTGTTAATTCGGAAAAGAGCGTATGTGAATTGTGATAGTTTAACTTTGACGTGTTTTATGTGTGTTTTTCAGTTAATGTGTGTGTCTATATTTATTTCCAGTAATTTAAATGTGTTGACTTCTTCTAAAGATGTGTGTTGGTGAGTTATGTTTAAATTTAAGGGGGGCATTGTGCATGCATTATTTCAAAGTTGTGTTCTTGTAGCCATTCCGTTATAGTTTGGAGAGTATTTTTTACTATAGTGTTGTGGTTGGTTAAACCGTCGCATTATATTACAATAGAAATGTCGCCCGCGAAGAGGACGAGTAGTGCCTTTTCCGGGTCTAATGATTTAGGTAAGTCATTTATATAAATCACGAACAATACACACCCTAGTACACTTCCTTGGGGGATTGAGCAAGTTAAATAATTTTTCTGCGACCGCACAGACTTTGCATTATTTGTGTCCTGTTGTGTAAATATGATTTGAACTATTAGTGGGCGGGTCCGCGTAACCCACAGCCTTTTAATTTCATCAACAGTATGTCATACAGTACCTTATCGTAGGCTTTTGTCATATCAATCAATAGGCCTATAACATGTTTTTTATCATTTATGTGCTGAAGAGCCGTTTGGACGTACTTATAGTTGACCTAGATTTTCTGAAGCCATTCTGAATATTGTCTAGAATTTTATGTTTTTCCAAAAATGCATACAACCGGTTACACATAGCTTTCTCGAATATTTTTGAAAAAGTTGGCAGTGGTGCAATGGGTCTCTAATTGCTAGGGACTTGAGTGTCGCCTTTTAGGGGTTTTACTAGTGAGATTTTTTATGCGTCTGGGAATTGCCCGTCTTCAAAACTTTGATTAATTAATAGTGTTAAAGGGACTATAAATTCCATAGCACACTGTTTGAAAAGTAGCAGTGGAATATCATCTATACCGCAACTGTGTTTGCTTTTTGTTATTTTTATAATATTTAGTATTTCTTTGAAGTCCACTGGCTGTAAGTACATTGAGTGTATCGGCGAGGTTATAACAGGTCGTCCGGTGAGTGTATTTGTGCAGGGCAGGTATTGTCTTAACCCACTGAAATGAAAAAAATGTTAAATGTGTTACATATTGTTAAGGGGCATGTCTCTACTTCATCATTAATTTTCAACGTCATGTTTTCTTTTTCTTAATGTCTGTTTTTCTAGTTATTGTATTTATGATTTTCCACATAGTTTTAACTTTACTATCAGATTTTTTCATCTGGCCTATATTCTCTAATTTTTTTAACACTTTAATACTCGACTCGAATTTAGGTCCCAATGTAATAGGTGGCGAGCTTATTGCTATTCACCAGGCACTCATATATATAGATAAAGCATATAGACAAAAGCATATCTGGGTTTTATTTTGTTTTAAGGAATTTGGGACCACATTGTAATGTCATGGCTTCGTATTGTATAGAAACACGATGCCGACACTCAAATTACTTCTTTAATATTTTTCTTCTACCTAAATAATGTCCATGCTATAAAAGCGTGAGTTGTAGACATTCATTGTTTGGTATCAACATCCATCAAACCATCTTATCAAAAACAAGAAATAATTCAATAAGTGATTAACACAATGATTATAGTTTCAGAAAGTTTTTAAATAAGACAACATCTTTATCACTATGTACAGAGTGGTGTCCCCGTCAAGGGAAATAATAGATTTTATGTATGTATTGAAAATGATTATACACTATAGTAAATATCGACAACACTTGATCATGACGCTTCTTGGTAAATTAGGTATATATTATTTTTCGTAACGTCATTATGATTTTATAATATGAAATGTGTTTGTAGAACGCAAACGGTTGAGACTAATCGAGCGCACCCCTCATCCGGTTTACGGGCACCTAAATTCTGGGAAACAATAGACTCAAACAAAGGGCTAAGGGATTTCACATAATCGTTTTCACAAATAGATAACATTCGTTACAAAAGTAAAGGGCTATAGATAAGAAACACGCTTTATCTAGTTTGAAATTGTTTTTGTTGTCATATTAACAATGAAGACCAAAACGACGATATCTACGAAATTGCTGTCTCCAATGGTAAGATTTATTACCTACATTTAGGAGTGAAAAGTAAATATTGCGTCATTTGTATGAGGGCGAAAAATAAAGGACGAAAAGCACATAGGTGACGATTGCACTTATTTATTTGTTACTTTCAGGATATGAGTATTCCAATTAATATTATTAAAGTTTTAGTGTATTTACAGGTTCGTCTACCAGTACCTTGACTAGCAAAAACTATTCACAACTGACCGTCTCAATCTGTCAAGTTGTCGAACAAAAAAAATCTACAAAATGATACAATAAACCGTCGTTTGAATTTTGTTGATAGGCATATTAACTGTGAAGTAAAAGTTACTACAGTCAAAATGATGAAAGGCTGGAGCACACACTACTATTGCTTGAAAGCTCTGAGCAAAGCAAGTGCTCTGGCTTTGTATGCTAAAAACTTACTGCACAATTGAAACAATAACAGGTTGCTACTCAATTGAAATAACAGTAATATTTGCTTTTAGAATTGGAGTCCTACTAATAAAAAGTTTTACAACACCGAGAACCATTACATTCAATTATCACAAAATGGGTATGATTTTTAACATGAGGTATACTTTCATTATAGAGCAGAGCAATATAATTCTTTGGTTCCAAAGTACAACGGAGAAATTACGCAATAAACAACTATTATGCATAGAGGTGCTTTACTGAAAGAAATATGAAAGAAATTCAAGAAAAAGTTGGCTAGTTTCGGTGCTGTGCCCTTGCCAGAATGATACGAAATCTATTTCTTCGTCATGTTCCTCGCTTACTGACATCGATTCAAGCTCGCCAAGATTTATTGAACTGGAGGAATTTGCAACGCAATGAACCATCGGTTCAGAAAGAAGACTTGAAATGTGAAAATATTTTTAATTCTTCTGTTTTATTTATGGACGGTAGATATTTCACTTAATTACAACTATTGAATCAAAATATTACTATTACTAGGTATATCAAAGTTAAAAGGCTAACCAACAAAATTTAGTTTCAACTTTAAGGAGATCTTTTTGTGACAGGGTTTTTTTTAATTTAATTTAGTTTACCCGTAAAGTAAAGCTTAAAATGTAATAATTCTTTATAAAAAAAGTTGAGTTTAAGACTTAGAGCGTACAGAGTACCTGCACATAGCTGTGAGTACTATCTAAGCAATCAGTACCTAGGAATCTCAAACAGCGGACATGTAAAGAGGATTTGTCAATGCTAAACTCACAACTCCGAAGGAACGGAGGAATCTTGAAGATCTAATAAAACATTCAAAATCTTGAATGGATTCTACGATATAAAGAACTTTAATACGCCCTGCTTTATTCGTAACGAGAATGCACATCTATAAGATGTCTCCCGAGGACCGAAGGAATCGTGGATGGAGATCTATCAGAAACATCCAAAATGAAAGAACTTTGACGCGACCTGCTTTATTCGTAACGAGAATGCATATCTTAGTGGACACCATCTGAAGTGATGCACTTAGCTTCTATAACAACAATCGTCACAGACATTTTATCAGTAACAGAGTGGCCAGAACGTGGAACCAGCTCCCAGAACACTTAGTCTCAGCTGACAGTTCAAAAACAGACTTGATACATTTTACCTCAGACTAGAGAAATTGAAGGAATGAAAATGGAAACTGAATACAGGCATCATCAGTTTTCTACGACTGTCTGTCTGCTAACTTACAATAATAATAATAATAATATTAATTTATGTGTAATATTCTACGCTATTAATATTTCATTTCTTCATCCTAACATGCGAACGATTTTTTAAATTCCTAACTAAAATGTAAACGTAATCGTCAATAGTTTACGACTTAGAGCGGTTTTATGAATTGAGATTGAAACTGTATTAATAAAATAGAATGATTTGTTTGGTAACTAGTCAACCGGGTCCGGGTTCACCCCTGACACATTTCAACATACCTTTTAGTCATACATTCCCACAAATTATTTATTTTCAAATGATGTAAGGGACATTTATGATTACTACTCCGCTCCCTTGAGTAGTAGCATAATGACATATAGCCTGTAGCTTTCCTCTATAAACGAGCTATTCAACACAAAAATGTTTATAAAGTCTAACTAGTAGTTCTTGCGATTAGCGCGTTCAACTGATCATACAAACAAACTCTTTAGTTTTTTATTTTTATTATTTTTATAACCAATGTGTATATTTATATTGATTTTATAAAATAAAATCGTTTATTTTTATTATGTTATAAAGATGAAATAAAATATTAATAGTGTGATATTTTAAGTAGTTTTAAGTGCTCACAGCGATGTGTATGTATTTCATATGATCTGTCTTAAAATTTTGGACATCACGTTTGAATTTCTCTTGTGAACAATTAGTACACTTAAAGCATTAAAAACTGAAAAATTCAAAGGGTGTAAATTACTCAAAAGCCCATTCGAAATATTATACGTAAAAAATTTTACTCAAACTTAGAATTCGACATTAAATTTAAAAAATCAACGTTTTAGCTACCAGAAATTTGATTATATATTTTTTTTAACAATTTATTGATATATTTAACATTGAACTTTTTAGAGGCTTGCCTCTTTGCAAATTTTTAAATGCTCAGTAATAAAATAAGGAATAAAGACATCACAAGAAAAAAATTGTGTATTCACATCCACGTCTATTAAAAGTATAACTGACCAGAATATAAACAAACTCACGACTTCATATTTTTTCGGTTATCTGTTTGATGTGAAATACCCCATATGCCGTTGTAAATTTTTTAACTGTTTAGACGTCAATACAATAACCAAATAGGTCGTCATCTTCTAAAACTCTTACAGAAAAATTCACAAAACACATTTAATATTATACCTTAACAAATAGCTCGTACATTAACGAATATTTAAAATGATCTTTCATATTTATCTTAGCTCACATAATATATCGTCGAAATATTCATTTGGAACCGGCAGTTCCTGAGATTAGTTCGCTCAAACAAACAAACGTTTCAGCTTTATAACATAAGTATAGATAGACAATGTTATACAATAAACGATTTATAGTATTTACGGTCAATCACACGCGTTTTTTGGTCTAGAAACAAGTAATGTAATTGTGTCATTATTCTAATAAGTGCTGAGTGCTATAAATTAGTTTTACATTTTAATATGCTAGATGTCTAGATAGTGTGATATGTTATAATGTAATAATATTATATCCTGAAGAGTTCGTCAAAATAATTACACTAATCTTATCAGGATCTAGTCTACGCATTAATTAATTATATTATAGTACTACACATAATTAAAAAAGAACACATTATCGCGTTATAAAAATATATTTTGACTAATTTGAGCAATATTTATAATTCATTTATAGAATATAAATATCTATTATACAAAAACATTGAATATAGGCTATCAAAAGGTATATAAAACTGAAGACAAAACATTTGAAACATTGTTTATACCGAAGAATTAAGAAGAGAGCAACACATTTATTCCAACATCACAACAAAAAAGTTAAAAAAGTAAACGACACGCATCTAGTAAAATGTCCCGCATGTTCTTGCGCATCACTGTCTTGTAGAGATGTATTATAGACTTTAGCCAAGTTCACCATATTCGTAAGAGTTGATTTTATAGAACAATGTCTTACGTGTATGATAAAAGTGGCTTTAAAAAGCCTTTTGGAGAACAGCAGGTACATCATAGTGTGTGAGAGAGAGAGAGAGTGTGTGGTGCGACTGCTGAAAAGAAGAAATGTTAACGTTAATTACTATACAAAAGTTACAAGCAATATAATAAAATAATAAATACTAAATTCACACAATAATATAAGTTAAGTTAGCAAACCTGTAAATATCTGACTAAACTGAGAATACCTGCATAATCAATTACAGTTACCTTCTAGGTGTCGGGTAGGTCAGCCTCATTTAGCAAGGGCTCTACTACTGCCCAAAGTTCGTCGGCCTCCTCTGGAGCTATAAAAAAATACCAAGTTGTAATAAGTAACAAACTTTTTTTATAAGACATAATTTACGCTAAGCCTTTTGAGAAGTGTTATTACTTAGCCGGGGCTCGTCCAGTTGAACATCAGGCAGTACAGGTCCGTCATTTGTTTGTTCCTCCATTTGTTGCATCGGGTGCTGCTCCATTTGCTGTTCCGTTTGCTGCTCCGTTTGCTGCTCTATTTGCTGCTCCATTTGTAAAACTATAACAAAAGAATGATGGTTAAATAAACGTATCAGCCTCAGTCGTTGTTATTGTTAATCAGTATATGAAACAATTAATATTTACTTTCTGCCTCCATTGCGTCATTTTCACGCTGCAAATCCTCTGCGCTAATGCGTCCTTTCCCTTTCCTCTCTCTGATGAACCTTATCGTGTTAGCCAGCACATCTTGGGTACTCATCTGCAATATGGCAAAATGTACATTATTTCTTGAAGTCTATATTTTTTCAATATTTAATATTCAGCGAGTGAATTATTGGGTTATCTTACATTAGCGTCACCACCAATGGCAATGGCTAGGTCTTTCAACACTATGGTGGTCTCCTCACGGCGCTCTCTCTCATAATGAGCGTTACGCGCTCGCCTTTCCTCCTGCAAACAGAAGAATACCCAATTGAATAACAGCTATTAGCGAATGACAAGAATCTTCAATCGTATTGTCCTCCATAGGATTACTAACGCGTGATAACGGCACGCGGTTTCGGCCTGTTGGCCTCCCACGACGCGGCCTGCTCGTCCTCGTGGGCCTGGTCTGGCCGTCATTTCGATCTCGTTTCTGTAAGACAATAAATGAGTAAATTTTAAGACGTGTATAATTTTTACATGTAGATGACCTGCACAAAGCGATGCAGATGCCAACACCACGGTAAAAATAAATCAAGACGATACACGCTAAGTAGATAATTACCGTATGAGATGACATTTTCAATTCGATAACGCGCTCGTTGTCTAGTAAGTAATGAATTCGCTTGTCAAGAAATGAACAAGAAATGAATAATTTCAACGAGACTCTAGCTTATATTGACGCGAAAATCTTACCTGCGCACACGCAGGACGCTCCTGAAGGGTGGGGGTGGGCTATTGTGTAGACAACTGGGCAGTGATAAGATCTCTTTGTGTTTGGCTGTAATGGCTGTATTTTAAAATTCTAAATACTCATCGGTTGAATAGTAGCATTTCTCTATTAAAGATGCTCTAAGCTGGTTAGAGAAAAGTGTCATATTTTCCCGTAGTTTGACATGGTTTGGGAGTTTATTCTAACTGCCATATAATACGGACTTTCATTTAGCATTTTTGATTCTCGAAGGCGGTAGGTGTAGTCTCATTTTGTGTCGGGTGTCTTCCTTTGTTTCGAAACTCCTCTTGTTTTGTATTCAAATGTGCATATGTCGAAAATGTATATTGATCCACAACTTTCTGTGTTTTTTATTTGTGCTATTATTCTGATACACTTTTTTTGTACTATGAACAGATCATTTATATCAACACTATTTCCCCAAAGCATAACCCCATACCTCAGCCACGAATATGCATAAGCGTAGTAGGCTGATAAACCAGTTTGTGTGTTAGTGTTTTTGTTAATTCGGAAAAGAGCGTATGTGAATTGTGATAGTTTAACTTTGACGTGTTTTATGTGTGTTTTTCAGTTAATGTGTGTGTCTATATTTATTTCCAGTAATTTAAATGTGTTGACTTCTTCTAAAGATGTGTGTTGGTGAGTTATGTTTAAATTTAAGGGGGGCATTGTGCATGCATTATTTCAAAGTTGTGTTCTTGTAGCCATTCCGTTATAGTTTGGAGAGTATTTTTTACTATAGTGTTGTGGTTGGTTAAACCGTCGCATTATATTACAATAGAAATGTCGCCCGCGAAGAGGACGAGTAGTGCCTTTTCCGGGTCTAATGATTTAGGTAAGTCATTTATATAAATCACGAACAATACACACCCTAGTACACTTCCTTGGGGGATTGAGCAAGTTAAATAATTTTTCTGCGACCGCACAGACTTTGCATTATTTGTGTCCTGTTGTGTAAATATGATTTGAACTATTAGTGGGCGGGTCCGCGTAACCCACAGCCTTTTAATTTCATCAACAGTATGTCATACAGTACCTTATCGTAGGCTTTTGTCATATCAATCAATAGGCCTATAACATGTTTTTTATCATTTATGTGCTGAAGAGCCGTTTGGACGTACTTATAGTTGACCTAGATTTTCTGAAGCCATTCTGAATATTGTCTAGAATTTTATGTTTTTCCAAAAATGCATACAACCGGTTACACATAGCTTTCTCGAATATTTTTGAAAAAGTTGGCAGTGGTGCAATGGGTCTCTAATTGCTAGGGACTTGAGTGTCGCCTTTTAGGGGTTTTACTAGTGAGATTTTTTATGCGTCTGGGAATTGCCCGTCTTCAAAACTTTGATTAATTAATAGTGTTAAAGGGACTATAAATTCCATAGCACACTGTTTGAAAAGTAGCAGTGGAATATCATCTATACCGCAACTGTGTTTGCTTTTTGTTATTTTTATAATATTTAGTATTTCTTTGAAGTCCACTGGCTGTAAGTACATTGAGTGTATCGGCGAGGTTATAACAGGTCGTCCGGTGAGTGTATTTGTGCAGGGCAGGTATTGTCTTAACCCACTGAAATGAAAAAAATGTTAAATGTGTTACATATTGTTAAGGGGCATGTCTCTACTTCATCATTAATTTTCAACGTCATGTTTTCTTTTTCTTAATGTCTGTTTTTCTAGTTATTGTATTTATGATTTTCCACATAGTTTTAACTTTACTATCAGATTTTTTCATCTGGCCTATATTCTCTAATTTTTTTAACACTTTAATACTCGACTCGAATTTAGGTCCCAATGTAATAGGTGGCGAGCTTATTGCTATTCACCAGGCACTCATATATATAGATAAAGCATATAGACAAAAGCATATCTGGGTTTTATTTTGTTTTAAGGAATTTGGGACCACATTGTAATGTCATGGCTTCGTATTGTATAGAAACACGATGCCGACACTCAAATTACTTCTTTAATATTTTTCTTCTACCTAAATAATGTCCATGCTATAAAAGCGTGAGTTGTAGACATTCATTGTTTGGTATCAACATCCATCAAACCATCTTATCAAAAACAAGAAATAATTCAATAAGTGATTAACACAATGATTATAGTTTCAGAAAGTTTTTAAATAAGACAACATCTTTATCACTATGTACAGAGTGGTGTCCCCGTCAAGGGAAATAATAGATTTTATGTATGTATTGAAAATGATTATACACTATAGTAAATATCGACAACACTTGATCATGACGCTTCTTGGTAAATTAGGTATATATTATTTTTCGTAACGTCATTATGATTTTATAATATGAAATGTGTTTGTAGAACGCAAACGGTTGAGACTAATCGAGCGCACCCCTCATCCGGTTTACGGGCACCTAAATTCTGGGAAACAATAGACTCAAACAAAGGGCTAAGGGATTTCACATAATCGTTTTCACAAATAGATAACATTCGTTACAAAAGTAAAGGGCTATAGATAAGAAACACGCTTTATCTAGTTTGAAATTGTTTTTGTTGTCATATTAACAATGAAGACCAAAACGACGATATCTACGAAATTGCTGTCTCCAATGGTAAGATTTATTACCTACATTTAGGAGTGAAAAGTAAATATTGCGTCATTTGTATGAGGGCGAAAAATAAAGGACGAAAAGCACATAGGTGACGATTGCACTTATTTATTTGTTACTTTCAGGATATGAGTATTCCAATTAATATTATTAAAGTTTTAGTGTATTTACAGGTTCGTCTACCAGTACCTTGACTAGCAAAAACTATTCACAACTGACCGTCTCAATCTGTCAAGTTGTCGAACAAAAAAAATCTACAAAATGATACAATAAACCGTCGTTTGAATTTTGTTGATAGGCATATTAACTGTGAAGTAAAAGTTACTACAGTCAAAATAATGAAAGGCTGGAGCACACACTACTATTGCTTGAAAGCTCTGAGCAAAGCAAGTGCTCTGGCTTTGTATGCTAAAAACTTACTGCACAATTGAAACAATAACAGGTTGCTACTCAATTGAAATAACAGTAATATTTGCTTTTAGAATTGGAGTCCTACTAATAAAAAGTTTTACAACACCGAGAACCATTACATTCAATTATCACAAAATGGGTATGATTTTTAACATGAGGTATACTTTCATTATAGAGCAGAGCAATATAATTCTTTGGTTCCAAAGTACAAAGGAGAAATTACGCAATAAACAACTATTATGCATAGAGGTGCTTTACTGAAAGAAACATGAAAGAAATTCAAGAAAAAGTTGGCTAGTTTCGGTGCTGTGCCCTTGCCAGAATGATACGAAATCTATTTCTTCGTCATGTTCCTCGCTTACTGACATCGATTCAAGCTCGCCAAGATTTATTGAACTGGAGGAATTTGCAACGCAATGAACCATCGGTTCAGAAAGAAGACTTGAAATGTGAAAATATTTTTAATTCTTCTGTTTTATTTATGGACGGTAGATATTTCACTTAATTACAACTATTGAATCAAAATATTACTATTACTAGGTATATCAAAGTTAAAAGGCTAACCAACAAAATTTAGTTTCAACTTTAAGGAGATCTTTTTGTGACAGGGTTTTTTTTAATTTAATTTAGTTTACCCGTAAAGTAAAGCTTAAAATGTAATAATTCTTTATAAAAAAAGTTGAGTTTAAGACTTAGAGCGTACAGAGTACCTGCACATAGCTGTGAGTACTATCTAAGCAATCAGTACCTAGGAATCTCAAACAGCGGACATGTAAAGAGGATTTGTCAATGCTAAACTCACAACTCCGAAGGAACGGAGGAATCTTGAAGATCTAATAAAACATTCAAAATCTTGAATGGATTCTACGATATAAAGAACTTTAATACGCCCTGCTTTATTCGTAACGAGAATGCACATCTATAAGATGTCTCCCGAGGACCGAAGGAATCGTGGATGGAGATCTATCAGAAACATCCAAAATGAAAGAACTTTGACGCGACCTGCTTTATTCGTAACGAGAATGCATATCTTAGTGGACACCATCTGAAGTGATGCACTTAGCTTCTATAACAACAATCGTCACAGACATTTTATCAGTAACAGAGTGGCCAGAACGTGGAACCAGCTCCCAGAACACTTAGTCTCAGCTGACAGTTCAAAAACAGACTTGATACATTTTACCTCAGACTAGAGAAATTGAAGGAATGAAAATGGAAACTGAATACAGGCATCATCAGTTTTCTACGACTGTCTGTCTGCTAACTTACAATAATAATAATAATAATATTAATTTATGTGTAATATTCTACGCTATTAATATTTCATTTCTTCATCCTAACATGCGAACGATTTTTTAAATTCCTAACTAAAATGTAAACGTAATCGTCAATAGTTTACGACTTAGAGCGGTTTTATGAATTGAGATTGAAACTGTATTAATAAAATAGAATGATTTGTTTGGTAACTAGTCAACCGGGTCCGGGTTCACCCCTGACACATTTCAACATACCTTTTAGTCATACATTCCCACAAATTATTTATTTTCAAATGATGTAAGGGACATTTATGATTACTACTCCGCTCCCTTGAGTAGTAGCATAATGACATATAGCCTGTAGCTTTCCTCTATAAACGAGCTATTCAACACAAAAATGTTTATAAAGTCTAACTAGTAGTTCTTGCGATTAGCGCGTTCAACTGATCATACAAACAAACTCTTTAGTTTTTTATTTTTATTATTTTTATAACCAATGTGTATATTTATATTGATTTTATAAAATAAAATCGTTTATTTTTATTATGTTATAAAGATGAAATAAAATATTAATAGTGTGATATTTTAAGTAGTTTTAAGTGCTCACAGCGATGTGTATGTATTTCATATGATCTGTCTTAAAATTTTGGACATCACGTTTGAATTTCTCTTGTGAACAATTAGTACACTTAAAGCATTAAAAACTGAAAAATTCAAAGGGTGTAAATTACTCAAAAGCCCATTCGAAATATTATACGTAAAAAATTTTACTCAAACTTAGAATTCGACATTAAATTTAAAAAATCAACGTTTTAGCTACCAGAAATTTGATTATATATTTTTTTTAACAATTTATTGATATATTTAACATTGAACTTTTTAGAGGCTTGCCTCTTTGCAAATTTTTAAATGCTCAGTAATAAAATAAGGAATAAAGACATCACAAGAAAAAAATTGTGTATTCACATCCACGTCTATTAAAAGTATAACTGACCAGAATATAAACAAACTCACGACTTCATATTTTTTCGGTTATCTGTTTGATGTGAAATACCCCATATGCCGTTGTAAATTTTTTAACTGTTTAGACGTCAATACAATAACCAAATAGGTCGTCATCTTCTAAAACTCTTACAGAAAAATTCACAAAACACATTTAATATTATACCTTAACAAATAGCTCGTATATTAACGAATATTTAAAATGATCTTTCATATTTATCTTAGCTCACATAATATATCGTCGAAATATTCATTTGGAACCGGCAGTTCCTGAGATTAGTTCGCTCAAACAAACAAACGTTTCAGCTTTATAACATAAGTATAGATAGACAATGTTATACAATAAACGATTTATAGTATTTACGGTCAATCACACGCGTTTTTTGGTCTAGAAACAAGTAATGTAATTGTGTCATTATTCTAATAAGTGCTGAGTGCTATAAATTAGTTTTACATTTTAATATGCTAGATGTCTAGATAGTGTGATATGTTATAATGTAATAATATTATATCCTGAAGAGTTCGTCAAAATAATTACACTGATCTTATCAGGATCTAGTCTACGCATTAATTAATTATATTATAGTACTACACATAATTAAAAAAGAACACATTATCGCGTTATAAAAATATATTTTGACTAATTTGAGCAATATTTATAATTCATTTATAGAATATAAATATCTATTATACAAAAACATTGAATATAGGCTATCAAAAGGTATATAAAACTGAAGACAAAACATTTGAAACATTGTTTATACCGAAGAATTAAGAAGAGAGCAACACATTTATTCCAACATCACAACAAAAAAGTTAAAAAAGTAAACGACACGCATCTAGTAAAATGTCCCGCATGTTCTTGCGCATCACTGTCTTGTAGAGATGTATTATAGACTTTAGCCAAGTTCACCATATTCGTAAGAGTTGATTTTATAGAACAATGTCTTACGTGTATGATAAAAGTGGCTTTAAAAAGCCTTTTGGAGAACAGCAGGTACATCATAGTGTGTGAGAGAGAGAGAGAGTGTGTGGTGCGACTGCTGAAAAGAAGAAATGTTAACGTTAATTACTATACAAAAGTTACAAGCAATATAATAAAATAATAAATACTAAATTCACACAATAATATAAGTTAAGTTAGCAAACCTGTAAATATCTGACTAAACTGAGAATACCTGCATAATCAATTACAGTTACCTTCTAGGTGTCGGGTAGGTCAGCCTCATTTAGCAAGGGCTCTACTACTGCCCAAAGTTCGTCGGCCTCCTCTGGAGCTATAAAAAAATACCAAGTTGTAATAAGTAACAAACTTTTTTTATAAGACATAATTTACGCTAAGCCTTTTGAGAAGTGTTATTACTTAGCCGGGGCTCGTCCAGTTGAACATCAGGCAGTACAGGTCCGTCATTTGTTTGTTCCTCCATTTGTTGCATCGGGTGCTGCTCCATTTGCTGTTCCGTTTGCTGCTCCGTTTGCTGCTCTATTTGCTGCTCCATTTGTAAAACTATAACAAAAGAATGATGGTTAAATAAACGTATCAGCCTCAGTCGTTGTTATTGTTAATCAGTATATGAAACAATTAATATTTACTTTCTGCCTCCATTGCGTCATTTTCACGCTGCAAATCCTCTGCGCTAATGCGTCCTTTCCCTTTCCTCTCTCTGATGAACCTTATCGTGTTAGCCAGCACATCTTGGGTACTCATCTGCAATATGGCAAAATGTACATTATTTCTTGAAGTCTATATTTTTTCAATATTTAATATTCAGCGAGTGAATTATTGGGTTATCTTACATTAGCGTCACCACCAATGGCAATGGCTAGGTCTTTCAACACTATGGTGGTCTCCTCACGGCGCTCTCTCTCATAATGAGCGTTACGCGCTCGCCTTTCCTCCTGCAAACAGAAGAATACCCAATTGAATAACAGCTATTAGCGAATGACAAGAATCTTCAATCGTATTGTCCTCCATAGGATTACTAACGCGTGATAACGGCACGCGGTTTCGGCCTGTTGGCCTCCCACGACGCGGCCTGCTCGTCCTCGTGGGCCTGGTCTGGCCGTCATTTCGATCTCGTTTCTGTAAGACAATAAATGAGTAAATTTTAAGACGTGTATAATTTTTACATGTAGATGACCTGCACAAAGCGATGCAGATGCCAACACCACGGTAAAAATAAATCAAGACGATACACGCTAAGTAGATAATTACCGTATGAGATGACATTTTCAATTCGATAACGCGCTCGTTGTCTAGTAAGTAATGAATTCGCTTGTCAAGAAATGAACAAGAAATGAATAATTTCAACGAGACTCTAGCTTATATTGACGCGAAAATCTTACCTGCGCACACGCAGGACGCTCCTGAAGGGTGGGGGTGGGCTATTGTGTAGACAACTGGGCAGTGATAAGATCTCTTTGTGTTTGGCTGTAATGGCTGTATTTTAAAATTCTAAATACTCATCGGTTGAATAGTAGCATTTCTCTATTAAAGATGCTCTAAGCTGGTTAGAGAAAAGTGTCATATTTTCCCGTAGTTTGACATGGTTTGGGAGTTTATTCTAACTGCCATATAATACGGACTTTCATTTAGCATTTTTGATTCTCGAAGGCGGTAGGTGTAGTCTCATTTTGTGTCGGGTGTCTTCCTTTGTTTCGAAACTCCTCTTGTTTTGTATTCAAATGTGCATATGTCGAAAATGTATATTGATCCACAACTTTCTGTGTTTTTTATTTGTGCTATTATTCTGATACACTTTTTTTGTACTATGAACAGATCATTTATATCAACACTATTTCCCCAAAGCATAACCCCATACCTCAGCCACGAATATGCATAAGCGTAGTAGGCTGATAAACCAGTTTGTGTGTTAGTGTTTTTGTTAATTCGGAAAAGAGCGTATGTGAATTGTGATAGTTTAACTTTGACGTGTTTTATGTGTGTTTTTCAGTTAATGTGTGTGTCTATATTTATTTCCAGTAATTTAAATGTGTTGACTTCTTCTAAAGATGTGTGTTGGTGAGTTATGTTTAAATTTAAGGGGGGCATTGTGCATGCATTATTTCAAAGTTGTGTTCTTGTAGCCATTCCGTTATAGTTTGGAGAGTATTTTTTACTATAGTGTTGTGGTTGGTTAAACCGTCGCATTATATTACAATAGAAATGTCGCCCGCGAAGAGGACGAGTAGTGCCTTTTCCGGGTCTAATGATTTAGGTAAGTCATTTATATAAATCACGAACAATACACACCCTAGTACACTTCCTTGGGGGATTGAGCAAGTTAAATAATTTTTCTGCGACCGCACAGACTTTGCATTATTTGTGTCCTGTTGTGTAAATATGATTTGAACTATTAGTGGGCGGGTCCGCGTAACCCACAGCCTTTTAATTTCATCAACAGTATGTCATACAGTACCTTATCGTAGGCTTTTGTCATATCAATCAATAGGCCTATAACATGTTTTTTATCATTTATGTGCTGAAGAGCCGTTTGGACGTACTTATAGTTGACCTAGATTTTCTGAAGCCATTCTGAATATTGTCTAGAATTTTATGTTTTTCCAAAAATGCATACAACCGGTTACACATAGCTTTCTCGAATATTTTTGAAAAAGTTGGCAGTGGTGCAATGGGTCTCTAATTGCTAGGGACTTGAGTGTCGCCTTTTAGGGGTTTTACTAGTGAGATTTTTTATGCGTCTGGGAATTGCCCGTCTTCAAAACTTTGATTAATTAATAGTGTTAAAGGGACTATAAATTCCATAGCACACTGTTTGAAAAGTAGCAGTGGAATATCATCTATACCGCAACTGTGTTTGCTTTTTGTTATTTTTATAATATTTAGTATTTCTTTGAAGTCCACTGGCTGTAAGTACATTGAGTGTATCGGCGAGGTTATAACAGGTCGTCCGGTGAGTGTATTTGTGCAGGGCAGGTATTGTCTTAACCCACTGAAATGAAAAAAATGTTAAATGTGTTACATATTGTTAAGGGGCATGTCTCTACTTCATCATTAATTTTCAACGTCATGTTTTCTTTTTCTTAATGTCTGTTTTTCTAGTTATTGTATTTATGATTTTCCACATAGTTTTAACTTTACTATCAGATTTTTTCATCTGGCCTATATTCTCTAATTTTTTTAACACTTTAATACTCGACTCGAATTTAGGTCCCAATGTAATAGGTGGCGAGCTTATTGCTATTCACCAGGCACTCATATATATAGATAAAGCATATAGACAAAAGCATATCTGGGTTTTATTTTGTTTTAAGGAATTTGGGACCACATTGTAATGTCATGGCTTCGTATTGTATAGAAACACGATGCCGACACTCAAATTACTTCTTTAATATTTTTCTTCTACCTAAATAATGTCCATGCTATAAAAGCGTGAGTTGTAGACATTCATTGTTTGGTATCAACATCCATCAAACCATCTTATCAAAAACAAGAAATAATTCAATAAGTGATTAACACAATGATTATAGTTTCAGAAAGTTTTTAAATAAGACAACATCTTTATCACTATGTACAGAGTGGTGTCCCCGTCAAGGGAAATAATAGATTTTATGTATGTATTGAAAATGATTATACACTATAGTAAATATCGACAACACTTGATCATGACGCTTCTTGGTAAATTAGGTATATATTATTTTTCGTAACGTCATTATGATTTTATAATATGAAATGTGTTTGTAGAACGCAAACGGTTGAGACTAATCGAGCGCACCCCTCATCCGGTTTACGGGCACCTAAATTCTGGGAAACAATAGACTCAAACAAAGGGCTAAGGGATTTCACATAATCGTTTTCACAAATAGATAACATTCGTTACAAAAGTAAAGGGCTATAGATAAGAAACACGCTTTATCTAGTTTGAAATTGTTTTTGTTGTCATATTAACAATGAAGACCAAAACGACGATATCTACGAAATTGCTGTCTCCAATGGTAAGATTTATTACCTACATTTAGGAGTGAAAAGTAAATATTGCGTCATTTGTATGAGGGCGAAAAATAAAGGACGAAAAGCACATAGGTGACGATTGCACTTATTTATTTGTTACTTTCAGGATATGAGTATTCCAATTAATATTATTAAAGTTTTAGTGTATTTACAGGTTCGTCTACCAGTACCTTGACTAGCAAAAACTATTCACAACTGACCGTCTCAATCTGTCAAGTTGTCGAACAAAAAAAATCTACAAAATGATACAATAAACCGTCGTTTGAATTTTGTTGATAGGCATATTAACTGTGAAGTAAAAGTTACTACAGTCAAAATGATGAAAGGCTGGAGCACACACTACTATTGCTTGAAAGCTCTGAGCAAAGCAAGTGCTCTGGCTTTGTATGCTAAAAACTTACTGCACAATTGAAACAATAACAGGTTGCTACTCAATTGAAATAACAGTAATATTTGCTTTTAGAATTGGAGTCCTACTAATAAAAAGTTTTACAACACCGAGAACCATTACATTCAATTATCACAAAATGGGTATGATTTTTAACATGAGGTATACTTTCATTATAGAGCAGAGCAATATAATTCTTTGGTTCCAAAGTACAACGGAGAAATTACGCAATAAACAACTATTATGCATAGAGGTGCTTTACTGAAAGAAATATGAAAGAAATTCAAGAAAAAGTTGGCTAGTTTCGGTGCTGTGCCCTTGCCAGAATGATACGAAATCTATTTCTTCGTCATGTTCCTCGCTTACTGACATCGATTCAAGCTCGCCAAGATTTATTGAACTGGAGGAATTTGCAACGCAATGAACCATCGGTTCAGAAAGAAGACTTGAAATGTGAAAATATTTTTAATTCTTCTGTTTTATTTATGGACGGTAGATATTTCACTTAATTACAACTATTGAATCAAAATATTACTATTACTAGGTATATCAAAGTTAAAAGGCTAACCAACAAAATTTAGTTTCAACTTTAAGGAGATCTTTTTGTGACAGGGTTTTTTTTAATTTAATTTAGTTTACCCGTAAAGTAAAGCTTAAAATGTAATAATTCTTTATAAAAAAAGTTGAGTTTAAGACTTAGAGCGTACAGAGTACCTGCACATAGCTGTGAGTACTATCTAAGCAATCAGTACCTAGGAATCTCAAACAGCGGACATGTAAAGAGGATTTGTCAATGCTAAACTCACAACTCCGAAGGAACGGAGGAATCTTGAAGATCTAATAAAACATTCAAAATCTTGAATGGATTCTACGATATAAAGAACTTTAATACGCCCTGCTTTATTCGTAACGAGAATGCACATCTATAAGATGTCTCCCGAGGACCGAAGGAATCGTGGATGGAGATCTATCAGAAACATCCAAAATGAAAGAACTTTGACGCGACCTGCTTTATTCGTAACGAGAATGCATATCTTAGTGGACACCATCTGAAGTGATGCACTTAGCTTCTATAACAACAATCGTCACAGACATTTTATCAGTAACAGAGTGGCCAGAACGTGGAACCAGCTCCCAGAACACTTAGTCTCAGCTGACAGTTCAAAAACAGACTTGATACATTTTACCTCAGACTAGAGAAATTGAAGGAATGAAAATGGAAACTGAATACAGGCATCATCAGTTTTCTACGACTGTCTGTCTGCTAACTTACAATAATAATAATAATAATATTAATTTATGTGTAATATTCTACGCTATTAATATTTCATTTCTTCATCCTAACATGCGAACGATTTTTTAAATTCCTAACTAAAATGTAAACGTAATCGTCAATAGTTTACGACTTAGAGCGGTTTTATGAATTGAGATTGAAACTGTATTAATAAAATAGAATGATTTGTTTGGTAACTAGTCAACCGGGTCCGGGTTCACCCCTGACACATTTCAACATACCTTTTAGTCATACATTCCCACAAATTATTTATTTTCAAATGATGTAAGGGACATTTATGATTACTACTCCGCTCCCTTGAGTAGTAGCATAATGACATATAGCCTGTAGCTTTCCTCTATAAACGAGCTATTCAACACAAAAATGTTTATAAAGTCTAACTAGTAGTTCTTGCGATTAGCGCGTTCAACTGATCATACAAACAAACTCTTTAGTTTTTTATTTTTATTATTTTTATAACCAATGTGTATATTTATATTGATTTTATAAAATAAAATCGTTTATTTTTATTATGTTATAAAGATGAAATAAAATATTAATAGTGTGATATTTTAAGTAGTTTTAAGTGCTCACAGCGATGTGTATGTATTTCATATGATCTGTCTTAAAATTTTGGACATCACGTTTGAATTTCTCTTGTGAACAATTAGTACACTTAAAGCATTAAAAACTGAAAAATTCAAAGGGTGTAAATTACTCAAAAGCCCATTCGAAATATTATACGTAAAAAATTTTACTCAAACTTAGAATTCGACATTAAATTTAAAAAATCAACGTTTTAGCTACCAGAAATTTGATTATATATTTTTTTTAACAATTTATTGATATATTTAACATTGAACTTTTTAGAGGCTTGCCTCTTTGCAAATTTTTAAATGCTCAGTAATAAAATAAGGAATAAAGACATCACAAGAAAAAAATTGTGTATTCACATCCACGTCTATTAAAAGTATAACTGACCAGAATATAAACAAACTCACGACTTCATATTTTTTCGGTTATCTGTTTGATGTGAAATACCCCATATGCCGTTGTAAATTTTTTAACTGTTTAGACGTCAATACAATAACCAAATAGGTCGTCATCTTCTAAAACTCTTACAGAAAAATTCACAAAACACATTTAATATTATACCTTAACAAATAGCTCGTACATTAACGAATATTTAAAATGATCTTTCATATTTATCTTAGCTCACATAATATATCGTCGAAATATTCATTTGGAACCGGCAGTTCCTGAGATTAGTTCGCTCAAACAAACAAACGTTTCAGCTTTATAACATAAGTATAGATAGACAATGTTATACAATAAACGATTTATAGTATTTACGGTCAATCACACGCGTTTTTTGGTCTAGAAACAAGTAATGTAATTGTGTCATTATTCTAATAAGTGCTGAGTGCTATAAATTAGTTTTACATTTTAATATGCTAGATGTCTAGATAGTGTGATATGTTATAATGTAATAATATTATATCCTGAAGAGTTCGTCAAAATAATTACACTAATCTTATCAGGATCTAGTCTACGCATTAATTAATTATATTATAGTACTACACATAATTAAAAAAGAACACATTATCGCGTTATAAAAATATATTTTGACTAATTTGAGCAATATTTATAATTCATTTATAGAATATAAATATCTATTATACAAAAACATTGAATATAGGCTATCAAAAGGTATATAAAACTGAAGACAAAACATTTGAAACATTGTTTATACCGAAGAATTAAGAAGAGAGCAACACATTTATTCCAACATCACAACAAAAAAGTTAAAAAAGTAAACGACACGCATCTAGTAAAATGTCCCGCATGTTCTTGCGCATCACTGTCTTGTAGAGATGTATTATAGACTTTAGCCAAGTTCACCATATTCGTAAGAGTTGATTTTATAGAACAATGTCTTACGTGTATGATAAAAGTGGCTTTAAAAAGCCTTTTGGAGAACAGCAGGTACATCATAGTGTGTGAGAGAGAGAGAGAGTGTGTGGTGCGACTGCTGAAAAGAAGAAATGTTAACGTTAATTACTATACAAAAGTTACAAGCAATATAATAAAATAATAAATACTAAATTCACACAATAATATAAGTTAAGTTAGCAAACCTGTAAATATCTGACTAAACTGAGAATACCTGCATAATCAATTACAGTTACCTTCTAGGTGTCGGGTAGGTCAGCCTCATTTAGCAAGGGCTCTACTACTGCCCAAAGTTCGTCGGCCTCCTCTGGAGCTATAAAAAAATACCAAGTTGTAATAAGTAACAAACTTTTTTTATAAGACATAATTTACGCTAAGCCTTTTGAGAAGTGTTATTACTTAGCCGGGGCTCGTCCAGTTGAACATCAGGCAGTACAGGTCCGTCATTTGTTTGTTCCTCCATTTGTTGCATCGGGTGCTGCTCCATTTGCTGTTCCGTTTGCTGCTCCGTTTGCTGCTCTATTTGCTGCTCCATTTGTAAAACTATAACAAAAGAATGATGGTTAAATAAACGTATCAGCCTCAGTCGTTGTTATTGTTAATCAGTATATGAAACAATTAATATTTACTTTCTGCCTCCATTGCGTCATTTTCACGCTGCAAATCCTCTGCGCTAATGCGTCCTTTCCCTTTCCTCTCTCTGATGAACCTTATCGTGTTAGCCAGCACATCTTGGGTACTCATCTGCAATATGGCAAAATGTACATTATTTCTTGAAGTCTATATTTTTTCAATATTTAATATTCAGCGAGTGAATTATTGGGTTATCTTACATTAGCGTCACCACCAATGGCAATGGCTAGGTCTTTCAACACTATGGTGGTCTCCTCACGGCGCTCTCTCTCATAATGAGCGTTACGCGCTCGCCTTTCCTCCTGCAAACAGAAGAATACCCAATTGAATAACAGCTATTAGCGAATGACAAGAATCTTCAATCGTATTGTCCTCCATAGGATTACTAACGCGTGATAACGGCACGCGGTTTCGGCCTGTTGGCCTCCCACGACGCGGCCTGCTCGTCCTCGTGGGCCTGGTCTGGCCGTCATTTCGATCTCGTTTCTGTAAGACAATAAATGAGTAAATTTTAAGACGTGTATAATTTTTACATGTAGATGACCTGCACAAAGCGATGCAGATGCCAACACCACGGTAAAAATAAATCAAGACGATACACGCTAAGTAGATAATTACCGTATGAGATGACATTTTCAATTCGATAACGCGCTCGTTGTCTAGTAAGTAATGAATTCGCTTGTCAAGAAATGAACAAGAAATGAATAATTTCAACGAGACTCTAGCTTATATTGACGCGAAAATCTTACCTGCGCACACGCAGGACGCTCCTGAAGGGTGGGGGTGGGCTATTGTGTAGACAACTGGGCAGTGATAAGATCTCTTTGTGTTTGGCTGTAATGGCTGTATTTTAAAATTCTAAATACTCATCGGTTGAATAGTAGCATTTCTCTATTAAAGATGCTCTAAGCTGGTTAGAGAAAAGTGTCATATTTTCCCGTAGTTTGACATGGTTTGGGAGTTTATTCTAACTGCCATATAATACGGACTTTCATTTAGCATTTTTGATTCTCGAAGGCGGTAGGTGTAGTCTCATTTTGTGTCGGGTGTCTTCCTTTGTTTCGAAACTCCTCTTGTTTTGTATTCAAATGTGCATATGTCGAAAATGTATATTGATCCACAACTTTCTGTGTTTTTTATTTGTGCTATTATTCTGATACACTTTTTTTGTACTATGAACAGATCATTTATATCAACACTATTTCCCCAAAGCATAACCCCATACCTCAGCCACGAATATGCATAAGCGTAGTAGGCTGATAAACCAATTTGTGTGTTAGTGTTTTTGTTAATTCGGAAAAGAGCGTATGTGAATTGTGATAGTTTAACTTTGACGTGTTTTATGTGTGTTTTTCAGTTAATGTGTGTGTCTATATTTATTTCCAGTAATTTAAATGTGTTGACTTCTTCTAAAGATGTGTGTTGGTGAGTTATGTTTAAATTTAAGGGGGGCATTGTGCATGCATTATTTCAAAGTTGTGTTCTTGTAGCCATTCCGTTATAGTTTGGAGAGTATTTTTTACTATAGTGTTGTGGTTGGTTAAACCGTCGCATTATATTACAATAGAAATGTCGCCCGCGAAGAGGACGAGTAGTGCCTTTTCCGGGTCTAATGATTTAGGTAAGTCATTTATATAAATCACGAACAATACACACCCTAGTACACTTCCTTGGGGGATTGAGCAAGTTAAATAATTTTTCTGCGACCGCACAGACTTTGCATTATTTGTGTCCTGTTGTGTAAATATGATTTGAACTATTAGTGGGCGGGTCCGCGTAACCCACAGCCTTTTAATTTCATCAACAGTATGTCATACAGTACCTTATCGTAGGCTTTTGTCATATCAATCAATAGGCCTATAACATGTTTTTTATCATTTATGTGCTGAAGAGCCGTTTGGACGTACTTATAGTTGACCTAGATTTTCTGAAGCCATTCTGAATATTGTCTAGAATTTTATGTTTTTCCAAAAATGCATACAACCGGTTACACATAGCTTTCTCGAATATTTTTGAAAAAGTTGGCAGTGGTGCAATGGGTCTCTAATTGCTAGGGACTTGAGTGTCGCCTTTTAGGGGTTTTACTAGTGAGATTTTTTATGCGTCTGGGAATTGCCCGTCTTCAAAACTTTGATTAATTAATAGTGTTAAAGGGACTATAAATTCCATAGCACACTGTTTGAAAAGTAGCAGTGGAATATCATCTATACCGCAACTGTGTTTGCTTTTTGTTATTTTTATAATATTTAGTATTTCTTTGAAGTCCACTGGCTGTAAGTACATTGAGTGTATCGGCGAGGTTATAACAGGTCGTCCGGTGAGTGTATTTGTGCAGGGCAGGTATTGTCTTAACCCACTGAAATGAAAAAAATGTTAAATGTGTTACATATTGTTAAGGGGCATGTCTCTACTTCATCATTAATTTTCAACGTCATGTTTTCTTTTTCTTAATGTCTGTTTTTCTAGTTATTGTATTTATGATTTTCCACATAGTTTTAACTTTACTATCAGATTTTTTCATCTGGCCTATATTCTCTAATTTTTTTAACACTTTAATACTCGACTCGAATTTAGGTCCCAATGTAATAGGTGGCGAGCTTATTGCTATTCACCAGGCACTCATATATATAGATAAAGCATATAGACAAAAGCATATCTGGGTTTTATTTTGTTTTAAGGAATTTGGGACCACATTGTAATGTCATGGCTTCGTATTGTATAGAAACACGATGCCGACACTCAAATTACTTCTTTAATATTTTTCTTCTACCTAAATAATGTCCATGCTATAAAAGCGTGAGTTGTAGACATTCATTGTTTGGTATCAACATCCATCAAACCATCTTATCAAAAACAAGAAATAATTCAATAAGTGATTAACACAATGATTATAGTTTCAGAAAGTTTTTAAATAAGACAACATCTTTATCACTATGTACAGAGTGGTGTCCCCGTCAAGGGAAATAATAGATTTTATGTATGTATTGAAAATGATTATACACTATAGTAAATATCGACAACACTTGATCATGACGCTTCTTGGTAAATTAGGTATATATTTTTTTTCGTAACGTCATTATGATTTTATAATATGAAATGTGTTTGTAGAACGCAAACGGTTGAGACTAATCGAGCGCACCCCTCATCCGGTTTACGGGCACCTAAATTCTGGGAAACAATAGACTCAAACAAAGGGCTAAGGGATTTCACATAATCGTTTTCACAAATAGATAACATTCGTTACAAAAGTAAAGGGCTATAGATAAGAAACACGCTTTATCTAGTTTGAAATTGTTTTTGTTGTCATATTAACAATGAAGACCAAAACGACGATATCTACGAAATTGCTGTCTCCAATGGTAAGATTTATTACCTACATTTAGGAGTGAAAAGTAAATATTGCGTCATTTGTATGAGGGCGAAAAATAAAGGACGAAAAGCACATAGGTGACGATTGCACTTATTTATTTGTTACTTTCAGGATATGAGTATTCCAATTAATATTATTAAAGTTTTAGTGTATTTACAGGTTCGTCTACCAGTACCTTGACTAGCAAAAACTATTCACAACTGACCGTCTCAATCTGTCAAGTTGTCGAACAAAAAAAATCTACAAAATGATACAATAAACCGTCGTTTGAATTTTGTTGATAGGCATATTAACTGTGAAGTAAAAGTTACTACAGTCAAAATAATGAAAGGCTGGAGCACACACTACTATTGCTTGAAAGCTCTGAGCAAAGCAAGTGCTCTGGCTTTGTATGCTAAAAACTTACTGCACAATTGAAACAATAACAGGTTGCTACTCAATTGAAATAACAGTAATATTTGCTTTTAGAATTGGAGTCCTACTAATAAAAAGTTTTACAACACCGAGAACCATTACATTCAATTATCACAAAATGGGTATGATTTTTAACATGAGGTATACTTTCATTATAGAGCAGAGCAATATAATTCTTTGGTTCCAAAGTACAAAGGAGAAATTACGCAATAAACAACTATTATGCATAGAGGTGCTTTACTGAAAGAAACATGAAAGAAATTCAAGAAAAAGTTGGCTAGTTTCGGTGCTGTGCCCTTGCCAGAATGATACGAAATCTATTTCTTCGTCATGTTCCTCGCTTACTGACATCGATTCAAGCTCGCCAAGATTTATTGAACTGGAGGAATTTGCAACGCAATGAACCATCGGTTCAGAAAGAAGACTTGAAATGTGAAAATATTTTTAATTCTTCTGTTTTATTTATGGACGGTAGATATTTCACTTAATTACAACTATTGAATCAAAATATTACTATTACTAGGTATATCAAAGTTAAAAGGCTAACCAACAAAATTTAGTTTCAACTTTAAGGAGATCTTTTTGTGACAGGGTTTTTTTTAATTTAATTTAGTTTACCCGTAAAGTAAAGCTTAAAATGTAATAATTCTTTATAAAAAAAGTTGAGTTTAAGACTTAGAGCGTACAGAGTACCTGCACATAGCTGTGAGTACTATCTAAGCAATCAGTACCTAGGAATCTCAAACAGCGGACATGTAAAGAGGATTTGTCAATGCTAAACTCACAACTCCGAAGGAACGGAGGAATCTTGAAGATCTAATAAAACATTCAAAATCTTGAATGGATTCTACGATATAAAGAACTTTAATACGCCCTGCTTTATTCGTAACGAGAATGCACATCTATAAGATGTCTCCCGAGGACCGAAGGAATCGTGGATGGAGATCTATCAGAAACATCCAAAATGAAAGAACTTTGACGCGACCTGCTTTATTCGTAACGAGAATGCATATCTTAGTGGACACCATCTGAAGTGATGCACTTAGCTTCTATAACAACAATCGTCACAGACATTTTATCAGTAACAGAGTGGCCAGAACGTGGAACCAGCTCCCAGAACACTTAGTCTCAGCTGACAGTTCAAAAACAGACTTGATACATTTTACCTCAGACTAGAGAAATTGAAGGAATGAAAATGGAAACTGAATACAGGCATCATCAGTTTTCTACGACTGTCTGTCTGCTAACTTACAATAATAATAATAATAATATTAATTTATGTGTAATATTCTACGCTATTAATATTTCATTTCTTCATCCTAACATGCGAACGATTTTTTAAATTCCTAACTAAAATGTAAACGTAATCGTCAATAGTTTACGACTTAGAGCGGTTTTATGAATTGAGATTGAAACTGTATTAATAAAATAGAATGATTTGTTTGGTAACTAGTCAACCGGGTCCGGGTTCACCCCTGACACATTTCAACATACCTTTTAGTCATACATTCCCACAAATTATTTATTTTCAAATGATGTAAGGGACATTTATGATTACTACTCCGCTCCCTTGAGTAGTAGCATAATGACATATAGCCTGTAGCTTTCCTCTATAAACGAGCTATTCAACACAAAAATGTTTATAAAGTCTAACTAGTAGTTCTTGCGATTAGCGCGTTCAACTGATCATACAAACAAACTCTTTAGTTTTTTATTTTTATTATTTTTATAACCAATGTGTATATTTATATTGATTTTATAAAATAAAATCGTTTATTTTTATTATGTTATAAAGATGAAATAAAATATTAATAGTGTGATATTTTAAGTAGTTTTAAGTGCTCACAGCGATGTGTATGTATTTCATATGATCTGTCTTAAAATTTTGGACATCACGTTTGAATTTCTCTTGTGAACAATTAGTACACTTAAAGCATTAAAAACTGAAAAATTCAAAGGGTGTAAATTACTCAAAAGCCCATTCGAAATATTATACGTAAAAAATTTTACTCAAACTTAGAATTCGACATTAAATTTAAAAAATCAACGTTTTAGCTACCAGAAATTTGATTATATATTTTTTTTAACAATTTATTGATATATTTAACATTGAACTTTTTAGAGGCTTGCCTCTTTGCAAATTTTTAAATGCTCAGTAATAAAATAAGGAATAAAGACATCACAAGAAAAAAATTGTGTATTCACATCCACGTCTATTAAAAGTATAACTGACCAGAATATAAACAAACTCACGACTTCATATTTTTTCGGTTATCTGTTTGATGTGAAATACCCCATATGCCGTTGTAAATTTTTTAACTGTTTAGACGTCAATACAATAACCAAATAGGTCGTCATCTTCTAAAACTCTTACAGAAAAATTCACAAAACACATTTAATATTATACCTTAACAAATAGCTCGTACATTAACGAATATTTAAAATGATCTTTCATATTTATCTTAGCTCACATAATATATCGTCGAAATATTCATTTGGAACCGGCAGTTCCTGAGATTAGTTCGCTCAAACAAACAAACGTTTCAGCTTTATAACATAAGTATAGATAGACAATGTTATACAATAAACGATTTATAGTATTTACGGTCAATCACACGCGTTTTTTGGTCTAGAAACAAGTAATGTAATTGTGTCATTATTCTAATAAGTGCTGAGTGCTATAAATTAGTTTTACATTTTAATATGCTAGATGTCTAGATAGTGTGATATGTTATAATGTAATAATATTATATCCTGAAGAGTTCGTCAAAATAATTACACTGATCTTATCAGGATCTAGTCTACGCATTAATTAATTATATTATAGTACTACACATAATTAAAAAAGAACACATTATCGCGTTATAAAAATATATTTTGACTAATTTGAGCAATATTTATAATTCATTTATAGAATATAAATATCTATTATACAAAAACATTGAATATAGGCTATCAAAAGGTATATAAAACTGAAGACAAAACATTTGAAACATTGTTTATACCGAAGAATTAAGAAGAGAGCAACACATTTATTCCAACATCACAACAAAAAAGTTAAAAAAGTAAACGACACGCATCTAGTAAAATGTCCCGCATGTTCTTGCGCATCACTGTCTTGTAGAGATGTATTATAGACTTTAGCCAAGTTCACCATATTCGTAAGAGTTGATTTTATAGAACAATGTCTTACGTGTATGATAAAAGTGGCTTTAAAAAGCCTTTTGGAGAACAGCAGGTACATCATAGTGTGTGAGAGAGAGAGAGAGTGTGTGGTGCGACTGCTGAAAAGAAGAAATGTTAACGTTAATTACTATACAAAAGTTACAAGCAATATAATAAAATAATAAATACTAAATTCACACAATAATATAAGTTAAGTTAGCAAACCTGTAAATATCTGACTAAACTGAGAATACCTGCATAATCAATTACAGTTACCTTCTAGGTGTCGGGTAGGTCAGCCTCATTTAGCAAGGGCTCTACTACTGCCCAAAGTTCGTCGGCCTCCTCTGGAGCTATAAAAAAATACCAAGTTGTAATAAGTAACAAACTTTTTTTATAAGACATAATTTACGCTAAGCCTTTTGAGAAGTGTTATTACTTAGCCGGGGCTCGTCCAGTTGAACATCAGGCAGTACAGGTCCGTCATTTGTTTGTTCCTCCATTTGTTGCATCGGGTGCTGCTCCATTTGCTGTTCCGTTTGCTGCTCCGTTTGCTGCTCTATTTGCTGCTCCATTTGTAAAACTATAACAAAAGAATGATGGTTAAATAAACGTATCAGCCTCAGTCGTTGTTATTGTTAATCAGTATATGAAACAATTAATATTTACTTTCTGCCTCCATTGCGTCATTTTCACGCTGCAAATCCTCTGCGCTAATGCGTCCTTTCCCTTTCCTCTCTCTGATGAACCTTATCGTGTTAGCCAGCACATCTTGGGTACTCATCTGCAATATGGCAAAATGTACATTATTTCTTGAAGTCTATATTTTTTCAATATTTAATATTCAGCGAGTGAATTATTGGGTTATCTTACATTAGCGTCACCACCAATGGCAATGGCTAGGTCTTTCAACACTATGGTGGTCTCCTCACGGCGCTCTCTCTCATAATGAGCGTTACGCGCTCGCCTTTCCTCCTGCAAACAGAAGAATACCCAATTGAATAACAGCTATTAGCGAATGACAAGAATCTTCAATCGTATTGTCCTCCATAGGATTACTAACGCGTGATAACGGCACGCGGTTTCGGCCTGTTGGCCTCCCACGACGCGGCCTGCTCGTCCTCGTGGGCCTGGTCTGGCCGTCATTTCGATCTCGTTTCTGTAAGACAATAAATGAGTAAATTTTAAGACGTGTATAATTTTTACATGTAGATGACCTGCACAAAGCGATGCAGATGCCAACACCACGGTAAAAATAAATCAAGACGATACACGCTAAGTAGATAATTACCGTATGAGATGACATTTTCAATTCGATAACGCGCTCGTTGTCTAGTAAGTAATGAATTCGCTTGTCAAGAAATGAACAAGAAATGAATAATTTCAACGAGACTCTAGCTTATATTGACGCGAAAATCTTACCTGCGCACACGCAGGACGCTCCTGAAGGGTGGGGGTGGGCTATTGTGTAGACAACTGGGCAGTGATAAGATCTCTTTGTGTTTGGCTGTAATGGCTGTATTTTAAAATTCTAAATACTCATCGGTTGAATAGTAGCATTTCTCTATTAAAGATGCTCTAAGCTGGTTAGAGAAAAGTGTCATATTTTCCCGTAGTTTGACATGGTTTGGGAGTTTATTCTAACTGCCATATAATACGGACTTTCATTTAGCATTTTTGATTCTCGAAGGCGGTAGGTGTAGTCTCATTTTGTGTCGGGTGTCTTCCTTTGTTTCGAAACTCCTCTTGTTTTGTATTCAAATGTGCATATGTCGAAAATGTATATTGATCCACAACTTTCTGTGTTTTTTATTTGTGCTATTATTCTGATACACTTTTTTTGTACTATGAACAGATCATTTATATCAACACTATTTCCCCAAAGCATAACCCCATACCTCAGCCACGAATATGCATAAGCGTAGTAGGCTGATAAACCAGTTTGTGTGTTAGTGTTTTTGTTAATTCGGAAAAGAGCGTATGTGAATTGTGATAGTTTAACTTTGACGTGTTTTATGTGTGTTTTTCAGTTAATGTGTGTGTCTATATTTATTTCCAGTAATTTAAATGTGTTGACTTCTTCTAAAGATGTGTGTTGGTGAGTTATGTTTAAATTTAAGGGGGGCATTGTGCATGCATTATTTCAAAGTTGTGTTCTTGTAGCCATTCCGTTATAGTTTGGAGAGTATTTTTTACTATAGTGTTGTGGTTGGTTAAACCGTCGCATTATATTACAATAGAAATGTCGCCCGCGAAGAGGACGAGTAGTGCCTTTTCCGGGTCTAATGATTTAGGTAAGTCATTTATATAAATCACGAACAATACACACCCTAGTACACTTCCTTGGGGGATTGAGCAAGTTAAATAATTTTTCTGCGACCGCACAGACTTTGCATTATTTGTGTCCTGTTGTGTAAATATGATTTGAACTATTAGTGGGCGGGTCCGCGTAACCCACAGCCTTTTAATTTCATCAACAGTATGTCATACAGTACCTTATCGTAGGCTTTTGTCATATCAATCAATAGGCCTATAACATGTTTTTTATCATTTATGTGCTGAAGAGCCGTTTGGACGTACTTATAGTTGACCTAGATTTTCTGAAGCCATTCTGAATATTGTCTAGAATTTTATGTTTTTCCAAAAATGCATACAACCGGTTACACATAGCTTTCTCGAATATTTTTGAAAAAGTTGGCAGTGGTGCAATGGGTCTCTAATTGCTAGGGACTTGAGTGTCGCCTTTTAGGGGTTTTACTAGTGAGATTTTTTATGCGTCTGGGAATTGCCCGTCTTCAAAACTTTGATTAATTAATAGTGTTAAAGGGACTATAAATTCCATAGCACACTGTTTGAAAAGTAGCAGTGGAATATCATCTATACCGCAACTGTGTTTGCTTTTTGTTATTTTTATAATATTTAGTATTTCTTTGAAGTCCACTGGCTGTAAGTACATTGAGTGTATCGGCGAGGTTATAACAGGTCGTCCGGTGAGTGTATTTGTGCAGGGCAGGTATTGTCTTAACCCACTGAAATGAAAAAAATGTTAAATGTGTTACATATTGTTAAGGGGCATGTCTCTACTTCATCATTAATTTTCAACGTCATGTTTTCTTTTTCTTAATGTCTGTTTTTCTAGTTATTGTATTTATGATTTTCCACATAGTTTTAACTTTACTATCAGATTTTTTCATCTGGCCTATATTCTCTAATTTTTTTAACACTTTAATACTCGACTCGAATTTAGGTCCCAATGTAATAGGTGGCGAGCTTATTGCTATTCACCAGGCACTCATATATATAGATAAAGCATATAGACAAAAGCATATCTGGGTTTTATTTTGTTTTAAGGAATTTGGGACCACATTGTAATGTCATGGCTTCGTATTGTATAGAAACACGATGCCGACACTCAAATTACTTCTTTAATATTTTTCTTCTACCTAAATAATGTCCATGCTATAAAAGCGTGAGTTGTAGACATTCATTGTTTGGTATCAACATCCATCAAACCATCTTATCAAAAACAAGAAATAATTCAATAAGTGATTAACACAATGATTATAGTTTCAGAAAGTTTTTAAATAAGACAACATCTTTATCACTATGTACAGAGTGGTGTCCCCGTCAAGGGAAATAATAGATTTTATGTATGTATTGAAAATGATTATACACTATAGTAAATATCGACAACACTTGATCATGACGCTTCTTGGTAAATTAGGTATATATTATTTTTCGTAACGTCATTATGATTTTATAATATGAAATGTGTTTGTAGAACGCAAACGGTTGAGACTAATCGAGCGCACCCCTCATCCGGTTTACGGGCACCTAAATTCTGGGAAACAATAGACTCAAACAAAGGGCTAAGGGATTTCACATAATCGTTTTCACAAATAGATAACATTCGTTACAAAAGTAAAGGGCTATAGATAAGAAACACGCTTTATCTAGTTTGAAATTGTTTTTGTTGTCATATTAACAATGAAGACCAAAACGACGATATCTACGAAATTGCTGTCTCCAATGGTAAGATTTATTACCTACATTTAGGAGTGAAAAGTAAATATTGCGTCATTTGTATGAGGGCGAAAAATAAAGGACGAAAAGCACATAGGTGACGATTGCACTTATTTATTTGTTACTTTCAGGATATGAGTATTCCAATTAATATTATTAAAGTTTTAGTGTATTTACAGGTTCGTCTACCAGTACCTTGACTAGCAAAAACTATTCACAACTGACCGTCTCAATCTGTCAAGTTGTCGAACAAAAAAAATCTACAAAATGATACAATAAACCGTCGTTTGAATTTTGTTGATAGGCATATTAACTGTGAAGTAAAAGTTACTACAGTCAAAATGATGAAAGGCTGGAGCACACACTACTATTGCTTGAAAGCTCTGAGCAAAGCAAGTGCTCTGGCTTTGTATGCTAAAAACTTACTGCACAATTGAAACAATAACAGGTTGCTACTCAATTGAAATAACAGTAATATTTGCTTTTAGAATTGGAGTCCTACTAATAAAAAGTTTTACAACACCGAGAACCATTACATTCAATTATCACAAAATGGGTATGATTTTTAACATGAGGTATACTTTCATTATAGAGCAGAGCAATATAATTCTTTGGTTCCAAAGTACAACGGAGAAATTACGCAATAAACAACTATTATGCATAGAGGTGCTTTACTGAAAGAAATATGAAAGAAATTCAAGAAAAAGTTGGCTAGTTTCGGTGCTGTGCCCTTGCCAGAATGATACGAAATCTATTTCTTCGTCATGTTCCTCGCTTACTGACATCGATTCAAGCTCGCCAAGATTTATTGAACTGGAGGAATTTGCAACGCAATGAACCATCGGTTCAGAAAGAAGACTTGAAATGTGAAAATATTTTTAATTCTTCTGTTTTATTTATGGACGGTAGATATTTCACTTAATTACAACTATTGAATCAAAATATTACTATTACTAGGTATATCAAAGTTAAAAGGCTAACCAACAAAATTTAGTTTCAACTTTAAGGAGATCTTTTTGTGACAGGGTTTTTTTTAATTTAATTTAGTTTACCCGTAAAGTAAAGCTTAAAATGTAATAATTCTTTATAAAAAAAGTTGAGTTTAAGACTTAGAGCGTACAGAGTACCTGCACATAGCTGTGAGTACTATCTAAGCAATCAGTACCTAGGAATCTCAAACAGCGGACATGTAAAGAGGATTTGTCAATGCTAAACTCACAACTCCGAAGGAACGGAGGAATCTTGAAGATCTAATAAAACATTCAAAATCTTGAATGGATTCTACGATATAAAGAACTTTAATACGCCCTGCTTTATTCGTAACGAGAATGCACATCTATAAGATGTCTCCCGAGGACCGAAGGAATCGTGGATGGAGATCTATCAGAAACATCCAAAATGAAAGAACTTTGACGCGACCTGCTTTATTCGTAACGAGAATGCATATCTTAGTGGACACCATCTGAAGTGATGCACTTAGCTTCTATAACAACAATCGTCACAGACATTTTATCAGTAACAGAGTGGCCAGAACGTGGAACCAGCTCCCAGAACACTTAGTCTCAGCTGACAGTTCAAAAACAGACTTGATACATTTTACCTCAGACTAGAGAAATTGAAGGAATGAAAATGGAAACTGAATACAGGCATCATCAGTTTTCTACGACTGTCTGTCTGCTAACTTACAATAATAATAATAATAATATTAATTTATGTGTAATATTCTACGCTATTAATATTTCATTTCTTCATCCTAACATGCGAACGATTTTTTAAATTCCTAACTAAAATGTAAACGTAATCGTCAATAGTTTACGACTTAGAGCGGTTTTATGAATTGAGATTGAAACTGTATTAATAAAATAGAATGATTTGTTTGGTAACTAGTCAACCGGGTCCGGGTTCACCCCTGACACATTTCAACATACCTTTTAGTCATACATTCCCACAAATTATTTATTTTCAAATGATGTAAGGGACATTTATGATTACTACTCCGCTCCCTTGAGTAGTAGCATAATGACATATAGCCTGTAGCTTTCCTCTATAAACGAGCTATTCAACACAAAAATGTTTATAAAGTCTAACTAGTAGTTCTTGCGATTAGCGCGTTCAACTGATCATACAAACAAACTCTTTAGTTTTTTATTTTTATTATTTTTATAACCAATGTGTATATTTATATTGATTTTATAAAATAAAATCGTTTATTTTTATTATGTTATAAAGATGAAATAAAATATTAATAGTGTGATATTTTAAGTAGTTTTAAGTGCTCACAGCGATGTGTATGTATTTCATATGATCTGTCTTAAAATTTTGGACATCACGTTTGAATTTCTCTTGTGAACAATTAGTACACTTAAAGCATTAAAAACTGAAAAATTCAAAGGGTGTAAATTACTCAAAAGCCCATTCGAAATATTATACGTAAAAAATTTTACTCAAACTTAGAATTCGACATTAAATTTAAAAAATCAACGTTTTAGCTACCAGAAATTTGATTATATATTTTTTTTAACAATTTATTGATATATTTAACATTGAACTTTTTAGAGGCTTGCCTCTTTGCAAATTTTTAAATGCTCAGTAATAAAATAAGGAATAAAGACATCACAAGAAAAAAATTGTGTATTCACATCCACGTCTATTAAAAGTATAACTGACCAGAATATAAACAAACTCACGACTTCATATTTTTTCGGTTATCTGTTTGATGTGAAATACCCCATATGCCGTTGTAAATTTTTTAACTGTTTAGACGTCAATACAATAACCAAATAGGTCGTCATCTTCTAAAACTCTTACAGAAAAATTCACAAAACACATTTAATATTATACCTTAACAAATAGCTCGTACATTAACGAATATTTAAAATGATCTTTCATATTTATCTTAGCTCACATAATATATCGTCGAAATATTCATTTGGAACCGGCAGTTCCTGAGATTAGTTCGCTCAAACAAACAAACGTTTCAGCTTTATAACATAAGTATAGATAGACAATGTTATACAATAAACGATTTATAGTATTTACGGTCAATCACACGCGTTTTTTGGTCTAGAAACAAGTAATGTAATTGTGTCATTATTCTAATAAGTGCTGAGTGCTATAAATTAGTTTTACATTTTAATATGCTAGATGTCTAGATAGTGTGATATGTTATAATGTAATAATATTATATCCTGAAGAGTTCGTCAAAATAATTACACTAATCTTATCAGGATCTAGTCTACGCATTAATTAATTATATTATAGTACTACACATAATTAAAAAAGAACACATTATCGCGTTATAAAAATATATTTTGACTAATTTGAGCAATATTTATAATTCATTTATAGAATATAAATATCTATTATACAAAAACATTGAATATAGGCTATCAAAAGGTATATAAAACTGAAGACAAAACATTTGAAACATTGTTTATACCGAAGAATTAAGAAGAGAGCAACACATTTATTCCAACATCACAACAAAAAAGTTAAAAAAGTAAACGACACGCATCTAGTAAAATGTCCCGCATGTTCTTGCGCATCACTGTCTTGTAGAGATGTATTATAGACTTTAGCCAAGTTCACCATATTCGTAAGAGTTGATTTTATAGAACAATGTCTTACGTGTATGATAAAAGTGGCTTTAAAAAGCCTTTTGGAGAACAGCAGGTACATCATAGTGTGTGAGAGAGAGAGAGAGTGTGTGGTGCGACTGCTGAAAAGAAGAAATGTTAACGTTAATTACTATACAAAAGTTACAAGCAATATAATAAAATAATAAATACTAAATTCACACAATAATATAAGTTAAGTTAGCAAACCTGTAAATATCTGACTAAACTGAGAATACCTGCATAATCAATTACAGTTACCTTCTAGGTGTCGGGTAGGTCAGCCTCATTTAGCAAGGGCTCTACTACTGCCCAAAGTTCGTCGGCCTCCTCTGGAGCTATAAAAAAATACCAAGTTGTAATAAGTAACAAACTTTTTTTATAAGACATAATTTACGCTAAGCCTTTTGAGAAGTGTTATTACTTAGCCGGGGCTCGTCCAGTTGAACATCAGGCAGTACAGGTCCGTCATTTGTTTGTTCCTCCATTTGTTGCATCGGGTGCTGCTCCATTTGCTGTTCCGTTTGCTGCTCCGTTTGCTGCTCTATTTGCTGCTCCATTTGTAAAACTATAACAAAAGAATGATGGTTAAATAAACGTATCAGCCTCAGTCGTTGTTATTGTTAATCAGTATATGAAACAATTAATATTTACTTTCTGCCTCCATTGCGTCATTTTCACGCTGCAAATCCTCTGCGCTAATGCGTCCTTTCCCTTTCCTCTCTCTGATGAACCTTATCGTGTTAGCCAGCACATCTTGGGTACTCATCTGCAATATGGCAAAATGTACATTATTTCTTGAAGTCTATATTTTTTCAATATTTAATATTCAGCGAGTGAATTATTGGGTTATCTTACATTAGCGTCACCACCAATGGCAATGGCTAGGTCTTTCAACACTATGGTGGTCTCCTCACGGCGCTCTCTCTCATAATGAGCGTTACGCGCTCGCCTTTCCTCCTGCAAACAGAAGAATACCCAATTGAATAACAGCTATTAGCGAATGACAAGAATCTTCAATCGTATTGTCCTCCATAGGATTACTAACGCGTGATAACGGCACGCGGTTTCGGCCTGTTGGCCTCCCACGACGCGGCCTGCTCGTCCTCGTGGGCCTGGTCTGGCCGTCATTTCGATCTCGTTTCTGTAAGACAATAAATGAGTAAATTTTAAGACGTGTATAATTTTTACATGTAGATGACCTGCACAAAGCGATGCAGATGCCAACACCACGGTAAAAATAAATCAAGACGATACACGCTAAGTAGATAATTACCGTATGAGATGACATTTTCAATTCGATAACGCGCTCGTTGTCTAGTAAGTAATGAATTCGCTTGTCAAGAAATGAACAAGAAATGAATAATTTCAACGAGACTCTAGCTTATATTGACGCGAAAATCTTACCTGCGCACACGCAGGACGCTCCTGAAGGGTGGGGGTGGGCTATTGTGTAGACAACTGGGCAGTGATAAGATCTCTTTGTGTTTGGCTGTAATGGCTGTATTTTAAAATTCTAAATACTCATCGGTTGAATAGTAGCATTTCTCTATTAAAGATGCTCTAAGCTGGTTAGAGAAAAGTGTCATATTTTCCCGTAGTTTGACATGGTTTGGGAGTTTATTCTAACTGCCATATAATACGGACTTTCATTTAGCATTTTTGATTCTCGAAGGCGGTAGGTGTAGTCTCATTTTGTGTCGGGTGTCTTCCTTTGTTTCGAAACTCCTCTTGTTTTGTATTCAAATGTGCATATGTCGAAAATGTATATTGATCCACAACTTTCTGTGTTTTTTATTTGTGCTATTATTCTGATACACTTTTTTTGTACTATGAACAGATCATTTATATCAACACTATTTCCCCAAAGCATAACCCCATACCTCAGCCACGAATATGCATAAGCGTAGTAGGCTGATAAACCAGTTTGTGTGTTAGTGTTTTTGTTAATTCGGAAAAGAGCGTATGTGAATTGTGATAGTTTAACTTTGACGTGTTTTATGTGTGTTTTTCAGTTAATGTGTGTGTCTATATTTATATCCAGTAATTTAAATGTGTTGACTTCTTCTAAAGATGTGTGTTGGTGAGTTATGTTTAAATTTAAGGGGGGCATTGTGTACGGTCCAACTTGTATGATTTTCGTTTTATTCGAGTTTATTTCAAAGTTGTGTTCTTGTAGCCATTCCGTTATAGTTTGGAGAGTATTTTTTACTATAGTGTTGTGGTTGGTTAAACCGTCGCATTATATTACAATAGAAATGTCGCCCGCGAGGAGGACGAGTAGTGCCTTTTCCGGGTCTAATGATTTAGGTAAGTCATTTATATAAATCACGAACAATACACACCCTAGTACACTTCCTTGGGGGATTGAGCAAGTTAAATAATTTTTCTGCGACCGCACAGACTTTGCATTATTTGTGTCCTGTTGTGTAAATATGATTTGAACTATTAGTGGGCGGGTCCGCGTAACCCACAGCCTTTTAATTTCATCAACAGTATGTCATACAGTACCTTATCGTAGGCTTTTGTCATATCAATCAATAGGCCTATAACATGTTTTTTATCATTTATGTGCTGAAGAGCCGTTTGGACGTACTTATAGTTGACCTAGATTTTCTGAAGCCATTCTGAATATTGTCTAGAATTTTATGTTTTTCCAAAAATGCATACAACCGGTTACACATAGCTTTCTCGAATATTTTTGAAAAAGTTGGCAGTGGTGCAATGGGTCTCTAATTGCTAGGGACTTGAGTGTCGCCTTTTAGGGGTTTTACTAGTGAGATTTTTTATGCGTCTGGGAATTGCCCGTCTTCAAAACTTTGATTAATTAATAGTGTTAAAGGGACTATAAATTCCATAGCACACTGTTTGAAAAGTAGCAGTGGAATATCATCTATACCGCAACTGTGTTTGCTTTTTGTTATTTTTATAATATTTAGTATTTCTTTGAAGTCCACTGGCTGTAAGTACATTGAGTGTATCGGCGAGGTTATAACAGGTCGTCCGGTGAGTGTATTTGTGCAGGGCAGGTATTGTCTTAACCCACTGAAATGAAAAAAATGTTAAATGTGTTACATATTGTTAAGGGGCATGTCTCTACTTCATCATTAATTTTCAACGTCATGTTTTCTTTTTCTTAATGTCTGTTTTTCTAGTTATTGTATTTATGATTTTCCACATAGTTTTAACTTTACTATCAGATTTTTTCATCTGGCCTATATTCTCTAATTTTTTTAACACTTTAATACTCGACTCGAATTTAGGTCCCAATGTAATAGGTGGCGAGCTTATTGCTATTCACCAGGCACTCATATATATAGATAAAGCATATAGACAAAAGCATATCTGGGTTTTATTTTGTTTTAAGGAATTTGGGACCACATTGTAATGTCATGGCTTCGTATTGTATAGAAACACGATGCCGACACTCAAATTACTTCTTTAATATTTTTCTTCTACCTAAATAATGTCCATGCTATAAAAGCGTGAGTTGTAGACATTCATTGTTTGGTATCAACATCCATCAAACCATCTTATCAAAAACAAGAAATAATTCAATAAGTGATTAACACAATGATTATAGTTTCAGAAAGTTTTTAAATAAGACAACATCTTTATCACTATGTACAGAGTGGTGTCCCCGTCAAGGGAAATAATAGATTTTATGTATGTATTGAAAATGATTATACACTATAGTAAATATCGACAACACTTGATCATGACGCTTCTTGGTAAATTAGGTATATATTATTTTTCGTAACGTCATTATGATTTTATAATATGAAATGTGTTTGTAGAACGCAAACGGTTGAGACTAATCGAGCGCACCCCTCATCCGGTTTACGGGCACCTAAATTCTGGGAAACAATAGACTCAAACAAAGGGCTAAGGGATTTCACATAATCGTTTTCACAAATAGATAACATTCGTTACAAAAGTAAAGGGCTATAGATAAGAAACACGCTTTATCTAGTTTGAAATTGTTTTTGTTGTCATATTAACAATGAAGACCAAAACGACGATATCTACGAAATTGCTGTCTCCAATGGTAAGATTTATTACCTACATTTAGGAGTGAAAAGTAAATATTGCGTCATTTGTATGAGGGCGAAAAATAAAGGACGAAAAGCACATAGGTGACGATTGCACTTATTTATTTGTTACTTTCAGGATATGAGTATTCCAATTAATATTATTAAAGTTTTAGTGTATTTACAGGTTCGTCTACCAGTACCTTGACTAGCAAAAACTATTCACAACTGACCGTCTCAATCTGTCAAGTTGTCGAACAAAAAAAATCTACAAAATGATACAATAAACCGTCGTTTGAATTTTGTTGATAGGCATATTAACTGTGAAGTAAAAGTTACTACAGTCAAAATGATGAAAGGCTGGAGCACACACTACTATTGCTTGAAAGCTCTGAGCAAAGCAAGTGCTCTGGCTTTGTATGCTAAAAACTTACTGCACAATTGAAACAATAACAGGTTGCTACTCAATTGAAATAACAGTAATATTTGCTTTTAGAATTGGAGTCCTACTAATAAAAAGTTTTACAACACCGAGAACCATTACATTCAATTATCACAAAATGGGTATGATTTTTAACATGAGGTATACTTTCATTATAGAGCAGAGCAATATAATTCTTTGGTTCCAAAGTACAACGGAGAAATTACGCAATAAACAACTATTATGCATAGAGGTGCTTTACTGAAAGAAATATGAAAGAAATTCAAGAAAAAGTTGGCTAGTTTCGGTGCTGTGCCCTTGCCAGAATGATACGAAATCTATTTCTTCGTCATGTTCCTCGCTTACTGACATCGATTCAAGCTCGCCAAGATTTATTGAACTGGAGGAATTTGCAACGCAATGAACCATCGGTTCAGAAAGAAGACTTGAAATGTGAAAATATTTTTAATTCTTCTGTTTTATTTATGGACGGTAGATATTTCACTTAATTACAACTATTGAATCAAAATATTACTATTACTAGGTATATCAAAGTTAAAAGGCTAACCAACAAAATTTAGTTTCAACTTTAAGGAGATCTTTTTGTGACAGGGTTTTTTTTAATTTAATTTAGTTTACCCGTAAAGTAAAGCTTAAAATGTAATAATTCTTTATAAAAAAAGTTGAGTTTAAGACTTAGAGCGTACAGAGTACCTGCACATAGCTGTGAGTACTATCTAAGCAATCAGTACCTAGGAATCTCAAACAGCGGACATGTAAAGAGGATTTGTCAATGCTAAACTCACAACTCCGAAGGAACGGAGGAATCTTGAAGATCTAATAAAACATTCAAAATCTTGAATGGATTCTACGATATAAAGAACTTTAATACGCCCTGCTTTATTCGTAACGAGAATGCACATCTATAAGATGTCTCCCGAGGACCGAAGGAATCGTGGATGGAGATCTATCAGAAACATCCAAAATGAAAGAACTTTGACGCGACCTGCTTTATTCGTAACGAGAATGCATATCTTAGTGGACACCATCTGAAGTGATGCACTTAGCTTCTATAACAACAATCGTCACAGACATTTTATCAGTAACAGAGTGGCCAGAACGTGGAACCAGCTCCCAGAACACTTAGTCTCAGCTGACAGTTCAAAAACAGACTTGATACATTTTACCTCAGACTAGAGAAATTGAAGGAATGAAAATGGAAACTGAATACAGGCATCATCAGTTTTCTACGACTGTCTGTCTGCTAACTTACAATAATAATAATAATAATATTAATTTATGTGTAATATTCTACGCTATTAATATTTCATTTCTTCATCCTAACATGCGAACGATTTTTTAAATTCCTAACTAAAATGTAAACGTAATCGTCAATAGTTTACGACTTAGAGCGGTTTTATGAATTGAGATTGAAACTGTATTAATAAAATAGAATGATTTGTTTGGTAACTAGTCAACCGGTTCCGGGTTCACCCCTGACACATTTCAACATACCTTTTAGTCATACATTCCCACAAATTATTTATTTTCAAATGATGTAAGGGACATTTATGATTACTACTCCGCTCCCTTGAGTAGTAGCATAATGACATATAGCCTGTAGCTTTCCTCTATAAACGAGCTATTCAACACAAAAATGTTTTTAAAGTCTAACTAGTAGTTCTTGCGATTAGCGCGTTCAACTGATCATACAAACAAACTCTTTACTTTTTTATTATTATTATTTTTATAACCAATGTGTATATTTATATTGATTTTATAAAATAAAATCGTTTATTTTTATTTTGTTATAAAGATGAAATAAAATATTAATAGTGTGATATTTTAAGTAGTTTTAAGTGCTCACAGCGATGTGTATGTATTTCATATGATCTGTCTTAAAATTTTGGACATCACGTTTGAATTTCTCTTGTGAACAATTAGTACACTTAAAGCATTAAAAACTGAAAAATTCAAAGGGTGTAAATTACTCAAAAGCCCATTCGAAATATTATACGTAAAAAATTTTACTCAAACTTAGAATTCGACATTAAATTTAAAAAATCAACGTTTTAGCTACCAGAAATATGATTATATTTTTTTTTTAACAATTTATTGCTATATTTAACATTGAACTTTTTAGAGGCTTGCCTCTTTGCAAATTTTTAAATGCTCAGTAATAAAATAAGGAATAAAGACATCACAAGAAAAAAAATGTGTATTCACATCCACGTCTATTAAAAGTATAACTGACCAGAATATAAACAAACTCACGACTTCATATTTTTTCGGTTATCTGTTTGATGTGAAATACCCCATATGCCGTTGTAATTTTTTTAACTGTTTAGACGTCAATACAATAACCAAATAGGTCGTCATCTTCTAAAACTCTTACAGAAAAATTCACAAAACACATTTAATATTATACCTTAACAAATAGCTCGTACATTAACGAATATTTAAAATGATCTTTCATATTTATCTTAGCTCACATAATATATCGTCGAAATATTCATTTGGAACCGGCAGTTCCTGAGATTAGTTCGCTCAAACAAACAAACGTTTCAGCTTTATAACATAAGTATAGATAGACAATGTTATACAATAAACGATTTATAGTATTTACGGTCAATCACACGCGTTTTTTGGTCTAGAAACAAGTAATGTAATTGTGTCATTATTCTAATAAGTGCTGAGTGCTATAAATTAGTTTTACATTTTAATATGCTAGATTGTAACGCCGGAATGTTTGTGCGTTAATATTCTTTATTAAGTAACACAATTTATAGTTGCAATATGTTTGGGATGTGCCTGTGGCGACATCTGAAAGGATTGCCGTGAATCTTCATTGATCACCTGTTGTGTTGTGGTGTTTGTTTCTCTAAGTTGACGATAGATGTCGATAGAAATAATGCTAATGTTAATTAGCATTTTAGTATATTCTTATCATTAGATAATTGTGTGATTTTTATGGAATTAAATCACTTAATTGTTACATAATACTTTTATAGCATAATTTAAATTATTGATGCGGTGTTAGTGCGAACTACAACTGTCATCTGTCAAAAAAGAAAGTATTGATATGAGGTAGAAGTTTTGTTTTGAGTGTTACGTGTTGTTGATTGGTGAAAATTTGATTTTTGCTAGAATCTTCCATGGAGAAGACTATAAATAGGCCTCTCCTGGTGGGAGAAAAAAAGATCAGATCTCACGAGGTTACGTACGACGAAGGTCGTAAATCTCTGTTGTTTTTCTTGCTTAAAGATTCTCTGTACCTACCTACATTTTGCTATATTATCCGAGGGATAATTGGCAGCCTATTCCGAACTTCTCTGGGGTCTGCTGGTACCTTTGAAGGAGATTACTTGACCCATCCGCAAAGTGCGGTACTCGCATAAAGATCCGGAGTTCCTTGGCTTGGGACTCGTGGCGCAGTGCGGGAGGCGGTGAGCAGCGATCGGAGTTCCTGGTCGTGGGACTCGAGTGGCAGTGCGGGAAGCGGTGAACAGGTCCCGCTACGCAAGCCGACAACCTGGGCTGACGATCCGTGAAGATCCACCAAAAAGGTCACGTATAAATTCCTCTGTTTGAACGCTGTAGTACCTACCTAAGTAATAATTTGTAAATTCTGTGTTCCTCTGATTGAATTCTGTAGTACCTACCTAGGTAACAATTTGTAAATTCTGTGTTCCTCTGATTGAATTCTGTAGTACCTCCCTAAGTAACAATTTGTAAATTCTGTGTATTTTTTCTGGTCAAATATATGTATGTACCACCCAAGGTCGTTTCATTGAGGGTATCTGGAACACGCACACACACTGTTCTCTGATGTAAAAGGCGCCCTGAGGTATTCTCGAGTCTCAGTTCCTCAGCTCTTACCGAACCGGTGGAGTAGCCAGGGGAAGTTTCCCGGTTACAAAATTGGCGACCAACGTATGGGCAGGTCTAGAAATCTCAGGTCACTAACTGCGATTTCTCTTTGCTTACTGTGTGTGCGTAGAAAGACGCCTTTAATGAAATCGAACCTACTATCCGTCTGATACTCTCCAAGACGCTAATTGGTAGTGCTTGTGCGGCTAAGCACGTAATTCATTTCCTTGCAATTTACATCAAATAGCAAGGAAACGGGTCCAAATTTTTTTTTCTAAATTTATTTAGCTGCAACATTTTCAAAAATATATATATTTTCGGCATACCCAATTTTTTTTCTTTTTTTTCTCTTTTTTTTTCCCCCTCTGATTATCTCTTGGTCTTTGGTTGGTCCCTACTTAGTTTGTCCCTACTTAAACTAAAATTAATTTCATGCATATGTTTGATCAAATTTAATAACATCTGTTTTTACAGAATTTAGCATTGTTCAACTTGTCGGCATTTTCTGTGAAGTGCCGATAACCATATAGGTATAACTTTGTATAATTTCAATTTAGAATTACCAATTTTTTTATTTTTGTGAATTTCGGAACGATCTGGAAGCCGGTACTTATACCTGCTACCTACCTTACATTTAATTAAATTCTCCCTTTTTATTATATCGTTGGTAACTACCTAAGAGCTTGTACCTACACAAACGGTTCAAGTATTTGGATCTCTGTGTAATTTCTTTGTATTATCACTTTTTAGTAATAGCCTGCAGGGCGGTACATAATACCTACCCGCTATTAATAATTGTTCTTCGTAAAAAAATTTTATTTTTGAAATAGTATAGAAGGAGGTAAATTACATTACCTACCTACTTCACGTTTTTGTACCTAGCAAAAAAAAAAAATTTTTTTGTCAATTTAGTAGTTCAATTTGATACCCTCTGTGAATATACTTTTGTAAACATCCGTTAAATAACGGAAAATTGTTTAGTCGTTAGTTGAATTTTATTGAAAAATTTTTTTTCATACCTACACTTGTAAAGTTAAATTCTTATAACATGGCAAAAATGCACCAATATGTTAAATACTTAAGAAAAGATGAGCTGTCTAATGAGTTGTCTTATATGGGCATTTCAGCGGATCCTGAGGCTACGGTTGTCGGCTTGCGTAACGAATTACGGACGGCATACCGGCTAGTTCGCCGTGGGAGTCTGAAGCCAAGCACCGTTAAGTCCACCGATGCTGCAAGCGAACGTACTGTCTGCGAGCCAAAAGTCAAGGAACTCGAGGATTTGCTATCGTCAGGTGACTTTGATGCTGATCGTAATAGTCGCATTAGGGCTGCTGTTAGGGCGAACTATCTTTTAACTAGGCTTGCTCGTTGTGGATTAGATTGTTCTGAACTTGTAGGTGTTCGTAACAGACTAGTTAAGATTTTGTCTGTTGCTGAATCGAATAGTGACTCAGAATCTGAGGTGTCAGATAATGATGATCGCCCCTCTCGTGACCATGTTGAGTATACTTCACCTGTAGTGAGAAAGGAACGCTCGATGCGGGGTAGCTCGCAAAACATTAATTCGACTAACGATAACTTTGTTTATAGGGAACGACCCCTTAATTTAAATTCTTTTAATTTAAAATATGATGGTTCTTCTTGTGTACGCGTCTTCATTGAGAGATTGGAAGAACTGAGGTGTGCAAGGGAAGTCTCTAAATCAAAGGTTCTCCTGGCTTTCTCTGACCTATTGGACGGACCAGCTTTGTCCTGGTTCCGCACCAATAAAGCCAACTTTATGTCGTATGAAGATTTATTAAATGAGTTACGAGACGCCTTTGATATTCCCGATTATGATTATCGTTTACGGAATAAGATTAGGCAACGTACCCAAGCCCGTACTGAGTCCTTAGTGAACTACATCTCTACAATGCAGGCCATGTTCTCTAGACTGTCTTGTAAAATGCCCAGTGAGGAACAACTGGACATCCTTATGCATAACATAAGACCTGACTACATGAAGGAACTCGCCCTTCATGAAGTCAACGCTATTGATGATCTGAAAAGGTTAGGTAAGCGTTTAGAACTTGCACGTGCTAGGGCTGAGGCGTTCCATGAGCCAGTCTTGGATAAATGTGAGATCTCCTCTGACTTACATTCACAGAAAGTCAAGAGCACACCAAAAGCTACCAAGCAGGTCTCCGCAGTGAACGGCTCGCCGGTCTCGCACGAACGTAAATGCTTTCGGTGTGGAGGCAGCGATCACACGGCTTACAACTGCTCAAAGTCGAGGGAGTTGGTGTGTTTTCGTTGTGGTGCCAAAGGAGTAAAGACACCTGACTGCCCCCAATGCACGACGAAGTCAAAAAACGCGTAGGCCAGGGCCTTATTAATAAATCGTCAGGCATGTCTGATCCGAGCTCGGTGTTTGATTCTTACCCTGATAAGGTCCTGTTTACTAAACGGGATAACGATGTTAGACCGTACTTAGTTGTTAAGGTTTTAAATTTAAATGTTCTAGGTCTCCTTGATTCTGGTGCCTCCTGCTCTGTGTTAGGAAAGGGTGCGCACCGTATCTTCTTAGATTTAGGGTTTGAACTGGAAAGTGTCAACCCAAACTTTAGTATCACAACTGCAGACAGTTCCCACTTGAAATGTCTGGGTTGTATCTCTTTGCCCTTAGAATACAACTCTGTTATCAGAGTAGTTAAGTTTTATGTTGTACCAGAAATATCAACGTCAATGATATTTGGTGTTGATTTCTGGCAACAATTTCAATTAAGTAATAAATTAATTTCCCAAAAAATTAATATGAATAATTTTAATGAAAACTGTCCTATTGAATCTTTGTCTCTTCACAGTGGTCTCGAGGATTACAACAACCTGACCGAGAATCAGAGGTGTGTAATGAACGGGATCATTGAAAAATTTGATTCTTTAAATACGGATAAGGTGGGCTTAGGTCGAACGACGCTTGTGCATCACGTCATAGACACGGGTGACAGCAAGCCGATCAAACAACGGTATTACCCGCTCTCACCTCTCAAACAGAATGCCCTGGAGGCGGAGTTGGACCGGATGTTGGAGATGGGAGTGGTGTCTCCATCACAATCTGCGTGGAATTCACCTGTGGTTATGGTGGAAAAGGCGAATGGTGATCTAAGACTGTGCTTGGACTCACGTAAGCTAAATTCGGTCTCGAAAAGCGATGCTTATCCCTTACCGTACATCAATCAAATTTTAGACCATCTGAATAATGCTAAATATTTGTCCTCTATAGATTTAAGTGCAGCATATTGGCAAATCCCGTTCGACTCTTCCCTGCCTGCTGAGAAGACTGCATTCACGGTGCCGAGACCGGGTTTGTTCCAGTATAATGTGATGTGCTTTAGTCTTGTCGGAGCCTCGAGTACGATGCAACGACTGATGGACCGCCTATTCGGTCCCGAGTTCGACAACAGAGTGTTTTGCTTCCAGGATGACATAATCTGTGTGGCCAGCACCTTCGAGGAGCATGTGGATCTCTTAAATAGAATCTATCAGCGACTCAAGGATGCGGGCCTAACGATTAATATGAAGAAAGCACACTTTTGTCGAAGCGAACTGAAATATCTTGGTTACTATGTAGATAGGCATGGATTGCGAACTGATCCAGGCAAGGTCGAGGTTATCCTCAACTATCCTACTCCTTGTAACTCGAAGGATGTAAAACGTTTCCTAGGTATGGCCGGATGGTATCGTCGTTTTGTTAATAATTTTTCTAAGATTAGTAAACCCCTATGTAAATTAACCGCTAAAAAGGTTAACTTCGTTTGGACATCTGAAGCTGAGGAGGCTTTTAACCTTCTCAAGTCAGCTTTGGTCTCTGCTCCTATACTAAAAATGCCGAATTATTCTTTGCCTTTCCGCATACTAAGTGACGCGTCAGCTTACTCTGTTGCTGCTGTTCTGACCCAAACACACGATGACGTGGAACACCCCATCGCTTATTGTAGTCGCTCTTTAAATAAGAACGAAGTGAACTACAGCACTACCGAGCGTGAGCTTCTGGCCGTGATTTTTGCGCTGGAACAGTTTAGACAGTATGTGGAAGGACAAAAGTGCACTGTTATCACTGATCATGCCTCCCTACTGTGGTTTCACAAGCTCAGGAATCCTACAGGACGTTTAGCGCGTTGGAGTATGCGACTCAGTCAGTTTGATTTCAACATAGAACACCGTAAGGGAAAAGATCATGTAGTACCTGACGCTCTGTCTCGCATAAAAATCGATTCCATTGACGCGAGCTCCACTAGTGATCCGTGGTATATTCACACCATGGAATGCGTGCGTAAGAACCCAAGGCATTACCCTAATTTTGATATCCGTGATAACTTGCTATATAGATTTTCTAAAAACAAATATTCTTTGACTTCAGATTTTGATTGGAAGTTGGTGGTACCCCAGGAAGACAGACTAGCACTTCTCACCAAATACCACGATGACACGCTTAGTGCCCATGGAGGTGTTTGGAAAACGCATAAGAGGTTGTCTTTGAACTACTACTGGCCGAAAATGTATAATAGTGTCAAAGAATATGTAGGTAATTGTGAGGTTTGTAAGCAGTACAAGCCTGTAAACACCTCTCGTCCTGGGTTAATGGGTAGCCCAAAGCGCGTATCTAAACCTTTTGAAGCAATTTCATGTGATCTGCTTGGACCTTTTCCAGTGTCAAGCAATAGAAATATTCATCTTATCGTTGTCTCTGATTATTTTAGCAAATATGTCATGTTGTGTCCTATTAGGGTCGCAACAGGCGCTGCAGTGGCGAGATTCATTGAGAAAAATGTATTTCTAGTCCATGGAGTTTGCAAGACTATTTATATTGATAACGGTCCTCAGTTTGTGAGCAAACAATTTAAAGACCTTTTGGCCAAATATAATGTACCTAATATATACTATAGCCCCCGATACCATGCTCAGACCAATCAAGCGGAACGAGCAATTCGAAATATCGTTCAAGCCATCTCATGTTATGTGAAAACTCAGCACAAGAAGTGGGATGAACATCTTGTTGAACTGCAGTGCGCTATAAACACTGCAGTAAGCGAAGCCACTCGGTTTTCTCCATATTTCTTGGTGCATGGTAGGGAATTCATAGGTGATGGAGTTCTATATAGACAATCTGACATTACTTGTCATCCGGACTTAGTCTCCGTGGATGAACCCGCAGCCTTCGGTGCTAAACTAAAAGAAATGCAACGCATTTACGATCAGGTGAGGAAACATTTGATTTCATCTCACCAGCGTAATGAGAAGTATTACAATTTTAGAAAAAGGCATGTCGAGCTTAAGGTTGGTCAAATTGTTTATAAACGTACACATTATTTGTCTAACAAGGCCAAACATTTTACCGCTAAGTTAGCTCCTAAGTTTACGAAGTGTGTAGTAACTTCTAAACGTTCTTCTTTAGTGTATAGGTTGGCTGATTTAGATGGGAAAGATTTGGGCGAATATCACATTAAAGACATTTTGAAGTACTCTGATGAGAAGCAACCTGCGGTATCCTCTCTGCCTTGCGTCAGCGCTATTACCTCTTCGTAGCACTGGATATTTCTATTTTAATACCGCGACTCGGTGAAGTTATTATGTTGATATATAGGATTGAGCGTCCTCGAATGGGACGAACTATCATGTATTATGTACACCTCATCGAGTATTCGTTCCTCATCAGCACTTTCTCTATAGTAGGGTTGCATATGCAATCATATGACTATAGCAGATAAGGGATCTTTTATTCTAGTTGCTTAGGGCATTTCGACTTGTAGTAAGAGAGTCGGTGTCAGTTGTTACCTCTAGTTAGACCTGATTACTGTGAATCTCTTTTTGTTTTGTACTTCGAAATACTATGTCTTGTTGTTGGTCAGACTTTTGTTTTGTTATACTCTGTGTGTATTCCTTGCGTAACTTGTCCGCAAGTAATACTATCGGAGTTGGGGGATGGTGTAACGCCGGAATGTTTGTGCGTTAATATTCTTTATTAAGTAACACAATTTATAGTTGCAATATGTTTGGGATGTGCCTGTGGCGACATCTGAAAGGATTGCCGTGAATCTTCATTGATCACCTGTTGTGTTGTGGTGTTTGTTTCTCTAAGTTGACGATAGATGTCGTTAGAAATAATGCTAATGTTAATTAGCATTTTAGTATATTCTTATCATTAGATAATTGTGTGATTTTTATGGAATTAAATCACTTAATTGTTACATAATACTTTTATAGCATAATTTAAATTATTGATGCGGTGTTAGTGCGAACTACAACTGTCATCTGTCAAAAAAGAAAGTATTGATATGAGGTAGAAGTTTTGTTTTGAGTGTTACGTGTTGTTGATTGGTGAAAATTTGATTTTTGCTAGAATCTTCCATGGAGAAGACTATAAATAGGCCTCTCCTGGTGGGAGAAAAAAAGATCAGATCTCACGAGGTTAGGTACGACGAAGGTCGTAAATCTCTGTTGTTTTTCTTGCTTAAAGATTCTCTGTACCTACCTACATTTTGCTATATTATCCGAGGGATAATTGGCAGCCTATTCCGAACTTCTCTGGGGTCTGCTGGTACCTTTGAAGGAGATTACTTAACCCATCCGCAAAGTGCGGTACTCGCATAAAGATCCGGAGTTCCTTGGCTTGGGAATCGTGGCGCAGTGCGGGAGGCGGTGAGCAGCGATCGGAGTTCCTGGTCGTGGGACTCGAGTGGCAGTGCGGGAAGCGGTGAACAGGTCCCGCTACGCAAGCCGACAACCTGGGCTGACGATCCGTGAAGATCCACCAAAAAGGTCACGTATAAATTCCTCTGTTTGAACGCTGTAGTACCTACCTAAGTAACAATTTGTAAATTCTGTGTTCCTCTGATTGAATTCTGTAGTACCTACCTAGGTAACAATTTGTAAATTCTGTGTTCCTCTGATTGAATTCTGTAGTACCTCCCTAAGTAACAATTTGTAAATTCTGTGTATTTTTTCTGGTCAAATATATGTATGTACCACCCAAGGTCGTTTCATTGAGGGTATCTGGAACACGCACACACACTGTTCTCTGATGTAAAAGGCGCCCTGAGGTATTCTCGAGTCTCAGTTCCTCAGCTCTTACCTGGGCGAACCGGTGGAGTAGCCAGGGGAAGTTTCCCGGTTACAAGATGTCTAGATAGTGTGATATGTTATAATGTAATAATATTATATCCTGAAGAGTTCGTCAAAATAATTACACTAATCTTATCAGGATCTAGTCTACGCATTAATTAATTATATTATAGTACTACACATAATTAAAAAAGAACACATTATCGCGTTATAAAAATATATTTTGACTAATTTGAGCAATATTTATAATTCATTTATAGAATATAAATATCTATTATACAAAAACATTGAATATAGGCTATCAAAAGGTATATAAAACTGAAGACAAAACATTTGAAACATTGTTTATACCGAAGAATTAAGAAGAGAGCAACACATTTATTCCAACATCACAACAAAAAAGTTAAAAAAGTAAACGACACGCATCTAGTAAAATGTCCCGCATGTTCTTGCGCATCACTGTCTTGTAGAGATGTATTATAGACTTTAGCCAAGTTCACCATATTCGTGAGAGTTGATTTTATAGAACAATGTCTTACGTGTATGATAAAAGTGGCTTTAAAAAGCCTTTTGGAGAACAGCAGGTACATCATAGTGTGTGAGAGAGAGAGAGAGTGTGTGGTGCGACTGCTGAAAAGAAGAAATGTTAACGTTAATTACTATACAAAAGTTACAAGCAATATAATAAAATAATAAATACTAAATTCACACAATAATATAAGTTAAGTTAGCAAACCTGTAAATATCTGACTAAACTGAGAATACCTGCATAATCAATTACAGTTACCTTCTAGGTGTCGGGTAGGTCAGCCTCATTTAGCAAGGGCTCTACTACTGCCCAAAGTTCGTCGGCCTCCTCTGGAGCTATAAAAAAATACCAAGTTGTAATAAGTAACAAACTTTTTTTATAAGACATAATTTACGCTAAGCCTTTTGAGAAGTGTTATTACTTAGCCGGGGCTCGTCCAGTTGAACATCAGGCAGTACAGGTCCGTCATTTGTTTGTTCCTCCATTTGTTGCATCGGGTGCTGCTCCATTTGCTGTTCCGTTTGCTGCTCCGTTTGCTGCTCTATTTGCTGCTCCATTTGTAAAACTATAACAAAAGAATGATGGTTAAATAAACGTATCAGCCTCAGTCGTTGTTATTGTTAATCAGTATATGAAACAATTAATATTTACTTTCTGCCTCCATTGCGTCATTTTCACGCTGCAAATCCTCTGCGCTAATGCGTCCTTTCCCTTTCCTCTCTCTGATGAACCTTATCGTGTTAGCCAGCACATCTTGGGTACTCATCTGCAATATGGCAAAATGTACATTATTTCTTGAAGTCTATATTTTTTCAATATTTAATATTCAGCGAGTGAATTATTGGGTTATCTTACATTAGCGTCACCACCAATGGCAATGGCTAGGTCTTTCAACACTATGGTGGTCTCCTCACGGCGCTCTCTCTCATAATGAGCGTTACGCGCTCGCCTTTCCTCCTGCAAACAGAAGAATACCCAATTGAATAACAGCTATTAGCGAATGACAAGAATCTTCAATCGTATTGTCCTCCATAGGATTACTAACGCGTGATAACGGCACGCGGTTTCGGCCTGTTGGCCTCCCACGACGCGGCCTGCTCGTCCTCGTGGGCCTGGTCTGGCCTTCATTTCGATCTCGTTTCTGTAAGACAATAAATGAGTAAATTTTAAGACGTGTATAATTTTTACATGTAGATGACCTGCACAAAGCGATGCAGATGCCAACACCACGGTAAAAATAAATCAAGACGATACACGCTAAGTAGATAATTACCGTATGAGATGACATTTTCAATTCGATAACGCACTCGTTGTCTAGTAAGTAATGAATTCGCTTGTCAAGAAATGAACAAGAAATGAATAATTTCAACGAGACTCTAGCTTATATTGACGCGAAAATCTTACCTGCGCACACGCAGGACGCTCCTGAAGGGTGGGGGTGGGCTATTGTGTAGACAACTGGGCAGTGATAAGATCTCTTTGTGTTTGATTGTAAACTTTAAGTTAGGTTGCTGCATTGAAGTTTCGTGGAAATGGCTGTAATGGCTGTATTTTAAAATTCTAAATACTCATCGGTTAAATAGTAGCATTTCTCTATTAAAGATGCTCTAAGCTGGTTAGAGAAAAGTGTCATATTTTCCCGTAGTTTGACATGGTTTGGGAGTTTATTCTAACTGCCATATAATACGGACTTTCATTTAGCATTTTTGATTCTCGAAGGCGGTAGGTGTAGTCTAATTTGTGTCGGGTGTCTTCCTTTGTTTCGAAACTCCTCTTGTTTTGTATTCAAATGTGCATATGTCGAAAATGTATATTGATCCACAACTTTCTGTGTTTTTTATTTGTGCTATTATTCTGATACACTTTTTTTGTACTATGAACAGATCATTTATATCAACACTATTTCCCCAAAGCATAACCCCATACCTCAGCCACGAATATGCATAAGCGTAGTAGGCTGATAAAGCAGTTTGTGTGTTAGTGTTTTTGTAAATTCGGAAAAGGGCGTATGTGAATTGTGATAGTTTAACTTTGACGTGTTTTATGTGTGTTTTTCAGTTAATGTGTGTGTCTATGTTTATTTCCAGTAATTTAAATGTGTTGACTTCTTCTAAAGATGTATGTTGGTGAGTTATGTTTAAATTTAAGGGGGGCATTGTGTACGGTCCAAATTGTATGATTTTCGTTTTATTCGAGTTTATTTCAAAGTTGTGTTCTTGTAGCCATTCCGTTATAGTTTGGAGAGTATTTTTTACTATAGTGTTGTGGTTGGTTAAACCGTCGCATTATATTACAATAGAAATGTCGCCCGCGAAGAGGACGGGTAGTGCCTTTTCCGGGTCTAATGATTTAGGTAAGTCTTTTATATAAATCAGGAACAATACACACCCTAGTACACTTCCTTGGGGGATTGAGCAAGTTAAATAATTTTTCTGCGACCGCACAGACTTTGCATTATTTGTGTCCTGTTGTGTAAATATGATTTGAACTATTAGTGGGCGGGTCCGCGTAACCCACAGCCTTTTAATTTCATCAACAGTATGTCATACAGTACCTTATCGTAGGCTTTTGTCATATCAATCAATAGGCCTATAACATGTTTTTTTTCATTTATGTGCTGAAGAGCCGTTTGGACGTACTTATAGTTGACCTAGATTTTCTGAAGCCATTCTGAATATTGTCTAGAATTTTATGTTTTTCCAAAAATGCATACAACCGGTTACACATAGCTTTCTCGAATATTTTTGAAAAAGTTGGCAGTGGTGCAATGGGTCTCTAATTGCTAGGGACTTGGGTGTCGCCTTTTAGGGGTTTTACTAGTGAGATTTTTTATGCGTCTGGGAATTGCCCGTCTTCAAAACTTTGATTAATTAATAGTGTTAAAGGGACTATAAATTCCATAGCACACTGTTTGAAAAGTAGCAGTGGAATATCATCTATACCGCAACTGTGTTTGCTTTTTGTTATTTTTATAATATTTAGTATTTCTTTGAAGTCCACTGGCTGTAAGTACATTGAGTGTATCGGCGAGGTTATAACAGGTCGTCCGGTGAGTGTATTTGTGCAGGGCAGGTATTGTCTTAACCCACTGAAATGAAAAAAATGTTAAATGTGTTACATATTGTTAAGGGGCATGTCTCTACTTCATCATTAATTTTCAACGTCATGTTTTCTTTTTCTTAATGTCTGTTTTTCTAGTTATTGTATTTATGATTTTCCACATAGTTTTAACTTTACTATCAGATTTTTTCATCTGGCCTATATTCTCTAATTTTTTTAACACTTTAATACTCGACTCGAATTTAGGTCCCAATGTAATAGGTGGCGAGCTTATTGCTATTCACCAGGCACTCATATATATAGATAAAGCATATAGACAAAAGCATATCTGGGTTTTATTTTGTTTTAAGGAATTTGGGACCACATTGTAATGTCATGGCTTCGTATTGTATAGAAACATGATGCCGACACTCAAATTACTTCTTTAATATTTTTCTTCTACCTAAATAATGTCCATGCTATAAAAGCGTGAGTTGTAGTCATTCATTGTTTGGTATCAACATCCATCAGACCATCTTATCAAAAACAAGAAATAATTCAATAAGTGATTAACACAATGATTATAGTTTCAGAAAGTTTTTAAATAAGACAACATCTTTATCACTATGTACAGAGTGGTGTCCCCGTCAAGGGAAATAATAGATTTTATGTATGTATTGAAAATGATTATACACTATAGTAAATATCGACAACACTTGATCATGACGCTTCTTGGAAAATTAGGTATATATTATTTTTCGTAACGTCATTATGATTTTATAATATAAAATGTGTTTGTAGAACGCAAACGGTTGAGACTAATCGAGCGCACCCCTCATCCGGTTTACGGGCACCTAAATTCTGGGAAACAATAGACTCAAACAAAGGGCTAAGGGATTTCACATAATCGTTTTCACAAATAGATAACATTCGTTACAAAAGTAAAGGGCTATAGATAAGAAACACGCTTTATCTAATTTGAAATTGTTTTTGTTGTCATATTAACAATGAAGACCAAAACGACGATATCTACGAAATTGCTGTCTCCGATGGTAAGATTTATTACCTACATTTAGGAGTGAAAAGTAAATATTGCGTCATTTGTATGAGGGCGAAAAATAAAGGACGAAAAGCACATAGGTGACGATTGCACTTATTTATTTGTTACTTTCAGGATATGAGTATTCCAATTAATATTATTAAAGTTTTAGTGTATTTACAGGTTCGTCTACCAGTACCTTGACTAGCAAAAACTATTCACAACTGACCGTCTCAATCTGTCAAGTTGTCGAACAAAAAAAATCTACAAAATGATACAATAAACCGTCGTTTGAATTTTGTTGATAGGCATATTAACTGTGAAGTAAAAGTTACTACAGTCAAAATGATGAAAGGCTGGAGCACACACTACTATTGCTTGAAAGCTCTGAGCAAAGCAAGTGCTCTGGCTTTGTATGCTAAAAACTTACTGCACAATTGAAACAATAACAGGTTGCTACTCAATTGAAATAACAGTAGTATTTGCTTTTAGAATTGGAGTCCTACTAATAAAAAGTTTTACAACACCGAGAACCATTACATTCAACTATCACAAAATGGGTATGATTTTTAACATGAGGTATACTTTCATTATAGAGCAGAGCAATATAATTCTTTGGTTCCAAAGTACAACGGAGAAATTACGCAATAAACAACTATTATGCATAGAGGTGCTTTACTGAAAGAAACATGAAAGAAATTCAAGAAAAAGTTGGCTAGTTTCGGTGCTTTGCCCTTGCCAGAATGATACGAAATCTATTTCTTCGTCATGTTCCTCGCTTACTGACATCGATTCAAGCTCGCCAAGATTTATTGAACTGGAGGAATTTGCAACGCAATGAACCATCGGTTCAGAAAGAAGACTTGAAATGTGAAAATATTTTTAATTCTTCTGTTTTATTTATGGACGGTAGATATTTCACTTAATTACAACTATTGAATCAAAATATTACTATTACTAGGTATATCAAAGTTAAAAGGCTAACCAACAAAATTTAGTTTCAACTTTAAGGAGATCTTTTTGTGACAGGGTTTTTTTTAATTTAATTTAGTTTACCCGTAAAGTAAAGCTTAAAATGTAATAATTCTTTATAAAAAAAGTTGAGTTTAAGACTTAGAGCGTACAGAGTACCTGCACATAGCTGTGAGTACTATCTAAGCAATCAGTACCTAGGAATCTCAAACAGCGGACATGTAAAGAGGATTTGTCAATGCTAAACTCACAACTCCGAAGGAACGGAGGAATCTTGAAGATCTAATAAAACATTCAAAACCTTGAATGGATTCTACGATACAAAGATCTTTAATACACCCTGCTTTATTCGTAACGAGAATGCTCATCTCTAAGATGTCTCCCGAGGACCGAAGGAATCGTGGATGGAGATCTATAAGAAACATCCATAATGAAAGAACTTTGACGCGACCTGCTTTATTCGTAACGAGAATGCATATCTTAGTGGACACCATCTGAAGTGATGCACTTGGCTTCTATAACAACAATCCTCACAGACATTTTATCAGTAACAGAGTGGCCAGAACGTGGAACCAGCTGACAGTTCAAAAACAGACTTGATACATTTTACCTCAGACTAGAGAAATTGAAGGAATGAAAATGGAAACTGAATACAGGCATCATCAGTTGTCTGCTAACTTACAATAATAATAATAATAATATTAATTTATGTGTAATATTCTACGCTATTAATATTTCATTTCTTCATCCTAACATGCGAACGATTTTTTAAATTCCTAACTAAAATGTAAACGTAATCGTCAATAGTTTACGACTTAGAGCGGTTTTATGAATTGAGATTGAAACTGTATTAATAAAATAGAACGATTTGTTTGGTAACTAGTCAACCGGTTCCGGGTTCACCCCTGACACATTTCAACATACCTTTTAGTCATACATTCCCACAAATTATTTATTTTCAAATGATGTAAGGGACATTTATGATTACTACTCCGCTCCCTTGAGTAGTAGCATAATGACATATAGCCTGTAACTTTCCTCTATAAACGAGCTATTCAACACAAAAATGTTTTTAAAGTCTAACTAGTAGTTCTTGCGATTAGCGCGTTCAACTGATCATACAAACAAACTCTTTAGTTTTTTTTTTATTATTATTTTTATAACCAATGTGTATATTTATATTGATTTTATAAAATAACATCGTTTATTTTTATTATGTTATAAAGATGAAATAAAATATTAATAGTGTGATATTTTAAGTAGTTTTAAGTGCTCACAGCGATGTGTATGTATTTCATATGATCTGTCTTAAAATTTTGGACATCACGTTTGAATTTCTCTTGTGAACAATTAGTACACTTAAAGCATTAAAAACTGAAAAATTCAAAGGGTGTAAATTACTCAAAAGCCCATTCGAAATATTATACGTAAAAAATTTTACTCAAACTTAGAATTCGACATTAAATTTAAAAAATCAACGGTTTAGCTACCAGAAATATGATTATATTTTTTTTAACAATTTATTGATATATTTAACATTGAACTTTTTAGAGGCTTCCCTCTTTGCAAACTTTTAAATGCTCAGTAATAAAATAAGGAATAAAGACATCACAAGAAAAAAATTGTGTATTCACATCCACGTCTATTAAAAGTATAACTGACCAGAATATAAACAAACTCACGACTTCATATTTTTTCGGTTATCTGTTTGATGTGAAATACCCCATATGCCGTTGTAAATTTTTTAACTGTTTAGACGTCAATACAATAACCAAATAGGTCGTCATCTTCTAAAACTCTTACAGAAAAATTCACAAAACACATTTAATATTATACCTTAACAAATAGCTCGTACATTAACGAATATTTAAAATGATCTTTCATATTTATCTTAGCTCACATAATATATCGTCGAAATATTCATTTGGAACCGGCAGTTCCTGAGATTAGTTCGCTCAAACAAACAAACGTTTCAGCTTTATAACATAAGTATAGATAGACAATGTTATACAATAAACGATTTATAGTATTTACGGTCAATCACACGCGTTTTTTGGTCTAGAAACAAGTAATGTAAATTGTGTCATTATTCTAATAAGTGCTGAGTGCTATAAATTAGTTTTACATTTTAATATGCTAGATGTCTAGATAGTGTGATATGTTATAATGTAATAATATTATATCCTGAAGAGTTCGTCAAAATAATTACACTAATCTTATCAGGATCTAGTCTACGCATTAATTAATTATATTATAGTACTATACATAATTAAAAAAGAACACATTATCGCGTTATAAAAATATATTTTGACTAATTTGAGCAATATTTATAATTCATTTATAGAATATAAATATCTACTATACAAAAACATTGAATATAGGCTATCAAAAGGTATATAAAACTAATTACGTTTTCCCGCAGCCAGAGGGTACAAGAAGGAAACTAGAATCACTTAAAACTTATTATACTTATTTAATTTAATCTAACTAGCCTAAGCGAATGAGTTCGATGTTGGAACTACATTCTAACTACTAACTCTAATTAAGTCTAGTGACCACGTTCGATGCAAGAACAGAAGTGAGTTACTTAAAATATTACTTAAAATATAATTGTCACGGAATCGCAGGTGTACAGTGAGTCATTTAGCTGACGGCGCACGGCGACACGAGGTAGGTATGGAGTGCTGACGATGCGACGATGCGGCGGGTCGCTTGATATTGCTTTTATGCTGCGGCTTTGCTCGTTGTAATATTATAATTATGGTAATATCGTAATTAACTGAAGACAAAACATTTGAAACATTGTTTATACCGAAGAATTAAGAAGAGAGCAACACATTTATTCCAACATCACAACAAAAAAGTTAAAAAAGTAAACGACACGCATCTAGTAAAATGTCCCGCATGTTCTTGCGCATCACTGTCTTGTAGAGATGTATTATAGACTTTAGCCAAGTTCACCATATTCGTAAGAGTTGATTTTATAGAACAATGTCTTACGTGTATGATAAAAGTGGCTTTAAAAAGCCTTTTGGAGAACAGCAGGTACATCATAGTGTGTGAGAGAGAGAGAGAGTGTGTGGTGCGACTGCTGAAAAGAAGAAATGTTAACGTTAATTACTATACAAAAGTTACAAGCAATATAATAAAATAATACATACTAAATTCACACAATAATATAAGTTAAGTTAGCAAACCTGTAAATATCTGACTAAACTGAGAATACCTGCATAATCAATTACAGTAACCTTCTAGGTGTCGGGTAGGTCAGCCTCAATTAGCAAGGGCTCCACTACTGCCCAAAGTTCGTCGGCCTCCTCTGGAGCTATAAAAAAATACCAAGTTGTAATAAGTAACAAACTTTTTTTATAAGACATAATTTACGCTAAGCCTTTTGAGAAGTGTTATTACTTAGCCGGGGCTCGTCCAGTTGAACATCAGGCAGTACAGGTCCGTCATTTGTTTGTTCCTCCATTTGTTGCATCGGGTGCTGCTCCATTTGCTGTTCCGTTTGCTGCTCCGTTTGCTGCTCTATTTGCTGCTCCATTTGTAAAACTATAACTAAAGTATGATGGTTAAATAAACGTATCAGCCTCAGTCGTTGCTATTGTTAATCAGTATATGAAACAATTAATATTTACTTTCTGCTTCCATTGCGTCATTTTCACGCTGCAAATCCTCTGCGCTAATGCGTCCTTTCCCTTTCCTCTCTCTGATGAACCTTATCGTGTTAGCCAGCACATCTTGGGTACTCATCTGCAATATGGCAAAATGTACATTATTTCTTGAAGTCTATATTTTTTCAATATTTAATATTCAGCGAGTGAATTATTGGGTTATCTTACATTAGCGTCACCACCAATGGCAATGGCTAGGTCTTTCAACACTATGGTGGTCTCCTCACGGCGCTCTCTCTCATAATGAGCGTTACGCGCTCGCCTTTCCTCCTGCAAACAGAAGAATACCCAATTGAATAACAGCTATTAGCGAATGACAAGAATCTTCAATCGTATTGTCCTCCATAGGATTACTAACGCGTGATAACGGCACGCGGTTTCGGCCTGTTGGCCTCCCACGACGCGGCCTGCTCGTCCTCGTGGGCCTGGTCTGGCCGTCATTTCGATCTCGTTTCTGTAAGACAATAAATGAGTAAATTTTAAGACGTGTATAATTTTTACATGTAGATGACCTGCACAAAGCGATGCAGATGCCAACACCACGGTAAAAATAAATCAAGACGATACACGCTAAGTAGATAATTACCGTATGAGATGACATTTTCAATTCGATAACGCGCTCGTTGTCTAGTAAGTAATGAATTCGCTTGTCAAGAAATGAACAAGAAATGAATAATTTCAACGAGACTCTAGCTTATATTGACGCGAAAATCTTACCTGCGCACACGCAGGACGCTCCTGAAGGGTGGGGGTGGGCTATTGTGTAGACAACTGGGCAGTGATAAGATCTCTTTGTGTTTGGCTGTAATGGCTGTATTTTAAAATTCTAAATACTCATCGGTTGAATAGTAGCATTTCTCTATTAAAGATGCTCTAAGCTGGTTAGAGAAAAGTGTCATATTTTCCCGTAGTTTGACATGGTTTGGGAGTTTATTCTAACTGCCATATAATACGGACTTTCATTTAGCATTTTTGATTCTCGAAGGCGGTAGGTGTAGTCTCATTTTGTGTCGGGTGTCTTCCTTTGTTTCGAAACTCCTCTTGTTTTGTATTCAATTGTGCATATGTCGAAAATGTATATTGATCCACAACTTTCTGTGTTTTTTATTTGTGCTATTATTCTGATACACTTTTTTTGTACTATGAACAGATCATTTATATCAATACTATTTCCCCAAAGCATAACCCCATACCTCAGCCACGAATATGCATAAGCGTAGTAGGCTGATAAAGCAGTTTGTGTGTTAGTGTTTTTGTTAATTTGGAAAAGGGCGTATGTGAATTGTGATAGTTTAACTTTGACGTGTTTTATGTGTGTTTTTCAGTTAATGTGTGTGTCTATGTTTATTTCCAGTAATTTAAATGTGTTGACTTCTTCTAAAGATGTGTGTTGGTGAGTTATGTTTAAATTTAAGGGGGGCATTGTGTACGGTCCAAATTGTATGATTTTCGTTTTATTCGAGTTTATTTCAAAGTTGTGTTCTTGTAGCCATTCCGTTATAGTTTGGAGAGTATTTTTTACTATAGTGTTGTGGTTGGTTAAACCGTCGCATTATATTACAATAGAAATGTCGCCCGCGAAGAGGACGGGTAGTGCCTTTTCCGGGTCTAATGATTTAGGTAAGTCTTTTATATAAATCAGGAACAATACACACCCTAGTACACTTCCTTGGGGGATTGAGCAAGTTAAATAATTTTTCTGCGACCGCACAGACTTTGCATTATTTGTGTCCTGTTGTGTAAATATGATTTGAACTATTAGTGGGCGGGTCCGCGTAACCCACAGCCTTTTAATTTCATCAACAGTATGTCATACAGTACCTTATCGTAGGCTTTTGTCATATCAATCAATAGGCCTATAACATGTTTTTTATCATTTATGTGCTGAAGAGCCGTTTGGACGTACTTATAGTTGACCTAGATTTTCTGAAGCCATTCTGAATATTGTCTAGAATTTTATGTTTTTCCAAAAATGCATACAACCGGTTACACATAGCTTTCTCGAATATTTTTGAAAAAGTTGGCAGTGGTGCAATGGGTCTCTAATTGCTAGGGACTTGAGTGTCGCCTTTTAGGGGTTTTACTAGTGAGATTTTTTATGCGTCTGGGAATTGCCCGTCTTCAAAACTTTGATTAATTAATAGTGTTAAAGGGACTATAAATTCCATAGCACACTGTTTGAAAAGTAGCAGTGGAATATCATCTATACCGCAACTGTGTTTGCTTTTTGTTATTTTTATAATATTTAGTATTTCTTTGAAGTCCACTGGCTGTAAGTACATTGAGTGTATCGGCGAGGTTATAACAGGTCGTCCGGTGAGTGTATTTGTGCAGGGCAGGTATTGTCTTAACCCACTGAAATGAAAAAAATGTTAAATGTGTTACATATTGTTAAGGGGCATGTCTCTACTTCATCATTAATTTTCAACGTCATGTTTTCTTTTTCTTAATGTCTGTTTTTCTAGTTATTGTATTTATGATTTTCCACATAGTTTTAACTTTACTATCAGATTTTTTCATCTGGCCTATATTCTCTAATTTTTTTAACACTTTAATACTCGACTCGAATTTAGGTCCCAATGTAATAGGTGGCGAGCTTATTGCTATTCACCAGGCACTCATATATATAGATAAAGCATATAGACAAAAGCATTTCTGGGTTTTATTTTGTTTTAAGGAATTTGGGACCACATTGTAATGTCATGGCTTCGTATTGTATAGAAACACGATGCCGACACTCAAATTACTTCTTTAATATTTTTCTTCTACCTAAATAATGTCCATGCTATAAAAGCGTGAGTTGTAGTCATTCATTGTTTGGTATCAACATCCATCAGACCATCTTATCAAAAACAAGAAATAATTCAATAAGTGATTAACACAATGATTATAGTTTCAGAAAGTTTTTAAATAAGACAACATCTTTATCACTATGTACAGAGTGGTGTCCCCGTCAAGGGAAATAATAGATTTTATGTATGTATTGAAAATGATTATACACTATAGTAAATATCGACAACACTTGATCATGACGCTTCTTGGTAAATTAGGTATATATTATTTTTCGTAACGTCATTATGATTTTATAATATGAAATGTGTTTGTAGAACGCAAACGGTTGAGACTAATCGAGCGCACCCCTCATCCGGTTTACGGGCACCTAAATTCTGGGAAACAATAGACTCAAACAAAGGGCTAAGGGATTTCACATAATCGTTTTCACAAATAGATAACATTCGTTACAAAAGTAAAGGGCTATAGATAAGAAACACGCTTTATCTAATTTGAAATTGTTTTTGTTGTCATATTAACAATGAAGACCAAAACGACGATATCTACGAAATTGCTGTCTCCAATGGTAAGATTTATTACCTACATTTAGGAGTGAAAAGTAAATATTGCGTCATTTGTATGAGGGCGAAAAATAAAGGACGAGAAGCACATAGGTGACGATTGCACTTATTTATTTGTTACTTTCAGGATATGAGTATTCCAATTTATATTATTAAAGTTTTAGTGTATTTACAGGTTCGTCTACCAGTACCTTGACTAGCAAAAACTATTCACAACTGACCGTCTCAATCTGTCAAGTTGTCGAACAAAAAAAATCTACAAAATGATACAATAAACCGTCGTTTGAATTTTGTTGATAGGCATATTAACTGTGAAGTAAAAGTTACTACAGTCAAAATGATGAAAGGCTGGAGCACACACTACTATTGCTTGAAAGCTCTGAGCAAAGCAAGTGCTCTGGCTTTGTATGCTAAAAACTTACTGCACAATTGAAACAATAACAGGTTGCTACTCAATTGAAATAACAGTAGTATTTGCTTTTAGAATTGGAGTCCTACTAATAAAAAGTTTTACAACACCGAGAACCATTACATTCAATTATCACAAAATGGGTATGATTTTTAACATGAGGTATACTTTCATTATAGAGCAGAGCAATATAATTCTTTGGTTCCAAAGTACAACGGAGAAATTACGCAATAAACAACTATTATGCATAGAGGTGCTTTACTGAAAGAAACATGAAAGAAATTCAAGAAAAAGTTGGCTAGTTTCGGTGCTTTGCCCTTGCCAGAATGATACGAAATCTATTTCTTCGTCATGTTCCTCGCTTACTGACATCGATTCAAGCTCGCCAAGATTTATTGAACTGGAGGAATTTGCAACGCAATGAACCATCGGTTCAGAAAGAAGACTTGAAATGTGAAAATATTTTTAATTCTTCTGTTTTATTTATGGACGGTAGATATTTCACTTAATTACAACTATTGAATCAAAATATTACTATTACTAGGTATATCAAAGTTAAAAGGCTAACCAACAAAATTTAGTTTCAACTTTAAGGAGATCTTTTTGTGACAGGGTTTTTTTTAATTTAATTTAGTTTACCCGTAAAGTAAAGCTTAAAATGTAATAATTCTTTATAAAAAAGTTGAGTTTAAGACTTAGAGCGTACAGAGTACCTGCACATAGCTGTGAGTACTATCTAAGCAATCAGTACCTAGGAATCTCAAACAGCGGACATGTAAAGAGGATTTGTCAATGCTAAACTCACAACTCCGAAGGAACGGAGGAATCTTGAAGATCTAATAAAACATTCAAAACCTTGAATGGATTCTACGATATAAAGATCTTTAATACACCCTGCTTTATTCGTAACGAGAATGCTCATCTCTAAGATGTCTCCCGAGGACCGGAGGAATCGTGGATGGAGATCTAACAGAAACATTCAAAATTAGAGAACTTTGATGCGACCTGCTTTATTCTTAATTAGAATGCACATCTTAGTGGACACCATCTGAAGTTATGCACTTGGCTTCTCCAACAACAATCCTCACAGACATTTTATCAGTAACAGAGTGGTCAGAACGTGGAACCAACTCCCAGAACACTTAGTCTCAGCTTACAGTTCAAAAACAGACTTGATACATTTAACCTCAGCCTAGAGAAATTGAAGGAAAGAAAATGGAAACTGAATACAGGTATTATCAGTTGTCTACGACTGCCTGCCTGCTAACTTACAATAATAATAATAATATTAATTTATAATAATATGTATTCTACGCTATTAATATTTTATTTTTTCATCCTAAAATGCAAACGATTTTTTTAAATTTGTAGAAGTAGCTTACGGTGGATCAGAAGTAGGTAAGGTACTTCTATCGTAGTCCAGAAGAATGAAGGGTTATGTGATGTGATGAGATGAAATAAGCGGACGAACACAAAAGGCGGTGAAATGAAGAATATTATTACGAGATTAAGCAGCGATATATATATTGATTTATATTATAATGTACACTTTAAATACAATTACTAAATTTACATAAAACAAGCAAAGTATGAGCGAATAGATAATAACAGTTTATTAACGTACGCACGCGAGTAGGGATAACCGAGTAGTGTCGTCTATGTACTCGCGCGGTCGCGGCAAAACCGGTTTCCTAAGGCGTTGGCCCAAGTCTCATAAGCGGAGCGGATCGACCATTCTTACTTAGATGTAAGAATGACGTCCGCTACATCTTCCCCCTGGCCAGATCGTAACTACGATCGATAAGAATCTGGGAACCGTACTCTTCTGCCGCTTCTTGTTCTCTTCTCTTTTGCGAAATCTGATGTCGTAGAAGGAAGAGAAGACGGCATTGGTGGTTTTGCTTCTTGTCGGAGTAAATACGCTGGTTTTAGTCTATCAACGGAGACGTTCATCTTCTTGCCTCGTACGTCTATGGTGAAAAATTTTGGCTGCCGTTGTAGAACCTTGAAAGGACCAGTGTATGGTGCTTCTAGTGAGCTGCGAACGCGATCTTGCCGCAGGAACACGTGAGATGAGGTTGTTAAGAGCTCCACCAACGATAACGACCACGGAGGGGGCGGAGAGACGCGCGGGAAGCAAGGCGGCCCTGTGTGTCCGCTACTATACAGCTCGGTTGGACAACGGCGAGTGCGCCGCTAATTCTATGTACCTACCTATACATTATACTTTTGCAACAGTTTAAATAGTTTATTTGTATCGACGCCAAAATAAACACTGGAGGCCTCGGCGAGATACGACGGAGTGCTTTGCTGCAAGAAATACTAATAAATACCACGACGTGCTTCGTGTAAGTCTACAAGGCGCTGTCAAGGTGGTACGGAGGTCAAGCGGACAAAGGAACTGCGAGCTTAGAGAAGATTTAAGTACACCCAATTTTAGTGGCCTAGTGTTAATTAACACACCCCAATAATTAATGGTTTGCCTTATTTGCTAAAATAGTGTTAGTTATTCGTGACTTCTCAATCAATCGTGAGTCCGCAACTCCAATATTTGTTTCATACGCTTGCACCCGCGTCTTCTTATATTTCACGTAAGTAATTATTTCTTACACTGCTGTCTATCTACATATGGACATAATTTGCAAATACTTTCATATGCTGGTAGTATATTTTCCGTGCTAAAAGCCGTTGCTCATTCTTTCACGCTTAAATAGCCGTAAATAAGTCGAGTCAACTACCTATTGTAGTAATTATAATTAATTAGTAAGTACTAGTGAACTAATTGCGTAACAATGCTCTAAATGCACACTTCTTATGCCTAGTGTATGCTGGCCTATATATATTTTTAGCTGCCAAAGCTATACTAGCATTTTGCATTCTTATAATTATAATATAGCATTTCGCGACCGGTATCTTGTGTATAGTCATCTATCTTATTTCAGCTAATATAAGCTACCTGTGGCTATGCAAACACGAGTACGAATACCTACCTAATTGTAATTACCTATGAGCGACCTATTGCTGTCAATATTTCTTTTATTTTCGTCTTGTAGTCATCTTTCTATATTCAGTTATATTATGCTCACCGTGGCTACACAGACACTATAAATATTTTTTAGATTTAATCGATAATTAGGTATACATATTCTGAAGGTTTATTAACATACCTAATAGGCAACATTTTGTACCTACTTAGTTAACGTCAACTTTAATTGTAGGAACATTATCCTGCCAAATTTGATTGGTTATCGCTAAATATCGTTGCTATCAATTCCAGGCTTTCGCTGCTTCTCCGCCTGTCCACTGGAATTTGCCGAGCTGCCACGAACCTAGCGGACAAATGTATGGCGAGTAAGCTGGTTGCGCGTGAGTCACCTTTTACCGCAGTGCACTGAAGTCGTATTGTTTACGCGTAGGTACATTGCAAGTGCATTGCATGAATATGTTTGTTTTATTTGGTTAATATTATCGGTTTCTGTGTCGATTCACTGCTTGCCCCGGCATCTCTTTATTATCAATAATGGCGGAAGAACAATTAAAGGAGTTGATTCATCAACGGGGCACTATTAAAGCGAGATTAACTAATTTTCAAAAGTATATCGATATAGTGAAGTTAATCGAGCCAGATAAAATGGATAGTATTACGATTGGTGAATTGCAGTTAAAGTTAACGCGTTTACAGGAGTTATTTATTACCTTTGATCAATGTCAAGGTAAAATTGAGTCGTTAGTCTCAGATATCGAGTCCACCATCGGGGAGCGCGAGGTTATTGAAAGTATTTTTTGCAAATTTATTTCTTTGAGTCAAACTAGTATTGATTTATATAACACTCGCCCTAATAATAACGCAATAAATAACAAATTGTCGTCCTCTAATGGTAGCCTCCATACACGATCATCGTGTTTAAACTCGAACGCTTGCGCTAACGTTCATGTTAAATTGCCGACTATCCAGTTGCCTACGTTTGACGGCAACTATTTAAAGTGGTTAGAATTTAGAGATACATTCGAATCGTTAATTCACCAAAATGAATCTATTCCACCAATAAGTAAATTTCATTATTTGCGAAACTCGCTACAGGGTGGAGCAAAGGTGGTAATAAATTCAATTAATTTTTCTGCATCTAACAATGGGTTGGCATGGGATATGCTCTGCAACCGTTATAATAATAAAATAATTTTAGTGAATAATCACATCAGATCTTTATTTTCTTTTGAGGGATTTTCTAAGGAATCTCACAAGTCTATACGTTACATTATTGATCATTACTCTAAACATTTACGCTCCTTAGATGACTTAAAGGAACCTGTGGCTTTGTGGGACACTTTAATAATTTACATCATGTCATCTAAAATAGACGGCACCACAAGTCGCGAATGGGAGGAACATCGTAATAAATTGGAGTCCTCTCCTAAGCTTCTTGATTATTTTGAATTTTTACGTAGCCGCGCAGATATGCTTGAAACGCTTCAGCATAGTCGCATTGATCCTATCAAGTCCGATAAAGCCACAAGCAAAGACATGAATAGGTACGTTAAATCTTTTAGTGCTGCTAGTAGCGGTGACATTGAGAATAATTGCATTGTCTGTGACCAAAACCACTTTCTATATAAATGTGATAAATTTAAAGATATGTCAGTCCGTGAAAGGCGTGATATAGTTTCCAGTCACAACTTATGTCAGAATTGTCTTCGTTCTGGTCATAATTCTTCTCGTTGTCGATTGCATTCATGTAAGATCTGCAAATAAAGACATAATTTATTATCACACCAGCAATTAGAAAAGGGTGTAAAGAAAAATAAAACTGTTCAGAATTCAGCAGTAACTGCAGATTCTGGTCCTAGCGATTTAGCGCCCTCGAAAAGTGTATCACTTTCTGTTATGGTGAAGGGTCAAGTTCTATTATGTACAGCAGAGATGGGTTTAATTGATTTGAAGACTAATAAGATTTTTAAAGTTAAGGCCTTGCTCGACAGTAGTAGTCAGTCATCGTTCCTGTCTGAAAAGGTGCAAAGAGAATTAAAATTAACTTGCACACGTACGCAGCCTATTTCTATTCATGGTGTTAATAATACTGTGACTAATAATGTTAAATTTTGTGATGTACGTTTCAGGTCTCGAGTTAATGATTTCGAAATTGATGTATCTTGCTTGATCATTCCCATCATAACCAATGAACTACCTGGTTCGGTTGTCGATGTTTCTCAGCTTAACCTACCCGCTAACATTCGGCTGGCTGATACTAGTTTCTTTCGACCTTCTGAAATTAATGTTTTACTGGGAGCTGATGTATTTTAGAATATTGTAGGTCATCAACAAATTAAGCTGGGCCCAAATAAGCCCATTCTACAAAGTTCTAAATTTGGTTGGCTCGTCGCCGGTCCTATTGGTGACATGTCCCAGTCTAAGAAAACCTATTGTAATTTCTCACAGGATATTCGTGATTCTCTTGCGAAATTCTGGGAGGTGGAGGAGTTGCATCATTCTTGCAAAATTCTATCAAAAGACGAAGAATATTGTGAAGCTCATTTTTCTGCAAATACTGAACGTTTGTCAGATGGTAGATTTTGTGTTAAGTTGTCATTACGTGAGACTCCTGAAGATGCATTAGGTTCTTCATATCCTGTCGTTAGGAAACGTCTTATAAACCTTGAAAAATTTTCGAAACTACAAAATTACGAGTAGTATTTAATGCCTCCCATAAAACTTCCACTGGTAAATCATAAAATGATATTATGTACGTTGGTCCAGTGGTCCAGGATGATTTATTGTCTATTCTACTGCGTTTTCGCAAAAATGTGTACGTCGTTACAGGTGACATCGAAAAGATGTATCGACAGATTAACGTTGATGAGTCCCAGCGTAATTTACAATTAATTATTTGGCGAAATGATGAATTGCAACCATTCAAAGTATTGCAATTGAATACTATGCCTATGGTAACGCTGCGGCTTCATTTTTGAGCACACGATGTTTGGTACAGTTGGCCAACGAGTATAGTGACGAGGTTGCAGCTAATGTAATTAAACAAGATTTTTATGTAGATGATCTAAATACTGGTTCTAACTCAAAAACTGAGCTTATATACATTGTAAATGAAGTTGTTAAGACGTTATCCAAAGGCTGTTTTCTGCTGCGTAAATTCCGATCGAATGTTCCTGAGATATTTAAAGACATTCCTGTCATCGATCAGGAACAAGATTTCTTCAAAGAATCCACGGTTTTAGGTTTGAAGTGATCACCTAGTTCAGATACACTTCAATTTTCTGCTACTTATGAACCAATTAATATGCTCACTATTTTCCCTTCTTATTACTATGTACTATTTACTTCGTATATCTATTTATGTGCTAAAGTTGTATATTTATTTAACTTTATTTGAACTTCTCTCATATCTATCTTTCTTTTTGTATCTTTTAATATATTATAACCTTGTTTCTAGTTTATTTGCTAACTACACCAAATCTTTTGCTTTATTACACTACTGTCCATCCCAAGGTTGCCTGGAAGAAATCGCTTCCAGCGATAAGGCCGCCCATTGTACATTAAACTGTATGCATGCTCACTACAAATTTTACTGTAATCTATTGGTGTACAATAAATAATTATCTATCTATCTATCTATCTATCTATCTGATGTGAAAGTCACTGTTTGAACGTTAATTAATAGCTATGTCACTAGATGGCGCTCATCTTATTTGTTGTGAATCGCGCTAACAAGATCTGCCGCAAAGAATATAAAATGTCTTAGTTTTAGTTCACGTATGTGCCACTAGATGGCGCTTAGTGCATATTGACATTATTGTGAATGGCGGTGTTAAGATGTCTGATACGTCCTTACATAATTTTGGTCCTTCGAGCCGGATGAGTTGAGTTGATTGGCAACTTGCTCATTTGGAATAGCCATATATTGTTATTGGTTAAAGTACCCATGTGTGGTCAAGATACCTGGTTAATGAAATTGTTTGAAGACTAGTGGTATGGTGATCAATTCCGACGGCAGAGAGCACCACCAGTAACTTGCAATTGGACGGTGTTGCCAGAGTCATTTCGAGGATACATTGAAACCTGGACCTGCATTTGGATTTGCATAACGAACAACGGAGAAGTGATATCGATGACAGTGACAAGTGACAAAAGGGTTTGACAGATGCAAAACTGTGAGTAAAGTGAACTTTAATTAATAAACAGTAGTGACATTTGGACTTAGAAAAATTTATCGTAGCGAAGTAGAAATATTTGAGACTTGTAGTAAATTTGCTTTAATCTTGAACTTAGAATATTTAACGTAGTGCAGTAGAAATATTTAGATACTTGTAAAAATTTAGTTCTAGTTTTAGACTTAGAATAGTTAAGCTAATTTTGTTCATACGGGGAACCTATGCCGGATTTTGGTCCGATGTGTATTGATTCCTAAACACTTGTAAAAATTTTCGGTTTAGTGTTTCAACTTGTATTATTTTTGTGATCTAACTTCTGTTGTCAGTGCTTGCTTTTGTAGTATAGTGATAGCTTACGTAATTGCTTTGAACTGTGATTTATTTACAATGGAAAAATTAGTTAAAATACAAGTAAATTGTAAAAGAAACATTGAAAAAGCAAGAAGTAATTTTAAAAAGTCACCAAAGGATCGCTTAACTCAAACATACATAACAACTAGACTTGAAGCTTTAGATAAACAATGGAATGAATTTACTGATACGCATAGAAGTATAATTGCAGAGGCTTCTGATTCTGACTTGGAGAAAAGTGTTTATTTTTCAACCGACGTATACAGTGAAACAGAGGATATATACATAACATATAAGTCAGAGTTAAAAGCACTTCTTGCACCGACTGTGCCTACCAGTAGTGTTCAAGAGTCGGCAGAGTCTACTAATGTATATTTACCAAAGATAAGTATTCCGAAATTCTCAGGATTGTACACTGAATGGATTTCGTTTAGGGATTTATTTTTGTCACTCATTCATAATAACCAACAGTTAGATGATGTCCAGAGACTTCATTACTTGAAGAGTCATTTGTCGGGTGAGGCGGAACTATTGCTGCGAAGCACTCCAGTAGCCGCTAGCAATTACTTAAAGTGTTGGTCGATATTAACCAAAAGGTACAGTAACAAACAATTTTTGTCACAAAGCATAATAAAACGATTTTCAAAGCAACCAGTCATTACAAAGGAATCATCAGTTGCCATCAAAAACCTTTTGGATACTACGACCGAATGCTTGCATGGTCTGGAGGCCATAGGTATTGACATAAGTACTTGGGACTCGATTGTCATATATTATGTGAGTGAAAAATTAGATACCGAATCCCGTAAATTATGGGAAGCAAAGATTAGCACAAATGACAAATTAGCTACGTTCCTTGAATTTCAGGAGTTTTTAGAATCAAGATTTCGATCCCTGGAATTTTTGGACCCTGCCGTTTATACCCAATCTACTACTAATAATCGCAAACCAAATGTAAAATCCTTTCACGTCGCTTCTCAAACTTGTGTGTTATGTTCGGGAGATCACAAGTTAGGTAATTGCAAACAGTTTGAACAACAAGATTGCGACACTCGTCGCGAGTTTGCTCGAGCCAGTAAGTTATGTTACAATTGTCTAGGTAAGAACCATGCCGTATTTACATGCCGTTTGAACACGAAATGTAAACTTTGTAAAAAGAGGCACCATACACTACTTCATCCCAAAACAACCAATACTGCTGCTGAAGCATCTGATAGTTCAGCAGGTAGGAACGTGGTGGCCGTTGCGACAGCCGCTTCTTCCCAAACAAGCAAAAGTTCCAATTCTGTTTGTTGTTTCGCAGATGTTAACAATCAAGGTTTGTTAGCGACTGCCTTGGTCAATGTCAATTCGAGGACTGGTACTGCAATGGTTTTAAGAGCCTTAATGGATCAGGGTTCTCAGGTCTCCTTTATTACGGAGTCCACAGTACAGTTGCTCGGATTGAAGAAAACACCTGCTCACACTGACATATTTAGACTGGGCGATGATGAAGGTGGTTCGATGCCATCCAGGTGGACAGTGAATTTTGATTTACGTTCACGCTTAGATCCTAGTTTTATTTTGTCAGTTGATGCTTATGTTTTGAACAAGCTCACATCCCGACTTCCTGAGAGAAAGATTGTTCAGGTACTGCCATCACTCTCTTCATTAGAACTAGCTGACCCCACTTTCGATAATCCTGGTAAAATCGATTTATTGTTGGGCACACGAGTAGTCAGTGAAGTTTTATTAGAAGGTTTGGTCAAGGATTCTCCTGGAACACCAATAGCTCAAAAAACGAAACTTGGATGGATTTTATCCGGTGAGATTCGTACTCCGTTGAACTTGAGGCCAGTGTGCTATAACGCAATCGAGTGCACTGATAGTAACGGACTCTTGAAAAGATTTTGGGAGCTAGAGGCGGAACCTGCATCTAATGAAGTCATTTTCACTAAAGAAGAGCAGGAATGTGAGGATTACTACTCCAAAACGACCAAGAGAGATGCAGAAGGACGATATGTAGTCAAGTTACCTTTCAAAACAAAACAGCAGAGTCGTGTTTATGGTAACTCTGAGTTAATGGCTCGAAAACGGTTCCATCTGCTGGAAAGGAGACTTGCATCTAATCCTGAACTAAAACTGCAATATAGCGCAGTAATTGGGGAGTATGTCAAAATGGGACATGCGGAAGTGGTTCCTCAAGCATGTCTACGGAACAATGCATTTTATTTACCGCATCACGCTGTATTACGTGATGACAAGTGTACTACTAAGGTTAGGGTGGTTTTTGACGCTTCCTGTTCGGGATACAATGGAGTGTCATTGAATAATGATTTATTAGTAGGCCCAACTTTACAACCTGATTTGCGTCATACCATTATGAGATGGCGATGCCATCCCATAGCTTTAGTAGCAGACATAGTTAAGATGTATCGTCAAATCAAGGTTGCTGAAGAAGACGTTGATTATCAATTATCAATCAAACAATTAATTAGGATGCAAAAGGGAAAAGAAATGACAAATGAAGGTATAGAGTTTAAGGTAGACAAAGTTATGAAAATTTTGGGCCTAACTTGGGATAGAAATACGGACGAATTCTGCTATACTGTTAACCTTCCGCCGTTGCAAACGCCAGTGACTAAGCGAAAGGTTGTATCTGACATCGCCCGTCTGTTCGATCCTCTTGGCTGGTTAGCTCCAGTGGTAATAACGGCCAAGGTGTTTATACAACGCTTGTGGCTTTCGGGAATCGAATGGGACGATGAACTTCCTGATCCTCTGTTGAAGGACTGGTTGGAATACAGAAGTAACCTTCATATTCTGTCAAGTTTCCGTCTACCGAGATGGATACACACTAGTCGGTGTGAGGTGCACCTTGAATTACAAGGTTTTTGTGACGCCTCTAACACTGCTTATGCAGCCGTGGTATATACTCGGTCCATAGATTCCAACGACCATGTACATGTCAGTCTAGTGGCATCCAAGACCAAGGTGGCTCCCGTCAAACAGGTTACCATACCTCGTTTGGAATTATGTGGAGCGGTGTTGCTTTCAAAACTTCTGCGTGAAGTTTCTGCGACCTTGGGAATTTCAAAAGAAAATATTCATGCCTGGACAGACTCGTCAGTGGTGCTCGCTTGGTTGAGCAGCCACCCCAGCCGTTGGAAGACATTTGTTGGGAATCGAGTTTCTGAAATTCTCACCGTGACAGATCGAGATCAATGGTCTCATGTTAGATCTAGGGATAATCCCGCTGATTGCGCATTGCGAGGGGTAAAGCCTATCGAGTGTGTTGAACACGACTTGTGGAAGCAAGGACCTAGTTGGCTAAGAAATAAAACAGTAGATTATAGTAAAGGAGAAATGATTACAACAAGAATAGAGGAAAAACAATCAGCTGTTGTGTGTAATGTCATGATAAATGAGAAGGAAGAAAATGACATCATGGCAAGATTTTCTTCCTTGAGAAGGTTAACTAGGGTTATTGCGTATTGTAGACGATTTCTGAAGCGTAAGAGTACGGAGAGTAATTCTAAAGTAAATAGTTGTTTAACATTTTCTGAAATTAATGAAGCTGTAATTACATGTTTAAAAATGTGTCAAAGTGAACATTTCAAAGAGGAAATTGATAGCATAATTAAGATAGGTAAAGTTGACAAAAGGGGAAAACTCACCACGCTCAATCCTTATCTCGATCAGGATAAGGTTTTGAGAGTTGGGGGAAGGTTGCAAAGAGCTGGCACCCACGAGGCATTTAAGCATCCAGTTATTCTGCCTCATAAATCACATTTCACAACACTTGTGATAGCTGATGCTCACGAACGCACTTTGCACGGTGGGCCCCAATTAATGCTCAATTATCTGAGATCCAAGTACTGGATCGTCAATGCGAAGGGATTAGTTCGTCAGTATGCCCGTAAATGTGTGAATTGTATTCGCCATTCGGCCCGAGCCATTCCACCGTTAATGGGACAATTGCCAGCCGCCAGAGTGAATGTTAGTCGACCTTTCTTTAAAAGCGGGGTAGACTATGCAGGCCCTATTAGTGTTAGGCCCACAAGAGGTCGCGGTTATCGTTCCACAAAGGGCTACATTTGCTTGTTTGTATGTATGGCAACTCGTGCCATTCATTTAGAAATTGTAAGCGACATGACATCACAGGCATTTTTAGCAGCCTTTAAAAGATTTACAGCTAGAAGAGGTCACTGCGGTGAGCTCTGGAGCGATAATGGCACAACCTTTGTGGGGGCTAACAAGGAATTGAAGGCCCTACTATCTCAAGAAAGGTCGAGTGTGGCTTCCGATGTCGCTGACTGGTTAGCGACAAATGGTACAGATTGGCACTTCATTCCACCTCACTCTCCAAATTTTGGAGGGCTTTGGGAAGCTGGAGTGAAGTCCACTAAGCACCACCTCAAAAGAGTTGTAGGCACCAGTACTCTTACATTTGAAGAGTTGAGCACGGTGCTTACGCAAATCGAGGCTTGTCTCAATTCTAGGCCGTTATCTACAATTAGTAGTAGTCCTGAAGACTCATGTCCACTGACTCCAGGTCATTTTTTGGTAGGAGAACCATTGTTGCTTTCACCTGAGGCAAATTTCGAACACGCCAATATCAGTCCCTTGAAACGATGGCATTTAACTCAACGCATGGTTCAACAGTTCTGGCGTCGATGGTCCAGGGAATACCTTGTTCAGTTTCACCATAGGTACAAGTGGTCGCATCATACTGCGGAACCTGAGTTGGGTGATGTAGTGTTGGTGATGGAAGATGATTTGCCACCTGCAAGATGGCTTTACGGTCTAACTGAACAAAAACATACTGGCTCGGACAACGTTACGAGAGTAGTATCCTTGCGCTGCAAGGGATCTTTGATTAAAAGGCCAGTCTCTAAACTAATAGTGCTTCCAATCGTGAACTAATTTGTCGTTGTACTTTTATCTTTGCTTACCAATCGTGTGTTCTTATGTTAGATATAGATGTAAATTGATAGCAGGTATTTATGTAATGTAAATCAATACAGTCCATTAGCTCTGGCGCACACCATATTGTATTGGTAGTTTGTTATCATGGTGGGCTGTCACTGATCTTATTATCATTCTGTTTAGATAAGTTGCTATGGACATTCCGTCCATGGTGGGCGGGATGTTTGAACGTTAATTAATAGCTGTGTCACTAGATGGCGCTCATCTTATTTGTTGTGAATCGCGCTAACAAGATCTGCCGCAAAGAATATAAAATGTCTTAGTTTTAGTTCACGTATGTGCCACTAGATGGCGCTTAGTGCATATTGACATTATTGTGAATGGCGGTGTTAAGATCGGCAGCAAGCTATTTATAATGTAACCTTAGAAAATAAATTTTGAACTCGCTTGTAATGGTTGTTTCACTTCAACAATTCATTATAAAGGTGATTTTGGAGGATACGTCCTTACAGTCACTAAAAGAAATATACTGTCAACGTCTTCTAAAATTTTCGATCCCCTGGGTCTATTATCGCCATGTACACTATTAATCAACCAATTCTGCTCAAGGGACCTGACAGCCGTCAGGTTGAGCAGAAGTGACCAGCATCAGCCAGACATCGTCCTTGCTTCCGCCTACCTGCCGAGCGACAAAGACGTACCCCTGCCGGAACTCAGCTCATTAGCTGAGTACTGCGAGAGGGAGTGTCTGGACATCATCATCGCAGTCGACACGAACGCGCACCACACTCTCTGGGGTAATAAAGACACCAACAAAAGAGGTGAGGAAATGCTCAACTTTATTTTCACAAACAACTTTAACCTATTAAATCAAGGCTCCGAACCCACGTTCGTTAACACTCGCCATCAAACGATAATAGATCTTACCCTAGCGTCAGCCAGAATAGCAAAATCCATCACCAAGTGGCATGTGTCTGAAGAGGCCTCATGCTCAGACCACAGATGGATTCGATTCTGCATAAACATAGAGCTACCAAAACCAAAACCATGTAGGCAGCCACGCAAGACAAACAAACAAAAATTTGTAAGTCTAGTTAGCGCAAGGTTTAACAACCTACAAAACCCCTCAGAAAACCTCAAAATTACCGACCTAGATTACTACACAAACGAAATCACATCAATTCTCATCTCAAGCTACGAGCAGTCCTGCCCCCTCACCACACCAATGGTTGGCAAAGGGCGACACTGGTGGTGTTTATCCCTTGAGAAGCTACGACGCAAGTTGAGAAAACTTTTCAACAGGGCTAAGAACACCAGGGAACCGACTGACTGGGAGATGTACCAAAACACAAAAAAAATATATAAAAAAGAAATACGTCAGAGAAGCGTAGAGTGCTGGAGACGCTTCTGCACAAACATCGAAACTAGCAACCAGGCATCCAAGGTCCAAGCTTGCCTCTCAAAAGAGCACGACCAATCTATTGGGTGCCTCAAAAAACCAGATAACACCTTTACAAAAAACGACGCTGAAACAAGCGAAATACTACTAACTACCCACTTCCCTGGATGCAAACTAGCAACCGATTACTCATGGGTGGACACAAATGAGCGACCAACCAGTCACCAAGACTGGGAAGTGGCTCGAGAAACCATTAACAAAGAAAAACTGCTATGGGCAATCAACACCTTCCTACCCTTCAAGGCAGCAGGCTTGGACGGTATATTTCCAGGACTCCTAAAATGGAGCGGCCCAATAATAGCAGACTACCTTGTTAAACTTTTGCAAGGTTGTCTCGCACACCGCTATATACCCTTGAAATGGCGGGAGGTAAAAATAATATTCATCCCCAAACCAGGTAGAAGTGACTACACTCAGGCAAAGTCATTTAGACCCATCAGCCTGACCTCATTTCTACTAAAAACACTCGAACGATTAGGTGACAGAGTGATTAGAAGTCAGATACTAACACTCAAACCTTTACATCCTAATCAACATGCCTACAGCGAAGGCAAATCCACAGAATCGGCACTTCACCATGTGGTGTCCCGAATCGGTGGAGCACTAAAATCAAAACAACCTACTCTTGGCGCATTTATTGACATTGAAGGTGCTTTTGACAAAACCAATTTTAACAGCATCAACAGATCACTTCTCGACCATGACGTGCCTTCAACGCTTGTCGAATGGATCGACAATATGCTTAAACAGAGGGCGGTGCAACTTACAGTCAACTCCACCACACGAGGTATCGTAAGCAGAGGATGTCCACAAGGAGGAGTACTCTCTCCCCTATTATGGAACCTGGTGGTGGACGAGCTTGTAACGGATCTAAACGCAAATAACCTCTTCACTATAGGCTATGCGGACGACATTACGATCCTGGTATCGGGGTTGTTCGAGAGTGCCATATGCAACCGCATGAGACAGGCTTTCAAAATAATCGAAAGCTGGTGCGAAAAGCACGACCTATCGGTCAACCCCCAGAAAACGGAACTAATAATGTTCACAAACCGAAGAGTACTGGGCCCATACAAGCTCCCAAAACTCTTTGCAACCGAACTAACACTTAGGGAAGAAGTCAAATACCTAGGGGTTATTCTCGACAGCAAATTGCTCTGGAACAAACACCTTGAACACAAGCTGAACAGGTGCACAATAGCCTTTTACCAATGCAAAAGAATGATGGGCACTACATGGGGACTCTCACCCAAAATAATTCTGTGGCTATACACAGCAGTGATCAGACCCATGCTAGCCTATGGGGCTTTAGTATGGTGGACTCGAACAGAGCTGTCTACCGTGATTGCCAGGCTAAAATCCTTCCAGAGGCTGGCCTGCTCATCAATCTGTGGATGCATGAAAACCACTCCTACCGCTGCTATGGAGATTGCCCTCAACATAGTACCGCTTGACCTGTTCATCCAACAGGAGGCCACCATCAACGCTATTAGGTTGTGGCACCTGGGACTCTGGGGCAACTATTACGACAGTCCCCATACCACAATCCTTGGACGAGCCCTAAAACATCGGCCACTGATGGCCGCCCCCTGCGATAGAACTTTTAAACAATATTTCTGGAACAAAAAATACCAAATAACAAAACAGGCCGAGGAAAAGGACTACTCCGGTATTGGAGAGGTACGCGTATACACTGACGGCTCCAAAACAAAAAATGGCTCAGGAGCCGGCGTACACTCCCTAGACCTTGGCTTGAACATCCACCTACCACTAGGCAAGCACAGCTCGATCTTTCAATGCGAATGTGTTGCCATAACAACTGCTGCGACAGCAATAAGCGAACTGAAGGTGAAGGGCTTAAATATAAGATTCCTAACCGACAGCATAGCAGTTTTGCAAGCGCTGGAACAGCAAATGACCAACAGCACACTAGTAGCGGAGTGCCAAACAGCCCTGAACAGGCTATCCACCCCAAATGCAGTAACGCTGCAATGGATAAAGGGGCATAGCGGGTCCTACGGCAATGATGCCGCGGACGAACTTGCGAAGAGAGGCTCTGGTATGAGCGTCGATGGCCCGCTACCATTGCTACCAATCCCTTTCTCGCAACTCCGCACTTGGACACGCGAGAGATCCGCGGAACTACATAACCAAAGATGGACACAAGCCACCGACTGCAAGCAGTCAAAAGTGGTTATGCCATCAGTAAACAAACGACTCACGAAACGTCTCCTAAAACTAGACAGAACAAGTCTAAGAACAATAATGGGGACTATAACGGGCCACAGCCTCCTCCACAAGCACCTATACACCATTGGTGTCACGGACAGTCCCCTTTGCAGGGGATGTTTTGCTGCCGAGGAAACGGCCGCCCACGTAGTACTGGAATGTGAGGCAGTAGCCTACCAACGATCACAAATCCTCGGTACAGTGAGGTCGCTCCGCGAAGCCTGTGAAGCCCCCAGTAAGCTTCTGCGCTTCTGGGCGGAGCTAGGCTGGCTACTCTAGCCAGTACTCCACACGCACAATGGCCCAAAAGGGAGGCTAAGTGCGGACAAGGGAGTCCCCCTTCCATTCCATTCCATCATCGCAAAAAACTTGTTGCAAGATTTATGGCGTTTGAAGTCAGGATGGGATGATCCGGTTCCCAATAATATAAAATTTGAATGGGAAACCCTTGTTAACAATTTACGACATCTATCTATGCTTAAGATACCAAGATGTGTCTTATCTATCAAATTGACTAATGTTGAAATACACTGTTTTACAGACGCGTCTCAAAAGGCTTATGCCACTTGCATTTATATTAAATCAAATGATCAGGTAAATCTTTTGATACGAACCTCTTTGGATACGGGGCAATTTGAATGCAAACCAATACATTCAGGTGGTTATACACCCCATGATAATCCCTCATCGACAGCAGTTCGGTCAAGATTTTATGTTCATGCAAGAAAATGCACGGTCACACACCGCGAGGGTAGTGGTCAATGCGTTAAGAGAGCACAATATGACGACGTTGGAATGGCCTGCTCAGTCTGCCGACCTCAATCCCATAGAGCATGCCTGGGATTTGCTTGGGAGAAGAGCTTTCAGTGATTCTTTGGAAAATCTGAACACTGAAGAACAACTTTTTTACACCTTCGCAGTGTATGGAGCCATATTCCACAGACGATGATTGACAATCTCATACTAAGTATGCCACGCCGTTGTCGAGCTGTTGCTAATGCTTTAGGAGGTCCTACAAATTATTAAAAACGTTTTAAGTACGGTTAATTACTGTATTTCTTACTACCTCGTTATTTTTGTGCCTAATCATAGAAGGTTGTAATACTCAATATTGGCACTATTCAATTTTTTCCTAAAAAAAAAAATTTGGTATGAAAAGTTTTTCATTAAAATTAAAAACGGTATAAAATACCCTTCTATTGATATAAAACACTCACTATTACAAAAAAGGGTTTTTAAATAAAAACTAGAAATGTCCTTGTTCCCTAGACTTTGTTGATGTGTGTATATACGAAGAAAGGCATTATCAAGAGAGCTCTTTCTAAAGTTTGTTCTCTGTATGGAGATTCCCATGAGCCTCTTGAAAGCTGTTCTTTCAAGGGGGGGGGGGGGGGATGTTAAGAGCTCCACCAACGATAACGACTACGGAGGGGGCGGAGAGACGCGCGGGAAGCAAGGCGGCCCTGTGTGTCCGCTACTATACAGCTCGGTTGGACAACGGCGTGTGCGCCGCTAATTCTATGTACCTACCTATACATTATTTTTAAATAAATCCTTTTGCAACAGTTTAAATAGTTTATTTGTATCGACGCCAAAATAAACAAAGTTGACAAATCTCGCGGTATGTAGAAAGGCGACGAGGTTGTATGCCATGAAGTGGGACGTGGTGTCAACTTGGCCATGTGAAAGCGAAGACGGCTTGCATACTCCGTGACATCAGCTGCAGTGTAGTCATCTTTAGGACAGATGAACTGTCCAGGCAGGTGAAGTGGCTCGCCATAAACGAGCTCGGCAGGAGAAGTCTGTAGGTCTTCCTTCAAGGCGCTTCGCATACCAAGAAGGACAAAAGGAAGCACTTCAGTCCAAGGCGATGACGTGTGACACATGATGGAGGCTTTCAGCTGACGATGTACGCGCTCCACGATGCCATTCGCAGCGGGGTGATAGGCAGTGGTGCGAAAGTGGCGTGCACCAACGAAAGAAGATAGGGCGTTGAAGAGGTTGCTTTCAAATTGACGTTCTCTGTCTGTGGTGATACGTGCAGGACAGCCAAAGCGCGCTATCCAGCCAGATACAAGGGCTGCTGCGCAGGTCTCGGCTGTTATATCCTTTAAGGGAAACGCCTCAGGCCATCGAGTAAAGCGATCGATTACGGTGAGGCAGTATCTGTAATCAGAGGAAGGGGTTAAGGGCCCTATAAGGTCCAGATTTATGTGAGAGAATCTGGAGGAAGGAGTCAGGTAAGTGGATAAAGGAGATATAGTGTGACGAGTAATTTTGCATGCTTGACATTGCAAACACTGTCTAGACCACTCTCTACAGTCTCTGCGGACCCCTGGCCACACAAAGCTTTGTGAGACCAGTTGCACTGTAGCTGAAATGCCGGGATGATGAAGATTGTGCAGCGAATTGAATGCATCTCTTTTGAGCGACGGCGTAACGTAAGGACGAGGTGAGTTCCTAGACACGTCGCAATATATAGGTAAGTAATTATATATTGGAGTAATAACTTTTTCTAGTTGCAGGCTGGAACCATTGCGAAGTAAAGATTGCAGTTCAGGGTCGGATTCCTGAAGTCTTGCAAGTTCTTCGAAGTAAATGGCTGCTGATATCTCGTTTACGCGTGACAATGCATCTGCTACGACTTTCTCCTTGCCAGGTAAGTACCTTAAGTCCGTAAATTGTAAAAGACCTGGCTTCGACCATATGACGAAAATATTTTATGGCTTCGTTTACCGCTAACAGTTCTCGGTCGTATGGGCTGTATTTTTGCTGGGCATTATTCAGCTTATGGGAATAAAATGCCAATGGTTGCCAAATGGTTCCTTTGCGTTGCTGAAGAACGGCGCCTAAGGCTGTATCAGATGCGTCTGTAACAATGGTTAAATCAGCGGATACATCAGGGTGTGCCAATAGAGTAGCTTTTGACAGCGATGATTTGCAGGATTCAAAGACATTTAGCAATTCTGGAGTTTCATTCACAGGATGGGCTCCTTTAACGTTCGGACCAGCAAGAATGGAGTTTAGTGGGGCCTGTAACTGCGCAGCATTTGGTGTAAATCGACGGTAAAAATTTAACATCCCTAAGAAACGTCGTAAGTCTTTCACGGTTTTTGGGAATGGGTAGTCCTGTATAGCTTGAACTTTGGCTGTCAGTGGCTTAGTTCCAGCTGCTGACACGGTGTAGCCCAGGAATTTGACGCTTTCTTGACCAAATGGGCATTTGGAAGTGATCACTAGTAACCCATACTGCTTGAGACGTTCGAAAAGCTGACGCAAGTGATGTAAGTATTCATCTTTTCCTTTCGAAAATACCAATATGTCATCTATATAGCCATAGCAAAAATCGAGGCCTAGCAGGACCTCATCAATGAATCGCTGGAACGTTTGCGCAGCATTTCTGAGCCCAAAGATCATGAATGGGAACTCAAATAGGCCTATTGGAGTTGCAATAGCTGTTTTAGGGACATCGTCAGGATTCAAGGGTTGTAAGCCTTCACGAGGTCTATAGTTGCAAACACAGAACAACCTGAAAGCTGATGCGAGAAATCGTGTATGTGACGGATGGAATAACGATCAGGTATGGTCCTTGCATTGATAGCGCGGTAATCACCACATGGTCTCCACCCGTCGTCTTTCTTCTTTACGAGGTGCAGTGCAGAAGACCATGGGCTGTCAGAGCGTCGTGCTGTACCTGCAGTCATCATATCCTGGAACTCTTTTGTAGCTACTTGAAGACGAACAGGGTCGAGCCAACGTGGCTTGGTACTAACTGGGGGACCTGGAGTGGTGCGAATATAATGCAGCGTCTTATTGTTAGGTGCCTTAAATATTCCTGCAGGACGGGTAATCTCCGGGAATTCGACGGGTAATCGGACGTAGGAGCCGTAGAGGTGCTTGCAACCTGTGGTACCGACGGGGCTATCTCATGCACCTTGTCCGCGAGGTCAGGTAGTTTTTCCACCGGTAAGTCGTCCTGGGAAGCAATAATTGTTTGCACAGTGCCGGGTAACCTACTTCGCCAAATCGTTTTCAAAAAATCCACCAGGACAGATGGGCCAGCCAAACCTTGCATGTGACGTAGCAATTGAGAAGGCTTCCTATCGAATAGCTCTTCATGCATCAGCAATTGCCTCACCCGCTTCTCTTGTGAAGCAGAAAGGCGTTTGATTAGTTCGGATTTGAGCTTAACGTACTTTTCAGATGGCGGAGGATTGAAGATTACGTCCTTCACTTCCGCTGCGTATTGATGCTCTAATTGAGCCACTACGTAACAAAATTTTGTATCGTCAGTCGTAATCTTTGATAACTTGAACTGGCTTTCCACCTGACTGAACCAGAGTTCTGGCTCCTGAGGCCAAAAGGGGGTAATTTAGGGGTCGGGTTAGACATGGTAGAAAAAAAATTTAAAATCCCTCACCGCTTATGGAATGTGCCAGAGCCTTAGTCTTTGACTTTGAAAAAAGTAAGGTAAAAAAGATTGGTCTAGACACTTTTTTTTTTTTCACTCCAAACCTTGAGATGTGCCTGCAGTCCAGTTGTGGAGGGTCACCAACGTAGAACGGCTTGCCGACAATTAGTTGTTGTCACCGAAGAAACTGCTGTTTACAAGGTTCCGTGTTGATCACGTCGGGGTCACCAATGTAGAAGTAGCTTACGGTGGATCAGAAGTAGGTAAGGTACTTCTATCGTAGTCCAGAAGAATGAAGGGTTATGTGATGAGATGAGATGAAATAAGCGGACGAACACAAAAGGCGGTGAAATGAAGAATATTTATTACGAGATTAAGCAGCGATATATATATTGATTTATATTATAATGTACACTTTAAATTCAATTACTAAATTTACATAAAACAAGCAAAGTATGAGCGAATAGATAATAACAGTTTATTAACGTACGCACGCGAGTAGGGATAACCGAGTAGTGTCGTCTATGTACTCGCGCGGTCGCGGCAAAACCGGTTTCCTAAGGCGTTGGCCCAAGTCTCATAAGCGGAGCGGATCGACCATTCTTACTTAGATGTAAGAATGACGTCCGCTACAAATTCTTAACTAAAATGTAAACGTAATCGTCAATAGTTTACGACTTAGAGCGGTTTTGTGAATTGAGATTGAAACTGAATTAATAAAATAGAACGATTTGTTTGGTAACTAGTCAACCGGTTCCGGGTTCGCCCGTGACACATTTCAACATACCTTTTAGTCAAACATTCCCACAAATTATTTATTTTCAAATGATGTAAGGGACATTTATGATTACTACTCCACTCCCTTGAGTAGTAGCATAATGATATGTTATATAGCCTATAGCTTTCCTCTATAAACGAGCTATTCAACACAAAAATATTTTTTAAAGTCTAACTAGTAGTTCTTGCGATTAGCCCGTTCAACTGATCATACAAACAAACTCTTTAGTTTTTTATTATTATTATTTATAAAACCAATGTGTATATTTAAATTGATTTTATAAAATAAAATCGTTTATTTTTATTATGTTATAAAGATGGAATAAAATATTAATAATGTGGTATTTTAAGTAGTTTTAAGTGCTGTCATAAAATTTTGGACATCACGTTTGAATTTCTCTTGTGAACAATTAGTACACTTAAAGCTTTAAAAACTGAAAAATTAAAAGGGTGTAAATTACTCAAAAGCCCCTTTGAAATATTGTACGTAAAAATTATTACTCAAACTTAGAATTCGACATTAAATTTTAAAAATCAACGTTTTAGCTACAAGAAATAGGATTTTTAATTTTTTTTTCACCAATTAATTGATATATTTAACTTTGTACTTTTTAGAGGCTTACCTCTTTATAAATTTTTAAAAGCTCAGTACTAAGGAATAAAGACATCACAAGAAAAAAATTGTGTATTCACATCCACGTCTATTAAAAGTATAACTGACCAGAATATAAACAAACTCACGACTTCATATTTTTTCGGTTATCTGCTTGATGTGAAATACCCCATATGCCGTTGTAAATTTTTTAACTGTTTAGACATCAACACAATAAATAAATAGGTCGTCATCTACTAAAACTCTTACAGAAAAATTCACAAAACACATTTAGTATTATAACTTAACAAATAGCTCGTACAGTCAGAGCTCATAAGTGTATTAGCACAACAAGGCTCAAAATGGAGTGGCGTGTGGCGTTGAGGCTCAGAATGTCGACTTCCCAAAATGTCCCCTGGTTCCAAAATGTCAACTTCCCATAATGTCCCTTTCCCAAAATGTCGCTTTCCCAAAATGTCGCTTTCCCAGAATGTCCCCCATTCTTAGGCTTAAACCAACGAAATAAAAAACCAATTTAGAATCATTTTTTTATTTTAATTAGGTACTTAAGTAGTGGGATTTTTAATTAGAAAAGAAATTTGTAATGAAATATAGTCATGTATTGTCAAAATTTAGGCACCTACTTAAATTTACTTAAGTATATATACCAAATACACACTCGTGTGTATGGTGATTACCGTCCTCTGCTCTCTTAAGACCGACTCAATGTCGCCTCAGCGGTAATCACCAACTTTACACACTTGTACCATAATGTACTATTATTCGTAATGTTATTTAACCAAAGTAAATTTCAGTACCACAATTAAAATATATTTGATTTGATATGTCACTGTCTGGTTGCGCCGAAGTGGAAACTGTATTTTTGACACGGAAACCCACTCCTTTTATACCCGTCTCCTCTCCCGCACTAATCATAGTGTAGTTCGTCCGTCCGCCATTTGTGAAATATAGACACTCAGTCTCGCTTTGAACTAGCCAGCGTAAAGGCGATCGCGCGCGCGCGTCTCTCAGAAATGAATAATATTTGTTGTATTTTAACCGCCTCATAGACCTTTACCGATCGGATGGTGCCTCTCGTGTGTTCCTCAAGGGATCTAGTGACGCTGACGGCAGCTCCTGAGCAAGGAAGAGAAGATCCGTGTACCGGCTGCGATGAAAAACACGTGGGTCGTGAAGGTTAGTGCATCCTCTCCTAATTTCTCGGGCTGCATTCACTGCCTGGATCGAATCCGCGGCAGCCCGGCCACCTGTCTTGTTTTGTGTGTAAAGTGTCAATAGAACAGTTATCTGCTTCCCCGCAATACAGTCCACTCGTACACGTTGGCCCACGCGCCACCATTTTTTGGTCCTTCGAGCCGGATTTCGAAACCTTAGTACATGACATCAACGTTTTAGAGTTGAATTTGAATCCCGATTACTCAGTGAGTTATCAGGCCTTGTCGTCGTTTGACGATTTGTATTGTCGTATCAAACGCGTCGCTAGGAGTTTGGAGAAACCGGCTGACCTACCCAACCCCACTCGCGACCGACCTAAGTTGCCACCAATTCAAATACCCGAATTTGATGGTAACATTCGCAATTGGTGTCTATTTATAGATAGTTTTGAGAATACAATAGATAAGAACGATTCGTTGACAGACCACGAAAAATTGCATTATCTCGTTGAAAAATTGACTGGTAAAGCTATAACCGCTTGCGCTGGAATTACGTTTAGTGCCGGGAATTATAATTTAATTTTAAATACTTTGAAAGCTAAGTATGAGGATAAAAGATCGTTACATGCCGTAATAGATTTCAACGACAATACAAATCGTCAAACGACGACAAGGCCTGATAACTCACTGAGTAATCGGGATTCAAATTCAACTCTAAAACGTTGATGTCATGTACTAAGGTTTCGAAATCCGCGCGTAGACTATCTAAGTTTTCTATAGAACACAAGAACGAATCTCTGATGACCAAATCAGAGGTTTTAAGTGCATTATCATAAATCGATTGTACGCGAGAGTAAATCATTTCTTTTTTAGCGTTTAAAAGTTTCAATTGAACCTTACCGGTCCTATCAACCTTTGGGGACATGTTTATAATTAAATCTCAAACTAAAGTGAGGTAAACAACAAATATGAAATGACTTAATCTTAGCGGTACAGAGCAGCGAGGCGGCGCGAGCGACACTCGGCAGATAGGTAGGTACCTACAACTGTGAATGCACGCTTGAACAAACGCGCATAGCAACAAGGTCGCACCTGCGCGATGGTCGCTGTCTAGATTCAACTATTATTTCCGAGATTAAGTATTGCGTAATATCTATTCAAATTAAAATACTTTCGTATGAATTGGGATGAGATGCGAGCGAGGTAGGCACAGCCACGTGTCTACCCACGCAGGTACTAGGCAAATACGACGTGAGCCGAGAACAACGTAATTGAAAAAAACAAAACAAAGCCAAATGCGTTAGGTATTACACTGTGCCTATGCACTAGGGTGTCTGAGTATACCTAAGATCTAAGCCTAAATGTCTGGATGCGGGGTTTTCTACTAAAATAACCAGGCACTTAGGTGCGATGCGAAAATTGTGAACTACGATTAAGTGTTGATATGATACCTAACCTATTTATGTATTAGGTAGGTACAATGCGAGCCAGCGGCGAACGGACAACAAATTCTAAGCCTAAGTGTCTGGATGCGGGGTTTTCTACTAAAATAACCAGGCACTTAGGTGCGGTGCGCTCATTCCCATTAGAATAATAACAAAATACGAACTACGGCTAAGAATCCGGCTCGATCCGGACCAACCCCACTCGCGACCGACCTAAGTTGCCACCAATTCAAATACCCGAATTTGATGGTAACATTCGCAATTGGTGTCTATTTATAGATAGTTTTGAGAATACAATAGATAAGAACGATTCGTTGACAGACCACGAAAAATTGCATTATCTCGTTGAAAAATTGACTGGTAAAGCTATAACCGCTTGCGCTGGAATTACGTTTAGTGCCGGGAATTATAATTTAATTTTAAATACTTTGAAAGCTAAGTATGAGGATAAAAGATCGGTAGCTAACGCCTATTTAGATCAGATGTCTGAATTGAAATCTATTACGGCATGTAACGATCAAAACTTAGAGAAATTTCTAGATACTTTCGCGTCAGCTGTTCGCGCCGTAAAGAACTTGAAGATCGATGACCTCTGCGACTTCGTATTTTTGTATATGGGTTTAAAGAAATTAGATTCCGAAACCATTCGTTTGTTTGAGTCGGATCATCGCGGCAGTAAAATTCCTAAGTTCGAAGACTTAGAAAGTTTTGTTCGCGAGCATATAAAGGTATTGCAACGCTCTTCATCGAAACATGAAGGCGCGAAGAAGGTTGTTACTTCTGAACGCAAAATAGATGCGTCATCGAAGTCACTGAGGTCAACCCATACTTATGTTAATACCGCACCAGCACGTGTACAATCACCTGTTTGCTCTTTGTGTAGTACTCATCACTCGCAACTGTACAAGTGTCCTGGTTTCCTAAAATTGTCGCCTAGTGATCGTTATAAATTTGTTCGCGCTAATAATCTTTGTTTTAATTGTCTCGGTACTAAACACCGCGTGGGTTTATGTAATAGTGGAAATGGTTGTCGCAAATGTCAAGCGAGACACCACACTTTGCTTCATTTTGAAAATAGTAATGCCGCATCCAAGGTGAGCACAGTTGGTTCGTCGAGCGGTGACGCGCGGCAGCCTGCGCCGCAGCCGCAGCCCGAGCTCGCACGCGCTCCGGCCTGCCCGGGGACCGCTACGAATGACGTCACCTTGTGTTCGTTCTCCGCTAGTGCTGCACTCACTACTGTGTGTCTTGCGACCGCTCGCGTTGTTATTGTTGATGCATTAGGTAAGCCGCGCATTGTTCGAGCGCTGTTAGATGGCGCTTCGCAAAGTAATTTCATTACTCAAGATTGTTGTCGGCGTCTTGGTTTCAATGTTGATAAGCGTTCAACCCGCTCAGTGGTGAAGGGTTTTGGAAGCTTACAGTCAGCTGTTCGTGGCACCGTTAAAACAAGGTTTAGATCTCGTTTTAATAATAATATTTGGTTTGACATGGATTCGCTCGTTATAGATAGAATAGCTGAACAGTTGCCTACCGTCCCGGTTGACACGTCTTTATTAACGAAATTTAAAGACTTGCCTTTAGCAGATGAGACTTACGCTGTTCCTGGAGTCGTCGATATATTGATCGGCGCTTCGATTCTCCCGCACCTCCAGTTATCACGTAAGGTTCAAGGGGGACCGACGTACCCCGCTCCGCACGCACTGGAAACAGTTCTTGGTTTTGTTATAATTGGTTCCGCACCCGCTTCTATGGATAGTTTTAGTCACTCGACTGCTTCGTTCTGTTGCACCGTCGAGCCGCCACTGGAGTCTACCATCCGCAAGTTTTCGCTCGGTGGCTCCCGTGTATCCGCTGAAAAACGCTTTCTTTGTTTGGAACGAAAGATGCAGGCGTCCCCAAAGTCGAAGCGGGCCTATGATGAGGTTGTTAACGAATATTTAGATAAAGGTTACATCTCACCTGCGCCTGCGGACACTGGCGGGACCCAGCCTTCGTACATTATCCCGCACCGCGGAGTTATTAGAGAAGATAAGCTTACTACTAAAACTCCGTGTAGTTTTGGATGGCAGTGCTAAGACTAGCACTTCCGTGTCGCTTAATGACATAATTGTAAATTTTCGCATTAATATTAGTAATTTTTAGCTTTTAGGACTCAACAGTCGCTTTGTGTTGGGCCCACTCTTCGCCCCATCGTTGGGACACATTCGTCGCTAATAGAGTGGCAAAAATTCAATCTGAATTGGCGCCACATAATCTCTTTCACGTTGCTGGCACCGACAACCCAGCCGATTGTCTCTCTCGTGGATTGCTTCCTTCGCAAATTTTAGATCACCCGTTATGGTTTAGTGGACCGTCCTGGATTCATGCCGCGTTAGATAAGTGGCCAGTTAGTCAATTCAATCCCACTACGGTTTCCGAACCACCCGAGGAGAAGAAGCACTCGCTTGTTGTATCGGTCCCACGTGAAGAGACCCTTATTTTGTTGTTGGCTAATCGCGTCTCGTCTTGGTCGAGACTGTTGCGTTGTGTTGTTTGTTCGCCTCTGCCCGCTGCCTAGCCAGCAGTAGGCACGAGCTCCAATCTAGGTTTATATTTTAGTTGTTATTTCCCAAACCTAGATTTAGATTAGACTTTAGATTTGTTTCGCATTTGTCGTTTCGAAGGTAACCCTTCAAGCCGGGGGGAATGGTTGCGCCGAAGTGGAAACTGTATTTTTGACACGGAAACCCACTCCTTTTATACCCGTCTCCTCTCCCGCACTAATCATAGTGTAGTTCGTCCGTCCGCCATTTGTGAAATATAGACACTCAGTCTCGCTTTGAACTAGCCAGCGTAAAGGCGATCGCGCGCGCGCGTCTCTCAGAAATGAATAATATTTGTTGTATTTTAACCGCCTCATAGACCTTTACCGATCGGATGGTGCCTCTCGTGTGTTCCTCAAGGGATCTAGTGACGCTGACGGCAGCTCCTGAGCAAGGAAGAGAAGATCCGTGTACCGGCTGCGATGAAAAACACGTGGGTCGTGAAGGTTAGTGCATCCTCTCCTAATTTCTCGGGCTGCATTCACTGCCTGGATCGAATCCGCGGCAGCCCGGCCACCTGTCTTGTTTTGTGTGTAAAGTGTCAATAGAACAGTTATCTGCTTCCCCGCAATACAGTCCACTCGTACACGTTGGCCCACGCGCCACCACTGTCTATATTTTATCGTCTTTTATCAATGTTTTATGTTTATAATTTTTAAGAAAATTAATAAAACATATTTTATTTGTAATACTTGAGTTACTATTAGTAATAGCTACTATTATCTTAATTATACCTTTGGATATGTTACTAACAGTAATTCTTTTGATCTTTTTGAATGTGTGTAAAATATTGATACCTATTGATATTGATTTTATTTGGTATACATACCTACTTAAGTAAATTTAAGTAGTTTTTTTTTTTTTTTATACCACTAAGTTGGCAGACAAGCACACGGCCCACCTGATGGGAAGCGGTTACCGTGGCCTATGGACGTATGCAACACCAGGGGTGTCACACTCGCGCTGCCGACCATGAAGAAACCTTCTGATGCCCCTCTTGAAGAACCCCATATTGTAGGCGCTTGGGAAAACCGCAGCAGGGAGGTCATTCCACAGCTTGAGTGTGCGTGGGATGAAGTTTCTTTCATACCGCACAGTGCGCACCGTCTCAGGTCGCAATGTGTGGGGATGAATTCCCTGCCTATGGCGAGAGGTGCGATGATAGAATGTAGCTACGGGCATCATGTCAAACAATTCATCTGAGCACAAACCATTGTATAGGCGGTAGAACACACACAGTGAGGCAAAATCCCTCCTAAGGCTAAGAGGTTCCACTCTACCTGTGAGTATGGGATTGTCAACCCGCCTCAATGCCCGTCTTTGCAACGAGTCGAAGGGGTCAAGCTGGTATGCAGGTGCTCCAGCAAAAAGGTGACAGCAGTACTCCATGTGAGGCCGGACCTGTGCCTTATAAAGGAGTTGCCGCCCCGCAGTGAAGTACTGCTTCGCCCTGTTGAGCACTCCGAGTTTTCTTGATGCCAACTTAACCTTGTCCTGCAAATGACTTCGGTATTGGACGTCGCTGGAGATATCGACACCAAGGATCCCGATACTCGAGGAGATGGTAAGCGGTGTGCCCAGGAATTGCGGCGCTACAATGAATGGGGTTTTCTTAGCGGTGAATACACATACTTGTGTCTTAGTGGGGTTGAATTGGACTAGGTTTAGTCGTCCCCAATCGGATACTCCAGAGAGAGTAGTCTCGATTTTAGACACAAGTTGTTCGCGACTCTTCTCCACCTTGGACTGAGGGATATTTGCACGGCCCTTGTAACACGTGTCCCCGGTACTGTCGTCCGCATAACAATGAATGGAGCCATCAGACAGCATGTCACTGATATGCAGCAGAAACAGCGTCGGAGACAACACGCAGCCTTGTGGGACACCAGCGTTTATGTTCATGCGGTCCGAGCAGCTGCCGACATGCGGTCCGAGCAGCCTAAATTTTGACAATACATGACTATATTTCATTACAAATTTCTTTTCTAATTAAAAATCCCACTACTTAAGTACCTAATTAATATAAAAAAATGATTCTAAATTGGTTTTTTATTTCGTTGGTTTAAACCTAAGAATGGGGGACATTCTGGGAAAGCGACATTTTTGGAAAGCGACATTTTGGGAAAGCGACATTTTGGGAAAGGGACATTATGGGAAGTTGACATTTTGGAACCAGGGGACATTTTGGGAAGTCGACATTCTGAGCCTCAAACGGCGTGTGGCTGCCGCGCGCCGGGCGTTTACATATGTGTGTGTGTGTAATGTCTCAATGCAATATGACGCGACGCGTCGTAGCGTAGACTAGAACAACAAAATATGAGTAGTTCGTGCTAGACAAAGATAACGATATATTTTTGTGTTATAGGTGTATGTGTATGTTTTCATAGCTGTATTATTCTTTACAACTGCTGTGAGTCATTAGATAGTATAACAGTAATTCGCCAACCTCAGTAATTTAACTGATAGCTAAGTGGCAGAAGCAAGATACTATTGATTCACTGCGATTAGAGATACTTGTGGTTCGATTCCAGCCTATAACGGATTTTTTATATTTATGATAAAAATATAATTTTAAATATTGATATAGTAATTTTGCATGAAGTTGGCATTAGTTATTATTTATTATTATTATATATGTTATTATTTATGTGATTAATTATGGGGTTATGAAAAGAAATGATACAAAATGTTTGATTAAATTAATATATTTCATTTTTACTATCTACCAACCTGCTCATTGTAAATTTTATTGAGGTTTATAGCTTAAGTATTCGTTTTCTCAAGGAAAAGAGGATTGAAACTTAACCTCAAACTTACAATCTTAAACTAACTTGTCCTATAGCCAGCACGTCCCCTTTTCACCAAATTCACAAAAACTACTTCTAACTTAACTGGGCTATTGAATATATTTTTTGTAATAAATGGAAAGATCATTAAGTAAGGTTTACTTACTTGTAAGTTATGTAACAAAAGTATTCTTTCTTTACAGATTTAATATTTAGAACAACAAGATTACTTTTTTCCAAATACCCAATTAAGTATAATTAGTATTGTAGGCGGACAAAATATTAATAATTAATAATAGTTATTGTGCTAATAATTATTAATATTTTGTATGACCTCCGTTGTTCTCAATACAGCTGAGTAGACGTCGGCGCATGGATCATCGTCATCACAACATTCTGACAAATATCTGTCCCTCGTAAATTGTCCCATATTTGCATGCAATGTTGTTTTAATAATTCAGGACATCTCTCGTCCCGTGAGTCCCATCTTTGGACCATTATACCCCATATATTTTCTATTGGGTTTAAATCAGGGGATCGTGCTGGCCAAGGAATAACGTTGACCTCTGCATGTTCCCTAAGCCATTCGCGAACTATGACGCCACGGTGTATAGGACAATTGTCGTGCACAAAACTAAAGTTATTTAATTCATCTCGGGGAAAAACATTGCGCACTGTAGGTAGCATTATATTATTTAAAACGTCCACATAACTGCTGCTGTTTGCTCGCGGTGGAATAAACTCTAGTTCGCCTGGTCCTTGCGCGCTGATCCATCCCCACATATTAACACTTATTCTACCTGACTCCGTGTTAGCAACAATGTTACTGTCAGACCAGCGTGTATTGTTCCTACGCCACAACTGCATCCTTCCCTTCTGACAGGACTTAAAAGTTTTTTCATCCGAGAATATGGTCGTTTCCCAGTTAAAATCAAGGTATTCCCGGGCAAAACGTAACCTTTCGTCTTTATGCCGTTGAGTAGTATATTATTGGGAACTCTACCCCACATCGTTCGGCCAGGCCTCACTCAGTGAGGTATCGTTCCCAATAATATACTACTTTTACAACAGATGAATCGGTAAATAATATACTATTTACAACATTAACACATTATTATTTACAACAGATGAAACGAACGCGATGGCATGCAACGCATCAGTCTGTTTAACGCTTTTATGGGTTTCCGTTCAACGATCTACGTTTTTCGATTAACGCTTCCCGCAAACGTGAAACAGACTCAGGCCTAACACTCAAATAATCTAATCATTAATTTTATGGGATCGAACCATAATAATTAACCAAACAGACTCATACACAACAAAGTAAACCTCATGAGGTTTTTATCAAATTGTACTTAATCAATGATCAACGCTTTATGGAATCGAACCACAATAATTAACGCAACAGACTCATCTCATATGCCTAGGCCTCACTCTGTGAGGTATCGTTCCCAATAATATACAGATGCACGAAATGATTGTCACTGCAGATGAACTCAATCAATTCAACGTTTCATACCCATCGGTTGATCTAGTTTAAATGGTAATGTCGTGAACGCGCTCTCTCATTCAACGTTCAACTCTAAACACATACTGATCATGAAATTTGTTAAACAGGCGCAATCCTTGCATCTAAACACAATCTGCGATGATTTGCCAAAGTTTCATGTTCGTCATAGCAAGTTATTACCCAACGTAATACGATGCATTATTTGCGGACCGTCAAATTGTGGTAAAACGAATTTACTTGTAGGTCTTCTAATACATGAAAATGGATTGAAGTTTCAAAACGTCTATGTTTATTCAAAAACTATACATCAGCCTAAGTATATCTTTTTGGAAAAAGTTTTGCAACGGATTCCAAGTATTTCACTTCAGAAATATACGGGAAATGAGGATGTATTGAGTGTACAAGATGCAAAACCTAACTCTGTTATTATATTTGACGACGTTGCTTGTGAAAATCAAAACAACATGCGAGATTATTTTGCCATGGGTCGACATAAATATATTGACTGTTTTTATCTGAACCAAACATATAGTAAAATTCCTAAACAGTTGGTTAGAGATAATGCAAATTTAATAGTACTGTTTAAACAAGATGACATAAATTTAAAACATGTTTATGAAGAGCATGTAAATTCAGATATCACATGGCTTGAGTTTCGTGAAATGTGTTCAAAGATATGGAGTGAGCCTTTTAATTACGTAGTAATTAATAAGGAATGCTCTAAAAACAATGGATGTTATAGAAAGAAATTTGATACTTTCGTTGAATTTGATTAAGAACTTAAGACCGTATTTAAGACCGTACGTCGTTGCGATGTCATTATTCTTTACAGTCCTTAACCGATAACAGACCCTTGTATCATTATGGATAAATCATTAAAAAGACAAATTGTCATAGCTGCAGAAGCTGTAAAGAAAAAAGTTCGTAACGTGAGGAATATGGAGATTGACAATAAGCAAGCTCTGGAAACAGTTTTTAAGCCCGTGACGGAATCGTTTACCTTATTAACCAACACTAGCAAGCAATCACCTCTTTCTAGTAGTGCTGTAAATGATGAAACTGACGTACCGTTTTTGAATCAAACATTGCAGAAAAAAGAATCGCTGACAGCTGATGCTGTAGGCTATAGTGATGAATCTAATATTGATAGTGATACTTCATACCAATCATTGGTCGATAACAAACAAGACCATGATACGTCATCTTGGTCGCTATCTTCAGAGGTGTTGACTGAGGTACCCTTTGGTGTTCGAAGAGATCGAGGCAAATTAATGCTTGGTTCTGCTACCATAACCTTCGGCAATGAATACATAACTGTAGATGAAAATAAATACAATAGTACGCCTGGTTTAAGACAATTGTTACTAAACAAGGACATCGATTTAAGTTTGGTTACAGACAGCGACATGCAGCAATACAAGTCGATGTTACTTATAACAAATGCACATCGTCGGGATTTTGATCCAAATAAACCAATCAAAAGTAATAAAGGAAAAAAATATATGCAAGTTATTAAACCTCTTTTCACACTAGCGAGTTCGAGTTCCATTCAGTCCACGGGAAAAGGTTTACCTATGACTAACCTTTGGAAAAATGATGTAGATTTCATATATTGGAACGATCCAAACGAACTGGTGGATAGGTTAAAGTTATTATACGCATCTCGAGATGCTGGTAACACTGGTTTGGATAATGAAATTATATCTATAATTGAAGAGTTACGTGAAAGTAGGGTTATTAATAAATAATATGTTATTAGTACTCTGCTTTTCATTTTACTTTATACCTTTCAATATATTACACCTTAACCATGAATGTAGACAAATTCGGACATCATATTCATAAAAGAATGCGTTTATCGGAATTAATTGAATTCAATAATAATGCATTAATAAAATCAGAAAGCGGTGAATTTGATTTGAAGACAGTAAGGCTAAGAGGAATCAGATCTCCAGTAGAAGCTGATGATGCAGTAAATAAGGAATACATAGATCAAGTAACAAGGAAAATTATACAGGATTTGAAAGAAGATTTTCATAAAATTATGGATACACTGCATACCCAAATAGACATAGATGTTCAAAACACTGTTGAAATTATCTTAAAAGCGGTGATATCTGATGCTTTCACTCATTTAGAAAACAAGTTTTACACTAAGGAGGATATAAATAAATTACTAGTGCTTAAAAAGTCTTCATAATGTCGAAATTACAAATTGTTAATGAAATACACAGGCCTGCGCGAAAAAATTTTGCCAGGCGTTCTGTAATTTTAAAGGGAATAGATGACTTATGGCAGGCTGACCTCATAGATATGCAGGCTTTGAAAAAAGTTAATGGCGGACATAATTATATTTTAACAGTGATTGATTGCTTTTCCAAGTTTGCTTGGGCAGAACCACTAAAAACAAAAAATAAACTTGACGTCACTCGCGCCTTTCAAAACATACTTACTCTAAGCAAACGCGTGCCAGTTAATTTGCAAACGGATTCTGGTAAGGAGTTTTATAACACAACTTTTCAAACGTTTATAAAGAAGTATAATATTAATCATTACTCATCATTTTCAACAAAGAAAGCATCAATTGTTGAACGACTGATAAAAACTATCAAAAGTATGTTATATAAATGTTTCAGTCTAAATGGAAACTATAAGTGGTATGGTTCGGTATTGAAAGATATATTAAATACATATAATAACACAAAACATCGTACTATTCAATGCAAACCTATAGAAGTACATAAATACAATGAGTTAATAATAAGAGCCAATATACAAAATTCCCATAAACGACCATCTGTTCGGTGCAGACCTAAGTTCAAAGTAGGTGATAAAATTCGCGTCAGTAAATACAAACATATTTTCAAAAAAGGATACACCCCTAACTGGTCAACGGAATTATTTACCATAAAAAGGTTAATGAAACTTTACCAATAACGTATCATATAGAAGATCAGCGAAAACAAAAGATATTAGGAAGCTTTTATGAACAAGAGCTTCAAAAATCGTACCATCCTGATGTTTATTTGATTGAAAAGGTTTTAAAAAGAAAAGGAAATAAACTTTTTGTAAAGTGGCTGGGTTTAAGCAATGAAGAAAACAGCTGGATCGACAAAGCTGCAATAGTTAATTGATATATTAATCAATCCTTATAAGCATTCACTTTGTTATATTTATTTCATTTAATTTTGAGGAATGCAAGACGGCGGACTAGTTAACAGTGTAATTAATAATTTACCGTTTGAACTTCATTTGCCTGGTTACAACTATTGTGGACCTGGTACAAAACTTCAGAAACGATTACTTCGAGGTGATCGAGGTGTTAATAAGTTAGACGAAGCTTGTATGCATCACGACATTGCTTACCAAAATCACGCAGATTTATCCAATCGTCATAAAGCCGATTTGCAGCTTTTAAACATGGCCAAACAAAGGCTTACCTCAAAAGACGCTGGCAAGGGTGAAAAACTTAGCTCATGGTTAGTGAGCAAAGTGATGAAAGCGAAACTAAAGTCCGGTGCAGGGATTAAAACGTTTAATACTTTTGTATCGAAAATAAGATCAAAAATTAAAAAACTGAAATCTAAGGACAGCAAGACTCTCATCAATGCAGCTTACTTAGCGGCACGAAAATTATTTCCATGCGTAGCGAATATTCGAGTACCTCGAGTTATACCTATACCGAAGACTGGCGGTTTTCTACCTTTGATTCCAATATTTGCTGGTTTATCAGCGTTAGGCTCCTTAGCCGGTGGTGCCGCAGGCATTGCAAAAACAGTTAACGATTATAAAGCGGTACAAAAAAAATTACAAGAAAATGAACGTCACAATAAGACTATGGAGGCTTTAGCATTGGGCAGGGGCTTGTACATAAAGCCTCATAAAAATGGTAAAGGGTTATTTATAAAATCATCAAAAAACTGAATAAGCTACCTAATCGACCTTTAACTAATTTAGACATTCAAAAATATGCTCGTGACATACCTCACTTTAGAGGTGTATATATGAAGGATCAGTTACCAAGAACACCAAAACAGATGGAATGTGCTATAGTCAACTTGGACGACTCAAAAAATGAAGGTACGCATTGGGTAGCATATGTTAAAGTAAATAATTATTGTGAATACTTTGATAGTTTTGGTGACTTGAAACCGCCATTAGAATTAATAAAGTATTTTAAAAACTGTAATATTTCCTATAACTATACAAGATATCAGAAATTCAATACTGTAAATTGTGGACACCTATGTTTAAAATATCTGTGGAACTTTTGGAATAATAAAATTATATATAATTAGTCTTTCTTTTATTTTATTCATTCTGAAGATGTCTCTCACTTTGTCGATAACTGGCAACTCCTCAGATTTATCCACCTACTATCCCAACTCACTACAGTTAGATGGACAGTATGAGTGTGCTTTATTGCATTTCTCAACGTTCAATTCTATTCCGAACATTGATAAAACGAATAATAAGATATATTATGACACAGATGAAGTTATAGAAATACCAGAAGGTTCCTATGAATTGCAAGATATCAGCGACTATTTAAAGTCCAAAATAAAAAATGCTTCAATCAAACTACTGTGTAACAATAATACTTTAAAAACGTCTATACACTGTACAAAATCTATAAACTTTACTAAAGAAGACACACTTCGAAGTTTATTGGGTTTTAATAAGCAGATTTTAGAAGGTAATAAATGGCATGTCTCCGAGTTTCCAGTGAACATTTTACCCACGACCGTTATCAGGGTTGAATGTGATATTGTGAGTGGTTCATATATAAACGGAATACCTAGTCATATAATATGAATATGAATTTGCACTCAACGTTCCTCCTGGATACAGAATTATAGAAATTCCTACAAACTCGATATACTTTCCTATTAATCAAAACAATATAAGCTGTATACATATACGGTTATTAGATATAAATAATCATTTGATAAATCTCCGTGGTGAAGAAGTGCAGCTGTATTTACACCTAAGAAGAAAAAAATGATTGATTATAATAAATATGCACCTCAACCAATAAAAAGTTACAGTTCAACGCATGCTCTCAAGCCTCTAAGAACTATCTCGAAAAAGAAAATAAAATTGACTAAAGAAAATAAAGCATTCCTTAAAGCGATCGGTTTACTAAAATGAATATCTTAGATATTGTATCCACACCAAGCTATGATAATACTGTTGAAGGAATCGAGTACCATTCTTATAAACCATACGTTACAAGTTTCAACAGGAATGACGAGATACGTATACCCATCAACCAACAAGATTTGTACGTACTACCGTCAGCCAGCACCTTATATTTGGAAGGAACTATCTTAGTAAGAAAAAATGATTTAAAAGAAAGAGCCAGTAGTGTTTATTTTACGAACAATGCTCTACTTTACCTGTTTCAAGATATTAGGTATGAGCTCAATGGAGTGGAAATTGATAAAATTAAAAATGCTGGTATAACAACTACGATGAAGTCATTAATTTCAATGAATGAGTGTGAATCGAAAATGTCTAATGCCTGGAGCTGGAATATCGATGGCATAAAAAATATTCATGATGGCCGATTTTCTGCATCTATACCGCTTTGTAACATCCTCGGTTTTGCAGAAGACTTTACAAAAGTTGTAATTAATAGTAAACATGAGTTAATATTGCTAAGGAGTAACACTAACTTAAACGCAGTGCGACTTAACACTGGTGAAATTGTTGAAGAAGTTCTCATCAATAAAATCATATGGCGTGTACCACATGTTAAGGTATCAGACAGGGAAAAATTAAGTATGTTAAAACTATTAGAAAAAGACAGGCCTCTCCAAATGATATTCAGGAACTGGGATTTATATGAATATCCTGCGTTACCTAAAACTACAAAACATACATGGTCAATAAAAACTTCGTCTCAAATAGAAAAACCGCGCTTTGTTATCATGGGTCTACAGACAAACAGAAAAAATAATGCAAGTGCTGATATGTCTCAGTTCGATCACTGTCATATTCGCGATGTTAAAGTGTATCTCAATTCCATGTACTTCCCATATGAAAATTTGAATGTAAACTTTAAAAATAATAGAATTGCTTTATTATATGAACAATACACTAGATTTCAGCAGTCGTATTATGGACGTCGCTCGGAGCCGTTGTTAAGCGAAAAACAATTTAAGGACTTAGCACCGCTCTTTGTCATTGACTGATAATCTGAAAACAGGTCCCGTCGTTGATGTAAGGGTTGAAATCGAGAGTGATTTCGACATACCAGATCAAACTTCTGCATACTGTCTTATACTGAATGATTGCATAATTGAGTATAAACCTCTAAGCAGTACTGTCAGAAAAATATTATGAACCCGAATACTATGATAGTGGACGTTCAAGGATTTAAAGACCTTTACAATAACTTTATAGTTAAGGAGTTAGCTTTAGCCACTCGTGATTATACCCAAACGTTCTTAGTAAAACCTCCATACTTATTTAAATATTTAACTTGTGAAGAAAAGAAAGAAGTTACATGGTTGGAAAAAAACAGAGGGATTTACTGGAATGAGGGTTTTATAGATTATAGAGAATTCCATCGTGTGATTATTCCGTATCTAGAAAATAAGGACATTATTGTGAAAGGCTTAGAGAAAGTTAAATGGATTAAAAACCTTTGCACGAATTGTATAGTGACAGAACTAGATCAAGAGAAGTGTCCAAAAATGATTGTGTTGCATGCAAAATATTCAAAAAGTGAAACTAATTTTAATTGTAATAACCATTTTAAGCAATGTACACTTAAAAATGTTTCATGTATAAAAAGATATTTGGAGGAGAAAAATGCTTTATAGGTTAAAAGTTTCAATAAATAAACATTTTTTATATAAAAAGATTTATATTATTGTTTTTTTTTTACACAACCCTAAATTTATTTTAAAACTATTTTATATAGGTACATTAAATAAAGAACAAAACATGATGAATAATTAAAATATAACACAGCTTGGTGGCGCGATTGGCCACGTGAGCTAGTGGACTGTATTATGCGGGGATGAAGTTAACTGTTCCATTGACGCTTTACACACAAACAAGACAGGTGATCGGGTTGCCGCGGATGTGATCTAGGCAATGAATGCAACCCGAGAAATTAGGAGAGGATGCACTAACCTTCACGACACCACGTGTTTTCATCGCAGCCGGTGCACGGATCTTCTCTTCCTTGCTCAGGAGCTGCCGCCCACATCACTAAATCACTTGAGGGACACACGAGAGGCACAATCCGATCGGTAAGGGTCTATGAAGCGGTTAAAATGCAACAAATATTATTCATTTCTGAGAGACGCGCGCGCGGTCCGCCTTTACGCTGGCTAGTTCATAGCGGGACTGGTCTATTATCACAATTGGCGGGCGAAAACTATTGCTACCTTTCACTTAGAGGAAGTGCGGGAGGGGAGATGGGTATAGGAGGAGTGTGTTTCCGCGTCAGAAAATACAGATTCTACATCGGCGCAACCACAGCTCATATTACATTTATTATTATTCAGTATATTATAGATATTATTTTATTGTATTTATTATCAAGGAATAATAATAAATATATAAATATTGTAGATTCTACACAGGGCTTCTATACCTAAAATAAGCATACCTATTAACTAACATTTTTAAATTAAAGATCAAACACTATAAATTAAGCTTAACTATCTTAAAATCATAACCCTAACAACTATGTTATAAGTATATCCCTAAATATTTACAAAATAATAATAATAACTAGCTTAATTATTTAAGTAGGTACCAACTAATAAAGTCATAGATCACTGTCTATTAATGTTTTTGAAATTTTTTTTACCAAACACTCTGTTTCGTCCATTACAGAATCCAACGCGTCTTTCACAATATATTGCGCACTTATTATAACATTATCACTATCACTATCACTGTCACTGTTCTGAGTGTTATTGCATAGGTCAATGACCGATATTTTAATCAATTTAATCCCTCGCCTATGAGCCTTGCTCATGACGAAGGACTGATTGATTTGTTTTTCTTGGCGTCCCTTCGACGCTTTGAGCGGTTCTTAGCACTGCTTTTAGCGGCTGCTGCTTGTTGCTCTGTTGCTGCTTGTCGTAGCATCTCGTTGTAGTCCTCGTTAGGATCTTGTGCGTATTGGCTGAAGATAATATGATCGGGCTCCGAAAACTGAAACAATTTTACAGATATTATCAAAACTGTTGTATTTTATCATATGTACATAATGTGTATGTGGTAAGTACAAAAAATATATCTTAAAATAGAATAATGATATTACTAAAAATGGTGTAGAGATATTTATTATTTACTTACCGCTGACATGATGTATGATGCACTAAGATTTTTGATTGAAGATTAAAATAAATTTAACGACTTGCTCTGATAAAACAAATACTAATTAAGTTATTACTTTTCAGTGTTGTATGTATTTATACGAAATTCATTTAGGTCATGCTTAGCTAGCACTTACACAGACACACATACCCACTGAATTGCATCACTTACCTTTACGTAAATGTTGTATTAAATTGCTATTTAGATGTGTTTCTCCGTAGTTCTTATAAAAATGACAATAATAGGAAATATGAGGAAATAAGGGTAAACTTAACCAACAACTGTGATGATTGTGCTCTCATATAATATAGTTTCAATTTTATTATGAAATAAAACAAAACAAATTGATAACATAAATATTTATATATTCATAAAATTTATTTGAACAAATAAGCATTAGCTCTGTTCAGATAGGTACATATACAATTAATACAAAATAAATGTTTATAACAGTACATTTTTAACTCTTTTTAGTATAAACTTTACATAAGTAAGTTTCAACTATCAAAATATCCTAATCGTTAGTAATGACGTCACGTTGACATTGTGTTTAGCGTATACACAGGATAAATCAAATACATTCATTTTTAAGTATCTGAGCTGATCTACGAACAGTAACTACTAGATATTACATAATAATAAAATCAATATAGATTTGAAGTTACATACTTTCGATTGCAAAGTGTAAATTATTTACCACTACACCATCGTTCGGTATTATTACTGCAGTGGCAGCATTCGGTTACATAGGTATCAATATCATGCAAATACATCATTTATATTACGTAATACTTCATATTAAGCTGTTGTTTTGTCATTGAAAGGTACGACAGAGGTGAATAACCTGAATTTCAATAATTATCTTTACATTTAACCATGCGTAATCTGAAGTAAACCAGTTGTATATTATATCCCTTAGCTTATCTACGGCCACACCCAACCTGCTATACTCTACCCGATTATTAACAAATAAAGTCGCTCCCGGAGAAGCCGAATTCTACAAACTCATAATAGGGTTATTATAACAAGCAAAAGAACTTTGAATACAACAAAAATAACGCTATGGAGATTATGTTGTCACGTGGTTAATGCATTTAGTGTATACATAGGATGAATCAAATACATTCATTTTTAAGTATCTGAGCTGATCTACGAACAGTAACTACTAGATACTACATAATAATAAAATCAATATAGACTTGACGTTACAGTGTATAAGTAATATAATACAGTGTATAAGTGTATAATTAATCTAAATTTACTACAGGACTATGCAATATTTTAGGACTCGTTCCTACTAACATGAGAGAGTCACACCAACGTTACTACGTTTATAGCAAAAGTTGTGTGTTTTGTGTGATGGAGGGCTGCTATTTTAATTAATTATTTTTAAAAATACATGAATGACCCCAGGCTCTAGTTGATATTTTATCTACAGAGAGTGAACGCTTGTCATCATTATTGAACAAGGCTATTTTGTCAACACTCTGAGTAAAAATTTCGTGCTTGATCGATTGAAATATAATGTTTTTTTTACGAATTCATTTTTTTTACGAATGTTTTATTTAAAGATATTGTTATCTTTAAATAAAACATCTTTATACTCGTTCATACTAATCCCTCTGACTAAACAAGATTTCACGCCTTTTGCCTTTTTGATAACTTTATCGGGAGTTCTTAAACAATAAAGTTTAGATCTCAAACCCACAAACTCACAAATGTATTGACCTCCCATTTCATCCTTAAACAGACCAGGAACTTTTTTGTTCTTTATTGGAATATTGTATTGATTTTGCGCATCATAATTACTGCTATCAAAGTAGTGTAAAAATTCATATTTTAAATCTTGATAAAAGTCATTAGTGTAGATTTTATAGATAAAAGAATCTGTATCTGTATAACACAACTTCACTTGATCTTTGTAAAAAGGTTTCACGGTGTTGTAATGAAAATCGTACATATGAGACTTAGAAAGTTCTAATACAGTGAAACCAATATAAATAGGTTTATTTAAAATAATTTGATCGGCTTTCATTTGTATTGCAACTAAATTTTCAGTCAGAATAGATGCGCTATGGTAATATGGGCTAGTTACAAGTCTCTCAGCGGATATATATTTTTTGTACGATTAAAATTATCAGACCATCTATTAACTAAATGAACATCTACTCGATTCTCAGTATTTTCTAGTGTCTTACCAAAGACGCTGTTGTTTAATAGCTTAAAAAAGTCTTGTTCAAAAGAACTTTTTGCCTTTTGTCTTAATTGTGTATTCAAATCTATATATTGTTTCAAATATGGACTTTGTCTGAAAGTTATAACTCTATGTATTTTGCGTAATACTAAACCATGATCTAAACATTTTTTTAAATGAATATAATGAATGACGTATCCATACTTGTTATATAAATTAGCTACTAGTTTTTTTGTTTTACCTCCCGGAGGTATACATTTCTCGGGACAAAAAGGTAAATCGTTATGGAGAGAGTGCAAATGATTAGGATAAAAGAGATCAACTTCTAATATGAAACCCCATTCGGCGTCATCCTCAATGTCTCTAATATGTAAATTATCTATTTCATTTTGGCTTAAAAATCGAAAACTAGAATAAGGTAAATACTGACACATGCTGTACCCATAAAGATTATTACAGTCTAGATATACTATAAAGCACTCAGGTTTCGAAGAATCATAATCTTGCATATATTTATGATTGGCTTTTGCATATCGATGGGAACACATACACAAACCGCCTCGTATACCATTTTGAATCATACGAATAATAGATAAATCTGATATGAGCTCTAACTGAACATTTGTTTTAAGCAACATTGCGTCGAATGACAAACTAGGAGCAGTAACGTAAAACGCGGGGTCCAGACTATAATGTTGTTTACAAGTTTTTCGAAAATTTTGAAATATATCCGTTAATAATAGTACATCAGTTTTCAGATACAGGTCTGTATATTCGCCTAAATTGTTAATATTGAATTCTTTCCAAACAGTTTGAGCGTGAAAATAATCTTCATCGCTGATGTCATCATTGGTCAATGAGTTATGAAAACAAGATTTAGGTGGTAACGATTTTTCCTCATAAAATTTCCAATCCGACATATAATCATACGGATATACTCCTTTTCTTGTAAGTAAACTGAATTGTCTTTCATCAGGATATTGATAGCGGAGATTTATAAAATCTTCTACTCTCATTGTTTTAGCGAGTTTGTCTAAACTTGTTCCTAAAAAGTTAAAGGAGTCCAAAAATCTTAATTGTATATACTCATTTTTTGAAATAGGAATAAATTTTGTAAAAGTAATATATTTTTCCTTAGTTTTAGCTATTATTTTAATTTGACCGGGAATTTCTCCTAATTTTTTAATAAATAAATGGCAATCGTATCCAGACAAATTATGAAAAAATATGGGAATAAACTTAGGTATTTTATATTGCAGATTACAAATTGAATGAGCTGCGCCGCGATATTTTCCTGAAATATGACAGTGGTCTCTAACCTTATTATTCCATAACATATTTCCACATATGTGACATATTGTCGCATGTTTAAAATCTAACGCATCTTTATCTGTAAATATCATAGTTTCAGATTTAGTAAGAATTTTATGAATTGCGCTCACATCCTTTATTAAGAAATCGATAAATTTAGAAACACAATTTTGACCCCGGTAACTTCTATAGCCTTCTACTGTAGTAGAAAATGCTGACACTATATTATATGCGAATGCTACTGGAACGTGTCGTTGTAAACATGATGTTTTAGCACTTTCTAATTTCTCGCCGGAAATCGGGTTGAGTAATGTTTCAAAATCTGCATATATCACAAAGGGAATATCTTGTTTTCTCTCGTAATTTTTAAATTTCAAGACAGAACCTTCATCCGGCAGAACTGTAACCACCCCTCCACACAGATGATTTTCGAATTCAATTAAAGTTCTAAAAAATAATAAGCATGTTTCACAGAAGTATAGTTTTCCATGGTGTTTAGTCAATTGTTTTCGAACTAAACGCGGTAAATCTTTGATAAGACAAAAATGAGAATGCGTGCTGTTTTCTAAAAATAAAAGATGAACGCTTTTTGATTTTCTATTCCTTGTAGTATACAAAGGACCAATTATTGTTTTCTTATTTCTTAACCCATAAACAAATATATTTAAGGATGGGTTATTTTTCTCAAATATAGCTATATCGGATAACGCAATTGGAAATGATAAATCTTTTATATTCAAAACATTTCGAAAATGAGGATATGATGTAACTCTTTCAGAATGTTTCCTGGCAGGATACAATGCCGCGACTATGCTCCATAAAAAACAATAATTATCTTTGTTCATAATATTTAGACATGCTTTTTTATTTGCTATATTTTTTGGTAACGAGATAAATTTAGAACCACCCAAAGGTTGGTATTTATTAATGTTTATTTCTATATGAGAATTAGACAAAAATGCCCAGCCACTGTCTTTTTCTTGAAAACCTTCTATTTTGTTTTTGAGAAACTCCATAGCTGTCTAATAAATCAAATCAAAATCATGGTGCAAATGTATGATATAGTTTTTTGTAGCAAATGATTTCAACTCCTGTTGATCACTTTTGTATATAACAAAAAAAGAAAACTGTTCAAAATTGATCTTGATCGATGTGTGTTTTTTTAACGTTTGATCTATTAAATTTTTAACTTGATCTCTAATGGCATAAAGAAAAATATCTGGGAAATTATGTATTTGTCCGTTAGTTGCAATGATCCGATAGCTTACGATTCGCTCTTTAAAAGAAGACTTAATCATCTGAACGTTATCAGTCATCGTGATCGCGCTATTATTTTTATGAGCATTACTTCGTAAATGCCCAGCCCATTGACGATTAGCTACGAACAATTTACAACCCGTACAGTGAGGCATTTTGAAGTACCTAAGTATATTGTATAAGATCGAGAGTAAATTTAGATTAAAAGTATCTACTTACAAACAGCCTCCAGCTGCGTGGCTCAAGTCAACAATAATTCTTAGAATAAGTGTAATACACAAATCTTACAATTATAAAATAATATATAATGGTAAACAGATACACGCCGGTTTCTTTGAACGTTTGAAGTAGATACTTGCTCGGATTGTTGCGGATCTAAAAAAGAAAAAAAAATATTTATATCACATCCTATTTATTATTTAATTTCACATTATACTAAATCATTTTTAAAATATGGTAGAATAAAATATATAAGAAAAAAAAATAACCTACCCAGACGTTTGGTGATATCTTCAGTAAGTGCCCTTGTATCAGATCTCTTGTATTTGCATTGGACCATGATGCGGATCCTAAAAAAAAAAAAAAAAAAATATCATAAATAAATGTTCCCAAACAGTTTACTCAGCACTATACATAATATTTATTACATGAATAAAAATAAAATACTAATTAACTTTAGAAATCAAATAATGTCTTAAAACATAAAATACCTGGAAATGTATACTTTAGATGTGCGCAGATAATCTTCAAAGATCTATTACTAGCGTTTGCTATTTAATAAAAGCATCGACACTTCCTTCGCAGCTTAGTGTAATAACACTCCTAAAAATCGAAAAAAAAATTATGATGTATGTATCCATAATACAGAAATATAAAAAAATATTTTAGATTAAAAAATGTGAAAAATTACCTGTATATTATGTTTTAATTTCCAATTAGATGTGCGCAGATAATCTTCACAGATCTATTACTAGCGTTTGCTATTTAATAAAAGCATCGACACTTCCTTCGCAGCTTAGTGTAATAACACTCCTAAAAATCGAAAAAAAATTATGTTGTATGTATCCATAATATAGAAATATAAAAAAAATATTTTAGATTAAAAAATGTGAAAAATTACCTGTATATGTTTTAATTTCCAATCAAATGGAGTATTTTTTAAACTCACACAATACGTTAATTTAATAGTCAATTTTTTTTTAAGAAAAAATATGTAATTTAATATTAAATTTGTTTCTCGTGTGAAACCTAGTGCTTATTCTGTGTAAATGAATACATGTAATTTGAATAATTATTTTGCTTTAAATTTTTCACAATAATCAATTCATCAATTTTCGATATCATCAATTTTCGATAGGGTTGATATGCATTCGCATTATGGTACTTAATGTAATTATCAATGTATGCAAATTACGTGTTACTAGTGTGTCAGCCCTAAGTATTTATGAAGCATTAACAAAATTGCACGCTTCCGATTATGCTGACTTAGGGCACGTGCAAATCAATGAGCGCGTTTCAATTAATATAATACTTACAAAAAGAAATGTCAGTTTATCGTTATTTGTTAATTTTGTAAGGTTATTTATAATATATCCGCATAATACTCGTAATACGGTATATAATTTACTTGGTTTTGTGAACATTTTATACATCACTCAGAAGTAATCAGCGTCGGTATAACAGTAACAGTACCTACCTACTTACCTAGTGAGAAACAGTCTCCGAGACTTTCGTCTAAAATGTGAGTATTAAACAAATTTATTTATTACTATTTTCTATGATTTGTTTCTTTGTTTTGGTTTGTGTGTGGGTGTACCTATTTTAGATAGCTATCCATCGAGCTCGGTCCGTACGACAGCGACTTGAATCGATAGCAACTTCTCGGTGAAGTTAAAATCAGCGTATGTACGTAAAGCAGCGATTTACGTATAAACGTTGACTTTAAACATTGCCCACGAATTACTATCGAATCAAATCGCTGTCGCAGTGGACCGAGCTTTAGATAGCTTCCTTCCATACACATGCTCCTGTTATCGTTATTGCTCTCGGAAGCGATCATGATTTCCTCCGGTATGGGCATGCAGCACATTACTTTGTTTTGCCATCGTAGTGTAGTAATTAGTTTCATGGCGATGCCGCTACTTACGGAGGGGCTCAAGCATAGGTATCGCTCTACGAGAAGGCTTACTACACCCTCCTAGTACTGGACTGGCGTATTGTAGAATAGATTGATAAATGTACGGAATTGACTTGACGCGTATTATTGACATTTATGACAGTCGTCAACGCTTGTCAATTCCATACATTGATCAACGTATTCTACAATATGCTACAAAATTTATTGTCGCTTGTCTAGAGGAGCTTATCTAACAGTCTTGTTTTATTTAAATGTTTCAGGTCTGACTCAGAATTTGACCATCCGCTTCACAGCTCAACTACTAATACATTAAAGAGTAGCAAGAAACGCAAACAAGCTACAAAAAAACCTTCGGCTACTAAGAGGTAATTGACTTGGTTTTTAACTAAATAATTTTGTGTATTATCTTAGCATTGCACCGTTGTTAACTTTTGTGAGAGCGACTGTCGGTTGACGATGTACTCTCGACTTCGAGAAGGGGTCCTGCATCACAGCCTCGATTGTCAATCAACAGGTGTATCGACTAGCAGATGAGGTTGACTTGGTCAGGAGTACTTATATTAGGTATAGGCACAGGTATATCTTAATATTATAACATGTTGATGACGGACGACCGTCTATATGACGTCGTCAACAATGTGATTTAACAATCCTCAAGGTAATTAAATATTTATTGTTTCAGAAGTAATACCCCAAAGACTTCCGATGTGTTCGGAGTCAGTCGTCGGACGGCAGACTCTGATTCAGCATCATCAACATCAGCGGTGCTGTCTTACTTCGTGAACAGAGTGGCCAACGGGACGGAGCGGCGAACAGCAAACACCGTTGGTCACTATCATGTGGACTTAAAAGTTTACGCCACCAGCGACGTCGGCACAACGGAGCCGACGGAACTTTGGAAGAAAGCGCTGGTGCGCATCAAGTTCCAGACCGACGACGACAGCACGCAGTGGCGTAAGCTTCAAAACTTGGTGGAGTCCCTTGACGAGGTGTTTGAAGGGTCCCCACCTAGGTTTAGCTCATAAGTACAAAAATAAATAAATATCGTATATTTCAGTAATCGTGTTGTTTTTATTTTTATTTTTTTCTGTATCGTGTCGTGTTGTGACACTGTATCGCTGAATATTATGGTTCGATCCCATTAGCGGTGAACAGTGATTTTATTTGATGATAATTTACTTTGGATATGAGATGAGTCTGTTGCGTTAATTATTGTGGTTCGATTCCATAAAGCGTTGATCGTTGATTAAGTACAATTTGATAAAATCCTCATGAGGTTTACTTTGTTGTGTATGAGTCTGTTTGGTTAATTATTATGGTTCGATCCCATAAAATCAATGAACACTATTTGAGTGTTAGGTCTGAGTCTGTTTCACGTTTGCACGGGAAGCGTTAATCGAAAAACGTAGATCGTTGAACGGAAACCCATAAAAGCGTTAAACAGACTGATGCGTTGCATGCCATCGCGTTCGTTTCATCTGTTGTAAATAATAATGTGTTAATGTTGTAAATAGTATATTATTTACCGATTCATCTGTTGGAAAAGTAGTATATTATTGGGAACGATACCTCACAGAGTGAGGCCTGGCCGAACGATGTGGGGTAGAGTTCCCAATAATATACTACTACTCCGTTGCGTTAAAAACGGTTTTATTGCTGGCGTCCGGTGATGCAGGCCTTCGGCGTGGAGTACGCGGCGAACGGTCATCAATGAAGTGCCAAACTCATTGACCCATCGTCGTGTTGATATGAAACCATTGGTTTCATACTCTGCCACCATATAGCTCCGCTGGTTGTGGTTAATCAACGGTGGCCTTCCACTTCTTGCACGAACCTTCAGGCTACCCTAGTCCCCAAACCTCTTCACCCAACGGCTCACAGTATTCCTCTAAAAATAAGTTTTTACACATTAATGTAAGCAACGGTTTATTAACATATTTAAAACACCAGACCTATTTGAATAATTATCCTACTAATATTATAAATGTGAAAGTTTGTGAATATGGATGTTTGGATGTTTGTTACTATTTTACGCAAAAACTACTGAATAGATTTTAATGAAACTTTACAATAAAATAGCTTATACCACAGAGCAACACATAGGCTGCGAGGGATATGCCTGTCAACCTCACCTTCGGCAACCAAAACGACCCACAGGCGGCGTGCGTTTTAGTCGGTTCGAGTCCGATATAACCTCCTCCACCGGCTCCGGTGGGGAGGTATCCGAAGGGATATTGCGCACGTAAAAAAAAAAAAGAGTAACACATAGGCTATGTTTGGTCGCGATAACCGATATTCACGCGGGCGGAGCCGCGGGCGACAGCTAGTATAATATAAAAATTAAATGCTATAATAATATACTTACGGATAAGCCAGTTTCATTTACTATTTCACTTATATTTAACCCATTCATATGTAAAGCCACAATATTGGCTTTGACTTCCATACTAATATTACTTGTAGACATGTTGAAATTAATATTGAATTGTATCACGGGAATAACAAGACTCGTAACTAAGTGCACCAACCAACAACGTTATTTTATTTTCTCTAAGCCAGTAATTATTCCATTTGATTTCAAATCTACCTTCATACTTTTTATATTTTATGCTGATCTTTGCCAAAGTTTAACAAATAATAAATTCTACTTAAGAAACATAGTTTACTCATCAACCAGATATTAATTTAAATAAATGAAACACAAAAAGTGTTACTATACCCAGATCGTAGGATTTGAACCGCCAACCTATGAAATGCCGTATACCTCATCCTAGGACCACTCGGCCACGGGTTACTTAAGAAATATAAACGAAATGATCGATAATATTACTACGGAAGAACAATTTATGCGTGTGTGTAAATTGTCTTAAAAGAAAAAGGTCACAAGTAGCGCTAGAATGTTGACGCTATAATTACGTAGGATTGCTACTGAACTTTTGAGTTCTACTGTACATTAACGAATATTTGAAATTATCTTTCATATTTATCTAAACTAACATAATATATCGGCGAAATATTCAATTGGAACCGGCAGTTCCTGAGATTAGTTCGCTCAAACAAACAAACGCTTCAGCTTTATAACATTAGTATAGATAGATAGATTTACGTTCAATCACACGCATTTTTTGGTCTAGAAAGAAGTAACGTAATTGTGTCATTATTCTAATAAGTACTGATTATAAATTAGTTACACATTTTAATATGCTAGATATCTACATAGTGTGATATGTTATTCAATAATATTATATCCTGAAGAGTTCGTCTAAATAATTACGTTAATCTTATCAGGATCTAGTCTACGCATTAATTAATTATACTATAGTAATATACATAATTAAAAAAAGAATACATTATCGTGTTATAAAAATATATTTTGACTAATTTGAGCAATATATATAATTCATTTATAGAATATAAATATATACTATACAAAAACATTGAATATAGGCTATCAAAAGGTATATAAAACTGAAGACAAAACATTTGAAACATTGTTTATACCGAAGAATTAAGAAGAGAGCAACACATTTATTCCAACATCACAACATTTAAAAAAGTAAACGACACGCAAGTCTAGTAACATGTCCCGCATGTTCTTGCGCATCACTGTGTCTTGTAGAGATGTATTATAGACTTTAGCCGAGTTCACCATATTCGTAAGAGTTGATTTTATGGAACAATTTCTTACGTGTATGATAAAAGAGGCTTTAAAAAGCCTTTTGGAGAACAGCAGGCACAACATAGTGTGAGAGAGAGAGAGTGACTAAAGAGAATACGAATAAAGACTAAACTGAGAATACCTGCATAATCAATTACAGTTACCTTCTAGGTCTCGGGTGGTTTGTCAGCCTCATTAAGCAAGGGCTCCACTACTGCCCAAAGTTCGTCGGCCTCCTCTGGGGCTATAAAAGAATATCAAGTTGTAATAAAAAACAAACTTTTTTTATAAGAAATAATTTATGCGAAGTATTTTGAGAGGTGTTATTACTTAGCCGTGGCTCGTCCAGTTGAACATCAGGCAGTACAGGTTCGTCATTTGTTTGTTCCTCCATTTGTTGCATCGGATGATGCTCCATTTGCTGTTCCGTTTGCTGCTTCGTTTGCTGCTCTATTTGCTACTCCATTTGTAAAACTATAACAAAAGTATGATGGTTAAATAAACGTATCAGCCTCAGTCGTTGTTATTGTTAATCAGTATATGAAACAATTAATATTTACTTTCTGCCTCCATTGCGTCTTTTTCACGCTGTAAATCCTCTGCGCTAATGCGTCCTTCCTCTGTCCTCTCTCTGATGAATATTATCGTGTTAGCCAGCACATCTTGGTTACTCATCTGCAATATGGCAAAATGTACATTCTTTCTTGAAGTCTATATTTTTTCAATATTTAATATTCAGCGAGTGAATTATTGGGTTATCTTACATTAGCGTCACCACCAATGGCAATGGCTAGGTCTTTCATCGCTATGGCGGTCTCCTCACGGCGCTCTTTCTCAAAATGAGCGTTACGCGCTTTCCTCCTGTAAACAGAAGAATACCCAATTGAATAACAGCTATTAGCGAATGACAAGAATCTTCAATCGTATTGTCCTCCATATGATTACTAACGCGAGATAACGGCACGCGGTTTCGGCCTGTTGGCCTCCCTCGACGCGGCTTGCTCGTCCTCGTGGGCCTGGTCTGGCCATCATTTTGATCTCGTTTCTGTAAGACACTAAATGAGTAAATTTTAAGCCGTGTATAATTTTTACATGTAGATGACCTGCACAAAGCGATGCAGATGCCAACACCACGGCAAAAATAAATCAAGACGATACACGTTGGTGGCGCGATTGGCCACGTGAGCTAGTGGACTGTATTATGCGGGGATGAAGTTAACTGTTCCATTGACGCTTTACACACAAACAAGACAGGTGATCGGGTTGCCGCGGATGTGATTAGGCATTGAATACAACCCGAGAAATTAGGAGAGGATGCACTAACCTTCACGACACCACGTGTTTTCATCGCAGCCGGTGCACGGATCTTCTCTTCCTGGCTCAGGAGCTGCCGCCCACATCACTAAATCACTTGAGGGACACACCAGAGGCACAATCCGATCGGTAACGGTCCATGAAAGCGGTTAAAATACAACAAATATTATTCATTTCTGAGAGACGCGCGCGCAGTCCGCCATCGCGCTGGCTAGTTCAAAGCGGGACTGGTCGCCTATATCACAATTGGCGGGCGAAAACTATTGCTACCTTTCACTTAGAGGAAGTGCGGGAGGGGAGATGGGTATAGGAGGAGTGTGTTTCCGCGTCAGAAAATACAGATTCTACATCGGCGCAACCATTCCCCCCGGCTTGAAGGGTTACCTTCGAAACGAAAATGCGGAACAAATCTAAAGTCTAATCTAAATCTAGGTTTGGGAAATAACAACTAAAATATAAACCTAGGTTTGAACTCGTGCCTACTGCTGGCTAGGCAGAGGGCAGAGGCGAACAACCGGGCGCAGATACGATCCGGTTGCGGTTTTAACCCGTACAACACGAGTTATCCCGCGGGAATCGGGAAAACTTCCTCTACTACTCCTAGAGGCCAATGCAAAGGAGGCGCATTCCCAGTCATAAGGACTACCACCGTACCTACAGTAATTGCAAACAATCGGTTCTCCAACGATTCCAAAACGATTGGACTAATTTATCTAAAAGAGCGTGACGAGTTAGAAGGTGCATTCTATCGTCATTAACATCTATTGCGGGCAAATATTTTGCGTACTTAAATCACCGGTCAACTCTATATGACCGCGCGTAGATAAAATTCTCAAAAATCGGCCTACATAAACAACACAACGCAACAGTCTCGACCAAGACGAGGCGCGATTAGCCAACAACAAAATAAGGGACTCTTCACGTGGGACCGATACAACAAGCGAGTGCTTCCTCCCCTCGGGTGGTTCGGAAACCGTAGTGGGATTGAATCGACCAACTGGCCACTTATCTAACGCGGTATGAATCCAGGACGGTCCACTAAACCATAACGGGTGATCTAAAATTTGCGAAGGAAGCAATCCACGAGAGTGACAATCGGCTGTGCTGTCGGTGCCAGCAACGTGAAAGAGATTTTGTGGCGCTAATTCAGATTGAATTTTGCCACTCTATTAGCGAAGAATGTGTCCCAATGATGGGGCGAAGAGTGGGCCCAACACAAAGCGACTGTTGAGTCCGAAAAAGCTAAAATTCTACTAATATTAATGCGAAAATTTACAATTATGTCAAATAAATTACCTTAAAGATTTTGACCACAATACAAAATGTCATTAAGCGACACGGAAGTGCTAGTCTTAGCACTGCCATCCAAAACTACGCGGAGTTTAGTAGCAAGCTTATCTTCTCTAATAACTCCGTGGTGCGGGATAATGTACGAAGGCTGGGTCCCGCCAGTGTCCGCAGGCGCAGGTGAGATGCAACCTTTATCTAAATATTCGTTAACAACCTCATCACAGGCCCGCTTCAACTTTGGAGACGCCTGCATCTTTCGTTCTAAACAAAGAAAGCGTTTTTCAGCGGATACACGGGAGTCACCGAGCGAAAAAATATCTCCCTTGACAACATAACGACCCTGCTCATCACGAGTAGTCGTGCGACAACAAATCTCCTCAGCCATCTTGTCATCAGGGCTTAGGATTGGTGGGACATTGACCTCTTCAATTTCCCAAAACTTGCGGATGGTAGACTCCAGTGGCGGCTCGACGGTGCAACAGAACGAGGCAGTCGAGTGACTAAAACTATCTATAGAAGCGGGTGCGGAACCAATTATAACAAAACCAAGAACTGTTTCCAGTGCGTGCGGAGCGGGGTACGTCGGTCCCCCTTGAACCTTACGTGATAACTGGAGGTGCGGGAGAATCGAAGCGCCGATCAATATATCGACGACTCCAGGAACAGCGTAAGTCTCATCTGCTAAAGGCAAGTCTTTAAATTTCGTTAATAAAGACGTGTCAACCGGGACGGTAGGCAACTGTTCAGTTATTTTATCTGTAACGAGCGAATCCATGTCAAACCAAATATTATTATTAAAACGAGATCCAAACCTTGTTTTAACGGTGCCATGAACAGCTGACTGTAAACCCCCAAAACCTTTCACCACTGAGTGGGTTGAACGCTTATTAACATTGAAACCAAGACGTTGACAACAATCTTGAGTAATAAAATTACTTTGCGAAGCGCCATCTAATAGCGCTCGAACAATGTGCGGTTTACCTAATGCATCAACAATAACAACGCGAGCGGTCGCGAGACACACAGTAGTGAGTGCAGCACTAGCGGAGAACGAACACAAGGTGACGTCATTCGCAGCGGTCACCGGGCGGGCCGGAGCGCGCGCGAGCGCGGGCTTCGGCTGCGGCGCAGGCTGCCGTGTGTCACCGCTCGACGAGCCAACTGTGCTCACATTGGATGCGGCATTACTATTCTCAAAATGAAGTAAAGTGTGGTGTCTCGCTTGACATTTGCGACAACCATTTCTACTATTACATAAAACAACGCGGTGTTTAGTACCGAGACAATTAAAACAAAAATTATTAGCGCGAACAAATTTATAACGATCACTAGGCGACAATTTTAGGAAACCAGGACACTTGTACAGTTGCGAATGATGAGTATTACACAAAGAGCAAACAGGTGATTGTACATGTGCTGGTGCGGTATTAACATAAGTATGAGTTGACCTCAGTGACCTCGATGAGGCATCTATTTTGCGTTCAGAAGTAACAACCTTCTTCGCGCCTTCATGTTTCGATGAAGAGCGTTGCAATACTTTTATATGCTCGCGAACAAAACTTTCTAAGTCTTCGAACTTAGGAATTTTATTGCCGCGATGATCCGACTCAAACAAACGAATGGTTTCGGAATCTAATTTCTTTAAACCCATATACAAAAATACGAAGTCGCAGAGGTCATCGATCTTTAGGTTCTTTACGGCGCGAACAGATGATGCGAAAGTATCTAGAAACTTCTCTAAGTTTTGATCGTTACATGCCGTAATAGATTTCAAGTCAAACATCTGATCCAAATATGCGTTAGCTACTGCTCTTTTATCCTCATACTTAGCTTTCAAAGTATTTAAAATTAAATTATAATTTTCGGCACTAAACGTAATTCCAGCGCAAACGGTTATAGCTTTACCAGTCAATTTTTCAACGAGATAAAGCAATTTTTCGTGATCTGTCAACGAATCGTTCTTATCTATTGTATTCTCAAAACTATCTATAAACAAACACCAATTGCGAATGTTACCATCAAATTCGGGTATTTGAATTGGTGGCAACTTAGGTCGGTCGCGAGTGGGGTTGGGTCGGTCAGACGGTTTCTCCAAACTCCTAGCGACGCGTTTGATACGACAATACAAATCGTCAAACGACGACAAGGCCTGATAACTCACTGAGTAATCGGGATTTAAATTTAACTCTAAAACGTTGATGTCATGTAATACAGACTCGAAATCCGCGCGCAAACTATCCAAGTTTTCTATAGAACACAAGAACGAATCTCTAATAGCCAAATCAGAGGTTTTAAGTGCATTATCACAAATCGATTGCACGCGAGAGTAAATCATTTCTCTCTTAGCGTATAAAAGTTTCAGTTGAACTTTACTATCGGTACTACCAACCTTTGGGGGCATGTTTACAATTAAATATCAAACTAAAGTGCGGTAAACAACAAATATGAAATGACTTAATCTTAGCGGTACAGAGCAGCGACGCGGCGCGAGCGATATTCCGTAGGTAGGTAGGTACTTACAACTGTGAATGCACGCTTGAACAAAACGCGCCTAGCAACAGCCAGATCGTACTTACGCGAGCCAGACCGCTGTCTAGGTTCAACTATTATTTCAGGGATTAAGTATTGCGTAATATCTATTCAAATTAAAATACTTTCGTATGAATTTGAATGAAATGCGAGCGAGGTAGGTACAACCACGTATCTACCCACGTAGGTATTAGGTAAATACGATTCGAGCTGCGGCGAACGAACAACTTAATTGAAAAAAAAAATAAACAAAAGCCAAATGCGTTAGGTATTACACTGTGCCTATGCACTAGGGTGTCTAGTATACCTAAGATCTAAGCCTAAATGCCTAGATGCGGGGTTTTCTAGTAAAATAACTAGGTATTTAGGTGCGGTGCGTTTATTCTCAATAGAATAATAACAAATGCCAAACTACGACCAAGGATTGATACGATAAGAAGAATGCAAGCGAGGTGTAGCTGTGTACCTACCGTATTAGGTAAATACGATGCGAGCTAGCGGTGAACGGACAACTTAGAGATTGAAACAAATAAAAACAAAAGCCAAATGCGTTAGGTATTACACTGTGCCTATGCACTAGGGTGTCTAGGATACCTAAGATCTAAGCCTAAATCCCTAGATGCGGGGTTTTCTACTAAAATAACTAGGTATTTAGGCGCGGTGCGTTTATTCCCAATAGAATAATAACAAAATTGCGAACTACGACTAAGTGTTGATACGATACCTAACCTATGTATGTATTAGGTAGGTACGATGCGAGCCAGCGGCGAACGGACAACAAAATTCTAAGCCTAAATGTCTAGATGCGGGGTTTTCTACTAAAATAACCAGGCATTTAGGTGCGGTGCGCTTATTCCCAATAGAATAATAACAAACTACGAACTACGGCTAAGAATCCGGCTCGATCAGGACCACAGAATGGTGGCGCGATTGGCCACGTGAGCTAGTGGACTGTATTATGCGGGGATGAAGTTAACTGTTCCATTGACGCTTTACACACAAACAAGACAGGTGATCGGGTTGCCGCGGATGTGATTAGGCATTGAATACAACCCGAGAAATTAGGAGAGGATGCACTAACCTTCACGACACCACGTGTTTTCATCGCAGCCGGTGCACGGATCTTCTCTTCCTGGCTCAGGAGCTGCCGCCCACATCACTAAATCACTTGAGGGACACACGAGAGGCACAATCCGATCGGTAACGGTCCATGAAAGCGGTTAAAATCCAACAAACATTATTCATTTCTGAGAGACGCGCGCGCAGTCCGCCATCGCGCTGGCTAGTTCAAAGCGGGACTGGTCGTCTATATCACAATTGGCGGGCGAAAACTATTGCTACCTTTCACTTAGAGGAAGTGCGGGAGGGGAGTTGGGTATAGGAGGAGTGTGTTTCCGCGTCAGAAAATACAGATTCTACATCGGCGCAACCACACGTGAAGTAGATAATTACCGTATGAGATGACATTTTCAATTAGATAACGTGCTCGTTGTCTAGTAAGTAATGAATTCGCTCGTCAAGAAATGAACAAGCAATGAATAATTTCAACGAGACTCCAGCTTATATTGGCGCGAGAATCTTACCTGCGCACACGCAGGACGCTCCTGAAGGGTGGGGGTGGGCTATTGTGTAGACAACTGGACAGGGATAATATCTTTTTGTGTTTGATTGTAAACTTTAAGTTAGGTTGCTGAAGTGAAGTTTCGTGGAATTGACTGTAATGGCTATATTTTAAAATTCTAAATACTCATCGGTTAAATAGTAGCATTTCTCTATTAAAGATGCTCTAAGCTGGTTAGAGAAAAGTGTCATATTTTCCCGTAGTTTGACATGGTTTGGGAGTTTATTAAATATTCTAACTGCCATATAATAAGGACTTTCATTTGGCATTTTAGATTCTCGGAGGCGGTAGGTGTAGTCTCTTTTTGTGTTGGGTGTCTTCCTTTGTTTCGAAACTCCTATTGTTTTTGTATTCAAATGTGCATATGTCGAAAATGTATATTGATGGTAATGTCAATATTTTATATTCGACGAAGTAGGGTCTACAACTTTCTGTGTTTTTTATTTGTGCTATTATTCTGATACACTTATTTTGGACTATGAACAGATCATTTATATCGACACTATTTCCCCAACGTATAACCCCATACCTCAGCCACGAATATGCATATGCGTAGTAGGCTGATAAAGCAGTTTGTGTGTTAGTGTTTTTGTTATTTTGGAAAAGGGCGTATGTGAATTGTGATAGTTTAGCTTTGACGTGTTCTATGTGTGTTTTTCAGTTAATGTGTGTGTCTATGTTTATTCCCAGTAATTTGAGTGTGTTGACTTCTTCTAAAGATGTGTGTTGGTGAGTTATGTTTAAATTTAAGGGGGGCTTTGTGTACGATCTGAATTGTATGATTTTCGTTTTATTCGAGTTTATTTCTAAGTTGTGTTCTTGTAGCCATTCCGTTATAGTTTGGAGAGTATTTTTTACTATGGTGTTGTGGTTGGTTAAACCGTCGCATTGTATTACAATAGAAATGTCGCCCGCGAAGAGGACAGGTATTGCCTTTTCCGGGTCTAATGATTTAGGTAAGTCATTTATATAAATCAGGAACAATATACACCCTAGTACACTTCCTTGGGGGATTGAGCAAGTTAAATAATTTTTCTGCGACCGCACAGACTTTGCATTATTTGTGTCCTGTTGTGTAAATATGATTTGAACCATTAGTGGGCGGGTCTGCGTAACCCACAGCCTTTTAATTTCATCAACAGTATGTCATACAGTACCTTATTGTAGGCTTTTGTCATATCAATCAATAGGCCTATAACATGTTTTTTATCATTCATGTGCTGGAGAGCCGTTTGTACGTGAAATGGAACATAATCGTAGATTTAGAATATAGATTATTTTATCATTTTAAAACTCATATTTGAAGCATTAATACACAACACGAAACCCTGGTATATTTTTTTCATGTGACAAGACACTTGTGTTCATTTTTTTTCTTTCTCTTAACTTAAATGCGTATTATTCTTAAGAGAGGTCGGTCATAAACTATATTTTTTTGTTAGAGTGTCCACTTCAACGCTATGGGAACGATGGCTAATTCGAATTCTTGGGATATTCTATTTGTATATCATATATGCAAAAGACTGTAATGATGCTAATATTATTGATATACTTATTGAGAATGTAATCATATTTGATATGGAATAGTATCATGATAAAGATGGTGGATTTTGATTATAATTAAGGCGTCTTGTTATGCCACACATATTTGTAGGTTCATGCGAGTTTGACTCCATGGAATGATTAATCTTCGGATTAATCTAATAATTGGCACAAAGCATTACAAAATTACGTCACAATAGAATTCTATAAAAAAATAAATAAGAGCTCATCTTCACGACGAAAGCGCAAATACAGTATGTTGATACATACGTGCATGACCAGCTGGTTTACTATTGGTATATTACTGGTTTACTATTGGTTTATTATTGGTTTACTATTTAGTTACTGTATATTTGGTTTACTGTATTTTATATACTATTGTTTTGCATGATTGATATTCTATAGAATGTAATCATAATGGATTATATTGCATGAAGGCATGTTATATCTGAATGTAAACATGAGCTTAAAATTAACTTGCACTGAATTCGTTTGTTGACATTGTAAAAAACTCCTATGATAAAAAAGGACCCAAGCGTCCCCGCTCCCGCGCGGAGTTCACACTGGTATAAAAGGAAATCGGCCGATTTGCGGGGGACAGAGTTTGGTTCGAATAGTAGAAGCGCACAGACCATGCAACGGTTTCATTAAATTATTCTAGCCGTATTACGCCAGTGTAATTTGTGAGATAGTGGCAAAAGTTCGGTGTGCGGAAACTGTGTCGGAACAACGTGCTTTCTGAATTATTTCAGAAGGTTCCTAATTATTTATATACCTATTCCAATACTCACAAATACCAAACATCCTTGAGACGTAGTGTTGATAAGTTCTTGTAGGTAAAGATTGCTTTAAATTTCGGGGCTGAGACTGGCCTTCGAAAGCGTCTCAATACCTTATCCTGGTCACCTAGGTTTCCGTGGTTTCGTTGTAGGAGAGTCTAAACGAAATCACTTCCCATTACCTTAGCTAGTTCACATTGTTGATTTACACAATTCACAACACACACATACACATAACTTCTAACTCACCTATTAAGGTTGGTAAGTCTTAATAGACCTAAGTTAAACACTAGGGCTACTAGCTAGGTCTAGTTAGATTTTCTGTTGCTACAGACATAGATTGTAGGAATTCTATAAGAATTATAGGTGTGCACTGTACCTTAAGTTTGAAGTGAATCTATTACGTTATCTTTGTGTTGATATAATAACTGTTGGGAACATTACACATGGTATTCGTAAATTATATCTTGGTTAGGTATAATACACAACTTGTATAGAGATTGAGTTGGGGTTTGTTATTTCCACATTTGACTTTAGCTGGAAAGAATTTGCAGTTGAATTATTAATGCGAAAGGCTTTATTTAGTGAGATCTTATTTAACAGCACACGTGCTAAAGTGAACTATTTATGTCCTATTAGAATTACATTAGTAATTCATATATTATACTATTCATCTAAGATTATACTAGATCTCATCATTTATACCATACTGAGGCCTAAAATAGTAAAGTCATACATTTATCACCAACTGTTAGGATTCAATTCTGTGGCTCCTGGATCATTTTGATACAGTATTAGAGCAACTCTGATTGAAGATACCATATTATTACCAATCAGAGCAGTTTGTAAAGTGTAGCGGTCCATAAACCTGCCAAAACCTATCAAATTAATTATATATTCATTAGTAAATGACTGCCATTACAGCCGTGAAGGCATAATAAATTATTGTTGAAATAATATTATATCACATTCAATCACCAATCATTGTTTTGGCACCGTTCATGAGATTCGTGAGGCGTTAAAGGGCTACTACATTTTATACTGGAACCAGAAGCTGAAAACTGAAGGATTACAGTATACAGTGGAGTTTAGTGGAGGTTTTACAAACTGAATTAAATTAACTGTGTCGAAGTGGAGGAGAGCTTGATCTTTTGATCAACGCTATCAGTTCTTCGGAATTGATCATAATCTCGCTCTTCGGGGCTTGAGATTCATAATCTCGCTCTTCGGAGCTTGAGATTCTTAGTCTCGCTCTTCGGGGCTTGAGACATTTAATTGATCCGGATCACATATCACAAATTATATATGATATCTTCGACATTAAGGCCTATATAAATATACAGCTGAAAAAGATGCCACAAAGTTCAAACTATCAAAGACCTATATTGAATTTAATATATATCTCATTTGAATAAAATATAAATCCACAGTCTTATCATCATACTATTCCGAACAGTTAAAAACTACGTTAGAATAACGATTTAAACTGTAGTGTCAGGATTATTAAAGTAATGAATGATAGATATTGGGTCGGGTTTTAAAGATTAGGTAAATAGACGATCACAGCTATAAGTATCGTGGGATTACCCCGGTAGTTCCCGTTACATACGTACTTATAGACAGCCAAAGTTGTAGACCTAGATTTTCTGAAGCCATTCTGATTGTTGTCTAGAATTTTATATTTTTCCAAATAAGAATACAACCGGTTACACATAGCTTTCTCGAATATTTTTGAAAAAGTTGGCAGTGTGAATAATTGGTCTATAATTTTAGGGACTTGAGTGTCGCCTTTTTGTGTATGGGTTTTACTAGTGATATTTTTAATGCGCCTGGGAATTGCCCGTCTTCAAAACTTTGGTTAATTAATAGTGTTAAAGGGACTATGAATTCCATAGCACACTATTTTAGAAGTAGCAGTGGAATATCATCTATACCGCAACTATGTTTGTTTTTTGTTATTTTTATAATATTTAGTATTTCTTTGAAGTCCACTGGCTGTAAGTACATTGAGTGTATTGGCGAGCTTATAACAGGTCGTCCGATGGGTGTATTTGTGCAGGTATTGTCTTGACCCACTGAAATGAAAAATATTTTAAATGTGTTACATATTGTTAAGGGGCATGTCACTACTTCATCATTAACTTCCAACGTCATGTTTTCTTTTTTCTTAATGTCTGTTTTTCTAGTTATTGTATTTATGATTTTCCACATAGTTTTAACTTTATTATCAGATTTTTTCATCTGGCCTATATACTCTAATATATATACTCTAATTTTTTTGACACTATAATACTCAACTCGAATTTAGGTCCCAATGTAATAGGTGGCGAGCCTATTGCTATTCACTGGGCACTTATATATATATATATATATATATATATATATATATATAAAGCATATAGACAAAAACATATCTGGGTACTATTTTGTTTTAAGGAATTTGGGATCATCGAATGTCATGGCTTCGTATTGAAAAGAAACACGATGGCGACACTCAAATTACTTCATTAATATTTTTCTTATACTTAAATAATGTCCATGCTATAAAAGCGTAAGTTGTAGTCATTCATTGTTTGGTATTAACATCCATCAGACCATCTTATCAAAAACAAGAAATGATTCAATAAGTGATTAACACAATGATTATAGTTTCAGAAAGTTTTTAAATAAGACAACATCTTTATCACTATGTACAGAGTGGTGTCCGCGTCAAGGGAAATAATTTATTTTATGTATGTATTGAAAATGATTATACACTATAGTAAATATCGACAACACTTGATTATGATGACGCTTCTTGGTAAATTAGGTATATATTATTTTTCCTAACATCATTATGATTTTATAATATGTAATGTGTTCGTGCAACACAAGCGGTTGAGACTAATGGAGCGCATACCTGCCTGGCCCCGCACCCCTCATCCGGTTTACCGACACCTAAATTCTGGGAAACAATACTGTCGGCGCCTACGCCTTATAAGACTCTTATTTTAAGTAGTAATATGTATAACAATTATTACGGATAGTGTTTTAGTTTATTTTACATAGTAATTTTTTTTTTATACCACTTAGTTGGCAGACAAGCACACGGCTCACCTGATGGAAAGTGGTTACCGTGACCTATGGACGTCTGTAACACCAGAGGAGTCACAGTCGCTCTGCCAACACTGTAAGTACAGAGTTTCTGTGCCGTCAGTAGAAGACAAAGCAGGACAAGCCTTTAGTCTTCCCACTGAATGACAGCACAAATTCTCCAGTGAGCTCTGGCTACCCTACTCACCGCTGGGAACACAACAAGAAGTTATTATAGCCGCAGTATTCTGTAGGGCGGAGGTACTACCCCAGTCGGACTGCTCAATCGGGCGGAAATACCGCCGTGTCCTACCTCCTTAAAATGTTAGATGATGTATGCCTTTGCCGTATATAAATATTTTTGTTAAATAGAAATTAGCGGTCCCCGCGCCTTACAAACTATTTATTTTGATTTGTATAAATCATATGGATTCGCGGCGCCCGCGTCATTAAAAACTGTTTTGTATGTCATGGTTCTTAGGATTCATTGTTGTTTGTGTAAACTTAGTTTTTTTTTTTTTTTTTTTTTTTTACGTGCGCAAAATCCCCACGGATACCTCCCCACCGGAGCCGGTGGAGGAGGTTATGTCGGACTCGAACCGACTAAAACGCACGCCGCCTGTGGGTCGTTTCGGTTGCCGAAGGTGAGGTTGACAGGCATATCCCTCGCACCCCGGCCGACCCAGGGCCATCTCTCACGATCTGGCCCTCTTCTCGGGTGTGGGGACCACAGAGTCCCCAACTCGTCCCCGGAAACGGGGAGGCGCGCCACGCGCGCCGCCGCCGTGGCCTGCTTCTGCCAGGGTGACAGGCGGCTTCACCTGTCACCCCCAGGCCGGCGCTCATGGGGGGCGGAGGTCGTTCATCGACCTCCGACGCCCGAGTTGCCTTCGTGCGCGGGCAGCTTGTCTAGCGATCCTTCGTCGCTCCCGCTGCCGCTCCCGCCCCGCCTCCTCCTTCACGAGCATTACTTGCTCGCAGAAGGAGGCGCCGGCCGCCCACGCATCCGCGCAGCGAACCATCGCCGCGAGCAAGGTGGAGAGCGTGAGAACCCTCACTCCCAGGGCCGCTACAAGCTCCCGCCTCGGCGTCTCCCACGCCGGACACTCGGTGAGCGTGTTGCTTAGCGCGTAGCTGAGTCCTCGCTCGCGTCGCAGTGATGGCACTCGGACGTTGGCTCTTTCTGCATCCGACGCAGATACTTTCCGAAGCATCCGTGCTCGGTGATCATCTGCGTCAGACGGTACGAGAGGCTGCCGTGTGGCCTCTCTAGCCACTCCCCCATGATGGTGTGTAAACTTAGTTTGCCATTTCCAGCGGGTCATGCGCGCCTTCGCTTCTTAATGTAGGTACCTACTCACTTTGCCGCTAGCCACCTTCCTTGGCACTTGTTTCCACTAATTATATATAATCTTAAGAAATATTGTACCGACAGTTATTCTGGAAATAAGTAGACCTCAAACCAATTATCTGCTTTTATTTCCTCCCTTGTTCACGTGGTGAACAAATTGGCGACCGTGACAGGACCTGCCTGATTAAACGCGAATTCGAAGTTACGTTGCAGGTTGAATATTCTGGAGCAAGGTGAACGAAGGTCAACCGCCACGCGTGCCACGTTGCTTCGCAGTTCCTGTTTGTAAGGACTATCCAGCTTCGTGTGTGAAGTGCGTGCAGTCTGAACCCGTTCTCGCCTAGGAAGAATTTGGCTTATTCAACGGGAGGCGTCCAGCTCCCTCGGCATCGTCATCAAGCGGATCGTGAGCTCCGAGAGGACTTTGTGATTTCAGGGGACTGGTTCCTTAATATTTAGTGCCTACTCGTGCTATACTATCGTATGTTAGCCTAATGCTCCCGCTTTAATAAGCTGCGAGCTTTATTAGCACATATTTGTACCCGATAGCACGCTTGTCTGCCTAAATAATACCTACCTATTTAGTTTTTATTTAATATTTAGTGCCTACTCGTGCTATACTGTCATATGTTGGCCTATTGCTCCCGCTTTAATAAGCTGCAAGCTTAATTTGCACATATTTGTACCCCATAGCACGCTTGTCTGCCTAAATAATACCTATTTAGTTTTTATTTAATATTTAGTGCCTACTCGTGCTATACTGTCATATGTTGGCCTATTGCTCCCGCTTTAATAAGCTGCAAGCTTAATTTGCACATATTTGTACCCCATAGCACGCTTGTCTGCCTAAACAATACCTACCTATTTAGTTTTTATTTAATATTTAGTGCCTACTCGTGCTATACTGTCATATGTTAGCCTATTGCTCACGCTTTAATAAGCTGCGAGCTTTATTTGCACATATTTGTACCCTATAGCACACTTGTCTGCCTAAATAATACCTACCTATTTAGTTTTTATTTAATATTTAGTGCCTACTCGTGCTATACTGTCATATGTTGGCCTATTGCTCCCGCTTTAATAAGCTGCAAGCTTAATTTGCACATATTTGTACCCCATAGCACGCTTGTCTGCCTAAATAATACCTATTTAGTTTTTATTTAATATTTAGTGCCTACTCGTGCTATACTGTCATATGTTGGCCTATTGCTCCCGCTTTAATAAGCTGCGAGCTTAATTTGCACATATTTGTACCCCATAGCACGCTTGTCTGCCTAAATAATACCTATTTAGTTTTTATTTAATATTTAGTGCCTACTCGTGCTATACTGTCATATGTTGGCCTATTGCTCCCGCTTTAATAAGCTGCGCGCTTAATTTGCACATATTTGTACCCCATAGCACGCTTGTCTGCCTAAATAATACCTATTTAGTTTTTATTTAATATTTAGTGCCTACTCGTGCTATACTGTCATATGTTGGCCTATTGCTCCTGCTTTAATAAGCTGCGAGCTTAATTTGCACATATTTGTACCCCATAGCACGCTTGTCTGCCTAAATAATACCTATTTCGTTTTTTTACATTTAGTGCCTACTCGTGCTACCGTCATATTATTATGTTAGCCTATTGCTCCCGCTTTGATAAGCTGCGAGTACAATTTTGCACATATTTATGTGTACCCCATGCACGCTTGTCTGCCTAAATTATATTTAATATCATTTGATCTTTATTATCCCACTAGTTTTGCATAGACTATTCCATTTAAATGCATCTTAACTCAGTGTTTATTATCAATATCAATGCTTCTTTGAATTCAATTCATTAAGGTGCCTATTCCTTCACTGCATACCATAAACAACCTAAGTACATCAGTTGCCCATAACTAGCTATAAACGTTTGCATCTTCCATTGAATCGTTGTACCTACGCGCTCGCAACAATCTATTCCAGCGTTCGAGCGCTGCGTTGACCGCGCGCTAATGCTAAACGCAGGCTGCGCGCAGCGCTGCATCTCTGCATTTGCATCGCGCATCAGCTGTTTTGTACCTGCCTGCCTATACCGGTGCGAGTCATCATATCTACAAAGCGAGGAGCGTATGCGTTTTACTTTCTTACTTTTGTTTTGCTAATTTAATTTAATTTATTTGTTTGAAATGACTGACGCTGAAGCTTCGAAGACCGATAGGGCTATTAAGGATTTAACTGTTAAACGTAGCTCAATTAAAGGTCGCCTTACAAAGTTTAAAAATGCACTAGGAACTTTACAACCACTTGAAGTTATTTCTCCTTTGGATATTATTAAACTTAGAACCAAATTGAATAAATTTGAGGAATTATTCACTGAATTCAGTCAAGTACAAGATGAAATAGAAGTGATCAATGCGCCCACTTTGGAAGTCGAACTCTGTGTTAGGGATTGCTTGGAACAGGATTTTTACCACTGTATAGCTTTGTCTCAGCAACTTATTGAGAGAAATTCCTCTAATCGTGACAACAACGGTGAGTCGCATTCTTCTAGTTCTCGTTGTAATCACGATGATGACTGTGGGCCTCTCGGGTTCAAGCTACCCACTATAAGGATCCCTAATTTTGACGGAACGTATTTTAAGTGGCTTGAGTTTAGGGACACGTTCTCTTCCTTGATTCACAAAAATCCTAAAATTAAAGATATTCACAAATTTTATTATTTAAATTCTTATTTAGAAGGCGAAGCAGCGCGAGTTATTTGCAATTTAGAGGTTACAGAGGAGAATTATAGCGAAGCTTGGCAACTTTTACGTAAGCGCTATGATAATAAACATCAGTTAATGAATAATCATTTAAGATCCTTACTTAGTTTTGAATCAGTGCGGGAAACTGAAGGGTCTTTGCGTTTTATTATAGACCACGTGACCAAGAACTTACGGGCTCTTAGGTCTTTGGGTTTGCCCACTGATGGTTGGGATATGATTATAATTTATTTAGTAGTAGAAAAATTGGATTCAAAAACGCAGTTTAAATGGGAAGAGCATAAGAATTGGTTAGGTGAGATTGTAACACTTGAGGAGTTTTTCAATTTTTTGAAAGGTCTAAGGGCTACGTCTAAACACACCCCACAAGCAGAGCAGTCTAATACACGTCATAAAACACAAACGAAGGTTATGACGGTCTCTTCTAGTTCCTCTAAGGAACCATCTGCTCCGTCTTCTCCGCTTTGTCTATGCTGTAAGGGTGCTCACCGCATTTATGATTGCTCTGTGTTCATGGCTAAATCATCTAGTGATCGAATGGTTCTTGTAAACACTCTGAAGTTGTGCCACAATTGCCTCAGGATCGGCCATCCTTCTCGCCGCTGTAGGCTCCCTCGTGTGTGTAAGGAGTGTAAACAGCGTCACAACTATTTGCTTCATGAAGCTTTGTTTAAAGCTGGCACTGATAGTGAAGGCCCTCAGGGTGAGGCCGTCATTTTGTCTGCTTTGTCGTCTTCAGAGGTACTGTTGTGTACGGCTGAAATAAACTTAATAAGTCCCACTAATAATGTAAACATGACAGTGAGAGCGCTGCTGGACAGCGGGAGTCAGTCGACTTTCGTCACAGAGCGCGTGAGGCAAACCCTGCATCTGATTCCTCAGCCTTCCAGTACTCCAACTACTCCAGTACTCGGTCGTCGGGATCGGCGAAGCTCCACTGAAGATTATTCCTGAACGGTGTATCGTTCATCTTCAGTCGAAGGTTAGCTCATTCAACGCTACTCTATCGTGCCTAATTCTGCCGGCTATTTCCGGTAAGATGCCTAAGGCCTCTTTTTGCATAAGACACTTGAACTTACAAGGGTTCAGGTTGGCGGATCCTAACTTTAATAAGTCTTCTGTCGTTGACATGCTCATCGGTGCCGATCTGTTCTGGGATTTGGTAGGTTCCGAACAACATTCACTAGGAGAGAATAGTCCGGTATTAAGAAGTTCTAAGTTAGGATGGCTGGTAGCGGGTTCCATGTTTCCCAGAAAACAGCCATCTAAAATGGAGGTGCACTGTCATTTGTCGCAAAATGATGACATGTTTACACATGTCAACTCCCAAAACCTTGTCAATTCATCCCCAAGATTACTCTTGGGGATGAATTGACAAGGTTTTGGGAGTTAGAAAACGTCCCACACAAGGCGTTCTTGACTGAGGAAGAAGGTCTTTGCGAACAGCACTTTCTCAGTAATACAGTTCGTAAAGGTGACGGCCGCTTTGACGGGGGAGGCGGTCATCAATCCGTTCGACCTCTCTCGGATTTCTAAGTTGTCGATAGCTCAACGCGCGTATGCTCGCATTCTAAGATTATTTCATAATGCCAAAAAGGCAAACCAAAACGACAAATTAGTTGGCTGTTTACAGGCTTCACAATTGGAAAGGTCTATGAATACTTTGATTAAATTTTCACAGCAGCATTCATTCCAGACAGATTTAAATATGTTGTCTCAGAACAAGCCATTTAAACCTAACTCAAATATTGTATCTCTCAATCCTTTCATTGATTCAGAGGGACTACTTCGTGTGGGTGGACGCATTGGCACATCTACTTACGATTTTGACAAACGACACCCTATGCTTCTACATGCACACAGTCGTTTTGCTTCCCTGCTCTTTCAGCGGGAACATGAGCGTTTAATGCACGCCGGTCCACAGCTGCTTCTTGCGTCTATACGAGATCGATTTTGGCCTATAGGCGGGAGAAGTCTAGCCAGACGCATTGCTCGAGGGTGCCTCGTATGTTGTCGTTTTAGGGGCAAGCCAATGAACAATCTTATGGGCAATTTACCACCGGAGAGAGTCATGCCTAATTTTCCCTTTATTAACGTTGGCACTGATTTCGCCGGGTCATTCCTTATAACCGATCGAAGGGGCACGGGATGTAAAATAACTAAATGTTACTTGTGCATTTTTATATGTTTTAACTATAAATGCATTCATTTGGAGGCAGTCAGTGAGCTTTCAAAGGAAGCCTTTTTGTTAACGCTCAAGCGCTTTATCGCACGCAGGGGTTTGCCAAAAAAGATATTCTGTGATAATGGTACAAAATTTATTGCCGCAGCTCGCGAAATAAAAGAGTTTTTTGATTCTAAGGATAATCGCAGTACTATGTTGGACTTCGCAGCTCAGCAAGGCATTGAGTTTATATTTACCCCCGCGTACGCTTCTCACTTTGGTGGGTATCGTGAGGCAGGTATAAAATGTGCAAAATTTCACTTACGTAGAGTCATGGGGCAGGCACATTTAACATTTGAGGAACTATGTTCTCTGTTTTCGCAAATCGAGGCCATCCTCAACAGCCGTCCCTTATGTCCTCTCAGTCCTTCTCCCGATGACCTACAGCCGCTTACCCCGGGACACTTTTTGATTGGCAGGCCACTTACTGCATTGCCTGCGCCCGCTTTCGAGGATAGCAACTCCAACCAGCGGGACCGATACAAGAGGCTGGAGCAGGTGCGCCAGCACTTTTGGCAGCGCTGGTCCAAAGAGTACGTCGGAGAGCTTCAACAGCGAACCAAATGGCGCACAAGGCAGGAAGACTTGAAGCTGGACGACATGGTGTTGCTGAAGGACGACAGCGCACCTCCACTCTGCTGGCGTCTAGGCCGAGTCAGCAAGCTGTTCCCTGGTTCCGACGGTGTACCGCGTGTGGCCGACATTTCCACGGCGCGCGGGATAGTACGGCGGGCTCTCAACCGTATTTGTCTTCTGCCCCCTGCGGACTTCAGGGAAGCTTGAAAGCTATTGCGCAGCTTTCAACCGGCGGGAGGATGTCGGCGCCTACGCCTTATAAGACAATTTATTTTAAGTAGTAATATGTATAACAATTATTACGGATAGTGTTTTAGTTTATTCTACATAGTTTAGCGGCGCCTTTGCCGTATATATTTATTTTTGTTAAATAGAAATTAGCGGTCCCCGCGCCTTACAAACTATTTATTTTGATTTGTATAAATCATGTGGATTCGCAGCGCCCGCGTCATTAAAAACTATTTTGTATGTCATAGTTCTTAGGATTCATTGTTGTTTGTGTAAACTTAGTTTGCCATTTCCAGCGGGTCGCGCGCGCCTTCGCTTCGTAATGTAGGTACCAACTCCACTTTGCCGCTAGCCACCTTCCTGGGTACTTGTTTCCATATAATATATATAATCTTAAGAAATATTGTACCAACAGTTATTCTGGAAATAAGTAGACCTCAAACCAATTATCTGCTTTTATTTCCTCCCTTGTTCACGTGGTGAACAAAAGGGGTGCGTTCAAGGCTCTATTGGCGGGCCAATACTATGGAACCTCCTCCTGGATCCCTTACTCAAGAGCTTAGAAACTAGGGGCAATTATGTGCAAGCCTTTGCCGATGATATTGTCCTGCTGTTCTGTGGCAATACGGCCGCCGAAATCGAGAGGAGTGGAAATGCCACTCTCGACCATGTTCAGGCGTGGGGTGTCCGAAATAAACTCAAATTTGCACCGCATAAAACAAGCGCTATGCTCATAATGCGCAAGCTTAAGTGCGACACCCCTCGTCTGAGCATGGGAGGGGTAGACATTGACATGGCAGAAGAGGTAAAGATACTTGGTCTGACTATTGATAGAAATTTGAATTTTAACTCCCACTTAACAAATGTGTGTAAAAGGGTGACGAGTATACACAAACAATTGATTGGGGCGGCAAAGGCCAGTTGGGGGCTCCACCCGGAGATCATCCACACAATATACACGGCGGCTGTGGAACCTTTAGTTCTGTACGGGGCCAGCGCATGGGCACCCGCGGTCGAGAAGCTGGGGGTTGTTAAGCGTCTGAACTTCATTCAGCGCAGCTTTGCCCAAAAAATTTGTAAGTCATACCGAACGGTCTCCCTCCACTCGGCGCTGCTCTTGGCGGGGATTCTCCCTCTTGACCTTCGCGTTCGCGAAGCAGCACTGCTATATAGGGCCAGGAGGGGGGATTCTCTCCCTGAGCTGGTCGTGCGGGAGGCCGAGCGGATGACATCGGTCATGGACAGCCCACATCCTGCGGAGCAAATGTGCCTGGAGTTCCATAGCCTGGAGACCAACGAACAAGTTGTCGCAACGCGTAACAATACGGTGCAAATTTACACGGATGGTAGCAAGATTGGGGGTAGGGTGGGGGCCGCGTTATCCATATGGAATGATGGGGCTGAAACCCGTGCCCGCAAGCTTTGTCTGCCATCATATTGTACAGTCTACCAGGCGGAACTCCTTGCCATTTGTGAAGCAACAAATGAGATAAAAAGGCACAAAAATAAAAAGTTCGGCATATACAGCGACTCGACCGCGGCACTCCAGAAGGTCGCGAATCCCGGTTGTCTCCACCCTCTAGCAGTTGAAACGCGAGCAAACTTAAAAACCATTGGTCACCAGAATAAATCTGTGAATTTATTCTGGATCAAAGCACACGCGGGGTTGGAGGGAAACGAGAGGGCCGACCAGCTGGCAAAAGAGGCGGCTTTGGGATTGAGGAGGGCACCGGACTATGATCGTTGTCCGGTTTCCTTCATCAAGCGAACAATTCGTTCGCGCTCGCTCGATGAATGGAACCGGAGGTACGTGACCGGAGAGACCGCCTCAATAACAAAGCTCTTCTTCCCAAACGCGCTGGACGCATATAGAATTATAAAGAAAATCGGCGTAAATTTCTATCAGACTCAATTGCTGACGGGGCACGGTGGGTTTTCCGCGTACTTGACGAGGTTCAAGTGTAGGGACAACCCATCGTGCGCCTGTGAACCGGAAGTGGAGGAAACAATTCCCCATTTAATCACGGAGTGCCCTATTTACAGTAGACTGAGATTCGACACCGAAAACAAAATAAACACAAAAATAGAGATGGATACAATTAGCATAATCATGGCCAGCAAAGAAAGGAAAATATTTATAGATTACTGTGTCCAAATTGTAAAAAAGGTTATTTATAAAAATAAAGTAGATTAAGTATATGATGACGGAATAACTTGAAGTTATTACCGTATATCATAAATTAAATGTGTATTAGTTAAGTAAGCAACTAGAACAGTAAGATCTGCATGTATACAGATATAGATAGTAAGAAAAGATGTTAATTATTAGAAATTATGTATTAAGAAAAGAAAATTGTATAAGGTGCCAAATAAAAAAGTCTATTATATGTGAGTACACTTTGTGATGAGTAGCAGTGCTATCCTATCAATATCGACAGATATAACAGCAAATTAATTTCCGAAAATTTTACGACAACAAACAACTAGTAGTATACGGCGCAAACGCGTAAGCGCCGCCGTTTCCTTGGCGCTTACGACCTTCTTCTCGCCAACTCGCTCGAAGTTCAAGGCGGTATACGGATAACTCGTCGCAGCGCACCGTCAGCTTGGTACAGAGGTTCTTTAAGTTTACCTACATTGCTCAATATTGTAAACATTGTAAATTTTATGATCTATTATTAAAACAAAATACTATGGCTCCTAATCATGCTTGCGCAGGATGCAATAATGCAATAAAAACAAAGGACTTTCTAGTGTGCTGCCTCTGTGCTAAAAAATTCGACCTACTATGTTCTAACGTATCGGAAAAACGCTTCAATGGCATGAACAAAGAACATAAGAGCGCATGGAGATGCCCGGAGTGTGTTAGCAAGCAACCTAAAAAAGGAAACACCAATACGCCTGTTCGTCAAGTCGCCAATATTACAACCTCACCCGGTCCAGACACCTTGGACACGACGCTGGCGACCAGCGATTCGCCGCCTTATTCTAATGTAACGTTCAGGCCAAGTCAGCAACCAAGACTTACCCTCGACAACATTAGAGATGTGATTAGGCAGGAAATGATGGCCATAGTTAAAAATAAGGTCTCAGAAGAATTGAATATTATTAAACAACAATTAACTTCATACCATGAATCTATATCTTTCATGAATGCCAAATTTGAAGAACTTAGAGCCTGTATTGAGGAAAAATCGTCTACGATATGTAAATTACAGTCCGATAATGAAATACTTAACTCAACAGTCAAAGATCTCTCGTCTAGATTGTCTATTGCGGAACAGCATCTTCGCGAGAGCAATCTTGAAATCAACGGCCTGCCAGAACATCGCACAGAGAATCTTATATCTACTGTCTCGCAACTTACAAAAACAATCGGCTGTGTTATTCCCGAACAGGACATTTATAAGGCAACCAGAGTCGCAAAATTAAACAATGACAATGAAAGACCTCGTTCAGTTATAGTCAAGCTTCGCAGTGCCCATCAACGCGACACTGTACTTGCGGCTGTAATAAATTTTAATAAAAAACATCCTAACGACAAACTGAACTCTCACCAACTTGGGTAGGGGGGCCCACGCGTGCCTGTATACGTAGCCGAACACCTCACTCCAAGTAATAAAGCCCTGCATGCGGCCGCTCGAAGAAAGGCCAAGGAAATGAACTATAAGTTCAATTGGGTTCGTAACGGGCGTATCTATGTACGCAAGGACGAATCGAGCCAGGCACTGCTTATTCGAAGTACTGATAGCCTGAAACTTGTAGTTTAAATTGTCGTCTCAATCTCGGTATTCTATACTATGGAGTATTGTCACAACATTCAATAATTCAGAACTTCAAATATATTATCAGAATGTAGGCGGGCTCCGCACCAAAACTGTAAGCGTCCTGGAAAATATCCTCAAAACTAATTACAGCGTCATTGTGCTGACGGAAACGTGGCTTAAATCAAAAATTCACGACAGTGAGATTATAGATTCTAGATACACAATATATCGTAGAGACCGTTCATTTGCCGAGAGTTCTAAGAAGGATGGCGGGGGTGTAATCATAGCTGTGTCTCGCAATATCCCTTCAAACCGCATGGTTAACTGGGAGTGTAATTGCGAAAACATATGGATCACTATTGACATAAACTTAAACGGCACTTTAAAAAAAGTAGCTATTTGCGTCGCCTATCTACCACCACCAAATAACTTAGTAACTCTCAATAGGTTGCTCGACAATGTCGATGGTGTGATGGACACAGTTGACGATATAATCCTTCTTGGAGACTTTAACTTGCCTTCCATAAAATGGGCTAAGTGTAACGACCATTCGTATGCAGTTCCCGTAATTCACAGCGATTCGTTAGGCCATTCACTCATCGATTTTATGTCCATTAATAACCTTCACCAATATAATCACTACCATAATATCGAGGGGAGAATCCTGGACCTTGTCCTAACCAATCTACCGCACGCGACAGTAGAAGAACCGTTAGGCCTTTTGAGTAAGTTGGACAAAAGACATCCCGGACTGTTGCTTGTCGTATCATGCCAGGTCCCTTTAAGTCCGCAGTTTCTGGGGTCGGCGAAAGCTAAAAAATTTAATTATTTCAAAGCAAAATATGATGTTCTGTCTGCGGATTTGAAATGTATTGACTGGCACAAAACCTTTGAAGCATGTGAAGGTGTAAATGCCATGGTTTCGGTCTTTTACGAAGTACTTATGAAGTTGGTCGAAAAGTACGTGCCCAAACGAAACTCTGCCAAATCAAAATACCCTTCGTGGTTCAGCTATGCATTAATCAGGAGGCTAGGAGAAAAGGAAAAAGCTAGACTAAGATATCGTCGGTATAAGAATCCCTTGGACTTAATAACTTTTCACACATTGCGAGAACATTGTAACAAACTATATCGTACCTGTCACTCACAATACATTTACAATACGGAACAAAACATCTCAAATAATCCAAAAGCTTTTTGGCAATTTATAAAAGAAAAAAAAAGTAACTCGTCGTCAATTCCATCTCGTATGCATAGGGAGGATAACACAGCCGACACTGGGCCAGCAATTGCTGATTTACTTTCATCCCAATTCTCCTCTGTTTATACGCTCGAAGACAATAACCCACTCCTTGCATCTAATATTAAATTCAATTCAGTTTCTTACGACAGTTGTATAGCCATGGTCGAGGTGTCAGAAAAGGAAGTAATTAACAAAATAAAAAAATTAAATGTTTTCAAGGGTGCAGGTCCTGACGATATACCTCCTATTTTCATCAAACGCTGCGGCAGGACACTGGGTCTACCACTGGCTCTATTATTTAACCGTTCACTAAAAGAAGGATGCTTTCCAGACGAATGGAAAAAAGCTAGAATACTACCGCTATTTAAACAGGGTGACCCCAGCGATGCTAAGAACTATCGGCCCATAGCAATCTTATCATGTTTCTCCAAGCTCTTCGAGTCAATAGTCTGTCCTGTCTTGACTGCTCATGTGGATGCGTTGCTATCACCTAACCAACACGGCTTTCGTGCTGGTCGTTCGACTGCGACAAATTTGTGCTCTTTCATGTCCGATTTAAGTGATAACTTGGAAAAGGGATTGGAGGTCGACGCAATATACACGGACCTTGCCAGCGCGTTTGACAAGGTAAATCACAAAATTCTCATTAAAAAATTAAACCATTTTGGTATAACAGGGTCTCTTTTACATTGGTTTCAGTCATACTTAGCAAAAAGACTTCAAATAGTTACTGTCAATGGGTATAATTCACAACCTTACTACGCGGTCTCTGGAGTGCCTCAGGGCTCCCATCTGGCCCCAGTTCTGTTCTCAATTTTCATAAACGACATTACATCTGTCATAAAAAATTGTAATTGCCTTCTTTTCGCCGATGACTTGAAACTTTACAGGGTTGTAAAGTGTCAGAATGATATAGATCTTATTCAAGGCGACTTGGATAGATTACAGGTTTGGTGCAACCTTAATTTAATGCAACTTAATGTGGCCAAATGTTGCCACGTTAGATTTTCAAGGAAGAAACACGGAATTGTCTCCAAATATAGCATCGGCACAGTTGAGCTTCAGCAGGTGGACGAAATTAGAGACCTCGGAGTAACAATGGACGGACAGCTACGTTTTATTTCACACATGAACGCAATTACCGGAAAAGCTGCCCAAATGCTGGGGTTCTTGAAGCGGAATACCAGAGGCTTCAGACATGCTAAAACCAGAATCATACTTTTCAATGCATTGGTTAGCAGTCAGTTAGAATATGGTTCCGTGATTTGGAATCCCTTTTATGCCGCACACGCGCAGCGAATAGAATCCATACAACGCGCATTTACACGACATCTAGCATTCATCTCACGGGGCATTTCACACAGAGCTAGCTATGATCAGCGTCTAAAACACTTCAAAATGACATCGCTAACGAATCGTCGTAGGCTGCACGATATGACCTTCTTATATAAAACCATAAACAGTAATACTGACCTCAGTAACCTATCAAACCGCCTTCTGTACAACGTGCCTCGAAATCCACCGCGTCACCCTTTGATCAGAACGTTCTGCCAACCATTAGTGAGAACCAACATAGGACTTAATTCACCTCTGACACGTGCGTGTCGTGAGTACAATGCGTTAAACAGTAAACTCGACCAGCTGGATATTTTCCACGACTCGTTTGGTGCTTTTAGGGCAAAGGTGTTGAGATCACTTTTATAGACTTTGCGAATTTTTTTTTGTCCAATTACTTACTCTTCAATTATTGAATCATAATTTGTTAACTAGCACTTAACCGTACGCTATCTTATGGTGTGAACTGTACATGCCTCTAATTGGTGTCTGTATTCTACGATGTCAACGATTTATATGTATACTGTTGGTGTGTCTATTAATAAATAAATAAATAAGAAGGTGTATGAGGAGGGCGCCCTGATGCGGCGCGTTGTCGGAGGTCGGCCGCTTCCGGAGGAGATCGATTGCTGGAGACAGGAGGCTCGCGATGTTCTCTTCCGGAAGTGGGCCGTAAGATTGAGCTCCGTAAGGAGCAGTTCGCTGCTTGTGGGGGCCGTTCGGCCCGTCCTGCGTGAGTGGGTAGAGCGGGGTCATGGGGCTCCCACGTATCACCTCACCCAACTTCTCACGGGTCATGGCTGTTTCGCCAAGTACCTGTGGGAGGTGGTGGGGGTGGAAGCGGAGCCCCGGTGCAACAACTGCACCAGCGGTGACCCCGACACGGCACATCACACGTTGGCCGTGTGTGAGGCGTGGGACGGCCAGAGAACGGCCCTCACGAACACCATAGGAGCAGACCTCTCGCTGTCGGCCGTAGTTTCAGCTATGGCCGGCAGCGAACAGTGTTGGGCCGCCGTCGCCTCGTTCGCTAGCGAGGTGATGGCGGCAAAGAGAGAGGCCTTGCGGGAGCGGGAGCGAGCTGGGCTCACTCTCCCGCCCCCCATTCTTAAGAGGAGGAAAGGCCCCACTGTCTCGGCTCGATGGCCGGGACCGTGGGGCCTCTAGAGGCGAGCCCGCTAAATAGGGCGTCCCTAGCCGAGTCGCGGTGAGCATTCTATCCCGCGGCTCGGATTAGGCGAAGGAGGAACACCGTGGTGATTTAGTGGGTATTCTGGCCTCCGTCCCGAGGCCAGGAGTCCCACACGAAGCAAGCCCCCTGCCCCCGCGGGGGGTGAGCGAAGTGCGTAAATGCATTCCCCACGTAAAAAAAAAAAAAAAAAAAACCTAACCTAACCTAACCTCCCACATTGCTCCAGTTTATGTTTAGGTCCCAATGTAATAGGTGGCGAGCCTATTGCCATTAACCGGGCACTTATAAAACTGCGATAAATACACACATAACTTCGAAAAGCATCGAAAAGTATACATAATATGACATCACCTAACACCTTTTAAACAGGATTTTTTTATAACATGTAGGTAGTTTCGTAATTATTTCCGTACATTTGAAGAATCGATTTGATTTTATTATTTCGCAAAATTATCAACAAATAACAGCAATATCAACAAAATATATCAATCAAATCAATATAGACTATATTATATTAATATGATGGTAGATAGATAGACAATACTTTATTATGCTTTGCTGCGTCTTCGAGATTAGAGTACTTGTAGTAGCACGTACCGTGTAGCCATTTATACACTATAGTTGAGAATTGTAGAAATAAATAAATATTTTAATATTAAGTTATAAATAGAAATCATTTTTTCCCTGATTTATTCATGTACAGCGATCCCCCTACTATGGCAACACTGTGCGCGCCATTTTCATTGACGTTTTAGTGTTCGGCCGTTCAACACCTCACTTTTCAAAATTCATAGTGTTAACTCGTATAAATATGCCTAAACGTAAGCATAGGGACAGTAATAGTGATGATTACATACTTAAAAAGTTACGCAAATTAGAAAAGAAGCTGAAAAAGCGAGATCAAAAAAGATCATCGAGTTCGTCTTCAAACGGTTCCGATACACGATTATCGTTACAAAAAGGTACTTACTAAGTATTACAACTTTTAAATATGATTTAACTGGTAGATATTTTATGTTTATTTAAACATTATGTTGAGTGCACCTCCATTGAGAGTGCTACCTTCATTATCTAACAAAATACATGAGGATAGTTTAGTGGGACTATCGCCTTGTATTGTTTTTATTATTCCTACCTATAAAAAATCAGTGCTGAGTTCATCTATTAAGGATGCTTACCTCACTGTAATAACGGTAATATATATTACCACACCATAATTGAATGAGTACAGGTTTTTAGGCCTGTTACCTACAATTCAATAATTATATAACCTAAAATTTGGTACTTAAGTACCTACATATTTTTTTTTTTCCCTCTGTCTATTTTAGACAACAAATGGAGGAATCTGTAGACTTAATCGATGTTAGTGTCGACATCCATGAGGATAATACAGGCGGATTAATCACACCTGAACCTCAAAACAATGACTGTACTCCAAAAATTGTGGACTTAGAACCACAAAACTTAGAACTCGACCCAGACCTGCCGTCGACTTCGGAAGCGTGCTCTGTCACCTTAGACGACAGCATACGCGAACTGTTAGGTGATAATCCTACAAAAAATAGGTCCTACAGCTCGCCAATACAATCAGATCTGGCGGACCGATGGGAGCACATTGTAACCTCTGGACTGCCCAGAGAGGTTAAGAAGGACCTTTTAGGTAAATATTTTGTACCTCAAAACTGCCAAAAACTTGGGGCTCCTAAGCTGAACCCGGAGATAAAAGCAGCATTATCAGAAACGCTAGTAAAAAAGGATGCAGTTATTGAGACCAAGCAAAATCAAAAAGCAGTAGCTTTGTCCTGCATCGGGCAGGCTTTGACAAAGATATTTGGTAGTGAAAACAAGGACACTGAAGTAATCAAGTACCTTATTGACGCCTCTAGACTTTTGTGCGACTCTCAATATCAGGAGTCGATGTCTCGCCGAAGTTTTGTGACATCTACAATCAAAAAAGATATAAAAGACCAATTATTTACAACAGAGATTGACAGTCATTTATTTGGTGAGAAATTAGTTGACACACTAAAGGCAGCGAAAGCTATTTACACATCGGGAGCTGAAATGAAAACGATAGCACATCCTAAACCTGGAGTCAACCAACCTCGGTCTTTAAATGTGAGACCTCCGTTTCCACAAGCGAGGCAGGCGGGAGCGGGGAGAAGACCGATGCCTGTGATGACTCAGCCACGCCGATACCAAGCTCCCGCGCCACCGCCGCCGCCACCAGCCCCACAGGCTGCGCGTTATCGTCATCCGCCGCCGCCAGGGCAGCAGCAGCGCTCACGCGCGCACACGCAGACTCGCCGATAAATGAGGTACGCTTATAAGACCGCCACAGCTGGCAGGTTAGCTTCGTTTCATGATAGGTGGCGTTTAATTACCAACGATACTCTAATACTATCGTGGGTTACAGATGGGTATACTATACCTTTTCATTCCACTCCAAAACAGGACTTTATACCATCCTCCAAAATCTATCCCTTAAATGAATTTAATGACATGCAAACTACTATTGATGAATTATTAGAATCGGGTGCAATCACTGAATGTTCTCCATGTGATGAGCAATACATCTCAAGCATTTTCTTAGTCTCAAAGCCAGAGATGATTTTTGTTTGATTGCTGACTCATATAAAAACTTAGAACATAATATAAAACAGACAATAATTATATTAGAATCTTTGGGTTTTCTTATAAACTATGACAAAAGTGTCTTAATACCAAGTAATGTTTTTAAGTATCTAGGATTTATTATTGACACAAAAAAGTACCATATTACTCTGACTAAAGAAAAAAGAACTTTAATAAAAACAGAAGTAACAAAGTTCTTAAACCTAAAACGATGCTCAATACGTCGATTCGCTCGCTTAGCTGGCCTACTCGCCTCATCCTGCCCCACCATCCAATACAGTTGGCTATATACCAAGAACATTGAACGATGTAAATACCTTGCGTTATTAAAAACAGAAGATTATGACAGTTATATGTCTATACCTGAGTCTCTTAATGACGATTTAAAGTGGTGGAAGACTCACATAAATAGTTCCGTTAATCCAATAAGAGACGATAACTATTGTATGGAAATCTTTTCTGATGCTAGCAAAATAAGCATGTGGTAAGGATAGAGCTAATGGAAAATGGAGTGAGAACGAAAAAACTTTACATATCAATTATTTAGAGATATTAGCGGTATACTTTGGCTTGATGGTGTTTGCAAAAGACTTACGAGATTGTCAAATACTCCTTCGTATTGATAACACAACTGCCATTTCGTATGTAAACAAAATGGGTGGTGTACGCTTCCCACATTTAACGGATTTTACAAGGAGTATATGAAATGGTGTGAAGACAGAAACATATATGTTTTCGCATCATATATTAGCTCCCAAGATAACAAAGTGGCGGATGTGGAATCGCGACGATCACACCCTGATATCGAATGGGAGCTAACTGACCATGCCTTCAGCAAAATAGTTGAACACTTCAAAAAACCGGATATTGATTTATTCGCTACAAGATTAAATAAAAAATGTGATAAATATGTTTCTTGGCACCGAGATCCCGGAGCTATAACCATCAATTCTTTCACTTTAAACTGGACTAACTTAAATTTTTATGCATTCCCACCAATATCGGTTATTTTAAAAATGCTTCGAAAAATCATATCTGAAAATGCTGAAGGCATAGTGGTTGTTCCTCATTGGCCTACCCAGCCATGGTTTCCTATCTTAAAAAGCTTATGTAGTGATATGATAGTACTCGGAATAAATACAAATGTCTTATTATCTGTCCCTAACAGACAACTTCAACACAAAGTCACCTTGATAGTAGCAAAATTATCCGCACGGCACTTTCACGAAGGAGCATCCCAACAAGTGCCTTAGATATTATGTGTGCTTCCCTCTCGGATAATTCAGTCAGCAGTATGGTGTGGCTTTTAAAAAGTGGTTTAATTTTTGCAAATTACATAATATTACACCCTATGAAGCGTCAATTCCCCAAGTGATCTCTTTTTTGACTGATTGTTATCAGGGTGGTGCTCAATATAGTACATTAAATACATATAGGTCTGCACTTTCGCTAATTGTTAATACAAAAATAGGTACTGACGATAGGGTAAGTAGGTTATTCAAGGGCTTCTATAGGCTACGCCCACCTATTCCAAAATACGATGTAACTTGGAATCCAGTGACTGTTTTAAATTTTTTGGAAGGCTGGTACCCACATGATGAAATCAGTTTGAATAAATTATGTAAAAAAGTTGTGACGTTATTGGCACTTGTAACTGCACACAGAGTGCAAACTTTAAGCAAAATCAAAGTGCAAAATATTGAAGTATATCCGGATGATAGAATTATTATTAAGATACCTGAATTAATTAAGACATCAAGAGTTCACTCAAAGCAACCCACATTAATATTACCTTTTTTTAAAGGAAAACCTCAAATTTGCCCAGTAAATGCATTATTAGATTATAAAAGTAGAACTGATTCTATAAGAACTTCTGATCTAGTTGATCAGAAGTTCTTATAGAATCAGTTATAAAATTCCATATAAACCAGTTTGCTCGCAGTCTATCAGTCGCTGGATAATAGAAATATTGCGTCAAAGTGGTATTGATACAAATATTTTTTCTGCTCATTCAACCAGGCATGCTTCAACATCCACTGCCCATAAAAATGGTGTGAGTCTAGATCTTATACGTAAAACCGCTGGATGGTCAGATTCATCCAGTGTGTTTGCCAGATTTTATCAAAGATCTATTATTGTCGAGGAAAGAAACAATAATTTTGCTATGTCAATATTAAATTCTGATTGAATGATAACTACCTGTAAAAGAAAAAAAACCTCATTGCTGTTGTTGTCATTTTTTTTATTTTTGACGTGACAACGTCTTATAAATTGGTTTGCCGGGTGACACTTCAAGAAACTGCGTTACGCTCCGCTCACGTTATGCGCTCACAATGAGAGCGAGTGAGAGGCACGCGTCCCTTCCACTCGGGCATGGTTAGCCCGCCTAAGAGCGAGAGAGACAGACATAAAAAGTGAAAGGCACGCGTCCCTTCCACTCGAGCACAGTTAGCCCGCCTAAGAGCGAGAGAGACAGAGCGAGAGAGAGAGAGTGAGAGAGATAGGCATACACACCGGTTCATGTCTTGCGCTTCTATTTCGCTTAGGCGCCTGCATACAAGTTTACACGTTGCCAGTTAATTGTAAAACGATTGTGTAGTGATATTTCATCCTTCTTCCTACTATACGAATGAATATTCACATTAAAATTATTTTACCACTCAAAGTCGTTGTCACGTAAAACTTTCGCCCGTATACCGACTTTACAGGCAACCAATTTTTTTGGTAAATAATAAAACCAAGAATAAGTTACATATTTTTGTTTTTATTTATACATTATTTCATTATAAAATCCTAATTATAGCGATTACACAAAAATACGAGTTTAAGTTATTTTTTTTTCATTTAGAAATTTTGTAACTCTAAAGCTCTACAAGTACTCTAATCTCGAAGACGAAGCAAAGTATAACTAATGATTAAACAAACTTACCTTAAGTGATGTTCTATCATAATTATACGAAGGCTTCGTCTGAAGAGATTAGCTCCCTCCCTACCCAAACCCAAGAAAAATTTGCTAAAACAAAAACTAACAAAATATTATTTGCTCTAAACTAAATGAAAATGGCGCGCACAGTGTTGCCATAGTAGGGGGATCGCTGTACATGAATAAATCAGGGAAAAAATGATTTCTATTTATAACTTAATATTAAAATATTTATTTATTTCTACAAATCTCAACTATAGTGTATGAATGGCTACACGGTACGTGCTACTACAAGTACTCTAATCTCTTCAGACGAAGCAAAGTATAATTATGATAGAACATCACTTAAGGTAAGTTCGTTTAATCATTAATTGCACACCAGCACATTTACAGCTGAGACAAGGAGGTAGCAAGCGTATACAGTTGAATGTACGATGGGTGACCTTACCGCTGATAGCGTTTTCTTCCAGCCAACTTTTGGATTCTTAGCATTCGTCTCACAAATTTGATACACCAGACCTTGATTCCACTAAAACAAAACCACTGTCATACCAGACACAGCAAAAATCGGCTTTAAATTTTAGACTTTATTTCTTTAAGCGTAAAGTTGAAAATGAAATGAAAAGTTTCATTTCTCTTTTTCACTCACACGGCAGAAAGCCTATCAATATTGAACTTAAATACAATTGCATAAAAAGCTAAAGTTAAATGAATTTTTTAGTATTTTCAGGTATGCAGGGGTTTTGTTTTACCAGAATCAAGGCGTACCTCCAGCTCTACTAGAATTGGCGCACTTACCTCAGGCGTCGCGGGCAGGAGGGCGCTCCGTGCTCCTTCACACCGCACCTCCCACCGCCCGAGTTGCCTCACTATTAGTTTGTGGGAACACAGAAATGCTGACAAGCATTTGAGTAGGTGCCCGGTCGCGCCGACCGCCGTGTCGGCAGTCGCGTACGATACGGGCAGCGGGCAGGACACGCATTGTAACTAGATCCTTAAGTAATTCAGTAAACCAGTTTAACTTATATCCAGTGCTTTCACTGGCCAAGGCCAATCACCCATAACCTGGAGAACGATTGGGTATCCAACCCAACAGTGGTGACCCCGTCTTGCCCACGTGCCCACCGACTCACACCGCCGCCGCGTTTTGCCGTACATTCGTATATTATAAAAATAGTATATTTTCATGATAGACATATTGTGAAGTGTAGCAAAATAGCATCATGACGGCGCCACCACCGCCTCCAACACCGCATGCCGCCGTACAGGGCCTGGCGGCGATCAGCCTGCACAACAGAATACCACCATTTTGGAGGGACATGCCCAGAATGTGGTTCGCGCAGTTTGAAGCGGTGGTAGACTCCCAGCACCAGAGCGAAAAGGTGAAGTATGAATTAGTCATAGCTAAGTTAGCAAGAGAAGAGCTCTGCCACATCGCAGACATGTTAGAAAACGTGCCGGAGAAACCATACACTGCGCTTAAAGCCAGACTGCTGAAAGCGTTCCAAGAGAGCGCGGAGTCGCAGTTCAATAGGTTAGTGAAGGATATGGACCTGGGCCAGCAGAGACCATCCCAGCTGCTCGCCAAGATGAACGAGTTGGCGCGGAACTCGGGGACAGCTGGCGACACAGTAAAAAACCTGTGGCTGACCAGGCTACCCGGCTGGGTACGAGCAATATTAGCAGGGAACAGCACAGAGCTAAAGTTGGAGCAGATGGCAGACATGGCTGACAGGATCATGGACAACCTGCAGAGCGGAGAGATAGCAGAAGCGAGATTGGCCGCCGCCAAAGAGGAGCCCGTCACGGAATTGTTGACCACGTTGAGGAGCCTTTCCCTTGAGCTGCAAACGCTCCGCGGGGAGGTAAGTGAGCTACGAGGAAGAGAGCAGCAGAGGAGAAATTACAGCTCGAGATGGCCCCCGACCAGAAACGCATCTAGATCGAGATCTCGAGGGCCAAGGCGAACGCCGCAGAGCAGCGATTGGCTATGCAGGTACCATTTCCGGTTCGGAGGAACCGCGAAACAGTGCGAGGAGCCATGCAATTGGAAGAAGCAGGGAAACGGCTAACGGCGCATTCTAGTGCGGTGAGTGAGTGTGCCGAGTTATGTGACAGTCACCAGTTATGTGTTAGAGACCCTAAGAACAACATGTTGTTTCTAGTAGACACTGGCGCAAACGTGTCAGTAGTTCCCGTATCTATGTTTAAGGATGCAGGTGATAAAGGTAGCTATAATAAAGGAGAGTATACGCTGTACGCCGCGAACGGCACGGAGATCAAAACGTACGGATTAATCACTTTAGAACTTTCATTAGGGTTAAGACGTAATTTTAAGTGGCCTTTCGTCATCTGCGACGTCAGTAAACCTATACTAGGCGCTGATTTCCTGAAGACGCATAGGTTAGTTGTAGACTTACACAACAAGAGGTTGGTAGACCAGGTAACAACGTTGCACGCGGTATGCACCATTAGTAGGCACAACGAACCGTCTATAGTAACTATTCAGGCTGATAACCCGTATAGGGACCTATTAGAACAGTTCCCAGAGATCACCAAGCCGGTCAATTTCAAAAATGCACCAGAGAGCGATGTCTACCACCACATCGAGACAACCGGACCGCCGGTTCATGCCCGAGCGAGGCCGTTGCCGCCGGACAAATATAAACAGGTGAGAGAAGAATTCCGTATTATGCAAGATATTTATTTATTTATTTATTCTTTATGCACGATGTACATTGGCGGACTTAATGCCGTAGGCATTCTCTACCAGTCTACCATTGGGTGATGCAGAGCTAGTACGTGGTAGGCGCATATTAATTAGGGATTTGATTGTTCGATAGGTGATGGGGATTTGCGAGCCGTCCAGTAGTCAGTGGGCCAGCCCGTTACATGTCGTTCCGAAAAAGGACGGCAAGATACGGCCGTGCGGAGACTACAGACGGCTCAATGCAATAACGAAACCGGACAGATACCCGGTGCCTAGGTTGCATGATTTTACATATGGTTTGGACGGGAAAAAAGTGTTCACAACGATAGACATCAATAGAGCCTATCACTTCATCAGGATAGCTCCCGAGGACGTTGAGAAGACGGCCATCATCACGCCTTTCGGGCTGTTTCAGTTTCCCCGCATGTGTTTCGGCCTCCGCTCAAGTTCGCAAAGTTTTCAGAAATTCATGGACCACACAGTACTAAAAGGGCTAGAGTCCTTTTCCATGCCACAAGGCAAGCAAAACGCACAAAGCTCGCTGTTTTGCTACATAGACGACATAATTATTGCATCAGAAAATGATGCAATAAACAGAGAACACGTACGTATTGTATTTCAGCGATTCCGCGAATTAGGCATTACGATAAATGTGGCCAAGTGTCGATTCGGCCAAAGTTCAGTGGAGTTTCTAGGTCACACAGTTACAAGCGAAGGCATAAGCCCGTTACCCGATAAGGTAAGGGCGGTTGCAGACTATAAGAAACCGGAAACGGTTGAGGACCTCCGGCGATTCTTAGGTATGGTAAATTTTTATAGGGCGCATTTACCCAAGGCTGCGAGTCATGACGCGCATTTAAATAAGTTTTTGTTGAATTCAAAAAAAAAGGATAAAACGTTGATAGCATGGGATGCGGAGGCAGAGGCAGCGTTCGAGCAATGTAAGGTCAGCCTACAAAGCGCCGCTACACTCGCTCATCCAGCCCCTCAGGTACCGCTAGCGCTGATGACTGACGCATCGGACACATGCGTAGGTGCCGTGCTACAACAGAGATTTAAAGGGAACTGGCAACCGCTAGGGTACTTTTCCAAGAAGCTGTCAGACACACAGCAAAAGTATAGCACATATGATAGAGAATTGTTAGCCATCTACATGTCTATAGTGCATTTTAGGAACATGGTAGAAGGTAGGCAGTTAACAGTGTACACAGATCACAAGCCCCTTATTCACGCATTAACAAAGGTAAATTCTGAAAAAGAAACGCCTAGACGCATCCGTCAGTTAATGTATATAAGCGAGTATACAAGCGACATTCAGCACGTCAGCGGAAATGACAATGTTGTAGCGGACGCCTTATCGCGCGTCGAGTCCATAGTTTGCCCTACGGTGGTCGATTACCAAGAATTGGCCACCCAGCAGGAAAGAGACTCGCAGATTACCGACTGGCTGAGAGAAAACAATGAATCGCACATACAGCTCACACAGATGCATGTGCCCGACAGTAATACAATGGTATACTGTGAGGTATCGACAGGCAAGATAAGGCCGTACATACCCAAACAATTTAGGAAGACTATTTTTGACGCGGTACATAACTTGAGCCACCCGGGCATTAGAACTACATTAAAGATGGTTGCCTCTAGGTATTTCTGGCCGGAAATGAACCGAGATGTTAGAAGATGGGCTAAGAGCTGCATACAGTGTCAAAAAAGTAAAGTGCATCGTCATGTAATTTCAGGTGTGGGAGAATTCGCGCCGAGCGAGCGTTTCGAGCATGTGCACGTCGACATCGTTGGGCCCCTAAGTACAACACAACGGGGTAACAGGTACTGTGTAACAATAATAGACAGATTTACGAATTGGCCAGAGGCCGTACCAACCGCGGACATTACGGCTGAGACAGTAGCGAAAGCGATTTACGAGACGTGGATCTGCAGGTTTGGCAGTCCCACACGACTCACTAGCGACCAAGGGAGACAATTTGAAAGTGACGTATTCAGTAGCTTACTCAAAATGTTAGGGGTACACAGGATTAGAACCACTCCCTACCTCCCGTGCAGCAATGGTAAGGTAGAAAGGCACCACCGACAATTGAAAGCGGCACTAACATGTAGATTAACAGGGAAAGCATCCTGGGATGATGAGTTACCAACGCTTCTGTTCGGAATTCGAGCAGCAATGCGAACGGAAACAGGAGTTAGCGCAGCAGAGTTAGTATTAGGACAGGCATTACGGTTACCTGGTGATTTCTACAGCGAGTCGAGCATACCCGCGCACTTAAACCACCACACATACGCGGACAAGGTCAGGGAAACAATACGCAGTATGCAACCGAGAACACAGTCACACACTAGCGATAGGAAAATATTCATTCACAAAGACTTAAGTACATGTTCACACGTATTCGTCAGGGATGACACAGTGAGAAAGCCGTTAACACCTGCTTATGATGGCCCATACCGCGTCATAAGCAGGCGTGATAAAGTTTTTAAGATACAACTTGGTAATAGGCAAAGTAACATTTCGATTGATAGATTAAAGCCAGCATATACATTGGAAGAACCGCAGATTGCTGGTAGCAGCGACACAGTAGTAGACCAAAACTTACCAACGTCGACTCCGCCGACGACAAACACAGACAGCGACACACCCGCACTGAGACCGGCATTAAAGACCACTCGCAGTGGTAGAATCGTTCGTCCAACGGTCAGATTTAATTTGTAATAAAAACAACAGCCTGTATATGAACCAGATTAGAAAATAGATAGTCAGCGGTAAATCAGTATATAATTGCATCCTGTGTCTATTAGAAAACCATGTAAGGTCCACAGTGTAAAACAGTGTAATAAAATCAAGCGCTAATATGTAAGCAGCGAGCCTGCGGCCCGCCACGAAACCAAGTATACGAGCGTGAGGTATAAGCGTAGTGATGGATGGAAGGAGTTACAGGCGCTGTCGTGATGGACGCTGAGGGTCCCCCAGGGATGTAATTAATTATAGCAGAGCGGGTCATCACGGCAGCTACCATTAGTTCGGTATGAATGTGGATAGAATAAGTTTAGACATAGGTAACAGGTCCCTGCGGATGGCAAGCCTGTTACATAGTTGTAAGTTAGTTTTTAATGAGAGCGATAACAGCGCGCAATATTGCGCCACCGGACGCGCTATGTAAACAGAGACGGTGTCCGATAGCGCAAGTCAGCAGAACTGTACAATGAACATAGCGATACGAACCTAAAGAATATTGTTGTAATGATGTACCGATTGTGATGAAACTTTTGTAATGTATAAAAAATTCTCCCGTTTTTGGGACTCACATTTTTTTGTAAAGGGGGGAGTACTGTGGGAACACAGAAATGCTGACAAGCATTTGAGTAGGTGCCCGGTCGCGCCGACCGCCGTGTCGGCAGTCGCGTACGATACGGGCAGCGGGCAGGACACGCATTGTAACTAGATCCTTAAGTAATTCAGTAAACCAGTTTAACTTATATCCAGTGCTTTCACTGGCCAAGGCCAATCACCCATAACCTGGAGAACGATTGGGTATCCAAAAGGCTTCGTCTGAAGAGATTAGCTCCCTCCCTACCCAAACCCAAGAAAAATTTGCTAAAACAAAAACTAACAAAATATTATTTGCTCTAAACTAAATGAAAATGGCGCGCACAGTGTTGCCATAGTAGGGGGATCGCTGTACATGAATAAATCAGGGAAAAAATGTTTTCTATTTATAACTTAATATTAAAATATTTATTTATTTCTACAATTCTCAACTATAGTGTATGAATGGCTACACGGTACGTGCTACTACAAGTACTCTAATCTCGAAGACGAAGCCTTCGTATAATTATGATAGAACATCACTTAAGGTAAGTTCGTTTAATCATTAATTGTACACCAGCACATTTACAGCTGAGACAAGGAGGTAGCAAGCGTATACAGTTGAATGTACGATGGGTGACCTTACCGCTGATAGCGTTTTCTTCCAGCCAACATTTGGATTCTTAGCATTCGTCTCACAAATTTGATACACCAGACCTTGATTCCACTAAAACAAAACCACTGTCATACCAGACACAGCAAAAATCGGCTTTAAATTTTAGACTTTATTTCTTTAAGCGTAAAGTTGAAAATGAAATGAAAAGTTTCATTTCTCTTTTTCACTCACACGGCAGAAAGCCTATCAATATTGAACTTAAATACAATTGCATAAAAAGCTAAAGTTAAATGGATTTTTTAGTATTTTCAGGTATGCAGGGGTTTTGTTTTACCAGAATCAAGGCGTACCTCCAGCTCTACTAGAATTGGCGCACTTACCTCAGGCGTCGCGGGCAGGAGGGCGCTCCGTGCTCCTTCACACCGCACCTCCCACCGCCCGAGTTGCCTCACTATTAGTTTATGAATACACGTATGACACTATCATGTCCATACACTCACCATTATTGAAACTATTGCTTTTTAAAAACTTACAATACGCGCTAAATTACGGTGATAAATGTGGGTATCACATTACGTAAGACACGCGATCACGATACGTCCGGACGACGCGCGGCGGATGGCGCGACTGATGTGGGGCGACTGAGGAGTGAAGATAGCATGAGAGGGGAGTGACTCGCGTCGTAGTGGTAGGACTCGTCGTAGGTATCGGGCGGCGCGTGCGCCTATCAAGGGAGCCTCCTGTCCTAAGTCGCAGCACTCGCAGCCCCGCAGTAGGTACCGTTAGCGTATAAATAGGAGCATAATTTTAGGTGAAAAATTAATATACAATATTTTGTGTAAATTATGTTTTTAATCTATATCCATACTGGTGGCGCGATTCTCATGCCACCTGAGCTAGTGGACTGTATTTTGCGGGGGTGAAGCTAAATGTTTCAAATGACACTTTACACAACAAACAAGATAGGTGATCGGGTTGCCGCGGAGGTGGTTTAGGCATTGAATGCAACCCGAGAAATTAGGAGAGGATGCACTAACCTTTACGACGCCACGTGCTGTCGTAGCCGGTGCACCGGTCTTCTATTCCTGGCTCAGGAGTTGCCGCCCACATCACTAAATCACTTGAGGGACACGAGAGGCACAATCCGATCAGTAAAGGTCTATGAAAGCGGTTAAAATCCAACAAACATTATTAATTTCTAAGAGTCACGCGCGCCGCCGCCATTGATGCTTGCTAGTTCAAACGGAAGTCAAGATGCGGCTATTTCAACCATTGGCGGGGCGAAAACTATTGTTATCTCACTTTAGAGGTAGTGCGGGAGGGAGATGGGTATAGGGAGCGTGTGTTCAGTGTCAGCCAATTGAGAGGCGATTTGAATTTACTACTACTGGCGCAACCATTCCCCCCGGCTTGAAGGGTTACCTTCAAAACGAAAAATGCGGAACAAATCTAAAGTCTAATCTAAATCTAGGTTTGGGAAATAACAACTAAAATATAAACCTAGGTTTGAACTCGTGCCTACTGCTGGCTAGGCAGAGGGCAGAGGCGAACAACCGGGCGCAGATACGATCCGGTTGCCATTTTAACCCGTACAACACGAGTTATCCCGCGGGAATCGGGAAAAACTTCCTCTACTACTCCTAGAGGCCAATGCAAAGGAGGCGCACTCCCAGTCATAAGGACTACCACCGTACCTACAGTAATTGGGTTAGATGGAGTATTCAATTTTTGACGCGACTGCAGCGTGTGCAAACAATCGGTTCTCCAACGATTCCAAAACGATTGGACTAATCTATCTAAAAGAGCGTGACGAGTTAGAGGGTGCATTCCATCGTCATCAACATCTATTGCGGGCAAATATTTTAGCGTACTTAAATCACCGATACAACAAGCGAGTGCTTCTTCCCCTCGGGTGGTTCGGAAACCGTAGTGGGATTGAATTGACTAACTGGCCACTTATCTAACGCGGCATGAATCCAGGACGGTCCACTAAACCACAACGGGTGATCTACAATTTGCGAAGGAAGCAATCCACGAGAGAGACAATCGGCTGAGTTGTCGGTGCCAGCAACGTGAAAGAGATTTTGTGGCGCTAATTCAGATTGAATTTTTGCCACTCTATTAGCGAAGAATGTGTCCCAACGATGGGGCGAAGAGTGGGCCCAACACAAAGCGACTGTTGAGTCCGAAAAAGCTAAAATTCTACTAATATTAATGCGACACGGAAGTGCTAGTCTTAGCACTGCCATCCAAAACTACGCGGAGTTTAGTAGTAAGCTTATCTTCTCTAATAACTCCGTGGTGCGGGATAATGTACGAAGGGTGGGTCTCGTCAGGGTCCGCAGGCGCAGGTGAGATGTAACCTTTATCTAAATATTCGTTAACAACCTCATCATAGGCTTGCTTCAACTTTGGAGACGCCTGCATCTTTCGTTCTAAACAAAGAAAGCGTTTTTCAGCGGATACACGGAAGTCACCGAGCGAAAAAATATCTCCCTTGAAAGGGAGCGCGACAACATAACGACCCTGCTCATCACGAGTAGTCGAGCGACAATAAATCTCCTCAGCCATCTTGTTATCAGGGCTTAGGATAGGTGGGACATTGACCTCTTCAATTTCCCAAAGCTTGCGGATGGTAGACTCCAGTGGCGGCTCGACGGTGCAACAGAACGAAGCAGTCGATTGACTAAAACTATCTATAGAAGCGGGTGCGGAACCAATTATAACAAAACCAAGAACTGTTTCCAGTGCGTGCGGAGCGGGGTACATCGGTCCCCCTTGAACCTTACGTGATAACTGGAGGTGCGGGAGAATCGAAGCGCCGATCAATATATCGACGACTCCAGGAACAGCGTAAGTCTCATCAGCTAAAGGCAAGTCTTTAAATTTCGTTAATAAAGACGTGTCAACCGGGACGGTAGGCAACTGTTCAGTTATGTTATCTATAACGAGCGAATCCATGTCAAACCAAATATTATTATTAAAACGAGATCCAAACCTTGTTTTAACGGTGCCATGAACAGCTGACTGTAAACCTCCAAAACCCTTCACCACTGAGCGGGTTGAACGCTTATTAACATTGAAACCAAGACGTTGACAACAATCTTGAGTAATAAAATTACTTTGCGAAGCGCCATCTAATAGCGCTCGAACAATGTGCGGTTTACCTAATGCATCAACAATGATAACGCGAGCAGTCGCGAGGACAACAGTAGTGAGCGCAGTACTAGCGGACAACGAACACAAGGTGACGTCATTCGCAGCGGTCTCCGGGCGGGCCGGAGCGCGCGCGAGCGCGGGCTGCGGATGTGGCACAGACCGCCGTGTGCCACCGCTCGACGAACCAACTGTGCTCACATTGGATGCGGCATTACTATTTTCAAAATGAAGTAAAGTGTGGTGTCTCGCTGGACATTTGCGACTACTATTGCTACTATTACATAAAACAACGCGGTGTTTAGTACCGAGACAATTAAAACAAAAATTATTAGCGCGAACAAATTTATAACGATCATTAGGCGATAATTTTAGGAAACCCGGATACTTGTACAATTGCGAATGATGAGTATTACACAAAGAGCAAACAGGTGATTGTACACGTGCTGGTGCGGTATTAACATAAGTATGAGTTGACTTCAGTGACTTCGATGACGCATCTATTCTACGTTCGGAACTAACAACTTTCTTCGCGCCTTCATGTTTCGATGAAGAGCGTTGCAATATTTTTATATGCTCGCGAACAAAACTTTCTAAGTCTTCGAACTTAGGAATTTTATTGCCGCGGTGATCCGACTCAAATAAACGAATGGTTTCGGAATCTAATTTCTTTAAACCCATATACAAAAATAAGAAGTCGCAGAGGTCTTCGATCTTTAGGTTCTTTACGGCGCGAACAGATGATGCGAAAGTATCAAGAAACTTCTCTAAGTTTTGATCGTTACATGCCGTAATGGCTTTCAAATCAAACATCTGATCCAAATATGCGTTAGCTACCAATCTTTTATCCTCATACTTAGCTTTCAAAGTATTTAAAATTAAATTATAATTTTCGGCACTAAACGTAATTCCAGCGCAAACGGTTATAGCTTTACCAGTTAATTTTTCAACGAGATAATGCAATTTTTCGTGATCTGTCAACGAAACGTTCTTATCTATTGTATTCTCAAAACTATCTATAAATAAACACCAATTGCGAATGTTACTATCAAATTCGGGTATTTGAATTGGTGGCAACTTAGGTCGGTCGCGAGTGGGATTGGGTCGGTCAGACGGTTTCTCCAAACTCCTAGCGACGCGTTTGATACGACAATACAAATCGTCAAACGACGACAAGGCCTGATAACTCACTGAGTAATCGGGATCCAAATTCAACTCTAAAACGTTGATGTCATGTACTAAGGATTCGAAATCCGCGCGTAAACTATCCAAGTTTTCTATAGAACATAAGAACGAATCTCTAATAGCCAAATCAGAGGTTTTACGTGATAATGCATCACAAATCGATTGTACGCGAGAGTAAATCATTTCTCTTTTAGCGTATAAAAGTTTCAATTGAACCCCACTACCGGTCCTACCAACCTTTGGGGGCATTTTTACAACTAAATATCAAACTAAAGTGCGGTAAACAACAAATGAAATGACTTAATCCTAGCGGTACAGTACAGCGACGCGGCGCGAACGATATTCCGTAGGTAGGTAGGTACTTATAACTGCGAGTGCAAGCTTGAACAAACGCGCATAACAACAACCTGATCGTACCTACGCAAGCTAGATCGCTGTCTAGGTTCAACTATTATTTCAGGGATTAAGTATAGCGTAATATCTATTCAAATTAAAATACTTTCGTATGAATTTGAATGAAATGCGAGCGAGGTATAACCGCGTACCTACCTACGTAGGTATTAGGTAAATACGATGCGAGCTAGCGGCGAACGGACAACTTAGAAATTGAAACAAATAAAACCAAAAGCCAAATGCGTTAGGTATTACACTGTGCCTATGCACTAGGGTGTCTAGGATACCTAAGATCTAAACCTAAATGCCTAGATGCGGGGTTTTCTACTAAAATAACTAGGTATTTAGGTGCGGTGCGTTTATTCCCTATGGAATAAATAACAAATTGCGAACTACGACTAAGGATCCGGTACGATAAGGACCAAAAAGAATGGTGGCGCGATTCTCATGCCACCTGAGCTAGTGGACTGTATTATGCGGGGGTGAGCTAAATATGTTTCATATGACACTTTACACAACAAACAAGATAGATGATCGGGTTGCCGCGGAGGTGGTTTAGGCAGTGAATGCAACCCGAGAAATTAGGAGAGGATGCACTAACCTTTATGACACACGTGCTGTCGGAGCCGGTGCACCGGTCTTCTCTTCCTGGCTCAGGAGTTGCCGTCCACATCACTAAATCACTTGAGGGACACGAGAGGCACAATCCGATCAGTAAAGGTCTATGAAAGCGGTTATCTCACTTTAGAGGTAGTGCGGGAGGGAGATGGGTATAGGGAGCGTGTGTTCAGTGTCAGCCAATTGAGAGGCGATTTGAATTTACTACTACTGGCGCAACCACATACTAATTATTAATAGATTTTATGTTAAGGAAGATTGTTATTTTATTTTAATCATTTGGACATAACATACATACCTACCTATTACTGATATTAATGTATGTTGTTAACAATTAATAATTACAATTAATGTTAATACCGATTTTTATTTATATTTATCGTTTAAATTATTTGTAAGTAACATACTTGTTACTAGCCCAATGAGCCAAAGTCGCTTTAATAAAGAAGATTTGATTATTATTATTATTATTTTATTTCTCAGTACCTTGACTCTCGGGACTATGGAGTCCCGGGCCTTTGGAAGGCGTGCTTCGGGTCGAAGCCAAGACGCAGAGGCCCTTTTTTTTTTTTTTTTTTTTTACGTGCGCAAAATCCCCACGGATACCTCCCCACCGGAGCCGGTGGAGGAGGTTATGTCGGACTCGAACCGACTAAAACGCACGCCGCCTGTGGGTCGTTTTGGTTGCCGAAGGTGAGGTTGACAGGCATATCCCTCGCACCCCGGCCGACCCAGGGCCATCTCCCACGATATGGCCCTCTTCTCGGGTGTGGGGACTACAGAGTCCCCACTCGTCCCCGGAAACGGGGAGGCGCACCGCCGCGGCCTGCTTCTGCCAGGGTGACAGGCGGCTTCACCTGTCACCCCCAGGCCGGCGCTCATGGGGGGCGGAGGTCGTTCATCAACCTCCGACGCCCGAGTTGCCTTCGTACGCGGGCAGCTTGTCTTGCGATCCTTCGTCGCTCCCGCTGCCGCTCCCGCCCCGCCTCCTCCTTCACGAGCATTACTTGCTCGCAGAAGGAGGCGCCGGCCGCCCACGCACGGTGGAGAGCGTGAGAACCCTCACTCCCAGGGCCGCCACAAGCTCCCGCCTCGGCGTCTCCCACGCCGGACACTCGGTGAGCGTGTGCGGACCTGAGTCCTCGCTCGCGTCGCAGTGATGGCACTCGGACGTTGGCTCTTTCTGCATCCGACGCAGATACTTTCCGAAGCATCCGTGCTCGGTGATCATCTGCGTCAGACGGTACGAGAGGCTGCCGTGTGGCCTCTCTAGCCACTCCCCCATGATGGGTCTTACCACCGTTACTACGGCGTGCCCTGCGCTTGGTTGCCCAAGTCGTCTCTCCCATTCCGCCACCATTTCCCTGTGGAGCCGGGATCTCACGGCCCGAATTTCTTCGGGCTCGGGATCGTGACCCCGCTCCCGCGCCGCCCTTCGGAACCGGTATAGCGCCGAAAGGCATCTCGCTTCCAGGATCCATGGTGGGGATCCGGCGAGGAGACTCGCCGCGTTGAATGATATCGTGCGGTACCCCCTTATGATGCGGCACGCCAGCTTCCGCTGCGGACGCTGCAGCAGGAGCATGTGCCGATCACTTAGGGTGTCCGCCCACACGGGACACCCGTACAGGGCCATGGACCGCACGACACCCGCGTAGAGTCTCCTGCAGGAGTCCTCCGGGCCCCTCAGGTTGGGCAGTAGCCGCGCCAGAGCGTTGGCTGTGCCCGCCAATTTGGGGCCCAGACTTCGGAAGTGCTTCCCGAAGTCCCACCGGCCGTCGAGCACGAGCCCCAGATATTTCATCTGGGGCTTGATGCCGATGAGAGTGCCTCCCACTGTGAGACTGGAACCAGGTGGTGGCGTGCGCCGAGGCCCATGAAAGAACATGGCCTCGGATTTATGCAAAGCCACCTCAAGGCCCAGCCGCCGGATCCGTTCCACGACTTGAGCAACCGCGGTCGTGGCCCTCAGGATCGCTTCGCGGTGTGTAGCCCCGCTCGCCGTCACTAGCGTGTCGTCCGCATAGCACGTGACGGCGGCGCCGTCCGCAAGCTCACCGCGAAGCACCCAGTCGTATCCAATGTTCCACAGTAGCGGCCCGAGAACCGATCCCTGTGGAACACCGCATGACATCTCACGCCGACCGACGCCGGTCGCACTTGGGTAGATGACGGCTCTCTCCGTCAGGTACGCCCCGACTATGCGGCGGAGGTAGAGAGGCACACCGTGGTACACGAGTGCCTCCCTGATGCAACTCCAGGGCAAGGTGTTGAACGCGTTGGAGATGTCCAAGGACACCGCCAACGTCACCTCACCCCGGGCAACTGCCTCCTCCGCCAAAGTCCTCACGCGCATGATGGCATCCACGGTGGACCGCCACCGGCGGAAGCCATATTGGGCATCCGCCAGGTCCGGCCCCCTACCAGAGAGGTGCTCGACGAGGCGCTTCGCAATAACTCTTTCAAAGAGCTTGCCCACCTCGTCGAGCAACACAATGGGCCGGTAGCCGGACGGTTCGTCCGCCGGGCGACCCTCCTTTCGGATGAGGACCAGTTTCCCCGTCTTCCACATCTTCGGAAACTGGCCCCGCTCCAAGCATGCGCTGAGGAACCCTCTCAGTCGGGGTTCGAGACCGTCTTCTCCCAGAGCTAGGACCCACGCGCGGCCTGGAATGCCGTCGGGTCCCGGGGCGGTGCTCTTCTTGGCTCTAAGCCTTCGCACCGCCAGCTCCAGTTCTACCCAAGTGACCTCGGGGACTTCGTCGTCAACTACCACACTGGGCGCCACAGGCGACCGAGGTGGCGGAGTCATCTGCGGCGGAACGTGTTCCGCTCGCGCCGGGAACAGGGACTCGACCACTCCACCGAGCAGAGCTGGCTGGAGAACCCGGGTCAACGGCGGGGCCCGGGGGCGCAGCTTTCCTCTTACCATAAGGTAAGGCCGCCCCCATGGGTCCCGCTCCAGCGTCTCCATGAGCTCCTTATAAGCCGCGGCTTTCGCCCGCTTAATCTCCGCTCGGAGGGCATCTCTGGCCTCCCTGTATCCCACATGAAGCTCCGCCACTCGGGGCTCCGTATCTGCGGTTCGGCTACGCCTCCTACGGAGTCTGGTCCACCGGCGGTGCGCGATCACGCAGGCTTGCCGTAGCCTCGCGATCTCCGCAGACCACCAGTAGACCCGACGCCTTGGACTATAGGGTGGTGCCCTAGGCATACCCGCATCGCAGACACGAGTCATGGCCTCCCGGAACCACACCGCCTCATCGTCGATATCGACAGGCCTGTCCGGCGCAATGGCCCAGGCCTGTACGATGGCGGCCTCCAGGAGGACCTCCCGATTCAGTCTCCCAAGCACCCAGCGTGGCTCGCGTGGGGCCGGTATGACCGGCGCATCGCCCGCGGGGGGGGAGACATCAAACCGAACGTATCGGTGATCCGCCAGTGTCTCCACCCCCACAACAACACGCCAGTCCCGCACACGGTGCGACAGCGAAGCGCCTGCGAACGATAGGTCGATAATCGAACTGCGCTCCGCGGTCACGAACGTGGCTTCGGCCCCGCGATTCTGGAGAACTAGACCGTGATTAGCGGCCCAGCTCTCCAGAGCCCTACCTCGTGGGTTCATGTGCCGGGACCCCCAGGTCACTGACCAGGCGTTGAAGTCCCCGAGCACAAGAACCGGATGAGGATGACAGGCGTTGACGACGTCGGTCAGTCGCTCCAGCGACTGCCGGTACTCCCCTAACGCAGAGGCCCTTTTATGAGAATTTAATATGCTAGGAATACACACACATGGCGGATATCATCCCCGAGCGCACAATATGATGCACCGGGAGATGGTCCCCGCCAGGTGCAGAGACTATTGCTGTGTGGTGCTGTGGCCGCGATGGAAGCTAAATTATGGGCTATTGGATTGAGTATTGGATGGACTGGTGAATGGGCTATGGGGGGAGACTAACGGACGCCTGCCAAGACAATAAGTCTCAAAATTGTAAAACGCAGGCGGTGACTTGCCAACTCATTGCATGGACCCCATTAAAATAGCCACATATAGTGCGACCATGGAGCAACATCCGAAACGACACCCCACACAACGACAACGAATCGGGGTACGTGGTGTCGCCACTCACCAACAGCTTGCTACAAGCTGCCCGCGGGGTTATCGTTATTATTATAGACTGTTATATATTATCAAAAAAATTAGGAATTCTTTCTAAAACTTCAATAATGTAACCTAAAACAAATGTGTACTAAAATAACTTTAACAGTCCTTATATCGCGTGAGCTGCGAAAACTATTAAAAAAAAAAACAAAATAATGTATTAAAAACATGTGTAACTTAAAAAGGTCTACAATAAAATATCCAATAGCATATTTTTATATCTTAAGAATAACCCACAGTAACCATTTTTATCTATTACAAATTACAGAAAAATGATGTTATTTTCGAAGCTATTTTTATCAATACATCTGTCATTTCTTATCCAATTATATATTTATTTACATTTTTTTGGTATCTAAGTATTTGTGCATTTAATGTAGATCATAATTACCACTTAAACTATATAAGTACAATGAACAGTTTAAAAGATATCGCGATATACAAATATCGCGTGAATGAAATAAATTCAAACGTGGCTGACAGAAATACTGATAAATATCAGACTATGTTATGATTAACTTTTTATTAATTGTCATCCTAATAAATTATTTTGTATTCAAGACTGTTTCAGTACCTGTTGATCACTTTTTATTTTAGAAATTAATTATAGAAATCGGACGTTCCATTCAAAAAATATTACGAAATAATAAATGCCATTAAATCCGGTGGATTCCAGTACATCACTTGAAAATGATTAAATTCTCGGCATCGGGAGTTCGAAGTATGTCACAACCGAAACCAGAGAGGGTCAGCTGAACAGAAGGTGCAGCCGTAAGAAGAAACCTCCATATAGTGCACCCTGGGCACCGGAGACGGTAGCACCTCTCTTCCAGGGGAAACGCTGCTGACTGCAGAGGCCTGCTCGCCGACCAAACCTCACTCCGCTGTCCATCCATTCGTTATCCATCCACTCGCGGACGCTACACGGACACGGACACCTATCACCACATCCTTCCCGGCAGCGCAGAGGCGCGAAATTCGCTTTTCCCCTTTCCGGGTTTCAATGGGGACACCGGCTTCTCACACATGCAAGGGCCATCTTAAAACTATAGACCTTAAAACCAGCCAGGAGTGCGGAATAGTTTAAGCCTTTTTTTCGGTGGTAGACAAGAGCACGGCCCAACCTGATGGAAAGTGGTTACCGTGGTCTATGGACGTGAGTAACACCAGAGAAGCCATACTCGCTCTTTTATATTCCGGCATCTGAAGAAGCGGTTTTAGTGGGTCCAAGTGCGTTATAGCCAATACTTTACAGGATCAAATCTCACCGCGAGCGGAGCTGAGAGCAACAGCTAGTGCGATATATGCGGTACACAGACAACATGAAACAATATTATCGCTAATTTCATTCTATATTCTAAATCTGCAATCAGTCGGCAGTTCCCAGCTCCATTTCAACAAAGTACAACAACGCTTAAAGACATTCGCCGTTGTGCTGTTATCGACGCAACTAGTTATTACCGCTAAACACTTCAGTAAAGATCCTAATCTTTTAATTGGCCGTTAATCCGAGGAAGCATGTCGGTGCGAGTGTGAGCACTTGCGAAATGTACCTCAATGTAAGTGGTTATTTAATTGTCGCGGACGATACATTCGCTCGCACTAACACACTTCTGTCCCACTGCACCACCGCACCACCTAGCTGCACTACCGTACCACTAGTATGCACCCCGTCTTAAACTTAAGTTCCCGTCTTAAGCTTAACTTTAATAAGTTAAGTTTAAGACGGGATGTTTTTCCCTTTTGCATCATGGGCCCAGTAATGCCATCGGAAATTGCAGAAAGAGTGTCCCACCGCACCACCAGGCCACATCACTAATAGTTCTTTTCACACTGCTCTAGCGTATATGTGCGTTCTCTGTCACCTGCAAACCGATTGACCCCTTCGACTCGGTGCAAAGACGAGCGTTGAGGCTGGTTTACAATCCCATACTCGCAGGTAGTGTGGAACCTCTCCGCTTTAGGAGGGACTTTGCCTCGCTGTATGTGTTCTACCACCATACAATGGTTTGTACTCAGACCAATTGTTTGACATGATGCCCGCAGCTACATTCTATCATCGCACCGCTTGCCGTAGGCAGGGAATTCATCCTCACTCATTGCAACCCGAGACGGTGCGCACTGTGCGGTATGAAAAAAACTTCATCTCACGCACACTCAAGCTGTGGAATGAACTCCCTGCAGCAGTTTTCCCATACTCCTACAATATGAGGTTTTTCAAAAGGGGGATTAGGAGATTTCTTCAGGGACGGCAGCGCGAGTGTGACGCCACTGGTGTTGCACACGTTCAAATTCCACGGTAACCACTTCCCTTCAGGTGGGCCACCTAAGTGGTATAAAAAAACGTTGAAAAAACTCTGTACCGGTTGTGCCTTGGGTTACTCCCTGCCTGGACCTTCGTGTTTCCGCCAAACCAAGCCAAGCCCACGGGCACAGGATTGGTGCCGCGACCGTCGTGGCGGGTGAGCACACTAAGTTGGCGTGTACTTCAGCTGGGGTGTACACACGTCTATCCGAAACTTTGTTAAGCTTATGTACGTACCATTCACCAATAGATAGATAGATAGTTATTTATTGTACACCAATAGATTACAGTAGAACTTGTAGGTAGCATGCATACAGTTTGATGTGCGGCCTTATCGGAAAATGGAAGCGATTCCTTCCAAGCAACCTTGGGATGGACAGTGATGCATAAGATTTGGTGTTCCCAATCATTGAATTCAGTCTCAGGTAATAGAGGGTGAGCCTATTGCCGTCTTCCGGGCACTATTATTGACTCGGGATATGCATCTGAGTCTGAGTTTGAGCTGTATATATCTATCTGAAGTAAAACAACCTTGTACGACACCGCATGGGAAGAGATGGGGTGGCCCAAATTCTACTCTGCCGGGAACCACGCGGCAATTTTACATTTTAAACAAAAATCTTGAAGTTAAGCTTCCATTATTTTTCTTCGTTACGCACGACAGTATACCGGCGGGTCGTGGCAGTATACCTACCGCAGAATACTTCTTGTTCCAGAGAGTGTTACTATCAGTGCTCCTGGCGAGTGCGGCGGCGCTGGCGGCCGACATGCGCCCGCGCCGCCTGCGCAACATGCTGGACATGTACCTGGCGAGCCACACGCCTGTTGCGGGCCCCTTCACACTCAAGGGTATGATTAGATTAGGACTGCTCTCGGCGTGCCCGTGATGACGTAGGTGCGCTATGGCAGGCAGGTTCCCCGGCGAGCCGCCGCGCCATCTTCAATCCACCGACACCACGAGTGTTCGCATCTCGTACATACGTTACATTTTTTCATTTCATTTATTCATTTACTGCACGAAACATGGTCAGGTGTAATGGTGTTAACATATAATGGTCTACAGCATGTCTCACAGAAATTTCCGCATGCAACATTGCATACTATAAATATGAAAAATTTATGCAAACATGTCAAGGTCAAAATGAGTCTAAAATCAAAAATGACAAAATAACATATTATGCCGAGGATATTAAATAAACATGAGAATTAAAAGCAAATATGTCAAAAATTAAAATGAGTAAAAATCAAAATGTCGATGTCGATTTTTTTGAATTTTTTTGCGCCTGTGCTGCTGCGGCATCTGCTGAGACCCTCAAACGGCAAAAATATGATAACATTACAAACAATTACATATTTGAGCCGTTTGGGGTTGAAACGCTGGGTTCGTGGGGTCCAAGCGCACGGTCGCTATACAAAGAAATTGCAAAACGACTGGTCGATGCTTCGCGTGACCAAAGGGCTGGCCTCTTTTTCGCTCAACGGATTGGCATTGCCATCCAACGGGGCAATGCCGCCAGCCTTTTGGGCACATTACCAGTCGACATCGATGGGGAGGAATTCTTCGATGCTTAATTTGATCCTTTTGTATCCTATTTTATACTCTTGTAAATATTAGTTTATATCTTATTACTTTAGTTTACATGTTATATAAAAATGAATAATAAAAATTAAAAAGTAGGATAGTAAAAAAAAAAAAAAAAAAAAAAAATTCTTATACTACATAATATATTATATAATACATCAAATTGAAGGCAATAATTATAAATTCAATATTGGACGTGTCTTTTCTTTATTTTTTTAACGTGCAGAAACCTCTCGGATACCTCCCCGCTGGACCCGGTGGGGGTGGGTATGTCGGGCTCGAACCGACTAAAACCGCATGCATGATTTTTAACTTTGACCCATATCGCACCGCCCGTCTCGGCCTGCTTCTGCTAGAGTAACAGACGGCTCCACCTGTCACCCCCTAGGCCCGCGCTCATAGGGGAAATATTGAACGTGTCTCCCAGTTTTTTGTTCAAGACCTCAGTATTCAACAATAACTATATTATAAAAACCACGGATTAGTTTTAAAGTCTGGATTTCGTGCAAGACATAATGAGGAGAAAACACTTCATATTATATTCAGTTTTTATCGGCAAAATACGCAGACTATATATCACTGCGAGAGAAGGACAACTCGAAATAAAACCATGTACCAAACCGCCTGGCCAGTGTGGGAACAGTAGGCCAAAGCGTCCCAACATTGGGAGAGGCCATGTCCAGCAGTGGGCTGCGATAGACTTATTGATTGATTGATTTATGTCATACAACGCCATTTATGTTTGAAGTTAGCTCTTCTGACGTTTGGTTCACCATTATTCGACGCAAATCTTTAGTCATGTCTTATTTTAGCAATAATCGTTCCGATGCCCGATGGGTACGTGGACTCCGAGGACTGGACGTCCATCTCGGCCGTGCACCTCACCAATCTCATAAGAGAGAGCGAGATAGCCGAGGCGGTTCACGACAAGCTGCAACTTACGATCGACGGCGACGTGCCTGGACTGCTGCAGTACTCTGAACACGAATCGAAGGTATTGTCGCACTTCTTTGAATCAGAAAAACTCCAGTTGAGTGTGGCGGAGTTTGTGTTTGTGTCGTGTTTCTAAAGTTCTCTCCTATAAGTTCTTACTTTGCTTTCCCATCGCACAATCATCATCCTGAGCCTTTCTAGTCCCAAATATTTGAATATGGTACTCAATTTTTTCGGTCTTGAAGATTGTTTTATTCTTTATTTAAATTTTTTTTTGTAAAAAGTAGGTTTTTTTATTGAGGAGTCTTTGGATCGTTTTTTTCCAATCTTTTTTTTAAATCTAGGACACGCCATCTTGACTTCACCTCGCCTGATGGTAAGCTAAAGGCAAAGTCTCAGGAAAGAGGGTCACCATTGCAGACACTAAGTAATGTTATAATGGTGGCACTCCGCTTGACGGTCTCATCAGAAGCTTTTTCACGCCCCGCTTAAAGGACCCGGGACTGTAGGAAAAACGAAACACGTGAGCTGGTAATATCCATGTCTTGGTGGTGCGGCAAAGAAAAGAGTCTTCCAATCGCTTGGTTCTTGCTTGTATATTCTTAAGTCACCCAGTCGTATACTCTTACCAGCCTGAGCCAGGTCAGCTGCACCATTCCTTGCCATGTAGTTTAAATGTATAAGTCCCCTACGTTCATTCTTTGCACTTATCTAATTGTATATTCTAGAATCGTTCATGACTCCTAAATGAACCGCAATAACGCATGTCTCCCACCTGATGGAAAGTGGTTACCGTGACCTATGAACGTGTGCAACACCAAAGGAGTCACCACCCGTGCTGCCGACCCTGTATGAACGGATTGTGTCTTGCAGAAGACACAATCAGGATAAGCCTTTAGTCTTCCCACTGACAGCACAAAAACTCTCAAGTGAGCTCTGTCTACCCTACTCATCGCCGGGAACACAACACGAGGTTATTATAGCCGTGGTATTCTGTAGGGTGAAGGTATTTAGCCAGTCGGACTGCTCAATTGGGACGGGAATACCGTCGTACCTCCGGTGAACTGTGAAAAAATGTCTACTATGAAAAAATGACAAGAATATGGCCACTCACCAGAAGTATAGTTGAATGTATGAAGGAGTGAAAATTTATTCGCATATTCGCATAGTTACAGTTTGGATGATAACAGTTATTACAATAAGGTAGCCAGAGCTCACAGCAGAGTTATTGTGCTGTCAGTGGCAACACCAAAAGCTTGTCCTGCTTTGTCTTTTACACTGACAGCACAGAAACTCTGTGCTTACATGGTCGGCAGCGCGAGTGCGACTCCCTTGGTGTTGCACACATCCATAGGCCACGGTAGCCACTTTCTATCAGGTGGGCCGTGTGCTTGTCTGTCAACCAAGTGGTATATAAAATAGGTGTTTAGGGTGTTTCTCCAAAATTAAAGCAATTGACACTAAATACATTAGTAATGTCAAATGGTTTTCAGAATGTCGAGTCTGGTCGATCCTCTGACCCGGTACTCCTGTTAAGTGTGTGTGAGTGCCAGTTAACGTGTGATACACAAGCCCATGACCGGGCGAGGAGATGATGAGCAATCATCATCTCTTGTCACAATACGTTCGTGCCATGAGGACCTTTCACTTCTCAACTTCTTATTGTCTCCACAGGAACAATGCACACTAATACACAGTATTTGTACTGTTGCAGTCAGCACTGCGACAGAAGAAGATAAAGAATGAGGGCTTAGCGGACGATAACGTGATCATCAACATCACCAACTACGAGGAGGCTCACATCCCCAGCCAGACCATCAGCTTGAAGCGACTCAGGTTCATTTTGTACTAGCTGTTGCTCAGGCTCCGCCCGTGTGGAATTTTAATTCCATTCCCACAACTCATGGGAAAGCAAACTTGAATTCCTGGTGGTACTAGTAATGCAGCCTGGTGGTGCCGTGGGCAGGAGCCACAGCTCCTGCCCACAGCGCCTCCTGTATGTTTGTGAGCTTTTTATAACCTAGTATCTGAGAAATGGCGGGTTGGGTTGAGTGGAGGAACAGTCGCGTGTCTGTGTTACTCACCAAAGGAACTGGTTATTGCAGGCAGCTGTTGATGAAGCGCGCCAAGGACGTGCGGGCACCACTCATCGCTTCTACTATGTAAGTCATCATCTTAGCGTGGTATCGTTTTCTATCGTATTTTTGATTTCGCTTTAGGCTTTGAAGCGTCTGGCGTCTGACGTAACCATGAGGGCAGTGCCTACTCCACACCTCGTCCATCAATCACGTGAGGCTGACTTGTTGGCTCTGAAGCTCGTCGTTGGGTAAAAAGATATCGTTCACTGTTATAGAACTGTCAAGGGTTTAAATTTGTATGGACACCACCCAAATGTAAACCATCCCCTTGACAGATATATATGATTCATTCCAGTTCGAAAAGAGTTGTTTGTTTTACTTGAGTCTATCGATTTGTATTTCATATTGCGAATGGACGTAAGGTAGAGCGCCGCCGAAGTCTTCGGGACTCTTCGACAGGCCAACCACCTCCACAAGCCGGCACTGCTGCTCATTGGTAGTCGAGGCCGTGACGAAGGTTTTCCTGCCAGGTTATGCGGCAGTCGTTGCCGTAAAAGTAAAATATAGCAACTCGTGAACTAGCAGACGGGTGGTTGCGTCCGCGCGGAGCGGCTTTCTGTGACTTGTATGTGTATATGATGCGTGTCGTTTGTTCCCAGACCGTGGAAGCCGATGCACACGACCAAAGGTACGGGCACCATTATGATATGCCAGCTGATCGCACCCAGTATTATAGCCCTCACCCCACCCCTCGTGACGTCTGTTCTAAGTTCAATACTTCGCAAATTTTCTCACTCTTAAACAATATTTGTCTCTGTTGGCAAGTTATTGAGTAAAGAGATGTGCCCATTTATTTCTATGAATTCATTTACAGGAAAATCAAACCCCAAACCTGGTAGTGGTGGTAAGGTAGGAGGAAATAGTGGTGGTATCAAAGGAAAAATAGCTGAGAAACCGTCAGGAGGAGGTACAAATCAGGCAGGAGGAGATACAAACCAGGCAGGAGGAGGTACAAACCAGGCAGGAGGGGATGCAAACAAAGCAGAAGAGGGTACAAATCAGGCAAAAGGGGACATAGAAGAGACAGCTAAAGCTACGAATGAGACTGCAGGAGTGACAAGCGAGGCATCAGTAGTGACAAGCGATGCAGCAAAAGGGACAGACGAGGCAGCAGAAGGAACAGGCGGGGCAATAGAAGAAACAGGCGAGACCATGGGAGGCACAGACGAGGCAGCAGGAATAACAGGCGAGTCAACAGGAGGGACCGACGGGGCAGCAGGAGGTGCAGACGAAGCAGCAGAAGGAACAGGTGTGACAGCCAAAGGTGCAGATGAGGCAGCAGAAGGAACAGGCGAGGCGGCAGGAGGTACAGACGAGGCAGCACAAGGAATAGGTGAGGTAACCGGCGGTGCAGATGAGGCAGCAGGAGGAACAAGCGAGGCAACAGGAGAAAGAGATGAGGCAGCAGATGGAACCGACAAGGCAGCAGGAGGTGCAGACGAGGCAGCAGGAGGGACTAGTGAGGCAACAGGTGGGACAGACGAGGCAGCGGAAGGAACAAGTGAGGCAGCAGGAGGTACAGATGTGGAAGCAGGAGGTAGGAAAGGGGCAGAAGGTACAGTTTAATTCATTTTCAACCACTACCGATAGGCCATCCGATGTATTCTAAGATGGCCTCATGGAATGTTTGCTAAAATATACGAGACATATCTAAAATACCAGTAATCTTTATCATTTTGTCTTAGAGATCTGCCTCCCTGAGACGCCATAGCGACGTCGCCAGCGGCACACATCTATTTACTTCTGGCATCCGCAGGTCGCCAAATCGAGTGACCCTACGTCTCGATAGTCAGTTCCTTGACGCCATGTTGGTTCTTCTTTGTAATCCACGTCACAGACTAATGGCAACTGAATGACGACTGAGTGAGCGAGGCGCAGTTTACACGTGTACATTACAGTGGCAACACTGGCAACGTCGCTAGGCCGCCAGAGTATCCAGAAGCCACGTAGGGAGCTGTAGCTAGTGGCCACACTTACAAATTGACGACACCGGTCAGCCGTCTCTCAGTTTTAGGTACCATGCATTTCAATATTAACTGCTTGGATACGTAGCCGACGACGTCACCATGGTGTGTCAATGAACCAGCAGGCGGCTCACCCGACGGAAGGCGGTCACCGTAGCGTGTGTACCTTTCGCAATGTCAAGCTTTGCCACAACGAATGGGTGCAATTTAAAAGCAATTAGTACGCACATTTTCATGATGTGTAAACTCCATCTTTTCTCTACAAACAATGTCTGCGCTGACTGCAAGGTTCTCATGGTTTGTCAAATATATGTTCTAAAATCAACCCAACGAATTCACGGAAATATCCCCTCTCTTCTAACCCTAGAAGATATCAGTTCAGGGATGGCACATAAAACCCCATTTGCTGCATTTGCATTTGCATTTTGTCCTAAGCATATTTATATTACGCATTACGCTTAACAAACAATAACTTCAACATAAGGACTTGGACTAAACATAAACTGGCAAACTGCCTACCCCTTCGGGGATATAGGCGTGAGTTTATGTTATGTTACAAGTACACATATAATAGCGATAGGGACAGAGAAAGTGACTTTGTCGCCTGTCCCTATCCCTACGTACGCTTAAATCTTTAAAACTACGCAACGGACTTTGATGCGGTATCTTAAATAGATAGAGTGACTAAAGAGGAAGGTTTATATGTACAATAACATACATTAAATAATGGAGAAAACCTGTTATTTTTGAGGTTTATAATGTGATGTCGTAAATAATAAAAAATAAATCCGCTAACATTGCAAACGCAGGCTGAACCTTACGAGATTTATCAAATAATGTACTAAGAATTGTACACACTGAAAAGGTCCACAGAAAACTCAGCGATGGTATATGTCTATCTCTTATGGATATCCCATAATAACATTTTTATATCATTTACTTTTAACGACAAATAATGGCTAATTTTCGAAGCAGTTTTAACCAAAACAGCCTCGCGGAAACTCGGACTCCTGAACAAAGTGAGACGTTTTTTCACGCCGGAGCAGCGGTGTCTTCACTATAAGGCACAAATTCGCTCCTGTGTGGAATACTGCTCGCATCTCTGGGATGGCTTCGCGAAATACCTACTAGTCGCTGAAACCTGCTCTCGACAGGTTTCAGCGACGCGCGGTCCGAATTATTGGGAACCCTGAGGTCACGAACACCCTCGAGCCTTTGCAGATGCGTAGAGATATTGCTTCCTTGGCTGTATTTTACCGTCTCTACCATGGTGAGTGTTCTGATGAGCGCTTCCAACTAATCCCACCATATCCTTTCCTACATAGGACAACACGTGCAGGCCTTAGATGTCACCCTCACACTGTGCAGAATATACGAGCAAGAACCAAGCGGTTCGGGGACTCTTTTCTTTGCCGCACCACCAAGACCTGAAATTCATTACCAGCACACGTGTTTCCTTCTTCCTACAGTCCCGGGGCCTTTAAGCGGGGCGTGAAAAAGCATCTGATGAGGCCGTCAAGCTGAGTGCCACCATTGTAACACTTAGTGTCTGTAATGGTGACCCTCTCTCCTGAGACTTTGCCTTTAGCTTACCATCAGGCGGGGTGAGGTCAAGTTGGCGCGTCCTATATAAAAAAAAAATCTTATCCAGATTATCTTCATATAGATTATTTTATCATATACATAGATTGCCCTTTACAGCATACGATTTAAATGAATATTTTCGAAGATATTACAGATTTAAAAATTGTGGGACGTAGCGTTTGCGGCTATATTGTGGTGTATTTAGTACTCGTATCAGCATTGCAATGCATCCGTGAGAAGCCGGGGCATGTCGCTAGTAATTTATATAAACAACTTTCACACCCCGCCGGCCAGCACAACCGATTAAAACAGCACGCAGGGCGTTTTGGTCTCAATAAGGCATCTCCCTTGCACCCATACTGACCTTGGAAGACCTAAGGTCAGCCGGTTCATTTTGAGACTGTGTGTGTGTGTGTGTGTCTGTTAGAACTCGACCGGCACCAGACAGTTCCGGCGCTCCCCTGACCCCAGGCTTCCTTTGTAGACAAGGTGAGTCCTCATATTCCTACAACAACCTGCCCAGCCTGATCACGCGGGTCCTTGGGGACCGACTTCATGGACATGATGCCGCTCACGTATTATCCTGTATTCCTGTACCACCGTCAGATCTATTTAGCGACTTAAAAAGTCTAGCATCTTTACCAACTTTCACCTTATTAGAGGATTAAACGATCACCTCTATAAATATGAGAGAAGAACTCCCTGCTGCAGTTATAACAAGCGAGTGCAATATGGGGTACTTCAAGAAGAGCATTAGAAGGTTTCTTTAGGGTCGCAGCGCGAGTGTAACGCTCCTGGTGTTGCACACGTCCACAAGACACGGTAACCAATTCCCACCAGGTGGGTCGTTTACTATTCTACCACCTAAGTGGTATAAAAAGAAGAAGAATGAGTGGGATAGGACGGTGTTTGAACAGAGAAATTTATTTTTCTGTCTAAACTGTCTAAATCTCTGTCAAAATTTTCAAATTAAAAAATTTCTCTACAAACAGCGTTGTATCGTTGTACCGCGGCTTGGCGTTGGCTGTCGTCCATCTTCCAAGCCTGCCCCGAGGAATCCGGCGCGGTGCGGTCACTACCGAATTGTATTTTGTGAAGTCCATTTCAATATCCCCGTCACCCCCAGCCGCTCGCGTCAATGCGCGGAGTAGGCAGAGGCATGTTAGTACCAACATATGTATCACCAACTGTGATTTTCAATGCCAGTTCACGAGCCTATTGCTGCCAAGTGGGCACTTTGTTATGGGTTGTATGTTTATTATTGGATGGAAAATACTGAACAGAAAATCGAAACGTTGGAAACTAATGTAATTTTGTTTATTAGGATGCTCACTATTATCGATTTGGATGGGAAAAATGTTACATGAATTAAAATATAATTTATAAATATTGTAATATAGTTTTTCTGAAATCAATCATTTTACTCTATTCACTACAGTAATTGATAATAACAGATAATAAATGGTGTAGCAATATTAACAGTGTAACCAACATTAAGAAAATTCCTGTTACATTAGTGTGACAACCCGCACATGGCGGGGACATTGTGCAGTTTAAATAAAGCACTTAACGACGAAGAACGGGAGAACTCAAATGATATTAATTTATGTCTCTGTTTAACATATTTAAATAACTATATTGTTCTTAAAATAAAAGTAATGCATATTTGATTTTGATTTCTATTCAAAGCGTTAAGAACTTGCCCCTGACGGGAGTAGTTACCATTTCCACGTGACTATACAAGTCTGGTACACATATCAGCAAGTTCACGCACATGCCCTAACTGGTCAACCAAGAAACCAATAAAAGATCTGATCAACCAATGACGTGCGCCCACTGAACCTGTTATTGACTTAATATAATCTACGATTGGTCGGCTGGCCAAAGAGACCTACACCACGCATTATACGTAACCTGAGTCCATTACTACAAAGTCTACAGTCTACTATACATGGATGTTTTGGACGGCAGGTAATTAAATGAGGCCATTGTGTGGTGGGTAATATTTATAATCACTTAAAGCACTTAATCGTATACGGGTTTCTGGCCTACGAAGGGGATAGGAGTCCAGATGCGTCCAGGTAACCTTGGTTTCTTCTCATCTTTTCTTGGACGCTCATTTTCTCTCGAGTCATATGTCTGAACCCTTTTCGGCGTTTTTCGTTTCTCCTGTGTGCCGCTGTCTCTCTCGTTGCTATGATTCTGGTCGTGCAAATTTTTGAACGACTCGTAGTTGCCCCATCCTGAGTTCGAGTTCTTGCCCATCCCGACGTTATCCCATCTACTATCTCTTACTTTCACTGTCTTTTTACTTCCGTTGTCGTCGCTATCCCGATTCCTTTTTTTCTTATTCTCACGCCCTTCTTTTGTACCCCTGTCACTATCATCTTTATTCAAATTGTCATCTTTTCTATCCCAATCATCGTCGCGCTTTTTATTCCGGCTGACACCTTCTTTATCCCATTCGTCATCTTTTTTATTCCAGCCATCTTTCTTACTCCAGCTATTATCTTTATTATTCCTGGTATCTTTTTTGTTCCTGCTATCATCTTTATTATTCCAATCATCTTTGTTATCATCTTTTCTGTCCCGATCATCCTTTTTACCCCAGTTGTCTTTCTTATTCCAGTTATCTTTTTCCCTCCCGCCATCATTCTTTTTGCTCCCACTGTCATCATTTCTACTCCAGTCATTTTTTTTATTCCAGTCATCTTTTTTGTTCCAGTTATCTTTTTTGCTCCTGCCATCATTTTTATTGGTACCACTGTCATCATTTCTACTCCACTCATCTTTTTTATTCCAGCTATCTTTTTTGTTCCAGTTGTCTTTTTCCCTCCCGCCATCATTTTTTTTGCTCCCACTGTCATCATTTCTACTCCACTCATCTTTTTTATTCCAGTCATCTTTTTTGTTCCAGTTATCTTTTTTACTCCCGCCATCATTATTTTTGGTCCCACTATCATCATTTTTACTCCAGTCATTTTTTTTATTCCAGTCATCTCTTTTGTTCCAGTTATCTTTTTTACTCCCGCCATCTTTTTTTTTACTCCCATTGTCATCATTTCTACTCCAGTCATCTTTTTTATTCCAGTTATCGTTATTACTCCATTTATTATCTTTCTTATTTTCATCCTCATAGTTGTCATCCCAATTATCGTCTTTTTTTCGTTTGTTACTGATTTTTGAACTTTCAGATTTTTTATCCCATTCATCATCTGTTATTTCTTTTTTTCTACTTTCGATTTTTGCACTCACTTTTGACACTTTTACATCGGGTTCCTTTTTAGTATCATAATCTGCCCAATCTACTACCGTTTCTTCTACCTCAACGGTGTTTTCTATTTTTTCGGGTTGATCTTGCTTTTTGTTATTATTTTTCTTTGTTTTAAGATATTTTTTAGTAGTATTTTTTTTAACTTTATTTTCTACACTGTTATTATTTTTGCTATTCTGACTTTCAGGACTCTCATTTTTAGTATGTTTGTTAATCTTTATTTCTTGTTCCTCAGAATCATTGTTTTTTTCTTCTGAGTCTTGGACTTCAATTGTAATAATTGGGTCTATTGTGTCTTTCTTAGTCGACGGTTCTTTTTCTTTAGATGTGTCTCTATCACTATTTTCATTATCTTTCTCGCTACTGACCTGTTTTCTGAGCATTGAATTTGTGACTTCTTTTTTTTCTTGTTCTGTTGACAGCAAAACTACTGCGTCTTTTTTCTTTTTTGGTACATTTAAATTTTTTACCTTTTCTTGATGTAATACAGTATCTGATTTAGTTTCCCATTTACTATCTTCCTGAGAATTATTAGCGTTTATATCTTTTTCGCTAGTTTGATGGTTCACGTTTATTGTTATTTCTTTTAAAGTTGTACTCTCTGCTTTGGTAGGAGTACCTAGGTCTTTTTCAAGGTTGTCATTTAATTTATACTCGGTCAACATCTGTTCTATAATAGGTTTAACTAGATCATATGCTTCTGCAGACTTCAAGGTACCTCCGTTTGATTCTATTGACATTTCTGGCAAAACCTCAGCTGGAATACAAATGAAGAAGGCTTTGTTATCTCAGTGTGCTCAGGCTTTTAACCAACTTCACATCATACTAGGCTTAGTAATAACATACATGTAAACTCGCATCATGTATGTTGATTTTTTCGATTTAAATTCATAACTGTATCGGTTTACCGTAGTCAGTGGAATTTTATGTAACATTACTAAACTAAATAACAACTAACTTACGATCTCTATGGTACAGTCCGTCGCCCTCGCCAATATTTCTGCGTTTGTCATCGCCCTGGTCATCTGTAGCATCGCTACTGTCTTCAGAACTGTCAGTATCGGCCAAATCCGCGTCTGTTCTGTGATGTTAAATTGATCATAGTGTTAATAATATTAATAATGCCAATAATGCTTTGTGTATGTGGCCCGTATTGTTGAGTGATAAACACGATATTATTGAAGACATTGTCAATATTATTGAACGTGTGTGGTAGGCGATAATCTATATTTTTAAGCGCAGTCAGCATTAAATCAGATGATGACGGGTCTAATTAAAATTTTGATAAAAATTATAAGATAATTTAATTTGGATCACTTGCTATGTGATGCGTTATGCAACTTACATTTTCCGGTCACCACTCCTCAGCGTATGCATTGGAAGTCTCCCAAGCATCTCCATCTCCTTATAATATGAACCTGAAACAACTCTCTCGAAGTCATATCCTTTAAATTATCTTCAAATATTCTCAAAGTTTCAAATAAAGCTACTTCTTTTAGTGTTAGAAGAAACAGTGTGAATGTGTGTGATCAAATATTAACCCTTATGTACAGTATCGGTATCCACTGTTCTCCCTGTTAGTGGAGAGCTCACAGGACACTCGCCAAGGTAGAGACAATCCCTTCCTGCTCGGGTACTCACGTTCTGTTAACCCCGGGTTGTCGTCATCACCGTCGGCGCGTCCGTCGGGTAGTCTCTTGTAGGCGTCAAGCACATCGGGGTTGCCGATGTACTGCATGCTAGCGGTTCCTCGGATGTCGATGAACTTCCGGCCGCTGTCGTATTTCCTCTGCAGCTCTTTCATTGATTCGAATACGTCTCGATCATCTGCGTCTGTACCGACAATCATAAAAGTCAATCAAATAAATACACAGAAGTGTAGATGTAAAGAAACCAATAGACCTTTGTGCTCACCTTCATTTCGTTCATCATTATTTCTCAAAATCAAAGGTGCTTCTTCAAAATTTTCGATTTTGTTAACGAAATTAATCAGTCTGGCAGTTTCCGCGGCTCTGTCGGCACCTCCCCTGCCTGGCGGACTCCAGAGGTCGACCCCGTTGACTAAATATACTGCAACAGGAAAAGAAATGAATACAACTACTTATTAGGCACTACTCCTTGAGAACGAATGGGTCGACTCAATCACACGAATCATCTCATCATTGAATGGCATTTCAGTTTTTTTTTCTTTGAGCACAGAGAGCGACGTAATCTCTATAAGCGATTTTTTATTACTTATTTAGGTATATAAAAGCCCAGTTCTTATCATGTTAGCTACGTGCCGCGGCTTGCGCCCCGATATTATTACTTCGCTCGTAGATTTTACAGAAAAAAAATCGGTTATTTGTCGTCCTGACAATAAGGAATACAAAAAGAGATACAAATTAGGTGCAATCGTTCGGAGCAACTTTAGATGGCAGACAACAGACAAGAACATCTAATGTGAATTTGTGGACGGGGCGTCATACTTACATTTTTATTAATATAAACATGGATTTCTACATTTAAAAATGTATTTACAAGTAAATAGTTCAGTTAATACGTGTTAGATTGAACAAAATACTCACCGACCAAGTACAAAACAAATAAGTGCATTATTCGTCAGCGCGGCATCGTCCATGGCCGCCGTTTGGCTCCAGTACGCATTGCTTCATTTTGCTTATCGCGGGCGGTTGATTAAAGTCGCGGCGTGCCATAACAACGCCGATTTTACAGGTTTACTGTACAAGCGACTGCGGCGGCGGCCTCGCAGCGCTCGAACGCGCTTGCTGTCATAAACATTACATATTGTAATCATAAGAAAGTCTAACAACAGGTCTAAACTACAGAACTCCTAATTCCGAAACTCCAAAAGGTCATTGAGGTCAGGTGGCAATCGCTTCACAGACAATAAGTTCAGCTCCACCACAGGGTCCACCCTTGGATTCCAAGGTTAATGCCTCGGATACCAAGACTAGCGCAAGAATGATAATCATTTTATATTTATAAAACTTAGGTGCCAGACAAGCACACGGCCCACCTGATGGAAAGTGGTTACCGTGACCTATGAAAGTTTGTAATATCAGTGGAGTCACATCCGTGCTGCCGACCCTTTAAGAACAGAGATTTTATGTGCCCCCAGTGCAGAACACAAAATCATTACAACCCTTTGGTCTTCCCACTGACAGCTCAAAAACTCTCCAGTGAGCTTCGGCTACCCTACTCACCGCCAGGAACACAACACGAGGTTATTATAGCCGTGGTATTCTGTAGGGTGGAGGCACTTCCCCAGTCGGACTGCTCAATTCGGACGGGAATACCGTCGTTTCCTTCCTCCTCGATCATCATCATCGTCATCATTTTGTAATAATATAATAGACCCTTTTTGAGAGCGGTACCGTGTCCTTGAACCTACTCGATTCACGCCACAAGCCCTGGTACTGGCCTTGGAAGAGTGTGTAGCATTCCACCGCCTTCTTTTGCGGGTTATTCATCGACACATCCTAGCGAGGTAGCGATGCGGTTAAAATTGGCAGCGCAAAAGTAACGGGAGACGTATCTCGTACCATAGAAGACGCACGAGGGGGCGGAGCTGGAATGTTTTCCATCCTTCATGAGCGAAGGCCTGGGGTGACCATAGCAGCAATAGACCATTATGGAGGCACGTCGTGTTAAAAATTACGATGCCTCTTAGAATAAGGAGAGGAACAAAGTATAGTAAATTGGCAGTATTCAAAAATACCTGTGACAATATTAGTCACTGTTATAGTAGACGAGTAGAAACCAAAGAAATGAAAAGAGCATTTATCATTATATATATGTTTATTAGAGTCCTCAACAGACTCCTAATCGTTGCGTGTACACACACACACACACAACTACGTCACAAGGGCGCTCCTTGCGTCACGTCTAGCATGTCGACGGGCGCTAGTTTTTTTTTTACATTTTTGGAATGCTTCCTTAAACTACGAGTACATAATGTTATATAATAAATACAGCTCCAAGAGCTTGTAGATCACAATCTTGTCCGTGGTGCGTTAGCCTAGGTCGTTGTTTGTGATAGAGATACGAGATCAGTAGGATGTGGCAGACGAAGTCCAGCAGCTATCAACCAGTACACAAAGTTACAACTTTTACTACCTTTAAAATTAAAGATTTTTAATTCAGTGACGATCGGAAGTCAAATTTAGTGAATTCTAATGACGGACACAAGTGGGAATAAGTTGAATTTGATTAGAAAACTAAATTATATATAATTTATATAAACTATAATTAAATAAATAAATACAAAATTATAATTAATAAGGGTAATGTCACGTGGTCATGTGTTAAATATTCAGTTGACAAAATAATTAATGACATTAATTTTATTTTGAGTTACACTAACTGAACACGCGTGTGTAAAATCTCTCGTGTCCAGTTGGTGATTGCAATAATAAAGTGTAATACAAATAAGATAATAAATACAATTTACACTATGTACTGAAACAAATATTATTAAATACAATAAATTCAACAGTACAGCGATTTAGATATAAATACTTTTACTAAAACAGAATATCACGACATTGAAAATAAGTTGTCAACTGCACTGTTGATGAGAGTTAAACATTATCGATAACTGACTTTTTCTATACAGTGAGATATAAGAGAGAGTATCTACAAAAAAACTAACTTCCATGAATTGTAATGACCATTATCTGTCAAATAGTAACTAAGTTTGTGAAGCAACTATTTAGATTACTTCTTATTGAATAAAAAGGACAGCCTGTAAGATTTGTGCTCGTGTGGGTATTCCCGCGCTCTGTCCGAGGGGCCTTCCCCGCGCGGGATACACGGTGGAGTTTGTTCCAACTCTATGACATTTTGAGACTCCGGCTCCCATAAATTACTCAAGCCGTCTTGCTGTGAGATGATGATACCACTGTGACGGAATTTTGATGACGCAGCGCGCAGATGGTAATGAGAGTGAATGTTTTCAGAGTCTTCTTCAGAGGCTTTATCGAAAAGCTTTTTAATTTTAACTATTTTATCTTTGCCTGATTTTGCAGTATCAGTATTTCCCTCCTTTTCTTTTAGAGTTGTTTCTTTGTTTGCCACTTTATCAATATTATCATCTTCAACTGCCTCAATTTCACTATCTTGTGGTGAGTGCTCCGTTTTACTTTCTGCTGCTGTCTCGCTTGATTTACCTTCTTCCACTAATGGCGCTGACTTATTCTCTACCACTAGTGACTCGGTTTTACTATTTTCGACCGGTTTCCCTATTTCAGTATCTGAATCTGTTTTATCTGTGTCACTTTTTTCAGTTAGATCTTCACCATCTCTCAGTGATTCTACAACTTTGTGATGTTCCGTCGATTCCTCCAGTTTACTTCCCTCTGCTTGTTGGCCTATTTTATCCAGCTCGTTTGATGCTTCAACCGTAGTTATTTCTGTTGGATTCTCTACTTTACTTTCAACTAACTTACTATCGGCTATTGGGTTCTCCGATTTTCCTTCGTCTACTATATTTTCTACTGAGCTTTCACTCACTTCACTTTTATTTGTTTCTGTAGAAGTTTCGTTTTTCTGTTGCTCCAGGTCTACGTTTCGAGAAACTTCTTCAGAATGTTCATCGAGTAGCGATTCATCCTCTATTGTGATATTTGAATTTTCTTCCTCAATTTTTTTTGTAGATTGATTTTCATTACCTTCCTTCGCGTTTGTATCTTTTACATTATTCAGTTCACTTCTAGCCTCGTCTGGTTCATCTTTCACCTCATTTACGTTTTTTTCAGATATTGTGTCATTGATTTCATCGTTGATGACACTTCCTTGTTTGCCTGTATTGTACTCATCTGTATGAGAACTTGGCAAATAACTATCTTTTTTATCTTGAGTTTTACCAAGTTTAAGATCCTCTGCTGAATCAGGATTTTTATGTTCTCTGTGATGGTGTTCATGGTTTTCCTCGAAGTGTCTATGATTGTGGTGATTTCTCAAGTATAATTTATCGTCATGTTCAACTTTGTCATGTTCTTCTTGGGTTTTATCAGTGTCAATTTTTACATGTGCTTCATTTTTATCTTGGTAATCGTTGGCATTCTTTTCATTAAAGTTAGACTTCGATTTTTTGACTTTAATTTGTTGTGTTTGTTGAGTGTCACTTTTTTCTGCGGTTTTACTTTCGAGTAGATTTCCCTCTTCGTTAATTTCAGACGAGTTTTGTTCATTGTGACTGTGTGATACATGTTCTTTTTCATCGTGACTTTTGTGAAGTTTCTTCGAAATCTTTTCAGTATCAACTAAGGATGTTAAATTGTCTTTTGCACTTTTTTCTTCTATTTGCTTTGGCTCCGAAACTTTTTCTTCTGTTTGTTTACCGTCTGTAAGGTAGTCCTCTTTATCTTCTTGTTTATCATAACTTTCCAAGTCACTAATGTCATCTGTAGAACTTGATTTCCCGCTCACATCACTTACATTTACATCTGAATCTTGTTTTTCGGAGTAAGAATCATTAGATCTGTTATTACTTCCTTCATTTTCATAGCCTAGTAGTGTGGGAGAAATACGATCAACTGCTGGTTCTTCGCTGTCAGAATTTTGAACACTACTGCTTCCATCATTGACTGATTCGTGCACTCTGTTATCTGTTTGATCTGTGGAATCTTCGCTGTTTGTTGATCCTTCAATTGACTTTGAATTTTCTACGACATCTGATTTTACAGTTTTTATTCCTGTAACGTCTTCGCCTGATCTAGACTCAATTGGTTCATCAAGCGATGTTTTATCTGATTTACTGGTTTCTTCTTTCGTGTTATCTTCATGTGAGTTAGACTCTTTTGTTTCTATTAGTGATACTGTATCTTCTTTTGTATCATCTGCGCTTGAACTAGGTTGTTTAGATTCTTCAAATGACGTTATTTTATCTGATTTTTCATTTTCTTTTTCTTTGATGTCGTTATTTGAACTAGATTCTTCTGTCTGATCTGTGTCGTCTTTACTTGATTTAGACTCGTTTAGATCATCAATCGACAATGATCTATCGGATTTCACGGATGCTTCATCTATGTTATCTTTACTCACCGAATTTTCAGATTCTGCAAGTGACACTGATTTATCAGATTTTTCTTGTTCTGAGAAGTCTTTATTCAATGTAGACTCTTTTGGTTCTTCAGGTGAAGTTGATATATCTGAGTTTAAGGTTCTTGAGGAGTCCCCACTTGAATCAGAATCTTTTAGTTCTTTAACTGACGATGATTTATCTGATCCTACGCTTTCCTCTTCAGATGTGACTTTACTTGAACTATGCAGTTTTGATTCTTTGTATGAAGTTGTTTTATCAAATATAACAGTTTCTTTCGAGACATCTCCACTTGAACTAGGTTCTTCTGATTCCCCGAGTGATATTAGTTTACCTGCTTTCACGGTTACTTCTTCTGAGCTATCTTCTTCAGAACTTGACTCTATAAGAGTCTTTGTATGCGAGTGATAACCGTCGTGGTTCTTGTGCTCATGATCAACGTGATGTTTGTCTAGTCGCTTGCCAAACACTCGTCTTAAGTCAGGTTTGGCAGGTGCCAGAATGTATGCCAGAGGCTTTCCAGCACGTCCTTTACCTCTCAATGGAGTAATTTCAACGACTTGCTTCTTGCGCGAGTTGATATGTGGCCATGTGCCACTGCGCTCCTTAGAACCTTGGAGGGGAAGGGCTTTGGCGACTTTCTTCGAGATCAAGGGGCGGCGCTCCGCGGAGAGCTCTCGTTGTATGTACGGGAGTAGAAGCTCGGCCAAGTTCCGTTTTGATGAGAGATATTTCTGATCCAGGCCATCCTCCTGCGACTCAGTGGACTCCTCAAACTCCCAAGACTCTGAAGATGGCGGCGTGGCTAACGTCGGCGTGGCGCGAGCGTCGACTGAGCGACACCACGGCGTCAGCGGCGCCACCGCCAGCAGACACAGAGCTGAAACAATACAATCTATAGTGACCATTATTTGGCGGTGCCCCTGTATAATGAGATCAGGATAAAAACGATGGATGGGATCACCCGCGAAGCGGAGGTGCCTGTATACTACTGGGAATGGGTAGTTAAAAATAATTTAAACAACAATTTTATCTGGGCATTGCCCATGTCATCATCACCCTCATAACGTATTTCCAGTTGCGTAAAAAGTGTACACTTTGGAGCCCAAGGTCCACTTATTATTTTTGTTTAGTATGTCGACTCTTCCGAAAGCGACCGCCGCTTGTTTTCCAGCTCTGAGAGGAACCCCACGCAGGCTTTATCTATGGCGTGGGGTTCCTGGTTCAGCAAGTGAGATTGATCTCACCTTGAGCCTCTTGGAAATCGGTACACGTGTATAGCACTGTGCAACCGTTTGACCCTGGGCCATATTCAGTATTAGATGATGCCTTTGAACGTCCCCTAGGAAAGGGAGGGGTGAGCGAGCTGCGCTGGCACGAGTGTACAGCACAGCAGCACCTGTAAATTCCACGACTGCGCTTGGTGATCAGACCACGAAGTTCCGGCCCACTATCTTACGTATTAACTACTAGCTCCGCAGTCTGCCCCATCAGTACTCACCTAGTATCACGTTCATGTGTGGGAGGCGTGTGCGCGCCGTCCCCACCGGCGCGTCCCGTATATACAGCCCCGCGGCGCCGCCCGCGCGCCTGCCGCAGCTGTGACCGATGGCCGCAGTTTAAGGTTGAACGCACACGTACCACTATGGTTATCATAATTTCTTTTCACGTTTTTGACTAATTTGTTTTTTTACGGGAGCGAGTGCCATCTGTCCTATCACCTCCGAGAGGCATACGTGACACCAGCCGTGGTCGCAGGCTGACTGCCACATGCTTCCTTCTTACAATCCCAGGTTCTTCAAACGGGACGTTGGCTCAAGGATGGTCACCTGAGTACGACTAAAGCAATAAACGCTTTTTTCAGCAGTCAGATAGACACAGGACAGTTTGCTGTTGAGTGTGGTATCGGATATGACGATAAGAAAAGATAAAACTCATTACCAGCTCACGTGTTTCCTTCTTCCTACAGTCCCGGGTCCTTTAAGCGGGGCGTGAAAAAGCATATGATGAGGCCGTCAAGCTGAGTATCACCATTATCACATGGTATGTGTAAGTAATGGAGACCCTCTTTTCTGAGACTTTGCCTTCAGCTTACCGTCAGGCAAGGCGAAGTCTAATTGATATGTTCTATATAAAAGTAAAAACCTGGAGAAATTGCGGGTGGATGAAAACGGACTCGCTGACAGAGGGCGTGCGCCAGTCAGCCAGTCAGCCGGCGACCAGCCTTTAGTTATCATTTACCTGTAAGTGGTCGGAGAGTGTGGCGGTGCGTGCGCGCCGGCCCTAGTCAATCAGGCGCGTGTCCAACGGAGCGCTGTGGCAGATCGTCGTGTCGGCTAATCACGGGCGCAATTGGGCGCGACGCCCGCCGCCGCGGATCGATCCGACGCGCCGCCGACCGCCGCCTTGACGTATTCACTTACGGTTATTTAATAATGTTGTATACCTCGAGACATATATCATTTCTTGGGTGTGTTTAGAGGATAGCGCGCGGTACTTTGTAGGACGAGCTCAAATTCACATAAACATAAATTATTATATATAACAACCGCGGTAGGCGCGGAGGCCTCAGGTTCTATCCCAGGTTTGACCATGGCATACACCAATGACGTTTCGATGATTTTCGAAGTTATGTGTGTATTTATATAAATGTCCGGTTAATGGCAATAGGCTCGCTACCTATTGCATTGGGACCTAAACATAAACTGGTGAAATGCGGGTGCTAGCACCTTTGCCTACCCCTTTGGGTATATAGGCGTGAGGTTATGTTATGTTACAGTCCACGCACTAGGGCCGCAGGGTTTCGTTTGACTCGCGACTTAGGTTCAAGATATCTGTCCCGAGGTATAAAATAGTCGAAAATATTTTGTTTTCTTCAAGTCGTCTCAGATTTGATTCCGGGCTAGAATAAAATATGATTAAGTTTATACAGACAATTTTGTAACGATAGGAACTAGGAGTTGTTACCGCTAGTCTTCATTACATGGGACCATGAGACACCTCTACCATAAAATATATTTATATGCCATGATGCCCCACGGTACAGTATCAAAGTCCGGGACCTAATATACTACCCTGTGGGATACCTTACCTGATGCAATTATCTACCGATATCATAGAAACGTCCATATTCTTCAAAGGACCACTTTTCCTACACAGGACAACACGTGCAGGGCTTAGATGTCACCCGCACACTGTGCAGAATATACGAGCAAGAACCAAGCTCCACTAACATCTGTGGGCTCCATGCAAACCTCAACGCCGTCCACCAACACCTAGAGACGGCGAAACCTGCCATGTTTTTTCTAACGGAGACGCAAATACACCGCCCTGACGACACGACCTACTTGCTCTAGCCTGGCTATGTTCTTGAGGAAAGTTTTCGTGCAAAAGCCGGGGTGTGCGTGTTTGTTAGGGCGGATGTTTGCTGTCGCCGTTTGCGCTGCCTAGAGGACCCATCCTTCTCCATCCTTTGGGTACACGTAGACCATGGCCCTACGAGTCAGATCTATGTGTGCCTCTACCGTTCCCATACAGGAGATGCTGAGACAACTCGACTCTTTGAATATCTGAGTCAGGCGGCAGATGATGCGCAGGAGCGATTTCCGAATGCCGAAATGGTGTTTTTGGGGGATTTTAACGCCCACCACGAGATCTGGTTGGGCTCCTCCAAAACAGACCATGCGGGAAGAGCCGCCCACGCGTTTGCTCTGGCGCACGGCCTGACCCAATTGGTGCACGAGGTCACTAGGATACCAAGAAGGTCGGGCCTAGCACCTTCTCTGCTAGACCTTCTGCTGACGAGTGATCCGGACCGGTACAGTGTATCGGTGCGAGCCGCTTTAGGCAACTCCGACCACTGTCTGGTCTGTTCCACGGTGCCCATTATAGCGCCCCCACGACCCGTGCAGGGGAAGCGGCGTCTCTGGCACTACTCGTCAGCGGACTGGGATGGACTTCGTGACTATTTTGCGTCCATCCCGTGGGTTGAGCGCTGCTTTGAAGGTAAGAACCCATCGGATTGTGCTACTGCTGTCGCCGGTGAGATCGGTCTGGGTATGGAATACTATATCTCATACACCGATGTCACCGGTGACCGCGGGGTGCGCCCTTGGTTCGGGCGCGAGTGTGCGGAAGCTGTTGAACAAAAACAGTCTGCGTACCGCGCTTGGGTAAGGGCGCGCGCCACGCGCCATCCCAATCTGGGCCACTTCAAGGCGGCGTACAACAGAGCCACAAAGGTCTGCAGAAGGGCCTACGTCAGAGCGGATGCCCTGCGCACAGCGCGGCTTGGTCAAGAGCTAGTGATGCATCCCACGGGAAGCCGTGGCTACTGGCGACTGGCTAAAGCCGTGCAAGCCAACTTCTGTCAGCCTTCGCTGCCTCCGCTGCGTAACCCTGATGGATCCCTGGCCCATGAGCCGCAAGAGAAGGCAAAACTGCTGGCTAATCTCTTTGCGGCCAACTCCCGAATCGATGATTGTGGTACGCAGCCACCAACACTACCCGACAGTGACCACGCGATGCCTGATATCCATATCAGGCAACGCGATGTCCGTGCAGTGCTGCAATCACTCGATGTCCGGAAAGCCAGTGGTCCGGATGGTATTCCAGCGGTAGTCTTGAAAAAATGTGCAGCGGAGTTGTCTCCAATGCTTACGCGCCTGTACCGGCTATCCTACGTTCGGGTACAGTGCCTTTGCCTTGGAAAGAGGCGAATGTTCAGCCGATTCCCAAGAAGGGGGATCGCTCGGAGCCAGCCAACTATCGACCCATAGCCGTCACCTCAGTGCTGTGCAAAGTGTTCGAGCACATAATCAACAAACAGCTCATGCGGCACCTAGAGGATCACTCCTTAATTAATGACCGGCAATATGGCTTCAGACCGAAACGGTCAACGGGTGATCTTCTAGCATACGTTACCCATCTTTGGGGTGAGGCTATGGACAAGCACGGCGAGTCACTGGCAATTAGTCTTGACATCGCCAAAGCTTTCGATAGAGTCTGGCACAAATCGCTTCTTTCCAAGCTACCTGCCTTTGGTCTGTCTTCTAGGCTGTGCAACTGGGTTGCTAGCTTCCTGCAGGGGCGCCGTATTCGCGTCCTTTGTGACGGACGAGCTTCGGAGTTTCTGCAGGTTAATGCTGGCGTGCCCCAGGGGTCCGTCTTATCACCCACTCTCTTTCTTCTGCATATCAACGACATGCTGTCTACCGGCAATGTTCATTGTTATGCAGACGATAGCACTTTGCATGGGAGTTATCATGGACATCCTGCGGCCAAGCAGTCGGATATCGCGGAGAAAAGGCAGCTTCTTGTCACTGAGCTTGACGGGATCCTGAATCACATTTCTCAATGGGGCTCTGAGAACCTGGTTGAGTTCAATGCCAAGAAGACGCAGGCATGTGCGTTTACAGCAAAAGTATCTTCTTTCCTTCCCCTCCCCACTCTTCAGAGCACGCCACTGCCACTGCAGGACAATCTCAATATCCTAGGTATGGATGTTCGCTGCAACCTGAATAACAAAAACTACATCGAAAGTATCATCAAAACAGCCTCACGAAAACTCGGAGTCTTGAACAGAGTGAGACGGTTTTTCACGCCGGAGCAGCGGTGTCTTCTATACAAGACACAAATTCGCTCCTATGTGGAGTACTGCTCGCATCTCTGGGATGGTTCAGCAAAGTACTTACTAGATGCTCTCGACAGGTTGCAGCGACGTGCGGTCCGCATCATTGGGAATCCCGAGATCACGAACACCCTAGAACCTTTACAGCTGCGTAGAGATGTTGCGTCCATGGCTGTATTTTACCGTCTGTACCATGGGGAGTGTTCTGATGAGCTCTTCCAATTAGTCCCACCCTCCTCTTTCCTACACAGGACAACGCGTGCAGGTCTTAGATGTCATCCGCACACGGTGCAAAACATCCGATCAAGAACCAAGCGGTTCGGAGACTCTTTCCTCTGTCGCACCATTAAGGCCTGGAATTCATTACCAGCTCACGTGTTTCCTTCTTCCTACAGTCCCGGGTCCTTTAAGTGGGGCGTGAAAAAGCATATGATGAGGCCGTCAAGCTGAGTGTCACCATTGTCACACGGTATGTGTAAGTAATGGTGACCCTCTTTTCTGGGACTTTGCATTCAGCTTACCATCAGGCAAGGCGAAGTCCAATTGACGTGTCCTATATAAAAAAAAAAAAAAAAAAAAAAAAGCGGTTCGGAGACTCTTTTCTTTGCTGCACCATAAGACCTGGAATTCATTACCAGCTCACGTGGTTTCTTCTTCCTACAGTCCTGGGTCCTTAAAGCGGGGCGTGAAAAAGCATAAAATGAGGCCGCCAAGCTGAATGCCACCATTATAACATTACTTAGTGTCTGTAATGGTGACCCTCTATCCTAAGACTTTGCCTTTAGCTTACCATCAGACGAGGTGAAGTCAAGCTGGCGTGTCCTAGATAAAAAAAAAGAAAAATAAGGAGTAAACAATTACAATATTGGTAAATTGGCTAACCATACTTTTAGTCAGAGTTGAAAGGTCTTCATAGAGCAGAACCAGAGATAAGACCACAGACGATCACCCACAACCCCCGGGGAGCCGCGGGCATAGGCTAATGTGTATTAATATCAAAAATTACCAAGTGATGTTATGCATAATTTATTTTTGTACAACTTAGGCGATGGACAAGCACACGGAACCTGATGGAAAGTGGTTACCGTGACCTATGGACGTGTACAACACCAGGGGAGTCACAATAATACTGCTGACCCGGTAAACACAGAGAGATTCTGTGCCGTCAGTGTAGAAGACAAAACAGGACAAGCGTTTGGTCTTCCCACTGACAACACAAAAACTCTCCAGTGAGCTCTGAATAAGAAAGAAAAGAAAGAAAGAAAATATGTTTTATTTAGAAAACAGCGCACATTTTTAAAGGTAGTATCAACACACAGCGGAATACATAGGTACTACAATGTTAAAATAAATAAAAATTATGTTTTTTTTTTTTTGTTCCCTGACCATAGATCAGAAACCTGGCATATTCGCCTCTCTGCCAATCCTGACAGTTTACTGTGACATATACATGACATACTTGACAGAAATTGTGAGATGTGTCATAAAACGTGGCAAGAGTAAGAGTGGCAAAACGCTCTGGTTACCCTCCTTACCGCCGGGAGCATATCATTATGCCTTTATCCCTGGAGGGTTAAGCAAAGGTGAATTAACACCCACATTTCACCAATAATTGTATGTTGTAGAATATTTATTTATTTATATTCGGTCCCACGTAATAGGGGGTGAGCCTATTGCCGTATTCCGGGCACTATTGTTGACTTGAGCCATGCATATGAGGCTGTATACATATATCTATCTGATGTTAAACAGCCCTATCCCTTAGTCGCCTTGTACGACACCGCATGGGAAGAGATGGGTTGGCCCTAATTCTACTCTGCCGGAAACCATTCATTTGCAAAACAACACGAGATCAGTATAGCCGTGGTATTCTGTGAGATGGAGGTACTTCCCCAGTCCAATTACCGTCGTGTCCTACCTCCCTGAAAATATGTAACACATTAAACTCATCCACGTGCCCACTCTGTACAGTTATAACCAACTTCTCATGTTAAGATCACTTTAGCGACACGTGTGCGGGGTGAAGCGGGGTGGTGCGGGGCTGCGATAAGTATATTACGTACGTAGGCTCCACCCATTCGCTCTAAGGCATCATCTGTGGTAAGCACCTAAAGACTTAGACTACGTTTGTTTCAGGAAGAGTTGCATTAAAATCGGACTATCCGTTCAGGCCCTACTAAAGCAAAACCACAGTCATACCATAGACACTGCAACCGCGGTAGCCTAGTGGTATGAGTAATGGACTGCTGAGACGAGGTCTCGGGTTCGATCCCAGGTTTTACCATGGCACACACCACTGACTTTTTGATGCTTTTCGAAGTTATGTGTGAATTTGTCGCAGGTTTATACGTGCCCGATTAAGTGCAATAGGCTCGTCACCTACATTAGGACCTAAACATAAACCGGCCAAATGTTGGTGCTAGCACCTCTGCCTACCCCTTCGAGGATATAGGCGTGAGTTTATGTTATGTTATGTTTAGAATCGCGGCTCAGAACCATGATACCATAGACAATTACATAGAATAATAAACTGTCTTTTACATCAGGAACCATAAAAGTTAGCAACCGGTCTAGTAAATAATTGTGCAATTAACAAACAGAAAAGCGTTCGCATTTGTATGTTAATCTGTTTCTATTGTAATCAGCACACACCCGGTACCTACACGACCGGTTGACGACACGGATCACATTCCACCAAAATAAGGACCATTGTTTTAGAAGGAATAGTATCTAGTGCTATCACTTCTAATAATAGTCTCCGTTTTTCTAATGGACGGGATTTATCTTACCATTTACTTTGGTAAATTACATTTTTTTTTATATAGGACAGGCCAACTTGACCTCACCTCGGCTGATGGTAAGCAAAAGGCAAAGTCTCAGGAAAAAGGGTCACCATTACAGACATTAAGTGTTACAACGGTGGCACTCAGCTTGGCGGCCTCATCAGATGCTTTTTCACGCCCCGCTTAAAGGGCGCGGGACTGTTTGTTTTTAATTCTTTCTGCAGTCGCCATAGTTATCTTTTATTTTTTTTACCCGACTACGATAAAGCCAAAGCAGGATTATGATTTTTGACAGGCCATGTACCTATGTATGTATGTAGGTTCATCTGTACCGTTATAGCTTCTGAAATACTGACTAGAACTGGACAAATGAGATATCATTAGAAGCGTTTTGGTCGTCCGCTGGTTATAGGCTATATATGACGTATCACTGAATCTAATGTCGCGCCCTCTAGCGGTCATAAAGTACTGTATTCAAAATAAACTTAAGATAAATATACCGTGTTTGGTATCACATGAAAGGGCTTAATTAGCACATTAATAAATTTGTATAAATTATAGCCGTTGTTCGCTCGAAAATAACATAAATAAAAAAATAAGTTTAAAACTAAAACCCAACTTTAAAAAGTATTAAACAAGAATATATCAAAGATAGCAGTGGTCGTATGCCACTTTTCTCTACAATGTATTGTTTTATTAGACTAAGTGGCATACGACCACGGCTATCCTTGATATTTTCTTGTTTAATACTTTTTTAAAGATCATTTTTTTGTAGTCGGGTTTTAGTTTTAGCGTTATTTTTGTATATTAACGTCTTTTAGAATGTGTATTAATTTAAAACACATTAATTTCATCAATGGTGACATCAGTTCCACTGAATCATTCACATTTAAATACAGGTGAGCCAGCTCTCGTCGTGCAGCATGCAGCAGGCTCATCTAATACGAGTGCAACCTTCCACGATACCGGAGCCGAAGTTAATTTTTTATCATTAAATGAAATTATATCGGCATCGTGTCGGTAGGAGCGAAGAGATCATTTACATTTGGATATACGAACGGTGGTATATCAATGCACATAAACTGTTTATGCTGTTGAAGCCCTTGAGACAATGCGATAAAATCTTGTAACACATTATGATGGGCGTGCTGGGTCCGCCAACACCACTGGGGACCAAGCCCACCTCAACTGATTACCGGTGCACCTGCTAAACCTAAACAACACACGAGCCTCTGGAGCAGATTTCCCTCCGAGGCTCGGAAGCTTACCAAAAATAATTAGTGTACACCAGACTCCAAATTGCAAATTTTGCGCGTAATTAGACGCGTGGTTCCCGGTAGAGTAGAATTTGTACCACCACATCTCTTCCAATGCAGTGTCGTAATAGGCGACTAAGGGCTGTTTAACATCAGACAGATATATACAGCTCAGACTCAGACTCAGATGCATGGCTCGAGTCAATAATAGTGGCCGTAATACGGCAATAGGCTCACACCCTATTACGTGGGACCGAATACAATTATTGGTGAAATGTGGGTAACAAAGGCGTGTATAATTAGGAAATCGCTAGGAGGACATACATACATATAATCACGTCTTTATCCTCGGAGGGTTAGGCAGAGGTGAATTAACATCCACATTTCACCAAACATTCCCACGTAACAGGGGGTGAGCCTATTGCCGTCTTCCGGGCACTATTTGTTGACTCGAGCCATGCATTTGAGGCTGAGTCTGGGCTGTATATATCTATCTGATGTTAAACAGCCCTATCCCTTTTTTTTTTTTTTTTTTTTTACGTGCGCAAAATCCCCACGGATACCTCCCCACCGGAGCCGGTGGAGGAGGTTATGTCGGACTCGAACCGACTAAAACGCACGCCGCCTGTGGGTCATTTTGGTTGCCGAAGGTGAGGTTGACAGGCATATCCCTCGCACCCCGGCCGACCCAGGGCCATCTCTCACGATATGGCCCTCTTCTCGGGTGTGGGGACTACAGAGTCCCCAACTCGTCCCCGGAAACGGGGAGGCGCGCCACGCGCGCCACCGCCGCGGCCTGCTTCTGCCAGGGTGACAGGCGGCTTCACCTGTCACCCCCAGGCCGGCGCTCATGGGGGGCGGAGGTCGTTCATCGACCTCCGACGCCCGAGTGGCCTTCGTGCGCGGGCAGCTTGTCTTGCGATCCTTCGTCGCTCCCGCTGCCGCTCCCGCCCCGCCTCCTCCTTCACGAGCATTACTTGCTCGCAGAAGGAGGCGCCGGCCGCCCACGCATCCGCGCAGCGAACCATCGCCGCTCGGTGCGGTGGAGAGCGTGAGAACCCTCACTCCCAGGGCCGCCACAAGCTCCCGCCTCGGCGTCTCCCACGCCGAGCCCTATCCCTTAGTCGCTTTGTACGACACCGCATGGGAAGAGATGGGGTGGTCCAAATTCTACTCTGCCGTGATAAATATGAAGAAGACGGAGAAATAAAACACTCATTTACTGCTTCCGTGGCGTGTATTGCTGACAGACATCCTACACATGTTGCTCAACCATGGTGCTTAACATAACACGTACATTAAACCACATCGTAACATTACATATTATTACAGCTGTAGTACGAGTCCACCAGGAATAGAATGAAGAGAGACATGGATATAGGTAAAGACTAGACACGTGACAAAGCGTTGGCCGGCGTATTGTACAATAGAATGACGTAACATAACATAACATAAACTCACGCCTATATCCCCGAAGGGGTACGCAGAGGTGCTAGCACCCACATTTCGCCAGTTTATGTTTAGATCGCAATGGTAGCGAGATTATTACCATTAACCGGGCACTTATAAACCTGCGATGAATACACACATAACTTCGAAAAGCATCGAAAAGTCATTGGTGTGTGCCATGGTAAAACCTGGGATCGAACTCGAGACCTCGTCTCAGCAGTCCATTACCCATACCACTAGGCTACCGCGGTTACTGTTCTAGCAAATAAAGATCTATTTTATTCGAATTCTATTTGAGTTTCCGATATTTCTGAAATGATCATGGTGCTTGCATGATGATCGTGTGGGATCGTGTCATGAATGTATGGGATTTGACGTTTATGACATATGTCAACGAATGTCATAACTTATAAACGTCAAACTCTGTACATTCGTTATTGTACTCTAGAATACGTCAGCTAACGAGTGGCCATTTGTCTACAGGGACTTATTTTATCCTAATAAAAATCTGTTACGGTATTCTTGAATACGATTTTTAAGATTAAACATTGCAATCTTGAACCTTTTTCACATATTTAGATTAGATCGAAACTGAATTTTAAACAGATTTTTGTCACTAAAATTGACCTTCGGTTGCTTTCCTGTGTTCATCTTACATGTTTGCAGTCTTTTTTTTTGTCTAAAACCCGCCAACATGACTTCACCTCGCCTGATGGTAAGCTAAACGCAAAGTCTCAGGAAAGAGGGTCACCATTACATACACTAAGTAATGTTACAATGGTGGCACTCAGCTTGGCGGCCTCATCAGATGCTTTTTCACGCCCGCTTAAAGTAAAATGGACACACGTGAGCTGGTAATGAATTCCAGGTCTTGGACTTTATACAGGACAATTATTAGGTGACATGTTCAGTGAGTCTAAATAATAGTGAGGCTTAGGCTGTCTAGACTCTGTCTTGCTCTCTCTCTGTCTCGCTGTTTGCAGATTAGAGAAAAGAAAGAGTTCTTGAAGGCAAACTTGATGAGAATAAAGTATATAATATTTTATGGATAAGATTGAATATTACAGATTTTAACAGTACGCCAAGTTTAATTTTCTTTATTAAGTAATCATTTACTAATGAATAGCAGTAATGAAGAAGAAATTAATATAATCATACATTTAATTATTGACAGTACTGTAGTATGTGTGTGTACTACTACCGCCAGCACACGCACACACACACACACACAGTTTTAGAACTTTTGATTGGTCGTACAGTTAAATTTCAACGAATAAGTTCATCCTGGGATTTTTAATATATACATATACAAATCAATACAGTTCAATTGAAAATTAAAACTAAAACTATTATTAGATAGCTACTAAAATAAAATAAACATAAAAATTACATACATAATGCGTCATGAAATTCCTCCGCATCATCACCGACCGGTAACGTACCCAGAAGGCTGGCAGCATTGCCACGTTGAATGGCAATGCTTATCCTCTGTGCAAGATAATAACCAGCCTTCTGGTCACGCGTAGCGTCGATCAGCTGCTTTGCCAAGTCTTTATATAGAGACCGAGCACTTGGACCCCACGTCCCTAACGTTTTGTAATACAATTTTAAAGCAAAAACATTGATCGATTTAACATTGTATCGAGACAACATCATGAATGAATTATTATTACAAAAAACCTTCTTTTCTTCAATGGACTCTAAGTAGAATAAATGAATAAATTAGCAGGATTGACCTTCAGGTCGCCTCTGTCCGGATACACGCATTAAAAATTAAATAGTTTGACGCTTCAATACAAATCTTCCGTAGACAATATTTGTTGATTAATTAATGGGTATATCTGAACATCTTCTGTACACAAGTGTGCAGCTCTTCACCAGTTCCATCTTTCAGTTTAACATTTTTAAGTTTAGGTATTTCATTTCCAAATTATATTTGCAGTTACGTAGAGACGTTGTCTCTTTGGAAGTATATTATTAATTGATCTCAATCACTTTATTACTCAAAACAATACGTCCTATATGATGCAAATAATTATAGACTTGGTATTCTTTTATTCAACGCCATTCCGTTTAGAAATCTGTGCGAATAATATACAAACTTAATTTTTATTCCACTCACCTTAGCAAAATCTTAAAGAGTATTTTAAAGGACCTTAGTCCTTAATACTTCACATAGTAGATAACAATTAAACACCGCACTCTCACAGCTTTTATATTAAATATATAATAATATATAGTATTCAAGTAAGGCTCGAGACAAGAGAGACAGTAATATTACTATAACGAAGAGAAGAACAACAAGGTTGGACTTAACACTAGGAACTTCTTACAGATCAACATTGTGTTGTGAGCAAGGGGAAAGACTGACTGTCAAAACAAAACTCAACGAGGCATGAAGAAACCTAGTATAATTATCATAAGTTCTTTAATTTTTAACTCTTCAATGACTGAGCATCGTCAGTAGCGTAGCCAGAGTAAGGTAGCCAGAGCTCACTGGAGTGTTTTGGTGCAGTCAGTGGGAAGATTTGTCTTTTACACTGACGACACAGAAACTCTTGTGCTTACAACGTTAGCAGCGCGAGTGTGACTCCCTTGGTGTTGTACACATCCATAGACCACGGTAACCACTTTCCATCAGGTGGGCCGTATGCTGCCAACCAAGTGGTATAAAAAAAGCAAGCGGTGAGCATTGGACACAAGTGGGCACTAGACAGAAGTATAATTTCTCTACAGTATTGACAACATTAATATTGCTGGCTAATTATTACTCTTCGTATTATTTGCTATTTATAACCATGTTAGAGTATACAATAATATCTTGAATTATACGGACTTTGAATAAGCCTGTAAGAGGGAAAAAGAGAGAGGGAGAGATAGCAGAGCATAACCTCTGAAAAAGAGCTATATTTCAAACGAACCCATAATGACATAACATATCATAAACTCACGCCTATATCACCGAGTAGGCAGAGGTGCTACCACCCACATTTCGCCAGTGTATGTCTAGGTACCAATGTTATAGGTGGTAAGCCTATTGCCACTAATTGGGCACTTATAAACACGGATAAATACACACATAACTTCGAAAAGCATCGAAAAGTCATTGGTGTGTGCCATGGTAAACCTGGGATCGAACCCGGGACCTCGTCTCAGCAGTCCATTACCCATACCACTAGGCTACCGCGGACTTAGCCTATAATGGAAAGTTAAGTAATTAATTAAATCTTGAATAACATCTACATCTATACTAATATTATAAAGAAGAAAGATTTGTATTTTTGTATGTAACGAATAAACTCAAAAGTGACCGATTTTAATAATTCTTTTTTCATTAGAAAGCTACATTCTTCGTGAGTAACATAGGCTCCTTTTTATCCGGATATTCCCATGGGATCAGGATTTACGCGGGTGAAACCGCGGCGCGGTGCTAGTTATAGATATTTTAAATAGCAGTTCAGTAGGTGAGAAGTATTACAAGAACAAGATTATCTGTTGAATGACATTTTAAAGCATTTAGTATGCTAACTATTGAAATCAGTTAAGATATAGAAAAAATTGGATCGATTCAGGCGGAATTATTTTTTTATACAACTTAGGGCGCAGACAAGCACACGGCCCACCTGATGGATAGTGGTTACCATGACCTATGAACGTGTGTAACACCAGTGGAGTCACATCCGTGCTGCCGACCCTGTAAGAACAGAGATTTTGTGCCGTCAGTGTAGAGGACAAAGCATGCTTATTGTAATCCCATTGACAGCACAAAAACTCTGCAGTGAGCTCTGGCAACCGTACTCACCGCCGGGAACACAACACGAAGTTATTATAACCGCGGTATTCTGTAGGGCGGAGGTACTTCCCCAGTCGGACTGCTCAATTGGGCGAAAATTTCTTGTAAGGGAAAGATCGAGATTTTTGAATCCCGCCTGAGCCGATCTAATATTTTCTATATCTTAATCAACTAGAATAGTGAGCATACTAACTGCTTTAAAATTTAATTCAATAGTTTGAGCGGAGTCATCAGAAATCAATGTTTAAAAATGATTGCAACATCATTCATTGGTTCCGATAGTTCGTACGAATGTCGCTAGATGGCTCTCATCGTCTCACTACAAGACGGATATATGTATAGAAGAATGTGGATGGTTCCGGGCGAAGGTTCTGTGGTTTAGTGGTCAGAGTGTTCCCCTTGTAAGGGAAAGATTTACCTGCTTATTACCACTAATACTCGTTAAGCAAAATCATATCCTGGCAGGTCAAGTTTGCCCATTACTAATGACTTGTTCTTCTAACTAGTCTATTATTATAGTTTCTTGTTTGTACTAATATTAAACATCCCATATTCTGGACGGGAGACCCTGCATCCTGTGATACAGTTTTAACTAGTACAGGATGCAGGAGATCTTTTCCACTGCATAACATGTCGTAACAAATTGTGCGTATACTTAAGTAAAACAGTGGAAAAACAAATTTGTAACACATTTTACAAATAAATAAATAAATAAAAAGATCGCATGTTTGATTCCCGCCTGAACCGTTCCAATTTTTTTTATTTCTTAATCGAAAAAATATGAAAAATACCAATGGATTGTATGTACGGGTAGAGTTTCATCACAGATATTTTATCGCGCGCCATAAACACAACACCATGAAGTGTAAACTTTAACATCGTACCAACTCTTATCAGCTACTTATGTTTTTCTCTCAACAACTATTTTTACTACCATTTGAGTAGTAACCTTTGTTGGTTTAATGAAATTTTGTTTACCTCGATGACGTTCTTATATCACTTATATAAAAAAACCGCGGTAGCCTAGTGGTATGGGTAATGGACTGTTGAGACGAGGTCTCGGGTTCGATCTTAGGTTTTACCATGGCACACACCAATGACTTTTCGATGCTTTTTCAAGTTATGTGTGTATTTATCACAGGTTTACAAGTGCCCGGTTAATGGCAATAGGCTCGCCACCTCTTACATTGGGACCTAAACATAAACTGGCGAAATGTGGGTGCTAGCACCTCTGCCTTCCGCTTTGGGGTTATAGGCGTGAGTTTATGTTATGTTCTTACATCAATGGAATCACCGAAGTAACTGTTTTTCAATTAAAATCTTTCGCTCATCGGTTGATTAGTGAGTCTTTCTTCTGTTCACGTTTTTTTTAAATACCATTTAGGTGGCAGACAAGCACACGGCCCACCTGATGGAAAGTGGTTACCGTGGCCTATGGACGTGTGTAACACCAAAAGAGTCACACTCGCGCTGCCGATCCTGTAAGCACAGAGTTTCTGTGCCGTTAGTGTAGAAGACAAAGCAGGGCAAGCCTTTAGTCTTCCCACTGACAGCACAAACTCTCCAGTGAGCTCTGGCTACCCTACTCACCGCTGGGAACACAACACGAAGTTATTATAACCGCGGTATTCTGTAGGGCGGAGGTAACAACAAACAATTTTCATAAATCATCACATTTTTTATATCTGGTACACAGTTCTACGAGTGTAAAAGAAGTTAAGTATTTAAACTATCATGGTCACTCACACCAGTATCAAAATAATCGGGATATTTACCATGTTGCATTGTTTCGTTGTTAAAAGACTGGTAGCCAATTTAATTCAATTCGATTCATTTATTTATTTGCTTGTAATGTGGTACAACAAAAGATGGAAATAAAAGATATAGTAATCAAGCACATTTCGCCGTAAAGTTGGCATGCAAACACAGATTATTAGGTATACAAAGCAACTAAATAAATATTGCAGCCACAATAATGGCGCAGCCGTTACAACGCATTTCTGCAGTGGTACGAATGACATGCATATTTCTTTAAAAACTCTTCCACTGTATAAAAAGTCTCGTCCACCAACCATTTATGTAATGCAACACAATTTTTTTCATGAGGTACATCTATAATTTATGCTGCAATGAGTTGTAAATTAGTGGAGCCATAAACACAACTACGTCTCAATATCTTTAACCTAGGTACCGGCATCTCAAGTGGCATGTGTGTAACTTTCCTTTTATTGAAGTTGTGCTTTTAATTGAAAAGTGATAGATTATTTTTTATTCCGTTACAGACTTTTTATCCATAACATGTAAAGAGTATAGATGTATGGAAGAGATCGCAGTCCGCGATAAGACCACCCATTGTACAGCTATGTGTATCCATTGTATGTGTCCTATGTTTGGTGTGCAATAAAGAGTTTTATTATTATTAGAAAGAGTATAGATATAAGTGTAATTAGGTGGTATAAGTATAAGCTTCCTTTTGACTTCGTATCTTTTTGTACGCCAAAGTGTTTTAAGGAAAATTTGCATGCCTAATTTAGGCAGAACATGATGTACCTAGTCATAAAACATAATTTGTAACATCCTTATCACAATGTAACATGACATAAACTCACGCCTATATCCCCAAAGGGGTAGGCAGAGCTGCTAGCCCCACATTTCGCCAGTTTGCGTTTAGGTCCCAATGTAATAGGTAGCGAGATTATTGCCATTAACCGGACACTTATATACCTGCGATAAATTCACACATAACTTCGAAAAGCATCGAAAAGTCATTGGTGTGTGCCATGGTGAAACCTAGGATCGAACCCGATACCTCGTCTCAGCAGTCCGTTACCCATACCACTAGGCTACCGCGGTTACTGTTCTAGCAAATAAATATCTATTTTATTCGAATTCTATTCGAGTTTCCGATATTTCGGCGATGATCATGGTGTTTGTAACAGCGCCGAAATATCGGAAACTCAAAACAATGCAACATGGTAAATATTCCTATTATTTTGATACTGAAGTTAAGTTTAAACTAATATTTTTGGTAATACAGATTTAGTCCCCGATTACAACTGTTATTAATTGATAACTCAAAATGACAGTCCATTCAAGTCTAATCTATTAACCCGCGCCTCATCGTACCTGGTGCAAAGGTGGCCATGACGCTGGCGGCATTGCCCCGTTGAACAGCTATGGCCAACCGTTGCCCCAGGTACGAGCCGGAGCGGGAGTCACCGGTTTTGTCCCTCAACCTGCGATTTAGTTCATAATAATACTATTCTTACAAGGTATAGGTACTAGAGATATTGGAAGATTGACAAAGGTAAGACGAAGCGCATGCGAGTACTAACATGGAACCCTGTCACAGTAACAAGTGGTCAGTGTATTGGACCGCGACATTTCTTGGTTCACTAACAAACTCCGTAAGGTCAACAATGTGATTGAGAGGTTCCGGGTTCGAACCCTGGTCATTACACTACCGACGTGAACACACTGTTAAGACTAGCAATATAGCTTAGCTGGAGGAGTGAGGAGGAATACAAAAAATTGTTACTAAGAGAAAAAAAAAAGTCAAGTGTGAGTCGGATTCGCGCACCGATGGTTCCGTACAAAATTTAATTCAGGATGAGCTTATACTACATTTTAGAGATTTCAACTTGACGCCTTCAGGCATTCTTGAGAAAGAGGTCTGACAGACATACAGACAGACAAACGGATAAACGGACAACGACGAAATCTTATAAGGAGTCCATCTTTTTCCTTTTGAGACACGGAACCCAAAAAGTTTTTAAAGGTGGTGACCCATCGTGATTGTTGACCTTACCGATATGTACTTAACGTTAAAACTATGAAATATAATAATACTTTCGTGTAGACATAATATAGTATCGTCTAGTTAAGGTCTAATAGTTAAAGTCTAAGACTGCCAACGAACACATTCGAGAGAGGGTCATTACCTTAGCACAATTAAATAAATAAATATTCCACAACAAGCTACTCAACGGTATCTAGATCCATGGTAAGCACAGCTTAACTAGCTTGTGTTATGGAATCTAGAATGCGGATAAACATACTAGATACGATTTTTTTTTGAAAATACAAACACACTTTGTCCTCTACACAGTCTACACGGACAGCAAAGAAACTCTGCGCTTACAGGGTCGGCAGCGCGAGTGTGGCTTCTCTGGTGTTACACACGTCCATAGGTCCATAAGTTGCAACATGTCACAGACTTCAGTGTGGACGCAAATGTGTTTTAAACTTGTAAACAGCGTGAACGAAAGTGCTTGAGGCAATCTCAAACCGAGTATCCCCCAAAGGTTTGCTGGGAGAAAACTCAATATTGAGTTAAGCTCGCCCTTGTACATCAAGATGTTTTTTTTTACCACTTAGGTGGCAGATAAGCACACGGCCCACCTGATGGAGAGTGGTTACAGTGGCTTATGAACGTGTGCAACACCAAGGGAGTCACACTCGCGCTGCCGACCCTGTAAGCACAAGAGTTTCCGTGCCGTCAGTGTAAAAGCAGGATAAGCTTTTGGTCTTCCCAGTAACAGTATAAAAACTCTCCAGTGAGCTCTGGCTACCCTACTCACCGCCGGGAACACAACACGAGGTTATTATGGCTGCGGTATTCTGTAGGGTGTATGTATTATTTTCCTGTGTACAATAACATAACATAGCATGAACTCACGCCTATATCCCTGAAGGGGTAGGCAGAGGTGCTAGCACCCACAATTCCCCAGTTTAGGTTTAGGTCCCAATGTAATAGGTGGCGAGCCTATTGCCATTAACCGGGCACTTATAAACCTGCAATACAATACCTGTGTACAATAAAGAATTAAAATATTTATGTTCTGACAAGTCTTCTACAAGTGGTGAAAACGAGGGACAAGAAGTCAATCTAGTTCTCCTTAGGTCTACCCTTTAATAGGAGGTAGGACACGGCGGTATTTCCGCCCAATTGAGCAGTCCGACTGTCGAACTACCTCCGCCCTACAGAATACCGCGGCTATAATAACTTCGTGTTGTGTTCCCAGCCGTGAGTAGGGTAGCCAGAGCTCACTGGAGAATTTGTGCGGTCATTGGGAAGACTAAAGGCTTGTCCTGCTTTGTCTTCTAAACTGACGGCACAGAGATTCTACTTACAGGTTTGGCAGCGCGACTGTGACTCCTCTGGTGTTACAAGCGTCCATAGGCCACGGTAACCACTTTCCATCAGGTGGGCCGTGTGCTTGTGTGCCAACTGAGTGGTATAAAAAAAAACCCTCCTAGATTGCCTGACATTTGTTACGCACTCCAGCTACATATTCAAATGTATTCATTGGTCGGTCTGATAGATTTACTAGAATATAGGAATATAGTTATAAGTGACGGTGCCCGCCGCCCGCCGATAACATAGTATCTAACTATTCTAATACCCAAGTAAGTATTGCTCATCGTTTCAATTACTTATTTTTTTTAGCTGTTACAGATAGCAATATTATTCTTTTGTTGATTGCAAAGGATATTTTGGTTTGGCACTTGTGTTTTGTCAGAGAAGAACTGTGGCAATTAATACCAATGGCTTGAGACACAGACATTTATATAAATAAACACAAGAAATACCTAGTAAAGTACACCAAGACTAAACGAAACATACATATAATCACGCCTTTATCCTCGGATTGTTAGGCAGAAGTTAATTAACACCCACATTTTACCAATCATTGTATTCGGTCCCACGTAATAGGGGATGAGCCTATTGGCGTGCATGCCTGAGTCGGAGTCTGGGCTATACATAGGTTACACTAAAAGTTTCCGGAACTGGCCACTTACATAAACAATATTTAAAAATTTATTACAACATTTGAAAATAGAACTCTTTGGCTGTAGAATACAGTTTGTTTCATCTGACTGTCTTTTGTTTTTACCTTGTGGCGCCATTTAAAAAATTGTGTGTCTGCATCAACATGGATTTAACTCGGGAAAATTTTCGTAGTATGATTTTCTACGATTTTAAGTGTAATTTGACGGCTCAACAGAGCATCGCTCGGCTTGAAACAGCTTTTGGCGATGAAGCTCCATGCAAGACGACTGTTTATAGCTGGTTTGCAGAATTCAAGCGTGGTCGTATCAATCTCAGTGACGAATCTCGCGATGGTCGGCCGTCCACCGCTGTGACCAACAAAAACATCGATGCTGTGCGCCGTATGATTGAAACAGACAGGCATGTGACCTACCATGAAATTCGCGCATCCTTAGAAATAGACATGAGTCAAATATAATCAATCCTACACAAACATTTGGGTGTGAGAAAGCTGTGCTCGCGGTGGATCCCACATAACTTGACCGAGGATCAAAAAACGGACCGCGTCACTTGGTGCAGTGCCATGCTTACCAGATTCAACGAAGGTGCGTCAAATTTGGTGTGGGACATAGTAACAGGTGACGAAACATGGATTTATTGCTACGATCCCAAAACAAAGCAGCAATCGAGCGTATGGGTCTTTCAAGATGAGCCGAAACCAACCAAAGTGGCGCGCGTGAAAAGTGCATCTAAGCGGATGATTGCTTCTTTTTTTATAAAACTGGACACGTGGCTACTGTTGCTTTAGAAAATCGTCGTACTGTGAATAGTGACTGGTACACGACCATTTGTTTGCCGGAAGTTATTGACGAACTCCGTAAAAATAACCGTAAACGCCGTATCATCCTGCACCACGACAATGCTAGTTCTCACACGGCCAGACAGACAAACGACTTTTTGAAGGCGAAAAATGTAGAACTCATGAGTCATCCTGCATACAGTCCCGACCTGGCACCTTGTGACTTTTATCTGTTCCCAAAAATTAAGAACCAATTACGCGGCCAACGATTTTCATCACCAGAAGAGGCTGTCGAGGAGTATGAAAAACACGTTTCAGAGGTCACCACAGAGGAGTGGCACAAAAGTTTTCAAAACTGGTGTGATCGAATGAAAAAGTGCATAGACGCCAAGGGAGATTATTTTGAAAAACAATAAATTAATTTTGTACCTTTAATAGTATTTTTTCATATTCATTCCGGAAACTTATAGTGCGCCCCACGTATATATCTGTCTGATGTTAAACAGTCCTATCCCTTAGTCGCCTTGTACGATACCGCATCGGAAGAAATGGGGTGTTTAAACTATCATGGTCACTCACATCAGTATCAGTATCAAAATAAACTCGAAAGAGGGTCGATCGATAGAATTACTCCTATAAAAACTTTTTCTCTGTTCACCGCCACTACTCCAGTTCCTCCGTGATCATGGTGCTTGTTCCAGCGCCGAAAAATCGGCAACTCAAAACAATGAAACATGGTAAATATCCCGTTTATTTTGATACTGAAGAAATGGGGTGGTTCAAATTCTACTCTGCCGGGAACCACGCGGCCACGGGTGAGCTTTGTTCGTTACAACGAACAATTCAACATAGTTCGGGAATTTTGAGATAGTTAGTCTCCCTGTGACCATGGCTGCTGAAAAGCTAGCTTGGTATAATAGTAAAATAATACCAAAAAAATCACGATGGAATCTGTTACATTATTTACACTGTTGATTGATGGCATTTCTTGGAATTTGTTGTTACACATATTCAAACTCAAACTCAAACATAATTTCCATAGAACATTTCATAGAAAATGTACTTTTCCACATTACTGTTAATATATGTTAGACTTGACCGGTTTACAATGATATTTAAATGTAAACCAGGTTTTTTTTTTCAGATCTTGCATCCTCAAAGGCTTACAATGACATTTAAGAACATTTTGAATGTCTGTCCGTTCTTAAATATCATTGTAAACCTTTTAGGATGCCGTAAGGCGAAACCGGTCGGGTCTAACAAATATTCAAAGTAATGTGGAAAAGTACAAGTGAGTTATCAATATGTGGTGGTAGCAAGTAATGCTCGTGAAGGAGGAGGCGGGGCGGGAGCGGTAGCGGGAGCGACGAAGGATCGCAAGCCAAGCTGCCCATGAGCGCAGGCCTGGGGGTGACGGGTGGAGTCGCCTGTCACCCTGTCAGAAGCAGGCCATTTCCGGGGACGAGGGCAGATCGAGAGAGATGACCCTGGGTCGGCCGGGTTGTGGGGAATATGCCTGTCAACCTCACCTTCGGCAACCAAAAACGACCCACAGGCGGCGTTCGTTTTGGTCGGTTCGAGTCCGACATAATCTCTTCCACCGCCTCCCTCCCGCTCACCCTCCAAGGGGGGGAGGGGTACCCAAAGGGATTTTGCGCACGTAAAAAAATGTGGAATCTGTTACTCTGTTAGATAGTAGGGAACTTGATATAAACCACAGATAACGTCTTGTATATCAACTATTTAGATTTGATAGCCTTTGCATTTGAAATGACTATTAGAAATATTGCTATCTGTAACATCCCTTATATTATAATATGGAATATAAAACTCAAAACAGCTCAATAGATAACAGCTCAATAGATAACATCTACAATAGGAAAATTTCTATGAAATCATGGCTTTGCATGCTTAATTATATTAAAATACTTAGTAGTCCTTAGATAGTAATAGATTCATAAGATTTGTTCACAAATATTTTAGTATTTCAGATGTGAATATAAAGAATTAAAATTATGTTTAATTTTATTAATTATCTCTACTTAGTTGTATGGTTTATCTTGACAATGTTTTAATACAACGCGCATCTTACCAGTTGTATGTGGCAGCTGAACGAAATACATTTTTGTACGAATATACATGAGCCATGAGCGATCTGTTTTCAGTGAGTCGTCAGCAACTGTGTTTGCAGCTGACAGCATTCTATCATTGCACACTGGGATGTACCCAGGCGTGGTATAATTAAAGAAAAATTGTGCTTTCTAACGTGATATGGTTCTCCGATTGCGCTTGCGTCTCGCTCTCCTTTTCTGTTTATCTCATGCCTTTGGAATATCTTCTGTATTTTTAATAAATACGTTTGCTGCACAGATTTATTACATTATAACTGCAGTAACATTTACATAGAAGCACTGAATATTGCTGCTATCCACAATGCAGTTAGTCGGCAGTGTGTTGCAGCTCTTATTCATTACAAACAGCTGTAAGAACATCGGTTTTCGTCTCATGGGCACGAATTGAATAATTTTTATTTATAAAATTAGGTTCGATACTGTGTAACTAAATCTGTTTTGCGGTACCTAATGACATTAACGGTACGCTTCACATCGAAGTGACGTGTCTCACAGATAAAAAGACAAAAATTAAATCGTCAATGATAACAATATGGAACTTCCTTATTAATTACTTTTTAATGCTCTCAAGAAATATCAAATCTACAATATAATTAAAGAGATACTTTAGACGCATGTAAGACGTAAGCGTTATTAAGGCATTGTTTAAAATATTGTATATTTACACTTAAATTACTAAATTGAAAGTTCTAAATGTTAAAATGTGAAGTTAAGTCATGCAGTAATATTAAGAGAAACGCTTAACTATGTTATATTAGGCCAACATGTCGCCAGGACTCCGATTCTGCAATTGCCCACCACTGACACGGCAAAATATGCCATTTTGTACTTTATTTTTATAATTTAAAAGTTCAAAATTAAATTATAAAAAGTTCGTGCATTTCTTTTCGCTCTTTCTACAAAGAGTCATTTATTGCCATTGCCATAGACTTTACTGGTATGCCGTTGAAATCTAAAATTAAATGACATTTTTTTAGTTTTATTCTTTTTATCTAGGACACACCAACTTGACTTGACCTCGCCTGATGGTAAGCTAAAGACAAAGTCTCAGGAAAGAGGGTCACCATTACATATACTAAGTAATGTTACAATGGTGGCACTCAGCTTGGCGGTATCAATGTTGACAATGAACATAATCGGGGTCCAGATATATCACCGTATCAATATTATGATGCTAGTAATTAGATAATATAAAAACTATCACCAAGACGTTTAAACTCAGCGAGTATGTACAGCGAACACGAAAACAATCGGAATTCAAAAGTATCTACTTATTTGATGGACAGTGACTTAGATTAATGGAAACGTCTGATTTAGCACTCTATTCGACTCTGATAATTGCATTTGATGCACCCAGGATTGGTACTCCGACAAAAAAGGCAGTTCATTCGTTATAAGCATTGGAAATAGCGCAGATAAAATACCAAAATGCTCTTTATGTCTTATGGTCTCCTGGTACTTCATAGAATGAGGTATATTTATTAAACCCTCATTGTTCCACGAAAATGTAGTTCCAATGCCTCAGTCTCTCTAAAAAGTGAGAGAAAGATATTTTTTTTGCGTTTTCCCCATTAATGTGGGGACAGGGTTCTTCATTCCTACCCATTTACCCTAACGTCTTTCCTGCAATTGCCTTAATATCACGATATTAGACGTTTCCATTGAAAAGTCAAACATTGCTTTAGATTTTTAGAACCTTAATATCAGCTCTTTATTTTAGCGTACTCAATAGAGAGAACGTCACAAGCACAGCGGTAGAGATATCGATAATGATCTTTACGGGGGTGTCGATAAGGCGCGGGTTGCTTCACCGCGGCAGCTGCGGCGAGCTGGATCGGCGCGGGCGGCGCTTCACCTTACGTGTTACCGTCTCTTCTGTTATCTGGAAAGAGGACACAATACTGTGTAAATAGCTGTGCCCCTACTAACTCATAGGACCCACACTAACAACTCTTTGGGAACTCATCTGCAGCTGCTCGATGCATCTGGTAAACAATAGACAAGGTATTGGTGCAGATTTTCTCCCGGGCTGGGACGTTAGACTTCAGATATTCTTAAAAAAGGAGCATACGCCAACATCACCAAGAGAGGAAGGAGTAAGTGGACTCTTGGCTCTGAGGCGGTTTACATGATCATGCTCACGGTATTCCCCTCCAGGATAGGCGTAGCAAGAGTAGGGTGTTCGAAGGTATACTGATAAAACCGTGTTAAAAGCACACTCACGCAAGCAATGACCCTGGCGGGTACAGGCGGGGGCTGCTTCTTCTCTTTCTTGTCTCTCTTCCTCTCCCCGGTGGGTGCACTCTCCACAACGCTACTCCCCGCGACGCTGCTGTCCTGGTCACTGCCGCTGCCGATGCCACTGGTGGTGCTGCTCCTAACGCCACTGCCTTCTTTATCGCCGCTGGTAGAACTCGTTGCGAGGCTGCTCTCCTGGTAGACAGGGGCGTGGGTCTCGGGGGCGAAAGTGATGGTGGATGATGTCGGGGGTGGGGAGCAGTTGTCAGCAGCTGTGGAGCAGGAGGCGTGGGAGTCCAACCTGCAAAATTATTAAGTAAGCTATGAAATAAAGTAAATATACTAAATATCCAGATAACACGGATTTTTAGCCTTGAATGAAAGAAAGAAAGAAAGAAAGAAAATATTTTATTCAGGCCCCACACAGCGGGCATGTGGAATTTGAAAAATACTGTAGTGGATTTCCCATTACTACTGGAAAAAATTATCAAGCAAAAGTATTAAATTATTGCGCTAAAGGGTATGAAAGGATTTGAGAGTGTGCAAACAATATTTTCAAAAGCCAAGGTTACCTCGCTGTAACCTTACCCAAAGTTCTTTTGAATAGTCGGTACAAGGGGATCCAGTACCGACTGTTCAGAAGATTTTTTGACCTCACCGCGATCATCAGGGGCAAATGACCCTGATAATCGACAAACTAGTTGATCTACGACGGACATGGCTCTGGCACAAGCTTCCCTCCTGTGCTATATCAGACGGCAGTCGCTCAGGACCCAGATCAGAAGGAACAGCGGGTTTCAAAGCACAAGCTTCGGATGGAGCTGGTACTAACGCTGTGACGTTATAATTCGTATGGGTTCAGGCGTGGGTACAGGCGTGGTATTGGCGTACGGTACGCACCGCTGTGTCCCGGCGTGTCACAAGACGGTGTCGAGCGCGCCGAGCGAGCGCAGCAGCGCGGGGTCGCGGCCGCACCAGCGCGCCAGCTCGTCCGGCGTCACCACGCCGTCGCAGTTCGTGTCCATCAGCTGCAACACGCACCACCCACCACTCGTGTTAGATGCTGGCATCTAGATGTCGCTATTATCAATAAATATCATTAATTTTGCATGGTTCTTCAACCTATAACTAGAAGTATCTCGGAGAAGTAGACCACGACGGTATTCCCATATAATTGAACAGTCCTACTGGGGAAGCACCTCCGCCCTACATAACACCCCAGCTATTACAACCACGTGTGGTGTTCTAGGCGGCGAGTAGGGTAGCCAGAGCTCACTGGTGAGTTTTTGTGCTGCCAGTGGAAACACCAAAGGCATGTCCAGCAACAGTATGCACTGTGCGGTATGAAAGAAACTTCAATCCACGCACACTCAGGCTGTGCAATGAACTCCCTTCTGTGATTTTACCATGCGCCTAAAATACAGGGTTCTTCAAAAGAGGTATTTGAAGGTTTCGTCGGGGTCGGCCGCACGAGGGTGACGCCCCTGGTGTTACTCACGTGCCACGGTAACCGCTTCCCATCAGGTAGGCCGTATGTATGTTTGCCACCTGAGTGGTATAAAAAAAAATCTTCTGCACTAACGGCACATAAACTCTTTGTTCCTACAGGATCGACAGCACGAGTGTGACTCCCCTGGTGTTGAACTGGTCCATAGGCGACCATTTTCCATCAGGTGGGCCACTTGTTTGCTACCTAAGTGGTATAAAAAAAGATATTCTTAATAAACTCTCACATGGAATATCCTATCAACATGGTCCTTAGCGGCGGTGCTGTGCACAGGCGGCACGGCAGCTCTCCCCAGCAGTTCGTAGATGGCCTGCACCACAGCCAGCATCTCTGAGCGGGAGATGCGCCCGTCACCGTCCACGTCGTACAGCGTGAACACCCACGACAGCTTCTCTTGCACGGAGCCGCGCGCAATGCGGGACAGGATGTCTAGGAACTCCTGGAATATGGCAGAATAATATTTCTTGACACCAAGTTTTGCTGTGTGGAGGAGTAGGAACAGTGTGTCACGTTGCTCCAGCACAAAAGAGAGGATCCTCCGACGAGATGGTTCCCCATGGTCTTTCAATTAGCAATCGTTGTAGTTAGAATAACAAAATTATTAAACCAGCGCGTGAACTTCACTTTCGCGATGCAGGATAGCTCTGTAGTAGTAACTAAATAGTTATTGTTGCATGGTTTTATTTTATTTTGTTATAGGAACTACTGTTCCTATTATAAAAAGATCAAGTTGGTCCTGTTATTCTAGCTTCATAACAGCACCGGCTAGGTCATAATCATAAGTAAATGAGTAAGGAATATTCAGTTTAAAATAAATATACAGATTGTACAGATTGATTAGTGGACTTAACGAGTCCACTAATCAATATGTACAATCTGTATATCTTCTTAAATTAGAAATTGTTTATCAGTTTTTTATTTGTACATTTTGCGTGTAGCTGCTCATTTTGCGTTTTGTACATTTTGCAATGAATAAGATTAAGTCTAAAATAATATGTCTGTTCGGAGTCAAACAATTCTGATGAATTTATCGAACATTTTTACAGCTTTTCTTTACGTCCGTCTACTAAAAGGATAAAGTTGTTCCATCAGAAACGTAATTCTTGGTCATTACTTAATATTTCCTTAATTCATCTAGAACCAATAACCAACAATACAACCAAAATTAGTCGGCTTAGAACTAAGTATTAGGTAAGTTTACAGACAAACAGACGGTTATGGATTTTTTTATAATATAGATTATTCATATGTCTCAAGGCTAAACCCGACCTCTTAGTGTGATTACCCGATTACACAGGACCGCAGCGATAGTGAGGAGGTTTATTGAGTCACGCTGTTGAACGACAAGATTGTACACTGCGTAGACGTTGTCATTCCAACAAAGCACTCCCCCGGCACGTAATACATGAAGCGTGACAAGTAAACACTACAGTGTCAGACGTCGCTCGCTCTCGTGTCAGTGTGACTACATTTGTGAGACATTCGATTATCTCTTGAGTGTAATGATGCCTTGGTAACTTCTAATTGCTCATGTGGGACTAATTTATAATTAATCATTTGGTGTTATTTAGCGCTTTCGTCTGCAGCTACTGGACTTCTTGTCTGTTAGTTAAGCTTAAAGTTTCCGATATTCCGGCGCTGTTGCAAGCACCATGGCGGTAAATAGTGAAAAGTTTTTAGGAGTAAATATATCGATCTACCCTCGTTTTAAGTTCTCTTGGTACACGTATCTGCACTACCATTGGTTTCATTCTCACTACAAACTCGATCACATTCGCAACACACGATATGCTTACTGTATCTATGAACGATTTTGTTTTGGTTTGTTCTCGGTTGTTATTTGAAAAGACGACATTCTGATAGCACTAATACTAATGTGAGTGACCAATAGTTTAAATATCTATTCTTGTCTATTTGTTCGGAATAGATGCAAAAAGTCCGCCAGCCGCGTAGTTCCCGGCAGAGAAGAATTTGGGCCACTCCCTTTTGGTGTCGTACAAGGCGACTAAGGGATAGATTAACATCAGACAGAAATATACAGCCCAGACTCAGACTCAGATGCATGGCTTGAGTGAACAATAGTGACCGGAAGACGGCAATAAGTTCACACTCCATTACGTGGAACCGAATTTAGTAATTGGTGAATTGTGGGTGTTAATTCACCTCTGTCTAACCCTCCGTGGAAAAACATACATACATATAATTACGCCTTTATCCCCTAAGGGTTAGTCAGAGGTGAATTAACACCCACATTTCACCAATCATTGCTTTCGGCCCCACGTAATAGGAGGTAAGCCTATTGCCGTCTTCCAGGCACAATTGTTGACTCGAGTCTTGTATCTGCGCCTGTGCCTGAATCTGAGCTGTATATATCTGTTTGATGTTAAACAGCCCTATCCCTTAGTCGCCTTGTACGACACCGCATGGGAAGAGCTGGGGTGGTCCAAATTCTACTCTGCCGGGAACCACACGGCTTCCGGGCGGCACAAGGCGTGATTATAATATGTATGTATGTATGTAGATGCAAAAAGTATTGAATGGATTAGAATGGTTTATTTTTTAATTTTTTTATACCACTTAGGTGGCAGACAAGCACACGGCCCACCTGATGGGAAGTGGTTACCGTGGCTTATGGCCGTATGCAACACCAGGGGTGTTACATTCGCGCTGCCGACCACGAAGAAACCTTCTGATTCCCCTCTTGAAGAACCCCATATTCTAGGTGCTTGGGAATACCGCAGCAGGTTGATTGATCATAATTGGTTGAGCAGAACCGAGGATATGATGACCAAAAGTTTCGATTGTCGATATCCACAAGGGCAGATCCGATAGCATCAGCTGTTAATATTATAAATTCAAATCGCAGTACCCATCTCATCTCACGAAAATGTATTATAATTCCCTCATAAATTTTAATAAAATAAATAGATGTTAGCATAGAAATTACGCTCCAAACGCCGCGTCGATCTCCAACCGTTCGTGGTGAACGTAGATGGCAGATAAACCACAGCGGCTGTGTGTCTCTCGCGGGTCATGGACCGTTCTGTGGAGCCCTGCGCTGGCAACACTGACAGATTAAAACTTACGTACAAACGTATCGATCTGATTGTTTATGAGAACTTTACGATTTTATAGTCATTGGATTTTTGCGGTAGCCTAGTGGTATGGGTAATGGACTGCTGAGACGAGGTCTCGGGTTCGATCCCAGGTTTTACCATGGCACACACCAATGACTTTTCGATGCTTTTCGAAGTTATGTGTGTATTTATCGCTGGTTTATAAGTGCCCGGTTAATGGCAATAGGCTCGCCACCTATTACATTGGGCCCTAAACATAAACTGGCGAAATGTGGGTGCTAGCACCTCGGCCTAACCCTTCGGGGATATAGGCGTGAGTTATGTTATGTATGTAATGTAATGAATTTTTGCTTTAAAAATACTGAGTTTTCTTTTCACCATTACTGCTATGTCTGATAAGATAACCCAGGTATTCATAGTACGTTTTAGTTGTTAAGGGTGTCACATACAACGAAAAATCTTGCGATTTTTTTTTTAATATAGAACACGTCAATTAGACTTCGCCTTGCCTGATTGTAAGCTGAAAGCAAAGTCTCAGAAAAGAGGGTCACCATTACTTACATATACCATGTGACAATGGTGACACTCAGCTTGACGGCCTCATCAGATTCTTTTTCACGCCCCGCTTAAAGGACCCGGGACTGTAGGAAGAAGGAAACACGTGACCTGGTAATGAATTACAGGCCTTAATGGTGCGACAGAGTAGAGTCTCCGAACGCTTGGTTCTTGATCGGATACTCTGCACCGTGTGCGGGTGACATCTAAGCCCTGCACGTGTTGTCCTGTGTAGGAAAGGAGAGGGTGGAACTAATTGGAAGAGCTCATCAGAACATTCACCATGGTACAGACGGCAAAAAGGTTGTTTGATAAGCATTAATATAAAAACTACATAGATTCTTTCGAACACATACGAATTCTGGGCTCCTATTACTTAGTGCAGTGGTTTTAAGCGTGAACAAGCTACTGATGAGGTCGTCAAGCTGAGGGCCACTATTGTAATATTGTTGGTATCAATAACGGCGACCCTCTTGCCTCAGAGTTTCCCTTCAGCTTACTATCAGGCGAGGTGAAGTCATATTGACGTGATGTTCTATATAAAAAAAAAAAAAAAAAAAAGGTGGTCAAGTGCGATTCGGACTCGCGCATCGAAGGTTTGATACCTTACATACATACATATAATCACGCCTTTAACCCTAGTGGGTTAGACAGAGGCGAAATTAACACCCACTTTTCACCTATAATTGTATACGGTCCCACGTAAAAGCGGGTGAGCGTATTGCCCTATTCCGGGCACTATTGTTGACTCGAGCCATGCATCTGAGGCTGAGTCTAGGCTGTATACATGTGTCGTGATGTTAAACAGCCCTATCCCTTAGTCGCCTTGTACGACACCGCATGGGAAGAGATGAGGTGGCTCTAATTCTATTCTGCCGGGAACCACGCGGCAAACAATGGTTTCGTAACTTACGCTATATAAACCGTAATATTATTTTGCTTGCGTTGACTCAGAAGTTTGATATTTGCACAGTTTCAAGACGTTACAGACCGGAGTGTGTTGTATGAATTTCAACTCGAAACCTCCACGCGTTCATTCATAAAAGGTCTTGACAGACAGGCGTCTGTCTGTCTGTCAAGATCTTTTCCTCAGACAGACAGACGGACGGATAACGGAGTGATCCTATAAGGGTACCGTTTTTAATTCCTTTTGAGGTACGGCACACGGAAGTAACACCCATTCTAACCTAATCTATTGGTAAAGCTGAAGAGTTTGTTTGTTTGTTTCTCTGGGATTACAGGATTGAAATGATAATATTTATTTATTGATAATAACTTTGGTAGGCAGCGTGAGTGTGACACCCCTGGTGTTGCACACGTCCATAAGCCACGGTAACCGCTTCCCATCAGGTGGACCGTGTGCTTGTCTGCCAACTAAGTGGTATAAAAAAAAAACTTTTTATGTTAAATAGTCTGTTTATCTACGCTATATATCATCACGCTACTGCCTAAGGGAGCGGAGCAGTGATCATAAATATAAACAAATCCGGCAGATTTCCATACATTATTTGAAAGATCAAAAATTACGGGCTTACAGGGGTGATATTAGTTTTTAAATATGTCACAAGCGAAGCCGGGGCTGGTCAGCTAGTCTTAATATATACCGAACGTAATGCGGACGAAGACGCAGGCAAAAGCTAGTCTACCATATCAAGGCGAGCGTCGTCCCTTCTACTTAAAATTGTATCCACACAAAGGCGATAAATGACGCCATCTTCCAATATAAAACCAGATACCTCTCTAGTGAACAGACATAGCAGCAATCTTCAAAATATTTCAATTCCTATCCAGACTCCTCACAACAAACATATGCTATACACAATTCATATTTTATTCGTAAGAAAAAATACGCATCGAAAGAAATATGGCCGCACGCTCCGCGCCGTGAGCCCGCCGTTACACAATTTGTTTAGAATAATTTTTTCATCAATAACTCTGCGAATTGTCGGGAAACATTCTTAAAGGATGTTCGTATTGTGACGCTCGCTTTGAAATGTGAGATGAGTGTTGTATATTGATTTTAAATTAAGGATATATAATATTACATCATACATTACATAAGGAAATAGGGCACGGCGGTATTTCCGCCCAATTGAGCAGTCCGACTGGGGAAGTACCTCCGCTCTACAGAATACCGCGGTTATAATAACTTAATGTTGTGTTCCCAGCGGTGAGTAGGGTAGTCAGAGCTCACTGGAGAATGTGTGCTGTCAGTGGGATGACTAAAGGCTTGTCCTGCTTTGTCCTCTACACTGACGGCACAGAAACTCTGTGCTTACAGGGTCGGCAGCGCGAGTGTGACTCCTCTGGTGTTACATACGTCTATAGGCTACGGTAACCACTTTCCATCAGATGAGCCGTGCGCTTGTCAATAAAAAGAAAAATATATAAATTGTTGAAAATACCATTATATCTTTTTTTACGTACAGAAAATCCCCACGGGTACCTACCTCCCCACCGGAGCCGGTGGGAGAGGTTATGTCGGACTCGAACCGACTAAAACGCACGCTGCCTGTGGGTCGCTTTTGTTGCCGAAGGTGAGGTTGACAGGCATATCCCTCGCACCCCGGCTGACCCAGGGCAATCTCTCTGCTGAGGAGCTGTGTGGCGGCCAAAGAGTCCCCATCTCCTCCCCGGAGACAGCATGGCGTGCCACCATTATATCTGTGGAACACTTTTCAAGTGAACTACATTATGTTCCAGGTACACGTGGAACACTTTTTAGGTGAGCTACGGTTACGAAAAAGTTTTCGTGGAACACCTAGGTGATTGTTGAACGCGCTAATCTCGGGAACTGCTGGTTCGAATTGAAGGATACTTTTTGTATTCAATAAACCGTTTATCGAGATATGTTATAGGCTATTATATATCAACACGCTACTACTCTAGGGAGCAGAGCAGTAATCATAAATATCTACAAATTCGACAGATTCCCTTATATTATTTGAAAAATTACGAGCATACATGGGTTAAAATGGCCAAATTAATTATATTTTTTATTTCTTCTACACGACTTGTGTGGCAGACAAGCACACGGGCCACCTGATGGGAAATGGTTACCGTGGATTACGGACGTGTGCAACACCAGGTACGTTAGACAGGCGCTGCCGACCATGTTTAGACCTTCCAATGCCACTCTTGAAGAACCCCATATTGTAGGTAGGTACGTCGTTTGGGCGGTGGCCGATGGGCATAACCACTTTGATAGTATGCCGCGAGCGAAACCGGGGCGAGTCGGCTAAAGCCAAGATAAGCCAAATCAAGAGAGACCCCCCACACTCAAGCTGTGGAATGACCTCCCTGCTGCGATTTTCCCAAGCGCCTACAATATGGGGTTCTTCAAGAGGGGCATTAGAAGGTTTCTTCTGGCGCGAGTGTAACGCCCCTGGTGTTGTACACGTCCATAGGCCACGGTAACCACTTTCCATCAGGTGGGCCGTGTGCTTATCTGCCACCTAACTAATATAAAAAACAGAAGGATAGTAAATCCTGGGCTCCAAAGTAATATACCTACATTGAATGACGGTACTTTGCAGGATTGCTATTGAGGTAGGGCTTCAATTTATTCTACCTATATACCAGGGTTTAATAATCTAAAGGAGTTTGAAGTACCTATCCCGATATATCCTTTCAAACTACAAACGATAAAATTGTAAGCACTCAATCAAATCAAACACCTTCACGGCTCACGGGAGGTTCAGAGGGCCGTGAATGTCGTGACGTCACGCAACACGTGGCTCAACCCGTTAGCAAGTACCAGGGGTACAGAAACGAATTGCAGATATCACCACGCGTCGGTCTTACAAGTTAATTCTAAACCAACCAGCGTTACTAGGACTCCCGTTTACGAGTACTTTGTAACTCGAGAATACAATTAAAGGGATCTTGTTATAGTGGTTATTTACCTATAATATAAGTAAACTAATACAAAATGAGCTACGCCTTTGAAATCACTCGGAACAACTTTTGAATACGGGCGGTTCACGATAATCTAGTCACAATAGAGTTTGTTAGAAGTCCACTGTAACTTGATATTTGACTTTTCACTGTTTCAAGTTGTTCATAAAATCAATTTGTTTGAACTTCGCCTTGAAATCGTATAAGTTTCGCTTTCGGAGGCCATTGTGTACAAAGAAATACAACATGACCAATTATAACTTATTCCTCAGACGGACGGACCAACTGACACTGGTTTTCTTATAATAAATCCAAGGAAATAAATTATAAAATGGACTATTAGAATGGTACAACTAATTTGAACTGAAGCCAAAAGCTTAGTGAAACGTTTAAGAGTGAGTGAGAAAGAGAGACGTTTTGACATGTGTGTGAAAGAGAGGTGCGCAGACCGAATGGCTCCGCGGCCCATTGTCTGAAGTTCCAATTGTTTCAATTGAACAATAAAGTCAATCTCGGTATAAAATGTGCTCATTTTATGTTACGTCTACAACCATATAACGAATATGCTACCCTGGTACTCACGTCGTAATTTAAATATTTCGTTTATAACCATATTTGGTATATAAAATTCGCATTTACAATATAGTCCGATTGACACATCCATAAAAAGCTGAGGTTGCAGATCCAGAAAATTGCGGACCACCATTCCAGGTGCTGTTGATCCCAAAATGGTGGTCCCTAACCTTATACACCCCGCGTGAAGAACCCAGCTCTAAGCGTAAGATGAGGGCAAAACCCTTCGTACGTCTGAGAATGGGATGGAGGTCTCAAACAGCTTGGCGTATACCTTGGCACATATATCTTATACCCAAACATGCTCAAGATGTGCTCTTAACACGCATTGCTTCTTGGGTATTTTGTCAAAACATTCCACGCTCGCAGTTTGTCTTATGACTGGTTGGACAACTGGGTTGCTAGCTTCCTGCAGGGGCGCCGTATTCGCGTCCTTTGTGACGGACGAGCTTCGGAGTTTCTGCAGGTTAATGCTGGCGTGCCCCAGGGGTCCGTCTTATCACCCACTCTCTTTCTTCTGCATATCAACGACATGCTGTCTACCGGCAATGTTCATTGTTATGCAGACGATAGCACTTTACATGGGAGTTATCATGGACATCCAGCGGCCAAGCAGTCAGATATCGCAGAGAAAAGGCAGCTTCTTGTCACTGAGCTTGACGGGGTCCTGAATCACATTTCTCAATGGGGCTCTGAGAACCTGGTTGAGTTCAATGCCAAGAAGACGCAGGCATGTGCGTTTACAGCAAAAGTATCTTCTTTCCTTCCCCTCCCCACTCTTCAGAGCACGCCACTGCCGCTGCAGGACAATCTCAATATCCTAGGTATGGATGTTCGCTGCAACCTGAATAACAAAAACTACATCGAAAGCATCATCAAAACAGCCTCACGAAAACTCGGAGTCCTGAACAGAGTGAGACGATTTTTCACGCCGGAGCAGCGGTGTCTTCTATACAAGACACAAATTCGCTCCTGTGTGGAGTACTGCTCGCATCTCTGGGATGGTTCAGCAAAGTACTTACTAGATGCTCTCGACAGGTTGCAGCGACGTGCGGTCCGCATCATTGGGAATCCCGAGATCACGAACACCCTAGAACCTTTACAGCTGCGTAGAGATGTTGCGTCCATGGCTGTATTTTACCGTCTGTACCATGGGGAGTGTTCTGATGAGCTCTTCCAATTAGTCCCACCCTCCCCTTTCCTACACAGGACAACGCGTGCAGGTCTTAGATGTCATCCGCACACGGTGCAAAACATCCGATCAAGAACCAAGCGGTTCGGAGACTCTTTCCTCTGTCGCACCATTAAGGCCTGGAATTCATTACCAGCTCACGTGTTTCCTTCTTCCTACAGTCCCGGGTCCTTTAAGCGGGGCGTGAAAAAGCATATGATAAGGCCGTCAAGCTGAGTGTCACCATTGTCACACGGTATGTGTAAGTAATGGTGACCCTCTTTTCTGGGATTTTGCCTTCAGCTTACCATCAGGCAAGGCGAAGTCCAATTGACGTGTCCTATATAAAAAAAAAAAAAAAAAAAAAAGGTAAGATAATAATGTGTTTCAAGGTATAAATAAACATTACAAACGGTATCGCTTCCTCTGCATGTAGGTGACGCCGCAGGCTAGCTCGAGTTGTTCTGAAGAAAGAAGATGGGATCAGTTGAAAGTGCTCTTCAGAACACTCTTCGTGATAGGAGCGGTAGAATACGGCTAAGGAGGAAACGTTTCTACGCAACTGCAGAGGTACCAGGGAGCTAGCACCGTTGTTACGACCAGAATATAGCTGCAATCTGTCGAGAGCGTCTAACAGGGACTGTGCAGAACCATCCCAATGATGGGAACAGTATTTTACGTAGGAGTCAACTATCATCTTAAGAGTCTACGTACTCTTCACTCTCAGGAAGTCCACTAATTTGATATTAAACTAGGGCTTCTTCGGTGTTTCAATACTTTCTGCTTGATACACATTGGTGGGTACTTAAATATTGTCTTACTAAGTAGATAGCCCGTCACCAGGCGGCCAGCACCGCGCAACAGGTAGAGGTATCTTACAAGTGGTTGTTTGCGGGCGACCTGCGACCTGTTCGCGCCAGACTCACGTATCGGGAAGGTGTTAGGGACGGCCCTTGACGCTCGATGTACTTACTAAATAATACTTAACATCGTTAGAAGGGTTTAGTTAAGATACCTTAAAGTGAGCCCTTTTAAGATCTACAAGCTTTATTCCAGGGGATTTTAGAAGTTCAGTGGGCTTGTCGTTTTATTAGAATATTTTTAATTTGGAAATCGTTCGTGACCGAATGATTTGGATGGGAGTTCTTCTGTTAGAACGCTCTTAGTTAGACGGAGTTCAGGCGGAGCCGCGGACATTGACTAATTCCATGTATATATATACTAGGGTATCATAAAAACTAGAGAATAACAATAATCTTAAATTGTATAGACGGATTCTAATTAAAAATTCAATCTCCCAACAAACTGGTAGACAATGTTCCAGTGTTCCAGCACCCGGGCAGCTTGCTTGGGCTAAGGAAAATTAACGAGATATGCAATTTGTTCCGCTTCCAACTATTGAAGCTCACCCAACGTCCATATTGACTTCAGTAAAACTGTTCTACGCTAGGGTGGCCAAAATGTCAGTCAAATTTCGGACAAGTTTTTTCTCGTGAATTTGCTCAAGAAAAAAAAATTCGTGAGGTTTGTGAGGACACTATTAAGAGGATCCGGTTTCAATTCGTCAATGTCATTTTAAGAAAAAAAGAAGCAAAGAATTGTTTTTATTGCCGGTTACACATGTACATACATACATATATATAATCACGCCTTTATCCCCGAAGGATTAGGCAGAGATGAATTGACACTCACATTTCACCAATCATTATTTTCGGCCTATTATCGTCTTCTAAGCACTATTGTTGACTCAAGTATTGTATGTATCCGAGTTTGAGCTGTACACAGTTAAACAGCCCTATCCCTTAGTCGCCTTGTAGGACACCGCATGGGAAGAGATGGGCATACTATATGTGGATCTAGTTTGAACGGAAATTAAAAAATCAATGTTTAAAAATGATTGCAACATCATTCATTGGTTCTGATAGTTCGTACAAATGTCGCTAGATGGCTCTCATCGTCTCACTACAAGACGGATATATGTATAGAAGAATGTGGATGGTTCCGGGCGAAGGTTCTGTGGTTTAGTGGTCAGAGCGTTCCCCCTGTAAGGGAAAGATAGCGGGTTCTATCTCTTTATTTTCTATATCTTAATAGATTTGAAGAAAGAAAGAAATCCTTTTATTTTTGTGCAACACCGATTTCACAAATAATGACATACCAACACACACAAGTTAATTACAGACACATCTGGATGTTCTACGCGTTGCACTAAAAAAATTTTTTTTTTAAATAATATTAGTTTTTTTATATAGTTTGAATAGTTAGCTTAATAAATGTTTTAAAATTTCATTCAATTTCTTGACATAATTGTAAAATTTTGACGTTCAAACGTGCTCTTTATGTGCCTAAAGTGAATAAATGAAATTGATTCTGTGATTGATGATGCGATGTGATCTCACTCCTCACACAAGCAATTTATCTTAGCTGGAGGGGTTAACGGGAACACGTGTGTAATTTCGTGGATCAAATATTGTGTGTTCTGAACACCAAACTTAGATTATTTAGGCAACACTATCCCAGCGTCATGGGCGGTTGCATCCATAATATATACTTTGGCTTGCAAAGAGTAAGATTCTTTATTTTCAATCATACCACTTAATTTTTTTGTCGGTCTATCCTTCTAGCTCCTGTGCTCCTGGTGACCAGTACACAGGTAATCTATTACCTACAACAGGCACCAGCGATCCACAACCAGATTCTGAATATCTTAATTTGTGCAAACACTATATTTGGTAAATTGGATGTAGGTGAGAAATAAAAAATAATTTTTAATTAAAAAAAAAAAACTCTGTAACCGTTGAGTCAATTTTGATGACACTTTCACTGAGATGTCAGTTATAAGCTGGTGTTATAAAGCATAACTTAGAGACAATTTCTTTCTTTTTTTTTTGAGACAATTCCCCGTGCCGAGACGGTAACAATACCCCCGAATACCCGTCGAGGTGGTCCCCCTACCCGCAGTTCGCAAAACGCGTGGTGCGCGGTAGGTACTTGACCTATTTCGGCTGCCGACTGCACTCCTCTCCTGCCTCATATATTATGTTAAATAACGTTCGTACTCAAATTAAACTTGTTTAAGAATATTTCCGAACGCTACGTTCAGTATTGCTAAGATCAAATCAAAGCAACTAGCCCACCGCAGTCCACTGCTCTCCCAATGTATTTTCTTCGAACCTCTGTCTTCCGCATCCAGTCTGTCCCAGCCACCTTTTTCAGGTCGTTCGTCAATCTGGCTAGGGGTTGTGCTACCTTTCGTTTACCTTCTCGCGGTCTCCACTCTAGGACTCGTTTGCTCCAACTCCAAGAAAAAAACTGGTGAAGTGCATGTCGGACTTGCCACAGGAGCATTACAACTAAAGTACTACATCATCGCCTCTTTATAAACCTCGTCGTCATGAGATCAACTTGATATCACAGTATAATCCGGCTGGGGTGCGAGGGATATATGTCTCAGATAATCGCACCTCCGGCAACCAGATGGCGTGCGTTTTAGTCGGTTCAAAACCGACATAACCTCCGTCACCGACTACAGTGATGAGGCTATCCGTGGGGATTTTAATAATTAAAAAACAGTATATAAGTATATATATATATTTATATCACAGTGTTATTCTTTATTTGAAAGTGTTTGTCAGTCTGTGTCGATAGTTATAGTAATCGGCAAACTTCGTGACCATGTACTTAGACAGCGCAAAGCGCAATTTTAGATCTCTTTGGTGGTAAGCGCAAGGCTTAATAGCAATTTCGAATTGATCACAGGCTCAAAGGTATCACGTCATTGGATGATCACTAATTCTATTGATGTTTTGGTTGAAGTACACATGCGCAAACTATTTGACGTCTGTCGGTAAACTCAAAGTTTCACATCGATACGACTTCCAGCCTTTGTTTTACATAGTTACAGGAAGTACAAACCTATTGGTCCCCTAAAATTAATTGCGTCCACTCGTCTCTATAAAGTTAAAACAATAAAAATACACTGAAATAGTCTAACGTTATTAGAGAACCGTTGGTACGTACCTCGAAGTTGACCTTCCCGCTCTGCTTGTGCTTGATCGTCTTGAACACATAGTGCGCGTACTGCGTCGCGTCTGGAACACATCACAACACTTACACATATAATTCACACATATATATCCTAGAAAGAGTAGACTGAGAAGCTTTAGGCACCAGGCGGCGAGAAAATGACTAACTTTTGAGTGTTTTCTCGCACAAGAAACGCACAGGACAGATCTTGAATGAACAAAACAAATACGCGAATTCACTAATGAAATTAGGGATTCACCTGTGAATAAATTTAAGAGTAAATTGTGCCAGAAAGGCTATTATAAAATCCAAGAATACTTAGATGATAAACAAGCTTGGAAATGAGCTGTTCGCTTCACTATGCTACTCAAGTAAATTATTGTATTTAGACTAAGTAGACTTAGTAAATGTTTGTAAATAGACAAAAAAAAATGCCCGCAGAGTTCCTTGCCGGAGTCCTCTCAGGTCGGGCCGTATTTTGAACCGGTGGTCCATTTGCTAAACTAGTCTTTCATATTTCTTTTTATATTGACGTTTTGTAAATGCCGATTTAATGGTCAATGCAGAATAAATTATTTTTGATTTTGTCTTTGACATGTTATTTGTTGCGTGCTGTTCATTCACACTGCCAGCAGTTGCCGACAAGATTCTCTCTCAGTTTTGTAACAACGACAAATATAGCAATTGCTGAACGATTCTTGCTTGCTATAACATCCAAGGCAAATAGGGTGACTATAAACTATCCTTATCTGTCAAATAGGAAAATGAATGGTCCTCTTACCGCCAAGTGGAAAGAACTGTGAGAAAATATGTTTGAATGCCTCTTCGTCCACCACTCCCGATGGACACTCCTGCAACAGAAGCATACGCTTTGTTTGTTTAAATAGTTTTTACACCACCAGTAAAACAAAATATGCACTTAAGCTGTACACCACACGTTCGTTTGTAGGACTCTTAAGAGGGGGACGCAGGGCGCGACGGCGACGGCGGAAACGCGCCAACAACCAATCATGGAGCACAATAAACTAATGACGGGCTTAACTTAAAGGTCCCGCGTCATTGATCAGTCGTTTTATTTGTTTTTTGGTGAGAGTGAATTTAGTGTAAAGCTGATATCAGACTGTTCACTTGGTTTATATTCACTTGATTGATGTTATGATACTCGGGTAAATGCTTGTAAAGGTTCGATTGGGAGAGAAATACAACACGACTTGCTAGCAAGAGATATTATTTATTACTCCTCATAATTGATACAAAACACATCTAATATACTCTTAGAATCTAGGTACATCATGACATCATTAAATAGGTACTCTTACACCACACGCCCTACAAAACAAGAAAAAAAAAATATGTAAGAATTTTTTTTTTTACATGTACGAAAATTATCTTTTATCATGTAAAATACAGTTTTGTCCTATTTTTGTGTATAATTTCTACTTTATTGTTCCGTAAAATTTTAACATTTGGATCTAGATCTTCTATAACTGTAAAAGGGCCAAGGTATACATTATCAAATTTATTTCCTGTTTCATTCTTAACTAATAATAAGTCATCTTTGTTATACATAACTGGTTTTAAATACTCATCAAATTTACATTTTCTTACCAACTTACTTTTAATTAAATTTTGTCGCGCTTCACACTGCGCTTTTTGTAGTCTAAACTTTAATTCTAAGGGGTAATTACTTGTGTTATATAAAGGTTCAACAGTACAATTTTGAATATTCCTAGGTATATTACATGTTCTTCCGAACACCAGTTCGTAGGGAGTATATTTTGTTTCTGAGTGCACAGATGTATTGTACGAGAAACACCAATAAGGGAGCCATTCACTCCAATACCTACTGTTGTTGTCAGTTTGAATTCTTAAAAATGCATTAAGTGACTTATGCGAGTTCTCAAGTGAACCTATCGATTGATGATGATAAGCACTGGCAAACGTTTGTCTAATATTTAGCAGTTTACATACCTCAGTCATAGTACTAGAGATGAACTCCGTTCCCCTGTCAGTCGCGATCTCACGAGGGATACCATACCTGAGGATGAAGTTGTCGACGAATGCTCGTGCTACGCTTACGCTATCTTTTCTTACTAAAGGATATGCTTCAACATACTTACTTAATTCACATTGTAATGTGAGAATATATGAATAACTATGATAATCCTTATCTAAGGGCCCAACTATATCTAAATATATTTTATCAAATGCTGACTGCGCAGTTGTGGTTATTATCATGGGTTGTTTTGTATGCAACGAGTGCTTTTGTTTCTGGCACTTGTCACAATTCTTCACAAATCTTATAATATCTTCCACCAAGTTTGGCCAAAAGTAATAACGTTTTATGTTATTTGTCATACGTTTAATACCTGCATGTCCGCTAGTGGGAAGCAGATGAAAGTCATTTAATATTACGCGCTTATCGTCGTCATTCGTTATTCTTATTAAATTTTTCAATATTAAAATACGCGGACCGGTCCAAGCGCAATTTTTACAACACTGGTTTATCCATGTTATATGTTTTTCACTTAACTCATTTTTAATTATATAAATTTCATCAATTGATATTCTTTTACAGATAGATTCCAAATCTCACACGAAAGCGGCTCGCGCTGAGCATGATCGAGAAAGTGGGTCTAAATAAATCGGCAATTTAGATGGTACATAAATAAAGTCATTCACTATAATATATTTAGTGTTATGTTTAAGTCTAATCCGAGAAAATATTAATTGAGTACAATTATTCGGTTTTTTAAGAATTTCAACGATTTTCGGTTGATCAGACCGATCATCTGTTTTGTTCTTATCGACCGCAGAATTGTCATTTAATAATTTATTTCTAGCCATATTCCGTGTCATAACATTTATGACATTCTGATTTATATTTTTCAATTCATCAGATGTAATAACGATGCGAGATAACGCGTCTGCAGCCACATTATTCACACCTTTGACATACTCAACTTCGTAGTCGTATTCATCTAAAGCTAATCGAAACTTTATTAGCCTACTAGACGGGTTATTGAAACCAAATAAATAAAGTAAGGGTTTATGGTCTGTTTTTATCTTAAATTTTTTTCCAAATAAATACGGTCTAAAATATTTAACTGACCAGACAATAGCGAGGAGTTCCTTTTCTATTGTCGTATAGTTTAATTCGGATTTATTGAGTGGCCGGCTTGCATAAGCAATCGGCATATCATTTTTATTACATAAGACAGACCCTATAGCTATACCAGAAGCATCTGTGTGCAATATGAATTCATTATCCTCATCAAAATTTGGGTATTGTAAAACGGGGGGATTGATCAAAGATTGCCTTAAAAGATTAAATGAACGTTCACATTCTGTACTCCAAACAAAATGTGCGCTTTTTCTACATAGTCTATTTAAAGGTATTGTAATGTCAGCAAAATGTGGAACGAATTTACGATAATAATTAGCAAAAGCAACGAAGCGTCTTACTTCGTCACTACTTTTTGGAGTGGGGTAACTTTGTATAATACGTGTTTTTTCAGGGTCAGGCGAGACTCCTTTAGCAGACACGACATGGCCTAAATACAATAATTGTTTCTTTAGAAACTGACATTTTTCAGGGTTAATTTTTAGATTTACAGTTCTAAGACGTTCAAAAATATCAATCAAATTTTTATTATGCGATTCTAAGCTGCGTCCTATACAGATAAGATCATCTAGATATACCAGACATTTTTCATGATTTAAACCAGACATGGCTACTGTCATTAACCGACTAAAAGCACTAGGACTGATTTTCAAACCCATTGGGAGCCGTTTCATCTGATATTGTTTGCTTGTAGTGAATGCGGTATATTTTCTACTATCTGGGCTTAACTCTAACTGATAATAACTCTGGCTAAGGTCTAAGTGGCTGAAATAAATTGCTCCTGATAAGGAATCCAATATATCTGTGATATTTGGTAAAGGGAATTTATCGTCTTTAAGATAATTATTTAATTTCCGATAATCAATAACAATACGCCATTTTTTATTACCACTATTATCACATTTTTTTGGGACTAAAAGAACAGGGCTAGACCATTCACTCATGCTCTCCTCTATAATATCATTACGTAACATATCGTTGATTTGTTTATCAACCTCATATTTTTGACTTCTGGGGAGCCTATAAGGCTTAGTATACACTGGGCTAGTATTTTCCTTCAAATGAATTGACTGTTTGTATAAATTCGAAACGCCTAATTTGTCACCATCTAAAAAAATACATCTGAGTACTTCGCACAAATGTTTTCAATCGAAGTTTGTTCTTCTTTATTAAGATGCTTTAGGTTTAAAACAGAAAATAATTGTTTTACACGATTTGCACTTACGTTATTACTTTCAAAAGAGCATACAAGGTATTCATTTAAAGGTATAATATCGGGCGTAAAATAACTTAAGCATATGTCTGTGTCTCGGGTATTTAAAAATTTTAATGGTATTTTACCATTTGTAGGTTGTACTAAAACAGATGCTAAAAATACACCTTCGCTCAACTGCTTAGGCATAACAACGCATTCGTTTTTAAAGTTTGTCTCTACTAAGTAAGTAACCTCACATCTAGCCGGTATAGTCATATAAGTATTTTTGCCGAGCTTCCCCATTTGTAGTGGGATATCAATGGGCTCTTCATGGTTAATAGTTAATACATTTCGCTCAAAATCTAATATGCAATTGTATTTGCTCAAGAAATCTTGTCCTAATATACCATCCGTTCTACAAGTAAAATCCTTAAATACATAAAATTTGTGCTCGAACTCATACCCATTATAATCTAAGCTAAGATAAACAAAGCCATCACAATACACATGACCACCTATTCCGTTTATTTTAATGCGCTCTATATGGAAAGGAATGCATAAACTCTCTAATGCCTCCTGTCTAACTATGGACACTGACGCGCCGGTATCAAGTAACCAACTACGCGACACTTCGAATACATTTAAGTTAATAGAGTTAATATTTTGACAGTAAAAATGTTCATGCACGAAAAAACAAGTTATTATTTTGATTTTCAGTCTGTACTTCAGGATTTTCATGTCTACGCTCACTACTATCCTTCGGATGCTCATTCAACTCAGCTAGCCTAATTTGGTGTTGCCGTGCCGGGCGACGATACGTTGTGTGGCCACGAAAATCACCACGACCGCGATAATTGGATGAATTATTATAGTTTCGTCCACGACCGGAATTGTAATAATAACCACGACCGGACTTATTAAAATTTTGGCCATGAGAAAATCCTCTAGACGCACCTCTGTTAAAATTATTATTATAATTGCGACGACCGCGGTTTGACCTACCTCGGTTATGGTGAAAACTCATCACCCGCTCCTCACTTCCATTCGAGGGTTTCTCGTCCAGCGCACCCTGGATCGCGTCCTTCAATGTGCTATAATTTCTTGCTGCAATTATTGTGCTAAGGCGGCTATTACGCAGACCATCAGAAAATCGCTTTATAGCAATCCGCTCGTTTATTGGCTTCAATGTTTGGTAAATATCAGTGTTTCCGTTGGCCTGAGTAATAGTCAGATCGACGAATAACTGTTCTAATTCCTTACCGTAACTCTCGATACTCTTGTCGTTTTGCTTCATATGCTGCAGCTTACTGTGGATCGCAGTATCGGACTTTTTTGGCAGTAATGTACTACGCATGTCTAGAATCAAATCTGCAACAGACGAATAAGTATTACGCATGCGCAGCTTAGCGCTTTCAGATAAACGTGACTTTAAAACAAACTGGATGAGTTGTTGTTTACCAGCACTTTCTATCATGGAATCATACATCTCAATGTTTGAAATTAATTGTTTGGTGATATCTTCATCACCCGTCATTATTGGTAGCAAAGCAATCGCAGTTTTCAACTCAAACTTTTCCATGGTGCTACTCGTATCCTCTGTACTCTCAGAACAAAGTTGAATTATTTTCGAATACAAGTTATTAATATTATTAAATAACTCTGTAGCAATCAGAATTTCACTATCTTCAATTTCTGCATTTCTAATTTTAATTTGAATAGCTAACTCTAAGGAACAAAATTGTTTATATAAAATAGTAGTTTCAGAAAGTCTTGCTTGTTTTATAGTACTTGATCTTCTACTTGGACCTAACTTTATAAGGTAATCCTTAATATATTTCAATTTGTCAAATATCTCTTTAGCCTCTGCAGTCATAGTACAGTTACATAATGTTTTACATAATCATTAATACGTTACGAGACATTCAATATCATAATAATAAACATAAAAAATAAGAATAATATGAGTAAAGCATATAACATGACTCACTAGTATTACAATTATTACCACATCAATTACCCAGTTAAATACGAGTAAATATAGATATAAGTATATAAGTTTTTTTTTTTTTCACTCTTCTCACTTTAATCGCACTTTATTAATTACTACGCACTCACACGGGTGAAGTCCCTGTAGAGGTTGCAAAATTAGCCTCCCGCTGCTGACGACGGAACAAGCTCATCGACCTTCGCAGATCAAAATCATGGACACCTCTTTCAATCCACTTTCCATGGCATTTTCTATAGTAACGCAATAGCCATATAGCGCCTCCAACTATCAGCATGATCGCGATAGTGATCAACATATAAGCTATCGTGCTTGTATGTTCCAAAACCTGGTCGGTGCTAGCCGAATTTCCTGCACCATTCTGTGCAATAATGACTTCCTGGGGCTTAGATTGTTGTTTTCTCATTTTGACTTAATTGATGAACACAGAAAAAAACACAATTTAAGTTCACAGTACACCAGTCACTTCGTAACACAAGGAATAATATTAGTGCCATCGTAATCAGTCATTAAAACTGTCCAACGCTCAATGTTTACATTAATGTTGCCTTTTATGGGACATTCCACACTACTGGCAGGGTCGCCATGTAAAGGTTCGATTGGGAGAGAAATACAACACGACTTGCTAGCAAGAGATATTATTTATTACTCCTCATAATTGATACAAAACACATCTAATATACTCTTAGAATCTAGGTACATCATGACATCATTAAATAGGTACTCTTACACCACATGCTTAATTTTTCTTTCAATCTATGTTCACACGGCTGTAGTTGATATCAGACAGAATTAAACATTATTTTTATTTTTTTCAATAGGTCGTGCGTCCTCGTTGAATTATTTTAAACACAACACAGAAAAAAATCGAAGAGACACATGACATCTTTGACAAAATGATAAATCCGAAAATGTTCAATTAGTATTCAAACCTTTCATTTCAACTCAAGCGAGAATGAAGGACACTAGATGCCAAAAGTGTACCTACCGATCATACACTGTTGGATGTTTTCATTTGTGAATTCAATCACCTATTTCAGGATTCATTTTATGTACAGATGTTGTGTCAATTTGAGTGAAAAATGAACAAAAAGTGAACTCATAATTAAACAACGGTTCGGGACTGTTTGATATCAGCTTAACTGCCGATAACTGTACCTTGGTTATTATAGACCGACCGTAACCACTGTACCTAAATACGCGCGGCGCAGCGGGGCGAGCTAGATACCACCGTGAGTGCTGGCGGTGAACTCTCGTCTCACCGCTCACGTACCCAAGGCGCGGTACAGCGCTGTCTGTCGGGATAGTACGCACCTGCTTGAACCCGCGGTACATGAGCTTGATCTCGGGCGCCGTAAACCGCGTCGTCTGCGCGAGCGTGTCAGGCGGCTCGGGCCGGTGGCGCGCCGGCACACCCGCCACCACCTCCTCGCACTCTTCCTCTGAGGACAAAGGGATTACATCAGTGTTGGATGCCGTACTACTCGTCATGTACTAGGAGCTTCTGGACAAGGCCCTGGGTTAGCCCAGGTTACGAGATGTATGACTTAGGCATTCTCATACCCCTCCCCATCATCTGAAGACTCAAGATGACGCGCGGTTCTAGTCGGTTCGAGTCCGATATTAACCGCTGGGGATTTCCAAGAGGATATGCGTACTAAAAAAATATAAATAATAAAAATAGTACTAGGAGTTTAGAAATAGTGTAGAAGTATCGAATTTAGAATTATTTTATCGTTTATCTACCTATATGCGAATCGCCACCACATTTTTCTAGAAGTTTCGATTCACACACTATATAGTACTCTTTGATCCTTTAGGCCTAGAGGATTGAAATAAGAGATATTGTTGTGGATTACTGAATAAATCCAGTTTGTGTGAAGTGTGAATCCACAACTAAAATAAATATATGAGGGTTGCAGAGAACAAAGAAAGTGTGTGAACTGATAAATATCCTTAAGGCGCGATTGAGACAGTTCACAATTGGTCCAATATTCAAAATTATGTCCTGTTGCACGACTTCTTAGCTGAAATAGATATTCAAAATGAAATATTTTATTCATCAGGGATACGAACGCCAGAATTGATGATTCTATCAGGTCTTCACCTATGAAATTGCCTAAATTTTCTTACAGATTCATGAGTTCGTTATTCCTGTAATTTAATAGCTATTTCCATTATTTATATTTTGTTTGAAAGTTGATTTCAAGATTTTACAACTCTGTATAAATTTTTTTTTATTGGCTGCTTGATAAATTAAATTCGATCTTCAAAACAGTACTCCCTAAATGCTATCCATTTTGATGATAAATTTCGTATTACTTTGTTACAGCTGTCACTTTCACAAATGTAATAAAAGTGTTTGTTAGCTTAATGTTATCTCATTCATACACATAAAAGATCATAAAATTTGGATATGTCACTCCTAAAAAAATGCAAAAACGTTAGTACTGAAAATTGGGTTTCCTTCAATGTCTTTAAAAAAAACAGCAATTTCATATGTCAAATTAAATTAAAATCAACTAGCCTATCGCAGTCCACTGCTGGACTAGGCCTCTCCCAATGTTGGGAGGCTTTGGCCTACTGTTTCCACGCTGGCCAGACGGGTTGGTACAGGGTTTTATTTCGAGTTTTCCATCTCTCGCAGTGATATCGTCTGCGTATTTTTCCGTTAGTCGCCTCTTACGACCCCTTTCGAATAAGATGGGGTGGTGATACTTGTATTCTTTCTCCGTCACCACACCTTACAATTGGTAAAATCAATCTACACATTTTCGAAATCTCCACTACTTATAACCGTTACAAGTAACAGTGTTCTCTCACAAAGAACACAATCTTAGCATTGTATCAGCACAAAGGCGTTGTGCGTACGACGCATAAAGACCTTATCCCAAACACGATCAGAAAAACGACGGCGACGGAAATTGTGAGAGGAAAGGTACGATTCCGTAGCCGACCGCAGACCGCAGCAGCAGTCGCATGCAGCAGATACAACACACCGCAATATTATAGACTTTTATTTGATAATATTGTTTATTGCGATTTCTCAGTATTCCTATTTACCTGCATAGAGGTTTTTATTTGTACCACGTAGGTGGCAGATAAGCACACGGCCCATCTGATGGAAAGTTGTTACCGTGGTCTATGGATGTGTGTAACATCAGAGGCACTGTCGACCATGCAAGCGCAGAGTTTGCGGCGGTGTGCCTTGAGCGCCTCCCCGATTCCGGGGTCATATTGGGGACACTGTGGTCCCCACAAACGAGGAGAGGGCCAGATCGAGAGAGATGGCTCTGAGTCAGCCGGGATGCGAAGAATATGCCGTTCAACCTCACCTTCGGCAACCAAAAGTGACCCACAGGCGTCGTACGTTTTAGTCGGTTCGAATCCGACGTAACCTCTCCCACCGGCTCCAGTGGTGGGGGTTCCGTGGGAACTTTTCGCATGCAAAAAAAGGCCAAGGTAACCACTTTCAATCATGTGGACCATGTGCTTCTCTGCCACCTAAGTTGTAGTTAAAAAAAACATTTACATATTTTAACATACATTACTGTATAAACTTTGATACGGGTAAAATGGCATCATTGAGAAGCCGCAATGAATTAAAACAATAAACAGTGTATCTGCTGAATGTGTCTGCTGCTGCGGTCTGCAGTCGGCGCTGAAATCGTGCCTTTATATAGGTCCGTAAAAGAAACCGACAGATGTCTGAGGCTATATTTCGTGAGCGCCATAACGCGCCCAGCGGCGGCGACGTCTCAGAATGACGCGGCTTAGGGACCAGGGTAGCAGGCGTTAACGCAAATAAAATAGCCATTTCGGAGGTAGTGAAGACGTTTATTTTTTTGTAAGGTTCCGCATCTCGAAAGGAAAAAAGGAATAATATAAGATCACTTCTTTATCTGTCTGTTTGGTTGTCAAGACGTATTTTCAGCAATAAGTGGATAATATTAGGTCTTTACCTATGAAATTGCCGAAATTTTCTTACAAATTTCATAGCTGTTTCCATTATTTATTTTTTGTTTGAAAGTTGATTTCAAGATTACTCTGTAATAAATTTTGTTTTTAATGACCGCTTGATAAATTAAATCTTCAAAAACAGCACTTCGTAAATGCTATCCATTTTGATGATAAATTTCGTATTACTTTGTTACAGCTGTCACTTTTCAAAAATGTAATAAAAGTGTTTGTTAGCTTAATGTTGTCTCATTCATACATTTTTTTTTTTTTAAATTAGGATTTGTCATTCCTAAAATAAATGCAAACATGTTAGTACTGAAAATTGGGTTTCCTCCAATTTCTTCAAAAAAAATTGGTTGCCTGCAAAGTCGGTATACGGGCGAAAGTTTTACGTGACAACGACTTTGAGTGGTAAAATAATTTTAATGTGAATATTCATTCGTATAGTAGGAAGAAGGATGAAATAATAGTAACAATTTAAAACATTTATTTATACAAAGAATTATATTTAAAACATTAATTTATACAAAAAATCTCGCACTGAATTCATATTAGCAAAATTTTATTTTTACCTGTACACATATTGGCAATTCATTTACACTCAGTGTGTATGCCTATCTCTCTCACTCTCTCTCTCTCGCTCTGTCTCTCTCGCTCTTAGGCGGGCTAACTGTGCTCGAGTGGAAGGGACGCGTGCCTTTCACTTTTTATGTCTGTCTCTCTCGCTCTTAGGCGGGCTAACCATGCCCGAGTGGAAGGGACGCGTGCCTCTCACTCGCTCTCATTGTGAGCGCATAACGTGAGCGGAGCGTAACGCAGTTTCTTGAAGTGTCACCCGGCAAACCAATTTATAAGACGTTGTCACGTCAAAAACGGCAGTTTCATATGTAACGACCTATTATGAAATACTCAGGTCTGCCTGGAACTTGTTAAAGCTGTGAAAAACATCCTCAAAATCTACCTATTTGAATAGAAATGAGCCCAACAACGATTTTCTATCAGTTTCAATCCAGTACATACGGAAATACAGTGCGCCAGTGCAACTCGCAATTCACGGATATTTTTTTTATATTTGGTCCATAATTGGTAAAAAAGTGAGGTGCAGTTCAAAAAATACCACCATTTCCGAAACGATTGAACTTAAGATGGTGGTCCCTACCTAGACTGCCATGATAGATGCTTTTTCACGCCCCACTCGAAGAACCCGGGACGATGGCATTTATTTTAGCGCCGTTCAATCTTGCCGCTCAATAGTGTCAACACGTGAGACCTTGCGACGAGAACTGTCCTGTTTATCAGTCAAGTAGAGACAGGAGCCGGCTCCGCTTGTAAATTAGTTTTTTTTTGCAAACTAAAATTGCACTATTGAATTTATGAAAAATCTATATTCTTAACAGCTTAGGTGGCAGACAAGCACACGGCCCACCTGATGGAAAGTGGTTACCATGACCTATAAACGTGTGTAACACCAGTGGAGTCATATTAGCTTAATGTGTATGCGATTCTGCATTTTACTGATCAAAGACGCGGAAATGGCACACTCGGCGTGCCAATTAGTGCGCGAACGACGCTTTCTGTGGGCCATAATAATTTTGTGTTGTGTTCCCAGCGGTGAGCAGGGTAGCCAGAGCTCACTGGAGAGTTGGTTAGTGGGAAGACCAAAGCCTTTTTTTTATATAGAACTCGTCAATTAGACTTCGCCTTGCCTGATGGTAAGCTGAAGGCAAAGTCCCAGAAAAGAGGCCGCTTGGTTCTTGATCCTGCTTTGTCTTCCACACTGACGGCAAAGAAACTCTGTGCTTACTCGCTGCTTCTCTGGTGTTACACACGTCCACAGGCCACGGTGACCACTTTCTATCAGGTGGGGCGTGTGCTTGTCTGCCACCTACGTGTATAAAAAAAAGTTGTTTGCAATAAGGACAGAAGCAGATAGCAATTTGTTGTCTCTGCCAAGTCTCTGCCAACCCTACAGGGATTTATTTTTAACAAATGTACTAGGCTCACAGCAATCATAAGAAGTTTACACCGAACACACACTCGACCGCATGTTTTCCAAATGCTACACAGTGTCACGTCCACTGTGGACGCACAAAAGGTGTCGTGTCTGTAGCACGTATCAGTGTCACTCGCCACGCCGAGATCAAAAGAGTGTTCTGCGCCTGAAAAGGAAACTAGACTGGTCTTAGTACACAGGTGACACTTTCGAGTACACCAGGGTCTCAGAAGATTTTCCTTGTTTGTCACACTGTGATTCTTGCCGACTTTGAACAAGACGTATGCTTTATTACAGGAATTTAGTGTTTACTACATCATACATATATAATCACGCCTTTATCCCCGAAGGGTTAGGCAGAGGTGAATTAATGCTCACATTTCACCAATCATTGTTTTCGGTCCTACGTAAGTGGGGTGTGCCTATTGCCGTATTCCGGGCACTATTATTAACCTGAGCCATGTATCTATGATCTGTGCTTGAGTCTGCCTATCCCATATTAACCGCATGGGAAAGGATGGGGTGGCACAAATTCTGCTCTGCCGGGAATCAACCATGCTACTTTTTTTTTACTGCTATTAATAATTGTTCACAATCCTAATGCTCCAACTTATTTGCGGGAACGCTTCAATTATCTTGTGCCTAGGGACCATCCCTGTCGTCTTTCTTCCTCTCTTCTGCTTCGCACACCTGCACACAGTTCCAGCTGCTATGATGGATCCTTCACGGTACAAGCTGTGCGTCTTTGGAACGCACTACCTCACACCATTCGCAGTAGTAATACGAGAATATAATGAATATAATACCTATGTATGCTATTTTTGTGTGTACGCTCTCTTTCTTTATCTTTTTTATGTTGTAATGTACGCTTCACATCCCTCTTCATCACTATATGCTTCTCTGGTACTCAAAGGTTTGCTGGGAGAGAACTCATTTTGAGTTAAGCTCGCCTTTGTACATTTTCTTTGAAATGTTTTTATTTATGATCTCTGTACTGTGTGTGTGTGCAATAAAGAATTAAATAAATAAATAAGTTATTATTGAATTGTTTTTTTTAAATTTTTAATTTCTGTTTCATAATTCAAATTACGTTATTTAGTCATTACGTTATTAAGTTTTAGTTTAATGATTACATAGAAACACTTGTACCTATGTACTAATTATTACAGTAAACTTTTATTCATTCGTTCTGTCATTCGTTTGTTCATTCTTTCATTCACTCATTCTTTCATTCATTTAAAAAAAATGAGTTTACCTCACCGGAGTCAATGACAAGATGGGTATGTTTTTTATACAACTTAGGTGGCAGATAAGCACACGACCCATCTGATGGAAAGTAGTTATTGTGTCCTATGGACGTATGCAACACCAGAGGAGTCACAGTTGCGCTGCTGACCCATTAGGAATAGTTTTTCTGTGCAGAATATAAACCGAATAAAATCGCCCCGTGTGTCATCACATCGGTGCCTGGCGATGGTGTACCTGAGAGAGGATATCCTAGAGATCCCAATCAGACCCGGCTATTAAAATAGACCATCCCGATATGCTATTGGGGATTGAAATCTCCCCTAGCCATCACTCTCAGATCTGTCACGGGTCTGAGAGTATTGGTGAATTTGAAGCTGCCGCCAGCGGCACCACCGCCTCGTGCGAGTGTCTTCTATCTCACTCTCGTCATTCTAAACTAATATTTGACTACCCTCATATGTCATGTTTCCGTATATTTATAACTAGCTGTCCCGGCAAACGTTGTTTTGCCATATAATGTTAAGGGTGGACTACCCTTAACATTTAGGGGGATGAAAAATAGATGTCCGATTCTCAGACCTACCCAATATGCTCACAAAATTTCATGAGAATCGGTCAAGCCGTTTCGGAGGAGTTCAAGTTCGAACACCGTGACACGAGAATTTTTGTATAAGAAAGATATGAATATAAGACCTGTTTTATAATCTGTACCTATAACTAATATATACACTACATCTCATGCTCATGGAGGACAGAGAACGCGTAGCCATTTCTGCCGCCAAACTTATTTAAAAGTAATATAAGTACGTACATTAAATATAAGTGCTTATTCTTACAAAGTATGAAGCGGAGAGGACGCCGACGGCGACGGCGGCGGACGGCTCGAGTTGGGACGAGTTCGGACAGTTTAATGTCGTTTGTAACTCGCGTCCACTTGTACAGATGTTCGCTGCGGGCCGCCGTTGTTTTGTACGGGGTTCAATAAATATATTTATGTTTTAATTTAGGACTAGCCCCTCTAGAGGGACTCGGCGTGCCAATTTCTCGGTTTTCTGTAATCTGTAATTGTATGCAATAAGGACAGAAGCAGATAGCGAGCTGTTGCCACTGCTTACCCCGCAGTTTATTTTTTATACAAATGTACTAGGCTCACAGCAATTAAAAGAAGTTTACACCGAACACATACTCGACAGTATCTTTTCCAATTGCTACACAGTGTCACTTCCACTGTGGACACACAAAAGATGTCATGTCATAACACGTATCAGTGTCACTCGCCGCGCCGAGATCAAAAGAGTGTTCTGCGCCTGAAAAGGAAACTAGTGGTAATTCTGACGTATTGTTTAGGATTGATTAAGAGATAGAAAAAATTGAAACAGTCCAAGCGGGATTTAAACCCGCGATCTTTCCCTTACAGGGGAAACGCTCTGACCACTAAGCCATCGAACCTTCACCGGAAAACCATCCAAATTCTGCTACACATGGCTTGACATACATCTTATGGTGTTTTACGTTTAGTTATTTATTTTTGTAAAGTATATTAGAATCGATTTTTTTCTATACCATTTAGTTGGCAGACAAGCACACGCCCCAACTGATAGAAAGTGGTTACCATGGCCTAAGGACGTATGTAACACCATAGGAGTCACACTCGCGCTGCCGACCCTGTAAGTACAGAGTTTCTGTGCCGTCAGTGTAGAGGACAAAGCACGACAATCCTTTAGTCTTCCCACTGACAGCACAAATTCTCCAGTGAGCTCTGGCTACCCTACTCACCGCTGGGAATTCAACACGAAGTTATTATAGCCGCGGTATTCTGTAGGGCGGAGGTACTTCCCCAGTCGGACTGCTCAATTGGGTGGAAATACCACCGTGTCCTACCTACTAATTACTAATATTCCTCTAACCCCTACCGCTAAGCTAAATTGATTGTGTTAGGAGTGGGTTTACGTAGGTAGTGTAATGGCCATGATTCCCGGACCTCTCGATCGTAAGGCCGACTTCTTAACCACTAAGCTACCGTAACATAGTACGTAAAGTACATAAGTACATTCGTCATTCTATTGTACAATACGCCAGCCAACGGATTGCCACTTGTCTCTCTAGAGGGACTGGGTACTATTCCTGATAAATTTTCTATTTATAATTTATTGAACTGAAAATTTCTCACGTATTTACTGGGTAATTTTCAAAGAAGCCGCGAGGTACCCGGCAAAGTAGAATTTTGACCATCCCCACTCTTCCCATCCGGTGTCGTACAATGTGACTAAGGGATAGGGCTGTTTAACATCAGACGGATATATACAGCCCAGAGTCAGCCTCAGATGAATGGCTTGAATCAACAATAGTGCCCGAAAGACGGCATTGGGCTCACACACCCTATTACGTGGAACCGATTTCAATGATTGGGGAAATGTGGGTGTTGATGGTGGGGTGTATGTATGTTTTCAAAGAAAATTTTGGGTGAACAGAAATTATCGTATTTTTTTTATTCCACTTCGGGGGCAGACAAGAACACGACCCACTTAAAGTACTACACCTGGGAAGACATACATGTGCTGCCGACCCAGTAAGAACACAGATACTTTGCTCTCAGTGCAGAAGACAAAACAGGAAAAAGCTTTGGTCTTCCCAATGATAGCTCAAAAAATTTCCAGTGAGCTCTGTACAGTTAGTGAAATATTGTTACCAAAACGACCCACAGGCGGCGTGCGTTTTAGTCGGTTCGAGTCCGACATAACCTCCTCCACCGGCTCCGGTAGGGAGGTATCCGTGGGGATTTTGCGCACGTAAAAAAAAAAAAAAAGTGAAATATTGTTATATTTTAGTGAACTTTCACTGAAATATAACATAGATATGGCTTTCAGCAACGAAAGTTAGAGTAATAAATAACAAAGGTGGTGTACTAAATGCAGTGCGGTCGCGTGAATACACCTCTTTGAATAAACGCGTTGAGCAAGCGTATTCACTGAGAGACTGCATGGGCGCCTTTGTGCGGGCTCTTTATATGCGAGAACGGTGGCTCGATGTAACTCCTCAATGTTATATTCTCCTGGTACCTTTTTTTTGACGGAGTAATTCCACCGCGCGTCCGGGACGGTTATATCGGACTTGAACCGACTAAAACTACTCACCGTCTTGGGTCTACAGATGACAGGGCATAATATTCGCCCTTTCATCCTATAATGCACTCCTACTTATGATCTCCGGTTAACCCGCTAATTAGGTGTGGAAACAGGATATTATATAATGTTGAGGATTTCTTGGAGTGAGCTGAATGTTGCAACTCACCCTTGACGTAAAGCAAGGACTGTTACAAGTTTAACCCGAGGGCTAAATCTCGTATCAAATTCTGTTAAAATTCAGTCTCTATCTGTAGATCGAGACTGAATTTTAACAGAATTCAATCAATCTCCTAAATATATAAGAAAACGGTATTCTCGTAATACAATGTTCATTACCATTCTAACAGTTTTTGACATTTGGGAGATAGAGATTACATCGAGACTGAATTTTGAATTGCGAACTGAGACAGTGCGCACTGTGCGATATGAAAGAAACTTCATCCCACGCACACTGAAACTGTGGAATGACCTCCCTGCTGCGGTTTTCCCAAGCACCTACAATATGGGGTTCTTCTAGAGGGGCATCACAAGGATTCTTCAGGGTCGGCAGCGCGAGTGTGACAACCCCTGGTGTTGCACACGTCCATAGGCCACGGTAACCACTTTCCATCAGGTGGGACGTGTGCTTGTCTGCCACCTAAGTGGTATAAAAAAAGGTATTTTGAGAAATTGCCCTTCCTGAGCATTAACCTTCTGTCTGTGTTTGTGTGTTTGTATAATTGTGTACATGTATGGCCATCATAACCGAAAACTACCAACTCATGTGTCATAGCTCCCTAATGAATAAACCAATTTTAATGCAGTTTTTAGTTAAACAGCATGATGAATACTCCGCCTATGAATGAATGCTGGGCTTGAGAGACGCAAACGTATTCAGAGAGAGACTGCATGGGGCGCTTTGTGCGGGCTCTTTTATATGCGAGAATGGTGTTGATAGTACCAGGGGAATACAACATTGAGGAGTTCTTACAGTGCAAGTCTGAATGTTGCGAGAAAAACGGCGGTGCTACACTGCCCTTCCTTTGCTTTTAAGTGACTATGAATCTTATAAACCGTAGATAAGATTAAAAATCCGCTGCCGGTCTCTGCTTATTCTTATCCTAAGATGGTAGTTTTATATATGTTGCTGCTTATCACTTTACCGCAGTAATACTTTACTTTGCTTGGTTTAACCAATATAGCTTCCTAAGTTTCCTAATCACCAATGAGATTCTAGCATTCACGTCTCTAAAATCAATGTTTTTAATTTATTAGTAGCTATTTCTTCGTTACAGAAAATGTGTTATTCATACCGAAATCAGCTCGAATTCTAATATTCCCTTTGAAGTACGTACAGGAGCGTTTCGCCGGAACATTATCAATTTCTTGAATACCCTTTCGGCTTCATCGGACCCTAGTCAGCTCCGTAGTTAATATCTCTTTGTGGAAACGCGGCAGACTGTCAGCTCTTTGTCAATAAATAATATCATTTCGTTTTTTCTTTAAAAGTATTTTGTATTTTACGTAATAGAAACTCTGTAATTTAAAAACCGGTCAAGTGCGAGTCGGACGCGTACGATTGGTTCCGTATCATACCTAGCACTTCTTAAAACCACTTTTATTGTATCGGAGCCCCCCTTAAAAATACATTGTATTCTATTTTTAGTATTTGTTGTTACAGCGGCAATGAAAATACATTATCACTGTGAAAATTTGTGTGTAATTACCTTTGTTCATGAGATAAAGCCTGATAACAAACAGACGGACGGACACTTAGTCGGACGGACACACAAAAAGGACCCACAGACACCGTGCGTTTTAGTCGGTTCAAGCCCGACACAACCTCTTCCAACGGCTCCGCCGGGGAGGTGTCGGGGTGGCATTTGTGGGGCGGTTTCGTGAAGATTTTGCGAACATAAAAAAGTGGAGTATTAGTAATATGTTTTTTAACCATTTTTACGACTATCAACATTCATTATTTTTCTATAGAATTTTTTCTATATAAGCCCGGATGATTAAAAATAAAAATAAAAAACAATAAAGTAAGAAACGACACAACTTTTACCGCTCTTTTACCATTCTTAATTTCATAAACTCAGTTCAATTATTTATTCTAACTACAATAAATACTCCATTGTTGAATGGTATATCTAATGACAGTTCAGATTAGATAGCATTAGTAAAGATGACAGTGAAAGGGAGGAGCCGATTAGTTTCCGCTCACGTTACGCCAATGAAGCTCTCATCTGTTCAGAGACCCTTATCATTATGGACGCCTGGTAGCCTCGGGGATAACGACCAAATCAGTAATGATAGTGAGTGGCTATGATAGTTTAAATACCTTGCTTATATGATGAAAATTATAGCTGAAGGTATGAATTCGTAACCGACCGCAGACTGCAGCAGCAGACACAGCGTACCGTAGTATAGACTTGAATGCGATAATATTGTTTATTGTTTAATAATAATTCATTGCAGCTTCTCAATGGTGCCATTGATAATAATAATAATATTTCTCTTTATTGCATGTACACAAAGAAGGGATACAGAAAAAAAAATACAATAGGTACATCTTTGTGCCATTACAAGTGGCGGCCTTATTGCACACGTTATCCATATCGAAGTTTAATAAGTAAACATACATATTATATTGTTGAGAGACGACACGTCATCCGAACGCATATAATATATGGTCCAATAAAATAAAAGTCATTTGTCTATAACTACATATATTATTTTTTCACATACATTACTTGTTAAACTTCGGTATGAATAAACGGTACCATTGAGAAGCCGCAATGAATACAAGCGATAAACAATATTATCACATTTAAGTCTACACGGTATCGCTGTGTATGCGTCTGCTGCTGCGGTTTGCAGTCGGCTACGAAATCGTACCACCAAAACATGTTGAAACGACTGTTTCTGGCACCCAACATTTTGAAAAGTTATGGTGCTAGTGCCAGCTTTGATGACTTCCTAATTAGGTATATGAATTCGTTTTTCGCCCAAAACATAATATAGCTAAAATTCTAGCGAAAGCAAGATTTTAAATCTCGCAGAATTACGGAATCCAAAAAATACGAAGAAATCTCGACAGTAAATAAATGGCGTGATTATTTGCGGGCCGAGTACCAGGCTTACAGAGATCTGCAGGAGATAGCGCGGTCCTCGGACGGACGGGGAGGAACGGCCGCTGTCACTTAATGAGCTTATAGGATAAACTGCTTTTAGTTCTGTCTCAGATTTAGTTGCGCCGTACGTTTCTATTGCGAGAGATGTTTATTATTCGCTTTTTATGTGAGCCTGGTGATAGAAAAGGTGACAAGAACATAGGTTATATTAAAAAAGTAAAATGTAAGAGAAAGTTAGTACATAAATGAAGCCTCGTTTCCACTTAGTAACATTATGATGCGCAGCAGATTGTTGAGCGTGTCATGATCTCGCGCAACCTGCCCCGCAACCTTATTGCCTAGCGGATACTGGATTTAGGGGTACAGCCGCAGGCCCTATCAAGCCAACTTCATTTGCTAGCCGGTGAACCTCCTGAAAATAGAAGTGTATTTCCTTTCAGGGTTGGATGGGTCAGGAAAAAGTCGCTCTCAGAAAAGTCGACACTTCAATCAAAAGCAGACCTCGGGTGTGTGTGTTTGGTGTATTGTGTGATGCTAACCCAGGCCCAGGAGAGTCACATAAGTGCTGTCGATCCTGTAAGAACAGAGTTTTAATGCCTTTGGTCTTCTCACTGTCAGCAAAAACTCTCCAGTGAGCTCTGGCTACCCTACTCACCGCCGGGAACACAACACGAAGTTATTATGACCGCGCTATTCTGTAGGGCGAAAGTACTTCCCCAGTTGGATTGCTCAAATTGGGACGGAAATACCGTTGTGTCCTACCTCTAGCTAATATTTACCATCATGTGGACGTGTCATATATAAAAGACAGTAGGTAAGACAAGCCCAGACACTCGTGTTATTGATGGTCACATTACGCGCCGTCACCGTCGACGGGTGTGGTAAGTGACACAAGACGGATGGCCGGGCGGATGGGTGGGCGCGCCGTAGCCATACATCACTCACAAGGACAACTCTATCCAAATATTGTAGGCCGCGAAATTGTCTCACGACGCTGTCGGGACTTGTGATCGTAATAATTATTATTTGTATACATACATTTTTTGTGCGCCTACCCACCATTACATTTATTATAAACAGTCAGACAAGCAACACTCACTATGTCAGTTTTTAACGGCACTGTGTTCTTTGGTTTTAGTATCTTAATCACTGGATTCCACGTTCCGGATAGTTTGAATCCATCTTCCTTAATGAAATTTTATATTTTTTTATTGCAATAGCTTCACGCACAATCCGTGATTAGTAGTGGCGATCAGTGGAGAGGACTTTGGGTTGATGAAGCTCAATCCAGTGATTGGTACCCGGCTCAAGATGTTCATCGTGACCGCGGGTGCTGCAACGCATCCGAAACGTCTTTGGCAGAAATAGTAAGTTCCATGCTTTAATCGCGACGTATGAATATTTGTATCTCAATCATACTTAAATTGAATGAATCTGGTTATTTGGCACAGGAATAGATTTGAGTCTAGATTAAAAAAAAATTGTCCGTCAATATATGGACTGCACCCCACTAGATGGTAAAAAACAGAGGTGCAGTCCAGAAGGGGCCCCCATTACAGATACTGCAGATCCCAAGAAGGTGGTCCTTAACTTAATGCGTTCGTCCGTGTTGTGTTCCCGGCGGTGAGAAGGGTAGCTAGAGCTCACTGGAGAGTAGGTGCTTTCAATGCGAAGACCAAAGGCTTGTCCTGCTTTGTTTTCTACACTGACAGCACAGAAGATCTCTGTGCTTACAGGGTTGGCAGCGCGAGTGTGACTCCCTTGGTTTTACACACGTCCATAGGCCACGGTAACCACTTTCCATCAGGTGGGCCGTGTGCTTGTCTGCCACCTAAGTGGTATAAAAAAAGATGCTTTTACATGCCTGATATTATAAGAAGAGGGAAACACGTGCTATAGGTAAATTTTTCCCCTCTTTTTTTCTGCAGGAAGACGGTGTACTAGCTGTTGCTTCCTAGAGGAGCCACGGGCTTGTAACCTGGAAACCGCTAGGAGAATAATGATAGCCCTGGTAAGTATTATTGAATATAAAATGTATAACTTCTCTATTTCAAACTCGGTTAAAATTACTACAGCACAAAAAAAAAACAAGGCCGTTTTCAATAAATCTTAAATTTAATAACTTTTCCGTCTCCATAACAAGCTGTTTGTGTGAGCACGCGTTCGTTTGCGTTCATTACACATGCACGCGTTGCCTTCGCACGCAAATAACAACAGGGGCCAAATAAAGACATATTTTTCCCGAGATTCGTCCGTGACGGGAATCTAATAAGTTGCGCTAGTTGTGGCGGGAGCGGTCATGGGATGACGGGACGACGGGAATATTAAATTCGGGAAGAACCCCAACATCAAAACATGTGCACAAATTTTCACATAAAAGGAGCTGTGTCTGTACATTACAGAAATAAAAAAATATTACTTTAACGATTCTGAATGCAAATACATATTTTTATTGGAATTTTTGTCTGTTTTGATTAAGATGATACATACATATATTATAATCACGCCTCCAACCCGGAGGGTCAGGCAGAGGTGAATTAACACACATATTTTACCAGTGTATTCGGTAATTTCATAGTATTCGGTCCCACGTAATAGGGGGTGAGCCTATTGCAGTATTCCGGACACGGCTGAGTCTGGGCTGTATAATTATATATATCTGATGGTAAACAGCTCTATCCCTTAGCCACCTTGTACGGCACCAAATGGGAAGAGATTCTACTCTGCCGGGACCACGCAGCTGTTAGATAAAATGATAAAAATTAATCAGGCGATTTCCTGTAATTGTAATTTTGAGGGTTTCTCCAGATTTCTCCAGGATCTGAACATCAGAACCAGATTTCTTCGATATGGAACCACTCTGAAAGTACACCCTATCGAACACCGCAAGAAAAATAAAAGTCCATTTATAATTGTCTTTGATACTCGCGTAGCAAACATACATAATTTTTCTAGGATGTATGACACGGCGGTATTTCCGCCCAATTGAGCAGTCCGACTGGGGAAGTAAGACCTCCGCCCTACAGAATACCACGGCCATATTAACTTCGTGTTGTGTTTCCAGCGGTGAGTAGGGTAGCCAGAGCTTACTGGAGAATTCGTGCTGTCAGTGGTAAGACTAAAGGCTTGTCCTGCTTTGTCTTCTACACTGACGGCACAGATACTCTGTGCTTACAGAGTCGGCAGCGCGACTGTGGCTCCTCTGGTGTTACACACGTCCAAAGTCACGGTAACCACTTTACATCAGGTGGGCCGTGTGCTTGTCTGCCACCTAAATGGTATATAAAAAAAACATAAAAATACATCAATCGATGGGGTCAATAATAAGGATCATATCTTAAAAAAAAACCATTTTAAATGAAGTGTCCGGGCAGCGTCTGTACTTACATTACTTTGTACAACCTACCCACTTCACATTTATCAGCTTAATGTTCCGTAATACCGAACATTCGCGGGTTTCTTACTTCGCCGCCGGATGCTGAAGAGGAAATTACCACCCTGGGGCGCGATTCACTTGAATGCGTTCTTTTAACGTGGGATTTGAAAACTTACCAAGACAAAACCTACAATAATCAACAAAAAATATATACTGTTGTAAAGTACCCGCAAATTCCGCCATAATGAAACGGTATTAATTTTATACAACTTAGGTGGCAGACAAGCACACGGCCCACCTGATGGGAAGTGGTTACCGTGACCTATGAACGTGTGTAACACCAGTGGAGTCACATCCGTGCTGCCGACCCTGTAAGAACAGAGATCTTATGTGCCCTCAGTGCCGAACACAAAATCAGGACAAGCCTTTGGTCTTCCCACTGACAGTACAAAAACTCTCCAGTGAGCTCTGGCTACCCTACTCACCACCGGGAACACAACACGAAGTTATTATAGCCGTGGTATAGCCGTGGTCCCAGTCGGACTGCTCAATTCGGACCGGAATACCGTCGTGTCCTACCTCCTCCATTAAATAAATTAATAAACATAACATAAACTCACGCCTCTATCCCCGAAGTGGTAGGCAGAGGTGCTAGCACCCACATTTCACCAGTTTATGTTTAGGTCCCAATGTAATAGGATAGGCGGCGAGCCTATTGCCATGAACCGGGCACTTTTAAACCTGTGATAAATACACACATAACTTCGAAAAGCATCGCAAAGTCATTGGTGTGTGCTATGGAACCTGGGATCGAACCCGAGACCTCGTCTCAGCTGTCCACTAGACTACCGCGGTTACGGTTAGAGATATTACTCTAAAGTATGTATTCGTAGAAACCTTCAAACTTTTTGTTATGAATATCCTTATTCCTACAGTCCCGGGTCCTTTAAGCGGGGTGTGAAAAAGCATCTGATGAGGCCGCCAAACTGAGTGCCACCATTGTAACATTACTTAGTGTCTGTAATAGTGACCCTCTTTTCTGAGACTTTGCCTTTAGCTTACCATCAGGCGAGGTGAAGTCAAGTTGGCGTGTCCTAGGTTAATAAATAATAATTTTCAAGCTGTGTTATTAACTTCCTGCTGCGGTTTTCACAAGCGTCTAGAATATGGGGTTTTTAAAAAGGGGCATTAGAAGGTTTCTTCAGGGTCGGCAGCGCGTGCGTTACGCCCCTAGTGTTGTACACGTCCATAGGCCACGGTAACCACTTCCCATCAGGTGGGGCGTGTGCTTGTCTGCCACCGAAGTGTTATAAAAAAATTCAATTCAAAAGTAACTCTGTCTAACTGGGGGACTGTCTGTTAGGACTTTTTCAAGACAGGCATCAGAAGGTTACAAAGTCGGTAACGACACAGTAACCTCTCATCAAGTGGACCGTGTGCTTGTCTACCACGTTAATGATGAATGATGGATGTTCCCGTGCCTCGGAGAGCACACTAAGCCGTTGGTCCCCTTTGCCACACAAGTCCGGCTACTCTAACTACATAACTTTAATATCAAAAAATTGCTGTAGAGGTCAGATAGTAGTCGCTTCACGGAAATGTCAGAGTTCAACCACATCACAGCTAGACTGTAAAGGCGACCCCAACTGATTAGGGAGAAAGCTCAGAGAATCATGATAATTACGATTTCGATGAATTCTGGTACAGATATAAACTAGTTGGGAGTGACAGAAAAAGCATCAGAGTAGAGTGAATGATGGCCTGACCTTGAAAGATAGAGTGTGAAATAGCATGATAAGAGAATGATGTGGAGTGATAGAAGATGTAGTGATGAGAATTGAGAGAGGAATGTTGAGATGGTTCGGTCATGTTGGGAGAATGAATGAAAGAAGACTAACGAAACGGGTGTATGAGGCGAGTGTGGATGGTGCCGTCGGAAGGGGAAGACCTAGGCGCACATACCTGGACCAAATCGGGGAAGTTTTAGAAAAGGGGCAGGTCAGGAGTACTCTAAACCGACGAGCATGCATGAAGAATGTAATGAGAGTGAATGAAGCAAGAGTAGTATGTCAGGATCGTAGCAAGTGGAGATCCGTGATCTCTGCCTACCCCTAAGGGAAACAGGCATGATTTTATGTATGTATGTATTTAAACTAGATTTTAGGAAAGGCCATAGACTATGTTTTGTTACTTTTACTGAGCCCTGTTTAGTTAAATTTAGTTTGGTATAAATTTAAAGTGGCCAATGTTGCCACCACCATATTAATTAATATTAAGAGCTAGTGTCACGATTTGCTGGCAACCCAGGGATTATAGAATGTCATACATTTTCAATGGCGACGTGAGAATATTAAAAAGTAATGGATCGAGTCTGGGCCCTGAGCCCTTAGGGCTTAATATCGTAATTAATGATGCCTGCGTCGACAACTAGCTACCAGGAGAACAGAAATCAATATGCTACGAGTATTGACACACGGCCAATCGAATAAGTACACACACACACACCCTCACATGTAAAACTATTTGACAGACTCTGTGGCGTAGTGATAGTGGACGCCACTGCTACGCATGGGGTTCGATTCCCGCTCAGTGCAAATATTTTTGTATGCATGAATATGTATATTTGCATTGGTCTGGATGCTTCTATGTATAATATTTATATAGTCAACAGTAGTCCCTGGAAGACGGCAATTGGTTCACCCCCTATTACGTGGGACCAAATTCAATGGTGAAATGTGGGTGTTATTTCATCTATACCTAACCATCCGGGAATAAAGGCGTGATTATATGTGTGTGTGTGAGTTATACCATATAGGTGGTACACAAGCACATGGCCCACGTAATGGAAAGTGATTACCGTGGCCTATGGACGTGTGTAACACCAGGAGCGTTTATTCGCGCTGCCGACCCTGAAACTAAATAGATACTTTTAGTTTATATTTACAAAAAGTATCTAAGTATGTTTATCCGCATTCTAGAGTCCATAACACAAACTAGTAAAGCTATACTTACCATGAGTCTATATAGCGTCGTGTGTAATGTTGTAGTATATATATTATTAAATTCGTAATATCCTGAGTAGACAAAGATATAATCCAAAGATATATTCCCGATCTCCGATACCAACGCAGACAGAACTGCAGACAACAGCTAGTTCAGAAATATTACTTTTCTGTTACAACAGCGACCATTAAACACTTATAACCGCACCATCTCACTCCCCAACTCCGCTAAAACAAACATACCATAATCCTGGCGCGCACAATCAATCATTCCCCAAACAAACACAATACAACTAACAAACACCACATTCAACATTACTGTCGTACACAATAAACATTAGTCTAAACACATTTCTTGCTTGTCATTAGCGCTGTTCGTTGTTCACGGTCCCGGGCCCCGGGATCGGCGGCTAATGGTGGCCTTCAGAAACAAACGCCGAGTCCCGGTGTCATTGGGCTGTAATGACGTGGAATTTCTAAAGGCGACGACACACTCCCTTATATCCGCCCGAGTCGAATTTTAGTTCTGTTTCCAGTGTTGCCTTGGTTTTCCCAAGAAAATACAATATGGGGTTTTTCAAGAAGGGTGTATTTGGTTTTCTCGGATACTTTAAGCGGGGCGTGAACAAGCATCTGATGAGGCCGTCAAGCTGTGGGCCATCTCTTACTGTTAGTGTCTGCAATGTGATCCTCTTTTAGGCTAAATGATCATATATTGACGTATGCTGTTTTTGCTATCACTTAGTTCACAGAAAAGCACGCGGCCCATCTAATGGGAAGTGGTCACCGTGGTCTATGAACGTATGCAGCGCGCTGCCAACCCTGCAGGTCCTACTCTAATGATCTTCTTGAAGTTCCTTTCAAACCGCATAGTGCGCAAGGCACTAGCTGATGCCCGAGGCAATGTCAGTTGTCACGACCGTCATGTCATATATCCGGTTTTACCCAATTAATCGAGATCAATCAATCGTAAGAATTTTAGGGACACTGTGTCCCCACGCCCGAGGATAGAGCCAGATCGAGAGAGATGGCCCTGGGTCGGCCGGTGGGCCTGTCAATATTACCTTCGGCAACCAACAACGACCCACAGGCGCCGTGCGTTTTAGTCGGCTTGAGTTCGACGTAACCTTTCCCACCGGTTCCGGCGGCGAGAAATCCGTGGAGATTTTTTGCACGTAATAAAGACCTTTGTAACCAAAAACACTGCATCAAATTCTGTTGTTTTTGCGTCTATCATAGACATCTATCGCAGACAAACAGTTGAATATTCTAGAATGAATACATTGTGTTCAGTATTGTTAATTCAACATAAGCCAAGTATTTCGAGCGAAGTGTGGTGTGTCCTTTATGCGCGGTCGCGCGGTGTAATGGCGTGTGAGTGACCAATGTCTGCGCGTTATTGTTGGCGTTCACGGGAGCGACCCTCGTCAGCGACGTCCTTTGTAACAGCTCCCCTTGACGGACAGCTCTAAAGAAAGTTTAAATAAGATGTTTTTAGAGTGCTGCTTAGTGTTAGAAGTTGTCATTCTTCACATTCATTTCCATTTCCCAACTCGATAGAATTGTGATATTGTGGTTGAGTGTCGCCAAAGAAGCCTTATCACGTAGAGTTTTGGAACTGCACGTAAGTAGGAGTTAGTGAAATTCAACTTCTCAAATAAAAAATGAGTCGAAAAAACTGATCTTATCCTATCAAAATTATAAGTCTGACAACAAATCGAAACTTAAATTATGCATTCCTCGAAGAGCAATTATTCGAATAGCAATAATTCGAATAGCAACGATACCATTCCTCGAAGAGCAATGATTCGTATTTTAGATCATTGCTCTTCGCGGCATAAAAATCAAAATAAATTTTATTCCTCGAAGAGCAGGTTTTTCTAAGTAGCTGATAGAGATGTGGTACTAATATGAATTATTTTGCTCGAATTTAATGAAAATATCGATAAAATCATCAACTCGTTTATTTTTCAAATAATAATTGAATACTACAGTGGAGCCGAATCCTAAAGTTACGTAAAATATAATAATCACTAGTTATACCAAATTGACATATTACGTCATACGTAACTTTAGGATTCGGCTCCACTGTAGTATTCAATTATTATTTGAAAAATAAACGAGTTGATGATTTTATCGATATTTTCATTAAATTCGAGCAAAATAATTCATATTAGTACCACATCTCTATCAGCTACTTAGAAAAACCTGCTCTTCGAGGAATAAAATTTAGTTTGATTTTTATGACGCGAAGAGCAATGATCTAAAATACGAATCATTGCTCTTCAAGGAATGGTATCGTTGCTATTCGAATCATTGCTATTCGAATAATTGCTCTTCGAGGAATGCATCCTTAAATTTTGTGAAGATGGATCTTGTGCGTGTGCGTGTGTATGTGCGTGTGCGTGCGAGTGTGTGTGCGTACGTGCGGAAATACGTGGATGCGTGCGTGCGTGCGTGTGTGTGTATGAGGATGGTACATGAACGCTTAAATGACCGAACGAATCATAATGCAATTTGGCACAAGTTCATATTATGGTCTGGACCGGATATTCTCAAATTGTTGACAGTAGAAACCTCTGTTAAACTTTTCAGATGCCAGCGAGCCCCTTGTGTTATTGAATACACCCCCCCCCCCCCAAATTTGCTGTTTATTTCTATTTGAATAAAAGTTAATTGTCGCAAGAGTCAATTTTAGAAGTAATTTTGGACGATTTGTCGCGATCCCCCTGACGTCGAATGCCGCCCTAGGGATTCATATACCGCGCTTTGAGAAACCCTGGTCTGGACTATCATAAGGCACATTTTATCCCCGGAACCAGCTCCTATGTGCCAGCGAACTGGACTATTTTACATGGCCACTTTCCATCAGATGGGCCATGTGCTTGTCTGCCACCCAAGTGGTATAAAAAAAATGAGGTGATTATTATCGGTTTCACTCACAAAGAATACTGTTTATAATCGCGTGGTTCCCGGCAGAGTAGAATTTGGACCACCCCATCTCTTCCCATGCGGCGTCGTACAAGGCGACTAAGGGATAGGGTTGTTTACCATCAGACAGATCATCAGATATATACAGCCCAGACTCAGCCTCAGATGCATGGCTCGAGTCAACAATAGTGCCCGGAATACGGCAATAGGCTCACCCCCCATTACGTGGGACTGAATTCAATGGTTGATGAAATGTGAGTATTAATTCACCTCTGCCTAACCCTTTACGGATAAAGGCGTAATCCGTATCCGCAAGCACACTTACAATTCGACAGCCTCCGTGGCGTGGCGGTAGTGAACGCGACTGCTACGCAGGAGGCGCGGGTTCGATCCCCGCTCAGTGCTAATATTTGTATGCATGAATATGGGTATTTGCATTGGTCTGGGTGTTTCTATGTATAACATGTATGTATTTACAAAAAAAAAAGTATTTAAGTATGTTTATCCGTATTCTAGATTCCATAACACAAGCTAGTTAAACTATGCTTACCATGAGTCTAGATAGCGTTGTGTAGAATGTTGTACAAATATTTATTATTTATAAATTAAGGAGTCGGCCTTACAAGAGGTCCCGGGTTCGAATTCTGGTCACTACACTACCGACGTGAAGCCACTCCTAACACAAGCAGTTTAACTTAGCTGGAAGGGTTAGAGGGAATAGGGTAGTGTCCTAATTCATCAGATTCTTACCAATGGTACTTAATGTCTTAGTTTTTTTATGTAAAATATGCTTAGTAAAATAATATATTGCCGAACTAAACTAAAACTATGAATTTTCATTATTTTCTAGTTCTCAAAATATAAGCAATGTAAATAACGCAAAATATATATATGCTTCTCTGGTACTCAAAGGTTTGCTGGGAGAGAACTCATTTTAAGTTAAGCTCGCCTTTGTACATTTTTTTTGATGTGTTTTATTTATGATCTATGTACTGTGTGTGTACAATAAAGAATAAAATAAATGAATAAATAAAATTTACAAATTTTTAGATTCCTTATTAAATTTCGAAATCAATCTTACTGGGCACTGTATACCTGTAAACGCAACGTAGACTGAGATAAATGCGATATTCTCTTGCGCTTCACGTCAGCGCGCTGTGACGTCACCACGTGCTACGATTATGTATGAATAGTTTTCGGACAGCGCAAGAAATTGAATTTTCTAAACTGAAAACTATTTACATAACGAAATTTCACATTTACAATTCATTATATTATTGTTAAATGTACAGTTTACGATAAAAAAAAAATAGTACGCAACCCTATTTTAGTAATTTTATTCATTGATACTCCTTTTTTTAAAATTTGTCAGTCAAGCAATCAAAGCCACAGTATTTAACAACAACAGTTTTAGAAGTATGAAAAAAATCCTTTAGTATCATTGATCCTATCATGCCACCCTCATGCCCCGGGGATCGAATCAGCGACCCTTATCACGTTACTACAGCGAGCTTACCACTTACCAGTGCTCCGCAGGGGTCATTAATCGTTATGGCTCCCAGAGGGATGATCCTAAGTAGGAGTACTACACTAAAGTTGTGTTTGGTTAACAGATGAGTAAGTCTTTAATTTTGATTTCATTTAATTATTTATCTAACCGCGGTAGCCTAGTGGTAATGGACTGATGAGACGAGGTCTCGGGTTCGATCCCAGGTTTTAGCATGGCACACACTAGTGACTTTTCGATGCTTTTTGAAGTTATGTGTGTATTTATCGGAGGTTTATAAGCGCCCGGTTAATGGCAATAAGCTCACCACCTATTACATTGGGACCTAAACATAAACTGGCGAAATGTGGGTGCTAGCACCTCTGCCTACCCCTTCGGGGATATAGGCGTAAGTTTATGTTATGTGTTATGTATTTCTTTATTGCACATACATAGTACAGAGATCATACACAAACACAAAACATGTACCATGGCGAGCTTAACTCAATATAAATCAATGTCAAAAATTATTTATTCTGCATAGACCATTAAATCGGCACTTACAAAACGTAATCATGAGTTCAAATCATGACTCTTAATATGTTTGAATTAGCTTGTTTTGTATAACGCTGTGTTGGTTCCCATTTCAGTATCATAGCGCCTTCCCATCTCTTCCCGCGGGTGTCATAGCAGACGACTAAGGGATAGGTCTGTTCTCCATCCGACAGTAAACACACAGCGCATGACAACGTGTCTGCTTGACGACAATGGTTCTTCCATTTGTATCCCCTATTTTGCTTCCTCGGGGAATCGAATAGGAATCACTCTTTCCGACTCTCTTCTTTGCCGCACCACCAGGAGCTGGAATTAATTACCAGCTCACGTGTGTTCTTCTTTCTACAGTCCCGGATCCTTTATGCAGAGCGTGAGAAAGCATCTGATGAGGCCGCCAAGCTGAGTGCCACCATTGTAACATTACTTAAGAGCCTTTGCTTTTAACTTTCCATCAGACGAGGTGAAGTTGAGTTGGCGTGTCCTAGATAAAAAAAACTTTTTGCCAATTTGACTTCTTTCTTTATCCATGACACACCAATTCGAATTCACCTCGCTTGATGGTAAGCTAAAGGCAAAGTCTCAGGTAAGAGAGCGATAGTTGGCGAAATGAGGGTATAACGTCACTGCTTATCCCTTCTGGGATTCATAGGAGTGAATATTATATTTATGTTATATAGTCTTTGAACTCGGTTTTGCATTTCTGTCTGTTAGTCCGCGACCAACGAAAATCTACTAAATGGACTTTGATGTGGTTTTTGTTTCAAAGTTCTTAATCAAACTTAAAATACATACATACATAAAATCACGCCTATCTCCCATAGGGGTAGGCAGAGACCACGGATCTCCATTTACTGCGATCCTGACATACTACTCTCGCTTCATTCGATCTCATTTCATTCTTCGTGCATTCTCGTCGGTTTAGAGTACTCCTGACCTGCCCCTTTTCTAAAACTTAAAATATTAGTAAATTTGATCTCAATCCGTTCAGTAGAACTGGCGATATGAACAAAAATCGCGTTAGTCTTTACTCACGAGCGCAGCCGCGTGTAGAGGCTAGTGAAACATAAAATAAATTAACATTAACATTTACTAGTTGTGTAAGTACACACAAAACATAACATAAAAACATTTTCGTACAAACACCAGCGTTCTAATGACGTCATCACAACAAACGCGCCGTAGCACCACGTAGCAATAACAGCGCGCTCGTAGAGCGTAGATGGCTGCTACGTGACCGTAGCGCACGCCGCGTTCCGGGCTTGCTACGAGTGGTCGGTCTCACGTCCCGCCCGTTTTGTACATTCTTATAACATTTTTGTAGCCTTTTTTTTTATTTGAGTATTTAAATAAAAAAAGAATAGTTAGCAAATGAATTAGCTATAGAATGAATTTTTATTCTCTTGTTACAGTGCAAAGGAACAAAACGCTCCAGGCAAATTTATAGATTTTACGCGTCTAGGTATAGCCCAGAGACGGGATGGGGACTCAGGGGTCCCCACACCCAAAGAGGGCCGGCCGCGGTGCGAGGGATAAGTCTCAGATAATCTCACCTCTGACAACCTGTAGCCCACACAGTCGGCGTGCGTTTTAGTCGGTTAAAGTCCAACATAACCTCCCCCACCGGCCCCGATGGTGGGGATATCCGTGGCAATTCTGCGCACAAAAAAAGTAGTCAAACATGTAACTTTTTTTATTTATACCACTTAGGTGGCAGACAAGCACACGGCCCACCTGATGGGAAGTGGTTATCGTGGCCTATGGACGTATGCAACACCAGGGGTGTTACACTCGCGCTGCCAACCATGAAGAAACCTTCTGATGCCTCTCTTGAAGAACCCCATATTGTAGGTGCTTGGAAAAACCGCAGCAGGGAGGTCATTCCACAGCTTGAGTGTGAACTTAATATTATCATTGGATAGGAATAAAAAGATTGGACGTAACACACGACGGTTTTTCCGTCCCAATTGCAGTCCGACTGGGGAAGTACCTCCGCACTATAGAATATCGCGGCCATAATAACCTCGTGTTGTATTCCCGGCGGTCAGTAGAGTGACCAGAGCTCACTGGAGAGGTTTTGTGCTGTCTGAGGGAACACTAAAGGCTTATTCTGCTTTGTCTTCCACACTAACGGCACAGAGACTCTGTCCTTACAGGGTTGGCAGCACAAGTGTGACTCTCCTGGTATTTCACACGTCCAAAGGCTACGGTAACCACTTTTTCTGTAACTATGATTGGCAGTGTCCTTATAGTTGAAAAACTCTTCGATGTCATAGAAACACTTCAACACACACAGCCATTTCGCAGATTTGTTAATGAACAGGCGTTGCGGTAATTACGAAATTTAATCGTCACCTCAGTTTGACAGTTCCAATTATTTTGTCGTTGGTGTCAGCCCTGTCAGATATCGTAATCTTAACTCCATAATCCCCGGCGGTCGAACTTGTGCCTAACGACAACACAACTGGCTCGCTGACCGCCGACTGTTTGCGCAGATCAAACAATTGAGCGTGTTTGAGTTGGGAACTGCTTAGAGGTAAGGGGGATGGGGGGGGGGGGATTAGGAATATATTGGTGTAGTGTAGTTTAGTTTTGAAGATGGGTTTGGAGACGGTCTTGGCAAGTTAGAGGTAGTGGGTTCGTTTCACGCTCACTACAAAATAAAAATAAATTATACCCTAATTGTATGGTCTTTTTAGAGCGAAATTTTTAGAGTTAGGTACACTTTGGATAGCAATATCATGTCTGGTAGTATTAATATAACGAAAAAAAAACTTTTTTTAATAATGAAATTAAATTTAAATATTACCGCTTGACAGAAGGACAATTGCGTACCTACTACCTATTTCAACTTGAAATAAGTTTATATGTGGCTATAGAAAACTGAAGTGACTTTTATCAACAAAAAGATTACATGCATTTAGTGAGTGTTTCCGAATCCGCACACATAGGTCACCCACTGCCTATTAGTAGTACCCAGGGTAACCACGACGAATCCCATATTCCTGTTGATTGCCCCGTCATTTTTTTTTTTTTTATGCCACTTAGTTGGCAGACATGCACACGGCCCACCTGATGGGAAGCGGTTACCGTGGCCTATGGACGTATGCAACACCAGGGGTGTCACACTTGCGCTGCCGACCATGAAGAAACCTTCTGATGCCCCTCTTGAAGAACCCCATATTGTAGGCGCTTGGGAAAACCGCAGCAGGGAGGTCATTCCACAGCTTGAGTGTGCGTGGGATGAAGTTTCTTTCATACCGCACAGTGCGTACCGTCTCAGGTCGCAATGTGTGGGGATGAATTCCCTGCCTATGGCGAGAGGTGCGATGATAGAATGTAGCTACGGGCATCATGTCAAACAATTCATCTGAGCACAAACCATTGTATAGGCGGTAGAACACACACAGTGAGGCAAAATCCCTCCTAAGGCTAAGAGGTTCCACTCTACCTGTGAGTATGGGATTGTCAACCAGCCTCCATGCCCGTCTTTGCTACGAATCGAAGGGGTCAAGCTGGTATGCAGGTCATTATAGACATTATAGACATGTGGGTATTTTGATAAAGTAGACATTATGGACACATGGTCAATTTGGTACAGTAGACATTTTAGGCCGTAGACATTTCGGTAAAGTAGACTTTATGTACCTAAGCCATATTCCACAGGTGAAAAGAATAAAAATATCCTTTTTTCGCCAAATGAATACTTCGAGACGATTTTGCTATCGAAACTGTGCCCAAGGCCTTAAGTTTGTGAAGATGTTGGATATTTTTTAATCAATCGCGCGGTAATGGCTGAACGTATCTGGCTGAAATTTGGTGCAGGGATAGATTTTATTCTGGAATAACACAAAGGCTACTTTTTATCCCAGGAATAGATTCCCACGGGTATCGGGAACGGGATCAAACTTTCAGGAGGGCGGAGACGCGGGGATCAACTTACAATAAATAAATATTCTAAAACATTCTACCCAGCGCCATATTGAATTGTATCTATCAAAAAGGAAATATTAGAAAATACACGAGCTGAAAATATATAAGGACTGTCCCTATGGCGTGGCGGTAGTGAACTCAGCCGCTACGCAGGAGGCGCGGGTTTGATACCCGTTCAGTGCAAATGTTTGTTATGCTTGAATATGATTAAGCCGTCGGTCCCAGTTGCCATACGAACATCTATGGCACTCGTTAAGGATATTAGAGCCCAAAAAACTCCAACACCTAGTCTAACTGCAATACTACGATCGCCTTTGTCAGGTCAGAGGTCACATGGCAGTCGCTTCACGGAAAATATTGAATCTCAGCCAAACCTGCAGTTAGACTGGTAAAGCGGACCCCAGACTCCGAGGTGAAAGCTACGACTGGGATTAACGCTGAGATGATTTTTTTTATACCACTTAGTTGGCAGACAAGCACACGGCCCACCTGATGGAAAGTAGTTACCGTGGTAACGTCTGTAACACTAGAGGAGTCACAGTCGCGCTGCCAACCCTGTAAGTACAGAGTTTCTGTGCCGTCACTAGAAGACAAATCAGGACAAGCCTTTAGTCATCCCACTGACAGCACAAATTCTCCAGTGAGCTCTGGCTACCTCTACTGCTGGAAACACAACACGAAGTTATTATAACCGCGGTATTCTGTATGAAGCAGATGATGAAGCAGAAGATACGAGCAGAACATATAGCGATTACAAGATGGGGTTCTTTAAGAAGCTATTTAGATGGTTCTTACAGGGTCAGTAGTGTGACGCCCCTGGAGTTGCACACGTCCATAGGCTATGGTAACCATGCACCATCAGGTGGTCTAAGTAGTCCAAATTTGCAAGTTCACAGGAGTTGGAACCCGGGTGATGCTAGACGTGAAGTTCGTCACAATATATTTTACGTGTCTCCCGGTGCGGTTCCCGGCAACCTCATTTCCCATGCGGTGTCGTATAAGGTGACTAAGGGATAGGGTTGTTTAACATAAGCCAGATATATACAGCCCAGACTCCGCCACAGACGCTCGAGACAACAATAGTGCCAGGAATACGGCAATAGACTCACCCCATATTTACCCCATATATATTTAGAGTTTATTGCCGTATTGGTGAAATGTGGGTCTTAATTCACCTCTGTCTAACCCTCCGGGGATAAAGGCAGTGGTTATATGTTGCAGTTTTACTGGCGATGCTATCTCACAGAATGTCCCACACACTCGTGAGGAGCGAGGTGCGATCATGTTGTACTGTGTGTTGAAAATACAAGGAGGTAGTTTATATACCACTTAGGTGGCAGACAAGCAAACGAACCGGGTTACCTATGTGTGACCGAAAAAGGATTGCCAAATTATCACTTCCCAAAAACGTGCCAAATAAGTTGAGCTCCAGTGACCTCTGGCTACCCTACTCACCGCTGGGAACACAACACATTATTGCCGCGATATTCTGTAGGGCGGAGGTATTTCCCAAGGCCGGACTGCTCAATTGGGACGGGAATATCGTCGTGTCCTACCTCCTACTATGACTCACCTCACTCTATTACATGGGACACCTCTGCTTACCCCTTTACCGATTTACAGGCGTGAATATTTTTACAGCCAGCTATATCACAGTTACACTGGAAAGCCGACCCTAAATGTATTGAGAAAAGGCTTAAAAAATGTTGATGGCAGATTGCCGTAATTTATTTAAAAAAGCGCATAAAGCAAGTGTTCAACGGACGCCAGCACACGTGTGGTCAGCACGCTATCGCCTGTCACTTTAGCACGTGGCAACGAGCGTGCAATAGTCGCTACTGAATTATGGAGCGGCGCGGTAGGGTAGGGGACACGACACAGGAGCCAGCGATTCTTACCTTCCACAATGTGATTTTCATAGCTTCAGTTTAGGTTTCAATAATAGTGAGTGCTATTCTTAATACTAAGTACACGTACTAATAAAAAGTATTTCACAGTGATAGCTTGTAATAAAAATAAATGCTTTGAAGAATAATGAATATGGAAAGATACCAGTCCTGTTAACGTCATCGGGACCCAAACTAAGCCCATCACCATATGGTGATGGGCTTAGTAAAAAAATACCGCCGTGATCCTGTTGATTGGTATATACCAATCAACAGGATCACGGCGGTATTTTTTTTTATATATAGAACACGTCAATTAGACTTCGCCTTGCCTAATGGTAAGCTGAAAGGTCACCATTACTTACACATACCATGTGACAATGGTGACACTCAGCTTGACGGCCTCATCATATACTTTTTCATGCTTCACTTAAAGGACCCGGGACTGTAGGAAGAAGAAAACACGTGAGCTGGTAATGAATTCCAGGCCTTAATGGAATTTCCGTCCAATTGAGCAGTCCGACTGGGGAAGTACCTCCGCCCTACAGAATACCGGGGCCATAATAACTTCATGTTGTGTTCCCAGAGCTCACTGGAGAGTTTGTGCTGTCAGTGGGAAGACTAAAGGCTTGCCCTGCATTGTCTTATACACTGACGGTACAGAAACTCTGCTTACAGGGTCGGCAGCGCAAGTGTGACTCCTCTGGTGTTACACACGTCCTTAGGCCACGGTAAACACTTTCCATCAGGTGGGCCGTCTGCTTGTCTGCCACGTAAGTGGTATAAAAAAAACAGACGCAGCTTGTAGGGACTTTTTTGTCAGGCTTGTGAGGTCGAATCGCTCCCATAAATGTCAAATTACAAAACCATATTATGCCATGGGGGATTGATACGAGGTGGAAAGGGCCAATCGGGAAAAGAAGTGTAGGAAGACCGAGGAGACGATGGGCAGACGATATTACAGATTTAATAGGAAAGGACTGGGAAACTATTGGCAAGGACAGAGACAAGTGGAAAAGACTGGAGGAGGCCTTCACCCGAAGAGGGGTCCATATCCAACAAAACTAACTATTACTAACATTTAGACAGTAAGCAAAATATAACTAACAATAACATACTAACACCAAAATCTAAAATGTACAATAAGGATAAGGAAATAAAGGTTTTTTTATTTTTATTGACGTGACAACGTCTTATAAATTGGTTTGCCGGGTGACACTTCAAGAAACTGCGTTACGCTCCGCTCACGTTATGCGCTCACAATGAGAGCGAGTGAGAGGCACGCGTCCCTTCCACTCGGGCATGGTTAGCCCGCCTAAGAGCGAGAGAGACAGACATAAAAAGTGAAAGGCACGCGTCCCTTCCACTCGAGCACAGTTAGCCCGCCTAAGAGCGAGAGAGACAGAGCGAGAGAGAGAGAGTGAGAGAGATAGGCATACACACCGGTTCATGTCTTGCGCTTCTATTTCGCTTAGGCGCCTGCATACAAGTTTACACGTTGCCAGTTAATTGTAAAACGATTGTGTAGTGATATTTCATCCTTCTTCCTACTATACGAATGAATATTCACATTAAAATTATTTTACCACTCAAAGTCGTTGTCACGTAAAACTTTCGCCCGTATACCGACTTTACAGGCAACCAATTTTTTTATTTTATTATTATGCCATGGAGTAGTGAAGAAAATGTCGGTAGCTTTGAGATTTAGGAGTCGGCCTTACGATCGAAAGGATCCGGGGTTCGAATCCTGGTCATTACACGACCGATGTGGGTCCACTCTTAACACAAGCAATTTAACTTAGCTGGAGGGGTGAGAGGGGGGGATATTAGTAATTTCGGTTCTAAAGGAGCAGATTCTATTGAATGTAGTCGGTATTGGCACATCTATCATTACTGCCTTACCAGGAACTCAGACATTTAAAATAAATGTAATCAATTCAAACGTTGTCGCTCTCGCTCGCACTTGGGCCCGATCCATAGGCACGTCTCGCTCGGCAGTCAACGCGGAATTGTCCACACATACGAGCGAAGTGAGACCGGAATGTGTTATTACTCTATAGGAATGTCTCCTCGCGGCTATGGTAGCCTGGTACTTGCTCTAATTACTGGTAGATTATTATTGTTTAAAAACCAGCCAAGTGTGAGTCGGTTTTAGTATTTATTGTTTTAGCAGCAATAGAAATACATAACATAATAACCACCACTCTGTCTGGGAGGTACCGGACTCCGGACTCCGAGGTGAAAGTCTTCGATGGCGACCGGGACAGGGCCCGAATATTCTTCTCAAATTGAAAATTATATTATATTCACGCCCATTTATCCCCAAAGGGTTAGACAGAAGTGTATTAATTTAACACCCACATTGCACCAACCATGATTTTCGATCCCACGTATAGAAGGCGAGCCTATCGCCATCAAGCGGACACTTTGTCATGTTGTATATTTACCGGTAACGGTGCGCACTGTGCGGTATGATATAAAAGAACTTCATCCCACACACGCTCAAGCTTTGGAATAAACCCTTTGCTGTGCTCCTAGTGATTAATACGGAGGTCTTCAAGTATGGCATTATGCATGTGCATGGTTTTTACAGGGTAGGAAGCGCGAGTATGACACCTCTAATGTCGCACATCTCGTAAGGCTACGGTAACCACCTTCCATTAGATAGACCGTGTTTGTCTACCACCTAAATGGCATAAAAAAGCAAAAATATCATTACATATTCCAACAAACATATTTTTACTTCGTAAAGTACATATAACAATTACTGAACACTTGCCAGAGTGACCTTCGCAGTGAACCTTAGGCTTCCATCGAACATCAAGATAAACTGTCGTGAGTGCCTGTGTACTGTGTTGTGTACTGTGTGGGCGTCGCGTGTGGAGGACAAATAAAATGGTACCAAACGTCTCAATATAGTCGAATCACGATGGAATGTTAGCCGAAGGTCGTGTTATTTAGAGAGCTGGGTGTTGTTCGGCTCGAGGATAGAAGAACGTTATTCAAAGATTTTTTAGGAGGTACGACACGGCGGTATTTCCGTTCAATTGAGTAGTCCGACTGGGGATTTACCTCCACCCTACAGAATACCGCGGCTATAATAACCTCGTGTTGTGTTCCTGGTGGTGAGTAGGGTAGCCAGAGCTCACTGGAGAGTTTTTGTACGCTCAGTGGGAAGACCAAAAGCTTGTCCTGCTTTGTCTTTTACACTGACAGCACAGTGCTTACAGGATTGGCAGCCCGAGTGTTACTCTCTTGGTTTTGCACACGTCCATAAGCCACGGTAACCACTTTCCATCAGGTGGGCCGTGTGCTTGTCTGTCACCAAAGTGGTATAAAAAAATTTAGTAAAGATAAAAATTTAAAATTCATCTTTTTATGAAATTTATTTTGTATAGATATTATTTACGTATAAGCTGTTATATCCAATACATTTAATTTTTTTTTGTAACATACATACAAACGTACAGTCACGCCTTTTTCCCAGTGGGGTAGGCAGAGACTACAGTTTTCCACTTGCCTGGCATACCTCTTTCGTTTCTTGTAATCGTAGTCAAAAACCCAATTAGATAATTCTCTAAATATATATCACAATTAGCTAGATTTTATCGTGTGAATAAGTTCCCATGTGCTGCGGGAACTGCATCAACTAGTGTACACATAATCCCGACCGCTGTGTTGATTAAAACTAATATACCATCAGAGCGTGTGCAGCGCCGCCGCGGGCCTCGCGTCAAACTTGGTTTATATTGACAACATGCTATGTTGGTTTAGGGTCACCACCGCCGCGCGCGACGTCTGGTTTAATTATAATTAAATCTGTTCTGTGAGACTCTATGGCTTGGCCTTAGGTTTGATTACCAGCCCTCGTAGACAACTGGAAGTTCGTTGGCCGTTGTATTGTATAACATAATAGAACAAAATATTAGAACAATTAGAGAACAGGAAACCTGGAAAATTAAGTTTATTTTAAACCGACTGTGGCGAAACAAAGGTGGGTTACGTATGACTTTGACAGGTTACATTATGTATGTATATAGGTTGATCTGTTCCCTCATAGCTCCTTAAGCACTTATTAGAACTGGATAAATGAGGTATTGTTAGAAGGGTTAAGTCGTCCGCTGGTTATAGGCTATATAACGTGCCACTGAATCTAATGTGGCGCCCTCTAGCGGTCATAAAGTAGTGTTAACCGATCAAGAACCAAGCGGTTCGGAGACTCTTTCCTCTGTCGCACCATTAAGGCCTGTAATTCATTACCAGCTCACATGTTTCCTACTTCCTACAGTCCCGGATCCTTTAAGTGGGGCGTGAAAAAGTATATGATGAGGCCAAGCTGAGTGCCAGCATTGTAACATGGTATAGGTATGTAATGGTGACCCTCTGCTCTGAGACTTTGCCTTTTTGGATATAAAAAAAATGTATCCACGTCGAATACAAAGAGATTAACTTCGTTATTTACAATATGACTGTCTGTCCCCCAGAGGGGCCACAGTGACCGAATGCTATAAACGCTTGCGCAGTTAACGACCATAGTTGAATGAAGCCGTGACACTCCGGGGCAAGGGGCGAACAACTTCAGTACTTGAGGTGAGCACATAATTACATGTGTAGTATTAAAACATTCGTACGATTCCCTCGCGGTTATTGAATACCTGTAGCAGCATCAGATCAATATTGAAGAAACAAATAACTAAAAAAATTAAACACGACTGCTGAAAAATCACGCTCCTAAAAAGTATTAAAGAAGAAAATATCAAGGATAGCCGTGGTCGTATGCCACTTAGTCTAACAAAACAATACATTCTAGGTAAAAGTGGCATACGACCACTGCATTTTCTTGTAGTTGGGTTTTATTTTTTAAACTTATTTTTTTAATTATATTATTTTGGTGAAAACAATAGATATAATTTATATATATTTGAAATGTGTTAATTAAGCCCTTTCTTTTGATAGCAAACACGATATATTTATCTCAAATTTATTTTTTAACCACTAAGTCCCCTGTTCGGTGTTCCCCCCTTAACTTTACCAATCACGTACAATTTAACTTAATCCTAACTTTTCTGCTGCACCAGCATCCACGTACCAGGATAAGATATATCTAAAGAGCTATTTCTAACAAAATATATGAGAATAAAAATAAATTGTAAAGTATATTCGCAACACAGAGCCTCAGGGATATCATGCTTTAAGAGTGAAATATTGTCGGAAGCAGAATATATTGGTCCATTTATGCAGCAGCTGCAGTTGATCTCTGCTCTCCTGGTATGTTGGAGAACAGTTATTTTACTATACTAGCAAATGCCTGTGGCTCCGTGCGTGTGAATGAGGTATCCTTTTTACCATGATGAATAACCTATAAGGTACTTCCCATTTGCGATCGATTTGAATTCAATTCTTCTAATTATTCCCACCCTCCCCTTTCCTACACAGGACAACACGTACAAGGACTTAGATGTCACTCGCATACGGTGCAGATTAAGGAGTCGCCTTACCGATTGGTCAAGGTTCGATGACAGAGGTTTCTGGTAAGGAAAAGCAATTCTGTCAGTCTGACTGACTATATTACGCATTAGCGCCTAAACTACGTAACCGATTTTGATGCAATTTAGTATAAGCGTAGATTAGAGCTCGAGAAAGGACATAGGGTATGTTTTGTCGCGATAACCAACAGCATGTAATCTATAATAATAAGAAAATATCATTATGACATAGAGTAGTTAATACTGCTGCCTTAGTCACGCCGTGGGCGAGGCTCCGGCGAGTTAAAAACAAAAAAGAAGCATTAGTGGCGCGTCCGTTGTGTCGACGTACACTGATAGACGCGTCTAGAATATTATTTTTGTATTATCGATCGGACACGTAGTGTGGCCACGAAATTAATTATGAACACACATACACATAATTTTTTTTACCCGATGGCGGGTCAAAACACAATGTATAAAATTATGTGTTATGTAGTTTGAGTTTTACTATGATTGTTGCAACATTTTGAGGTCAAACATTCCTCTCGCCCGTAGGGGAGACATTGCTGCCCACGATAAATTTCGGCAGATGCGGGAATTTCCCTATAGAGGGCTCTACGTGCCCCACCGAGGAAGCTAAAGCCTCCCAGGAGAGTACAGTGGAGAACAGTTTAAGGACTGGTTTTCCAGGTCTTGGGATGACAGGTACTGGTCTGCACAATGACGACCACCTCCTTTTAAGGGTAGGATGCCTTATCGGATAACCTCGAACCTGAGACCCTCGTGGAAGGTACTCAGAGATTGATTTCGAAGATTCTGACAAGAAAACAAAAGCTTGTAACGAAACAAAACTGCAAGTATTTCTCTCAACTCGCCGTTTCCGTACTCCCGCCCATTACAAGAAGTAATCAGACGATAGCTTCTGACACGGCCTGCACCATGTCCAAACAGTCACCCCCTCTCCCCCCCCTACCCGCGCTCCCGCTCCTCTGGGACGTCCGCAGATATTACATGTTGAGGCCTCAATCTTACTGGAAAGTACTAGGAGCACATGAGATGCAGCTGATAAAGTTATTAGTGTAATTTTCTTGACATAGAGAGCACGCTACAGGTTAGTTGAGTATGCAAAATATGAGAATGAAATTAATGCCATACATACGAAGCTAATAAAGTTACAAAGCAAAACTGCAAGTATTTGTCCCGACTCGCTCTATGTGTAGCCACGCCCAGTCCAGGAAGTAATCAGACGATAGCTTCCGACACCGCCTGCACCATGTCCGGACAATCCCACTCCCCACCCCTGGGAACCCCGCTAGAACGCCAACAGATATTACATATTGAGGTCTCAATCACTAGAGAGTACTAGGACCTCATTAGGTGCAGGAGATATTATTGTATAGTTAGCATAATTTTTTTATAAAATTTTGTAAGTATTTTTACTATTTAAATTAAGTTATTTATTAGTTCAATTGTGTATAATGTGTATATGTATTAAAGTGTCAATTAAATAAAAAAGCAAAGTAAACAAACAAAAAGATAGAAAATTATTTATATTTTAATAGACTAGATGCTATAGAAAATGGAGTATGCTTAAAATATAGATAGCTTTCTATCTCCTGCATTTAATGAGGTCCTAGTACTAACATCTATCTATCCAGCAATATGCAAAATGTGAGGACCGACAACTATGACCGGTAGCTTATACCTGGACATTCCTGGACAAAGCCTGTATTTGACTTGCTCTTTCATCGCATACCTCATTTTCCCGGGTCGGGTCATCCTACTTAGATATCATGTAGCTTTAGTCTTGTCTTGTCTTAGCGAGGGCGCTACCGTGGTTCAAATAAGGATTTTAAAATTGATAACAGACCAGAGAACGAGAGAAAACCTCAAATATTTGAGGAAATGGGTACGAGTTTTAAGGGACCAATGGGTTCGAGCTGTACGAGCTTGCATGAAATGTTTAAAAACAGTGCAGGAAGCTCGTGAATTATGTAAGGATAGAAGCAGAAGACGAACTGTTTATCTCAGCTTACTCCAAAGAGAAAAGGCGTGAGTATATTGTATGTATTTATTCTCAAACGGCATACAGAATTAATTTAAACCGCGTGAGGCAGTGCGGGTGGGCTACATATATATTGATTTAGGCAAAAGTGTTCAGCGAATCACTCCGCGCTGAAAGGGCTATGAATTACTAATAATATTTTATTTGAAGCCACAGACTTATGTGTTGACTGGAGCGGATGTACAGCATTAAAATTTATTATACTAGTTTGTTGTCGTATTTCCGATTCTAGTCAACCTACAGATTTTGAGTGTCACCTCACAGATTTGAACAGATTTAGATTTTTTTAATACCACTTAGTTGGCAGACGAGCACACGGCCCACTTAATGGAAAGTGGTTACCGTGGCCTATGGACGTTTGTAACACCAGAGGAGTCACAGTCGCGCTGCCAACCCTGTAAGTACAGAGTTTCTGTGCCGCCAGTGTAGAAGACAAAGCAGGACAAGCCTTTAATCTTCCCACTGACAGCACAAATTCTCCAGTGAGCTCTGGCTACTCTACTCACAGCTGTTCAAAATTAAACTGATATTAAAAACAATTTTCTGTTGAACGAAATTTTAAAGCATTTAGTACGCTCAAAAAACCGCGGTAGCCTAGTGGTATGGGTAATGGACTGCTGAGACGAGGTCTCGGGTTCGATCCCAGGTCTTACCACGGCACACACCAATGAGTTTTCGAAGTTATGTGTGTATTTATCGCAGATTTATAAGTGCATGGTTAATAGCAATAGGCTCGCCACCTATTACATTGGGACCTAAACATAAACTGGCGAAATGTGGGTGTTAGCACCTCTGCCTAACCCTTCGCGGATATAGGCGTGAGTTTATCTTATGTATAATTATGTAGTATGCTAATCTTTCTTTCCTTTACAGGGGAACACTCGGATCACTAAGCCACAGAACCGACTAGTTTGAGCGGAGTCATCAAAAATCAATGTTTAAAAAGATTGCAACATCATTCATTGGTTCCGATAGTTCGTACGAATGTCGCTAGATGGCGCTTAACCGTCCCACGTAAGACCGATATATGTTTAGAAGAATTTGAATGGTTGGAATGGAATGGAATGGAAGGGGGACTCCCTTGTCCGCACTTAGCCTCCCTTTTGGGCCATTGTGCGTGTGGAGTACTGGCTAGAGTAGCCAGCCTAGCTCCGCCCAGAAGCGCAGAAGCTTACTGGGGGCTTCACAGGCTTCGCGGAGCGACCTCACTGTACCGAGGATTTGTGATCGTTGGTAGGCTACTGCCTCACATTCCAGTACTACGTGGGCGGCCGTTTCCTCGGCAGCAAAACATCCCCTGCAAAGGGGACTGTCCGTGACACCAATGGTGTATAGGTGCTTGTGGAGGGGGCTGTGGCCCGTTATAGTCCCCATTATTGTTCTTAGACTTGTTCTGTCTAGTTTTAGGAGACGTTTCGTGAGTTGTTTGTTTACTGATGGCATAACCACTTTTGACTGCTTGCAGTCGGTGGCTTGTGTCCATCTTTGGTTATGTAGTTCCGCGGATCTCTCGCGTGTCCAAGTGCGGAGTTGCGAGAAAGGGATTGGTAGCAATGGTAGCGGGCCATCGACGCTCATACCAGAGCCTCTCTTCGCAAGTTCGTCCGCGGCATCATTGCCGTAGGACCCGCTATGCCCCTCCCCTTTCCTACACAGGACAACGCGTGCAGGTCTTAGATGTCATCCGCACACGGTGCAAAACATCCGATCAAGAACCAAGCGGTTCGGAGACTCTTTCCTCTGTCGCACCATTAAGGCCTGGAATTCATTACCAGCTCACGTGTTTCCTTCTTCCTACAGTCCCGGGTCCTTTAAGCGGGGCGTGAAAAAGCATATGATAAGGCCGTCAAGCTGAGTGTCACCATTGTCACACGGTATGTGTAAGTAATGGTGACCCTCTTTTCTGGGATTTTGCCTTCAGCTTACCATCAGGCAAGGCGAAGTCCAATTGACGTGTCCTATATAAAAAAAAAAAAAAAAAAAAAAAAAAATACATTGCAGCGTTACTGCATTTGGGGTGGATAGCCTGTTCAGGGCTGTTTGGCACTCCGCTACTAGTGTGCTGTTGGTCATTTGCTGTTCCAGCGCTTGCAAAACTGCTATGCTGTCGGTTAGGAATCTTATATTTAAGCCCTTCACCTTCAGTTCGCTTATTGCTGTCGCAGCAGTTGTTATGGCAACACATTCGCATTGAAAGATCGAGCTGTGCTTGCCTAGTGGTAGGTGGATGTTCAAGCCAAGGTCTAGGGAGTGTACGCCGGCTCCTGAGCCATTTTTTGTTTTGGAGCCGTCAGTGTATACGCGTACCTCTCCAATACCGGAGTAGTCCTTTTCCTCGGCCTGTTTTGTTATTTGGTATTTTTTGTTCCAGAAATATTGTTTAAAAGTTCTATCGCAGGGGGCGGCCATCAGTGGCCGATGTTTTAGGGCTCGTCCAAGGATTGTGGTATGGGGACTGTCGTAATAGTTGCCCCAGAGTCCCAGGTGCCACAACCTAATAGCGTTGATGGTGGCCTCCTGTTGGATGAACAGGTCAAGCGGTACTATGTTGAGGGCAATCTCCATAGCAGCGGTAGGAGTGGTTTTCATGCATCCACAGATTGATGAGCAGGCCAGCCTCTGGAAGGATTTTAGCCTGGCAATCACGGTAGACAGCTCTGTTCGAGTCCACCATACTAAAGCCCCATAATTTGAATGGTTTCGGGCGGAAGTTCTGTGGCTTAGTGGTCAGAGCGTGCCCGCTGTAAGAGAAAGATCACAGGTACAAATCTCGCCTGAACCGATTAAACTTTTTCTATATCTTAATAGATTTTCAATTGTCTGTTCAATCTTTTGCGAGCAGATCAACAGAAAAGTTTATAGGAAATTTAACTCTGTCGACAATGAATTTTAAAATTCATTTTATTGAAACACATCAAGGATCGCTGTATATTTAGGTACTGTGTATAAACAAACACAAGAGCTGTGTACTCGGAGTTTTGCGAGTCCATTGTTCAGCCACTTCGAAAGATAATGGTGACAACAGCGAAGTAACTGAATTTTTGAACAGATTTGGTTGCAGCAGCTGTAGTTGTGCAGATTTGGTAGCACTTAACTAATTTATTACAAATCAGTTGAGGAGTGTGTATAATCTCTAGTAACTCACCCATGGCGTCCAGAGTGGAAATCGACGGGAAGACGGGAACTCTGACACTAGCTCGACACAAGCACTGAACACTGGACTATACGCGGCAGTTACCTGCAAAGAACAAAGTAAAATATGTTATCAAATAACGCAGACGATATCTTTTTTTTTTTAAACCACTTAGGTGGCAAACAAGCACACGGTCCACCTGATGGAAAGTGGTCACCATGGCCTATGGACACCAAGAGAAGAGAAAACCAAGAGAGTCACACTCGCGCTGCCAACCCTGCAAGCATTGAGAGTTTCAATACCGTCAGTGTAAAAGACAAAGCAGGACAAGCTTTTGGTCTTTCCACTGCCCTGCAAATACCGTCGTGTCCTGCGAAAGACTGGAAATAAATAGCTGTACCAACCTGTGTCTGGGCAGCGTGGAAACAATAGGCCAAAGCCGGAAGATATGTCCAGCAATGGACTGCAATAGGCTTGATTGGGTGATTGAAGCAAATTAGTGATAGTTCCTACTGCAGTAAAATAGCACCTTCCTTCACCCTTCACCTTCAAAATATTTGCACTGAGCGGAGATCGAACCCGTGCCTCCTGGGTTGCAGCCGCGTTCACTACCGCCACGCCACTGAGGCTGTCAGCCAATAGACATGACTACACCAGCACCTAAATAGCCTTTTGCAAATGAATCCAGATGCAGACATATTTTATGACAAGCCTGGCGCCATTTGTGTAAGTATAAGAAGGCATCTAGGTCATTTATAATTTAATGTTTAAATAATTTAATGTATTGACTTTATAATTTTAATGCATCTATTGACATTCTAATATTTAAATATACATAACACTTTACTATAATATAATGTAATCTTAGAAACTGTAACATATACAGTAAGCTTATATTGCTAACAGCATGTAAATAAATAAATAAACAAGAAACTAATTAATTATTCTTTATAAACACAGGTACCACTTCAAATACATTATTATTTCCCCAAAACTCCCCCCACTATCGAATACTCAGCGAGTACCCCCACTAGTACAAATATTATACTTTGATGTACTCGAATGTACTCGCCCGAGCTCGCTTGTGTTGCGGTACTAGAGTCTAATGAGTACTTCCTTGTAGTACGTACTCGATAGCAATTGGTACGACCTAGTATTGAGAGTAAATAGCCTGCATCTTTTACATTTGGTTTCAAAGTACTTGTATATTACTGGACTGACTGAATAATTGGAACATAATGTATATAACCCACACTCATGTCCGCAAAATAATGTAGTAGTTAAAATAGTTAAAATTGTGCTAATCCTTTGCCTCAAATTGAATCAAAAAAGTAAAGATAATGGCTGGCATTCTAAATTCATTGTCCGAAATTGAGAAAATATCTAAATGAACAAAGTGCGTGTTATAATTATTATCTAAAAGACGACGCATAATTCTATATTTCAACCGCTCTATCATGAAGAGTGTTCTAATGAGCTCTTCCAATTAGTCCCACCCTCTCCTTTCCTAAACAGGATAACACGTGCTTTAGATGTCACCCGCACACGGTGCAGAATATTCGATCAAGAACCAAGCGGTTTGGCGACTGTTTCCTTTGTCGCACCATTAAGGCCTGGAATTCATTACTAGCTCACGTGTTTCCCCTACAGTCCCAGGTCATTTAAGCGGGGATTGAAAAAGCAGAGCTTATTGAAAAGTTCTGTGGTCTGTCTCTGAAACACTTTATCAGATCTTCACAAAATTAAAATGAGACCATTTCGTACTGACCCATTTCGAACCAAAAAGAATTTTACAAATCAGAATCTGCAAATGACGGAGCGCGTACAAACATAAAAAAAACATCCGTATTGAGGATATCCGTATAAACATTTTTTTATGTTTTTAACCGAGTTCTAGAGGAGGCTCCTTTCTAGAAATCGGTTAAAACATACAGACATGTTTATAAAATGAAAACTGCTGGTCCACTATGTCAAATGTTTATGGTCCCATAAACATTTGACATAGTGGACCAGCAGTCGAAATAAAAAGCATCACATAAATCAGATCATAAGTCTCAGAGTAATCAGTGTACAGTCAACAGCAAAAGTAGATGATCAAAATCAGAAATTCAATACTAATGAACGGAGTTCACGTCAGAACTGTGTGGTGTCGAAATGATTCAAAAGTATGTGATTGTAAATTATTCCAAACATTTACTATTAGTATTAATGCCATATATTCGTGATCAGTTTTGACTCCAAAAGTTATAACTCAATTCGCATCAGAACTAACAAGTAAAAAAATATTTCAAAACTAGTGATCAGTGAAAATCAAAAATTAAATTATGAAACTGAGGCCACGTAATCATGAGGCAAATAATTCATCCATACTTATTATATAAATATCCCAGTAATTCAATTTGTTATGTTTTACGCAAAAGCAGCACGGAGCAAAGAACAAAAATAATATGACAATATTGCTATTATTATTATTAATATTATTGAAAATTTATTGATTACTTAATAATTTATACATTTAAATGTTATAAATGTTCAAGAATTACAATTTTCTTACGTTTATTCCGGAAATCTGCTTTAGTATACTAATTTTGAACTCTGGGAAGGGTAGGTATGGTATATATTAGGTAAGGATAGGTGTATATTCAAGAAAAATAAATAATCATCACGTATTTATTATAATCAAAAATTACGTAACTAAAAAACAAACATAGATAACAATTTTCATTGTAGAACAAAAAAATTATAACTTTAATTATTATTAAATGATCTTTATTTTTTCATTTATATGACAATAATTATTTTATTTTTTTATACTACCCAGTGATAGTCGAGCGGTCAGCCCACCTGATGGTAAGTGGTAACTGTCACTCATGACACCTGCAATTCAACCGCAGGTGCGCTATCACTATGAGGACTAAGATGAAATGCCTCATGCCTGTAACTTTTGAACATTGACTTAAATTCACAAAAATGCAAAGATAATAATATGTATTGAATTATGGTTTTGTATCACATCAGCTACTTTTGAACATTAACTTAAATTCACAAACATGCAAAGATAATAATATGTATTGAATTATGGTTTTGTATCACATCAGCTACTTTTGAACATTGACTTTAATTCACAAAAATGCAAAGATAATAATATGTATTGAATTATGGTTTTGTATCACATCAGCTACTTTTGAACATTGACTTTAATTCACAAAAATGCAAAGATAATAATATGTATTGAATTATGGTTTTGTATCACATCAGCTACTTTTGAACATTGACTTAAATTCACAAAAATGCAAATATAATAATATGTATTGAATTATGGTTTTGTATCACATCAGCTACTTTTGAACATTGACTTTAATTCACAAAAATGCAAAGATAATAATATGTATTGAATTATGGTTTTGTATCACATCAGCTACTTTTGAACATTAACTTAAATTCACAAACATGCAAAGATAATAATATTTATTGAATTATGGTTTTGTATCACATCAGCTACTTTTGAACATTGACTTAAATTCACAAAAATGCAAATATAATAATATGTATTGAATTATGGTTTTGTATCACATCAGCTACTTTTGAACATTGACTTTAATTCACAAAAATGCAAAGATAATAATATGTATTGAATTATGGTTTTGTATCACATCAGCTACTTTTGAACATTGACTTTAATTCACAAAAATGCAAAGATAATAATATTTATTGAATTATGGTTTTGTATCACATCAGCTACTTTTGAACATTGACTTTAATTCACAAAAATGCAAAGATAATAATATGTATTGAATTATGGTTTTGTATCACATCAGCTACTTTTGAACATTGACTTTAATTCACAAAAATGCAAAGATAATAATATGTATTGAATTATGGTTTTGTATCACATCAGCTACTTTGGAACATTAACTTAAATTCACAAACATGCAAAGATAATAATATTTATTGAATTATGGTTTTGTATCACATCAGCTACTTTTGAACATTGACTTTAATTCACAAACATGCAAAGATTATTATTTTTTGAATTATCGTTTTATATCATCAAAGTAGCTGATCTACTTTTAAACATTTGACATAAAAAGAAAACAATTAAAATATGAAAGTTTTTCAAAGTATATGATTTTTAATGAACATATGCCTTTTTCGACGTTCCACGTGGATGACGTCGCGGGTTTAAGCTAGTTTATATAATAAGTATGGATGAATTATTTGCCTCATGATTACGTGGCCTCAGTTTCATAATTTAATTTTTGATTTTCACTGATCACTAGTTTTGAAATATTTTTTTACTTGTTAGTTCTGATGCGAATTGAGTTTATAACTTTTGGAGTCAAAACTGATCACGAATATATGGCATTAATACTAATAGTAAATGTTTGGAATAATTTACAATCACATACCTACTTTTGAATCATTTCGACACCACACAGTTCTGACGTGAACTCCGTTCATTAGTATTGAATTTCTGATTTTGATCATCTACTTTTGCTGTTGACTGTACATACATAAAAAAAGCAATCGAAATAAGACCCTCCTCCTATTGGGAAGTCGGGATAATAGGATTTGATGACACGCTTCAGGAACGTAAGGCAGTGAGTGTTTTATGTAGGTATACAAATATTATTGTTCATTCTCTATTCTCAGCCGCGTGGTTCCCGGCAGAGTAGAATTTGGACCACCCCATCTCTTCCCATGCGGTGTCGTACAAGGCGACTAAGGGATAGGGCTTTTGAACATTAGACAGAACATACAGCTCAGACTCCGCCTCCTCAGAAGCAAAGTTCTAGTCAACAATAGTCCCCAGAAAACGGCAATGGCTCACCTCCTATTAGGTGCAACCGAATACAACGATTGGTGAAATGGGGTGTCAATTCACCTCAGCTGCCTAACCCTCCGGGGATAAAGGCGTCATTATATTATGTAATATCGTTAAACTTTTAAGTGGAAATCATTAATGATTGAATACACACTTGTCACAACATGCTGACGGTGAAGTCGCGTCCAATATCCGGATGCAGCCGGATGCCGGACACACCCCAGTGCTGACTGGCTCCGGCAACGAGCGGTACCCATTGGGGTATCAACATACTTTTCAACCTTTCTTTGTTATTTTAAATAGAGGGGGCTCTTTATATTAAAGTGCGAAAATCCACTCGTATATCCCCCGCAGATACCAGCGGGGTGGTTATGTCGGGCTTGAACCGACGAAAACCGCACGACCGTCTTGGGTCATCAATTGCCGGATTAGACTCTGGCATATGCCTCGCGCACCCCGACTCATCCAGGGCTATAGAAGGTCCCATCGGGAAATAGAGTGACTCGTGGATAAGTGTTAACTGCGTAGGTTAAACACAATGCAAGGTTAAGCAACACCAGTTAAGTCGATCTTAAAATAGGATGGGTGACCATTGTTAAGACATCAAGACCCTTCCGTCTGTGTCTCCGTCACGTTATACACAACTGGGATCGTCCGACTAATCTTACTAAAGAACTTCGATATCGCCTATACATAGGTTGTAGAGGTCAGATGGCAGACGCTTCATAGAAAGTAAATGCTATGTTTGTCATCTCAAATACTAGGCTAACAGAATACGGTAGGAGTTAGGTGTTATAATAAATTGCAAAATTCCGCAAGGCGGCAACCCACGATTACTGCTCGTCAGTTGGTCGCAGGCCTCCAGTCTCAGCATCAAGTGGTTATTAGCGATCAAACTGTCAGGAGAAGACTACACGAAGCCAATCTTCATGCTCGCAGACCGCTTAGGGTTCCAGCTCTTCGACGTGGAAATCGAGGTCGTCGCTTATTGTAGGCTAACGCACATTTACAGTGGACCGACGATCAATGGGCACGGATTCTGTTTTCCGACGAATCTCGCTTCGGTTTTCATCCTGATTCGAAAAGAGTGCGTATATGGCGAGTTCCTGGACGTCGGAGTCGTCTCCAGAATCCGCAAGAAGTTCATCCTTATCAAGGTGGAACAATCATGGTATGGGCTGGAATTCGCCTTGGTGGAAGAACCGACCTCGTTTGGATACGGGGCAAATTGAATGCAAACCAATACATTCAGGAGGTTATACACCCCATGGTAATCCCTCATCGACAGTAGTTCGGTCAAGATTTTATGTTCATGCAAGATAATGCACGGTCACACACCGCGAGGGTAGTGGTCAATGCGTTAAGCGAGCACAATATTACGACGTTGGAATGGCCTGCTCAGTCTGCCGACCTCAATCCCATAGAGCATGCCTGGGATTTGCTTGGGAGAAGAGCTTTCAGTGATTTTTTGGAAAATCTGAACACTGAAGAACAACTTTTTTTACACCTTCGCAGTGTATGGAGCCATATTCCACAGACGATGATTGACAATGTCATACTAAGTATGCCACGCCGTTGTCGAGCTGTTGCGAATGCTTTAGGAGGTTCTACAGATTATTAAAAACGTTTAAAGTACGGTTAATTACTGTATTTCTTACTACCTCGTTATTTTTGTGCCTAATCATAGAAGGTTGTAATACTCAAAATTGGCACTATTCAATTCTTTCTTAAAAAAAAAAAATATTGATATGAGAATGTTTTTATTAAAATTAAAATAAAAAACGGTATAAAAATACCCTTCTATTGATATAAAACACTCACTATTACAAGAAAGGGTTTGGTTGCGCCGAGGTAGAAGCTGTATTTCTTGACGTGGAAACACACTCTTTCTATACCCGTCTCCTCTCCCGCACTAAAAACCATAGAATAGGACTAGATAGCTTCCGTCCGCCATTTGTGATATAGACTCAGTCTCGCTTTGAACTAGCCAGCGTAAAGACGGACGGACCGCGCTCGCGTCTCTCAGAAATGTATAATATTTGTTACATTTTTACCGCTTCATAGACCTTTACCGATCGGATTGTGCCTCTCGTGTGTTCCTCAAGCGATCTAGTGATGCTGACGGCAGCTCCTGAGCAAGGAAGAGAAGATCCGTGTACCGGCTGCGATGAAAACACGTGTGTCGTGAAGGTTAGTGCATCCTCTCCTAATTTCTCGGGCTGCATTCACTGCCTGGATCGAATCCGCGGCAGCCCGGCCACCTGTCTTGTTTTGTGTGTAAAGCGTCAATAGAACAGTTAGCTACTTCCCGCAATACAGTCCATTACCGCACGCTGCCAAGCGCCACCATTTTTGGTCCGGATCGAGCCGGATTCTTAGCCGTAGTTCGTATTTTGTTATTATTCTAATGGGAATGAGCGCACCGCACCTAAGTGCCTGGTTATTTTAGTAGAAAACCCCGCATCCAGACACTTAGGATTAGATTTGTTGTCCGTTCGCCGCTGGCTCGCATTGTACCTACCTAATACATAAATAGGTTAGGTATCATATCAACACTTAATCGTAGTTCGCAATTTTCGCATCGCACCTAAGTGCCTGGTTATTTTAGTAGAAAACCCCGCATCCAGACATTTAGGCTTAGATCTTAGGTATACTCAGACACCCTAGTGCATAGGCACAGTGTAATACCTAACGCATTTGGCTTTGTTTTGTTTTTTTCAATTACGTTGTTCTCGGCTCGCGTCGTATTTGCCTAGTACCTGCGTGGGTGGACACGTGGCTGTACCTACCTCGCTCGCATCTCATCCCAATTCATACGAAAGTATTTTAATTTGAATAGATATTACGCAATACTTAATCTCGGAAATAATAGTTGAACCTAGACAGCGACCATCGCGTAGGTACGACCTTGTTGCTATGCGCGTTTGTTCAAGCGTGCATTCACAGTTGTAGGTACCTACCTATCTGCCGAGTGTCGCTCGCGCCGCCTCGCTGCTCTGTACCGCTAAGATTAAGTCATTTCATATTTATTGTTTACCGCACTTTAGTTTGAGATTTAATTGTAAACATGTCCCCAAAGGTTGATAAGACCGGTAAGGTTCAATTGAAACTTTTATACGCTAAAAAAGAAATGATTTACTCTCGCGTACAATCGATTTATGATAATGCACTTAAAACCTCTGATTTGGTCATCAGAGATTCGTTCTTGTGTTCTATAGAAAACTTAGATAGTCTACGCGCGGATTTCGAAACCTTAGTACATGACATCAACGTTTTAGAGTTGAATTTGAATCCCGATTACTCAGTGAGTTATCAAGCCTTGTCGTCGTTTGACGATTTGTATTGTCGTATCAAACGCGTCGCTAGGAGTTTGGAGAAGCCGGCTGACCTACCCAACCCCACTCGCGACCGACCTAAGTTGCCACCAATTCAAATACCCGAGTTTGATGGTAACATTCGCAATTGGTGTCTATTTATAGATAGTTTTGAGAATACAATAGATAAGAACGATTCGTTGACAGATCACGAAAAGTTGCATTATCTCGTTGAAAAATTGACTGGTAAAGCTATAACCGTTTGCGCTGGAATTACGTTTAGTGCCGAGAATTATAATTTAATTTTAAATACTTTGAAAGCTAGGTATGAGGATAAAAGATCGGTAGCTAACGCCTATTTAGATCAGATGTTTGATTTGAAATCTATTGCGGCATGTAACGATCAAAACTTAGAGAAATTTCTAGATACTTTCGCGTCAGCTGTTCGCGCCGTAAAGAACCTAAAGATTGATGACCTCTGCGACTTCGTATTTTTGTATATGGGTTTAAGGAAATTAGATTCCGAAACCATTCGTTTGTTTGAGTCGGATCATCGCGGCAATAAAATTCCTAAGTTCGAAGACTTGGAAAGTTTTGTTCGCGAGCATATAAAAGTATTGCAGCGCTCTTCATCGAAACATGAAGGCGCGAAGATAGTTGTTGATTCTGCACGCAAAGTAGATGCGTCATCGAAGTCACTGAGGTCAACTCATACTTATGTTAGTACCGCACCAGCACGTGTACAGTCACCTGTTTGCTCTTTGTGTAGCACTCATCATTCGCAACTGTACAGGTGTCCTGGTTTTCTAAAATTGTCGCCTAGTGATCGTTATAAATTTGTTCGCGCTAATAATTTTTGTTTTAATTGTCTCGGTACTAAACACCGCGTTGTTTTATGTAATAGTAGAAATAGTTGTCGCAAATGTCAAGCGAGACACCACACTTTGCTTCATTTTGAGAATAGTAATGCCGCATCCAATGTGAGCACGGTTGGCTCGTCGAGCGGTGACACACGGCGGCCTGCGCCGCAGCCGCAGCCCGCGCTCGCGCGCGCTCCGGCCCGCCCGGTGACCGCCGCGGATGACGTCACCTTGTGTTCGTTCTCCGCTAGTGCTGCACTCACTACTGTGTGTCTTGCGACCGCTCGCGTTGTTATTGTTGATGCATTAGGTAAGCCGCGCATTGTTCGAGCGCTGTTAGATGGCGCTTCGCAAAGTAATTTCATTACTCAAGATTGTTGTCGGCGTCTTGGTTTCAATGTTGATAAGCGTTCAACCCGCTCAGTGGTGAAGGGTTTTGGAAGCTTACAGTCAGCTGTTCGTGGCACCGTTAAAACAAGGTTTAGATCTCGTTTTAATAATAATATTTGGTTTGACATGGATTCGCTCGTTATAGATAGAATAGCTGAACAGTTGCCTACCGTCCCGGTTGACACGTCTTTATTAACGAAATTTAAAGACTTGCCTTTAGCAGATGAGACTTACGCTGTTCCTGGAGTCGTCGATATATTGATCGGCGCTTCGATTCTCCCGCACCTCCAGTTATCACGTAAGGTTCAAGGGGGACCGACGTACCCCGCTCCGCACGCACTGGAAACAGTTCTTGGTTTTGTTATAATTGGTTCCGCACCCGCTTCTATGGATAGTTTTAGTCACTCGACTGCTTCGTTCTGTTGCACCGTCGAGCCGCCACTGGAGTCTACCATCCGCAAGTTTTCGCTCGGTGGCTCCCGTGTATCCGCTGAAAAACGCTTTCTTTGTTTGGAACGAAAGATGCAGGCGTCCCCAAAGTCGAAGCGGGCCTATGATGAGGTTGTTAACGAATATTTAGATAAAGGTTACATCTCACCTGCGCCTGCGGACACTGGCGGGACCCAGCCTTCGTACATTATCCCGCACCGCGGAGTTATTAGAGAAGATAAGCTTACTACTAAAACTCCGTGTAGTTTTGGATGGCAGTGCTAAGACTAGCACTTCCGTGTCGCTTAATGACATAATTGTAAATTTTCGCATTAATATTAGTAATTTTTAGCTTTTAGGACTCAACAGTCGCTTTGTGTTGGGCCCACTCTTCGCCCCATCGTTGGGACACATTCGTCGCTAATAGAGTGGCAAAAATTCAATCTGAATTGGCGCCACATAATCTCTTTCACGTTGCTGGCACCGACAACCCAGCCGATTGTCTCTCTCGTGGATTGCTTCCTTCGCAAATTTTAGATCACCCGTTATGGTTTAGTGGACCGTCCTGGATTCATGCCGCGTTAGATAAGTGGCCAGTTAGTCAATTCAATCCCACTACGGTTTCCGAACCACCCGAGGAGAAGAAGCACTCGCTTGTTGTATCGGTCCCACGTGAAGAGACCCTTATTTTGTTGTTGGCTAATCGCGTCTCGTCTTGGTCGAGACTGTTGCGTTGTGTTGTTTGTTCGCCTCTGCCCTCTGCCTAGCCAGCAGTAGGCACGAGCTCCAATCTAGGTTTATATTTTAGTTGTTATTTCCCAAACCTAGATTTAGATTAGACTTTATATTTGTTTCGCATTTGTCGTTTCGAAGGTAACCCTTCAAGCCGGGGGGAATGGTTGCGCCGAGGTAGAAGCTGTATTTCTTGACGTGGAAACACACTCTTTCTATACCCGTCTCCTCTCCCGCACTAAAAACCATAGAATAGGACTAGATAGCTTCCGTCCGCCATTTGTGATATAGACTCAGTCTCGCTTTGAACTAGCCAGCGTAAAGACGGACGGACCGCGCTCGCGTCTCTCAGAAATGTATAATATTTGTTACATTTTTACCGCTTCATAGACCTTTACCGATCGGATTGTGCCTCTCGTGTGTTCCTCAAGCGATCTAGTGATGCTGACGGCAGCTCCTGAGCAAGGAAGAGAAGATCCGTGTACCGGCTGCGATGAAAACACGTGTGTCGTGAAGGTTAGTGCATCCTCTCCTAATTTCTCGGGCTGCATTCACTGCCTGGATCGAATCCGCGGCAGCCCGGCCACCTGTCTTGTTTTGTGTGTAAAGCGTCAATAGAACAGTTAGCTACTTCCCGCAATACAGTCCATTACCGCACGCTGCCAAGCGCCACCAGGGTTTTTAAATAAAAACTAGAAATGTCCTTGTTCCCTAGACTTTGTTGATGTGTGTATATCAATCAATCATTAATATGAAATTAGACTGACACCCCGAGCTCGTCACCTCGCGCACCGTCGCGGTTCCCATAGAGGATCATATATTTTTATATCTCCGTTGATTCCTGTTGCCCGCGTCTTCACAAATCAATAATACATCTATACTTGTAAAGAAGTAAGTTGGAGTTAATTTACGAATAAAAAATACTCTGCCGAGTATTACACTTAGTTCCCATCCCACTTCACATCAGGTGATCCCCTGGTATAAAAAAGTGGGCCATGTGTTTGTCTGCCACCTGATTGATATAAAAAATTGCAGTAAAGTATAAACATCTCGTGTACGAAGTGATTTTCAACATCATAGATATATGAGCCCCTGGTACTTGCGTCGCTAATATCGCTAATGGCTCGCGACGTCGCATGTCACTCTCACTGATAACGTGTCCCTCTGATAACAATAATAGGTGCTATTATTGGAGAGTGGTTCAATGGACGGCGGACATTCGATCGTACCTGACCGGTACTACAGGACACTATCATCCAAACTAACATACATTTTATCTATACATATAGAGAACAGTATTGCAGAATAAAGAAAACTCATTCTTTGAGCGTTTTCTCAACACAGTTGGGGTCAGTTTTCTTTTTATATTGAAGATAGACTAATTGGCGATATCAAAGCAGTTAGACTAGTCGGATTAGGGCTCCAACTGCGCGTAAAGAGTGCCATTGATGTTTTTATGTCAACTGGGACCGGTGGCTTAATGTGCTCTCCGAGGCACGGAAACACACAGACCAATGCAATTCACGCATACAAATACAACGTCACGATTTCTCACCCAAAAGTTTCAATTAAAATTGCCTAAATAAATTTTCACTTCAAATATAACAATCCATTTTTGATCCGTCGTGTAAAAGGCAGTGAAGCGGAGCCGTGCGTCATCAGCTCTCGTGTCAACAAAATAATATTATTATTACGCCACGTATTTATGAGCTCCTGGTAGCGACGGTAATATCGGTAATGGCTCGCGGGTACACACGTCACTGATTTCAATATAATTAAAATATTTTTAAAATGTCGGTTAGCTGTGGTTACGATCGAGAGGTTGAGGTTCGAATCCTGTCCCTCCAGACAAGTGGCAATATGTTTGGTGACTAATGACTGTTTAATTTTTGACATTTTGGAAATTCAAAATTTTGAAAATTCAACCTAACGGTCCATATACGGTTAGCAGGAATTATAAGTTATTTGGATTACTAATATTTAAAAGATAAACAGTACACTCTGGAAGTACCGACAGAAGCTAAAACTTGTTAAATATAAAAATGTAGATAGGTACTTGTTAGCAGGCGGTACCCACTTGCCAATCATAAACCGAAAGAAAATTAATCACTACTCAGTATCACCACCCCATCTCATCCTACGGGTGTCGTAAGAGGCGATTAACAGAAAAATACGCAGACGATATCACTGCGAAAGAAGAAAAACTTTAAATAAAACCCTGTACCAACCCGACTTGCCAGAGTGAAGTCAGTAGGCCGAAGTCTTCCCAACATTGGGAGAGCCCAAAATCCAGCGGTGGACTGCGGGCTAATTAATTGTATGTATGTATAAATGTACTTTACTTTGTTCCCTCCTACAGGCCGTATGTATGAATTAATAAATTAATATAAAATTTATTGTAATTAAAGCACACCGGTAATCAACACAGAACAAATTTTAAATAATAAATAGGTGCCCTTCGTGAACTAGGTGCTATTCAACTGGGTACTCTAACAGGACTACATCAAATATGCTACTAGGATATCATAATCTAACGATAGCTTCTTAAATAAGTAATACATGTTCCAATGCGACCCCTCGCGACCCACATGAATACACCTTTTAGTAATGAGAAGTACTGACATATCTCTTTGATCTTATGTGAGCCTGGTACAACGGGCGCCCGAAACACTTTCTATATTTATTTTAAAAAATAATATATGCGACGGGTTTTTCCCGTAAGTTACTGAATTTTATGAAAGTCTAATTTTAGGGATCTGTGTTTGAAATTGGGATAATTTTTGGGAGACTGGGTCCCTATATATAATATATATATAATATGTCTATGTATAATATGTATGTATTTACAAAAAAAAAAAAACAGTATTTAAGTATGTTTATCCGCATTCTAGATTCCATAACACAAGCTAGTTAAGCTATGCTTACCATGGGTCTAGATAGCGTTGTGTAGAATGTTGTAGAATATTTATATTTATATTTATTTATTTATTTATAAGATCATCTTCAAGGATGCGGATTACCGTTTATGAATTAAAATGACCCGTGAATAATGATTTCATTTAAAGTAGGGATTAATAACATTTAGACTTTTCGAAATTATTATGAATATTATGATCGACTTTTTACGTGCGCAAAATCCCCACGGATACCTCCCCACCAGAGCCGGTGGAGGAGGTTATGTCGGACTCGAACCGACTAAAACGCACGCCGCCTGTGGGTCGTTTTGGTTGCCGAAGGTGAGGTTGACAGGCATATCCCTCGCACCACGGCCGACCCAGGGCCATCTCTCACGATCTGGCCCTCTCCTCGGGTGTGTGAGGACTACAGAGTCCCCAACTCGACCCCGAAAAAGTTGGGGATCCCGGATATTATGATCGGCTGACAACTAGGTAGTGCCTGTCGTGATTTTTTTATATATATATAACGCGCCAATTAATTTTCACCTCGCGTGATGGTAAGCTAACAAAATCTCAGAAAAGAAGGTTTTTATAGACACATAGCATGTTATAATGGTGACACTCAGCTTGACGGCCTCATCATACTCGTCTGCTTGTTACACGCCCCGCTTAGATGACTCAGGACTGTAGGAAGAAGGAATCACGTGTGCTGGGAATGAATTCCAGGCTGTAATGGTGCGACAAATGGTAGATTTTCCGAGCCGCTTGGTTCTTGCTCGTATATTCTGCACCGTGTGCGGCTGACATGTAAGCCCTGCACGTGTAGGAAAGGAGGTGTTGGGACTTTGGCTGCTGAAACTTCGAATATTGAATGAATTTTTAAGCATTTAGTATATCGAAGTCATCAAAAATCATAACATAACATAAGCTCACGCCTATATCCCCGAAGGGGTAAGCATAGGTGCTAGCACCCACATTTCGCCAGTTTATGTTTAGGTCCCAATGTAATTGGTGGCGAGCCTCTTGCCATTAACCGGGCACTTATAAACCTGCGATAAATACATGAAAAGTCATTGGTGTGTGCCATGGTAAAACCTGGGATCGAACCCGAGACCTCATCTCAGCAGTTCATTACCCATGCCACTAGGCTACCGCGGTTCTCAACAAAAATATCATCAAAAATCAATGTTTAAAAATGATTGCAACATCATTCATTGGTTCCGATAGTTCGTACGAATGTCGCTAGATGGCGCTTAACCGTCACACGTAAGACCGATATATGTTTAGAAGAATTTGGATGGTTTCATCCGAAAGTTCGGTGGCTTAGTGGTCAGAGAGGTCCCCCTGTAAGGGAAAGATCGCGGGTTCATATCTTGATCGGTCTTATATAATATTATCTGTGATAATACCAAATAAATCTCGATTCAATGAGAAAAATGTAAGTATCTTAGGTTAAATTGAGTTGATACTTTTGACGTATAATCTGATTTTATTTCAAGGAGGCTCTGCTCCCCCGCCTGTCGTACCTCTGCGAGGTGGGCGGTGTCCTCCGACCTCCGAGCCTGTGAGAGGCACTCAAAGATATTTGATATTTTACGAGTGCCACTAAAACATTGCGAAGGATTTGAGATAAGTATAAACTAGATTTAAGATTTTTTGAAGAGTTTAAGGCATGAGTTCATAGCTGACGGTTCCATGCAGCAGACACAGCGTACCGTAAAATAAACTTCACGGATACTCCCACCACTGACGTTGGTGGGGGTAGTTATGTCGGACTTGAACCGACTAAAACGTACCCCGTCTGTGTGGGCCGCAGGCTGCTGGAGCTGAGATTATCTGAGACATATACCTCGCACCCCGGCCGGCCCAGGACCGTCTCTTATGAGACGGCCCTCTTCGAGTGTGAGGACCACAGAGTCACCATCGCGCACCGCCGCCCCGGCCTGCTTCTGCTAGGGTGACAGGCGGCTCTACCCGTCACCCCCAGGACTGCGCTCATGTGGGACGGAGGTCATTTTGCGACCTCAGAAGCCCGAGCCGCCTTCGCTCGCTAGACCGTAAAATAAACTTGTATGTGATAATATTGTTTATTGATTTAATTCATCGTGGTTCCCGGCAAAGTAGAATTTGGACCACCCCACTGGACTGAGGGATAGGGCTGTTTAACATCAGACAGATCTATACAGCCCAGACTCAGGCACAGATGCATGACTCAAGTCAACAAAATGCCCGGAAAACGGCAATAAACTCACCCCCTATTACGTGGAACCAAATACAATGACGGTGAAATGTGCGTGTTAATTCAACTCTGCTAGACCCTTCGGGGATAAAGGCGTGATTATATGTATCTCTAGAATTAAATACTTATTATATCTGTGTACAACATATAAAGTTACAAATATATGTAGATTAAAAAATACACAAAATTTCACCCCAAAACCAACCTTGTGTCGAACAAAAACGGATCAAAATATAACATGGAAACTTTTTTGTGTAATATAATAACAACAAAATGGAACTGTCACTTTGCGTTATCAAACGAAGGAAGTTCGTACATCTCCTCGCTTTTATGGCCGCCTAGTACTTCTATATACACGGTTGAATTTTAAACTTTTTCTTGGGTTTTGATTAAGACAATTTTGTGATGCAAAATACGACGACATATTTTTTTTGTGAGATATAAAATTTTGCTGAGATCAAAGTTTTATATTTATTTCTGTGCTCATCCCCTTCAAGAGACGTCTATCTGAACGATATAATATTTTCTTTCACAACGGATGAATGGCTGTTAGAGCAAACGAGTCCTAGAGTGGAGACCGCAAAAAGGCAATCGAAAGGTAGGACGTCCCTAATCAAATGAACTGACGACGTAACAATGGTCTCGGATACCCTCCACCGAGGGGCGGGGTGTTTATGTCGGGCTCGAACCGACAAAAACCGCACGGCTGTCTTGGGTCACCTGTTGCCGAGGGTGAGGTAGCCTATGGCATGTCCCTCGCGCTCAATACACTCAGTCTAAACTCACTCAAACTAAAATAACCTAAATAATACACACAAAATTATTGCCTGTTATAAAATTCCTCCGCATCGTACGATAACATTCCTAAAAAGCTGGCAGTGTTGCCATATAATGGCAATACTTTCTCTCGTATGAACAGAAGGGCTCTAAATACTAGAGGCGGACTTGGAATCATAAAAATTTATAGTGATGTGCCTTTTTATCGATGTTTCAACAATACTAAACTTTTGTTCGACTTGGGAATTGAACTTAGGAACTCACGATTTTAAGTGAAAACTTCTTACCACGGGATTTATGATTAATTTCTTTTAAAGATAAGTTAGTATTAAGCGAATATGTGTTTTTAAAATACTCTTGGAGTACTAGGGCAAAATTAAGTGAAGGAGGTATTTAATATTCAGTAGAAAATATTCTTATCATTCATTTAATGTTCGTTCTACACGATGTTAAACACAGTGGTGAGCGCGTTGCCATAAAACTCACTTGTCAACCCATTGACTTCACCCAAATTCAGTTTGCCGTACCGTACAACCACTTTGCAAGACAAAGACAAGTGAAATTATTTCTACTCATAAAACAATTCACTCAATACTCATAGCACATACTAGGACAATAGCAAGAAAAGAAACTATTTTCTTATAACTAAAGCTATATTCTATTTCAATTATGGAAATTAGACAGTCACTAGATAACACAACTCACTTCAGGTACCAGGACAACAATAAAACGAAGGAGATAATAATATCTCCCAAGCAAGCACTAGAGCTGTCTTTAATCATTTATTTATCAATCGACATTAGGGCTATCCTACACACCCTCGGGACATCTCAGACATTAGGATAGCGCTCGCTAACCTATAATGGCGATCGTCCCAAGGGTAGTTTCTTGACCATTCATAATTTATGGGCAGCTTTTTATCTCAAATGTATTGATCCATCTTGTATTTAGTAGCTGATAAATGAACGATATTGGCAGAATATATATTATAATGTAAAGTGGTTCTGTCTGTACATTGGAAATAATAAAAATAAAGTTGAGTTATGGTAAATTAACGATACTGAATACGAAAATATTTTTGTTTGGAATACGTTTGTCTGTTTTCTAATTCATGATGGACGCAACAGCTTACTGAACGGTTTGTGATGCGGTTTTTTTGTTAGTCTTGGTTTTAGTCAGACTTATAATCTTACATTTGTTTGATCATAATCGGTTAAGCAGAACCGGAGATATGGCCAAAAGTCCATACGGGCGGAGCCGCGGTCATAGACTAGTTTAACATACAAACATTATACTTTTCCACTGGTTTTCCATCTAAATGGTATACAAAGAAAAAACAATCTCACTTGATTCTCAGGTAGAGAAAACATGTTCTGTCCATAATTTAACATTTAAAATTAAATAAAATATACGATAAGATCTATCGACATTATGTCCCACCACTAGCCCCATTACACTAACATAACGACCGATCGCAGTACATACACTAAGCTACAAAGTACAAACAATGTGTACTTAACTACAATTAACAGAGTCGGTGAATTCCGGCCCGCATCGGCCCGTCACATACCAGGGCGGCAGTTTTAACTGGAGGTCTTATTGCTAAACTATGCAACATTTCATAGAAAATGTTTTCGAAGATTTCTGTGTATGTTGCTAAGGCTGGACTCACACGTCCGAGATGGCTATCTGAATTCTTATTGTTAAATTCCGGCACCTTGCATCACAGTATTGGTGCCTGGTGGATTAGAATAGGGTCACCCCATCTCTGTCCGTGGATATCGACTTGTCATAACAAGTGCCCACTTGACGGTAATAAACTTGCACCTCTGTCTAACCCTCCAGCGATTTACAGGCATGAATATATTATGTATGTAATTATGTATTCTGTAAAATTCAGATTGATCAGTTAGTCTCGTAATACACGGCTCAAGAAAATGTTTTGTGAACAAAGAATTAACACTAATAACACTTTTTTCATTCTAGTAAGTTAAATATTTTAAGATCTGATTTATTCCGGATATGTGCGGACCATACTAATTTCTAAACCCTATTCCGGACGTGTGAGTCCGGACTAACAGCAGCAGTTTGGAACAAATCACCGATTTTCAAATTGTTCCCCTTCATTTATTCTGTGCGCCTAGTATCTTGCCAAAATTTTGTAGGTCAATGGAGGCATAAATGACCTTAATATGGCACTATTATGGTATTAAGACGGCACTAATATTTTATTGGTGACTGTATAGAATACAGCTGCATGTGGTGTAGAGGTAAAACGATCGACTGTCAACTCAGAGGGTACGTGTTCCAGTCCCGTGTAGTGCAAATATTTGTTTGCATTATTGTATCAGCTAATTGAAAACATAAAAATGTGAAAGTAAGTTTGTTTGTTCACCCGAAAATTGTTTGACAAAACTTTGTACACAAATAGATTACGGTCATTGGTTCCTATTAGGGTTAGGGGATTACGCTTGACGGCAATGGGCTCGCCCCCTATTACATAGACCTAAAAATATAGTCGGGGAAATTTGCAACATAACATAAACTCACGCCTATATCCCCGAAGGGGGTAGGCAGAGGTGCTAGCACCCACATTTCGCCAGTTTATGTTTAGGTCCCAAGGTAATAGGTGGCAAGCCTATTGCATTATATTACATTAACCGAGCACTTATTAACCTGCGATAACTACACACATAAACCGGGATCGAATCCGTGACCACGTCTCAGCAATCCATTACCCATACCACTAGGCTATTTTTTGTATGTTATATGGTAATGTATATGTTTAAATATCTCTGCCTACACCTTCAGGGATTTACAGGCGTGAATATAAATGTATTGACGTTTATAAAAGTGACTGCTGACTCCGCCACCAGCTTCTTTATACCTAAACAATGCATCATCAGATCGATCTTGAAGAACAAACTACTCAAAATGATCTGAACACCTTTTTTTTTATTACGCGCGAAAGATCCTCACGGATACCTCCCCACCGGAGCTGGTGGGAGAGGTTATGTCGGACTCGAACCGACTAAATCGCACGACGCCTGTGAGTCGCTTTAGTTGCCGAAGGTGAGGTTGATAGGCATGTCCCTTGCACCCCGGCCCACCCAGTGCCATCTCTCTCGATCTGACCCTCTCCTTGACAGACAGATAAACGGACAACGAATTGATCCTATATAAGGGTTTAGTTTTTTTCTTTTTGAGGTACGGTACCCGAAAATTAAATACATGGCGCCATCCCGTAGTAACGAGGGTCGCTACCCAAGGGTATGCCCATAACATGCTAGTTTTATGGGAGAGGCCCATAGGCCGGCGATGGGTACCCTGGGGAGCTTTTGTTGCCAAGGCGTCCTTATCCCGTATGATTAGAAAAGTTTAAAGGTTTTACGGGAACAAAATTGAATGGGGTTTGACCCGACTGCGCAGTAAAGAAGCTAATATATTGAACAATATCCACACTAATATTAATGAAAGTAACTTTGTCTGTCCTTTACATTTTTACACCTAAACCACTGAACCGATATTGACAAAATTTGGTACACAGGTAGATTAAGCTTTAGGAAACATATATGCATACATATAATCACGCCTTTATCCCCGGAGGGTTAGGCAGGGGTGAATTAACACCTACATTTCAATAATCATTGTATTCGATTCCACATAATAGGGGGTGAGCCTATTGCCGTATTCCGGGCACTATTGTTGACTCGAGCCATGCATCTGAGGCTGAGTCTGGGCTGTATATATCTGTCTGATGTTAAACAGCCCTATCCTTTAGACGCCTTGTACGACACCGCATGGGAGTTAGGGTGGTCCAAATTCTGCTCAGCCGGGAACCACGTGGCCTTGGGCAAGGACATTGGCTTATTATGGTCACGATAGTTGACATCCACGCGGGCGAAGTCACGAGCAAACGTAGTATAGAATACTATAATTTATTAAAAAACAGCTATACTAATAATATAAAACTAAAGAATTAATTTATTTGCTTGTTAAAACGCGCTAATCTCAGGCATTGCTGGTTTGACTTGACAAATTACTTTTGTGTTGAATAGCACATAAATTGAGGATGGTTATAGGCTACATATCATCACGGTACTACTGAAGGGAGCGGAGTAGTGATCTTAAATATCAATAAATCCGACAGATTGCTATACAATATTTGAAGACTAAGAAGTTCCAGCTGAAAGGGGTGATACTGGGTTTCAAAATATGCAAGCCGTGGCGGGTTCTTTAATAAAAGACTATAAAACATAAAGTAAAAATTTTCATGGAGGCAGGACACTAATTGAGCAGTCCGACTGGAGAAGTACCTCCGCAGTACAGAATACCGTGGTCATAATAACCTCGTGTTGTCTTCCCGGCGGTGAGTAGGGTAGCCAGACCTCACTGGAGAGGTTTTGTGCTGTCAGTGGGAAGACCAAAGGCTTGTCCTACTTTGTATTCTACACTGACGGCACAGAAACTCTCTGTGCTTACAGGGTCGGTAGCACGAGTGTGACTCCCCTACGGCAACATCTTTCAATCAGGTGGGCCGTGTGCTTGTCTGCCACCTAAGTGGCATAAAAAAATGAAATAATAGTCTTCATATTTCTATCTTAGGCCGCGTGGTTCCCGGCAGAGTAGAATTTGGGCTACCCCATCTCTTCCCATGCGGTGTCGTACAAGGCGACTAAGGGATAGAGCTGTTTAACTTCAAACAGATATATACAGCCCAGACTCAGCCTCAGATGCGGGGCTTAAAGTCTAAGTTAAAGTCATTTATTGCGATATATGGGTACAAACGTTGTTACAATAAAATATGTACAATTAAGTTCCACCATATTTCAGCCAGATCAGTCAACTATAGTGTCTGATATACGGCAATAGGCTCACCGCCTATTACGTGGAACCGAATACAGTTATTGGTGAAATGTGGGTGTTAATTCACCTCTGCCTAACCCTCCGGGGATAAAGGCGTGATTTTACATAATTATGTATGTATTTCTATCTTTTGGCATAAATCTCTTTAATATTTACTGTCAAATATAGAACATCCCCTATCCCCTAGTTATAACACCTACGGGAAGATGGGGTAGCCCTGTGCTCATTTCCCAAAACCCATATATATTTTTTTATGATTTCCATACATTGGAAGAGTTTATGGATCATATAATTTAATGTGTTTTGTTCCAATGAGACACTTGGCGCCCGCCTTTAGTATGTGAATATTTAAGTGATTCTTAGCTAAATGTTAAGAATATTTGTGTATGTATACCGACTTTTGAGGCGGCGATGTATCTTAATAATTGAAATAGGTTTTTTTTTATACCACTTAGGTGACAGACAAGCACACGGCCCACCAGATGGAAAGTGGTTACCGTGGCTTATGGACGTGTGCAAAACCAAGAGTATGTAAGCACAGAGAGTTTCTGTGCCGTCAGTGTAAAAGACAGTCTTTCCACTGACAGCACAAAAACTCTCCAGTGAGCTCTGACTACCCTACTCACCGACGGGAACACAACACGAGGTTATTATGGCCGCGGCACTCTGTAGGGCGGAGGGTCTTCTCCAGTCGGACTGCTGAATTGGACGGAAATTGGGTTTGCTCAATTGGGCGGTCTTCCCATGCGCCTACAATACGGGGTTCTTCAAAAGGGGCATTAGGAGGTTTCTTCAGGGTCGGCAGCGCGAGTGTAACGCCCCTGGTGTTGCACAAGGCCATAGGCCACGGTACCACGTTCCATCAGGTGGGCCGTGTGCGTGTCTGTTACCTAAGTTGCATAAAAAAAAATACCGCTGTATCCTATCTTCTCGAAAAAACGTGTGTAGAAAAATGCAACCGCTACGCATGAGAACGCGTTCGATCCCCGCTCAGTGAAAATAATTGTAAGCTTGAATATGTGTATTTGCATTGGTCTGGTTGTGCCTCGGAGAGCACGGTAAGCCGTCGGTCCCTGTTGCCATACGAACATCTATGGCACTCGTTACTGTTACTTGGAACCCTCAAAAGTCTGCGGGCCTAGTACCTTTTAGGTAGGTATACACAATTATATTTTTTCATATTTAACTTCATCTCTTCTGATGGTAAGCCTTATGAAAGAAACTTTGCCTTCAGCTTACCATCTTTTCATGTTAATTACCCAACTACGTCGAAGCAAAAGGAGGGTTATGATTTTGACTGGCTATGTATGTAAGTATGTATGTAGGTACATCTGTTCCCTCATAGCTCCAAAATTACTTATTAGATCTGGACAAATGAGGTATCTTTAGAAGCGTCTTAGTCATCCGCTGGGTATAGGCTATATGACGTGTCACTGAATTTAATGTGGCGCCCTCTAGCGGTACTAATTTAAAAAAATAATTTGAGATAAACATATTGTGTTTGGTATCATCTGAAAGAGCTTAATTTTTTTTTTTTTTTTTTTTACGTGCGTAAAATCCCCACGGATACCTCCCCACCGGAGCCGGTGGAGGAGGTTATGTCGGACTCGAACCGACTAAAATGCACGCCGCCTGCGGGTCGCTTTGGTTGCCGAAGGTGAGGTTGACAGGCATATCCCTCGCACCCTGGCCGACCCAGGGCCATCTCTGACGATCTGGCCCTCTTCTCGGGTGTGTGGGGACTACAGAGTCCCCAACTCGTTCCCGGTGAACGGGGTGGCGCGCCAGGCGCGCCGCCGCCGCGGCCTGCTTCTGCCAGGGTGACAGGCGGCTCCACCTGTCACCCCCAGGCCGGCGCTCATGGGGGGCGGAGGTCGTTCATCGACCTCCGACGCCCGAGTTGCCTTCGTACGCGGGCAGCTTGGCTTGCGATCCGTCGTCGCTCCTGTTGCCGCTCCCGCCCCGCCTCCTCCTTCACGAGCATTACTTGCTCGCAGATGGAGGCGCCGGCCGCCCACGCATCCGCGCAGCAGACCATCGCCGCTCGGTGCGGTGGAGAGCGTAAGAACCCTCACTCCCAGGGCTGCCACAAGCTCCCGCCTCGGCGTCTCCCACGCCGGACACTCGGTGAGCGTGTGCGGACCTGAGTCCTCACTCGCGTCGCAGTGATGGCACTCGGACGTTGGCTCTTTCTCCATCCGACGCAGATACTTGCCGAAGCATCCGTGCTCGGTGATCATATCTGCGTCAGACGGTACGAGAGGCTGCCGTGTGGCCTCTCTAGCCACTCCCCCATGATACCACCGCTACTACGGCGCGCCCTAGTCTGCGCGCCTAGTACCTTTTAGGTAGGTATACACAATTATATTTTTTTATACTTAACTTCATCTCTTCAGATGGTAAGCCTCATGAAAGAAACTTTGCCTTCAGCTTACCATCTTCTCATGTTAATTACCCAACTACGTCGAAGCAAAAGGAGGGTTATGATTTTGACAGGCTATGTATGTAAGTTTGTATGTAGGTTCATCTGTTCCCTCATAGCTCCAAAATTACTTATTAGATCTGGACAAATGAGGTATCGTTAGAAGCGTCTTAGTCGTCCGCTGGTTATAGGCTATATAACGTGTCACTGAATTTAATGTGGCGCCCTCTAGCGGTACTAATTTGAAAAAATAATTTGAGATAAACATATTGTGTTTGGTATCATCTGAAAGAGCTTAATTAGTACATTTCAAATATGTTTTTTTTTAATTCTTTTTATATAGAACACGTCAATTAGACTTCGCCTTGCCTGATGGTAAGCTGAAGGCAAAGTCTCAGAAAAGAGGGTCACCATTACTTACATATACCTTGTGACAATGGTGACACTCAGCTTGACGGCCTCATTATATGCTTTTTCACGTCCCGCTTAAAGGACCCGGGACTGTAGGAAGAAGGAAACACGTGAGCTGGTAATGAATTCCGTTCCTTAATGGTGCGACAGAGGAAAGAGTCACCGAATCGCTTGGTTCTTGATCGGATGCTCTGCACCGTGTGCGGATGACATCTAAGACCTGCACGTGTTGTCCTGTGTATAAATTATACCTATAACTTACCCCGAAATAATATAAATAAAAAATTAAGTTTTATTTTAAAACCTATAGAAGACTCTCGATGTACATTCTTCCCTCTCATCCAAGATCTTACAGACCGTCTCGCGCTTGACAGGTCCACCATTAATTCATCTTGCTCAGCGAGCGGCACTCGACCGCGAACACTGCTCTTGAACTTAATTAGGTTTCTTTTAACAAAGAACCGCTGTTAATGACTTCATATTGCCGCCATTTTTTATCTAGGACACGCCAATTTGACTTCGCATCGCCCGATGGTAAGCTTACGGCAAAGTCTCTCGAAAGAGGGTCACTATTACATACATATACCATGTTACAATGGTGACACTATATGCTTTTTCACGCCCCGCTTAAACGACCCGGTTCTGTAGGAAGAAGGAAACACGTGAGCTGATAATGAATTCCAGATCACCATGAAGATATTTAATAAACGTCTTCATCCCCGGAGGGTTAGGCAGAGGTGAATTAATATCCACATTTCACCAATCATTGATATTGGTCCCATGATATACGGGGTGAGCCTATTGCCGTCTTCCGGACACTATTGTTGTAGACTTAAATCATGCATCTGAGGCTGAGTCTGGGCTGTATACATAATCTGTCTGATATTAAACAGTCCTATCCCTTAGTCACCTTGTACGACACCGCATGGGAAGAGATGGGGTGGTTCAATTACTACTCTGCCGGGAACCATTGGCAGCGCGAGTGTAACAGCCCTGGTGTTGCATGCGTCCATATGCCACGGTAACCACTTCCCATCAGGTGGGCCATGTGCTTGTCTGCCACCTAAGTGGTGTGAAAAAATTAATAAAAAACCACGCGGCGGAAAAATACTTGGGTTAAATTACATTTTTATAAAAATATATAATTTCATTTGGAATTCTTGTCTGTTGGTTTGCAATAAACCCAAAAACTCTTGAACTAATTTTAATGCAAGTTTTTTTGTTAGTAAACTCTTGCTCAGAAATTAAGATATTACAAATGTATGATCTCAATATGTTGAGTAGAACTGACGATTTGACCAAAAAATTCACAATAACCGCATCGTAGACGAAGCTGCGAATATACATACATACATATAATCACGCCTTTATCCCTGGAGGATTAAGTAGAGGTGATTTAACACCCACGTTTCACCAATTATTGAATTCAGTCCCACTTAATAGGGGATGAGCCTATTGCCGTCTTCCGGGCGCTATTGTTGACTCAAGCCATGCATTGCATGATGAGTCTGAGCTGTATATATCTGTCTGATGTTTAAAAATTGCTATCCCTTAGTCGCCTTGTGCGACACCGCATAGGAAGAGATGGGGTGGTCCAAATTCTACCCTGCCGGGGACCACGCGGCTACCCCTCCGCGGCTGCGGATATAACTTATAAAAAATACAATAATACATGTTATTACTAGGCAAACCTCCTCACGGTCACTCATGATAACCCGCATCGACCAACAAACTATAATTATACACCAATCAATGAAACAATTACAGAATACCAAATTCTTACCACCTATCGTGTTTAAACATGGCATCCATCTTGTGTGTAAAAAGATTATTAAAATCTTACCTTTCTTATGTAAATGTGTTGTTCAAAAGAAATATTTGAGTGATAAGTAAGTGAACAGGTGGTTTTTGAACGAGCGCGATCGTTCAGGAAGGCGGGGGATACGTCTGTAGTGGACGACACGCGCGGTGGTACTGAAAGATAGCCCGGGTGGAATAGGGTGGCGAGGCGTTGAATGTAAGGTTGGTTGTGGGGAAATTTTTGGGGGGAGAATTTTCGTTTTCATGGAAGATTGTTTTGGAAAGCTGGTTTATAGTGTTATTTAAAAACTGTTTGGCATGTTTTAGTATTCATGAGAAGTGATAATAAATTTAATGAAAGTTTAAAGTATTTAGTGTGCTAGCTTTACTACTAAACTGTTATTTATATCCGTATTATGTAATTTGTTAAATAAATTAAAAATAAAAGCTATTCAAATCCATAAAGATATAGAAAAAAAAAATCAGAATTTGCATGATTTCGGGCGAAGGCTTGTGGCTTAGTTGTTAGAGCGTTCCTTCATTAAGGGTAAGGTCGCGGGTTTGAATCCCACCTGAACCGATTAAATTTTTTCAATATCTTAATGGAAATGATAACAAATAATATCTATAAATTGGTGTAGCACATACCTAATAACATCTTGCATTACTACTCATAAGACAATGTTTATATATACACTGTTGATATACTTAAATAAATAAATAAAGAAATAAAAAATAAACGAATTTAAGGGATGCCTAAAATATTTGGGGAACTATATACACCACAACCATGTGATAAGCATAACAGCGCTTACAGAAAAAGATAGCAGTACAAGCTGAAGGCTATCTGGGCAAGTAAACCACAGGATTGTCTTGTGAAGAAGTATTAAATAAATGTATCATACCCAGATTATTACTAACTAGATATAACATCCCAACCAAAACGACCCACAGGCGGCGTGCGTTTTAGTCGGTTCGAGTCCGACATAACCTCCTCCACCGGCTCCGGTGGGGAGGTATCCGTGGAGATTATGCGCACGCAAAAAAAAAAAAAAAAAAAAGATATAACATCCAACGATTGGGACAAGTCAAGTTAGTTAACAAGTCTATTTGCTGTCTGTTGGGCATGTTTTTATAATACTTAACTTGGGTGGCAGACAAGCACGTTACCAGACCTTTTTTTTTCTTTACGCCGGAGCCGGTGGGAGAGGTTATGTCGAACTCGAACCGACTAAAAAGGCACGGTGTATGTGAATCGTTTTTGGTTGCCGAAGATGAAGTTGACAGGCATATCCCTCGCACCCTGGTCAACCCAGGGCCATCTCTCCCGATCTGGGCTTCCTCGGGTGTGGGCACCACAAAGTCCCCAAGTACGTTACCAGACCACGCGCAATTTTCTAACAAAAAGGTTCAAAAATACCATCAGACTTTGGAATCGAACCCAAACTCTCAAAATTACACAAAAATATTCTCAAATCCTTATGTTCCTTACCAACGATTCCATTATTCCTATAAAAGCAAATCTCAAAACTTCACATGGCAACACAAACTGATAGCCGCGCGTGCGTTTACCCACTACTATCAGTACGTTCGATTTTCTACCTTATTCTCTACCCCTAAGGTACAAATTTTCTTGCCGTAACAGTTTTAAATTGAATACGTCTAAGGACGTCCATTAGCCTCAGAATATATTATAATTGTAACATTATTAACTAAATGTACACTTTGTGCGCGAGTACTCGCTCCACTGTACAGGCTAACAGCACTTTGCTTGACACATTAAACAGGTCAGTCTGAGGATGGGTGACCATTTTTCATAAATACCCTCCGTATTCCTGTACCTAATCCCCGTACCTCGGAAAGTACGTACCTAACAGATATCTCTCCGTACCTGTGTACCTCGGAGAATACGTTCCTTACAGATACCTGCCTTTCCGTACCTCTCTGTACCTCTCCGTACCTCGAAAAGTATGTGAAGCCCTCAGCTGTGATCATACAAAAATCTATAGTTACAGGAAGTTGGAGCCCTAAACAGTTTAATAAAGGTGGTCTTCGATAGAACTTCGGTATTGTTAGTAGGTAGTTTTAAGATTTCACCTCGCCTGATGGTAAGGCAAAGTCTCAGGGAAAGAGGGTCACCATTACAGACACTAAGTTATGTTACAATGGTGACACTCAGCTTGACGGCCTCATCAGAAGCTTTTTCACGCCCCGATTAAAGGACCCGGGACTGTAGGAAGAAGGAAACACGTGTGCTGGTAATTAAATCCAGGTCTTGGTGGTGCGGCAAAAAAAAGAGTCTCCGAACAGCTTGGATCTTGCTCGTATATTCTGCACAGTGTGAGGGTGACAGCTAAGCCCTGCACGTGTTGTCCTGTGTAGGAAAGGAGAGGGTGTGGAAGTCATATGGCAGTCGCTTCACGAGAAATATCAAAACAAGCAAAGCTTGAGACAAGTAAAGTCATCTTCGTAGTCTTCCCTAACCCAGTTGGTATAGATTTAGTCTAACCACGACACGGTCGAACTTCAATATCTTCCTTGAAACGACTGTCATCTGACCTCCACAACCCAATCGCGATATATTGTAGTTAAACCAGTTGGTGCACTTTTTAAGGCTCAAACTACACGTAACAATCTTAACAGGTATTTTTTTTTATACAACTTAGGTGACAGACAAGTACACTGCCCACCTGATGGAAAGTGGTTACCGTGAACTATGAACGTGTGTAACACCAGTGGAGTCACATCCGTGCTGCCGACCCTGTAAGAACAGAGATCTTATGTGCCCTCAGTGCCGAACACAAAATCAGGACAAGCCTTTGGTCTTCCCACTGACAGTACAAAAACTCTTCAGTGAGCTCTGACTACCCTACTCACCGCCGGTAACATAACACGAGGTTATTAAAGCCGTGATATTCTGTAGGGTGGAGGTACTTCCCCAGTCGGACTGCTCAATTAGGCGGAAATACCGCCGTATCCTCCTAACCTCTTACAAAAAAGTGCCAGTAACAGTACTTACGGGTAGTTTCGCGATTGGGTTTTGGAGGTCAAATGGCAGTCGTTTCACGGAAAATTTCGAACTTCGACCATAGACGTTCGTATGACAACTTGGACATGATTAACGTAGGCTCTGATGCCTCATTCAAGATGGTCACCCATCCTAATCCTGACCTAACTCTTATTACTTAACCTTACAATGTACTAGCCTTATTCCCGCATCTACCGCAGCGCCACCTAGCGCCGGGTGGAGCGATAAATCGTACTTATCTATGACAATAATCTACAGTTTATGGTCCAAACAGTAAATCTTCATATCGGCAGATAATCCTTTTAAATTTGTATTCTGTGAATATCGCGATTATTCGCGTTGTGACGTAGAAAGAATACAAGTATCACCACCCACCTCATCCGAAGGGGGTTGTAAGAGGCGACTATCACAGCGAGAGAAGGAAAACTCGCAATAAAACCCTGTACCAACCCATCTAACCAGGGTGGAAACAGTAGGCCGAAGCTTCCCAACATTGGGAAAGCCCTATGTCCAGCAGTGGACTCCGATAAGCTGATTGATTGATTTATTGAATATTGGGAGTTAATAGCAGGTTGCAAAGGCCTTCTATTGCCCTAGGTCAGTCGGGGAGTGAGGTATATGCCATAGGCAATCCATCTTCGGTAAATTAATGATCTAAGATGGCTTAAGTCGGTTCGAGTCCGATATAATCAACCGCCGGCTTCGACGAGGGAATATCTGAGAAGATTTCCATATTATAAAAAAACCGGTCAAGTGCGAGTCGGACTAGCGCATCAAGGGATCCATACAAACTTGTAATTATTAAATTTGAAACATAAACGTCTGTATCTTTTCATTGTATTGACGTGGAACTTTGATATTCTCACAGCTTCAAGGCATTACATACCAGATTAAAACCTCCACACAATCTTGAAAAAGGTCTTGACTGACAGACAGACATACGGACATACAGACAACAAAGTGATCTTATAAGCTTCACAAACAGCGATATGTGTCTGTTAACAACACACCACTGCCTACCTCTTTGGGGAGTAATATGATAGATTGTCTATACAACCTGTACTCCGAGAAATCGAGATACAATACTGAGTACAATTCTAGAATACCTACGGGCTTACACATAGAGATTTGAGACATTAAATTTGAAATTCGAGACTGTGAAATTGAGTTTTGAGAGTCCGATAAAACTTGATTTTATTTCAATGAGCGATACTCGCGTGAACTTCAGTTAGTAGGACATCCTTGATAACTAGCTACGAAAGAAGAATTAAAGTGTCGTTTTCATAACCAGTTACGAAACAAGAATGATTTTTTCCTTGTTCGTAGCTGGTTATCGGTATCCATTTCAAAAGTGGACGAAGCCGAAATACTCGTCTAGAGATTTCTAAAATATAGGAATATATGCAAAGTAATGGTTTCAGCTGCAGAAAGAGAGATAGTGAGAAATCTAATACTTTTAAATATAATTACAATACAACTGCTGCGCAGGGAGTGCGGATTCGATTCCCACTTAGCACTTATACTCGTATTTGTATGCATAAATATGTGTATTTGCATTGGTCTGTCTGTTTCCGTGCCTCGGAGGGCACGTTAAGCCGTCAGAAAATAAACGATGACGACGTCACTAACATACAAATAGACTGCTGAACACATGACCCTCTATACTCAGTCGGGTACAATGTCGACCTTGCAATGCGGTACACAATCAAACAAATGTATCACGTAGCGCTTGCTACGTACGTGCTACGAATATGCCGTAGCACATCTACGCGCGTAGCTAGTTGATGTCGTTATAATTCATAGCTCGTACTAAGCGAGGAGCTTGGATTCGAATCCAAGAGATACATTTTATTGATGTGAAGTTTTAGCTACACTCATATAAATTGTTGATTGGCTAAAGAATGTATAGGGCCCCAAAATCTCGGAGCCCAAGTCATTGCGGATGATGTTTGATATAGCTCCTGACTATTTATGTGAGCCTGGTACTAGGGTTCTATGGTTTCATCATCGCACCGCTCGGGATATTCATTCTCAGAAATTGCGACATGAGACGGTACGCACTGTGCGGTATGAAAGAAACTTCATCTCACGCACCCTCAAGCTGTAGAATGACCTCCTCCCTGCTGCGATTTTCCCAAGCGCTTACAATATGGGTTCTTCAAGAGGGACATTAGAAGGTTTCTTCAGCGTTGGCAGCGCGAGTGTAACGCCCCTGGTGTTGCACACGTCCATAGGCCACGGTAACTACGTACCATCAGGTGGGCTGTGTACTTGTCTGCCACCTAAGTGGTATAAAAAAAGAGTCTATAAGACCCACTAAGATACCTGTTTAGTCAGTACATCAGCTGATTTGGGTTAGATTCTGATATAAGCTTAGGAGAGCAGACCCTGGGGTCTTGACACTCTTGACTATGATGACACACGTGAGCTATAACTTATCTAACTTCTAAATCACGTCCCTAGTCCACAATATCCGCTTCCCATCAAGTGAGCTGTGTGCTTTGCCACTTATGTGGTATAATAACGCAATAAAAAACAGACGTTTATGCAACGCAACATAAGAGCTTGAGCTTATTGTTTTTGATTTGTATATCGGTATTTCTAAGAGATACTGTCGCTTGACCTCCTGACCCTGATAGGAAATCCTGTACCAGAGCCTCGTTTCTCAAACAGCAAGAGTATGGCTAGGCCCCATAGATTTTGGTGAGGCCTCAAACAGCCATGATGCTATGAAGGTACCAGGCTCACATCACCAGTAAGGAGCTGTATCAAGCAATGTACGAAATGTGTTGAGATTTCTATGTCAAAGATGAATATCCCATAAATAATATGTACCTAATGCATACAAGAATTATCTAAATTAAAATATACCTAAATACAATATATAATATACCTTTACAAATCTGCAGATTCAGGCATAAAAGAATTCCTCCCTATCGATGTCAACCGGTAGGGTAGCCAGAAGGCTGGCAGCATTGCCACGTTGAATGGCAATACCAATCATTTGCGTAAGGAATATACCAGCCCCTTAATCACGGGTAGCGTCCATTGAGCGTTGAGAAATGTCTCTTAACAAAAGACGAACACTTGGACCCCATGATCTCAGCGTCTCGACCCCAAACGGCTCAAATATGTAAAAACCACTTAAATTACTATTTTTGCACCGTTTGATGGGTCTCTGCCGATGCAGCAGCAGTGTTTGAGATTAATTAAGTAGTAACTTAATTAAGTTACTACTTAATTAATCTCAAACGGTACCCCTATGTTTGATTATCTGTAATCACCCTAACGGGCCGTGCACGGGATTGAACCCCTGCTCCCAATAATAATGGGTCGCGTTTTCTCAAATCATCGCGCAACCAACTATATAAACAGCTCATGTCCCGGGCATGGGGTGCGTGAATACGCAAAATACATTACCTACATGTTGCAGACAGACAGACAGATAGAAGGTTAGGTATGAAACGTCAATAAAATGATTTAAAAGACTACTGTGAGAAAGAAAGATTACTGTGTACTTTGACTGAAAACAAAATAAAAATTAAAAAAATTATAATGTGAAATAAGAAACAAATTCTTTTCACCTTTTCTATCACCAGGCTCACATAAAAAGCGAATAATAAATATCTCTCTCCATAGAAACGTACGGCGCAACAAAATCTGAGACAGAACTAAAAGCAGTTTATCCTATAAGCTCATTAAGTGACAGCGGCCGTTCCTCCCCGTCCGGCCGAGGACCGCGCTATCTCCTGCAGATCTCTGTAAGCCTGGTACTCGGCCCGCAAATAATCACGCTATTTATTTACTGTCGAGTTTTCTTGGATTCGGTCATTTTGTGAGATTTAATAAATATCTTGCTTTGGTAACCATTTTGGCTAAATTTATGGTTTGGACAATCTTTTGCATTTTATATTAATTATGAGACGGTAAGATTTTGTAAATTAAAAAACCGCGGTAGCCTAGTGGTATGGGTAATGGACTGCTGCTACGAGGTCTTGGGTTCAATCCCAGGTTTTACCATAGCACATACCAATGACTTTTCAATGCTTTTCGAAGTTACGTGTATATTTATCGTAGATTTATAAGTGCCCGGTTAATGGCAATAGGCTCGCCACCTATTACATTGGAACCTAAACATAAACTGGTGAAATGTGGGTGCTAGCATCACTGCCTACTCCTTCGGGGATATAGGCGTGAGTTTATGTTTTCATGTTTTATGGTAAGGTTTTGTTTGGTGCCAATATGAAGAAGAGCGCATCGCGGTATTATAATATTTTCCGAAATTGGTGTGAATTCGGGTTATGGTGATATTACAGTGAATTGTGACTTTTCGTATTAGTTCCAAACCTCCCTAGATTATTGCTAATTGGAAAGTCCCCACAACTGTTCTGAGGCAGCAATCATCGCATTGGACGGCATCATCACCAACACTTTTATCATCATCATCAAGAACAACAACATCATCAACCTCTAATAATCATCATCATCATCAACATCAATCATCATGAACAACATCAACAATCATTATCATCAATAACGTCATCAAAATCATCATCATCATCAATAACGTCATCAAAGTCATCATCATAATCATCAACATCATAATGCTTATCATCAACATCATCATCAACAACATCGTCATCATCAACGACATCATCATCAACATCGTCATCATCATCATCATCATCATCATCAACAACATCAACAATGATCATTCTAAAGGACCACAACTTGAAAAACTTTGCAAAATTACAGCGATTCGCTGCAGAAACCATCAAAAAGAAAAGAAAAAGACAATGGTGTTTCAACCCAACAATACAATATCATTACTGACTATCTTACTGCGTATGTCACTTTACTGTGGCCACACTAGACCCCCGCTTCTCACTCTGTTCGTGTACATGGATGTACGAATATAAGATAAGAAAATAGACGGTACAGTGTGCCCGCGAGCGCTGTTTTTATAATATCGTAATACATTGGTCGTATGCCACTAGTCTAAAAAAACAATACATTTTAGAGAAAAGTGGCATACGACCACTGCTATCCTTAATATTTTCTTGTTTAATATTTTTTATAGCGTGATAGTTTACCGCGGTAGACTGGTATGGGTAATGGACTGCTGAGACGAGGTCTCGGGTTCGATCCCAGGTTTTACCATGGCACACACCAATGACTTTTCGATACTTTTTTTTTTTTTTTTTTACGTGCGCAAAATCCCCACGCATACCTCCCCACCGGAGCCGGTGGAGGAGGTTATGTCGGACTCGAACCGACTAAAACGCACGCCGCCTGTGGGTCGTTTTGGTTGCCGAAGGTGAGGTTGACAGGCATATCCCTCGCACCCCGGGCGACCCAGGGCCATCTCTCACGATCTGGCCCTCTTCTCGGGTGTGGGGACTACAGAGTCCCCAACTCGTCCCCGGAAACGGGGAGGCGCGCCACGCGCGCCACCGCCGCGGCCTGCTTCTGCCAGGGTGACAGGCGGCTTCACCTGTCACCCCCAGGCCGGCGCTCATGGGGGGCGGAGGTCGTTCATCGACCTCCGACGCCCGAGTTGCCTTCGTATGCGGGCAGCTTGTCTTGCGATCCTTCGTCGCTCCCGCTGCCGCTCCCGCCCCGCCTCCTCCTTCACGAGCATTACTTGCTCGCAGAAGGAGGCGCCGGCCGCACACGCATCCGCGCAGCGAACCATCGCCGCGAGCAAGGCGGAGAGCGTGAGAACCCTCACTCCCAGGGCCGCCACAAGCTCCCGCCTCGGCGTCTCCCACGCCGGACACTCGGTGAGCGTGTGCGGACCTGAGTCCTCGCTCGCGTCGCAATGATGGCACTCGGACGTTGGCTCTTTCTCCATCCGACGCAGATACTTGCCGAAGCATCCGTGCTCGGTGATCATATCTGCGTCAGACGGTACGAGAGGCTGCCGTGTGGCCTCTCTAGCCACTCCCCCATGATGGGTCTTACCGCCGTTACTACGGCGTGCCCTGACTTTTCGATACTATTCGAAGTTTCATATGTGTGTATTTATCGCAGGTTTATAAGTGCCTGGTTAATGGCAATAGACTCGCCACCTATTACATTGGGACCTAAACATAAACTGGCGAAGTGTGGGTGCTAGCACCTCTGCCTACCCCTTCGGGGATTTAGGCGTGAGTTTATGTTATAGCGTGATTTTGCAGTAGTCGGGTTTTTGTTTTATACTTATTTTTTTTTTATATTTTGGATATAATTTATACATTTTTGAAATGTGCAAATTAAAGCCTTTCAGTTGATACCAAACACGACATACTTATCTCACTTTATGGCCGCTAAAGGGCGCCAAAACAGATTCAGTGACACATTATATAGAGCCTATAACCAGCGGACGACTAAGGCGCTTCTAACGATACCACATTTGTCTAGATCTAATAAGTGGTTGAGGAGCTATAAGAGAACAGATGAACCTACATACATACATAGCCTGTCAAAATCATAACCCTCCTTTTACTTCGTCGTAGTCGGGTAAAAACAAGTACAGCATTGCAGACAATAGACCAGGTGTTTATAAAGTGGATTGCAGCTGCGGTAGTGGTAGGGACTTTGCCTTCAGCTTACCATCAGGCAAGGCGAAGTCCAATTGACGAGTCCTATATAAAAAAAAAAAGTTCCTACATAAGCCATCCAAGCGAACCATTGTAGAGCGAGTCAGAGAACACATCGCAGCTGTGAAAAACCGTCAGTTTAACAAATCGGCAGTAGCAGAACATCTTGAGTCGGGTACCAATCACTGGATTGAGCTTCATCAACCCAAAATCCTCTCCACTGATCGCCACTACTATTCACGGATTGTGCGTGACGCCATTGAAATCAAAAAATATAAAAATTTCAATAGGGAAGATGGATTCAAGCTATCCGGAACTAGGAATCCAGTGATTAAGATACTAAAAACAAAAAACACAATACCGTTAAAAACTGACATAGTGAGTGTTGTGTGTCGCCAGCTTAACCGTTCATAATAAGTGTAACGGTGGGTAGACGCACAAAAAATGTTATAAGCCCCCCCGCATGCGTCTCGACGCTCGCAAGCTAGTCAAGTCACGTGACCACGGATGCTGCAAACGTTATACCGTATACCGATCCGTTGTATAATTATGTTTTTAAGTTGTTTGTGTAATGGCAATAAATAAAAATAAAAACGTTTGATTTGCTATAAGTAACTTTTTTATCAAAATTGATCTGAAACAGACAGTACTATTAGGAGGTAGAACACAGGGGTATTTCCGCCCAATTGAGCAGTCCGACTGGTGAAGTACCTCCGCCCTACAGAATGCCGCGGCTATAACAACTTCGTGTTATGTTCCCAGCCGTAAGTAGAGTAGCCAGAGCTCATTGGAGAGTTTGTGCTGACAGTGGGAAGACTAACGGCTTGTCCTACTTTGTCTTCTACACTGACGGCACAGAAACTCTGTACTTACAGGGTTGGCAGCGCGACTGTGACTCCTCTGGTGCTACAAACGTCCATAGGCCACGGTAACCACTTTCCATCAGGTGGGCCGTGTGCTTACCTGCCACCTAAGTGGTATAAAAAAAAGATCATCGACGCGGGCAAAACCGCAGGCATATCCAGTCGTTATTAATCCCTGTATTGCTCTATCCACACGTTTCGTACCTCCGTGGCCCTACAGGTGGTGCCTGGGTGAAGGCACCTATTCAACGCTATGAAAGGGCCTAAAGGTTGGATGTGAATACATCTACTTTACATAAGAAACGACGCGGTATTAATATTAGTTCATTGTGTAATCTTTACTCGTACATATCACACGGAATTTGGAAGCTATAGAGAAAAATATCTTTTTCGCTCAACGGATTGGCATTCCCATCCAACGGGGCAATGCCGCCAGCCTTTTGGGCACATTACCAGTCGAAATTGATGGGGAGGAGTTTTACGATGCTTAATTTGTACCTTTTGTATCCTATTTTATATTATTGTAAATATTAGTTTACATCTTATTATATTAGTTTACAAGATTATGTATAAAAATTACAATGAGAATAACTTACCTAAGTTATATAAGAAAACAATTTTTTTTCCCATACTTGCAAATTATGTATTCACTATAATTGATTTCACGCAGTTTTTAATAAGCCAATTATTCAGATTTTTCTTACAAGTTGATACAACCTTAAAATGCAGAAATAAGTTAAATATATATATAATATACTAGCTGATACTCCCTCCCGAGATAAGCGCCTTGAATTTTTTTTATACAACTTAGATGGGCAGACAAGCACACGGCCCACTTGATGAAAAGTACCATAAGGAGGTAATCACACCCGTGCTGCCGACCCTGTAAGAACAGATATTTTCTGTGGCGTCAGTGTAGAACACAAAATCAGGACAAGCCTTTAGTCTTCCCACTGACAGCACAAAAATTCTCCAGTGAGCTCTGGCTACCCTACTCACCACTGATAACACAATACGAGGCTATTACGGCCGCGGTATTCTATAGGGTGGAGGGGAGGTACTTCCCCAGTCGGATTGCTCAATTGGGACAGTAAATACCATCATGTCCAACCTCTAATAAAATTAGATATTTTTTTTATAAAAGACACGTCAATTAGACTTCGTCTTGCCTGATGGTAAGCTGAAGGCAAAGTCTCAGAAAAGAGGGTCACCATTACTTACATATTACCATATGACAATGGTGACACTCAGCTTGACGGCCTCATCATATGCTTGGTCACGCTACGCTTAAAGGACCCGAGTCTGTGAGAAGAAGTATGTAGATGTACGAGACAGCCGAGGCACAAATACACCCAGACTAATGCAAATAACATATTATGTAAACAAATATTTGCACCTAGTGGGAATCGAACCTACGCACCTTTTTTTACGTGCGAAAAATCCTCACCGGAGCCGGTGGGAGAGGTTATGTCGTAGATGTTATGAGGTGTGTGGTTAGTTAGGACTCGAACCGACTAAAACGCACGGCACCTGTAGGTCGTTTTTGGTTGCTGAAGGCTTAGAATCCAGGGCCATCCCTCTCGTTCTGCCTTCCTTGGATGTGGGGACCACAGAGTCCCCAACTCGTCCCTAGAAACGGAGAGGAGCTTCTTGCTTCTGCCAGGGTGACAGGCTCCACCCGTCATCCTCAGGTCTGCATGGGGGGCATTCAGAGGAGGAGGGAGGGAGGAGAGAGGTCATTCATCGACCTCAGACGCTCGAATTGCCTCAGTACGCGGGCAGCACGGCTTGCGAGCCTTCTTCGGTCCCGCTGCCGCTCCCACCCCCCTCTAACCTGCGCCCCTTTGCATTGCAGTCACATGCACTACCATCATGCCACAGAAGCTGTCTTCAGAAGCTAGCCTGTTCAGTCAATTAAACCGTTATTCGCTCAAATAAAAAATATTTAATTAATTCAGTTCAGCCATAATAAACCACAGCGGCGCATAGTCCATTGTTGTTCCAGACCCGCACTAACAATACCGCATGTAAATCCCACGCGTGTTGTACAACAAAACGGGTATGTTCCAGGATAATACCGTTATCCCTGGCCGAGATAATAATCACAATTACGTTCCGACGGCAGCTCTGTGCGGGGCTGAGCTGTGGTTCGACGTCAGGAGCAACAAAACGATTGATTGTGTGTGTGTACTCACAAAAAAATAATTAAAAAATCCTCCAAAAAGTTAAAAATAAATTGTATTGGCTAGCCCCTTAACTTTAAGTATATATAACTTTAGTAATATTTAGGTCCAAGCGTTGTCATGTCGGGGGACCCTAACTGGTAAAACACTTTGGCATATTATCGGAACGATCCAAGGTCCCCCCGACATGGCAACTTGACTCAAAATATTACTAGGTATATCAAAGTTAAAGTGTTAGTCAACACAATGTATTTTCAACATTTTGGAGGCATTTTTTAAAGTATTAAAAAACCGCCATTGGTTTTTTAAAGTATTAATTTAATTTTTATTTTACAATTTTAAAGTTGATCTACTAGTCAAGCCCTTTCATTTGATACCCATATTGAGGGAGTTGTGAAAAAGTATATCTAACTCCATAATTTCTTTTTTTTTTAAATCTTGGACTGTTTTTTTTTTCAAACATAGCTAAGAACACTCTAATATACCTTTGAAACAAAAAAAATCAATCCAAATGGGTACCTCCGTTCAGGAGCTATGATGCCACAGACACACACACACGCACATAAACAAACATGTCAAACTTACTACAATGTACATCATTTACTAATAAAGTGGATTCACATCTTAGTTTAAGTTAAGATATTGTTTACCAATATTTATAATACCTACTGAAAACTGACAAATAATTAAACAACAGATTTCATTTATTACACCCAATATATCATTATATAAATCATTTTTAAAACAGCGGTACACACGTCCTTAACAATACACAATACAAGTGAAATATTGTTAACGATATTCTGTACACAAATTATGAAAATTCAATCACTTAATGACAAAAATATGAGCGCACAGAATAACATATTGCACGGCAGTGATTTTTCAATAGCTCTCAACAATGCATTTAAATGTAAATAGTGAATGATTACAATGACAACACTGTATCTCGCATGAATAATTATTGGATTTCATACATGTAATGTAATCAAGTCTATAATCCTATCGTTAGGATGTGCCGCACATATAACAAACTGAATCGGGCTGAGGACGTGAATATATTCAATGGTAGATTCTCCCAGTACAAGAAGGCCATATCAAATTTAGTGGGTGTACAATGCCTATGACATTCGAGCAGCATTTTTATTTATACTTGTGTTTTTATGTTTTTTTTAAATTAAGTATTCAATATGTGTTATTGTAACCTACTCAAAGAGGTTTTTAGTTGTATATTTTGTATGAGCATGGCGAGTATGTAGATGTAATTTCATGTTGTGTATGCTATATTTGGAATACTGTCTAGATCTTATAATATATTTGATTGTATCCAAATGTTTAGTCACGCAATGACAGTAATCTGTAAGCGTACCTTTAAGAAATAAATAAATAAATAAATCACGCCATTATCCTCGAAGGGTTAGACAGAGGTGAATTAATACCCACATTTCACCAATCATTAAATTCGGTCCCATGTAATAGGAGGTGAGCCTATTGCCGTTTTCCGGGAATCATTGTTGACTCGAGGCTTGTACCTGTGCTTGAGACTGAGCTGTATATATGTCTTAAAACAGCCCTGTCCCGTACTCGCCTTGTACGACACCGCATGGGAAGAGATGGGATGGTCCAAATTCTACTCTGCCGGGAACCACGTGGTTTTCATTGTAATATTATGGCTGTATTGCAGTTGTGTAAGAGAATGAATGAAAGAAGACTAACGAAACAGGTGTATGAGGCGAGTGTGGATGGTACCGTCGGAAGGAGAAGACCTGAAGACCAGGTCAGGAGTACCCTAAGCCGACGAGCATGCATGAAGAATGTAATGAGACTGAACGAAGCGAGAGTAGTATGTCAGGATCGTAGCAAATGGAGATCCGTGATCTCTGCCTACGCCTATGGGAGACAGGCGTGATTTTATGTATGTATTGCAATTATTCTTTTACTGCTGATGCCTGTAGTTCAGCCGGGAAGACTGATCTCGGTTGCATTCTAGGTTTTCGTCTCACGGTATGGAGTACATTCTTTTTACTGGTCAGATGACAGTCCCTCTGACAGCCTTTCTTACGTGAGATAAATCCCCACGGATATGTGATATATGAATTTGAACTCATTATGAATTTTAGCGAACCGAAGAACCGCGGTAGCCTAGTGCTATGGGTAATGGACTGCTGAGACGAGGTCTCGGGTTCGATCCCAGGTTTTACCATGGCACACACCAATGACATTTCGGTCTGCATCTGCATCAGCATCTGTAAACCAGCGCTTCGCATACCCTGGTGTGCGGGGCATTCATGCTGAGATGGTGGCCCAATTGGGTGCGCACGATGTGCAGTGAGTGTATTCTTGTTGTGTTACCTTATTGTGTTTATTTATTTGTCTGACTCTCTGCACGTTGTGTGTTCTTGAATAAATGTTTTTTCTTTCTTTCTTCTTTCTTTCTTATGTGTGTACTAGCTGACCCACCCCAGCTTCGCCCGGGGTATATTTTGAAGCTTCATATCTCTTTGAGCCCGTATGTTTTAGTCTTCAACATATGTATGAAAAATTGCCGGATTTGTTAACATTTATTATCAATGCTCCGCTCCCTTAAGTAGTAGCGTGATGATATATAGCCTAAAACCTTCCTCGATAAATGGACTACCCAACACTGAAAGAATCATTCAAATCGGACCAAAAGTTCCAGAGATTAGCGCGTTCAAACAAAGAAACAAACTCTGCAGCTTTATAATATTAGTATAGATTTATCGCAGGTTTATAAGTGCCCGGTTAATGGTAATAGGCTCGCCACCTGTTACATTGGAACCTAAACATAAACTGGCGAAATGTGGGTGCTAGCACCTCTGCCTACCCTTTCGGGGATATCGGCGTGAGTTGTGTGATATCGGCGTATGTTATGATGAATTTTAGTTGCAGGACTTTTCGAGCAAATAAAATAGACGTCAAATAAGAGTCAGTAGCTTAATGGTTAAGGAGTCGGCCTGGAGAGGTCCCGGGTTCTAATCCTGGTCATTACACTACCGTTGTGAACCCACTCCTAGCACAAGCAATTTCGCTTAGCTGGGGGGAGGGGGGGAGGTTAGAGGGATTATTAGTAATTTCGATTCTAATATACTTCAAAAAATCTTTATAAAATTGTTGAACAATGGAGGAGCTCTGTCTCCCTAGGCAGGGGAGCTATGGCCCCAAGAACATACCTTTAACCATCGGGGAAGACACGACAACTTCGGGTACCTATAGGATAAAGGGGACCGGTGCCGGGGAATGCCAGCTAGGCTAGAATACAGAAGGATGGTCCTAACAGCTGGTGGTTACTTAACATCTCATTCAGTAGCCGGCTAGTTGCTGACATCACTATAACGAGAACAACTCCTCGCAGCATCCGTGGCCCTGTCCTCTGTTTTGTACCGACAGTTTAATTTCCTCTCTAACAGTTTAATTATGAGGTAAATCCCCACTCACCGCGGATATTGTGTTGCCACAGAGTACACAAACCAGTGAGACAAGATTTTAATGCGGAGTTGAAGAAATTGATGAAACCAAAAACTTTCCTTTTGTAAAATATTAACTATTAGCCTGGAATTGAACCCGTTGATTTTCATCAGTATCACAATAAACGCGATATTTACCATGTACTGCCAAAACAAAATCGCGAGTGGATACAGTGAGCATCGTGTGTCGTGAACGTGATCGAGATCGGGTTCGAGTTTGTAGTGAGAGTGAAACCAATAGTAGTGCAGTTACGCGTAGAAAAAAGAACTGGAAAGAGGGTAGATCGATATAATTACTCCTAGGAAAAAACTTTTTCTCTGTTCATTGTCACTACTCTCCAGTTCCTCCGTGATTATGGTGCTTGTTCCAGCGCCGAAATATCGGAAACTCAACACAACGAAACATGGTTAAAAAATAAAAGTGGTCTCTCTGTCTGTCTCCTCTGTGGCAGCGTGGCCGGATATAATTACGTTAATCACAGTGCGGGCGGAGCAGGGTAAACGTTGTGTATTATCTCCTCAGAACTTTCGACACGTGTAATGGAGGATTTTTGAGGTAATGTAATAATATTTCATTTACAACGCTGTACGATCTAATATTCCAAATATTGTAGGAAATTCTACACAGTGAAATGAAGTGAGAATTATTCGTAGGAGACACGGTGAAGATAAGATGTTACATTTTTAGTTTTAGATACAGCATATCTCGTTTTTGTTAGGCATACGAATTTTTTAGATAAATTATTGGTATATTATGATCATCATTAAACCACTTACTAAATAATACCAAATGATAAATATATTCATGAATAAGTGACTTACTATACATATTTAAGATTAAATTGATATTGTTAATTGCAATTGTTAAAGAAATACCAATGTCAACAAATAGGAAATTGTCACAAATTAAAATTATCATTTTCAAAATCATTACATTTCAATAAATAAGCATTTAAAACAGATATTAACAATTTTCAATTCGTGTAAATTATAAAAATAATAGAATTTTATTAAGTACTAGCTGACCCACCCCAGCTTCGCCCGGGGTATATTTTGAAACTTCATATCCCTTTGAGCCCGTATGTTTTAGTCTCCAAAATATGTATGAAAAATTGCCGGATTTGTTAACATTTATTATCAACGCTCCGCTCTCTTAAGTAGTAGCGTGATGATATATAGCCTAAAACCTTCCTCGATAAATGGACTACCCAACACTGAAAGAATCATTCAAATCGGACCAATTGTTCCAGAGATTAGCGCGTTCAAACAAACAAACAAACAAACAAACAAACAAACTTTGCAGGTTTATAATGTTAGTATAGATATCTAATTAATAAAATTCTATAATATTATAATGGTGTTATATAGACCCTCCGTATGCCCTCCGAGGTGAAAGCATTAAAAACTTTTACCTAGGAGTCCGAGGTCTGCTTTCTAACTGCACGTTTGGTTGAATTTCAATATTTTCTGTAAAGTGACTGCCACTGCCCTCCACTTCCTAAAATAGGAAGTGGAGGGCAGATGCCTCCACTTCCTAAATACTTATTTATTGAAATGTAATGATTTTGAAAATGATAATTTTAATTTGTGACAATTTCCTATTTGAGAGGAGGTAGGACACGGCGGTATTTCCGCCCGATTGAGCAGTCCGACTGGGGAAGTACCTCCGCCCTACAGAATACCGCGGTTATAATAACTTCGTGTTGTGTTCCCAGCGGTGAGTAGGGTAGCCAGAGCTCACTGGATAATTTGTGCCGTCAGTGGAAAGACTAAAGGCTTGTCCTGATATGACTTCTACTGACGTCACAGAAACTCTGTACTTACAGGGTTGGTAGCGCGACTGTGACTCCTCTGGTGTTACAGACGTCCATAGGCCACGGTAACTACTTTCCATCAGGTGGGCCGTGTGCTTGTCTGCCAACTAAGTGGTATAAAAAAAAAATATAGATAGCAGTTAGACCAGTTGTTGATCTTTTTAGGGCTCCAACTTCCCGTAACGAGTGCCATAGATGTTTGTACGGCAACAGGGACCGACGGCTTAACGTGCTCTCCGAGGCACATATTCATGCATACAAATATTTGCACTGAGTGAAGATCGAACCCGTGTCTCGTGCGTAGTGCCCGCGTTCACTACCGCCACGCCATAGAGGCTCTCAACCCAAAATATCCTTAAATATTGATTATTATTTCAATCCCCGTAAACCCGCACTTAGCACGCGTAAACTCGCAAGTGCGGGGCAAAGTCGTAAGTACGTTTGTAAAGTCGACAAGTCGGCGGTTCGCGGGTGTAATCTGCGCCGCGGTAAAGTGAACTTTACAGATTAGGTGATCGAACTGTGAGCTTTGTGACCGTATGGGGCCACGAGATTTGCTAGCAATCCTCTTGGTTGTAAAATATATTGTAAAATCTATATATATATAAAAGAAAGTCGTGTTAGTTACTCTATTTATAACTCGAAAACAGCTAAACCGATTTGGCTGAAAATTGATGGGATACTTTTATCGCGTTTCACTTTGTTCGCATGTAACATGATATAAAACCACAATGAGAATACATGTCGCTATAAAACGAGGTATAACATAAACTCATCTGATTCAGATTGACAAAACGCAAATGACAGCTAAACGTAATTTTGTTTACGGCTACGTATGGGTAGGTTTCTTATAGCGTGTAGACATCCGCTAAGAACGGATTTTACAAAACTCCACCCTTAAGGAGGTTAAACGGGTTTACCCGTACGAAGTCGCGGGCGGTCGCTAGTGTATTATAAATAAACATTGTTCTACTTAAAACATATTTTAGATATTAACTTCAATAAGAATTGGACTATGAAATGTAGAAATATTGTTTCAATATTCAATGGTGTTGTGGTGTATTCATGTTTATTATGAGTCAACCAAGCAAATCCACTGCTGGACAAAGGCCTCTCCCAATGTTGGGAGGCTTTGGCTTACAACTTCCACGCTGGACAGACAGGGTTTTATTTCGTGTTTTCTTGAAGTGATATCGTCTGCCAATTGTTCCGTTAGTCGCCTCTTACGACACCCGTAGGATGAGATGGGAGATGGTACTTGTATTCTTTATCCGTCACCACACGGTTAGTACAGGTACTTGAGTATGACTATATAAGGTCAATTCACATAGTTGTAAACCACCACAGGATGAAAAGGTATTGAATTGAGATCGAAAATTGTGACTGAACATAAGTATTCTACTCACACAAAATACAATCTTGATAGGTGGTAGCACACGACGGTATTTCTGTCCAATTGAGCATTCCGACAGGAAAAGCACCTCCGCCCTACAAAATACCGCGGCCATAATAACTTCGTGTCATGTTCTCAGCGGTGAGTAGGGTAGTCAGAGTTCACTAGAGATATTGTGCTGTCAGTGGGAAGACCAAAGGCTTGTCCTGCTTTGTCTTCTACACTGATGACACAGAAACTCTGTGCTTACAGGGTTTGCAGACCTCAGGGTCCCCAATAATTCGGACCGCACGTCGCTGCAACCTGTCGAGAGCATCTAGTAGGTATTTCGCGGGGCCATCCCAGAGATGCGAGCAGTATTCCACGCAGGAGCGAATCGTTTTAGTTCTAACTTTTAGGCTAATAGTAAACCTCTCTTATTCCGTTACACTTCACTACACTACATTTTGTTCATATACATATGTTTAGTTGTATATAATAATGTAATAAACTTTGTAAGTAGGTGCCACGGTAGCCTAGTGGTAGGGGTAATGAACTGCTGAGACGAGGTCTCGGGTTCGATCCCAGGTTTTACCATGGCACACACCAATGACTTTCCGACGCTTTTCGAAGTTATGTGTGTATTTATCGCAGGTTTATAAGTGCCCGGTTAATGGCAATAGGCACGCCACCTATTACATTGGGACCTAAACATAAACTGGCGATATGTGGGTGCTAGCACCTCTGCATACCCCTTTGGGGATATACACATAATCAACAAACAGCTCATGCGGCACCTAGAGGATCACTCCTTAATTAATGACCGGCAATATGGCTTCAGACCGAAACGGTCAACGGGTGATCTTCTAGTATACGTTACCTATCTTTGGGGTGAGGCTATGGACAAGCACGGCGAGTCACTGGCAATTAGTCTTGACATCGCCAAAGCTTTCGATAGAGTCTGGCACAAATCGCTTCTTTCCAAGCTACCTGCCTTTGGTCTGCCTTCTAGGCTGTGCAACTGGGTTGCTAGCTTCCTGCAGGGGCGCCGTATTCGCGTCCTTTGTGACGGACGAGCTTCGGAGTTTCTGCAGGTTAATGCTGGCGTGCCCCAGGGGTCCGTCTTATCACCCACTCTCTTTCTTCTGCATATCAACGACATGCTGTCTACCGGCAATGTTCATTGTTATGCAGACGATAGCACTTTGCATGGGAGTTATCATGGACATCCTGCGGCCAAGCAGTCGGATATCGCGGAGAAAAGGCAGCTTCTTGTCACTGAGCTTGACGGGATCCTGAATCACATTTCTCAATGGGGCTCTGAGAACCTGGTTGAGTTCAATGCCAAGAAGACGCAGGCATGTGCGTTTACAGCAAAAGTATCTTCTTTCCTTCCCCTCCCCACTCTTCAGAGCACGCCACTGCCACTGCAGGACAATCTCAATATCCTAGGTATGGATGTTCGCTGCAACCTGAATAACAAAAACTACATCGAAAGTATCATCAAAACAGCCTCACGAAAACTCGGAGTCCTGAACAGAGTGAGACGATTTTTCACGCCGGAGCAGCGGTGTCTTCTATACAAGACACAAATTCGCTCCTGTGTGGAGTACTGCTCGCATCTCTGGGATGGTTCAGCAAAGTACTTACTAGATGCTCTCGACAGGTTGCAGCGACGTGCGGTCCGCATCATTGGGAATCCCGAGATCACGAACACCCTAGAACCTTTACAGCTGCGTAGAGATGTTGCGTCCATGGCTGTATTTTATCGTTTGTACCATGGGGAGTGTTCTGATGAGCTCTTCCAATTAGTCCCACCCTCCCCTTTCCTTCACAGGACAACGCGTGCAGGTCTTAGATGTCATCCGCACACGGTGCAAAACATCCGATCAAGAACCAAGCGGTTCGGAGACTCTTTCCTCTGTCGCACCATTAAGGCCTGGAATTCATTACCAGCTCACGTGTTTCCTTCTTCCTACAGTCCCGGGTCCTTTAAGCGGGGCGTGAAAAAGCATATGATGAGGCCGTCAAGCTGAGTGTCACCATTGTCACACGGTATGTGTAAGTAATGGTGACCCTCTTTTCTGGGACTTTGCCTTCAGCTTACCATCAGGCAAGGCGAAGTCCAATTGACGTGTCCTATATAAAAAAAAAAAAAAAAAAAAAAAATACGCGTGAATTTATGTTATGTATGTAAGTAGGTACAGCAGACTCGCTGGCCTCGTGGCCCCACATTTAATACCATAGCCAAACTTCGATCTGTGCAAACAAGTAAGTCGCACAACCTGTGGCTTACAATATATTTATTTATCATCTGTGGTTCACTCACTACCGACGAAACGTATATAGATCCGAAGTAACAGACCGATATTTCGTGAAAATGTTAACATATTTATTTATTTAAAACTTCATTGTACACATAAATGAAATTTATACAAAAGGATGAGATGTAATGTACACAGGGTGAGCTTAACTCCGCCTGTCACCCTGGCAGAAGCAGGTCGCAGCGGTGGCGCGCCTGGCGCGCCTCCCCGTTTCCGGGGTCGAGTTCGGGACTCTGTAGTCCCCACACCCGAGAAGAGGGCCAGATCGTGAGAGATGGCCCTGGGTCGGCCGGGGTGCGAGGGATATGCCTGTCAACCTCACCTTCGGCAACCAAAACGACCCACAGGCGGCGTGCGTTTTAGTCGGTTCGAGTCCGACATAACCTCCTCCACCGGCTCCGGTGGGGAGGTATCCGTGGGGATTTTGCGCACGTAAAAAAAAAAAAGGGTGAGCTTAACTCGAAAAGATAAAGGCGAAGAGTTGAAGCCTTAATCTCAGGAACTGCTTATCTAATTTGAAATGTGTATGTATTATCTATTGTATATTTGTGTAATTAAATTATATACAAATCAGTATATATGTAATATGTCTGCTATATGTATTGTATATGTATGATATTTTTATTCTTAGTATTTCTGTATTATATGTATTTTCTTTGCTGTATACACTATACACTTGTATTTTCTTTATCATTTTTTTTTTTGCACTTTTAATCCCCAAAGGTTTGCTGGGAGAGAACTCAATATTGAGTTAAGCTCGCCTTTGTACACCAAGATGTATTTGTGATTACCTGTTGATGTATTATTTTCTTGTGTACAATAAAGAATTAAAGAAAAAGAAAGCTTTTTCGCATTGAATCGCGTCATTTTATTTGAAAGGCTATAGGGGCTATTCATCTTCATGCCGATAGCAAGGGAGCGGAGCCATAGGTCAACAATTACGGCAGATTCCCATAAATGATTTAAAAAATTATGCGCATACTTCTATGGGTACAAAAATGCCTACAACAGTGGTTTGAAGTATGTCTTATTTTTATTAATGTGTGTTTGACATTGTCTCTTAAAATACAGCAGAGTAGAATTTGGACCACCCCATCTCTTCCCATGCGGTGTCGTACAAGGCGACTAAGGGATAGGGCTGTTTAACATCAGACGGATATATACAGCCCAGACTCAGCCTTAAATGCATGGCTCAAGTCAACAATAGTGCCCGAGAGACGGCAATAGGGTCACCCCCTAATACGTGGGACCGAATTCAAAAATTGGTGAAATGTGAGTGTTAATTCACCTCTACCTAACCATAAGGGGATAAAGGCGTGATTATATGTATGTATATATGTAATATACACTAAAGTAATTTCCGTGTTAGCTCCCGCTGCTGTAGAATAGCACCACCCCGTCTCTTCCCGTGGATGTCGAAGAAGGTGACTGAGGGATAGGGCTGTTCTTTACCCGCATGACAGGAATAGGCTCGCCACCTATTATATGGCATTGTGAATTTGGGTTTCAAAGCTCTGCCAACTCCTTCGAGGATTTTCAAGTGTGATGTCCTTCAAAATTCTCTTAAAACCATCCGAGTAGGTACCAGGCTCGCATAAAATAACAGCAAGTATTTGTATTCCCTCCGTACAAGGGGACTTAATTAAAATCAGTAACATCCATTGCTTGTAACAGCTGTACTTGAATGATTCGCTCTAATATTAACAAAGTACTCTCGACAGTTGTTGCTTTCGTAAATAAACTTCTCTTTGATATTTCTTGCGCCCTAGTACTTAGTAATGTTTATGAATATCTAATTCTTCATCCTCATTAGCACAGGGGTAGGCAGTGCCTTCGGTTCTGAATTGTTAAGGTTGTTCTCAGGCAAAGTCTAGCAAAAATATATCACGCTGCTACTCAAGGGAGCTAGGCAGTAAGCATAAATGCCAACAAATCCGGGAGATTATTTGAACATTTCGGTCTATATATAGATATACAAGCTCCTACATAGGAATAACGTTCTGAAATCCGTTACCGAGATCGTTTCGCAATTAAAATTAATTATTTTTAATTAAACCCTCCCGCAATATGGCGCCCCTGGAGGGACGGAATGTTCACAACTAACTTTTTGGCTTTTAATTTGAAGCAAGCTGTTGCCCGTGAATTCGCGCACATATAATTTTATAATTCTCCATCCGTCAGTAAACATGTAGCCCATGATAAAGTGCCCGCTTGACGATAATAGGCTCACCTTCTATTAATTATTATTGTAAGTACACAAAAAATCTTCAGATAAATTGAACACATTTTTCCAATAAGGGTTACAAATCCTCGTGGGCCTGGGGTAACGTGTGAAGCTGCCTGTCACCCTAGCAGAAGCAGACAGCGGCGGCGGTGCGCGATGCTCGCCTCCCCATACCCGGGGATGAGATGGGGATTCCATGGTACCCAAACCTGCAACCCACACAGACGGCGTGCGTTTTTGTCGGTTCAAGTCCGATATAACCTTCCCCCCTTGCCCCTGTGGTAGGGGTATTCCTTAAACTTGGATTTTAACACCTCATATAGGTAGTAGGTAAGGTCAGAACTATCAGAAAAGAACTCATAAGAGGGTAGATGGATATATTAACTCCTAAAATCTTTTCCCTGGTTCTCCGCCAACACGCCAGTTCCTCCATGATCATGGTGCTTGCAACAGCGTCGAAATATTGAAAACACAAAACAATGCAACATAGTAAAGATTCTGATAACTCTAATAGCAAAGTTATTACAACTCTGCATACCACTTCGGGCATTTATAGGCGTAAATATAATATGTATGTACTAGTATATTAAAACACCTTATTTCAAAGAAAAGCCCCATTTCTTATTTTATCATAGCTCTCAGCTCCGAATCTGGGGTTCGCATTTCCCAGTCTAACTGAACTTTCATATTTTCTGTGAAGCGACTGCCACCTGACCTCCACAAGCAATTGGCGATTTCAAAGTATTGCAGTTAGACCAGTTTTAGTTTAGTTTTAGCCATCTAATAGCGCTCGAACAATGTGCGGTTTACCTAATGCATCAACAATAATGACGCGAGCAGTCGCGAGAACAACAGTAGTGAGCGCAGCGCTAGCGGACAACGAACACAAGGTGACGTCATTCGCAGCGGTCTCCGGGCGGGCCGGAGCGCGCGCGAGCGCGGGCTGCGGCTGTGGCGCAGGCCGCCGTGTGCCACCGCTCGACGAACCAACTGTGCTCACATTGGATGCGGCATTACTATTTTCAAAATGAAGTAAAGTGTGGTGTCTCGCTTGACATTTGCGACAACTATTGCTACTATTACATAAAACAACGCGGTGTTTAGTACCGAGACAATTAAAACAAAAATTATTAGCGCGAACAAATTTATAACGATCATTAGGCGATAATTTTAGGAAACCCGGACACTTGTACAATTGCGAATGATGAGCATTACACAAAGAGCAAACAGGTGATTGTACATGTGCTGGTGCGGTATTAACATAAGTATGAGTTGACCTCAGTGACTTCGATGACGCATCTATTTTACGTTCGGAACTAACAACTTTCTTCGCGCCTTCATGTTTCGATGAAGAGCGTTGTAATATTTTTATATGCTCGCGAACAAAACTTTCTAAGTCTTCGAACTTAGGAATTTTATTGCCGCGATGATCCGACTCAAATAAACGAATGGTTTCGGAATCTAATTTCTTTAAACTTATATACAAAAATAAGAAGTCGCAGAGGTCATCGATCTTTAGGTTCCTTACGGCGCGAACAGATGATGCGAAAGTATCTAGAAACTTCTCTAAGTTTTGATCGTTACATGCCGTAATGGCTTTCAAATCAAACATCTGATCCAAATATGCATTAGCTACCGATCTTTTATCCTCATACTTAGCTTTCAAAGTATTTAAAATTAAATTATAATTTTCGGCACTAAACGTAATTCCAGCGCAAACGGTTATAGCTTTACCAGTTAATTTTTCAACGAGATAATGCAATTTTTCGTGATCTGTCAACGAAACGTTCTTATCTATTGTATTCTCAAAACTATCTATAAATAAACACCAATTGCGGATGTTACCATCAAATTCGGGTATTTGAATTGGTGGCAACTTAGGTCGGTCGCGAGTGGGATTGGGTCGGTCAGACGGTTTCTCCAAACTCCTAGCGACGCGTTTGATACGACAATACAAATCGTCAAACGACGACAAGGCCTGATAACTCACTGAGTAATCGGGATTTAAATTTAACTCTAAAACGTTGATGTCATGTACTAAGGATTCGAAATCCGCGCGTAAACTATCCAAGTTTTCTATAGAACACAAGAACGAATCTCTAATAGCCAAATCAGAGGTTTTAAGTGCATTATCACAAATCGATTGTACGCGAGAGTAAATCATTTCTCTTTTAGCGTATAAAAGTTTCAATTGAACTTTACTATCGGTACTACCAACCTTTGGGGACATTTTTACAACTAAATATCAAACTAAAGTGCGGTAAGCAACAAATGAAATGACTTAATCTTAGCGGTATAGTACAGCGACGCGGCGCGAACGATATTCCGTAGGTAGGTAGGTACTTATAACTGCGAGTGCAAGCTTGAACAAACGCGCATAGCAACAACCAGATCGTACCTACGCGAGCTAGATCGCTGTCTAGGTTCAACTATTATTTCAGGGATTAAGTATTGCGTAATATCTATTCAAATTAAAATACTTTTGTATGAATTTGAATGAAATGCGAGCGAGGTATAACCGCGTACCTACCCACGTAGGTATTAGGTAAATACGATGCGAGCTAGCGGCGAACGGACAACTTAGAAATTGAAACAAATAAAAACAAAAGCCAAATGCGTTAGGTATTACACTGTGCCTATGCACTAGGGTGTCTAGGATACCTAAGATCTAAACCTAAATGCCTAGATGCGGGGTTTTCTACTAAAATAACTAGGTATTTAGGTGCGGTGCATTTATTCCCAATGGAATAAATGACAAAATGCGAAACTACGACTAAGGATCGATACGATAAGAGAAATGCGAGCGAGGTATAACCGCGTACCTACCCATGTAGGTATTAGGTAAATACGATGCGAAACTAGCGGCGAACGGACAACTCAGAAATTGAAACAAATAAAAACAAAAGTCAAATGCGTTAGGTATTACACTGTGCCTATGCACTAGGGTGTCTAGGATACCTAAGATCTAAACCTAAATGCCTAGATGCGGGGTTTTCTACTAAAATAACTAGGTATTTAGGTGCGGTGCGTTTATTCCCAATAGAATAAATAACAAAATGCGAGCTACGACTAAGGATCCGGTACGATAAGGACCAAAAAGAATGGTGGCGCAATTGTTACGCCACGTGAGCTAGTGGACTGTATTTCTGCGGGGGTGAAGCTAAATGTTTCATATGACACTTTACACAACAAACAAGATAGGTGATCGGGTTGCCGCGGAGGTGGTTTAGGCAGTAAATGCAACCCAAGAAATTAGGAGAGGATGCACTAACCTTTATGACGCCACGTGCTGTCGGAGCCGGTGCACCGGTCTTCTCTTCCTGGCTCAGGAGCTGCTGCCCACATCACTAAATCACTTGAGGGACACACGAGAGGCACAATCCGATCGGTAAAGGTCTATGAAAGCGGTTAAAATCCAACAAATATTATTCATTTCTGAGAGTCGCGCGCGCCGCCGCCATTGCTGATTCTAGTTCAAAACGGAAGTCAAGATGCGGCCATTTCAACCATTGGTCGGGTCGAAAACTATTGCTATCTCACTTTAAAGGTAGTGCGGGAGGGAGATGGGTATAGGGAGCGTGTGTTCAGTGTAAACCAATTGAGAGACGATTTGAATTTACTACTACTGGCGCAACCACACGGTTAAGCAGAGGTGAATTAACACCCACATTTCACCAATTATTCAATTTAGTCCCGAATAATAGGGGGTGGGCTTATTGCCGTCTTCCGAACACTATTTTTAACTCGCGGCATGCATCTGAGGCTGAGTCTGGGCTGTATGTGTCTGATGTCAAACAGCTCTATCCCTTAGTCACCTTGTACGACACCGCATGGGAAGAGATGGGGTGGTCCAAATTCTACTCTGCCCGGCATCATTATAACGCCACGCTACAGAGGCTGTCGTCATTACTACCCACATTCAAATCAAATAATATATTTCCATAACATAGGTTACAGAAAGTTAGTAAAAGATACATTTTCAATAAATGTATAGGTCCGCTGTATTACAACCTCTTCAAGGTGTGCAAATATTTGGTATTGTGTATACATGCAACTTTTTTTTTTTGACGTGCGCGATATTCCCTCGTATGCCTCCCCACTGGAGCCGGTGGAAGAGGTTGTGTCGGATTCGAACCGACTAAAACGCACGCCGCCTGTGGGTCGTTTTGGTTGCCGAAGGTGAGGTTGACAGGCATATCCCTCGCACCCCGGCCGACCCAGGGTATACATGCAACATTTCAATTAGAGAGCATTCATAATACACAACATTTATTTACCTATTCATTTCTCAAGCTACCATCGTTTCAAATAAATACGTTTCTTTCAAAAACGTTGCCCGCAATAACCGCCGCCACACAACTCGCCATTCAACGAGTTTCATTAAAGCAACTGCATTTAAAACTGTGTTTGTGCAGCGAGGCAGTGCGCGGAATAATGTTTTTAATAACGTTATAACTCGTTATTTTCATGCTATCTTTAGTTACAGTTGAAAAAGTTGCTTTGGGAGAGAAATGATTAATATGTCTTGATTTTTAAATAGGGATGTGCTTAAAATAAAATGAAGTAATGGGTAGAAGAAGTAGAATTTGGACCACCCCATCTCTTTCTATACAGGGTCGTACAAGGCGACTAAATGATAGGGCTGTTTAACATCAGACAGATATATACAGCCCAGACTCAGCCTCAGAATAAGGCTAGCGTCAACAATAGTGCCCGGAGAACGGCAACAGGTTCCCCGCTTATTACATGGGACCGAATATAATTGGTGAAATGTGGGTGTTGATTGACCTCTGCCTAACCCTACAGAGATAAATGCGCGATTTCATGTATGTATGTATCTATGAGAAATCTTATAACATGAGTTGTGAGTTATTATATTGGATGACCTGTACAGTCCAGTGTTGATAGAGTGCGCGACTCCTAAATAGAGATCATAGAATCATAGATTTGATTACAAACTAGCGAAAGAATCATTTTCCAATGGTTTATTTATACATTATTTATATTTTTATATTATTTCTTGACATAATTGTAACATTTTGACGTTCATATGTGCTCTTTGTGTGCCTAAACTGAATAAATGAAATTGAGTCTATGATTCTTTGATCATAAATTGACAAATTTTTGTTTGTTAGTGTCTATTTGATTTTATGAAAATTAAGTGTCATAATGATAATTAACTAATATACAACAATATATCTGTGTATGTTTAAGTGCGTTCCAAAGTCCGTTTGACCTGCAATACTTTGCTTAATACGTAGCTACCTAACTTTAATTTTAACCGTTCTTCTTAGAGGTAGGACACGGCGGTATTTCCGCCCAATTGAGCAGTCCGACTGGGGAAGTACCTCCGCTCTACAGAATACCGCAGACATAATAACTCCGTGTTGTGTTCCCAGCGGTGAGTAGGGTAGCCAGACCTCACTGGAGAATTTATGCTGTCAGTGGGAAGACCATAGGCATTTCCTGCTTTGTCTTTTACACTTTTAGAGATGTTGGGTCCATGGCTGTATTTCACCGTCTGTACCATGGTGAGTGCTCTGATGAGCTCTTCCAATTAGTCCCACCCTCCCCTTTCCTACACAGGACAACACGTGCAGGTCTTAGATGTCACCCGCACACGGTACAGAACATCCGATCAAGAACCAAGCGATTCGGTGACTCTTTCCTCTGTCGCACCATTAAGGCCTGGAATTCATTACCAGCTCACGTGTTTCCTTCTTCCCACAGTCCCGGGTCCTTTAAGCGGCGCGTGAAAAAGCATATGATGAGGCCGTCAAGCTGAGTGTCCCCATTGTCACACGGTATGTGTAAGTAATGGTGACCCTCTTTTCTGAGACTTTGCCTTCAGCTTACCATCAGGCAAGGCGATGTCTAATTGACGTGTTCTATATAAGAAGAAGTTTCACTCAGACTTGGGTTATGAACTGTGGGGTTGAGACCACAGACTTAGTACACGGTAGGTGATACAATACAGGCGCGAACGCTACGCATGAGCCACGGGTTCGATCCCCGCTCAGTGCAAATATTTAACATAGCATAACATAAACTCACGCCTATATCCCCGAAGGGGTAGACAGTGGTGCTACCACCCACATTTCACCAGTTTATTTTTAGGCCCCAATGTAATAGGTGGCGAGCCTATTGCCATTAACCGGGCACTTATAAACCTGCGATAAATACACAGATAACTTCGAAAAGCATCGAAACATCATTGGTGTGTGCCATGGTAAACTTGGGATCGAACCCGAGACCTCGTCTCAGCAGTCCTTTACCCATGCCACTAGGCTACCGCGAAATATTTGTATGCATGAATATAGGTATTTGCATTGGTCTGGTCTGATCGTATCTCAGAGAGCACGGTAAGCCGTCGGTCTCGGTCATGCAAACAGCTATCGTTACGGGTAGTTAGAGCCCTAAAGAGTCCAATGGCTGATCTAACTGCAATGCTTTCAATGAGTTGTGGGGGTCAGATGACAGTCTAATCTTGGAAAATATCGAAATTCGGCCAAACACGCAGTTAGACCGGTATAGCGGACCACAGACTCCGATGTGGAAGCTTCGAATGCAACCAGGATTAATGCTAGGATGAATTATTAAAAAGTAAAAAAAAATAAAAAAACCTATTACATTGGGACGTAAACATAAACTGGCGAAATGTGGGTGCTAGCACCTCTGCCTACCACTTCGGGGATATAGGCGTGAGTTTATGTTATGTTATGTTTTGTAAAAAAATCGATCTTTTAGACAGCAGCCCGACTGCTGTCTAAAATATCGTTCTGAAATCTGAAAGATCGCCAAACATAAACCGAAAGAAAATTTATGGGTACCGCCTGCTATCAAACTTGTTCAGATATTTTAGACAGCAGTCGGGTTTTTTTTTCTAATAATATATTTTGTTTTAAACTTTTTAGTTATGATATGATATATATATTTTTTTCTAATCTCCTCCTTATTTCTCTTAATTTTGATACCCTATAATAACCTCGTGTTGTGTTCCCGGTGGTGAGTAGGGTAGCCAGAGCTCACTGGAGAGTTTTTATGCTGTTAGTGGGAAGACCAAAGGCTTGCCTTGATTTTGTGTTCTGCACTGAGGGCACATAAAATCTCTCATAGGTCACGGTAACCACTTTCGATCAGGTTTTCCCAAGCGCCTACAATATGGGGTTCTTCAAGAGGGGCATCAGAAGGTTTCTTCATGGTCGGCAGCGCGAGTGTGACACCCCTTGTGTTGCATACGTCCATAGGCCACGGTAACCGCTTACCATCAGGTGGGCCGTGTGCTTGTGTGCCAACTAAGTGGTATTAAAAAAAAAAAGGTGGGCCGTGTGCTTGTCTGCCACCTAAGTTGTATAAAAAAAAACCCTTCGATAAATTTGAATAAAAAACACAACAACAACTTACATTTTAACACCAAAAATCCACTACAGCATAGTTTTTGTAAGCATTTTACATACTCTATGACACTCAGGAATCACATACATACATACATCAGACCGCGTAACACATTACTCTCACTAGCGCAGTCGGATAAACAGAAAGAAAAGTATAAAACTCTCGTATTACATAACGTATATATTACTCCAAAACGGCTTTACTTATTTTCAACAATATTTTTGTGTAATTATAATTACACAAAATTAATTAATTAATTGATTATAATAATACTGTTCCACCCTATTATTATAGAAAGGTGGTGCTTGTCCATCTGACCGGCATCACCCTGAAAGTAAAGCCCCCCCTTTAGGGGAAATGTTTTCCTTCAGACCCCCGTGTCCGAAAATAGGCCCCTGACTACCAGGGCCGTAACCCCCAACCCTAGATGCTGGAGCTCCCGGAAGATTACCTGCGGACAAGCAGATTAAATACATTACTGTTTGTCGATAGTAAAGAACAAGAGGACCGCTCGCTCGCGTGTCCTATCAAGCTATGACTAGTTGACATAATGATAAAAAAAATAATTAAAAAATGTAAAAAGCCCCCATCACAAAAAGCTACCCTCAAAAATTCTAAAATAAGTTAGAAAGAAAGAAAAAGAAAGAAAGAAAAACCTTTTTATTTTGGTACAACTAAGAAATACTTATATACTATACACATTAAAACAATAAACACAAAAAATGAACGAATTAGTCCAGCTGCACCAAAAAAGGAGCCAGTTCAGCATGGTGCCAGGCACAAGTACCTGACGCTGGTTTTCAACTGGCTCCTATGTGGAGGACATTTTACACAATTAAATTTTACAAAAATAAAATAAAAGTGAAATTAACACAATACAAAAAAAAAAAAATTAATAAAATAAAAAATAGAATAAAATAACCACACAGCATAACAGAGAAAAAAAGAAAAAAAAAAACAACAAACATATTTTTAGTAGTCTGTGGTTCGGCATTCCTCATAGCCAAGAGGTTACGCAACCACCATTATGCGAGCCAAAACTCTTACGTAGTATTGTATTCTCTTTGGCCAAAACAACAACACAACAAAACATTAAGTACCTATTTCATCATATTATCTTGCCTCAAATTATGCGTTTCAATACAAATATGGGTGGCAAGTAAAAAATACATCATAAGGTCATATGACACACACAATAAATGGTGAGACCACAAAGAAAAAATGAAATTAAAAACGGGACACAGTGCAATCAATGGACCCAGCCAACGCACGCAGCCACGAAACCCACGAATCAGAAACAAAGCACAGCGAGTAGACACAAAATTCCCATTTACTTTTTCAGGGTGAGTAGTGAAATTGAGACTTAATATAATAAAGCATACCAATACAGAAATAAAATTATAGTGCGTGAGAGGATACTTAGTTATAATATAATAAAACAGCCAGAAAATTGCCGAGTTGTCAAAGTATGTAAAATATAATATAACCTATATTATGCAGTTTTTTGAATTGATAGGAGATGTCTGCGTACTTTTAATTTAAAATTACTTTTAGTTTTCAGACACCTCAGGGGTGGCGGGATGTTGTTCCAACAATGGGTTGCAGCATATTTAAAACAACCTCTGAACGCCATTGTTTTATGCCGCGGCACAGAAAGTGGGTTCGTTGAGAAACGCACGGCGTATCTATTACCCTGATGTCTCCAACTTAGTTTATTTAAAAGGTGAGTCGGTTTATTTGTATTTATAATCCCAAACAGCATGCTGGCCAGATGCAGAGTTCGCCTTGCTTCCATCTTTAGAACATCTTGTTCGTTCAAATATGGTGTCACATGGCCACGCCGTGGTATGCCGAAACAGTATCGAGCACAGGCGTTCTGGACGCGCTGAATTAGACCCGCGGTCCGTGACAGCAAACAGGGGCCATACACTGTATCAGCATAGTTAAAGCGTGACAAGACCAAACTATCAACCAGTAACTTCCGCATAGGCACACCAATATAATCCCTTATTCTGTATAGGATTTTTAGTCTGTAGAAACAGTTCCTTACTACATTTCCTATGTGATTCTCGAAACGCAACTGAGGGTCCGTAACAAGGCCCAGGTTGCATGCCGTGTCCACTCGCTCAATCTTTTTCCCCATTAGGCTGATAGTGGGATTAGCAGATATGATGTTTTCGACCTGGTTCCTGCCACCCATGACTATAAATTTGGACTTTTGTGGGTTCAGTACTAAGCAGTTCCTCTCAGACCATTGAGCTACCCTTTGGAGATCGGCTTCAATGCTTAGTGTGGCTAAGTAGGTGTCCTCTGCCCTAAACGAGTAGTATGCTTGGGTGTCATCAGCATAAATGTGATATTTGCAGTGCTGAAAACAGCTAGTGATGTCTGCGCTGTACAGGATGAAGAGGAGTGGCCCAATCAGCGAGCCCTGTGGGACCCCCCTGGAGACCAGCTGCGGAGGGGAAACCAGTGAAGTTCCATCCTTCTTCCGGATCTCTACCTGCTGTGACCTGCCTGAGAGGTAACTATCAAACCATCTTACGGTGTTAGGCTCAAAACCATAATATGATAGCTTTGACAGCAGTAGCGAGGTATTGATAGAGTCGAAAGCACGCGAGAAGTCGAGCAATGTCAAGATGGATCCCTCCCCACGGTCACGGGCCTCGATGATGTTGCCCACCACATCAGCCAAAGCTGTAGCAGTCCCACGACCCTTACGGAAGCCCGACTGCAGATCTGGAAGTATATTATTGGCTTCAAGAAATTCCGACATCTGTGTGTGAACCACTCTCTCCAGTACTTTAGACAGGCAGGGCAAGATGCTTATCGGCCTGAGATCTTTAAAGCTTTGAGGGCTGCTATTTTTTGATAGAGGGTGCACAATTGCTTTACGCCATATATCAGGGAATGTACTACTAGTGATGGACTTGTTTACAATGGCTGTTATGGCTTTCAAAGAGTGTGGTAATGTTAGTTGAATCATGTCCTTTGATATCCCATCGACCCCTTGCGCATTTGTTGTGATAGTCCGCAATATCTGGCCTATAGTCTCCTCACCCACTGGCCTTAAAGAGAACTCAGCATGGCCAAAACGATGAAACTCGAAAGATGTTAGCTGTGAGATGCTCACACTTGGATTCCCCGGGACGTCCAAAAAAGCTGAGTTTATTGCATCGGGGTTGTCAAAATGCCCTGGAAGCTCGGAAATCTGGCCTGTAGTAAGCACATGCTGCTTAAGGTTTTTCCACAGGAGCTTGGAGTTATTTATGTTGTCATTGATGTGCTTTGAAAAGAAGGCAGATTTCTCATGCTTTAGAGCTTTGGCTGCTTGGCGCTTTAGGTCCAGATAGTACTGCTTGTGCACGTCTAGGCCAGATTTTTGGTAACGGATGCGAGCCTCATTTCTCAGCTTAAACATGGTCTTTATTGTGGCTGTAATGTATGGTGTTGGTTTGGCCTTAAGAGAAATGGTCCTAACTGGGGCGTGGGCGTCAAGCAACTGCAGGGTGAAGATATTAAATAGGGAAACCATTTCGTCCACACTCTGAAGGTTACATATCGTGTCCCAGGGAATAGCCTCTAGGTCATGTTCAAAATAATCACTCAGTATATCTCTTATCGGACGATAAGTAACCTGCTTACGGACTGGCCTGTCCTTCTTGATTAACAGCTGACATGTAATAAATGCATGGTGTCCGAGTTCCAATATATGGTCCACGGTTACGTTACGCCAGCGGGCGTCAGTGCAAATCACATCGATAAGAGTACTCTTATCTGCCACAAAATGAGTAGGCACAGAAACTATCTGGTCCAGACTGAAATAATTCAAAAACTCCTGTAGCTTTTTCGCCTCATACTCATCGTAGCGTAGCATGTTGGCGTTAAAATCACCCAATAGGATGATATAATCGAAAGGCGCAAGTGCACATATACTGTCTGTGACTGCATCCAGAAAAACCCTCAAATTTGCGTCTGGTGGGCGGTAAGCAGTTCCAATCAATAACTTCTTTGCCCTGATGGTGAGGCCAAGCCACATCTGTTCCACAGAAGGGTGTATGGGATGGGGTCGTATGCGGGTGCAAACACCGGATTTTATATAGAAAGCAACGCCTCCCCCCCTCCCCTCTTTTATAGATGCCGGGCGCGGAATGTGTCGCATTCTATAGCCAGGGACAGCTGGGGCACGACCCTCCTGCCCCTCCCGCAACCAGGTTTCATTTATGGCCATGATGTCAACTGCATGCTGGCCCATCATCACTAAAAATTCATCCTGACCTGTAGAGAGTGATCCCGCATTGAAGAGACCAAACTTTAAGTATTTACTGCGAGTCATTTCATTAGCGGGTTATACGAACTATATTCAGAAGGCAGTAGGATGATGATCATGAATTTCAGACTAACTATCGCGCTCCCGGTATATATATACATCTGATATGTTAACAGATTAAACTCAGGACTAGCTATGTGTCTAAGACAAAAAAAATAAAAAAAGATACAGGTGCACAAAATATTAAAGCCTGTATTACACTTCTCCTTCAGGTCCAGAAACATGCGAGATGCGGACATCCTCCCGTTGGAACCCGATCCCAGTCCACCAGTGATACAAGATGAAAAGCAAGCATAACATGACATTAAATTGGATATAAGATTATGTAAATAAAATAAAGTTCGATATATTTGTGTTGTATATAAATTAGATATAAGATTATGTAAATAAATTAAGATTAGATATAGGTGTATTGTATATAGATTAGATATAAGATTGTGTAAATAAATTAAGATTAGGTATAGGTGTATTGTATATAGATTAGATATAAGATTGTGTAAATAAATTAAAATTAGATATAGTTGTATTATATATAAATTGGATATATATAGTAGTACTGCATACAAACGCACATTTTGTATTGTGGTCCTGTTTTGTGCAAACATGTGATTCAAACCAGCCGTGCCTCCTCTCGCCCCGTCTCCCCTCACTGTGTCTTTGTTCTGGACCGCGACCACTGTCAGACCACACACCATAGCGATTATTGTATCATGGTACAGAAAGCCTATGTTCAATCTGCACGCACATACCTGTACTGTTACAATATTACAACATTTATAGCGATCACATTGAGAACATAATTGATTACAAAGCACTATTGGTCTGTTTAAATATTTTGGGCAGATCTGTTTCAGCTCGGATGCGGTGGGTTGGATCACCTGGCTTCCTGCAGGCGAGAACCTGACCTCGTCTCGTCCAAACGAACTTCCATCCTGTTTCGCCGGCAGCCTCTCTGGTCCTCCGAAACAACTGCCGGTTTGTCTTAAGTAAGTTGTGTTAGTTAGCCCTATAACTTTGATATACCTAGTAATACATGTTTTGATGCAAGCGTTGTCATGTCGGAGGACCTTAACTGGTAGAGTACTACGTCATATTACTACCCATATTGAGGGAGTTGAGAAAAAATATGTACTCCATCATTTTGTAGCGGCGGCCATCTTGAACCGATTTTTTTCAAACATAGCTAAGAACACTCCCGACTTGGGCGCACTGTAAGTTTTCGGAATGAATATGAAAAAATACTATTAAAGGTACAAAATTAATTTAATGTTTTTCAAAATAATCTCCCTTGGCGTCTATGCACTTTTTCATTCGATCAAACCAGTTTTGAAAACTTTTGTGCCACTCCTCAGTGGTGACCTCTGAAACGTGTTTTTCATACTCCTCGACAGCCTCTTCTGGTGATGAAAATCGTTGGCCGCGTAATTGGTTCTTAATTTTAGGGAACAGATAAAAGTCACAAGGTGCCAGGTCGGGACTGTATGCAGGATGAATCATGAGTTCTACATTTTTCGCCTTCAAAAAGTCGTTTGTCTGTCTGGCCGTGTGAGAACTAGCATTGTCGTGGTGCAGGATGATACGGCGTTTACGGTTATTTTTACGGAGTTCGTCAATAACTTCCGGCAAACAAATGGTCGTGTACCAGTCACTATTCACAGTACGACGATTTTCTAAAGCAACAGTAGTCACGTGTCCAGTTTTATTAAAAAAAGAAGCAATCATCCGCTTAGATGCACTTTTCACGCGCGCCACTTTGGTTGGTTTCGGCTCATCTTGAAAGACCCATACGCTCGATTGCTGCTTTGTTTTGGGATCGTAGCAATAAATCCATGTTTCGTCACCTGTTACTATGTCCCACACCAAATTTGACGCACCTTCGTTGAATCTGGTAATATGGCACTGCACCAAGTGACGCGGTCCGTTTTTTGATCCTCGGTCAAGTTATGTGGGATCCACCGCGAGCACAGCTTTCTCACACCCAAATGTTTGTGTAAGATTGATTGTATTTGACTCATGCCTATTTCTAAGGATGCGCGAATTTCATGGTAGGTCACATGCCTGTCTGTTTCAATCATACGGCGCACAGCATCGATGTTTTTGTTGGTCACAGCGGTGGACGGCCGACCATCGCGAGATTCGTCACTGAGATTGATACGACCACGCTTGAATTCTGCAAACCAGCTATAAACAGTCGTCTTGCATGGAGCTTCATCGCCAAAAGCTGTTTCAAGCCGAGCGATGCTCTGTTGAGCCGTCAAATTACACTTAAAATCGTAGAAAATCATACTACGAAAATTTTCCCGAGTTAAATCCATGTTGATGCAGACACACAATTTTTTAAATGGCGCCACAAGGTAAAAACAAAAGACAGTCAGATGAAACAAGCTGTATTCTACAGCCAAAGAGTTCTATTTTCAAATGTTGTAATAAATTTTTAAATATTGTTTATGTAAGTGGCCAGTTCCGGAAACTTTTAGTGTAACCTATGTATACCTTTCAAACAAACAAAAAACTGAATCCAATTCGGTTCATCCGTTCAGGAGCTACGATGCCACAGAGAGACACACACACACACACACAGACACACACACACACACACACACACACACACACACACAGACACACACAGACACACACAGACACACACAGACACACACATACACACACACACACACACACACACACACTCATAGACACACACAGACACACACAGACACATACAGACACACACAGACACACACAGACACACACACTCACACACAGACACACACACACACACTCACACACATACACACACACACACACACACACACACACACACACACACACATACACACACACACAGACAGACACACACAGACACACTCACAGACACACACAGACACACACAGACACTCACATACACACACACACACTCACAGACACACACAGACACACACAGACACACACAGACACATACAGATACACACAGACATACACAGACACACACAGACACACACAGACACACACAGACACACACACACACACACACGTCAAACTTATAACACCCCGTCGTTCTTGCGTAGGGGGTTAATATGAAGCTCTAGCAGGGTCGGTAGTGGGAGGTTGGGTAGCAACCTATTTAAGAGCAGGTCAAGGATCCACGGAGCAGTAGCGGGTGTTAAGGACTCACCTTTGATGAGTGGTTCTCGAGCAAGCGTAGTATCTGAAATAACAATTCGAAATGATAGTTCACTCATTTATCAACAAATAAACGATTATTTTCATCACGCAGATGACGGCAGACAAGCATACAGTCCACCTGATGGATAGCGGTAACCAGGGCCACCTCTGGTGTCGAGATGGGCCTCTCCGGTGTAAGAAGCCGGGGATCAGGTGTCCCCATCTTATCCCCGGCAAGTTCTACTTCTGCTAAGGTGACTGTGACGTCACCCATCCTGGTTTCACTTCGTAGCCCGGAGTCTGGGTCTAAAATTGCATCTTAAGACGCAGTGGCGTTTGTTGTGCCGTGTCTTCTCCATTAGCGCCTAGGATGCAGTGATGAACTTAGTTTTAAGCAGTATTTGACGTCAAAAAGATATAATTACGTTGTACTACATATTTTGAGAAATAAAGAATTTGATATTTTGATTTCATATTTATGGCTCACTGAAATCTATTTCAGACCGCGGTAGCCTAGTGGTATGGGTAATGGACTGCTGAGACGAGGTCTCGGGTTCGATCCCAGGTTTTACCATGGTACACACCAATGACTTTACGATGCTTTTCGAAGTTATGTGTGTATTTATCGCAGGTTTATAAGTGCCCGGTTAATGGCAATAGGCTCGCCACCTATTACATTGGGACCTAAACATAAACTGGCGAAATGTGGGTGCTAGCACCTCTGTCTACCCCTTCGGGGATATAGGCGTGAGTTTATGTTTTATGTATGATATGAAATCTATTTTTAAGGTAGGCTAATGTGTGAAATTGTCCCCGATCGCTCGTCTATTCAAAAGTACTGACTGGATTAATTCAGACAAAATAAAGATTTGAGCTTACATAAATTTGCATAGAACTGAAAATTGGTCTTAAATACACCATAATACATGAAATATCAAACGTCCGCATCCATTCGACTTTTGCATATTGTTTATTCAAGGTCAAAGGTTAAAATTATTGTGTTCTCGCATTTTCTCGTAAACAGATAGTGCTGTCGCAAAAGTAAGTTGGACAAAGCTGTAGATCCTACCTCCGCCCTACAGAATACCGGCTATAATAACTTCGTGTTGTGTTCCAGGCGGTGAGTAGGGTAGCCAGAGCTCACTGGAGAATGTGTGCTGTCAGTGGGAAGACTAAAGGCTTGTCCTGCTTTGTCCTCTACGCTGACGGCACAGAAACTCTGTACGTACAGGGTTGGCAGCGCGACTGTGACTCCTCTGGTGTTACAAATGTCCTTGGGCCACGGTAACCACTTTCCATCAGGTGGGCCGTGTGATTGTCTGCCACCTAAGTGGTATAAAAAAAAAGAAAGATCATGTAATTACCTACAAAGTTGGCATTGCGATTTTATTTCTTCTAATTTGATTAGACTATATTATAATAAAGACTATTTATAAATGCAGTTTTATTTCGAAATTTATGTCAAAAGGTCTTTGAGTGTTGTTCAAGTAGTATTTGTGTGATCACCAGCCCGCTGGTGTCCAAATATAATTTAAGTGTTTACAATAAAGTAAACATAATGAATGTTATTTACTTAGCTGTAACAAGGCCAACACCACGCATACCGCCAGCATCTGCACACAAACATTATTTACAAAATAAAATAGGTACCTTTATATAACTCGTGGAATGCTAGGTACAGTTTCCGGCATATAACTAGACCCCACTCACAAAATGTACTCAATGTACTCATATATAAACGTGTACTGCGTCTGGCTTAGGATTGTTCTGATAATATAACGAGGTGTTTTACCAGTTCGAGTCCCCCGACATGATAACGTTTAAATCAAAATATTACTAGGTCATACTATTTTAATTTTTATTTTACTCTATTTAAACTACTTCTGCTAGTCAAGCCCAATCGTTTAATAGCCATATTGACGGCAATGTGTAAAAATATATACTCCGTCATTATGTGGCAGCGGCCATCTTTGACCGATTTATTTCAAACATAGCTAAGAACACTCTCAACTAATCCTTTCTCGCAAAAAAAAACAAAATACGGTCAGGAGCTACGATGCCACACACACACACACACACACGTCACACCTATAACACCCCATCGATATTGCGTCGGGTATTAAAAACAACACTAGCTGATAGTGACAAGTGTTACTGTGGCTTATAGACGTGTGCAACACTAGGGAAGCCACACTCATGCTTTTTATCTTTATAATACTACATGTATTATAAAGATTAAAGCAAGAGTGTGACTCCTTAATTCCTCATATGTCCTTAAGAGGAATTAAGAAGTCACACTCATTCTCTTCGTCACTTCTTAATTCCTCTTCAAACGCGAAATAGATAAGGAAAGAAGTCCGTGACTGTTGTGTCTGCCTACCCCGGAGGGAAATAAGCGTGAGTGTATGTATGTAAAGGATTTCTTAGCAAACGTTTGCTTAATAATAGTACAAAACTAAATGTGAAGCTAATCTACATACCGAAAAGTTGATAGCGAGCTTCATTGCCACACTCGGTTCTCGCTTATCTGAGTTTAACACAACCTCTTATATAGCATCTGGAAACTATATTTACTTGATAATGTAATTAATTCTAACTGCACAATATCTAATAGTTAATTTACGACAGGTTTTGTCTTCAATTGATTAATCACCAACTGTGGCTCGGTTTAAAATACGTAAATTCTGTACAAACATTTGAAATTTTTAGTGATTCGACAGTACTAACGTCACAAAACTTGGCACGAGTTATTTGATTTTTATTCGGTAACGTGTATGTATGTATGTATGTAGTTTTCTTTGTTCCCCTCTACAAGCCTTATGGCTGAACAAATTTCGATGAACGGGGTCTTAGATGATAGGTATTCACCCCCCGAGTGTCATAGGACTCAAAGAATACATGAAATAAATTGACGTAAGACGGGTATATGTATGGAAGAATTTGGATTGTTTCGGGCGAAGGTTCTGTAGCTTTGTAGTTAGAGCGTTCCCTTTGTAAGGGAAAGATCGTGGGTTCGAATCCTCCAATATTTTCTATATCTTAATCAAATACATAAAATGTCTACAAAAATCATATTGTTGATTTTTTTTTTGGTGTTTTTGCCAACCTGCATTTGTCAAAAAATCACACTTTATCGAGTTTCAAGTTTCAAGTATCAAAATGAAGGGAATTTGCAGGAGATTACAAAAATATATACATGTGATACCATAACTAAAAAAAACAATTAAATTAATTATTAAAATATGAAAAACCCGACTGCTGTCTAAAAGATCGAAGCAATTTCGATAGCAAGTGGTACTCATTTAATTTTCTTTCTGTTTATGATTGGCGAATGAGTACCGCCCGCTATAAAACTACTTGTTTTGAACTTTTAGACAGCAGTCCGGCTCGCTCCCTTTGCGGTCGAGAAAATGGGTAGTTGGGGTACCGATACCTAGAATCTGGTGAGCGAATTAGGGCGCAGGTTGAGGGACAACACCGGTGACTCCCGCTCCGGCTCGTACCTGGGGCAACGGTTGGCCATAGCTGTTCAACGGGGCAATGCCGCCAGCGTCATGGGCACCTTTGCACCAGGTACGATGAGGGGCGGCTTAATAGATTAGACTGTCACTTTGACTTTACAAAAATGTAGACAAAATTTATTATATTCTTAAAATGTATTGTTTTCTTACAGTAGGTAAGTGGATACTCCACCGTATGGTAAACTGGCAGAGAATGCCGGCATTAAGTCCACCAATGTACATCGTGAATAAAGTATAAATAAATAAATACAATATACATACTTTAGTGAATAAAGGTTACTATAAAATAGTCATTATCTTGATGTGAATGTATGTGGAATGTATAAATCTGGCCATTTACAACTTTTTAAAAATTGCCACAGACTGTGTGGATAAGAAAGTACCTGCATGTGCACTTTACATGGACCTCACAAAGGCTTTTGACTGTGTGGAACATGAAACACTATTAAGTAAATTGAGTGCAAATGGGGTAAGGGGTAATGCATTGAATCTTATAGCATCATACCTCTGCAATAGAAAACAATGCACACAAATAACACATCTATGCCCAAAATTAAGATCTGAAATTAAATTTTTGTCAGAATATAGAGAAAATGATAGGGGTATCCCGCAAGGTAGTGTGCTGGGACCACTTTTATTTAACGTGTATATTAATGATTTACCGAATATAACAGGACATCCCACTATCCTGTTCGCTGATGATAGCACAGTTTTGTTCACGGGTACGGATAAGACACTTCTTGAATCTGACATATATAATACTCTAGGTGACATAATACAATGGTTGACATCAAATAATCTAAAAATTAATTTAAGTAAGACACATTTAATGACATTTAGAAATAGAATTCCTATATTTGATACAAACATTGACATTAATTATGAAGGTGAAACGATTCACGAAGTAGACACAACTAAATTCTTAGGTCTGACTATAGATAAAAATTTAGACTGGAAGGTGCATGTAGAGAATCTGTGCTCAAAATTGAATTCGCAGTCATACGCGCTTTATATGCTAACCAAAAAATTGAACCAACCGGCTGTACTGGCGGCTTATCACGGTTACGTAGGTTCCATACTGAGGTATGGTATAATCTTCTGGGGTAACTGTACTGAGAAAGAACATGTGTTTAAATCACAGAAAAGATGTGTAAGGGCAATGTGCAACCTTCAACAAATAGATAGCTGTAGGCCTTACTTTAAGAGTTTGAAAATATTACCAATGCCGTGTTTGTACATTTACGAAACTGCGGTATTTGTTAGATCCAATTTAGGTTTGTTTGAACACTATACAAGTGAGCGTCACAAACACAAAATATGTTGCCCTCAGCATAGAAGCGCATTAATGGATAGCAGCGTTTTCTGTATGGCGCCTAGGATCTACAATAACTTACCTAAGATTATTTTAAATGTGGGAAATATCGACAAATTTAAACAAGAAATTAAATCATTTCTATACGAAAAAACTTATTATAGTGTAAATGAATTCCTAGACGACAAGACAAAGTAATTTACTGTAATATAATTTATTAGAAGTTAATAAAACGAGATTTAATGTGATTTGAATTGTTTTAATTTGTTTTGTTATGATTTGCTTTTTTTTTTTTAATTTTTTGTAATTTGAAATATTCTAATGATAATGGAATGTATGTACTCCTTATGATTTTAATTATATATATGACTTTTATTTTTTGACATTTACTCATACTGACATATTTTTTTTAACTCAATTATTGGTATAATATAAAGCAGCCTGTGTGCATAATTGTTAATTTATTATGTTGCATATCTTATAAGCAATTCTATTGTATGCCTTGAGGCGGAGAATGGAGAAACCACATTTAATCACAGCACCACTATGTACCCATTTTCACAATAAAATGATTTGATTTGATTTGATTTGATATAAATGCGTGGTCAACATAAGTCTCTTGCTTGCTCGCACAACATAAATTGTAAACTAAAGCAAAAAAGAAAGATAGATAATCTAGTTCTAATATAGTTCTCTGAGTTTCTTGCTGGTATCTTCTCAGTAGATCTAACATACCTACCAGCGAGAGAATCATTTTCCAATGTTTTATTTTTACATTATTTAATATATTTATATTATTGACGTAATTGTAAAACTTTGACATTATTATGTGCTCTTTGTGTACCTAAACTCTTTAATACGTACATACCTACCTACCTAGCAAAATCATAACTCGCCATTTTGCTTCGTCGTAATCGGATAAAAAGCACCAGCTTACCTATAGATTGCTCACTGAAGAGGCAGCCTTACTTGTAAATGTTCCGCGCTGCCTGCATAACGACCTCGCCAACTCTCGACAAGGAGCAAACTCCGTTAATTGCCGTGAACCAACGGAGTTAGCGCCCGGATCTTAAACGGAATTGCTTGCAGATGAATAAAGTATGAGTTTCAACTAACGCTGCTCAGTAATTCCTTTACATAATTCTGTTTTACCACCTTTTTATTACTCGACTGCCAAGAAGGGTTAAGTTTTGCCCGCGTATCTTGTATGTATCGTATGTAATATTCTTTATTACCTCGTATCTTCCAAACCACGGAACGGATTTCTTCAATTTAAATATCATTAGATTCGTCTCGATAACACAAGTTTTCTTATATATGTGACGTGAAAAAATACCAACATGGCCGCTTTAATTTAGGTAGGCTGTAAAGGTTGCCTGGAAGAGATTGCTTTTTTATTTATTATTTATTTATGGATGGTATTTAAACGTATATCAAAAAGAGTACATTTACTTTTACGACAAAATAATCCAAATTCACATCAAAAATACTGATTGAGCACCAACAAACTACTGCAAGTAAGTAGTTAGTTAGCAACCAACCAATTATAAAAGAAAATTCGGGGTGGGTGGTGATCATTCTGAACTTAATTAGATGCACAATCAGTATTTTTACTGAACGCGAAAATATTATCTTTTATTTATTAGGTTTACCAACAATGTTTTGCATTAAAGCATACAATAACAGTAATTGAAACTAATCTTGCAATGCAAACATCACTTGAAGGTAAACACCGCATACAAAGAATGACAAAGAGAAACTTATAGAAATAATATAATGGAGACTTAAAACTAAATAACTTTACGTAAATACGAAAAAATATGGGAAAAGAAACAAGCTTACGTGCACTTAACTAAGAGACAAACTAAATATCTATATATCTAACTAAGTAACACTAATATTACTTGAAATATGTTTTAGTTCAGGCTGGGTTTCAAATTGAAAGTCAATCCTGTCACTGAGACTGTTCACAACTCTAGACAGTCTCGCGCATGGAGAATTGGAACCTAAAACTGTTCTTCTTAGAGGAGGGTAGAGAGGTGTGTCTGCTTGTAGCGATAAGGCCGCCATTTGTACATTTCTCATAATGTTGTCCGTACATGTACTGTGTAATGTGTCGGTGTACAATAAAGATTATCTTATCTAATATTATCTTAATATTGCTGTATTAAATGGGTATCAAATTAAAAAACTTATCACGAGAGTTTATCATGATCCCATTTTAATTAGAAAAAATAAATAATTACTAACCGCAGTAGCCTAGTGGTATGGGTAATGCACTGCTGAGACGAGGTCTCTGGTTCGATCCCAGGTTTTACCATGGCACACACCAATGACTTTTCGATGCTATTCGCAGTTATGTGTGTATTTATCGCAGGTTTATAAGTGCCCTATTAATGGCAATAGGCTCGCCACCAGTTATATTGGGACCTAAACATAAACTGACGAAATGTGGCTGCTAGCACCTCTGCCTACCACCAATTCGGGGATATAGGCATGAATTTCCTTTCGGTTTACGATTGGTTAGTTACCGGGTTAAAGTTACCGACATAGGTCACAGACTAAGCAAGATGAAGTGGCAGTGGACTGGCCACGTTTGTCGAAGGACCGATGGCCGTTGGAGTAAACGAGTCCTAGAGTGGAGACCGCGAGAAAGTAAACGACAGGTAGGACGCCCCCTAGACAGATGGACGGACGACCTGAAAAAGGTGGCTGGGACAGACAGGATGCGGAAGGCGGAGCATCAGATAAAATGGCGCGCATTGGGAGAGGCCTATGTCCAGCAGTGGACTGGCTAATTGATTTATTGATTATGATTGGTGAATGGGTGCCGCCTGCTATCAAAACAGTTTCAATATTTTCAGCATCAGTCGGGTTTTTTATTTTTTTAAATTTATATTTTTTGTTTCTATTAAAAATTTTTTTATACAACTTAGGTGGCAGACAAACACCTGATGGAAAGTGGTTACCGTGACCTATGAACGTGTGTAACACCAGGGGAGTCACATCGGTGCTTCCAACCCTGTAAGAACAGAGATTTTATGTGCCCTCAGTGCAGAACACAAAATCAGGACAGGCCTTTTGGTCTTCCCACTGACAGCACAAAAACTCTCCAGTGAGCTCTGGCTACCCTACACACCGCCGGGAACACAACACGAGGTTATTATATCCGTGGTATTCTGTAGGGTAGAGGTCCCCAGTCGGACTGCTCAATTCGGACGGGAATACCGTCGTGTCCTACCTCCACGTAAAAAAGATTACGCAGACTACACATTGTAATAAAAGTATTTCTGAAGGTATTATACATTACCTGCATATTTTTATTCCTGCACTAAGCCCCACATTACGCCGGGCCCTCGGAACTACTAAGGCAATACCATTGTCATATCATATACACTGTAACAAATAACATTAGATTATAGACTTTATTTCTACAGATATAAAGTCGAAAATTATTATTTTGTAAAGTTTCAATATACTTTTTCATTTACTCTACAAAAAGCATTTTTATTTTGGATTTTAACAACATTGCTTTGAAGTCATGCCCAGTCTCTCCATACAGCATCTGAGTGTAATTAACATACATACATATAATCGAGCCTTTATCCCTGGAAGGTTAGGCAGAGGTGTTTAACATCCACATTTCACCAATAATTGTATTCGGTCCCACGTAATAAGGGGGGAGACTGTTGCCGTATTCCGGGCACTAATAGTTGACTCGAGCCATGCATCTGAAGCTGAGTCTGGGCTGTATATATCTGTCTGATGTTATACAGCCCTATCCCTTAGTCGCCTTGAACAACACGTGCAGGGCTTAGATGTCACCCTCACACTGTGCAGAATGTACGAGCAAGAACCAAGAGGTTCGGAGACTCTTTTCTTTGCCGCACCACCAAGACCTGGAATTCATTACCAGCACACGTGTTTCCTTCTTCCTACAGTCCCGGGTCCTTTGAGAGGGGCGTGAAAAACCATCTGATGAGGCCACCAAGCTGAGTGCCACCATTGTAACATTACTTAGTGTCTGTAATGGTGATCCTCTTTCCTGAGACTTTGCTTTAACTTACCATCAGGCGAGGTGAAGTCAGGTTGGCGTGGCCTAGATAAAAAAAAACGACAACGCATGGGAAGAGATGGGGTGGTCCAAATTCTACTCCGCCGGAAACCACGCGGCAATGTAATCAATTCAGACTTATAATTGTGCCTGGTTGCGCCGATGGTAGAATTTGTATTTTTTTGCTCAATAGTAGTAATTCAAGTCATTGACACTGAAACACACGCTTCCTGTACCCATCTCCCTCCCGCGCTACCTTTAAAGTGAGATAGCAATAGTTTCCGCACCGCTCAATTGTCAAAATAGACGCATATTCAACTTCCGCTTTTGAACTAATAAACAATGGCCGGCGGCGCGCGCGTCTCTCAGAAATTAATAATGTTTGTTGGATTTTAACCGCTTTCATAGACCTTTACCGATCGGATTGTGCCTCTCGTGTGTCCCTCAAGTGATTTAGTGATGTGGGCAGCAGCTCCTGAGCCAGGAAGAGAAGATCGGTGCAACGGCCCAGCCAGCAAATGACAAAACAGCACGTGGCGTAGTAAAGGTTAGTGCATCCTCTCCTAATTTCTCGGGTTGCATTCAATGCCTAAACCACCTCCGCGGCAACCCGATCACCTATCTTGTTTCTTGTGTAAAGTGTCATATGAAACATGTTAACTTCATCCCCGCAAAATACAGTCCACTAGCTCAGGTGGCATGAGAATCGCGCCACCAATCTTTTTGGTCCTGGTCGAGCCGGATACTTAGTCGTAGTTTCGCATTTTGTTATGTTATTATTCTATTGGGAATAAACGCACCGCACCTAAATACCTAGTTATTTTAGTAGAAAACCCCGCATCTAGGCATTTAGGTTTTGATCTTAGGTATACTAGACACCCTAGTGCATAGGCACAGCGTAATACCTAACGCATTTGGCTATTTCAATTTCTGGGTTGTCCGTTCGCCGCTGGCTCGCATCGTGTTTACCTGATACCTACATAGGTTAGGTACGTGGTTATACCTCGCTCGCATTTCTCTTATCGTATCGATCCTTAGTCGTAGCTCGCTTTTGTTATTTATTTCACAGGGAATAAACGCACCGCACCTAAATACCTAGTTATTTTAGTAGAAAACCCCGCATCTAGGCATTTAGGTTTAGATCTTAGGTATCCTGACACCCTAGTGCATAGGCACAGTGTAATACCTAACGCATTTGGCTTTTGTTTTATTTGTTTCAATTAAGTTGTCCGTTCGCCGCTAGCTCGCATCGTATTTACCTAATACCTACGTGGGTAGATACGTGGTTATACCTACCTCGCTCGCATTTCATTCAAATTCATACGAAAGTATTTTAATTTGAATAGATATTACGCAATACTTAATCCCTGAAATAATAGTTGAACCTAGACAGCGATCTAGCTCGCGTAGGTACGATCTTGTTGCTATGCGCGTTTTGTTCAAGCCGGCACTCGCAGTTATAAGTACCTACCTACCTACGGATATCGTTCGCGCCGCGTCGCTGTACTGTAGGTACCGCTAAGATTAAGTCATTTCATTTGTTGTTTACCGCACTTTAGTTTGATATTAGTTGTAAAAATGCCCCCAAAGGTTGGTAGTACCGATAGTAAAGTTCAATTGAAACTTTTATACGCTAAAAGAGAAATGATTTACTCTCGCGTACAATCGATTTGTGATAATGCACTTAAAACCTCTGATTTGGCTATTAGAGATTCGTTCTTGTGATCTATAGAAAACTTGGAAAGTTTACGCGCGGATTTGGAATCCTTACTACATGACATTAACGTTTTAGAGTTAAATTTAAATCCCGATTACTCAGTGAGTTATCGTTATCAGGCCTTGTCGTCGTTTGACGATTTGTATTGTCGTATCAAACGCGTCGCTAGGAGTTTGGAGAAACCGTCTGACCGACCCAATCCCACTCGCGACCGACCTAAGTTGCCACCAATTCAAATACCCGAATTTGATGGTAACATCCGCAATTGGTGTTTATTTATAGATAGTTTTGAGAATACAATAGATAAGAACGTTTCGTTGACAGATCACGAAAAATTGCAATATCTCGTTGAAAAATTAACTGGTAAAGCTATAACCGTTTGCGCTGGAATTACGTTTAGTGCCGAAAATTATAATTTAATTTTAAATACTTTGAAAGCTAAGTATGAGGATAAAAGATCGGTAGCTAACGCATATTTGGATCAGATGTTTGACTTGATATCCATTACGGCATGTAACGATCAAAACTTAGAGAAGTTTCTAGATACTTTCGCATCATCTGTTCGCGCCGTAAAGAACCTAAAGATCGAAGACCTCTGCGACTTCTTATTTTTGTACATGGGTTTAAAGAAATTAGATTCCGAAACCATTCGTTTATTTGAGTCGGATCACCGCGGTAATAAAATTCCTAAGTTCGAAGACTTAGAAAGTTTTGTTCGCGAGCATATAAAAATATTGCAACACTCTTCATCGAAACATGAAGGCGCGAAGAAAGTTGTTAGTTCCGAACGTAGAATAGATGCGTCATCGAAGTCACTGAAGTCAACTCATACTTATGTTAATACCGCACCAGCACGTGTACAATCACCTGTTTGCTCTTTGTGTAATACTCATCATTCGCAATTGTACAAGTGTCCGGGTTTCCTAAAATTATCGCCTAATGATCGTTATAAATTTGTTCGCGCTAATAATTTTAGTTTTAATTGTCTCGGTACTAAACACCGCGTTGTTTTATGTAATAGTAGCAATAGTTGTCGCAAATGTCAAGCGAGACACCATACTTTACTTCATTTTGAAAATAGTAATGCCGCATCCAATGTGAGCACAGTTGGTTCGTCGAGCGGTGACATACGGCGGCCTGCGCCACAGCCGCAGCCCGCGCTCGCGCGCGCTCCGGCCCGCCCGGTGACCGCTGCGAATGACGTCACCTTGTGTTCGTTGTCCGCTAGTACTGCGCTCACTACTGTTGTCCTCGCGACTGCTCGCGTTATTGTTGTCGATGCATTAGGTAAACCGCACATTGTTCGAGCGCTATTAGATGGCGCTTCGCAAAGTAATTTTATTACTCAAGATTGTTGTCAACGTCTTGGTTTCAATGTTAATAAGCGTTCAACCCGCTCAGTGGTGAAGGGTTTTGGAGGTTTACAGTCAGCTGTTCATGGCACCGTTAAAACAAGGTTTGGATCTCGTTTTAATAATAATATTTGGTTTGACATGGATTCGCTCGTTATAGATAAAATAACTGAACAGTTGCCTACCGTCCCGGTTGACACGTCTTTATTAACGAAATTTAAAGACTTGCCTTTAGCAGATGAGACTTACGCTGTACCTGGAGTCGTCGATATATTGATCGGCGCTTCGATTCGCCCGCACCTCCAGTTATCACGTAAGGTTCAAGGGGGACCGACGTACCCCGCTCCGCACGCACTGGAAACAGTTCTTGGTTTTGTTATAATTGGTTCCGCACCCGCTTCTATAGATAGTTTTAGTCACTCGGCTGCTTCGTTCTGTTGCACCGTCGAGCCGCCACTGGAGTCTACCATCCGCAAGTTTTGGGAAATTGAAGAGGTCAATGTCCCACCTATCCTAAGCCCTGATGACAAGATGGCTGAGGAGATTTATTGTCGCACGACTACTCGTGATGAGCAGGGTCGTTATGTTGTCGCGCTCCCTTTCAAGGGAGATATTTTTTCGCTCGGTGACTCCCGTGTATCCGCTGAAAAACGCTTTCTTTGTTTAGAACGAAAGATGCAGGCGTCTCCAAAGTTAAAGCAAGCCTATGATGAGGTTGTTAACGAATATTTAGATAAAGGTTGCATCTCACCTGCGCCTGCGGACACTGGCGGGACCCAGCCTTCGTACATTATCCCGCACCACGGAGTTATTAGAGAAGATAAGCTTACTACTAAACTCCGCGTAGTTTTGGATGGCAGTGCTAAGACTAGCACTTCCGTGTCGCTTAATGACATTTTGTATTGTGGTCAAAATCTTTAAGGTAATTTATTTCACATAATTGTAAAGGGCAATGTCCAAAACTGGCCTCCCATGGACACGACGTACGCAAATGTAGCTATTGATCAATATTCATGTTTAATTTTTACCGAACTAATAATGATTTCTTGGAGTATCAACAAATATCTTCAAATAATTAGTATTTAATCCATTAGTTCATTGAAATATACATTCTCCTAACATGGGTGTATACATCGTTCTCTTTTGCTTAATAATAAAATGTTGCCAGTTATAATAAAGATCGAAATCGATTTTTAACCTAAACACTAAATAGTGTATGTAAATACTAAATACTATATATAATAAATATAATACTTACCACTTTACAATTTACATAATTGTAAAGTGGTATTATAATTATTTATTTTTATTGTATTGATACGAGAAAGTAGTAAAGAATAATAATATATTAATATGGTTTAAGAAAAGATTCACAACTCAAAACAATGTGGTGTCGTCTCGTCTTTGATCAAACATTGTTTTTATAATAATGAAACGAAAACTTTTATCTCGATTCAAAAACGAATTTATGTTTAATCGATTGAACTTGTGTTTTTATACTTATGGCAACTGGAAAGAAATCCTATAAAATGTCATTCGCTTGTCATCTTGACTCGTGCATACAGTACATTTTTCAATTTCTTGCGAAAGCCGATTCTGTTTTTAGAGTTAATATTATTGGCGCGTGGTACTTACCAACTTAAATAGGTCCCTAAGGTAAACCCACCTGCCCAATTCCAGGATGTTTTAATAACTTATGACTCTGAATAATAAAGAAATGAAGAATACAACTAATCTTTTAACAAAAATTGAGGAAATACTTTGGTCAATAAATAATATAAATGATGAATTCTGATACAACCATATGATGTGATTTTATTTCTTACTAGTATGACCTACCAAACCTGTATCATATTTGGCCAATTATTATCTGTCCACACCAGGCCAAGTGCTCATACAAGTTGGACAATGTCCTTTTCGCATTAATATTAGTAGAATTTTAGCTTTTTCGGACTCAACAGTCGCTTTGTGTTGGGCCCACTCTTCGCCCCATCGTTGGGACACATTCGTCGCTAATAGAGTGACAAAAATTCAATCTGAATTAGCGCCACAAAATCTCTTTCACGTTGCTGGCACCGACAACCCAGCCGATTGTCTCTCTCGTGGATTGCTTCCTTCGCAAATTTTAGATCACCCGTTATGGTTTAGTGGACCGTCCTGGATTCATGCCGCGTTAGATAAGTGGCCAGTTAGTCAATACAATCCCACTACGGTTTCCGAACCACCCGAGGAGAAGAAACACTCGCTTATTGTATCGGTCCCGCGTGAAGAGTCCCTTATTTGTTGTTGGCTAATCGCGTCTCGTCTTGGTCGAGACTGTTGCGTTGTGTTGTTTATGTAGGCCAATTTTTGAGAATTTTATCTACGCGCGGTCATATAGAGTTGACCGGTGATTTAAGTACGCAAAAATATTTGCCCGCAATAGATGTTGATGACGATGGAATGCACCTTCTAACTCGTCACGCTCTTTTAGATAAATTAGTCCAATCGTTTTGGAATCGTTGGAGAACCGATTATTTGCACACGCTGCAGTCGCGTCAAAAATGGAATACTCCATCCAACCCAATTACTGTAGGTACGGTGGTAGTCCTTATGACTGAGAATGCGCCTCCTTTACATTGGCCTCTAGGGGTAGTAGAGGAAGTTTTTCCCGATTCCCGCGGGATAACTCGTGTTGTACGGGTTAAAACCGCAACCGGATCGTATCTGCGCCCGGTTGTTCGCCTCTGCCCTCTGCCTAGCCAGCAGTAGGCACGAGTTCAAATCTAGGTTTATATTTTAGTTGTTATTTCCCAAACCTAGATTTAGATTAGACTTTAGATTTGTTCCGCATTTTTCGTTTTGAAGGTAACCCTTCAAGCCGGGGGGAATGGTTGCGCCGATGGTAGAATTTGTATTTTTTTGCTCAATAGTAGTAATTCAAGTCATTGACACTGAAACACACGCTTCCTGTACCCATCTCCCTCCCGCGCTACCTTTAAAGTGAGATAGCAATAGTTTCCGCACCGCTCAATTGTCAAAATAGACGCATATTCAACTTCCGCTTTTGAACTAATAAACAATGGCCGGCGGCGCGCGCGTCTCTCAGAAATTAATAATGTTTGTTGGATTTTAACCGCTTTCATAGACCTTTACCGATCGGATTGTGCCTCTCTTGTGTCCCTCAAGTGATTTAGTGATGTGGGCAGCAGCTCCTGAGCCAGGAAGAGAAGATCGGTGCAACGGCCCAGCCAGCAAATGACAAAACAGCACGTGGCGTAGTAAAGGTTAGTGCATCCTCTCCTAATTTCTCGGGTTGCATTCAATGCCTAAACCACCTCCGCGGCAACCCGATCACCTATCTTGTTTGTTGTGTAAAGTGTCATATGAAACATGTTAACTTCACCCCCCGCAAATACAGTCCACTAGCTCAGGTGGCATGAGAATCGCGCCACCAGTGCCTAACGGTACTAGGGCAACACGAAACACAAAGGGCTTTTGTTTCAAAGTTATTAACAATAGATGAATATCGACGGACAGGATAGCCGTTCAGATGGAATGCTCCCCTAGGGATAAAGGGCGAGATGGTATTGATAGCAGAAATTGGAGATTGTTGGAATGGCTGTGTAAACAATACATAATATTGAATGAACTGATAAATTGTTTCAGAGATTCTTAAGGGGACTGCCGTTAGCGCGATCTATGCAAAGATTAGTATCGATATAATCGGAATACTTACCATAATTATTGTTTTGAGCTTCCGATATTTCGGCGGTGTTGCACGCACCGTGATCACGGAGGATTCCTAATTATTTTGTTACTAATTTGAGTGACCTTGATAGTTTAAATACCCATAGTTTGGGCGTCGGGCGTCGGAAATCGGGCGTCAGACGACGGGTGGAGGGCGTCGAACGTCGGGCGTCGGGCGTCGGGTGTCGGGCGTCTAGCGGCGGTCGTCGGGTGTCAGACGTCGGGCGTCGGGCGTCGAGCGTCGAGCGTCGAGTGTCGAGCGTCGAGCGTCGGGCGTCGGGCGTCGTGTGTCGAGCGTCGAGCGTCGAGCGTCGAGAGTCGAGCGTCGAGCGACGAGTGTCGGGCGTCGGGCGTCGGACGTCGGACGTCTGGTGTCAGCCATCAGGCGGGGTGTAGTCACATTGAGAACGTGAAATAAACGCCAACGCCGAGTTTGAACGATTTTTTAAAGTCTCGAGCGAATGAGGCCTAAATATATATAAACACCTCAACAAAGTCTAGGGAACAAGATGACCCCAATTATTTTTTTTCGTGTAAATCTTGTTTTGCAAATAACTGGCAGCAAATAAATAAAAATAGAATAAAGTAGATTACAGAGTTGTTCGAAATTTAAAAATAAATTTAAATAAGTAATGATTTTCGAATATGGAGGGAAAACTTTTAAAAGTGTTTGATTGTGCAGTTTCTCTGAGGCAAAATAAAAATTATATTTTTGATTGTAAATAACGTTTATTATCAATAATACGTCTTTTACGTATGGTTTGTGCATTTTTGTGACTGTAGTCATCATGTCACGTCGTCATTTAAGTCGCGAAGAGATGTTAAGGGCTGTTGGTATGCTGCAAGCTGGACGAACTCAACGCGACGTAGCGGATGCTGTCAACACCCAACCAAGCGTAATTTGCAGATTATGGGCACGCTACAGGTCTACAGGGGATGTTGCCGAACGTCACAGGGGACGAAATAGGGTTACTACCCCGCGACAAGATCGTTTCTTGCAAAATTCCGCAAGGCGGCAACCCACGATTACTGCTCGTCAGTTGGTCGCAGGCCTCCAGTCTCAGCATCAAGTGGTTATTAGCGATCAAACTGTCAGAACAAGACTACACGAAGCCAATCTTTATGCTCGCAGACCGCTTAGGGTTCCAGCTCTTCGACGTGGAAATCGAGGTCGTCGCTTATTGTGGGCTAACGCACATTTAAAGTGGACCGACCATCAATGGGCACGGGTTCTGTTTTCCGACGAATCTTGCTTCGGTTTTCATCCTGATTCGAGAAGAGTGCGTATATGGCGAGTTCCTGGACGTCGGAGTCGTCTCCAGAATCCGCAAAAAGTTCATCCTTACCAAGGTGGAACAATCATGGTATGGGCTGGAATTCGCCTTGGTGGAAGGACCGACCTCGTTTGGATACGGGGCAATTTGAATGCAAACCAATACATTCAGGAGGTTATACACCCCATGGTAATCCCTCATCGACAGCAGTTCGGTCAAGATTTTATGTTCATGCAAGATAATGTACGGTCACACACCGCGAGGATAGTGGTCAATGCGTTAAGCGAGCACAATATGACGACGTTGGAATGGCCTGCTCAGTCTGCCGACCTCAATCCCATAGAGCATGCCTGGGATTTGCTTGGGAGAAGAGCTTTCAGTGATTCTTTGGAAAATCTGAATACTGAAGAACAACTTTTTTTACACCTTCGCAGTGTGTGGAGCCATATTCCACAGACGATGATTGACAATCTCATACTAAGTATGCCACGCCATTGTCGAGCTGTTGCTAATGCTTTAGGAGGTCCTACAGATTATTAAAAACGTTTAAAGTACGGTTAATTACTGTATTTCTTACTACCTCGTTATTTTTGTGCCTAATCATAGAAGGTTGTAATACTCAATATTGGCACTATTCAATTCTTTCTTAAAAAAAAAAATGGTATGAAAAGGTTTTTATTAAAATTAAAATTAAAAACGGTTTAAAAATACCCTTCTATTGATATAAAACACTCACTATTACAAGAAAGGGTTTTTAAATAAAAACTAGAAATGTCCTTGTTCCCTAGACTTTGTTGATGTGTGTATATAATAATGTGAACCAAGACGAAACTAACACGTAATGTCCTTACTGCCAGTCCGCCCCCGCTGCTTACCCCAAGCCCGCCGAGCGTGAAGGAGCCTGCGTCGACTTAGTCGCGGGTCCGTGCCCGCGTGATGTATGGCCGTCGGGCGCATTCGCGAGGGACCAGCTAGAGTGCGCCACACTGATTAAGGGAACATAAGTTATATGAGAAAAGAATTGCTTTTTGTCTTGGAACTATATTAATACAGTAATAGAAATATCTGCGACATATTGATTGGTTTTCGGACTTATCCTTTTATGTCTATACCATACTATTATTACTGATGTGTTCTTTAATATTGTATGCCCGCTTGACGGCTATAGGCTCTAATAGAACATAACGTACCTCTTCATGCACAATGTAACAAACCTCTTTATGCCTAATGTACTGCTGAGACGAGGTCTCTGGTTCGATCCCAGGTTTTACCATAGCACACACCAAAGACTTCGATGCTTTTCGAAGTTATGTGTGTATTTATCGCAGGTTTATAAGAGGTCCGGTTAATGGCAATAGACTCGCCACCTATTACATTGGGACCTAAACATAAACTGACAAAATGTGGGGGTAACACCTCTGCCTTCGGGGATATAGGCGTGAGTTTATGTAATGTTATGAAAATTATAGTGGAAAAAATATGGATGTAAACACTTTTTTTTTATACCACTTAGGTGGCAGACAAGCACACGGCCCACTTGATGGAAAGTGGTTACCGTGACCTATGGACGTTTGTAACACCAGAGGAGTCACAGTCGCGCTGCCAACCCTGTAAGTACAGAGTTTCTGTGCCGTTAGTGTAGAGGACAAAGCAAGACAAGCCTCTAGTCTTCCCACTGACAGCACAAATTCTCCAGTGAGCTCTGGCTACCCTACTCACCGCTGGGAACACAACACATAACAGGTGTGAAAATATGTATTGACTTTTATGAGAACGACTACCGTCGCTGCTGCTAGTTTCTCTTACAGGGGAGTAAGGGAAGTAAGTAAAAAGCTCTTCTTGAAGAACCCTATATTGGCGTCGCTTGAAGATTACAACGTATTGTATTGGTATTGTATTGGTTTTAGTTTTAATTTTTTTTTTATTTATATTATTTTAGGGCAAGCAATAGTCATAGTTTATACATATTTGAAATGTGCTTATTAAGCCCTTTCAGTTGATACCAAACAAGACATATTTTTTATGACAGTACTTTATGACCGCTAGAGGGCGCCTCATTAGATTCAGTGACACATTATATAGCCTATAACCAGCGGACGACTAAGACGCTTCTAACGATACTCTATTTATCCATTTCTAATAAGTGGTTGAGGAGCTATGAGAGAACAGATGAACCTACATACTTACATAGCCAGTCAAAATCATAACCCTCCTTTTACTTCGCCGTAGTCGAGTATAAATAGCAAATCCGACATAGTTTAGTAATGCTGCGCTAATAATACCGTTGTAGTTTCGGATCGATTCCCGTCACGGGTAGGCGCGGACGGGCGGCCATATTAACTAATAACGTATTAAATTAATTATAACTAAGTTTCAGCACTACAGAAACTACACCCCTGGCTGCGGGGAGAGGGAGAGGAGCCAAGTCACTCATTAAAAATAGTATCAATTTATTTCAAAGAATGAAGACTTATGGACGGATTTTGACAGTCAAAATGACATATTAGACGGTTGAAATTCAATCATACAGCGTATCCCCTTTACTGGGTTTTTTATACCGCTTAGGTGGCAAACATGTTTAGCTGTATATGCAGGAGGTAGAACTAGCGGGAGCAGTCCGACTGGGGAAGTACCTCCGCCCTATAGAATACCATAATAACTTCGTGTTGTATTTGCGGCGGTGAGTAGGGTAGCCACTGGAGAGATTTTGTACTGTAAGTGGGAAAACCAAAATTTTTCTTTTCTTTCAAGGCAAAAAGAAGGTGGAAAACCCCCTAACCTGTGGCTGGGGTTAACTGGATGCGGAAGGTCGAGGATCAAGAGCTATAAGAGGCCAAAGTCCAGCAATAAAATAAATGATTAAAGCCTATTCAATACAAATGTAATCTCTCAGAATCAAATGCCTTACTTTTGACACGCCTAGCACTCAGTCTAAGTCAAAGTAAAAAATCATTTATTCTACATAGACCATTAAATCGGTACTGTAAGTAACGTTAATAAAAAACAAAACATGAAAACCAGTTTAGCAAATGGCCCACTGGTTCTAAACGCGGCCCGACCTGTGAAAACTCCGGCAAGAAACTCAGTGGGTATTTTTTTGGTCTATTTACAAACATACACTTAGTCTACTTAATCTGAATACAAAAATTTACTTGAGTAGTATAATTGAGCGAACAGCTCATTTCCAAGCTTGTTTATCATCCAAGTATTCTTGAATTTTATAATAATAGCCTTTCTATCACAATTTACATTATTTTATTTATCTACAGGTAAATCCCTAATTTCATTAGGGAACTAGTTAAAAAAGAATGACTAATTTTTTCAAGTCGACTACCACAGATTACAAGTTTGTTTTTGTGTATGGTATTTATGTTATGCCGGTCAAGTCCCCACACCCGAGAAGAGGGCCAGATCGTGAGAGATGGCCCTGGGTCGGCCGGGGTGCGAGGGATATGCCTGTCAACCTCACCTTCGGCAACCAAAACGACCCACAGGCGGCGTGCGTTTTAGTCGGTTCGAGTCCGACATAACCTCCTCCACCGGCTCCGGTGGGGAGGTATCCGTGGGGATTTTGGGCACGTAAAAAAAAAAAATGTTATGCCGGTCACACACTCTTGAAAATTTTGAAACATTTTCCTTACATACATGAGATTCTCGAAAATATATTGAGACACTATGGTTAAAATATCTATCTCTTTAAACTTTTCTCGGAGGGAGACTGTTGGTTCAAAATTATAAATAGCTCGCTACTTGGCCGTACTCTACCGCGTCCAGTCCCACCACCATTAATATTGTGTCAAAGAACCTAATGATATTGTTGTGTACCCGACCGGGGCCTTTGTTCCGTGCCCCGCAGGGTCCAGGCGGTAAAAGCATTACTATTATAATAATAATTGTGATATATGTAGTAACATGTCAGAACTGAATTTGTATTACTAGCATATGCATAACCCGCCTGGCTTCACTCGTGGTACATTTGGAAACCTCAACCTTTTTAGTCTTCAAATAACGTATGGAAATCTACCAGATTTGTTGACATTTATGATCGCTGCTCAGCTCACTTAAGTAGTAGCGTGATAATATATGGGCTTTTTTTTACGTGCGCAAAATCCCCACGGATACCTCCCCACCGGAGCCGGTGAAGGAGGTTATGTCGGACTCGAACCGACTAAAATGCACGCCGCCTGTGGGTCCTTTTGGTTGCCGAAGGTGAGGTTGACAGGCATATCCCTCGCACCCCGGCCGACTCAGGGCCATTTCTCACGATCTGGCCCTCTCCTCGGGGGTGGGATAATAATATATCTTAGAAACTTCGTCGATAAACGGATTATTCAATACAAAAATAGAGCTTTTATACAACTTAGGTGATCCCTTCGCCCGTCCCAATTGAGCAGTCCAACTGGGGAAGTACCTCCCCAACGGAATACCGCGGCCATAATAACCTCGAGTTGTTTTCCCGGCGGTGAGTAGGGTGGCCAGAGCTCACTGGAGAGTTATTTACGGTCAGTGGAAAGACTAAAAGCTTGTCCTGCTTTGTTTTTCACACTGACGGTACAGAAACTCTCAATGCTTGCAGGGTCGGCAGCGCGAGTGTGACTCTATTGGTTTTGCACGCGTCCATAGGCCACGGTAACCACTTTCCATCAGGTGAGCCGTGTTCTTGTCTGTCACCTAAGTGGTATAAAAGAAAAAGATTTTTTCAATTCGAACCAGTAGTTTCTGGGATTAGATCGTTCAAACAACAAACAAACAAAACTCTTCAGTTTTATAACACTAATATAGATGTACTAGTTGAAGGCGCTACCAAAGGGAACCTATTCCCGGGATAAAGAGAACGAATGGCATGATCTAACCGTAGTCTGCAGCTCTATCCCCGTGTATGAACCCGTACCCACAACACATAGGCACTTATTCCCGGGATAATATAATCTATCCCGGTACTAAATTTCAAGCCAAGCCATTACTTTATTCTTACATACATACATTCAAACATTCTCACAAGCTTTGACACTTATAATACATGTCAGCGGGCTGCTACACTCCAAAACAAATAGGATAACCTCAAAATCAAATCAGATTTGTTTATTGTGATTGGGTAATAAATCGCATTTAAAAACATTATAGTAACGGATTAATATTGCTTATAATTAGATACTGGCTGCATTTCTGATATGAAAACATGTGGTCATTGTTTTATCATGTGTAAACATTAAAAATAGATTCACACATGCTAATAGCTTTTAAAATAATTATAAAACGTTTTGATTATCAAATTGTAACATTTTGTAATGTAAAAACTATTTTATTGTGCAAGGATGGGTGTTTTGTTCGAATGAATGACTCACATAATTTTGCTATAAAAGGCCGAGCGCACGCGCAATCGATTCATTCTCGCTTGAGCCGTCGTAGCGATCGGACCTCCTCAAAAGTTTGAGAATAAATTCAGGGAAGTATTACTTGTGTTTACTTTGATTATTGAAGATGAGCGATAGCTCTGATCATGGAAGTTGTGACGCCAGCAATGCTGGTGTCACGCCTTTTAAAAACAATTACGGAGACCCTCCCTCGTCATCAGAAGTGGGATCAGAACAAGCTCTGGTCCCTACCACATCCTCAGCAAATTCGGTTCAACCTGTCACGACTGGAACAGCGCAGGGCAGTACCAGGCTGATAGACACTGCCTCGTTGAACACTTCAGGAGTACCAGCAAACAACTTTAACACCATGCAGCCCATCACAACGGGAATTTCCACAAGCACGACGTATACACCAATCGCTGCGGAAATACCAGCTTCCGTAGGGGTACCATTGACGTCAATGGGACCCACATCTTACAATCAAGAAGTATACCTTCCAGGGGTACCCATCGCTGCTGGATCATCCAACACAACAAAAATGCATCCAACTACTCCAATAGTCGGATGCTCTCCCCAGTTTATGATACAAATGATGGAGATGATGCAAAGGATGTCCGAACGGTTGTATTCTCCTCCAGAACCGAGGATCAGGATCAAGGACATCTATTTACCGTCATTCGATCCCGATAGTCATGTTGGAGTCCGGGAATGGTGCCAGCACATCGATAAAGCAGCTGCCAGCTACAAACTAAATGACCTGGATCTACGTACTAAGGTGTGTGGATTACTAAAGGGACGTGCTAAGATGTGGATCGACGATTGGTTGGTGACTACATCCTCGTGAGAAGAGTTCCGCGAAAAACTGATTACCACATTTGAGCCAGAGAACAGATACTCCCGTGATATACTACAGTTTCAGGAGCATGTATATGAATCAGGCAAGGATATTTCTGAATTTTTATCCCGCGCCTGGGTTCTCTGGAAAAGAATCACGAAAGTTCAACTGGATGATGAACTTTCAGTGGAAGCAGTGATAGGATGTATAAGCGATGAACGCTTACGTATTGAGCTGCTAAACGCAAAAGCAAACACGGTTCCAGAACTCATCTCGGTGGCTTCCTCATTAAGAAAGAAGCGCCCTCACCAAAATCCTATCACATCGATGCCAAAACGTGCACGATATCCAGAGGCTCCTCAAGCTGCTGCTGTACGTTGCCAAATATGCAAAAGGACTAACCATAGCACTAACGAGTGTAGATTCAGACCTTCGGAATCTACCTCAAATCTTCAGAAAATCAGTACTACAACAACGGAGACACCAAAAAACGCGATTACCTGTTCATTCTGCAAGAAAGCGGGTCATACGTTTGAGACGTGCTACAGGCGTCAAAACGCACTGACATCGAACGTGAACTGCATAGCTGGAACCAATCAAGCACCCATCACTGTTACGATTGGTGCAAGAACAATACGTGCCATCTTCGATAGTGGAGCAGAATGCTCATTGATTCGAGAAACAATTGCTGCAAAATTACCTGGTCAGCGACGCTCTGCAGTTAACCAGCTGAAGGGGATTGGCCAATTTCCGGTAATTTCAATATTAGAGATGAAGACCATCTGTATCATTGACGCGATAAGGATTGAAATATTATTCTTTGTGGTTCCCGATCATGAGATGTCAGCTGACGTATTAATTGCGAAGGACTAGCAAACATTGAACGCATCCTAATAGCCTTGCAAGAAGCTGGCTTCTCCATCAACGCCGACAAGTGCAGTTTTTTTAAGCGGACCATCGAATATCTAGGCAACTTGGTATCAGACGGCCAAGTACGACCCAGCCCAAGGAAGGTGGAAGCTCTGGTCAAAGCCCCAATACCGAAGTCCGTCAAACAAGTGAGGCAATTCAATGGACTCGCAAGCTATTTCCGGAAGTACATCCCGGATTTTTCACGCATCATGGTACCGCTGTACGAATTAACCAAACAAGGAGCCAAATGGGAATGGGAAGACCGACACGAGAAGGCCAGGTCAACGATAATTCAATGCCTCACCTCAGCTCCTGTGCTGACCCTTTTTCAAGAAGGAGCACCAATACAACTGTATACAGACGCAAGCAGTCTTGGATTTGGAGCAGTCCTTGTGCAAATTTTCGACGGACGACAACATGCGGTAGCTTTCATGAGCATGAGGACCACTGATACTGAAAGCCGTTATCACTCATACGAACTGGAAACATTAGCAGTGGTCCGAGCAATAAAGCACTTTCGACAGTACCTATATGGAAGAAAATTTACAGTAATAACCGACTGTAATTCACTTAAGGCGTCGAAACACAAGAAGGACTTGTTACCAAGGATTCACCGCTGGTGGGCGTTTCTACAAAATTATGACTTCGAGCTCGAATACCGTAAAGGAAACTGTCTTCAGCATGCTGATTACTTCAGCAGAAACCACGGTGAACTAGCAGTAAACGTAATCACAAAAGACCTTGAATGGTTGAAGGTAGAACAACGACGAGATGACGAACTTCGGCCAATACTGAATAACCTGATTGACAACAATCCAGTGGAAGGTTTTACCTTGGAAGAAGGCGTACTAAAGAAGCACGTCCTAGACCAGACATTCGGCCAACAGCTGCGAACAGTAGTACCGAAGTCCTTCCAATGGAGTTTAATTAACTCCTTCCACACCACACTTAAGCACCCAGGTTGGGAGAAAACCCTACAGAAAATCAAAGAAACTTACTGGTTCGATAAGATGAGCACCACGATCCGAAGATACGTTGACAACTGCGTAGTATGTAGAACTTGTAAAGGCCCATCCGGGGCAGTACAAGCACAGCTACATCCGATTGAAAAGCCAACATGTGCATTTCAAGTGATCCACATGGACATCACGGGAAAGTTGGGAACCCAAGAGGATCAACAGTACGTTATTGTAACAGTGGATGCATTCACAAAATACGTACTGTTATATCATGCCACTGATAAAAGCCCACACAGTACGCTTGCCGCATTAAAACGTACTGTACATTTATTCGGAACACCAGTCCAAATAATCGTGGATGGAGGACGCGAATTTTTAGGCGAGTTCAAACAGTTCTGTGATCAGTTTGGTATAAACATTCATGCTATAGCGCCAGGCATCAGCCGAGCAAATGGTCAGGTGGAGAGAGTGGTAGCCACACTGAAAAATGCACTGGTAATGATCAAGAATTACGAAACCGAACAGTGGCACAGCACTCTTGAAGAACTACAGTTAGCAATGAATTGCACAGCACATCGCGTGACAGGAGTAGCACCACTCACGCTGATCACACAACGGAAGCATTGCGCACCACCAGGATTACTCAATCTGGTCGACATTGACAACCAAACGATTGACATAGAGGCATTGACCAGACAAGTACAGCAACGAATGACTCAGACGGCTGAGTATGATAGGCAACGCTTCAACTCCCGCAAGGCTAAAATAAATCATTTTCAACGTGGGGACTATGTCCTGATCAAAAACAATCCCCGCAGTCAAACATCATTGGATCCCAAATTCAGTGTGCCCTACGAAATTATCAGGGTTCTTGCAAATGACCGCTACATGGTGAAAAAGGTGGTCGGCAGAGGCCGCTCCAGAAAAGTCGCCCACGATCAACTTCGGCGTGCACCACAACCGGGACACCAAGGTGCCGTGTCGGCGGGAGATGATCTCGAGACACCGCAAAACAACGTTGCAACCGCCCCTGATCCAGTGCCATCCACATCTCAAGCTAGCCAGCCAGTCCAGATAACTCACGACGCCGAACACACGTCATCGGATTAAAACCTGTGAGCCAAAATTCATTATTTTTCACGATATTTTCAACTAGAATCTACAAGAATAAAATGTCTGGAGAGTGGTACCTCTGAGCTAAACCATGTGTTACCCTTGAGCTAACCACGGATCCTTGATGTATCCACAAGTGAACCCTGAGATACCGTAGGGACGCCTTGTGGAACTATGGGTAGATACGTATACACCACAGATTCTAAATTAATAAGGCAGTACACTTAAGATGTCTTTGTGTACTGTTGTAACAACAATAACTCTATAAAAATAAGCAACATGGGTTGCTTACTGATACCTACTTCAAAGAAAAAAACGTTTTCGTTTTCAGGCATTAAACATCACATGTAGGCAGGCACAGAGCACGCGCCGCCTGTCAGAATGGCCGTGTCGGCGGGCTGCTACACTCCAAAACAAATAGGATAACCTCAAAATCAAATCAGATTTGTTTATTGTGATTGGGTAATAAATCGCATTTAAAAACATTAGAGTAACGGATTAATATTGCTTATAATTAGATACAGATTATTTTTAACGTATTCTGTTTGTAAGAGAGCTGCATTTCTGATATGAAAACATGTGGTCATTGTTTTATCATGTGTAAACATTAAAAATAGATTCACACATGCTAATAGCTTTTAAAATAATTTTAAAACGTTTTGATTATCAAATTGTAACATTTTGTAATGTAAAAACTATTTTATTGTGCAAGGATGGGTGTTTTGTTCGAATGAATGACTCACATAATTTTGCTATAAAAGGCCGAGCGCACGCGCAATCGATTCATTCTCGCTTGAGCCGTCGTAGCGATCGGACCTCCTCAAAAGTTTGAGAATAAATTCAGGGAAGTATTACTTGTGTTTACTTTGATTATTGAAGATGAGCGATAGCTCTGATCATGGAAGTTGTGACGCCAGCAATGCTGGTGTCACGCCTTTTAAAAACAATTACGGAGACCCTCCCTCGTCATACATATTAGTATTATAAATCGAGCCCCGACTGGGGAAGTACCTCCGCCCTACAGAATACCGCGGCCATAATAACCTCGTGTTGTGTTCCCAGCGGTGAGTAGGGTAGCCAGAGCTCACTGGAGAATTCGTGCTGTCAGTGGGAAGACCATAGGCTTGTCCTGCTTTGTCTGTTACACTGTCGCCACAGAAACTCTCTGTTCTTCAGGGTCAGTAGCACGAGTGTGACTCCCCTGGTGTTGCACACGTCCATAGGCCACAGTAACTATTATCTATCAGGTGGGCTGCGTGCTTGTCTGCCACCTAACTTCTATAAAAAAAGTCACGCTAAGCTGGACCTACGCTACCATCAAGCCTATTGCAGTTCACTGCTGGGCATAGGCCTCTACCAATGTACGCTTTTTATGCCACTCAGGTGGCAAACAAGCACACGGACCACCTGATAGCGCACGGTTGCTGTGGCCTTAGGACGTGTGCAACCCCAGGGGCGCCTCACTCGTGCTACCCACCCTGTAGAAAACTTCTAATAGGTACCCTTCTTAAAGAACCCCATATTGTAGGCGCTTGGAAAAATTACAGCAGATGTTAATATTATACTCAATATAAATTTTAAGGAGTTCGTAATTATTTTACAAGAAACTAATTACATGAAATACAGCGGGAGCCTAGTCGTATGGGTTCGATCCCAGGTTATACCATGGCACACACCAATGACTTATCGATGCTTTTCGAAGTTATGTATGTATTTATCGCAGGTTTATAAGTGCACGGTTAATGGCAATAGGCTCGCCACCTATTACAATGGGACCTAAACATAAACTGGCGAAATGTGGGTGCTAGCACCTCAGCCAACCCTTTCGGGGATATAGGCGTGAGTTTATGTTATGTTATATTTTAAGAAGTTCGTAATTATTTTATAAGAAACTAACTTAATTCGCCGCGATACTTGTGTTATCAATCAAAAGTACAACGTTATCACACTTCCCGCTTCCCAAATGTTTCCCGGGACTTCTTCAAAGTAATTAACAACTTTGTCATACAAGGATATTCAGTACGAGAAGTTTATCTTTTATGCGGTTAATATGCTATTATAAACAAGCTGCAGCCTGCGACTTCGTCTGCATTTAGTTCAGAATACGTAGGTTTATTTATTTCTTCAGTTTTGATGAGAACTAAGTTTCAAATCGATTAAGATAGAAAAAATTGATATGGTTCAGGTGGGATTCTAACGCACAATCTTTCCATTACAGTGGGAACGCTCTGATCTCTAAGCCACCGAACCTTCGCCAGAACCGTCCAAATTTCTCTATACATATATACGTCTTACGGCGATGGTTAAGAGCCATCTACGGTGGCTAAGGTCGGGGTACAAATTCCACATGAACCGATAAAATTTTTCTTATATCTTTCTAAATGCTTTAAAAATTTCATTCTATAATTTGAGCGGAGTCATCAAAAATGCCAATGAGTTCAATATGTGTGTCCGAAGGCAGTCAATATTTGCGTATGTGTGCCAAGGAGTTCAATATGTATGTCCGAAGACAGTCAATATTCGAGGTATGTGGCCGAGTGAGTTCAATATGTGTCCGAAAAATGTCAATATTTGCGTATGTGTGCCAAGGTGTTCAATATGTGTGTCTGAAGACAGTCAATATTCGAGGTATGTGGCTAGTGAGTTCAATATGTGTGTCCGAGGAATGTCAATATTTGCGTATGTGTGCCAATGAGTTCAATATGTGTGTCCGAAGGCAGTCAATATTTGCGTATGTGTGCCAAGGAGTTCAATACGTGTGTCCGAAGACAGTCAATATTCGAGGTATGTGGCCGAGTGAGTTCAATATGTGTGTCCGAAGGCATATTTGCGTATGTGTGCCAAGGAGTTCAATATGTGTGTCCGAAGACAGTCAATATTCGAGGTATATGGCTAGTGAGTTCAATATGTGTGTCCGAGGAATGTCAATATTTGCGTATGTGTGCCAATGAGTTCAATATGTGTGTCCGAAGGCAGTCAATATTTGCGTATGTGTGCCTATGAGTGGAATATGTGTGTCCGAAGACAGTCAATATTTGAGGTATGTGTGCCAATGAGTGGAATATGTGTGTCCGAAGACAGTCAATATTTGCGTATGTGTGCCGTAGAGTTCAATATATGTGTCCGAAGACAGTCAATATTTGCAGTATGTGGCCGACTGAGATCAATATGTGTGTCCGTGGACAGTCAATATTTGCCTATGTGTGCCACTAAGTTCGATATGTGTGTCCGAAGCCAGTCAATATTTGCCTATGTGTGCCTCTAAGTTCGATATGTGTGTCCGAAAACAGTCAATATTTGCGTATGAGTGCCAAAGAGTTCAATATGTGCGTCCGAAGACAGTCAATATTTGCGTATGTGTGCCACTGAGTTCAATATGTGCGTCCGAGGAAAGTCAATATTTGCCTATGTGTGTTAATGAGATGAATATGTGTATCCGAAGGCAGTCAATATTTGCGGTATGTGGCCGAGTGGGTTCAATATGTGTGTCCGTGGACAGGCAATATATGCCAATGAGGTCAATATAAGTGTCCACGGACAGTCAATATGTGCCAATGAGTTCAATATGTGTGTCCGAAAACAGTCAGTATTTGCGGTATGTGGCCGAGTGAGTTCAATATGTGTGCCCGTGTGGAAAGTCAATATTTGCGTATGTGTGACACTGAGTTCAATATGTGTGTTCGAAGACAGTCAATATTTGCGTATGTGTGACAAAGAGTTCAATATGTGTGTCCGAAGACTGTCTATATTTGCGTATGCGTGACACTGAGTTCAAAATGTGTGTCTGAAGACAGTCAACATTTGCGGTATGTGGCCGAGTGAGTTCAATATGTGTGTCCAAGGAACGTCAATATTTGCGGTGTGTGGCCGAGTGAGTTCAATATGTGTGTCCGAAGACAGTCTATATTTGCGTATGTGTGCCACTGAGTTCAATACATGTGTCCAAAGACAGTCAATATTTGCGTATGAGGGACAAAGAGTTCAATATGTGTGTCCGTGGACAGGCAATATATGCCAATGAGTTCAATATAAGTGTCCACGGACAGTCAATATGTGCCAATGAGTTCAATATGTGTGTCCGAAAACAGTCAGTATTTGCGGTATGTGGCCGAGTGAGTTCAATATGTGTGCCCGTGTGGAAAGTCAATATTTGCGTATGTGTGACACTGAGTTCAATATGTGTGTTCGAAGATAGTCAATATTTGCGTATTTGTGACACTGAGTTCAATATGTGTGTCCGAAGACAGTCAATATTTGCGTATGTGTGACAAAGAGTTCAATATGTGTGTCTGAAGACAGTCAACATTTGCGGTATGTGGCCGAGTGAGTTCAATATGTGTGTCCAAGGAACGTCAATATTTGCGGTGTGTGGCCGAGTGAGTTCAATATGTGTGTCCGAAGACAGTCTATATTTGCGTATGTGTGCCACTGAGTTCAATACATGTGTCCAAAGACAGTCAATATTTGCGTATGAGGGACAAAGAGTTCAATATGTGTGTCCGAAGACAGTCAACACATGCGTATGTGTGACACTGAGTTCAATATGTGTGTCCGAAGACAGTCAATATTTGCGTATGTGTGACAAAAAGTTCAATATGTGTGTCCGAAGACAGTCTATATTTGCGTATGTGTGCCACTGAGTTCAATACGTGTGTCCAAAGACAGTCAATATTTGCGTATGAGGGACAAAGAGTTCAATATGTGTGTCCGAAGACAGTCTATATTTGCGTATGTGTGACACTGAGTTCAAAATGTGTGTCCGAAGACAGTCTATATTTGCGTATGTGTGACACTGAGTTCAATATGTGTGTCCGAAGACAGTCAACATTTGCGTATGTGTGACACTGAGTTCAAAATGTGTCCGAAGACAGTCTATATTTGCGTATGTGTGACACTGAGTTCAAAATATGTGTCCGAAGACAGTCTATATTTGCGTTTGTGTGACACTGAGTTCAATATGTGTGTCCGAAGACAGTCAACATTTGCGGTATGTGGCCGAGTGAGTTCAATATGTGTGTCCAAGGAACGTCAATATTTGCGGTATGTGGCCGAGTGATTTCAATATGTGTGTCCGTGGACAGCCAATATTTGTCTTTGTGTGCCACTAAGTTCAATATGTGTGTCCGAAGATAGTCAATATTTGCGGTATGTGGCCGAGTGAGTTCAATATGTGTGTCTGTGGACAGTCAATATTTACCTATGTGTGCCAAAGAGTTAAATATGTGTGTCCGGAGAGAGTCAATATTTGCGTATGTGTGCCACTAAGTTCGATATGTGTGTCCTAAGACAGTCGATATTTGCGGTATGTGGCCGAGTGAGTTTAATATGTGTGTCCGTGGAAAGTCAATATTTGCGTATGTGTGACACTGAGTTCAATATGTGTGTCCGAAGACAGTCAATATTTGCGTTTGTGTGACACTGAGTTCAATATGTGTGTCCGAAGACAATCAATATTTGCGGTATGTGGCCGAGTTAGATCAATATGTGTATCCGTGGACAGTCAATATTTGCCTATGTGTGCCACTGAGTTCGATATGTGTGTCCGAAGACTGTCAATGTTTGAGGTATGTGGCCGAGTGAGATCAATATGTATGTCCGGAGACAGTCTATATTTGCGTATATGTGCCGAAGAGTTCAATATGTGTGTCCGAAGATAGTCAATATTTGCGGTATGTGGCCGAGTGAGTTCAATATGTGTGTCCGAAAACTGTCAATATTTACATATGTGTGCCGCTTAGTTCAATATGTGCGTCAGAGGAAAGTCAATATTTGCCTATGTGTGTTAATGAGATGAATATGTGTGTCCGAAGGCAGTCAATATTTGCGGTATGTGGTCGAGTGAGTTCAAGATGTGTGTCCGAAGACAGTCAACACTTGCGTATGTGTGACACTGAGTTCAATATGTGTGTCCGAAGACAGTCAATATTTTTTTTTTTTTTTTTTTTTTTTTTATATACGACACGCCAACTTGACCTCACCTCGCCTGATGGTAAGCTAAAGGCAAAGTCTCAGGAAAGAGGGTCACCATTACAGACACTAAGTGCTACAATGGTGGCACTCAGCTTGGCGGCCTCATCAGATGCTTTTTCACGCCCCGCTTAAAGGCCCCGGGACTGTAGGAAGAAGGAAACACGTGTGCTGGTAATGAATTCCAGGTCTTGGTGGTGCGGCAAAGAAAAGAGTCTCCGAACCGCTTGGTTCTTGCTCGTATATTCTGCACAGTGTGAGGGTGACATCTAAGGCCTGCACGTGTTGTCCTATGTAGGAAAGGAGATGGTGGGATTAGTTGGAAGAGCTCGTCAGAACACTCACCGTGGTAGAGACGGTAAAATACAGCCAAGGAAGCAATATCTCTACGCATCTGCAAAGGCTCGAGGGTGTTCGTGACCTCAGGGTTCCCAATAATTCGGACCGCGCGTCGCTGCAACCTGTCGAGAGCATCTAGTAGGTATTTCGCGGAGCCATCCCAGAGATGCGAGCAGTATTCCACGCAGGAGCGAATTTGTGTCTTATAGAGAAGACACCGCTGCTCCGGCGTGAAAAAACGTCTCACTTTGTTTAGGAGTCCGAGTTTCCGCGAGGCTGTTTTGATGATGCTCTCGATGTAATTTCTGTTATTCAGTTTGCAGCGAATATCCATGCCTAGGATATAGAGATTGTCCTGCAGTGGAAGTGGCGTGCTCTGAAGAGTGGGAAGGGGAAGGAAAGAAGATACCTTTGCTGTGAACGCACAAGCCTGCGTCTTCTTGGCATTGAACTCGACCATGTTCTCGGAGCCCCATTGAGAAATGTGATTCAAGATCCGGTCCAGTTCAGTGACAAGAAGCTGTCTTTTTTCCACGATATCAGACTGTTTGGCCGCAGGTTGTCCGTGATAACTCCCGTGTACGGTGCTATCGTCTGCATAGCAATGTATGCTGCCGGTGGACAGCATGTCGTTGATATGCAGAAGAAAGAGAGTGGGAGATAATACAGACCCCTGCGGTACGCCAGCATTTATTTGCAAGAACTCCGAAGCCCGTCCATCACAGAGGACGCAGATACGGCGCTCCTGCAGGAAACTAGCAATCCAGTTGCACAGTCTAGGAGGCAGACCAAAGGCTGGTAGCTTGGAGAGAAGCGATTTGTGCCAGACTCTATCGAAAGCTTTGGCGATATCAAGACTAATTGCCAGTGACTCGCCGTGCTTGTCCATAGCCTCACCCCAAAGATGGGTAACGTATGCTAGAAGATCACCCGTTGACCGTTTCGGCCTGAAGCCATATTGCCGGTCATTAATTAAGGAGTGATCCTCTAGGTGACGCATGAGCTGATATTTGCGTATGTGTGACACAGAGTTCAATATGTGTGTCCGAAGACTATCTATATTTGCGTATGTGTGACACTGAGTTCAAAATGTGTGTCTGAAGACAGTCAACATTTGCGGTATGTGGCCGAGTGAGTTCAATATGTGTGTCCAAGGAACGTCAATATTTGCGGTGTGTGGCCGAGTGAGTTCAATATGTGTGTCCGAAGACAGTCAATATTTGCGTATGTGTGCCAAAGAATTCAATATGTGTGTCCGAAGACTGTCAATGTTTGAGGTATGTGGCCGAGTGAGATCAATATGTATGTCCGGAGACAGTCTATATTTGCGTATATGTGCCGAAGAGTTCAATATGTGTGTCCGAAGATAGTCAATATTTGCGGTATGTGGCCGAGTGAGTTCAATATGTGTGTCCGAAAACTGTCAATATTTACATATGTGTGCCGCTTAGTTCAATATGTGCGTCAGAGGAAAGTCAATATTTGCCTATGTGTGTTAATGAGATGAATATGTGTGTCCGAAGGCAGTCAATATTTGCGGTATGTGGTCGAGTGAGTTCAAGATGTGTGTCCGAAGACAGTCAACACTTGCGTATGTGTGACACTGAGTTCAATATGTGTGTCCGAAGACAGTCAATATTTGCGTATGTGTGACACAGAGTTCAATATGTGTGTCCGAAGACTATCTATATTTGCGTATGTGTGACACTGAGTTCAAAATGTGTGTCTGAAGACAGTCAACATTTGCGGTATGTGGCCGAGTGAGTTCAATATGTGTGTCCAAGGAACGTCAATATTTGCGGTGTGTGGCCGAGTGAGTTCAATATGTGTGTCCGAAGACAGTCAATATTTGCGTATGTGTGCCAATGAAATGAATATGTGTGTCCAAACACAGTCAATATTTGAGGGATGTAGCCGAGTGAGTTCAATATGTGTGTCCGAAGACAGTCAACATTTGCGTATGTGTGCCAAAGAATTCAATATGTGTGTCCAAAGACAGTCAATATTTGCGGTATATGGCCGAGTGAGTTCAATATGTGTGTCCGTGGACAGTCAATATTTGCGGTATGTGGTCGAGTGAGTTCAAGATGTGTGTCCGAAGACAGTCAACACTTGCGTATGTGTGACACTGAGTTCAATATGTGTGTCCGAAGACAGTCAATATTTGCGTATGTGTGACACAGAGTTCAATATGTGTGTCCGAAGACTATCTATATTTGCGTATGTGTGACACTGAGTTCAAAATATGTGTCTGAAGACAGTCAACATTTGCGGTATGTGGCCGAGTGAGTTCAATATGTGTGTCCAAGGAACGTCAATATTTGCGGTGTGTGGCCGAGTGAGTTCAATATGTGTGTCCGAAGACAGTCAATATTTGCGTATGTGTGCCAATGAAATGAATATGTGTGTCCAAACACAGTCAATATTTGAGGGATGTAGCCGAGTGAGTTCAATATGTGTGTCCGAAGACAGTCAACATTTGCGTATGTGTGCCAAAGAATTCAATATGTGTGTCCAAAGACAGTCAATATTTGCGGTATATGGCCGAGTGAGTTCAATATGTGTGTCCGTGGACAGTCAATATTTGCCTATGTGTGCCACTAAGTTCGATATGTGTGTCCGAAGACACTCAATATTTGCGGTGTGTGGCCGAGTGAGTTCAATATGTGTGACCGAAGCCAGTCAATATTTGCGTATGTGTGCCAATGAGTTGAATATGTGTGTCCGTAGAGAGTCAATATTTGCGTATGTGTGCCACTAAGTTCGATATGTGTGTCCTAAGACAGTCGATATTTGCGGTATGTGGCCGAGTGAGTTCAATATGTGTGTCCGAAGACAATCAATATTTGCGGTATGTGGCCGAGTTAGATCAATATGTGTATCCGTGGACAGTCAATATTTGCCTATGTGTGCCACTGAGTTCGATATGTGTGTCCGAAGACTGCCAATGTTTGAGGTATGTGGCCGAGTGAGATCAATATGTATGTCCGGAGACAGTCTATATTTGCGTATATGTGCCGAAGAGTTCAATATGTGTGTCCGAAGATAGTCAATATTTGCGGTATGTGGCCGAGTGAGTTCAATATGTGTGTCCGAAAACTGTCAATATTTACATATGTGTGCCGCTTAGTTCAATATGTGCGTCAGAGGAAAGTCAATATTTGCCTATGTGTGTTAATGAGATGAATATGTGTGTCCGAAGGCAGTCAATATTTGCGGTATGTGGTCGAGTGAGTTCAAGATGTGTGTCCGAAGACAGTCAACACTTGCGTATGTGTGACACTGAGTTCAATATGTGTGTCCGAAGACAGTCAATATTTGCGTATGTGTGACACAGAGTTCAATATGTGTGTCCGAAGACTATCTATATTTGCGTATGTGTGACACTGAGTTCAAAATGTGTGTCTGAAGACAGTCAACATTTGCGGTATGTGGCCGAGTGAGTTCAATATGTGTGTCCAAGGAACGTCAATATTTGCGGTGTGTGGCCGAGTGAGTTCAATATGTGTGTCCGAAGACAGTCAATATTTGCGTATGTGTGCCAATGAAATGAATATGTGTGTCCAAACACAGTCAATATTTGAGGGATGTAGCCGAGTGAGTTCAATATGTGTGTCCGAAGACAGTCAACATTTGCGTATGTGTGCCAAAGAATTCAATATGTGTGTCCAAAGACAGTCAATATTTGCGGTATATGGCCGAGTGAGTTCAATATGTGTGTCCGTGGACAGTCAATATTTGCCTATGTGTGCCACTAAGTTCGATATGTGTGTCCGAAGACACTCAATATTTGCGGTGTGTGGCCGAGTGAGTTCAATATGTGTGTCCGAAGCCAGTCAATATTTGCGTATGTGTGCCAATGAGTTGAATATGTGTGTCCGAGTTAGATCAATATGTGTATCCGTGGACAGTCAATATTCGCGGTATGTGGCCGATTGAGTTCAATATGTGTGTCCGTGGACATTCAAAAATTTGCGTATGTGTGACACTGAGTTCAATATGTGTGTCCGAAGACAGTCTATATTTGCGTATGTGTGACACTGAGTTCAATACGTGTGTCCGAAGACTTTCAATATTTGCGTATGAGGGACAAAGAGTTCAATATGTGTGTCCGAAGACAGTCTATATTTGCGTATGTGTGACACTGAGTTTAATATGTGTGTCCGTGGATAGTCAATATTTGCCTTTGTGTGCCACTGAGCTCAATATGGTGTCCGAGGAAAGTCAATATTTGCGTATGTGTGCCAAAGAGTTCAATATGTGTGTCCGAAGATAGTCAATATTTGCGGTATGTGGCCGAGTGAGTTCAATATGTGTGTCCGAAGACAGTCAACACTTGCGTATGTGTGACACTGAGTTCAATATGTGTGTCCGAAGACAGTCAATATTTGCGTATGTGTGACAAAAAGTTCAATATGTGTGTCCGAAGACAGTCTATATTTGCGTATGTGTGCCACTGAGTTCAATACATGTGTACAAAGACAGTCAATATTTGCGTATGAGGGACAAAGAGTTCAATATGTGTGTCCGAAGACAGTCTATTTGCGTATGTGTGACACTGAGTTCAAAATGTGTCCGAAGACAGTCTATATTTGCGTATGTGTGACACTGAGTTCAAAATGTGTGTCCGAAGACAGTCTATATTTGCGTTTGTGTGACACTGAGTTCAATATGTGTGTCCGAAGACAGTCAACATTTGCGGTATGTGGCCGAGTGAGTTCAATATGTGTGTCCAAGGAACGTCAATATTTGCGGTATGTGGCCGAGTGATTTCAATATGTGTGTCCGTGGACAGCCAATATTTGTCTTTGTGTGCCACTAAGTTCAATATGTGTGTCCGAAGATAGTCAATATTTGCGGTATGTGGCCGAGTGAGTTCAATATGTGTGTCTGTGGGCAGTCAATATTTACCTATGTGTGCCAAAGAGTTAAATATGTGTGTCCGGAGAGAGTCAATATTTGCGTATGTGTGCCACTAAGTTCGATATGTGTGTCCTAAGACAGTCGATATTTGCGGTATGTGGCCGAGTGAGTTTAATATGTGTGTCCGTGGAAAGTCAATATTTGCGTATGTGTGACACTGAGTTCAATATGTGTGTCCGAAGACAATCAATATTTGCGGTATGTGGCCGAGTTAGATCAATATGTGTATCCGTGGACAGTCAATATTTGCCTATGTGTGCCACTGAGTTCGATATGTGTGTCCGAAGACTGTCAATGTTTGAGGTATGTGGCCGAGTGAGATCAATATGTATGTCCGGAGACAGTCTATATTTGCGTATATGTGCCGAAGAGTTCAATATGTGTGTCCGAAGATAGTCAATATTTGCGGTATGTGGCCGAGTGAGTTCAATATGTGTGTCCGAAAACTGTCAATATTTACATATGTGTGCCGCTTAGTTCAATATGTGCGTCAGAGGAAAGTCAATATTTGCCTATGTGTGTTAATGAGATGAATATGTGTGTCCGAAGGCAGTCAATATTTGCGGTATGTGGTCGAGTGAGTTCAAGGTGTGTGTCCGAAGACAGTCAACACTTGCGTATGTGTGACACTGAGTTCAATATGTGTGTCCGAAGACAGTCAATATTTGCGTATGTGTGACACAGAGTTCAATATGTGTGTCCGAAGACTATCTATATTTGCGTATGTGTGACACTGAGTTCAAAATGTGTGTCTGAAGACAGTCAACATTTGCGGTATGTGGCCGAGTGAGTTCAATATGTGTGTCCAAGGAACGTCAATATTTGCGGTGTGTGGCCGAGTGAGTTCAATATGTGTGTCCGAAGACAGTCAATATTTGCGTATGTGTGCCAATGAAATGAATATGTGTGTCCAAACACAGTCAATATTTGAGGGATGTAGCCGAGTGAGTTCAATATGTGTGTCCGAAGACAGTCAACATTTGCGTATGTGTGCCAAAGAATTCAATATGTGTGTCCGAAGACAGTCAATATTTGCGGTATATGGCCGAGTGAGTTCAATATGTGTGTCCGTGGACAGTCAATATTTGCGTATGTGTGCCACTAAGTTCGATATGTGTGTCCGAAGACACTCAATATTTGCGGTATGTGGCCGAGTGAGTTCAATATGTGTGTCCGAAGACAGTCAATATTTGCGTATGTGTGACAAAGAGTTCAATATGTGTGTCCGAAGACTGTCTATATTTGCGTATGTGTGACACTGAGTTCATAATGTGTCTGAAGACAGTCAACATTTGCGGTATGTGGCCGAGTGAGTTCAATATGTGTGTCCAAGGAACGTCAATATTTGCTGTGTGTGGCCGAGTGAGTTCAATATGTGTGTCCGAAGACAGTCAACATTTGCGTATGTGTGCCAAAGAATTCAATATGTGTGTCCGAAGACAGTCAATATTTGCGGTATATGGCCGAGTGAGTTCAATATGTGTGTCCGTGGACAGTCAATATTTGCCTATGTGTGCCACTAAGTTCGATATGTGTGTCCGAAGACACTCAATATTTGCGGTGTGTGGCCGAGTGAGTTCAATATGTGTGTCCGAAGGCAGTCAATATTTGCGTATGTGTGCCAATGAGTTCAATTTGTGTGTCTGAAGACAGTCAATATTTGAGGTAAGTGAGTTCAATGAGTTCAATATGTGTGTCTGAAGACAGGCAATATTTGCGGTATGTGGCCGATTACGTTCAATATGTGTGTCCGTGGACCGTCAATATGTGCCAATGAGTTCAATATGTGTGTCCATGGACAGTCAATATGTGCCAATGGGTTCAATATGTGTGTCCGAAGACAGTCAACATTTGCGTATGTGTGCCAAAGAATTCAATATGTGTGTCCAAAGACAGACAATATTTGCGGTATATGGCCGAGTGAGTTTGATATGTGTGTCCGAAGACAGTCAATATTTGCGGTATGTGGCCAAGTGAGTTCAATATGTGTGGTTGCGCCGATGGTAGAATTTGTATTTTTTTTGCTCAATAGTAGTAATTCAAGTCATTGACGCGGAAACACACGCTTCCTGTACCCATCTCCCTCCAGCGCTACCTTTTAAAGTGAGATAGCAATAGTTTCCGCACCGCTCAATTGTCAAAATAGACGCATATTCACCTTCGCACTTTGAACTAATAAACAATGGCCGGCGGCGCTCGCGTCTCTCAGAAATTAATAATGTTTGTTGGATTTTAACCGCTTTCATAGACCTTTACCGATCGGATTGTGCCTCTCGTGTGTCCCTCAAGTGATTTAGGGATGTGGGCGGCAACTCCTGAGCCAGGAAGAGAAGATCGGTGCACCGGCTGCGACGGCACGTGGCCCCGTGAAGGTTAGTGCATCCTCTCCTAATTTCTCGGGTTGCATTCATTGCCTAAACCACATCCGCGGCAACCCGATCACCTGTCTTGTTTGTTGTGTAAAGCGTCAATGGAACAGTTAACTTCTCCCCTCGCAAATACAGTCCACTAGCTCAGGTGGCATGAGAACCGCGCCACCATTCTTTTTGGTCCTGATCGAACCGGATCCTTAGCCGTAGTTCGTAGTTTGTTATTATTCTATTGGGAATAAACGCACCGCACCTAAATACCTAGTTATTTTAGTAGAAAACCCCGCATCTAGGCATTTAGGTTTAGATTTTTTGTTGTCCGTTCGCCGCTGGCTCGCATCGTATTTACCTAATACATACATAGGTTAGGTACGTGGCTATACCTCGCTCGCATTTCTCTTATCGTATCAATCCTTGGTCGTAGTTTCGCATTTGTTATTATTCTATTGAGAATAAACGCACCGCACCTAAATACCTAGTTATTTTAGTAGAAAACCCCGCATCTAGGCATTTAGGTTTAGATCTTAGGTATCCTAGACACCCTAGTGCATAGGCACAGTGTAATACCTAACGCATTTGGCTTTTGTTTTTATTTGTTTCAATCTCTAAGTTGTTCGTTCACCGCTAGCTCGCATCGTATTTACCTAATACGGTAGGTACACAGTTGTACCTCGCTCGCATTTCATTCAAATTCATACGAAAGTATTTTAATTTGAATAGATATTACGCAATACTTAATCCCTGAAATAATAGTTGAACCTAGACAGCGACCATCGCGTAGGTACGATCTTGTTGCTATGCGCGTTTGTTCAAGCTTGCCCTCGCAGTTATAAGTACCTACCTACCTACGAAATATCGCTCGCGCCGCGTCGCTGTTCTATAGGTACCGCTAAGATTAAGTCATTTCATATTTTGTTGTTTACCGCACTTTAGTTTGATATTTAATTGTAAACATGCCCCCAAAGGTTGGTAGTACCGGTAGTGGGGTTCAATTGAAACTTTTATACGCTAAAAGAGAAATGATTTACTCTCGCGTACAATCGATTTGTGATAATGCACTTAAAACCTCTGATTTGGCCATTAGAGATTCGTTCTTGTGTTCTATAGAAAACTTAGATAGTTTACGCGCGGATTTCGAAACCTTGGTACATGACATCAACGTTTTAGAGTTAAATTTAAATCCCGATTACTCAGTGAGTTATCAGGCCTTGTCGTCGTTTGACGATTTGTATTGTCGTATCAAACGCGTCGCTAGGAGTTTGGAGAAACCGTCTGACCGACCCAATCCCACTCGCGACCGACCTAAGTTGCCACCAATTCAAATACCCGAATTTGATGGTAACATTCGCAATTGGTGTTTATTTATAGATAGTTTTGAGAATACAATAGATAAGAACGATTCGTTGACAGATCACGACAAATTGCATTATCTCGTTGAAAAATTGACTGGTAAAGCTATAACCGTTTGCGCTGGAATTACGTTTAGTGCCGAAAATTATAATTTAATTTTAAATACTTTGAAAGCTAAGTATGAGGATAAAAGATCGGTAGCTAACGCATATTTGGATCAGATGTTTGACTTGAAATCTATTACGGCATGTAACGATCAAAACTTAGAGAAGTTTCTAGATACTTTCGCATCATCTGTTCGCGCCGTAAAGAACCTAAAGATCGATGACCTCTGCGACTTCTTATTTTTGTATATGGGTTTAAAGAAATTAGATTCCGAAACCATTCGTTTATTTGAGTCGGATCATCGCGGCAATAAAATTCCTAAGTTCGAAGACTTAGAAAGTTTTGTTCGCGAGCATATAGAAATATTGCAACGCTCTTCATCGAAACATGAAGGCGCGAAGAAAGTTGTTAGTTCTGAACGCAAAATAGATGCCTCATCGAGGTCACTGAGATCAACTCATACTTATGTTAATACCGCACCAGCACATGTACAATCACCTGTTTGCTCTTTGTGTAATACTCATCATTCGCAATTGTACAAGTGTCCGGGTTTCCTAAAATTATCGCCTAGTGATCGTTATAAATTTGTTCGCGCTAATAATTTTTGTTTTAATTGTCTCGGTACTAAACACCTCGTTGTTTTATGTAATAGTAGAAATAGTTGTCGCAAATGTCCAGCGAGACACCACACTTTACTTCATTTTGAAAATAGTAATGCCGCATCCAATGTGAGCACAGTTGGTTCGTCGAGCGGTGGCACACGGCGGCCTGCGCCACAGCCGCAGCCCGCGCTCGCGCGCGCTCCGGCCGGCCCGGAGACCGCTGCGAATGACGTCACCTTGTGTTCGTTGTCCGCTAATGCTGCGCTCACTACTGTCGTCCTCGCGACTGCTCGCGTCATTATTGTTGATGCATTAGGTAAACCGCACATTGTTCGAGCGCTATTAGATGGCGCTTCGCAAAGTAATTTTATTACTCAAGATTGTTGTCAACGTCTTGGTTTCAATGTTAATAAGCGTTAAACCCACTCAGTGGTGAAGGGTTTTGGAGGTTTACAGTCAGCTGTTCATGGCACCGTTAAAACAAGGTTTGGATCTCGTTTTAATAATAATATTTGGTTTGACATGGATTCGCTCGTTACAGATAAAATAACTGAACAGTTGCCTACCGTCCCGGTTGACACGTCTTTATTAACGAAATTTAAAGACTTGCCTTTAGCAGATGAGACTTACGCTGTTCCTGGAGTCGTCGATATATTGATCGGCGCTTCGATTCTCCCGCACCTCCAGTTATCACGTAAGGTTCAAGGGGGACCGACGTACCCCGCTCCGCACGCCCTGGAAACAGCTCTAGGTTTTGTTATAATTGGTTCCGCACCCGCTTCTATAGATAGTTTTAGTCACTCGACTGCCTCGTTCTGTTGCACCGTCGAGCCGCCACTGGAGTCTACCATCCGCAAGTTTTGGGAAATTGAAGAGGTCAATGTCCCACCAATCCTAAGCCCTGATGACAAGATGGCTGAGGAGATTTATTGTCGCACGACTACTCGTGATGAGCAGGGTCGTTATGTTGTCGCGCTCCCTTTCAAGGGAGATATTTTTTCGCTCGGTGACTCCCGTGTATCCGCTGAAAGACGCTTTCTTTGTTTAGAACGAAAGATGCAGGCGTCTCCAAAGTTAAAGCAAGCCTATGATGAGGTTGTTAACGAATATTTAGATAAAGGTTACATCTCACCTGCGCCTGCGGACACTGACGAGACCCAGCCTTCGTACATTATCCCGCACCACGGAGTTATTAGAGAAGATAAGCTTACTACTAAACTCCGCGTAGTTTTAGATGGCAGTGCTAAGACTAGCACTTCCGTGTCGCTTAATGACATTTTGTATTGTGGTCAAAATCTTCAAGGTAATTTATTTGACATAATTGTAAATTTTCGCTTATTCGCTGTTGCACTCTCTGCAGATATTCGACAAATGTTTTTGTGCCTTGAAGTGCGCAAATCCGATCGTAGGTTTCAACGATTTTTGTATAGATTTTCACCGCAAGAACCTTTAATGGTTTACGAATTTAATCGTGTTTGCTTCGGGCTTAAATCTAGCCCTTTTCACGCACTTCGCACCGTCAAGCAGTTGGCCGCTGACGAGGGCGATGCATTTCCGAAAGCGAGAGCCACCATTGAGACTGGCTCATACATGGATGACTTCGTGTATAGTGTAGATAGCGAGGCAGAGGCTGTCGAGACGGCCGCTCAAGTTATAAGTCTCATGAAGGCTGGTCAATTTGATCTCGTGAAATGGACGAGCAACTCGCAAACTGCGTTAGAGTCGATTCCACCGTCGCACCGATTGTCTTCGGTTAAGGAATTCGATGAAAGTGATACGCACAAGGTGCTTGGTTTAAGCTGGTCGCCCGCATCTGATACGTTTAGTTTGAAAATTAGTTCGACCCCGCAAACTTGTACTAAACGCAATATCAAAATCAAAAATCAAAATCAAAATCATTTATTGCTGACCAAAGGTATTACAAAGGTATTAAGTACATTTTAAAAGTCCTCTTCGGCCTACCTTGTTGGCATGCAAGAATATAATATATTTTCTTAAGTATTATTAAATAAAATTATCAAATTATCAAATTGTAAAAACTTTAAAAATTAAAAAATTATCAAATGTATGTATTGAATAGAATTATCAAATGCTAATAAAAAATATAAAACAACCAATTCAATACAAATACAAATATGTCAGTTATATATCAGTGTCAACAAAGATCTCAAAGAAGTCAGAAGATACATGTCAACAATAAAAAAATTAAAAATAAAAAATATGTCAAGGAAAATCATAATTATAGGTACTGGCCATTAACACAATAACTATGTAATTCAAAATAACAATTGGTTGCGCCGATGTGGAAGCTGTATTTCTTGACGCGGAAACACACTCTTTCTATACCCAGCTCCCCTCCCGCACTAACCATAGTATAGTTTCCGTCCGCCATTTGTGATATATAGACGCTCAGTCCCGCTATGAACTAGCCAGCGTAAAGGCGGACCGCGCGACCATCTCTCAGAAATGAATAATATTTGTTGCATTTTGACCGCTTCATAGACCTTTACCGATCGGATTGTGCCTCTCGTGTGTCCCTCAAGTGATCTAGTGATGTGGACGGCCGCTCCTGAGCAAGGAAGAGAAGATCCGTGTACCGGCTGCGATGAAAACACGTGGTGTCGTGAAGGTTAGTGTATCCTCTCCTAATTTCTCGGGTTGCATTCATTGCCTGGATCACGTCCGCGGCAACTCGATCACCTGTCTTGTTTGTGTGTAAAGCGTCAATGGAACAGTTATCTACATCCCCGCAATACAGTCCACTACCGCACGTGGCCAATCGCGCCAACATTTTTTGGTCCTGATCGAACCGGATTTTAGCCGTAGTTCGTAGTTTTGTTATTATTCTAATGGGAATAAGCGCACCGCACCTAAATGCCTGGTTATTTTAGTAGAAAACCCCGCATCCAGACATTTAGGCTTAGAATTTGTTGTCCGTTCGCCGCTGGTTCGCATTGTACCTACCTAATACATACATAGGTTAGGTATCATATCAACACTTAATCGTAGTTCGCAATTTTCGCACCGCGCCTAAATACCTAGTTATTTTAGTAGAAAACCCCGCATCTAGGCATTTAGGCTTTGATCTTAGGTATACTAGACACCCTAGTGCATAGGCACAGTGTAATACCTAACGCATTTGGCTTTGTTTTATTTTTTTCAATTACGTTGTTCGCTCGCCGCTAGCTCGCATCGTATTTGCCGGGTACCTGCGTGGGTAGACACGTGGTTGTACCTCATTCCAATTCATACGAAAGTATTTTAATTTGAATAGATATTACGCAATACTTAATCTCTGAAATAATAGTTGAACCTAGACAGCGGTCTGGCTTGCGTAAGTACGATCTGGCTGTTGCCGGGCGCGTTTTGTTCAAGCGTGCATTCACAGTTGTAAATACCTACCTACCTGCCGAGTATCGCTCGCGCCGCCTCGCTGCTCTGTACCGCTAAGATTAAGTCATTTCATATTTGTTGTTTACCGCACTTTAGTTTGAGATTTAATTGTAAACATGTCCCCAAAGGTTGATAAGACCGGTAAGGTTCAATTGAAACTTTTATACGCTAAAAAGGAAATGATTTACTCTCGCGTACAATCGATTTATGATAATGCACTTAAAACCTCTGATTTGGCCATCAGAGATTCGTTCTTGTGTTCTATAGAAAACTTAGATAGTCTACGCGCGGATTTCGAAACCTTAGTACATGACATCAACGTTTTAGAGTTGAATTTGGATCCCGATTACTCAGTGAGTTATCAAGCCTTGTCGTCGTTTGACGATTTGTATTGTCGTATCAAACGCGTCGCTAGGAGTTTGGAGAAACCGGCTGACCTACCCAACCCCACTCGCGACCGACCTAAGTTGCCACCAATTCAAATACCCGAATTTGATGGTAACATTCGCAATTGGTGTCTATTTATAGATAGTTTTGAGAATACAATAGATAAGAACGATTCGTTGACAGATCACGAAAAATTGCATTATCTCGTTGAAAAATTGACTGGTAAAGCTATAACCGTTTGCGCTGGAATTACGTTTAGTGCCGAGAATTATAATTTAATTTTAAATACTTTGAAAGCTAGGTATGAGGATAAAAGATCGGTAGCTAACGCCTATTTAGATCAGATGTTTGATTTGAAATCTATTACGGCATGTAACGATCAAAACTTAGAGAAATTTCTAGATACTTTCGCGTCAGCTGTTCGCGCCGTAAAGAACCTAAAGATCGATGACCTCTGCGACTTCGTATTTTTGTATATGGGTTTAAGGAAATTAGATTCCGAAACCATTCGTTTGTTTGAGTCGGATCATCGCGGCAATAAAATTCCTAAGTTCGAAGACTTAGAAAGTTTTGTTCGCGAGCATATAAAGGTATTGCAACGCTCTTCATCGAAACATGAAGGCGCGAAGATAGTTGTTGATTCTGCACGCAAAGTAGATGCGTCATCGAAGTCACTGAGGTCAACTCATACTTATGTTAGTACCGCACCAGCACATGTACAATCACCTGTTTGCTCTTTGTGTAGTACTCATCATTCGCAACTGTACAGGTGTCCTGGTTTTCTAAAATTGTCGACTAGTGATCGTTATAAATTTGTTCGCGCTAATAATTTTTGTTTTAATTGTCTCGGTACTAAACACCGCGTTGTTTTATGTAATAGTAGAAATAGTTGTCGCAAATGTCAAGCGAGACACCACACTTTGCTTCATTTTGAGAATAGTAATGCCGCATCCAATGTGAGCACGGTTGGCTCGTCGAGCGGTGACACACGGCAGCCTGCGCCGCAGCCGCAGCCCGCGCTCGCGCGCGCTCCGGCCCGCCCGGTGACCGCCGCGGATGACGTCACCTTGTGTTCGTTCTCCGCTAGTGCTGCACTCACTACTGTGTGTCTTGCGACCGCTCGCGTTGTTATTGTTGATGCATTAGGTAAGCCGCGCATTGTTCGAGCGCTGTTAGATGGCGCTTCGCAAAGTAATTTTATTACTCAAGATTGTTGTCGGCGTCTTGGTTTCAATGTTGATAAGCGTTCAACCCGCTCAGTGGTGAAGGGTTTTGGAAGCTTACAGTCAGCTGTTCGTGGCACCGTTAAAACAAGGTTTAGATCTCGTTTTAACCCGTGAAACGTCCATGGTTCAACATATGAACCACGCTTACGCAAGCCCCCGCGCGTCCATGGTTCACATGTTGAACCATTGTTCCTTCGCGTTGATTGGACACGAATTTTTTCACGTTCTATGTGTCTTTGGTGAATAATCGATTATAATCTATTAGTTGAATAAATAATCTATGGATTTCAATGATTTTGAACGCCACTATACCACTGTTGGCAACAGAAAAAAAATAAAATTTTCAGAAGTGCAAGTATTCATTCATTGCCGCCGTTTTTAAAAAATAGACGCAGTTATAGTGATTTTGAAACATGTATAGCAGAAGAACTAGGTTAATGTTTTATGAAATTATTTACAATAATTACTGACAAATAACTGTAGTATATGTTTTAAGTGTATTTTATGCATAATACAAGAAATAAGTTAGTGAAAAACTGTTCAAACTTTTGAAGTGATAATTTCATACCTAGGGCGTCTGACATGTTTGTTGTTATTATGTCTCAAATTATGATTTATTAGTTATGTTATGCTCATAAGTTGTTACAGTATTTATTGCCAAACTTATATCTATAATTGGTTTCTTATACTTTATAACATATTTACGTTAAATATGTAATTCAAAATATACAAAGTGCATTTATGCAACCGCCATGAATTTATCAATCAAATTCATACGTCATATCCTATGCAAGTCTAGATGCACTAGGCACTGACGCTTGACCATCGAATGTCGATATTATTGTCGATAGAATTTTATGCCGGCAAAAAGAAGTTCATGATACATATTTTGATCAAAAAATATATATTTTTTATTATATTGTGTTTTGATTGCGCCATACATGAGAAATTTTATGTTCACTAATAAGGTGGCAAAACAGTTGGCGGTACATTTGATAAAATGTAGATATTTCAAAATTGTGTTTTGATTGTATAAAAGAAAAGTTTTGTGTTTACTAATAAGGTGGCAAAACAGTTTTTGTATACTACTTAGGTGGCAGACAAGCACACGGCCCACCTGATGGAAAGTGGTTACCGTGGCCTATGCATTTGATTGTAATATGGAAAAAAGTTTTATGTTTACTAATAAGGTGGCAAAACAGTTTTTATTTATACTACTTTGGTGGCTAACAAGCACACGGCCCACCTGATGGAAAGTAATTACCGTGGCCTATGGATTTGATTGTAATATGGGAAAAAGTTTTATGTTTACTAATAAGGTGGCAAAGCAGTTTTTATTTATACCACTTAGGTAGCTAACAAGCACACGGTCCACCTGATGGAAAGTAGTTACCGTGGCCTATGGATTTGATTGTAATATAGGAAAAAGTTTTATGTTTACTAATAAGGTGGCAAAACAGTTTTTATTTATACCACTTAGGTAGCTAACAAGCACACGGTCCACCTGATGGAAAGTAGTTACCGTGGCCTATGGATTTGATTGTAATATAGGAAAAAGTTTTATGTTTACTAATAAGGTGGCAAAACAGTTTTTATTTATACTACTTTGGTGGCTAACAAGCACACGGCCCACCTGATGGAAAGCAGTTACCGTGGCCTATGGATTTGATTGTAATATGGGAAAAAGTTTTATGTTTACTAATAAGGTGGCAAAACAGTTTTTATTTATACCACTTAGGTAGCTAACAAGCACACGGTCCACCTGATGGAAAGTAGTTACCGTGGCCTATGGATTTGATTGTAATATAGGAAAAAGTTTTATGTTTACTAATAAGGTGGCAAAACAGTTTTTATTTATACCACTTAGGTAGCTAACAAGCACACGGTCCACCTGATGGAAAGTAGTTACCGTGGCCTATGGATTTGATTGTAATATGGGAAAAAGTTTTATGTTTACTAATAAGGTGGCAAAACAGTTTTTATTTATACCACTTAGGTAGCTAACAAGCACACGGCCCACCTGATGGAAAGCAGTTACCGTGGCCTATGGATTTGATTGTAACTCACTTGTACTTTTCCACATTACTTTATTGCTTATTACACCTGACCGGTTTCGCCTTATCAATATGTGCAACAACAAATTCCACCAAGTGCCATCAATCGACAGTATAAATAGATTTGATTGTAATATGGGAAAAAGTTTTATGTTTACTAATAAGGTGGCAAAACAGTTTTTATTTATACCACTTAGGTAGCTAACAAGCACACGGCCCACCTGATGGATAGTAGTTACCGTGGCCTATGGATTTGATTGCAATATGCGAAAAAGTTTTATGTTTACTAATAAGGTGGCAAAACAGTTTTTATTTATACCACTTAGGTGCAAATATTTGCACTGAGCGGGAACCGAACTCGCACCTCCTGCGGAACAGTCAAATGTTCTTCGACTGTCACGCAGGAGGTAACGCTTCACCACTGAGGCCGCCAATATTTATTTAGGTACATTAATTTTGAATTCAATTTCGATAAATAAATATTTAACAACATTCTACCCAATACTATATATATACTTGTATAATAAATACTTGTATTTTATTTTCGATGTAAAATATATATAGACATAATTATTATCAACAACAATATAGTACAATAACGAAGTACCTACTTCTTTTCAAACAATAATGTAAATCGTTTATCGATATTTTTTGTATTTTGTCAAACACTATCGATAGCCAACGGCTCGCGGCTGTGACGTCAGCGGGTCGCGACTCGCGGTCGCTTCGCGCCCGTCGGCAAATATCAGTTTCGGCGCGAATCAACAACGAGTTTGTATAGGTACAAGAGTTTTGGTGTAAATATTTAGTTTTATGATGTGAAGTGCTACTGAAATGTTATCTAATGGTGAACTACGTTATCGTATTATATTGTTGTGATGTAGAAAGTGATAAATGCACGGCAGTGAAAGTTTAGTGATAATAAAATGTGTAGACGACATGTTGGTTTTGCAGAAAAAAAATTTAAACTGTGCAATTATACGAGCATTGCAGAAAAACGTACGTATTTTTTCACATTTGACAATGATAACTTGATAGGATTTTCTATGCTCGTTTCAATGATGTACATATGATAATATATAATTATAATCTTCATATCTAAATAACGATTTATTGAGGTGCATGACCTCTAGGTCTAGAAGTAATCTAGGTCCAGGGACGTAGTTGAAACTAAGTGCAAATTCGGTCCGGGCCGGCCGACGGGTTAATAATAATATTTGGTTTGACATGGATTCGCTCGTTATAGATAGAATAGCTGAACAGTTGCCTACCGTCCCGGTTGACACGTCTTTATTAACGAAATTTAAAGACTTGCCTTTAGCAGATGAGACTTACGCTGTTCCTGGAGTCGTCGATATATTGATCGGCGCTTCGATTCTCCCGCACCTCCAGTTATCACGTAAGGTTCAAGGGGGACCGACGTACCCCGCTCCGCACGCACTGGAAACAGTTCTTGGTTTTGTTATAATTGGTTCCGCACCCGCTTCTATAGATAGTTTTAGTCACTCGACTGCTTCGTTCTGTTGCACCGTCGAGCCGCCACTGGAGTCTACCATCCGCAAGTTTTCGTTCGGTGGCTCCCGTGTATCCGCTGAAAAACGCTTTCTTTGTTTGGAACGAAAGATGCAGGCGTCCCCAAAGTCGAAGCGGGCCTATGATGAGGTTGTTAACGAATATTTAGATAAAGGTTACATCTCACCTGCGCCTGCGGACACTGGCGGGACCCAGCCGCCTTCGTACATTATCCCGCACCGCGGAGTTATTAGAGAAGATAAGCTTACTACTAAAACTCCGCGTAGTTTTGGATGGCAGTGCTAAGACTAGCACTTCCGTGTCGCTTAATGACATTTTGTATTGTGGTCGGAATCTTTAAGGTAATTTATTTGACATAATTGTAAATTTTCGCATTAATATTAGTAGAATTTTAGCTTTTAGGACTCAACAGTCGCTTTGTGTTGGGCCCACTCTTCGCCCCATCGTTGGGACACATTCGTCGCTAATAGAGTGGCAAAAATTCAATCTGAATTGGCGCCACATAATCTCTTTCACGTTGCTGGCACCGACAACCCAGCCGATTGTCTCTCTCGTGGATTGCTTCCTTCGCAAATTTTAGATCACCCGTTATGGTTTAGTGGACCGTCCTGGATTCATGCCGCTTTAGATAAGTGGCCAGTTAGTCAATTCAATCCCACTACGGTTTCCGAACCACCCGAGGAGAAGAAGCACTCGCTTGTTGTATCGGTCCCACGTGAAGAGACCCTTATTTTGTTGTTGGCTAATCGCGTCTCGTCTTGGTCGAGACTGTTGCGTTGTGTTGTTTGTTCGCCTCTGCCCTCTGCCTAGCCAGCAGTAGGCACGAGCTCCAATCTAGGTTTATATTTTAGTTGTTATTTCCCAAACCTAGATTTAGATTAGACTTTAGATTTGTTTCGCATTTGTCGTTTCGAAGGTAACCCTTCAAGCCGGGGGGAATGGTTGCGCCGATGTGGAAGCTGTATTTCTTGACGCGGAAACACACTCTTTCTATACCCAGCTCCCCTCCCGCACTAACCATAGTATAGTTTCCGTCCGCCATTTGTGATATATAGACGCTCAGTCCCGCTATGAACTAGCCAGCGTAAAGGCGGACCGCGCGACCATCTCTCAGAAATGAATAATATTTGTTGCATTTTGACCGCTTCATAGACCTTTACCGATCGGATTGTGCCTCTCGTGTGTCCCTCAAGTGATCTAGTGATGTGGACGGCCGCTCCTGAGCAAGGAAGAGAAGATCCGTGTACCGGCTGCGATGAAAACACGTGGTGTCGTGAAGGTTAGTGTATCCTCTCCTAATTTCTCGGGTTGCATTCATTGCCTGGATCACGTCCGCGGCAACTCGATCACCTGTCTTGTTTGTGTGTAAAGCGTCAATGGAACAGTTATCTACATCCCCGCAATACAGTCCACTACCGCACGTGGCCAATCGCGCCAACATTTTTTGGTCCTGATCGAACCGGATTTTAGCCGTAGTTCGTAGTTTTGTTATTATTCTAATGGGAATAAGCGCACCGCACCTAAATGCCTGGTTATTTTAGTAGAAAACCCCGCATCCAGACATTTAGGCTTAGAATTTGTTGTCCGTTCGCCGCTGGTTCGCATTGTACCTACCTAATACATACATAGGTTAGGTATCATATCAACACTTAATCGTAGTTCGCAATTTTCGCACCGCGCCTAAATACCTAGTTATTTTAGTAGAAAACCCCGCATCTAGGCATTTAGGCTTTGATCTTAGGTATACTAGACACCCTAGTGCATAGGCACAGTGTAATACCTAACGCATTTGGCTTTGTTTTATTTTTTTCAATTACGTTGTTCGCTCGCCGCTAGCTCGCATCGTATTTGCCGGGTACCTGCGTGGGTAGACACGTGGTTGTACCTCATTCCAATTCATACGAAAGTATTTTAATTTGAATAGATATTACGCAATACTTAATCTCTGAAATAATAGTTGAACCTAGACAGCGGTCTGGCTTGCGTAAGTACGATCTGGCTGTTGCCGGGCGCGTTTTGTTCAAGCGTGCATTCACAGTTGTAAATACCTACCTACCTGCCGAGTATCGCTCGCGCCGCCTCGCTGCTCTGTACCGCTAAGATTAAGTCATTTCATATTTGTTGTTTACCGCACTTTAGTTTGAGATTTAATTGTAAACATGTCCCCAAAGGTTGATAAGACCGGTAAGGTTCAATTGAAACTTTTATACGCTAAAAAGGAAATGATTTACTCTCGCGTACAATCGATTTATGATAATGCACTTAAAACCTACAGTCCACTACCGCACGTGGCCAATAATTTATCAAAATAAATGTCAAGTATATTATGAATTCAAATTTATAGGTAACAAATAAAAATATCCAGATATACATCATATTAATTTCCTGCGAGAAAGTCACTGACTGTGTAGTAGCATTTCTCTGACAGAAACTCATGTAGTCGGTTTTTAAATAGATTAATATTTAATGTCTTAATTTCTGGAGGTATTCTGTTATAGATTACTGGCGCCATACAGTAGACACTTTTATGCAATAGAGCCGTATTTGCTCTATGTATGCGTAGCCTATTACGTGTATTTGCTCTTCGGTTTCGAGTGACTGTATCTGCCAAAGTCTCAAAGAGTTCAGTATTCGACTTTACAAAAGTAGCCGTTTCAAAAATATACAATGACGGTAATGTCAATATGCCATGTTTAGAAAAATATGGTTTACAGCTATCCCTCCTATTCAAGCCAAACATTGCACGGATACATCGTTTCTGGGCTCTGAAGACGGTATCCTTATGTGTCGAATTACCCCAAAACATGATACCGTACCTAAGATGTGACGCAGTCATTCCATGGTACGCTGTAAGTAGAGCATCAGTATTTAATATTCGGGCAAGTTTATACAAGGCATATGCCGAGCTGCTTACTTTTTTACATAATGCTTCCGTGTGTGATTGCCAATTCATCTTATTATCTATAGTAAGTCCTAGGAATTTTGTTGAGTCAACTTCTTCAATTTCTATATTTTCATAGTTTATATTCAGATTTGATATAGTGGGCAGTCTTTGTGTGAATTGCATTAATTTCGTTTTAGATAGATTAATCTTTAAGTTATTATTATCAAGCCAATTTATAATATTCAATAGTACAGTATTAATTTCATTTTCATAATCCTCTCTATTTTGACACTCTATAGCAATTGTACTATCATCTGCAAATAATGTAACCGGATGATTAGTCACTTTAGGCAAATCATTTATGTATAAATTAACAATAAAGGACCCAAGACGCTACCCTGACCCACGCCATATTTAACTGAGCGTATATGTGAAACAAGTGTTTCTTCACGTTTATTTAAGTTATCAACACGTTTAAGCTCTACATATTGCTTTCGATCAGTCAAATATGACTCTATCAGACTTAGGACATTTCCCCGTATACCATAATGGTCAAGCTTTGCTAGTAGGATTTCATGATCCACATAATCGAAAGCCTGAGTCATATCGCAGAAAATTGCACACACCGGTACCCTACGATCCATTCTTGTCATAACTATATTTAAAAAGTCATATATCGCTCTATTTATGCTCTTATTCTGCCTAAACCCTTTTTGCTCTATGGCTAAGATTTCATTTTTCTCTACATATTTATTAATTTGGTTATAAATATATTTTTCGAAGACTTTGGAAAAAACAGGTGTAAGTGTGATAGGTCTGTAGAATTCCATAAGTTCTCTATTTTCTTTTTTGAAAAGCGGTTTTACCACTGAAGTCTTTAGTCCACTTGGATAGATACCTGTTAAAATGCTCAAATTTATTATATGACTTAAATGTTTCGATATACATTGGCTTGTAGACTTAATTACTTTAGTTAATATACCGTCAAACCCCACACTGTTTGTATTTTTTAATGCAGATATGATAGTCTCAACATCCGATGGAATACACGGCGATAAGAACATAGATTTTTTTCTTCTATCGATGTGTGTTGTGACGTTTGTACCACGATTGGCTATAGGTACAATTTTATCAACAAAATAATCACTGAAAGCATTGACTATCTCCTGTGGATTAGTAATTACGGTGTTTTCACTTATTTTTAATTTAGAGATTGCATTTGGAGGATGGTTCCCTTTGGCCTGATTTATAATTTGCCAGGTGGTTTTCGACACATTTGTCGAGGTTTTAATACTATGTATGTTCCGAGAACGCTGTGTCAACCTTATTATATTTTTATATCTACGTGCATATTCTTTATATTTGACTTTATTCGCTTCATTCGGGTTTAACCTATAATTCCATAACAGTTTTCTTTTAGTCTTGCTGCAGAGTTTTATACCTCGAGATATCCATTTAACCTTATTTACAGATTTCATAGTGATAATTTTATATGGGAAACACAAGTTATAAAATAGATTAAATGTATCCAAAAACCTGTCGTAGGCTACATTTGGGTCCTCGGTTGAGTATATGTCAGAGAACGATAGACTACCAAGACACGACTTGAACTTATTGATGTTTTCTAGATTATATCTACGCCTATTTATGCGCCAAGACTTAATTTCACCTTGAATTATGATTGGACACTCTATTAGTTGCGCAGTGTGGTCGGACAACCCGTATTCCAAGATTTGAGTATTACATTGTTTCCTGAAGTTATGCATAAAATTATCTAGGCATGTTTTAGTTTTAAGTCTCGTAGGTTTACGTAAAGCTAGTTGCAATCCATACTGTGATAGTAAACATTCAAATTCCCTAGTAATACTATTGTTGGCTAAAACATTAATATTATAATCACCTGCTATTATAACATTTTTATTGTGCTTACCACAAACCATTTTTAGTAGCACGTCCATCTTTTCAAAAAATATATTCAAGTTACCCGCAACGGGCACTCTATACAAACATATTATAATAATCTTACAATCGGTCAGCTCTACAGCACAACATTCAAAAGCACCAGCAACAGCTAGTTTATGTACTTCCCGTATTTCCTGCCATTGGTGTCCCTTTTTAATTAATATACACGCACCGCCTCTTCTTTTATCTTCTCTGCTGTATGCTGTGGCTAGATGGTAGTTTGGTAATGCTAGACTATCTTCACAACCAGATAGCATAAAGTGCTCTGTTATACAAACAACGTCCACGTTAACATTTTCGTCGCGCAGCTCCTCCAATTTGACGGCGAGTCTGTCAGTCTTGTTTAGCAGACCCGCAATATTTTGGTGAAGTATATGTAAGCGCTTATCGTCGAAAAAACGTAGTTTTATTTATGTTGTCAGCAATCGTCAAATTTCGATGTATTTCTATGCTTTCGGGCGTAAAATGTTCTATTTCCCATAGTATGCTGTCGAAAATATTCTTCATTCCATTATTATTCAGTCTTCCATCATATTTAGAGAACATTGTATAGTCATTTGATAAAAATAAATTCGAGTCTACCAGCGTTGCATAGTTGTGTGTGTTAAGGTCAAGATAGAGTAAATTTGCAAAAGTCTCCACTCGCCAGTTATATACTGCAGCATAATAGCTATATTTGTACGTAGGAAGGCATAATATTATGTTTGTATGCCGTATTTTCTGTAGACAGTTTCTTAATTCTAATATGAGCTCAAAGTAATTGGCGGTCTTATTAAATTCTTCTTCCCCTATTAAAATTACACAATAGTCATTCTTTGTGAAAGCAACTAGTTTCTGGCATAGATTTTTAAGAATATTGCTAATGCCACAATTGGGTAGAAGATAATGGCACAACTGAGAGTCCTTGAACGTATTCTTCGCTATTTGTAAAACACTGTTCGTCTTGTTGGTACTTATAACACATACCTTTTTCTTATTACTTTTTGACTGTCCATTTTCACCCTTATACAATGTTCTATTTTCTATGTGTAGTCGGCCATGATCGCTCACCGACGGCTCAGGGGTTTTTACTTTACTCTCACTAATATTTGAATTGTTCGGTAGGCGCTTTTCCTGTGGGTCTATTATTGATTTATTGGACGGTGAGTTGAAGTTTAAAAGTGTACGGGAATAATTGTCAAAGCTGTCTGTTAAGCGGCGTCTATTGTTTTTTGACTTAGATTTTCTAATTGATGTTAGTGGACTTGTACATATTTGCTTTAATATTTCAATTTCCTGAGCTAACTTGGTTATCTGACTTGTAAGCTCATTATTTTCAAGAATAGTATTATCAAGCTCATTCTGAGTAATTTCCAAACTAGATTTTAATACTTCGACTTCAACTTTCAAGTCTTCAGCGAGAGAACAGTGCTTATGCGATGGCAGGTTTAAGCTCTTATTCAATGTATCATCAGATGTTGAAGAATTATTCATCAAGCTGTTTTCGTATAGACTTTCATGTGAGATGGTTCTTGACATACATTGCCTTCTAATTGTAATGTTTGTGGAGTCCATAGCTATTTATCTATTTTCAACACGTAACGCCCTCTAGTGATCAATCTATAGATCCGTATGCAGTTTATTCATGAAATGACGTCGTTGCAAATTACCTTATTATAATCCACTCGTAGATAGATGTCGCTGTATCCTTAATTTGTTTCCAAGAATTTTTGAAACACAAAAAGTGCTCAGTAACTAGGATTCGAACTGCCGCCCACCAAAACACAAGTCCACAACCCAATGCAATACGCCACAGAGGTGTTACAACTTCGTGCAAAATTTGCAATCATATGAGTCAACAGAAGTGTTAGAATCAAAATTCTTTGATTCTGTGACTCATTGGATTGGAATTTTTTTCCGCATTCCAAGCATTCAGTATGAACTGGATCACTTATTTAGTCACAAAATATATAATATTTTTGCACTTGGTTCACTTATATGTCTGCCTTGAATTCCTTGTTTGCTTTTATATCACCGTATTTAATGTTTTGACACTGATTTTTGATATAGTAATAGGTTTTAAAGTTCAATCTTAAAATCGTTCGCTTCTTGCACTGCGTATATTAATATCTTCGCGAACACTCACAGTTGATCTACTGTTTATTATTAATAGTTCTATAATATTTTTGGTTTAAACTTATACTCTAAATTATTTTTAAAATTAAATAAATACGGAGCTACTTCAAACTGTGTCTTCACTAGATAGCGCCATCTCTCTAGCGTCATCTCTCACGCATTATCCTGTCGTGTGTGGCACGGATATGGGACGTAATGGGATTCGTAGCTCCTGTCGTTTTGTACGCCAAACTACTTATAAAAGAGCTTTGGCTTTCCAATTGTGATTGGGACGACACCGCGCCCGACAACATTGCTAAGTTGTGGGCTCGCTTTAGAAAAGAACTTTCTGTGCTTGACCAAATACAAATTCCGCGTCATGTAGGTATATCGCAACATAGTGTTGTTACGGTAGTAGGCTTCGCGGACGCTAGTGAGAAGGCGTATGGAGGAGTAGTCTATTTTCATGTCTCGAATGTAGGTAAGGTTTTAATTAGCCTTATAAGCGCGAAATCAAAGGTCTCTCCCCGTAAGGTCGTCTCTCTGGCACGCCTCGAGCTATGCGCTTTACAATTGTTAGTTAGATTGATCACCTCTATCGCCAATGCTTGTAGTAGTCGCATTAATATTAGTAGAATTTTAGCTTTTTCAGACTCAACAGTCGCTTTGTGTTGGGCCCACTCTTCGCCCCATCGTTGGGACACATTCGTCGCTAATAGAGTGGCAAAAATTCAATCGGAATTAGCGCCACAAAATCTCTTTCACGTTGCTGGCACCGACAACCCAGCCGATTGTCTCTCTCGTGGATTGCTTCCTTCGCAAATTTTGGATCACCCGTTGTGGTTTAGTGGACCGTCCTGGATTCATGCCGCGTTAGATAAGTGGCCAGTTAGTCAATTCAATCCCACTACGGTTTCCGAACCACCCGAGGAGAAGAAGCACTCGCTTGTTGTATCGGTCCCGCGTGAAGAGTCCCTTATTTTGTTGTTGGCTAATCGCGTCTCGTCTTGGTCGAGACTGTTGCGTTGTGTTGTTTATGTAGGCCGATTTTTGAGAATTTTATCTACGCGCGGTCATATAACCGCCGCTGATTTAGATAAAGCTGAATTGGTCATACTTCGCGAGTTGCAGAAATGTTATTTTGCTTCTGAATTTAAAAATTTAGAATTTAACAAACCTTGTAGTCGTTCTTTCCGACACTTGAAACCATTTTTGGAAGATGGACTCATTCGAGTAGGTGGTCGTTTGAGAAATTCAAGTTTAGGATTTGAACAAAGGCATCCAGTAGTTCTCCCGCGTAAGGACCACGTATTAGATTTGTTAGTAGATTATCATCATAAGGTGAATTGTCACGCTGGTCCCGATTTGTTAATGTCTATTTTGAGACAGAAATACTGGATAATTTTCGCTCGTAATTTGATTCGCGCTAGAGTACACAGATGTGTACCTTGTTTTAAACTCCGCCCGCGTTTTATCGCGCCAGAAATGGCCGATCATCGCTCTTGTCGTGTTGTTCAATCCGCAAAACCTTTCGTACACACCGGCACAGACTTTGCTGGGCCTTTCAAAGTCACCATTGCTCGTGGTCGTGGCATTCGCTCCACGAAAGCTTATGTTTGTTTGTTCATTTGTATGACAACTCGCGCGGTTCATATAGAGTTGACCGGTGATTTAAGTACGCAAAATTTTATGTCCGCTTTTAAACGTTTTTTGTCGCGTCGTGGTCCGGTTAAGCGCATGTATTCGGACAACGGTACAAACTATGTAGGGGCCCGACGTAGTATTTCGGAATTGCACACATTCTTACGGTCTAAGTACTACCAAAGTGAATTCGCTCACATCTTAGCCGAAAATCGCATTGAATGGTACTTTAACACGCCTGCAGCTAGTCATTTTGGTGGTAATTGGGAAGCGAATATTAAAAGCCTTAAGTCGCATCTGTTTCGCGTCATAGGCGAACAGATTCTCTCGTTCGAGGAGTTAAGTACCGTACTCGCTCAAGTAGAGGCGGTGATGAACACGCGTCCGCTGTGTCGGACTCTATCTAGCGATCCGTCAGAGCCATTAGCGTTGACGCCAGCTCACTTCTTAAATACGACTCCTCTAAAATATTTGCCCGCAATAGATGTTGATGACGATAGAATGCACCTTCTAACTCGTCACGCTCTTTTAGATAAGTTGGTCCAATCGTTTTGGAATCGTTGGAGAACCGATTATTTGCACACGCTGCAGTCACGTCAAAAATGGAATACTCCATCCAACCCAATTACTGTAGGTACGGTGGTAGTCCTTATGACTGAGAATGCGCCTCCTTTACATTGGCCTCTAGGAGTAGTAGAGGAAGTTTTTCCCGATTCCCGCGGGATAACTCGTGTTGTACGGGTTAAAACTGCAACCGGATCGTATCTGCGCCCGGTTGTTCGCCTCTGCCCTCTGCCTAACCAGCAGTAGGCACGAGTTCAAACCTAGGTTTATATTTTAGTTGTTATTTCCCAAACCTAGATTTAGATTAGACTTTAGATTTGTTCCGCATTTTTCGTTTGAAGGTAACCCTTCAAGCCGGGGGGAATGGTTGCGCCGATGGTAGAATTTGTATTTTTTTTGCTCAATAGTAGTAATTCAAGTCATTGACGCGGAAACACACGCTTCCTGTACCCATCTCCCTCCCGCGCTACCTTTTAAAGTGAGATAGCAATAGTTTCCGCACCGCTCAATTGTCAAAATAGACGCATATTCACCTTCGCACTTTGAACTAATAAACAATGGCCGGCGGCGCTCGCGTCTCTCAGAAATTAATAATGTTTGTTGGATTTTAACCGCTTTCATAGACCTTTACCGATCGGATTGTGCCTCTCGTGTGTCCCTCAAGTGATTTAGTGATGTGGGCGGCAACTCCTGAGCCAGGAAGAGAAGATCGGTGCACCGGCTGCGACGGCACGTGGCCCCGTGAAGGTTAGTGCATCCTCTCCTAATTTCTCGGGTTGCATTCATTGCCTAAACCACATCCGCGGCAACCCGATCACCTGTCTTGTTTGTTGTGTAAAGCGTCAATGGAACAGTTAACTTCACCCCCCGCGAAATACAGTCCACTAGCTCACGTGGCGAGAATTGCGCTTCCAATGTGTGTCCGAAGCCAGTCAATATTTGCGTATGTGTGCCATTGAGTTGAATATGTGTGTCCGAAGCCAGTCAATATTTGCCTATGTGTGCCACTAAGTTCGATACGTGTGTCCGAAGACAGTCAATATTTGCGGTATGTGGCCTAGTGAGTTCAATATGTGTGTCCGAAGACAGTCAACATTTGCGTATGTGTGCCAAAGAATTCAATATGTGTGTCCGAAGACAGTCAATATTTGCGGTATATGGCCGAGTGAGTTCAATATGTGTGTCCGTGGACAGTCAATATTTGCCTATGTGTGCCACTAAGTTCGATATGTGTGTCCGAAGACACTCAATATTTGCGGTGTGTGGCCGAGTGAGTTCAATATGTGTGTCCGAAGGCAGTCAATATTTGCGTATGTGTGCCAATGAGTTCAATTTGTGTGTCTGAAGACAGTCAATATTTGAGGTAAGTGAGTTCAATGAGTTCAATATGTGTGTCTGAAGACAGGCAATATTTGCGGTATGTGGCCGATTGCGTTCAATATGTGTGTCCGTGGACCGTCAATATGTGCCAATGAGTTCAATATGTGTGTCCATGGACAGTCAATATGTGCCAATGGGTTCAATATGTGTGTCCGAAGACAGTCAACATTTGCGTATGTGTGCCAAAGAATTCAATATGTGTGTCCAAAGACAGACAATATTTGCGGTATATGGCCGAGTGAGTTTGATATGTGTGTCCGAAGACAGTCAATATTTGCGGTATGTGGCCGAGTGAGTTCAATATGTGTGTCCGAAGCCAGTCAATATTTGCGTATGTGGGCCAATGAGTTGAATATGTGTGTCCGAAGCCAGTCAATATTTGCCTATGTGTGCCAATGAGTTGAATATGTGTGTCCGAAGATAGTCGATATTTGCGGTATGTGGCCGAGTGAGTTCAATATGTGTGTCCGAAGACAGTCAACACTTGCGTATGTGTGACACTGAGTTCAATATGTGTGTCCGAAGACAGTCAATATTTGCGTATGTGTGACAAAAAGTTCAATATGTGTGTCCGAAGACAGTCTATATTTGCGTATGTGTGCCACTGAGTTCAATACGTGTGTCCAAACACAGTCAATATTTTTTTTTTTTTTTTTTTTTTTTTATATAGGACACGTCAATTGGACTTCGCCTTGCCTGATGGTAAGCTGAAGGCAAAATCCCAGAAAAGAGGGTCACCATTACTTACACATACCGTGTGACAATGGTGACACTCAGCTTGACGGCCTTATCATATGCTTTTTCACGCCCCGCTTAAAGGACCCGGGACTGTAGGAAGAAGGAAACACGTGAGCTGGTAATGAATTCCAGGCCTTAATGGTGCGACAGAGGAAAGAGTCTCCGAACCGCTTGGTTCTTGATCGGATGTTTTGCACCGTGTGCGGATGACATCTAAGACCTGCACGCGTTGTCCTGTGTAGGAAAGGGGAGGGTGGGACTAATTGGAAGAGCTCATCAGAACACTCCCCATGGTACAGACGGTAAAATACAGCCATGGACGCAACATCTCTACGCAGCTGTAAAGGTTCTAGGGTGTTCGTGATCTCGGGATTCCCAATGATGCGGATCGCACGTCGCTGCAACCTGTCGAGAGCATCTAGTAAGTACTTTGCTGAACCATCCCAGAGATGCGAGCAGTACTCCACACAGGAGCGAATTTGTGTCTTGTATAGAAGACACCGCTGCTCCGGCGTGAAAAATCGTCTCACTCTGTTCAGGACTCCGAGTTTTCGTGAGGCTGTTTTGATGATGCTTTCGATGTAGTTTTTGTTATTTAGGTTGCAGCGAACATCCATACCTAGGATATTGAGATTGTCCTGCAGCGGCAGTGGCGTGCTCTGAAGAGTGGGGAGGGGAAGGAAAGAAGATACTTTTGCTGTAAACGCACATGCCTGCGTCTTCTTGGCATTGAACTCAACCAGGTTCTCAGAGCCCCATTGAGAAATGTGATTCAGGACCCCGTCAAGCTCAGTGACAAGAAGCTGCCTTTTCTCTGCGATATCTGACTGCTTGGCCGCTGGATGTCCATGATAACTCCCATGTAAAGTGCTATCGTCTGCATAACAATGAACATTGCCGGTAGACAGCATGTCGTTGATATGCAGAAGAAAGAGAGTGGGTGATAAGACGGACCCCTGGGGCACGCCAGCATTAACCTGCAGAAACTCTGAAGCTCGTCCGTCACAAAGGACGCGAATACGGCGCCCCTGCAGGAAGCTAGCAACCCAGTTGCACAGCCTAGAAGGCAGACCAAAGGCAGGTAGCTTAGAAAGAAGCGATTTGTGCCAGACTCTATCGAAAGCTTTGGCGATGTCAAGACTAATTGCCAGTGACTCGCCGTGCTTGTCCATAGCCTCACCCCAAAGATGGGTAACGTATGCTAGAAGATCACCCGTTGACCGTTTCGGTCTGAAGCCATATTGCCGGTCATTAATTAAGGAGTGATCCTCTAGGTGCCGCATGAGCTGTTTGTTAATTATGTGCTCAAACACTTTGCACAGCACTGAGGTGACGGCTATGGGTCGATAGTTGGCTGGCTCCGAGCGATCCCCCTTCTTGGGAATCGGCTGAACATTCGCCTCTTTCCAAGGCAAAGGCACTGTACCCGAACTGTAGGATAGCCGGTACAGGCGCGTAAGCATTGGAGACAACTCCGCTGCACATTTTTTCAAAACTACCGCTGGAATACCATCCGGACCACTGGCTTTCCGGACATCGAGTGATTGCAGCACTGCACGGACATCGCGTTGCCTGATATGGATATCAGGCATCGCGTGGTCACTGTCGGGTAGTGTTGGTGGCTGCGTACCACAATCATCGATTCGGGAGTTGGCCGCAAAGAAATTAGCCAGCAGATTTGCCTTCTCTTGCGACTCATGGGCCAGGGATCCATCAGGGTTACGCAGCGGAGGCAGCGAAGGCTGACAGAAGTTGGCTTGCACGGCTTTAGCCAGTCGCCAGTAGCCACGGCTTCCCGTGGGATGCATCACTAGCTCTTGACCAAGCCGCGCTATGCGCAGGGCATCCGCTCTGACATAGGCCCTTCTACAGACCTTTGTGGCTCTGTTGTACGCTGCCTTGAAGTGGCCCAGATTGGGATGGCGCGTGGCGCGCGCCCTTACCCAAGCGCGGTACGCAGACTGTTTTTGTTCAACAGCTTCCGCGCACTCGCGCCCGAACCAAGGGCGCACCCCGCGGTCACCGGTGACATCGGTGTATGAGATATAGTATTCCATACCCAGACCGATCTCACCGGCGACAGCAGTAGCACAATCCGATGGGTTCTTACCTTCAAAGCAGCGCTCAACCCACGGGATGGACGCAAAATAGTCACGAAGTCCATCCCAGTCCGCTGACGAGTAGTGCCAGAGACGCCGCTTCCCCTGCACGGGTCGTGGGGGCGCCATAATAGGCACCGTGGAACAGACCAGGCAGTGGTCAGAGTTGCCTAACGCGGCTCGCACCGATACACTGTACCGGTCCGGATCACTCGTCAGCAGAAGGTCTAGCAGAGAAGGTGCTTGGCCCGACCTTCTTGGTATCCTAGTGACCTCGTGCACCAATTGGGTCAGGCCGTGCGCCAGAGCAAATGCGTGGGCGGCTCTTCCCGCATGGTCTGTTTTGGAGGAGCCCAACCAGATCTCGTGGTGGGCGTTAAAATCCCCCAAAAATACCATTTCGGCATTCGGAAATCGCTCCTGCGCATCATCTGCCGCCTGACTCAGATATTCAAAGAGTCGAGTTGTCTCAGCATCTCCTGTATGGGAACGGTAGAGGCACACATAGATCTGACTCGTAGGGCCATGGTCTACGTGTACCCAAAGGACGGAGAAGGATGGGTCCTCTAGGCAGCGCAAACGGCGACAGCAAACATCCGCCCTAACAAACACGCACACCCCGGCTTTTGCACGAAAACTTTCCTCAAGAACATAGCCAGGGTAGAGCAAGTAGGTCGTGTCGTCAGGGCGGTGTATTTGCGTCTCCGTTAGAAAAAACATGGCAGGTTTCGCCGTCTCTAGGTGTTGGTGGACGGCGTTGAGGTTTGCATGGAGCCCACAGATGTTAGTGGACTCCACCTCAAATAGCAAGCTTTTGGGAGTGTGACGAGCCGCTGTGTTGCCTTTTTCTATAAATTGCGCTGCCATGAGTTTGGGTGGGAGAAGGCGTGAAAAAAAGAAGTGATTGCCGCCGCAGCACCGTGTGACAAAGCGCGGGATATTGGTTTTATCTATGAATGTGAGGCATGGCGAGAGCCGACGCGCCGAACGGAAGGGCCCCCGTACCCCCCCGAGTATGGTCGCCGGGCTCCCAAATCCGGTCACCAACCGGCACGACGAACCATATCGGGATTATGCGCGGCCTGGTGAGGCAGCCTCCCAAGGTGGTTAACCGCAGTTGGGCCCCTGTACTATACCGCGGGCGGCCAGCGGCACCACCGTTTCTACAGGTCTCCCTGTTCGGCGCATCGCCCCGCGCCATCCCCACTAGACTACGCCAAGACCCACTGGTCCCACTAGTGCTGCGACAACCACCACCTCTGCCCGGCTATGCACATGCTGACCCCTGAACACAATCCAACCGAGATTGAATTGCTATGGAGGGTTTTTCGCAATAGTGCACGGTGGTACCTACCCGGTCGAAACTTGAGACAAATTTGTGCCACCAAGTTTCTACCACCAGTAAAATATTTGCGTATGAGGGACAAAGAGTTCAATATGTGTGTCCGAAGACAGTCTATATTTGCGTATGTGTGACACTGAGTTCAAAATGTGTGTCCGAAGACAGTCTATATTTGCGTATGTGTGACACTGAGTTCAAAATGTGTGTCCGAAGACAGTCTATATTTGCGTTTGTGTGACACTGAGTTCAATATGTGTGTCCGAAGACAGTCAACATTTGCGGTATGTGGCCGAGTGAGTTCAATATGTGTGTCCAAGGAACGTCAATATTTGCGGTATGTGGCCGAGTGATTTCAATATGTGTGTCCGTGGACAGTCAATATTTGTCTTTGTGTGCCACTAAGTTCAATATGTGTGTCCGAAGATAGTCAATATTTGCGGTATGTGGCCGAGTGAGTTCAATATGTGTGTCTGTGGACAGTCAATATTTACCTATGTGTGCCAAAGAGTTAAATATGTGTGTCCGGAGAGAGTCGATATTAGCGGTATGTGGCCGAGTGAGTTTAATATGTGTGTCCGTGGAAAGTCAATATTTGCGTATGGTGGTATAGATAAGGTACACTTTTGTTTGAGTGGTTCGAGAGAAACAAAGATGCGTGTAGTTCGGAAGCTAGTTTATTGGCGACTAGTTTTAACAAACATTGAATGTTCTTTATAACACGCGGAACACAATATATGCATAGCTAGCTATAACCGTTTATGAATCAACATACCGCCCACCAAAAGGACTGTAAGTGCTTTTCTAATAACATTACTATGATTCAAAAGTATAATAACATGCAAATAATTAGTGTAAAATAATCATGTTCTATTTAGTTATCAATTTTGATCGATAGGTAGTAAACACAGCTTGGTGATGGTTCTTCGTGTGACTGTATTACCACTCTTTACGCTGTAAACCCTCGTGTAGCCGTCAGCTCCGGGATGCTTGTCGGTGATTCGTCCTAGTGACCATTTTCCAGGTGGTAAGTTTTCAATTTTGATTAAGACAATATCTCCTATTGCCAATTCCGGCTCTCTCTTCTTCCATTTAGGACGCTGCTGAAGTTGAGTCAAATATTCATCTTGCCAGCGCTGCCAGAAATCATTCAAAAGTTTTTGTGTGTATTGCCAGCGAGACAAGTTGTGAATCTTTTCAGTTTTCATAAGTGGTGATGGGACTGTTATTGGTGCTTCTCCAATCAAAAAATGACCAGGGGTCAGTGGATTTAATACTTCTGGATCAGTGTCATCTATTACACATAACGGACGTGAATTGAGGCAGGCTTCGATCTGGCACAATATTGTGGTCATCTCTTCGTATGTGAGGTGTGTTGTTAACACTCGTTTAAGGTGGTTCTTAACTAGTTTCACCCCTGACTCCCACAAACCCCCAAAATTTGGGCTGTAAACCGGGATGAAGTGGAATTGTGTGCCGTCTGTTGCTAAAGTTGTTTGGACTGGACCTGTGAGATGCAGGTTGGCTTCGTTCCACGCTTCTTGTAGTTCTCTGTCTGCACCCACGAAGTTCCTGCCATGATCACACCATAGATGACTACATTTTCCTCTTCGTGCAACAAAACGTCTAAAGGCACCTATGAATGCTTCTGTAGTTAAGTCTCCAACGAGTTCTAGATGAATTGCTTTGGTAGACATGCATATGAAGATCGCAATATAGGTTTTTGTAGTCTTGTTGCCTCGCCCTTTAACCATCAGTGTTTGAAACGGTCCCGCAAAATCTACGCCGCTGTGCAGAAATGGCCTTGTTGGATTTACTCTCTCAGCGGGTAGGTCTCCCATCATTTGTGTTTTTGTATTTGCTCTTAATTTAGCGCATTTGACGCATCTATGTACATGTTTCTTCACGAGTGATTTGGCTCTAATAATCCAGAACTTGAAACGCAAGTAACAAAGCAACAGCTGTACTCCACCGTGAAGTGTCTTCTCATGTGCATCAGCAATTATTAACGGCGTCAAGGCATTTGTGGTTCCTAATATTATAGGATTCTTTCTTTCTTGAGGTAGGTTTGCATGTCGGAGGCGACCGCCCACCCTGAGTATATTATGCTCATCTAAGTAAGGATTAAGCGATCTTAGGTGACTCCTCTTCTTTACTTGTTTGTTTGACTTTAGTAACTGTATTTCTGCTTTGTATTCCTCCTCTTGGACTAATTTTATGCAAATATTTAAGGACTCTTCTAATTCCTTAGTTGATAAATAATTATTTGTATTAGTTTTGTAGTGTAAAAATCTTCTACAGTAAGTAATAGTTTTTATTAATTCTGTTAGACTTGAGAAATCTTCAAACCCTTTAATAATTTTATTTTCAAAAGCTTCTATTTCTTCTGTGTTTAGGTAAGTGTTGATTTGTGTTGTTTTTAATTCTGCATCTGTGTCTATCACTTCTAGTTTACTAATGTATATTTCCTTTTCAGATAGCCAACTCGGGCCTTGCCACCACAGTTTGCATTCCTTCAGTTCGGAGAGAAACATTCCTCGCGAAGCCAAGTCAGCTGGATTGTGACGTGATTCGACATGATGCCAGTGTTTGTTATTTATGTTTCCGATGATTTCCACCACACGATTTGCCACGAAGGGTTTCCATCGGTTGGGTTCTCCACAAAGCCATGCGATAACTATCGAAGAGTCGGTCCAGGCATACATTTTAGACGATGGTATCCTCATTGCTTGTCCAACTTGTTTCATGAGTTTGGATAATATTAAAGCTCCACACAGTTCAAGACGGGGTATAGAGATTGTTTTTAGGGGAGCCACTCTGGTTTTGGCTGCAATCAGTTTTGTTTCTATATTATTGCTTGTGGTTTCAACTCTTAGGTAAACAGCAGCTGCATAAGCACACATCGAAGCGTCGCTGAACCCGTGAAGTTGTATGTTGTCTTTGTTGACGTTCAACGTCCCAAGCCATCTCTCAATTTCTATTTGTTTGACGTTAGAAAAATCGTCTCTTATTTTAAGCCATTCTTTTTCTAATGCCATGCTAACTTTGTCATCCCAGTTTGCCTTCTCCAGCCATAACCTTTGTATAAGTATCTTCGCCATAATTGTACTTGGCGCTATCCAACCAAGAGGGTCAAACAGTCTTTGTATATCAGATAAAATACTACGTTTTGTTATTGTGTGAATTTCAGGTGAGTAATCTATTTTGTATTGAAATTTGTCTGTGCTCAAATTCCATACAATTCCAAGCGCCCTTATGGTGCCGTCAAGATTCATATTTATGTGAACGTTAGCTGACCTTTTTTCTTGATCTACAGACTTCATAAACTCGATGCTGTTGGAAGCCCATTTAGTAAGTTGGAAACCAGCTTGTTTCAATGTGTCTGATACGGCTTTGGACAGTGATATAGCTTCTGTAACTGAGTCTGAACCCGACAGTAAATCATCTACATAGAACTCCTCCATTATTGTTTGAATCACGAGTGTATTCTGTTTAGCTTCATCCTTAGCAATTTGTTGCAGTGTTTTGACAGCTAAGTAAGGTGCAGGAGCGGTGCCAAAGGTGACACGCAGCAGTCTATATTCTTCAAGAGGATCAGTTTCATTATATCTCCAGAGGATACGTTGGTAGTCTGCATCATCTTGGGTCACTAATATCTGACGATACATTTGTTGAATATCAGCCATGAAACAAACTTGCCTCATTCGCCATCGCATCAAAAGGTTTCTTAGGTCCTCTTGCAACTGAGGGCCTACTAACAACTCATCGTTCAAGGAAACATTGTTTGATCCTTTACAAGAAGCATCGAATACGACACGTGTTTTAGTAGACTCTTTGTCTACGCGAACAACGGCATGGTGAGGTAAGTAGACGCTTGTATTATTTATTTCCTTTTCAGGTACCTTTTCTATGTGACCTTGTTCAATGTAATCGTTTATAACTTTGATATATTCTTTTTTCAGGTCTGGCGATCTTCTAAACCTCCTTTCAAGTTGCGTAAATCTCTGAGTGACTATTTCTTTAGTATTTCCTTGAGAACACAGTGGGTTGTTTGTTTTGAATGGTAATTTTACTATGTATCTTCCTTGGTTGTTTCTAGTAGTAGTATTCTCATATAACTCTTCACACAGTTGTTCTTCTTTTGTTAAATGTCTTTTTGTGTCCACATCTATCTCCCATATTGATTTCAGCATATCCTCTACGTCAACTGTATGGTGCATGACAAAATGTGTTTCTTGTGGTTGTTCTGTGTGAATTTCTCCGAACAAGACCCAACCCAGGCTCGTTCTTTGAGCGCTAGGTGTTCCTGATGGACCTTTGATGAATTGGTTTTGCAGAATTTCAGCGTATTCTTTCACACCCAGGAGTAGGTCTATTTCACCTGGCTTATAGTAGGATGGATCAGCCAAGTTAAGACCTTGAATGTGAGGCCATTGTTTTGTGTTGATTGTTTTGGTGGGTATCTTTGTAGTCAGCGGTCTAGGCATTACGTATGCCTTTATTGGTAAATAGAAATCTTCGTCATATTGTGATTTTACTTGTAGCTGTACCACATGCTTGAGTTTGATTTGTGTAGATCCCACCCCAATGACGTTACCCTTTACAGGTTGTCGTTTGAGCTTCAATAGTTGAGCCGCCTTCTCGCTTATAAAAGCTGCTTCGGAACCTTGATCTATTAGCGCCCGCAATATAATAGTGTGTCCAAGTTCGCTCATTGCTTCTACTATTGCAGTTGCTAGCATTGCTTGCTTCTGCTTAGCGCTGAGTTGGGATGCCATCATTGTGTTGACTTGTATGTCTTGCTCTTCTCCTACATGTGTCACAACTGGTTGCGATGTAACTGATGAATTTCCAGGTTGTGAGGTCTCTTTTTCATGCAGCAGAGAATGGTGGCGTCTCTTGCATATGCGACAGGACAAAGGTACTTTGCACTTAAATACCGAATGGCCTGTTACTAAGCAGTTGTAACATAAGTGATTATTTTTAACAAACTCGCTTCTTTCAGCTGGTTCCATTTTACCGAATTCTTTGCAATGACTCAATGTATGGTTATCCTTGCACATAGCACAAATCTTCTTTGGGGTCGGTGTGGCAACATGAAATGAGCGTTCCTTAATTATTTTATTCTCTTTAGTGCTCGTTTGTTGTGTTAATTCTAAAGTGCGGAATTTTGACTCCATAAATTTCTTAAGGTCTTTCCAAGAAGGTAAGATGTCTTCTTCTTTATGTGCGTACTCTTCCCAGTTCTTATGGGTCTCTGGGTCCATCTTCTGCACCAGAAGATATATCAGGATAGGATCCCAAGAGTCCGTAGAAACGTTTAAATTGGTAAGGGTATTTAAACATTCGGCCGTTGTGTCTAACAAGCATTTTAATTGAACAGCGGATTGAGTAGACATTTTCTTTGAATTAAATAATCTTCTCATAATAGAATTTACAGTTAATCGTCTGTTGCCATACCTTTGTTTCAGAATATCCCATGCATATAAATAATTATCGGCAGTAACCATTACGTGCTTCAACAGCGACTCCGCTTCTTGTGTAACACTCAACTTTAAGTAATGTAGTTTTTGTACATCACTCAATGAGCTGTTATTGTGCACTAACGATGTAAACAAATCTTGAAATGTTTGCCACGACTCATAATTTCCAGAAAATTTAGGTAGGTGAATTTTAGGTAAATGTACAATGGCAGAATGTGGACTTACGGTGCTATTCTTCTCAACCGGTATTGATTCCATACTTGATTTATTCGATAATATTGTAAGCATATCCTTCAAGTCACCCTGTAGAACATTGTACAAATCTTCATATATATTAAATTCCTCGTTTAAAAAATACGACATAGACCCCTTTTGTTCTTTAGACGAAATTTTTACTAATTCTAGATGCGCGCTTTTAAATGTATTCCAATAATCTTCGATTATCTTCACACGTGCTTCTATGTAACCTTTTGTTAAACGGGACTTCGAGCATTTTCTAAGGTTAGTCTGTGTTTTCTGGACTAAACTGGCAGTATCTTCTAGCACGGAAAGAAGTTGTTGTTGTTCAGCTGTAATAGTCGTCGGCATTTTGATGTAAAACTATTTTCTTCAATAAATATTCTTCGTAATAAATGCACAAAAAAAAAGGTTGGCTGTTGCAATGCGGTCTATTGTTCTCTCGGCACGAGTCCTCAGGTAGTCGCGTAGTAGATCCGGCTCGATTTCGACCATATGGTGGTATAGATAAGGTACACTTTTGTTTGAGTGGTTCGAGAGAAACAAAGATGCGTGTAGTTCGGAAGCTAGTTTATTGGCGACTAGTGTTAACAAACATTGAATGTTCTTTATAACACGCGGAACACAATTTATGCATAGCTAGCTATAACCGTTTATGAATCAACAGCGTATGTGTGACACTGAGTTCAATATGTGTGTCCGAAGACAGTCAATATTTGCGTTTGTGTGACACTGAGTTCAATATGTGTGTCCGAAGACAATCAATATTTGCGGTATGTGGCCGAGTTAGATCAATATGTGTATCCGTGGACAGTCAATATTTGCCTATGTGTGCCACTGAGTTCGATATGTGTGTCCGAAGACTGTCAATGTTTGAGGTATGTGGCCGAGTGAGATCAATATGTATGTCCGGAGACAGTCTATATTTGCGTATGTGTGCCGAAGAGTTCAATATGTGTGTCCGAAGATAGTCAACATTTGCGGTATGTGGCCGAGTGAGTTCAATATGTGTGTCCGAAGACTGTCAATATTTACCTATGTGTGCCGCTTAGTTCAATATGTGCGTCAGAGGAAAGTCAATATTTGCCTATGTGTGTTAATGAGATGAATATGTGTGTCCGAAGGCAGTCAATATTTGCGGTATGTGGCCGAGTGAGTTCAAGATGTGTGTCCGAAGACAGTCAACACTTGCGTATGTGTGACACTGAGTTCAATATGTGTGTCCGAAGACAGTCAATATTTGCGTATGTGTGACAAAGAGTTCAATATGTGTGTCCGAAGACAGTCTATATTTGCGTATGTGTGACACTGAGTTCAAAATGTGTGTCCGAAGACAGTCTATATTTGCGTTTGTGTGACACTGAGTTGAATATGTGTGTCCGAAGACAGTCAACATTTGCGGTATGTGGCCGAGTGAGTTCAATATGTGTGTCCAAGGAACGACAATATTTGCGGTGTGTGGCCGAGTGAGTTCAATATGTGTGTCCGAAGACAGTCAATATTTGCGTATGTGTGCCAATGAAATGAATATGTGTGTCCAAACACAGTCAATATTTGAGGGATGTAGCCGAGTGAGTTCAATATGTGTGTCCGAAGACAGTCAACATTTGCGTATGTGTGCCAAAGCATTCAATATGTGTGTCCGAAGACAGTCAATATTTGCGGTATATGGCCGAGTGAGTTCAATATGTGTGTCCGTGGACAGTCAATATTTGCTTATGTGTGCCACTAAGTTCGATATGTGTGTCCGAAGACACTCAATATTTGCGGTGTGTGGCCGAGTGAGTTCAATATGTGTGTCCGAAGGCAGTCAATATTTGCGTATGTGTGCCAATGAGTTCAATTTGTGTGTCTGAAGACAGTCAATATTTGAGGTAAGTGAGTTCAATGAGTTCAATATGTGTGTCTGAAGACAGGCAATATTTGAGGGATGTAGCCGAGTGAGTTCAATATGTGTGTCCGAAGACAGTCAACCTTTGCGTATGTGTGCCAAAGAATTCAATATGTGTGTCCTAAGACAGTCAATATTTGCGGTATATGGCCGAGTGAGTTCAGTATGTGTGTCCGTGGACAGTCAATATTTGCCTATGTGTGCCACTAACTTCCATATGTGTGTCCGAAGACAGTCAATATTTGCGGTGTGTGGCCGAGTGAGTTCAATATGTGTGTTCCGAAGGCAGTCAATATTTGAGGTAAGTGAGTTCAATGAGTTCAATATGTGTGTCTGAAGACAGGCAATATTTGCGGTATGTGGCCGATTGAGTTCAATATGTGTGTCCGTGGACCGTCAATATGTGCCAATGAGTTCAATATGTGTATCTATGGACAGTCAATATGTGCCATTGAGTTCAATATGTGTGTCCATGGACAGTCAATATGTGCCAATGAGTTCAATATGTGTGTCCGAAGACAGTCAACATTTGCGTATGTGTGCCGAAGATTTCAATATGTGTGTCCAAAGACAGACAATATTTGCGGTATACGGCCGAGTGAGTTTGATATGTGTGTCCGAAGACAGTCAATATTTGCGGTATGTGGCCGAGAGAGTTCAATATGTGTGTCCGAAGCCAGTCAATATTTGCGTATGTGTGCCAATGAGTTGAATATGTGTGTCCGAAGCCAGTCAATATTTGCCTATGTGTGCCACTAAGTTCGATACGTGTGTCCGAAGACAGTCAATATTTGCGGTTTATGGCCGAGCGAGTTCAATATGTGTGTCCGAAGCCAGTCAATATTTGCGTATGTGTGCCAATGAGTTGAATATGTGTGTCCGAAGCCATTCAATATTTGCCTATGTGTGCCACTAAGTTCGATATGTGTGTCCGAAGGCAGTCAATATTTGCCTATGTGTGCCAAATAGTTCAATATGTGTGTCCGTGGACAGTCAATATTTGCCTTTGTGTGCCACTGAGTAAATATTTGCGGTATGTGGCCGAGTGAGTTCAATATGTGTGTCCGTGGACAGTCAATATGTGCCAATGAGTTCAATATGTGTGTCCATGGACAGTCAATATGTGCCAATGAGTTCAATATGTGTGTCCGAAGACAGTCAACATTTGCGTATGTGTGCCAAAGAATTCAATATGTGTGTCCGAAGACAGACAATATTTGCGGTATATGGCCGAGTGAGTTCAATATGTGTGTCCGTGGACAGTCAATATTTGCATTTGTGTGCCACTGAGTCAATATTTGCAGTGTGTGGCCGAGTGAGTTCAATATGTGTGTCCGATGACAGTCAATATTTGCCTATGTGTGCCACTAAGTTCGAAATGTGTGTCCGAAGACAGTCAATATTTGCGGTATGTGGCTGAGTGAGTTCAATATGTGTATCCGAAGCCAGTCAATATTTGCGTATGTGTGCCAATGAGTTGAATATGTGTGTCCGAAGCCAGTCAATATTTGCCTATGTGTGCCTCTAAGTTCGATATGTGTGTCCGAAGGCAGTCAATATTTGCCTATGTGTGCCAAAGAGTTCAATATGTGTGTCCGTGGACAGTCAATATTTGCCTTTGTGTGCCACTGAGTCAATATTTGCGGTATGTGGCCGAGTGAGTTCAATATGTGTGTCCGAAGACAGTCAATATTTGCCTATGTGTGCCACTGAGTGTCAATATTTTCGGTATGTGGCCGAGTGTGTTCAATATGTGTGTCCGAAGACAATCAATATTTGCGGTATGTGGCCGAGTGAGTTCAATATGTGTCCGTGGACAGTCAATATGTGCCAATGAAATGAATATGTGTGTCCGAACACAGTCAATATTTGAGGGATGTAGCCGAGTTAGTTCAATATGTGTGTCCGAAGACAGTCAACATTTGCGTATGTGTGCCAAAGAATTCAATATGTGTGTCCGAAAGACAGTCAATATTTGCGGTATATGGCCGAGTGAGTTCAATATGTGCGTCCGAAGACAGCCAACATTTGCGTATGTGTGCCAAAGAATTCACTATGTGTGTACGAAGACAGACAATATTTGCGGTATATGGCCGAGTGAGTTCAATATGTGTGTCCGTGGACAGTCAATATTTGCCAGGTGTGCCACTGAGTCAATATTTGCGTATGTGTGCCAATGAGTTGAATATGTGTGTTCGAAGCCAGTCAATATTTGCCTATGTGTGCCTCTAAGTTCGATATGTGTGTCCGAAGGCAGTCAATATTTGCCTATGTGTGCCAAAGAGTTCAATATGTGTGTCCGTGGAAAGTCAATATTTGCCTTTGTGTGCCACCGAGTCAATATTTGCGGTATGCGGCCGAGTGAGTTCAATATGTGTGTCCGAAGACAGTCAATATTTGCCTATGTGTGCCACTGACTCAATATTTTCGGTATGTGGCCGAGTGTGTTCAATATGTGTGTCCGAAGACAATCAATATTTGCGGTACGTGGCCGAGTGAGTTCAATATGTGTGTCCGTGGACAGTCAATATGTGCCAATGAGTCAATATTTGCGTATGTGTGCCAATGAAATGAATATGTGTGTCCGTACACAGTCAATATTTGAGGGATGTAGCCGAGTGAGTTCAATATGTGTGTCCGAAGACAGTCAACATTTGCGTATGTGTGCCAAAGAATTCAATATGTGTGTCCGAAGACAGTCAATATTTGCGGTATATGGCCGAGTGAGTTCAATATGTGCGTCCGTGGACAGTCAATATTTGCCTATGTGTGCCACTAAGTTCGATATGTGTGTCCGAAGACAGTCAATATTTGCGGTGTGTGGCCGAGTGAGTTCAATATGTGTGTCCGAAGGCAGTCAATATTTGCGTATGTGTGCCAATGAGTTCAATATGTGTGTCTGAAGACAGTCAATATTTGAGGTAAGTGAGTTCAATGAGTTCAATATGTGTGTCTGAAGACAGGCAATGTTTGCGGTATGTGGCCGATTGAGTTCAATATGTGTATCCGTGGACCGTCAATATGTGGCCGATTGAGTTCAATTTGTGTGTCTATGGACAGTCAATATGTGCCAATGAGTTCAATATGTGTGTCCATGGACAGTTAATATTTGCCAATGAGTTCAATATGTGTGTCTGAAGACAGTCAACATTTGCGTATGTGTGCCAAAGAATTCAATATGTGTGTCCTAAGACAGACAATATTTGCGGTATATGGCCGAGTGAGTTTGATATGTGTGTCCGAAGACAGTCAATATTTGCGGAATGTGGCCGAGTGAGTTCAATATGTGTGTCCGAAGCCAGTCAATATTTGCGTATGTGTGCCAATGAGTTGAATATGTGTGTCCGAAGCCAGTCAATATTTGCCTATGTGTGCCACTAAGTTCGATATGTGTGTCCGAAGACAGTCAATATTTGCGGTATGTGGCCGAGTGAGTTCAATATGTGTGTCCAAAGCCAGTCAATATTTGCGTATGTGTGCCAATGAGTTGAATATGTGTGTCTGAAGCCAGTCAATATTTGCCTATGTGTGCCACTAAGTTCGATATGTGTGTCCGAAGGCAGTCAATATTTGCCTATGTGTGCCAAAGAGTTCAATATGTGTGTCCGTGGACAGTCAATATTTGCCTTTGTGTGCCACTGAGTCAATATTTGCGGTATGTGGCCGAGTGAGTTCAATATGTGTATCCGTGGATAGTCAATATTTGCCTATGTGTGCCACTGAGTTCGATATGTGTGTCCGAAGACTGTCAATATTTGCGGTATGTGGCCGAGTGAGATCAATATGTGTGTCCGGAGACAGTCAATATTTGCGTATGTGTGCTGAAGAGTTCAATATATGTGTCCGAAGATAGTCAATATTTGCGGTATGTGGCCGAGTCTTTACCATGGTGAGTGTTCTGATGAGCTCTTCCAACTAATCCCACCCTCTCCTTTCCTACATAGGACAACACGTGCAGGACTTAGATGTCACCCTCACACTGTGCAGAATATACGAGCAAGAAACAAGCGGTTTGGAGACTCTTTTCTTTGCCGCACCACCAAGACCTGGAATTTATTACCAGCTCACGTGTTTCCTTCTTCCTACAGTCCCAGGGCCTTTAAGCGGGGCGTGAAAAAGCATCTGATGAGGCCGCTAAGCTGAGTGCCATCATTGTAACATTACTTAGTGTCTGTAATGGTGACCCTCTTTCCTGAGACTTTGCCTTTAGATTACCATCAGGCGAGGTGAAGTTAAGTTGGCGTGTCCTATATATAAAAAAAAACCATGGCAGGCAGGTCATGATCCTATGGATCCTATGGATCATGACCTGCCTGCCATGGTTTTTTTAATAACATTTGTGCCATAAAACAAATAATATATCGCTTAAATTAGCGATTTAAGTTCATGAAACATTAAGTTTGTGATCTTAACTTCAGAACACACCATTTACGCTGGAGAACGTACAAAATTAAATGTACCTTAAGTTTGTTAGGAGACCCTGGCCCCTAGCTGTCCTATATATTTTTAATACATATATTTTAATATTTTTTTATACCACTTAGGTGGCAGACAAGCATACGGCCCCACCTGATGGAAAGTGGTTACCGTGGAATATGGACGTGTGTAACACCAGAGGAGTCACACTCGCGCTGCCGACCCTGTAAGCACAGAATTTCTGTGCCGTCAGTGTAGAAGATAAAGCAGGACAAGCCTTTAGTCTTCCCACTGACAGCACAAATTCTCCAGTGAGCTCTGTCTACCCTATTCACCGCTGGGAACACAACACAAGGTTATTATAGCTGCAGTATTCTGTAGGGCGGAGATACTTCCCCAGTCGGACTGTTCAATTGGGTAGAAATGACGCTGTGTCCTTACCTCCTAGAAGCTTACCTATATACTTTTATACATAATACATAAAAATAACCTGACCAATGCAAATCTAAACTACAATATGGCGTCCATCAAAAGGGGCATTAGGAGGTTTCTTTAGGGTCGGCAGCGCGAGTATGACCCCCCTGATGTTGCACACGTCCATAGGCCACGGCAACCACTTCCCATTAGATGGACCGTGTGCTTATCTGACAGGTAGGTGTCAAACAAGCACACGGCCCATCTAATAAAAATCTAATAAAAAAAGGACCAATACTATAAAACTGGAAAATTTGTTTGTTTGGTTGAACGCGCTGAACTCAGGAACTACTTATTCCAATTGAAAAAAATATTTTTCTGTTGTATAGTACATTTATAGAGGAAGCCTATACGCTAAATATCATCACGCTACTGCTCAAGGGAACGGAACAGTCAATCAAAGAATCAATTTCATTTATTCAGTTTAGGCACATAAAGAGCACATATGAACGTCAAAATTTTACAATTATGTATGTCAAGAAATAATATAAAAATATTAAATAATGTAAAAATAAACCATTGGAAAATGATTCTTTCGCTGGTTCGGTAGATTAGTTCTACTGAGAAGATACCAGCAAGAAACTCAGCGAAGTACATTAGAACTAGATTATTTTTCTTTTTTATATTTGTTTTGGTTTACAATTTATTTTGTGTGAGTAAGCAAGAGACTTATGTTGACCACGCATTAACATCATTAAGGTACTCATTCACTTTATAGTAACCTTTACTCATTAAAGTTTTTTTCACTTCTATTTTAAATTTATTTACTGGCATATTAATCAAGTCCTGAGGAATTTTATTAAATATTTTTATGCAGCTGCCTACAAATGAATCACCAACCTTGTGAAGCCTAAGTTTTGGTACAACTAGTTTATTTTTATTTCTCGTATTAAAATTGTGTACATCAGATAGTTTTTCGAAAATATTTAGGTTTTTTCGGACATATAAGATATTTTCATAAATGTATTGAGAAGCAACTGTTAAAATATTAATTTCTTTGAAAAGTTCTTTCAGCGAGTCACAGGGTCTGAGGCTATAGATCGCTCGTATCACTCGTTTCTGTAGTACAAATATAGTTTCAATATCGGCAGCTGAGCCCCACAGCAGCAGACCGTATGACATAACGCTATGAAAGTAGCTAAAATAAACTAGTCGTGCAGTTTCCTCATCAGTCAGTGACCTTATCTTTCTAACCGCATAGGCAGCTGAGCTAAGTCTTCCTGCCAAGGCTGTGATATGAGAACCCCATTGCAGTTTACTATCTAGAGTTATTCCAAGAAAAACTGTGGTATTGACTATTTGGACAGATTCGTTATTCATTTTAATATTAATATCTGCCTGTCTTACATTTGGCATAGTAAACTTTACACATTTAGTTTTCTTCGCATTGAGCAGCAAGTTGTTACTTGTAAACCAATGTAATATATCAGAAAGGGTATTATTCACTTCGTCAAGTACTACTTCATGTCTATCAGTCTTAAAAATTAATGATGTGTCATCAGCAAATAATACAATTTCACAAAGATTTGTCGCGAAGTAAGGAAGATCATTAACATATATCAATAATAGAAGGAGTCCTAATATCGAGCCCTGGGGTACTCCCATAACTAATGGGGCACCAGAAGAGTCAGTGCCATTAACGTTAACTTTTTGAATTCTGTCAGTGAGGTAAGACGTAAGTAATCTAAGTGAGCCGCTTGAAACACCATAATATTCTAATTTTAGTAACAACGTCTCATGATCATGAGTAATTATTAATGTACACAAATCCGGTCAATTCCCATAGGTTGTTTAAAATTCATTAGTAAATTGCTTGCATATGTATGTGACTTAAAAAAAAGTCGGTTAAGTGCGATTTAGACTCGCACTACGAGGCTTCTGTACAAAATTGTAAGGTCAAAATCTTCCACTCTGTATATTGGTGTGGTTCTCGGCAAAGTAGAATCACCTCATATTTTCCCATGCGCTGTCATACAAGGCGACAAAGGGATAGGGCTACTTAACAGCAGACAGATATATACAGCCCAGACTCAGCCTCAGATGCAATGCTTGAATCAAGAATAGCGTCCGGATGACGGCAATAGACTCGCTCCCAATTACGTGGGACCGAATTCAATGATTGGTGAAATGTGGATGTTTATTAACCTCTGCCTAACTTTCCGGGGATAAAGGCGTGAGTATATGTATGTATATAAGATTGCAATTATAATCGCGATTAAGTACCTGGTGTTGTTTTTATTTGTTTCTTTAAAAAAAAAAGATTTTTTTGTTTTCAATGATGTTCACTATCTCCAGCATTTAGAATACTTTCCTTTCAGGTTAGGTCAAAATCTTACACCCTTTTTTTACGTGCGTAAAATCCCCCACGGTTATCCCCCCACCGGAGCCAGTGGAAGAGGTTATGTCGGACTCGAACCGACCAAAACGCACGCCGCCTGCGTGTCGTTTTTGGTTGCCGATGGTGAGATTGACAGCCATCTGGCACTCTCCTTGGGTGTGGGGACTACAGAGTCCCCAACTCGTCCCCGGAAACGGGAAGGCGCGCGAGGCGCGCCGCCGCCGCGGCCTGCTTCTGCCAGGGTGACAGGTGGCTCCACCAGTCACCTGCGCTAATGGGGAAGGAGGTCATTCATCGACCTCCGACGCCCGAGCTGCCTTCGTACACGTTCAGATTGGCTTGCGATCCTTAATCTTACACCCTATATATTTATATGCATAACATACAACAATTTACACTGATCGCGCATCGAACCGTGTCCCCACAAGGTCCGTCAACCATTGTCCACCAGACCACATGTGACCAAAGCTATAACTCTCCAGTCGTCCAAAACACTCGCCGCTCGTAAATCTACGAACAAAGTATAACTCTGTCGCACGACGCAGTGTAACTCTCTGGACAAATAATTACTGTACTTAGAGTAGCGTACTGCGTGAACGAAGTCTAGTATGCTCAGATGAATTGTTTGAGATGATGCCCACAGCTACATTCTATCATCGCACAGCTCACCACAAGCAGGGAATTCATCCTCACACATTACGACCGCTAACAGTACGCACAAGGTGGAGTGAAAGGAACTCCATCCCACGCACCCTCAAGCTGTGGAATGAACTTAGTGCTGTGGTTTCTTCAAAATAAGGTACCAAATACTGGTTAATGAAGGAAAACAATATTTTGACTGATTTCATTTCTAGCTTGACATACATGAAAGATTCATAATTGGTATTTCTGTAATTTGCATGTTATTTATTTGTTTTATTCTATTCATCGAATTTTATTTATTTAAATTATATATTACAAATTAAATTAATTACAATACAAATGTCCAATCATTATTTGCAATCATAGATTTTGTCAATTGTTATGTCAAATCAAATAACCCGCCCCGTATCGTTCCCGGCGCAAAGGTGCCCATGACACTGGCAGCGTTGCCTCGCTGAATCGCGATGGCCATCCTCTGCCCCAGAAACGTGCCGGAGCGGGAGTCACCAGCTTGTTCGTGGATACGGCGGCCCATCTCAGCGATTAAAAAGCACTTCGCCTCCGACCCCCAACCGCCCATAGTCTCCACCGCAATGGGCACTAAATAATATTGTGGCTCCATTGCGACGTATTACATTTTTTTTCTGCTCGCCGCGTCCTCAGCTGCCGACGCAGGAGCACTGACGGAGCGTAGAGGTGCGTAGTCATCGAATTAAATTTTGACATATCTGTGATTATAATAAATGTAGCTTTAATAATATAATTTGATCAATGTAATTTTGTTATGCAATTTAGTACCTAAAGGAATTTCATAATGTGATTAAATAATACATTCAAATAATTTCATCTAATAATATAATTTAAAAACGCAATTTAATAATGAATTTTGTATAATTGTAAGTCACTAATCTAAAAATGTATTATAATTATATAATAAGGTATAATGTATCACTTAAATTTAAATTGACTTGATGCGTGCTATAAAGAAACAACATATTATTGCATGCAAGTATTTATTTTAACTTTAAAATTTAAACCTAATCTTTAAATTTATTTTTGCACATCGAAGTCGGTGAAACATGCTGCACTAATTAAAGTAACAACCTCTTACTTAGTGTTAAGCCATGTTTCTTGCAATGAAAATTTTATTTCATTTCTAAAAATAAAGAAGGGAATTAGAGGGTTACTACATGGTACTCTCACGTGTTTCCTTCTTCTTACAGTCCCGGGTCCTTTAAGTGGGGCGTGAACGAGCATATGATAAGGCCGTCAAACGGAGTGTCACCATTATAATATTGTTGGTGGCAGTAATGGTGACCCTCTTTCCTGCAACTTTGTCTTTAGCTTACCATCAGGCGATGTGAAGTAATATTGACGTGTACTATATAAATAAATCTTTATCAGGCAGTAGACTTTAAAGTCAACTGAAGAGGCGATATTATCGAATTCATTTGTGTATGTTTTGCAAGATCGATTCTGACTAGTTTGCTTAATTTTTTTTACTATTTTAATAGCTTAGTTAGTTAGCTGTGTCAGTCGGGTACCAATCACTGGATTGAGCTTCATCAACCCAGAGTCCTCTCCACTGATCGTCACTACTAAAAAATATAAAAATTTCAATAGGGAAGATGGATTCAAACTATCCGGAACGTGGAATCCAGTGATTAAGATACTAAAACCAAAAAACACTGTACCGTTAAAAACTGACATAGTGAGTGTGGTGTGTCGCCAGCCTAACCGTTCATAATAAGTGTAATGGTGGGTAGGCGCACAAAAAACGTTCCCCGCATACCTCTCGACGTTCGCAAGCTAGTCAATTTGTGACCACGGGTGCTGCAACGCATCCGAAACGTGGGTCGGCAAAAATAGTAAGTTCCAAGAATTAATCTCGAAGTTCCGAACCGTTGTATAATTATACATACATACATTTACTTACTTACTTACTTACTTACATTATATGTACGTATCACGCCTTTATTCCTAGAGGGTTAGGCAGAGGTAAAATTAACACCCACTTTTCACCAATAATTGTATTCGGTCCCGTTGCCGTGTTGTTGACGCGTGGTTGCCAGCATTGCCGCGTGGTTTCCTACAGAGTAGAATTTAGACCACCCCATATCGTCACTTGCGGTGTCGTATAAGGCGACTAAGGGATAGGGCTGCTTAACATCAGACAGATATTTACAGCCCAGACTCAGCCTCAGATGCATGACTCGAGTCATTAATAGTGCCCGGAAAATGGCAATAGGCTCACCCCCTATTACGTGAGACCGAATACATAATTATATACTTATTTACAAATATCTTAAGAATCCATAAGTAAGTAATCAACATTCTAGAACCCACCAGCACCCAGCACTCTATTCGAGAACTATTCAAACTCATGAACACTATTTCAGCTAGTACCGATACACACAACTCAGCAGCACAAAACCACAGATTTATGTGTTCCGTCCGACTGAACTGTACGCTCGTATATCAGGAGGGATGCACGCGATATGCGGGGCTCACGGGGCTCACGGGGCTCACGGAGCCTTCACGAGTCTTTACCATACGACGGGAGATGAACTAGTCTGTTACTGTGTGCATAAATTGCTGGTCGTGACAGAAATGGCCGCAGAAAAAATTAATCTATTGTTTATGTATGTATAGTGCTAATTGGACGGTTTTATAAAAAAACTGACCGAACTTATTTATTTATTATATACTTTATTGTACACCATTAATATATATATATATCTTCCAACTAATCCCACCATCTCCTTTCCTACACAGGACAACACGTGCAGGGCTTAGATGTCACTCTCACACTGTGCAGAATATCCGAGCAAGAAACAAGCGGTTCGGAGACTCTTTTCTTTGCCGCACCACCAAGACCTGGAATTCATTACCAGGACATGTGTTTCCTTCTTCCTACAGTCCCGGGTCCTTTAAGCGGGGCATGAAAAAGCATCTGAAGAGGCCGCCAAGCTGAGTGCCAGCATTGTAACATCACTTAGTGTCTGTAATGGTGACCCTCTTTCCTGAGACTTTGCCCTTACCTTACCATCAGGCGAGGTGAAGTCAAGTTGGCGTGTCCTATATAAATAAAAATGTGTAAAAAAACTTTTTAAGTTAAACGGTTTTATGTTAAACATACATTGCAATGTTTAAGATAAATGTACTAAAAACCAAAAAATAATAAAATAGATACAGTCGTGGGAATTATAAAAAACATATGCATAGACTAGACTAAAATATAAAACCGTGGGGCACGTCAATTGTCTCTCTTTTATTTACATGGAGTGTATAACTATTGGAATTTCCATGAGCAAGAAAATAGTAAGTAATTTCCTCACCGTCTGCGGGCCAACTGCCTAACGACGAATTAAACGATTCTTCTATCGCACATTAAGTCGATAATTTGTAGACAATTTTGTACGTAGTATAAATTTCAACTTGACACCTCCACGCATTCCTGATAAAAAGGTCTTAACAGACAGACGAATAACAAAATAATTTTCAATAATGGTTCCGTTATTTCCTCTTCTGGTACGAAACCTTAAAAACATGTGAGCCTGTATATGTATATATATGCTCATTTCGCTCCAGGGTAGGTAGAGACAATAGCTCGCCAATTGCTTCTATTTTTACATACTTTACTTAAGTAACCTGCTGCCTGTCCAGGCGGCACAATAGGGGGCTGGACAGGCAGCACACTGGCACACCCTCTAAGTTTTCGGTTTGAACCAATATAGATAAGATTTGCTTAGCTTATATTATAGCTTTTCTCTATCGCTCGCTCGCTGGCGATGTGGCCACAGGTATTTCTCTATTTTTACATGCATAAATCGTTTGTCGTGACAGAAATACGCGCGGGAAAAATTCACACTTAATATAACTGCGAGCGCTGATTCAGTCTCTACAAACTACATGAAGTTAATTATTCTCATGGCGATTTCCTGGTTTATTCTGGATTACCCCTGTTACTAATTCCCCCCGAAAATGTATCACTTTTATGATAACGTTTTATCAACGCGGTACTAGTTTTTTTTATACCACTTAGGTAGCAGACAAGCATACTTCTCATCTGATGGAAAGTGCTCACCGTGACCTATGGACGTTTGTAACACCAGAGGTGCCTCACTCGCGCTGCCGACCCTGTAAGCAAAGAGTTTCTGCGCCGTCAGTGTAGAGGACAAAGCAGGATAAGCCTTTTTTTTAGTCTTCCCACTGAGAGCACAAATTCTCCAGTGAACTCTGGCTGCTCTACTCAACGCCGGGAACACAACACGAGGTTATTTAGCCGTAGTATTATGTAGGGGGAGGTACTTCCCCAGTCGGACTGCTCAATGGAACGGTAATATCGTCGTGTCCTAACTCCTATTATTACTATACAGAAAATACAATTTTTGAATCATATTTCATAGAATTCAGTCACACATTAGGTTTTATAATATTTATAAATACAGCATTAGGATCGAATAAGATAAGAAAATGAAATTGGCTCAGGCAGGATTCAAACCCGCGATATTTCCCTTACAGGAGGAATGTTCTGACTCCTCAGCCACTAAACCACACCTGAATCATCCATATATCTTTCTTCTATACGATTTGAATAGTTAGCACACTAAATGCTTTAAAATTTCATTCAACAGAATTAGTAAATGCACAAATAACGACATAAGCCGGGAACCGCTTATATCGGTATGTTGACTTTAGCGAGAGCAACTGCCATTTGACCTTCCAACCTCGACAGAAAAGCTTACGTTAGAGCCTCGTCGTTTCGAATATAAGCTTCATCGTGGTGGGCTCGCTGATTATTATAATGATTTTTGTTTTTATACACGGCCCACCTGATGGAAAGTGGTTACCGTAACCTATGAACGTGTGTAACACCAGTGGAGTCACATCAGTGCTGCCGACCCTGTAAGGACAGAGATTTTATGTGCCTTCAGGGCAGAACACAAAATCAGGACAAGACTTTGGTCTTCCCACTGACAGCACAAAAACTCTTCAGTGAGATCTGGCTTCCCTACTCATCGCCGGGAACACAACACGAAGCTATTATAGCCGTGGTATTCTGTAGGGTGTAAGTACATCCCCAGTCGGACTGCTCAATTCGGACGAGAATATCGTCGTGTCCTACCTCCTCCGAGCAGTAAAAAGAGCTTTGTAAAACAATTATTTTATAGACACATACTGCCATCTATGAGACATTTTCTGCTCATTTCAAATCTATGATATTATAAAACTGAGTTTCCAGCCATCTATCGGTTGATTCAGAACTAAAACCCAAAATGGTTCTACATGAAGTTAAACTTTACTGTTCGTTCACCAAAAGATGGCGACACTATCGTTCTTTATAAACAGATTTGTTTCTCAACAAGCCGTTTGTAAGTTCCAGTTGCGTATCATAGATGGCGTAACTGTAACATACTGCAAAACTTTGGCGGCAAGTAATAGAGAACGATAATATATTTGCATCAATTCCATTATAACTCACGAAGTATGTTCGACTGCTACGCAGGAGACACGGGTTCAATTCCTGCCCAGAGCAAATATTTGTATACACGAATATGTTTTTTTTTTATACCACTTAGGTGGCAGACAAGCACACGGCCCACCTGATGGGAAGTGGTTACCGTGGCCTATGGACGTGTGCAACACCAGGGGCGACACACATTTGCATTGGTTTTAGGGTTTCTATGTTTAATATGTAGGTATGTATTTACAAAAAGAAAAGTATTTAAGTCTGTTTATCCGCATTCTAGATTCCATAACACAAGCTAGTTAAGCTATGCTGACCATGGATCTAGATAGCATTGTGTAGAATATTTATTTATGGTAGCAGTCGTATGAAAAAAGTGTCTGGGTAGGAATCAGGAGCCCATACTTTGAGAGAGGCTTATGTACAGCAGTGGACTCGTGCCGCCTGGTTCCTGGCAGAGTAGAATTTGGACCACCCCATCTCTTCCCATGCGGTGTCGTACAAGGGAACTTAGGGATAGGCCTGTTTAACATCAGACAGATATATACAGCCCAGACTCTGCCTCGTGTCGGCAATAGTGCCCGGAAGATGGCAATAGGCTCACCTCCTATTACGTGGGACCGAATTTAATTATTGGTGAAATGTGGGTGTTGATTCACCTCTGCCTAACCCTCTGGGGATAAAGGCGTGATTATATGTATGTATGCATACTGTCCTAGATAAAAATAAGTATTTACTTCACAAAAAATGCTTAAGGCGCAAAAAAGTTTTCACTAAAAAGTTGGAGTCACATGTAAATTGTCACAGTTCGTTTAGGCGTGTCGAATAAAAAAGAACTTATGAATAACTTGTGAATTGTATTATCGTGACGTCAGCGTGGTGTGCTGACGATGACGCGAGTTCCATGATTTTCAGTTTACACAATAAAATCTATGAAAACTGCCCAAGAAGTTTTCACTTCTAAAACAAACACTGTATCAAATCGATCTGTTCTATCCCCCTCACGGGGTACATCTATGAGGTGAGCTGCACTGACCTGAGGGGGGGTTGAGCCTTCTCTTGACGTACTGCATGAGCTTGCCCGTGAGGCCGCGCTTCTTGGGGTCCTTGTCTTCAGCATTCTGGAGCAAGGAAAAGGAGTTTTTTACAATAAGTCACAGGTAATCTAAATAAAATATTTGTACTCCATTCGGTACCAACTTAACTAGTCTTGTAGTGGCTTTTTATCTAAACACATATTAAACAATTAAACTAGGCTGACTAACTAGTGGTTCAATTGCAGGTTCTAGACTTTAAAATGATTTTTCAAACAGAAAAATATTAATTATACTTATTTAAAAATAATAATAAATCATCTCTACCGAGGTGAGTGTTCTGATGAGCTCTTCCAGCTATCCCACCCTCTCCTTTTTTACATAGGACAACACGTGCAGGGCTTACATGTCACCCTCACACTGTACAGAATATAAGAATCAAGCGGTTCGGAGACTCTTTACTCTGCCGCACCGCACCACCAAGACATGGAATTAATTATCAGCACACGTGTTTCCTTCTTCCTACAGTCCCGGGTCCTTTAGCGGGGCGTGAAAAAGCATCTGATAAGGCCGCCAAGCTGAGTGCCACCATTGTAACATTACTTAGTGTCTGTAATGGTGACCCTCTTTACTGTACTTTTCGCTTAATATCAGGCGAGGTGAAGTCAAGTTGGCGTGTCCTAAAAAATGTTTATGATGAATTCAGTGAGACTCAAAAATATTTCTCACTCCGTAGTTGTTAACTGTATCGGAGTATCTAAGAAATATCGTCAATTCACTTAAAATATAGAAAAAAAATAATCTGTTCAGGTGGGATTCGAACCCGCTATCTTTCCCTCCGTCGCCGTGACACGGATATATGTATAGAAGAATTTGGATGGTTTAAGGAGAGGTTTCTGTGGCTTAGTGGTCAGAGTTTGAATAGCTAGCATAAAAAATGCTTTAAAATTTTATTCAATCGTAAAGTCATACTGCAACTCGTTGTTCGAGTCAAAAAAGAACCCCGTCACAGAAAACAACCCCCAAAAAGTCGAAAATAAGTTGTGTTAGTTAGCCCTATAACTTTGATAATCCTAGTAATATACATACATATATAATGATGCAAGCGTTGTCATGCCGTTGCGTTGCGTCGGGGGTTAAAAAAGAAGGCATGATTATAAGTTTCAATCTCTGATTTGAGTTGTTTGTTGAAGAATTGTATTCTTGAATTATACGTGTGTTATGTCTGTATTTATAAGTTTGGCGCGCAAATTATTATATTTCTATTCTCAAGTACACTTGTCTTATATAATAAATAATGTTTGTAAAGGCTTTTTCATCCCTCCATATCGGAAAGAGTAATTTTGCTCTTCGATTTCTGAGTGCAACAGTCGTTTTTATCCTCTAGACTACTCTAGAGGGTAAAGTAAATTTGAATTTAGAACATCGTGTGCAACCTTAGGTTGTGATCCAAAACATCATTAAACCTATTACGTCTACCTCTATGGTGCCGAATTTATTGCATTTTTTTTTTTAATTTGTTAAACACTCAGACTAGACACTCCTTGGCTTGGTGTACTTTTTTTTTTAACTGGTTTTTTTGCATTTAGTCATTTCCTCGTTGAGGTGGGATGAAAAATTTTTCACCTTTTTTTTTACGTGCGCAAAATCCCCGCGGATACCTCCCACCGGAGCCGTTGGAAGGGGTTATGTCGGACCTGAAAGGACTTGTCGGGATATTTGTCGACGGCCAGCAGAGCTCCTTCTCCTTGGAGTGACTACTAACCGTCGTTCAGGGTGCACCAGCCTCCCCGCTTCCGTTCCCCAGGACCGCGGCCCAGAGGGAGAAGAAACAAGTAAGCCGTCGTGGAGGTTACCCAACCCGCACCCCAAGATTTTTCACCTTGTGCTCTTTTGATTCCCTCGCTAACGCTCAGGATTCTAATTTTAGAGTCCTTCGCGTGCTCGGTCATCAAACTTAAGCATGTAGTTAAGAAACAACTTTGCACTCTTGTATAACAAATAACTATTGCAAAATAATCTTCGCCTATCATTATAATACAGCAGTCCGTCATATTAAAGACATTATTCTTAAACTGATTGCAATACAACATTTGTTTTACGCCACAATGAGGTGTTAAGGATGTTCTTCCTACTGTTCTCAGCGATTTATAGAATTGTATCGATTCTAAACTCACGGCTATATCCCCTAAAGGGTAGGCAGAGGTGCTAGCACCCACATTACGCCAGTTTATATTTAGGTCCCAATGTAATAGGTGGCGAGCCTATTGCCATTAACCGGGCAGTTATAAACCTGCGATAAATACACACATGACTTCGAAAAGCATCGAAAAGTAATTTGTGTGCCATGGTAAAACCTGGGATCGAACCCGAGACCTCGTCTCAGCAGTCAATTACCCATACTACTAGGCTACCGCGGTTTTATTCTATTTGTGCTCAATATAGACTTTGCTATGTCTATGGTTTTACTGTATTATGATGTTTTTTTATCGCTCTGTAGATCATCACGAATAAACTTCACTTTTGTGGGTATATCTAAATTTTCTATGACAGGTAGCGCTAGCATGCAATGGATCAGAGTGCGTTAGTAGTACAGATATACGATTGTTCGGTGTTTGAGGTCGTTGTTTATATTTGAGGTCATTACATTCAACTTCAAGGGTGTGTTAATGACTTTGTCAGAAATTTATTTTGTAATTTTTAAACTCGCAATTTCCTGATTGATACTAGTGTTTTCTGAGAAAAGTGTTTCAATTTTATAATGTGCCACCTTCAATTGTGATTATAGTGATTCGATACGGTGTTTGAAATTAATTATAATCTCTGTCTCCTTGTTCTCATAGTGTGATATCTCCGGGCAAGTGTTAGTGGTATAATTTCGATTTGGAGGAATAAGACTTGATGTAATCACAGAGTTTTTGCAGTCACGTTTGATAGGTGTCGCTAGTGTGCCAATGTAGACATCAAAATTGAAAAAATAAACCGTGTAAAAATGATTTTGAAATACAGTAATGATTAAAACACATTGCAAATCATTAATGCACTCACTCAGTTTTATTGATATGTAACCAGATTCATCACAAAAGTTTTTTTTTTATACAATTTAGGTGGCAGACAAGCTCACGGCCCACCTGATGGAAAGTGGTTACCATGACCTATGAACGTGTGTAACACCAGTGGAGTCACATCCGTGCTGCCGACCCTGTAAGAACAGAGATTTTGCAAGCAGGACAAGTCTTTGGTCATCCCACTGACAGCACAAAACCTCTCTAGTGAGCTCTGGCTACCCTACTCACCGCCGGGAACACAACCCGAAGTTATTATAACCGCTGTATTCTGTAGGGCGGAGGTACTTCCCCAGTCGGACTGCTCAATTGGGCGGAAATACCGCCGTGTCCTACCTCCTAGATTGCTAGAAAGTTGATTAGTAGTTTAGTTGGTAGGTTAGGTAGGGTAGGTAGGCAGGTTGGTTGCGAACCAGCGAAATAATCATTTTCCAATGGTTTATTTACACGTTATTTAATATTTTTATAATATTTCTAGACATAATTGTTAAATTTTGACGTTCATATGTGCTCTTTGTGTGCCTAAACTGGATAAATGAAATTGATTCTTTTATTCTTGTTCTAATATTTCACATATTTCGAGCTTTTTCAATCTTTATAAGTTGCTCAAATGATAGATAAGTTTGTCACTGTTTTATTGTTTACTTATGCACACAAATTTATAGTTTTTATAATACAAACACTCTAAATTAAAACGAAAAATAACTTACTTTAGATATTATGACAAATTCAAACAAGATTATACACCTTTCTTTTATTAAATGTTTTTTTTATACCACTTAGTTGGCAGACTAGCACACGGCTCACCTGATGGGAAGCGGTTACCGTAGCCTATGGACGTATGCAACACCAGGGGTGTGTCACACTCGCGCTGCCGACCATGAAGAAACCTTCTGATGCCCCTCTTGAAGTATTTGCTTGGAGCAAAAAACAGTAGGTGAATGCAATGTAACGCCACCTAGCGGACATTATTTAAAAATATATATATTTTTAAAAAATACACATCGAGATTTTTACGTTTAGTTACATACCTAACCGACATAAGTAAGTATAGGTATTTATACAATAATTTTCATTAAAATTAAGGTCTAATATGGAGGTACAATTGCTAATAAGTATAATTTTTGTCGATACTACCCCCTTTTTGGGTTTCGTAATCAACACCGAACCTGTATAACTTCAGTCTATTCTGCCTAGTTATATTGCAGTTACAATATAAAGATTTTCACCCGTCTACGGGTTCTGAGGAGAGGGCCAGATCGTGAGTGATGGCCCTGGGTCGGCCTGGGTGCGAGGGATATTTTGTTTTTTTGTTTTTTTTTATACCACTTAGTTGGCAGACAAGCACACGGCCCACCTGATGGGAAGCGGTTACCGTGGCCTATGGACGTATGCAACACCAGGGGTGTCACACTCGCGCTGCCGACCATGAAGAAACCTTCTGATGCCCCTCTTGAAGAACCCCATATTATAGGCGCTTGGGAAAACCGCGCAGGATATGCCTGTCAACCTCACCTTCGGCAACCAAAAACGACCACAGGCGGCGTGCATTTTGGTTTGTCCGAGTCCGACATAACCTCTTCCACCGGCTCCGGTTGGGGTATCCGTGGGGATTTTGCGCACGTAAAAAAAACCCCCACCTATGGGTTTCAATTAATGGTTAAGAACCACTACCTATCACGTTGTGCACAGTAGGTAATAGCTCACAATTATGTGCTCACTCACTATTTTCCCTTTGTATTTGTATGAACTATCTATGTTATGTATGTATGTATGAAACCGAGGTAGCCTAGTGGTATGAGTAATGGACTGCTGAGACGAGATCTCGATTTCGATCCCAGGTTTTATCATGGCACACACCAATGACTTTTCGAAGTTATATGTGTACTTATCGCAGGTTTATAAGTGCCCGGTTAATGGCAATAGGCTCGCCACCTATTACATTGGGACCTAAACATAAACTGGCAAAATGTGGGTGCTAGCACCTCTGCCTACCCCTTCGGGGATATAGGCGTGAGTTTATTTTATGTCTATCTACTTTATATATCTATTTGTGTGTTATATAGTATGTGTATATCAGTATATGTTGATATTACTTTGTGTAAAGCCGTATATTAATTTTATTTTACTTATACTTCTCTCTCTTTCTTTTGTTTTAATACACTATCTATTTAGTTTCGCCGATAACTACACCATATCTTTTAATTTCATAACATTACTGTCCATCCCAAGGTTGCCTGGAAGAAATCGCTTCAGCGATAAGGCCGCCCATTGTACATTGAACTGTATACATGCTACCTACTTGTCCTACTGTAAATCTGTTGGTGTGCAATAAAGAATTATCTATCTATCTTTCACGAAGTGGACCATTTGCGAAATGCACCAAATTCGATATTGACCAATTGTATCAAATGCGAAACGGACCAAATTCGATGAAACGATCCTTAGCTTGGTTCCTAAAACCTTACTTCTTTGAAAATTTTCAAACTCTTTTTACAACATTTTCCTTTGCAAAGCCGGGACTAGTTTAAAATGAAGGTTCTCACATACATATACATATAGATATACCTGTGAATACAGCAAAGGGAAGACATAGATGTATTAATACCCACATTTCATCAACTCGGTCCCATCATGCCGTCAAGCGGACATTCATTTGTCATGGCCTTTATATTCAGGCCCCTCTTCCCCACTGGGCACTATGGGCACGTGCCCAGGGCCCCGCGATCGAATGGGGCCCCCTAGTTCCTGCCAGATTACCAAATGATAACCGATATTTAGGTATTACCGAAAAACATTAATTTTGAAAAATCTGATGATAATGACTTACTACAATACCTACGGTTATTATATTAGCTTTAGTTTGCCGCATGCGGATAGCTATACCTTGTACAACATAGCTTGAACTTTTTGACAGATGGGTCAGTGATGGGAAACAGAAAATATCTATTGGTGTAAAAAATGTGTTGGCTAAATATGTGGCTGTATGTATGTTTTAAACTATTCAAAATAAATAAATTCATTCGTCAATCAATTTTATTGCACTAGACATAAAAACATTGGGTAGGTACCATTGTTTTCAGTTTTTCTATTTAAATTTTACTTCGAAGCAATAAAAACCACTTAAGACTTTCGGAAAATGCTTGAGTCCTTAACAGGTACTCTTATGTTGTGTGTCTATTCTTATGATTATTATCAATTTTTAATATTATTAAAATAAGAAAATATTGTTCGTCGTTGCAAAGTTATATCGATTTCAGATTTGACATCCGTCAAAAAGAAAGATCAAACTAATAAATAAACAGGGTATAAGTACTCCACTCTCTCTCAAAAATGAGTTTTTCCGATATTAGTATATTTAGGTTAATTTAAATACCTATATGTAAGTATAAGAATACAATTAAAAGAAAAATTATTAAATTAAAAAAAGAAGAATTATTTGATGCGGTGTGGTTTATGTCTTTAAGAAACCTATTCGAACGTCATTCGTAATACCAAAGACAAAAAAGGGGAATTCCCGACTCCCGATCGTCGTTTGACTTGACGAACGGGAATTCCCTTCAAGTATTTGTCTGCGATGTTGTGGCGTTTATTTTGTTTGTAGTTGTTAGTTTGTTACTGACTGTGCTTGAGCTCTGACAAAAAAATAGTATTGTTTGATTAAATCGTCGTTTGTCTGTTTTGTGTTAGCGAATATTTTCGTTATAAAATTAATTAAATACTGAATTATAATATAAAATGTCGAAACGGTCATATCCTAGTGGATCTGAAAAAAGGAAAAAAGCTCTACATCAGAAAGAAGTAATTGAAAAGTTACCAAAATTAACATCATATTTTACTACTACTACTGGAGAAACTTCTGTAAGTAGCAATCAACTCATAAATGTTCCACATGATGACTCAGCTCAATTACAAATTGCGGGAATTTCTAAACCTTCATGTTCCAATTTTGAAAAAGAGATTGAATCAGAAAGCGACTATTCCTACGACGAAAGTGCAACGACTTCAGTAACTTCACTAAAACCGACAACTCCAACTGTGTCAATTGAACAGCAGTTTTCCAACACAGAAGAATTAATATCGCACGATCCCGCCGATTATTTTCACGAAAAGTTTGTTGAAATAAATCGCGAAATTTTAATTCGTAAGGGACCAGTATATTTTCAAAATAAAGATTCTGACTTTTCCGAGGCATCCAGAACCTACAAAGAAGGTAATAAATTAGTGACGAGATATTTCAACAAAGCATTATTTATTCGCAAATTAAAGAACAATGAAAGCGTCGAAAGTAAATGGTTGCTGTATTCGCCTTCCAAATGCTCTGTATTTTGTTTTTCATGCTGCTTATTTAACCCAACTGATGTTAATCTTTGCTCTCGGAATGGATGTAATGATTGGAAGCATATTAATCACATAATTTTAACACATGAAAATAGCCCAGCGCCTAAGCAATCTATGATGACTTATCTGGCACGAAGTAAAGCGGTTGGTAGAGTAGATATAGAGTTATTATCTCAACATCAAAAGGAAGTGGATTACTGGAGAAACGTACTTAAACGGATTGTAGCTGTTGTAAAATTTTTGGCATCGAGAGGTCTTCCATTTCGCGGCGACAATGAAATCCTAGGATCTCCAAACAATGGAAAATATTTGGGTTGTGTGGAATTATTGAGTGAATTTGATCCATTTCTTGCAGATCACTTAAAAAAATTTGGGAATCCTGGAAAGGGTAACATTTCTTATTTATCAGCAAATATCTGTAATGAGTTTATTGAAGTAATGGGAAAACAGGTTCTAAAAAAAATTATAAATGAAGTTAAATCAGCAAAATATTTTTCCATAAGCGTTGACAGTACGCCCGATCTGTCTCATATTGACCAGCTAACTTTCATCATTCGATACGTAAAAGACTGTGTTCCTGTTGAAAGGTTTTTGAAATTTATACCTATTAAAGAGCATAAATCTAAGTATTTAGCGGAGACCATCTTAAATTTTTTAGAGATACATGATATTCCCATAAAAGATTGTAGAGGACAAAGCTACGACAATGCTTCAAATATGTCGGGAAAGTATAGTGGTCTACAAACAAGAATCAAGGAAAAATGTGAATTTGCCACCTTTATACCATGTGCAGGACATTCACTAAACTTAGTAGGTGTCCATGCTGTTGGGTGTGTACCGGAGGCATCACAGTTTTTTGAAATAGTTCAGAAAGTGTTCAACTTTTTTTCGGGCTCTACCCACAGATGGAATATATTAACAGAACATTTAGGTTCAAAAAAAGTTGTTAAGAGTCTTTCACAAACCAGATGGTCAGCCCGAGCTGATGCAGTAAGTGCTTTGCATGGGGGTTATAAAAGAATATTAGAAGCTTTAATCACCATCGCAAACGATACTGAAAAGGCACGAGAAACAAGAGACGAAGCCCTTAGTCTGTCTAGAAAAATGGGAAATCTAGAATTTATTATACTGACGGAAATCTGGAGCACCATATTGGAAAGAATAGACAAAACAAGTAATTATCTTCAGAAAGAAACAATAACACTGGACGTTGCAACCAATTTGTTGACACTTTATGATTTTATTACTAACCTCAGGGATAAATTTGATAACTTCGAATCATCTGCCAAAGAAAATAACCCAGAATCTGACTACAAAGATCTATCTCAAAGAACAAGACGTAGAAGCTCACGGCTGATTTTTTTTGATGGCTCTGCGCCATCAGTCCAATTGAATGGAAAAGAGCGATTCAACGTAGAAACCTTTCTCCCAATAATCGATACCTTGAGTGTTCATCTAAAACAGCGACAAAGTTCATATGAGACCGTCAGTCAACGTTTTAGTTTATTTTTTCACTTAAAAACTCTGAATTCCGAAGAGATACGACAAGGATGCAAAGAATTTTCTCAAATCTATCACGAAGATGTAAATGAAAAAGAGTTAGAAATAGAATGTCAACATTTAAAAGAATACTTAAAAAATGTTCAGAGTGAAAATGAAGCATCTAACAGTGTACAGGAAGTATATAATCTATTAAAGCAAAACAAAATTGAAGACACATTTCCTAACGTAGAAATTGCATTGAGAATATTTTTAAGTATGATGGTAAATAACTGCAGCGGAGAACGCTCCTTCTCCAAATTGAAACGAATAAAAAATGAATTAAGAAGTACAATGCTTCAAGAGAGATTAACTAGTTTGTCGCTGATGTCCATAGAATGTGATATTCTCAATACCATAGATTTTGAAGATGTGATTAACGATTTTGCTCATCTTAAATCTAGAAGGGTACCTTTGCAATCAACATAGAATTAATCTAAGGATTTTATGTTAAGCGAGTTACTTTTGTAGATTATTTTTTATATTTCCTATTTTTTTATAGTTAGTAACTAAATAAAAATAAATTTAGAACCTTGTTTGTCTTTCTTTATCTATTGTAACTAAATAGTGTTTTCTCAAGGTCCTAGGGGCCCCATGATCCTAATGTGCCCAGGGCCTCAAATAGTTTAAAGACGGCCCTGTTTATATTTATGATGGAGAATAACTTTGACAAGGCGAGTTTAACATTCCTGGTGTTGCATACGTCCATAGGCCACGATAACCACTTCCCACCAGGTGAGCCGTGTGAATATCTGCCACCTAAGTGGTATAAAAACAGCCGAATCCCTTAGACGCGTTCCACCACAACCATTAGAAGATATGGGATAGCCTATTCTACTCCACAAAGAACCAAAACGACATTCATACGATCGAGAGGTCCCGGCTTCAAATCCTGCTCATTACACTACAGACGTGAGCCCACTCCTAACACAAGCAATTTAGCTTAGCTGGAGGGGTTAGAGGAAATATTAGTAATTTCGGTTCGAATATTCTTAAAAAAAGACACTGCAAGATTTTCACAAGCGGACTTTCATAGAAACAGTTTTGAATCGAGCAGAACCACGACCGTCTCTTGATTATAAATAAGTTCGCCAACTCAATTGTTATAACAAGCTAATCAACAGTTAAGTGCCTCTATCCACCGCTAGATGGCGTTCTCAAGTGTGCTGCGTCTAAGTATGCGTTAAATATTCAAGGTCCAATCTGGCTCGCGTAAGTGCGGGGAGCGTGTTGTTCAGTCTGCGGACATGACTGTGTTATGACTGTAAGTTGGTTTAAGTAGGATATTTAAGATAAAGATGCGTACTGAGTAGCATTAGGCCTAGTTTCCACTGTGAGCGGAGTGGATTACTTTTTTTTTTATACAACTTAGGTGGCAGACAAGCACACGGCCCACCTGATGGAAAGTGGTTACCATGGAATATGAACGTGTGTAACACCAGTGGAGTCACATCCGTGCTGCCGACCCTGTAAGAACAGAGATTTAGTGCCGTCAGTGTAGAGGACAAAGCAGGACAAGCGTTTGGTCATCCCACTGACAGCACAAAAACTCTCCAGTGAGCTCTGTCTACCCTACTCACCGCAGGGAACACAACAACGTTTACTTCGTTTACAGTTCCGCTTGTGTGAATATCAGTTATCGTAAACAAACATAGCCTATGTTCTTCCTCAAGTCCTGTTTGAAAGAAAGAAAGAACCATTTATTATACACACACACCATCACTACACATAAAAATTCGACTATCGCAACAAAAAAGCAATAAAACTGTGGGAGCACAGAAATGCTGACAAGCATTTGAGTAGGTGCCCGGTCGCGCCGACCGCCGTGTCGGCAGTCGCGTACGATACGGGCAGCGGGCAGGACACGCATTGTAACTAGAGCCCTAAGTAATTCAGTAAACCAGTTTAACTTATATCCAGTGCTTTTACTGGCCAAGGCCAATCACCCATAACCTTGAGTACGCTTGGGTATACAACCCAACAGTGGTGACCCCGACCTGCCCACGTGCCCACCGACTCACACCGCCGCCGCGTTTGGCCGTACACGCGTACATTATAAAAATAGTACATATTGTGAAGTGTAGCAAAATAGCATCATGACGGCGCCACCACCGCCTCCAACACCGCAGGCCGCCGTACAGGGCCTGGCGGCGATCAGCCTGCACAACAGAATACCACCATTTTGGAGGGACATGCCCAGAATGTGGTTCGCGCAGTTTGAAGCGGTGGTAGACCCCCAGCACCAGAGCGAAAAGGTGAGGTATGAATTAGTCATAGCTAAGTTAGCAAGAGAAGAGCTCTGCCACATCGCAGACATGTTAGAAAACGTGCCGGAGAAACCATACACTGCGCTCAAAGCCAGACTGCTGAAAGCGTTCCAAGAGAGCGCGGAGTCGCAATTCAATAGGTTAGTGAAGGATATGGACCTGGGCCAGCAGAGACCGTCCCAGCTGCTCGCCAAGATGAACGAGTTGGCGCGGAACTCGGGGACAGCTGGCGACACAGTAAAAAACCTGTGGCTGACCAGGCTACCCGGCTGGGTACGAGCAATATTGGCAGGGAACAGCACAGAGCTAAAGTTGGAGCAGATGGCAGACATGGCTGACAGGATCATGGACAACCTGCAGAGCGGAGAGATAGCAGAAGCGAGATTGGCCGCCGCCAAAGAGGAGCCCGTCACGGAATTGTTGACCACGTTGAGGAGCCTTTCCCTGGAGGTGCAAACGCTCCGCGGGGAGGTAAGTGAGCTACGAGGAAGAGAGCAGCAGAGGAGAAATTACAGCTTGAGATGGCCCCCGACCAGAAACGCACCTAGATCGAGATCTCGAGGGCCAAGGCGAACGCCGCAGAGCAGCGATTGGCTATGCAGGTACCATTTCCGGTTCGGAGGAACCGCGAAACAGTGCGAGGAGCCATGCAATTGGAAGAAGCAGGGAAACGGCTAACGGCGCATTCTAGTGCGGTGAGTGAGTGTGCCGAGTTATGTGACAATCACCGGTTATGTGTTAGAGACCCTAAGAACAACATGTTGTTTCTAGTAGACACTGGCGCAAACGTGTCAGTAGTTCCCGTGTCCATGTTTAAGGATGCAGGTTATAAAGGTAACTATAATAAAGGAGAGTATACGCTGTACGCCGCGAACGGCACGGAAATCAAAACGTACGGAGTAATCACGTTAGAACTGTCATTAGGGTTAAGACGTAATTTTAAGTGGCCTTTCGTCATCTGCGACGTCAGTAAACCTATACTAGGCGCTGATTTCCTTAAGACGCATAGGTTAGTTGTAGACTTACACAACAAGAGGTTGGTAGACCAGGTAACAACGTTGCACGCGGTATGCACCATTAGTAGGCATAACGAACCGTCTATAGTAACTATTCAGGCTGATAACCCGTATAGGGACCTATTAGAACAGTTCCCAGAGATCACCAAGCCGGTCAATTTCAAGAATGCACCAGAGAGCGATGTCTACCACCACATCGAGACAACCGGACCGCCGGTTCATGCCCGAGCGAGGCCGTTGCCGCCGGACAAATATAAACAGGTGAGAGAAGAATTCCGTATTATGCAAGATATGGGGATTTGCGAGCCGTCCAGTAGTCAGTGGGCCAGCCCGTTACATGTCGTTCCGAAAAAGGACGGCAAGATACGGCCGTGCGGAGACTACAGACGGCTCAATGCAATAACGAAACCGGACAGATACCCGGTGCCTAGGTTGCATGATTTTACATATGGTTTGGACGGAAAAAAAGTGTTCACAACGATAGACATCAATAGAGCCTATCACTTCATCAGGATAGCTCCCGAGGACGTTGAGAAGACGGCCATCATCACGCCTTTCGGGCTGTTTCAGTTTCCCCGCATGTGTTTCGGCCTCCGCTCAAGTTCGCAAAGTTTTCAAAAATTCATGGACCACACAGTACTAAAAGGGCTAGAGTCCTTTTCGATGACACAAGGCAAGCAAAACGCACAAAGCTCGCTGTTTTGCTACATAGACGACATAATTATTGCATCAGAAAATGATGCAATAAACAGAGAACACGTACGTATTGTATTTCAGCGATTCCGCGAATTAGGCATTACGATAAATGTGGCCAAGTGTCGATTCGGCCAAAGTTCAGTGGAGTTTCTAGGTCACACAGTTACAAGCGAAGGCATAAGCCCGTTACCCGATAAGGTAAGGGCGGTTGCAGACTACAAGAAACCGGAAACGGTTGAGGACCTCCGGCGATTCTTAGGTATGGTAAATTTTTATAGGGCGCATTTACCCAAGGCTGCGAGTCATCACGCGCATTTAAATAAGTTTTTGTTGAATTCAAAAAAAAAGGATAAAACGTTGATAGCATGGGACGCGGAGGCAGAGGCAGCGTTCGAGCAATGTAAGGTCAGCCTACAAAGCGCCGCTACACTCGCTCATCCAGCCCCTCAGGTACCGTTAGCGCTGATGACTGACGCATCGGACACATGCGTAGGTGCCGTGCTACAACAGAGATTAAAAGGGAACTGGCAACCGCTAGGGTACTTTTCCAAGAAGCTGTCAGACACACAGCAAAAGTATAGCACATATGATAGAGAATTGTTAGCCATCTACATGTCTATAGTGCATTTTAGGAACATGGTAGAAGGTAGGCAGTTAACAGTGTACACAGATCACAAGCCCCTTATTCACGCATTAACAAAGGTAAATTCTGAAAAAGAAACGCCTAGACGCATCCGTCAGTTAATGTATATAAGCGAGTATACAAGCGACATTCAGCACGTCAGCGGAAATGACAATGTTGTAGCGGACGCCTTATCGCGCGTCGAGTCCATAGTTTGCCCTACGGTGGTCGATTACCAAGAATTGGCCACCCAGCAGGAAAAAGACTCGCAGATTACCGACTGGCTGAGAGAAAACAATGAATCGCACATACAGCTCACACAGATGCATGTGCCCGACAGTAATACAATGGTATACTGTGAGGTATCGACAGGCAAGATAAGGCCGTACATACCCAAACAATTTAGGAAGACTATTTTTGACGCGGTACATAACTTGAGCCACCCGGGTATTAGAACTACATTAAAGATGGTTGCCTCTAGGTATTTCTGGCCGGAAATGAACCGAGATGTTAGAAGATGGGCTAAGAGCTGCATACAGTGTCAAAAAAGTAAAGTGCATCGTCATGTAATTTCAGGTGTGGGAGAATTCGCGCCGAGCGAGCGGTTCGAGCACGTGCACGTCGACATCGTTGGGCCCTTAAGTACAACACAACGGGGTAACAGGTACTGTGTAACAATAATAGACAGATTTACGAATTGGCCAGAGGCCGTACCAACCGCGGACATTACGGCTGAGACAGTAGCGAAAGCGATTTACGAGACGTGGATCTGCAGGTTTGGCAGTCCCACACGACTCACGAGCGACCAAGGGAGACAATTTGAAAGTGACGTATTCAGTAGCTTACTCAAAATGTTAGGGGTACACAGGATCAGAACCACTCCCTACCACCCGTGCAGCAATGGTAAGGTAGAAAGGCACCACCGACAATTGAAAGCGGCACTAACATGTAGATTAACAGGGAAAGCATCATGGGATGATGAGTTACCAACGGTTCTGTTCGGAATTCGAGCAGCAATGCGAACGGAAACAGGAGTTAGCGCAGCAGAGTTAGTATTAGGACAGGCATTACGGTTACCTGGTGATTTTTACAGCGAGTCGAGCATACCCGCGCACTTAAACCACCACACATACGCGGACAAGGTCAGGGAAACAATACGCAGCATGCAACCGAGAACACAGTCACACACTAGCGATAGGAAAATATTCATTCACAAAGACTTAAGTACATGTTCACACGTATTCGTCAGGGATGACACAGTGAGAAAGCCGTTAACACCTGCTTATGATGGCCCATACCGCGTCATAAGCAGGCGTGATAAAGTTTTTAAGATACAACTTGGTAATAGGCAAAGTAACATTTCGATTGATAGATTAAAGCCAGCATATACATTGGAAGAACCGCAGATTTCTGGTAGCAGCGACACAGTAGTAGACCAAAACTCACCAACGTCGACTCCGCCGACGGCAAACACAGACAGTTACACACCCGCACTGAGACCGGCATTAAAGACCACTCGCAGTGGTAGAACCGTTCGTCCAACGGTCAGATTTAATTTGTAATAAAAACAACAGCCTGTATATGAACCAGATTAGTAAAATAGATAGTCAGCGGTAAATCAGTATATAATTGCGGATTCTGTCGACATTTTAAGTAAATTGCAAGATAGTCGCATGGCTATTTTCATAAACATGGGAAATCGACAGGCTAAGAACGAGCAAGTAACAATTGCGCAGTCGGGTTCAGATAACTCCGCCCGGGCCGAGTTAGAAAGGAAGGTCGAAACTTATGGCATACTCATATGTATAATCGTAGCGATAATCATAGGCGTGGGCGTATTCGGTTTGAGCAAGAAATGTGGAAAACACGTGAAGCGTAAATTAACCAACCACACAGTATCTATCGTTGAGCAGCAGAAAGTGAACAAACCAAATATGAATGTTCAAATACCACCGGCGTCCTGTGTCTATTAGAAAACCATGTAAGGTCCACAGTGTAAAACAGTGTAATAAATCAAGTGCTAATATGTAAGCAGCGAGCCTGCGGCCCGCCACGAAACTAAGTATACGAGCGTGAGGTATAAGCGTAGTGATGGATGGAAGGAGTTACAGGCGCTGTCGTGATGGACGCTGAGGGTCCCCCAGGGATGTAATTAATTATAGCAGAGCGGGTCATCACGGCAGCTACCATTAGTTCGGTATGAATGTGGATAGCATAAGTTTAGACATAGGTAACAGGTCCCTGCGGATGGCAAGCCTGTTACATAGTTGTAAGTTAGTTTTAAAGGAGCGCGATAACAGCGCGCAATATTGCGCTACCGGACGCGCTATGTAAACAGAGACGGTGTCCGATAGCGCAAGTCAGCAGAACTGTACAATGAACATAGCGATACGAACCTAAAGAATATTGTTGTAATGATGTACCGATTGTGATGAAACTTTTGTAATGTATAAAAAATTCTCTCGTTTTTGGGACTCACATTTTTTTTTTGTAAAGGGGGGAGTACTGTGGGAGCACAGAAATGCTGACAAGCATTTGAGTAGGTGCCCGGTCGCGCCGACCGCCGTGTCGGCAGTCGCGTACGATACGGGCAGCGGGCAGGACACGCATTGTAACTAGAGCCCTAAGTAATTCAGTAAACCAGTTTAACTTATATCCAGTGCTTTTACTGGCCAAGGCCAATCACCCATAACCTTGAGTACGCTTGGGTATACAACCCAACAAAACTTAAACAATAAGATGCAAAAAATAATTTAACATGTAGGCGTTTACAAAATTTCGAAATGTGTACAATAATTTAATTAATAATTAGAATAAACACACTAATATCAGCTGTTTAGTGCGCACGTTATTTAAAAATGTCTTCGTTCGTGAATCACCGCGAGGATAGTGCTGTGAGCGTGGATGAGGCCTCGACAAAAGAACATGTAGGTAAATAGGTAAGTATGCTGTGCCCGCACCCCGCCACAGCGAAGCACCATCACAGCGCACGAGGGCGACGGTATTGTCTGACATGACCCACGGGGTATACGTGTTTTATGCTTGTAAGAATATTAAAATATCACTGCAGCGAAATGTAACATAGTATCACTGCGGCGGAGCCCGGTCACCTCCTTCTGTGAGCACATAAAACCGCATATAAAAGCCACACAGCCCGTAAGTAATGGAGAATACTCAGGCGTCGGAGGTCGCAAAATTACCTTTTGAGGAGGTAGAACACGCCGGTATTTCCGAACAATTGAGCAGTTCGTATGGGGAAGTACCTCCGCCCTACAGAATACCACGGTTATAATAACTTCGTGTTGTGTTCCCAGCGGTGAGTAGGGTAGCCAGAGCTCACTGGAGAATTTGTGCTGTCAGTGGGATGATTAGAGGCTTGTCCTGCTTTGTCCTCTACACTGACGGCACAGAAACTCTGTGCTTACAGGGTCGGCAGCGCGAGTGTGGCTCTGAAACCTCCATCCCCTACGAGTGTGGGCCTGGGATGACAGGTGGAGCTTCATGTCACCTTAGCAGAAGTAAGCCGTGGCGGCGGCGCGTGATGCGTGCCTCCCATGCCTGGGTATTAAATGGGGATACCGTGGTTCCCACACGCGAGGGGTGCGGGGTATATGCTTATGGCAACTACTTCACCTTCGGTAACATACGACCTCAGACGGCGTGCGTTTCAGTCGGTTTAAGTCTAACAACACCTCCTCTATTGGCTCCGGCGGGCTGAGGGGGACTATGCATGGAGATTTATTGCACGATAAAAAGTCTAGGACTTTTTCTATCAGTGTACTAAAATGAGTTCAAGGTAACATAGGATTACTTCCGCATCGATTATGGACTCTTTCAGAGTTAGTAATCCGTACGGAGTCCTCTCTATAATAGGCTCTCTAATGTGGGTGCTAGCACCTCTGCCTACCCCTTAGGGGATATAGGCGTGAGCTTATGTTATGTCATGTCCTCTCCACTCGCAGTGGGAACCCGGCTTTATGACGCGTAAAGTACGTTACACACAACTAAGCAGTACAATAAAACAGAAGCTGTAACTCGCGACTCGCCTCAGAACAGGATCAAGAGTTTTACGCGATCCACTAGGTTCACAATTCTGTTTGCTACTGTTTATCCGTTTCTTCGAGATAAACGCTAAAATTACTGTACGTATTTTGATGCAGTTTTTTAAAGGTCTTGGTCAGATTTAAAATCTCACATTTGCTTAGTCGCAGTTGGCTCAGTAGGACCAGAGTTATGAGCAAAATTTACGCTAACCGGCATCCACGTGGTTAAACGGCGAATTCAAATAACATAACATAACATAAACTCACGCCTATATCCCCGAAGGGATAGGCAGAGGTGCTAGCACCCACATTTCGCCAGTTTATGTTTAGGTCCCAATGTAATAGGTGGCGAGCCTATTGCCATTAACCGGGCACTTATAAACCTGCGATAAATACACACATAACTTCGAAAAGCATCGAAAAGTCATTGGTGTGCGCCATGGTAAAACCTGGGATCGAACCCGAGACCTCGTCTCAGCAGTCCATTACCCATACCACTAGGCTACCGCGCTACACATACCTATATATACAATCACGCCTTTATCTCTAGAGGGTTAGGCAGAGGTGATTAACACCCACATTTCACCAATAATTGTATTCGGTCCCACATAATAGGGGGTGAGCCTATTGCCGTATTCAGGTCACTATTGTTGACCCCATGCATGTGAGGCAGAGTCTAGTTTGTATATATCTGTCTGATGTCTGATGTACGTATGATGTATCCCTTAGTAGCCTTGTACGACACCGCATGGGAAGAGATGGGGTGACCCTTATTGTACTCTGCCGGAAACCACGCGGCCTACATATTTCAAATAACTGATACTGAGTTACTTCTATAATTATTATTATTAATACAATTGGCGCCCAACATGGAACTAAAAGCCCCACGTTGGCGAGAATGTAGTCAGTTCAGTTCAGTACCTATCTTAACAAACCGATCGATTTACATCATAGCGTAAGTCCCAGCTGTTTCCGAAACTAGCGCTTTACAATACTGGGCCCACGATACGATTGTTTCTCTTTATTTATTTATTTATTTATTAAATAAGTACAACCACATTACATGTATTACACAATACACACAAATTTCAATTATTGGTAAAGTCTCCGATACATATAATAATTACGGTGTACATAACATTCACAAAAATATCAGAACAGTGCTAGTGCCAGTAGCAAAAACAAATTGTAATGGCGACTACTAATGCAACATGAAACCAAAATTTTCAAGCAACACAACTAGGTAGTAACTTTGATTAAAATCAAGACTTAAAAGTCGGTTAAGCGGATGTTAAAAATGTCGAGAACATCGCTTTCGCTGACTCTGTTATTACAGTTGCAGCAAATTAGAATCAAAGGCAATTGCATACCAAGGTTGGTTGGTTGGTTCTCTTGATTTAGCTTCTCATAGAAGCGTTGGTAGATTAGTGGTCACTGGTGGTAGAGATTTGACGGCACAAATTTGTCACAAATTTCGACCGGGTTGGTACCACCGTGCAATATTGCGAAAAACCCTTCATAGTAATTCAATTTCGGTTGGATTGCGTTCAGGGATCAGCAAATGCATAGCCGGGTAGGGGTGATGGTGGTCGCAGCACTAGTGGGACCAGTGGGTCTTGGCGTAGTCTAGTGAGGATGGTGCGGGGCGACGCGCCGGTCAGGGAGACCCGTAGAAACGGTGGTGCCGCTGGCCGCCCGCGGTATAGTACAGAGGCCCAACTGGGACTAACCACCCTGGAAGGCTGCCTCACCAGACCGCGCATAATCCCGGTATGGCTCGTCGTGCCGGTTGGTGACCGGAAGTGGGGGCCAGGCGACCATATTCGGGGGGGTACGGGGGCCCTTCCGTACGGCGTGTCGGCTCACGCCATGCCTCATAATCATAGACAAAACCAATATCCCGCACTTTGTCACGCGGTGCTGCGACGACAATCACCTCTTTTTTTCACGCCCTTTTCTCCTTTTCATCATGGCAGCGCATTTAAGAGTATTGGGCAACACAGCGGCTCTACAGACTCCCACAAGCTCGCTATTTGAGGTGGAGTCCACTAACATCTGTGGACTCCATGCGAACCTCAACGCCGTCCACCAACACCTTGAGACGGCGAAACCAGATATGCTCTTTCTCACGGAGACACAAATAGGCCGCCCTGATGACACGACCTACTTGCTTTACCCCGGCTATGTTATCGAGGAAAATTTCCGTGCAAAAGCCGGGGTGTGCGTGTTTGTTAGGGCGGATGTTTGTTGTCGCCGTTTGCGCTGCCTTGAGGACCCATCCTTTTCAACCCTATGGGTACACGTAGACCATGGCTCTACGAGTCAGATCTATGTGTGCCTCTACCGTTCCCATACAGGAGATGCTGAGACAACTCGACTCTTTGAATATCTGAGTCAGGCGGCAGATGATGCGCAGGAACGGTTTCCGAACGCCGAAGTGGTATTTTTGGGGGACTTTAACGCCCACCACGAAACCTGGTTGGGCTCCTCCAAAACAGACCATGCGGGAAGAGCCGCCCATGCATTTGCTCTGGCGCATGGCCTGACCCAATTGGTACACGAGGTCACTAGAATACCAAGAAGGTCGGGCCTAGCACCCTCTCTGCTAGACCTTCTGCTGACGAGTCACCCAGACCTGTACAGTGTTTCGGTACAAGCCGCTTTAGGCAATTCCGACCACTGTCTGGTCTGCTCCAAGGTGCCAATTATAGCGCCTTCACGACCCGTGCAGGCGAAGCGGCGTCTCTGGCACTACTCGTCAGCAGATTGGGATGGGCTGCGCAACTATTTTGCGTCCATCCCGTGGGTTGAACGCTGCTTTGAAGGTAAGAAACCCTCGGATTGTGCTACTGCTGTTGCCGGTGAGATCAGTCTGGGTATGGAATACTATATTCCGTACACTGATGTCACCGGTGCCCGAGGAGTGCGCCCTTGGTTCGGGCGCGAGTGTGCGGGGGCTGTTGATCAAAAGCAGTCCGCGTATCGCGCTTGGGTAAGGGCGCGTGCCACGCACGATCCCAATGTGAGCCACTTCAAGGCGGCGTACAACAGAGCCACAAAGGTCTGCAAGAGGGCTTACGTCAAAGCGGATGCCCTGCGCATTGCGCGGCTTGGTCAAGAGCTAGTGGCACATCCCACGGGCAGCCGTGGATACTGGCGACTGGCCAAAGCCGTGCAGGCCAACTTCTGTCAGCCTTCGCTGCCACCGCTGCGCTACCCTGATGGATCCCTGGCCCATGGACCGCAAGAGAAAGCCAATATGCTAGTAAATCTCTTTGCGGCCAATTCCCGAGTCGATGATTGCGGTATACAGCCGCCGACACTACCCAATGGTGACCACGTAATGCCTGAAATACGTATCAGGCAATGCGATGTTCGTGCGGTGCTTCAATCACTCGATGTCCGGAAAGCCAGTGGCCCGGATGGTATTCCAGCGGTGGTCTTACAAAAATGTGCAGCGGAGTTGTCTCCGATGCTTACGCGGCTGTACCGACTGTCCTACAGCTCGGGTACAGTGCCTTCGGCTTGGAAAGAGGCGAATGTACAGCCGATCCCCAAGAAGGGGGATCGCTCAGAGCCAGCCAACTATCGACCCATAGCCGTCACCTCAGTGCTGTGCAAGGTCTTCGAGCACATCATTAACAAACAGCTCATGCGTCACCTAGAGGATCACTCCTTAATTAATGACCGGCAATATGGCTTCAGGCCGAAACGGTCAACGGGTGATCTTCTAGCATACGTTACCCATCTTTGGGGTGAGGCTATGGACAAGCACGGCGAGTCACTGGCAATTAGTCTTGATATCGCCAAAGCTTTCGATAGAGTCTGGCACAAATCGCTTCTCTCCAAGCTACCAGCCTTTGGTCTGCCTCCTAGACTATGCAACTGGATTGCTAGTTTCCTGCAGGAGCGCCGTATCCGCGTCCTCTGTGATGGACGGGCTTCGGAGTTCTTGCAAATAAATGCTGGCGTACCGCAGGGGTCTGTATTATCTCCCACTCTCTTTCTTCTGCATATCAACGACATGCTGTCCACCGGCAGCATACATTGCTATGCAGACGATAGCACCGTACACGGGAGTTATCACGGACAACCTGTGGCCAAACAGTCTGATATCGTGGAAAAAAGACAGCTTCTTGTCACTGAGCTGGACCGGATCTTGAATCACATTTCTCAATGGGGCTCCGAGAACATGGTCGAGTTCAATGCCAAGAAGACTCAGGCTTGTGCGTTCACAGCAAAGGTATCTTCTTTCCTTCCCCTTCCCACTCTTCAGAGCACGCCACTTCCACTGCAGGACAATCTCTATATCCTAGGCATGGATATTCGCTGCAAACTGAATAACAGAAATTACATCGAGAGCATCATCAAAACAGCCTCGCGGAAACTCGGACTCCTAAACAAAGTGAGACGTTTTTTCACGCCGGAGCAGCGGTGTCTTCTCTATAAGACACAAATTCGCTCCTGCGTGGAATACTGCTCGCATCTCTGGGATGGCTCCGCGAAATACCTACTAGATGCTCTCGACAGGTTGCAGCGACGCGCGGTCCGAATTATTGGGAACCCTGAGGTCACGAACACCCTCGAGCCTTTGCAGATGCGTAGAGATATTGCTTCCTTGGCTGTATTTTACCGTCTCTACCACGGTGAGTGTTCTGACGAGCTCTTCCAACTAATCCCACCATCTCCTTTCCTACATAGGACAACACGTGCAGGCCTTAGATGTCACCCTCACACTGTGCAGAATATACGAGCAAGAACCAAGCGGTTCGGAGACTCTTTTCTTTGCCGCACCACCAAGACCTGGAATTCATTACCAGCACACGTGTTTCCTTCTTCCTACAGTCCCGGGGCCTTTAAGCGGGGCGTGAAAAAGCATCTGATGAGGCCGCCAAGCTGAGTGCCACCATTGTAGCACTTAGTGTCTGTAATGGTGACCCTCTTTCCTGAGACTTTGCCTTTAGCTTACCATCAGGCGAGGTGAGGTCAAGTTGGCGTGTCGTATATAAAAAAAAAAAAAAAAAAAAAAAAGTAGTAAAAAGTCAGCTTTATGAACTATAGGTTCTAGGATTCAAATCCTAATCATTACACTACCGAGGTAAGCCTACTTGTAACACAAGTAATTTAGCTTAGCGTAGCTGAAGGGGTTTATAGGAATATTAGTTATTGCAGTTACGCATATTCATTAAAAAAATATTTCAAAAAGGCCCCACGTTGGGCGACAATCGTACTTAATTCAGTTCAATTCCTATCTTAATATACCTAACGATTATCATCTCGACTGCATCTAAAACTAATACTTTGGAACTTTGCGCCCGATTACCTAGTCTCTCTAGATTTAACTTTTCATAAAAATGACTTTCGACTGCTTCGACTGAACTGAAGTAAAACACAAGGTGAAGTTGGTCTGGGCACCGATCGGCTGATTCCTCAATACACAATACTCAATTTGTTTATTGCGTTCCATAATGTAGTACAGTTGTTAAGGTTAAAATTATTGATACAATTATGGACCCTATCGGGCACAACACAATGTTTGGAGAGAGGAAGAGTTTGTCATAGGCCACTTAGTTATATAACATTTGATAATATTATTTAGTGCATTTTTTGATACCACTTAGTTGGCAGACAAGCACACGGCCCACCTGGTGGGAAACGGTTACTGTGGCCTATGGACGTATGCAACACCAGGGGTGTTACACTCGCGCTGCCGACCATGAAGAAACTTTCTGATGCCCCTCTTGAAGAACCCCATATTATAGGCGCTTGGGAAAACCGCAGCAGGGAGGTCATTTCACATACTGTTACAAAAAAATTAATCTATCCTCTTTATTAGTATAGATATAACAATTTGGTGAGGTTCCAAACACTCCAATAGCCATTATCCTCACTACATCACATCGGTCTATTGCAAACCCAGTATCATTAGCGACATATATCTCAAAAAGGATTTAACGCCAATATGATCTGATAATGGCCCATAAAATACACACGTACCGCCACCCGGCCGCAGCCGTTATGCGGCACCCGTCAAGCGGCGCATGTGAATTATACAGAAACGATACAGCACGGATAAGGCGCGGACATGATAAAAATATGTGGAACAAGCGAGAAAACGTTATAATATTAATCGTGCTTGCATGTTATTCGTACCATGTGAATATCACAGACACGATGGTATTTCTGTCCAATTGAGCAGTCCGACTGGGGAAGTACCTCCGCCCTATAATATAATACCGCGGCAATTAACCTCGTGTTGTGTTCACGGCGGTGAGTAGGGTAGCCAGAGCTCATTAGAGAGCTTGTGCTGTCAGTGGGAACACCATAGGCTTGTCTTGCTTTGTCTTCGCCAGAAACAGCACAAAAACTCTGTGCTTGCAGGGTGAGCAGCGCGAATGTGACGCCTTTGGAGTTACGCACGTTATCAGGTGGGCCGTGAGCTTGTCTGGCACTTATGTAGTATAAGAAATAACAATGGTACACGATACTAACCATGAGTCTAGTGTGAAAATTATTAGAATATAATGTACTCACTCAAATGTAAAATGGAAGTTGAAATCTGTTATCTGGTCTCTTTCGTGTGTTTTTAAATAAAGATTTTAATATTTTTAATTTTGTAAACAGAATCTGTTAGAATTTAACACCTCGAAGTTGTCTGTTGTAAACAGCTCTGCTCGCAGTGGTATACATAGATGCCATCCGAGTTAGTTGATTAAGGTATTAATGAGTTCTCTAGTAAACTTTAATTGTAACTTTTACCGAAACAGCACACAGGTTAAGTTTTAAATTGATTCTCTAGTTTGTAGTACATATAAACTACAGGACACTTAGTTTCATTGTATTGTATTTTTTATATAGGACACGTCAGTTAGATTTCGCCTAGTGGTAAAGTCTGAGAAAAAAGGTCACCATTACATACATATACCATGTAACAATGGTGATACTCAGCTTGACGACCTCATCATTATGCTTTTTCACGCCCTGTTTAAAGGACCCGGGATTGTAGGAAGAAGGAAACACGTGAGTTGGTAACGAATTCCAGGCCTTAATTAAATTAAATTAAAATTCGTTTATTGTCAGACCATCGATCCATAGTGTAAGTAACAATTTAACTTAAGAACTAATGTTAGTAATAAATACAAATGAATAACAACACTCCACTATCTGTGGCACGTGTGGAGTGTCATCCAGTGTTGTAACAAGGGGGAGTCCCACCTATCCTTAAACACACTTAGGAGACTGTTGGAGCTGCGGCATGATGCAATAACAGAAAGAGTCACCGAACCGTTAGGTTCTTGATCGGATATTCTGCACCGTGTGCAAGTGACATCTAAACCCTGCACGTTTTGTTCTGTGTAGGAAAGGAGAGAGTGGGAGGGTGGGAGGGAAGGAGTTCCTTGGAGCGAAAACACCCAGTTGAAGTACGAGTAAGTACGTATCTCAACTGGCAGGCAAAGTCGTTAAGCGTGCCGACTATTAATCTGCGTCGGTCGCAGGCCGCGTTATAAAAATTTGTTCGCAAAGATTTTACGAACTTCTGTACAGAAAATATAAAAAGCCAGTCAAGTGCGAGTCGAAGTTGCGCATTGAGGGTTCCGTACAAAACTCAATTGAGGAATGAAATTATTCTGGTAACATCATTTTATAAACACCGTCTGAAAATGTAATCATCAGACAAACTTTCATTTCGGAAACATATTATTTTAATAAGAATAATTTGGCATAATACACGTTCCACAAATGTATTAAGAAATATTTACATACATACATACATATAATCACGCCTTCATCCCCGGAGGGTTAGGCAGAGGCACCAGTCATTGATTTTGGTCCCACGTAATAGGAAATGAGCCTATTGCCGTCTTCCGGGCACTATTGTTGACTCAAACCATGCATCTGAGGCTGAGTCTGGGCTGTATATATCTGTCTGATGTTAAACACCCCTATCCCCTAGTCGCCTTGTACGACACCGCATGGGAAGAGATGAGGTGGCCCAAATTCTCGTGGGCCGGGAACCACGCGGCTCAGCTTAGGAAATATTACAATTGTAAATATTTTACCAAGTTAAGTCAAGTCATTTTGATCTGCACTAAGGCACAGTCACAGTTTCAGGTTCGGGAACAAATTATGATCGTATCATATTCTCATGTTGCAGATAAATTGCATCTTCTCGTGAAGGGCGAGACATCCATTAGTAAGTAATAATTTTATATCTACTAATACTAATTCCATAGATTATAATTTATTATTTAAAATAAAATACACACTGCCATAACTGAGCGAAATATGTTGAATTCTGTTCTCAGTTCTAACCTAAACTAACCTTATCATTTCGTTTCTGATGACCTTACGTATATAATAATAATTTCGTGCTGAAAATAAAATATATAAAGAAAATACATTTATTTACAAACACAGCGCACATTACACTAAATTAAAAATATCCTATATATGTACTTCCGAAGTAAAGAAATAAATACCAATCAAATTCAGAAAATACTACTTTTTGGAAATCAGTTAAAAAGTAAAATGTTTAAAATAAAATCAATTTGTGAAACGACGTTAAGGCATAATGACATTTTGTCCAAGTAAATATTTTGTCTAATGAGTAGTTTATCAAACAATAAATTGTAAAATGATAAGTTTATGAAGGATAATTAAAATTTTGTCATCGTTTGACAAAAGAAAATTTATTTTTCATCATATGATTCAAAATTAAATCAATCAACTCAAAATTTATTTTATAATTGTTGTACAGTATTTTACATGGTTCTTAATCTATCGTGCGTTATTATTACATTGTGCATTGGTACTCAAAGGTTTGCTGGGAGAAAACTCATATTGAGTTAAGCTCGCCTTTGTACAGTAGCGTTCATAAATGCAGTAGCAATCTGACGAAACTATTGCGCGTCAACACTAGTCGTACTTATTACCTTATTCTTTGAAGACAATTCACACATACACGCACACACATTAACATTAACATTGTTCTTTCGTTGATTGATATTATTAATTTCAAGGACATACGTAAATCGCTTCGTGGCTTAGTGGTTTAAGGTGCGGGCTGGCGAAAGATAATGGTCCGTTAGTTTGAACCTGATATCTGAGTAAACTTTTTGTGTTTTATATTTGAAAGTTATGATTTATAAATTTTAATACGAAATATAAAAATGTTTCTCAAGTAGAATTTTAAACTTCGTGAAAAATAATGATTGGATGAAAGGATTTGAAATAAAATGGATTTATTGGCTAGGAGATCTATACTAAATGAATGAGGTTGTTGGTTGGTGAAGTCAGTTACGACTGTTTGTGTTAATCACTATTATTACGATTAGATTTGTTCTACAATAAATCAATATGTCAAATATAAGTATTGAAGCAAAAGCTAATATTGTGGCCCTATATATGAATGGTCTGAATATATCTCAAATTTCTAACGAGACGGGCATATCTGTAAGTTAATTAAGTAGATAATATTTTTGTAGTGCAATTTTGTTCATTAGTTGCAATTGTGTAATATAGTTGTTTTTGTTGTTTTTTAGAGGAATACTGTGTGGTTGCGCCGATGTGGAAACTGTATTTTTTGACATGGAAACACACTCCTTTTAGATCCGTCTCCCCCTCCGCACTAACCATAGAGTAGGGCTAGCTGTAGCTTCCGTCCGCCATTGTGTGAGATGTGGACGGTCACTCCCGCTTTGAACTAGCCAGCGTAGGGACGGATCGCGAGCGCGTCTCTCAGAAATGAATAATATTTGTTGTATTTTAACCGCCTCATAGACCTTTACCGATCGGATGGTGCCTCTCGTGTGTTCCTCAAGGGATCTAGTGACGCTGACGGCAGCTCCTGAGCAAGGAAGAGAAGATCCGTGTACCGGCTGCGATGAAAAACACGTGGGTCGTGAAGGTTAGTGCATCCTCTCCTAATTTCTCGGGCTGCATTCACTGCCTGGATCGAATCCGCGGCAGCCCGGCCACCTGTCTTTTGTGTGTAAAGTGTCAATAGAACAGTTATCTGCTTCTCCGCAATACAGTCCACTCGCGCACGCTGGCCCATGCGCCACCATTTTCTGGTCCGGATCGAGCCGGATTCTTAGCCGTAGTTCGTATTTTGTTATTATTCTAATGGGAATGAGCGCACCGCACCTAAGTGCCTGGTTATTTTAGTAGAAAACCCCGCATCCAGACACTTAGGCTTAGAATTTGTTGTCCGTTCGCCGCTGGCTCGCATTGTACTTACCTAATACATAAATAGGTTAGGTATCATATCAACACTTAATCGTAGTTCGCAATTTTCGCATCGCACCTAAGTGCCTGGTTATTTTAGTAGAAAACCCCGCATCCAGACATTTAGGCTTAGATCTTAGGTATACTCAGACACCCTAGTGCATAGGCACAGTGTAATACCTAACGCATTTGGCTTTGTTTTGTTTTTTTCAATTACGTTGTTCTCGGCTCGCGTCGTATTTGCCTAGTACCTGCGTGGGTAGACACGTGGCTGTGCCTACCTCGCTCGCATCTCATCCCAATTCATACGAAAGTATTTTAATTTGAATAGATATTACGCAATACTTAATCTCGGAAATAATAGTTGAATCTAGACAGCGACCATCGCGTAGGTACGACCTTGTTGCTATGCGCGTTTGTTCAAGCGTACATTCACAGTTGTAAGCACCTACCTACCTACATAGTTAACGCTCGCGCCGCCTCGCTGCTCTGTACCGCTAGGATTAAGTCATTTCATATTTATTGTTTACCGCACTTTAGTTTGAGATTTAATTGTAAACATGTCCCCAAAGGTTGATAAGACCGGTAAGGTTCAATTGAAACTTTTATACGCTAAAAAAGAAATGATTTGCTCTCGCGTACAATCGATTTGTGATAGTGCGCTTAAAACCTCTGATTTGGTCATCAGAGATTCGTTCTTGTGTTCTATAGAAAACTTAGATAGTCTACGCGCGGATTTCGAAACCTTAGTGCATGACATCAACGTTTTAGAGTTGAATTTGGATCCCGATTACTCAGTGAGTTATCAAGCCTTGTCGTCGTTTGACGATTTGTATTGTCGTAACAAGCGCGTCGCGAGGAGTTTGGAGAAGCCGTCTGACCGACCCAACCCCACTCGCGACCGACCTAAGTTGCCACCAATTCAAATACCCGAATTTGATGGTAACATTCGCAATTGGTGTCGATTTATAGATAGTTTTGAGAATACAATAGATAAGAACGATTCGTTGACAGATCACGAAAAATTGCATTATCTTGTTGAAAAATTGACTGGTAAAGCTATAACCGTTTGCGCTGGAATTACGTTTAGTGCCGGGAATTATAATTTAATTTTAAATACTTTGAAAGCTAAGTATGAGGATAAAAGATCGGTAGCTAACGCCTATTTGGATCAGATGTTTGATTTGAAATCTATTACGGCATGTAACGATCAAAACTTAGAGAAATTTCTAGACACTTTCGCGTCAGCTGTTCGCGCTGTAAAGAACCTAAAGATTGATGACCTCTGCGACTTCGTATTTTTGTATATGGGTTTAAGGAAATTAGATTCCGAAACCATTCGTTTGTTTGAGTCGGATCATCGCGGCAATAAAATTCCTAAGTTCGAAGACTTAGAAGGTTTTGTTCGCGAGCATATAAAAATATTACAACGCTCTTCATCGAAACATGAAGGCGCGAAGACAGTTGTTAGTCCCGCGCGCAAAATAGATGCGTCATCGAGGTCACTGAGGTCAACCCATACTTATGTTAATACCGCACCAGCACGTGTACAATCACCTGTTTGCTCTTTGTGTAGTACTCATCACTCGCAACTGTACAAGTGTCCTGGTTTCCTAAAATTGTCGCCTAGTGATCGTTATAAATTTGTTCGCGCTAATAATCTTTGTTTTAATTGTCTCGGTACTAAACACCGCGTGGGTTTATGTAATAGTGGAAATGGTTGTCGCAAATGTCAAGCGAGACACCACACTTTGCTTCATTTTGAAAATAGTAATGCCGCATCCAAGGTGAGCACAGTTGGTTCGTCGAGCGGTGACGCGCGGCAGCCTGCGCCGCAGCCGCAGCCCGAGCTCGCACGCGCTCCGGCCTGCCCGGGGACCGCTACGAATGACGTCACCTTGTGTTCGTTCTCCGCTAGTGCTGCCCTCACTACGGTTTGTCTTGCGACCGCTCGCGTGGTTATTGTTGATGCATTAGGTAAACCGCACATTGTTCGAGCGCTATTAGATGGCGCTTCGCAAAGTAATTTTATTACTCAAGATTGTTGTCAACGTCTTGGTTTCAATGTTGATAGGCGTTCAACCTACTCAGTGGTGACGGGTTTTGGAGGTTTACGGTCAGCTGTTCATGGCACAGTTAAAACGAGGTTTGGATCTCGTTTTAATAATAAAATTTGGTTTGACATGGATTCGTTCGTTACGGATAAAATAACTGAACAGTTGCCTACCGTCCCAGTTGACACGTCTTTATTAACGAAATTTAAAGACTTACCTTTAGCTGATGAGACTTACGCTGTTCCTGGAGTCGTCGATATATTGATCGGCGCTTCAATTCTCCCGCACCTCCAGTTATCACGTAAGGTTCAAGGGGGTCCGACGTACCCCGCTCCGCACGCCCTGGAAACAGTTCTGGGTTTTGTTATAATTGGTTCTGCACCCGCTTCTATGGATAGTTTTAGTCACTCGACTGCCTCGTTCTGTTGCACCGTCGAGCCGCCACTGGAGTCTACCATCCGCAAGTTTTGGGAGATTGAGGAGGTCAATGTCCCACCAATCCTAAGCCCTGATGACAAGATGGCTGAGGAGATTTATTGTCGCACGACTACTCGCGATGAGCAGGGTCGTTATGTTGTCGCGCTCCCTTTCAAGGGAGATATTTTTTCGCTCGGCGACTCCCGTGCATCCGCTGAAAGACGCTTTCTTTGTTTAGAACGAAAGATGCAGGCGTCTCCCAAGTTAAAGCAAGCCTATGATGAGGTTGTCAACGAATATTTAGATAAAGGTTACATCTCACCTGCGCCTGCGGACACTGACGAGACCCAGCCTTCGTACGTTATCCCGCACCACGGAGTTATTAGAGAAGATAAGCTTACTACTAAACTCCGCGTAGTTCTAGATGGCAGTGCTAAGACTAGCACTTCCGTGTCGCTTAATGACATTTTGTATTGTGGTCAAAATCTTCAAGGTAATTTATTTGACATAATTGTAAATTTTCGTTTATTCGCTGTGGCACTCTCAGCAGATATTCGACAAATGTTTTTGTGCCTTGAAGTGCGCGAACCCGATCGTAGGTTTCAACGATTTTTGTATAGATTTTCACCGCAAGAACCTTTAATGGTTTACGAGTTTAATCGTGTTTGCTTCGGGCTTAAATCTAGCCCTTTTCACGCACTTCGCACCGTCAAGCAGTTGGCCGCTGACGAGGGCGATGCATTTCCTAAAGCGAGAGCCACCATTGAGACTGGCTTATACATGGACGACTTCGTGTATAGTGTAGATAGCGAGGCCGAGGCTGTCGAGACGGCCGCTCAAGTTATAAGTCTCATGAAGGCGGGTCAATTTGATCTCGTGAAATGGACGAGCAACTCGCAAACAGCGTTAGAGTCGATTCCACCGTCGCACCGATTGTCTTCGGTTAAGGAGTTCGATGAAAGTGATACGCACAAGGTGCTTGGTTTAAGCTGGTCGCCCGCATCTGATACGTTTAGTTTGAAAAGTAGCTCGACCCCGCAAACTTGTACTAAACGCATTATCCTGTCGTGTGTGGCACGGATATGGGACGTAATGGGATTCGTAGCTCCTGTCGTTCTGTACGCCAAACTACTTATAAAAGAGCTTTGGCTTTCGAATTGTGATTGGGACGACACCGCGCCCGACAACATTGCTAAGTTGTGGGCTCGCTTTAGAAAAGAACTCTCTGTGCTTGACCAAGTACAAATTCCGCGCCATGTAGGTATATCGCAACATAGTGTTGTTACGGTAGTAGGCTTCGCGGACGCTAGTGAGAGGGCGTATGGAGGAGTAGTCTATTTTCATGTCTCGAATGTAGGTAAGGTTTCAATTAGCCTTATAAGCGCGAAATCGAAGGTCTCTCCCCGTAAGGTCGTCTCTCTGGCACGCCTCGAGCTATGCGCTTTACTATTGTTGGTTAGATTGATCACCTCTATCGCCAATGCTTGTAGTAGTCGCATTAATATTAATAGAATTTTAGCTTTTTCGGACTCAACAGTCGCTTTGTGTTGGGCCCACTCTTCGCCCCATCGTTGGGACACCTTCGTCGCTAATAGAGTGGCAAAAATTCAATCGGAATTGGCGCCAAAAAATCTCTTTCACGTTGCTGGCACCGACAACCCAGCCGATTGTCTCTCTCGTGGACTGCTTCCTTCGCAAATATTAGATCACCCGTTATGGTTTAGTGGACCGTCCTGGATTCATGCCGCGTTAGATAAGTGGCCAGTTAGTCAATTCAATCCCACTACGGTTTCCGAACCACCCGAGGAAAAGAAGCACTCGCTTGTGGTGTCGGTCCCGCGTGAAGAGTCCCTGGTTTTGTTGTTGGCTAATCGCGTCTCGTCTTGGTCGAGACTGTTGCGTTGTGTTGTTTATGTAGGCCGATTTTTGAGAATTTTATCTACACGCGGTCATATAACCGCCGCTGATTTAGATAAGGCTGAATTGATCATACTTCGCGAATTGCAGAAGTGTTATTTTGCTTCTGAATTTAAAAATTTAGAATTTAACAAACCTTGTAGTCGTTCTTTCCGACACTTGAAACCATTTTTGGAAGATGGACTCATTCGAGTAGGTGGTCGTTTGGGAAATTCAGGTTTAGGATTTGAACAGGGGCACCCAGTAATTCTCCCGCGTAAGGACCACGTATTGGATTTGTTAGTAGATTATCATCACAAGGTGAATTGTCACGCTGGTCCCGATTTGTTAATGTCTATTTTGAGACAGAAATACTGGATAATTTCCGCTCGTAATTTGATTCGCGCTAGAGTACACAGATGTGTACCTTGTTTTAAACTCCGCCCGCGTTTTATCGCGCCTGAAATGGCCGATCATCGCTCTTGTCGTGTTGTTCAATCCGCAAAACCTTTCGTACACACCGGCACAGACTTTGCTGGGCCTTTCAAGGTCACCATTGCTCGTGGTCGTGGCATTCGCTCCACGAAAGCTTATGTTTGTTTGTTCATTTGTATGACAACTCGCGCGGTTCATATAGAGTTGACCGGTGATTTAAGTACGCCAAATTTTATGTCCGCTTTTAAACGTTTTTTGTCGCGTCGGGGTCCGGTTAAGCGCATGTATTCGGACAACGGTACAAACTATGTAGGGGCCCGACGTAGTATTTCGGAATTGCACACATTCTTACGGTCTAAGTACTACCAAAGTGAATTCGCTCACATCTTAGCCGAAAATCGCATTGAATGGTACTTTAACACGCCTGCAGCTAGTCATTTTGGTGGTAATTGGGAAGCGAATATTAAAAGCCTTAAGTCGCATCTGTTTCGCGTCATAGGCGAACAGATTCTCTCGTTCGAGGAGTTGAGTACCGTACTCGCGCAAGTAGAGGCGGTGATGAACACGCGTCCGCTGTGTCGGACTCTATCTAGCGATCCGTCAGAGCCGTTAGCGCTGACGCCAGCTCACTTCTTAAATATGACTCCTTTAAAATATTTGCCCGCAATAGATGTTGATGACGATAGAATACACCTCCTAACTCGTCACGCTCTTTTAGATAAGATGGTCCAATCGTTTTGGAATCGTTGGAGAACCGATTATTTGCACACGCTGCAGTCACGTCAAAAATGGAATACTCCATCCAACCCAATTACTGTAGGTACGGTGGTAGTCCTTATGACTGAGAATGCGCCTCCTTTACATTGGCCTCTAGGAGTAGTAGAGGAAATTTTTCCCGATGCCCGCGGGATAACTCGTGTTGTACGGGTTAAAACTGCAACCGGATCGTATCTGCGCCCGGTTGTTCGCCTCTGCCCTCTGCCTAGCCAGCAGTAGGCACGAGTTCCAATCTATGTTTATATTTTAGTTGTTATTTCGCAAACCTAGATTTAGATTAGACATTAGTTTTGTTCCACATTTTTCGTTTCGAAGGTAACCCTTCAAGCCGGGGGGAATGGTTGCGCCGATGTGGAAACTGTATTTTTTGACATGGAAACACACTCCTTTTAGATCCGTCTCCCCCTCCGCACTAACCATAGAGTAGGGCTAGCTGTAGCTTCCGTCCGCCATTGTGTGAGATGTGGACGGTCACTCCCGCTTTGAACTAGCCAGCGTAGGGACGGATCGCGAGCGCGTCTCTCAGAAATGAATAATATTTGTTGTATTTTAACCGCCTCATAGACCTTTACCGATCGGATGGTGCCTCTCGTGTGTTCCTCAAGGGATCTAGTGACGCTGACGGCAGCTCCTGAGCAAGGAAGAGAAGATCCGTGTACCGGCTGCGATGAAAAACACGTGGGTCGTGAAGGTTAGTGCATCCTCTCCTAATTTCTCGGGCTGCATTCACTGCCTGGATCGAATCCGCGGCAGCCCGGCCACCTGTCTTTTGTGTGTAAAGTGTCAATAGAACAGTTATCTGCTTCCCCGCAATACAGTCCACTCGCGCACGTTGGGCCAAGCGCCACCACTGTGAGTCTTTGGGTGAAACGATTTGAGGAAGAAGGTAACTTGCAGAGTCGGAGGAGAAGTGGAAGCCCTGCTATTATTAACAGGGCTCAGCGACGTTATATGGTAGCGGAATATGAAACGAATGGTTTTATACCCACCAAACGTTTTGCCGATGAGTTTCAAACATCATTACTCACCGTTCGCCGTGCACTTCATGCTGAAGGTTTACATCACCGATCGCCGGCGATAAAACCCTTTTTGACTGGACGATATAAACAGGAGCGGTTACGTTTTGCACGAGAGTATTTGGACTTTTACTGGGAATCAACAATATTTTCTGATGAAAAAACATTTAAATCATCTCAAAAAGGAAGATTACATTTATGGCGTAAAGATAACACTCAGTGGTGTGAAAACAACATAGTACCGAACACTGAATCTGGTAGAATAAGTGTAAATATGTGGGGGTGGATTAGTGCACAAGGGCCAGGTGAATTAGAATTTATACCTACGCGTGCAAATAGTGCAAATTATGTAGACGTGTTAGAAGATATAATGTTGCCCACAGTCCGAAATGTCTATCCCGATATAAATAATATAAGTTTTGTGCACGATAATTGTCCCATCCATCGAGCCACCATAGTTCGCGAATGGTTTAGTGAACATCCGGATATCAAAGTTATTCCTTGGCCAGCACGATCCCCTGATTTGAACCCGATTGAGAATGTATGGGGTTTAATGGTGCAAAGATGGGTAGCACAGGACGAAAGATGTCCTGAGCGGCTCAAGACCCACTGCATGCAGTTGTGGAGTTGTGATTGTGGCCTCCATGCGTAGAGACGTCTTCTCAGTTATATTGAGAATAACGGAGGTCACACAAAATATTAAATTACATATATTTATATATAAAACTGTTATATTATTATATATAACTATATATATAACTATAATTATTAAAGTTATTTCTACTTACTTCGCGCTAAGCTATTCTGTTTAAATATTTTTATTATTAAATTTCCGTTGAGCCTATTGACACTACTGAGACTATCAAGGGACGTGCTGGCCTGTAATTAGTATAAGACTGTACGGTTGAGGTTAAGGTTTCAATCCTCTTTTCCTCGAGAAAACGAATAATTAAGCTATAACCTCAATATGCAATATTAATTATAAGAAAGTATATTTTTTGAATGAAAATATTATAACCACAAATTAAGATTGGATGTTTCTTTAATTTCCAAATTGAAATATATATTTTTTGTAAACTTTTGTTTTATTTATAATCAAATTAAAGAAAAAAATCAGAAAAATGTTATACAAAGTAAATTAAGAATAACATTTTTCTATTTGTAAATAATTATTGCTCATTCCGTTAACTTGTTCCTAAGATTTAAAATGAAAACAACACAAAAAGTGGACAGAACTAAGATCCGAACCTACAACTTCCAATTTACAACACTGTCCGTGGTAGCCTCGTTACCAACCCTGCTACGCACTACCTTACACAAAAAAGAAAATTTTTGCATCACTTATAAAGTGATTCAGCGCAGTGCATACTTCGAACAATAGTAAGAAAAGACGAGCATAATGTTATCTTTGATACGCACACACACACATTTATATTTTCTCATATTGATACTGTAAGACGAATCAATGTATGCGTTGAAATATGACAAATACATAGATACGCGTTTAACCGAACAAGTCATTATAAACATAAAGGTGCTAACGCACTTTTAAACGTTGATTGTACATATTTCTGCTACATATTTTTTCTGTAGTCTGGAGGTACTTCCCCAGTCGGACTGCTCAATCGGGCGGCAATACCACCGTGTCCTACCTCCTGTAGGATCACATTGCCACACCGGATTCATATTTGTTCGTGTCACATGCGGACATAAACACAAAAAAGCTTCGCATATACGAGTCATGTTAACCAATACACATAAAGATATAATTATTGTGCGGCCATTTTTCTTTTGTAATAAATGTCACCGGCAATCGGCTGGTGCAATCGTTCCTGAGTTAAATCACACAGAAATAACGCTACGATGTGGCTCAGACCGGCCTCAACTATCGGCTGATTTCACTGTGGAAAAGGTACAATGGGTTTTGTTTATTATTTTTTGGGTTCCGTACCCAAAGAGTATAAAAACGGAATCTCTCCTTTCCTACTATACAAGACAACACACGCAGGGCTTAGATGTTACCAGCACACGGTGCAGAGTATCTAAGTACAGTCCCGGGTCCGTTAAGAGCGGCGTGAAAAAGCATATGCTGATGTCGTCAAGCTGAGTGCCACTATTGTAACATGGTATACGTACGTAATGGTGACCCTCTTTAGTAACACTTTGCCTTCAGCTTACCGATCTTTACCTATAGGTTCGAGTCCGAGTCCGAGTCCGAGTCCCAGTCCGGAGGTCGAAGCAACAAAGAGGTAGAAACTTATTTATACTTGTTCCTCGCGGGGCTGTACAAGTTAAATGTGAAGCAAATTCGTCCTTCAGAATTTTATTATAGTATGCAAAATGTTCAAGGTCCAAGGTCCCAGGTCAAAGGTCAAAGGTCAAAGGTCCAATGTCCCAGGTCGAAAGCCGAAACCCGAAAGCCGAAAGCCGAAAGACGAAAGCCGAAAGCCGGAAGCCGAAAATCATAAGTCCAATGTCCAACGTCCAACGTCCACTGTCCACATGTATAATGTCCAATGTCCAATGTCCAATGTCCAATGTCCAATGTCCAATGTCCAATGTCCAAAGTCCAACGTCCAATGTCCATTGTCCATTGTCCAATGTCCAATGTCCAATGTCCATTGTCCAATGTCCATTGTCCAATGTCCAATGTCCAATGTCCAATGTCCAATGTCCAAAGTCCAACGTCCAATGTCCATTGTCCATTGTCCAATGTCCAATGTCCAATGTCCAATGTCCAATGTCCAATGTCCAAAGTCCAACGTCCAATGTCCAAAATCCAACGTCCAATGTCCAATGTCCCAGAATCAAAGAATCAAAGAATCAATTTCATTTATTCAGTTTAGGCACATAAAGAGCACATATAAACGTCAAAATTTTACAATTATGTATGTCAAGAAATAATATAAAAATATTAAATAATGTAAAAATAAACCATTGGAAAATCATTGGAAAGTCGAAAGTCGAAAGTCGAAAGTCGAAAGTCGAAAGTCGAAAGTCGAAACTCGAAACTCGAAACTCGAAACTCGAAACTCGAAACTTGAAACTCGAAAATCGAAACTCAAAACTCGAAACTCGAAAAGTCACAAAGTGTGCGTGTGCGTGTGCGTGAATTTAGTTTTTTTTTTGTTTGAAAGGTATATTACTCAGGAGTGTTCTTAGCTATATTTGAAAAAAATCGGTCCAAGATGGCCGCCGCTACAAAATGATGTAGTACATTTTTATTTTTTCAACTCCCTCAATATGGTCGGATGTCGGAGGTCTGAGGTTGGAGGTCGTCAAAGTAATTTATTTTCAATATTGAACAATTACATCGTTTCTTATCGACGTCACAAATGTTTCTGCTTAAGCTAAGTCTACTACCGCTTCCTAGCCGCTAGTGGAGAAGGAACGGTGCAACAAACTACACTGTCCAATCTTTCCTTAAGGTTAAAAGTGGAAAGGCCAAGGGTCATAGGGCCAAAGTCCAAGGTCCAATGGCCAATATCCATTGTCCAAGGTCCAAGGTCCAAAGACCAATGTCCAATGTCCAATGTCCCACGTCCAATGTTCAATGTCCAATGTCCAATGTCCAATGTCCAATGTCCAATGTCCAATGTCCAATGTCCAATGTCCAATGTCCAATGTCCAATGTTCAATGTCCAACGTCCATCGTCCAACGTCCAACGTCCAATGTCCAATGTCCAATGTTCAAGGTCCAAGGTACCAGGTCTAAGGTCCAAAGTCCAACGTCCAACGTCCAACGTCCAACGTCCAACGTCCAAAGACCATCGTCCAATGTCCAATGTCCAACGTCCCACGTCCAACGTGCAATGTTCAATGTCCAATGTCCAACGTCCATCGTCCATCGTCCAACGTCCAACGTCCAACGTCCAATGTCCAATGTCCAATGTTCAAGGTCCAAGGTACCAGGTCCTAGGTCCAAAGTCCAATGTCCAAAGACCAAAGTCCAATGTCCAATGTCCCACGTCCAACGTCCGATGTTCAGTGACCAATGTCCAACGTCCATCTTACAACGTCCAACGTCCAACGTCCAACGTCCAAAGTCTAATGTCCAATGTCGTATGTCCCAGGTCCAAGGTCCAGTGTCCAATGTCCAACGTCCAATGTCCAATGTCCAATGTATAATGTCCAACGTCAAATGTCCAACGTCTAACGTCCAACGTCCAATGTCCACCTTCCAACGTCCAACGTCCAACGTCCAACGTCCAACGTCCAACGTCCAACGTCCAACGTCCAACGTCCAACGACCATCGTCCAATGTCCAATGTCTAATGTCCAATGTCGTATGTCCCAGGTCCAAGGTCCAGTGTCCAATGTCCAACGTCTAATGTCCAATGTCCAATGTATAATGTCCAACGACAAATGTGCAATGTCCAATGTTCAAGGTCCAAGGTCCAACGTATAATGTCCAACGACAAATGTGCAATGTCCAATGTTCAAGGTCCAAGGTCCCAGGTCCAAGGTCCAAAGTCCAATATCCAAAGACCAAAATCCAAAGTCCAATGTCCAATGTTCAATGTCCATTGTCCAACGTACATCGTCCAACGTCCAACGTCCAACGTCCAACGTCCAAAGTCCAAAGTCCAAAGTCCAAAGTCCAATGTCCAATGTCCAACGTCCAATGTCCAACGTCAAATGTCCAACGTCTAACGTCCAACGTCCAATGTCCACCATCCAACGTCCAACGTCCAACGTCCAACGTCCAACGCCCAACGACCATCGTCCAATGTCCAATGTCCAACGTCCAATGTCCAATGTCCAATGTCTACGTCCAACGTCCAACGTCCACCGTCCAACGTCCAACGTCCAACGTCCAACGTCCAACGTCCAACGGCCAACGTCCAACTTCCAACGTCCACTGTCCAATGTCCAATGTCCAAGGTCCAAGGTCCCAGAATCAAAGAATCAAAGAATCAATTTCATTTATTCAGTTTAGGCACATAAAGAGCACATCCTTTACTCATTAAAGTATTTTTCACTTCTATTTTAAATTTATTTATTGGCATATTAATCAATATTTTTATGCAGCTGCCTACAAATGAATCACCAACCTTGTGAAGCCTAAGTTTTGGTACAACTAGTTTATTTTTATTTCTCGTATTAAAATTGTGTACATCAGATAGTTTTTCGAAAATATTTAGGTTTTTTCGTACATATAAGATATTTTCATAGATGTATTGAGAAGCAACTGTTAAAATATTAATTTCTTTGAAAAGCTTGAAAGTCGATACTCGAAAGTCGAAACTCGAAACTCGAAACTTGAACAGTCTGCGTGTGCGTGTGCGTGTGCGTGTGCGTGAATTTAGTTTTTTTTGTTTGAAAGGTATATTACTCAGGAGTGTTCTTAGCTATGTTTGAAAAAAATCGGTCCAAGATGGCTGCCGCTACAAAATGATGTAGTACATTTTTTTTTTTCAACTCCCTCAATATGGTCGGATGTCGGAGGTCTGAGGTTGGAGGTCGTCAAAGTAATTTATTTATTAAACAATTACATCGTTTCTTATCGACGTCACAAATGTTTCTTCTTAAGCTAAGTCTACTACCGCTTCCTAGCCGCTAGTGGAGAAGGAACGGTGCAACAAACTACACTGCGGCATTTTTTAAGAAGTCAATTTACAATCTTCCCTTAAGGTTAAAAGTGGAAAGGCCAAGGGTCTAGGGGCCAAAGTCTAAGGTCCAAGGTCCAAGGTCCAAGGTCCAAGGTCCAAGGTCCAAGGTCCAAGGTCCAAGGTCCAAAGTCCAAGGTCCAAGGTCCAAGGTCCAAGGTCCAAGGTCCAAGGTCCAAGGTCCAAGGTCCAAGGTCCATCGTCCAACGTCCAACGTCCAATGTCCAATGTCCAATGTTCAAGGTATATTACTCAGGCCACGGTAACCACTTTCTATCAGGTGGGCCCCGTGATTGTCTACCACCTGATACAAAGGCCCGTGAAAAAGTGCCCGCCAATAGGCTCGCCCCGTAATACGTGGGACCATAATTGGTGTAATGGGTGTCTCCAGGTCCAAACAAACTAAAAGAAGGACCAGTCTCTGGTATAGCCTTCCCTCTTGGGTTGCTTAGACAGTCGTCGTACCCGGAAAAGCCTCGATAAGCCACATCAGAAGAAGATTGTTACCACGTACGTCGATATCTCGAAAACTAATAATCGAATCTTCAAGAAATAAAAACATATTGTTAGTGACGAAGTACTCTACCGAATGGTATAGAAGTATCTGGTATAAGTCTATTCAGGCAGTACCTCCTCAGGTGCCTTGGTTTGATGATGCTCGCTTGAGCAGACATTATATTAAGTTGGCCTTTAGAATTAGATCTGGTCACTATCCATCAGCAAAGTTTGCATATCTTATGAGAAAAGCTGATTCGCCTAACTGCCCTGTATGCCATAAAATTGAAGATGTGCAACATTTGCTGATGGATTGTGACCGGAATAAAAGAGAGCGTGTGGCTCTGCTCCACGAATTAAAAGTAAATACTCTGGATGTGGGTCTAATACAAAGTATTATGAGTTATCCAAGCTCCGAAGCCGCCCAAAAACTATGTCACCTGATTACAATAGTTCAGCAATGATTCCCTATAATAAGTGTACTACCTAGACTGTAACAAATAATGTAAGACTGTCCACTAGGAATTAAGGTACGATGGGGTTGGCATATCCTTACTGGATCAAAACCCCAAAATAAATAAAGATTAAAAAAAAAAAAAAAAAAGAATGGTATAGAAAAATTTTGAATCGTCAACAAAAAGTCACAACCTACCTACGTGTACCTACACTCTTCTGAATAAAAACAAACAATAGGTAAATATCGAGAATGAACTCGAAAGGTCAGCGACGGCGGCGAACTTCAAAGAATAGGTATTCATCGCTCACGATTTTTTTAGATAATTCGACCCTCCTAATTGAGAGGTATAAAAACACACTCGCATAGCGACAGCATTCAGTATGTCTTTGAGATCGATAACGAACACAGCGGACTTAAGCGACCGAAGAAGATTCTACCTGCGACCTGAGCAACGACTGTGGACTACTGTGAACTACTGAGCGACTGGAACTGTTGAAGAGTACAGTGTGTACTAGTCATTAAATTGTCTAGTTTGTGGTGAGCTAATAAATCTCTTCGTTGAGTAAACGGCATTTAATTGTACCCCGTGCACGTAACAATATGAATGTACGTGTGATAATTGGTTTTTTTTACCATTTATATGGCAGACAAGGACACGGCCTATCTGATGGAAAATGGTTACCGAGGCCTATGGACGTATGCAACAATAGGGTCATCACACTTACATAAGGAAAGCTTAATATAAGCACAGCGCTATCACGAAACACAAACATGACAGAATATTTAAAATTATTATGAATATCCCACATAAAAAAGTGCTGAAAAGAGTTTAAAAATACAACAGGCGCGCCTCTGAATATATTGTTGCTGTGATATTAATAAAATTATGTAATCCACGAAATATTAGTGTGCACTCATAAATAAAAAGCTGAAGAGTTTGTCTGTTTAAACGTGTATCTCTGGAACTACACGAGCTATTTAAAAAAATCTAGCTGGTCAGATGGCAGTCGCTTAGCGGAAAAATACCGAAGTTCAGCCGCATTACACTAAAACTAGAGAGCCGACTGAATTGGGAGAAGAATCAGAGAATGAACTCTTGCGGAATAATTTGGGATATTTAGGTACAGAGGTGGGTTATGATTTTGACAGGCTATGTATGTATGTATGTAGCGTGTTTTCCGTGCAGTTAGATAATTTTTTTGTAGTTAGGCAATGACGTCACAAGTGCTCGTGACGTCATTGCGAACAAAGTTCCGATTCGCGTGGTGTCTTCCGAGACTGAAGCTGGCAACTAAGACGTTGTTTAAACTTGTTTAGACTTGATCCTCAGGGGGCTGTACAAGTTAAATGTGATGCAAATTCGTCCTTAAGAATTTTATTATATAGTATGCAAAATAAGAATAAGAAATTCAATGTTTTTGTATTTTTAACCCCCGGCGCAAAACCGCAAAATCTATTTGTTTCTATTGTACAATACGCTGCCGGCCAACGAATTGCCACTACTCTGGGGGGGCAGGTTGTCTTCAAAAATGACAAACTTTCTCACCCTATTTCAACCTCTTCAACTCCTATCTACCCACGAAGGAACAAAGACGTTATATATTATGTGAGATGATGTTTGTGCAAATCCATGTTGGCACTTTTCTCCAAAACTACTACACACATAATATAATCACGCCTTTATCCCCGGAGGGCTAGTAAAAGGTAAATTAACACCCACATTTAATTTTCACCCATCATTGTATTCGGTCACACGTAATAGGGGGTGACCCTATTGCTTTATTCTGGGCACTATTATTTGACTCACGCCATGCATTTGAGGCTGAGTCTGGGCTGTATTTATCTGTCTGATGTTAAACAGCCCTATCCCTTAGTCGCCTTATACGACACCGCATGGGAAGAGATGGAGTGGCCCAAATTCTAATCTGAAGGGAACTACTAGTCCGATTTTAATGCAGTTTTCAGTAATAGATTTGGATTTGTTTGGTGCATGTTCTTCGACAGGTATTACAATGAAAATTCACCAGTGGGCCCTGCACCAAACATCGTTTGTGCAAATCAGTGTTGCTATTATTTAATAGTGTAATATTCACCGAGTTATTTATCATGTTTATTATTTTATTTAATAATATACATACATACTTACATAAAATCACGCCTATATCCCATAGGGGTAGGCAGAGATCACGGATCTCCATTTGCTACGATCCTGACACACTACTCTCGCTTCATTCACTCTCATTACATTCTTCATGCATGCTCGTCGGTTTAGGGTACTCCTGACCTGCCCCTTTTCTAAAACTTCCCCGATTTGGTCCAGGTATGTGCGCCTAAGTCTTCCCCTTCCAACGGTACCATCCACACTCGCCTCATACACCTGTTTCGTTAGTCTTCTTTCATTCATTCTCTCAACATGACAGAACCATCTCAACATTCCTCTCTCAATTCTCATCACTACATCTCCTAATACTCCACATCGCTCACTTTTCACGCTATTTTTTTATTTATTTACAGGCACATAACATATTATCTACTATGACGTATCAAAGTCACACTTGTCAGCTATGCGAGCTAAGTTAAAGATGACCTAGCCAGAACCTGCACAGCGATATATCAAGATTTATGCGCTCATTACATAAAATACAAGCTCCACCAGATATTGCGGATCATCCACACACAAGACTGTGCTTGTGAAAGATTGATTTCGTACCCCACTTATGTAAAGTGGGAACTATGTGCGCGGCATAATCGTACCCAAATTTACCATAGGAAGGAGGTAGGACACGGCGGTATTTCCGCCCAATTGAACAGTCCGACTGAGGAAGTACCTCCGCCCTAAAGAATACCGCGGCTATAATAACTTCGTGTTGTGTTCCCAGCGGTGAGTAGGGTAGCCAGAGCTCACTGGTGAATTTGTGCTGTCTGTGGGAAGACTAAAGGCTTGTCCTGCTTTTTTTCTACACTGACTTCTGCACAGAAACTCTACACATACAGGGTTGGCAGCGCGAGTGTGACTCCTCTGGTGTTACAAACGTCCATTGGCCAAGGTAACCACTTTCCATCAGGTGGGCCGTGTGCTTGTCTGCCAACCAAGTGGTATAAAAAATATATTTATAAATGTCTTGTCAGGTCTTGACAGTGATTCCAAAGGGAGCTCAGTCACATAAACACAGGACGTGATTTCTATAAGGAAATTAAACATACATATATATATAATCACGCTTTTATCCCCGGAGGGTTAAGCAGAGGTGAATTAACACCCACATTTCACCAATCATTGTATTCTGTATAATAGTGCCCGGAAAACGGCAATAGGTTCACCCCCTATTACGTGGAACCGAAAACAATGATTGGTGAAATGTGGGTGTTAATTCATCTCTGCCTAACCCTTCGGGGATAAAGTCGTAATTATATGTATGTATTAAGAATGTAAATAGTAATCAATAACTCGCTGGATAATCCAACTATGGTATCTTTTACTAAGCCCGCAATAAAACACCTGTTCTGACAACCTCTGTGGCGTGGCGGTAGGGAACGCGACTGCTATGCAGGAGGTGCGGGTTCGATCCCCGCTCAGTGCAAATATTTGTATGCATGAATATGGGTATTTGCATTGGTCTGGGTGTTTCTATGTATAATATGTATGTATTCACAAAAAAAAAGTATTTAAGTATGTTTATCCGTATTATAGATTCCATAACACAAGCTACTAAATCTATGCTTACAATGGGTCTAGATAGCGTTGTGTGGAATGTTGTAGAATATTTATTCCATTGTCTGTGGCTAAGCCGAGTTGTGCGACAGATATTTTTTTTCGAAACGATCTAGGTTCTAGAAAGAATAGTACCGCCGTAGCCTAGTGGTATGGGTAATGGACTGCTGAGACGAAGTCTCGGATTCGATCTCAGGTTTTACCATGGCACACACCAATGACTTTTCGATGCTTTTCGAAGTTATGTGCGTATTTATCGCAGGTTTGTATGTGCCCAGTTAATGGCAATAGGCTCGCCAACTGTTACATTGGGACCTAAACATAAAATGTGGGTGCTAGCACCTCTGCCTACCCGAGATATAGACGTGAGTTTATGTTATGTTATGTTATGATACAGCAGTGTTGCAGATTGCATTTACAGCTTCCTAACTAACTGGCTAAGTGCTATGACAATCTTAATGGCGATATATATGTTTTAACATAAATGTCACAGAAACATTTCTCCTGAGATTACGGATGTTAAGACTATTGCACACAGGAAGCTTATACCATCAGCGGTACCTTGCATCTGTTGTTATGTCGTAAGATAAATCTGAACAATCTTATAATTGCAAATCACGTTGCAGAGGATCTAGGCAATTGCATTTCATTGTGCTGTCAGTGGGATGACTAAAGGCTTGTCCTGCTTTGTCCTCTACACTGACGGCACAGAAACTCTGTGCCTACAGGGTCGTGGGTCGAGTGTGACTTCTCTGGTGTTACAACACGTCCATAGGCCACGGTAACCACTTTCCATTAGGTGAGTCGTGCGCCTGTCTGCCACCTAAATGGTATAAAAAAAAAATTTCAATATTGATTTTAGCAATTGTTCAAAAATGTGATATCTTTTACGAGAAATATTTTCTAATTATAATAAATTACCAGACTGCTGTGTAAAAAATCGAAACAGGATTGATAGCAGGCGGTACCCATTTGCACATCTTAAACCGTTAAAAAGGATGACCACATTAAGATAAGATAAGATAAGTTTTATTGACAAATAAACGATTTATTGAAAAAACATTCTTTGAAATTCCTCCAGCCGTTTGGCCTGCGTAGAGGGGAACAAAGAAAACTACACACATATATACGCGCGTAACACATAACCCTCGCTGGCGCAGTCGGATATAAAGACAGTAAATTTTATAATAATTTTAATACATTAGAGTTTCTTTGTAGGATAAAATTTGCAAAGTGGTAGTGTCACATAGAATTAAGGATAGGGACCGGGCACATCTGTCGAAGGACCGATGGCCGTTGGAGCAAACGAGTCCTAGAGTGGAGACCGCGAGAAGACAAAATAGAAGGTGGGGACGCTCCCTAGCCAGGTGGCCTGACGACCTGCAAAACGTGACAGAGGATGGTACTATGAACTTAGGTCCAGGAGTAAACTGCGACAGGTTTATTGATTAACTAAAAAACTACACCATATTTTTTAATTTTATAACATTACTGTCCACCCCAAGGTTGCCTGGAAGAAATCGCTTCAGCGATAAGGCCGCCCATTGTACATTGAACTGTATACATGCTACCTACTTGTCCTACTGTAAATCTGTTGGTGTACAATAAAGAATTATTTATCTATCTATCTAAAAAAACACCATTTTGTATACCACTTAGGTGGCAGACAAGTACATGGCCCTACTGATGGAAAGCAGTTACCATGACCTATGGTCGTATGCAATACCAGAGTCGTTACACTAGTGCTGTCGATCCTGTAGGAACCATCTACTCTTGAAGATCGCTTGGAAAAGCTAGCCGCATGGTTCCCGGCAGAGTAGAATTTGGACCACCCCATCTCTTCCCATGCGGTGTCGTAAAAAAGGCCTAAGAGATAGGGCTGTTTAACATCAGACAGATATATACAGCCCAGCCTCAGCCTCAGATGCGTGGCTTGAGTCAACAATAGCGTCCAGAAGATGGCAATAGACTCACCCCCTATTATATGGGTCCTTATTTAATGATTGGAGAAAAGTGGGTGTTAATAAGGTTGTTAAGTTGGCATCAACTCGGAGTGCTCAACAGGGCGAAGCAGTACTTCACTGCGGGGCAGCAACTCCTTCTTTATAAAGCACAGGTCCGGCCTCACATGGAGTAATGCTGTCACCTTTTTGCTGGAGCACCTGCATACCAGCTTGACCCTATCGACTCAGTGCAAAGGCTTTGAGCCAGGTTGACAATCCCATACTCACAGGTAGTGTGGAACCTCTTAGCCTTAAGAGGGACTTTGACTCACTGTGTGTGTTCTACCGCCTATACAATGGTTTGTGCTCAGATGAATTGTTTGACATGATGCCCGTAGCAACATTCTATCATCGCACGAGACGGTGCGCAGTGTGCGGCATGAAAGAAACTTCATCCCACGCACACTCAAGCTGTGGAATGACCTCCCTACTGCGGTTTTCCCAAGCGCCTACAATATGGGGTTCTTCAAGAGGGGTATCTGAAGGTTTCTTCATGGTCAGCAGCGCGAGTGTGACACACCTGGTGTTGCATACGTCCATAGGCCACGGTAACCGCTTCCCATCAGGTGGGCCGTGTGCTTGTCTGCCAACTAAGTGGTATAAAAAAAAATCACCTCTGCCTAACCCTCCGGGGATAAAGGCGTGATTATATGTATGTATGTATGTTGAAAACACTACAGCAGGGAGTTTGTCCCACAGCTTACAAGTATAGTGTGTGTGAGGACCCTATACAAAAGAATTTTAGAATTATAGTGCTATGAAATTGTGTAGACGTAACAATTTCTAAAGCAACGTACAAACACACAATAAAACATTTCTGTATAATTAAATCGCAGTTCACGTAGCAACAAAGTTTGTTGGTGAACTGTTGGCCCCCGGAGAGAGCTTGGCAGGTTAGTCACAATTCGTGCTGAATTGTTAACAGCTCCTACTGAAGTGTGGCGCCCTGGTACTTTTGGTTTGGTTTTGATTACAATATTTTGACGGCAACAGGGGGGGTCTTTCGGTTTGTTTCGTGATATTTTGACGGCAATAGGTGCACTCCCTATTACGTGGGACCGAAAATCATAGTTGGTGAAATGTGGGTGTACCCTTTCGGGGATTCACAGGTGTGAATATATGTGACTATGTAACCGGTCGACCTCAAATCTAGGACCTCATCCATAACCAGGTCTGAGAATGATGTTCGTAAGGTGTTTTTGTGAAAGGGTCCAAATTTTGATGCCATTGTATGTTTGTAGGTTAAATAATTTGAAAATCCAAACAATGGCACCTCTTTACGCCTACCACCCCCTTCTTTCTGGGGTCCACATTTTCCACTAACCTTTTTATAACCGTGGACTCTGGACGGTGCCTATTGGGGGAACCGCGGTAGCCTAGTGTATGCGTAATGGATTGCTGAGACGAGGTCTCGGGTTCGATTCCAGGTTTTTCCATTGCACATACCAATGACTTTTCGATGCCTTTCGAAGTTATGTGTGTATTTATCGCAGGTTTATAAGTGCCCGGTTAATGGCAATAGGCTCGCCAACTGTTATATTGGGACCTAACCAAAAACTGACGAAATTTGGGTGCTAACATCTCTACCTACCCCTTCGGGGATGTAGGCGTGAGTTTATGTTATGTTATGTTATGACTCTTGACTCTAGGGGCGCCACACAGTACAGTTACGCTACGCTAACTGCGAGTTTGGTTGATCTTCGATATTTACCTTGAAGCGACTGTCATCTGACCTCCTCAAAACATTGGCGATATCAAAATCATTGAAGTTAGACCAGTTATTGGACGTTTATGGCTCCAACTGCCCGCATTTTTTTACATAAGTAAAAATTCTTATAATAATAATAAAGCCTTTTATTCGGACAAAATATACAATAAAGTTTTAAAAAACCACTGCACTGTTTTTTTTTTTCGAAATTACGTATATTCGACTATTTGATGCTTCTTTATTTTTTGTAAGTCCGTTTGCCAATTGGCAAAGGCCTCCTCCAACCTACTCCATTCAGATCTCTCTATGGCTACTCTACTCCATGTTGTACCTGCAACTTGCCTTATATCGTCGTCCCATCTTTTTTGTTGTTTGCCTCTTTTCCTTTTGCCTTCCCTTGGGTACCAACGTGTTGTTATTTTGCTCCATTTATCCTTTCCTCTGGCCATGTGTCCCGCCCACTTCCATTTCAGCCTTTTTATTTTTAGGGTGACGTCCTGTACCTTGGTCTTTCTCCTAATATTAATGTTTCCTATTCTATGCCTCCTCTTTACTCCCATCATGCTTCTCTCCATTGCTCGTTGGCAGATAGCAAGTCTATCGGTGGTGTTTTTTGATAAGGCCCATGTTTGACTTCCATATATTAGGGTTGGTAGAATGCAGACATTGAATAATTTACTTTTTGTTGCTATATGAAGGTTTTTGTTTTTCATTATTTCGCTTAGGCTCCAATACCTTTTCCAACTGTTTGCTATTCTTCTTTGGATTTCTTTGTTTATATTATCTTTGGGTGATATCAGCTGTCCAAGATATATATACTCTTCAACGTAGCCTATTTGTGTCTCGCCTATGTTTATGTTGCTTTTATTTCCGTTCGTCATTACTTTTGTTTTTTCAGGGTTCAATTTTAGTCCTACCTTTTCACTCTCCGATGCTAGCTCATTTAACATTTTATTTAGATCTTCTGGCGTTTTTGCGAATAACACAATGTCATCGGCAAATCTTAAGTGTGTTAGTGTGCGGCCATCTATATTCAAATCTAGATTTTCCCATTCAAGATTTCTAAAAATCATTTCCAAAACAGAGGAGAAAAGTTTTGGAGAGAGAGGATCTCCTTGTCTTACTCCATTTTGTATCTTAAACGAATTTCCTTTCTTTTCTAATTGAATGCACGCCGCGCTGTTTTTGTATACATTTCTAATCAATCTTATATATTTTTGTGCTATCCCTTGTTCTTTTAACGCCTCCCAAATGTTTGTATGTAATAATGAGTCGAATGTTTTGCTATAATCGACAAATGCTAGGTAATATTCGAGTTGGTATTCCGTATATTTTTCGATGATTTGCCTAACAGCATGGATATGATCAAGTACTGAATAGTCTTTCCTAAAACCTGCTTGTTCTATAGGCTGTTGCTCGTCAAGTTGTCTTTCCATTCGCTTGAGTAGGATCTTTGCAAATATTTTGTACAGGTTGGACATCAAGCTTATGGGCCTGTAGTTTCCGATATCATATTGATCACCCTTTTTGTACAGAAGGATTATATTAGATTCAGTCCATTGTTGGGGTATCGTTTCTGTATTTATAATATCATTGAATATGTCTTTTAGAACAGGTGTTATTGCATGTTTCGTTTGCTTTAGTACTTCGTTACTTATTCCGTCGGGTCCTGGAGCTTTATTGTCTCTTTGCGTTGCTATAGCGAATTCTATTTCCTCCTGTATTATGCTGGGTACGGATGAGATTTCCAACAACTTTATTTCTTTTTCCACAATAGTGCTTTCATATAGTTTCTTGTAGTAGGATGTAGCAATTCCTAATATTCCTTGCCTTCTATTTTCCTTCAAGTTATTGCTATCTTTCATCTGTATGATCCAGTCCTTTTTGCTATTTAACTCCTTATATGCCTTTTTTATTCCTCCTGTCTGTAGAATGTGTCTCTCTATTGTTTCCATTCTTTTCTGTGTTCTATCTTTTCTAATACTTTCTTTTATTTCTTTACTGAGTTTTGCTATTTGCTTTCTATTATAGTTAGTATTTTTTCCATTAATTAGGTCAGATCTTTGATTAAGTAGGTTAATGGTTTTGGTAGTCATCCATTCGTTGGGTAGGTCCTTTTTATTACTTCCCTGTTTAATAGCTGTTTTGATTGTTTTTTCTAACCAGTTGTATTTTTCTTGCACCTTCATGTTTGTTGTCTCTTTGTTGTATTCTGTAAGATTTTTCGTTATAGAATTTGCCATTTGTGCTGTTTGGTATTTGGTAGATTTTGTGTTTATCACATTGTTTCTTGGTCTTGGGATTTTGGGCGGGTTCGTCATCAGTTCTGCTCGGATAATTCGATGGTTGGTGTTGAAGTTGAATTTGCTAAGGACTGTCAAGTTTGAGAAATATCTGCTTTTATTCGTCATTATAAAGTCTATTTCGTTTTTAATTAGCCCGTCTGGTGATAACCAGGTCCACATCTTACTTTTTTTCTTCTTGAAGACTGTGTTTAAGATTTTCAAACCATTCTCCTGAGCAAAGTGTACAAGCCTTTCTCCGTTTTTACTTCTGGCCTTTTTTTTATATATAAATGGCCCAAGGACTATATCCTCATCTGGTTGTCGTTCTCCAATTTGACCATTGAAGTCTCCTATTACAACGAGGTTTTTGTGAGCATGGTCTTGGATTGCTTTATTTAGTTCTCGGTAGAATGAGTCCGTTAATCTTGTATCTGATTGTTCCGTAGGTGAGTATACTTGTATGATGGACCATGGGTCTTTGTACCCCGGCAGCTTAAGATTCATCACTGCTATGCGCTCTGATATTCCTATGAAGCTTTCCACATAGGTCGCGAGCTATTTTTGGATAATAAAACCCACTCCATACTGACCTGGAGTTGCGCCTATATGGTATAGAAGGAAGTCAGGGTACGAAATTATTCTTTCTCCCATTCGCCTTACTTCGCTCAGTCCAACGATGTCCCATTTAATCTGTTTTAACGCATGTGTTAATTCTGTAAGGTTTTCATCGTTTTTAAGCGTAAGTACATTGAGAGCTGTAACATAGATTTTTGATCTACTGTGATTGTTTTCACAATTGTTTTCCTGTGTTGTTGGAGGGTTGTGGTCATTTTCCCCCACGAGGACCAGTCGGCTTGGGAGAGATTGTGTAGTTTCTTTTGTTTGGTTTTTATATTTTGGTTGGATTGTCCGTTTGCAGGTTGATGATTGCTATTGTTTTTTATGTGTGGGTATATCAGTGAGAGAGTTCGATCGAATTCTCAGCAAATCGAAGGCGTTTGTCCTGTTAGTTTTAATAGAACTTATCGTTTGTTGCTTTTTAGGTTTAGTGGTGGAAGTCGACATTGGTGAAGTAGATAGTTCTCTTTTTCTTTTGTCAGAGTTGGGTCCTTTAACTACTAGCTTATCATAGTTGAGAAAAGCAATATTCCCCTTTTTCTTCTCCTCTAGCAGCTGTGGTATCAAAGCCTTTCTCTTTTCTATGACTTCCTTAGAATAGTCTTCCGATAGATAGATTTCCTTCAACATTTTTTTGTTTTTTATAATTTGGTCTTTTTTCCATCCATTTATAAATGATAGCAGCACAGGTCTATGTTTGCTCCCAACTTTATTTTTCCCTATACGGTATAGTCTGTTTATTTCATTTTCTTCCACGGATAAATTTAAGTCTCGTTTAAAAATCTCCTTAACGGTTTGAAATAGCTCCAATACCGATTTTTCACTCTCTTCTAAACCATAAATAACTATATTGTTACTTTTCTTCTCTTTTTTCAAATACTCAATCTCGTTCTCCAGGTTACAAATTTTTTGTTTTAATTTTTTATTTTCTTCTATCATAGGAGTTAATTTTTCTTCCATTCGATGCATTATAGTCTGTGTCAGAGATTCTTTTAGATCATTTGTCTGTTTCTCCATTTCTATCTTCATTCTATCAAACAATAATTGAAATTGTTCTTCCATGTTGTCAGATTCATTACCAGCTCACGTGTTTCCTTCTTCCTACAGTCCCGGGTCCTTTAAGCGGGGCGTGAAAAAGCATATGATGAGGCCGTCAAGCTGAGTGTCACCATTGTCACACGGTATGTGTAAGTAATGGTGACCCTCTTTTCTGGGACTTTGCCTTCAGCTTACCATCAGGCAAGGCGAAGTCCAATTGACGTGTCCTATATAAAAAAAAAAAAAAAAAAAAAAAAATAAGGTTATGTGAAATGGAACGTAAATGCAACTTGGTAGAAAATATTTGTTTAGTAGATTTTTTGTGATGGCAACTCTCGGGGTAGTTGTCAACTGACTGTCAGTTCGGGTATTGACTGGTATTGCGGGTATTTGTTTATTTGTTTATTTTCCCGGCTGTCAAATTGACTTAGGTTATAAAAATATTTTATTCTAACCTCAATTGTTGATATTTGAGCTTCACTTTTAACTAGTTGTTTTTGAGAATATCCAAGGATCCTTCTTTCCTATGTCTTCTGATGTTGTTTAGCTGATGTTTGAAGCACTACAGTTCTTAAAGTGTAACTATAACTATTTTTAATAAGTGTTTTATTGCTGACAAATATCCGCGACTTGTTGTTACTACAACGACCGGAAACGGAATCCAAAAGTGAAAAATTCTTATAGTAATTAACATATTATTTGAAAAATGTCAAGTATGCTAGCTAACTCACCTGCTCCCGGCGTTGCTTGCTCTTGTTGGAGCCCTGCTTCTGTCCCGCCACCACGCCGTACATCGCACTCTCTTATTGTATGTCTGTTTGTCACTCAAAGTTTTATTCACTATCGTATTGCTAATTTAACGTAACTCTTAACTATTTAAACAACACCATTATTTAGGTGGCAGACAATCACACGGCCCACCTTTGCTTCGTTGCAATAAAACTACCTACTTTTAAAGAATAATTGAACCGAAATTGCTGAACGAATTGTCAACTAAATGCCATAAAAACCATCGCCGTAAGACTGATATAATGTATAGAAGAATTTGAAAGGTTTCGGTCGAAGGTTCTGTGGCTTAGGGGTCAAAGTGTTCCCCCATAATTCGTTCGCCGTTCAGGCGGGGTATTTTTTTTATATATAGGACACTCCAACTTGACATCACCTCGCCTGATGGTAAGCTAAAGGCAAAGTCTCAGGAAAGAGGGTCACCATTACAGACACTAAGTAATGTTACAACGGTGGCACTCAGCTTGGCGGCCTCATCAGATGCTTTTTCACGCTCCGTTCAAAGGACCCGGGACTGTAGGGCCTGAACAGATTTATTTTTTCTATATCTTAATCTATTTGAATAATTGCCAATTATCTAAAGGGGGTTGATGTGTGAGCACCCCTGTAGATTGTACCTCGCAATGAATATTTTATGTTTTCTCTGATTTTATTTAAATGTTGGTTCTCGGTTCAGTAGAATAAGGCTACCCCATCTCTTCCTGTGGGTGTCTTAAAAGGTGACTAAGGAATAGAGCTGTTCTCTATCCCACAGTACACATACAGCCCATAACTAAGTGCCCGCTTGACGGTAGTAGACCGAAAATCATAGTTGGCGAAATGTGAGTATTAACACACCTCTGCCTACCTCTTCGGGGATATATAGGCGTGAATATTTGTATGTGTGTATTTAAAAACATTCGACAAAAATAAAAAATAGAAAGTCCTACTGCAGTGCAGACAAAGGAATTGAAACTATAAATCTGTGGTTTTTGTGTTCATTTGACAGTGTGACTGTAGAGCGTTGGACTGTTACGCCGGAGATTGGCAGTTCGATTCCGATTCAGTGTAAATAGGTGCAGTTTTGATAGTCCTGTGTCCAGCAGTGGGGAATACTCTGTCCACTGAACAACCTTAGTCTATCTGTATTAAAAATATCTTTTTTATACAACTTAGGTGGCAGACAAGCACACGGTCCACATGATGGCAAGTGGTTACCGTGGCCTATATACGTGTGCAACACCAGGGGAACACACTCGCACTGCCAACCCTGTAAGCACAGAGGGTTTTTGTGCCGTCAGTGGAGAAGACAAAGCAGAACGCTTACTCACCCACCGACAGCACAAAAACTCTCCAGTAAGCTCTGGTTTAAGCTTATTGATTGATTGATATATTTATGTAGTGTAAAATATAGACGCTTAGATTTTCTGAAGAAAGCAACACGTGTTTCCTTCTTCCTACAGTCCTGGGTCCTTTAAGCGCGTGAATAAGCATATGATGAGGCCGTCAAGCTGAGTGTCACCATTGTCACACGATATGTGTAAGTAATGGTGATCCTCTTTTCTGAGACTTTCGTCTTCGGCTTACAGGCAAAGCGAAGTCTAATTGACATTGTTCTATATTAAAAAAAGTCGATTTATTTACGGTTTTCACTGACATTTAGATATTTTATCTATGGAAGGTTTTATGCATAATATCCTGAAGAAGAACGACAAATCAATTGCAACTAAGCGAGGCCGGAGCGCATTGCTAGTGCTAATAATATAGTCAGACACATATTTTTTTTTATGTCTAAGATACATAGAAATATGCCGCGTGGTTCCGGGCAGAGTAGAATTTGGACCACCCCATCTCTTCCCATGCGGTGTCGTACAAGGCGACTAAGGGATAGGACTGTTTAACATCAGGCAGATATATACAGTCCAAGCTCAGGCAGAGATGCATGACTCGAGTCAACAATAGTGCCCAGAAGATGGCAATAAGTTCACCCCTTATTACGTGGGACCGAATTAATGATTGGTGAAACGTAGGTGTTGAATCACCTCTGGCTAACCCTCCGGGGTTAAAGGCGTGATTATTATGTATACTATGTATGTGAGGTCCGACGGGGGCATTGTATTATGAATTGAAAAAGGTCCCAAGGGGTCTAAAAATTAGGTAGTGTGGGTGTTTTTGTGATATCGTAGCGATAAGTTAAGGAGGTTCTAAGAGTAAGTAGTCATTATCTGAGATATTTAAGGCTTACTCTCTTGTTTTAAGTTAAAGATTTTGTTTGTTTGTGCGTGCTAATTTCTGGAATTTACTATGTGATTTGAAAAATTCCTAATCATTAATAGTCCGAGCTTTTGGGGACGATTACTCAATAAACTTGACCGCCTTCTCAACAATTGCATTCGATTCACCTTCAACCTTAGGAAATATGATCATGTCTCAGCTCATCGTTCGGAGTTGGGATGGTTGCAGATACGTCAGCGCCGCAGCTTGCGGGCGGTAACGATGATCCATACTATTTTAAGATCCCCTAATATTCCCACTTACTTATCAACTCATGTTCAGTTACTTGGCTCTCATCACAACAAAAATCTCCGATCAGCTAACAACCTTCTTCTGCACTGTCCCACTCATAGTTCTGGTCTAGTTCATTCTTCTTTCCTCGTGCAAGCTGTCCTCCTCTGGAATGCGCTTCCTCTCGAAATCAGGATGACCACCAACCGTGCTTCATTCAAATACAAGGTACGTCAGCTCTACAGTGGCTCCTAGTCGTCATAATGGATATAAATGGATTATTATATTTTATGATTGTGTATCTATGCTTGATTATATGTAAATACATACCATGTATAATATGAGTATATAAGTAGTTTATGTAAATGTTTGTGTAAATGTATTATGGTTGTGTATGTATAGTATATGTATATATATTTATATGTATATATCATTATTGTGAACAAATTTGAGTAATTCCTTATCGTTGATAATGGTTAATTTTTTGCCTGCACCTACCTCAACGCATCTCTGCATCACCCTAAGGTAGACTGTCAGATAATGCCTTTGGCATTAAGTCCGCCTTTGTACAATAAACTGTGCATAAAGTTAAATAAATAAATAAATAAAAAATAGATTATATATTACGTTACATCACATCTCTGTCTTAATGAACTATTTCAAACTCAAAAAAAGCATAACTTAACATGACTTTACAATTCAACAAAGTTTGGGAATTGGCACTGTATACATCCATACGCTGCGGTAAACACTTTGTATCAAGTGGGACGTGTGCTGTTTGCTACCTAAGTAGTATAAAAAATCACGATAAATTCCGTTAATATTGTTTTGTCACAATTCTCGTAAACTTTTAAAAATATCATATATGTAAGTATTTAAAATATTGATTTTTAAACAAAATATAATTTTAAAATATTATATCTGTTGTCATTTTTGACAGCTAACCACACCACAGATTATATGCAGCACTTTATATTAAGAGGTTATGACCGTGAAGGTACGACTCGACCGTTTCGCGCCTCCATACACACTGGCCAGTTTATATGTAAGGACGGCCTCACACATCCGGAATTTAAGTTAGATATATGTAATTGACATTATAATAATATATTATTACTTTTATGATTATAATTTTATAATATGTTGCGAACATATTGAGAAACTCGCTTGTACTTTTCCACATTATTTTAATATATGTTAGACCTGACCGGTTTCGCCTTACGGCATCCTCAAAGGTTTACAATGACATTTTAGCTTAAAGGATAATGTGGAAAAGTACAAGTGAGTTATCAATATGTGTAACAACAAATTCCACCAAGTGCCAACAATCTACAGTTTAAATAAAATGACTCATAACCTGACTACGGTAAAGCAAAAGGAGGGTTATGATTTCGACAGACTGTATGTATGTAGGTTTATCTGTTTTCTCATAGTTCCTCAAACGCTGATTAGACAAATGAGGTATCGTTAGAAGCGTCTTAGTCGTCCTATGGTTATAGGCTATATATAATGTGTCATTGAATCTAAAGCTCTCTAGTGGTCATAAAGTACTGTGTGGGGGCCTGAATAAAATATTTTTCTTTCTTTCTTTCTTTCTTTCAAAAAAAAAATAGAGATAAATATATAGTGTTTGGTATCAACTGAAAGGACGCAATTAGCACATTTCAAATACGTATATTAAATTATACCTATTGCTTCTCCCAAAATAATATAAATAAAAATTCAATTTCAAACTGAAACCCGACTACTGAAAAATCACGCTCTATACAGTATTTATCAAGAAAATATTAAGAATAGCCGTTGTCGCATGCCACTTAGTCTCCTTCTGTCATAGTGATATCGTCTGCGTATATTGGCATATAAGAAAAGAAAAGAAAAAGCATTTATTCAAGAACACACAACGCATATGCATAAGCATATTTTGCGTATGCGGCGGTGGTGGTGGCACCTACAAATAAAAACATTTGAATGGAGCAGCACACACATCCGCAATTCAGACTCAACATTTTTATTATATCGCTAAAATGAAAAGTAGTGAGTTTAGTGTTAATTACTCCTTCATAAAGACATTCTCATGAGCCGAGTAACATGGATTGTCTGATTTTTCAAGCATGATTGACACATGATGCCGTAATTTAAGAATATGAATTCAAAGAGATATTCCAGGGTGTTCCATTAGGAGCCCCTATTTCAATCCCCCAGGGGAATCTGTAGTCACTTGCTATTACAGACTACAACACTAAAATTATTCCGGATGTGTGAGTCGAGCCTAAGAGATTGCTGCGTCCTATCCTGTTACATTGGCACACTTGCTGCATAATGAACCTTATGCTATCGATATAAAGTAGTTTATTATGTTTACCTGAGAGTAAATATTACAGGACAATGCATTTTGGCGGGAAGCTTCCGCGTGCTACAGATACAATATAATTTATTGCCATGTTCGAAACTAAGAGAGAATTATGTTTGTGGGAAATTTAAAATATTGCGAAGGGTTACATTAATTTATTAACAACTAGCTAAAGCCCGCGGCTCCAACTGCATGGAATTCCAGTCCTGTTCCCGTTAATTGCTCGCAATTTTTAATTTTATATTATCTCACCTTTTAAACCTTCTTATGACAAACATTTCAAAACTAGAATCAACTAAATCAGCCGAGCCGTTCTCGAGATTTAGCGAGACAAACAAACAATTTTCTATGAAATACTTTGTAGAGGAACTAATAAGGTCTGTCCATCTTGTTCTGATCAGCTGATCAGCAATAATTCTGACCATCAATTTTAGCCGCCATCGCAACTGTATTTATCAACCAGTTACGTCAGTCAACAACGATTTTTTGGTCTTTCATTGCAACCAGCTGCGATTGAAGAAATGTATTATTAATACAGAACTAGTTACCAACAAAGAAAATTTCCAACAAGTCTTCATTGCAAGTGATAGGACCAAACATTGACAAAAGTCTTTGTTTTGATGCGAATCAGGGTGGATATTTTAACGGGCCATTTAATCCTCGTAAACGTCTCCACCATCACATTCCAAGACACGAAATGTCCCGTCAAAATGCCCGGTTGTGTAAAATATGTCCGCTCAAGGATTGCGAGCACGTAATGCCCTTAAAGTTATTTATTATTATTAGTGAGTGAAAGTTTAATGTGGGGGACGTCATCCCGAGGGATACTGCTTCCGTGTCTATGGGTACATTTGAGTTTAGCATGTGTGGACAACATCTTGTCGACAGATTATATTTGAGATGTTTATTGATCACATGAAGCGTTGGTTTTGTGTAATATAATAGGGACAAAGTATTCTCGTGTCACAGTGCTTTTTTTTTATACCACTTAGTTAGCAGACAAGCACACGGCCTACCTGATGGGAAGCGGTTACCGTGGCCTATGGACGTATGCAACACCAGGGGTGTCACACTCGCGCTACCGACCATGAAGAAACCTTCTGATGCCCCTCTTGAAGAACCCCATATTGTAGGCGCTTGGGAAAACCGCAGCAGGGAGGTCATTCCACAGCTTGAGTGTGCGTGGGATGAAGTTTCTTTCATACCGCACAGTGCGCACCGTCTCAGGTCGCAATGTGTGGAGATCACGTAGGCAGAGATCACGGATCTCCACTTGCTACGATCCTGACATACTACTCTGGCTTCATTCACTCTCATTACATTCTTCATGCATGCTCGTCGGTTTAGAGTACTCCTGACCTGCCCCTTTTTTAAAACTTCCCCGATTTGGTCCAGGTATGTGTGCCCTAGGTCTTCCCCTTCCGACGGCACCATCCACACTCGCCTCATACACCCGTTTCGTTAGTCTTCTTTCATTCATTCTCTCAACATGACCAAACCATCTCAACATTCCTCTCTCAATTCTCATCACTACATCTTCTTTAAGCAGCAGTCGGATTTATTTATTTATATCTTTTTAGTTATAATATGTCAATTTTGTAATCGCCGTTTAATTCTCTTCATTTTGATATACTACTCGATAGTTTTGAGTGATTTTTTAACAACATACATTTTAGCACTAAAAATCCTCCGATTACTTTTTATTGACATTTTATTTACCTTATGACACTCGGAAGACGAATACCTTTTATTTGAGACCTCATTCATCGACATCTGTCCAGCCGTTAAGCCTGTAGAGGAACAAAGAAAACTACATACATGCATACATCCGCGCGAATAAGTTTAAAACTGAAACACATAACATAACATAAACTCTGGCCTATATCCCCGAAGGGGTAGGCAGAGGTGCTAGTATCCACATTTCGACAGTTTTTGTTTTAGGTCCCAATGTGATAGGTGGCGAGCCTATTGCCTTTAACCGGACACTTAAAAACCTGCGATAAATACACACAAAATTGAAACCCGACTACTTAAAAAGTATTAACATTACATATAACATAAACTCTCGCCTATATCCCCGAAGGGGTAGACAGAGGTGCTAGCATCCACATTTCGCCAGTTTATGTTTTAGGTCCCAATGTGATACTCGTAGGTGGCGAGCCTATTGCCATTAACCGAGCACTTATAAACCTACGATAAATGCACACATAACTTCGAAAAGCATCGAAAAGTCATTGGTGTGTGCCATGGTTAAATCTGAGATCGAACCCGAGACCTCGTCTCAGCAGTCCATTACCCATACCACTAGACTACCGCGGTTTTAAACAATAAAAGTATTGAACAAGAAAATATCTAGGATAGCCGTGGTCGTATGCCACTTAGGCCAACAAAACAATACATTGCAGAAAAAAGTGAAAACTAAAACCCGACTAGTGAAAATACTTTTTTTTTATACAACTTAGGTGGCAGACAAGCACACGGCCCACCTGATGGAAAGTGGTTACCATGACCTATGAACATGTGTAACACCAGTGGAGTTACATCCGTGCTGCCGACCCTGTAAGAACAGAGATTTTGTGCCGTCAGTGTAGAGGACAAAGCAGGACAAGCCTTCGGTCGTCACACTGACAGCACAAAAACTCTCCAGTGAGCTCTGGCTACCTTACTCACCGCCGGGAACACAACACGAGGTTATTATAACCGCGGTATTCTGTAGGGCGGAGGTACTTATCCAGTCGGATACTCAATTGGGCGGAAATACCGCCGTGTAGGACACGGCGGTATTCCTCAATGTATATTATTAACTTATCTTTTTATAAGATTCACGGATCTTTCCCTTACAGGGAAACTGGTTCAATTTTTTGTATTTATCTTAATCGATTTGATAATTTTTTGTACCGAAAATATATCTAGAAAACTATTTCTAAGAAAAAAAGTACGTTATGTCAACGTGCGTGAGCAATCTCATGCGGACATCATTTTGATTGATCGTCGTGTGTTTAGCCATATACTATATTTACGATTCACGCTAGTATTAGTAAGTAATACATTATATTTCTTAAGGTTCCGTACCTCAATAGGAAATATGTTTAAAACAAAACCCGATTACTAAAAAATCACGCTTTTAAAGGTATTAGACAAGCAAATATCAAGGATAGCTGTATGCAACTTTTTCACAAAATGTTTTATGTATTAGACTAAGTTATATTTATAAATTTACTTGTTTAATACTTTTTAAAGCGTGATTTTTTAGTAGGCGGGTTTTAGTATTAAACTTTATTTTATTTATAATTATTTTAGGACAAGCAACGCCTATAATTTAAACATATTTCTAATGTGCTAATTAAGCCCTTTCAGATGATACCAAACATGGTATATTTACCCAGAAAGAGGGCCAGATCGTTCGAGATGGCCCTGGGTCAGCCGGGGTGCTAGGAATATGCCTGTCAACCTCACCTTCGGCAACCAAAAACGATCCACAGGCGGCGTGCGTTTTGGTCGGTTCGAGTCCGACATAACCTCTTCCACCGGCTCCGGTGGGGGGTAAAAAAAAACACGGTATATTTTTCTAAGTTTATTTTTTAACATAGTACTTTCTGTCCGCTAGAGGGCGCTACATTAGATTCAGTGATACATCATATAGCCTTTAACCAGCGGACGACTAAGACGCTTCTAATGATATCTCATTTGTCCAGTTCTAATAAGTAGTTCAGGAGCTACGAGGGAACAGATGAACCTACATAAATACATAGCCTATCAAAATCATAACCCTCCTTCGACTTCGCCGTAGTTGGGTAAAAAATAACAGAAACGAGGCGCTGTTAGAACAGCAAAAACCAGAACAAAATTTTCGTATATCTGCATAAAGTCGTTCACTCCAACTTTACAAGGAATATATTCGCAAATATTGCAGAGACTGTCCTTACATATATACACATATATATAATATACCAGCAACATGTCCGCAGTCCGGTTATATTGTATGCGCATCGCCGATTTAGAAATTTCACTCGAGCAAGGACGAAATTTATTTTTATATCTTATCGGCTCGCTGTTTAGCCGCGTCCTATTTTATTTTTATACCACTTAAGTGGCAGACAAGCACACGGCCCACCTAAAAAGTGGTTACCGTGGCCTATGGACGTGTGTAACACCAGAGGAGTCACACTCGCGCTGCCGACCCTGTAAGCACAGAGTTTCTGTGCCGTCAGTGTAGAAGACAAAGCAAACAGTTTAGGAACTGGAGGTAGGACACGCGAAGGCGATAGGACACGGCGGTATTTCCGCCCAGTTTAGCAGTCAAACTGGGGAAGTACCTCCGCTCTACAAAGTACAGCAGTCATAATAACCTCGTGTTGTGTTCCCGGTGGTGAGTAGGGCAGCCAAAGCTCACTCGAGTACAAATTCTCCAGTGAGCTCTGGCTGCTCTACTCACCGCTTTCCTTCACTCCAATCCTCTTTTTTATATAGAACACGTCAATTAGCCTTCGCCTCGCCTGATACTAAGCAGAAGGTTAAGTCTTAGAAAATAGGGTCACAATTACTTACACATACCATGTTACAATGCAATAATACCAAAAAAATACAATACCATGTGACACTGAGCTTGGTGGCCTCATCATATGCTTTTTCCGGGACTGTAGGAAGAAGCAATGAAAGAAGAAAAATTATTGTAAATTGTGGCTGTATGTATGTATGTGTGTACCATATCATTAGGGCTTAGAATTCTGTTACAACACACGTGTTTCCTTCTTCTTACCCCCAGATTCTGTGAGCGCGGCGTGAATCAGCATCTGCTGAGGCCGTCACGCTGTGGACCACCATTGTAATGTAGTTTATTCTATAATGGTAATTTTTTTTATCTAGTACGCGCCAACTATAGTTCACCTCGTCTGATGGTAAGCTAAAGGCAAAGTCTCAGAAAAGAGGGTCACCATTACAGACACTAAGTAATGTTACAATAGTGGCACTCAGCTTGGCGGCCTCATCAGATGCTTTTTCAAGCCCCGCTTAAAGGACCCGGGACTGTAGGAAGAAAGATACACTGTAATGAATTCCAGGTCTTGGTGGTGCGGCAAAGAAAAGCGTCGTTCTTGATAATTGTTTACCGCTGTAGCCTAGTGGTATGGGTAATGGACTGCTGAGACAAGATTTCGGGTTCGATCCCAGATTTACCATGACACACACCAATGACTTTTCGATGCTTTTCGAAATATGTATATATTTATCGCCCGAATTAAGAGCCCGGTTGCCCGGCAATAGGCTCGCCACCTAAACATAAACTGGCAAAATGTGGATGCTAGCACCTCTGCCTACCTCTTCGGGGATATAGGCATGAGTTTATGTTTACGATAATTGTTTAGCTTACCAGCAGGTGAAGTGAAGACATAATAACGTGCCTTCTCTCTCTTATCGATGGAGTCACTCTACTCTTTCCTTTGCTAATCCTATCACGTCCTGATATGATTCAACTTGTAGCTGTTCCAACGTGACTTATATATGTGTATATGTATAGGGCACATATATAAAAAGTTAGTACACTGTCGTTATAACCTTATTTTTCAGTGAATATATCCAAAAATAACGTTCGGAAACCGCCATGACACTCCAAACTACGCAGAGCTTGTACGCGTTATGAATATTTAATAGTATATAAGCAAATTTCTGAACGTTTGTGAAGATTCTTTATAAGTGGATAAAATTTGAGCTTAAGTTTTCAAAAATCCTTCTTGGAGAATATTACATAACATAAACTCACTCCTATATCCCCAAAGGGGTAGGCAGAGGTGCTAGCACCCACATTTCGCTAGTTTATGTTTAGGTCCCAATATAATAGGCGAGCCTATTGCCATTAACCGGGCACTTATAAACTTCGAAAAGCATCGAAAAGTCATTGTTGTGTGCCATGGTATAACCCTGGGATCGAACCCGAGACCTCGTCTCAGCAGTCCATTACACATACCACTAGGCTACCGCGGTTTTTTTAATAATAATTAATAAAAATTATCAATATGAAAACTATTCACTGCCAAAATTTCAAGTTTATAGGACCAGCGGTTCAGGCCCTGCGTTGACAAATCTTACTATGGGAACAAATTACTTTGTTTATAAAGAATTTGACGGCTTTCAATTTTAAAATCGCGTTATCTCCGAAATGGTGATCCATACAAAAAAAGTATGAGATCAAATTTGTAGATAATTAGACGATCTACAACATTATCCAGCGTACTTTTGCAGTAGAACTTACTATTTACGAGAAAAATGCGAGAATTCAATAATTTTAACCTTTAACTAAACTTTAACTATTCTATTTAAAAAAATGCACAAGTCCAATCGACGGGGACTTTTAATATTTTGCTATGAGGAAGACCCTTGTACCCTTGAGCACTGTTATAAATTGGAAGGCCAAATCTTGAAAAAGATATTCCAAATATAAAGATATTCGAAATTCAGTGCCGATCCAACCTCAATGTCTTAAATGTCAAAAACAATCACGATATCAACGAAAAAAATGTATAATTATATTACGATAAGAATTCTACGACGCATTTTAATTGTTCTTAGCTAAAAGTTGTATAATGTTATTTTATTTTTATTGTATTTAATATTTATAAATTATTTCTGAATGAGAATAATTTAATTAATGAACTAAATATTAGATTACGATAATAATACGATTTTGGAAGTTGGAAGATTGAAGTTGGATCGAAATTGAATTCTGAATATTGAATGAAAATTCTAAGCATTTAGTACCTATGCTAATTATTCAAATTCATTATTATCTAGAAAAAAAACGAATCGGTTCAGGTGCGATTCGAACCCGCGATCTTCCCTTAACAAAGAGAACACTTTGAATAAGTCACAGAACTTTCTCCAAAAATCTTCTCTACATATATCCGTCTTACAGAGACGATTAAGTTTGAGCGGAGTCATCAAAAATCAATGTTTAAAAATGATTGCAACATCATTCATTGGTTCCGATAGTTCGTACGAATGTCGGTAGATGGCGCTTAACTGAAAGCGAAATTCAATCGAAATTGGCCCAGCTGTTTTGGAGTTTAGAGGAAATAACTCATAACTCATTTATTGGTGAAAAATATTACACGTCACATAATACATATCATCACATACCTACTTTTAGTTGATTAAACAAGATCGATCATAAAATGTACATTACAAGAAAAAATAATAATAATAATAATTAAAATCAAAATGTCAGGTAAACAGTAGTGTCTACAATTAAAGTCTTCATAGCTAAAAATGACATGTTTCGAGTCACAGAAATTAAAATACAAAACATAAATAAAATAAAAACATTACAATGTCAACAGATTATTCATGCTATTTATTTACATTGTTGTCCATTGACACAAGTTCGTCAAATGAGTAGAATGCTTGCTCAATAAGCCATCGTTTTAACCGTCGCTTAAAGGACCCAATCGCTGTAGCGGAAGTCACGTTAGGCGGCAACTTGTTATACACCAACGGCCCTATGACACGAGTCGTCTTGTCGGATTACGCTAATGACCTAGGCATTGTTCTCAGCTTTTCACGATTCCGTGTGCAATACGCATGCGCATCACCTCGCTTCGCCAATTTCTCAAGGTTCACCCTCACGTGCGTTGCGATCTGATATATTATTATCGAAGGTAGGGTGAAGATTCCCAACTGGGTGAAATAAGGTTTTGCTGAAAAGTCCTGCGGTATCCCTACCATAGCTCGAAGTCGGCAGCGCGTCCCCACAGTTCTGCACCATATTGAAGTAGAGAGTGTACAGTAGCAGGCTCTTACTTCAATACCTGGTACTACCCGCGCTACTCATCTGAGGGCAAAGCATGCGCTACCCATCTTGCTACAAACTTTATCAATATTGTTCTCCCATTTTAAACATCTGTCAATCTCGAACCAAAGAAATGTTATAGCCTCAACTTGCTTAATGCTCAACCCATCCACTGATACCGTAAGTGGCTTCGACAGGTCGCCCCGACAAGTCGAAGTGTAATATGTGAGTTTTTGTCAGGTTCAGTACAAGCCCGTTCCCCTGAAACCACTGAAGAAGTTGATTAGCTGTTTTATTTATTTTTTGTTGTAGCAGCTCAAACGACACAGCCGTAACTATCGCGGCTACATCATCCGCATGCCCTTTACAGCATCGGGTAGATCATTCAACAGCAGTGAAAACAGAATGTTTGACACTGATGAACCCTGAGCCACCCCCATCTCAGATATAACTGGATCCGTGCCTCCGCACCCTACAACGACTTGCGACCTCTCCGACATTAAGTCAGTAAGCAGTGCATGCGCTGTATTACCTACTCCGTAATATCTTAACTTGACTGCTAGTACAGCACGGTCAGCAACATCGAATGCCTTCGACAGGTCACAGAATATTAGTGCTACTTGCTGTTTGCTTTCGCGAGCCGTCATGATTTGGTGGATAAGTTCACGCGTTAAAGACACTCGCGATAGGCATACTGTCGATCCAAAAGTGTGTTTGAATCCGTCAGAAATGTAGTTAGCCTAGTACACAACCCGTTCTCCAATACATTCGATATAGCAGGGATGATGAATACTGGCCTATAGTTATCCAAGCATTCTCGGTTCCCTTTGCCCTTATATACAGCGGAGAGACCTTTGTGAGTTTCGTGTGAGTGGGGTAAATGCCGGTTTTCAAACATACTAGTATAATAGTATAGTATTATAAAGCTGCAGAGTTTGTTTGTTTGTTTGAACGCGGTAATCTCTGGAACTACTGGTCCGATTTGAATGATTTATTTAGTGTTGGGTAGTCCATTTATCGAGGAAGGTTTTAGACTATATATCATCACGCTACTACTTAAGGGAGCGGAGCATTGGTAATAAATGTTAACAAATCCGGCAATTTTTCATAAATATTTTGAAGACTAAAACATACGGGCTCAAAGGGATATGAAGCTTCAAAATATACCCCGGGCGAAGCTGGGGTGGGTCAGCTAGTATTAAATAAACCTGATAGTACAGGGGCAAGGGGAACCGCTGCCTCTTTTAGGATTTCCATCGAAATACCGTATATATCTTTGGATGTTTTGGGTACAATACGTTTGGTGATAATCTCGTACACTTCGCGAGGGCTAAACGGCTGGAACCACAGCGACCGGTCCGCCGGGGGTCCGGCTATACCGAGCCAGCCACGCACCGCACTGATGTCGGCGCGAGGTGCACCACACGCGACTGCTGCATATGCATAACGAGTATTCATCACATCCACAGCAGCCTTACCCGAGCTGAATTCAGAGCCATCACAAGCTTTTATGATTTCAGTGAATTCGAGCCTCGGGGAGGTATTTTTTCCTCTTTCTTTATTCACTATTGCCCACATTGCTCTGGAGGCATTTTGCGAACCCTTAAAAAATTTGGAATAGTGTTCAGCCTTTTTATTTACTAGAAGAATGTCATAATATTGATTCATGTCAGATATGATTGTATTTAAATTAAATGTTTCAGGAGTTCTATTATTGATGTCAATTAAATCGAATAGCAACAGTTTATAATCTTTTATGTCTGACGTCACCCATGACGAGTCATTTCTTACGCCACCACTGTATGTTCTCCTATGGGGAAAACAAATGTCAATTTTGTTCATTATTATTTGTATGACAGACATTGACAACACCTCGGGAGATTTATTCCGAGTCAATGTTTCTTCCCAATCTACACTGTCTATTGCTGAACAAAAATTCATTTTATTCATTTGAGAGAATCATCGAATAAATCGTGTACTTTTTTCAAATAAACAGATAGAAAGAAAGAGAGAGTAGAATTTTGACCACCTCATCTCTTTCCATGCGGTGTCGTACAAGGCCACTAAGGGATAGGGCTGTTTAACATCAGACAGATATATACAACCCAGACTCAGCCTTAGATGCATGCCTCGAGTCAACAATAGTACCCTGAAGACGGCATTAGGTTCACCCCCTATTACGAGGGACAGAATACTATGATTGGTGAAATGTGGGTGTTAATTGACCTCTACCTTACCCTCCGGGGATAAAGGCGTGATTATATGTATATGTAAGAAAGAAAGACAAATTAAATAAACACGTCAAAGGTATAATTGTCTTTATTTACAAATGTATGAAATGAATGAAGTACAAAAAATGTTATCATTTTTTCTCCATTGTAGTAAAAATTAAATTTCCTACTCAACTAGCAGGAAATTTAATTATTTGTAAGTCAATTTTGCTTTTATATATGACTAGCTGTTGCCCGCGGTACCGCCCCCGTGGTTGTCTATTATCATAACCAATCATAGCCTATATAGGTATTTAAACTATCATGGTCACTCACATTAGTATCAAAGTTGTCAGGATAAATTTACCTTGTTGTATTGTTCTGAATTTCCAATATTTCGGCGCTGTTGCAAGCACCATGATCATGGAGGAACTAGAGTATTGGCGGTTAGCATTGAAAAAGATTTTTAGGAGTAAATATATCGATCTACCCTCTTTCGAGTCCTTTACTGCAGTATCTGCACTACCACTGGTAGAACAATATGACATAGTAAATTTCCCGATAACTTTAATACCAAACATAGCCTGTATTCTTACCCAAGCTCTTATCTATCTGTATATCTTCAATACAAAATTTCATTCCCTAATTGAACTCTTTCAACACCTTTTTTCGAGAAAATAGGTAGACTTTGCATGTACCAAATTTTATCATAATCAGGTTTAGGCGTAAAAGCGTTACAGACAGACATAGTTACTTTCGCAATTATAATATTAGTATGGATAATATATTCCTAGTCATAAAATGCATCATACAAGATATCCTCGTCTGCATCAGTCGCCACAGATTCATGTAAAAGTTTCTCGTCTGTCAGACTTTCTTCAGAAGTCACATTGAGCACACGATTCAGGAATTTCACATCTAACACCAATTTCTTATCACTGTCATTCATAGATACCCTTACATCATCACTTTTATTTATTTTAACATTTTCTGTAATATTTTTTATTTGATTATTATGTTTTATTTTTGATTCGGTAATTATATTATTTTGCTTTTTAGAATCGTTACAATTTGTTTATCTATTTGTGTGCTCGTATATTGTTGCTAACTTATCCTGATGTTTAATATATCTTCTAAACTCAATAGGGCGTTCATTATTCGTATTGTGGGGATCTTTTTAACGTGTGATTCTCTTAGTATCAATATCTTGCTCTGTATATATTGTTTTTTTATCTAGTAGTTAAAATTCTTTGTGCTCTTGCTGTTTTGTGTTCCCCTAGTACTCGATTTATCTCTTCATCATTACTTGTATTTCGATAGATTGAATTTCTAGTAATCATTACATTTTTTACATTTTTGTTAGTAATATAAAATGGTCTTCTTTCTGTTCTTGCTGTTTTCTGTTCCCCTTGTACTTCGTGTACCTTTCCATCATTTATTGTGATTGGTTATAATGATTTTCTAGTATTTAAATTTTTATTAATAATAGGTCTGAAATTGATTTTATCACGAAACTTTCTTGTAATAGAAATATTACTTATTTCTTCTTTATGTGTTTTAACATATTTTAAATTACTGTTACGATGTTTGGGTGAAGATTCTTTAACATTATTGATATTTTTAGGATGTTTTACGAAATACTCGTTGTTATAATAAATGCTCTTTCGAAAACCATTCGTAAAAATTGCTCTGTTTCTGTGCGTCATTGAGAATTTATGTCCATATTTTGGTATCCTAGAGTTGGGTGGTGTAAACCATGCTTGCTTGAAGTCATATCTACTGTTTGTGCTTGCTCTGTAGCGATCATCTAAGTATTTAAAAAAAAGGCTATTTAATCCAATTACTGATGATTTGTACTTTTTTAAAGTGATATAAATATATAGGAGGTAGGACACGACAGTATTCCCGTCCCCATTCAGCAGTCCGACAGGGGATGTACCTCCGCCCTACAGAATATCGCGGTCATAATAACTTCGTGTTCCCAGCGGCGAGTAGGGTAGCCAGAGCTCACTGGAGAGTTTTTGTGCTATCAGTGGGAAGACCAAAAGCGTGTCCTGATTTTGTGTTCTGCACAGAAGGCACATAAAATCTCTGTTCATACAGGGTCGGTAGCACGGATGTGACTCCACTGGTCTTACACACGTTCATAGGTCACGGTAACCACTTTCCATCAGATGGGCCGTGTGCTTGACTGCCACCTAAGTTGTATATAGAAATAAAAAATGTACCAACCATTCTTCTTTCCCCCTTGTCTCCGGAAGATGTTCAGATGAGCAAACCGCTCCCGTATGGCGCGATTGGTAGCGCCGATGAGACGCTTGCGGTCGAGGCTCTCGAAGTAGAAGGGTATCGAGAAGGCGTTGATCAGGTCTTCGCACATCTTTTCTGGTGTCCGTCTCATTCCTTTTTTATCACCTGAAATTTAAGAATGTTTATTGGATTTTTTTATACCACTTAGTTTGCAGACAAGCACACGGCCCACGGACGTTTGTAACACCAGAGGAGTCACAGTCGCGCTGCTAACCCTGTAAATACAGAGTTTCTGTGCCGTCAGTGTAGAAATCAAAGCAGGACAACCCTTTAATCTTCCCACTGACAGCACAAATTCCCCAGTGAGCTCTGGCTACCCTACTCACCGCTGGGAACACAACACGAAGTTATTACAGCCGCGGTATTATGTAGGGCGGAGGTACTTCCCCAGTCGGACTGCTCAATTAGGCGGAAAAACTGCCGTGTCCTACCTCTATATCTTTATAGGTGTGATTATAATTATGTATATTGGCCAACAATATTTAGTAATGGGAGTTTTCCACCCTTCAAATTGGAGCTTTCTATATGTTACTTGTGGTGAAAACACATTTATTAAATTCACCAACTTTATTCATGACATCCTAAAAGCCCCAGTTACACCCCTTCTATTAAAAATTTCCCCATTAATGGATGACGCAGAAGAGACTCAGCCGTCGGAGGCCACACAACGAAATTCATCTTCCATTAGGGCAAGTCCCGCGGCGGTGGCGTTCCGCGGCGGTAGCGTTTCGCGCGCCTCCCCGTTTCCGAGGATGAGTTGGGGACTCTGTAGTCCCTACACCCGAGAATAGGACCAGATCGTGAGAGAAGGCCCTGGGTCGGCCTGGGTGCGAGGGATATGCCTGTCAACGTCACCTTTGACAACCAAAACGATCCACAGGCAGCGTGCGTTTTAGTCCGACATAACCTCTTCCACCGGCTCCAGTGGGGAGGTATCCGTGGGGATTTTGCGCAAGTAAAAAAAAAAGGCACGTCTGGATGGAGGTGGTAGGTGAAAGTACCAATTGTCTTCTTCTGCTTCTGCTGGAGTGACAGGCAGTTCCACTGTGCAACCGCCCATTTACAGAAGCAGGCAGGAGGCGCTGTTTGCTATGAGCGTTACGTAGTTGGAGTCCTCCATATCCTAATGGTTTGTGAAGGTCAGGTGGCAGTCGCTTTACGAAATATATCGAAGTTTAGCCGCATGACTGTAAAATGGTGCCACGAATGCGAAGATCTTGATGATTACGTACGACGTGGAAATTCCCTGAACGTGTCCAGTACATCAAAAATCTCTTCTCCTTCGTCGTGCTTCACCATACCATCAGCGAAGTCCAAGATACGGTTCACGTAGTCGCTCAGAACCACGTGCCGATTCTTCATGATCTCTCTCATCAGCCTGGCTTTAGCTGGATTGAACAACAGATTTAAATCAATTTAGATATAAAAAAGTGAATTGAGCTACCGAGCCTCTTTTCTAGCATTCAAAATTTTCCTATACAACCATCTTGGGACGATGGTAAATGATCGAACATCATTTAACTTTCCACAATCCTAATCAATTTGAATTTTGCATAGCTTGCATACTAATTATGAAGATGGGATGGCACAGGACGGGATGGGACGGGACGGGTCGAAACGAGACGTGACGGGACGGGATGGGACGGGACGAGACGGCTCGGGACGGTACGGAACTGGAGCCTCTTGTCACTGAACTGGACCGGATCCTGAATCACCTTTCTCAATAGGGCTCTGAGAATCAGTCCCGGGTCCTTTAAGCGGGGCGTGGAAAAGCGTGAGGCCGCCAAGCTGAGTGCCACCATTGTAACATTACTTAGTGTCTGTATATTCGATCACCATTCGATCATCAGGCGAGGTGAAGTCAAATTGGCGTGTCCTAGATGAAAAACATAGAAAATTTATATATCGCCAATGAATGTGTTGAGGAGGTCAGATGACAGTAGCTTCACGGAAAACATCGAAATTCGGCCATTTTGAAGTCTCACACTGAAAGTCACACACACTACTTCAAAAATGACGTATATTTCATACCCTTTTTTCTTTTTTTTTTAATTGAAGTATATTAGAACCGAAATTATTAATATTCCCTCTAACCCCTAGCTAAGCTAAATTGCTTGTTTTAGGAGTGGGTCTAATAGCCTGGACTCGAACCCGAGACCTTTCGATCGTGAGGCCGACACCTTAACCTCCAAGCTACCGTCGCTTTCATCGCCTATTTTAACCCCATTAGTAATAAAATTCTCAAAAATCCTTTCTTAGTAGATGCGTAGCTATATAAACCAGACCACACATCATACAAATATTTGCGCTGAGCGGGGATCAAACCTGAAACCTCTGTACCTAGTTAATCATATTGCCTTACTCTGCACCTCGTCCACTTGCAGTACGTCGGGTGACAGCGTGATGGTAATGCTGTCGAGAACTGACCTCAGAGGCTCGTGCATCCACTCAAATCGGTCGTCTCTCTCGTTTTCCATACTAGAATAAATCAATTCAATCAGTTAGTATATCGCAGTCCATTGCTGGACACAGGCCTCTCCCAACGTTGGGAGGCCCTGGCCTACTGTCTCCTCGCTGGCCAGACGGGTGGGTACAGGGTTTTATTTCGAGTTTTCCATCTCTCGCAGTGATGCTTCATACATTGCTTCTCAATACATCTATGAAAATATCTTACATGTACGGAAAAACCTTAATATTTTCGAAAAACTATCTGATGTACACAATTTTAATACGAGAAATAAAAATAAACTAGTTGTACCAAAACTTAGGCTTCACAAGGTTGGTGATTCATTTGTAGGCAGCTGCATAAAAATATTTCATAAAATTCCTCAGGACTTGATTAATATGCCAATAAATAAATTTAAATTAGAAGTGAAAAAAACTTTAATGAGTAAAGGTTACTATAAAGTGGATGAGTACCTTAATGATGTTAATGCGTGTTCAACATAAGTCTCTAGCTTGCTCGCACAAAATAAATTGTAAACCAAAACAAATTTATAAAAGAAAAATAATCTAGTTCTAATGTAGTTCGCTGACTTTCTTGCTGGTATCTTCTCAATAGAACTAATTTACCGAACCAGCGAAAGAATCATTTTCCAATGGTTTATTTTTACATATTATTCAATATTTTTATACTATTTCTTGACATACATAATTGTAAAATTTTGACGTTCATATGTGCTCTTTATGTGCCTAAACTGAATAAATGAAATTGATTCTTTGATTCTTTGATATCGTCTGCATATTTTTCTGTTAGTCACCTCTGAGACACACTTTGGATGAGATGGGGTGGTGATACTTATATTTTTTCTCTGTCACCTCACGAATGACTCAAATAGTTGAAACAATGCTAAGAGCTTTGAACATAATAATAGATCGGTACATATGAACTTGCCGTATTTTTGAAGAAATTGGAGGAAACCCAATTTTCAGTACTAACATTTTGCATTTTTTAGGAATGACAAATCCAAATTTTATGATTTTTTTGGTGTATGAATGAGACAACATTAAGCTAACAAACACTTTTATTACATTTTTGAAAAGTAACAGCTGTGAAAAAGTAATACGAAATTTATCATCAAAATGGATAGCATTTAGGAAGTACTGTTTTTGAAGATCGAATTTAATTTATCAAGCGGCCAATAAAAACAAAATTTGGTACAGGAGTTGTAAAATCTTGAAATCAACTTCCAAACAAAATATAAATAATGGAAATAACTATTAAATTACAGGAATAACGAACTCAGGAATCTGTAAGAAAATTTCGGCAATTTCATAGGTAAGGACCTAATATAAAGAAAGAAAGAAAAAACATTTATTAAGATTTCGCACACATTGACATAACTTGCAGTATTGTACACTAATGTGAGTATAATGTATAGTTATATACAGTATTTATTTAGTTTAACAATATTAACATTTATATAATGTACACGGAAGTTATCATTCTGTATATAAACGACGAGTCGCACAAAAAAATCTGGCTATTGTGAGGGCAAGGAATTGCTACGGCGAGCGGACGAGTACAGTCCTTGTACCGCGTCTTGTCAATTACTTGCCTACCCCATGCGAGAGAAAATTAATGTGAGGAATATTAAATATAAGCTCAAGTCTTCTCTTTTAGCAGAATTATAGGTACGACTTTGACTGCTGAATTGTAAACTGTTTAGGTGTTTTTGTTTGCGATGGTTATAATTTTTCCTTTTTATTTTATTTATTTGTAATGTTTTGTACTGAAGAGAGAATTGCATGTGTCGCACACAAGCTCCAGTAGCTTTCGTCTATTATTTTGTTAAATATGTATTCCGATAGTTTAATAAATAATAAATAAAAAATAATCTAAATTAACGTATTTAAAAAAAGGAAAAACTGAATATACCTAAACAATCCTGCAGGTTCAGTCGACAAAGAATTCCTCCCCATCGACGTCAACCGGGAGGGTGGCCAGAAGGCTGGCGGCATTGCCACGTTGACTGGCAATACCAATCCTTTGCGCAAGCAATAAACCAGCCCTTTTGTCACAGTATTGTATTGCTAACAAATTCTTCACAAAAAAACGGCTAGATATTAATTATTTATTTATTTATTTACTTATTTATTTATTTATTTATAAGCGTTATGTGAGAGTACTCTAATGTCAATGTTGTTCTTTAAACTGTAAATGTGTGTTTGTTATGTGATCTGTGTGTATGTCAACTTGTACCGAAGTAGTAGAAGCTAGAAGGGTTAGGCAGAAGTGAATTAACACCCACATTTCACCAATCAGTGTTTTAGGCCCCACGTATAAGGGGGTGAGGCTATTGCTGTCTTCCGTCCACTATTGTTGACTCGAATCGTGCATCTGAGGCTGAGTCTGAGCTGTATATATCTGTCTGATGTTAAACAGCCCTATCCCTTAGTCGCCTTGTACGACACCGCATGGGAAGAGATGGGGTGGTCCAAATTCTACTCTGCCGGGGACCACGCTGCATACCTAATATTATGCCGTGTTTTACCGTGCAATAACTTTTCCAGAATTCTCCAGCACTGCCTTGACGCTCCCAGGGTCTTTCTCGGCCACCAGCATGCATAACATCTCAAAACCTACGCTGATGTACCCGCTGGAGTCTTTGACCAGCAGGCTGTGCAGTGTCGGATGAGCGTCTGTAGTTGTGCTGTGCAAAGCCACTGCGAAGAACAAGGTTCGATGTAATTAAATTTTACAGTCGTAGCACGTGCGCCAACAATTCAGACAGAACGTCTCACCCTACCTTCTCCGAGTATAACCTCTCCCGGGGCGGCCATCGTCACAAACAGATTGTCCAGACCCATGGTAACTGCAGCCATCACATCTGGAAGCAAATTAATTAATATTGAATAATAAATATAATTATGGCAATAATATATGAATATAGGAGGTAGGACACGACGATATTCACGTCCCAATTGAGCAGTCCGACTTTTTTTTTATACCACTTAGTTGGCAGACAAGCACACGGCCCACCTGATGGAAAGTGGTTACCGTGACCTATGGATGTCTGTAACACCAGAGGAGTCACAGTCGCGCTGCCAACACTGTAAGTACAGAGTTTCTGTGCCGTCAGTAGAAGACAAAGCAGGACAAGCCTTTAGTCTTCCCACTGACAGCACAAATTCTCCAGTGAGCTCTGGCTACCCTACTCACCGCTGGGAACACAACACGAAGTTATTATAGCCGCGGTATTCTGTAGGGCGGAGGTACTACCCCAGTCGGACTGCTCAATCGGGCGGAAATACCGCCGTGTCCTACCTCCTTAAAAGACTGGGGAAGTACGTCCACCCTACAAAATATCACGGCTATAATAACCTCGTATTGTGTTCCCGGCGTTGAGTAGAGTAGCCAGAGCTCACTGGAGACTTTTTGTGCTGTCAGTGGGAAGACCAAAGGCTTGTCCTGATTTTGTGTTCTACACTGAAGACACAGAAAGTATCTGGTCCTACTGGGTTGGCAACACAGGTGTGACTCCCCTGGTGTTACACACGTTCATAGGTCACAGAAACCACTTCCCGTCAGGTGGGCCGAGTGCTTGTCTGCGACCTAAGTTGTGTAAAAAAAAGTCAATTATTAAATATTAAGCAGTCCAAAGTTATTGAAAATGGAGTGTCTTTGTCTCCCCTGACCAGGGGAGTCACGACCTCAATCAACAACCCTTTATCTCCCCTAGAGGAGATATCGACCAGAGAGAATTAAAGGAGGTAGGACACGGCGGTATTTCCGCCCGATTGAGCAGTCCGACTGGGGTAGTACCTCCGCCCTACAGAATACCGCGGCTATAATAACTTCGTGTTGTATTCCCAGCGGTGAGTAGGGTAGCCAGAGCTCACTGGAGAATTTGTGCTGTCAGTGGGCTTGTCCTGCTTTGTCTTCTACTGACGGCACAGAAACTCTGTACTTACAGGGTTGGCAGCGCGACTGTGACTCCTCTGGTGTTACAGACGTCCATGGGTCACGGTAACCAATTTCCATCAGGTGGGCCGTGTGCTTGTCTGCCAACGAAGTGGTATAAAAAAAAATAGAATTTTTTTTTTTGTTTTTTTTTTAAAGAATATTAGAACAGAAATTACTAATATTCCCTCTAACCCCTCCAGCTAAGCTAAATTGCTTGTGTTAGGAGTGCGTTCACGTCGGTAGTGTAGTGTGGGACCTGTTGATCGTAAGGCCGACCCCTTATCCACTAAGCCACCGACGCTTTTTATATTGTTAGTATAGTTTGGCCAACGTTAGAACGGGGGCAAATTTGAAAAAATCAACAAATTGCTACACTGATTACCCATCCTAATATCAACCTGGCTAGTCTTTTTTTATATAGGACACGTCAATTGGACTTCGCCTTGCCTGATGGTAAGCTGAAGACAAAGTCCCAGGAAAGAGGGTCACCATTACTTACACATACCGTGTGACAATGGTGACACTCAGCTTGACGGCCTCATCATATGCTTTTTCACGCCCCGCTTAAAGGACCCGGGACTGTAGGAAGAAGGAAACACGTGAGCTGGTAATGAATCCCAGGCCTTAATGGTGCGACAGAGGAAAGAGTCTCCGAACCGCTTGGTTCTTGATCGGATGTTCTGCACCGTATGCGGATGACATCTAAGACCTGCACGTGTTGTCCTGTGTAGGAAAGGGGAGGGTGGGACTAATTGGAAGAACTCATCAGAACACTCACCATGGTACAGACGGTAATATACAGCCATGGACGCAAGTCTTGCTTGACCTTCGTCAGTCAATATGGAAGGAAATATCTAGTCCCGTGTTTACCGTGCAGGAACCTCTATAATAGATATCTACGCACCACTCAGCAGGAGTGGCCATGTTAAACTCGATCCGACTAAAACCACACGCGTCGGTGCGGTTATTCTCCACCGTACCTGCATTTGTATCTCCACGTCGTTCCATGTCTGGCATAAATATATCTATATACTCCGGCCCGAAGTCTGGGAGAACGTAGTCTCGTGCCTCTAGGAGCTTGTCTGGCACTCTCAGCGGAGGAGGGCGGATGGAACTGGTCGTACCATTCGTTGGAGCTGAAACACCTACGAAGAGTTGCACTGAGTTTCAGTTTAAAAGAATACATAACATAGCATAACCTCACCCCTATATCCCCGAAGGGGTGCTAGCACCCACATTTCGCCAGTTTATGTTTAGGTCCCAATATTGCCATTAAGCAAGCCCATTGCCATTAACCGGGCACTAAATACACACATAACTTCGAAAAGCATCGAAAAGTCATTGGTGGGTGTCATGGTAAAACCTGGGATCGAACCCGAGACCTCGTCTCAGCAGTCCATTACCCATACCACTAGGCTACACTAGGCTACTAAAAAGAATACAATATCTGATAATACAATTTTTGAACGGAGGTAGGGCACAGCGTTATTTCCGCCCAATTGAGCAGTCCGACTCGGAAAGTACCTCCGCCCTACAGAATACCGCGGTTATAATAACTTCGTGTTGTGTTCCCATCGGTGAGTAGGGTAGCCAGAGCTCACTGGAGAATTTGTGCTGTGAGTGAGATGACTAAAGGCTTGTCCTGCTTTGTCCTCTACACTACGGCACAGAAACTCTGTGCTTACAGGGTCGACAGCACGAGTGTGGCTTCTCTGGTGTTACAAACGTCCAAAGGCCACGGTAGTGCCTACCTGCCACCTAAGTGGTATAAAAAAAAACAAACTTTAAGAAAATGATGTTGAGATTTATTTTTGGATGGAAGTGTGTATGCTTGTATGTAGGTTCATCTGTTCCCTCATAGCTCCTCAACCACTTATTAGAACTGGACAAATGAGGTATCGTTAGAAACGTCTTAGTCATCCGCTGGTTATTGGTTATATAACTTCCATTTGAATCTAATGTGGCGTCCTCTGGCGGTCATAAAGTACAGTGTCAAAAAAAATTTGAGATAAATTTGCCATATTTGGTATCAAATATAAGGACTTAATTACCACATTCCAAATATATATTATACTATTGCTTGCTTCAAAATAATATAACTAACAAATTAAATTTAAAACTAAAACCCGACTACAAAAAATCCCTCTTTCAAAAGTATTAAACAATAAAATGTTACTAGAATGTATTGTTTTGTTAGACCAAGTGGCATACGATCACGGCTATCCTTGATATTTTCTTGTATAATATACATAGCCTGTCAAAATCATAACCCTCCTTTTTTCTTCGCCGTAGTCGGGTACAAAAAATACCAACTGACATGTACTGAAAAGTTCGAAAACAGTTTTATAGCAGGCGATAAGTACCCATTTGTAAATAAAAAATCGGATAAAAATTAATGGGTACCGCCTGCTAACAAATTTGTATAGATATTTTTGTTTTTTGAAGTGAAATCTTCTTTAGCGGCGCTGTGTACTTTTTTTGGAATGGGTAAAAATTTCTAAACTCGCGTCAGGACACGTGACCTGATCGAAAATTCGTAAGACGGGTGGGGAGAGAAAAGGCGGCGCAGGGCGCTTGCGCGAATGTTCGTAGTGTTAATTTTTTAATGTAATATAAATTGTCATGTTTGTGTACGATAGCGCAATAAATGAATATTATATTCCACCACATAAATAATAGTACTTTTATACTGATAATGAAAGCAACCGCTTGACGCTTGACGTCAATAGGCTTGTTCCCCTGTGGCCCACCTGATGGGAAGTGGTTACCGTGGCCTATGGACGTATGCAACACCAGGGGCGTCACACTCGCGCTGCCGACCTTTAAGAAACCTTCTGATGTCCCTCTTGAAGAAGGGGAAACCGCAGCAGGGAGGTCATTCCACAACTTGAGTGTGCGTGGGATAAATACTCTTTCATACCGCACAGTGCGCACCGTCTCAGATCACAATGTGTGAGAATGAATTCCCTGCCTATGGCGAGAGGTGCGATGATAGAATATAGCTGTGGGCATCATGTCAAACAATTCATCTGAGCACAAACCATCGTATAGGCGGTAGAACACACACAGCGAGGCAAAGTCCCTCTTAAGGCTAAGAGGTTCCACATCGCCTGCAAGTGTGGGATTGTCAACCAGCCTCAACGCCCGTCTTTGCACCGAGTCGAAGGGGTCAAGCTGGTATGCAGGCCTATCCCTTTTAGGATTATCAAGCGTGAATATATATATTTAAACACAAAATACCTGCCGCTGCCGTATTAGGATCAGTACTCAACATTCCCTCAGGAACGGTTGGAGACAGGTATTTAAACAGATTCTTCTGCATGGTCCATTTGGGAGCTGTTCTCAATAGTCTCATTGTTCTTTCCGTGGTGGAGTTGAATAGACTATCGAAAGGTATACTCTTGAGCAGGTCTCGGCTCTCCCGTATGTCTCTCTGGATTTCTTTTAAAAAGTTGTGGACGTGCTCCAGGGCTTGGAACTGCTTCCGCAGTAGATCAGTGGTGTTCTGTACTGGAATTTATTATATTGTATTATGTTCTATGTCTCAGTGAAATCTGATTGAATTCACAAGGGCAGCTTTTTATTCAACTTAGGTGGCAGACAAGCACTCGGCCCACCTTATTTAAAGTGGTTACCGTGAATTATGAACATGTGTAACACCAGTGGAGTCACATCGGTGCTGCCGACACTGTAAGAACAGAGATTTTATGTGCGCTCAGTGCAGAACACAAAATCAGGATAAGCCTTTGGTCTTCCCACTGACAGCACAAAAACTCTCCAGTGAGCTCTACCTACGCTACTCACCACCGGGAACACAACACGAGGTTATTATAGCTGCGGTATTCTGTAGGGTGGAGGTACTTCCCCAGTCGGACTGCTCAATTCGGACGGGAATACCGTCGTGTCCTACCTCCTCGATAAATTATTCCGCAGCTTATTCTCATTTATCGTAAAAGTAGTGAGGTTACTGCAAAAATACTGTTTTATCTACATACATACATAGAATCACGCCTTTATCCCTGGAGGGTCAGGCAGAGGTGAATTATCACCCATATTTCACCAATAATTGTATTCGGTCCCACGTAATAGGGGGTGAGCCTATTGCCGTATTTCGGGCACTATTGTTCATTCGAACCATGCATCGGAGGCTGAGTCTGGGCTGTATATATCTGTCCGATGTTAAACAGCCCTATCCCTCAGTCGCCTTGTACGACACCGCATGGGAAGAGATGCTGCGTTGTTCCCGGCAGAGTAGAATTTGTATTAACTACTTTGTATATTAGATTACGGCACTATCGCATTAGGTTTCCCCATGTAAAGGTAGTGTCAGTGTGTGTGATTTTTTTTTATTTTTTATATTACCGTACCACCTGGCTTCGCTCGTGGCATACTTTGAAACCCGGTACATCGTAATAGTAAATTTTAGTCTTCAAATATCGTTTGGAACATCGATGGATTTCTTGACATTTATAATCACTGCTAATCTCCCTTTAGTAGTAGCGTGATGATATATTATAGCCTATAACCTTCCTTGATAAACGGACTATTCAACACAAAAAGTTGTTTTCAATTTGTACCAGTAATTTCTGAGTTTAGCGCGTTCAATCAAACAAACCAACGAACAGTCTTTTTATCTTTTTTTTATATTACTTTTCTTACTTATAGCTTACCTGTATGTGGTAAATCACAGTTAACATTTAATATCAAACATATTATAAATAAAACTAACATTATGTGTTTCGTATTTATAATATACGCCACCATTTTATATTCGCTATTAAAGATGTTATTACAGTATATTGAATTTCAAAATTTGATATCGTTCAACGTTACGTGAATCAATTTAGATTGAATAAAATAAAGTTAAAAAAATTCGTGGTTCCCGGCAGAGTAGAATTTGGACCACCCCATCTCTTCCCGTGCGGTGTCGTACAAGGCGACTAAGGGATAGGGCTGTTTAACATCAGACAGATATATACAGCCCAGACTCAGCCTCAGATGCGGGGCTCGAGTCAACTATAGTGTCCGATATACGGCAATAGGCTCACCACCTATTACGTGGGACTGAATACAGTTATTGGTGAAATGTGGATGCTAATTCACCTCTGCCTAACCCTTCGAGGATTAGGCGTGAATGTATGTATGTATGTAAAAATATAAAACCCGACTACTGAAAAATTCGTTCTAAAAAGTATTAAACAAGAAAATATCAAGGATAGCCTTGGTCGTATGCCACTTTTCCCTACAATGTAATGTATTTAGTCTAACTAACTGGCATACGACCAGGCCGGGGAAACAACACGAGGTTATATTTTGGGGATTCTACATATATATGTATATACATACATATAATCCTATAAACGAGGAGGTAGGACACGGCGGTATTTCCGCCTAATTGAGCAGTCTGACTGTGGAAGTACCTCCGCCCTACAGAATACCGCGGCTATAATGACTTCGTGTTGTGTTCCCAGCGGTGAGTAGGGTAGCCAGAGCTCACTGTAGAGTTTGTGCTGTCAGTGGGAAGACTAAAGACTTGTCCTGCTTTGTCTTCAACACTGACGGCACTGAAACTCTGTAATTACAGGGTTGACAGCGCAACTGTGACTCTTCTGGTGTTACAAACGTCCATAGGCCACGGTAACCACTTTCTATCAGGTGGGCTGTGTGCTTGTCTGCCACCTAAGTGGTATAAAAAAAAACTCGGAGAGTTAAGCAGAGGCGAATTAGGTTCTAATCCTGTTTATTACAGTACAATCTGAACCTGGGCGGCCGGCGCCTCCTTCTGCGAGCAAGTAATGCTCGTGAAGGAGGAGGCGGGGCGGGAGCGGCAGCGGGAGCGACGAAGGATCGCCAATCTGCCCGCGTACGAAGGCAACTCGGGCGTCAGAGGTCGATGAACGACCTCCGCCCCCCATGAGCGCCGGCCTGGGGGTGACAGGGGGGGGGGGGGGGATGGCGCGCCTCCCCGTTTCCGGGGTCGAGTTGGGGACTCTGTAGTCCCCACACCCGAAACGAGGGCCAGATCGTGAGAGAGGGCCCTGGATCGGCCGGGGTGCGAGGGATATGCCTGTCAACCTCACCTTCGGCAACCAAAACGACCCACAGGCGGCGTGCGTTTTAGTCGGTTCGAGTCCGACATAACCTTCTCCACCGGCTCCGGTGGGGAGGTATCCGTGGGGATTTTGCGCACGTAAAAAAAAAAAGTACAATCTGAACCTACTCTCCTGCTTCTTCCTCTTAGCTTTAATACCAGTCGCTTCCGAAGCATCCAGCCTGGGTTTCGCTTTACCAGTCTAACTGCGGATTGGCTAAACTTCTATAATTGCCGTGAAGTTACTGCTACCGACCTCAACAACCCAGAGACAATATCAAAGCATTCTCGCTAGACCAATTGTTGGACGTTTTAGGGCTCTAACTACCCGTAACGAGTGCCATAGATGTTATGGCTTACCGTGCTCTACGAAGCACGACCAGACCAATGCAAATACCTATATTCATGCATACAAATATTTGCGCTGAACGGGGGTCGAATCCACGCATCCTGCGTAGCGGCTGCGGTGACCTATAGATTCTAATCCTGGTTGTTACAGTACAAGCTGAACCCACTACTATTTTTTTTTTCCTTATTTATGGAGCTTAGTCACAATGCTGACTACGTCGCTCCGTCATAGCCAATTACATATCAAACTTAACTAAGGTACCTATTTCAACCCATGTTTAAGTACATTGTATACAGTGTTTTTGCAGCATCTGACATTGGATTCGCTAAAACACTGTTTAACTGCCCCAAATTACACGTATTTAAAACAAATAAATTAGTTCTTATATGGCGGCTCCGCACACACTTCATTATGATATGTTGTATGTCTTCTACTATATCGCATATTTCGCAATTAGTGAACCCACTACTAATACAAGGAAATGATTTAGAGAAATTTGGGGAATGGAAGTAATTTTACTTACTATCAATTAATTAGCTCACCGCAATCCACTGCTGGACATAGACTTCTCCCAATGTGAGCCGTTTTCTCCGATCCTCCGCCTTCCGCATCCAGTCTGTCCCAGCCACCTTTTTCAGGTCGTCCGTCCATCTGTCTAGGGGGCGTCCTACCTTTCGTTTACCTTCTCGCGGTCTCCACTCTAGGACTCGTTTGCTCCAACGGCCACCGGTCCATCGACAAACGTGGTCAGCCCACTGCCACTTCAAATTACTTATTCTGTGACCTATGTCGATAACTTTAGTTCTCTGTTGGATAACCTCGTTCCAAATTCTATCCTTCAGAGAAACTCCAAGCATAGCTCGCTCCATAGCCCGCTGCGCGACTTTTTATGGACTAACCCCACTATAAGTGTCCACGTTTCGGCACCATAAGTCATAACAGGTAGGACGTACTGTTCAAAAACTTTTGTATTAAGGCATTGCGGTAGAGGTGAAGAGAAGACTCGACGTAGTTTGCGAAATGCTGCCCAACCCAGTTGGATCCTTCTGGCCAGTTCTTTCTCGAAGTTGTTTTTACCAAGTTTTTACCCATCTGAAGGAACGATGCGCAACACCAGGTTCCTCATACGTGTGCTGCCAACCCTGTAGAAAACTTCTAATATCCCTCTTGAAGAACCCCATATTGTAGTCGAAAAACCACAGCAGAGAGTTCATTCCACAGCTTCAGCGTGCGTGGGATGAAGTTCTTTTCGTACCGCACAGTGCGCACCGTCTCAATTCGCAATGTGTGAGGATGAATTCCCTGCCTATGGCGAGTGGTGCGATGATAGAATGTGGCTTTGGGCATCATGGTAAACAATTCATCGCAGCACAAACCATTGTATAGGCGGTAGCACACAGCGAGACAAAATTACTCCCGAGATTTTGGTTATTTAATTTTTTATACTGTTCAACTCCTTTTAGCAGTCACGAACAGGTGGAACTCAAAAAGGTGATACTCTCATGTGTTGCGATAGAATTTGTTAAAATAGTTCTCAATTTTTAATGCCCACCATGACACCTATAAGAATATTATCTTATGGGTGTCATTGCGGGCCCGAAAAATTGATACCTATCGAATTTTTTATTAAAAATGAAATTCATTTAGAAAATTCTAGAGCTATATATAGATCTAGATGGAGACCAAAAAATCATACAACACATAGCCATATACAATTTAATAAAGCACTAAGGCACTACTGAAGCCCGAAGTACTAAACTGACTTAACTAAACCTGGAGCCCGATTCTGCTAACTGTCAAACACTGTCCTGCAAACAAATGCCATTAAATTGTAGACTTTACGAGTAAAGACTTAAAGTTCAAAATTTAATGCAAAGGAGTCCACTACCCTTTTCATTCACTTAACACGTTGCCAATTTAATTTTAGACTCTAATAATGAAGCCGTAAAGTTTACAACTAAATGGGGCTTTTGCAGTATCACTAGACAATGGTTGACAATAAGCAGAAAGAAGTCATGTTTTGCAAATTAGTTACTTCTCCAGAGTAGCAGCCACACTCTTAATAAACGGGTCCAAGTTATCTTGAGTGACTTTCTTCAATTTCATATTGTGTCTCCTATACAACTCAGCCATGCGCTGTTCCATTGATTTTTTCAACGCGTTCCGCTTCTCTAGCAACGATATGGAATCCTTACTCATAATACTGTCAACGAGATTCACTTGATCAAAATGATACAGATCAGTATTTGGTAGTGAATCAACAAAAGTACTATTCAGACCAGGTAAATTTAAACTGTCCAATCTGTTTCTTCCTAATTCTTCCATTTTCTTGTAAGCTTTTTTATCATTGTCCCACAATTCTCTAGGTGGTACCGTTCTTATACTTTCGACTACATCCGCAATTGATATTTCTTCTTTAGATTGCGATTTGCTGTCATCTAATTTAGTAATTTTATAAGTTTTATTTGGTTCTGGTGCAAAAATGCTGAGCCCACGGTGATTGTCTTCATCTGGAGGGACATATAATGTAACTTCTTTCTTTGGTGGTATTGTTTTAGGTGTCTTAAATGGTTCTTCATTAAAACTCCTTCTTGGATTAATACTAGTCTTTATTGTAGGCAAAGACCCTTCATTTCTCAGTTCAGAGTATTCTCTTAAAGTGCTTTCGTTCTCCAGTTGTAAGTCAAAGCTGTCGTAACTTAAGGCATCCTTGATAGTGCCGAGTGTACCTCTATTTTTCAAAGCTTTAGATACATTTTTGTGGTTTTCCTCATAAAGTGTTTTATTATCGTTTGTTTTCTTATTAGTGTTTTGAGTAAACATTCTATCGTTACGGAATCTAAAGTCATGTCTATCTTCCATTTTGTTTTTAATATTAATAACTCTTTTGTTACCTTCATCAACCATTTTTACTTTTGAACTTGAACTACCAACAGTAACAATACTACTTTTCGCTCTAGTCGTAGTCTTGACAGCCGTCATTAAATCAAATGAATTCGTTTCTTTTTTGGAAGTTCTTCCTGCAAGTATATTCTCCTTTTCTTGTACTCTGGTTTTTAAGTGTTTGATTACTTCAGTATCATTCTTAACCTTGTTTCTCATTATGTTTAAGTCACTTTCTAACAGTTCAAGTCGAGTTAAAACTTGTTTGTCGATAACTGAAGGGTTACTTCTCCTGGTACCTTTGTGTGGTACTTCCAGGGGTTGTAATGGATTGATGATATTTGGAGATTCGATCTTCTTTGCTGTGGATATTTCCGGTGGTGAACGTCGGTTTTGTTTTAGATTCATCCGAGAAATGTTGGATTGTAACCCATACCTCCTTACTTGCTGTCTAGGTTCCTTGAAATTTTTGTTTTGAAGGCTGAAATAGTGATTTTGATAGTGAATAAAATAATATCAATTCCTCTAATTCGCGGTCCCACCCATGGGAAACCCGTCCATATATTATGCTCAAGTCTTTTATAATTCGACCGATCACCAATCCTAATTCCATTCAAAGCCTGCACTTTGGAGCCGAGGATCAGCTCTCAGAGTTTTTTTTGGCTTTATCGGACCTACTGTTAACCTCACCTACAAGCCGATATATCTGTCGATTGCTGAACTAAGCTATGGCGCAGTCGTTCCTCTTAGAGTTGGAAGGTCAGATTGTAGTCGCTCCTAGAAAAACGGGCATACCACTAAAAATCCATAAGCGGTTATCTTTGAAATATGATGGTGATTGTATTCCAGTGTCCCATTAATACCTACTTCTTTGAAGCCATAATCCTCTTCGGCACATACGGCATCATGGATTCCATTTCTATAAACGTATTGTGTGGACGTTTTGTAGGTATCATGGGGTCTCGTCTCTTGTTGGTGCTCAATGGTCTATTTGTCTCTTGTCTCAATTTGTTCACTGTCGGTTTGTTTGTCATGCTATTCTTCATGGTTGTCCAGTTTGATATGAACTCCGGATATAACGTCTGGAATGTAAGCTTCAGTCTACTTCTGTTTCTCATTGTCAGGTATTGGGTTGTTAATGTGTGGCTTTTTAAATTGAAGTCTTTCTGCTCTCTATGGTGTGCTTTTGTGATAGCTGGATGGAGTTGGGCCGCTGTATGGACATGAAAAATAAGTTTACTTATAAATATTGGTTGCGCCGATGGTAGAATTTGTATTTTTTTGCTCAATAGTAGTAATTCAAGTCATTGACACTGAAACACACGCTTCCTGTACCCATCTCCCTCCCGCGCTACCTTTAAAGTGAGATAGCAATAGTTTTCGCCCCGCTCAATTGTCAAAATAGACGCATATTCACTTCCGCTTTTGAACTAATAAACAATGGCCGGCGGCGCGCGCGACTCTCAGAAATGAATAATGTTTGTTGGATTTTAACCGCTTTCATAGACCTTTACCGATCGGATTGTGCCTCTCGTGTGTCCCTCAAGTGATGTAGTGATGTGGGCGGCAGCTCCTGAGCCAGGAAGAGAAGACCGGTGCACCGGCCCAGCCAGCACGTGGCGTAGTAAAGGTAAGTGCATCCTCTCCTAATTTCTCGGGTTGCATTCAATGCCTAAACCACCTCCGCGGCAACCCGATCACCTATCTTGTTTGTTGTGTAAAGTGTCATATGAAACATGTTAACTTCACCCCCCGCATAATACAGTCCACTAGCTCAGGTGGCATGAGAATCGCGCCACCAAATATTATGTAATAGAATTATATTAGCAGTCAAGCCTCTTTCCTATTAGTGTGGGTAGAGACCTTTGATTCCACTTGTTATATTAGCATGACTTTTCGCTTCTTTAACTTTCATAACATAACATAATATCATGCCTATATACTCGAAGGGGTAGGCAGAGGTACTAGCACCCACATTTTGCCAGTTTCCTACACAGGACAACACGTGCAGGTCTTAGATGTCACCCGCACACGGTGCAGAACATCCGATCAAGAACCAAGCGGTTCGGTGACTCTTTCCTCTGTCGCACCATTAAGGCCTGCAATTCATTACCAGGTCACGTGTTTCCTTCTTCCTACAGTCCCGGGTCCTTTAAGAGGGACTTTAAAAAGCATATGATGAGGCCGTCAAGCTGAGTGTCACCATTGTTACGTGGTATGTGTAAGTAATGATGACCCTCTTTTCTGAGACTTTGCCTTCAGCTTACCATCAGGCAAGGCGAAATCTAATTGACGTGTTCTATATAAAAAAAGTTTATGTTTAGGTCCCAATGTAATTAGGTGGCGAGCCTATTGCCATTAACCGGGCACTTATAAACCTGCAGTCCATTACCCATACACATATCGCGGTTATAACTTTCATAATTACAAAAAAAATACTTGCGAATCGATTGCCGGTAATCTTGACGTGGCTTTTCTTGATAACGTTCTCGACCTGATCGATGGACGAACACCTGGGTTAACCCTTACCAGGTTGTCAATTTACCTTACCACATATACTTTACCTGTTTAAATATACTGTACCTGTTTTATCAATCTTCTTTCATTCATTTTTAAGTATCTCTTTCTCTGTCTCAACCACTACATCTCCCATTATGGACTACCGTAATGGTATGGTAGGAGGTGTAGTGACTGATAGGCCAATTGAGAAACAGAGTATACTAATACTGTTTCTCAATTGGCCTATCTACGTCACAGTTTGTCATTATTTTAGGTACCTACCATGATTTCACTTTGATTTCGTGAATGATGTAAAAATAATATCATCACTTACGCATAACACCGGCCACAATATAAAAATAATAAAAAAATATGAACCTACCTGAACATGTAAGAATTACATAAATAAAGGTACAACTGGGTACAAACATTGTAAATAAAATACTTACTTTCATCATAAAATCTGTATATCAAACACTTTGCATTTTCTATTTGTAATAAAACTGTAAGAAAATAACTGGACAAGTGGGAAATGAACTCGTAAATGTAGGGTTCCGTTCATAGCATTTTTGTAGCAGGATGGACCAGTTAAGGCCACTTCATTAGATGAGCCGGGAGAGATTCAGGTCTCCCCCAATCCGTGGAGCCCATAAGGTGAGAAGGCAACGCAGACGTCCACCATGAGCGCAGGCTTGGCAGTGACGGGTAGAAATTACAAATCTAACCAGTGTACTGCTGCGTGGTTCCCGGCGGAGTAGAATTTGGGCCACCCCATCTTCTCCCATGCGGTGTCATACAAGGCGACTAAGGGATAGAGCTGTTTAACATCTGACAGATATATACAGCCCAGACTCAGTCTCATATGCATGGCTTGAGTCAAAATTGTGCCCGGAAGACGGCGATAGGCTGACCCCCTATTACGTGGGACCGAATTCAACGATTGATAAAATGTGGGTGACAGCCTCTGTGGCATGGTGGTAGTGAACGCGACTGCTACGGAGGAGGCGCGGGTTCGATCCCCGCTCAGTGCAAATATTTGTATGCATGAATATGGGTATTTGCATTGGTCTGGGTGTTTCTATGTATAATGTGTATATATTTACAAAAAAAAAGTATTTAAGTATGTTTATCCGTATTCTAGATTCCATAACACAAGCTAGTTAAACTATGCTTACCATGGGTCTAGATAGCGTTGTGTAGAATGTTGTAGAATTTAAAAAAAATATATAATTTTTACCTCTGCCTAACCCTCCAGGGATAAAGGCGTGATTATATGCATGTATGTTTGTAACCAGTGTACATATCTGACCCAGGAAGCTCCTGGAAGATCTGGTCAGTGAAAATGAACATACAACCCCTTCGGATACGGAACTCTAAAAATATTTAAATAATAATTCTAAATCTGCATTCAATTTAAAATAAGCAAATAAAATGTTTATTCATCACCATGGATTATCGTATTTTCTTGATTTTATCGGGGCCATATGTGAGCTCGGAGCTCTGGGTCCGTCTTACAGCTTTTCCTCCTTAACTTTTTTTTTTACGTCCGCAAAATCCCCACGGATACCTCCCCACCGGAGCCGGTGGAAGAGGTTATGTCGGATTCGAACCGACTAAAACGCACGCCGCCTGTGGGTCGTTTTGGTTGCCAAAGGTGAGATTGACAGGCATATCTCTCGCACCCCGGCCGACCCAGGGCCATCTCTCACGATCTGGCTCTCTTCTCGGGTGTGGGGACTACAGAGTCCCCAACTCGTCTCCCCTCCTTAACTTCGCACGGTATTGAGCGTCAGTGGTAGCGAGATCACGTATGTCACTCTCCACGACGTCAATCCAGCACTTCTTGGGCCTACCTCTCCTACAGAGACCCAACGAAAGCGCCATTGCCAGAAATTTTGTTACACACTAAGCCTGGCGGTTTCCGCATATTGTGACCTCACAAGATTTTACACTTCAGTTCTAAAGCAATACTTTTACATTCCCTTTTATTTACCGACTTTAAAAATGGGTGATTCGTCGTGTGCACCTGTTTCCACTCCACAAAATTCTTGCAGGTTCAAAGACAGTATATCTGGGAGGGAGGACACGGCGGTATATCCGCCCAATTGAGCAGTCCGACTGGGTAGGTACCTCCGTCCTACAGAATACCGTGGTTACAATAACTTCGTGTTGTGTTCCCAGCGGTGAGTAGGGTAGCCAGAGCTCACTGGAGAATTTGTGCTATCAGTGGGATGACTAAAGGCTTGTCCTGCTTTGTCCTCTACACTGACGGCACAGAAACTCTGTGCTTACAGGGTCGGAAGCGCGAGTGTGGCTTCTCTGGTGTTACACACGTCCATAGGCCACGGTAACCACTTTCCATCAGGTGGTTCCACACCTTAGTGGTACAAAAAAAACGGTTTTGATTTGATTATGAATAATGATTAACATCGGGCAATATAATAAAACATATAAGCTAGTTTTCTGATTTATTTCTTACATGAAATTAAACTTAACATACTCACACACACACACTGAGCTCAGCCAATCCTACTAATATTACAAATGTGAAAATGTTTGGATGTTTGTTATCAACCACGTTCTCAAGAACTTACAGATCTGGTTGAGAGATATATTAGAGTCTAGTATAATACATAGGCTAGTTTTTTCCCATGAATACGTTTATATCGCACAGGCATCACATCAGCTTCGCAATCCTTGCAACCGTTTTATTCGGTCCCACGTAATAGGGGGTGAGTCAATTGCCGTATTCCGGGCACTATTGTTGACTCGAGGCATGCATCCAATTTGACTTCACTTTTTTTTTATACCACTTAGGTGACGGACAAGCACACGGCCCACATGATGGAAAGTGGTTACCGTGGCTTTTTGACTTGTGTAACACCAGAGAAGCCACGCTCGCGCTGCCGACCCTGTAAGCACAGAGTTTCTGTGCCGTCAGTGTAGAGGAGAAAGCAGGACAAGCTTTTATTCAACCCACTGACAGCACAAAGTAATATATATTTATACAAAAATAACTGTTGCCTACGTTTCAACCCTGTTGATATCCACTATCAAATATAGCTTGTGTCCTTTACAAAGCTCTAATTTTCTCTGTACTAAATTTCATCTGTGGTTCAGGGATAAGGCCTAACAAAGAGACAAAATTATTTTCACATATATAATACACTAGCTGACCCACCCCAGCTTCGCCCGGGGTATATTTTGAAGCTTCATATCCCTTTGAGCCCGTATGTTTTAGTCTTCAAAATATGTATGTAAAATTGCCGGATTTGTTAACATTTGTTATCAATACTCCGCTCCCTTAAGTAGTAGCGTAATGATATATAACCTAAAACCTTCCTCGATAAATGGACTACCCAACACTGAAAGAATCATTCAAATCGGACCAGTAGTTCCAGAGATTAGCGCGTTCAAACAAACAAACAAACAAACAAACAAACAAACTCTGCAGCTTTATAATATTAGTATAGATAAATTAAGTATAGCCTAAAACCTTCCTCGATAAATGGACTACCCAACACTGAAAGAATCATTCAAATCGGACCAGTAGTTCCAGAGATTAGCGCGTTCAAACAAACAAACAAACTCTGCAGCTTTATAATATTAAGTATAGATATTTGTATGGATTCTTTTTAATGTCAGATATTTGAAATCAACGTATGATTCCCGGAGCATATAATATCACTTATTTATTTTCAGGTTCGGAATCTTTTCCTTTCTCGTAATCAAATTCGAGATTGTTTAGCGCAGTATCATACAACTCTTGCTTTACTTCCTCCAGACTATCAAATATAACCCCCTCGTTATTAAATAATCGTCCCATTATTGTTGAAATTCTAGTTGTGGTCGGTTTCTTGGTCGTTTTCATTATTTCTTTGAGAAATTTAGCATCAAATGCAAATGGCATATTTTTTGTTGATTGTGGATCTATGTTTTGATTGATATTCAAAGATGAAGTGTTTTTATTCAAATCATTTTGTGGATTTATATTTGTAAATCTTGATAGGCTAAGTATTAGATTTTCTGTAATTGGGGCAGTAGTTGTTGTTGAAACAGGTATTGTTAAAGTCGTTGTTTCTGTGGATTAAATTAACATTTTAGGATATTAGTCTAAATGAACTGTCGCGATCTGTGACGACAAAATTCTTCATGGAAAATACTTTTAAGCATACCACTAAAGTGGCCAAGAAACGGGTCACCACCATCAATGAATCAAATATCCTAAAACTGCAGCGGTTTTCTTGTCTTTAGATCTACTTTTTTTTATACCACTTAGGTGGCAGACAAGCACACGGCCCACCTGATGCAATATCAGGGGTGTTACACTCGTGCTGCCAACCATGAAGAAACCTTCATGGTCGGCAGCGCGATGCCCCTCTTGAAGAACCCCATATTGTTGGTGCTTAGGAAAACCGCAGCAGCTCATTCCACAGCTTGAGTGTGTTGCATAATAACCTCTCCATAATTTACTTGCATAATTAAAACCTCTCCTTAGTAACCACCACAAATAGGTATCATTACAACACTAATACAAATGTAGGCGGTAGTCACCTATTTCTTGTTAATAGGATTAGCACATGGCATTTTTTGATTTATATACCAAAAGATGGTGAGGTTTTGTTCAAAGTTTTTGACATAGGAATAATTCTTAGTAGGTTCTTCTTTGGGAATTTGTTAAAAGAGGTCACTGGCAGTCTACATTTCGATTTGCGAGGATTTCGGTTCATTGTGTTCTTCGTCATCTTGAATTGAGGGTGAAATTTTATTTCTCACCATTTTATGGGATATAAATAGAAAAATATCGATCGTAGGGAAAAAATATGAATTTTAAAATGTAGGCAATTTGATTTTTAACCATTTTTTCATTGCCATTTCGAAAAATAAACGACTTAATCAAAAAAAAAAAAACTTACGCCTATATCCCCGAAGGGGTAGGCAGAGGTGCTAGCACCCACATTTATGTTTAGGTCCCAATGTAATAGGTGGCGAGCCTATTGCCATTAACCGGGCACTTATAAACCTGCTATAAATACACACATAACTTCGAAAAGCATCGGAAAGTCATTGGTGTGTGTCATGGTAAAACCTGGGATCGAACCCGAGACCTCGTCTTAGCAGTCCATTACCCATACCACTTGGCTAGCGCGGGTTTCCGGAATACCACGCAAAACCAAATGTACACTGCCAGTAACCTCCCCAGACGAATTCCGAACGAAAATAGTAGCTAGGAGTTTTTGTTATCAATCAAAGATACGACACCTTTTGGGGTATAATTATAATTATAGTATAATTTTGATTCAAGTGTTGTAATTGTCGGGGGAATCTTGGATCGTTCCAATAATATAACGTTGTGAGACCAGTTAGGGTCCCCCGACATGACAAGGCTTGCATCAAAATATGTATTACTAGATATATCAAACTATTTATACTGTAGATTGATGGCACTTGTTGGAATTTGTTGTTCCACATATTGATAACTCACTTGTACTTTCCACATTACTTTATTACTTATTACACCTGACCGGTTTCGCCTTACGGCATCCTCAAAGGTTTACAATTCAGGTCAGGTGTAATAAGTAATAAAGTAATGTGGAAAAGTACAAGTAAGTTATCAATAGGTATATCAAAGTTATAGGGCTAACTAACACAACTTTTTTTCGACATTTTGGGGGTAGTTTTTTAAATTTTTAATTTAATAACATTGTTTTTACGGTGCAGTGTGTGATAAAAATGTGTTTAACGCTTTATTGAACGTATGATAATGTAATGTCGTGTGAATTTTCTATATAATGTATTTTTAATACTGTGCTATATATCCCTTTACCTATTACACAAATATTACAGCTTTTTTAATGGTACACATATATATTTTTACAATGTCATTGTAAGTTTACCTGCTTTTGTGTTCTTCTCAGTTACCAAGCTCGATATTTCACCTTTTAATTTGCTATTTTTAAATTCGTTTAAGTCATTTTCGTAATCTAGGATGAATGATTTAAAATCATTATCAGTTTTTAAATTTGGTTTGTCCATTGATTTTTCTGGTTGATTTTTATCCAGTTTCATCAATAATTTATTCTGTTCAGTTTGAGTTTCATCCAAGTCATTTTTTAAATTAACCTCGTTAGAATTATTTGTCAATATTACATTATTTTTAAGATTATTCTTTTTGCTTTTTGCAAACTCTGTTACTGTTTCTGTTTCATTACTAGAAGCCATGGCTCGAAAATTAAATAATGCACCTTTATCGCGTGTTGTATATGGAGAAACACTCAGCAATTCGTTATTATTTTTCGAATTGTTATAACTTTCTCTATTTATATTCACGTGCGCTCGTTCGGTAATGATTAATAACCTATCATTATCGTTTAATACATTAAAAATGCCTGTCGTATGCTTATTTTCTTCCAATGTGCTAATACTTGCTTTTATATGGTCAAGCTTTTGGTATTCCATTTCTACTTTTTCCATGTTATCAACTTTTTCGTCAGATGATTCATTTTTAGTTTTTATATTTATTTTGTTATTATTATCAATAGTAGTATTGTCTGATTTTGGTAAAACTACTGTCACTTTGGTTTGTAATAAACTATTTAATTCATTGACTGTACTTTTAACTGTGATATTTAAATCTGTTTCACTTCTTCGTTGAGGAATATTATTCCGTACTTCTTTAAAACCTTCTATTGATAGACCTTCGTCAGATACTATCGAATCTTTCATATCATCACTGTCACTAGACAAGTGAAGCATATGTTTATAGGACATGTTTGTACGATTAAATTTCAGTAGATGCTTTTGTCGTGTTGCCTTGTGGTACATTACACGTCTATTTGCTTTTCTTCTGTTCAAATTTATTCTTTTAATTGGCTCTAGTGTTCTGAAATAGATATTTATCTGACATTAATACAATATTTGTCAAGAAATCTATGCTTATTTACGCTAAAAGTTACTGTGTAAGACGTATAGTAATCTCTCAATTTCTCTTTATGAATCATAGCTTGCATACTATGTATATTTCTTCTATAAAGCCTGAAACTATATCTGCACATGAAATTACTTACTTGTACTTTTCAAACTTTCTAGATTTTCTTGGTACATGAGACCTCCTCCCAAATTTGCTAGTAGTACCTACTTTCTCGTCTAAATGTTTAACATTTTCGTCACCTGGCTTATGACTCGTATCTTTGACGTTTTGCTGATGCATATGTGATCTGCGTTCAAAATGACCTTCTCCTACAAGCGAATGAGTCCACTCAGGCACAAGTTTTGGATATAGTGTCTTAAATGTTAACTTTTTCGTTTTAGTTAATAACTTCCTTGTAGTCATAATTTGTGCTCTTTTTCGACCTTTATGTTTGTTCTTTTTAGTATTTTTAATTTTTCCATTTAGTGTAACTACTGCATCCTTGGTGTTAGACCCATTTTTAGCATTATCAATTTTATTTTCATCTTGTTTGAGAGTTGTTGTTGAGTTAGAAAGAGGCAAACTTTTTTTTAAATCTGTATTTATATCTCTATATATTGAATCATTATTAGAATTTTTTACTGTCGTATCTTGAGCTCTAAAATATTTAACTGTATTAGTTGATACAGACGGTAAACTTTGGGATAAATATTTCCAAAATTCATTGATCTTTAATTTCAATTCTATTCTGGCGTTTTGATTCAACTGAGTGTAATGATCGAATATTATCAATCTGAGTCCTTCTTTGATTATTTCCACCAGACCTATGTTCAATTTTCCATTTTTCCCACTATAACTATCGAGATCTATCAGAAAGTAGTTAAACTTATTTATAGAATCTTTTCTGTATACTGAATTGATAATCTCAACGAGCTTCTCCTCAATTTTGTTAAATTTTTCTTTTTCTAATTTATTAGCTAAAGCTTTCAATTTGTCTCTTATAATTTCAGCCGGTTGAACTTGTATATCGTTAAGCACACTACTTAGGTATCTTCTGAGACTGTAGTTCTGTATCAGCTCATGAAATTTACATCCTCTATAATGGTACTTCCTTACTTCATCATTGAACACACTGATGAAGTATTTCAAGTCAGCGTCATTGAACTTTTGCAACTTTGCGATCAAATTTTGAATGAAATCAGTGAATTTCTCAAACTTCTCACTGTTTAGCCCTCGTCTGTTACTGCTTTTACGTTCAAAAACAGATTTTATATTACCGATGACTTTCTGAACTTTGTCCAAAAAGTTTATGTTGTCAACATTCTCTGTGCTGTTGAACCCCAAGACAGTTTCTAGAGTTAAGTCGGCAGCGTTGGATGAGGTCTCTAGTTCTGGTATCGTGATGTTAGATGCTGTAATTAAAATTTGATAAATCACAGTTAACGTGTAATGACTGAATGCTTATTGATGTTTATTTTATACAACTTAGGTGGCAGATAAGCACACGGACCACGTTTGTAACACCAGTGGAGTCACATCCGTACTGCCGACCCTCTAAGAACGGAGATTTTATGTGCCTTCAGTGCAGAACTCAAAATCAGAACGAGCCTTTGGTTTTCCCACTGACGGCACAAAAACTCTCCAGTTAGCTCTGGCTACCCTATTCACCGCCGGGAACACAACACGAGGCTATTATAACCGTGGTATTCTGTAGGGTGGTGGTACTTCCACAGTCGGACTGCTCAATTCGGACGGGAATACCGTTGTGTCCTATCTCCTCCAGCTTATTGATAGGATATGTTTATTGATAGGAATAGTTATTAGAGGTGTATAATCAACCTCACTTGTAAACTCTTCTCCCAGAGTTTACAGGTCAGATGGCAGTCGCTCTCTGAAAAGTCGTTATACCTATCAAAAACAGAAATCTTAACTCGAACCCCAAAGCGTGGATTTTGGAAGCAATTGAGATTCTCAATGCTGATGGTGGACAACTGGGTGCTGTGGTGGATATTGGGAGAAGTTTAGCCACTTCCGCAGTTAGACTGGTAAAGCGAAATCCAGGCTGGATGCTTCGGAAGCGACTGGTATTAAAGCTAAGAGGAAGATGCAGGAGAGTAGGTTCAGATTGTACTGTAATAAACAGGATTAGAACCCAATTCAGCTCTGCTTAACACTCCGAGTTTTTTTATACCACATTGGTGGCAGACGAGCACAAGGCCCACCTGATGGAACGTGGTTATCGTGGCCTATGGGCGTGTGTAACACCAGAGAAGCCACATTCATGCTGCCGACGCTGTAAGCACAGAGTCTCTTTGCCGGACAAGCCTTTAGTCATCCCACTGACAGCACAAATTCTCCAGTGAGCTCTGGCTACCCTACTCACCGCTGGGAACACAACACGAAGTTATTATAACTGCTGTATTCTGTAGGGCGGAGGTACTTCTCCAGTCGGACTGCTCAATTGGGCGGAAATACCGCCCTGATCTACCTCCTATAAATACCGCCGTGTCCTACCTCCAGCAGTGGACAGTAATAGATCAATTGATTAAATAGACTATACTAGAAATGTATTTATTTGCAAGAATATGTTACACAATTTATTACAATACATACATATAATCACGCCTTTATCCCCGGAGGGTTAGGCTGAGGTGAAACACCCACATTTCACCAATCATTGAATTCGGTATCACGTAATTGGAGGTGAGACTATTGTCGTCTTCCAGGCACTATTGTTGACTCAAGTCATGCATCTGAGGCTGAATCTAGACTGTATGTATCTTTCTGATGTTATACAGCCCTATCCCTTAGTCGCCTTGTACGACACCGCATGTGAAGAGATGGGGTGGTCCAAATACTAATAAACTTTTTTTGTAAATAAATACATATCATACATAGAAACACCCAGACCAATGCAAATAAATATACATATTCATGCAAATCAAATCAAATCAATTTATTGCGATATATGAGTACACAGATTACAGGTAAATACATTTAGGTTCCACCATATTTCAGCCAGATTGGCATGCAATAACGTCACACATATTATGACGATATTTGATTATTAGAAGCTAAGAATTTGCAATTTAATATAGAAAATTTCACAACATTAGATGTCAGTATTTCCGTGCTAAACATAACTTATTATGTTTAACCTCGCCTCCATGCAAAATAATCATTCAATTTTATATAGGTTAGTACAAATATTTGCACCGAGTGAGAATCGAACCCACGCCTCCAGCAGTCGAACGTTCTACCGCCACGCCGCTGAGGCCGTCAATACTAAGTTAACCATTAAAGTTATAAACAATTATAATTATATTGTATTTGATTGATCGCTTCAAATATGTAATTGTTCCTTAGATACGTCACATAGCCACGATCCAATTTTGTTTTTTTTTTATACCACTTAGTTGGCAGACAAGCACACGGCCCACCTGATGGAAAGTGGTTACCGTGACCTATGGACGTCTGTAACACCAGAGGAGTCACAGTCGCGCTGCCAACCCTGTAAGTACAGAGTTTCTGTGCCGTCAGTAGAAGACAATGCAGCACAAGCCTTTAGTCTTCCCACTGACAGCACAAATTCTCCAGTGAGCTCTGGCTACCCTACTCACCGCTGGGAACACAACACGAAGTTATTATAGCCGCGGTATTCTGTAGGGCGGAGGTACTACCCCAGTCGGACTGCTCAATCGGGCGGTAATACCGCCGTGTCCTACCTCCAATTACTTACAAAAAAGAAACATAACATCCACGAAGAGCTAGGCAGAGGTACTAGCACCCACATTTCGCCACCCTCCCCCTTCTTACACAGGACAACACGTGCAGGTCTTAGATGTCATCCCCACACGGTGCAGAACATCCGATCAAGAACCAAGCGGTTCGGAGACTCATTCCTCTGTCGCACCATTAAGGCATGGAATTCATTACCAGCTCACGTGTTTCCTTCTTCCTACAGTCCCGGGTCCTTTAAGCGGGGCGTGAAAAAGCATATGATGAGGCCGTCAAGCTGAGTGTCACCATTGTCACACGGTATGTGTAAGTAATGGTGACCCTCTTTTCTGGGACTTTGCCTTCAGCTTACCATCAGGCAAGGCGAAGTCCAATTGACGTGTCCTATATATAAAAAAAAAGGTCCAAATGTAATAGGTGGCGAGCCTGTTATCATTAACCGGGCACTTATAAACCAGCGATAAATACACACACAACTTCGAAAAGCATCGAAAAGTCATTAGAGTGTGCCATGGTAAAACCTGGGATCGGACCCGAGACCTCGTCTCAACAGTCCATTACCCATACCACTAGACTACCGCGGTTATTTTACAAAAAAAAAAAACAAACAATAAAAATACCTGCAGCTACAAATATCCCATATCCGAACACCCAACAGATTGCCCTCATTTTATGAGTGAACTATTTCATTGCCAATAAAACAATATTTCTTATCAAACACTTCCTTATTTTATATATTTGTAACAACTCTACATAGCAATAGGATATCTGTACTGCACTACATTAATTGGTTTTGGTCATGTTCGTTCGTTTTGTCACAGTTTTGGTCGTGGCACCCGTTGCTATCGGACGTGTTGTCGCTGTTCTTTACGTTAATTATTGTGATTGGTGGAACTTGTAGTTGCGCGATTCTTTGTTACTCTTGTAACGCTCTTACCTGTCGTTACCGCCTAGAGGGAGGCCCTAGAAAGGGACGGAACTGCAGTTGTGAATTCCGACTCAAATAAACTACAAAAACGCGACACCGATTCGCCGAGGCGCGAACCCGAGACACATTGGTGGGGGCGCGTTGTTGTCCACTGCGCCAAGAAACGAGTGACGTGCACTGCGAAATAGATGTCTACTACGAACCATCACCTGACGTCAACGGATCCGCTACGAGTTTTTGGAAGCACGCAATAGACGGCCGGCTGCGAGACCGATGTGCTACGCCAACGTCCTGCGCTACGCCAACGACCTGCGCTACGACCCGACGACTGTAGCAAACACGTTACCCTTTCGAACATACGCTACGCTAGAGAAGTACTAAAATAAGATATCTCTAATTAAGAACACCTTACAACGTAATTACGTAGACTTTTTCCACACCTACAATATAATATTATACGTCTAAATTTTTATACATAAAATGTCGCTACGAAGAACGCCACCAAAAACTACTCCTAGTCTCATAGAACATACCCAGTCAGAAACAGACTTAGACCTACTTGGTGAGACTACCTACGTCAATACAACCCGACATAAACGTCAGCGTTCGGAGATAGCGCAGTCACCTGGGGTTTGCGACTTGGACCTAAAGGCAGAAATCAGAGGACTATTAGGGAATTTTAAAAAGGACTTGGAGGCAAAACTGGATGAGATGGAAAACAAACAAAACAAATTATTTTCATAACTCTCCTCTGATATCACTGAGTTGAAGTTAAAAACTAACACCATCCAGTCATCCAATGATGAAATAGTACAATCCATGTCGTTTATCAACAATCAGTACGAGGAAATAAAAATTGGCCTGGATAAGTTACAGAAAGAGCGAAACGAACAACGTCTTTGTATCGAAAGTCTTGAGAGGAAAGTAATAGACCTACAACTAAAATCCAGGTCCTCAACCATAGAAATAAGAAACATTCCGCCTATCATAAATGAAAGCAGCACTGATCTCGCAAACACTTTGTGTGCGATTGGTAAAGTTGTCGGCTCACCAATCTCCCCATCAGACTTCCGGGACATATACCGCATACCAGGTAAACCCAGCCTCACACGACCAATTGTAGCCGAATTTCATACGGTGATAATGAAACAAAATACAATTGCCGCAATTCGAGACTACAATAATAAAAGAAGCGTAGAAGATAAACTAAACACAGAGCAAATAAATATTAAGTGCAAAAAGCAAGCGGTATATATTGCAGATCACCTACCCGCGAGTTTGAAAAAGCTCTTCTACCACTCACGTGAATTTGCAAAACAGTACGGATACCAATATTGTTGGACTACAAATGGTAACATATTTGTTCGCAAGTCTCACGGCGAAAAACAAATACTCATCACTTCAGAACAATGCCTTCAGGATTTAAAACCAAAACAATGACTAGTGCGACGCTTCTTGTTTGCCATTTTGTCTCGCCTTTTTGTTTTTGCAACATTATATAATAGTTATCACTCTCATTACATACTAGGAATTCATATATCCTCTTCCACTCCTCTACGCCTTCCTGTCTCTGGAATATTATACATAAGCACAATACACATGTATCATGTTTATATGTTGCACTACAAATATAAAACCTTGAAAAAATACTATGCAAATGTCTTTAATATTACCGCTGGAAAAAATCACATTATATTACACTCTCCATTTGATTATACAACACAAACTGATACACCAACATTCACCTACTACACATTAAACATTAACATATACTCACACCACTTAACACTACATTTCACAAACAAAACACATACTAAAACAATCAAAATACCGTGTACTAATATTACAAAAATGGCTGTTATAAAAGATATAAATACAGATCTAGATAATCTAGAGACGACAAAATCATACTGTTGTCTTCCAGAAGACTGTAAACGTTATATAAACACAAAAGAAGGAACTACAATATTTCATATAAATATACGAAGCATAAATAAAAATTTCGATTCCCTGCGCCTGCTAATATCCACGATAAATGTAGACTTTGATATACTAGTGTTAACGGAGTGCTGGCTCCAAAAGACAATTAACGTACCTACTATGGACGGTTATACCTTCCACTATACTAAACTAAATGGAAATAAAAACGATGGTATAGTCATCTACACAAAAACACAACTAAATTGTAAGACATATGAACCAACTTTTAAAGGTGGTAACTGTCTAGCTTGTAAAATAAATAATAGTTTAAACATTGTAGCGATATACCGATCGCCTTCACTATCTAGTAAAGAACACTTTAGAAACTTTGTAAATAGCCTAAATGACGTATACAATGGTCTAATATCACAGGATGTGATCCTAGTGGGTGACATAAATATTGATATTAGTTCCTCCACAGACCCGCTATGTGAAGAGTACTTAACTTTTAATGCATCGCATGGCCTCTACACTACCCATAGGTTTCCTACAAGAGATAACGCATGCCTAGATCATTTTTTTAAAAGGTCTAGCTCTCCATCAACAACATTGATCGTGGAGTCAAACATTACTGACCACTTACCTATTGTCTTACGCATTGAAAAATCTTCACCATCTATCCAACCCTGTTGCAATAAATACTATATAAATTATGATAATATACAAATCGATATAAATAATGCAGATTACAATGACATATTAATGACAACTGATGCCAACCATGCGACAAATCTGTTTATATCATTGATCTCAAACATAGTTGAAAAACACACTCGATCCTCAAAAATTTCTAGGAAAAACAGGGTTCTAAAACCATGGATGACACCGGGACTCCTTCGTTGCAGTAGACATCGTGATAGACTGCACGCCAAGTCGAATAAAAATCCAACTAATATGATTCTCAAATTAACTTATACCAGATATCGTAATTTTTATAATAATCTCATCCGTAAATTAAAGATCGCCTACAATAAAACACAAATTGAAGAGGCTGGAAAAGACCCTAAGTCTTTATGGAAAGCCATACGGGATATATCATCCACACAAAAAATTAAAAACAGTCCCAAAGATCTCCTCATGGTGCACCATGACCCTAAAAAGTGTGCTAATCTTGTAAATACCTACTTTAAAGATATAGGAAGAAATTTGGCAGTAGCTATAAACCAGACTGTTACAAATGCCGATGAACTCCCACTTCAGCTATCATCAATTCCAAACAGCCCGCCCTGTAGTTCTCTGGCTCTCCTGGAAGTTACCACTCGCGAGATTGACAACATCATACTGCAACTTCGTCGGGACTGTGCTTCTGGCTGGGATAACATTCCAGCCGAAGTACTCCGACGAAATTACTTAGTACTATCTCCAATTATTACACACATATGCAATCTCGCCATAAACTGCGGCACTTTCCCAGACGATCTTAAAAAGTCAATTATTCACCCGATATACAAGACTGGAGACAGAGACTCTGTGAATAATTATCGTCCTATCTCAGTGCTCTCAGCCCTATCGAAGATTTTAGAAAAGGTTTTAAATAACGAACTAAAATCTTTCCTCAAGAGATATGACGTACTGGCACCAAATCAATACGGGTTTCGCACAGGTATGTCTACAGAAGACGCAGTAATGGATTTGATTAACTCTGTCGTGCAAAATCTAGACATTAAAAATAGATGTCTGTGTATATTTCTGGATTTGTCAAAGGCCTTCGACACAGTCTCTGTCCCCATCTTACTCAATAAAATAGAAAAAAGTGGTGTTAGAGGCATGGCACACGAAATTTTCAAAGATTACCTGAAAAGCAGAAAGCAACGGGTTAAAATTGATAGCTACCTCAGTGACGAAGAAACAGTAACCCACGGCGTGCCACAGGGAAGCGTGCTGGGCCCTACCCTTTTTCAGCTTTACATTAATGACCTCTGCACAATCCAACTCTCTAATACCAAAATATACACCTACGCAGACGACACCGCCATTTTTGTTTGGGGACCTAACTGGCAGGCTGTGAAGGAAAGGGCCGAAAACTCCTTGTCCAGAGTCATGATTTGGCTTAAGAAAAATCTCCTTACCCTAAATTTAACTAAGACCAATTACATAGCCTTCACCTTAAGCCAAAGTAGTAATCCCTCACAAAGCTTCAACATCAAAGCCCACACCTGCCTCAATAGCACCGACTGCACCTGCATGGAAATTACCCGGGTAGATCAGGTGAAATACTTGGGAGTACTTATTGATCACAGGCTTAAATGGGATAAGCATATAGATCTGGTTACAACCAGGGTAAGACGCCTAATATACGTCTTTAAGCCACTAAAGGAGGTTCTAACGACAGACAAGCTATCTATGGTTTATATGGCGTTATGCCAGTCGGTAATACAATACTGCATCCCAGTGTGGGGAGGGGCGGCAAAGACGCATCTCCTCAAACTAGAGAGGGCTCAAAGATCAGTACTAAAGGTGATGAACCGAAAACCTTATAGATACCCGACTGCTAGTCTGTACGCGGAATGTAAAATGCTAACCGTCCGACAACTGTATGTCTTAAAATCTGTACTCAGGAAACATCAGAATGTACCTCCCCCTGATCCTAAAAAGCGCAGCTTGTCATCGGTGTGCCCTCCGGTCATCTGTAGAACTTCTCTCGCAAGAAGGCAGTTTCGAAGTCTAAGCACGAAGCTATACAACTACTTAAATAAAAAATTAAAAATAGTTGGTTTGAGCAGAAGTCAAACTAGAGACAAAGTCATCAGTTGGCTACAACAACTCGACTATAGTTCGACTGAAGAACTCGTCTCTTACCAATCATAAGGTACCTACTGCAAACCACATATACTCATAAACGTAAACCGACACCGCCCACTCACAAACACAATCAAACACACACAGACACACACACACACACACACACACCCACACACCCACACACACACACACACACACACACACACACACACACACACACACACACACACACACACACACACACACACATACACACACACACACACACACACACACATTATATAATAACAAATAACCACAAAGACTATTTTGTGTGCAAACAAAACAAAGTAGAAACAGTGATAATAAATAATATGTCAACGACTGAACTCTGTTTACCTAAAATACAGGCAATAGCCTAGTTTAGGAAACATTTTTCGTACAGAAATATAGTGTAATATACTAGAAGCCTACTTAAATATATATCTCTGTAAACCATGTTTTTGACGCAATAAAATTTTTTTTTTTTTTTTTTTTTTTCTTTTCGATACAGTTGAAATATGGAATAAAATGATTTGATTTCAAAGTAATTCAGAATAGAATCTCCTTTATATAATATACGTGCAGCCTGTGGGCTAGATATACTCAAAAGTGTAAGACTTTTGAGCCCTTCACGTGCAATATAACAACGCGTTCAGGGTGCTGCTGGGGCTGCCGCGCTTCTGTAGCGCATCAGGGATGTTCGCAGAGGCCCGCGTAGATTGCTTTTACGCAACCATGCGTAAGAGATGCGCGTCTCTGGTGCGCATGGTGCGCGGGGGCGGCAACAGCATCCTGAACATGATCGTGATGAGATAGGATAGTCGCCACGTAAACCATTGCTGTACCATAGCGGGGGGGGATGGTGCAGGAATGGCCTATGTTTTTTAATTTTTTATAAATTTTACTAACATAGACATAAGTAATACTAACAAATATTGAGCCTTTGTTGCTTATAAATAAAGAAATTCATTCATTCATTCATTCATAATACTAGCTTCGAGGAGGTAGGACACAACGGCATTTCCGTCTAATTGAGCAGTCTCACTGGGGAAGTACCTCCACCCTACAGAATACCATGGCTATAATAACCTCGTGTTCTGTTCCCGGCGGTGAGTCACAGAGCTGTTGCTGCTTTTTGTGCAAGTGGGAAGACCAAAGGCTTGTCCTGATTTTGTGTTCTGCACTGAGGGCACATAAAATCTCTGTTCTTACAGGGTCGGCAGCACGGATGTGACTGCACTGGTGTTACACACGTTAATAGGCCACGGTAATCGCTTCCCATCAGGTGGGCCGTGTGCTTGTCTGCCAACTAAGTGGTATAAAAAAGAAATTCTGATAAAATTTATAACTAGAGTCAACGCCAGAAAATAAGTCCCGCGATCAAACACGGAACTAAAAATGACATCGCCGCCATACTCGGCCATACTGTGTGCTGGTTGGTTCAGGCCGTTTTAGAGTTGCCAGCACATTATTTTTATGATGAACTAGTGGGAATAATAGATCCCTGGTATACTATATCTTTATTCTCATCACGTCACAATATGTACACTATAATAATGTACTTATATATATATGTTACGATTTTGACAGGCTATGTGTGTATGGTGGCGCGATTGGCCACGTGAGCTAGTGGACTGTATTATGCGGGGATGAAGTTAACTGTTCCATTGACGCTTTACACACAAACAAGACAGGTGATCGGGTTGCCGCGGATGTGATTAGGCATTGAATGCAACCCGAGAAATTAGGAGAGGATGCACTAACCTTTACTACGCCACGTGCTGTTTTGTCATTTTGCTGGCTGGGCCGTTGCACCGATCTTCTCTCCCTGGCTCAGGAGCTGCTGTCCACATCACTAAATCACTTGAGGGACACACGAGAGGCACAATCCGATCGGTAAGGGTCTATGAAAGCGGTTAAAATACAACAAATATTATTCATTTCTGAGAGACGCGCGCGCGGTCCGCCATTGCGCTGGCTAGTTCATAGCGGGACTGAATTTGCGTCTATACTTGACAATTGGCGGGCGAAAACTATTGCTATCTTTCACTTAGAGGTAGTGCGGGAGGGGAGATGGGTACAGGAGGCGTGTGTTTCCGCGTCAGAAAAAACAGATTCTACCATCGGCGCAACCATTCCCCCCGGCTTGAAGGGTTACCTTCGAAACGAAAAATGCGGGACAAATCTAAAGTCTAATCTAAATCTAGGTTTGGGAAATAACAACTAAATATAAACCTAGATTTGAACTCGTGCCTACTGCTGGCTAGGCAGAGGGCAGAGGCGAACAACCGGGCGCAGATACGATCCGGTTGCGGTTCTCCAACGATTCCAAAACGATTGGACTAATCTATCTAAAAGAGCGTGACGAGTTAGAAGGTGCATTCTATCGTCATCAACATCTATTGCGGGCAAATATTTTTGCGTACTTAAATCACCGGTCAACTCTATATGACCGCGCGTAGATAAAATTCTCAAAAATCGGCCTACATAAACAACACAACGCAACAGTCTCGACCAAGACGAGACGCGATTAGCCAACAACAAAATAAGGGACTCTTCACGCGGGACCGATACAACAAGCGAGTGCTTCTTCTCCTCGGGTGGTTCGGAAACCGTAGTGGGATTGAATTGACTAACTGGCCACCCATCTAACGCGGCATGAATCCAGGACGGTCCACTAAACCATAACGGGTGATCTAAAATTTGCGAAGGAAGCAATCCACGAGAGAGACAATCGGCTGGGTTGTCGGTGCCAGCAACGTGAAAGAGATTATGTGGCGCTAATTCAGATTGAATTTTTGCCACTCTATTAGCGACGAATGTGTCCCAACGATGGGGCGAAGAGTGGGCCCAACACAAAGCGACTGTTGAGTCCTAAAAAGCTAAAATTCTACTAATATTAATGCGAAAATTTACAATTATGTCAAATAAATTACCTTAAAGATTTTGATCACAATACAAAATGTCATTAAGCGACACGGAAGTGCTAGTCTTAGCACTGCCATCCAAAACTACGCGGAGTTTAGTAGTAAGCTTATCTTCTCTAATAACTCCGTGGTGCGGGATAATGTACGAAGGCTGGGTCTCGTCAGTGTCCGCAGGCGCAGGTGAGATGCAACCTTTATCTAAATATTCGTTAACAACCTCATCACAGGCCCGCTTCAACTTTGGAGACGCCTGCATCTTTCGTTCTAAACAAAGAAAGCGTTTTTCAGCGGATACACGGGAGTCACCGAGCGAAAAAATATCTCCCTTGAAAGGGAGCGCGACAACATAACGACCCTGCTCATCACGAGTAGTCGTGCGACTACAAATCTCCTCAGCCATCTTGTCATCAGGGCTTAGGATAGGTGGGACATTGACCTCTTCAATTTCCCAAAACTTGCGGATGGTAGACTCCAGTGGCGGCTCGACGGTGCAACAGAACGAAGCAGTCGAGTGACTAAAACTATCTATCGAAACGGGTGCGGAACCAATTATAACAAAACCTAGAACTGTTTCTAGTGCGTGCGGAGCGGGGTACGTCGGTCCCCCTTGAATCTTACGTGATAACTGGAGGTGCGGGAGAATCGAAGCGCCGATCAATATATCGACGACTCCAGGAACAGCGTAAGTCTCATCTGCTAAAGGCAAGTCTTTAAATTTCGTTAATAAAGACGTGTCAACCGGGACGGTAGGCAACTGTTCAGTTATTTTTATCTATAACGAGCGAATCCATGTCAAACCAAATATTATTATTAAAACGAGATCTAAACCTTGTTTTAACGGTGCCCTGAACAGCTGACCGTAAGCCTCCAAAACCCTTCACCACTGAGCGGGCTGAACGCTTATTAACATTGAAACCAAGACGTTGACAACAATCTTGAGTAATAAAATTACTTTGCGAAGCGCCATCTAACAGCGCTCGAACAATGCGCGGCTTACCTAATGCATCAACAATAACAACGCGAGCGGTCGCGAGACACACTGTAGTGAGCGCGGCACTAGCTGAGACCGAACACAAGGTGACGTCACTCGCAGCGGTCACCGGGCGGGCCGGAGCGCGCGCGAGCGCGGGCTGCGGCTGCGGCGCAGGCTGCCGTGTGTCACCGCTCGACGAGCCAACTGTGCTCACATTGGATGCGGCATTACTATTCTCAAAATGAAGTAAAGTGTGGTGTCTCGCTTGACATTTGCGACAACCATTTCTACTATTACATAAAACAACGCGGTGTTTAGTACCGAGACAATTAAAACAAAAATTATTAACGCGAACAAATTTATAACGATCATTAGGCGACAATTTTAGGAAACCAGGACACTTGTACAATTGCGAATGATGAGTATTACACAAAGAGCAAACAGGTGATTGTACATGTGCTGGTGCGGTATTAACATAAGTATGAGTTGACCTCAGTGACCTCGATGAGGCATCTATTTTGCGTTCAGAACCAACAACTTTCTTCGCGCCTTCATGTTTCGATGAAGAGCGCTGCAATACCTTTATATGCTCGCGAACAAAACTTTCTAAGTCTTCGAACTTAGGAATTTTATTGCCGCGATGATCCGACTCAAATAAACGAATGGTTTCGGAATCTAATTTCTTTAAACCCATATACAAAAATAAGAAGTCGCAGAGGTCATCGATCTTTAGGTTCTTTACGGCGCGAACAGATGATGCGAAAGTATCTAGAAACTTCTCTAAGTTTTGATCGTTACATGCCGTAATAGATTTCAAGTCAAACATCTGATCCAAATATGCGTTAGCTACCGATCTTTTATCCTCATACTTAGCTTTCAAAGTATTTAAAATTAAATTATAATTTTCGGCACTAAACGTAATTCCAGCGCAAACGGTTATAGCTTTACCAGTCAATTTTTCAACGAGATAATGCAATTTTTCGTGATCTGTCAACGAAACGTTCTTATCTATTGTATTCTCAAAACTATCTATAAATAAACCCCAATTGCGAATGTTACCATCAAATTCGGGTATTTGAATTGGTGGCAACTTAGGTCGGTCGCGAGTGGGGTTGGGTCGGTCAGACGGTTTCTCCAAACTCCTAGCGACGCGTTTGATACGACAATACAAATCGTCAAACGACGACAAGGCCTGATAACTCACTGAGTAATCGGGATTTAAATTTAACTCTAAAACGTTGATGTCATGTACTAAGGTTTCGAAATCCGCGCGCAAACTATCCAAGTTTTCTATAGAACACAAGAACGAATCTCTAATAGCCAAATCAGAGGTTTTAAGTGCATTATCACAAATCGATTGTACACGAGAGTAAATCATTTCTCTTTTAGCGTATAAAAGTTTCAGTTGAACTTTACTATCGGTACTACCAACCTTTGGGGGCATGTTTACAATTAAATATTAAACTAAAGTGGTAAACAACAAATATGAAATGACTTAATCCTAGCGGTACAGAGCAGCGACGCGGCGCGAGCGATATTCCGTAGGTAGGTAGGTACTTACAACTGTGAACGCACGCTTGAATAAAACGCGCCTAGCAACAGCCAGATCGTACTTACGCGAGCCAGACCGCTGTCTAGGTTCAACTATTATTTCAGGGATTAAGTATTGCGTAATATCTATTCAAATTAAAATACTTTCGTATGAATTTGAATGAAATGCGAGCGAGGTAGGTACAACCACGTATCTACTCACGTAGGTATTAGGTAAATGCGATTCGAGCTGCGGCGAACGAACAACTTAATTGAAAAAAAATAAACAAAAGCCAAATGCGTTAGGTATTACACTGTGCCTATGCACTAGGGTGTCTAGTATACCTAAGATCTAAGCCTAAATTCCTAGATGCGGGGTTTTCTACTAAAATAACTAGGTATTTAGGCGCGGTGCGTTTATTCCCAATAGAATAATAACAAAATTGCGAACTACGACTAAGTGTTGATACGATACCTAACCTATGTATGTATTAGGTAGGTACGATGCGAGCCAGCGGCGAACGGACAACAAAATTCTAAGCCTAAATGTCTAGATGCGGGGTTTTCTACTAAAATAACCAGGCATTTAGGTGCGGTGAGCTTATTCCCAATAGAATAATAACAAACTACGAACTACGGCTAAGAATCCGGTTCGATCAGGACCAAAGAATGATGGCGCGATTGGCCACGTGAGCTAGTGGACTGTATCATGCGGGGATGAAGTTAACTGTTCCATTGACGCTTTACACACAAACAAGACAGGTGATCGGGTTGCCGCGGATGTGATTAGGCATTGAATGCAACCCGAGAAATTAGGAGAGGATGCACTAACCTTTACTACGCCACGTGCTGTTTTGTCATTTTGCTGGCTGGGCCGTTGCACCGATCTTCTCTTCCTGGCTCAGGAGCTGCTGTCCACATCACTAAATCACTTGAGGGACACACGAGAGGCACAATCCGATCGGTAAGGGTCTATGAAAGCGGTTAAAATACAACAAATATTATTCATTTCTGAGAGACGCGCGCGCGGTCCGCCATTGCGCTGGCTAGTTCATAGCGGGACTGAATTTGCGTCTATACTTGACAATTGGCGGGCGAAAACTATTGCTATCTTTCACTTAGAGGTAGTGCGGGAGGGGAGATGGGTACAGGAGGCGTGTGTTTCCGCGTCAGAAAAAACAGATTCTACCATCGGCGCAACCAGTGTATGTGGTTGCGCCGGTGTAGAAACTGTATTTTGACACGGAAACACACTCCTTTTATACCCGTCTCCTCTCCCGCACTAACCATAGATATGGCTTCCGTCCGCCATTTGTGAAATATAGACACTCAGTCTCGCTTTGAACTAGCCAGCGTGATGACGGACCGCGCTCGCGTCTCTCAAAAATGATTAATATTTGTTACATTTTACCGCTTCATAGACCTTTACCGATCGGATTGTGCCTCTCGTGTGTTCCTCAAGTGATCTAGTGATGCTGACGGCAGCTCCTGAGCAAGGAAGAGAAGATCCGTGTACCGGCTGCGATGAAAACACGTGTGTCGTGAAGGTTAGTGCATCCTCTCCTAATTTCTCGGGTTGCATTCATTGCTTGGATCACTCCCGCGGCAACCCGACCACCTGTCTCTTGTGTGTAAAGCGTCAATGGAACAGTTAGCTACTTCCCGCAATACAGTCCATTACCGCACTCGGCCATGCGCCACCATTTTTGGTCCGGATCGAGCCGGATTCTTAGCCGTAGTTCGTATTTTGTTATTATTCTAATGGGAATAAGCGCGCCGCACCTAAGTGCCTGGTTATTTTAGTAGAAAACCCCGCATCCAGACACTTAGGATTAGATTTGTTGTCCGTTCGCCGCTGGCTCGCATAGTACCTACCTGGTACATACATAGGTTAGGTATCATATCAACACTTAATCGTAGTTCGCAATTTTCGCATCGCACCTAAGTGCCTGGTTATTTTAGTAGAAAACCCCGCATCCAGACATTTAGGCTTAGATCTTAGGTATACTAGACACCCTAGTGCATAGGCACAGTGTAATACCTAACGCATTTGGCTTTGTTTTGTTTTTTTTCAATTGCGTCGTATTTGCCTAGTACCTGCGTGGGTAGACACGTGGCTGTACCTACCTCGCTCGCATCTCATTCCAATTCATACGAAAGTATTTTAATTTGAATAGATATTACGCAATACTTAATCTCGGAAATAATAGTTGAACCTAGACAGCGACCATCGCGTAGGTACGACCTTGTTGCTATGCGCGTTTGTTCAAGCGTGCATTCACAGTTGTAGGTACCTACCTATCTGCCGAGTGTCGCTCGCGCCGCCTCGCTGCTCTGTACCGCTAAGATTAAGTCATTTCATATTTGTTGTTTACCGCACTTTAGTTTGAGATTTAATTGTAAACATGTCCCCAAAGGTTGATAAGACCGGTAAGGTTCAATTGAAACTTTTATACGCTAAAAAAGAAATGATTTACTCTCGCGTACAATCGATTTATGATAATGCACTTAAAACCTCTGATTTGGTCATCAGAGATTCGTTCTTGTGTTCTATAGAAAACTTAGATAGTCTACGCGCGGATTTCGAAACCTTAGTACATGACATCAACGTTTTAGAGTTGAATTTGAATCCCGATTACTCAGTGAGTTATCAAGCCTTGTCGTCGTTTGACGATTTGTATTGTCGTATCAAACGCGTCGCTAGGAGTTTGGAGAAGCCGGCTGACCTACCCAACCCCACTCGCGACCGACCTAAGTTGCCACCAATTCAAATACCCGAGTTTGATGGTAACATTCGCAATTGGTGTCTATTTATAGATAGTTTTGAGAATACAATAGATAAGAACGATTCGTTGACAGATCACGAAAAGTTGCATTATCTCGTTGAAAAATTGACTGGTAAAGCTATAACCGTTTGCGCTGGAATTACGTTTAGTGCCGAGAATTATAATTTAATTTTAAATACTTTGAAAGCTAGGTATGAGGATAAAAGATCGGTAGCTAACGCCTATTTAGATCAGATGTTTGATTTGAAATCTATTACGGCATGTAACGATCAAAACTTAGAGAAATTTCTAGATACTTTCGCGTCAGCTGTTCGCGCCGTAAAGAACCTAAAGATCGATGACCTCTGCGACTTCGTATTTTTGTATATGGGTTTAAGGAAATTAGATTCCGAAACCATTCGTTTGTTTGAGTCGGATCATCGCGGCAATAAAATTCCTAAGTTCGAAGACTTAGAAAGTTTTGTTCGCGAGCATATAAAAGTATTGCAGCGCTCTTCATCGAAACATGAAGGCACGAAGATAGTTGTTGATTCTGCACGCAAAGTAGATGCGTCATCGAAGTCACTGAGGTCAACTCATACTTATGTTAGTACCGCACCAGCACGTGTACAGTCACCTGTTTGCTCTTTGTGTAGCACTCATCATTCGCAACTGTACAGGTGTCCTGGTTTTCTAAAATTGTCGCCTAGTGATCGTTATAAATTTGTTCGCGCTAATAATTTTTGTTTTAATTGTCTCGGTACTAAACACCGCGTTGTTTTATGTAATAGTAGAAATAGTTGTCGCAAATGTCAAGCGAGACACCACACTTTGCTTCATTTTGAGAATAGTAATGCCGCATCCAATGTGAGCACGGTTGGCTCGTCGAGCGGTGACACACGGCAGCCTGCGCCGCAGCCGCAGCCCGCGCTCGCGCGCGCTCCGGCCCGCCCGGTGACCGCCGCGGATGACGTCACCTTGTGTTCGTTCTCCGCTAGTGCTGCACTCACTACTGTGTGTCTTGCGACCGCTCGCGTTGTTATTGTTGATGCATTAGGTAAGCCGCGCATTGTTCGAGCGCTGTTAGATGGCGCTTCGCAAAGTAATTTTATTACTCAAGATTGTTGTCGGCGTCTTGGTTTCAATGTTGATAAGCGTTCAACCCGCTCAGTGGTGAAGGGTTTTGGAAGCTTACAGTCAGCTGTTCGTGGCACCGTTAAAACAAGGTTTAGATCTCGTTTTAATAATAATATTTGGTTTGACATGGATTCGCTCGTTATAGATAGAATAGCTGAACAGTTGCCTACCGTCCCGGTTGACACGTCTTTATTAACGAAATTTAAAGACTTGCCTTTAGCAGATGAGACTTACGCTGTTCCTGGAGTCGTCGATATATTGATCGGCGCTTCGATTCTCCCGCACCTCCAGTTATCACGTAAGGTTCAAGGGGGACCGACGTACCCCGCTCCGCACGCACTGGAAACAGTTCTTGGTTTTGTTATAATTGGTTCCGCACCCGCTTCTATAGATAGTTTTAGTCACTCGACTGCTTCGTTCTGTTGCACCGTCGAGCCGCCACTGGAGTCTACCATCCGCAAGTTTTCACTCGGTGGCTCCCGTGTATCCGCTGAAAAACGCTTTCTTTGTTTGGAACGAAAGATGCAGGCGTCCCCAAAGTCGAAGCGGGCCTATGATGAGGTTGTTAACGAATATTTAGATAAAGGTTACATCTCACCTGCGCCAGCGGACACTGGCGGGACCCAGCCTTCGTACATTATCCCGCACCGCGGAGTTATTAGAGAAGATAAGCTTACTACTAAAACTCCGCGTAGTTTTGGATGGCAGTGCTAAGACTAGCACTTCCGTGTCGCTTAATGACATTTTGTATTGTGGTCGGAATCTTTAAGGTAATTTATTTGACATAATTGTAAATTTTCGCATTAATATTAGTAGAATTTTAGCTTTTAGGACTCAACAGTCGCTTTGTGTTGGGCCCACTCTTCGCCCCATCGTTGGGACACATTCGTCGCTAATAGAGTGGCAAAAATTCAATCTGAATTGGCGCCACATAATCTCTTTCACGTTGCTGGCACCGACAACCCAGCCGGGTGTCTCTCTCGTGGATTGCTTCCTTCGCAAATTTTAGATCACCCGTTATGGTTTAGTGGACCGTCCTGGATTCATGCCGCGTTAGATAAGTGGCCAGTTAGTCAATTCAATCCCACTACGGTTTCCGAACCACCCGAGGAGAAGAAGCACTCGCTTGTTGTATCGGTCCCACGTGAAGAGACCCTTATTTTGTTGTTGGCTAATCGCGTCTCGTCTTGGTCGAGACTGTTGCGTTGTGTTGTTTGTTCGCCTCTGCCCTCTGCCTAGCCAGCGGTAGGCACGAGCTCCAATCTAGGTTTATATTTTAGTTGTTATTTCCCAAACCTAGATTTAGATTAGACTTTAGATTTGTTTCGCATTTGTCGTTTCGAAGGTAACCCTTCAAGCCGGGGGGAATGGTTGCGCCGGTGTAGAAACTGTATTTTGACACGGAAACACACTCCTTTTATACCCGTCTCCTCTCCCGCACTAACCATAGATATGGCTTCCGTCCGCCATTTGTGAAATATAGACACTCAGTCTCGCTTTGAACTAGCCAGCGTGATGACGGACCGCGCTCGCGTCTCTCAAAAATGATTAATATTTGTTACATTTTTACCGCTTCATAGACCTTTACCGATCGGATTGTGCCTCTCGTGTGTTCCTCAAGTGATCTAGTGATGCTGACGGCAGCTCCTGAGCAAGGAAGAGAAGATCCGTGTACCGGCTGCGATGAAAACACGTGTGTCGTGAAGGTTAGTGCATCCTCTCCTAATTTCTCGGGTTGCATTCATTGCTTGGATCACTCCCGCGGCAACCCGACCACCTGTCTTTTGTGTGTAAAGCGTCAATGGAACAGTTAGCTACATTCCCGCAATACAGTCCATTATCGCACTCGGCCATGCGCCACCAGTATGTATGTAAGTATGTAGGTTCATCTGTTCCCTCATAGCTCCTCATCCACTTATTAGAACTGGACAAATGAGATATCATTAAAAGCGTCTTATATAATGTGTCACTATATCTATTGTTGCGCCCTCTAATTGTCATAAAGTATTGTGTTAAAAAATAAATTATAAAAAAATATGTCGTGTTTGGTATCAACTGAAAGGGCTCAATTATAATATATGTTTAAATTATAGGTATCGCTTGCCCCAAAATGAGTTTAAAACTAAAACCTGACTACTGAAAAAATGCCACTTACTTTTTTCACGCCGGAGCAGCGGTGTCTTCTCTATAAGACACAAATTCGCTCCTGCGTGGAATACTGCTCGCATCTCTGGGATGGCTCCGCGAAATACCTACTAGATGCTCTCGACAGGTTGCAGCGACGCGCGGTCCGAATTATTGGGAACCCTGAGGTCACGATCACCCTCGAGCCTTTGCAGATGCGTAGAGATATTGTTTCCTCGGCTGTATCTTACCGTCTCTATCATGGTCAGTGTTCTGATGAGCTCTTCCAATTAGTCCCACCCTCCCCTTTCCTTCACAGGACAACACGTGCAGGTCTTAGGTGTCACCCGCACACGGTGCAGAACATCCACTCAAGAACCAAGCGGTTCGTTGACTCTTTCCTCTGTCGCACCATTAAGGCCTGGAATTCATTACCAGCTCACGTGTTTCCTTCTTCCTACAGTTCCGGGGCCTTCTGATGAGGCCGCCAAGCTGAGTGCCACCATTATAACACTTAGTGTCTGTAATGGTGACCCTCTTTCCTGAGACTTTGCCTTTAGCTTACCATCAGGCGAGGTGAAGTCAAGTTGACGTGTCCTTTATAAAAAAAAAGAAGTTTCTAACTTTAAAAATGATCAAATATAACTTCTTAAGTTCTACGGTTACTTATATACACACAATATATTTCCACAATAATAAAACTCCACAATCTGTGACAAGTGTGAAGTGTCATCCAGGGTCTGCAACAAGGGGGAGTCCCACCTGTCCTTAAACACGCTTAGGAGACCGTTCCGTTGGAGCTTGCGGGATGAAATCCTATGTCCGTCTCCTGGCTCTAAGCTATATCCCCACCAATTTTCAGCCAAATCGGTACAGCAATTCTTGAGTAAACCAAGACGACTTTCTTTTATATTTATTGATTTATATGTGTCAGATGTGAAATCAATAGCGAGAAAAATTACTGACAAAAATAATGTATAAAATAAACTTTGTTATATATGCCAGTATCAGAATAAACGGGATATTTACCATGTTTCGTTGTTTTGAGTTTTCGATATTTAGGCGCTGTTGCAAGCACCATGATCACGGAGGAACTGGAGTAGTGGCGGTGAACAGAGAAAAAGTTTTTTCCTAGGAGTAATTATATCGATCGATCCGAAATATCGGAAACTCAAAACAACGAAACATGGTAAATAACCCGTTTATTCTGATATTGATGTGAGTGACCATGATAGTTTAAATACCTATATGTGAACCCAACTCCAGCAATTTGGAGTTGGGAGGAACAGTAATAATTTCGGACGGTACTAATATTCCTTTTAAACAAAAGGGGACAGGTCTGTAATTAAAACATTTTGGACAATTTGTTTTTTTTAGGTCACTTTAATTAGACTTCGCCTTGCTTTTTTATTTTATACCACTTAGGTGGCAGACAAGCACACGGCACACCTGATGGAAAGTGGTTACCGTGGCCTATGGACGTATGCAACACCAGTGCCGCAGGGGTGTTACACTCGCGCTACCGACCATGAAGCGCGAACCTTCTGATGCCCCTCTTGAAGAACCCCATATTGTTGGCGCTTGGGAAAACCGCAGCAGGGAGGTCATTCCACATCTTAAGTGTGCGTGGGATGAAGTGTCTTTCATACCGCACATTGTGCACCGTCTCAGTTCGCAATGTGTGAGGATGAATTCCCTGCCTATAGCGAGAGGTGCGATGATAGAATGTAGCTTACACATACCATGTGACAATGGTGACACTCAGCTTGGCGTTGAGACTTGGTGTGTGCAAAATGGACACGTGTAAGTTCGACTTACACTTGACTTGTTTGGGGTATTTACACCCGTGCTTTTTTTTCTGTACTACTTCAGTAATGCAATAAAAATAAAATACAGATCCAATGTCCAATAAATTATTTATTCTGGTGTTAAAACTAATTATATCATCTACAGAAATTATTACTAACTATCGTAATATTTACTTTGTCGCATCCATTTGATTAAAAAAGTCCGTTTATTACCAAACGAAGACCACCAATCAATATAACTAAAGAACAATTTGTACAGTATAGCTGCCGGTATATATCTTGACCCCAAGTTGCGAGAGAAACTTAGTGGCGTGTTATATTGATAGGAGCGTCGTATACGGCTTTAAGAAAAGGCGCAAACCTTAAGAAAATGGTAACTATTTATCTTTTTTTACGTGCGAGATAATCCACCCTGGATACCAGACGCCAATGTCAAGTTATTCAAGTTGCGGTCCTTTAGAATGATAGTCGATGATGATGATGGCGCCGTTCAATGAGGTAATTGCTGCCTTTACTAGAAGCTCCTTAGGGAGATTTGGAACCAACACGAAAAGTCACAATTCACTGTTATATGCCACTTTCTTACACTTGTGTGCGTTGTCAAAGAGATTATGTCTAAAAATCCACCATTTTTATACAAAAAAATCGAATTCATACCAATTGCACATTTTTTTTTTACATCAGTTGGTTGGCATACAAGCACACGGCTCACCTGATGGGAAGTGGTTACCATGGCCTATAGACGTGTACAACACCAAGGGAGTCACACTCGCGCTGCCAACCCTGTAAGCACAAGAGTATCTGTGCCGTCAGTGTAAAAGACAAAGCAGGACAAGCTTTTGGTCTTCTCACTGACAGTACAAAAACTCTCCAGCGCGCTCTGATTACCCTACTCACCACCATCATCGTTACAGATAATAATTCTGTGCTTACAGGGTCGGCAGTGCGAGTGTGGCTTCTCTGGTGTTACACACATCCATAGGCCACGGTAACCACTTTCCATCAGGTGGGCCGTGCGCTTGTCTGCCACCTCAGTGGTATAAAAAAAATACCGCGATGCTTCCTTCTTCTTGTTGTCGCCAAAACTCCTGCTTTATCTTTTCTTTTCTTTCTTCTAGATTGGTTTGAAATACTCTGTGATAGGTGAATTTGAGCTGCTCCACCATTGTACCCCGATTATCCTCAAAAGACACCCAAGAACCGCTTACTGCACGTATAGAGAACATGTTATGTAGCGTCTGGGGTCAAGATATACGCCAGTAGATACCTAACATAACATAAACTCACGCCTATATCCCCGAAGAGGTAGGCAGAGGTGCTAGCACCCACATTTCGCCAGTTTATGTTTAGGTCCCAATGTAATAGGTGGCGAGCCTATTGTAATTAATCGGGCACTTATAAACCTGCGATAAATACACACATAACTTCGAAAAGCATCGAAAAGTCATTGGTGTGTGCCATGGTAAAACCTGAGATCGAACCCGAGACCTCGTCTCAGCAGTCCAATACCCATACCACTAGGCTACCACGGTTTTTTTTTGTAGATACCTATGATAAACATAGTCATAGTAATCTATGACAAACATAGTCCTCCGCCATACCCTTCTAACCTAATCTATCCGTGTCGGACGGTGCCTACAAGCTCGAAACACTGTATTTTGAAGATTCTCTTCCTTTCCATATATTGGTATTCTCAGTGTCCATACTCAACTATCGTTTGTCTGCCAATATTTTCTACGAGTTACTAGTCTTGTTGCTTACTGTACTCGTACCTATGACAAAGTTAACGATTATATATATCTATACTAGTATTATAATAATAATAAATAATAAATAAATATTCTACAACATTCTACACGCTATCTAGACCTATGGTAAGCATAGTTTAACTACCTTGTGTTATGGAATCTAGATTACGGATAAACATACTTAAATACTTTTTTTTTTGTAAATACATACATATCATACACTAGCTGTTGCCCGCGGCTCCGCCCGCGTGGATGTCGGTTATCGCTCAGTGTTGAGTCAACGCTATTGAGCATAAAAAAATTCTAAAATAAAAGTAGCCTACGTTACTCTTTATTACATCAGCTACCTGCCAATAAAGACTGTCTGTCTGTCTGTTTGTTCCGGCTAATCTCTGAAATGGCTGGACCGATTTTTGACGGGACTTTTATTGGCAGGTAGCTGATGTAATAAGGAGTAACGTAGGCTACTTTTATTTCAGAAAAAAATTATGCTCCATAGCGTTGATTCAACATAAAGCGATAACCAACATCCACGCGGGCCGAGTCGCGGGCAACAGCTAGTCTTATATAACTTGCATCTCAAAATCCTTTCTTAGGGGATGCCTACGTCATAGTAGCTTTATGTGTGCAAAGTCTCAGCCCGATCGGTTTAAAATTGACTAAGTTTCATACAAACTTTCATCCCCTATTTTATCCTCTTGGGGGTAGAATTAATCAAAATCCTTTCTTAGCGGATGCCTACGTCATAACTTCTACCTGCATGCAAAATTTCAGCCCGATCCGTTCAGTGGTTTGGGCTGTGCGTTGATAGATCACTATGTCAGTCAGTCAGTCAGTCAGTCACCTTTGAGTTTTATATATATAGATTTAGATAGAAACACCCAGACCAATGCAAATACCCATATTCATGCATACAAATATTTGCACTGAGCGGGGATCGAACCCGCGCCTCCTGCGTAGCAGTCGCGTTCATTACCGCTACGCTAGGCTGTCGTATTATAAAGCATCAGAGTTTGTTTGTTCTCTCATCTCAGAAATCACCGGTTCGAATGTACAATTCTCTTTGTGTTGAATAGGCCGTCTATCAACGAAGGTTATCTATCATCCCGCTACTACTTATGAGAGCGGAGCAGTGTTTTTTTTTTTTTTATACCACTTTCTTTTTATACGTGCAGACAAGCACTCGGCCCACCTGATGGAAAGTGGTTACCGTGGTCGTGGGAGCATCGCCGAGGGAGTCACACTCCCGCTGCCAACCCTGTAAGCACAAGAGTTTCTGTGCCGTCAGTGTAGAGGACAAAGCAGCACAAGCCGTTAGTCATCCCACTGACAGCACAAATTCTCCAGTGAGCTCTGGTTACCCTACTTACTGCTGGAAACACAGCACGAAGTTATTGTAACCGCGGTATTCTGTAGGGCGAAGGTACTTCCCCAGTCGGACTGCTCAATTGGGCGGAAATACCGCCTATAGCTTTTTCCATTCTAGCTGTGACGAGGCTGAACTTCGATATTTTATGTACGTACATACCTACATACATACAATCACGCCTTAATCCCCGAAGGGTTAGATAGAGGTTGAATTAATACCCACATTTCACCAATAATTGTATTCGGTCCCACGTAATAGGGTGTGAGCATATTGCCGTATTCCGGACATCTGAGCCTTGCATCTGAGGCTGAGTCTGTGCTGTATATACACACCTCCATAGGACACGGTAACCACTTTCCATCAGGTGGGCCACAGCTGACCTGAGATTGGCTACAGATGCAACCGGGACGGAGAGATCTATCTAATTGACGTGTACTATATAAAAAAAAGATGCAGATTAGTGAAATTCTACTTACTTGCGCCACCAATTCCAATAGTTCTCCTTCCATATTCAGGTGTATCATTATAAGTCTTATTAAAACCCAAAACTTTGGAGTTCTGGAAGCCAGCGCTGTAATATATGCTCCAGAACCGCGACTGGTAATCCTCATCAGGCGTAGGCCTCAACGTAAACTGCCGACTAAACTTATATCGCGGGCGTGTGGGTAACTTAGGGGTACTGAAACGGCTCACGCCATGGAGATACTCCTCGACATTAAGCGACGCTGGTGTAGAGTCGTCAGTAGGAGGGTATATCGAAGGGAATGTGTCTGTATGCGTGGTCATGGCGTCTATAGTATACTTCTCTAGGAAGTCTGGAGGCTCCGTGGATGGGAGCTGGGCAATTATGCCCATGTCGATTACTTTTAGATATTTGGTTGATACTGAAACATAAAAGTTTTAAGAAGGATTCACTGCCAGCGCATCTCAAGCATGGACTGCATGAATCTGTTTTTTAACGTGCGAAAAATCCCCACGGGTACCACTCCTACCGGAGCCGGTGGGAGGTGCCAGGTCGAACCGACCAAAACGCACGACGCCTGTGGGTCATTTTTGGTTGCCGAAGGTGAGGTTAACAGGCATATCGCTCGCACCCAGGCCTTCCCAAGGCCATCTCTCTCGATCTGGCCCTCATCGGATGTGGGGACCAAAGAATAGCTTGAAGTTACTGTTGTCTAACCTCGTAACCCTCTAGGAAAGATTAGAGACAAAATCTCGTCGGTCAGACAGTAATAAAAGTTTCTCGTGTCTGTGTGTGTTTATGTGTGTGTTTGTCTGTTTTTTTTTATACATATAGAACACATCAATTAGACTTCGCCTTGCCTGATGGTAAGCTGAAGGCAAAGTCTCAGAAAAGAGGGTCACCATTGCCTACACATACCGAGTGACAATGGTGACACTCAGCTTGACGGTCTCATCATATGCTTTTTCACGCCCCGCTTAAAGGACCCGGGACTGTAGGAAGAGGGAAACACCTGAGCTGGTAATGAATTCCAGGCCTTAATGGTGTCTGTGTCATCGTAGCTCTTGAACGGAAGTCCCGATTTGGATTTAGTTTTTTTTTGTTTGTAATGTCGGGGTACCTTGAATCGTTCTGATAATATGACGGAGTGCTCTACCTGTTAGGGCCCCCGACACGACAACACTCGAATCAAAATATGTATTACTAGGTATATCAAAGTTATAGGGCTAACTAACACAACTTATTTTCGTCTTATTGAAGGTTGATTTTTGGGACGGGGGTTTTTTAAATATTTAATTTTTGTATGAAAATATCACTTACCCTTGTCAATATCGTTGCCATCGGCTGTTATCATGACGAGTAGCAATAAAACTAAAGCTTTCATAGTTCTGAATAGTCTAAATTACATTTGAACTGATTTTAAGAGCTGCAAGATAAAATTGACAATATACTAGCACAGATATCCGGCCCACAACTTACTCGACGGTATTCCTGTCCGAATTGAGCAGTCCGACTGGGGAAGTACCTCCACCCTACATAATACCACGGCTATAATAACCTCGTAAAATTTAGGTCCCAATGTAATAGGTGGCGAGCCTATTAATATTAACCGGGCACTTACAAACCTGCGATAAATACACACATAACTTCGAAAAGCATCGAAAAGTACACACTACACAACTATTATAAAACGTTTTACAAGAAGATCGACTGATCTAAGGGGCCAGTCGTTCAATAAAGTCAATTTAAATGCCTCTGTGGGTTGGAACGTGAGGGCATTATCCCTAAACATAAGAGTGAGTAAGACAAAACATGAGTATATTGACCTCTCTCTTTCACACTTACTTTTTTAATGTATTTATTTTCTATACAAAATTCTTTAATGTATGTGTTATGGTATCTAGAATGCGGATAAACATACTTAGATACTTTTTTTTTGTAAATTCATACATATTATACATAGAAACACCCAGACCAATACAAATATACATATTCATGCATACAAACATTTGCACTGAGCAGGAATCGAACCCGCGCCCCCTGTTTAGCAGTCGAATGCTCTACCACTGTGCCACGGAGCTCGTCAAACATCGTAACAATCTCTAGCAAGGCTGTTGCAGCGCTGTGTGCTCAGAGAATTGCACAGCCTCGCTTGATGCATAATGGTCAGCGACTCATAAAGAAGTTACCTTAAAAACTGAAACGAGCAACTTCTTTGAAATAATCACAATATCACGTTTTCACATTTAACATACATAATATTAAAATAATCTATCGTATACATGGCGAATGGCGATAGTGTATGAAGTCAGCCATTTTGTTTTGTAATTCTATTATACGTAAAATGTCGATTGGAAAAATAAACATATTCGATGAACAAATGATTATATTACAATATATTTTTATCGCGGTCATAAAGTAATATTAGTTTACAATGGCGGCTTGCAGTTGGATTTTGTTTGTTATTATTTCAACAGCTACAGGTACCTGCCACTTATATCAGTAACCTGACAGGTTCCATTCCAGAGGTGGCTCCCAAAACCCTTCTTTATATCACCTAGCCAGCCGAAAACCTACCTTCCAGCCATGAACAGTAGTGGACGATCTGGAAGTCCGTTAATACATTGAGAACTCATGTTGGCTGCTGCAGGAGATACCAGCTTAAATGGATAACTAGATGCGGAGGATGAGGATAATGACAGCGGCGTACCTCTGCAATCAATGGAGCACCTGCTGTCCCGCTGTACCCCAACTAAGGCAGTAATAGTCACCGAGTTGTGAGCTGTTTACAGTTTATACCACAGATCCCACCCTCCCCTTTCCTACACAGGACAACACGTGCAGGTCTTAGATGTCATCCGCACACGGTGCAGAACATACGATCAAGAACCAAGCGGTTCGGAGACTCTTTCCTCTGTCGCACCATTAAGGCCTGGAATTCATTACCAGCTCACGTGTTTCCTTCTTCCTACAGTCCCAGGTCCATTAAGCGGGGCGTGAAAAAGCATATGATGAGGCCGTCAAGCTGAGTGTCACCATTGTCACACGGTATGTGTTAGTAATGGTGACCCTCTTTTCTGGGACTTTGCCTTCAGCTTACCATCAGGCAAGGCGAAGTCCAATTGACGTGTCCTATATAAAATATATATATATATATATCTCAAAGTCAAAGTAATTTATTGCGATATATGGGTACAAAAGTTGTTACAATAAAATATATACAATTAAGTTCCACCATATTTCAGCCAGATTGGCATGCAATAACTATATCTGTGGACGCAGATTCAATCCCCGCTCGGTGCAAATATTTGTATGTATGGATAACGGTATTTGCATTGGTCTGGTCCTGCCTTGGACAGTACGTTAAACCGTTGGTCCCGTTGCCATACGAACTTCTATGGCAGTCGTTACGGGTAGTTGCAGTCCTCAAAAGTCCGACTAGTCTGACTACAGCTTCAATATCGCCAATTGGTTGTGGAGGTCAGATGGCAGTCACTTCACGGAAAATATCGAAGTTCAGTCGCATCTTAGACCAGAAAGTCGAACCCAACTGAGATGGGAACGGGGTCAGAGAATGATGATTTTATTTATAACACTATTGTCTTCCATGTGATACTAAAAAATCATCTACTTGTACCACCTCAAATATCACCAGCTAAATACACTTCCAACCGTTTATCTAGAATTCATGAAGACCATGCATAAACATCAAGAAATCACTGTGATGATAAAGAATAATACGTATGACAGCAAATAATAACAATGACATTTATAAAATTAGAACAAAAGCAAGCAGATGATAATGATTCCAATAATTCTTAATAAAACATTTCTTACAGCAACTCCACAATTCTCCAAATATCTAAATCGGAGACACAAAGATATGAATATTACTCTAAGAAATGTCGATGAAGAGAAGTTTGATATCGACAACGTCGAAAATATTCAGAAACTGGTTGATGAAGTAAAAAACAAATTTTTTCAAAGTACTCATGATGATACTGTCTCGGCATCCAACGGTAACAAAAACACTGTAACATTCTTTGATTTCATTCAAGAACTTATTGAACTGTTGAACAAGTTTGATGATACAAATTTAGAAAATGTATTTTCGATCGCAAACGCAGAAATCAAACAATATCACTACAAAGGCTGTAAATTTCATGAATTGATGAAAAATTTGGAGATTAAGAATCATATATTTAAGACGCTTGAAGAAAATAGTAGAATACCGGCAACTGATATAAGGAATCATTTAAAAACTGTAAGTGAAGGACTCAAGGAAAATAACTCAAATCAACATATCAAAAGTATTATTGACTCAATCAACTCATTATATAAAGATAAATCCATTAGTAAATTCAACAAATTTCTGACCAATCTTAATAACTATAGAATGAAAGCTAGAAAAAGTCTGAATTTAGTTAAAATTATCAGAACCGGATTAAGATCTATAATCTTTGATTACTATTCAAACCTAGATTATCGTTCGAGGTCGGAATTTCAATCAATTGTAAACGAATTCTGGGTCAATTACATACAAAATTCGATAAAAAATACTAAAACCCCACTAATAAATGATGTTAACAAAAAGAAAAGTAATAAACCTAGAATGAAAGTTAAAACTACAAAACTGATTAAAAAGAAAACTAGCAAATTACCTTCAAATAACCACAAAAAAATAAACGTAGAAGAAAAACATGTTTCAAAACACGATGTAGATGCATATGACCTCGGATTCCAGAGAGATGACAACAGTAATACAAAATCCCGAGCTATGGAATCACTTAAAGTAGGAACATCGAAAAAGAGCTTGCGAATACCATGGGAAGACTTTGAACAGACCTATGATGCGATATATGAACCAAAGCCGTCACAACCCAGTCATCACCCTGCCATGGAATTTATAACAATGAAACCGTATGTATCTAAGAGAGCTTTGACGTCGCAGAAATTCAAGTAAGTATATGATGTCGTTTACTTTTCTAAACATAAGGCCTAGCCCTCCAAATATGATGATAACTGAACTGAACAAACTGAAGAATTTTACTCAAATAACTATAAAATAACACGTTATAATATTTACTGTATAGATCAGAAGTACTTAGGTTTGGGTATTAAAACGACGACGTGTTCGTACTGATGCTATAATTGAAACTGAAGTAAAAGTATGGCTCCTGAGCGCAGCCGGCAGTTAGTGCTAAGTGCTACATTGTAATTAAATGTCTACGCTGCAGTATAACAACACTGTTGCTGTGTCCCTACATAACTATTAAACATGTAAAACTCTCAAAGCTATTTGATGCTAGCTGACGTTTATTTATAGGCTAATAACTGTCAATTAAAAATCAAATCATGATTGTTATCAATGACGCAGTAAGTTATGTTGTTTACAGATACGAAATCCTATTTCGACACGACATAAGGGAACCTAAACTACATTTGAAAAAACCTGAGTTTCAAATAAAACACAGAGTTCATATAAGAAAACCGAATGAACCGGTGGACATTTTCCCACCACTGTTTAGTGAAAGTAGCGTTATGTATCCAAATGTGAAGACAGAGAAGACTAGAAAACTCAAGAAGGCAACGAAAAGAATTAACAAAGTACCATCTACTACGCGGAAATACAAGAGAGTGCCAAGAGCAGATACTGTATTTTTCAATGATAAGTCTTTGGCACAAAATCGAAGGAATTTCGATAATATTACCGTTATCAAGCGACTCCAGTACCTCGAAGAATCGTTAAGAGTTGCTCAAACTCAGATTAAGAATGATTCCATAGTAATAAAAGACTTGAACAGCCTGCTAGCAAATCAGAACATAGATTACAATGTCAAGTATACAGAAAAACCCACAACTGAAGAAAACACAAACCTTGTAATAGATTTGAAGATTAATTATGATGATTTAAAAAAAATAGTAAGTATTCCTCCTAATGAAATAAAACAAGACGAAATAAAAGCTGCTTTACTTAAGAAATTGAATATAGAAAATTATGAAAATACTGATTCCAATGTAGATACAAGTAATTTTGCTAGAAAATTTGATTTTGATGAACATCTTTTTAATGCTAGTAAAATAAAAGATAAGGAAATTGAATTAAAACTAAATAAACGTAATAATAATACAGACAGAGGTTATCTCACAGACGGAGATACGTATGAAAGAATCGAAGATAGAATTTATGAGTCAGATTCAAATAAAGATAAGGTACATTATTCTGATAAGAAAAAACGTTTACAAAATGATGAAGAAGCTTCAGTATCTTCAGAAAGAAAGACCACTGTTGATGCTGATAAACAGATAATTAATCAAAATATTCAACCTTACAAAACTTTAAAACATATAATGGAGCCTAATATAGATGGAAAAATTCAAAATGCACTTTCAAGTGACGATGAACGTTATGTGGTTAAAAAACATGACGATACAGTAAAAAGAAAGAATGAATCAGACTCCTTCAAACGAATAAACAAATTGAATGACAGACGACTTGACCAAGCTAGTAATGAACATAAAAAACAAATTGAAAACTCTTTTGACAAAGAAAATGATAATATTAATCATGACTATTACTTAGAAGAAAAAGGAATCGAAAAAGTCTTGAATTATGGTCTAAAGACACATAAAAACAATAATTATAGTCCAACCGATAATTTTCCAGAAACACAAAACAGTAAAAACAATGTTGAAAAAAATAACAAAAATAATAAACAAAATTTTGATTTAAATTTCTCAGTAAATAAAAAATTTAATGTTAACTTGAAATCAAGTGAACCCTTGGCGGCAACTGGTACAGCAATAACGACAGTTGCAGCAACCTCACATAGAGATGATATTGAATTTAAAATAGAAAATAATAATGCGAAATTTGAGAAAACCGAAGACCCATCCGGAGTACACCCGAAACGCTTCAGCAAGGCGAGCCCTATGGCCAACGAGTTCCTAACTACTAGAGACACAAAAACTATTTATCCAGTAAAAATATTGAAGTTTGCGTCGAGAGCACCTTAGAAAACGATTATTATTTTCCCTACCCTGCCTGCCTTACCTAGTCCACATTTGTTTTGTTCGGAGACTCTTTTCTTTGCCGCATCACCAAAACCTGGAATTCATTACCAGCTCACGTGTTTCCCTCTTCCTACAGTCCCGAGTCCTTTAAGTGGGGCGTGAATAAGCATCTGATGAGACCGTCAAGCTGAGTGCCACCATTGTAACATTACTTAGTGTCTGTAATGGTGACCCTCTTTCCTGAAACTTTGCCTTTAGCTTATCATCAGGCGAGGTAAAGTCAAGTTAGCGCCTAGATTAAGAAGTACTTTATTCCAGTCTATTATACCAGTCCGAGGAGGGCCAGGTCGAGAGAGATGGCTCTGGGTCGGCTGGAGTGCGAGGGATATGCCTATCAACCTCACCTTCAGCAACCAACAACGATCCACCGGCACCAATGAGAGGCTATCCATGGGGATTTTACGCACGCAAAAAAGTGAAATATACCGGGTGGCTGAAGAGAGTACTAATTTTTTTAAATATTTTTTAAACCACTTAGGTGGCAAACAAGCATACGGCCCACATGATGGAAAGTGGTTACCGTGGCCTATGGGCGTTTGTAACACCAAGTTATTATGGTCGCGGTATTCTGTAGGGCGGAGGTACTTCTCCAGTCAATTGCTCAATTGGGCGGAAATACCGCCGTGTCCTACCTCCTATTATTATTCTAGAATTAATGGTATCAGGGTAACAGAAATTTCTTAGATGTGTTAGGTACACCTCTACCCGAACTAAAAGTCTCATCAGTCCGGTTACCGGACTAAACACCGAACAGAGGGTCAAATGTTGGACTACAGGGGAATGCACGACTCTTATGAGTCAACATCATAGATTTAGGTTTAAAGACATTTATTTCTCATAAAAACAAAGTTCACTTAAAATGTGATTTACAATAATTTTTAAATTTACAATAAATGTCTTCCTCTATTCTGCTTTATTTAAATGATTACATTTGTTGTACATAGTTTTTGAGTTTAACCTTATACACATTCAAATTATCAATATTTTAAATGTTGTTAGGTAGTTTATTATAAAGCTGTGCTCCATCGAATAATATCGTTTATTTACCATAGTTAGTACGTGCACGAATTAACTGAATATTGTCTCTGTTTCTTAGCAAGTTAATTGATTCCCTCTTAGATAACTGTATTTTTTTTTATACAACTTTGGTGGCAGACAAGCACACGGCCCACCTGATGGCAAGTGGTTACCATGACCTATGAACGTGAGTCACATCCGTGCTGCCGACCCTGTAAGAACAGAGATTTTGTGCCGTCAGTGTAGAGGACAAAGCAGGACAAGCCTTTGGTCATTCCACTGACAGCACAAAAACTCTCCAGTGAGCTCTGGCTACCCTACTCACCGACGGGAACACAACACGAGGTTATTATAGTCGTGGTATTCTGTAGGGTGGAGGTACTTCCCAAGTTGGACTGCTCAATTCGGGCGGGAATACCGTCGTGTCCTACCCCCTCCGTAGAACATTATTCGGATAACCTACTTTTTATATTTGTGTATAGGTTTTATATAGGTAAATCTTCATTAGAAATCTCTTTTTGATACCACTAACATGGCAGACAAGCACTTGGCCCACCTAATGGAAAATGGCCTATGGGCGATAGCTACACCAGGGGAGTCACACTTGTGCTGCCGACCCTGTAAAACCAGAAAATTTCTGTGCCATCAGTGCAGAAGACAAAACAGAACGAAGACTTTGGTCTTCACAATGACAGCACAAATACTCTCCAGTGATGGCTTTAGGTAAACTGCTGGAGAGATTTTGTGCTGTCAGTGGGAAGACCAAAGGCTTGTCCTGATTTTGTGTTCTGCACTGGAGGCACAAAATCTCTGTTCATTCAGGGTCGGCAGCACGGATGTGACTCCACTGGTGTTACACACGTTCATTGGTCACGGTAACCATTTTTCTTTCAGGTGGGCCGTGTGATTGTCTGCCACCTAAGCTGTATAATAAAAAAAAAAACCTCCTCAGTCACTGTTCTCATGTTTTCTCTTTATTAATCATCATGGTTAAGATTACTACGGTGATTACAATGCCGGTGCAGACGCACAGTGCGGTGCCGAAGAGCCTGGAGTTGTCTTGAAGCGGGTAGAAGCTCAGGTTGTAGCTCGGGAGTGGCTTCGGCTGTACAGGCAGCTTGCCTACAAAAAGTCACTTACATTAGTATTAAAATAACTATACATTATGGTCAAGATATGATTCCGAATTCTGCAGCACGCAGCAGTGCTGTACAGCACCGCGTACAATGAAATAAACTAGAATATGATAGCTTTGTTTAATATTTTAATACATTGCGGCTTTTCAATGGCGCCGTTTATCTGTATTCAAGTTTAACAAGTAATGTATATGTTTCAGACAAATGAGTGAATTGCGGGACTAATTTTCTTTAACTTCTTTGGACCATTTATGTGCGGTTTATGATATTTATAGCGTGTCGTCTCTCCGCATGCATTATCAAGGTTTCTTCATGGTCGGCAGCGCGAGTGTAACACCCCTGGTGTTGCAAACGTCCATAGGCCACGGTAACCGCTTCCCATCAGGTGGGCCGTGTGCTTATCTGCAAAGTAAGTGATTTATAAAAAAACTTGTTAAACTTCGATTCGATACGTGGTGCTGTGCAGCATTGCTGTATGCTGCAGAGTTCGGAATGATACCTTTTTTTATACCACTTAGGTAGCAGACAAGCACACGGTCCACCTGATGGAAAATGGTTACCGTGGCCTATAGACGTGTGTAAAACCAAGACAGTGACACTCGCGCTGCCAACCCTGCAAGCATTGACAGTTTCTGTACCGTCAGTGTAAAAGACAATGCAGGACAAGCTTTTGGTATTTCCAGTAACAGCACAAAAACCCTCCAGTGAGCTCCTCTGGCTACCCTACTCACCGCCGGGAACACAACACGAGGTTATTATGACCGCGGTATTCTGTACGGCGGAGGTACTTCCCCAGTCGGACTGCTCAATTTTTTGCAAAACCTTATGTCAAAGCAGTTATAACTTCAAATAAAAAAATGCAACTTCTTAGACAGAGCTTGAACCCTAGGTTAACCCTAACCCTAGTTCTAGGGGGAATACTCTTGGTTTGGAAACGCCACGAAGTGCACTCTGGGAAACGGAGACGATAGCACCTCTGTCTCACAAGAGACGCTGCCGACTAGTGCAAATACCGACCGCGGCAGGAAGGGCCCTGAAAAGGGTTGCTCAGAGGATTTCTATGTGTTCCTCTGACATGCTGAGGCCACAGTGGAGAGCATGAAAGGGGCGTGCTGGTCGCCGAGCGCAACCATGGGTACTGTAGGTGCGGCAAACTGTCAACTGTTCTTCACCTGCGCAGGTGCAACAGTGCGGCGCTCATACGATCCCAGCTCCAAATTCAAGGGCTCCATGGAGACACTGTACCTCCCACACCCTATAGGGACCAGAACCAATACCGTAGACGGCCTAATATCACCCGTGGTGCGAGGGTCATGCTCTAGATAATTTTATACCAGATCTAAAGACCCGAGAGATGGCGCACGGTTTTAATCGGTCTGGTCTCGTCTGGATATAACCGCACGAAAAAAGATTTTTTTTTATATACCACTTAGTTGGCAGACAAGCACACGGCCCACCTGATGGAAAGTGGTTACCGTGGCCTATGGACGTTTGTAACACCAGAGGAGTCACCGTCCCGCTGCCAACCCTGTAAGTAGAGTTTCTGTGCCGTCAGTGTAGAAGACAAAGCAGGACAAGCCTTTAGTCTTCCCACTGCCAGCACAAATTCTCCAGTGAGCTCTGGCTACCCTACTCACCGCTGGGAACACAACACGAAGTTATTATAGCCGCGGTATTCTGTAGGGCGGAGGTACTTCGACAGTCGGACTGCTCAATTTGGCGGTAATACCGCCGTGTCCTACCTCCTTCTAACATGTTAACGTTACAGGTGATAAAGAAAACTCTTGTCACTGCTGTTATATTTTCCCTTTATTGAATATCATGGTTAGGACCACTACAGTTACCACCACAGTGGTGCCGATGCACAGCAATGCGCCGTAGTATTTGGAGCTGTCTTGCAATGGGTAACTCAGGTTGTATTGGGGCTTCGTCAGTACGGGCAGCACAACTACAAAAATCATCAAGGAATTATAAATGTACCGCATGTGCCGTACCACCAAGACCTGGAATTCATTACCAGCACACGTGTTTCCTTCTTCCTACAGTCCCGGGTCCTTTAAGCGGGGCGTGAAAAAGCATCTGATGAGGCCGCCAAGCTGAGTGCCACCATTGTAACACTTAGTGTGTGTAATGGTGACCCTCTTTCCTGAGACTTTGCCTTTAGCTTACCATCAGGCGAGATGAGGTCAAGTTGGCGTGTCCTATATAAAAAAAAACGAAAATTGTCAACGTTATCACGATGTCAGAGAGACTTCCCACGGGAACGACCTTTCCCGGATCGAGTGGAAGTTCTTAAATAAACTTCTATTATACATATATATACATATATATATATATATATACATATAGACACCGCGTGGTTCCCGGCAGAGTAGAATTTTGGCCACCCCCTCTCTTCCCATGCGGTGTCGTACAAGGCGACTAAGGGATAGGGCTGTTTAACACCAGACAGATATAAACAGTCCAGACTCGGCTTTAGATGCATTGCTCGAGTTAACAATAGTCCCCGGAAGAGGGCAATAGGCTCACCCCCTATTACGTGGGACTGAATTCAATGATTGGTGAAATGTGAGTGTTAATTCACCTCTGCCTAACCTATTCGGGGATAAACGCGTGATTATATGTATGTACACATATAGGACACGCCAATTTCACTTCATCTCAAGCTGAGAGCAAAGTCTCAGGAAAGAGGGTCACCATTACAGACACGTGACATGTTACAATTGACAGCCTCAGCAGATTGTTTTCCACGCCGCGCTGATAAGCCGCGGGATTATAGGAAGAAGGTGACACGTGAGCTGGTAAAGAAATCCAGGTCTTAGTGGTGCGGCAAAGGAAAGAGTCTCCGAACCGCTTGGTTCTTGATCGGATACTCTGCACTGAGTGCGGGTGACATCTAAGCCCTGCACGTGTTGTCCTGTGTAGGAAATGGGAGGGAAGAAGGATAGGCTACTCGTAATTGGAAGACTTCGAATTTAGGTCGGCGGAGGCAGGAAGAAGCGGGCTAGATGGAATTTCTCGTGTAACCTGCGGTGTGAGTGTGGAGTTGTTCCACAGACCATGGCCAATTTGCTGACGTGTCCTCCATGTCCATCTACTTGTACACCGAAGACCTTATAAGCGTCTCCGACAACGCAATCCAGGTAGTAGACATAACATAACATAAACACGACGGTATTTCCGTCCAATTGAGCAGTCCGACTGGGGAAGTACCTCTGCCCTACAGAATACCGCGGCTATAATAACCTCGTGTTGTGTGCCCGGTAGTGAGTAGGGTAGCCAGCGCTCACTGGAAAGTTTTTGTGCTGTCGGTGGGAAAACCAAAGGCTTGGTAGACAGTGCGAGTGTGATTCCTCTTTAAGTGTTCACGACAATAGTCCCTCCCCCCTACCCCAAAGTTACGTACAACCTAAATTCATAGTTGGCGAACTATACAGTATACAGTTCTGCCCACCCCTTCCAGGATTTACAGGTGTGAATACAATATAATTATTATAATATACTTGTGTTTCCGGCAGAGTAGAATTTGGACCACCCCATCTCTTCCCATGCGGTGTCGTACAAGGCGACTAAGGGATAGGACTGTTTAACATCAGACAGATATATACAACCCAGACTCAGCCATAGATGCATGGCTCGAGTCAACAATAGTACCCGGAACACGGCAATAGGCTCACCCCCTATTACGTGGGACCGAATACAATGATGGTGAAATGTGGGTGTTAATTCACCTCTGCCTAACCCTCCGGGGATAAGGGTGTGATTAAATGTATGGATGTATGTAATATACATGTGACTGCATGTGATACTTACCGCTGTCTTGATACCAAGGCATACTTTATGTTAATTTTCGTATCCAAATTATTAAAATCGCCGTTGTTCTGTAATGAAAGACTTTTTATTTGTTCTGGGTTGAATTCACCATTGATTCAATACTTAAAATATTATAACACAATAATTTTCAAGCTAAACGTCTACGTGTCCGGTCAGACACGTAGACAAATGTAGACAAATGTCAAGTCTATCAATGAGAATGACACATTACTTATTTATCCTGATAGGTGGCGCCATGAACGTACAGAAAAAGGTGACGCATTATCGCTGGTATTGTATTGCTGTCAAATTTTACACAAATAGTCTCCTGAGGAATAAACAATGATACATTGCTGTGCTTTCAGTGTAAAAAAATTAAAAAATTAAAACTAAAACCCGACTACTGAAAAAGTTTTAAACAAGAAAATATCTAGGATAGCAGTGGTCGTATGCCACTTTTCCCTAGAATGTATTGTTTTGTTAGACTAAGTGGCATACGACCACGGCTATCCTAGATATTTTCTTGTTTAATACTTTTTCAGTAGTCGGGTTTTAGTTTTAAATTTATTTTCAGCCCTATCCTCTACGCTCTCCTTGGATTGATAGTTGTGGTCTCAATCGACTAGATACAGTAATTGCACTTCGGCTTCGTTCCGGACACATTCCATCAAATAAATTTGCATTCCTAATGCGGCAATCAACATCCCCAAACTGTACCACCTGCAATACACTCGATGACCTGTACCATATTTTGATGGAATGTGTACGGAATGAAACGCACAGGGATCCTCTGTTGAAGAGTAGCCTAATGGTGGGGAGTTGTAACAGTGCCCTGTCTAAGCCATTATCGGATACAGCCCGGGCACTGTACAACTTAGTTAAGTTTAGAGGTTAAGCATATGATAACTGCTCAGATATGTTTTTGTTTGATTTGTATGTGTTGATTTGTATTTGTATGTGTTTGTTTGCAATATGGGCAACATAATCGCTCTAGCGACAAAGCCCTTCAATAAAGAAAAAAAAAAATTATTTTTTTATTTATATTATTTTGGGACAAGAAATAGGTATAATTTATACATATTTAAAATGTGCTAATTAAGCCCTTTCAGTTGAAACTAAACACGACATATTTATCTCAAATTTATTTTTTACCACAGTACTTTATGACCGCTAGAGGGCGCCACAATAGATTCAGTGACACGTTATATAGTCTATACCAGCGGACGGCTAAGATGCTTCTAACGATACCTCATTTGTCCATACATACATACCTACATACATAGCCTGTCAAAATCATAACCCTCCTTTTGCTTCGCCGTAGTCGGGTAACAAGAAAGGGCCCACGGAACCTATTATGTCATTATAGTCAAATCAAATCAAATCAAATCATTTATTGCTTACCAAGTGTACATAGATCTTACAATTAAATTCAAATTCATTTATTTGCTAGAACATGGTGTATAGAGGTGGTATGGTATAATAACATAGTGTAGTTCGCTCATATTCTGCCATGTGATGGCGTGCAAATTTAGTACATTTGTCAATTTCTTAAATCTACATTAAATCTATAATCATTACCATTATGTATTTATTATTATTATTAATTAACATCATTATTTATGTTCAAGTGTCATTCTATAAATTTGTCATTTAAATATTCATGTACGTCATAATAATTTTTATTCATGTCAGTACTTAAAACTTAGCGCAGGCATTGCAACATTTAGGTCACATATTTTCTTTATTGAAATACGTACGTACATATATTACTGTCTTCTAGATCTTACAGAGCCAAACGGAATTTTAATCAATACAATAATAATAAAAATTTGGACACGGTTAAATTAAATTAAATCCGTCTAAATTAAGTCCTTATAGAACCAAACGCATCTCTTGTTAACATGCGCCTACCTCATACTAGCTCTGCACCACCCTATGGTAGACTGGCAGAGAATGCCTGCGGCATTAAGTCCGCCAATGCACATCGTGCCTTCTTTATAAGGCACGGGTCCGGCCCCACATGGAGTACTGCTGTCACGGGCGTTGAGGGTGGTTGACAATCCTATATTCGCAGGTAGTGTGGAACCTCTTATCCTTAGGAGGGACTTTGCCTCACTGTGTGTGTCTCCTATTGCCAATTCATCTGAGCACAAACCAATGGTTTGACATGATGCCCTCAGCAACATTCTATCATCGCACCTCTCGCCATAGGTAGGGAATTCATCCCCACACATTGCGAACTGAGACGGTGCGCCCTGTGCGGTATGAAAGAAACTTCATCCCATGTACACTCGAAGCTGTGGAATGACCTCCCTGCTGCGGTTTTCTCAAGCACCTACAATATGGGGTTCTTCAAGAGGGGCATCAGCAGGTTTCTTCGTGGTCGGCAGCGTGAGTGTAACACCCCTGGTGTTGCAAACGTCCATAGGCCACGGTAACCACTTCCCATCAGGTGGGCCGTGCTTGTCTGCCACCTAAGTGGTATAAAAAAATCGTGCATAAAGTATAATTTTTAAAAATCAATAAATAAAAATGATAAACAGAGTGAACATAATGGTAGTACACAAAACATACGACTTATCTAGGTTTTAACACAAGCAGAAAAATGTGCTTGTGGAAGAAAAAACCTTGAGAGGTACAGACGAGTGGGAATGAGAAATTATAAACAAAGAACATTTGATACATTTTAATTAATGCACTAGAACACACAGACAATATCTCGGACTAACCCCTAGTAGTTTAAGACAACACACTATAGTAGAGGCACGCGCTGACTAGCGGGGGACGAGGTAATTAAAGAGAGAGAAAAAGCATTATACGAGAGCGAGCGAGACACCGCTCTTTACTTCTCTTTCTTTACCGCGTCCCCCGCTACACCGCCGGGCGCACCGGTGTGCGTTACTGCACTCTATAAATCAGCTCTTATAACTAGAGAACTTCGTATAAATGTACAATAATTATTATGTAAGTGGAATATTAGGCAACTATGGCGAAAGGGCACGGGAAAAGCGACAACATTTCAAGGGGATGAACGGGAACCGCACAACTAACTACTAATTCTTAATCAGTTCACAACACTGATACTGCAAAAGATCCCATTAAATTTTATACTATGTTAATGTGGGCTTAAAGTTCAAAATAAAATGAAGTAGAGTAATTACATTATTTTTTCATTGACTCTAAAAGATGTCATTTGATTTTAAACTTTAATCGTATAACATTAGATTCTAAAATTAAATGCCATTTTTTGAGTTTTAGTGATATGACAGTGTTTGATAATTATCTGAATCAGGCTTTTGGACACAGAGGCTTGGTAGTTAATGCGCTTTAAAATCTTGTACTTTTGCTAACCAAATGATCATACCAATACTAGCTATAAACATTATACCTAGAAGAACGTAACCAGCCGTCTCCAGCGTATTCCCCCAGGTCCGTTTAGGGGGTGGTGGTTTAGCGAACCAGTCTCCGGTGGTATCTGGAATTGAACACATTTATTTATAGAACGACCGGTACCTCTGCACCATGCACTAGAGGCGCGCGGCGTCGCGGGGGACGGGGTACAGAAAGAGAAGGAGCATTGAGAGTGAACGAGATGCCGCAGTGAGCGTTCAATTTAATATGTCATTGATTTTGTTATTTCATTTAATTTATTTTTATAATATATTACTTTATAGCCGCGTGGTTTCCGGCAGAGTAGAATTTTGGACCACCCCATCTCTTCCCATGCGGTGTCGTACAAGTACAGATATATTTACAGCCCAGACTCAGCCAGAGATGCATGGCTCGAGGCAACAATAGTGCCCGGAAAACGGCAATAGGCTCACCCCCTATTACGTGGGACCGAATACAATGATGGTGAAATGTGGGTGTTAATTCACCTCTGCCTAACCCTCCGGGGATAAAGGCGTGATTATATGTATGTATGTTACTTTATTAGGTTACCTATGAAATTGCCGAAATTTTCTTACAGATTCATGAGTTCGTTATCCTGTAATTTAATAGCTATTTCCATTATTTATATTTTGTTTGAAAGTTTATTTGTCAAGATTTTACAACTCTGTATTAAATTTTGTTTTTATTGGCCACTTGATAAATTATATTCGATCTTCCAAAACAATACTTCCTAAATGCTATCCATTTTGTTGATAAATTTCATTTTACTTTTTTACAGCTGTCACTTTTCAACAATGTAAAAAAATTGTTTGTTAGCTTAATGTTGTCTCATTCATACACAAAAAAAAATCATTAAATTTGGATTTGTCATTCCTAAAAAAAGGCAAAAACGTTGGTACTGAAAATTGGGTTTCCTCCAATTTCTTCAAAATAAACGGCAATTTTATATGTAACGATTATTATTTATTTTACACTTCTTTAATTTATATACCAGTCAAGCCCTGTCATTTGATATCCGTTTTGACATTGTGAATAAATATGTACTCCCTCATTTAGTGGTGGTGGCCATCTTGGACCGATCTTTTTCAAAAATAGCTAATATTTAAAATAGCTAATTCAAATCAGTTTATCCGTTCACGCACACGCACACACACACGCACACGCACACGCACACGCACACGCACACGCACACGCACACGCACACGCACACGCACACGCACACGCACACGCACACGCACACGCACACGCACACGCACACGCACACGCACACGCACACGCACACGCACACGCACACGCACACGCACACGCACACGCACACGCACACGCACACGCACACGCACACGCACACGCACACGCACACGCACTCACACACGCACACGCACACGCACACGTACACGCACACGCACACGCACACGCACACGCACACGCAGCACGGCAGCGCGAGTATGACTCACGCCGTCTCGCTCGGTCTCATCTCATTCTTTTTCCTTCTCTTTCTATACCTCGCCCTCCGCGCGCCGCGCGCATCTAGAACGCGATACAGCACTCAGAGTTGGCCCTTACCATCGAAGACGCTAAATCATGGTACTTACTAGGTAGTTCCTTGGCCATCTAAAACATAAAATTATTGAATTTTAGTGACATTGAAAGAAATAAAGAAAGAAAGAAAGAGTGTAAGGGTGGTCTAATGGCCGCCATACACGTTCAGATATTATTATTTTTTTATACCACTTAGTTGGCAGACATGCACACGGCCCAACTGATGGGAAGCGGTTACCGTGGCCTATGGACGTATGCAACACCAGGGGTGTCACACTCGCGCTGCCGACCATGAACACGCCAACTTGACTTCACCTCGCCTGAGGGGAAGCTAAAAGCAAAATCTTTTCGATTTTGAATAGATAACATACTAAATGCTTAAAATTTCATTCAATTATCTTATTATGACCAACAAGCTATAGCCCGCGGCTCCGTCCGCATGGTGTCGGATATCACGACCACACATAGCCTATATCCTTTCTCAATGTCTAATCTACCCCTGTACTAAATTTCATTAAAATTTGTACAGTGGTTTCGGCGTGAAAGAGTAACAGACAGACAGACAGAGTTCCATTCGCATTTATATAATATTAGCTTTTGCCCGCGGCTCCGCCCACGTAGATGTCGGTTATCGCGACAAAACATAGCCTATGTCCTTTCCCAAGATCTAATCTACCCCTGTACCAAATTTCAGCAAAATCGGTTCAGTGGTTTAGGCGTGAAAGCGTAACAGACAGACAGACAGATCGACAGAGTTACTTTCACATTTATAATATTAGTAAGGATTATATCGTTTGTCCTAGTTCGGACATGTAATGCGTAGGGATGCGTAGGGAGACATTACTTGTCGTAAGGAAGGCACTAACTATGGAAGTGGATGGCTACAAGAGGAGAGGGAGACCTAAAATGAGGTGGATGGACTGTGTGAATGATGATATGGTTAAGAAGGAAGTGAATGTTGAGATGACTGCAAATAGAGATGGAAAAAGAACACATGTTGCGCCGACCGCAAATAATCTTTGGATAAGGGCAGGAGAAAAAATAATAGTATAGATATAAAAGAAGTGCCCGGTTAATGGCAATAGGCTCGCCACCTATTACATTGGGACTTAAACATAAACTGGCGAAATGTGGGTGCTAGCACCTCTGCCTACCTCTTCGGGGATATAGGTGTGAGTTTATGTTATGTTTATAAAAGAATCGAATAACCGCGGTAGCCTAGTGGTATGGGTAATGGACTGCTGAGACGAGGTCTCGGGTTCCATCCCAGGTTTTACCATGGCACACATCAATGACTTTTCGATGCTTTTCGAAGTTATGTGTGTATTTATTGCAGGTTTATAAGTACCCGGTTAATGACAATAGGCTCGCCACCTATTACATTGGGACCTAAACATAAACTGGCGAAATGTGGATGCTAGCACCTATGTCTACCCCTTCGGCGGATATAGGCGTGAGTTTATGTTATGTATGTTTATATAAGTCCTGAAAATTCAATAATTTTACCCCACAGTGTATTCAAAGTATACCTTTGTAGATCTAAAGCACCGGCCACGCAAGTAACCCTCGAGTTACTGGAGAGGCAGTACATCGACCCCTCCTAGCGGCTGAGCAGGCACTCGCGGAGACCGGCAGTGCCTGAAAAGTGTCGTAAGAGTCAATATATGTATGATAAGTTTATGTTTAAGAACCTATATCCAATTAATCTATAGTCCTTATAGAACCAAACGCATCTCTTGTTAATATGCGCCTACCTCGTACTAGCTCTGCACCACTCTATGGTAGACTGGCAGAGAATGCCTACGGCATTAAGTCCGCCAATGTACATCGTGCATAAAGTATAAATAAATAAATAAACTTCCTCTTGATATCATCGACTCTATCCTCCCATAAGCTTAGTAGAAACATTATCTAAACAATATAACACAAAAGCTAGTTAGTAGAATGGCGCCATCCTATTTCTTCCCGTGGGTTTTCGAATTAGGTACGTTAACAAAATAAGCGATTTCAATAAACGTGCGTTTCGATTTAATTTTCTCTTAGATTTCTTGTAAACAAATATAAATCCATGAATTTGCATCTTTATTTATTAATATAAAAATAAATATTAGAAACTATAAAAATTGCATCGTAAAATTATTTAAGTGAACTTGCAACATTAACCAACCGTCCGCCCGGTCGCCATTTTGACGTGATCTGTCACTCGCAACAAAACGCCCGCGCTAATCACACGCATTTACGTTCGCTGAGTTTTCTTTCATATTTGTTATACCTTGAGTTGCGTAGTTTAATTTCTCACAGAGTTCATTGATCGTGAGAATGCCGAAAGGACGTGTGTTGAAAGCACAATCGAGAGAATTAGTGCTTAAACTTCATGATTACTTTGAGCAAGAAAATCAAAATGGCGGTCGGCTTATACCAATTTCGCAAGCACGAAATCGAGTTCGGTATCTGTCTTTCAAGTGTAACTAAAATTACTACCGAAGCCTACGGCAAGAGCGGCTTAGAACATAACAAGCTTTCTACACCAAAAGGAAACGCTGGCCTCGTGTTGTTACAAATGTTGACGATTTTGACGCTGACGCCATTCGCCGTCATGTATATGACTACTATCTGAAAAAAGAAATTCAAACTTTAAGAAATCTTATAGTTTCTTTGAAAAGAAATGGTCTATTTCGTGGCGAAAAATCGTCTTTGGCCAAAATTTTGAAAATAATTGGGATTTCATTTAAAAAGTCAAATAAAAGAAAAATATTAATGGAACGCACTGATATTGCTTTGGCACGATGTAACTTTTTAAAAGAGGCAAAAAATTTCAAGATTGGACAAATGTTGTCTTTACGGATGAAACATGGCTCAACGCTAACCACACCGTATCTCGGTCCTGGACTGACGACACTGCTGCTTCCACCTCCGCTGTACCTATTAGTAAAGGCGAACGCCTCGTCATTTGCCACGCAGGTACAGCTACAGGTTTTATGCAAGATGTAATCATTTATTTAAATCAAAGAAATCTAGCGATTACCACGAGGAAATGAATGCGGAGATGTATGAAGCGTGGTTCAAGAATATGCTTCTATCGTTGGAAGAAAGATCAATTTTTTTTATTGATAACGCGCCCTACCACTCTCGCCAAATTGACATAATGCCAACACAAGCCAATAAAAAACATGAAATTATTAATTGGCTACGGGATAGAGGAGAAAATGTAGACGATTTTATGTTAAAAATAGAATTATTGAAAATATTAAAAACAAGAAGAAACCATAACGGTATGCGATCGATGAAATGGCGGCAGAATATGGCCATATCATCCTTAGGATCCCTCCGTTTCACTGCCAATACAACGTCATCGAACTTATATGGGCACAAGTAAAAGGGTATGCTGCAAGAAGCAATACAAGCCCCCCATTCACAGCGAATAAAATGTTAAAATTACTAGAAAACGTTTGCACCCACGTGACGACCGAAAACTGGGCGAGTGTGGTGGAGAGAACTAAGAGAGTCATTATGACTGATTGGGACCGGGACATTGCATTTGATAATTTATGCACACAAGAGCTAATCATTTAAAACCAATAAAGTTCAAATGTAGTTTCTGACGAGTCATGTTAATAAAAGAAATTTAAATGAAAATTTTGATTCCTTTCTGTTTAAATTACACATTACACCTTATTTCTTCATTATATATTATTATATATTATTTATATTTATATTCCGACGAGCATGCATGAAGAATGTAATGAGAGTGAATGAAGCGAGAATAATATGTCAGGATCGTAGCAAATGGAGATCCGTGATCTCTGCCTACCCCTATGGGAGACAGGCGTGATTTTATGTATGTATGTATGTATATCGTCGATGAAGTACCAATACCTCCTATATGTTGAGAACCTAATTTTACACCAGAAGAAAAAAACTGTTTTAAAAAAAAAGGTTGTTTTAATTTTTCATCTACTGATTGTAATATACTTTATAATGCATTACCTTTTTATTACTTACGAGGGGATATGATTATGATTATGTTTTATAGGGATTAGGTCAGTTAGGAGATATTGATTCTAGAACTTGAGTATCCCCATTAATGTTAGGAGTTATTTCTTGTAAATAATGTGTTTTATTTTTTTATTCATACGTATAGGATGTTTATTTAAAAATAACTAGAAAAAGAAAACAATAAACGACTTAAAATTAAACAAAACTGTTTCAAGAAATAAAATAATCAAAAATAAAATAAAGAAAAACTAAAAATCTTCTGAACTTTTTATTTGCCTTTTTATTTTGGTTATGAATCAACTTATTTGTTTTTTTTTTATTAAATGAACAGATTAATTTTTAGGTAATGAATCGTAATACGTGTGGCAATCTTTTGGTAAAACGTTTTTCATGCTTCGCAAATGATTAAATTTTGTAATCGTTATAGGAAGAGGTGCGTTATTCAGTTGTAAATAGGTATTAAAACCTTCAAAAATTTTAGGCCTAGTCGGTAAACCAACCCAGTCATCGTCAACATTCAATTTTATAGTGATTTTTCCATCATCAGTATATCGGATGGCCCTAATGTTTGTTACAGTCGGGTCCCCCGTTTTTGGACCTGGCCGAATACTTGAATACCGGAAAGTTGATGCACTTTTGTTGAAGTTTTTCGAGATACAGTAGAGCGTTTGACTAAACTTGCAATGTAAACTTTTCTTTGGTCCCATTTTTTTTTTTATACCACTTAGTTGGCAGACAAGCACACGGCCCATCTGATGGGAAGCGGTTACCGTGGCCTATGGACGTATGCAACACCAGGGGTGTCACATTCGCGCTGCCGACCATGAAGAAACCTTCTGATGCCCCTCTTGAAGAACCCCATATTGTAGACGCTTGGGAAAACCGCAGCAGGGAGGTCATTCCACAGCTTGAGTATGCGTGGGATGAAGTTTCTTTCATACCGCACAGTGCGTACCGTCGCAGGTCGCAATGTGTGGGGATGAATTCCCTGCCTATGGCGAGAGGTGCGATGATAGAATGTAGCTACGGGCATCATGTCAAACAATTCATCTGAGCACAAACCATTGTATAGGCGGTAGAACACACACAGTGAGGCAAATCCCTCCTAAGGCTAAGAGGTTCCACTCTACCTGTGAGTATGGGATTGTCAACCAGCCTCAATGCCCGTCTTTGCAACGAGTCGAAGGGGTCAAGCTGGTATGCAGGTGCTCCAGCAAAAAGGTGACAGCAGTACTCCATGTGAGGCCGGACCTGTGCTTTATAAAGAAGGAGTTGCTGCCCCGCAGTGAAATACTGCTTCGCCCTGTTGAGCACTCCGAGCTTTCTTGATGCCAACTTAACCTTGTCCTGCAAATGACTTCGGTATTGGACGTCACTGGAGATATCGACACCAAGGATCCCGATACTCGGGGAGATGGTAAGCAGTGTGCCCAGGAATTGCGGCGCTACAATGAATGGGGTTTTCTTAGCGGTGAATACACATACTCGTGTCTTAGTGGGGTTGAATTGGACTAGGTTTAGTCGTCCCCAATCGGACACTCCAGAGAGAGTAGTCTCGATTTCAGACACAAGTTGTTCGCGACTCTTCTCCACCTCGGACTGAGGGATATTTGCACGGCCCGTGTAACACATGTCCCCGGTACTGTCGTCCGCATAACAATGAATGGAGCCATCAGACAGCATGTCATTGATATGCAGCAGAAACAGCGTCGGAGACAACACGGAGCCTTGTGGGACACCAGCGTTTATGTTCATGCGGTCCGAGCAGCTGCCGTCGACGACGGCTTGGATGCTTCTGTTGGACAAAAAGCTGGAGATCCATTCGCACAATCGCTGTCCTCAATAGACGTATCACATGTCAAGTGCGTACTCTTTTGAATGACTCGCAGCACGGTTTCCGTCCAGCGCGCTCCACCTTAACCAATCATATAAACTTTGTAGATTATTTAAAAACAAACGTAACGTCAGGCTGTCAAGTAGATGCGGCATACTTTGATTTCGAAAAGGCGTTTGATCGCGTAGATAATGATATCCTCCTAAGTAAGCTTTCATCAATAGGATTCGATAATCAGCTAATGAGATTTATTGCTGATTATCTCAAAGACAGAAGACAGTATATTAGACTGGGAAACCATAGATCACAGGACTATTATACGAGGTCAGGGGTCAGTCAGGGAAGTACTCTTGGGCCAACTCTGTTTCTTCTCATGATTAATGATCTACCTAGTGTCCTCTCCCGATCGAAATGTCTTATGTTTGCTGACGATTTGAAGTTGTTCACATCAGTCGGGAGCATTGATGATTGCGGGGCCCTACAGCGGGATATTGATGCAGTTGCAGAGTGGAGTGCAACTAATAAACTATCATTAAACATCTCGAAGTGCAAATTGATTACCTTCACGCGGTCCCGTTCACCAATAGTGATGTCGTATACGTTGTGTGGAAAGCAGCTTGAGCGTGTTACGACAATACGAGATCTCGGCTTAACGTTTGATTCAAAGTTAAACTTCCATGAGCACATAAATGAAACGTGTAAGGCAGCCAATAGATCACTGGGGTTCATACTTAGGACAGCATCCCAATTTAATGACGTTCATTTAGTAAAGCTCCTATACTACGCGTATGTGAGAAGTAAATTGGAATACAATGTCATTGTATGGAGCCCGTATGAAGTGACTTATGCTCTAATGATTGAAAGAATACAGCGCAGGTTCACCCGGTATCTTTACAGGCGCTCACACGGATATTATCCTTTTCTATATCCCTCCATGTTTGTCATAGGTATGGTAGGTTTGGTAACCCTCGAGCTGAGGCGAAATTTCATACACGTAGTGCACTACTACCTGGTACTGAACAATAAGGTAGATAATTCATCAGTCATGGAATGTATACATTTCTATGTGCCAGATAATTATATGCGTGCCACTGGACGTCGTCAGCATTGCCTTCTCGCAAAGCCACCGACATGGCGTTTGGCTCAGGCTGCCACTTGCCCCACCTCAAGGGCGATAGATTTAATTAATGGTTTGCTACAAGCGAATCCAGATATAGATTTATTTTTTGACAACATATATCTAATGGCAAAAAACGTCTTATCATTTTTTAATGCACCTTCGTAAGGTGTTTTTTCTCTGGTACAATTAATATTAGTATTGCAATTTATTAGTTATTTTAATATTGACTCTTCTAATTAGTTGACTTTTGATTATTTAGATTACTTAATGATTGTTTTAGATTATTATTGATTAATGTTCATTGGGAATATTATTTGAATGTTTTTATTGCTTGATTATATATTGTAATGAATAGCTTATTATTTTCAAATTGATTACTGTAATTATTTGTAATTCTAATATTAACTATTCTAATTGTTTGTTATTTTAATATTTGTATTTGACAATTGAATTGCATGGTATTAGTTAAATATTAATTAGTATAACATTATAAGCGCTTTGGTGCTATTTCACTGTAAGCTTGTATTGTCTGTGGAAATAAATAAATAAATAAATAAATAAATAAATAAAAAAAAAAAAAAAAAAAACAATCCCTCGGGGAGTCCATAATATGGCAACTTTGTAAGAAGACCTTTGTGCCAGACCGGATCGAAGGCCTTCGCTACATCGAGGCTGACCGCTAGTGCCTCACCGCGACTCTCGATGGCTTGCGCCCACCGGTTTGTGAGATACACAAGAAGGTCACCGGTAGAGCGACGGTGGCGAAAACGGTACTGTCGGTCGCTCAGTAGATCGTTTCCTTCAAGGTACCTCAAGAGTTGTGTATTAATAACAAGCTCCATAACCTTCGAGAGAAGGGAGGTTATAGCGATAGGCCTGTAATTGGTTGGATCTGTCCTGTCACCTTTCTTAGGTACAGGGTGCACGAATGCAGTCTTCCATTTGAGACTATCCCAATTTTTTTTTAAAATAAGCTGACGAGATTCATCACTAACATCCTTACATTTCCTATTCTGGCTCTTTTCGCAGAATTTTGATTTACATCTCTCTTTTATTTGTCTTGGAGGTCTAATTTTATTGTGTTCCTTTTTGCTGTTTGCCGCTTTTGTGTAACCCAAGTATTCTTTACCTTCCATTCTGAGTTTTTTATTCTTTAACTTCTTCCATTCATTGCAATCTTTATTTCTTCGTCGTTTTCTACCTTCAGTTAAATCACCATGGAATACATTTTGCGAAGTAGTAGGTAATTCTTGAGCAGCTACTATGGTTTCTTCATCATCATCACTCGAAGACGACGGCTTATAAGAACTAGAGGATGAATCGGCATATATATCAGAAAAAAATATATCAGCTGGAACAATCGAAGGGGAGCGCGTCCGAGTGTAGCCGGTTTGTCAGAGCAGTTAGGAGATATTTCCATAAAATACATACGAAAGAATGAATTCCGTAACTTAGTAGATATTTTCACGTAGCTCTAGAAGCTTTTTGGTAAAGAAATGTTGGATAGGAGTAAATGCAATTCATGCGAATATGAGTTTTATGTCTGTTGTAATAAAAAAGTAATTTTGGACTAAAATGTCAGTTAGGAGGTATTGGTACTTCATCGACGATATATTATTTCTACCGATTATTTGTAATCTGTGGCACAATCGTAGTAATCGTTATGTGTAGCACATCACTAAGTGGGCGGTAACCGTCCATGCAGTACAATATTATTTGTTTGAAAATTTAACGTAAACAATACGAAAATTCATGGGCGGGAGCTGTCAAAAACCTAATAATTGATTGGTTGTGTGATACTTACTGCGATCCTTGCACCACCGCATAATGTCACTCACTGTTCAATAATAAGGGTTTATTAGGATCAGGGATTTAGATTTTTGTATACAATATTATAAGAAATATACCTACAATAATTTTACTGTCAAATAAAGAGATCTCTCATCAATCTCTCATCTCGAAATAGCAGCCTGTCAAAAGTGACAATCGTGACAATGTTTATGCTATTTTTTCTTTTTTAATTTACCAACACGGTCACAGATTACTTAGGAAGTTTTTTTGTTTTTTATCTAGAACACGCCAAAGTCTCAGGAAAAAGGGTCACCGTTACAGACACTAAGTAATGTTACAATGGTAGCACTCAGCTTGGCGGCCTCATCAGATGCTTTTTCACGCCTCGCTTAAAGGACCTTACAATATAGCGTATAAGAAGCGTCGTTAGCTTGGTGGTTAAGGCGTCGGCCTTACGATAAAGGTCCCGGGTTCCAACCCTGGTCATTACACTACCCACGTGAACCCACTCCAAACACAAGCAATTTCGTTTAGCTGGAAGGGTTACAGAGAATTTTCTGTTTCTGCTCCACCGTAGTCGGTTAAAATTACAAAACCAAAACAAAATATGACGAATTTGTACATACATACATACATAAACTCACGCCTATATCCCCGAAGGGGTAGGCAGAGGTGCTAGCACCCACATTTTGCCAGTTTATGTTTAGGTCCCAATGTAATAGGTGGCGAGTCTATTGCCATTAACCGGGCACTTATAAACCTGCGATAAATACACACTTAACATCGAAAAGCATCGAAAAGTCATTAGTGTGTGCCATGGTAAAACCTGGGATCGAACGGGATACCTCGTCTCAGCAGTTCATTACCCATGCCACTATTTTGAATTTGTATTTAAACAAAATGCTCGCTCAACGAGCTATGGAGAGGGCTATGCTCGGTATTTCCGTACGTGATCGCGTCAGAAATGATGATATCCGTAGGAGAACAGAAGTAACCGACGTAGCCCAGCGGATTAGCTCGTTGAAGTGGCAATGGGCAGGACACATAGCGCGCAGAACAGATGGCCGATGAAGCAAAAGTTCTGGAATGGCGACCGCGTGCGGGCAGACGTAGCGTAGGACGCTCAACGGCCAGGTGGAAGGACGACATCATGAAGGTCGCCGGGAAGCCCTGGATGCGGGCTGCTTTAGATCGGTCATTCTGGAAGTCTATATTTAACAGTGGACTGCGTGTGGCTGATATGACGATTATGATGTTTATAATTTTTTTTTCATACCACTTAGGTGGCAAACAAGCACACGGCCCACCTGATGGAAAATGGTTACCGTGGCCTATGGACGTTTGTAACACCAGAGGAGTCACAGTCGCGCTGCCAACCCTATAAGTACAGAGTTTCTGTGCCGGCAGTGTACAAGACAAAGCAGAGCAATCCGTTAGTCTTCCTACTGACAGCACAAATTCTCCAATCAATGGCGTATTTCACTATTTTTTACCAAACTACTGGTGGTTAGGGCTCCAGAGAAAGAAACTTCCGCACGATGCGCGCCGTATCAAGAAGCACAGCCTTCTGCATCTGGCCCTTGACCCAACCATCTAACCAGAGCCTCTTTAGGTGCTGGTCGAGGCTCTTTGCTATTAGTCCATTGACTAACACGACTATCGGAACAATGATTGCTGAGTCAACATTTCACATGCCGACAACCTCATTTATTATTATCATATTCATACATATAATCACGCCTTTATCCCCGGTGGGCTAGGCAAAGGTGAATTAACACTCACATGTGATAGGGGGTGAGCCTATAGTTGTTTTCCGGGCACTATTGTTGACTCAAGCCATGCATCTGATGCTGAATCTGGGGATATTTTATATATTTTTTTTATAGAACTTAAGTGGCAGACAAGCACACGGCCCACCTGGTGGAGATTGGTCACCGTGACCTACGAACGTGTGTAACACCAGTGGAGTCACATCCGTGCTGCCGACCCTGTAAGAACAGAGATCTTCTGTGCCTTCAGTGCAGAACACAAAATCAGGACAAGCCTTTAGTCTTCCCACTGACAGCACAAGCACCCTCCAGTGAGCTCTGGCTACCCTAATCACCGCCGGGAACACAAGATATTAGACCCGAAATTACTAATCTTCCCTCTAACCCCTCCAGCTAAGCTAAATTGTTTGTGTTATGAGTGGGTTCACGTCGGAAGTGTAATGGCCAGGTTTCGAACCCGGGACCTTTCGATCCTAAGGCCGACTCCTTAATTACTAAGCTACCAACGCTTCCTTATTTCTATGCTTGGTGTACAAGATAAATTATAAATAAGAAAGAAAATGTAATTACTTAGTTTAATTTATTTATATACCCAATCATCTGCTGATAATATAATGTAATTTAAGTAATGAGGTTACAATACCTAAGACAAAATAATTGCTATCTAAGAAGGATACCCTGAGGCTCTATCTTTAGAGTATTTCATATAAGCACTCAAACAAAAAAAGCTGTCACTTTGGTACAAACGTATTAGTACAAACTGGTGGTAGAAACTTGGTGGCACAAATTTGTCTCAAGTTCCGACCGGGTAGGTACCACCGTGCACTATTGCGAAAAACCCTCCATAGCAATTCAATCTCGGTTGGATTGTGTTCAGGGGTCAGCAAGTGCATAGCCGGGCAGAGGTGGTGGTTGTCGCAGCACTAGTGGGACCAGTGGGTCTTGGCGTAGTCTAGTGGGGATGGCGCGGGGCGATGCGCCGAACAGGGAGACCTGTAGAAACGGTGGTGCCGCTGGCCGCCCGCGGTATAGTACAGGGGCCCAACTGGGGTTAACCACCTTGGGAGGCTGCCTCACCAGGCCGCGCATAATCCCGATATGGTTCGTCGTGCCGGTTGGTGACCGGAATTGGGAGCCCGGCGACCATACTCGGGGGGGTACGGGGGCCCTTCCGTTCGGCGCGTCGGCTCTCGCCATGCCTCACATTCATAGATAAAACCAATATCCCGCGCTTTGTCACACGGTGCTGCGGCGGCAATCACCTCTTTTTTCACGCCTTCTCCCACCCAAACTCATGGCAGCGCAATTAAAGGAAATAGGCAACACAGCGGCTCGACACACTCCCAAAAGCTTGCTATTTGAGGTGGAGTCCACTAACATCTGTGGGCTCCATGCAAACCTCAACGCCGTCCACCAACACCTAGAGACGGCGAAACCTGCCATGTTTTTTCTAACGGAGACGCAAATACACCGCCCTGACGACACGACCTACTTGCTCTACCCTGGCTATGTTCTTGAGGAAAGTTTTCGTGCAAAAGCCGGGGTGTGCGTGTTTGTTAGGGCGGATGTTTGCTGTCGCCGTTTGCGCTGCCTAGAGGACCCATCCTTCTCCATCCTTTGGGTACACGTAGACCATGGCCCTACGAGTCAGATCTATGTGTGCCTCTACCGTTCCCATACAGGAGATGCTGAGACAACTCGACTCTTTGAATATCTGAGTCAGGCGGCAGATGATGCGCAGGAGCGATTTCCGAATGCCGAAATGGTCGCCCACCACGAGATCTGGTTGGGCTCCTCCAAAACAGACCATGCGGGAAGAGCCGCCCACGCGTTTGCTCTGGCGCACGGCCTGACCCAATTGGTGCACGAGGTCACTAGGATACCAAGAAGGTCGGGCCTAGCACCTTCTCTGCTAGACCTTCTGCTGACGAGTGATCCGGACCGGTACAGTGTATCGGTGCGAGCCGCTTTAGGCAACTCCGACCACTGTCTGGTCTGTTCCACGGTGCCCATTATAGCGCCCCCACGACCCGTGCAGGGGAAGCGGCGTCTCTGGCACTACTCGTCAGCGGACTGGGATGGACTTCGTGACTATTTTGCGTCCATCCCGTGGGTTGAGCGCTGCTTTGAAGGTAAGAACCCATCGGATTGTGCTACTGCTGTCGCCGGTGAGATCGGTCTGGGTATGGAATACTATATCTCATACACCGATGTCACCGGTGGCCGCGGGGTGCGCCCTTGGTTCGGGCGCGAGTGTGCGGAAGCTGTTGAACAAAAACAGTCTGCGTACCGCGCTTGGGTAAGGGCGCGCGCCACGCGCCATCCCAATCTGGGCCACTTCAAGGCGGCGTACAACAGAGCCACAAAGGTCTGCAGAAGGGCCTACGTCAGAGCGGATGCCCTGCGCATAGCGCGGCTTGGTCAAGAGCTAGTGATGCATCCCACGGGAAGCCGTGGCTACTGGCGACTGGCTAAAGCCGTGCAAGCCAACTTCTGTCAGCCTTCGCTGCCTCCGCTGCGTAACCCTGATGGATCCCTGGCCCATGAGCCGCAAGAGAAGGCAAATCTGCTGGCTAATCTCTTTGCGGCCAACTCCCGAATCGATGATTGTGGTACGCAGCCACCAACACTACCCGACAGTGACCACGCGATGCCTGATATCCATATCAGGCAACGCGATGTCCGTGCAGTGCTGCAATCACTCGATGTCCGGAAAGCCAGTGGTCCGGATGGTATTCCAGCGGTAGTCTTGAAAAAATGTGCAGCGGAGTTGTCTCCAATGCTTACGCGCCTGTACCGGCTATCCTACAGTTCGGGTACAGTGCCTTTGCCTTGGAAAGAGGCGAATGTTCAGCCGATTCCCAAGAAGGGGGATCGCTCGGAGCCAGCCAACTATCGACCCATAGCCGTCACCTCAGTGCTGTGCAAAGTGTTCGAGCACATAATCAACAAACAGCTCATGCGGCACCTAGAGGATCACTCCTTAATTAATGACCGGCAATATGGCTTCAGACCGAAACGGTCAACGGGTGATCTTCTAGCATACGTTACCCATCTTTGGGGTGAGGCTATGGACAAGCACGGCGAGTCACTGGCAATTAGTCTTGACATCGCCAAAGCTTTCGATAGAGTCTGGCACAAATCGCTTCTTTCCAAGCTACCTGCCTTTGGTCTGCCTTCTAGGCTGTGCAACTGGGTTGCTAGCTTCCTGCAGGGGCGCCGTATTCGCGTCCTTTGTGACGGACGAGCTTCGGAGTTTCTGCAGGTTAATGCTGGCGTGCCCCAGGGGTCCGTCTTATCACCCACTCTCTTTCTTCTGCATATCAACGACATGCTGTCTACCGGCAATGTTCATTGTTATGCAGACGATAGCACTTTGCATGGGAGTTATCATGGACATCCTGCGGCCAAGCAGTCGGATATCGCGGAGAAAAGGCAGCTTCTTGTCACTGAGCTTGACGGAATCCTGAATCACATTTCTCAATGGGGCTCTGAGAACCTGGTTGAGTTCAATGCCAAGAAGACGCAGGCATGTGCGTTTACAGCAAAAGTATCTTCTTTCCTTCCCCTCCCCACTCTTCAGAGCACGCCACTGCCACTGCAGGACAATCTCAATATCCTAGGTATGGATGTTCGCTGCAACCTGAATAACAAAAACTACATCGAAAGTATCATCAAAACAGCCTCACGAAAACTCGGAGTCCTGAACAGAGTGAGACGGTTTTTCACGCCGGAGCAGCGGTGTCTTCTATACAAGACACAAATTCGCTCCTGTGTGGAGTACTGCTCGCATCTCTGGGATGGTTCAGCAAAGTACTTACTAGATGCTCTCGACAGGTTGCAGCGACGTGCGGTCCGCATCATTGGGAATCCCGAGATCACGAACACCCTAGAACCTTTACAGCTGCGTAGAGATGTTGCGTCCATGGCTGTATTTTACCGTTTGTACCATGGGGAGTGTTCTGATGAGCTCTTCCAATTAGTCCCACCCTCCCCTTTCCTACACAGGACAACGCGTGCAGGTCTTAGATGTCATCCGCACACGGTGCAAAACATCCGATCAAGAACCAAGCGGTTCGGAGACTCTTTCCTCTGTCGCACCATTAAGGCCTGGAATTCATTACCAGCTCACGTGTTTCCTTCTTCCTACAGTCCCGGGTCCTTTAAGCGGGGCGTGAAAAAGCATATGATGAGGCCGTCAAGCTGAGTGTCACCATTGTCACACGGTATGTGTAAGTAATGGTGACCCTCTTTTCTGGGACTTTGCCTTCAGCTTACCATCAGGCAAGGCGAAGTCCAATTGACGTGTCCTATATAAAAAAAAAAAAAAAAAAAAAAAAACGACGATCTTAAAGTGTCGATCTGTCCTCCCAAAAATCGATTGGAAATAAAAAATAAAATTTAAAACTAAAACCCAACTTCTGACACTTTTGCCTAAAATGTATTGTTTTACTTACTATAGTAAGTGGCATACGACCACGGCTATCCTTGTTTAATACTTTTAGAGCGTGATTTTTCAGTAGTCGGCAATAGGTACAATGTGGTAATTAAGCCCTTCCATTTGATACCAAACACGGCATATTTATCTCAAACTAGCTGACCCACCCCAGCTTCGCCCGGGGTATATTTTGAAGCTTCATATCCCTTTGAGCCCGTATGTTTTAGTCTTCAAAATATGTATGAAAAATTGCCGGATTTGTTAACGTTTATTATCAATGCTCCGCTCCCTTAAGTAGTGGCGTGATGATATATAGCCTAAATCCTTCCTCGATAAATGGACTACCCAACACTGAAAGAATCATTCAAATCGGACCAGTACTTCTCGAGATTAGCGCATTCAAACAAACAATCAAACAAACAAACTCTGCAGCTTTATAATATTAGTATAATTTATTTTTTTATACAGTACATGATGACCGCTAGACGGCGCGATATTAGATTAAGTGACACGTCATATATCCTATAACCAGTGGACGACTAAAACGCATCTATTGGTGCCTCATTTGTCCAGCTCTAATAGGTAGTTTAGGAGCTATGAGGGAACAGATGAACCTACATACATACATACATAACCTGTCAAAATCGTGTGTCATGTGCGACCTGTCAAAAGAAGCGGTTAAATTATCAATCCTGGATTAGGAAATACGAGATTAGGACGTAAAAATCCCACCATTTTTATACATAAAATCTCGTGATATTGTAAAATGGGTGGCAAGTTATTACATTTTTGAAAAGTGACAGCTGTAAAAAAGTAATACGAAATTTATCATCAAAATGGATAGCATTTAGGATGTACTGTTTTTGAAGATCGAATTTAATATATCAAGCGGTCAATAAAAACAAAATTTAATACAGAGTTGTAAATTCTTGAAAACAACATTCAAACAAACTATTAATAATGGAAATAGCTATTAAATTATTACAGATATCGTAATTTACGATTCAAGTTTTTTCAACTTCTAGAACAGACCAACCTTGATCTTCTTTAAGTTCGAAGTTACAACCTTGGTCGACTGGGGTGCGAGGCATATGCCTGTCAACTTCACCTTCGCCGACCAAAAACGCAACCCACAGGCGTTCCATTTCGTTTTTCTTTTGCCTATTGCCGTTGCCGTCATTTGCCTATTGTTCTTATTTTATTTCATGTTAATTTATTAAAATACATATTCGTCATATTTTGTATTTTAATGTTACAGTAGTAAGACGGAGATATATTTATTACCGTTCTTACAACTTTACTAGTAAAATAGGCAAATTCAATTACCGGTATTACTACCGATAGTAAGATTGGTAAAAAAGATAACAAACCCTTCTTTGCACGTGCGAACATTCCCACAGATCTTATCACCACGCACCCCACCTCTCCTCCCACCGGAGATAACGGGGTTGGCCAATTGACTGCACCCCTAGATGGTAAAAAGCTGAGGTGCAGTTCAGAAGATACGGACCACCAATTTCCAATACTATTGAACTTAAGATGGCGGTCTCTACAATGTCGGCCTTAATCGATACTTTTTCATGCGCCGCTTGAAGAACCCGGGACTGTAAGACGAACGACTCGACTGTCCGATCCAAACCGACCAAAACCGCATGGCACACACATCAGTTGTCTGGCATATACCTCGCACGTTTGCTGACCTAGGGCCGTCGAAGCCCCCCTCGGGAGTACGAATTACTGGAGACAACAAAGAGTAAAAGATGAAGATTTCACGTACCTTTACGTAGGTACAAACACAAAGAAAACATGACGATAACAACTATCTTGAAGTTCCCAAACAAACGCACAAACAAAACTATGTACAAAATCACACGTACAATAATTAAAAAAGTTATCATGTTCGTGCAATATTACGTACAATTAATAAATAGCACTCTCAAATTTACAAAATACAATTTTATTGATATGAATATATCTACATAATTTTGTAGTTTCACTATAAACAGCAGACATCAATAAATCTAAACAATATTTCTAAACACAGCACTTCACGTTATTTCAAATATTTCACTAAATACAGTGACATCACAGTAATCAGTGACGTCACAGGTAATATGTACAACAGTGGCACTAACGTCAGTTAGTACCAACGTCAATTTGTACTAAGATTTTTGGAGTCTGAACTTAGAATGCGATGTAAAAACTCTATAAATATTTCTTGTTCCAAACTACTAATCTAGCAAACACGATACTCGATATTTTAGAAATACAATATGATCTCATACAAATCGAGATTCGAGACTGTTGTTCCAGATCACGGGTCTTAGATGCCATTGGTTCCATGCGCAGTGCTGTGACGTAGAAGCGCCTTCTTCTGGGTGTTATATTACGTAAAATATACGATTATCACTATGCAGGGCTTGATACCTTATTTTTGAAATACGAAACGATAAATAAGGTAGATTAATAGAAGTACGATGATGACAGCTCCTAGCACCATCGCACCTTGCTTGATCAGTTTCTTGTGGTCTTTCTTAGGGGGCGGTGGTTTGCTGAAAAACGACGAGAACCAGCCTCCAGAGTCTGGAACTGAGTACATTTACGTATTAAAACTAGGTACATTCACACATTGTTATTGTGAATTGTTTGACTTGAAGCCCACAGCTACATTCTTTTTTTTTATACCACTTAGGCGCCCATGGACGTGTGCAAAACCAAGAGTGTCACACTCGCGCTGCCAACCCTGTAAGCATAGAGAGTTTCTGTGCCGTCAGTGTAAAAGACAAAGCAGGACAAGCTTTTAATCTACCCACTGACAGCACAAAAAATCTCCAGTGAGCGGGGAACACAACGCGAGGTTATTATGGCCGCGGTGTTCTGTAGGTAGGAGGTACTTCCCCAGTCGGACTGCTCAATTGGACGGAAATACCGTCGTGTCCTACCTATTCTATTTTCGCATCGCTCGCCATAGGCAGGGAATCCTTCCGGGAGCCTGCCGTTTTGCTGAAAATATTTTGCCAAGATTTCACTACCCAAACAAATTTTGTACACTTGTTTTTTGGAATAATTTTACTACGCACTTTTGCATTTCGTCAAATTTTTATTTGGTATAATATTACATAAAATCACGCCTGTTTCCCATAGGGGTAGGCAGAGATCACGGATCTCCACTTGCTACGATCCTGACATACTACTGTCGCTTCATTCACTCTCATTACATTCTTCCTGCATGCTCGTTGGTTTAGAGTACTTCAGACCTGCCCCTTTTCTAAAACTTCTCCGATTTGGTTCAGGTATGTGCGCCTAGGTCTTCCCCTTCCGACGGTACCATCCACACTCGCCTCACACACCTGTTTCGTTAGTCTTCTTTCATTCATTCTCTCAACATGACAAAACCATCTCAACATCTCAAAATTCGTATTTAAACTATCATGGTCACTGACATCAGTATCAGAAGCACTTGAGATGCACACAGCGTAGGACACAAGAAAGAACAACAAGCATTAGATATAGATATATATTACGCACTTGTCGCTCACGTAGCACAATGCCATGTACTCATCATTCTGTTCTACAATACGCCGGCCAATGAATTGCCACTTGTAAATACTGCAGAACAACGCGATCAAATCAAATCAAACTTTATATCATAGAAAATGGTCACAATATCAGGCCGTATGACATTGAAATAATAATAGTGCGGGATACAACATAACATAACATAAACTCACGCCTATATCCCCGAAGGGGTAGGCAGAGGTGATAAGCACCCACATTTCGCCATTTTATGTTTAAGTCCCAATGTAATAGGTGGCGAGCCTATTGCCATTAACCGGGCACTTATAAACCCGTGATAAATACACACATAACTTCGAAAAGCTTCGAAAAGTCATTGGGATACAACATAATCATAACTAATTACACTGTCATTAGGATGACGCAAGCCAAGCTGCCCGCGTACGAAGAGAAGGCAGAAGATGGCCGCAGCGGCGCGGCGGTGCGGCTGGCGCGCCTCCCCGTTTCCGGGGACGGGACGAGTTGGGGGACTCTGTAGTCCCCACACACCGGAGGAGAGGGCCAGATCGTGAGAGATGGTCCTAGGTCGGCTGGGGTGCGAGGGATATTCCTGACAACCTCACCTTTGGCAACCAATATGGGGTTCTTCAAGAGGGGCATCAGAAGGTTTCTTCATGGTCCACAGCGCGAGTGTGACACCCCTGGTGTTGCATACGTCCATAGGCCACGGTAACCGCTTCCCATCAGATGGGCCGTGTGCTTGTCTGCCAACTAAGTGGTATAAAAAAACAAAAACCAAAGCGACCCGCAGGCGGCGTGCGTTTTGGTCGGTTCGAGTCCGACATAACCTCCTCCATTGGCTCCGGTGGGGACGTAAGTATCCGTGGAAATTTTGCACGCGTAAAAAAAGGCATTTTTCGTGCAAATATTTCCGGCAAATATTTTGCGCACGTAAAAAAAGGCATTTTTCGTGCAAATATTTCCGGCAAATATTTTGCGCACATAAAAAAAGGCATTTTTCATGCAAATATTTCCGGCAATACGATGAGCAATGCGAGGAGCATAGTGTGGAAGAGGGGTAAGAATGGGGGGGAATAATAATGATGTATGGTACACTTACCAGCGACTTGCTTTCCTCCTTTCGATATCTGAAACATAAAATTAAATTAAATTATAGATCTTATTATATATTTAACGGAAAAATTTATAAGAGCATGATCCGGCCTGTCGTTCTGTATGGATCGGAGAGTTGGCCCGTAAAGGTGACGGATGAAAGGCGGTTGCATGTAGCCGAGATGCGAATGTTGAGATGGATGTGTGGTGTGACAAGAATGGATAAGATTAGGAATGAATATATTAGATGAAGTTTGAGTGGTACCAATCACGGAAAAGTTACGAGGAAATCGTTTGTTGTGGTTCGGGCATGCAATGCGTAGGGATAAAAGTAATGTCGTAAGGAAGGTACTAACTATGGAAGAGGATGGCTACAAGGAGAGAAGGAGACCTAAAATGCGGTGGATGAACTGTGTGAATGATGATATGGTTAAGAAGGGAGTTAATGTTGAGAAACTGCAAATAGAGTGTAACACCAGAGAAGCCACACTCGCGCTGCCGACCCTGTAAGCACAGAGTTTCTATGCTGTCAGTATAGAGGACAAAGCAGAACAAACCTTTAGTCATCCCACTGACAGCACAAATTCTCCAGTGAGCTCTGGATACCCTATTCACCGCTGGAACACAACACGAGGATATTATAACCGTGGTATTCTGTTGGGTGGAGGTACTTCCCCAGTCGGACTGCTCAATTGGGACGGGCATAGCGTCGTGTCCTACCTCCTGCAATTTTCCCCCTTCACTTCACTTCACTTTTCCCATTGACGTACTTTTCCAATTGGTCTACTTTCCCAATTGGTCTACTTTCCAATTGGTCTACTTTCCCAATTGGTCTACATTCCAATTGGTCTACCTTCTCCATTGATTGTGGTTCTATTTCAATGAGTTTCATTCGAGTTTTTTTTTTTTTATACCACCTAGGTAGCAGACAAACGCACGGCCCACATGATGGGAAAGTGTTTACCGTAGTCTATGGACGTGTGTAACACCAGAGGAGCCACACTCGCGCTGCCGACCCTGTAAGCACAGTGTAAGCCTTTAGTCATTCCACTGACAGCACAAATTCTCCAGAGAGCTCTGGCTGCCCTACTCACCGCTGGGAATACAACACGAAGTTATTATAACCGTGGTATTCTGTAGGGCGCAGGTACTTCCCCAGTCGGACTGCTCAATTGGGCGGAAACACCGCCGTGTCCTAACTCCTACAAAACTTCCAACAATATCCTGAACGTTATACCTTTATAGATTTGAGAGCCATGTTGCGTAGACGTCAATTGACTGGACAGGCAACACTGCGACGTCGTGCCGGCTGAGCGGCACTCACGAAGAACGAGGGTGCTGGTTGCTGCTGAATAGAAAGTGACATAAGCTGGTAGCCAGCATAAAGTTATATATAAGACACCTCTCCTGATAGTAAGCTGGATACAACTTACGACTTTTTTTTGTTACGTGCGCAAAATCCATACCGGATCTGGTGGAAGAGGTTATGTCGGACTCGAACCGACCAAAACGCACGCCGCCTGTGGGTCGTTTTTGGTTGCCGAAGGTGAGGTTAACAGGCATATCCCTCGCACCCCGGTCGACCTAGGGCCATCTCTCATGCTCTGGCACTCTCCTCGGGTGTGGGGACTACAGAGTCCCCAACTCGTCCCTGGAAACGGGGAGGCGTGCGAGGCGCGGAAAGGGTGACAGGCGGCTCCACCAGTCACCCCCAGGCCTGCGCTCATGGGGGGCGGAGGTCGTTCATCGACCTCCAACGCCCAAGTTGCCTTCGAACGCGGGCAGTTTGGCTTGCGATCTTTTGTCACTCCCGCTGCCGCTCCCGCCCCTGGATACCACTACTAAGTATATGTTGGTACATAGACCATAAAGAATGAACGCCGAATTTATTGCCGGGGTCTTCTCAGATCGGAACCGCATTTCGAACTGGTGTTCCATTTGCTGAACTAGTCTTTCATATTTCTTATTGTATTGACGTTTTGTAAGTGCTAATTTAATGGTCTACGCATCTGCAAAGATTCGAGGGCGTTGTTGCCTTTAGGATTCAAAATAATGCGGACCGCTAGTCGCCGCAACCTGTTGAGAGCATCTTGTAAGTGCGCGTACTGTGTGCGGAGTCATCCCAGAGATCCAGAGATAAGAGTAGTGTGTGCACACCTGGTAGAAAGTGGTTACCGAGGCGTATGGTCGTGTGCAATACCAAGGATGTCACACTCGTGCTGATGATCCTGTAGAAATCTTTTAATAATCTTCTTGAAGAACTACAAAAAAGGGGTTATTGTAATTGCTTGGAAAAACCGCAGTAGTTTATTCCACGACTTGAGCGTGCGTGTGATGATGTTCCTTTCATACCGCACAGGGGGCACTATCTCCGGTCTTAATGTGTGAATCTTTCACTGCCTTTGGTGAGCGATGCAGCAATAGAAATTGTCTGTGGGCATCTCGTCGAATAATTCGCATTGTTACGTGCACGGGGTACAATTAAATGCCGTTTACTCAACGAAGAGATTTATTAGCTCGCCACAAACTAGACAATTAAATCACTAGTATACACAGTACTCTTCAACAGTTTCAGTCGCTCAGTATTTCACAGTAGTCCACAGTCGTTGCTCAGGTCACAGGTAGTTATCAGTCTCCAAGACAGAATGAATCGTGTCGCTATGCGAGCGTGTTTTTATACCTCTCAATTAGGAGGGTCGAATCTTCTGGATAATACGCGAGCGCTAACTACCTACCTACTCTTTTGTAGTTTGCCGCCGTCGCTGACCTTCGAGTTCATTCTTGATTTTTACCTAAGTATTCTTTTTTGTACTTGGCGGTAGGTTGTGACTTTGTGTTGACGATTGTAGATTATTCTATGCCAATCAGTAGAGTACCTTGTCACTAACAATTCGTTTTAATTTCTAGAAGATTCAAATACAAGAGACAAGACAATGGCAAGAGACCGGATGGCATGTCGTTAATGCCATGGAAGATGGGTAGGACCCTGGTGTGGGACGCCACATGCGTTGATACCATGGCTCCTACCCATATAACTAGCACGGCTGGCTGTGCTGGTGCTGCTGCTGCTTCTGCAGAGGCTCTCAAGCGGCGCAAATACTCCAATCTCATCGGAGATTATGAATTTGTGCCGTTTGGAGTCGAGACATTGGGGTCATGGGGTCCGAGCGCTCGCAACCTTTTCCGTGAGATTGCGAAGCTTATGGTCGACGCTTCTCGTGACCAGAAGGCTGGCCTCTTTTTAGGTCAGAGAATAATCATTGCCATACAACGTGGCAATGCTGCCAGTCTTCTGGGAACGCTACCACAAGAGGCATGCGATGCGGAGGAATTCTACGACGCATTTTAATTGTTCTTAGCTATAAGTTGTATAATAGTTATTTTATTTTTATTGTATTTAATATTTATAAATTATTTCTGTATAGATTACTTAGAATGAGAATAATTTAATTAACTTCTACCATATAATCATCTAATAAATTTCAAATACTAGTTTTCGAGATATCGACGTCTGTCGTAACAGTATTTACCGCCAATAGGATCTTCAAATTTGATGCTACAAATTTTTGATTTGAGAGATAATAAACTGCTCTCCGGTTGCTGATACCTCACAAGCTAGTACGTATGTAGGTAATCTGTGATACTTACATAGTCTGTACCTATCTCACTCACTAAAACTCACGTAGGTACTATTTATTCCCGATTAAGAGAAACATTTCCTTGTTGCTATAAAATAGTCTTCAGAGAAAATAATTATTTTATAATAGTTACAAACACACAACACTTATTTAAACTGTAATTTTTCAAACTAACTGCTATTATCGGAGATGTTTTTTTTGCACTAATATGAGATCAGCATGTTCTTCATGACATTTAAGATGACAGTATCAGTGATAGATATTACGACCATTCTTGATAAAAAAAAAATATGTTTAGCTAGAATCTATGGTAAGATCTCTTCGAATAGTTTTTCTCTATAGTTATATTTAACAGAAATACATGCAGATTAATGGGAATATAGATATTCAACACTTGACGACCCACCCGGCACCGCCCGTGGCAATGTACCAAACCTCGTATCACTACTTTTTATCCGACTACAGCGAAGCAAAAAGTGGGTTATTATTTTGACAGGCTATGTATTTATGTATGTAGGTTCATCTGTTCCCTCATAGCTCCTCAGCCACTTATTAGAACTGTACAAATGAGATATCGTTAGAAGCGTCTTGGTCATCCACTGGTTATAGACTATATGATGTGTCACTGAATCTAATGTGGCGCTCTCTAGCAGTCATAAAGATTTTTTTTGTAGTGTGTTAAAAAATTAAATTGACATAAATTATGTCGTGTTTAGTATCAACTGAAAGGGCTTAATTTCAAATGTGTAAAAATTATACCTAATGCTTGCCCCGAAATAATATAAATAAAAAAATAAGTTAAAAACTAAAACCCGACTACTGAAAAATCACGCTCTAAAAATTGTTAAACAAGAAAATATCAAGGATAGCCGTGGCCATATGCCACTTTTTCCTAGAATGTTTTGCTCTGTTAGAGTAAGCGGCATATGACCACGGCTATCCTTGATATTTTCTTGTTTAACAATTTTTAGAGCGTGATTTTTCTAGTTTTTTAATTTTTAAACTTAAGTGTGGTTCCCGGCAGAGTAGAATTTGGACCACCCCATCTCTTCCCATGCGATGTCGTACAAGGCGACTAAGGGATAGGGCTGTTTAACATGAGACTCAGCCTCAGATGCATGGCTTGAGTCAACAATAGTGCCCGGAATACGGCAATAGGCTCACCCCCTATTACGTGGGACCGAATTTAATTATTGGTGAAATGTGGGTGTAAATTCACATCCGCCTAACCCTCCGGGGATAAAGGCGTGATTGTTTGTATTTATAAACTTATATTTTTATATTAATTTAAATTGTATTATCGTCCGAACTGAAGGTGTGTACCAAATATCAGAACCATCAACAGGAAGGGGGGAGGGGGGGGGGAACAAGTGGTTGAGATCATTTTAAGCATGCAAGCAAGCAGGTCTTATGCTGACTATATAATACGAAGACTTGCTTCGTCCATTTCTAATAGGATAAACACTTAATATCCAGAACAGGGTTTGAACCCTTGACCAGCCCATTACAGGGGGAATACCTCTGGCCAACAGAGCTACCTGGACGCGCCTTCGATTTTCCAAATGCTCCTATACATACATCTTGAATAATTGTAACACAGCCATCTTTGTTGCCGAAATATTTGCTGAATAAGACGTTTATTTTGCTTACCTTTTGAGATATAAATAGAAAATATTAACACACGGAAAAATTACATATAATCACGCCTTCATCCCCGGAGGGTTAGGCAGAGTTGAATTAACACCCATATTTCACCAATAATTGTATTCGGTTCCACGTAATAGCGGGTGAGTCTATTGCCGTATTCCGGACACTTTTGTTGACTCGAGCCATGCCGCTGAGGCTGAATCTGGGCTTATATCTGTCTGATGTCTAACAGCTCTATCCCTTAGTCGCCTTATACGACACCGCATGGGAAGAGATGGGGTGGTCCAAATTCTACTCTGCCGGGAACCACGGGGCGGATTCTACTCTGCCGGGAACCATCTGACGGAAAAATTATTGATTCAAAAATGTAGGAAATTTAATTTATAACAACTTTTGTGTTGCCATTTTTATTGCAACATTAATAATAAAGTACTGTAGCAAATAAAAATTCACCCTATTTTTTTTTTGTTTCTTTTTTAATGTGCGCAAAATCCTCACGGATACCCCCCACCACTGCGGCCAGTGGCGAAGGTTATATCAGACTTGAACCGACTAAAACGCACGCCGACTGTGTGGGCCGCAGATTGCCGGAGATGAGACTATCTGAGACTTATCCCTCGCACCCCAGCCGGCCCAGGACCGTCTCTTATGAGACAAACCACTTTCGATGTGGGGACCATGGAGTCCCCATCTCATCCCGGGTATGGGGAGGCGGGCACCGCGCACCGCCCGCCGCCTCACCCCCAGGACCGCGCTCATGGAGTATGGAGGTCATTTTACTCCCGCTCCACGGTCTCCTTCACGAGCATTACTGGCTCGCAGTAAGCGCCGGCCGCCCAAATAAAAATTCACCCTTAAATTTTAAATGAAAACGCAACGAACCGAATACTACGCGACACCTAGGAGTCTGGGGTCCGCTTTACCATTCTAATTGCTGATTTCGATGAACTTCGATGTTTTCCGTGAAGCGACTGCCATCTAACCTCCACAACCCAAGGGCGACATCAAAGCTGTTAGACCACTTGTGGTACTTTTTGGTCTCCAATACCCGTAACGAGTGCCATAGATGTTCGTATGGCAACTGGGACCGACGGCTGAACGTTCCAGACTAGTGCAAATAACCATAGGTATTCATAAACATAAACATAAACTCACGCCTATATCCCCGAAGGGGTAGGCAGAGGTGCTAGCACCCACATTCCGCCAGTTTATGTTTAGGTCCCAATGTAATAGGTAGCGAGCCTATTGCCATCGAAAAGTCATTGGTGTGTGCCATGGTAAAACCTGGGATCGAACCTGAGACCTCGTCTCAGCAGTCTATTACCCATACCACTAGGCTACCGCGGTCTTTTTTTCATACCATATTCATGCATACAAATATTTGCACTGAGCGGGGATCGAACCCGCGCCTCCTGCGTAGCAGTCGCGGTCACTGAGGCTGTCAAAACGATAATGATATTGAGGTCTGTTAGTTTCCAGTTTAAACGGATCTTTTTTTAAATTCCTCATTTTTATTTTAGAGGTTTTTAGTTCATATAAACTATGTCAGCCCCATTGTAACTTATACAAAGTCATTAACTATGAGAGTAAGAGATACCCTCCTAGCCGAGAGAATCGCATACGAATTTGTATATATTTCTGGCTTATACACTGCCCGGATTAAATAGGATGCTTTGGTAAACACCCAAATCCCTTCTGTTAGTATTTAAATCGGCCAGTAGAGTGTCCCTCTCTCTGTTATGTCGGACACATTCCACTAACAAGTACTTTCGCACAGTGATCACAGTTAGGGCTATTTACCCTTTTCATTAAAAAGCCAAACTTGTTGCGTGGCATATGTCCTGATCTTATTCTATGTGCTATTATAATATACTTATTATTATCTATACTAATATTATAAAGCTGCAGTTGTTTGAACGCGCTAATCTCTGGAACTACTGGTCCGATTTGAATGATTCTTTCAGTGTTGGGTCGTCCATTTATCAAGGAAGGTTTTAGGCTATATATCATCACGCTACTACTTAAGGGAGCTGAGCATAATAAATATTAACAAATCCGGCAATTTTTCATACATATTTTGAAGACTAAAACATACGGGTTCAAAGGGATATGAAGCTTCAAAATATACCCCGGGCGAAGCTGGGGTGGGTCAGCTAGTATATTATAAACGGAATAAAAATAAAAATCATTTTATAAAATCAAAAATATTTTTTATTATCTTTCGTAACAATGTTTCTTTTTTTTAAACCAGAACGAAAAATGAGTAACGGTCCTTTACAAACTGGGCAATAAAACTAGTATTTAGTATAGCTATTTACAACAAAAATAGGTCCTTAACCAAACGTAAATGTTTATATGGGGTTCTTCAAGAGGGGCATCAGAAGGTTTCTTCGTGGTCGGCAGCGCGAGTGTAACACCCCTGGTGTTGCATACGTCCATAGGCCACGGTAACCACTTCCCATTAGGTGGGCCGTGTGCTTGTCTGCCACCTAAGTGATATAAAAAATACTCTTGTTGTTTTTCAACAAGAACGCATAATATTAAAGAAAGCGAAACGAGCTTAAAAAGCGGCTCGTTTTCTTTTTATGTAAACCTAGTTTTAAAAAAATATATATTATTAATTAAAAGAATTTTAAAGCATTTACATACATACATAATATCACAACAGTCTCCCATTAGGGGTAGGCAGAGATAATTTGGCAGAGACCACGGATCTCCACTTGCTACGATCCTGACATACTACTCTCGCTTCATTCACTTTCATTACATTCTCCATGCATGCTCGTCGGTTTAGAGTACTCCTGACCTGCCCCTTTTCTAAAACTTCCCCGATTTGATCCAGATATGTGCGCCTAGGTCTTCCCCTTCCGACGGCACCATCCACACTCGCCTCATACACCTGTTTCGTTAGTCTTCTTTCATTCATTCTCTCAACATTCCTCTCTCAATTCTCATCACTACATCTAAGCCGCGTGGTTCTCGGCAGAGCAGAATTTGGACCGCCCCATCTTTTTCCATGCGGTGTCGTACAAGGCGACTAAGAGATAGGGCTGTTTAACATCAGACAGATATATACAGCCTAGACTCAGCCTCAGACGCATGGCTCGAGTCAACAATAGTGCCCGGAATACGGCAATAGACTCACCCCCTATTACGTGGGATCGAATACAATTATTGGTGAAATGCGGGTGTTAATTCACCTCTGCCTAACCCTCCGGGGATAAAGGCGTGATTTTATGTATGTATGTTTAAATAAAAAATATTAAAAGGTACAACAAGACTGTTTATGTTTAGCTTATGTCCTTTTTTTATACCACTGAGGTGGCAGACAAGCGCACGGCCCACCTGATGGAAAGTGGTTACCGTGGCCTATGGACGTGTGTAACATCAAAGAAGCCACACTCGCGCTGTCAACCCTGTAAGCACAGAGTCTCTGTGCCGTCAGTGTAGAGGACAAAGCAGGACAAGCCTTTAGTCTTCCCACTGACAGCACAAATTCTCCAGTGAGCTCTGGCTACCCTACTCACCGCTGGGAACACAACATGAAGTTATTATAACCGCGGTATTCTGTAGGGCGGAGGTACTTCCCCAGTCGCACTGTTCAATTGGGCGGATATACCGTCGTGTCCTACCTCCTAATCAGAGTATAAAAATGTTTATCCGCATACTAGAACCCATAACACAAGCTAGTTAAGCTATGCTCACTTTAGAATATTATTTTAGCGACACTTATATATGAAATAACTAAACATATTAGCAATAGCTCAACCTGTTGATAGCCGTACAAAAAAAACTTTCAACCTTTATTACATTTCTGCTTACCCCTTCAGGTATTGACAGGCACGAATATATGTATATACATTAAGGTAATTAAAATAGTGCTGTTCTCCATCCAACAGTCTACACAGCCCATGACAACGTGCCCACATGACGGCAATAGGTATACCCCCTATTACGTAGAACCGAAAATCATACTTGGCGATATGTGGGTGTTAGTACATCTCCTGTCTACCGCTTAAGGGATTTACAAGAAGTATCATGACCTAATTTTTTAAGAAAACAAAATCAAATAATGCCGACTTTATCTCTCTCGATCTGGCCCTCTTCGAGTGTAAGGACCACAGAGTCCCCAACTCGTCCCCGGAAACGGGGAGGCGCCGCCGCGGCCTGCCTCTACCTGAGTGACAGGTGGTCACCTCCAGGCCACAAAATAAGACTATATAAAGGTATGTATATAAAGGTCCTAGTTACCATGTCATAAAATCTCCAAAAAAAAAATTATGGGTACAGCCAGCTGTCAAACTTGTTTCCACCTTTAAGACAGCAGACTGTCATTGGCAGAAACATCGGAATCGCCAAAAGAAAAAAAAAAGATCTGATCGACCACCTGAATCTCGTGAGGGGTGGACACACGGAAACAAATTTACTGGCGTGGCTAATTGCAAGTTTAATTGCAATTAAAACTTTCTCTCTCTAAGTTACCGAAGACTGGACTGCACTGTGTGGTATGTCGTTAATTTAAAAAAATGGCAAACAACCCACACTTTGAAATGTTAACAATACTTTATTTTTAATAATAAATCGACAATTTTTCTCTTAGAAACTAAAAAACTTAATCCTTAATAACTATATACAAAGTTTTTAAAAACTAAATCATAGAATAAATCAAAAGAAAAAAACAAAAATAAGAGTTCTTTATAACAAAAATATGTTTTACACTTATAGTACATTCGTTAAACAACAATAGCATCACGCCCGATCAAGTGGGAGTGAACACTGAGATTGAGCAAATGTTGTGTGTGTTGATCTCTGTCTACCCCACCTAGGACTACAGGCGCAACTATATAAGGTAACAAAATTAACTTTCGGAACTTTGGCGGGTTGATCATTACCGGTAACTATAACCGAAAAAGGAAATTATATGTAAATATTTACCCAACTGCGCCAGGGAGGGTAATGTGTTACATGCTTATGTATGTAGTTTTCTTTGTTCCCCTCTATACGCAATGTCTTAAGAATGGTCACTCATCCTAAGACTTAATTCTACTTTGACTAATTGTAATTGTCAATGCATTGCAGTTTTGTACTATATTATTTTAAACAATCAAATGGAACACTCAATCCGCGAGACAAAGATAAAATAAGTGAGCAAGTGAATAGTCACTGTGAATGAGTGAGGACTCACTGTGAGTATGTGAAGACTCACTGTGAGTGTGTGATGACTCACTGTGGGTGCGTTAAGAGTGTTAAGACTCACTGTGAATGAGTGACAGCTCACTGATAATGAGTGAAGGCTCACTGTGAGTATCTGAAGACTCACTGTGAGTATGTTAAAACTCACTGTGAATGAGTGAGGGCTCACTGTGAGTATGTGAAGACACTGTGAGTGTGTTAAGACTCACTGTGAATGAGTGAGAGCTCACTGTTAATGAGTGAAGGCTCACTGTGAGTATATTAAAAGTCACTGTGAATGAGTGTGGGCTCACTGTGAGTATGTGAAGATACTACTTACTGTGTGTTAAGACTCACTGTGAATGAGTGAGAGCTCACTGTTAATGAGTGAAGACTCACTGTGAATATGTTAAAACTCACTGTGAATAAGTGAGTGCTCACTGTGAATGAGTGAAGGCACGCTGTGCGTATGTGAAGACTCACTGTGAGTGTGTGAAGACTCACTGTGAGGGAGTAAGTTGCAGATTACGTTGTTGAGTCGCATCCTAGCCCAATTTTCCTCAACAAACACACAATATTTCTCTCAACCGTTCTATTAAACAATATGACATATCAATATATGACGTGACAGCTAGCACAGGTCGATGACGTCAGTGTGGGCGGCGTCCGGCGCGGCCAGCGAGCGCACATCGCCCACCCGCACGCCGCTGCACGCGTGAGCGAACGCGTTCTGCAGCGCGGTCTCCGCGTTTGGGTCCACTGCGTCCTGCGGAGAGGAGTACAGTTTAGGAACTGGAGGTAGGACACGGCGGTATTTCCGCCCAATTGAGCAGTCCAACTGGGGAAGTACCTCCGCCCTACAAAATACCGCGGCCATAATAACCTCGTGTTGTGTTCCCGGCGGTGAGTAGGGTAGCCAGAGCTCACTGGACAATTTGTGCTGTCAGTGGGAAGACTAAAGGCTTGTCCTGCTTTGTCTTATACACTGACGGCACAGAAACTCTGTGCTTACAGGGTCGGCAGCGCGAGTGTGGCTCCTCTGGTGTTACCTTCTTCCTACAGTCCCGGGTCCTTTAAGCGGGGCGTGAAAATGCTTCTGATGAGGCCGCCAAGGTGTAACACTACTTAGTGTCTGTAATGGTGACCCTCCTGAGACTTTGCCTTTAGCTTACCATCAGGCAAGGTGAAGTCAGCTCAATTGCTTGCACCTAATTTTTTGAGTTGTCATTGCTTCAAGATTATAGAAGACCACTATGATTGGCCAGTAGTAATATGGGAATTAAAAACTGTTCCGTGTTACTACTGCAGCAGTTAGTGGTAACACGGGCCAAAAAAACCTACCTGTGTTACTACTGGTAGTAAGACTGGTAGTAACACGGGTAACAAAGGTAGGTAGTCAGAAGTAGATATCAGACTATTGTGTCTGTCTATCTCAAGGAACAAAGTTATGGTAACCACACACCATCAGGATACTGTGTGCAAGTGATATAAAAAAAAAAAACTAAACAAGTCTCACCACAAAAGATATCACATCCATAGGTATTTTATCCTCCCAGTCAGTCTTAGCGTCACCCCCCTTGCGTCGCCTCCCGTCTTCAGAATCACTCCTAACATCACTTATAGTCACTCCTTTCACTGCAGAACTGTCACTGTTCGAAAAACCACCCACTTTAGTTCTAACCGCACTATTCTCCAACTTCTTCTTCTTCGCTGAATACAAAAACTCACTTTGACAACCTTTATCAACCAACAAATTCACTAAATTGGAATTACCCGACGGCATCTGGAACTTGTTACAATTTTGGAGGAACACTTCTTGTTTTAGCTTCAAACTTTGTTTCACCAAATCCATGTTCACGTGTAAAGGTCTTGAATATCGGATCTGTTTTGTGGAATCTTGGAAGAATATTGTGCCGTTAACTATTATGGCTGATAGGGATGGAACGTTCATACTTCCATCGTCAGCTAAAAATATGGGATGGAGTAGAAAGTTTGTTTGTTTCGCCTGAGTGAGGAGATCCTCGAATCTGACTATATTTGGAGGGTCAGAGGTGATCACTAGATTATTGTTTAGGTTAGCTACGGTTGTCATGAGGTTTTGGTTGCCAGTGGCGGTTAGGATATCGTTCGTGAGGTATGGGCTAGGGGTGTGGTTGGTATGGTTGCTAGGGGTGTGGTTGGTATGGCTGCTAGGGGTGTGGTTGGTTTGGTTGCTGGGGGGGTGGTTGGTGGTGCAGAGAGGGTCGTCTTCGTCGTCTAGGATCACGTAGGTTTCTTTTGGGGAGTTGCTGCAAGAGATACAATAGTTGATTAATATATTGATGAGTTGCGAAAACATTATGACTAAAGCAAATTGTACACCATCTCTTCCCATGAGGTGTCTTACAAGGCGATTTAGGGATAGGGCTGTTTAACATCAGACAGATATACACAGCCCAGACTCAGCCTCAGATGCATGGCTCGAGTCACCAATAGTGCCCGGACTCACCCTCTATTACATGGGACCGAATACAATTATTGGTGAAATGTGGGTGTTAATTCAACTCTGCCTAACCCTCCAGGGATAAAGGCGTGTTTAAATGTATGTATGTATGTATATTGAACATTTTGACGATGGAGCAACTACTATAACCCAAGTACAAACATCTACTCATTGAAATATCTGCGTCAGATATATTTAATGAAAACTTAAAGTCAAAATGCTAAATATTCAAATTGGAATTATTAGTGAAAAAGAAAACAAAAGGCTTGTCCTGCTTTGTCTTCTACTGACGGCACAGAAACTCTTGTGCTTACAGGGTTGGCAGCGCGAGTGTGACTCCCCAGGCCACGGTAACCACTTTCCATCAGGTGGGCCGTGCGCTTGTCTGCCAAACCAGTGGTATAAAAAAAAATCGGTCCCACGTAATAGTCTATTGCCGTCTTCCGGGCACTATTGTTGACTCAAGCCTTAGCCTCAGATGGATCGACTTATCTAGGCTGTATATTTATATCTGTCTGATGTTAAACAGCCCTATATATATACGAGACCGCATGGGAAGAGATGAGCAGGTCCAAGTTTTACTGCGCCTAAAGAAGATTTCTCTTCAAAAATATCCACTCACTTATTCCGGCCAATCTCCTCCTGCGACACTTCCCTGTCTGGGAGTATGGAGGGCGTGGAGCACCTCTGCGGTATGTGGTGCACTATAGGCTCTATGGGGTACTGTATGTTGGCCTGCTGCAGAGGTCGCGAGTGACTGTCGTCTGCCTGGCCGGTGGTGATGGCTACCACAGTCGGGGCCGCCTCGTAGACCTGGGGAGGGGTAGAATGTAGTACAGCGCCATCTAGTGTCTGCTTCATCTTAGCGTTAATCCCAGTCGCATCCTGGTTCAAAAAGCGTCCAGACCTCGCAATCTGAGGTCCCCTTTTTTCCGACAGCGTCTAAACGAACAATAAATCTGTTACTTCACTAATTATTCCCTTTTTTTTATTAAATTATAGTTTTTGAAGCCGATTTTTTGTGTGGACCGTCTCACCCGTTTCCTGTAATCTTCCCCCGAAGAAGATGTGTAATAATTGCCAATTGCATCTTGCCAACCAACCTGTTTCCTTGTGCAGGACACGACGGTATTCCCGTCTCATTTCAGCAGACCGTATGAGGAACTACCTCCACCCTACAGAATACCGCGGCAATAATAACCTCGTGTCGTGTTCCCGGCGGTGAGTAGGGTAGCCATAGCTCACTGGAGAGTATTTGAGCTGTCAGTAGGAAGACCTAAGGCTTGTCCTGCTTTGTCTTCTGCAGTGATAGCACAGAAACTCTGTTGTTACAGGGTCGGCAGCACGGATGTGACTCCCCTGGTGTGGCACACGTTCATAGGCCACGGTAAGCACTTTCCATCAGTTGAACCATGTGCTTGTCTGCCACATAAGTTGTCCAAAAAATGTAGACCCTTGGGTTTAAAAATGAGGACCACCGACTGACCTGCCTATTATCCATGACCAGGGTGTCAGTCTCCGACAGCTGATAGTTGTTCCTGATCAAACGCACCTCATCATTGATTGCGGCAGGAGTGAGGTTCTTGCTCTGAAATATTGAGGAGTATTTTGGTATGAGACCAAATGATGGCAGTTACTCCTGTGACAGACAACCTAACCAATAGGGACCCCGGGCTTCAAAGAGTAAGCGTTTGCATGTATGGAGCCCTAATAAAACGAATTATTAAAAAACCCGACTGCTGTCTGTGCTGCTATGGTGCATAGTGATTTAAAATCTTTTTAAAATAACTATTTACCAAAGCATATTATTCTATACATGAATTTAATAGGAGGTAGGACACGGCGGTATTTCCCCCCAATTGAGCAGTCCGACTGGGAAGTACCTCCGCCCTACTGTTATAATAACTTCGTGTTGTGTTCCCGGCGGTGAGTAGGGTAGCCAGAGCACCCTGGAGGGTTTTTGTACTGTCAGTGGGTAGACCTAAGGCTTGTCCTGCTTTGTCTTTTGCATTGATAGCACAGAAAGTCTGTGCTTACAGGGTCGGCAGCACGAGTTCTCTGGTGTTACACACGTCCATAGGCAACGGTAACCACTTTCCATCAGGTGGGCCGTGGGCTTGTCTGCCACCTAAGTGGTTTAAAAAAAAAAAACCTAAGCGATCAATTTTACACATATTGATAACTCACTTGTACTTTTCCACGTTACTTTATTGCTTATTACACCTGACCGGTTTCGCCTTACGGCATCATCAAAGGTTTATAATGACATTTAAGAATATTCCTATTAGAAACATTGCGACACTCAAACATATTACACATGTGGGTAGTTGTAAAATTATGTATACCAGTATAAAATTTTTCTCCAAAATATAGGGAAATAATAAATATGTGGTCCTAAATATATTTTGAATTTATGAATTATTACTATTATGTATTTAAATTATAATGTCAATTAAAAAATTATATAAAATTATAAGAAATACTTATAAATGTTGAAATACTAATATCATTGAAAATTAAATAATGTCAAATGTGAATAATGTCAGATGAAAATTAACAATGTCAAATGTGAATAATTTCAGATGAAAATTAACCATGTCAAATATTATGTCAAATTATACCAAATTAAGAGATTAAACCAAATAAATAGTTATGTAGATGTCATCATTATTGCAATAGAGGTGATGAGCTTAAATCTAATTGCTGATTTAATATATTATTTCTGTTTGTATTTAGTACTCTATTTATTTCGAGGGGTTCCATAGCATTCATTTTTCTGCCTTTGTCGCAAAGAAATAAAAAACCTGTTTAGCCAACGCGATCACTTAAGTGTCCATTTGAAAATATGCCATAGTGAATTGTGCTTGAGATTACATAATATAGAATTTGATATCTTGCAATGCAATGTTTTCGATGAAATGCGCTGCCTATCGGCTATTACCCACAGGAGGCACCTAAAGAAATTGATTAGTCTAAGGTCTTATCAGAATAACTCTAAAATCTCAGCACCACCCTCTTATCTACAAAACAAATTTTACCCCAAACTGAAAAACTTTACCAGTGTTGAATTTGATAATAAAGAAAAAGAATTATTGGAGAAAGGGTTAAAGCACTGCCCGAATATACCTTTATTCCAGAGAGATTTGGATAACTTGGCGGTGGATTTGGATTTAGCGGAGACTAACTTCACCGGGAAACATATTCTCAGTAAAATGTTAAAAAAACAAGATTCAGTACCATGGAAAGATAATGCGTCAGCGGACCTTAAGACCATAAAAAATATTCAGTCTAAAATAATGAAATATCACCTTGTCGTAACAAAAGCTGATAAAGGTAACACAGTAGTAGTTGCAACACGACAAGAATATGTAGCCAAAGTGGAGTCCTTCCTAAATGATTCGTCATTTATTGAGCTTAAGAAAGACCCGACCAAGAAATTCAATGAAGCTGTGAAAGAAACTTTGCAATCTGCAAACAGTATATTTGGAAAAGACGTCTACAAATTCAAGCAGATGAACCCTCAACCTCCAAAACTACATGCCTACTATAAGCTGCACAAACCAGAAGTTCCCATCCGCCCGGTAGTGTCATACACTGGCGCACCAGCATATAAATTAGCGGCAGAGGTTAACCGACTATTCAAACAGCATACGGATTTTATACCCACCAACACTATAAAAAATAGTCTTGATTTAGTAAAAAAACTTGAAAACATTCATGTACCAGATGAAGCCATCTTGGTTTCTTTTGACGTAAAAAATTTGTTCCCAAGTATCCCGGTAAATGAGTGTAAGAGTGCAATTAATGACATTTTAATACAATCTGTAGTTGACCCACAAATCGCAATAGATTTAGAACATACAATATCAGTGTGCCTAGACCAAAATTATTTTAAGTTCTCTGATAAATTTTATAAACAGATTAATGGCCTCGCTATGGGTAGTCCCCTCTCACCACTCTGTGCGGACATTTTTATGGATTGTATTGAAAAGCAAATTCTAAGCAACAGTATGTATAAACCATTTATCACCTATTGGTATAGATATGTAGATGACATTATTTGTTTATGGACCGGAAATATAGATGATTTAAATAATTTTTTGACATTTATAAATAAAACTAATTCTAAAATTCAATTCACAATAGAAATAGGACATGACGAAATTAATTTTCTTGACATAACCATTAAATTAATCAACCACAGACATACATTTAAAATATATAGGAAACCTACATTTTCTGATAATGTAATACACATAAGCTCTAGACACCCATTGAATCACAAACACGCGGCCTTCCACTCAATGGTGCACCGTTTATTGTCGATTCCAATGTCGCAGTCGGACTTTGAGGAGGAACTATCAGTGATCAAATTAATAGCTACTAATAACGGATTTCCATCCCAATTGATAGACAGTATAATGGCACGCAAAAGATCCTGGGGTGTCATAAACCTTGCATATAAAGGCAGTATTCTATGACCCCGGAGACACACAAGAGGAGATGGGCTCGAATACCGTTCATCGGTCATATTTCTTACAAATGCGCTAGACTCTTATCCGAAAGCAAAGCTGCTTTTTATACCACACACAACATACAAAAGTTAATATGTAATAATAAAGATGTCACTCCCATTGATCAAAAAAAGTGGTATTTATGAATTAACATGTTCCACCTGTAATAAAAAATATATTGGCCAAACAGGACGATCTTTTGCAACTAGGGTCGCTGAACATGTTAGAAGCTGGAGACTTAAAAAAACTGATTCTAATTTTGCAGAACACCTCCTTAATGAAAACCACTCCTTCGACTCTAAAGTCAACTTTAAAGCATTGCGACTGTGCGACAAAGGCAGAAAAATGAATGCTATGGAAACCCTCGAAATAAATAGAGTACTAAATACAAACAGAAATAATATATTAAATCAGCAATTAGATTTAAGCTCATCACCTCTATTGCAATAATGATGACATCTACATAACTATTTATTTGGTTTAATCTCTTAATTTGGTATAATTTGACATAATATTTGACATGGTTAATTTTCATCTGAAATTATTCACATTTGACATTGTTAATTTTCATCTGACATTATTCACATTTGACATTATTTAATTTTCAATGATATTAGTATTTCAACATTTATAAGTATTTCTTATAATTTTTTAATTGACATTATAATTTAAATACATAATAGTAATAATTCATAAATTCAAAATATATTTAGGACCACATATATATTATTTCCCTATATTTTGGGGAAAAAATTTATACTGGTATACATAATTTTACAACTACCCACATGTGTAATATGTTTGAGTGTCGCAATGTTTCTAATAGGAATATTCTTAAATGTCATTATAAACCTTTGATGATGCCGTAAGGCGAAACCGGTCAGGTGTAATAAGCAATAAAGTAATGTGGAAAAGTACAAGTGAGTTATCAATATGTGTAACAACAAATTCCACCAAGTGCCATCAATCTACAGTATAAATAGTCGATCAATTTTAATTCTTACGTTGACTCAAATTACATTTATTACTTCACATGCGTAATATTTTGACAGTTTTCATTTTTCCATAGACATACCTAATTATACTGACAATTATTTATTGCGATTATGTTATTAACCTATCTGCATGTACATTTTATCTATTTTAAATGCTTTCATTTCAATATTTTGTAGGCCATTGGCGGAACACAGCTTGTACTATTATTTATATAACATCTAATATGTAACCAATCAATCAATCAATCAGCCACTGCTGGACATAGGCCTCTCCCAATGTGCGCCATTTTCTCCGATCCTCCGCCTTCCGCATCATGTAACCTATGCCTCACAAAATAAATAAATTTGAATTTGTCTAAATGATTAAAAAAGTTTGATAATAGACTGTACCCATTTGCCGATCATGGACCAAAGGACAATTAATGGGTACCGCCTGCTATCAAACTTGTTTTGATCTTTTAAACAACAATTTATTTTTAATAATTAATCATATTTTATACTTTACATGTAGGAATATTTTTTCATTTAGTTACCCTACTTGATAAATTTGGATGAAAATTTGTTTTTAGAACTCGCATTTTAACAACAGATTATTTTTTTTTATTTTTTTTTTATATAGAATGTCAATTAGACTTCGCCTTGCCTGATGGTAAGCTGAAGGCAAAGTCTCAGAAAAGAGGGTCACCATTACTTACACATACCATGTGACAATGGTGACACTCAGCTTGACGGCATCATCATATGCTTTTTCACGCCCCGCTTAAAGTTTCAAACTATAGGAAGAAGGAAACACATGAGCTGGTAATGAATTCCAGGCCTTAATGGTGCGACAGAGGAAAGAGTCACCGAACCGCTTGGTTCTTGATCGGATGTTCTGCACCGTGTGTGACACCTAAGACCTGCACGTGTTGTCCTGTGTAGGAAAGGGGAGGGTGGGACTAATTGGAAGAGCTCATCAGAACACTCACCATGGTACAGACGGTAAAATACAGCCATGGACGCAACATCTATATACTTTATGTTAACATTGCATGTACCCTATGACACTCGGGAGATGAATACCTTACATTTGAGATACCATTCTTCGAAATCCATCCAGCCATTAGGCCTGTATCCCCTCTATTATTAGAAAACTACATACATACGTACATGCATAACACATTACCCTCGCTGACGCAGTTGGGTAAAAAGAATATAAACATTTCTTACCAACTGAACTTTGTTCAGCACTCTCTTGAAGTATTTAGCTTCTAACATAATTTTGTTTGACTGTGGGTTCCTCTTGCAGAGCTCGGTCAGTATCAGGCTCAGTGAAGATGCAAACACAGCTGCACGGAACAGCTTGAGAGCATTGGAGGCCTGGCGTTCGCAGATGTGGCATATGTACGCTGCCTGTGGATATACAATTTGTTTTTATATATCCTTGAATGTTTAATTCATAATATGCAATCTCTACATACATACATAGATATAATCACGTCATTCCCCGGAGGATTAGGCAGAGGTGAATTAACACCCACATTTTACCAATCGGTATTTCCGCCCAATTGAGAAGTCCGACTGGGGAAGTCCGTGTTGTGTTCCCAGCGGTGAGAAGAACACCAGGGAACCGACTGACTGGGAGATGTACCAAAACACAAAAAAAAGATATAAAAAGAAATACGTCAGAGAAGCGTAGAGTGCTGGAGACGCTTCTGCACAAACATCGAAACTAGCAACCAGGCATCCAAGGTCCAAGCTTGCCTCTCAAAAGAGCACGACCAATCCATTGGGTGCCTCAAAAAACCAGATAACACCTTCGACGCCGAAACAAGCGAAATCCTACTAACCACCCACTTCCCTGGATGCAAACTAGCAACCGAATACTCATGGGTGGGCACAAATGAACGACCAACCAGTCACCAAGACTGGGAGGTTGCTCGAGAAACCATTAACAAAGAAAAACTGTTACGGGCAATAAACACCTTCCTACCTTTCAAGGCGGGCTTGGATGGTATATTGCCAGGACTCCTAAAATGGAGCGGCCCCATCATAGCAGACTACCTTGTTAAACTACTGCAAGGTTGTCTCGCACACCGCTACATACCCTTGAAATGGCGGGCGGTAAAAATAATATTGATCCTCAAACCAGGTAGAAGTGACTACACTCAGGCAAAGTCATTTAGACCCATCAACCTGACCTCATTTCTACTAAAAACACTCGAACGATTAGGCGATAGAGTGGTATGAGCGTTGATGGCCCGCTACCATTGCTACCAATCCCTTTCTCGCAACTCCGCACTTGGACACGCGAGAGATCCGCGGAACTACATAACCAAAGTGGACACAAGCCACCGTCTGCAGGCAGTCAAAAGTGATTATGCCTTCGGTAAATAAACGACTCACGAAACGTCTCTAAAACTAGACAGAACAAGTCTAAGAACAATAATGGGGACTATAACGGGCCATTGCCCCCTCCACAAGCACCTATACTCCATTGGTGTCACGGACAGTCCCCTTTGCAGGGGATGTTTTGCCGCCGAGGAAACGGCCGCCCACGTAATACTGGAATGCGAGGCATTTGCCTATGAACGATCACAAATCCTCGGTACAGTGAGGTCGCTCCGCGAAGCCTGTGAAGCCCCCAGTAAGCTTCTGCGCTTCTGGGAGGAGCTAGGCTGGCTACTCTAGCCAGTACTCTGCACGCACAATGGTCCAAAAGGGAGGCTAAGTGCGGACAAGGGAGGCTAAGTGCGGACAAGGGAGTCCCTTTCCATTCCATTCCCAGCGGTGAGTTGGGTAGCCAGAGCTGTCAGTGGGAAGACTAAAGGCTTGTCCTGCGTTGTCTTCTACACTGACGGCATGGAAACTCTGTATTTACAGGGTTGGCAGCGCGACTGTGACTCCTCTAGGGTTACAAACGTCCATAGGCCACGGTAACCACTTTCCATCAGGTGGGCCGTGTGCTTGTCTGCCACCTAATTAGTGTAAAAAAAAAAAAAACATTGACATCGATCCCATGTAATTGGAGGTGAGCCTATTGCAGTATTCTGGGCACTATTGTTGACTCGAATCATGCATCTGAGGCTGAGTCTGGGCTGTATATATCTGTCTGATGTTAAACAACCCTATCCCTTAGTCGCCTTGTACAACACCGCATGGCAAGAGATGGGGTGGACCTAATTCTACTCTGCCGGAAACCACACGGCAACTGTCTTCTATATTTTTATAAAATTATAGATGCAATAAACAGTCCCCAGGCACATTAGGGTAAGTTTCAGGTGTAATTGGGATTGATGAAACCAAACTTAGTTTAAAGTTTGAGGTGGTTATAGATACAAATGTGTGCAGAGCCAAAATCGGACCCAATATAGATTATCAAACACTGCACCAACATCATGTCCTAAATTTAAAAACAACAAATACACACATCAACAAAGTCTAGGGAACATGGACATTTTTAATTTTTATTTAAAAACCCTTTCTTGTAATAGTTAGTGTTTTATATCAATAGAAGGGTATTTTTATACCGTTTTTAATTCTAATTTTAATAAAAACATTCTCATATCAATTTTTTTTTTTTTTTAACAAAGAATTGAATCGCGCCAATTTTGAGTATTACAACCTTCTATGATTAGGCACAAAAATAACGAGGTAGTAAGAAATACAGTAATTAACCGTACTTTAAACGTTTTTAATAATCTGTAGAACCTCCTAAAGCATTAGCAACAGCTCGACAACGGTGTGTCATACTTAGTATGACATTGTCAATCATCGTCTGTGGAATATGGCTCCATACACTGCGAAGGTGTAAAAAAAGTTGTTCTTCAGTGTTCAGATTTTCCGAAGAATCACTGAAAGCTCTTCTCCCAAGCAAATCCCAGGCATGCCCTATGGGATTGAGGTCGGCAGACTGAGCAGGCCATTCCAACGTCGTAATATTGTGCTCGCTTAACGCATTGACCACTACCCACGCGGTGTGTGACCGTGCATTACCTTGTATGAACATGAAATCTTGACCGAACTACTGTCGATGAGGGATTACCATGGGGTGTATTACCTCCTGAATGTATTGGTTTGCATTCAATTTGCCCCGTATCCAAACGAGGTCGGTTCTTTCACCAAGGCGAATTCCAGCCCATACCATGATTGTTCCACCTTGGTAAGGATGAACTTCTTGCGGATTCTGGAGACGACTCCGACGTCCAGGAACTCGCCATATACGCACTCTTCTCGAATCAGGATGAAAACCGAAGCGAGATTCGTCGGAAAACAGAACCCGTGCCCATTGATGGTCGGTCCACTGTAAATGTGCGTTAGCCCACAATAAGCGACGACCTCGATTTCCACGTCGAAGAGCTGGAACCCTAAGCAGTCTGCGAGCATGAAGATTGGCTTCGTGTAGTCTTCTCCTGACAGTTTGATCGCTAATAACCACTTGATGCTGAGACTGGAGGCCTGCGACCAACTGACGAGCAGTAATCGTGGGTTGCCGCCTTGCGGAATTTTGCAAGAAACGATCTTGTTGCGGGGTAGTAACCCTATTTTCGTCCCCTGTGACGTTCGGCAACATCGCCTGTAGACCTGTAGCGTGCCCATAATCTGCAAATTACGCTTGGTTGGGTGTTGACAGCATCCGCTACGTCGCGTTGAGTTCGTCCAGCTTGCAGCATACCAACAGCCCTTAACATCTCTTCGCGACTTAAATGACGACGTGACATGATGACTACAGTCACAAAAATGCACAAACCATACGAAAAAAACGTATTATTGAAAATAAACGTTATTTACAATCAAAGAAAATAATTTTTATTTTGCCTCAGAGAAACTGCACAATCAAACACTTAAAAGTTTTCCCTCCATATTCGAAAATCATTACTTATTTAAATTTATTTTTAAATTTCGAACAACTCTGTAATCTACTTTATTCTATTTTTATTTATTTGCTGCCAGTTATTTGCAAAACAAGATTTACACGAAAAAAAAAATTGGGGTCATCTTGTTCCCTAGACTTTGTTGAGGTGTTTATATACTTATATTCACGCCTGTAACTTCCTGAAGGGGTAGGCAGAGGTGTAATAAAGAGGTCACACGTAATAGGAGTCTATTGCCGTCAAGGGTACGCTTTGTTATGGGCTATATGTTTACTGTCGGATTGAGAACAGGGCTATCCCTTAGTCGCCATCTACGACCCCCACGAGCAAAGATGAGGTGGTGCTATTCTACTCCACCGGAAACTAACAAGGAGCAGAAAAGAAATAAATACAAAAATAAGCGGGAATGATCACCAGTAGTAGTTGCAATGCTCACATTTCCGTTAGCAGTCTGTTTAATTGCCGCCATAAACTTTTTAAAGTTGTCGGGCCTCACGAGCCGTCGCTCGTCACTCGTCCGCAGACACAAGAAGCAGTACTCCTTTCTATCACACACTATTTTTGTAAAAATGTCCAATAAATCCGGAACATCACACTGTTCCTCCATTTTTATATGTTTACACTCGAGAAGTAAGTGGAACTGGGTTTTATATAGTTTGATTGAAACTTCCCCTGTTGTTTATTTAATATTACGTTATAACACTAAGCAATAACCTATTAAATACAGAAATAAACGATAACATTTTCCAAACAATATCTGTAACAAATGACAGATTTGACAGTTCTTTGTTTCTTCTTTTAACATTGATGGTGTGATTACCATAGTCTTTTAGCACTATTTATAATGTAGAATCTTGGTCTTGTCCTTTTTTTTCTATAGTGTTTTTTATCCGACTGCCAAGGAGGGATTTTGGTTAGTTTAGGATTTTGATCCGTGTTTTGCGCGGTGATTGTTACTGATAGCGACTCTTCTTAACAAGTTGAAACTTGTGAATGCTGTTTGGTCTGTAAATTACGATCTATCACTTCAGACACTTCCTCTCCTGTCATTCAACGTCACTTCGAGATCATTTTAATATGATATTGTTGTTTTGCATTTTGGACTAACATAATGAAATAGCCACTGCTCGCGACTTCATACGCGCGGATAGATTTTTGTAAAATCTGTTCTAAGCAAATGTCTACATCCTATAAGGAATCTACCTGTCAAATTTCAAGTTTGTAGGTAGGTGTTGTTTATAGTTTTTGATATTTCGTAATTTAACAGTGAGTGGTATTTCGCTTTTATATATATTATAGATGATTGGTTCGAAGATCGGGCTTCCTCTCCTGTCATTCAACGTCACTTCGAGATCATTTTAATATGATATTGTTGTTTTGCATTTTGGACTAACATGACATGACAAGATGAAATTGTATTTATTGTTCAAGAACATGTAATATGACTGTTATGGTGTAATTTCTTTTTTATCTAATATATTTTCACAAAAAACATGTAAAGTAATTTTGTGCAATTTCACTGCACAAAATCAAATAGGTATATGTAATAAATAAAACATTGTCGTTACTTAACACGGAAAAGGGACATTTCTTCCCCTCCCCCACCGTCGGGTTGTGTCCTACTCGGGGACTTTTAGTTTGTTCATCTGGGTGGGTACCTTAGTAAATAATTGTACTAATTTTCAATACTACACGAATTATAGAACTTAGGACATGATGGTATGTCCGTCCAATTAAGTAGAGTCCGACTGGGGAAGTACCTTCGCCCTACAGAATACCACGGCCATAATAATTTCGTGTTGTGTTCCCAGCGGTGAGTAGGGTAGCTAAAGCTCACTGGAGAGTTTGTGCTGTCACTTACAACGTACTTGCACACTGTTGTGAGGACTAAAGGCTTGTCCTGCTTTGTCTTCTACACTAACGGCACCGAAACTCTGTGCTTACAGGGTCGACAGCGCAATTGTGAATCCTCTGGTGTTTCACACGTCCATAGGCCACGGTAACCACTTTCCATCGGGTGGGCCGTGTGCTTGCCTGCCACACAGGCTATGTATGTATGTTTGTATGTCGGTTCATCTGTTCCCTCATAGCTCCTCAAACACTTTTTAGAACTGGACAAATGAGGTATCATTAGAAGAATGTTAGTCGTCCGCTGGTTATATCTAGGCTATATAACGTGCCACTGAATCTAATGTGGCGCCCTCTAGCGGTCATAAAGTACTGTGCTAAAAAATAAATTTGTGTTAAACATGTCGTGTTTAGTATCAACTGAAAGGGCTTAATATGTGTAAATTATAACTATTGATTATTATTATTATTATTTGGTACACTAGCAGCTCTACGAGCTGATACGTGTATTCACTGCACTTGTGTTCTTAATTATTTAAATGTTTGTCAAGTCTATTTTTGAAACAATTCACTGTTGGAGCACTTATTATAGTTTCCGGGAGCAAGTTCATTACTCGATATGGCAAGAAGTGTGTTCTGGGTCTGGTTCAAGGAATGGCCTCTAAGACGTGTGTTCTGGTTCATCATGTACAAATCTTTTATGTTTCTGACGTTGTAGTGATCGCTGAGTATTTTGTACGTTTCTATGAGGTCTCCTCTATTCCGCCTTTGCTCCAGTGTTGTCAAGTTGAGTTCCAGGAGGCGTTCTTCGTAGGACTTCTTTTTAAGGGATGCTACCATTTTTGTTGCTCTCCTTTGGACCTTCTCCAACATTTCGATGTCTTTCCCAAAATAATATAAATAAAAAATTAAGTTTAAAACTAAAACCCGATTACTGAAAAATCACGCTCTTAAAAGTATTACGGTTTTAGTTTTAAACTTTTTTTTTACGTACTACGAGTATTTAGATGCCATTAAACGTATTTTAAATCAATATTTATGTATCGTTTTATCTATTGGGTTGGTACTACTATTAGATTAAGTTCGGCCTCCTACGCTGTAAAAAAGATTAGGACCTTGACAGACGTGGATACGGCTAAAATAGTACCTATATTTCAGTTCTGTTATTGCCATAGTATTTTGAGCTACGGAATTCTCCTTTGGGATAATTCTGCACATTTAAACACAATATTTGTGTTACAAAAGCGGGCTGTGCGAGCTATTTATAATTTAGGCCCAAGAGTCTCCCTCAGAGAAAAGTTTAAATAGATAAACATTTTAACCATAGTGTCACAATATATTTTCGAGAACCTCATGTATGTACGGAAAAATGTTTCAAAATTCTCCATAGTTTGTGACCGGCTTAACATAAATACCAGACACAAAAACAATCCTGTAGTCAGTGGTAGTCGACTTGACAAAATTAGTCATTCATTCCAGGGCAACTGTATACTTTTTTTTAACAAGCTCCCTAATGAAATTAGGGATTTACCTGTGTATAAATTTAAAAAAATCGTTAAATGTAAATTTTGCCAGAAAGGCTATTATAAAATTCAAGAATACTTGGATGATAAACAAGCTTGGAAATGAGCTGTTCGCTCAACTATGCTACTCAAGTAAATTTTTGTATTTAGATTAAGTAGACTAAGTGTATGTTTGTAAATAGACCAAAAAATAAAGAAATGCCCTGCTGAGTTTCTTGCCGGAGTTTTCTCAGGTCAGGGCCGAGTTTCGAACCGGTGGTCCATGTACTAAACTGATATTCATGTTCCTTTTTTGTTGACGTTTTGTAAATGCCGATATAATGGTCCATACAGATAAATGCTTTTTGACTTGACTTGATTGTCCCCATTGATGATTTCACCTTAAATATGAACAAAAGTCGATTGATATCTTAATACTATTTCAATTTATTTTCAGATTCTGTTATTTGTGAAGATTTTGCTGTGAATATTTTGTGGGAAAATGATATAATTATATTACAATGCCAGTATACGGAGAAAATGGCTGCTTAGGCCGCAATTTTAACTTAATTATTTTGGGACTGTTTTCTATAACTATTATTCTAGCAGTAGTATATTTTGCATTTTATATTATAAAACGTAAAGATGCGGAAGAAGATTTCGATTATTAGTATGGCATTCCACGAATGTAAATATATCTTTAAATAACATTATTAACACTTTTACGATACATGAGACACACAAGACGTCGAATGAAATCACTGATGTGGTGTACTCAAGCTATTACAATATGGGGTTCTTTAAGAATTAGAGGGGAAGGTTCCTACAGAGTCCGCAGCGTGAGTGTGACGCCACGGTCCAACTAATAGCATGGAATAGGGTTCTCTGGTGAGTGCTGTTGATGTAAAATTCGATAGCAGCAGCAAAGGAATTACTAGATCTAAAGGGGGCCACACACCAAAGCAGCGTTTTTTTTTTAATCTTTATTTACGGAGCTTATAGCCATAACATGACTATGTCGCTCTTATTAGCGTTTGCTGCGCACATAAAGGCTGCTTTGATACTTTTTTAGGGTTTCTTACCTCGAAAGGAAAAAATACGGAACCCTTAATGTAACTTGGTTGTCCGTATGTAGGTATATCTATGTTTTATATAGGATACGTCAATTAGACTTAGGTAAGCTGCAGGTAAAGTCTCAGGAAAGAGGGCACCATGTCATACTCATACCATGTTACAATGGTGGCACTCAGCTTGACGGCCTCATCATATGCTTTTTCACACCTCGGTTAAAGAACCCCGGGACTGTAGGAAGAAGGAAATACGTGAACTGGAAATGAATTCCAGGTCTAACTGGTGCGACAAAGGAAAGAGTCCCCGAACAGCTTGTTTCTTGATGGAATATTCTGCATGTGGGTGACCTCTAAGCCCAGGGCATGTCTTCCTATGTAGACAAGGAGAGACTGAGACTAATTGGACAAGCCCATCAGAAAATTCTAATGTGAATTCTATGTGCACAACCAAACCCGCTCTGATATGTGGACTCCCTAACTCACTGTGGACGTGTCTCAAAGACCGACGACCGCTCAGTTGACATAACAAAGCGTAGCTAGAGAGAGTGACAAGAAGTGAGAGAAAAACATTCTTAATCAAATTGCGAATGGAAACCGGAGTCAGGCGCTAAAGTAAATTCCGTTTCTTCAACCATCAGGCTTAGGCGTACCATAGTAGGCCAAAGATCTTCTGTGTGTACGCAACATAAGAACGAAGAATACCGATGTTTCTCGTTCAATTGTTCATTCAGTCATTGACAGACCAAACAATGTTTCGCATTCAATCGTTCATTCACAGTCAAAATCATTGACAGTCAAAATAACTGTCAATAAGTATTGTAACTCAAAAAATATAGTATAAAATTTTCTGTAAGCCATTAATATTACAAAATAATGAAGATAAGGAATCGATATATTCTTGTTAGATTGGTTTGATGGAAGTCCGCTTGTGGCACGTGAAAATATGGTGTACCTAAATGAATCCGCTTGAATTGGTTAATATTTTTCTTTACAAATTGATTAGTAAAGTAAAAATGTAAAATTTCTTCATTTTAACTACGGCCTTACTGTGAGACTGCTCTTAAGTAATAGGAGCCTTGTTGTCGACTATCGTAAACTTCATCATACATAGCGACAATTGGATAGTCACAGTTGAAATTATTCTCAAGACTATTATCTCGAGAAAATCATCTTGACATTCCGGGTTGCATTCGAGACTCTCACCTTGAAGTCTGTGGTCCATCTTCTTTTTCTCTTCTCTTAGCTTATACACTCCCATATGATTCAACCCTGGGAGGAAATAAATTGAGATAGGAATAAGTGAAACGACTCAGGTGGGACTCGAACCCGCGACGAGTCTCTTACATGGGGAGTGCTCTGAGAGGACACCCGAAAAAATTGGTAAGAATACATACATACATATAATCACACCTTTATCCCCGGAGGGTTAGGCAACCTCTGCCTAACCACTTAACACCCACATTTCACCAATCATTGAATTCGGTCCGACGTAATAGGGGGTGACCCTATTGCCGTCTTCCGGACACTATTGTTGACTCAAGCCTTGTATCTGTGCCTGAGTCTGGGCTGTATATATCTGTCTGATGTTAAACAGCCCTATCCCTTAGACACCGCATGGGAGGAGATGGGGTGGTCCAAATTCTACTCTGCCAGAAACCACGCGGCAATTGGTAAGAATATCTTTTGTTAACAGTTATTCACCTGCAGTAAAATGAATAATATAAAGAGTGGTGTACCCGAATATGGTGACGTACTACCGACGCAAAGTGAGCGGTCCCTGCTCCAGGGCAAAAGTTCGGCTTGTCAAATATTCTTCATGATATTGGTGATCGTTTTTGGGTCTATTACTACAATTCTCACTATAACGTGTGCATGGTATTTAATTGGGTGGACGTCTATTAAAAGTTTTGATTAAAAGTGTTTAGTAAATTGTGACGCTATTTTTTATTTATAGACCTAATGTATTTATAGACGCGATGCAGGTTATGTACCGAGCTATGCTTAAAGTCTCTACGAGGTCATCAGACTGTACCAACCCTGGCCAGCGTAGAAACAGTAGTAGTAGGCCAAAGCCACACAACATTAGGAAAGATCTAGATCCAGTAGTAGACTGACTGGATAGGCTAATTTATTGATTGATTATCCTACTCCGATAAAGAACTAAAACTACCCCGATGTAGCTCGTAGAATAAGCAAGCTGAAGTAGGCTGGCCATACTTGTCGAAGGACCTATGGCTGTTGGAGTAGACGAGTTGAGTGGAGTCTGCGAGAAGGCAAACAAAGGGTGGAACGTCCCTTAACGAGGAACTCCGCGTCCCACGTCTCTCGTTTACATAATTTATATATTATATCTATGGTCCCAAGACAACCTCACCTGTACGCCAGTACACCAGCTGATGACGGACTAGGATCTAGTGCAGGTTTACAGTCGCTCCCATAAAAATCAATATAATTCAAATAGGTAATGAAATTGTAGGTGAGTAGACTACTTTCTTATAGGAAGAAGCAGAAGAGTGCATGAGGTTAAAAAGATGTCGGCGAATCCAATTTGAATTTATCAGTCTGGCTGGAAGCGTTCTATTAATGTAATTGACATGTCGGTTTCAAAGACCTGTATCCGTAGCAGTTGAATAAAAAAAATGTAATTGACAAATTGAGAATGACATAATTGACGTTGACACCACCCAGCACTTAATGTCAAGATGACATTATTTTGATAAATTCTGTGAGAAAAGTGTATTTATCAGCAATAATAATGAAAAGAAAACCTTAATTTTACGATATTCATTTAGAAATGGCATTCCCAAAGATCGACGGATATGTGGTGACGGAGAAACTGGGCTCGGGGAGCTACTCCACCGTCTACAAAGCTTATGTAAAGGTAAGAACCTTTGTTTGTACAATAATATTTATGTCAATAGTAATCTTAAATTATCAAAATATCTATATTTGCACAGGCACAGTACATTTACCTTCTATATTTGAATTTCGAAGGATTTGTGAGTTGTTTTTTAAATAATTTCCTATTAAAAAAGGTTTGTTTTGGAGAAGATAAATTCTTTTCTAATAGAAAAGCTGTTTTTAAAATCGTAAATATTATTATTAGGGCAGCGGCTCGTAAAGTGGTTTCTGCCTAATCTAGGGGTTCCGTATAAAAATAGAGAGTTTTGCAAAATTATACATTTTTGATGGTTAAATTATACCAAAGCCAAACATTATTTTAAAATAGTACAAGATGTGTGTTGATTTCAATTTTAAAATATGACTAAAGAGCTGTTGTCCGTGGCTCCACCCACGAGGATTCTGATCCCGTGTCCCCAACTTCCAGTGTCCAATATTTCGGTAGTACTCCAAGCACCATGATCGACAGCTTGAACCTGCACGCCCTGGTAAACGTGTCGGTTACGCAGGAGTTGCGGGTCCAATCCCTGCTCAGTGCAAATATTTGTATGCACGTAGGTTGCCTGGAAGAAATCGCTTCAGCGATAAGGCCACCCATTGTACATTGAATTGTATGCATTCTACCTACTTGTCCTACTGTAAATCTGTGGGTGTACAATAAAGAATTATCTATCTTTATATAATAATATATAAAGGATCTGGGGGTCACCATCATACATAACCTCAAGTGGGTGGAGCACATCATGAATATAACCAAAAAGGCAAATTCCATGATATACATCATCTGTAACGACGCGCTCTGCGAACGTCGTCACACCGGTTTTAATTCTATTTTTGAACGAAGGGTTTCGGAGCGCGGAGTGAATGACATTTTGACGTATCGCTGTCAAAAGCACCTTTCTTCCTATATTGAGACTGGATGGTCGATATTCATGGCTTCGTAACTTAATTTCAATAAATCTCATAAAAATGAGAGTATTTTGGCCTAAAGGATAATAGTTTGTGTCCTCACAACTATCCTCTTGTGGAATTATAGTTTATTTCTGGTGAGTTGTCATTTTTTAATAAGATTCCCTTTGATGGAAATTCGCCACGCTCCTAATTTGAAAAATAATTGTTAAAATTCTATTGTTTCAGCTCTTAATCTGAAAATATTATGATTTCTTTTGCTATTGGCATTGTTCCAGCAAATTAAGGCGGTAAGTCGCGCAAATTTATAGAAAATTAGGACCTCGTGTTCACATATAGGAGTTTGTTCTAATGACATGCAATTTTATTACAGGTTTCCAAATTGGAACCGCCTTTTTCTTTTTCCTTTGGACTTTTTCTTTGGACCTTTGTCTTCGGTCATCTGCATTTCCTTATGGAAGGTTTGGACTTTTCGCCTCAAACATGGATGTACCGCATGGGCTTAAACTGAAAACTTCGCCTGCTACGAGCTTTCCCGCTGCTGTGTTTACATATACTCGCCGAGGGATGCCGTGAGCTTACTTTAATTATATTTTAAATCTAAACTTCAAAATAACCTAAAAATGCATTGGTGACATAAGATCATATTGACATAGGATCAGATTGACCTAGCTTATAAAACTCTAATTTTAAATTTAAGGTTAGATATACATTAGGAATGTATCCTTGCAACTATTTCTAAATGCACACTGGAGTGGACAATAAAACCTTAAACCTCACCGTTTGGTTTCATTTAGCTCACCTCCGGCAGATTAAAAGTTTCCAATCTCCGCTGATTATCCTAGGCATGTGTATCTCCAAGGCGCCCGAACTTTTATGGTAATGTACTTACAAACCAATTTTATTTCTATTTCTTTTAAATAGGAGATACAGAGAAAATAAAATCATTTTTTTTTATTATTACATCTGGCACTCGCGAACAGGGACATGACAGTGTGCATATATCTTTATTCCTTGTCACCTTTGCATTATTTTTTACCTTATCATGTTAAGAACAGTGTTTTCTTCATGTATTTTACTGTTACATAACTGTGTATTACAGTAGATCTTTGTTATTGTTTACTTTGCAAAACTAATCATACTACAAGTTAGTACTATTGTTTGTATCTCTCAATTACAGGTGAATGTTTCAATTTGTATAACATGGTTATTGTTATAATTGATTTGTCTTATATAGCTTTTGTTTATTACAGGTAAGATTTTCCACTTAGTAATATTATATAATTACTAGTTCTTAACCTTTATTCACATGTGTGAAAACATAGTAATATTTGAATATTTGCTGTTTACCTTAAGTAGACATAAATAATTTATTTTGTGAATCACTAATGCATTTTTATCTTTATAGGCATTTGACCTAAATAATTTTTGCAACAATAACATTCCATTCTATGAGTTTGTTTGACTTTTGAGTTTAGCGTTTTGCTATCAATGCAATTAACTTCATTCATAATTTAATTAACTTTAATTAGAAACTTTAATTGATACTTTAATTAGAAACTTATAGTGTATTTAATACAACTTTTTATTAGATTTTCACATCCTTTTATAAATCAAACATGGATAAGGAAATACAGGTCCCGCCTTTGTTTGAGAATATTGTTGGTGATGTTCCAGTTGGTACTTTTACTCATGTCATGGCTGATTTATCTGAAGTTGTTGATCCATTTTCGAATAGTCGAGGAGCTGGTGATCATAGTCTGAGAGCCGCATCTTCATTTAATATGATGAATGTTTTATTGAATGATAATTTGAAGAAAAACTTGCCTTCTGTTACTAAGTTGCCTGATTTAAAACGAAGTAAGCTTTTGTATGATGGTAAATCGTGCGTTAGGGAATTTATTACTCAAGTGGAAGAATATTTCTTGTTTAAAAATTTTAATGAATATTTTTTGGTTAGTTCATTCTCTGATCTTTTGTCAGGCACTGCGCTTAAATGGTTTCGTAGTGTTCGTATTCGTATTGCTTCTTGGCAGGATTTGAAGGCTGCGTTGTTGAAACGTTTTGATAGAGTTGAATTTGATTATCATTTGGAACATGAACTCCGTACTCGTAAACAAAAGATAACTGAGTCATTACCAGATTTTATTACAGACATAATGGATATGGCTAGCCGTTTGTCTATGCCTGTTTTTGATGCTACCCTCATAACTATTATTAAACATAACATGTTGAATATTTACACACCTTTTGTGTTTGGTAGAACTATTTCTTCTATCGACGAATTTATTAACCTCAGCAGAGAATTAGAGAATTTTGTGTCAAGAAAGAACTTGAGTGAGAATAAAAGTATTAAAAAAGAAAAATATTCTGCTCAAATTAGTGCTGTTAAATCAGATGATTTAACTTGTTTAAAATGTAAGTCCTCTGGACATTCTTATAAAAATTGCCCTACATTTCCAGGTGTAATTTGTTTTAAATGTCACAAGCTTGGCGTCACTACGAGGAATTGCGAAGTTTGTAATTCAAATACTGTTCAGTCAAAAAACGTATCAGGTCCCATCGAGCCCTAGTTTTTGATAAAACTTCTGGTGACTCGATGTTGAAAAAATTTAGCAATGCTCCGAGTGAAGCCACTTGTAAGAAAGAATTTAATGATTGGTTGGATTATTTGAAAGTTTTCTTTAATAATATCAGGGCTGCTCCTATTTTGTTTGTTAAACATAAAGACACTAGACCTTATTTAAAATTTAATATTAATAATAAATTTTATTCAGGTTTGTTAGATAGTGGAGCTTGTGGTTGTGTACTCGGTTCTAATATTCATCAAACATTTTTGCAATTAGGTTATAAATTTAAACCTTATAAAGGTAACGCTGTTACTGCTGATGGTTCTGCACACAATGTTATTGGAACTATGGTTTTACCTATCACTTGTGATAACTTAACTAAAAATGTAGATTTTTTGATAATACCTTCTTTTAAACCTTCAATTATTTTGGGATTTGACTTTTGGTTGAAATTTAATCTTGCTAAAGACTTATGGAATAATATTACTTTTGAATATGAATCCACTACTTGTGTAAATGCAGTTACTTCTGTTTCTGAACTTTCTCCTTCTGAGAAACACGAGTTAAATAAAATTATTTCACTTTTTGAAAATATTTCTTATGAAAAGAGAGGCTTAGGTCTTACTCATTTAGTTAAACATAAAATTTTTGTTTGTGATAATGGAAGCCAATTTACAGCTAAGCAATTTGTAGATTTTCTAAAAAGTTATAATATTAGTAAAATATTTTATAATACTTTATATACACCTCAAAATAATCCTGTAGAGAGATATAACAAAACAGTCGAAACATGTATTTCTTGTTTTGTTAAAGATGATCATAGAACTTGGTCAAAATATTTGCCTCATGTTCAATTAGCTTTAAATAGTAGTGTGAATCTAGCTACAGATTTCACTCCTAATTTTCTCATGTTCGGTAGAGAACTTATTTTTGATGCTTCATTGCACCGTTTTAGTAATTCTTTTGATAACCTCAATCAACTTGATGTTGTTGATAGGTCTTCATTTGCTTTTTCACTTAAATCACTTAGTGATATTTTTATAAAAGTTCAAGCTTCATTGCTTAAAGCTTATAAGCGTAATGCGCGTTATTATAATATCGGAAGGAAGGTCATTTCTTTTGAGGTGGGAGATATAGTGTGGAGGAGAAGTTTTGTGCAGTCTAATGCTCCTGCATTCTTTTCAGCTAAGTTAGCACCTAAGTTTGTTAAGTGTGAAATAATAGATAAAATTTCCTCTAATGTTTATGTTTTAAAAGACCTTAATAAAAACTATACTGGTCGTTATCATATTAAAGACATAATTAAATATTAAAATTATTCTTGTTTTGACAATGTCTATCTTTGTCTTTGGTACTTTGTTTGAAGTATGACCCCATTATGAGGTGATGTTTGAAAGGTTGAGGGGTGTTGAAAGGAGATGTATGTTAGGAACTTCACAACAATTTATTAATTTCAATTTTAGTTTCCTTCAAAAATAACTTAGGTCATTTTAGGACTTGTTATTGTGTAACTCTACTCCATATTAACAAATAGTTCCACATCAAAAGATCTTATATTTTTATTTATCTTTGTTGTATAGGATTATTTTCCTGTATATATTTTTATACACTTGTATATTTAATATTGTATATTTTGTACAAATTTAGGAATTTAGTTTCTACTCTAATATAGGAGTGAAATTTAATATTCATTTTCTACATTAAATTCACTTGACTTATTTCCACTCACTTAGGGAATGGAAAATTAAGTTTCTTGAACTTTATTTTTGTACAGTTCTGGGTTATTTTCTTAGTATTAAGATTCTCGGATTGGACGCATTTTATGCATTTTTTACACACCTTGTTATACCATTTTTTGGGAAACTTGTGTCTTACTGGACTTTACAATTTATTGTGCTATTGTGTTTCATACACATAGTCACACCTTACGCTTTGCGCACGGGAAGCTGGTGGTGTTGAGCCGGTCGTAATTGTCGTTTTTCTCTTTTTGTACGATTGTGTTTTCATACACATTGTTACATTTTTTATGCTTTGCGCACGGGATGTCGGTGGTGTTGTGCCGGTCGCAAATGACATACTTTTCTTATGCGGTTGTGCTCAGAAAGTCAGTGGTGTTGTACTGGTCACAATTGTCATATTTTCTTTATATTTTGCTTGTGCTCGGAAAGTTGGTGGTGTTATGCCGATCACAATGCTTATAAATAAGTATATTATTACGACACTTTTGTTGTGATTTTGTTTTGACGTTTTGGATGTTGGAATAGGAATTTGAAGTCGGCGGCTTTTCAACCTAACCGACCGTGGGAAAACTTCATTGTTTTTACCGATTTTCTTTCAGATTCGGCAGCGTTGGTGCTTAACCGATATCTTGTTAGTTTCATATTTTTGTTTCAGGAATAGCTGGTATAGAGTCGGTGGCGTAGGAGCTCAACCGCACTTTTGTATTGATGCTAGAAGGCTGGTTAAGATCAAGGATTAGATTCGACGGCGTTGGTTGCCTAATCGATATCTGGAATGGAATTGAGTAGGGATTGTTTAATTTGTTTTATTGAAGGATTTATTTTCACTTTTGTGTTGAAATAAGTTTTTACTCTTTTCTGAGTTTGGTTTCGGTTATTCCATTAAGTTGGATAGTGTCCTTTGTTTCCATTTGAAACTGGAAATTCTTTTTCAACTTAATTCTTTACTTTTCGAGTGTTTTCACATTCTTTGATTTTTAGGAATGCTTTCCCATTCTTTAATTTATAATTATTTCTGCAATACCCAATGCAAGATGCTTTCGCATTGCCTTTTTTGTTTATTGAAAAATGTTGCAAGACATTTTGTCTTTTGAGGTTTTTTGGAATTTTGTTCTGGACTCTCATAATTTTCATTAGAAAAGGAAGTTTCTTTCTTTCTTTTTTCTTTTTGGGGAGGGATGTAATGTAACGACGCGCTCTGCGAACGTCGTCACACCGGTTTTAATTCTATTTTTGAACGAAGGGTTTCGGAGCGCGGAGTGAATGACATTTTGACGTATCGCTGTCAAAAGCACCTTTCTTCCTATATTGAGACTGGATGGTCGATATTCATGGCTTCGTAACTTAATTTCAATAAATCTCATAAAAATGAGAGTATTTTGGCCTAAAGGATAATAGTTTGTGTCCTCACAACTATCCTCTTGTGGAATTATAGTTTATTTCTGGTGAGTTGTCATTTTTTAATAAGATTCCCTTTGATGGAAATTCGCCACGCTCCTAATTTGAAAAATAATTGTTAAAATTCTATTGTTTCAGCTCTTAATCTGAAAATATTATGATTTCTTTTGCTATTGGCATTGTTCCAGCAAATTAAGGCGGTAAGTCGCGCAAATTTATAGAAAATTAGGACCTCGTGTTCACATATAGGAGTTTGTTCTAATGACATGCAATTTTATTACAGGTTTCCAAATTGGAACCGCCTTTTTCTTTTTCCTTTGGACTTTTTCTTTGGACCTTTGTCTTCGGTCATCTGCATTTCCTTATGGAAGGTTTGGACTTTTCGCCTCAAACATGGATGTACCGCATGGGCTTAAACTGAAAACTTCGCCTGCTACGAGCTTTCCCGCTGCTGTGTTTACATATACTCGCCGAGGGATGCCGTGAGCTTACTTTAATTATATTTTAAATCTAAACTTCAAAATAACCTAAAAGTGCATTGGTGACATAGAATCATATTGACATAGCTTATAAAAATCTAATTTTAAATTTAAGGTTAGTTATACATTAGGAATGTATCCTTACCTCTATTTCTGAATGCACACTGGAGTGGACAATAAAACCTTAAACCTCACAGTTTGGTTTCATTTAGCTCACCTCCGGAAGATTAAAAGTTTCCAGTATCCGCTGATTATCTTAGGCATGTGTATCTCCAAGGCGCCCGAACTTTTATGGTAATGTACTTACAAACCAATTTTATTTATATTTCTTTTAAATAGGAGATTACACACTTACTTCTTTCATTGTCATATGACACATATTTTTTTATTATTACATCTGACGCTTGCGAACCAAATTTTTTTTACTTTGTAATAACACATATTATTTTAATTATTACACATCAGAAAAGCGTTTTATATTATCACCAAGGAACTGTTTCTTAATATATACAAAACATACATACAACCTCTAAAAAAGACATCATACTATTAGAAAGGGTGCAAAGAAGAGCCACTAAAATGGTCAATGATTTAAAAGAGATGTCATACGAAAAGCGCCTTCTGGAACTAAACCTAACCACACTGGAAGAGAGAAGGAAAAGGGGAGACCTCATTGAAACATATAAAATCCTGACAAAACATTACAATGTATCAAACATAGAAAACATCTACACAATGAACTTCACCCCCCGAGTTCATCGAGTGGGGGTGACAGGTGAAGCCGCCTGTCACCCTGGCAGAAGCAGGCCGCGGCGGTGGCGCGCGTGGCGCGCCTCCCCGTTTCCGGGGACGAGTTGGGGACTCTGTAGTTCCCACACCCGAGAAGAGGGCCAGATCGTGAGAGATGGCCCTGGGTCGGCCGGGGTGCGAGGGATATGCCTGTCAACCTCACCTTCGGCAACCAAAACGACCCACAGGCGGCGTGCGTTTTAGTCGGTTCGAGTCCGACATAACCTCCTCCACTGGCTCCGGTGGGGAGGTATCCGTGGGGATTTTGCGCACGTAAAAAAAAAAAAAAAATGAACTCCAACAGACATCTAAGAGGTCACTCAATGAAATTATGCAAGCCTCGATGTGCCAGCAACCCTAGGTATCACTTCTTGCCGAACCGCGTGGTGCAAATGTGGAACTCCCTTCCGGAAAGTGTAATAAAAGCTCCTAATGTGAATATTTTTAAAAATAGACTTGATAAACATTGGACAATCAAAACACAAGTGCAGTGATATACACGCATCAGCTTATGCTGCTAGTGTATTAAATAATAATAATAATAATACTATTTATCTCCTAAATTATGAGACAAAAAATTAAACTGGTAAACTTAATTTTACAACTACCCACATGTGAAATATGTTTGAGTGTCGTAACGTATATAAAATAATGTTCTTAAATGTCATTGTAAACCTTTGAGGATGCCGTAAGACGAGACCGGTTATTTTTTCGGTTTAAGCCACTTAGGTGGCAGACAAGCGCACGGCCCACCTGATGTAAAGTGGTCACCGTGGCCTATAGACGTGTGTAACACCAGAGAAGCCACACTCGCGCTGCCGAAAAACCGCCGTGTCCTACCTCCTATGAAAAATTTAAATTGGATTATGTTATATGGCCACAGGTGGGCGCCCGTTCGATAGTGGCCATAAAATGTGTGGACAAGTCTCGCGTGAAGAACTCTGGCTCGGCTGTGGACAACCTCATCACGGAGATCAGACTGCTCAAGACGCTCACCCATCCGCATATTGTGCATATGCACAACTTCACGTGGGACGATAAGTGAGTACCTGAAAATAGTCTTCTAAATGAATTAATTTTTTAACACCCTTGCTCATAAACTGACTCTAATTTCACCGCAATTAGGCATATAATGGGCAAGGCATATAATAATATAACAAGCTCCCTAATGAAATTAGGGAACTTGGGAATAAATTAAAAATATATAGATGAATAGAGCCTGTGAATAAATTTAAAAATATAGTTAAACGTAAATTGTGCCAGAAAGGCTATTAAAAAGTCCAAGAATATTTGGTTGATAAACACGCTTGGAAGTGAGCTGTTCGCTCAACTACTCAAATAACTTTTTGTATTTAGATTAAGTAGACTAAGTGTATGTTTATAAATAGACCAAATAAAAAATGTCCGCTGAGTTTCTTACCGGAGTCTTCTCAGGTCGGGGCCGCATTTCGAACCGGTGTGGTCCATTTACTAATTAGTTTCTTATGTTCCTTTTTTATTGACGTGTTGTAAGTGCCGATTTAATGGTCTATGCAGAATAAATGATTTTTGACTTTTGACGAGTGAATGTTTGAGAATTAATTTCACGAGTGAGTTATAACTTTTTTTAAATTTTATTGCTCGAGTTGCTTTTTTAAAAAAAGTTTCGATACAAAAACATCGTTTTAATAAAATTTAAAGCATTTAGTATTTTAACTATTCAAAATCGGTTAAGATAAAAAAGATTTAAACGGTCCAGGCGGGATTCGAAACCCCGATCTTTCCCTTACAGGGGGAACGCTCTGACCACTAAACGCACAGAACCTTCGCCCGAAACCATCCACATTCTTCTATACATATATCCGTCTTACGGCGGCTGGGAGGCATCTACCGATACGTACGGTAGATGACTCTCACATCTAACATCATAACCATAAAGTTTAAAATTGATTGGCATTGTTTTCAGTGTATGTGGTATGTTTTATCTATACTAATACTAATACATATATTTAATATTATAAAGCTGCAGAGTTTGTTTGTTTGAACACGCTAATCTCTGGAACTACTGGTCCGATTTGAATGATTCTTTCAGTGTTGGGTAGTCCATTTATCAAGGAAGGTTTTAAGCTATATATCATCACGCTACTACTTAAGGGAGCGGAGCATTGATAATAAATGTTAACAAATCCGGCAATTTTTCATACATATTTTGAAGACTAAAACATACGGGCTCTAAGGGATATGAAGCTTCAAAATATACCCCAGGCGAAGCTGGGGTGGGTCAGCTAGTTATAACATAATATCAGGTCTTCACCTATGAAATTGCCGAAATATTCTTACAGATTCATGAGTTCGTTATTCCTGTATTTTAATAGCTATTTCCATTATTTATATTTTTTTTGAAAGTTGATTTCAAGATTTTACAACTCTGTATTAAATTTTGTTTTTATTGGCCGCTTGAAAAATTAAATTCGTTCTTCAAAAACAGTACTTCCTAAATGCTATCCATTTTGATGATAAATTTCGTATTACTTTTTTACAGCTGTCACTTATCAAAAATGTAATAAAAGTGTTTGTTAACTTAATGTTGTCTCATTCATACACAAAACAAGTCGTAAAATTTGAAAAAATGCAAAAATGTTGATACTGAAAATTGGGTTTTTTTTTATACAACTAAGGTGGCAGACAAGCACACGGCCCACCTGATGGAAAGTGGTTACTGTGACCTATGAACGTGTGTAACACCAGTGGAGTCACATCGGTGCTGCCGACCCTGTAAGAACAGAGATTTTATGTGCCCTCAGTGCAGAACACAAAATCAGGACAAGCCTTTGGTCTTCCCACTGACAGCACAAAAACTCTCCAGTGAGCTCTGGCTACCCTACTCACCACCGGGAACACAACAAGAGGTTATTATAGCCGTGATGTACATGCACACCGTAGGGTGGAGGTACTTCCCCAGTCGGACTGCTCAATTGGGCGGAAATACCGCCGTGTCCTACCTCCTCCAAAATGTCTTCAAAAAAACGACTTTCATATGTAACGACCTAATACTAGCAGAACCCCAGGCCTCAGGATATTACAGGGACTCCATACATTTATGTTTTTAATTGTTGCCAGGAATATTTACATAATAATGGACTTCTGCTGTGGAGGTGATCTCTCGAAGTATATTCTTAAATATGGACGAGTGCCGGAGAAGCGGGTGAATAGAATTCTTATTTTTTTTTATAATATATTTTTATACCACTTAGGTGGCAGATAAGCACACGACCCACCTGATGGAAAGTGGTTACTGTGGCCTATGGACGTTTGCAAAACCAAGGGAGTCACACTCGCGCTGCCAACCCTGAAGCAGGACAAGCTTTTGGTCTTCCCACTGACAGCACAAAAACTCTCCAGTGAGCTCTGACTACCCTACTCGCTGCAGGGAACACAACACGGGGTTATTATAGCCGTGGTATTCTGTAGGGCGGAGGTACTTCCCCGTCGGACTGCTCATACATTACATTAACTCACGCCTATATCCCCGAAGGGGTAAGCAGAGGTGCTAGTAGCCACATTTCGCCAATTTATGTTTAATATAATGTCCCAATATAATAGGTGGCGAGCCTATTACCATTAACCGGGCACTTATAACAATAATACACACATAACTTCGAAAAGCATCAAGTCATAGGTGTGTGCCATGGTAAAACCTGGGATCGAACCCGAGACCTCGTGTCATCAGTCCATTACCCATACCACTAGGCTACCGCGGCTTTTCTGCTGGTCATTGCTCATTTAGACGAAAATACCGTCATGTCCTACCTTCTTATATTTGATGATTAAACGAACTTACCTGTAAGTGAAGTTCTATCATAATTATACGAAACGCCTCGTCCGAAGAGATTAGTATTTTATATTGTTACAAGTAGTATCGCATAGATGTCGCCACTGTTGCACTAGTTGAGAAATTCTTTTACCTTACTTTTTTTTTTTTTTTGTAGGGGGTAGTCATATTTCTCCTCGGTGACTACCATAACCGTGCTTCCTCATTTAGTTTAGAGCAAGATCTTCATCCTCATGTCATTGATGTATTTCCCCAAGAGATTAGTAACGGGATTGTTAGGGAGGGCGGGAGGTTACTAATCTCTTCGGACGAGGCGTTTCGTATATAATTATGATAGAACTTCACTTACAGGTAAGTTCGTTTAATCATCAATTATACTTCACGCCTCGTTCCTCGAGATTAGTATTTTATATTGTTACAAGTAGATTTTGAGAGTAGGAAATATCGTCAATGATAACACCTTTTAATTTGATAAATAATTTAATGTTTGTGGAGGAACGAGGTGTGATGTTCCTCCAACACAAAGGGAGGATCCTCCGACCAGGCAAGGTGATCACGCCTGGCGGGCCGCGGCCCAACGATTGTCGTTGGGACGATGTACATATGTTCTCCCAGCGCGAGAACTTTACATGCGCGATGTAGGATTCGTAGTTACGTACGTACGCAGCGCTGGGTACATGTGGCATCGCCACATCACTCCCCTCCAGACCGGAGGTTGATTCGCGATGAGTCGGCTGTCTAAGCTCTCTTGATGAGCATGCCATTTCCAGTCTCAAGTAGTTCCGTTTCGTCAGAACTGGACGCCGCTTATTCCGTTAGTGGAACAGTCTTCCTCGCTAGTCCCAGTGAGTCGGGACTACCGCTGGTCCCGAAGACGCGGGACAAGTGCGGTGCTGCGGTGCTGCGGTCCTGCTGTGAAACGCCTTGAGTTGGGGCTCGATGCGTCGAGAGGAATCCTCGGCGAGCCGCCAGTGGGGCGAGGTGAGTCCTCGGCAGTGACGGGGCGAATCCTCGATGAAGCGAGGTAAGTCCCCCGTGTATTGGGGCGAATGCTGCGTAATGGCCGAGTGCCACGTAGACGGGAGAGATGTCCTCTTCTTACGTGGACCGTATGTACGTGCACTGTATGCCTTAGATGCAGGTGAGGCCGAAGGGTAACCAGGCTGCAGCGGTCGCTGCATGCTATGGTGTCCTTGTAAGGGCCGAAAGTGCTGGATGGCGAAGACTTGATTACCGCTCATGCGGGAGAAGTGAATGGGATGTGACGATGAGAATGCTGATGATATGTTCAGCGAAGGTTACGTGATCAGATCACGTCGGGGTCACCACTGTGGAGGAACGAGGTGTGATGTTCCTCCAACACAAAGGGAGGATCCTCCGACCAGGCAAGGTGATCACGCCTGGCGGGCCGCGGCCCAACGATTGTCGTTGGGACGATGTACATATGTTCTCCCAGCGCGAGAACTTTACATGCGCGATGTAGGATTCGTAGTTACGTACGTACGCAGCGCTGGGTACATGTGGCATCGCCACATGTTTATCCCTCCTTATTAAACAATTTTAACTAAATATCACAAAAACGTTTAAATAATATTCAATTAAAACTTCTTCTGCATTATATAATAATTAACTATTGTAGCAGAAGATAAACATAAATTACTACCTGTAAGTTGCATTATAAACTTAATTATTGCTAATAATCGACTGAGCTAAAAATGTACCATCATTATTCAAGATGGTTCTATTGTAGAACCTTGCAAACACAGTTGAGTTGCCGCTCCAACCAGCTGTGTTGCGGATTGCGTCGATGTTTACGCCGAGTGAGTACGCGCGTGATGTGCTGGCGTGTCTTTTATACCTATAAACAGTAAATCAGATTTTCTTAAAGGAGCTGTCTTAGATATGTAGCAGAGCAAAGTGGCAGCGGGACATATTGCAGGTTTTTGATTAAAAAAGGCGATGAAAAGTATCGGTTGTTTGGAACCAATTTTGGAAGTTTTGATTATATCTGGAATTTGTATGCTGATGTGGTTTGATGAGATATTAATGTTCCTAACATTTATTTTTGATAGGGTTTGCAAACTATGGGCGGTTATAAGTGCCAGTAATGTGATAGTTTTCTTAGCTAATTTTTCAAATGAAAGGTCACTATTCGGTTGCCACTGATTTAAGTGATCTAATACACAATTTGTGTCCCATGTATGGTTATATTTTGGTAAGGAAGGTCTAAGACGGAACACGCCCTTAAAGAATCTTAAAATTCTGTCATCTTTTGATATGTTGGGGCCCAATAGAATTGCAAGGGCTGAAAAAATGTATGATAGTAGGGACAGATGCACTGAACACATGTGTGTGAGTGTTCCTGCAGTAGCACCACCATTTCTTCAAATAGGTATCGTATTGCTTAATGGAGTTGGCCGATAGTGATGCCATTATTATTTCCATTGAAGTTGGTGGTAAGCTTCGTCTTGATAGCGCCTCCCTGATAAGATTGCTGCCACCAGGGTAATCGATTTGTGTATTCGACTGGAGCTGGAATGCGAGATTAAGGCGTATTTATGAGGTGGAAATGTTATAATTTTAGACACCGTAAGAGCTTGAAAGACTGGATACCAAGGCTGTGTGGGCCATAGAGGGACAACTAAAATACCTTCCGATTTTTCAGTGATTATTTTTCGTAGAACTTTCAAAATTACTGAAAATGGAGGGAAAGCATAGAAATTAGTATTGAGCCAAGATACTGTGAAAGCATCGATGGCTACTGCATCAGGATCTCTATGCCATGAGATGTAGGTTTCACATTTTTTATTTATTCGACTTGCGAATAAGTCAATAGCGGGAGGGCCAAAACAGCTAGTTAAATAGTTGAAGGCGCAGTCGGCTAGCTCCCATTCAATATCTGGGTGAATTTTTCGTGATTCAGCATCGGCGGTGACGTTATCGCTTGATTTAATATAAGATGCATAAATGTGCAGTCTTCGGTCTTCACACCATTCCCAAATTTCTCTTGTAATTTGTGTAAGGTGTGGATACTGAACACCACCCATTCTGTTGATATAGGCAACGGCGGTCGAATTGTCAACGCGCAAGAGAATCTGACGATCAGTTAGATCCTTTGCAAAGATTTTTAGGGCAATGAAAGCGGCCATCAATTCAAGAATGTTGATGTGCTTTTTACGCTCATCATTTGACCAACTTCCACTAGCGGTATCGTTCAGACAGGTTGCCCCCCATCCCGTCGTTGAGGCGTCAGAAAATATTTCGGTGTGATAGTCGTCATTTCTAATGCAACGTACTGAATTCCATATGTGATTAAGCCACCATTGAATATCCACTTTTAATGAATCGGGGATATTTATTACCTTATCATAGTCATCGTCGTTTTTTAGGTTAAGAAATTTGCAACGTTCAAGCTCCTTGGTGTGGAGAAGCCCGTATTCTAATCCAGGGCAGGCTGATACAAGTAACCCTGTTACTTGAGCTAATTTCCTGACTGAACAACGGCGCAACTTCTGAAAGTGTTCTAATTCAGAACTGATGCGTACCCTTTTTTCATGGGGCAGGCTTAATGTGAGATGGTGAGAGTTGATTATCATGCCTAGAAATTTACATGTCATGGAAGGTACTATCATGCTTTTTTGTTCATTGATAATGAAACCAAGTGAAATCAGTAGTTTTTTAGTCATTTCAATATTTTGGAGACAATTTGAAGACGTGCGTCCAAGGAGAAACCAATCATCTAAATAAAGGGTGGATAGGAAACCAGCTGTTCTGAGTAATTTTACAATTGGTTTGGTTATTTTTGTGAAAACAAAAGGAGCCGTATTAAGTCCGAACGGTAAAACATTAAACTGGTATAATTTCTGGTCATAGATAAAACGAAGATACTTTTTGAAATCCTCGTGTATTTTATTAGAAAGTATGCATCTTTTAGGTCCAGGGTAGCCATCCAACAATCTTTAGTAATCAGTTTAATAGCTGTTCGCAAGTCCTCTAACTTAAAATGATCAGTGTTTATGAAACGATTCAATTTTTTAAGATTTAATATTAATCTTGATTTGCCATTAGGTTTTGGAATAAGAAAAATACTTGATATGAATTGACCCTCGCTGGGTTCACACATTGATATCGCACCAATATGTAATAAGTCGCGTATTGCTGTGTGAAACTGTCTTTTTTCTACACTAGACTGAGTTGGGGAAGGCGGAACGAAAGTTTGAAATACTGGGCTCGAGAAAGGGATTTGGTAACCATCTATCCAAGAAAGAATTGTATGGTCCTCAGTGATTAGTGACCATTGGCCTCGAAAGAAGTGCAATCTGCCAGCATACTCAACTGTATTTAAAAACGGCGTCGTAACTGAGGGTTGGGCTGCGGCGGCTGCTGCTGACGCGGCCACTGCCTCGATAAGGGCGCAGGCGGCGGCGGGACTACCCGTGCTCTCAGTGCAGACTCGCGGCTCCTCTGATGATGGCCCGACTGTCTGTAGGCTGGACCGGGAGCTTTCCTGTTTAAATTCCTCTGTGTAGGTAATTTTGTTCGTTTCGACACATTTCTGGTAGATTGATCAGTTTTAAGCTCGACTCCTGATTTATTAATGGATTTAGCGGCTTTTAAAGTATCAGCCAATGTCTCTCCAAATAGGTAGTTGTCGATTTTTGTATTCGACAGATGTTCAGACATGTCCTTCTTTAGTGTGAACAAAATAAAGTTTCGTCTTGTCACGGAGTCGGCATGTTGGACATCACACAATAGTCTGCCAAGATTCATTAATTTTTGAAGAAGGATTTTGTCTTTACTCCCGGAATTCAACTGGTTTGTAATTATGTCACCCAAGCAAGAAATTGCGCTAGCCATCTGTTTTTGTTTCACTTCAATACCTTTATCGCGTTTTATCCAACTATCTAGCAAAGCGGCTTTTACTTCAGCATTTAGTTTTGGCGAATCAATATTAAGGCAGTTTGCAGGAAGCGGGTATTTTAATATTAATTCTTTTCTGATGTCTTTGTTTAATCCCTCTGTGGCTATATTTGTAAAACGAGAAGCTATCTCCTCACGGATGTCCTTTGCACGTTTCTCTGTAAGTGAAGGGTCTTCACCAAGGATTTCCAGAACATCTGTGTCTAACGTCTGTGACTGTACTATAGGCTCTTCCAGTGTGGGAGGCGTAGACGTGTTAGGCTGATCTAGGGTAGCCAGTATGTCAATTTGTGCAGACGTGCTAGGTTGCTCATGTGGAGTCATCGGATCATTTTGAATCTCAGTAGTTATTGTTGGTTGCTCAATAGCATAACTGTCAACGTTTTCGAACGTATCTTGCCCATGTTCTTCATACCCCCAATCAGAGAGTTGAAATACCGTGGGTGTGTCTGGAAAAAACACGAATATCAGTTATGATAATCGGTTTTTTAAAACTTTTAAGCGTGCGGTGAAATAGCCCCAGTGACTATTCAGGTTGCACGAAATATCATCGTAACGTAAATACGTTAAAAACATAGACGTCTATGTCATATTGTGTGCGGTTAAATAGCCCCAATGACTATTCAGGTTACACACTTAGCATCGTAACGTAAACACGTTAAGATGCATCATTTATAAAGTGCATTAATGTACTGAATTGATTGATTTTTAGACACTTTATTTGTTAACAAGCGGTGTACAGGTTAGGTAGCAATCCTCAATGAATTTAACGCTAACCGTCACCTTAAAATTGTTGCGAAAAGAAAATACCTGCACCAACGGCGGATTATGATAGTAATATGTAGGTACCCAAGATAACACGAAAATTATAATTTTTTTTCCACTTTCACTTATATATATTAAAAGTATTAAGTACCTGCTTCATCTGCATCATCAGGCACTGGTATTTCTTCCGTTAATTCCATGGTATTATTGGGGTGAATTTTCTTATCCAGCTTACGCACTTTCCGCATTAAACGTTGTAGTTCTTCTTCGCATGTTCGAGTTATTTTCCGTTTAGGCATTTTTAGAGATAAATATTTTAAGCAACAACTATTAATTTGTTTTAGATTAGTGTCTTAAGTGGCCGAGCACTAAATTGCGAATGGGGAAGCACGGTTATGGTAGTCACCGAGGAGAAATATGACTACCCCCTACAAAAAAAAAAAAAAAAAAAAATAAGGTAAAAGAATTTCTCAACTAGTGCAACAGTGGCGACATCTATGCGATACTACTTGTAACAATATAAAATACTAATCTCGAGGAACGAGGCGTGAAGTATAAATATATATATATGTTATTCTTTATATATGATATTTGTATTATTTCTCCGTCACCACACGGATGTATTAAATATAAGAGGAACATACTCAGATATAAAGACAGTCAGTTACTTAGGCCACTTCTTCTCTGTGTTTGCTGGTTGTTTAAACCAATTATAAACTGACCACGTCACAAAGATGTCACCACATTACTTACATAGTATAAAACAAAATCATTTCTCGTTTTAGTAGTAAAGTTATTGGGATATTTACCATGTTGTATTGTCCGCCATTACCAAAAAACAAACGAGAACAAAACAAAACAGTAAGTGTCGATAATCGTGTATCGTGAACGTTATGGAAATCGGGTTCGAGTTTGTAGTGAGAGTGAAACCAATCGTAGTGCAGATACTCGTAGTAAAAGAACTCGAAAGAGGGTAGATCGATATATTTACTCTTAAAAAACTTTTTCACTGTTCACCGCCAATACTCGTTTCGCCGTGATCATAGTGCTTGTGACAGCGCCGAAATATCTCGGAAACTAAACAATACAACATGGTAAATATACCGAAAACTTTAATACTAATGTGAGTGACCATGATAGTTTAAATACCTATAAAGTCGTTTCCCGCTGTCTGCCTGTCTACTATATTATGCATGCGTACATTTACGAAGCTATTTTTAATAGTATAGTATTATCTCTTAACCAATTAAATTCGTTAGATACGTTGTGCATTTAATGTAAATCAAAATCACCATTCAAACTATATAATTACAATGAATAACTAAAAGGTATAGCAAATTAAAAATTATGCGTAACCAAATAAATTCAAGTGCGGTACACGGTACAGAAGCTGGCCGGTGACGTCACCTTTTTTTTTTACGTGCGCAAAATACCCAAGGATAACTCCCCGCCGGAGCCGGTGGAAGAGGTTATGTGGGACTCGAACCGACCAAAACGCACGCCGCCTGTGGGTCGTTGTTGGTTGCCGAAGGTGAGATTAACAGGCATATCTCTCGCACCCCGGGTGACCCAGGACCATCTCTCACAATCTGGCCCTCTCGAGTGTGGGGACTACAGAGTCCCCAACTCGTCCCCGGAAATGGGGAGTCGCCGCGGCCAGTGATGTCACACTAACACTGTATACAGAGTTGTAGACTCCCGTGGGATACCGGGACGGGTCGCTAGTTAATTTTAACATTTTATTTGTTTGACAGGTATTATATTTTCTTCAGCAACTCGCATCGGCGCTCAAATTCCTCAGAGAAAAAGGTAAGAGTCTATTTCTTTTAGTGCTTTGTTTGATCCCTCCCGCATGTTATACCATAACTACACTACTGCTACTACCAGTGTTGGGGGGGGGGGGGTCAGCCCTTCTGTGGAGGACATTTCACCCCCTTTCCCCTATTCGTTTGATAACCGGGACCGACTGTTTAACGTGCTCTCCAAGGCACGGATCATACTATACTATTTTTCACTTATACCAGGTATAAAAGGATCGTATTATGTGTTATTCTGGATTATTATCTATCCCTGTACCAAATTTGAACCAAATTCGTTCAGCTGATAGAGCGTGATTGAGTAATAAACATCTGAACATCTTCACAAACCATTTTATAGATGCACACACATAAATATAATCAAGCCTTTATCCCCAGAGGGTTAGGCAGAGGTGAATTAATATCCTCATTTTACCAATAATTAATTCGGTGCCACGTAATAGGGGGTGAGCCTATTATAGATATTTAAACTATCATGGTCACTCACATTAGTATTAAAGTTATGGGGATATTTATCGTTCTGAGTTGCCGATATTTGGGCGCTGTTGCAAGCACCATGATCACACGGAGGAACTGGAGTATTGGCGGTGAATAGTGAAAAAGTTTTTAAGGCGTAAATATACTGATCTACCCTCTTTCGAGTTCTTTTACTACCAGTGGTAGTGCAGATATCGGAAATTCAGAACTAAGTGAGCCTATTGCCGTCTTCCGGGCACTATTGTTGACTCGAGCCATGCATTTGAGGCTGAGTCTGGGCTGTATAATATATCTGTCTGAGGTTTAACAGCACTATCCTTTAGTCGCCTTGTACGACACCGCATGGGAAGAGATGGGGTGGCCTGTAGGATATATGTTAAGTAAATGATTATTCCCCCAGGTGTGGTGCACATGGACCTGAAGCCACACAACCTCCTGCTTCACAAGGGATCTGATGGCAAATATATGCTCAAGGTGGCTGACTTTGGGTAAGTTATAGCAAGTTTTCATTATTTTTTTAAACCACTTAGGTGGCAGACAAGCACACAGCCTACCTGAAGGAAGTGGTTACCGTGGCCTATGGACGTGTGCAAAACCAAGGGATACACACTCGCGCAGCCGACCCTGTAAGAACAGAGAGTTACTGTGCCGTCAGTGTAGAAGACAAAGCAGGACAAGCCTTTGGTCTTTCCACTAACAGCACAAAAACTCTCCAGTGAGCTCTGGCTTCTCTACTCCGCGAACACAAGACGAGGTTATTATAACCTCGGTATTCTGAAGGGCGCAAGTACATCCCCAGTAGGACCATCTAATTGAGGGACGAAAATACCATCATGTTCTACCTCCTCGAGTCCTCCTCCCATCTAATTTCGTGCAGTCATTCAGAAGCTATTCGCGTACATTCAGTTCTTTAATGCGTTGCCCTGAATACGTAGTCACCATGTTTGCCGGGCGCTATAAATGTGCTGGTCTTAATAATTTCCAGGTTCGCACAGCATCTTACGGCAGAAGGTTCTCGGTCGGTGCGAGGGTCTCCACTATACATGGCGCCAGAGATGCTGTTTGGTGATTATGATGCCAGGGTGGACTTATGGAGTGTTGGTAAGCCATCTGAGTTGCAGCGATTAGGAGGGGGAGCCGCCTGTCACCCAAGATGAAGCAGGTTGTGGCGGTCCCCCTCAAGGGACAAAATAGAGACTCCGTGCTTCCCACACACAAGAGGGAGAACCTGGAGATAGCTCAGGGTCAACTTTGGGTACGAGGGAAATTGCTTATTACGATCCAACGACGGCGTGTATTTTTTGTCGGTTGGAGTTCGACATAACCTGTGGGAAGATGGGGTATCCGTGGGAATTTCCACGTAAAAAACAGGGATACGGTGGAAAAGAAAGAGAACAAGTAAATCCTGCCGACAGCAGAGGATTGCCAAACCAATGTAGTGGTCTGGCAATCCTCTGCTGTAGGGGACCCCAAGATGTCATTGTGGGTTTACTTTAGCGTCGTGGGTACGTGCGGAAGTTGTGCCGTGTCGTGTTGTATTGTGTGTGTTGTGTGGAGTTATGATCGAACTCGAACCGACTAAAACGACATGCCATGTCGGGTCTCAGATAGTTATTCGTCGTTCTGCTGTTCCAGGAGTGATAATGTACGAGTGCCTGTTCGGGCGCGCGCCGTACTCGTCCAGCACGTTCAAGGAGCTCGTCGACAAGATACAGCGCCAGGCGCCCATACAGGTACGTGCCCTGTAATACACGTACCCTGTAGTACACGTACCCTGTAGTACACGTACCCTGTAGTACACGTACCCTGTAGTACACGTACCCGGTAGTACACGTACCTGGTGTTATTGTGACCTGACTCCATCTTTAGTGCTCCATGGCTATTTTAGTATTATGTTATCTGTTTCAATGGACGACCATTTATAGTTTAATGAAATTAATATTACTTGGACTATTCTTATTTATTTAAATTCCCCTTAATCGCGGGTTCAAGTCCCGTCTAGGACACTCACTTTTTACCCGACTGCGCCACGGAGGGTAATGTGTTATGCGTGTATGTATGTAGGTATGTAGTTTTCTTTGTTGCTTTCTACAGACCAAACGGCTGGATCTATTTCGATAAGTGGATCTCAAATGAAAGGTATTAATCTCCTGAGTGTCATAGGGTTTATGACGCGTGTTGCGAATTATTTTTTTTATTTAATTCAAGCATTCCAAGTAGGGTATCAAAATAAAGATAATTAAAAGGAGAATACAAAAAATATATATAATTATGTCATATCTTACCTTAAAATTGTGAAATAAAAAAAATTATTAAAAAATTAAATACCCGACTGCACAAGAATCAAAGAATCAATTTCATTTATTCAGTTTAGGCACATAAAGAGCTCATATGAACGTCAAAATTTTACAATTATGTATGTCAAGAAATAATATAAAAATATTAAATATTGTAAAAATAAACCATTAGAAAGTGATTCTTTCGCTGGTTCGGTAGGTTAGTTCTACTGAGAAGATACCAGCAAGAAACTCAGTGAACTATATTAGAACTAGATTATTTTTCTTCTTCTTCTGTCTATAAGATCGTAACAGCTTTGACAGCAGGCTGGTACCCATTCATCAATTATAAACCGAAAGAAAATTAATGGGTACCGCCTGCTATCAAAATTATTTCGCTCATTTAGACAGCAGTTGGGTTTGTATTTTTTTAATAATTTAATTCATTCCAATCTAAATTGATTAAGACGAGTTACAGCGTTTTGTTTTGCCCCCTCCTCCAGATCCCCCCCAACTCGTCCATATCCGCCGGCTGCCGAGACCTGCTGATCCGCCTGCTGCAGCACGATCCCGACCAACGCATCACGTACGAGGAGTTCTTCTCGCATCCGTACCTCGATCTTGAGCATATGCCCTCCAAGGAGAACTATGAGAAGGTATGTTGGAACTTTTTCCAAAGACCATAGAACCGACGGCGGTGTCAAGTGTCTTCCCCCCCCCCTCCCCCCATATTCCGATTTCTGGAGAAAGATGGGGATGCTGTAATTCCACACGCGGTACCCTTCTATAGCCCTGGGTCAGTAGGGTTGCGCAAGGGATATGCCAGAAGCTACCTTATCAACGGCAGCTGATGGCCCGCGATAGCCGTGCGGTTTAAGTCGGTTCGAGCCCGATATAACCATTGCGGGGTGGGGGGGGGGGGGGTCCGAGGGAATTCATACACGTGAAGAAGAAAACTGAAGAATGATTCTCTGTTAATGAATTAGTGATCAGAATCAGTCATCAATTGATTTAATACTGCTGTTACGGGAGATACTCCTCGCGCGATAGTTATAGGATGTCCCCCCCCCAGGCGGTGGCGCTGATCAAGCGCGCCATCTGGCTGGACGCGCGCGGCGAGGCGGCGGCCGCCTTCGCGCACTACCGCGACAGCCTGCTGCTGCTGGTGCCCTGCGTCGGCGCCGAGAGCGACGCGCTGCGGAGGGCCGCCCTCGCCGCCAAGCTCGCCAGGTGCTGTTTTTTTTAATTTGCGCAGAATTCCCACATATCCCCACCACTGATGGCAATATGAGGTTATATCGGACTTGAACCGACTAAAACGCACGCCGTCTGTGTGGGCCGCAGATTGCCGGAGATGAGACTATCTGAGACGTATCCCTCGTACCCCGGCCGGCCTAGGAACGTCTCCTATGAGACGGCCCACGGAGTCTCATCACATCCTCGGGAATAGGGAAACGCCGCCGCGGCCTGCTTCTGCTAGGGCGACAGGCGACTCCACCCGTCACCCCCAGTCCTGCACTTATGAGGGACGGAGGTTATTTGACGACCTCCAACACGCCGTCTCCTTCACGAGCAAGTATACTCGCAGAAGGAGGCGCCGGCCGCCCACGCATCCGCGCAGCGAACCATCGCCGCTCGGGGCGGTGGAGAGCCTGAGAACCCTCACTCCCAGGGCCGCCACAAGCTCCCGCCTCGGCGTCTCCCACGCCGGACACTCGGTGAGCGTGTGCGGACCTGAGTCCTCGCTCGCGTCGCAGTGATGGCACTCGGACGTTGGCTCTTTCTGCATCCGACGCAGATACTTCCCGAAGCATCCGTGCTCGGTGATCATCTGCGTCAGACGGTACGAGAGGCTGCCGTGTGACCTCTCTAGCCACTCCCCCATGATGGGTCTTACCGCCGCTACTACGGCGCGTCCCGCGCCTGATCGCCCAAGTCGTAGCGCCCATTCCGCCACCATTTCCCTATGAATCCGGGATCTCACGGCCTGAATCTCTTCGGGCTCGGGTTCGTGTCCCCGCACCCGCGCTATTTTCAGTACCGATATAGCGCCGAAAGGGCTCTCGCTTTCAGAATCCACAGTGGCGATCCAGTGAGGAGACTCGCCCCGACAAAAGCTCGCCAGGTCCCCCACATCACAAGTTATTCACATTCTTATCGATTGACATAAAAAAAGTGAAAAGACTCAGATAGGACTCGATCTCAAAACCAATTCAATGCAGAGGGAATATTCTGACCACTGATCTACCGAGTCACGCGTTGAGTGCTCCAAATTCTCCTATACAACCCACTTGGAGCGTGGGTGGGTGACAAGATGATTGTTTAAAAAAGACATCAAAATGTTGAAGAAGATCCAAAGGAGAGCAACAAAAATGATAGCATCCCTTAAAAAGAAGTCCTACGAAGAACGCCTCCTGGAACTCAACTTGACAACACTGGAGCAAAGGCGGAATAGAGGAGACCTCATAGAAACGTACAAAATACTCAGCGATCACTACAACGTCAGAAACATAAAAGATTTGTACATGATGAACCAGAACACACGTCTTAGAGGCCATTCCTTGAAGTTAACCAACCCTCCATGTGCTAGCAACCCCAGAACACACTTCTTGCCATATCGAGTGATGAACTTGTGGAACTCTCTCCCGGAAACTGTAATAAGTGCTCCAACAGTGAACTGTTTCAAAAATAGACTTGACAAACATTTAAATAATTAAGAACACAAGTACAGTGATATGCACGTATCAGCTTGTAGAGCTGCTAGTGTATCAAATAATAATAATAATAATATAATAATTTGGAGCACTTTAGACGTACCTCAGTAGATCAATGATAAAAACATTCCCCTAGTAAGGTACTGATCGCGGGTTTGATTTCCGCCTGAGTCGAAACGACTTTTTCCTATCTTAATCGACATCATTGTTTTGAGGTTGGATTTCAAACGAAACGGCCAAAAATTGATATTTCCCGTAAAGCGACTGCCATCAATCATTCCTCTAGGACAATCTGCATCAGAATCTTGTACATAGTCAGCCTGGGTCAGTCCATGTGATCTCGTACCCGAGGAGATCATCTGGGATAGCCAAGATGGCGTGCGGTTTTAGTCGATTCAAATCCTACAAAAGTACATGTGTAGTAAAGTATGATAGGTCTTTGACTTCTTCCTACAAAAATAAGTTAATAGTATCATTACAAAAATGGACGACTTGATTGATATCTCCTCTGCCCCATAGTGGTTGATATTATGATCGCTTTTGACGTTTGAGAGTTTGAAATTAGATTGAAACTGGATTTTGAATAAAATTTAATTAAGACAATGGCCCTTTTTCCACAGGTATATGGAGCGTGCGGAAGAGCTGAAACAATATTTAAAAGGCACGAACTCTGTCACCGTGGCGCCCCCTGACGGCAACAAGGTCTGTGATCCAACCGCTAGTGTTGCCAGCTGCAATCATTGTAATGGTGAGTATTTTTATAGTACCACACTTTTTAGAAAATTAATGTAGCATTTTTTATGTTTTTATACCACTAAGGTGGCAGACAAGCACACGGCCCACGTGATGGAAAGTCGTTACCGCGGCCTATGGACGTGTGCAACACTAGGGGAGTCGCACTCGCGCTACCTGCCCTTCCTAATGCCCTTCTTGAAGAACCCCATATTGTAGGCGCTTGGGAAAACCTCAGCAGGGAGGTCATTCCACAGCTTGAGTGTGCTTGGGATGAAGTTATTATCATACCAAAGCCTTAAAAAATCAGCATCTAACTGTAAAAATTCCATCAAAATTGATGCAGCCACTTTTTGTTTAACTGTCACTGACAGACAAACAAATTTAATTTACCATGTTTGTTAGAGAGATTTGATCCTTATAATTTCCAAATCGATTGATGCGATAAAAATACAGGTATTATTTTTTCGGATTATAGCCGGTTCGATGACCGGGTGTGGCAGGTGAGTTTTTGAAAATCTCTATATGCAGTTTTGTTTCTTTTCAAAAATAGATAGTTTTCTTTGAGTGAAATTCGCTATCTAAGGTCAAAGTCTTCCACTCTGTAGATGGTGGGCTGTTGTCTCTGTCTACCCCCGAAGGAAGCCTAGTGGTATGGGTAATGGACTGCTGAGACGAGGTCTCGGGTTCGATCCCAGGTTTTACCATAGCACACACCAACGACTTTTCGATGCTTTTCGAAGTTATGTGTGTATTTATCGCAGGTTTATTAGTGCCCGGTTAATGGCAATAGGCTCGCCACCTATTACATTGGGACCTAAACATAAACTGGCGAAATGTGGGTGCTAGCACCTCTGCCTACCCCTTCGGGGATATAGACGTGAGTTTGTTGTTATGATTGTTTGTCCTGTCCCAGGCACCCCCTCGTCCTCTGGCCAGTCCTGTAGCTGTGGCCAGGCGAGCTCAAGCGGCGTCACCGGGTCGCCAAACGTACAGACAGACATGCAGACAGACGCACTCGCCGCACGGGACACCGAGCGAGTGAGTATTATCATTAAATTGAAGCTTTGGTCAGTTTTACGGTCAATTCAGATTTGGAAAAATTTAATCTGTTCAGGTGTGATTCAAACACTAGGCCAAAGCCTGCCAACATTAGAAGAGGCCTACGTCCAGCGGTGGACTACGATATGCTAATTGATTTTCACGATTACAAATCCCCGAAGTGGTAGGCAGAAGTGTATTAACACCCAAATTTCGTTAACTGTGATTTTCGATCCCACGTGATAGGGGGCGAGCCTATTGCCGTCAAGTAGACACCATGATAGCTGTATATTTACTATCGGATGGAGAAGTTAGTAGCCTTTTTTTTTTACGTGCGCAAAATGCCCACGGATATCTCCCCACCGGAGCTGGTGGGAGAGGTTATGTCGGACTCGAACCGACTACAACGCACGCCGCCCGTGGGTCGTTTTGGTTGCCGAAGGTGAGGTTGACAGGCATATTCCTCGCACCCCGGCCGACTCAGGGCCATCTCTCACGATCTGGCCCTCTCCTCAAGTTAGTAGCCTCTACGAAACCCGCGGGAAGCACTATTAAATTCCACTGAGAACCAATAGTATTATACACTCAGACCAATGCAAATATGTATATTCAAGAATACAAATATTAGCACTTAGCGGGAATCGAATCTCCTGCGTAACCGCCACGGCACAGAGGCCGCCCCATCCTACTCTACTGATGACATTATATTTACCGTGATACATGTGATACCCGCCCGCAGGCCCCGACGCCCCCTGGCGGCAGTTCCACGAAGCCGACGCCCCGTTTTGGCTTCAAGAGACTGTTCGGGCGACAGGCCTCCATACCCTACCTGGACGCCAAGGACTCCAGCATCGTGAGTACCACGTGTAGCGACAAGTCGCTGAACATATTCGAAAATGTATTTGCCACCATCATTTTTATAAATTACTACCACAAAAACCACACCAAGTTTATTCGTTGACGCACATATGCGTCCTCAGCTTAGCTGTTTTTTAGAAAGAATTAATTCCACTAACATGCAAAAATTTAAAGAGACTCGCTACAACATGTATCGCTATAATGCATGTAACCACTATTTTGACGCATATATGCGTCATTGACTACAAGTCAAATTGAAATCAGAAAATTCAATATTTAGGACGGGACTTAAAACCGATACCGGACTTACCAGATCCACTAGTAAGAGTCTATGTTTCTATATTACGTAAATGTGGAATACATCAGTTAATTTCATTAATTGATTGAATTTGCTTCATTGAATATACAAAAATGATATTAGTAAATTGGAATGTAGACAGAAATATTAAACTTTAGTATGCAAATTGTTTAATATTGGAATAAAAAATAGTTTAAAACTAAATCCCGACTACTGAAAAGTATTAAACAAGAAAACATCTAGAATAGCCGTGATCGTATGCCACTTTTCCCTAGAATGTTTTGCTTTTTTTAGACTAAGTGAGCACGGCTAATCTAGATATTTTCTTGTTTAAATACTTTTCAGTAGTCGGGATTTAGTTTGAAACTTATTTATATTAATTTGCAGGCAAGCAATAGGTATAATTTATATATATTTGAAATGTGCTAATTAAGCCCTTTCAGTTGATATCAAACACAACATATTTATCTCAAATTTATTTTTTAACACAGTACTTTATGACCGCTAGAGGGCGCCACAATAGATTCAGTGGCACGTTATATAGACTATAACCAGCGGACGACTAAGACGCTTCTAACGATACCTCATTTGTACAGTTCTAATTAGTGGTTGAGGAGCTATGAGGTAACAGTTAAAATCAAACCTCTCCTTTTGCTTCGCCGTAATCGGGTAAAAAATGAAACAGACGAAATTAGAACCTGCGATGCTCAGAGCAGCTGCAGAGGGAGTGCTCTGACCACTGAGCTATCGAGTTACTCCGAGTGCTCCATATTCTCGTAAACAACCACCTTGGGGCGACAGTAAGAGGCGTCTACCGGTAGTCATACGAACTATAGGAAACAATGCAATCATTTTACACGACGCGGGTTGAAGTCCCCTCTGAGCGTTTCCCTATTTCCAATCTTAGTCAATTTATTCTTATTATATCACATAGGTGGTAGACAAGCACATGGTCCATGTGATGGAAAGTGGTTGCCGTGGCCTATGGACTTGTACAAAACCACGGGAGTCACACTCGCACTGCCGACCCTGTAAAAACAGTTTCTCTGCCGTCAGTGCAGAAGACAGAACAGGACAAGCTAATTAGGACGGGAATACCTCCGTATTTTTTTTTTTGTGATTTATAAACTAACACCGTATTAAGGCTATTAATCTCTATCTCCAGACAGCAGATTCGAGTCAACAAGAGAAGAAGATAGCCACAGGAGAAGCTGTCAACGATGGCTGTCGGATCTCATAGTTGCTGCACTCTTGCCGCGGCCTTGCCCGCTAATGGTTGTAATATTTTTATAAGCGTTGATAGCTTGGTGGTTAAAGAGTTTAGGCGGACATGTCCCAGGTCAAATCACGAGCTGCAGCTCGTTTAAATTTTAAAAATACAAGATAGAGGCTGAAGTTTACAAGTAGAACATAATCGGAAATAAGACAGGCTGTTTTTTTCCCGGGAATATTGAGTACATTGTATACGCTTGGTTACCGTATTCGCAGGCGGAGCCGGTACAAGCTTGTTGTATATAAATTGTAATATATCCGTCGCTTTATATATCTTTTATACAAATTGCTATCACTGGCCGCTAAGTTTGTTCTATGACGCATATGCGCGTCTTGGGCAACTAGTATCAGTTATTCACCAGTTACCAAACACATACATTCATATAATCACGCTTTTATCCCCGGAGGGTTAAGCAGACCCACGTAATAGGGGGTGAGCCAATTGCCGTCTTCCAGACACTATTGTAGATTCAAGCCATGCATCTGAGGCTGAGTCTGGGCTGTATATATCTGTCTGATGTTAAACAGCCCTAGCCCTTAGTCGCCTTGTACGACACCGCATGGGAAGAGATGGGGTGGTCCAAATTCTACTCTACCGGAAACCATAGCGACTCAAATATATTTTATACCGACTGACACACATAAATGATGACGCACGATTTTAGTCATGTTTAGTTAAGTAATTTAAGAATATAAGACTTTACTAAAACACTCCGGTATTGTGGTTTCCGAATTATTTGTACATAGTTTACGAATTACTAGTAATGTGGGTTATTTATTACTAGTACGCTACACTTCACTAGTATAGTGGACGTCGAATTACTTGTAACAGGTCACGAAATACTAGTAAAGTGGGTCACGAACGACTGGTAACGTGGGCTACGAAGAGTTAGTGTGGACTACACTTTACCAGTAAAGCGAATTAAGAATAACTTGTAACATGGAGTATGCTTTACTTTTACTAGTAACGTGGATTACTAATCACTAGTAGCATGAATTAATAGTAATAGATGTAGGCTACACTTTACTAGTATTCGTATTAAAGAGATTAATGTTATTTTATAATTTTGTTAATTTTTTTTATATAGTATATTTAAAATTATAATGCAATCCTTGCTAAGGCAGATTTAATAAGAATTAAGATTGTTATTAAATCGCAAAAAATATAATAAATATAATTTTTATAAGACTTGTGTTCATTCCATAATAATTATTTTGTTTGCAAACTGTATTTGTGACCAACAATTCAATATTATGTGTGTGTGATTATTTTATGATTGTGATTACAAACGTGCCTTTACAGCTTGGGTTTAATTCTTGGTAATTATACCCCTCCCTTTTTACTCAGCTGCCAAGGAAGGGTAATGTTTTACGCGCTATCTACACTAATATTATAAAGAGGAAAGATTTGTACCTATTTTTGTATGTTTGTAATGAATATGCTCAAAAAGTACTGGGCCGATTTAAAATATTCTTTCACCAATAGAATGCTACATTCTTCGTGAGTAACATAGGCTACTTTTTATCTCGATATTCCCACGGGATCAGGATTTACGCGGGTGAAACCGCGGCGCGGTGCTAGTCTTATATATATATATATATATATATATATATATGTATGTATATATATATATAATTATTCTGGCGTTAATCCCGGTGCCTCCGCCTCTTCGAACCCAACTGCGTCGCAGTTTTTCCATGAAGTAACTGCCTTCTGACTTTCACCAACGCATTGCAGATACGGTTATACCAGGTTATATACTTAATTTCTATACTCATAAAGTGCAAAATTAAATGACTCATGACTCTGCAAAAAGTCTTTCAACTTTGAACTTTAACCGCTTTGCATTAAAGTCTAAAATTATATAGATTTAGCAGTGTCTGCCGCTTGGCAGTGGTTTCACTTCATCAAAATCGAGGCGAACTACCCGTAAAACGACTGCCATCAATTAGATAAGGCTAAAAAGTACATATTTATGCATTCCCTTTACATATTTATCAAACCCACGACCCTTGCGTAGCAGGCCTACGCTACAAAGGCCGTCTATGGTAACCAGGGCGTTTAGTCGCATAATGCCTAATTCGTGAAATGGCACCCGAGTCTGAAAAGGACTAATTCGTCAAAGGGCTAATTCTTAAAAAGACTTTCGTGAAATGGCCAACTCTTGACCTTTTCAGACTCCGGTGCCATTTCGCGAACTAGGCATTATGCGATTAAACCACCAGGGTGTGATGGTGATCAAAGGAACTCTATAACGAAACAAGACAAAGTAACCCCAAGACAGACAACAAATATAAAAAATAAAACGACACTTTTTTACTTCATAATATTTATTTTAGTCAGAACTTATTCTACGGACGAACGGCGCACCAGCGTCCTCACTCACTCCACTATCGCCGTCTCCCCTCCACTCGCAACACACGCCGCGTGCCGTCTCACTCTAACACTAGTACAGTTCTATAAACCTCCTCTTTACCGCTAAATGCCTAGTACTCGGCCGATATCTTATGAGTTATAATTACACATTATGCTGCTGTTTTAACGTACACTGGAGTTGACGTGCCCGTGAGGGCACAAAAACATTAGAATTAAAAAAAAAATTACACATGGTAAGCGGCTACCATCACTTTCTAGAGCCTTTTCCCAATTCAGGGGCTTTCCGATCTAAACGTGATGATAAACTACAATATTTTCGGATTGTAATTCTGTAGATACTATGGTAAGCGGTTACCACACTCCATATAAAAATATTGTACACACAAAGGTACTAAATATAATGGTGGCACTATATGTGGCTATTTGTATTTGCGTGTTTGTCATATTTGGCAAACAATTACAGTATGTTTGACATAGTATTTGCCTCATATGCCTATTTTATCAAATATAGTCTATACCAGAGTGACAGAAAGGAACAAAAGGTCTGCTGTCTTTTTTTTATACCACTTACACACAACCAGAGGGGTCACACTCTCGCTGCTGACCCTGTAAGCACAGAGTTTCTGTGCCGTCAGTGTAGAGGACAAAGCAGGACAAGCCTTTAGTCTTCCCACTGACAGCACAAACTCTCCAGTGAGCTCTGGCTACCCTACTCACCGCTGGGAACACAACACAAGGTTATTATGGCTCCCCTATTCGGACTGCTCAATGCTTGTGTGTTTGATTACTGGAGGCCATGTATGGATAACATAACATAAACATAAACTCACGCCTATATCCCCGAAGGGGTAGGCAGGGGCGCTAGCACCCACATTTCGCCAGTTTATGTTTAGCTTCCAATGTAATAGGTGTAAACCTATTGCCATTAACCGGGCACTGATAAACCTGGGATCGAACCCGAGACCTCGTCTCAGCAGTCCATTACCCATACCACTAGGCTACCGTTGGTTTTTACCATGTATGAATGGTCATATTTGCCAAATACAACATATGCTCTATAGCAAACACTAATAGCCATGTGAAGTGGCACCATAAATTTTAAAATTATACGTCGAGACTCGTTCAGAGACAATTCAGTTCGCTTTTATTGAATTCAGTTTAGTTAGAATTCATTGATTGGGTAGTGTCCCATATACCAATAATTCTTTATGTACACTTATTATCAGATCTATTTTGATTATAAAGACTCAAAATGATCTTAAAACCAAGGTATTAATAGCAAATGAAGCTGTTTTATAGATTTTAATTGTATTATCGTCCGAACTAAAGATGTGTACCGAATATTAGAATAATCAGTCAACAGGAAGAGGGATACCAAGGTGTTCAGATCGTTTTGAATGCTTTGTTAGTCAAAATCAATCTGATGCTGATTGTACTTATAAAATAAATTAATATATTTATAAATTACTCCTGAAATCCAATTTTCATAACAAAAAAGTAGTTCAAAATTCAATTTCGATCTAATGTCAAACTTCCAAAATGTCAAATGACAAGAGAGCTAATCCTCGCAATAAAAATTTTTTCAATATGGAATCACTCAATCGAATATTAAAAATTATCACAATGTTAATGTTCTTTCTGGAAAATTTTGTTATATAACTTTTGATATTTAAGTTTGACAAATCGAGAATGAACTGAATTTTGAATATGTTTTTTATTAGAAGTACATAATATAGTCCTTCGGGAGGTTACCGACCAACCCCTCAACACAAGTGTCAATACGTTTATAGAATAAAATAGAAATTCATCAATTTCATAAATTTTATGAAACTTTTATAAACGACAATGTAAGTGTCAATCCCATACATTCCTCATTCTAACATAAACACACGCCTATATCCCCGAAGGGGTAGGCAGAGGTGCTAGCACCCAAATTTCGCCAGTTTATGTTAGAATCTATATAATATAATAATATGTCTCAACGTAATAGGTGGCGAGCCTATTGCCATTAACCGGGCACTTATAAACTTGCGATAAATACACACATAACTTCGAAAAGTCATTGGTGTGTGCCATGGTAAAACCTGGGATCGAACCCGAGACCTCGTCTCAGCAGTCCATTACCCATACCACTAGGCTATCGTCATTCTGTTATACAATACGCCGGCCAACGAGTTGACATTTGTCTAGAGGGCAAAACTCGAAATTAATTTTGTTTTTCACTTCATATATGGGCCGAATACTTTCATTTTCGCCCCATACATAAAGTGAGGTAACTCTACGAACTCAGTTATACAAGATATACTGCCTAACACTACTTCATACTTAGAAAGTAATTTAATATATCGACGGTACAAGACAAACATACTGTGGTTTGTATTCTAGACACATACATAAACATAAACTCACGCCTATATCCCCGAAAGGGTAGGCAGAGGTGCTAGCACCCACATTTCGCCAGTTTATGTTTAGGTCCCAATGTAATAGGTTGTGAGCCTATTGCCATTAACCGGGCTGTATTCTAGAATTCTGGTAATTTTTCAATCTCGATTAATCTGGCAACAGATTGTCGAATCAGTCTGCAGATAAATCGAGTTCAAGGCTATGTGTCATTCTAGAAAACAAGCCTTACCCCTCGTTTACACCTAAGTATAATGTATTAGACAAGTTGCAATATGTCGCAGGCTACAGTGTGAACGCAAATGTGTTTTATACTTGTATACAACTTGTCCGCTATACATCCTATGTAAACGACACAGTATCTGAGATACATGTATATGACAAGTATTGTCTTCTACAAGTCTTCAACAACAAGTTTTGTATCAAACAAGTTTACAACTTGTCTCTTAGTGAAAACGAAGGGTTACAGTAATATTTGTCTTTTAGACCATCTATATTTATCGACTAGCCATTGCCCGCGACTCCGCCTGAATGGATGTCTGTAATCGCGACTTGCGGTCACATCTCCACTTCTACAAGATTTTAAATCTGACCAAGAGTTTTCTGACAAAAAAACTACCGCATCAAAAGATAGTTTTTACGTCCATCATATGACTAAAAACGACCTCAACTCAGGCAGATTCGCTGAAATAAATTTATACACACATATACTCAACCGAAGGAGTAAGCAGAGGTGTTTTAACACCCACATTTTGCAATGATTTTCCCACGTAATAGGAGGGGCAAACCTATTACTGTCATGCGGGCAATTTGTGACAATTAACTATCAAGTAGAACAGTCCTAACCCTTAGTCCCCTTACGAAACACACAGGAAGAGATGGGGTGGGGCTAATCTAGTTCACCGGGAACCAACAGAGTTTAGATAAGACAAAAAAGATATGGGACTGCTCAAGTATTATGTAAGCAGATTTATTACAATTTTTATCACATACATCACACTCACGCTGTCAACCCTGTAGGTTCAGAGTTTCCGTGCCAACAATGCAGAAGATAAAAATCACTGCGAGTGAAGGAAAACTAGAAATAAAACCCTGTACCAACCCGTCTGGCCAGCCAGCAGTGGACTACGATAGGGTAAAAGTGGTGATTGATACCCAAAGATATCGGCCCAGTACATTTCCAACCTACATACAATATACACATACAATCCCTACCAGCAGCGGAGGGGATCCGGCCAGCGCTCCAGCGGGATCCAACTAATAATTATAGTCTTCATCTCCGTTGGTATCCTCAGGGTTGTATTTATTCTCGTGGTCGTGGGGCTCCTGCTTGATTTGCACATCCATGACTGGCAGGTTGAACTCAGGGTAATCTGGAACACAAGATAATTATAATGACACTAGGGTCGGTAGCTTTGGTTGAGGAGTCGGTCTCACGATTCAGAGATACCGGGCTGGAAAGGTTAAAGGATTTTTTTGGAGGATAGCTTTCTTTTCTTTTATTTATACCACTTAGGTGGCAGACTAGCGCACGGCCCACTTGATGGAAAGTGGTTACCGTGGCATATGGGCATGTGTAACACTAGAATAGTCACACTCGCGCTGCCGACCCTGTAAGCACAGAGTCTCTGTGCCGTCAGTGTAGAGGACAAAGCAGGGCAAGCCTTTGGTCTTCCCACTGACAGCACAGTGAGCTCTGGCTAGCCTACTCACTGCCGGGAACACAACACGAGGTTATTATAACCACGGTATTCTGCAGGGCGGAGATATTTCCCCAGTCGGACTGCTCAATTGAGCGGAGCTATCATGATTCATGCGGTATAGCCCAGTGACAGACAGACAGACGCAATAAAATCACATTTAACTGATTAACAAAGCTCTGATGCTTTCCTCTCTGGGTTGAGGAGTCTGAGTCACTCCGATAAAAGTCAAATAAAGAAGTAAAGTAGCAATTAGCGGACCCCAGGGAGCAATGTCAGGACCTTGGATGTACCCGGGAGAAGGGAAGGGAATGGCTATTAGTATATAAACAATATTGGACGACAACTCACTTCCATCCATAGCAAGACCTAGGCCGAAATTGTACATTTTAAACATTTTTTTTTTCTTTCAATTTGGTAAATCAGTCTATTTAAGACATTTGGTTACTGTGGCCATAATATCTGGTCTATAAATGATTTCTGACTATTGCAACCGATAAAAGCCTTTTACATTACAGACTCGGATATCCGCGGATACAGATACGAATATCAGCGGATATAGGTACGATACTTGCAGTTACGGATATCTGCAGATATTTATGTGCAAAAATACCTGCGGATATCTGCGGATATAGGCGCGGATATTTACGGATACAAATATCCGCGGATATGGTGCGACTATAGATGTGGATAGATAGAAATATTCGCGGTTATAGGTACGGATATCTGCGGATACAAATATCCGACAAGCGACTAGCATGTCACGCATATATAGCACGTACCGTCGTTGGGCTCCTGCTTGATCTTGATGTCCTCGGGCTTGACCTTGGGCTCCTTCCGCTCGCGGTCGCGATCGCGCCGCTTCTGCTTCTTGTCGTCGCGCCGCTCCTTGTCGCCCTTGTCGCGCTCGCCGCGCTCGGCGCGCTCAGCGCGCTCGGGGCGCTCGGGGCGCTCACGCGAGCGGCGGCGGCGCGAGCGGGAACGAGAGCGGCGACGCTGTTTGCTGCGGGAGGGACAAGGATAGAGAACGTTAGAGGTAACACAATTTATGTACTTTATTTCCGGTGATTTCCGGCAGAGCTGAATTTGGGCCACGCGTTCTTCCCATGCGGTGTCGTACAAGGTGACTAAGGGATGGGGATGATAAACATCAGACTCAGCCTCAGATGCATGGGTACAACAATAGTCCCCGGAGAGCTGCAATAGGGTCACCTCCTATTACGTGGGACCGAATTTCACACCGAATACTGTAAAATGTGACATTCCATTGTAGAATTTGTGAAGTTGTTAAATTCTAAAATTAAAGTGCAATCTTATAACGAATGAAAAAATGTAATGATATCTTATTCATTTAAGTTTGGACTCTTTTCATCTTAGCGTTAACCCCAGTTGCATCCTAAACTTCCACTTCGAAATCGGGGGTCCACTTTATCTAACTGCGTATTTGACTGAACTTCGATATTTTCCGTGAAGCGACTGCCACCATCTGACGTCCACAACCCAATGGAGATATCGAAACATTGCAGTTAGACCAGCTATTGGACTTTTTAGAGCTCCAACTACTCATAACGACTGCTATAGATGTTCGTATGACAATCGGGACCGATGGTTTAATATGTCAGAGACACAATCAAACCAATGCAAATACACATATTCATGCATACAAATATTAACACTGAGCGGGGATCGAACCCGCGCCTCTTGCGTAGCGGCCGCGTTCACTACCGCCACGCCACAGAGACTTTGGACATTTGAGTGTATATAAATGAAGTCTCAAATTTAATAATGATATTGCAGTGTCGGTGATGTAGAGGCGGGGCGGGAGCGGCAGCGGGAGCGACGAAGGATCGCAAACCAAGCTGCCCGCGTACGAAGGCAACTCGGGCGTCGGAGGTCGATGAACGACCTCCGCCCCCCATGAGCGCCGGCCTGGGGGTGACAGGTGGAGCCGCCTGTCACCCTGGCAGAAGCAGGCACGGCGGTGGCGCGCCTCCCCCTTTCCGGGGACGAGTTGGGGACTCTGTAGTCCCCACACCCGAGAAGAGGGCCAGATCGTGAGAGATGGCCCTGGGTCGGCCGGGGTGCGAGGGATATGCCTGTCAACCTCACCTTCGGCAACCAAAACGACCCACAGGCGGCATGCGTTTTAGTCGGTTCGAGTCCGACATAACCTCCTCCACCGGCTCCGGTGGGGAGGTATCCGTGGGGATTTTGCGCACGTAAAAAAAAAGTGTCGGTGATGTGACAATAGTGTGACAGTTAGCAGAAGACATAATGTAATGTTACATACCGTTGGTCATCATCGTCCCTGGTGCGCGCTTCCCGGTCGCGTTCCCGCTCGCGGCGGCGGGAACGGGAGTTGGAGCGTCTGCGGGAACGGGAGCGGGAACGCCCGCGACGGGCCGCGTTACCTGCTGGAGGGGGGAGAGATAGGTTAGTTGAGGAGTACTTTGTTATATTTAAATGGCCAGTGATTCAATGACAGGTCGAGTAAGAGTTTTATTCTATAATGGCAGTGTTATTATATAAGTCTAATAGAAATTAAATTTAGCTAAAAAGGCTGTTATAAAATGGGAAATATTTTTTTTCTTTTATTCTACTCAGTAAGCACACGGCCCACCTGATGGGAAGTGGTTACCGTGGCCTATGGACGTGTGCAACACCAGAGGAGCAAAGTTTATATTTTATCATCAAATGCTAAGCTGAGATGCTGCTTAAAAATAGTGGCCGCCATTTTGTTGCTATATAATAAAGGATTTTTCTTTCAAAATCAATGTGTTTGTTTCCAGGCTAGGATTATAGAATTTAAAAAATTCATTGGTTTAGTTTAAATTTTCATTAAAATAAATAGATAAATAAAATCAGGCTCGAGACGCACGGTGGATACTTTTAGCTATTCCTTATTAATGTATTAATTATAAGGCTGAGTTGACTATCCTTGTCCACTTCAAGATTACGCTCTGTACATGTATTAATTATTACAAATATATATCCGCGGATCTTCTCTCGTCGGATATCTGCGGATATCCGCCGATATTTTTCACATCCGCGGATATTCGAAGAAGGTAGAACCGTATAGGTACAGCTGCACATCCCTAACGTGTCTGTACACGAGTGCGGTACTCACCGGGCCTGTCCCGGTCGTGTCCCCGACCCCGCTCGTCGCGGTCCCTCTGCTCGAGGCGGTACCGCTCCCTCTCCCTCTCGTTGTCCTCACGTCCAGAGTGTTTGATGTTCACGTCGGCGCCTCCGCGACGGGTGCCTCCTAGGCCTCCACCTGTTGGAACATTAATGACAATATATTTTTTTGTATCCTATTACCTGACTGTTTGGGGTCATATTTAACATGTTTGAGATACAAGGCAATCTGATCTGCAAGCTGCCAACTTACAATTTAAGTCTCTGACCTCTCAACTTCGAGAGAAAAACGAATATCAGAATCTCATACGTGAATTAGCAGGTGAGGTTAGCTTGGCCTCTGAAAATCACTGCACTAAACGGGAATGGAACTCACGATTGCTAACGTAACATTCTTAACGTTTTACCAAGTTGACAATTTTATTACTAGAATTTTTAGACGAAATTACACTGCTCAAAAAAAATTATACGTGATAAAAAAATTATGCCGAAAATATAAATGATATATAGAGTAAAGTCAGGAGAGTATTGAGAATTGCCTCTCGAGAAATCCGTCAAGAAATTTTTAGAGGCTCTTGCATGACATTACTTAGAAAATGCTTTCCTATCATTTTTGGAAACCCTCTCGAGAATTTTACGTAACGTTGTACAGAAGGTTGTACTCACCCAGTCTCCTCGGCAGCCACCCCTTGACAGTGCGTGCGCGCTCGACGTCGACGAGGACCCTCTTGCCGTCAATCTTCTTGCCATCGGCGTGCTTGTACGCGGCTGTAACACACGAGCGCAATGAAACCTTCTGCCGACGGGAGGCAGGCGGCCGTGGGAGCTAGCGTGCCGGCGTTTTGGATTTAAACTGACATTTTTTTTGCTTTTTTTGGAATTACAATTTTCTTAATTAGTTAAGTTCCTTTTTTTTCAAACTTATTTATTTTGAGACTGAGCTTTTTTGAATAATTAATGACAATTTTTTAATATTCTATAAATTTTAATTAATTCCTAATTATTTCATCATGTAGTTTCATAATATCATAAAAATTATAAAATCTCAGTAAAAATCCAACGTCATTTAATTTTTTATTCGAAACCACGTACACCCGCCTATGTATATTATACATTATTTTGTCAACGTCCATTTTTTTTAATAAAGAAAAAAGTCTATAGTAAAATAAAAATAAAAAATTCGCAATTAAGGACGATTCAGACGTTGAAAAAACAATTTTTTTAGAAAATTTATGAATTTTTCGAAGTACTTAGGGTCTCCGTACACTAGCGTTTTTAAAGTGCGTGATGTACAGACGCGCTGTCAAACTGTTCAGTGTATAGAGATATTAAGTGCTCAAAATATTAAACCATGTAACCTGAACTCATTTGAAGAGTCATTGTAGAACCATTCACAAAAAAAAATTGTGTCTAGACCGACAATACAGAAATTACTGTCAATAATTTAGAAATAAATCTGTTCAGTCACAATATTGCATGTTTACCACCTGTAAAGTCAATTCGCGCACCTCCCGACTCACCTGCTTTGACCAGGCACGTCACATTGCCCGGTCAAAGTGCGTACACCGTTACAACAATAAAAATATATACCTACTTTTAGTATACCTACCGTACAAGCCGAGTACCAATATATAGTCGATAATATTATAAAAATATATACCCACCATTATATAAATACCTACCGTTTCAATTTAACCATATTATTACTTACGAACAAAAGCTTCGCGGTTATTATCCGTATTATCCGTTTAACGGCGATTGTAACACTTTACCTGGTGCGCTTTTACTTACTTTGTCCATGCGCATATTCAAGTTATATACTAAACACTCAGTGACATCACTACTTATCGAAAATGCTGAGTTTTACCACATTGAGTACAGCTAAATGGACACTACTAGGGCGTTCATAGAAACATAAGAAATTTATTATTCTTGCCCGACACCTCAATAGCCCGATAGTTATAATATTTAGGGCTCATTATTAAAAAAAAATCGATACTCGCCTCTTTGGTGTTGCCAGTTTAAATTAATTAAATATAATAAATATAAACCTGGTGTTTTAGTCGCGTATATGTTACTGTAATATACCGAACGCCGGATCTGTATAATATCTACTAGTATATCGTAGGCAGTGAGATGGACATGTATTCGGAAATTTCTAAGTAAGTTTTAACTGTTCCAGGGTTGAATTAGTATTAAGACACATTTATCGATGGCTTTTCGTATTTAACTGTAAATATTAAACAGTTAAATGCAAAAAGTCATTGATAAATGTGTCATAAGAAAGCTATTTTTCTTACGCTTGGAATCTTTCGTTATCAGAGCGAGGTACACGCGCTTTGATTACTAATATTTCAAAGCGTATGAAAGCGATACATACCAATAGCGACAGGCTTTCGTTAAATGTATCTTGACTCTTAATTGAGAGATGTTACCATACCAATCTATCGATTGTCGACCGCTGCCATCGATCGATGAACGGTAGAATGGATCAGTCGAATATCTATCGATAGACAGACGCATGCGGGCGATCGTATGTTGTATGTAGATTATCGTAGGTCGATGAGATCGATTGACAATCGATTGATTGGGGTGGTAACACCCTGAGAGTTACATATTAAAGAATCAATATTTTAATTTATTCATGTATTTTTTTTAAGACGCTGCCTAATTTTTAGCTTTGCCATAAAAAATACGATATACCAGTAAAAATTATAATCGTTCCGCGCTTCAATCTTTACAATAACACAATATATATGTATTACCAGTGCTATTTTCCTAACATATATTGTATGTTGGCATCTTACCACATACAAACCTATGGAGTAATCTCGGTTTGTGGGTAGGTCTACGGCAGGTCTGGTTCGGAAAAGAAAACGAACTTATTAATCATGTACCGCAAGTGTGTTCACGCCCTTACACAACCACAGAGCCGTATACCCCTTGTAGGATCGCGGGACTACACAGCGAGTCTTACAAAGGCACTGAGACTTAAATAGTCGATGAGACTTAACAAGTCACTATGACTTACCAAGTCACTGCGACTTATTTTTATCATTACATTAATTGAGGTCACGGGACCCTACATCAGGTAATACGGACATTGTGAGTGTTACTCCTCCGCACGGTTACTTGACAAGAATATCGAGGACTAAATTAAAATAAGAATTCAGTTTAAAAATATATATATAATTGTCAAATAACAGCTACTTTGTCACGATAACGGGACTCTATTGGTGTGTAGTTAGTCGCCGAATCGCGCGGTTGTAACAAAGTAGCCAGCGTGTGAAGGTCTTTATTTGAACGCTCTCGGAGGAGAAATAAATATTAGTAGACCTTTCGAAATTTTAAACAAAATCATAGATGCTAAACCAATTGAAGCAGATCGTGTCCTCGCAGTTTATTTAATGAAATTGATCAAACAAAACTTGATAACTCAGGTCCGTTTGAACTGGGTTCCTGTCTCTCGAAGACTGACACGGTGAAATAGATGTCTTTGAAGTTGTGTCAATAAATCAATAATAAAATGATTGATTGATAGATATATTGTTTATCATAGTTTTGACTTCCGTATGTATATTCACATGTTTATTCACGACATATTTAGACAGAGGTACATTCTCGAATTTGAATGGCGCATTAGTCAGAGTGACTAATGTGCAGTCACTCTGACTAATCAATTACTGTTAGTAGCATGGTCATAAAGTCCAAATAACTACACAAAATATTTGAATTGCTTTGTTAGTCGCCTGGACTTAACCAAAGTCCCAATCGTTAAGTCCAAACCACTTGGAAATTGTTTTTCAGTCATCTAAGATCATCTTGCAATATGATTTTTAAATTAATAGAATTTATTACATAAACGACGACACTTCTCCTCCGAGAACGTTTCAAAACTCCCGCGCAAACTGAAACGCAGGGAGCTGTCATTATAACATATTTAGTGATGTTACTCACAACTGTTTTCGGTAATATTGAAATAGTTTAACAACCAAATATGTTATAACGAAGTTGTAAATATTTTATAATAATTAACAAAAGGTTACTTATGTTGATACATGTGCTGAGATGTCACTGTTTTAGCCATTAACTTACTACAATAGAAAACTTTAGAAATGTTTGGTTAAGATAAAGCTCAACTACTATTTAGTTTGTGATTGCTATCAAGATGTTAAGTCCAAGGATGTTAAGTCACAGGGAGTTAATGGTGAACACCTTATGGGCAAAACTAGTCATTGAGACTTAATGGGCCAGAAAATAAGTCTCTAGACTATACAAAACTAACATTAGGTCTGTTCAATAAATTATATGATACAGGAGGGTTAGGCAGAGGTGAATTAACACCCACATTTCACCAATCATTGTATTCGGTCCCACAGAATAGGTGGAGCCTATTGCCGTATTACGGGCACTTTTGTCGACTCGAACCATGCATCTGAAGCTGAGACTAGGCTGTATATATCTGTCTGATGTTAAACAGCCCTATCGCCTTGTACGACACCGCATGAGAAGAGATGGGGTGGCTCAAATTTTACTCTGTCAGTAACCACGCGGCAATTATGATGCTTTTCGTTTTTGATAGAATATCAAAAAGAAAAATATTTTTACACGATTTTTGAATGTAAATATTTGATAACACCTTAAAAACCGTAACATACTAATCAAATCAGTACAGTAATACGATCGAACGATCAGAAGTACGAGTGAGAACAAGCCAACTGACAAATCTCTCCAAAAGAAACACGAGGCTTGTCATAGAAGTGACTACAGGCCACTGGCGACTAAATAGCACCTGACACTAAATAGGAGTGAACACAGATCCCAAATGTCCAGAATGAATGGAAGCCGAGGAAACCAGCCTCCACCTGCTGGTCGAATGCCCCATATAATCCCTCGAATGACCCTGAAGATATTGACAATCTGAAGGTGGAACAGATCATAAGTTTTTGCAAGGAGACAGGTAGGTTTGTCATAACACTGCGATCGTTGGGCACCCCTTATCCTCCACTGGAGAAAAATAAGGGTAATGGGAGAAATGGCCCATACCTAGGGATCACCCGTCCAGCTACAACGTTCCCTGCTGACAGTAAGTACTGTACTTGTACTTAAGTATATGTTAGATATTATTAAAATATATATGATATATTTGTATATCTAGCAATTGGAACTCACTGCCAAATAACGTTATTGCTGCAACCACAATAAATGGATTCAAAAATAGACTTGATGACTGGCTACGACTAGACAACACAGAGCTCAAAAAAGTGACGGACAGTTAAGGCTTCAATAGAGAGACTACACATTTTATCACTAGATGACTAGATGTGAACACATCAGCTTGTAGCTGCTTGTTCATAAATAAATAAATAAATAGCTTATAACTACACTAATAACTGCCCATGAGTTTTCAATTAAAACATTTCCATCCAAAGGTTGCCTGTAAGAGATCGCTTGTAGCGATAAGGCCGCCATTTGTATATTTTTCATAATGCTGTCCGTACATGTACTGTAATGTGTTGGTATACAATAAAGATTATCTTATCTTAGTAAGGCAAGTATGGTACAGTGACACCCCGCACAGACCAACACAACATTCCGTCGTACAATATAATAGTGACTCACAGTGCATGTCCCGCTCGTGTTCATACTCGATGAACGCGTAACCGCGCGGTTTGGCGCTCTCTTTGTTGTATATCATGCATATCTGGAACAAAGTAGAAATTAATTAGAAACTGCGAAAATTTCCCACGGATACACCCCCGCCGGAGCCGGTGAGAGAGGTTATGTCGGACTCGAACCGACTAAAACGCACGGAGTCCGTGGATCGTTTTTGGTTGGCGAAGGTGAGGTTGAGGCAAATCCCTCGCACCCTAGCCGACCCAGGGTTATCTCTCTCTCTAGCCTTCCTCGGGTGTCCAAAGTCCCCCAACTCGTCCATGCAAACGGGGAGGTGTGCTAAGTGGTCAACATAGGTATGTTTCCGTCATCATTCCATCAAGTTTTCTTTGTGCCTCAGAGAGCATATTAAGCCGTCGATCCCTATTTGAAAACTAAAGAAATATGGCTTCAAATAGGTGATATGAGGTTTCAAAATTTACCACGGGCGAAGCTGGGTCGAGTCAGCTAGCGAAACATAAACTTACACACACATGTTGATTGATGGATGAAGCTCTAGCACAGGGTTTCGTACAAGAGCGTATTATTTGAAAACTACCCGCTTAGTAACATATTCTTTATAAAATATTTTTAAAAAATACTTACTTTTTTAATAGCTCCATATCCTTCGAACTCTCTCCTTAGTTTAGACTCAGATGTGTCGTAATTCTGTAAATAAAATATTTTTTTTAGACTTGAATATTATTTGTAACGTTAAAGTAACCTAAAGGTGGTTTTCACAAATCAATTTATGATGTTTAGAACTTTAGAAAAAGAAAATATTCTCTAAGGTGATTGTTGTTAAAGGTTTGGCACCTTCCACCGTCATGCAAAAAAGTTTCACTTATAAATTTTTAATCATTTAAAAAGATGTTATTTTAAAACTACAACGCTTTGGTTTTTTTTTTTACAATTTAGGTGGCAGACAAGCCAAAACAAGGCAAACAAATTATTCTATTGTATAGATTTTATGCAGGTCAGAATTATTAATTGGTTAATTAAAATACTCTTTTCTGTCTAAAGGCGACTACATAATTGGTAAAAAAATATAACATTAAAAATATAATAAAAATACAACTTACAACTCTAGCCACAAACAAAGTTTTGAAGGGGTCCATGGTGGCCTTGGGATTGGTGGTAGGGTCCCACAGCGCGATCTCCTGCTCCAGCTTATACGCTGTCTGTTCCGCCCTTTCCCTTCTCCGCCTCTCCATGCGTTCCTCTCTGGTCTCCACTCGAGTTGGTGGTGGAGTTTCTGATGGGTGCTGTGGATGACAAAAAATAAGTGATATTCATGGTTCCTTTTGCTTGGGTGACATAGTTTTCTTTTTGTTTTATTCTAAACAAGTCAAGTTCAAATTCTTTATTACTCAAAATACTACAACATAATTACATCTTTTTGAAGTCAAATTCTGCTTCTAGGCGCTAGTAGAGAAGAAACAGCGCAACAAACTCCATTGCCGCGTTTTCAAGATGTCCGCTTATAAATGCTATCCTAACACAAGCAATTTAGCTTAACTGGGGTTCTAATATTCTTTATAAAAAAAAGGTGGATTTCTTAAGGCTAAATATGAAAGTAGGTAGATAGATAGATAGATAGACATTTCTTTATTGTACACCAACAGATTTACAGTAGGACAAGTAGGTAGCATGTGTGTACATTTTTGGGGAAGGGTAACACAATAAATGATCAAAAAAGAGCCACATACCCTAGAAATATCACTAAATGGGAATGTGATAAAAAGAACCAGAAAGCTGAAATAGAGATGCTGATAGCTCTCAGAGACCGAAAGCCAAAGTGGTCCAGGAAAGTCACAGAATGGAACCTTCCAATACACTAAGCAGAGGAGAGGCAAACGAGGTATGTTCGGTGGCCAGACAACCTGAGGCTGCTGGCTTTCTGGCAGAGGCTGTAGCTTAAAATAGCAGTAGCAGGCAGTAGCTTTAAAATTAAGCTACTTAAGAAATATGTATAACTTAAGTTTAAATTTAATGCCCCCAGTTATACAACATGACCACTTATTGTCAAAATTGAAAAATTTGGATTGTAGTAAGGGAGCCGGTCCAGACGGTATACCACCCATCTTTATCGCATCTTGTGCTAAATATCTTGTTACTCCCCTGCTTATAATTTTCAATCAATCCTTAACTACTGGAATCTTTCCAGCAGAGTGGAAAAAGGCCAAGATAGTTCCTATTCATAAATCAGACAAAGACGATCTTGTCACTAACTACCGACCTATCTCAATACTTTCAACATTTGCAAAAGTTTTCGAATCTCAAGTGTGTCCATTCATAAATAAACATTTTAATCTATATGTTAACAACAGTCAACACGGTTTTGTTGGTTCTAGATCTACTAGCACAAATTTGGCTACGTTCACAGAGACTGTGACCGAAGCGTTGGATTCTGGCAAACAATTTCACGTAATATATACGGATTTTAGTAAGGCCTTCGACCGTGTCTCTCATAAGATTCTCCTTCATAAGCTCTCCATGTATGGCATTACAGGCACCTTACTAAAGTGGCTGCAGTCATATCTTCACGATCGTACTTTCTCCGTGGTCATTAACGACTTTGAATCCGTTGCCCGGGCTGTAACATCCGGCGTACCCCAGGGTTCCCATATTGGCCCGATACTGTTTAATCTCTTTGTGAATGATCTGCCAACATGCTTCAATTTTTCTGAGAGCTATATGTACGCTGATGACTTAAAATTCGGCAGAATAGTGGAATCCCTAAAAGATGCCTCTCTTCTCCAAAATGATCTAAATAGACTATATGAATGGTGTGATCAAAATGACATGCAACTTAATATTAAAAAATGTTTTCACATCAAATTTTCCCGTAAGGTTATCCTACTAGACTTTGACTACTATATAAACAGTGAGAAGATTCAAGAAACTGATCAAATAAAAGACCTTGGTGTAATCATTGACAGGAAGTTAACATTTATTCCTCATGTGGAAAGTATAATAAAAAAGGCATCTAAAATGCTGGGCTTTGTGATATGTAATACAAAAATCTTCCGGAGTATTATTATTATTATTATTATTGATTATAGACGAGCAGCTTTGAGCTGATATGTCTATGTCACAGTTCACACATGTTGAAGAACAGTTCAATTTAGTCACTACACTTGATTGAGCCCATAGTTGTGAAGTTTGTTTGTTAGCAACCAGTGATCCAGTCTGTTTTTAAAGTTGTTCACTGAAGTGGCAGTCACAACATCTTCGGGTAGTCTATTCCAGTTGTGGACTACCCGGTTACTAAGAAAGTGGTGCGCAGTGTTTGTGTTTGTTGTTGCACGAATTATTCTTAGGCTATGTCCTCTGGCTGATTTAGTGGGAACTTTTGGTATGTAAATTGTGTGCATATCAGGCAGGTTATACTTATGGGTTATGATCTTAAATGTCTCTATTAGGTCACCTCGAAGGCGTCTCTCCTGCAGGGTAGTGAGATGTAATGCTTCTAGTCTCTCTGCGTATGTTTTACGTCGTAGACAAGCAGGGAGCTTAGTGACTTTCCTTTGCACACTCTCCAAGAGGTCAATATCCTTCTGGAAGTATGGGCTCCAAATTTGGAATCCGTACTCCAGAAGTGGTCTTATGTAGGTTTTGTATATTTTTAGTAAAACTTCCACAGTTAAGGTCTGAAACGACTTTCTTATGGCATATATGAAAGAATTGGCTTTTTTTACAATTTCAGCAATGTGATCTTCCCATTTTAGGTTAGAGGTTATCACAACCCCCAAGTCTTTTTGTTTGCTAACAGAGTTAATAGGCATGCCATCCAACGTGTATGTGATTTTGGGGTTTGTTTGCCCAAGGTGGAGTACACTGCACTTGGACTGGTTTAACTGGATGATCCAATCCTTTGTCCATTCGTGAACTTGATTTAAGTCATTTTGTAGCTGACCAGAGTGGATGAGTGGATTGGCAAAGAACTTTCCGTCGTCCGCGAAGAAGGAGGATTCAGATTTGATGCGTTCAATCAGGTCTGACACATATATGCTGAATAGATGGGCCGAGAGGACGGATCCTTGAGGAACACCACTCAGCACTTGTTTCTTTTGAGATAATGTGTCTCCTATTCTTACCTGAAATGTTCTATTGGAGAGGTACATTTCTATCCATTTTAACAATTTGCCACGAATTCCATATTGGCTTAGTTTTATGAGTAGACGCTTATGAGGAACTTTGTCAAAAGCACGTTCGAAGTCAAGATAGAGGATGTCAACTGGCCTCCTGCCGTCAAGATCATTTGTCCATGAATGCAGACATGATAAGAGGTTAGTGATTGTCGATCTCTTTTCAACAAATCCATGTTGTTTTGTAGATATTATGTTTTCCCTTTCCCCTAAAATATTATTGTATAACAGTTTAGTCCGCAGTATTCTGGAATATTGCAGCGTGGTTTGGATGCCACATTTTGCCGTTCACTCAATGCGTTTAGAACGCATTCAAAAAAGATTTTTATGGCATTTATCATACCGTAACTTCACTAATAAAAGGATTAGCTACCACGCAAGACTCATGCAGTCTGGAATGATTTCATTGTCAGATCGTAGAGATTTTAATGATAACGTTTTTATGTTTAAGGTCCTGCATAACCACCTTAGTTGCCCAGAATTGCTAAGCAAGATTAATTTTCGAGTGCCCGCCAGATACCCTCGTAATTGTATCACTCCCTTCTACCCACCACTACGTAGAACAGCTTATGGCGCTAACTCGCCGATCCCGAGGTTCTCTAGGTCAGCAAACGAAAGTAGTGATATTGTGGATATTTATGCAGACTCGCTACTCAAGTTTCGATCCACATTATTAGAATATTATAATAATAAAGATTGTTAGATTGTTTTATGTACGTGACGCTCCATTTTACCTCTTTTAAAAATCTTCTGTGTGGTCTACATATCTTTGTGACAGAAAGGGAAAGGAAACAGTAATATATATGTCAGTACCTAGTTTTATATAGCATGTAGTATTTACCTATAATTATTTGTCACACTCGATTCATATCTAACTTAATGTAATTTCTGTAGCTTGTAACAGTGTAAACAAATGTTGGTAAATCTAAATAAATAAATAAATAAAACCTGGGAGAGTTAGAGGCTACTGGGAGAGGCCTTTGAACCGCAGGGGCAAATTTATTGAGGGGACTGGTGTGCAGCACCTACTATTTTTAAAACTGTTATATTCTTTTATTTTCTGTGTGAAACTCTTTTTCAATTAACAAAAGGCTCAAATTAGAATTAGAATTTTACCATGGCACACACCAATGACTTTTCGATGTTTTTCAGTCATGTGTGTATTTATCGCAGTTTTCCCTCGACTCAGTGCAAAGACGGGCATTGAGGTTGACAATCCCATACTCACAGGTAGTGTGGAACCTCTTAGCCTTAGGAGGGATTTTGCTTCACTGTGTGTGTTCTACCACCTATACAATGCCTGCCCGCAGCTACATTCTATCATTGCACCTCTCTCCATAGGCAGGGAATTCATCCTCACACATTGCAACCTGAGACAGTGCGCACTGTGCGGTATGAAAGAAACTTCATCACCATGCACACTTAAGCTGTGGAATGATCTCCCTGCTGCAGTTTTCCTACAATATGGGGTTCTTCAAGAGAGGCATCAGAAGGTTTCATCATGGTCAGCAGCGCAAGTGTAACACCCCTAGTGTTGCATACGTCCTTAGGCCACGGTAACCACTTCCCATCAGGTGGGACATGTGCGTGTCTGCCAACTAAGTGGCATAAAAAAAAGGTTTATAAGTGCCCGGTTAATGGCAATAGGCTAGCCACCATTGTGACCTAAACATAAACTGGTGAAATGTGGGTGCTAGCACCTCGGCCTACGGGATATGGGCGTGAGTTTATGTTACATTTTTAAATTTATTCACATTTCCTAATTAATAAAACTTTTAAACATACAATAAAACATTCCTGTGTAAAGCTATAATGGGTCAGGTAGTTATCTATGAATTTAATCCAATATTTTAATAATGATTATTTTCAATAACGACAACATGTTATTTTTCTGTTATCTTTCAATTCAACCTTGCTTACCCTGGTTTTACCAAAGTTTCAATTTATTTTCCTAATAGATGTTTCATACAGCTACACCCGACATGGATGCCAGTTAATGTTAAAGCCTCAAGCCCTAATCTGCGTCCAAATTATCATTAAAATCAGTTCAGTGCTTTAGATGTGACAACAACTAGCCCATCGCAGTCCACTGCTGGACTAGGCCTCTCCCAATATTGGGAGGCTTTGGCCGACTGTTCCCACACTAGCCAAACGGGTTGGTACAGGGTTTTATTTCAAGTTTTCCTTCTCTTGCAGTGATATCGTCTGCGTATTTTTCCGTTGGTCGCCACTTACGACACCCTTCGGACGAGATGGAGTGGTGATACTTGTATTCTTTCTCTGTTACCACACTGATATGGTTTAGATGTGAAAGCATAACAAACAGATCGACAGAATTCCTTTCCCATTTATAATATTAGTATGGATTTTACTCTTGCAAAAACTATGGTTTTTAAGGTTATAATGTAAGGATATTACATTGGTGTCCTGGTTTAGTTATAAACATACATGAATCTGAGAGCATTTATATCAACGTATTGATAAAATAATATGCTGATGCCGTGTGCCGACAGCAGATTCTCAATCATGCCATCAGTGTTTTTATAGTCGTGGTAATTAACACGCAACAATAATTATCTAAGCATATTTCATACTAAAACCACAAGCGTGTTATTTTTATAATAACACTACATACATCTAAAGGAGAAATAGAGCAAACAGGTGACAATTTGGTACCCAAGAGATGGCAATAGAAGCCGAGGTCGTAAAAAGGGAAGATGGGAGGATGACCTGGAAATGACTTTAGGTCCGCTCTGGACAAGAGTGGCGGCAGACAGAAAACAATGGAAAGAGTTGGAGGAGGCCTTTGCCGTAAGGTACACCGAACTGAGAGATCTTTTGTAATTTAGTGTAGATGTTATTTATAATTATGTTTTAAATGTGTAAAATTTGTCAAAAGTTCGGAAATAAAGGTTTTTATTACTATTATTATTACATACATCTAAAAAACTTATGCTAATGAGTTCAAAAGGTTCGAATTCATGAACAAACTAACCTCAAATACGCTGAGAAAAGCGCCGACGCCATCGTATCCCTTTTGTTTCTTCTCGTGAGGGAGCTTCGCTGCCGGCGGAAGGTACGGGATAGGATCCCGGGCAGCAAACAAAGCCAGCAAATTAGGAGGTAAAAACTGCGTCATCTTGCCACAGAATTGTCTTCAATAAACACTTTTATATCACACTTAAACTGAAAAAATTACATACTAACACCACGTCGTACACATTGTAACACTTCACGAAGAATAATTTACTGTAAATGAGTTGTTCTTTCACTTTAATCGCACAAGAAATATAACACGCTTTCTGCCACTGGCATCCGCCATTTATATTTTGTTGTAGCGTCAAGTTCCACAGATGTTTAACAAGTGAACAAGTTCTCAACTCAAGTTTGCATTGCACTGAGCACTCAGTGTTGCCAGTGACCAAAATCTGGATTCCCCACAAAACTGACGGTAAATCCCCAATTTGGGGGTTCATAAAATCAAATTTCCCCACAAAATTAATTAAAATTAGTCATACATAAACATAGAAATATGCTTTTTCCCGCGTATTTTGCATGTATATTTTTGGAAATTTCATTTTAACTCATATGTTCCAATTAAATAGGTTTCCCCTGTAAAGGTAGTGTCAGTGTGAGTGTAATAAAAATAAAAGATAAACTTCTACAGGCGTTCCGCACCTCAACTTCTAAGTCACTACCACAAAAATATATAAGTACCTAGATGATGGGAAGGAAATCAAGAATTAAAGACCTATAGAAAACTTATCGTTGGGTTGGAATGAAGTTACCCGCCAAATACAACACCAGCGATATTATTAAGGCTTTTATGTACTTCAGGACACATACCTTGGACATAAACTGCGAGACAATTGAGGCCCTGACGCGCGGATTGTTATGTAGTAATCTATGCTTGGTGACTTTTAGCTCGTCCACCACCGTCACACCCTGTGCTATCTTCAAAAAACGCCCAAGTAACGTTTACTGACGTATAGAGCACATTTTAGGTCCTATATATATCATTATATATATATATATGACATGCATGTCCCAAGCGATATATAAAGAGTTAAATAATCTGTAAAACCTTATTATAAAGTAAATAATAATTTACCAATACTTATAATACTTATTACTTCTGAGTTCATGTGTGGAGTAGATAGATAGACAACAGATTTACAGTAGGACAAGTAGGTAGCATCTATACAGTTCAATGTACAATGGGCGGCCTTATCGCTGCAGCGATTTCTTCCAGGCAACCTTGGGATGGACAGTAATGTTATGAAAATAAAAGATATGGTGTAGTTATCGACTAAACTTAAATAGATAGTGTATTAAAACAAAAGAAAGAGAGAAAAGTAAGTAAAATAAAATTAATATACGGCTTTACACAAAAAATATAAACATAAATTCTGATATACAAATACATATAGGTACATGTATTAAATAAATATATACATAAAGTAGATAGTTCATACTAATACGAATAGTGAGTGAGCACATAATTGTTAGCTATTACCTACTGTGCACAACATGATAGGTAGTGGTTCTTGACCATTAATTTAAATACATTCACTGACTTTGCCCGTCTGATGTTCAGTGGCAACGCGTTCCATAAGCGCACCGCCCTGACAGTGAAAGACTTGTCAGCAAAGTCAGTAGAATGTATTGGCATACTCAGCCTCAAATTCTCGGACGACCTCAGGCATTTCGCATGTGTGTCATAGAGGAACTGGAAAAAAGTTCCCCGCATTTTCCCCTCATAAGCCCAATCCCCACAAATTGCCCAATTGGGTTGAAAATTCCCACAGTTTGGAGAATTCCCAACACATTGGCAACACTTTGTGCACCACAGACTACTTAGGGAAGGGATGATCCATTGTCGCAATAACGCAAAACGTTTAATTATTACCATTTGATTACCATCATAACTTAATGGACTGTGAAGTCCATTAAGTTATGATTTTATGATAGCAATAAGTAGGTAAGAGAAGTAGTGGTACTCAAGTAATTTAAGAAATTAATTAAGGTGCTTACTTAAGTAGTAAGTACTTACATGGATATATTAAATGATTTTAAAGTAATAATTAATTAGTGTTGACCCCGGAGTCGGAGGTGAGGGCCTCTGATGCGCCGCAAAAACGATGACTAATTAATTCCTATATAATAAGTAATAATCATTATATTGTAATAAGTGGGATAAATAGAATGAAATTAATGCGGTTGAATGAGCCTTACTCATAATTCAATCATCTGTAACTAGCTGTAGCCCGCGGCTCCGTCTGCGTGGATATCGATTATTGTAACACATGCCTATCCAGAGGTCGATGAACGACCTCCGCCCCCCATGAGCGCAGGCCTGGGGGTAACTGGTGGAACTGCCTGTCACCCTGGCAGAAGCAGGCTACTCGAGGAGAGGGCCAGATCGTGAGAGATGGCCCTGTGTCGCCCGGGGTGCGAGGGATATGCCTGTCAACCTCACCTTCAGCAACCAAAAACAACCGGGCGGCATGCGTTTTAGTCGGTTCGAGTCCGACATAACCTCTTCCACCGGCTCCGGTGGGGGGGTATCCGGGGTATTTTGCGCACGTAAAAAAAAACACATGCCTGTCTTACCTCAAGGTCTAATCTACCTCGGTTCAGCTGTTGAAAGTGTAACATACAGACAGACAGACCAAAATACTTTTGTATTTATAATATGGATGGTATTTAAACGTATATCAAAAAGAGTACATTTTGTACAACAAAATAATCCAAATTCACATCAAAAATACTGATTGAGCACCAACAAACTACTGCAAGTAAGTAGTTAGTTAGCAACCAACCAACCAAACAATTATAAAAAAAATTACCACAAAGACATAGGCGGGAGCTCCGCTTCGCTTCGCTCCCGCCTTAGTCTTCTAACCTAACCTATCCATTTCGGGGTGGGTGGTGATCATTCTGAACTTAATTAGATGCACAATCAGTATTTTTACTGAACGCGAAAATATTATCTTTATAATATTAGTATGGATTTAAGTATCTAATTAGAGAATATATAACGTTGATGAGGGTTGGTATATAAAAATAATATTCGAATATACGAGCAAAAACCAAGCGGTTCGAAGACTCTTATCTTTGCCGCACGACCAAGGCCTGGAATTCATTACCAGCTCACGTGTTTCCTTCTTCCTACAGTCCCGGGTCCTTTAAGCATGGCGTGAAAAAGCATCTGATGAGGCCGCCAAGCTGAGTGCCACCATTGTAACATTACTTAGTGTCTGTAGTGTCCTGAGACTTTGCCTTAGCTTACCATCAGGCCAGGTGAAGGCAAGTTGGCGTGTCCTAGATAAAAAAAATAGAATAGCTAATGTGAATAATTTTAAAAAAAGGATTAGTATAATGGGAGTGGAGAATCTCGTAGAGTTTGTGAGGACAGAAGCAGAATATGTAGGACAGTTATTTGACAAAAGTTTTTTTTTTTTTTTTTTTTTGTGCTTTAATCTGCGATCAGTCCTTTTTTTTTAATCAACTATGAGCAGATGTGTATGGTCAGCAGATGTTTGGGGAAAAGGGATCCTTCAATCTCTTCCTCCTTCAGTCACGAATCCAGCTCGATTATGTGGTTCCTTTTTAGCCGCTTGGTGTAGTTTATGTTCGTGAGTTCTACAGCCAGGGGGTTTGGATGCATAGCTATTCGCTGTTTGTAGGTGGCTGAAAATATCTTAATTTCTTCGCTGACTGTATTTATTTTGAGCTCTTCGTGCAGTTCACTATTCCTCAGGAACCATGTAGCATTTGCCAAACTTCTCAGAATGCCATTCTGAGCTCTTTGTATAATTGCGACATTGGATTTGCATGCGGATCCCCAGAGCTGGATGCCATATGTCCAAACAGGTTTCAGTACGACCTTATATACAAGGAGTTTGTTGTCTATACTCAGTACTGAGTTTCTTCCAAGCAACCAATGGAGGTTTCGAGATTTCAAGTTCAATTCTTCTCTTTTTTTTTGTATGTGTTTTCTCCAGGTGAGTCTCCGATCCAGGTGCATACCCAAGTACTTAACTGAGTCCTTGTGCGGCAATGTGGTATTTCCCAGGTATACAGGAGGGCAGTCTCCTGTGCGTAATGCAAACGTGATGTGAGTAGACTTTGTGGCACTGGGTTTTATTCGCCACTTTTTTAACCACTGCTCTATTTTATCTAACTCTTGCTGGAGGATTCGAGAGGCCGTGCTGCGATTACTACTGCTTGCAAGGATGGCAGTGTCATCTGCGAATGTAGCAGTTACTACGGCTGGTGATTCTGGTAGGTCACATGTGAAGATAGTATACAGCACTGGCCCCAGTACCGATCCCTGCGGTACTCCCGCTTCTATTTCGTAGAACCTGGAGGTGCAATCGCCATCCTTAACTTGAAATATTCTTCCAGAGATATAAGATTTTAGTAACTCGAAGTACGCATGGGGTAGCAGGGTTTTGACCTTGCAGAGTAATCCCTTATGCCAGACCTTATCAAACGCCTGTTGGATGTCCAGGAAAGCTGCCGAGCAATATTCCTTATGTTCCAGGGTCTTCCTTATATGGTCAACGACTCTGTGCACCTGTTCTATGGTGCCGTGCTTCTGTCTGAATCCGAATTGGTGGTCCGGAATTACATATCTTTCCTGCATGGTTTTAAGGATTCTTACTAGCAGAACCCTTTCAAATAGCTTGGAGGTAACAGGTAGGAGGCTAATTGGTCTATATGAGCCAACTTCGTGGATCGGTTTTCCATCTTTGGGGATCATTATGATTTGGGAGATTTTCCATATGGTTGGATAGTAACCTACTCTCATAATACTATTGAAAAGGATCGTGAGGAAGACTATCCCTTTTCTTGGCAGTTGAAGAAGAACCTCCTTGGTAATATAATCAAATCCCGGGGATTTTCTGTTGTCAAGTCGAGATAGGAGCATAAATATCTCACGAGGGGTCGTATATTTAATGGGAATGTCTAACTGGAAGTCCTGGTTCAGTATGTCATCTATGTCAGAGTCATTGCCAATGCCTTCATTGGGTTGGAATACCTTAGCTAGGTGGTTTGCAAAGGTTTCTATTCTTTGTTGTGGAGTTCTAGCCCACATACCACCTTCTAGTTTGAGGGGTGGTCTGGTGTATTTTGGTTGGTCTAAGTCTGACGTTGCCTTCCACAATGAATAATTTGTAGACTTGGTTGCTGTCAATGATTCTAGTCGCTGTGCTAAGGTTTCGTTTTTGGCATTTTTTAACATTTCCCTCAATTCCTTAATCGCTTTGTTATATGCTTGTTTGTCTTCACGGTGTCTAGTGTTGTGCCATACTCTGCGAAGTCGATTTGACAAAAGTATGACAAAAATCGTGAGGATATGTATGAAATGAAACAAAAAAGGCCATACAACAATACGACATGTATTAAACATATTAATATTAAGTCTATAGCTTCCTTAGCTAAAACCGTACTTCCTAAATGCTATCCATTTTGACGATAAAGTTCATATTACTTTTTTACAGCTGTAATTTTTTTGAAATGTAATAAAAGTGTTTGTTAGCTTAACGTTGTCTCATTCATAAACAACAAAAATCATACAATTTGGATTTGACATTCCTAAAAAAATGCTAAAAAATATTAGTACTGAAAATTGGGTTTGCTCCAATTTCTTTAAAAAAAAACGACAATTTCATATGTACCGACCTAATATTTGTAGTTATAGCATCTATATAAATTAATGTACATTTTAATGTCAGCCATCTAACTATAGACTAGCTATAGTTATAATCCTCAGAACAGTCATGAGAGTGCCCGCTAACAGTCGAACATACAACGGAGTTTTAGTATACCTAAGGGCCGGCGCCCACTATCGGCACGACACGGTACAGCATGGCATGACAAAGGATTTTATTATCAATCAAGTTATTTTGAATCTTATTTGCCGCGTGGTTTCCGGTAGGGTAGAATTAGGGCCAGCCCATCTCTTCCCTTGTGGTGTCGTACAAAGCGACTGAGGGATAGGGCTGTTTAACATCAGATAGATATATACAGATGAGAAAAATTCTATAGCGCGATGTAGGTTTCTTTAAAATTCGAAATAGTACCGCCTATATTCGATAGATGGCGGTAATCGAAGTTTGCGAGTATAGTGTCATCTCTATACAAAGAGAAACCACGGAATGACTGAACTATTTACTCTATTCTATATATTAGTAACAACACTATCTTCTATTTTCTCCTTCTCTTTTTTGCTCTTTTTCTTTTTCTTTTTCTTTGCAGGATCTTTCTTCCTTGTCATATCATTATACTTAAGTAACTTCTTATACATTTTAAGTAATTGTTTAGCATCTTTTTTCAATGTATTAGTAAGAGGAGTTTCTTTTATTGGATCAACGAATTTCGTGGAACCTTCTAGAGTATTATAATGATCTATCGATCCTTCTGGAATTTCAGCGTCTCTTGCTTCGTCTTGGACATCTTGTATACCATCTGGTAAGTTCTCCTGTGTCTCTATTTTCGATTCTTCTAATCTCCTTTTCAATTCTCTGTTCTTCTTCCTTAGAGCGTTTAATATGTTTGATGTGTTGAGTACTCTTTTAACTTTCTTGCTATCTAAGTATCTGTCTTTCCACGATATTGTTAGTTCTGCTTCTTCTGCGCGTTTAGACTCGTACTCTTTTATTTCCTCCTCTGTGATTACATCAACTCTCTCTATTTCATCTATTTTAGCTGATAAAGCCTCTATTTCGGACGTTGTCGGTTCTTTAGATAATACATTACTGGTTTCTGCTTCATAGTCGTTCGATGAATCATCCGAAAGTTCGTAAACTTCATCACTAATTTCTACAATTTCGTTTGGACTCTCGTCGTCGACATTTGGATTGTCGATATAAGAGATTTCTTCTTGATTCTGACTAGCTGAATCAGTGTCAAGACTCTTGACATCTACAATTGAATCTTGTGTTTTATCAGGGGTAGTTAAGTCGATTTCAATAGGACTTGGTTGTATCTTTTCTTCTGTCTCTTTCTCTGTGTCTTCTGGAAGTTGAGATGATGAGGAGTCATTAATTACTTTATTATGTACACTAGTTTCTTCTTCGGTAGGAAAAGTAACAACAACCTTCACAGAAGAGTTGGAAGGACTCCCTGAATTGTTATGATAATTTTGGTCACCGCTCTCACGAAAATCCTTCTTTTTACTCTTTTTATCTTTTTTAGATTTCTTATCTTTCTTCTTCTTTTTCTTTCGGGTTTTACCTTCTTCTTCGTCAGAGATACAAACTATTTCTGGTTTCAGATCAAAAGCTTCCACTTCTGAGCTTCCTCTGTCGGATAATTCGCCTTCTGACATAACTTTTTCATCTTGTTTCGTTATCGCATCTGGTTGATCTTGACTAATTACACTGTCATCAACTTTTAATGGGTTTTCTTCGATTTCATCTGCATTCTCAATATTTATTGATCCCTTATTTTCAGTTGTTACGTTATCGCTTTGAATAGTCTCTGTGTCAATCTTTTCAGTTTCAAATTTAACTTCATCAACATTCTCAGAATCAGTGCAAGTAGTGTTTTGTGAGTTACCGTTTTCTTCAACACTGCTCGGGTGTTCGTTTTCAACAGAATCAAGTTCTTTGGTTTCCACACTGTCTGTTTCCATTTGTTGACTGTCCTCAACCTCATTTTCTATATTTTTTATGTCAGTATCGGCATCTGCTGCCGGATTACTGATAATACCCACCTGATCTTTAGATTTTCTGCTTTCTCTAGATATTCTCTTTTCTCTGGCATTTATATTATCTCTATGCTTACTAAATTTTTCAGAGGTATCTTCACTCGTATGTTTATGAGTGGCTTTTTTAGAAACTTCTTTATCAGATTCTTCATCTGAACTCGTATCAGTACTGACATTATCATAGTTCTTTCGATCTAAATCTTCTAAAAGATCCATTTTCTCTGTATCTGACAACTGAAGCGTAATTTCATCATTGTCACTGGCATTACTAGACAACCTCTTCTGCTTTTTCTTCTTAGATTTTTCTTTAACTTTATCTTTTTTAGTATTAATCGTACTTTTAATTGCATCTTTTGTTTTATCAGATTCAGTTTTTTCTTTAGGATCTCTAGTTACGGTTTGTGTTGGATTTTCTACAGTTTCTTTATCATGTGGCATGTTATTAGAGTCTTGCGGTACAGATTTGCTACGATTAAGTTTGATCTTTTGTGTTTTCGCCTGAGGCACGGTAATTACAAGATCGTTAACTCTTTTGGTGACTGTTTTTGATGGCGGTTCAGGCGATTTCACTTGAAGGTTAGCTGTAACAAGGTAAATAATAATTAAATTAACAATTTTTTTATTTATTTGCTTTTCTATTTTGGGTGTATGCCGTTCCACCATAATTTTTGGTACCCAAGACGACCTCACTTCCTAGTCAGGATCATACTCTGCTGTAGGTATTCCTCTCCAGATTCAGGGATCAAACAACTATGGCGCCCGTAAAGTCAAGTAAATCAAAGTTAGGGGAAAGATGCAATAGGTATTGGCTCTCGGATGATGACATCACTGTTACAGTTAGTGAGGGACGCCGTTGACCAGACTAGTCGCCATTTCACCAATGTCCCCTATAATAGGGTAGTGTCCTGCTCCTGACTCATCGAACTCTTACCAATACTACTTAATATCTTAGTATTTTATCTAAAAATATGCATAGTAATCTAAGATATTGCCAAACTAAATTGAAACTATGACTTTTCATTATTTTTGATTCACAAAATAGATCAAAATATGAACCATCGAAATAAAGCAAAATTTACAACTTTTTAGATTCCTTATAAATGTTTAAATCAATCTTATTATGCACTGTATATGTGTAAACGCAACGTAGACTGAGATAAGTACGATATTCTCTTGCACTTCATACATTTTCACTACGCTCCAGTGCGCTGTGACGTCACCACGTGCAACGAGTTTGTATGGAACATTTTCGGGCGGCTCACAAAATTGAATTTTTAAAATCAAATATCTTTAAAACTATTAGTCATAAGAAAGTTTCATTTTTACAGTTCATTATATTATTGTAAAATGTACAGTTTACGATAATAATAAAAAAATAGGACACAACCTTATTATAACTGCCATAGATATTCGTATAACAACTGTTCGTATTCAAGCTTACAAATATTTGCACTGAGCGGATAATGCAACCCACGCCCTCTGCGTAGCAGAGTCGTTCACTACCGCCACGCCACAGAGACTGGATTATACTCTGGCGCAGGTATTCCTCTCCAGATTGTGGGGTCAGACAACTGTGGCTACCAAGAAAATTCACCACCAACATCACCAAGACCTGAAATTCATTACCAGCTCACGTGTTTACAATATTTAACAATATTCTATATTGTAGTCAAGTCAAAGTTAAAGTCAAAAATCATTTATTCTGTATAGACCATTATATCGGCACTTACAAAACGTCAACAAAAAAGGAACATGAATATAAGTTTAGTAAATGGACCACCGGTTCGAAACGCGGCCCCGACCTGAGAAGACTCCGGCAAGAAACTCAGCGGGCATTTCTTTTTTTTTTGTCTATTTAGAAACATACACTTAGTCTACTTAATCTAAATACAATAATTTACTTGAGTAGCATAGTTGAGCGAACAGCTCATTTCCAAGCTTGTTTATCATCCAAGTATTTTGGAATATAACTTTACAACCGCCATACCTTTGAGAATGCCGTGAGACGAAACCGGTCAGATGAAAAATAAAAAAAATAAAATATCGTGGAAAAGTTCAGTGTCTCATTCAATAAAAAAGAAATTCGATATATCTCACTTTTTTCCAGCTCCTCAATCTTGGGCTTTTCCTCGTCGCTGCTGATTTCCACCACCTCTGCGGGCTCCTCCTTGATCTCCACTTCGTCTTCCGATGATGGAGAAACGGCGGAATTCGTGGCTCCTGCCGCTCTGTCTGAGGCTGGCACTGTTATAAACCGATTATATATTATAATTTTTTTTTAATATATTTCTTCGATTAAATTTTTTAAGGAACTTTTTTTTTGTATTTTTGCTGTGTATTGTTTTGTGATTAATTATTTAGTATGCTGGGTCTTATCTTAGTAATTTTGTATGTCCAGTACTGTTTTGGGGATATCCCTGTAAAGGTGGTGGTGGATAAAATTGTAAAATAAATTAATTAAAATATTAATAGTAGGCAATCGTCAGAAACATTTAGGTTTACAAAGTAGGCTATTATGAACATAATATATAATCACGCCTTTATCCCCGGAGGATTAGGCAGAGGTAAATTAACACCCACATTTCACCAACGACTAAAGGCTTGCCCTGCTTTGTCTTTTACACTGACAACACAACACTCTGTACTTACAGGATCGGCAGCGCGAGTGTGACTCCTCTGGTGTTACACACGTCCATAGGCCACGGTAACCACTTTCCATCAGGTGGGCCGTGTGCTTATCTGCCACCTAAGTGGAATAAAAAAAAAATATTGTTGCTATGTAAACAAAACGTGGACCGAGATAAATGCGAAATTGTCTTGCACTCCACACATTTGCAATACGCGCTACAAACTCGTGACGTCATGATTTAGGGATGGGAACGCGTCTAGCTAGCAGGTATAATCATGATTATAAGTAATAACAATGATTATAACGATACTGTGTCTCCTATGGTCTGCCACCTTAGTGGTATAAAAAAAATTGCTGAAACTGCGGTGAGATTTAATTTCACATGCTCCAAATTTAGTGACGTCATATTGTCGAGCACATACATCATTATCGACTTGTACTCGACAATGTGACGTCACCAAATTTCCAGTATGCGAAATTGAAATCTCGTCGTCGATTCAGCCTTTAGTCTTCCCACTGACAGCACAAACCTTCCAGTGAGCTCTGGCTACCCTACTCACTGCCAGGAACACAACACGAGGTTATTATGGGTGCGGTATTCTGTAGAGTGGAGGTACTTCCCCAGTCGGACCGCTCAATTGGACGGAAATACCGTCGTGTCCTACCTCCTATAAAGAACCTGTATAAACCTCTTATGAAGGCCTGCCAATCTTTTCAGTTTTGGGCCCTCCAAGCCCAATTAGATAGTTAGACCCAGCAATGCCATCCATCCAGTAAGACAGGCGGACCAGGATAAATATGAATGGATATACTAACCAGTTTGTTCCTGCTGCAGCTGCGCCCTAATAGCTCTAGCCCTGGCCTGCAGCTCCAGTAACTCTAAAACGGTGAGACCAGCTCGGGACGCCTTCGACTGCTCCGCCTCCTCACCATTGTCGACATCCCTGGACTTCTTGCGTTTAGACTTGGATTTTGAGTCCCGGCGACGGTGTTTGTGCTGAGGAGAAATAATCACCACTTTTTAAAATTGCAGTAAATTTTTTATACAACTTACGTAGCAGATAAGCACACGGCCTACCTAATGGAAAGTGGTTACCGTGACCTATGAACGTGTGTAACACCAGTGGAGTCACATCCGTGCTGTGGACCCTTTAAGAACAGAGATCTTATGTGCCCTTAGTGTAGAACACAAAATTAGGAAAAGCCTTTGGTTTTTCCACTGACAGCACAAAAACTCTCCAGTGAGCTCTAATTACCACTGGGAACACAACACAAGGTTATTATAGTCGTGGTACTTTGTAGGGTGGAGGTACTTCCCCAGTCGGACTGCTCAATTCGGACGGGAATACCGTGCGTGTGACTCTTGGTTTTGCACACGTCCATAGGCCACGGCAACCACTTTCCATCAGGTAGGCCGTGTGCTTGTCTGCCACCTGAGTGGTATAAAAAAAACATAAAAAATACAACTCACTTTCTTTTTCTTACTCTTCTCTTCGTGACTTAAAAGCTCCTCATCAGAAGATATAGAGTCAAGAGAGATGGTCTCCAGCTGTTCTGTGGCCGACTGACTTGAAGACTCCGTGTCTGACGGTGCTTCAGCCCCGTCCAGGATTGCACAGAGACGCTTCGAGCTTATGCCTAGTAGCTGGAAAATAATTCATATTTTAAAGACTGGCAATAGTTGCCGCGTGGTCCCCGGCAGAGTAGGATTTGGGCCACCCCATCTCCTCCCATGCAGAGTCGTACAAGGCGACTAAGGGATAGGGCTGTTTAACATCAGACAGATATATACAGCTCAGATTCAGACACAGATACAAGGTTTGAGTCAACAATAGCGCCCGGAAGACGGCAATAGGCTCACCCCCTATTACGTGGGACCGAATTCAATGATTGGTGAAATGTGGGTGTTAGTTCACCTCTGCCTAAACCTCCGGGGATAAAGGCGTGATTATATGTATGTATGTGATAGTTCCAAGTGGAGTAAAACGGCTCACCCCATCTCTTCCCTTGGGTGTCGTACAAGGCGACTAAGGGGTAGGGCTATTTTCCACAGTCCATGACCATATTCCCGCTTGGCGGTAATAAACTCGCGCCATATTTGGATATGTCGATATGCGTCGGATGTTCTAGAAGTTTATTTGCTGACAAAGCTAATGTGTGTGTTTTGGGGTTCCTTAACTCGCGCCATATTTGGGAACAGATATCTTAGTTGGTGAAATATGGGTGTTATACTCCTTTGCCTACCACATTGGGCATGTACAAGCTTGAATATATGTATGATGATCTAGCTAGAAGCTGAAAAAATGCTCAACAGGGCGATGCAGTACTTCACTGCGGAACACTGACTCCTTTATAATAGACAGGTCCGGGCCTATATGGAGTACAGCTGTACACCATACACTTCATACTCCTCATACAGATGTACACCAGGGTATACATGTACCAGAATCTGATGGCAAATTGGAAAATATTTTTTTTTAAAGTACAATACTGGGGAAATTTTAATTTAGACATTATTAGGTAAATATGGGTATTTAAACTATCATGGTCACTGACATCAGTATCAGAATAAACGGGATATTTACCATGTTTCATTATTTTGAGTTTCCGATATTTCGGCGCTGTTGCAAGCACCATGATCACGGAGGAACTGGAGTAGTGGCGGTGAACAAAGAAAAAGGAGTAATTATATCGATCTACCCTCTTTCGAGTTCTTTTACTACGCGTATCTGCACTACTATTAGTTTCACTCTCACTACAAACTCGAAGCCGATCTCGATCACGTTCACGACATACGATGCTCACTGTATCCACTCGCGATTTTGTTTTAGCTTGTTTCCGGTTGTTTTTGCAAAGACGGACCACTGGATGCCAGACGTTCGGCAGTTGAAACCCATCCTCACAATTGAAATTTTTATACTTTTTTATTTCAATTGCTTCCCTAACCAGTCTTGGTATATAGTGGCGTTCTGTCGAGAGCATCTGAGGGTTATGTAGCTCGATCCAGTGGTTCATACCGGACTCCAATAAATGTTGAGCGATTGCAGATTTATGCGGTTCATTGTTTTTGACTGTCCTGATGTGTTCCTTGATTCGGCATGTAACCGTTCTTTTTGTTTGTCCTATATAAGAACTGCCACAGCTACAGTCAATCTTGTACACTACCGGTCTGTCCAATGGGGAGCCATCTTTGGGTGAGCGCAGGCATTGATCATGGTGCTTGCAACAGCGCCGAAATATCGGACACTCAAAATAATGAAACATGGTAAATATCCCGTTTATTCTGATACTGATATTATTAGGGATGTTGACTATATTTGGATATAATATAATATGTATATAATGAACTGCTAATGTGACATATACTTACTACAAAATGTGTTAAAGATATTTGATGTCGGAAATTTTATTTCTCGAGACACCAGAAAACGAATGGAAAGTGGTTAGTCTCTGTGCTGTCAGTGTAGAGGACAAATATAACCTTTCAATTTGGCACAAAGGAGGCCGTTGAGGTTCGTAAAAATTCCATACTTGCAAACCAAGTGGAACCTTAGGAATGCCTTAGGAGGGACTTTGCCTCGCTGTGTGTGTTCTACTGCCTATACAATGGTTTATGTTCAAATGAATTGTTTGACATGATGGCCACAGCTACATTCTATCATCGCACTGCTCACCATAGGCAGGGAATTCATCCTCACACATTGCAACCTGAGATGGTGGTATGAGAGGAACTTCATCCCATGCATGCTAAAGCTGTGGAATGAACTCCCCGCTGTGGTTTACCCAAGCGACTACAATATGGGGTCCTTCAAGAAGGGCATTATAAGGTTTTTTCAGGGTCTGCAGCACGAGTGTGACGCCTGCCATAAATTTTGGTACGGCAACCGAGACCAATGGATTAATATGCTCTCCAAGCCAACACAACAAGACCAAACCAAGTACATATATTCATTGAAACAAAAATATGCACTGAGTGGAGATCATCACCGCCACGCCATAGATGCTGTCAATCAATATATTGATTTTTCTTGACTTTTGCGGGAGTAACTGTTGTCGTAACTTCTCAACCCCAAGAGGAAACCCCAGGTGAGGTTGGTGGTGCCATGTAGGGCTTGGTGGAGACACATAGGTCAAAGAACATTGAACACCTACCTACACCAATCACCTACAGATTGTTGGCTGTGGTACGCCGCAATGCAGTTTGCTCTTATAAGTCATAAATTAAAAACTGAAGTACTCTGATGTGAAAATTAATAATATATCGAACCTCTTCGGTGCACAGCTCCTGTAGATCATCAATAGATATGTTTCTAATACACGCTGGCGCCATAGCCTTTAATTCTTTGTGTTTTAAAACAGAAAATACTTGGTGCATTAGTTCTACGCGATCATGTATGTAATAAGCCAGATCATGCTCTTCTTGTTCTCGGCTGTGTGAAGTAGACGTCTCTGGCATCTCTGCTTTGACTTTATGTCGTTTATAGCGCCTCATTATAACATTTAATAATTAGTTTTATAACCAATCGAAATACTGTTCAAGTGTTAACAAACTATTATGCTGATTATTTAAAATTTCAATAAATTTTACGCTGAATTATAGAGACTTTATACTATTTAAGTTGGTCGGTTAATAATGTTGATGTATTTTCAGATTTGACATTTCGTTGGATGCGTTCAACATTAAAATACTTAATTTATAGTAATCTAGCAGTGGATGGGCCATAGCCGGCCGCACGTTGAATCAGCCAGCAGTTTTATAGAAAAGTTTTGTAGCAAGTTACTTTTATCTATAGAGAATTATGTCCCTTTGGGTTACAAGAACGGGATCCGTATTTTGTGCAAACGGAGAGGCGGAGCGGGCAGTTAACACTTAATGCATGGTTGTTATCACAGCTTGACATTTGACTTTCAATTTAAAAAGAAATTAGCCATACGTTTTTAATAAAAAAATGTCAATATTCCACAATCACGCATTGCGTTCACTGGATATGTAGGAACTGATTGTATATATTTAGAATAATGTAATTGGGGTGCAGGAATTTGGAAAAAAAAAATTAAACCTCTGCTCCAACAGACATAGGAAATGGAAAAAAAAGCATGAAACTAGAAGACTTTTTTAGTAATTGCGTTGATAGATCCATACAGACAGGATTCCATTTTTTCTTGAACTATTGTTTACGTCGATGTATTTAGCACAACATTAGTTGTTGAAAATTCAGCAATAAAAATCTTATTCAAAATCTGAACGCATTATTTTCTAAATATTACAAGCAGCAACAAACAACATTATTAAAAATGGCTGTTGAAAAGTTATATGAGAGTGATAATTTCTTAGTGGTAAATAAGCCATATGATATGTACATCAACTCGGACGACGAATATGAAATGGTAAGAACTTATATTTAACAATCATAACAAATTTTATTTTGTTAGGTTATATTTTCTTCTGTGCAAGTTTACAACAAAAGTAGTGAAGTCATGAGTAAGTATCGATCAATCGAATCGATATTCAATTGCTCCTAGAAAGTATCGATAAACACATGAAAGCTGCATAAGGTTATGGTGTGTATTGGGTTGGTGATTAAATACAACATGTATATTTTAATAGAAATCTATACTCTAAGGCAAGTCATAACGCTAAATCAGAACAAATAAGTTCGTTTTTAATTTAGGTATTTAAACTATCATGGTCACTGACATCAGTATCAGAATAAACGGGATATTTACCATGTTTCATTTACAAGACATTTACAAGAAAAGAAAACATTTACAAGAAGAATTGAAGCACATAAGCGGCGTTCTACAAAAGAATGGATACAATGGACGGATAAGACCACCAAGACTCACCACAAATAAACCCCGGAACTATAAGGTGGAAAGACAGCCAGCCTTTTTACCCTACATCAAAGGAGTGACAGATAAGATCGCTAACATCCTGAAGAAGGTATCTGTCAAAACTATTTTCACTCCTTTTAAAAAGCTGTCGCAATGCCTGCGCTCACCCAAAGATGTCTCCCCATTGGACAGACCGGGAGTGTACAAGATTGACTGTAGCTGTGGCAGTTCCTATATAGGACAAACAAAAAGAACGGTTACATGCCGAATCAAGGAACACATCAGGGCAGTCAAAAACAATGAACCGCATAAATCTGCAATCGCTCAACATTTATTGGAGTCCGGTACGAACCACTGGATCGAGCTACATAACCCTCAGATGCTTTCGACAGAACGCCACTATATACCAAGACTGGTAAGGGAAGCAATTGAAATAAAAAAGTATAAAAATTTCAATCGTGAGGATGGGTTTCAACTGCCCAACGTCTGGCATCCAGTGGTCCGTCTTTGCAAAAACAACCGGGAACAAGCTAAAACAAAATCGCGAGTGGATACAGTGAGCATTGTATGTCGTGAACGTGATCGAGATCGGGTTCGAGTTTGTAGTGAGAGTGAAACCAATAGTAGTGCAGATACGCGTAGTAAAAGAACTCGAAAGAGGGTAGATCGATATAATTACTCCTAGAAGAAAAAACTTTTTCTTTGTTCACCGCCACTACTCCAGTTCCTCCGTGATCATGGTGCTTGCAACAGCGCCGAAATATCGGAAACTCAAAATAATGAAACATGGTAAATATCCCGTTTATTCTGATACTGATGATCGTTTTTAATTGCTTTCAGAACACCGTTACTCGCCACATTGCCTTACCTGACTCTCATCTATCGACGTCCGTCTTCCCATTGCATTTTGTACAACGTCTAGACTATGCGACAAGTGGTGTTCTGTGTATAGCTAAGAATAAAATGTCAGCAGCAAGAGCTGGTAAACTATTTGAAAATAGATCGACACAAAAGTATTATTTAGCAATTGTGAGAGGCCACGTGAACTTTGAAGTAGCTGATATTCAGTTTGAAGTCGGTGAGTAATTTTAGAAAAAAATATTTTACGATTTGGACGGAGTTATCAAAAATCAATGTTTAAAAATGATTGTAATATCATTCATTGGTGCCGATAGTTCGTGCTTGTATCGGCAGGTGGCTCCCACTGTCACCGTAAGACGGATATATATAGGAAGATTTGGATGATTTCAGGCGAGGTTCGGTGGCCTATTGGTCACAGCGTTCCCTCTGTAAGGGAAAGATCACGGATTCGAATCCCGTCTTAACTAATTAGTTTTTTTGCTATCTTATATTCAATAAAAATATTTTAGGACTAAAAGTTAATAGCGCCATATAGACCCAAAGTTTTCATCATCGTTCTCTTTTTCCGTTGGGGTCGGCTTTTCTAGCCTAACTTTGATGCGGCTGAACTTTGATACCTATTTGCCGTGAACTGACTGGTCTCCACAACCAATTGCGATTTTGCGATTTTCGGCGATACTGAAGTTTTGCAATTAGCCTTGACGGACTTTAGTTGGCTCCAACTACTCGTAACGCAACGGTGACCCTATAATGACTTATATCATGGGGTCTATGATGCAGATAAATTTAAATAGATTTTCCAAACCACTGTAATTAGATACATTCGATTTTTTACTATCAAATGTCTTACTTACTGTTCCTCATTTACATTAATGACTTCAGCAAGAATATTATGCATGACTGTATACTCTTTGCTGATGACACGACACTTATGATTAAGTGTAAAAATAAATCTGACATAGAAACTGAAACTAATCAGGAGTTAAATAGGGCAATACAATGGTTACAAAACAACAACTTACAGATTAATGTCGATAAAACTAAAATAGTTAAGTTTGAAACATATTCTAAATGCGCTTCACCAAATATTAATATTAACAATACATTTATTAAACCTGTCAACTCAACTCTGTTTCTTGGAATAACAATAGATACGTATTTAAATTGGAAAGAACATGTTGGAAATGTATGTGCAAAAGTGCACAAGTTTGTATTCGCTCTAAGGAAATTGAGACAGATAGCTTCCAGAGAGACAGCTTTGTCAGCGTATCATGGATACATCTCATCAGTGCTACGATATGGTATCGTTGTATGGGGTAACTCGGTAGAAGTAGAGAGTGTACTTCTGGCACAGAAAAAGTGTGTTAGAGCTCTGTATGGAGCCGGATACCGAGAACACTGCAAACCAATCTTCAAAAGACTAAGAATTCTGCCATTTCCTTGCCTTTATATTTACGAAATGTGCCTATTTGTGAAGAAATATCCACAAATGTTTCCGCTACATGATGACATATTGAAAAAGGCAAATAGTAGAGATCCTTATAAAATTTTAGTGCCCCAGCAAAGAATACATCTATAGGTATTCCTCAAATGCATATTGTATGGCTATAAAAATATACAATAAACTGCCAGTTGGTGTGCGAGCGCTAACTATGACTAAATTTAAATTCAGCATATTTAATTTCTCAATAGATAAGTGTTTTTATTCAGTGAGGGAATATATGGATAGCAAATTTAATTTTAAGGACATTATATTGACTGATGTAAAACAAATAAATGACTAATGAAATAAATAATTATATTGCATGCGTGACATATTTGATATTACTATCGTAAAATTTAAATATAATAATATATATACCGACTAACGATTGTTACTACATTTCATGCTCTCATGGATTTTTTTCAGGCTTAGATCCATTAACCCAAGGCTCCAGCCATAGGATGACAGCACTAACTACAAGTGAAGGAGCCGCTGACTGCATACAGTCTAGACAGGCCCATACCCGCGCGTTGCGACTCGAGACGGGCTATTTTGAGGGTGATCCAGTGTCTGTCGTGTTATTGAAGCCTATAACAGGTAAGTAGATCTTTTCTCCCACTTTCCGTAACCTCTTGTTAGATGAATAATAATTTAAGACATGGTTTTATTATATTTACATTTAATGCAGGTCGACGTCATCAACTTCGTGTACATTGTAGTGCGATTGGTCACACGGTATTGGGAGACTACACATACAGCGGTACCAAGGATAACATGACGCACAGGATGTATTTACATGCGATACGGTGCGTAGTGTAAACAAATTAAATATTCAAAAATGTTAATAATTATAATAATTTATTTATTTACCAGATAATTAAAATCCATTTTTTTTGTTAGTAAGTATTTAAATCTATGTTAGTACTACTTTGTTGTCATTTTTTTTTCTCCATATAATATATTTTCAAATTGCAGATTAGCGTTGCCGATCCCGCAAGAACCCTTAGACATCCAAACGCCAGAACCATTTCAACATGACCCCCGATTTAGTACGAAATGGAAACCAAAAGATTTGTATTATAAATATTGCACTAAAGCAGATTTTACGGATGCGTGTGAAATTCTAGACAAAATGTATGTGATGGGTGTTCAGTACAAAATGTATAAAATGTAATCAGTTACTTAATAAATATTAAATTAAAAATCTTTATTGGAACCATAAAATATAGGAATTGTAAACATGATCAAGATGTCCTCAAGTTTTTAAATATGAATATTAATTTTCGAACTCTAGGTACCAAAGACTCAATCTGCTCGTTCCAAGTTAGCATACTATCAACGCAGACTCCGAGATATTTAATAGAATGTGTGTCATGCGTCAACATTGGTAAAGGTTGATTGATTTTTGGAGAGAAAGTAATTAATTTTGTTTTATTTAAATTGATTGTGAGATTATTTTGATCTAGCCAGTTCATAGTAGTCCGGAGTGCAGACACCGCGTGTAAGTGTGCAAAATCCTAACTTTTACTATCAATCAGAATCACCGTGTCATCTCCGTAGGTAATTATTTTAGTACTATCCAAGTGGATCTTACAAAGGTCGTTTATGTAGAGGAGGAACAGAGTGGCTACTTTGGCCTCCAAGTACGCTGCCCTGAGGAACCCATAACTTATGCATTTCTCTGGACTTGTATAACCACCGATGGTAACGCACTGGGTCCGATCGCTTACGTAACTTTTAAAGATATTCAAAGGCAGCCCCCTAATGCCCCTTTTTCAGCAAGAGTGAAACAGAGCACAATAGCACAGTAATAAATCAATACTCTTTAACTATCGACACTATCGATAACTTTGTACCTTCTTTATACAAGCGAGACAACCCTTCGGTTGTCAATAATGACAAAATTATAAATGACGTTGACATAGACATAGTAGGTAAAATAATATAGTAAATAAAAAAGATAAAATTATATAGATCCTCTTTCATAATTCTATTTATTACTAATATTATTTATCCTTAAGTTGTGCGTGTACATAGTAATAAAATCATGACAGAAATGGAAACAGATCCACTCGAAGGCAGCAGCTACGATTTATCAGTTAGTGTTAAAGCTGAAATAAAAGAGGAAGATGAAGAGGATCAGTATAATACGATGTATGTATCTGGCTTCCTTTGCTTTTTTGATTGATTTAAAACTAAAACCAATTACCACCTAAATACTTTACGGTATTCCAAAATAATGTTATGAACATCTAGATTGGGCAACTAGGAATGATACATTTTCTAACTTTTCAGTCATGTCTGTTGTCCGAGAAACGTTTGAAGTGATTACTCTCCATTTCACTAAGTATTCGGTCATTTCGGTCCCACATATAAAATGAAATTTTTTCTTAACTCACACTGCTAAGACTTAAGTCCGACTTGTATACTGTTGAGTTTAGAACAGCCCTATTCCTTATTCGCCATGCTTTTGTGACAAAATAAAAGCATTTTCCAGTAGCTTTGAAGTCTCTTGCAAGTTTTTGTCACAGAGCATATCCAGTAAACCTAACAATATTACAATTAAATATGTAATCTCTTACAGGGCATTTCTAGAGCTAGCTCAATGTGTTCAGACAAACCAAGAACCGATAGAATTCAATTCAACTGACGCAATGATGGATCCAAAAACCAGTTCAATGATTTGCCTTCACTGCCTCGAAGATTTCAACTCGAGCGAGCTCTCCCTTCACATGATAACGAAGCATAACTATAGACGAGTTTTATTCAAATGTAACCAATGCATGCAGACGTTTCAAGAGAGAAAATTGCTACTTATCCATCGTGAAGACTGTCGGCCTGAACAGAAGGTCCGAAAACGTATAACGTTCCAACAAATCATGAAAGAGGTTGAAAGCAATAATTTTATGACAGACAAAAATTCATTTGATATGGTTTCTTGTCCGATATGTTTGCTGGACCTCCCAAAGTATAACTTGAGGGAGCATCTGTTGAATGAACATCAGAAACCTGATGTTATTTTGACTTGTGGTCGTTGTAATCGTAACTTCAAATCAAAGTTGACATTAAGGGAGCATGTGAAGTTGGTGCATGAGGCGGTAGATGACTCCGAGGAGTGCAACCTTTGCGGCCAAAAGTTTAGAAGTTTGAAATATCTGTCGAATCATAAGAGGAATGTTCATCCGAGTGGTGAGTTAAATTATAGCCAAATGGTTTTTTACCTAACTGCAGTGATGCTATGGAAGAAGAGTTATGTGTTTGAGAAGATTGTTTCACCATCCCTACCATAGGCCTGCTCCAAACTAAAAAATAGCTGAACCCATTTTGATGAATAAGTCTATGCTATAATTATTGTATCTATATGTACTTTGAAAATATATAAAAACTACCAGGGTTATTTTAAGGTATTAAATGTGAGGACAGCTACCGTGACCACTTCACTGGTGACCCCAACGTGATCCAGTGAAGTGGTCACTGTAGCTGTTTACGACCACTTACGATAGTGTGTAAGTAGGCAGGAATAAAAGCAGTGGTTTGCAGTACACAATTATATTCACAATTATTTACAGTAAGGAAGTTGATTAGTAGACTGTATATGATCATCGAAGGTACACGGGTTTTTATACAAAAACTTAATTAATAGTATTGACTGCCTTACAGATGGGCGTCTACCTACGGACAATAGATCGTAGGTCGCCATCTTGCGCCCGCGCCACACGCACAATAGATGCAGTGAGTAGGCGGGGCCTAAGTAGCTTCACTTTTAACGTTCCCGCCCCATCGTATGATCTGTGACGTAGCATCGTTCGATGTGGCGTGATCTTGTGCCTCGTTGAGTGTGTACGCTACTAGTCGGTTTAGTAGGTAAACTCGTCTGCTCACTACAAAACAATTTTTTGCAAAGTGAACCATTTCATAGACACAAAAATGACAGAACAAATTTAAATGCATTTATACACATATTCCTTGATCAGCCGCGTGGTTGCCGGCGGAGTAGAATTAGGGCCACTCCATCTCTTCCCATGCGGTGTCGTACAAGGCGACTAAGGGATAAGGCTGTATAACAACAGACAAAAATATACAGCCCAGACTCAGCCTCAGATGCATGGCTCGAGTCAACAACAGTGCCCGGAATACGGCAATAGGATCACCCCCTATTACGTGCGACCAAATACAATTATTGGTGAAATGTGGGTGTTAATTCACCTCTGCCTAACCCTCCAGGGATAAAGGCGTGATTATATGTATGTATGTATGTTGATCAGGTTCACACAACATCCACAACTTGGCTGTTTTTTCGTGATAAATACGAAAACTACTGAACAGATTTTGATATAGTTTTTTAGGGTTCCACACCACAAGAGGAAAAAACCAAAACCCTTATATCACTTTGCTGTCCTTTTGTCCGTCTATCTGTCAAGATCTTTTTCTTACGAATGCATGGAGGCATAGAGTTGAAATTCATACCAGTTAAGTCGATAACGTCTTGAAACTGTGAAAATATCAAACTTCTAAGTCAAAACATTCAAAATATATTACAGTTAATGTAGCTTGTTAATGAACCTTTGGTGCGCAAATCCGACTCGCACTTGACCTCGACCTTGGCTTACAGATACCTTCGTCAGACTCACACAACATCCACGCGAGCGGAAGCGCGAGCGTCGGCTAGTTTTAATACAAAGTCTCCTATTATCTCTTCCCAGGCAACAAAATCCACAAGTGCGAAATTTGCAGCAAGGAATTCAAGAGCCGCCTCTGTCTCCACCAGCACTCCAAGTACGTGCACCCTCCGGAGTCAGCCTCCGTGGAGTGTCCGCACTGCCCTAACAAGGTGTTCAAGTCAAGGATGAACCTGCAGCAACATCTGAAGGTCTCTCATGGGTGGAAGAAGAAGTAGACTTTTAGACATTCTATTTTGGGGTGTATATGGTTAATACACAAACCAAATCTTTTCTTTTCGTGTAGGGATCCCCTTGAATAAAGCGAGGGTGGTTATGTCGGCAAAGGGAAATGTATGGTAGGACACCCCCTGGCCAGGACGAACGAGCTAAAAAAGTTGGGTGGGACAGACTGGATACGGAAGACAGAGCATCGAATGAAATGGCGCACATTGGAAGAGGCCCTTGCCCAGCAGTAGACTGCATTGAGTTTATTGATTGGTTATGTCGGACCTTGAATAAAGCGTGGGTGGTAATGTCGGACTGGAGCCAACTAAAATTGCACGCCATCTTGGATTTCCCACCTGCTATCGTGTGCTGCATGCCCATCTGATTGATTGCTACTCTGGACAAAGCGTCAATCCAGGAAACAGAACACTGGGAAAGCGGAATGTGATAGTAGATGTGCCCACTGGTGTAGCTATTGGTGGGCAAGGCGGTGCAGTGCACCAGGGCCCCCAAGCACAGGGGCCCCTAGCTCGGCTACTGTGTCCAAACTAGTAAAAATAAAAATACAACTAGCGCAAAAAATCTCACTTCCAGAATTAAACATGGGTTGAAATACAGCCCTAAGCCCTCGTTTACACCACGAAACAAGTTGTTGAAGACTAATCAAAATACAATACTTGTCTTATACATGTATCTCAGATACTTTTTTGTTCACATACCTACAATAGTATGTATAGCCAACAAGTTGTAAACAAGTAAAAAACACATTTGCGTTCACACTGTAGCCTGCGATATATTGCAACTTGTCAAATACATGTTTTATACTTTGGTGTAAATGAGGTGTAATTATGGCAACTCCTTTAAAAGAACTTAAATACAAAATTAAAACATGGGGCTCATGTTACTTCTTGCATCGAGGCCTTTGGTCATCTAGCTACACCACTGGATGTGCCATCGATTCGACAGAGAAGAAGATGGGTGTAAGATAGACTAAGAACTAAGACATATCCCTCACACGATCTATAGTTTCAAGAGGGGCCACCTCAGCTTTAAGCCTGTAAGCCGATTGATGGACAAGGGTCTGCCGCAGGCACTCTTCTCAGGGTCCGACAACTATTACTCTTGTAAACTTAGCTTCTATCTATAAAAGGAGGCGAAAGCGTCAGCTTAATGGTTAAGGAATCTTCCTTACTATCGAGGAATCCGGGTTCCAATCCTAGCGACACTATCGACGTTAACCTTGTTTTCACACAAGCAATTTGGTTTAGCTGGATGGAAGTTGTTACCGTGGCCTATAGACGTTTGCAACACCAGGGGCATCACACTCGTGCTGACGACCCTGTAGCAACCATTTAATGCTCTTCTTCAAGAACCCCATATTCTAGTCGCTTGGGAACACCACAGCAGGGAGTTCATTCCACAGCTTGAGCATGCGCGGAGTGAATTTCCTTTCTTACCTCAGTGTACTCACTGAGCATACTGAGGCTGTGAGAATGAATTCTATGTCTGTGGGGAATACTAGTAATAGTAGTGATTTCGGTTAGGTACTATTAACAACCTTCTACTTTGTGCACCTGTGCATTAACAATGCAAGAGGTTCTGGTGCAGTCTTTCTTATTGAGGTTGGGGTGCCAAGACTCGTGGTACTCGGTCGGATGAAGGAGAGATTTACAGGAGAGCCAGAGATTATTTTGGGTGAAACTCAGTAAATTTTCCTCATAGCTTTTGAAAGTCAAATGCTTGAAATATTTAAAATGTAAAAAGATTCGTTTTTTTATTTAATAAAATATGTAATCCTGAAATTGAAGTTTTATTACACTGTAACACAAACACACTTCGTGGTGCCTTGCTCTGGAGCGGTCATCAAGTTTGGCGCATAGTATCGTTTTAACTGATTCAAGCCCTCCCATGCATGGCACACCAAGTAGCGGAGTGATCCCTATCTGGGTGGGCTGTTGATGCCTACTGCCTGGCCTAATCAGTCGAGCACGTTAATTACCGCTGCAACTACTGCTTGGAACTACCAGTATGTGGTTTATTTATGTAAAGTCGAGTTTTTATGTTTACATATAAAAATGATGGATTTTAGACACAACGTCTTTGACAACGCACACAAATGTAGGAAAGTAGCATATTACAGTGAATTGAGACTTCTCGTGTTGGATCTAAATCTTCCTAGGAAACCTGTAGTAAAGTCCCCATAACTTTACTGAGGCAGCCATCATCATGATCATCAACAATCATCCCCACTAAGAAATTAAAGAATTGAAGACACGGCAGCATGATCACAGTACCTTAGCCGTTTCGGAAAGGAACAAAAGAAAAAAAAACCAAACGTCAAACAAATGAAATGTCAAAAATTGTTGATTGCAGATTGGGCAGCTTGGGTAGATTGTTGTTAATTTTTTATCAGATGATATAGAAAGTTTGTTGTTTTATTGAACCGTAATAAAATGGGAAATTAATATAATTTCAACTCTGTGTGTTTTTAAATAAAAGCCATGGAGGCAGATACGAGTACTGCTCATCTTAACGACTATTGCAGAGGTTGTTTGGCTCGAGACAGAGTTTTAGAGAGAGCATGCATCGAATTTGATCATATATACTGCACTATTATTAACAAAAAAGTAAGTATATTTAGTATTTCACAACATTAATAGTGTTTGAGGACTCTAAACACAGTTTCTCGTACATTGAACGGCTAAAGTTGATGAATGCATTTTATCTTTACGAAATAAGAGTTTAGCGACCTAAATATTGAAATGAGTGAATTGAGTTGATGTTGAAACGTTCTTAGTGATTCGATTACATTCAAAGGCTTTTTACTAGCCTTCATTAGCTTGGTATGTACAGTCAACTACAAAAATAGCATAACAAAGTCTAAAAGTAAATAAGTAAAACTTCTAAAATTATTTAGTTTTGAAACAGTTTTATTAATAAATAGTTTAAAACTCGCCGGGATTATTTTTTTTATGGTTGCCAGCGCGAATGTAACACGGTAACACCCCTGGTGTTGCATACGTCCATAGGCCACGGTAACCACTTCCTATCAGGTGGGCCGTGTACTTGTCTGCCACCTAAGTGGTATAAAAAAATAATTTACCATGTTTATTGTTTTTTTTTCGAGTAACCGATATTTCGGCGCTGTTTCAAGCTCCATGATCACGGTGTACTCGGAAAAACAATAAACATCGTAAATTTCTCAGCCAGTTCTACACTAATAATATGAATGAATCACCACGTCAATCTCAAGTTTTATTAATAACTAGCTGGCCCACTGCAGCTTCGCCCGTGGCATTCTTCTAAACCTCGTATTACCTTTAAACAATATATTATTATTATTATTATTAATGGGGAACAGGCCAGCAGTTGAAACAACTGATATCAGCCTGCATCTCATTGTTCACTACACTGTTTTCACTACTCAAAAGATTTTGTTGATTTATGTGTTTGTCCAGTCTATTTTTGAATTGGTTAATGTTTTCTGCTGTCACAATATTTTCAGGTAGCCTATTCCATGTGTTAACCACTCTATTGCTCAAAAAGTTCTTGTGTGGGTTTGTATTCCAACTAGATTTTTGCAGTCTAATGTTGTGTCCTCTACGATTTCGGTCCGGTGCGCGTATGAACATGTTGCTGAATCCTTGTAAGTCATAGTGATCAGTGATTATTTTGAAGGTCTCAATCAGGTCTCCACGTTCTCTGCGCTCCTTCAAGGTGGTCAGGTTCAGTTTGTCTAATCGTTCTTCGTATGGCAACCGCTTCAGCTGTCTGGGGACTTTGGTGAATCCACGCTGCACTCTTTCCAACAGGTCTATGTCTTTTATGAAATAGGGGCTCCATACCTGATAGGCATATTCCAATATTGGTCTGACATACATTTTTTGGATTCTAAGAGCCATTTCAGGTGTCAATGTTCCAAAGGCCTTCCGTGTGAGGTATACCATGGTGTTAGCTTTTTTGACAATATTCGTGATATGGTCTTCCCATTTCAGATTCTCCGAGATCTTAACTCCCAGGTCCATCTGTGTTTTGACTTCGGCTAGCTGAGCATCGCCAAGTTTGTAAGTAAGCCTGGGGTTCCGATTTCCGATGTGCAATACCGTACATTTTGTGTGATTCAAATTTATGAGCCAGTCTTTGGACCACTTCATGATTTTATCTAAGTCTGCTTGGAGACGATCATAGTCTAAAAAGGGGTTTGCAAAGATCTTTGTGTCGTCGGCAAACATGCTGACTTTGCAATCAAGGCATTGACACAGATCGAAGGTGAAGATAATAAAAAGCACCGGGCCTAGGACGGAGCCTTGCGGCACACCACTATGGATATCTCGTTGTTCGGACAGTGTGTCACCCACTCTCACACGTAAGGTTCTTTTGCGAAGGAAAGCTTCTATCCAGTCGTGCAATCTGCCACGTATGCCAATAAATTCGAGTTTTTGCAACAGTCTGTTTGTGGGGACTTTATCAAAAGCTTTTTCGTAATCCAGGTAAACTACGTCAACAGGGGCTCGCTCATCAAAGCTCTTGGTCCAGGTAGCCAGGCACGACAGCAGGTTTGACACAGTGGAGCGGCGTGGACAGAAGCCATGTTGACAGTCGCTTATTATTTGATGTAGGCGCAGATGTTCTCTTATGTGTTTGACTACAATTTTTTCCATGGCCTTACATATAACGCTGGTCAAACTGATCGGTCTGTAGTTGACTGGTGCTAGTCTGTCTCCTTTTTTGAAGATAGGGGTCACAGTAGCTGTTTTCCAAATGTCTGGTAATTTTCCAGTGTTGTACGAGGTCTTCATTATTTCAGCCAGTACATTCGCAACATTACATTTTTGAAGGAGTACTACTGGAATTTCGTCGGGGCCGGGAGAAGAGTCTGATTTCATTTCCCTTAGGGCTTGTTGTACCTTGTCACTGGTAAACTCCAGATCTGAAATGGATTCTTCAACTCTCAGGCTTGGCTCTATAACAGGGAGCGGACCAGGAGGCTCCTGTTGGTAGACACTGACAAACTGGTCAGCAAACGCTTCTGCTATTTCCTTGGAGCTCGTAACAGTCTGTCCTTGTTGGTTTCGTAGCACAGTTGGTATGCTTACTTTCGATGTGATTTGCTGTCGGATATAAGAATAGAATCTCTTTGGTCCAGCTTGAAGAAGAGTCATCTCATAGGAAGTTCTTTGAGAGCGTCTTAGGATTGTTAGTTTGTTGTTCACCTTTCTGTATTTGTCATGGATACTTTCTAAACCAGTCAGAATGTACCTGTTCCAAAGCACATGCTTTTCTTTGATAATTTTGAGCATATCATTGTTTACCCATGGTTTGTTGGTAGCATTTTGTTGCACCTTGGCCAGGGGCACATGCTGGCCTATTGCATTTCTTAGTACACTTATAAAGTTGTTTGTTTGTACATTCACATCCATTGATTGTAGTGTTGGGCTAGGTAAGGTGTCCAGTAGCATATCATTGATTTTCTCAAAATCAGCCCCACGATAATTTCTCCTCAGAATGGGTTTAGTCTGTGTATTGTTTGTTTTCTCAAATTGTATAGTGATGCTTAAGCAGGTATGGTCGCTTCTCCCAATCGGGGCAGAGTGTTCGAGCTGTGCCACAAGTGAGTCATCATTGGTTAATATCAGGTCGAGCAATGATGGCTGGTTTCCTTTTCTGTACCTGGTGTGTTTGTCTACTAGCTGTTGGAGATTACTATCCCTATACCACTGGACAAAATTGTCTTCTTTGGGTGTCAAATAGCCACAGTCTGTCAAAGGCCATTTTACTCCACTGAAGTTGAAATCACCCATTACAACACATGCGTGGGAGTCTGTAGCTGTTTTTATTTGTTCCAGTAGTACATTGTCGTGTTGTATGGTAGAGCCTTGTCCCCTGTACAGTCCACAGAGCAAGAACTTACTGCGTCCCACCTGTATGTCCAACCATAAACATTCAGATGATTCATGTTTCTTGTTGAAGGGACTTAGTTTAGTTTGTATTCCAGCATTGTTTGCAGTATAAATAGCTACTCCACCACTCCGCTTGTCCAATCGGTCATCTCTGTATACATCATAACCTGGAATCCTAATCAGTGTGTCAGGTATATCTGGCTTGAGCCATGTTTCAGTTACAACTATTATTGTTGGTTTCTGGGTATTAATTTTTGCAATGAGGAGATCAGTTTTGGATGTAAGTGACTGAATGTTTGTGTACAGTATAGTTAGTATGTATAGCGGAGTTCGTTTGTTCCCAATGTTTCCTATCTTGTGGTCCACTATTGGGAGATATGTACCACAAGTTGGAGAGACTAGTTTTTTTTTGGGAGTTTTACAATTTTGGGATGACCCTGTACATACTTAATGGTGATGTCGTTTTCTCCCTTTTTGATGCGTTCCTCAAGCTCCTCACGCAGGTATTTCAGGTATTCTCGCTGAAGTGGAGTAAGGTCCGACTTGATCTTCCTCGGGTCAGCCAGCTTAGCTTTGTTCTTGAGAACTTTCACTGCATCGGACTTGGTGCGAAAAATAAGTTTGAGTGGGCGGGAGCCATCAGTTGAGTTGCCTTTCGGGGCACCTAGGCGAAAGGTCTTGATATCACCACAGTTAACATCATTGGTTAAAAGTTTGATTAGTTTTGCACATTCCTGTTTATCATGCTCGATCCTCTCAGCAGGCTGGTCAGATGTGGACTCAGGTATATCAAACACAATGACATTGGTTGCTCTATTGGCACGCTCCTCCATCTCCTGGATCGCTGACTCGGTGGCCAGTATACTCTGGCGAACTCGCAATTGTTTCACTTCTTCAGACAACTCATCCAGTCTCCTCATGATACTAGGTAGCTGGGCCAAGGTCATCCTGCAGTCCGCACAAAGAAAGGTGACAACTCGAACAATTGTTTTTAGCTCAAATACACGGATCTCCGTGGGGGACAGACCATGGCAGTCTCCGCATAGTAAGCTCTTACAGCAATCACAGGTGACAGACAGTTTTTTATCACTCGGTTGTTTGTTACACTTGGCACATTTGGTCTTAGGATTCATATTTGGCTATTTATGTCTACGTGTTTTCGTTCGTGTTTTTTTTTTTTTTTTTTTTGAAATTTGCTTTATTTTGTTTTTTGTTGTATCCGGACTCAATGTCAAACAAAAACGAGAATATGGAGGGTAGGTTGGAAATTTTTGCACTGGCTCAATGTCAAACAAAAGAGTTTCCCCACTATTTTAGCTGTTATTCTTGCGTATTTCTTGAAAAATATCGTTTATGCACTACACCAAGTTTATACACAACACTTATACTGCGTTTTTATTACTATTGTCGCACTTTCGCCAACAAAAACCAATAAAAACTACGAGCGCGGTGATGCCACTTTCGCTGCATTTGACAGACTTTCCTAATAGACTGACTTTAATATATGCCCAATTTCTTTTTAATTTTCAAATAATTATGGGAATTTGCTAGATTTCGTGATATTTATGATTACTACTCTGCTCTCTTGAGTAGTAGCGTGATGATATATAGCCTATAATGTTCCTTGATAACAAGACTATTCAACACAAAAATATTTTTTTAATTTGACCATGTAGTTCCTGAGATTAACATGCTCAACCAAACAAACTCTTCAGCTTCATAATATTAATATAGATTTATTTCATTGTCAAATAAGTGTTTTTTTTTTTTATACCACTTAGTTGGCAGACAAGCACACGGCCCACCTGATGGAAAGTGGTAACCGTGACCTATGGGTGTCTGTAACACCAGAGGTGTCACAGTCGCGCTGCCAACCCAAGTGTGTTGTAATGTCATCTTCCTTGCCTTTCAGGAGTTAGTTCCCGGCCCTTTGGTACTATGCTGGGAATGTTCAGCAAGAGCCCGTCAATACTGGAGTTTCACGCGACAATGCAGGCAATCAAACGAGTTGTTATTGAGACATATGGTATGGGATGCACTGCTACACTGTTTGACCACCACTTCTCCAGCAATAGAGAGAATTCTCACTACCAGAGGATTTTTCTGTCGCTATAAACTCATTAAAAAAATCTCTTTAATAGTTTTTGTGTTCATTGTGTCTGTACATGTATTTCTTAGTTTTGATACCATAATTTTGGCAGACAAAGAAAATATTAAAGTTCAGCCAAAAGTCCTGGATGCGACTGGGATTAACGCTAGCATGAGAATGTAACAGACAAGCATTGGCCAATCAGATGGTTGGCCTATGGTTGTGTGCAACAGGACGGAGGATGGAGGCGTGACACATGTGCTGGCGGTATCACCAGCACATGTGTCACGCCTCCATCCTCCCTTGAAGTATTTCTATTTTTGGGTTCAGTATCAATGATTACAACAACTACTAAATCGGCTTTATAGCTATCAAGCCGATTTAGTCATAGCCAGTTGGCTATGACTAGAAAATTCAGTGTTTAAAAAAATTAGGGACCGTTAAAGGAAAAACAAAAAAATCAATAAAGAGACTATTACATTTTATCACTAGAAATGTTAAAAAGAAATTTTATTCATGAATGTAAAAATAAGTAAATTGAACATAACCTTTTTCAAATTTTTTTGTTTTTAATCAATTCGGAATATACATTTATTTAAAAAAACTTTTTAATATTTATTTAAAGAACTTACAACTTATAGCTAAAAAAAAAACCTTAATTTTTTATATTAACACTAATGTACAGACAATTATTTTTCAGCTAACACCTACAAATATCACTACTCTATCTAAGCTCTCCATAGTAAGAAATAATAATATAATCAATATAAGTCATACATACAACGAAACCCAGAACAACGGACTCAATTCCTCTCACAAAAACCGAGAATCTCAAAAAAGCCTTCAAGAATATAAAAATTATACTCAAACACGATCAGAACTCCCTAACTACAATGATTTAATTACTAAATTTCAAGATACTGAGGCCTATGATGACAATACGGAACAAATTCACAGTGGAATCAATATTGGAGAATATCCCATTAAAAGTACTGGAGAATTTCATAGCAAAGTCAGTACTACTGAAGAATCTTACTGTAAAGTTAACATTACTACCGGAGAAACTACAGAGGATGAAACACCCAAGAGAGAGACAGATATACAGTTTATAAAGATAGAAGAGGATGCAGTATTGGATGAATATTATGATAATGACGATGAATTTGAGAATCAGAATGATATTGATGAAAAGAATTTTGCTGTAAGTATTTTTTTTTAACAAAACAAATATTGCTTTTCCATGGTATTTATGAGAGGTAAAGGTGACAGTCCCTCCCAATATGGTGATATTGGGATTGACTGACATGTGAATAAAATTTTAAAGCATTTAGTATGCTAACTATTCAAATCAATTAAGACAGGATAAATTTTGAATCAGTTCAGGTCAATTAGACTTTGCCTCTCAGAAAAAGAAAAAGGTTTACCATTACTTACATTTACCATTACATACCATGGAATTCATTACCAGCACACGTGTTTCCTTCTTCCTACAGTCCCGGGGCCTTTAAGCGGGGCGTGAAAAAGCATCTGATGAGGCCGCCAAGCTGAGTGTCACCATTGTAGCACTTAGTGTCTGTAATGGTGACCCTCTTTCCTGAGACTTTGCCTTTAGCTTACCATCAGGCGAGGTGAGGTCAAGTTGGCGTGTCCTATATAAAAAAAAAAAAAAAATAATAAAAAAAAAAACCATGTGACAATGGTGATACTCAGCTTGAAGGCCTCGTCATATGCTTTTTCACGCCCCGTTTGAAGGACCCGGGGCTGTAGGAATAACGAAAGAGGTCGCCGCCAGAAGAGATATATATAGGAAGATTTGGATGGCTTCAGGCAAGGTTCAGTAGCTCATTGGTCTGAGCATTCTCTCTGGAAGGGAAAGATCGAGAGCTCGAATCCCGCCTGAACCCATTATAATTTTTCCTATCTTAATCGACTGCCATATGACCTCGCAGTATGGTGGTTAGTGGCCAATCACTGACATAGTTATTAAGGTCGCAAATATAGGCATCTGTCTTAACCTATGTTAACATAGTTTTAACGTGCCCACCGGTACAGAAGCATTCAGATGGAATACCACTGAGACATCACCCATCGAAATGACAACCGCTTCTAAGTATTTTAAGGCTAGGCGCATGCGCACGGTTTCGCGTTTCGGATTCGGACTTCTGCGTTCCAATTGCGTTCGAGGACGTCATTAGGACTTTTCCGTTGATGCAACCCGAACGTAATAGTCGAGTTTTGTTCCCTTCTGATAAAGTAAGGACGTGTGCGCCTTGTTGAACATTAGGTATGCGGTCAGCCCAACTCAAAAATCGTTTACAGCAACTGGCAAAAGTGCTTACTCAAAAAAAATACTCATTTATTTTCTTTACAGGTAATATTAGAACCAGGTTACAAACAAAAAACTAAAGTTAAATCAAAAAGAAGTAAGAAGACGGATATAGATAATGATTTTAACGACTCCGATGAAGAGCCTCTGAAGAACAAGAAAAGGAAAAAGACTGTAAAAGAAAGGAAACATAAGAGAAAGAAAGATAACGGTGAGAGATTATTGACACGTTCTTTATTAGTTTCTTTTGTATATGTGCCTCACAAAAATTTACGGGGTTCAAGCTATCTTCACCTGCTAGCCGGTATATCTGCTGGTTGTTAGATGAGATTCTGGTACATTTTCCTCTTGGATGAACCGCCCAAGGTCAGCGGAAAACCCAACATACCTATAAGATACAAAAATAAACAAAATCAAATTATTACACAATATTAAGAAAACACGTGTTATTTTTTTATAGTATTTTTAATAAGACCTGACCGGACCGGTTTCATATACATATTAAGAATGGTTTACTAATGAAAAGCATAAAATAGATAGACATAATTTACATTGGCATAACGAAATTCAGCATAATGATCATAACGCATAATATTATTAAGCATAAATGTTTTGGCATAATGCTTGTTGTCATAAATACTAATAGCATAATAATAATGAAGCATAATTTTATAAAGTATAATGTTAGAAACGCATAATGATATAAACACAATGTTCTTTGGATTATTATGCAGTAGTATTATTATGCTAATGAAAGTTATGAGAAAACGTTATGCCAAACTATATTGCGCCTTAAAATTTTATGCCAAGAGGAGGGATCCCATTAAGAGCTAACTTGTACTTTTTCCACAGTATTTTTTATTACACCTGACCAGTTTGTACAAGTACAAGTGTGTTCTTAATATAAGTGTAACAACAATCCACAGTATAAATAGCCAAAAGCAAATTATTAATTTCGAAATTTCAATTAAATTAAATTTTTGCCTATCTGTTTATCCGTGATGGACACAAAAAGTACTGTCCCCCGAGACAAGTGGCAATACATTGGCCCACGTAATGCAGAATATAATGAAAAAAACTTTAATGAATAAAGGTTACTATAAAGTAGATGAGTATCTTCATGATGTTAATGCGTCAACATAAGTCTCTTGCTTGCTCGCACAACATAAATTGTAAACTAAAGCAAATTTATAAAAGAAAGATAATATAGTTCTAATATAGTGCACTGAGTTTCTTGCTGGTATCTTCTCAGTAGAACTAACCTACCGAATTGTTTTCACAGACACACCTAAAACACGTAAAACACCAGTCAGCAAGAAAGAGAAGCCAGCTGGGGTGGTCTCCAACCCTAGGGTCAACAAGAAACTGCAGCAGCTCAACGTTGGAGAGGGACAGCTGGAGATGGTGGTGCTCAGTTGGGAGGAGGTTAGTTGTAATTGTGAGGGTACTTAGGTGATTTCAAATCAGTCAATCAAGTCTATCGCACTCCACTGCTGGATATAGACCTCTCCCAACGTTGGGAGGCTTTGGTCTACTGTCTCCACGCTGGCAAGACGGGTTGGTACAGGGTTTTATTTCGAGTTTTCCTTCTCTCGCAGTGATATCGTCTGCGTATTTTTCCGTTAGTCGCCTATTACGACACCTTTCGAATGAGATGGGGTGGTGCTTGTATAATAATAGGTGATACTACAGGGCTGGCTGAGGCTGGACGCCATCTAGCGATAGTACGCTGAACTACTACAGAGCTAGTGATCCTACATCGCGACAATGAAATTTTCGCACTAGTATAACATACAGCATATCAACGACCATTTAGGTGGGTGTAGTGTGTACCCTAACAGAAGCAGGTAGGGGCGGTAACGCAATGCGTGGAGCATTTCCGGGGTAGTAAAAAAATAATGGGGAACCGTGCTTCCAGCACTCAAGGACGCCATCTAGAATAGAAACCGGAGATAAGCTTACGATCAGCCCGGGAATTGACTTGATGGACATGGACCACTTACACTGGACGTGGGAATTTGGACCCAAGATGGCGGCCACTGGCCGAAGTCTGTATTGGGTTAGTCTGTAGTAGATTTTTCGCACGAAAAGAGATACCTCAAATATTTACTAGATGGCGCTAATAAAAATATCCGACTGAAGCTGAGTCACGTAGATATTATAATAATATTAAACGGCATTAAATTCCTGGCAGAGTAGAATTTGTACGACCCCATCTCTTCCCATGCGGTGTCGTACAAGGCGACTAAGGGATAGGGATGTTTAATATCAGACAGATATATTATAGCCCAGACTCAGCCTCAGATGCACGGCTCGAGTCAACAATAGTGATCGGAAGACGCCAATAGTCTCACCCCCTATTACGTGGGACCAAATTCAATGATTGGTAAAATGTGGGTGTTAATTCATCTTTGTCTAACCCTTCGGGGATCTAGACGTGATTATATGTATGTATTAAAACTAAAATTTTCTGTCTCTTTCACCCGCAGGTGGAGGAAGAGAGACAGAAGGCTCTATCAAGTGTAGTGTTCACACGCCACGAGTACAGGTGCGCCGACTGCATCGTGGGGTTCAACCACAAGTTCAAACTGGACAACCATATGAAGAAGCATGACCCTGTGAGTTCTATAGGTTATGTTCTAGGTCGCAGAATGATCTCCGCCCCCCATGAGCGCGGGCTTGGGAGGGATGGGGGGTGGAGCTGCCTGTAACCATGGCAGAAGCAGACCGCGGTGAAGCCTCCCCAAACCCGGGGACGAGTTGGGGGCTCTGTGGTATCCACATCCGAGGAGGGCCAGATCGAGAGAGATGGCCCTGGGTCGGACGGGTGCGAGGGTCATGCCTGTGAACCTCACTTTCAGCATCCCACAATGACCCTCAGATAGCGTGCGTTTTAGTCGGTTCGACTCCAATACAACCTCTCCCCGGTATCCCGTAGGATTATACGCGTGTAAAAAAAATAGTATACCCTTGATAAAATTGGATTTTACCATATCTACGGGACCTAAGTCAACAAAGCCTATGTAAGTGCCCACTTGACGGCAAGAGGCTCGCCCCCTATTACGTGGGATCGAAAATCATAGTCGGGGAAGTGTGAGTGTTGATACACCTCTCTCTACCTCTTCGGGGAAATCCTCGACTCAACACGTCCCCGGGCACGCGTTAGCCGTTGGGTTACCGCCGTTGAAGTACCAGGCGGGCAGCACCCATAAGGAGTAACACAGTGCACTCACGGCTGTAATTACAGGCCCACGATTCTGCTAAACCATTGTTAAATTATCGACACTGCAACATAGGATATTAAATTGTAGACTTTATTAATATAGGGCTAAAGTTCAAATTAAATAAAAAAGGATTCACTACAGTTTTTCATTCACTATACAAGACGCCACTTGATTTTAGATTCTAACAGTATAACAGTAAAGTGTAAAATTAAATGGTTTTTTTTATACCACTTAGGTGGCAGACAAGCACACGGCCCACCTGATGGAAAGTGGTTACCGTGGCCTATGGACGTTTGTAACACCAGAGGAGTCACACTCGCGCTGCCAACCCTGTAAGTAAAGAGTTTTTGTGCCGCCATTGTAGAAGACAAAGCAGGACAAGCCTTTAGTCATCCCACTGACAGCACAAATTCTCCAGTGAACTCTGGCTACCCTACTCACCGATGGGAACACAACACGAAAGTATTGTTTGTAGTGTCAGTGGTATGACAATGGTTTTTATTATGAAATAAAATTGGTAGAATCAGGGCTCAGGCGTCAGATATGAATGTATGTAACATAACAGATATATACAGCCCATACTCAGCCTCAGATGCATGGCTCGAGTCAATAATAGTGCCCGGAATACGACAATAGGCTCACCCCCAATTACCTTATCTTATCTTGTTCATCTGTTTATGTTTATCTTATCTTATCTTATTACGTGGGACCGAATTCAACGATTGGTGAAATGTGGGTGTTAATTCAACTCTGCCTAACCCTCCGGGGATAGAGGCGTGAGTATAATGATTAAGTAGTGTTGTGCGGGCGCAGGCGGCGGGCGCCGCCGTGTGCGGCGTGTGCGGCGTGCGCTGCCGCGACGCGCATGCGCTGTGCGCGCACCGGCGCAGGCACCGCGTGAGGTGAGTGCCTTTGGCCACTACAACTTCATTCATTCATTCATATCGCTTCTGCGCCCTATGACGCCCTATGACGTATTATAGACTAGCTGACCTGCCCCGACTTCCCCTGTGGCACATTTTGAAACCTCATATCACCTATTTGAGCCCTTATTTCTTTAGTTTTCAAATAGTGTTTGGGAATCTACCGGATTCGTTGACATTTATGATTACCACTCCGCTCCATTAAGTAGTAGCGTGATGATGTATAGGCTAAAACCTTCGTCGATAAACGGATTATTCAATACAAAAAGAATTTTTCAATTTGAACCAGCAGTTGCTGAGATTAACACGTTCAAACAAACGAACTCTTCAGCTTAATAATATTAGTATTGATATATATGTCATTCAGAAACATGGCGGTTTTTAAAAATGGCGTAAGCACTAAGTATCAAAATATATAGCTGCTAACTAATAATACGTCAATATCTAAGATTAATATGAATTATATTGTTATTTATTTAATATAATAATATTATTATCGAATTTATTATTAAACACCCACTTTTTTTCCGTAGCGCACTGTCTCATCTTCATATAATACATTATTGTCTGCGCCTAATTCCAAATTTAATTCTGCATACTATTTTCAATCTTACCTAAGTAGAATGATGTTGATAGGTAATTAACAAATCTCAGCTCATCCGTTTTTCACCTGGCCTCTTATACTGTGTAACAAACCGTTTCGTAACTATGCATTTTAATTGATCTAGTTTTACGCCATTTGTCTGTTCTAAGTTATCCAAGACAGTTTATTAGCCACAGTCTTTTCACGTTACGATTGCGCTTAAAACTCGATATTACTGGACCCGACTTCACCATTATAATATAGTATATGTTCTGGTGTATAGATGGCACTGATTGTTGTTATAATAGTACATGTGCTGGTATACAGATGGCGTTAAACGTTGTGTACCTCGGGACACGTGTCTTTAGTCGCGAGACAAACGAAACACAGCGTGCACGGATCGTTTTGTTATTATCTATGCTTGGTGAATTTAAGCTCGTCCACCGCCGTAACACTCCACACTGTCCTCAAAACACACTCAAGGAACTGGTACTGCGCTGTAGAGTACATTTTAGGTCCAAGATATATGTCCCGAGCTGTAATACAGTACTCGAGCCGGCACACAGATGGCGCTGCTGCTCGTGCGGCGAGACGTCGTCCCGCGCGGCCGTGGCGGCCGACCACGTGGCGCGGGAGCACCACGCGCCGCCGCCCACGCACACCTGCAGCGTGTGCGGACACGCCGAGCCGTGAGTGCACTGTAGCACTCCTTGTAGGTGCTGCCCGCCTGGTACTTCAACGAGACGTCGTCCCGCGCGGCCGTGGCGGCCGACCACGTGGCGCGGGAGCACCACGCGCCGCCGCCCACGCACACCTGCAGCGTGTGCGGACACGCCGAGCCGTGAGTGCACTGTAGCACTCCTTGTAGGTGCTGCCCGCCTGGTACTTCAACGAGACGTCGTCCCGCGCGGCCGTGGCGGCCGACCACGTGGCGCGGGAGCACCACGCGCCGCCGCCCACGCACACCTGCAGCGTGTGCGGACACGCCGAGCCGTGAGTGCACTGTAGCACTCCTTGTAGGTGCTGCCCGCCTGGTACTTCAACGAGACGTCGTCCCGCGCGGCCGTGGCGGCCGACCACGTGGCGCGGGAGCACCACGCGCCGCCGCCCACGCACACCTGCAGCGTGTGCGGACACGCCGAGCCGTGAGTGCACTGTAGCACTCCTTGTAGGTGCTGCCCGCCTGGTACTTCAACGAGACGTCGTCCCGCGCGGCCGTGGCGGCCGACCACGTGGCGCGGGAGCACCACGCGCCGCCGCCCACGCACACCTGCAGCGTGTGCGGACACGCCGAGCCGTGAGTGCACTGTAGCACTCCTTGTAGGTGCTGCCCGCCTGGTACTTCAACGAGACGTCGTCCCGCGCGGCCGTGGCGGCCGACCACGTGGCGCGGGAGCACCACGCGCCGCCGCCCACGCACACCTGCAGCGTGTGCGGACACGCCGAGCCGTGAGTGCACTGTAGCACTCCTTGTAGGTGCTGCCCGCCTGGTACTTCAACGAGACGTCGTCCCGCGCGGCCGTGGCGGCCGACCACGTGGCGCGGGAGCACCACGCGCCGCCGCCCACGCACACCTGCAGCGTGTGCGGACACGCCGAGCCGTGAGTGCACTGTAGCACTCCTTGTAGGTGCTGCCCGCCTGGTACTTCAACGAGACGTCGTCCCGCGCGGCCGTGGCGGCCGACCACGTGGCGCGGGAGCACCACGCGCCGCCGCCCACGCACACCTGCAGCGTGTGCGGACACGCCGAGCCGTGAGTGCACTGTAGCACTCCTTGTAGGTGCTGCCCGCCTGGTACTTCAACGAGACGTCGTCCCGCGCGGCCGTGGCGGCCGACCACGTGGCGCGGGAGCACCACGCGCCGCCGCCCACGCACACCTGCAGCGTGTGCGGACACGCCGAGCCGTGAGTGCACTGTAGCACTCCTTGTAGGTGCTGCCCGCCTGGTACTTCAACGAGACGTCGTCCCGCGCGGCCGTGGCGGCCGACCACGTGGCGCGGGAGCACCACGCGCCGCCGCCCACGCACACCTGCAGCGTGTGCGGACACGCCGAGCCGTGAGTGCACTGTAGCACTCCTTGTAGGTGCTGCCCGCCTGGTACTTCAACGAGACGTCGTCCCGCGCGGCCGTGGCGGCCGACCACGTGGCGCGGGAGCACCACGCGCCGCCGCCCACGCACACCTGCAGCGTGTGCGGACACGCCGAGCCGTGAGTGCACTGTAGCACTCCTTGTAGGTGCTGCCCGCCTGGTACTTCAACGAGACGTCGTCCCGCGCGGCCGTGGCGGCCGACCACGTGGCGCGGGAGCACCACGCGCCGCCGCCCACGCACACCTGCAGCGTGTGCGGACACGCCGAGCCGTGAGTGCACTGTAGCACTCCTTGTAGGTGCTGCCCGCCTGGTACTTCAACGAGACGTCGTCCCGCGCGGCCGTGGCGGCCGACCACGTGGCGCGGGAGCACCACGCGCCGCCGCCCACGCACACCTGCAGCGTGTGCGGACACGCCGAGCCGTGAGTGCACTGTAGCACTCCTTGTAGGTGCTGCCCGCCTGGTACTTCAACGAGACGTCGTCCCGCGCGGCCGTGGCGGCCGACCACGTGGCGCGGGAGCACCACGCGCCGCCGCCCACGCACACCTGCAGCGTGTGCGGACACGCCGAGCCGTGAGTGCACTGTAGCACTCCTTGTAGGTGCTGCCCGCCTGGTACTTCAACGAGACGTCGTCCCGCGCGGCCGTGGCGGCCGACCACGTGGCGCGGGAGCACCACGCGCCGCCGCCCACGCACACCTGCAGCGTGTGCGGACACGCCGAGCCGTGAGTGCACTGTAGCACTCCTTGTAGGTGCTGCCCGCCTGGTACTTCAACGAGACGTCGTCCCGCGCGGCCGTGGCGGCCGACCACGTGGCGCGGGAGCACCACGCGCCGCCGCCCACGCACACCTGCAGCGTGTGCGGACACGCCGAGCCGTGAGTGCACTGTAGCACTCCTTGTAGGTGCTGCCCGCCTGGTACTTCAACGAGACGTCGTCCCGCGCGGCCGTGGCGGCCGACCACGTGGCGCCGCCCACGCACACCTGCAGCGAGTGGACTGAGTTACTCCTAGGGACTGCTGGGCGCCTAGTACTTAATTATGAATTTGCAATCGATATATAACCATCACATTACCGATACCGATACCCTATCAGTTATACAGTTTAGCGTAGCCGCCGACTTTAACTGGTCAGTGCTTGTCAATAAACGTGACTCGTCACCGGCACTCACAAGTGCAGATTACCCCAAACATGTAATGGGGTTTCTTCATCACGACTAGCACCACATGATACGTGACGAATGTATCAATCAAATATACACCAACAAACTATTACACAACAACTTTACTGAGCGCCTAGTACTTTTTCGATGAACTTTAGCACTACAGTCCATCAAATCTAAGAGGTACCGTTTGACGTTTCATATTTTTCAAACCGAAACAACTTTGTTCATACGTACATTATTCAGTTTCGATAACCTTTTTCATAAAACCATGAATTTAGAAAGATTTCATTATTGTATCTAAAAATGTACAATTCTTAATATCTAAATGTAATTGAAAACTTTCAAACAAAGCAAAATAACACATATTTACACAGTAAATAATTTCTAATAGTTATATTCTTGACCGCATTACAAAGTTACGTAGTTAGGTCACTGCACGTAGTGTTGCGACTCTTCGGATACACTTGTATGCAAAAAAATCGTTTACATATACGAAAAATCGAATGTATTATTTACAAATTACACTTGACAACCAAACAAATATTTTTTCATGTGAATGGGATTTATCTCACATATTACGATTACATAACTAAATAGTTATGTAATCGTAAAATATGAGATAAAACCCATTCACCAAAAATACGTATTTATAAATCAAATATATTTGCTTCTTTAAAAAGTTGTCGAAAGCGATTTGTCGATTTTTGATTTTCGCGCCCAAATAAGTCGGGGTTTCTCGCGCTAACGCTGTCGAAATAGTAAATGGAGTCAGGGATAGTGTTTTTTACATTTATTTTTGTGTATGATAGTATGGGTTTGCATATTACAGAGAAATAAACAAATTTTTAACAAGCACATCCATTGATTTTACAATTACAATTTTTTCTTCTAAGTCTTATTTCTACGTCTAAAACTAATAAAAATAAGGTATGTAGAACCCATTCACAAAAATGTTGTTGCCTGATGTTATAAATTAACGACGTTACTGCGCGACCGCATAATGCACTGAATACACAGATACCCTAAAATAAATTAATTTAATTATTTTTAGGTCAATAGGCAAAATCGCAGGTGTCCAAGTCTCTACAATTTTTTTTTTCTGGCAACACTGCCAACTACAAGCGCACGCGGTCCGCTCGGTCGGTTCGGCGTCAGCAGTCTCTCGCCATCTTGGAAGCTGACTGTGCGCGTACTTGCTTTCTCGTTTGTGTTTTACAATTTGTGACTTGGCTATTACTTTTCTGGACTGATCATTCTTTATCCGTTTACCTTGGCAATATTTATACTGGACTCCGAACTAAGCAAGTGTTTATTAATAATGTCGAAAAGAGGACGTACTTTGAACAGCCAGGCTCGTGAATTGGTGGTGAAATTACACGAGTATTTTGAGCGTGAATCTCAAAATGGTGGACTTCTACTGCCAGTTACACAAGTTCGGGATCGCGTCGGTGAAGCTCTCGGTATTGGTAGCCGCACCGTTGGCAAAATATTAAGTGAAAAATATGAGCCTTCGGGGAGTGACAGTAACGTACTTCACACACCGAAAAAACGAAAAAGAAATAAACCTGTGACAGGCATCGATGAATTCGATAGTCATGCTATTAGAAACCATATATACGGGTATTTTACAAGAGGCGAATTTCCAACATTGGCAAAGTTATGTGCAACTTTAAAAGATGCCGGGCTGTATAAGGGAAGCATAGAGTCGTTGAGAACGGTAATAACAGGAATTGGCTTCAGATACAAAAAAGTTGACAAACGAAAAATTGTTATGGAGCGACATGACATAATTATGCAGCGACTAACATTCCTGCGCGAAGTTAAACAAATTATAAACTGGGATAATGTAATATTTTTGGACGAAACTTGGCTAAATTCCAACCATTCTGTGCCGAAAACATGGACTGATGATTCTGAAGCTTCGTGCTCGAAGGTGCCGATAGGAAAAGGTGGACGCCTCATAATATGCCATGCTGGGTCAGCGTCTACAGGCTTCGTGGAAAACTCTTTATTAGCTTTCCAATCCAAAAGCACTAAAGAGTATCATGAAGAAATGGACGCAGTAAGGTTCCGAGAGTGGTTCTTAAATTTATTACAGAATATCCCTCCTAACAGCACAATTATAATGGATAATGCCCCATACCACTCTGTGCAAATTGATAAAGCACCTACGTCAGCCAATAAGAAAGCAGATTTGGTGGCATGGCTGCAAAGAAAAGGAGTGGATGCCGACATGTCACTATTAAAAGCTGAATTATTACAGTTAGTGAAATTGCATAAACCACCAAAACCGACATATGTAATTGACCAATTGGCCGAAGAGCACGGGCACAAAGTCATACGACTTCCTCCGTACCATTGCCAATATAATGCCATTGAACTGATTTGGGCCCAAGTTAAAGGTAATATTTTATAATATTATAATAATAACACGAGTACTTCTAACATTTATAATTTAAACAATGGTTTTCGTCTGCTATCAAATAGTTACATTATTGTTTTACAGGTTATGCAGCAAGACACAACACAAAACCACCCTTCAGTGTCAAGAAAATGGAAGGTTTATTAAAGGAAGCATGTGCCCAAGTTACACAGGAAGATTGGAGTAAAGTAGTACAAAAAACAAAGAAAATAATAATGGACGACTTCGAAAGAGACGTACACTTTGATAATGTAATGGACAATCAACTGGTCATTAATTTAAGACGATGATGACGAAGACGACGATACTAGTACTAGTAGTGAATAAAAAAATATCCTAAACATTTCTTTTATTTAATTATAACAATTGATTTCTTAAAATTCGGATATTATAGTAATCGATCTCTTAAAGTTCGGATATTATAGTAATCGATTTTTTCATCCCATCCCTATCATTCAATTGTCAGAACTGTCAAACGGTACTTCTTAGATTTGACGGACTGTACTTGGGTACAAAACTCTTTAAGCATTGAATTATTGTACTATTTGGCATCCCCTTAGTGTTACTGAGCGCCTAGTACTTGTTGACGAACATTATACAATAAGGCACCCTTGTACGCCGGCTGACCTTCGACTGTCCTTTTCCCTGGGCTTTACAGTTAGGTACCTAACATTACATATTTGTCCTCTACAGGACACTGGGCAAACTCCGCAACCACATCAAGAACCACGCAGAGAGGCAGAAGTGTGAGCTGTGCGGAAAAACGTTCCGCGACCGCACGTCGCTGCGGACGCACCTGTTGTGAGTATGACTTGTGTGTGAGTGTGTGTGTGTGTGTGTATACCTAGACAGGTAATGTCACGAAGTTTGCCGATCTCTATGGCTTCTGAGTTGGTTCCCGATGGAATCCAATTGGCTCATCCCATCTCTTGGGGCCGTATAAGGCGACCAAGAGATAGGGCTGTTCTCCATCCGACAGTAAACATACAGCCCATGAAAAAGTGCCTGCTTGACGGTAATAGGATCGCTCCCTGTGCATTGCAGGACTGAAAAATTCTTGAATTGTCATTCTGCGTCCCGTTCAAAATTCATTTATGATGATGGTGTGATGTGGTCTCCGCAGCATCCACTCTGGCGAGAAGGAGTACTCGTGTCCTGTGTGCGGCAAGCAGTTCCTGTTCAAGAAGGCCATGCAGGTGCATCTCGTTACGCACGACGCGCCCGCGCACCTCTACTGCCACCAGGTGAGTAGACCAGTAGACCGCTGTGACGTCACTGTATGACATTGCTGCTGATATTTCTTTGGTGTCCTGGCTCCTGATTTTAATCACTCTATAATTTTTTTTGTCTCAAATCTAATCTTGAATTCATTTATAATTATTATTTCATTAAGTTTGGTCTTCTACTTGAATGATAGTCCTTGAGCACAGGATATAAAAATAAATTTAAAATTATGATACAAGTCTTCTACGGCTGACTGTATCATATTGGAACTTATTTCATTTACTATACAATTTCAGCTGAATTTTTTCTACATAGTCTGTGGACGTGCCGCAACACGAATGCGCGATCAGCAAATGGATTTTGGCGCTCAACGTTTCTGTCATTTTATAAAAATTACATTAATTATTTCATGAGTTTTGATGAAGTAGTTTATGAAAACTGCATATAATTTGGTCTTAAAACACTCGTGTAATATTATAGAACCTCTATTATGCAACATGTTGTGTTCCCGGTGGTGAGTAGGGTAGCCAGAGCTCTCTGGAGAGTTTTTGTGCTGTCAGTGGGAAGACCAAAGGCCTGTCCTGATTTTGTGTTCTGCACTGAGGGCACAAAATCTCTGTTCTTACAGGGTCGGCAGCACGGGTGTGACTCCACTGGTGTTACACACGTTCATAGGTCACGGTAACCAGTTTCCATCAAGTAGGCCGTGTGCTTGTCTGCCACCTAAGTTGTAAATAAAAAAAACAGTTTCATAAACTACTATTGTCTGTATTCATGTTCTAGAACATATATAACTGTTGGTGTGTTTGTTGCAGTGCGACATGACGTTCAAGAACCGCATGTCGTACACTCAGCACATGAAGTACAGCCTCAAGCACATCGACCCCGCCAAGCTCAAGTTAGTTACATTTACCTTTTATTTAAATTATATTTGTCACTAGCAACCCGGAGCACACATACACCATTGGTGTCACGGACAGTCAGTCCGCTTTCCAGGGGTTTCATTGTCGAGGAAACAGCCACGCACGTAAAACTGGATTGCGAGGTACTGGCTCTTCAACGACCACAAATCCTCGACACAGCGAGGTCGACACAGGAACACTCTGTGCTTCAAGAGTCGGCAAAAAAGCCGCATGATCCAAATTGCGCAATATGAATGCTTCTGGCAACACTCTGATGTACTTGTTAGTTACTTATCTAATCTGTGGCGTATGTGTGCACGCCTGTCCTTAGGTTCGCGTGTGCGTTGTGCGACAAGAAGTTCGCCAAAGCGACGCGTCTGCAGGAGCACCACTTGGCTGTTCATCTAAAGGTCACGCCCGTCGCCTGCACGCTGCCAGGATGCTCCTTCGTAAGACTATTTATACTATCATGGTCACTCACATCAGTATCAAAGTTATCGGGATATTGTAATGATAAAAAAATAATAATAGTATAGTAGTGAGCGCCAATTGTAATAATTAAAAAAGTAGTAAGTGTGTAATCTCCTATTTAAAAGAAATAAAAACAAAATTGGTTTGTAAATACATTACCATAAAAGTTCGGGCGCCTTGGAGATACACATGCCTAGGATAATCAGCGGATATTGGAAACTTTTAATCTTCCGGTGGTGAGCTAAATGAAACCAAACTGTGAGGTTTAAGGTTTTATTGTCCACTCCAGTGTGCATTCAGAAATAGATTTAAGGATACATTCCTAATGTGTAACTAGCCTTAAATTTAAAATTAGAGTTTTAGAAACTAGGTCAAAATTATCCTACGTCAATATGATCCTATGTCACCGATGCATTTTTAGGTTATATTGAAGTTTAGATTTAAAATATAATTAAAGTAAGCTCAAGTATAGGTAAACACAGCAGCGAGAAAGCTCGTAGCAGGCGAAGTTTTCAGTTTAAGCCCATGCGGTACATCCATGTTTGAGGTGAAAAGCCCAAATTTTCCATAAGGAAATGCAGATGACACCGAAGACAAAGTAAACGGCAAGAAAAGTCCAAAGGAAAGAAAAGCCGAAAGGAAAAAGGCGGTTCCAATTGGAAACCTGTAACAAAATTGCATGTCATTAGAACAAACTCCAATATGAACACGAGGTGCTAATTTTTTATAAATGTGTGCGACTTACCGCCTTAATTCGTTGGAACAATACCAATAGCAAAAGAAATCATAATATTCTCAGATTAAGAGCTGAAACAATAGAATTTTAACAATTATTTTTCAAATTAAGAACGTGGCGAATTCCAACAAAGTGAATCTTATTAGAAAATGTTAACTCACCAGAAATAAACTATAATTCCACAAGAGGATAGTTGTGAGGACACAAACTATTATCCTTTAGGCAAAAATACTCCCATTTTCATGAGATTTATTAAAATTAAGTTACGAATCCATGAATATCGACCGATCCGCCGGCTTGTTAGGAAGAAAGGTGACTTGACAGCCTTACGTCAAAATGTCATTCTCTCCGCGTTTCGAAACTTTTCGTTCAAAAATTAGAATTAAAACCGGTGTGACGACGTTTGCAAAGTGCGTCGTTACAATATTTACATCTGAGTTTCCGCTATTTCGGTGCTGTTGCAAGCACCATGATCACGGAGGAACTGGAGTAATGGCGGTGAACACATCTTTCGAGTTCTTTTACTACGCGTATCTGCACTACCACTGGTCTCACTCTCACTACAAACTCGAACCCGATCTCGACCACGTTCACGACACACGATGCTTACTGTATCCACTCGCGATTTTGTTCTGGCTTGTTCCCCGTTGTTTTTGTGAAGACGGACCACTGGATGCCAGACGTTCAGCAGTTGAAACCCATCCTCACGATTGAAGTTATATACTTTTTGATTTCAATTGCTTCCCTAACCAGTTTTGATATATAGTGGCGTTCTGTCGAGAGCATCTGTAAGTTATAATTAGATCCAGTGGTCAATACCGGACTCCAATAAAGCTATTTTTTTTTTAAATAATTTAAATTGACCCCCCAAACTCCCCTCGGCTCCCCAGGCGTGTTCGTCCCGGCCCGTGCTCCGAACCCACATCCGCATGGTACATCGCAACGCGAGGGCGCAGAGGAACCACGTGTGCCACACCTGCGGGAAGACCTATACCGTGAGTGTACTGAATACCATCTGTAGCTTCTGGCTTTGCGAGGACCTGTCGCGATCTTCAGGCCTTCGAAATTATGTCCACCCTGGGCCTAAGAATCTATTGACAAAATTCTGAATTTTTGCAGCATGGCGACATTGACATATCATCATCATTTGTGGCCTCTTTGGCGTAGCGGTAAAACGTTCGACTGCTAACCAGGACGCGCGAATTCGATTCCCGCTCAGTGCTTATTTGTATGCATGAATAAATGTATAGATGAAAACCAATTTCCTAACCTTATGAAGTACAGTAAAATCATTCCGTTATTCAAAGCAGGGGACAAAAGTGATCCTTCAAATTTTAGACCCATCTCCATACTTCCAGCTCTAAGTAAAATTTTTGAAAAAATAATATTTAATCGACTGCTTTCACATTTTACAGAAAATAATTTACTTCATGATAAACAGTTTGGTTTCACTAAAGGTAGAAACACGACAGATGCAGGAGTTGCACTTGTCAAACATATATTTGATGTATGGGAGAAGAAGCAGGATGCCATTGGTATTTTTTGTGATCTATCAAAAGCTTTTGATTGTGTTGATCATGATAAGAAAATAAGAATATTATGGTGTTTCAAGCGGCTCACTTAGATTACTTACGTCTTACCTCACTGACAGAATTCAAAAAGTTAACGTTAATGGCACTGACTCTTCTGGTGCCCCATTGTAAACTAAAGCAAATATAAAAAAAAAAATCTGGGTCCAATATAGTTCGCTGAGTTTCTTGCTGGTATCTTCTCAGTAGAACTAATTTACCGAACCAGCGAAAGAATCATTTTCCAATGGTTTATTTTTACATTATTTAATATTTTTATGTTATTTCGGGCTTTTTGTGTGCCTAAACTGAATAAATGAAATTGATTCTTTGATTCCGATTCTTTGATTGGTCTTGGTGTTTCTACACACATCAAAAGTTACAATAATTCTGCAAATTATATTGGTCAAGTATTCTAGTTTTTTACCATAGGTGGGCAGGCATGTAACTTCTTTGGTTCCAGATTACCTACTAGCTGGTTAGAAAAGTAAACTCGATTGTATTATGGTTGCGCCGATGTAGAAGCTGTATTTCTTGACGCGGAAACACACTCTTTCTATACCCGTCTCCCCTCCCGCACTAACCATAGAATAGTACTAGATAGCTTCCGTCCGCCATTTGTGATATAGACACTCAGTCTCGCTTTGAACTAGCCAGCGTAAGGACGGACCGCGCTCGCGTCTCTCAAAAATGATTAATATTTGTTACATTTTTACCGCTTCATAGACCTTTACCGATCGGATTGTGCCTCTCGTGTGTTCCTCAAGTGATCTAGTGACGCTGACGGCAGCTCCTGAGCAAGGAAGAGAAGATCCGTGTACCGGCTGCGATGAAAACACGTGTGTCGTGAAGGTTAGTGCATCCTCTCCTAATTTCTCGGGTTGCATTCATTGCTTGGATCACGCCCGCGGCAACCCGACCACCTGTCTTTTGTGTGTAAAGCGTCAATGGAACAGTTAGCTACATCCCCGCAATACAGTCCACTACCGCACGTGGCCATGCGCCACCATATTATGTTTTTGGCATAAAATTAAAAGCTGATACATTAGTTCCAATTTAAATGAGTTTTCTTTTGATAATTAAGTAATTTTGAATCTAATGATTTTTTAAAGATAAAGATACAGATATTTCAATCCACGAAGACGCGCCCCTCCATTTCTCCGATCAGTTTACAGTACATGTGTGCACGCTTAAGTCAATGTCTGAGTGTTATCCGTACACACTAATAATCTATGTGTGCACGCACACACTATAATTAATAGACTAATCAGGAGAGAGCGTCATAGTCAAAAAGAAAGATGCTCTACTTCAATTTTAAATTTTATACCCGACTGCGAGAAAAGGGTTGTTTTATTTTTAGGTGTAGATATTTTATGTGATTCTTTAATATAATGATAATATTACCATTTTTATTATAGGGGTAATTATAGACATACGTGAAATTTTTTATAGAACTTTATTAAGAAATAAAATAGGTAATCAATCACTCGTTTCAGAATTATCTAATTCAGAGTCTGATGTATCGCCGACATTTATAATAAAACTAAAATCAAGATCACAGTGTCTCAGGTATTCGTCTTCTATTTTTTCCACGTGCTTACAAGTATTGAACCAGACATCTTTATTTACGCGATCAAATGCTTCATTTAAAATGGGCATAATCGAAGTGTAATTTTGACTGATATTGCGACTAGCAACGTCGTTTTTTATAATACCCCAAATATTTTCGATTGGGTTCAATTCTGGATGATAAGGAGGCAGCCGAAGCACTGTGAATCCATGCTCTTTCAATAAATCGTCCACTTTGTACTTGCGAAAGTTTTCTTTGTTTTTTAATATAAGATTATAAAGTTCAGGTTTTTTGTAGCTTGGTTCAAAATGGATATTTTTTGCATTCAGCCAAGTCTGCATGTCTGATTTGTTGGAGTTGGATGTTGGAATTTTTTCCGAACTCGTATTGTGATAAGCTGCATTATCCAAGATTACCACGGCATTAATTGGGAGATTTGGTATTAGTTTCTCCTTAAGCCACTTTAAGTAATTTTCTGTGTTCATGTTATCGTGGTAGTCTCCAGATTTGATCTCTGCTCTATATGTCAACAATGCATTTGGAACGAAACCCTCTACACTTCCACCATGTACTATAATTATGCGCACTCCTTTTGATAAATTTTGTTTTATTGCTGTATTAGAATCTTTTTCGGCCCAAGATTTTTTTTGCACGTGACTGGTATGAATATATGATTCGTCTGTGTAGACTATAGGTCTACCTGCATTACGAAAAGACTTTACTTGTTTTAAATATTTCAATCTTAACATCTGCATATCATGTTTTTCGGTTAGCACCTTCCTGTTATTCTCAGTTTTTCTCCATTTATAACCAAGTTTAAGTAACAATGTCCTTAGGGTTGTTAAACATCCATCAAATTGTATGCGGTCTTTTAAAACAATATTAAGTCGTGATAATGTTGGAAATTGACGATGTTCTATATGATAATTGTGAATGGTTCTTCGGATTACACCTATATCAAATTCGTCAAAATTAATTTTTCGTGGTCTTACCCTTCTCTTCTTCATAGGTGATGTAAAAATAGTAGCACTTCTGCCCACTAAATTAGAATGCGACGTGCTCGTTTCATTTTCACACTCAGTATCCACTTCCGTAGTCAGCTCTGTTGTACGCTCCACACTTGGGACTATGGGAACTATACCATCCGTCTCCATAGTTATATTGGATTCTATAGTAGGAGCTGTAATAGGCTGCATTGTATCAGTATATTCCTTTCTTTCGCGTAGAATTTTAGTCACTGTGCTTTCAGAAACTCCAGCAGCCTGTGCGGTTCTCCATCGTGCATCAGTGAGTTTTTCTGCATATTTGTTATTTGCTTCTTTTTTCATAAAATCATAAACTTTAGAAATAATTTCTCTCGCCTAAAATTAAAAAAAAATATATATTTTTACTTATTTATAAAAAAATCCTTTATTTATTTCATGTGTTTTAATAACTATAAAATTATAAACAGTCATTTACATACCTGGCTTTTAAGTACAATACGCTGAGATTTTTTCGACATTTCAAAAAAAAATTAAGTGGAGCAACTTTCGTAATGAGTCTGGAATTTCGCAACATAGATTTTACTACCCGTCTGCATCGAACCGCTGACGGTTCGCGACTGAGGCCGGAGCAAACTCCCCGCACCCCGCAATCCCCTCAACCGAAAACAAGTGGGGCGCGTCTTCGTGGATTGAAATATCTGTAAAGTCATTTGTTGTTATACACTTGTGGACACATCTATTTGCCCACCTTAGAGTTTAGGTTTCGATGGCCCCTACCAAAATAATATGATTGCTAGATTGAGCAAAAACTATTGATGCAGTTTTAAACATGATACATTTTACCATCTTTTTCGATCGTATTGTTTTAAATTTTAATTCAGAATACCACACGACATAGAGCTGGAGGCAGTTGATTTTTGAATAAAAAACGTTTTATCAAATAAAGATTTAATTATCAAATAAAGGTTTAATTTAATAACGCGTGTTGCCTCCATGGGAATCTACGACAGCTCTCATACGATTAGGCATAGAGTTTATCAACCGTTCTATGAAATTTTGGGGGATCATCTCCCATTCCTCTTCTATGGCAGTTTTCAACTCCGGTTTCGTCTGGGCAACTGGCTGACGAGCCCTAACACGTCTTTTTAGCTCGTCCCACATGTGCTCTATCGGGTTCATGTCTGGGCTTCTGTCTGGCCAGTCCATAACTGTGATGTTCCTATCCCGAAGATATTCCATAACGATGCCGGCCGTATGGACTCTTGCATTATTCATACATAAAAAGGAAATTTGGGTCCACTCGGTCCACGTATGGCATCACGAGAGGTTCTAAGCACTCACGAATGTACCTTTCAGCATTTAATGTTGGCAGTCGTGGTCCCGTAACAACCCCAAGTTGAGTTTTGCCGCTCGCGGATATACCGCCCCAGACAGTCCATGAATCACCTTCATAAGCAACCCTCTCTTGAAAGTAGCATTGTGCAAAACGCTCTCCCTTACTTCGGCAGACCATCTTCATTTCATCATTGCCATGTAACGCAATTTTAGACTCATCAGAAAAGAGTACAAAGTCAAAGTCAAAAATCATTTATTCTGTATAGACCATTATATCGACACTTACAAAACGTCAACCAAAAAGGAACATGAATATCAGTTTAGTAAATGGACCACCGGTTCGAAACGCGACCCCGACCTGACAAGACTCCGGCAAGAAACTCAGCGATTCTTTTTTTGGTCTATTTACAAACCATTGTGTTTAAATGTGCAGGATTACCAAGGAGAATTCCGTAGCTCAAAATAATATGGAAATAACTGAAATATACTATTCTAGCCTATCCATGTCTGTCAAGGTCCTAATCTTTTTTACAGCGTAGGAAGCCGAACTTAATCTACTGGCTATTTTATCAATATATCTATATGTGATCCCGACTGTAGTTTAGAGTCAATACTCAAGCCCAGGAACACTGTCGCTTCCACAAGATTTAACACCTGTCCATTGATTGTACATTGTTTTCCACCTTTGTAATATTAGGTAGAGTAAATTTTATACATTTTGTTTTGTTCCCATTAAGGCAAAGATTATTTGTACTAAACCAATGTACCACTCTTCATAATTATTTTGGTTTCTCTTAATTTTAAAAATTAACGAAGTATCGCCAGCAAATAAGAAAATATTATTTTTGTCCCTTTCGTAGTAGGGAAGGTCATAAACGTAAATAAAGAATAGAAATGGTCCAAGTATCTAACCCTGTGGAACGCCCATTGAAACCACAGATCCCACTGAACGTGTACCGTTAACATCGACCCTCTGAATTCTATTATTCAAATATGAAGTCAGAAGGTCGCGAGCCTTATTCTTTATTCCATAATGTTCTAATTTCCTGATTAATGTGTCATGGTACACGCAATCGAATGCCTTGGATAGATCACAGAATACATCTAATGCATCATGCTTATCTTTCCAGGCCTCGTAATTACAATTTAACAATTCTACACCAGCATCAGTAGTCGAATGTACTTTAATAAACCCAAACTGTTTATCGTGAAATAATTTATTTGCACTAAAATGGGTCAGCATCTGTATTAGAATTATTATTTTTATACCACTTAGTTGGCAGACAAGCACACGGCCCACCTGATGGGAAGCGGTTACCGTGGCTTATGGACGTATGCAACACCAGGGGTGTCACACTCGCGCTGCCGACCATGAAGAAACCTTATGATGCCCCTCTTGAAGAACCCCATATTGTAGGCGCTTGGGAAATGATTCCACATCATTCCACAGCTTGAGTGTTCGTGGGATGAAGTTTCTTTCATAGCGCACAGTGCGCACCGTCTCAGGTCGCAATGTGTGAGGATGAATTCCCTGCCTATGGCGAGAGGTGCGATGATAGAATGTAGCTACGGGCATCATGTCAAACAATTCATCTGAGCACAAACCATTGTATAGGCGGTAGAACACACACAGTAAGGCAAAATCCCTCCTAAGGCTAAGAGGTTCCACACAACCTGTGAGTATGGGATTGTCAACCAGCCTCAATGCCCGTCTTTGCACTGAGTCGAAGGGGTCAATCTGGTATGCAGGTGCTCCAGCAAAAAAATTATATTAGGTCGAGCAAAAAGTTTTCTCAAATACTTTACTCAAGGTAGGCAAAACAGAAACGGGTCGGAAATTACAAGGATCCGTGGTCCTGCCAGCATTGAACAAAGGTATGACTTTGCTATGTTTCATTAAATCAGGAAATATACTGCTGTAGACACAGTCATTAAACACAGTTGCGCTGTTCGGTGGGCTCGCGTCGCGTTCCTCCCAACCATCTCCGAACAGTTCGAGCGCTCACAGATACTCCGTGGAAGTCACGAAGTTGGTTTTGTATCTCAATGGAGGTGAGGTGACGATTTCTCAAGCTGGTCATCACGATGAATCGATCCTGCCTTTCAGTTGTGATCCGAGATCGTGGCCTTCTTTGGTGACGAATGAAGCCGCCAGTCTCTAGGTACCTCCGATAAACATTTCGGACCACAGATCGACTTAAATTAAGTTGAGCACTCACATTTCTTTGGCTGAATCCGGCCTGGATAAGTGCCATAGCTTGGGCGGCGACATCAGGCGAAGTATCCATAGATTATTGATAGGACCTCACCTTAATGTTAAGAATAAGTAATGTTTGTCTCAAAACCAAAGAGAAAAATCACACTTTCAAGAATTAAATCCAAGTAAACGAATAAAATAAAGTTTTCTTAGTATTCGATTGTTTGATATCAACGAACAGGCTCCAAATTGTCTTTTGTTTCTTTAAATTCTGTGTTCGAAATTCAAAAAAAGACTTGAATAAAATTATGAATGTGCCTGGTTCACAACTGCATAAAACTTCGTGGGCGGCCGGCGCCACCTTCTGCGAGCAAGTAATGCTCGTGAAGGAGGAGGCGGGGCGGGAGCGGCAGCGGGAGCGACGAAGGATCGCTAGACAAGCTGCCCGCGCACGAAGGCAACTCGGGCGTCGGAGGTCGATGAACGACCTCCGCCCCCCATGAGCGCCGGCCTGGGGGTGACAGGTGAAGCCGCCTGTCACCCTGGCAAAAGCAGGCCGCGGCGGCGGCGCGCGTGGCGCGCCTCCCCGTTTCCGGGGACGAGTTGGGGACTCTGTGGTCCCCACACCCGAGAAGAGGGCCAGATCGTGAGAGATGGCCCTGGGTCGGCCGGGGTGCGAGGGATATGCCTGTCAACCTCACCTTCGGCAACCGAAACGACTCACAGGCGGCGTGCGTTTTAGTCGGTTCGAGTCCGACATAACCTCCTCCACCGGGTCCGGTGGGGAGGTATCCGTGGGGATTTTGCGCACGAAAAAAAAAAAAAAAAAAACTGCATAAAACTTTTTGCTCGACTAATATAAATTTTTAGTTGGGACTAAACGAAACTGAAAATGCAAGGTGGGCCAATAGATGTGTCCACAAGTGTGATTATATATATATATATATATATAAATATATGTAGCCTTATGTATGTCTATGTCGCCATACTGAGGCTGCTCAGACAGCGCTCTAAGAGCTAAGAGAAGCTATTCCAATAGATTTAAATCGTAAAAAGCTGAGCTACCAGCACACGAGCTAGATAATCAAATTTTTTCTAAACATTAAGTTATGGGTCAACACTGTCCTCTTAGTTAAACATGTGTTGGCAGACGAAGAAGGCCCTGGAGGGCCACCTGCGTAGCCACTCAGGCGAGCGGCCATTCGCGTGCGGCGCGTGTGGCGCGCGCTTCGGCTACGAGGCGGCGCTCTACAACCACAACAAGCTCGTGCACCGCGCGCACAAGGTAATGCAGCTCGCGCCAGCGGCCGTTCGGCTACGAGCCGGCGCTCTACAACCACAACTAGCTAGCTCGTGCACCGCGCGCACAAGGTACTGCCACTCGCGCGAGTGGGCCGTTCGGCTACGAGCCGGCGCTCTACAACCACAACTAGCTAGCTCGTGCACCGCGCGCACAAGGTACTGCCACTCGCGCGAGTGGGCCGTTCGGCTACGAGCCGGCGCTCTACAACCACAACTAGCTAGCTCGTGCACCGCGCGCACAAGGTACTGCCACTCGCGCGAGTGGGCCGTTCGGCTACGAGCCGGCGCTCTACAACCACAACTAGCTAGCTCGTGCACCGCGCGCACAAGGTACTGCCACTCGCGCGAGTGGGCCGTTCGGCTACGAGCCGGCGCTCTACAACCACAACTAGCTAGCTCGTGCACCGCGCGCACAAGGTACTGCCATTCGCGCGAGTGGGCCGTTCGGCTACAGCCGGCGCTCTACAACCACAACTAGCTAGCTCGTGCACCGTTATCATGACAAAACATAGCCTATGTCCTTTCTTAAGGTCTAATCTACGCCTACACCAAATTTCATCACAATCGATTTAGCAGTTAAAACGTGTAAATGTAACATACAGACAGACATAATTACTTTCAATAATTTATAATATTTCTATGGATTTCATTTGCAGGTATCCCGCCGTCCTCCACAACCACCGGTGACACTCCAGATCCCGGAACCACAACTCAATCTACCTTGAGAGGGAATTCCCCCTTTGAACAGAAACTCCATCACAGTAAATTTGTAATAGTTATAGAAACATATATAATGGCACTCTTATTGGCTCAAGCGTCGGAGATAAATCAGTCTAGGACATTCTACACAGCACTATCTAGACCAGAAATAAGGACAGCTTGACCGAATCGTAGACATGATCACATCGTGTATGACGCATATATGCGTCACAGTTTAGATATTCGCATAAACATTCGACAGTATCACTGGAGCTATTGTTTCAATATTCAATAAATGGAAACGGTTTGTACTATATAAAGGTATATCGGTAATTGCAATTTTATGAACGGTTAGTGTTATAAGAAAAAAATAAGTACATCACAGATATACACGATCATGTTTTATTATAATATATACAAATAAATAAACTTATATTAATATATAATAATATATAATAAACGCGGTAGCCTAGTGGTTTGGGTAATGGACTGCTGAGACGAGGTCTCGGGTTCGATCCCAGGTTTCACCATGGCACACACCAATGACTTTTCGATGCTTTTCGAAGTTATGTGTGTATTTATCGCAGGTTTATAAGTGCCCGGTTAATGGCAATAGGCTCGCCACCTATTACATTGGGACCTAAACATAAACTGGCGAAATGTGGGTGCTAGCACCTCTGCCTACCCCTTCGGGGATATAGGCGTGAGTTTATGTTATGTTATGTTATGTTATAAATAAACTTGTCTGTTTGTCATAAAAAAATATTTGTCCTTTTGCCTGTTTTTCTGGGTAATTTTCCGAAATGGCTGGCCCATTTCAACTGAATTTTATTTGCAAAAGGTAACCTAACCTATTTTTATTTTAGATTTGTATTAGGATTCTGTACAGAAAATTAAAACAAGTCTATGTACATACGGGCAAAGTCGCGGGCCTAGCTATTAGTCAAAGAATGTCATTCCAGGAACTCAATAATTAAGTATTATTATTTATCTCTAAGATATTTTTACAATAAAAATTGTAATATAAAATTTTATTTTTATTTCACCTGTAAAGGCTGTAACAGCCTGTCTGTCGCAGCCTGATTGAATGGCCCAGACTCGTGATATGTGTGACTCTCACATACCACAAGCCCTGTGTGGTACACACTTATCAAGAGGGGGCCGAAACAAGAATACTTCTATGATCGCTCTTCTCAGTGTCTGCTCTGTGACTTCCTGGGTGAACCTTCACCCATTGCGATATCCAAAGTTAAAATCACTATTCCTCACGCCCACAGTAAAATGGCAACTAGAGAACGTAAAATTGAAATAAAACACAAAATTAAAGATGCGATGTATATTTAACAGTGATAAATATTTTATATTTGCAATAGTTCTAAGTATACATTGTTACTTCATAAATTCGTAAGCGTTATCATAATATGGCGTGAACAATAAGGCATAGGGTGAGGACATTTGAAAGATTTAATTGCCACTTTCATTTTTACATATTACTTCTTACATATAACTGGCCATGTAGTTCGTTCGATGACGCATATGTGCGTCATCAACATGCCGATTTTCATGACGCATATGTGCGTCATTGGCAACGAATCTATCAACATGTGAACTATGTGAGGTTATTTTAAAAAAGATTTTGAAACAGATTTATTGTCTCTCTTTTATTTTTACACATTACTAATTCTACTAGTTGAATATGAAGGCAATAGATTTATGCCCAAAATCTGTAGTATCAATATGACCACACCCCACTAAAAGGCAAGCAGAAGTCTTAAGATTGGCAGGATACTTTTGTGTTCCCGACGTTTCGTTCAGATTGCACCGACCGTTGCAAATACATTTTTATTTCACAAACAAACGTGTGTGTATATATAACTAATTAAATCACTTAATAATAATAAAAAGCCTAAAACAATTCATTCCGTAATAATAAGATCAAATAATAGTAATCATTATTAAAATTCAATTCAATCAAAAGTGCTTAAGCCAAAATGCACGCAAAACCTAAAACGCGCCAAACGTGATCAAAGAATTGATCACTGTTTGACCACGATCGGTATAATCCGATCTTATTAAAAATCACTTTTAAGTCAACAAAAAGTGCTAAAACCAAAATGTAAGTTAAATCCAAAACACGCCAAACGTCAAACATCTGACCATCATTTGACCACTGTCGGTGCTATCCGATCTTAACGTCACTGAAAACAGAAGATTGTACTTTATAATGTAATTTCGCTTAAGTTCCAATTTTATGTAAAAATCGTGAAAATTTAAAAGTATTCAAAGTTCAAACTTATTTTTGTACAGGAGTATAATGTCAAAAATCACTTATTCTGTATAGACTACGGAACGGAAGTTACAAAACGTACGAGTACAGGGGAAGCCGGTGTAATTAGTAGGATAATTGAAATGGAGTATAATATTACCAAATTCTCTGATTTGTATTTATATAATAATAATAACACGTAGCTTAATCGGTAGCTTAGTTGTTAAGGAGTCACCCTTAGGATCGAGAGGTCTCGATTTCGAATCCTGACCATTGAGACTACCGAGGTGAACACACTCCTAGTACAAGCAATTTAAATTAGCTATCGGGGGTACTGGTAATCTAAGTAACAAGTAGTTTAAAAAAGTTATAGTGATTAATAGCTAGTAGCACCTTCCGCACTGCGTGTGCGCTTGTTGGTCAGCTACGAACCGCGATAAAATTTAAGAAGACTGTAAAAAAAACTGAGTAAAGTAATGGTCCATACAAACCTCACTTGCTACACGGACGAGGTACTAGCGTGGTCTTTCCTTTCGGGATTGGAGGTCAGACATAAGTCCCTCCCATAAAAGCCGTATAAGCGAAATCTAACATCATATGCAACAGTAAATAACTCTAGGATGATAATTTAGGAAAATAGGGTATGCTATTTTTTATGGTCTGAATCGAAAACCCTTGCAATTATTTTACTGATTAAATAAGTTTCCTGTACAGTGTAGAAATTCCTTTAAATATAAGCTAGAAGTACCGGTGAAAAGGGATGAGAAAGTATTAAGGGGTGAATAGGATATCAAGTGAATATATATATAAAACTCGAGCTTCGTATATGTTTGAGATACTACGGGTATCCCAAACATATACGAAGCTCGAGATTTTATGACCTTGACTCTTCTAGAAAATGTTATGTTAGAAAACATATTTAAGCAATAGCCAATTTGTGTTAATATAAACATAGGAGAGAGTCCTGTTGTCCACGCCAGTACAGTCAGGCTCTACAGAAGGTTGTAGATCCAGTTCTTGTAGTAAGTGACCCTGGAGTAGCCAGTGGGATCACCAGACTGACAGCCCCTCGCTGATCCGAAAGAAGTCACACCAATCTGAGGAAAATAAACTCTTGTAAATCCCCGAAGGAGTACCAATGATTTAAAATCATACGTAATAGGGGGCGTATTTATTGCCACCAAGCGGGCACTTTGTCACGGGCTGTATGTTTACTGTTGGATGTGGAACAGCCCTTTTTTATACAACTTAGGTGGCAGACAAGTACACGGCCCACTTGATGGAAAGTGGTTACTGTGGTTTTTGGACGTGTGCAACACCAGGGGAGTCAAACTTCTATCACCAACCCTGTAAGAACCTTCTAATTCTTGAAAATCCCCATATTGTAGTACCCCTATCCCTTCGCCTTCGACGACTCCCATGGGAAGAGATAGGTTGGCATCCTACTCCACCCTAAATAAAAACGGCTCCTAAGATGATTAGTAGAAAGAGACACACTCACCAGCATATGGTTGCTCCCATCATAATATCTATACACGAGGGGCCCCCCAAGGTCTCCCCCGCAAGGTCCTTTGGCCCCCGCGCCACTGGTGCAGAGCACCCCATTATTCACCACGTATCCGTAGTATGCCTGGCACTGGGTAGTGGAGAGCACGTTCAGGTATATATCTCGGAGGGTCTGCCCTGTAGTGAGAGCGGCTCCTAGGAACAGAGGATAAAAGCATTATCGTCTTATAACCTCGGTAGTATCAGAGGTTTTTACCTTGGAGCTTTGTTTGGCTAATACGGTGCAGATGAAGAGACTAGCGACTGGTCTCTCTGGGTGTTGAGAAGTCAGATAGTAGTCACTCCTCATAAAAACCTGAAGAAGTCAGCGGACCCAGAGCTCCAAGATAAAGGCATTTAATCCAACCGATTATAAGACTAAGATAATGGTGAAATTAAAAAGAATAATTGAATAATGTTTGTGGCGAAGTCTTAGGAAGGAGAGTCACCATTACAGACACTAACTTTCTAACAATGGTGGCCTACAGCTTGACGGCCTCATCAGATGCTGCAGACTGTAGGGAGAAGGAAATACCTGAGCTGGTGAAGATTTCCAATTCTTAATGGTGTAGTACAACACTTACCTGCATATGTAGCGCCGTAACCGATGGCTTCAAGCGAGTATCCATCATAGCTTCTATTCAAGTATGTCCCATAAGGCAAAGTCAACGGCTTGATGTAGCCTGGAACATGAAGAAGTTATCTATAGACTTCTAAATATGACAAGATAGTAACACGACGTAGATAAGACGCGACGATTTTCCCGTACCAATTGATCAGTCCGACTGGGGTAGTACCTCCGCATTACAGAATACCACGGCTATAATAACCTCGTGTTGTGTTCTCGGCGGTTAATAGGTTAGCCAGAGCTCACTGGAGAGTTTTTGTGCTGTCAGTGGGAAGACTAAGGGCTTTTCCTGATTGTGTCTTCTGCACTGACGGCACAGAAACTCTATTCTTACAAGTTCGACAGCACGGGTGTAACTCTCCTGGTGTTGCACACGTTCATAGGTCACGGTAAAGGTGTACTTGTCTTTGTCTTGACATTTTCGATAGAAAAATCGCCTGGAAGTATTAAATTGCCGAAAATATGTTTTTTTCGAAGCCCCATACTTTATTCCATTTACCTGTGCGTTATTTTCATACATTATAAATTTGTTTTTCGCCATATACCAGAAGATTTTGTGAATCGAAACTGTGTCCAAAATTATTTTATCCGAAACTGCTATAATATCAGGGTGTACAGGAACCCAATTCCAGGACAAAGTAGAGAAAACCCTCAACCCCAGAAAAAAAGTCTGCACCAGTGCCTGTTGTCAGTAAGCATGTGGACCAAGTTGCAGTTGAGGGCGTACCAGGCCCAAAGATCTCATTGGCTCCTCCAAGTTCAAAGACATTAGAAGTCGTATGTGAGCTATACTGTTAGCTGCTATGGCGTGCTATGGTAGTGAACGCGGCTGCTATGCCGCAGCAGCAGGCGTGGGTTCGGTCCCGGCAAAACGAAAATATTTGTATGCATGAATATGGATATTTGCATTGGTCTGGCCGTACCTTGGAGAGCACGTTAAGCCATCGGAGTCGGTTGCCATTCGAACATGGCAGTCGGGGGTAGTTGGAGTCCTAAAAAGTATAACAACTAGTCTAACTGTAATGCTATGATATCTCCTTTGGGTTGTGGAGGTCAGTAGCAGTCGCTTCACGAAAAATATCGAAGTTTTACTTCCTTTTACTTTCACCTTCACTTAGGTGGCAGACAAGTACACGGCCCACCTGATAGAAAGTGGTTACCGTGGCCTATGGACGTTTGTAACATCGGAGGAGTCACAGTCGCGCTGCCAACCTTGTAAGTACAGAGTTTCTGTACCGTCAATATAGAAGACAAAAGCACAAATTCTCCAGTGAGCTCTGGCTACCCTACTCACCGCTGGGAACACAACATAAAGTTATTATAGCCGCGGTATTCTGTAGGGCGGAGGTACTTCCCCAGTCGGACTGCTCAATTGGGCGGAAATATAAGTTTAGCCAAAACCGCAATCATGACTGGTAAAACGGACCCCAGACTCCGAGTTGAAATGTTCAGATGCGACTGGCATTAACGCTAAGAGGAAGAACTACTTACTGCTTGTGGCGACATAAGGTATGACGAGTACTGCGACGTTATTCGACGGTGTGTACGGGTTGAAGTAAGGGTGGGAGTAGACCGAAGTGGCGTAGACCCTGGTGCCGCCGGAATACAGGTAGATGGAGCCGAGGACCACCTGGAAAATTGTTCTTTTACATACATCCATTACATTATGAAGCGTCGGTAGTTTATTGGTTAAGAAGGCTTTACGATCGAGAGGTGCCGGGATCGAATCCTGGCCATTACACTATCGACGTGGAGGGTCCACGGTCCACTAACACAAGAAATTTAACTTAGTACCCTTCCAGGTTAACGGAAACATTATTAATTACGGTTGCTAATATTATTAAAAAAAAAAGAATAATACATGCATATATTCACACATGTAAATCTCCGAAGGTGTAGGTAGAGATATTTTATAGATCGATTGCAACCGCTGTACCACGCCTTGGGTATGTGCGCGGCGAAAAGGGGGGAGTATCAACTAATTGATCGTCTGGTTTGGTCTATCCGCCGCCAGCACTCACGGCGGTATGTCACTCGCTCTCGACCCATTCCCTTTCTTTACCTCCACGCCACGCTTTCATGGGGTTCGATATGGTGGTCGCAGTCATAGGTACTACATACAAACCCCACTTCAAACACTATAAATTTCAGTTCCAGGTAATAGGAGGCGAGTCTATTGACGTCAAACAGGGACTTCGTCACATGGGCTATAAGTTGTTTAAATCCAAAATTGACAATAATTTATCAAGTGCAAGCTGTAATCAAGTTGATGCTTTTAATAATTTCGGAAATAAATTTATGGACTTTAATTTATTTTTTTGTAAAAAGATCCTCAAGGTCATGACGCATATATGCGTCACGACAAAACATCGCGAAACATATTATCTCAGTTTGATCGAACGTGATGAAGTAGATTTCCTGTGGAGCCTTCAAGTTTAAAATATAAAACCAAGTCAGAGGTTAAAAACATTTTACGACAGTGATGTCACAAGTGGGATGGAAGCAACGTGGAATTTAAAAGTAAACTTATGTTCAATTTCAGTTCGCAGTGCAGCTCCATCCTATGAAAACTAAGACCAATAGTCCTGAATCCTGATTTAAAACTAGATCTGAGAACAGCCGCTATAGTGTCACCAAAACGTACATAATCTTGCTCCACACACAGTGACGTCCTCGTCTAGCAGACGGCTGAACCACGTCAGGGTATGTAGTTCCGTCTTCAGTTCAATAACCAGTCTCAGAGGCACTTCAAGCCATAACGATCACAACAGACTAGTCGAGAGTATATTTAAATATAAGCATCTTTATATCAATTAGCCTATCAGAGTCCACCGCTGGACATAGGCCCGCTATTGCCTACACATCACAATATTCGCGAGCTCGTACACATGTGTCGTATCTAAGGTAGATATAACAATAAAATGCTATCACTAATATAAAGAAATATATAGGCCAGAACCATATCCACAGAATATCTAAGTCGAACATTGCTGGGACTATTATATAATCTTTCTTTGCCGCACACAACACAACACAAACACAAGTGAACAGCTGATATTGACAGTAATGACAGGAGCTGACATTGACAGAAATGACAGCTAACTGTGTTACCAATTACAAATTAAAAAGGTACTGTAGAAGTGCAGGGTGCGAGGGAATGGCTTGGTCCATACACCTGGGAAGACGGCGTGCGGTTTATGTCGGTTTGAGTCCGACATAAACGCTGACAGGCTGGGTATACGAGGGGAATTGCAGGACGATAATATAAACAGGGCTTAGGAGACCAGGGTTGTGTGGTCAGGAACCTCGCGAGTGGTGGTAACGGATACGGCAGAGCACCAAACTTGCAAGGGAGATGCTGCTGTCTGGCCTGTGGTCAATTCCCGCTGGAGAAAGAGAGGCCTTTCGTGACCAGTGACCAGGACTCCTCCCTTTCCAGGGTTTGATAGGGACACTGTGCTTCCAACACCTTAGGGGGCATCTTAAAATAGTAGATTGCTTTTTCAGGTAGTGGGGTGCGAGAGAAATACTTTATGGCTAACCTTACATCCCGGTTACTGAGACCTGAGACAGTGTGTGGTAAACAACAACTATAAGATGGTCGGAGTCCTACAAGGGGGGCCCAAATCCAAGGGGGATTGTTTGTGAGGTCTTCTGTATGAAGCAAAGGGAAGGATCAAGAGGTCATGAGTAGTTGGTCCCTCCACATGGATAGCGGAGATGAAACTGGTGGGAGTAGCCCTCAAGAGGGTTGCTCGATGGCTCTCCCACTCAATTTATATGCTTGCTCTGTCTTTCTAGATTGACTTTTTTCTTATACCACTTAGATGCCAGACAAGCACACGGCCCACCTGATGAAAAGTGGTCACCATGGCCAATGGGCGCGTGCAAAACCTAGAGAGTCACACTCGCACTGCAAACCCTGCAAGCATTGAATTTCTGTGCCCTCAGTGTAAAAGACAAAGCAGGACTGTGAAAAAAATTAAACTATGTTTTTTCGAAATGCAGATACATTTCGAAAAAACATAGTTTATTTTTTTTCATACACTAGCATATACACTAGGATACACTAGCTATGCTTACATATTGAATTAAATTACTTGTACTGTCCCACAATATTATAAAATCGGATTGATCTTGGCTCAGAGCTTTTTCAAAGGGTTTTTTGTGACCGGAACCTCCTATTTAGTTTTAAATATTGTGAAAATGTACAAGCAATGTAATTCAATATGTGTGGCAAGTTCAATCAAGTGCCATGCATCAGTCTACAGGATACTTAACCTCCTTTGGCTTTGCCGCAGTCAGGTAAAAAAGACAATAGTCATAATCTGTGGTTAGACAGTGCAGTCTACTCTCACCAAAACATACATTGTCTTGTTCCACGCAAGATGATATCTGCCTCTGAAGTCCAAGGTATACAGTCCCGTCTTCACTTCAGTGTCGATAAAGCATTTCTATGGGCTATAGGAACTGTAAGCTTTGTCCCTAAGGTATCCACTCCTGTCTTCACGTCAATACGAGATTTCCGCGGTACTTCTTCAGAGAACACCGTGTCTACAGGCTATTTGGTAAAGTTTGTCTCCGTACTTACAAGCATAAATTTTAAGATTATCCATCTTTCACTTATTTCAGTTTTGTTTGTATATTTTAGTTTAGATAACTTCCATGTACATTATCTTTCACTTCTGTCACTATTACGACCGGCAACTTTCTTGACCATTTACCACTGTACCCAAACTGCGCAGAAAGAGTTAATAGGTCTCTTTAGTGGTTGTGCAAGGTGCGACGCAACTGCCAACCACATACGCTCAGGCTCGCGTTATTGGTTCATCAATCCGTTTATACTTCCCGGCCTCTGTTCAAGACTTTTGCCGGCATTTGTACCTACACATCGTAATAGGCACGCGAACTAACACACGTTTCATATTTAATATGTATATAAGAATAGAATGCAAGTACTATCGCAAAGAAATATCCAACCCAGAACATTATACACATATCACTAAGGGCAAGCATTACGACGAACTACGAATTATATAATCAACTTCTTTACCACAACACAAATAACACATCTCACAACATTCAAAAATTCAAATTTAAATCAAAATAATCATACAGGAAAGAAGTGACAATAAAATGACAGATCAGATGATAGTGTTGCTAACTGATGGGAATATTTCTCCCTAATTCCCTAATGAAGACCACGTCCAGTCGTGCCCGCTGTGCCCCTACACCTGCCCAATTGACAACCTGAATAAAGCAATGGATGAAGCGATCATTGTCACAGAGTTTTGCGCCGGGCTTTGAAGAAAATTCTATTCTTTGCATACGAAAAATTTCAAGAGTTACAATATATATTACATTATACGTTCAAGTTTATATTTAACAACGCAAATCGCATCTTAGTATGTAAGTAATGTTTGTAAGTATGTATATTATGTATGTAGGTTCATCTCTTCCTTAGTCGTCCGCTGGTTATAGGTTATATGATATGTCACTGACACTAATGTACACTGACTTTACCGGTCATAAAGTATTGTGTTAAAAAATAAATTTGAGATAAATGTGTCGTGTGCCGTATCAACTAAAATGACTTAATTGGCACAATTTAAATTTGTTTAAATTATACCTATTGCTTGCCTCAAAATAATATAAATAAAAAAATAGTTTAAACTAATAACTGACTACTGAAAAATCATGGTCTAAAAATGTTGAACCAGAAAATTTCAAGCTTCTTCAACATGTGTGAACTGTGACATAGACATATCAGCTCAAAGCTGCTCGTCTATAATCAATAATAATAATAATAACCGTGGTCGTATGCAAGTTAAGTCTAACAAAACAATACATTCTAGGGAAAGTACTTACCAATATGCTGCTTCCTCGAGAATAGCCATCGTTCCAGCAAGTCGCAGCTGTCACCACTCTCCACGAACTCACAAGAGCTCCACCACACAGTGAAGTCTGTCCAGTGGTTAGGCCCACAAGCAAGCCAGCCTATCACCAAAAATATCAGAAAAGTATGAGTAAATACTTATCACAGTTTCTTTAATATAAAACACTAAGTATATACAATAGTGCGGTGGCCATGAAAAATAAAATGCGTAAAAAGTAGGAAGCGATCTTAAGCCTCGTTGAAAGCACTAGCTTCAAACTTGGAGCTACATCATCCCCCCTTCGATTTGCCGGTTTGCCCTTCAAAGTTTAACCTCTCAACGTGAAGAAGAAGGTCGTAAAATAACGTATCTGGCTATCATGGTTTTCAATAATACTAAAAGCTGAACATTTGCGAATAATGTTGAACATTTTCATAAACATAACATACACTTACACAAGCATGGACGTATGCACATATGCATATACATAATATATATAGACACAAATGACAGTCACATATGAAATATCAGAAGAGTGTAGTACGTACCATGTACGGATGTTCTCCTTGGAACGAGCTGTATCCACCAGCTATTCTGGAACTGAGCGCCTCACTGGCTCTAATCCTATCTGCTTCTGGAATCCCAATCCGTATGTGATATCCAGTGGCCACTTCTGCTAAAGTAGAGTTATTTTCTTCAGCAGAATCTTGACTGCCAGATGACGCATCTTGGGCAGAAGCAAAGACGATTAGACAAGCGATGATAACAGTCTTCATGATGAGAGCTTACACAAAGAGTGATGAGTTCATTTTCATACGTCTATTTAAATGTGTAAGGTGAAGTTGTGCTTACTACGTACTGTACTTAAGTTCAAGTGTTTTTAGAATTCGAGAAGTGGCAGTGAATAGGGAAGCATCAGTAGCTTAGTAGTTAAGAAATGGTCCTTTTGATTGCCAGGTATCAGATTCGAAATTTTGATTCCATTCCTATTAGTTAGTAATTTAGCTTTGTTGGAGGGGTTAAGGAGTTTCATTTACTAATTATATTTAAAAAAGAAAATAAAGGTATTTTTAAAACTGTAAAAAATAAAGCAAAGTGAAAAAATAAATTCTAATAACTTTTATTCATGGCTGATACTGTTGCATGCCACAATGCCATATGTTGTGATACTTTTTATTGAACAAGTTTATACCAATCCTGTAGTTGCATTATGAATAAGATTTTGAATTCGTCAGCGGAGGACACGGCGGTATTTCCGCCCAATTGAGCAGTCTGACTGGGGAAGTACCTCCGCCCTACAGAATACCGTGGTTATAATAACTTCGTGTTGTGTTCCTAGCGGTGAGTAGGGTAGCCAGAGCTCACTGGAGAATTTGTGCTGTCAGTGGGATGACTAAAGGCTTGTCCTGCTTTATCCTCTACACTGACGGCACAGAAACTCTGTGCTTATAGGATCGGCAGCGCGAGTGTGGCTTCTCTGGTGTTACATACGTCCATAAGCCACGGTAACCACTTTCCATCAGGTGGGCCGTGCGCTAGTCTGCCACCTAAGTGGTATAAAAAAAGTGTTCGATTGATAATTTTCTAGTAGGGATCAAAATGGAGAAATGTGATTATTGTATACATCTCTGCCTGCCTCATTGAAGTGTAAGTACATAAAAAAAGAAAGCAGACTCATACAAGGAAAATAATTAATAATTCAATATCACATTGGTAGATAAGTGTTAGTACTTGAGCTGAGAAATGGTAATTGTACACTTCAGATAATATCTTTAAGTATACAGGTACTTACTTCACATGTGTTTCATCTACCATAAGATATTTAATACTATTATAGAATCAAGCAATTCCTGGTTGTATTCCATTAACATGCTGCACCAGACGTAAATACGTATGCAATGAAACTCGTAGCCCATAAACTGGGAAAAGTCAGGGTGACCGAACCAGTTGGCAACTCTGGAATGACAGAAAAAAATCTGATTATAAAAAAAAATCTGATAAGAAGTAAATTGTCAAATGTGTCAAAATTTCATAACATGAACATAACCTAAAAATACTTAAAGAAATTCATATAAATAAAAAAAAATGCGTATAATTAATTTACTGAGTACTCTAAAAATATCATCGCAAATACAACTAGTGCGTTTTAGTTCAGAATATGTACCAAAACCGCTGCGAAGTTTGAAGTCGAAGTCTACTCGAAGCACTGTTCAATATTACGTTGATTCGTGCAGGGTCCGGGCTGTCGGGGGCTCAGGGGGTGACGGCTGCATATCGTTCCTTAGTGTCTGGTGTAAGGACCACGCAGGGCCCGACGGCGGAGATGGGGGTAACGGTGGACATGTGATATTTCAGGTAAAAATCCAATCTAGGCTTCCAAATTTTAGCAATTTAAAAGTTACTGTATTGCCGTATGAAAGGATTCTCATCTCACGCACGCTTGGTATGGTATCACGGATTGGTATCCTGGCATTTCACTGGATCCGCGCATGCTTAAGTTGTGGGGTAAACTCACTTCTCTGCGGATTTTAAATTTTTTTTCAAAATTTTTTTTTATTGGGACAAAGCAGTTATAAAATGAAATTTGACATTATGCAATTTGGTAAATATATAACCCACACTTATGTCCGCAAAGTAACGTAGTAGTTAAAAGAGTGAAAATTGTGCTAATCCTTTGCCTCAAATTGAATCAAAGAAGTGAAGGTAGGCTTGCATTCTAATTTCATTGTGCGAAAGTGCGAAAATATCTAAATGAACAAAGTGTGTGTTATAATTATCTAAAAGACCACAATACGGGGCTTCTTCAAGAAGAGTTTTAGAAGGCTCCTACATGGTCAAATATCACGGTAACCAATTTCCATCAGATGGACCATGTTTTTATCTGCCACCTAAGTGGTAAAAAGTGGTTTCCACACATTATTTAAGGCACTGATAAAAATAATGGATGGTGTACGGGTCTAGTTGGTTCTAGTTTAACATAACCACCCCCACTGGCTCCATTGGGACGACATCTATGGCAATTTCCACCCCTGAAAATAAACTGTTGTTAATGCCCTCTAAAAAGAGTGTTGTCATCACCTCTTAAAAGTCTGTAAAACCCTTTATAACCCTGTTTCAGGCGGACCACTCAACCAAAAGTTTAAACAAATGCAAGTCTGTGATCCAGGCCAAACATGGAGAGAAGGGCTATAACAAGGACTGTAGCGGAAAGAACGCTCAGCATGTCATCGTACATGTGCCTATTGGTGAGTTACTTAGAGATACTAGCTGTATAATTTTAGATTGACAAAGGCATTCATATTAATAATGTAAAACTTGATGGGATATTTACCATGTTTTAATTTTTTTTTTATATAGAACACGTCAATTAGACATCGCCTTGCCTGATGGTAAGCTGAAGGCAAAGTCTCAGAAAAGAGGGTCACCATTACTTACACATACCGTGTGACAATGGTGACACTCAGCTTTACGTTCTCATTATATGCTTTTTCACGCCCCGCTTAAAGGACCCGGGACTGTAGGAAGAAGGAAACACGTGAGCTGGTAATGAATTCCAGGCCTTAATGGTGCGACAGAGGAAAGAGTCTCCGAACCGCTTGGTTCTTGATCGGATGTTCTGCACCGTGTTCGGGTGACATCTTGTCCTGTGTAGGAAAGAGGAGGGTGGGACTAATTGGCAGAGCTCATCAGAGCACTCACCATTGTACAGACGGATTTTTGTTGAGCCACCGATATTTCAGCGCTGTTACAAGCGCCATGATCGCGATGTACTGACGACCGCCGAGCTAGTTGTTATTGGGCAGACCACATCGCACAGTATATTATTTTGCCTCAGTAGCGGTCATCCCCTTCTTTTTATGTTTTATGATGGACAACAACCAAACTAAATATGTAGTAAAACTCCTAAATTTTTATCTCGCATGGTTTCAGAGAAATTGGGAAAATCGAGAAAAGTCCATAGAAACCATAGAAATCATTAATCTCCGTTGTTATTCGTTATTTTATCATAGATTTTTTATTATATGATACTGTTATAATTTAGGCATTGATTTATAAAAAAAAAGTGAAATAAGCTTTTCTAATTTAGGGAGAATATTTTTTTTTTCAATTTTTTTAAATTATTTTTTTTAAGAAGTATCCTTGGATTGTCGCATGTTTTTTTAATACCAAATTGTTAACTGCAGTTATTACTACTACCACAAAAAAAATTAGACACTACGAGCTTAGGACAGCTGCGATATTCAGTTTTCAAGTTTTTAGTTAGGGTTGTCTCTTAAGTCTATGGTATAGTTCAGTTGTCATTATATTATTTTTTATTTGTTATTATTTTGAATCAAAACTGATAGCCTCTGAGACGTGGCGTGGTAGTGAACGCAGCTGCTATGCAGGAGACGCAGGTTCGATCCCCGCTTGGTGCAAATATTTATATGCATAAACATTGGGTATTTTCATTGGTCTGGTCCCGGTTTCCAAACGAACATCTACATTACGGGTAGTTGGAGCCCTAATAAGTCCTCAACTAGTGAATTGGCAGTCGCTTCACGGAAAATATCGAAGTTATCGAGGCATAGTATATTATTTTGCCTCAGTAGCGGCCATCCTCTTCTTTTTATGTTTTAAGATGGATAACAACCAAACTAAATTTATAGTAAAACTCCTGAATTTATATCTCAGTGACTTTGTGTTTCAGAGAAATTGTGGAAATCGAAAAAAAAAACATAAAAACCATTAATCTCCGTTGTTATTCGTTCTTATTCATGGATTTTTTTTATATGATACTGTTATAATTTAGGTACCGATTTATAAAAAAAATGTGAAATAATCTTGTCTAATTTTGGGAGAATATTTTTTTTTTCAATTATTTCATTTATTTTTTAAAGACGTTTGTCCGTCGCGTGTTTTTTTAAAACCAAATTGTTAACTGCAGTTATAACTACTGCCACAAAAAAAATTAAATGCTACGAGCTTAGGACAGCTGCGATATTCAGTTATTAAGTGTTTAGTAAGGGTTGTCTCTCAAGTCTATGGTATAGTTCAGCAAAGAAACATCAAAATCACGTAATAATTAGTTGAATTATGACGTAAAAACAAATAAAAGCACAAATTTTAACGAAGAACCTTTTTAAAACCAGTCAGGAAGCTTCTTTTTAGTATTAATTTTTTACAGACTGGATGATCAAAGTATCAAAATATAGTGAAAACCTGCCGCCAACCTTGGTTATCTGGCCCAAGATTTATGAAATTTATGTTGATCTGACAATGCAGTTTATGTGCCCTCGTTGTCGGAAATTATTAATAGTTCATTTGTGGTCAACTCCACCTCTGCAAATTGGACATCTTACTCAGAGGGGTAATACTGAACATTATCAGTTGTCACTTCTAATAAAGAAAGAACTTTAGGGGGTAAAGGCATCTTTTGTTTGCGACGTTTGTTGTGGGATAATGAATATGGGTCGGATATTCGAGTCCACGGTGAAATAAATCAGTGATAGTGGTTTTCCGATCTAACTTGCGCGTATGATGGTCACGATCTTAACGCCAAAATTTGTTTCTAGATTCCCCGGCTTGCTCTGACAACATACCTATTGGTAAAGAGCTGGATACAATTATTTGTCTACCGTGAATTAATATTTTGTGTAATGTAACAGACATATAATACCAATTATATGTTTGCACGGAAGTAATACTACTAATATATATATATATATTGGTGGCGCATGGCCGAGTGCGGTAATGGACTGTATTGCGGGAAGTAGCTAACTGTTCCATTGACGCTTTACACACAAGAGACAGGTGGTCGGGTTGCCGCGGGAGTGATCCAAGCAATGAATGCAACCCGAGAAATTAGGAGAGGATGCACTAACCTTCACGACACACGTGTTTTCATCGCAGCCGGTACACGGATCTTCTCTTCCTTGCTCAGGAGCTGCCGTCAGCATCACTAGATCACTTGAGGAACACACGAGAGGCACAATCCGATCGGTAAAGGTCTATGAAGCGGTAAAAATGTAACAAATATTAATCATTTTTGAGAGACGCGAGCGCGGCCGTCCTTACGCTGGCTAGTTCAAAGCGAGACTGAGTGTCTATATTTCACAAATGGCGGACGGAAGCCATATCTATGATTAGTGCGGGAGAGGAGACGGGTATAAAAGGAGTGTGTTTCCGTGTCAAAAATACAGTTTCCACTTCGGCGCAACCATTCCCCCCGGCTTGAAGGGTTACCTTCGAAACGACAAATGCGAAACAAATCTAAAGTCTAATCTAAATCTAGGTTTGGGAAATAACAACTAAAATATAAACCTAGATTGGAGCTCGTGCCTACTGCTGGCTAGGCAGCGGGCAGAGGCGAACAAACAACACAACGCAACAGTCTCGACCAAGACGAGACGCGATTAGCCAACAACAAAATAAGGGTCTCTTCACGTGGGACCGATACAACAAGCGAGTGCTTCTTCTCCTCGGGTGGTTCGGAAACCGTAGTGGGATTGAATTGACTAACTGGCCACCCATCTAACGCGGCATGAATCCAGGACGGTCCACCAAACCACAACGGGTGATCCAAAATTTGCGAAGGAAGCAATCCACGAGAGAGACAATCGGCTGGGTTGTCGGTGCCAGCAACGTGAAAGAGATTATGTGGCGCCAATTCAGATTGAATTTTGCCACTCTATTAGCGACGAATGTGTCCCAACGATGGGGCGAAGAGTGGGCCCAACACAAAGCGACTGTTGAGTCCTAAAAGCTAAAATTCTACTAATATTAATGCGAAAATTTACAATTATGTCAAATAAATTACCTTAAAGATTCCGACCACAATGTCATTAAGCGACACGGAAGTGCTAGTCTTAGCACTGCCATCCAAAACTACGCGGAGTTTTAGTAGTAAGCTTATCTTCTCTAATAACTCCGCGGTGCGGGATAATGTACGAAGGCTGGGTCCCGCCAGTGTCCGCAGGCGCAGGTGAGATGTAACCTTTATCTAAATATTCGTTAACAACCTCATCATAGGCCCGCTTCGACTTTGGGGACGCCTGCATCTTTCGTTCCAAACAAAGAAAGCGTTTTTCAGCGGATACACGGGAGCCACCGAGCGAAAACTTGCGGATGGTAGACTCCAGTGGCGGCTCGACGGTGCAACAGAACGAAGCAGTCGAGTGACTAAAACTATCCATAGAAGCGGGTGCGGAACCAATTATAACAAAACCAAGAACTGTTTCCAGTGCGTGCGGAGCGGGGTACGTCGGTCCCCCTTGAACCTTACGTGATAACTGGAGGTGCGGGAGAATCGAAGCGCCGATCAATATATCGACGACTCCAGGAACAGCGTAAGTCTCATCTGCTAAAGGCAAGTCTTTAAATTTCGTTAATAAAGACGTGTCAACCGGGACGGTAGGCAACTGTTCAGCTATTCTATCTATAACGAGCGAATCCATGTCAAACCAAATATTATTATTAAAACGAGATCTAAACCTTGTTTTAACGGTGCCACGAACAGCTGACTGTAAGCTTCCAAAACCCTTCACCACTGAGCGGGTTGAACGCTTATCAACATTGAAACCAAGACGCCGACAACAATCTTGAGTAATAAAATTACTTTGCGAAGCGCCATCTAACAGCGCTCGAACAATGCGCGGCTTACCTAATGCATCAACAATAACAACGCGAGCGGTCGCAAGACACACAGTAGTGAGTGCAGCACTAGCGGAGAACGAACACAAGGTGACGTCATCAGCGGCGGTCACCGGGCGGGCCGGAGCGCGCGCGAGCGCGGGCTGCGGCTGCGGCGCAGGCTGCCGTGTGTCACCGCTCGACGAGCCAACCGTGCTCACATTGGATGCGGCATTACTATTCTCAAAATGAAGCAAAGTGTGGTGTCTCGCTTGACATTTGCGACAACTATTTCTACTATTACATAAAACAACGCGGTGTTTAGTACCGAGACAATTAAAACAAAAATTATTAGCGCGAACAAATTTATAACGATCACTAGGCGACAATTTTAGGAAACCAGGACACTTGTACAGTTGCGAATGATGAGTACTACACAAAGAGCAAACAGATGATTGTACACGTGCTGGTGCGGTATTAACATAAGTATGGGTTGACCTCGGTGACCTCGATGAGGCATCTATTTTGCGTTCAGAAGTAACAACCTTCTTCGCGCCTTCATGTTTCGATGAAGAGCGTTGCAATACCTTTATATGCTCGCGAACAAAACTTTCTAAGTCTTCGAACTTAGGAATTTTACTGCCGCGATGATCCGACTCAAACAAACGAATGGTTTCGGAATCTAATTTCTTTAAACCCATATACAAAAATACGAAGTCGCAGAGGTCATCAATCTTTAGGTTCTTTACGGCGCGAACAGCTGACGCGAAAGTATCTAGAAATTTCTCTAAGTTTTGATCGTTACATGCCGTAATAGATTTCAAATCAGACATCTGATCTAAATAGGCGTTAGCTACCGATCTTTTATCCTCATACTTAGCTTTCAAAGTATTTAAAATTAAATTATAATTCCCGGCACTAAACGTAATTCCAGCGCAAGCGGTTATAGCTTTACCAGTCAATTTTTCAACGAGATAATGCAATTTTTCGTGATCTGTCAACGAATCGTTCTTATCTATCGTATTCTCAAAACTATCTATAAATAGACACCAATTGCGAATGTTACCATCAAATTCGGGTATTTGAATTGGTGGCAACTTAGGTCGGTCGCGAGTGGGGTTGGGTAGGTCAGCCGGTTTCTCCAAACTCCTAGCGACGCGTTTGATACGACAATACAAATCGTCAAACGACGACAAGGCTTGATAACTCACTGAGTAATCGGGATCCAAATTCAACTCTAAAACATTGATGTCATGTACTAAGGTTTCGAAATCCGCGCGTAGACTATCTAAGTTTTCTATAGAACACAAGAACGAATCTCTGATGACCAAATCAGAGGTTTTAAGTGCATTATCATAGATCGATTGTACGCGAGAGTAAATCATTTCTTTTTTAGCGTATAAAAGTTTCAATTGAACCTTACCGGTCTTATCAACCTTTGGGGACATGTTTACAATTAAATCTCAAACTAAAGTGCGGTAAATAACAAATATGAAATGACTTAATCTTAGCGGTACAGAGCAGCGAGGCGGCGCGAGCGATAACCGTAGGTAGGTAGGTACTTATGACTGCCAGTGCAAGCTTGAACTAACGCGCATAGCAACAAGGTCGTACCTACGCGATGGTCGCTGTCTAGGTTCAACTATTATTTCAGAGATTAAGTATTGCGTAATATCTATTCAAATTAAAATACTTTCGTATGAATTGGGATGAGATGCGAGCGAGGTAGGTACAGCCACGTGTCCACCCACGCAGGTACTAGGCAAATACGACGCGAGCCGAGAACAACGTAATTGAAAAAAACAAAACAAAGCCAAATGCGTTAGGTATTACACTGTGCCTATGCACTAGGGTGTCTGAGTATACCTAAGATCGAAGCCTAAATGTCTGGATGCGGGGTTTTCTACTAAAATAACCAGGCACTTAGGTGCGATGCGAAAATTGCGAACTACGATTAAGTGTTGATATGATACCTAACCTATTTATGTATTAGGTAGGTACAATGCGAGCCAGCGGCGAACGGACAACAAATTCTAAGCCTAAATGTCTGGATGCGGGGTTTTCTACTAAAATAACCAGGCACTTAGGTGCGGTGCGCTCATTCCCATTAGAATAATAACAAAATACGAACTACGGCTAAGAATCCGGCTCGATCCGGACCAAAAATGGTGGCGCGTGGGCCAGCGTGCGCGAGTGGACTGTATTGCGGAGAAGCAGCTAACTGTTCCATTGACGCTTTACACACAAGAGACAGGTGGTCGGGTTGCCGCGGGAGTGATCCAAGCAATGAATGCAACCCGAGAAATTAGGAGAGGATGCACTAACCTTCACGACACACGTGTTTTCATCGCAGCCGGTACACGGATCTTCTCTTCCTTGCTCAGGAGCTGCCGTCAGCATCACTAGATCACTTGAGGAACACACGAGAGGCACAATCCGATCGGTAAAGGTCTATGAAGCGGTAAAAATGTAACAAATATTAATCATTTTTGAGAGACGCGAGCGCGGCCGTCCTTACGCTGGCTAGTTCAAAGCGAGACTGAGTGTCTATATTTCACAAATGGCGGACGGAAGCCATATCTATGATTAGTGCGGGAGAGGAGACGGGTATAAAAGGAGTGTGTTTCCGTGTCAAAAATACAGTTTCCACTTCGGCGCAACCATATATATATAATAATAGTACTAAGTACATAAAGTAATATGTACCTACATACTATGTAGTTTTAGCAGTAAAATCTGTTACCGCCTTCATCGCGTGGAGGTACTCCCAGGTTATGTGATTATTAACACGTTGCCATCCGCGACTGACAAACATACATATTATGTCTGAAACGTCTTACAAACTTTAAACGAAAATTAAAGAGTTCCGCAATACCTTAGGTTCAAAATAGGGCTGTATCACTAAATCATGCTAAAAATTTAAGCCAGTCTAACTCTATCTCAAACGTTCCGTCAATTTAAATATTATAAATTTCGGATCTCTATAATTTTTTTGTGACAACCCTATTTCCATAGAAAATTTAAAAAAACTTAGAAACGTCATACCTCAGCTGTCCTACAACAAAAATAAACGAAAGTTTGTATAAAGGAAGCCACATTACTGGAGTATATTTTGCCAGCAAAAAAGCATGCGACAATCTTCTAGAAAATTTATTATTTTTATTTTTCTGAAATTTGAAAAAAAAATTTTTTTTCTTATTTCAGGATAGTTACAGACTTGTGATTTTTACACTCAATTACTTATATATTCCTCCATTATTTGGTAATTTTAACTAATATAAATTTTCATTATATCGCGCTAAATTTGTAAAAATCTTTTTGTCAAAGTTCAATGACCTTTCAGAAGAAGCTATATGTTTAAAAAACCAAGCAATATTTTCATTCTGGTGTATCATATAATGCTGTAATACGATTATATCTATCGAAATTGGCTATAAAAGGAGGATGTCCGCTACTGAGGCAAAATAATACACTGTGATCGGTCTACCGTCTTCCGCACTCGTTTGTTACGCGTATCGCCCCTACCACTGTCCGCGTGTTCGCACTGTACTCGATCACGTTCACGACACACAACATTCAATGAATCGAATCGCACAGGTTTTGAATATTTGGTTTGCGTACGGATCACTGGATGCTAGATACTCGACAGTTGAAACTTGAAACCCATCTTCACGGTTGAAGTTTTGTATTTTTTTTTTAAGTGCGAGAACGCGGATATTTGTAGGAGCGATGCGCGTGGTCGGCCGGGGTGCGAGGGATATGCCTGTCAACCTCACCTTCGGCAACCAAAGCGACCCACAGGCGGCGTGCGTTTAGTCGGTTCGAGTCCGACATAACCTCCTCCACCGGCTCCGGTGGGGCGGTGCCCGTGAGGATTTAGCGCACGTAAAAAAAAAAAAAAAGGAGCGATGCGCGTAACAAACGAGTGCGGAAGAGGGTAGACCGATATAGTCTGCCCAATAACAACTAGCTCGGCGGTCGGCAGTACACCGAGATCATGGCGCTTGTAACAGCGCCAAAATATCATTTGCCCAGCAAAAATAATAAATAGGGCAAATATCCCGGCAAGTTTTATACTATTAATACTAGCTGTAACCCGGAGCTCGACTCGGAGGATGTCAGTTACCGTAATTGTACGAGGCATATCACATCAGCACTTTTCTGTCGTCTTACATAAATAGTACATTTTCGCGACAGTACGCATTCACAGTTCATAATAAGCGGTACTCATCAATCCATTTTAGCATTAGTTACGGAATAGTTAGGTGATCAATAAACGCATCTCACTTTATCTATCAGTGACTTGTCATTTCAAGCAACAAAGTTTTGTGTGCGCCACATTCAGCAGCGCAGACAGTAACCAAACATGGCCTTTCTAGTATATTACTAGAGTCCCAGGGCCTGGCTAAAAGAATCCTATTTAAACTTTCCATATAACTATTATTCGTCGTCCATTTTACCCTTTAGTAGTAAAATTTTAGTAAACGCTGACACACATTCAATTATTTCGAACCAGACGCAGGTGTTTAAAATTTCGAGCCTGACTTTCATACAATCTTCAATCATTCAATCCCCTACCCCCCTACCGGAGCCGGTGGGAGAGGTTATGTCGGACTCGAACCGACTAAAATGCACGACGCCTGTGGGTCGTTTTTTGTTGCCGAAGGTAAGGTTAATAGGCATATCCCATATATTGTATAATATTTCAGGTACAATAATAAAAGACCAGACTGGCAAAGTGGTGGGCGACCTCAACGTGGAGGGTATGATGTTCATGGCAGCGCGGGGCGGTGCGGGCGGGAGGGGGAACAAGTTCTTCCTCACCGACACCGAGCAGGTGAGGGGTTTTTCATGGAGTACCTACTAGTTATCGAAGTTACTAGTATTACTAATTTTTCAACACTCAGATCTTCCTCTCCGCATTCGAAGTTTTCACCTCGGAGTCTGGGGTCTGCTTTAACAGCTTAACAGACCAGACCTACTTACCAAAAATCGCGGCAAGGCTGTTAAAGCAGACCCCAGTCTGTTTTAACAGCCTAACATCGGATTTGGCTAAACTTTGATTTGGCAAAACATGGGATTAAAATACACCACGATCTACTTCTTCGGAGATCTGTAAATATCCGAAGAAGTCGATCGTGGTGAATTTATACACTGACGGACTCATAAACTGCATCAAAGTAATAGACGACTTTGAAATAAATATTTAAACCAAGTATGCATACTTTCTATGCAGATTTAAATTGAAACCTCTAGATTGGTTCGTGAACTTTAAAACAGCGTAGGGTCATATCTTTAAGTTTAAGTTTATGTACTGGAAAGGACCTTAAGACTTTTATTGAAGAAAAAACAGAAATTTAAGAAAAATTGGTTTAATTAAAAAATTGGTTTTAACAATAGACACAAACTTTATGCAAGGGTTTATTTGTGTTTTAATAAGGTGTATTACCCCCACGTGCCCTTATTACGGATTCTAATCGGTTCCGCATAGATTTTATAAGGGTTTTTAAAAGATCTTGCGGAATATTGTCCCATTCTTCTGAAAGTGCTGTTCTTAGTGCTGCCACTGTCGTGGGCGAAGGGTTTCTCGCATATACAGCTCTTTTTAAATTGTCCCAAACATGCTCGATGGGATTAAGATCCGGGCTGCGTGCTGGCCAATTCATTGTACGTATCCCAACCTCTTCGCAATAATGTTGAACTTGTGCAGCTGCATGCGGCCGGGCATTATCCTGCATTAAAGTAAAATTTTCGCCTATGAATCCCATGTAAGGCACCACGTGATCTTCTAATATCTCTGTTATGTAGCGATGTGCTGTCAAACCCCCTCTATTACCGTTTTGACGGACCATGTCTATGAACACAAGTTCGGTTCGCCCGTTCATCGATATGCCACCCCAGACCATACATGAACCGCCTCCAAAAGGAACACGCTCCTCAATGCAACTTTGAGCATATCGCTCCCCACGTCGACGATAGACTCTTCTGCGACCATCTGCACCATATAAACATGTCCTACACTCGTCCGTGAACAATACAGAGGCCCACTGCTCTTCTGTCCAATTCAGGTGATGACGCGCAAATCTTAAGCGAGCTTGTCTGTGAGCTGTAGACAACTTTGGACCATTTGCTGGTCTAAAAGGGGTGATATCCGCTTCCTTTAACCTTCTTCTTATTGTTCGTGCACACACGTTTACTCCACGCACTTCATTAAGCTCGGTTTTGATGTTAACTGACGTGAGGAAACGATTTCGCAGGGAAGTTATAACAATAAATCGGTCATCACGACCTGTGGTTGCTCGAGTTCTGCCTGTACCACGTCTCCTCCTGTAAGAACCTGTCTCTACAAACCTTCTGTATATTCTAGAAACCGTAGACTGGTTTAAATTTAAATTTCTACCAATCGTTCGTTGATCCAAGCCCTCCCGCACCAATGCTACAATTTGTGCCGCTTGTTCGGACGAAGTATCCATATTATGGTTCAAAAACTCTCGATGTGTTAAAAAACTAACCCAACAATTATGCTGGTAACAATAATTCAATTGACAAAACAAAAAAAATCAATGAGAATCAATTTAAAACTTTGCTATAAATAACACGCAAATCTGATACTACAAGTAAATTTTCTTTCCCGGCTATATTCATTTGTTTTACTGCAGTTCTATTTTTAAATTTAATTTTTTTTTAAGATTAAGAGCCAGTCTTTCCATATTTATATAATTTAATCTAAAAAGTTTGCATACTTATTATAAAAAATCCTTTTAGAGTAAACCTGAACTTTGATGCAGTTTATGAGTCCGTCAGTGTATATGTATTTTATGTTCGTCATGAAAAAACATGTGAATGCCGTACCGAGTGGTCAGGTAGCGCCGCCGTTTCTTATTAGGTACACTTAGCGCATTCCGGTCTTCCTTGAAGCGACCGCCATCTGAGCTCCAGAACACAACGGCGATGTCGAAGCATTCCAATTAGACCAGTTATTGGTCTTTTTAGAGCTTTAACTACTTTGAGCGGGAGCGTAGGAGACTCGCAAACCGCCCGCGAGCGGAGGCGGCTCGGGCGGTGGAGGTCGCAAAATGACACAGGCCTGGGGGTGACGGGCGGAGCCGCTTGTCACCCTGGCAGAAACAGGCCACGGCGGCGCCTCCCCATACCCGGGGATGAGATGGGGACTCCCTGTCCCCACATCCGAGGAAAAAAATGTTCCCTGCATACCTCTCGACGCTCGCAAACAAGTCAAGTCGTGACCACGGGTGCTGCAACGCATCTGAAACGTCGGCAGTAATAGAAAGTTCCATGATTTAATCGCGAAAGGTCTCGATCCCGAAGTGTTGTATAATTGTAGATTAGCTTTTATTTAATTCGGTTTTGTTTACAATTTATGTTGTTCAAGCAAGAGAGTTAGGTTAATATTCCCTTAGCAGACCCCGGGATCCAAAGTGCCAACTTAGAAGGTACCCAGGGTTGACTGTCAAATAGCGACGAGTAAATAAATAAATATTCTACAACATTCTACCCAATGCTATCTAGACCCATGGTAAGCATAGCTTAACTAACTTGTGTTATGGGATCTAGAATGCGGATAAACATACTTAGATACCTATATTATTATTATTATACATAGAAACACCCAGACAAATGCAAATATACATATTCATGCATACAAATATTTGCACTGAGCGGGAATCGAACCCGCGCCCCCTGCATAGCAGTCGTATTCTCTACCGTTACGCCACGGAGGTCGTCACGAGTGTGTACACTGTACAGTACGCTCTGTCTGGCAGGCCCCCGACATAGCGGAGCTGGGCGCGGCGGGCGAGACCCAGTACTACGCGCTGGAGGTGCGCTCCATGGCGCACGTGGGGCTCATCGGGCTGCCCAACGCCGGCAAGAGCACCCTGCTGCGGGCGCTCACGAGGGCCAGGCCCACTGTCGCGCCCTACCCCTTCACTACGCTCAAGCCTCATATTGGTGAGTGGATTGTTTGTTACAAACTGTATGCTGCAAGCTCTAAGCTGCAAAGTGTATGCTGCAAAGTGTATGCTGCAAAGTGTAAGCTGCAAATTGTATGCTGCAAACTGTAAGCTGCAAACTGTATGCTGCAAAGTGTATGCTGCAAACTGTATGCTGCTAACTGTATGCTGCAAACTGTTTGTAGTTAATTATATGTTGTTAATATATACCGCGATTTTTGGTAATTTGTAAATCTGAGTGTAAGTATGGCGACGAGTAAATGGTGATTTGTGTGATATTGAGTAAGCGCCACTTGGCGGTAATTATCGGAATTATCGGAGCAATGAATGATGTTGCATTCATCTTTTAACATTGATTTTAATGATTCCGCTCGAACTATTACACACATACATACATACATATAATCACGCTTTTATCCCTGGAGGGTTAGGCAGAGGTGAATAAACACCAACATTTCACCAATCATTGAATTCAGTCTCACGTAATAGGGGGTGAGCCTATTGCCGTCTTCCGGACACTATTGTTGACTCGAGCAATGCATCTAAAGCTGAGTCTGGACTGTATATATCTGTCTGGTGTTAAACAGCCCTATCCCTTAGTCGCCTTGTACGACATCGCATGGGATGTGATGGGGTGGCCCAAATTCTACTCTGCCGGGAACTATTAAATGAAATTTTAATGCATTTAGTATGCTAACTATTCAGAATAAATTAAAATAAAGAAAAATCAAATTTTAATCCTAAATAGTATACTAAATGTTTTCAAATTTCATTCAATATCGCAAATTGTATGCTGCAAACTATCTGTCACAAATTTATCATATTTATTATTTAATATTTACATAATATACACGGAAGTTATCTAAATCATTTTTAATAAATTTATCACAGACAAAACAATTAAAACATAAATACACGACACAAACTCGCGATCATGTTAAATTAAAATATATATATATAAAAAAGGATTATATATCTCAATAATCCTGCGTTGGTTCAAGCGTCAAAGAATTCCTCCCCATCGATGTCAACCGGGAAGGTGGCCAGAAGGCTGACGGCATTGCCACGTTGAATGGCAATACCAATCCTTTGAGCAAGGAATAAACCAGCCCTCTGGTCACGGGTAGCGTCAATTAAACGTTACGTCACAAATTTTATGTTGCAAATGTAAACTGTTTGTCATACTGACAATTTATTCTGTTGATTGATGGCACTTGGCGGATATTGTTGTTACACATTATTGAGAAACTCACTTGTGCTTTTGGTGGATATTGTTGTTACACATTATTGAGAAACTCACTTGTGCTTTTGGTGGATATTGTTGTTACACATTATTGAGAAACTCACTTGTGCTTTTGGTGGATATTGTTGTTACACATTATTGAGAAACTCACTTGTGCTTTTGGTGGATATTGTTGTTACACATTATTGAGAAACTCACTTGTGCTTTTGGTGAATATTGTTGTTACACATTATTGAGAAACTCACTTGTGCTTTTGGTGGATATTGTTGTTACACATTATTGAGAAACTCACTTGTGCTTTTGGTGGATATTGTTGTTACACATTATTGAGAAACTCACTTGTGCTTTTGGTGGATATTGTTGTTACACATTATTGAGAAACTCACTTGTGCTTTTGGTGAATATTGTTGTTACACATTATTGAGAAACTCACTTGTGCTTTTGGTGGATATTGTTGTTACACATTATTGAGAAACTCACTTGTGCTTTTGGTGGATATTGTTGTTACACATTATTGAGAAACTCACTTGTGCTTTTGGTGGATATTGTTGTTACACATTATTGAGAAACTCACTTGTGCTTTTCCACAGTATTATTAATTGTTATTAGACACTGCTCCCGGAAAAGCTGACTATAAAATGTTATGTTGTTTTCAGGTATGGTGCCGTATGACGATTATGAACAGGTAGCGATCGCTGACCTCCCAGGTTTGATTCCCGGCTCACACAAAAATTATGGCCTAGGTAAGCATTCATTGTCATTACAATGTTAGTCTCGGTTGTATTCGAAGGGTACCTGGGGTCCGCTCTGTATCTTGATTTATGGCTTTTATGGGATCCCCGCCGGAGCCAGTGGGGGAGGTTATGTACGGCGTCTGTGGGTCGTTGGTTGTGTGGGGGTGAAATTGGCTGAGATACATCCCTCGCACCCGGTCTATCTCTCCCGATCTAGCCTTCCTAGGGTGTTACTTTCGCATTTATAACACTAGTATGAATAATAAGGATTCGATTAAGTACAGTCAGCGACATAAGTTGATTAACAATAAAATATTAATAAACCTTTTTTGTAAAGTGGAATACAGTATCACTAGTTTATGTATAAGTAGTTTCATGATGCCCAGAGGTTAACGTTAATATATTACAAGCACACGGCCCACCTGATAGAAAGTGGTTACCGTGACCTATGAACGTATGTAACACCAGTGGAGTCAAATTCGTGCTGGCGACCCTGTAAGAACAGAGATTTTATGCGCCTTCAGTGCAGAACACAAAATCAGGACAATCCTTTGGTCTTCCCACTGACAGCACATCCAGTGAGCTTGTGTGACATATAGGGGCCACAGTGATCAATAAAATAGAATTTGTTAAGTTACTTCTGTCGTTGACTGTTCTAAACTAAAGGTAAAATCTTGTAGCACGTTTTAATTAAAACATATTAAATAAATATACTAGGCTAACTGACTTACTAGAGAAAAAAGTCTTTAAAATTAGTTTTTTATTATACCACTTAAGTGGCAAACAAGCACACGGCCCATCTGAGGGAAAGTGATTACCGTGGCCTATGGACGTGTGCGAAACCAAGAGAGTCACGCTCGCGCTTTCAACCTTGTAAGCATAAAGAGTTTCTGTGCCGTCAGTAGAAAAAACAAAACAGCACAAGCCTTTGGTCTTCCCACTGACAGTACAAAATCTCTCCAGTGAGCTCTGGCTACCCTACTCACCGCCAGGGACACAACACGAGGTTATTATAGCCGTGGTATTCTGTAGGGCGGAGGTATTTCCCCAGTCGGACTGCTCAATTGGACGGAAATACCGTCGTGTCCTACCTCCTAAACAGAAACATATTATTATACTGAGATTTTATATTATGGAAGAACTTTTTAATATATAATGAACTTGCTGGTATCTTCTCAGTAGAACTAATCTAACGAACCAGCGAAAGAATCATTTTCCAATGGTTTATTTTTACATTATTTAATATTTTTATATTATTTCTTGACATTGTACAATTTTTACGTTCATATGTGCTCTTTAGGTGCCTAAACTGAATAAATGAAATTGATCTTTTTCCAGGTATCCAGTTCCTACAACACGCAGAACGCTGCAGAGGTCTGATCTACCTCCTAGATTCGACACAAGACCCTTTGAGCCAGCTCGATGTCTTACAATACGAGTTAAAACAATACAACAAAACTTTCATGGATCGAAAGTATTGTGTTGTATTGAATAAGATAGATTTACCGCAGGGGAAAGAGGCTTTTGAGGAAATTAAAAAGCGGATGGAGGTTATAGGTATCTCTGCTAAGACTGGGTTGAATTTGAGTGAACTATTGAGGGTAGTTAGAGAAATGTATGACGGAGATGAAAAGGATGAAAGATGATTCACCACACGTAGACAGACATAGATTAGTTAGAAAGGCCTATTCTCGTAATAAAAAAATGTTCTAAATTCAGTCTCGTTATAATCTCAATCTCCCAAATGTCAAAACGGTAGGGCGGGAGCGGCAACGGGAGCGAAGGAGGATCGCAAGCCAAGCTGCCCGCATACTGAGGCAACTATAGCGTCAGAGGTCGAAGAATGACCTCCGTTCCTCATGAGTGGAACCTGGGGCCGACGGGTGAAGTCACCTCTCAACCCGAGGAGAGGGCCAGATCGAGAGAAATGGCCCTGGGTCGGCCGGGGTACGAGGGATATGCCTGTTAACCTCACCTTCGGCAATCAAAATCGAGCCACAGGCGTCGTGCGTTTTAATAGGCTTGAGTCCGACATAACCTAAGTATCCGCGGGGATATTTCGCGCGTAAAAAAATATGTCAAAACAGTAAACGGTATTTCTAGTAACATCATTTTCGAAAACATCTCTAGAGAGAATCTTGAGAGAGATTGAGGTTATATCAAGAATGAATTTGGAACAGATCTTTATTATAAGGTATGGTAGAAGTCTTAGAATATTATTACTTAATAAGTAATATTATTAATTGGATTGTAAATAGTAGTGTAAAATTGTTATTTTATTATTATATGTATATAATATACGTATGTGTTTTTATATAGCCGCGCGGTTCCCGGCAGAGTAGAATTTGGACCACCCCATCTCTTCCCATGCGCTGTCGTACAAGGCGACTAAAAGATAGGGCTGTTTAACATCAGACAGATATATACAGCCCAGACTCAGCCTCAGATACATAACTCAAGTCAACAATAGCGCCCGGAGTACGACAATAGGCTCGGAGTGGGACCGAATTCAATGATTGGTGAAATGTGGGTGTTAATTCTTCTCTACCTAACCCTCGAGGATAAAGGTCCCAGCCGTGTGTAGGGTAGCCAGAGCTCACTGGAGAATTTGTGCTGTCAGTGGGAAGACTAAAGGCTTGTCCTGCTTTGTCTTCTACACTGACGGCACAGAAACTGTGCTTACAGGATCGGCAGCGCGAGTGTGACTCCTTTGGTGTTACACACGTCCATAGGCCACGGTAACCACTTTCCATCAGGTGGGCCGTGCGCTTATCTGCCACCTTTTAAAGAGCAGGGGTGAAAAAAAAAGACAAATTAATTGTTCATTACTTTGATTTTAATTTATAAAATATTACAAACTACTTATCGCTAAACATACTCAGTCAGATCACGAAATCGCCATATTCCGGCATTAATACTATATAATAACACAATACAAACAAGTTCTATCTTGTTTGACTTGGAAAAAGTCGAAATTTGAACTCCCAGTAAGTCCCGGCAGAGTAGAATTTGGACCACCCCATCTCTTCCCATGCGGTGTCGTACAAGGCGACTAAGGGATAGGGCTGTTTGACATCAGACAGATATATTCAGCCCAGACTCAGCCTCAGATGCATGGCCGAATAAAATTATTGATGAAATGTGGGTGTTCATTCACCTTTGCCTAACCCTCCGGGGATAACGGCGTGATTGTATATGGCGGCGGCGCGCCTTGCCTCGAGTCAACAATAGTGCCCGGAAGACGGCAAAAAGCTCACTCGCTATTACGTGGGACTAAATTCAATGATTGGTGAAATGTGGGTGTTAATTCACCTCTGCCTAATCCTCCAGCGATATTTGTTTTTTTGAAGAATTTTACAACCAAAATTACTAATATTACCTCTCAGTTAAGCTAAATTGCTTGTGTTAGGAGTGGGTTCATATCGGTAGTGTAATGACCAGGATTCGAAACCGAGACCTTTCGATCGTAAGGCTGACTCCCTGACCACTAAGCCACCGACTCTTTAAAATGCGTGATTATATTATCTATACTAATATTATAAAGCTGCAGAGTTTGTTTGTTTGAACGCGCTAATCTCTGGAACTACTGGTCCGATTTGAATGATTCTTTCAGTGTTAGGTACTCCATTTATCGAGGAAGGTTTTAGGCTATATATCATCACGCTACTACTTAAGGGAGCGGAGCATTGATAATAAATGTTAACAAATCCGGCAATTTTTCATACATATTTTGAAGACTAAAACATACGGGCTCAAAGGGATATGAAGCTTCAAAATATACCCCGGGCGAAGCTGGGGTGGGTCAGTTAGTGTATGTATAAAGTCTAAACTTTATTAAAATCGATTAAGTTAGGAAAAAAGAAGAATCAGTTCAAGCGGTATGGTTATCCGACAGAGAACTAAAGTTACCGACATAGGCCACAGAATAAGCAAGCTGAAGTGGCAGTGGGCTGGCCACGTTTGTCGAAGGACCGATCGCCGTTGGAGCAAACGAGTCCTAGAGTGGAGATCGCGAGAAGGTAAACTAAAGGTAGGACGTCCCCTAGCCAGATGGACGGACGACCTGAAAAACGTGGCTGGGACAGACTGGATGCGGAAGGCGGAGAGCACATTGGGAGAGGCATATGTCCAACAGTGGGCTGATTGATCAGGCGGGATGCGAACCCCCGATGTTTCCCTTACAGGGGGAATGCTTTGACCACTCTGAGCAACCGAACCTCGCCTGACGTCATCCAAATCTTGTTATATATATCCGTCTTACTTTGCAGTGTCTGTGGTACACACAGTGGTTTTACTTTAGCAGCACCGAGGGTCAGGCAGTAGTATGATTGTTCTATAAGTGGTGTGTCTACGTGTGTGCTTGTCCGGGCTGTACCATCAGCTGGGCGGGCAGTGCCGGTAAGAGAGACGGTAACGCTTCTGGTTTCTTCTGCTTCTTTGTCTTCTTCGGTTGGTGTTTAATCTGGAACAGGTAAACTGATAATAAGACGTCCGCAGAAGGCTAATTCTCCTTATAAAAGATGTTCAAAATGCAGTCTCCATCTGTCAAAATCATACTGAATGTCAAAAATGGTATTCAAACCGATTAAGATAAGAAAATTTAATTGGTTCAGGCGGGAAATTCCTATCAATTTCAATAGTTAGCGTACTAAATGCTTTAAAATGTCATTATTAAAATTTGTTTTCTCGTAACGCAATATTCAAAAAAGCATCGCAACAGTTTCTGCATTAGATAGAAGCAAAATTAATGCATGTATTTTTATTACTAATATAGCGGGGCGTGAAAAAGCATCTGATGAGGCCGTCAAGCTGAGTACCACCATTGTAACATTACTTAGTGTCTGTAATGCTGACCCTCTTTCCTGAGACTGCCTTTATCCTAGATATAAAGTAGTACTGTACCTTATAGTGCACCTCCTTGACGTGTCGGTAAAGACTGGAGTACCAGCCGAAGGCCGCGTTACACTGCGTGCACTGGTACGGCGTCTCGCTCGTGTGCATCGCCACTATGTGGTACTTTAGCTTAGCAGCGTTCTGTCGGAGAAAGTACCATATATGGTTACAAACGAATCAACAAGAAATGAAGTTTAACAGAAAATGATTGGGTCCAATATGGCTCTCTGGGGTACTCCTTAAAAATATTCTATATTTTGGATCCAAAACTTGACTCATAAAGCTTAATGATATTTTTATTGCTATCTTGTTTATTCAAAATGTCCAGTACTGCCGTGACATTAATAAATAAATTGCAATTTTTAGTGCGTTAGCAAAATATGTGGTTCACAGTGTCAAAAGCTGAACTTAAATCTAGAAGGAAACCCACTGCCTTAATTATTTAACTTATCATCTTATGTTTCTAAAATTAATATGTTATTCATATATTAGCTTTGACAAAACATCTTACAAGCATACATACATATACTCACACCTTTTTCCCTCTGGGGTAGGCAGGTCAACCACTCCCATCAAGACTTCTATCATACCACAGACACGTAATATGACAAGAGATATTATAAAAATATTAAATAATATAAAAATAAACCATTGGAAAATGATTCTTTCGCTGGTTGAGTAGGTTAGTTCTACTGAGAAGATACCAGCAAGAAACTCAGAGAACTATATTAGAACTAGATTATCTTTCTTTTTTAAATTTGCTTTAGTTTACAATGTATGTTGCGCGAGCAAGCAAGAGACTTAAGTTGACCACGCATTTACATCATCAAGATACTCATCTACTTTATAGTAAGCTTTATTCATTTAACATAACATAAACTCACGCCTATATTCCCCGAAGGGGTAGGCAGAGGTGCTAGCACCCACATTTCGCCAGTTTATGTAATAGGTGGCGACCCTATTGCCATTAAGCGGACACTTATAAACCTACGTTAAATACACACATAACTTTGAAAACCATCGAAAAGTCATTGGTGTGTGCCATGGTAAAACCTGGGATCGAATCTGAGACCTCGTCTCAGCAGTCCATTACTTTTGCCACTAAGGTACCGCGGTTGTTTATTTTTTTTCACTTCTATTTTAAATATAATGGCATGTCACCATGAGAGTCTCACGCCGACCCTGTCAGAAACCCGCTAATGCCCTTCTTGAAGAACCCCATATTGTAGCAGCTCAGTGGTTACCTGGTACGACTTGCCGCAGACGTGGCACAGGTTCAGCTTCTGGTCTTTAGCGCAGTGCACGTTCTGCATATGCACGTACAGGGATGTGTGGCACTTGAACGCCTGTGAGGACAAAAATTAAAGTGGCAGTTCTAGCTTCGGGTATGATCGAGAGGTACTGGGTTCGATTCCTGATAAGAGATTTAGCTTAGATGGAGGGGTTAGATGACAAAATCTCCTGCCAGTTAGCGTCCCCCCTTTGCTGCCGATTATTTTGTACCCGAACCGACTAAAACCGCACATTGTCTCGGGTATTTAGATGCCGGGAAGTTAGCTGACCCATAAGGCATTGCCCTCTCACTTCAGTTGACCCAAGTTCCGGCCGGAGTAGAATTTGGACCACCCCATCTCTTCCCATGCGTTGTCGTACAAGGCGACTAAGGGATAGGGCTGTTTAACATCAGGCAGACATATACAGCTTAGACTCAGCCTAAAATGCTTGGCTCGAGTCAACAATAGTGCCCGGAAGATAGCAATAGGCTCACCCCAGACTGATGAAATGTGGGTGTTAAATCACCTCTGCCTAACTCTCTGGGGTTAAAGGCATGATTATGTGTATGTGTGTGTTAATTCCCAAAGGTATAGGCAGATTTGTATCTTGTGTATTAACACCCTCATGCCTATTGTCATCAAGCAGGTACTTTGTCTTGGCTATATGTTAACTGTCGGATAGAAAACAGCCCTATAAGGGATAGGGCTGTTTTCTATGATATATAAGTCACCTTCTACGACACCCACGGGAAGAAATATTTATCTTATTCTATTATACTGATTTTTTTTTCTTTTATATTATTTTTATTTAGATTTAGAGGAGGGGGGGGGGGGGGGATTATTTTGGCTTCACCCTCACTAGAATATTCGATCAAGAACCAAGCGATTCTGAGACTCTTTTCTTTGCCGCACCACCAAGACCTGGAATTCATTACCAGCTCACGTGTTTCCTTCTTTCTACAGTCTCGGGTCTTTTAAGCGGGGCGTGAAAAAGCATCTGATGAGGCCACCAAACTGAGTGCCACCATTGTAACATTACTTAGTGTCTGTAATGGTGACCCGCTTTCCTGAGACTTTGACTTTAGCTTACCATCGGGTGAAGTCAAGTTGGCGTGTCCTAGATAAAAAAAAAGCACGCTTTCTGAAGCCTCACACACCAATGTGCAAGGTGGCCCTAAGGCATTGCCCTCGCATTCCTCTGCCCTAGGGCAGGCACTCCACCTCAATATCAAAATAAACGGGATATTTACCATGTTTCATTGTTTTGAGTTTCCGATATTTCGGCGCTGTTGCAAGCGCCATGATCACGGAGGAACTGGAGTAGTGGCGGTGAACACAGAAAAAGTTTTTTCTAGTAGTAAATATATCGATCTACCCTCTTTCGAGTTCTTTTACTACGCGTGTCTGCACTACCATTGGTCTCACTCTCACTACAAACTCGAACCCGATCTCGATCACGTTCACGACACACGAGGCACTCCACCTACCTTGTTACACTTCTGACAAGTAAACTTGATCTTCTTGAGGTGTTCCCAGTCGATGTGGTCCCTCAGACGAGTCTTGTTCACGAACTTCTTACCGCATTCGGAGCATGTGAAACTGTGACAAACATACATACATATTAGCGACATGATGCCCGTAGCTACATTCTATCATCGCACCTCTCGCCATAGGCAGGGAATTCATCCTCACACATTGCGACCTGAGACGGTGCTCACTGCGTGGTATGAAAGGAACTTCATCCCACGCACACTCAAGCTGTGGAATGACCTCCCTGCTGCTGTTTTCCTGAACACCTACAATATGGGGTTCTTCAAGAGGGGCATCAGAAGGTTTCTTCGTGGTCGGCAGCGCGAGAGTGACACTCCTGGTGTTGCGGACGTCCATAGGCCACGGTAACCACTTCCCATCAGGTGGGCCGTGTGCTTGTCTGCCACCTAAGTGGTATAAAAAAAATAGCTGACGTCTACAGGTGTACTCTTCTCAACCAGTTCAGATCTGTTTGTCCAAGGTCTCCTTTTTCATCGTTAATCCTAGTCACATGGCGTACGTTCGACTGCTACACAGGAGGCGCGGGTTCGGTTCCCGCTCAGTGTTAATATTTGTATGCTGAGACGAGATCTCGGGTTCGATCCCAGGTTTCACCATGGCACACACCAATGACTTTTCGATGCTTTTCGCAGTTATGTGTGTATTTATCGCAGGTTTATAAGTGTCCGGTTAATGGCAATAGGCTCGCCACCTATTACATTGGGACCTAAACATAAACTGGAGTAATGTGGGTGCTAGCATCTCTGCCTACCCCTTCGGGGATATAGACGTGAGTTTATGTTATGAATATGTAATATTTGCATCGGTCTGTGTGTTTCTATGTATAATATGTATGTATTTACAAAAAAAAGTAACTAAGTATGTTTATCCGTATTCTAGATTCCATAACACAAGCTAGTTACACTATGCTTACCATGGGTCTAGATAGCGTTGTGTAGAGTGTTGTAGAATATTTATTTATTAATTATTATTTATCCTAAGCTTTCCCCTCGGAGTCTGGGGTCCGCTTTACCAGTCTAACTGCAGATTTGACTGAACTTCCATATTTTCCGTGAAGCGACTGTCACCTGACCTCCATAACCCATTTGCGAAAACGCAGCATTGCAGTTTTTTTTAAAATATTAGAACCTAAATCTATACTTTAATATTATAAAGCTGCAGAGTTTGTTTGTTTGTTTGAACGCGCTAATCTCTGGAACTACTGGTCCGATTTGAATGATTCTTTCAGTGTTGGGTAGTCCATTTATCGAGGAAGGTTTTAGGCTATATATCATCACGCTACTACTTAAGGGAGCGGAGCATTGATAATAAATGTTAAACAAATCCGGCAATTTTTCATAGATATTTTGAAGACTAAAACATACAGGCTCAAAGGGATATGAAGCTTCAAAATATACCCCGGGCGAAGCTGGGGTGGGTCAGCTAGTTACTAATATTCCCTCAAACCCCTCCAGCTAAGCTAAAGTTCACGTGGGTAGTTTAATAGCCAGGATTCGAAACCGGGTCCTCTTGACCGTAAGGTAACCGACTCCTTAACCACTAAGTTACAGACCAGCTGTTGGTCTTTTGAGGGTACCAAATACCTGTTACGACTGTCTCCGGCTTACCGTGCTCTCCAAGTCACGACCAGACCAATGCAAATACCCATATTCATGCATACAAATATTTGCACCGAACGGGGATGAACCTGCCGAGGCTGTTGAGTGTACACATACCTGAATTCACTCTCGGACACGTGTCTCCGAGATATCCGCAGGTGCTGTCTGTACGTGGCGACCGACGCGAAACGCTTGTCACACTTCTCGCAGTACAACTCGTCCGAATCGCGCGCCTGGGGAGATAACACTCAATATATTAGGCAATGGTGAATTAACACCCACATTTCACCAATCATTGTATTCGGTTCCACGTAATAAGGGGTGAGTCTATTGCCGTATTCCAGGCACTATTGTTGACTCGAGCCATGCATCTGAGGCTGAGTCTGGGCTGTATATATCTGTCTGATGTTAACCAGCCCTATCCCTTAGTCGCCTTGTACGACACCGCATGGGAAGAAATGGGGTGGCTCAAATTCTACTCTGCCGGGAACCACGCGATATTAACACCCGCTATGATTATCAGTCCCAAGTAATAGGAGGCGATCCTGTTGCCGTCAAGCGGGCACTTTGTCATGGGTTGTATGCTTACAGTCGGTTGGAGAACAGCCCTCTGCGGAATATATCATAGCTATTATTGTGGCATCGGTTGAATCGCTTACCTTATGACTTCTAATGTGCCTTCCAAGGTTCGATTTCCATTGGTACACTTTACCGCACCGAGGACAAGGGTGTCTGTTCTGTCCTTTATGGAGAACACTGTGAAAGAAAAAAAAAACATTTCCAGTAATAATTATAACCGGTTATAACAAGAGATCGGTTATAATCAGTAGCTGGTAATAACCGGTATACATAACTATTTGTAAAAAGTAACAAACAACAACTATTTACCGATATATTAAAATAACAGGTCACAACTTGTAAAAACAAATCACTAATCGTGACCAGTAAAAACTAATCACCGGTTACAACTCTCGTTAAGTCGTAACCTGTAAAAGTTAATAATAGGCAGTAACCATTATACACAAAGGACCTGTAGCAACCATAAAACACAAAGGACCTGTAGTAACCATAAAACACAAAGAACCTGCTTTAAGCGTTAGTAGAAGCGACAGCAAACAAATAACCGGTTATAACCGGTAACACCAAATAACCGATCCATTTCTAACCTTATATACCTATAAACCTTAGTACTTACTTGAGATGGTACTTATAAGTCTTCCTAGAGCTGAATGTTTTGCCGCACTCGGCGCAAGTGGGCCGCTCCGACAGGGGCTCCTTGTCGGCAACCGGCTTCTTACCCTTCCTACCCGCCATTTTGTAGCCAGGCGTAGTATACAGCTGGTAGCAAACATAACAGTTTTATCAATCCCACCATTATTTTTACCTAAGCCGCTGTGTTTTTGTATAGGACGCACCAATTTACCTTCACCTCGTCTGATGATAAGCTAAAGGCTGAGTCTCAGGAAAGAGGGTCACCATTTTAGACACGTCAATTTCATTACCAGCTCACGTGTTTCCTTCTTCCTACAGTCCCGGCCCTTTAAGCGGGGCGTGACAAAGCATCTGATGAAGCCGCCAAGCTGAATGCCACCATTGTAACATTACTTAGTGTCGGTAATGGTGACCCTCTTACCTGAGACTTTGATTTTAGCTGACCATCAGGCGAGGTGAAGTCAAATTGGCGTGTCCTAAATAAAAAAGGTGTGAAAGAAGCCAGAAGCCTAGATGATCAGCAATTCATTCAATTAGCCCATCACACTGCTGGACATAGGCCTCTCTCAATGTAGGAAAGCTTCGGCCTACCGCTTCCACGCTGCCCAGGCGGGTTGGTACAAGGTTTTATTTCAAAGCTTCCTTCTCTCGCAGTGATATCGTCTGCGTATTTTTCCGTTAATCGCCTCTTACGACACCCATCAGATGAGATGAAGTGGTGATACTTGCAATGGTGATAAGCATCACGTCTTGGGTACGTACGCGGCGAAACAGGGGGAGTATCGGTAAATCGACCGTCATATATAGACAGTCTGCCGCCAACACTCGCGGCGTCTCGCTCGCTCTCGTCTCATTCTATATCTTTCTCTTTCTGTACCTCGTCCCCCGCCATACCACGCGTAATTAGTGTATACTACGTCGCGGTGATACTATAATATTTTAGATTTTATTATTCAATCACACTCTAAAGCTGAGGCAGACAAGCGCACGGCCCACCTGATGGAAAGTGGTTACCGTGGCCTTTGGACGTGTGTTACACCAGAGAAGCCACACTCGAGCTGCCGACCCTGTAAGCACAGAGTTTCTGTGCCGTCAGTGTAGAGGACAAAGCAGGACAAGCCTTTAGTCATCCCACTGACAGCACAAACTCTCCAGTGAGCTCTGGCTACCCTACTCACCGCTGGGAACACAACACGAAGTTGTTATAACCGCGGTATTGATATCAGCTGATATGGTGAGTGTTTTGATATGGTGTCCTGATAAGGCTTTAGCTAATATGGCGAATGTTCTGGTGAGCTTTTCCAACTAATCCCACCCTCTCGTTTCCTACACAGGACAACACGTGCAGGGCTTAGATGTAACCCTCACACCGTGCAGAATATTTGAGCAAGAACCAAGCGGTTCGTAGACTCTTTCCCTTGTCGCACCAGTAAGACCTGAAATTCATTACCAGCTCACGTGTTTAAAAAAAAAGATACATATATATTCACGTCTATGAATCCCTGTAGGTATAGGCAGAGAGGTATTAACACACACATTTCGCTCCTGTAATAGGGGCTCAGCTATTGCCGTCAAGTGTACAATTTTGTTTGTCTGTATGTTTACTGTTGCATGGAGAACAGCGCTAGCCTTTAGTCGCTTTCTACGACACACAGAAAGAGATGAAGTGGCTACTACTCACCAATATATTTACATTCTCGCCTGAATCTCCAGCTCCTTCTTCCCTCTCGTTCTGCATTATCTTCTCTTCTTCCTCAGTCTTGGTTACGTCATCTCCTTCTTGGTTAAAACAATCTACCACTGTGGAGTCTATCACAGACTCTATCGTACGTTTCACTGTGCGAGGAGTTATTACTTCTGTATCTTTCTTCTTAACTTTTCTTTTTACTTCTTTCTCGTTCTTAATTTTGGGTTTCTTCTTTGATTTTTGTTTTATAGGCTGAAATATAGCATAGTAATACTAATAGTAATAGTAGATATATAATCTATATTAATAATTGTCGTACTATATAAATACGTGTCTGTACATCCATACTTCCATTCTTAAGTCTGTGTGTTACGCTTTCTCGACTAAAACCACTGAACCAATCTTGATAAAATTTGGTACTGAGATAGATTAGAGCTTGGGAACGTAAAAAGGCTACCTTTTATCGTTAAAAGAGGTAAACAGGGGAGAAAGGTTTGTATAAAAGTTCGTCATTTTTGAAATGACGAACTTTGATGAACGAAGAAAATGTTATGTTCTTTTGTGCATTCGGGAAGAACAGTTGAGTAAAAAGTCGAGTATAGAGGCGAGTGGAGACACGACTAGAGGTCGAATGGAGGCGAGTGGAGAGGCGAGTAGAGGTCGAATAATGAGACGAGTAGAGAGTCGAGTGAAGTCAAGTGCAGTTGAGTAAAGAGTCGAGTATAGAGTCAAGTAGAGAGGTGAGGAAAGAGACGAGTGGAGAAGTGAGTAGATAGGCAAATAGAGAAGCAAATAGGGAGTCGAGTAGTGAGGCGAGTTGCGAATCGATTGGTGGGTTGAGTAGAGAGGCGAGTAAAGGTCGAATAATGAGACGAGTAGAGAGTCGAGTGAAGTCAAGTGCAGTTGAGTAAAGAGTCGAGTATAGAGTCAAGTAGAGAGGTGAGTAAAGAGACGTGTGGAGAAGTGAGTAGATAGGCAAATAGAGAAGTGAGGGAGTCGAGTAGTGAGGCGAGTAGCGAATCGATTGGTGGGTTGAGTAGAGAGGCAAGTAGAGATGTGTGTTGAGAGGGATATAGAGAGAGTAGTAGAGAAGCGAGTGGACAGGCGAGTACATTGACGAATACTGAGTCTTGTACACGACACAGTACAGCTCTCTATGCTCACAAAAAGAAATATAAAAGGTATTACCTTCATCTTTTTAGTTCCTTTCTTTCTTGTAACCTCCTCAGACTTCCAGTTCCTCACAAACGTCTCCGGTTCACAATGAGTCTCTTCACTCTTCACATCCAACCCACCGTCCCCATTGAACAGTTCACTATTGAACGGTTCATCATTGAATGGTTCATCATTGAATGGTTCGTCGTTCAACGGCACATCATCATAGGTGGCTGCTGTGTCTATCACCAAAGTCCCTTCGAACTCTTCATCAGCATCTTCCTGTTTTATTGTTAGGGGGTACGAGAAGTTCTCAATCTGATGGATTTGTAACCGAGGGTAGATTGGAAACGGTTTTGTGGTGTTCTGTAATTAAAAACAATGTTATTTTAACTATACCTTGGGTCAGCGTGGTTCACGGCAGAGTAGAATTTGGACCACCCCATCTCTTCCCATGCGCTGTCGTATAAGGTGACTAAGGGATAGGGCTGTTTAACATCAGACAGATTTATACAGCTTAGACTCTGCCTCAAATGAATGGCTCGAGTTAACAATAGTGCCCGGAAAACGGCAATAAGCTCACCACCTATTACGTGGGACCGAATACAATGATAAGTGAAATGTGGGTGTTAATTCACCTCTAAGGTGTGACTATATTATGTACTAGCACCGCGCCGCGGTTTCACCCGCGTAAATCCTGATCCAATGGGAATATCGGGATAAAAAGTAGCCTATGTTACTCAAGAAGAATGTAGCTTTCTAATGAAAAAGGAATTATTAAAATCGGTCCAGTACTTTTTGAGTTTATTCGTTACATACATAAATACAAATCTTTCCTCTTTATAATATTAGTATAGATGTATTGGGTCATATATCTTGGAACAAGGTCGCGAGACACAAGAGACCCTGCCACGCTCAGATTGTTTTGTAAAATGTATGCTAATTGAGCTCATCCCCCGCCGTAGCACCCCACGCTGTCCTCCAAAGACACCCAAGAAACGTGCACCCCATTTTAGGTCCAAGATATATATCCTGAGGTATACTATGTATAGTTTAGTAAATAAGTTGTGTAGCTAGCAGTTAGTTACTACAGTTTGGAACATAGTTCTACTCCAGAGGGTACATATGTGTCCCAGGGGGTACATTTGGGCATCACAGGGTACATATGTGCCCCAGAGGGTACATTTGGGCATCACAGGGTACTTATGTGCCTTAGAGGGTACATATCTGCCTCAGAGGGTTTTTATGCTGTAGGTGATTTCCTCCATACTGTTGTTTTCTTTTGTATTTTGTGACGAGTGCGTGAGGCGCTGAATTTCAGTTGCCGCCTATGAAGGAGGGATACTTCATAGGCGACAACTGAAAATCAGCACTTCACATCATACAAAACACGTGTGAATGCAGCTCCATGCTGTAGTGGCGACCTCCTCCGTTATTTTCACTCCTTTAAGTAAGTAAATCACTTATTGCTCGAAACACAAATGTTACAATTCTGTTACAAAAATAAATAAAGTCCGACAAGTTACATTTTTATAGTTTCATTTAAAATGTTACATATATTTGATTAATAATTTACTTTTTTTTTAGAACTTTTTTAAACCTATTTCTTAAGTTTATTATGTATTGTACAAATCGTATTAAATAGAGTTATACTATGGAACTACTAACTACTTTAGATATGTGATGTTTCATTAAATCTATTATAATATATACATTAATAAAAAATAATAACTGAAATGTAATAAGATTAAAATTAGAATACCTATAAATAAAATGTCCATTAATGTGAATATTTAGTAAGTATTCATTTTTAGTAAAATAATACACAATACTATCAATAATCACAAACAAAATCATCTCATATAATAACCACACACATAATATATTGGAATCACACTTTAAATGTTATTAATAGTACTAGTGTTATATATAATAATAATAATAATAATAATGTTTATTTCTCACCAAAACGTTTACATAACAAATCTCAAATAAAATACAGTAGAACGTAATTAATAAATTAGTACAAGGATCAATCAGAATTATGGCGGGCTGGCACCTGAACTAGGAGAATCCTGTGTCTCAGGCTACCAACCCTCCACCCCTGGCCAGAATCTAATATAATTTATAAATGAAGATGTGTGAAAATACGTGTGGGTGTGGGTGTGGGTGTGTGTGTGTATGTGTATGTGTATGTATGTGCGTGTGTGTGTATGTGTGTGTGCGTGTGTGCGTGTGTGTGTGTGTGTGTGTGTGTATGTGTGTGTGTGTGTGTTTTATGTATACATATGTTCGTGGATGTGTACGTATATGTTTTGTTTGTCTTTGGGTGTGCATTGAGTACCTATGTGTGAGTGTGTGTTGCGTCTGAGTGAGGGTTAGGCGTTTACGGCTGCATGTATACCGTATGTGTAAGTATGCGAATGTGCATCTGGATATGTAAGGATTCAAGTTCCTAGTGGTTTTTGCTTTATACTCGTAGAATTTTTTCTGTGCTAAGGTAATCATGGGCCATTAGATATTTTTTAAGTATAGATTTTAACCTAAACTTAGGCATTTTGTAGATTTGGTTCGAATCATTAACGAACCGATAAATGAAAGGGCCCATGTAATACAGTTGACGTCGAGCGAACATTGTGTTGAAGGAGGGAACAGGTGTTCGAATTCTTCTTTTACTCAGTGAGATCTTAGATGGATCGATAGATTTATGGTGACGTAGGACTGTACAGTAGATGTATAATTGGCGAACTGTGAGGAAACGCGATTCTTCATAAAGTTTTTGAGTGGGATATTTCCTGGTCTTATGGAACATGACTTTGATGACTGCGCGTTGGGCTCTTTCCAGCTCAAGCAGATGAGTTGGAGCAGCTCCACCCCAAATAGGGCAGCAGTAAGACAGAACGCATTGGCAAAGGGCATAGTATATGCTGGTTATGAGATTGCAGTCCGCAGCTTCGCGTAGGTTTTTAAAAATTGGAAGTAATTTACGTACTCTTTTGCTAAGTGACGATATATGCGGTTTCCAATTTAAATGGCAATCTATGATAATTCCCAGGTATTTATGGGTATCGGTCTGGGCAATGGGAATGCAGTCACAGTAGCCACTATTTTCGAGTTTGCATTGGGAAGTATGAGCTGTAATAGAAAAATTTGACATTGAACTTGTTGCTTCCGTTATTCTAAAACAAATATATTTTGTTTTAGTTACGTTAATAGTTAGTAAATGCTCATCAAGCCAAAGGCTAACTCGTTTGAGGCCCATTTCAGCAGACACTTGGACCTGTGGCCATGTTTTCCCACGGCAAATCAATACGGTATCATCTGCAAAAGCCAGTAATTCCGCGTTATCTATTTGAAGTTTACAGAGGCTATTAACGTAAGCTAAAAATAGCGTTGGACCGAGGGTACTACCCTGCGGAATTCCGTACGTAACCGGAAAGCTCGTGCTATAAGTGTTTTCTACTTTAACCACCTGACTTCTTCCATCCAAATAGTCTCGGAGCCACTCCAGAACCGTACCTCTTATGCCCATGTATTCCAGAGTGCGCAATAAAATTGGTATTGAAACGGTATCGAATGCCTTCTGGAGGTCCAAAAATATGGCAACACATTTTTCACCCTTGTCTACTGCCTTTGTAACGATATCCGAGAGCCTAGCTACCGCATCCTCAGTATTTCTACCCGAGCGGAAACCGTATTGGGTACTTGCTAGAATGTTTTTGCTTTCGAGGAATTTAATTAGACGAGTGTTAACTACTTTTTCCATTATTTTACTAATTGCACTCAGTAGCGATATGGGCCTGTAGTTAGCAATTGTCTCTGCGTCACCACTCTTAAACACAGGCACCACAGCTGCTTCTTTGAAAATTGCTGGGAAAATCCCAGTGGTAAGGCTAAGATTACACAGATGAGCAATCATGGTGCATAAAATCGTCCGAGAGTTTTTTAGTACAATATTTTGAATGTTATCCATACCTGGAGCACTGCTATTCTTTAGGCTCATGATAATTTTATTAATTTCAATGTGATCTGTTGGGTCTAGAAACATAGAACTAACATTGCTTGACGAAGTATTTTTTTCTGCTAAGCGCAGTTCAGTAGTACCATTTCTTATTAAGATGTCTGTAGCTAGTTCTCTACCAATCGAGGTAAAGTATCGATTAACCATATTAAGTGATTCACAGGGTGAATCCGGCACTAGTTCAAGTAGATTAGATGCTCTGGAGTGATTTTTCTTAATATTACACAATTCTTTCACAGTATCCCAAGTCCCTTTATTATTTTTGAAATGTTTGTTAAATTTGTCCTTATAATAGTTATTTTTTAGATTTTTAGCTAATGAGTTACAAGTATTGCGATAGTTTAGGTACTGCGTTTTTATTTCGGCGTTGTCAGGATTCAGTTTTGAGATACTGTGAAGTTTATCCCTAGTCTTAAAACATTTGATAACACCTATTGTAATCCATGGTTTTAATGGTCGTTGACGATTAGCAAAAGAAGCTGTGTGTGAGTTTTGGGTTATAAGAGTCTGGAGCGTATTTATTAGTATTTCCGCGGCCAAGTTCGGGTCTGTAATTTTTAGAAAGGATGTCCAGTCTTTTGATTTTATAGCTTCAGTCAGAGCGGTATAATTTATTTTTGTTCTAGTTAGGTTTTTGTGAATGGTTGGTTTTGATGAGGGTGCACTATCATAGGTCAAGAACGTGGGATAATGGTCTGTGATATCTGTTTCAAGTACAAAACATTGATGGTCGCCCTCTAGCTTGCACATGAAGTGGTCTAAGCAGGTATGTCCATGCGTGGGGATGTCAACGCCTTGATGTAAGCCATGGGAACCAATGATTTCCAGATAATCTCTAACGTCGGTATTATTGGTATCTAAGGTGTCGATGTTTATGTCTCCGGTTAGTATGATATATACGTTATATACCTATTACTGTCAAGTTGCCTATTTTGGCCGTCAAGCAATTGGCCTCATCTAAGTCAACTTCTTGTACAGATGCTTTAATATTCACGTTCAAATACATGATCACTCCATCATTCTGGTTAAAGCTATGCTTACTGAAGTACATAGAGAAACCATCAATTTGAGGGGGATTCGAGTTTTCATTACACCAACATTCTGTCAGGACGATGATATCTATATTAGTTTTTAACCTTGTGATATATATTAGAAAGCTGTCTAAATTTTTATTTATACTTCTTATGTTGAATGAAATTATGTTTAATCTATTTGAATTATCAAACTTGTGCGCTAAATGGTTGGGGTCTATAATTAAGTTACATGGAATTTTGCAACACCTGTCAAATTCGTCAAATAATTGTCTGTTGTCCATTATTAGTTTTAAAAAGTGTGAGTGTGCTATTTATGTTGTTTGAAATTGAGTGGAATAAACTTATTTTTCGGCTGAAATACCATACAACATTAAAATAAATTTCAATAATTATAAAAAATGTATAGGCAAAATATGAATTCCAATGATAAGGTGTTGGACAATTGGTGCAGCTACTAGTAGTTATTGAGTTGCGTTGAGGTCTTTTGATTGAGTGGTTAGGTTGTAATTTGTTTATTTTGGAATAAATGTTGCCTAATTGTGTGGTTGTAAATTTTGTAAGTATGTAAGTTGAAGTGAAGTTGGATTGTGTTTTGATTGAGTGATAATTGTGTATATGGGCGCTATGGGCGAATGTGTAGATATTAGATATATAAGTTGTGTATGTTGGTTTAGATAAATAAGAATGTGTTTGTTTGTGTTTTCTTAATAAGCATAGATGTATAGGATTGACACTTAAAATACTAGTGGCAGTGACAACACTGTTACTTATTATATAAAATGTATTTTTTTTGTTAGTAGGAAAAGCATGTTCAATGTATCTTGATTTAGTTTCCAGTAGGAGTATTAAAAACCCGAAGAAGATCTTCATGTGAGCGTATTGGTAGGGCTGGCTTACCTTCACGTTGCCTGACATAGACATTACCCTGTGTACACCAGCAGAAGGTGTAGTCCATTTCTTTGGACTTGGTTCTTGCCGCTCGAAAAAGCAGTCGATTTGCTTTTGTTAGGCGCTCGTTATAATATAATCTTTGCGGCGTACCAGAGATGTCAAGGTCTGTTGTTGTTATATTTTTTCTAGATTTTGCAGCCGTCAATATCTGATCTCGTTTGGTACGACGCAACAGACGCATCACTACTGGTCTTGAAAATCTGGTATTTTGTTCAGCGTTTAGAGCAGATTTGACGCGGGGTCCAACACGGGCAACCCAGTCGATGTCCGAGTCGTTTAGTTCTACACCAACCTTGCGGGCTGCTAACAGTGCAATGTGGTATAAATTTTCATTGGCTTGCTCGGGTACGCCAGCCAATTCCAGCTCATTGCGCAGGTGTAATTGGGCTTGCCCATTCAATTCCTGCTTCAGTTCAACTACTGTAGCTTCCAGCAGCTTTAAGTCTTTATCACGGTTTTGGTGTAATTGGATATACAAAAGCACCTGAATCTTTTCAAAAATAAATCTAATGTACATAATTTTAATACGAGAAACAAAAATAAACTAGTTGTACCAAAACTCAGGCCCCATAAGGTTGGTGATTCAGTTGTATAAAAATATTTAATAAAATTCCTAAGGATTTGATTAACATGCCTCTAAAAAGCTTTAATGAACAAAGGTTACTATAAAGTAGATGAGTATCTTGATGATGTGAATGCGTGGTCAACATAAGTCTCTTGCTTGCTCGCACAACATACATTGTAAACTAAAGCAAATTTAAAAAAGAAAGATAATCTAGTTCTTACATAGTTCTCTGAGTTTCTTGCTGGTATCTTCTCAGTAGAACTAACCTACTGAACCAGTGAAATAATCATTTTCCAATGGTTTATTTTTACATTATTTAATATTTTTTGACATATTGTAAAGTTTTGACGATCATATTATGTGCCTAAACTGAATAAATTAAATTGATTCTTTTCACGATTAAATAGTAAGTTCTCAGAAATAGCAAGTTCCATGATAATTATAATTGTAAAACTTTGACGTTTATATGTGCTCTTTATGTGCCTATACTGAATAAATGAAATTTATTCTTTGATTCTTTGATATCCTAAAGAAACACCTTTTAGTTAAGTGTACTGTTAATATGTATTGCCTAGAATAAATATTTTTCTTTTTTCTTTCTTTCTTTCAGTAAGGACTAATAAGAATTGCCGAGCTCCTAAGTGTAATCACACAGTTAGGAATCATACCTGCTCGACGTACTGCACTAATTCAGTATAACACCTCTTGGCTTGCTCCTTGAACTCATCCAGTCTACGCAGCAGAGCTTTGCACTCCCAGCATATGCGTACGCACAGGCTGGACATGTTGTACACCTGAAAAATCATATTTATTTGTTAAAATGTGGTTTTCTTTGTTAGTACATTAGTGAGTACCTACCCCTTTGGGGTACCTTCTACCTATATACCCGAAGGGGTAGGTTAGAGGTGCTAGCACCCACATTTCGCCAGTTTATGTTTACGTCCCAATGTAATAGGTGGCGAGCATATTGCCATTAACCAGGCACTTATAAACCTGCGATAAATACACACATAACTTCGAAAAGCATCGAATAGTCATTAGTGTGTACCATGGTAAAACATGGGATCGAACCTGAGACCTCGTCTCAGCAGTCCATTACCCATACCACTGGGCTACCGCATACATACATACATAAATAAACATAGACATACACACAAATACATATTATGCTATTGTTGAGAGAGAAAGTAATCTCTTATACATTTTTTAAAAATATACACAGAAGGGGTACAGCATATGGAGTGAGGTGAGGTAAGATAATATTTTTATACTTGTTGATTTAATGCAGATTTCAGCAATAGATAGAGTAATTCAAAAGAAAGATTTATATGTATTGATAATAATACATACACAAACGTACATAATACATAAATTGAATTCAATTCTTGATTAATGGCTCTGTGCTTTTCATAATAGGTACATAAAACCTTATTATTCAATCTCTATTACTTTTTTATTCAAATGGATACTTGGTCATTGAGAATTGATGTTTTAAAAAGCTAAAGTAAACCCATAGATTCGTTTAGTTACAGTAAGATACGTAACTCGGGTATCTCTTAATATGTTTATGAACTGCTAAGCCGACCTGTATGGTCATTTTCAACATTTTTCATGAGAGAAGTTTGAACAATAATACCTAGTTAATTAACCACTTAATGACTTTGAATAGTCATAAAGAACTACGAGTATACACATAGATAACAATAAACTATATCAAACACAAAAAATTGTACTCTTACCGATATTTCATTGATTATTTGAGAATATAAACTTTCAAACTTAGTATCGCTGATAAAAAATAATTTTCGACCCGTAGAATGGCAAGCAGTACATAATTCATCCATTGTTTAGCTATTAAATAATCTTATTTACGTATATTACGACGTTGATTTATAAAATTTTATAATATCGATTAATAAAATTGAAAAATTATGAATTGTTTACAAGAAAGCGTCAAGCTAAACTATCTGACATTAATGACATGACAAGACAATCCTAACAAACTTAAGAGTGACCAATTTTAAATTTAAGTTAATAAAACAAAAATATTGCTCTCATGCGTGTCATCTTCGCATTCTTTATACCTGTTTACTAAATAACATAAGCTAGCATCAGATAAAATAAAATGCTAGCTTATTTTGATAAATTGCTAGGTCCACCAGACGCATCGGCAGTAGCTGGCAGTTTATCCGACCGCGACGTTGGCGTTGATTACATTTGTACATCGTAGTGTACCTGCCAGAGATTAAAATTAAGGACAAAACCAGTGACAAACTGCCAAATCAATCATATATAATAATAATATGGTCACACTTCCAAGCTTTGTTTTTTTTGGTAATGATATTTGAGACAAGGGCAATTTTCTTTTTAAATACCACTTAGGTCACACGGCCCTCCTTGTAGACAGTGGTTACCGTGGACGTGTGTCAAGATGAAAATAACTAAATATTATAAATAATTAAATATGCTTATGTCCTATATTACTGGGCCCTCATTTTAAGACTACCTTCACCTTTTTATCGAGCGGTTTCAAGGACGTCCGGTAGTGCCCCGAGCAGTCATCTCGGAAACAGTAGGTATAGACAACTAAACTTCCTACCAGCCTATGTGAGTGGGGTACACGCACCGCCCTCTCAAACATTCTTACAATTCTACTTTTAAATGTGAATGTTTGTGAAGATGGGTTGGATAATTGAATTATTCAATCATGTTCTAACGGCTGTACGGAACTGGCCGACATGTTTCTGCTAGGGTGCTCTCTCGCTCCGCACAATTGTGTAATTTCCTGTAGGTAAAATAAATTATTTAACTAAGCTTATTAAATTAACAAAAGTAAAAGAGCGGTACAATTTGCGTTTGTTCTTATTCTATTGTGTTTTTTTCATTTTTAATCACCCACCCAAACTATAATAGTAAAATATTTGACTTAGGTACATACCGACGGGTAAAAGGAAATAGGGCATAAGCGACATTTTGGTCAAAAATGAGTTATTTATGCCATTGGACTTAAAATTTTCTGCTCTTTCGAATGCGCTTACTCCCATGGCTCTACGATGACTTTTTTGGCGTTTATGCCCAAGCAAAACATATACAATTTATAGTGTTATTTTTGCTAACCGACGAAAATTCTGGTCATTTTTGCTATAAAGGTGATTGTACCCCTACAAAAATGATTTATTTTGGGTTTGTTGTCGGTAATACCTTTTTACTTCACAAGGGTGCCAAGCTTTTGGTTGTTTATGCATTTTAAGCATTTCAATTGAAAAGTACAAATGTTGCTTAAAGCTTACTTCCATTTCGTAATTTAACAGAGCTATGGCGCTTGTGCCCTATATACAAAATGCATACTTATATTACTCTGGCGGTTATCCCCTATTTCCATTCAGTTCTTAATGACAGCCAAGTCGGTTATGCTCTATTACCTAAATTGATTTTAATATGACACTGGTGGTTATACGTTACTTCCATTTACTAATATAAATACGATTCGTGTTTTTATTAGTAAGGGGGTTAATTTTGATTTTTCTTGATTAGTAAAAAAAAAACTCCTTTTTTATTTCAAGAAACATCACACTATCTGCTCGTTAGCAAATATGAAATGACGAGCTATATCTTCTATCTCTTGTATACTGTAATAGGCTTCTTAGTAAAATAGATCCTTAGTATGTTTCTGTGAAAATTTACTCCCAAGCAATTTCACCCTACTTTAGAAGTTAGAGACCCAATTATGGTGTCGTGTAATATCTGTTTTAGATATTTTCCTGATGAAGGATTGTGTTGGTTGCGCTACTTCATTACTTTTGGGGTGGCTTTTCATCCATATTTCTTTGCTTCGTAGCGACATTGTGTGTTACTAATGTCGTATATCCTGGTATTGTTTTGAATGCCGAGTGTTTCTTGTGCCCTATTACCTTTTATACAACCACTATGAAAAGTACCTTATCCTTCTTTTCCTATAATATTGATTGAACGGTCTAGTCGCTTATACCCTTTTACCTTGCGAAATGATAAATTGGAATGTCGCATATGCTTCTTATCCTTTAATATTTGATTTTGTCATTTGTATCTTATGTCATATTTCCTAATTCAAAAATTATAAGCTTTGGTTATAAGCGACAAAAACTACTTAAAATAACGTCAAATCACTAAAACTAAGAATACCCGTAACTGTTCCATTTCTATCTGATTTTATAACTGTTTCGCTTTTCACAATATCTTAATAAATGACAAAAATACGTCAGTTTTTCTAAAATTTCAAACTTTGAACGGCTCTCCTGAACATTTCATCTTTTGTCGCTTATCCCCTATTTCCTTTTAACCGTCGATATTATGATGTCACATTAAATTATTTCATACAAGTTGCCTTATGACATAACTTACAGTTTTGACTTGATTAAGATATAGAAAAGATTGAACCGGCTAAAGCAGGATTCGAACAGGGGGAACGCTCTGATCACTAAGCCACAGAACCTTCGCCCGAAACCATCCAAATTCTTCTATACAGATATCCGTCTTATGCCGACGCGACGATTAGTGCCATCTACCGACATTCGTACGAATTATCGGAACCAATGAATGATGTTGCAATCTTTTTTAAACTTTTCTTCTTTAGTAGTCCGTCGCTGTGAGCAAGGCGCTGAGTGACAGAACCCGCACCTATAGGGCTGCCACGCAGTAGTGAAGAGCGGAGATTTTGAAAAGAGAAGCGGTTGGAAATAAATCTAACCTCAATCTTGTTTTTCATGCACCATTAACCTTTAAGCGGGGCGTGAAAAAGCATTTGTTGAGGCCACCAACCTTTGTGTCACCATTGTAACATTACTTAGTGTCTGTAATTGTGACCCTCTTTCCTGAGACTTTGCCTTTAGCTTACCATCAGGCGGGGTGAAGTCAAGTTAGCGTGACCTAGATAAAAAAAGCATGCGATTAATTAGAGAGACGACAGTAGTCGGGTTATAGGGAGCACTCGCCATTGACGCCATGAGGACCCGCCTCGGCGTTTCCCACGCTGCAGGGCACTCGGTCAACGTGGGCAACGTTGAGTCCTCACTTTGTTATTTCAGACTCTATCCCAAAGACCTCCGTCCTCCATGAGCGCAGGCCTGGGGGTGACATGTGGAGCCGCCTTTCACTCTAGCAGAAGCAGGTCGAGACGACAGCGTCATCCGCCACTCCCCCTTTTTCTGGGGAAAGATGGGGACGCCGTAGTCCCACACCTGATGGGGCTGGTACGGCCCTGGGTCAGTCGGGGTGCGCGAAGGATTTGCTAGAGGCTACATCACCCTCGGCGATAAATGGCTCTAGAAGGCCGTGCGGTTTTGGTCAGTTCGAGCCCGACATGGATGGTTCAGCAAAGTACTAGATGCTCTCGACAGGTTGCAGCGACGTGCGGTCCGCATCATTGGGAATCCCGAGGTCACGAACACCCTAGAACCTTTACAGATGCGTAGAGATGTTACGTCCATGACTGTATTTTACCGTCTGTACCATGGTGCTCTGATGAGCTCTTCCAATTAGTCCCACCCTCCCCTTTCCTACACAGGACAACACGTGCAGGTCTTAGATGTCATCCGCACACTGTGCAGAACATCCGATCAAGAACCAAGCGGTTCGGTGACTCTTTCCTCTGTCGCACCATTAAGGCCTGGAATTCATTACCAGCTCACGTGTTTCCTTCTTCCTACAGTCCCGGGTCATTTAAGCGGGGCGTAAAAAGCATATGATGAGGCCGTCAAGCAAGTAATGATGACCCTCTTTTCTGGGACTTTACCTTCAGCTTACCATCAGGCGAAGTCAAATTGACGTGTTCTATAAAAAAAATACAACCACTTCGCTAGCCCCTAGCCCCCAGCTAGTTTTTTTATACCACTTAGGTGGCAGACAATCATATAGCCCACTTGGTGGAAACTGGTTACCGTGGCCTATGGACGTGTGCAACACCAGAGGAGTTACACTCGCGCTGCCGACCTTGTAAGCGCAGAGAGTTTCTGTGCTGTCAGTGTAAAAAGCAGGACAAGCTTTTGGTCTACCCACTGACAGCACGAAAACTCTCCAGTGAATTTCTAAACGTTAAAAAAGGATCCAATCTATCCCTATCTGTAACAATATTGTAGGAAAAACTTCTGTCTTCGATTGTATCTATGCCTACGTCACAGCGAGTGAATCAGGGGGTTCCCACACATGAAAAAATTAATTAACAGGCACTTCGAGATATTATGTTAAGAGTACCATTAACATAATTATCTAGCTCAAGTGATACCACTTATCTAAGTATGTGAGTATTTGATCCAGTAATATTGTACTTCTTTCCTTTCCTTATTTGCTTGAAGATATTAAATAAAGTTAGGTATTCTTTTATCTTATTTTGTAAACTCAAACTTTTATGAGTAGGCGTATGCAGAGATATACAATAATGTTAACGAGATTTTTTTTAATACAACTTATTTGGCAGTCAAGCACACGGCCTTGATGGAAAGTGGTCACCGTGACCTATGGACGCGTGCAAAACACAGAGAGTCACACACGCGCTGCCAACCTTACAAGAATTGAGAGTTTCTATGCCGTCAGTGTAAAAGACAAAGCAGGACAAGCTTTTGGTCTTCCCACAGATAGCACAAAAACCCTCCAGTGAGTTCTGGCTTCCCTACTCACCGCCGGGAACACAACACTAGGTTATTATGAACGCGGTATTCTGTAGGGCTGAGGTACTTCCCCAGTCGGACTGCTCAATTGGTCGTCGTCGTTGTGATGACTCGTGATTAACGCGATCATTGTTTAGGTACATACATACCTTTGGTTTGCCTGACGTTTCAACCAAGTCACACCAGCCGTGGTTACAGGCTGACTGGCTTCTGTCTTCGAGCTCGTAGTGTAAAAGGTTCTTCCTATACCCAGAGGAAGGACCTTACCATAATACTTACCATGAACGCGTTAGTTTAAAAGTTATTACGTATGCAGAGGTGTTTTCATCAGTTCCTCCATCTCCCTCCCTTCAACGAGGAAACTTTTTTTTTATACCACTTAGTTGGCAGACAAGCACACGGCCCACCTGATGGAAAGTAGTTACCGTGGCATAAGGACGTCTGTAACACCAGAGGAGTTACAGTCGCGCTGCCAACCCTGTAAGTACAGAGTTTCTGTGCCGTCAGTAGAAGACAAATCAGGACAAGCCTTTAGTCTTCCCACTGACGGCACAAATTCTCCAGTGAGCACGTTTTTTTTAGCTTAGTTTATTTTAGCTACTTTCATAGCGTTATGTGATACGGTCTGCTGCTGCGGGGTTCAGTTGCCGATATTGAAACTATATTTGTACTACAGAAACGAGCGAAACGAGTCTCAGACCCCATGACTCGCTGAAATAATTATTCAAGTAAATCAATGTTTTAACAGTTGCTTCTCAGTACATTTACGATAATATCTTATAATGTAAACGTTCATATGTGCTCTTGGTGTGCCTAAACTGAATAAATGAAATTGAGTCTCTGATTGAAGATTGCCATATGAACATCTAAGACAGTCGTTGTGTCAAGCTGGTATTACAGAAATACTTGTAATAGTAGTGTACAAGTATTTCTGTATTACCAGCTTGACACAAAGATATTATCGTAAATGTACTGAGAAGCAACTGTTAAAATATTGGTTTCTGTGAATAATTATTTCAGCGAGTCATGGGGTCTGAGACTCGTTTCACTCGTTTCTGTAGTACAAATATAGTTTCAATATCGGCAACTGAGCCCCACAGCAGCAGACCGTACGACATAACGCTATCAAAGTAGCTAAAATAAACTAATCGTGCAGTTTCCTCCTTGAAGGGAGGGAGGTGGAGGAACTGATGTAAATTAATGGCCAATCTGACAGGTTTCCGTCTTGACCTCGCAGCTATTGACAGCAGAGACCAACTTTTAATGTACCCGCCGAAGCGCTCTGATGAAATACTTCCGAGCAGTGAGCAGTTACGTATGCGTGGTTCCGTGAGTCGTGTCCTACCTCCTATTTTAAGTCTTTTAATTTTGTACTTTAACCCGATTACTTCAAAGTCTATTTTTAGCAGTGGGGTTTTTAGCAGTGTCCTAGGTATGACAGCGGTTTTACTTTAGCAGCATCGAGGCCCTGTTTGTTTACCGACTCCCTAACGGGTAATTTTACATAACAAAACACTTAAGAAATTCTAGTAAAGCATTAAGTATAATCTGAAGTGCCACTCACTCTAAGCACTGTTTTCCCAAGTATCCATATAAATATAAGCGAGAAAATTATTTCTCCATTATTTTGTGAAAAGTTCTCATAATGAAGGCCATATTCTTCGCTTGTCTTCTCGTTTTCGCGTCTGCTCAAGATGCGTCTTCTGACAGCCAGGCTGCTGAAGGGAGTGATGATGTAGAACAAGTATCTGGAGGATACCATCAGCGTATAGGGATTGTGGAAGCGCAAAGAATTAGAGCCAGGGAGGCGATCAGCTCAAGAATCGCTGGAGGGTATGCCGCGTATCAGGGAGAGCATCCTTATATGGTAAGAAGTCCTCAGTAGTGTAACGGTAGAGCATTCGACTGCTATGCAGGGGGTGTGAGTTCGATTCCCGCTCAGTGCAAATATTTGTATGCATGATTAAGTATATTTGCATTGGTCTGAGTGTTTCTACGTATAATATGTATGTATTTACAAAAAGTATCTAAGTATGTAAGGCATTCTACATCCCATAACACACGCTAGTTAAGGTATGCTTACCCCTTCACCCCTTAACGCTATCTAGACCCATGTCTAGATAGCGTTGTGTAGAATGTCGTGGAATATTTTGTCATGGAATTAAGAATCCTACTAATTGCTTGAGCGAACGATAGAAAAGGTGGACGATTTCTTCCACGGACGCTCAACCTCTGGAATGAAGATGAACTCCATGTGGTGTTCGCAATCGACAATAAAATGTGGTTCTTCAAGAAGACCATCGGAAGGTTTTTAACGAATCGACAGCGGATCGATTTTGTTATTTTTTTTATACCACTTAGGTAGCAGACAAGCACACGGCCTACCTGATGGGAAGTGGTTACAGTGGCCTATGGACTTGTGCAACACCAGGAGCGTCACACTCGCGCTGCCCACCCTGAAGAAACCTCCTAATGCCCCTTTTGAAGAACCCCATATTGTAGGCGCATGGGAAGACCGCAGCAGGGAGTTAATTCCACAGCTTGAGTGTGCGTGGGATGAAGTTTCTTTCATACCGCACAGTGCGCACCGTCTCAGGTGTGGAGTCCCTATTCACAAATGTTCCCATCACAGACTGCTTGGAGATCATAAGACGAAAAATCGCAGAGAACGGAGTCGCTAAAGAATATGCCGACCTTGTGCAACATTGTGTGACCACAAACTACTTCGTATACAGAAATGAGTACTACCTACAGATAGATGGAGTAGCGATGGGCAGTCCGGTGGCTCCAGTTGTGGCAAACTTGTGGATGGAACATTTCGAAGCCATAGCCATACCCACCGCCCCAAGCATCAAAATCTGGAAACGGTATGTTGATGACATTTTTTGTATACTGGAGGGGAGTGAGAATGTTGTACAACAATACGTGGCCCAGTTCAACAACATCCATGGAAAAATGAGCTTTACGTACGAAATGGAAAAGGAAAGAACCCTTGCCTTCCTTGACGTGAGGATCGGTGTTCGTGAGAATGGGTCGTGTAGCCACTCCGTGTACAGGAAACCCACTCACACTGACCGCTACCTGCATGCCGACTCACATCATCATCCGCGCCATCTGAATTCGGTAGTGACGTCGCTTACTGACCGCGCATATAGTTTATGTGACGAGGAACATTTACAAGAAGAATTGAAGCACATAAGCGGCGTTCTACAAAAGAATGGATACAATGGACGGATAAGACCACCAAGACTCACCACAAATAAACCCCGGAACTATAAGGTGGAAAGACAGCCAGCCTTTTTACCCTACATCAAAGGAGTGACAGATAAGATCGCTAACATCCTGAAGAAGGTATCTGTCAAAACTATTTTTACTCCTTTTAAAAAGCTGTCGCAATGCCTGCGCTCACCCAAAGATGGCTCCCCATTGGACAGACCGGGAGTGTACAAGATTGACTGTAGCTGTGGCAGTTCCTATATAGGACAAACGAAAAGAACGGTTACATGCCGAATCAAGGAACACATCAGGGCAGTCAAAAACAATGAACCGCATAAATCTGCAATCGCTCAACATTTATTGGAGTCCTGTACGAACCACTGGATCGAGCTACATAACCCTCAGATGCTTTCGACAGAACGCCACTATATACCAAGACTGGTAAGGGAAGCAATTGAAATAAAAAAGTATAAAAATTTCTATCGTGAGGATGGGTTTCAACTGCCGAACGTCTGGCATCCAGTGGTCCGTCTTTGCAAAAACAACCGGGAACAAGCTAAAACAAAATCGCGAGTGGATACAGTGAGCATCGTATGTCGTGAACGTGATCGAGATCGGGTTCGAGTTTGTAGTGAGAGTGAAACCAATAGTAGTGCAGATACGCGTAGTAAAAGAACTCGAAAGAGGGTAGATCGATATAATTACTCCTAGAAGAAAAAACTTTTTCTTTGTTCACCGCCACTACTCCAGTTCCTCCGTGATCATGGTGCTTGCAACAGCGCCGAAATATCGGAAACTCTAAATAATGAAACATGGTAAATATCCCGTTTATTCTGATACTGAATTCCCTGCCTATGGCGAGAGGTGCGATGATAGAATGTAGCTACGGGCATCATGTAAAACAATTCATCTGAGCACAATCCATTGTATAGGCGGTAGAACACACACAGTTAGGCAAAATCCCTCCTAAGGCTAAGAGGTTCCACACTACCTGTTAGTATGGTATTGTCAACCAGCCTCAATGCCCGTCTTTGCACTGAGTCGAAGGGGTCAAGCTGGTATGCAGGTGCTCCAGCAAAAAGGTGACAGCACAGTGCGTACCGTCTCAGGTTGCAATGTGTGAGGATGAATTCCCTGCCGCGAGCGGTGCGATGATAGAATGCTGCTGTGGGCATCATGTCAAACAATTCATCTGAGCACAAACCGTTGTATAGGTGGTAGAACACACACAGCGAAGAAAAGTCCCTCCTAAAGCGGAGAGGTTCCACTTCACCTGCGAGTATGGGATTTGCCCTGGTAACTGGTTCCCGTCAGCTGAGCTGTATTTGTCTGCTATTGTGGAATAAAATTTGGTGGTATTCTTGTTCTCAGGCTGGCTTGCTGGTGAACCTGACAACTGGGCAGAATTCCATCTGCGGAGGCGCTCTTGTGAGCTCCACGCGTGTGGTAACGGCTGCGACTTGCTGGAACGACGGCTACTCACGAGGGAGGAGCATCTTGGTGAGACTACTATTTTTAGAGTTACTAACTAACATTACATAAGTACGAGTGTATCCTTACAGTTAGAATCAATCAATCAAAGAATCAATTTCATTTATTCGGTTTAGGCACATAAAGAGCATATAATTTGAACGTCAAAATTTTACAAACATTATGTCAAGAAAAATTATAAAAATATTAAATAATGTAAAAATAAACCATTGGAAAATAATTCTTTTGCTGGTTCGGTAGATTAGTTCTACTGAGAAGATACCAGCAAGAAACCATCAGAGAACTATATTAGAACTAGATTATATGCTTTAGTTTACAATTTATTTTGTGCGGACAAGCAAGAGACTTATGTTGACCACGCATTTACATCATCAAGATACTCATCTACTTAAGTATGGGATTTTAAGATTTGCGAGAGGATAGGAAGGGTATGAGCAAAGATTAATACATTATTAAACTTTTAAAACCAATCCTTTAATCAAATATTCCATTGTACTAAAAAGAAAATAAAAAATATGCAAGTGTTGTGCTAATGTCAAAGGCTTGTATTATTATGAACAATATCTCGGAAGTCAATTTCACTGTTTCGTTCTTTTTCGAGGATGTTGAATCTCCGAAATACTCATAACATAACATAAACTCACGCCTATATCGCCGAAGGGGTAGGCAGAGGTGCTAGCACCCACATTGCACCAGTTTATGTTTAGGGCCCAATGTACTAGGCGGCGAGCCTATTGCCATTAACCGGGCACTTATAAACCTGCGATAAATACACACATAACTTTGAAAAGCATCGAAAAGTCATTGGTGTGTGCCATGGTAAAACCTGGGATCGAACCCGAGATCTCATCTCAGCAGTCCATTACCCATACCACTAGGCTACCGCGGAAATACTCACCCAAAAATAATGAGACACGACGGCCTGGAATTCATTACCAGCTCACGTGTTTCCTTCTTCCTACAGTCCCGGGTCCTTTAAGCGGGGCGTGAAAAAGCATATGATGAGACCGTCAAGCTGAGTGTCACCATTGTCACACGGTATGTGTAGGTAATGGTGACCCTCTTTTCTGAGACTTTGCCCTTCAGCTTACCATCAGGCAAGGCGAAGTCTAATTGACGTGTTCTATATATATAAACAAAAAAAGGTATTCCCATCCCAACTGAGCAGTCCGACTGAGGAAGTACCTCCGCCCTACAGAATACCGCGGCATAATAACCTCGTGTTGTGTTCGCGGCGGTGACTATGGTAGCCAGAGCTCACTGGAGAGATTTTGTGCTGTCAGTGGGACGACCAAAAGCTTGTCCGCTTCATATTTTACACTGAAGACACAGAAAATCTCTGTTCTTACAGGGTTGGCAGCACGGATGTGACTCCACTGGTGTTACATACGTTCATAGGTCACGGTAACCACTTTCCATCAGGTGGACCGTGTTACGAGCAATATTTTTTATGACCTTTAAATAATTCTTTTCTCACTGTCCTTACTTAGCTGGCTGTATACCAGCTGTATTCTTTAAGTTCATCTATGATACTTGATTTCCTTCTTCAGTGACAGGACCTCTCACTTACATAACCAACCTTCCAGGTGGTCCTCGGTTCTATCTACCTGTACTCCGGCGGTACCAGGGTCTACGCCACTGCTGTCCACACGCACCAGAGCTTCAACCCGTACACACCAGCGAACGACATCGCAATTCTCGTCATACCTTACGTCTCTAGCACTAGTGAGTTCCACACAGCTTATAATCTCCTGGTAGTTTGAAAGAAGAATACGAAACTAAGATAAAGCCCACTTGACAGTAATAGGTTACTTTGAGTGCTATGAACATTTTTAATCCTTCATGATGGTATTCCCGTCTCGTCTGATTCTCCCTCTGAGTCTCTGTTGCGTGGTCAGGAGGTTCGAGGACACGGTCATCGCAAATATATGTATGTATGAATATCAATTAATTAACCTATCGCAGTTCACTCCTTTTTTTTTATACCACTTAGGTGGCAGACAAGCACACGGCCCACCTGATGGAAAGTGATTACCGTGGCCTATGGACGTGTGTAACACTAGTGAAGCCACACTCACGCTACCTACCCTGTAAGCACAGAGTTACTGTGCCGTCAATGTAGAGGACAAAGCAGGACAAGTCTTTAGTCTTCCCACTGACAGCGCGAATTCTCCATTGAGCTCTGGCTACCCTAATCACCGCTGGGAACACAACACGAAGTTATTATAGCCACGGTATTCTGTAGGGTAGAGGTACTTCCCCAGTTGGACTGTTCAATTCGGACGGGAATACCGTCGTGTCCTAGCTCCTCCTCTGTGTCATTTTTAGAGATTGATAATGATAATATCATTTGTTTGTCCCTTTCAGGTAACATCAAGCCCTTGACATTGCCCTACGGCTCCTATATATCAAATTACTTCAATGACTACACGGCCGAAGCTGTCGGCTATGGTGGGTCTCTTGAAGGTAAGGTCTCTTTTTATGAGCTTCTATCTACACTGTTTTTTTATATATAAGACACGGACATATACAAGACACACAGCTTTCGCCTCGCCTGGAGGTAAGCTGAGGGCAAAGTCACAGATAAGAAGGTCACCATTACTTTTTTTTTACGTGCGTAGTATCCCTCGGATATCCTCCCCACCGGAGCCGGTGGAAGAGGTTTTATCGGACTCGACCCGACCAAAACGCACGCCGCCTGTGGTCCTTAATGGTGCGACAGAGGAAAGAGTCGCCGAACCGCTTGGTTCTTGATTGGTCTGCACCGTGTGCGGGTGACATCAAGTCCATGTTGGCCTGTGTAATAAAGGGGAGGGTGGGACTGATCAAAATAAAAATTTATAAGACAGTTCGTCATTTTTTAAGACAACCTGATGAAATTTGGTACCTACACAGATAGATAGGAGCTTGAGAAAAGTCATAGGTTATGTTTGCCAGCGATAACCCACATGTATATACATTAGGTGACCGGTCCCAGCTTCGCCTGTGGCATATTTTAACCTCACAGAATCACCCCTTTAAGCCCGTAATTTTTTAGTCTTCAAATTACATAACATAACATAAACTTACGCCTATATCCCCCGGGGGGTTAGGCAGAGGTGCTAACGCCTACAATTCGCCAGTTTATGTTTAGGTCCCACTGTTATGTGAAGGTAGCGATATTGCCATTAATCGGACACTTATAATCCTGCGATAAATACACACATAACTTCGAAAAGCATCCAAAAGCCATTGGTGTATGGTAAGACCTGGGATCGAACCCAAGATCTCGTCTCAGCAGCAGCATATGAAATGAAATCTGTGGGGATTTTGCGCACGTAAAAATAAAAAAGTAGTGATTATATGTATAGATAACTGTGAGAGTATCTTCAACCAACCAATTTAGATGAATTTTCTGAGGTTTTTCGTCAAATGCCTTCTGTCCCCAGGGTCTACCGCAGCGCCCTCTCTCCGCGGCGTGTACTTGGATGTGATGTATTACTATTCCTGCTCTAATTACTACGCCTCGTCAATTGCCAATTACGCCGTAATCTGCACCAAACGGTCGGGCTACCAGGGCCCTTGCCAGGGCGACATGGGGGCCCCTCTCAGTATAAGGTTCTATAATGGCACCACAGAAGTGAAAATGCTGGTGAGTGATTTTATTTTTCACTAGTGTTTCTGGAATTAAGCGCCTTTTCCGATAGCATTCAATACACAGTTTGACGGCTAACGCTGTGTCATGCCTAGGGTATAGATTTTTTAAATAGAACACGTCAATTAGACTTCACCTCACCTGAAGGTAAACTGAAGACAAAGTCTCATAAAATAGGGTCACCATTACATACATATACCGTGTTACTATGGTGACACTCAGCTTGGCGGCCTCATCATATGCTTTTTCACGCCCCGCTTTTAAAGGACCCGGGACTGTAGGAAGAAGGAAACATATGAGCTAGAAAAGAATTCCATGTCTTAATGGTGCGACAAAGGAAAGAGTCTCCGGACCACTTGGTTCTTGATCGGATATTCTGCACAGTGTGAGGGTGACATCTAAGCCATGCACCTGTTGTCCTATGTAGGAAAGGAGATGGTGGGATTAGTTGGAAGAGCTCATCAGAACACTCACCATGGTAGAGACGGTAAAATACAGCCAAGGAAGCAATATCTCTACGCATCTGCAAAGGCGTGAGGGTGTTCGTGACCTCAGGGTTCCCAATAATTAGGACCGCGCGTCGCTGCAGCCTGTCCAGAGCATCTAGTAGTTATTTCGCGGTGTTATCCCAGAGATGCGAGCAGTATTCCACGCAGGAGCGAATTTGTGTCTTGTAGAGAAGACAACGACAGGGACAGGACAGGTGCCGTCAGTGGGATGACCAAAGGCTTGTTCAGCTTTGTCCTCTACACTGACGGCACAAAATCTCAGTTCTTACAGGGTCGGCAGCACGGATGTGACTCCACTGGTGTTACACACGTTCATAGGTCATGGTAACCACTTTCCATCAGGTGGGCCGTGTGTCTGGTACCTAAGTTGTATAAAAAAAAACACACACTACCTAAGTGGTATAAAAAAAAGAATGAAGAAAAGAAAGGTAGCTGATGATGAAAAATTATGATTTTCATGTTCTCTGATGTCCTCAGATCGGCGTGGCATCCTTCGGTTTGGCTAAAGGCTGTCTTTCCGCGAACCCAACGGTCTACACAAGAGTGGGGTACTTCAGTAGTTGGATCAACGGTCTTTTGTAGTCTTCTCCTGACGGCGTGGACAGACAGGGCTTTCTTCAATACAAATAATAATAAATTTCTAAATTAAAATGATTAGGTAAACATTAAAAAAAAATTGTTACTTAAAATAAAGTTTATTTATTCGAAAGAATATTCTTTTTCTCACCAAAATCCATTTTTTTGTTCATTTTCTTTTATTTAATCTTAATAATTTGTTGCAAATTGGTACTTGCCTGTAGTAAAACAAAAGTTAGTGGTTAATTCTTTTTTTTTAATGGGATGGAATTTAATGGGAAATACCGCCATGTCCTACCTCCTTTTTTTAGTAGTTTTAAATTGAAATCAGTAGATAGGAGGTAGAATACGACGGTATTCCCGTCCCAATTGAGCAGTCCGACTGGAGAAGTACCTCCGCCCTACAGAATACCACGGCCATAATAACTTCGTGTTGTGGTCCCGGCAGTGAGTAGGGTAGCTAGAGCTCACTGGAGAGTTTTTGTGCTGTCAGTGGGACGACCAAAGGCTTGTCCTGATTTTGAGTTCTGCACTGAAGACACAGAAAATCTCTGTTCTTACAGGGTCGGCAGCACGAGTGTGACTCACCTGGTGTTACACACGTTTATAGGTCACGGTAACCACTTTCCATCAGGTGGGCCGTGTGTTTGTCTACCACCTAATTTTTTAATTCCTAACTAGCTGACCTGCTCTGGCATACTTCTAAGTCTCGTTATGCCCGCAATTTAATAATTTCCAAATAATGTGTGGTAGTTTTTTTTATACCACTTAGGTGGTAGACAAGCGTACGGCCCACCTGATGGAAAGTGGTTGCCGTGGCCTATGGACGTGTGTAACACCAGAGAAGCCACACTCGCGCTGCCGATCCTGTAAGCACAGAGACTCTGTGCCGTCAGTGTAGAGGACAAAGCAGGATAAGCCATTAGTCATCCCACTGACAGCACAAATTCTCCAGTGAGCTCCGGCTACCCTATTTACCAGTTTGCCGGATTTGTTGACATTTATGGTTATTGCTCCGCTCTCTTGAGTAGTAGCGTGATGATATTTAGCTTACAACCTTCCTTGATAAACGGGCTATTCAACACAAAAAGATTTATTCAATTCAAACCAGTAGTTTCTGAGATAAATGCGTTCAACCAAACAAACAAACTTTTGTATGTTTTTTTTTCAAATCGTTTAATATCCCGCCTGTTAATAACCGATTCAATTTTTCTTATCACATAAACTTTTACTATTTATATTATTATTGTACATGGTCAGTCATATTTAGAAGCAAAATGTTGATAAGGAATATTGGTGGCGCGATTCTCATGCCACCTGAGCTAGTGGACTGTATTTTGCGGGGGGTGAAGCTAACTGTTTCATATGACACTTTACACAATAAACAAGATAGGTGATCGGGTTGCCGCGGAGGTGGTTTAGGCATTGAATGCAACCCGAGAAATTAGGAGAGGATGCACTAACCTTTATTACGCCACGTGCTGGCTGGGCCGGTGCACCGGTCTTCTCTTCCTGGCTCAGGAGCTGCTGCCCACATCACTAAATCACTTGAGGGACACACGAGAGGCACAATCCGATCGGTAAAGGTCTATGAAAGCGGTTAAAATCCAACAAACATTATTAATTTCTGAGAGTCGCGCGCGCCGCTGCCATTGTTTCTTCTAGTTCGATGCGAAGTCATGATGCGTCTATTTTGACAATTGAGCGGGGCGAAACTATTGTTATCTCACTTTAGAGGTAGTGCGGGAGGGAGATGGGTATAGGGAGCGTGTGCTCAGCGTCAACCAATTGAGACGATTTGAATTTACTACTACTGGCGCCACCATTCCCCCCGGCTTGAAGGGTTACCTTCAAAACGAAAAATGCGGAACAAATCTAAAGTCTAATCTAAATCTAGGTTTGGGAAATAACAACTAAAATATAAACCTAGATTTGAACTCGTGCCTACTGCTGGCTAGGCAGAGGGCAGAGGCGAACAACCGGGCGCAGATACGATCCGGTTGCGGTTTTAACCCGTACAACACGAGTTATCCCGCGGGAATCGGGAAAAACTTCCTCTACTACTCCTAGAGGCCAATGCAAAGGAGGCGCATTCCCAGTCATAAGGACTACCACCGTACCTACAGTAATTGGGTTAGATGGAGTATTCCATTTTTGACGCGACTGCAGCGTGTGCAAACAATCGGTTCTCCAACGATTCCAAAACGATTGGACTAATCTATCCAAAAGAGCGTGACGAGTTAGAAGGTGCATTCTATCGTCATCAACATCTATTGCGGGCAAATATTTTAGCGTACTTAAATCACCGGTCAACTCTATATGACCGCGCGTAGATAAAATTCTCAAAAATCGGCCTACATAAACAACACAGCGCAACAGTCTCGACCAAGACGAGACGCGATTAGCCAACAACAAAATAAGGGACTCTTCACGCGGGACCGATACAACAAGCGAGTGCTTCTTCTCCTCGGGTGGTTCGGAAACCGTAGTGGGATTGAATTGACTAACTGGCCACCTATCTAACGCGGCATGAATCCAGGACGGTCCACTAAACAATAACGAGTGATCTAAAATTTGCGAAGGAAGCAATCCACGAGAGAGATAATCGGCTGAGTTGTCGGTGCCAGCAACGTGAAAGAGATTTTGTGGCGCTAATTCAGATTGAATTTTTGCCACTCTATTAGCGAAGAATGTGTCCCAACGATGGGGCGAAGAGTGAGCCCAACACAAAGCGACTGTTGAGTCCGAAAAAGTTAAAATTCTACTAATATTAATGCGACACGGAAGTGCTAGTCTTAGCACTGTCATCCAAAACTACGCGGAGTTTAGTAGTAAGCTTATCTTCTCTAATAACTCCGTGGTGCGGGATAATGTACGAAGGCTGGGTCTCGTCAGTGTCCGCAGGCGCAGGTGAGATGTAACCTTTATCTAAATATTCGTTAACAACCTCATCATAGGCTTGCTTTAACTTTGGAGACGCCTGCATCTTTCGTTCTAAACAAAGAAAGCGTTTTTCAGCGGATACACGGGAGTCACCGAGCGAAAAAATATCTCCCTTGAAAGGGAGCGCGACAACATAACGACCCTGCTCATCACGAGTAGTCGTGCGACAATAAATCTCCTCAGCCATCTTGTCATCAGGGCTTAGGATAGGTGGGACATTGACCTCTTCAATTTCCCAAGACTTACGGAAGGTAGACTCCAGTGGCGGCTCGACGGTGCAACACAACGAAGCAGTCGAGTGACTAAAACTATCTATAGAAGCGGGTGCGGAACCAATTATAACAAAACCAAGAACTGTTTCCAGTGCGTGCGGAGCGGGGTACGTCGGTCCCCCTTGAACCTTACGTGATAACTGGAGGTGCGGGAGAATCGAAGCGCCGATCAATATATCGACGACTCCAGGAACAGCGTAAGTCTCATCTGCTAAAGGCAAGTCTTTAAATTTCGTTAATAAAGACGTGTCAACCGGGACGGTAGGCAACTGTTCAGTTATTTTATCTATAACGAGCGAATCCATGTCAAACCAAATATTATTATTAAAACGAGATCCAAACCTTGTTTTAACGGTGCCATGAACAGCTGACCGTAAACCTCCAAAACCCTTCACCACTGAGCGGGTTGAACGCTTATTAACATTGAAACCAAGACGTTGACAACAATCTTGCGTAATAAAATTACTTTGCGAAGCGCCATCTAATAGCGCTCGAACAATGTGCGGTTTACCTAATGCATCAACAATAATGACGCGAGCAGTCGCGAGGACCACAGTAGTGAGCGCAGCACTAGCGGACAACGAACACAAGGTGACGTCATTCGCAGCGGTCTCCGGGCGGGCCGGAGCGCGCGCGAGCGCGGGCTGCGGCTGTGGCGCAGGCCGCCGTGTGTCACCGCTCGACGAACCAACTGTGCTCACATTGGATGCGGCATTACTATTCTCAAAATGAAGTAATGTGTGGTGTCTCGCTTGACATTTGCGACAACTATTGCTACTATTACATAAAACAACGCGGTGTTTAGTACCGAGACAATTAAAACAAAAATTATTAGCGCGAACAAATTTATAACGATCATTAGGCGATAATTTTAGGAAACCCGGACACTTGTACAATTGCGAATGATGAGTATTACACAAAGAGCAAACAGGTGATTGTACATGTGCTGGTGCGGTATTAACATAAGTATGAGTTGACTTCAGTGACCTCGATGACGCATCCATTTTACGCTCGGAACCAACAACTTTCCTCGCGCCCTCATGCTTCGATGAAGAGCGTTGCAATATTTTTATATGCTCGCGAACAAAACTTTCTAAGTCTTCGAACTTAGGAATTTTATTGCCGCGATGATCCGACTCAAATAATCGAATGGTTTCGGAATCTAATTTCTTTAAACCCATATACAAAAATAAGAAGTCGCAGAGGTCATCGATCTTTAGGTTATTTACGGCGCGAACAGATGATGCGAAAGTATCTAGAAACTTCTCTAAGTTTTGATCGTTACATGCCGTAATGGCTTTCAAATCAAACATCTGATCCAAATATGCATTAGCTACCGATCTTTTATCCTCATACTTAGCTTTCAAAGTATTTAAAATTAAATCATAATTTTCGGCACTAAACGTAATCCCAGCGCAAACGGTTATAGCTTTACCAGTTAATTTTTCAACGAGATAATGCAATTTTTCGTGATCCGTCAACGAATCGTTCTTATCTATTGTATTCTCAAAACTATCTATAAATAAACACCAATTGCGGATGTTACCATCAAATTCGGGTATCTGAATTGGTGGCAACTTAGGTCGGTCGCGAGTGGGATTGGGTCGGTCAGACGGTTTCTCCAAACTCCTAGCGACGCGTTTGATACGACAATACAAATCGTCAAACGACGACAAGGCCTGATAACTCACTGAGTAATCGGGATTTAAATTTAACTCTAAAACGTTGATGTCATGTACTAAGGATTCGAAATCCGCGCGTAAACTATCCAAGTTTTCTATAGAACACAAGAACGAATCTCTAATAGCCAAATCAGAGGTTTTAAGTGCATCATCACAAATCGATTGTACGCGAGAGTAAATCATTTCTCTTTTAGCGTATAAAAGTTTCAATTGAACTTTACTATCGGTACTACCAACCTTTGGGGGCATTTTTACAACTAAATATCAAACTAAAGTGCGGTAAACAACAAATGAAATGACTTAATCTTAGCGGTACAGAGCAGCGACGCGGCGCGAGCGATATCCGTAGGTAGGTAGGTACTTATGACTGCGAGTGCAAGCTTGAACAAACGCGCATAGCAACAACCAGATCGTACCTACGCGAGCTAGATCGCTGTCTAGGTTCAACTATTATTTCAGGGATTAAGTATTGCGTAATATCTATTCAAATTAAAATACTTTCGTATGAATTTGAATGAAATGCGAGCGAGGTGTAACCGCGTACCTACTCACGTAGGTATTAGGTAAATACGATGCGAGCTAGCGGCGAACGGACAACTTAGAAATTGAAACAAATAAAAACAAAAGCCAAATGCGTTAGGTATTACACTGTGCCTATGCACTAGGGTGTCTAGGATACCTAAGATCTAAACCTAGCCTGCCTAGATGCGGGGTTTTCTACTAAAATAACTAGGTATTTAGGTGCGGTGCGTTTATTCCCAATGGAATAAATGACAAAATGCGAAACTACGACTAAGGATTGATACGATAAGAGAAATGCGAGCGAGGTATAGCCGCGTACCTACCCATGTAGGTATTAGGTAAATACGATGCGAGCCAGCGGCGAACGGACAACTTAGAAATTGAAACAAATAAAACAAAAGCCAAATGCGTTAGGTATTACACTGTGCCTATGCACTAGGGTGTCTAGGATACCTAAGATCTAAACCTAAATGCCTAGAGGCGGGGTTTTCTACTAAAATAACTAGGTATTTAGGTGCGGTGCGTTTATTCCCCATGGAATAAATAACAAAATGCGAGCTACGACTAAGGATCCGGCTCGACCAGGACCAAAAAGAATGGTGGCGCGGTTCTCATGCCACCTGAGCTAGTGGACTGTATTTTGCGGGGGGTGAAGTTAACTGTTTCATATGACACTTTACACAACAAACAAGATAGGTGATCGGGTTGCCGCGGAGGTGGTTTAGGCATTGAATGCAACCCGAGAAATTAGGAGAGGATGCACTAACCTTTACGAAGCCACGTGCTGTCGTAGCCGGTGCACCGGTCTTCTCTTCCTGGCTCAGGAGTTGCCGCCCACATCACTAAATCACTTGAGGGACACACGAGAGGCACAATCCGATCGGTAAAGGTCTATGAAAGCGGTTAAAATCCAACAAACATTATTAATTTCTGAGAGTCGCGCGCGCCGCTGCCATCCCCTTTTATACATTTATTTTATAAGCCATATAACAGATTCCACAGTGTGAAACCTGTAATTTGGAAGGAACTGTCTCCTGAGATACAGGTTGAGGACCTAGTTCGGGAGACAGAGACTGTATGTACCTAGATGTGTAACAAAATGATGCAATAAATTTTATTTTATTTTATTTTATTTATTGTTTCTTCTAGTTCGATGCGAAGTCATGATGCGTCTATTTTGACAATTGAGCGGGGCGAAACTATTGTTATCTCACTTTAGAGGTAGTGCGGGAGGGAGATGGGTATAGGGAGCGTGTGCTCAGCGTCAACCAATTGAGACGATTTGAATTTACTACTACTGGCGCCACCAAATATATAAAGTTTATATTTTCAGCACGATTCTTTTAATTACCCAAGAGAACGTAAAACTTTAGTGGACGAATAGACGACGCAGAGTAGAATTATGGCCATTCTATCTCTTCCCATGCGGTGTTGTACAAGGCGACTAAGGGATAGGGCTGTTTAACATCAGACATATCTATACTAATATTATAAAGCTGCAGAGTTTGTTTGTTTGAGCGCGCTAATCTCTGGAACTACAGGTCCAATTTGAATGATTCTTTCAGTGTTGGGTAGTCCATTTATCAAGGAAGGTTTTAGGCTATATATCATCACGCTACTACTTAAGGGAGCGGAGCATTGATAATAAATGTTAACAAATCCGGTAATTTTTCATACATATTTTGAAGACTAAAACATACGGGCTCAAAGGGATATGAAGCTTCAAATATACCCGGGGCGAAGCTGGGGCGAGTCAGCTAGTATATATATACAGCCCAGACTCAGCGTCAGATGCCGACCGCTACAGGTTAACGAGTCGACCTTACAATAAAAACTTCCCGGTTCGAATCCTAGTTCACACTACCAACTTGAACCGACTTCATCCTTCTTTTTGTACTTTTTAACATATTTATTATAATAAAAAATTTAAAATTACATGAAAAACTAGGTATTTATCTAAATTAAAATATAAAAACAATACAGAATATACCTTTACAATTCTGCAGGTTCAGACATCATAGAATTGCTACCCATCTAGGTTCACCGGGAATGTGGCCAGAAGGTCTTGCCACATTGAATGACAATACCAATACTTTGCACAAGGAATTAACCAGCCTTCTGGTCACGGGTAGCGTCAATTAAACATTTAGAAATGTCTCTAAACAAAAGACGGGCACTTGGACCCCATGATCCCAGCGTCTCGATCCCAAATGGCTCAAATATGTAAATACCACTTATATTATCATGCTTGCGCCGTTTGAGGGTCTCTGCCGACGCAGCAGCAGCGCAGGCACAGTCTGCAGTCCCTGGAATATGTGAAGGCACAAGGGTGTCAGCACATGTTGCATCCCACACCAAATGCCTTCCCATCTTCCAAGGTACCAATGAATCTCATCTGGCGTCTTGCCACTGTCGGGCGCCAAGCAAGTAGTTTCTAATACGGCTGAAACGCCAGTGGTGACAAGAGTCCGACAGATTATGTCATTGATATACCCGTGCTGCGATAGCCGACCTGCGCTCCTGCTGCTTGAGAGACCATGGTGTCCAAGACTACCAACTTCTTCTCCACAGCGACATCGATGAAAAACTTAAAACTAATATCGCAACAGACAAACTTACAGCTGAATGTACCCCCGAGGCGCCATTACAGAAGTTAGTTTCTTCCTTGTAATAGTATTCTCTGAATTTTGTTCCCACTTTATGGTATATTGAGTCCCAGAATTCAATTTGTTCTTCTCTATAGTTTTCACGAACTAATGATAATTGTCCTATGTCCATGTAGAATTCCACGTCTTCTGTTCGCGGCCATATGTCTACCTTCCATTTATATGTTGGATTCCTGAAAAAACAAAGGTTCAGTGCAGTAGAAGCCACCCCAGCTCTTCCCGTGGGTGTCGTAGAAGACGGAAAAGTGATAGGACTGTTCTCCATCTGACAGTCAAGATACATTCCATGACCAAATCTCCGCTTGATGGCAATAGGCTCACGCTGAGTGATCGGAGGCTGTGAGGTCAAACGGTAGTCGCTCCCAATATAGCCAATAAAACCGAGTTATCATGTTAAAATGGACTAAGGACAGAGGAAAGCCTCATGCAACTGGGATGAACAGAAGGACATTGATAAAAAGGGTTTGCCTTTAGGCAAGAGTAAGGTTATGCAGTACTTCTTCTCTATAAGTCGCAGGTCCGACCTCACATGGAGTACTGCTGTCATCTTTTGTGCACCGGATTACCAGCTTGACCCCTTCGAGTCGGTGCAAAGGTGGACGTAGAGGATCGTCAACAATATTACACTCACACGTGTATTGGAACCTCTCAGTCTGAGAAGAGACTTAGCATCACTGCGGTAGATACAATGCTGTATGTTTCGAGGAATTGTTCGATATCCACGGTTACATTCTACAATCGTACCTTTTGCCACAGGCATGGAATCCATCCTCACATATAAAATATGAAGAGAACTTCATCTCACGCACGCTTTAGCTGTGGAATGAACTCCGTGCTGTGGTTTTCGAAAGCTACTACAATATGGGATCCTTCCAGAAGAGCTTTAGAAGGTTCTTACAAGAACAGCAGCAATGGAGTAATGCTCTTGGTGTTGCACACGTCCATAAGTAACCATTTTCTTGAACTTAGGATTGGTTGACTATTAATTAAAAAAATAAACCTACCCGTATTTAGCGAATGTCGTCCAGTATCTTGTTATGGATTGAATTACAAGTTGATCTTCTATTGAATTCTTGTTTTTAAATATATTTGAATCAAACAGATAACCAAGTTCATCGCCATGGGTTGCTCCGTTTGCAGTTATATTGTCTCGAGTTTTGATAAAATTCCTTCCACCATCGTAAGTAAATACATATCTATATACAGTAGCGTTATGCTTCATGTAATGTCTAATAGACCTTTCTATGGGATAGTTAAAATTGAAATCAGTAGCAAAATCTATTGTATCATCTTTTATATTATCTTTAATATAAAAATCTTCAATTTTGTCTATATAACAATCTGGTAAATCTCTGGTATGTGCCTCCATTTCATTTCTTATTATGTTTTTAAAATTTTTGATATCTTTATAAAAGAATATCATTTCTTTATTAACGTCTCCGATCATTATTTGAACATCTTTTAAATTTCTTGTATCTTTTATTACAGAACCTTTGACACACGGTCTAAACACATCACCTTGTGTTGTATTAATCAATAAATTAGTATTTATTTTTGATAATTCTGTTATTAGATCTTCAGTTTTAGCATTATCAGTTGGTAATCCAAGTCTTGTAGCTACTTCAACTAAATAACTATTAGTTTTCGGCGGATTTGTTATTAAAGGTGAGACTTTTACAGCACTTTGTAGTATAACTTTATTAAAAACTATATCTTGATTCGAAGAAAGATGAAAATCAACGCAAGCTGATCCAGCGCTGTGTCCAAACAACAGTATGTTGTCATTATCTCCTCCAAAATGTCTAATGTTATCTTTAATCCATTTAAGTGCTAACATCTGGTCTCTGATTCCTTGATTTTTATATTCATCCTTTTCTAGACATAGGAAGCCGTACGGCCCCAGTCTGTAATTCACCGTCACAACGACGACGTCATGTTTCACAAGAAATACTGGTGAATATGTCTCGATGTTTCCATCGCCTTCTACAAAACCACCTCCGTGGATGAAGACCATCACTGGTAATAGACGTGTCTGGTTGTCGTCTAGAGGTTTGTAAATGTTTAAATTCAGACATTGTATATTCCCTCGGGGTGTCCCTTTGACGATTTGTGGGCATATGACTGGATCTTTGATTGCGTAGTACGGTATTTCGAAATGTGGGCTTGGGATGGCAGGCTAAAAGTAAAATACCAGAGAGGCTACTGGTTACTGTAATGAAAATAAATATGATGAAGTCGAAATGAGGTGTAAAATGGTGACGTGAGGTGAAGTGACGTGAGGCAAAATTAGATGAGATGATTTGAAATAAGATTATACAGGGTTATTTGTAATTAACTAGCATCCTCGCAGGGTTAGATAGCTGACATCATAAGTAACTAAGTTTGTTCAACGATTTTTTATCATCCGTAAAATTTTACTTTCAGACAAAAATAAATATTGATTTATTTTTGCGTTTGACAGTTATTACACCGCAGTTTACGTGCATCGTAAAAATTAGGTAAACCAACTCGTATTATCAATAGGCTATTTCACAATTTTTTTTTTTCATTGCCCGAAAATTATCACTTTAGTATAATATAATGAATTGCTTCACAGAAATTTTCTCACGACAATAGCCAATGCTTCATACAAAATCTTACTTGCTAGTGACGTCACGCGCCATTTGCACGTAGTACAAATGTATAGAGTTATAGGGAATATCGCATTTATCTACGTTCACGTTGCGTTTACACGTGTTTAGTTCATAATAAAAGTAATTTGAAATGTTATGAACCCTACAGAATACCGCAGCTTTAATAACTTCGTGTTGAGTTCCCAGCGGTGAGTAGGGTAGCCAGAGCTCATTGGAGAATTTGTGCTGTCAGTGGGAAGACTAAAAGGCTTGTCCTGCTTTGTCTTCTACACTGACGGCACAGAAACTCTGTATTTACAGGGTTGGCAGCGCGACTGTGACGTGACTCCTCTGGTGTTACAAACGTCCATAGGCCACGGTAACCACTTTCCATCAGGTGGGCTGTGTGCTTGTCTGCCACCTAAGTGGTATAAAAAAAAATACAAAGTTAAAAAATTGTACTGAATTTGATTTTTATATTTTGACTTGCTTTGAGAATTAAAAATAATGAAAAGTCATAGTTTCAGTTGGTTAGGAAATATTTTATTTCGTAAGGCATATTTTTCTAGCACAAACTAACATATTAAGCGGTATTAGGAAGAATTGACCTTGAAAAGACCTTGTCAAATAGCATATTCATGCAAAACACCGAATACACGGTTAGGAGGCGGGGTGCGGGGCGCGGGGCGGCGTGGATCTACCGCCTTTGACCTTGACCCATTTCTTTTTGCGAGCCGCCAGTCGGTCGCTAGATGCTAGATGCGCGCGCGTCACTTGTCCTTGTGTGCCACGATTTTTCGTGTTACCTTGTTGCGTTGATCTACCGCCATGCCTTACCAGTATTCCAATATAGAAAACACGGGAATAGTGAGGATGCTTGCTAGGTGTGATGATAATGTGGCGGAAGCCTGCCGCCAATACGCAGTAAGTTTTCCAAATCTACCTACATCGCGGGCGATGTTATCCGCCACACAGCGGTTACGCGATTACGGACAGTTCCAGCCCAGGGTCAGTGATAGTGGTCGTCCACCGAGGCATTTATTAAAAGCTGGGACGTGTTAATAGAAGAAAATAATTAGTGTCTTTAATAAAATTAAAACTAATCGGGTAGTGTTAGAAAGAGTTAATGAACTGTTAATTTTTAAGTGTGATCTTTGTGCTGGTGTTAAAGTTAACTATTTTGACTACGCTATGTGCAGCAAATTCAACGGCCTGCGCGGAACTTGAACCTCAGAGGTAATAATAGATTGTAAGTACCTACTTTGTAAATATTATAAAAATATTCAACTATTAGTTCAATTATTGTAAATACGCTGATTACAACTTTTTAAAGACGCCTGCATTAAAAAATCTAAAGAGAATCATATTTACCAATGTTTGTTTAAACATTAAAACATATTATTATGTTATTAATCGTTACTTGTATGATAAGTGTACGATTCATCTTTAGCATTTTACACCTAAGCATAAAACACGTATTAGACAAGTTGCAATATGTCACAGGCTACAGTGTGAACGCGAATGTGTTTTATACTTGTTTACAACTTGTTGGCTATACATACTATGTGAACGGAAAAGTATCTGAGATACATGTATATGACAAGTATTGTGTTTTGATTAGTCTTCCACAAGTTTTTTTATAAACAACTTATTTATACAGTTGATTGATGGCACTTGGTGGAATTTGTTGTTACACATGTCGATAACTCACTTAAAAGAAAATTATACAAGACTTACTGGTATACATAATTTTACAACTACCCACATAGGAAATATGTTTGAGTGTCGCAATATTTAGAAAGAAATGTTCTTATATGTCATTGTAAAGCTTTGAGGATGCCGTAAGGCGAAACCGGTCAGGTGTAACAAATATTAAAAGTAAAGTGGAAAAGCACAAGTGAGTTATCAATATGTTTTTATAAACAAGTTTACAACTTGTTTTACAACTTGTTTCGTGGTGTAAACGAGGGGTTAGGCATCTTTATGTTTTTTTTAATGTCGCTAGTCCTAAGCCTTGTAAAGTATGAAGGGATTGTGGACGTAGTGTAAATACCTAGTTACTTTCTACACGTGTCGCACCATTAAGGCCTGGAATTCATTACCAGCTCACGTCTCTCTCCTTCTTCCTACAGTCCCGGGTCCTTTAAGCGGGGCGTGAAAAAGCATATGATGAGGCCGTCAAGCTGAGTGTCACCATTGTCACACGGTATGTGTAAGTAATGGTGACCCTCTTTTTTGGGACTTTGCCTTCAGCTTACCATCAGGCGAAGTCCAATTGACGTGTCCTATAAAAATAAAAAAAAATCTGGCGAAGAAAGTACCTCGGTAATAGTAGGTATTGTTCGGTAGCGTAAGTAGACCTCCATCACTGGCTCAAGGCCGCGCGCTAAATGCCTACCGCTCGGCGTATCGTCGACGATACAATACAACTGGCAGAGGGCTTCGATCGTACTGCACCAAATGTTTCCCGCGCTTACGCTTCGAAATGTCGAAACCACATAATTATTGAGCAGTGGATGGGTGTAAAAATCTAATAATAAAGAAAAATATGTCGTTTTTTTGTCATTGCCAAGAGACGAATAAGGTGAGTAGTATTTTAAATCTTATCTAAATGAATGTTGTCACTATTTATTTCTATGGACATAAGTATGTACTTAAATCGTAAATTAAGGAGTTTTTGAGTCAGGTAGCGTTCTTCACTATTGTTCATTAATGTTCTTCAACGCAGTCTCGACTCTATGACAGCGTTTTTAAGGTACAATTCTTATCGTTCTGAGCATCAGGTCTTATTATTAAAATTTTGTAGGCTAATATAGAGTAGGTATTTACGCTTTTGTATGGGATGGTTTGTGTGTATGTTTGTTTTGGATGGGTATGGTTCGAATCCTGGCTATTACACTACCGACCTGAACCCACTACAAACACAAGCAATTTGGCTTAGCTGGAGGGGTTAAAGGAAATTCTAGTAATTTCGGTTTTAATATTAGGCCGTTACCTATGAAATTGCCGAAATTTTCTTACAGATTCATGAGTTCGTTATTCCTGTAATTTAATTGCTATTTTGAAAGAAAGAAAGAAAGAAAATGCGTTTATTAGACACACACACAAACACAAACACAAAATACGAAATAAAACCAATAAAATTTACTACTGAACATGCAAGAAAAAAAAAAAAACATAATTTTTGGTAGGTCGCTAAGCAAACAAATACAAGAAAAAAAAACAACAAACGAACGCTCGCATACAGTTCTCTACGCACCGCCATTACTCATAATTTAGGTAGTGGTAACTGTGTAACGCGAGCGAGCAACCCACGGGACGCACGCGCCACAAATTACTAATCGAGCCTATTAAGATTATTTATATTTTGTTTGAAAGTTACATTTTACAACTCTGTATTAAATTTTGTTTTTATTGGCCGCTTGATAAGTTAAATTCGATTTTCAAAAACCGTACTTCCTAAATGCTATCCATTTTGATGATAAATTTCGTATTACTTATTTACAGCTGTCACTTTTTAAAAATGTAAAAAAAGCGTTTGTTAGCTTAATGTTGTCTCATTCATACACAAAAAAAACATAAAATTTGGATTTGTCATTCCTAAAAAAATGTTTGTGCTGAAAATTGGGTTTCCTTCAATTTCTTGTACAAAAAACGTCAATTTCAGATGTAACGACTAATTCTTATTTAAAAGAAAAGAAATACTTACTCCAAAAAGATCCATTTTATCCACAATCGCGTAAGGTACGCCCAAAAACTTAACAAACCCATCTTCAAGGCCGTATATCTCTCCAACACTAGTTTGCACTCTCGGCTCTGTCTGCCCAGACACCGTAGCAGTTAACACCATAGATATATGCCATAACCACCACATAATTACTGTGATGTAACACTGTATGACTTCTTGTGCTTTTGTGTTTGACACTGCCTTTTACGGTTATGTTTCGGAGTTATCTATAACAAGATAACATACAATTAATTTTAACCTTTAATTATTGACGTGGGGTCTGTGAGATCGTGGTATTTCCATCCAATTGAGCAGTCCGACTGGGGAAGTACCTCCACCCTACAGAATACCGCGGCCATAATAACCTCGTGTTGTGTTCCCGGCGGCGGTGAGTAGGGTAGCCAGAGCTCACTGGAGGGTTTTTGTGCTGTCAGTGGAAATACCAAAAGCTGGTCCTGCTTTGTCTTTTACACTGACGGCACAGAAACTCTCAATGCTTGTAAGGTTGGCAGCGCCAGTGTGACTCTCTTGGTTTTGCACGCGTCCATAGGCCACGGTGACTACTTTCCATCAGGTGGGCCGTGTGCTTATCTGCCACCTAAGTTGTATAAAAAAGAACTTTCTCTTGACATGCGGTGTTATACAAGGTGACTAAAATATTGGGCTTTTTTACGTGTGAAAATCCCCACGGATCCCTGCTGGAGCCGGTGGGAGAGGCTATGTCGGACTCGAACCGACTAAAAAGCACGACTCCGGTGGATCGTTGTTGGTTGCCGAATAGGGTCATCTCTCTCGATCTGGCCCTCCTCGGGTGTGGGGACAACAGAGTCCCCAACTCCTCCCCGGGCTGTGCTCATGGGGGGTGGAGGTAACCCTAAAATATAGGGCTGTTAAACATCTGACAGATATATACAGCCCAGACTCAGCCTCAGACGAGTTAACAACAGTGCCCGGAATAAGGCAATAGGCTCACGCCCTATTACCTGTAACTAAATACTGAATTGGTGAAATGTGGGTGTTCACCTCTTCGTCGGTAACATTAAAGGCCCTCAATTATTTTAAAGAAAATGGCCTGTCATTCTACAGACACTGCAAAATTGCCATTTTACACTTTCTTTCTTTATGCCTAAAGTAATGAAGTAGTCAGGTTTTAACTTTATAGTAGGTACCTAATTTTTTTCAATATGTCCAAAATTAATTTACAATTTTATAATAGGAGTACTCCTTTTCTTCAGGCACACTTCAGGTACTCCTTTTCTTTTTTTTTAGGCACAGCATTCTACATGTTAAAACAAACAAAATTATACAACTACAGATTAGGATAGAGTCTACGTATATTTTCATGGGCAGATTACTCTCTCATAAGCATTATTTATTTGCTGTACAGATAATTATACAAAAAAACTCCATAGACAATTGCCACTATAAAGCGCTTTAAAGAATAAGTAGTTCCTTGTTTATGGTCGGCATCGCGAGTTTCCCCCAGTGTTAAACACGTCCACAGGCCACGGTAACCACTTTTCATCAGGGGACCCTGTGCTTGTCTGCCACCTAAGTAGTATAAAAATAAGTTTTAAACTAAAACCCAACTACTGGAAAATCATGGATTAAAATTTTAAAAGCCCCCGTCACAAAAAACAACCCCCAAGAAGTCGAAAATAAGTTGTGTTAATTAACCCTATAACTTTATTGGAAGAATACAATTATTGGTTAAATGTGAGTGTTAATTCACCTCTACCTAACCCTCCATGGATAGGTACGGAGCCCTAAAAATAATTAAAAAGGATACTCACAGTCAAAATTATCGAACACTACTGAGGAAAATCCTAAAAATAATTATTTTATTACTTATGTAACGATTCATATAAACTAGCTTTATAGCCACTCTTTATTGTGACTCTGGCAAAAAAATCGTGAGCCGTCGATAAGTATAGTAATGGTCAAATCATATTATCGATAACTTAAGGATGGGCGTGATGACTGATCGATAAATATTAATCAATCAATCCATCGGTGAGTAGGGTAGTCAGAGCTCACTGGAGAATTTGTGCTGTCAGTGGGATGACTAAAGGCTTGTCCTGCTTTGTCTTCTACACTGACCCCACGGATACTCTGTGCTTATAGGGTCGGCAGCGCGAGTGTGGCTTCTCTGATGTAAAACACGTCCATAGGCCACGGTAACCACTTTCTATCAGGTGGGACGTGCGCTTGTCTGCCACTTAAGTGATATAAAAAAATTAAAAAAACAAACTACTGCTGTACATAGGCCTCTCCTAATGTGCGCCATTTTCTCCGATCCTCTGCCTTCCGCATCCAGTCCGTCCCAGCCACCTTTTTCAGGCCGTCCGTCCCTCTGGCTAGGAGGCGTCCTACCTTTCGTTTACCTTCTCGCGGTCTCCACTCTAGGACTCGTTTGCTCCAACGGCCATTGGTCCTTTGACAAACGTGGCCAGCCCACTGCCACTTCAGCTTGCTTATTCTGTGACCTATGTCGGTAACTTTAGTTCTCTGTCGGATAACCTCGTTCCGAATTCTATCCTTCAGAGAAACTCCAAGCATAGCTCGCTCCATAGCCCGCTGCGCGACTTTTAAGCTATGGACCAGCACCACTGTAAGTGTCCACGTTTCGGCACCGTAAGTCATAACAGGACGCACTGTTCAAAGGCCTTTGTTTTAAGGCATTGCGGTAGGGGTGAAGAGAAGACTCGACGGAGTTAGATAAATATTATTAGATATTATAAACTATTCGTGTGGTGAAGGAGAACGATCTATTTTCTTACTCTAGTATCACCACTTAATCTCATCTGTAGGGCATCGCAAGATGCGACAACGGAAAAATACGCTCATCTATACTAATATTATAAAGCTGCAGAATTTGTTTGTTTGTTTGAACGCGCTAATCTCTGGAACTACTGGTCCGATTTGAATGATTCTTTCAGTGTTGGGTAGTCCATTTATCGAGGAAGGTTTTAGGCTATATATCATCACGCTACTACTTAAGGGAGCGGAGCATTGATAATAAATGTTAACAAATCCGGCAATTTTTCATACATATTTTGAAGACTAAAACATACGGGCTCAAAGGGATATGAATCTTCAAAATATACCCCGGGCGAAGCTGGGGTGGGTCAGCTAGTAACAAAATAAGGCCGCGGTAGCCTAGTGGTATGGGTAATGGACTGCTGAGACGAGGTCTCGCGTTCGATCCCAGGTTTTGCCATGACACACACCAATGACTTTTCGATGCTTTTCGAAGTTATGTGTGTATTTATCGCAGTTTTATAAGTGCCCGGTTAATGGCAATAGGCTCACCACCTATTACATTGGGACGTAAACATAAACTGGCGAAACGTAGGTGCTACCACCTCTGCCTATCCCTTCGGGGACATAGGCGTGAGTTATGTTATGACAAAATGCCTGCTTGCCGGCAATAATAGTTTCACCACGTGGGACCGAATCCAAATCTCGCGATATTTTTTATTCAAATTGCTTAGTTATATTTTTGGCAGACAAGCACACGTCCCACCTGACAGAAAGTGGTAACCGTGGCTTATGGACATGAGCAACACCAAGGGAGTAATACTCGCGCAGCCAACCCAGAGAGAGTAAACAGAGTTTCTGTGCCGTCAGTGTAAAAGACAAAGCAGGACAAGCTTTAGCTCTTCGCTCTGACAGCACTGAAACTCTCCAGTGGGCTTTGGGTACCCTACTCACCGCCGGGAACACAACACGAGGTTGTTATAGCCGCGGTATTCTGTAGGGCGGAGGTACTTCCCCAGTCGGACTGCTCAATTGGACGGAAATACCGTCGTGTCCTATCATACTATTTTCCAGCAGCTTTGGGGTTTCCTTCCTCTGTCACACGACAAAGAACGAGAATGCTCTACCCGTGCACGTGTTTCCCTCTTCTTCCAATCTCGAATTCTTTAAGAGGGTACTGAAAAAGCATCTCTCGAGGTCGCTTAGGTAGGTTCTCTGAAATTTTATACAACTTAGGTGGCAGACAAGCACACGGCCCACCTGATAGAAAGTGGTTATCGTGACCTATAAACGTGTGTAACACCAGTGGAGTCACATCCGTGCTGCCAACCCTGTAAGAACAGAGATTTTAAGTCCCTTTAGTGCAGAATACAAAATCAGAACAAGCCTTTGGTTTTTTTTTTTTTTTTTATATAGGACGCGTCAATTGGACTTCGCCTTGCCTGATGGTAAGCTGAAGGCAAAATCCCAGAAAAGAGGGTCACCATTACTTACACATACCGTGTGACAATGGTGACACTCAGCTTGACGGCCTTATCATATGCTTTTTCACGCCCCGCTTAAAGGACCCGGGACTGTAGGAAGAAGGAAACACGTGAGCTGGTAATGAATTCCAGGCCTTAATGGTGCGACAGAGGAAAGAGTCTCCGAACCGCTTGGTTTTCCCACTGATAGCACAAAAACTCTCCGGTAGCTCTGGCTACCCTACTCACCGCCGGGAACACGACACGAGTTTATTATAGCCGTGATATTCTGTAGGGTGGATTTTACTTATCTTCTGGATTTCTTTCTTCTTAATGACACACTTTTGCGTACCCCATCGAAGATTTACTACTTTGAGTCTGTGAATGTTATTTCAAAAATGTTTTCTTCTATATAATGTTAGCTTCTCAACTAAAATAAATTATCTAAGGAAAGCGCATAAACTAAAAAACCATCTAAAGATAGATTCTTTCTTTTTCTTTAATTCTTTATGGTACTCAAGAAAAAAAATACATCAACAGGCAATCACAAATACTTCTTGGTGTACAAAGGCGAGCTTAACTCAATATTGAGTTTTCTCCCAGCAAACCTTTGGGGGAATAAAAGTGCAACAAAAAAAAACATACATACATATAATCGCGCCTTTATCCCCGGAGGGTTAGGCAGAGGTGAATTAACACCCACATTTCACCGTCATTGTATTCGGTCCCACGTAATAGGGGGTGAGCCCATTGCCGTTTTCCGGGCACTATTGTTGCCTCGAGCCATGCATCTCTGGCTGAGTCTGGGCTGTATATATCTGTCTGATGTTAAACAATCTTATCCCTTAGTCGCCTTGTACGACACCGCATAGGAAGAGATGGGGTGGTCCAAATTCTATTCTGCCGGAAAGCATCAACTAAATAATCTATCTAACTTCTCAACTATAAAATCAATCTAAAGATGGCTTCTCAAATAAAAAGTATACCGTCTCAAGTATAAAACATCGATACATTATTCTGGCCATCCTTGATCCCAAACCGGTCTGTCAGCCATGCCTTGGTCGCAACTGGTTCACAGCGGAAACAAATCGTGAGGATACTATATTAGCGACTTTTCTCAGTGCGAACTGTTACGTGAGTTTTTTGGAAGTATAGAATTTGACAATATTCGATACATTAGTTTTGTAGTCGACTGAGCGAGGTCAGGTCATGTCTTCTGTGTAAATAGACTGAGCGAGCGAAGTGAGCAAGAGTATCCGTGACGACAAAGTGACTGCTTTTGATTTTGTTCGTATCTATGTCAGCATCAGACAGATATATACAGCCCAGACTCAGTCACAGATGCATTTAATGATTGGTGAAATGTGGGTGTTCATTCACCTCTGCCTAACCTCCGGAGTAGAGTAATATTGAGAGTTCTAACTCACTTCGTTCGTTGAACTCTCAATATTACTGATCTAGAACTCTCAATAGCACATGTACGATTGAGAGTTCTAACTCACTAATATTGTAATATTTACGAACGAAGTGAGTTAGAACTCTCAATCGTACATGTGCGATTGAGAGTTATAAATCAGTATTCGTAATCATCAGTACTCACTTCGTTCGTAAATATTACAATATTACAGGTGGTGGTGCAATATAGTCAATATTACATAACCTAAGTATAGCAACCTACATAGCACGTATGAAACGATGCCACGATTTGGTCTGTTGCTAGTCGCTAAGCCTTTGTCGGCACATCACTCCCAGTGAGGTCTCGTTACTCGCGCGGCTGTCGAGCTTCGCCGAGTGCAATATGATAATGATATAAACAATAGCATTTCTCATACCTAAATGCACCTGCTACTGACCGCTAATAATATTCCATAAATGAAATTACTTGACTAGTTTTACCTACGACTTCACTTTTTAATATTTCATCTACGATCAATCTTTACATAAAATAATATTTGTATAATAGATACCTACTTATTTAAAGTAAATAGTTAGATAAAAACTATATTGTAAGACCGTATTATATATTTGCACTTTGACTTTATCGAGATCGACTGTTGCCCAACTCTCTACCTTGAAATGAAAACCTGTACTAAACACTAGCTTGTTATTTAGCGGATGCACTGCCTAGCAGGATCGGATGGCTTGGGGTCCAAAGGTGTTGATGTAGGTCGCGTGTAAGATATTGTTTTTAGCAATAAGGTCGCCATTTATGCATATCTTGTACCTAAATTGTATATAATTTACTGTATAATTATTATACATATAAACACCCAGACCAATGCAAATAGTCATATTCATGCAAACTAATTATTGCACCGTGCGGGAATCGAATCCATCACGCCACGGAGGCTGACATTTTCCTTGAACAAATTTTAGCCAGATCCGTTTAGCCGTTATAGTGTGATTGAATATAACATAATTTATTTTTATTTTGTTTATAGGTTTATCCACAGCAAATGCATTACAAATTGATACACCTACATATTAAGAAGAATATCTTTAAAAAACTTTCAAGTTTAAATATAATTATTAGTTGGATCAAAAATTAAGTTATTCGTTAAAATTATAATAATAATAATACAATATTGATACAGGATTGTACAGGTTGTAGGATTTTTACACGTGGAGTATGTAATTTTACTCCATGTGATTCTTTGAAGTTATATGGGTCGAAAATGCTTACACGAATTACATTAGGGCTGCCACTATTAGTTAATAATGTACTATCTATAAATTAAAATTAATACAACATCTTATTTTTCGATACAATAAAATATTGTGTGAAGGATTTAATAGGTATCTACATTGGTTTCAAATAATTTATTGAGATTACCTACTCTTTGAACATAATGAATATTTGAATATTATAATCCAGATAATTTAGTTTTTTAATCAAATACTTACCTCATTTCTGATCACATTTTATATCTAAAAATAAAATAAATTAAATGTTTACATTTTAATTAATATTGACAGCATTTATTAATGCAATTTGTTATTTCAAATACATCGGGAAAAATGAAATGCTCAAGTAGAACTCGAAACCATGACCTTTCCCTTACAGGGGAATGCTCAGCCGACTGAGCTATTGAGCGATTACAATTTGAGTTATTATTAAAGAATGAAACTATAAGAAAGACAATTTTTTATAATATATATAATGTTAAGTTTAATTTTTATATCCATTTCCTGTATTTACTGTATACAAACATAATAGGGGAATGTAAATATTAAGTAAACTTTACATCATACAAAATATTTACATTATTATTAGATATGTATAACTTATTAATATTTTCATGTAGAATTTACATGACTTATATCATAATTTGATTATTTCCATTACGTAACGTGACGAGATATTTTTTCCTATGCGTGGTGACAACCCTAACGTATTTTGCTAAATTATCATTAATTTTCTTATAAAATCTGAAATCATTCAGTCAGTGCTTCATTTTGACTTCGTTATTATACCGTTGAACGAATCCATTGGAGCAGCCACCATCTTGAAGACCTTCCACCTTGAAGACCAAGACCTTTCACCTTGAAGACTAAACACCTGGCTCCAGATTTTTTGTGAGTTTAATCGTCACTGTACCTACCTAAAAAATGTAAGTTCCTAAGTTATAAAATATTCTATCCCATGTTCTATTGTTTTTAAGTGAGAAATCTTTTTAACCTTTAAACAAATTTGGCAGAACTAAACCTATCGTTATTTTGTGCACGGTGACGGTGAGTGATACTAACTAGTGATAACGTATTTAGCGTATTAGTCTTGTCAAATTTTATTAGTTTGAGTGACTACCGAATTGTTGCAATTGGCAGACTAAACACTTCGTTTTCTGAGTTACTAGTCGCAATTTAATAACTATTCTGTTCATAATATTTACAGGTCGGATTCAGAGTACGATAGTGGCAACAGTGCGAGGGCGACGTCGATCGAAGCCGTCAAGTCAAATTCGAAGGCAGCAAAGGGGGCTGGAAAGCGCAAATCGTCACCAACTGTCAAAAGCGTTGCAAGCGATCGTATAAGGTACGTCCATATGTACCAGTACGTACATGTTCATTACTTATCTATACTAATATCATAAAATATACGAAAGTAACTCTTTCTGTCTGTCTGTAACAAGGTAAAGCGTAACAACGGTTTGACGTCTAAACCGCTTTACCTATTGATGAAATTGGATGTGGGGTAGACCAGACCATGAGAAAAGACTAAAGCTATGTTGACATCTACACGGGCGAAGCCGCGGGCAAAAGCTGGTTATATTATAATTTACGACTGAAAAATCTAGTGCTGTTAAAATAGTTTTTACGATGAGAAAGTTTTTGTGAAGATAATGTGATAGTTTTCTGAGTAGGTTTCTGTATATTTATTTACTATTTGTAACTTATAATAGGTATTATGTTTTCAGAGCGGACCAAGAGTTCGATTGTGACAGAGTGGTAAGGAGCGAGGCTGGGACGTTCAAAAAGGTCTCCGTCAAACGCAAGTCATCTGCTAGAAGTACCTCAAGCGAATGTCCGAGGTAATTATTACTCATTAGTACTCTTATACCCAGCTGATGTAAGGTGATGATAAGGTACCAATACTACCAATTAAAATACGTATAATCAACAACATTACGCAATAGGTATGTACCTATCTTTTTATTAAAAAATTAGGAGAAGCTAGCGGTTCACTTAAAATCATAGCTAAAAATAAAGAGTCATACATTTCTTTTACAAAATTTATACAAGTTTCTAGAAATGAATTTGTACAGCTTCGGTTTGTGGACTCCTTTAAATTTTTATCTACTAGTTTAGACAAATTAGTAAAAAGTTTGAAACCAGAACAGTTTATACACTTAAAAAACAATTTCTCTTGTCCAAAACAATTTAAATTACTTACGCGAAAAGGTGTATATCCTTATGATTATATGAGCAACATAAATCGTTATAAGGAGACAGTTCTGCCTGAAAAATGTTATTTTTATAATTCCTTAAATAATCAACATATTTCATTAGCAGATTACCAGCATGCTAAATTAGTATGGTCTGAATTTAAAATAAAAAATCTAGGTGATTATACTGATCTTTACCTCAAAACTGACGTACTTTTGTTGACTGACGTTTTTGAAAACTTTAGAAATACTTCTAAGCGATTTTATCAATTAGATCCAGCTTTTTATGTAACAGCTCCTAGCTTATCATGGGACGCGATGCTTCTCAAAACGGGAATTAAGTTAGAACTTATTGATGATTTAGCAATAATAAGGTTAATACAAGAGGGTATAAGAGGAGGTCTTTGTATGAGTTCCCATCGTTATGTAAAAAGTAATAATAAATATATGGAAAATTATGACCCTCAACAAGATGATATATTTATTGTATACTTAGATTGCAATAATTTATATGGGTATGCTATGTGCCAACCTTTACCTTTATCAAACTTCAGGTTTCTTGATAAAAATGAGATAGAAAATCTAAATATCATGAATATAAAAGATGATGCAGATTATGGGTTCATATTAGAGGTAGATTTACTTTATCCTAAATATTTACACCGTTTGCATAATGACTTGCCATTTTGTCCTGAGAAATGTGTGCCTCCTGGAGGAAAAATTTCTAAACTTGTCACAACTTTATATGATAAATATAAATACGTAATACATTACGTACATTTGAAAAATTGTATTAAGCATGGATTAATATTAAACAAAGTGCATCGCGTTATAACTTTTAGGCAAAAAGCATTTTTAAAACAATATATAGACCTCAATACCGAGCTTAGACAAAAAGCAGTGACCGAATTTGAACAAGACTTTTTTAAATTGCTTAATAACAGTATATTCGGTAAAACGCTAGAAAATAATGAAAATCGTGTAAAAGTTCATTTAGTAAATCAGTGGAGTGATAGCGAAAATAAAACAAAAAAGAGATTAAGTGCAGATACCTTGGTTGCCAGACCTAACTTCCATAGTGTTTCTATATTTTCTGAGAATTTGGTTGCGATTCAAATGAAACCTGAAAAAATTGTTATGGATAAACCCCTATATATAGGTTTCTCTGTATTAGAACTATCAAAAAAACATATGTACGATTTTCACTATTCTATTATGCGCCCACATTACAGAGAACTTATCAAGTTATGCTATACGGACACAGACAGTTTTATTTATAAAATTGAAACTAACGACTTTTACAATGATATGAAAAACTACTTTATTAGTTATTTTGATACTAGTAATTATAGTACAAGTAATCCGTTTAGTTTACCGATTTTGAATAAAAAAGTGCCAGGTCTATTCAAAGATGAAATGGGTGGTAAAATAATCAGGGAATTCATTGGTCTACGTCCCAAATTATATTGTATTCAATCTGAGCAATGTACTTTAAAAAAAGCTAAAGGTGTTAAGAAATGCGTAGTGAGAGACTTAGTAAAAGCAGATTATAAAAAAACGTTAACCAATAATGAAATAACTCGTAAACAAAATTTATTATTTAAATCATTGAAACACGAGTTAGTAACCCGTAGTGTCAACAAAGTTGTATTATCATCCAATGATGATAAGCGGTATATATTAAAGGACAACATTCACACTGTTTCTTGGGGTAATTGCTCAATTTTAGGCTGAATTTTAGGACGTTTAATTGAAATTTATGATGGGTTTTATTTTTTCATAAGTATGACATTGTGATGTTTAAAAATGTATTTAAGTACTTTAAGTTTTTATCTTATAAGAATGTACCTACCTACCTATGTCTTTTACTCTTATTTATAAATAAATACCTACATGATGTAATCATATTTTCGTTTTATTATACTTCATTCTCAACTAGTGACATAATAGAAAACTTTTGCGACACACATAGGTAAGTAAAGGGTAAACTGTACCTGAATCAGGTTTGTTCAAATTTTCATGTCTCAACCTGTTCTTAGTACCCATATCTATATAATAATCATTGCAGTAGCGAGGTAACACGTCATAGAAATCTTTTTGCTTTGCTATGCACAATACGTGTTTTTACATGATAGGATTTTCATGTTTCAACTTGTACGTCGTAAGTATTTTGTTGTTTAAAGAAATATGTATTAGAAATAGTATCAATTTTCAGAAACTGTGACTATATAATCCCGTTGTTAATTTTATAAGTTCATTGTTTCATTCTGAATTTATCACTAACGACGTGGACGTAAATTATACGTGCAACTTTAAATTTATCTATTAGTTTACAAATCGACAAACAACATGGTAAGATATTTGATTTGAAAAACTATTATAATATTGTGTTTATAGAAAAGGTAACACGTCACGTAACGTAAATAACATACTAACGTTTTTTTTATTTTCAGAACACAAATGAGAATATATTCGCGATAGAAGACACTGAAGAAAGAAACGGTTTGCCAAATGGATTGTATTCACCAGAATCGCTTCCAAATGCGCAAGATCCATATGCATTTGACGAAGAAACTGAACGATTATGGATCGCAGCTCAAAGTACACACCGTGAAACACCTAAAAAAAACGCCGAGAGAAAAAAATCCACGCGCAAGTCAGAATCAAAAATAGTGAGTAAAATATTAAAGAAACATAGACAACCTTCATACGTTATAAACTGTGATCCAACAAAAGGACGGCGTTTGATCAAAATTGAGATTAAGGACCTGAGCGGATCAAGTGAGAATGAAGAGGAGATAATAAAGGCACAATATATTGTCAAAGATCCAGTTGACGAAATTTCTGATCAAACCGAAAATTTAATACATAATATATCAAAAAAAATATGCGGCTATTCTTTCCCTAACATTTATTAATAGTTCTTGTTTTAAAATATTCCTAACTAGATTAATTTTATGTAAATAGTGGTGTAGTGTAAGTTTGTAAATAAATGTGATCGTCATTTGTATTGAAATTAATATTTCATAAATAATTTATATTTTAATATTATTTGGTGTAAAAATGATAATATATAGGTATTATGCATTAAAAGTGATAATAAGAAATAAAAATCAATGAAGATTTAAAGTTTGTTTTATTGAAATATTTATCAGTAAAATGTACCTACATTTAACTGATGTATATTTATACAATTTTTTATACAAATAATATTTGCTGATGTCATATTTATATTTAATTAAATTTTTATTGTGTGTACTGTGAAAATAATGTGTTAAAAATTATAGATAGGTATTTAAAATGTGGGTTAAAAAATAAAAACCATTTACTTTAAAAAATTGTTTTATTTATTAAATCTGTGTACAGGAAGACAAATTACCTTTCTTGCTCTATTAAATAGTTCTTTAAACATAAAACATTTTTAAGTGCACATTGTTTAGTATGATTAATACAATTAAAACTTGTCTCATTATTTGAATATTTGTGATGCAACAGTGATAAATTTAGGCACTTGTCTTCACCAAGATCTACGCAAATACAATTCATACAAAGATCTTGAATCCACTTAACTTTTTCTAAGCCCTTCACAATAATTTCTTTATTTTCTAGATAAGGAACAATTATGCGTCGAAATTCTCTATAGTCGATATAACCTTCATTCCAGTAAATCCCTCTGTTTCTCTCTAACCACGTAACTTGTTTTTTTTCATTCGTAGTTAAGTATTTAAATAAATATGGGGGCTTTATTAAGAACGTTTGGGTATAAACACGAGTGGCTAGAGCTAATTCCTTGATTATAAAGTTATTATAAGTGTCTTTAAACCCCTGGACATCCACTATAATTGTATTCGGGTTCATGATAATTTTCTCACAGTGCTGCTTAATGGTTTATACTCAATTATACAGTCGTTCAATATAAGACAATATGCCGAAGTTTGATCCGGGATATCAATATCACTTTCAATTTCCACTCTTACGTCCACAACAGGACCTGACTTAAGATTATCTGGCTGTCTAGAACAGTCTATGACGAATAACGGAGCAACGTTTTTAAATTGTTCCTCACTTAATAAAGGCTCAGCGCGACGCCCATAATAAGACTGTTGAAATTTAGTATATTTTTCATATATTAAAGCAATTCGATTATTCGAGAAACTTGTATTTATATTTTCATATGGGAAGTAGGTGGAGTTAAGGTATACCTTAACGTCACGAATCTCACAATGATCAAATCGAGACATATCAAATGTAGCATTATTTTTTCTATTTGTCTGTAAACCAATAATGACAAATCTTGGTTTCTCTATTTGCGAAGATGTTTTTATTGACCAAGTATGTTTGGTGGTTTTAGGCAACATTGGATATTCATACAAATCCCAATTCCTGAATATCATCTGAAGTGGTCGATCTTTTTCTAACAATTTTAGAATGTTTATTTTTTCTCTATCAGATACTTTAACATGCGGTACACGCCATATTATTTTGTTTATGATAATATCTTCTACAATTTCACCAGGGTTGAGTTTTAGTGCGTTCAGATTGGTATTACTTCGTAATAAGATTAGTTCATGTTTACTGTTTATTACTACTTTCTTAAAATCTTCTGCGAAACCAAGAATGTTGCGAAGTTGTATAGAAGCAGAAAAGCTACCTCCATTAGAACTTCTTATTCCCTCGATATTCCAACCCCAAGCATTAGATGTTTTAGCTTCGCTCTCATTCATTGATATAAATGATTTCATCGTGCTAGTTATACCAGCATTTTTTATTTTATCTATCTCCACTCCATTTATTTCGTACCTTATATCTTGAAACAAGTAAAGTAAACTATTGTTTGTGAAATGAACGTTACTGACTCTCTCTTTCGAATTTTCAGCCTTCTTTACAATAACAGTTCCTTCCAAAAACAAAGTGCTTTCTGATGGTAATATATACAAGTCTTGCTGATTAATGGGTATCCTGATTTCATCGCTTCTATTAAAACTTGTTACGTAAGGCTTGTAAGAGTGAATTTCAATTCCTTCCACAGAGTTGTCATAGGCTGGAGCGGATAAAACATCTAGGATATTCATTTTAACAAACCAATCGCCTTAAGAAATGCTTTATTGTTTTTATTCAACTTTATTCTCCTTTTAGGTCGAGTTCTTACTTGATTGAGAGTTCGAGTAGAACTGCTATTTTGAATTGGAAGAAACATATTATATTTAGTATAGTCAATCATTTTTTCTTTTGAGGTGTAGATACAACTGTACTTCTTCACCTCGCAAATTTATTAAGTTATTATTTATATCCAAAAGTCTGATCTGTATGCAGCTGATGTTGGTTTGGTTGATTGGAAAGTAAATTGCGTTTTTTGGTATTTCTATAATTCTGTATCCAGGTGGGACATTAAGTGCGAATTCATGTAGAATGTGACTGGATTGTCCGTTTATATAGGAACCGCTAATTATATCACATTCAACTCTTATCACGGTTGTAGGCAAAATGTTGACTGGAAACTCTGATACATGATATTTATTGGCTTCCAAGACTTGTCTTTTAAACCCCAACAAACCTCCGAACGTACAATCTTTAGTAAAATCTATAGTTGATGTACAAAATAACATGGTTTTTAAGGTGTTGTTATTGCAATGGAGCTTTATGGATGCATCCTTTACTTCAGATTTTAAATAATCACTGATATCTTGCAACTCATAAGTACCTTCAGGTATTTCAATAACATTATTTGAACCATAGTATAACTTATTATTTGTTTTATCAATATTTGGAATAGAATTATATGTGGATAAATGTAATAATGCACATTCATACTCTCCGATTAATTGTAACGTATTTGGATAGAAGGTAGTTAATACCGATGAGTTTCCAGTTATAGACAAGGTGAGTGTCATCTTGCAAATGATAAAAATTAAAGAACAGTATAAAATTTATAGTATTTATTCCAAAAAGATTGTAGATATTCTAAACACAAATGTCCACAAATTATTGTATCAAATTTTTGATATCTTGTATAGTTATAATTAATATTGCAGTTCCTAAAATATCGTATCAATTCGATTGGTGGTCTTAAATCACCAAAACTATCAAAATATTCACAATAATTATTTACCTTGACATAAGCTACCCAATGCGTTCCATCGTTTTCTGAATTATCTAAGTTAACTATACCACATTCAATTCGTTTAGGGATTTTTGGTAACTGATCCTTCATGTAAACTCCTCGAAAATAAGGAATACCATATGCATAATTTTGAATATCGATATTAGTTAAGGCACGATTAGGTAGCTTATTACTTAGTTTTTTGACGATTTTATAAACAATCCTTTGCCTTTTTTGTGTGGTTTAATGTATAAACCGTTACCTAATGCAATAGCTTCCATAGTCTTATTATGACGTTCAGATTCTTGTAATTTTTTTTGACCTTCTTTATAATCATTCACTGTTTTTGCAATACCCGCTGCGCCACCAGCCAAAGCTCCTAAAGCTGATAAACCGGCAAAAATCGGGATTAAAGGCAGAATGCCTCCTGTTTTTGGTAAAGGTATGACTCGTGGTACTCGAAGTTTTGGAACGCACGGAACAATTTTTTTAGCAGCCATATAAGCTGCATGTATTAAAGATTTACCATCTTTGGGTACGCGTTTCTTGATTTTTCTTTTAATTTTTGTAACCAAATTATGAAATGGCTTAACACCAGCACCAGATTTGAGTTTCGCTTTCATAACTTTACTCACTACCCACGAACTAAGCTTTTCTCCTTTACTAGCATCTTTTGCTTTCATTCTTTGTTTGGCCATATTTAAAAGTTGTAAATCGGCTTTGTGACGATTAGACAAGTCTGTATAGTTTTCGTATGCAATGTCGTGATACATACATGCTTCGTCTAGCTTATTTACACCTTTATCACCACGCAGTAAACGTTTTGAAAGTTTTGTTCCAGGTCCGCAATAATTATAGCCGGGTAAGTGGAGTTCAAATGGCAAATGATTAATAACACTATTGAGTAGTCCACCACCTTGCATAGCTCATAGTATAATGAACAAAATATTATAATTAATAACTGTTATGTATATAATTTATTCCACTATTGCAGTCTTATCAATCCAACTATTCTCTTTATTACTTAAGCCCAACCATTTTACGAACAGTTTATTTCCTTTCCTTCGTAAAACTTTTTCTATCAAATAGACACCTGGACAAGATGATTTTTGAAGTTCGTGTTTGTAAAAGGTTCCTGATATAACTTGTTTGTGTTGATCTTCGATGTGATATGTTTCTGGTACAGTGTTATTGATACTTTTTATATTAAATAGTTCCGTTGACCAATTAGGTGTATAACCTTTCTCAAATAGTTGTTTGTATTTACTAATTCTAACTCTATCACCAATCATAAACTTGGGCTTATGTTTATAGGATACCGTTTTTATTGAGTTCTTAATATTATTTTTAACATCTGCTTCATTCAATTTATTGACATCAACGGGTGCTAATTTAATAGTGCTATGTTTTGTGTTGTTATATGTCTTTACAACACTCTCCAAACCAAAATCTATCCATTTATAGTGCCCGCTGAGACTAAAGTACATATACAATTTATTTTTAATAGTTCTGATAACACGTTCTACAATTGAAGCCTTTTTCGTTGAAAAAGTTGAGTAGTGATTAATATTATAGTTCTTTATAAGCTTTTGAAATGCTGAATTATAGAACTCGGTACCCAAATCAGTTTGGAGATGAGCTGGTATCCGATGGTTAGTCGATATCAATTTCTCGAATGCGTTAGAAACATCATGCTTATTTTTAGTTTTTAGTGGTTCTATCCAAACGTACTTTGAGAAGCAATCAATAACTATTAAAATATAGTTATAACCTTTATTAAATCTTTTCAAGTTTTGCATGTCGATTAAATCAGCTTGCCACAAATCATCAATACCTTTTAAAATTACAGATCGACGAGGATAATTTTTTCGTGCAGCTTTATGTATTTCGTTAACAATTTGTTGTTTTGTCATTTTGAGGAACTTTCAAACTTATGCTTTTGATCTAATACAAATTTAACTGCGTTTTCAACTATCTCATCAACTGCTTTCCGACTATAAAATTTGTTTTCCAAGTGAACCACTGCCTCAGATACTATTGTTTTTAAAGCTTTCTCCAGCTGGATCTGAACATCGTTTAACATAGTATTTTGCAGTTTTTGTAAGTCGGTTATTAGTTTAGTTCTCAATTCATCTACATATGCTTTGTTTACTGCATCATCTGCATCTTCAGGAGGTTTGACCCCTGTTAGCTTCGATGTCTTCAAATCGTAATCACCATTTTCAGATTTGAGCAATGCATTATCATAAAATTCCAGCAATTCTGATATACGTAATCGCTTATGAATATAATGACCAAATTTGTCTAAATTCATATTTAAGATGTATTGTGTTGAACGGTGTACAATAAAATGATAGACATTTCTTATTAGTAAGTCTATTTAATGATTTTGCTTTCACGTAGTTCTTCAACGATAGATATTATTTCATTATCTAGTCCTGTGTTGCCAGCATCTCGAGAAGCAATTAATAACTTTAATCTATCAACCAATTCATTTGGATCATCCCAATATACAAAATCTGTGTTTTTTTTCCACATTTTTGTTAAAGGTAATCCTTTTCCTACTTTTGGTTCACAGTTTGGACTTTTACTTTGTTGATCGAAAAGAGGTTTAATAACTTGCATATATTTTTGTCCTTTATTACTTTTAATTGGTTTTCTTGAATCAAAATCTCTACGATGTGCATTTGTTACAAGTAACATCGACTTATAATTTTGCATGTCATAATCTGTAACAAAGCTCAGATCAACGTCTTTTTTTAAGAGCAACTGTCGCAAGCCAGGTGTGCATTTGTATTTGTGTCCGGCTACAGTAATAACGTCATCACCAATCGTTATACTAGAGAAACCTAACATTAACTTTCCACGTTCATTTCTTACACCAAATGGTACATCCGCTAATATTTCTGAAGATAATGACCAAGATGATACATCATGATCTGGATTAGTATCGACTATTGACTCAAATGAAGAGTCAATATCGGCTTCTGATTCATCATTGGTATCATTTGTTTCTTCTATATGTTGATCATTCTGTAAGTCGTGGTTGGAAATTTGATCATGAAATTCTCCTTTTTCTTCATTTTTTGTTAGAACTGGTTGATTATTGGTGTTGGCTATTAAATTAAGAGATTCTGTAACAGGCTTGAAAACTGTATCAAGCACTTGTCTGTTATTTTCTTCAAAATCCTTCATGTTACGTATTTTTTTTCTTACAGCTTGTGTTGCATCTACAATTTGTTTTTTCAATGATTTTTCCATTATGTAAAATAGATGGTAATCCAATAAGAGTCGATTAAAGAATGACGAGAAACTAAAAGCAGTCTATTTAAATATTCAAATTTTATCTAATTCTACAAAAGTGTCAAACATTTTTCTATAACACCCGTTGTTTTTAGGACAGTCTTTATTAATCACAACATAGTCATAAGGCTCTTTCCATATTTGAGAACACATGTTACGAAATTCCAACCACGTCATGTCAGTGTTAACATGTTCTTCATAAACATGTATCAAATTAATTTCGTCTTGCTTAAAAAGCACAATTAAGTTAGCGTTATCTCTTATTAGTTGTTTAGGTATTTTGCTATAAGTTTGATTTAAATAAAAACTGTCAATCAATTTATGTCTTCCCATGGCAAAATAATCACGCATATTACTTTGATTTTCACATGCTACATCGTCAAAAATAATTACTGAATTAGGTTTTGCATCTGAAACTTTCATAACGTCATCATTTGCCTGATATTTCTGAAAACTGACTCCTGGTACTCCTCGTAAAACCTTTTCTAAAAAAATGTACTTTGGTTGATATAGAGTTTTAGAATATACATAAACATTTTGAAATGTCAATCCATTTTCGTGCAAAAGGAGACCAATTAACAAATTGGTTTTTCCACAATTTGATGGTCCGCAAATGATGCAACGTACTGTATTCGGCAATAATTCTCCATGGCGTAACTTGATTTTGGGTAAATCATTATTGTGCTTGTTTAATGAATTTCATGTTTGATGCAATGCTGACGGACTGATTATGAACAGATGTAATTATGACATTATGTATTTATAACCGATGGAACGGTAGTGTATTGAAAGTGTATTGAACAGCATTAAAATGTCGAACGTTGGCTTAGGTAAATGATTTTACGAATACTGATTTATAACTCTCAATCGCACATGTAAGATTGAGAGTTCTAACTCACTTCGTTCGTAAATATTACAATATTAGTGAGTTAGAACTCTCAATCGTACATGTGCTATTGAGAGTTCTAGATCAGTAATATTGAGAGTTCAACGAACGAAGTGAGTACTGATGATTACGAATACTGATTTATAACTCTCAATCGCACATGTACGATTGAGAGTTCTAACTCACTTCGTTCGTAAATATTACAATATTAGTGAGTTAGAACTCTCAATCGTACATGTGCTATTGAGAGTTCTAGATCAGTAATATTGAGAGTTCAACGAACGAAGTGAGTTAGAACTCTCAATATTACTCTACTCTCCGGGGACAATTATATGTATTATTTTTTTTTACCACTTAGTTTGCAGACAAGCACACGGCCCACCTGATAGGAAGCGGTTATTTTTCTTTTTTTTTTTATTTTTTTTTATATATAGGACACGCCAACTTGACCTCACCTCGCCTGATGGTAAGCTAAAGGCAAAGTCTCAGGAAAGAGGGTCACCATTACAGACACTAAGTGCTACAATGGTGGCACTCAGCTTGGCGGCCTCATCAGATGCTTTTTCACGCCCCGCTTAAAGGCCCCGGGACTGTAGGAAGAAGGAAACACGTGTGCTGGTAATGAATTCCAGGTCTTGGTGGTGCGGCAAAGAAAAGAGTCTCCGAACCGCTTGGTTCTTGCTCGTATATTCTGCACAGTGTGAGGGTGACATCTAAGGCCTGCACGTGTTGTCCTATGTAGGAAAGGAGATGGTGGGATTAGTTGGAAGAGCTCGTCAGAACACTCACCGTGGTAGAGACGGTAAAATACAGCCAAGGAAGCAATATCTCTACGCATCTGCAAAGGCTCGAGGGTGTTCGTGACCTCAGGGTTTCCAATAATTCGGACCGCGCGTCGCTGCAACCTGTCGAGAGCATCTAGTAGGTATTTCGCGGAGCCATCCCAGAGATGCGAGCAGTATTCCACGCAGGAGCGAATTTGTGTCTTATAGAGAAGACACCGCTGCTCCGGCGTGAAAAAACGTCTCACTTTGTTTAGGAGTCCGAGTTTCCGCGAGGCTGTTTTGATGATGCTCTCGATGTAATTTCTGTTATTCAGTTTGCAGCGAATATCCATGCCTAGGATATAGAGATTGTCCTGCAGTGAAAGTGGCGTGCTCTGAAGAGTGGGAAGGGGAAGGAAAGAAGATACCTTTGCTGTGAACGCACAAGCCTGCGTCTTCTTGGCATTGAACTCGACCATGTTCTCGGAGCCCCATTGAGAAATGTGATTCAAGATCCGGTCCAGTTCAGTGACAAGAAGCTGTCTTTTTTCCACGATATCAGACTGTTTGGCCGCAGGTTGTCCGTGATAACTCCCGTGTACGGTGCTATCGTCTGCATAGCAATGTATGCTGCCGGTGGACAGCATGTCGTTGATATGCAGAAGAAAGAGAGTGGGAGATAATACAGACCCCTGCGGTACGCCAGCATTTATTTGCAAGAACTCCGAAGCCCGTCCATCACAGAGGACGCGGATACGGCGCTCCTGCAGGAAACTAGCAATCCAGTTGCACAGTCTAGGAGGCAGACCAAAGGCTGGTAGCTTGGAGAGAAGCGATTTGTGCCAGACTCTATCGAAAGCTTTGGCGATATCAAGACTAATTGCCAGTGACTCGCCGTGCTTGTCCATAGCCTCACCCCAAAGATGGGTAACGTATGCTAGAAGATCACCCGTTGACCGTTTCGGCCTGAAGCCATATTGCCGGTCATTAATTAAGGAGTGATCCTCTAGGTGACGCATGAGCTGTTTGTTAATGATGTGCTCGAAGACCTTGCACAGCACTGAGGTGACGGCTATGGGTCGATAGTTGGCTGGCTCTGAGCGATCCCCCTTCTTGGGGATCGGCTGTACATTCGCCTCTTTCCAAGCCGAAGGCACTGTACCCGAGCTGTAGGACAGTTGGTACAGCCGCGTAAGCATCGGAGACAACTCCGCTGCGCATTTTTGTAAGACCACCGCTGGAATACCATCCGGGCCACTGGCTTTCCGGACATCGAGTGATTGAAGCACCGCACGAACATCGCATTGCCTGATACGTATTTCAGGCATTACGTGGTCACCATTGGGTAGTGTCGGCGGCTGTATACCGCAATCATCGACTCGGGAATTGGCCGCAAAGATATTTACTAGCATATTGGCTTTCTCTTGCGGTCCATGGGCCAGGGATCCATCAGGGTAGCGCAGCGGTGGCAGCGAAGGCTGACAGAAGTTGGCCTGCACGGCTTTGGCCAGTCGCCAGTATCCACGGCTGCCCGTGGGATGTGCCACTAGCTCTTGACCAAGCCGCGCAATGCGCAGGGCATCCGCTTTGACGTAAGCCCTCTTGCAGACCTTTGTGGCTCTGTTGTACGCCGCCTTGAAGTGGCTCACATTGGGATCGTGCGTGGCACGCGCCCTTACCCAAGCGCGATATGCGGACTGCTTTTGATCAACAGCCCCCGCACACTCGCGCCCGAACCAAGGGCGCACTCCTCGGGCACCGGTGACATCAGTGTACGGAATATAGTATTCCATACCCAGACCGATCTCACCGGCAACAGCAGTAGCACAATCCGAGGGTTTCTTACCTTCAAAGCAGCGTTCAACCCACGGGATGGACGCAAAATAGTTGCGCAGCCCATCCCAATCTGCTGACGAGTAGTGCCAAAGACGCCGCTTCCCCTGCACGGGTCGTGAAGGCGCTATAATTGGCACCTTGGAGCAGACCAGACAGTGGTCGGAATTGCCTAAAGCGGCTTGTACCGAAACACTGTACAGGTCTGGGTGACTCGTCAGCAGAAGGTCTAGCAGAGAGGGTGCTAGGCCCGACCTTCTTGGTATTCTAGTGACCTCGTGTACCAATTGGGTCAGGCCATGCGCCAGAGCAAATGCATGGGCGGCTCTTCCCGCATGGTCTGTTTTGGAGGAGCCCAACCAGGTTTCGTGGTGGGCGTTAAAGTCCCCCAAAAATACCACTTCGGCGTTCGGAAACCGTTCCTGCGCATCATCTGCCGCCTGACTCAGATATTCAAAGAGTCGAGTTGTCTCAGCATCTCCTGTATGGGAACGGTAGAGGCACACATAGATCTGACTCGTAGAGCCATGGTCTACGTGTACCCATAGGGTTGAAAAGGATGGGTCCTCAAGGCAGCGCAAACGGCGACAACAAACATCCGCCCTAACAAACACGCACACCCCGGCTTTTGCACGGAAATTTTCCTCGATAACATAGCCGGGGTAAAGCAAGTAGGTCGTGTCATCAGGGCGGCCTATTTGTGTCTCCGTGAGAAAGAGCATATCTGGTTTCGCCGTCTCAAGGTGTTGGTGGACGGCGTTGAGGTTCGCATGGAGTCCACAGATGTTAGTGGACTCCACCTCAAATAGCGAGCTTGTGGGAGTCTGTAGAGCCGCTGTGTTGCCCAATACTCTTAAATGCGCTGCCATGATGAAAAGGAGAAAAGGGCGTGAAAAAAAGAGGTGATTGTCGTCGCAGCACCGCGTGACAAAGTGCGGGATATTGGTTTTGTCTATGATTATGAGGCATGGCGTGAGCCGACACGCCGTACGGAAGGGCCCCCGTACCCCCCCGAATATGGTCGCCTGGCCCCCACTTCCGGTCACCAACCGGCACGACGAGCCATACCGGGATTATGCGCGGTCTGGTGAGGCAGCCTTCCAGGGTGGTTAGTCCCAGTTGGGCCTCTGTACTATACCGCGGGCGGCCAGCGGCACCACCGTTTCTACGGGTCTCCCTGACCGGCGCGTCGCCCCGCACCATCCTCACTAGACTACGCCAAGACCCACTGGTCCCACTAGTGCTGCGACCACCATCACCCCTACCCGGCTATGCATTTGCTGATCCCTGAACGCAATCCAACCGAAATTGAATTACTATGAAGGGTTTTTCGCAATATTGCACGGTGGTACCAACCCGGTCGAAATTTGTGACAAATTTGTGCCGTCAAATCTCTACCACCAGTAAAAAAAAGGTTACCGTGGCCTATGGACGTATGCAACACGATGGGGTCACACTCGCACTGCTGACCATGAAGAAACCTTCTGATGCCCCTCTTGAAGAACCCCATATTGTAGGCGCTTCCCTCCCGCAATCCCTCCTAAGGCTAAGAGGTTCCACACTACCTGTCTGTGGTGCTTCCACAGTTACTGAGTATTCGTACGGATGCGAAGTCAGCAGAAGGTCCAGTATAGAGCTTCTGTGGGTCTCTATTTCTGGTGTTTTAGTAAAAGAATGCACCAGTTGAAAGAATCCGTAGGTCAGTGATTTTTTACAGATGATGTTGATGATTGACATTTCACAGATAAATTACTAATAGTTCACACTTAGATAGATAGATAGATAATTCTTTATTGTACACCAACAGATTTACAGTAGGACAAGTAGGTAGCGTCTATACAGTTCAAGTACTTTCATAGTGTTTGATTTCGTAAACAAAATGGTTCTGTATTAGGTTTAATATAATGCAGCAAACTCTATATTCACTAAATATTATATTAATTTAGAATATTACATGTTTGTTAATAAAATATTCATATACCAAAATATAATACGGTTTTGCAAAGGGATTGACAAAAAGCAAACAGTCTATCGGTATATCAATACTATTATTTGTGTACAATCGTTTTGTAATTCATGTTGGCACTGATGTAATAAATTATTAAAATTACAACATAACTTTATTTCAGAGATTTTCTGTACCTTCAGTGCAGAACACAAAATCAGGACAAGCCTTTGGTCTTCCCACTGACAGTACAAACACTTTCCAGTGAGCTCTGGCTATCCTACTCAGCGCCGTGGAATTCTGTGGTATTCTGTACTTCCCCAGTCGGACTGCTCAATTGGGACGAATTTTGAGTTTGGGATGGCTGCACAGTTAAGACAAAAATGTTTATCAAAAATGTGAAATCTATTTCGAAGAACGACTTTAAACAGTTATGAATTTTGACCAGAATATATTTGATCGAACGGTTTTATTAATTTTGAGAAATATTGTCATGGATAACTTATTTTATACGTTGCACCAATATCTTCTTATTAAAAATCAAAGAATCAATTTCATTTATTCAGTTTAGGTATATAAAGAGCGCATATAAACGTCTAATTTTTACAATTATGTCAAATAATAATATTAAATAATTCATTTCCATCCAAAGGTAGCCTGGAAGAAATTTTGTAAAGCAATAAGGCCGCCCTTTGTAATGTAGGTACTGCTCTAGTCTTCTTAATTTCTGTAACATGAATATTGTAATTGGCGTACAATAAAGAATATAAAGAATAATAACAAAATATATATATTTATTAAATAATGTAAAAATAAACCATTGGAAAATGATTCTTTCGCTGGTTCGGTAGGTTAGTTCTATCGAGAAGATACCAGCAAGAAACTCAGAGAACTATATTAGAACTAGATTATCTCTCTTTTATAAATTTGCTTTAGTTTTAATTTTATGTTGTGCGAGCAATCAAGAGAGTTATGTTGACTACAAATTCAAATTCAAATTCATTTTAAATCATCAAGATACTCATCTACTTTATTTTTCTATTTTAAATTTATTTAGTTATGTAATCAAATCCTAAATATATTGGTTGCGCCGATGGTAGAATCTGTATTTTCTGACGCGGAAACACACGCTTCCTGTACCCATCTCCCCTCCCGCACTACCTCTAAGTGAAAGATAGCAATAGTTTTCGCCCGCCAATTGTGAAAATAGACGCTTATTCAGTCCCGCTTTGAACTAGCCAGCGCAATGGCGGCGGCGCGCGCGTCTCTCAGAAATTTATAATGTTTGTTGGATTTTAACCGCTTTCATAGACCTTTACCGATCGGATTGTGCCTCTCGTGTGTCCCTCAAGTGATTTAGTGATGTGGACGGCAACTCCTGAGCCAGGAAGAGAAGATCGGTGCACCGGCGGCCCAGCCAGCACGTGGCGTCGTGAAGGTTAGTGCATCCTCTCCTAATTTCTCGGGTTGCATTCAGTGCCTAGACCACATCCGCGGCAACCCGATCACCTGTCTTGTTTGTTGTGTAAAGCGTCAATGGAACAGTTAACTTCATCCCCGCATAATACAGTCCACTAGCTCACGTGGCCAATCGCGCCAACATTCTTTTGGTCCTGATCGAACCGGATCCTTAGCCGTAGTTCGTAGTTTGTTATTATTCTATTGGGAATAAACGCACCGCACCTAAATACCTAGTTATTTTAGTAGAAAACCCCGCATCTAGGAATTTAGGTTCAGAATTTTGTTGTCCGTTCGCCGCTGGCTCGCATCGTACCTACCTAATACATACATAGGTTAGGTATCGTATCGACACTTAGTCGTAGTTTCGCAATTTTGTTATTATTCTATTGGGAATAAACGCACCGCACCTAAATACCTAGTTATTTTAGTAGAAAACCCCGCATCTAGGCGTTTAGGTTAGATCTTAGGTATACTAGACACCCTAGTGCATAGGCACAGTGTAATACCTAACGCATTTGGCTTTTGTTTTTATTTGTTTCAATTTCTAAGTTGTCCGTTCGCCGCTGGCTCGCATCGTATTTACCTAATACGGTAGGTACACAGCTATACCTCGCTCGCATTCCTCTTATCGTATCAATCCTTAGTCGTAGTTTGGCATTTGTTATTATTCTATTGAGAATAAACGCACCGCACCTAAATACCTAGTTATTTTAGTAGAAAACCCCGCATCTAGGCAGGCTAGGTTTAGATCTTAGGTATCCTAGACACCCTAGTGCATAGGCACAGTGTAATACCTAACGCATTTGGCTTTTGTTTTTATTTGTTTCAATCTCTAAGTTGTCCGTTCACCGCTAGCTCGCATCGTATTTACCTAATACGGTAGGTACACAGTTGTACCTCGCTCGCATTTCATTCAAATTCATACGAAAGTATTTTAATTTGAATAGATATTACGCAATACTTAATCCCTGAAATAATAGTTGAACCTAGACAGCGACCATCGCGTAGGTACGATCTTGTTGCTATGCGCGTTAGTTCAAGCTTGCACTGGCAGTTATAAGTACCTACCTACCTACGGGATATCGTTCGCGCCGCGTCGCTGTACTATACCGCTAAGATTAAGTCATCTCATTTGTTGTTTACCGCACTTTAGTTTGATATTTAATTGTAAACATGCCCCCAAAGGTTGGTAGTACCGATAGTAAAGTTCAACTGAAACTTTTATACGCTAAAAGAGAAATGATTTACTCTCGTGTACAATCGATTTGTGATAATGCACTTAAAACCTCTGATTTGGCTATTAGAGATTCGTTCTTGTGTTCTATAGAAAACTTGGATAGTTTGCGCGCGGATTTCGAGTCTTTAGTACATGACATCAACGTTTTAGAGTTAAATTTAAATCCCGATTACTCAGTGAGTTATCAGGCCTTGTCGTCGTTTGACGATTTGTATTGTCGTATCAAACGCGTCGCTAGGAGTTTGGAGAAACCGTCTGACCGACCCAATCCCACTCGCGACCGACCTAAGTTGCCACCAATTCAAATACCCGAATTTGATGGTAACATTCGCAATTGGGGTTTATTTATAGATAGTTTTGAGAATACAATAGATAAGAACGTTTCGTTGACAGATCACGAAAAATTGCATTATCTCGTTGAAAAATTGACTGGTAAAGCTATAACCGTTTGCGCTGGAATTACGTTTAGTGCCGAAAATTATAGTTTAATTTTAAATACTTTGAAAGCTAAGTATGAGGATAAAAGATCGGTAGCTAACGCATATTTGGATCAGATGTTTGATTTGAAATCCATTACGGCATGTAACGATCAAAACTTAGAGAAATTTCTTGATACTTTCGCATCATCTGTTCGCGCCGTAAAGAACCTAAAGATCGATGACCTCTGCGACTTCTTATTTTTGTATATGGGTTTAAAGAAATTAGATTCCGAAACCATTCGTTTATTTGAGTCGGATCATCGCGGCAATAAAATTCCTAAGTTCGAAGACTTAGAAAGTTTTGTTCGCGAGCATATAAAAGTATTGCAACGCTCTTCATCGAAACATGAAGGCGCGAAGAAAGTTGTTAGTTCTGAACGCGGGATAGATGCCTCATCGAGGTCACTGAGGTCAACTCATACTTATGTTAATACCGCACCAGCACATGTACAATCACCTGTTTGCTCTTTGTGTAATACTCATCATTCGCAATTGTACAAGTGTCCTGGTTTCCTAAAATTGTCGCCTAGTGATCGTTATAAATTTGTTCGCGCTAATAATTTTTGTTTTAATTGTCTCGGTACTAAACACCGCGTTGTTTTATGTAATAGTAGAAATAGTTGTCGCAAATGTCAAGCGAGACACCACACTTTACTTCATTTTGAAAATAGTAATGCCGCATCCAATGTGAGCACAGTTGGTTCGTCGAGCGGTGGCACACGGCGGCCTGCGCCACGGCCGCCGCCCGCGCTCGCGCGCGCTCCGGCCGGCCCGGAGACCGCTGCGAATGACGTCACCTTGTGTTCGTTCTCCGCTAGTGCTGCACTCACTACTGTGTGTCTCGCGACTGCTCGCGTTGTTATTGTTGATGCATTGGGTAAGCCGCGCATTGTTCGAGCGCTGTTAGATGGCGCTTCGCAAAGTAATTTTATTACTCAAGATTGTTGTCAACGTCTTGGTTTCAATGTTAATAAGCGTTCAGCCCGCTCAGTGGTGAAGGGTTTTGGAGGCTTACGGTCAGCTGTTCAGGGCACCGTTAAAACAAGGTTTAGATCTCGTTTTAATAATAATATTTGGTTTGACATGGATTCGCTCGTTATAGATAAAATAACTGAACAGTTGCCTACCGTCCCGGTTGACACGTCTTTATTAACGAAATTTAAAGACTTGCCTTTAGCAGATGAGACTTACGCTGTTCCTGGAGTCGTCGATATATTGATCGGCGCTTCGATTCTCCCGCACCTCCAGTTATCACGTAAGATTCAAGGGGGGCCGACGTACCCCGCTCCGCACGCACTGGAAACAGTTCTTGGTTTTGTTATAATTGGTTCCGCACCCGCTTCTATAGATAGTTTTAGTCACTCGACTGCTTCGTTCTGTTGCACCGTCGAGCCGCCACTGGAGTCTACCATCCGCAAGTTTTGGGAAATTGAAGAGGTCAATGTCCCACCTATCCTAAGCCCTGATGACAAGATGGCTGAGGAGATTTGTTGTCGCACGACTGCTCGTGATGAGCAGGGTCGTTATGTTGTCGCGCTCCCTTTCAAGGGAGATATTTTTTCGCTCGGTGACTCCCGTGTATCCGCTGAAAAACGCTTTCTTTGTTTAGAACGAAAGATGCAGGCGTCTCCAAAGTTGAAGCGGGCCTGTGATGAGGTTGTTAACGAATATTTAGATAAAGGTTGCATCTCACCTGCGCCTGCGGACACTGACGAGACCCAGCCTTCGTACATTATCCCGCACCACGGAGTTATTAGAGAAGATAAGCTTACTACTAAACTCCGCGTAGTTTTGGATGGCAGTGCTAAGACTAGCACTTCCGTGTCGCTTAATGACATTTTGTATTGTGGTCAAAATCTTTAAGGTAATTTATTTGACATAATTGTAAATTTTCGCATTAATATTAGTAGAATTTTAGCTTTTTAGGACTCAACAGTCGCTTTGTGTTGGGCCCACTCTTCGCCCCATCGTTGGGACACATTCGTCGCTAATAGAGTGGAAAAAATTCAATCTGAATTAGCGCCACATAATCTCTTTCACGTTGCTGGCACCGACAACCCAGCCGATTGTCTCTCTCGTGGATTGCTTCCTTCGCAAATTTTAGATCACCCGTTATGGTTTAGTGGACCGTCCTGGATTCATGCCGCGTTAGATAAGTGGCCAGTTAGTCAATTCAATCCCACTACGGTTTCCGAACCACCCGAGGAGAAGAAGCACTCGCTTGTTGTATCGGTCCCGCGTGAAGAGTCCCTTATTTGTTGTTGGCTAATCGCGTCTCGTCTTGGTCGAGACTGTTGCGTTGTGTTGTTTATGTAGGCCGATTTTTGAGAATTTTATCTACGCGCGGTCATATAGAGTTGACCGGTGATTTAAGTACGCAAAAATATTTACCCGCAATAGATGTTGATGACGATAGAATGCACCTTCTAACTCGTCACGCTCTTTTAGATAGATTAGTCCAATCGTTTTGGAATCGTTGGAGAACCGCAACCGGATCGTATCTGCGCCCGGTTGTTCGCCTCTGCCCTCTGCCTAGCCAGCAGTAGGCACGAGTTCAAATCTAGGTTTATATTTTAGTTGTTATTTCCCAAACCTAGATTTAGATTAGACTTTAGATTTGTCCCGCATTTTTCGTTTCGAAGGTAACCCTTCAAGCCGGGGGGAATGGTTGCGCCGATGGTAGAATCTGTATTTTCTGACGCGGAAACACACGCTTCCTGTACCCATCTCCCCTCCCGCACTACCTCTAAGTGAAAGATAGCAATAGTTTTCGCCCGCCAATTGTGAAAATAGACGCTTATTCAGTCCCGCTTTGAACTAGCCAGCGCAATGGCGGCGGCGCGCGCGTCTCTCAGAAATTTATAATGTTTGTTGGATTTTAACCGCTTTCATAGACCTTTACCGATCGGATTGTGCCTCTCGTGTGTCCCTCAAGTGATTTAGTGATGTGGACGGCAACTCCTGAGCCAGGAAGAGAAGATCGGTGCACCGGCGGCCCAGCCAGCACGTGGCGTCGTGAAGGTTAGTGCATCCTCTCCTAATTTCTCGGGTTGCATTCAGTGCCTAGACCACATCCGCGGCAACCCGATCACCTGTCTTGTTTGTTGTGTAAAGCGTCAATGGAACAGTTAACTTCACCCCCCGCGAAATACAGTCCACTAGCTCACGTGGCGAGAATTGCGCTACCATATATAATTGAAATATATTTATCAATAAGGCTCAGATATGTAGCACCACTAAAAAATATGTCGAAAGAAACATTAAGAAATTATCTTAATAAAATTGTCCTATTTAGAGTACAATAATAGTTATTTAAATTTTGAACTGTTCAGATTAATAATAGTGTGTGTGTGTGTGTTTCGCGGTAGCCTAGTGGTATGGGTAATGGACTGCTGAGATGAGGTCTCGGGTTCGATCCCAGGTTTTGCCATGGCACAAACCAATTACATTTCGATGCTTTTCGAAGTTATGTGTGTATTTATCGCAGGTTTATATTAAGTGCCCGGTTACTATAAACTGGTGAAATGTGGGGTGCTAGCACCTCTGCCTACCCCTTCGGGGATATAGGCGTGAATTTATGTTAAAGAAATAATACACTTATTCATTGTTTTTGTTCGTTTTCTTCTTTTTATTATTTCTCTTTCTCAAGTATTATTTTCTTTAATGGTACGATGATATTTTTTAAGTCTTATTTGAAAGATATTCATTTGCCATTAGTGCTTAAAAATAATTTCGAACACATGGGTTTTTCGGGTGAGTCGAATAAATTTTTGACAATTTATTTGAGCAACTAGTTTATGGATAATATGTGTATGCACTATTTGCATTGTTCTCCTCCTTTTTTGAAGTCAATTAAATACTGCCAAAAAGTTATTGTCAATTTTTTGTCTCGATATTGGAGTGGATGCAATGTCACTTCACTAAAAGTCTTTGTCACTTGGCTGCCACTGACAATACTGACATTTTAAATTCAGTAACGCAGAAATGAGGAGACTCTCAGTCTATTTACATACATATAATTACGCCTCTATCCCCGGAGGGTTAGGCAGATGTGAATTAACACCCACATTTCACCAATCATTGAATTCGATCCTACGTAATAGGGGTGTGCCTATTGCCGTCTTCCGGACACTATTGTTGACTCAAGCCATGCATCTGAAGCTGAGTCTGGGCTGTATATATCTCTCTGATCTTAACCAGCACTATCGCTTAGTCGCCTTGTACGACACCACATGGGAAGAGATGGGGTGGTCCAAATTCTACTCTGCCGGGAACCAAGCGGCTACGCGCGTTAGCATAGGTATATTAAGTTTATGTATAAAACACATTTGGGTTCACACTATTGCCTGTGAAATATTGCAACTTGTCAAATACATGTTTTATACTTTTTTTTATACTTAGGTGGAAACGAGGGGTAACAAGTATACCTCCGCCCTACAGAAGCCCGCGGCCATAATAACCTCGTGTTGTGTTCCCGGCGGTGAGTAGGAGAGCCAGAGCTTACTAGAGAGTTTTTGTGCTGTCAGTGGAAAGATTAAAGACTTATCCTGATTGTGTCTTCTGCACTGACAACACAGAAACTTTCCTTGTTGTGGCTCCTCTTGTGTTGCACAGGTTCATAGGTCACTGTTACCATTTTCCATCTGGTGGGCCGTGTGTTTGCCTGCCACCTAAGTTGTAGGTATGTAAATAAATACATAACATAACATAAACTCACGCCTATATCCTCGAAGGAGTAGGCAGAGGTGCTAGCACCCACATTTCGCCAGTTTATATTTAGGACCCAATGTAATAGGTAGCAAGCCTACCGCCAATTTTATATTAAGTATACTATTTTTGACATTTAGGAGATCAAGATTAGATCAACACTAAATTATGAACAGTTTTTTGTGCAGAATATACGAGCAAGAACCAAGCGATTCGGAGACTCTTTTCTTTGCCGCACCACCAACACCTGGAATTCATTACCAGTACACGTGTTTCCTTCTTCCTACAGTCCCGGGTCCTTCAAGCGGGGCGTGAAAAAGCATCTGATGAGGCCGCCAAGCTGAGTGCCACCATTGTAGCACTTAGAGTCTGTAATGGTGACCCTCTTTCCTGACACTTTGCCTTTAGCTTACCATCAGGCGAGGTGAGGTCAAGTTGGTGTGTCCTATACAGGGTGTATTTTTGAAACGGGGCAGTAAGGGCAAGTACCTTAACCGTTGCAGTTACAGCAAAACGTTCTTAAAAGACCTTCCCTAACTTTTTGGGACATTTTGAACTGCATTCACAGATTTTGTAAAAAACTTACAGTTAGCAAAAAAAATGCAAAAATTCAAAATTTTTTTTTTATGCCAATCGACTCTATTTCATGTGGGGATCAAAAACTCTATGGGACCATTTTAGCTTTCAGTACTTATTACAACCCGCTTTCTTTCGCTGCGGTTCTACTTTGCCGCTTTCGGTGACTCAGTGGTTAGAGCGTTCCCCCTGTAAGAGAAAGATCGCGGGTACAAATCCCGCCTAAACTCATTAAAAGCTTTTCCCATCTTAACCAATTTGAATAGTTACCATACTAAATGTTTTATTTTTTTTTATGGACAATTATTGACTTTGATAAACCTAAATAATACATATAATCACGCCTCTCTTCCCGAAGAGTTAGGCGATGGTGAATTTATACCCACATTTCATCAAATATTAAAATCAGTCCCACTTAACAGTGAGTGAGCCTATTGCAGATTTTTTTTATACCACTTAGTTAGCAGACAAGCACACGGCACACCTGATGGAAAGTGGTTACCGTGACCGTCCATAGGTCACGGTAACCACTTTCCATCAGGTGGGCCGTAACACCAGAGGACTCACAGTCGCGCTGCCAACCCTGTAAGTACAAAGTTTCTGTGCCGTCAGTAGAAGACAAAGCAGGACAAGCCTTTAGTCTTTCCACAGACAGCACAAATTCTCCAGTGAGCTCTGGCTACCCTACTCACCGCTGGGAACACAACACGAAGTTATTATAGCCGCGGTATTCTGTAGGGCGGAGGTCCCCAGTCGGACTGCTCAATCGGGCGGAAATACCGCCGTGTCCTACCTAAAGCGCAAGATTACGAGGAAGGGTGAGGGTAAGTCTCAGCGAGATGTTTACGATATTATACAGCTGTTCAAAGAAACTGAACCTGACCTAACACCTATATTCGTGGCTAGAGATCTGCATAAACTACCGCCAATTAGTTTTGATCATGTTGATGTAACAAGTCTATTAAGAAGCATACTTACATTGCAAGCAGACATTAAACATATTAAAGAAAATTACATCACAAAACACGACTTAAGTAGTTTGAGCACACAGATTGATATTCCAAGTCGAGGGTCAGTAGTAAAACACTGTAATGCAGGCACACAAGACACACAAGAAATATTATTGAACAAAACAAATGATGATGTACAGATAGATTGTCAACATAATACCAAACCTACAACATCCTATTTAACTGTACAAAGCGATTACACACAAAATTCTCAAAAAAGTATTATCAACACACCTACATCTGATAATTACTTCTCAATACATGAACAAACCCCTCGGGCGATGTCTTTTGAATCGGTGCAAATACCGGTTTCGCCCGAGTGTCAGGTACTTACGCGCACAGCTGAGCGCAGCGATGACACGCTTGTAGGTACATCACTTGTGGTAAACAACACTAGGAATGGTTGTAACAATAATGAAACAAGCGGCGAAGTATATAATAATACATCGGAGAAATGGACTACAGTTGTCAATAAAAAGGTATTGAGGAAACAAAATCAGTTGAGTGGCAAAATGGGAAGGGGTTATGACATAGATTTAAATTTTAAGGCTGCACCTGATAGTATGATTCCGTTATTTATTACTAACGTACACAAAGATACTAATGAAAAGGGCATAGCAGAGTACATATTTAGGAAAACTGGTGAAAATGTTTCAGTGATAAAATTACATATTAAAAATGATAGACATAATGCTTTTAAAATATTTGTGTCAAAAATGAAATTAAAATTATTCATGAATGAGCAATTATGGCCTGCAGGTATAATATTTCGGCGCTTTATCCACCAAAAGCACAAAATTGTGGATAAATCAGTTCGTGGTGTGGCAACTAACAAGCTACTGTGATGGGTGATTACGCTGAATCAGTTACGCATAACACCATCCTTGCATCTTTTAATTGTAAGTCGCTTAGGAGGTCTATGGAGGGAGTTAGGTCACTGTGCAAGGAAGTTGACATAATTGCCCTGCAGGAAACGTGGCTTCTACCCCACGACTTAGGTGTATTGACCATGATTGATGCCGGATTTGGAAGTACGGGAACATCTGCGGTGGATACATCCGTAGGAATACTGGAGGGGCGACCTTATGGTGGAGTGGCACTGCTTTGGAAAAAGAGCACATTTAGTTGTGTAAGTGTAGTACCGTGCGGGAATCCACGAATCGCAGCTATTAAAGTTGTTTTGAGTGATCGGCCGGTGTTAATAATTAGTGTCTACCTACCCGTTGTATACCATAAACCTAACGGAATTTTCTGACTGTCTAGGTACTGTTAGTGCAATTACTGAAGAAAGTAATGTGGAATCAGTGATTATTCTAGGTGATTTCAATGCTCACCCAAACAGACCATTTTTTAATGAATTAAAAATGTTTTGTGTTGAACAGAAATGGGTGTGCGCGGATTTAAATAAGTTACCGTCTGATACTTACACGTTTATTAGTGAGGCAAATGGCGGGAGGAGCTGGTTAGACCATTGTGTAGTTACTCAGGCAGCATGGCCTTTAATAACTAGTGCTTATGTAAAATATGATGTACACTGGTCTGACCATTTCCCATTGCTAATAAAATGTAATATGAACATTATAAAGATGAAAGTTAATACACCGCTAAGTACGCCACAAAATAATATTACATGGGGCGAGCGGTCACTTGAACAGGTAAATAAGTATTCTCAACTATGTAGTAATTTAATGAAAAATATAGATTTTCCAAGTGAATGTATAAAATGTGGTGGCAGATTGTGTAATGATACTGATCATAAATTGATAATAGATAATATGTACACAAAGATTGTATCAGGCCTACAGTCTGCGGCTGTCTCCACACACACCAGGTGTGGTGATGGCAACTCACATGGTCACAAACGGGTGGCAGGGTGGAGCAGGTATGTTGCTGACGCACATAGGGAGGCCAGAGCAAAGTTCGTTATCTGGGATTGGTATGGCCGACCATCTTCAGGTCATGTTTATGAAGACATGGTCAGTTCTCGGAAGGTGTTTAAAGGAAAATTAAAGTGGTGTCAAAAACACCAAGACCACATAAAAATGGATTGTCTGGCATCACACTATTCGAACAAAGACTTCAAAAATTTTTGGAAGTCCACAAATAAATTAAATATAGCTCATAGCCTTCCTGTGGGTGTCGGTGGCTTGACCGATCCGCAAATGATAGCCGAATCCTTTAAGGAACATTTTGTAGTGAAATCATCCCTGGGGCTAGCAAAGACCATGCTCAATGCTGAGACACATCGTGACCGGGTATCCACACTCATTACCGCCAAGGAGGTACGAAATATACTTAGAAATATGAAAAGAGGCAAATCCCCGGGACACGATGGTTTGAGCATTGAGCACCTGCAGCACGCGGGCTATCACATGCCAAGAGTACTGGCATTGTTTTTTAATCTTTGTGTGGGACATTCATATCTGCCTTCAGAAATGACACGAACGCTGGTGGTGCCAGTGGTCAAAAATAAGACGGGAGACGTATCAGACCGGTCGAACTATAGGCCTATTTCGCTGGCAACCATAATTGCAAAGGTGCTTGACGGTGTGCTTAGTTCACATCTGGACAAGTACATCAAGCCTCATGATGCCCAGTTCGGGTTTAGACCTGGCTTATCGACTGAGAGCGCAATCGCCTGTCTTAAGCATACCGTCAGGTACTATGCTGATAGGAAGACGCCAGTATATGCGGCTTTCCTGGACCTTTCTAAAGCATTCGACATGGTATCCTACGATATCCTATGGGATAAACTGCAAGAAACGGGAATCCCTGGGGAACTGTTGAGTGTTTTTCGCTACTGGTACCAACATCAAAGTAATGTGGTCAGATGGGGGGTAAATATATCATCACCATATGTCATGGAATGTGGGGTACGACAAGGTGGGCTAACCTCACCAAAACTTTTTAATTGTTATATAAATGCACTGATAGAGGAGCTCAGCAGCACGCGTGCAGGCTGTTTTATTGATGGAATTTGTTTTAATAATATAAGTTATGCAGACGATATGGTGCTGCTGGCCCCCTCTATCAGTGCATTACGAAAGCTACTTGTCATATGTGAGAAGTATGCGGACAAACAGGGGCTGGTATACAACACCAAAAAGTCCGAATTCATGGTCTTTGGGGCCGTGGGCACCAAGCGTCCGGATATCATACCGGAGGTGACTATGTGTGGAGTACCACTTCGTCAGGTTGATACCTTCAAATATCTTGGACACTATGTTGCTCACGACCTCAGGGACGATGCAGATATTGAGCGGGAACGTAGGGCATTGGCAGTAAGGGCGAATATGCTGGCCCGCAGGTTCGCTCGGTGCACGGACAGTGTAAAAGTAATGCTTTTTAAGGCGTACTGCACATCCCTGTACTCGAGTGCGATGTGGGTCAGCTATACCCAGCGCTCCCTTATGGCCCTACGTATACAATACAATAAAGCTTTCAGAGCGCTGTTGCGGCTGCCGCGCTTCTGTAGTGCATCGGCTATGTTCGCTCACGCACGTACCGATGGTTTCGCAGCGTTGTGGCGAAAAAAAATGACGTCGATGCTGTATGGAATGCGCGGCAGTGGCAACAGTATGCTCAGTGTACTTGTGGACAGGGGCTATGAGTGCCACATATTAAGGCACGTCTATAAAATGCACCAATCTTTCGTGAAATATAAATACTAACATAGATTTAAATACTTACTAACAAAAAAAAAATGGAAAAAAAAAAAAAAATTGATTTTAATTATCTGGTAAATAAATAAATTATTATTATATTATGTATTTCGGGCACTATTGTTGACTCGAGCCACGCATCTGAGGCTGAGTCTGGGCTGTATATATCTGTCTGATGTTAAACATCCGAATAAAAAAAAACAAAGAATAATATCTGTACATTTTATTTTCATATACCATGCATAATTTAATCACTTACAACTATTAAATAATAAATACATTATTAAATAATTACCGACTTCGTTATTGTACTATGTTACGACTATTGGTCTAGACATCTACCCAGTCCTATAACATGACGGCGTGATGATATGAGCGCTTTTGTATATGTTTTTTATAAGGTCTAATCTACCTCTAACTAAATTTCATCAAAATTGGTCTTGCTGTTTAGACGTGAATGCGTAACAGACAGACAGACAAAGTTATTTTCGCATTCAGACTGTTGTCTACAATAGTTAATAAGTATTTCTAAAAAAATCCAAATTTTCTGCATCATTTTATTCCGTATGCTTAAAAAAATAATGTAAAAAGTATTGGAAAACTTAAAAAATCAGTCAAGTGCGAGTTTGACTTAATCATCATCTGTGAAAATTGAGATACAGACAGACGGACAGTCAGGAGCGAAGGAGGATCGCAAGCCACGCTGCCCGCGAACTCAGACAACTCGAGTTCTGGAGGGATCGACGGTCTTAGTAATAGGGTTTCATTTTATGCCACTTAGGTAGCAGACAAACGCATGACCCATTTGATGGAAAGTGGTTACCGTGGCCTATGGGCGTATGCAACACCAGGGGTGTCATACTCGCGTTGCTGACCATGAAGAAACCTTCTATTGCCCTTTAGCAACTTTCGTTTGTATATAATTAAATAACAAACATCCAAACCCTTCGTTTTCACTACGAAACAAGTTGTAAACTTGTTAGATACAAAACCTGTTGAAGACTTGTAGAAGACTAATCAAAACACAATACTTGTCTTATACATGTATCTCAGATATTTTTTCGTTCAAATAGTATGTATAGCCGACAAGTTGTAAACAAGTATAACACACATTTGCGTTTACACTGTAGCCCACAGTCTACAGTGTAAATATAAAACATTTATTTGACAAGTTGCAATATGATACAACATATTGCCACTTGTCAAATACATGTTTTATACTTAGGTGTAAACGAGGGGAAATATCTTCATATTTATGAGAAGGATATTTGTATGTCTGTAAATGAAAAATACAAAAACGCTTCAATATCAACGCCTTTGAACACATTTGTATTATACAAAGCAGAGGTTTTTCGTTCGTTTGTATTAATTTGTATTTCAACTCTGACGTTTGTAATACAATGTGTACTTATTTTTAGACAATCCCGAAGAATACTGCAACATCTTATAAATTAATTTTAAATAGTATTTTTAATATAAAACTAAGTTGTATTTTTCTAAAAATGGCTTTTATACCATTATGGCTTCAACAAACACTTGCAATTATGTCTTTAACAATATTGTTTCAATTATATTGTCAATAATATTGAGACTATTATCAATTGTATGATATAAAATTTGTTATGTTTCATTGAAAACATTGTGTTTTAAGATGGTATAAGCAATCAAACGCTGATCTAAAATCCAAAAATTCATACACGTCAAAATTCGTTTTTCAAAATAACTATTTCTTGGAATCGTTTAAACTGAGTTTACTTTAAACTCAGTTAAATGCGTACCCCAAGAAGTTCATCGTATATTTCTTTATGTTCAAATGTTTATTGTCAGACTAGTTCTTATGTTAGATTCTACGCCTTAGTTTTACCGCTGGACTCTTCTTCACTAATACTAGTAGCCATTGATATTTCAGTTACTGTTTCTTTATCACCAAAGTATATAGCTACTTCGTTATCATCTTTATCGATCGATTGATCAACTGATTGATCAACATGTGCATTAGGTTGTACAATCACTTCATTTCTTAAAGACCCTTCGGTCTTCAAATCACAAGGTCCATTGTGATTATGTTGTAGTGGAATAACTTCAGTCTTTACATGCTGAGACGCTTGTACCGTTTGGTCTTTCGAGTGGTCTACTGGCTCGTAGCCTTCGGGTAGAACTATTCCATCACGGAAGTTGTCTACTGGATTTGAATGGAAATTTTGATAATGAAGTTTAGGTAAGGCTTGTTGATGTATTTGGTTGTGTAATATTTGTTGCTGTTGATGTGAGATTTGCTGCTGTTGCTGTGTGAATTGTTGGAAGCTTTGCTGTTGCTGTTGTTGCTGTTGATGGAAATTTTGCTGTTGGTAATTCTGCTGTTGTATACTTTGTTGCTGATTTTTGGATGGTTCTTCAATAGCTTGTAATATGCTTTGCAACAGGCCTTCAGATAACAATTGATCGTGAGGTACGCCATCTTTACTGTTTTGGTTGTTCGATCCTTGAATTTGGACAGAATAAGAACCTATTTTACTAGGAATAGGTACTCCTGTGATTATGTTCTGATTGGATGCTGTAATTTTCTGTTGTAACTCTTTAGCTTCTTGATTTAAGTCTCTGATACGTTCAGAGGTCTTTAGAATTTGATCACTCACAATTTGTAGTCGTTCGTCTCTGATATTGTGTTTATCGTTTATTGATTTGCCTTTTTGTACACTGAAGCTTTCTCTTTTCTCATTTTTAATTTCGTTCACTGGATGTAGAGTACTGTGCGAAGAGATCAAATCTTTCGTATAAGATTTGCTCAACGTCGTACCTAACGCGCTCAAGCTGTTCACATACCTCGTTGCCAAATCTACAGGAATTTTCTCACCGGATTGAGCTGCTTTTAATATAGCTTCGTGATACGGACAGTGTTTTAAAATTGCTGCGGCATCTAAGTTTGAAAGGTTAGCTAAAAGCATACCATCTATTGTGGATGTCACAGCGTTGTTGTTCGAACCTGATGTCACGTGATCGCCGACTCCTACAGTCAATAGAGGAGCAGCATAAGAGTCGATAGGAGACCCATATAGATTAGAAGGGACTTGTTGCTGTTGGAAACCTATAGGGTTGCCAGAATGAGGTAGGCTGTACAAATTTGTTGGTTCTATTGATAGAGAGAAGGTATTTACGCCAGAATTTCCAGTATGTATATTAATATCTTTGACATCTCTTATTGGTGGTGGAAGATATGTTGGTCCTTGATGAATGTGATCTATGCTATGCGCGTCCTTGTGTTGGACTGTTTGTCCAATATTATCAAATAAACCTTCGGGTACTGATTCTCTGAATTTTATCGGTTTTTGTGGAGAATTGAAACCGGAATGACCTCCGCCTGAGTGATATCCGTATGGCAGAGGTAGATTACTGCTGTGTTTCGGAGGGGCTCCGTATTGACCTCCTAGTGGTACCCCGTAGACTCCTGATGGGGATACTAGGCCTTTGGCTCCTTGTTGTCTTAGAGATGCTGGATATGGTCCACTTGTAGAGAAAGAATCTAATGGAGGAGCACCATAAGAATCTATGGGTTTACTTCCAATTGTCTGAACAAAAGCGAGGTCTTCGTGTAGTCCATGGTTTTGGTTTTCAGTATAGTGAGCTTCAAAGACTGTTTTTGATTGATCAATTCCATTTGAATCACCACCAACGATGGCATTTAAATCAATATTGGCCAAAGCGTCTTGGTGAACGTTGGAATATCCAGTTGTGATCTGAGCTGATGAGAACTGATTATGTTGGTCAATATTTGGCAAAGGTTGGTCCAAATGTAGCTGAATCTCTTGGTGGATTTCTTGTCCAAGGTTTTGAGTAATTGGTAGTGATGCACCAGGGATTGGTTTCCAGCCATCGTAGAGTACGTGAGGGGGAGTTGGCGGTGCTGGAATGCCTGGATGTGGTGGATGGGGGTTCGGGTCTGGTTGTGGAGGTCCATAATGACCACTGTTGCCTACGTTTTGGAAGAGAACTTGATCTGTAGGGCCTATTGGACCACCGATAACCTGACCTGGAGGTCCGTAAGACTCAGTTGGGAGTGGGAAGTTGGGTTTTAGGTCCACTGGTAGGGACAGCAGAGGAGTTCCATATATTGGTGCTGGTAAATTCGAACCCAAATCAATATTATTATCGATTGGTAGTACAGAAAGTGCTGGTAAATCTGGCAACGGAGGAGGACTTGGTGGGCCATAATTGATTTTAGGCGGACCATAAATAGGTTTAGGTGGTCCATATACTGGTTTTGGTTTGTTAAATATATGTTTGAAAGGTACACCGTAAGTTGGTTTCGGTAAACTCTGTTTAGGTGGGCCATAAATCTTCTTTGGTGGTCCATAGATAGGCTTTGGTTGACTGTACTTTGGTGGTCCGTATATTGGCTTGGGTGGACCGTAGATCTTAGGAGGGCCGTATGTGGGTTTCGGTTTGGAGACGGGGGGTGGTGGGCCATGGTAAGCCTGGTTGGGGAAGGTTACTGGGGCCGGTGGACCGTAGGCTCCTGGTGGAGTTTGGTTCTGCTGGAAGAGTGGCTGGCTTGGCACTCCGTATACTGGTGCTGGCAATTGTAGATCTGAAACTGAGAAAAGGATTATTGAGACTCTTCTATCATCATTCTCTGATTTCTCGTTATTAAACTTCGATATTTTCCGTGAAGCGACTGCTATCTGACCTCCACAACCGATTGGAGTTATCGAAGTTCTGTAGATAGACTAGTCGGACTTTTTAGGGCTCCAATTACCCGTAACGAATGCCATAGATGTTCGTATGGCGACCGTGACCGACGGCTTAACGTGCTCTCTAAGGCACGACCAGACATTGGAGGTAGGACACGACGGTTTTTCCGCCCAATTGAGCAGTCCCACTGGGGAAGTACCTCCGCCGTACAGAATAACGCGGTTATAATAACTTCGTGTTGTGTTCCCAGCGGTGAGTAGGGTAGCCAGAGCTCACTGGAGAATTTGTGCTGTCAGTGGGATGACTAAAGGCTTGTCCTGCTTTGTCTTCTGCACTGACGGCATAGAGACTCTGTGCTTATAGGGTCGGTAGCGCGAGTGTGGCTTCTCTGGTGTGACTCACGTCCATATGCCACAGTAACCACTTTCTATCAGGTGGGCCGTGTGCTCGTCTGCCACCTATATGGTTCATGCAAACAAATAATTACACTGTGCAGGAATCGAACCCGCGCCTTCTGCGTAGTGGTCGTGTTAACTACCACCACGCCACAGATTTCATAATATACTATTACAAAATTGTAAATGGTGGTAGTTCCCAATGCAGTAACTCTTCCCGCAAGTGTCGTAGAAGGCGACTGAGGGATAGGGCTGTTCTCTATCCGACAGTAAACATACAGCCCAGGACTACAGCCCTACAGGTCCCGGGCCCATTAAGCGGGGCGTGAAAAATCACATGATGAGGCCGTCACGCTGAGTGTCACCATTGTCACATGGTATATGTTATCGTGACCTTCTTTCTGAGACTTTGCCTTCAGCTTATCATCAAGCAACACGAAGTCTAATTGACGTGTCCTATATAAAAGAAACATTCGCAACTTTGAGTTAAGCTCGCCTTTGTACATTACATTTCATATTTTTGTATAAATGGCATTTATGTGTACAATAAAGTATAAATAAACCTAAGTGCCCACTTGGTGGCAATAGGTTCGCCCTCTGTTATGTTTGACCGAAAATCATAGATGGTAAAATGTGAGTAACACGTCTGGGATTGGCGAGTGGAGGGATGATAGAATGTAGCTGTGGGCATCATGTCAAACAATTCATCCGAGCACAAACCATTGTATAAGCAGTAGAACATACACAGCGAGGCAAAGTCCCTTCTAAGGCTGAGAAGTTCCACATCGCCTGCGGGTATGGAATCAAAGAAAAATAGTCCAGTTTGGTGCTGTATACAGGGTTGAGTCATGAGGATGTAAAGAATTCTCACTTGTATTTGGTAGATCTTTGGGCGGTCCGTACGCGTCTGGCGGCAGCGGCTCCCCGTAGGAGTTAGAGAGGGACGCCTCTCGCTTCTGGGCTGTGCTCCCTGGAACAGGGAGGCGGAACAGGTTACATAAGGGACACTAAATAGTTCTGGCGATAGTCTCGAATGAGTTATTTTTTGAAAAAGAAAAAGAATATTAGCAACTGCAATTACTAATTCCCTCTAACTGTTCCAACTGAGCTAAATTGATTGTGTGAGGAGTGGGTTCACGGCGATAGTGTAATGGCAAGGATTCGAGCCCGGGACCTCCCGATCGTAAGGCTGACTCGTTAACCATTAAGCTATCGACGCTTTTGATAAAACAAAACCTTTTCTAAAAAATAGGTGGTGTGATATTTAGCTTTCGAATATGGGATCGTAGATCGGCGTAGTGGTTGAGAATTCAAGGGTTGTATCAACTAAATAACAAATAAATATAAGAACGAAAGCTATGATCCTAATAGATATCTATTCAAAATGATGTAAATTACATAAATAATAATCCTTTTAATTATTTTTAAGCTAATGCATAGCTTTTATCGCGGGCCTTTAGCGTGGGGACCGAATCCAGAAATTCCGTAACGAAAAAAACCTAACACCCCCAACTCCGAGCTCGCACGAATCGAGCCGAGCTGCTCCGAAGTAGCTCCGCTTAATGTAAGTAATTATAATTGCATAAGTTGTTAGTTTTCAAATTCAAATTCAAATTCGAATTCAAATTCAAATTCAAATTCAGACTCAGACTCAGACTCAGACTCAGACTTAAATTCAAATTATATTATTATTTATTATAATAGCATAAGTTCATAAAAAATGCTATGCAATAGCTTTACCGCGGCAGTCCCCGAGTGCCACACGTCTTTTTTTAATTTTATTTTATTTTATTTTACTAATAATTCTCTCTCTTTCTTTTGTTTTAATAAACTATCAATTTAACCAATAACTAAACCAAATTTTTAATTTAATAACATTACTGTCCATCCCAAGGTTGCCTGGAAGAAATCGCTTCAGCGATAAGGCCGCCCATTGTACATTGAACTGTATACATGCTACCTACTTGTCCTACTGTAAATCTGTTGGTGTACAATAAAGAATTATCTATCTACTTAAATGAATTTTAAAACTAAAAACTATTATTAGCTACTAAAATACACTAAAATAAATAAAAAAATTACATACATAATGCGTCATGAAATTCCTCCGCATCATCACCGACCGGTAACGTACCCAGAAGGCTAGCAGCATTGCCACGTTGAATGGCAATGCTTATCCCCTGTGCAAGATATTAACCAGCCTTCTTGTCAAGTGTTGCGAAAAAAGTGAATTAGAGATTTAGTTATTCGAGATCCCTTTGTGCCGGCGTTAAGTTTTTCGTATAGCGTGCGTTCGTTTTTAAATGTTTCGAATTCATAAATTTACGGGGACGTGTTACGGTGTTACAATTTTCTAAGTCACGTATTATACACTTTAATCACATAATAATCTCAAACTCTCAAATGTCAAAAACGACAGATTGAGACTGAATTTTGAATATTTTTTTACCCGACTACGGCGACTACAGGTTCATCTGTTCCCTCATAGCTCCTGAATTACTTATTAGAACTAGACAAATGAGGTGTCATTACAAGCGTCTTGATCGTCCGCTAGTTATAGGCTATATGAGGTGTCACTGAATCTAATGTGGCGCCCTCTAGCGGTCATAAAGTACTGTGTTAAAAAATACATACATACATACATACATAAAATCACGCCTTTGTCCCCGGAGGATTAGGCAGAGGTGAATTAACACCCACATTTCACCAATAACTGTGTTCGGTCCCACGTAATAGGTGGTGAGCCTATTGCCGTATATCGGACATTATAGTTGACTCAAGCCTGAGGCTGAGTCTGGGCTGTATATATCTGTCTGATGTTAACAAACAGCCCTATCCCTTAGTCGCCTTGTACGACACCGTATGGAAAGAGATGGGGTGGCCCATATTCTACTCTGCCGGGAACCACGCGGCGATGTTAAAAAATAAACTTGAAATATCTGAAAGGGCTTAATTAGCACATTACAGATATGTATAAATTATAGCCGTTGCTTGTCCCAAAATAATATAAATAAAAGAAATAAGTTTAAAACTAAAACCCGACTACTAAAAAATCAAGTTTAAAAAAGTATTAAATAAGAAAATATCAAGGATAGCCGTATGCCCCTTAGTCTTACAAAACAAAACATTCTAGGAAAAAGTGGCGTACGATCACGGCTATTCAATTCAATTCAATTCCAATGCTTTATTGTGAAATATAGGTACAAAGATGGTCTTTTACATAATTTGATCAGCTATGTTCAGCCATATCGGCATACAATATTTTGTGAGAAAATTATTAATTAATTACAAATGATCATACATTAAATTTAAATTACACTTATATACATCATTATCCTTGATATATTCTTGTTTAATACTTTTTAAAGCCTGATTTTTCAGTAGTCAGGTTTTAGTTTTAAACTTAATTATTATTCTACTGATCAAACAATGGTGCGAGCCCTTAAATCTTTGTTTGATTAAATATAGTCTGTGACTGACTGGTGCATTTCGGCAGTCGCCACACTACCACCAAAGAGCGTTCTCTGCGCGGCTATAGTACTTTATCAAGAAGTTTCTCGCTCACTGTAAGTAGTAAACTGTGTGCTACCAGAGTGTGTGGCTTCAGCAACGAGGTCCTGTTCACTGTTCTTGGCGACAAGCCCCGGGGGTGTCTCCTCCGCGAGCACCGCGCTCAACGCCGCCAGGAGGAGCAGGAACGCCTGGAATGAAAGATTTTTTAATGCCAGATTTATTTCAATAAAAGGTGGTACCTATAAAGACCTCCATTTACGGGGTAGGATGGGACCGTATTTTTTTTGTACTACCTAGGTAGCAGACAAGCACACGGCCCACCTGATGGAAAGTGGTTACCGTGACCTATGAACGTGTGTAGCACCAGTGGAGTCACATCGGTGCTGCCGACCCTGTACCAACAGAGATTTCATGTACAGAACACAAAATCTGGACAAGTCTTTGGTTTTCCCACAGACAGCACAAAAACTCTCCAGTTAGCTCTGGCTACCCTACTCACCACCGAGAACACAACATGAGGTTATTATAGCTGTGGTATTCTGTAGGGTGTAGGTACTTCCCCAGTCGGACTACTCAATTCGGACAGGAATACCGTCGTGTCCTACCTCCTCATATCATCTAGCTAGACCGTATATCGGATTAAACACGTGTATCGGCGTTGTCTGTACTACTACGATGGTATATAGGCGAGAAATGGTTGTATGTTAAGTTGGTATAGGATTATTTTACGAATCTATTCTAGGTGCTCTGCAGAATGACTATTCGATGCTTTTCGAAGTTATGTGTGTATTTATCACAGGTTTATAAGTGTTCGGTTAATGGCAATAGGCTCGCCACCTATTACATTGGGGCCTAAACATAAACTGGTGAACTGGTGCGTTGATGGTATAGGATTCCCTTTCGCCGTGAAATTAACCGGCCCGGCCCGGCCCCGCCGTCTGAAAAACGCCTTAAATCTATGTCAAAACATTATTCAAATTCAAACACAACCAGAGACCCCAACTATATGCTTTCTAAACTATTACATAAGAAAATTATAACAATAATTTATATCCGCACTGTCCCGCGATTGGTTCGCCAAACGATCTATAGATCATGATCTATTTGAAAGTGCGAGTTATGGAGATTGGTATGAAAGTTGGTACTATGTTTGTCCAATACTTATTATAATGATAGCTTTATGTTAATGATGTTTATATGGAAATGTATTCTTTGTTATACTACTAAAACGTTAAATTCTGCTTAAAACTAACTTCACACCGCTTCCTAGGCGCTTGTGGAGAAGAAACGGCGCAACTAACTCCCCTGCGGCATTTTCGAGACATAAATGAAGATACATCTTAGTCCAGTCTATTCTTCTACGGAAATCAGAATGTCCACAAACCGTTTTATATTTAAAACCGGAGTCCACCAGCTCTGCAGCAACCCATAGTTGCCAAACAAATCATTTTAGATCGCATCTGTATGTATTTGATATGTATTCGTGTAGATATATATATGTATGTAGTTTATGATGTTTGTGTATATTTAAATATGGATTAAATACTTATTTTTAATTGATTATTAAATATTTATTATATAAAATTATTATTTGTATACCAAACTGAGAAAAACTATCACCACAACACTTCGTGATCCTACCTTTGACATAAATATCACTGCATCACCCTAAGGTTGACTGGTAGAAAATATCTGTGGCATTAAGTCCGCCTTTGTACAATATTTGTGTATTTGTGCAAAAATTTTAAATAAATAAATAAAAATAAATACATAGGTATTAATGATTTCTTAAGACTAAACATAGACGAATGTAGTTTTGGTCGCGTTTCAACTTAAATTTAACTTAAGTTAAACGTTAAAATAATTGAAAAAAAAAAATATGGTCAAAAAAGTCTGCGTGCTTACTATAATGTTATGCTGTAGTGCTAACATTTTAACAGTTTAAAATAATAATGCAGCATACATAATCAGCTAAATATTGGTTACAAACAAACTACTCAAAACGATCTGAACACCTCGGTATTCTCCCTTCCTGTTGATTGACATATAACATAAACTCATAAACTTACGCCTATATTCCCCGAAGGGGTAGGCAGAGGTGCTAGCACCCACATTTCGCCAGTTTATGTTTAGGTCCCAATGTAATAGGTGGCGAGCCTATTGCGATTAACTTGGCACTTATAAACCTGCGATAAATACACACATAACTTCGAAAAGCATCGAAAAGTCATTAGTGTGTTCCATGGTAAAATCTGGGATCGAACTCGAGGCCTCGTCTCAGAAGTCCATTACCCATACCACTAGGCTACCGCGGTGTTCACTGATTTTTCTGAAATTTGGTACACACATATAGTTCGGATGATAATACAATTTAAATCGGTAAAACAATTTGATTTGCTTTTAATCCCAAGGTGTTAAGTTCATCTTGACACTTCAAGAACGATCTGATGCAGACTGTGTACTACAAATATACATATAATCACACCTTTATCCCCAGAGGGTTAGGCATACGTGAATTAACACCCACATTTCACTAATCATTGAATTCGGTCTCACCTAATAGGGGGTGAGTCTATTGCCGTCTTCCGGGCACTATTGTTGAATTAAGCCATGCATCTGAGGCTGAGTCCGGGCTGTATATATCTGTCTGATGTTAAACAGCCCTATCCCTTAGTCGCCTTGTACGACACCGTATGGAAAGAGATGGTCCAAATTCGACTCTGCCGAGAACTTACTACTTGAACATATCACTCAATGTCAGCCATATTGCTGTTACACAACTTCCTAATATTCCAGTTTTACTAACTATCAATCAGCAAAGGAGGTATGCATGTCATTTCCTCTGCCAGTTCCGCCACGGAACAGAGTCAGGCCCAGTCTCGTCACTGGCCCGAATACACTAAGAAAGTTGCAAGCACTGGTTTATATCCGAGTGATGGGAAAACGTTGATAAATACTTAATTGATTATGTGACACGGAAAGTGATTAGTCTTAGTGATGTGCTCAGTGTTCCGGATTATAGTATCGATATATTTTTTACCCGATGCGTCAGCGAGGGTTATGTGTTACGCGCGTGTGTGTGTATGTATGAAGTTTGCTTTGTTCTCCTTTACAGGCCTAATGGCTGTGGTATCTTTTATGAAAGGTATTGATCTCCCGAGCGTCATAGGGTACATAAAATGCCAATAAAAACCATGCGGTGAATTAGTATGACTAAAATGAGGGCAGTCAATTTTTTTTTTCGTGGCCCTTAAACTACAAAACTAAATTACAAAACTGATGTATTATAATACTTTATGGTCAGTGACGGCAACATTTGAATGGCCTACTGACTGTACAATTTAAACAGCTCACAGACAGTTAATGTATTAATCTGCCTTTGCATGCATGAATATACATGGTACCGGGTGTTTGCTATGTATAATATGCATGCACATACAAAAAGTAGCTTTCTATGTTAATATGTGTTGTGTTCTAGAAGCCAAATTACATTAGCTTAGCGTAACTCTAAATGAAACTGTGTAATATATGTCAGATTATTATTTTATTATTATATATTAAATGAAAAAAATATGTTTATGTATTACGTTGAAACAAAAGTATTATACAACTAGTATCGTGTCTTTTGCCTATATCTCTGGTTTTACTAAACCGATTGTGATAAAATATAACATAAGATGTTAAGCCTGATCAAGACAATTTGAAAAAAAGGCTGCATCAAAATACGTTCAGTGGTTTTCACGTCCATCGCGGACAAATCAATAAGATAACAAGATATCCAATAAAATATATTTGTGTTAAGTCCTATCATTAATATAACCACATATAATATAATATAATTCTATATAACATAACCCAAGTTTTATTCGATGTACTGAATCATAACAGGATGTGTTTCAAACTGACATAATCTACTGCATTAATCTAAGATGCGTTCAGAATGGTTGCTTTTCCCGGTAAACATTATCACTAGCCATCATTTTCCGCGTGAGTCGCCATAATTATTATATGCTTATAGCTTCTACATCCTGAATGGTTTAAATTTCTTCTTAAATATGAATAATAAAATCGTCTGTATGGTGCCATTAGAAATACTTGCAAGTCAGTGTATCCACATTCTTCTCGGGATTTGGAAGTCAGGATAGCCGCTCCCGCAAAATCCTTATAAGCAAGACTAAATTATCGGCCCCACATGATAGTGAGCGAGGCTATTGCGGGTCAAGCTGGCACTTTGTTTCCCTATTTTCACTGTCGGATGGGACACAGCCTTATCCCTTAGTCACCTTCTACGACACCCACAGGAACAGATGGGGTGGCGCTGTTCTTCTACACCGGGAACAATTACAATACAACAATTAAGATAATGAATGCTGTTAGTCTTTTGGAAACTCTACCGCAAGAGGCAATGCGGAGGAATTCCACGACGCATTTTAACTTTTGTTTTATTTACATACATACATTTCATCCCTTTATCACCAATAATTGTATTCGGTCCCACGTAATAGGGGGTGAGCTTATTGAGACCTGTTGGTCTCACTTTGGTGCGGTGGAAAAACGGCAGGTGTTTGGTGTGGGACGCCACATGCGTCAGCACAGTCGCGGCCACGCATCTTGGTCGCACCATCAATGCCCCAGAGGCGGCGGTTGAGGACGCGAGCAAAAAAAGGGCGAAATACGCTGCAATGGAGCCACAATATCATTTTGTGCCCATTGCGGTGGAGACTATGGGCAGTTGGGCGTCAGACACGAAGAGGTTGATCGCGGAAATTGGCCACCGCATCCACGACTAAGGCGGTGACTTCCGATCCGGCTTGTTAAAGTAAAGGTTGGCTATTGCGATTCAACGGGGCAACGCGGCCAGCATCATGGGCACCTTTGCGCCGGGAACGATGCGGAGTGGGTTGTTTGACGCGACATAATTGCGAATTTGTTTTGTGTATTTATGTTTTAATTATTTTGTATGTATTAAATAAATAAATATAATTACAAAAAAATCCTCTTCAGTATCGATAAATTCAAAACAGAATCAATAATATACGTCCCATCACTAGTAAACCATTGATAAGTCCACGTTTTTTGTTCGCCATTGTCAATGATTACGCAACAATGGCGCGAACTAATCCAATAAGTTCAAATTACAGAGTATACACGCTCATTGTCTATGGAAGTAGCAGGTCAGGAAATAGTATATAATTAAACGGAAGGTAGCACTTATTTTTATTACTAGTTTTTCCTGCGACTTTGTTCGCGTGAATTAAGATCTGCAGGCACATGCAGTAAAAACTTTTCGAACGATAGAATGTACTAGACAGTTGAACCCGCAGCGAGATTTAAATTTTGCATGATGTAATTATGGTCAATGTATTTTTGGTGAAATTACGAGCACATAAACATACATAACTGTCAACTTGTGCACAAAAACTTGACGTCACCATGCAACGTACAGCATGCGAAATTGAAATCTCACCGCGAATTCAGCTGTCGAGTTTTGGGGGTGACTGGTGGAGCCGCTTGTCACCCTGGCAGAAGCACGCCTGACGCGCCTCCCCGTTTCCCGGGGACGAGTTGGGGACTCTGATCTCTCTCAGATCGTGAGAGATGGCCCTGGGTCAACCGGGGAGCGAGGGATATGCCTGTCAACCTCACCTTCGGTAACCAAAATAACACAGGTGGCGTGCGTTTTAGTCGGTTCGAGTCCGACATAACCTCTTCCACCGGCTCCGGTGGGGAGGTATCCGTGGGGACTTTGCGCACGTAAAAAAAAAGCTGTCGAGTTTTAATTGTTTATACCTTAATCAATCAATAAGGCTATCGCAGTTAGTAATATGTAATATATCAATGATCGCAGTACCCTGCTGGACACAGGCCTCTTGTAATGTTGGAAAGCTTCGGCCTACTGTTTCCACGCTAGCCAGAAAAGTGTTGGTACAGGGTTTTATTTCGAGTTTTCCTTCTCTCGCAGTGATATATAGTCTGCATATGTTTCTGTTACCTCTTACGAAACACTTCGAGGAAATGGGATAGTAGAAATACTTTTTTTTATCGTGTTAAAATACCCCCGGATACCCCCCCATCAGAGCCAGTGGGAGAGGTTATGTCGGACTGGGACCGACTAAAACGCACGCCGTCTGAGGGTCGTAAGTTGCAGGAGGAGAAAATGCCGGAGGATATCCCTTGAACCTCGGCCGGGTCGTAGGAATACTTGAATTCTTTTGTCGTCACTGCACAGATGTATAATAAGTCGTTTATTATTAATTTTACACGAAAACTGGTAATTATGAAAGTTGATATCTCGATGATTTTGTATTAAGATCAATATTTTTCGATTTATGCCTGAAGAGGGCCGGGGGTATTCTCGTCCCAATTGAGCAGTCCGACTGAGGAATACAGAAAACACTACAGAATACCGCGGCTATAATAACCTCGTGTTGTGTTCCCGTCAGAGAGTAGGGCAGCCAGAGCTCACTGGAGAGTTTTTGTGCTGTATGTCAGTGGGAAGACTAAAGGCATTGACGGCACAGAACCTCTATGCTTACAGGGTCGGCAGCACGGGTGTGACTCCACCTTAGTTGTAAAAGAAACCTAACGATTACATTTCAAAAACGGTTATATTTACTATATATAGTATATAAAAAAAACTCCACCCCAATTGTATTTCTTTTACAGATTGAACGGAAGGTGTAAATTATTTTGAATATAGTGAACAAGTTTAAAAGCTAACCGCACTTCGAGAAATCGCAATTTAGTTGATTTGATTGTTTGTTTTGTGTGATTGTGTATAACCACATGATTAAAAAAAACGTTTTTTAGTGAATTATGTAGATTATAAAAATATATAAGCTAGTAACGCACGACTGCAGCTAGAGTGCGTACTTTTTAAAGTTTGCGTGTTTGTTAGAAAAATTTATACGGTAGACAAGCGAAATACCAGCACAATTGTAACTACCCTGTTATAGTACACGTCCATAGGCCACGGTAACCACTTCCCACCACGTGTGCCATGTGTTTGTCTGCCACCTAAGTGGTATAAAAAAAAAGATAGGACACGGCGGTATTTCCGCCCAATTGAGCAGTCTGACCGGGGAAGTACCTCCGCCCTACAGAATACCGCGGCTATAATAACTTCGTGTTGTGTTCCCAGCGGTGAGTAGCGTAGCCAGAGCTCACTGGAGAATTCGTGCTGTCAGTGGGAAGACTAAAGGCTTGTCCTGCTTTGTCCTCAACACTGACGGCACAGAAACTCTGCGCTTACAGGGTCGGCAGCGCGAGTGTGGCTCCTCTGGTGTTACACACGTCCGTAGACCACGGTAACCACTTTCCATCAGGTGGGCCGTGCGCTTGTCTGCCACCTAAGTGGTATAAAAAAAAAGGTATATTCCAGCCGAGAGGGGAGCGGCTTTGTACAGTGCTGTTCGGAGGTCTTCTATGTGTCCCTCTGACTAGCAGAGGGCACAGTGGAGAGTAGGCAAGCGGCGGGCAGGGGTACCGAGCGCAGGCGTGGGGGAGACTGGACGGGCGCCTGTCAGTTGTACCACCCTCTCCGGGGGGTTATTGCGAATGCTGTGCTTACCACACCCGAGGAGGCTATCTTAATACCATAGATGACACAAGGTCAGCATTAGCAAATGCTTTATTGGGTAACCTTTCATATCGGTAATAGAGAGCCAAAAGCGTGTGCGGTTTTAGTCGGTCTGAATGCGATAATCACCCCCGATGGTCTATGGGGCTGGTTTCCGTGGTCCTGGGATGTTTCTGGCGGTGAGTAGGATAAGAATAAGAATAATAATCTTTATTTCCTAGAATATGGTTGGTTACTGGTGTTGGGGTGATTAAGGATATACAGCATATTCTGCCATAGGGTAGCCAGAGCTCACTGGAGAGTTTTTGTGATGCCATTGGGAAGACTAGTGTCTTCTGCACTGACGGCACAGAAACTCTCTGTTCTTAAAGGGTCGGTGGCACGGGTGTGACTCCTCTGGTGTTACATACGTCCATAGGTCAAAGTATCCACTTTCCATCAGGAGGGTCGTGTGCTTGTCTGCCACCTAAGTGGTAGCGTGTAGGTATATAATGGAAAAGGGATGTCATTAACGCACTAAAAAATATATTAGGAGTGGCTATAATTTTAATCGCGTACACGCCTTATCCTTTGCCGGACGTTTCTGTGTAATTGGCCTGCGCTGTCGTTCGTCAATGTGTGCCAATCTAAAACCTCACCTTTGTAGATAAGCGAGTGGGAATACAAAGTTCTCTGCTTACCATTCTCCGTCGTGATATCTGTAACAAGAAATGTAATATATAAATAAACACCTCAACAAAGTCTAGGGAACAAGATGACCCCAATTATTTTTTTTCGTGTAAATCTTGTTTTGCAAATAACTGGCAGCAAATAAATAAAAATAGAATAAAGTAGATTACAGAGTTGTTCGAAATTTAAAAATAAATTTAAATAAGTAATGATTTTCGAATATGGAGGAAAAACTTTTAAAAGTGTTTGATTGTGCAGTTTCTCTGAGGCAAAATAAAAATAATTTTTTTTGATTGTAAATAACGTTTATTATCAAAAATACGTCTTTTACGTATGGTTTGTGCATTTTTGTGACTGTAGTCATCATGTCACGTCGTCATTTAAGTCGCGAAGAGATGTTAAGGGCTGTTGGTATGCTGCAAGCTGGACGAACTCAACGCGACGTAGCGGATGCTGTCAACACCCAACCAAGCGTAATTTGCTGATTATGGGCACGCTACAGGTCTACAGGGGATGTTGCCGAACGTCACAGGGGACGAAATAGGGTTACTACCCCGCGACAAGATCGTTTCTTGCAAAATTCCGCAAGGCGGCAACCCACGATTACTGCTCGTCAGTTGGTCGCAGGCCTCCAGTCTCAGCATCAAGTGGTTATTAGCGATCAAACTGTCAGAAGAAGACTACACGAAGCCAATCTTTATGCTCGCAGACCGCTTAGGGTTCCAGCTCTTCGACGTGGAAATCGAGGTCGTCGCTTATTGTGGGCTAACGCACATTTACAGTGGACCGACCATCAATGGGCACGGGTTCTGTTTTCCGACGAATCTTGCTTCGGTTTTCATCCTGATTCAAAAAGAGTGCGTATATGGCGAGTTCCTGGACGTCGGAGTCGTCTCCAGAATCCGCAAGAAGTTCATCCTTACCAAGGTGGAACAATCATGGTATGGGCTGGAATTCGTCTTGGTGGAAGGACCGACCTCGTTTGGATACGGGGCAATTTGAATGCAAACCAATACATTCAGGAGGTTATACACCCCATGGTAATCCCTCATCGACAGCAGTTCGGTCAAGATTTTATGTTCATGCAAGATAATGCACGGTCACACACCGCGAGGGTAGTGGTCAATGCGTTAAGCGAGCACAATATGACAACGTTGGAATGGCCTGCTCAGTCTGCCGACCTCAATCCCATAGAGCATGCCTGGGATTTGCTTGGGAGAAGAGCTTTCAGTGATTCTTTGGAAAATCTGAACACTGAAGAACAACTTTTTTTACACCTTCGCAGTGTATGGAGCCATATTCCACAGACGATGATTGACAATCTCATACTAAGTATGCCACGCCGTTGTCGAGCTGTTGCTAATGCTTTAGGAGGTCCTACAGATTATTAAAAACGTTTAAAGTACGGTTAATTACTGTATTTCTTACTACCTCGTTATTTTTGTGCCTAATCATAGAAGGTTGTAATACTCAATATTGGCACTATTCAATTCATTCTTAGAAAAAAAAAAAATTGGTATGAAAATGTTTTTATTAAAATTAAAATTAAAAACGATATAAAAATACCCTTCTATTGATATAAAACACTCACTATTACAAGAAAGGGTTTTTAAATAAAAACTAGAAATGTCCTTGTTCCCTAGACTTTGTTGATGTGTGTATATTGTTGTTAACAAAATCAATGTTTATAAGTCACTGCCGCTAGAGTAAAATTTGGACCACCCGTGTCTTCCCATGTGTTGTCGTACAAGGCGAATAAGGGATAGGGCTGTTTAACATCAGACAGATATATACAGCCCAGACTTTGCGTCAGAGGCATGGCTCGAGACAACAATAGTGCCCGGAATACGGCAAAAGGCTCACCCCCTATTACGTGGGACCAAATACAATTATTGGTGAAATGTGGGTGTTAATTCACCTCTGGCTAACCCTACGTGGGAGTGAGCTTAGGTTGCTATTAGTGAACACACAAGAAACGATGTCATCTGCTGATCTGTTGGCCATTTAACAGCAGCCCGCTCGTATTACCGTAAGGAAACAAGACCCTAGCTGCTTTCACTATTTGTAGAAAGTTGTTTACTTCGTGTGACCTCCCCTAGGGCACTTGTTATACCTACTGTGAACACCTTGACATTGTGCAGTTACCAGCATATGTTATAAAGCCAAACTGATGTTTTTTTTACGTGCGCAAAATCCCCGCGCATACTCCTCCACCGGAGCCGGTGGAAGAGGTTATGTGGGACCGACTAAAACGCACGCCGCTTGTGGGTCGCTTTGGTTGCCGAAGGTGAGGTTGACAGGCCCTCTTCTCGGGTGTGGGGACTGCAGAGTCCCCAACTCGTCTCCGGAAACAAGGAGCGGCCTGCTTCTGCCAGGGTAACAGGCGTCTCCACCAGTCACCCCCAGGCCTGCGCTCATGGGGGGCGGAGCTCGTTCACCGACCTCCGACGCCCGAGTCGCCTTCGTACGCGGGCAGCTTGGTTTGCGATCTGTCGTCGCTCCCGTTGCCGCTCCCGCCCCGCCTCCTCCTTCACGAGCATTACTTGCTCGCAAACTGACGTTATAAAGCTGTAGAGTTTGTTTGTTTGAACGTGCTAATCTAAGGAACTATTAGCATGGTATCGCTGCCTGTGAGTCTGTGTGTGAGCTTCCTGTCACCCTGGCAGAAGCAGACCGCGGCGGCACCCTCCCTTACCCGAGGACGAGTTTTGGTGAGTCTGTGGTCCCCCTCCCGAGAGATGGCCCTTGGTCGGTCAGAAGTGTCACACAATTTTTATTTTTAACAATTTGATTAATATATTATGTAGGTATAATGTTACATAATAAACTGAATGACATATTATTAATATAATATATGTCATACAGGAACATGGCGGTACTCAAAAATGGCGCAAAAACAACGTATAAAAAATTATATTTACTTACTTTTAAGACGTCATTATTATTAACTTATTTTTTAACTTAAATTTTAAATATTTATTAAAATTCATATTACATTTAATTCAAATTCAAATAAATACATTTAAATTTCTGTTCCGAAAGATCAAGACAAGTAATTTAAATAATTTGTTATTACAAATTTATTTTTAAAGACCAATTTTTTCCGTTGCGCTCTGTCGCGTCTCTGATTGGTGCGTAAAATAATGACGTAAAATGATGATGACTTTCGTATTTTTTTTTTTACCAATGATGAATTTCGTCATCATTTTTTGTCGCCATTTTAGAGTATGGACAACTTATTTATAGGACGGATATAATATGTATAGAAGAATTTGGATAGTTTCAGGCGAAGGTTCGGTGGCTTAGTGGTCAGAGCGTTTCCCCTGTAAGGGAGATATCGCGGGTTCTAATCCCGCCTGGATCGTTTAAATATTTTCTATCTTATCGATTTTGAATAGTTAGTATACTAAATGCTTAAAATTTCATTCAAACATATCTATAGTTTATAATACATCATTATATAAAATGTAATATGTTATCTGTATTCTAAAATGGCGACAAAAATTACGACTTTTGTCTGTACTATACAAGAACATCACTTATTGAAGTAAAACCACTTTTTAACAGATTCTATCGCGATTTATTTGTAATTATTTACATTTGGCCAGAAGTTTCGGCTACTTTTCAGCAGCCATGGGTCATTGTCCTCATGTTACGCACCATTCATTTTTTAAGCATAGTTTCGCGCCATTTTTTAATACCGCCATATTCTTACATGGAGTGTCTATGGTCTATCATTCAACAGTATTGTTTGCCTTTTGCTTCACATACCGTGAAGGTAATAACGGTATGAAGTTTCGAACTTGTTACGTAAACTTTATTTGAGAGGATGTCAAACAAACGCAAAGAAAGCGCGCGAAAGCGATGGCGGATGACCCATCATAGATTAAGTGATATAAATGATTTGACATTTGACATCGTTTGTTTTGTACCTACTCGTTATATTCGATAATAATAGAGTAGTTTCTAATTATTTTTTTACAGAGGTGTTTGGTCCAAACCTAAATTATTTGAATTCCTGTTAACCCCTCCAGCTAAGTTAAATTGCTTGGGTTTTTTTTTATACCACTAATTCAGTTGCAGACAAACACACGGCCCACGTGATGGAAAGTGGTTATCGTGGCCTATGGACGTTTGTAACACCAGAGGAGTTACAGTCGCGCTGCCAACCCTGTAAGTACAGAGTTTCTGTGCGGCCAGAGTAGAAGACAAAGCAGGACAAGCCTTTAGTCTTCCCACTGACAGCACAAATTCTCCAGTGAGCTCTGACTACCTTACTCACTGCTGGGAACACAACACGAAGTTATTATAGCCGCGGTACTCTGTAGGGTGGAGGTACTTCCCCAGTCGGACTGCTCAATTGGGCGGAAATACCGCCGTGTCCTACCCCCTAAAATGGTTTAAAATGGTACGTAAGCCTTAATCAATCAATCAGCCTGACGGGATGTAATATGCGCCAAAGCACCCGGGCCCATTGCCACATCCAGTTTATGCCTATCCGGCTCCAGCTACCATATACCTTTTTCTTCATGATTAGTGTATAAAAGTTGTGGTATCTGGATACCAGTCATTGAAATTAGTAATAATTGTAGTAGAAGTAGGTAGAATCGGTGATACATACATACATATAATCACGCCTTTATCCCCGAAGGGTTAGGTACAGGTGAATTAACACCCACATTTCACCAATCATTGTTTTCGGTCCCACGTAAGAGGGGATTCGCCTATTGCCGTCTTCCGGACACTATTGTTGACTCGAGCCATATATCTGTGCCTGATTCTGGACTGTGTATAGCTGTTTGATGTTAAACAACCCTATCCCTTAGTCGCATTATACGACAACGCATGGGCAGAGATAGGGTGGCCCAAATTCTGCTCTTTTTTTTATTTTTATTTTTTTATACCACTAAGTTGGCAGACAAGCTCACGGCCCACCTGATGGGAAGCGGTTACCGTGGCCTATGGACGTATGCAACACCAGGGGTGTCACACTCGTGCTGCCGACCATGAAGAAACCTTCTGATGCCCCTCTTGAAGAACCCCATATTGTAGGCGCTTGGGAAAACCGCAGCAGGGAGGTCATTCCACAGCTTGAGTGTGCGTGGGATGAAGTTTCTTTCATACCGCACAGTGCGCACCGGCTCAGGTCGCAATGTGTGGGGATGAATTCCCTGCCTATGGCGAGAGGTGCGATGATAGAATGTAGCTACTGGCATCATGTCAAACAATTCATCTGAGCACAAACCATTGTATAGGCGGTAGAACACACACAGTGAGGCAAAATCCCTCCTAAGGCTAAGAGGTTCCACTCTACCTGCGAGTATGGGATTGTCAACCAGCCTCAATGCCCGTCTTTGCAACGAGTCGAAGGGGTCAAGCTGGTATGCAGGTGCTCCAGCAAAAAGGTGACAGCAGTACTCCATGTGAGGCCGGACCTGTGCTTTATAAAGAAGTGAAGTACTGCTTCGCCCTGTTGAGCACTCCGAGTTTTCTTGATGACAACTTAACCTTGTCCTGCAAATGACTTCGGTATTGGACGTCGCTGGAGATATCGACACCAAGGATCCCGATACTCGAGGAGATGGTAAGCGGTGTGCCCAGGAATTGCGGCGCCACAACGAATGGGGTTTTCTTAGCGGTGAATACGCCGGGAACCAATCGGTGATAAGATTGAAAATCTCGAAAGCCGACGTCCACACGGGAAAACCCGTATGTAACTAATAAATAAAAATATTATCTAGGTCATATAAAAAGAAAACACACTGGTCACACAGTCATCAAGCTCTGTGACAATGAGTATCAAACTCTCCGAATTAACTCGAATGACGCCATTACACGCGCATAATTTAGAGACGCAGACTGATTGTACTACCCGACCTTGTCCGTGGCCACATCTCACAAAAACCACTTATATAATAACATAATAACTTTCACAAGACCATTCCAATGCCGCGGGCAATCGTCCAGCGTATTCAGATACCTGAATCGACATTCTGAGAACACTAAATACGGTGACGTAACGTGAATTTGGATATCGTGATTATACTTTCGATTTATTTACGATTAAGTATTTTATTTATAGTATTCAATTACAGCAAATACAAAGATAACCGAGTACCTACCTCTTTTATGTTGATAAATTTCTAAATCTTTAAAATGACCTCTTAATAATGAGCGACTACAATGTGGGGTTGTTCAAGAGAAGCATCAGATAGGAGGTTGCACGAATGTAACGTCCCTGCACACTTCCATAGGCTACGGCTGTGGTTTAAAAAATCTCTCGCTTGCTTGTCGCACGATTAACTGAAATGCTCTCCTTGCACCGGTTACCCTCTCTTATTTTTCTTTGAGTCGGGCGTGAAAGAGCGTTTAGATCGTCAAGGTATAGACCTCAATTTTATGATCGATAGAATCTGAAATGAAGTCCCGTATCTTATGAAATTCACCCTAGCGTCTTATTATCCAGCGAAGCGCAGTCAATGTACAGATGCAATTTAAAAAAAACTGTACTAAACTAAACTAAAGTGTACTAACAAATAAAAGAATGAATTTTATCCCAACTCCAAAAGAAGTATAATTAAAAAAATAACATATTCTTTACGTATTGAACATTGACACCACAGTAACTCACTCAGCTAGACAACACTCACATATAATTAAAATCACATAACCATACACTATAATTATCCAATCGTGTTCGTGTTGCGTCCATCAGAATTAGCCTACCACACAGATTATAACACCGGAACAATATTAGTTAATTGTTTACATAAGAGATGATAAAACAAGCGATTTTTTTTATAATTAAACGTGTTACTTTAGCTTAGAGTACGATTTACCGTGAAATTTCAATTATATGTTGCGAATTCGGTTTTATTTTTTGTAATATATTGTTGTATAATCTTAGTGTTACTTCCTACAAGGAATTTAGTTATTAGGGAGGAATTGGGGCGTGTTATAATGATGCGTTACTATTTTTTAGGCCTCTAGAATATGTACATACCTACAAATTATGACTTTCTCTCTTTGGGGTATTCGGATTAAACAAACCTAATTTACTCTCACCTAACGCTAATTAAGTACATAGCCTAGATGGTTTATCTCCTGGCTTTTAATTCCAAATTTGAATCCATACTAATACTATTAATGCGAATGTAACTCTGTCAGTCTGTCTGTATGTAACGCTTTCACGACAAAATCACTGAACTAATTTTAATGAAATTTGATGCAGACGTAGATTACACCTTGGGAAAGGATTAATACTAGCAAACATATACTATGATTGGTCACGATAATCGATATCCACGCGGGTGGAGCCGCGGGCAATAGTCTAGTCTAGTCTAGTAGTCTAGTCTCACATATAGCTCAAACCTACACAAGGAAATATGTGGAAATAGAAGCTCCTATAAATTTAAATCGGTAAAGTTAAAATCCAGGATGGGTCTTGAACCTGCCATTGGGATTGTTTGCATTTCTAGTGGAATACTCTGACCAACCGAACTACTTACACAACATAACATAAACTCACGCCTATATCCCCGAAGGGTTAGGCAGAGGTGCTAGCACCCACATTAACATCTACTTACATACGTACTGGAAATCCGAAATTCTTCTATACATATGTTTTGGGGTTTAATAATCGCTACAAGGAAAAGTTATCATACTAATACACACTTTGTTATTGAAAACGCATACTTCTACTTGTTCTAATTTTTATACCGTTATAGCTCAGCCTCTGTTCTCACAACCCACACACTTATTCCCAACATAAATGGTGCCTCTGTGCAATTTCACATAAGTAATAATTAGGGTCGGCAGCGCGAGTGTGACGCCCCTGGTGTTGCATAAGTCCATAGGCTACGATAACCACTTCCCAACAAGTGAGCCGTGTGCTTGTCTGCCACGTAAGTAGTATAAAAAAAATCTAAGTATCTCTTTGTTTTCTATGTTACAAAAATATTGAAAAATTCACAAGTGAAATCGGTATTCTCGTGACGTCCGTTACGAATAATGAGTTACCGACTAATAAAACTATAAAAGAGTAAACACTTTTACAATAAATCAACATAATAAAGATATCACGATTCAATTAAATTTTTTTTTTTATATAGGACACGTCAATTGGACTTCGCCTTGCCTGACGGTAAGCTGAAGGCAAAGTCCTAGAAAAGAGGGTCACCATTACTTACACATACCGTGTGACAATGGTGACACTCAGCTTGACGGTCTCATCATATGCTTTTTCACGCCCCGCTTAAAGGACCCGGGACTGTAGGAAGAAGGAAACAGCTGAGCTGGTAATGAATTCCAGGCCTTAATGGTGCGACAGAGGAAAGAGTCTCCGAACCGCTTGGTTCTTGATCGTATGTTCTGCGTGTTGTTCGTCTGTGTGCGGATGTACATATACTTACGCCACAAAAAAATCCGTAGGCACAAAACAAATGACGCATCTGCAACGTAATCTTTGACTAACCAGTTTTACTTTCCATCGAGAAAGCAGGCAGAGGTCGCACTTCATACAGCCGAGCCGGTGTATAATTTATATATGACATTGGCGGGAAAGGTCGCTAGTCGCCGCCATATTGTGTATTCATATTGTACTGAGAAAATTTGTTCAAGTATTCTTACTAAAGTAATAATGGAGTCTTTTATAGTTTATAATTAGGTTTTAATGTGAAACATCCTATTGTCGGCAGTTTGCAAGTTATATAGCAGCTCTGGGTTTTAATATTTTCTAAAATAAAAGGCGTAGCTGAAGATTTTTTACACACTTATTTACTACGGAGATTAGTCGGAAGTCGGAAGCTAACTACAGACAAATAGAATCTTTTTTAATTGTTACTTCAAGTAGCTACTTAAATTTAATTTATTACATAGTTTTTTATATTAATTTGAATCAGCCATTATGTTGTCTGAAGTTTACGCGAACATTTCACATTGAAATAAAATGGTTGTCTGGTTGCCTGATTGCCTAGTTTCCTGATTCCCTGGTGGCCTAGATGCCTGGAAGAAATTGCGTAAAGCGATAGGGCCGCCCTTTGTACTGCTTTGGTCTTCTTAATTGTTGTGTCATGAATATTTTAACTGACGTACAATAAAGTAAATAATTAATAATTAAATACCTAAAATATTTTTTGCCTGTTTTATGTAGGTCAAGTCTTAGATCTAAGGTGGTACTTCCAATAACGTCGGTACTTTTTTTTTTTTTTTTTTTTTTTTTTTTTTTATATACGACACGCCAACTTGACCTCACCTCGCCTGATGGTAAGCTAAAGGCAAAGTCTCAGGAAAGAGGGTCACCATTACAGACACTAAGTGCTACAATGGTGGCACTCAGCTTGGCGGCCTCATCAGATGCTTTTTCACGCCCCGCTTAAAGGCCCCGGGACTGTAGGAAGAAGGAAACACGTGTGCTGGTAATGAATTCCAGGTCTTGGTGGTGCGGCAAAGAAAAGAGTCTCCGAACCGCTTGGTTCTTGCTCGTATATTCTGCACAGTGTGAGGGTGACATCTAAGGCCTGCACGTGTTGTCCTATGTAGGAAAGGAGATGGTGGGATTAGTTGGAAGAGCTCGTCAGAACACTCACCGTGGTAGAGACGGTAAAATACAGCCAAGGAAGCAATATCTCTACGCATCTGCAAAGGCTCGAGGGTGTTCGTGACCTCAGGGTTCCCAATAATTCGGACCGCGCGTCGCTGCAACCTGTCGAGAGCATCTAGTAGGTATTTCGCGGAGCCATCCCAGAGATGCGAGCAGTATTCCACGCAGGAGCGAATTTGTGTCTTATAGAGAAGACACCGCTGCTCCGGCGTGAAAAAACGTCTCACTTTGTTTAGGAGTCCGAGTTTCCGCGAGGCTGTTTTGATGATGCTCTCGATGTAATTTCTGTTATTCAGTTTGCAGCGAATATCCATGCCTAGGATATAGAGATTGTCCTGCAGTGGAAGTGGCGTGCTCTGAAGAGTGGGAAGGGGAAGGAAAGAAGATACCTTTGCTGTGAACGCACAAGCCTGCGTCTTCTTGGCATTGAACTCGACCATGTTCTCGGAGCCCCATTGAGAAATGTGATTCAAGATCCGGTCCAGTTCAGTGACAAGAAGCTGTCTTTTTTCCACGATACTTTAGTACCTACTCAACTTCTTTTTCACCTGCAAAGTCCTCTAGGACTTGACTTATTTCTTTCTTTTATGTCATATCTGCTTGCGTGGCCGGTGAACTAGGTATGCTCTAGTGAGAGGGGATATTTTTGAGACCCTCAACCACTAACGAACTTGGCCGCCAACGGTGGCGACCTCGACATTTGGTTAGGTACGAAGATGAAGGCCTTCCCTAGGTATAGAGAAAAAAGCCGGTCAAGTGCGAGCCAGACTCGCACTCTGAGGGTTTCGTACAAAATTGTATTTAGGGACGACCTTATTCTACATGAACCGCAATATATTTTGAATACGTTGATTTTGATTTTTTTTTTAATTCTGAATTTTGTTGAATTTCAACTTGATACCTCCTGAGGAATTCCTGAGGAAAAGGTCTTGACAGACAAACAGACAGACAACGAAGTGATCCTATAAAGGTTACGCTTTTTTCCTCTGGAGTTACGGAACCTATTGAATGGGAGTCCCACTCGTACCTGGTCTGAAAGATGATTCTCGTAAAAAAAAAATTTAAATTTAATGAAATATCAAAAACTTTATTTCGTTTGGTAATACAATTTATAAAAAATAACATTGACATTAGATTTATCAACATTAGAACGCAGTTTAATTTAGAATAAATTATTATTTACAAGAATTTATTCAAAAGTACTCTTTTCGTTGAAATAGTTACATTAAAAACTGGACTCGATTCGATTTAAGACTGAATTTTGAAAAAACTTTTGTTAGAAGAAGCGGCCTCCTGTTTTTCAGTGCAATTTGTTCCTAGAGTCCTAGTATACTTATCAAGAAACGAGCTCCAAACTAACCTACTAAAGGCATACCATAAAAAAAACTATACCTTACATACTAAACTTGTTGTTTATACTTTCACCCGCCATTTTTTATCAAACCCTTCTCTGTATTGTCTATGTGCCGCTCCATTTGACAGATCTGCTTTTTTTATTACTTGATTGGCAATCAAAAACAATCAGCCGGCCTATTTTTAATAGCTACTATAAAGGCTAAATAGATGAATTTGGAATACTAGGACATTAGACAGCATTAGCAGGTTCCTAAAAGGTCGGCAGCGCGAGTGTGACTCCCCTGGTGTTGCAAACGTCCATAGGCCACGGTAACCACTTCAAGTGTTATGTGTGCTAGTCTGCCACCTAAGTGTTATAAAAACACATTACACAATCGTTAGAGTAGAATCGTTGTGTTGGTTCCTGGTGCAGTAGAATAGCGCCTTCCCATCTCTTCCCGTGGGAATCGTAGAAGGCGACTAAGGGATAGCGCTATTCTCCATCTGACAGTAAACTTACAGGGCATAAAAAGTGCCCGCTTGACGGCTGTGGCGAAAAGTTAGGCAGAGGTGTGACACCTATATTTCACCAAGTATGGTTTTCAGAACCACGTAATACCTAGGAGGAAGTATTACCACCAAGTTGGCTATTTGTCTTGTTTAGTGTCGACTGGAGTACAGACCTATACCCTGAGGAAGAATGATACACCCTGAGGTAGACACAACGTCTTTAAGAAAATCATAATAATCCTTCCTTTTTTTTATAGGACACGTCAATGACACTTGGCCTCGCCTGATAGTGAGCTGAAGGCACAGTCTCAGAAAAGAGGGTCACCATTTTTTTTTTAATTCTTCCAGGCAGCAGGCAACCTTGGGATAGATTACTTACGCATACCATGTGACAATGGTGACACTCAGCTTGACGGCCTCATCATATGCTTTTTTACGCCCCGCTTAAAGGACCCGGGACTGTAGGAAGAAGGAAACGCGTAAGCTGGTAATGAATTCCAGACCTTAATGGTGCGACAAAGCAAAGAGTTTCCGAACCGCTTGATTCTTACTCGGATACTCTGCACTGTGTGCTGGTTACATCTAAGTCCTGCACGTGTTGTCCTGTGTAGGCAAGGGGAGGGGGGGACTAATTAGAAGAGCTCATCAGAACATTCACCATGGTACAGACGGTAAAATATTGAATATTTTTCCTTCTTCTTCAGCTAAGACCTTCATTCTTTCACCTCGGTATCTGGAGTTCATACCAAATCTACGGGATTGGATGATCTTCGATATGTTTTTTTTATACCACTTAATTGGCAGACAAGCACACGGCCCACCTGATGGGAAGCGGTTACCGTGGCCTATGGACGGATGCAACACCAGGGGTGTCACACTCGCGCTGCCGACCATGAAGAAACCTGATGCCCCTCTTGAAGAACCCCATATTGTAGGTGTTTAGGAAAACCGCAGCAGGGAGGTCATTCCACAGCTTGAGTGTGCGTGGGATGAAGTTTCTTTCATACCGCCCAGTGCGCACCGTCTCAGGTCGCAATGTGTGGGGATGAATTCCCTGCCTAATTTCATGAAACGACTGCAGTTAGACCAGTTATTGTGCTTTTTAGGATTTCAAATACCTTTAACAACTGCTATAGATGCAAATACTTTCATGCCTAGTGGTATGGGTAATGTACTGCTGAGACGAGGTCTCGGGTTCGATTCCAAGTGTTACCATGGCACACACCAATGACTTTTCGATGCTTTTCGAAGTTATGTGTGTATTTATCGCAGGTTTATAAGTGCCCGATTAATGGCAATAGACTCGCCACCTATTACATTGTGACCTAAACATAAACTGGCGAAATTTGGGTGCTAGCACCTCTGCCTACCCCTTTGGGGATATAGGCGTGAGTTTATGTTATGTAGTTATTTTCATGCATACAAATATTAGCACTGAGCGGGAACCAAAAACATATCTCTGCCTACCTCTCTAACCAGACGTGATTACATGCAATTATTTTCATGACCTTCAACGTGTATTATACAATAGCCTACCGTTGACATACAAATTGAATGTCAAGGTCGCTCATACAAACGATGGATGAATTTCTATGCGCAGGCGCACGTGAGTGGAATCTTAACGACAGCTGATGATAGATCTCTGATCTGCATCCTGATTACATATAACAATAGAATCTCATTTTCATAGCAGGTAGGACACGACGGTATTGAGCAGTCCGACAGGCGAAGTACCTCCACCCTACAGAATACCATGGCTATAATAACCTCGTGTTGTGTTCCCGGTGGTGAGTAGGGTAGCCAGAGCGCACTGGAGAGTTTTTGTGCTGTCAGTGGGAAGACTAAAAGCTTGTCCTGAATTTGTGTTCTGCACTGAAGGCACTTAAAATCTCTGTTCTTACAAGGTCGGCAGCACGGATGTGACTCCACTGGTGTTACACACGTTCATAGGCCACGGTAACCACTTTCCATCAGGTGGGCCGTGTGCTTGTCTACCACCTAAGTTGTATAAAAAAAATCTGATGGGTGTTTCGACAACCTCTAAGGTGTGGCGGTAGTGAATGCCTCTGCTATGCAGGTAGCATGGGTTCGATCCCCGCTCAGTGCATAATTTGTATGCATGAAAATGTGTATTGTACGCTGGAGGCAGTCTCAGGAAAGACCATTACATACATATACCATGTTACAATGGTGGCACTAAGCTTGACGGCCGCTTAAAAGACCCGGGACTGTAGGAAGAACGAAAGAAGTGGAAAGACGGATATATGTATAGAATAATTTGGATGATTTCAAGGTTCGGTTGCTTAGTAGATCGCGGGTTCGAATCCCGCCTGAAAGTTATCTTAATCGAAGTGGAAAGATCTCTTGTGAGCAGTTATGAAGCCGTGGACCACAGTTAGTATTTGCCACAGACCATTAAAATAACTTCAATAATAGCTTGGAAACAATCCTGTCAAATAAATTTACACATGTAAGCTTTTAGAAAGTGGTCAAGCGAGAGCGGTACGTGACGTAACAGCCGCGCCTACCCGAAAATACTGGCGTGGCTACTTTCGATGAGTTCGAGAGAAAAAGTTTGTAAGTGATGTGCTAATAGTTTATGGGTGCCTTAAAGCTGTATTCTGAAGTGTATTGTACGCCTTAATATGATGTTATGGCTTATAGTAACCTTAAGTAAAAACTGGTACAGTCTGCGTCAGAACGATTATGACTTCATACCAAGGTATTAACAGCAAATACAATTAAAGTAGATAGTGTACCTACTCAGTATAATAAATAAGTTGTGGTAGGTATGTAATTCATTTTACTTATCTCTGCTAAACTCACGCATAACTGTCATTTGTCTAATCAATTCTCTGTGCTAATATATAGGTTTCTTTTTTTTCTTTTCTCTTCAATATTATAATATTACGCATGCTGGTTTATCCGTAATTGGCAAATGTATCAGCCACATTACTCGCTAAACATATCTTGTATAACGATTTGTAATACATTTGCTGTGGAAAACCTATTAAATAAATCAAACTGTCTTAAATAAATAAATAGATCCTTTAAAGATCACATAAAAAATGTGCAAATATACCACAATTTCTTAAGCCATTGTCATAACAAAACTATGTTCTTCCCTTGGCCTTGCTCGCTCCTAGAGTCATTGTTCTGATAGGTGAATTGCGTGCGCTAATAGCTTCTCTCTGTCACCTCCGGTACTCAATGGAAACCTCATATCCGGTCGGTGTGAGAACAGACGCAGAATGTCCCAACTACCAGCGGTTAGTAAAAGTAATGTTTTTTGTGGTAATGTTTGAATGAAGTTCAACCATAATTTGACTCTGACTCTGTTCGATTGCTATGGAGGGTGCGGTGATTCACTACGCAATAAGCAATGGGTATAATTTATACATATTTAATAAAACTGCGGTAGCCTAGTGGTATTGGTAATGGACTGCTGAGACGAGGTCTCGGGTTCGATCCCAGGTTTTACCATGGCACACACCAATGACTTTTCGATGCTTTTCTAAGTTATATGTGTATTTATCGTAGGTTTATAAGTGCCCGGTTAATGGCAATAAGCTCGCCACCTATTACATTGGGACCTAAACATAAACTGGCAAAATGTGGGTGCTAGCACCTCTGCCTACCCCTTCGGGGATATAGGCGTGAGTTTGATATTTAAAATGTGCCAATTAAGCCTTTCAGTTGATACTAAACACAACATATTTATCTCAAATGCATTTTTAACACCGTACCTTATGGCCGCTAGAGGGCGCCACAATAGATTCAGTGGCACATTATATAGCCTATAACCAACAGACGACTAAGACGCTTCTAACGATATCTCGTTTATCCAATTCTAATAAGTGGTTGAGGAGCTATGAGGGAACAGATGAACCTACATACATACATAGCCTGTCAAAATTAAAACCAAAAAAAAAAGAAAGAAAAAAACAAAAAGGAAAACGGAAACTTGTCAGTGAGCTACGTCGGGTCTACTAAAGCTAAACCACTGTTGTACCACCAAGAGTGCAAAGAATGGCATTAAATTTTAGAATTTATTTCTATACGCTTAAAGTCCAAAATTAAATTCAAAGAGTTTCATTACGCTTTATCATTCAGTCTTCCTTTGTCGCACCATTAAGGCTTGAAATAATTACCAGCTCACGTGTTTCCTTCTTCCTACAGTCCCGGGTCCTTTAAGCGGGGCGTGAAAAAGCATATGATGAGGCCGTCAAGCTGAGTGTCACCATTGTCACACGTTATGTGTAAGTAATGGTGACCCTCTTTTCTGCTTTTAGATTACCATCAGGCAAGGCCAAGTCTAATTGACGTGTCCTATATATATAAAAAAAACTCTGCATAAATCCTTTTGATTTTATACTTTAAAACAATGCTGTTAAAGATCATAATTAAAAGGCTTTTTTGCAGAGTGAATGAAAAATTGTAATGAAACTCTTAATTTTGGATTTTACCCGTATTGAAATAAACTCTAAAATTCATGGCAATTTATTGCAGTCTTTGTGGTATGACGGTGGTTTTGCATGAGAAGAATCGAATCCCTGGACCATATTTTCCGATCGTATTAGATGCTGTCCATTAACCCCGTGATGTTTTTAGCAATTTTTATCCCACCTCCCCGATAGTGATACGTCCCTCCCTACCCAAAATTAAGTGTATTTAAAAAAAAATTTAGTAGCAAACGTACAAAAAAATACAGAATATCAACTTCTTTCGCGCGTAATTTAAAAATATAAATACACGTGATATCTCACTAAACTCCTACCTGCCCCCTAGAAGTGAAGTTTCCGTGTATAAGACAAAGCAGGTCCTACCTCCTCTAGCTAGTTAGACTAGTCAGACTTTTGAGACCTCTAACTACCGGTAAAGACTGCTATAGCCAGGTAATTTATCCTCACACATTGCGTCCTGAGACAGTGCGCACTGTGCGGTATGAAAGATACTTCATCCCACGCACACTCAAGCTACAATGAACTTCATGCTGCGGTTTTCCCAAGCGCCTACAATATGGGGTTCTTCACGAGGGGCATTAGAATGTTTCTTCAGGGTCAGCAGTGCGAGTGTAACGCCCATAGCGTTGCACACGTCCATAGGCCACGGTAAGCACTTTCCGTCAGATGGGCCGTGTGTTTGTCTACCACCTAAGTGGTATAAACCGCGATAGCCTAGTGGTATTGGTAATGGACTGCTGAGACGAGGTCTCGGGTTCGATCCCAGGTTTTACTATGGCACACACCAATGACTATTCGATGCTTTTCGAATTTATGTGTGTATTTATCGTAGGTTTATAAGTGCCCGGTTAATGGCAATAGGCTCGCCACTTATTACATTGGGACCTAAACATAAACTGGCGAAATGTGGGTGCTTAGCACCTTTGCCTACCCCTTCGGGGATATAGGCGTGAATTTATGAATGAATGAATGAATGAAAAATATGTTCGTATGGCTATCGGGATCGACGGCTTAATGTGCTCTCCGAAGCACGATTAGTTCAAAGTTTTAACAAACTTAATGAAATACTTATTGTCAATAAACATACGTGATAAGTTGTTAATAACATATTCATAAACATATATATTTTTAACGACCACAAGTAACATTAATATGTCGGCAGTAAACGCCTTCCTGCTGTGCTAGATACACAGGAAGGTACAGTAATTGTACAATAAAATGCGCTTTCATTCACAAGTCTTTGGAGAGAGACTCTCCTTAGGGTTCTCTCTCTAAAGACTAAGTAACTTTTGTTGATATGAATATGAATGAACTAGATCCCGCGTATTTTTTTATACCATTTAGGTGGCAGACAAGCACACGGCCCACCTGAAGGAAAGTGGTTACCGTGGTCTTTTTTTTACGTGCGCAAAATCCTCACGGATACCTCCCCAACCGGAGCCGGTGGAAGAGGTTATGTTGGACTCGAACAGACTAAAACGCACGCCGCCTGTGGGTCGTCTTTGGTTGCCGAAGGTGAGGTTGACAGGCATATCCCTCGCACCCCAGCCGACCCAGGGCCATCTCTAACGATCTGGCCGTCTCCTCGGGTGTGGGAACTACAGATAAGATATGATAATATTCATTTATTTGTAAGAATATATAAAGTCCCCAACTCGTCCCCGGAAACGGGGAGGCTGGCACGGGCGGTGAGTAGGGTAGCCAGAGCTCACTGGAGAATTTGTGCTGTCAGTGGGATGACTAAAGACTTGTCCTGCTTTGTCCTCTACACTGACAGCACAGAAACTTTGTGCTTACAGGGTCGGCAGTGTGAGTGTGGCTTCTCTGGTGTTACGCAGGTCCATAGGCCACGGTAACCCGATGAACGACCTCCGCCCCCCATGAGCGCAGGCCTGGGGGTGACTGGTGGAGCCGCCTGTCACCCTGGCAGAAGCAGGTCGCGGCGGTGGCGCGCCTCGCGCGCCTCCCCGTTTCCGGGGACGAGTTGGGGACTCTGTAGTCCCCACACCCGAGGAGAGGGCCAGATCGTGAGAGATGGCCCTGGGTCGGCCGGGGTGCGAGGGATATGCCTGTCAACCTCACCTTCGGCAACCAAAGACGACTTACAGGCGGCGTGCGTTTTAGTCGGTTCGAGTCCAACATAACCTCTTCCACCGGCTCCGGTTGGGGAGGTATCCGTGGGGATTTTGCGCACGTAAAAAAAAGACCACGGTAACCACTTTCCATCAGGTGGGCCGTGCGATTGTCTGCCACCTAAGTGGTATAAATACCATCTAAAGCCCTACCTAGTCAACACGCCCTGACCGCGTTCATCCGGCCACCGATCTGTACGGGTCGCGTACATAATTTCTATGTGGAGATAGTGCGGAGTGCAGCTAGAGGCGGAACTCGTTCGAAAGTAAAATGGTGTAGACAGGTCCGGTCGTTCACCTCAGAGGTGTGGATGGCATAGATGAGATAAATCTATGTTACTTTATTTGGTTAGGCACTTAACTAAAGGTACACAATCTTGTAGTGACTTTTTATTAAAACACATACATATAATTAACCAACGATATCGGTTTTTAGTCTAGTAAGTAGTCTAAAATGATTTTCTGAACAGATAATTATTAGTAATTATACTAGGTATCGGGACTTCTCGCGAATTATATCTTGGTACTTACTATTTTTGCCGACGTCAAGTCGTGACCACGGGTGCTGCAACGCATCCGAAACGTCGGCAGAAATAGTAAGTACCAAGATATAATTCGCGAGAAGTCCCGATACCTAGTATAATTGTGAATTCACACCGCGAAAGTTTAAAAATAAAATTATTAGTAAATTGAGTTTTTAATAAAATGGGCCCGTGGTTTACAATTTGGACCACCCCATCTCTTCCCATGCGGTGTCGTACAAGGTGACTAAGGGATAGGATTGTTTAACATCAGACAGATATATACAGCCCACACTCGGCCTCAGATGCATGGCTCGAGTTAACAATAGTGCCCGGAATACGGCAATAGGCTCACCCCCTATTACGTGGGACCGAAAGGCAGAATAGGCAGAATTAACTATAATATAAAGGCAGAATTAACACCCAATCATTGATTGGTGAAATGTGAGTGTTAATTCTGCCTAACCCTCCAGGGATAAAAGCGTGATTATATGTATGTATGTGTATAAGTGGATAATCCAATATGTAGGTATAATTCACACCTAAGAGACTCAGATTTGTATTAAGAAGACTTTAGGCAGAAACCTGTACACACAAAACTAAATCATGTCTATATTTTAATCTTTTCTATAATTACCATACAGACGAATTTCTCACGATAATTGAGCTGTGTAACAATGGTTTTTAACATTTAAAACGATTCTGTAGTTTTACAACGCATTTAACGTGTGGGAACCGGCGGGAAATGCTAGTATACGAACTTCACCTCCAATTACGAGTATTTATGGATGATGTCGCAGTATCATCACGGTTGTACATCACTGATGGGGTAGGCAGAGATGGTGAGATGTACAATTTCGTGGAATCAGCCAAGAACCAAGCGGTTCGGTGAATCTTTCCTCTGTCGCACCATTAAGGCCTGGAATTCATTACCAGCTCACGTTTTTCCTTCTTCCTACAGTCCCAGGGTCTTTAAGCGGGGTGTGAAAAAGCATATGATGAGGCCGTCAAGCTGAGTGTCACCATTGTCACACGGTATGTGTGAGTAATGTTGACCCTCTTTTCTGAGACTTTGCCTTCAGTTTACCACCAACCATCAGGGGATAAAGGCGTGATTATATGTATGTAAATATTTGCACTAAGCGGAGATCGAGCCCGCGCCTCCTGTCACGTTACAGATGCTATCATTAATGAGATGTAATTCTTTGAAGTAAAGGAACTCTAAAAGCCTGTACATCAATTAATGAACAGTACAATACAGACGCGTTTTATCCATGATGGTCAGACAGAGCGAGAACCGGTAAAGCTTAGCAAACGTGTTCATTACAAGTATGTGCTAATTAATTTCTCTTTTATAGCCCTGTTGACATAGTTTGGATCTAAAGCGTTGATTCCGATCTGAAGCTGATAAAGAATCTGTTCGAATCTGTCACTGAGTTATCAAAAAAAATCCAGTTTAGTTCAGACAGTTATAATAACTTCATGTTGTGTTCCCAGCGGTGAGTAGGGTAGCCAGAGCTCACTGGAGAATTTGTGCTCTTAGTAGAATTACTAAAGGCTTGTCCTGCTTTGTCCTCTACACTGACGTCACAGAAACTCTGTGCTTACAGGGTCGGCAGCGCGAGTGTGGATTCTCTGGTGTTACACACGTCCATAGGCCACGGTAACCACTTTCCAGCAGGTGGGCCGTGCGCTTGTCTGCCAACTAAGTGGTATAAAAAATGGCAGTAGCTTCACAGTAAATGTCGAACGAAAATTGATAACTCACTTGTGCTTTCTCACATTACTTTTTAAATTATATTACGCACTAAGGGTTCTGTATCACAGTCGGTTTAGCAGAACTGGAGATAGGAGTCCTAAGTTCGAGGATATAGACTACTCTATATAGGCTTCCATTTTCTTTTTTATACCACTTAGGTGGTAGATAAGCACACGGTCCACTTGATAGAAAGTGGTTGCCGTGGCTTAAAGCCGTGTGTAATACCAAGGGAGTCACACTCGTGCTGCCAACCCTGTAAGCACAGAGAATTTCTGTGCTGTACTGACAGCACAGAAATTCTCTGTGCTTACACTGGTAACAGACAAAGAAGGACAAGCTTTTGGTTTTCCCACTGATAGCACAAAAACTCTCTAGTGAGCTCTGGCTACCCTACTCACCGCCGGGAACACAACCCGAGGTTATTATGGCCGCGGTACTCTGTAGGGCGAAGGTACTTCCTCCCATTTCTCCACAATACATACATACATATAATCACGCCTTTATCCCTGCAGGGTTAGGCAGAGGGTAATTAATACCCACATTTCACCAATAATTGTATTCGCTCCCACGTAATAGGGGGTGAGCCTATTGCCGTATTCCGGGCACTATTGTTGACTCAAGCCATGCATCTGAGGCTGAGTATGGGCTGTATATATCTGTCTGATGTTAAACAGCCCTGTCCCTTAGTCGCCTTGTACGACACCGTACGGAAAGAGATAGGGAGGCCCTATTTCTACTCTGCCGGAAACCACGCGGCCATTCCACAATAATACGTTTAAAAACTTTAAATAAATTGTCTATGTCGATAAACTCCCGCCGTTCTAGCACCGTACGTTCATAAACATAGTACCAGTTTGACACTTTCACTAGTATTAACATATTTTTGCATTTCAATCACACCTAGATTGTGAAAAACAATAATATTACTATACAAACAACATATTTTGTTCACTTTCCTTTTTTTCTTAAAGAAATGTACATTCTAAATAGTTTCATCTATCTGAAACAATAAATCCTATAACCGACTTCCAAAAAAGGAATAGGTTATATTTCTGGTGGTAGTCTAGCTTAAATATGATCTATTACAGCTGCGTAGAGATGTTGCGTCCATGGCAGTATTTTACCGTGTGTACCATGGGGAGTGTTCTGATGAGCTCTTCCAATTAGTCCCACCCTCCCCTTTCCTACACAGGACAACACGTGCAGGTCTTAGATGTCATCCGCACACGGTGCAGAACATCCGATCAAGAATCAAACGGTTCGGAGACTCTTTCCTCTGTCGCACCATTAAGGCCTGGAATTCATTACCAGCTGACGTGTTTCCTTCTTCCTACAGTCCCGGGTCCTTTAAGCGGGGCGTGAAAAAGCATATGATGAGGCCGTCAAGCTGAGTGTCACCATTGTCACACGGTATGAGTAATGGTGACCCTCTTTTCTGGGACTTTGCCTTCAGCTTACCATCAGGCAAGGCGAAGTCCAATTGACGTGTCCTGTATAAAAAAAAAACGATGTTTATGTTTGTGTTCAGAGGAATTGTTCGACAGGATGCCCACAGCTATTTCCGTCCAATTGAACAGTCCGACTGGGGAAGTACCTCCGCCCTACACAATACCGCGGCCATAATAACTTCGTATTGTGTTACCAGCGGTGAGTAGGGTAGCCATAACTCAATGAAGAGTTTTTGTGCTGTCAGTAGGAAGATCAAAAGCTTGTCCTGTTTTGTCTTCTACAGTGACGGCACAGAAACTTCTGCTTACAGGGTTGGCAGCGCGAGTGTGCCTCTCTTGGTGTTGCACACGTCCGTGGGCCGTGTGCTTGTCTCCCAATCAAGTGGTATAAAAAAAAAGTTCATCCTCACACATTGCGACCGGAAACGTTGCGCACTGAGCGGTATGAAAGGTACTTCATCCCACGCACGATCAAACTGTGGAATGAACTCACCGCTATGATTATTCCAAGCGATTACAGTATGGGGTCCTTCAAGAAGGATATTGGAAGGTTACTACAGGGTCGGGAGCAGGAGTGTGCCGCTCCTGGTGTTGTACGCGTGCATAGGCCTCGGTTGCTTCTTTGGCTGTATTTTACCATCACTACCATGGTGAGTGTTCTGATGAGCTCTTCCAACTAATCCCACCATCTCCTTTCGTACACAGGACAACACGTGCAGGGCTTAGATGTCACCCTCACACTGTGCAGAATATACGAGCAAGAACCAAGCGGTTCGGAGACTCTTTTTTTTGCCGCAACACCAAGACCTGGAATTCATTACCAGCTCAAGTGTTTTCTTCGTCTTACAGTCCCGGATCCTTTAAGCGGGACGTGAAAAAAGCATCTGAAGAGGCCGCCAAGCTAAATGACACCATTGTAACATTATTATTTTTGTCTTTAATGGTGACCCTCTTTCCTGAGACTTTGCATGTAGCTTATCATCAGGCGAGGTGAAGTCAAATTGGCGTGTCCTAGATTTTTTTACACCACTATGCGCTGTTACCGACACCTCTTGTGACAGACTTTGACAGTTCACGTGTGACACCTCAGTACATTAGCTGGTAAGGTACTATTTGCCAATATTTTTCCGCATTTCTCTCGTGCGAACCCGGGGCGTGTCAGCTAGTATGTAATATTAAACGAGACGCATAACATTAATGCAAGTTAATTATTAAAAGAAAGTTTTTCGCTTAAGTTACTATCTGTGAGCGAAAGTGTGATGTGGTGAAGTCATAATCTAGTTAAATATTGCCACAGACTATATATGTTTTTTTTTGGCAACAGTGTTTAGGTGTTTATCACAACAATTAAAGAATCAATTTCATTTATTCAGTTTAGGCACATAAAAAGCACATATGAACATCAAAACGTTACAATTAAGTAAAAAAATAATATATTAATATTAAATAATGTAAAAATAAATCATTGGAAAACGATTTTTAACCGCTGCGTGGTTCCCGGTAGAGTAGAATTTGGACCACCCCATCACTTCCCATACGGTGTACAAGACGACTAAGGGTTAGGGCTGTTTAACATCAGACAGATATATACAGTACAGACTCAGCTTTAGATGCATTGCTTGAGTCAACAATTGTGCCCGGAAGACTGCAATAGGCTCACCCCCTATTACGTGGGACTGAATTCAATGATTGGTGAAATGTGTGTGTTTTAATTCACCTCTGTCTAACCCTTCGGGGATATAGGCGTGAGTTTATGTTTATGTATGTTTGTTTTCGGCTCCACGTAATAGAGGGTGATCCTATTATCGTCTTCCGGGCAATATTGTTTGACTCGAGCCTTGTATCTGTGCCTGAGTCTGGGCTGTATATATCTGTCTGATGTTAAACAGCCCTATCCCTTAGTCGCCTTGTACGACACCGCATGGGAAGAGATGGGGTGGTCCAAATCCTACTCTGTCGGGAACCACGCAAACATGGTAATTTTTAATTTCCTGTTTACTGTTCGATGTAATTTTTTCCTGCAAGCGAAGTAAGTCTTGGTTCAATTTAAATACATAAATAAATATTAAGTAGGCTTACAAATTATGTTTAATGAGTACTGCAATATTAATAAAATTCTACGTAATATAATAATTTTCATTGTTATGAATAAAATAATAAAACCGAATAATCTCATGTAATGTATCACCTGACATCTGTGGTGACGGAGAAAGAATACAAGTATCACCATCCCATCTCATCCGGAGGGGGTCGTAAGAGGCGACTAATGGAACAATACGCAGACGATATCACTGCGAGAGAAGGAAAACTCGAAATTAAACCCTGTATCAACCCGTCTGCCCAGTGTGGAAACAGTAAGCCAAAGCCTCTCAACATTGAAAGAAAGAAAGAAAGAAAATACGTTTATTAAACACACACACACACACACACAAAAAAATAGTAATGCTAAATGCCATAATAGACCATGTACACAATCTTTCCTCTGCACCTCTGCCTACCCCTTCGGGGATATAGGCGTGAGTTTATGTTTATGTATGTTTGTTTTCGGCTTCACGTAATAGAGGGTGAACTTATTACCGTCTTCCGGGCAATATTGTTTGACTCGAGGCTTGTACCTGTGCCTGAGTCTGAGCTGCATACATCTGTCTGGTGTTAAACAGCCCTTTCCCTTAGTCGCCTTGTACGACACCGCATTCTCTACTTCATTAATACCATGTGTCAGTGTGGAGTGTGTGTTTAAAAGGCCGCAGTTCAGCTGATGCTGCAGATTAGGCACAATCTGCAGCGCTGGTTTTCAACTGTAGCCGAACCAAACCAAGTACCTTACTGTATTTGCCATTATTCCTATTAAAAAGAGATTGTCATTGGTCATTGGGAGAGGCCTATGTCCACCAGTGGACTGCGATTGATTGAACACCTGACAAGTGTGTCTCGAATTAGAAGATGGTCGTAAGTCAACTGGAGTACGAGGAATATGTCTTAGATACATCTGAAGACCCGAGACAGCGACCGGGTTTTGTCAGTTAAAATCTGCCATGACTTTTTATATTTGTCAGGATAACGTTTTTGACTTCACCTCGTAGGACGATTAGCTGAAAATAAATTCTCAGGAAAAAGGGTTACCATTACGACGTAGAATGTTAAAATGGTGGCACTCAGCTTGGCGGTCTCACGCTCCGCTTAAAGAACCCGGGATCGTAGGAACAAGGAAACACGTGAGCTGGTAAAGAATTCCAGGTCTTAATTTGGTGCGACAAAAAAAAGAGTCAACGAACCATAATTCTTAATCGGAGATAATAACACCTGGGTTTCCGGCACAGTAGAATTAGGGCTGGCCCTTCTCTTCCCATGCGGTGTCGTACAAGGCGACTAAGGGATAGGGCTGTTTAACATCAGACAGATATATACAGCCCAGACTCAGCCTCAGATGCATGACTCGAGTCTAGCAATAGGCTCACCCTCTATTACGTGGCACCGAATACAATTATTGGTGTAATGTGGATGTTAATTCACCTTTGACTAACCCTCCAGGAATAAAGGCGTGATTATATATGTATGTATGTTGTCCGTGTAGAGACAGAAAAAACACAAATATCACCACCCCATGTCATTCAAAGGATGTCGCAGACGATATCACTGCGAGAGAAGGAAAACTCTAAATAAAACCCTGGTACCAACACTTCTGGCTAGCGTGGATACTATTGATAAAACACCTAGGTGATGCCAGGGCACACGGCTAGTCTATAATAAATGTATAAGGAAAATTAAATACTATCGTGCTGCTGGTTAATTTTAATATCAACTTTCATCTAACAAAAAACTTCAATTTAATTAAATATTCAATGACTTAAAGTATTGCGTAAAGTTGAGAAAGAAATTGTAATTTATGTCTATAAGTGGTTGTTTTTTGTACTTGTTCATTATATTTGATTAAATGAAAATTTCTATAATATTAAATATTGAAAGAGGTATATTATAGCGATCAAGAGTAACTAGGTGTCGTTAAATTAATATAAAAATGAAAGAGTACCGCGATAGCCTAGTGGTATGGATAATGGACCGCTGAGACGAGGTCTCGTGTTCGATCCCAGGTTTACCATGGCACACACCGCAGGTTTATAAGTGCCTGGTTAATAGCAATAGGCTCGCCACCTATTACATTGGGACCTAAACATAAACTGGCGAAATGTAGGCGTTAGCACCTCTGCATCCCCTTCGGGGATATAGGCGTGAGTTTATGTTATATTATGTGAAAAAGAAAGATAATCTAGTTCTAATATAGTTCTCTGAGTATCTTGCTGGTATCTTCTCAGTAGAACTAACCTACCGAACCAGCGAAAGAATCATTTTTCAATGGTTTATTTTTACATTGTTTAATATTTTTTTATTATTTCTTGACGTAATTGTAAAATTTTGACATTTATATATGCTCTTTATGTGTACGGCACCGCATGGGAAGACATGGGCATAGTAAATAGATATTAATACTGTGACATGGGGGCGGTCCAAATTCTAATCTGCAGGAAATCACAATTATACTTTTATAAATTTACTAGCTGACCCACCCCAGCTTCGCCCGGGGTATATTTTGAAGCTTCATATCCCTTTGAGCCCGTATGTTTTAGTCTTCAAAATTTGTATGAAAAATTGCCGGATTTGTTAACATTTATTATCAATGCTCCGCTCCCTTAAGTAGTAGCGTGATGATATATAGCCTAAAACCTTCCTTGATAAATGGACTACCCAACACTGAAAGAATATTTCAAATCGGACCAGTAGTTCCAGAGATTAGTGCGTTCAAACAAACAAACAAACTCTGCAGCTTTATAATATTAGCTTTATAATATAGTCTTATCTATAGGACTGACTATTTTCAGGGGGAATGGAATTAGTCCGTAGAATGCTCCCCCACATCACACAGGTCATCTATTTGGAATAAGGGCACAACCGGTCTTTGAAAGTAGGTAAAATTATTTTTATTACTTCGTCCGCTTCTTATGAGGTCACACCTGTCCTAACAGCACTTAAGCAAGCCCCTTTTATTTACATAAGAGGGCAGACCAGCTTCGATCAAGCGCATATTTTTTATTGTACACCATTAAATTAAGATCATTACAAAATCTATAACAAGGAATCAGTACAATGGGCGGCCTTATCGCTTTAAGCGTTTTCTACCAGGCAAAATGAGTGGCAGTTGTTTGGCATACGTTTTCAATACAAATATATAATTATTATACCGTTAAGGTGGCAGAAAAGCACATGGTCCACCTGATGGAAAGTTTTGCCATCCTTCACAAGTACTTAAATATGACATAGTAATAAATGTAAATGTTATAACGCTAAAGAATTTGTTTGTTTGGATAGTTGAACGCGTTAACGAACACCTGGTTCTAATTTAAAAAAGAAATTGTGTTGAATAGACCACATTTCGAGGAAAGCTGTACGCTATATATCAACACGCTACTACCCAAGGGAGCGGATCAGTAATCATAAAACTCTACAAATTCGACAGATTCCCATAAATTATTAATTAAAATGCGATCATTTATGGGTTAAGGGTATGTCTAAGACTGCTTCTAACTATGCCATTAGCAGTAACGGGTAGGATCAACTAGTTTATACATAAAACCTTCCACAAAAAGGTTAGTCACGATTGTCTTCCCAGAAATCTGTTTTCTAATAGCATTTTGTCAGGCAAACAGTCTAAGGGAATCGCGAATAACATAACATAAACTCACGCCTATATCCCCGAAGGGGTAGGCAGAGGTGCTAGCACCCACATTTCGCCAGTTAATGTTTAGGTCCCAATGTAATAGGAGGCGAACCTATTGCCATTAACCGGGCACTTATAAACCTGCGATAAATACACACATAACTTCGAAAAGTCATTGGTGTGTGCCATGGTAAAACCTGGGATCGAACCCGAGACCTCGTATCAGCAGTCCATTACCTATACCACTAGGCTATCGCGAATAACCATATAAAAAAAATATCTAAACTACAGTGAAAACCGTAAGCAACAAAACCACAGATAATACAAAACTCATTGTATATTTTTAAAGTTCACAGAGAAAAAAAAGGCGCGGACGTGACGTCAGTGAAGGTAATTAATAAAATTATTCGTAATAGAAATTCATGAGCCGCCATTGCCTTAACTGTTAAAATATTATAATCGTAATATAATATTTTACTTTAATACACATATTGTTATATAACTAACATATAACATAGAATAATTTCACTAGCAGTTTAGGAACACCGCATTTTTTTCCATGGGTGTCGTAAGAGATAGGGCTATTATCTATCCGACAGTTAACAGGGAGACGAAGCCGCCTGCTTGACAGGAATAGGTTCGCTCCCTCTTACGAGAGACTGAAAATTATTGTTGGCAAAATATGGGTGTTATATTTTGTAGTATCGTTAAAATTCGTTTCTCATTAGAGCCAACAGAGATTTTAATGGAGTCTCGTGGGCACATAAAGGAGTTAACTTATTCAACACCAGCATACCAAAACTCAAAAGGATTATAAGCGATGCCTTCTTCGAAGGTTGAATGAGTATTGCTGCCTATTACTTTTTTTTTTCCCTCCCCTTTCATCTTTTCATCCCCCCCACCGGAGCCGGTGGAAGAGGTTATGTCGAACTCGAACCGACCAAAACGCACGCCGCCTGTGAGTCGTTTTTGGTTGCCGAAGGTGAGGTTAACAGGCACATTCCTCGCACCCATCAGAGGATGAGATGGCCCTCTGCTGAGGGCCATCTCTCTCAATCTGGCCCTCTGCTTAAGTGTGGGGACCACAGAGTCCCCAACTCGCCCCCGGAAATGGGGAGGCGCGCGGGGCCTGTTTCTGTCTTCTGTAATTTACACTTTGTATTCTTATACAAGATCTGTATTTAGTCGTAAAATCTTGTAATTGGCCTTCTTGTACCTATTTTTTTTTTATTTCATAGTATTATTGAAGTTTTTTTTTAAAGAATACAATAAAATATATCTTTGCCTGCCTCTTCGGGGATTCATGAGCGTGAATATTATGTTTGTATGTAATATTTGTGTTAATTTCCCGACGTTTAGGCTGCTTTTCAGAGGCCATGGTCGCGGAGAAATTTCATCCCACGCACGCTCAAGCTGTGGAATGAACTTCCTGCTGCGGTTTTGCCAATCGCCTACAATATGGGGTTCTTTAAGAGTGGCATCAGAAGGTTTCTCCAGGGTCGGCAGCGCGATTGTAACGCCCCTAGTGTTGCACACGTCCATATGCCACGGTAACCACTTCCCATCAAGTGGGCCGTGTGCTGTCTACCACGTAAGTGGTATAAAAACCCGGAAGGAACTCTAGATGTACCTATTTATATATTGTTATAAATGAAACAGATTTTCATTTATTTGTTTCTTTCATTTAAATTCTCGACGTTTCGTTTGCTATCTTTATAGTTAATTATTTTACGTCTGAACTATCTAATTAAATGGATTATAAGTGATAGAAATATTCACGCTTATAAATCTCCCGAAGGGTTAGACAGAGATATATTAACATCCACATTTCAATAACTACGATTTTCGGTCCGAATATAGGGGTAAGCCTATAAGTCATCAAGCGGGCACTATGTCCTGGGCTGTATGTTTACTGTCGGTTGAAGAACAGCCCTATCCCATAGGTGCCTTCTACGACCCCCACGGGAAGACCTTATTTTACTCTACCGGGAACCAACACGGCAATACAAATATTACACAAAATAAATCGCGATAGAAACTTTATTAAAATTAGTTTCATTGGACGCGTCTCATACACTTTCGACAGTGTTATCACAATATTCAGTAATTAAAGTATAAAACTCACCATTTTTTCCATATAATCTAAGAAATTTCTTCAAAATAAATATCCAAAAAACGCACTACAATAGTCCGCCTTTAACACTTTTTATGTGAAAAAAAAAAACACAACTGTCACTGCATTCCCGCGTTTTTAATCTTAGTTTTTTAAATTCATTATTTCGTTGCACAGATAAAAGTGTTTTTGGTATATTATTTTTATATAATATATTAAATTTTCTAGCTTGAACACGTTGTGAATGTATGAAGGAAGGATCGCAACTGAATCGTAGAGAGATCGTATGAAGAAAGTGGGTGGCTGTTTCCGACACACCATAAAGATGTAAGCTTTACTCTGTGAGATAGACCAGTGAGAAATCAAGTTTATGTTGTACATGCTATGGTACAAATTTATTCGTTATCTGTGGAATAACATAATGGTAATGCATTAAAAGGAAAATGAACTTTGACGCTTTATGTTTATGGTTGATATTTTAATATTAATTTTGAAAGCTTGTAGAAATATTAGCTTAGAAAATCGCAAAAATAGATAGGTAGGTATGTATAATTTTATAATTAATAATCAAATATGGTTAAGAGATATTTTTACATAACCTTAGCAAAATGGAAAAGAAATTATAAAATATGTAAAACAGATGTAATTGTTACGTACAACTTAACGGAAATAACATTTTAGCGTAACATTGAATGTTCAGACATTTTGTTTTTTAGCCACGACGGAATGACGACGGTACCTACTGCGTTTGGGGTAAGTGAAAAGTTATTATATTTGGGGTAAGAGGTGTTTTTACAAATCCTTGTTGGCACTTTTCTCCAAAACTCCTAGTCCGATTTTAATGCATTTTTCAGATAGGTACAAGTTTGGGTTTGACTCAGCCTCAGATGCATGTCTCAAGTCAACAATAGTTCCGGGAATATGGCAATAGGCTCCATTATTACGTGGGACGGAATTCAATGATTATTGAAATGTGGGTATTGATTCACCTCTGCCTAACCTTCCGGGGATAAAGGCATGATTACATGTATGTATGTTTTTCAATAGGTCAACAAACAGGTCCACAGGCCACGGTAACCACTTTCTATCAGTTGGGCCGTGAGCTTGTCTGACACCTAAGTCGTATAAAAAATGTCCAGTAGTGAAGTGCGATAGGCTTATTAATTGATATAATATGACTTTTAAAAGATTGTGGAAAGGCACCATCGTAAAATCGTGTGAAAATTTAACAAGTGCGTGTGTCCATACGTGTAAATGATCTAACATAATATAATATCTGAAATGAAAGTAAAACAAAATGGTGGATATTAAGTTCGCGTGTTTCAGAAGTGGGGCACGGGGCTCGTGGTAAGATATAGTTACAAGTCACAGTAGCAGGAAAGCAAAAGTGTTATTTATCACCATTACGGTGTGATGGCCTCTGTGGCGTGGTGGTTGAGAACACTACTGCTACCCAGACGCAGGTTCTTTCCCCGCTCAGTGCAAGGAGGAGGTAGGACACGACGGTATTTACGTCCAATTGAGCAGTCCGACTGGGGAAGTACCTACGCCTTATAGAATACCGCGGCCATTATAACCTCGTGTTGTGTTCCCGGCGGTCAGTAGGGTAGCCAGAGCTCACTGGAGAGTTTTTGTGCCGTCAGTGGGTAGACCAAAGGCTTGTCCTGCTTTGTCTTTTACACTGACGGCACAGACACTCTGTGCTTACAGGGTTGGCAGCGCGAGTGTGACTGCCTTGGTTTTTCACACGTCCATAGGCCGCGATAGCCACTTTCCACCAGGTGGGCCGTGTGCTTGTCTGCCACCTAAGTGGTTTAAAAAATAATATATACTCAATATGTCTATTGGCATTATTAACACATTATGCCATCAGTCTGGGTTATCATACGAATGTCTATGGGATACCGGACACTATTGTAACAATCAGGAATTGATTTCTAGTTTGTCGCACCGCCAATAATACAACAACTTTTATCCCATACCTAATTAAGAATTTATGAAACCCCCGTCACAAAAAACAACCTCCAAAAAGTCGAAAATAATTAACTTTGATACCTAGTAATACATATTTTGATGCAAACCTTGTCATGTCGGGGGACCCTAGCTCGTAGAACATTTCGTCATATTATCGGAACGATCCAAAGCCCCCGACAATGACAACGCTTAAATCAAAACATGTATTACTAGGTATATCAAAGTTATAGGGCTAGCTAACACAACTTATTTTCGACTTTTTGGGGGTTGTTTTTTGTGACGGGGGTTTTTTAAATTCTTACGCTACCTCATACCTCATTTCCGCATGCATTAAGAGTTTAAATCGATAAAACAACTGCAGTTGATAATGAATCTGGTACTGAAAAGCCTATAATAAAATTGGCGGTGTGACAAACAAGAAAAAAGAATTTGATTGTCAAACTTGTGAGACCACGACTTCGGCATCGTCTATAGCAGTCGTTAAGGGTGGTTGGACTTGGTAATGTTGAAAACAAATCAAATAAAACCACACGCCATCTCTGGCCTCAAACGCTGGATTATTTCATCCACGCCACTGCATCCCAGCTGAACCTGGGCCATCTACCATTGCAAGATGGCTCCATCAGCTGTAGAAAGCACGTTGGCCTGGTCTCTGTGAGTGACATATAGTCGTATCTATCTCCCGCAGGCCTGCGCTCGGAAAACCAGCTCACCCAACCACGTGGAGAGCTTCAGAGAAACCATCTACAGGGCTTCTGCCACCTCGGCCGGAATTGGAGGTTTCAAACCACACACCCCGAACGACCAAAGAGGCCTAAAAACGTGATGTGTACCTGCCTGATAAAGTCACTTTACCATCATAACATTAAATCATTTCACAGTCTTGCCAGCCTCAAATATTAAAAGTAGGCGCGTCAAGAATTCGCGAATTTTTACATAACAATACGCTTGGAAAGTTTCTCGTTCCACCACAGATAAACAATATATTCTATAGATCCACAGATACGACAAGTGTTGCGTATACTCTGTGTTACGAGGCCGACAGGTGACTGTGGGTGGCAGACATTGTTATATGCTTAGTAACAATAAATTGATATGTTATGCTTTCAACTTGTTATTGTCGTTTAACTTAAAACTTACTTTTTAGGCATCATTCTCTCACATTGCGACCTGAGACGATGTGCACTGTCCGGTATGAAAGAAACTTCATCCCACACACGCACAAGCTGTGGAATTAACTCCGCTGTGGGTTTTCCAAGCAACTTCAGAACTACAGTATGGGGTTCTTTTAGAATCCTATAGGAGGTTCCTACAGAATCGGCAGCACGAGTGTGGCGCAATTGGTGTTGCATACGTCATCAGGTGGACCGTGTGCTTGTCTGCCAATTAGGTGGTATAAAAAAAAGAAACGGAAGTCTTCAAGGATCACTTCGTTGTACTTCTGTCTATCTGTCAAGACCTTTTTCTCGGGAAAATGTTGATGCATCAAGTTAAAATTTATACTAAACTAGCTGTCGCGGCAAACGTTGTTTTGCCATGTTAAAAAAAATTATGGTGGACTACCCTTAACATTTAAGGGGATGAAAAATAGATGTTGGCCGATTCCCAAACCTACTCAATATGCTCACAAAATTTCATGAGAATCGGTCAAGCCGTTTCGGAGGAGTACGGGAACGAATATTGTGACACGAGAATTTTATATATAAGATAACTCAAGTCTACAATCTTTTACAGCTGTGAAAAAATCGATCTTCTAGGTCAACGCAATAAAATGATATTGTCATGTTTGTTACATAAGTTCGTTCCTCAATTCAGTTTTGTATGGAACCCGTGGGGCACCCTACACCACTCGCTGCAAGACGGTTATATACAGGAAGATTTGAATGACTTCAGACAAGGCTCGGTCGCTTAGTAGCGTGAACATTTCCTCTGTAAGGAAAAGATGAAATTTAATGTACACTTTACAAAACCTCATAACTATAACGGCTTTTCAGCTACTCAAAGGTTTGCTGGGAGAGAACACATATTGAGTTAAGCTCGCCTTTGTACATGTTTCTTATTTTTTTGTGTATGATATCTGTGCCGTTTGTGTGCAATAAAGAATTTATTAAAAAAATAAACATCACGGGTTTGAATCCAGCCTGAACTTATAAAAAATTTCCTATCTTAATTGATTTGAATATTGCATACCAAATGCTAACTCTCTTGGTGTTGCACACGTCCATAGGCCACGGTAACCACTTTCCATCAGATGGCTGTGTGCTTGTCTGCCACTTAAGGCCATGACAGACAGACAGACGGACTATGAAGTGATCCTATAAGGTCTTTTTAGCCTTTTGGGGTACGGAAAAAGATAAAAAGATCACTAGTGTTGCTCCAATCACAATCTCAAATAATTAACACTACCAATGGCACGAGCCCCGCAAATCTTAGTCTATCATACCGCCATTGATTGAGACCGCATCGAAAGTATCATAAATCATAGATTGTAGCTTTTCTCTCCTCATATTCGTGTCGACAGTCGACACGCGTTTTATAATTGCCAATATATTGCCATAACTAATGACATCAATGAATTTAATATAAAATAATGGCAGTCTGTCCGTCTGTACCATGGCGAATGTTCCGATGTGCTCTTCCAATTAGTCCCACCCTCACCTTTCAAGAAGAGTATCATGAAAACAGACTCGCGTAAACTCGAAATCCTGAACGAATTGAGACGTTTTTCCACGCTAGAGCAGCGGTGTCAATTCATGGAATACTGCTCGCATTTTTTGGTATAGCTCCACATAGTACTTACTAGATGCTCTCGACAGGTTGCAGCGACGAGCGGTCCGCATTATTAGGCCTCCTGAGGCCACGAACACCCTAGAGTCTTTGCAGATGCGTGAGAGCAGAGATGTTGCTTCCTTGGCAGTATTTTACCGTCTCCAGCATGGTGACTTTCCAATTCGTTCCACCCTATCCTTTCTTATACAGGAGAACACAGATAATAAAATAATAAAGCCCGTTTATTTCCAATCCACAATTGTTTTCACATGCATTTTTATATATTTAACACTAATAGGTAAATAACTAGTTTCTTCTATTTATTTTTATTTTTTAATATTCGCTATCTTAATTTTCTTCTTTACCATTGGTCGGAACCCCTTCAGGGTAAAGTCCTCCTCCAGCTTTTTCCAAACCTCTCTGTCCATAGTTTTCTTCCTCCATTCGCTTCCAGCTATCGCTTTTATATATAGAACACAGGCTTAAATATAACCCACATACGATGCAAACAATTTCAATAAAAATCAAGCGGTTCGGTGATTCTTTTCTATGCTATACAAGATCTTGGAATTCTTCACCAGCTCACGTGTTTCTTCATACAGTCCCGGGTCTATTAGGCGGCGTGTGAACAAGCATCTAATGAGGCCGTCGATCTGAGTATTCTCTTTCATGAGACTTTGTTTTCAGGTCCCCACCAGAAGGAGAAGTTGTACTGACGACCTATATAAAAATGTATACGTCTTCTATAGATATGTAACTGAGATAGAATCACGCACGTTGGGAGAGACCCAGGTCTAGCAGTGGTGGTAAGGCTCTGAGTCAGACGGCAGACGCGCCCGTAAAAACTAAACTAAACCAATTCCTAACCAAAGATGGAGAACAAGGGATAAAAGCTTACACTTTAGGTCCGATCAAACTTGGCGTTTAATAGAGAAGATGGTTGGAACTTACCAAGACCACCAGTTAGGGTTAATTAAAGTTTCGCTTAATAAACCCGCGACCATGGCTGCTAAAAAGTAGCCGAAACGTTGAATTAAATATAAATAATAAAATAATACCATGTAACTCGCATAGAATCCATTAAAAATCGATCTTATCTTATCTATTTCACAAATAATAAAAACAATTTTCTATCAAAATATATTTGACACAAATAATAAGAAAAATAAATCACCCACAATGGCGGTTCGCGCCAAAATATTGACATTTGAGAGAAAGCGAGGGAAACATCCGCGTTCGGCCAATATGGCCGCTGTTATGTACAATATCGGAATGTGACATACTTCTGTTAAATGAAAAGCGCCCCATTGTTGGTAATTACGTGATTATGATGACAAAGGCTGGGCGTTTACGCAAATCGTACATTTTGAGGTTATGAGTGTGCAAATATTTGTTTTCTATCACCTTTTACGGACATTTTATATTGTGTGTAACCCACTGATTCAACAGATATCTAAAACGACCTCTTTAGGTATCATTATAATCAAATAACTCCAGTCCCTGATTATATCCAGAGTACTTGGGAGCTCGAGATATATACATACATGTAATCATACCTTTATCCCCGGAGGGTTAGGCAGATGTTGAATTAACCCTCACACTTCACCAATCATTGAAGTCGGTCTCACGTAATAGGGGTGAGCCCATTAGTTTTAGTCTTCCCCACTGACAGCACAAACTCTCCAGTGAGCTCTGGCTACCATACTCACCGCCGGGAACACAACACAAGGTTATTATGGCCGCGGTATTCTGCAGGGCGGAGGTCGGTTGGACGGAAAGAAAGAAAGAAAATACATTTTATTTTTGGTGCAACACAAACATACTTAAAACTAAACAGTGATATTTATTTATTACCTATTTAGTGCTTGTATTGGGCACATTTAGGTTACACCAAGAATGGTAATACTGTCGTGTCCTCTGAAGTCAGCCCTAGCAAAGGGCGTAGTGGATCGAGTACTCGGTAACTCGATTTTAGTTCGTTTAAGTCCGATATGACCACCCCCGGTGACCAACGGAACTAATTCAAATTAAACCAACCCCATACTATTTTTTTATATAGAATACGTCTATTAGACTTCGCCTTGCCTGATGGTAAGCTGAAGGCAAAGTCTCAGAAAAGAGGGACACCATTACTTACACATACCATGTGACAATGGTGACACTCAGCTTGACGGCCTCATCATATGCTTTTTCACGCCCCGCTTAAAGGACCCGGGACTGTAGGAAGAAGGAAACATGTGAGCTGGTAATTAATTCCAGGCCTTAATGGTGCGTCAGAGGAAATAGTCACCGAACCGCTTGGTTCTTGATCGGGTGTTCTGCACCGTGTGCGGGTGACATCTAAGACCTGCACGTGTTGTCCTGTGTAGGAAAGGGGAGGGTGGGACTAATTGGAAGAGCTCATCAGAACACTCACCATGGTACAGACGGTAAAATACAGCCATGGACGCAACATCGACTCTACGCATCTGTAAAGGTTCTAGGAGGATACTCTTACCAATTACGCCACAGCCGCTGTCAGCGAGGCAAAACTGTCATCCGTGACGTTACACAATTCGTTCGGAAGCGTAATGTCACAAGATGGCGGCATATAGTGCAAGTCAACTGTGTTTTTAAAGAGAAATCTTGTTTCAACAATGATTGGGCAGCTGTGAGTTATGCAATATGGTGACATATACACTATATGTGTTGTTTTAAGCACATTCTTGTTATCGCAGAGGTAATTTATAGCAAATAGGAAGTACCCCTAAACCTAGTTCGGAAGTCCAACTCTCAAATACATATGTTATAACAAGCAATCGTGTTACACAATAAAACTAAAACCCGACCAATGAAAAATCACGCTATAAAAAAGTATTAAACAAGAAAATATCAAGGATAGCCGTGGTCGTATGCCACTTTTCCCTAGAATGTATTGTTTTGTTAGACTAAGTGGCATACGACCACGGCTATCCTTGATATTTTCTTGTTTAATACTATTTATAGCGTGAAGTATCACCATCCTTCAGTTCATGAAATTGTTGGTTCGAGTGCACTGCCACCGGCAAACTTCATAACCTAGAATTTAAAAAAAAATAGTTTAAAACTGAACCCGACTACTGAAAAATCACGCTTTAAAAAGTTTTAAACAAGAAAATATCAAGGATAGCCGTGGTCGTATACCACTTTTCCCTAGAATGTTTTGTTTTGTTAGATATTTTCTTGTTCAATACTTTTTAAGTAGTCAGGTTTTAGTTTTAAACTTAATTTTTAATTGTGTGTTCCCGGCAGAGTAGAATTTGGGCCACCCCATCTCTTCCCATGCGGTGTCGTACAAGGCTACTAAGGGATAGGGCTGTTTAACATCAGACAGATATATACAGCCCAGACTCAGCCTCAGATGCGGGGCTCGAGTCAACTATAGTGTCCGATATACGGCAATAGGTTCACCACCTAATACGTGGGACCGAATACAGTTATTGGTGAAATGTGGGTGTTAATTCAAATCTACCTAACCCTCCGGGGATAAAGGCGTGATTTTATGTATGTATGTATGTATTTTAGGGCAAGCAACAGCTATAATTTATACATATTTGTAATGTCCTTTCAGATGATACCAAACACGACATATTTATCTCAAGTTTATTTTTTAACACAGTACTTTATGACCGCTAGAGGGCGCTACCTTAAATTCAGTGATACGTCATATAGCCTATAACCAGCGGATGACCAAGACGCTTCTAATAATACCTCATTTGTCCAGTTTTAATAAGTAATTCGGAAGTTATGACGGAACAGATAAACCTATATACATACATACATACTCGTAGCCTGCCAAAAAAAAAAAAATCCGCCTCCTTCTGTGGGCAAGTAATGCTCGTGAAGGAGGCGGGGCGAGAGCGGCAGCGGGAGCGACGAAGGATCGCAAGACAAGCTGCCCGCGTACGAAGGCAACTCGGGCGTCAGAGGTCGATGAACGACCTCCGCCCCCCATGAGCGCCGGCCTGGGGGTGACAGGTGGAGCCGCCAGTCACCCTGGCAGATGCAGGACGCGGCGGTGGCGCGCCTAGCGCGCCTCCCCGTTTCCGGGGACGAGTTGAGGACTCTGTACACCCACACCCGAGAAGAGGGCCAGATCGTGAGAGATGGCCCTGGGTCGGCCGGGGTGCGAGGGATATGTCTGTCAACCTCACCTTCGGCAACCAAAACGACCCACAGGCGGCGTGCGTTTTAGTCGGTTCGAGTCCGACATAACCTCCTCCACCGGCTCCGGTGGGGAGGTATCTGTGGGGATTTTGCGCACGTAAAAAAAAAAAAAAGGCTGCCAAAAATCATAACCTCCTTTGGCTTCGCCGTAATCGGGTAAAGAGGTTTACTACTTTTGAAAGCATTTTAAATTATGCTCACTTTAAGTCTAGAGATAGCCCTGTGCGTAGAATGTAGTAGAAAATTATTATTGTGAGATGGCAATCTCATCTGTACATATTTATTTTCTGCTAAATGTTCGTGCGTATGAATACATTATCTAAAGATTTCACCTAACTAAGTGTGCCGGTGACATAAGGTCGACAACGAATCTTGTCATTGTGCGTTACCTAATGAAAGGTTCTCAATGTTTTTTTATTATTATTATAATCTATATAATAATAATAATAATAAATTCCACGACATTCTACACAACGCTATCTAGACCCATGGTAAGCATACCTTAATTAGCTTGTGTTATGGGGTCTAGAACGCGGATAAACATACTTAGATACTTTTTTTTGTAAATACATACATAATATACATAGAAACACACAGACCAAATATTTGCACTGAGCGAGAATCGAACCCGCGCCCCCTGCATAGCAGTCGAATGCTCTACCGCTACGCAATTTCTGTTCGTTAGTCTGTTAATATTCGAGAATGGCTGAACGGATTGATCTTATCTTGGTCTTGAAATATTCGTGGAGGTCTAGGTAAGGTTTAAGAGGTGAGAAAAATTCGAATAATTGCCGGGAACCGACGTCCACGCGGGCGGAGCCGCGGGTAAAAGCTAGTTTTTTCATACAACTTAGTTGGCAGACAACACGTGTGTAACACCAGGGAAGTCACACCCGTGCTGCCGACCCTGTAAGAACAGAGATTTTATGTGCCCTCAGTGCAGAACACAAAATCAGGACAAGCCTTTAGTCTTCGCACTGATAACACAAAAACTCTCTAGTGAGCTCTGACTACCCTACTCACCATCGGGAACACAACACGAGGTTATTATAGCCGTGGTATTCTGTAGGGTGGAGGTACTTCCCCAGTCAGACTGCTCAATTGGGACGGAAATACCGTCGTGTGCTACCCCCTTACTTACTAATTACAAATACATGTTCGTACAACAACGGGGACCAATGGCTTACCGTGGTCTCCGAAGCAAAAAAAACTCCAACTAATCCCACCCTCTCCTTTCCTACATAGGACAACACGTGCAGGGCTTAGATGTCACCCTCACTCTATGCAGAATACACAATCAAGAACCAAGCAGTTCGGAGGCTCTTTTCTTTGCCGCACTACCAAGACCTGGAATTCATTACCAGCACACCTGTTTCCTTCTTCCTACAGTCCCGGGGCGTTTAAGTGGGGTGTGAAAAAGCATCTGATGAGGCCGCCAAGCTGAGTGCCACCATTGTAACATTACTTAATGTCTGCAATGGTGACCCTCTCAGAATCAGGCGAGGAGAAGTCAAGTTGGCGTGTCCTATATAAAAAAAAGCTGCCAAACTGGTTTGAGTAACGCTGTCCTAACCTAATCCATGGTAAAGACTCTTAGGCCTAGCACACACCGCTGGAAGCGCGGCGAAGATCATTCTAAGACATCATTTTAATATAAACTTTAATGACCTTGACATACGGTCGAAACTAAAGTCGTGCGCATGCTCTTGATGATGTCCTAAAATGATCTTTGTCGCGCTTCCAGCGGTGTGCGCTGGGCCTTACTGTACCTAATCCCCTCATTACCCTTTCTTGAGTATCTTCACAAAGCCTAGTTAATTAAACTCTTGCAGATTAGAGGATCTTACCGCCGGTGTTCTTGCAAAGTGGTCATTACTCAAATTTTGAGCAATAACTCATTAAATACAAAGAAAATTTTTGCTTTTGGCAAACGTTTCGAGTATGACGTCACTCGGATAGGTAGGTACTATTGTTATGGGTTTCATAATATTTTCATCTATGTAAACCTTATACCATAAAAACCTAACTTATCCCTCATTAATATGCGCCTACCACTACAGAGAATGCCTACGGCATTAAGTCCGCCAATGTCCTCACTGGGTCGGCCGGGGTGCGAGGGATATGCCTGTCAACCTCACCTTCGGCAACCAAAGCGACCCACAGGCGGCGTGCGTTTTAGTCGGTTCGAGTCCGACATAACCTCCTCCACCGTCTCCGGTGGGGAGGTATCCGTGGGGATTTTGCGCACGTTAAAAAAAAAATGTCCGCCAATGTAAATCGTGCATAAAGAATAAATAAATAAAAAAACCGCATGGTCTCCGGTAGAGTAGAATTTGGGCCACCCTATCTCTTCCCACGTGGTGTCGTACAATGCAACTTGGGATAGGGCTGTTTTTTAATTTAAACAACTTAAGTCGCTCAACGAGCTATGGAGAGGGCTATGCTCGGTATTTCCTTATGTGATCGCGTCAGAAATGATGATATCCGTAGGAGAACAAAAGTAACCGACGTAGCCCAGCGGATTAGCTCGTTGAAGTGGCAATGGGCGGGACACATAGCGCGCAGAACAGATGGCCGATGGAGCAAAAAAGTTCTGGAATGGCGACCGCGTGCGGGCAGACGTAGCGTAGGACGCCCAACGGCCAGGTGGAAGGACGACCTCATGAAGGTCGCCGGGAAGCGCTGGATGCGGGCTGCTTTAGATCGGTCATTCTGGAAGTCTGTGGGAGAGGCCTATGTTTAGCAGTGGACTGTGTGTGGCTGACATGATGATGAGGTGGCAGACAAGCCCACCTGATGGAAAGTGGTTACCGTGACCTACGAACGTGTGAAACATCATGGGAGTCACACCAGTGCTGCTGACCCTGTAAGGACAGAGAGTTTCTTTGCCGTCAGTGTAGAAGACACAATTAGGACAAGATTTTGTTCTTCCCATTGATAGCAAAAATCTCTTAACATCAGACAGATTTATACAGCCCAGACTCAGCCTCAGATGCATGACTCGAGTCAACAATTGTGCCCGGAATACGGCAATTGGCTCATCCCCTATTACGTGGGACCGAATTAAATGATTAGTGAAATGTGGGTGTTAATTACACATAGAAATATACACACATATAAAATACCCTCACAAATACACATCGAACAAACAGGGTAATTTATCTGAAAAATCTAACATTGCATTGTTTGAAAGGTCTTTTCTGTATTCAATAAAATTATAATTGATTAATATTACGAAGCAACTGTATGCCCGCTGCTCAGTAACAATCAATTGTTAATTACGCAACGTCTGTAGAACACTGCCTCCAAAATACAGGCATTAGCCTAGTTTGGGTATCAGTACTCACTATTTAAGAAATTATAACTACTTCATTGATGTCAAAGTGATTGTAACTGTAAATTTTTTGTATGAATAAAATTTTTATTATTTTTATTATTATTATTATTTATTCCTTTTTTTTTGTACCAATATTTTTTTTTCGTTTTTTTACATTTATTTTATAAGCCATATCACAGATTCCACAGTATGAAACCTGTAATTTGGAAGGAACTGTCTCCTGAGATACAGGTTGAGGACCTAGTTCGGGAGACAGAGACTGTATGTACCTAGATGTATAACAAAATGATACAATAAAATTTTATTATTATTATTATAATTAAATTCACCTCTGCCTAACCCTCTGGGGATAAAGGCGTGATTATATGTATGTATGTATGCTAATCGTTTCCACCGAAAGAAGGATGTACTAAAAAAATGTATAAGTAATCTTGTCTACTAAACAGACGAAGGAGCCTGCATGACAAATACTAGCTTTCTCTAGACCCTTAGGTGACAAATACGGATCCATTGCCGTCATTTGGGTCAACCGCAAATTACCTAACGTTCCGTCAAATGCCTACTGTTGTATTTATACTAGATTCTGCCTGCGGCTTGTTATGGGGAATTTTTGACAGATATTGATAAGTTTTGACCTAGATTTTATCGCATTTAACTTTCATATTTATATATACATATCATAATGTAATGACAAAGCGCTCACTTGACGGCAGTAGGTTACTATAAGGAGGTAGGACACGGCGGTATTTCCGCCCAATTGAGCAGTCCGACTGGGGAAGTACCTATAGAATACCGCTGCTATAATAACTTCGTATTGTGTTCCCAGCGGTGAGTAGGGTAGCCAGAGCTCACTGGAGAATGTGTGCTGTCAGTGGGATGACTAAAGGCTTGTCCTACTTTGTCCTCTACACTGACGGCACAGATACTCTGTGCTTACAGGGTGGGCAGCGCGAGTGTGGCTTCTCTGGTGTTACACACGTCCATAGGCCACGGTAACTACTTTCCATCCGGTGGGCCGTGCGTTTGTCTGCCACCAAAGTGGTTAAAAAAAAAAAGTAGGCATATTACTTGGGACAGAAAAACATGGTGATATGTGGGTGTCAATTTACTTCTGGCTAGCCCTTCGGTGATTTGCAGGCGTGCTGTCGGAGTCATAAAAGATGATTTACCAATCAAAACAATAAAATTCATATTTTGATTGAGGCGTTTTCGAATCGGGGGACCTTGGATCGTCTGATAACATGTGGGAATGGTTTACCAGTTAGGGGTTCCCGACGCGACAACTCTTGAATCAAAACATTACTAGCTAGGTACATCAAAGTTAAAGGATTATTTTTAACTTTTTGAAAATATATTTGTGTCGGGGGATTTCCAAATTTGTTTAATTTAACTTTTGATATTTTGCAAAGAAAGAATCAAATAATCAATTTTATTTATTCAATTTAGGCACATAGAGAGCACATATGAATGTCAAAATTGTACAATTGTTTTAAGTAATATAAAAATATTAAAAAATGTACGAATAAACCTTTGCAAAATGATTCTTTCGCTGGTTCTTAGTTCTACTGAGAAGATACCAGCAAGAAACTCAGAGAACTGTATTAGAACTAGATTATCTTTCATTTTTAAATTTGCTTTAGTTTACAATGTATGTTGCGCGAGCAAGCAAGAGACTTATGTTGACCACGCATTTATATCATCAAGATACTCATCTACTTTATAGTAACCATTATTCATTAAAGTTTTTTTTTATACCACTTAGGTGGCAGACAAGCGCACGGCCCACCTGATGGAAAGTGTTTACCGTGGCCTATGGACGTGTGTAACACCAGAGAAGTCACACTCGCGCTGCCGACCCTGTAAGCACAGAGTTTCTATGCCGTCGGTGTAGATGACAAAGCAGGACAAGCCTTTAGTCATCCCACTGACAGCACAAATTCTCCGATGAATCAAAGAATCAAAGAATCAATTTCATTTATTCAGTTTAGGCACACAAATAGCACATATGACCGTCAAAATTTTACAATTGGGTATGTCATGAAATAATATAAAAATATTAAACAATGTACAAATAAACCATTTGAAAATAATTCTTTCGCTGGTTCGGTAGGTTAGTTCTACTGAGAAGACACCAGTAAGAAACTCAGAGAACTATATTAGAAATTATTATTTTTCTTTTTTTTTTTGTGTAAGCTCTGACTACCCTACTCACCACTGGGAACACAACACGAAGTTTTATAAAAATAAGTAAAAGTTTTATAGAAATATTATAAAAATATTAAATAATGTATAAATAAACCATTGGAAAATTATTCTTTCGCTGGTAGCTTAGTTTTACTCAAACCTATTGCCACTTGTCTATAGGGACGGTAGTCGATCTGTACTCTTCAATTTATAAATTACCACACTCCACATCAAATAATATAATTAAGACATACAACTCTGCCGTATGTTCACGACTGCGTGACAGGTTATAAGCAGTAACAAAGCAAATGATATATTTGATGAGTGTTAGGGCGTCTCTATATGCAGCTGCTTTTATTATTATTGCGCGCGATCTGCATTATTTTAAACTGCTTAAACTAGATAGTTGACGGATAATATCATGGCCTACTTGATGAGAAGTGGTTACCGTGGCCTATGAACGTGTGTAACACCAGAGGAGTCACACTCGCGCTGCCGACATAGAGTGTTTCTGTACCGTCAGTGAAGAAGACAAAGCCTTTGGTCTACCCACTGACAGCACAAAAACTCTCCAGTGAGCTCTGGCTACCCTACTCACCGCCGGGAACCCAACACGAGGTTATTATGACCGCGGTATTCTGTAGGATGGAGGTACTTCCGAAGGAAATACAGTCGTGTCCTACCTCCTCCAGAATTCGCGTCGTCGCAAACAAACAGAAATAAATTTGAAAACAAAAAATAATTGTGTTCAGTATCGTTAACATAGACAAAGTTTTTTTTTTAATTTAAATATCTGTACAGACACAACCGCGTTACAAAATATATAATAGTATAGATGGTTTATATTAAATTTTTTAGCAATAAATAAATTAAATTTTACTTGTAAACATAATTTCAACAAATTCAAATTCAAGTTGAATTTGAAAGCATAATTGAGTCGATTAAATCTACAACAGAGATGACTCTCATAATCATAATCATAATCATAATCATATTTATTCTGTGGATCATAGGTTAGTTATAAAGGTCTTATAAGTTATATTACGTACGCTATGTCCTACCACATGTGGTTTACAGATTATTATACTAAATGAAAATTTAAATTAATACCCAACCTGCAAGTATTATATCAACTGCATTATCCAAAAAAATAAAAGAATAAAAATCAATCAAGCACTAAATATTATGTCAGTATATGTATAATAGATGTCAGTTAATATTACTAATGTCAATAAATTATCAAAAGCATTACATATTAAACATCAGATACAAATTGGATCATTAAGCAGCTACAGAATATATCCAATAAGTCAATATTCAACTTCAAATACATGATTAATAGAGATAATATAATTCAAATAAATGTCAATTAATATTCAATGTCAATTATACATGTGGTATATCAATGAATGCTAGTCATTTAATAGTGTTATCATTTAAAAAAGTTACAATCGAGTAGTATGTCTTATTCACCAAGAATACTAATAATTCTTTTTTAAATATATTTATATTTGTCTCTAGCCTTATTGATTTTGGCAGTTTGTTATACATTTTTGGTGCCATAGCAAAGATACTGTTATGGTAAAGTGCCGTTTTGCAGGTAACTAGATGCAATTTATCTGCTCGACGTGCACTACTAACTACCTCAAACTTTTCCATATTTTGCCTAACAAACATAACAGTCTCATAGATGTAAAGGCATGGCATAGTCAATATTTTATGTTTCTTAAAATATGGTACACAACTGTCAGTTCTTCGTAGATGGTACATTGCTCGTATGCATCGTTTTTGTGCTATGAAAACCCTCTCCTTACCAGTGGCATTACCCCAAAATATAATTCCGTACCTTAAAATTGAAGAGACGAGACCATGATAGGCTGTAATTAATGTACTTTCATTTACAGTTTTCCTAAGCATGTATAGATTGTAGGAGTATTGATGTAATTTAGTGCACACATTTTGAATCTGTTCGTTCCAATTCAAAGAATTATCTATATAGAGACCAAGAAACTTTGTGATCTCTGTTTTATTGATTGATTTACCATTGTAATGTATATTTATGTCAAGTGATTTATTTTTTCTTTGTCCAAATTGCATTAATGTCGTTTTGTCTAAATTAATTTTCAGATTATTCGTGGCAAGCCAGTCAATTACAGTAATAATATTCTCATTAATGTCATTTTCTAAGTCATTAGCATCATTATTATTCTCTCTCTGATTACATCTTTTATTACATCTCTAAATCTAGTGGAAATTCAAAATGGCTGACGTATTAATATTTATGAAAATATTCACACATTTGAGCATGTCGTGTGTGAGCTTGGTGTGAAAATACAATTTATTATAATGATAATGATTTATTAAAAAAATGTCCACTTCGATATCGGCCTTTTCTTAACTATTTATAACACACTTGGTTGGCAGACAAGCACACGGCCCACATGATGGAAAGTGGTTACCGTAGCCTGGCGTGTGCAACGCCAAGGGAGTCACACTCGCGCTGCCAACCCTGTAAACACAAGAGTTTCTGTGCCGTTCTGTGGTTTTAGACAAGCTTTTGGTCTTCCCACTGACAGTAAAAAATCTCTCCATAGAGCTCTGGATACCCTATTCACCGCTGGGAACACAACACGAGGTTATTATAGCCGCGGTATTCTGTAGGGCGGAGGTACTTCCCCAGTCGGACTGCTCAATTGGACGGAAATACCGCCGTGTCCTACCTCCTCTAATAACAATCTCTAATATAGGTATTTAAACTATCATGGTCACTCACATTTCGGCGCCGAAATATCTGAAACTCAAAACAATACAACATGGTAAATATCCCAATAGATTTAATAATTAAATTAATCATAAAACTAAAAGAACTATTATACAACTTGTAGCTAAAAATAATTAAAATGCGTCGTGGAATTCCTCCGCTAGGTATACAAGCACACGGCCCACCCGATGTAAAGTGGTTACCGTGGCCTATGGACAGGCCCCTCTTCCCCACTGGGCACTATGGGCACGTGCCCAGGGCCCCGCGATCGAATGGGGCCCCCTAGTTCCTGCCAGATTACCAAATGATAACCGATATTTAGGTATTACCGAAAAACATTAATTTTGAAAAATCTGATGATAATGACTTACTACAATACCTACGCTTATTATATTAGCTTTAGTTTGCCGCATGCGGATAGCTATACCTTGTACAACATAGCTTGAACTTTTTGACAGATGGGTCAGTGATGGGAAACAGAAAATATCTATTGGTGTAAAAAATGTGTTGGCTAAATATGTGGCTGTATGTATGTTTTAAACTATTCAAAATAAATAAATTCATTCGTCAATCAATTTTATTGCACTAGACATAAAAACATTGGGTAGGTACCATTGTTTTCAGTTTTTCTATTTAAATTTTACTTCGAAGCAATAAAAACCACTTAAGACTTTCGGAAAATGCTTGGGTCCTTAACAGGTACTCTTATGTTGTGTGTCTATTCTTATGATTATTATCAATTTTTAATATTATTAAAATAAGGAAATATTGTTCGTCGTTGCAAAGTTATATCGATTTCAGATTTGACATCCGTCAAAAAGAAAGATCAAACTAATAAATAAACAGGGTATAAGTACTCCACTCTCTCTCAAAAATGAGTTTTTCCGATATTAGTATATTTAGGTTAATTTAAATACCTATATGTAAGTATAAGAATACAATTAAAAGAAAAATTATTAAATTAAAAAAAGAAGAATTATTTGATGCGGTGTGGTTTATGTCTTTAAGAAACCTATTCGAACGTCATTCGTAATACCAAAGACAAAAAAGGGGAATTCCCGACTCCCGATCGTCGTTTGACTTGACGAACGGGAATTCCCTTCAAGTATTTGTCTGCGATGTTGTGGCGTTTGTTTTGTTTGTAGTTGTTAGTTTGTTACTGACTGTGCTTGAGCTCTGACAAAAAAATAGTATTGTTTGATTAAATCGTCGTTTGTCTGTTTTGTGTTAGCGAATATTTTCGTTATAAAATTAATTAAATACTGAATTATAATATAAAATGTCGAAACGGTCATATCCTAGTGGATCTGAAAAAAGGAAAAAAGCTCTACATCAGAAAGAAGTAATTGAAAAGTTACCAAAATTAACATCATATTTTACTACTACTACTGGAGAAACTTCTGTAAGTAGCAATCAACTCATAAATGTTCCACATGATGACTCAGCTCAATTACAAATTGCGGGAATTTCTAAACCTTCATGTTCCAATTTTGAAAAAGAGATTGAATCAGAAAGCGACTATTCCTACGACGAAAGTGCAACGACTTCAGTAACTTCACTAAAACCGACAACTCCAACTGTGTCAATTGAACAGCAGTTTTCCAACACAGAAGAATTAATATCGCACGATCCCGCCGATTATTTTCACGAAAAGTTTGTTGAAATAAATCGCGAAATTTTAATTCGTAAGGGACCAGTGTATTTTCAAAATAAAGATTCTGACTTTTCCGAGGCATCCAGAACCTACAAAGATGGTAATAAATTAGTGACGAGATATTTCAACAAAGCATTATTTATTCGCAAATTAAAGAACAATGAAAGCGTCGAAAGAAAATGGTTGCTGTATTCCAAATGCTCTGTATTTTGTTTTTCATGCTGCTTATTTAACCCAACTGATGTTAATCTTTGCTCTCGGAATGGATGTAATGATTGGAAGCATATTAATCACATAATTTTAACACATGAAAATAGCCCAGCGCATAAGCAATCTATGATGACTTATCTGGCACGAAGTAAAGCGGTTGGTAGAGTAGATATAGAGTTATTATCTCAACATCAAAAGGAAGTGGATTACTGGAGAAACGTACTTAAACGGATTGTAGCCGTTGTAAAATTTTTGGCATCGAGAGGGCTTCCATTTCGCGGCGACAATGAAATCCTAGGATCTCCAAACAATGGAAATTATTTGGGTTGTGTGGAATTATTGAGTGAATTTGATCCATTTCTTGCAGATCACTTAAAAAAATTTGGGAATCCTGGAAAGGGTAACATTTCTTATTTATCAGCAAATATCTGTAATGAGTTTATTGAAGTAATGGGAAAACAGGTTCTAAAAAAAATTATAAATGAAGTTAAATCAGCAAAATATTTTTCCATAAGCGTTGACAGTACGCCCGATCTGTCTCATATTGACCAGCTAACTTTCATCATTCGATACGTAAAAGACTGTGTTCCTGTTGAAAGGTTTTTGAAATTTATACCTATTAAAGAGCATAAATCTAAGTATTTAGCGGAGACCATCTTAAATTTTTTAGAGATACATGATATTCCCATAAAAGATTGCAGAGGACAAAGCTACGACAATGCTTCAAATATGTCGGGAAAGTATAGTGGTCTACAAACAAGAATCAAGGAAAAATGTGAATTTGCCACCTTTATACCATGTGCAGGACATTCACTAAACTTGGTAGGTGTCCATGCTGCTGGGTGTGTACCGGAGGCATCACAGTTTTTTGAAATAGTTCAGAAAGTGTACAACTTTTTTTCGGGTTCTACCCACAGATGGAATATATTAACAGAACATTTAGGTTCAAAAAAAGTTGTTAAGAGTCTTTCACAAACCAGATGGTCAGCCCGAGCTGATGCAGTAAGTGCTTTGCATGGGGGTTATAAAAGAATATTAGAAGCTTTAATCACCATCGCAAACGATACTGAAAAGGCACGAGAAACAAGAGACGAAGCCCTTAGTCTGTCTAGAAAAATGGGAAATCTAGAATTTATTATACTGACGGAAATCTGGAGCACCATATTGGAAAGAATAGACAAAACAAGTAATTATGTTCAGAAAGAAACAATAACACTGGACGTTGCAACCAATTTGTTGACTTCACTTTATGATTTTATTACTAACCTCAGGGATAAATTTGATAACTTCGAATCATCTGCCAAAGAAAATAACCCAGAATCTGACTACAAAGATCTATCTCAAAGAACAAGACGTAGAAGCTCACGGCTGATTTTTTTTGATGGCTCTGCGCCATCAGTCCAATTGAATGGAAAAGAGCGATTCAACGTAGAAACCTTTCTCCCAATAATCGATACCTTGAGTGTTCATCTAAAACAGCGACAAAGTTCATATGAGACCGTCAGTCAACGTTTTAGTTTATTTTTTCACTTAAAAACTCTGAATTCCGAAGAGATACGACAAGGATGCAAAGAATTTTCTCAAATCTATCACGAAGATGTAAATGAAAAAGAGTTAGAAATAGAATGTCAACATTTAAAAGAATACTTAAAAAATGTTCAGAGTGAAAATGAAGCATCTAACAGTGTACAGGAAGTATATAATCTATTAAAGCAAAACAAAATTGAAGACACATTTCCTAACGTAGAAATTGCATTGAGAATATTTTTAAGTATGATGGTAACTAACTGCAGCGGAGAACGCTCCTTCTCCAAATTGAAACGAATAAAAAATGAATTAAGAAGTACAATGCTTCAAGAGAGATTAACTAGTTTGTCGCTGATGTCCATAGAATGTGATATTCTCAATACCATAGATTTTGAAGATGTGATTAACGATTTTGCTCATCTTAAATCTAGAAGGGTACCTTTGCAATCAACATAGAATTAATCTAAGGATTTTATGTTAAGCGAGTTACTTTTGTAGATTATTTTTTATATATCCTATTTTTTTATAGTTAGTAACTAAATAAAAATAAATTTAGAACCTTGTTTGTCTTTCTTTATCTATTGTAACTAAATAGTGTTTTCTCAAGGTCCTAGGGGCCCCATGATCCTAATGTGCCCAGGGCCTCAAATAGTTTAAAGACGGCCCTGCCTATGGACGTGTGTAAAACCAAGTGAGTCACACTCGCGCTGCCAAGCCTGTAAGCACAGAGAGTTTCTGTGCCGTCAGTGTAAGAGACAAAGCAGGACAAGTGGTGAGTGTTCTGATGAGCTCTTCCAATTAGTCCCACCCTCCCCTTTCCTACACAGAACAACGCGTGCAGGACTTAGATGTCATCCGCACACTGTGCAGAATATCCGATCAAGAACCAAGCGGTTCGGAGACTCTTTCCTCTGGCGCACCATTAAGGCCTGGAATTCATTACCAGCTCACGTGTTTCCTTCTTCCTACAGTCCCGGGTCCTTTAAGCGGGGCGTGAAAAAGCGTCTGATGAGGCCGTCAAGCTGAGTGTCACCATTGTAACATGGTATGTGTAAGTAATGGTCACCATTGTCACATGTTATATGTAAGTAATGGTGACCATCTTTTCTGAGACTTTGCCTTCAGCTTACCATCAGGAAAGGCGAAGTCTAATTGACGTGTTCTATATAAGTGTTCGTGTTCTATAAAAAAAAAAGCTTTTGATTTTCCCACTAACAGCAATTTTTCTATATGCACAGCAATAGTTAGCATACTAAATGCTGTTTCCGGGGAGGAGTTGGGGACTCTGTAGTCCCCACACACCCGAGGAGAGGGCCAGATCGTGAGAGATGGCCCTGGGTCGGTCGGGGTGCGAGGGATATGCCTGTCAACCTCAGCTTCGGCAACCAAAAACGACCGAACGAGCGTGCGTTTTGATCGGTTTGAGTCCGACATAACCTCTTCCACCGGCTCCGGTGGGGGGGTATCCGTGGCGATTTTGCGCACGTTAAAAAAAAAAGCCGTGGTATTCTGTAGAGTGGAGGTTCCCTAGTCGGACTGCTCAATAACGTCGTGTCTTACCTCCTATAAAGCCTCGTTGTGTCCTAGCATACTAAATGCTTTCAAATTTCATTCAATAGCTGTTTTATTTAGACTAAAATGGAGTTCATATACACAGATACGCGAACGCACACCTGCCGACCTCGGCGGATGGTCCAAGCGGATCTGTCTCGGCACTCGCGCAGCCTCCGAGTCATCTCGTGTGAACTTTCACTTCGCTAGGGCGCGGTCACTTTCACTCCGCCGCGGTGACTGTGATGTGTGGTTTTTGTGGATAGTCCGAGTTTATTTTTGGAGGTTGTTTTATATCTTTAATATATAAAATTCTCGTGTCACACTGTTAGTTACCATACTCCTCTGAAACAGCTTGACTGATTATCATGAAATTTTGTGCGCATATTGGGTAGGTCTGAGAATCAGACAACATCTATTTTTCATCCTCCTAAATGATAAGGGTTTTTTTTTAATTGGGGGTGACAGGAGCCGCCTGTCACCCTGGCCTCCCCGTTTCCGGGGACGAGTTAGGGACTCTGTAGTCCCCACACCCGAGAAGAGGGCCAGATCGTTAGAGATGGCCTTGGGTCGGCCGGGGTGCGAGGGATATGCCTGTCAACCTCACCTTCGGCAACCAAAACGACCCACAGGCGGCGTGCGTTTTAGTCGGTTCGAGTCCGACATAACCTCCTCCACCGGCTCCGGTGGGGAGGTATCCATGAGAATTTTGCGCACGTAAAAAAAAGGGATTTTAATTTTTAGATATTTTCATTATTTTTTATTATACATCATTAGAAAATACATACAATCCGGAATTTTCAACCCTCTACGATCATCCGCTATTTTTCCCATTCACCGCACACTTACATATTATAGTAATATGAGTTATTTTTATTGAACTAAAACAATTTCTAGAAATAATATATATGGCAAAACAACGTTTGCTGGGTCAGCTAGTTTTATTATAAATATAAATAAATAAAAATTCATTTATTGCCAAATAGTATGTAACAATGTCGAATATTATACTGTGAGCCCACACTAGACAAAGCCTGTCCTTTTTCCACTCTGTGAGTATAATACATTCTTAAAGCCTGGCTCTCTGGTTTGATTCTCGAGTCAGTTGAGATTATTGTATTTTTTTGTTAAGATATTCATAGTTATATTCAATTTATTTATTTGTGGATCATAGGTTTGTGTACAGTTCTTGTTCTAGGTTACATTAAAGTGCGCTATGTCCTACCATGGAATATGGTGTACAAATTAAATTTACATTAACATTAATATTGATTACTTTAGAATGTCATGCGAGAGAATTATCATTGAGGAATTCGTCAATGGTATAGTAAGCCTTATCTGCTAAAGTTTTTATTAGCTTACACCTAAATACGGTAACATTTTCTAATCGGATGGTTATAGAAACCAAGAAATCAGAAAAAAATCCAAAGACATAGATCACAAAGGGCTGCCTTATAGCTAAAAGCAATCTCTTCAAAATTACACATTTTACAACTGCTTTGTATTTGCAATCGCAATCCGTATTTCGTAATCCAAGATTGATAATTTAAACCGTTTCTTGATTTTACTATTTCAATCAACAATCTTTAGATCGAGAATCCGATCCTTTTTTTCTAATTGGGAGGACGAATCGAAACTTTTAGATCGCAGTTTATACCAAAGAGACAGCTTTTATTGTTAGGGTGTTGGTGGCAGATTCTGTGTCGATCGATTGATTATCAAAAATAAGGGTTTGAAAATAATCTTAGATTGACGATTGAATATTGAAAGAAAGAAATATTTATTTGGTGCAATAACCAATAATATAAAAAAGTAAGAAAAACAAAACTAGAGTGGCTCACAGATACACCAAATGGGTGTCCAGTTCAGCATGTACCAGGTATAAACCTGACGCTGGTTTTCAACTATATTATTATATTGGAAACGGCCGTTAAACGTATGACGTTTATGTCAATCCCATACATTGTTGATTTTATTCTATTTTAATCTACTTACGAATTGCCACTTGTCTAGTAGGGTACATGTCTCTTTAAATGTAAATCTAGAGTTCATTTCGACATTTTTATATTGCGTGGAATACTGCTCGCATCTGTGGAATGGCTCAGCAAAGTACTTACTAGATGCTCTCGACAGATTTGCGGTCCGCATTATTGGGAATCCCGAGGTCACGAACACCTTGGAACCTTTACAAATGCGTAGAAATGTTGCGTCCATGGCTGTATTTTACCGTCTGTACCATGGTGAGTGTTCTGATGAGCTCTTCCAATTAGTCCCACTCTCCCCTTTCCTACATAGGACAACACGTGCAGGACTTATATGTCAGCCGCACACGGTGCAGAATATCCGATCAAGAACCAAGCGTTTCTGAGACTCTTTCCTTTGTCGCACCATTAAGGCCTGGAATTCATTACCAGCTCACGTGTTTCCTTCTTCCTACAGTCCCGGGTCCTTTAAGCGGGCGTGAAAAAGCATATGATGAGACCGTCAAGCTGAGTGTCACCATTGTAACATCGTATATGTAAGTAATGGTGACCCTCTTTTCTGAGACTTTGCCTTCAGCTTACCATCAGGCGAGACGAAGTCTAATTGACGTGTCCTACATAATTTTGTCCCGCAAATCCCCGCCTTATGGTGACCCCACTGTCTCGAGTTACACAACCACTTGTTTCCCAAATATTGGTTACCGGTCCTGGTGTCGTCACCCCGCCTGGCGGCATTCCGGCCAGTCCACTCGCCCATGAGATATTACTTGTTTAAGAGCAATTGGCTGTTTGCATCATCGTAGTACTTTCTTGGAGGCCATCACAGATGGATAGGTTTAAAAATTATTATCGGGGGACTCCTATCATAATTGAGTATTTGACTGTCTAGTCAAATTAGTGACTTTTTACTCAAAACGGTAAGTTATAAGGAAACTTGTATGAAATAATTTATTGTGACGTCATAATATTGAATAGTCAAATATTTTACTGTTGTAGGTTGGGTGGATGATTAAAAATAGATAAAAACGATGCAATAAAATAAGAACAATAAAATAAACGATAAAATAAGAGCATTATAGGAGGTAGGACACGGCGGTATTTCCGCCCAATTGAGCAGTCCAACTGGGGAAGTACCTCCGCCCTACAGAATACCGCGGTTATAATAACTTCGTGTTGTGTTCCCAGCGTTGAGTAGGGTAGCCAGAGCTCACTGGAGAATTTGTGCTGTCAGTGGGGTGACTAAAGGCTAAAGGTTTAATAAACATTAACATAAACTCACGCCTATATCCCCGAAGGGGTAGGCAGAGGTGCTAGCACCCACATTTCGCCAGTTTATGTTTAGGTCCCAATGTAATAGGTGGCGAGCCTATTGCCATTAACCGGGCACTTATAAACCTGCGATAACTACACACATAACTTCGAAAAGCATCAAAAAGTCATTGGTGTGTGCCATTGTAAAACCTGGGATCAAACCAGAGACCTCGTCTCAGCAGACCATTACCCATACCACTAGGCTACCGCGGTAATTATATGTATGTATGTAAGTTATATTGAATAATCCAGTGAGGAACAGCCTGATAAGGGAACGTTGTGGTGTGTTAGAAGATGTAGTGACTAAGATAGAGAAAGGGATGCTTAGATGTTTCGGACATTTGGAGAGGATGGACGAGAGAAGACTGAAGAAAGAGATTTTTTGTAATCTCCATATAATTCCCTTTATTTTGATATGCCACTCGATAAATTAGAATTTTAAAATAATTTGGCAAAACGCATTTTTGCTTCAATAATCCACACCATAGTTTTTGTTGAAATGTAACACTCGCGAGGTGAATATCTTTAATTCCAGTTCAGCCATTAGGCCTATATGTAGAGGGGAACAAAGAAAACTACATACATACATACATACGCGTGTAACACATTACCCTCGCTGAAACAGTCGGGTAAAAAAGCCTGCTGAGATTCTTGCCGGAGTATTATAATAGGGTGGCGTTTTTTTTTAAGAAATTGGAGGAAACCCAATTTTCAGTACTAACATTTTTGAATTTTTTTCAGGAATGGCAAATCCAAATTTTCTGTTTTTTTTTGTGTATGAATATAACAACATTAAGCTAACAAACAGCAACTTTTATTACATTTTTGAAAAGTGACAGCTGTAAAAAAGTAATACGAAATTTATCATCAAAATGGATAGCATTTAGGAAGATAAGTACTGTTTTTGAAGATCGAATTTAATTTATCAAACGACCAATAAAAACACAACTTAATACAGTGTTGTAAAATCTTGAAATCAACTTTTAAACAAAATACAAATAATGGAAATAGCTATTAAATTACAGGAATAACGAACTCATGAATCTGTAAGAAAATTTCGGCAATTTCATAGGTGAAGATTTAATATTATCTGTACCGGAGTTTTCTCGGTTGGTACCATTCAGTAATTAAATAATCAAATCTAGTTCTTACTTTGGCGTTTAGTCTCGTATTGCAGTAAATGTTTTTTTAATTTTTTATTACAGGACTCGTCACCTCGCCAGATGGTAAGCTGTTTGACAGTAGTACCTATCTAGTACGCAGTGGCATTTAAAAAGAGCAGTAGGTATATTTGTTTGCAAACTCAATGGAATAAAAAATATGTCAATCGTAAACAGAGTTGGGGGTAGGCCTGTGTATTAAATATATTATATGGATATGCTTGATAATATGTATGTAAGGTAAGGGTAGGAGAACAGGGATGTCCATGGAGTAGCTATTGTTGCTAAAGTTTATTAAGATTCGATCGATGCCAGCGGCCTCTTCAGATGCATATACACGTCGCTCTTAAAATGACCCGGGACTGTAGGAAGAAATAAACACGTGTGCTGGTGAAGAGTTCCAACAAATTGACGGCAATAGGCTTGCCCGCTATTGCGTGGAAACGAAAATAGGGGAGATATGACCTGAAATAAATAATCGAGCGAGCAAGTGAAAACAATCCTAAACATGAATGTGAAAGGACAGCTAAGTTCAATATTAAGAATGAGTAAAATGAATTTTGAATTTTTGCCTGTCTCCCAGGCAGAAGTAGGTCGCGGCAGCGGCTTTCGGTTCCTGGGGACGAGTTGGAGACTCCGTGGTGCCTACACCGGAAGAGGACTACTTCGAGATAGATGGCCCTGGGGTGGCCTGGGCCCTGAGGTGGGTCAGCCAGGGTGCGACGGATATGCGACGGCCTGTCAACCTCACCTTCGGCAACCAACAACGATCCACAAGCGCCGTGCATTTTAGTCGGTTAGAGTTTTTTTATACCACTTAAGTGGCAGACAAGCACACGGCCCACCTGATGGAAAGTGGTCACCGTGGCCTATGGACGTGTGCAAAACCAATGGAGTCACACTCGCGCTGCCAACCCTGTAAGCACAGAAAGTTTCTGTGCCGTCAGTGTAAAAGACAAAGCAGGACAAGCTTTTGGTCTTCCCACATCCATAACATTCCAACATAACCTCTCTTACCAGCTCCGTTTGATATTGTTACGTGCGAGAAATCCCCACGACCCCGTGGGGATGGGGGGGACACGGGTACCCAGCCGTGTATCGCACGTAATAAAAAATGGTAAATAACTGTAAAAAATCAATGCTTGTCTGTTTATACTTGCACTTTCACAAATGTTACAGGCCCGTACTGTAATTGAACCCGAAAGATGGCGAAGCAATCAGGTTATAGGCATATAATAAAATCGGATTATTCCCAGTAGTTCCATGAAGCCAGTTCCACATGGAACTTTTGCTACCTTACAATATACGACTTTTGTCTCATTTGTTCCATGTAATTTTATACTACTTTTACCGCGGTCATGATTTTAATTTTAAAATTGTTTTATTTTTATAAAAACAAAATGTAAGTCTGGGAAAACAACTAAACGTCAGAAAAACAAATGGCTGCTTCAGAAAATAATATAACTAAACAAAATTACATAACATAACATAAACTCACGCCTATATCCCCGAAAGGGTAGGCAGAGTGGCTAGCACCCACATTTCGCTAGTTTATGTTTAGGTCCCAATGTAATAGGTGGCGAGCCTATTGACATTAACCGGGCACTTATAAACCTGCGATAAATACACACATAATTTCGAAAAGCATCGAAAAGTCATTGGTATATGCCATGGTAAAACCTGGGATCGAACCCGAGACATTCCCAGTCCATTACCCATACCACTAGGTTACCGCGGCTGTCACAAACAACAACAATCAACAAAATTAAGAATGAGAATGGGAGACGGGGCGTAAACCTTTGATACTGGAGCAAACCGAAGGTACTAAAAAGGTATTAAATATATACAAAAAAATAAATAGGTTATGTTGGACCTAACTATGTGAAAAAAATGTGGTCCAGACAACCTGACGTCAGAATGTCTGGCCACTATCTTTTCATGTTTTCTCGCGCTCCATCGAGGTACTAAATAATTTAGTTTCGGTATCAAATAGTATCAAAAAGGTACTGTAATTTGACACTTTTCAAACATAAAATATCGAACTTGGTCCAGAGGTTCTGACGTTAACTCCAAAAGTTCTAAAAAATAACACATATTACTCCTGTTACTAACTACATTTGCAAATTCTGAATGTAAATGACATCAAAAAGAAAAAGAAAAAGATAAAATTATAATCAACAAATTCGACTCCATACAACCTCTGTGCAACTTGTTGCATGCGCCAATGACCACCCCGCGTCTCTTCTACCTTTAATTAAAGCCACCACACACATTACACGAACGAGCGGGCACAAACAGCTCACCCTTTGATCTATAGAAGTACTTAAGCATTCTTTGAATATCAGCTTTGACAGTGAAAGGGAATCCTGGCCTCTAAAGTGCAATGTATGAATAAAAGCAATACATACATATAATCACGCCTTTATCCCCGGAGGGTTAGGCAGAGGTGAATTAACACCCACATTTCACCATCATTGTATTCGATCCCACGTAATAGGGGGTGAGCCTATTGCAGTTTTCCGGGCACTATTGTTGCCTCGAGCCATGCATCTCTGGCTGAGTCTGGGCTGTATATATCTGTCTGATGTTAAACAGTCTTATCCCTTAATCGCCTTGTACGACACCGCATGGGAAGAGACGGGGTGGTCCAAATTCTACTCTGCCGGAAACCATAGTGTTTTGTAGTATTTTGTAGGGTAGCCAGAGCTTACTAGAGAGTTTTTGTGGTGTCAGTGGGAAGACGAAAAGCTTGTCCTGCTTTGTCTTCTACACTGACGGCACAGAAACTCTGTTCTAAAAGAGTTGGCAGCGCGAGTGTGACTCCCTTGGTGTTGCACACGTCCATAGGCCACGGTAACCACTTTCCATCAGGTGGGCCGCGTGTTCATCTCCCAACTAAGTGGTATAAAAAAAAACAAATATTAACATACTAAAACTAAAACGACTTAATAACAATTGAGTAAATATGGCCTCCGTGAACTCACTCCGCGAACATGAAAACGAATCAACTCCCTCTTTCCTAAGACTTCCTAGACCTACTATCAGGCGAGGTGAAGTCAAAATGGCGCGTCCTATATTAATAAAAACCAACACATCCAACTATGAGACGTGTTAACTTCAAACATTTTTTTTTTTATATAGAACACGTCAATTAGACTTCACCTTGCCTGATGGTAAGCTGAAGGCAAAGTCTCAGAAAAGAGGGTCACCATTAATTACAAATACCGTGTGACAATGGTGACACTCAACTTGACGGCCTCATCATATGCTTTTTCACGCCCCGCTTTTCAAGTGTTTCTTCCTTTCTACAGTCTCGGGTCCTAAAGGAATTCCAGGCCTTAATAGTGCGACAGAGGAAAGAGTCACCGAACCGCTTGGTTCTTGATCGGATGTTCTGCACCATGTGCGGATGACATCTAAGACCTGCACGTGTTTTCCTGTGTAGGAAAGGGGAGGGTGGGACTAATTGGAAGAGCTCATCAGAACGCTCACCATGGTACAAACGGTAAAATGAAGCCATGGATGCAACATCTCTACGCATCTGTAAATTAAGCCTAACGCCTGTTAAAATTAACATAGCCTTATAATTACCTCACGCATACCTGCTTCTACGAAAGTAACAGGCGGCCGCACCTTTCAACCCCTCGCATATGCACGGAGAATTGCCTCTTGCCTGCTCTCCACTGCACCCTCTTCTAATCAGATGGACACATGGAGAGCCTCTAAGGAGCCCCCTACATGACCAGTACCACCTCGGCTGAAATTGACCGTCTCTGTGAAGGTTTCGAATCACAATCCCCAAGTAAATAGTACCCTTAATCAATCAATCATGTCAGCCACACACAGTCCACTGCTGAACATAGGACTCTCCCACAGACTTCCAGAATGACCGATCTACAGCAGCCCGCATTCAGCTCTTCCCGGCGACCTTCATGAGGTCGTCCTTCCACCTGGCCGTTGGGCGTCCTACGCTACGTTTGCCCGTACGCGGTCGCCATTCCAGAACTTTTTGCTCCATCGGCCATCTGTTCTGCGCGCTATGTGTCCCGCCCATTGCCACTTCAACGAGCTAATCCGCTGGGCTACGTCGTCGGTTACTTTTGTCCTCCTACGGATATCATCATTTCTGTCGCGATCACGTAAGGAAATACCGAGTATAGCCCTCTCCTTATCTCGTTTGGCAGGCGAGTATGACAGGACCTCCAAATGGACACAGAAATAGTAGGTATCCTATTCAGATATATTTACTCGCTACCCGTTCCGCTCAACAACATACTCTCTCCCGCTATCTATTCATGCGTATCACTAGATGTGTACGAGAATAGCCCGCTTTAGTACATTACCGTCTGTGTTGGTGACCGCATTACCCGTAGTGCGTACCTATTAGCCAAAGGATTGAAGGTATTACAGGTAAGTGCTAGAAAAGATTATCCAAAATTTATTCCACTGAATAGTGACACTATCCCATCTCTTCCCGTGGGTTTCGTAATAGGGCTGTTCTCTAACCGACAGTAAACATATTGCCTTGATAAGGTGCCTGCAGATGGCAATAAGCTCACCCCCTAATACATGGAACCAAAGATCACAAAATCATAGTCAATCAAATCTCTTCTGCCTACCTCTTCGGAGATTTACAGACGTAAATATACGCGATTTGATCGCAAAATACTTTCATCGGTGTCTTCAGTGTTATTTTTACTAATAAAACAATATCTTTGTCAGTTCGAGTACCTTCTTCAGAATCAAAATAACTAATATTGGCTAGGATTCCATTCCAAAACGTAACCTTTGGAGCGTAAAGCCTACTCTACAACCATTCTGTAGTAGGGGGAACTCTTGAGACAGAAACACAGAAACTCTTGTGCTTACAGGGTTGGCAGTGCGAGTGTGACTCCCTCGGTGTTGCACACGTCTATAGGCCACGGTTACCACTTTCCATCAGATGGGCCGTTTGCTTGTCTGCCAACCAAGTGGTATATGATAAAGAGAATATTTCAAACTCCTGCCAAAATTATTATAGCAAGTTGCATATATAAAAAAAGGGTTTAGAATTGAGTAGGAACTTTATACCGTGTTGTTCGAGTTTGAGAAGCGAAGACAAAATATTGTACTCGATTCTATGTTGCAAATATCAATTTATTTATTTTTAGGGCTGCCATTGGTTTATAAATGTGTAGGTATCTACTACATACACAATATTTATTAGGTTAGTTAACACTCATCTCATCATCTAATCTCATAAACTCACGCCTATATCCCCGAAGGGGTAGGCAGAGGTGCTAGCACCCACATTTCGCCAGTTTATGTCTAGGTCCCAATGTAATAGGTGGCGAGCCTATTACCATTAACCGGACACCGTTTATAAACCTGCGATAAATACACACATAACTTCGAAAACCATTGAAAAGTAATTGGTGTGTGCCTTGGTAAAACCTGGGATCGAACCCGAGATCTCGTCTCAGCAGTCCATTACCCATACACTAGGCTACCGCGGTTAGTTAATAACTAAATCCAATTTCGAATTCTAGGGTCTATTCGGTGATTATTAAAAATAATATTAAAAGTAATATTTTTACACAAATAGGTACAAAAGAATACATCATCTTTTTCTTGATATAGGTATTTAAACTATCATGGTCACTCACATCAGTAATTCTGAGTTTCCGATATTTCGGCGCTGTGTTCTTTATTGATATGTTTATAACCAACTAGCTTTTGCCCGCGGCTCCGCCCGCGTAGATGTCGGTTATCGCGACAAAACATAGCCTATGTCCTTTCCCAAGATCTAATCTACCCCTGTACCAAATTTCAGCAAAATCGGTTCAGTGGTTTAGGCGTGAAAGCGTAACAGACAGACAGACAGACAGACAGACAGACAGACAGACAGACAGACAGACAGAGTTACTTTCACATTTATAATATTAGTAAGGATAGTAAGGATGATATTACATATAAAAATTTATAACACAATTGCCACGGGCAGAAATCAAAAATAAATCATCTTTTGGGACCTTTTCCAACTCAGTCGGGGTCGACTTTCTGGTTTAATTGTGATGCAGCTGAACTTATAATCATAATCAATATTTGTGAGTACACGTATATATTATGGTATTACATTTGTTTAGAGTTTCCTCATTCCGTATTCCACCCAAAATGCATGCAAATTTACAATTTCATTCAATCAATCATCAATTAGCCCACGGCAGTTCACTGCTGGACATAGGCCTCTCCCAATGTGCGCCATTTTCTACGATCCTCCGCCTACCGCATTAACAAAGTAAAATATTAATAATTATAATAATGTCCAAAATTCAAAATAAATAATTGTTACATTACATTCTTAGTCATTTTGATTATAAACTGTTTTTAAAAACTTTCGTTAAAAGTGAAATACTTTTCTTTTAAATACATTTGAATTTTCCACTTCTAAAATGTACCGTGGCAACTTATTATATACATAAATTCTATATTTCTCATGAAACGACTGTCACCTGACCTCAATAATTCACTGGTGATATTGAACTTCCGTAGTTTGACCAGCTGTTGTTGGTCTTAGGGCTTCAAACAAGCGTATGGCAACCTTGACCGCCGGATTACGTGCTCTATAAGGCACGAAAGTGATCTTAACGTACTAAGATTGATCACTCATCTCATAACTGACCTGGCTAATAAAGCATAAACCGCGGTAGCCTAGTGGTATGAGTAATGGACTGCTGAGACGAGGAATCGGGTTCGAACCTAGGTTTTAACATTGGCACACACCAATGACTTTTCGATGCTTTTCGAAGTTATGTGTGTATTTATCGCAGGTTTATAAGTGCCGGGTTAATGGCAATAGGCTCGCCACCTGTTACATTGGGACCTAAACATAAACTGGCGAAATGTAAGTGCTAGCACCTCTGCCTACCCCTTCGGGGATATAGGCGTTATGTTATGTAAATATAGCGTAACCTTGCAGTGTGATACTAGGTACGTAACCACGAGGTCACGATTGTATACCAGTTTATACCTGCTTATTTTTCAGTATGATGCACCGCCCCGACCGAGAAGGAGACTCTCCCCCTCGTTCCCGCTCATCTTCTAGAAGGAGCTCCGCGTCTTTATCACGTCGCAGCAGTATCAAGAAGGACAAAGAAGTTAAGAGCGCTCTGTCCAGCACCCCTAGTTCTGCCACCTCTACGCCGAAGAGAGCCGTGAAGGCACAGAATTTAGATTTAATGGTGACGGGCAAACAGCTTCTGAAAAGGTATGTTAACTTTCTTTTTATACCTCTTAGGTGGCAGACAAGCACACGGCTCACCTGATGGAAAGTGGTTATCATGGCCTATAGACGTATGTAACACCAGAGGAGCCACACTCGCGCTGCCGATCCTGTAAGCAAAAAGTTTCTGTGCTGCCAGTGTGGAAGACAAAGCAGGACAAGCCTTTAATCTTCCCACTGACAGCACAAATTCTCCAGTGGGCTCTGGCTACCCTACTCACCGCCGGGAACACAACACGAGGTTATTATGGCCGCGGTATTCTGTAGGGCGGAGGTACTTCCCCAGTCGGACTAATCAATTGGACAGAAATACCGTCGTGTCCTACCTCCTGTGACACCGTTACCAACCAACGTTACTGTGAAGATTGTGACAACTTACAAACATGTGACAGCCAAGTATATAAAATATCTACAGGCCTGGGGGTGACGGGTGGAGCCGCCTGTCACCTTGGCAGAAGCAGGCCGCGGCAGCGGCGTGCCTTGCGTGAGTTGGGGACTCTGTGTTCTGGGTCGGAAGGGGTGCAAGGGATATGCTTGTTAACCTCACTTTCGGCAACCAACAACGACACACAGGCGTCGTGCGTTTTAGTCGGTTCGAGTCCGACATAACCTTTCCCCTCGTCTCCTGTGGTGGGGGTATCCGTTATATTGGTCAAGTTTTCACTCCTGTCGGTACTCCTAGAGTGCCTCTGTTCTAATTTCGTCTGTCAGTCTTTCTGTTTGTGAGGTTGTCTAGGCCTATTTTTCCTCTTCTCTCAACAGGAGCGACCGCGCCAACTCTCTACCAGGGTCCTACCGCCGTCCGTCTGTTGAAGCTACTATGAAGACCAGGAAACCGGTGGAGGTGAAGAGGCCCAGTGACAGAATCGTCTCACAGTCTTCTAAGAGCCAAGAGACTTCGCTAGAAGATGACATGTCTTTGGATCTGTCCCAGGTAACTTTATATACAACATAGTCAGTCTTTTTCCAATTAGGGTAGACAGAGACAACAGATTTCCACTTCCACCACCAAGGTCCTGGCACGGCTTCCTCTACTTTCACAATAGGCTATTTGAAATTTGAAGGTCGTCCGATTATTCCCAAGACTGCTTAATATGTTAAGCAAGATTCCATTAATATTAATAACATAACATAATATAAACTTACGCCTATATCCCCGAAGGGGTAGGCACAGGTGCTAGCACCTTCATTTCGCCAGTTTATTTTAGGTCCCAATGTAATAGGTGGCGAGCCTTTTGCCCTTAACCGGGCACTTATAAACCTGCGATAATCTTAAAGATGTTGCCAAACTAAACTGAAAATATGACTATTCATTAATTTTAATCCCCAAAGTAAGTCAAAAAATACAATCAAATTCTGTCCCAATTTTTTACTTTTTAGATTCGTAATTAAATTACTTTTATTATGAACAATATACGTGTAAACGCAACGTAGACCGAGATAAATTCGATTTTCTCTTGCACTCAATACATTTGCACTACGGGCAACTGGGAAGTGACGTCACGCGCAAGTACGATTGTGTATGGAGCGTTTTCGCGTGGCGCGCGGCGCGAGAACTTTAAACTTTCAAAATCAAATATCTTTAAAACTGTTTGTCATAAACTAGTGAATGCAGTTAAACCCTTGAGAGATAGCGTGATAAGAGAGCGTGATAAGAAGCGAGATCACTACATCTTCTATCACCCCATATGTAGTGATGAGAATTGAGAGAGGAATGCTGAGATGTTTCGGTCATGTTGAGAGAATGAATGAAAGAAGACTAACGAAACAGGTGTATGAGGCGAGTGTGGGTGGTACCGTCGGAAGGGGAAGACCTAGGCGCACATACCTGGACCAAATCGGGGAAGTTTTAGAAAAGGGGCCGGTCAGGAGTATCTAAACCGACGAGCATGCATGAAGAATGTAATGAGAGCGAATGAAGCGAGAGTAGTATGTCAGGATCGTAGCAAATGGAGATCCGTGATCTCTGCCTATCCCTATGGGAGACAGGCGTGAATTTATTTACGTATGTATGTATATATGTGCATGTTTATATAAGATATATGTATGTAGTAATTATAGTATATTAAGTAGTATAACATTTTAAACCATTTGGTGTTCACTGTTAGCTTGTTTTGTTTGTGTGTATCAATAAATAAATAAATGTTTTGTCAAACGAATATTCCACTTCAGCAATTATATTATTGTTAGGTATTGTCAAATAACCTATTGTTTTCATACATGCTCACCGGTTTCGGGTACTCTTGACGTGTACTTTCTTTAAAATGCCTTCCAGACCATCCTAATTTAATAAAATCTAAAAGTTGTCAGGGTATTCTCCTAACACAGATAAGAACGGTGACCCATTATGACGTTAAGCAGGTATACGGTACTAAAGATGTAAAAAAAGAAAATCTAGTTTCGTCAAGCAATAAACTGTGATTTTTATATATTACTAGCTGTCCCGGCAAACGTTGTTTTGCCATGTTAAAAAAAAATAGGGTGGACTACCCTTAACTTTTTGGGGAATGAAAAATAGATGTTGCCCGATTCTCAGACCTACTCAATATGCTCACAAAATTTCATGAGAATCGGTCAAGCCGTTTCGGAGGAGTACGGGAACGAACATTGTGACACGAGAATTTTATATATAAGACTAGCTGACCCAGCAAACGTTGTTATGCCAAGTATTTTTATTTCAACAAAAATAACTTATTTACTAATGTAAGTGTGCGGGGATTTACTAATAATCGAAAGATAAAAATCGCGAAAGAAAAATAGGGGATGATCGTAGAGGGTTGAAAATTCAGGGTTGTATGTATTTTCTAATGATGTATAATAAAAAGTAATGAAAATATAAAAAAATATCTAAAAAAGAAAGAAATTTGGACTACCCTTATCATTTAGGGGGATGAAAAATAGATGTTGTCCAATTTTCAGACCTATGCACACAAAATTTCATGAGAATCAGTCAAGCCGTTTCGGAAGAGTTTAACCACAAACACCGCGACACGAGAATATTATATATTAGATTTATCTACCTTCATATTAATTAATTCACATTATTCATAGTCAGACACTTTAACATCATGGTAACTCCTTGCCAAGAACATTTACTGTTGATGAAAGTATATTTTAAAGGACCCGGGACTCTAAGAAGAAGAGAACACGTGAGCTGGTAAAGTATTCCAATTATATTTATGCGAAAATTTATCATAATATGTAATCTTAACGTTGCATTCAAAGCGCCCTAGGTTACTCCTTCTCACTGTAATTTGACTTTTAGGAGAGCAACTCCCGCCTAACCATTAAATTTTGAGACGTAAATTAATGAGGTTGGTTTGGACTTCAAAGATGTTGGGATGTTGTTGTTGTCCTTACAGACACTAAGTAATGTTACAATGGTGACACTCAGCTTGATGGCCTCATCTCAGATGCTTGTTCACGCCCCGCTTAAAGGACCCGGGACTGTAGGAAGAAGGAAACTCATGAGCTGCTAGCTGCTACTAGAGCAAAACCACTGTCATACCAAGGACACTGCTAAAAATCCAATTAATTTTCGACTTTAAATCAATTATCAGTTTCTCCGCATCATTGCCACTGCGGTGAAGCTGTCGACAGTCTTGGGCACCATGGCCTTTCATGCAGCAGAAGCGCTGGGCGTATACCGCGACACGTCTGCATCAATGACATTATCCGCCGTGCTCTAGCTACCGCTGACGTGCCAGCCATTTGTGAACCTAATGGGCTGGTGCGTAACGATGGCAAGAAACCGGATGGTATGCCGTTGCTACCTTGGAAGATGAGTAGGCCTTTGGTGTGGGACGCTACGCGCGTCGACACTCTTGCGCCTTCACATCTTTCAAGCACAGCAGTGTGTGACGGCGCTGCTGCTGCATCTGCGGAAAACCTCAAACGGCGCAAATACTGTTACCAGACAGGTGATTATGTTTTTGAGCCGTTTGGGGTTGAAACGTTAGGGAACTGATCGACGCCACGCGTGACCAGAAGGCTGGTTATTATCTTGCACAGAGGATAAGCATTGCCATTGAACGTCGCAATGCTGCCAGCCTTCTGGGTACGTTACCGGTCGGTGATGATGCGGAGGAATTTCATGACGCATTATGTATGTAGTTTTTATTTTTATTTTATTATATTGTATTTCCAAGTATGTAAGTATGTATGTAAGTCCAAAATTAAAAGATACTTTTAAACTTTCGCGTTCCATGATACACAATATTTACGGGAGTTACCGCAATCGTGGTATAAATACATACTACCTTTGGTTTGCCTGACATTTCGACCAGGTGACACCGGCCATAGTCACAGGCTGGCTGGCTGGTTCAGTGGTGCACGCCCGCCGTCTTCGAGTCCGTGAGACAGTAGGTTCTTCATCTACCCGCACATTCTCGATATTTTTAATATTTTCGTTTCGCCATGTACCGTCACATACCACATTCACAGTGTCCCCACACCCACAGTATACGGTAATGGTGCAGCAAAGAAAAGAAAACGCTACACCACATTTTATTAACGTTTCAGGTATCAGACTTCGAAGACACGAACTCCAAGTATGGCATTCGAAAGTTCCAGGCTTTAGCCACTTCTACTCCAAAGGTGGTTAAGGGCAAACCTCGGAGCGCCTCCCTCCAGAGCCAGATCCACTCCCAAAGGGTGGAGACAAGGAGGGCGCTGAAGTCCCTCGACAGCAGTAAGCAGAGTTACTCTTACAGCCGAGATAGCTTCAAGACTTCGTCTACTGGAAGTCCTCATAGGTAAGTGGGGAATTAACAATCCGAAGTCGATCTGAAGCTTCCATCCACCTAGGAATTTGGAGTCCACTTTTCAGGTCTAACTGCGTATTCGGCTGATCTGCGATTTTTTCCGTGAATCAACTGCCATCTGATCTCCAGAACACAGTTAGACTAGTTGTTAAACGTTTTAGGGCTCCAAATACCCGTGCTGGATACTCTCTGCGACTCGGAAATACCAATCAATCAAAGAATCAATTTCATTTATTCAGACTAGGCACACGAAGAGTATATTTGAACGTCAAAATTTTACAATTATGTCAAGAAATAATATAAAAATATTAAATAATGTAAAAATAAACCATTGGAAAATAATTCTTAAGCTGGTTCGGTAGGTTAGTTCTACTGAGAAGATACCAGCAAGAAACTCAGAGGACTAGATTAGAACTAGATTATCTTCCTTTTTTAAATTTGCTTTAGTTTACAATTTCATGTTGTGCGAGCAAGCAAGAGACTTATGTTGACCACGCATTAACATCATCAAGATACTCATCTACTTTATAGTAACCTTTATTCATTAAAGATTTTGTCACGTTTATTTTAAATATATTTAGTGGCATGTTAATCTAATTCAGAGGAATTTTATTAAATATTTTTATACAGCTGCCTACAAACGAATCACCAGTAATGTAAATAGATATATTTCCAGGTGCAGTAGAATAGCGCCCCCATCTCTTCCCGCGGATGTCGCAGAAGGCGACTAAGGGATAGGGCTGTCCTCTATCCTACAGTAACCATACAGTCTTAGTTTTATATTTCTTGATGAGGTAGGACACGGCGGTATTTCCGCCCAATTGAGCAGTCCGACTGGGGAAGTACCTCCGCCCTACAGAATACCGCGGTTATATTAACTTCATGTTGTGTTCCCGGCGGTGAGTAGGGTAGCCAGAGCTTACTGGAGAGTTTTTGTGCTGTCAGTGGGAAGACCAAAGGCTTGTCCTGCTTTGTCCTCTACACTGACGGCACAAAATCTCTGTTCTTACAGTGTCGGCAGCACGGATGTGACTCCACTGGTGTTACACACGTTCATAGGTCATGGTAACCACTTTCCATCAGGTGGGCTGCCACCTAAGTTGTATAAAAAAAAAATACAGTCCATGAGAAAGTGCCCCTTTTACGTCAATAGACTTACACACTATTTGGAACAGAAAATCGTAGTCAGCGAAATGTGGGTGTTAATACACCTAAACCTACCCCTTTGAGAATTCACAGTCGTATGTATTGCAGGTATGGTACAGAACTGGACTACTCCTCTGTATCTCCTGAGTACTCCGGCCAGTCGTCTACTGAACTGTCCCCGAGAGCGAGCCAGGTTGATCAGGTCTTGTCTCCCAGGAGTCAAGAACTGCAAGTGTCCAGGTACAGCTCATTATTACTTTAATTATCTATTAATAAGTGGCTGCGCATACCAGACACAAAAACAATCTTGTAGTCTGTTGTAGTCCACTTGAAAAAATTAGTCATTCATTCCACGGCAACTGTATACGCTTTAAAATTTTGAAATTATGGATTCACTAGTGTATAAATTTAAAAACATCGTTAAACGTAAATTGTGCCAGAAAGGCTATTATAAAATCCAAAAATACTTGGATGATAAACAAGTTTGGAAATGAGCTGTTCGCTCAACTATGCTACTCAAGTAAAATTTTAAAGTAGACTAAAGTGTATGTTTGTAAATAGACCAAAAAGACGGTGGTCCATTTATGCAAGTGCAACTGATATTCATAATCCTTTTTTGTAGACGTTTTGTAAGTTCCGATATAATGGTTGGTGGCGCGTGGCCACGTGCGGTAGTGGACTGTATTGCGGGGAAGTAGCTAACTGTTCCATTGACGCTTTACACACAAAAGACAGGTGATCGGGTTGCCGCGGGCGTGATCCAAGCAATGAATGCAACCCGAGAAATTAGGAGAGGATGCACTAACCTTCACGACACACGTGTTTTCATCGCAGCCGGTACACGGATCTTCTCTTCTTTGTTCAGGAGCTGCCGTCAGCATCACTAGATCACTTGAGGAACACACGAGAGGCACAATCCGATCGGTACAAGTCTATGAAGTGGTAAAAATGTAACAAATATTATCCATTTTTGAGAGACGCGAGCGCGGTCCGTCTTTACGCTGGCTAGTTCAAAGCGGGAGTGAGTGTCTATATTTCACAAATGGCGGACGGAAGCTATATCTAGTACTATTCTATGGTTAGTGCGGGAGGGGAGACGGGTATAAAAGGAGTGTGTTTCCGCGTCAAAAAATACAGTTTCTACATCGGCGCAACCATTCCCCCCGGCTTGAAGGGTTACCTTCGAAACGAAAATGTGGAACAAATCTAATGTCTAATCTAAATCTAGGTTTGTGAAATAACAACTAAAATATAAACATAGATTGGAACTCGTGCCTACTGCTGGCTAGGCAGAGGGCAGAGGCGAACAACCGGGCGCAGATACGATCCGGTTGCCGTTTTAACCCGTACAACACGAGTTATCCCGCGGGCATCGGGAAAAATTTCCTCTACTACTCCTAGAGGCCAATGTAAAGGAGGCGCATTCTCAGTCATAAGGACTACCACCGTACCTACAGTAATTGGGTTGGATGGAGTATTCCATTTTTGACGTGACTGCAGCGTGTGCAAATAATCGGTTCTCCAACGATTCCAAAACGATTGGACCAACTTATCCAAAAGAGCGTGACGAGTTAGAAGGTGCATTCTATCGTCATCAACATCTATTGCGGGCAAATATTTTAGAGGAGTCGTATTCAAGAAGTGAGCTGGCGTCAGAGCTAATGGCTCTGACGGATCGCTAGATAGAGTCCGACACAGCGGACGCGTGTTCATCACTGCCTCTACTTGAGCGAGTACGGTACTCAACTCCTCGAACGAGAGAATCTGCTCGCCTATGACGCGAAACAGATGCGACTTAAGGCTTTTAATATTCGCTTCCCAATTACCACCAAAATGACTAGCTGCAGGCGTGTTAAAGTACCATTCAATGCGATTTTCGGCTAAGATGTGAGCGAATTCACTTTGGTAGTACTTAGACCGTAAGAATGTGTGCAATTCCGAGATACTACGTCGGGCCCCTACATAGTTTGTACCGTTGTCCGAATACATGCGCTTAACCGGACCCCGACGCGACAAAAAACGTTTAAAAGCGGACATAAAATTTTGCGTACTTAAATCACCGGTCAACTCTATATGAACCGCGCGAGTTGTCATACAAATGAACAAACAAACGTAAGCTTTCGTGGAGCGAATGCCACGACCACGAGCAATGGTGACTTTGAAAGGCCCAGCAAAGTCTGTGCCGGTGTGTACGAAAGGTTTTGCGGATTGAACAACACGACAAGAGCGATGATCGGCCATTTCAGGCGCGATAAAACGCGGGCGGAGCTTAAAACAAGGTACACATCTGTGTACTCTAGCGCGAATCAAATTACGAGCGGAAATTATCCAGTATTTCTGTCTCAAAATAGACATCAACAAATCGGGACCAGCGTGACAATTCACCTTATGATGATAATCTACTAACAAATCTAATACGTGGTCCTTACGCGGGAGAACTACTGGATGCCTTTGTTCAAATCCTAAACTTGAATTTCTCAAACGACCACCTACTCGAATGAGTCCATCCTCCAAAAATGGTTTCAAGTGTCGGAAAGAACGACTACAAGGTTTGTTAAATTCTAAATTTTTAAATTCAGAAGCAAAATAACCTTTCTGCAACTCGCGAAGTATGACCAATTCAGCCTTATCTAAATCAGCGGCGGTTATATGACCGCGTGTAGATAGAATTCTCAAAAATCGGCCCACATAAACAACACAACGCAACAGTCTCGACCAAGACGAGACGCGACTAGCCAACAACAAAATAAGGGACTCTTCACGCGGGACCGATACAACAAGCGAGTGCTTCTTTTCCTCGGGTGGTTCGGAAACCGTAGTGGGATTGAATTGACTAACTGGCCACTTATCTAACGCGGCATGAGTCCAGAACGGTCCACTAAACCACAACGGGTGATCCAAAATTTGCGAAGGAAGCAATCCACGAGAGAGACAATCGGCTGGGTTGTCGGTGCCAGCAACGTGAAAGAGATTTTGTGGCGCTAATTCCGATTGAATTTTTGCCACTCTATTAGCGACGAATGTGTCCCAACGATGGGGCGAAGAGTGGGCCCAACACAAAGCGACTGTTGAGTCCGAAAAAGCTAAAATTCTACTAATATTAATGCGACTACTACAAGCATTGGCGATAGAGGTGATCAATCTAACTAACAATAGTAAAGCGCATAGCTCGAGGCGTGCCAGAGAGACGACCTTACGGGGAGAGACCTTTGATTTCGCGCTTATAAGGCTAATTGAAACCTTACCTACATTCGAGACATGAAAGTAGACTACTCCTCCATACGCCCTCTCACTAGCGTCCGCGAAGCCTACTACCGTAACAACACTATGTTGCGATATACCTACATGACGCGGAATTTGTATTTGGTCAAGCACAGAAAGTTCTTTTCTAAAGCGAGCCCACAACTTAGCAATGTTGTCGGGCGCGGTGTCGTCCCAATCACAATTGGAAAGCCAAAGCTCTTTTATAAGTAGTTTGGCGTACAAAACGACAGGAGCTACGAATCCCATTACGTCCCATATCCGTGCCACACACGACAGGATAATGCGTTTAGTACAAGTTTGCGGGGTCGAACTAATTTTCAAACTAAACGTATCAGATGCGGGCGACCAGCTTAAACCAAGCACCTTGTGCGTATCACTTTCATCGAATTCCTTAACCGAAGACAATCGGTGCGACGGTGGAATCGACTCTAACGCAGTTTGCGAGTTGCTCGTCCATTTCACGAGATCAAATTGACCAGCCTTCATGAGACTTATAACTTGAGCGGCCGTCTCGACAGCCTCTGCCTCGCCATCTACACTATACACGAAGTCATCCATGTATAAGCCAGTCTCAATGGTGGCTCTCGCTTTCGGAAATGCATCGCCCTCGTCAGCGGCCAACTGCTTGACGGTGCGAAGTGCGTGAAAAGGGCTAGATTTAAGCCCGAAGCAAACACGATTAAACTCGTAAACCATTAAAGGTTCTTGCGGTGAAAATCTATACAAAAATCGTTGAAACCTACGATCGGATTTGCGCACTTCAAGGCACAAAAACATTTGTCGAATATCTGCAGAGAGTGCAACAGCGAATAAGCGAAAATTTACAATTATGTCAAATAAATTACCTTGAAGATTTTGACCACAATACAAAATGTCATTAAGCGACACGGAAGTGCTAGTCTTAGCACTGCCATCTAAAACTACGCGGAGTTTAGTAGTAAGCTTATCTTCTCTAATAACTCCGTGGTGCGGGATAACGTACGAAGGCTGGGTCTCGTCAGTGTCCGCAGGCGCAGGTGAGATGTAACCTTTATCTAAATATTCGTTAACAACCTCATCATAGGCTTGCTTTAACTTTGGAGACGCCTGCATCTTTCGTTCTAAACAAAGAAAGCGTCTTTCAGCGGATGCACGGGAGTCACCTAGCGAAAAAATATCTCCCTTGAAAGGGAGCGCGACAACATAACGACCCTGCTCATCACGAGTAGTCGTGCGACAATAAATCTCCTCAGCCATCTTGTCATCGGGGCTTAGGATTGGTGGGACATTGACCTCTTCAATCTCCCAAAACTTGCGGATGGTAGACTCCAGTGGCGGCTCGACGGTGCAACAGAACGAGGCAGTCGAGTGACTAAAACTATCTATAGAAGCGGGTGCGGAACCAATTATAACAAAACCCAGAACTGTTTCCAGGGCGTGCGGAGCGGGGTACGTCGGTCCCCCTTTGACCTTACGTGATAACTGGAGGTGCGGGAGAATCGAAGCGCCGATCAATATATCGACGGCTCCAGGAACAGCGTAAGTCTCATCAGCTAAAGGCAAGTCTTTAAATTTCGTTAATAAAGACGTGTCAACTGGGACGGTAGGCAACTGTTCAGTTATTTTATCTGTAACGAGCGAATCCATGTCAAACCAAATATTATTATTAAAACGAGATCCAAACCTTGTTTTAATGGTGCCATGAACAGCTGACTGCAAACCCCCAAACCCTTTCACCACTGAATGGGTTGAACGCCTATCAACATTGAAACCAAGACGTTGACAACAATCTTGAGTAATAAAATTACTTTGCGAAGCGCCATCTAATAGCGCTCGAACAAGGTGCGGTTTACCTAATGTATCAACAATAACAACGCGAGCGGTCGCGAGACACACAGTAGTGAGTGCAGCACTAGCGGAGAACGAACACAAGGTGACGTCATCCGCAGCGGTCACCGGGCGGGCCGGGGCGCGCGCGGGCGCGGGGTGCGGCTGCGGCGCAGGCTGCCGTGTGTCACCGCTCGACGGGCCAACTGTACTCACATTGGATGCGGCATTACTATTCTCAAAATGAAGCAAAGTGTGGTGTCTCGCTTGACACTTGCGACAACTATTTCCACTATTACATAAAACAACGCGGTGTTTAGTACCGAGACAATTAAAACAAAAATTATTAGCGCGAACAAATTTATAACGATCACTAGGCGACAATTTTAGGAAACCAGGACACTTGTACAGCTGCGAATGATGAGTACTACACAAAGAGCAAACAGGTGATTGTACACGTGCTGGTGCGGTATTAACATAAGTATGGGTTGACCTCGGTGACCTCGATGAGGCATCTATTTTGCGTTCAGAAGTAACAACCTTCTTCGCGCCTTCATGTTTCGATGAAGAGCGTTGCAATACCTTTATATGCTCGCGAACAAAACTTTCTAAGTCTTCGAACTTAGGAATTTTACTGCCGCGATGATCCGACTCAAACAAACGAATGGTTTCGGAATCTAATTTCTTTAAACCCATATACAAAAATACGAAGTCGCAGAGGTCATCGATCTTTAGGTTCTTTACGGCGCGAACAGCTGACGCGAAAGTATCTAGAAATTTCTCTAAGTTTTGATCGTTACATGCCGTAATAGATTTCAAATCAGACATCTGATCTAAATAGGCGTTAGCTACCGATCTTTTATCCTCATACTTAGCTTTCAAAGTATTTAAAATTAAATTATAATTCCCGGCACTAAACGTAATTCCAGCGCAAACGGTTATAGCTTTACCAGTCAATTTTTCAACGAGATAATGCAATTTTTCGTGATCTGTCAACGAATCGTTCTTATCTATTGTATTCTCAAAACTATCTATAAATAGACACCAATTGCGAATGTTACCATCAAATTCGGGTATTTGAATTGGTGGCAACTTAGGTCGGTCGCGAGTGGGGTTGGGTAGGTCAGCCGGTTTCTCCAAACTCCTAGCGACGCGTTTGATACGACAATACAAATCGTCAAACGACGACAAGGCTTGATAACTCACTGAGTAATCGGGATCCAAATTCAACTCTAAAACGTTGGTGTCATGTACTAAGGTTTCGAAATCCGCGCGTAGACTATCTAAGTTTTCTATAGAACACAAGAACGAATCTCTGATGACCAAATCAGAGGTTTTAAGTGCATTATCATAAATCGATTGTACGCGAGAGTAAATCATTTCTTTTTTAGCGTATAAAAGTTTCAATTGAACCTTACCGGTCTTATCAACCTTTGGGGACATGTTTACAATTAAATCTCAAACTAAAGTGCGGTAAACAACAAATATGAAATGACTTAATCTTAGCGGTACAGAGCAGCGACGCGGCTCGAGCGATACTCGGCAGGTAGGCAGGTATTTACAACTGTGAATGCACGCTTGAACAAACGCGCATAGCAACAGGGTCGTACCTACGCGATGGTCGCTGTCTAGGTTCAACTATTATTTCAGAGATTAAGTATTGCGTAATATCTATTCAAATTAAAATACTTTCGTATGAATTGGAATGAGATGCGAGGGAGGTAGGTACAACCACGTGTCTACCCACGCAGGTATTAGGCAAATACGACGTAATTGAAAAAAACAAAACAAAGCCAAATGCGTTAGGTATTACACTGTGCCTATGCACTAGGGTGTCTAGTATACCTAAGATCTAAGCCTAAACGCCTAGATGCGGGGTTTTCTACTAAAATAACTAGGTATTTAGGCGCGGTGCGAAAATTGCGAACTACGATTAAGTGTTGATATGATACCTAACCTATGTATGTACCAGGCAGGTACTATGCGAGCCAGCGGCGAACGGACAACAAATCTAATCCTAAGTGTCTGGATGCGGGGTTTTCTACTAAAATAACCAGGCACTTAGGTGCGGCGCGCTTATTCCCATCAGAATAATAACAAAATACGAACTACGGCTAAGAATCCGGCTCGATCCGGACCAAAAATGGTGGCGCGTGGCCACGTGCGGTAGTGGACTGTATTGCGGGGAAGTAGCTAACTGTTCCATTGACGCTTTACACACAAAAGACAGGTGATCGGGTTGCCGCGGGCGTGATCCAAGCAATGAATGCAACCCGAGAAATTAGGAGAGGATGCACTAACCTTCACGACACACGTGTTTTCATCGCAGCCGGTACACGGATCTTCTCTTCTTTGTTCAGGAGCTGCCGTCAGCATCACTAGATCACTTGAGGAACACACGAGAGGCACAATCCGATCGGTACAAGTCTATGAAGTGGTAAAAATGTAACAAATATTATCCATTTTTGAGAGACGCGAGCGCGGTCCGTCTTTACGCTGGCTAGTTCAAAGCGGGAGTGAGTGTCTATATTTCACAAATGGCGGACGGAAGCTATATCTAGTACTATTCTATGGTTAGTGCGGGAGGGGAGACGGGTATAAAAGGAGTGTGTTTCCGCGTCAAAAAATACAGTTTCTACATCGGCGCAACCAATGGTCTATACAGAATAAATGAATTTTGACTTTGACTTGAACTTGGACTTGGACCTGGACTTGAACCTGGACTTGGACCTGGACCTGGACCTGGACCTGGACTTGGACCTGGACTTGGACTTGGACCTGGACTTGGACCTGGACTTGGATCTGGACTTGGATCTGGACTTGGACCTGGACCTGGACTTGTACCTGGACCTGGACCTGGACATGGACCTGGACCTGTACCTGGACCTGGACCTGGACATGGACCTGGACCTGGACCTGGACCTGGACCTGGACCTGGACCTGGACCTGGACCTGGACCTGGACCTGGACCTGGACCTGGACCTGGACCTGGACCTGGACCTGGACCTGGACCTGGACCTGGACCTGGACCTGGACCTGGACATGGACTTGGACTTGGACCTGGAGCTGGACTTGGACCTGGACTTGGACTTGGACCTGGACTTGGACTTGGACTTGGAACTTGGGAGAGGCCTATGTCCAGCAGTGGACTGCGATGGGCTAATTCATTGATTGAATCATCTTCTTCGGTAGCTTATTGGTATGGTATCACGGACTGATATACGCAACTCCAGGTCATGGCGTGGTTTTTGCGTGAGGGTGGGCATTATTATTGAAGTACTTAACCCTGTATGTGGCGGTTGCAGGAGAGTGTAGGAGCATATGTGCCGCTGTTTCTTCCTCTCTCATGCAGGCTCTGCAGAGTGGGTTGTCGGTAATTCCTAAAATAAAGGTGTTTATTGATGGCAGCTGTAGCCGTAGCTTAGTGGGTAATAAGGACTTCTCGCCACTGATACATATTCATTAATAGCCTGTCAAATTCATAAACCACATAGATTTTTTGAATTCAGTAACTTATTCCAAAATCTAGCCGCGTGGTTCCCGGCAGAGTAGAATTTGGACCACCCCATCTCTTCCCATGCGATGTCGTACAAGGCGACTAAGGGATAGGGCTGTTTAACATCAGATAGATATATACAGCCCAGACTCAGCCTCAGATGCATGACTTGAGTCAACAATAGTGCCCGGAAAACAGCAATAGGCTCACCTCCGATTACGTGGGACAGAGTTCAAGGATTGGTGATATGTGGGTGTTAATTCACTTCTGCCTAACCCTCCGGGGATGAAGACACGGTTATATGTTTGTATGTGTATTCCAACATATCTTCCACAGTTCCTGCATCTCCACGTGGGCAGACTGCAGCGACACCGACACGAAGGTGGAGCCGCGCTGCGACGGCGAGTGGTCCTCGTTCTGGGCAAACTACAACAACTCTCTAGCGAAGGTGCCTCTCAAGAACTACTTCGACCAGTGCCCCACGCCCTACCGCACGGAGGAGTTTGACCTGGCGGACTTCGGAGAAGTCGGTGAGTTCTTTGAACGAATTCTGCCAAAGTTTTATACCCCTCGCTAGAAGGTAATACGTTAGGGAGAAAGAAATCCAGAAGATAAGTTAAATCCTGGATGGATTTATTCCAGAGAAACTACCTAAGCAGCCTTGACCGATACTTTTTCAGCCCCTTCTTAAAGAATCCGGGATGGAACAAACGGGAATCACAGAGAATTCCAGCTCTCTCTCAGTGACAGAGGAAGGAAGCCCCAAAGCTGCTGGAAAAGATACTGTGGTAGGAATTTAGCAGCCCGACTGGGGAAGTCCTCCGTCCTACAGAATACCACGGCCATAATAACCTCATGTTGTGTTCCCGGCGGTGAGTAGGGTAGTCAGAGCTCACTGGAGAGTTTTTGTGCTGTCAGTGAGAAGACCAAATACTTGTCCTGCTTTGTCTTTTACGCTGACGGCATAAAAACTCTGTGCTTATAGGATTGGTATCGCGAGTGGAACTCCTCTGGTGTTACACACGTCCATAGGCCACGGTAACCACTTTCCATCAGGTGGGGCACCTAAGTTGTACTAAGACAATGGTTTCCACAGTATGTGGGTGGCACCGAAAGGTAGCACGCGTTGTTCTGGAAAGAAAGTGCTGTACCTCTGAAGCAAATGGACGATCCTCCGACCAGACATGGTGATCATCTTGTGAGCCACCAATCAAAATAAGTTTACCGAAGCTGATCCTTAATTTTTTTTTAAATTAAGCATATTCATAATTATTTGTATTACAGATTTTTCCGATGGCTCCAGAAAACGGTCACCAGACAACTTAGGCACCCTGAACAACATCATACGACACCAGGGCCTCCACCTCACGCCTCGAGAGACTCAGAATATAATCAAATGTGCTCACTTACTAGGAAACGTTCTCACAAAAGCTATCGAACGAAGATCTAGAACAGCTGACATAGAAGATTCTGAACTTCTATCAAGGAAGAACACTATGAAACTAGATCTGAAAGAGACGGTGATACCTCTAGAAGTGAAGGAGGAAAAGAGAAACGAGACTGTTACTACACAGACAGATATTTCGCTTCCAAACACCAAAAGTGCGCCGAGAATCTTCGAGAACATTCTACGGCAGCTATCTCGAAGTTCTATAGATGTCAGTAAAATTGAGTTAAAAGATAAAAATGATGAAAAGAAAGATAAAATTGATGCTGCCAAAGATAAATTGAACGAACAAGGTTCAGATAAAACAAAAGATGTTAGTAAAGATAAGGTTGAAGTTAAAAAAGATAAATTGAATGAACACAAAGAAAAAGATATTAGTGAAGAAAAGAAAGAAGATACAGTAGTACAAGAAAAAGTTGATACAAAGATAGATGTTTTGGAGGAAGATAAACAAAATATTGTTGTAAGTAAAGCAGAACAGAAGAGTGAAAATAGAGATGGTGCAGAAGATAAAAGTAAAACAGATGAGATTGAGAAAAGTGGAGATGTGAAAAATGTATAATTTGATGTCTACTAGCTGATGAAGATCCGGTTCCGTTGGGAACTTATTCCCGGGATAAAAGTATATGTTAATACACCTCTGCCCACCCCTTCCGGGATTTACAGGCGTGAGTATGTGTATATACATTATTCCAGACCATAATCTACTTTTGTAGCCATTGCCAGTCAATACAGCCCTCCTCAGGTAGAATTAGGCTATTTGACTAATTTTCTTCTGTCGAAAAATGATCACTTTAGTATAATACAATGAACTACTAAAGATATTTTTTCTTACGACAAATAGTTTTAAAGATATTTGATTTTGAAAATTCAATTTCTCAAGCCGGCCGAAAACGCTCCATACAAAATCGTACTTGCGAGTGACGTCACACGCCAGTAGCGCGTAGTACAAATGTATGCAGTGCAAGAGCATATTGCATTTATCTTGATCCACGTTGCGTTTACATGTGTATAGTTTTTAATATCGACATCAATATCGACAGGTTGCAGCGACGCGCGGTCCGAATTATTGGGAACCCTGAGGTCACGAACACCCTCGAGCCTTTGCAGATGCGTAGAGATATTGCTTCCTTGGCTGTATTTTACCGTCTCTACCACGGTGAGTGTTCTGACGAGCTCTTCCAACTAATCCCACCATCTCCTTTCCTACATAGGACAACACGTGCAGGCCTTAGATATCACCCTCACACTGTGCAGAATATACGAGCAAGAACCAAGCGGTTCGGAGACTCTTTTCTTTGCCGCACCACCAAGACCTGGAATTCATTACCAGCACACGTGTTTCCTTCTTCCTACAGTCCCGGGGCCTTTAAGCGGGGCGTGAAAAAGCATCTGATGAGGCCGCCAAGCTGAGTGCCACCATTGTAGCACTTAGTGTCTGTAATGGTGACCCTCTTTCCTGAGACTTTGCCTTTAGCTTACCATCAGGCGAGGTGAGGTCAAGTTGGCGTGTCCTATATAAAAAAAAAAAAAAAAAAAAAATATCTTTTTCTATTTTACAATCACGTCAAGAAATAATATATAAATATTAAATACAATAAAACTAAAATAACTGTTATACAAATTATTATTTTGGGAATTAAAAATAATGAAAAGTCATAGCTTCAGTTGGGTTAGGTAATATCTTATTTTGCAAGGCTTGTTTTTTCAACAAAAACTAAGATATTAAGCGGTATTGGGAAGAACCGGACGACCTTCTCAAAAATAGCCTTTTGTCAAAGGCAGTCTCACCCTTGGCTTATGGGGCGGTTCGAGTCAGGATAATATATAATCATTCCCTTTGGTTCCGAAATTTTTGTAATAGAGTACGCACCATGAAAATAGGTCCCTCGACCGCGGCGCGGCTGTCGCAACATGTAGTGTTGCCAGTATCATCTTCTTATTTTACCAAATCTTTAAGGTTAAAATATGAATGTTAGTTAGTTGTACTGCAGAACTTAAGAAGTTATATTCACGCGTTTCTAACGTTAGAACATAGATTGATGACGTGAAAAATGTTATTTTTTTAATAAGGAATTGCTAGGAGGTAGGACACGGCGGTATTTCCGCCCAATTGAGAAGTCCGACTGATGAAGTACCTCCGCCCTACAAAATACCGCGGTTATAATAACTTCGTGTTGTGTTCCCAGCGGTGAGTAGGGTAGCCGGAGCTCACTGGAGAATTTGTGCTGTCAGTGGAAAGACTAAAGGCTTGTCCTGCTTTGTCTTCTACTGACGGCACAGAAACTTTGTACTTACAGGGTTGGCAGCGCGACTGTGACTCCTCTGTTGTTACAGACGTCCATAGGTCACGGTAACCACTTTCTATCAGGTGGGCCGTGTGCTTGTCTGCCAACTAAGTGGTATAAAAAAAAAATAACAGCTACAAAAGTTATGGTTAGGTAGTTTAGTGATCATTTGTTTACGCAAAGCCATTTCATCGTAATTTTTTTGTCGTAATATAATATAATATTGCGATATATCTATAAGTATTTAATATATAAGTACCTATAAGTATTTAAGTCTTGTGTTCCCTCACCAAAGATGTGACCATTGTTTAGAATAATTTACTGTTGTAAATAATGTTTAATTTATATGTATAGTGAATAGTGACTTAATGAGTACTTTTATATTTATTGTATGTGACTTTTTATTTAAATATTATAGGTATATTTATATCCACTGCTACCTGCTCAGTATTCTAGTCAAGATAATTATATTAAAAATCTATTTTCAATTTGTGAACCAATTTTTGTACATATACCTAGGCACTTATTTATGTAAAACTTGTTTATATGGATTGGATAAGTGATATAAGTTTGTCTACATTCTAGAAACCATAACACAAGCTTGTTAAGCTATGCTTGCTCAGGGTCTAGCCATAGCATTGTGTAGAATATAATCTTACTAGCTGATTCGCCCCAACTTCGCCCATTTTATATTTTGAATCTTCATCCTTTGAGCCTTTATTTTTTTAGTCTTCAAATAATATATTTGTTGACATTTATGATCACTGCTCCGCTACCTTAAGTAGCAGCGTGATGATATATATATAGCCTTTAACCTTCCTTGATAAACGAACTATTTAATCCAAAAATATTTTTTCAATTCGTACCAGTAACTTCTTGACATTAGCGCGTTCAAGCAAATAAACTCTTCAGCTTTTTACTAATATAGATGTAATAAAAATTATAACATATCCTTAGAAAAAATATATTAGTAACCCTTCCTTGGTAGTCGGGTAAAAATACTATGTGGACCACACATGGTGCTCAAGTGTACCATAAAGATAATAAATTTAAAAAAAAACCAGAGTTTATGTATGTTTAAATAATTATATTATATTATCTGTGGTATAAACTGAAATGTTAGTATTTGTGATGTTTATTAAAATAATAATAAATGTTGTTCTATTTATTTTATCTTCCCTGGGAGAGGTTATGTCGGACTCGAACCGACTAAAACGCACGACTGTATGTCGTTTCTGTTGCCGAATGAATGAATGAATGTCTTTATTTGTAAGGTGAGGTGAGGTTAACAGGCATATCCCTCGCATCCCGGCCGACCCAGAGTCATCTCTCGATTTGACCCTCTCCTTGGGTGTGGGGACCACAACTCATCCCGGGTACGGGGAGGCGCCGCTGCGGTCCGCTTCTGCCAGGGTGACAGGCGGCACACACCGACGGGCAGCTTTACTCCTCATTCGGTTAGGTACTTAACTAAACATAAACAATCTTGATGCTTCTTGATGTTATGAGAACATCTTCTTGTTTATGTTCTATTTAAAAACTCACTAATATTTATCTGTTATCTGTGGTTCAGAAATTGACTAAAATCTAACCACTACCTACCGCGTGATTATCTGCAGAGTAGAATTATTAGAGCCACCCCATTTCTTCCCATACGGCGTAGTACGAGGCGACTAAGGAATAGAGCTGTTTAACATCAGACAAATATATACAGCCCAGACTCAGTCTCAGATGCATGTCTCGAGTCAACAATAGTGCCCGGGATACGGCGATAGGCTTCATCCCTTATTATATGGAACCTAATACAATTATTGGTGAAATGTGGGTGTTAATTCACCTCTCCCTAACTCTCCAGGTATAGTAATTGAGACCTGAGACGGCGTTGCGGTTTTAGTCGCCCAAATCCCACATAACGCCCCCCCCCCCCATGATGTGATTCTCGTGGAGATTTCCGCACGAAAAAAGGGTAAAGAAATTATATACACAATTGTTTATATATTTCACATAATTTATTAAAAACTAAAACTAAGTATTTCACAATATGCTCAGAATTTAACACTAAACATCATATATTACAGTTTATCGATAATTTTAAATGTATGGCCCCCACAGTGACCATAATAATGGCACCTATAAGGACCATACGTCAAATGCATTCTTAAAAATAGTTATTCACAACTTAAAGTATATGGATAATAAGCGTATTTGAATTTTAAGTTTTTAGATATTAATGACAAATTTATGTATTGAGGGTAGTTAGATTTATTTTGCTGATTTTTTTTCAGTTGGGGTCAACTTCCCAATCTGACTAAAATGTAGCTGAACTACGATATTTTCCGTGAAGAGACTGCCACCTGAATGACAAATTTATGTATTGAGGGTAGTTTGATTAATTTTTCTAAACTTTGTTTTAACTTAGTCGGGGTCGGCGGTTGAACAGAGATATTTTCCGTGAAGCGACTGCCACCTGACCTTCCTGTCCAGCCGGCGATATCGATGTTCTGCAACTAGTCTGACTAACTACCATAGGTATTCGCGATGCCTTAACGTGCTCTCTGAGGCACATCTGTTTTAATAGAAGTAGTTATGTATTTTATTTATAAAAATGAGACAAATGCGAGTCGGGGAACTCGCATAGGGTTCCGTATCATTATCGAATATTTGTAGTATAGGAGCCCCCGTTAATGTTTTTTTTATTTTTTTTTTCAGTATTTTTTATAACGACAACAGAAATATGAGATACAGCCTGGTGATAGACAGTGGAGTATAGTTTAAGGTGGTTTTAACATACATACAGGGGGTTAGCAGAGAAGTAACATGGTGTAGTGATTGTCATTAATATTAAAAACTTATATACTAAAACATTGGGTTTGAAAACATTTAATTAAGGCGGATATATTAAAAAGAATTTCTACATGTTAAAATTGCAATGACAAACTACGTCATGGTTATTTAAAGTTATTTTTTAAGGACACGTCATCATGACTTCACCTAGCCTGATGGTAAGCTGAAGGGTCATGTAAGAGGGACACCATTATATGGCCCTCAGTGTGACGACCTCATGAGATTTTTTTAATATTATTCTACCTAAAGAAATATGCATCAAACCCAATACTTAGTTACTTTAAAAAATAACATAATTATTCTAAAAAAAAAATGTTTTAAGTATTGCAATCATTTTCGAGAGAATAATAAAATTGAACAAAAAAAAATTTATCGAAAAAAAAAAAAGGGAACTAAAATTTCGAAGTACAAAAAAAACTGTTTTATTCATAATTCAAGCTCGATCTAATATCAATGTCTCAATTGTCAAAAAGATTACGGTGTCATGTTAGAAATGAAGATTTGTGTTACAAGAATACTCTTTCTGATAATTGACAGATTGATATTGGTTGATGGTGAATTTTGAATAGATTTTTATTAAGAGCCTACAGAACTGTTAGTTAGGCCTTCGCCACACACGTATATTTACGCCAGTAAATTCCCAAAGGAGTAAACAGATGTATTAACACCCTATTTTCGCCAACTATGATTTTCAAAACGAGTCTATTACAGTAGGCTTTAGTTTGTCTTCCCGTGGGTATCGTTGAAGGCGATTTAGGGATAGGGGCTGTTCTTCATCCGACAGTAAACACAGCGCATGAAAAAGTGTCCATTTGACGGCAATAAGCTCGTCACCTGTCACCGAAAATTTTAATTATTTTTAGTAAAAAAAATATTAGCAACCGAAATTACTAATATTCCTTCTAACCCCTCCAGCTAAGCTAAATTGTTTTAGGAGTGGGTTCACATTCATAGTGTAACGGCTAGGATTCGAATCCGGGACTTTTCGATTTTAACGCCGTTTCTGTTACCACTACCGACGCTTGGCGAAATGTGGTAGTTAATATACCTATGCCTACCCCTTCGGAGGTTTACAGGCTAATCTATAAAACAGATTTTACTACACAATATATTTTTTGAAATAAACATTTCTTATTAAATGCTAACGGATATAGAATATAGACATATGAAAAGTAAAAACTTATAATCTCATACAAGTACAGAACTATAAGATAATATATAATACTAGCTTTTACTCGCGCAAGTCCTCATCGGGAAAATTGGGAATATCGGGAATATTGGGAATATCGGGAACATCGGGAATATCGGGAATATTGGGACAATTCTAATAGAGGAAGAATTTTTAACGAGGTTAATTATTTCTTGAGCTTATTCGTATAAACAAACAAAAATAAATCTTTCCCATGAGTCGTGGGAATCAGCTAGTAGAATATACATCTAAAACTTTAAAAAAAAACACCACGAAATCTTAATAGAATATATCTTTTAACATAATAATAATATTATATTGCAATAGTTAATAATACGAACTATATTAATAAGAGGTGGGAATAATTTTTTTTTTTCGCTTAAAAAACTAAGAATCTTTGTTCGATGTTCACATATGGCCTTTTAGAAATATTTACATATTTATTTATTAATACCATTTTTCTACCATAATGGCTTATATAGAATTTAAAATCAAAGGTGTTCTCAGACTTTAGAAGCTCCAGTTACCTGTAACGACTGCCATAGATGTACATTTATGACAACTGTGCCCCGGAGAGCACATTAAGAAATCAGTCCTTCTTAATGTGCTCTCCGGGGCACAGTGGAGTCATATTCTTAAAAATAACCTTCCCTTGATTTTAAATTCTTCCACACACGGATTGATTGCTAGGGGCTAACTCATGTCTTTTATGAACAAGTTTGAATATCACCAGCGTAAACCAGTTCTACTAAACCGAGTTTTAACGTTTCACTCGATGAAATTCATAAAGTAAAACGTTAAAACTTTGTTTTAGTTGTTCTCGGTTCCTAAGAGGCACCGGAATATTGCTAGAATGATGTTCCTATCGCTGGTGAAATCAGACCTTTTACATGATTTGTTTAATGATTTTAGACATTTTTGGATCCCCGTAGGCGGGACACAATGTACCAGGCTCCCAGCGATAGTAAGGAGCTCTGTAAAGTAATAGGGGCCGTTTAAGTATTAAATAAGCATTAAATGAGGGAGGGGGAGTCTTTACATTGCTTATTTTTGATGACATGGAGGTGGGGGGTATCTAGATAATGATTACGTAAGCAGTTGTTATTTACTTTTTCACACATAATATAGTATGCAGTACCCATACGTTAACCTAACAAAACAAATATGAAAAGAAATATTTATAAGATACCAATGTTTAAGTAAGCGTACGGGGGGTTAAGTTACTTTTGCTGACAAGGGGGGTAAGAGTTTGTTTACTTTTGCTGACAAGGGTGGAAGGGATAAGAATTTGCTTACTTTTGTTGACAAGGGGGGCATAAGAATTTGCTTACTTTTGTTGACAAGGGGGATAAGAATTAGCTTACTTTTGTTGGCAAGGGGGGATAAGAGTTTGCTTACTTTTGCTGACAAGGGGGTGTAAGAGTTTGCTTACTTTTACTGACAAGGAGGGGGGATAAGAGTTTGCTTATTTTTGTTCATAAGGGGGGGGATAAGAGTTTGCTTACTTTTGCTGACAAGGGGGAGTAAGAGTTTGCTTACTTTTGCTGACAAGAGGGGGAAAAAGTTTGCTTACTTTTGCTGACAAGTGGGGGGAGGGTTAAATAATTGTAATAAATCTGCTTACGTAATACTTGAACGGCTCCTATAACATTACCTACACATATTCTGACTTTAACATTTGAGAAGTAAAAGACCGAAGTGTCTTCATCTACCAAAAAGATAGTTTGACACCAATTTTTTATCCTTTTTAGACCTTTTTCATACCAGACATGTCCACATGACTTCACTTAACCGGATGGTCTAATAGTAAGCGGAATCATAGCAAAAAATGCTTTGGATATTTGTATTATAAAAGTTTTTTTTTCCCTTCTGGCAATTCCGATGTTTTCACTAATGACTTAGCCCGGGATTTAAATCATAGCTTCGACCTTGAGGAATGTGACTTGTTGTAATCTCGGATCAAAAGTTTTTGTGAATGTACAAGAGAAGATGCATTTAATATCCAATAAAGGCCGAAAGTCATGTAGCACGCTGGAGTACCTGAGTTTAATACACTTGTATCTGTTACTTTTCAAATGTCAATGTCAAGATTATGTCAAATTTTGACTTTGACATAATTTTTGACACTTTTCTGAATATTAATTGTAGTTAAATGCACACTGTTTTATTATAAATCAAAGACAATTTAGCATGATTTGACAATATTGAAGGGACGGTGACTTCTTCCGTTCTATGAATTATTGGATTTATACTATATATGTACATATATATTTGTTTTTCAGAATATAGCCCCTATTATTTCAATCATCAAGCATAATCCTATCCTAACTCTTATATTGCATGTCTTACTGCGTTCGATGATGTCTCAGACTAGTCTTGTGCCGGGGATCCAGCATAGCGGTGTACCCGTTAGGAGTGCACAGCTCCGGGTACCTCTGGTAGAAGGCTTTGTAGCCAGAGTGGAGGAGGTACACCTCTGGGTAGTGCAGTTGGGGATAGCGGTCCATGTTCTGTTGTCGGTCTGTGGAGCGGAGGTAGCGGGACCTGGGATTAAGAGAAATGGTATTAGTTATGTGACTGTTAATGGAGCCACCTGTTTTGGTACCCCAAGTCAAATGTAAACTATAATATCTATGCAGACTCAATGTGAACTTAACATACATACATATAATCATGCCTTTATCCCCGTAGGGTTAGGCAGAGATGAATTACCATCCACATTGGTGGTGTTGCTCCTCTGGTGTGGCACACAGGTCACGGTAACCACTTCCCATCAGGTGTGGCGCTTCCTTTTTTTTTTATTTTTACGTGCGCAAAATCCCCACGGATACCTCCCCACCGGAGCCGGTGGAGGAGGTTATGTCGGACTCGAACCGACTAAAACGCACGCCGCCTGTGGGTCGCTTTGGTTGCCGAAGGTAAGGTTGACAGGCATATCCCTCGCACCCCGGCCGACCCAGGGCCATCTCTCACGATCTGGCCCTCTTCTCGGGTGTGGGGACTACAGAGTCCCCAACTCGTCCCCGGAAACGGGGAGGCGCGCCACCGCCGCGGCCTGCTTCTGACAGGGTGACAGGCGGCTCCACCTGAACCTTGTCTGCCACCTAAGATATTTCTTGTCACACATACAGATACTCACATCTTAGGCCCCCTCTCTATGGAGAACTCGCAGTGGAACACCAGTATGCTCCTCTTGTCTCCCCCGCTGCTGTTCTGTATAGGCTTGTTGATGAGCTGCTGGACTTGTGCCGGGGTGAAGTAGTTGACAGCGTTCATGATGTGACCACCCTCATACTCGTAGGGGTAGCGGCAATCGATCACCTGGGGGGAGGGAAAGGTTAAATTATAATGATAATTAATTACATTATGGGGCACTAGCTGTAACCCGCGGCTCCGTCTGACGTCTATCGTGACCTAACAGCGTATGTCGTTTCTCAAGATCTAATCTATCCCTGTACAAAAATTTCGTCAAAATCGGTTCAGTGGTTTAGGCGTGAACGCGTAACAAACAGACAGATAGATAGTTACTTTCGCATTTATAATAATAATAATATAGATTTATAGGGTAGTACCGCGGTAGCCTAGTGGTATGGGTAATGGACTGCTGAGACGAGGTCTCGGGTTCGATCGCAGGTTTCACCATGACAAACACCAATGACTTCTCGATGCTTTTCGAAGTTATGTGTGTATTTAACGTAAGTGCCCGGTTAATGGTAATAGGCTCGCCACTTATTACATTGGGACCTAAACATAAACTGGCGAAATGAGGGTGCTAGCACCACTGCCTAACCCTTCGGGGATAACGGCGTGAGTTTATGTATTTGTAGGGTAGTAGATGCCCGCGGCTCGGGCAGTGTGAATGGAGGTTCTCGCGACTTCTGCCATTCATTCTATTGTATGTATGCATCTTTAGACCCGAAATGGAATGCGGTTTTCGTCGGTCCTAGTCCAACATATCTACTCCGGAACTTTTTTAATAGTCCATTCAAAGATGAATGTTTTAGGCTACATATCATCACGCTACTACTTAAGTGAGCGGGATCATAAATGTCAATAAATCCGGCAGATTTCCTATTGGTTATGACCGACTAAAAACGCACGGCCGCCTCAGTGACGGTGACCTAATGGAATCAGGAATTTCTCCATTAAAGTAATTGTAGGTCCTCACCTGGTAATCACTGATGGCATTGTCGTACTCGCCCCTCAGCAGGCTGGCGAGGGTGTCACAAGAGATGCTCTTCAGGTCGGAGTGGTCCCCACTGGTCAGCGGTAGAGCAAACGGCACTGAGAAGTCTCCTATCAAATCCGGGATTGTCTCCGCTGGAAAAAAATACATTTTGAAATTATAGACGGGGTTTTTTTTTTTAATTTATTATACCACTTAGGTGGCAGACATGTACACGGCCCACCTGATGGAAAGTGGTTACCGTGGCCTATGGACGTGTGGAACACCAAGAGAGTCACACTCGCGCAGCCAACCCTGTAAGCACAGAGAGGTTCTGTGCTGTCAGTGTACAAGACAAAGCAGGACTTAGACTACCCACTGACAGCACAAAAACTCTTCAGTGAGCTCTGGCTGACTCACCGTCGGGAACACAACCCGAGGTTATTATGGACGCGGTATTCTGTAGGGCGGAGGTACTTCCCCAGTCGGATTGCTCAATTGGAAAGAAATACCGACGTATCCTACCTCCTAAACTATTTAACTAAGGAATGAAAGTCTGGAACAGTTTTTCTTTGAGTGATTGGGAGGTCAGATGGGTCACTACCATAGAAGTCAAAATAAATCATCAAGTGAAAGGTTTATATACAAACAGGATCACCAAAATGCAGATGAGTTGAGGATGTTAGTTAATATTCTGCAGCAGATTACGTACAAATACAGCCTCCATGTTTCTATGTAATTTTTTGCAGCTCTGTACACAGGAGGCGCGCGTTCGATCCTCGCTCATCCGACAATAAATGTACAGCCCGTGACAAAGTCCCCGCTTGACGGCAACAGGATGTGGGACATGTGGGTCATCGAGCGTGCATATGTATAAAAACATTCAGACAATGCAAGCATACATATTTGAACTGTGAGGGAATCAAATACCATTATTATTTATTTTTATATAAAATACTTACATTTCTCCATAGCAGACATAATAGATGCATTATTCTCCGAGTGTGCCCTCAAAAGCACAGGCCTCTGCAGTTTCTCAAACTTCTTCACCTCCGGACTCAAGCAGTTCGACTTCCTCCTCTTCACGCTACCAGCCATCTCGGAACGTTCCATTCTCTTACAATTCTTTCGTTCCGGGTTCTCCAGAACGGAGAATAGAGACATCCTCGCTCTACTATCAGGATTTAAACTAATACTTCTATTCAACGGTCTCCGTAAAAACGTTTTGTCCGTAGTCACATCTGTTTTAATCTGTCCCGAGAGCAACTCGTCAAAGTTTGCCACCTTTGGAGAGTTTGAGTCCTCAATTTCTAAGAACGGTTGTGATAGTTCAGACACAAAACCACTTTCCATTGTGGAATCTGAGTTGTAATAGCTAAGTTTTGGTGATGTTTGACTTAAAGAGTTCATAGAACCGATACTAGAGTCAGAACATTCATGTTTCAATTTTGTAGGAGTCTCGGAGAACTTTAAAGATTTTTTTGCTGCTTTCTTGACAGCAGGCGATGTGAACTCGAAGTCGTCTTCTTCGTCAAATGTAAGCATTCTTGTTACTGTAATAGTTGGTTTATTAAAGCTTGTTGAAGGTTCATTTTCGCTCAACGGTGCTCCAAAGTTGAAATTTCTCGAAGTAACTTTTCTACTCGAAGTCGTGCGACCTCTAGAGATGATATTCGGACTGTCTGTAGAGATGATCTCGTATTTTGTGCACTCGTCGAAGTTTGTGTCGAATTCTTCTTCCAAGTCGTGCAAAGTCTCGAAGTCGTCCTCTTCCGGTGTGACTTCTGGGGTGACTTCTTTTTCTGGGACGAATACGTCTTGTTTTGGTGATGGGATGGCATGGCTGAAGTCCAGCTGTAAAGAAGAAGAATAATAAAATATAAAATTATGTTAACTGTTCTCCTTCCAGGTGATTATCTCAACTTCAATTCCTGGTGATGAATTTAAGGGGACCATGTAACGACGCGCTCTGCGAACGTCGTCACACCTGTTTTAATTCTATTTTTGAACGAAAGGTTTCGGAGCGCGGAGTGAATGACATTTTGACGTATCGCTGTCAAAAGCACCTTTTTTCCTATATTGAGACGGGATGGTCGATATTCATGGCTTCGTAACTTAATTTCAATAAATCTCATAAAAATGAGAGTATTTTGGCCTAAAGGATAATAGTTTGTGTCCTCACAACTATCCTCTTGTGGAATTATAGTTTATTTCTGGTGAGTTGTTATTTTTTAATAGGATTCCCTTTGATGGAAATTCGCCACGCTCCTAATTTGAAGAATAATTGTTAAAATTCTATTGTTTCAGCTCTTAATCTGAAAATATTATGATTTCTTTTGCTATTGGCATTGTTCCAGCAAATTAAGGCGGTAAGTCGCGCAAATTTATAAAAAATTAGGACCTCGTGCCCTATATTGGAGTTTGTTCTAATGACATGCAATTTTATTACAGGTTTCCAGGTTGGAGCCGCCTTTGCCCTTTGGCTTTGCCTTTTCTCTTTTCTTTGGACCTTTTTCGGCGTTCCTTTGTCTTCGGTCATCTGCATTTCCTTATGGAGGGTTTGGACTTTTCACCTCAAACATGGATGTACCGCATGGGCTTAAACTGAAAACTTCGCCTGCTACGAGCTTTCTCGCTGCTGTGTTTACATATACTCGCCGAGGGATGCCGTGAGCTTACTTTAATTATATTTTAAATCTAAACTTCAAAATGACCTAAAAGTGCATTGGTGACATAGAATCATATTGACATAAGATCATTTTGACCTAGCTTATAAAACTCTAATTTTAAATTTAAGGTTAGATATACATTAGGAATGTATCCTTGCAACTATTTCTGAATGCACACTGGAGTGGACAATAAAACCTTAAACCTCACAGTTTGGTTTCATTTAGCTCACCTCCGGAAGATTAAAAGTTTCCAATATCCGCTGATTATCTTAGGCATGTGTATCTCCAAGGCGCCCGAACTTTTATGGTAATGTACTTACAAACCAATTTTATTTATATTTCTTTTAAATAGGAGATTACACACTTACTTTCTTTCATTGTCATATGACACATATTTTTTTATTATTACATCTGACGCTTGCGAACCAATTTTTTTTACTTTGTAATAACACATATTTTTTAATTATTACAACCATTGGGTACATAGTACTTTAAGATCATGAACTGTCACTGTATTAGTCTCAGTGTCCAGTTGACGGCAGGAGGGACAAAAATATACTGAAATCTGGCCCAGAGATCTCTTCACACCAAGACTGGGACTGGGGCAGTAAAATCTTGCTTGTAAGCTCTAATCTTGCTTCCACATTCTGATTTAAATTAATGTTCTGGCTCAAGATTTACTCTTGGCCAGTCAAATGGCAATAGCTTGTATTAAAATGTTTTTATACTTCTTCTTCTTTGAGTCAATGTCCGGGTCTGGCATATAATTTTTATAATAAACCATTTGGAGAAGTCAGACCCTAAGATCCCAAGTATAAGTCTGAGGAACAATGCAAAGGTAATGTAATAAAAATACTAACCTTAGTCGTAGACCAATTTGTGACCTTCTCCCTCATGGACTCAAACCTATTGCCGAACAAGAAGTCCCGGGCCTCTTCATCATCAACCAACTTCACAAACGTTTCACTGAGTATAGACGGCTCATTCTCTTTGTTAGACGTCTTGAAACGTGTCCGTTCCTCCATAACTTTAGATATCCTTGACCGCTTATTCCTTGTGGACAACGGACTATTGCTAACTAACGGAGACCGTTTATTTTGTAACGAATTACTGCTAGTACTGCTATTTAGTAACGGTGATTTATTTTGTGCTAACGGTGAGTTTAAATTCTGAGCTAACGGTGATAGTTTTAGCTTTGGTGGGTTCATAAGTAACGGTGATTTTAACCGTTCTAGAGGTGATTTTGGTACTTGTATTTCTCCAAGGATTCTACGTTTGCCTGTAGTGTACACTGGTGAGATAGGTGATTTTGTGAAATCTAACGTTTGCGGATGCATTTTCGTTTTGTAGTTGCGTGTCACAGAGTCCTCTTGTTTGCGTTTCGTTGCATTGTTACCCGAGTTTATTCTGAAGTTTTCTGTTATTAATCTGTAAAGAAAGAAAAGTGACATTAGTCTTTTGTGTTTAATTAACATCATTACGGATATGGAATAACTTCATCATTAGTAATGTTAATAATAAATGTAAAGTTATGATTAGCTGTGATAACAATAACAATATTAATACTGAATCCACAGTTTGATTGTAAAGCGGACCACAGACTCCGAGGTGAAAGAAAACCAGAAACACTTCATCAGTAAGTGTTTCTGGTGTGGAACAAGATAGATTATTCTTTATTGTACACCAACAGATTTACAGTCTGACAATTAGGTAGCATGTATACAGTTCAATGTACAATGGGCGACCTTATCGCAGGAAGCTTTTTCTTTCTGGTATCAACAAGCTCCTAGGATATGTAGTATCAGCAGACATTATCAACCAGTTTAAAAACAAACTTGATACCTACATAAAATATTACATCAAAAAAGACAAGTCAGCTTTCTAACATGAAAACAGTCAAACCGTCAATATTTTCTGTGAATAAACTGCCATTTGACCTTCCAACCCTACAACTCCATAGGAGAGTTAGTACCAGAGCCTCATTCACTTATCACCAGGTTTATTTACTTACAAAAGGTATGTACAACACTTCAATGTTGTTATGATCATCAGATGTTTTAGAATACAGCTGATCATGTTTTTAAAGAATTTGATTTAACAAAATATTTATTATTAACTAAAAACAAACTAGCTAAGTACACAAATAGCTTGTGTGAAAATAACTATACAATAATGTATAGCACAATACCAGTTCTCATTTTCAAACTAGATCATATGGCAAGGTGTCATGTCAAAAAATTTCTCAGAGGGTACCTAAATTTTGACCCTTTTACAGACATGGGGTCATGAGAGCGATCCTTGACACTTCAAGACCCTCGGAATCGACGATATTGGGCCGTGTATACCGAAAATAAGTCGAAATTGACAACAAAGAGTTTTCAAGTAACCCTTCCTATTTTTTTTATCGTAATCCAACTATAGCCGTAAATAAATCAATGTAACTGGTTTTACGTACCGGCAATTCTTTATCTGATCCTTATGGGACACATTGTGAACATATATTTAACAAAAAAACACAATAGATTATTTGACGAAAGTTTAAGCAACTTTCCGATCAGTTTTAAATTGTATAAAAACACACGATTCTCATACGAAAGGTCGTCAAACACGATTTAAAAGCACTTGTACACGATTTTGTTGATTTATAAATGAAGGTTTAATAAAAAATGTTGAAGATTATGGTAGTTTTAAAAAACAATTCGCAAATGACGTGAATGATCTTTTTGGCGGTTCCCGCGCAGAGGTTAGGTTTTAAATGTCAAACTAATCGAGCTCGTGGTATCAAGCCATACTGCCAAAGTCAAACTTTTGTACTTTTTAACCGACTTCAAAAAAGGAGGCGGTTCTCAATTCGATGAGTATTTTTTTTATTAGCCGTGAAATTTTGGGATAACTGAATTGTAACACAGTATAAATATCTTAGATAATTAATATGACACAGTTATTAATAATCTAGAAATAATGTGTGGTTACATTGCTTCTTTTTATTCATTTTATTTATATTTATTTAAATAATTTTTGTTATGGAGCTGTTCTAATGACTTAAATTTTATTATAAAATGTTGGAAATAAGGCAGTTGCCTAAAAATACTCAAGAATTAAATCGGTTATGAAACCGGTTTGGATAATATATCAAAATAAATAGAATTCGATCTTTTAAGATGCATATTACATGTATTCATATTATAATCGATGTAAAATTAGTCGATCAATATGTAACCAACATAGGGATGGACATTTTATGAATAATTCCGATTTAACGGTTTTTTGTGAATCGTTTATTTGTTGAGATAATTTGTGTACATATAAGATTTAGTGAAGAAAGCAAATGAGTTATGTTATACAATATGGGGGCCTACTAATGCTATAAATGCGGAGATGTTTGGATTTTTGTTACTCAATCATGCGTAAACCGTTAAACGGATTTGTTCGTGCTTTTACATTTACAAGTAGGTGATGTGTGCGTTAGTTATTAGACCTATATAGGTCAATGTCTGTTTAATAGTTTAGTATATTTATGTACATTTGAAATATGTAGATTAATCTTCAGTCCAACTTGTCTTTGGATTTTTATTTGTAATTTGTGCTTACAGTTCGAAAATTTATAGCGGAATAATTTAATCTGAGTTGGTAGATGTTCGCATCAATTAATACGTAAAACGCCTGACGTAATTGCGATTGCTGTTACTCGCAGATAATAGGGGTGTGTGTCAACACTATTTTTATCTATCCTAAGTCAATGATAAGTCTGTTTTGATTTAATTTCATAATTTAATTTATACTTTATTTTATAATAATAATTATTATAAAAAATATTATAATAATAATAATCGTATACTAGTTTGTTACGTTATTGATTAATATACAATTTGGTAAGTACTAAAACACAAAAACAGACACAAAAAGTGGTAGCCTAGTGGTATACTTTTTTGTAATGGACTGCAGAGACGAGGTTTCGGGTTCGATCACAGGTTTTACCATAGCACAAACCAATGACTTTTCCACGCTTTTCGAAGTTATGTGTGTATTTACCGCAGGTTTATCAGTGCCCGGTTAATGGTAATAGGCTCGCCACCTATTACATTGGGACCTAAACATAAACTGGCGAAATATGGGTGCTAGCACCTCTTTCTACCCCTTCGGGGATATAGGCGTGAGTTTATGTTATATGTTAAAACACAAATAATAAACTAGTATAACAATAAAAACAATATACTTTATATTTATATTATAAAGCTGAAGAGTTTGTTCTTTGGTGGCTTTTCGCAATAATCTCAATAAATACTGGTATAAGTGATTTTTTTTCATCGCGGATAGCAGGCATAGCAGCCAATGTATCATCACGCTATTACCTAAGGAACCGGAGCAGTAATCATCATCAAATTACAGAACTTATGGGTTAAAAAGGTGCAACGGAGACCCGAAATATGATGTTACTGTATGTATTAAAATTATATTCTATGGTGAGAACTGATAATATTAGCGGATAAGGATAAATACAATTAATAATAACTATCAGTAACGGACGCTTCGTTATTGCAAAATATAAAAACATTGTTATCAAACTGTATGACATCTAGTGCTGTTTGTTATATGAATAATAATAAATGACCTATAATGTATTGTTTGTTTAACGGCTCTAATTAAATGCCGATATGTACGCGGTAAAACATTGAGGTAAATTACTAGTGTTATTAGTTTCAATAATCTATCTCTATTAATAAATAGAAGCTAGGCAAAGAGTTGTTAGTATTTTCATGTATTTGTTTGAAACTCATTATCTGTGCACCAATGCTATGCGTGGTTCCCGGCAGAGTAGAATTTGGACCACCCCATCTCTTCCCATGTGGTGTCGTACAAGGCGACTAAGGGATAGGGCTGTTTAACATCAAACAGATATACACAGCCTAGACTCAGCCTCAGATGCATAGCTTGTGTTAACAATATTGTCCTGAAAACGGTAATAGACTCACCCCTTATTACGTGGGACCGAATTCTCCGATTGGTGAAATGTGGGTGTTGATTCACCTCTGCCTAACCCTCTGGGGATGAAGGCGTGATTGTATGTATGTATGTGTGTAATGCTGTCAGTGGTATTTATATAATAATTTGTGCTGTCGGTGGGATGACTAAAGGTTTGTCCTGCTTTGTCCTCTACACTGACGGTACAGAAACTCTGTGCTTACAGGGTCAGCAGCGCGAGTGTGGCTTCTCTGGTGCTACACACGTCCATAGGCCACGGTAACCACTTTCCATCAGGTGGGCCGTGCGCTTGTCTGCCTTCAAGCGGTAACTTATACAGTGATGTTTTAAAGAGATTTTTGCTTTACACATAAAGGACAAAGGCGTTAGTTAATGTTACAATAGGCTCCAAGTAAAGAGGTCACAGATCATTCTAATTGTCGCTCAAACGGCCAAGTGTGCAACAGTCACTATGACGTCACCCACATAAACATATTATAGGGCGCCTGGCAGTTATGACAACAGAGCGAATATACTACAGAGTTGATAAGAATCGTCATTAAAACGGAACTTACAAAACGTCAAAATGGACGATATGTGGAAGACTAGATTTTTTTATACCACTTAGGTGGCAGACAAGCACACAAACACACGGCCCACCGATGGAAACCGTGGCCTATAGACGTGGGCAACTCATTGGCAGTCTGCACAGAGAGTTTATGTGCCGTCAGTGTAGAAGACAAAGCTGGGCAAGAATAGTTTAGCAAATGGACCAACATGACAAGAAACTCAGCGGGAATTTACTTTTTGTGTATTTACAAACATTTATTTAGTCTCAATACAAAAGTTTGAGTAGCATAGTTGAGGCGGCAGCGGGAGCGACGAAGGATCGCAAGACAAGCTGCCCGCGTACGAAGGCAACTCGGGCGTCGGAGGTCGATGAACGACCTCCGCCCCCCATGAGCGCCGACCTGGGGGTGACAGGTGGAGCCGCCTGTTACCCTGGCAGAAGCAGGCCGCGGCGGTGGCGCGCCTCCCCGTTTCCGGGGACGAGTTGGGGACTCTGTAGTCCCCACACCCGAGAAGAGGGCCAGAACGTGAGAGATGGCCCTGGGTCGGCCGGGGTGCGAGGGATATGCCTGTCAACCTCACCTTCGGCAACCAAAGCGACCCACAGGCGGCGTGCGTTTTAGTCGGTTCGAGTCCGACATAACCTCCTCCACCGGCTCCGGTGGGGAGGTATCCGTGGGGATTTTGCGCACGTAAAAAAAAAGTAGCATAGTTGAGGAAAGAGCTAGTATCTAGTAACACAATGCGTCAGTCGGCAGTGATACTTAGTTGGAAAGGATCGTGGCTAACTAATTGAGTAATTTGACACATTGCAAAGCAAGACTGGCCAGATTACCATTCTTACGATGGGTGACATTCTTGACATTGAGGCCGCCAAGCTGAGTGACACCATTGTAACATTACTTAAGAGTCTGTAATGGTGGCCCCTCTTTGCCTTCAGCTTATCAGCATTAGGCAAGGCGAAGTCAAGTTGGCGTGTGATAGATAAAAAAATAACATGACGTTTAATGTGCCTGTCCATCCACGGGTCACCCATCCAGTGGAAACCGCGCCAAGTTAACTTGTTGTTTGCCAAACTGTGAGCGCGTTCACTCAGTGTTATATTATACGTCTACAGTATATTCGCTCTGTGGGCCGCCTGGCAGTCGCTATTTCCAATGAATGCGAAGTTTTGTTTTGAACTTCGAGGGTTATCGGAGCTTCCGTTTGATAAAAAACATACACTGCGTTGTTATTTATTTATTTAACGGAAAACGTACAATGTTTAATACAAGGTATGACGTCACACTGTACAGTAAGTAGTGCGGAACCACAGACAACAGCTAGTTAGATGGAAAACTAAACAATAGTTCGTTATATATGAAATTGCGAAATAGTGTTAATTTTTTTTTTAGGAATGACAAATCCAAATTTTATGTTGTTTTTGTGTATGAATGAGACAACATTAAGCTAACAAACACTTTTATTACATTTTTGAAAATCGACAGCTGCAAAAAAGTAATACGAAATGTATCATCAAAATGGATAACATTTATGACGTACTGTTTCTGAAGATCGAATTTAATTTATCAAGCGGCCAATAAAAACAAAATTTAATACAGAGTTGTAAAATCTTGAAATCAACTTTCAAACAAAATATAAATAATAGAAATAGCTATTATTACAGGCATAATATTATCGGATAAGGATAAATACAATTAATAATAACTATCAGTAACGGACGCTCCGTTATTGCAAAATATAAAAAACATTGTTATCAAACTGTACGACATCTTGTGCTTGTGCTTGTATGAATAATAATAAATGACCTATAATGTATTACTATACTGTTTCTACTCTTCCAAATATTATCTTCGGGGTAAATAAATAAATAAATAAATAACAAACTCATGAATCTGTAAGAAAATTTCGGCAATTTCGTGTGTAACGACCTAAATCAAAATCTCGCGTCTTCCTAAACGGCGGTTCCACATTATCTTTGTTAACAATAGATGCATTCATTCAAGAGTCGTAACGGCACAAGGGAGCTACCGAACAACCAGACGGGTAAGGTCGCGACCCTATGGTCTGTCACAAAAATGCAATTTATATTTATGAACTTTTTGCGTGTGAAACTCTTTAGTTTTTGCCTAGTTGAGACTTTTTTTTAAATCTAGGATATGCCCATGTGACTTCACTTCGTCTGATAGTAAGCTGAAGGCAAAGTCTCAGGAAAGAGGGTCACCATTACAGACACTAAGTGATGTTACAATGGTTGTACTCAGCTTAGCGGCCTCATCATATGCTTTTTCACGCCGCGTTTAAAGAACGCGGGTCTGTAGGAAGAAGGAAACACGTGAGCTGGTAAGAGTTTATTTGAAGACCTTCTAGATATAATTAAGAAATAACTTATTGTAATTAATTAAATATATATAGATTCAATAAAAAATATATATATATATATATATATTAGGTTCCAATGTAATAGGTGGCAAGCCTATTGCCATTAACCGGGCACTTGTAAGCTTGCGATAAATACTATTACATTGGGACCTAAACATAAACTGGCGATTAGACCTAAACTAAACATAAATTTTCGATGCTTTTCGAAATTATGTGTGTATTTATAGCAGGTTTATAAGTGCCCGGTTAATGGCAATAGGCTCGCCACCTATAAATTGGGACCCAAACATAAACTGGTGTAATGTGGGTGCTAGCACCTCTGCCTACCCCTTCGGGGATATGGGCGTTATGTTATTTTATATAGGTTAAGTCAATATAACTTCCACTTTGCTCCATTGTAAGCTAAAGAGGAAGTCTCCGAAATGAGGGGGTATAATATATTAACAATTCTACAATGGTGACTCCCAGTTTGAAAACCTTCAGCCAATAAATGGTGTTACAGACGTCCATAGGTCACGGTAACCACTTTCCATCAGGTGGGCCGTGTGCTTGTCTGCCAACTAAGTGGTATAAAAAATAATAAAAAAATGAAATATGATACTCAGTCTGGAATTTTCCGAAGAAAATAATTTTGTACATAAGTGTGAATGGGATTAATATTCCATGCAGACAGAACCGCGGGTAACAGCTAATGTGTATTTAAAAACCTTTTAATAGCAGACGAGTTTTTCAAACAGACTAGTGAACGTGTTTTACTTCAAAAGACGCGACAACAGTACAAGTGTTTCAAGAATACTTCCCTCAGACAAAAACCGAAAAAAGACGGTTACTAAAAAAACCGAGCCCCTTCTTAACAATGCATTATGCACTACAATAAACGTACTTTACCGACACTGATTTAAATACTCTTTGTTCAAATATGCACTTTGATTACGTTAAAATAACGGTTATTTTTGATCACTTGCTATTTAAGCTGAAAGCCGTTATTGATTTAACAGGTTTTCTTAATGATGTGTTTTGTGTTCGTTTTAATTTGCGAATGTGATTAAACGTTTATACATTTAGATTTATTATGTAGAAGGTAACCGACGAACTTCGTTTTGTTAAGCAATTTAATGTTTATAACAAGCCACTTATAGATAGTATCCACCCAGCTTATGATTTGAGAAGTGGGGAACAAAAATGCCTAGTTCGCAAATTTTTTTTTTAGGTCATTCAACTAACTTCATACCGCCTAAAAGCTGACGTACAGTACAAAGAATAGTGGCAGCTGCAGATTCTCTTGACTCAACGTCTTTCCTCAAAATGTCCTCAAGATCGATACACTTAGGTACGCCTAGCCTCATAGCCCTATATTTTTTAAGTGCAAAAAATCCTCGAACCTTTTAAAACGCACGTCGCCTGTGGGTCGTTGTTGGTTGCCGAAGGTGAGGTTGATAGGCATATCCCTCGCATCCCGGCCGACCCAGGGCCATCTCTCTCGATCTGGACTTCCTCAGGTGTGGGGACCACAGAGTCCCTAACTACCCTCATACCTCTTGATATTAAACTTTTTAATAAATTCTATACCTCTCTCTTAGTTTAAAAATCTTTACTATAATTAATTCCCTTAAACAAAACCAAAATTCTCTTATCTAAAAACTCAATCGCGTCAAAACTTCACAGTTAAAATATTTTCAGCGCAGTTCCGCCACATAAAGTTACAGCATTGTGGTCGCATGCAACTTAAACAAAAATCTATATTTAGCATGACTAAGATGCCATATCGCCGAATTTAGAAGACGGGAAGACATTTTTTTTCTCAAAAACCGTTATATGCGTTAATACGTTGCAAGGTCAAAGTGCGGTTTTGTATCCTGTTTGTTTAGAACAACACTAATTGATTTATTTTCCTCTTATTTTAATAATATACATAGGCATAGAATTACATAAAATGATGGTATCCTTATCAATTTCAGAACAGTAATAATTATAGATGTTTGGATAATGAAATAAACATTATTTAACGGACTATAATACGTATTATATTGTGTTATCATCTCTCAGTGACCATGAATGCAGAACAGTAAAAATAATACAAAATTAATTGCGATAAAAATGGTTAAAAATATTTGTTTTTTAATGTATAATATTCACATAATTCGATTCCAACGTTTCACGCAATCAGAGTTGATTTAATTATGTTAGTTAGAATGTGGGTAATAATGTATTATAGTGTATAATTTTATGAGTTAAGCATACAAATATTTAGTAACTCCTTTTTTAACGTTCGAAATAACCCCACGGAGACCTCCAACATCGGACCCGGTGGGAGAGGTTATGTCGTACTCGAACCGACTAAAACACACGACGCCTTTGGGTCGTTTTTGGTTGCTGAAGGCATAAGGTACCCCGACCGACTCAGGACCATTTCTCTCGATCTGGCCGTCTCCTCGGGTGAGTAACTTCTTTCATATATGAATTGAGTAATTTCAACATACTTCAATACCCCAGTCTTTTCACCAGTTGCGAGACTGACAGTATACGTTAACGTGAGCGGTCCCTTTAACTATTAATTTTACACCTATAACATATAATTTCCGATATTCTAAATCGTTACACTCCGCCAGCTGTTAAGTCCGATATGATTTTGAAACAATCACCTCTAATTAAACGATATCAACATAAAAACAGACAGATGCGTTGATATCAAATAGTGAATCACGCCCGCTTGCAACCCCATAGTTACAAATAATCGATAAAGCCGTTATGGCGTTGGTTACAGCAACAACAGTTTTTTTAATCGATTTTTTTCGTTACTTTTTAGTGAGGGACATCACTATAGTTTAGATAGAGTATTAAGAGGAGATGTTAATCCTCTGACCATTGAATTAAAATACACTACCAATATGTAGTATGTATTAAGTAGACTGGGTCTATTAGGACTCTGTTGCATACAGTTTTGCATCAACTATTTGATGAAAATTGTTGGTTAATATTTACTACTTAAAAAGCCTCCTTTAGTAGTTTAGCACAAGTAAATAATTATTAAGATATACACAATTGCTGTGTCAATTTTGACAGGCGTTATTATAATAATTACATAATTTTCTTATTTTTAATTTGAATATAAACACTATACTATATTTTTAGTTATAATAATAATAATAATAATAATAAAACAAAAAACACTGTAGTTTAGTCCCAATAGTAAGTTAGTCTTGCAGGAGGTAGGACACGATGGTATTCCCGTCCCAATTGAGCAGTCCGACTGCGGAACTACATCCGCCTTACAGAATACCGCGGTCAGAATAACCTCGTGTTGTGTTCCCGGTGGTGAGTGGGGTAGCCAAAGCTCACTGGAGAGTTTTTGTGCTGTCAGTGGAAAGACTAAAGGCTGACGGCACAGAAACTATCTATTCTTAAAGGACCGGTAGCACAAGTGTGACCCTCCCTGGTGTTGCACAAGTCTATAGGTTACGGTAACCACACACTTTATATCATAGCCTGTCTGCCACCTAAGTTGTCATTCCTAATGGGAAAGGCTGATTCACCAAATTGTGTTGTATGCAATCGGCTGGAGGACGTGCAACATTTGCTGATGGAATGTGTACACAATGCCACAGAAAGAGAATCAGTCTTAAAGGAACTCAATCTCAATAGATTAGATGTTGGACTAATCAACAGTATTCTGTCAAATCCAAAATCTGATGTGACCCAAAAATTCTGCAGTTTGGCAATGATGTCCCCTATTGACTCTCTTTCATAATACCGTGGCATGTGCCTACACAGTTATTCTATATACACACTGCATATAGAATGGCTGTTCGGGTTCAGATTCATTAGTTTATATTCCATAATCATAATTTGTGATTGTTACTTTAGCTTAAGGTACAATGGAGTTGTCGTGCCCATGTGGGCAAAAACTCCCTAAAAACAATAGAAAAAAAAAAAAAAAAAACCTAAGTTGTATAAAAAAAATTTTTAGATTTATCTAAAAAATAAAAATTGGGAGTTGTAAAGTAGGCTATAAACACGTTTATCATTACTCCCTATAGGTATATAAAACCGATATCGCAGCAGCTGTACAGATATTGATTAGTAACGACCTACTTTGTTATATATCAAACCCTAACGTTATAAGTAGCACCCGTTATTTTTTCGTTACCCAAAAATCAGTTTCTTGACCTTTTGTAAGACGGTTTGTTTATTTCATTTACGCCATACTCCTACATTATAAAAGTGCATTCAGTTTTCAACTTTATTCCTTTAACGATAAGGTTTAATTGTCAAGAATTTGGATTAAAACGGTTGGGCACGTGCTATGGGGGAGTTGCTATTGTAGTAGTTACAATTGAATAGAAAAAAAAAAAAATTGATAAAGTGAAATTTTGTCGCGTGCCAAAGCAGCTGATGGCCTCCGACCTTAAGTTTTTTTTTTTTCAGTAGCATCTTCAAGTAATCCAGGTGTTTAAAAAGGTATTAATATGATAGTGATTTGTTAGATAACCGTTATTTTTAGATAATTAGTTGATAGTAATTTTAGTCGATATTTACCGGTTTTTTCTTGTAATCGATTGATTGGTATTCTTTATTGGTAAGGTTTTGCTGGTGGTATCGTTAGTATTAACGGAATATTAGATCATGGCAAGTTTCCTTAAATATGCCGTAACACAATCACATCACATAAAACAGCCAAGTGATCCTACTAAATTTACATAAGAGGAAAGATTGACGGCCTCTATGGCGTAGCGGTAAAACATTCGACCGCTACGCAGAAGGGGCAAGTTCGATTCCTGCTTAGTGCAAATATTTGTATGCATGAATATGTATATTTGCTTTGGGTAAGTAAGTATGTTTATCCACATCCTAGATTCCATAACACAAGCTAGTTAAGCTATGCTTACCATGTGTTGTGTAGAATGTTGTAGAATATTTATTTATTTTATTTGTACGCTTGTAGCTGGTAATCAATAAACTCGAAACCAATAATAATCTGATTTCAATTTTATTCAGAAGTAATATAGACTACTTTTTACTCGATATTCCCACTGGATCAAGACAAGACTAACGCGGGTGAAACCGCAGGGCAATGCGGTTATAACTTCCAACAGAGACCAGTTAGTGGTCAATCGTGTTATGAATTATGCTAAACTTTCACACAGTATTGTGGCATACAAGCCTTAGCTGAGGGGTACCCCCTGTTGATGTCATATTTTGTGTATATCTTGTGATGTTATCGAACAGCCCTTAAACCTAGCTATATCACCCCTCACCACGTGTCGTGTGCTTTCGTGCATATCAAACATGTAACTAAAACAAAATTACAACTCTAGGAGAGCATCACAGTCGCCGTTGAACTCAGGTCATATATATTACTTTTTTGTTTATGTTCAGCTCCTAACGATCGTAGTGTTTTATTAAATAAGATAAAGCTTCTCAAATTATTTGGACTATCAAATAATAATTTGGATTTTGTGTTCAAGCAAACTACATATTTCTTTTATTGATATAGATTTAATTACACATTGAGTGACACATGACACGAACAAGTAATACATTTACGGTTTTTTTAGTTATCAACAACAGTGTCCCCTCACTAGCACAATGCACCAGCATATCGATCGGTAACGGTCGGCCGTATGACTATCGCCTGTGCCTGCTCGAGCGTGGGCTGGAAAAATAACGTTTGAGCGGGAGTGTTTATGGTCGTTGACTGGTTTGTTTTTTTTTTTTCACTGATAATTAATTTTAATTGAAACAATGGATTTTTATATCGCTTTGAATATTGTGTGCGTAACCAGGAATAACGATTCTGCTAACATAATAAACTATAACTACACAGAATTCTACAAAATCATTAATATCCCATTTCAATATTCACAGCGACAATTTTGTAAATAAACAAGTGAATTAACTTTTACTATTGTCAAAACATATGTTCAGTTCATCCATTCAAAACTCATTGAATGAAAGTGAATTGGATGCGTTGAATGATCTTTGTATGGTGCGCACGTGTTTCCGTATCCGGTTAACGAGTCTATAATCCTTTATTTTTGTTGTCTATGGTTTAAAAACCTTACACTTTACAAATCTATACCTACTAATATTATATGCGAACATAATTGTCTGTCTGTGTGTTACGCTATCACGCCTGAACCACTTAATAATTACGATGAAATTTGGTTCAGGAGTAAATTAGACCTTGGGATAGGTTTGGTCGCGATAACCAACATCCCCTGAGCGGAGTCGTGGGCAATACCTAGTTATTTGATATCACATCGAGCTTTTATAAATAAAATGTCCTCGAATAAACACCATCGATAAATAGTTAATTAATTATACTGCAAAAACCCATTTACTAAAATAAATAGTCACTTTATCAATTGATTAAAAAAAATTAACTTGTAAAAAAGAAAGAAAACGAATTTCAAATGAATTGACTAAATCGATTTTTGAATTGAGAACTACAAATCATGTCAAAACTTTATCGCGAATACCATCTGCATGACTGCTCTATTTAAAAAAAAAAGAATCGTCGTTTGGCCGATGGCGATAAAATTTGCTTTTAAACACGTATATTACCTTGAATTTGGACGATAAGGACGTATAAAGCTCTTAGTGTACGTTTTCAGGAATAAAAAAACAAGCCCGCGCGAGTTATTACTACACAACATAATTCGCTATTAATTTTTCGATTTGTTTCAGTCCTTTATAAAGGCTTGTATCTGCCGAAAAGTCTGTATGTAAAAAAAAAAACTATTACTTTGTTTAGCTGTTATCTGTAAAGGCGCGAAAATTTAAGTAACTTTTTTTTTTAATAGGGTTGTTGACCTTGTAGGCAAATTAGTTAATTTTACTAAGCGTCAAAACGGTTAGTTAAATAAACGTGTATGAAATAAAAAAGAAAGACGTCATACTTTTATTTGCCAAATAATTTAGTATTATGGGTAAAGTGAGCAAATGATAAGTGTAACACACATATTTTCCTGTTTTTGTCCGCCATCGAAATGTGACGCAATTTTCGCTTAGTTACATTACATCATAAATTATTAAATTCTGTCATTAAACAATAGAATCATTGACATTATTATTTATTGAATACTACAAATATAGTATAATGCCGGAAAAATAATCTCCATGTTTTTTTTTCTAGTTTTCCCGCTAACCGTCAACTGTCAAACCACAGATAGCAAGCAACAATGAGTTTTATTGAAGGCACAGACAACATCCGATACGGCCTAAGACGCGCGTGCCATACCATCTGCCCTAACAAGTGCAATTCTTGCAGCTGCAAGGAGGATCCTTCCTTCCTTACATTCCATTATTAGCTTATTCCCCTCGAAATCAATATTTTTTTGTAACAAATCTTATTATTTGATATAACGGTGAATATGGTTTATGGTGCCGTGTTTTTTTTTTTCAGCAGATGATGGTCATCTGAATGAACCGTTTAAATTACGAATTTATTTTAATAAATATTTTTGGGGCATATTGAACCACAGAAAGTTTTACATGTAGACTGGAAACGGACGAGATGGTCTCCTATGGACCAAAAGGCAAATTCTCCTAATATTAATCTATTCAACATTCAACCTCGATCTGTCAAAATCAAATGTCAATAACGGTTTTTTTTAATACAATTTTCAAAAACATTGTCTTGGCTTAATTTTTTTTTATTGTTAAGCATTGGTGTCTTCATTGAAATCGTGATCTGTTTTTGATACTTGAGAGTTTGAGATTAGAACGAGACTGGATTTTGAACAAGTTTTTTTAGAATTGGCATTCAGGGGTTGGCTTAAAATTTTATTTTTATTTTTTATTTATTGTACTTAACGCACAAGTACATAGGCGGACTAAAGGCTATAGGCATTCTCTATCAGTCAACCAAAGGTAATGCAGAGATAAATTGGCAGGCATTATTGAGAGTTATTATTGTGATAACATTTACTTATTGTATTTTGTTTCCGTTTTGCAGCGACGCGGCGACGGTGGGAGCCATATCTTTATCGATTGGAATAGGCATAATAAATGCTTTATAATTTCATTTAAACATCATATTAACGTCATTTTAAATACACTTACAAAACGCCAATACAATGAAAAACAATTAGGCTATCTATGATAACTTTCTTGAACACCGGTTCGTAATCGTAAACCCCGTCGCTTTTCCATCTGTGCCCTATTTTCAAACATATATTGGTTTTATGTTATTACAATATTTTATGAGTAGTTCATTTCTAAGCTTTTTTTGTTGTTCAAATATATTTTGATTTGATAACAAGCCCTTTTAATAAGAAAATAGGTAGGTATACACTTCTTCATCGACCTATTTCTGATACATAATAATACAAGTAAAATCCAAAAAAAAAAAACAAGATGTCCGCCGACCTCCCGGGCCGACTCCCGCGGTCCCTATCAGCCATATGTTGCGCACGAACTCACCGACTTATGAAAATGGCGTGCGTGTAATGTTTAATCAAGTATTATTTTACTAATCCTGCACTTAATTCGAGAGGGACGAGCAGCTGTTGTCAATGACAAATATGGCGAATATTTAGTTCGAAGTATTTTTGTGATGTCATTGTTTTAACCTCTAGACTCCTCTAGACAGTTAACAGCTAGTAATATAGTTGCCAGCATATATCTTGTTTAACCCCAATCACAATACAACATGTACTCTATTATGCACAGTACGCGTTTTTTTTTAGTATACACAGGATGCAACGGCGGCGAAGGAGCTGTTATAATCTGTGTTTGGTGGAAACACAGATTACAACAAAACAACCGTCTAGGAACTATCTACATACATTACAGACAAGCTCTTTAGAACATGGATAAGAGAATTAATTTCGAATTACTAACAACTTACTAAAAACAAGATAAATTAGATGTGTGACTTTGAAGTGCCTTTTTAACTTTTCAACTTGTATGAAATAATTTATTGTGACGTCATAATATTTAATAGTCAAATCATAGATAGTGGATGATTAAAAAAAATGACGCACGCAACTTTTACAGCTGTTTTATCATTCTTAATTTAATGAGCTCAGTTAATATATATATTTTAGTTACAGGAAAATACCCAATTTTATCACGTATGTGTATTGGCACAGTGCGCTGTTTACTAATATTATTGTTCATTTATGGACTCTCGCCCAATCAATTAATTAGCCTAATGTAGTGCTGGACAGTTCCAATTTTCCGCTTTCCTCATCCAATTTATCCAGGCACCTATTTTAGCTCCAATATATTTTTTCTTCTGCACAGTCAATCGATTTGTATAAATACAACTCTGTCTTTACTACCGTAATGTATTAAAGATTAGATATTAATAAGAATAACAGTTCCGCACTCCCGATAATAAATTATAAATATTATTATCATGCCATTGCAAATGGCAGCCAAGAGCCAGGGTTTATCAAAACCGTTGCGTTTGCGCCGTATTATCTAACAATTGCTTTTACTAACCCAATTTAAATCAATTCACAGATATAATTATGTCAAGGCTAGGTTGGCTAGGTTATCTGTGGCGGTTAACGGTTAATTTTGACAGATTCGATGTTTGAAATATCTTTTTTTTTAATTTTTTTATGTTATTCGTAATTAAACGGTTACATAGATCAATCGCAATATGGGACACGAGGACAATAAGCAATTGACATTAAATTTGCTAAAAATATTTTTTTTTTGACATATATATTATGCATATTGTTTATGTACATGTAATTATACATATTTTGAGTTCATTGACACTATTCTTATGGTCTCTTCTCTCTACCCCATTATAAAAGTGTAGTCATATTTGAGAGTCAGGGTCGGAATAACTCCCACTTGGAAAATATGAGATTTTTTTTTTAAATAGGGCTGTTGTCTGTCAAATTTAAATACAGTTTATACTTTTGATATGGTACATCTGGAAGAAGGGTGAGAATCCGGCTTTTACTGGTTTGTTTTGGTTTTCTAAAGAACGTTTCTCTGTTTATCCTTTATACCTCGCTAAGGGTAGACATACATATATTTTATGCCTACATTTAACATAACGAGGCTAATGTTCTTTCGACTTGGACACAATATCCCTCATGAGTATTAGGTACCTATGTTTATCGATGCTCCTAGGTCCTCAAAATAAGTATAGTATCATAATTTTATAGTAAAGTCGGTGACACGCATCCTAGAGCAGTTGCCACCACTTGTAGGATGCAGGCCACCTGTTTCTAAGCCAGGTGACGTCAATATACGATAAATCACGCGTAATTTCCATGCTTTTTGCTGTTACCCACGTTTTTTGCTGTCACTGTCAAATGTGCCGCCATTTTAAGTAATCCGCTCTGAGACGCGTTCGTTTTTCAAATTATTTTTTTGGCGTTACTTCTAGAAATAGTAACTGTATTTATGTGTATAGTTTTAGACTTGCCATTTTCAGTTTTTGCCAAATTTAAGAAGTAATTTGTAGCATTCCAGATTATTCTATCCCTGTACCTATCCAGCCAAATACGTTCAACCGTTTCAGCGTTATATAATCTTAAGAAACCGTGCCATAGAAAATGACAGATTGAATGTAACATTTTTTTTTTAATATTTCATACCAGTTCTTGAATACTTTTTAAACTACTTTCTTTCTTCTTTTTTTTCGCATGTTTTATATATCGATATACCGTTATTTTTTTCAACAAAACAAAAGCAACCTCCAACGGGATGATACAACCACTCAATCTTGATACCGTCACGCTGAGGTCAGCAAGACATCCGCCGTAACACAACACCGAGGGTAGAGACTACCCAAGCTTGAATCCTCTGACCACACGCCTTCCGGCGATAGCGTAATGATATGGTCCATTCATAAGTATATGAGTACTTACGGCGTTATGGAATTGGGTGAAGGTTTCTTGGTAGATACTAGCCAAGACAAGTGACACTTCGTAGGCCTGCGTATTGTTGAATGGTACAACATCTATTTTGACGTTTAGTTTTAAGTTTAGTTGTCAACAAGTGTCAATTCATCTATTCTACAAATGTATTGCCAGTTGTCAAAAAGAACAGATTATTTTGGATAATGTTTGTTTTGTTGAACGCGCTAATCTCAAAGAGTGACTGGTACGAATTGGAACTTTTTGTGTTGAATAGTCCGTTTATCGAGGAAGCTCATGGCTGTATATCATCACGCTACTACTCAAGGGAGCGGGGCAGTGATCATATGTTAACAAATCTGGTTATTTTCCATACGTTATTAAAGCTTTAAGGGGTGAGGGGCGGTTAGTCTTATATCCCAACATGTTATGGTAGTTCAAAAGGTAGTTCTGAATACTGTCTGATTTGCTCCAGAAAAATGTAACATAACCTTATTAATACAGTTTTAAAATTAATTTTCTATGTAGCAACATTCCAGTACTTAAGTTATGTCAACAAAACCGTTAAGCACTTACTCTATTTTTAAACTCCACTCCCACACGATCAAACGTCTGTTCCAAATTCAAATAAACCAGTGCTGTACGTTTCAGGGCGTGACGTCACCAACGGTTTTGCACATTTGGATACAGAACACTGTGTTTGTTTCTTTTATCGCCTTTTGTCTATGGTTGACTTTGAAAGAGGTTTTATTGGAATTTTACGCGGAATGAATTTTAATACAGAGTTTGATTGTTTATCTAACTGCAGAATCTTTATTTAAGTAGGCCATTTTATTAGAGGTCAAGATTGATGCCTTCTGCGTTTTAAGTCAGAATAGTAATGGCAAGCGGTTTTTTGTTCCCGGTGGGGTAGATTAGCGCCATCCCATCTCTTCTCCTGGGTGTCGTAGAAGGCGACTAGGGAGATAAGGCTGCTCTCCATCCGACAGTAAACAGCCCATGACCAAGTGCCCGCTTGACGGCGACTGGGTCCGAAAATCTTAGTTGGCGATGTGTCATTTTATCGGATGAAAAGCCATGAGATCTTTCTCTTGTTATCTAGTCTTCTTAACAATACAAATGAAATTATTTCTCGCATAAATTAATACTCTAAAAAACCAGTTTATGCCAAAACTTTATGCAATTTGATTATAACGCTATGCAAAAATTATTCTAACTTATTCAAATATGTTAATGTTAATTGAAATATTATTCAAATGTATAATATTATATTGATGTTTTTGTTTCTCACGGTTTTATTTTACCTTTTTTAAATACAGTCAATAAGATTGTTTTTAGAATAGGTAAAATTTAAATAATTTTAGCGAATTAGTACGATTTATAATGTTATTTTTATAATTATAATAATATCACAGATACAGATAGCGTAAAGGCATTACAGAAAAGGTAAGCGACATAAGAATCAAGGCATAATCAAAACAAATTACTGCGGCAGAGCACGAATAAGCATCAAATTAAATTTTATTTCTTTCTTGAAAGTTTTTTATTATTATTATATAGCACACGCCAATATGACTCCATTTCGCCTAAACTCAGGAAAGAGGGGTACCATTGAAGACATGTACCATGTTACAATGGTGGCCCTCAGCTAAACTACCTCATCAGATGCTTGTTAATGCCGCAGGACCCGGGACTGTAGGAAGAAGGCAACACGTATTTTTAATTTCAAATAATACGATTCCTCAATTTGTGCAGACCTCCATTCAACTCCGAACTTTCAACAACATTCAACCACTCACACGATACCAACCTAACAAACCATGTAAAAAAAAAAACAAATTTCGAATTTATATTTCTTAAAATGTCTATTGTCTGTCTCATCCGAATTTGGAACAGTACATAAACTCCTTTATTATTTGTTTCATTGTTAAGTAGGCCGAATTCCCATCTCAATCCACCCTTGCTCCAGTTTCGCATTTTCTCAGCAATTTTTTTTTATTATCTCACTCCCTTCTAACAATAAGGTATCCCCGTGCGAAATATCTGATTGTCTATTGTTCACTTCCGAGTTGCACAAGGAAGTTATCTGTGGTGCCGTTTTCGCGGGTTCCCATGCAAGATGGCGGGTTGATGTTTCTTACGGGTCATCTTTTGACCTTGAATCGTAATATGGGGTAGGTATTTATTGGTTTTATTTTGTATTTATTTATTGAGTGACCCCTTGAGAACATTTTGAAACTGTATCAGCTGTTTGTCAAACTTGTCAATAGTATTATTAGACTCGTCTGAACTTATGTGGTCCTGGTACCCTGTCTAATAGATATTATTGACTAAGGCGAAGCAAAAAGAAATGTAAATGAAGGTTATGATTTTATTAAAATAGTAGCTGCGTGGAATTCTGGTACGGTTTCCTGGGAACCTTCTCCAGGGATGTTCATCATCATCTTAAAAAATTACTCAAAGAAGCTTTATCATAATATGCCTGTGCCTTATATTTATTCTAGACGATGATAATATAAATCTCTATGGATAGAACGTGGCGGTTAAGACAAAGCTAGAAGATAAACTCTTTTGTTAAACAATGTACAGGTAAGTAGAAAAGTGTTAATGACTATTTTCAATACACATTATCGATGAGTACACAGCGGCGGATATTTCCCACACTAACGTTTAGAAATTTAAATGATTTTTTCAAATATGGAATTTTAAGTTTGTTTCTTTTTTCTGAAATGTCTACACATGTTTCTGTGTAAGTTACGTTTTCGTACTTCTAAGGTATTTAATATAAGAATACAAGTTTATTAACTCTTTTAACCCACGTCATCATCCTTCAATTCATACTAATATTTGTATGTATATGCCTGCTTGCATGTTACCTTTCCACTCTTATATTATTTTTTTAAACTAAACTTATGGAGCACTAGGAATAGAGATAGCTTTTAGTCAAAGCTTTTTTTATTTGACGTATAAAGAGATGAAAGAAATCCCTTTTTATTTTAACAAATTTCATCCAAAATCTATTCAGGCCTTCGCGTAATTAAGAAACAAACCGCCTAGCAAAATACCCTTCAATACCGTAAAAAGCTTCATACCACACACTCAATAAAACAATTTATCAAATCGGCCGTTCTAAAAGCTTGTTTATCAAACACTTGAGCGCTCGCCTGTACAAGAAGTGTTCGTTTATTACTAACATCCTGTTGATAAGTACAACACGCGACTTGCGACACAGCTCAACGGCTTTTGCGCCCGCCGAGCGGAGAGTAGGGTAACTTTGAACCGAGACTTACTGACCACTAACTTAAAATAGAACTGTACATAATAATAAGCCTGTAAATCCCTGAAGGGGTAAGCAGAGGTGTATTACCACAACTATGATTTTTAGTCCTGGCGAGCCTTTTGTCGTCAAGCAGGCGGTCTTGGCTGTATGTTTACTGTCGTATGAAGAACAGTCCTATCCCCTAGTCACCTTCTACGACACCCACCGGTGACCAACATGGCACTAAATAGAACTGTAACCAGAGGAAATATTCATGGTGACGTTGTTAACCAAGGAGTCAACAGGTAGTATGATATTGTGGTAATTTCCACACGAAAAGAAGGTCTTTGATAGCAGAGGTCGTCTAAGAAAGGGTAGACGGGTTACGTGAAAGAGGGCATGAAAAAGGTACCGATAAGAGATATTGCATCGACCCCAAATAATGGCAGATGATGATGATGAAGATGATGAAGAAAGGAAAGAAAGAAGCACATTACAAAACTCATATTACAGGCTAGATAAGCTGTAATCGGTCGCTGTGTTCGCTTTGAGCCTAGACAGCGCTTTGTAGAATACCCTAGAGTCATTTATTTTATTTAATAAGTTTAACGAGAATACAAGTAATAATAAAATTATGCCTACTCGCGATTTTAGTTTTCCTGTAAAATCGTACTTTTATCAGGAATTTAAAATAGATAAACTGAAATAGCAAAACCTTATCAATACGAAATTAGATCCAAATAGACCGTTACTGATATACGTGAATATTTACATAATTTCTACGAATTGATCGTTTTTAGATAAATAGATAGTCAAACAAGTAGTTCAAAAAGAGAGATTGGAATTAGAAAAATAAATTAATATTTCATGATTTTTCTATCTCTGTATAAGTTTAAAAATAAAAAAGTAAATTAAAAAGAGATCGACCCATGTTTCCAACTGTAAGCTTAGGAAACTTTAAAAATAAAAGCGTAAATCCCTATTTTTTTTCTTGAAATATCGATATTTGAAAATTTTGAAACTGCATTCATTAAACAACGAACTAAATAAAACATAATTTGTATCTAAAAAGTCCGTTACTCTTACTTATACCTTATTCAAAACATGTCGCTATTTAAATAAATACATCCTTACTCTATGACGTAATAGGAAATGACGTCACCGCGAAAAAAGTTGCGTTCATACTCGGTACTCGATGACACGATCCAAATCGTGCTGGCATTCTGAGTCGTGACCTCTGCTTGATATCATCTGTGGTGGACAGCTGTAGGATGAATATTCTCGTTTCTTTTTTTGATAATCTGTCATTGTGAACGATAATAAAAGATATATATCACTTTGAGGCCCATATTTATAGTTTTATGTGGCCCCTGTAGGAGGTGAATACCTAAGAAATGCTATAAAAACCCATCCTATCCTTTCCTATATAGAACAATACAGGGTTTAGATGTCACTCGCATACGGTGCAATTCTATCAAAAACCAAGAGGTTCGGCAACTCTTTTCTTTGTCGCACCATAAAATCTTGGAACTGTGAAGAAACGTGGCGTGAAGCATCTGATGAGGCCATCAAGCTGAGGGCCACCATTGCAATCTCTGGCCTCTCGTGGCCCTCTTTATTGATACTTTGCTATCGGTTTCTCATCAGGCTAGGTAAAGTATGCATTTAAACTGTCATGGTCACTCACATCAGTATCAAAATAAACGGGATATTTACCATGTTTCATTGTTTTGAGTTTCCGATATTTCGGCGCTGTTGCAAGCACCATGACCACGGAGGAACTGGAGTAGTGGCGGTGAACAGAGAAAAAGTTTTTTCCTAGGAGTAATTATATCGATCTACCCTCTTTCGAGTTCTTTTACTACGCGTATCTGCACTACTATTGGTTTCACTCTCACTACAAACTCGAACCCGATCTCGATCACGTTCACGACACACGACGCTTACTGTATCCACTAGCAATTTTCTTTTAGCTTGTTCCCGGTTGTTTTTGCAAAGACGGACCACTGGATGCCAGACGTTCGGCAGTTGAAACCCATCCTCACGATTGAAATTTTTAAACTTTTTTATTTCAATTGCTTCCCTAACCAGTCTTGGTATATAGTGGCGTTCTGTCAAGAGAATCTGAGGGTTATGTAGCTCGATCCAGTGGTTCGTACCGGACTCCATATCTCCATATCGGCAACTCAAAACAATGAAACATGGTAAATATCCCGTTTATTTTGATACTGATAGGTAAAGTAATTCACATATGACTCCCAGTTACTAGAACTAAATATTTACGGTTATTTTTTGTTGCAGTTACGAGCCGTTAGTTAAAGATAAACAAATAAATTGGTCTTATCCGCTAAGTGCATTGCCTCAGACGGAACGGGACACCGGTATTGTGTGTCATAATAGTGAAATCTCAAGTGTTAATAGAGCAATACTGTGGGCGTTACTTAGTATATTTAGAGGAACCGTCGTCTAAGTGACGACAATTTTTACTTTACAAATACCTCTGCCTAAGAAGCTATGCTGGTTTTCTGAATACAAATGCTCAATTGGGACGGAAACACCGTCGTTTTTTTTTATACAACTTAAGTGGCAGACAAGCACACGGCCCACCTGATGAAAAGTGGTTACCGTGACCTATGAACGTGTGTAACACCAGTGGAGTCACATCGGTGCTGCCGACCCTGTAAGAACAGAGATTTTATGTGTCCTCAGTGCAGAACACAAAATCAGGACAAGCATTTGGTCTTCCCACTGACAGCACAAAAGCTCTCCAGTGAGCTCTGGATACCCTACTCACCATCGGGAACACAATACGAGGTAATTAAAGCCGTGGTATTCTGTAAGGTGGATGTACTTCCCCAGTCGAACTGCTCAATTTGTCGTGTCTTACTTTCTTTCTTTTAGGGTCTCCCTCTTCTCCTAAAGCCCTCTACATCCATACTTTGAAACTTTTCTCCTACCCCTATTTCTTGCTGCCCACCCTGTAAGAACCCTTCAGTACCCTTGAAAACCCCATATTATAATAGCTTGGTAATATCACAGCAGGGAGTTAATTCCACAGATGGATGAGCGTGCGTGGGATGAATTTCCTTTCATACCGCACTATGTGCATCATTTCCGGTCGCAGCGTATGAGGATAAACATTTTAATAATGATGATGACAGCTAGCTATAATAACTACAACTTATTGTGTGTATAAAAGCAAGCCAAAAGCTAGGTATCCATGTCTGATTCTAATTTTTTCTTACCGCTACAAAAACAATCACAAAGGATATAAAAGTGGGTCAAATTGATAAAAATAATGAACGCAAGATGACCTGTCATCGCGTCTAAATTATTATTATGACATATTACTAAAATGGCAGTCTAATTTGACAGTTTAGAGCGAATGAATTGCTGTAGTGAACACTTGTAGTAAATAACCTAACCTACCTACCCTACCTAACTTTTTTCCTTTTTTTTTTTTTTTTTTTGTAGCCCAATACAGTATAACACGGCCAGCCCAAATGGTATTTAGTAGTCCGTGTATTTGTCACTTCACTGGTGGTCATCTGGTGATCAGGGCGAAAGAATGCAAAATTCCAACCACTCCGTTATTTTCCCGTGTAGGATCTATCTATCGCATGTCTGTCATTGGCGGAATTATGTCGTCACCGACATCACTCGCCATAGAGAAAAATTGAATTGAATTGAACACTTGTAGTATGAATCTCTATTTAATCTATGTGAAAGTTTTTTTAACCCCTCGTTTTCACTACGAAACAAGTTGTAAACTTGTATATACATAAGTTGTGGAAGAATTGTAGAAGACAAATTAAAACACAATACCTACTTGTTTTATACATGTATCTCAGATATTTTTTCGTTTACATAGTATGTATAGCCAACAAGTTGTAAACAAGTATAAAATACATTTGCGTCCACACTGAAGTCTGTGACATATTGCAACTTGTCAAATACATGTTATATACTTAGGTGAAATGAGTACTTTTGTTAGTTTTTCACGTAAAAATGGCTGAACGCATTTGGATGACATTCGTTCGACTCCGTAGTATAGTATTCCACTCAAGAAACGTTGTGGATAACATTTATAAAAGGTATCCAGGTGGGCGAAGACACAGAAACGAACTAGTTATAATATATAATTAAATAGAAAAAAAAAGAATATTTAAAAATATATCTATGGAATAACTAATCTTTTTTTAAACAAAAAATATATTTTACCGCCAAATTAACTACATAAGTCAAATAGTTATTTTTAAATTGTCGTTCGAAATACAATTTTTTTTTTTCCATTCATATTTTATTTTTTAATACTGATACATATATACTTTCTGACCTAGCACCTTATTTCCTTATCGAAATTTTTATGTATTTAATTTATTGATTTTTTTTTTTTTTTTTATCTTTATTTATTTACAGGACTTTTATCGTAAGACATGTCAGTCCTATTGTAACAAATTATATTATTTACATTTACCAAACATTTCTACACATCTCATAAACACACCTTGCAGCATCAGAATGAGGTGCCGATAAAATACTGTGGAATGAACCTACATTTTCTATTCTTATATTAAAATCTAAAACTAGTTGTTCCCTAGCACTACGATTTCGTTCACACTCCAAGAGCAAATGTTGGACATCGTCTATTGTGCCACATGTTAAACAGTTAGGCGAATCAACAACTCTCATCATGTGTCCAAATTTCCGTGATGGAATATGACCAGAACGCAGTCTCAAAGCTGTGACAATTAAATTTCTATTTAGTTTAGACTGGCCAAACCAAGGGCAACGAGGAGGTTGACTCTGGATAGTTTTGTACCAAATTCCTAATTTATTGATTTAATCACAAAGAAATACCTAATTGAATTATTTACCTAGTATCGTAGACAATTCCTCAATTAACTAGTGCAACGGACTTTCCGTCAAGTACGATTCATAACGGAATATAACTTCACGGCTGTTTGACTACGGGGTACGTTGTAACGTCTATATTTTTTACACGTGCACGAAGAAAATATCGTGAGGATGACGACCCCGGAGGTCGCGGGTTTGATTCCCAGTGTGAGTGATTTGTGTACATGAATATATCTGTCTGAATGTTTTTATGTTTAATATGTAGGTAGGTGTTTACAAAAGAAATCTCTCGAGTTTTTTCTCAACTCAGATGTGGTCGGCTTTCTAGTGTAACTGCGATGTGGTTGAACTTACACGTTTTCCGTAAGGCGACTGCCATCTGACCATCTTCCACAAACGCTTGGTGATATCGAAGTTTGTAGTTTGACGTGTCGGACTTCAAAAGTGTATTAATATCCACACTTCGCCATTTATGATTTTCGGTCCCATTACGGACAAGCCTTTTTTTTATACCACTTAGGTGGTAGACAAGCACACGGCCCACTTGACGGAAAGTGGTTTCAGTGGCCTATGGACGTGTGCAAAACCAAAGGAGTCACACTCGCGCTGCCAACCCTGTAAGCACAGAGAGTTTCTGTGCCTTCAGTGTAAAAGGCAAAACAGGACAAGCTTTTGGTACAGTGAGCTCTGGCGTATTGCCGCCTAGCGGGCACTCTGGATGTTTACTGTCGGATAGAGAAAAGCCCTATCCCTCAGTCTCTTTCTACGACACCCACGGGAAGAGATGGGGTGGCATTATTCTACTCCACGGAAAACCAAAGACTATTTATTAAGGGCTTCTTTACCTTCTTTACAGACGAGTCTTAGTACATAACTAAGACTCGTCTGTCTGTCACCAGGCTGTATCTAGAACTATTGTAGTTAACAAATCATCATAACTAATACTAGGATGACATAAGTACAAAGACTATGGAATGAAGATTAGTGAGCGAAAGAGACAACACTACACGATAGAAAGGGACACAGAATAACCGTTGAATGGAGCCTGTTCGTCATGATTTTTTAAAGATTTTTTTTTTTGTTGAAGCAAGTTGTTTTTTTTTTCGTATGGCCTATGTATGACTATGGTGAGATTAGAGATTTTATGATTGGCTATGGGCAATTTAAATTGTTAAGGGATTTGAGAGGGCTTTTATTAAGAACTAGCTGTTGCCCGCGTGGATGTCAGTTAAGGCGATAACATTTATCACGGTCTAATATAGTCACGCCTATCTCCCAGTGGGGTAGGCAGAGACTACAGTTTTCCACTTGCCACGATCCTGGCATACATCTTTCGCATCTTCTACTTTCATAATTGTTTTCATACATGCTCGCCGGTTTCGGGTACTCTTGACATGTCCTTTCTTCAAAATGTCTTCGATCTGATTGACATTCGTATGTCTACGTCAACCCCTACTGGGTTGTCCATTCACCCTCGCTTCATAAATTTGTTTAGTTAATTTTCTCTCGTCCATCCTCTCCATATCTCTCATCATCATCATGATGTCTAATATACCCCTATATATTGGTATCTATGTATATAGTGGCCTTCTGGCCACCCTCCCGGTTAACATCGATGGGGAGGAATTCTTTGACGCATGAACCTGCAGGATTGTTTAGGTGTATTCGGTTTTTTTTTAATAATTAAATTAAGTTTTGATTAAATATAATCAGATTATATCAATTTAACCTGTTGATTACATGGAAATAATAAACTTATGTAATTTCATCAAATATATTTCTGTTGCCACCATAACCCAAAACACTAAAAATACACACATATAATCACACCTTTATCCCCGAAGGGTTAAGCAGTGGTGAATTAACACCCACACTTCACCAATCATTGAATTCTGTCCCACGTAATAGGGGGTGAGCCTATTGCCGTCTTCGGGGCACTATTGTTGACTCGAACCATGCATCTTAGGCTGTCTGGGCTGTCTGTCTGATGTCAAACAGCCCTATCCCTTAGTCGCTGTGTACGACACCGCATGAGAAGAGATAGGGTGGTCCAAATTCTACTCCGCCGGGAACCACACGCCTAAAACTAAAATACTAATAAAATAAATATTTAAGAGGGTCTCTCATATATAATATTAATAATGGCAACAAGTAAACGCGTGAAATAATTCATTTTAATAGCTTATTATTGCAACATTGTCAGTATGAAAGTACCAGGGCGCTAGATCTAACAGAGAGGTATTGTGTAACATACACGGCTTCACCCCAACGTTACCCTACGAGTCCACATCTGGCAAGTTCATTGAACTAAGGGGGTGGAATCGATCGACATGTGTGACTAGGAAGTGTGCTTGCGTCCTGTGCCATGGCTTCAGTGCCGTTAGACGATGCTAGTCTAAAAAAAAGTAAGTGTTCCGTTTTTGAATTTGAATTTATGAGGGAATAACAGTTTTCTTAATAAAAATGTGTTCGAAATTCAATTTCGATCTATTCTTTTTAATCTTTCAAATGTCAAAATTGAAAATAAGTGTAGTTAAAAAAATTAATATTAAATTTATCACCCACTCAACCTATAAGTACAATAGTAAATTATTTGACAACAAAAAATTATGACGTCACAATTGTTTTTTTTTATAAAGACTATTAGCGGTTGCTAATCACTAATGCAATTATGTACTAATATTCCCTCTAACCCCTCCAACGAAGCTAAATTGCTTGTGCGAGGAGTGGGTTCACGTCGGTAGTGTAATATCCAGGATTCGAACCCGGGACCCCTCGTTTGTAAGGCCGACTCCTTAACCACTAAGCTACTTTTACTTCTTTTCTTTTTTACCCAATTCAATTTTAAAAAAAATCTCAAATTCTGCCGTGGTCGAAAAACGATTACGACGCGATGTGATGATTTCTGACATTTAATTTGATTTTGACAGATCGAGACATCGACTTTCCTTCTTAGTGAAACTACACATATATCCTCAAGCAATCACGTGTTACGGTAATCACTTACCATTTTCTTAAAAATAGCAATGTTGCAAAAACTTGGTAATGAATACTTCAGAAAAATACAAACCACTCAAAAACTTACACAATAATATTTTTTGGTTAAAATATTACAAACGCGAGTCCGCATAATAATTTAGTATTTTCTTTCAATACCACACCGTGAGTCGTGCTTTGTACAAAACAATATAAAAGCGGCCATTTTCTTACGTATGACGTTAATTTTGGCGGCAATTGTTTACGTCAAATTAACTTTTTTTTTACTTGCAAAGGTATTCAATTGAATCTCATTCATTCATACCATGTCAATACAATACTTAAGTAAAGCGTTCCTCTACAAAGTTTATTTTTTATGGAAAACACTAGTTATGCTGCGTGCTCCGCCCACGCGAAAGTCCCCTTTTTCGTAAAGACAGAAAATTATTTTCAGGGTAAAGTTTATGTGTTTTACAGATCTATCTTTTTCAGCAATTTTATCAAAATGCGTTCAGAGCTCCCGCGTGGTTTCCAGGTTATAACTCAAAATCTGTACAATTCCATTCAGATATATTCAGAAAAAGATAGAATAACATTCATCCGTCTATTAAAGTATTAAGATAGGTAGGATACATGTCAAAAAATTAACTTCTTTTAACTAAAACTCTAGTGGTATATTGTAATTTGATACTTGAACCAAAAATTATATTTCCACAACTACCCACAAGTATCAAAAACTGTTACACCATATGCTGTAGTATAATATATTCGACCCCTTGTGCCCTCAGTGCGACAGAGCGTGTAATACCGACGGTAAACCCTGATAACGCTGCCTACCCCCAAACCAGATGGCAAATGGCCCTAAAATGACCTTCTAACCGATTTACTAAAAAACGGTTAAGACAATATTTCTTGTCTTTTATTGTTTAACTAGGTCTGCCCGCAATAGGACACTGGTTCGTAGTGAAAAAAATATTTTTGTATTCAATAGTCCGCTTATCGAGGAAGGCTATAGGTTACAGAACATCACGTTACTACCCAAGGGAGCGGAGCAGTAACCATAAATGTCAACAAAGGTTTTCGAAGTATGCCATGGGCGACGGGCGAAGCCGGGTAGGGCTTCCTAGTATGATAATAAACCCTCTAATGATGCGGTCATGGTAAAATTCCAACCATGAGGACTATCTGATAAAATACAATGAATTTTTTGCACCACACATTTTATTATCAACCAAAACAATTCTTTTTTTTCCACCATCGAGGGCTGACTAAGGGGTACTCGCGTTCGTTGACACCTGCCTTCACGCATAGGGGATGTTTGTTGCGAAAACTGTACAGAGGATTATCTGTTTTATTTCCGGAACATTAGAGGTGGCTTTTGCTTGTATCGAATATTTTGATTGCAACTATTGTGGTTTGATATCGATCCTGCAGTTTTATGTTGTCCTGGTACTTGAATGTGTCCAGTTGAGATGCACGCTATTCTTTTTAATAAACTCACGACTATGTGTATAACAAGGGGTAGGCAGAGATTAATTACAACATTTTGAGAGCCTATTTATGTCTTTTTTAAGTAAAAGAATAAAAAGTATTAAGGTTCTAGTCGCGGAACCGTAATAAAATATTCATAGACAACTTCCTAAAAAGGCCTAACAAAGAAAGGAAGTCCCCATTGACGGACGAGACGCGTAACGGTTGAGATGTTCCGAAATCAAAAGTTTTGAAAGTGAAACTGCATAACAACGGTAATTTTATAGTCATAGACAAAGTACTTCTGTACAGAGCGTTTAGATAAAGGACACACATTCTTACGGCCTATTGTTAATTGTATTAAATTAGTATCTCAACCTCAGATGCATGCCTCGAGTCAACAATAGTGCCTGTAATATAGCAATAGGCTCACCCCCTATTACGTGGAACCAAATACAATGATTGGCGAAATGTGGGAGATAATTGACCTATACCTATCCCTCCGGAGACGGGGATAGAGTCGTGATTCATACGTAGGTATGTATGTATATAATATCGTCTTAAAGCTCTCAAAGCCTCATCCCTCAATTAGCAGGTGTACTAGTTAGCAGGTAGATTGGTTTGGTCCCTGAAAGTCTTCTAAGGCTTCTAAAGCCTTCTTCTAAAGCGTTAAAATATGTACTTTTCAAGTTCAATGCTCTGGTTTCTTTACTGACCATTAACAGTCGAGAAAAGGATTTAAAAAGTAAAAATGAACCGGACTAGTCTAACATATCCTTAGAAGAGTATTTTTTGTTCGTGCCTGCGTCTATGCTACGCACGTTCATCACGACGCATAGACACGCTACCCTCCGCGGCGGTCAAGGTGATTTAGATACCATAGATACACTTAAACTTTTTACTATACAAGCAAACGTAGCAAGACTCACAACCCTTCGATGATGACACAAAATTTAGTTTAAAACCTCCTTTCTGGCATTGCAGACAGTTTTTTTTAAGTTTTAATTTCATGGTGGTTTAAGTAATTAAGAATACGTGCGTGAATATTTAAAAATTACATGAAACAACTAAAAAGAATAACATTAAGCTACTTTAGTCTATTTTAAAAAGATAAAGTTCGATTTTTAAACAAAACATTGGTGTTTTAGCTTAAGGATTAAAATACAGGTACGGTTCCAAATTCAAAATAATCATATTGTCATTTAGAAGAATAACGACGTCATTGTTCTAAATTTGAATTGTTCTAAATTCCAAAGGTTTCGAACAATGTAGTCTATGATGGAGGTCTGGTAAATGTCCGTTGAGCTCTTATGGCCTCTTATCTCTCAAAGTAAATAACTTCAAGGAATTTTGTCAAGTAGGCTAGTAGGTACGGGATTGAGTGAGCTTTCACAGAAAGATAATGTTTTCTTTAAGATATTTCAAGTAGGTACTTCTTGCACTTGTCAGTTAGAAACAGTCGAGAAATCATCCGTATTGAGGAGTATTTTAGGTACAATCATCATCTCTCATACTCTGCCATGAGTGAGTGCCCTCTGACCTACCAATACTGACAAAAACCTGCATCAGTACTTTGTGCCTAAGGGTTAGCAGAGGGTTGCTGAGGTCCCAAAAACCTTAGACCATCAGTAATTACTAAACGAATCTGGGTGAAATTTGGCAGACAGATAGACTATATTCTATATTGTTTATATGGGAATAGGCAACAACAAAGTAATATAATATATTATATTTTACTTCAATATAGAAAACGACACACGGACACCACGTAATACAACTTTTTATACCATTACCGTCGAAGGATAACTTTAAAAAAAGAAAGATAGTCTTTGAAAAAAAAATACTGGCCAGTAATGGCATCCTTCGGTCAGAAAATTACACCTGAGTACGCATAGTTTTTTTTTATATTTTTAAAAAAGGAATAGGGAAGAAAGTAATGATGGGCATTCCTGCGAGTGGCATCGATTTGTGTAATATCGAATAGATTTATATTATGGAATCGGTTATTGGAATCATAATCGATTTTTAAAGGAATTAGATTGATTTGATTCTGTAAAATCTGACGCTTTTGTTTTAAAACATGTTTATGTATATATATATAGTTTAATAAACCGCGGTAGCCTAGTGGTATGGGTAATGGACTGCTGAGACGAAGTCTCGGGTTCGATCCCAGGTTTTACCATGGCACACACCAATGACTTTTCGATGCTTTTCGAAGTTATGTGTGTATTTATCGCAGGTTTATAAGTGCCCGGTTAATGGCAATAGGCTCGCCACTTATTACATTGGGACCTAAACATAAAACTGGCGTAATGTGGGTGCTAGCACCTCTGCCTACCTCTTCGGGGATATAGGCGTGAGTTTATGAGTTTATATGTTAATATTAAAATGTATTTGAATTGTTTAAATGTTTTAATAATACACTAATATACGTATAAAAATAAATGTTTGTTTGTTCGTATTCATTGATATTTATGAGATTGAGATTAGATTAAGGCTGAATTTTAAACGAGATATTTAATAAGCCCTCAGGTAGGATACAGTTTGGGTGGTCGTAAGAGGCGGTAGGATTTTATAGGAGGTAGGACACGGGGGTATTTCCGCCCAACTGAGCAGTCCGACTGGGGAAGTACCTCCGCCCTACAGAATACCGCGGCTATAATAACTTCGTGTTGTGTTCCCAGCGGTGAGTAGGGTAGCCAGAGCTCACCGGAGAATTTGTGCTGTCTGTGGGAAGACTAAAGGCTTGTCCTGCTTTGTCTTCTACTGACAGCACAGAAACTCTGTACTTACAGGGTTGGCAGCGCGACTGTGACTCCTCTGGTGTTACAAACGTCCATAGGCCACGGTAACCACTTTCCATCAGGTGGGCCGTGTGCTTGTCTGCCAATTAAGTGGTATAAAAAAAAAGGCGAAATTAGGTTTTATTTTGTAACATCCATTTCCCGCAATTACTTTTTAATTTTAATTTCGAAAACAGCTAATCTATTCTCAAAATACCCGCTTGGCGACAATAGGCTTGCCCCTATTACGTAATACCAAAAATCAAACTGCCAAATTGAGTGTATATTACAATAAGTATTAAAACGGTCTCGAAAATTTTAAATGTAGAATCGATCGTTTGAGTCACATCTCTTCTAACGTAGTTCAACGTTCAGAAACTATAATAATGCAGCAGGTTACTGCCCAAAAACTAGTTTTTAAATAAGTAATTCATTACAACCCGTCTCCTATCTTACATAATAAAACCGGTTCTCCGAATCTAAGACCACTATACGACATACCATACGGAGGAGAGTTCAAATTGTAGTTTTTTTTTTCAGATTAGAGGTGGGATACGGGCACATTGTGTGCCCACCGCATCATAAAGCTTTGTCTATGATGTTTATGGTACTTTTTTTTCGTTTATGATATTCTAAATTTGAAGTGTTCGATTTTTATTTTAAGTACTCATTTGTTACCATTTGAATTGTTTATACTTAGGTTAAATGTTACTGAATATAATAAAAACTCTAAAAATGTTGGTTATGAGAGCTAAATTGCTTTTCTTGTAGGCAGATCCATAGTAATATCTAAATCAATGGATCCTATTTGAATACTAGCTATAACCAACATCTGTGCTGATATAGTCGCGGGCAACAGCTAGTAATAAAATGAATGAAACATATCTACGACTTGAGCAATTGGTGTTAATCATAGTAGGCATACTGCAAATATCTAGGTCAAATTGATAAAAAAATAAAAACAAAAATAAAGTTCTTTGATTGTCTATGGTGACGTTGTGATAAGTTGTGATATCATTATGAAGGGTTATGTACCTACCCGTAGGTATCTCAAACTATGGATGTCATCCATAAAAGGTTCTTAAAATTAGAGACGTACGGGATATTTTTGTGTGCTCATGGCTACGCACACGTACGCCCTTAAAATTTGGCCCTCATTTATAAACGGTGTCAAAATGAGATTCGTACGGGTTTTTTTGTTGATAGGGTAAGGTTGTGTACCCATATTACAGTTTACACCTCATTTAAAAAATGGGATAAAAATAGGTCTCACGGGTATTTTTGTGATAGGGTCTAAACTTCTAAATTTTATACAAACGAATATGATAAGAAATTATCGTTCAACAATAATGCAATACCATTCAGACTACATCCTCACTGCAACTTTCCGAACGGAAACAGCACAGATAATCAAATCAAATAACCTCTTCATTGTAGAACGACCGTTGACATTGGCATATTTCCCGCCAATACAAGACTATCTTCTCACTCCCACTCGCACATAAGGTTATGAAAGAACGAGGTAGCGATATAAACATGACGGATCAACTATTATTTGCAGAGATATTTTTTTTCTAATTAGATTTTTTGTGTGGTGACGGAGAAAGAATGCAAGTAACACTACCCCATCTCATCTGAAGGGTGTCGTGAAAGGCGACTAACGGAGAAATACGCAGACGATATCACTGCGAGAGAAGGAAAACTCGAAATAAAACCCTGTACCAACCCAGCCAGCGTGGAAACAGTACGCCTAAGCTTCCCAACATTGGGAGAGGTCTATGTCCAGCAGTGGGCTGCGATAAGCTATTGATGATATAATATATTGATTCATTGATTGCCATGTTTTGAATATGTATTAGTTAATTTAAAATTATAAATCTATCTACACAATCTGAGAACCAAACAGTTCGGCGACTCTTTTCTTTGCTGCATTATATAAGCATACAAATCCTCACCATTACACTTTTCTTACAGCCCCCGGTTCTTTTACGTTGGCCATGTCATTGACTTTACCTCCCCTGATGGTAATCTGAAGGCAAAGTACCAGGAAAGAGGTTCACCAATACAAACATATACCATGTTTCAATGATGGCAGACAGCTTAACGGCCTCATCAGATGCTTGTTGACGCGCCGATAAAAGGACCCCGGGACTGTAGCTTGGAAAAAGAAATACAATATCTTTTTTTTTATCTAGGACACGCCAACTTGACTTCACCTTGCCTGATGGTAAGCTAAAAGCAAAGTCTCAGGAAAGAGGGTCACCATTACAAACACTAAGTAATGTTACAATGGTGGCACTCAGCTTGGCGACCTCATCAGATGCTTTTTCACACCCCGCTTAAAAGACCAGGGACTGTAAGAAGAAGAAAACACGTATGCTTCTAAAGCTATGTACAATGCGATCCAGACTTGAACCTCGGAAACACTCTCTACCTAACCGTGTCGTTAGTGAGTGGAACAGCCTACCTGAAAATGTTGTTTTGGCACCCAGTGTTCATAGTTTCAAAAACAGACTTGACAAAATCTCCGGATCATGAGACACACACGCATCAGCCTAATGGCTGCTAGTGTGTTCAACATAAATAATAATAATAATGCTGGTAATGAATTCCAGGTCTTGGTGGTGCGGCAAAAAAAAGAGTCTCCGAACCGCTTGGTTCTTGCTCGTATACTCTGCACAGTGTGAGGGTGACAGCTAAGCCCTGCACGTGTTGTCCTATGTAGGAAAGGGGACATTATTCTTGTACTGCAATGGTGTCCAAATTTTGGTGCTTAGCTAGAATATGCTTATAAATACTCCCGTTACACAAGACGGCGTCAGTTAAAACGGGTTACTCAAACCAATATTGACATTACGCCCAGATATTTCGTAAAGTACGCATGTACTTGTACTGACGCCACAGATAGCGTATTTTTTTAGTTACGTCAGCTATAGAAACAATGGAGGACCACAGATTAAAAACTTAATATAAAACGATAGAATCCGTAGAAGTGGTTTTCCCTGCTGCGGTTTTCCCAAGCGCCTACAATATGGGGTTCTTCAAGAGGGGCATCAGAAGGTTTCTTCATGGTCGGCAGCGCGAGTGTGACACCCCTGGTGTTGCATACGTCCATAGGCCACGGTAACCGCTTCCCATCAGGTGGGCCGTGTGCTTGTCTGCCAACTAAGTGGTATAAAAAAAAAAAAAAGTGGGGGTGACAGGTGGAGATGCCTGTTACCCTAGCAGAAGCAGGCCAAGACGGCGGTTCTTTCTGTGCAAAGATGGGGACGCCGTAGTCGCACACCCGAGGGGGCCTTCTATGACCCTGAGTCATTCGGGATGCGCGAGGGATGCCAAAGGCTACCTCACTCCGGTAACTAATGGAATGAGGTGGTTTTAGTCGGGTCCGACATGGCTGCGGCGGGGTTACCGTACGTTAAAAAAAAGAATCCGTAAAAACGTTTTATTTTAATGAGAGAGTGAATTTTAAGTTTCTAAGTATAGTTAAGTTAGGTTAAGTTAATTTTAAACTTTGACAGTATCATATAGGCTTTCAAACACGCTAACCTAAACATATAACATATATAATAAGAACTCATTAATATTTATATATATGCTTATAGCCCACATCTCTCTACACTACTCTACTTTATCCATATTCCCACATTTCTCTACTACCGCCATATAAATATGTAATCATTTTGAAGGTAGTTGGATATATTTTGGCCGGATGTCGTGTTGTACGCAAAATATTTTTGTTTCGTTCTGGTCGGATTTCACACACCATCTGGTTCCCTTCCGACACGCAACCGTGACGTCATAATACTGGAATTCTGTCACATTTTGAGCAAATTTTGCGAATACCATGACAACGTGTATTGAAATTTGTTTATCCATACAGGAACACCGTTTAGGGTCAAAATATATGCCGGGAACTATATCTAACGTATCCCTATTTTCAGATTAGTAAATAACAACTTAAAAAAGCGATTATAGCATTAACTTTTGCTTTTAAACAAACAAGTACAGAATAATAATAATATTACTTTCACTTATCAAAGAAATTAGACATTTTTCATTTCGCTTTCATTGAAGATCACTTTCGCGCCAACTTTGGCCGCGATTTGCGTTCTGTGCTTCTAAAAAGGTCGTTCACCTAGTCTATGGTTTCAAGGTTGCCACCAAAAAGGTGATGTCATTTATTTAGAATGGATTCTTTTTTTTAATATTTAATATACATTTACGCTTGTAAATCACCGAAGGGGTAGGCAGAAGTTTATTAAACATCTACATTTTACTGACTATGATTTTCGGCCCCATGTAATGGGGCGTTTTCCTGTTTACTGTCGTTAAGGGGTATAAAGTCGCCTTCTAGGGCGCCTACGGGAAGAGATGGAGTGGCGATGTACTACTGCACCGGGGACCAAGACGGTAAATATATGAGCTAAGTACAGGAAAACGAGATAAGCATTCAGTTCCTTACCTATTTAGGCTTATAAGTTTGTAAGTGTGCATATGTTCACTGATAAAGTTAGATATGATACATTTATGTTATTAGTTCATATTCATATCAGGATCAGATATCACACCATTGAATTTAATATAGGTATTAAAACGATATGCCAAGTTGTCCATGAATCTTGCAGGAAGTCCGTTAAGTTAAACTGTATTCTTGTGTTTCACTCAATAAAACACGAAAGCCGTTTTATTTTGATTGATCTCGGTTCATTGTTGGGGAGTTTTTTTTATATACCACTGACGTGGCAGACATGAGATTCCACCTGATGGGAAGTGGTTACCGTGGCCTATGGACGTGACACTAGGGGCGTTGGTGCAATGTGGGTGTTAATACACCTCTGCTTACCCGTTTGCGGATTTACAGGCGTGAATAACATGATTCCCTAGTTCCGGAGACCCATGAAAGGTAGATGAGGGGGGGGGGGGGGGTGTCTAATAATTACATGTGCTATAGTAATTATTGCTTCTAAAATAGAATATGTACCTATAATCATTGTGATCTCATAGTTTGTAGATACATTTCTATAGGTCAGTTAAATTTGAAGTATTATGTCATCAATTTATAAGTATGTTAATATTTATGGCAGCGAAAAAATGGCGAGCTCGAGGCCAGTTTTGCAAAAAACTAAATAATAAATTAATACATATACATATAAGTAATCAAATATTTGTACACGCTCGGAGGTGTCATACTTCCTACTAAATTGCTTTTGAAGAAAAAAAAACCATAATTTTTTTTTATATAGGACACGTCAATTGTCCCAGAAAAGAGAATCACCATTACTTACACATACCGTGTGATAATGGTGACACTCAGCTTGACGGCCTCATCATATGCTTTTTCACGCCCCGCTTAAAGGACCCGGGACTGTATGAAGAAGGAAACACGTGAGCTGGTAATGAATTTCAGGCCTTAATGGTGCGACAGAGGAAAGAGTCTCCGAACCGCTTAGTTCTTGATATAATGTCGTTAACCTATTCGTATGGTTTTTTTTTTTCGTAACATTATTGATTTGCGTCCATAGGTTCGTAATTAGGTATATTCATTTTCAGTAGTTCGGATTGAATCTCCTATATAAATAGCCACTAAAAATGTAAAAACTCCCCCAGCGGTGCAACGGTAGTTTTTTTTTTTTTTTACGTGCGCAAAATCCCCACGGATACCTCCCCACCGGAGCCGGTGGAGGAGGTTATGTCGGACTCGAACCGACTAAAACGCACGCCGCCTGTGGGTCGTTCTGGTTGCCGAAGGTGAGGTTGACAGGCATATCCCTTGCACCCCGGCCGACCCAGGGCCATCTCTCACGATCTGGCTCTCTTCTCGGGTGTGGGAACTACAGAGTCCCCAACTCGTCCCCGAGGTGCAGCGGTAGTTAGTGTGATTGCCATGTATGAGATCCGTACTTCGATTCAAGCTAAAAAAACTTCATATCTTTAGCGCAATAGCCATAGCAATAGCCTGGATTCAAAACTGGGATCGTAAAACCGACTCCATTAAACTACCAACGCTTACAGGTGTAAGTATAATAAAAAACTAAATACTGCCAGGTGTTTTTTTATACTACTTAGGTGGCAGACAAGCACACGGCCCACCTGAAGGAAGTTGTTACCGTGGCCTATGGGCTTGTGCAACACCAGGGGCGTTACACAGGCGCTGCCGACCCTATAGAAACCTTCTAATGCCCCTCTCGAAGAACCCCCTATTGTAGGCACTTGGGAAATTCGCAGCAGGGAGTTCATTCCATAGCTTAAGTGTGGGATGAAGAAAACAGACAGTGGAGACTAAAAGAGTTCCGTTTTTTTCCCTTTGGGCCCTAAAAACTTGGACATCTTAATCTAGATGGCTACGGTCTGGCACTCTGGCCTCACTCAATTGAGGTTCATTGTAACGTCATTGTCCGTTATAGCTACATAAATGAAATTATACATACAGAAAAGAGCACAAGAATTTTAGGTTATGCTTATTTATTTCAGTTTTACCTTAGTAGACACCTGTTTAAGTTCCCGGTATATCTTTTCACCGAATTCACGACAGAAACGAGATATTAGACGCGGACAGGGTTGATATTATATATAATATTGTGAATTTGAGATCCTCCACCGCCGTAACAGTAGATCAAGCACCCCTTACTGTCCTCAAAAAACACCCAAAAAAGAGTTAATTGCGCTTATAGGTTACATAGTCAAGGTATATACCGCTATACAAAATAGTTTTAAAATTATTTGTCAAACCGATGGTCACTTTAGTCTCGAATTCCTAATGTAACATTAAACTTGAAAAAAAAAGTTGGATGATAGTTTCTCATATAGGCCGGTTCCGTCCAACCTATCATCAGATTTGTACTTTTTTATTCACATTACAGAGTTGGATACAAGAGAATCTAGTTTTATAATAACACGGGATAAAAAAGGGGGTTAATATACTAACCGTATGAGTGTGCATTGAAGTATTATAGACGATTGTCGCGAAATATGAATAAGTTTTCATATTACTGATAAGTTTATCTTGTTACCCATATTTCCGGGTAAATTTCGAACTTATTTCCCTCATTATAGAACAAAATAATCGAACTTACCCAGAGCACTGGCAGTTATTCTCACACTTTTTACTACTTTCACCCCACATTTTTGAACACAGTCTTTCACAGAAACACTAGTACATAATACGATTCAGTCTTATGAAAAGTTTTATCACAGGTTGTACACGAGCGCTGGCACAACCTTCCGAGTGCGCGAGCGAGCGCCGACTGAATGCCGTTGAGTTAGGAAGTTCCCGCGGGCGCGAAACGACCGTTTGAGATGCCACCCCTGCTGTTTTGGATGGTGGGGTGCGGGAATTTCTACTTTCTTGGTAGATTTTTTGTTATGAAACAAATATTTATGGTAGTTTTTGACTATATATATATATATATATATATATATATATATATATATATATATATATATAACATTTTATACAACTTAGGTGGCAAACAAACTGTGTGCGCACCTGATGGAAAGTGGTTGGCCGTGACCTATGGACGTGTGCAACACCTGTACTGCCGACCCTTCTGTCCTGTCAGCGCAGAAGATAAAATCAGGACAACCTTTGATATTTCTACTAACATGACAGTACAAATACTCTCCAGTGATGGAGTTATAAAATAGATTTAAATAAAAGCTTGCATGATTCACAGATTAATAGTAAAGATACGAAAAGGTATGATACATTTTAATTCTATAATATATCATACGAATGTAATTAAAAGTTACCATCAATATAACTACTTCAAATCAAATCATGTATTACTAACTAAGTGTACATAGATCTTACAATTTATATGACAGTACTTAAAACTTAGCGCCTTTTCCAGGCATTGCAAAATTTAGGTCACATATTTTCTTTATTGAACTAGGTAGGTACAATAACAATTATAATTTGGACATAGTATATTAAATTAAATACGTTATATTATCAAATATTTGCATTCTAAATATAGGTTTATTTATAAGTACCTACTCTAATTCATATAAGTCATATCAAATGTTAAATTAAACACAGAAAAAAAATGACAAATTCAAATAAAATAAATTGAACAATTTTGATTAAATGTCAATATACAATAATAATAATGTCAATAAATGCTCACAAACAACAATAATAGTTTAGACTAAAATAATTAGACTAACATAACTAGACTCAGTGAAACTAATATATCATAGAAAATAAGAAAAGCAAATGCTATGTTAATTAAATTATTGTTTAAACATAAACGGGTTAATTCCACGTGATATGACCACGAGTATGACTAGTCTAGGTTAGTTCAGCAAAATAAAACAGCATAAACTTGGCATTGTTGGTTAAAACATATTTTAATCAACAATGCCAAGTTCAATTAATGCACAATAATACAATTCAATTAATACAATAGTAAAAAAAATTCAATTAATACAATAGTAAAGAGGAATAGAATTAGTGAACTTAACTTTCACACACACATATATATATATATATATATATATATATATATATATATATATATATATATGTGTGTGTGAAAGTTAAGTTCACTAATTCTATTCCTCTTTACTATTACCAAAATAATTGTATCAATTTGTGTGATTATTAAGATCATTATTATGCACCAAAAAATAAAAAAATCAAGTCTAGTTCAGTCGTTCCTCAGGGCTTGGAAGTCGACATACGAAGCAACGACCTTGGAGTGGCTATGAGGATTTACGATTATTTTATTTCGAATTTTGAGTACATTACGTACGATCCCTATTTATCTGGTGTTAGTAAAAAACATTTTATACAACTTAGGTGGCAAACAAACTGTGTGCGCACCTGATGGAAAGTGGTTGGCCGTGACCTATGGACGTGTGCAACACCTGTACTGCCGACCCTTCTGTCCTGTCAGCGCAGAAGATAAAATCAGGACAACCTTTGATATTTCTACTAACATGACAGTACAAATACTCTCCAGTGATGGAGTTATAAAATAGATTTAAATAAAAGCTTGCATGATTCACAGATTAATAGTAAAGATACGAAAAGGTATGATACATTTTAATTCTATAATATATCATACGAATGTAATTAAAAGTTACCATCAATATAACTACTTCAAATCAAATCATGTATTACTAACTAAGTGTACATAGATCTTACAATTTATATGACAGTACTTAAAACTTAGCGCCTTTTCCAGGCATTGCAAAATTTAGGTCACATATTTTCTTTATTGAACTAGGTAGGTACAATAACAATTATAATTTGGACATAGTATATTAAATTAAATACGTTATATTATCAAATATTTGCATTCTAAATATAGGTTTATTTATAAGTACCTACTCTAATTCATATAAGTCATATCAAATGTTAAATTAAACACAGAAAAAAAATGACAAATTCAAATAAAATAAATTGAACAATTTTGATTAAATGTCAATATACAATAATAATAATGTCAATAAATGCTCACAAACAACAATAATAGTTTAGACTAAAATAATTAGACTAACATAACTAGACTCAGTGAAACTAATATATCATAGAAAATAAGAAAAGCAAATGCTATGTTAATTAAATTATTGTTTAAACATAAACGGGTTAATTCCACGTGATATGACCACGAGTATGACTAGTCTAGGTTAGTTCAGCAAAATAAAACAGCATAAACTTGGCATTGTTGGTTAAAACATATTTTAATCAACAATGCCAAGTTTAATGACATTTTTAAATAAATACGTATATTTAAAGTGTAAGGGGCTTAGTATGTATTATGTTTAAAGGATAAAAAGTTAAGCTACACAAAATTAAAGGACGTGAAATGAAATGAAGGCGACAGATCGAAACGTTCGTCCAATCAAAGGAAGATAGGAAGGTATTTACTTAAACTACGGTCACATTGACATAATTGTAGGTTAGCCATAAACCATAAGAACAGGGTTATTAGGTACAAAAATAATTTAACTAAATAAATAGCACGGGTAGCAACAGAGATTCAAATAAATAATCTTCTCAGTGTCATTATTCGTATATACCATGTCAAAACAACATACATCGGTAATCAGAGAACCTAAGATAAATATATTATGTAATTATATTCAAAATTATGAAAAAAAAGACCACCTGCAAAGATATAACCTCAAATCAGCTGTTATTTTAAAATAAAGGAAGCAAATTAGTAGGATTTCAAGAATTAAGGCTGGCAACTGGAAGTCGAACCCGTCTGAACTTACTCCTAACTAGATCGAGGAACTTAACTATATTTAGAGTAATTTCAACCTTATAGCTTAGCAATAAAGCATAATTCAGATCCATCGTAAACTTAAAAGGAATGCCATACAAAAATCATATGGGAAACGAATCCAGTTCTCACATATACAAAAAACATATTCAAGGAAATATAGGCACTATTACAAGAGAGTTAAAGTTGTAAATTTGATATACTGCAACTGAAATCCAGTATCTCACACCAACACATTGATAAAATTCAAAGTAACAATCATATGATCGAACTTATAAATCTGACAAACAATTTTCAACTTAACTGTCTTAGAATAAACATCAAACTCGTTTGAAAAGTATTCAACAACCTTACTGAAAAGCCCGCCAAAACATATTTGCGGTTGACAAGTTAATATTGCCTTTGAATTCGTATCGAAAATTAATTGAATAGATTGCAATAATATGTTTGTATTTGCCGTTATCCATAAATTCCTTGGCAATCATATGGTCGGTGCTATGGTTTGACAAAAAATACGGTATTACTTCAAAACTCACCATGATTAATAATAATATAGGAAAGCGGCCATGTTTTTGGCTTATAGGTAGATGTGATGTGTATTCCAAATTCAAATTATGACAGAACGATACAATGACAAGTAAAGAGGACTTGAGTTTATGTTAAAAAAAAATGTGAACCCAAGGTATGCCAATATTCGGACTGTATTTACCGTTAGCAACTTGTATTTTTTTGACTAACCTGTCTTTGTCTAGACATTTAATATTTCCCTGCACATGTTAAATCATTTACCGCGTTGGTTCACAGTTGAGTAGAATAGCGCCACGCCATCTTTTCCCATGGGTGTCGTAGAAGACCCGCTTGATGGCAATATACCTATATCTTAGGCCCGGTTATAATATCCTAATCTATGTACTTACAGGGACCGGACAACCCCGCTTACCAGTTAAGCCTTTCAAAGGGTAATCCGAACGATAGGGTAACTCATATCGCAGTGTTCTTTGTAGGACGCGCCAATTTCACTTCACCTCGCCTGATGGTAAGTCAAAGGCAATCTCTCAGGTAAGAGGGTCACCATTATAGAGACGTAGCATGTTACAATGCTGGCACACAGTTTGGCGGTCTCATCAGATGCTTTTTCACGCCCTGCTTCTAGGACCCGGGTCTGTAGGAAGAAGGAAACACGTGAGTTGATAATGAATTCCAGGCCTTAGTTAAAATCGTAGTAGGCGAAATGTGGGTTAATTTAATACACCTTTAAGGAGCCGCGTGGTTCCCGGCAGAATAGAATTTGGACCCCATCTCTGACCAAGCGGTGTCGTACAAGGCGACTAAGGGATAGGACTGTTTAACATCAGACAGATATATACAGCCCAGACTCAGCCTCAGATGCATGGCTTGAGTCAACAATAGCGCCCGGAAGATGGCAATAGGTTCACCTCCTATTACGCGAATGAATGAACTGTGTGTGTTAATTCACTTCTGTGTAACCCTCCGGGGATAAAGGCGTGATTATATGTATGTATGCTTTAAGGATTTATAAGTGTAAATAATGTTTGTATAGTCAGTTAATTCATGGTTCCGTTGGTTATTTCTCTTAATTTCCATGGGTGTAGAAAAAGTACCGCGGTAGCCTAGTGGTATGGGTAATGGACTGCTGAGACGAGGTCTCGGGTTCGATCCCAGGTTTTACCATGGCACACACTAATGACTTTTCGATGCGTTTTGAAGTTATGTGTGTATTTATCGCAGGTTTATAAGTGCCCGGTTAATGGTAATAAGCTCGCCACCTTTTTTTTTTTTACGTGAGCAAAATCCCCACGGATACCTCCCCACCGGAGCCGGTGGAGGAGGTTATGTCGGACTCGAACCGACTAAAACGCACGCCGCCTGTGGGTCGCTTTGGTCGCCGAAGGTGAGGTTGACAGGCATATCACTCGCACCCCGGCCGAACCATGGCCATCTCTCACGATCTGGCCCTCTTCTCGGGTGTGGGGACTACAGAGTCCCCAACTCGTCCCCGGAAACGGGGAGGCGTGCCAGGCGCACCACCGCCGCGGCCTGCTTCTGCCAGGGTGACAGGCAGCTCCACCTGTCACCCGCAGGCATAGGCTCGCCACCTATAACATTGGGACCTAAACGTAAACTGGCGAAATGTGGGTGATAACACCTCTGCCTACCCCTTCGGGGACATAGGCGTGAGTTTATGTTATGTTTAGAAAAAGCAGACAGGTACACAATATACCTTTGCCATGGACTCGTGGTCCTTTCCATCGTTTATTTATTACCTACCTGTGTGTCTTTTTACCCGATTAAGGCGAAGCTAAAGGAGGGTTATGATTTTGACAAGCTATGTGTGTATGTATATAGGTTCATCTGTTCTCTTATAGCTCCTCAACCACTTATTAGAACTGGACAAATGAGGTATCGTTAGAAGCGTCTTAGTCGTCCGCTGGTTATAGGCTATATAACGTGTCACTGAATCTATTGTGGCGCCCTCTAGCGGTCATAAAGTACTGTGTTAAAAAATAAATTTGAGATTAATATGCCGCGGCGTGATCACCTTGCCTGGTCGGAGGATCTCCCTTTGTTTTGGAGGAACATATCACATCGTTCCTCCACACAAGTATCACCACCCCATCTCATCCGAAGGGTGTCGTAAGAGGCGACAAATGGACCATATCACTGCGAGAGAAGGAAAACTCGAAATAAAACCCTGTACCAACCCGTCTGGCCAGCGTGGAGACAGTAGACCAAAGCCTCCCAACATTGGGAGAGGCCCAGTCCTGCAGTGGACTGCGATGGGCTAGTTGATTGATTGATGTCGTATTTGGTATCAACTGAAAGGGCTTAATTAGTACATTTGAAATATATATTAATTATATCTATAGCTTGCCCCAAAATGATATACATAATAAGTAGTATTACCTCTTTTCTGGGACTTTGCCTTCAGCTTACCATCAGGCAAGGCGAAGTCCAATTGACGTGTCCTATATAAAAAAAAAAACAAAAAAAAAATAGTAAAAGAAGTAGTTTTAAATTAAAAATTAAATTAAATTAAATAAAGTTTATTTCGGAACAAGCCCATAGATGGTTAGTACGTATATTTTTCACTTATATAGGTACTATTGTTAGTAAGGTACATATATTTTTATGGTTGTGTTTTTAGCGGTGTGAACCACCATCCACCTTTTAAATAGGGGGGAGTCCCACCGGTTTGATAACGCAGCCAGGATGCTGTTGGCGCTGCTCCTGGTGCGATTCAATAAGGAAGCACAGCGCTTTCTTATTATAGTTGCGAAGTCGTCGACACGCTTCTCCGCAAACATCCCTGAGGCGCTGCAATGCCTCGGCAGACCCATCACTTACTCTTTTATTTGAAGTGTTTTTTATCTAGGACACGTCACTTGGACTTCACCTCGCCTGATGGTAAGCTTAACGCAAAGTCTCAGGAAAGAGGCTCACCATTACAGACACTTTTTACGTGCGCAAAATCTCCCCAAATACCCCCCTATCGGAGCCGGTGGAAGAGGTTATGTCGGACTCGAACTGACCAAAACGCACGCCACCAGTGGGTCGTTTTTGGTTGCCGAAGGTGAAGTTGACAGGCATATCCCTCGCACCCCGGCCGACTCAGGGCCATCTCTAACGATCTGACCCTCTCCTCGGGTGTGGGGACAACTCGTCCCCGGAAACGGGGAGGCGCGCCAAGCGTTCCGCAGCCGCGGCCTGCTTCTGCCAGGGTGACAGGCGGCTCCACCAGTCACCCCCAGGCCTGCGCTCATGGGTGACAGGCGGCTCCACCAGTCACCCCCAGGCCTGCGCTCATGGGGGGCGGAGGTCGTTCATCGACCTCCAACGCCCACCATTACAGACACTAAGTAATGTCACAATGGTGGCACTCAGCTTTGCGGCCTTGACGCTGTGACCAGCCATTTTTTATATAAAAAGGTAACTTTGGTAGTACTTAAGGTAATGTTATCATAACATACATACATATAATCACGCCTTTATCCCCGAAGGGTTAAGCAGAGGTGAATTAACAGCCACATTTCACCAATCATTGTTTCGAACATAATAGGCGGTGAGTTTATTGCCGTCTTCCGGGCACTATTGTTGACTCGAGTCATGTATGTGTGCCTGAGTCTGGGCTGTATATATCTGTCTGATGTTAAACAGCCCTATCTCTTAGTCGCCTTGTACGACACCGTATGGGAAGAGATGGGGTGGTCCAAATTCTACTCTGCCGGTAAACACCATAGTTTGTAATTTATCGTAATAAGTAAAAAGTCGTGAGACAATGGCCTTTTTTTATTAACATGTGGAAATGAACTCGGATACATAACATAAATTCATATCTATTCCCCCGAAGGGGTAGGCAGAGGTGCTAGCACCCACATTTCGCCAGTTTATGTTTAGAACCCAATGTAATAGGTGGCAAGCCTATGGCCACTAGCCGGGCACTTATAAACCTGCGATAAATAGGTACACACATAACTTCGAACCAAATAAAAGATAATAATAAGTAACCAAAATAGGTATTTAAACTATCATAGTCACTCACATCAGTATCAAAATTTCTCTGTTCACCGCCACTACTCCAGTTCCTCCGTGATCATGGTGCTTGCAATAGCTCCGAAATATCAGAAACTCAAAACAATGAAACATGGTAAATGTCCCGTTTATTTTGATACTGAATAACCAAAATCTTCAAAAATCGTCTCACATTTTTTCACAACCGCCATTTTCCCCGCCAAAATTCCTGTCAGTCAAGTACTCGAGCGTTTAACGCAAAGGTTTTATTTCGCTCTCGTCTATGGCCGGAAACCTTAACGTATTTCTACGATATAACATTCAAATAAGTTGTAATCAATTTCTTAGTTGGGTCTCGTGACTTCTTGGCTAGCAACATGGTATTATTCTTTCTCCATGCGGTAAAGGTTTTCACTCACTAGATTGGTAAGTTCCGTTGAATTTAAAACAGATGGAACATAGACAGATAGATAATTCTTTATTGTAACACTTTTCTGTCAACTTTTAACCAACTTAAATAAAATAAAAATAATTTATTTCGGACCAGGGTCCATAGCGTGTTAGTAACAATAATCTTAATACTAGTGTTAGTAACAATATAATACTATTAATAGGTACCAAACAAATATTATTGGTAGTTTGAGACCCCCGCAATACTAGGACACTGTCTACATTGCGTGCAAAGGAGGTTTTATTTTCTACGTGTATGGCGATATATTATGTTCTTCGATTTCTACATCATTCGCCTTATGGTGGCACTTCAAATGGTTATTCGTATTCGCGTTTTCGAAATATTTGGCAAATAATAACCAAATACATACATACATATAATCACGCCTTTATCCCCGGAGGGTTAGGCAGAGGTGACTTAACACATTTCATCAATCATTGAATTCGGTACGTAATAAGGGGTGAGTCTATTGCCGTTTTCCGGATACTATTGTTGACTAGAGTCATGCATCTGAGGCAGAGTCTGGGCTGTATATATCCGTATGATGTTAAACAGCCATATCCCTTAGTCGCCTTAAGAGATGGGGTGGTCCAAATTCTCCTCTACCGGAAACCGCGAGGCGTTTCGTAACTAAAGTATTGATTTTATTGCCTATTTGACAAATATGGTCAAAACCAAATACCGTACCGTGCGCTTGTCAGTTTGTTATTTGGCTGCCATGTGTATATGGTCGTATTTGCCTATATTTGCATGTTGTACGTCAAATATTTTACCTAATACAACAAACGTCCAATAGCGAACACAATTTTGCCTGCACCTACCACAATGTAACTCTGCATCACCCTAACTTGACTTGGTTGACTTGGTTGACTGTTAGATAATGCCTTTGGCATTAAGTTCGCCTTTGTACAAAGTAACTAAGCATAAAGTTGAATAAATTAATATACAATTAAAAATACCTTATAGGCACAAAAATATATAACAAACACACACACACACACATTCCCCACAGCCCACAGCTACATTCTATCATTCTAGCATTTCGTCTGAGCACCACACCTCTCGCCATAGGCAGGGAATTCAACCTCACACATTGCGACCTGAGATGGTGCGCACTGTGCGGTATAAAAGAAACTTCATCCCACACACACTCAAGCTTTGGAATGACTTCCCAGCTGCGGTTTTCCCAAGCACCAATACAATATGGGGTTTTTCAAGAGGGGCATCAGAAGGTTTCTAGACCTCGATAACCACTGCCCATCAGGTGGGCCGTGTGCTTGTCTGCCACCTAAGTAGTATAATAAAAAAAACAAATAGCCAATCTACGTACGTGTTCTCATCTATAACACACAACATTACGCCGCAGTGTGCAGACGCCTTTAAAAACAGGTCCTCCGTACAAAAAAATCTCAACGTCCTTAGAATTTTAAATCGCCGTTACACCTCCAACCGAATGCTCGCCATGTTTCTGTACTTATCTATCACTTTCAAACGTAATACGATGGTTTAAGAAAACGTAAAAAGACATCACTGGCAAGTGGATAGATATTTAAACTATCATGGTGTGCTTTCGGGATATTTATAAAAAAAAATATTTCTCAAAACAAAATAGTTTATTTGCCAGAACATGGTACAAGAGATATTAAATTAAATTTAATTAAATTTACGTATCCTCACATTCTGCCACATACGGCGTGCAAATTTTTTGGTTATAATTAGTACTTATATGTTAAAATTAATTACATTAAAAGATATTGTACAATTTAATAATTTTTTTTTTTTTGAAAGTGCGCAAAATCCCTACGGATACCTCCCCACCGGAGCCGGTGGAGGAGGTTATGTCAGACTCGAACCGACTAAAACGCACGCCCCTGTGGATCGTTTTGGTTGCCGAAGGTGAGGTTGACAGGCATATCCCTCGCATAACAATTTAATAATATATTCAACATGTACCTAGTAACCTACATATGTCTCAAAATAGTGCAACGTCTTTATGACGTCAAATTAAGCTTGAAACTAAGTTTACCACTGCTTCCTAGGCGCTAGTGGAGAACAAACGGCGAAACAAACTTATGAATAGTGATTTCAAAAGACTAAATATGGACGAATGTACATTTTTGTCTCGTGTCAACCTAATTAAAGGTACTTATATAAAAAATCCTTGTAATAAAAATGTAATAAACCGCGGTAGCCTAATGGTATGGGTAATGAACTGCTGAGGCGAGGTCTCGGGTTCGATCCCAGGTTTTACCATGGCACACACCAATGACTTTTCGATGCTTTTCGAAGTTATGTGTGTAGTTATAGCAGGTTTAAAAGTGCCCGGTTAATGGCAATAGGCTCGCCACCTATTACATTGGGACCTAAACATAAACTGGTGAAATGTGGGTGCTAGCACCTCTGCCTAGCCCTTCGGGGATATAGGTGTGAGTTTATGTTTATGTTAATAACAAACAATGTTAATGTTACCAAACTAAACGGTAAAATAATGATAAATGACTCAAGTACGCCGAGTTGGAGCCGCAGTACCACTTCGTGCCAATAGTGGTGAAAACCTTGCGAAGCTGAGGCAAAGAGGCCAAAAGTTTTGTAAAGGCGATTGGACAAAGGCGGCTGGTGCAGAGGCTGGCCATTGCAATCCATCGTGGAAACACGGCAAGTGTGATGAACACCTTTGCACCGGGAGCGATTATTCGATTAGTACCTACTAGAATTGTATCATTTATTCAGCATTAAGATGACATGATTATTGTATTGTATACATATATATATATATATATATATATAATTATATATATATATATAATATAATATATATATATATATATTATATATATATATATAATTGTTATATAATTGTTAATATATATTAACAATTATATAACAATATTAATATATAACAATTATTAACAATGAATGAATAACAATGATATATATACAATGATATATTGCATTCATGATCATTGTTAATAATTATATTCTTAGCTGGTGAAATGACGAACTTGTAAATTTACTTTAAGTTATTAATGTTCTCAAGTAAGTGACTATGTTTTTATAGAGAATAAAGAATCATTAAACATAAATGACTGTATCAAAAATAATTAAATAAACGAGTTAAAATACTTTAAAAAAATAAAATATGGCAGAAAAGGTCGCGTGCCTACTACAATATTATGCTGTAATTCCAGCATTTTAGGGGAGGCCTGCACCATGCTCAAGCCACCATGTTTTATTGCTTCGAGTTGCCGATACATCGGCGCTGTTGCAAGCACCGTGTTCTCGGAGTAAACAAGCATGATCCTCCGTGTACAAATACAACATGATAAATATCCCGATATCTCGGCCAGAGTGCGAGGGATATGCCTGCCAACCTCACTTTCGGCAACCAACAACGACCCACAGACGATTTTGTCGGTTCGAGTTTGACTTAACATCTCCCACCAGCTGCGGCGGGAGGGGTATCCGTGGGGATTTTGTGCACTTTGGACTCTTTGGAGGTAGGACACGATGGTATTCCCATCCCAATTGATCATACGACTGGGGAAGTACCTCCGCCCTACAGAATACCGCAGCTATAATAATTTCGTGTTGTGTTCCCAGCGGTGAGTAGGGTAGCCAGAGCTCACTGGAGAGTTTTTGTGCTGTCAGTGGGAAGACGAAAGACTTGTCCTGCTTTGTCTTCTACACTGACGGCACAGAAACTCTATGCATACAGGGTCGACAGCGCGAGTGTGACTCCTCTTACACACGTCTGTAAGCCACGGTAACCATTTTCCATTCTGTGGGCCGTGTGCTTGTCTGCCACCTAAGTTGTATAAAAAAGAAGAAGAATATTTTAGTCATTTAGAAAAACCACAGCAAGGAGTTAATTCCACAGCTTGAGCGTGAGTAGGATGAAGTTTTTTTTTTATACCACTTAGGTGGCATACAAGCACACGGCCCACCTGATGGAAAGTGGTTACCGTGGCCAATGGACGTTTGTAACATTAGGGAAGTCACAGTCGCACTGCCAACCCTGTAAGTACAGACTTTCTATGCCGTCAGTGTAGAAGACAAAGCCTTTAGTCTTCCCACTGACAGCACAAATTCTCCAGTGAGCTCTGGCTACCCTACTCACCGCTGGGAACACAACACGAAATTATTATAGTCGCGGTATTCTGTAGGGCGGAGGTACTTCCCCAGTCGCACTGCTCAATTGGGAGGAAATACCGCCGTGTCCTACCTCCTTGTAATAAGTTCCTTTCATACCGCGTTTCCGGTCGTTATGTAAGAGGATGAATACCCTCTCTGTGGTAGGGGCTGCGATGATAGAATGTTCTTTTGTACACCTTTGTACAGGCGCTCCAGGCATATTTACAAACATCAATTGCCTATCACTCTCCAGTACCTACTAAACATAGGCCTCTCCCAATCACCTTCACATCCAGTCTGTCCTATCCACGTTATTCAGGTCGTCAGTAGGTACATATAGCTATAGGACGTCACACCTTCTTTAATTCTTTATTGTACACAAGAAAATAATACATCAACAGGCAATCACAAATACATTTTGGTGTACAAAGGCGAGCTTAACTCAATATTGAGTTTTCTCCCAGCAAACCTTTGAAAAAAAATGCAAAGAAATGGTTAAAAAAATATACTAAGAATAATGTATGATTTGAGATTTTCATGGTCATTTACATTACTAGTGTAAAACTAGTCGGGATATTTACCATGTATGTTATTTTTGTGATCATGGCGCTTGTAACATCTGATAACCAGGGTTGTACATACCCAACGAAGGGTGTGAGCAGCATTCAATGCTGAGATGGGGCCCTATTTGGTTTCGCATAGTGGGGAGTGTTGCACCCGTAGCTTAAATTTTAATGTGCCTACTGTTTTTGATTTCATAACATAACATAACATAAACTCACGCCTATATTCCCCGAAGGGGTAGGCAGAGGTGCTAGCACCCACATTTCGCCAGTTTATGTTTAGGTACCAATGTAATAGGTGGCGAGCCTATTGCCATTAACCGGGCACTTATAAACCTGCGATAAATACATACATCACTTCGAAAAGCATCGAAAAGTCATTTTTTTTTTTTTTTTTTTTTTTTTTTTATACCACTTAGTTGGCAGACAAGCACACGGCCCACCTGATGGGAAGCGGTTACCGTGGCCTATGGACGTATGCAACACCAGGGGTGTCACACTCGCGCTGCCGACCATGAAGAAACCTTCTGATGCCCCTCTTGAAGAACCCCATATTGTAGGCGCTTGGGAAAACCGCAGCAGGGAGGTCATTCCACAGCTTGAGTGTGCGTGGGATGAAGTTTCTTTCATACCGCACAGTGCGTACCGTCTCAGGTCGCAATGTGTGGGGATGAATTCCCTGCCTATGGCGAGAGGTGCGATGATAGAATGTAGCTACGGGCATCATGTCAAACAATTCATCTGAGCACAAACCATTGTATAGGCGGTAGAACACACACAGTGAGGCAAAATCCCTCCTAAGGCTAAGAGGTTCCACTCTACCTGTGAGTATGGGATTGTCAACCAGCCTCAATGCCCGTCTTTGCAACGAGTCGAAGGGGTCAAGCTGGTATGCAGGCGCTCCAGCAAAAAGGTGACAGCAGTACTCCATGTGAGGCCGGACCTGTGCTTTATAAAGAAGGAGTTGCTGCCCCGCAGTGAAATACCGCTTTGCCCTGTTGAGCACTCCGAGCTTTCTTGATGCCAACTTAACCTTGTCCTGCAAATGACTTCGGTATTGGACGTCACTGGAGATATCGACACCAAGGATCCCGATACTCGGGGAGATGGTAAGCGGTGTGCCCAGGAATTGCGGCGCTACAATGAATGGGGTTTTCTTAGCGGTGAATACACATACTTGTGTCTTAGTGGGGTTGAATTGGACCAGGTTTAGTCGACCCCAATCGGACACTCCAGAGAGAGTAGTCTCGATTTCAGACACAAGTTGTTCGCGACTCTTCTCCACCTCGGACTGAGGGATGTTTGCACGGCCCGTGTAACACGTGTCCCCGGTACTGTCGTCCGCATAACAATGAATGGAGCCATCAGACAGCATGTCATTGATATGCAGCAGAAACAGCGTCGGAGACAACACGGAGCCTTGTGGGACACCAGCGTTTATGTTCATGCGGTCCGAGCAGCTGCCGTCGACGACGGCTTGGATGCTTCTGTTGGACAAAAAGCTGGAGATCCATTCGCACAATCCCTCGGGGAGTCCATAATATGGCAACTTCGTAAGAAGACCTTTGTGCCAGACCCGATCGAAGGCCTTCGCTACATCGAGGCTGACCGCTAGTGCCTCACCGCGACTCTCGATGGCTTGCGCCCACCGGTTTGTGAGATACACAAGAAGGTCACCGGTAGAGCGACGGTGGCGAAAACCGTACTGTCAAAAGTCATTGGTGTGTGCCATGGTAAAACCTGGGATCGAACCTGAGACCTCGGTCTCAGCAGTCCATTACCCATACCACTAGGCTACCGCGGTTTTTTTTGATTTGATGTACCTGCTAATTGTTGTATTGCCTACCTGTTTGTATTTGGTGGGGTGCCCGCTGTGTGGGGCTTGAATAAAATATTTTTCTATCTTTCTTTCTTTCTAACAGCGCCGAAATATCGGTTGCTCAACATAAATAATAACATGGTAAAAATCCCGGTGAGTTTAACACTAGTAATACTAAAAATAAAAATATAATACATATCGACGGTTGAAAGACTAAAGGCCGTAAGCGACAAGAACAGTTGATGCGCAAATTACACTGTGTTGTAAAGAGTGTTTCATGTGCTTTAAGGCCTTTTTTGTATGCAATTTCGATGTCGCTTGTACCTTTTTGCTTTTCAACCGTCGATATACATATACCCCCCAATCAACAGGTTTACTTAGTTTGAGGATACAGAAAATCTAAATAATTCCACTTCAAGTAGCAATACGATATCTACAAAAGTGCTGTTTGGGATTATCCTTCACCTACATGTAAGACAGTTACTTTACTAGCACGGCAATGGGCCCGAGGAGAGGGCCAGATCGTGAGAGATGGCCCTGGGTCGGCCGGGGTGCGAGGGATATGCCTGTCAACCTCACCTTCGGCAACCAAAACGACCCACAGGCGGCGTGCGTTTTAGTCGGTTCGAGTCCGACATAACCTCCTCCACCGGCTCCGGTGGGGAGGTATCCGAGGGGATTTTGCGCACGTAAAAAAAAAAAAAAGCACGGAAATGGGAAGGGCTAGCTCAACTGTTAAAATTGTTAATCTATACTAATATTATTATAATAAATATAATATTATTATAATATTATTGACGACCTCCGTGGCGTAGCGGTAGAGCATTCGACTGCTATGCAGGGGGCGCGGGTTCGATTCCCGCTCAGTGCAAATATTTGTATGCATGAATATGTATATTTGCATTGGTCTGGGTGTTTCTATGTATAATATGTATGTATTTACAAAAAAAAAGTATCTAAGTATGTTTATCCGCATTCTAGAATCCATAACACAAGCTAGTTAAGCTATGCTTACCATGGGTCTAGATAGCGTTGTGTAGAATTTCGTGGAATATTTATTTTTTTATTCGTGGAATATTTATTTATTTATTCGTGGAATATTTATTATAAAGCTGCAGAGTTTGTTTGTTTCTTTGTTTGAACGCGCTAATCTCTGGAACTACTGGTCTGATTTGAATGATTCTTTCAGTGTTGGGTAGTCCATTTATCGAGGAAGGTTTTAGGCTATATATCATCACGCTACTACTTAAGGGAGCGGAGCATTGATAATAAATGTTAACAAATCCGGCAATTTTTCATACATATTTTGAAGACTAAATCATACGGGCTCAAAGGGATATGAAGCTTCAAAATATACCCCGGGCGAAGCTGGGGTGGGTCAGCTAGTGAGTGGATATATGTATAATTGTTTTATATGTCAATAAAGTTTATCTTATCTCATATACAATATATACAGCATACATATTATATATACTGATTTATATACAATTCAATTACACAAAAGGTTCAAATTAAGCATCGAAAAATTCCTCCCCATTGATGTCGACTGGTAAAGAGCCTAAAAGGCTGGCGGCAATGCCCCGTTGGATGGCAATGCCAATCCGTTGAGCGTAAAAGAGGCCAGCCCTTTTTTCACGCGAAGCACTGACCAGTCGTTTTGCTATTTCTTTGTAAAGCGACCGTGCGCTCGGACTCCACGAACCCAGCGTTTCAACCCCAAACGGCTCAAATTTCGCTGTTGGAGGGTCTCCGCAGATGCCGCAGCAGTACAAGCGCAATCCGTCGTATTTGGAAGATGGGAAGGGGCAAGGGTGTCGACGCATGTTGCGTTCCACACCAAAGGCTTACCCATCTTCCAAGGCACCAAAGACAATTACACAAATATACAATAAATAAATACATATACCAACACCTTTCGTGTGCCTTCTCGCGGTCTCCATTCTAGGACTCGTTTGCTCCAACGGCCACTTGGCTCCTTCGACTCATGTGGCCAGCCTACTGTCTCTTCAGCGTGCTCACCCGGCGAGCCATGTCGGTAACTTTAGTTCTTTGTCGGATTACCTTGTTGCAAATTATACTTCAAAGAGACTCCAAGCGTAGCTCGCTCCATAACCCGCTGCGCAACTTTTAATTCGTGATAAGAAAACCTCTAATGGGAAAACTATTGGTGAGAAGCCATGGATGGATACAATAGCATACGTCAATTAGGCCTAGCTCGATGGTAAGTTAAAGGTAAAGTCTCAGAAAAGAGGGTCACCATTATATACATATACCATGTTACAATGGTGACACTCAGCTTGACGGCCTCATCATATGCTTTTTCTCGCCCCGCTTAAAGGACCCGGGACTGTAGGAAGAAGGAAACACGTGTGCTGGTAATGAAATCTTGGTGGCGCGGCAAAAAAAAGAGTCTCCGAACCGCTTGGTTCTTGCTCGTATATTCGCACAGTGTGAGGGTGACATCTAAGGCCTGCACGTGTTGTCCTATGTAGGAATTATTGATCATGGAACCTAACTTATCCCTCGTTATTATGCGCCTACCACGTGCTAGCTCTGCACCATCCAATGGTAGACTGGCAGAGAATGCCTACGGCATTAAGTCCGCCAATGTACTTAGTGCATAAAAAATAAATAAATTCTCTATTTCTTTTGTTTTTAATACACTTTCTTTTTAGTTAAGCCACTAACTACACCATATATCTTTTGTTGTTATAACATTACTGTCCATCCCAAGGTTGCCTGGAAGAAATCGCTTCAGCGATAAGGCCGCCCATTGTACATTGAACTGTATACATGCTACCTACTTGTCCTATTGTAAATCTGTTGGTGTACAATAAAGAATTATCTATATATCTAAATAAATAAATCTATAGACATAAAAACAAACCACACACAGAGCATAGACATTAAAACATATAATTTTTATGATGTACGCTACATCTGATTAAGCGTCGCCGCGACAACTTTGACAAGACGCCCGCCATGTTAGTTCCTAAGAATTTTATTGAAGAGAATTTGGTATACATTGTGCATTGAATCCTAAGTATCTTAAAATTTTATTACGTGTTTCCCGTGGTTCCCGGCAGAGTAGAACTTGAACCACCCCATCTCTTCCCATGCGGTGTCGTACAAGCCGACTAAGGGATAGGGCTGTTTAACATCAGGCATATATGAATAGCCCCGACTTAATTGAATAAATGAGGAGATGGTAGGACACGACGGTATTCCCGTCCGAATTGAGCAGTCCGACTGGGGAAGTACCTCCACCCTACAGAATACCACGGCTATACCTCGTGTTGTGTTCCCGGTGGTGATTAGAGTAGCCAGAGCTCACTGGAGAGTTTTTGTGCTGTCAGTGGGAAGACCAAAGGCTTGTCCTGATTTTGTGTTCTGCACTGAGGGCACATAAAATCTCTGTCGATGTGACTCCACTGTTGTTACACACGTTCATAGGTCACGGTAACCACTTTCCATCAGGTGGGCCGTGTGCTAGTCTGCCACCTAAGTTGTATGAAAAAAAAAAAGACAGCCTCAGATGCATGCCTGGAGTCAACAATAGTGCACGATATATGACAATAGGCTCATCCGCAGTTACGTGGGACCGAATAAAATTATTAGTGAAATGTGGGTGTTAATTCACCTCTGCCTAACCCTCCGAGGATGTAAGCGTGATTATATATATGTACTTTAAAAGCTATCTTTCTTATCTTCCATTCAACATTTTCACACTGGAACTTCAAAGCGGGCGTGCGAATCGTTCTGGCGGTGACATCCGTGGGTGCTGCGGTTATCAGCGCACATAACCGATAAGTAATGACGTAATGATAACGCAACGGCCACTGATAAGGGCCGGCAATGATAAGTGACACTCGCGCGGCCTGAACCACCGCGGCCACCTCAGTGGCGGCATGTGTGGCACTACAAGTCGGCAGACTGGGATGGACTGCGAGAATTCTTCGCGTCGTACCCGTGGAGGCAGCTTTGCTTCTCTTCTGATGATCCAAGCTCCTGTGCAACAGCAGTCGCTGACGCGATTCTAGTGGGTATGGAATGTTACATCCCCAACCGCTGGGTCACGACAGGAGCGAGCAAACGCCCGTGGTTTAATAGGCCCTGCAGGGAAGCTAGAGACCGCAAGCAATCTGCATACAGGGCTTGGACCACGGCTCTTGCCAATAAGGATCCGAACATCGCTGAAGTGAAGCGGAAGTTGAATGCTGCCTCAAGGTCCAGTAAAAAGGCAACGTCTAGTGCGAAGTTTGAGTTCATCGGCAGAATTGGCGAGCGGCTTGCGCGCTACCCATCTGGCAGTCGTGCATTTTGGTCGCTTGCTAAAGCTGCTGAGGGAAACTTCTGCCAGTCTTGCCTTCCGCCGCTGCAAAAATCCGACGGTAGTCTGGCCCATGGCGCTAAGGAGAAGGCCAATCTTTTGGGTAATCTCTTTGCGTCAAACTCGACTATGAACGACGGGAACGCCGAACCACCCATCATCCCCAGCTGTGGTGCTTCGATGACCGAAATTAAAATCACACAACGGGTGGTCCGGCGCGAGCTTAAGTCCCTAGATGTTCGGAAGTCGAGTGGGCCGGACGGTATACCGGCGATGGTGCTTAAGCACTGTGCCCCCGAGCTGTGCCCTGTACTTACACGCCTTTTCGCACTCTCATACTCCGCGAGGCAGGTCCCGGCCTCGTGGAAGACTGCGTTCGTGCACCCTGTACCTAAGAAAGGTGACAGGACAGATCCGACCAATTACAGGCCTATCGCTATAACCTCCCTTCTCTCGAAGGTTATGGAGCGTGTTATTAATACACAGCTCCTGAGGTACCTTGAAGGAAACGATCTACTGAGCGACCGACAGTACGGTTTTCGCCACCGTCGCTCTACCGGTGACCTTCTTGTGTATCTCACAAACCGGTGGGCGCAAGCCATCGAGAGTCGCGGTGAGGCACTAGCGGTCAGCCTCGATGTAGCGAAGGCCTTCGATCGGGTCTGGCACAAAGGTCTTCTTACGAAGTTGCCATATTATGGACTCCCCGAGGGATTGTGCGAATGGATCTCCAGCTTTTTGTCCAACAGAAGCATCCAAGCCGTCGTCGACGGCAGCTGCTCGGACCGCATGAACATAAACGCTGGTGTCCCACAAGGCTCCGTGTTGTCTCCGACGCTGTTTCTGCTGCATATCAATGACATGCTGTCTGATGGCTCCATTCATTGTTATGCGGACGACAGTACCGGGGACACGTGTTACACGGGCCGTGCAAACATCCCTCAGTCCGAGGTGGAGAAGAGTCGCGAACAACTTGTGTCTGAAATCGAGACTACTCTCTCTGGAGTGTCCGATTGGGGTCGACTAAACCTGGTCCAATTCAACCCCACTAAGACACAAGTATGTGTATTCACCGCTAAGAAAACCCCATTCATTGTAGCGCCGCAATTCCTGGGCACACCGCTTACCATCTCCCCGAGTATCGGGATCCTTGGTGTCGATATCTCCAGTGACGTCCAATACCGAAGTCATTTGCAGGACAAGGTTAAGTTGGCATCAAGAAATCTCGGAGTGCTCAACAGGGCAAAGCGGTATTTCACTGCGGGGCAGCAACTCCTTCTTTATAAAGCACAGGTCCGGCCTCACATGGAGTACTGCTGTCACCTTTTTGCTGGAGCGCCTGCATACCAGCTTGACCCCTTCGACTCGTTGCAAAGACGGGCATTGAGGCTGGTTGACAATCCCATACTCACAGGTAGAGTGGAACCTCTTAGCCTTAGGAGGGATTTTGCCTCACTGTGTGTGTTCTACCGCCTATACAATGGTTTGTGCTCAGATGAATTGTTTGACATGATGCCCGTAGCTACATTCTATCATCGCACCTCTCGCCATAGGCAGGGAATTCATCCCCACACATTGCGACCTGAGACGGTACGCACTGTGCGGTATGAAAGAAACTTCATCCCACGCACACTCAAGCTGTGGAATGACCTCCCTGCTGCGGTTTTCCCAAGCGCCTACAATATGGGGTTCTTCAAGAGGGGCATCAGAAGGTTTCTTCATGGTCGGCAGCGCGAGTGTGACACCCCTGGTGTTGCATACGTCCATAGGCCACGGTAACCGCTTCCCATCAGGTGGGCCGTGTGCTTGTCTGCCAACTAAGTGGTATAAAAAAAAAAAAAAAAAAAAAAAAAAAAAAAAAAAGACGAGCTTTCATGGCCCGTCAGCTGGTTGGCGCCAGGGGCCGCATTATACAGTACCAGATGATGAAAGAAGTACTCAAAATGATCTTAATACCTTGATATTCCCTTCTTCTGGAGAGTTTCTGTGCCGTCAGTGGAGAAGTAAAAGCAGGACATGCCTATGGTCTCATATTAACAGTGACAACACGAAAGCTTTCAATTTTTTTCTATCTTTTATACAGCAGTAGGGGTTTTTTATGTTCTTCCTTTTGACTGATTTATTTTATACCACTTAGGTGGCAGACAAGCACACGGCCCACCTGATTGTAAGTGGGTACCGTGGTCTATATACGTGTGTAATACCAGGGACGTTAAACTCGCGCTGCCAACCCTGTAAGCACAGAGAGTTTCTGTGCCGTCAGTGTAAAAGACAAAGCAGTGAGCTCAGACTACCCTACATATCGCCGAGAACACAACACGAGCATATAAAATATCATAGTTCAGCCGCATCACAGTTAGACTGGACAGCCGACCCCATCCGAGTTGGGAAAAGACTTAGAGAATGATGATTTTTGTGACAGCAACAAGCGTGGTTCCTGGCAGAGTAGAATTTGGACCACCCCATCTCTTCCCATGCGGTGTCGTACAAGGCGACTAAGGGGTAGGGCTGTTTAACATCAGACAGATATATACAGCCCAGACTCAGCCTCAGATGCATGGCTCGTGTCAACAATAATGCCCGTAAAACGGCACCACGGTGAATCGACGAGCTCTTCAAATTTTATTGTTATTAGACATGTGGAAGTGACCTTTAATGTGGAAAAGTACAACTGAGTTCTCAATTTGTGTAACATCCTAGAGCCTTTGCAGATGTGTAAAGATATTGCGTCCTTGGCAGTATTTTACCGTCTGTACCATGGTGAATGTTCTGATGAGCTCTTTCCAATTAGTCCCACCTTCTCCTTTCGTACACGGGACAACACGTGCAGGTCTTAGATGTCACCCGCACACGGTGCAGAGTATCCGATCAAGAACCAAACGGTTCGGAGACTATTACCTTTGTCGCACCATTAAGGCCTGGAATTTATTTAATAACAGATCACGTGTTTCCTTCTTCCTACAGTCCCGGGTCCTTTAAGCGGGGTGTGAAAAAGCATGCGATGAGGCCGCCAAGCTGAGTGTCACCATTGTCACATGGTATATGTCAAATCAAATTTATTTTATAATCGTTGTACAGTATTTTACATGGTTCTTAATCTATCGTGCGTTATTACATTGTGCATGGGTAGGTATATTAGATATGTAATTATAAGATATATTTGTGCAGTTAATTGTTTTACAGAGGTCTTTACTTAGGAATATTTATCTAAGCTGTGCCTGAACTAGTTATGTAATGGTGACCCTCTTTTCTGAGACTATGCCTCCAGCTTACCATCAGGCGATGCGATGTCTAATTGACGTGTCCTATATAAAAAAAGGGTCACCTCCTATTACACGGGACCGAATACAATGATTGGTGAAATATGGGTGTTATGTTAATTCACCTCGGGGCAAAGGGGTAATTATGTATCTATTTTGTTTGTTGCATTTAGTTACTGGGGAAGTACCTCCGCCCTACAGAATACCGCGGTTATAATAACTTCATGTTGTGTTCCCAGCGGTGAGTAGGGTAGCCAGAGCTCACTGGAGAATATGTGCTGTCAGTGGGATGACTAAAGGCTTGTCCTGCTTCAACACTGACGGCACAGAAACTCTGTGCTTACAGGGTTGGCAGCGCGAGTGTGGCTTCTCTGGTGTTACACACGTTCATAGGCCACGGTAACTACTTTCCATCAGGTTGGCTGTGCGCTTGTTTGCTACCTAAGTGGTATAAAAAAAACTTATTTCGTAATATCAAATTTTTTCATTATGTAGGTATAGTACGCCGGCAAACAGACACCGGTATTCGATGAGCCAAAACCCCGCGTACCATCGTACTGTACTCTACCTATTATAGTGCCTTATGAGTCAAAGAATTCGGAAATCACAATAGCATGAGTAACCAGGATCAGATCAGATGTGCGTGTGTAACGAATTATTTTTTACTAGCGGCTCCACTCGCTTCTAAAGGCAAGTACTCACTGTACAGACAGCATCTCAATGTGATCTTAATACCTTTTTTTACGTGCGCAAAATTACGGATACCCCCCCACCGGAGCCGGTGGAAGAGGTTATGTCGGACTCGAACCGACTAAAACACACGCCACTTGTGGGTCGTTTTTGGTTGCCGAAGGTGAGGTTGACAGGCATATCCCTCGCACCCCGGCTGACTCAGAGTCATCTCTCATGATCTGGCCCTCTCCTCGGGTGTGGGGACTACAGAGTCCCCAACTCGTCCCCGGAAACGGGGAGGCGCGCAAGACGCGCGCCGCCGCCGCGGCCTGCTTCTGCAGGTTGACAGGCGGCTCCACCGGTCACCCCCAAGCCGGCGCTCATGGGGGGCGGAGGTCGTTCATCGACCTCTGACGCCCGAGTTGCCTTCGTACGCGGGAAGCTTGGCTTGCGATCCTTCGTGGCTCCCGCCCCAAGCGCAAACGACCCTGTAAGAATAGAGAGTTTCTGTGCCGTCAGTGTAGAAGACAAAGACAATTTTAATCTTTTTTCACGGAACTCATACCTACTTATAACACAATGCACCTTTGTAACAAGCCGCCTCAGAGTTGCCAGGAAAATAATTTAAATTTTAAAATTAGCAACAAATAGACACAATAGCAAGTGTTCCAGTGCCATAAAAAGATAAAGAAGCCATTCATTCTTATCTATGCTTTCGCATTGAAAGTATTTAGTAAGCAATTTGTTTTTGCAAAACTAATCTTTTATTATCTTTGCAATCGCTTCGTCTTTTCGTTCCTTTATTGTTTTGAAAGACAATAGATAAAGTGTGAATTGTATTTGTGTCATATTTTTAATTTAAGTAAGTAGGTATTAGTATTCCTAATTATGTTTTTTATCTAAAGACAGATTTATGAGGGGGCAATATTCACCAACCATTTCTTGGATTACTACTCCGCTCCATTGGGTAGTAGCGTTATGTTATGTTAGCGTGATGTTGTTTGGATTTTGTGTTCTGCACTGACGGCACAGAATCTCTCTGTTCTAACAGGGTCGGCAGCACGGGTGTGGCTATGAACGTATGCAACACCAGGGGTGTTACTCTCGCGCTGCTGACCATGAAGAATCTGATGCCTCTCGTGAAGAACCCCATATTGTAGGCGCTTGGGAAAACCGCGGCAGGGAGGTAATTCCTCAGCTTGAGTGTGCGTGAAATGAAGTTTCTTTGCACAGTGCGTACCGTCTCAGGTCGCAATGTGTGAGGATGAATTCCCTGCCTACAGCGAGCGGTGCGATAATAGAATGTAGCTGTGGGCATCAAACAATTCATCTGAGCACAATCCGTTGTATAGGCGGTAGAACAAACACAGCAAGGCAAAGTCCCTCCTAAGACTGAGAGGTTCCACATCACCTGCGAGTATAGGATTGTCGACCAGCCTCAACGCCCGTCTTTGCACCGAGTCGTAGGGGTCAAGCTGGCATGCAGGCGGTCTGGCAAAGAGGTGACAGACAGCAGTACTCGATATGGGGCCGAATCTGTTCCTTATAAAGAAGGAGTCGCTGCCCCGCAGTGAAGTACTGCTTGGCCCTGTTGAGCACTCCAAGTTTCTTTGATGCTAACGTGATGTCCAGTACCGCACCGCAGTCATTTGGATGACATGATTCATCCAAATGACTGCGGTGCGGTACTGGACATCACTCACATTTATAGGAGGTAGGACAGTGGGATGACTAAAGGCTTGTTCTGCTTTGTCCTCTACACTGACGGCACAGAGACTCTGTGCTTACAGGGTCGGCAGCGCGAGTGTGGCTTCTCTGGTGTTACACACGTCCATAGGCCACGGTAACCACTTTCCATCAGGTGGGCCGTGTGCTTGTCTGCCGCTTAAGTGGTATAAAAAAGAAAACTCTCTACAATATTCCTTAAAGTTGTGAAATAATCAAAAGACACGCCATTTAAGCAATAGGTATATTTGAGATGGGCTAGCCACATTGCTCATATGAGTGATGGCAAATGTATGAAAAAAATATTAACCTGGTCAGGACCAACGAAGAAACGACCCAGAGGTAGACGAAATAACCAAGGTGGCTTCAGACTGGATAGAAAAGGCTAAGCATAGAGTCTAGCTAAGTAGAGAGTAGCAGGCATAGAGTGGCTTGGAAACAAATGGAGGAGGCCTTTACTCGTTGAGAGGTCCTTAATAATTATAATAAAATTAATTATGTAATCATTCCAAAATCTAATTTCAAGTGATAATTGTAATTAATTTATTTCATTTTATTAACTTCAGTATACTTTTAGTTTGTTAAGGAATTAAATAAAGGTTTATTATTATTATTATTTTAAACTTCTCAGCTTTTTCGGCTGGTATGTGTGAACCTATCACGGGCTTAAGCCAAGTGAGTCGGTTCATTTTGAATTGTGGTGGGTGTTTGTGTAGTGGATGTGAGGAATCGCCTAACTATGGAACATGTATCTATAACAACTGATCTCTGTAATGAATTATATACTTTTTTATGTAGACCTAATTTAAATGTAGTGAGTGATGTGTGTAATGATTTTGGAATGAGACCTATGGATGAGAGAATGATAGGTATGATTTTAACTGTGTGCTGATGCCACATTTGCCGTATCTCATCAGCAAGTGGTACGTATTTTTGTATTTTTTTTGTGTATTTTTTCTTTATGTTTTCAGAGTTAGGAATTGTTATTATTATTTTTATATATATTTGAGACTAGCCTACGTCCCCCGGATACGAACGTGGCATACTTTGATACCACATACCATCCCTTTCTACTGCTTCCTCTTAGCGTTAATCACCTCTGTTCTTACAGGGTCGACAGCACGGATGTGATTCCACTGGTGTTACATACCTTCATAGGTCACGGTAACCACTTTCCATCAGGTGGGCCGTGTGCTTGTCTGCCACCTAAGTTGTACAAAAAAAAAAGTCTGGGGTCCATTTTACCAGCATAACTGCGGATTTGGCTGAGCGTCGATATTTTCTGTGTAGTGATTACCATCTGACTTCTACAAGCCAAAGACGATATTGAAGCATTGTACCTAGACCAGTTGTTGGACTTTCTAGGGCTCCAACTAACCGTAACGACTGCCATAGACTGTTATGGAAACTGAGACTGACGCGACGGCTTAACATGCTCTCCGAGGCACGACTAGGCCAATGCAAATACCTATATTCATGGGTACAAATATTTGCTCTCTCCATACGGTGTCGTACAAGGCGACTAAGGGATAGGGCTGTTTAGCATCAGACAGATATATACAGCCCAGACTCAGGCACAAATACAAAGCTCGAGTCAGACGGCAATAGGCTTACCCCCTATTATGTGTGGTTAATGATTGGTGAAATGTGGGTGTTAATTCACCTATGCCTAACCCTTCGGGGAATAAAGGCGTGATTATATATATGTGTGTACAAATATTTGCATAGAGCAGGGATCGAACCCGTCCATCCTCCGTACCAGTTGAACGTTCTACCGCTACGCCACACATTTCGCCAGTTTATGTTTAGGTCCCAATGTAATAGGTGGCGAGCCTATTGCCATTAACCGGGCACTTGTAAACTTGCGATAAATACACACATAACATTGAAAAGCATCGGAAAGTCATTGGTGTGTGCAATGGTAAAATCTGGGATCGAACCCAAGATCTCGTCTCAGCAGTCCATTAACCGTACCACTAGGCTACCGCGGTTACCGCGGTAAAAAATATATATCTAAACGAAAATTATATATCATACCTAAAAATATTAATATAATATTTATTAAAAAATTAACAATTCGACTGCTGTCTAAAGTATCGAAATAAGTTTGGTACCAGACAGTACCCATTAATTTTCTTTCGGTTTATGACTCGCAAATGGATACCGTCTGCTATTTTATTATATTTTTAGACAGCAGTCGGATGTTTTATTTTTTAATTTAATAACTTACCCCTCTCTCCTATCTCGCCTTAGAAATAAAGCATCATCTTTGTTAGTTTGCTTTGAACAAGATGGCGAACAAACTCTTTCTTTGACTTCTATTAATTTCACAGTAAAACCTTAAGTACACGGAAAAGAGTTCTTAAGTGTATTGTCTATGAGCCAAGAACAAGCACAGAAAGTCGTTAGCTTGACTATAACATGTCTTATTTCCGGTCAAACGATGACGTGTCAAAAATAGCGGCAAAACACAATTTTTTTAAAATGGATACTCTTATTTCATTTTAACGTTTCAACAAAGCGTGATATAATTCAAATTGAATAAGATTTTAAAACTTGTATTGAGAAGCTTTCTTTCGAAATTCTAAAGTTACAATTTAAATTTCTGACTGATGTCATTGATTTGCATAGTTACATTGTACCAACACACAGAAATAAATACCAGTAATGAAAATGTAGACGTAGGTAGGTACTAGGTACCTATTTAATTATTATCCTGTTTAATAATTAAATAAGTACCTACCTAGTAGCTACCTAATTATGCTTGTTATATTACTATTGATATTTGATTGTATAGTCGTTTCGTAACGACAGATCTTGAGCACAGTTACGATTTCGGAAAGGTGCATTTGGATGATACCTTGAATTTTGTGTATTTTGAGTACCTAAGTATAACCTTAATTATATTTTGAGTAACTAGATAGGTAGGTACTTAAAAGTACTTTTTGTTTTGCAAAATCTGAACATTAAAATTAAAAAAAAACTGAAATAAATCATGGAAAGCAGTCAAAGCCAAATTGGCTAAGTGCATAAAACAGCTGTTTTTACTTATCCTCGACATAAAAAAAAACTACATATTTTTAAATATTCAAACTAAGAACCTCTTTTCTTAGAACTCCATAGTTCATTCAGTGTTATCATGTGTTAACAACAAACTCCATATAAACAATTAATCATGCAAAAATCGATCTTATCCATTTGACATAGCATTGAAGTTAACTGCAAATTATAGAAAGCTTCGATCATGTGTTATGTACAAATTTAGTTCGTATACTAAAACAGTGAAAACAAACCTTATTTTAATGTGATAAGAATGAAAGTAACAGTAAATAGTATATTGGTGTAAAGTAAAAGCGCGCGAAACCAAGGCGTCGGTTACTGTACCGTTTGTTTTCAAATCTGGAATGTCTCCTGGCTCGCTCCTTTGCATCTATAGGCATGAGACATTGCTATTTCAAACAGTACTTTATGCCTCTGTCAACAAGGTTGGTTTTTCTATGTACAATTGCCAATAAGAACAAAATTCATGGAATCCACAATAATAGCAAATTGTTTTCAAATACTTATATTGGTTAAGTATATCTTTCATAGTATTTGTATAATTATTTGAGAGGTACCCCGACTTTGCACAGGCATGAATTAATTACTATATTCAAGTGCCATCCTGAGTTCCGGTTTCCGGTTGTAGATAAAAGAGATTAGATTTTTTCGTTTAGAAATTTTTCGATAGATAAGTTTAACGATTACAAATATACCGCGTAAGTGAAGTTTTAAAACAAATAAGCGGCCGCCCACGACGGCTCCATCTTACCCCCTTAGGGGAGGAGTTTTGTAAAATCAGTTTTTAGTGGATGTGTACACCCTATAAGGACCTTATATGTAAAATGTCAAGTTTGTAGGTGATAAATTACTAATATTCTCTCTAATCCCTTCAGCTATGCTAAATTGCTTCTGTTACTTTGGTAGTGCCGCGTGGTTCCCGGCAGAGTAGAATTTGGGCCACCCCATCACATCCCATTGCGGTGTCGTACAAGGCGACTAAGGGATAGGGCTGTTTAACACCAGACAGATATATACAGTCCAGACTTAGCTTTAGATGCATTGCTCGAGTCAACAACAGTGCCCGGAAGACGGCAATAGGCTCACCCCCTATTAAGTGTGACTGAATTCAATGATTGGTGAATTGTAGGTGTTAATTCACCTCTGTCTAACCCTCCGGGGATAAAGGCGTGTTTATATGTAGGTATGTATGTAAGTACGTCAGTAGTGTAAATCGAACCCGAAGCCTCTCGATCGTAAGACCCATCTCCTTAACCACAAACTAGGTATAGATTACAGGCTGGAATATCTTCCCACGAGTTGTGGGAACGGATTTATTATTCCCGTTCAGTTCGCGGGTTCCAAACGGTGTAAATGTGACCCCAAAGTCTGTCTGTCACCAGGCTGTATCTCATAAACCGTGATTTTATACCACTTCGGTGGCAGACAAGCACACGCCCCATCTGTGTGGAAGTGCTTACCATGGCTTATGGACGTTTGTAACACCAGAGGAGTCACAGTCACGCTGCCGACCCTGTAAGTACAGAGTCTCTGTGCCGTCAGTGTAGAGGACAAAGCAGGACAAGCCTTTAGTCTTCCCACTGACAGCACAAACTCTCCAGTGAGCTCTGGCTACCCTACTCACCGCTGGGAACACAACACGAAGTTATTATAACCGCGGTATTCTGTAGGGCGGAGGTACTTCCCAAGTCGGACTGCTCAATTGGGTGGAAATACCGCCGTGTCCTACCTCCTTTAAAAACTACTTAGGTGGCAGACAAGCACACGGCCCACCTGAGTGGAAGTGGTTACCGTGGCCTATGGACGTGTGTAACACCAGGGGAGTCACACTCGCGCTGCCGACCATGAAGAAACCTTTTGATGCCCCTCTTGAAGAACCTCATATTGTAGGTGGTTGGGAAAACCGCAGCAGGGAGGTCATTCCACAGCTTGAGTGTGTGTGGGATGAAGTTTCTTTCATACCGCACAGCGCGCACCGTCTCAGGTCGCAATGTGTGAGGATGAATTCCCTGCTTATGGCAGTGCGATGATAGAATGTAGCTGTGGGCATCATCTCATACCCTACATCTCATACCCTACAGAATACCGCGGTTATAATAACTTCGTGTTGGTAGGGTACCCAGAGCTCACTGGACAATTTGTGCTGTCAGTGGGAAGACTAAAGGCTTGTCCTGCTTTGTCTTCTACACTGACTGCACAGTAACTCTGTGCTTACAGGGTTGGCAGCGCGAGTGTGGCTCCTCTGGTGTTACACACGTCCATAGGCCACGGTAACCACTTTCCACCTAAGTGCTATAAAACAAAAATCCAGTCACGTTCGAATCTTTCCCCTCGGAGTCTGGGGTCCGTTTTACCAGTCTAACTGCTGATTTGGCTGAACTTCGTTATTTACCATGAAGTACCACCTGACTAACCACTTTCCATCAGGTGGGCCGTGTGCTTGTTTGACACGTAAGTGGTATAAAAAAAATCTGTTGCCGCTATAACAACAAAAAATACTGAAAACTTCAATAGTCTCTGTGGCGTGGTCGTAGTGAACACAGCCGCTTCGCATTTTCGAACCCCGCTCAGTGAAAATATTTATACATACATACATAAAATCACGCCTGTTTCCCATAGGGGTAGGCAGAGATCAAAGAATATTGATATTTTAGTTTGGTCGTGCCTCGGAGAGCACCTTAAGCGGTCAATACCGGTTGCTATACGAACATTTAAAAAGTACTAAAGCTGGTCTAGCTGCAATGCTTAGATTTCGCCTTTGAGAACCTCAGAGCAGTTGCATACATACATATATATAATCACGCGGCTATAATAACTTCGTGTTGTGTTCCCAGCGGTGAGTAGGGTAGCCAGAGCTCACTGGAGAATTTGTGCTGTCAGTGGGAAGACTAAAGGCTTGACCCGCTTTGTCTTCTACACTGACGGCACAGAAACTCTGTACTTACAGGGTTGGCAGCGCACTGTGACTCCTCTCTGGTGTTACAAACGTCCATAGGCCACGGTAACCACTTTCCATCAGGTGGGCCGTGTGCTTGCCTGCCACCTAAGTGGTATAAAAAGAAAAACCACGCGGATATCATTTATAAGACAAGAATACATCCTCTATTTTAATTTAAAAAATAAAGGTAACTGAAGTACACTCTACTAATAAAGCCGTATTTCTCTCAACACTATACAATAGACAAATTGCTATACATTACAGTGAATTTAGCAGACCACCCTCGAACTTCCGCCCCTGTCCGACATGACAATTTTATTACACGCCCTTTGTAATACCATGAAAGAGGACATTACAACTCTAGTTAAATTCAAGATTGATTGATTAGTGAGCTGACATTGTCGACAAATAAACGAATCATACAAAGGAAACCTCATTGGCACACAAATATAATCTTGAAGTTGATACAGAACTAAAAAAATGGCTGATGTCTTAATGGTCGCAATTCGCAATAGTCAAATAGAAATTTTAAAAAATACCCACGAGGTTTAAATATTATATAAACTCACGCCTATATCCCCGAAGCGGTATGCAGAGGTGCTAGCACCCACATTTCGCCAGTTTATGTTTAGGTCCCAATGTAATAGGTGGCGGGCCTATTGACATTCACCGGGCACATATAAACCTGCGATAAATACACACATAACTTCGAAAAGCATCGAAAAGTCATTGGTGTGTGCCATGGTAAAACCTGGGATCGAACCCGAGACCTCCTCTCAGCAGTCCATTACACATACCACTAGGCTACCGAGGCTTTTTTAAATTCAGTAGATTTCCTCTCACTCAAACTAGTTGCAGACAAAATTATTCATATCCAAAAGCTTTAATTCTATCTATGCATTCCATTTGCTAATAAGGTGTCAAATTTTAATTCTCAAATTAATTCACGCTTGAGAACGCATAGACCACCACTAAACCTGACTAGAACCAGTCTAATGATCTCAGCGCAGTGTTTCTGGCCAGATGTAATCAAATATTGTTCATATTTCTAGTTCCGGGTCAAAGATACCCGCCTATACGAAAATTCATTTTGTTATGTTGTCACAATTCTATTTTTTTTTTACAATTAACAGCTATGTCAATTCATCAATTGACAAAAATCCTTTGACAAATGATTAAAAAAGTTAACGGTCTGGACATCGAACTCGGGACACTCCCATTGTGGGTATTATTCTTCTCACTCAGTAACTAATACTTATTGACTCATTTGATTTTATTAAAAAAAATTACTTATGCCAGTTTCTGCGATTTTTGGTCATTCTCTGAATCTCCTCAAATTATTGGGATCAAACATACGGCATACTTTATATCTGACAAGATCTTTCTAATACAATAAACCGCATCAAAATCCGTTCAGAGGTTTTTGCGTCCATCGCGAATAAAGAAACAAGAATTATTGTAAACTGAAATATTTTTGGGTTTAAAATCATGAAGTAATTCTTTTTAAATATCTCCAATGTAGGTTACTTTACAATTCTATAATATATTACATACTTACATATAATCACCCCGTTATCCCCGGAGGGTCAGGCAGAAGTGAATTACCACCCACATTTCACCAATAACTGTATTCGGTGTCACGTAATAGGGTGTGAGCCTATTGCCGTATTCCGGGCACTGTTGTTGACTCGAGCCATGCATCTGAGGCTGAGTCTGGGCTGTATATATCTGTCTGATGTTAAACAACCCTATCCCTTAGTCGCCTTGTACGACACTGCATATCCATGGGTAGAAATTCTACTCTTCCGGAAACCACGCGGCCCTAATATACTATTGAATTCTTATTAAGTATTACAGTCTAAAACTGTATATGCACGTGTTATTTCAGCCGCAAAAGAAAAGAACAAGGTCAAAGAACCTTACAAAAAGCCGTCTGATCTTTAGACGAATATCACTTAATGAAATAAAACAACTTTTTATCGGATTCAATCGCGATTTAATAAGAAATTCTTTACAATTTACACCTAACCTACAAAATTCAAAATAAATAGCCCTAAAGTAGTTTTATATCAAAAATCTCGCTTTAAAAGTCGCTGAAAAGTTCGTAAGGTGCATTGGGGTAATTCCGTAAACGGGTATATTCCGAAAGATAAAAAAATCTACTAATCGCGGCGATATTTTTCTACTAGCAACATTTGTCTAGACGTCCAATTTATTGTTCTCGCCGCCACCAGTCATCGTGCGTTGCTAGAGTTGATATTACGTGCGTCGCGACAAGTTTTCTGGAGCAAGAAGTTTTCGCGCCAATTCTAGTGATTCGTAATAACCCCAACTTCATTATCTTGGAATTCTGGTAAGTTATTTAAATAGTTGTTTGTTTTTATAATAGATTATCGGCTTTTACGTGTTTGTAATTGGGACTCTACATCTTAATCCTTTTTAAAAATGTAAAACGGAAATACCCCAATGGGTTTATTACGACATAAAATAGTTTCGCAATAACCCCACATCGTTTTTTCATAGTAATGGACAGTGATTCTCAATCAACGTAAAACTTTTTACTTTTCAAATAATTAATTTAAGTTAGTAGGTAAGTCAAATATTAAGTACGATCGCTTACCTACTTATCACTTGTCTGATTGTAAATGAGCTAAAATTTGTCATAAATATAGCTGGTTTTATGCATGAAAACATAAAAATATTTAAAACTAGCGGTCTCATGCAGTATCAGCTGCAGTGTACCCCCAATACCCTGAACCCCTCCCCTTAATACGAAATATGCATGATTTAAAAAAAAAGTATGAATATTTTTTTTTTAAACAATATTAAAAAAATACATGCATATTCCATATTTAGCCTTGTTGCATAGTTAATCCGTTTTAGGCTGAGCATGTACATACCATTACCTGATCCTACTTGGACTAATTATACATACTTATACCTACCACTATTAAAAACAATAATATATTTTGCAGAGTTATCATGCCCCGGACTTACATAAGAACAAAAAGTAAAACATATACACCGCAAGATTTAGCTCTAGCTATTGAAAAGGTAAAAAATGGAGAGCTTACACAATATAGTGCAGCGCAGAAGTACAAAATTCCTATGACGACGCTTTATGAACACGTAAAGAAACATAATCATACTTTGAGGCCAAATGCAGGTAGGCCAACTGTTATACCATTAGAACAGGAAAAAAAATTAGCCGAAGCGATCACAATCATGGAAAAATGGGGATTTGGACTATCAAGGCTTGAAATCATGGACATTGTAGCTGATTACGTGCGGCTTAATAATATTCAGACTCCATTCAAAAACAATATCCCTGGCCCAGATTGGTTTATTAATTTCCGCAAGAGACATCGATTATCTATTAAAAAAGCCCAGCCGGTAGAATTTCTGAGAAAGAAAATGACAGATCCATTCGTTATTGCTAGTTATTTTGATTTACTAGAAAATACACTTACTGATTTAAATCTTTTCGATAAGCCACATTTGATTTGGAATCTAGACGAAACGTCAATGTGCCTGGATCCATCCAGAACAAGAGTAGTTGGACAAACCAACAAATATTGTGCGCGAACTACTTATGGTAGCGGTAAAGAGAATATAACTGTGTTAGCAGGTGTAAGCGCCAGCGGCAAAAAAATGCCGCCGTTGATAGTTTTTAAAGGTAAATTCATGTGGGACCAATGGATGGCTGAACAAGGTGATTATGATTTTGAACTATCTTATGCGGCAAGTACTAAGGGGTGGATGGAAACAGATATCTTTTATAATTATCTAGAGAAAATTTTCATCCCAAACCTTGGAGAAGAAAGACCAGTCCTTGTTATTTATGATGGACATTCAACCCATGTCGATGTGAGAGTTGTAACCCTAGCAATTCAAAATAATGTTACAATTCTTAAACTACCGCCACATACGTCACACTTGCTGCAGCCTCTTGATTTAGCAGTTTTTAAGTCGTTCAAAAGTATATGGGACGCCAAACTTGTAGAATGGCAGCGAAGTAATGTAGGTACAAAAATGCCAAAAAAAGTTTTCTCACAAACACTTGCAGAAACGTGGCAACAAACTAAACCAGATATTATCAAAAGCGGCTTCAAAAAGGCTGGGATATATCCTTTTAATGCCCATATAATACCTGTGGACAAATATGACCCAGATGCATACAAAAGATATCAAAAACATATTGATCATACGCAACCAGAACTTGAAAATCCGAAAACACTAAAACAACTTTGTATTGACCTGTTTAACCGCCAACTTTCAATAAATGATGATTCTCTTCAAAAGTCAAATAATGATAATGTTACCCTTCTATCTCAAATATCAAAATCTAACATCCAGACCTTGAAATTTGTCGCCAAGCAACCAACACAATTACCCACATGCTTACGAAATCCGAATCCCATACTAAACCAAACACAAAATTCAGCAAAAATACATATAATTTCAAATAAAATATTGAAAAAAGCATCCCAACCACTACTTCCAACTCAACAACAACCCCAAATATCATACTCATTCGAAGATTTGGTACTACGTAAAATACAGCAGGACAAACAAGATACCTCTCCCAGAAAAAAGAAACGTGTGGCTAAAGGCGCTGAAGTTATAACAGCTACAGTGGGTGCAAAAATTTTAGAAGAAACGGATAAAGCAAAAAACACAAATTCAATAAAAAAATCTACTAAAAATTATATGAAGAAGCCAACAACAGTAAACAAAAAGAATTATCCTAAAAGAAAACGCGAGCCTTCATCTGACAGTACAATCACTAGTGTATCCGATATTATAAGCCTACATAGCGAATCAGATATTTATAACGATGCTGATTTTGAACAACTAATGGATAGCTATGAAGATGATTTTGAAACATGTGAAGAACAAAAGCCACTCAAAAAATATGTAAAAACTGAAAACCAAAATATGCTCACTAACAAAGATTTAAATAATCCCAATTTCCGTGCTAAGAATAAAGGTGTTGGAAAAAAAAGTAAAGGTAAAGAAAATCAAGAGGATAAAAAGGGAGCAGAAAAACGTTTTGAAAAATATGACAAACAATGCGGTGATGATGTAATTAAAATTAAAGAAATAGACGTGACAAATAGAGAAGATTTTATAAAAAACGTTAATGATGAAAAGCTACTGCCTGATCTGGAGAGTAAAGGAATAGTATACGAGACACAAGAAAGGAACCCCATTAAAGAAAATTATCAATTAGAAGATACAGTGCTAGTTAGATATTTCATTCGACAAAAATGGAGGTATTATATAGGATTCATTGAAAAGATAATAGCACGCGAAGAAACATACTACTTCATCAACTTCTTAAAAAGCATGAAACGACAGCAACAGTTAACTTTTTTTATGCCCAAACGAAAAGATACTGATGAAGTACCCGAGTCTTTAATCGTAAAGCAGATAAAAGTGATACTGATAAGGAATATTGCTTATGTTATGATGAAGATATAATATATTTTAACGACTGATTGACTGACCTAATTAAAATATGTACATAATATTAAATATATTACAATGTGCATTATTATAATAGGATGAATACGCAGATATTTATCATTAAGCCAAGAAAGCGGACCAAATTATCTTTAATAGAAATTATGCAATATTTTAATGTTGTTTGATGTTTTAATATTTTTAATATGTTGCTCACATTTAATTTTTTCGTATGCCAGATAGAAAATGAATATAATTATGTTAGTTGTTGATGTAAAATAGGTGAAAAACGACCGACTTGCACTGAATTTCTAATTTTATGCCAAAGTTGACCATTAAAAAATATAAATAGAATTTTCCTAAAAGTTATCACTGTGATTTATAATTTTATAAGGTTGATAATGCAAATTATAAAAACATTTAATTCTTTAAAAAAATTAAAACACATTGACTACATTAAGATCTTAATGTGTTTTATTATTATTTTATTTAATTTTATGTCAAACAGCTGCTTCTTAAAAGAAAATTGTTACTTAATAATAAAAGACTGATTTTACTCATATGTATTTTAATTTTACATTTCTCCACTTATAATGATCCAACTTTCGACTTGTCTGCATTTCGCTCCAGCCCATAACCTATTTCGCTTATTTATTAGTATATTTTTCATGCTAAATACTTAACGAAAATGTTGAGAACCGTTATAGTTTCTTGGGGTTATTACGAAATATAAAGTCACAAGAATCGAGAATAGACAAACTACTTACATAGTGGCCGATCTTTTGATTATGGGGTAATAACGATCGAAAAAGCAATGTAAACCTTCTTTCAAACTGCAATAAAACTGAATTTTGAATGATTTCGCAATTACCCCAAGGTATTTCGTAATTTACCTTGTTTCAGCAATTTATGAACAGATACTTCTAATGCGATATTTTAAATTCTTATTTATATATTCAAGTATTTAATATATAATTATCGTAAGTACGTTCATAACGTATTGACTGATGTAAAAATAACGGCAGTAAATGCAAAACTACTTAGAATATTTATTCGATCTGCAGATCTTCAGTCATCTCATAGAAATTTCAGTCGGAAATACCCCAATGCACCTTAATTTAAAAACCGGATGTTAACACGTTTTTAAAGATGATCCAGAAAGCTTGATTACCTATCTATGGCTAATCAGCTGTCAAAATTGATTATTATACAATAGGTCAAACATCGATATCGTTATCAGTATCGTCATAAATGTGTAACAGATTATAGCCAACCTTCAGAAAAAAAACGCGGGTATTACTATTGTAATTGATAAGCTATTTAGAACTTTGACGGGTAGTCATAACGTTTATATTTGATTGACCGAGAAGACATTTCTTCTTGCCGCACTAGTCACTACATTTATTATTATACTGTCATAATTATTTAGGTGGTGAAAGAGCCAAGTACTTCACGGAGCTTTGTATCTTTTGTTGAAAATTTTTTGAATATGTATTTTGTGATTTTTTATATCTATTAATTGTGAACTAGCTCTCAGGTAAACTATAATTTACAATACTAATTTAAAGATATGATTGTGATTATTAATTTCAAATTTCTTTCGGATTATAATATATAATAATATAATAATAATAACGTTTATTGCAACAGAAAACAAAGTAGGTACATAATAGCAAATGTGCACGAGAATAACCGTAGTAGTTCACAACTGTGTTACAGTTATTAACGCCCACCTCCGTAGAACGGCACAATATTACACTATAACAAGCATCAGTGATTAAATAAAACTATTAAATGAAAGCATTTACAAGCTTAAATTAGGAAACAAAACAAGATTCGCGGGGACGTGGAATGCGACTGGGATAAACGCTAGATGGAGAAGAATTTCAAATTTCACTCATATGGATTGAGTATTCCTTGAGCGACTGGTGTACGGGATTGCAGGTCATCTATTGAACCTTGAAATTTTTAGCTTGAAAGTTTTAGGCGTTGCTACGTCCACAGTGTTATTAACCTATTACTAGACATAATATGGCCCTATACCAGTCAGTTTCCTGTGTATTTAAAAAAATATTGCAGTTTTTTTGTAGTTGATCACCAGACAGTTCTAAATTAGAATGTGAAATTTCGTGGCAGATATATTTATCTATTTAATTATGTAGACAACTTTTATTATGGTATATCAAACTTAATAATAACTCGAATATTCATCAATTAGATACAATAAAACTAAAAGAACTATTATGGAACTTATAGCTAAAAATCTCGTTAAACCTTACTTTTTGGCATTCTTATTTGTTAAGTTTTGACAAACTAGGATTTCTAGACGTACTCACTTATCTGAGATACTTACAGTCATTGTATGTCATTTGATTGAATAATAAAAAATGACAGAAAGCTCTTGCGAAACCGTTTTTTTAAACTTGGTCGAGACACTACCGTGTACCTAAACTGATCGTGAGAAATATTATGAATCGTTCAATTATATGCTTTAACCAGTGACAACAAGGTTTAAATTCCATTGTAATAAAATCGCATACCTGTTCTGTGACCGACAGTGACCTCTTCAAAAAGCGAGGGAAAAATGCTTTATCGTTATACTCACCTGTGAAATGAAAGTCACCCATAATAGTACGTCTTAAGATATATTTTCAATTGATAATATTTTTCGAGGCGACGTAATTTTGATTAATTTATACAAAATTAGTTCAGTTCCTATTTTAAAACTAACTTTTTAATTTGTAGTACGAAATGCATTGTTTGCATTAACCACAGATAAAGCAAATATTTTGGAATTTAGGCGCCAACGCGTAAAAGGACACAATGAGGTGATTTCTTACTGAAATTGGTGCAAATTCAAGATTTACTTTTAAATCTAGTAGATTTTTAGATAGGTATAATATCTTAGGTAACACATTATAAAAAAGAGTAAGAAAGTGGTATTTTACTGTTAATTGTGCTTTTTGTGTTGGTTCCAAAACTACTTAGATCAGCATTCATCATCCTCGTCAGGTAAGAACGTCTTGAAATTGGTTGATAATATGGCATCCAAGAAAAGAAGAACTATATAATAGGTACCAACTGTCAGAAGTTAACGCGAATATCACTTATTGAAATAAAACCACTTTTTAACGGATTTTATCGCGATTAATTTTTTATTATTTACTTTATGTACTTAAATAATAAAAAAAAATAATTAGGCCCGACATGTCGGCTACTTTTCGGTAGCTATGGTTGTAGAGTGACAACACATAAGTCATAGCCAAATCTCTTAGAAAGTGGTTTTATTTCAAGAAAGCTCTACATTTTTTTTGTAACGTTCCAAATTCAAATTTAAGAACACTTTCAACTGTTTTATCATACATAAGGGACGCTGGCCAGTAACACTCATAATCCGGATGTTTTAATGGCATCTACTATATCCGGTCATCTTGTTCGTAGAAGCGAACATGTGAGGTGTGAGGCCCTTCGGTGGGTGGGAAATTAGTAATCTGTGTGTAACCACAGGTTAAATAATAGTGATTACTGGCTATTACCCGTGGTCTTACCCGCCTGGAATTTTTTTTTACCATTTAGGTGGCCACCTGAATTGGCAAGAGGTTGTGCTGCCGACTCAGTTGTAAGAACAGAGTTTCTGAGCCGTCAGCGCAGAAGACAAAGTAAGACAAGTATTTGTTGTTCCTAGTGGCAGCACAAAATCTCTCCAGTGAGCTCTGGCTACCTTACTCACCGCCGGGAATACAACACTATGTTGTGATGGCCACAGTTGCCTGTAGGGCGGAGGTACTTTCCCAGCCTCTGTGGCAGTCCCGTTCCTGCTGCCCAAGGAAATCTATTCCCGGGATAAAATGTATTTGTTATTCCAGATTATAACCCCTGTACCAAATTTCAGCCAAAATCGTTCAACGATTAAAGTGTGATTGAATAACAAACAACAAAAAAACGAACTTCATATTTATAAAGTCAAGTTAGGAAATAGTTTAAAAGCTTCAAGAGAGATTTGCTATGTCAAAATGGGATGCCCGTAACACAATTCTGAACAACGAACATAGTTAATGTCATTAATTTGACATGCCATTGTTTGGAGATTAGATCCAGATTTAATTTTCTTCTAAACTCGAAAAGAAAGCCTAACGCAGCCTTGTCAATAGGTCCTATTTACATTTTTTCTGAAAAGTACTTATCAAATTGTGTACAGAGGAAAGCCCAAAAATCAATAATAGTTGAAACGCAAAAGAACTTGGACGACTACCTACTGCAGACCCTTGTTAAAAGAAAAAAAAACCTGGGATGACTAGCGTAGCAACTGAGTCACACGTGAATATTTTGAGCCACGTGCATAATTATTGTTATATAGTTTTACACTTCTTAAGGTCAACGTCATTTTCAAAACTGTCAAACTTTAGGCATCAACTAGTGCCAACCTAAAGAAAATTAATACTTCAATTCAAATACCTCATTTAATCTTAAATACACAAAGAATTAACATTAAAAAATCGACACCGGCCGGCGTTTCACTCCCATAACCTCTTATAACCTTCATTTGCCACGCACACCACATCAGCTGTTATTTCAACAATGCAAAATGAAAACCGGACATTTAAAAATAAACGCAAACACTAACCCTAACATAACAAAAGCATATTATCACAGTAAAGTACATAATAACAAAGTATTTCATAAAATCAATTGTGCTTTTTTTTCGTCTGTGACGCCACTATTGGCGGGAATCAGCTGAGAGCAAAGGAAACAGGTTCAACTGCCTACTCGTATTATGAGATGTTTTGGTGAGCGAGATGCGATATTCGTGTCGCTCGACGCAAAGGAATGTGGCTTGAGTTTGATCAAACAGCTGTCTTTTAGTATTAGGATACTGGCTTAAGTTGATATATAGGTCCTGTGTAGTGTTAGTGTAATGGGAGACCTTGAATTTGCTATTTGCAGCTGAGAATAGGTGTCAGTATAATAGGTAGCCTGGTGCTTGCTGTAAGCGTCTCATTAAAAAAATATTACTTGAATGATTAAAAAAAAAAGGTCTAAGATGACATCTGTGGTGTGGTGGTAAAAGCTTTTATGGCTGCGTCAGAATATAACTGAATGCAAAGTTATTTTATAGCACTTAGATAGCAAACAAGCACACGGCCCACCTGAAGGTGAAAAGTCTCAGGAAAGAGAGTCACCATTACTTTCACCAAGAATGTTACAGTGGTGGCATTCAGTTTTTTTTTTTATACCACTAAGTTGGCAGACAAGCACACGGCCCACCTGATGGGAAGCAGTTACCGTGGCCTATGGACGTATGCAACACCAGGGGTGTCACACTCGCGCTGCCGACCATGAAGAAATCTTCTGATGCCCCTCTTGAAGAACCCTATATTGTAGGCGCTTGGGAAAACCGCAGCAGGGATGTCATTCCACAGCTTGAGTGTGTGTGGGATGAAGTTTCTTTCATACCGCACAGTGCGCACTGTCTCAGGTCGCAATGTGTGGGGATGAATTCCCTGCCTATGGTGAGAGGTTGACGGCCTCATCAGATGCTTGTTCACGCCGTGCTTAAAGGACCCGGGGCTATGGGAAGAAGGAAACTCTTGTTACAAGTTAATTAAGTTATGCTTACTTCGGGTCTAGACCAGATAGCGTTTTGAAGTACATATATTTTTTTATATAGAACACGTCAATTAGACTTCGCCTTGCCTGGTGGTAAGCTGAAGGCAAAGTCTCAGAAAAGAGGGTCACCATTACTTACACATACGTTATAATGGTGACACTCAGCTTGACGGCCTCATCATATGCTTTTTCACGCCCCGCTTAAAGGACCCGGGACTGTAGGAAGAAGGAAACACGTGAGCTGGTAATGAATTCCAGGCCTTAATGGTGCAACAGAGGAAAGAGTCTCCGAACCGCTTGGTTCTTGATCGGATGTTCTGCACCGTGTGCGGATGACATCTAAGACCTGCACGTGTTGTCCTGTGTAGGAAAGGGGAGGGTGGGACTAATTGGAAGAGCTCATCAGAACACTCACCATGGTACAGACGGTAAAATACAGAAAATTTATACAATGTTCAGCGTAAAGCAGCAGGCAGTGCAGGCACCGTGTTTTACATAATTGCAATTAAAAATATTTGAATTATTAGTTTATGTGAGTTTTCAGCCATATCTATGTCGTGTATCTAGCTTTTTATGTACGATACGTCAATTTGAATTCTCATCGATGGTAAAGTTATACCTAAAACTTAAAATAGGTAAGAGCCGAAGTAATAAAAAAGTAAGTAAATATCATATTTATAAAAAAAAATACTTCTCAATATTGGTGGATAGCTTGGTGAAGGGGCGCCTCAGCGAACCAAAATCAGCTGACAGACCGGCCGCCATGATTGCTCACCGCGTTTTTTTTTAAATTTGCTAACAGGTTCGGGACGCACTCATTCTTGGAAAGCCAGAAAGCTACGATTTTTTTTAAAATTATTGAATACATACCATTTGAGGCAGGTAGTGTTAAGAGTTCCGGACCGTATTGTTGTTTTACATTTTATTATCTAGTTTATTATGGTGGTGTGGGTGTGACGATGGTTATCTAACTATTGTACTTGACTTGTAAAGGCGTCAGCCATGACAGTAAACAAAGTAACGTTATTTTTTAAATCAAAGCACGGTGCCGAATCAACAGAATCTAAAAGTTTATTGCTTAGTTTAAGATCACTTGATTTTTCATGTCTTGTTGGGGCTTTAATCTCTCTGTATTTTAAACTGTGGACTGAAGGTACGGAACCCAAAAGTGGTGTCTATGACAATCTTTATCAGCAACAACGCATTAGATGCATGACATGACAAAAAGGCATGCTATACAAAATTCATTAACTCCTCTTTATAAATGTAGGATATACCTACCTACTAGCCTGCAGCTCCGCCTGCAAGCAATTATTATTTTATTGATAAACTAGCTGACCCGCCCCCGGCCCCTGTGAACCCGTAATTTTTTTGTCTTTGAATAATATATGTAAATCTGCCGGAATTGTGGGCATTTATGATCACTGCTCCACTCATTTAAGCAGTAGCGTGATGATATATAGCCTAAAACCTTCGTCGATAAACTGATAATGCAACACAAACCTAATTTTTCCATTTGAATAAGTAGTTCTTGAGATTAGCGCGTTCAAACAACAACACACAACTTACTGAGGCAGCAATTATTGCATTGATCGTCATCAGCATCATCAACAATCATTCTAAAGGACCGCAACTAGAAAAACTTGCCATTGGCGTCTCGCCATTAATAATTTTAAAGACATTTATACTTGACATTGACAAAATTGCGGCGATTCGCTGCAGAAGCCATCAACAAAGAAAAAAAAAGTGGGGACTCAACAAGATAGTTCTGACGCTAACTGTATTATTTTTTGGTAAGAAGAGTCTTAAGCTTCTTCCTTGAGCTATTAACTATTAGCCCATAACTTAAAACATAATATTTGATTTCCACTAGCCAAATTATACCTATGCATAAAACACAATTCTATAAGTACATGAATATATTTAAAACACGTTAAACAGATAAAAAAAACATTTGATGACGAAATAAGAACGTCTTCGCCATTTTAAAAACAATAATAATGCTCACGATTTGACAGTTGACAGCTGATTTGGCGGGAAAAAGTGCGGCACTGGCCGCCATCTTTGGAACTGGTTTGTTGTGATTTTGTTTCGTTAAAAAGTGGTCTATTGTGTTAGCGCTCGACATTTGTTGAATTCTTGAAATGATTAATTATTTTAGGTTTACTTAAATTCAAACTATGAGAAAAAGTTGGTTACTTTTGTAGATGAATTTAGGTTTTTTTTTTTAATACAACTTAGGTGTCAGACACTCACACGGCCTGGGCCGGCAGTCTGTACATTCGTCGTTAATACTTATCTTACGAAATCGTAAGCAAAGTTAACAACAAAATTCGGTTTCTTTGCGTCAAACCCAAGTCTGTACATTTTGAGGTAGCGACTAAGCGAGCAATAATGTATGGGGGATGCAAGTCTCTACATGTATCGGTGCGAGTTAACGACGGTATTTGGTACGATGGCAATATTAGCAAGTCTCGACTTCCAAGTTAACAAAAATTGTCGGTTTCTTAACAAATTTCGTCGTAAAGAATGCGAGCATTCTTGAAGGCCCGCAAAGTAGTTAACGTCGTTAACTATTTGTTATTATTTGTCCACATTTTGTTGATGTTTTTAATAGAATATTAAATATGAAATTGGGCAACATTGAGGAAATAAGTATTATATATTATAAATGGAGGCTAATTTGGTGAATTTAGTTGAGTTTCAAGTTATTATTTGGATGATAATGATGTTTTATTGTTCAATTTTACATTTTAATAATCTCTAAGGTTATGAAATGGATGATAAAATACAATTATAAGATGATGGATGTTTATTTAGTGAATTTGGTTGAGCTTTAAGTTATTATTTAGATGATAATGATGTTTTATTGTTCAATTTTACATTTTAATAATTTCTAAGATTATGAAATGGATGATAAAATACAATTATAAGATGATGGATGTTTATTTGGTTGAGCTTCAAGTTATTATTTGTTAACTTTTGGTGATATGTTTATGTTATATTGTTAAATTTTATGTTTCATAATCTCTAAGGTTATGAAATGGATGACAAAATAGAATTATAAGATGATGGATGCTTATTTGGTTGAGGTTCAAATTATTACTTGTTGACTTTTGGTGATATGTGTATGTTATTTTGCTCAATTTCATATTTAATAATCTCTAAGGTTATGAAATGGATGATTGAATACAATTATATGATGATGGTTAATTATTTGCTGAATTTGGTTGAGGTTCAAATTATTATTTGTTGACTTTTGGTGATTTATGTATGCTATATTGCTCAATTTCATGATAAAATACAATTATAAGATGGTGGATGCTTATTTGGTGAACTTGGTTGAGCTTCAAGTTATTATTTGTAGACTTTTGGTGAAATGTGTATGTTATATTGCTCAATTTCATATTTAATAACTTCCCAAGGCTATGAAATAGATAATTATATACTGATGGATGCTTATTTGTAACTGTCATGTTCATGTAGGTATGTAGGACTAGTAACTAACACAATATAAGTTATTGCAGAGTTCATACAAAGACTATCGGTAGGTAGTAAGTAGATTTCTATACAGGTAAATTAAATAAAACAAATATATATAGGTTCATATCTTGTGCATTTATTACTTCAAAGTACTTAATACAAAGAGTTTCTATTAAGTCTTTACAGACAATAAAATTTTCTCAGTCTTCATTTTGTAACATTTTGTTATGACTTCGGCTATGGGTATCCTCTCCTCAGGCTTGAGTTGAGTGACAAACAACGGCTGGCATCTGCAATGAAAAGAAATAGATAGCAATAGGATTACAATATTTTCATTTGATGTATTGGTTTAGCTGTACCCACATGGATTCAACCTTTGGTTCTATTAAAGACAATAAATCCCTAAATAATATTACTTTTGGGAAAGCTATGTTCAGTTTATTGCAATGACAGCTTCGCTGGGGTGGAGATATTCAACTGGGTAACCAGCAGGAGGTTTTGAGGCAACAAATGCCTGTGGGTAATAAATGCTTGGCAATGGGGCTTCCGCCAGGTCCATGTAAAGAAAGTAGACTTGGCGTCGTGAAGGAGAAAGAGCCGAAGGCGGACCCTGAACTGCGAGGTAACAATGCAATCAGTATAGTATGTCTACACAAAGATGATGATGACAATGTTCAATTTCCGTTCAGTGAAAATATGTATATGCATCAAATATATCTATTTGCAATGGTTGTGTATCTGCCTATTGTCTGCCCCGGTTGCCATACTAACATCTATGGGAGTCGTTATATATGGCAAAAGCCCGTACAGAAGGGCTAACCATCTGTCCGGTTAACAGCTTCTCTGCTGGAAGGATCCACCACTAGAGCTTGAGTGACAGCTGCTGGCATTTGTAATGAATAATAATAGATAGCAAAAGGATTATACAATTTTCCTCTGATATAAACTGTAGCCTCATGGATACAACCTTTAGTTCCATGAAAAGCAGAAAATGCCTGCAGAATGTTGGTTTGGGATTGTTAGTTTATATTATAGTAGTTACTAATTTGCAAGTGCATAGCACACATCTAAGTATGAAAGAGAAGAAACCACTTCCTACTTCACGTAGAACATTACTGTAGTGTCTTGCATGTAAGTTACATATTTGTGTGTCAGTGGGGTATATTTATATTATGTACTACTATGGTACTCGCAAGGTTACTTGTACAATAATTACCATTTTCAAGAACTGGGTCGGCACATTCTTGTAATATGGCACCTCTGAAGTGTTGCTGATGTATGATTTTGGCCACTTGGTTGACTTGCAGTTGACAAGGCGTAAACAATCGAAAATAATGTTTCTGAATGATTCTCTGGGGCAGTGGAATGCCACAGATGTCCACCATAGTGTCAGTTCAGTGTAATACACAGTCTTCAGTGTATACTTGTCGTTAGGCCAAGGGGCTGGTTCATCATTGGGGTCATCGGCCATGGTTCTAGTGGATATCCATCATCACCTGTGGATTAAATCAAAATATAATATATGTTATTGGTTGCGCCGAAGTGGAAACTGTATTTTTGACACGGAAACACACTCCTTTTATACCCGTCTCCTCTCCCGCACTAATCATAGATATGGCTTCCGTCCGCCATTTGTGAAATATAGACACTCAGTCTCGCTTTGAACTAGCCAGCGTAATGACGGATCGCGCTCGCGTCTCTCAAAAATGATTAATATTTGTTACATTTTACCGCTTCATAGACCTTTACCGATCGGATTGTGCCTCTCGTGTGTTCCTCAAGTGATCTAGTGATGCTGACGGCAGCTCCTGAGCAAGGAAGAGAAGATCCGTGTACCGGCTGCGATGAAAAACACGTGGGTCGTGAAGGTTAGTGCATCCTCTCCTAATTTCTCGGGCTGCATTCACTGCCTGGATCGAATCCGCGGCAGCCCGGCCACCTGTCTTGTTTTGTGTGTAAAGTGTCAATAGAACAGTTATCTGCTTCCTCGCTATACAGTCCACTCGCGCACGTTGGCCCACGCGCCACCATTTTTTTGGTCCTTCGAGCCGGATTCTTAGCCGTAGTTCGTATTTTGTTATTATTCTAATGGGAATGAGCGCACCGCACCTAAGTGCCTGGTTATTTTAGTAGAAAACCCCGCATCCAGACACTTAGGCTTAGAATTTGTTGTCCGTTCGCCGCTGGCTCGCATTGTACCTACCTAATACATAAATAGGTTAGGTATCATATCAACACTTAATCGTAGTTCGCAATTTTCGCATCGCACCTAAGTGCCTGGTTATTTTAGTAGAAAACCCCGCATCCAGACATTTAGGCTTAGATCTTAGGTATACTCAGACACCCTAGTGCATAGGCACAGTGTAATACCTAACGCATTTGGCTTTGTTTTGTTTTTTTTCAATTACGTTGTTCTCGGCTCGCGTCGTATTTGCCTGGTACCTGCGTGGGTAGACACGTGGTTGTACCTCATTCCAATTCATACGAAAGTATTTTAATTTGAATAGATATTACGCAATACTTAATCTCTGAAATAATAGTTGAACCTAGACAGCGGTCTGGCTTGCGTAAGTACGATCTGGCTGTTGCCGGGAGCGTTTTGTTCAAGCGTGCATTCACAGTTGTAAATACCTACCTGCCGAGTATCGCTCGCGCCGCCTCGCTGCTCTGTACCGCTAAGATTAAGTCATTTCATATTTGTTGTTTACCGCACTTTAGTTTGAGATTTAATTGTAAACATGTCCCCAAAGGTTGATAAGACCGGTAAGGTTCAATTGAAACTTTTATACGCTAAAAAGGAAATGATTTACTCTCGCGTACAATCGATTTATGATAGTGCACTTAAAACCTCTGATTTGGTCATCAGAGATTCGTTCTTGTGTTCTATAGAAAACTTAGATAGTCTACGCGCGGATTTCGAAACCTTAGTGCATGACATCAACGTTTTAGAGTTGAATTTGGATCCCGATTACTCAGTGAGTTATCAAGCCTTGTCGTCGTTTGACGATTTGTATTGTCGTATCAAGCGCGTCGCGAGGAGTTTGGAGAAGCCGTCTGACCGACCCAACCCCACTCGCGACCGACCTAAGTTGCCACCAATTCAAATACCCGAATTTGATGGTAACATTCGCAATTGGTGTCGATTTATAGATAGTTTTGAGAATACAATAGATAAGAACGATTCGTTGACAGATCACGAAAAATTGCATTATCTTGTTGAAAAATTGACTGGTAAAGCTATAACCGTTTGCGCTGGAATTACGTTTAGTGCCGAGAATTATAATTTAATTTTAAATACTTTGAAAGCTAGGTATGAGGATAAAAGATCGGTAGCTAACGCCTATTTAGATCAGATGTTTGATTTGAAATCTATTACGGCATGTAACGATCAAAACTTAGAGAAATTTCTAGATACTTTCGCGTCAGCTGTTCGCGCCGTAAAGAACCTAAAGATCGATGACCTCTGCGACTTCGTATTTTTGTATATGGGTTTAAGGAAATTAGATTCCGAAACCATTCGTTTGTTTGAGTCGGATCATCGCGGCAATAAAATTCCTAAGTTCGAAGACTTAGAAGGTTTTGTTCGCGAGCATATAAAAGTATTGCAACGCTCTTCATCGAAACATGAAGGCGCGAAGATAGTTGTTGATTCTGCACGCAAAGTAGATGCGTCATCGAAGTCACTGAGGTCAACTCATACTTATGTTAGTACCGCACCAGCACGTGTACAATCACCTGTTTGCTCTTTGTGTAGTACTCATCACTCGCAACTGTACAAGTGTCCTGGTTTCCTAAAATTGTCGCCTAGTGATCGTTATAAATTTGTTCGCGCTAATAATCTTTGTTTTAATTGTCTCGGTACTAAACACCGCGTGGGTTTATGTAATAGCGGAAATGGTTGTCGCAAATGTCAAGCGAGACACCACACTTTGCTTCATTTTGAAAATAGTAATGCCGCATCCAAGGTGAGCACAGTTGGTTCGTCGAGCGGTGACGCGCGGCAGCCTGCGCCGCAGCCGCAGCCCGAGCTCGCACGCGCTCCGGCCTGCCCGGGGACCGCTACGAATGACGTCACCTTGTGTTCGTTCTCCGCTAGTGCTGCCCTCACTACGGTTTGTCTTGCGACCGCTCGCGTGGTTATTGTTGATGCATTAGGTAAACCGCGCATTGTTCGAGCGCTGTTAGATGGCGCTTCGCAAAGTAATTTCATTACTCAAGATTGTTGTCGGCGTCTTGGTTTCAATGTTGATAAGCGTTCAACCCGCTCAGTGGTGAAGGGTTTTGGAAGCTTACAGTCAGCTGTTCGTGGCACCGTTAAAACAAGGTTTAGATCTCGTTTTAATAATAATATTTGGTTTGACATGGATTCGCTCGTTATAGATAGAATAGCTGAACAGTTGCCTACCGTCCCGGTTGACACGTCTTTATTAACGAAATTTAAAGACTTGCCTTTAGCAGATGAGACTTACGCTGTTCCTGGAGTCGTCGATATATTGATCGGCGCTTCGATTCTCCCGCACCTCCAGTTATCACGTAAGGTTCAAGGGGGACCGACGTACCCCGCTCCGCACGCACTGGAAACAGTTCTTGGTTTTGTTATAATTGGTTCCGCACCCGCTTCTATGGATAGTTTTAGTCACTCGACTGCTTCGTTCTGTTGCACCGTCGAGCCGCCACTGGAGTCTACCATCCGCAAGTTTTCGCTCGGTGGCTCCCGTGTATCCGCTGAAAAACGCTTTCTTTGTTTGGAACGAAAGATGCAGGCGTCCCCAAAGTCGAAGCGGGCCTATGATGAGGTTGTTAACGAATATTTAGATAAAGGTTACATCTCACCTGCGCCTGCGGACACTGGCGGGACCCAGCCTTCGTACATTATCCCGCACCGCGGAGTTATTAGAGAAGATAAGCTTACTACTAAAACTCCGCGTAGTTTTGGATGGCAGTGCTAAGACTAGCACTTCCGTGTCGCTTAATGACATTTTGTATTGTGGTCGGAATCTTTAAGGTAATTTATTTGACATAATTGTAAATTTTCGCATTAATATTAGTAGAATTTTAGCTTTTAGGACTCAACAGTCGCTTTGTGTTGGGCCCACTCTTCGCCCCATCGTTGGGACACATTCGTCGCTAATAGAGTGGCAAAATTCAATCTGAATTGGCGCCACATAATCTCTTTCACGTTGCTGGCACCGACAACCCAGCCGATTGTCTCTCTCGTGGATTGCTTCCTTCGCAAATTTTGGATCACCCGTTGTGGTTTGGTGGACCGTCCTGGATTCATGCCGCGTTAGATGGGTGGCCAGTTAGTCAATTCAATCCCACTACGGTTTCCGAACCACCCGAGGAGAAGAAGCACTCGCTTGTTGTATCGGTCCCACGTGAAGAGACCCTTATTTTGTTGTTGGCTAATCGCGTCTCGTCTTGGTCGAGACTGTTGCGTTGTGTTGTTTGTTCGCCTCTGCCCGCTGCCTAGCCAGCAGTAGGCACGAGCTCCAATCTAGGTTTATATTTTAGTTGTTATTTCCCAAACCTAGATTTAGATTAGACTTTAGATTTGTTTCGCATTTGTCGTTTCGAAGGTAACCCTTCAAGCCGGGGGGAATGGTTGCGCCGAAGTGGAAACTGTATTTTTGACACGGAAACACACTCCTTTTATACCCGTCTCCTCTCCCGCACTAATCATAGATATGGCTTCCGTCCGCCATTTGTGAAATATAGACACTCAGTCTCGCTTTGAACTAGCCAGCGTAATGACGGATCGCGCTCGCGTCTCTCAAAAATGATTAATATTTGTTACATTTTACCGCTTCATAGACCTTTACCGATCGGATTGTGCCTCTCGTGTGTTCCTCAAGTGATCTAGTGATGCTGACGGCAGCTCCTGAGCAAGGAAGAGAAGATCCGTGTACCGGCTGCGATGAAAAACACGTGGGTCGTGAAGGTTAGTGCATCCTCTCCTAATTTCTCGGGCTGCATTCACTGCCTGGATCGAATCCGCGGCAGCCCGGCCACCTGTCTTGTTTTGTGTGTAAAGTGTCAATAGAACAGTTATCTGCTTCCTCGCTATACAGTCCACTCGCGCACGTTGGCCCACGCGCCACCAGTTATAATTGTTATATTGACACATTGACAGCCTCTGTGGTGTAACGGTATTAAATGCAGCTGCTGCTTTGTGCAAATATTTGTATGAATAAGGGTATTAGCATTGGTTTGGTTGTGCGTTAGAAAAAATGTTAAGCCGTTGGTTGCAGTTAACATGTATGACAGTCATTATATAGGAGAAATAGTCCACACAGAAAGGGTGATCACTCGTCCTGTCAACAGCATCCCCACTGGCAGTAATAGTATATTGACACATGGGGTGTTCAGTTATTTGACTCAAAACTTACCAAGTAACCATGCATGGTGGTCTCCGTTATTAACAAACGTCTTCATGTGGCATGAACTGGGGAATTTTCATATGATATATGTGGCTATCATGCCGAGCTCCTGGCCATCGAGTATTTATATTGAAAATGAGCAGAATAGTGTCACACACCTAAAATGATAAAAAGCACATAAATTATACAATTACAATATATTAAATGAGATGAAGTACTTCTAGATAAATAATAATTTTTAATCATGCCAACTATAGGTTAAACAATGTACAAGTTATACAATGAAACTTACATAGGACTCCACAGAAAGCCCGTAAGGGCGTTTTCTTTCAAGTGATAGCGCTATTTCATCAACAAGTTCTTTAAACAATGCCTTTGTAATGCGATACAATGATAGGAATTCACCATCAGCCAAATTCAAATAATTTTCACTAGCGCACAGAATCCATGCACCTTGCCGTCGCATTACCATTTCCCGCGTCCCGCCTATATTCTAGAGTAAACTAATCCCATGTTAAACACGCTTCAGCCATAATATTTCTCGTATTTCCCTACAACCTCCAAAAATATTCAATTCTTTTTCAAGGCTTCTTGGCTTCTTGCTTGTGTGTTATGTCACTTGTGTCAACTTGCCATGTCAGAGTCTATGTTTGGTCTATATATATGTATAATAATCTATGGTAAGGGTGTTGTGAAAAATCAATCAGCGGAGAGATTCTTCTGTTTGATGAAATTGTACAGTCAAAAAAGATACAATTACAAATTCATAAAGCATAATTGTACAAACATAATAAAAATGTCAACAAATTACACAGTTAACCAAAGAGAATCTAAGGGTAAGAGTGACAAATTCTATGCTTGTCTATGCTATTAAGGTACTATCCGAGAATTTGTTAAGTTAACGACGAATTTCGGTACGGCAACCGACAAAAATCGTAACTTTAAGTACAGACTTGGGAATTTCGGTTAGTTTGCGTCGCTACGTACTTAACATCCGAATTCGGTCGCTATCTCATGTACAGACTGCCGGCCCTGGCCACCTGAAGTATTTAGATAAAAAATGAATTTGTCAAACTACTACAGTATGGGGTTCTTCAAGAAGGGCAATAGTAGGTTCTAATAGGGTCGGCAGCGCGAGTGTGATTCTCATAGTATTTTTTTTATAAATAATTATTATACCACTTGGGTGGTAAACAAGCACACGACCCATCTGTAAGTGGTCACTAAGATAAATAGATAGATAAATCTTTATTGTACACCAATATATTTACATCTGAGACACGGTAACATGCATATACAGTTTAATGTACAATGGGCGGCCTTATCGCTGAAGCGATTTCTTCCAGGCAACCTTGGGATGGACAGTAATGTGACAAGACAAAAGATATATGGTGTAGTTATTCATTATGCACACTCGCGCTGCCAACCCTGCAAGCATTGAGAGTTTCTGTGCCGTCAGTGTAAAAGACAAAGCAGGACCACCTTTTGGTCTTTCCATTGACAGCACAAAAACTCCCCAGTGAGCTCTGGTTACCCTACTCATCGCCGGGAACGCAACACGAGGTTATTATGGTTGCGGTATTCTGTAGGGCAGGGCGAAAGTACTTCCCCAGTCGGACTGCACAATTGGACGGCAATACCTTCGTGTCCTACCTCCTCGTTGCACACATCTCAGGCCATTTTCCATTAGATGGGCCGGGAGCTTGTCTGCCACCTAAGTGTTATAAAATAAAAAAATAGAGTTAGTACTTATTTAGAAAAAAAAAAAGTTATTTGTAACAAGTTTAATTTTGATTATGTCGTTTATATCAGTCTCAACGCCGAATTGTTTTAAAATTTATTTACGTTCTAAAACATTTATATAGTGCTAGAGTTTTTATTTATTTATTTAAACTTTATGCACAGTCTATTGTATAAAGGCGGACTTAATGCCAAAGGTATTATCTGACAGTCTACCTTAGAGTGATGCAGAGATGCATTTTTTTTATACCACTTAGTTGGCAGACAAGCACACGGCCCACCTGATGGAAAGTAGTTACCGTGGCCTATGGACGTCTGTAACACCAGAGGAGTCACAGTCGCGCTGCCAACCCTGTAAGTACAGAGTTTCTGTGCCGTCAGTATTGAGGTAAGTGCAGGCAGAACAGTGAATTATTAACCATAAGAATAAAACTCTAATTTATACACAATAATTATATATTTATTATATATTTAATATATAATAAATACCGCGGTAACCTAGTGGTATGGGTAAAGGACTGCTGAGACGAGGTCTCGGGTTCGATCCCAGGTTTTAACATGGCACACAACGACTTTTCGATGCTTTTCGAAGTTATGTGTGTATTTATCGCAGGTTTATAAGTGCCCGGTTAATGGCAATTGGCTCGCCACCTATTAAATTGGGACCTAAACATAAACTGGCGAAATGTGGGTACTAGCACCTCTGCCTACCCCTTCGGGGTATATAGGCATGAGTTTATGTTATGTTTAAATTCTTTTTTTTTTTATATACCACTAAGGTGGCAAACAAACACACTGATGGGAAGTGGTTACCGTGGCTTATGGACGTATGCAATACCAGGAGTGTCACACTCGCGCTGCCGACCCTGAAGAAACCTCCTAATACCCCTTTTGAAGAACCCCATATTGTTGGATGCGCTTAGGGAAGAATTTTAATAAAATATAACTTTACTGAACAAACATTTTTAAGGTTATTATATTTATTAACTGACAATGTTTCTAAACTGGACACAATTTCAACAATTATTTATTTATCAGCCACCAAGATCAAAAGGTATCTGTGGTCCTACAGCGCGGCAACTCAATATCTAATTTTTATTAAACTTTAAGGGCTGTTATACCTGATAATTCCATTTAAATCGGTGTCAGACATACCCTGACCATTTTAAACAAAGAGGCATAGAAATCGGTAGTCACGGTTCTGCAAAAACATATTGTCGGTGGCCATTTTTTTTCTTGCAAATCCTAAAGGAATTTGAGATTAAATTGACCATTTGGTCGCCTCCATGCTGTTCGGTGGCCGTGAGTTCTGACAAATAAAGCTAGCACGCCATGTTTGAATTTATAATGATAAGAAAACTTTTCCCAAGAGCGTAGTTTGTCGAGATTAAAAGTGTTGTTCCTTTGAATGTCGACGATGAATACAGACAGTACAAATTGTATATTATTCATGTGGATCACAAAATAACACTTCTTTATAAAGGACATATAAATTATGACTTACGATAAGTTGAAGTAAGGAGGTAGGACATGGCGGTATTTCCGTACAATTGAGCAATTCGACGGGGGAAGTACCGCCCCCCACAGAATATATTTTTTTTTACCAGTTAGGTGGCAGACAAGCATACGGCCCATCTGATGGGAAGTGGTTACCGTGGCCTATGGACGTGTGCAACAACAGGGGTGTTACACTCACGCTGCCGACTTCGTGTTACGTTCCCAGCGGTGAGTAGGGTAGCCAGAGCTCACTGGAGAGTTTGTGCTTTTAGTGGGAAGACTAAATACTTGCCCTGCTTGGTCTTATACACTGACGGCACAGAAACTCTGTACTTACAGGGTCCGCAGCGCGAGTGTGACTCCTCTGGTGTTACACACGTCCATAAGCCATTTGTAACCACTTTCCATCAGGTACAGCTAAAAAATGAAGTCTCGGGAGAGATTGACCCGTTGCAGATATTATCAATCAATCAACTAGACTATCGCAGTACGCAGCAGGACATAGGCCTCTCCAAATATTGGAAGACTTTGGCCTACTATTTCCGTACTGACAAGACGGGTTGGTTCAGGGTTTACTTCTAGTTATCCTTCTCTCACAATGACTAGATTTGCAGATACTAAGAATATGTTTCTGGGACCACTGCTGTATAATAGAATGAATGCTGTAGCAGACATATATCCTCTAAACTTCAACCAGTGTAAGAATGTCCTAAAGAATTTCCTACAAAAATTGACACACGATGAGACAGAGAAGTTGATAACGGTGGTGAAATGAATATTGTTAAGTAGTTTAGTAACTAAGATATATAAGTTTAGATTTAAATACCAATTCACTTTGTAAGTAACTTTTAGACATATGAATTATTTATTTGTTTGTTTAAATGTAAAAATTGCTCTGCAAGCCTGAAAAACAGGATTACCTAGTTCAGGCACAATCTATGTAGCACAGTTTAATAATTATAACGTAAGATTGATTTGACAAATATTCTAGAGTTTATGTATAAAGTATGTAATAAGTATAAAAGATAGCAATAGATTATGAAACTATGTAACATATACTTTTGAATTAATGAAATAAATTATTATTATTATTATTATATTATTATTATATTATTACAATATGTTCCTCAGTTTGACGACCTCGTCATATGCTTGTTCACGCCCCGCTTGAAGGACCCGGGACTGTAGGAAGAAGGAAACACGTGAGCTGGTGAAGAGTTCTAAGACTTTATAAAATAGAATAGAATAAGTTTATATAATAACCGCGGTAGCCTAGTGGTATGGGTAATGAACCAGCAGTTCTCGGGTTCGATCCCAGGTTTTGCCATGGCACACACCAATGACTTTTCGATGCTTTTCGAAGTTATGTGTGTATTTATCGCAGGTTTATAAGTGCCCGGTTAATGGCAATAGGCTCGCCACCTATTACATTGGGACCTAAACATAAACTAGCGAAATGTGGGTGCTAGCACCTCTGCCTACCCCTTTGGGGATATAGGCGTGAGTTTATGTTATGTTATTTCTGGATCTGCTTGTCGTTCTTGATTAGCATGTCAGTTTTTCTAGGATTAATTACTGTCTGACTAAGCCTGTTAGTCTAAGTATGCCTAAAAGGCTCATTTTTTTTATACCACTTAGGTGGCAGACAAACACACGGCCCACCTGATGGAAACTGGTCACCGTGGCCTATGGACGCGTGCAAAACCAAAAGAGTCACACTCGCGCTGCCAACCTTGCAAGCATTGAGAGTTTCTGTGCCGTCAGTGTAAAAGACAAAGCAGGACAAGCTTTTGGTCTTTCCACTGACAGCACAAAAACCATCCAGTGAGCTCTGGCTACTCTACTCACTGCCGGGAACACAACACGAGGTTATTAAGGCATTCTGTAGGGTGGAGGTACTTCCCCAGTCGGACTGCTCAATTGGACGGAAATACTGTCGTGTCTTACCTCCTATATATGTTTCGTAGGAAGTTGTTGAGCCCAGTACCTTCCGCCACTGCATTTATGTTCTAGAAAATACTTATGCAGCTATTGTTCACAAAAACAATGTAGAACCAAATACTTTTAGCAGTAGGTAGGCACATAAACATATACCTTCGAACAAACAATACATATCCTAATACTTTCGAAGCTATTATATTCAAGATTTAACTGCAAAGATTTATTATATTAATATTCGAGCCGAAAAGTAACACGAAGCGTTTTACAATACTTTATATAACCTCATAAAATGTCCAGGAACTATTTGGAAATTTTAGAATACAGTGGCCATGGGTAGCCATTATACTGCTCAATTCAAAGAACGGATTATTGGTGATATATTACAATGTAAGAACAAAAATATCAGCCATTTTGAATTGTGTTAACTGGTAAAATTGTATTGTGGAGATAAAGGAGCACGCAAGATTGGTAAAATAGATTATTTTAAGGTTTTATTTAGAAAATACTAATTATTATAACGGAGTTTGTTTTTTGGGTAGGTTGAAAAATTTTTTATACCCCTTAGGTGGCAGACAAGCACACGGTCCGCCTGATGGAAACTGGTTACCGTGGCCTATGGACGTGTGTAACACCAGAGAAGCCACACTCGCGCTGCCGACCCTGTAAGCACAGAGTTTCTGTGTCGTCAGTGTAGAGGACAAAGCAGGACAAGCCTTTAGTCATCCCACTGACAGCACAAATTCTCTAGTGAGCTCTGGCTACCCTACTCACCGCTGGGAACACATCATGAAGTAAAGTATGAAATAAAAGTACTTTATCTTTTTGTGGGTGTGATTTAAGTTATTGCCAAAATAATGGGATTTTTCCGCAAAATTTGCGATTCTTTTCGAAGTTATGTGTGTATTTATCGCTGGTTTATAAGTGCCCGGTTAATGGCAATAGGCTCGCCACCTATTACATTGGGACCTAAACATAAACTAGCGAAATGTGGGTGCACCTCTGACCACTCCATCGGGGATATAGGCGTGAGTTTAAGTTATGTTATGTTATGCAGTGACAGCCACGCGAGAGTATAAAGTGTCTGTACGTTTAGGATCCTATTGGTTAATCCATAAACTAAGTTTACGGTTTATTGTATAAGTGTATTTGGTTTATTAGCCTATATTATTTGTTTAATATGTATTTTTATCAAAAGACACATTAAGATAGGGTAGCCAGAGCTCACTGGAGAATTTGTGCTGTCAGTGGGATGACTAAAGGCTTGGACAAGCCTGCTTTGTCCTCTACACTGACGGCACAGAAACTCTGTGCTTACAGGGTCGGCAGCGCGAGTGTGGCTTCTCTGGTGTTACACACGTCCATAGGCCACGGTAACCACTTTCCATCAGGTCCTGCCACCTAAGTGGTATAAAAATCAAATCAAATCAAATCAAATCAAATCAAATCAATTTATTGCGATATATGGGTACACAGGTTACAAGTAAATACATTTAGGTTGTTTTAGTTGAGTATCTGACCGACCAGAGTAAAATAATTCAATCTCGAAATCGACAAAATATCTCTTAACACAGTAATAGCACTGACTTTATTACTCTTGATTACATCACTGTGTGTGCGAGCGAGACGGGTACAAATCAGCCAGTTTTGTACAGTTAGTTATATATATAACCTTAAATTTTACACGTGTATTATAACAGCCTCAGAGACGGCATCAGATCGATCTTGAGGAACAAAAGGCCATTAAGGCCTGGAATTCATTACCAGCTCACGTGTTTCCTTCTTCCTACAGTCCCGGGTCCTTTAAGCGGGGCGTGAAAAAGCATCTGATGAGGCCGTCAAGCTGAGTGTCACCATTGTCACACGGTATGTGTGAGTAATGGTGACCCTCTTTTATGAAACTTTGCCTTCAGCTTACCATCAGGCAAGGCGAAGTCTATGACGTGTTCTATATAAAAAAAAATACCTTGATATCTTGATATACTCTTTCTGCTAATGACTGTTTTGATATTTAGATAAAGGTTACTATAAAGTAGATGAGTATCTTGATGATGTAAATGTATGGTCAACATAAGTCTCTTGCTTGCGCGCACAACATGAATTGTAAACTAAAGCAAATTAAAAAAAAAAAGATAATCTAGTTCTAAAATAGTTATTAAAGTTTCTTGCTGGTATCTTCTCAGTAGAACTAACCTACCGTACCAGCGAAAGAATCATTTTCCAATGGTTTATTTTTACATTATTTAATATTTTTATAATATTTCTTGACATAATTGTAATTTTTTTACGTTCATATGTGCTCTTTGTGTGCCTAAACTGAATAAATGAAATTGATTCTTTGATTCTTGAGTACACACCTTTATTTTGGACGATAATACAATTTAAATCAATACATAAATCAATCAATTAGCCCATCGCAATCTGGACATACGCTTCTCCCAATATTGGGAAGCTTCGGCCTACTGTTTCTACGCTGGGCAGATGTTGATACAGGGTTTTATTTAGAAAGAAGAAAGAAAGAAAGAAAAATCATTTATTCAAGAACACACAACGTACGGAGAGTCAGACAAATATATAAACACAATAAGATAACACAACAAGAATACACTCACTGCACATCGTGCGCACCCAAATGGGCCACCATCTCAGCATGAATGCCAGGGTATGCGAAGCGCTGGTTTTCTAGTTTTCCTTATTTTTATACCACTTAGGTGGCAGACAAGCACACGGCCCACCTGATGGAAAGTGGTTACCGTGGCCTATGGACGTTTGTAACACCAGAGGAGTCACAGTCGCGCTACCAACCCTTCTCTCGCAGTGACATATCTTGCTTTTTAAAACAAACATTTTAAAATGCTTTCTATGTAATAATTGATCTCTGCCTAGCCCTCGGAGGATGAAGGCGTGATTGTATGTACCTATGTATGTTAACATTCAAGAATTGAGTATTTTGACTGACTAGTCAAATTAGTTACTTTTACTAAACGTCAAAATGGTAAGTTATAAGGAAACAACGAAATAATTTATTGTGACGTCATAATATTTTATTGTCAAATAATTAATAGTCATAGCTTAGGTGAATGATTAAAAATAATTTATAGGAGGAGGTAGGACACGGCGGTATATCCGCCCAAATGAGCAGTCCGACTGGGGAAGTACCTTCCCCCTACAGAATACCGCGGTTATAATAACTTCGTGTTGTGTTCCGCCGGTGAGTAGGGTAGCCAGAGCTCACTAGAGAATTTGTGCTGTCAGTGGGATGACTAAAAGCTTGTCCTGCTTTGTCCTCTACACTGACGGCACAGAAACTCTGTGCTTACAGGGTCGGCAGCGCGAGTGTGGCTTCTCTGGTGAGCACGTCCATAGACCACGGTTACCACTTTCCATCAGGTGGGCCGTGCGCTTGTCTGCCACCTAAGTGGTACAAAAAAAGAAATAAACAATAAAATAAGAACAGACGCAATTTTTACTGCTATTTTACCATTCTTTTATTTATTTATTCAGAAAACAAACAGTCATGCACTTATGTAACTAAATAAAATGCCATAAAATACTATAATTTAAACAATAACAATATAACAACACTGCCGCACAAATGATACAAAGACAAAGACGAAAAGCCTGAGGCACAAATTCTCTAGAATATTCTACGACTTTCTACAGAGCATTATCTAGACCCAAGGTAAACGTAGCTTACCTTAATAGTGTTATGGGATCAAGAATTTAAATTAATAAATAAATAATATTCTACAACATTCTACACAACGCTATCTAGACCCATGGTAAGCATAGCTTAACTAGCTTGTGTTATGGGATCTAGAATACGGATAAACATACTTAAATACCTTTTTTTGTTGTAAATACATACATATTATACATAGAAACACCCAGACCAATGCAAATACCCATATTCATGCATACAAATATTTGCACTGAGCGGGGATCGAACCCGCGCCTCCTGCGTAGCAGTCGCGTTCATTACCACCACGCCACAGAGGCTGTCATACTTATGCGAATGCGGATAACATACTTACTTATGTACTTTTTTTGTAAATAATAACATATTGCCGCGTGGTTCCCGCCAGAGTAGAATTTGGACCATTTCAACTCTTCCCATGCGGTGTCGTACAGAGCGACCAAGGGATAGGGCTGGTGAACCTCAGACAGATATATACAGCCGAGACTCGAACTTAGATGTATGACTCGAGTCAACAATAGTGCCCGCGAGACGACAATAGGCTTACCCAATCAAATGATTGGTGAAATGTGGGTATTACTGAACCTCTGCCTAAATAAAGGGGATAAATGTCCGCCTGTGTACATTTATTTGTGCATGAAGTTTAAATGAATAAATAAAAGAAATGAAACGACTATTCTATTATTTCGATCTACGTTATGAAAATAGCTCTTAGTCTTTTTTTATACCACTTAGGTGGCAGACAAGCACACGGCCCACCTGATGGAAAGTGGTTACCGTAGCCTATAGACGTTTGTATCACCAGAGGAGTCACAGTCGCGCTGCCAACCCTGTAAGTACAGAGTTTCTGTGCCGTCAGTGTAGAAGACAAAGCAGGACAAGCCTTTAGTCTTCCCACTGACAGCACAAATTCTCCAGTGAGCTCTGGCTACCCTACTCACCGCTGGGAACACAACACGAAGTTATTATAACCGCGGTATTCTGTAGGGCGGTTCTTTTCATATCAGGTCTTCACCTATGAAATTGCCGAAATTTTCTTACAGATTCATGAGTTCGTTATTCCTGTAATTTAACAGCTATTTCCATTATTTATATTTTGTTTTAAACTTGATTTCAAGATTTTACAACTCTGTATTAAATTTGATTTCATTTATTGAATATATTTAAATTCGATCTTCAAAAACAGTACTTCCTAAATGCTATCCATTTTGATGACAAATTTCGTATTACTTTTTTACAGCTGTCATATTTCAAAAATATAATAAAAGTGTTTGCTAGTTTAATGATGTCTCATTCATATACAAAAAGAAATTATGCGCACGTGAAAAAAAAGGGGTAGCCAAAGCTCACTGGAGGGTTTTTGTACTGTCAGTGGGAGAACCAAAAGCTTGAATGCTTGCAGGGTTGGCAGCGCGAGTGTGATTCTTGGTTTAGCACGCGTCCATAGGCCACGGTGACTACTTCCCATCAGGTGGGCCGTGTGCTTGTCTGCCACCAAAGTGGTACAAAAAAACAATTCTTAAATTAATAAACTCAGTAAAATAATTTATCTTAACTATCGGAAAGTACCCAATTAGTTTTTTCTAGTTTTCTAGTGTTTTAGTTTATTCTATTGTGGGTTACTTTTATTCAAAAGTCCAACCTTCGACTCCCACAACAAGCCCACAGCTGATTCTCAACATACATAAAAAATTGCACTAAAACATTTTTTCTGTTTCCCACACCACGAAATAACCACAAAGGGACTAAAATAGACATATTATATCATTTATATTATTCCAGCAACACGATTAGGCTTCACATAAATCACCTTAGCCTACACTTTTGATTTTTAAGAAAAGTTGCCACTAATAAAATCAGGTGATCTTTTGTTGCTAGTGGAAAAAATAACAATGGAACGTTACCGTAGCCTTTGGCGGTCAAAACTGCGAATGTGATATTTTTAGCGGTCTTATATTTTATTCATTCTGTTGCTCTGTTAATTTCTGTTAAACCGTTTAACAAAAATATATTTTTCTGATCCTGAAATACCTACAAATTTGTAATAAACTTCTTAATAAATAACTTATAAACAATCTTATAATGCATGCAATGCAAGTAATAAAGAATTCAGTTATGTAAACCAAAATGTACTTTAAGATTATGAATAAATAAATAATAATTATTAAAAAAATTTGGGCAACTTGGTGGCAGACAAGCACATGGCCCACCTGATGGAAAATGGTTACCGTGACCTATGAACGTGTGTAACACCAGTGGAGTCACATTCGTGTTGCCGACCCTGTAAGAACAGAGATTTTGTGCCGTCAGTGTAGAGGACAAAATCAGGACAAGCCTTTGGTCTTCCCACTGACAGCGCAAGAACTCTCCAGTGAGCTCTGGCTACCCTACTCACCGCCTGGAACACAACACGAGGTTATTATAGCCGTGGTATTCTGCATTATTACTATGTGGTTTAAATTCAATCATCAATAATTAAATAGAATTGTTGCTTTAATAAAATTAAACTTAAATTACCTAAATGCTAAATAAATAATACAATTCCAGTACCTGTACTACCCCTGATCGCTCCCGGTGCAAAGGTGTCCATCACACTTGCTGGTTTCCACGCTGGATTATGATGGCCAGTCTGCACCAGGAATGATCCGGAGCGGAAGTCACCAGTAGCCTCTATGAGCCTCTGCCTCATTTGTCTAGTTTTAATAAAGTGGTTGAGGAGCTATGAAGGTTCAGATGAATCTACATACATACATAGCCTGCCAAAAATCATAACACTCCTTTTGCTTCTCTGTAGTCGGGAAAAAAATTCAAGCGAGCGTTTGTTTACATCACATTCGCGTTTTTGAAAGTCCACTGTCAAAGTCGGAGAAAAAAAAAAGTTATCGAGGTAAGTCTACCTGTTACCTTTACACAATGGGCCCCGGCCATAGAACTGATGAATACCCAAATTTGAAGCGCCAGAGCGTTACATAAACAAAAATGGTTCCGTACTTATAAATTTGTATTATTATTTTTATCTATCGTTTGTCCTGGTTCGGGCATGTAATGCGTAGGGATGAAAGTAATGTCGTAAGGAAGGTACTAACTATGGAAGTGGATGGCTACAAGGGGAGAGGGAGGCCCAAAATGCGGTGGATGGACTGTGTGAAAGATGACATGGTTAAGAAGGGAGTGAATGTTGAAATGACTGCAACTAGAGATGAATGGAAAAAGAACACATGTTGCGCCGACCGCAAATAATCTTCGGATAAGGGCAGGAGGATGATGATATTATTTTTATCTATGTATTCTGTGATTCGTCCTACACTTCATCCAAAGAATCAAAGAATCAATTTCATTTAGATAAATAGATAGATAGATAGATAATTCTTTATTGTACACCAACAGATTTACAGTAGGACAAGTAGGCAGCATGTTTACAGTTCAATGTACAATGGGCGGCCTTATCGCTGAAGCGATTTCTTCCAGGCAACCTTGGGATGGACAGTAATGTTATAAAAACAAAAGATATGGTGTAGTTACCGACTAAACTAAATAGAAGTGTGTTAAAAACAAAAGAAAGAGAGAAAGAGAGGGAGTTTAGGCACACAAAGAGCACATTATGAACGTCAAAATTTTACAATTATGTCAAGAAAAAATATAAAATAATGTAGGTACAAATAAACCATTGGAAAATTAATTCGGCTGGGTGTTTAACTAAAAGTAAACAATCTTGTAACGAATTTTTATATAAAACACATATTAAACAAATATACTAGGCTAACTAACGGACTAATTAGTGGTTTGATTTTAGTTTTTAGTGTTTAAAACGTGTTTTTAAACATAATATATTAGAAAACATATCAAGAATACCGCGGTAGCCTAGTGGTATGTGTAATGGACTGCTGAGACGAGTTTCGGGTTCGATCCCAGGTTTTACCATGGCACACACCAATGACTTTACGATGCTTTTCGAAGTTATGTGTGTATTTATCGCAGGTTTATAAGTGCCCGGTTAATGGCAATAGGCTCACCACCTATTACATTGGGACCTAAACATAATCTGGCGAAATGTGGGTGTTAGCACCTCTGACTACGCCTTCGGGGATATAGGTGTGAGTTTATGTTATTTTTTCAAGATTGTTACGTTAAGTTAAATAGCTAATCGAATGATGAATGTAGAGACATTTGAATGTCGATCAGAGGGTTGTACAAACCGTAACAGCACCTTTGGGGCCCAAGAGATGACCTTGCTAAACAACGGATGAGGCTCTGGCGCTATTATCTCGGGGGCCAGACGTCAGTCGTTATCGTAATACAACGTAGGTGGCAGTAAAGCACACGGCCCATCGGAAGGAAAGTGTTTACCATGGTAATATGGTCCATAGACCATGGTCTATGGACGTGTGCGACACAAGGGGAGTCAAATTCGTGCTGCCGACCGTGTAAAAAATATATTTCTTCGTGCGGAAATTACCTTAAAAGGTAGGTAGGACACGGTATTTCCGCCCGATTGAGCAGTCCGACTGGGAAAGTGCCTCCGCCCTACAGAATACCGCGGCTATAATAGCTTCGTGTTGGGTTCCCAGCGGTGAGTAGGGTCGCCAGAGCTCACTGGAGAATTTGTGCTGTCAGTGGGAAGACTAAAGGCTTGTCCTGCTTTGTCTGCTACTGACGGCACAGAAACTCTGTACTTACAGGGTTGGCAGCGCGACTGTGACTCCTCTGGTGTTACAGACGTCCATAGGTCACGGTAACCACTTTCCATCAGGTGGGCCGTGTGCTTGTCTGCCAACTAAGTGGTATAAAAAAAAAGAAAAAAAATTGACACCAGCTCCGGCGGGGTCATATTCGTGGAGATTTTTCGCAAGTAATAAGAAAGGGTTTCATTACCAAAGATCCCTAAAACAGGTCACGACGGCCATTTTAAAAGTCGTGTAAAACATTTTGAATTATCGTTATAGCATTATTTCGGGACGTGTGTCGGGCTTGCGTGGGGTATACGATACGGGAATGTCTTTGTGTAGCGTGGGTTCGGACCCGGGCGGTGTAATTATAGCTATTAAGAGCTTTATGCTGCGTTTTGTTAAAGTTTCTGACGTACAAATGTAATTGAAAAGTGTTTTTTTGAAATGACATTTATGTTATCGATCTGATCGCGGTAGCCTAGTGGTATGGGTAATAGACTGCTGAGACTAGGTCTCGGGCACACACCAATGACTTTTCGAAGTTATGTGTGTATTTATCGCAAGTTTATAAGTGCCCGGTTAATGGCAATAGGCTCGCCACCTATTACATTGGGACCTAAACATAAACTGGCGAAATGTGGGTGCTAGCACCTCTGCCTACTCCTTCGGGGATATAGGCGTAAGTCTATGTTATGTTATTTATGTTATAGAATAATTTGGCATACGCTAGCCGTGAAATTTGTTTAAATAAAGTTAAACAATATACACAAATACTTACATGGAGGTAGGGCACGACGGTATCCTTGTCCCAATTGAGCAGTCCGACTGGGGAAGTGCCTCTACTCTACGGAACACCGCTGTGTAAATAACCTTAACGTGGCCTATGGAAGTATGCAACACCAGAGGATTCACACTCGCGCTGCCGACCCTGTAAACACAGAGGGTTTCATCAGTGCAGAAGACAAAGCAGGGCAAGCGTTTGGTCTTTCCACTGACAGCACAAAAACTCTCCAGTGAGCTCTGGCTACCCTACTCACCGCCGGGAACACAACACGAGGTTATTATGGCCGCGGTTCTTTGTAGGGCTCTAGAGGCTCGTCCACCTCTGTAGCACTCCGTGTTATCCTCAATAGAGGCTCAAGATACGTGTACTGCACGTACAGAGCACATTTTGAGCACATTTGGTGGTGAGCAGGGTAGCCAGATTTCACTAGAGAGTTTTTGTGCTGTCAGTGGGAAGACCAAAGGCTTGTCCTGATTTTGTGTTCTGCACTGAGGGCACATAAAATCTCTGTTCTTACAGGGTCGGCAGCACCGATGTGACTCCACTGTTGTTACGCACGTTCATAGGTCACGGTAACCACTTTCCACCAGATGCCGTGTGAGCCGTGTGCTTGTCTGCCACCTAAGTTGTATAAAAATAATAATAATTTTAGGTTCAAGATATATGCCCCGAGGTATATTATGTTATACTTATGTTATACATCTGTATAAACAATGTATGATTGTGTTAAATAAATAAATCACAATAATGAAAGCTTTTATGTGGAACGAGCTCACAGTGTCGCTAGCTCGAGAAGTACTGTTCATTTTTTTTATATAGAACACGTCAATTAGACTTTGCCTTGCCTGATGGTAAGCTGAAGGCAAAGTCTCAGGAAAGAGGGTCACCATTACTTACATATACCATGTGACAATGGTGACACTAAGCTTGAAGGCCTCATCAAATGCTTGTTCACGCCCTGCTTAAAGGACCCGGGACTGTAGGAAGAAGGAAACACGTGAGCTGGTAATGAATTCCACGCCTTAATGGTGCGACAGAGGAAAGAGTCACCGAACCGCTTGGTTCTTGATCGGCTTGTACACTTGGATCTCCCCTCTATCGATGTTTTTTATTTTCCCTCTATCCCTCTAAGGTTTGCTGGAAGTAAACTCAACATTGAGTACCCATATAACATGTGTGTTTGTGTACAATAAAGAATATGAAAAAGTCTGGTTGTCTTTGTGTCGAGTTTATAAAAAAGGTAGGAATCAATTTTCTTTAGGTTTATCATTTCTTAACTTTTGGTTAGTCATTAGGTAGGTACTCATTATTTTCTCTTCAAATTAATATTTGTTTATTATTTATGTTATATATCTATTGTCATATAGTTGTATCATTTAGATAGATAATTCTTTATTGTACACCAACAGATTTACAGTAGGATAAGAAGGTTATACAGTTCAATGTACAGTACATTTATGTTTATAATACATTATGTAAGGCTGTATATTTATTTTATAAAGCAAGCAGGTAGGCAGGTAAACTTTTATCTAGTTTTTACCTGACTACAGCGAAGCAAAAGGATGGCTATGATTTTGATAGGCTTTGTATGTATGTATGTAGGTTCATTTATTTGTTCCCTTATTAGAACTTATCAGCGTCAAGGGGAACGAATATTCCCTTTGACACTAGTGTCACGGGAAGTCACACATGACTATAGTCGGGTTTTATATGATACCTAGATACACCATATCTTTTGTATTGTTACATTACTGTCCATCCAAAGGTTTGGACGTGTGTAACACCAGAGGTGCCACACTCGCGCTGCCAACCCTGTAAGCACAGAGTTTCTGTGCCGTCAGTGTAGAGGACAAAGCAGGACAAGCCATTAGTCATCCCACTCACAGCACAAATTCTCCAGTGAGCTCTGGCTACCCTACTCACCGCCGCGCCGGGAACACAATACGAAGTTATTATAACCGCGGTATTCTGTAGGGCGGAGGTACTTCCCCAATCGGACTGCTCAACTGGGCGGAAATACCGCCGTGTACGTACTCACAATATGGCTACCGGCTACCAGTAAAGTGTACTTATAAAGAAAGTATACATTAAATGCAAGACTAAATAGGCAACTTTTTTTAAAGTAAGCGGCTAGGAATCCATGTAATATGGCGGGTCTCGCCTCTAAATACGCTGTCAACAATAGAATTCGCCGGATTTGATATACCTCATTGGAGTTAGTGGAATGTTCAGTTCTCAGAAGTCGCTGCACACATGGGATTTGCACTTCATGTTCTATTAGTTTTTCCGTCTATTGACGCCCACCGGAAGAGCCGTCCGACCTATAAGACCACCAAGAGGTGACGCCGAAAAAAAATCACAATATCTCATCTTAATTGTGTGTTTGATGGTGTTTTCTTTCGTGTTTTATATATAGTTGTCTTTACTTTCTTTTTTATACCACTAGGATGGCAGACGAGCACACGGCCTACACGATGGAAAGTGGTTACCGTGGCCTACGGACGTGTGCAACACCTAGGGAGTCTCACTCCGTCACATTTCCGTCCGACCGGGGAAATTCCTCCGCCCCACCGAATACCACTTCTATAATAACCTCGTGTTGTGTTCCCGGCGGTGAGTATGGTAGCCAGAGCTCACTGGAGAGTTCTTGTGCTGTCAGTGGGAAGACCAATGGCTTGTCCTGATTGTGTCTTCTACACTGACGGCACAGAAATGCTTAATATTATAAACGCGAAAGTAAACTCTGTCTGTCTGTTATGTTTTCCCATTCCCGGTGATTCCCGGTGTAGCAAAATAGCGCCACCCCATCTGTTCCTGCGGGTGTCGTAAAAGGCGACTAAAGGATAGGCCTGTTCTTCGTCCGACAGTAAACATATAGCCCAGGACTAAGTGCCCGCTCGGCGGCAATAGGCTGGCTTCCTATTACGTGGGATCAAAAATCAAAGTTGGCAAAGTGTGGGTGTCAATACAACTCTGCCTATCCCTTCGGGGATTTACAGGCGTGAGTAACGTATGTATGTGTGTTACGCTTTCACGGTTTAACTATTGAAGCGATTTAGATGTAGTTTACACTTTGGGAAAGAAAGTAAGAAAGAAAAGCATTTATTCAGGAACACACAACGTACAGATAATCAGACAAATATATAAACATAATAAGGATACACTCACTGCACACCGTGCGAAATTAAATGGGCCACCATCTCTGTCTCTCTGAAAAGTACATAAGTAGGCTATGTTCGTTCGCAATAGCTGAAATACACGCGGGCAGAGTCACAGGCTATAGCTAGTAGCACATAAAGAATGCATTTTGTGGGAGTTTGGAGTTAAAACATATTTTTTTATTATATTGGAAGGTAAGCTGAAGGCAAAGTCTCAGAAAAGTGTGTCACCGTCACATACACACATAATACTATGTGACAATGGTGACACTTAACTTGACGGCCTCATCATACGCTTTTTCACGCCCCGCTTAAAGGCCCCGGGACTGTAAGAAGAAGGAAACACGTGAGCTGGTAATGAATTCCAGGTAAACACCGCATGTATCATATTATAAAATCTATAAACAGTAAGTAAACTTCAAAACAAACTTCACTAAACCATTCAGTAATATTCCCACTGGCGGGCAGGATTCTTGCATGTAATATTTCTCAGTAAAGAAGGCTCTAAGGAGTTTTGTAAATACGTACATCCGCTGGTAACATTAGCGAAATGGTTCGCTATTTACCATGAACGAAGATAAACAATAGTTGGCGAGTGAAAGATTTTTGTTGCTGGTATACTTAGGTACATAATATTGTTTATTGGACGCCGATATCGCGAAAACTAGTAATCGAATCTTCAAGAAATAATAACGCCTTTAAGCGGGGCGTGAAAAAGCATCTGGTGAGGCCGCCAAACTGAGTGCCACCATTGTAACACTTAGTGTCTGTAATGATGACCCTCTTTCCTGAGACTTTGCCTTTAGCTTACCTTCAGGAGAGGTGAAGTAAAGTTGGCGTGTCTTATATAAAAAAAAAGTAATTGTAACATTATTTTTAGTATTTTTGAATGTATTTGGTGTAGGTTGTTATGTTAACAATTGTTGGTAGACCTAAATAAGCGGTTTTCCTAAGCACCTACAATATGAGGTTCTTCAAGAGGGGCATCAGAAGGTTTCTTCATGGTCGGCAGCGCGAGTGTGACACCCCTAGTGTTGCAATCATACGTCCATAGGCCACGGTAACCGCTTCCCATCAGGTGGGCCGTGTGCTTGTCTGCCAACTAAGTGGTATAAAAAAAAAGTGTCGTTGTTATCTTAAAGGTTTGAAAGAGGAGACAGCCTTGCGATCGAGAGGTACCGGGTTCGGATTCTGGTTTTTTTTATACCACTTAGGTGGTAGACAAGCACACGGCCCACCTGATGGGAAGTGGTTACCGTGGCCTATGGACGTGTGCAACACCAGAGGCGTCCGACCTGAAGAAACCACCTAATGCTCCTTTTGAATAACCCCATATTGTAGGCGAATGGGAAAACTTTTTAAGGAGGTAGGACACGGTGGTATGTCCTGCTTTGTCTTCTACACTGACCGCACAGAAACTCTGTACTTACAGGGTTGGCAGCGCGACTGTGACTCCTCTGGTGTTACAAATGTCCATAGGCCACGGTAACCACTTTCCATCAGGTGGGCCCATGTGCTTGTCTGCCACCTATATGGTATAAAAAAACTATTTTTTTTTTATATAGGACACGCCAACTTGACTTCACATCGCCTGATGGTAAGCTAAAGGCAAAGTCTCAGGAAAGAGGGTCACCATTACAGACACTAAGTGTTACAATGGTGGCACTCAGCTTGGCGGCCTCATCAGATGCTTTTTCACGCCCCGCTTAAAGGCCCCGGGACTGTGGGAAGAAGGAAACACGTGTGCTGGTAATGAATTCCAGGTCTTGGTGGTGCGGCAAAGAAAAGAGTCTCCGAACCGCTTGGTTCTTGCTCGTATATTCTGCACAGTGTGAGGGTGACATCTAAGCACTGCACGTGTTGTCCTATGTAGGAAAGCAGAAGGTATATACGCGCTTATGTATGTATGGATGTGGTTTTTTTTGTCCTCCTCTACAGGTCTAATGGCTGGACGGATTTTGATGAATGGGATCTCAAATGAAAGGTATTAATCTCCTAAGTGTCATAGGGTACATGGAATGTCAACAAAACTATGATAAAGATTTTTGATACTAATCTGAGTAGGGTATTAAAATGAAGGGAATTACAAGGAGATTAAAACTTTGAAATAACCGCGGTAGCCTAGTGGTATGGGTAATGGACTGCTGAGACGAGATCTCGGGTTCGATCCCAGGTTTTACTATGGCACACACCAATGACTTTTTGATGCTTTTCGATGTTACGTGTGTATTTATCGCAGGTTTATAAGTGACCGGTTAAAGGCAATAGGCTCGCCTATTACATTGGTACCTAAGCATAAACTGGTGAAATCTGGGTGCTAGCATCTCTGCCTACCCCTTCGGGGATATGGGCGTGAACTTATGTTATGTTTTATTGATAGTTATATAAATAAAAAAAGTCCAACTGCTGTCTAGTGGAACGAAACCAGTTTGATAACGGGCGGCACCCATTTGCCAATCATAAAAGAACGAACAATTTTTATAGTTTAAATTACTTGTAATAATTTAAACTGAAATCTGTCTCACTATATTGTTACTCGACTTCGGTGAAGCAAAAGGAGGTTTATGATTTTGGCACGCCATGTATGTATGTAGGTTCATCTGTTCCCTTATGGCTCCTCAACCACTTATTATAAAGGCAACTCGGGCGTCAGAGGTCGATGAACGTCCTCCGCCCCACGTGAGCGCAGGTCTGAGAGTGACTTGTAGAACCGCCTGTTACCCTGGCAGAAGCAGGCCGCGGAGGCGACGCGCCTCGCACGCCTCCCAGTTTCCGGGGACGAGTTGGAACTCTGTGGTCCCCTCACCCAGAGGCCAGATCGTGAGAGATGGCCCAGAGTCGGCCGGGTTGCAAGGGATATGCCTGTCAACCTCACCTTCGGCAACAAAAAACGACTCTCAGGCGGCGTGCGTTTTGTTCGGTTCGAGTCCGACATAACCTCTTCCACCAGCTCCGGTGGGGGGGTATCCGTGGGGATTTTGAGCACGTAAAAAATAAAAACACTTTTTAGAAATGGACAAATGAGGTATCGTTAGAGGCATCTTAGTCGTCCGCTTAGGCTATATTTTGTGTCACTGAATTAAATATGGCGCCATCTAGCGGTCATGAAATATTGTGTTTAAAAATAATTTTGAGATAAATATGTCGTGTTTGGTATCAACTGAAAGGACTTGATTAGTACAAATCAAATATGTATATATTATACCTATTGCTGGCCCCAAAATAATATAAATAAAACGTTAAGTTTAAAACTAAAACCCGACTACTGAAAAATCACGCTCTAAAAAGTATTTAAACAAAAAAATATTAAAGATAGCCGTGGTCGTATACCACTTTTACCTAGAATGTAATGATATGTTTAACTAAGTGGCATACCACCATGGCTAGAACTCTGTTGGTAATATATATAAGAATTTATAGCAACCCAGGTTCCTAGACATTCTATTCGCGCCACGCGTGGACGGTTACCCGCGCGCTATGCGTCTCCCTCTGACACATAAGCGGTTAGTTCGACACACGGCCGCAAGGGCAGTCCGCCGGCTACCGCGCTTACGCACACGTCTCGCTGGTACCTACCTAAGCTCGCCGGAGCAATACTTACTGTATTCGACGTAGTGTTACTGACTTTCAGGCATTGTAACCCCGTAAACATTATCAGTGTAAATCAATCTTTGAAATATATTATATACTCACATCTCGTGAAACTATTCATTCCCCTGAGACTGACGTCTCCCCCATATATGGCGCCCAACGTTTTTCTCGAATACCAGTGAATAAGTGACTATATCAGTGATCATGCCAGTGACCAGGAGTAGAGCGGCTAGTTTGAATCGCAGGGACGATGTCGAAAACACATCAACGATTGTCTCGCGACCGAACACGCCGCCGCCCGCCGAGTCTGCGTTTCAAGATGGCGCCAACGCGTCCTCTCCTCCGCCATGTACCGACGCTACGTTTTCTTTACAGCACGTAACGTCCATAATAGCTGCCCTTCAACGTTCACAGACTGAAGCGCTCAGGGAGCTACTTACCTCGGTACCACGCGCGAACGCATCGACTCCGGAGTCATTTGCTTTTTCAGGGCAAAGCACCCTAGCTCGCTGCAAAGTCACGTTCTCCGGCACACCGAAAGAATCGGTAGAAGCTTTCATCGATGGTATAGAAGCATACAGTGACTGTGCACAAGTTTCGGACTCAAACATTATACGCGGCCTTGCATACTTATTCAAGGACGAAGCCGCTGTTTGGTGGCAAGGAATCAAACATACCGTGTCAACATGGCGGCAAGCTAAAGAAAACTTAATAAGTGCATACGGCGACCGCCGTCCACCGCATCGTATATATAGAGATATTTTTTCAACAACACAACAAGAGGAGAATACAGACGTGTTTGTGGCACGCATTCGCGCCCTTTTATCACATTTACCTACGGGAGACGTAACCGAATCTGCCCAGATAGACATGACGTATGGCCTTCTCAACTCTAGGATAAGAAAAAGGCTTCGAAGAGAAGACTGCACAAATTTTAGTCAATTACTTCGGTTTTCACGTAACATAGAGGATTCATTTGATGATATACACACGATGCCTACTACAAGTGAGCGCCAGATACAAACAAAGATGCGCCCCTTGTCTACATCTACGCAACAGACACAACTCGTCGCTAACACGCTACCGACCCGCGGGGCTCAAGCGCCGGCTCGCAGCGCTCCGCTGCCCGCTAGAAACGTTCCCGCCGTTTACGAAACCCAGCGCCCGCCGCCGCCCGCTCAGCCGCCGCCGCCGAGTCAAGACTCCGCCAGCACTGCGAAGCATCAACGACCCGTTTGTGTTTACTGTAAGAAATATGGACACACTAGGGACCAGTGCCGTAAGTTACAAAAACATTTAGGTGAGTCTCAATCTCATAGCTGTACGGAAGTGTGCGTGCGTGAAAAACCCGATGTCTGTGATAAACAACAAAATAACTCATTTTATTGTGTTCATTCTCGTGTTATACCTACAGACTCTAAGAATAATTTTAATAATTCTTACGCTAATAATACTTCTCGTACGAATAATTCTAATATTCATAAGTGTGTATGTATACCTAAATGTGATCGAAGTATTCATTCAAATTTTTCTTGTGATAAATGTGTTAACAAGTCACTTCGGTTTTGTAATAATAATAGTAGTTGCTCCGAATTGGATTCAAGTTCCGTTTCGCGAAATTGTTCAAAATACGATAGTAAACAAATACGTTTAAAACAAAAGTGTAATAAGTCTAGATTATCAGATCAAAGTAGTGATGTGAACCAAAAGGTTAATAACCTCTACATTGATAGAAATGTACACACAGTGGGAAAGTATTGTAACCCACAAATTTTAGAAATTAAGAATGTTTGTTATGGTAGTTCTATATGTTGTAATGGAGATGCTTCATCGTGCGGTAACCGTCCTGTCGGACGTATAGGTCGCGATTTACGCCCGATTTTCGAAATTCAAGTTCTGGGTTTTAACGGAACCGCATTGATAGATGCGGCTGCTAAACACTGCATTGCGGGTCATTCGCTGTATACTCTCCTTCTACGTCAAGGACATCCACTCTTACCTTCCACAAGGGAAGTAAAGCTCGCCGATGGTATAGTGCGATTAATGGATGTACTAACGACTACATTAGAGGTTACTTTAAAGACTTCAGTTATCACCATGCCATTTTTAATTTTTCCCAACTCAACTAATAATGAAACATTATTAGGTATAGATTTTATAACTGCCGCCAAGGTTGTTATTAATTTTCATAAAGAAACTTGGTACTTTAGCAACAAGAATCAAATAAAATACAAGCTGTGTTTTGAACCAAGCTCTTCTAACGTGTCCTGCGCCTCGACTGAAATACTTCGGGATGATGAAGGTACTCACCTTACGCCAGCCGAGCGTCAAGCGCTCGCTGACATCATTAACAGGCACGCTCACGTCTTCAGTGCAGGGGGAGGTCCAACACCGTACGCAGAGCATCGCATTGATACAGGTGACCATCCGCCAATAGCGGTACCCCCTTATCGCCTTAACCCTTCAAAAAAACAGCTGATGAAAGCTGAAATAGCGAAGATGCTACAAGACGACATCATTGAAGAATGTGAATCGGCTTGGTGTTCACCGGCGCTTATGGTGCCAAAATCTAATGGTGGTATCCGTTTTTGTGTAGACTATAGGCGTTTGAATTCAATAACTAAGGCTGACACATACCCGATGCCACGCATCGACGAGTTACTACAGAGTACGAAACAGGACTGCTACATGAGTACGTTGGATCTTCGATCTTCCTACTGGCAAGTAAAGGTAAGGGAATCAGATAAAGACAAAACTGCTTTTGTGTGCTCTTTAGGGACCTATAGGTTCAAAAGGATGCCCTTTGGGGTCCGCAACGGTCCGGCCACGTTCCAGCGTCTTATTGATCGTCTCCGGTCCTGCTCTGCACTTCAAGAGGTAACTATGCTATGCTACTTAGATGATCTGTTGATTATGTCCCAGGGGTACCAAAAACACCTGCAAGACCTCGAAATAGTATTTAAACGTCTAGCCGACTTCAAACTCCATGTTAATAGAGAGAAATGTGTCTTCGCCAGAGCTAGCGTTAAATACCTCGGTCATGTCATAACTCAACAAGGTATATCGGCCGATCCGGAAAAGGTGAAGGCTGTAACTGATATGAAGGAGCCAGGTAACCTTAAACACCTGAGAACCTTCCTACAAACTTGTTCTTGGTTCAGAAAATTCATACCGAGTTTTTCAAAAATTGCCGAACCATTAACCCGTTTGACTAGAAAGAACCAAGAATGGTCTTGGGGCTCAGAACAGACCCAAGCATTTACCGAGCTAAAGCGTCTACTGACCACAGCTCCCATACTGGTTCAAGCCGATTTCAGTCGTCCTTTTGTTCTGCGTACAGACGCAAGTAACTACGCCTTAGGTGCAGTTTTATTACAGGGCGATAGCAATCAGGAAAGGCCTAATCAAATCATAGGTAAATATCATACTCAGGATCTTAGCCTTTATCAAGGTAGAGAGGACAGCACTGTACCAAAACCCGTAATTCCAAAAAGGAATCGCGGACGTCCTACAAAGAAGGTTGAATCACCAGTCCAGGAGCGAGGGCGTTCTCCAGAACTGGAGGGGGAGTATATAGCAACCCAGGTTCCTAGACATTCTATTCGCGCCACGCGTGGACGGTTACCCGCGCGCTATGCGTCTCCCTCTGACACATAAGCGGTTAGTTCGACACACGGCCGCAAGGGCAGTCCGCCGGCTACCGCGCTTACGCACACGTCTCGCTGGTACCTACCTAAGCTCGCCGGAGCAATACTTACTGTATTCGACGTAGTGTTACTGACTTTCAGGCATTGTAACCCCGTAAACATTATCAGTGTAAATCAATCTTTGAAATATATTATATACTCACATCTCGTGAAACTATTCATTCCCCTGAGACTGACGTCTCCCCCATAAATTATATTATATAGGTAGGTATGTAGGAGGTAGAACACAGCGGTATTTCCGCCCAATTGAGCAGTTCGACTGGGGAAGTACCTCCGTCCTACAGAATACCGCGGTTATAATAACTTCGTGTTGTGTTCCCAGCGGTGAGTAGGGTAGCCAGAGCTCACTAGAGAATTTGTGCTGTCAGTGGGATGATAAAAGGCTTGTCCTCTTTACTGACGGCACAGAAACTCTGTGCTTACAGGGTCGGCAGCGAGAGTGTGGCTTCTTTGGTGTTACACCACTTTCCATCAGGTGGGCCGTGCGCTAGTCTGCCACCTAAGCGGTATAAAAAAGAAATCTGTGGTAATATAGACCACCACATAGCACACCATAACTTTCCAAATAACGCCATCTCTTGGATTAACAGATTACTAACACATTGTTAATCTAAATAGTGCCATCTAGCGTCTATGTAAAAGTTAAACGTCAAATCCTTAGGTATATAATAACGCCTTCATCTCCCGATGGTTAGGCAGAGGTGAATTAACACACACCTTTCACAAATCATTGTATTCGGTCCCACGAACTACGAGGTAAGCTTATTACCGTATTCCGTATCGTATTGTTAACTCGAGTCAAGCGTCTGAGGCTGAGACTGGGCTGAATATATATGTCAGATGTTAAACAGCCCTATCATTTAGTCGCTTTGTACGACACCGCATAGGAAGAGATGGGGTGGTCGAAGTTCTCGTAAGGAAGGCACTAACTATGGAAGTGGATGGCTACAAGGGGAGAGGGAGGCCTAAAATGAGGTGGATGGGCTGTGTGAATGATGATAAGGTTAAGAAGGGAGTGAATGTTGAAATGGCTGCAACTAGAGATGAATGGAAAAAGAACACATGTTGCGCCGACCCCAAATAAACTTGGGATAAGGGTAGGTGGATGATGATGATGATGGCTGATTGTGAATTGAGATGAGTTGTGAACCAGGAGGTCTAAAAAGGCCACTTTAATGAAATTGTATCAGGATAATATTTTGTCTTGCGGTGATATTTAAACGAAATTCGAATCTACTTAGGTACAGATTGTCGTAATTTTTATTTTTTATACCACTTAGGTGGCAGACAAGCACGCGGCCCATCTGATGGAAAGTGGTTACCGTGGCCTATGGACGTTTGTAACACCAGAGGAGTCACAGTTGCACTGCCAACCCTGTAAGCACAGAGTTTCTGTGCCGTCAGTGTAGAAGACAAAGCAAGACAAGCCTTTAGTTTTTCCACTGACAGCACAAATTCTCCAAAGAGCTCTGGCTACCCTACTCACCGCTGGGAACACAACACGAAGTTATTATAGCCTCGGTATTCTGTAGGGCGGAGGTACTTCAACAGTTGGACTGCTCAATTGGGCGGAAATACCGCCGTGTCTTATCTCCTATGTTCATATGTGTGACAATTTACCTAATTTTGTGGGAATCAATTGAGATCTACTGGAAATTCGTAAAGATACTAGTTTTAAGCAGAATCGTTCAATGTGACTGGTCAATGTCAATGTCAATGTGACTGTCGGGAATATATCGTAATATTATAAAATTATTGTTTAAATCACTTTTAGTAAATAAGTATATAAATGAACATAAATGTCTAAATACCCACTAAATGTTCACTACTTCATTCTAAAAGCTAGCGCCTACTAAAAATTGATAGCAACATGTAATAAAGCGTTATAAGAATAATTGCAGGCGCTTTGTAGTTAACAAAATATTACTGAACTTAGAATAAAACTACATATATACATGAATTATATTCACACCTGTAAATCTCCGAAGGGGTGGAATGGAATGGAAAAGGACTCCCTTGTCCGCACTTAGCCTCTCTTTCGGGCCACTGTGCGTGCAGAGTACTGGCTAGAGTAGCCAGCCTAGCTCCGCCCAGACGCGCAGAAGCGTACTAGGGGTTTCACAGGCTTCGCGGAGCGGCCTCACTGTACTGAGGATTTGTGATCGTTGATAGGCTACTGCCTCGCATTGCAGTATTACGTGGGCAGCCGTTTCTTCGGCAGCAAAACATCCCCTGCAAAGGGGACTGTCCGTGACATAATAGTGTATCTCCCAAGGGGTAGGCATTACTGTATTAACACCCTTTCTTCGCCAACTATGATTTTCTGTCGCATGTAATAGGAGGCGAGAGATTATTACTGTCAAGCTGCACTTTGCCACGGGCTATATAATACTACTGACGAATTAAGAACAGCCATATTTCTTAGTGGCGTTCTACAAAAACCCTATTCATTCTGTTTCCTATATCAAACTACAAGTTCGCCATTTTGTTTCATATTTTATTACAAATAAAATTTAATTGAAAATGGTTTATTCTTGACATAAAACAGAGTGGGTAGGTACTCAAATATGTTTTAATTTTACAATAAAACCAAAGTTATTTGTGTAAAATGTTAAAATATACGTGGGTTGTAATATATGGAATATTTTATACCGCAGGTATTTGGTTTTATCTTTTTTTACACCACTTAGGTAGCAGAAAAGCACACGACCTACCTGATGGAATGTGGTAATCATGGTTTATGAGCATCTGCTACACCAGGAGAGAGTCACACTTTTGCTGCCGACACAGTAAGAGCAAAAAATTTCTGTGCTGTCAGTGCAGAAAACTAAGTAAGACCAGCCTTTGGTCTTTCCACTGACAGCACAAACACTCTCCAGTGAGCTCTGGCTACCCTACTCACCTCCTGGAATACATTTCTCTGATCTTACGATTGTGACTCCCTTGATATTGTAGACGTCGATAAGCCACGGTAACCACTTTCCACCAGTTAGGCCATTAGCTGTCTACCACCTGAATTATATGAAAAAAGAAATCACTGCACCCATGTACCTATTTTCTTGCAGCGGCCACCATAACATTTGGAAAACTAAATGGCAAAGACAAAAGTGTCAACTTAGCTTTAGAGACAGTCTTCGAGTTTGATGATGAAGACAAAAAAGGCGATGTGAACATACTAACCAATGTTCAAAAGTTTATAGGCAAAGTTAAAAATGTAATTGAAAACAGTAAAGGCGGTAGACGTCACCTGTCAGACGACAATAAAAGGTTTACTAGATTTATTACTCATGTAATAAAAATACTGAAGCGATATGATGATCAAGATCTGGAACGGGTTGCCAACATTGTAGGTGATGAAATGAAAAATCATCACCGAAAAGGTTCAAAATTCCATGACCTAACAAAAAGACTTAGTATACAAGATATTGTTGTAAAAAAAATTGGTGAATTAAAAAAGATAAGTGCTGCAGATATTAGACAATATTTTGACAGCGTAGTTAATAAAATTAACAAAGAAAAATATTTTAAACGTGAAAAACGATTGTTAGATGTTATTAATTCTATGTATAAAGTAGAATCTAATAGCAAACTGAATACATTTTTAGCTGATTTAGACGATTACAGGTCAAAGGCAAGAAAAAATATGGATCTAACGAAAATTATTAGTCAAGGGATAAATTCTATATTCTTTGATCATTATACTAATCTGAACACCGACTTAGTAACATCATTTCTTCCTGATTTGGATGAAGTCTTTAGCCATCTATTTGCTGGTTTCGATAAGGTTACGATTAAAGATATAGAAACTGATTTTCAGTATAGTAAACCAGTAACCAAGACAACAGATTCGTTAAGGACTAGTAGACAAATGTATGTAGAGAAAAATCTTGATATGCAATATATTAAAAATGCTTTTGAAAAGTGGATGTCTGAAGGAGCAAATAAAGAAAGAAAAACTAAAGATAGAAAAGCTCTCGCCCGTCAAGGAAGAAACAAAGATAAATCACGAGGGGTGGCAAGAGAAAAGAGTGCCGTTAGAACGCGTACGGCTGTGACTCAGCGTCCTTACAAGGTACCAACTACAAGAAAGACCTCATCATACGAATACAAAATCGATAATGCACGCAGCTATGGAAACAAAAAACACAGATTTTTGAAAATTGGTAATGAACAATCATCTCCTAAATATAAAAAATACGTAACCAAAACTACTCGACAAGACAGAACACTACGACAAATGTATGTAGAGAAAAATATTGATTTAAAATATGATGCAGATGCTTATGAAAACTTAACTACTACTCATAAGGTACGTACAACGCGTAAACATGTTAAAAATACATATAGAGATGAAGAGGATTCCCACGAAAGATATTCAGATAAGGAAAAAACAATAAAACCACAAAATGCAAAGGAACACGGTACAGAGGAAGACTCCGAGGAGTCAGGTCAAAAACAAAGACACAAAGAAAATGTAGCTGAAAGTGTTTTGTCAGATTTCGTGATTGAATTATCAACTGAAGTACACGCGCCATCAATAACTAAATCACCAGGAATTAAAATAACAAGAATGGAAACGTTCTTTGAAGATACATTAGATAAAGATTTAGACTACGCTGAAGATCTGACTAACAGGTTTAGAAGTAACAGAAAAGAATCTCTTTATTCGGCTCCTACTTTCTTGATTGAATGGTCCACAAAAAGACCGCAGATTGTTAGGAGAATACTACCACGTGGAAGTGTAGAAGATAGAGAACTACACACTCGCAATGCAGAAGAGAAGAGAATAGTCTCGAAGACTGATCACGATTACTCAATCGAAGTTAAAAGAGATAAATACTTGGAGAGATCTCGTATAAACAAACAAAACTACAGGTAAGATCGTGTTGCAGCTAATCTAGGTGTTTAGCAATCAAACTATACAATCATATTTTAACTTATCTGTTTCAGAAATAAGGCAGAACATCATTCAAGTGACAACTTCAAGGATTTAGGAGTCCATTTAGGAAAAATAGCAGAACGGTACCATGGAAATGTTCCAGCATTGAAACAAGAAAGGGAATCTCTCAGTGGGCAACTTAAAATGTCCAGAGCTCCACTGATTTTAGCGAAACAATATGGAGGTTCACATCGCTTTGGGAAAAGTTATTTTAGGCGTGCTCAATCTTTACCACCAACAATATCTGAAGAAGGTCTGTCAATACAAGCAGCTGATGATGATATAAATCATAAGAAATCTAATAATTCTAATACAGCTCCTAACATTGATGGTAATAAACAATTTTTGAAACGTCTACAAAAGCTGGAAAATGAATTAGAAATGGTTAAAACTCAAATAAGAAACGATACTAACGCAGTGAAAGATTTGATTGAAAGTTCACGTAACGATAAAATTAATGTAGATAAAGTTACTCAATTGCAGAAAGCTATTACTGAATTATCAACAAAATCTAATGTGGATATAGAGACCGTTAAAAAATTAAAAAGTATAAACTCTGGCGGTTATAACATCGACATTCGACACAAACAATCATTTGATGTAACTAATAATAAAGAATCCGTAGTAACAAAAGATCATATTCTTCATGATAATCCATTGAAAACTGATAACTCAATAGTAACCAATAAAGAGAACTATGTACAGAATGTTAATAAAAAAGAATATGGAAGGAAAGCTTTTCCTATTATTAAGAAAATTGATGAGGTTAAATCCGATGAACATAAAGCATACGTAAAACCATCAAATTCCGAAGCAATTAATAACATACCTATAAAGAATACAGAAATTGTGTCTGTTACAAGTAATATTAAAGAAACTGAAGCAGATAATAATCAAAAACATAAAGGTTCAATACTAGATAAATCAGACAAAAGGCTTTACTTTAGAGTTAATGATGACTCAGATGAAAACACATTTAATGTGACTGCATACAAAACTTTAAAAGAGAAATACGGTTCTAACAAGAACGAGATAAAAAATGAAGCTATACACAACCAAAATGATACAAAAGTAGAAAACAATCAAGCACCAGCAATTAATGAAGAAGAACATTTAAATGATGTTATTCAAACGAAAACTATCACAAAAGCTGATCAAGACAATCACAATGCTGATAAACCCCCATCAAACAGTACGGAACCAAAACGTGATGAAAAAGTTGATTATGATAAAATTTCAGTTAGAGATAGAGTAATTGATAACTCTGATAAGAATAACGGAACAAGAGTTGATCTAACAACAAAAGTAGATGAACTAGCAAAATTATATGAAGAAACTGTTGCTACTTCAGATAAATTAATTACAGTGACGCCAGTAAACAATATTACAGCAGTAATAGCACCAGGCACAAATAAGTTACCAGGTCATCTAGTGAACCAACTTATCAAAGAGATTGGGGGGCATCTAGCGGCGTTACCTGATACTCATGTGGGCATTGTTCAGAAAAGTGTGGGTAAAGACACAGATGTTAATGTATCACAGAATATGATAAAAAGTGATGGAGTTAAGAATGAAACATTGCCTGTACAACAAAATTTACTGAATACAGATGTCCAGCGTCCTGCGAATGGCTCTATTGCATTGTAGATAATAAATAATATTACTTTTTTTAAAGTTTTTTTATTTCTGTCATCGAGGTGTTCGCTTACTCTTTCATTTGCTTCCGGGTCCTTTAAGCGGGGCGTGAAAAGCATTTGATGAGGCCGTCAAGCTGGGTGTCACCATTGTCACATGGTAGATATGTGTAAGTAATGGTGACACTCTTTTCTGAGACTTTGCCTTCAGTTTATCAGCAGGCGAGGCGAAGTCTAATTGACGTGTCCTATATACACCTTTAAAAAAAACTATCAGTACTGCGGTAATCCCAATTGCATCCGAGATCTTCACCTCGGAGTCTGGGATCCGCTTTTTCCAGTATAACTGCGGGTTTGGCTGATTTTCGATATTTTCCGTGATGCAACTGTAATCGAAGTCAACAACCGAATGTTTATATCGAAGTATTGGACTTGGACCAGTTTTTTTAAAATCTAGGACACGCTAATCTAGTCCCGCGTCCTTTAAGCCGGGCGTGAAAAAGCATCTGATGAGGCCGTCAAGCTGAGTGCCACCATTGTTACATTACTTAGTGTCTTTAATGGTGACCTTCTTTCCTGAGACTTTGCTTTTAGCTTACCATCAGGCGAGGTGAAATCAGGTTGGTGTGTCTTAGATAAAATTAAAAAAAAACGCCAACTTGGCCTTCAATCGCATTATTTTAAAGTCTAAAATATTAACCAATTCAAAAATAGACTGGACAAACACATAAATCAACAAAATCATTGAGTAGTGAAAACAGTGTAGTGAACAATGAGATGCAGGCTGATATCGATTGTTTCAACTGCTGGCCTGTTCCCCAATAATAATAATAATAATAAAATTTAAAGTCTTGAATTTTAGACTTTAAAACAATGAAATTCAAGTCCAAAATTAGCAGAGTGTGTGATGAAACTATTTTCTTTTAATATTGGAGTTTAATGTTATGGAAATAAGTCTAGAATTTAAGTAATTACAGTGTCTGTGGTGCAGTAGCATCGAGGTTGTTTATAAATTAGACATATCTGTTATTTTCAATGCCCAAATATACCTATTATAATACTTCAACCAACTACCACACACACTTACACTTACCCGGCTACCAAGAAAGGTTTTATTTTCCCGCGTATCTTTTATAATGTAATAGAATAGAATAGAATAGATCTTTATTTGCTAGAACATTGTGATAAGGATGTTACAAATTGTGTCTTATGACTAGATACATCATGTTCTGCCTAAATTGGGCATGCAAATTTTCCTTATTATCTAAACACTTTGGCGTACAAAATGATACGAAGTCAAAAGGAAGCTTATACATTTCATACCAGAAGTTTTTTGTAATAAAATTTTAAAATGTATTGAATTTCTTCATTAGATTCACTCATCTTGAGACTTGACAGAACGAAAAACAAATGAAAATCACACATTTTCTTAATTTGAAATTGAAATGAATTTGAAGCACAGGACTACCTAGTTCAGGCACAGCTTAGATAAATATCTCTAAGTAAAGACCTCTATAAGACAATTAACTGGACCAATATATTATACATCTATACTAATATTATGAAGCTGCAGAGTTTGTTTGTTTGTTTGAACGCGCTAATCTCTGGAACTATTGGCCCGATTTGAATGATTCTTTCAGTGTTGGATAGTCCATTTATCGAGGAAGGTTTTAGGCTATATATCATCACGTTACTACTTAAGGGAGCGGAGCATTGATAATAAATGTTAACAAATTCGGCAATTTTTCATACATATTTTGAAGACTAAAACATACAAAGGGATATGAAGCTTCAAAATATACCCCGGGCGAAGCTGGGGTGGGTCAGCTAGTACCTAATATACCTACCCATGCACAATGTTATAAGGCACGATAGATTAAGAACCGTGTAAAATAATTTACAACGATTATAAATAAATTGATATGATTGTTTCTTTTTTTTTTTAATTAAAACAATATTTTTAAATTTTATTAATAAACAAATCAAGAAATAATTTATAAATATTAAATACAATAAAAATAAAATAACTATTATACAACTTATAGCTAAGAAAGATTGATTGATTGATTTGAATTTGGAATTATGTTCTTTAAAATTTTAACTATTAATGATACCGAAACCAGCCAGATGCAAATAGTATAGCCAAAGAGATTTTATTACAAGTTCATACATACTATAATGCGAAAAGATTTTTTCCCCAACCTAATATGTATGTATGATTGTTATATTATTCATTACCTTATATCTTCAAAACTACAGGACTGATCTCTTCAATTAACATATCGTTAGATTAGTCTCGATAACCCAAGTGTTCTTAGCTAGGTGACGCGAAAAAATAACCAACATGGCCGCTGTAAAACGCCATAGTTTAAAAGAAATAAAATTAAATAGGTACAAGATACGCGCGAAAAACATAACCCTTCTTAGCAGTCGGGTAATAAAAATCCGATAGATATTTTTTAATTTTTTTATACCACTTAGTTTGCAAGCACACGGCCGACCTGATGGGAAGCGGTTATATTCCCTAGAAGGTATGGACGTATGCAACACCAGGGGTGTCACACTCGCACTGCCGACCATGAAGAAACCTTCTGATGCCCCTCTTGAAGAACCCCATATTGTAGACGCTTGGGAAAACCGCAGCAGGGATGTCATTCCACAGCATTCCATAGATGCAGAATAAATCGAAACAAATTGGATGACAGGCGGTCTCCATTTTTTTGGCAAAGAAATACGTTTAGGTACTCTTAAAAAGCATGCCAACAACTCCAACAAGCACACGCGATTTTTTACAAAGCAGTACTTAGCGGGTCTGTGTGAAATTATATTCATTCATACATTCTTATTTACGGAGGCGTACTATTGTACCATAATACGACCAAAAAAAAAACAACTCTGTTGTGTCTATGAGAATTTTGGCCGCCTTTTGTGCCGCCATATTGAAATGTGAATGGAGTATCCGGTAAGTGGCCCAAAATTACATTGAAATAGTGAAGTATTTTGTGGAATTTCGGCTTTATAAACTCAGGAATGTTGTGAGAAATGGCGATTCTTTACAAGTAGCGTAATATCTATTATTGGTATTGTAATTGTGACGCCATACGCCACAATAAAGAAAGCGGCAGATTACAAAGTTTTAAAATATTGTTACTAATGTTGTAAGTAATATAATTATTATGAAGTAGGCAGGTATACATGCATACATATAATCATGCCTTTATCCCCGGAGGGTTAGGCAGAGGTGAATTATCACCCACATTTCACCAATATTTGTATTCGGTCCAACGTAATAGGAGGTGAGCCTATTGCCGTATTTCGGGCACTATTGTTGACTCGAGCCATGCAGCTGAGGCTGAGTTTGGGCTGTATATATCTGTCCGATGTTAAACAGCCCTATCCCTTAGTCGCCTTGTACGACACCACATGGGAAGGGATGGGGTGGTCCAAATTCTACTCTGCCGGGAACCACGCGGCCGGGGCGGGAACCACGCGCGAAATGTGGGTGGCTAGCACCTCTGCCTACCCCCTCGGGGATATAGGCGTGAGTTTATGTTATGTTATGTTAATATTACACATTTACCTAAATTAAGGTTCAGACATCAAAGAATTCCCCATCTACGTCAACCAGGAGGGCGGCCAGAAGGCTGGCACCACCACATTGAATGGCAATACCAATCCTTTGCGCACGGTATAAACCAGTCCTCTGGTCACGGGTAGCCCCAATTAAACATTTAAAAATGTAAACAAAAGACTTGGACCCCATGATCCCAGCGTCTCGACCCCAAACGGCTCAAATATTTAATTATCACTTATATTACCATACTTGCGGCGTTTGAGGGTCTCTGCCGACGCAGCAGCAGCGCAGGAGCAGTCTGCCTTCCCTGGAAGATGCTTAAGCGCAAGGGTGTTAGCACATGTTGCATCCCACACCAAATGATTTTCCATCTTCCAAGGAGCCAATGACATTAATTTACAAATTACGGTATAAATCAAAATATCAAAATTTATTTTATAATCGTTGTACAGTATTTTACATGGGTTCTTAATCTATCGTGCGTTATTATATTGTGCATGGGTGGGTATATTAGGTATGTATAATATATATTTGTGCAGTTAATTGTCTTACAGAGGTCTTTATTTAGAGATATTTATCTAAGCTGTGGCTGAACTAGGTAGTCCTGTGTTTCAGGCGTCAAGCGCAGATTAACAATATTTCATAAATTGCAGATACAATTAATTTACTAAGAATATTACAATGCTAGGTGATTCACTACTACTAACTAAAGTTATGTCATGTACATAAAGTCTTAGTTTTGCAACTTAACAGTAATTATCTAATTTAAAATAGACAATCCAACCAAACAGAAAATCAACCATCTCCTTTCCTACACAGGACAACACGTGCAGGCCTTAGATGTCACCCTCACACTGTGCAGAATATACGAGCAAGAACCAAGCGGTTCGGAGACTCTTTTCTTTGCCGCACCACCATGACCTGGAATTCATTACCAGCTCACGTGTTTCCTTCTTCCTACAGTCCCGGGGCCTTTAAGCGGGGCGTGAAAAAGCATTTGATGAGGCCGCCACGCTGAGCGCCACCATTGTAACACTTAGTGTCTGTAATGGTGACCCTCTTTCCTGAGACTTTGCCTTTAGCAGGCGAGGTGAGGTCAAGTTGGCGTGTCCTATATAAAAAAAAAAGTATTAAAGAAGAGTTTATCAAGGATAGCCGTGGTCGTATGCCACTTTTCCCTAGAATGTATTATTTTGTTAGACTAAGTAGGTACGGGTACTAAACTATAGAAGCCGCAGTGAGGTGGGGAAATCCCTTATTGGGTAAGCTTACACTGCTAAATCTGGAAAAGCGTGCGGTGTTAGTCCGTTTGATTTATTGTACCATATGTACCATGGTGAATGATCTGATGAGCTCTTCCAATTAGTCCCATCCTCCCATTTCCTCTTTTCTTTGTCGCACGCGTACCTATGTATGTAAATATCTCATAGTTTGCTCCAATGATACTAAGTAAGAGGAGGGGACTTTCTGCTTTGCGCACGTAAAAAAAGAAAACAAGGTAGGTTCAATAATACATTACTGATAGGCTCTTAAGCAAAACAGGGCTAGTGAGTCGCATCGCCACTTAATAGAGGCTATATATGGCAACGTTCGAGTTTCCGCTGTAGTTGATCTGTTAAAACAAACAGATATATCTATATACACTCGAGAGCAATGAATCCGGGTCACTTAAAGAATCCTAAAAATCTCGGAAACTAAAAATGCTAGGTTAATGCAATAAATTGTATTTAATAGACAATGTAATACTCCTTAAATGAAGGTATTAAAACTTCTTAGTTATTGTAAAGTTATATCATAAAAAAATCAAATTTGAAAAAGGGCCACTTTCGAAGATGGAACTACGAAATTACAGCATTTGGTGTTGCTTTTGTTTGTAATCTGTCATTTATGTGGGTACATAAACCATGTTGATAGTGCTCTATATTCATTAATCAAGCTGAAATTATGTCGCTTACGCCTGAAGAATGCACCAGAATACTTACAATGCTGGAAACCGGCCGGAGTCAGCGCGATACAGCCAGGACTGTCGGTGTGTCGCTGTCAACAGTACAAAGAGTTCTCCGACGTTACGAAGAAACTGGTTCTAACCTACGCAGACCAGGAACGGGCAGAACCAGGTGTACCACAGCACGAGAAGACCGATACTTGGTGAACACCATGCTTCGAAATCGCTTTCTCACAGGAACTGAACTCACCAATCAGTTTCGACGCCTCGGAGGAAGTAACCCAAGTGCATGGACAGTAAGACGTCGGCTTGCTGAATCTAACTTAAAACCCCTTAGACCTGCAAACGGCCCTAAACTGGAGCGTGGGCATCGTATTTCGAGACTAAGTTATGCCCAGAGCCACGTAAATTGGAGTATTGAAGATTGGTCAAAAGTTATGTTCTCCGACGAATCAAAATTTATGCTCTACAAGCACGATGGAAGACACAGAGTGTATCGAAGACCAGGGGAAAGATTCAAGCAAGCATGCATCGAAGAAAAAGTAGCCTACGGTGGTGGGTCTGTACTTGTGTGGGCCGGAATTTCTTCTGAAAGTCGCACAGAGCTGGTGATCATAGAAAACGGCTCTTTAACTAGCGTAAGATATGTGGAAGAAATCCTCAATGATCACGTTGGTCCATTTATGGTCAATTTAGGTGAGGATGCTATATTTATGCATGACAATGCCAGACCTCATACAGGTAGGATTGTGAATGACTACCTTCAAGAGATGAACATTACTCGTATGGAGTGGCCAGCGCGCAGCCCGGATATCAACCCGATCGAGCATGCTTGGGACGAGCTAGGCAGATGCGTAAAACAACGAAACCCTCCCCCAATCACGCTTCGTGAGCTCAAAATTGCTCTCACAGAGGAATGGGAGAATATTCCCCAAAATCGTATAAGGAACTTGGTGTACAGCATGCCAAACCGCGTAAACGCAGTAATGGAAGCACGAGGAGGCAATACGAAGTATTAAAATTCAAGAAAATCGTAATAAAGTTCAAAAATTTCATGTTTCCTATTTTTGTTTTAAGGAGAGATCAGCAGTTTTTTTCTTTATGTAATTTTGTGTTAATAAAATGTATGGTGACTCATATTTTTTTTACTTTCATTTAAGGAGTATTACATTGTCTATTAAATACAATTTATTGCATTAACCTATCATTTTTAGTTTCCGAGATTTTTAACATTCTTTAAGTGACCCTGATTCATTGCTCTCGAGTGTATTAACACGTGAAGCTAATTTTGGATCCCTTATTACGACAATTGCGGGCACGTTTTTCACACTCACACACACACGACGAAGGATCGCAAGCCAAGCTGCCCGCATAATAAGGCAACTCGGGCGTCAGAGGTCGACGAACGACCTCCGCCCCCCATGAGCGCAGGAATGGGGGTGATTGGTAGAGCGCCGCGGCCCGCCAGGCGTGATCACCTTGCCTGGTCAGAGGATCCTCCCTTTGTGTTGGAGGAACATCACACCTCGTTCCTCCACAGTGGTGACCCCGACGTGATCTGATCACGTAACCTTCGCTGAACACATCATCAATATTCTCATCGTCACATCACATTCACTTCTCCCGCATGAGCGGTAATAAAGTCTTCGCCATCCAGCACTTTCGGCCCTTACAAGGACACCATAGCATGCAGCGACCGCTGCAGCCTGGTTACCCTTCGGCCTCACCTGCATCTAAGGCTTACAGTGCACGTAGTACATACGGTCCACGTAAGAAGAGGACATCTCTCCCGTCTACGTGGCACTCAGCCATTACGCAGCATTCGCCCCAATACACGGGGGACTTACCTCGCTTCATCGAGGATTCGCCCCGTCACTGCCGAGGACTCACCTCGCCCCACTGGCGGCTCGCCGAGGATTCATCTCGACGCATCGAGCCCCAACTCAAGGCGTTTCACAGCAGGACCGCAGCACCGCAGCACCGCACTTGTCCCGCGTCTTCGGGACCAGCGGTAGTCCCGACTCACTGGGACTAGCGAGGAAGACTGTTCCACTAACGGAATAAGCGGCGTCCAGTTCTGACGAAACGGAACTACCCAAGACTGGAAATGGCATGCTCATCAAGAGAGCTTAGACAGCCGACTCATTGCGAATCAACCTCCGGTCTGGAGGGGAGTGATAAATTTATTTATTGGCATATCCAATAAATAAATTTAAAATAGAAGTGAAAAAAACTTTAATGAGTAAAGGTTACTATAAAGTGGATGAGTACCTTAATGATGTTAATGCGTGGTCAACATAAGTCTCTTGCTTGCTCGCACAAAATAAATTGTAAACCAAAACAAATTTAAAAAAATAAAAATAATCTAGTTCTAATGTGGTTCGCTGAGTTTCTTGCTGGTATCGTCTCAGTAGAACTAATCTACCGAACCAGCGAAAGAATCATTTTCCAATGGTTTATTTTTACATTATTAAATATTTGTATATTATTTCTTGACATACATATTTGTAAAATTTTGACGTTCATATGTGCTCTTTATGTGCCTAAACTGAATAAATGAAATTGATTCTTTGATTCTTTGGTTCGAGTCAAACATAACCACCCAAGAAGGATTCAGAAAACAAAAAAAAAACAATTTAAAAATAGCCTATACTATACTTTTTTTTTACGTACGCAAAATCCTCACGGGTACCTCCCCACCGAAGCCGTTGGAGGCGGTTATGTCGGACTTGATACAAACCATTGTATAGGCGGTAGAACACACACAGTGAGGCAAAATCCCTCCTAAGGCTAAGAGGTTCCACACTACCTGTGAGTATGGGATTATCAACCAGCCTCAATTGCCAATTGCCCAGGAATTGCGGCGCCTCAATGAATGGGGTTTTCTTAGCGGTGAATACACATACTTGTGTCTTAGTGGGGTTGAATTGGACTAGGATCAGTCGTCCCCAATCGGATACTCCAGAGAGAGTAGTCTCGATTTTAGACACAAGTTGTTCGCGACTCTTCTCCACCTCGGACTGAGGGATATTTGCACGGCCCGTGTAACACGTGTCTCCGGTACTGTCGTCCGCATAACTATGAATGGAGCCATCAGACAGCATGTCATTGATATGCAGCAGAAACAGCGTCGGAGACAACACGGAGCCTTGTGGGACACCAGCGTTTATGTTCATGCGATCCGAGCAGCTGCCGTCGACGACGGCTTGGATGCTTCTGTTGGACAAAAAGCTGGAGATCCATTCGCACAGTCCCTCGGGGAGTCCATAGTACGGCAACTTCGCAAGAAGACCTTTGTGCCAGACCCGATCGAAGGCCTTCGCTATATCGAGGCTGACCGCTAGTGCCTCACCCCGACTCTCGATGGCCTGCGCCCACCGGTTTGTGAGATACACAAGAAGGTCACCGGTAGAGCGACGGTGGCGAAAGTCGTACTGTCGATAGCTCAGTAGATCGTTTCCCTCAAGGTATCTCAGGAGCTGTGTATTAATAACACGCTCCATTACCTTCGAGAGAAGGGAGGTGATGGCGATTGGCCTGTAATTGGTCGGATCTGTCCTGTCACCTTTCTTAGGTACAGGGTGCACGAATGCGGTCTTCCACGAGGTTGGGACCCGTCTTGCGGAGTATGAGAGTGCGAAAAGGCGTGTAAGTACAGGGCACAGCTCGGGGGCACAGTGCTTAAGCACCATCGCCGGTATACCGTCCGGCCCACTCGACTTCCGAACATCTAGGGACTTAAGCTCGCGCCGGACCACCCGTTGCGTCCAAGCCCTGTATGCAGATTGCTTGTAGTCTCTTGCTTCTCTGCAGGGCCTATTAAACTAAGGGGGTTTGCTCTCTCCAGTTGCGATCCAGCGGTTCAGAATATAACATTCCATACCCGCTAGAATCGCATCAGCTACTGCTGTTGCACAGGAGCTGGGATCATTTGAAGTGAAACAAAGCCGCCTCCACGGGTACGACGCGAAGAATTCTCGCAGTCCATCCCAGTCTGCCGACTTGTAGTACCAGACATGCCGCCATTGAGGTGGCCGCGGTGGTTCAGGCCGCGTGAGAGTCACTTGCGCCCGAACGAGGCTGTGGTCCGAAGTACCAAGTGGTGCTTCCACAGTTACTGAGTATTCGTCCGGGCGCGAAGTCAGCAGAAGGTCCAGTATAGAGCTTCTGTGGGTCTTTATTTCTGGTGTTCTAGTAATAGAATGCACCAGTTGAGAGAATCCGTAGGTCAGAACAAAGTCATGAGCAGCCCTTCTCGCAAAATCAATTCTAGGAGACCCGGCGAGCCTATTGCCATTTACCGGGCACTTTATTAACCTGCGATAAATACACACATGTGTGCCATGGTAAAACTTGGGATCGAACCCGAGACCTCGTCTCAACAGTCCATTACCCATACCACTGGGCTACCGCGGTCTTGTAGTATATTGTTGTGGTATATTTATTTATTATTATTATTTATTATGATGAATGGAATAAGGTATTTGAGATTAAAATCTATGCATAAGGTCATATGGTATAAGACAATACAGAGTAAGCTCCCTCGCACACCCTGGTTCATTGATTCTAGTTTACCTAGAAATTATGTAAAGATAGCACTAAGACTCAGATCTGGACATCTGTTGCCGTCCAATTGAGCAGAATACAGAATACCGCGGTCATAATAACTTCGTGTTGTGTTCCCAGCGGTGAGTAGGGTAGCCAGAGCTCACTGGAGAACAGCACAGCGCGAGTGTGGCTCCTCTGGTGCTACTCACGTCCATAGGCCACGGTAACCACTTTGCATCAGGTGGGCCGTGTGCTTGTCTGCCCACCTAAGTGGTAAAAAGAAAACATCTCTCATCGCATACCTAATGAAAAAAACAAATTCGCTAAATTTTGCAATATAATTGAAGAGATACAACATTTGCTAATGGAATGTATTCGGAATAAAGAAGAATGCGATTCACTGCTGACCGAACTAAATCTAAATAGACAGGATATAGGTCATATTCAAACGATCTTAGCTCAATTCTCAATTCTTTATTGCACATATACAGTACAGTACAGTATATAAGAAATATGTACAAAGGCGAGCTTAACTCAGTATGAGTTCTCTTATACAAATATACATACTTATATACATAAACATAATGCATACATATATACACATAAATATATTCAAACTACATTACTGTGATAGGAAATGTTCCCTTGTTCATCTCCTAAAGACGTCCAGGGTATTACTACCGCGAATGGTGTGAGGTAGTGCGTTCCAGAGACGTGCAGCCTGCACCGTGAACGATCCATCGTAGCAGCAAGAACTGTGTGCAGGTGTGCGAAGCAGAAGAGAGGAAGAAAGACGACAGGGTTTGCTGGTACAAAATACTCAAAGCGTTCCCGCAAATAAGTTGGAGCATTAGGATCATTAAGTATGGTATAGAGAAGAGTTAGGATATGAAGGTTACGGCGCTGTCAAATAGGCAACCAGTTCAGTCTTTTGCGATATTGCGTGACATGGTCGTATTTACGAAGACAAAGCGGATTCCCAAATTCTGCAGGCGCTCAAGTTTATAAAAGACCTAAATCTGAAGAGGCTGTGAAATTATGTCGTTTAGCTCTGGTGGTTCAGCAATGATTTAGTGCATCTACTGTGTTTACCCACTTTAATAAATTATTGTTCCTGTATTATGTTGAGAGGTAGGATGGGGTTGGCATATCCTTTATGGATAAAACCCCCAATTAAAATAAAGATTAAAAAAAAAAGTTTATTTCCTATTTTTATTTTTTATTTGTAAATATAGGACACGTCAATTAGACTTCACCTAATGGTAAGCTGAAGGCAAAGTCTCAGAAAAAAGGGTCACCATTACATAAAATATACCATGTTTGTTTATGGGCCGCGGCCCGCCAGGCGTGATCACCTTGCCTGGTCGAGGATCTTCCCTTTATATTGGAGGAACATATCACCTCGTTCCTCCACAGAGGCTTAAGGAGGTAGGATTTCAGCCCGATTGAGCAGTCCGACTGGGGTAGTACCTCCGCCCTACAGAATACCGCGGCTATAATAACTTCGTGTTGTGTTCCCAGCGGTGAGTAGGGTAGCCAGAGCTCACTGGAGAATGTGTGCTGTCAGTGGGCTTGTCCTGCTTTGTCTTCTACTGACGGCACAGAAACTCTGTACTTACAGGGTTGGCAGCGCGACTGTGACTCCTCTGGTGTTACAGAGGTCCATAGGTCACGGTAACCACTTTCCATCAGGTGTTTGTCTACCAACAAAGTGGTATAAAAAAAAAATGTTACAATGGTGACACTCAGCTTGACGGCCTCATCATATGCTTTTTCACGCCCCACTTAAAGGACCCGGGACTATAGGAAGTATGAAACACGTGGGCTGGAAATGATCGGATATTCTGCACCGTGTGAGGGTGACATCTAAGCCCTGCACGTGTTGTCCTATGTAGGAAAGGAGAGGGTGGGACTAATTGGAAGAACTCATCAGAACTTTCACCATGGTATGGATGGTAAAATACTGTCAAGGATGCAATATCTTGACGTATCTGCAAAGGCTCTAGGGTGTTCATGACCTCAGGATAGATAGAAAATTCTTTATTGTACACCAACAGATTTACAGTAGGACAAGTAGGTAGCATGTATACAGTTCAATGTACAATGGGCGGTCTTATCGCTGAAGCGATTTCTTCCAGGCAACCTTGGGATGATCAGTAATGTTATGAAAACAAAAGATATGGTGTAGTTACCGACTAAACTTAAATAGATAGTATATTAAAACAAAAGAAAGAGAGAAAAGTAAGTAAAATAAAATTAATACACGGCTTTACACAAAAAAATATCAACATAAATACTGACATACAAACACATATACATGTATTAAATAAATATATACATAAAGTAGATAGTTCGTACTAATACGAAGGGAAAATAGTGAGTGAGCACATAATTGTGAGCTATTACCTACTGCGCACAACATGATAGGTAGTGGTTCTTGACCATTAATTTAAATACATTTAGGGATTTTGCCCGTCTGATGTTCAGTGGCAACGCGTTCCATAAGCGCACCGCCCTGACAGTGAAAGATTCTCAGGATTCAATAGTGAGTCTGTAGCCGACGGCAGACAGCAGCAGCAGACGCATGCTGCAGTGATACAGCATACCGCTTAATCGATTAATTTTTTTTTATACCACTTAGGTGGCAGGCTAGCACACGGCCCATCTGATGGGAAGTGGTTACCGTGGCCTATGGTCGTGTCAACACCAGGGGCGTTACACTCGAGCTGCCGACCATGAAGAAACCTTCTAATGCCTCTCGTGAAGAACCCCATATTGTAGGCGTTTGGGACAACCGCAGCAGGGAGGTCATTCCACAGCTTGAGTGTGCGTGGGATGAAGTTTCTTTCATACCGCACCGTCTCAGGTCGTAATGTGTGAGGATGAATTCCCTGCCTATGGCGAGCGGTGGGATGATATGTAGAATATAGCTGTGGGCATCATGTCAAACAATTCGTCTGAGAACAAACCATTGTATGTCAAAAATATTGTTGAAATCAAATCAAATTTTAACATAACATAACATAACATAAACTCACGCCTATATCCCCGAAGGGGTAGGCAGAGGTGCTAGCACCCACATTTCGCCAGTTTATGTTTAGGTCCCAATGTAATAGGTGGCGAGCCTATTGCCATTAACCGGGCACTTATAAACCTGCGATAAATACACACATAACTTCGAAAAGCATAGAAAAGTCATTGGTGCCATGGTGAAACCTGGGATCGAACCCGAGACCTCGTCTCAGCAGTCCATTACCCAAACCACTTTTATAATAATGTTACTTTTATAATACTTTTATAATACTACTTTTATAATAAAATTAACTTTTGTAATAATGTAGTTTTGTAACAATAGGACCGTTTTCACGTTTCGGAGTTCAACAAGTAAAGTAGAATGAAACGACACCAAGGAACTACAATAAATCAAAACAATATTGAGATCTGACATTTATAACCTGTTTATTTTAATTACATAATTGTTTTATGTCTTGTAACAGTGCGTGTATAAGGTCTTGTAACGGTGCAGTCGTGTACAGTACCTGTTATGACTTACAGTGCCGAAACGTGGACACCTATAGTGGTGCTGGTACATAGCTTAAAAGTCACGCAGCGGGCTATGGAGCGAGCTATGCTTGGAGTTTCTCTGAAGGATAGAATTCGGAACGAGGTTATCCGACAGAGAACTAAAGTTACTGACATAGGTCTCAGAATAAGCAAGTTGAAGTGGCAGTGGGCTGGCCACGTTTGTCGAAGGACCGATGACCATTGGAGTAAACGAGATCTAGAGTGGAGACCACGAGAAGGTAAACAAAAGGTAGACGCCCCCTAGCCAGATGGACGGACGACCTGAAAAATGTGGCTGGGACGGACTGGATGCGGAAGGCGGAGGATCGGAGAAAATGGCGGACATTGGGAGAGGCCTATGTCCAGCAGTGGAGTACAGTGTGCTGATTGATTGATTGAGTTAATAATTAACATATAATAACTCGTATATTCATAAATTAGATACAATAAAACTAAAATAACTATTATATATATATATATAGAAAGAAAGAAAGAAAGAAATATTTATTTGGCGCAAGGTGGTCACAGAGATAACAATAACCAACAACATATTAAAAAAAAAAAAAATACAAGTAAAACAGTGGCTCACAGATACACCAAATAGGTGTCCAGTTCAGCATGTGCCAGGTATAAACCTGACGCTGGTTTTCAACTGGAACCTAATTTGCCAGTGACACACGGACACAGAACCATCGAAGTCGAGTGTGAAAGTATAATGCATGAGGGTATGTAGAAGTTATGTATATATATATATACATAACATCCGATCAAGCGACATAGTCATGTTGTGGCTAACCTCCGTAAATAAAGATTAAAAGTGCCAAGCGGTTCGGTGACTCTTTCATCTGTCGCACCATTAAGGCCTGGAATTCATTACTGCTGGTTTCCTTCTTCCTACAGTCCCGGGTCCTTTAAGCGGGGCGTGAAAAAGCTTATGATGAGGCCGTCAAGCAGAGTGTCACCATTGTCACACGGTATGTGTAAGTAATGGTGACCCTCTTTTCTGAGACTTTGCCTTCAGCTTACCATCAGGCAAGGCGAAGTCTAATTGACGTGTTCTATTTAAAAAAATATATATACATACAACTTATAGCTAAAAATAATTAAAATGCGTCGTGGAATTCCTCCTTTGGTGGTAGCGTTACCACACACACACTGGAATTCCTCCTTTGGTGGTAGCGTTACCACACACACACACACACACACGTGAAGTAGAGGTTTTTGATGCCGCAAGGCGAAACCGGTTTCAATATGTGTAACAATAAATAAAAAAAAACAGAATCAACTGTGTAACTAATTAAAACTATCAACAATATTTCCACCACCACGCTACCACGCATAACCACCGCGGTAGCCTAGTGGTATGGGTAATGGACTGCTGAGACGAGGTCTTTGGTTCGATCCCAGGTTTCACCATGGCACACATCAATGACTTTTCGATGCTTTTCGAAGTTATGTGTGTATTTATCGCAGGTTTTTTTTATGGGTGGTAGAAACTTGGTGGCACAAATTTGTCTCAAGTTTCGACCGGGTAGGTACCACCGTGCACTATTGCGAAAAACCCTCCATAGCAATTCAATCTCGGTTGGATTGTGTTCAGGGGTCAGCAAGTGCATAGCCGGGCAGAGGTGGTGGTTGTCGCAGCACTAGTGGGACCAGTGGGTCTTGGCGTAGTCTAGTGGGGATGGCGCGGGGCGATGCGCCGAACAGGGAGACCTGTAGAAACGGTGGTGCCGCTGGCCGCCCGCGGTATAGTACAGGGGCCCAACTGGGGTTAACCACCTTGGGAGGCTGCCTCACCAGGCCGCGCATAATCCCGATATGGTTCGTCGTGCCGGTTGGTGACCGGAATTGGGAGCCCGGCGACCATACTCGGGGGGGTACGGGGGCCCTTCCGTTCGGCGCGTCGGCTCTCGCCATGCCTCACATTCATAGATAAAACCAATATCCCGCGCTTTGTCACACGGTGCTGCGGCGGCAATCACCTCTTTTTTTACGCCTTCTCCCACCCAAACTCATGGCAGCGCAATTCAAGGAAATAGGCAACACAGCGGCTCGACACACTCCCAAAAGCTTGCTATTTGAGGTGGAGTCCACTAACATCTGTGGGCTCCATGCAAACCTCAACGCCGTCCACCAACACCTAGAGACGGCGAAACCTGCCATGTTTTTTCTAACGGAGACGCAAATACACCGCCCTGACGACACGACCTACTTGCTCTACCCTGGCTATGTTCTTGAGGAAAGTTTTCGTGCAAAAGCCGGGGTGTGCGTGTTTGTTAGGGCGGATGTTTGCTGTCGCCGTTTGCGCTGCCTAGAGGACCCATCCTTCTCCATCCTTTGGGTACACGTAGACCATGGCCCTACGAGTCAGATCTATGTGTGCCTCTACCGTTCCCATACAGGAGATGCTGAGACAACTCGACTCTTTGAATATCTGAGTCAGGCGGCAGATGATGCGCAGGAGCGATTTCCGAATGCCGAAATGGTGTTTTTGGGGGATTTTAACGCCCACCACGAGATCTGGTTGGGCTCCTCCAAAACAGACCATGCGGGAAGAGCCGCCCACGCGTTTGCTCTGGCGCACGGCCTGACCCAATTGGTGCACGAGGTCACTAGGATACCAAGAAGGTCGGGCCTAGCACCTTCTCTGCTAGACCTTCTGCTGACGAGTGATCCGGACCGGTACAGTGTATCGGTGCGAGCCGCTTTAGGCAACTCCGACCACTGTCTGGTCTGTTCCACGGTGCCCATTATAGCGCCCCCACGACCCGTGCAGGGGAAGCGGCGTCTCTGGCACTACTCGTCAGCGGACTGGGATGGACTTCGTGACTATTTTGCGTCCATCCCGTGGGTTGAGCGCTGCTTTGAAGGTAAGAACCCATCGGATTGTGCTACTGCTGTCGCCGGTGAGATCGGTCTGGGTATGGAATACTATATCTCATACACCGATGTCACCGGTGACCGCGGGGTGCGCCCTTGGTTCGGGCGCGAGTGTGCGGAAGCTTTTGAACAAAAACAGTCTGCGTACCGCGCTTGGGTAAGGGCGCGCGACACGCGCCATCCCAATCTGGGCCACTTCAAGGCGGCGTACAACAGAGCCACAAAGGTCTGCAGAAGGGCCTACGTCAGAGCGGATGCCCTGCGCATAGCGCGGCATGGTCAAGAGCTAGTGATGCATCCCACGGGAAGCCGTGGCTACTGGCGACTGGCTAAAGCCGTGCAAGCCAACTTCTGTCAGCCTTCGCTGCCTCCGCTGCGTAACCCTGATGGATACCTGGCCCATGAGCCGCAAGAGAAGGCAAATCTGCTGGCTAATCTCTTTGCGGCCAACTCCCGAATCGATGATTGTGGTACGCAGCCACCAACACTATCCGACAGTGACCACGCGATGCCTGATATCCATATCAGGCAACGCGATGTCCGTGCAGTGCTGCAATCACTCGATATCCGGAAAGCCAGTGGTCCGGATGGTATTCCAGCGGTAGTCTTGAAAAAATGTGCAGCGGAGTTGTCTCCAATGCTTACGCGCCTGTACCGGCTATCCTACAGTTCGGGTACAGTGCCTTTGCCTTGGAAAGAGGCGAATGTTCAGCCGATTCCCAAGAAGGGGGATCGCTCGGAGCCAGCCAACTATCGACCCATAGCCGTCACCTCAGTGCTGTGCAAAGTGTTCGAGCACATAATCAACAAACAGCTCATGCGGCACCTAGAGGATCACTCCTTAATTAATGACCGGCAATATGGCTTCAGACCGAAACGGTCAACGGGTGATCTTCTAGCATACGTTACCCATCTTTGGGGTGAGGCTATGGACAAGCACGGCGAGTCACTGGCAATTAGTCTTGACATCGCCAAAGCTTTCGATAGAGTCTGGCACAAATCGCTTCTTTCCAAGCTACCTGCCTTTGGTCTGCCTTCTAGGCTGTGCAACTGGGTTGCAAGCTTCCTGCAGGGGCGCCGTATTCGCGTCCTTTGTGACGGACGAGCTTCGGAGTTTCTGCAGGTTAATGCTGGCGTGCCCCAGGGGTCCGTCTTATCACCCACTCTCTTTCTTCTGCATATCAACGACATGCTGTCTACCGGCAATGTTCATTGTTATGCAGACGATAGCACTTTGCATGGGAGTTATCATGGACATCCTGCGGCCAAGCAGTCGGATATCGCGGAGAAAAGGCAGCTTCTTGTCACTGAGCTTGACGGGATCCTGAATCACATTTCTCAATGGGGCTCTAAGAACCTGGTTGAGTTCAATGCCAAGAAGACGCAGGCATGTGCGTTTACAGCAAAAGTATCTTCTTTCCTTCCCCTCCCCACTCTTCAGAGCACGCCACTGCCACTGCAGGACAATCTCAATATCCTAGGTATGGATGTTCGCTGCAACCTGAATAACAAAAACTACATCGAAAGTATCATCAAAACAGCCTCACGAAAACTCGGAGTCCTGAACAGAGTGAGACGATTTTTCACGCCGGAGCAGCGGTGTCTTCTATACAAGACACAAATTCGCTCCTGTGTGGAGTACTGCTCGCATCTCTGGGATGGTTCAGCAAAGTACTTACTAGATGCTCTCGACAGGTTGCAGCGACGTGCGGTCCGCATCATTGGGAATCCCGAGATCACGAACACCCTAGAACCTTTACAGCTGCGTAGAGATGTTGCGTCCATGGCTGTATTTTACCGTTTGTACACAAGACAAAAACGATAGCCTGTCTAGTGATATAAGTATTATACATATCTTTATATTGATTTTGGCAAGCAGAAAAGGTCACCAGTATGTTCTACATATATGTGTGTGTAACAATAATTCGTTTCCTCACTCACACACACTTACACACTTGCAAATTACAATTGATTCAAAACCATTCGTATTTATTTATCATCCATCAGTTAAACTTTCTTTAGTAATAAGAATAACTCATAAAATTCTTATTACTACGATATGAACGTAATTTTTGATAGAATCTTAGTAAGTCTCCGTGACCTCGGGGTTTACAGTTTCGTTTTATAAGTTTTAAAATATCGCAAAGTTTTGAGTTCGATTCACGGTCAAATTTTACTTTTTGAACTTTTAAATATTTGTATATCTTCATGTTAATTACTTACCTATTAAGGGAATGTTGAGGTAACATCACAAAAGTATCTTGATATTTTAGTTATAATTTTATAGCAACTTAAATCAGTAGTATTTTTATTATTACTGAGCGAGTATTGTTGCACACACATTGCATGAATGTTTCTCGTATTGGAATTTATGCTACCCTCATTCTCATGATTAAAATAACATGATAATTTTATTTTTATCTGTCAACAATTGGATGCCTTGTGCTTTCCACACGGTTAATTAACAACTTTTTTATTTATTGTTTTTTATTTATAAAAATGAATCAACAACTTACAACTATTATGAGAGTGCATATTATTACTTTGCATGAGCAAAATATTTGAATACATGAAATATCTCGAAAATTGAACATATCGGTAAGTAGTGTTTTCTGCAATTTATTATTATGAAAGTTATTTGATCTTATAATCATCATCATCCTGGAGAATCTATATATCTCCCAATACTAATAATAAACAAAAATATATAAGTAGGCATATAAATTTTACAGAATTTTAACAAGGAATTTTATTACTTTTTTTCCATTACAGAGCAGCGGTGGGTGCGCTGATATGGCGATTCAGGCACCAGAGACCGTCTTCGGCCTGGCCCCAAAGCCTTTGCCTACACCGATGCGTGTTCTTTGCATAAAGAGGTGGTTGAAAAACATATTCAAAACCCCTTCCACCCGTGTTATGGCCACCAAACACCATGTTACATTGCAAACAGTAAGGAACCATCCTCGGGCAGCTAGGATCAGATGTCGCAGACCGGCAAGAAAAATTTTGACGTGGGATCTTCATCGTCGAAGTAGGTTTAGGTTTGCCAGGGGATATTTAAATTTTGACTGGTGCAACAATATAGTAATATTTAGTGATGAAAAATATTTTAAATCAGACAGGGATGGACGCAAAATTTTATGGAGAAAAACAGGTGAGCGATATTGCTAAAAAAAATATTCTACTGTGCAGGTCTAGTGGTCATATTACTTGAATTATTTCTGTTTAATTATATTGCAAATCTGAATTTTAGTGGTTTCAATTATACTTGGTATATATACTTCGGTATAGGTAACTTGGAATAATTAAAACCACTATATACTATCTAATATATAGGCAAATTTAAGCAAATAAATGACTATTATTATCTATAAGTATTATTTTATAATTCATATTTATAATAAAAGTTGGAATTTGTTGCGCCATTTCTTCTCCACTAGTGCTTAGGAACTAAAAGATGTAGGTAATTATGTGGCATCATTTTGAGAAATAAAGAAATTGAACTGAAAATAAGTGAGTGATGTTATTGTTAACAAAATGAGAAGTTATTATATTTGCATATAGTATAATTTCTAAACGTTAACATGGTGATTCACTACACTTTAGTTACTGAAAGTTAATTAGTTTACCTACCTGCGTCCATGCTTGTCTGATTTAAACATCCAGAGGGATAATATTGAATAACCTATTTATTATATAAAGAATGTGTAATGTATAAACCTAAACCTGTTGCACTCGGCCACATGGATTTCAATTATCCCGAACAATAGTATATGACTATTCTTAGGTCTACTAAATACTATTTAGCAAAAATGTTTATCAAAATCTGTCTAACTGTTTAGAAGGAGTTTAGTTACAAACATTGTGACATATATATATGTAGTTCTACGACACAACACAATTAAATTATTAATTATTACTGAACAATCTTACTTTATTATTATATCGTTGAAACAATGATGTTGTTTTATTTTCCATATTGTTTTTGAGACTACGGAATACTAAGTATAAAAGACAACAGAACTGTATGGTTCCTTAATATAACAAACAAAATAAAGAACAAAAACAAAACTATTTATTAATCAAAACTAATACATTAATACATTTGCGGTTCGAACTCGCTACCTTTATAATGCCATTACGCCTATAATACCACTCAACTGCGTGAGCCTGTGCTAGTTTAACGAAATTTACCTTCTCATTCGATGGCAGGCAAATCACTCACTAACACATATACAATCGTTCACGATTCATGATCGTGCACACTGGCACACATAAACATAATACACTAATACGCCTGTAACGATGACGCACACATGTGACTTCAAAGCAATGGAGTTATTGTTTTTGACTGTTCACACACATATGTAAAACATACGGGTGTTTCCACTTGACCCAAATGAGAAATAGATTTTATTAGATAGATAGGCTAACGTTTTTGTCTTGTGTACCATGGGGAGTGTTCTGATGAGCTCTTCCAATTAGTCCCACCCTCCCCTTTCCTACACAGGACAACGCGTGCAGGTCTTAGATGTCATCCGCACACGGTGCAAAACATCCGATCAAGAACCAAGCGGTTCGGAGACTCTTTCCTCTGTCGCACCATTAAGGCCTGGAATTCATTACCAGCTCACGTGTTTCCTTCTTCCTACAGTCCCGGGTCCTTTAAGCGGGGCGTGAAAAAGCATATGATGAGGCCGTCAAGCTGAGTGTCACCATTGTCACACGGTATGTGTAAGTAATGGTGACCCTCTTTTCTGGGACTTTGCCTTCAGCTTACCATCAGGCAAGGCGAAGTCCAATTGACGTGTCCTATATAAAAAAAAAAAAAAAAAAGGTTTATCAGTGCCCGGCAATAGGCCACCTATTACATTGGGACCTAAATATAAAATGGCGAAATGTGGGTGTTAACACCTCTGCCTACCCCTTCGGGGATATAGGCGTGAGTTTATGAGTTTATTATGTTACAATATTTTCACATTCAAATCTACTTCATCGATAAGTTAAGGAGTCCCTGACAGATTGTTAAGGGTTTGCATGCGCTCCACATTATGTCGTTCGGTCTCCAATCCGGATCTCCACATTACTGTATCGGGTCAAGAAACGGTGTACCCAATTGTGGACTGAGTTCTTTAACCGAAGGTCGCTAACCAGAGGTATCTGGTACCGAACTATTCCTAACCATCTAAGTGGAATAAAAAAAAATGCATCTGCTGCGGGGGTCTGCAGTCGGCTACAAAATCACACCTAATGTTGACCAACATAAACAATATTTCAAATAAATGAGTCATTGAGAAATGGATCCTTTAGTATCTCCTCCGAAATATCGTATTGATTAAAAATATTCCCAGGATTCATATTTCTACGACCAGATATTTTAGCTTTCATTCTTTCAGCTACTTTTTTATGTAACGTCTTTCTTTCCTTCCCATCATTCTGACGTAATTTCTGCCTGTAAACATCGAAGTCTAGCGACGGTGGTACATGTGCCCTACCAGAACTGATGCGTCCTAACACATTTCTTACAAGATCTTCTGTACTGTCGAGAATTAGCTTCTGTTTACCTGCTTCTGGTGCCATAGGACTTCTGGTAACTTCTAAGTCTTCAGGAGGAACTGGGTATCGTGGAATATCTTCTTTATTTTTAAGCTCTACAGGCGCTGGAGGTAATATAACTGCCATATTACTGTTTAGAGCCACCTTTCTTTCACCTGGAGGTGCTGGTGCATACATATCAGTGGTCTTTATTCCAAAGACGTTACTAACCGTTAGTTTATTAGCATTATCTAAATCAGTTAAATTAATAGCTTTATCTGATAACATTCTTCTTCCACTGAATGGTACCATTGTTGACCATTCTTCGTTAACAACTCTTGTTCTTTCTTTAAGTTCTGCACTTATTTGTTCTAGAAATGCCTTGTGATTAAATGTTTTCCAGTCAATAGCATCGTCTATACGTTCATCGTTTAATTTCTTTTGATATTCTGCGGAATTCAAGAATGGATTCCTTCTGTTGACAAATTCAGCATCAGCATCATTAGCTTCACCTTTATCGTTATTCTTGTCTTCGACCAGCTGACCTTCCTCGTTAAAAGTCATGCCTTCCGGTAAATCCATTTGATCTCGACGTTCTCCATAATCCATATCGAAATTACGTCTTTTTACTTCCAATCTATCGCCATTTGGGTTTAACTGTTCAATTTCAGGATCTATGCTTAGTGGAATTTCTGTTGTTACTGTTTCTGGAACGACAATTTCTTTATTATCTGAAAATTGCACATTGTCGATATCTTTTATATTTTGTACATTATTAAATGCATCTGAAATAGGGTGTATTGTTTCTGCAATTGTTTCAATATCACCATCCTGTGTCACCTCCTTTATGGTCTTTTCTGTAATAGTTTCTCTTTTGCCTGTAATATTTAAATTGTTTTAACTTTATGCATAAGTAAACAAGGATAGTGAATTGGCTTAAGTGGTATATGTATATCTATCTATTAGAACTTTTGTAAGGCTCTTTTTATCAGAATACTAAAAAAACAAATTGCTATTAGTATTCGTGTTGATTCTTGTGTATTAGCTTCTCTTGTATACTTATTGTATATGTTATGCTGTTAAAGTCTGAAAATATTAACACCATGTTGATCGTGAAACTTTCGCAATGCTAGACCTACAACATTCTGGCGTTTTCATTCAACAGAAAACATTAAAAATATTCTCAGCCAGGTGATACACTTCGTATTGTGTTCCCAGCGGTGAGTAGGATAGCCACAGCTCTAAAGGCTTGTCCTGTTTTGTCTTCTACGCTGACGGCACAGAACCTCTGTACTTACAGGGTCAGCAGCGCGAGTGTACTCCTCTGGTGTTACACACGTCCATAGGCCACGGTAACCACTTCCAACCAGCTGGGCCATGTGCTTGTCTGCCACCTAAGTGGCAAAAGATTAGCTGATGTTGTAGCGTACCTGATTCCTGATCGTTATTCCTTTCATTAACTGTAGTATGTTTTTCATTATCATCACGTTTGGATTTATCAGAATTGGCATCATCATTATTTGTATGTTCCTTCTGTATAATATTTTTTCGTTTATTAGAATGGTTATCCAAAAATTTGCCTTCATTGGAATTATAATATTTTTGTGAAGTCGGAACAGTATATTTATTATTTCTTCTAAATAAATTTCTATTAGGAACATATAAGTTTACTGCGTCAGTCGTTTCTGTAACAAGTGCGTTGTCATTCTCTATTACTTTAAATAATCTAGTTAAAATAATCTGTTTTAGTTTTCTCTCTTTTATATCAACATCTTTTAAAAATATTTTGACTGGTAGCGTAGTGGCTGTGAGTGACGGTGCAGTACGAGTTTATGAGAGATCTTTGGTTTGGAATCTAGAGCAAAGTATTTTTGCATTTTTAATTAAAAAATTCTCAATATCAGCACGACGTCCGGAACACTACTGAAATATAAATGTACGAAACATGCCTAAGCTAATTGTTTTTTTTTTATACCACTTAGTTGGTAGACAAGCACACGGCACACCTGATGAAAAGTGGTTACCGTGGCCTATGGACGTTTGTAACACCACAGGAGTCACAGTCGCGCTGCCAACCCTGTAAGTAGAGTCTATGTGCCGTCTGTTTAGAAGACAAAGCAGGACAAGCCTTTAGTCTTCCCACTGACAGCACAAATTTTCCAGTGAGCTCTGGCTACCCTACTCACCGGTGGGAACACAACACGAAGTTATTATAGCCGCGGTATTCTGTAGGGCGGAGGTACTTCCCCAGTCGGACTGCTCAGTTGGGCGGAAATACCGCCGTGTCCTACCTCCTAGTAATTTCCGTCCAATTGAGCAGTCCGACTGGGGAAGTACCTCCGTACTACAGAATAACGCGGCCATAACCTCGTGTTGTGTTCCCAGCGGTGAGCAAGGTAGCCAGAGCTCACTGGAGAGGTTTTGTGATGTCAGTGGTAAGACCAAAGGCTTGTCTTGCTTTGTCTTCTACACTGACGGCACAGAAATTCTTTGTGCTTACAGAGTTGGCAGCGGGAGAGTGACTCCCCTGGTGTTGCAAACGTTCATAGGCCACGGTAACCATTTTCTATCAGGTGGATATGCTTGTCTGCTACCTAAGTGGTATAAAAAAAACGTAGGATACTTTTAATCATTTCAGTTTTCTGATTAAAATAAGTACTTGATTTATCTTTTGGAGATCCCAGGTTTGTTATACCTTCAGTTCTTTGTGTACTTTCAGTTTCTTTATCAATATTTTTATTTACAGACAAGGTTTCATTTATAAAGAATAATTCAGCAATTTCTCTATCTTTCTCTACTACTTTACTTTTTAAATTTTCAATCGTTTCACTATCATTCTTTACTTGAAATTTCATCGCGTTTAATTCATTTTCAAGCTGTTGTATTCTTAATAAAACTTTCGCATCAAGACTATCAATTTCGGTTTCAAAATCTTTATAATTAATATCTCTAGTCTTATTTACTGATTGGTTTTCATTGGCTGCCCTTCTATACTTAACAGGCTTATTAGAATGTGTGACAGATCTGAAATGAAGTAAAATACAATAGATTCGAGTGATAAAGCAATTTATAGGCGATAGACTAAATTTCTTTTTCATAAAGTGAAGGAAAGTCCGGATTATATTTAGCAGGGTAAATACCTGTGATATTATTTTTATTCTGTATGCTTTGTTATTTTTAAACTATCGGGGTGTGAATTCATAATTATCCAACAGTTCGGACCTGTTCGCGATTAAATCATGGAACTTCCTATTTTCTGCTGACGTTTCTGGGTAAACATACCCAGAAGTCCTTGATCTACCTACTACAGAATACCACGTTTGTGTTCCCGGCGGTGAGTAAGGTAGCCAGAGTTCAATTGAGAGTATTTGTGCTGTCAGTGGGTAGACCAAAGGCTTGTCCTGCTTTGTCTTCTGCACTCTCTGTGCTTACAGGGTCGGCAACGCGTGTGTAACTCCCCTAATGTTGCGCACGTCCATAGGTCGCGGTAACCACTTTCCATCGGGTGGGCCGCGTCTGCCACCCAAGCGGTATAAAAAACTAGGTGAACTTAGAATTATGTTCAGCGTTTACTTGGATAAATTCTAGTGCATATGGATTCACAAAAGAGCATGAGCAGTATTCAATATTAAACTATTACCGTTCACGAGGCCTTCCCTAATATGCGCTCTAGCACTAAATCCTCCACTTTCCATATCCGTTCAATCTCAGCTAGCAGCAGAGAAACTGCTCATCAAAACAATTGAAATGAGTTCAAACTCGAAGAGATTGTGTCGTTTAATTACGAAGTTTCCTTGGCCACCTTCCAGAACTATCATCTTCTCAGCACCATATCATTATATAATTACATTGTCACACGGTTTTTACATGTATTCAAAATGTCAGTTCAATCGATAACCGGGAATGCGATCAAATTTAATATGTAAAAGGATTGATGACAAATATCGGGGCGGATAAAAAATCATTGTCTCATGCATTTACTTACTTCAACCCTTCAGGCATTCTGTTTTTCGGTACAAACGGTGTTTTAACATCCACTTCTATGAATCCTTTATAAGTAACTGTTCGCACTGATATTTTCTGTCGTACTGTCTGCTTTTTCGTGCTTTTAATTTTTCTTCTTACTATTTCAGGTCTTAATGTCACCCAGTTAGAATTCACTGTCAATAATAGCAATCTGTTCACTTTGTTCCGAGCTTCTGTTCTCAAACTTCTGTAGGTGTTTGTGTAAGGCACTCTACTTAACTTTTGTCTATTTGGATGATGTGATCGTTTTCTGTTAAAGTTTTGATACGCTGCTGGAAATTGGACGTTTTCAGCTGTTAAATGTATATGTTTATGTCCGTCTTTGAACAGAAAAGTATTGGATGTGAAGGATACAAAAACGATCTTAAATAGTGAATATCAACGTAATCGGTGCAGCAAATTCTGAATAAATTGGCTATGATAGACGGATAGATAAGAGTAATTTTACTTGGATGTGCGTAATCTTATAACAGCATAGAATATTATCTAAACAAAGTTAAGTTAGTTTATTGAAATAATATTCTTAAACTATCATGGTAAAATGAAGACAAGGTATCAAGACATTTTAAAGTAGTAGAAGATATAAAAAAAAACAATATATCAACACGTACCTGTAGCACCAAATATTATATACAACAAAAGGAACCAATCACTTGCTAACATTTCAATTATCTATCTTACAACACATTCTCATATACAGCATATTCCTTAACCTTTACATCCAACTAGATCAAACTTAGTACAGAATAGTACAAGTTTGGATGTTCAAACTCATCATCGACGTTTTCTTTATAACATATTAGAATTTAATCAAACGCTTTATAGATGTTTCTTGATAGTTCATCATTATCATCCTTCTCTAGAAGTATTTCTTGTATTTCTAGATCAGAATCTTTGATTCTATCGTGTCCTAGAAGTATTTTTTGTATTTCTAGATCAGCATCTTTGTTTTTATCATCTGGAATGAATTTCACTACCCACAGTATAGTCTAGTCTTTATCAAACCTTGTATAAATCACAAGTGATTTCGACGAATAAAATATCGACTTTTGAGTCTACTGTGGAGAGTAATAAATAGTAAATTTAATATATTTGATAAGTAAAATTGATTTGAAATAATATTTTAATGTTCAGATAACATCGGTGTAAAATGATGCTGTGTGCCTTGATTCATATTTATGGAATATTTTTTACTTCAGGTGGGTTAAAGATTCGAACTATTTCGTGGCTTTTTTCTTCTTCACCTTAGCGTTAATACCAGTCGCATCCGAAGTTCTCACCTCGGAATCTGGGGTCCGCTTCTTCCTGTCTAACTACGAGTTTTCCGAGGTATTGACGAAATAGTTTAAAAAACGAAATAACACACTATTAGCACGCACTACAAAAAATTACAAAATAATTCGGGCATTTAGTTTGATGATTCAAGAGTTTTCCTTTGCCAAATCTTTATTAGATCGCAGTTAAACATAAACAATTTCAGTTCGTGATGAACGATAAATAATTACCTATGAAAAATGGTTATAAGTAGGTAATCATCTTTACTGCTTGGAGTTTCTCTGAAGGATAGAATTCGTAACGAGGTTATCCGACAGAGAACTAAAGTTACCGACATAGGCCACAGAATAAGCACGTTGAAGTGGCAGTGGGCTGGCCCCGTTTGCCGAAGGACCGATGGCCGTTGGAGCAAACGAGTCCTAGAGTGGAGACCGCGAGAAGGTAAACGAAAGGTAGTGCAACCCCTAGCCAGATGGACGGACGACCTGAAAAAGGTGGCTGGGACAGCCTGGATGCGGAAGGCGGAGGATCGGAGAAAATGGCGCACATTGGGAGAGGCCTATGTCCAGCAGTGGACTGCCGTGGGCTGATTGATTGATTGAATCATCTTTATTGAATATTTACTATGATTTATTATGAAAAAAAGCGTGGACCGTCCAAAAAGAGTAAAGATTACATAAACGCTCCACGAAATAAAAACAACGATGTTAGTTAAAAGCTAGGTGGTGCTTCTTATGCACCAATAGAAATCAGTCAGAAAAATGATGATGTTTTTATACCACTTAGGTGGAAAACAAATACGGCCCACCTGATAGGAAGTTTCTAGGAGGTAGGACACGGTGGTATTTCCGCACAATTGAGCAGTCCGACTACCGGGAAGTACCTTCGCCCTACAGAATACCACGGCCATAATAGCTTCGTGTTGTGTTCCCAGCGGTGAGTAGGCTAGTTAGAGCTCACTGGAGAATTTGTATTATCAGTGGGAAGACTAATGGCTTGTCTTCTACACTGACGGCACAGAAACTCTGTGCTTGCAAGGTTGGCAGCGCGAGTATGGCTCCTCTGGTGTTACAAACGTCCATAGACCACAGTAACCACTTTTTATAGACCGTGTGCTTGTCTGCTACCTAAGTGGTATAAAAAAAGTTTTTACCGTGGCCTATGGACTTGTGCAACACCAGGGGTGTCACACTCACATTGCCAACCCTGTAGAAACCTTCTAATACCCCTCTTGAAGAACCCTGTACTGTACGCGTTTGAGAAAGGCGTAGCAGGGAAGATTACTCTCAAATTCACAGTTTTTGAATATCCTTATCATCTTAGGCTTTCATTTCTATACCCGGGGTTCGATTACCCTCCTCCAGTTTTATGCAAAGGGGTAGGACAACAAGTGCAGGGCTCAGATGTCACCCGCATACAGTGCAAAATATCCGATCAAGAACTCCTTTGTCGCACCATTAAGGTCTGGAATTCATTACCAGCTCACGTGTTTACCAGCTCACCCAGAGCAATGCAAATAGACCTTTCTTTTAGATTCAAATATTTGTAATGAGCGGGAATTGAACCCGAGTCCTCTACCGCCACGTCACGCCACAGGTACTGTTATACCACTAACACTACGTAAAATTACCAAAAAAATTTATTGAGACATTTAAATTTTGAAAGAGTTCGTTGCATCTTTTCATTTATTCTACAAGATGTCATTTAATTTTAGACCCTAACTGCATAAGGGAAATGTCTCTACTTATGGTAAAGGACTTAAAATTAATATTAATTATTTTTGCGTTTCTCTTCACAGTTAATTGTGAATTTGGAGTTGGTAAGTTTTTACGATATGTTTATATATATATTAAATTTTATTTAGTTATATTTGCTTTTATTAAATTTGTTGAGTGATTTTCAGAGCTCAACTTAATTACAAATTATCATACATTATTTTTAAATACTACATTTATTTTAATACAATATGTCAAAATGGTACAACAAGCAATGCTTAGTCTATGTACTAGTCAGCGGGAGCGACGAAGGATAGCAAGCCAAGCTGCCCGCGTACGAAGGCAACTCGGGCGTCAGAGGTCGATGAACGACCTCCGCCACCCATGAGCGCCGGCCTGGGGGTGACAGGTGGAGTCGCCTGTCACCCTGGCAGAAGTAGGCCGCTGCGACGGCGCGCTTCCCCGTGCTCCGGGAACGAGTTCGGGACTCTGTAGTCCCCACACACCCAAGGAGAGGGCCAGATCGTGAGAGATGGCTTTGGGTCGGCCGGGGTGCGAGGGATATGCCTGTCAACCTCACCTTCGGCAACCAAAACGACCCACAGGCGGCGTGCGTTTTAATCGGTTCGAGTCCGACATAACCTCTCCCACGGGCTCCGGTGGGGAGGTATCCGTGGGGATTTTGCGCACGTAAATAAAAAAAAAGTCTATGTACTGGTCAAATAACCCGCCCCTGATCGATTCCGGTGCAAAAGTGCCCATAACACTTGCTGCGTTGCCACGTTGGATGGCAATGGACAGCCTTTGGACCAGGAACGACCCAGACCGAGTGTCACCGGTCGCCTCGATGAGCCTCTGTCCGATTTCTTTAATAAGGCTTTTAATTTCCTTAAATATAAATGAATATTCTGCAACATTCTACACAACACTATCTAGACCCATGGTAAGCATAGCTTAACTAGCTTGTTTTATGGAATCTAGAATGCGGATAAACATACTTAGATACTTTTTTTTTGTAAATACATATTTATTATACATAGAAAATACCCAGATCAATGCAAATTCACTATTGTTGACTCGAGCTATCCATCTGAGGCTAAGTCTGGGCTGTATATAATATTACCATACATACATTACTCGTTCATAATTTCATTTTACATTTCCATACCAAATCGAAAAGATTAGAAAATAAGTATTTTTTATACCACTTAGGTGGCAGACGAGCGCACGGCCCACCTGATGGAAAGCGGTTACCGTGGCTTATGGACGTGTGTAACACCAGAGAAGCCACACTCGCGCTGTCGACCCTGTAAGCATAGAGTTTTTGTGCCGTCAGTGTAGAGGACAAAGCAGGACAAGCCTTTAGTCATCCCACTGACAGCACAAATTCTCCAGTGAGCTCTGGCTACCGAGAAGTTATTATAACCGCAGTATTCTGTAGGGTATACTTTTAAAGAAGCAGTTTTTTGTATATAATCTTTAAACACAATCGTTTTTCCAGCACCTGAGCATCAGGAACCACTAACGAAGTTGCTGAGGAAAACTTTAAATCACGTGAAATCTTTTCTGGGAGAGTTTGAGAGGAAGATTAAGGACAGCCGGCTTATTGTGCGAGAAATTCATAATCAGTCGTTACTGAGTCACAGTATGTATATTATTATATTCATGTGAGAACTTCATCATCATCCTCCTGTCCTTATCCCAATATTATTTGGGGTCGGCGCAACGTGCCACTATGTACGTGTGTAACACTAGAGGAGCCATACTTGAGCTGCTGACCCTGTAAGCACAGAGTTTCTGTGCCGTCAGTGTAGAAGACAAAGCAGGATAAGCCTTTAATCTTCCCACTGACTTCACATATTCTCCAGTGAGATCTGGCTACCCTACTCACCGCTGGGAACACAACACAAAGTTATCCACGCATTCCACCTGATGAGATGTGGTTAACATCGTGGCCTATGGACGTGTGCAACACCAAGTCACACTCGCGCTGTCAACCTTGTACCAACAGAGAGTTTCTGTGCCGTCAGTGCGAATACAAAGCAGGACAAGTCTTGGTCTGAGATTGACATGGTCATTCACATTCCTAGTGTAATACTTGCCGGGAGATACTATGTTTATTATTTTTGTACAAGTGCAATGATCAAGGTGTGCTGACGACCGCCGAACTTTTTTTTACGACTCGACAATAGTGCCCGGAATACCTATTACGCGGGACCGAAAACAATGATTGGTGAAATGTGGGCGTTTTTACTTCTGCTTAACCCTTCGGGTATTAAGGTGTGTTTGATTATAATAATTGTATGTACATTTTTATAATCACGGCTTTATCCTTGGAAGTTTAGGCAAAGGTGAATTAACACTCACATTTCACTAATAATTGTATTCGGTCCCACGTAATAGGGGGCGAGCCTTCCAGGCACTATTATTGACTCGAGCCATGCATCTGAGGCTGAGTCTGAGCTGTATATATCTGTCTGATGTTAAACAGCCCTATCCCTTAGTCGCCTTGTACGACACCGCATGGGAAGAGATGGGGTGGTCCTAATTCTACTCATAAGTTATCTAAATATGTAATTAACTTTAACTTTCAATTCTGTACTTGCAGACTACACGACCAGTCCACCTAATGACAATGGTACCACTAGCCAATCTATTTTTTGGAATCAAGACCCAAAAATTAAAGAAGGTCAAAATGGACTTGGCAATGCCAAAAAATCTACCATACAAAATTTGAATGGAGAAACAGTTGTACTTGGTAACGAATTGATTAATTTACCAGCTGTAGACAAAACTCGAAATGGGCATGTTTTAATTGCTCAACGTCGAGCCACTGTGCAACCATTAACTAATTTAATTCGCAAAGGTCTAACAAGATTCAAAATTCAAACGAAATTGTACTCTAGACAAGAATGGTTTAAAACTGAAATTTTCGGTACTACTTTAGGTGTTGAAAATTCTACAAAACATCGAAAAAGATTAATGAGGCAAGGTCCAGCGAGATTTCAATCCCAAGAGATGTATGACCCTGAAGGGATTCCAATTAAGCCAATTCTATTCTTCAAAGGTTTCAAATTTTTCAATAATTTAACTAACCATCCGAAACGTTTAATGGGACCTGCAAAGTTTAAATTTGAAGAGAGTTTCGCTCAACGAATTGATTACCCACGTAGTACTCTTAAAAGTAATATAACAGCTGAAAATATCAATATAACAAAATCTCCAAATAACAAAACAAACCAATCTAAAGATATAACATATCCCAAACCTGGGGAAGATAATAACAAAATAGTATTTAGAGCTATTGAAGTTACTAAATCGACCACAAAACTTAAACCAAAGCTTCAACACACTCTATCTGTGTTTAATATACGATTAAAAGAAGATTTATTTTCTGAACCAACGCAACAGTACCCTGATATATTTCTAAAAGCTGTTGACTGTAAAAGCACTAGTACTGCTACCCATAAGAGTACCACCAGATATTTATCACCGTCATTTACCACTGAAGCTGTCACGGAACACATAGGGGGTGTTATTCCTGAGTTAGCTAAAGATTATCAGGATATTAATTTTCGAGCACAAAGTTCAAATGAAGGTAAGTTTGAATATAATAATAATAAAAGGCAGAGGTGAATTAGCACCCACATTTCACCAATAATTGCCGTATTCCGGGATTCCATTGCTGACTCGAGCCATGCATCTGAGGCTGAGTCTGGGCTGTATATATCTGTCTGATGTTAAACAGCCCTATCCCTTAGTCGCCTTGTACGACACCGCATGGGAAGAGATGGGTTGGCCCAAATTCTACTTTGCTGGGAACCGGGAACAATTACTATTGTAAATGTCATAAGCTAATTGAACTGATCATGAGACTCCGAAATCCATTTTAATAACTTAGATTTTTTATAAATATCAATTACCCCTAATTATCATAGTCCACTGCTGGATACAGTGGTTACCGTGGCCTATAGACGTTTGTAACACCAGAGGAGTCACAGTCGCGCTGTCAACCCTGTAAATACAGAGTTTCTGTGCCGTCAGTGTAGAAGACAAAGCAGGACAAGCCTTTAGTCTTCCCACTGACGGCACGAATTCTCCAGTGAGCTCTGGCTACCTTACTCACCGCTGGCAACACAACACGAAGTTATTATAGCCGCGGTATTATGTAGGGCGGAGGTACTTCCCCAGTCGGACTGCTCAATTGGGCGGAAATACCGCCGTGTCCTACCTCAACAATGTATGGTGGTATTAGCCTACTGTTTCCACGCTGGCCAGGGTTACACAGATATCGTCAGCGAATTTTTCCGTTAGTCGCCTCTTACGACACGCTTCGGACTGAGGGATTATTAGAAGTTTCTTTTTTATACCACTTAGGTGGCAGACAAGCACACGGCCCATCTGATGGGAAGTGGTTACCACGGCCTATGGACGTATGCAACCATGAAGAAACCTTCTGAAACTCCTCTCTTGTACCCTCACTTGCTTTCATTTTTCTAATTATAATTAATAAGCTGATCATTTTCAATTCAATTTCAGATAATTCCAATATGCCATTATCCTCACACAAGTTGACAAATCATGATACTTTGAGTGAAAAAAATACGCTAGAATCAAAATATTTTACATCAAAGAATATTAGAAGAAGAATATATACTACTAAAAATAAAGATGATAAAATAGCAAATGAAAATCTACGAAAGATCATAGCCCCATCAAGCTACAGTGACGAAGAGACATATCTAAGAGTGAATTTACTGGATCAATTATACCATTACAATAAGACGGTACAGGAAATTGAGGTCGATAAAACGTAATATATAATTTTTAAACCCTGCAGCTGTGCAATTTTTCTAGCCACTAACCACAGCGCTGCGACAGCCTTTATTGTGTGTGATTGGTCGGTCTCCAGAGACGTCACCCAATTCGACCAATAGCAAACATTATCAAGGCTGTAGTAACGCTGTGCTCCTTGTGTCTTAGATAATTGTACAGCAGATAATTGAAACACAAATAGCAGATTATTTAATTACACACATAAACTATACTACACATATAACAGTAATTTGAATAATTATGTAAGATGGCTGAACAAATCTATTTAAAACAATTTTCTTGATGCAGCGATGCGAATATTAAAGTTAAAATGTCTATTTATTTGTTTTATTTCTTACATCTTTTTCTTTCAATTTTTAATTGTTCTTTTTTTTATACCACTTAGGTGACAGACAAGCACACGGCCCACCTGATGGAAAGTGGTTTTCGTGGCCTATGGGCGTGTGTACCGCGGTATTCCGTAGGCCTGAGGTACTTCCCCAGTCGGACTGCTCAATTGGGCGGAAATACCGCCGTTTCCTATTTTACCTGCAATCGTCAATTAGCTATAATCAGACATTTTCTCCCATTCCAACGAATGACACCGTATATGTATTATTGGAGGTAGGACACAACCGTATTTCCGTCCAATTGAGCAGTCTGACTGGCGAAGTAGCTCCACCCTACAGAATACCGCGGTCATAATAACCTCGTGTTGTGTTCCCGGCGGTGAGTAGGGTAGCCAGAGCTCACTGGAGAGATTTTGTGCTGTGAATGGAAAGACCAAAAGCTTGTCCTACTTTGTCTTTTACACTGACGGCACAGAAACTCTCAATGCTTGCAGGGTTGGCAGCGCGAGTGTGACTCTCTTGGTTTTGCACGCGTCCATAGGCCACGGTGACCACTTCCATCAGGTGGGCCGTGTGCTTGTCTGCTACCTAAGTGGTATAAAAGAATATAATGTTTGAACTACTGATAAAAACTAGTTTTTTGTTAGGTTAATTTCTCCTGTCCAGGTTTATGTGTGTTGGGATTTATATGTTATTTTTTTAATATCCTACACCATAAACTTGTAACTACATGTCCTTTGACCATATGCTTCCTCTATAGACACATTATATTGACCTATGTGGCGTAGCGGTAGAGCATTCGATTGCTATGCAGGGGGCGCGGGTTAGATTCCCGCTCGATGCAAATATTTGTATGCATGAATATGTATATTTGCATTGGCCTGGGTGTTTCTATGTATAATATGTATGGTGGCGCATGGCCGAGTGCGGTAATGGACTGTATTGCGGGAAGTAGCTAACTGTTCCATTGACGCTTTACACACAAAAGACAGGTGGTCGGGTTGCCGCGGGAGTGATCCAAGCAATGAATGCAACCCGAGAAATTAGGAGAGGATGCACTAACCTTCACGACACACGTGTTTTCATCGCAGCCGGTACACGGATCTTCTCTTCCTTGCTCAGGAGCTGCCGTCAGCATCACTAGATCACTTGAGGAACACACGAGAGGCACAATCCGATCGGTAAAGGTCTATGAAGCGGTAAAAATGTAACAAATATTAATCATTTTTGAGAGACGCGAGCGCGGTCCGTCATTACGCTGGCTAGTTCAAAGCGAGACTGGGTGTCTATATCACAAATGGCGGACGGAAGCTATCTAGTCCTATTCTATGGTTAGTGCGGGAGAGGAGACGGGTATAGAAAGAGTGTGTTTCCACGTCAAGAAATACAGCTTCTACATCGGCGCAACCATTCCCCCCGGCTTGAAGGGTTACCTTCGAAACGACAAATGCGAAACAAATCTAAAGTCTAATCTAAATCTAGGTTTGGGAAATAACAACTAAAATATAAACCTAGATTGGAGCTCGTGCCTACCGCTGGCTAGGCAGAGGGCAGAGGCGAACAAACAACACAACGCAACAGTCTCGACCAAGACGAGACGCGATTAGCCAACAACAAATAAGGGTCTCTTCACGCGGGACCGATACAACAAGCGAGTGCTTCTTCTCCTCGGGTGGTTCGGAAACCGTAGTGGGATTGAATTGACTAACTGGCCACCCATCTAACGCGGCATGAATCCAGGACGGTCCACTAAACCATAACGGGTGATCTAAAATTTGCGAAGGAAGCAATCCACGAGAGAGACAATCGGCTGGGTTGTCGGTGCCAGCAACGTGAAAGAGATTATGTGGCGCCAATTCAGATTGAATTTTTGCCACTCTATTAGCGACGAATGTGTCCCAACGATGGGGCGAAGAGTGGGCCCAACACAAAGCGACTGTTGAGTCCTAAAAGCTAAAAATTACTAATATTAATGCGAAAATTTACAATTATGTCATTAAGCGACACGGAAGTGCTAGTCTTAGCACTGCCATCCAAAACTACGCGGAGTTTTAGTAGTAAGCTTATCTTCTCTAATAACTCCGCGGTGCGGGATAATGTACGAAGGCTGGGTCCCGCCAGTGTCCGCAGGCGCAGGTGAGATGTAACCTTTATCTAAATATTCGTTAACAACCTCATCATAGGCCCGCTTCGACTTTGGGGACGCCTGCATCTTTCGTTCCAAACAAAGAAAGCGTTTTTCAGCGGATACACGGGAGCCACCGAGTGAAAACTTGCGGATGGTAGACTCCAGCGGCGGCTCGACGGTGCAACAGAACGAAGCAGTCGAGTGACCAAAACTATCTATAGAAGCGGGTGCGGAACCAATTATAACAAAACCAAGAACTGTTTCCAGTGCGTGCGGAGCGGGGTACGTCGGTCCCCCTTGAACCTTACGTGATAACTGGAGGTGCGGGAGAATCGAAGCGCCGATCAATATATCGACGACTCCAGGAACAGCGTAAGTCTCATCTGCTAAAGGCAAGTCTTTAAATTTCGTTAATAAAGACGTGTCAACCGGGACGGTAGGCAACTGTTCAGCTATTCTATCTATAACGAGCGAATCCATGTCAAACCAAATATTATTATTAAAACGAGATCTAAACCTTGTTTTAACGGTGCCACGAACAGCTGACTGTAAGCTTCCAAAACCCTTCACCACTGAGCGGGTTGAACGCTTATCAACATTGAAACCAAGACGCCGACAACAATCTTGAGTAATGAAATTACTTTGCGAAGCGCCATCTAACAGCGCTCGAACAATGCGCGGCTTACCTAATGCATCAACAATAACAACGCGAGCGGTCGCAAGACACACAGTAGTGAGTGCAGCACTAGCGGAGAACGAACACAAGGTGACGTCATCCGCGGCGGTCACCGGGCGGGCCGGAGCGCGCGCGAGCGCGGGCTGCGGCTGCGGCGCAGGCCGCCGTGTGTCACCGCTCGACGAGCCAACCGTGCTCACATTGGATGCGGCATTACTATTCTCAAAATGAAGCAAAGTGTGGTGTCTCGCTTGACATTTGCGACAACTATTTCTACTATTACATAAAACAACGCGGTGTTTAGTACCGAGACAATTAAAACAAAAATTATTAGCGCGAACAAATTTATAACGATCACTAGGCGACAACTTTAGAAAACCAGGACACCTGTACAGTTGCGAATGATGAGTACTACACAAAGAGCAAACAGGTGATTGTACATGTGCTGGTGCGGTACTAACATAAGTATGAGTTGACCTCAGTGACTTCGATGACGCATCTACTTTGCGTGCAGAATCAACAACTATCTTCGCGCCTTCATGTTTCGATGAAGAGCGTTGCAATACCTTTATATGCTCGCGAACAAAACTTTCTAAGTCTTCGAACTTAGGAATTTTATTGCCGCGATGATCCGACTCAAACAAACGAATGGTTTCGGAATCTAATTTCCTTAAACCCATATACAAAAATACGAAGTCGCAGAGGTCATCGATCTTTAGGTTCTTTACGGCGCGAACAGCTGACGCGAAAGTATCTAGAAATTTCTCTAAGTTTTGATCGTTACATGCCGTAATAGATTTCAAATCAAACATCTGATCTAAATAGGCGTTAGCTACCGATCCTTTATCCTCATACCTAGCTTTCAAAGTATTTAAAATTAAATTATAATTCCCGGCACTAAACGTAATTCCAGCGCAAACGGTTATAGCTTTACCAGTCAATTTTTCAACGAGATAATGCAATTTTTCGTGATCTGTCAACGAATCGTTCTTATCTATTGTATTCTCAAAACTATCTATAAATAGACACCAATTGCGAATGTTACCATCAAATTCGGGTATTTGAATTGGTGGCAACTTAGGTCGGTCGCGAGTGGGGTTGGGTAGGTCAGCCGGTTTCTCCAAACTCCTAGCGACGCGTTTGATACGACAATACAAATCGTCAAACGACGACAAGGCCTGATAACTCACTGAGTAATCGGGATTCAAATTCAACTCTAAAACGTTGATGTCATGTACTAAGGTTTCGAAATCCGCGCGTAGACTATCTAAGTTTTCTATAGAACACAAGAACGAATCTCTGATGACCAAATCAGAGGTTTTAAGTGCATTATCATAAATCGATTGTACGCGAGAGTAAATCATTTCTTTTTTAGCGTTTAAAAGTTTCAATTGAACCTTACCGGTCCTATCAACCTTTGGGGACATGTTTACAATTAAATCTCAAACTAAAGTGAGGTAAACAACAAATATGAAATGACTTAATCTTAGCGGTACAGAGCAGCGAGGCGGCGCGAGCGATAACCGTAGGTAGGTAGGTACTTATAACTGCCAGTGCAAGCTTGAACTAACGCGCATAGCAACAAGATCGTACCTACGCGATGGTCGCTGTCTAGGTTCAACTATTATTTCAGAGATTAAGTATTGCGTAATATCTATTCAAATTAAAATACTTTCGTATGAATTGGGATGAGATGCGAGCGAGGTAGGTACAGCCACGTGTCTACCCACGCAGGTACTAGGCAAATACGACGCGAGCCGAGAACAACGTAATTGAAAAAAACAAAACAAAGCCAAATGCGTTAGGTATTACACTGTGCCTATGCACTAGGGTGTCTAGTATACCTAAGATCTAAGCCTAAATGTCTGGATGCGGGGTTTTCTACTAAAATAACCAGGCACTTAGGTGCGGTGCGAAAATTGCAAACTACGACTGAGTGTTGATACGCTACCTAACCTATTTATGTATTAGGTAGGTACAATGCGAGCCAGCGGCGAACGGACAACAAATTCTAAGCCTAAATGTCTGGATGCGGGGTTTTCTACTAAAATAACCAGGCACTTAGGTGCGGTGCGCTCATTCCCATTAGAATAATAACAAAATACGAACTACGGCTAAGAATCCGGCTCGAAGGACCAAAAATGGTGGCGCATGGCCGAGTGCGGTAATGGACTGTATTGCGGGAAGTAGCTAACTGTTCCATTGACGCTTTACACACAAAAGACAGGTGGTCGGGTTGCCGCGGGAGTGATCCAAGCAATGAATGCAACCCGAGAAATTAGGAGAGGATGCACTAACCTTCACGACACACGTGTTTTCATCGCAGCCGGTACACGGATCTTCTCTTCCTTGCTCAGGAGCTGCCGTCAGCATCACTAGATCACTTGAGGAACACACGAGAGGCACAATCCGATCGGTAAAGGTCTATGAAGCGGTAAAAATGTAACAAATATTAATCATTTTTGAGAGACGCGAGCGCGGTCCGTCATTACGCTGGCTAGTTCAAAGCGAGACTGGGTGTCTATATCACAAATGGCGGACGGAAGCTATCTAGTCCTATTCTATGGTTAGTGCGGGAGAGGAGACGGGTATAGAAAGAGTGTGTTTCCACGTCAAGAAATACAGCTTCTACATCGGCGCAACCATTGTATGTATCTACAAAAAAAAGTATATTTTTTTTATACAACTTAGGTGGCAGACAAGCACACGGCCCACCTGATAGAAAGTGGTTACCGTGGCCTATGGACGTGGGTAACACCAGAGAAGCTACACTCGCGCTACCGACCCTGTAAGGACAGAGTTTCTGTGCCGTCAGTGTAGAGGACAAATCAGGACAAGCCTTTAGTCATTCCACTGACAGCACAAATTCTCCAGTGAGCTCTGGCTACCTTACTCACCGTTGGGAACACAATACGAAGTTATTATAACCGCGGTATTCTGTAGGGCGGAGGTACTTCCCCAGTCGGACTGCTCAATTGGGCGGAAATACCGCCGTGTCCTACCTCCTATAGGTGTTATGTTTGGTGAGCCACGACCCAAATTACTACTGTCAAGGCAGTTTGTAAAAATAAAAACAACAATTTAAGAAAATAAGTCTTTACTCAATCAATCAACATACTGTCTGAGTACCGATTCTGTGACTTGTATGTCATAATAAAAAAACCCCCGTCGTGTTAATTAGCCCTTTTTGATTCAAGCGTTGTCATGTTATCCCCCAATAAGGTTCTCCCGACATGGCAATGCTTGAATCAAAATATTACTAGGTATATCAAAGTTATTGGGCTAGCCAAAACAATTTATATTGAACTTTTTGGAGGTAGTTTTTTGTGACTGGGGTTTTTTTATATTTTAAATTAAATTTTTATTTTACAATTTTTAAATTGATCAACTCGTCAAGCTCTCTAATTTGATACCCATATTGAAGGAGTTGTGAATAAAAAATGTAATTCAAACTTTTGCGGTGGCGGCCATCTTGGATTTGAAATTTGTCATAGTTATATGGAATTTTACTAGTCAAGCCCTTTCTTTTGATAACCATCACGAGGAAGTTGTGAAAAAATATGTACTCCATCATTCTGTGGCGGCGGCCATCTTGGATTAAAGTCAAACATAGCTTAGAAGACCCTCAACTAAATAGTTAGGGTCTAAAATTAAATGTCATCTTGTAGAGTGAATGCAAAGATGCAATGAACTCTTTTCCATTTATTTTTGGATGTAGTATGACAATAGTTATTATGACATCAACTTAATAGAATCAGAGCACTGGATCAATGATATTTTAGGCTTGAAATTGTCATCCATAAGTGAGGCTTAGGAATATAATTGTATACTGTACTCTGTCGAGTCAATTTATCAAAATAAGATCTCTTTTTTTATCGTTTATATCTATTTATGGTTAGTTAAAACTATTTGTAGTACTATTGAAGTCGTTAAATGTCGCATTTGTATTTTCTTGATGACCATCTAGATTAGGTATTGCATTTGTAACATTATCTAATATAGGTTTATTCTTTGATACATGACGAATGAAGTTTCCGTCTTGTGCAAATTTATCTATTTTCACACTATCAGTGTTGTGCTGAGCCATTTCGGTAACAGGACTACTGAATTTTAAATCTGCATTCTCGTTTAATTCATTCATAGTCATCCTTGTCCCTTCTGTCTCCATTTTTATGTCAAAATTTGTTGTGGGTGTAGTGATTTTTTCAGTTGTGGTTGTAGGTACTGTATCAGGCTCTACCTTAGTTACTGAAGTTTTAAAATTATTAATGTTACTTTTGATATTTAATAATGAATGGTCATTATTCGCTCTAAACATAAAAGTTTCACTTCGTTCATCCTGATGATCATTTTCTGTTTCACTTAAATGTTCTAAACTTGGAGTTGTCTGTCTTGTGATTGTTGCTTGAGTTTTTATCACATTTTCGTTGATATTAATGCGATTTTTGGTAACTGCTTCATTTTCATCTACATCTCTTTCTTCTTTATTCATATTGTTATCGGATTTCGGAACCACTTTTAAAAGTTCTTTTTCAATATTATTGATATTTATCGAGACTGGCGAGTTTATGTTGTCTTTTTCTAAATTACTAGTTCCCTGAACATACTCCTCTGGTTGTATTGTTATATCTTTATTTGTACTTGATTGTAATAATTCTGGTAGCTCACGCTGTATATCATTAATTTCTTTTTCATTTCCTAATATATTTTTATTAGAACTATGTTTCATATTTTCTTCATTACTTCTTACAAAATCGTATTTGTTATTATTTAATATTTTATTCGAATAAACCAGTAAGTTATTCTTTGTCCTAACTGTCGTCATATCATCATTATTCGAATACGAAACATACGTATAATTTTTTCTATTTGTATCGTACAGTTCTTCATGAGTATATTGATTTGTGGCTAGAGTTATATCCCTTTTAATAGGTAGACTTGACGTAAATTTTGGAATTCTATCATTATATGTATTTTGCTCCAAATGTGATATAGTTTCTTGATTGGCAATTACTTCAGGTAGATCTACATTTTCCAGTTTCGGTTTTGGGACTTCGACGAAACCTCGTCTAGAATGTCTATATTTATCCACACCAGAGTGGTAAGTTGTGATCGTAAATTCTTCACCACTTAATTTAATTGCATCATTGTCTTTATTAATTCTAATACTAGTTCTATAAGAGTTCTTCCACTGATTATCGGTCTCAATAGCGTTTCTTGTTGATTCTTTATTTTGAACCGCATAATGGTAAACTTCCATGCGATTTAAGTTTGGGGATCTTTGTGAATTTGAATTTTTAATCTCTGTTTGTATAGCACTGTTCAAAGTTTCTTCCTTGTTTTGCGATCTAATTTCATCTTCAAACAAATTATCGAGGTCCATTTCTTTTTGCTTAGGTTTATCATTGACATATTTAACTAAATTATCACCATTAATTGTTTGAGTCTGGGTTGGATAGGTTAAATCAATAAAAGGACCATTTCTAGATATATTCATACTTCGTCTTTGGGAGTTTCTCGATTGCGTTTTTTCTATTAAGTCTTCGGCAAAAACGTTGTCTTCAGAATTAGCTTTACCTCTAGAAACAATTAGTCTAACACGTTTAGCATACATTTCTGGATTGCTAAGCCTTAAGTTCTCTTCCATTATTTGATTACCCTTATATTTATTGGTTTCATGTTTATTAGAACCACTTGTAGTCGCTTTATATTTAACGTGTCCTCTTTTAACTTTATTGTTTTTCGTTTTGAAGTGCATATTAGTTTGAGCATAGGTAGCGGATCTGTAATAGATATTTACATTATAATCGTAACAGATACAAATATACATTATATTATCTAAACTAGAAGTGAGCAAGCAAGTCGAAGTCGACCTCACAGATCTTAAAAAATTGATAATATTTTGGAAAAAAAACAGGGCCGTGATTCTGCTAATTTTATGTTCTAGCCAAATCATTGTCCGACCACTGACACTGCAAAAATGTTATTAAATTTTAGACTATATGGGTATAGAATTAAAGTTCAAAATTTTAATTAAATTAAAAATTATTTATTACATTTTTTCAGTCACTTTGCAAGAGGACTTTTTAACAACATAACCGTAAAGTCTAAAGACAGAAGGCATTTTTGCGGTGTCTGTGGTATGACAATGGTTTTTCAATGACACGAAATCACTTGAAACCGATGGACTTACTTTGCGTTGATAATATTCTTTATCCCCTGTGGTAAATGTGGCGCCGTATCCATGAAAGATAAATCTTGTTCTTTCAATTTTTGTGATTTCTCTTCTCTGTGTCTGTGTTTAATCTTTCTCTTTGTGTTTTCTCTGTGAGATCGGAATTTTAATGCTGATGGAGGATCTAGAGTAGTCCATTTCTGGATAAACTCTGGATACAGAGTCATAAAAGTCAACCTATTGCTCTTCTCCGGTTTTGTTTTCATTCTTTTACTGGGTATTTTGGACGTGTTTTTGTGTGGAATTCTAGTATTTGGTAGTTTACTTTTATATTTTGCATTCATTTTTAATCTGTCTTTAATATTACCTAAATCATCGTCTTCAAATGCTATGAACTCAACACTGTCTGGTCCTATCGTGGTCATATTATACTGTTCCATGTTAAATGGTTTAGCGTATCGGCCTCGCTTCTGAATTACTTCTAGTTTCTCAAAAAGGTCATAATTATTATGTGGATTTTTTATGTTATATCTAGATGGTTTATCGTCATTCGATATATTATCAGTATCAGTAAATTTATGTGTCTCAACTGGTGAAATGATTTTTCTTACAGGCGTCAAGTGAATTTCGAGATCTAAATTAGTTTTGGTTTCCTGACCCATTGCTTTGTCAATAGTTAATCTATCAACTTTTTGATTGAAATCGCCATCATTGTGGTTCGATTCTATATCTGAATTTATTGCGTGAAACGTCACAATTAGTTGTCTGTCTGTTGTAGTAATATCTCGAGCTTTTAATTCGCTATTTGCAAAATTTTTAAGCCACGGATCATCAAAATTTGCTTTCACAGCTTTTTTAATATCACGGAGGGCAACGTTATCCCGCTTTTCACTCTTTGTGGTTTTATGATTATGTAATTCTGCATTTTGATATGTATCACTATCATCATCAGATTCCTTAGGTGTTTTATAAGTATGTTTACTATATTTTATATATTCGTGATGCCGTGAATGGTCAGAATCTATTGAAATTGTTTCAGGTCTTGTATATTCATTCATAATAGGTGAGGTAATAGGATGAATCCTTCTGGATGTTTGTTCTTTAACTTTAGTTTCTATCTTAACGTGTTCATGAGAATATGGATCATATTTTTCGTTTGATTCTTTTTTAAAGTACGGTTTTACACTAGTTCTAGAATGTTTAATATGTTTAGCTTTGTATTGTGCGTTTTCAAAATTTGGATCTTGAATATTAGTTTTAGATTTTTTACTGTGCATAAGTTGCTGCTGCTTGTTAAATTTCTCTGCGTGTTTTTTTCTTTTATGATGATGTAGCTCGTTACCGTGTACTTCAAGGTTATGTACGTCTTTGAACGTTACGCGTGATCTAGGCGCAGCTTTATGTTTATCACCGTTGATTTCTTTTGGATTCTTGTTACCAAAGTTTATTGTGTGATGTTTTGAATGTACATATTGTTTGATATATTTTGGTTTAGCTGTTGTTTTCTTGATAGTTTTACCAATCCTCATATCTTGCATACTAACATCCTTTACCGTATCTTTAATGTTGTTTTTAAAATATTCATTTAGTTTAGCTTGTAGAGCCATCCGGGCATTACTATTTAATTCAGTATAGTAATCAAAAAGCACAGATCTTATTGCGTTACTTATTATTTTCTGTAAATCCATATTCACTCTAGTTTTTAATCTATAGTCATCGAGATCACTCAACGTTTTATGAAATAGCGTGATAGAACTTTCTCCATACAGGGAATTTATAAAATCAACAAGTTCTTTTTCATTTTCATCGTACATTTCCTCTTCTATTTTGTCATTTAAGGAGTCTAATTTACGCCTCAGTACAGAAGCTGGTGCATTAATAATCACAGCTAGTTTAGCAGTTAACGATTTTCTAAACTCAGGAATAGATGTCAATTCATGGAATTTGCAGCCTTTGTAGTGATATTTTCTCATCTCCTCAGCCGTTATGTCAAAGAAATACTCTAAGTCTGAATCATTAAATTTGCTCAACACTTGTATTAAATTCATAATGAAGTCAGTTAGTTTTTCGTTATTGACATTGTTGAAATTACGTCGCTTTAGACTTTTCTTTGCTATAACAGTTTTTACTTTACCAATGAACTTCTGTACGTTGTCTAAGAAGTTCATATCAGCACCATTATCTTTATTGTTGAATTCTAGAACAGTGTCTATTGCTAAATTAACACTTCTATCATTACCTTCATGCTTTGAAATCCTGAGATCGACTGCTGCATTTAAAATAACAATATTACCACATTAATATCCTACTATATCTTACTTGCTACTAATATTATAAATGTAAAAGTTTGTGAAATTTTTTGTATGTTTGTTATTCAGTCATGCTCTAACAGCCGAACAGATTTGGCTGAAATTTGGTGCAGGGGTAGACTATAGTCTAGACTAACAAATAAGCTTTTTATCCCGGGGATAAATTCTCATGGGCAGTGGGAAACGGGATCACTGATGGGATGCAGATGCGAGCAACCACTAGTAATGTTTTATAAATCACAAAAAGCTAATATCTTGGACGAGACATGAACCCACTAATCAACAAATTGATTGTTTAAATTCTCTTTAGACTTCTTGACTGTACGCGACACGAAGGTGTGAACGCTTGGGAACAAAATTGGGAAAAAAATATTCCCAGTAGTTAACAGTGTTAATTATGCATAGCGACTGGGTATTAACGTGTGAGAACTATAAAAAAAGAATTCCCAATATCCCAGTAGTTAACCGAATTAACAATAGGGTATTAACAAACGGGAAACACCTATTTTATTATCTGTGGCGGATCATTGTCATCTTTACCCCTCGTTTTCACCTAAGTATAAAACTTGTATTTGACAAGTTGGGATATTTCACAGGCTACAGTGTGAACGCAAATGTGTTTTATACTTGTTTACAACTTGTTGGCTATACATATTATGTGAACGAAAAAGTATATGAAACAGTCTTACTACATGTATAAAACAAGTAACATGTTTTGCTTAGTCCTATACAAGTAGGTACAAGGTAGAACACGGCGGTATTTCCGCCCAATTGAGCAGCACGATTAGGGAAGTACCTCAGCCTTACAGAATACCGCGGTTATAATAACTTCGTGTTGTGTTCCCAGCGGTGAGTAGGGTTGCCAGAGCTCACTGGAGAATTTGTGCTGTCAGTGGGATGACTAAAGGCTTGTCCAGCTTTGTCCTCTGCACTGACGGCACAGAGACTCTGTGTTTACAGGGTCGGCTGCGCGAGTGTGGTTTCTCTGTTGTTACACACTTCCATAGGCCACATCTGCCACCTAAGTGGTATAAAAAAAAGTCTTTTTTTATCAATCTAGTTTACAACTTGTTTTTAGTGTGAAAACAAGGGGTACATTTTACCTCAAACTAGAGAAATAGAAGGAAAGAAAATGGAAACTGGATACAGGCATTATCAGTTGTCTACGACTGCCTGCCTGCTAACTAACAATATTAATAATAATAAAGATTTTTCCTAGTTGTATCCAATATTTGTACATTGTATAGAATTGGTTGGATCAGTCGTATGTCAAAAGAGTAATTACAAAATGTACCTACATACCAGTTACGTATATAATCCCGTATATATAGACCCAACCTTCTCGTATCATTATATATAACCACCTAACATATTATTTACAAAATTATTATAATCTAAATTGAATTTTTATCGATGCATTTTTAATATTGTTTTATTAGTAATAAAACTATAGGAGGTAGGACACGGCGGTATTATAAGAAGTAGGACACGGCGGTATTATAGGAGGTAGGACACGGTGGTATATCCGCGCAATTGAGCAGTCCGACAGGGGAAGTACCTCCGCCCTACAGAATACCACGGTTATAATAACTTCATGTTGTGTTCCCAGCGGTGAGTAGGGTAGTCAGAGCTCACTGGAGAATTTGTGCTGTCAGTGGGATGACTAAAGCTTTGTCCTGCTTTGTCCTCTGCTCTGATGGCACAGAGACTCTGTGCTAACAGGGCCGGCAGCGCGAGTGTGGCTTCTCTGGTGTTACACACGTCCATAGACCACGGTAACCACTTTCCATCAGGTGGGCGGTGCGCTTGTCTGCCACCTAAGTGGTATAAAAAAATTAAATAAAAAAAAAACTGTATGAAAGGGAAAGAATTTAGGCTGCTTTTTATATAGGATACTTCAAAATGACTTCACCTCGCTTGATAGTCAGCTGGAGGTAATGTCTTAAGCAAGAGACTCGCCATTACAGATACCATAGACCTCAGCTTGACGGCCTCATCAGATGCTCTTTTACGCCCCGCTTAAAGGACCCGGGACTGTAGGAAGATGGAAACACGTGAGCTGGTAAAAAGTTCGAAGACGAGTGCGGTAAAGAATATTGTCAAGATGAAATTGTTTGCATTTTTTTTATTCAACTTAGGTGGCAGACAAGCACACGGCCCACTTGATGGAAAGTGGTTACCGTGGCCTATGAACGTATGTAAAACCAGTCGAGTCCCATCCGTGCTGCCAACCCTGTAAGAACAGTGGTTTTAAGTGCCGGCTACTCCACTCACCACCGGGAACACAACACGAGGTTATTATAGCCGTGGTATTCTGTAGGGTGGAGGAGGTACTTCCCCAGTCGGACTGCTCAATTCGGACGGGGATAACGTCGTGTTCTACCTCCTCATAAATGTATGTTGTTTATTAACATTACCTAAAATTATCGTGTTGGTTCCCGGTGAACAGCGCCACCCCATTTGTTCCCATGGGTGTCGTAGAACGCGACTAAGGCATAGGGCTATTCTCCTTCCGACAGTAAACAAAGTGGCAAAATACCCGACAAAAACTAGGTGAAATACGGGTGTAAACTCACCTCTGCCTACCCTTCGGGGATAAACAGATGTGAATTTATGTATGTATGTAAAACTGTATTGAGAAAAACGTTATCATAACCTTGGTAGCTTAGTGGTTATCGAAAGGTCCCGGGTTCGAATCATGGCCGTTAACCCAAGCCTTGACACCACTAGTGGTGTCATGAGGAAAGAATATTCCCCTTGACACTACCAGTGGTGTTATTGGGTAGTACCACGGAGAAGTCTCCGCCACTACAATACCGACGTGAACCCACTTCTAACACAAGCAATTTTATTTAGCTTAGTCAAGAATCAAAGAATTAATTTCATTTATTCAGTTTAGGCACACAAAGAGCTCATATTATATAAAAGTCAAAATTTTACAATTAGGAATGTCAAGAAAGAACTGAAATATAAAATATTAAATAATGTAAAAATAAACCATTGGAAAATGATTCTTTCGCTGGTTCGTTTTATTAGTTCTACTGAGATTTTATGATTAGTTCTACTGAGAAGATACCAGCAAGAACTCAGCGAACTATATTAGAACTAGATCATTTTTCTTTTTTAAATTTGTTTTGGTTTACAATTTATTTTGTGCGAGCAAGCAAGAGACTTATGTTGACCACGCATTAACATCATTAAGGTACTCATCCACTTTATAGTAACCTTTACTCATTAAAGTTTTTTTCACTTCTATTTTAATTTTATTTATTGGCATATTAATCAAGTCCTGAGGAATTTTATTAAATATTTTTATGCAGCTGCCTACAAATGAATCACCAACCTTGTGAAGGCTAAGTTTCGGTACAATTAGTTTATTTTTATTTCTCTTATTAAAATTGTGTACATCAGATAATTTTTCGAAAATATTTAGGTTTTTTCGTACATATAAATATATATTTTTTTATATAGGACACGTCAATTGGACTTCGCCTTGCCTGATGGCAAGCTGAAGGCAAAGTCCCAGAAAAGAGGGTCACCATTACTTACACATACCGTGTGACAATGGTGACCCTCAGCTTGACGGCCTTATCATATGCTTTTTCACGCCCCGCTTAAAGGACCCGGGACTGTAGGAAGAAGGAAACACGTGAGCTGGTAATGAATTCCAGGCCTTAATGGTGCGACAGAGGAAAGAGTCTCCGAACCGCTTGGTTCTTGATCGGATATTTTGCACCGTGTGCGGATGACATCTAAGACCTGCTCGTGTTGTCCTGTGTAGGAAAGGGGAGGGTGGGACTAATTGGAAGAGCTCATCAGAACACTACCCATGGTACAGACGGTAAAGTATAGCCATGGACGCAACATTTCTACGCAGCGGTAAAGGTTCTAGGGTGTTCGTGATCTCGGGATTCCCAATGATGCGGACCGCACGTCGCTGCAACCTGTCGAGAGCATCTAGTAAGTACTTTGCTGAACCATCCCAGAGATGCGAGCAGTACTCCACACAGGAGCGAATTTGTGTCTTGTATAGAAGACACCGCTGCTCCGGCGTGAAAAATCGTCTCACTCTGTTCAGGACTCCGAGTTTTCGTGAGGCTGTTTTGATGATGCTTTCGATGTAGTTTTTGTTATTCAGGTTGCAGCGAACATCCATACCTAGGATATTGAGATTGTCCTGCAGTGGCAGTGGCGTGCTCTGAAGAGTGGGGAGGGGAAGGAAAGATACTTTAGCTTTAGCTTTTCTAGCCCCATTGAGAAATGTGATTCAGGATCCCGTCAAGCTCAGTGACAAGAAGCTGCCTTTTCTCTGCGATATCTGACTGCTTGGCCGCAGGATGTCCATGGTAACTCCCATGTAAAGTGCTATCGTCTGCATAACAATGAACATTGCCGGTAGACAGCATGTCGATGATTTGCAGAAGAAAGAGAGTGAGTGATAAGACGTACCCCTGGGGCACGCCAGCATTAACCTGCAGAAACTCCGAAGCTCGTCCGTCACAAAGGACGCGAATACGGCGCCCCTGCAGGAAGCTAGCAACCCAGTTGCACAGCCTAGAAGGCAGACCAAAGGCAGGTAGCTTTGAAAGAAGCGATTTGTGCCAGACAGACAGAAATGTATTAAGAAGCAACTGTTAAAATATTAATTTATTTGAAAAGTTCTTTTAGCGAGTCACGGGGTCTGAGGCTATAGATCGCTCGTATCGCTCGTTTCTGTAGTACAAATATAGTTTCAATATCGGCAGCTGAGCCCCACAGCAGCAGATCGTATGACATAACGCTATGAAAGTAGCTAAAATAAACTAGTTTCAGTTTCAGCAGTTTCCTCATCAGTCAGTGACCTTATCTTTCTAACCGCATAGGCAGCTGAGCTAAGTCTTCTTCTTCTAAGCAAATAATACAATTTCACAAAGATTTGTCGCAAAGTAAGGAAGATCATTAACATATATAAGGAATAGAAGGGGTCCTAATACCGAGCCCTGGGGTACTCCCATAACTAATGGGGCCCCAGAAGAGTCAGTGCCATTAACGTTAACTTTTTGAATTCTGTCCGTGAGGTAAGACGTAAGTAATCTAAGTGAGCCGCTTGAAACACCATAATATTCTAATTTTAGTAACAACGTCTCACGATCAACACAATCAAAAGCTTTTGATAGATCACAAAAAATACCAATGGCTTCCTGCTTCTTCTCCCATGCATCAAATATATATTTGACAAGTGCAACAACTCGACTCGACTAATTAACACATTACCCCCGGAATTACGCAATATTGATAGCATTGAGCCCTGCAGTGTCAAAATGAGACTCAAATTGCATTTCCTAAAATCACTTGTTTAACTTTTTTTTTTTAACCGCTGAGGCATTGATTATAAACCGCATAGGTTTGGTTTTGTAAATGCTTATGAATCTTTTTACTGTATGTAATTGTTTAGATGATAAATAAATTACAAAAAAAAAAACTCCTGCATCTGTCGTGTTTCATTTTACATTTAGTGAAACCAAACTGTTTATCATGAAGTAAATTATTTTCTGTAAAATGTGAAAGCAGTTGATTAAATATTATTTTTTCAAAAATTTTACTTAGAGCTGGAAGTATGGAGATGGGTCTAAAATTTGAAGTATCACTTTTGTCCCCTGCTTTGAATAACGGTATGATTTTACTGTACTTCATAAGGTTAGGAAATTGGGTTTTATCTATGCATTTATTGAAAATGAATGCCAGGTAAGGCGCGATGGCGGGCATCATTGATTGTATTATATTGATTGAAATGCCCCAAAGATCCTCAGTCCACCCAACCATACCAGCAAGAAACTCAGCGAACTACATTAGAACTAGATCATTTTTCTTTTTTCAATTTGCTTTAGTTTACAATTTAAGTTGTGCGAGACTTGTTGTTGACCACGCATTTACATCATCAGGATACTCATCTACTATATAGTAACCTTTACTCATTAAAGTTTTTTTCACTTCTATTTTAAATTTATTTAGTGGTATGGTAATCAATCGCTGAGGAATGTTATTAAATATTTTTATACAGCTGCCTACAAAAGAATCACCAACTTTGTGAAGCCTAAGTTTTGGTACAACTAGTTTATTCTTGTTTCTCGTATTAAAATTATGTTCATCAGATTTTTTTACGAAAAGATTTAGGTTCTTTCGTACATGCGAGTATAAGATATTATCGTAAATGTATTGAGAAGCAACTTTTAAAATAATGATTTCGGCGAGTCACGGGGTCTGAGGCTATAGATAGCTCGTTTCAGTAGTACAAAGATAGTAAAGATAGTAAAGACAGTAAAGACAGTAAAGACAGTAAAGATAGTAAAGATGGTAAAGATAGTAAAGATAGTACAGATAGTACGAAGATTCCCATGTTCGGCAACGTTGCGCAATACGCGCGATGTTGCTAGACATCGTGCGATTTGTTGTTTGTTCGACGATGAGTTCTGTGCGGTAGACAATATTGTTTCACGTTGTATAGCATCTTTGTTGTGCAACAATTTTGCGTAGTGAATAAATACACACATCAACAAAGTCTAGTGAACAAGGACATTTCTAGTTTTTATTTAAAAACCCTTTCTTGTAATAGTGAGTGTTTTATATCAGTAGAAGGGTATTTTTATACCGTTTTTAATTTTATTTTAATAAAAACATTTTCATACCAATTTTTTTTTTTTAAGAAATAATTGAATAGTGCCAATATTGAGTATTACAACCTTCTATGATTAGGCACAAAAATAACGAGGTAGTAAGAAATACAATAATTAACCGTACTTTAAACGTTTTTAATAATCTGTAGGACCTCCTAAAGCATTAGCAACATCTCGACAACGGCGTGGCATACTTAGTATGAGATTGTCAATCATCGTCTGTGGAATATGGCTCTATACACTGCGAAGGTGTAAAAAAAGTTGTTCTTCAGTGTTAAGATTTTCCAAAGAATCACTGAAAGCTCTTCTCCCAAGCAAATCCCAGGCATGCTCTATGGGATTGAGGTCGGCAGACTGAGCAGGCCATTCCAACATCGTCATATTGTGCTCGCTTAATGCATTAACCACTACCCTCGCGGTGTGTGACCGTGCATTATCTTGCATGAACATAAAATCTTGACCGAACTGCTGTCGATGAGGGATTACCATGGGGTGTATATAATAACCTCCTGAATATATTGGTTTGCATTCAAATTGCCCCGTATCCAAACGAGGTCGGTCCTTCCACCAAGGCGAATTCCAGCCCATACCATGATTGTTCCCACCTTGGTAAGGATGAACTTCTTGCGGATTCTGGAGACGACTCCGACGTCCAGGAACTTGCCATATACGCACTCTTTTCGAATCAGGATGAAAACCGAAGCAAGATTCGTCGGAAAACAGAACCCGTGCCCATTGATGGTCGGTCCACTGTAAATGTGCGTTAGCCCACAATAAGCGACGACCTCGATTTCCACGTCGAAGAGCTGGAACCCTAAGCGGTCTGCGAGCATAAAGATTGGCTTCGTGTAGTCTTCTTCTGACAGTTTGATCGCTAATAACCACTTGATGCTGAGACTGGAGGCCTGCGACCAACTGACTAGCAGTAATCGTGGGTTGCAGCCTTGCGGAATTTTGTAAGAATCGATCTTGTCGCGGGGTAGTAACCCTATTTCGTTCCCTGTGACGTTCGGCAACATCCCCTGTAGACCTGTAGCGTGCCCATAATCTGCAAATTATGCTTGGTTGGGTGTTGACAGCATCCGCTACGTCGCGTTGAGTTCGTCCATCTTGCAGCATACCAACAGCCCTTAACATCTCTTCGCGACTTAAATGAGGACGTGACATGATGACTACAGTCACAAAAATGCACAAACCATACGTAAAAGACGTATTATTGATAATAAACGTTATTTAGAATAAAAAATAATAATTTTTATTTTGCCTCAGAGAAACTGCACAATCAAACACTTTTAAAAGTTTTCCCTTCATATTCGAAAATCATTACTTATTTAAATATATTTTTAAATTTCGAACAACTCTGTAATCTACTTTATTCTATTTTTATTTATTTGCTGCCAGTTATTTGCAAAACAAGATTTACACGAAAAAAAATAATTGGGGTCATCTTGTTCCCTAGACTTTGTTGAGGTGTTTAAATATTCCACGACACATACACACATACACATACACATACACTCATACACATATACGTATACTTTAGACTTGTCAGAACAAGTTTGATACTGTTGTCAGAACAAGGATTATATTTCATAATTGAATTAAAACGAAGGTTTATTAAAAAGCTTTAATTATAATTAAATTTTATCGAGCATTAAGATAATGATGACTATGTGTCTCTGTGGTATGGTGCTAGTGAAAGCGACTGCTAATCCCCGGGCCCCGGGTTCGATTACCGCTTGCAAACGGTCCTGATGGTCATGCGAACATTTATAACAGTTGGTACGGGTAGTTGAAGCCCTAAACGGTTTAACAACTGGTCTAACGGCAATGCTTCGATTTCGCCAATTGGTTGTGAAGGTCATATGGCAGTTGCTTCACGAAAAATATCGAGGTTCAGCCAAATCCACAGTAAGACTAGAAAATACGGATACCGGACATAGTTGAAAGTTTCGGAAAAGAAGATGATCACATATAGACAGACATACATACTAATTAAGGTGTGCATCACTTGTTTAACCTTATTTCGACTTCCTAAGATATTGCGGTCAAGGGAGAGTTGGCAAACTAAAAAAGTTCTTGACATCTCTTTGAAAATATTAATTGAAATTATTTTTATTACATTATTCGAAATAAGGTTAAACAAGTGATGCACACCTTAATTAGTACTCGTATGTATGTATGTTTGAATGTATCGTAATGAATAAATATTACATTTTCATTTATGTTTTTGGAGCAATGATGGCGAGAAACTCACGGCACTTTATGTTATTTTATAATTATTTTTTTTATTCATTAAAATATTAAATATTTACATATAGACAGATATTATTGGCATTCGTATCTAATCTGGGTCTCGATGCCATACCATGGACACTGCAGTAAAATCTATTCAACTTAAGACATTAAAGCAATGCAGTTAAAGTTCAAAATCAAAAGACTTTTCACAGAGTGAAAGAAAATGTGTAATGATATTTCACTTCAGTATCAAAATAAACGGGATATTTACCATGTTTCATTGTTTTTAGTTTCCGATATTTTGGCTCTGTTGCAAGCACCGTGGTCACGGAGGAACTGGAGTAGTGGCGGGAACAGAGAAAAACGCTTAGTAAAAGAACTCGAAAGAGGGTAGATCGATATAATTACTCCTAGGAAAAAACTTTTTCTCTGTTCACCGCCACTACTCTAGGTCTTCCGTGATCATGGTGCTTGTAACAGCGCCGAATTATCGGAAACTCAAAACAATGAAACATGGTAAATATCCTGTTTATTTTGATACTAATGATACTTCATTCATTTAATTTTGGATTTAATTTTTTTAGTAATAATGTCTATATTTGTTGTCATTTTTTGCTGTATCTATTGTATAACAGTGGTTTTGCGTTAGTAGAATTGAGTGCCTGCTGTACAATGCTCTAAGCACACAGCGTTGAGCACAGCGCTGCGAGAGCCTTGATTGTCATTGGTCGGACTGGATGACGTCACTGGACATCCACCAGTCACAATCTCTATCAGGGCTTTCGCAGCGCTGTGTTGAACGCTGTGAGCTTACAGAATTGGACAGCTGTTTTCAAATACTTTTGTCAGTCAAAATAATTTGGCAATGTCGGTGGAGGCACCAATAAATCTCTATCATTTGTTACTTCGTCTGAATAGATCGAAGTCAAATTAAAATCGTCATTTAATTGTGTGTCAGTATGTTTATCTACTGTCAATTTATGTTTGTTTATTGTTCGCTTAGCTTTTCTTTCTATCAAGTAAGCCAACCCTTGTCTTGCCTCAATTGCCTTCAAAATATCGTCTGTTTCGTTTAGATTGGATGCTGTAATTTCTTTGCTAAGGTCCATTGATGTTATAGTACCAACATACATCTCATCACCAGCCGTTGGCAATGTTGTTTGATCTGAATAGTCTATTAGGCTTTCAGTAATTTCATCAGTCGTTTCGTCGTTTCTATGTTCATATATATTTCTTTCTTTATTATAGTTTTCATTTTTTAGATTTTTAGGTCTATCTACTTCTTTGGTATGTCTTTCGTCTTTATTTTTATTGTTATTATAATTTCGACGTCCAATATTGTCACGAGAGCGACTGTTAATATAATTTCTTCTATTTTGTGCATTTGTTAGTTTTCCATCCGTTTTAAAGGTAGATACTTCGTCATTCTTAACGGTGTTGCCATCAAAACTTGTGTTTGTTTGATTATCAGTGTATAAAAGATTTGTATTATTATTTCGTGATTGAATTTTGAATCGTGATTTAGGTTTACGGATCCATTTATTTTCAGGGTTATATTCTTCAATATTTTCTTTGCTAATACTTCTTGTTGAAATATAATTTAATTCTACATTTGTTTTTTGCGTTACGTAAGATAATTCATTTTCATCGGTATGTCTGGATTTGTCGTTTGTTTCTGTATTTGGTTCCTTGGTACTGTCGTCTTCTTGTACACCTATATAGAAATTGTTGCTTTGCTTTTCTTTTAATTCTGTGTCTCCATTTGTATTTTGTTGTTGGTCATATTCTTTAGGTTCTACGACTTTTATTTTTTCATTAGATACAAATTGTTGTTTTTTTTCCTTATCTATATTCTCCGTGTCAGTATTGAATAAGTAGGCTTTGTTATCTTCAAAACTGCCAGAATTGGAATTGTCCTTATTTTTGCTTGTGTTATAACTTCTATCATATCTTTGATCAGATTGGTCAGGGCTGTGATTGTTTTCCTTTTCTTTATCTGTATTATATGACGGAGGTTTGTTAGACTTGGCAGGTAAATCATCCGCTTGGGATTTAACATTTTCCATAATTTCAGTTTCAAGAGTACTGCTGGTAACATACTTTTGATCATCATGCTCTTCGCTTGTATGATTATCATAATGTGTGTAGTTATCAACGTCATCAGTTGTTTGATTTTGGTGTATTTCTTTATTTGAGTTTATATTATCAATTTCTGAATTGGTCAAATTTCTACCATCGTTCAAGACTTGACCTTTGATAAATGAATCTCTTTCTGTGGTACCTTCTATTCTTGTATTCTCCTTCGTGCGTAAGTAAAAGTTATTTTTACCTCTAATAAAACTATCATAATTATATTCTTCACCTCTAAAGAATAGCTTCTCTTTGTTATGATTTTTACCAACTTTATTGTTTTCAAGACGTTTCCTTGAATTTATATTCAACCTGTTTGTAGTAATGTGCATTTTTTTCATGTAATCGTTGACATTTATTCTCAAATTAATGATGGTGTTTTCTTTATTTAAACCTTTGTTTCTATTTTGATCAGTTTTTTTTGGAAAGGGTTCATTTGTGCGCCTGTAGTTAACGAATTTGTTAGGAGCAATTTTTTGTGATCTAGCTTTTTCTCTATAGATATATCTAGGTTTTTTCTTTTTATTATCGGGAGGCTGACTGGCCGCGCTCCTATAGAATATTATGTTCTTTTCTTCTTTGATTTTTTTTCTAAGCATTGACTTATCGTTCTCGGGAGTTGCAGGTGTTGAGATTGCTTCTCCGATTCCAGCTGTTCCTACGCCTACGATTTTCAAAGGATTGACAAAAAAAATGCCTGGTATTTTAGAATCGTGCTCGTCAGATCCGTTTAAGTTCACAACATAACTGAAATTAAATAATGTTATATTAGATGCAAAAGGTAATGAGGTAGCATATGGCGGTATTTCTGTCCAATTGAGCTGTCTGACTGGGGAAGTGCCTCCGCTCCACAGGATAACGCGGCCATAATAACCTCGTGTTGTGTTCCCGGCGGTTCCTACTACAGCTCACTGGAGAGTTTTTGTGCTGTCAATGGGTAGAACAAAAGCTTGCCCTGCTTTGTCTTCTACATTGACGGCACAAAAAACTCTCTGTGCTTCCAGGGTTGGCAGTGCGAGTGTGACTCCTCTGGATTACACACGGCCGTAGGTCACGGTAACCACTTTACATCAGGTGCTTGTCTACCACCTAAGTGGTATATAAAAAAATGTGATTCATCAGTTGCAAATCAAGAAGTTTTATTCCTTTTTTGCTAGCAGTTGCGAACTAAGAACACCCTTTCCTTAACCGCAACTAGGCATCTCGAAGATTCGATGATACGAAAGTTATGGTAAAAGATTTTATATTTTCTTCTAACCATTGGCTAAGATAATAATGTCTCTTCCGAACATTGTCTCAACGTCTAGACATTCTCACTTTTGCGCAATGTCACGTTCCTAGAATGTCACGTTAAGTTTCAAGTAGTAATTTAACATTATATCATTTAACAGAAAATCAGCATTTTTATATAAACAACCAAGGTAGCAGATTAGCACACACCGATCAGATGGTTACCGTGGTATATGGACGTGTACAACACCAGGGGAGTCACACTCGCGCTGCCGACGCTGTAAGCATAGCCAGTTTTTGTGCCGTCAATGTAGAAAACAAAGCAGGATAAGCCCTTCTCTCCCCACAAACAGCAGAAAAACTCTCCAGTGAGCTCTGGCTACCATACCGTCGGGAACACAACACGAGGTTAATATAGTATTCTGTAGGGTGGAAGTACTTCTCCAGTTGGACTGCTCAATTGTGACAGGAATGTCATCGTGTCATTAATCCTTTAAAAAATGATATGAGGTAAATAAAGAAGTCTCCCTTCACTTTGTCAATTTATGTGAATTTGGAGAATGGATTGTTTTGGTGGACATCAAAGTGTCTGAGTTTCAGATTGAGCGGAGAAAGGAGCTTGGTCGTTTCAAAGATAGGTTATGTCAGTTACCTGAGAGCATACCAAAGAATCTCTCATTAATCAGAAGGCAGTCGTTGTGGCCGAACTCGGTCGGGAGAGATACGGTTATAGTACATAAAATATAAAAGGCACGAATGGGCAAATCCTTTTATGAGACACTTCAAAGACGTGTCTAGGGTATACTGGATACCAAAGGTATTTTCGATCGCGGGGAATGAAAGCATATCTTCGTACAGTAAATCGACACCAACGACACTACAAAAGAAACATATCTTCTATCCAAAGGTACTTACTGAAATTTTCCAAACGACGTAACATTTCTAGGAGAATATGGTTTCATTGTCATAATTACAAAATCTCCTTCTGGAGTGCTCGTCATTGGGATTTCTGATTGTATTTTATCCATACTTTCATCTTGTTCGGTTTTAACTGTTGTCACTTGCCATTTGGTGCTCGTTTTTATATTTGCATATGTGTGTATATTTGTATCTTTATTTGTTTCTATATGTGTGTATTCTTCTATAATTCCTTCATGTATGGGTGCCTTAGTTCTGTTTTTTTTAATATACACAAATCTTAGTGGATTTTTCAATGTTGTTTGGTGAATTCCAAACATGGCTAGCATATGTGCGTTGTTTTGTTTCTTTAATTTCTTTCTACTTCTCGTAGACAAGCGCTTGTGTCGCATTCCAGGCATTCTCACGTAATTTGGTCTCCTATTTGCAAAAATATCTACTTTTCCAAACCTCTTTCCAGAATTTAGGTGACTTAAGTTGAAATCTAGTATCATTTCGTTAGTTATCTGAGCTAAGATTTCAGTCGTTGTTTTAAAACTATTACCAAAAAATTCTTCCATTTTGTTTTTAAGTTCTACTCGAATTATTTTATGTAGTTCAGTATAATGATCAAATAATATAGACCGTATTCCGTTTCTGATGATTTTAACTAGATTTATATTCTTTATATTTGTATTTCCATACTCTTCTATATCGTTTAAGAAGTTCTTCAATTTCTTTACGCCGTCTCTGTTATAAAGCGAATTAACTAAACGAATAAGGTCTTTTTTACTTTCATCGAAGTTAATCTTCTCTATCTCTTCAGTTATTGTTGTTAAAATACTTCTAATAGTATTAGGAGGTTTTTGTCTTATTATACCAAGTTTGTCAGCAACAAATTTTCGAAAAGCAGTATTTTCTATGAATTCATGAAACTTGCAGCCTTGGTAATGATATTTTCTTATTTCGTCGTCAAATATTGCACAGAAGTATTCTAAATCATTGTCGTTAAACTTTTTTAATATTTTAGTCAAGCTGTAAATGAAATCTGTAAATGTTAAAATGTTTCTTCCACTGAATTTTCGGTGTAAATGGCCGTTTTCGTCTAGGATAATCTTCACATCACCTGTCATCTCTTTGTTGTTGATCAAGAACTTGATATCTGCATCAGAGTCTTTTTCATCGATGTCTATATAAGTTTTTAAATCTATGTTCAGTTTAGTGAGGTCTGTGTCGACTGCTGTTACTGTGGAGTTGTTATAAACGGTGTTTAATTAACATGGTATTTTTGTTTATATAGGACACACAATTTTTAGACTATCGCCTAAAACATAAACTCACGCCTATATCGCCATATCCCCGAAGGGGTAGGCAGAGGAGCTAGCTTATATTTCGCTAGTTTATGTTTAGGTCCCAATGTAATAGGTGGCGAGCCTATTGCCATTAACCGGGCACTTGTAAACCTGTGATAAATACACACATAACTTCGAAAAGCATTGAAAAGTCATTGGTGTGTGCCATGGTAAAATCTGATATTGAACTCGAGACCTCGTCTCAGCAGTCCATTACCGATACCACTAGGCTACCGCGGTTTTCCTATCCGATTAAATCATGGAACTTATTATTTCTGTCGACGTTTTGGATGCGTTCAAGATTAAATCAAGTAAAGCCCCGAACCTTTGAATAATTGGGACACGTCAATTAGACTTTGCGTAACCTGAAGGTGAAATCTCAGAAAAGAGAGTCATTGTAACATGGTATTATAGTATATAACAGTGCAGAACACTAACAGCACAAAACCTCTCCAGTGAGCTCAGGCTACCCTACTCACCGCTGGGAACACAACACGAAGTTATTATAACCGCGGATTTCACGGAGGTAGGACACGGCGGTATATCCGCCCGATTGAGCAGTCCGACTGGGGAAGTACCTCCGCCCTACAGAATACCGCGGTTATAATAACTTCGTGTTGTGTTCCCAGCGGTGAGTAGGGTAGCCAGAGCTCACTGGAGAATTTGTGCCGTCAGTGGGAAAACTATTTAGCTTGTCCTGATTTGTCTTCTACTGACGGCACAGAAACTCTGTACTTACAGGGTTGGCAGCGCGACTGTGACTCCTCTGGTGTTACAGACGTCCATAGGCCACGGTAACTACTTTCCATCAGGTGGGCCGTGTGCTTGTCTGCCAACTAAGTGGTATAAAAAAATAAATAAAAAAAAATCTGTAGGGCGGAGGTACTTCCCCAGTCGGACTGCTCAATTGAGCGGAAATACCGTCGTGTCCTACCTCTTACAAAATTATAGTAAACAAAACCATATTAAAAATAATAATAATAAACTAGTTCTTACTGATATCTTCTCAGAAAATCAGAGAACTAAGTATAGTTCTCTGAGTTTCTGAGAAGATATCAGTAGCTATCTTTTCAGCAGAATTAACCTACCGAACCAGCGGTAGAATCATTATTCAATGGTTTATTTATATTAATTATTTTTGTATTATTTCTTGACATAATTGTAAAATTTTGACGGTCATATGTGCTCTTTATGTGTCTAAACTGAATATATGAAATTGATTCTTTGATTCTTTTATTGCACTATAAATATATCTAGCACCTTTGAGAGTAATTAGAGAATAATTACCTACCCGTAGACTTCAGAAACATTGTGTAGATTACGAACCAACTGCATACTGACATTTTCTACAATTGTATTTTTTTTATTTCGATTCTAAATCACACATTGCTTCATAACGAAAGTGTATTTTTTATAATCTAAAATGTTAACACGCTAAAGTCATAAAAATTGTTAAGGCAATCGTCGCGGCACGGTGATATTCAAAACACTCGGTGTATTACTTCAAGCAGTAATAGTACCTTATCATATTTCGCTCCTTAGTAGTAGAATTTCGGGAGAGCACGCTAAGCCGTCGGTCCCAGTTGATATGGCAGTCGTTACGGGTTGTTAAGGGTAGTATAAGGAGGTAGGACACGGCGGTATTACCGCCCAATTGAGCAGTCCGACTGGGGAAGTACCTAGGCCCTACAGAATACCACGATTATAATAAGTTCGTGTTGTGTTCCCAGCGGTGATTAGGTTAGCCAGAGCTCACTGGAGAATTTGTGCTGTCAGTGGGAAGACTAAAGGCTTGTCCTGCTTTGTCTTCTACACTGACGGCACAGAAACTCTGTATTTACAGGTTTGGCAGCGCGACTGTGACTCCTCTGGTGTTACAGACGTCCATAGGTCACGGTAACCACTTTCCATCAGGTGGGCCGTGTGCTTGTCTGCCAACTAAGTGGTATAAAAAAAATTGGTGTATTACTTCAAGCAGTAGTACCTTATCATATTTTGCTACTTAGTAGTAGAATTTCGGGAGAGCACGCTAAGCCGTCGGTCCCAGTTGACATACGAACATATATGGCAGTCGTTACGGGTTGTTAAGGGTAGTATAAGGAGGTAGGACACGGCGGTATTTCCGCCAAATTGAGCAGTCCGACTGAGGAAGTACCTCCGCCCTACAGAATACCGCGGTTATAATAACTTCGTGTTGTGTTCCCAGCGGTGTGTAGGGTAGCCAGAGCTCACTGGAGAATTTGTGCTGTCAGTGGGAAGACTAAAGGCTTGTCCTGCTTTGTCTTCTACACTGACGGCACAGAAACTCTGTACTTACAGGGTTGGCAGCGCGACTGTGACTCCTCTGGTGTTACAGACGTCCATAGGTCACGGTAACCACTTTCCATCAGGTGGGCCGTGTGCTTGTCTGCCAACTAAGTGGTATAAAAAAAATTGGTGTATTACTTCAAGCAGTAGTACCTTATCATATTTTGCTCCTTAGTAGTAGAAATTCGGGAGGGCACGCTAAGCCGTCGGTCTCAGTTCACATACGAACATCTATGGCACTCGTTACAGGTTGTTAAGGGTACTATAAGGAGGTAGGACACGGCGGTATTTCCGTCCAATTGAGCAGTCCGACTGGGGAAGTACCTCCGCCCTACAGAATACCGCGGCTATAATAACTTCGTGTACTATTCCCAGCGGTGAGTAGGTTAGCCAGAGCTCACTGGAGAATTTGTGCTGTCAGTGGGAAGACTAAAGGCTTGTCCTGCTTAGTCTTCTACACTGACGGCACAGAAACTCTGTATTTACAGGTTTGGCAGCGCGACTGTGACTCCTCTGGTGTTACAAACGTCCATAGGCCACGGTAACCACTTTCCATCAGGTGGGCCGTGTGCTTGTCTGCCACCTAAGTGGTATAAGACACTAGGATGGAGAAGAATTTGCCGCGTGGTTCACGGCAAAGTAGAATTTGGGTTACCCCATATCTTCCCATGCGGTGTCGTGCAATATAGGTATATATACAGCCCAAACTCAGCCTCAGATGCATGGCTCGAGTCGGAATATGGCGATAGGCTCACCACCTATTACGTGGGACTGAATACAATGATTGGTGATATAACATAACATAAACATAAACTCACGCCTAAATCCCCGAAGGGGTAGGCAGAGGTGCTATCATCCACATTTCGCCAGTTTATGTTTAGGTCCCAATGTAACAGGTGGCGAGTCTATTGCCATTAATCGGGCACTTATAAACCTGCGATAAATACACACATAACTTCGAAAAGCATCGAAAAGTCATTGGTGTGTGCCATGGTAAAACCTTGGATCGAACCCAAGACCTTGAAATGTGGGTGTTTATTCACGCCTGCCTAACCCAACGGGGATAAAGGCGTGATTATATGTATGTATGTGTGAAGAAGAAATAGCAGAATTTCTGGAATTAAAAATTTACAGCTTTGCAAAACTTGGCAGTGTCGTCCCATTAATTTTTGATTTAATTATTTTGACATTACTTATAATATATATTTCTGACATGAGTAATTAATTTAATTGTAATATTGCTAATTAAGTTGAGCTACTTAATTGACTCTTACTTTTTTTTTATACCACTTAGGTGGCAGACAAGCACACGGCCCACCTGATAGGAAGTGGTTACCGTGGCATAAGGACTCGTGCAACACCAGGAGCGTCACACTCGCGCTGCCGACGCAGAAGAAACCTCCTAATGCCTAATGTATGCCTCCTAATGCCTCCTAATGTATGTTAATTCGAAATTAATTGGAAATTTGCATGCCCATTGGGTGGAATATGGAATGATCACATGAATTTCAAATTTGTAAACCTTACTGTGCCTGTATTCGCAAGTAAAATTATGATTATGATTATAATTCTTGATGAATGCTTGCAGCGTAAAAAGTATCAATTACCGCAGTTTCAAGTTTGTAGACCAAAACTTGATAAAACACTTTTTTTTTTTTTTTTTTACGTGCGCAAAATCCCCACGGATACCTCCCCACCGGAGCCGGTGGAAGAGGTTATGTCGGACTCGAACCGACTAAAACGCACGCCGCCTGTGGGTCGTTTCGGTTGCCGAAGGTGAGGTTGACAGGCATATCCCTCGCACCCCGGCCGACCCAGGGCCATCTCTCACGATCTGGCCCTCTTCTCGGGTGTGGGGACCACAGAGTCCCCAACTCGTCCCCGGAAACGGGGAGGCGCGCCACGCGCGCCGCCGCCGCGGCCTGCTTCTGCCAGGGTGACAGGCGGCTTCACCTGTCACCCCCAGGCCGGCGCTCATGGGGGGTGGAGGTCGTTCATCGACCTCCGACGCCCGAGTTGCCTTCGTGCGCGGGCAGCTTGTCTAGCGATCCTTCGTCGCTCCCGCTGCCGCTCCCGCCCCGCCTCCTCCTTCACGAGCATTACTTGCTCGCAGAAGGAGGCGCCGGCCGCCCACGCATCCGCGCAGCGAACCATCGCCGCGAGCAAGGTGGAGAGCGTGAGAACCCTCACTCCCAGGGCCGCCACAAGCTCCCGCCTCGGCGTCTCCCACGCCGGACACTCGGTGAGCGTGTGCGGACCTGAGTCCTCGCTCGCGTCGCAGTGATGGCACTCGGACGTTGGCTCTTTCTCCATCCGACGCAGATACTTTCCGAAGCATCCGTGCTCGGTGATCATCTGCGTCAGACGGTACGAGAGGCTGCCGTGTGGCCTCTCTAGCCACTCCCCCATGATGGGTCTTACCGCCGCTACTACGGCGTGCCCACTTGATAAAACACTATATAACTGATTGACAGCCGCTTGGTTGCCGGCAGAGTAGAATTTGGTCCACCCCATCCAGGTTGCTGTTTAACATCAGACCGATATACAGCCCAGACTCAGCCTCAGATGCATGACTTGAGTCATCAATAGCGCCCGGAAAACGGCCTGCATTAGGACTAATTCTCATTATGGCAACCGACTCGCTAATGGACTACTTCTCATAATGGCCACTTCTCATTTTGGTTACTTTTGATTAGGGCTACTTCTCACTTGGGCTACTTCTCATTAGGGCTACTTCTCAATATCTCTATCTCTAGCAGGGGCTGCAACCGTACCTTCTAAGTGAGGAGTAATAGATGATGTAACTTAATTTCATTCTGAAGAATAAGCCTTATATAAGCTTTGTACATTAAAGAAATACAGGTAAAAAAAATGCGTAATTTTTTCACCTGATGGGAAGTGGTTACCGTGGCCTATGGACCTGTGTAAAACCAAGGAAGTCACAAATGCACTGCCAAGCCCTATAAGTCCAGAGGGGCTGTGCCGTCAGTGTAAAAGACAAAGCAGGACAAGCTTTTGGTCTTCCCACTGACAGCACTAAACCTCTCCAGTGAGCTCTGGCTACCCTACTCACCGCCGGGAAAACAATACGAGGTTATTATGGCCGCGATATTCTGTAGGGCGGAGGTACTTCCCTAGTCAGAGTGCTCAATTGAACGAGAATACCGCCGTGTCCAACCGTCCAAATTAAGTATTGCAGCCTATATAGAAAAAAAACTCAAATCTGTTGAATAAGCCTTCTTCCTGGATAGAAATCCCAGAATGATCAACGGAGTAGGAAAATAAAAAAGCTCGTCAAGTGCGAGTTGGATTCGCGTACTGATGGTTCCGTAAAAACTTGAAGGTTTTATTTTAATTTATGTATTTCGCTACACGTGCGTAAGAATCTGGAATGTGAATGACCACGGATTTTACATAGTAGGGTAGAATCATAATTTCTATTCACAGATTGTAATTCGCCATTTTGTGGTGGCAGCCATCTTGAATTTGAAATTTGTCCTTTCATTTGATACTCATATTGAAGGACTTGAGACTAAATATGTAGGTATTCCGTCATTTTATAGCGGCGGCCATCTTGGACCGATAATTGCAAACATAGCTAAGTACACTCCCGACTAATATACCTTCCATACAAAATAAAAACTAAATCCAAATCGTTTCATCCATTCAAGAGCCACGATGCTACAGACAGACACACACACACATATACACACAGACAAGTCAAACTTATAACACACCGCCGTTTTGCTTCGAGGTGTAAAAACTTTCAATTTTCAGACATAAACTCACGCCTATATCCCCGAAGGGGTAGGTAGAGGTGCTAGCACCAACATTTCGCCCGGTTATGTTTAGGGGGAATATTGGCATTAACCGGGCATTTATAAACCTGCGATAAATACACACATAACTTCGAAAAGCATCGAAAAGTCATTCATGTGCGCCATGGTAAACCTGGGATCGAACCCGAGACCTCGTCTCAGCAGTCCATTACCCATGCCACTAGGCTACCGCGGCTCCTTTCAGATTTATACATTTTTTTCTGAATTTCGACTAAATAAACAGCCCTATCCCTTAGTCGCCTCGTACAACACCCTTTTAGTGTCTCTATATTATGATTGCTGAAAAGAAACCTAAACATTGCAAGCACTGCTGTAGTACACTTCTATTTTAGGTTCAGTGGCTCGTTAATAGATAGATAGATAATTCTTTATTGTACACCAATAGATTACAGTAGAACTTGTAGGTAGCATGCATACAGTTTAATGTACAATGGGCGGCCTTATCGCTGGAAGCGATTTCTTCCAGGCAACCTTGGGATGGACAGTAATGTAATAAAGCAAAAGATTTGATGTAGTTAGCAAATAAACTAGAAACAAGGGGTATTTAAAACAAAAAGAAAGAAAGATATAGAGAGAAGTTCGAATATAGTAAAATAAATTTACAACTTAAAACACGTTAATCTCCAACGTGAGCATCTCCTGGCTCTCTTGTTATGTCAAGTTGGCGTTTCATCCCACCACGAAATGGACCGAGACAGTGTTGCCAGTTACATAAACACTACAAGTTAATGCCCCGCGACTAGATGGCTGGTTTATGCATTGCGCAAAGGATTGGAATTGCCATTACGTGTTAATGCCGCTAGCCTTCTGGCCACCCTCCCGGTTGACGTCGATAAGGGAAGAATTATTTGATGCTTATATTCTATATTGTTTTTATCCGACTACGGCAAAGCAAAAGGAGGGTTATGATTTTGACAGGCTATGTATGTAGGGTTATCTGTTCCCTTATAGCTCCTTAACCACTTATTACAACTGGACAAATGAGATATCATTACAAGCATCTTACTCGTCTGCTGGTTATAGGCTATAAACGTGTCACTGACTCTAATGTGGCGCCCTCTAGCGGTCATAAAGTACTGGAGTTAAATATGTCGTGTTTATTTTCAACTGAAAGGGCTAGCACATTTCAAATATGTATAAATTATTGCTTGCCCCAAAATATTATAAAGAAAAAAATAATTTTAAACCTAAAACACGAATCACGCTCTAAAAAGTTTTATCAATCAATCAAGCAATTAGCCCACCCCAGTCCACTGCTGGACAAAGGCCTCTCCCAATGTGCGCCATTTTCTTCGATCCTCCATCTTCCGCGTCCAGTCTGTCCCAGCCACCTTTTTCAGTATTAAACAAGAAAAAATCTAGGATACCTGTGGTCGCATGTCGAAGAAAACAATACATTCGAGGGAAAAATGGCATACCACCTCGGCTATTCTAGATTTTTCTTGTGCTATCTAGCATGATTTTTCAGTAGTCGGGTTTTAGTTTTTTATATTTTAATTTTGATAATATAATTCTTTCTACAGTTCGTTATAAATAGTTTTACTTTTATTTCAATCAATTTCATAGGCACTTCTTACACATCCTTTAAAATTAATAAATTTATTTTTCTATTCTCTCAAATTAAAGTGATTGAAAAGCTTTCCTCATATTCGCGGCAGTCTTCTATGACATCAAGAAGAAAATGCAGGACAGTCGCCTTTATTGTTGCGGCCATTTTCTGCGTCAGGTTAAACCCTTAGTGGCAGTGCGATATACTTAAAACCCTTCGATAGCAAATCTCACGCAGCTGTTTCTGGGATGGTTCGTGCACTCACCTGGGGCTGTTTGCTCGTGTAGACAGCTCTCACAGGCGCTCTGGTAAAGGGGCACCTCTGGGATTCCACTCACGATAAGTCTGTACAATACCGTCGTCACTCGCGTTTCGCGATTTCACTTCTTAATACAACGGTGCGGGACTTATCGCGGTTAAATAATGGAACTTACTATTTCTGCCGACGTTTCGGATGCGTTGCAGCACCCGTGGTCACGAATTGACTAGTTTGCGAGCGTCGAGAGGTATGCGGAGAACATTTTTTGTGCGCCTACCCGCCATCACTTTTATTATGAACGGTAAGGCTGGCGACACATCACACTAACCGCGATGGTTTAAAAATCTTCGAAAAGCGGTCAAAGCGAGAAGAGCAGCAAAAGTCGACGCTCCTATGTCATGTAAAAATACATACATACATATAATCACGCCTTTAACCCCGGATCGTTAGGCAGAGGTGTATTATCACCCACATTTCACGAATTATTGTATTCGGTCCCACGTAATAGGGAGTGAGCCTAACGCCGTTTTCCGTGCACTATTGTTGACTCGAGCCAAGTATCTGAGGCTGAGTCTGGACTGTATATATCTGTCTGATGTTTAGCGTAGATAGAATTTAGATGGGGTGGCCCAAATTCTACACTGCCGGGAACCACGCAGCTTAAAAAAAATAACAACAACCCTAAGTTTTCACCCTACTCCTACAATCCCCATTATTTATTAATAACAGCAAAACATTAATTTTCATGATTCATTCATTCATTTCATTAAATTCCATGTTATTTCATTTAAATAATCTGTAATCACATCGACATATTGCTCGAATTTCACCTCTTTTCTTCTTCTTCTTAATTGGTTTTAGGTCTAACCTCTTTAAAAGTTTTATTATAATGGTACAATTGATCTAGTAAATTCACTTTTAAAGCTATTTCTTCATCGCTGTAACTCGAAGCTCCAGTAATTTTCCTTAAGTGTTCATTTCTAGCTCTTTGTACCAATAAAGGTCTGTTTGCTTGAAGTCTTTTACCATCCGTAGAAGGTCTACTGTCAAGTTTAACATATTTAGATTCTCTTTGAGTAGCTCTACTAGCCTCCCACCTTTTTTCATGTTTATAACTTTTCCAAGGATCAGTAACAACATGAAATCTTTTTTGGCCATAATTTCTGAAGTTATTATGAGATATATCACGTGTTTGTTGTATTTTATCAGTATTAAATGCTTCATGTGAATATTGTGATTTAACATTTTCGATATTCTTATCATCGTGGTTAAGGTTTTTAAGCTTTCTTGTCGCTTTAGAGCGTGTTGTTATAAACTTAGAAAATGTTAATTTCGTTGGTATTTTACTTAATACATAATCTTTGACTGCTACAACATTTCTGTATGTTGGTCTCGTAAGAGATGCTGAAGACAAATACTTTATCGTTTTTCGATTGTAAGTAGCAGAACGGCCATATTTTGAATACATTACTGCAAGATATTCGTTTGGCAATCTTTCTTCTGTTATTTTCTTTCGTGGATATTTTATATTGTGATATTTTTCTGGATGAATGCTATCTGAAATTATATAAAATCAAAAGTGTACTTTCCAAATTTAATTTCTTTAATACATAAATATACACAATTGAACCAATAAATCAACTTAATTTAAATAGTAAAAATAATTATAAAATGTATACAAAACTATGCTAACTATACAATATATACAAAAATGAAATAGAGAAATACAGACTGCAACTTTAGGCATCGAAAAATTCCTCCCCATCGATCTCTACTGGTACCGTGCCCAAGAGGCTGGCGGCATTACCACGCTGTATGGCGATGCCAATTCTTTGAGCGAGGTAAAGGCCAGCCTTATGGTCACGGGAAGCGTCGATTAGTCACTTCGCTATTTCTATCAATAGCGCGCGCGTGCTTGGACCCCACGGACCCAACGTTTCGACTCCAAACGGCTCAAAAATATAATTACCAGTAAAATTGGTATATTTGTGCCATATGAAAGCAAAAGTTGAAATTAATATATTTTAATATGTTAATTTCATAGAAAATAATTCCTTGTCTTAGCGTTAAAGTCGCATCTGAGGTTTCAAATTTTTTAGTCTTTTCTCAATCTATCTGCGGATTAAGCTGACCTTCGATATGTTCCGTGAAACGACTGTTATCTGACCTCTACAACTCTTTGGCGATATATTATAGATATGAAGTAATTCTACGTGATTTTTTCATTAATTACATGCAAGTAAATTGCTAATGGATATGTCTTTGGTGGAGTTAATGTCTCAGGCATTCCTTACTAGCGAGCCACAGTTTAAATAAAACAAATTGCAACCGAAATTATTGATGGAGGTAGGACACGGCGGTATTGCCGCCCAATTGAGCAGTCCGACTGGTGAAGTACCTCCGCCCTACAGAATACCGCGGCTATAATAACTTCGTGTTGTGTTTGCAGCGGTGAGTAGGGTAGCCAGAGCTCACTGTCAGTGGAAAAACTAAAGGCTTGTCCTGCTTTGTCTTCTACTGATGGCACCGAAATTCTGTACTTACAGGGTTGGCAACGCGACTGTGACTCCTCTGGTGTTACAAACGTCCATAGGCCACGGTAACCACTTTCCATCAGATGGGCCGTATGCTTGTCTGCCAATTAAGTGGTATAAAAAAAAATGTTAATAGTCCGTCTAACCCCTCTAGCTAAGCTAAATTGTTTGTATTAGGTGTGGGTTCACCTAGTCAAACCTGACCCGGATTCGAACCGAGGACCACTCGACCATTAACCCAACTCCTTAGTGTAATGCGGTCAAATAAAATATACTCTTGTCCATTTTAGTTTTAACACTAGCATTTTTTTATTTTTATTTAACGTCTTTTTTTTTTATATATGACACGTCAATTAAACTTCGCCTTGCCTGATGGTAAGCTGAAGGCAAAGTCCCAGAAAAGAGAGTCACCATTACTTACGCATACCGTGTGACAATGGTGACACTCAGCTTGACGGCCTCATCGTATGCTTTTTTCACGCCCCCCTTAAAGGACCCGGGACTGTAGGAAGAAGGAAACATTACCCGGATTCATAAAAATTACCCAGATAAAGGCCCTTATTACGTAATTCACCTCTATCTACCCCTTTATTATGATAAATAAATGACTACTGATATCCTTTTAAAACTACCTTTAATTAATAATATAAGTTATGCAGACGATATGGTGCTGCTGGCCCCCTCTATCAGTGCATTAAGAAAGCTACTTGTCATATGTGAGAAGTATGCGGACAAACATGGGCTGGTATACCACACCAAAAAGTCCGAATTTATGGTCTTTGGGGCCGTGGGCACTAAGCGTCCGGATATCATACCGGAGGTGACTATGTGTGGAGTACCACTTCGTCAGGTTGATACCTTAAAATATCTTGGACACTATGTTGCTCACGACCTCAGGGACGATGCAGATATTGAGCGGGAACGTAGGGCATTGGCAGTAAGGGCGAATATGCTGGCCCGCAGGTTCGCTCGGTGCACGGACAGTGTAAAAGCAATGCTTTTTAAGGCGTACTGCACATCCCTGCGATGTGGGTCAGCTATACCCAGCGCTCCCTTATGGCCCTACGTATACAATACAATAAAGCTTTCAGAGCGCTATCTACAATAAAGCTTTCAGAGTATATAGCATCGGCTATGTTCGCTCACGCACGTACCGATGGTTTCGCAGCGTTGTGGCGAAAAAAAATGACGTCGATGCTGTATGGAATGCGCGGCAGTGGCAACAGTATGCTCAATGTAAGTACTTGTGGACAGGGGCTATGAGTGCCACATATTAAGGCACGTCTATAAAATGCACCAATCTTTTGTGATACAAATACTAACATAGATTTAAATATTTACTAACAAAAAATGGATTTTAATTATCTGGAAAATAAATGAATTATTATTATTATTATTATTATTATTATTAAATCTAAAAGCATACCTTCACCTCGAAAATAAGGGAGTATTTCCTTGTACTCAGGTTCCACATCAGGTATAACTGACGCATGGATTTCAGCCCCTGGGTCAATAAATTGAGAAGGTGTCATGTCATCATCATGAGTGGTAGTTTGTTCAGCTGCTAGTCCATCATAATTCACTGTCTCTGGACTTTCATGGACTGGATTTGGAGTAACCGTATTTGTAGTATCTGGAGGAAAAATAAACACCTCAACAAAGTCTAGGGAACAAGATGACCCCAATTATATTTTTTCGTGTAAATCTTGTTTTGCAAATAACTGGCAGCAAATAAATAAAAATAGAATAAAGTAGATTACAGAGTTGTTCGAAATTTAAAAATGAATTTAAATAAGTGATGATTTTCGAATATGTAGGTTAAACTTTTAAAAGTGTTTGATTGTGCAGTTTCTCTGAGGCACAATAAAAATTATTTTCTTTGATTGTAAATAACGTTTATTATCAATAATACTTCTTTTACGTATGGTTTGTGCATTTTTGTGACTGTAGTCATCATGTCACGTCGTCATTTAAGTCGCGAAGAGATGTTAAGGGCTGTTGGTATGCTGCAAGCTGGACGAACTCAACGCGACGTAGCGGATGCTGTCAACACCCAACCAAGCGTAATTTGCAGATTATGGGCACGCTACAGGTCTACAGGGGATGTTGCCGAACGTCACAGGGGACGAAATAGGGTTACTACCCCGCGACAAGATCGTTTCTTGCAAAATTCCGCAAGGTGGCAACCCACGATTACTGCTCGTCAGTTGGTCGCAGGCCTCCAGTCTCAGCATCAAGTGGTTATTAGCGATCAAACTGTCAGAACAAGACTACACGAAGCCAATCTTTATGCTCGCAGACCGCTTAGGGTTCCAGCTCTTCGACGTGGAAATCGAGGTCGTCGCTTATTGTGGGCTAACGCACATTTACAGTGGACCGACCATCAATGGGCACGAGTTCTGTTTTCCGACGAATCTTGCTTCGGTTTTCATCCTGATTCGAGAAGAGTGCGTATATGGCGAGTTCCTGGACGTCGGAGTCGTCTCCAGAATCCGCAAGAAGTTCATCCTTACCAAGGTGGAACAATCATGGTATGGGCTGGAATTCGCCTTGGTGGAAGGACCGACCTCGTTTGGATACGGGGCAATTAGAATGCAAACCAATACATTCAGGAGGTTATACACCCCATGGTAATCCCTCATCGACAGCAGTTCGGTCAAGATTTTATGTTCATGCAAGATAATGCATACACCGCGAGGGTAGTGGTCAATGCGTTAAGCGAGCACAATATGACGACGTTGGAATGGCCTGCTCAGTCTGCCGACCTCAATCCCATAGAGCATGCCTGGGATTTGCTTGGGAGAAGAGCTTTCAGTGATTCTTTGGAAAATCTGAACACTGAAGAACAACTTTTTTTACACCTTCGCAGTGTATGGAGCCATATTCCACAGACGATGGTTGACAATCTCATACTAAGTATGCCACGCTGTTGTCGAGCTGTTGCTAATGTTTTAGGAGGTCCTACAGATTATTAAAAACGTTTAAAGTACGGTTAATTACTGTATTTCTTACTACCTCGTTATTTTTGTGCCTAATCATAGAAGGTTGTAATACTCAATATTGGCACTATTCAATTCTTTCTTAAAAAAAAAAAAAAATTGGTATGAATTTTTTTTATTAAAATTAAAATTAAAAACGGTATAAAAATACCCTTCTATTGATATAAAACACTCACTGTTACAAGAAAGGGTTTTTAAATAAAAACTAGAAATGTCCTTGTTCCCTAGACTTTGTTGATGTGTGTATTTGAAGAATTTGACAGTTTGGTATAATATTTGACAGATCTGACAGATTTGATTGAGTTGAGCGATTTAACAGTTTGGGAGATTATACAGATTTGAAAGATTTCACTGTAAGATTTGAGACAGATTGGAGGAATTTGAGTTTAACACATTTGGTAAATTTGACAGATTGGGAAATTTAAGTTTAAGGATATATATGACAGTAAGTAAAGAAAATATATATATAATAAAGAAATTATTATTTATTTATTTATGACAGTAAGAATTTGGCAAATGTGACAGATTGAAAGATTTGACAGTTTGGTAGATTTGGCATAATTGTCCAAAAAAAAGATTTGACAGTTTGGCAGATTTGAGACAGATTTCAGAAGTTAGATAGATTGGCAGATTAGACAGATCGACAGATTGGAAAGTTTTGACAGATGTGACGATTAGACTGTAAGATTTGAGACAGATTTCTGATAGTAGAAAGCTTGGCAGATTTGAGACAGATTTCAGAAATTTGACAGTTTGTTAGATTTGACAAATCGACGGATAGAAAGATTCAGTAGTTCGGGAGTTTTGGCGAAATTGTCCGATTGAGAGATTTGACAGCTTGGCAGATTTAACAGTAAGAATTAATGCAGATTTCAGGAAATTGACAGATTGGCAGATATGACTGAAAGATTTGAGACATATTTGAGGAATATGACAGTTTGGCAGATCTGACAGATCGAATGATTTGACAGTTTGGCAGATTTGGCATAATTGTCCGATTGAGAGTTTTGACGGATGTGACAGAATTGATACAGGTTTAAGGAATCTGACAGTTTGGCAAATTTGACAGATGTGACAGGTTTGACTGTAAGATTTGAGACAGATTTTCAGAAGCCATTCAATACGAATTGAATTAAATTGGGGAATTTGACAGTTTGGCAGATTTAACAGTAAGAATTAACACAGATATGAGGAATTGGACAGTTTAGCAGACTTGACAGATCTGACAGATTAAGAGATTTGACAGTTTGGCAGATTTGTCATATTTAACTGTAAGCATCGCATGCCTCTTGTGGTTGCGTTCCCAGAAGACTGGCAGCATTGCCACGTTGTATGGCAATGCTTATTCTCTGTCCTAAAAAGAGGCCAGCCTTCTGGTCACGAGAAGCGTCGACCATTCGCTTCGCAATCTCACGGAAGAGGTTGCGAGCGCTCGGACCCCATGACCCCAAAGTCTCGACTCCAAACGGCACAAATTCATAATCTCCGATGAGATTGGAGTATTTGCGCCGCTTGAGAGCCTCTGCAGAAGCAGCAGCAGCACCAGCACAGCCAGCCGTGCTAGTTATATGGGTAGGAGCCATGGTATCAACGCATGTGGCGTCCCACACCAGAGTCCTACCCATCTTCCATGGCATTAACGACATACCATCCGGTCTCTTGCCATCGTCACGCGCCAAACCGTTTGGTTCTAGTACAGCTGGTACACCGGCGGTGACAAGAGCACGGCGGACTATGTCGTTGAGGCTGGCGTGCCGTGGAATTCGCCCAGCGCTCCTGCAGCACGACAGACCATGGTGTCCGAGTCTGTCAACGGCTTCTCCACAACGGCATTGATGCGGAGAAACACACGGCGCACCTAAACGGAGACAAGTTGCGATGCGGAAGGTAGTGTCATCTAACATAGTCCCTACGTTAGATGACGGAAGAGCTTGTAGCCAAAGACCCGATTCCCACACTCCAACCGCCAGTAAACGGGCACGCTCAGCAGCATTGGAACATGTATTTAGTAATTTTTTTCCAACTAAGCTGCAGAGCGGCCCGTCCCACTGACGCTGTGAGAAAAGGTTCCTTGGGAAATCGGTGTTTGGACATGCAATTTTCCAAGCGTTCACTGCATCAGTCTTACACAATACTTCAGAATTAACTAGTGTAGGTGCAAGGATTTTCCTAGTTAATTCTTCCGTACTGTGGACTGAAGACAGGAACGCTGGTAAGCTGACATCTGAAATTTTGCGAATACCGAGCCCACCCAAGCGAATCGGTAGAGTCGCTTGTAGTAAAGCTCGGTCATCCAAGGCCACATTTAAAATTTTGGTGAGGGTATTTTCTATAATTTCGTCAGTCTTCTGGGAACGCTACCACAAGAGGCATGCGATGCGGAGGAATTCTACGACGCATTTTAATTGTTCTTAGCTATAAGTTGTATAATAGTTATTTTATTTTTATTGTATTTAATATTTATAAATTATTTCTTGATTTGTTTATTAAACTTAGTACATTATATTAGAAAATAGATATGTAACAGTCAATAATTAATTTGTGTCACAATAGATATAAATATAATAGTTAACTGTAAGCATTAAGACAGATTAAAGTAATTTGAAAGTTTGGCTGATTTGACAGATTGAGTGATTTAAGTTTGGCAGATATGACAATAAGAATTAGGCAAACGTGACAGATCTGACAGATTGAAAGATTTGACAGTTTGGCAGATTCGTCAGTTTGTATAGATTTGTAATATTTGACAGAATTGACTGGTATGTCAGATTTGATGATTTGACTAATTTGACAAATATGACAGATTTGACAAATTTAACGGTTTTAATAGAATTGATAGAAATCAAGATTTAGGACTGAGTGTTCTAGACTACGAACCTTAGACTTATACGTTAACACCCACCTGCGATAGACATATTCGCATTGTCCGCTGTCATCAACGAGGTAAACACTGGTAATAAAGTAGACCGTGTACCAGGTGTGGTGACCTCATCAGCAGCAGTAGACATTATAGTGACCGCTTCACTAACAGTAGACACCTATTTAGAATGGAAAAAGTGAGGAAGTAGAACAAGAAGGTATTTCTGTTTTCAATTGAGCATTTCGACTGGGGAAGTACCTCCTTCCTACAGAATATCACGTTGTGTTCCCGGCGATGTATAGGGTAGCCAGAGCTCACTGGAGAGTTTTTGTGCTGTCACTGAGAAGACCAAAAGCTTGTCCTGATTTATCTTTTCACAGAAACTTTCTGTTCTTACAGAGTCGGCGGCTCGAGTGTGACTACAATGGTGTTGCACACAACGGTATTTCTGTCCGACTGGGAAAGTACTTCCGCACTGCAGAACTTTCGTGTTGTGTTCCCAGCGGTGAGCAGGATAGAGCTCATTGAAGAGTTTATTATTATTATTATTATTTTAACAGGCAGGCAGTCGAAGCAACTGATAATGCCCGTATCCTGCTTATGCCCACAAGTGTTTATTTTTTTTGGTTAAGGTGTTGGTCTAGTCTATTTTTAAATTGGTTTATGTTCTGGGCTGTCACAACATCATGTGGTAGCTTATTCCACTCTCTCACTACCCTATTACTTATAAAGTTTTTGTGTGGATTGTTATTCGAGAAGCTGTCAGTGTGAAGACTAAAGGCCTGTCGTGCTTTGTTTTCTACACTGACGGCATAGAATATGTCTGTGCTTATAGAGTCGGCAACGCAAGTGTGACTCCTCTGGTGTTACAAACATCAATAAGCCACGGTAACCACACAGTCGGGCCGTGTTCTGCTCGGCCACCTAAGTGGAATAACAGTTTAGAGATTATAGTGACCACATCACCTACATTTAAATTCGCTATTCCCTTTAAGCTCTCGTTACTTGATTTCACAAACGAATAATTGAAGAAGTTTTTGAAATTGATGTGTCTTAACAAGTCTCTGCTCTCTTTTATTTCCTCTTGTACCTCCTCTAGGAATATGTTCACTCGTTCCAGGGCTTTTACTTGTTGCCATAACGGTCCATCATCGATAGCTCCTTGGCGAGATGCTGGAAAATAATTCTTACTGTTATATTGCGTATACTAAGCGTCTGAAAAGTTTTGTTTTTATTATAACAAAGATAGTTACGAAAATGAACAAAATTGTATAATGCTAATAATCAGGAGGAGGAAAAAAAATCTTCTTTCGTAACTCATCCGACGGGTGTCGTAAGAGGTGACTAATGGAAAAATACGCAGACGATATCACTGCGAAAGAAGGAAAACTCGAAATGAAACCCTGTACCAACCCGTCTGGCTGGAAACAGTAGGCCAAAGCTTCCTAACATTGAGAGAGACCTAGTCCAGCAGAGGAATGTGATGGGCTATTTGAATAATATAAAAAAAAAACCGTTATACGGCCTAATTGATATCACCCATGAGAATATATTCGCTTGACAGCAACACACTTGTACCCTATTACGTGGGACTGAATCAGAGTTGACGAAATTCGGGTACCTAACACTTCGGGGATTTATCATCATCATTTTCATTTGCCGCGTGGTTTCCGACAGAGTAGAATTAGGGCCACCCCCATGTGTTCACATACGGTGTCGTGTAAGGCGACTAAGGGATAGGGCTGTTTAACTTTAGACAGATATATTAAACAGCCCAGACTCAAGTTCAGATGCATGGCTCGGGTCAACAAATAGTGCCCTGAATACAATTATTGGTGAAATGTGAGCGTTAATTAACATCTGCCTAACCCTCCAGGGATAAAGGCTGATTAAGCCAAACATCTACCACTCATTCCTACAACTTTAATCACCATCCAAAGGTTGCCTAGCAGGAATCGCTTAAAGTGATAAGGCCGCCCATTGAACTGATTCCTTGTTATAGACTTTGTAATGATATTTATTAATGGTATACACTCAAGCTGTGGAATGAACTCCCTGCTGCGGTCTTCCCATGCGCTTACAATATGGGGTTCTTCAAAAGGGGCATTAGGAGGTTTCTTCAGGGTCGGCAGCGCGAGTGTGACGCTCCTGGTGTTGCACGAGTCCATAGGCCACGGTAACCACTTCCCATCAGGTGGGCCGTGTGCTTGTCTGCCACCTAAGTGGTATAAAAAAAAATAAGTATATAATAAATAAAATGAAATAAAAATTATATGTATGTATGTATTTTCATGACGGCATATTTTCTTGATTGCATTCGAGGCCAAGGTGCCCTCGGAGCTCAGGGTCCGCCTGTATGTACGTATGTAACAACTTACCTATCTCAAACAAGCCCCCATCGACAATTGAAACACAACCTAATATAAATATAATAAACATTAATATTTTGTTATTTTCGCGTCGCTACTTTGTTTCGTAATATTTATTAATATTTTGCAATCAAATTCTATTGTAAACAAACATTTTATATTTTGCTTTGCTAATCATATTGCAGACATATTATTTAATTTTTTTCTAATTTTTTTATTTTGTTAGCAGCAAAAGTAACATTATTGTTTAGTTAACTTTTTTTGTATTAATATATAAAAATAAAACGTTTGATATTTTAGTGTCGATAAAAAAATATGACGTATTCGAATTGTAATATAAAACTGTATGAAAGTATATGTCGCAGTCAAAATTTATAAACTAGTCAAAATATTATTTGACCGGTCAAAATCAATTTTGACTAAGAGCCCCGTATCCTCAACTGTGATTCGAAACTAGTTGCGAATCAAGAAATTTCACCAGTTGCGAATTAAGAGATCATTTTCTTTAACCGCAACCAGGCATCTCGATGATAAAATTTCGTAGCCAGTTGCGGTAAATGATTTATTTTTTTCGGAGTCTGGGGTCAGCTTCAATATTTTCCGTGAAGCGAAAAGATTCTTAGGTAAGAAACTGGTTGCGTATTAAGAGAAAACACTTCTATCGCAACATTTTTTTTTACGTGCGCAAAATCCCCACGACAAGAGGTTATCGAACCGAAAAATCGAACTCGAACCGACTAAAACGCATGCCGCCTGTGGGTCGTTTTTGGTTGCCAAAGGTGAGGTTGACAGGCATATCCCTCGCACTCCGGCAGACCCAGGGCTATCTCTCACGATCTTACCCTCTCCTCGGGTGTAGGGACTACAGAGTCCCCAACTCGCGAGGCGCGCCACCACCGCGGCCTGCTTCTGCCAGAGTGACAGGCGGCTCCACCAGTCACCCCCAGGCCTGCGCTCAAGGGGGGCGGAGGTCGTTCATCGACCTACTTCTATTGCAACTAGTTGCCATCAAAGTAAAAAAAACTGTAAGCATTAAGACAGATTAAAGAAATTTGAAAGTTTGGATGATTTGACAGATTGAGTGATTTAAGTTTGGCAGATATGACAATAAGAATTAGGCAAACGTGACAGATCTGACAGATTGAAAGATTTGACAGTTTGGCAGATTTGTCAGTTTGTACAGATTTGTAATATTTGACAGAATTGACTGGTATGTCAGATTTGATGATTTGACTAATTTGACAAATATGACAGATTTGACAAATTTAACGGTTTTAATAGAATTGACAGAAATCAAGATTCAGGACTGAGTGTTCTAGACTACGAACCTTAGACTTGTACGTTAACACCCACCTGCGATAGACATATTCGCATAGTCCGCTGTCATCAACGAGGTAAACACTGGTAATAAAGTAGACCGTTGCCTTCCTAATGAAGAAAGCTGACTCTCCAAATTGTAGGGAATGCGATAAAATTGAAGATGTGCAACATCTGCTTATGGAGTGTGTGCGGAGCGGAGCTGAGAGGGTGTTACTGATGAGTGACTTGAACCTGAATGGGCTGGATGTGGGTTGGGTTCAGTCTGTGCTCTCCGAGCCAACCTCTGACAAGGCCAGAAGGCTATGTCATTTGGTCACATCTGCCAACAGTTCCCAACAGTGAGGTTAGACTAGGCGTGAACTGGAAATGATTGGAAGGAAACAACAAAGAATGTGTTACTGGTACAGGGTACGATGGGGTTGACATATCTATGTAGATAAAAACCCCCAAAAACCAGATTAAAAAATAAAATAAAAAGTAGACCGTGTACCAGGTGTGGTGACATTTGCCACCTGACCTCCACAACTTAATTTCAATAACGAAGCATTGCAGTTACGCTAATTGTTGAACTTCTTATTTTTAAGGCTCCAAATACCCATAACGAGTGCCATAGATGTTCGTATAGTAATAGGGACCGACGGCTTGACGTACTCTCCGAGCCACGACCAGACCAGCTTGTTCCGCTTTGTCCTCTACACTGACGGCACAGAAACTCTGTGCTTACAGGGTCGGCAGCGCGAGTATGGCTCCTCTGGTGTTACACACGTCCATATGCCACGGTAACCAAATTCCGTTAGGTGTGCAGTGTGCTTGTATGCCATGCCACCCAAGTGGTATTAAAAACCCATGCCAAATTATAAATCTTATATATAAAATTCTCGTGTCACGGTGTTCGTACTTGAACTCCTCCGAAACGGCTTGACCGATTCTCATGAAATTTTGTGAGCATAATGAGTAGGTCTGAGAATCGGCCAACATCTATTTTTCATCCCCCTAAATGTTAAGGGTTGTCCACCCTTAACATTATATGGCAAAACGACGTTTGCCGGGACAGCTAGTCTTATATATAAAATTCTCGTGTCACGGTGTTCGAACTTGAACTCCTGCGAAACGGTTTGAACGATTCTCATGAAATTTTGTGAGCATAATGAGTAGGTCTGAGAATCGGCCAACATCTATTTTTCATCCCCCTAAATGTTAAGGGTTGTCCACCCTTAACATTATATGGCAAAACGACGTTTGCCGGGACAGCTAGTAATATATAATACTCGAATAAATAATGTGTTGTTAAATTCTTTTCTGTACGTGTTCTGTGAACTACTGGATTGATTTTGATGTAGTCTTTATATTAGGAAGGTTTTAATCAAACGTAATGTGTTATGTCTGTTTTTGTTTGATCGTAATCGGAGGCGTTACGGAGATATGATCTTTTATCATGAGCCGTGTCTTCCATCTAAGCGATATGACAAAAAAACATACATATAATCACGCCTTTATCCCCGGAGGTTTAAGCAGAGGTGAATTATCACCCACATTTCACCGATATTTGTATTCGGTCCCACGTTATAGGGGGTGAGCCTATTGCCGTATTTCGGGCACTATTGTTGACTCGAGCCATGCATCTGAGGCTGAGTCTGGGCTGTATATATCTGTCCGATGTTCTACTCAGCCGCCAGGTTCCCGGCAGAGTAGAATTTGGACCACCCCATCTCTTCCCACGTGGTCTCGTACAAGGCGACTAAGGGACAGAAAAATCATGCTTTATAAAGTATTAAACAAGAAAATATCAAGCATAGCCGTGGTCGTATGCCACTGACTCTAACAAAACAATAAATTCTTGGAAAAAGTAGCATACGATCACGGCTATCCTTGATATTTTCTTGTTTAATACTTTTCAAAGCATGATTTTTCAGTAGTCGGGTTTTAGTTTGAAACTTTGAGGCAAGCCATACCTTTAATTTATACATATTTGTAATGAGCTAATTAAGTCCTTTCAGATGATACCAAACACGATATATTTATATCAAATTATTTTTTTAACACAGTCCTTTGTGACCGCTAGAGGGCGCCACATCAGTTTCACTGATACGTTATGCAGCCCATAACCAGCGGACGACCAAGACGCTTCTAATGATACCTCATTTGTCCAGATCTAATTAGTAGTTCGGGAGCTATGAGGGAACAGATGAATCTATATACATAGCCTGTCATAATCATAACCCTCCTTTGGCTTCGCCGTAGTTGGGTAAAAAGTCGCGATGGCCGAAAAACACGCGGGTGGACCTGCAGGAAATAGCTAGCTAGTTATTTATATTCTCAAACAGTAGAAATATTTTTATTATATTGGCTATAAAACCTAATATGGAAACAAATGATATTTGTAAATATATCTTGTATTGTACAACTTCGATTTTTTATCAAGTTTAGTGATAAATTTGCATAGATACATTATGACATAGAGTACAGTTCGAAAATACGTGTTTATACAACAACAACAAACAAATAATCAGGCCTTTATCCCTGGAGGGTTAGGCAAAGGTGAATTAACACCCACATTTCACCAATAATTGTATTCGGTCCCACGTAATTGGCGGTGAACCTATTGCTGTATTCCGGGCACTATTGTTGATTCTAGCCATGCATCTGAGGCGGAGTCTGGCCTGTATATATCTGTCTGATGTTAAACAGCCCTATTCCTTAGTCGCTTTGTACGACACCGCATGGGAAGAGATGGGGTGGCCCTAATTTTTTTTTTTTTATATAGGACACGTCAATTGGACTTCGCCTTGCCTGATAATGTAAGCTGAAGGCAAAGTCCCGGAAAGCTCTGCTGGAAACCACGTGGCAAGCGTGACAATGGCATGTTTGACATCAGACAGATATATACAGGCCAGACTCAGCCTCAGATACATGGCTCGCGTCAAGAATAGTGCCCGGAATACGGCGATAGGCTCACCCCCTATTACGTGGGGCCGAATACAATTATTGGTGAAATTTGGGTGTTAATTCACTTCTGCCTAACCCTCCAGGGATAAAGGCGTGATTATATGTATGTATACACAAATGTTTACCAGGTATTTTCGTATAGTTCATACAAAACAGTAACAAAACTGAAGACAATCTATTATCATAATGTTACTTTTGTTAACACTAAGTTTTTTACCAACTGCTAATCACACTTCGAATATATCTGGTAAGTATTCACAGCATTTGCCTAACCAACTACGACGAGGCAAAAGGAGGGTTATGATTTTAACGATGTATGTAGATTTATTTATTCCCTCATGGGTTCTGAGCCACTTATTAGAACTAGACAAATGAGGTATCGTTATAAGGATTTTAGTTGTCCGCTGGTTATAAGCTATATTTATAACGTGTCACTAAATCTAACATGGCGCCCTCTAGCGGTCATGCAGTATAGCTGCCTATCCAGATTTAGAAAAAACCATTAAAATCTCTCGTCACAAAAAATAATCTCCAAAAAGTTGAAAAATAAAAATAAATTTTGATTCAAGCGCGTACGACGCAGTGCTTTATCAGTTAGGGTCCCCCGACGTGACAACCCTTGAATATAAATTTATTTTTAAACTTTCGCGGTGTGAATTCATAATTATACTAAGTATCGGGACGGACAAAATCGGATCTTGCTTACGGAAGTTTTCCATCAAGACGATTTTTAAACCGTTCGCCAAAGTAGCGAAATATGTGCGAACATCGAAGGACGTCATACCTCTACAAATACCGGGTGTTTATAAAGTGGATTGCAGCTGCGATAGTTCCTACATAGGCCAGACCAAGCGAACCATTGCAGAGAGAGTCAGAGAACATATCGCAGCTGTGAAAAATCCGTCAGTTCAACAAATCGGCAGTAGCAGAACATCTTGAGTCGGGTACCAATCACTGGATTGAGCTTCATCAACCCAAAGTCCTCTCCACTGATCGCCACTACTATTCACGGATTGTGCGTGAAGCCATTGAAATCAAAAAATATAAAAATTTCAATAGGGAAGATGGATTCAAGCTATCCGGAACGTGGAATCCAGTGATTAAGATACTAAAACCAAAAAACACAGTGCCGTTAAAAACTGACATAGTGAGTGTGGTGTGTCGCCAGCCTAACCATTCATAATAAGTGTAATGGTGGGTAGGCGCTCAAAAACTGTTCCCCGCATACATCTCGACGCTCGAAGACTAGTCAAGTCGTGACCACGGGTGCTGCAATGCATCCGAAACGTCGGCAGAAATAGTAAGTTCCAAAATATAATTCGCGAGAAGTCCCGATACTTAGTATAATTATAAATTTATTTTTATTTTTCCATTTTAGTGTGCTAACTATTCAAATTGATTAACAAATAGAAAAAAAAAATATTGGTTCAGCCGATATTCAAACCCGCAATCTTTCCTTTACAGGGGGAGAATTTGGATGGTTTCCGGCGAAGGTTCTGTGACTTATTGGTCAGAGAATTCTCCCTATAAGGGAAAGATCGCGGGTTTGAATCTCGGCTGAACCGATTCAACTTTTTCTATTTTTTAATCGATTTTAGAAGGTTGTTTTTTTGACGGGGTTTTTTTTATAAATTTTTATGTTGTATGAATATCAGGAACCGATAATCACTATATCCTTTAACCCCCCTGGCTCGGGGCGGGAGCGGCAGCGGGAGCGACGAAGGCAACTCGGGCGTCGGAGGTCGATGAATGAGCCCGCCCGCCCCCTATGAGCACAGGCCTGGGGGTGACTGGTGGAGGCGCCTGTCACCCTGGCAGAAGCAGGCCGCGCGCCTTCCCGTTCCCGGGGACGAGTTGGAGACTCTGTAGTGCCCACACACCCGACGAGAGGGCCAGATGGGTCGGCCGGGGTGCGAGGGATATGCCTGTCAACCTCACCTTTGGCAACCAAAACAACCCACAGCCGGCGTGCGTTTTAGTCCGTTCGAGTCCGACATAACCTCTTCCACCGACTCCGGTGGGGGTGTATCCGTGGGGATTTCGCGCACGTAAAAAAGCAATTTGATTTAGGAGTGCGTTCACATGAGTAGTAATGTATTTTCAAACCCGGAACCTTTCGATCGTAAGGTCACTTTAGCCACTAAGCTTTACATTTGTTTTCAGAAATCATCCGCAATGAATCTGATTTAATTTCAAAGAGGCAGTTTGTACTACCTCTCCACCACATAGAGACTCAGCAGAGAAATAGTGTCACCCCTAAGGAGAACAGCGACGGTAAGAGTTATTGCTCGAGACATAATTAAGTATACCTCCACCCTACAGAATACCGCGGCCATAATAACCTCGTGTGGTGTTCCCAGCGGTGAGTAGGGTAGCCAGAGCTCACTGGAGAGTTATTGTGCTATCAGTGGAAAGACCAAAGGCTTGTCCTGATTGTGTCATCTGCACTGGCGGCACATAAACTCTCTGTTCTTATAGGATTGGCAGCAGAGGTGTAACTGCCTATTGCATTCGTCCATAGGCCACGGTAACCATTTGCCATCGGGTAGGCCATGTGCTTGTCGGCCACGTAAGGACAGTACTGGGGACACGTGTTACACGGGCCGTGCAAATATCCCTCAGTCCGAGGTGGAGAAGAGTCGCGAACAACTTGTGTCTGAAATCGAGACTACTCTCTCTGGAGTATCCGATTGGGGACGACTAAACCTAGTCCAATTCAACCCCACTAAGACACAAGGATGTGTATTCACCGCTAAGAAAAAAAACCCATTCATTGTAGCGCCGCAATTCCTGGGCATACAGCTTACCATCTCCTCGAGTATCGGGATCCTTGGTGTTGATATCTCCAGCGACGTCCAGTACCTTAGTCATTTGGAGGATAAGGTTAAGTTGGCATCAAGGAAACTTGGAGTACTCAACAGGGAGAAGCAGTACTTCACTGTGGGGCAGCAACTCCTTCTTTATAAGGCACAGGTCCGACCCGACATGAAGTATTGCTGTCACCTTTTTGCTGGAGCGCCTGCATATCAGCTTGACGGGCTGAGACTTTGCATGCCTAAAGGATAATTTTTGATTGTCTATCTGTCTGTCTGTTTGTTCCGGCTAATCTCTGAAATGGCTGGACTGATTTTGACGGGACTTTAATTGGCAGGTAGCGGATGTAACAAAGAGTAATGTAGGTAATTTTTTTTCAGAATTTTTTTATGCTCAGTAGTGTTGACTTAACACTAACACCTTTTATTTAGTTTTATTTGAAAACCACACCATGTATCTTATGTCTTGTCACATTACTGTCCATCCCAAGATTGCCTGGAAGAAATCGCATCAGCGATAAGGCCGCCCATTGTACATTGAACTGTATATGCATGTTACCTACTTGTCTCAGCTGTAAATGTATTGGTGTACAATAAAATATTATCTATCTGTCTATCTATGACCGACTCCCACGCGGGCGGAGCTGCGGGCAACAGCTAGTGTCATATAATCCCTTAAAGAAATCTTGCCAACATATTCATAAGATATTTTATTTCTTTTTATAAATACCGTGTGGGCGAAAAGTGGCTCACGGAGAACCGTTTTGCTACGTTGAATGTTGGAGGAGGAATGGAAGAAAAAATGAATGATGTTTGTAAGATGATGGATGAAAGAAGGATTGATGTGCTTTGTGTGAATGAGACGAAGAGGAAAGGATGTGACACCACCAAGCACGGACCCTACACCGCGGACTGGTCGGGAGTACCCAATACCGACAGAGCTTGCCCTAGAATGGCTGAGTGTGTGAATATATTCGAATGTGTGAATGCTAGACTGATGTGGATGAGAATGAAAGTGGGACTCACTCGTATTTTTGTCGTAGGGGTTTATGCTCCTGTAGACTCCGGTGCGAATACGGAAGTACAAGAAGAAAGAGAACAGTTTTGGGAGAGTTTAAGAGATGTATTAAGAGAATGTAAGGATAATGAAAGAATAATAATGCTAGGTGATTTTAATGGATGGGTAGGACTGAAACGAGATGGATTTGAAAGGGTTCTTGGCAAGTACGGAGATGAAAGAGTGAACGAAAATGGTAAAGGTTTGCTTGAAGTATGTTTGGAATGGAACCTTTGTGTGTCAAACACGGTGTTTCGACACAAAAGGATTCATATGTATACAAGAGAAGCGAAGAATGTCAGTAAAAGTATGATTGATTTTGTAATAGTGGATGAAAGATTGAGAAAAAATATTCTAGACGCTAGGGTATATCGCGGTGTGGGTATCCATACAGACCACTTTTTGGTTATGTGCCGTATAAGTGATCTCTTTAAAGGATGGAGACGTAGAAGGCGTGAGCCCATAAGTGTTCTAGAAAGAATAAAAGTAGAAAATTTTCAAGAAGATAAAGTGAGAGAGGAGTATGGAAGCAAATTGACTGAAAGGTTTCATGATCTTGATAGTATTTGTGAGATTGAGGAGTTATGGAAGGTATTCAAAGATGAGATTGTGAGTGTGGCTTCCCAAGTATGTGGTATAAGTAAAAGAAGTAAAGTGCAAAAGGTGAAGCATGCATGGTGGGATAAAGAAGTGCAAAAGTTGGTATGTGAGAAAAAGAAAGCGTGGCTTGACTGGCTCTCAGTCAGAGCTAATGAGAGAATGCAGCAAGCTACAATTGAGAATGTGGATGAAGCGAAAGATAAATATAGAAGACTGAAAGGGATAGTGAAAGGAGTGATTGCTAGAAAGAAAAAAGAACAAAAAGATGTGTTTGATGAAAGGTTATCTGAGGATTTCCAGACGAACATTAAGTTCTTTTGGAAGTCCATTCGTTTAGCCAGAGGAGAAACACAGAGCTCCGAGCTGAACGCTATTAGAGACCAGAATGGAAGTATTGTAAAAGGTGAGAAATGTGTGTTAAAAAGATGGCAGGACTATTTTGAAAGCTTGTTTGAAAGAGAGGATGGTGTACATGTACTAACCTCGGTGATGGATGACTATGTTGATGCTGATAAAAGTGGTATTAGTATGAATGAAGTTGTGAGTGCATTAAAAAGTATGAAAGCTGGTAAAGCAGCGGGATATGATAAGGTGACAGTCGAGATGCTGAAGGCTGGACAGGGCCTTGTAGCAAGTCAGTTGTGCCGCCTTTTCAACATATGTTGGGTTAGCGGTCGTGTACCAAGTGATTGGTGTAAGGCCGTTATAGTTCCACTTTACAAAGGAAAGGGCTCGCATTAAGACTGCAAAAACTACAGGGGCATTAGCCTACTCAGCGTGGTCGGCAAACTGTATGCGAAAGTGTTGATTGAGAGAGTTATGAAAGAAACCGATGAGAAAATATGGGATGCACAAGCGGGTTTTAGAAAGGGAATGGGATGTACGGATCAGGTCTTTTCATTGCGAAGCATAGCCGAGAAATTTTTGGCCAAGAGTCAAAAGGTCTATTGCGCATTTGTGGATTTGGAAAAGGCCTATGACAAAGTGTTGAGGAATGAACTTTGGTCGGTATTGTCTATGTATGGGGTGAGCAGCAACCTTATTCGAGGTGTGAAGTCTCTTTATGAGGACTCCAGAGCTTGCGTGAGGATACATGGGTCATACACTGAATGGTTTAGTATCCAAAAGGGGGTTAGACAGGGATGTGTAGCGTCACCATGGCTGTTTAACTTATTCATGGACAGTTGTTTGCAAGATTTGAAAGATAAAGAATGTGGTTTAAGAATGAAGCATTTACTCGTCAAATGTTTTCTTTATGCTGATGATCAGGTTTTACTGGCGTCATCGGCAGATGAGTTGCAGGAGATGGTAACAACTATGCATGAAGCTTTTGAGAGGAAAGGAATGAAAGTGAATGTTAGTAAGACAAAAGTTATGGTTTTTGAAAGAGATGAATGCGTGACAGAGTGTAGGATTTGTATAGATGGAGAAAAGGTGGAACAAGTGAATGAGTTCATATATTTGGGAACATTGTTTACGAGAGATGGAAAGCATGAAGAAGATGTTGAAAGGAGAGTGATGGCTGGAAATAGAGTGAATGGGGCACTACACAACTTTATGCGCAGCCGGAAAGTGTCCGAAAAGGCACGACTGGCTGTACATGGAGGAGTATTGGTGCCGACTCTTATGTATGGTAGTGAAAGTTGGGTGTGGCAGAAAAAGCATCAGAGTAGAGTGAATGCAGTAGAAATGCGTGCGTTGCGAAGTATGTGTGGCTTGACCTTGAAAGATAGAGTGAGAAATAGCGTGATAAGAGAACGACGTGGAGTGATAGAAGATGTAGTGATGAGAATTGAGAGAGGAATGTTGAGATGGTTTGGTCATGTTGAGAGAATGAATGAAAGAAGACTAACAAAACAGGTGTATGAGGCGAGTGTGGACGTCGGAAGGGGAAGACCTAGGCGCACATACCTGGACCAAATCGGGGAAGTTTTAGAAAAGGGGCAGGTCAGGAGTACTCTAAACCGACGAGCATGCATGAAGAATGTAATGAGAGTGAATGAAGCGAGAGTAGTATGTCAGGATCGTAGCAAATGGAGATCCGTGATCTCTGCCTACCCCTATGGGAGACAGGCGTGATTTTATGTATGTATGTATGTATGTTTTATAAATACCTACTTTTTTCAGAAATCTACCGCAACACTCATGATGTCCGGGTGGTAGATCAGGCACCACGCATAAAGACAGATTTTCATTTCGCTTATAACCGCACTGCGGCTGCAAAGGACAGGGTTAATATATCACAGATTGAAGGTGGGTAATGGAAGGTCTTCTTGCAAGGAAAGTTTTTTGCTAGGCGGCAAATTCCGGCAGAGCCTGGAGGCCTTATAAAAGGCGGCTCGTAGGCTTTATATTTTTTTTTTATTTCCTTAAAATTTTTTGTACAATATTCCTTAAAAATAACATAAACTCACGCTTATATCCCCGAAGGGGTAGACAGAGATGCTAGCACCCACATTTCGACAGTTTATGTTTAGGTCCCAATGTAATAGGTGGCGAGCCTATTGCCATTAACCGGGCAGTTATAAACCTGCGATAAATACACATATAACTTCGAATAGCATCGAAAAGTTATTGGTGTGTGCCATGGTAAAACCTGGGATCGAACCCGAAACGAACGGAGGTCGTTAATTATACCTATTGCTTGCCCCAAAATAATATACATAAATAATTAATTTTCAAACTAAAACCCGACTACTGAAAATTCACGCTCTAAAAAGTATTAAACAAGATAATATCAAGGATAGCCGTGGTCGTATGCCACTTAGTCTAACAAAACTATACATTCTAGGGAAGGTCTAACAAAACATACTGTGGAAAAAAGTGTATTTTCATTATGTGTAACAACAAATTCCACCAAATGCCATCAATCAACACAGTATATAGAGAGATTTGAAGCAATCAATCGACTATCTATATCAGTAAAGTCGATACCTCAATACTCAAAGCATTCCTCTTACAAGCGACTGGTCCCAGGTTGAAGTTCCATCTGAACCGCTTCATTTTTCCAATCTTTATCAATCAGCTAGTTTCTCATATTTATCGCGACGGCGACTCGGGCGTCAGAGGTCGTTAAATGATTTCTGACCTCCATGAGCGTGGGCCTGGGGTTTACCCTAACAGTAGCAGGCTGAGATAGTGGCGCGATGATCGATATGCCATTTTGTAGGACGTAGTACACGGCGGTATATCCACCCAATTGAGTAGTCCGACTGGGGAAGTAACTACAGAATACCGCTTATCGCTACCGTTATAATAACTTTGTGTTGTGTTCCCAGCGGTGAGTAGGGTAGTCAGAGCTCACTGGAGAATTTGTGCTGTCAGTGGGATGACTAAAGGCTTGTCCTGCTTTGTCCTCTACACTGACGGCACAGAAACTCTGTGCTTACAGGGTCGGCAGCGCGAGTGTGGCTTCTCTGGTGTTACACACGTCCATAGGCCACGGTAACTACTTTCCATCAGGTGGGCCGTGAGCTTATCCGCCACCTAAGTGGTATAAAAAAAATGACAAAGGCTACCTCACCCCCGGCAACTGATGGCCTAAGACGGCCGTGTGGTTATAGTCGGTTCGAGTTCGACATAACCACCCCACCGGACCCAGTGGGGTGGTTATGTCGCATTGCTATCCGAAGGGGTTTCTGCACGTAAAAGAAAGTATCTCATAAATATGTTATTATGTGTTAAATAAAGAAAAAATAGATCAAACAAAAACTCTCTTTATTTCAGTACAGTTATTAAATCCACTTCACAAACTTTTGGAGGCATCAAGTATGCAGAAGCTTTCTCAAAGATTTGATAGACCACAAAAGATTTCATCATTAGCGCCAGGAGACATTCTTAACGGTGATGTCAGTAAGTATTCTGGACTATGCTCTATCATCGCACTGCTCGCCACAGGCAAGGAATTATCATCACTCGTTGCGACCTGAGACGGTGCGCACTGTGCGGTATGAAAGAAACTTCATCCCAGGAACGCTCAAGCTGTGGAATAAACTCCCTGCTGTAGTTTTTGCAAGCGACTACAATATGGGGTTCTTCAAGAAGGGCTTAGAAAGTTCCTACAGGGTCGGCAGCGCGTGTGTGATGACCCTGGTGCAGGGCCATCTATATTTTATAGGAGGTAGGACACGGTGGTATTTCCACCTAATTCAGCAGTCCGACTGGGGAAGTACCTCCGCCCTACAGAGTACCGCGGTTATGATAACTTCGTGTTGTGTTCCCAGCGGTGAGTAGAGTAGCCAGAGCTCAATTTGTATTGTCAGTCAGATGACTAAAGGCTTGTCCTGCTTTGTCCTTTGCACTGATAGCATAGAGACTCTGTGCTTACAGGGTCAGCAGCGCGAGTGTGGCTTCTCTGGTATTGCACGCGTCCATAGGCCACGGTAACCACTTTCCAACAGGTGGGTCGTGTGCTTGTCTGCCACCTAAGTATAAAGTAGGTATAAAAAAATACCTATGCTGGGACTATAATGCCTTTGCAGATGCGTAGAGATATTGCGTCCTTGGCAGTATTTTACCGTCTGTACCATAGTGAATGTTCTTATGAGCTCTTCCAATTCGTCCCACCCTCCCCTTTCCTGCAAAGGACAACTCGTGCAACACGTAATGTCGTGTCCTGCCTCCGGTAAAAACCTCTCAAGTAATGGGTTCCGCTTTTACCCGTGTAGAACCATAAAAAACACATTCATACATAGAATCACGCCTTTATTCCTAAAGGATTAGGCTGAGTTGAATTAATATCCACATTTCACTAATCATTGAATTCGGTGTTACGTAATAGGGGATGAGCCTATTGCCGTGCATCTGAGGCTTAGTCGCCTTGTACGACACCGCATGGGAAGAGATGGTGTGGTCCAAAAACTACTCTGCTGGGATCCACGCCGTGGAAATAAAGATAAACACTTTTAATGCAAACTCATCAGTTTCAGTAATATTTAGTTAAAAATTCAATATTTTTTCCAGTGTTCACGCAGGAGCCCAAAACAGACCCCTACATCCTAGGCCTCATTCAGGAAATGAAATCCAGGAACACAGGCTACCTCAGCATGGCCTTCGAGGAAATGTGTGAGATCCTCTCCTTTAAGAAGCCAGACCACGTTCGCTCGATAGTACTACATGCTTCGAATGTATTGGAAGAGTATGTATAAGATAAGAAAAGATAAGATAAGATAAGATAACGATATACGATAAGACGAGACGAGACGAGTACGTTCTATCGTCTATCGTACCTAACTATCGTACGAACTATGTGAATCAAAGAATGATGTTGCAATCATTTTTAAACCTTAAATTTTAACACCGCGGTAGCCTAGTGGTATGGGTAATGGACTGCTGAGTCGAGGTCTCGGGTTCGATTCCAGGTTTTACACACACACACACCAATGACTTTTCGATGCTTTTCTTGTTATGTGTGTATTTGTCACAGGTTTATAAGTGACCGGTTAATGGCAATAAGCTCGCCGTACATTGGGACCTAAACATAAACTGGCGACATGTGGGTGCTAGCACCTCTGCCTACCCCTTCGGGGCTATAGGCGTGAGTTTATGTTATGATTTTTAAGGGTACTTCCCGTTGAGCTAGAATTAAATAAATTGTCGTTTATATAGCATAAGTTTCAGTGCACGAGCACGAATAGCACTTGACTGGTTTTTTTTTCAAAGTTCAAAGTCTTTTGTGTTCATGTGTTGTACAGATCTAACACTATATATATTATATTATTGTATCAACATGAAGCCCTGTTGGGGCACAGCAAAGTTATATAATACTAGCACCACGCCGCGGTTTCACCCGCGTAAATACTGATCCCGTGGGAATATCGGGATAATAAGTAGCCTATGTTACTCACGAAGAATGTAGCTTTCTAATGAAAAAAGAATTATTAAAATCGGTCTAGTACTTTTTGAGTTTATTCGTTACATACAAAAATACAAATCTGTCCTCTTTATAATATTATATTATTAATATATACTGTATATATATATTAGTAAATAGATTATTGTATCAACATGAAGCCCTGTTGGGGCACATCAAAGTTATATAATATTATTATTTAATTCAGTCGTTATACATATTAATACTTATAAAACTAAAACACAGTAATATTTGTCATTATTATTCTTAAACTTACATAGGATACATTAAATATTTTCGTCATTTGTCACTTATGTTTGTCATCAAGAAACTCCTGTATATTGTAATAGCATTTCTCTAATAGGAACTCTTTTAGTTTGTTTTTGAATTTATAATCGCCTTCTAAATCCCTTAACGCCTGCAGTATTTTATTGTATACTTTTATAGACATTATATATGGGCCTGAGTGGCATACAGACATGCCAGATGTTGGAAGAGCTAGTCTGTTCTTGTGCTTTAGGTTGCGGGGTTGGCTGTAATTACTCGCAATAAAGACCATGGACCAAGGACCAGGCGAATTATGTTTTCTGTCAAAAATGCACAGTTCCATTAATATTTTGTAGAATGAGCAACGAAATGGGTAGATTCCAATGGCTGGAAGAACCAATGTCGACGATCCTTCGCGACGTGGCCAATATCATCTCTGTGGAACCTATTGATGAGATGCAAAGTAAGCAAAATTATTTGGTTGTCTGGTAAAAAGTGTGGAATGGAGACGACCCATCCCACACGGGGTCGTACAAGGCGACTAAGGGATAGGGTTGTTTAACATCAGACAGATATATACAGCCCAGACTCAGCCTCAGATGCATGCCTGGGATGGAAGATGACTATAGGCTCACCCCCGATTACTTGGGACCAAATTTAATGATTGGAGAAATGTGGGTGTTAAATTCACCTCTGCCTAACCCTCCAGGGATAAAGGCGTGTTTATATGTATGTATGTAAGTGAAATACATCAACAAAAAAGATAAATTTTAGAGGTATGTGGTATGTAAGAGGCTATGCAGGAGATATGCAGAAAATATGCAGGAGATATGTAAGAGGTATGCAAAAGATATGCAAGAGAGATGCAAGAGAGATGCAAGAGAGATGCAAGAGATATACAAGAGAGATGTTAGAGAGATGCAAGAGATATGCAAAAGATATGCAAGAGATATGCAAGAGATATGCATGAGATATGCAAGAGATATGCAAGAGGTATGCAAGAGATATGCAAGATACGCAAAAGATATGCAAGAGATATGCAAAAGATATACAAAAGATATGCAAGAGATATGCAAGAGATATGCCAGAGATATGCCAGAACTATATGTACTATTACGTCCAATCCACTCGATATTAAAAAGTCTGCATTTTATTCTCTAAACAGCTCGTGCCATGATTTTGAAAGCTCTGATGCGAGATAGACGCAGCTTCGTCGGCGCAGACGTGAATGATGCCTTCGAGCTGGCTGACAACCTGATCGGCAGAGAAGAGGGAGAGCATTTGTTCGGTGTCATGCTAAAATTGAAGAAGTTTCCTAACAGTAGGTATTAGCATTTTAGCTTTAGTCCAGACATCTGTGAATCCGGCAATCTTATCAGTGAAGGTGACTCTCCCGCATTTTGCCCCTAGAATATACCGTCACTCACAAGCCTTCCCTAGGATATAGAAGGCCATTGCTTTTTTTTAGACCACTTAGGTGGCAGACAAACACGGTCCACCTAATAGAAATATGGACGTGTGCAAAACCAAGAGAGTCACACTCGCGCTGCCAACATTGTAAGCACAGAGAGTTTCTGTGCCGTCGAATATTTTGATTCGGAACCGCGCTAACATTGTGTCTCAATTCGAATTAACCGTATAAAATCTTAATAGAAAAACATACGCAGGAATTACGCATATGCATTCCTGATTTGGAAACCTAATCAGGAAACCGTGCGTGCATTTCAAAAGAAAGATAAAAATAAATTAACTCCAATAGTCGGTCTTTGTGGTGATATGGTGATGGTCTGGTGACAGCTAGTTTTTTTACGTGCGTAAATTCACACGGATAACTCCCCACCGGAGCCGGTGGAAGAGGTTAGGTCGGACTCGAACCGACTAAAACGCACACCGCCTGTAGGTCGTTTTGGTTGCTAAAGGTGAGGTTGACAGGCATATCCCTCGCACCCTGGCCGACCCAGGGCCATCTCTCACGATCTGACCCTCTCCTCGGGTGTGTGGGGACTACAGAGTCCCCAACTCGTTCCCGTAAACGGTCTGCCACGGCCTTCTTTTGCCAGGGTGACAGGCGGCTACACCAGTCACGCCCAGGCCTGCGCTCATAGGGGGCGGAGGTCGTTCATCGACCTAGGTGACACCTAGTTTATGACTCTGTGTAGTGTATATGTAGGTATATATGATTACGTGTAAATTGTACGGAGTACAACCAATTAAATGTACGGAGGCTGGATCCGCAGACAAACCGATTACACGGTTTTGTGGGGCTATGTATAACCTTATCAAAGTAATTGTGTTGCAGAAATACATAATTAGTAATAAAAAAAAAAACCTATTCGTTTTTCAGTATCAAAATAAACGGGATATTTACCATGTTTCATTGTTTTGACTTTCCAAAGTTCTGGTTAGGGTAGCGATTGAAATCAAAAAGTATAAAAATTTCAATCGTGAGGATGGGTATTCAACTGCCGAACGTCTGGCATCCAATGGTCCGTCTTTGCAAAAACAACCGGGAACAAGCCAAAACAAAATCGCGAGTGGATACAGTAAGCATCGTGTGTCGTGAACGTGATCTAGATCGGGTTCGAGTTAGTAGTGAGAGTGAAACCAGTGGTAGTGCAGATACGCGTAGTAAAAGAACTCGAAAGAGGGTAGATCGATATAATTTCTCCTAGAAAAAACTTTTTCTCTGTTCACCGCCACTACTCCAGTTCCTCCGTGATCATGGTGCTTGCAACAGCGCCGAAATATCGGAAACTCAAAACAATGCAACATGGTAAATATCCCGTTTATTTTGATATTGATGTGAGTGACCATGATAGTTTAAATACCTATACTATTCGTTTTTGGTCATTACAGTAACTAAGACAGGAAAGGTACTGTGCAAAGAAATAATCCAGGCATTTGAAGACCCGTTCTACCACCAGAGAGACAGTATACAACTCGAAAAAATGGTCAAGAAGGCGAACAAAGCCTTCGTCGATCGTTTCCCCAGTTACAACAACGTAAGAGCTGGCAAAGGTGAGGTTTTGTGTAAGATACCTTTACTACTTGAACGTATGGTAGACATCATAATTAAAAATAAAAAAAACCCCGTCACAAAAACCAACCCTCAAAAAGTAAAAAATAAGTTGTGTTACTTAGCTCTATAACTTTGATACACCTAGTAATACATATTTTGATTCAAGCGTTGTCATTGTAGGGGGTGTGCTCTACCAGTTAAGGTCCCCCGACATGACAAGGCTTGCATCAAAATATGTATTACTAGGTATATCAAAGTTATAGGGCTAGCTAACACAAATTATTTTCGACTTTTTGAGGGTTGTTTTTATACTGATCTAGTAGATCAAGCCCTTTTATTTGATACCCGTATTGAGGGAGTTGAGAAAAAAAATGCTTTCATTTTGTAGCAGCGGCCATCTTGTACTGATTTTGTTCAAACATAGCTAAGAACACTCCCGACTATTATACCTTTCAAACAAAAAAAACTAAATCCAAATAGGTTCATCCGTTCAGGAGTTACGATGCCACATACAGACACACACACTCTCGTGGTATGACAGTGGTTTTGCTTTAGCAAAATCGAGTCTCAGGACCAACATAACGAGGTCTCCGTAGCTCGACCAGACCAATAAAAATAGCATTAATGATGGCGAAACCCTCGAAACTGGAGGTCTTGTATGAAAGATTTAACAATGGTAGAGGAAGTTCGTGTGTAAGCCCAGAAGCAGATGAAGACTGTTGTCTTAATTTTCTTTTCGTTGCAGTTACACGCCGTCCTACATCTGCTCCAGAAAATGCAACGTCTCATACGACTCACTCTCACTCAAAAAAGAAGAGACCTCGTAAGAACAAACATCGAAAGAATAAACCTAAAAACTCTGCAGTCAATGAAACAAACATAAAAATACAGGAGAGTACACTGGGAAACACACAGGGAAACACAGATGGAGGCACACAGGGGAGCATACAGGGTTACACGCAGTCAGTCACGCAGGGTAACAGCACTAAAAGTCCTCAAAACACGCAAACAAGGCGACGAAAAATAATGCCAATTAAACCAAGTGCATTGTTGTAGATTTATTGACTTTTATTTTTATTGTATTACAATATAAATGCTCTATTTTCTCTTCAATTTTTTTATTATTTTTATGGTTACGTATATCAATTATTATAGGAGGTAGGACACGGCGGTATTTCCGCCCAATTGAGCAGTCCAACTGGGGAAGTACCTCCGCCCTACAGAAGACCGCGGTTATAATAACTTCGTGTTGTGTTCCCAGCGGTAGTAGGATAGCCAGAGCTCACTGGAGAATTTGTGCTGTCAGTGGGAAGACTAAAGGCTTGTCCTGCTTTGTCCTCTACATTGACGGCACAGAAACTCTGTGCTCACAGGGTCGGCAGCGTGAGTGTGGCTTCTCTGGTGTTACACACGTCCATAGGCCACGGTAACCATTTTCCATCAGGTGGGCCGTGGGTTTGTCTGCCATTTAAGTAGTATAAAAAATAAGTTCCCAGTTTTTATTTCTTTTCGTTTGAGACCGGTAAAGTTTTATAGCAGAGGGCCAGCTTGAAAGAGATGGCTCTGGGTCGGTCGTGGTGCAAGGGAAATGCCTCCGGCATTCTCACCTCCGTCAACTTACGCCCCTTAGACGGCATGTGTTTTAGTCGGTTCGTGTCCGACATAACCTCTCCCACTGGCTCTGGTTAAGGGGTATCCAGGGGGGTTTATCGCACGATAAAAAAGAAGGTAAAGTTCTATAGCAATTAAGACATAATGATTTTAAGTCTAAAATGGAATGTAAAAAAGAGTTCTTTACAAACAAGAATCAAAGAATTATATAAGGTATTTAAACTATCATGGTCACTTACATCAGTATCAAAATAAGCGGGATATTTACCATGTTGCATTGTTTTGAGTTTCCGATACAACTCCACCGCCACTACTCCAGTTCCTCCGTGATCATGGTGCTTGCAACAGCGCCGAAATATCGGAAACTCAAAACAATGAGACATGGTAAATATCCCATTTATTTTGATACTGATCAAAGAATCAATCAAAAAATCTATTTCATTTATTCAGTTTAGGCACATGAAGAGCACATATGAACGTCAAAATTTTACAATTATGTCAAGAAATTATAGAAGAATAGAAGAAGAAATAAAAATATTAAATAAAGTAAAAATATCAGTATCAAAATAAAGGGGATATTTACCATGTTTCATTGTCGGACCGTGTATCGGTAACTCAAAACAATGAAACATGGTAAATATCCCGTTTATTTTGATACTGATGTGAGTGACCATGACAGTTTAAATACCTATAAAGTAAAAGTAAACCATTGGAAAAAGGCATTTGAATGGTTCGATAGGTTAGTTCTACTGAGAAGATACCAGCAAGAAACTCAGCGAACTATATTAGAACTAAATTATCTTTCTTTTTTTAAATTTGCTATAGTTTACAATTTATGTTGTGCGAGCAAGCAAGAAACTTATGTTGACCACGCATTTACATCATCAAGATACTCATCTACTTTATAGAAACCTTTACTCATTAAAGATTATTTCACTCACTCTACTCTCTATTATGCCATTTAATTTTAGATTTTAATATCATAGCAGTAAGGTCTAAAATCAAATGGAATTTTATGCTGTCTCTGATATGACAGTTATTCACAATTAGCAGAATGGTCCAGGTCATGTATACTAAGACGCTCAATGACCTACTGGTTCGGCCACGGTGCGAAAAATATGTTTATTGGCTCTCTCGCCTCCAGCAACTGAACATCCAAGATGACATGCGGTTTTAATCGGTTCGAGTGCGACATAACCACACCTACAGGCTCTGGTGGAGGTTACCTAATAACTTAAAAGGAAAAGGTGGTATTACCACTAGTACAGACTACCCAATCGCTTAGGGTTGATATTTAAAAGTATTTTATTTAATATCTTGGCCTATGGACGTGTGCAATACCAGGGGAGTCACACTCGCGCCGCCGATCCTCTAAGCACAGAGAGTTTTTGTGCCGTCAGTGCAGAGGACAAAGCAGGATAAGCCTTTGGTCTTCCCACTGACAGCACAAAAACTCTACAGTGAGCTCTGGCTACCCTACTCACCGCCGGGAACACAACACGAGGTTATTATGGCCGCAGTATTCTGTACTGTAGGGCGGAGGTACTAGGGACTGCTCAATTGGACGTAAATACCGTCGTGTCCTACCTCTAAACCGGGGAATATAACATGTAAATAAATTTATACAAGCATGCATATCGATTTTCTTTCGATATATTAGGTATTACTTATTTATTTTATGGAATCGATTCTCACTCGGTTTAATATATAAAATGCTATTTTTATTATTGCTAAACATCATGTTAAGAGCTGCTACAGCCATGGGATTATGTAAGCAATACTTTTATTATTACACAATTCATAATAAAATCATGGCTACGAACTCGTAGGACTTCCAAGCTTGGATCCTGTCTCCAAAACACCCAAATGGCCTCGTTTTGAAATCCATTTATTGATTATTGAGTCTTTGCATCTTTGAGCCACGTGGTTCCCGGCAGAGTCGAATTTGGGCCACCCCATCTTTTCCCATGCGGTGTCGTACAAGGCGACTAAGGGATAGGGGCTGTTTAACATCAGACAGATATATACAGCCCATACTCAGCCTCAGATGCATGGCTTGAGCATGCATGCAATAGTGCCCGAAAGACGGCAATAAACTCACCCCCTATTACGTGGGACCAAATTCAATGATTGGTGAAATGTGGGTGTTAATTCACCTCTGCCTAATCCTCCGTGGATTAAGGCGTGATTATATATATTTATGTATGTATGTCTTTGCGGTCGTAAGGTGCATTGTGAGATTTCCTCACACGGTCCTTCCTCATGACTCCGCTCATCCACTGCAGCACATTCATTCCGGTAATGGTACCCTCACCGGGTTCTAGAAGAAGGCGTAGACCTAAGAAGTGCTGGCTTGACGTCGACACGCGCGCCAATGGTCTCACTATCATAGAAACCCAAGAGAGTGCGAAGTGGAGGAGGAAGAGCCAGAAGGCGAACCCTGAGGTCCGAGGGAACCTTAGCCGTGGATGCCATACGTTCCCATAATGATGATGATATTCCTCTCCGTGACATACAGCCGCGTGGTTCCCGGCAGAGTAGAATTTGGACCACCTCATCTTTTCCCATGCGGTGTCGTACAAGGCGACTAAGGGATAGGGCTAACGTCGAACATATATATACAGCTCAGACTCAGGCAATGGGCTCACCCCCAATTACTCGGGACCGAATTCAATAATTGGTGAACTGTGGGTGTTAATTCTCCTCTGTTTAATCCTCCTGGTATAAAGGGGTGATTACATTGGTAATCAGAGTGGTACATGGAATTGCCCATGTAATTGGGGGTGAGCTTATTGCCGTTTTCCAGGCAATATTGTTGACTCAAGCCATGCTTCTGTGGTGGAGTCTGGGCTGTATATATCTGTCTGATGTTAAATAGCCCTATATCTCTTAGTCGTCATGGAAAGAGCAGAATTTGGACCACCCCAGTCCAAATTCTGCTTTGCCAGAAACATTTAATGTATTTCCCAAATCTCTTTCAGCACCAAACCGTACTTTAACCAACAAAACATTTGTATTCCGATCAGCCGTAAACAACTTAAACATCAACTTTGAAGGTGTGAAGAATATAGACGACATATTCCACCACGTTGACCTTCCAACTACAGAACCTACTGACTTCTTGGAGAATTTCGAATTCACTGACCTGCAGACGACTACTGACACTCCAATTATATATTCTAAGATCCCAATTCCCACAATCCTATACGATAAAACGGCAACTACAGAACCAACAACTACGCGTGGTTACGAAGTGGATATGACTTACCACTTCACGGCTCCAGAGCTACCGACACGCCCTCACCGAACTTACAGCAGGTCTACTTACTATGATCCTGTGACTGTAGATTACGATTCTCTTTGGAAGAAGTACAGTAATCAAATGTGGAACCCTGTTAAAGAACCATCAACAACACAGAAAACTGAATTCGTCAATCCTGAACAAACGAGAACCTATCGTAAGTTTATTAAATAAATTAATAAATCATTATTACACAACGTTCCACACAACGCTATCTAGACCCATGGTAAGCGTAGCTTAACTAGCTTGTGTTATGGGATCTAGATTTAAACATGCTGCTTCAAGGTCCAGTAAAAAGGTAGAGTAGGTAGTACGTCTAGAGCAAAGTTTGAGTTCATCGGCAGAATTGGCGAGCGGCTTGCGCGCTACCCATCTGGCAGTCGTGCATTTTGGTCGCTCGCTAAAGCTGCCGAGGGAAACTTCTGCCAGTCTTGCCTTCCGCCGCTGCAAAAATCCGAAGGTAGTCTGGCCCATGGCGCTAAGGAGAAGGCCGATCTTTTGGGTAATCTCTTTGCGCCAAACTCGACTATGAACGACGGGAACGCCGAACCACCCATCATCCCCAGCTGTGGTGCTTCGATAACCGAAGTTAAAATCACGCAACGGGTGGTCCGGCGCGAGCTTGAGTCCCTAGATGGTCGGAAGACGAGTGGGCCGGACGGTACACATACCGGCGATGGTGCTTAAGCACTGTGCCCCCGAGCTGTGCCCTGTACTTACACGCCTTTTCGCACTCTCGGTCGTATCACGTTGGATTTTTTACCACTTAGTTGGCAGACAAGCACACGGCCCACCTGATGGGAAGCGGTTACCGTGGCCTATGGACGTATGCAACACCAGGGGTGTCACACTCGCGCTGCCGACCATGAAGAAACATTCTGATGCCCCTCTTGAAGATCCCCATATTGTAGGCGCTTGGGAAAACTGCACCAGGGAGGTCACATATATATTGCATATTATACATAAAAACTCCCAGACCGATGCAAATATACATATAAATATATATTCCACGACATTCTAAACAACACTATCTAGACCCATGGTAAGCATAGCTTAACTAGATAAACATACTTAGATACTTTTTTTTTGTAAATACATACATATTATACATAGAAACACTCACCAATTGACAGCCTCTGTGGCGTGACGGTAGTGAACGCGACTGCTACGCAGGAGGCGCGGGTTCGATCTCCGCTCGGTGCAAATATTTGTATGCATGACTATGGGTATTTGCATTGGTCTGGGTGTTTCTATGTATAATATGTATGTATTTACAAAAAAAAAAGTACATTTTTTTTAAAATATAGGACACGTCAATTGGACTTCGCCTTGCCTGATGGTAAGCTGAAGGCAAAGTCCCAGAAAAGAGGGTCACCATTACTTACACATACCGTGTGACAATGGTGACACTCAGTTTGACGGCCTATTGACGGTATATTTATCCGTGTTCTAGATTCCATAACACATGCTAGTTAAACTATGCTTACCATGGGTCTAGATAGCGTTGTGTAGAATGTTGTAGAATATTATTGTTGTAGGATATTACCAATACAAATATACATATAACATTCATGCATACAAATATTTGCATTGAGCGGGAATCGAACCCGCGCCCCCTGCATAGCAGTCGAATGCTTTACCGCTACGCCACAGAGGTCGTCAATATTCCCTGGCTGTTTTTGTTTATTTATTTATTCGACTTTATGCACAGTAATTTTGAACAAAGGCAGACTTAATGCCAAGCATTATCAAACAGTCAACCTTAGGGTGATAGAGTTGGGGACTCCATGGTCCACACCCGAGGAGAGGGTCAGATCGAGAGAAATGACCCTGGGTCGGTGGTGCGAGGGATATGCCTGTTAACCTCACCTTCGGCAACCAAAAACGACCCACAGGCGGCGTGCGTTTTAGTCGGTTCGAGTCCGACATAACCTCTGCTCCGGTGGAGGGTTTCCGATTTTGCGCATGTGAAAAATAACCTTAGGGTGATGCAGAGATACATTGAGGTAGGTGCAGGCAAAATAATAATCCATTTATTATAATATTATTTATGTTCACAATAATAATACATACATTATATACACACTATAATACATAAGAATTTCATACACATACTTTTAAAGTATTATTAAACATTCGTATAATATATACTTATATAACATAAACTTACCTATACTTATATAATTATACGTAACATAACATAAACTCACGCCTGTATTCCTGTAGAGGTAGGCAGAAGTGCTAGCTCCCACATTTCGCCAGTTTATGTTTAGGTCCCAATGTAATAGGTGGCGAGTCTATTGCCATTAAACGGGCACTTATAAACCTGCGATAAATACACACATAACGTTGAAAGGCATCGAACAGTCATTGGTGTGTGCCATGGTGAAACCTGGGATCGAATCCGAGACCTCGTCTCAGCAGTACATGACCCATACCACTTGGCTACTGCGGGTTTTTATACATAGTGATAAAACACATAACATAATAACATAAACTCATGCCTACCCCGAAGGGGTGGGCAGAGGTGCTATCACCCACATTTCGCCAGCTTATGTTTAGATCCCAATGTAATAGATGGCGAGCCTATTGCCATTAACAGGGCACTTAATATTGAGGTTTTACACATTACGGTGACTGTTTTATACCTGGGGTGCAGCCTAGAGTCGCCATTGTGAATGCTGTACCTAGAATGGCCGTCCCTATCTTGAGGGCCTCAACAGATGTTGGAGGAACGAAATATGTGACCTCAGTTCACAATAAGTGGAGGTCTGGGAGTGACAGGTGGAGCCACCTAGTAGAAGTAGGCCGGGGTGACGCGCCCTCCCTTGCCGGAGGCAAAATGAGAACACCAAGGTTTTCTTTACACGGACCTCCTGATGGAAAATGGTTAATGTGTGTCCCCTGGAGCCACACTCGTGCTGCCGATCCTGTAAGAACAAAGAGTTTCTGTGCGTCAGTGCAGAAGACACAATCAGGATAAGCCTTTGATCTTCCCACTGACAGCACTAAAAACTCTCTAGTGAGTTCTGGCTACCCTACTCACCGCCGTGAACACAACACGAGGTTATTATGGCCGCGGTATTCTGTAGGGCGGAGATACTCCCCCAGTCGGAATCTGCTCAATTGGCTGGAAATACCGTCGTGTCCTACCTCCTTTAATACCGTCGTGTCCTGACTTCTTTAATACCGTCGTGTCCTGGCTCCTTCAATGCCTCCTTCAATACCATCGTGTCCTACCTCCTTCAATACCGTCGTGTCCTGACTCCTTCAATACTGTCGTGTCCTACCTCCTTCAATAGCATCGTGCCCTACCTCCTTCAATACCGCCGTGTCACGACTCCTTGAATACCGTTGTGTCCTACCTCCTTCAATACCGTCGTGTCCTACCTCCTTCAATAGCACCGTGTCCTACCTCCTTTAATACCATCGTATCCTGACTCCTTCAATACCGTCGTGTCCTACCTCCTTCAATACCGTTGTGTCCTACCTCCTTCAATACCATCGTGTCCTACCTCCTTTAACACCGTCGTGTCCTACCTCCTTCAATACCGTCGTGTCCTACCTCCTACAATACCGTCGTGTCCTACCTCCTTCAATACTATATAAATTACTAATAATATATATAATTTGTCCTCAGTCTCGGTTACGAATCCCACGTGGACTTCTTCGCCAAGCACGCGTTACACCTACGTCTCTCCCTATATATACCTCATTAGTACCAAGGAGACAGCACCTTCGTATGATTTGATTGACATGTTGCCGGAATCACCTGGTACTAAGCCGGGCCACTTATCTTCGACAGCAGATCCGACTGTACGGTCTGGATAGAGTTTATCAGGTGTATGGGTAGAGTATGTTGGGTGTATGGGTAGAATATATCAGGTGTATGGGTAGAGTATGTCGGGTGTATGAGAAGGGTATGTTGGGAGTATGGGTAGAGTATATCAGGTGTATGGGTAGAGTATGTTGGGTGTATGGGTAGAATATATCAGGTGTATGGGTAGAGTATGTTGGGTGTATGGGTAGAATATATCAGGTGTATGGGTAGAGTATGTCGGGTGTATGAGAAGGGTATGTTGGGAGTATGGGTAGAGTATATCAGGTGTATGGGTAGAGTATGTTGGGTGTATGGGTAGAATATATTAGGTATATGGGTAGAGTATGTCGGGTGTATGAGAAGGGTATGTTGGGAGTATGGGTAGAGTAAATAGGTGTATGGGTAAAGTATGTTGGGTGTATGGGAAGGGTATGTTGGGTGTGTGGGTAGAGTATAACAGGTGTATGGGTAGAGTATGTTGGGTGTATGGGAAGGTAAGTATAACTTAACTAGCTTGTGTTATGGAATCTAGAATGCGGATAAATATACTTATATACATTGTTTGTAAATACATACACATTATGTATGTATGTATGTAGCTAAAATTAAAGTATTTTTAACTAATTCTTTTGCGATTTATTTGGTTTACAACACAATTAGTTGCATCCTCACCTTTCTTAAGCTGGCACACGCTGTAAAGATGTTTCGAGTGATCAAACGAACTCGACAGCTGAAACCGCAGTGAGATTACAATTTCGCGTGCTGTTTTAGGTATTTTTAAATACCACTTATAATCAGCTCGGCGAACCTTGATCCCTATGACACTGACAGTTATTCCCACGACACAACCTTGTAGTAGCGTCACCGTTATATTATAATCGAATTGGCGGTGTCTAAAAATGATATTTATTAATTTTAGGCAGATATATGCAATTACAATAATATCCCGTTGGAATTATAATAATTATTAACACTTACAAGAAATTATCTCAATCAGACTTTACGTTGACGTCCTGCAAAAGTTACTCCGTTTGGAAGATATCGACTAGTGCGGAAAAGTATCGATAAACAAATATCGAAAATGGAAACGAGTGTACAAAATACATCAATAGAGCACCTACGCTCTTAGTGTCAGATTTATAATCATTTAAGTTGTTTGCGATAATAAAATAAAGGAGATTTAACAAATTTATTGTATATACCTACTCAAATAAAACAAAAGCGGTTTATTTATGATTTTTTAATATACATTAATCTGAATCTGACAATGGTGTCACCGATTGCGTCTCAGACTCGGAATCCGAACTGCAGCTGCTTTCTCCTATGTTTATGAAAAACGGCTGGTCTACTATATTGTCGTATCGCACGTCTCGATTCCAATCATCTAAGCATAGCTTTTTCGTCTTTTCAACCACTTTCCTCCAATTGTCCGGAGTCACTTGACTACATGCCTCTTGTAGCAACGTAAGCATTTTATTAGCTGTGAATGGTGGAGTGGTGTTAAGCCTGGCTGCACAACCTGAAACAATAATGGTTTAGATTGAAAATGATGCAAAGTCAAAGAGCGAGATCGGGGTAAGTACATTATAAGTACATAATTTTGTACGTTAAAAGTGTGTAATTGATATAAGCACATGGATAAAAATAAAAATGCAATTTGCTAGTGAAATAAAATAGCTTTAAATAGTACTAGCCGACTAGACAGTCACCAGTGACCTAAATAAAAACATGTTAAAATAAATACAAATCAACCCACCTTTGATCTGCGCCCATATCATTTCGATTGCATTATATTGGCAGTGGTAGGGCGGTAGCCGAATCACGGTGTGCCCTTTTGATTTTGCCATCTCATCCAAGAAATATTTCTTCTTTGTTTGCTGTTTATGAAGGTTCAACAATCTAACTAATTCCTTTTTCAGCATTTGAGTATTAGCTGCCACACCATTGTTTTGCAGCCACTCTATTATTTCGCCTTTATTGTTGTTCGCGGTAGGCGCTTTATTAATTTGCACAGAGTGGTATGGGGCGTTGTCCATTAAAATGTAGTGGGGCTCGTTTAAATTGTCTAATAGTTTTGTGAACCATTTCTTGAAATTCTCAAAATTCATCTCTTCGTGATAATCACTTGTTTTCACGGATTTGAAGGCCCACAAGCAGTTAGGTACAAAACCTTTGGCTGTGCCAGCGTGGCAGATAATCAAACGCTGGCCCTTGCCTTCTGGTGCTTTGGTACAGGATTTCTCTGTGTCGTCTGTCCATGTTTTGGAGACTGAGTGATTGGCGTTGAGCCACGTTTCGTCCAGATAAACCACCTTGTCCCAGTTCTCGATGTTTTTTATTTGTCGTAGAAAATCACACCTCATCAATCCAATGTCCTTCCGCTCCATTATCACTTTTCTTTTGTCACACTTCCCATAACGAAATCCACATTTTTTTATAACTTGTCTGAGAGAAGTGAATCCACCTTTAAATAAATCAGCCGATTTCAGCGACGCTAATAATTTTGTGCAAGTCGGCAGTTCACCTCGAAAATAATAGCCGTAAATATGGTTTCGTATCGCTGCCATGTCGAAATCATCGGGGTTAGTTACGGGTCGTGCCCTATTATGTTTTTTCTTCTTTGGAGTTGATAATTTGTTCTCCTCCATCGACGATTCGCCGAACTTCTCCTTTGTAATTCGGGAAACGGTAGCTTTGCCAATTCCCAAAGCATCAGCAACACGGTCGCGTACGTTGTCAAGTGGCAACAAAGGTCCGCCATTTTGTAGTTCGCGAGCAAAATAGTCACGCAAGCGTACAACAAACTCCCGCGTTTCACTGTTGAGTACAGTTTTTCTCAGTCTTTTCGGCATTTTGAAACACCAACAAACACAAAACAGCAACAATAACAAAAACAGAAAACAACAATAGTAACAAACAAAGGATTCCGTTGACACAAGAAAACACGTGGCGCATACAAGGCGTTAGCACTCGTACTGGCGTAGCGAACTGACAGTACTAGCGTAGTGACAGATCAGATAGTGTTGCTATAACTAAAATTTTAATTCACATTAAAATTATACAGTCCGACCATGTTACCTCTGCATCGGAATATTGGCAACCCCATATACAAATACACGGATACTTGTAAATATAACAAGCATTATAATTATAGTAATGTAGATTATATTTTAAAAACATGTTTATCGATGTGGCTGAATGCAAGTCACGCCTTTGCCTATAAAAAGTTGCGATATATCGACACGACCCGTCACTAGTATGAACTGTCATAGGGATCAAGGTTCGCCGAGCTGATTATAGGTGGCAGACAAGCACACGGCCCACCTGAAGGAAAGTGGTTACCGTGGCCTATGGACGTGTGTAACACCAAAGAAGCCAACAACAAGGAGGTAGGACACGGTGGTATTTCCGCCCAATTGAGCAGTCCGACTTGGGAAGTACCTCCGCCCTACAGAATACCGCGGCTATAATAACTTCGTGTTGTGTTCCCAGCGGTGAGTAGGGTAGCCAGAGCTCACTGGAGAATTTGTACTGTCAGTGGAAGACTATAGGCTTGTCCTGCTTTGTCTTCAACTGACGGCACAGAAACTCTGTACTTACAGGGTTGGCAGCGCGACTGTGACTCCTCTGGTGTTACAAACGTCCATAGGCCACGGTAACCACTTTCCATCAGGTGGGCCGTGTGCTTGTCTGACAACTAAGCGGTATAAAAAAAAAGCCACACTCGCGCTGCCAACCCTGTAAGTACAGAGTTTCTGTACCGTCAGTGTAGAGGACAAAGCAGGACAAGCCTTTAGTCATCCCACTGACCGCACAAATTCTCCAGTGAGCTCTGGCTACCCTACTCACCGCTGGGAACACAACAAGAAGTTATTATAACCGCGGTATTCTGTAGGGCGGAGGTACTTCCCCAGTTGGACTGCTCAATTGGGCGGAAATACCGCCATGTCCTACCTCCTATCCGCTTTTGTGTTCGATAACGTAACAACACCAAATTGCCAGCGGGTTAAGCTGTCGTGTTAGTTCCATTGTTTGAAACGTTATTGCAACGTGTGTCTGCAGGGCTTTTTTTTTTACGTGCGCAAAATCCCCACGGATACCTCCCCACCGGAGCCGGTGGAGGAGGTTATGTTGGACCCGAACCGACTAAAACGCACGCCGCCTGTGGGTCGCTTTGGTTGCCGAAGGTGAGGTTGACAGGCATATCCCTCGCACCCCGGCCGACCCAGGGCCATCTCTCACGATCTGGCCCTCTTCTCGGGTGTGGGGACTACAGAGTCCCCAACTCGTCCCCGGAAACGGGGAGGCGAGCCACGCGCGCCACCGCCGCGGCCTGCTTCTGCCAGGGTGACAGGCGGTGTGTCTGCAGGGCTTAGATGTCACTGACATACGGTGCGAAAAATTCTATTCAAAACCAAGAGGTTCAGCGACTCTTTTCGTTACCGCTCTATAAAAACTGCTGCGGTTTTCCTAAGCGACTACAATATGGGGAATTTTTTTTATACTACTTAGGTGGCAACTAAGCACACGGCCCACCTGATGGAAAGTGGTTACCGTGGCCTATGTACGTGTGTAACATCAGAGAAGCCACACTCGCGCTGCAAAAGGGGCATTAGATATTATATATTACGCACAGCTTGAGTGTGCGTGGGATGAATTTTTTCTCATACCGCACAGTGCGCACCGACTCATGTCGCAATGTGTGAGAATGAATTCCCTGCCTATGGCGAGCGGTGCAATGATGGAACGTAACTGTGGGCCTCATGTCAAACAATTCGTCTGAGCATATATTCCGTGAAGCGACTGCCTTTGGACCCCCAAGGCGATATCGAAGCATTGCAGATAGACCCATTGGTGAACTTTTTTAGGGCTCAAATACCCGTAACCACTGCCATAGATGTTCGTATGGCAACCGGACCGACGGCTTGACGCTCACTCCAATATAAATGTTTTAGTAATAAAATCGTGAAATCTGTAATATCGATTATGTAATATTTTTAATCTACATTTTATGTACACTAAAAATTCAAAAAACAAAATGTCCGACTAAGCTTATTATGGCGGCAAAATCTATTGTGACAGTGATATTGTTTATTTCTTTTAACGGATTAAAGTGAGTCTGTATTTTCGTCCAATTGAGCAGTACGTCTGGAGAAGTACCTCCGCCCTACAGAATACCGCGGCTATAATAACCTCGTGTTGTGTTCCCGGCGGTGAGTATGGTAGCCAGAACTCACTGGAGAGTTTGTGGGAAGACTAAAGGCTTGTCTTGTCTTGTGGCTTGCTAAAACCTGACTACTGAAAAATCACGCTGTAAAAAGTATTAAACAAGAAAATATCAAGGATAGCCGTGGTCGTATGCCACTTTATCCCAGAATGTATTGTTTTTTAGACTAAGTTTAATACCTCATTTGTACAGTTCCAATAAATAGTTGAGGAGCTGTAAGGGAACAGATGAACCTACATCATACTTAGCCTGACAAAAAATCCTTCGAGTTAAAATGATCAGGATATCAATGTAATTTCTCGAAAATATTGTTGCCAAAAAATCGTATTTGAAATTTCAAACTTTGATTTTAACAGATCGTGACAGATTTTTGAATAGTATTCTATTAAGGAAATAGGAAATTTGCAGGACACGACGTTATTCCCGTCTCAATTGAGCAGTCCGACTGTGGAAGTACTTCCATTCAACATAATATCGTGGCCATAATAACCTTGTGTTGAGTCCCCAGCGGTGAGTAGGGTAGCCAGAGCGTTGGGGGCTCTGTGGTCTCCACACTCGAGGAGAGGGCCAGATTGAGAGAGATGGCCCTGGTCGGCCGGGTTGCGAGGTATATGCCTGTTAACCTCTCCTTCGCTAATCAAAAACTACCCACAGGCGTTGTGCGTTTTGGTCGGTTCGAGTCCGACGTAACCTCTCCCACCGACTCCTGGTGGGGCATCCGTGGTGATTTATCGCACGTAAACAAAAGGGTATCCAGAACTCACTGGAGAGTTTTTGTGCTGTCAGTGGGAAGATCAAAGGCTTGTACTGTTTTCTCTTCTACACTGACGGCACAGAAACTCTCAGTTCTTATAGAATCGACATTACGAGTGCGATTCCTTTGTTGTTGCACACGCCATGGGCCATGTGCTTTTCTGCTACATAAGTTGAATAAAAAGGTCTCTATGACGTGCTATGCGTCATAGGCAAAGTACACTATAACTAGGAAATAATATTATATAAACAGCACGTATCAATAAACAATAATGTCAGCACTAAACTTATATGAGTAAAACCCCACTCTTAATCTCAGTAAAATCATGTAGAATAATTAGTATATAAGAGTGTGTAAATAGTAAATAAATTAATCTTGTTCCAACTGGTAAACCATCTTTTACTCACCTCCGCAATATTGGTGACCCCGACGTGATTTCCTAGTGCTGATATAATTGCAGGCCAACTGCAGCCCTGAAAAGGTTTTCAGCAGCAAACCTAGGAACTATCACAGAAACGGTGGAGCCATATTTTTTTTTTTTTTTTTTTTTTTTTATATAGGACACGTCAATTGGACTTCGCCTTGCCTGATGGTAAGCTGAAGGCAAAATCCCAGAAAAGGAAAAATTTACCCAACAGCCCACCAGCTTACTGACCACCACCATCAGCGAAATAGCGAAATAGCACATTTCAGTTGACTTCCCACAAGCGGGTCCAAACCAGCTGAAATATCAAGAGGCTAGAAAAATGGCACCGATAATTCCAGGGATACCTCAAAAAAACCCCGGTACATCGGCTGAATCAATCAGCGACAGCCAGGTGGTGGCTGCAATTAGTATTACGGAGAAAATACCAGCGTTTTGGACAGATTCACCGCGCTTATGGTTCGCGCAATTCGAGGCCATCGTAGCCTCCCAAAAACAAGGTGACGAATATAAATATAACAGCGTCATCGCAAAATTACCAAAAGAGGTCATACATCAAGTCAGCGACATCCTGACGTCACCGCCAAACGCAGACAAGTACCTTAAAATCAAGGAAAGATTAATTGCGTGCTATGAGGAAAGCGAGCAACGACGCTTCCACAAATTGCTTTCGGAGATGGACCTAGGTGACTCAACACCATCACAGCTGTTGAGAAAAATGAAAGAAGCCAGCTGCGACAAAATGACCGAAGATACCATCAGATTATTATGGTTCAGACAGCTTCCGGTATCAATCACCTCCATATTGGCAGTCTCCGAAGACCTCGACCTCACAAAATTATGCGAAATGGCGGACCGAATTTATGAAAATATGCGCTATAAAACCAAAACAAACAACTCGTCACAGGAATCCGCCGACGTTAACTTAATAACAATGCTAACGTCACAAATTGCAGCTATGCGAGTTGAAATAAACGAGCTCCGCGGTATGAGTAATCGCCGACCGATGCAACGCAGCAAATTCCGAGCAAGGTCGCAATCACGCTCACGGTCACGTACACGGCTATGTTATTATCACAGACGATTCAAAACAAAAGCATATAAATGCGATCAGCCGTGCTCGTGGATAAATAAAACCGATAAAAATTCGGGAAACGAGAACTAGCGCAGAATAAGACGGGACTCTGTGCCATACACCCCGCCAACCGTCTAACTATAACCGACTCAAACAGTGGTTATAGGTTTTTAGTAGACACGGGAGCAAATATTTCTGTATTACAAAACGCACAGGGTAAGAAAAACCCAAGCAACTACAAACTGTATTCCGCAAACGGGTCAACTATTGAAACTTATGGCGAAAGCACATTAACGCTAAATCTGGGGTTACGCAGACCTTTTACTTGGACGTTTGTAATCGCCGATGTAAAAATGCCTATCTTAGGAGCTGATTTCCTAGAGCACCACAGATTATTAGTGGATCTATACGGCAAAAGGCTGGTCGACCAAGAAACAAAATTAACGACGCATGCGAAAATTGCAAGAGCAACACACATGCCTTCAATTAGATCCATCGACGCGAAATTACCCGAACATATAAAGCACCTGCTAGAGAAATACGTAAACGTCACTAGACCAACACCACTTAAAAAACCCACAGAACATGGAATACAGCATCACATCATAACAAAAGGTCCTCCAGTTTATGCCCGCGCGCGCCCACTACCACCCGACAAATATAAGGCAGCAAAAAAGGAATTCCAAGAGCTAATAAACTTAGGAATATTAGAACCTTCCAGTAGTCCTTGGGCATCGCCTCTCCACATGGTAAAGAAAAAGAATGGGGAATGGAGGCCATGCGGAGACTACCGCGCGTTAAATAAAATAACAGTTCCCGACAGATATCCCTTGCCAAGACTGTTAGACTTTACATACATCGCAAGTGGAAAAACAATATTCAGCAAAATTGATATAAAGAAGGCGTTCCACCAAATCCCTGTTGCGGAACCAGAAAAGACCGCAATAATCACGCAAATGGGTTTATTTCACTGGAATTACATGCCATTTGGCCTCAGAAATTCAGCCCAAACGTTCCAGAGGTTTATGGACTCCCTGTTTAGAGACCTGGACTATATATATGTTTTCGTGGACGACATACTCATAGCAAGTCAAAATACCGAACAACATTACGTTCAACTAGAGGAAGTATTCACTCGCCTAAGTAAAAACGGCATCTCAATCAATACAAGCAAATGCGAATTCGAAAAGACAGAGATAGATTTCTTAGGTTATCATATAACGAGCCAAGGAATCACCCCCACGTCTGAGAAAGTACGAGTAATAAACGAATACCCAAAGCCAAAGGTGGTAAAGGAGCTACGTCGATTTTTGGGAATGATGAATTTCTACAGAAGTAGCATCCCACACGCCGCCGGACACCAAGCTCCGCTCAACAAATACTTAATAAACTGCAAAAAGAATGACAATACGCCAATCGAGTGGAATACGGAAGCTAACCAAGCATTCGAACACTGCAAACAGGACATAAGAGATGTCACAACACTCGCATTTCCGGAAACAGACACACCACTAGCCATTATGACAGATGCTAGTTTAAAATGTGTAGGCGCCGTACTTCAACAAAAAGTTCAAGGAAAATGGAAACCCATATCATTTTTTTCAAAAGGGTTAAGCGAGACACAAACAAAATATTCCACATACGATCGAGAACTACTCGGTATTTACATGGCAATAAAAAACTTTAGACGACTAATAGAAGGTCGCACATTTACAATATACACTGATCATAAGCCACTGATTCATGCATTCGACAAGAAGCAATCAGTGGATGAATCCCCTAGAAGAATAAGGTACCTAGAATATATTGCACAATTCAGCACAGACATAAGGCACGTCACGGGCAGCGAAAACGTGGTAGCCGACGCACTATCACGGGTAATAGAAACAATAGAACTACCCCAAATTCTCAACTGGCAAGAGGTAAAAAAATACCAAGACTGTGACCCGGAGTTAACAAAACTAAAACAAAATAAGTCACTAAAAATAACACAGGTACCAGTACAAAACAATAATACCAAAATTTATTGTGATATATCCACCGGTACAACAAGGCCATACCTACCACAAAAGTTCAGAAAAACAATTTTTGATAGTTTTCACAACATGAGCCACCCAGGGAAAAACACAACAAAAAAGTTGATAACCGCAAAATACATCTGGACTAGCATGCACAAAGACATTTACGAAATGTGCAAAACATGTTTACAATGCCAGCAATCAAAAGTTCAGCGGCACACAGTATCACCCCTGGGCAAATTTATGCCAGCAGAACGATTTAGCCACATACACATAGACATTGTGGGCCCCCTACCGACATCACAAAACAAAAGATACATCGTCACTATGATCGATCGTTGTACGTCATGGCCAGAAGCATATCCTATTTCGGACATCACAGCAGAAACTGTAGCCAAAACCCTATACGATGGCTGGATCACACGTTTTGGATGCCCCAATTATATAACAACGGATCAAGGACGACAATTCGAGTCTGAGCTATTCAGAAGCCTAACCAAATTCCTGGGTATACAAAAAATCCGTACTACACCATATCACCCTCAATCAAACTCCAAAGTAGAAAGACTGCACAGAACCATGAAAGCAGCTTTGATGGCAAGAGGAAATACCGAAAATTGGACGAAAGAATTACCATCGGTATTATTCGGGATACGTACCAGCATTCGACAAGACACTGGATACTCAGCAGCCGAATTGGTCTACGGAACAACAATAAAATTACCAGCAGCATATTTTGGCGACTGTTCTAAAAACACAACGTATGCAGAGTTTGTGGAGAAAATTAAAGATAACATAACGCACATGACGTCAATTCCACAACGACAAAGCTCAAACAAAAACATATTCGTACACCCACGCTTAGCCGACTGTACACACGTGTTTCTACGATGCGATAAGCTACGTCCTACGCTCACAACACCTTACGACGGACCGTTTCTCGTAGTCAAACGTGACAACAAAATAGTCACGATCAAGCGAAACGGCAGGGAAGTGAACGTGTCGATTGACAGGCTAAAGCCAGCATTCACGACGAGCGACGACAAGATAGAAGCTCAAAATCAAGAGCAAGATAAGGCAGAGCAAATTCAAAACATAAAAAGAACACGTACGGGAAGAATATCACGACCCACGGTCCGTTTCAAACAATGATATAAAAAGGGCAAAATGAAAATAAAAGTCACTCCACAGCAAGCCACAAGAAACAACACACAAGATGGGAAGCAGTCAAACCCACGAAAAGGAGCAAATAAACATGGTGCAGAACAATAACCTGGCAGCAAAGGCAGAAAAGAACACACACATGGCAGCAGAAATTGAAAAAATAAAAATCTGGATCGGAGTACTCATCGCTATAATTATACTAACAGCAAATAATAACTAGAATTTTTATAAAGGGGGGAGTACTATGACGTGCTATGCGTCATAGGCAAAGTACACTATAACTAGGAAATAATATTATATAAACAGCACGTATCAATAAACAATAATGTCAGCACTAAACTTATATGAGTAAAACCCCACTCTTAATCTCAGTAAAATCATGTAGAATAATTAGTATATAAGAGTGTGTAAATAGTAAATAAATTAATCTTGTTCCAACTGGTAAACCATCTTTTACTCACCTCCGCAATAGTCTCCATTATTTAATTTGTAATTCGGCCAGGGACGCAGTTCTATAGATTCTTAAAACAGACAGTCAAATCAGTGAAGAACATGGGATAATGCTGGCACTATTATTATTATGCGTTTTAGCAGCAGCAGATTCGAAATCTGTTAAAGACAGTAAGTATTTCACTATTATTTTATTATTTTTTAAGTGAAAGGAGACGTTTATGTGAAATTCCACCAGATAGATAGATAGATAATTCTTTATTGTACACCAATAGATTACAGTGGAACTTGGAGGTAGCATGTATACAGTTTAATGTACAATGGGCGGTTATCGCTGAAAGCAATTTCTTCCAGGCAACCTTGGACTTTGGGCTCCAGTGTGCTGAACCTTGAGCAACAGTGTGCTGAACTGTGTGGTTTTTTTATACCACTTAGGTGGCAGACAAGCACACGGCCCACCTGATGGAAAGTGGTTACCGTGGCCTATGGACGTTTGTAACACCAGAGGAGTCACAGTCGCGCTGCCAACCCTGTAAGTATAGAGTTTCTGTACTAAAGTAGAAGACAAATCAGGACAAGCCTTTAGTCTTCCCACTGACAGCACAAATTCTCCAATGAGCAGTACTGGAATGCAAATTGTGCAACACAAAAAATCTTATTCTGGTGGAGTGACTCAATGAAAAACAAAAACAAATTGTGCGCGAAAATGCTAGAAATGTTCGCGCACATCTGTATACATTTGTGCGCGCACACGTACAGGCAGTGGATTTGCGTCGACGCGTACAAACTGATCGTTCTGCTGAGTGAATGTGTTCAGTACGCTGCAATATAGGTAGAGGAGATAGGACACGACGGTATTTCCGTCCCAATTGACCAGTCCGACTGGGGAAGTACCTCCGCCCTACAGAATATCATGGCTATAATAACCTCGTGTTATGTTCTTGGCGGTGAGTAGGTTAGCTAGAGCTCACTGGAGAGTTTTTGTGCTATCAGTGGGAATACCAAAGGCTTGACCTGATTTTGTGTTTGCCCTGACGGCACAGAATCTCTCTGTTCTTACAGGGTCGGCAGCATGTGTGACTACTCTGATGTTACACACGTCCATAGGTCACGGTAACCACTTTCTATCAGGTGGGCCGTGAGCGTGTCTGCCACTTAAGTGGTATAATAAAAATGTGCGCTTACAAAAGTTACGCACAGCCTTACCAGTGGTGTCGAAAGTCAAAAACGATACCAGCTTAGTACGTGCACTGCTGGTGTATTGCACAAAATATTTACAAGCAAATGTGGTGCACACTAATTGGGTGGAATTATATCTTGGAACTTACTATTTCTGCCGACGTTTCGGATGCGTTGCAGCACCCGTGGTCACGACTTGACTAGTCTTCGAGCGTCGAGATGTATGCGGGGAACATTTTTTGAGCGCCTACCCACCATTACATTTATTATGAACGGTTAGGCTGGCGACACACCACACTATAGGTATTTAAACTATCATGGTCACTGACATTAGTATCAGAATAAACGCAAAATGCAGATACGCGTAGTAAAAGAACTCGAAAGAGGGTAGATCGATATAATTACTCCTAGAAGAAACCGCCAATACTCCAGTTCCTCCGTGATCATGGTGCTTGCAACAGCGCCGAAATATCGGAAACTCAAAATAATGAAACATGGTAAATATCCCGTTTTATTCTGATACTGACACACCACACGATTTTAACGGCACTGTGTTTTTTGGTTTTAGTATCTTAATCACTGGATTCCACTTCCATCTTCCCTATTCAAATTTTTATATTTTTTCATTTCAATGGCTTCACGCACAATCCGTGAATAGTAGTGGCGATCAGTGGAGAGGACTTTGGGTTGATGAAGCTCAATCCAGTGATTGGTACCCAACTCAAGATGTTCTGATTTATGTATACTTACTAATATTTGCAATAAGTGGAAAACGAATCCGCGCCCCATGTTTTTTTTTTCATATAGGACACGTCAATTGGACTTCGCCTTACCTGATGGTAAGCTAAAGGCAAAGTCCCAGAAAAGAGGGTCACCATTACTTACACATACCGTGTGACAATGGTGGCACTCAGCTTGACGGCCTCATCATATGCTTTTTCACGCACCGCTTAAAGGACCCGGGACTGTAGGAACTCAAATGAACTGCCACCACGCCATAGTATATATCATATCAATAAATTAATGAGCCGCAGTCCACTGCTGGATATAGGCCTCTCCCAATGTTGGGAGGCTTCGGCCTACTGTTCCCACGCTGGCCAGATGGGTTGGTACAGGGTTTTATGCCGAGTTTTCCTTCTCTCGCAGTGATATCGACATGATGTACTTGGTATTATTTTTGTTTCAAATCTAAATGTATTTCTTTTAGGTTCAATCGAACATATAACACCAAACGCAATACCCTCACTAAAATATCTGAGGTCATCTATAGCTTTCATAAAATCTTTATTTAAAAGTTTACGACAGAATGTTAATCTAACTCTAGACATTATTGGAACATTTGATGCCCCGTCATCAGAGCCCCCAGACTTCATAGAAGGGTACAATATGGATTATTTACCTTGGAATACTACAACAGCTGAATTCACAAGTCCAGCAATCAATTGGTATATATCTACGATAAATCGCTCAACGGATCAATCAAATCTATTCAGCAATTATTATTTGAGTACTCCTAAGCTTCCTTCTCATCCATATTATACTATAATTGGACCGTCTACGACTAAACCGAGACCTACGGATTTGTGGGAACAATTAGTTGAACCTGATACTAATACCAGCGAGTTTACTGCAGAGTCGGTAATGGCAAGAGGATTGAATACTGTTTGCAAGAGTAAGTTGCTATCATAAATTTTTCTTGTGATTTACCGCCTGTACAATAGTTTGTGTTCAGAAGGATTGTTTTACATTCTTTTTTTATATACCACTTAGTTGGCAGACAAGCACACGGCCCACCTGATGGAAAGTGGTTACCGTGACCTATGGACGTCTGTAAGAATATAATAGTTCCCAGCGGTGAGTAGGGTAGTCAGAGCTCAGTGGAGAATTTGTGCTGTCAGTGGGAAGACTAAAGGCTTGTCCTGCTTTGTCTTCTACTGACGGCACAGAAACTCTGTACTTACAGGGTTGGCAGCGCGACTGTGACTCCTCTGGTGTTACAGACGTCCATAGGTCACGGTAACCATTTTCCATCAGGTGGGCCGTGTGCTTGTCTGCCAACTAAGTGGTATAAAAAAAAAATCTCTGGTTGCTCTTATCTCGACGTTCTCTACCTTCCTAGCCATAATCACCTTTCACACAGGTCATATACCTCCTTTAGAGGTTCCTATCCTCTTGTAGCTTTTAACTTTTACAGTTAACATCTTATGACATTACTTTAATTCCTAAGCATGTCCAAAATGTCGATTTCCTTGTAGCTTATCCGGGATTCCATGACAATACCTACATCTAAAGAATTACATTAGAAGTGAAAAAAAATTTGATGAAAAAAAGGTTACTATAAAGTAGATGAGTATCTTGATGACGTAAATGCGTGGTCAACCTAAATCTCTTGCTTGCTCGCACAACATAAATTTTGTAACAAAAACCATTTTAAATAAAAAAAGATAATCTAGTTCTAATATAGTTTCTCTGAGTTTCTTGCTAGTATCTTCTCAGTAGAACTAACCTACCGAACCAGCGAAAGAAACATTTTCCAATGGTTTATTTAGATTATTTAATATTTTCATATTTGTTGACTTATTTGCCGCGTGATTCCCGGCAGAGTAGAATTAGGGCTACCCCATCTCTTCCCATGCGGTGTCGTACAAGGCGACTAAGGGATAGGGCTGTTTAACATCAGACAGATTTATATATAGCCCAGACTCAGCCTCAGATGAATGGCTCGAGTCAACAATAGTGCCCGGAATACGGCAATAGACTCACCCCCTATTACGTGGGACCCAAGACAATTATTGGTGAAATATGGATGTTAATTCACTTCTGCCTAACCCTCCGGGCATAAAGGCGTGATTATGTACTTTAAATTTCTAAGTTTCGAGTGAACCATATTATATTATTTTACTGTATCAATATTCTACCCATTTTCACAATAACCTGATTTGATTTGATTTGATTTGAACATATTTCTCAAATCGAAAATGCCTATGCAAAAGTTAGAAAAGTTTTATTTGATAAATTTTGCAAAATTGTTAAACCTATATTACACCGCGGTAGCCTAGTGGTATGGGTAATGAACTGCTGAGACGAGGTCTCGGGTTCGATCCCAGGTTTCACCATGGCAAATCAATGACTTTTCGAGGCTTTTCGAAATTATGTGTGTATTTATCGCAGGCTTATAAGTGCCCGGTTAATGGCAATACGCTCGCCACCTATTACATTGGGACCTAAACATAAGCTGGCGAAATGTGGCTGCTAGCACTTTTTTTTTTTATACCACTTAGTTGGCAGACAAGCACACGGCCCACCTGATGGAAAGTGGTTACCGTGACCTATGGACGTCTGTAACACCAGAGGAGTCACAGTCGCGCTGCCAACCCTGTAAGTACAGAGTTTCTGTGCCGTCGGCAGAAGACAAAGCAGGACAAGCCTTTAGTCTTCCCACTGACAGCACAAATTCTCCAGTGAGCTCTGGCTACCCTACTCACCGCTGGGAACACAACACGAAGTTATTATAACCGCGGTATTCTGTAGGGCGGAGGTACTACCCGAGTCGGACTGCTCAATCGGGCGGAAATACCGCCATGTCCTACCTCCTTTAAAAACTCTGCTTACCCCTTCGGGGATATAGGCGTGAGTTAATGTTATGTTATATTTTTATCAATTTACAGATAATTGTAGAACACAAAAAATAAATCTTGCAAGAAAAGGCAAAACAAGACGGAGATATTCACGAAATGCATTAAAATTTGCGACTCCAAATATTAGATCCTCTTTACGGGAAATTTACATTAGGTCTACAGATAATAACTACGAACGTGATTGGGGAATACCCGCGTATGTATATTTATATTTTTTAAATACCACTTAGGTGGCAGATAAGCACACGGCCCACCTTATGGAAAATGGTTACCATGGCCTATGGACGTGTGCAAAACCAAGGGACTCACACTAGCGCTGCCAACCCTGTAAAAGCAAAAAATTTCTGTGTCGTCAGTGTAAAAGACAAAGCAGGACAAGATTTTGTTCTTCCCACTGACAGCATCAAAACTCTCTAGTGAGCTCTGGCTACCCTTTTTTTTTTACGTGCGCACGGATACCCCCCACCGGAGCCGGTGGAAGAGGTTATGTTGGACTCGAACCGACTAAAACGCACGCCGCCTGTGGGTCGTTTTGGTTGCCGAAGGTGCGTCCCCGGAAACGGGGAGGCGCGCCAGGCGCGCCGCCGCCGCGGCTTGCTTCTGCTAGGGTGACATGCGGCTCCACCAGTCACCCCCAGGCCTGCGCTCATGGGGGGCGGAGGTCGTTCATCGACCTCCGATGCCCGAGTTGCCTTCGTACGCGGGCAGCTTGGCTTGCGATCCTTCGTCGCTCCCGCTGACGCTCCCGCCCCGTGGCTACTTTAGATCAGAGGACAAATTCTTGTTAAAAAATCTATTTGGAATTCAGTCTCGATATAATCTCAGTCAACCGAATGTCAAAAACGGGAATCTTGTAAAGGTGAATTTAGGGAAAGAGCAATGTGTTGAAATTCATACCACATAGGTACTCAGGTATACAACGTCAACGACCTCCGCCCCCAATGAGCGCAGGCCTGGGGGTGACTGGTGGAGCCGCCTATCACCCTGGCAGAGAAACAGACCGCGGCGGCAGCGCGTCTGGCGTGCCTTCCCGTTTCCGGGGACGAGTTGGGGACTCTGTAGACCACACTCGAGGAGAGGGCCAGATCGTGAGACATGAAGATGTAGCTTAAGTTATGGATGCCATACTCACAGGTAGTGTGGAACCTCTCAGCCTTAGAAGGGACTTTGACTTGCTGTGTGTGTTCTACCGCCTATACAATGGTTTGTGCTCGAATGAATTGTTTGACATGATGCCCAAAGCTACATTCTATCATCGCACCTCTCGCCATGAAAGAAACTTAATCCCACGCATACTCAAGCTGTGGAATGAACTCCTTGCTGCGATTTTCCCAAGCGCCTACAAAATAGGGTTCTTCAACAGGGGCATTGGAAGGTTTCTTCAAGGTCGGCAGTGCGAGTGTAATAACCCTGGTTTTGCACACGTCCATGGTAACCACCTCCCATCAGGTTGGCCGTATATTAAAAAAACCTTCTTCAGTGCACAAGCCCTCGCACATGACCGGCATTTTTGCAAATAACTTGCTTTTAATATTTTGCTGCAGGGCTCACCGTCGGCCACACCGATTTAAGTGGAGTTGGGGAGGTATTGAAGCTGTTTTTGAAGAAAGCTGATATCATAGTAGTAGATTGATGAAGAATTAGATGTAATAATACCTGCCTAGCCGATATTTTTGGTTGAACAACCCCATTTAGTAAGGTTATAACATGGAAAAGGAAATTATTTCTGTCTCCTGTGGGTTAAAAACCTTTTAGGTTACTAGACGAGCGACTTTCATGAGTGTGAACAACATAATTGTGACTTCAAAATTGACTGTGACACCATCTATTGATTATCGAGGCAACAATTATGTGATTGAATGAAATTTTAAAGCATTTAGTACGCAAGGCGACTGAAGGCAGTTTAACATCAGACAGATATATACAGCCCAGACTCTGCTTCAGATGCATGGCTCGAGTCAACAATAGTGCCCCGGAAACGACAATAGACTCACCCTTACGTGGGACAGAATACAATGATTGGTTAAATGTGGGTATTATTTCAACTCTGCCTAACCCACCGGGAATAAAGGCTTGATTATATGTATGTATGCTTGTATTTAGTATGCTCACTACTCAAATTGATTAAGATATTTAAAAAAAAAAAAATTGGTTCAGGCGGGTTTCGAATCCGCGATCTTTCCATTACAGTCGCCGAAAGACGGATAAATGTATAAGATAAGATAAGATAATGTTTATTTCAGATAAAATCGTCCATAATTTATTAATATGTTGGCCTATAACTATGTTAACATGTAATTATAAAATAATATTAACAATTCTTTTTTTTTATTATTATTATTAATTATGAGTTATATAGGCGCCGATGTCATGTCTACAAATAAAACAATTGATCATAAATAACACGAAATTTATTAATATAAATATATTTTATGTGAAAACTATAAGTTGATTAAATAATAATAAATAATATTCAAATGAATTCAATTAATTAAATAAATTAAAATAAATAATTATTAAAATAATAGAAACATTTGGATGGTTTCGGGCGAAGGTTCTGTGGCTTAGTGGTTAGAGCGTTCCCCCTGTAAGGCAAAGATCGCGGGTTTGTAGCGCGCCTGAAGCGATTCAATTTTTTCTAAATCTGAATCGATTTGAACAATTATGTGACTTTTGTTTTAGTGTTATATATCTTTATATCATTATATGTATAATGTTATGTATAATTTTATTGTGTACATTTTCCGTTACTTTGGATATATTATTACCATTATTTATACTTTATTGTACACATAAATGACATTTATACAAAATGATGAGATGTTTTTTTTTTTATACCACTTAGTTGGCAGACAAGCACACGTCCCACCTGATGGAAAGTGGTTACCGTGACCTATGGACGTCTGTAACACCAGAGGAGGCACAGTCGCGCTGCCAACACTGTAAGTGCAGAGTTTCTGTGCCGTCAGTAGAAGACAAAGCAGGACAAGCCTTTAGTCTTCCCACTGACAGCACAAATTCTCCAGTGAGCTCTGGCTACCCTACTCATCGCTGGGAACACAACACGAAGTTATTATAGCCGCGGTATTCTGTAGGGCAGAGGTACTACCCCAGTCGGACTGCTCAATCGGGCGGAAATACCGCCGTGTGGTAATGTACGAAGGCGAGCTTAACTCAAAGTTGAGTGCACAGAGGAATTGCAATACGAGAGGCTAAGTCTAGTGTACATGAAAGTGTAGATTTAATATAAAAAGGTATATAATATGTATACCCCCAGACAACAGGCACAAATATACACAAATATATACTAAAAAAATAAAATTTTAACAAAAAAAGTTTCAACCGATTTTTTTTAATGGAAAGTTACCATGGCCTATGGACGCAAGGACGCAAGAAACAAAATAGAGGCCTTGATACTCGAAAAATAACTAATTTTCTAGATTCTGTTAGAAGTTGGTTATATACAGGGTGTATGAAACAAAAAGTTTGTAGGAACTTAATTCTCTTGCTCAAATGAATGGGAAACGATTTTGGCGATTTTTGTCTTTCCTAGCACTCAAACCTAAAATGGTCCCGTAGAATCTTTTGAAACCCCACATGTAATAGGATCGATTGGGACAAAAAAATGTTTTTCGACTTTTAGCATTTTTCTTGCTAACTGCACGATGTTGTCAAAATCTGTTAACAACCGCGGTAGCTTAGTGGTATGGGTAATGAACTGCTGAGGCGAGGTCACGGGTTCGATCCCAGGTTTTACCATGGCACACACCAATCACTTTTCGATGCTTTTCGATGTTATGTGTGTATTTATCGCAGGTTTATAAGTGCACAGTTAATGGCAATAGGCTCGCCACCTATTGCATTGGGACCTAAACATAAACTGGTGAAATGTGGTTGCTAGCACCTCTGCCTACCCCATCGGGGATATAGGTGTGAGTTTATGTTATGTCTGTGAATGCAGTTCAAAGTTAGACATTACAACGGTTTAGGTTCCTGCCCTTACTGCTCCGTTTAAAAAATATACCCTATATATTAATACGTACGTGCTGCAAAGTATCATTATTATATTGTATTTTATTAATTTTCACTATACTGTAATTTTAATAGAAAGCGCCTAGGCATTTGTTTTGTTTTAATCACATTGATGCTACTGATTGCTAATACAAATTAGGCAGGCGCGTTTTGAGGGTTGCGCTAGATTTCTTCAGGATCTCAGCAAAAGATCCGGATTTCTTAGATATGCGACCACTCTAAGGTATATATATTCGATATATAATAATCCTTTTATAATTGACTTGGATATCGTATAATAAACGTACATAGAAAAAAAAAAAACTTAGGTTACGTTATATTAATGTTATTGAACCTAAAGCTATTTTTTTGTCCACGTAACCTAAAACCCACTTAAAGCATTTTAATGCGGTTTTTAGTTAGCCAGGTCTCCGTCAATCTTCAAATATTTCTTAAGACAAACACAATCGGTTAAGTAGGACCACAGATAAGTATTAAAGTAAGCGGGATATTTATCATAGTGTATTGTTTTGCGTTTCCGATACGGGTCACGTAGGAACTGGAGTATTTGCCGTACACAGTGATTAATTTTTTTAGGAGTAAATTAACGATCTACCCTCTTTCGAGTTCCTTTACTATGCCAGTAACCACGCTGCGAATTAAAGATTATTACAAAACATTTCGCGCGCGCCAGGGCCCAGATATATGGTATACATTTACTTGTCTAAATCATTACCCTCCTTTGGCTTTAGTCAGTAAGTAATGCTCTTTTTTTACGTGCGAAATATCCCCACGAGTGCCCCCTCTACCGGAACCGGTGGGAGAGGTTATGTTGGACTCGAACCGACCAAAACGCAAGACGCCTGTGGGTCGTTTTTGGTTTTCGAAGGTGAGGTTAACAGGCATATCCCTCACACCCTGGCCGGACCAAGGGCCATCTCTCTCGATCTGGCCCTCTCCTCGAGAAGTAAGTGATGTTCTAATCTAAATCAATAAAAATTTGGGACATTGCCTTCCCCGATCGATACAAAACATGAATGTAAAAACCTGGCAACACTCACAAATATGGCGTGTGATAAATGACATTTTGTTAAAATGAATATAATTAATGATTAAACGAACTTACCTTAAGTGATGTTCTATCATAATTATACGAAGGCTTCGTCTTCGAGATTAGAGTACTTGTAGTAGCACGTACCGTGTAGCCATTCATACACTATAGTTGAGAATTGTAGAAATAAATAAATATTTTAATATTAAGTTATAAAAAGAAAACCTTTTTTCCCTGATTTATTCATGTACAGCGATCCCCCTACTATGGCAACACCGTGCGCGCCATTTTCATTTAGTTTAGAGCAAATAATATTTAGTTATTTTTTGTTTTAGCAAATTTTTCTTGGGTTTGGGTAGGGACGGAGCTAATCTCTTCAGACGAAGCCTTCGTATAATTATGATAGAACATCACTTAAGGTAAGTTCGTTTAATCATTAATTATACTTTGCTTCGTCTTCGAGATTAGAGTACTTGTAGAGCTTTAGAGTTACAAAATTTCTAAATGAAAAAAAAAATAACTTAAACTCGTATTTTTGTGTAATTGCTATAATTAGGATTTTATAATGAAATAATGTATAAATAAAAACAAAAATCTGTAACTTATTCTTGGTTTTATTATTTACCTAAAAATAAAAAAATGACAACATTTGTTTGATAACAACAGCAATGAGGTTTTTTTTTTTACAGGTAATTATCATTCAATCAGAATTTAATATTGACAGGAAAATTATTGTTTCTTTCCTCGACAATAATAGATCTTTGATAAAATCTGGTATCTGACGTATAAGATCTAGACTCACACCATTTAAGGGCAGTGGATGTTGAAGCATGCCTGGTTGAATGAGCAGAAAAAATATTTGTATCAATACCACTTTGACGCAATATTTCTTTTATCCAGCGACTGATAGACTGTTAGCAAACTGGTTTATATGGACTTTTATAACTGATGAGTAGTTGATCAGAAGTTCTTATAGAATCAGTTCTACTTTTATAATCTAATAATGCATTTACTGGGCAAATTTGAGGTTTTTCTTTAAAAAAAGGTAATATTAATGTGGGTTGCTTTGAGTGAACTCTTGATGTCTTAATTAATTCAGGTATCTTAATAATAATTCTATCATCCGGACATACTTCAATATTTTGCACTTTGATTTTGCTTAAAGTTTGCACTCTGTGTGCAGTTACAAGTGCCAATAACGTCACAACTTTTTTACATAATTTATTCAAACTGATTTCATCATGTGGGTACCAGCCTTCCAAAAAATTTAGAACAGTCACTGTATTCCAAGTTACATCGTATTTTGGAATAGGTGGGCGTAGCCTATAGAAGCCCTTGAATAACCTACTTACCCTATCGTCAGTACCTATTTTTGTATTAACAATTAGCGAAAGTGCAGACCTATATGTGTTTAATGTACTATATTGGGCACCACCCTGATAACAATCAGTCAAAAAAGAGATCACTTGGGGAATTGACGCTTCATAGGGTGTAATATTATGTAATTTGCAAAAATTAAACCACTTTTTAAAAGCCACACCATACTGCTTGACTGAATTATCCGAGAGGGAAGCACACATAATATCTAAGGCACTTGTTGGGATGCTCCTTCGTGAAAGTGCCGTGCGGATAATTTTGCTGCTATCAAGGTGACTTTGTGTTGAAGTTGTCTGTTAGGGACAGATAATAAGACATTTGTATTTATTCCGAGTACTATCATATCACTACATAAGCTTTTTAAGATAGGAAACCATGGCTGGGTAGGCCAATGAGGAACAACCACTATGCCTTCAGCATTTTCAGATATGATTTTTCGAAGCATTTTTAAAATAACCGATATTGGTGGGAATGCATAAAAATTTAAGTTAGTCCAGTTTAAAGTGAAAGAATTGATGGCTATAGCTCCGGGATCTCGGTGCCAAGAAACATATTTATCACATTTTTTATTTAATCTTGTAGCGAATAAATCAATATCCGGTTTTTTGAAGTGTTCAACTATTTTGCTGAAGGCATGGTCAGTTAGCTCCCATTCGATATCAGGGTGTGATCGTCGCGATTCCACATCTGCCACTTCGTTATCTTGGGAGCTAATATATGATGCGAAAACATATATGTTTCTGTCTTCACACCATTTCCATATACTCCTTGTAATATCCGTTAAATGTGGGAAGCGTACATCACCCATTTTGTTTATATACGAAATGGCAGTTGTGTTATCAATACGAAGGAGTATTTGACAATCTCGTAAGTCTTTGCAAACACCATCAAGCCAAAGTATGCCGCTAATATCTCTAAATAATTGATATGTAAAGTTTTTTCCTTCTCACTCCATTTTCCATTAGCTCTATCCTTACCACATGCTGCCCCCACCCTGTTTTGCTAGCATCAGAAAAGATTTCCATACAATAGTTATCGTCTCTTATTGGATTAACGGAACTATTTATGTGAGTCTTCCACCACTTTAAATCGTCGTTAAGAGACTCAGGTATAGACATATAGCTGTCATAATCTTCTGTTTTTAATAACGCAAGGTATTTACATCGTTCAATGTTCTTAGTATATAGCCAACCGTATTGGATGGCGGGGCAGGATGAGGCGAGTAGGCCAGCTAAGCGAGCGAATCGACGTATTGAGCATCGTTTTAGGTTTAAGAACTTTGTTACTTCTGTTTTTATTAAAGTTCTTTTTTCTTTAGTCAGGGTAATATGGTATTTTTTTGTGTCAATAATAAATCCTAGATACTTACAAACATTACTTGGTATTAAGACACTTTTGTCATAGTTTATAAGAAAACCCAAAGATTCTAATATAATTATTGTCTGTTTTATATTATGTTCTAAGTTTTTATATGAGTCAGCAATCAAACAAAAATCATCTAAATAAATTGAGGATATATATCCTAAAGACCTGAGTAAACACATGACTGGTTTCATTAGCTTTGTAAATACTAGTGGGGCGGTGTTTAATCCAAAGGGGAGAACATTAAATTCAAACAATTTGTTGTTGAATGTGAAGCGAAGATATTTCTTAAAATCATCTTTTATAGGTAATAAAAAATAAACATCTTTTAGATCAATTGTACACAAAAATGAACCTCTTGATATTAATTTTAATGTTGTCCTTAAATCCTCCATTTTAAAATGTTTAGTTGTAATGAATTTATTTAGTGATTTAAGAGATAAAATAAAACGATTTTTTCCGTTTGGCTTTGAGACTAAGAAAATGCTTGAGATGTATTGCTCATCACATGGAGAACATTCAGTGATTGCACCCGATTCTAATAATTCATCGATAGTAGTTTGCATGTCATTAAATTCATTTAAGGGATAGATTTTGGAGGATGGTATAAAGTCCTGTTTTGGAGTGGAATGAAAAGGTATAGTATACCCATCTGTAACCCACGATAGTATTAGATTATCGTTGGTAATTAAACGCCACCTATCATGAAACAAAGCTAACCTGCCAGCTGTGGCGGTCTTATAGCGTACCTCATTTATCGGCGAGTCTGCGTGTGCGCGCGCGAGCGCTGCTGCTGCCCTGGCGGCGGCGGATGACGATAACGCGTAGCCTGTGGGGCTGGTGGCGGCGGCGGTGGCGCGGGAGCTTGGTATCGGCGTGGCTGAGTCATCACAGGCATCGGTCTTCTCCCCGCTCCCGCCTGCCTCGCTTGTGGAAACGGAGGTCTCACATTTAAAGACCGAGGTTGGTTGACTCCAGGTTTAGGATGTGCTATCGTTTTCATTTCAGCTTCCGATTAGTAAATAGCGTTCGCTGCCTTTAGTGTGTCTACTAATTTCTCACCAAATAAATGACTGTCAATCTCTGTTGTAAATAATTGGTCTTTTATATCTTTTTTGATTGTAGATGTCACAAAACTTCGGCGAGACATCGACTCCTGATATTGAGAGTCGCACAAAAGTCTAGAGGCGTCAATAAGGTACTTGATTACTTCAGTGTCCTTGTTTTCACTACCAAATATCTTTGTCAAAGCCTGTCCGATGCAGGACAAAGCTACTGCTGTTTGATTTTGCTTGGTCTCAATAACTGCATCCTTTTTTACTAGCGTTTCTGATAATGCTGCTTTTATCTCCGGGTTCAGCTTAGGAGCCCCAAGTTTTTGGCAGTTTTGAGGTACAAAATATATACCTAAAAGGTCCTTCTTAACCTCCCTGGGCAGTCCAGAGGTTACAATGTGCTCCCATCGGTCCGCCAGGTCTGATTGTATTGGCGAGCTGTAGGACCTATTTTTTGTAGGATTATCACCTAACAGTTCGCGTATGCTGTCGTCTAAGGTGACAGAGCACGCTTCCGAAGTCGACAGCAGATCTGGGTCGAGTTCTAAATTTTGTGGTTCTAAGTCCATAATTTTTGGAGTACAGTCATTGTTTTGAGGTTCAGGTGTGATTAATCCAACTGTATTATCCTCATGGATGTCGACACTAACATCGATTAAGTCTACAGATTCCTCCATTTGATTGTCTAAAATAGACAGAGAGAGAAAAAAAAAAATGTAGGTAAATACCAAATTTTAGGTTATATAATTATTGAATTGTAGGTAACAGGCCTAAAAACCTGTACTCATTCAATTATGGTGTGGTAATATATATTACCGCTATTACAGTGAGGTAAGCATCCTTAATAGATGAACTCAGCACTGATTTTTTATAGGTAGGAATAATAAAAACAATACAAGGCGATAGTCCCACTAAACTATCCTCATGTATTTTGTTAGATAATGAAGGTAGCACTCTCAATGGAAGTGCACTCAACATAATGTTTAAATAAACATAAAATATCTACCATTTAAATCATACTTAAAAGTTGTAATACTTAGTAAGTACCTTTTTGTAACGATAATCGTGTATCGGAACCGTTTGAAGACGAACTCGATGATCTTTTTTGATCTCGTTTTTTCAGCTTCTTTTCTAATTTGCGTAACTTTCTAAGTATGTAATCATCACTATTACTGTCCCTATGCTTACGTTTAGGCATATTTATACGAGTTAACACTATGAATTTTGAAAAGTGAGGTGTTGAACGGAAGAACACTAAAACGTCAATGAAAATGGCGCGCACAGTGTTGCCATAGTAGGGGGATCGCTGTACATGAATAAATCAGGGAAAAAATGTTTTCTTTTTATAACTTAATATTAAAATATTTATTTATTTCTACAATTCTCAACTATAGTGTATGAATGGCTACACAAGTACTCTAATCTCGAAGACGAAGCAAAGTATAATAATATTTATAACTTGTATTTTGGTTACTTACCGATGATAGGTAATGTGTGTAGTAAAATTTAGCCGTCCTTTTATAATTCCGGCACGCTTTTATGGTGCAAGTCGCCATTTTGACAATTTTTGTTTATTATTTTTCGCGGGTATTACGTAGTGACACAGAGCCGACGCGAACCTCACTGAACAGCACCGTAAGTACCATGGTTAGAAGTTAATTAAATTTTTTTGAGACGTTTGTGCGCATTTGAAATTCCATCTAGACATTATAGGTATTTAAACTATCATAGTCACTCACATCAATATCAAAATAAACGAGATATTTACCATGTTTCATTGTTTTGAGTTTGCAAGCACCATGATCACGGAGGAACTGGAGTAGTGGCGGTGAACAGAGAAAAATATTTTTCTAGGAGTAATTATAACGATCTACCCTCTTTCGAGTTCTCTTACTACGCGTATCTGCACTACCACTGGTTTCACTCTCACTACAAACTCGAACCCGATCTCGATCATGTTCCGACACACGATGCCTACTGTATCCACTCGCGATTTTGTTTTGGCTTGTTCCCGGTTGTTTTTGCAAAGACGGACCACTGAATGGCAGACGTTCGGCAGTTGAAACCCATTCTCACGATTGAAATTTACCACAGTGGTAAATATCCCGTTTATTTTGATACTGATATCCATCTAGACATATGTATAATCAAAGGTTTCACTCTCACCACAAACACGAACCCGATCTCGATGCACAATGCTTACTATTCCACTAGCGATTTTGTTTAAGCTTTTTTTTTACGTGCGCAAAATCCCCACGGATACCTCCCCACCGGAGCCGATGGAAGAGGTTATGTCGGACTCGAACCGACTAAAACGCACGCCGCCTATGGGTCGTTTTGGTTTCCGAAGGTGAGGTTGACAGGCATATCCCTCGCACTCCGGCCGACCTAATGCCATCTCTCACGATCTGGCCCTCTCCTCGGGTGTGTGGGGACTACAGAGTCCCCAACTCGTCCCCGTAAAACGGGGAGGTATTCGTCAGTCAGACGCCAGTCGCGTCGCCGACGCGGCCTGCTCCTGCCAGGGTGACAGGTGGCTCCACCAGTCACCCCCAGGCCTACGCTCATGGGGGGCGGAGGTTGTTCATCGACCTCCGACGCCCGAGTTGCCTTCGTACGCGGGCAGCTTGGCTTGCGATCCTTCGTCGCTCCCGCTGCCTCTTCCGCCCCGATTTTGTTTTGGCTTGTTCCCGGTTGAAGGGAAAATAATAAGTAGCAGTGTGAGCATATAATTAATATTAATTGATGATTACTTAGTATTTAATTAAAGTACTACAATAACTTTTAAATTAACGCGTTCCATGATATACAATAATGTTAACAGGAATTAACGCCATCATATTATAAGTACATACATATACCTATAACATATATACCGCCGTGTGGTTCCCGGTAGAGGAGAATTTGGGCCACCCCATCTCTTCCCATGTGGTGTCGTATAAGGCGACTAAGGCATAGGGCTGTTTAACACCATACATATATATACAGTCCAGACTTAGCTTTAGATGCATTGCTCGAGTCAACAATAGTGCCCGGAAGACGGTAATAGGCTCACCCCCTATTACGTGGGACTGAATTCAATGATTGGTAAAATGTGGGTGTTAATTCACCTCTGCCTAACCCTCCAGAGATGGGAAGGCGTGATTATATGTATGTATGTATAACATATATATATATACATATATATATATAGACACCGGAAAGTTTGCTTACAGAATAGCGACTCTGTGTAGTATGTGATGGTATATGGTGAAAACAAATTATACCTACACAACCTACGCGCCTAGAATATGGGGTTCTTCAAAAGGGGCATTATGAGGTTTCTTCTGCGTCGGCAGCGCGAGTGTGACGCTCCTGGTGTTGCACGAGTCCATAGGCCACGGTAACCACTTCCCATCAGGTGGGCAGTGTGCTTGTCTGCCACCTAACTGGTATAAATAAAAAAATATCGAGAATGTGCGGGTAGGGGAAGAACTTTCTACATCACGAGCTCGAAGACGGCGGGCGTGCCCCGCTGAGCCAGCCAGCCTGTGACCACTGCCGGTGTACCCTGGTCGAAACATCAGACAAACCAAAGGTATGTATGTACTTACCTATACAATGATTGCGTTAACTCCAGTTAACATTATTGTATTAAGTATGTCATTCTCGAAGATATAGGACACGACTGTCCATCCAATTAAGGAGTCCGACTGGCGAAGTACCCCCTCCCTAGAATACCGTCAGTGGGAAGACTAAAGGCTTGTCCTGCTTTGTCTTCTGCTGACGGCACAGAAACTCTGTACTTACAGGGTTGGCAGCGCGACTGTAACTCCTCTGGTGTTACAGACGTCCATAGGTCACGGTAACCACTTTCCATCAGGTGGGCCGTGTGCTTGTCTGCCAACTAAGTGGTATAAAAAAAAAAAAAGTCATTCTCGAAGATATAAGACACGACTATATTTTCATCCAGTTGAGCAGTCCGACTGGGGAAGTACCTCCTCCCTAGAATACCGCGGTCATAATAACCTTGTGTTGTGTTCCCGGCGGTGAGTAGGGTAGCCAGAGCTCACTGGAGAGTTTTTGTGCTGTCAGTGGGAAGACCAAAAGCTTGTCCTGCTTCGTCTTTTACACTGACGGCACAGAAACTCTCTGTGCTTACAGGGTTGGCAGCGCGAGTGTGACTGGTTTTGCACACGTCCATAGGCCACGGTAACCACTTTCCATCAGGTGGGCCGTCAAAGTCCCAAGTCCAAAATAATTTATTCTGTATTTTTTATTTTTTATTATTACATTAGTTAATCTCATAGAAGCACCCATAAAACCCGCATAGGTTTATCTTGATATAGACCATTATATCGGCACTTACAAAACGTCAACAAAAAAGGAATATAAATATCAGTTTTGTAAATGGACCACTGGTTGGAAACGCGGCCCCGACCCGAGAAGACTTTAAAAACTTTAGAAGATTTACAAACATACACTTAGTCTACTTAATCTAAATACAATAATTTACTTGAGTAGCATAGTTGAGCGAACAGCTCATTTCCAAGCTTGTTTATCATCCAAGTATTCTTGGATTTTATAATAGCCTTTCTGGCACAATTTACGATTAACTATAATTTTAAATTTATACACAAGTAAATCCCTAATTTCATTAGGGAGCTTGTTAAAAAAGCATATACAGTTACCCTGGAATGAATGAATAATTTTTTCAAGTCGACTACCACAGACTACAAGATTGTTTTTGTGTCTGGTATTTATGTTATGCCGGTCACAAACTCTGAAACATTTTTCCGCGCATACATGAGGTTTTCGATGTCCTTGTCTGCCACCTCAGTGGTATAAAAAAAGTACTATACTTAGATATACCTAAATTTCAACTATGCTATTGATCTCAATTCTTTTAAAGATCTTCTCTTATGTCCGATTTTCTCCTTCATTGAGTCATAAGGTCTTCCTTTTAACGTTGAATTCTTTCTCGATGTTGTAGCGTTGATAGATCTCAGTCTAATAACTTCATCCCACGACTTTTGTGATTTATGTTGTGCACTTTCTGTTTGAATGTTATGTTGTCGTAAAGGATATTTTTGTAATAATTTCTTGTTGTTACTGAAATATAAACGTATTTTCTTTTTTAATTACAAAGAAATAACTAGCCAATTGAAGTCTACTGCTGGAGTAGGTCTTTCCTAATATATGCAGCACACGTGTTTCCTTCTTCCTACAGTCCCGGGGCCTTTAAGCGGGGCGTGAAAAAGCATCTGATGAGGCCGCCAAACTGAGTGCCACCATTGTAACACTTAGTGTCTGTAATGACCCTCTTTCCTGAGACTTTGGCTTTAGCTTACCATCAGGCGAGGTGAGGTCAAGTTGGCGTGTCCTATTTAAAAAAAAATAGTATACACAACATGAAATTACGTCTACATACTCGCCATGCTCATACAGAATATACAAATAAAAACCTCTTTGAATAGTTTACAATAATACATCATACTGAATATTTAAAAAAAAACATAAAGACACAAGTATAAATAAAAATGCTGGTCGAATGTCATATGCATTGTACACCCACTAAATTTGATATGGCCTTCTTGTACTGGGAGAATCTACCATTGAATATATTCATTGTATATTTATTTAATTTTATTTGGCTGTACTTCAATATTTTCTTCGATATTTACGCACTGTGCGGTATGAAAGAAACTTTATCCTACGCACACTCAAGTTGTGGAATGAACTCCCTGCTGCGGTCTTCCCATGCCCCTACAATATGGGGTTCTTCAAAAGGGGCATTAGGAGGTTTCTTCAGGGTCGGCAGCGCGAGTGGGACGCTCCTGGTGTTGCACGAGTCCATAGGCCACGGTAACCACTTCCCATCAGGTGGGCCGTGTGCTTGTCTGCCACCTAAGCGGTATTTAAAAAAAAAAAAGAAAGAAAGAAAGAAAACCCGTGACACAACTGCCATATAAAGATGAAATTGAAATTGACATTTTGATAGTCTGAAATATGATAGCATATTTGATATCATATTTTTAATCCTGGTTTTTTACATAACAAAAATAACATAAACTCACGCCTATATCCCCGAAGGGGTAAGCAGAGGTGCTAGCACCCACATTTCGCCATATTATGTTTAGGTCCCAATGTAATAAGGCGGCGAGCCTATTGCCATTAACCGGGCACTTATAAACCTGCGATAAATACACACATAACTTCGAAAAGCATCGAAAAGTCATTGGTGTGTGTCATGGTAAAACCGGGATTGAACCCGAGAACTTATCTCAGCAGTCCATTACCCATACCACTAGGCTACCGCGGTCACGCCCCGCTTAAAGGACCCGAAACTGTAGGAAGAAGGAAACGCGTGAGCTGGTAATGAATTCCAGGCCGTAATGGTGCGACAAAGGAAAGAGTCTCCGAACCGCTTGGTTCTTGATCGGATATTCTGCACCGTGTGCGGGTGACATCTAAGCCCTGTGTTGTCCTGTATAGGAAATTGGAGGGTTGAACTAATTATAAGGTTATAGGTTCCTGTTGATTATTAGGGTCATCATTACTCTCGTAGTAACGCCTTTCAAAATCATCTCGCTCTTAGCAATTTCCTTCAACTTCTTCCGTTTAGTGATTTCCTAGTTGCAACCAATGTTCGCGCTTTGGAGCCTAACGTCTTTTTATTTGACGACCTCCGTGGCATAGCGGTAGAGCATTCGATTGCTATGCAGGGGGCGCGGGTTCGATTCCCGCTCAATGCAAATATTTGTATGCATGAATATGTCTATTTGCATTGGTCTGGGTGTTTCTATGTATAATATGTATGTATTTACAAAAAAAAGTATCTAAGTAAGTATGTTTATCCGCATTCTAGATCCCATAACACAAGCTAGTTAAGCTATGCTTACCATGGGTCTAGATAGCGTTGTGTAGAATGTCGTGGAATATTTATTTTATTTATTATTTTATTTGTTTTTATTATATATATTTTAGAGAAGGTAGGACACGTCGGTATTTCCGTCCAATTGAGCAGTCCGACTGGGGAAGTACCTCCGCCCTATAGAATACCACGGCCATAATAACCTTGTGTTGTGTTCCCAGCGATGAGTAAGGAAGCCAGAGCTCACTGGAGAGTTGTTATACTGTCAGTGGGAAGACCAGCAGCTTGTCCTGCTTTGTCTTTTACACTGACGGCACTGAAACTCTTGAGCTTACAAGGTTGGCAGCGCGAGTGTGAACTCCTTTGGTGTTGCACACGTCCATAGGCCACGATAACCACTTTCCATCAGGTGGGCCGTGTGTTTGTCTGCCAACAAGTGGTATAAAAAAAAAATATATGTCGACTTTCTCGGAAGCGACTATAATATAACCTTCCAACCATGAAAATAAAGTCAGAGCCTTAACTGTTGTTAAGCAGGTGCACTGACTTGCAGGTGAGGATTTTTTAGGCCTAAAGAAGTTCTAAGGGCTCTGTAAAACACAATTTTGTTTATACATACTTTTTAGACATTGCATTCCTCATCGGTACATACATTCTTTTAAAAAATTCTATTGCAGTCGCATTCTGAGCTGTCTCTCCAACTTCTGACTCCCCAGTATCTTTAGACAATTCTATTGGAGTCACATTCTGAGTTGTCTCTCCAACTTCTGATTCCTCAGTCTCTTTAGACAATTCTATTGCAGTCGCATTCCGAGTTGTCTCTCCAACTTCTGATTCCTCAGTCTTTTTAGACAAATCTATTGCAGTTGCATTCTGAGTTGTCTCTCCAACTTCTGATCCCTCAGTCTCTTTAGACAATTTTATTGGAGTCGCATTCTGAGTTGTCACATCGAATCCCAATTTTTCGGTTTCATTATAAAGTTCTATTATTGTAGTTACATATTTTGTAATCTTTTCTTTCCCCACTTTTTCAATCTCTCTAGACCGTAGTATTGGAGTCGCATTCTGAGTTGTCTCATCGAATCCCAATTTTTCAATATCTCTAGACCGTTGTATTGGAGTCGCAATTACTGTTGGTGTTGCCTCGTCAACTCCAAATTTTTCAGTCTCTCTAAATTCTAGTAGTGTTGGAGTCGCATTCTGAGTTGTCTCTCCAACTTCTGAATCCTCAGTCTCTTTAGACAATTCAATTTCAGTCGCATTCTGAGTGGTCTCTCCAACTTCTGATTCCTCAGTCTCTTTAGACAATTCTATTGGAGTCGCATTCTGAGTGGTTTCATCAACTCCTAATTTTTCAATATCTCTATACAGTTCTGTTAGAGTCGCATTCTGTATTTTCTTTATATCTTCCAAATCCTCAATTTTCATCCTCCTTTTTCTTCGTCTCCTGTGAAGCAATGTAAGTTTTCCATCCTTCTCTCTCTGTTCCCGTTGCTTTAGTAGAACATTCTTATATAGCTGGTATATCAATCTTTTCTTCTTGTGGGCAAATGATTCTGTTGTGATACTACTTAAATTACTAATACTTAAATTACTTGGGTCTAATTTCTCTAGCAGGTCTTCTGGTTGGTTGCTTTCGACATATGTGAGGTACGAGTCTAGATTTCCTGGCCTTGCATATCTTTCTTGAGCGACTGTTTGAGGATTATTTTATTAGGTAAACATATTTTGATCCTACTTTTTCTTTATTTTAGCGTTAAACCCAGTCGCATCTGAGGGTTTCTCGTCAAGAGTCTGGGGAACGCTTTGTCAGTGTTGCTGCGGATTTGACAGAACTTCGATATTTTTCGTAAAAAGACTGTCATCTAACCTCCACAAATCCGCAGGAGGGGGTTCGATTCCCACTCAGTGCAAACATTTATATACATGAATATGGGTATTTGCATTAGTCTGGTCGTGCTTCGGAGAGCACGTAAAGCCGTCGGTCTCAGTTGCCATGGGAACATCTATGGCAGTCGTTACGGGTAGTTAAAGCCCTAAAAGGTACAACTGCTCTAACTGCAACGCTTCGCTGCAACCTTTGAGTTTGGAGGTCAGATGGCAGTCGCTTCACGGAAGACTGGTAAAGGGGACCCCAGACTTTAAGGTGAAGGGCTCAGATGCGACTGGGATTAACGCTAAGATGAAGAGTTTAAGTACTCCTTCTGCTAGGGATATCCAAGACCGTGGCGTTTGGAGGGGGAGAAGCTGGGAAGTGGACCCCAGAGTAAAAGCCCCAAATGCGACTAGAGCGCAACACTGAGATGATGATAATATACATACACATACACTCACACCAGTAAATTTCTGAAGAGGTATGCAGAAGTGTATTAACACTCACATTTCACCAACTATATAACACCCTCGAGCCTTTGCAGATGCGTAGAGATGATGCTTCCTTAGCTGTATTACTGTCTCTACCATGGTGAGTGTTCTGATGAGCTCTTTCAACTAATCCCATCATCTCCTTTCCTACTTTAGGACATCACGTGCAGGGCTTAGATGTCATCCTCACACTGTGTAGAAAATACGAACAAGAACCAGCGGTTCGGAGACTTTTCTTTGCCGCACCACCAAGACCTGGAATTCATTACCAGCTCACGTGTTTCCTTCTTCCTACAGTCCCGGATTCTTTAAGCGGGACGTGAAAAACCATCTGATGAGGCCACCAAGCTGAGTGCCACCATTGTAACATTACTTAGTGTCTGTAATGGTGACCCTCTTTCCTGAGACTTTGCCTTTCAGGCGAGGTGACGGAGAGATCAAGTTAGCGTCTGCAATTTTCTGTCCCACACAACATGGGATGGGCCTATTGTCGTTAACTGGGTACTTTGTCATGGCTGTATGTTTCCTGTCAAATGGAGAACAGCCCCATCCCCTAGACGCCTTCTACTCTACCGATAACCAACGAGGTATAATGAGGACAAAACTATTTAAGACTTACCTGATTCAGTATATAACAAATATATAAAAAAACAACTGCCTAATAACATTTCTGTTTATAATTCTGCAATAAAACTCTTATCAGAAAACAATGTTTTTATTTTCAATTTTATTTCACTATAAAAACATAATTAAAAACTAACTTTTATTTTCAAGATTGTTTTGTATTGTGCATCATTCTATATCAAAGAATCAATTTCATTTATTCAGTTTAGGCACGTAAAGAGAACATATGAACGACAAAATTTTAGAATTATGTCAAGAAACAATATTATTAAATAATGTATAAATAAACCATTAGAAAATGACTCTTTCGCTGGTTCGGTAGGTTAGTTCTACTGAAAAAATACCAGCAAGAAACACAGCGAACTATATTAGAACTATCATTTATTAGAACTAGATTATCTTGCTTTTAAAATTTACTTTAGTTAACAATTTATTTAATACAGTCAACACCAGATCGATCTTGACGAACAAAATACTCAAAATGAGTAGTGAGTAGTGAGTAAGCATCATCTACAACATAGCATTCAAGATTGGACTCTTGCTCCCAAAATAATTCGCATTACAACACCATAAATATAAAGCTTCTGATCCCACTGGTGATGCTCATGGCAGCCAACGGGTTAATCCAATTGTTCCCATGGAAAAAGTTGCTGGGAACAACTATCTTGATGCCAGCACCTATGCTGGTCTAGTCGTAGTGGACGACACTACCAGATCATCAGTGCCACGGGTTTCTGCGAATAATATAATGAATAAAAATAAAACTAACGCTAAAAGAACTATTAAAGAAAATAACGCTGAAAATTAAAACGCGTCGTAGAATTCCTCCGCATGATTTTTCGTGTGGTGACCGAGAAAGAATACAAGTATCACTATCCTCATCTCATTTGAAGGGTGTCGTGATATCACTGCGAGAGAAGGAAAACTCGAAATAAACCCTGTATCAACCCGTCTGGCCAGCGTGGAGACAGTAGGCCTAAGCCTCCCAACATTGGGAGCGGTCTATGTCTAGCAGAGGACTGCGATGGAGTAATTCATTGATTGATAGATGTCATGCCTTTTGTGGTATCGTTTCAATCACTCAATCACACAATTTCCGCCCGATTGAGCAGTCCGACTGGGGTAGTACCTCCGCCTTACAGAATACCGCGGCTATAATAACTTCGTGTTGTGTTCCCAGCGGTGAGTAGGGTAGCCAGAGCTCACTGGAGAATTTGTGCTGCCAGTGGGAAGACTAAAGGCTTGTCCTGCTTTGTCTTCTACTGACGGCACAGAAACTCTGTACTTACAGGGTTGGCAGCGCGATTGTGACTCCCCTGGCGTTACAGACGTCCATAGGTCACGGTAACCACTTTCCATCAGGTGGGCCGTGTGCTTGTCTGCCAACTAAGTGGTATAAAAAAAAAAAACAATCAATCAATTAGCCCACTGCAGTTCACTGCTGGACATAGGCCTCTCCCAATGTGCGCCATTTTCTCCGATCCTCCGCCTTCCGCATCCAGTCTGTCCCAGCCACCTTTTTCAGGTCGTCAGTCCATCTGGCTAGGGGGCTTCCTACCTTTCGTTTACCTTCTCGCGGTCTCCACTCTAGGACTCGTTTGCTCCAACGGCCATCGGTCCTTCGGCAAACGTGGCCAGCCCACTGTCACTTTAACTTGCTTATTCTGTGGCCTATGTCGGTAACATTGGTTCTCTGTCGAATAACCTCGTTCCGAATTTTATCCTTTAGAGAAAATGGTATCGTTTAACGTTCCCAGATGACCGGCAGCGTTGTCTTGTCAATGCTTATTCTCTGATCTGAAAAGAGTACAGCCTTCTGCTCTCGAGAAACGTCAACCATACGCTTCACATTCTCTTGAAGAGATTGCTGGCGTTCGGTTCCTTTGACCTCCAAAGTTTAGACTCCAAACGAAACACAAATTTATAATCTCAGATGAGGTTGGAGTATTTGCACCGCTTGAGAACCTCTGGTAGTTTATTTCGAGTTTTCCTTCTCTCGCAGTGATATCCTCCTTTTTTATACATCTTAGGTGGCAGACAAGCACACGGCCAACCTGATAGAAAGTGGTTACCGTGATCTATGTACGTATGTAACACCAGGGGAGTCACATACGTGCTGCCGACCCTGTAAGAACACATAATTTTTTGTTTGTATATTTTTCCATCAGTCGCCTGTACCATCCCTCCTAGAAACAGTAGGCCAAAGCCTCCCAATGCTGGGAGTGGCCTATATCCAGCAGTGGACTGCGATGGGCTAGTTGATGATTGATTTTTAATTTTTTTTATATACCACTTGGTTGGCAGACAAGCACACGGCCCACCTGATGGAAAGCGGTTACCGTGGCCTATGGACGTGTGCTACGCCATGAGAGTCACACTCGCGCTGCCAACCCTGTAAACAAGAGTTTCTGTGCCGTTACTGTAAAATACAAAGCAGGACAAGCTTTTGTTCTTCCCACTGACAGTACAAAATCTCTCCAGTGAACTCTGGCTACCCTACTCATCGCCGGAAACACAAGATGAGGTTATTATAGCCGGTGTATTCTGTAAGGCGGAGGTACTTCCCCAGTCGGACTGCTCAATTGGAGGGAAATACCGCCGTGTCCTACCTCCTATATTTGAATTGATTGATGATGAAGAGCCTCTTAAGAAGCAGCAGTAGCACTAGTTAGGAATTAATCTGGCGTACATACAGTCGTTTAGACCCATACAGTCTCTGTGGCGTGACTACACAGAGGGCGCGGGTTACATTACCGCTCAGTGCAAACATTTATAAATATGTTTATCTATTTGCATTGGTCTGAGTATTTACATACTATAGATAAAGGTCGTTTCGAGAGTAGCACCAATCACAGAAAAGCTACGAGGAAATCGTTTATCCTGGTTCAGGTAATGTAATGCGTAGGTATGAAAGTAATGTCGTAAGGAAGGCACTAACTATGGAAGTGGATGGCTACAAGGGGAGAGGGAGGCCTAAAATGAGGTGGATGGACTGTGTGAAAGATGACATGGTTAAGAAGGGAGTGAATGTTGAAATGACTGCAACTAGAGATGATTGGAAAAAGAACACATGTTGCGCCGACCCCAAATAATCTTGGGATAAGGGCAGGAGGATGATGATGAGATATGGGTCGTTCAACGCCCGACTCGCCTTCGCACAGCACCATTAAGGCCTGGAATTCATTACCAGCTCACGTGTCTCCTTCTTCCTACAGTCCCGGCTCCTTTAAGCGGGGCATGAAAAAGCATATGATGAGGCCGTCAAGCTGAGTGTCACCATTGTAACATGGTATATGTAAGTAGCAGTGACCCTCTTTTCTGAGACATTGCCTTCAGCTTGTTATCAGGAGAGACGAAGTCTAATTGACGTGTCCTACATTTTTTTAAGTCCTCTGACTCTGCGTTGCCGAGTGCTAGGTGTTCAGGGTACTCTGGACGTTGGGAATGGAGTTCACTCCATTTACGTCACTCCTGGTGGCTTAATTATAACATAAACTCACGCGTATATCCCCGAAGGGGTAGGCAGAGGTTTTCACCACATTTCACCAGTTTAGGTCGCAATGTAATAGGTGGCGAGCCTATTGCCATTAACCGGGCACTTATAAACCTGCGATAAATACACACATAACTTCGAAAAGCATTGAAAAGTCATTGGTGTGTGTCATGGTAAAACCTAGGATCGAACCCGAGTCCTCGTCTCAGCAGTCCATTACTCATACCACTAGGCTTCCGCGGCTTATTTATTTATGTATGTATGTATGTACTGTACGCACCAGTGTAGGAAAGCAGCCAATACAAAGAATTGGTCTTCTGTTTGTCGTACCAGCCCTTGATGGGGTTGTATGTGATCTCCGTAGTGGTAGTACGCTCCGTTATAGGACCAGTGATGGGGTCTGAAAATTAAATGTGGATATAGAAAAACTTTAATCGGTTCAGGTGGGATACGAACCCGCAATCTTTCCACTGACCACTGAGCCACGAAACCTTCGCCCGAAACCATCTAAATTCTTTCATGCATATATACGTCTTACTGCGCCCGCCTTCGTATCCCGCATGAACCGTTTAATTTTTTCTATTTCTTAATCGATATTAAATAGTTGGCATACTAAATGATTATATGTATGTATATATTTATTATATGTACTTATACAAGTATGTATAAATTATTTGTTATTAAACGCCAACAACTCCCAAATCTCCCAAGGTCTCCTGAAAAAGCTCAAAGTCGCTCAACGAGCTATGGAGAGGGCTATGCTCGATATTTCCTTACGTGATCGCGTCAGAAATGATGATATCCGTAGGAGAACAAAAGTAGCCGACGTAGCCCAGCGGATTAGCGCGTTGAAGTGGCAATGGGCGGGACACATAGCGCGCAGAACAAATGGCCGATGGAGAAAAAAGTTCTGGAATGGCGACCGCGTACGGGCAAACGTAGCGTAGGACGCCCAACGGCCAGGTGGAAGGACGACCTCATGAAGGTCGCCGGGAAGCGCTGGATGCTGGCTGCTTTAGATCGGTCATTCTGGAAGTCTGTGGGAGAGGCCTATGTTCAGCAGTGGACTATGTGTGGCTGACATGATGATGATGATGATGAACTTCCAAATACTTCAACCAACATACATTTCCATCCAAAGGTTGCCTGGAAGAAATTGTGTAAAGCGATAAGGCCGCCCTTTGTACTGCTCTTGTCTTCTCAATTTCTGTTAAATGAATATTGTAATTGGCGTACAATAAATGCTTTAAAATTTCATTCAATATATGAATAATTTACTAGAATGAATGTCGTATTAAAATATTCATATATATAAGTACATACATATGATCAGGCCTTTATCCCAGGAGGGTTAGGCAGAGGTGAATTAACACCCACATTTCGCTAATCATTAAATTCGGTCCCACGTAATAGAGGTGAGATAATACCGTCTTCAGGTGTCATACAAGGCGACTAAGAGGATAAGGCTGTTTAACATCAGACAGATATATACAGCCCAGATGAGTCTGAGGCCTCAGATGCATAGCTTGAGTCAACAATAGTGCCCGGAATTCGGCAATAGGCTCACCCCCTATTACGTGGAACCGAATTCAATGATTGGTGAAATGTGGGTGTTAATTCACCTCTGTCTAACCCTCTGGGGATAAAGGCGTGATTATATGTATGTATAAATGTAATAAACGCATCTTTTATACCCTAGAAAAGCGGGATCTGTCTGGATTTTTTGTATTCATACCTGCATGCAAAGTCACAGTGGTAGTCTTAGTGGGACGGGTATTAGGTCTCATCGGTTTGAACCAAGTCGCCCAAGTACACAGCGCCCCTATGCCCATGTCCATTGGATCTCTTTCCGCATCCTGGTACTTATATGTAGGTGTGTAATAAGGACGTGGGGGAAGTTTCTGTGTGTTAAATTGGAACCCTGGCACTATGGGGGCATAAGTTTCCTCTGTTATCAATTCCGTCGGATAATAAGGTCTATATGTGGTAGGAAATATTGCAGGCTTCTGCTGCATAGTCCAGAAGCTGTACATCTTATCGAGGACATGAGGGGGTTCCGAATTAGGCAAGGTGTGGAGGTTTTCTAATAGTTTATGGACTTCCTCGATTTCTTTGTTAACTCCGCGTTCGTCGAATTTTCGGAGATTTTCCTGTAATGGTTCGCTGGTGTTTGTAGCTGGAAAACATAGACTAAGTTAGCAGTTTTTTTTTGTATACCACTTAGGTGGCAGAGGCACTTAGATGGCTCAAGCACACGGCCCACCTGATGGGAAGTGGTTACCGTGGCCTATGGACTTGTGCAACACCAGGGGCGTCAAACTCGAGTTGCAGATCCTGAAGAAACTTCATAATGCCCCTTTTGAAGAACCGCATCTTGTAAGCGCATGGGAGGACCGCAGCAGGGAGTTAATTCCACAGCTTGAGTGTGCGTGGGATGAAGTTTCTTTCATACCGCACAGTGCGTACCGTTTCTGGTTGCAATGTGTGGGTCCATAGCTGCGAAGTATAGGCTTTTTTTACGTGCGCAAAATCGCCACAGATACACCTCTCGTCGTCCCCCCCCCCCCCCCGCCCCCCCCAGGGCCATCTCTAACGATCTGGCCCTCTTCTCGGGTGTGGGGACTACACCGCCACCGCCGCGGCCTGCTTCTGCCAGGGTGACAGGCGGCTCTACCTGTCACCCCCAGGCCTGCGCTCATGGGGGGCGGAGGTTATTCATCCAGGTTTACCTCTTGGGGTTTTGGTCAAGTCAGAGTGTGTACTGGCCATTAAAATGATTATAAATCTATCAATAACCAGAGGCCAGAGACCGGGTTTTTAATACGAACGCCTTTGTGGTGTAGCGATAGAGCGTTCGTACGCTACACAGGGTGTTCGGGTTTAATCCCCGTTAAGTGCAAATTTTTGTATACATGAATATGTATATTTGCATTGGTCTAGTTCTTTCTGCTTGCTTCTTGAGCTTTTGATCTTCCCACTGACAGCACAAAAACTCTCCAGTAAGCTCTGGCTACCCGTTTTTTTTTTATACCACTTAGTTGGCAGACAAGCACACGGCCCACCTGATGGAAAGTGGTTACCGTGACCTATGAACGTCTATAACACCAGAGGAGTCACAGTCGCGCTGCCAACCCTGTAAGTACAGAGTTTCTGTGCCGTCAGTAGCCCCTACTCACCGCCGGGACCACAACACGTAGGCCGCGGTGCTCTGTAGGGTGGAGGTACTTCCCCAGTCGGACTGCTCAATTGAAACGGTAATACCGTCGTGTCCTACCTCCTGACTTTCAAGTTGATGGTGAAGATATATTTAAAGACTTACCCATATCTTTCGCGTGACAGCCACTTGACGAAGTCAAAATCCATAAAAAAAACATCAGCATCCTAACTTTATGATAGCACTGATTGGACACATTTTGAACAGCATGTACATTGACAGATATACAGCCAAACAAATATCCCTATATGTATGTATAAAATTATTAAGACTTCGTCCTCCTGCCCTTATCCCAAGTTTATTTGCGGTCGCCACAACATGTGTTCTTTTTCCATTCATCTCTAGTTGCAGTCATTTCAATATTCACTCCCGTCTTAACCATATCATCTTCCACACAGTCAATCCACCTCATTTTAGGCCTCCCTCTCCCCTTGTAGCCATCCACTTTCATAGTTAGTACCTTCCTTACGACATTACTTTCATCCCTACGCATTACATGTCCGAACCAGGACAAAAGATTTATTCGTAGCTTTTCCGTGATTGGTGCTACTCTTAGATATAAATGCAATTCAATATAATGTTAAAATAAAATTAAAAATTGACTACCGTATGCTTAGAACGTCCTTGGTTTGGACCCTATCGCAAAAGCACCCGTACAGATGAGGTTCAAATTTTGAGGCCTTACGGGCATATAGCCACTAAGCTTTGAATTACGAGTACAGACCATTTTTTGGCTACGTACCCGTTCGCCCTCAAAGGTTGGCCCTCATTTTATCACCATCTATATTAATCTCGTCCATGCCTACGTATCAGATGTCATTTCCTCAACCGCTCCATTTTATACCATAATATATTCTCTTTCAGGCAATCTATTCATCTTATCTTGTCTTGCCTCTGCTCCTAAGGCTCTTTAATTTCATACTTTGGACCTTTTTTTACTAAATTACGTTCATCTCTTCTCATAGTGTGCCCATGCCAGCACTGTCGCTGTGCTCACTTCTCATTTATTCATTCAATGGTGTCATTGTCTTTCATTTACTTTGGACCTCGTCTATAAATAGGTCTTTTTTACGTTCGAAAAATCCCCACGGATACCCCTCCCGCCGGAGCCGGTGGGAGAGGTTATGTCGGACTCGAACCGACTAAAACGAACGGCGCTTGTGGGTCGTTTTTGGCTGTTGACAGGCATATCCCTTGCACCCCGACCAACCCAAGGCCATCTCTCTCGATCTGCCCCTCCTCAGGTGTGAGACCACATAGTCCCCAACTCATTCCCGTAAACGGGGAGGCGGGCAACGCGTAACCTGATTCTGCCAGTGTGATATGCGGCTCCACCCGTCACCCCCAGGCCTTTGCTCATGGGGAGCTGAAGTCATTCATCGACCTCCAACGCTCGAGTGGCCTCAGTACGCAGGCAGCTTGGCTAGTAATTCTCCTTCGCTCCCGCTGCCGCTCCCGCCCCGCCTCCTCCTTCACGAATACAGTTTGCTCGCAGAAGGAGGCACTGGCTACCCACGCATCCGCGCAGTGTACCATCATCGCAAGCAAGGTGGCGAGCGTGAGAACTCTCACTCCCAGGGCCGTCACCAGCTCCCATCTCGGCGTCTCTCACGCCGGACACTCGGTGGCATGAGCAGCCCCGAGTCCTCCCTCACGTCTCAGTGATGGCACTCGAATGTTGGTTCTTTCTCCATCCGACGCAGATACTTCCCGAAGCACCCGTGCTTGGTGATCATCTGCGTCAGACGGTACGAGGCCGTGTGGCCTCTCCAGCCACTCCCCTACTATGGGTCTTACCACCGCTACCACGGCGTACTTTTGATTTTTAGATAGGGTCCAAATTTTGAGGTCGTACGGATACATGTTAAAATTTTCTTTTAAATATAAAATAAATTGATAGGACGGCTCTTGAACCCGTTACTATTCGCTTTCTAGGGCGAATACTCTACTCTACCAACTGATCTACCTCTAAACACGTTTTGGCTCGCCAAAATTATTTTATAATATATTTTCCATATTACCTATTTAATATTTTATTGCTGATAGTAAAATCACTATATTTTATTGTAGTTTTAATGCAAAATGTTTTTTTTTATATCTTTTTTTTTGCCAAAGTTTGACTACAGCAGAAACTATCAATCAAATTAAATATTCATAAAGTTGAGCATCGATCTGCCAAAGTTATATAAAATGTCGAAGACAGTTTTTTTGTAACACAATTTTCAAGAAATAATATTGACATCTTATGAAGGAAATTTTCAAGCATAAATTTAGTATGTTTAGTATGCAAATTATTCAAATCAATTAAGATTCATTAATTAGTTCTGATAATTCGAAATAATGCCGGTAGATGGCTCTCAACCGTCGCCACAAGACGCATATATGCATAGAAGAATTTAAATGGTTTTAGGCGAAGGTTTTTTTTTATACCACTAAGATGGCAGACAAGCACATGGCCCACCTAATGGGAAGTGGTAACCGTGGCCTATGGACGTATGCAACACCAGGGGTGTCACACTCGCGCTGCCGACCATGAAGAAACCTTCTGATGCCCCTCTTGAAGAACCCTATATTGTAGGTGCTTGGGAAAACCGCAGCTTTTAAATAGGAAAGGTACGCTGGTCAGGATCAATGCGTTCCCCCTGTAAGGGAAATATTCGAATCCCGCTTGTATCGATTTTTTTTCTAAATTAATCGATTTGAACATTGACATCGTGATTGATTTTACGATTAGACCGAGGCTTCATTTTGAAAATTGTCATTATAAGTAAAAATTGGAAGCTCTCACATCACACATATTAAACAAGAAAATATGATAGATAGACGTAGCCGTATGCCACTTGCACAAACAAAACAAAATAATAGTTTAAATTTTACACAAAAACCTAAACCGGTTTCAAGAATCAAAATAAAGGCTTCAAGAATAAGTTTGGATATCACAGTCTATGAAGTATTTATGTAGTATCCTTTGTCAAGTACATATTGAGCAAAGTATTGAGCAAAGTACCTCCGCCCTACAGAATACAGCGGCCATAATAACTTCGTGTTCATTCCCAGGGGTGAGTAGGGTAGCCAGAGCTCACTGGTAAGTTTGTGCTGTCAGTGGGATGACTACAGGCTTGTCTAGCTTTGTCTTCTACACTGACGACACAGAAACAGACTAACAGTGCTAACAGAGTCTCCACTCTCCAGCTCACACGTCCATAGGCCACGGTAACCACTTTCCATCAGAGAGTCGTGTGCTTGTCTACCACTTAAATGGTATGAAAAAAAGTAACCCTCATTTCGTCTTTAGTCGTTTCGCACCACATGAGGGTTATAATTTTGAATGAAATTTTGTAAATTTTTTAATATTTTTGAATTTAGTACATAGAGTATAGCCAGCGAAAGATGACTTAAAAAAACGGCGGCAAATTTTAAAAACCAACAGTTTGCAACACCGAATATACATCGATAAAACTGAATTGATACTATGATTTATGTTTAACATAAACATAACATAACATAAACTCACGCCTATATCCCTGAAGGGGTAGGCAGAGGTGCTAGCACCCACATTTCGCCAGTTTATATTTAGGTCCCAATGTAATAGGTGGCGAGCCTATAGCCATTAACCGGGCACTTCTAAACCTGCGATAAATACACACATAACTTCGAAAAACATCGTAAAGTCATTGGTGTGTGCCATGGTGAAACCTGGGATCGAACCAGAGACCTCATCTCAGCAGTCCATTGCCCATACCACTAGGCAACCGCGTTTTTTTTTAATAGGTATTCCTAAAAACCAGTCTATATGAAATTAATGACATGTTTATTACGTTGTTTGTATAAAATTTAAAGAAAAAAACATGTGTCTAATGTGTCTATGCAGGATAACGCTTGCACACTTGTGTTACCGAAAAGACCTGACGTGCTTGTACTCTTTAACACACATTTTTTTTAGATATTCATGAGTAATAATTCAGGACCTTTAAAGTTACAATGAACATCAGTCTCAATGCCCCATATTTAAAATACAATTATTGGCCATTAATATATTGGAAAAATCTTTAAAATCAAAAATTTATTAATCTTACAATTGGCCAGTATTCAAAATAAACAATTCACATTGAAAATTATCCCCAAATGATCACAGTAAATGAGTATCAAGAAGTTCTCGAAGCCTATAAAATACCAACTGACAGGAAAAAACTGTTGCCATATAAAAGTTTTGAAAAAATGATTTGTTCATATTTCGTTGGCCAGAGTCTAGACACCTACTCGTAATTGTAAAGATACTACTTAGTTGTGGCTCACGGCTCCACCCGAGAGGGATGAAAGTACTCTTTTGAAAATAGCTTGATGAAATTTGGTACACCTATAGGTAAGAGTTTGTGAAAGAACATAGCCCATAGCGTCGGTGTTGGCGATAACCGACATCGACACGGGCGGAGCCGCGGGCAACAGCTAGTAAGATATAATAATATTGAACAGTAATGAAAAAGACACGAAATATATGTAAAGTATTTTTGTCAGTAACTTTAATATTGTCATAATATGCTAATTATGACGGCTGCATATCTTGTCTCATTCACTTGACAGTTTTATTAATAGGGCTGCCACTTCCTTTCTCGGCATGCAGCAAACAAATTGTGAATCGATTCAGCGAGTGGATAAAGGCGTGATTGTATGTATGTATGTAAATACATACAATCACGCCTTTATCCCCGGAGGGTTAGGCAGAGGTGAATTAACACCCACATTTCACCAATCGTTGAATTCGGTCCCACGTAATAGGGGGTGAGCCTATTGCCGTCTTCCGGGCACTATTGTCGACTCGAGCCATGCACCTGAGGCTGAGTCTGGGCTGTATATATCTGTCTGGTGTTAAACAGCCCCATCCCTTAGTCGCCTTGTACGACGCCGCATGGGAAGAGAAGGGGTGGTCCAAATTATACTCTGCCGTATGCCGTAGTAAAATTACTGTTCATACCACAGACTATGCAAAAAAAAATGTCTTTATTGTCTTCTTTAATTCTTTATTGTACACAAGAAAATAATACATCAACAGGTAATCACAAATACATCTTGGTGTACAAAGGCGAGCTTAACTCAATATTGAGTTCTCTCCCAGCAAACCTTTGGGGATTAAAAGTGCAAAAAAAAAATATAAATATAATAAAACTAAGTGTACAACAGCAGAAAAAATACCTATAATACATAGTAAGAATAAAAATATTATACATATATAATACATACAGCAGACATATTACATATATACTGATTTGTATATAATTCAATTACACAAATATACAATCGACGTTCGGTTATTGTCGTCAGCGGTCGTGTTACTGTTTGCTCCGGCACATTTTATTTCTAAATAATAGTATAATCTGCATCATTCTGCTGAAATTTGGTATCAGTGTGTGAACAACAAGAACACCAGTTAAACAGTGCATAAATCAAATCAATACAACTATTATCGGCAAAGTTTTTAACAAAAAAGTGTTCAAAATATTCCGTTGGAGGTGTTGTGTTGTGTCTTTGACTTTGAAAAAAGATAAGGTCACTGACCTCCTTTTTGCGAAATTCTAACACGTGGCTACAGATTGTCTATTTTGCTGAATTCTCTAAGAATGTCATAGCTTAGCGGGAAGCGAGTCTGACTATCACCGCTCGCCGGGATAGTACTGAGTTCGAGACCTAGTTGTAATATACTTTTTGTGATATTTTTTCCTAATAGTAAACGGATACTCATTAGTCAAGATGAAATGTTGCGGATGTTTGAAAGTTACAAAGGACGCAAACTGTATAAGATGTTCCGCAGCTTCATGTGAGAAGAGTTTCTGTTTGCTATGTCTTAACATATCTGCGATGTCGGCGGACAAGAAGAAGACATGGAAATGCCCTGACTGTTGTGCAACTCAAAAAAGGGGGGGAGACAACAGCTCCACCCCAGTGCGACCTGTAGAGGAAAACATAACCATCAGGAAGAAAACAGAAATTAACATTGACATCGGTCTAAATACCGACGTAAAGGAACTGGTAGAAGAAGTCCGTTGTTTGACACGTGAAATTTCTCTACTCAAGGAACGTTTAGAAAATGCTGCGTTGTCGTTATCCAGTTGCCATTCGAAGTTAGAGGAACTGACCCTTTGTGTTACGTCTAATGATGCGCGTATCAAACACCTTGAAAGTCGCGACCGCGAGGCAAAGTTGTTGGAGATACAGGTATCGGAGCTTCGACAGGAAATGAACACCCAAGCGCAGCACCTCCTGCGGAATGAACTTGAGATAGGTGGCATACCAGAAAATAACAATGAAAGCCTTCATCACATTGCACTTTTGGCCGCGCGGAAGGTTGGTGTTGAACTGGAGGACTGTGATATTGACTGGGTGGCCAGAGTTGGACCTCGTGTGAAATCAGCAGTTGCTATCAACGACAGTGCTAAGTTCCCGAGACCTATAGTAGTACGTCTCCTACGTCGCAATAAACGAGATGAAATAATAAAAGCTGCAAAATCCAGGAAAAACGTTACTTCGTCTGATTTCAACATCAACGTACCCGGGAACCCGCAGAAAATATATTACAATGAACGGTTAACAAAAGAAAACCGTTTACTTTTTCGAGCGGCACGAACGAAGTCCAAAGAACACGGATACACCTATTGCTGGGTCACTCAGGGAAACATTTTTGTCAAGCAACGAGAAGGTAAACCAGTCTTGCCCGTCCGCACGCATGGCGACCTACTGCGTGTCTTCACTACTACCAGCTGAAACTGAGACGACACGTGCTACGGTGGCAAACAAGCTCTTCACAAGAATTTCCTTTTATAATCATGAATTTATTACTTATATTAACTACTTTAGTCTACACTTTTTTACGACGCAATTAGGATTTTTTATAGCATTACACTACTACTATCTCCTAATATCTTACACTTTGAACAAACGATTACATAACTTCTACTATACTTACACAAAAAACTTTATGTGCAACAGAATAATATCGTCTAGCAAGGTTTCTAAAGAACGTTATCCCATTCTTCAACTAATTTACTTTTGCGTGACTACAAAACTAAACATGTTACTTATAATTCAACCTTATATCAATGACAGTGTACCGTGTGAAGATCTTATTAATCTAATCGTAAATGTATTTACAAAACTATTATCTAATGACAACATTAACTATGACTAATGATTATACAGTAGCTGAATTAGACACGATCGGTATAAACTGTCATTTAATTGATACGCCTGAACAATGTCGTACAGCAATCCCCATGAACTATAATTTTATAATAATCTCTTACAACATAAGGAGCATAAACAAAAACCTTAACAATTTCATTGTTACGTTACATAGGATGAAGATTACTTTTGACGTGATTGTTTTCACGGAATGTTGGCTTGATGAGAACACTATAATACCTCACTTACCTTCGTACACTTGCTATTTTACAAGGAAAATAATCAATTAAAATACTGGTGTCGTAGTATATGTGAGGGATACTTTGAGCGTCTCTGTATCAGAACCGGAATGTCAGGATGCAAATTGTCTACAACTCATAGTAGATGAAAGAATTACAATCCTAGGGGTATACCGGCCCCCGTCATTCAAAAATTTTAATAATTTTTTCAGTTCCCTGGATCACATCTTAAAAAGTAACTCAAAAAGGAACAGCACTTTAATCTTGATAGACGATATCAATATAGACTTGCTCTTGTCGACAAGTACACAACATCTAGAGTATCAATGTCTCACCTCGGAACATGGACTCTCCCCTGCAATAACAAAACCGACACGAGATGACAGATGTTTGGACCATATTTTTGTGAACACCGATCAGGAAGCCATAGGCGTAGTGTGCCGCTCCGATATAACCGATCACTACATAATAATGCTCGGAATAGCTACTACGAAAAATATTAGGAAAAAATGTAGTAGAACTATCCTAAGACATGATGTGGAAACAATAAAAAAAGAGCTAACAAACGAGGACTGGACCGCTCTACTTACCAACGCGGACACAAACCAGGCAGTGAACACCTTTTGCAGTCGGTTTACTGAAGTTGTGAACTCGAACGCAAAAATAACCAAAATTAGCCACTCTAAATTTAATATTAAACCGTGGATTAGTCCAGGATTAATTCGCTGCATGCAACATCGTGACCAACTACATTTACGCACACGAAAGTTTCCCAATGACCAGCAGCTACGTTTAATTTACTCACGATACAGAAACTTCTGCAATACCTTGCTGCGTAAACTTAAAACTGAATATGAAAACAGAGAACTTTCTAACAGCACAAATAACACCAAAAAGCTCTGGAAAACCATAAAATCATTATGCCACTTGTCCAAAACTAAGACCGAACCGCAAGAACTTTTATCACTAAAGGGTAGTACTGATCCTAGACATTCCCTTGACATTTGCAACACATACTTCTCAACTGTTGGAGAGGGGTTGGCTGGCGATATTTTACGCGGACTCAACAAAAGTCAGGAGGAACTCTCAGCCACAGTTAAAAATAAACTTATTAGAGACTCGTTCTTTCTGCAGCCCACAGAGGAATCTGAAGTCGAGTCCCTTATACTATCCTTGGCAAACGGCAAGGCACCCGGTGTAGATGGACTTACAAATTCTATGCTGAAAGAGATACGTAAGACTATCCTTCAACCACTTACAGCAATTTTAAACCTCAGCTTAGAATCGGGTGTCTTCCCAGAAGCATGGAAGACAGCCTCTATTACACCCATTTATAAAGATGGGCCTAGAGACTGTGTGGCAAACTATCGACCAATATCTCTTTTGACTGTATTCTCAAAAATCCTTGAGAAAATTGTTAACAACAGGCTTGTGCGTTATATCGAATCGAACAACCTTCTCACTAACAGGCAGTTCGGCTTCAGGCAGGGAAGATCCACGGAGGATGCACTAACGCTGCTTACTTCGACTGTAGCGTCTCATCTCGACAGCAAGAAGGCAAGTATAGGCATCTTCCTGGACTTAGCTAAAGCCTTCGATACCGTTTCGACGCCGATACTTTTGCGAAAACTCGAAAATCACTTTGGGGTGAGGGGTTTGGCTCTGAACTGGTTTAAAACGTACCTGACCAACAGAAAGCAATGTGTTAAAGTTGGAGGTCACAAAAGTAGTCTCCACAATATTGATTTCGGTGTTCCCCAGGGTAGCATCCTGGGCCCGACTCTCTTTATCATGTATATGAACGACATACATGAGAGTGTTAACGCAGAAATAGTATGTTATGCCGATGACACAGTAATAATCTATGAGGGCTCTTCTTGGGCTGAGGTGTTTTTGAAGGCGGAAACAGGAATGACACAGATCTCAACATGGTTGCAGCGCAACCTATTAACTTTAAATGCTAAAAAGACCAAATACATATGCTTTCACAAAACCGCGGCGTCAGCCCCAAAACAAAACTTTAAAATAATTCTGCACATGTGTTTGGACCAGGCGTGCTGCAGCTGTGAGGAGCTTCTGAAAACTGACACCATTAGGTACCTTGGAATATTGCTTGATGAACATCTTAGCTTTAAAGCACACTTAAACTCAATATCAACTCGAGTTAGAAAAACTGCTAACATTATGAAATTACTTCGGAGCTCAGCATCACCAGTCGTTCTTAAGCAGGTTTATTTTGCCCTGACACAGTCACTTTTAACTTACTGTATAACTTCCTGGGGTAGTGCACTGAAATCATTCATGTTGCAAGCAGAAATAGCACAACGGTCAGTTCTAAAAACCATGCTCGAAAGACCCTTCAGGTATCCAACTTCTGAACTCTACAAAGAATGTGAGGTCTTGACTGTACGACAACTTTATTTCTTTAGAATAATAATCAAAGTACATCGTACAGTTATTAACACTGAGGAAAATAATAAATTACTGGATCGTCGTGTTTACAGATTGATATTGCCAACTATCACAACCAGTTTTGCTAGACGTTTCAGTCCATACGCAGATTTATACATATACAACAGGATAACAAAGTTGTGCGACATTAAATTATGCTCTGTTAAGGAGGCTAAACTTAACATGTCACAATGGTTGCTCACTCTAGCATATGACTGAAAGATCTGTTAGTTCATGTAGCCTGAAAATGACGCACTTGCTATGAGAACATTTTTGCACATAAACATATAGGTATATACTTCCCTATAACAACATAACACACTTACATACTTTTACACTACACATACATTTATTTATTTTTATACATGTATTATAATATCAACATATTAATTTGATACTGTTTAGGCATCTACTAAGTTTATTTTATCAACTTTTGTTTTGTTGCCAACTGAAATTTGTGATATTTCTAAGTAAAGTACTACTCTCCCTAGCTTAAACAAGTACCTAACACTATAAAATGCTTAATTAGAAATGATGATAGCAATGTATACCTTTTGTACACCGAACAATAATGTATACTGATAATGCATGAACGAAACAGGCACCCACAGGACAGGCTTGCCTAGTGTGGGGCCACTGGCAATGTTTTTGTATCTAAAGTGTTTTTGGTAATAAATTATTATTATTATTGGTAATAAATTATTATTATTATTATTATTATTACAATAGATAACACATATATTACTATAAAATTAAATAACATACATTTATCTAGTTTGAGAGAGGCACAGTTTTTTTACTTTGATCTTGAATACGTTCAAAGAAATGCTATCGCGTACCGAGTGAGGCTACGAATTACTGCGCGAACAGTAAATGAGCCATCGAAACGGCTGGAGCAGTGAAGAGGCTCACTGGAGAGTTTTTGTGCTGTCAGTGGGACGACCAAAGGCTTGTCCTGCTTTGTCCTCTACACTGACGGCACAAAATCTCTGTTCTTACAGGGTCGGCAGCACGGATGTGACTCCACTGGTGTTACACACCTTCATAGGTCATGGTAACCACTTTCCATCAGGTGGGCCGTGTGCTGGTCTGCCACCTAAGTTGTTTTTTTTTATACCACTTAGTTGGTAGACAAGCACATGGCCCACCTGATGGAAAGTAGTTACCGTGGCCTATGGACGTCTGTAACACCAGAGGAGTCACAGTCGCGCTGCCAACCCTGTAAGTACAGAGTTTCTGTGCCGTCAGTAGAAGACAAATCAGGACAAGCCTTCCCACTGACGGCACAAATTCTCCAGTGAGCTCTGGCTACCCTACTCACCGCTGGGAACACAACACGAAGTTATTATAACCGCGATATTCTGTAGGGCGGAGGTACTTCCCCAGTCGGACTGCTCAATCGGGCGGATATACTGCCGTGTCCTACCTCCTTTTGTACCTCCTTTTGTATAAAAAAAAGGGTCATAGCTTTCAAATAAAAAATTAAAAGCACTTTGTCATGAGCTGTGTGTTTACTGTCGAATGAAGAACAAGGCCTACTCCTTAGTCGCTTTCTAAGACACGTACGGCCCACGTAAGGAGACGAGGTGGCCTCGATTAAATTAAAATTAACTGTAAAATGAACGTAATCACATAATTTATTCAGACCTCGATAACTATTCAGTCGCTTCAGAGTCTATTAACAATTGATATGGTTAATTTATCGAATAATACTAACATTTATATACTGTACAAATTGAGTAACAATTCTATATTGATAATATATAAGCTCTATTGTTCCATTAACAAATAATAATTTGCAGTAAGAAGTCACTACAACGGGAACTAAGGTTGAAAATGAAGTTTGCCATCAGCTTTATTGTTGTGGTATGTATTTTAATGTTTACCCGTCTACGGCCAAAGGAGCGTTATTTAAAAAATATACATACATACGCCCTTATCCCCGGAGGATTAGGCAGAGGTGAATTAACACCCACATTTCACCATCATTGTATTCGGTCCCACGTGTTAGGGGGTGAGCCTATTGCTGTATTTCGGGCACTATTGTTGCCTCGAGTCATGCATCTCTGGCTGAGTCTGGGCTGTAAACGTTAAACAGTCTTATCCCTTAGTCATCTTTTACGGCACCGCATGGGAAGAGATGATTAGGCTAAATCATGGAACTAACTATTTTTGCTGACGTTTCGGATGCGTTGTGGTCACGAGTTGACTTCATGATTGATGACAAGTTACATTATTTAACCGCGTAAAGCCCCGTACCGTTGTACAATTATGAATACACCGCGATAGTAAAAAAGTAACGATTTTTTTACTCCTTGGAGGCGTTTTTGTGTCCGATATTTTTGAATTTTATTTAACTTTTTACGGTTTCCATCATTCATTGTATTTTTGCAGGTACTGATAGCAGATATGGCTGTTTCGCACCCATTCGGTCCTAAAATAGGTAATACTTGTACACATTTTTATACCAAAATTATTTATAGAAATAATTGTCAGGTAAAGAAGGTCACAAAATAACTAGTGGCTATTTTTTACCAAACAGCACATAACCACAGCACGTATATTTCCCGGCATATATCTGGAACCCGATTCTGCTAATTTTCAACCAAGACCAAGGCACTTTCATACCACTGTCATACCACTGTCATACCACTGTCAGACCACTGTCAGACCACTGTCATACCACTGTCATACCACTGTCATACCACCTTCATACCACTGTCATACCACTGACACTGATAGATTTAATTGATATAGACTTTATATTCCAAAATTAAATGAAAGAGAGTTTATATATCGGTTCGTTAATGATTCGAACCAAATCTACAAAATGCCTAAGTTTAGGTTAAAATCTATACTTAAAAAATATCTAATGGCCCATGATTACCTTAGCACAGAAAAAATTCTACGAGTATAAAGCAAAAAACACTAGGAACTTGAATCCTTACATATCCAGATGCACATTCGCATACTTACACATACGGTATACATGCAGCCGCAAACGCCTAACCCTCACTCAGACGCAACACACACTCACACATAGGTACTCAATGCACACCCAAAGACAAACAAGACATATACGTACACATTCACGAACATATGTATACATAACACACACACGCACACACGCACACACGCACACACACACACACACACACACGCACATACATACACATACACATACACCCACACACCCACACCCACACGTATTTTCACACATCCTTATTTATAAATTATATTAGATTCTGGCCAGGGGTGGAGGGTTGGTAGCCTGAGACACAGGATTCTCCTAGTTCAGGTGCCAGCCCGCCATAATTCTGATTGATCCTTGTACTAATTTATTAATTACGTTCTACTGTATTTTATTTGAGATTTGTTATGTAAACGTTTTGGTGAGAAATAAACATTATTATTATTATTATTATTATTATTATTAACATTTTCATTAACTCGGCAAGATGGGATGTCATTCAATTTTACTCTTGAACAGCGAAATAGTGAAGTCTAAAACGTCAAATTGGTAATGATATAAATTATAGTGTAATTATAGTCATAATATTTAATAGTCAATTCATTTCAGTCCAATCATTATTAAAGAAATCGGACAGAGGCTCATCGAGGCGACTGGTGACACTCGGTCCGGGTCATTCCTGGTGCAAAGCTAGCCATCGCCATCAAACGTGGCAACGCAGCAAGTGTCATGGCCACTTTTGCAACGGGAGCAATCCGGGGCGGGTTGTTATATTAGTATTTTTTTAATGCTTGTTGTATAATAAGAAATTCAATCAGTAACTATTATAGGGTTTTATCGTGCGTAAAATCTCCCCCCATCCTGCGGGGTCTGTCAGTGGGGGAGATTATGTCAGACTTGCTGCGACTGAACGCATCCGCCGTCACGGGTATCCAGTTGCCAAGGATGAGATAATGCCGGAGAAATCAGCATGCCAATCAAAAACGTTAAACGAAATTTGCGCTCCAAAGTGCAAACTTGTCCCAAATAAAAACTTTTTTGACCAATATTTGTACGAAATATATTCTTCGATAACTTTCCTTTGATCAGATAGTGGTCACAGATGGTCAAAATGTATAATTTTGGTGTTCCTTTACAGATGGTGCTTCCATCGGGAGAGACTTAGAGATTATAGGTCCAAGGATACGCCGTGACACAGGTTTTTTTTATATTCTAAACTATCAGACAGATATATACAGCACAGACTCAGCCTCAGATCCATGGCTCGAGTCAACAATAGTGCCTGAAATACGGCAATAGGCTCACCCCCTATTACGTGGGACCGAATACAATTATTGGTGAAATGTGGATCCGGGGATAAAGGCGTGATTATATGTATGTATGTATGTCTAAACTAATTACTAACGCGTGAAAAAAACGGGATGGACTGATGGAATGTAGTTACTATTAAATTTAAAGTTAGTATTGTTGTTATTTTGGAACCACGACGGGGTGTTTTTAGACTTATCTCTGTGTGTGCATTTTTTTTGCATAACACCTTCAAAATGGGTATCAAATAGATTGTTCATGTGGTGACAGAGACAGAATACAAGTATCACCACCCCATCTTATCCGAAGGGGGTCGTAAGAGGCGACTAACGGAACAATACACAGCCGATATCACTGCGAGAGAAGGAAAACTCGAAATAAAACCCTGTACAAACCCGTCTGGCCAGCGTGGAAACAGTAGGCCAGAGCCTCTCAACATAACTACCGCGGCCATAATAACCTCGTGTTGTATTTCCAGCGGTGAGTAGGGTAGCCAAAGCTCACTGGAGAGATTTTGTACTGTCAGTGGGAAGACCAAAGGCTTGTTTTGCTTTGTCTTCTACACTGACGGCACAGCAATTCTCTGTGCTTACAAGTTCTGCATCGAGAGTGGCCACGGTAACCACTTTCCATCATGTGGGCTGTGTGCTTGTCTGCCAAGTCGTATAAAAAGAGGTATTTTTTTTGTAGAATGTAAGATGAGCACCGATTGCAAATCCTACGAAGCTTGCAAAAAAAAGAAATGCACTAAGGTTTGCACTTCCAAAACGTGTGGTGAGAATGCTGACTGCAAGGGAGTCAACCACAGCTATACCTGTACATGCAAAGAGCATTACAAAAAAAAAAAAAAAAAAATTAAAAAAATATTTTATTGTGTCAATAAACATGGTTTACATAGATGGTATTTGAAGACTCCTTTTAAGCAAGAAGTGCCTGCCATTACAAAGGTGATCCATTCAAGAAGTGCGATAAAGGTAAGTTGTTTTATATCTTAGCTTTCTTTTTCTTTCTTGTTAGCCCAGACCCTGCCTCAGATAATGCTTGAGTCAAAAATAGGTTTTTTTTATTATTTTTTTATACCACTTAGTTGGCAGACAAGCACACGGCCCACCTGATGAGAAGCGGTTACCGTGGCCTATGGACGTATGCAACACCAGGGGTGTCACACTCGCGCTGCCGACCATGAAGAAACCTTCTAATGCCCCTCTTGAAGAACCCCATATTATAGGCGCTTGGTAAAACCGCAGCAGGGAGGTCATTCCACAGCTTGAGTGTGATCGTGCCCGGAATACGGCAATTCGGAACAGAATACATGATTGGTGAAATGTGGGTATTAAGTTAATTCATCTACATCCCATAATATGCACACATTGACAGTTTAAGTTTGCTCTGACCACTGAGACAGTATACTGGAAGGTACTGTCTTCTTAGATACAGGTTGAGGACCTAGTACGGAAGACAGATACCAATGTAACACATAACATAAACTCACGCCTATATCCCCGAAGGGGTGGTGAGAGGTGCCAGCACCTACATTTTGCCATTTTATGTTTAGGTACCAGTAATAATAATAGGTGGCGAGCCTATTGCTATTAACCGGGCACTTATAAACCTGCGATAAATACACACATAACTTCGAAAAGCATCGAAAATTCATTGGTGTGTGCCATGGTAAAACCTGGGATCGAACCCCAGACCTCGTCTCAGCAGTCCATTACCACTAGGCTACCGCGGTTCGGATTTTTTTTCAATTTTCAATTTTATTCAATTGTCTTTTTTTTTATACCACTTAGGTGGCAGACAAGCGCACAGCCCACCTGATGGAAAGTTACCGTGGCCTATGGACGTGTTTTTTTTATATACAACTTAGGTGGCAGACAAGCACGGTTGGTCACCATGACCTATGAACGTGTGTAACACCAGTGGAGTCACATCCATGCTGCTGACACTGTAAGAACAGAGATTTTGTGCCGTTAGTACACTGACGGCACAAAATCTCTGTTCTTACAGTGTCGGATGGCCAAAGGCTTGTCCTACAGAGGACAATGCAGGACCAGCCTTTGGTGAGATCACTCTCCAGTGAGCTCTGAAAACACCAGAGTGTAACACCAGAAAAGCCACACTCGCGCTACCGACCCTGTAAGTACAGAGTTTCTGTGCCGTCAGTGTAGAGGACAAAGCAGGACAAGCCCTTAGTTATTCCACTGACAGCACAATTTCTCTAATGAGCTCTGGCTACCCTACTCACCGCTGGGAATACAACACGAAGTTATTATAACAGCGGTATTCTGTAGGTGCTTCCCCAGTCGGACTGCTCAATTGAGCGGAAATACCGTGTCCTACCTCCTAGTAAAATGTTTATTATTTTATTCTATTAGTGCATGTTTTTTTTTTCAGATTAATACTGCCAATAAATAAATAAATAGTAACAAACCGGTAATGCAACGCAACTTTAGTGGTCTGAACGTTAACAACTTACGCAGGGATGCCGATGGCCTGAACTGGAGACCGCTTTTCAACTCTAAATTATTATTATTATTATTATTTATAAATAGAACATGTCAATTAGACTTCGCCTTGTCTTAAGGTAAGCTGAAGGCAAAGTCTCAGAAAAGAGGGTCGCCATTACTTACACTTACCATGTGACAATGGTGACACTCAGCTTGACGGCATCATCATATACTTTTTCACGCCCCGCTTAAACGACCCGGGACTGTAGGAAGAAGGAAACATGTGAGCTGGTAATGAATTCCAGGCCTTAATGGTGCGACAAAGGAAAGTGTCACCGAACCGCTCGGTTCTTGATCGGATGTTCTGCACCGTGTGCGGGTGACATCTAAGACCTGCACGTGTTGTCCTGTATTAGTATTAATGAGCAAGTTGGAATTTTTACAACGAATTTTATTAAATTAAATGATGTACATGCTCTAGTTCGCAGGATAAGGGTGAAACATCTTCCATCACCTTGACTAACTACTGAAATCAAATAACTTATAACTAAAAAAGCGAAAGCCCAGTCGAAATATAAAAGGCGTCCTTTCGAAGTGAACCGGGAAAACTATACCGCTATTAGATATTACTACAATCGGGTGCGTAGGAATGCGCATAAAATGAGGATCCTGCAAATGTCTGGCAATTTCTAAGGGCAAATCTCGTCAATACTCGTTTCCTAATAACGTAAATTTAGATTCATTCAATGAACATTTCTCCTCTTCGGCAAAATTTGATAAATTGACAAAAGAAAATTCACTACAACGTCCAGCGTCTTTCATCTGTCTCATCCAGGAAATATCTGGCAAATTCTAGGGGCAAATCTTGTCAAGGCTCGATCCCTAATCCCAACTGCTCTGCTCACTTTTTTAGTCAATTCTCGGCTTGTGATGTTAAGAGCAGTATAAGGTCAATCACGTCTAATGCGGTGGGTAAGAACCGTATCAGCCGTAATATGATCCACCCTATCATTGATGAAATCCTTCCTGTCATATCCTGAATTTCTTAATAACTAGCAACATTCCACAACGGAACCGCCAGAACCGAAAAGGATTTGGTTCAGGCGACTCGGTTGTGGAATGCTTTGCCAGTGACTGTCAGGCGAGCTCAGTCCTTGCCTGTGTTTAAAAGACTTGTCAAGGATTACTACCAGTCTCTCTGAAACATGTGGAATAATAAAGCATGAAGTATATTTTCGTGTGTGTTAATATGTTATGATATTTTCTGGGATATTTATTCTATGTATGCTTATATAATTGTATATAGATAATAATAATATTAAAAACGTATTAGAAAAGTTTACTTACCTTTTATTTGGTTTTTTTATACCTCTTAGGTGGCAAATAAACACACGGCCCACATGATGGGAAGTGGTTACCGTGGCGTATGGACGTATGCAACACCAGGGGTGTTACACTCGCGCTGCCGACCACGAAGAAACCCATATTGTAGGTGCTTGGGAAAACCGCAGCAGAGGTCATTCCACAGCTTGAGTGTGCGTGGGATGATTGTTTAATAAAAATAATATGAATACTACCGTCGATTCTGATAATTTTATGTCATAATAAAACCATTGTCATACCACTGACCACTGCAAACAACGCCATTAAATTTTTGACTTCACTGTTATGCTGTTAGAGTCTATAATTAAATGACATCTTGTAGAGTGAATGCAACATAACATAAACTCACGCCTATATCCCCGAAGGGGTAGGCAGAGTAGCTAGCACCTACATTTCACCAGTTTATGTCTAGGTCTCAATGTAATAGTTGGCGAGACTATTGCCATTAACCGGGCACTTTTAAACCTGCGATAAATACACACATAACTTCGAAAAGCATCGAAAAGTCATTGGTGCGTGCCATGGTAAAACCTGGGATCGAACCCGAGACCTCGTCTCAGCAGTTCATTACACATACCACTAGGCCACCGCGGTAACTGACAGAAGCTGCTAGAGGTAGTCAGTAGAGTGAATGCAAATATGTAATAACCTTTTTCTATTTTATTTTCAACTTTACTTAAGCCTATTAAAATAAAATCTAAAATTGAATATAATTTTTTGCACTGTTAATGGTATTAAAGTGGTTTTGCTATGACATAAAGTTAGTAGAAAAGTTGGAAATGAACAGAAACCAATTTAGATAGATACATAGATGGGTACGTATTTGAATACCTAAAATTATAATACCTAAAGTTAAATAAACTAAGTTCAAAATACCTAAAATCTAAATACCAAATGGTTTAAAATACCTAAACCACTAATACCTAAGTACTTAATACCTAAATTTGAAATACCTATTGGACTAATAATCTAATTTTTTTTTTTATACCACTTAGTTGGCAGACAAGCACACGGCCCACCTGATGGAAAGTGGTTACCGTGACCTATGGACGTCTGTAACACCAGAGGAGTCACAGTCGCGTTGCCAACCCTGTAAGTACAGAGTTTCTGTACCGTCAGCAGAAGACAAAGCAGGACAAGCCTTTAGTCTTCCCACTGACAGCACAAATTCTCCAGTGAGCTCTGGCTACCCTACTCACCGCTGGGAACACAACACGAAGTTATTATAACCACGGTATTCTGTAGGGCGGAGGTACTACCCCAGTCGGACTGCTCAATCGGGCGGAAATACCGCCGTGTCCTACCTCCTAATGTTTAAAATGCCTAAAGTTAAAACAACAAAGGTTGATATACCAAAATGTAATATACCAAATGGTCAAAATACCTAAAAAAATGCACCACACACCACACACAACAATATGTGGGTAGATCAGTAAAAATTAAAAAGCATACATACTTGTGTTTTCATTTATATCTCATCATCATATCAGCCACACACAGTCTACTGCTAAACATAGGCCTCTCCCATAGACTTCCAGAATGACCGATCTAAAGCAGCCCGTATCCAGCGCTTTAAAAAAAGGGACACTGCCCACCTCGACTCGGATAGGTTAGGTTAGAAGGCTAAGGCGGGAGCGGAGCTCCCGCATTAGCCTTCGTGGTTATTTTTTTTATAACCACACATACAAGGATTTGGAACTTCAGGATTGGAGCAGACAATCCTTGTATGAGTGGTTATAAAAAAAAATAACCACGAAGGCTAAGGCGGGAGCGGAGCGGAGCGGCGTTAAATAGCCTTCTAACCTAACCTATCCCAGTCGGGGTGAGCAGTGTCCCTTTTTCTCTAAGCTGTACCACATATTATTTCTTAAATTGTCGGTATTTTAATTTTTGGTATTTAGAACTTTGGATCATATAAACATTCGGGATTTTAATATTCGGCCTTCCGTTCGTAGGGCTTATGAAATTCGATAACTTCAAATTAGGCGTTGTAATACGTACTCACTATAATATCAATTTGTCATTTAAAGCTTTGGGTATTTTAAAAGTAGTTTTTAGATTTTAGGTATTTTGAACTTAGGTTATTTAACTTTAGGTATTATAATTTTAGGTATTCAAATACTTAGCCATTTTAAACTTTCGGTATTTTAAATTTAGGTCAACCCACCATTAGGTATTTAGGTTTTAAGTATTTTGGACTTAGGTTATTTAACTTTAGGTATTATAATTTTAGGTATTCAAATACGTACCCATTCAAATACGTACCCGTTCAAAATGATAGGTAGTAGTCCTTTACAATTTTTTTAAATACGTTTAGGGATTTTGCTCGTCTGATACTCAATGGCAATGCGTTCCAATTCAATTTATGGTGTTACTTCTACTTAAAAGATGGTTTCTTTCCTTGTGAAGGCACGACCCTTAGAAATAATATTTCTACAGAAGAAAGGCTCGATTACGTTTTGTTCTGTCTCGTCCCTTTACAAAAATAACGTCATTGTGTCACAATGCGCTTGTAAAAAGATAATTATTTAAAAATAGAAATACTGTGGATTTTTAATGACAATTTTTTTTTTAATTCAAAAATATCTTGTCGGATATTAATATAAAGGGTATTAGAAGTAAATTACAAACAGGTTTAAAATACAAATTATTATTAAACAAATTAAAAAAGGGCTGCTAAAATACACTGACGGACTCATAAACTGCATCAAAGTAATAGACGACTTTGAAATAAATATTTTAACCAAGTATGCATACTTTCTATGCAGATTTAAATTGAAACCTCTAGATTGGTTCGTGAACTTTAAAACAGCGTAGGGTCATATCTTTAAGTTTAAGTTTATGTACTGGAAAGGACCTTAAGACTTTTATTGAAGAAAAAACAGAAATTTAAGAAAAATTGGTTTAATTAAAAAATTGGTTTTAACAATAGACACAAACTTTATGCAAGGGTTTATTTGTGTTTTAATAAGGTGTATTACCCCCACGTGCCCTTATTACGGATTCTAATCGGTTCCGCATAGATTTTAAAAGGGTTTTTAAAAGATCTTGCGGAATATTGTCCCATTCTTCTGAAAGTGCTGTTCTTAGTGCTGCCACTGTCGTGGGCGAAGGGTTTCTCGCATATACAGCTCTTTTTAAATTGTCCCAAACATGCTCGATGGGATTAAGATCCGGGCTGCGTGCTGGCCAATTCATTGTACGTATCCCAACCTCTTCGCAATAATGTTGAACTTGTGCAGCTGCATGCGGCCGGGCATTATCCTGCATTAAAGTAAAATTTTCGCCTATGAATCCCATGTAAGGCACCACGTGATCTTCTAATATCTCTGTTATGTAGCGATGTGCTGTCAAACCCCCTCTATTACCGTTTTGACGGACCATGTCTATGAACACAAGTTCGGTTCGCCCGTTCATCGATATGCCACCCCAGACCATACATGAACCGCCTCCAAAAGGAACACGCTCCTCAATGCAACTTTGAGCATATCGCTCCCCACGTCGACGATAGACTCTTCTGCGACCATCTGCACCATATAAACATGTCCTACACTCGTCCGTGAACAATACAGAGGCCCTCTGCTCTTCTGTCCAATTCAGGTGATGACGCGCAAATCTTAAGCGAGCTTGTCTGTGAGCTGTAGACAACTTTGGACCATTTGCTGGTCTAAAAGGGGTGATATCCGCTTCCTTTAACCTTCTTCTTATTGTTCGTGCACACACGTTTACTCCACGCACTTCATTAAGCTCGGTTTTGATGTTAACTGACGTGAGGAAACGATTTCGCAGGGAAGTTATAACAATAAATCGGTCATCACGACCTGTGGTTGCTCGAGTTCTGCCTGTACCACGTCTCCTCCTGTAAGAACCTGTCTCTACAAACCTTCTGTATATTCTAGAAACCGTAGACTGGTTTAAATTTAAATTTCTACCAATCGTTCGTTGATCCAAGCCCTCCCGCACCAATGCTACAATTTGTGCCGCTTGTTCGGACGAAGTATCCATATTATGGTTCAAAAACTCTCGATGTGTTAAAAAACTAACCCAACAATTATGCTGGTAACAATAATTCAATTGACAAAACAAAAAAAATCAATGAGAATCAATTTAAAACTTTGCTATAAATAACACGCAAATCTGATACTACAAGTAAATTTTCTTTCCCGGCTATATTCATTTGTTTTACTGCAGTTCTATTTTTAAATTTATTTTTTTTTTAAGATGAAGAGCCAGTCTTTCCATATTTATATAATTTAATCTAAAAAGTTTGCATACTTATTATAAAAAATCCTTTTAGAGTAAACCTGAACTTTGATGCAGTTTATGAGTCCGTCAGTGTATATATAAGACATATTAGACAACAACTAGATATTAAAAAAGTAAAAAAAGTGTAAAATCATTTATTCGGCATAGACCATTAACTCGGCACTTACAAAACGTTTATATAAAAAGAAATATGAAAGACTAGTTTAGCAAATGGACCACCGCACCGCCGGTTCGATACGCGGCCCCGACCTGAGAAGACTCCGGCAAGAAACTCAGCGGGCATTTTATTTTGGTCTATTTACAAACATACACTTAGTCTACTTAATATTATTGAGACGGCAGTAGTCTAGTGGTATGGGTAATGAACTGCTGAGACGAGGTCTCGGGTTCGGTCCCAGGTTTTACCATGGCACACACCAATGTCTTTTCGATGCTTTTCGAAGTTATGTGTGTATTTATCGCAGGTTTATAAGTGCCCGGTTAATGGCAATAGTCTCGGCACCTATAACATTGGGACCTAATCATAAACTGGCGAGTGTGAGTGCTAGCACCTCTGCCTACCCCTTCGGGGATATAAGCTTAAGTTTATGTTATGTAATTGATTGATTGAATTGATATAAAATATATTTTGACAACTATATTAACTCACCATATTATATATTACTAGCTTTTGTCCGCGGCTCCGCCCGCGTGGATGTCGGTTCCCAGGGTGGACAACCCTTATCACTAAGGGGTATGAAAAATAGATGTTAGCCGATTCTCAGACCTAGTCAATATGCTCACAAAATTTCATGAGAATCGGTCCAGCCGTTTCGGAGGAGTACGGGAACGAACATTGTGACACGAGAATTTTATATATAAGATGTCGAAAATAAATATTAAGTTCTCACCCTAGGGGGTTCAGCAATCATTGAATTCGGTCGTAATAACGTAGGACATATAAACACATAATATATATTTATTAAAGCTATTGGTAACGTAGGACCGAATTCAGTGATTACTGAAATGTGGTTGTTATTTCACCTCTGCCTAACCCTCCGGGGATATAGGCGAGATTATATGTATGATTATATGTATGTTAGTTGAGATTCGAACTTTACTTTTCTTTTTACAACTCAGGTGGCAGACAAGTACACGGCCCACCTGATGGAAAGCGGTTACCGTGGCCTATGAACGTGTGTAACACAAGTGGAGTCACATCCGTGCTGCCGACCCTGTAAGAACAGAGATTTTGTGCCGTCAGTGTAGAGGACAAAGCAGGACAAGCCTTTGGTCATCCCACTGACAGTACAAAAACTCTCGAGTGAGCTCTGACTACCCTACTCACCGCCGGGAACACAACACGAAGTTATTATAGCCGCGGTATTCTGTAGGGCGGAGGTACTTCCCCAGTCGGACTGCTCAATTGGGCGGAAATACCGCCGTGTCCTACCTCCTTAAATACCGCCGTGTCCTACTTGCATATGTTTATATACTGAAAGTGTATTGTGCTTCTCTTCATCCTCGCGTTGGCGCATCCGAAACCTTCAAACATTTCAACTTTTTCCAGTTTAACTGCGGATTTGGCCAAACTTTGATATTTCCGAAAAATTCACTACTGAAATCAAATCATATAACTATTCACGGATTGTGCGTGAAGCCATTGTGGTTGCGCCGGTAGTAGAATTTGTATTTTTTCGCTCAATAGTAGTAAATTCAAATCGTCTCAAAATTGTTTGACACAACACACGCCTCCTATACCCATCTCCCTCCCGCACTGCCTTTAAAGTGAGATAGTAATAGTTTTCGCCCCGCTCAATTGTCAAAATAGACGCATCTTCACTTCCGCTTTGAACTAGAATAAACAATGGCGGCAGCGCACGCGACTCTCAGAAATTAATAATGTTTGTTGGATTTTAACCGCTTTCATAGACCTTTACCGATCGGATTGTGCCTCTCGTGTGTCCCTCAAGTGATTTAGTGATGTGGGCAGCAGCTCCTGAGCCAGGAAGAGAAGACCGGTGCACCGGCCCCGACAGCACGTGGCGTCATAAAGGTTAGCGCATCCTCTCCTAATTTCTTGGGTTGCATTCAATGCCTAAACCACCTCCGCGGCAACCCGATCACCTATCTTGTTTGTTGTGTAAAGTGTCATATGAAACATGTTAGCTTCACCCCCCGCAAAATACAGTCCACTAGCTCAGGTGGCATGAGAATCGCGCCACCACATTGAAATAAAAAAATATAAAAATTTCAATACGGAAGATGGATTCAAACTATCCGGAACGTGGAATCCAGTGATTAAGATACTAAAACCAAAAAACAAAAACAAAAAACTGACATAGTGAGTGTGGTGTGTCGCCATGCTAACCGTTCATTATAAGTGTAATGGTGGGTAGGCGCTCAAAAAAATGTTCCCCGCATACCACTCGACGCTCGAAGACTAGTCAAGTCGTGACCACGGGTGCTGCAACACATCCGAAACGTCGGCAGAAATAGTAAGTTTCAAGATATAATTCGCGAGAAGTCCCGATACTTAGTATAATTATAAAAACAAAAACAAAAAACTGACATAGTGAGTGTGGTGTGTCGCCAGGCTAACCGTTCATAATAAGTGTAATGGTGGGTAGGCGCTCAAAAAAATGTTCCCCGCATACATCTCGACGCTCGAAGACTAGTCAAGTCGTGACCACGGGTGCTGCAACGCATCCGAAACGTCGGCAGAAATAGTAAGTTCCAAGATATAATTCGCGAGAAGTCCCTATACCTTATATAATTATGAGTATTAGCTTGTTGGATGAGCTCTATAGGTTGGGACCTCGCTAATACGAGACAGATAATTGGTATTTCCGAGGCATTTGTAGTGCATTTCTGAAAATAATGTACATACATACATATCCTTTATCCCTGGAGGGTTACGCAGAGGTGAATTAACACCCATAATTGTGTTCGGTCCCACGTAATAGGGGGTGAGCCTATTACCTATTATAATTATATATGAATAACTCTAGATAGTAAACTGCAATGGGGTTCTCATATCACAGCCTTGGCAGGAAGACTTAGCTCAGCTGCCTATGCGGTTAGAAAGATAAGGTCACTGACTGATGAGGAAACTGCACGATTAGTTTAATTTAGCTACTTTCATTGAATAGCGGTATGTCATACGGTCTGCTGCTGTGGGGCTCAGCTGCCGATATTGAGACTATATTTGTACTACAGAAACGAGCGATACGAGCGATCTATATATAGCCTCAGACCCCGTGACTCGCTGAAAGAAGTTTTCAAAGAAATTAATATTTTAACAGTTGCTTCTCAATACATTTATGATATTATCTTATATGTACGAAAAAACTTAAATATTTTCGAAAAACTATCTGATGTACATCATTTTAATACGAGAAACAAAAATAAATTAGTTGTGTCAAAACTTAGGCTTCACAAGGTTGGTGATTCATTTGTAGGCAGCTGCATAAAAATACTCATATCACAGCCTTGGCAGGAAGACTTAGCTCAGCTGCCTATGCGGTTAGAAAGATAAGGTCACTGACTGATGAGGAAACTGCACGATTAGTTTAATTTAGCTACTTTCATTGAATAGCGGTATGTCATACGGTCTGCTGCTGTGGGGCTCAGCTGCCGATATTGAGACTATATTTGTACTACAGAAACGAGCGATACGAGCGATCTATATATAGCCTCAGACCCCGTGACTCGCTGAAAGAAGTTTTCAAAGAAATTAATATTTTAACAGTTGCTTCTCAATACATTTATGATATTATCTTATATGTACGAAAAAACTTAAATATTTTCGAAAAACTATCTGATGTACATCATTTTAATACGAGAAACAAAAATAAATTAGTTGTGTCAAAACTTAGGCTTCACAAGGTTGGTGATTCATTTGTAGGCAGCTGCATAAAAATATTTAATAAAATTCCTCAGAATTTGATTAATTTCCAATAAATAAATTTAAAATAGAAGTGAAAAAAACTTTAATGAGTAAAGGTTACTATAAAGTGGATGAGTATCTTAATGACGTTAATGCGTGGTCAACATAAGTCTCTTGCTTGCTCGCACAAAATAAATTGTAAACTAAAAATTTAAAAAAGAAAAATAAATCTAGTTCTAATATAGTTTGCTGAGTTTCTTGCTGGTATCTTCTCAGTAGAACTAACCTACCGAACCAGCGAAAGAATCATTTTCCAATGATTTATTTTTAAATTATTTAATATTTTTTTATTATTTCTTGACATATCCAATTGTAAAGTTTTGACGTTCATATGTGCTCTTTGTGTGCCTAAAGTGCCTAAACTGAATAAATGAAATTGATTCTTTGATTCTTCTTTGATTCTACCGTATTTCGGGCACTATTGTTGACTTGAGCCATGCATGCATGCATCATGCAAAAGAATGTAGGGAAATAAAATATACTTTTTATAATAATCATTTTATTTCATTTATATTATAGTATATGTAATTACAATAATTAGAAGTATTTGTCGTGTTATATATATAATGTAGAAGAAAAAAGTAAAACAGAATCATTGCAATTTCGTTAACAAAAGATCTCAAGCTGTTATTAATTATTTTTCATTTTTCTCATTTCCGACGATATCTGCACTGGCTTATTTATTTATTTCTTATTTATTTTCGTTGCTGTGAAAAGTGAATAGGTATTTAAATTATCATGGTCACTCACATCGGTGTCAAAATAATCATTTACATTTTTATCTTGAGTAATTATTTATTGTTCTACAAGGGTTCAAACTCAAGTCTACTCTTCTCATCAAAAATCACGGCTGTACAAGGAGGTAGGACACGGCGGTATTTCCGCCCAATTGAGCAGTCCGACTGGGGAAGTACCTCCGCCCTACAGAATACCGCAATTATAATAACTTCGTGTTGTGTTCCCAGCGGTGAGTAGGGTAGCCAGAGCTCACTGGAGAATTTGTGCTGTCAGTGGGATGACTAAAGGCCTGTCCTGCTTTGTCATGACACTGACGGCACAGAAACTCTGTGCTTACAGGGTCAGCAGCGCGAGTGTGGCTTCTCTGGTGTTACACACGTCCATAGGCCACGGTAACCACTTTCCATCAGGTTGGCCTTAAGCTTGTCTGCCACCAAAGTTCCCACTTCCCACTGACAGCACAAATTCTCCAGTGAGCTCTGGCTACCCTACTCACCGCTGGGAACACAACACGAAGTTTATAATAACTTCGTGTTGTGTATTCTGTAGGGCGGAGGCACTTCCCCAGTCGGACTGCTCAATTGGGCGGAAATACCGCCGTGTCCTATCTCCCACAATACTTTTACAATCTTATATACATATATCTAAGATGATCATAATGAAGGAACAGAACAACTTACTTAAATAGCACCTCTTCAATGGATCACCTTTGTAGTTCTCTTTGCATGTACAGGTATAGCTGTGATCGTCGGCATTGCAGTCGGCATTCTTAGCACAAGTTTTGGGAGTACAAACACTCTGGCATTTCTTTTGAGTGCAAGCTTCGTCGGATTTGCAATCAGTGTCAGTTTTACATCCTACAAAAATAAAAATTGGTTACCATGGCCTGTGGATATGTGCAACACCAGGTGCGTCACACTCGCGCTGCCAATACTGGAGAAACCTCCTAATGCCCCTTTTGAAGAACCACATATTGTGCGCACATGGGAAAGCCGCAGCAGGGAGTTCATTCCACAGCTTGAGCGTGCGTGGGATGAAGTTTCTTTCATACCGCACAGTGCGTACCTTCTCAGGTTGCCTTCATACGCGAGCAGCTTGGCTTGCGATCCTTCGTCACTCCCGCTGCCGGTCCCGCCCGCCTCCTAGTTTTCCTTCTATCGCAGTGATATTGTCTGCGTATTGTTCCGTTAGTCGCCTCTTACGACACCCTTCGGATAAGATGAGGTGGTGATGCTTGTATTCTGTCTCCGTCACCACGCTGATAGTTAATAATAATCAAGTCCTTTCATTTGATACCCATTTTGAAGGAGTTGTGAAAATAAATACACACACAGAGACACGTCTAAAAACACCCCGAAGTGGTTCCTTTTTTTCTTCCTTTTTGTCACGCGTTAGTAGTTAAAAATATTTAAAAAAAACCTGTGGCACGGCGTATCCTTGAACCTATAATCCCTAAGTCTCTCCCGATGGAAGCACCGTCTGTAAAGAAACATCAAAATTAGACAACTCGACCAACTGTGACCAACATCTGATCAAACGAAACTTATCAGAGAAAAAAAGCGGTTCGGAGACTCTTTTCCTTGCCGCACCACCAAGATCTGGAATTCATTACCAGCACACGTGTTTCCTTCTTCCTACAGTCCCGGGGCCTTTAAGCGGGGCGTGAAAAAGCATCTGATGAGGCCGCCAAGCTGAGTGCCACCATTGTAGCACTTAGTGTCTGTAATGGTGACCCTCTTTCCTGAGACTTTGCCTTTAGCTTACCATCAGGCGAGGAGAGGTCAAGTTGGCGTGTCCTATATAAAAAAAAAGAAAAAAATATTGGTAATTTTTTTTTATTTAGGACAAGTTTGCACTTTGGAACGCAAATTCCGTTTAACGTTTTTGATTCGTATGTTGACTTTTACGGGGTTATCTCATTCTTGGCAACTGGAAACCAGCGACGGCGTGCGCTGTCAGTCGGTTCGAGACATAAACACCCTCAACTGCAAGGGAAGAGGAATTTTATGCGCGTTAAAGAAATAGTACCCCGTGCGATCCTCAAAAGAAACCCAAATTTAAAATAATTAACAATAACAACATTAATAAAATATTAAAAAAGAACATATAATGTCTAAAATATCCAGACAATTTTGATAGCGGTACCCACTTACCAATCAATCAATCAATCAATCAATCAATCAATCAATCAATCAGCCCACCACAGTCCACTGCTGGACATAGGCCTCTCCCAATGTGCGCCATTTTCTCCGATCCTTCCGAGGAATCATACACCGAAAGAAAATTAATGGGATCTTTAAGACATTAGTCGGGTTTTTCTTATTTTTTACTAATTATTTTATTTTAAACATTCTATGCCATATATATTTGTATATAATATGTCATATCATAAAAGAGGTAGGACACGACGGTACGGACAATAAAAAATATAAATAGTTAATATAATAGTGAATGATTTGACAGTAATAAATTAATTCATGTATTTTTTTTATCAACAAGCAATGCAAACCCGCCCCTAATCGCTCCCGGTGCACAGTGCCCATGACACTTGCTGCGTTACCACCCTGGATGGCGATGGCCAGCTTTGCACCAAGAACGACCCGGACCGAGTGTCACCGGTCGATGAGCCTCTGTCCGCTTTCTTTAATAATGATTGGACTGAAATGAATTGACTATTAAATATTATGACGTCACTATAATTTATATCATACAAGTCTCCTTAACTTACCGAGTTCAAACAATTTTTGAATGATTAATATTATTGAATGGCATCCCACCTTGACGAGTTAATGAAAAACGTAATAAAAATTTTTTCAATTAATTTTGGAATATAAGTTTATATCAATTAAATCTGTCAGTATCAGTGGTATGACAGTGGTATGAAAGTGCTTTGACAGTGGTTGAAAATTAGCAGAATCGTGTTCTAGATATGTGCCGGGAAATATACGTGCTTTGGTTATGTGCTGTCTGGTAAAAAATGAGCTCTAGTTATTTTGTGACTTACTTTACCTTACAAATATTTCTATAAATAATCTTATATATAAAATTCTCGTGTCGCGGTGTTTGTGGTTAAACTCCTCCGAAACGGCTTGACCGATTCTCGTGAAATTTTGTGAGCATATTGGGTTGGTCTGAGAATCGGACAACATCTATTTTTCATCCCCCTAAATGATAAGGGTTGTCCACCCTTAACATTATATGGCAAAACAACGTTTGCCGGGTCAGCTTGTTTTTATATAAAAATATGTACAAGTATGATATACCTATTTTAGGACCTGATGGGTGCGAGACAACCATCTCTGCTATCAGTACCTGCACAAATACAATAAAATGATAGAAACCGTAAAACGTAAATTAAAGTTCAAAAATTTTTGTTGCATTCAATGCCTATCATAAGGCTATGTATGATAGTTTTTATTTTAGTTGCCAATTACACTCGGCTCTGTCCTCGAGATCATGGTAACTATGTAGTACCGCGCAGGTGCTGCCATCCAACCACTAAATTTGAAATAACAATATAAACAAAGAACAAATTAACGAGCCACTAGTAGCGCCCTCTCTCGGGAACTCATTCGCGTTTTAGTGCTCACGCTATCCGCCACGCATTCTCATTCCTCTTAAATATATTAATATTTAGATCCCTTCTTTAAGTGTTTTTTTGTGTAAAGTGGTTACATAGTGTAAACAAAACATAACGTTTTACTTCCACGATGCCGAAAAAACGACATAGTGATGAATATATTGAAGATTACGTTAATCAAAAAATACGGAAGATCGAGAAAAAGTTAAGAAAAAGGCGATTATACCGACAATGCTCATCTTCGCAGGATTCGTTAATAGAAATCGGTAAGTAGATCATAAAATAAATAACGAATCACAGTGGAATTATTATGGAATTATTATTTGGTCAATAATTCTGTTACTACCCACTTTATATTTTATTATTGGTCGTGAACATTTTAATGGAATGTATCCGCCAATTGACAGTATCTTAGCCGTGTTCAATCCATAGGGATTGATACCTGTGCTATGCAAATGATTGTGAGCAACAAAGTTGAATGCTTCCGTCATGATATCATTACATGTATTAACGTTGAAAATTGCGAAAGATTCATTTTGTTTCTTTCGCAATTTTGTTTGTAGAAAATTGGTCTATCAGTTCAAATATACCTACAATATTACGCGCATTTATAGTAGGTAGCTAACACTCACACATCGGCATGAGTGTAGATAAACTACTATGTCACAATATACCTGACACGACTTTGTTTTATATTGTGTAAAATGCATGTAATATACGTATAATATGAAAGATTCAACCAAAGATTGATATTGAAAAGTACAGTATTTTACTGAAAAATACTAAGGCGTTTGAAAGATACATGTATTTAACTTGTCATTTTCAACGCTGTATGCCTACTACAGTTATACAATTTGTTGAGCTGTGACCATTTTAATGAAATGTGTCCGCTAATATTGATAACTAGAATGCTGCGAACAGTTTGTGAGCATTACAATGGAATGCGTCCTTACAAAATTATTATTTTTAATTATCTAAGTTTACACATATGTTGTGTCGTTGTTGTCTATACATGTTGTCTCCGCTTAGGGTAAATTCTGATATTTACCCTAAGCGGATGTGTCTGAACACATTATAATGTTTTTCAGACGAACCAATTCGAAGTATTGTTTGCGAAAGACGCTCATCATCTTTCGAATTACCCCAACAACCCATCGAATGCATTGAAAATACAGATCTTCCCAGGGAGAGAGTGGCTCCGGTCAGCCACGTAGTTAACATATCGTTGGAACAACCAAATACTGCGGCTTCAGTAAATGTGTCATCTGAGCCTGTCATTATGGAAACTGCCTTTGCGGATGTGCAGATTGCCGAAAATAAGGAAGACGAAGACATTCTTCCAGGAGATATTTTAGAAATATTAGGAGAAGCTCCTACAAAAGATAAAAAATTCGGCCCAGCTCTGAACTCCAACCTAGCTATAAGGTGGGAGCATACAGCCACAAGTGGCCTTGCTAAGGATCTTAAAAAAGATATTTTCGAGAAACATGCCATTCCAGAAAATTGTAAAAATATTGACGCTCCTATACTTAATCAAGAAGTAAAGGCAGCATTGTCAGACGTCCTTAACAAGAAAGATAAAGCGATTGAGAATAAACAAAAGCAAATTGCTTTAGTAATCGCTTGTGTAGGCGATGCTCTTTCACAGGTTTTATCTAATGATAGTACCAATATTAAACTAATTAAGTCACTAACAGACGCGGGAAAACTAGCCTGTGACTTGCAACACACCGAATCGATGATCCGAAGGAGTTTTGTTTGTTCTTCAATCAAAAAAGAAATAAAGGATCACCTATACACAACTCATATAGATAGCCACCTCTTTGGCAACCAATTAGGTGACGTGATTAAAGCTGCAAAAGCAATAAACAAAACCGGCGCAGAAATGAAAACTGCAACCGTTACACCCGGACCTTCTAAACGAACAAAGCAGGCACAACATTTAAATGCGAAACGCCCACTCCCGTCCTCGGGCAGACAGACAGGAGCTGCGGCGAGACGACCTATTATGACTGCCCCGAACAATCGCCCGGAGTATCAGCGCCAGCAGCGCCGCGCTCCACCGCCGCAGACGCAGCCGCGCGCACCTTACAAGCGATCACAGACCCAAGCACCGCCCCGCCGATAGAACCGGTGAGTCATGCAGGACGTTTATCATATTTTATTGATAGATGGCGTCTTATCACCAAGGATAAGGTACTCTTATCTTGGATCGAAGGTTATAAATTACCTTTTAATACATGTGTTGTTCAGAGTGACATACCATTGCCTCAAGCCATAAGTAAGTCCGATGTGAAAGATTATGGCGAGATTATTATAGATATGTTAAAAGCAGGCACAATTTCGCCCTGCCAATCATCCTATGGTCAATATGTTTCAAGCACCTTTCTTGTACCCAAACCCGATGGAAGAAAGCGATTTATCCTTAATCTTAAGTCCTTGAATAAATTTATAGATACAAATCATTTCAAATTAGAGGATCTTCGCACCACGATCAAATTAATATCAAAAAAATACTATATGGCTACGCTCGACTTAAAAGACGGGTACTTTTTAATACCAATTAATAAGAATGACCGAAAATTTTTGCGTTTTCAAATATCTTCCATTCAGGGTTTAAAGAATAATCTTTACGAGTTCAACGTGCTTCCTTTTGGTTTGTGTACAGGCCCATTTGTTTTTACGAAGCTTCTTAAGCCCGTAATGGCAACATTACGAAGTCTAGGATATTTGTCAACTATTTATTTAGATGACATATGCTGTATTGGAAGGACTTATGAACAATGTTTAGAGAACGTTCAGATGACGAAACTATTATTAGAGGCCTTGGGATTTATAATTAATAGTGAAAAAAGTTCATTGTGCCCTAAAACAAGTTGTAAATATGGTATAGGTATAGGTTTCATTATAGATACAGAGCTATTTGTTATTAAGTTAACTGACAAAAAGGAATTGCACATAATAAACGAGATAAAGCACTTTATGCTCCTCAAACGTTGCAAGGTTAGATGTCTAGCTCGCTTAGTGGGTCTACTAGTATCAGCTTGTCCAGCTATTCAGTACGGCTGGCTGTATACCAAAGAGTTAGAAAGGTTCAAATATCTAGCCTTATTAAAATCACATAATGATTATGAAAGTTTTATGAATATACCTTCACATATTCATCAAGATTTACTTTGGTGGTTGAATGCTGTTAAATATAACGGTAACCCTATTCGTGACGAGACATTTCAGCTCGAAATATTTTCTGACGCGAGCAAAACAGGGTGGGGGGTGGCATGCGGCACAGAGACTGCAAATGGACAGTGGAATGCTGCAGAAAAGGACCTGCATATCAACTTATTAGAATTGATGGCAGCATTTTTTGGCCTTAAGATATTCGCAAAACACCTTAAAAATTGTCAGGTCCTTTTGCGCATTGATAATACCACAGCTATATCATATATAAACCGAATGGGTGGCATTAGGTTTCCACATCTGAATAAAATTACAAAGGAACTCTGGCAGTGGTGTGAGGAAAGAAATATTTACGTATTTGCCTCTTACATTAGCTCAGAAAACAATGAAATAGCAGACGCAGAATCTAGGGCTACGCACCCTGACATAGAATGGGAAATTAGCAATTATGCATTCAGTGAAATCATCCACACGTTTGGTAATCCAGTAATTGATTTATTCGCATCCCGAATCAATAAAAAATGCGACTTTTATGTGTCATGGAAAAAAGACCCTGACGCTTACGCAGTAAATGCATTTACGTTGAATTGGAACAGTATATTTTTTTATGCATTTCCACCATTTTCTATTATATTAAAAATGTTAAGAAAAATAATTACCGATGAGGCTGATGGTGTCGTTGTCGTACCATACTGGCCAACTCAGCCGTGGTTCCCATTATTCGAGAGTCTGTTGGTGTCCGAAATAATTATATTTGAACCAAGTGAACAAGTTCTTTTGTCTTGTTCCCACAGGCCACCTCCACCTCATCTTACCCTGGCTGCAGGCAGGTTGTCCGGACGGCACTTTTAGCAAGAGGCATTCCTCCCTCTTCTATCGATATTATGTATGCTTCGCTTTCCAACAATACTATGAAACAGTATGATACAGGTTTAAAAAAGTGGTTCTTGTTTTGTCAATCCCTTAACTTAGACCCGTTTAATGCTTCTATTCCAAATATCATATATTTTCTTACACGTCTTTTTAACGAAGGAGCCCAGTATGGAACGTTGAACAGTCATCGATCAGCTTTGTCATTAATAATCGGATCAAAAATCGGATCTGATGACAGAATTCTTCGTTTATTTAAGGGTTTTTACAAACTAAGACCACCGTTGCCAAAATATAATGAAACTTGGGATCCGTCTATTGTACTCAATTACTTGTCAAGACTATATCCTAATGATGAGTTGAACTTAGATTGTTTGACCAAGAAAACTGTAACACTAATTTCATTAGTTACGGCTCACAGGGTGCAAACAATCTCCAAAATTAATATTGAAAATATATGTATAAATTCAACCTATATTTCTATTAAGATCCCTGATTTAATTAAAACTTCGTCTATAGGTAAAACACAACCCTGTCTACACTTACCATTTTTTACTGATGAACCAAGAATTTGCCCTGCAGATGCACTTAGATCATATTTATCAAAAACTCAGTCAATTAGAGGTGAAGAAAAATATCTTTTCATAAGTTTTAAGAACCCTTATAGGGCTGTAAGTTCACAGACTTTAAGCCGTTGGATAAAAAATGTTTTATGTGACAGTGGTATTGATACCAATAAATTTAAGGCCCACTCCACCAGACACGCGTCTACCTCAGCAGCTCTCAGATCAGGCACAGTCTCCATAGACTTAATTAGAAAAACTGCTGGCTGGAGTGAGTCATCATCAGTATCTGCTAGGTTTTATCAAAGACCAGTATTAACTAACAATGCCAATGATTTCGCCGTATCCGTATTAAACTCCAAATGAGTATGTTATTTCTATAAATTGTTAAAAAAGAAAAATAATTTATGTTATTTACTTAGTAGTTATTATAAAACTAGTAACTAGTAACTAATATAATATATTGATTATTCAAATTAAGTGTTATTATTTTAAGTATCTTTTTCTACCTTCTCATCAATTAGATTGATACATCTATCAGTCCATTTATATATATACCTACTTGCATATAAAACGCATTTTTCTTTCAAATTCTACATAGTTACCATGATCTCGAGGACAGAGCCGAGTGTAATTGATGATTAAACGAACTTACCTGAAGTGAAGTTCTATCCCAATTACACGAAGGCTCTGTCCGAAGAGATCATCTCCCTCCCTGTCCCGTATACTCATGATCGTAGGACCCATGAGACCCTTATGCGTTTTCAGTACGTAAGTATGGTGTTCATAGTTCCAGTTATCTTTACTTTAAACTAAATGAGTTCCCGAGAGAGGGCGCTACTAGTGGCTCGTTAATTTGTTCTTTGTTTATATTGTTATTTCAAATTTAGTGGTTGGATGGCAGCACTTGCGCGGTACTACATAGTTACCATGATCTCTTCGGACAGAGCCTTCGTGTAATTGGGATAGAACTTCACTTCAGGTAAGTTCGTTTAATCATCAATAAACCTCGTAAACACAAGACGTATTTATTGTTATTCATTGACTCAGTATACAAATGCAAAGTGAACCTTAACCACACCAGCATATGGTCGAATTCGAACCGGATTGATTTACCTGAGCATCGTAGGACCATATGTTACGTCTATACGAGGTTAATTGGCAACTAAAATAAAAAAACTATCATACATAGCCATTGAATGCAACAATATTCTTTTCAATTCAATTAAAAAAAATAATTCAATAATCAAAATTGTTTGACATGATGCCCGTAGCTACATTCTATCATCGCACCTCTCGCCATAGGCAGGGAATTCATCCCCACACATTGCGACCTGAGACGGTGCGCACTGTGCGGTATGAAAGAAACTTCATCCCACGCACACTCAAGCTGTGGAATGACCTCCCTGCTGCGGTTTTCCCAAGCGCCTACAATATGAGGTTCTTCAAGAGGGGCATCAGAAGGTTTCTTCATGGTCGGCAGCGCGAGTGTGACATCCCTGGTGTTGCATACGTCCATAGGCCACGGTAACCGCTTCCCATCAGGTGGGCCGTGTGCTTGTCTGCCCACTAAGTGGTATAAAAAAAAAAAAAGCTATCTAGACCCATGGTAAGCATAGCTTAACTAGCTTGTGTTACGGAATCTAGAATGCGGACAAACAAACTTAAATACTTTTATTTTTTGTAAATACATACATATTATACATAGAAACACCCAGACCAATACAAATACCCATATTCATGCATACAAATATTTACACTGAGCGGGGATCGAACCCGCGCCTCCTGCGTAGCAGTCGCGTTCACTACCGCCACGCCACAGAGGCTGTCGAAACTGTACAATTATGAATGAAAAAAAAAACGGACTGCTGTCAAAAGATATTTAAACTATCATGGTCACTCACATCAGTATCAAAATAAACGGGATATTTACCATGTGTTGCAAAAGCAACCGGGAACAACCTAAAACAAAATCGCGAGTGGATACAGTAAGCATCGTGAGTCGAGAACGTGATCGAGATCGGGTTCGAGTTTGTAGTGAAAGTGAAACCAATAGTAGTGCAGATACGCGTAGTAAAAGAACTCGAAAGAGGGTAGATCGATATAATTACTCCTAGGAAAAAACTTTTTCTCTGTTCACCGCCACTACTCCAGTTCCTCCGTGATCATGGTGCTTGCAACAGCGCCGAAATATCGGAAACTCAAAACAATGAAACATGGTAAATATTAATTTTGATACTGATGCTGTCAAAAGATCGAAATAAGTTAATAGGCAGTACCCATTTGCCAATCATAAACTGAAAGAAACTTAATGGGTTCAATATTTTATTTCATTTTAAGCTTTTTAGTTATTGATACGTGCACGGGGTACAATTAAATGCCGTTTACTCAACGAAGAGATTTATTAGCTCGCCACAAACTAGACAATTAAATCACTAGTACACACAGTACTCTTCAACAGTTCCAGTCGCTCAGTAGTTCACAGTAGTCCACAGTCATTGTTCAGGTCGCAGGTAGAATCTTCTTCGGTCGCTTAAGCTCGCTGTGTTCGTTATCGGTCTCAAAGACAGAATGAATCATGTCGCTATGCGAGCGTGTTTTTATACCTCTTAATTAGGAGGGTCGAATCATCTAGAAAATATGCGAGCGATAACTACCTACCTCCTCTTTTGAAGTTTGCCGCCGTCTCTGACCTTCGAGTTCATTCTCGATATTTACCTATTCTTTTTATTTAAAAGAGTAGGTACTCGTAGGTAGGTTGTGACTTTGTGTTGACGATTCTAGATTTTTCTATGCCAATATGTAGAGTATCTCGTCAGTTTTTATTTCATGAAGATTCGATTACTAGTTTTCGAGATATCGACGTCTGTCGTGTCGTAACATTATGATATGACATGTATTTCTTTCATTTATGCCATCTAATTCCTTTCATTTACTATTAACATAAACCTTGCTGGCGTAGTCGGGTAAAAATAAATCTTGTTGGTTGGTTAACCAAAAGATTTAACTGTGATATACCCTAGGCTAGGAAAGCTAAAAATTTTACTAGAAAATAACTGAGAAATGCTATACAAGGATAGCCGTGGTCGTATGCCAGTTTCTCTAGAATGTATTGTTTTGTTAGACTTGTGGAGGAGCGAGGTGATATGTTCCTCCAACACAAAGGGAGGATCCTCCGACCAGGCAAGGTGATCACGCCTGGCGGGCCGCGGCCTAACGATTGTCGTTGGGTTGATGTATACATGTTGTCCCAGCGCGAGAACTTTACTTGCGCGATGTAGGATTCGTAGTTTACGTAATAGTTCTGTTTGCTGTCGCTAGATGGCGCTAGGTACATGTGGCATAGCCACAGTCTTGATGGCATACGACCACAGCTATCCTTAAGTACATCCTATATGCTATTACTGAAGAATCTACATACACACATATGTACATAGCCTGTCAAAGTCATAACCCTCCTTTGGTCGTAATCGGGTAAATATTAAATTACATACCATAACAAGAAAGCTGATGGCGAGCTTCATTTTCAACCTTAGTTCCCGTTTTAGTGACTCGTCTTGCAGTAAATAATTATTTTCTATTCGAACAATAGAGCTCCTTTATATATTATCATTACAGAATTGTTACTCAATTTGTGCAGTATATAAATGTTAGTATTATTCGATAAATTAACCATATCAATTGTTAATAGACTCTAAAACGACTAAATGGTAATCGAGGTCTGAATAAATTATATGATTACGTACATTTTACACTTAATTTAATTTAATCGAGGCCACCTCATCTCCTCCCGGGCCGTACCTGTCTTAGAAGCAGGGCTGGGCAAAATACATGCTTTACTTTTATTTAAATACAAATTACAAACAATCTCTACGTCTCCTTGGGTCCCCAGTTTTAGTAGATGCCTACACCACTTTTGTACAGATCCATTCAGCTTTCACTATTCTTTGGTACTGCCTTTTCGTTCCTAAATTCACCCATGCTCTTAGGTCTGCACCATTTTGGAAACATTTAACAATTTTGGAAAAAATGGATAAAATTATTGAAATTGCACTTACCAAAATTTTAATTATGGGCTTGAATGACCGAGCTTCACTACAAGCGTCTCTACCAATTCCCTTGAGTGGGCTCGGTATGCGCAAAATCTCAGATGTCAGCTTACCGGCATTCCTGTCTTTGGTCTACGGAAGTATTAAATAGGAAAATTCTTGCACCTACAATAGTTGATTCTGAAGTACTGTGTAAGACTGATGTTGCATCAGTCTCATTTGGAAACGCTTAAATGGAATGCTTGGAAAATTGCATGTCCAAACACCGATCTTCCAAGGAACCTATTCTCACAGCGTCAATGGGACGGGCCACTCTGCAGTTTAGTAAGACAAAATTTATTAAATACTTGCTCTAATACTGCTGAGCGTGCTCGTTTACTGGCGGTTCGAGTGTGGGAATCGTGTATTTGGCTACAAGCTCTTCCGTCATCTATCGTAGGGACTATGTTAGATGACACTACCTTCCGCATCGCAACTTGCCTCCGTTTAGGTGCGCCGTGTGTTTCTCCGCATCAATGCCGTTATGGAGAAGCAGTTGACCGACTCGGACACCATGGCCTATCGTGCTACAGGAGTGCGCTCAACGACATAATCCGCCGTGCTCTTATCACTGCTGGTGTACCGGCGGTGCTTGAACGGAACGGACAGGAGACTGGATGGTATGTCATTAATGCCATGGAAAATGGGTAGGACTCTGGTGTGGGACGCAACATGCGCCGATACCATTGCCCCTATCCATATACCTAGCACGGCTGGCTGTGCCGGTGCTGCTGCAGCTTCTGCAGAGGCTCTTAAGAGAAAATATTCCAGGTGATTATGAATTTATGCCGTTTGGAGTCGAAACGTTTGGTCCGAGCTCCCGCAATCTCTTCAGGGAGAATGCGAAGCGAATGGTCGACGCTGCTCGTGACCGGAGGGCTGGCCTGTTTTTAGGTCAGAGAATATGCATTGCCATACAACGTGGCAATGCTGCCAGTCTTCTGGGAACGCTAGCACAAGAGGCATGCGATGCGGAATAATTCCACGACGCATTTAACTTTTGTTTAATTATTATTTTTATTAATGTAAAACAGATTTAGTTGGTTACGTAGTATAGATTAGATCTCCATTGTAAATAAAACCTTATAACACACAACAATATAAAATAAACAATTTGGTTAATTACAAAATACTGTATCGCAAGTTATTAAAATACAAAGTATTTTTGATGATGGGTCTCACCGCGCCGCTGGGCGGTACCCCCTGAAGACCCTGTTAGTCCTCATCCGCTACGGTTGTCGCAACGGTTGCGCAACACTGGCCTTCAGGGTCTCCGCCCAGATTGAGCACCCGTATAGGGCCATGGACCGCACAATTCCCCCGTAGAGTCTCCTGTAGAAGTCATCCGGCTCCCTCGAGTTGAGCAGCAGCCTCGCTAAAGCGCCAGCTTCCTACACTTTGTGGGCCAAACTTCAGAAATGCTCTCCGAAGACCCATCGGCCATCGGGCACGAACCCCAACCCGCCGTGTCGTATCTTCAACAGGCAGCCGTGCGTCATCCTTTTCACTAGTGCCACTCTCTAAATGAAAATTAAGTATATTTTAATTTTAAAATGTATTTTGAAGCCTCAAGTATTCTAAATACTAATTACAAAATACCTCGACCTCAGGTATTTCTTTCAATAATTTAAAATACGAATTACAAATTTCATTTTAAGGAAGTATTTAAAATACAAATACAAAATACGTATTTGTATTTCAAATCAAATCAATCAATCAATTAGCCCACCGCAGTGTACTGCTGGACATAGCCCAAATAGGTACGTATTTTTTTAATATATTTTTTTTTATATTAAGAACACGTCAATTAGACTTCGCCTTGCCTGGTGGTAAGCTGAAGGCAAAGTCTTAGAAAAGAGGGTCACTATTACTTACACATACCATGTGACAATGGTGACACTCAGCTTGACGGCCTCATCATATGCTTTTTCACGCCCCGCTTAAATTACCCGAGACTGTAGGAAGAAGGAAATACGTGAGCTGGTAATGAATTCCAGGCCTTAATGGTGCGACAGAGGAAAGAGTCACCGAACCGCTTGATTCTTGATCGGATGTTCTGCACCGTGTGCGGATGACATTTAAGACCTGCACGTGTTGTCCTGTGTAGGAAAGGGGAGGATGGAAATAATTGGAAGAGCTCATCAGAACATTCACCATGGTACAGACGGTAAAATACAGCCATGGACGCAACATCTCTACGCATCTGTAAAGGTTCTAGGGTGTTCGTGACCTCGGGATTCCCAACCTGTCGAGCTGTAACCTGTCGAGAGCATTTAGTAAGTATTTTGCTGAACCATCCCAGAGATGCGAGCAGTATTCCACACAGGAGCGAATTTGTGTCTTGTATAGAAGACATCGCTGCTACGGCGTGAAAAATCGTCTCACTCTGTTCAGGACTCCGAGTTTACGCAAAGCTGTTTTGATCATACTTTCGATGTAATTTTTATTATTCAAGTTGCAGCGAACATCCATACCTAGGATATTGAGACTGTCCTGCAGTGGCAGTGGCGTGCTCTGAAGAGTGGGGAGGGGAAGGAAAGAAGATACTTTTGCTGTAAACGCACATGCCTACGTCTTCTTGGCGTTGAACTCAACCAGGTTCTCAGAGCCCCATTGAGAAATGTGATTCAGGATCCCGTCAAGCTCAGTGACAAGACGCTGCCTTTTCTCCGCGATATCCGACTGCTTGGCCGCAGGATGTCCATGATAACTCCCATGCAAAGTGCTATCGTCTGCATAACAATGAACATTGCAATTGCAATATTATTTACAAGTACTTCAAATACTGCCCGACCCTGCGTAGAAGGCGACTAAGAGATAGGGCTGTTCTTCATCCAACAGTAGACATAAAGCCCTTGATAAAGTATCTTTAATTTAATACTTTAAGACTATGACAATAAAGTAAAATTAAATGGAATTTTTTGCAGTTTCAGTGATATAAGAGTGATTTTACTACGGCATATAATAAGTCGAATCGAGGCACAGTTTGTTTGCCGCATGCCAAGGAAGTAAGTGGCAGCCCTGTTAACGAAACTTTCAAGTGAATGAGACAAGATATGCAGCCGTCATAATTAGCATATTATGACAATATTAAAGTTACTGACAAAAAATACTTTACATATATTTCGTGTCTTTTTCATTACTGTTCAATATTATTATATCTTACTAGCTGTTGCCCGCGGCTCCGCCTATGTGGATGTCGGTTATCGCCAACACCGACGCTATGGGCTATGTTCTTTCTCAAACTCTAATCTATCGGTGTACCAAATTTCATCAAGATATCTTCAAAAGATCAACTGTTATACATGAGTGTACTTAGGTTATATATTATTGAGATCCAACACAACTTTGTTATCTCTTTTTATTAAAAAAAAAACAGAATATATATCTAAATAATCCTGTAGGTTCAGGCATCAAAGAATTCCTCCCCATCGATGTCAACCGGGAAGGTGGCCAGAAGGCTGGCGGCATTGCCACGTTGAATGGCAATACCAATCCTTTGCGCAAGGAATAAACCAGCCCTCTGGTCACGGGTAGCGTCAATTAAACGTTTAGAAATTTCTCTAAACAAAAGACGGGCCCCACTTGACTTGGTCCACAAAGACTTGGACCCCAACGATCCCAGCGTCTAGACCCCTGTTATACCTACATATGTACATTTCCAGCCTTGTCTGTAGTTCGGTAGTGTCTTCTCTATAAGACACAAATTCGCTCCTGCGTGGAATATTGCTCGCATCTCTGGGATGGCTCCGCGAAATACCTACTAGATGCTCTCGACAGGTTGCAGCGACGCGCGGTCCGAATTATTGGGAACCCTGAGGTCACGAACACCCTCGAGCCTTTGCAGATGCGTAGAGATATTGCTTCCTTGGCTGTATTTTACCGTCTCTACCACGGTGAGTGTTCTGGCGAGCTCTTCCAACTAATCCCACCATCTCCTTTCCTACATAGGACAAGCGGTTCGGAAACTCTTTTCTTTGCCGCAACACCAAGACCTGGAATTCATTACCAGCACACGTGTTTCCTTCTTCCTACAGTCCCGGGGCCTTTAAGCGGGGCGTGAAAAAGCATCTGATGGGGCCGCCAAGCTGAGTGCCACCATTGTAGCACTTAGTGTCTGTAATGGTGACCCTCTTTCCTGAGACTTTGCCTTTAGCTTACTATCAGGCGAGGTGAGGTCAAGTTGGCGTGTCCTACATAAAAAAAATTCTAAATTTGACATATGGCATCTAGACGTTGGGACTCTAGGAGGATACGTTAATACAGTTTTAAAAGATTTGGCTTTTCTAAAAGACGAATTTAGAATGCCGCGTGGTTCCCGGCAGAGTAGAATTTGGACCACCCCATGTCTTCCCATGCGGTGTCGTACAAGGCGACTTACGGATAGGGCTGTTTAACATCAGACAGATATATACAGCCCAGACTCAGGCTCAGATGCGTAGCTTGAGTCAAGAATAGTGCCCGGAAGACGGCAATAGGCTAACCCCCTATTACTTGGAACCGAATTCAATGATTGGTGAAATGTAGGTGTTAATTCACATCTGCATAACCATCTGGGTATAAAGACATGGACATCGGACCATCCGCAATTAAGTTTAAAACTAAAACCCGACTACTGAAAAATCATGCTTTAAAAAAAACTAAACAAGAAAATGATGAAGAAAAAAAAGGAAGAAAGGAAGAAGGAAGCTGGTAAAAATATCAAGGATCCATGGTCGTATGCCACTTTTACCTAAAATGTTTTGTTTTGTTAGACTAAGTGGCATACGACCACGGATCCTTGCTATTTTTACCGGCTTCCTTCTTCCTTTCTTCCTTTTTTTTCTTCAGAAAACAGGGTCACTATTACTTATGTATACCATATTAAAATGACATATTACAAGGACCCGGGTCCTTCAAGCGGGTCGTGAAAAAGCATATGATGAGGCCGTCAAGCTGAGTGTCACCATTGTCACACGGTATGATTATCATCAGGTTATCATCAGGCGAGGCGAAGTCTAATTGACGTGTCCTATATAAATAAAATAAAAATAAAAAAGCCTTTTATTTCATGCCTTAGGTACATTACATTAAACGTTATAAACTAAACAAAGAAAAAATGTTTGAAAAAATTAATGACATTAATAAAAAATAAAAAAATAAAAAATAATTAAAATGCATGAACCCCTCATGTTGTGAGGGTGAAGGCCTCCTCCAGAGAACACCAGTGGTCTCGATCTTTGGCTTCAGTTAGCCAGTCTTTGCCTGCTATTTGTGTGATGTCGTCCGCCCACCTGGTTATAGGTCTTCCTCTTTTACGGGTACCCTTTGGGCCTGGCCATGACGTAGTGCGGATTGTCCAGCGATCGTCGCTCATTCTCGCTGTGTCCTGCCCATCTCCATTTTAATTTTAGAGCGTAGGTGAGAGCATCAGTTACACCTATCTTTTGTCTGATTATAGTGTGACGTATTTTTTGATGTTTACTAATTTTTGTGATACTTCTTTCCATACCTCGTTGGCAGGACCTGATTTTATTTTTAACCCTTGCGGTGAACTTCCAGGTCTGAGAGCCGTAGGTTAACGTTGGTAAAAGACATGAGTCCATCACCTTTCTTTTAATTTTTATAGGCATCTGACTTTTTAAAATTTCTTTTAAACTCCAAAACGTTTTCCATGTCTTTTTTATTCTTCTGTCGACCTCTATGTCATTGTTTTGTTTTTGGAGGGAAATATGTTTTCCTAAATAAATATAGTTCTCGACATATTCTACCGTTGTGTTGTTTAGACTAACAGAGTTTTGTGCGGCATTTGTCATGAGTTTGGTTTTGCACAGGTTCATTTCTAGTCCTACCTCTATGCTTGCTTGTTGTAATGTCGCTAACATTGATTCCAGCTCGGTGCTATCTTCTGAAAGAAGGACAATGTCATCGGCAAACCTCAGGTGGCTGATATATTTGTCTTCTATACATATACCGGTTTTTTCCCAATTTAATTTGCCGATAATCGATTCCAGTACTGCTGTAAATAGTCGAGGTGATAGGGGGTCACCTTGTCTTACCCCTCTTTCAATGGGGATGGGTGGTCCTGTGCTCTCCAATTTTACTCTGCTAGTGTTGTGTTCATATAAGTATTTTAAGACTTGTACGTACTTTTCCTGCACATTTTGTGATTTTAAAGCTTTCCATATTGCGGAGTGTAGTATTGTATCAAAGGCTTTCTGGTAATCTACGAAACCTATGTAGAGAGGGCGTTGAAATTCTTGATATTTCTCTATTATCTGTTCTAAAGAGTGGATGTGGTCCATAGTGGAAAGACGTGTCCTATATAAAAAGTACTAAAGTTTATAACTTGTTTATTTGTGAAAACAAAAGATGAGATTAAAGTTCCATGAGCGCAGGCCTGGGGGTGACTGGTGGAGCCGCCTGTCACCCTGGCAGAAGCAGGCTGCGGTGGCGGCGCGCCTAGCGCGCCTACCCGTTTTCCGGGAACGAGTTGGGGACTACAGAGTCCCAGCACACCTACTACTACACTAACTACACACCCGAGGAGAGGGCCAGATCGGTAAACATGGCCCTGGGTCGGCCGGGGTGCGAGGGATATGCCTGTCAACTTCGGCAACCAAAACGACCCACAGGCGGCGTGCATTTTGGTCGGTTCGAGTCCGACATCCTCCACTGGCTCCGGTGGGGAGGTATCCGTGGGGATTTTGCGCACGAAAAAAAAAAGCAAACTCTTCAGCCTCATAATTTTAGTATAAGTTTATTTTTGTTCCACAAATGTATACAAAAACAATTTGAATAGTAAGTTAGTATTATCAATTACTATGTTGAATACTCGTCATCCTTATCGGGAATCACTGCCTCCATCATTTCCATTTGCTGGTTTATCCGAAGCGGTATCTGTGGCATAAGCAGATTAACTATATTATTACTTGTCAACTGGTAAGACTAGAATGAAAACCATGAATGCGATTCAGACTTGAACCTCGGAAACACTCTATACCTAACCGTGTCCTTAGAGAGTGGAACAGCCTACCCGAAAATGTTGTTTTGGCACCCAGTGTTAATAGCTTCAAAAACCGACTTGACAAAATCTCCGGATTATGAGACACACACGCATCAGCCTAATGGCTGCTAGTGTAATGTCAACATAAATAAATAAATGATTTTAAATATAACTAACTGTGCGTGGTTCCCGGCAGAGTAGAATTTGGACTACCCCATCTCTTCCCATGCGGTGTAGTACAAGGCGAATCAAAGAATCAAAGGATCAATTTCATTTATTCAGTTTAGGCACACATAGAGAGCACATATGAACGTCAAAATTTTACAATTGGGCATGTCAAGAAATAATATAAAAATATTAAATAATGTACAAATAACCATTGGAAAATGATTCTTTCGCTGGTTCGGTAGGTTAGTTCTACTGAGAAGATACCAGCAAGAAACTCAGCGAACTACATTAGAACTAGATTATTATTCTTTTTTTTTTAATTTGCTTTAATTTACAATTTATTTTATGCGAGCAAGCAAGAGACTTATGTTGACCACGCATTAATATCGTTAAGATACTCATCCACTTTATAGCAAACCTTTACTTATTAAAGTTTTTTTCACTTCTAATTTAAATTTATTTATTCGCATATTAATCAAATCCTGAGGAATTTTATTAAATATTTTTATGCAGCTTCGTACAAATGAATCACCAACCTTGTGAAGCCTAAGTTTTGGTACAACTAGGGGATAGGGCTGTACGGCGACTGAGGGATAGGGCTGTACGGCCGGGGTGGGATGGATACGTCTCAAATAATCTCAACTCCGGCAAGCTGTGGCCCACACAGTCGGCGTGTGTTTTAGTCGGTTCAAGTCCGACATAACCTCCCCCACAGGCTCCGATGGTGAGGGTATCCGTGGGGATTTTGTGCATATTACAACAAAAATTAAAAAAGAGATAGGGCTGTATAACGTCATACAGATATATACTGCCCAGACTCAGCCTCAGATGTATGGCTCGAGTCAATAATAGTGCCTGGAATACGGCAATAGCCTCGGCCCCTATTACGTGGAACCGAATACAATGATTGGTGAAATGTGGGTGTTAATTCGCCTCTGTCTAACCCTCAGGTGATTATATGTATGCATGTACAACTAACTGCCCACAGTTCCATCCGCGTGGATTTCTAATTCCGTTCTCGCCACTGACCCTCCTCGATGGCGTGCGGACAGATCACATGATACCGCAGCTATAATTATCTTATCTTTTTAATGTGCGTGAAATCCCCTCGGATTTCCTCCACCACCGGAGCCGGTGGAGGAGGTATCCTTGAGACTGTGTAAAAGTATAAAAGTTTTAATCGTGAGGATGGATTTCAACTGCCGCACGTCTGGCATCCAGTGGTCCGTCTTTGCAAAAACCACCGGGAACATGCCAAAACAAAATCGCGAGTGGATACAGTAAGCCGGTGTCGTGAACGTGATCGAGATCGGGTTCGAGTTTGTAGTGAGAGTGAAACCAGTGGTAGTGCGACGCATAGTAAAAGAACTCGAAAGAGGGTAGATCGATATATTTACTCCTAGAAAAAACTATGTTTCTGTTCACCGCCACTACTCCAGTTCCTCCGTGATCATGGTGCTTGCAACACGCCGAAATATTGTAAACTCGAAACAAAGCAACATGGTAAATATCCCGATTATTTTGATTCTGGTGGACGACCAAACTGAACTGACAGCACAGAAACTCTTGTGCTTACAGGGTTGGCAGCGCGAGTGTGTCTACCTTGGTGTTGCACACGTCCATAGGCCACGGTAACCACTTTCCACCAGGTGAGGCGTGTGCTTGTCTGCCAACCAAGTGGTATAAAAAGACGCGGCCTATTTAAGAATAGGTTTTTGGCTGTGACATTGCAGTCGTCAAAATTGCGGAAACCCAAGGCCAAAAAGGCTACATGTGCAGTATCTAGTAATAGCTCCCCACCAGGTCCGGTAGAAGGAGTAGACCCAAGAAGCTAGCATGACGTCGTGGAGAGAGACATGCGTACCAATTGTCTCACTACCATGGTTGCCCAAGATTGTACGAAGCGAAGGAGGAGGAGCCGGAAGGAGGGCCTTCTTCGAATTCACTCCTGGTTCGGATGCAATCAGGACGTCTCCATGATGATAGGTAGGATATTTAAGAGTAAGTGAAGGATTCTGGAGCAGGGGAAGCGGAGGATCCGTACTGGGTTCTTTGGCTCTTTAAGACTTACCTTCGGTAGTTGTTTCTCCAGGTGGAGTGGTCTCTGAAATACAAAATGATAGCTCAAAGTAATCATCATCATTAACAAATCGATAATATTAAGTCTTTACCTATGAAATTGCTGAAATTTTCTTATAGATTTAGGAGTTCGCTATTCCTGTAATTTAATAGCTATTTTCATTATTAATATTTTGTTTGAAAGTTGATTTCAAGATTTTACAACTCTGATACAACTCTTGATAAATTAAATTCGATCTACAAAAACAGTACTTCCTAAATGCTATCCATGTCACTTTTCAAAAATGTAAAAAAAATGTTTGTTAGCTTAATAAATAAATAAATAAATATAAAAAGGAGGTATGACACGGCGGTATTTCCGCCCGATTGAGCAGTCCGACTGGGGTAGTACCCTCCGCCCTACAGAATACCGCGGCTATAATAACTTCGTGTTGTGTTCCCAGCGGTGAGTAGGGTAGTCAGAGCTCACTGGAGAATTTGTGCTGTCAGTGGGAAGACTAAAGACTTGTCCTGCTATGTCTTCTACTGACGGCACAGAAACTCTGTACTTACAGGGTTGGCAGCGCGTCTGTGACTCCTCTGGTGTTACAGACGTCCATAGGTCACGGTAACCACTTTCCATCAGGTGGGCCGTGTGCTTGTCTGCTAACTAAGTGGTATAAAAAAAAATATTCCACAACATTCCACACAACGCTATCTAGACCCATGGTAAGCATAGCTTAACTAGCTTGTGTTATGGAATCTAGAATGCGGATAAACATACTTAGATACTTTTTTTTTTGTAAATACATATATGTTATACATAGAAACACCCAGACCAATGCAAATATACATATTCATGAATACAAATATTTGCACTGAGCGGGAATCGAACCCGCGCCCCCTGCATAGCAGTCGAATGCTCTACCGCTACGCCACAGAGGTCAATGTTGTTTCATTAATAAAGACACAAAAAAACATAAAATATGCATATATGTCATTCCTAAAAAAAATGCAAAAACGTTAGTACTGAAAATTGGGTTTCCTCCAATTTCTTCAAAAGAACGGCAATTTCATAATATGTCCTTCTTCATATATCCTTCTTCCTACAGTCCCGGGTCCTTTAAGCGGGGCGTGAAAATGATGAGGCCGTCAAGCTGAGTGTCACCATTGTCACACGGTATGTGTAAGTAACGGTGACCCTCTTTTTGGGACTTCGCCTTCAGCTTACCATCAGGCAAGGCGAAGTCTAATTGACGTGTCAAAAAAAAAAAAGGATCGACAGCTCCGTGGTTAAGGTGTGGCTGGTACCGGGTTCAAATCCTGGCCATCACTACACTACCAACATGAACACACTCCTAACACAAGCAATTTAGCTTAGCTGGAGGGGTTAGGGGAATATTAGTAATTTCGGTTTCTAGTAATCTATATATAAAAAATAAAATAAAAATAAAATAAAAATAAAAATAAAATAAAAATAAAATAAAAATAAAATAAAAATAAAATAAAAATAAAATAAAAATAAAATAAAAATAAAATAAAAATAAAATAAAAATAAAAATAAAAATAAAAATAAAAATAAAATAAAAATAAAATAAAAATAAAATAAAAATAAAATAAAAATAAAATAAAAATAAAATAAAAATAAAATAAAAATAAAATAAAAATAAAATAAAAATAAAATAAAAATAAAATAAAAATAAAATAAAAATAAAATAAAAATAAAATAAAAATAAAATAAAAATAAAATAAAAATAAAATAAAAATAAAATAAAAATAAAATAAAAATAAAATAAAAATAAAATAAAAATAAAATAAAAATAAAATCTATATAGTATATATAGTATTTTTTATACCACTTAGGTGGCACACAAGCACGCGGCCCACCTGATGGGAAGTGGTCACCGTGGACTGTTGCGCATGTAAAACCAAGAGAGTCACACTCACGAGGTTGTTGTGGCCGCGGTATTCTGTAGGGCGGAGGTACTTCCCCAGTCGGACTGCTCAATTGGACGGAAATACCATCGTGTCCTACCTCCTCACCTATGACATTCTTGATTTCCAATGAGAACTTTTCTGGCCGTGGTCGTATGCCACTTTTCCCTACAATGTATTAATTTGTTAGACTAAGTGGCATACGACCATGGCTATCCTAGATATTTTCTTGTTTAAAACTTTTTTTAATTTATATTATTTTAGGGCAAGCAACAGGTATAATTTACACATATTTGAAATGTGCTAATTAAGCCCTTTCAGTTGATTCCAAACACGACATATTTAGATCAAATTTATTTTTAAACACAGTACTTTATGGTCGCTAGAGGGCGCCACATTAGATCCAGTGATACATTATATGACCCATAACCAGCAGACGACTAAGATGCTTCTAACGATACCTCATTTGTCCAGTTCTGATTAGTGGTTGAGGAGCTATGAGGGAACAGATGAAACTACATACATACATACCCTGTCAAAATCATAACCCTCCTTTTCCTTCGCCGTAGTCGAGTAAAAAGATTGATATGAGGTTTCAAATAGTACTACGAGTGAAGCCTAATGCTGGTCAGCTAGTTACTAATATTCCCTCAAACCCTGCTGCGGTTTTCCCAAGCGCCTACAATATGGGGTTCTTCAAGAGGGGCATCAGAAGGTTTCTTCATGGTCAGCAGCACGAGTGTAACACCCCTGGTGTCGCATACGTCCATAGGCCACGGTAACCGCTTCCCATCAGGTGGGCCGTGTGCTTTTCTGCCAACTAAGTGGTATAAAAAAAACCGGCGTTTTTAGAGGAGGTAGGACACGGCGGTATTTCCGCCTAATTGAGCAGTCCGACTGGGGAAGTATCTCCACCCTATAGAATATCGCGGTTATAATAACTTCGTGTTGTGTTCCCGGCGGTGACTAGGGTAGCCAGAGCTCACTGGAGAGTTTTTGTGCCGTCAGTGGGATGACCAAAGGCTTCTCCTGCTTTGTCCTCTACACTGACGGCACAAAATCTCTGTTCTTACAGGGTCGGCAGCACGGATGTGACTCCACTGGTGTTACACACGCTCATAGGTCATGGTAACTACTTTCCATCAGGTGGGCCGTGTGCTTGTCTGCCACCTAAGATGTATAAAATAAAGCTAAGCGAAATCGCTTGTATTATGGTTTCACTTCGGTAGTGTAACGGACAGGATTTCATCCCGGGACCTGTCGATCGTAGAGCCGACTCCTACACCACTATAGGTGAAGTATTCTGGAGCAGGATATACGGAAGAGTGGGAGCGGGTTCTTCAGTTTTTAAAGACTCACCAGTAGGAAATGTATTAACTTGACCTTCAGCAGCATCCTCTGAAATAATACAATTTTGAATTGATTGCTCTGAGTGTAGACTTATAATCATCAATGAACTAATAATAGTCGTTTCGTAATAAATGTATTATTTACCTTCCTGTGACATGGCCAAAACCACGCATGCCGCCAGTACCTGCACAAAAATAGATTAACTGTAGAAATAAATAACATAACATAACATAAACTCACGCCTATAACCCTGAAGGAGTAGGCAGAGGTGTTAAGTCCCACATTTCGCTAGTTTATGTTTAGGTACTAATGTAATAGGTGGCGAGCATATTGCCATTATCCGGGCAATTATAAACCTGCGATAAAAACACACATAACTTCAAAAAGTCATTGGTGTGTGCCATGGTAAAACCTGGGATCGAACCCGAGACCTCGTCTCAGCAGTCCATTACCCATACAAGGCTACCGCCTATATAAAGTAAATTATTGAAAAAATAAACTTAAAACTAAAACCCGACTACTAAAAATCACGCTTTAAAAAGCACTAAACAAGAAAATATCACACACATAATTCAATTTTAAAATTTAGTGGCATGTTAATCAAATCCTGAGGAATTTTATTAAAAACTAGCTGACCCACCCCAGCTTCGCCCGGGGTCTATTTTGAAGCTTCATATCCCTTTGAGCCCGTATATTTTAGTCTTCAAAATATGTATGTGTTCGGGATACGATCGGAAAGTGGGTTTAGAATCAAGAGATTTTAGATATGGAAGACAAATGTTTTATTGTTAATTTTAACTGACAATTATTGCACTTTATGATAGATAGAATGTTAAACTAAATTAAATGTTAATTATGAGATGTTAGTGTTAGGATGTCACTGTTCAAATGTTAATGTTAGGTGAGTGCACCCGGTCGCGACGGTTACCGAAAGCACACTGAATAATTTAACTTTTTTTGTCTAATTGAATCGCGTCGACGCTGATGCTGCTGCAGCCTGCCACCGCCCGCGCATACGGCGACACAAGCACACCGCCGCCACTATGATTGCTACCCCCCATGACGCGTAAATCGAAACATAGTGATGAACGTCATGGATTGATAGATCCTCAGTGAGCACAGGTTGTTGTTTCAAGTTGTTAATCTGGTCTTCCACGTCTTTGAACAATATTAGATTGTTCGTTTGATTGATGTTATTATCTACTAGGTTGGGTAAGGTTAAATTTATGATATTGTTTATGGGAGCTATTCGAAATGTTTCTATGTTTGCTGTCACGTTCATTCTACTTTCTCGCAATTTGTGGCCGAAAATTGTAAAATTCTCTGTCTTCACCATACAATCCTTAGGGAGATGAATAATGTTCACTCCTGTTAGTGTCTTAGCAGTTATTAATGATTGACAAATTGTTCTAGTTGGGCATTGATCGCAGCAAATGTGTAGGTATTGGTTTAATGTAGTTAAGCCAATCCATTGATTCTGACAAACTGACGTGATTGTTTTGCACTGGTTGTTGTTGTCTTTGACGCAAAGATCCATATCTGACTTTAATTTGTAGATGGGAGTTTTCAGTTGACATAAATAAGTTGTTGAATCCCGGGCTAAGCAAAGATCCCAGTCACCGGGAGCTAATGGCAGATACGAATCTTTTTCCAGATTAATGGCTATGTGGCTTGCAATCGGTATAATAGCCACCATGTTGGTTCCCGTCTGTCGGGGTACCGGTAAAGCGTGGTATAATTCATAGCTATCTTTATCAATTAACGGAACTCTGATTTCAAATATCAAGTATTGTTTTGAGGCTTTTGTTCTAACTTTTAACAAATGGTAAATATTCTGCATGTTGACCTGTAGATTCTCAGTTGGGAGAGAGAGATCTTTACCTATTTGTCCTGAAATGATGCCCAATTCTTTCTGAAGCTGTTGCGGGTCGATTAAATGTATGTTTAGGTTTCCGTTGTGTATGTTTGTTAAAGTATCCAACAAGCTATTTTGGATGTCTTTCAAATGGGTCAGTAAATTGTTAGCGGCCATGGCGCAAAGAGAAAATTCTAGAAGAAATTCAGTCTCATTTATCGTTTCTACCAAACCTTTAGTTATGTTGTCCAAGGAAATCAAGTATTTGTTAATAATTTTATGTTGAATTTGTATGGTTTCTTCTGTTCTTTTTAATAAATTAAATTCAGCTTCAATTACCGATGTCTGGTTTTTCCATAATAACGCTAAGTGTCTTTGATTGTTCCGTACGAGCGTAATGTCCTTAGTGTACTGTTCTGCGAAACGGTCGTCGAGAACGCCGAATAGGGAGTTTGCCAGATACCCGACACCGTTGATCAGACCGCGCCGACGTCGCGTGCGCTCGTTCGCATACTGTTGTAATAAGACTCTGTTATTATGTTCCAGTTCAGTCAGTGAATGACCTAATTGTCTTCTTATTATGTCACAGTGTGTTTGCCGTTTTATGTTGTCACACACTCTTTCCAGGTGTTTATAATATTTTTGCAACGCGGTGTTTCCTTCCCAGAAAGGTTGCAAGTCATAGTAAGCAACTATTTTCCACTCATCTCTTACGAACTGTATGTTTGATACTTTATCGAAATAAATGCCTTGTTGTTTATTCAGTGAATTTACTTCGATGCACATAGTGGTTGTTACCATTGATATAATACATAGGAAGGTCAATGCCGTTGTAATGAAACTCGATCTCGATCGTTTGTTTAGGTATAACTGACCATTCCCACTACTGTTACTTGAAGCTCCTGTGTCGGGTGTGGAGTTCTGTTTTGTTTCTTGATCGAGTGGTAATCTAGATAATTTTGTTACAGGTCTTTTTATCAGATTGTTTTTTGTTTTTAAGGTTACAACTCTCACGTAACCATCACTCCCAGGGTGGACTTCAACCACTCTTCCTAGAGCCCACTTTCCTGACGGAATGTTATCATCATGGATGACTACCATATCTCCGATCTTGATGTTTTGTTGAGGATTCCGCCACTTTCCTCTTGATGTTAGTTGGCTCAAATATTCAGACTTCCATCTTTTCCAAATGTCTCTGAATATGTTCTGAGTCAAATGCTATTATGCACTCGCGCACTACTGGATGGTTCACTATACACACTGCAGGTTGTTGGCTGAGGCCGCGCAGCCTCTATTGCGGTCATCTCCAAAACTACAGGGTTAACCGGCGTCGACCGGGTGCACTCACCTAACATTAACATTTGAACAGTGACATCCTAACACTAACATCTCATAATTAACATTTAATTTAGTTTAACATTCAATCTATCATAAAGTGCAATAATTGTCAGTTAAAATTAACAATAAAACATTTGTCTTCCGTAACTAAAATCTCTTGAATCTAATCCCATTTCCGATCGTATCCCGAACAGTATGAAAAATTACCGGATTTGCTAACATTTATTATCAATGCTCCGCTCCCTTAAGTAGTAGGGTGATGATATATAGCCTAAAACCTTCCTCGATAAATGGACTACCCAACACTGAAAGAATCATTCAAATCGGACCAGTAGTTCAAGAGATTAGCGCGTTCAAACAAACAAACAAACTCTGCAGCTTTATAATATGTATTATTAGTATAGATTTTTATACAATTGCCTACAAACGAATCATAAACTTTATGAAGCCTGAGTTACATACATACATACAGATATACGCGCGTAACACATTACCCTCCCTGGCGCAGTTGGGTAAAAACCCCCATCATAAAAAAAACAATCGCTAAAAGCTTGAAACTAAATTGTGTTGCTTAGTGTTAAAATATAGAAAAATTCATTTGTTCCGATATTTCGTACGAATATCGGTAGATGTCTCCCACTGTCGCCGTAAGACGGATATATGCATAGAAGAATTTGGATGGTTTCAGGCGAAGGTTCTGTGGCTTAGTGGTCAGTGTTCCCCCTGTATGTATGTTGCATGAATAATTAGCATACTAAATGCCTTAAAAGAACTAAATGTTAAAACAATCCACATACCAAAAAGGCGAAAGCAATCTTCATTGCCGTACTTGGGTTTCACTTCACAATGTCTTTTAAACGTGCCCACTTCGAACTATCATGGCCTTTTATATACCAACTGGTAATGTTATTTACTTAATACAATAATATATTTAATAAATTCTAAGCATGTTTTGTCGCCTTTCGATGCGCCATCAGTTATAATTAACTGCGAATTGTCATTATAATGCGTGAAATCTTTTTGTAAATTTGTATTTTACCCAACTGCGAAGGTACTACCGAGGGTGATTGGTTACGCACATATATATGTATGTATGTATGTACCTATACGTAGGTACACATATATTGTTTAAAAGAAAATCGCGGGAGCACGAGGCTCTGGCGTACACGGATTGTTTTTACAAAAGGCGAAGCAAATTGATTTTGACAGGCTTTGTATGTAAAGCCAAGCTGCTCGTTTACGAAGTCAACTCGGGCGTCGGAGGTCGATGAATGACCTCCGCCACCTATGAGCGCAGGCCTGGGGGTGACAGGTGGAGCAGGCAGTAGCAGGACGCGAGGGCGACGCGCCTCGCGCGCCTCCCAGTTTCCGTGGACGAATTGGGGACTCTGTAGTCCCCACACACTAGGAGAGGGCCAGATCGTGAGAGATGGCCCTGAGTCGGCCGGGGTGCGAGGGATATGCCTGTCAACCTCACCTTCGGCAACCAAAGCGACCCACAGGCGGCGTGCGTTTTAGTCGGTTCGAGCCCGACCTAACCTTTTCCATCGACTCCAGTGGCGGGATACCCGTGGGGATTTTGCGCTCGTTAAAAATTTACCAATTCCGATTATTTTGATACGAATGTCTTATACATATATATATATATATATAATTAAAGACTCACAAAAAAGCCGCATGGTTCCCGTCAGAGTAGAATTTGGACCACCCCATCTCTTCCCATGTGGTGTCGTAAAAGGCCACTAAGGGATAGGGGGGCCCGAAATACGGCAATGGGCTCACCCCCTATTACGTGGGACCGAATACAATTATTGGTGAAATGTGGGTGATAATTCACCTCTGCCAAACCCTCCGGGGATAAATGCGTGATTATATCTATGTATGTATGTACAAAAAAGCATACTGCGTAAATATATAGTAGATTTTAACACGTCACATATGACAAGACATGTTCCAAAAATTACACCGAAAAGACGAGCTATGTTATGTACTTTTGTAAATAACATATTTGTGTACAGGTGCTGGCGGTATGCGTGGTGTTAGCCATATTACAGATAAGTAAATAATATTCCGACATACCTCAGTGCCTGAAGACTCAACCAATGTGTGTTACCAGTTATGACTTACGGATCTGAAACGTGGTCCCTCACTATAGGTCTCCTAAAAAAGCTCAAAGCCGCTCAACGAGCTATGGAGAGGGCTATGCTCGGTATTTCCTTACGTGATCGCGTCAGAAATGATGATATTCGTAGGAGAACAAAAGTAACCGACGTAGCCCAGCGGATTAGCTCGTTGAAGTGGCAATGGGCGGGACACATAGCGCGCAGAACAGATGGCCGATGGAGCATTCCCTCCATCCTCCCATGGTCATCCCTGCCTCACGGCGTACTGACCGAATCACGGGAGAGTGCCCGTTGCGGTTTGCTTAATAGCTTCTCCGCGGGCACAGTTCTTGACTCCCTACAAATTCTTGTTCCGTCCCCAGCCGGATTCTCCCCCTACGGGGCTGGCTTTCTACTATGATGAAACCCCCCTAATGGGGTTGACGTGCACAGTTATGTTACTGCGCGTCCTGCTGGCCGGTGTTTCTATGATGATCCATTTTCGAATGCTCGCCTAATAGAGTGCCAAGAGTGTGCGAAAGTCCTAAATGCAAGAAAAGCTTCTCTACAACTTACCAGTTCGTGGTGCCACAGTGGTCCCTCCACGTTCCGCTCGATCGAGTGTATGGTTTCCAGCATCAGTTCCCTGTCGGTGACGTACAACTTACAATCCCAAAGTGCGTGATCGCGGCTTTCTTGGTCGTGCTCACCGCACGGGCATGCTGCCGTGTCGTTCAAGCCTAGCTGATGTAGCCGTTCCTTGAAGCAGCCATGTCCGGTCAGGAGTTGGGAAACGACAAAGTCCGGTTCGATCCACCTGTATTTAAGCCTCACGACAACATCTGGAAAGAAGCTATATAGATTACGCCCTTTGGGGCTTGTTTCCCATCGTTCTTGCCAAAGGGAGACGACCTCACCTCTCACAGTAGCCTTGAGCCGCCTGCGCTCCCTGGGGGCCAGCTGGTTTCCCTCCTCCGCAACTCGTCCCGCACGACAGACCTCCAGATCGGCAGGTAGAACCCCCGCAAGCACTGGGAGTGCTGCGGTACTACACGTTCTGTAGGCCTTCGTGAGAAGTATTAAGGCGCGCCGTTGAGTTCTCAATAAAGTCACAATAATCCCGAGGTTGGACGTGCATCGGTACCATACAGCCGCAGCATAGGTGACAGTAGCAACATAGGTCCCTGCATACAGGACCCGTAGTGCCGGGAATCTAACACCCCACCTAGTCGCGGATATCCGGGATACCTTGCCGAAGCAATTCGCCGCTTTCTCGCCAATAATTCGTGCATGCGGACTGTAGGACCTAGCCCCGTCCAGAGTAACACCGAGCACCTTTGCCTGTGATACATGTGTGATAGAGACGCCGTCCATACGAATGGTTGGCGGTCTTTTGAAGTTACCCTTGTACGTTAATGCCATTGACTTACCGGGTGAGAAACCCAGTCGATTTCGGGCGCCCCACCCGGATATCGCCTTTAGCATGACGTCCGCGTGTCGCTCAATCTCGGCGCGAGACGTCGCCTCTATCACAACGGTCACATCATCGGCATATGCGATCAAATGCACTCCCTCGGGCCTGGGCAGCAAGAGGAGGTCATTGAGGAGGAGGTTCCAAAGTGTCGGGCCGAGAACTGACCCCTGTGGACATCCCATGGTGTTTGACTTCCATGACGACGTGGTGCCTGCAATAAGACCAACGCGACGGTTACTAAAGTAGTTAGTGATCATTCTATACAGGTTCGGTGGTGCACCACACTGTTTGAGCTTCACTAGGATCATAGGCCACCACGCGTTGTCAAATGCTCCAGATATGTCCAGAAAGATCAGCTGTACGTAGGGAGCCTTCGAGTTATTGGTTATGGCGTTTAGATGGTTAAGCGCCGTGACAGTAGACCGTCCGCGAGTAAAACCGTGCTGAGACTCAGATATGTTACTGTACAGGCAGGGAGCGCAGGCCGCTATTACGCGTTCAAGTACCTTGCCTAGGATGGGCAGCAGCGTGATGGGTCTATACGCCTTAGGATCCGAGAGAGGCTTACCGTCTCCCTTCTGCAGGACTGTGAGTCGGCCCACCTTCCAAAGATCGGGGAAGACACCCTCCACAATACACTTGCGGTACATCGTAAGCATTTCGGACGAGGTAGCTTTCCAGGCCCGCTTGACGATGACCGACGTGATCCCGTCCATGCCTGGTGCTGTGTTGGGCAGTGACCTAATAATTCGATCAACTGTTTCCCCTTCCGGGGCTGGCATGTCCTCGCCGGGGGGTGCGATCGCTGCTGCGACACGCACCTGCCGGTGGTAGGGAGTATCGGCATCAGGCATATCATCCGGGTAGAGCGATGATAATAACTGCTCCATGGTGGCCCCCGTTGTCGTTGCGTAGCCTTCCGCTAGACGCGCCCCGTAGAGGATGATAGGGGGGGGCTTGTCGCGGCCATTGGCCTCTCTGTAAGCCAAACCCCACGGGTCCTCGTTTCCGGAGTCGGCCATTTTGCGGAAGTGCTCGACTTCAGCTGTTTTCATGGCCGCCTTGTACTCGCCCCTCAGCATGCGCAGAGTTGCGTGACGTTGTTCTTGCATAGGGCAATTGTCACGCTTCGATCGCTGCCATGCCCTGCGGGCTCTATTAACCTTACGGCGGTACTCATCCAGCGATGGGGACCACCATTCGTATTTCCCGCAGCTTTTCTTAGTACATTTCCCCAAGTAATCCCTAGCGGTTTGAGTAAGGATGTTGGAGTATCGCACGCTATACTCCGAGGCAGACAGACCGGAGTGAAGCTTGTCCATCCTTGCATGCAGTGCGGAGCAGAAGGAGGGCCAATCCACTCCCTGCACTCCGAACCGATCCAAGGTGGTCTCGGTCATATCTTGGGTTACATTCGCGGCATCTCCAGATAGTCTGAAGGTGATCAGCCGGTGATCCGCCAAACTGCGAACGTCGTGCACAGTCCAGTCACTGACGTTGACCCCTCTGGTAGAAAGGGTGAGATCGATGTTTGATTCACCCATCGGGCCGTTAAAAGTAGGTAGTTGACCTGGAGCATTGTGCAGTAGGAGGTCCTTGGAAAGGATGAACCCCTCCATTTCACTCCTTTTCTGTACCTCTACGGCTGTCCTTCCAGTGTACTGGCGCCTTTCACAGTACCACATAGGTGAATGGGCGTTACTGTCCACGCCGATGAGGATAGGGCCTCTCGGGAGCTGATGTAGTACGTTTTCTAAGTGCTCTATGTGAGTACTGATATTGTGGCCCCACTGGAAGTACGCAGAAATCACGTGAAGGCTCTGCGATCCACTGGTTAGGTGAATCACACAGCAATGCGTGGTACTAAGGTGTTCGAGGAGCGTCGCAGCAGCATTCGGATTCGAGACTACGATTCCGGCTTTAGGGTCGGCGCCACATTGCAAGATACCTGCTCTGTGCTTGTACTGGTCTTGAACCAGTATGAGGTCCAGTTTATGCAGTGGACCTACTCTAGCTAGCAGTTCAGTGGTAGCAGACTCTGAGCCTTGTAGATTCAGCTGACCAACCACTATCTGGGAGCACCTATCCATACTGGATCATATTAGCGGCCAGTGCTTCGGCATGCAGGCGGGCCGGGCAACTTGGCGCGGCGGTGGAATGGCTGGCTGCATCCTTCCGCTTGAAGCGTTTACAGGTTGCGCAGCAGGAGGTAGTTGACTGACACTCCTTATTATTGTGCCCGGTTTCGCCACACTTACCGCACGTCATTTCTTTGGCGCGGCAGTATTTTTCGGGGTGACCATATTGCTGGCACTTAGTGCAGCATGTGGACCTGATATGGTCAGTGACCTCAGCCTCGTCCCAGCCGATATATACGCGTCCGAGCGATATCAGCGCGTCACGAGCAGCCCTAGAGCATTCCAGCACAACCAGATATTTGTTCCCGATGGCCGATGGAGCAAAAAAGTTCTGGAATGGCGACCGCGTACGGGCAAACGTAGCGTAGGACGCCCAACGGCCAGGTGGAAGGACGACTCATCAAGGTCGCCGGGAAGCGCTGGATGCGGGCTGCTTTAAAAATCGGTCATTCTGGAAGTCTGTGAGAGAGGCCTATGTTCAGCAGTGGACTATATGTGGCTGACATGATGAAATAATATTCATTTTATTACTCGACTACGGCGAAGCCAAAGGCGGGTTATGATTTTGACAGGCTATGTATTTATGTAAGTATGTAGGTTCATCTGTTCCCTCATAGCTCCTGAATTACTTATTAGAACTGGACAAATGAGGTATCATTAGAAGCGTCTTGGTCGTCCGCTGGTTATAGGCTGTTCAATTGTCCATTACCCATACGTATATTCATCAGTATGTAGGTTCATTTGTTCCCTCATAGCTCCTGAATTACTTTTTAGAACTGGACAAATGAGGTATCCTTAGAAGCGTCTTGGTCGTCCGCTGGTTATAGGCTGTTCAATTGTCCATTACCCATACCAGTAGGCTACCGCGTTCAGCAGTCCATTACCCATACCACTAGGCTACCGCGTTTAGCAGTCCATTACCCATACCACTAGGCTACCGCGTTTAGCAGTCCATTACCCATACCACTAGGCTACCGCGTTCAGCAGTCCATTACCCATACCACTAGGCTACCGCGTTTAGCAGTCCATTATCCATACCACTAGGCTACCGCGTTCAGCAGTCCATTACCCATACCACTAGGCTACCGCGTTCAGCAGTCCCTACCCATACCACTAGGCTACCGGGTTCAGCAGTTCATTACCCATACCACTAGGCTACCGCGTTCAGCAGTCCCTACCCATACCACTAGGCTACCGCGTTCAGCAGTCCATTACCCATACCACTAGGCTACCGCGTTTAGCAGTCCATTACCCATACCACTAGGCTACCGCGTTCAGCAGTCCATTACCCATACCACTAGGCTACCGCGTTCAGCAGTCCATTACCCATACCACTAGGCTACCGCGTTTAGCAGTCCATTATCCATACCACTAGGCTACCGCGTTCAGCAGTCCATTACCCATACCACTAGGCTACCGCGTTCAGCAGTCCCTACCCATACCACTAGGCTACCGGGTTCAGCAGTTCATTACCCATACCACTAGGCTACCGCGTTCAGCAGTCCCTACCCATACCACTAGGCTACCGCGTTCAGCAGTCCATTACCCATACCACTAGGCTACCGCGTCCAGCAGTCCATTACCCATACCACTAGGCTACCGCGTTCAGCAGTCCATTACCCATACCACTAGGCTACCGCGTTCAGCAGTCCATTACCCATACCACTAGGCTACCGCGTTCAGCAGTTCATTACCCATACCAGTAGGCTACCGCGTTCAGCAGTCCATTACCCATACCACTAGGCTACCGCGTTCAGCAGTCCATTACCCATACCACTAGGCTACCGCGTTCATCAGTCCATTACCCATACCACTAGGCTACCGCGTTCAGCAGTCCATTACCCATACCAGTAGGCTACCGCGTATAATAATAACAGGTCAATAAATAATAAAAACATTTCTTTTCTAACATATTTATTAAGATATGTTATATGCTAATATAATATTGTAAAGAATGAAAGACAGTGAAGATAGATTGAAAAAAGTGAACGCTCAAGACGGGACTTCAACCCGCGACCAATCCTTTACAGGGAGAATACTATTACCAATGAGCTATAGAGTCACACATCTTGGATGTTTAAAATTCTCCTTATACATGTACAACCGTGTTGCGGAGACGGTGGCGCCATCTACCGATGTTTTTACGACTTCTTCATCCTAGCGTTAATTCGAGTCGCATCCGGAGGTTTCTATCAAAGAATCAATTTCATTTATTCAGTTTAGGCACACAAAGAGCACATATGAACGTCAAGAAATAATATAAAAATATTAAATGATGTAAAAATAAACCATTGGAAAATGATTCTTTCGCTGGTTCGGTAGATTAGTTCTACTGAGAAGATACCAGCAAGAAACTCAGCGAACTACATTAGAACTAGATTATTTTTCTGTTTTAAATTTGCTTTGGTTTACAATTTATTTTGTGCGAGCAAGCAAGAGACTTATGTTGACCACGCATTAACATCATTAAGGTACTCATCCACTTTATAGTAACCTTTACTCATTAAAGTTTTTTTCACTTCTTTTTTAAATTTATTTATTGGCATATTAATCAAGTCTTGATGAATTTTATTAAATATTTTTATGTTATATATTTCACTTCGAAGTCTAGGGTCCGCTCTACCATCTGACCTCCACAACCCAAAGACAATATCGAAGTATTGCAGCTACACCAGTTGTTGGGCTACTTAAGGCTTTACCTGCCCGTAACGACTGCCAGAGATCGTATGGCGACCGAAACCAACGGCTGAACGTGCTCTCCGAGGCACTTATTCATGCATACAAATATTTGCACTGAGCAGAGATCGAGCCCGCACCTCCTGTGGAGCTGCCGCGTTCACTAACCACACGCCACAGAGGCTGCCTTCTTACTAACTATCGGAAACAATAAATGATGTCACAATCATTTGTAAGAATAGTTTTTGCTGTTTTCTTGATAATTTCTTTAGTTTCTGCGTGGCTCCCGGCATAGTAGAATTAGGACCACCCCATCTCTTCCCATGCGGTGTCGTTTAAAGCGACTAAGGAATATGGCTGTTTAACATCAGACAGATATATACAGCCCAGACTCAGCCTCAGATGCATGGTTCGAGTCAACAATAGTGCCCGGAATACGGCAATAGGCTCACTGTTACGTGGGACCGAATACAATTATTGGTGAAATGTGAGTGTTAATTCACGTCTGCCTAACCCTCCAGGGATAAAGGCGAGATTATATGTATTATTAATTATGTATGTTCTTTAGTTTTCACTTTTTGCAACCCAAATGGATAACAGATTACTTTATTTAAAATTTTATCAATTTAACATGTTATGGTTTAGCGGTGTTCTGGGCAGATTACTCTCTGGTTAAGCTGGTTCTGGTGTATCTGGAGACAAAAAAAGAGATAAAATGAGATTGAGAGAAAAAATATAAGTACTACAAGACTGTTGAGTGAACTTTAACTTCAACTTTATACCACTCGGTCGGTAGACAAGCACACGGCCCACCTAATGGAAAGTGCTTACCATGGCGGACGTGTGCAACACCAAGGGAGTCACACTCGCGCTGCCAACCCTGTAAGCACAAGAGTTTCTGTGTCGTCAGTATAAAAGACAAGCTTTTGATCTTCCCACTGACAGCACAAAAACTCTCCAGTGAGTTCTGGCTACCCTACTCACCGCCGGGAATACAACTTGAGGTTATTATGGCCGCAGTATTCTGTAGGGTGGAGGTACTTCCCCAGTCGGACTGCTCAATTGGACGGAAATACCACCGTGTCCTACCTCCTTATTGGAGTGGTTTTACCAAGTAATTAGTATAAAAAGGGAGACAAAATTAATAAATGAAATTTTAATCATTTAGTGTGCTAACTATTCAAAATCGATAAGATGGAAAAAATGGAAACGGTCCAGGCGGGGCTCGAACCCACGACCTGTCCACACATGATTATAAATTTAAAACTACTGGTCCGAACTATATCAAATATGTATTGATCAAATGGCAATTATTCTGCAAAGAACTTTAAAAAAAAACACGTACATTTTTTACGGATCAAAGAATCAAAGAATCAATTTCATTTATTCAGTTTAGGCACATAAAAAGCACGTATGAACATCAAAATTTTACAATTATGTATGTCAAGAAATAATATAAAAATATTAAATAATGTAAAAATAAACCATTGCAAAATGATTCTTTCGCTGGTTCGGTAGATTAGTTCTACTGAGAAGAGCAAGAAACTCAGCGAACTACATTAGAACTAGATTATTTTTCTTTTTTAAATTTGCTTTAGTTTACAATTTATTTTGTGCGCGCAAGCAAGAGACTTATGTAGACCACGCATTAACATCATTAAGGTACCCCCTCTACCGGAGCCAGTGGGAGAGGTTATGTCGGACTCGAACTGACCAAAATGCACGACGCCTGTGGGTCGTTTTTGATTGCCGAGGGTGAGGTTAACAGGCATATCCCTCGCACCCCGGCCGACCCAGGGCCACTTCTCTCGATCTGGCCCTCTACTCGGATGTGGGGACCACAGAGTCTCCAACTCGTCCCCGGAAATGGGGAGGCCTGCTTCTGCCCTCGCGTACTTAAATCTGAATAACCGGTGTACTTAATTATATAAAACAAAAATACCAATCTAATTGAGTACCTCCTCCTTTTTGGAAGTCGGTTAAAAATACTTACTGCCGAGAGACGCACCAGGACCGCCGGAATGAATATTTTTCGGCAAAATTTCCCCTGAAAAATGTTAAGTTCATCAAAACAACTGTTAGTGATAGGCCGGCCATTGTGCATTTAACTGTAACTTTAATTATGACTGTTGTAAATCTATACTAATATTATAAAGAGGAAAGATTTATATTTTTGTGTGTAACGAATAAACACAAAAAGTATTGGACCGATTTTAATAATTCTTTTTTCATTAGAAAGCTACATTCTTCGTGAGTAACATAGGCTACTTTTTATGCCGATATTCCCATGGGATCAGGATTTACGCGGGTGAAACCGCGGCGCGGTGCTAGTCTTTTATAATATTGGTGTGCAATAAAGAATTATCTATCTATGTAACAACAAGAGTAAATTAAGATATAATATTGTTACGTTTCCATACCTCAAAAGGAATAATTTATACATATTTGAACCGCACTAATTAAGCCCTTTCAGTTGATACCAAACACGATTTATTTTTATACTACTTCGGTGGCTGACAAGCGCACGGCCCACCTGATAGAAAGTGGTTACCGTGGCCTATGGACGTGTGTAACACCAGAGAAGCCACACTCGCGCTGCCGACCCTATAAGCACAGAGTTTATGTGCCGTCAGTGTAGAGGACAAAGCAGGACAAGCCTTTAGTCATCCCACTGACAGCACAAATTCTCCAGTGAGCTCTGGCTACCCTACTCACCGCTGGGAACGCAACACGAAGTTATTATAACCCCGGTATTCTGTAGGTTTCCACTCGGAGTGCTCAATTGGGCGAAAATACCGCCGTGTCCTACCTCCTATCAACTATGTTTAACTCAAATTTATTTTTTATCACAGTACTTTATGGCGGCTACAGGGCGCCATATTAGATTTAGTGACATGTTATATATCCTATAACCAGCAGACGACTAAGATACTTCTAAGGATACCTCATTTGTCCAGTTCTAATAAGTGGTTGAGGAGCTATGAGGGAACAAATGAATCTACATACGTACATATATGTATAGCTTGCCAAAATCATAACACTCCTTTTGCTTCGTAGTCGGTTAAAAACAGAACTGTCTGTCTGTCTGTGAATGCCTTTTTTCTAAGGAATGAGTGGAGGGGAGGTATCAAGTGGAAATTCATACCCCATACCATTTGTATATCAATGCCCCATACTCTGGTTCATAATGTCTTGAGACTGAGCATAAATCAAACTTCTATGTCAACGCCTTCAACATATAATTACGGTTTACGTACTTAGCTTAAGTTACGGAACCTTCGGTGCGCGAGTCCGACTCGCGCTTGACCGGCTTTTTTATCATTATATTGTGGTTACCAGCCGAGTAGAATTAGGGCCACTTCCCATGCGGTGTCGTACAAGGCGACTAAGAGATAGGGCTGTTTAACATCAGACAAATATTAGGTCTTCACCTATGAAATCGCCGAAATATTCTTACAGATTCATGAGTTCGTTATTCCTGTAATTTAATAGCTATTTCCATTATTTTCATTTTTATGAGAGTTGATTTTAAGATTTTACAACTCTACGTAGACATACTGCCAAGTATTTTACACGTGCAGCCTGTGGACCAACTATACGCAGCGTACCGTCAGCGCTTTACGTGTCCTATATAATAATGGCTATAGAATGCTGATGGGGTTGCCTCGCTTCTGCAGTGCTTCAGGTATGTTTGCGCAAAGTCATACAAATGATTTCGCTGCAATATGGCGCAAAAAAACAGCCTCCTTGCTCTGCAGAGTTCGGGCCAGCTCCAACAGTATTTTGCAAATGTTTGCAGAAAGGCACGACTCGCCTGTTTTGAACCATTGTACGCGTAGATGTATGTATGCCGTACAATTGGTCTCTAAATAGTTTTAGTTTAGTTTTAAAATGTCATTTAATTTATTTACTAATATAGTCCTAAGTATATTGTTACTAACAAAATATGAATCAATGCGTTCGAAATAAAATATATTTTATTTTATTTCTTTTTTATTTATTAAATTTTATTTTTATTGGTCGCTTGATAAATTAATATCGATCTTCAAAAACAGTACTTCCTAAATGCTATCATCCATTTTGATGATAAATTTCGTATTACTTTTTTACAGCTGTCAATTTTCAAAAATATAATAAAGTGTTTGTTAGCTTAATGTTGTCTCATTCATACGTAAAAAAATCATAATATTGGGATTTGTCATTCCTAAAAAAAATGCTAAACTGTTAGTGCTGTAAATTGGGTTTCCTCCAATTTCTTAAAAAAAAAAAAGCAATTTCATATGTATCGACCGACCTATTATATACAGCCCGGACCTAGCCTCAGATGCATGGCTCGAGTCAACAATGGTGTATTTGAAAAAAAAAGACATAATATTTACCATCGTTAACGTTCGATGATGCAGCAGCAATCATGAACACTGCCAAAACCTGCACAAAGGAAATTATTCAAGTATACTGGATACTGGGCGCAAATTGCCGATGTTCAGGACACCAGGGAGAGAAATACCACTATAAAGAAGAAATCTAGGAGGTAGGACACGACTGTATTCCCTTCCCAAATGAGCAGTCCAACTGGAGAAGTATCTCCGCCCTACAGAACACCGTGGCCTTAATAACCTCGTGTTGTGTTCCCGGCGGTGAGCAGAGTAGTCAGAGCTTTAGTCACAGCTAACTGGAGAGTTTTAATGCTGTCAGTGGGAAGACCAAAGGCTTGCTCCGCTTTGTCTTCTGCACTGATGGTAAGAAACTCTATTATTATAGGGTCAGCAGCACGAGTGTAACACCCCTGGTGTCGCACACGTCCATAAGCCATGGTAGCCTCTTTCAGTTAGGTGGGCCGTCTTTTTTTTATACCACTTAGGTGGCAGCCAAGCACACGGCCCACCTGATGGAAAGTGATCACCGTGGTCTATGGACGCGTGCGAAACCAAGAGAGTCACACTCGCGCTGCCCTTTTTTCTACGTGCGCAGAATCCCCACAGATACCTCCCCACCGCAGCCGGTGGAAGAGGTTATGTCGGACTCGAACCGACTAAAACGCACGCCGCCTGTGGGTCGTTTTGGTTGCTGAAAGTGAGATTGACAGGCGTATCCCTCGCACCCCGCCGACCCAAGGCCATCTCTCACGATCTGGCCCTCTCCTCGGGTGTTTGGGGACTACAGATCCCAAACTCGTCCCATGAAACCGGGGAGGCGCGCCAGGCGCGTCGCCACCGTGGCTTGCTTCTGCTGCGGGTGACAGGCGGCCCCACCAGTCACCCTCAGGCCTGCGCTCATGGGGGGCGGAGGTCGTTCATCGACCTCCGACGCCCGAGTTGCCTTCGTAAGCAGGCAACTTGGCTTGCGATCCTTCGTCGCTCCCGCTCCGCCTCCTCCTTCACGAGCATTACTTGCTCGCAGAAGGAGGCACCGGCAACCCACGCATTCGCGCAGCGGACCATCGCCGCGCTGCCAACCCTGCAATCATTGAGAGTTTCTATGCCGTCAATGTAAAAGAAAAAGCTGGACAAGCTTTTGGTCTTTCCACTGACAGCACAAAAACCCTCCAGTGAGCTCTGGCTACCTTACTCACCGCCGGGAACACAATACGAGGTTATTATAGCCGCGGTATTCTGTAGTGCGGAGGTACTTCCCCAGTCGGACTGCTCAATTGGACGGAAATACCGTCGTATCCTACCTCCTCCGTCTGCCAACTAAGCCGTATAAAAAAATAACTTACCATTAAAAAGAGGGCGTGGAAGAATTTCATTATTACGCTTGGCTTTCTCTTCAGTGAATGTTAACACCTCACATGTTAGCTCTTATATATTGGGGGAATCACTCGTTCAATTACAAATATATGCTAATTGTTTGATACCCATTTCAATTGGTTGCTAGATAACTATAGCTAGGTAATGCAATAACATTGAAAAGAATTGATGCGACTGTACATAATTTTTATTTATTTATTTATTCAACTTTATGCACAGTAATTTTGTACAAAGGCGGACTTAATGCCAAAGGCATTATCTAACAGTCAAACTTAGGGTGATGCAGAGATACATTGAGGTAGGTGCAGGCAAATTAATAATCCATTTATTATCATATTGTCTATGTTCACAATAATAATACATACATTATACATACACACTATAATGCATAAGAAATTCATACACATACTTTTATATATATTAGGTACTTATATATTTTGTATAAAATATACTTATCTATCTATCTATATATATAAAAATTCTGTACAAGGTTCTTACAGAAAAAATATTAAGAAAATCTCTCAGAAAGATTGAAAAATATACCTGCATTTAATTTTGCATATTTTAAAAAAGCTCGTTACGAATGTCAATGTCATTCAAGTCAATAAAGTAGTGCATCAAATTTACGCTAAGGCGGTACGAAGTTCGCCGGGTCAGCTAGTATAACATAAACTTACCTATACTTATATAATTAATTATACATAATGATAAATTATATCTAACATTGAGGTTTTACACATTACTGTGACTAGGGGCTACTGTAGAGGAACGAGTTGGGGACTTTGTAGTCCCCATACACCCGAGGAGAGGGCCTGTTCGTGAGAGATGGCCCTGCGTCGGCCGGGGTGCGAGGGATATTCCTATCAACCTCACCTTCGGCAACCAAAGCGACCCACATTCGGCGTACGTTTTAGTCGGTTCGAGTCCGACATAACCTCTTCCACCGGCTCCGGTGGGGAGACCTCCCACTGTCGCCGTAAGACGGATGATTAACCAAGAAACCTCCTTCGCTCCCACTGTCGCTCATGCACCGCCTCTTCCTTCACGAGCATAACTTACTCGCAGGAAGAGGCGCTGGCTATCGACACATCCGCGCATTGAACCATCGCCGCGAGCAAGGAGAACCCTCAATCCCAGGACTGCCACCAGCTCCCGTCTCAGCATCTCCCGGATACTCGGTGAGCGTGTGCAGCCCCGAGTCCTCATAGTGCCTCAGCGGTAATCACCAACATTACACACTCCTGCCATAATATACTATAATACAACTGCCTACAAACGAATCAATAAGTTTATCTAGCTTGAGTTTTGGTACAGCAAGTTCTTTTAAAATATTATACTAGCTGACCCGGCAAACGTAGTTTTGCCATGTATATTTATTTCTAGGAAACAATTTTATTTTCAATAAAAATAATTATCTACCTACAATAAGTGTGCGGGGATTTGCTTGTAATCGAAAGCGTTGTAGACAGTAAAAGTATGCTTAGTTTAGGCACAGATAACATAGTACTAAAGTATTTAAGTTAATTAATTAATCTAGATCAAAGTAACAAATATATCTTAAATTACAATTCTCGATAGCTATCTAAAATAAAAATATAAAAAACCGCGATGGAAAAATTGGGGTTTGATCGTAGAGGGTTAAAAATTCAAGGTTGTATGTATTTTCTAATGCTGTATCATAAAAAATATAAAAAAGTTATCTAAACATTAAATGAAAATTTTGAGGTGGACTACCCTTATCATTTAGGGGGATGAAAAATAGATGCTGTCCGATTTTCAGACCTATTCAATATGCACACAAAATTAAATGAGAATCGATCAAGCCGTTTTGGAGGAGTTTAACTGCAAACACCGCGACATGAGATTTTTTACCCGACCACAAGGAAGCCAACGGAGGGTTCTGATTTTGACAAGCTATATATGCTATGTATGTTCATCTGTTCCCTCATAGCTCCTGTACTACTTATTAAACTGGATAAATGAGGTAAGAAGTGTCTTGGTCGTTCGCTGGTTATACTCTATATAACGTATCACTGAATCAATCAAGCGGTCATAAAATACTGTGTTATAAAATAAATTTGTGATAAAAAACCCTCTTTGGTGTCATCTGAAAGGACTTAATTAGAAAATTACAAATTTGTATAAATTATAGGTGTTGCTTACTCCAAAATAATATAAATAAAAAAATCTGTTGAAAACTAAAAGCTGACTACTGCAAAAACATACTTTAAAAATTATTAAACAAGAAAATATCAAGGATAGCCGTGGTCGTATGCCACTTAGTCTAACAAGATAATACATTCTAGAAATAAGTGGCATACGACCACGGCTATCATTGATATTTTCTTGTTTAATTCTTTTTGAAGCGTGATTTTTCAGTAGAAAGTCGGTTAACTTAACTTATTTTTTAATATATTAGGTAGATATTGTCTAGGTATTATATGAAATACCGGATTATCCACATTGCCAGTGACACCTCCATTATACACAGCGATATCCTAAGTTGTTCTTACCTAACTTTGTACATATCTATTTTATTGTAGGTACATTGGTAAATAATGCACATACAAAACTGCTCAACTTAGCATCTAATGCATAATTAAGTAAAAACCACATTCAGAATATTCGATCAAGAACCAAGCGTTTCGGTGACTCTTTCCTTTGTCGCACCATTAAGGCCTGGAATTCATTACCAGCTCACGTGTTTCCTTCTTCCTACAGTACCGGGTCCTTTAACCGAGGCGTGAAAAAGTATTTGATGAGGCCGTCAAGCTGAGTGTCACCATTGTCACATGGTATGTCAGTGGTGATCCTCTTATCTGAGACTTGCCTTAAGCTTACCATCAGGCAAGGCGAGGTCTAATTGACGTGTCCCATATAAAAATAAAGTCGAATTGATAACATCCTCCTTATTTGAAAACAACTATAGATAAATAAATAGTGCCAATGGAATCCAAGATCCGAAAAGTCTTAGGGGTGACTGGTGGAGCCGCCTGTCACCCTGGCAGAAGCAGGCCGCGGCGGCGCGCGCCTGGCGCGCCTCCCCGTTTTCCGGGGACGAGCTGGGGACTCTGTAGTCCCCACACACCCGAGGAGAGGGCCAGATCGTGAGAGATGGCCCTGGGTCGGCCGGGGTGCGAGGGATATGCCCGTCAACCTCACCTTCGGCAACCAAAACGACCCACAGGCGGCATGCGTTTTAGTCGGTTCGAGTCCGACATAATCTCTTCCACCGGCTCCGGTGGGGAGGTATCCGTGGGGATTTTGCGCACGTAAATAAAAAAGATCCGAAATGTCTTATAAGAACTCTCAAGAGAAGAAGAGCCACGTGGTTCCCGGCAGAGTAGAATTTGGACCACCCCATCTCTTCCCATGCGGTGTCGTACAAGGCGACTAAGGGATAGGGCTGTTTAACATCAGACAGATATATACAGCCCAGACTCAATCTCAGATGCATGGATCGAGTGAACAATATCTCCCGGGAAACGGCAAAATGCTCACCCCCTATTAAGTGGGGCCAAATTTAATGATTGGTGAAATGTCAGTTTTATTTCAACTCTGCCTTACCCTCCGGGGATAAAGGAGTGATTATATGTATGTATGTATGTATGTAAAAAGAAAAAAGACGGGTTGCACTCCGGGAGTGCCGGCAGAAGTGAAAACTTCAATATTAACGTTGTGCATTTTTGATATTACGGCACGCTGTAACATTAACACACACGAACATTCGCGCAAGCGCCCTGCGCCGCCTGTCCTCTCTCCATCCGTCTTACGAATTTTCGATCAGGTCACGTGTCCTGACGCGAGTTTAGAAATTTTTACCCATTCCATAAAAGTACACAGCGCCGCTAAAGAAGTTTTCACTTCAAAAATCCAAATAGATAAAAATAAATCATATTAGATAGCACTTTAACTTTGATTTAGGTACTTAGAAATAATTTGATTCAAGCGTTGTTGTGTCGGGGGACCCCGGATCGATCCAATAATAATTATTTGGGAGTCCTTTATCAGTTTTTTTTCCACTTAAGTGGCAGACAAGTCACCTAAGTGATAGAAAAACATTTTAAAGTAATTAATATTCAAATCGATTTAGATGCGAAAATCGAGTCCTAATCTATTTAAACAGTTAGCATTTAATTAAAATGGTAATTTTGTGTAACATTATCTACCATTTATATAAAAAAGTAAAAAGTAACTACAAAATTAAATTTTAAATTTTTAGGAGGTAGGACACGGTGGTTTTTCCACCAAATTGAGCAGTCCGACTGGGGAAGTACTTCCGCCCTACAGAAAACCGCGGCTATAATATGTAACTTTGTGTCCACGGTAACCACTTTCCATCAGGTGGGCCGTGTGTTTGTCTGCCACCTAAGTGGTATAAAAAAAATTCTTTCTTAGTGGATGTTAGCAATATGAAAAGCACCTATTGCCAAAATGTTAAGTTTAAAGCACCAGCAGTTCAAGCTCTGCGCTAATGAGTCATGCTATGAGAACAAGTAACATAATTTAATAATAGATATGACTTCGTAGCCTAACCGCGGTAGCCTAGTGGTATGGGTAATGGACAGCTGCGACGAGGTCTCGGGTTCGATACCAGGTTTTAACACACCACAATGTTACGAAATGTAGTCTTTCTTGTAATTGAATTTTACCATGGCACACACCAATGACTTTTCGATGCTTTTCGAAGTTATGTGTGTGTTTAGCGCAGGTTTATAAGTGCCCGGTTAATGTCAATAGACTCGCCACCTATTACATTGGGACCCAAACATAAACTGGCGAAATGTGTGTGCTAGCACCTCTGCCTACCCCTTCGGCGATATAGACGTGAATTTATGTATGATATGTATAAAGATAAATAGGTATGTAAAATATAATTTAATGTCTAAATTATGATGTAGCAAAAGAACATTATTCATCCAGATAAAATAAAGATTTTAGCTTGCATACATTTTCATAGAAGAAGAAAACGAGCAAAACCAGTCTTGGCAAAACGGCCATCATAGCGTGCCACAACTATAGTAAAAGATAATCACACCTTTGTCCCCGGAGGCTTAGGCAGTGGTGAATTAACACTCACATTTCACCAATCATTGTTTTCTGTGCCAAGTCTATCACCGTATTTCGAGGACTACTGTCGACTCAGAAAATGCATCTGAGGTTGAGTCTGGGCTGTATATATCTGCCTGATGTTAAACAGCCCTTTTTTACGTGCGCAAAATCCCCACGAATAAGCCCCCCCACCGTAGCCGATGGAAAAGTTTATGTTGGCCTCGAACCGACCAAAACGCACGTCGCCTCTGGGTCGTTTTTGGTTGCCGAAGGTGAGGTTGACAGGCATATCCCTCGCACCGGCCGACCCAGGGCCATCTTTCACGATCTGGCCCTGTCCTCGGGTACCAGCCCTATCTCTTAGTCGCCTTGTACGACTCCGCACGGGAAGAGATGGGGTGGTCCAAATTATCATAAAATAACACGCAATAAATCGCCATTGAATTCATTAAAAACAGTTTTATTTCAATCAATTATCCATGATTAAGCTCTACCAGCAATTTTACCGTAAATCTGTGCCATTTCTGGAAACTCATCAGCTATTATATCATTCTCATTAAAATATTTTATTCTCTCGCCAGTATCTTTATACATATCTTTGCCGGCGTATTCCATATTTTTATTATCTTTATCTTCACTTACATCTTTTATCTCACCATCTATATCAATATTTTCTTCTTTTTTCGTTATACTTTGAGTTACTGAGTTGAAATCACGAGCTTCTGTTATATCATCTCTTGTTCTGAGTATATGATCTATATTTGCTATTGCTTTATCGCCTGCGTAGTCAATTGCAGTTGTACGCACAATGTTACGAAATGTAGTCTTTCTTGTAGTTTCAGTAGTGTTGATGCTTTCTGCGGGTTAAAAATGTCAATAGAATACTTTGTCTTTATTACGAATGAGGTAAAAAGTAGAAATCAATAAAACACATCAATAAAATTGACAATAAATTTCGCAGTCATAGGTCAATAGAATCAGAATTTAATGGGACACGATGATGTTTCCGTCCTAATTGAGCAGTCCGACTGGGGTAGTACCTCCACCCTACAGAATACCGCGTCTTTATTAACCTCGTTTTGTGTTTTTTTCGGTAAGTAGGGTAGCCACAACTCACTGGAGAGTTTTTATGCTGTCAGTGGAAAGACCAAAGGCTTGTCCTGATTTTGTCTTCTGCACTGACGGCACAGAAAATCTCTGTTATTACATGGTCGGCAGCTCGGATGTCTGCCCTGGTGTTACTTTTTTTAAATTTACATAGGACACGCCAACTTGACTTCACTTCGCCTACACACGCCCATAGGTCACAGTAACCACTTTCCATCAAGGGGCCCTTCTGATTGTCTGCCGCCAAAGTTGTATTAAAAAAATCTCATCGTAAATTAGGGAAATAACAAATTCTAAAGTGCATGTATATATCTGTCTGGTGTTAAACAGCCCTATCCCTTAGTCGCCTTGTACAACACCGCATGGGAAGTGATGGGGTGGCCCAAATTCTACTCTGCCGGGAACCACGCGTCGTCGTCATTTTTTTTAATATACGACGCGCCAACTTGACTTCATGTCGCCTGATGGTAAGCTAAAGGCAAAGTCTCAGAAAAGAGGGTCACCATTACAGACACTAAGTGTTGCAATGCTGGCACCCAGCTTGACGGGCTCATCAGATATTTTTTTACGCCCCGCTTAAAGGACCCGGGACTGTAGGAAGCAGAGAACACGTGTGCTGGTAATGAATTCTAGGTCTTGGTGGTGCGGCAAAGAAAAGAGTCTCCGAACCGCTTGGTTCTTGCTCGTATATTCTGCACAGTGTGAGTGATTCTTAATATCTCACTTAATATTATGGACTCTCACTTACCTATATCATTAATATAGTCGTTCTTAAAGTCAAATGAAGTCCTCTCTTCGTTATGTTTTCTTGCATTATGTTTCCACCTCGCATAATAGTTTTCAACTGATGACTTCTTACCGACCTTCTTTGCTTTTGGTTCCCATACCTGCAGTTCCTCATCACTATCCACAGATTCTTCACTTTTGTCTTGGTCTGAATGTAGACGTGTTTGAATTTCATAAGTCGAATAAACTTTTTCGTGTTTCGTATTTGCTATCCTAGGTTGATATGAAACGAGTGGCTTAAATCTATTTTCTTTACTGTATATACTTGTACAACTCTTATTGAAATATTTATCTGCAAAAGAAGTTTCATTGTTGTTATGTGTATTGTTATCTTGTAAATAATGCATGGGTTTGAGATCGTTTGTTTCTCTATTTGTGTTAGAATCATGCCAGTCTTCATTTTTGCTATTGGACTCTTCAGAATTAGAGTTATGTATAGTTTGATAATTTATGTTACGAATGCTTTTATTTGATTCATTATGATATTTTTCTCCAGTGCTTTCTCTAACTCGAACTTTCTTTGTGATCTCTTTTGTGCTATCTACTTTAGTAGCATTCTGTTTGTCATTGAATTTAATATTCGAAACTGTTATATTCTCATTAGATTCTTTCTTTTCATCCTTCAAAATTTGATCTTTGACTTCTTTGACCTCTGCTTTATCATTCAAAGTATTTACTATTTTGTTGTCACTATTTATCTGACTTTCTATATGTTCATTTGTAATTTCAGGATTTTGAACTGCATAAGAGTTGTTGGAAGCAGTAAGTGAGCTGTTAGTAGCTGTAATATTATTTATTATATTTCTCCTAAAAGAAATTTTTGGTTCTGCCTTCGCAAAATCATCAGATGAACCACTTTCTAATGAAACAATAGAGTCTCTTAAGAAACGCCGTTGATTTTTATATGAATTATCAGCAGGAGAGGATCGGAGTCTGGTTGAGGGTTTAGCAGATTTAGACAATCTAAATTTCTTCTTTAGACGTATTAGTTTTTCTGAAGATGTCTCTTTGCCTGTCGAAAATCTGATTGGATTGTTTAACTGCGCTTGAAATTTCTTTGTAGCTGCTCCGTGTCTGAAATGTATACTTTCAGATATTATTCTATATTGGTTCGAAAGATGACTGAAAATTACTTCATCTTCCTTCTGAATACTGCCCTGATCGCATAATTTGGAACCAGCGCAACATGTGTGCTTTTCCCATTCATTTCTCAATTACACTCAATTACTTCCTAACCATATCATCTTCCACACGATTGATTCATCTTCTCTTTAGTTAGCTCTTAAACAGCCTCTGTGGTGTGGCGGTAGTGAACGCGACTGCTACGCAGGAGGCGCGGGTTCGATCCCCGCTCAGTGCAAATATTTGTATGCATGAATATGGGTATTTGCATTGGTCTGGGTGTTTCTATGTATAATATGTATGTATTTACAAAAAAAAAAGTATTTAAGTATGTTTATCCGCATTCTAGATTCCATAACACAAGCTAGTTAAGCTATGCTTACCATGGGTCTAGATAGCGTTGTGTAGAATGTTGTAGAATATTTATTATTATTATTATTATCTTCTCATTAGTCATCTTCTCCCTTAGAACCATTCACTGCCATACACAATGCTTTCCTTACGACATTAGCTTCATCCCTACGCATTACATGTCCGAACCAGGACAAACGATATTCTAAATGTAGTAAAGATGATTGGTGCTAAATTCAAACTTCCTCCAATGTACTTGTTCCTAATCTTATCCATTCTTATAATACTACTCAGCCGTCTTTCAACAGTCACCTTTACAAGCCAGTTCTCCGATCCATACAGGATATACAGAAAAATACTTACATTCTCTCTTTAATTTTATTGTTTCGCATCGTTGGAGAATTTACCATCCCAACTTCAAAAGTAGCACCTAATTTTTTAACCAATCTTATAGCTTTGAGTCTTTTTGGCTTTAGGGTACCGCTGATGTCAGCTTCCTGCCAATCATATCTTACGCTATCCTCTGGATTTCTGTGCGATAACTTTCGTCTTCCTTCCAAACGCTTCGTCGAAGTCCATGCAGATACAAACTCGGGGTATAGAGTCATAAAAGTTAGTTTCTTTTTTCTTACTTCTGTAGTCAAATACTCGTAAGCATCTGTCTCATATTTCAAATTTATATTATGTTTTGTATGGTATCTAGCCGTTTTAGAGTTTTTAGCAGTTCTAGATGGGATATGACTTGCCTGTTCAATATTGTTTAGTTTAGCAGTAATTTTAGTCATAACTTTCTGTGCGTTTTCAAAAACGTCCATAGCTTTTAAATGTTTTTTTAATTTTATAACACCAGTTTTATTAAGTAACGGTGAAGTAGTATTTACTACTCCTAGACTTTTAGGAAGATATAAACTTTTAAGTGATAATTTATTCTCATCACTTCTTAAATCAATAGTCTGATCATATTTTAGACCTAATTCTAGATATCTATCATTTTCTTTAAGAATAATTCGCTTATTCACGTCATTGTCTGTAGGTTTAATCGTAAATTCTTTTTTTTTAAATTTGGATGTTTTAACAAGCTCCTTAGCTCTTGATGGCAGCTGTCCCGACAGTTTACTCCAATATTCATCTATTTGTAACTTCAACGCTTTCCTAGCATTTTGATTTAACTTAGTATAATAATCAAATACAACAGATCTAATCCCATCTCTTACTATTTTTACAAGATCTAGATTCTTTCTAGATTTCATTCTATAAGCATCTAAATTGATCAAGAAATTATGAAACAATTCTATAGAATCTTGTCTGTACAACGAATTGATGACATCAATTAGTTCTTTTTCATTTCTATCGTATTGTTTCTTTTTCATTTTGTTAGCTATAGCTTCGAGTTTTGTTTTTATTACAGCACCCGTTTGAGTTTTGATATCTTTGAGTAAACCAGATAGGTATATTCTTAACGCTAAATTCTCTGTTAGCTCGTGAAATTTACAGCCTCTGTAATGATAGCTTGTTGCCTCATTACTGAAGGTAGCGGAAAAGTTTTCTAAATCGGTATCGTCATATTTGTTTAGTTTTGTTATTACATCTTGAATGAAGTCTGTAAACTTTTCAAACTTTAAACTGTCGTTCATGGCGCGTCGAGAGTTCCTATTGTTTTCAAAAACGTTTTTCATTTTGCTTATGACTCTTTGAACTCTATTTAAGAAGTGGATATTTTCAGCATTGTCAGAATTGTTCGACCCCAGAGCATTTTCGAGCGTTGATTTTACTATGTTGACTGTATTTTTTGGATGTGATGCCATATTAGTTGCTACGAAAATCAATTATGACAAGTTTATGCATATTAGAATAACCTAATAAGATATTGAGAGGGCTGGTTTATTCCTTGCGCAAAGGATTGGTATTGTCATTCAACGTGGCAATGCCGCCAGACTTCTAGCCACCCTCCCGGTTGACATCGATGGGGAGGAATTCTTTGATGCCTGAACGGACATGCCAACTTGACTTCACCCGTATAGTTTTTATATTTTATTTTTGTTACCCTCATGTGCATTATGTATATATACGGCACAGAAACTCTCTGTTCTTACAGGGTCGGCAGCGCGAGTGTGACTCCCCTGGTGTTGCACACGCCCATAGGTAACGGTAACCACTTCCATTAGTTGAGCCGTGTCTGCCACTTGAGTTTTTTTTGTTATACCACCTTGGTGGCAGACAAGCACACGGCCCACCTGATGGCAATTGGTTACCGGGGCCTATGGATGTGTGCAACACCAGAGGAGCCACACTCGCGCCGCTGACCCTGCAAGCACAGACCCTCTGTGCCGTCAGTTCAGAAGACAAAGCAGGACAAGCACTTAGTCCTCCCACTGATAGCACGAATTCTCCACCGAGCTCTGGTTACCCTACTCACCCCTGGCAACACAACAGGATGTTATTATGGCCGCGGTATTCTGTAGGACGGAGGTACTTCCCCAGTCGGACTGCTCAATTGTGCGGAAATACCGGTTTAAAAAAAGAAACTATGTTTCCTCCGCCAGGTGCAGGTAGGAGAAGAAGCGATTCCCACCTTCCCGGGGGTAAGATACCGGCACCGTGGTGACTACACCGGAGATAGCCCTGCGTCATCCGGGATGTGAGGGATATTACGTTGTGAGGACAGGAATGCTGACGTCGAAAATATGTGGCACACGTCCGAGCGCCTTGCGCGCTCACCAGTCGCATTCGATCCGGGCAGTAGGTTGAACACGTCCGCTTTAAGTAATAACCTTTGTAACCCTGGTAACCTTGTGTAACCAAAATTGACCGCCCTACAAAATACCGTGGCTATAATAACTTCGTGATGTGTTCCCATCGGTGAGTAGGGTAGCCAGAGCTCACTGGAGAAATTGTGCTGTCATTGGAAGGCCAAAGGCTTGTTCTGCTTTGTCTTCTACTGACGGCACAGAAACTCTGTACTTACAGGGTTGGCAGCGCGACTTGTGACTCCTCTGGTGTTACAAGCGTCCATAGGCCACGGTTACCACTTTCCATCAGGTGGGCTGTATGTTTGTCTGCCACCAAGGTGGTATAAAAAAAATTGAGTTCAGTATACATTTAACTATTCCTTCTGACTTTCTCTCTCGTGACAATTACCCGACAATAGAGACACCCCAACAATGCCTTAGGCAATTACACCCTTGAGTCAAAGGGACTCAGTGCAAAGATGTCTGACTCGCCGGTGATGAGAAACCTTTCGGCCTTAGGAGGTACTTTGCCTCACTGTATCGGTATCCGAAAACGGTGAGTTTGTGCTTAAGTGCGATAATGAAGCGTGTAATTTTAGTTTAAATACATACATTCTATTCGCCTATGTACTAGATTACTTATAAAAAAACTAATACAGGTACAACATACCTGTAGTCAATAAAAATCCATTTACAAAAAGCCATCTGATTCCTAACATTTTACGAGTGTACATTTTTATTTCTGAAACAATATAATATTTCTTTGCAACATTTCTTATCAATTATGTTTAGTTATTTGTAGCGAAAAATAATGTTGACTTCATTTTCAAACACCGGATATTATATTGAATTTAGATAAACTTATATTGAGTATTTGTTTGGTAACCTAATTTAATATTTTAAGTATTCAAACTATCACGGTCATTCACATTAGTATTAGAGCACTATCGGGATATTTACCATGTTCATGCCGCGTACAGAAATATCGGAAACTCTAAACAATACAACCTGGTAAACATACAGATAGTTCATATATATATTTAAATAAAATTTTTTAATAACAACTTACGAGGTAGGTAGGTAAGTAAATTGTATGACAATAAAATATTTCTATCGATAGTAAAATACAATTTAATGTGATGATTGTAGGTATATTTTATGACTTTACCACAACTAGCCAATGTTAACGTGATGTGAAAAGTTATTCGGTGAAAAGATTGTTTTTTTAGATGAAATTGTACCGTCAAAAGAAAAAGATACATTATTGATTGTTTGTGTGGTGACGGAGAAAGAATACAAGTATCACCATCCCATCTCATTCGAAGGGTGTCGTAAGAGGCGACTAATGGAAACATACGCAAACCATATCACTGCGAGAGAAGGACATCTCGAAATAAAACCCTGTACCAACCCGTCTGACCAGCGTGGAAACAGTAGGCCAAAGCCTCCCAACATTGGGAGAGGCCTAGTCCAGCAGTGGAGTGCGATGGGCTAGTTGAAATTGATTCTCAAGCAAAGTTGATTGGATGTGACATCAACCACAAGAGACATGAATTTAATATAAATAGGTATATTATAAGGATACAGTTGAAAGACAATAAAAAAGATATGCCTGTCAACATCACATCCGGAAACCAACAATGACCCACATGTGCCGTGCGTTTTAATCGGTTCGAGTCCGACATAACCTCTCCCACCAGCTCCAGCGGAGAGGTATCCGTGGGGATTTTCTTAGTACGTAAAAAAACCTACCTGATTCCCGAAGTAGTAGTCAATTATATTTCATTTTCATAAAATCAATTACTATTTCAGGCAAACAATGAAACTAAATAGTGATTCAATATTATTTGCCAACGATTATGTGAAAATTTGCATGCCACAGTCTGCGGCTAAACATGCTGTATTTATATATATATGTAAGACCTTATGTTACCATGTTTATGAGCAAATAAAAATTATTCTATTCTATTCTATAAGGACCTGGGAATTAAGGAGCTGGCAGTCAAGTACCTCTTAGTCAAGGAGCTGACAGTCAAGGGCCTGGTAGCCATAGACAATGCAGTCAAGGACCTGGTAATAACAGATTAGGCAGTCTTATCCATTAACCTGGAATAACCTGAGACGGTGCGCACTGTGCGGTATGAAAGAAACTTCATCCCACGCACACTCAAGCTGTGGAATGACCTCCCTGCTGCGGTTTTCCCAAGCGCCTACAATATGGGGTTCTTCAAGAGGGGCATCAGAAGGTTTCTTCATGGTCGGCATCGCGAGTGTGACACCCCTGGTGTTGCATACGTCCATAGGCCACGGTAACCGCTTCCCATCAGGTGGGCCGTGTGCTTGTCTGCCAACTAAGTGGTATAAAAAAAAAAATCTGTAAAATTGTAAACCACTCTCATACCACCAAATTTAAAGTCCTAAATTAAGTGAAAAAGGTTAGATATTACATTTTTTTAATCAGTTTTCAAGATGTCAGTCACCGGCGCAGCTATAGGTGGGCAAGCCGGTGCGGTGCACTGGGACCCCCAAGCTCAGTGTCCCTTCGGACCCAAAATAGTAAACCTCATATTGAACAAGCGAAAAAATCTTACTTTCGGAATGCGAAAATGCGTTGCAATACAAATCAAATTTATGACTGACTAGCGACCCGCCCCGGCTTCGCACGGGTGCAATGCTGATACTAAATACACTACAGAAAAACTGTGAACGTTGTATCGCCGGTACCGCAAACGCTACGTCCCGCCATTTTTAAATCTGTAATATCTTCGATTATTCTATTCATTTAAATCAACAATGTATTTTAAATCAACAATGTATTTAAGGTATTAAATTTTATAAGGATTACTGATGTATTGGTTAAAATCGCTTCGAATATTATCCATTATTTGTCGTAAAAATTAAAATGAGATAAAACTGTTTATGTGGGATTCGGTGACTCTTTCCTCTGTCGCACCATTAAAACCTGGAATTCATTACCAGCTCACGTGTTTCCTTCTTCCTACAGTCCCGGGTACTTTTAGCGGGGCGTTAAGAAGCATATGATGAGGCCTCCATGCTGAGTGTCGCCATTGTCACACGGTATGTGTAAGTAATGGAGACCCTCTTTCTGAGACTTTGCCTTCAGCTTACCATCAGGCAAGGCGAAGTCTAATTGACGTGTTCTATAAAAAAAAATATCCATAAGAGATAGACATATACCATCGTGGAGTTTTCTGTAGACCTTTTCAATGTGTACAATACTTAGTACATTAATTTGATAAATATCTGGTAAGGTTCAGCTTGCGTTTGCAATGTAAGCGGATTTTTTATTATTATTTACGACATCACATTAGAAACCTCAAAAATAACAGTATTTCTCCACTATTTAATGGATGCTATTATACATATAAACCTTCCTCTTCAATCACTCTATCTATTAAGAAAACCACATCAAAATCCGGTGCGTAGTTTAGAGACATAGGCACAGAGAAAGCGACTTTGTTTTATACTATGTAGTGATGATAATCACGCTCTAATCATGGTAACTCATACGAAAGAACTTGTAGGGAATTTTGTGCTGTGTTGAGAGGTTCGTCAGCACGTTTGGGAGGTCCCTGAGCCCTTAGGAGGCCCTCAAGCTCAGTGGCCAGAAAGTAATACTACTTATTAGTCCTGTGTACAGTAGACCTCACGAGCGCCTTTTGTCATATTTTTCTGATACCATTAATCAATCAAAGTATGAATTTCATTTATTCAGTTTAGGCACACAAAGACCACATATGAACGTCAATATTTTACAATTATGTTAAGAAATATTAAAACATAACATAACATAAACTCACGCCTATATCCCGAAGGAGAGGTGCTAGCACCCACATTTCGCAAGTTTATGTTTAGGTGCCAATGTGGTGGCGAGCCTATTGCCATTAACCGGGCACTTATAAACCTGCGATAAATACACACATAACTTCGAAAAGCATTGAAAACTCATTGGTGTGTACCATGGTAAAACCTGGGATTGAACCCAAGACCTCGTCTCGGCAGTTCATCACCCGTACCACTAGGCTACCGCTTATAATAATAACAAGTCAATAAATAATAAAAACATTTCTTTTCTAACATATTTATTAAGATATGTTATATGCTAATATAATATAGTAAAGAATGAAAGACAGTGAAGATAGATTGAAAAAAGTGAAGGCTCAAGACGAGACTTCAACCCACGACCAATCCTTTACAGGGAGAATACTATTACCAATGAGCTATAGAGTCACACATCTTGGATGTTTAAAATTCTCCTTATACATGTACAACCGTGTTGTGGAGACGGTGGCGCCATCTACCGATGTTTTTACGACTTCTTCATCCTAGCGTTAATTCCAGTCTCATCCGGAGGTTTCAATCAAAGAATCAATTTCATTTATTCACTTTAGGCACACAAAGAGCACTATGAACGTCAAAATTTTACAATTATGTATGTCAAGAAATAATATAAAATATTAAATGATGTAAAAATAAACCATTGGAAAATGATTCTTTCGCTGGTTCGGTAGATTAGTTCTACTGAGAAGATACCAGCAAGAAACTCAGCGAACTACATTAGAACTAGATTATTTTTCTGTTTTAAATTTGCTTTAGTTTACAATTTATTTTGTGCGAGCAAGCAAGAGACTTATGTTGACCACGCATTAACATCATTGAGGTACTCGTCCACTTTATAGTAACCTTTACTCATTAAAGTTTTTTTCACTTCTTTTTTAAATTTATTTATTGGCATATTAATCAAGTCTTGAGGAATTTTATTAAATATTTTTATGTTATATATTTCACTTCGAAGTCTAGGGTCCGCTCTACCATCTGACCTCCACAACCCAAAGACAATATCGAAGTATTGCAGCTAGACCAGTCGTTGGACTTCTTAAGGCTTCACCTGCCCGTAACGACTGCCAGAGATCGTATGGCGACCGGAACCAACGGCTGAACGTGCTCTCCGAGGCACTTATTCATGCATACGAATATTTGCACTAAGCAGAGATCGAACCCGCACCTCCTGTGTAGCTGCCGCGTTCACTACCCACACGCCACTGAGGCTGCCTTCTTACGAACTATCGGAAACAATAAATGATGTCACAATCATTTGTAAGAATAGTTTTTGCTGTTTTATTGATAATTTCTTTAGTTTCTGCGTGACTCCCGGCAGAGTAGAATTACGGCCACCCCATCTCTTCCATTGCGGTGTCGTACAAAGCGACTAAGGGATAGGGCTGTTTAACATCAGACAGATATATACAGCTCAGACTCAGCCTCAGATGCATGGCTCGAGTCAACAATAGTGCCCGGAATACGTCAATAGGTTCACCCCCTATTACGTAGGACCGAATACAATTATTGGTGAAATGTGAGTGTTAATTCACGTCTGCCTAACCCTCCAGGGATAAAGGCGAGATTATATGTATTATAATTATGTATGTTCTTTAGTTTTCACTTTTTGCAACCCAAATGAATAACAGATTACTTTATTTAAAATTTTATCAATTTAACATGTTATGGTGTAGCGGTGTTCTGGGCAGATTACTCTCTGGTTAAGCTGGTTCTGGTGTATCTGGAGACAAAAAAAGAGATAAAATGAGATTGAGAGAAAAAATATAAGTACTACAAGACTGTTGAGTGAACTTTAACTTCAACTTTATACCACTCGGTCGGTAGACAAGCACACGGCCCACCTAATGGAAAGTGCTTACCATGGCGGACGTGTGCAACACCAAGGGAGTCACACTCGCGCTGCCAACCCTGTAAGCACAAGAGTTTCTGTGTCGTCAGTATAAAAGACAAGCTTTTGATCTTCCCACTGACAGCACAAAAACTCTCCAGTGAGTTCTGGCTACCCTACTCACCGCCGGGAATACAACTTGAGGTTATTATGGCCGCAGTATTCTGTAGGGTGGAGGTACTTCCCCAGTCGGACTGCTCAATTGGACGGAAATACCACCGTGTCCTACCTCCTTATTGGAGTGGTTTTACCAAGTAATTAGTATAAAAAGGGAGACAAAATTAATAAATGAAATTTTAATCATTTAGTGTGCTAACTATTCAAAATCGATAAGATGGAAAAAATGGAAACGGTCCAGGCGGGGCTCGAACCCACGACCTGTCCACACATGATTATAAATTTAAAACTACTGGTCCGAACTATATCAAATATGTATTGATCAAATGGCAATTATTCTGCAAAGAACTTTAAAAAAAAACACGTACATTTTTTACGGATCAAAGAATCAAAGAATCAATTTCATTTATTCAGTTTAGGCACATAAAAAGCACGTATGAACATCATAATTTTACAATTATGTATGTCAAGAAATAATATAAAAATATTAAATAATGTAAAAATAAACCATTGCAAAATGATTCTTTCGCTGGTTCGGTAGATTAGTTCTACTGAGAAGAGCAAGAAACTCAGCGAACTACATTAGAACTAGATTATTTTTCTTTTTTAAATTTGCTTTAGTTTACAATTTATTTTGTGCGCGCAAGCAAGAGACTTATGTAGACCACGCATTAACATCATTAAGGTACCCCCTCTACCGGAGCCAGTGGGAGAGGTTATGTCGGACTCGAACTGACCAAAATGCACGACGCCTGTGGGTCGTTTTTGATTGCCGAGGGTGAGGTTAACAGGCATATCCCTCGCACCCCGGCCGACCCAGGGCCACTTCCCTCGATCTGGCCCTCTACTCGGATGTGGGGACCACAGAGTCTCCAACTCGTCCCCGGAAATGGGGAGGCCTGCTTCTGCCCTCGCGTACTTAAATCTGAATAACCGGTGTACTTAATTATATAAAACAAAAATACCAATCTAATTGAACTCCTGTACCTCCTCCTTTTTGGAAGTCGGTTAAAAATACTTACTGCCGAGAGACGCACCAGGACCGCCGGAATGAATATTTTTCGGCAAAATTTCCCCTGAAAAATGTTAAGTTCATCAAAACAACTGTTAGTGATAGGCCGGCCATTGTGCATTTAACTGTAACTTTAATTATGACTGTTGTAAATCTATACTAATATTATAAAGAGGAAAGATTTATATTTTTGTGTGTAACGAATAAACACAAAAAGTATTGGACCGATTTTAATAATTCTTTTTTCATTAGAAAGCTACATTCTTCGTGAGTAACATAGGCTACTTTTTATGCCGATATTCCCATGGGATCAGGATTTACGCGGGTGAAACCGCGGCGCGGTGCTAGTCTTTTATAATATTGGTGTGCAATAAAGAATTATCTATCTATGTAACAACAAGAGTAAATTAAGATATAATATTGTTACGTTTCCATACCTCAAAAGGAATAATTTATACATATTTGAACCGCACTAATTAAGCCCTTTCAGTTGATACCAAACACGATTTATTTTTATACTACTTCGGTGGCTGACAAGCGCACGGCCCACCTGATAGAAAGTGGTTACCGTGGCCTATGGACGTGTGTAACACCAGAGAAGCCACACTCGCGCTGCCGACCCTATAAGCACAGAGTTTATGTGCCGTCAGTGTAGAGGACAAAGCAGGACAAGCCTTTAGTCATCCCACTGACAGCACAAATTCTCCAGTGAGCTCTGGCTACCCTACTCACCGCTGGGAACGCAACACGAAGTTATTATAACCCCGGTATTCTGTAGGTTTCCACTCGGAGTGCTCAATTGGGCGAAAATACCGCCGTGTCCTACCTCCTATCAACTATGTTTAACTCAAATTTATTTTTTATCACAGTACTTTATGGCGGCTACAGGGCGCCATATTAGATTTAGTGACATGTTATATATCCTATAACCAGCAGACGACTAAGATACTTCTAAGGATACCTCATTTGTCCAGTTCTAATAAGTGGTTGAGGAGCTATGAGGGAACAAATGAATCTACATACGTACATATATGTATAGCTTGCCAAAATCATAACACTCCTTTTGCTTCGTAGTCGGTTAAAAACGGAACTGTCTGTCTGTCTGTGAATGCCTTTTTTCTAAGGAATGAGTGGAGGGGAGGTATCAAGTGGAAATTCATACCCCATACCATTTGTATATCAATGCCCCATACTCTGGTTCATAATGTCTTGAGACTGAGCATAAATCAAACTTCTATGTCAACGCCTTCAACATATAATTACGGTTTACGTACTTAGCTTAAGTTACGGAACCTTCGGTGCGCGAGTCCGACTCGCGCTTGACCGGCTTTTTTATCATTATATTGTGGTTACCAGCCGAGTAGAATTAGGGCCACTTCCCATGCGGTGTCGTACAAGGCGACTAAGAGATAGGGCTGTTTAACATCAGACAAATATTAGGTCTTCACCTATGAAATCGCCGAAATATTCTTACAGATTCATGAGTTCGTTATTCCTGTAATTTAATAGCTATTTCCATTATTTTCATTTTTATGAGAGTTGATTTTAAGATTTTACAACTCTACGTAGACATACTGCCAAGTATTTTACACGTGCAGCCTGTGGACCAACTATACGCAGCGTACCGTCAGCGCTTTACGTGTCCTATATAATAATGGCTATAGAATGCTGATGGGGTTGCCTCGCTTCTGCAGTGCTTCAGGTATGTTTGCGCAAAGTCATACAAATGATTTCGCTGCAATATGGCGCAAAAAAACAGCCTCCTTGCTCTGCAGAGTTCGGGCCAGCTCCAACAGTATTTTGCAAATGTTTGCAGAAAGGCACGACTCGCCTGTTTTGAACCATTGTACGCGTAGATGTATGTATGCCGTACAATTGGTCTCTAAATAGTTTTAGTTTAGTTTTAAAATGTCATTTAATTTATTTACTAATATAGTCCTAAGTATATTGTTACTAACAAAATATGAATCAATGCGTTCGAAATAAAATATATTTTATTTTATTTCTTTTTTATTTATTAAATTTTATTTTTATTGGTCGCTTGATAAATTAATATCGATCTTCAAAAACAGTACTTCCTAAATGCTATCATCCATTTTGATGATAAATTTCGTATTACTTTTTTACAGCTGTCAATTTTCAAAAATATAATAAAGTGTTTGTTAGCTTAATGTTGTCTCATTCATACGTAAAAAAATCATAATATTGGGATTTGTCATTCCTAAAAAAAATGCTAAACTGTTAGTGCTGTAAATTGGGTTTCCTCCAATTTCTTAAAAAAAAAAAAGCAATTTCATATGTATCGACCGACCTATTATATACAGCCCGGACCTAGCCTCAGATGCATGGCTCGAGTCAACAATGGTGTATTTGAAAAAAAAAGACATAATATTTACCATCGTTAACGTTCGATGATGCAGCAGCAATCATGAACACTGCCAAAACCTGCACAAAGGAAATTATTCAAGTATACTGGATACTGGGCGCAAATTGCCGATGTTCAGGACACCAGGGAGAGAAATACCACTATAAAGAAGAAATCTAGGAGGTAGGACACGACTGTATTCCCTTCCCAAATGAGCAGTCCAACTGGAGAAGTATCTCCGCCCTACAGAACACCGTGGCCTTAATAACCTCGTGTTGTGTTCCCGGCGGTGAGCAGAGTAGTCAGAGCTTTAGTCACAGCTAACTGGAGAGTTTTAATGCTGTCAGTGGGAAGACCAAAGGCTTGCTCCGCTTTGTCTTCTGCACTGATGGTAAGAAACTCTATTATTATAGGGTCAGCAGCACGAGTGTAACACCCCTGGTGTCGCACACGTCCATAAGCCATGGTAGCCTCTTTCAGTTAGGTGGGCCGTCTTTTTTTTATACCACTTAGGTGGCAGCCAAGCACACGGCCCACCTGATGGAAAGTGATCACCGTGGTCTATGGACGCGTGCGAAACCAAGAGAGTCACACTCGCGCTGCCCTTTTTTCTACGTGCGCAGAATCCCCACAGATACCTCCCCACCGCAGCCGGTGGAAGAGGTTATGTCGGACTCGAACCGACTAAAACGCACGCCGCCTGTGGGTCGTTTTGGTTGCTGAAAGTGAGATTGACAGGCGTATCCCTCGCACCCCGCCGACCCAAGGCCATCTCTCACGATCTGGCCCTCTCCTCGGGTGTTTGGGGACTACAGATCCCAAACTCGTCCCATGAAACCGGGGAGGCGCGCCAGGCGCGTCGCCACCGTGGCTTGCTTCTGCTGCGGGTGACAGGCGGCCCCACCAGTCACCCTCAGGCCTGCGCTCATGGGGGGCGGAGGTCGTTCATCGACCTCCGACGCCCGAGTTGCCTTCGTAAGCAGGCAACTTGGCTTGCGATCCTTCGTCGCTCCCGCTCCGCCTCCTCCTTCACGAGCATTACTTGCTCGCAGAAGGAGGCACCGGCAACCCACGCATTCGCGCAGCGGACCATCGCCGCGCTGCCAACCCTGCAATCATTGAGAGTTTCTATGCAGTCAATGTAAAAGAAAAAGCTGGACAAGCTTTTGGTCTTTCCACTGACAGCACAAAAACCCTCCAGTGAGCTCTGGCTACCTTACTCACCGCCGGGAACACAATACGAGGTTATTATAGCCGCGGTATTCTGTAGTGCGGAGGTACTTCCCCAGTCGGACTGCTCAATTGGACGGAAATACCGTCGTATCCTACCTCCTCCGTCTGCCAACTAAGCCGTATAAAAAAATAACTTACCATTAAAAAGAGGGCGTGGAAGAATTTCATTATTACGCTTGGCTTTCTCTTCAGTGAATGTTAACACCTCACATGTTAGCTCTTATATATTGGGGGAATCACTCGTTCAATTACAAATATATGCTAATTGTTTGATACCCATTTCAATTGGTTGCTAGATAACTATAGCTAGGTAATGCAATAACATTGAAAAGAATTGATGCGACTGTACATAATTTTTATTTATTTATTTATTCAACTTTATGCACAGTAATTTTGTACAAAGGCGGACTTAATGCCAAAGGCATTATCTAACAGTCAAACTTAGGGTGATGCAGAGATACATTGAGGTAGGTGCAGGCAAATTAATAATCCATTTATTATCATATTGTCTATGTTCACAATAATAATACATACATTATACATACACACTATAATGCATAAGAAATTCATACACATACTTTTATATATATTAGGTACTTATATATTTTGTATAAAATATACTTATCTATCTATCTATATATATAAAAATTCTGTACAAGGTTCTTACAGAAAAAATATTAAGAAAATCTCTCAGAAAGATTGAAAAATATACCTGCATTTAATTTTGCATATTTTAAAAAAGCTCGTTACGAATGTCAATGTCATTCAAGTCAATAAAGTAGTGCATCAAATTTACGCTAAGGCGGTACGAAGTTCGCCGGGTCAGCTAGTATAACATAAACTTACCTATACTTATATAATTAATTATACATAATGATAAATTATATCTAACATTGAGGTTTTACACATTACTGTGACTAGGGGCTACTGTAGAGGAACGAGTTGGGGACTTTGTAGTCCCCATACACCCGAGGAGAGGGCCTGTTCGTGAGAGATGGCCCTGCGTCGGCCGGGGTGCGAGGGATATTCCTATCAACCTCACCTTCGGCAACCAAAGCGACCCACATTCGGCGTACGTTTTAGTCGGTTCGAGTCCGACATAACCTCTTCCACCGGCTCCGGTGGGGAGACCTCCCACTGTCGCCGTAAGACGGATGATTAACCAAGAAACCTCCTTCGCTCCCACTGTCGCTCATGCACCGCCTCTTCCTTCACGAGCATAACTTACTCGCAGGAAGAGGCGCTGGCTATCGACACATCCGCGCATTGAACCATCGCCGCGAGCAAGGAGAACCCTCAATCCCAGGACTGCCACCAGCTCCCGTCTCAGCATCTCCCGGATACTCGGTGAGCGTGTGCAGCCCCGAGTCCTCATAGTGCCTCAGCGGTAATCACCAACATTACACACTCCTGCCATAATATACTATAATACAACTGCCTACAAACGAATCAATAAGTTTATCTAGCTTGAGTTTTGGTACAGCAAGTTCTTTTAAAATATTATACTAGCTGACCCGGCAAACGTAGTTTTGCCATGTATATTTATTTCTAGGAAACAATTTTATTTTCAATAAAAATAATTATCTACCTACAATAAGTGTGCGGGGATTTGCTTGTAATCGAAAGCGTTGTAGACAGTAAAAGTATGCTTAGTTTAGGCACAGATAACATAGTACTAAAGTATTTAAGTTAATTAATTAATCTAGATCAAAGTAACAAATATATCTTAAATTACAATTCTCGATAGCTATCTAAAATAAAAATATAAAAAACCGCGATGGAAAAATTGGGGTTTGATCGTAGAGGGTTAAAAATTCAAGGTTGTATGTATTTTCTAATGCTGTATCATAAAAAATATAAAAAAGTTATCTAAACATTAAATGAAAATTTTGAGGTGGACTACCCTTATCATTTAGGGGGATGAAAAATAGATGCTGTCCGATTTTCAGACCTATTCAATATGCACACAAAATTAAATGAGAATCGATCAAGCCGTTTTGGAGGAGTTTAACTGCAAACACCGCGACATGAGATTTTTTACCCGACCACAAGGAAGCCAACGGAGGGTTCTGATTTTGACAAGCTATATATGCTATGTATGTTCATCTGTTCCCTCATAGCTCCTGTACTACTTATTAAACTGGATAAATGAGGTAAGAAGTGTCTTGGTCGTTCGCTGGTTATACTCTATATAACGTATCACTGAATCAATCAAGCGGTCATAAAATACTGTGTTATAAAATAAATTTGTGATAAAAAACCCTCTTTGGTGTCATCTGAAAGGACTTAATTAGAAAATTACAAATTTGTATAAATTATAGGTGTTGCTTACTCCAAAATAATATAAATAAAAAAATCTGTTGAAAACTAAAAGCTGACTACTGCAAAAACATACTTTAAAAATTATTAAACAAGAAAATATCAAGGATAGCCGTGGTCGTATGCCACTTAGTCTAACAAGATAATACATTCTAGAAATAAGTGGCATACGACCACGGCTATCATTGATATTTTCTTGTTTAATTCTTTTTGAAGCGTGATTTTTCAGTAGAAAGTCGGTTAACTTAACTTATTTTTTAATATATTAGGTAGATATTGTCTAGGTATTATATGAAATACCGGATTATCCACATTGCCAGTGACACCTCCATTATACACAGCGATATCCTAAGTTGTTCTTACCTAACTTTGTACATATCTATTTTATTGTAGGTACATTGGTAAATAATGCACATACAAAACTGCTCAACTTAGCATCTAATGCATAATTAAGTAAAAACCACATTCAGAATATTCGATCAAGAACCAAGCGTTTCGGTGACTCTTTCCTTTGTCGCACCATTAAGGCCTGGAATTCATTACCAGCTCACGTGTTTCCTTCTTCCTACAGTACCGGGTCCTTTAACCGAGGCGTGAAAAAGTATTTGATGAGGCCGTCAAGCTGAGTGTCACCATTGTCACATGGTATGTCAGTGGTGATCCTCTTATCTGAGACTTGCCTTAAGCTTACCATCAGGCAAGGCGAGGTCTAATTGACGTGTCCCATATAAAAATAAAGTCGAATTGATAACATCCTCCTTATTTGAAAACAACTATAGATAAATAAATAGTGCCAATGGAATCCAAGATCCGAAAAGTCTTAGGGGTGACTGGTGGAGCCGCCTGTCACCCTGGCAGAAGCAGGCCGCGGCGGCGCGCGCCTGGCGCGCCTCCCCGTTTTCCGGGGACGAGCTGGGGACTCTGTAGTCCCCACACACCCGAGGAGAGGGCCAGATCGTGAGAGATGGCCCTGGGTCGGCCGGGGTGCGAGGGATATGCCCGTCAACCTCACCTTCGGCAACCAAAACGACCCACAGGCGGCATGCGTTTTAGTCGGTTCGAGTCCGACATAATCTCTTCCACCGGCTCCGGTGGGGAGGTATCCGTGGGGATTTTGCGCACGTAAATAAAAAAGATCCGAAATGTCTTATAAGAACTCTCAAGAGAAGAAGAGCCACGTGGTTCCCGGCAGAGTAGAATTTGGACCACCCCATCTCTTCCCATGCGGTGTCGTACAAGGCGACTAAGGGATAGGGCTGTTTAACATCAGACAGATATATACAGCCCAGACTCAATCTCAGATGCATGGATCGAGTGAACAATATCTCCCGGGAAACGGCAAAATGCTCACCCCCTATTAAGTGGGGCCAAATTTAATGATTGGTGAAATGTCAGTTTTATTTCAACTCTGCCTTACCCTCCGGGGATAAAGGAGTGATTATATGTATGTATGTATGTATGTAAAAAGAAAAAAGACGGGTTGCACTCCGGGAGTGCCGGCAGAAGTGAAAACTTCAATATTAACGTTGTGCATTTTTGATATTACGGCACGCTGTAACATTAACACACACGAACATTCGCGCAAGCGCCCTGCGCCGCCTGTCCTCTCTCCATCCGTCTTACGAATTTTCGATCAGGTCACGTGTCCTGACGCGAGTTTAGAAATTTTTACCCATTCCATAAAAGTACACAGCGCCGCTAAAGAAGTTTTCACTTCAAAAATCCAAATAGATAAAAATAAATCATATTAGATAGCACTTTAACTTTGATTTAGGTACTTAGAAATAATTTGATTCAAGCGTTGTTGTGTCGGGGGACCCCGGATCGATCCAATAATAATTATTTGGGAGTCCTTTATCAGTTTTTTTTCCACTTAAGTGGCAGACAAGTCACCTAAGTGATAGAAAAACATTTTAAAGTAATTAATATTCAAATCGATTTAGATGCGAAAATCGAGTCCTAATCTATTTAAACAGTTAGCATTTAATTAAAATGGTAATTTTGTGTAACATTATCTACCATTTATATAAAAAAGTAAAAAGTAACTACAAAATTAAATTTTAAATTTTTAGGAGGTAGGACACGGTGGTTTTTCCACCAAATTGAGCAGTCCGACTGGGGAAGTACTTCCGCCCTACAGAAAACCGCGGCTATAATATGTAACTTTGTGTCCACGGTAACCACTTTCCATCAGGTGGGCCGTGTGTTTGTCTGCCACCTAAGTGGTATAAAAAAAATTCTTTCTTAGTGGATGTTAGCAATATGAAAAGCACCTATTGCCAAAATGTTAAGTTTAAAGCACCAGCAGTTCAAGCTCTGCGCTAATGAGTCATGCTATGAGAACAAGTAACATAATTTAATAATAGATATGACTTCGTAGCCTAACCGCGGTAGCCTAGTGGTATGGGTAATGGACAGCTGCGACGAGGTCTCGGGTTCGATACCAGGTTTTAACACACCACAATGTTACGAAATGTAGTCTTTCTTGTAATTGAATTTTACCATGGCACACACCAATGACTTTTCGATGCTTTTCGAAGTTATGTGTGTGTTTAGCGCAGGTTTATAAGTGCCCGGTTAATGTCAATAGACTCGCCACCTATTACATTGGGACCCAAACATAAACTGGCGAAATGTGTGTGCTAGCACCTCTGCCTACCCCTTCGGCGATATAGACGTGAATTTATGTATGATATGTATAAAGATAAATAGGTATGTAAAATATAATTTAATGTCTAAATTATGATGTAGCAAAAGAACATTATTCATCCAGATAAAATAAAGATTTTAGCTTGCATACATTTTCATAGAAGAAGAAAACGAGCAAAACCAGTCTTGGCAAAACGGCCATCATAGCGTGCCACAACTATAGTAAAAGATAATCACACCTTTGTCCCCGGAGGCTTAGGCAGTGGTGAATTAACACTCACATTTCACCAATCATTGTTTTCTGTGCCAAGTCTATCACCGTATTTCGAGGACTACTGTCGACTCAGAAAATGCATCTGAGGTTGAGTCTGGGCTGTATATATCTGCCTGATGTTAAACAGCCCTTTTTTACGTGCGCAAAATCCCCACGAATAAGCCCCCCCACCGTAGCCGATGGAAAAGTTTATGTTGGCCTCGAACCGACCAAAACGCACGTCGCCTCTGGGTCGTTTTTGGTTGCCGAAGGTGAGGTTGACAGGCATATCCCTCGCACCGGCCGACCCAGGGCCATCTTTCACGATCTGGCCCTGTCCTCGGGTACCAGCCCTATCTCTTAGTCGCCTTGTACGACTCCGCACGGGAAGAGATGGGGTGGTCCAAATTATCATAAAATAACACGCAATAAATCGCCATTGAATTCATTAAAAACAGTTTTATTTCAATCAATTATCCATGATTAAGCTCTACCAGCAATTTTACCGTAAATCTGTGCCATTTCTGGAAACTCATCAGCTATTATATCATTCTCATTAAAATATTTTATTCTCTCGCCAGTATCTTTATACATATCTTTGCCGGCGTATTCCATATTTTTATTATCTTTATCTTCACTTACATCTTTTATCTCACCATCTATATCAATATTTTCTTCTTTTTTCGTTATACTTTGAGTTACTGAGTTGAAATCACGAGCTTCTGTTATATCATCTCTTGTTCTGAGTATATGATCTATATTTGCTATTGCTTTATCGCCTGCGTAGTCAATTGCAGTTGTACGCACAATGTTACGAAATGTAGTCTTTCTTGTAGTTTCAGTAGTGTTGATGCTTTCTGCGGGTTAAAAATGTCAATAGAATACTTTGTCTTTATTACGAATGAGGTAAAAAGTAGAAATCAATAAAACACATCAATAAAATTGACAATAAATTTCGCAGTCATAGGTCAATAGAATCAGAATTTAATGGGACACGATGATGTTTCCGTCCTAATTGAGCAGTCCGACTGGGGTAGTACCTCCACCCTACAGAATACCGCGTCTTTATTAACCTCGTTTTGTGTTTTTTTCGGTAAGTAGGGTAGCCACAACTCACTGGAGAGTTTTTATGCTGTCAGTGGAAAGACCAAAGGCTTGTCCTGATTTTGTCTTCTGCACTGACGGCACAGAAAATCTCTGTTATTACATGGTCGGCAGCTCGGATGTCTGCCCTGGTGTTACTTTTTTTAAATTTACATAGGACACGCCAACTTGACTTCACTTCGCCTACACACGCCCATAGGTCACAGTAACCACTTTCCATCAAGGGGCCCTTCTGATTGTCTGCCGCCAAAGTTGTATTAAAAAAATCTCATCGTAAATTAGGGAAATAACAAATTCTAAAGTGCATGTATATATCTGTCTGGTGTTAAACAGCCCTATCCCTTAGTCGCCTTGTACAACACCGCATGGGAAGTGATGGGGTGGCCCAAATTCTACTCTGCCGGGAACCACGCGTCGTCGTCATTTTTTTTAATATACGACGCGCCAACTTGACTTCATGTCGCCTGATGGTAAGCTAAAGGCAAAGTCTCAGAAAAGAGGGTCACCATTACAGACACTAAGTGTTGCAATGCTGGCACCCAGCTTGACGGGCTCATCAGATATTTTTTTACGCCCCGCTTAAAGGACCCGGGACTGTAGGAAGCAGAGAACACGTGTGCTGGTAATGAATTCTAGGTCTTGGTGGTGCGGCAAAGAAAAGAGTCTCCGAACCGCTTGGTTCTTGCTCGTATATTCTGCACAGTGTGAGTGATTCTTAATATCTCACTTAATATTATGGACTCTCACTTACCTATATCATTAATATAGTCGTTCTTAAAGTCAAATGAAGTCCTCTCTTCGTTATGTTTTCTTGCATTATGTTTCCACCTCGCATAATAGTTTTCAACTGATGACTTCTTACCGACCTTCTTTGCTTTTGGTTCCCATACCTGCAGTTCCTCATCACTATCCACAGATTCTTCACTTTTGTCTTGGTCTGAATGTAGACGTGTTTGAATTTCATAAGTCGAATAAACTTTTTCGTGTTTCGTATTTGCTATCCTAGGTTGATATGAAACGAGTGGCTTAAATCTATTTTCTTTACTGTATATACTTGTACAACTCTTATTGAAATATTTATCTGCAAAAGAAGTTTCATTGTTGTTATGTGTATTGTTATCTTGTAAATAATGCATGGGTTTGAGATCGTTTGTTTCTCTATTTGTGTTAGAATCATGCCAGTCTTCATTTTTGCTATTGGACTCTTCAGAATTAGAGTTATGTATAGTTTGATAATTTATGTTACGAATGCTTTTATTTGATTCATTATGATATTTTTCTCCAGTGCTTTCTCTAACTCGAACTTTCTTTGTGATCTCTTTTGTGCTATCTACTTTAGTAGCATTCTGTTTGTCATTGAATTTAATATTCGAAACTGTTATATTCTCATTAGATTCTTTCTTTTCATCCTTCAAAATTTGATCTTTGACTTCTTTGACCTCTGCTTTATCATTCAAAGTATTTACTATTTTGTTGTCACTATTTATCTGACTTTCTATATGTTCATTTGTAATTTCAGGATTTTGAACTGCATAAGAGTTGTTGGAAGCAGTAAGTGAGCTGTTAGTAGCTGTAATATTATTTATTATATTTCTCCTAAAAGAAATTTTTGGTTCTGCCTTCGCAAAATCATCAGATGAACCACTTTCTAATGAAACAATAGAGTCTCTTAAGAAACGCCGTTGATTTTTATATGAATTATCAGCAGGAGAGGATCGGAGTCTGGTTGAGGGTTTAGCAGATTTAGACAATCTAAATTTCTTCTTTAGACGTATTAGTTTTTCTGAAGATGTCTCTTTGCCTGTCGAAAATCTGATTGGATTGTTTAACTGCGCTTGAAATTTCTTTGTAGCTGCTCCGTGTCTGAAATGTATACTTTCAGATATTATTCTATATTGGTTCGAAAGATGACTGAAAATTACTTCATCTTCCTTCTGAATACTGCCCTGATCGCATAATTTGGAACCAGCGCAACATGTGTGCTTTTCCCATTCATTTCTCAATTACACTCAATTACTTCCTAACCATATCATCTTCCACACGATTGATTCATCTTCTCTTTAGTTAGCTCTTAAACAGCCTCTGTGGTGTGGCGGTAGTGAACGCGACTGCTACGCAGGAGGCGCGGGTTCGATCCCCGCTCAGTGCAAATATTTGTATGCATGAATATGGGTATTTGCATTGGTCTGGGTGTTTCTATGTATAATATGTATGTATTTACAAAAAAAAAAGTATTTAAGTATGTTTATCCGCATTCTAGATTCCATAACACAAGCTAGTTAAGCTATGCTTACCATGGGTCTAGATAGCGTTGTGTAGAATGTTGTAGAATATTTATTATTATTATTATTATCTTCTCATTAGTCATCTTCTCCCTTAGAACCATTCACTGCCATACACAATGCTTTCCTTACGACATTAGCTTCATCCCTACGCATTACATGTCCGAACCAGGACAAACGATATTCTAAATGTAGTAAAGATGATTGGTGCTAAATTCAAACTTCCTCCAATGTACTTGTTCCTAATCTTATCCATTCTTATAATACTACTCAGCCGTCTTTCAACAGTCACCTTTACAAGCCAGTTCTCCGATCCATACAGGATATACAGAAAAATACTTACATTCTCTCTTTAATTTTATTGTTTCGCATCGTTGGAGAATTTACCATCCCAACTTCAAAAGTAGCACCTAATTTTTTAACCAATCTTATAGCTTTGAGTCTTTTTGGCTTTAGGGTACCGCTGATGTCAGCTTCCTGCCAATCATATCTTACGCTATCCTCTGGATTTCTGTGCGATAACTTTCGTCTTCCTTCCAAACGCTTCGTCGAAGTCCATGCAGATACAAACTCGGGGTATAGAGTCATAAAAGTTAGTTTCTTTTTTCTTACTTCTGTAGTCAAATACTCGTAAGCATCTGTCTCATATTTCAAATTTATATTATGTTTTGTATGGTATCTAGCCGTTTTAGAGTTTTTAGCAGTTCTAGATGGGATATGACTTGCCTGTTCAATATTGTTTAGTTTAGCAGTAATTTTAGTCATAACTTTCTGTGCGTTTTCAAAAACGTCCATAGCTTTTAAATGTTTTTTTAATTTTATAACACCAGTTTTATTAAGTAACGGTGAAGTAGTATTTACTACTCCTAGACTTTTAGGAAGATATAAACTTTTAAGTGATAATTTATTCTCATCACTTCTTAAATCAATAGTCTGATCATATTTTAGACCTAATTCTAGATATCTATCATTTTCTTTAAGAATAATTCGCTTATTCACGTCATTGTCTGTAGGTTTAATCGTAAATTCTTTTTTTTTAAATTTGGATGTTTTAACAAGCTCCTTAGCTCTTGATGGCAGCTGTCCCGACAGTTTACTCCAATATTCATCTATTTGTAACTTCAACGCTTTCCTAGCATTTTGATTTAACTTAGTATAATAATCAAATACAACAGATCTAATCCCATCTCTTACTATTTTTACAAGATCTAGATTCTTTCTAGATTTCATTCTATAAGCATCTAAATTGATCAAGAAATTATGAAACAATTCTATAGAATCTTGTCTGTACAACGAATTGATGACATCAATTAGTTCTTTTTCATTTCTATCGTATTGTTTCTTTTTCATTTTGTTAGCTATAGCTTCGAGTTTTGTTTTTATTACAGCACCCGTTTGAGTTTTGATATCTTTGAGTAAACCAGATAGGTATATTCTTAACGCTAAATTCTCTGTTAGCTCGTGAAATTTACAGCCTCTGTAATGATAGCTTGTTGCCTCATTACTGAAGGTAGCGGAAAAGTTTTCTAAATCGGTATCGTCATATTTGTTTAGTTTTGTTATTACATCTTGAATGAAGTCTGTAAACTTTTCAAACTTTAAACTGTCGTTCATGGCGCGTCGAGAGTTCCTATTGTTTTCAAAAACGTTTTTCATTTTGCTTATGACTCTTTGAACTCTATTTAAGAAGTGGATATTTTCAGCATTGTCAGAATTGTTCGACCCCAGAGCATTTTCGAGCGTTGATTTTACTATGTTGACTGTATTTTTTGGATGTGATGCCATATTAGTTGCTACGAAAATCAATTATGACAAGTTTATGCATATTAGAATAACCTAATAAGATATTGAGAGGGCTGGTTTATTCCTTGCGCAAAGGATTGGTATTGTCATTCAACGTGGCAATGCCGCCAGACTTCTAGCCACCCTCCCGGTTGACATCGATGGGGAGGAATTCTTTGATGCCTGAACGGACATGCCAACTTGACTTCACCCGTATAGTTTTTATATTTTATTTTTGTTACCCTCATGTGCATTATGTATATATACGGCACAGAAACTCTCTGTTCTTACAGGGTCGGCAGCGCGAGTGTGACTCCCCTGGTGTTGCACACGCCCATAGGTAACGGTAACCACTTCCATTAGTTGAGCCGTGTCTGCCACTTGAGTTTTTTTTGTTATACCACCTTGGTGGCAGACAAGCACACGGCCCACCTGATGGCAATTGGTTACCGGGGCCTATGGATGTGTGCAACACCAGAGGAGCCACACTCGCGCCGCTGACCCTGCAAGCACAGACCCTCTGTGCCGTCAGTTCAGAAGACAAAGCAGGACAAGCACTTAGTCCTCCCACTGATAGCACGAATTCTCCACCGAGCTCTGGTTACCCTACTCACCCCTGGCAACACAACAGGATGTTATTATGGCCGCGGTATTCTGTAGGACGGAGGTACTTCCCCAGTCGGACTGCTCAATTGTGCGGAAATACCGGTTTAAAAAAAGAAACTATGTTTCCTCCGCCAGGTGCAGGTAGGAGAAGAAGCGATTCCCACCTTCCCGGGGGTAAGATACCGGCACCGTGGTGACTACACCGGAGATAGCCCTGCGTCATCCGGGATGTGAGGGATATTACGTTGTGAGGACAGGAATGCTGACGTCGAAAATATGTGGCACACGTCCGAGCGCCTTGCGCGCTCACCAGTCGCATTCGATCCGGGCAGTAGGTTGAACACGTCCGCTTTAAGTAATAACCTTTGTAACCCTGGTAACCTTGTGTAACCAAAATTGACCGCCCTACAAAATACCGTGGCTATAATAACTTCGTGATGTGTTCCCATCGGTGAGTAGGGTAGCCAGAGCTCACTGGAGAAATTGTGCTGTCATTGGAAGGCCAAAGGCTTGTTCTGCTTTGTCTTCTACTGACGGCACAGAAACTCTGTACTTACAGGGTTGGCAGCGCGACTTGTGACTCCTCTGGTGTTACAAGCGTCCATAGGCCACGGTTACCACTTTCCATCAGGTGGGCTGTATGTTTGTCTGCCACCAAGGTGGTATAAAAAAAATTGAGTTCAGTATACATTTAACTATTCCTTCTGACTTTCTCTCTCGTGACAATTACCCGACAATAGAGACACCCCAACAATGCCTTAGGCAATTACACCCTTGAGTCAAAGGGACTCAGTGCAAAGATGTCTGACTCGCCGGTGATGAGAAACCTTTCGGCCTTAGGAGGTACTTTGCCTCACTGTATCGGTATCCGAAAACGGTGAGTTTGTGCTTAAGTGCGATAATGAAGCGTGTAATTTTAGTTTAAATACATACATTCTATTCGCCTATGTACTAGATTACTTATAAAAAAACTAATACAGGTACAACATACCTGTAGTCAATAAAAATCCATTTACAAAAAGCCATCTGATTCCTAACATTTTACGAGTGTACATTTTTATTTCTGAAACAATATAATATTTCTTTGCAACATTTCTTATCAATTATGTTTAGTTATTTGTAGCGAAAAACAATGTTGACTTCATTTTCAAACACCGGATATTATATTGAATTTAGATAAACTTATATTGAGTATTTGTTTGGTAACCTAATTTAATATTTTAAGTATTCAAACTATCACGGTCATTCACATTAGTATTAGAGCACTATCGGGATATTTACCATGTTCATGCCGCGTACAGAAATATCGGAAACTCTAAACAATACAACCTGGTAAACATACAGATAGTTCATATATATATTTAAATAAAATTTTTTAATAACAACTTACGAGGTAGGTAGGTAAGTAAATTGTATGACAATAAAATATTTCTATCGATAGTAAAATACAATTTAATGTGATGATTGTAGGTATATTTTATGACTTTACCACAACTAGCCAATGTTAACGTGATGTGAAAAGTTATTCGGTGAAAAGATTGTTTTTTTAGATGAAATTGTACCGTCAAAAGAAAAAGATACATTATTGATTGTTTGTGTGGTGACGGAGAAAGAATACAAGTATCACCATCCCATCTCATTCGAAGGGTGTCGTAAGAGGCGACTAATGGAAACATACGCAAACCATATCACTGCGAGAGAAGGACATCTCGAAATAAAACCCTGTACCAACCCGTCTGACCAGCGTGGAAACAGTAGGCCAAAGCCTCCCAACATTGGGAGAGGCCTAGTCCAGCAGTGGAGTGCGATGGGCTAGTTGAAATTGATTCTCAAGCAAAGTTGATTGGATGTGACATCAACCACAAGAGACATGAATTTAATATAAATAGGTATATTATAAGGATACAGTTGAAAGACAATAAAAAAGATATGCCTGTCAACATCACATCCGGAAACCAACAATGACCCACATGTGCCGTGCGTTTTAATCGGTTCGAGTCCGACATAACCTCTCCCACCAGCTCCAGCGGAGAGGTATCCGTGGGGATTTTCTTAGTACGTAAAAAAACCTACCTGATTCCCGAAGTAGTAGTCAATTATATTTCATTTTCATAAAATCAATTACTATTTCAGGCAAACAATGAAACTAAATAGTGATTCAATATTATTTGCCAACGATTATGTGAAAATTTGCATGCCACAGTCTGCGGCTAAACATGCTGTATTTATATATATATGTAAGACCTTATGTTACCATGTTTATGAGCAAATAAAAATTATTCTATTCTATTCTATAAGGACCTGGGAATTAAGGAGCTGGCAGTCAAGTACCTCTTAGTCAAGGAGCTGACAGTCAAGGGCCTGGTAGCCATAGACAATGCAGTCAAGGACCTGGTAATAACAGATTAGGCAGTCTTATCCATTAACCTGGAATAACCTGAGACGGTGCGCACTGTGCGGTATGAAAGAAACTTCATCCCACGCACACTCAAGCTGTGGAATGACCTCCCTGCTGCGGTTTTCCCAAGCGCCTACAATATGGGGTTCTTCAAGAGGGGCATCAGAAGGTTTCTTCATGGTCGGCATCGCGAGTGTGACACCCCTGGTGTTGCATACGTCCATAGGCCACGGTAACCGCTTCCCATCAGGTGGGCCGTGTGCTTGTCTGCCAACTAAGTGGTATAAAAAAAAAAATCTGTAAAATTGTAAACCACTCTCATACCACCAAATTTAAAGTCCTAAATTAAGTGAAAAAGGTTAGATATTACATTTTTTTAATCAGTTTTCAAGATGTCAGTCACCGGCGCAGCTATAGGTGGGCAAGCCGGTGCGGTGCACTGGGACCCCCAAGCTCAGTGTCCCTTCGGACCCAAAATAGTAAACCTCATATTGAACAAGCGAAAAAATCTTACTTTCGGAATGCGAAAATGCGTTGCAATACAAATCAAATTTATGACTGACTAGCGACCCGCCCCGGCTTCGCACGGGTGCAATGCTGATACTAAATACACTACAGAAAAACTGTGAACGTTGTATCGCCGGTACCGCAAACGCTACGTCCCGCCATTTTTAAATCTGTAATATCTTCGATTATTCTATTCATTTAAATCAACAATGTATTTTAAATCAACAATGTATTTAAGGTATTAAATTTTATAAGGATTACTGATGTATTGGTTAAAATCGCTTCGAATATTATCCATTATTTGTCGTAAAAATTAAAATGAGATAAAACTGTTTATGTGGGATTCGGTGACTCTTTCCTCTGTCGCACCATTAAAACCTGGAATTCATTACCAGCTCACGTGTTTCCTTCTTCCTACAGTCCCGGGTACTTTTAGCGGGGCGTTAAGAAGCATATGATGAGGCCTCCATGCTGAGTGTCGCCATTGTCACACGGTATGTGTAAGTAATGGAGACCCTCTTTCTGAGACTTTGCCTTCAGCTTACCATCAGGCAAGGCGAAGTCTAATTGACGTGTTCTATAAAAAAAAATATCCATAAGAGATAGACATATACCATCGTGGAGTTTTCTGTAGACCTTTTCAATGTGTACAATACTTAGTACATTAATTTGATAAATATCTGGTAAGGTTCAGCTTGCGTTTGCAATGTAAGCGGATTTTTTATTATTATTTACGACATCACATTAGAAACCTCAAAAATAACAGTATTTCTCCACTATTTAATGGATGCTATTATACATATAAACCTTCCTCTTCAATCACTCTATCTATTAAGAAAACCACATCAAAATCCGGTGCGTAGTTTAGAGACATAGGCACAGAGAAAGCGACTTTGTTTTATACTATGTAGTGATGATAATCACGCTCTAATCATGGTAACTCATACGAAAGAACTTGTAGGGAATTTTGTGCTGTGTTGAGAGGTTCGTCAGCACGTTTGGGAGGTCCCTGAGCCCTTAGGAGGCCCTCAAGCTCAGTGGCCAGAAAGTAATACTACTTATTAGTCCTGTGTACAGTAGACCTCACGAGCGCCTTTTGTCATATTTTTCTGATACCATTAATCAATCAAAGTATGAATTTCATTTATTCAGTTTAGGCACACAAAGACCACATATGAACGTCAATATTTTACAATTATGTTAAGAAATATTAAAACATAACATAACATAAACTCACGCCTATATCCCGAAGGAGAGGTGCTAGCACCCACATTTCGCAAGTTTATGTTTAGGTGCCAATGTGGTGGCGAGCCTATTGCCATTAACCGGGCACTTATAAACCTGCGATAAATACACACATAACTTCGAAAAGCATTGAAAACTCATTGGTGTGTACCATGGTAAAACCTGGGATTGAACCCAAGACCTCGTCTCGGCAGTTCATCACCCGTACCACTAGGCTACCGCTTATAATAATAACAAGTCAATAAATAATAAAAACATTTCTTTTCTAACATATTTATTAAGATATGTTATATGCTAATATAATATAGTAAAGAATGAAAGACAGTGAAGATAGATTGAAAAAAGTGAAGGCTCAAGACGAGACTTCAACCCACGACCAATCCTTTACAGGGAGAATACTATTACCAATGAGCTATAGAGTCACACATCTTGGATGTTTAAAATTCTCCTTATACATGTACAACCGTGTTGTGGAGACGGTGGCGCCATCTACCGATGTTTTTACGACTTCTTCATCCTAGCGTTAATTCCAGTCTCATCCGGAGGTTTCAATCAAAGAATCAATTTCATTTATTCACTTTAGGCACACAAAGAGCACTATGAACGTCAAAATTTTACAATTATGTATGTCAAGAAATAATATAAAATATTAAATGATGTAAAAATAAACCATTGGAAAATGATTCTTTCGCTGGTTCGGTAGATTAGTTCTACTGAGAAGATACCAGCAAGAAACTCAGCGAACTACATTAGAACTAGATTATTTTTCTGTTTTAAATTTGCTTTAGTTTACAATTTATTTTGTGCGAGCAAGCAAGAGACTTATGTTGACCACGCATTAACATCATTGAGGTACTCGTCCACTTTATAGTAACCTTTACTCATTAAAGTTTTTTTCACTTCTTTTTTAAATTTATTTATTGGCATATTAATCAAGTCTTGAGGAATTTTATTAAATATTTTTATGTTATATATTTCACTTCGAAGTCTAGGGTCCGCTCTACCATCTGACCTCCACAACCCAAAGACAATATCGAAGTATTGCAGCTAGACCAGTCGTTGGACTTCTTAAGGCTTCACCTGCCCGTAACGACTGCCAGAGATCGTATGGCGACCGGAACCAACGGCTGAACGTGCTCTCCGAGGCACTTATTCATGCATACGAATATTTGCACTAAGCAGAGATCGAACCCGCACCTCCTGTGTAGCTGCCGCGTTCACTACCCACACGCCACTGAGGCTGCCTTCTTACGAACTATCGGAAACAATAAATGATGTCACAATCATTTGTAAGAATAGTTTTTGCTGTTTTATTGATAATTTCTTTAGTTTCTGCGTGACTCCCGGCAGAGTAGAATTACGGCCACCCCATCTCTTCCATTGCGGTGTCGTACAAAGCGACTAAGGGATAGGGCTGTTTAACATCAGACAGATATATACAGCTCAGACTCAGCCTCAGATGCATGGCTCGAGTCAACAATAGTGCCCGGAATACGTCAATAGGTTCACCCCCTATTACGTAGGACCGAATACAATTATTGGTGAAATGTGAGTGTTAATTCACGTCTGCCTAACCCTCCAGGGATAAAGGCGAGATTATATGTATTATAATTATGTATGTTCTTTAGTTTTCACTTTTTGCAACCCAAATGAATAACAGATTACTTTATTTAAAATTTTATCAATTTAACATGTTATGGTGTAGCGGTGTTCTGGGCAGATTACTCTCTGGTTAAGCTGGTTCTGGTGTATCTGGAGACAAAAAAAGAGATAAAATGAGATTGAGAGAAAAAATATAAGTACTACAAGACTGTTGAGTGAACTTTAACTTCAACTTTATACCACTCGGTCGGTAGACAAGCACACGGCCCACCTAATGGAAAGTGCTTACCATGGCGGACGTGTGCAACACCAAGGGAGTCACACTCGCGCTGCCAACCCTGTAAGCACAAGAGTTTCTGTGTCGTCAGTATAAAAGACAAGCTTTTGATCTTCCCACTGACAGCACAAAAACTCTCCAGTGAGTTCTGGCTACCCTACTCACCGCCGGGAATACAACTTGAGGTTATTATGGCCGCAGTATTCTGTAGGGTGGAGGTACTTCCCCAGTCGGACTGCTCAATTGGACGGAAATACCACCGTGTCCTACCTCCTTATTGGAGTGGTTTTACCAAGTAATTAGTATAAAAAGGGAGACAAAATTAATAAATGAAATTTTAATCATTTAGTGTGCTAACTATTCAAAATCGATAAGATGGAAAAAATGGAAACGGTCCAGGCGGGGCTCGAACCCACGACCTGTCCACACATGATTATAAATTTAAAACTACTGGTCCGAACTATATCAAATATGTATTGATCAAATGGCAATTATTCTGCAAAGAACTTTAAAAAAAAACACGTACATTTTTTACGGATCAAAGAATCAAAGAATCAATTTCATTTATTCAGTTTAGGCACATAAAAAGCACGTATGAACATCATAATTTTACAATTATGTATGTCAAGAAATAATATAAAAATATTAAATAATGTAAAAATAAACCATTGCAAAATGATTCTTTCGCTGGTTCGGTAGATTAGTTCTACTGAGAAGAGCAAGAAACTCAGCGAACTACATTAGAACTAGATTATTTTTCTTTTTTAAATTTGCTTTAGTTTACAATTTATTTTGTGCGCGCAAGCAAGAGACTTATGTAGACCACGCATTAACATCATTAAGGTACCCCCTCTACCGGAGCCAGTGGGAGAGGTTATGTCGGACTCGAACTGACCAAAATGCACGACGCCTGTGGGTCGTTTTTGATTGCCGAGGGTGAGGTTAACAGGCATATCCCTCGCACCCCGGCCGACCCAGGGCCACTTCCCTCGATCTGGCCCTCTACTCGGATGTGGGGACCACAGAGTCTCCAACTCGTCCCCGGAAATGGGGAGGCCTGCTTCTGCCCTCGCGTACTTAAATCTGAATAACCGGTGTACTTAATTATATAAAACAAAAATACCAATCTAATTGAACTCCTGTACCTCCTCCTTTTTGGAAGTCGGTTAAAAATACTTACTGCCGAGAGACGCACCAGGACCGCCGGAATGAATATTTTTCGGCAAAATTTCCCCTGAAAAATGTTAAGTTCATCAAAACAACTGTTAGTGATAGGCCGGCCATTGTGCATTTAACTGTAACTTTAATTATGACTGTTGTAAATCTATACTAATATTATAAAGAGGAAAGATTTATATTTTTGTGTGTAACGAATAAACACAAAAAGTATTGGACCGATTTTAATAATTCTTTTTTCATTAGAAAGCTACATTCTTCGTGAGTAACATAGGCTACTTTTTATGCCGATATTCCCATGGGATCAGGATTTACGCGGGTGAAACCGCGGCGCGGTGCTAGTCTTTTATAATATTGGTGTGCAATAAAGAATTATCTATCTATGTAACAACAAGAGTAAATTAAGATATAATATTGTTACGTTTCCATACCTCAAAAGGAATAATTTATACATATTTGAACCGCACTAATTAAGCCCTTTCAGTTGATACCAAACACGATTTATTTTTATACTACTTCGGTGGCTGACAAGCGCACGGCCCACCTGATAGAAAGTGGTTACCGTGGCCTATGGACGTGTGTAACACCAGAGAAGCCACACTCGCGCTGCCGACCCTATAAGCACAGAGTTTATGTGCCGTCAGTGTAGAGGACAAAGCAGGACAAGCCTTTAGTCATCCCACTGACAGCACAAATTCTCCAGTGAGCTCTGGCTACCCTACTCACCGCTGGGAACGCAACACGAAGTTATTATAACCCCGGTATTCTGTAGGTTTCCACTCGGAGTGCTCAATTGGGCGAAAATACCGCCGTGTCCTACCTCCTATCAACTATGTTTAACTCAAATTTATTTTTTATCACAGTACTTTATGGCGGCTACAGGGCGCCATATTAGATTTAGTGACATGTTATATATCCTATAACCAGCAGACGACTAAGATACTTCTAAGGATACCTCATTTGTCCAGTTCTAATAAGTGGTTGAGGAGCTATGAGGGAACAAATGAATCTACATACGTACATATATGTATAGCTTGCCAAAATCATAACACTCCTTTTGCTTCGTAGTCGGTTAAAAACGGAACTGTCTGTCTGTCTGTGAATGCCTTTTTTCTAAGGAATGAGTGGAGGGGAGGTATCAAGTGGAAATTCATACCCCATACCATTTGTATATCAATGCCCCATACTCTGGTTCATAATGTCTTGAGACTGAGCATAAATCAAACTTCTATGTCAACGCCTTCAACATATAATTACGGTTTACGTACTTAGCTTAAGTTACGGAACCTTCGGTGCGCGAGTCCGACTCGCGCTTGACCGGCTTTTTTATCATTATATTGTGGTTACCAGCCGAGTAGAATTAGGGCCACTTCCCATGCGGTGTCGTACAAGGCGACTAAGAGATAGGGCTGTTTAACATCAGACAAATATTAGGTCTTCACCTATGAAATCGCCGAAATATTCTTACAGATTCATGAGTTCGTTATTCCTGTAATTTAATAGCTATTTCCATTATTTTCATTTTTATGAGAGTTGATTTTAAGATTTTACAACTCTACGTAGACATACTGCCAAGTATTTTACACGTGCAGCCTGTGGACCAACTATACGCAGCGTACCGTCAGCGCTTTACGTGTCCTATATAATAATGGCTATAGAATGCTGATGGGGTTGCCTCGCTTCTGCAGTGCTTCAGGTATGTTTGCGCAAAGTCATACAAATGATTTCGCTGCAATATGGCGCAAAAAAACAGCCTCCTTGCTCTGCAGAGTTCGGGCCAGCTCCAACAGTATTTTGCAAATGTTTGCTGAAAGGCACGACTCGCCTGTTTTGAACCATTGTACGCGTAGATGTATGTATGCCGTACAATTGGTCTCTAAATAGTTTTAGTTTAGTTTTAAAATGTCATTTAATTTATTTACTAATATAGTCCTAAGTATATTGTTACTAACAAAATATGAATCAATGCGTTCGAAATAAAATATATTTTATTTTATTTCTTTTTTATTTATTAAATTTTATTTTTATTGGTCGCTTGATAAATTAATATCGATCTTCAAAAACAGTACTTCCTAAATGCTAACATCCATTTTGATGATAAATTTCGTATTACTTTTTTACAGCTGTCAATTTTCAAAAATATAATAAAGTGTTTGTTAGCTTAATGTTGTCTCATTCATACGTAAAAAAATCATAATATTGGGATTTGTCATTCCTAAAAAAAATGCAAAACTGTTAGTGCTGTAAATTGGGTTTCCTCCAATTTCTTAAAAAAAAAAGCAATTTCATATGTATCGACCGACCTATTATATACAGCCCAGACCTAGCCTCAGATGCATGGCTCGAGTCAACAATGGTGTATTTGAAAAAAAAAGACATAATTTTTACCATCGTTAACGTCTGATGATGCAGCAGCAAACATGAACACTGCCAAAACCTGCACAAAGGAAATTATTCAAGTATACTGGATACTGGGCGCAAATTGCCGATGTTCAGGACACCAGGGAGAGAAATACCACTATAAAGAAGAAATCTAGGAGGTAGGACATGACTGTATTCCCTTCCCAAATGAGCAGTCCAACTGGAGAAGTATCTCCGCCCTACAGAACACCGTGGCCTTAATAACCTCGTGTTGTGTTCCCGGCGGTGAGCAGAGTAGTCAGAGCTTTAGTCACAGCTAACTGGAGAGTTTTAATGCTGTCAGTGGGAAGACCAAAGGCTTGCTCCGCTTTGTCTTCTGCACTGATGGTAAGAAACTCTATTATTATAGGGTCAGCAGCACAAGTGTAACACCCCTGGTGTCGCACACGTCCATAAGCCATGGTAGCCTCTTTCAGTTAGGTGGGCCGTCTTTTTTTTATACCACTTAGGTGGCAGCCAAGCACACGGCCCACCTGATGGAAAGTGATCACCGTGGTCTATGGACGCGTGCGAAACCAAGAGAGTCACACTCGCGCTGCCCTTTTTTCTACGTGCGCAGAATCCCCACAGATACCTCCCCACCGCAGCCGGTGGAAGAGGTTATGTCGGACTCGAACCGACTAAAACGCACGCCGCCTGTGGGTCGTTTTGGTTGCTGAAAGTGAGATTGACAGGCGTATCCCTCGCACCCCGCCGACCCAAGGCCATCTCTCACGATCTGGCCCTCTCCTCGGGTGTTTGGGGACTACAGATCCCAAACTCGTCCCATGAAACCGGGGAGGCGCGCCAGGCGCGTCGCCACCGTGGCTTGCTTCTGCTGCGGGTGACAGGCGGCCCCACCAGTCACCCTCAGGCCTGCGCTCATGGGGGGCGGAGGTCGTTCATCGACCTCCGACGCCCGAGTTGCCTTCGTAAGCAGGCAACTTGGCTTGCGATCCTTCGTCGCTCCCGCTCCGCCTCCTCCTTCACGAGCATTACTTGCTCGCAGAAGGAGGCACCGGCAACCCACGCATTCGCGCAGCGGACCATCGCCGCGCTGCCAACCCTGCAATCATTGAGAGTTTCTATGCAGTCAATGTAAAAGAAAAAGCTGGACAAGCTTTTGGTCTTTCCACTGACAGCACAAAAACCCTCCAGTGAGCTCTGGCTACCTTACTCACCTCCGGGAACACAACACGAGGTTATTATAGCCGCGGTATTCTGTAGTGCGGAGGTACTTCCCCAGTCGGACTGCTCAATTGGATGGAAATACCATCGTATCCTACCTCCTCTGTCTGCCAACTAAGCCGTATAAAAAAATAACTTACCATTAAAAAGAGGGCGTGGAAGAATTTCATTATTACGCTTGGCTTTCTCTTCAGTGAATGTTAACACCTGACGTGTTAGCTCTTATATATTGGGAGAATCACTCGTTCAATTACAAATATATGCTAATTGTTTGATACCCATTTCAATTGGTTGCTAGATAACTATAGCTAGGTAATGCAATAACATTGAAAAGAATTGATGCGACTGTACATAATTTTTATTTATTTATTTATTCAACTTTATGCACAGTAATTTTGTACAAAGGCGGACTTAATACCAAAGGCATTATCTAACAGTCAACCTTAGGGTGATGCAGAGATTTTTTTTTTTATTTAATTTCTTTCAAGCAAAAACTTATTTTCTAGATAAGTACATTGAGGTAGGTGCAGGCAAATTAATAATCCATTTATTATCATATTATCTATGTTCACAATAATAGTCCATACATTATACATACACACTATAATACATAAGAAATTCATACACATACTTTTAAATATATTAGATACTAATATATATTCGTATAATACATACTTATATAACATAAACTTACCTATACTTCTATAATTATACACAATGATAAAATATATCTAACATTGAAGTTTTACACATTACTGTGACTAGGGGCTACTGTAGAGCTGACGTACTAATTATTGAATGAAGTTTTAAAGCATTTAGTATGCTAACTATTCCTGGGTCGGCGGGGGTGCGAGGGATATGTATGTCAACCTCACCTTCGGCAACCAAAACGACCCACAGGCGGCGTGCGTTTTAGTCGATTCGAGTCCGACATAACCTCTTCCACCGGCTCCGGTGGGGAGATATCCGTGGGGATTTTAAGCACATAAAAAAATGTGTGCTAAGTATTCAAATCGATTATAATATAGAAAAATTGGATTATTTCAAGCGGGATTCAAACCCGCGATCTTAATTCCCTTACAGGAGGAACACTCTGACCACTAAGCCTCAGAACCTTCGCCCCAAACCATCCAAATTCTTCTATACATACATCCGTCTTACGGCGACGTTTAAGCGGACTCATCAAATATCAATATTTAAAATGATTGCAACATCATTCATTGGTTCCAATAGTTCGTACTAATATCGGTAGATGACTCCCAATGTCGCCGTAAGACGGATGATTAACCAAGAAACCTCCTTCTCTCCCACTGTCTCTCTTGCACCGCCTCCTCCTTCACGAGCATAACTTACTCGCAGAAGGAGGCGCTGGCTATCGACGCATCCGCGCAGTGAATCATCGCCGCGAGCAAGGAGTACCCTCACTCCAAGGACTGCCACCAGCTGCCGTCTCAGCATCTCCCACGCCGGACACTCGGTGAGCGTGTGCAGCCCCGAGTCCTCATAGCGCCTCAGCGGTAATCACCAACATTACACACTCGTGCCATAATCCTTACTAATATTATAAATGTGAAAGTAACTCTGTCTGTCTGTCTGTCTGTCTGTCTGTCTGTTACGCTTTCACGCCTAAACCACTGAACCGATTTTGCTGAAATTTCGTACAGGGGTAGATTAGATCTTGGGAAAGGACATATAGGCAATGTTTTGCCGCGATAACCGACATCTACGCAGGCGGAGCCGCGGGCGAAAGCTAGTATACTATAATACAACTGCCTACAAACGAATCAATAAGTTTATCTAGCTTGAGTTTTGGTACAGCAAGTTTTTTTTAAATATTATACTAGCTGACCCGGCAAACGTAGTTTTGCCATGTATATTATTTCTAGGAAACATTTTTTTGGTTTAATACAAATAATTATCTACCTACAATAAGTGTGCGGGGATTTGCTTGTAATCGAAAGCGTTGTAGACAGTAAAAGTATGCTTAGTTTAGGCACAGATAACATAGTACTAAATTATTTAGGTTAATTAATTAATCTAGATCAAAGTAACAAATATATCTTAAATTACAATTCTCGATAGCTATCTAAAGTAAAAATATTAAAAAATCGCGATGGAAAAATTGGGGTTTGATCGTAGAGGGTTAAAAATTCAGGGTTGTGTGTATTTTCTAATGCTGTATCTTAAAAAATATAAAAAAGTTATCTAAACATTAAATGAAAATTTCTACTAGGACTACCCTCATCGTTTAGGGGGATGAAAAATAGATGCTGTCCGATTTTCAGACCTACCCAATATGCTCACAAAATTAAATGAGAATCGATCAAGCCGATTCGGAGGAGTTTAACTACAAACACCGCGACACGAGTTGTTTACCCGACCACGACGAAGCCAACGGAGGGTTATGATTTTGACAAGCTATGTATGTATGTATGTAGGTTCATCTGTTCCCTCATAGCTCCTGTACTAGGTACTTAAAAAACTGGATAAATGAGGTTAGAAGCGCTATAATCTAATCCGCTGGTTTTACTCTATATAACGTATCACTGCATCAAATGTGGCGCCCTCTAGCGGTCATAAAATACATATAATCACGCCTATATCGCTGGAGGGTTAGGCAGATGTGAATTAACACCCACATTTCACCAATAATTGTATTCGGTCTTACGTAATAAGGGGTGAGCCGGGTACTATTGTTGACTCAAGCCATTTATCCGAGGCTGAGTCTGGGCTGTACATATCTGTCTGACGTTAAACAGCCCTATCCCTTAGTCGCTTTGTACGAAATAGCATAGGAAGAGATGGGATGGTCCAAATTCTACTATGGCGGGAACCACGCGGCTGCGCGGTCATAAAATACTGTGTTATAAAATAAATTTGTGATAAAAAACCCTGTTTGGTATCATCTGAAAGGACTTAATTAGAAAATAACAAATTTGTATAAATTATAGGTGTTGCTTACTCCAAAATAATATAAATAAAAAAATAAGTTGAAAACTAAAAGCTGACTACTGCAAAAACATACTTTAAAAATTATTAAACAAGAAAATATCAAGGATAGCCGTGGTCGTATGCCACTTAGTCTAACAAGATAATACATTCTAGAAATAAGTGGCATACGACCACGGCTATCATTGATATTTTCTTGTTTAATTCTTTTTGAAGCGTGATTTTTCAGTAGAAAGTCGGTTAACTTAACTTATTTTTTAATATATTAGATATTGTCTAGGTATTATATGAAATACCGGATTATCCACATTGCCAGTGACACCTCCATTATACACAGCGATATCCTAAGTTGTTCTTACCTAACTTTGTACATATCTATTTTATTGTAGGTACATTGGTAAATAATGCACATACAAAACTGCTCAACTTAGCATCTAATGCATAATTAAGTAAAAACCACATTCAGAATATTCGATCAAGAACCAAGCGTTTCGGTGACTCTTTCCTTTGTCGCACCATTAAGGCCTGGAATTCATTACCAGCTCACGTGTTTCCTTCTTCCTACAGTACCGGGTCCTTTAACCGAGGCGTGAAAAAGTATTTGATGAGGCCGTCAAGCTGAGTGTCACCATTGTCACATGGTATGTCAGTAGTGATCCTCTTATCTGAGACTTGCCTTAAGCTTACCATCAGGCAAGGCGAGGTCTAATTGACGTGTCCCATATAAAAATAAAGTCGAATTGATAACATCCTCCTTATTTGAAAACAACTATAGATAAATAAATAGTGCCAATGGAATCCAAGATCCGAAAAGTCTTAGGGGTGACTGGTGGAGCCGCCTGTCACCCTGGCAGAAGCAGGCCGCGGCGGCGCGCGCCTGGCGCGCCTCCCCGTTTTCCGGGGACGAGCTGGGGACTCTGTAGTCCCCACACACCCGAGGAGAGGGCCAGATCGTGAGAGATGGCCCTGGGTCGGGCGGGGTGCGAGGGATATGCCCGTCAACCTCACCTTCGGCAACCAAAACGACCCACAGGCGGCATGCGTTTTAGTCGGTTCGAGTCCGACATAATCTCTTCCACCGGCTCCGGTGGGAAGGTATCCGTGGGGATGTTGCGCACGTAAAAAAAAAGATCCGATAAATGTCTTATAAGAACTCTCAAGAGAAGAAGAGCCACGTGGTTCCCGGCAGAGTAGAATTTGGACCACCCCATCTCTTCCCATGCGGTGTCGTACAAGGCGACTAAGGGATAGGGCTGTTTAACATCAGACAGATATATACAGCCCAGACTCAATCTCAGATGCATGGATCGAGTGAACAATATCTCCCGGGAAACGGCAAAATGCTCACCCCAAATTTAATGATTGGTGAAATGTCAGTTTTATTTCAACTCTGCCTTACCCTCCGGGGATAAAGGAGTGATTATATGTATGTATGTATGTATGTAAAAAGAAAAAAGACGGGTTGCACTCCGGGAGTGCCGGCAGAAGTGAAAACTTCAATATTAACGTTGTGCATTTTTGATATTACGGCACGCTGTAACATTAACACACACGAACATTCGCGCTAGCGCCCTGCGCCGCCTGTCCTCTCTCCATCCGTCTTACGAATTTTCGATCAGGTCACATGTCCTGACGCGAGTTTAGAAATTTTTACCCATTCCAAAAAAGTACACAGCGCCGCTAAAGAAGTTTTCACTTCAAAAATCCAAATAGATAAAAATAAATCATATTAGATAGCACTTTAACTTTGATTTAGGTACTTAGAAATAATTTGATTCAAGCGTTGTTGTGTCGGGGGACCCCGGATCGATCCAATAATAATTATTTGGGAGTGCTTTATCAGTTTTTTTTCCACTTAAGTGGCAGACAAGTCACCTAAGTGATAGAAAAACATTTTAAAGTAATTAATATTCAAATCGATTTAGATACGAAAATCGAGTCCTAATCTATTTAAACAGTTAGCATTTAATTAAAATGGTAATTTTGTGTAACATTATCTACCATTTATATAAAAAAGTAAAAAGTAACTACAAAATTAAATTTTAAATTTTAAATTTTTAGGAGGTAGGACACGGTGGTTTTTCCACCCAATTGCGCAGTCCGACTGGGGAAGTACTTCCGCCCTACAGAAAACCGCGGCTATAATATGTAACTTTGTGTCCACGGTAACCACTTTCCATCAGGTGGGCCGTGTGTTTGTCTGCCACCTAAGTGGTATAAAAAAAATTCTTTCTTAGTGGATGTTAGCAATATGAAAAGCACCTATTGCCAAAATGTCAAGTTTAAAGCACCAGCAGTTCAAGCTCTGCGCTAATGAGTCATGCTATGAGAACAAGTAACATAATTTAATAATAGATATGACTTCCTAGCCTAACCGCGGTAGCCTAGTGGTATGGGTAATGGACAGCTGCGACGAGGTCTCGGGTTCGATCCCAGGTTTTACCATGGCACACACCAATGACCAGCGCTGTGCATACCCAACGAAGGGTGTGCGCAGCATTCAATGCTGGGATGGGGCCCTATTTGGGTTCGCATAGTGTGGAGTGTTGCACCCGTAGTTTAATTTTAATGTGCCTACTGTTTTGATTTCATGTACCTGCTAATTGTTATATTGCCTACCTGTTTGTATTTGGTGGGTTGCCCGCTGTGTGGGGCTTGAATAAAATATTTTTCTTTCTTTCTTTCTTTCAACGACTTTTCTATGCTTTTCGAAGTCATGTGTTATAGGACCTAAACATAAATTGGCGAAATGTGTATGCTAGCACCTAAATTATGATATAGCAAAAGAACATTATTCATCCAGACAAAATAAAGATTTTAGCTTGCATAAATTTTCATAGAAGAAGAAAACGAGCAAAACCAGTCTTGTCAAAACGGCCATCATAGAGTGCCACAACTATAGTAAAAGAAAAAATATTGCATACATATAATCACACCTTTATCCCCGGAGGCTTAGACAGAGGTGAATTAACACTCACATTTCACCAATCATTGATTTCTGTCCCAAGTCTATTGCCGTATTTCGAGCACGATTGTCGACTCAGAAAATGCATCTGAGGTTGAGCCTGGGTTGTATATATCTGCCTGATGTTAAACAGCCCTTTTTTACGTGCGCAAAATCCCCACGAATAAGCCCCCCCTCCCCCCACCGGAGCCGATGTAAAAGGTTATGTTGGCCTCGAACCGACCAAAACGCACGCCGCCTCTGTATCGTTTTTGGTTGCCGAAGGTGAGGTTTACAGGCATATCCCTCGCACCCCGGCTGACCCAGGGCCATCTCTCACGATCTGGCCATCTCCTCGGGTACCAGCTCTATCTCTTAGTCGCCTTGTACGACTCCGCACGGGAAGAGATGGGGTGGTCCAAATTATCATAAAATAACACGCAATAAATCGCCATTGAATTCATTAAAAACAGTTTTATTTCAATGAATTATCCATGATTAAGCTCTACCAGCAATTTTACCGTAAATCTGTGCCATTTCTGGAAACTCATCAGCTATTATATCATTCTCATTAAAATATTTTATTCTCTCGTCAGTATCTTTATACATATCTTTGCCAGCATATTCCATATTTTTATTATCTTTATCTTCACTTACATCTTTTATCTCACCATCTATATCAATATTTTCTTCTTTTTTCGTTATACTTTGAGTTACTGAGTTGAAATCACGAGCTTCTGTTATATCATCTCTAGTTCTGAGTATATGATCTATATTTGCTATTGCTTTATCGCCTGCATAGTCAATTGCAGTTGTACGCACAATGTTACGAAATGTAGTCTTTCTTGTAGTTTCAGTTGTGTTGATGCTTTCTGCGGGTTAAAAATGTCAATAGAATACTTTGTCTTTATTACAAATGAGGTAAGAAAGTAGAAATCAATCAAACATTTCAATAAAATTGTCAATAAATTCTATCAGAATCAGAATTTTATAGGACACGACGATATTTCCGTCATAATTGAGCAGTCCGACTGGGGAAGTACCTCCACCCTACAGAATACCGCGGCTATAATAACCTCGTTTTGTGTTTTTTTCGGTAAGTAGGGTAGCCACAACTCACTGGAGAGTTTTTATGCTGTCAGTGGAAAGACCAAAGGCTTGTCCTGATTTGTCTTCTGCACTGACGGCACAGAAAATCTCTGTTCTTACAGGGTCGGCAGTACGGGTGTCTCGCCTGGTGTTACTTTTTTTTATTTATGTACATAGGACACGCCAACTTGACTTCACTTCGCCCACACACGTCCATAGGTCACAGTAACCACTTTCCATCAAGGGGCCCTTCTGATAGTCTGCCGCCGAAGTTGTATTAAAAAAATCTCATCGTAAATTAGGGAAATAACAAATTCTAAAGTACATGTATATATTATCTGTCTGGTGTTAAACAGCCCTATCCCTCAGTCGCCTTGTACAACACCGCATGGGAAGTGATGTGGTGGCCCAAATTCTACTCTGCCGGGAACCACACGTCGTCGTCATTTCTTTCACTTCACGTCGCCTGAGTGTAAGCTAAAGGCAAAGTCTCAGAAAAGAGGGTCACCATTACAAACACTAAGTGTTACATTGCTGGCACCCAGCTTGGCGGCCTCATCAGATGCTTTTTCACGCACCGCTTAAAGGCCCCGGGACTGTAGGAAGAAGGAAACACGTGTGCTGGTAATGAATTCCAGGTCTTGGTGGTGCGGCAAAGAAGAGAGTCTCCAAACCGCTTGGTTCTTGCTCGTATATTCTGCACAGTGTCTCACTTAATATGGACTCTCACTTACCTATATCATTAATATAGTCGTCCTTAAAGTCAAATGAAGTCCTCTCTTCGTTATGTTTTCTTGCATTATGTTTCCACCTCGCATAATAGTTTTCAACTGATGACTTCTTACCGACCTTCTTTGCTTTTGGTTCCCATACCTGCAGTTCCTCATCACTATCCACAGATTCTTCACTTTTGTCTTGGTCTGAATGTAGACGTGTTTGAATTTCATTAGTCGAATATACTTTTTCGTGTTTCGTATTTGCTATCCTAGGTTGATTTGAAACGAGTGGCTTAAATCTATTTTCTTTACTGTATATACTTGTACAACTCTTATTGAAATATTTATCTGCAAAAGAAGTTTCATTGTTGTTATGTGTATTGTTATCTTGTAAATAATGTATGGGTTTGAGATTGTTTGTTTCTCTATTTGTGTTAGAATCATGCCAGTCTTCATTTTTGCTATTGGACTCTTCAGAATTAGAGTTATGTATAGTTTGATAATTTATCTTACGAATGCTTTTATTTGATTCATTATGATATTTTTCTCCAGTGCTTTCTCTAACTCGAACTTTCTTTGTGATCTCTTTTGTGCTATCTACTTTAGTAGTATTCTGTTTGTCATCGAATTTAATATTCGAAACTGTTATATTCTCATTAGATTCTTTCTTTTCACCATTCAAAATTTGATCTTTGACTTCTTTGACCTCTGCTTTATCATTCAAAGTATTTACTATTTTGTTGTCACTATCTATCTGACTTTCTATATGTTCATTTGTAATTTCAGGATTTTGAACTGCATAAGAGTTGTTGGAAGCAGTAAGTGAGCTGTTAGTAGCTGTAATATTATTTATTATATTTCTTCTAAAAGAAATTTTTGGTTCTGCCTTCGCAAAATCATCAGATGAACCACTTTCTAATGAAACAATAGAGTCTCTTAAGAAACGCCGTTGATTTTTATATGAATTATCGGCAGGAGAGGATCGGAGTCTGGTTGAGGGTTTAGCAGATTTAGACAATCTAAATTTCTTCTTTAGACGTATTAGTTTTTCTGAAGATGTCTCTTTGCCTGTCGAAAATCTGATTGGATTGTTTAACTGCGCTTGAAATTTCTTTGTAGCTGCTCCGTGTCTGAAATGTTATTATTCTATTTCAGATATTATTCTATTTTGGTTCGGAAGATGACTGAAAATTACTTCATCTTCCTTCTGAATACTGCCCTGATCGCATAATTTGGAACCAGCGCAACATGTGTGCTTTTCCCATTCATTTCTCAATTACACTCAATTACTTCCTAACCATATCATCTTCCACACGATTGATTCATCTTCTCTTTAGTCATATTCTCCCTTAGAACCATTCACTGCCATACACAATGCCTTCCTTACGACATTAGTTTCATCCCTACGCATTACATGTCCGAACCAGGACAAACGCTATTCTAAATGTAGTAAAGATGATTGGTGCTAAATTCAAACTTCCTCCAATGTACTAATTCCCAATCTTATCCATTCTTATAACACTACTCAGCCGTCTTACAACAGTCACCTTTACAAGCCAGTTCTCCGATCCATACAGGATATACAGAAAAATACTTACATTCTCTCTTTAATTTTATTGTTTCGCATCGTTGGAGAATTTACCATCCCAACTTCAAAAGTAGCACCTAATTTTTTAACCAATCTTATAGCTTTGAGTCTTTTCGGCTTTGGGGTACCGCTGATGTCAGCTTCCTGCCAATCATATCTTACGCTATCCTCTGGATTTCTGTGCGATAACTTTCGTCTTCCCTCCAAACGCTTCGTCGAAGTCCATGCAGATACAAACTCGGGGTATAGAGTCATAAAAGTTAGTTTCTTTTTTCTTACTTCTGTAGTCAAATACTCGTAAGCATCTGTCTCATATTTCAAATTTATATTATGTTTTGTATAGGATCTAGCCGTTTTAGAGTTTTTAGCAGTTCTAGATGGGATATGACTTGCCTGTTCAATATTGTTTAGTTTAGCAGTAATTTTAGTCATAACTTTCTGTGCGTTTTCAAAAACGTCCATAGCTTTTAAGTGTTTTTTTAATTTTATAATACCAGTTTTATTAAGTATCGGTGAAGTAGTAGTTACTGCTCCTAGACTTTTAGGAAGATATAAACTTTTAAGTGTTAATTTATTCTCATCACTTCTTAAATTAACAGTCTGATCATATTTTAGACCTAATTCTAAATATCTATCGTTTTCTTTAAGAATAATTCGCTTATTCACGTCATTGTCTGTAGGTTTAATCGTTAATTCTTTTTTTTTAAATTTGGATGTTTTAACAAGCTCCTTAGCTCTTGATGGCAGCTGTCCCGACAGTTTACTCCAATATTCATCTATTTGTAACTTCAACGCTCTCCTAGCATTTTGATTTAACTTAGTATAATAATCAAATACAACAGATCTAATCCCATCTCTTACTATTTTTACAAGATCTAAATTCTTTCTAGATTTCATTCTATAAGCATCTAAATTGATCAAGAAATTATGAAACAATTCCATAGAATCTTGTCTGTACAACGAATTGATGACATCAATTAGTTCTTTTTCATTTCTATCGTATTGTTTCTTGTTCATTTTGTTAGCTATAGCTTCGAGTTTTGTTTTTATTACAGCACCCGTTTGAGTTTTGATATCTTTGAGTAGACCAGATAGGTATATTCGTAACGCTAAATTCTCTGTTAGCTCATGAAATTTACAACCTCTGTAATGATAGCTTGTTGCCTCATTACTGAAGGTAGCGGAAAAGTTTTCTAAATCGGTATCGTCATATTTGTTTAGTTTTGTTATTACATCTTGAATGAAGTCTGTAAACTTTTCAAACTTTAAACTGTCGTTCATGGCACGTCGTGAGTTCCTATTGTTTTCAAAAACGTTTTTCATTTTGCTTATGACTCTTTGAACTCTATTTAAGAAGTGGATATTTTCAGCATTGTCAGAATTGTTCGACCCCAGAGCTTTTTCAAGCGTTGATTTTACTATGTTGACTGTATTTTTTGGATCTGATGCCATATTAGTTGCTACGAAAATCAATTATGACAAGTTTATGCATATTAGAATAACCTAATAAGATATTGAGAGGGCTGGTTTATTCCTTGCGCAAAGGATTGGTATTGTCATTCAACGTGGCAATGCCGCCAGACTTCTAGCCACCCTCCCGGTTGACATCGATGGGGAGGAATTCTTTGATGCCTGAACGGACATGCCAACTTGACTTCACCCGTATAGTTTTTATATTTTATTTTTGTTACCCTCATGTACATTAAGTATATATACGGCACAGAAACTCTCTGTTCTTACAGGGTCGGCAGCGCGAGTGTGACTCCCCTGGTGTTGCACACGCCCATAGGTAACGGTAACCACTTCCATTAGTTGAGCCGTGTCTGCCACTTGAGTTTTTTTTTATACCACCTTGGTGGCAGACAAGCACACGGCCCAGCTGATGAAAAGTCGTTACCGTGGCCTATGGACGTGTGTAACACCAGAGGAGTAACACTCGCACTGCCGACCCTGCAAGCACAGACCCTCTGTGCCGTCAGTTCAGTAGACAAAACAGGACAAGCACTTAGTCCTCCCACTGACAGCACGAATTATCCAGTGAGCTCTGGCTACCCTACTCACCCCTGGCAACACAACAAGAAGTTATTATGGCCGCGGTATTCTGTAGGGCGGAGGTACTTCCCCAGTCGGACTGCTCAATTCTGCGGAAATACGGGTTTAAAAAAAGAAACTATGTTTCCTCCGCCAGGTGCAGGTAGGAGAACAAGTGATTCCCACCTTCCCGGGGGTAAGATACCGGCACCGTGGTGACTTCACCCGAGGGGGTTATCTAGAACCGGAGATAGCTCTGCGTCATCCGGGATGTGAGGGATATTATGTTGTGGGGACAGGAATGCTGACGCCGAAAATATGTGGCACACGTCCGAGCGCCTGGCGCGCTCACCAGTCGCTTCGATCCGGGCAGTAGGTTGAACACGTCCACTTTAAGTAATAACCTTTGTAACTCTGGTAACCTTGTGTAACCAAAATTGACCGCCCTACAAAATACCGTGGCTATAATAACTTCGTGTTGTGTTCCCATCGGTGAGTAGGGTGGCCAGAGCTCACTGGAGAATTCGTGGTGTCATTGGAAGACCAAAGGCTTGTTCTGCTTGCAAAGGCTTCTTCTACTGACAGCACAGAAACTCTGTACTTAAAGGGTTGGCAGCGCGACTTTGACTCCTCTGGTGTTACAAGCGTCCATAGACCACGGTAACCACTTTCCATCAGGTGGGTCGTGCGCTTGTCTGCCACCTAAGTGGTATAAATAAATAATTGAGTTCAGTAAACATTTAACTATTCCTTCTGACTTTCTCTCTCGTGACAATCATCCGACAATAGAGACACCCCAACAATGTCTTAGGCAATTACCTTGAGTCGAAGGGACTCAGTGCAAAGATGTCTGACTCGCCGGTGATGAGTAACCTTTCAGCCTTAGGAGGTACTTTACCTCACTGTATCGGTATCCGAAGACGGTGTGCCTCGGTTCTCGTCCGATATATTGAGTTTGTGCTTAAGTGCGATAATGAAGCGTGTCATTTTAGTTTAAATACACACATTCTATTCGACTATGTACTAGATTACTTATAAAATAACTAATACAGGTACAACATACCTGTAGTCAATAAAAATCCATTTACAAAAAGCCCTCTGATTCCTAACATTTTACGAGTGTACATTTTTATTTCTGAAACAATATAATATTTCTTTGCAACATTTCTTATCAATTACCTATGTTTAGTTATTTGTAGCGAAAAACAATGTTGACTTCATTTTCAAACACCGGATATTATATTGAATTTAGATAAACTTATATTGAGTATTTGTTTGGTAACTTAATTTAATATTTTAAGTATTCAAACTATCACGGTCACTCACATTACCTAGTATTAGAGCACTATCGGGATATTTACCATGTTCATGCCGCGTACAGAAATATCGCAAACTCTAAACAATACAACCTGGTAAACATACAGATAGTTCATATATATATTTAAATAAAAAAATAAAATAACAACTTACGAGGTAGGTAGGTAAGTAAATTGTATGACAATAAAATATTTCTATCGATAGTAAAATACAATTTAATGTGATGATTGTAGGTATATTTTATGACTTTACCACAACTAGCCAATGTCAGCGTGATGTGAAAAGTTATTTAGTGAAAAGATTGTTCTTTTAGATGAAATTGTACCGTCAAAAGAAAAAGATACATTATTGATTGTTTGTGTGGTGACGGAGAAAGAATACAAGTATCACCATCCCATCTCATCCGAAGGGTGTCGTAAGAGGCGACTAATAGAAACATACGCAAACCATATCACTGCGAGAGAAGGAAAACTCGAAATAAAACCCTGTACCAACCCGTCTGGCCAGCGTGGAAACAGTAGGCCAAAGCCTCCCAACATTGGGAGAGGCCTAGTCCAGCAGTGAACTGCGATGGGCTACTTGATATTGATTCTAACATAACATTATAACAGATTAGGCAGTCTTATTCATTAACCTGGAATTCTGTTAATTGTAAATCACTCTCATACCACCTGACACAGCAAAAAATGCCATTTAAATCTAAACTTTATAGGTATAAGCTTAAAGTCCTAAATTAAGTGCAAAAGGTTAGGTGTTACATTTTTTTAATCAGTTTTCAAGATGTCTTTCACTGGCGCAGCTATAGGTGGGCAAGCCGGTGCGGTGCACTGGGACCCCCCAGCTTAGTGTCCCTTCGGACCCAAAATAGCAAACCTCATATTGAACAAGCGAAAAATCTTACTTTTGGAATGCGAAAATGGGTTGCAATACAAATCAAATTTATGACTGACTAGCGACCCGCCCCGGCTTCGCACGGCTGCAATGCTGATACTAAATACACTACAGAAAAACTGTGAACGTTGTATCCGCCGGTACCGCAAACGCTACGTCCCGCCATTTTTAAATCTGTAATATCTTCGATTATTCTATTCATTTAAATCAACAATGTATTTTAAATCAACAATGTATTTAAGGTATTAAATTTTATAAGGATTACTGATGTATTGGTTAAAATCGCTTCGAATATTATCCATTATTTGTCGTAAAAATTAAAATGACATAAAAATGTTTATGTGGGATTCGGTGACTCTTTCCTCTGTCGCACCATTAAAACCTGGAATTCATTACCAGCTCACGTGTTTCCTTCTTCCTACAGTCCCGGGTACTTTAAGCGGGGCGTGAAGAAGCATATAATGAGGCCGCCAAGCTGAGTGTCACCATTGTCACACGGTATGTGTAAGTAATGGTGACCCTCTTTTCTGAGACTTTGCCTTCAGCTTACCATCAGGCAAGGCGAAGTCTAATTGACGTGTTCTATAAAAAAAATATCCATAAGAGATAGACATATACCATCGTGGAGTTTTCTGTAGACCTTTTCAATGTGTACAATATTTAGTACATTATTTTGATTATAAGGTTCAGCTTGTGTTTGCAATGTAAGGGGAAAATATTTAATTATTAACGACATCACATTAGAAACCTCAAAAATAACAGTATTTCTCCACTATTTAATGGATGTTATTATACATATAAACCTTCCTCTTCAATCACTCTATCTATTAAGAAAACCACATCAAAATCCGGTGCGTAGTTTAGAGACATAGGCACTGGTGGCGCGCTTCTCATGCCACCTGAGCTAGTGGACTGTATTTTGCGGGGGGTGAAGCTAAATGTTTCATATGACACTTTACACAACAAACAAGATAGATGATCGGGTTGCCGCGGAGGTGGTTTAGGCAGTGAATGCAACCCAAGAAATTAGGAGAGGATGCACTAACCTTTATGACGCCACGTGCTGTCGGAGCCGGTGCACCGGTCTTCTCATCCTGGCTCAGGAGTTGCTGCCCACATCACTAAATCACTTGAGGGACACGAGAGGCACAATCCGATCAGTAAAGGTCTATGAAAGCGGTTAAAATCCAACAAACATTATTAATTTCTGATAGTCGCGCGCGCCGCCGCCATTGCTGATTCTAGTTCAATGCGAAAGTCAAGATGCGGCCATTTCAACCATTGGTCGGGGCGAAAACTATTGCTATCTTACTTTAAAGGTAGTGCGGGAGGGAGATGGGTATAGGGAGCGTGTGTTCAGTGTCAATCAATTGAGAAACGATTTGAATTTACTACTATTGAGCGGAAAAATACAAATTATGCTATCGGCGCAACCATTCCCCCCGGCTTGAAGGGTTACCTTCAAAACGAAAAATGCGGAACAAATCTAAAGTCTAATCTAAATCTAGGTTTGGGAAATAACAACTAAAATATAAAACTAGGTTTGAACTCGTGCCTACTGCTGGTTAGGCAGAGGGCAGAGGCGAACAACCGGGCGCAGATACGATCCGGTTGCGGTTTTAACCCGTACAACACGAGTTATCCCGCGGGAATCGGGAAAAACTTCTTCTACTACTCCTAGAGGCCAATGTAAAGGAGGCGCATTCTCAGTCATAAGGACTACCACCGTACCTACAGTAATTGGGTTGGATGGAGTATTCCATTTTTGACGCGACTGCAGCGTGTGCAAATAATCGGTTCTCCAACGATTCCAAAACGATTGGACTAATGTATCTAAAAGAGCGTGATGAGTTAGAAGGTGTATTCTATCGTCATCAACATCTATTGCGGGCAAATATTTTAGCGTACTTAAATCACCGGTCAACTCTATATGAACCGCGCGAGTTGTCATACAAATGAACAAACAAACATAAGCTTTCGTGGAGCGAATGCCACGACCACGAGCAATAGTGACTTTGAAAGGCCCAGCAAAGTCTGTGCCGGTGTGTACGAAATGTTTTGCGGATTGAACAACACGACAAGAGCGATGATCGGCCATTTCAGGCGCGATAAAACGCGGGCGGAGTTTAAAACAAGGTACACATCTGTGTACTCTAGCGCGAATCAAATTACGCGCGGAAATTATCCAGTATTTCTGTCTCAAAATAGACATTAACAAATCGGGACCAGCGTGACAATTCACCTTATGATGATAATCTACTAACAAATCTAATACGTGGTCCTTACGCGGGAGAACTACTGGATGCCTTTGTTCAAATCCTAAACTTGAATTTCTCAAACGACCACCTACTCGAATGAGTCCATCTTCCAAAAATGGTTTCAAGTGTCGGAAAGAACGACTACAAGGTTTGTTAAATTCTAAATTTTTAAATTCAGAAGCAAAATAAAATTTCTGCAACTCGCGAAGTATGACCAATTCAGCTTTATCTAAATCAGCGGCGGTTATATGACCGCGCGTAGATAAAATTCTCAAAAATCGGCCTACATAAACAACACAACGCAACAGTCTCGACCAAGACGAGACGCGATTAGCCAACAACAAAATAAGGGACTCTTCACGCGGGACCGATACAACAAGCGAGTGCTTCTTCTCCTCGGGTGGTTCGGGAACCGTAGTGGGATTGAATTGACTAACTGGCCACTTATCTAACGCGGCATGAATCCAGGACGGTCCACTAAACCATAACGGGTGATCTAAAATTTGCGAAGGAAGCAATCCACGAGAGAGACAATCGGCTGGGTGGTCGGTGCCAGCAACGTGAACGCTAATTCAGATTGAATTTTTGCCACTCTATTAGCGACGAATGTGTCCCAACGATGGGGCGAAGAGTGGGCCCAACACAAAGCGACTGTTGAGTCCGAAAAAACTAAAATTCTACTAATTTTAATGCGACTACTACAAGCATTGACGATAGAGGTGAACAACCTAACTAACAATAGTAAAGCGCATAGCTCGAGGCGTGCCAGAGAGACGACCTTACGGGGAGAGACCTTTGATTTCGCGCTTATAAGGCTAATTGAAACCTTACCTGCATTCGAGACATGAAAATAAACTACTCCTCCATACGCCTTCTCACTAGCGTCCGCGAAGCCTACTACCGTAACAACACTATGTTGCGATATACCTACATGACGCGGAATTTGTATTTGGTCAAGCACAGAAAGTTCTTTTCTAAAGCGAGCCCACAACTTAGCAATGTTGTCGGGCGCGGTGTCGTCCCAATCACAATTGGAAAGCCAAAGCTCTTTTATAAGTAGCTTGGCGTACAAAACGACAGGAGCTACGAATCCCATTACGTCCCATATCCGTGCCACACACGACAGGATAATGCGTTTAGTACAAGTTTGCGGGGTCGAACTAATTTTCAAACTAAACATATCAGATGCGGGCGACCAGCTTAAACCAAGCACCTTGTGCGTATCACTTTCATCGAATTCCTTAACCGAAGACAATCGGTGCGACGGTGGAATCGACTCTAACGCAGTTTGCGAGTTGCTCGTCCATTTCACGAGATCAAATTGACCAGCCTTCATGAGACTTATAACTTGAGCGGCCGTCTCGACAGCCTCTGCCTCGCTATCTACACTATACACGAAGTCATCCATGTATAAGCCAGTCTCAATGGTGGCTCTCGCTTTCGGAAATGCATCGCCCTCGTCAGCGGCCAACTGCTTGACGGTGCGAAGTGCGTGAAAAGGGCTAGATTTAAGCCTGAAGCAAACACGATTAAATTCGTAAACCATTAAAGGTTCTTGCGGTGAAAATCTATACAAAAATCGTTGAAACCTACGATCGGATTTGCGCACTTCAAGGCACAAAAACATTTGTCGAATATCTGCAGAGAGTGCAACAGCGAATAAGCGAAAATTTACAATTATGTCAAATAAATTACCTTGAAGATTTTGACCACAATACAAAATGTCATTAAGCGACACGGAAGTGCTAGTCTTAGCACTGCCATCCAAAACTACGCGGAGTTTAGTAGTAAGCTTATCTTCTCTAATAACTCCGTGGTGTGGGATAATGTACGAAGGCTGGGTCTCGTCAGTGTCCGCAGGCGCAGGTGAGATGTAACCTTTATCTAAATATTCGGTAACAACCTCATCATAGGCTTGCTTTAACTTTGGAGACGCCTGCATCTTTCGTTCTAAACAAAGAAAGCGTTTTTCAGCGGATACACGGGAGTCACCGAGCGAAAAAATATCTCCCTTGAAAGGGAGCGCGACAACATAACGACCCTGCTCATCACGAGTAGTCGTGCGACAATAAATCTCCTCAGCCATCTTGTCATCAGGGCTTAGGATAGGTGGGACATTGACCTCTTCAATTTCCCAAAACTTGCGGATGGTAGATTCCAGTGGCGGCTCGACGGTGCAACAGAACGAAGCAGTCGAGTGACTAAAACTATCTATAGAAGCGGGTGCGAAACCAATTATAACAAAACCAAGAACTGTTTCCAGTGCGTGCGGAGCGGGGTACGTCGGTCCCCCTTGAACCTTACGTGATAACTGGAGGTGCGGGAGAATCGAAGCGCCGATCAATATATCGACGACTCCAGGAACAGCGTAAGTCTCATCTGCTAAAGGCAAGTCTTTAAATTTCGTTAATAAAGACGTGTCAACCGGGACGGTAGGCAACTGTTCAGTTATTTTATCTGTAACGAGCGAATCCATGTCAAACCAAATATTATTATTAAAACGAGATCCAAACCTTGTTTTAACGGTGCCATGAACAGCTGACTGTAAGCCTCCAAAACCCTTCACCACTGAGCGGGTTGAACGCTTATTAACATTGAAACCAAGACGTTGACAACAATCTTGAGTAATAAAATTACTTTGCGAAGCGCCATCTAATAGCGCTCGAACAATGTGCGGTTTACCTAATGCATCAACAATAATAACGCGAGCAGTCGCGAGAACCACAGTAGTGAGCGCAGCACTAGCGGACAACGAACACAAGGTGACGTCATTCGCAGCGGTCTCCGGGCGGGCAGGACCACGCGCGAGCGCGGGCTGCGGCTGTGGCGCAGGCCGCCGTGTGCCACCGCTCGACGAACCAACTGTGCTCACATTGGATGCGGTGTTACTATTTTCAAAATGAAGTAAAGTGTGGTGTCTCGCTGAACATTTGCGACAACTATTGCTACTATTACATAAAACAACGCGGTGTTTAGTACCGAGACAATTAAAACAAAAATTATTAGCGCGAACAAATTTATAACGATCATTAGGCGATAATTTTAGGAAACCCGGACACTTGTACAATTGCGAATGATGAGTATTACACAAAGAGCAAACAGGTGATTGTACATGTGCTGGTGCGGTATTAACATAAGTATGAGTTGACCTCAGTGACTTCGATGACGCATCTATTTTACGTTCGGAACTAACAACTTTCTTCGCGCCTTCATGTTTCGATGAAGAGCGTTGCAATATTTTTATATGCTCGCGAACAAAACTTTCTAAGTCTTCGAACTTAGGAATTTTATTGCCGCAATGGTCCGACTCAAATAAACGAATGGTTTCGGAATCTAATTTCTTTAAACCCATATACAAAAATAAGAAGTCGCAGAGGTTTCGAACTTTAGGTTCTTTACGGCGCGAACAGATGATGCGAAAGTATCTAGAAACTTCTCTAAGTTTTGATCGTTACATGCCGTAATGGATTTCAAATCAAACATCTGATCCAAATATGCGTTAGCTACCGATCTTTTATCCTCATACTTAGCTTTCAAAGTATTTAAAATTAAATTATAATTTTCGGCACTAAACGTAATTCCAGCGCAAACGGTTATAGCTTTACCAGTTAATTTTTCAACGAGATAATGCAATTTTTCGTGATCTGTCAACGAAACGTTCTTATCTATTGTATTCTCAAAACTATCTATAAATAAACACCAATTGCGGATGTTACCATCAAATTCGGGTATTTGAATTGGTGGCAACTTAGGTCGGTCGCGAGTGGGATTGGGTCGGTCAGACGGTTTCTCCAAACTCCTAGCGACGCGTTTGATACGACAATACAAATCGTCAAACGACGACAAGGCCTGATAACTCACTGAGTAATCGGGATTTAAATCTAACTCTAAAACGTTGATGTCATGTACTAAGGATTCGAAATCCGCGCGTAAACTATCTAAGTTTTCTATAGAACATAAGAACGAATCTTTAATAGCCAAATCAGAGGTTTTAAGTGCATTATCACAAATCGATTGTACGCGAGAGTAAATCATTTCTCTTTTAGCGTATAAAAGTTTCAATTGAACCCAACTACCGGTCCTACCAACCTTTGGGGACATTTTTACAACTAAATATCAAACTAAAGTGCGGTAAACAACAAATGAAATGACTTAATCTTAGCGGTACAGAACAGCGACGCGGCGCGAACGTTATTCCGTAGGCAGGTAGGTACTTATAACTGCGAGTGCAAGCTTGAACAAAACGCGCATAACAACAACCAGATCGTACCTACGCGAGCTAGATCGCTGTCTAGGTTCAACTATTATTTCAGGGATTAAGTATTGCGTAATATCTATTCAAATTAAAATACTTTCGTATGAATTTGAATGAAATGCGAGCGAGGTATAACCGCGTACCTACCTACGTAGGTATTAGGTAAATACGATGCGAACCAGTGGCGAACGGACAACTTAGAAATTGAAACAAATAAAACAAAAGCCAAATGCGTTAGGTATTACACTGTGCCTATGCACTAGGGTGTCTAGGATACCTAAGATCTAAACCTAAATGCCTAGATGCGGGGTTTTCTACTAAAATAACTAGGTATTTAGGTGCGGTGCGTTTATTCCCAATGGAATAAATAACAAAATGCGATCTACGACTAAGGATCCGGCTCGACCAGGAGCAAAAAGAATGGTGGCGCGCTTCTCATGCCACCTGAGCTAGTGGACTGTATTTTGCGGGGGGTGAAGCTAAATGTTTCATATTACACTTTACACAACAAACAAGATAGATGATCGGGTTGCCGCGGAGGTGATTTAGGCAGTGAATGCAACCCAAGAAATTAGGAGAGGATGCACTAACCTTTATGACGCCACGTGCTGTCGGAGCCGGTGCACCGGTCTTCTCTTCCTGGCTCAGGAGTTGCTGCCCACATCACTATATCACTTGAGGGACACGAGAGGCACAATCCGATCAGTAAAGGTCTATGAAAGCGGTTAAAATCCAACAAACATTATTAATTTCTGAGAGTCGCGCGCGCCGCCGCCATTGCTGATTCTAGTTCAATGCGGAAGTCAAGATGCGGCCATTTCAACCATTGGTCGGGGCGAAAACTATTGCTATCTCACTTTAAAGGTAGTGCGGGAGGGAGATGGGTATAGGGAGCGTGTGTTCAGTGTCAATCAATTGAGAGACGATTTGAATTTACTACTATTGAGCGGAAAAATACAAATTATGCTATCGGCGCAACCAGGCACAGAGAAAGCGACTTTGTTTTATACTATGTAGTGATGATAATCACGCTCTAATCATGGTAACTCATACGAAAGAACTTGCAGTTAATTTTGTGCTGTGTTGTTACCTTGAGAGGTTCGTCGGCACGTTTGGGAGGTCCCTGAGCCCTTAGGAGGCCCTCAAGCTCAGTGGCCAGAAAGTAATACTACTTAGTAGTCCTGTGTACAGTAGACCTCACGAGCGCCTTTTGTCATATTTTTCTGATACCCTTAATCAATCAAAGAATCAATTTCATTTATTCAGTTTAGGCACACATAGAGCACATATGAACGTCAAACAATTATGTTCAGAAATATTACATCATAACATAACATAAACTCACGCCTATATCCCGAAGGAGAGGTGGTAGCATCCACATTTCGCCAGTTTATGTTTAGCTCCCAATGTGGTGGCGAGCCTATTACCATTAACCGGGCACTTATAAACCTGCGATAAATACACACATAACTTCGAAAAGCATGGAAAAGTCATTGGTGTGTGCCATGATAAAACCTGGGATTGAACCCAAGACCTCGTCTCGGCAGTTCATTACCCGTACCACTAGGCTACCGCGTATAATAATAACAGGTCAATAATTAATAAAAACATTTCTTTTCTAACATATTTATTAAGATATGTTATATGCTAACATAATATTGTAAAGAATGAAAGACAGTGAAGATAGATTGAAAAAAGTGAACGCTCAAGACGAGACTTCAACCCGCGACCAATCCTTTACAGGGAGAATACTATTACCAATGAGCTATAGAGTCACACATCTTGGATGTTTAAAATTCTCCTTATACATGTACAACCGTGTTGCGGAGACGGTGGCGCCATCTACCGATGTTTTTACGACTTCTTCATCCTAGCGTTAATTCCAGTCGCATCCGGAGGTTTCAATCAAAGAATCAATTTCATTTATTCAGTTTAGGCACACAAAGAGCACATATGAACGTCAAAATTTTACAATTATGTATGTCAAGAAATAATATAAAAATATTAAATGATGTAAAAATAAACCATTGGAAAATGATTCTTTCGCTGGTTCGGTAGATTAGTTCTACTGAGAAGATACCAGCAAGAAACTCAGCGAACTACATTAGAACTAGATTATTTTTCTGTTTTAAATTTGCTTTAGTTTACAATTTATTTTGTGCGAGCAAGCAAGAGACTTATGTTGACCACGCATTAACATCATTGAGGTACTCGTCCACTTTATAGTAACCTTTACTCATTAAAGTTTTTTTCACTTCTTTTTTAAATTTATTTATTGGCATATTAATCAAGTCTTGAGGAATTTTATTAAATATGTTTATGTTATATATTTCACTTCGAAGTCTAGGGTCCGCTCTACCATCTGACCTCCACAACCCAAAGACAATATCGAAGTATTGCAACTAGAACAGTTGTTGGACTTCTTAAGGCTTTACCTGCCCGTAACGACTGCCAGAGATCGTATGGCGACCGGAACCAACGGCTGAACGTGCTCTCCGAGGCACTTATTCATGCATACGAATATTTGCACTGAGCAGAGATCGAACCCGCACCTCCTGTGTAGCTGCCGCGTTCACTAACCACACGCCACAGAGGCTGCCTTCTTACGAACTATCGGAAACAATAAATGATGTCACAATCATTTGTAAGAATAGTTTTTGCTGTTTTATTGATAATTTCTTTAGTTTCTGCGTGGCTCCCGGCAGAGTAGAATTACGGCCACCCCATCTCTTCCATTGCGGTGTCGTACAAAGCGACTAAGGGATAGGGCTGTTTAACATCAGACAGATATATACAGCCCAGACTCCGACTCAGATGCATAGCTCGAGTCAACAATAGTGCCCGGAATACGGCAATAGGCTCACTGTAACGTGGGACCGAATACAATTATTGGTGAAATGTGAGTGTTAATTCACGTCTGCCTAACCCTCCAGGGATAAAGGCGAGATTATATGTTTTATTAATTATGTATGTTCTTTAGTTTTCACTTTTTGCAACCCAAATGAATAACAGATTACTTTATTTAAAATTTTATCAATTTAACATGTTATGGTTTAGCGGTGTTCTGGGCAGATTACTCTCTGGTTAAGCTGGTTCTGGTGTATCTGGAGACAAAAAAAGAGATAAAATGAGATTGAGAGAAAAAATATAAGTACTACAAGACTGTTGAGTGAACTTTAACTTCAACTTTATACCACTCGGTCGGTAGACAAGCACACGGCCCACCTAATGGAAAGTGCTTACCATGGCGGACGTGTGCAACACCAAGGGAGTCACACTCGCGCTGCCAACCCTGTAAGCACAAGAGTTTCTGTGCCGTCAGTATAAAAGACAATCTTTTGATCTTCCCACTGACAGCACAAAAACTCTCCAGTGAGTTCTGGCTACCCTACTCACCGCCGGGAATACAACTTGAGGTTATTATGGCCGCAGTATTCTGTAGGGTGGAGGTACTTCCCCAGTCGGACTGCTCAATTGGACGGAAATACCGCCGTGTCCTACCTCCTTATTGGAGTGGTTTTACCAAGTAATTAGTATAAAAAGGGAGACAAAATTAATAAATGAAATTTTAATCATTTAGTGTGCTAACTATTCAAAATCGATAAGATGGAAAAAATGGAAACGGTCCAGGCGGGGCTCGAACCCACGACCTGTCCACACATGATTATAAATTTAAAACTACTGGTCCGAACTATATCAAATATGTATTGATCAAATGGCAATTATTCTGCAAAGAACTTTAAAAAAAAACACGTACATTTTTTACGGATCAAAGAATCAAAGAATCAATTTCATTTATTCAGTTTAGGCACATAAAAAGCACGTATGAACATCAAAATTTTACAATTATGTATGTCAAGAAATAATATAAAAATATTAAATAATGTAAAAATAAACCATTGGAAAATGATTCTTTCGCTGGTTCGGTAGATTAGTTCTACTGAGAAGAGCAAGAAACTCAGCGAACTACATTAGAACTAGATTATTTTTCTTTTTTAAATTTGCTTTAGTTTACAATTTATTTTGTGCGCGCAAGCAAGAGACTTATGTAGACCACGCATTAACATCATTAAGGTACCCCCTCTACCGGAGCCGGTGGGAGAGGTTATGTCGGACTCGAACCGACCAAAATGCGTGAGGTGAGGTGAGGTTAACAGGCATATCCCTCGCACCCCGGCCGACCCAGGGCCATTTCTCTCGATCGGGCCCTCTACTCGGATGTGGGGACCACAGAGTCTCCAACTCGTCCCCGGAAATGGGGAGGCCTGCTTCTGCCCTCGCGTACTTAAATCTGAATAACCGGTGTACTTAATTATATAAAACAAAAATACCAATCTAATTGAGGACCTCGTCCTTATTGGAAGTCGGTTAAAAATACTTACTGCCGAGAGACGCACCAGGACCGTCGGAATGAATATTTTTCGGCAAAATTTCCCCTGAAAAATGTTTAGTTCATCAAAACAACTGTTAGTGATAGGCCGGCCACTCCGCCGGCCGTTTAACTGTAACTTTAATTATGACTGTTGTAAATCTATACTAATATTATAAAGAGGAAAGATTTATATTTTTGTATGTAACGAATAAACTCAAAAAGTATTGGACCGATTTTAATAATTCTTTTTTCATTAGAAAGCTTCATTCTTCGTGAGTAACATAGGCTACTTTTTATGCCGATATTCCCATGGGATCAGGATTTACGCGGGTGAAACCGCGGCGCGGTGCTAGTCTTTTATAATATTGGTGTGCAATAAAGAATTATCTATCTATCTATGTAACAACAAGAGTAAATTAAGATATAATATTGTTACGTTTCCATACCTCAAAAGGAATAATTTATACATGTTTGAACCGCACTAATTAAGCCCTTTCAGTTGATACCAAACACGATTTATTTTTATACTACTTCGGTGGCTGACAAGCGCACGGCCCACCTGATAGAAAGTGGTTACCGTGGCCTATGGACGTGTGTAACACCAGAGAAGCCACACTCGCGCTGCCGACCCTATAAGCACAGAGTTTCTGTGCCGTCAGTGTAGAGGACAAAGCAGGACAAGCCTTTAGTCATTCCACTGACAGCACAAATTCTCCAGTGAGCTCTGGCTACCCTACTCACCGCTGGGAACACAACACGAAGTTATTATAACCGCGGTATTCTGTAGGTTGCCAGTCGGACTGCTCAATTGGGCGAAAATACCGCCGTGTCCTACCTCCTAGCAACTTATTTTACATTAAATTTATTTTACATTACATTAGATTCAGTGACATGTTATATATCCTATAACCAGCAGACGGCTAAGATACTTCTAAGGATACCTCATTTGTCCAGTTCTAATAAGTAGTTGAGGAGCTATGAGGGAACAAATGAATCTACATACGTACATATATAGCTTGAAAAAATCATAACCCTCCTTTTGCTTCGTAGTCGGTTAAAAACGGAACTGTCTGCCTGTCTGTGAATGCCTTTTTTCTATGGAATGAGTGGAGATGAGGTATCAAGTGGAAATTCATACCCCATACCATTTGTATATCAATGCCCCATACTCTGGTCCATAATGTCTTGAGACTGAGCATAAATCAAACTTCTATGTCAACGCCTTCAACATATAATTACGGTTTACGTACTTAGCTTAAGTTACGGAACCTTCAGTGCGCGAGTCCGACTCGCACTTGACCGGCTTTTTTATCATTATATTGTGGTTCTCGGCCGAGTAGAATTAGGGCCACTTCCCATGCGGTGTCGTACAAGGCGACTAAGAGATAGGGCTGTTTAATATCAGACAAATATTAGGTCTTCACCTATGAAATTGCCGAAATTTTCTTACAGATTCATGAGTTCGTTATTTCTGTAATTTAATAACTATTTCCATTATTTATATTTTTTTGGAAGTTGATTTTAAGATTTTACAACTCTGTATTAAATTTTATTTTTATTGGTCGCTTGATAAATTAATATCGATCTTCAAAAACAGTACTTCCTAAATGCTATCATCCATTTTGATGATAAATTTCGTATTTCTTTTTTACAGCTGTCAATTTTCAAAAATATAATAAAGTGTTTGTTAGCTTAATGTTGTCTCATTCATACGTAAAAAAATCATAATATTGGGATTTGCTATTCCTAAAAAAAATGCTAAACTGTTAGTGCTGTAAATTGGGTTTCCTCCAATTTCTTAAAAAAAAAAGCAATTTCATATGTATCGACCGACCTATTATATACAGCCCAGACCTAGCCTCAGATGCATGGCTCGAGTCAACAATGGTGTATTTGAAAAAAAAAAAGACATAATTTTTACCATCGTTAGCGTCCGATGATGCAGCAGCAAACATGAACACTGCCAAAACCTGCACAAAAGAAATTATTCAAGTATCGGATACTGGGAGCAAGTTCCCGATGTTCAGGACACCAGGGAGAGAAATACCCCTATAAAGAAGAAATCTAGGAGGTAGGACACGACTGTATTTCCTTCCCAAATGAGCAGTCCAACTGGAGAAGTATCTCCGTCCTACAGAACACCGTGGCCCTAATAACCTCGTGTTGTGTTCCCGGCGATGGCGATGAGTAGAATAGTTAGAGCTTACTGGAGAGTTTTAATGCTGTCAGTGGGAAGACCAAAGGCTTGCTCCACTTTGTCTTCTGCACTGACGGTAAGAAACTCTCTGTGGAGGAACGAGGTGATATGGTTCCTCCATCACAAAGGGAAGATCCTCCGACCAGGCAAGGTGATCACGCCTGGCGGGCCGCGGCCCAACGATTGTCGTTGGGTTGATGTGTACATGTTATCCCAGCGCGAGAACTTTACTTGCGCGATGTAGGATTCGTAATTACGTAATTGTTCTGCTTTCAGTCGCTAGATTGTGCTGGGTACTTGTGGCATCGCCACACTCTCTATTATTATAGGGTCGGCAGTACGAGTGTAACACCGATCGTGTCGCACACGTCCATATGCCATGGTAGCTGCTTTCAATTAGGTGGGCCGTCTTTTTTTATACCAATTAGGTGGCAGACACGGCCCACCTGATGGAAAGTGATCACTGTGGTCTATGGACGCGTGCAAAACCAAGAGAGTCACACTCTCGCTGCCAATCCTGCGATCATTGAGAGTTTCTGTGCAGTCAATGTAAAAGAAAAAGTTGGACAAGCTTTTGGTCTTTCCACTGACAGCAGAAAAACCCTCCAGTGAGCTCTGGCTACCTTACTCACCTCCGGGAACACAACACGAGGTTATTATAGCCGCGGTATTCTGTAGTGCGGAGGTACTTCCCCAGTCGGACTGCTCAATTGGACGGAAATACCATCGTATCCTACCTCCTCTGTCTGCCAACTAAGCCGTATAAAAAAATAACTTACCATTAAAAAGAGGGCGTGGAAGAATTTCATTATTACGCTTGGCTTTCTCTTCAGTGAATGTTAACACCTGACGTGTTAGCTCTTATATATTGGGAGAATCACTCGTTCAATTACAAATATATGCTAATTGTTTGATACCCATTTCAATTGGTTGCTAGATAACTATAGCTAGGTAATGCAAAAACATTGAAAAGAATTGATGCGACTGTACATAATTTTTATTTATTTATTTATTCAACTTTATGCACAGTAATTTTGTACAAAGGCGGACTTAATACCAAAGGCATTATCTAACAGTCAACCTTAGGGTGATGCAGAGATTTTTTATTTTTATTTAATTTCTTTCAAGCAAATACTTATTTTCTAGATAAGTACATTGAGGTAGGTGCAGGCAAATTAATAATCCATTTATTATCATATTATCTATGTTCACAATAATAGTCCATACATTATACATACACACTATAATACATAAGAAATTCATACACAAACTTTTAAATATATTAGATACTAATATATATTCGTATAATACATACTTATATAACATAAACTTACCTATACTTCTATAATTATACACAATGATAAAATATATCTAACATTGAAGTTTTACACATTACTGTGACTAGGGGCTACTGTAGAGCTGACGTACTAATTATTGAATGAAGTTTTAAAGCATTTAGTATGCTAACTATTCCTGGGTCGGCGGGGGTGCGAGGGATATGCCTGTCAACCTCACCTTCGGCAACCAAAACGACCCACGGGCGGCGTGCGTTTTAGTCGGTTCGAGTCCGACATAACCTCTTCCACCGGCTCCCGTGGGGAGGTATCCGTAGGAATTTTAAGCACATAAAAAAGTGAATATAGAAAAAATTGGATTATTTCAAGCGGGATTCGAACCCGCGATCTTATTTCCCTTACAAGGGGAACGCTCTGACTACTAAGCCTCAGAACCTTCGCCCCAAACCATCCAAATTCTTCTATACATACTTCCGTCTTACGGCGACGTTTAAGCGGACTAATCAAATATCAATGTTTAAAATGATTGCAACATCATTCATTGGTTCCGATAGTTCCTACGAATGTCGGTAGATGGCTCCCACTGTCGCCGTAAGACGGATGATTAACCAAGAAACCTCCTTCTCTCCCACTGCCGCTCCTGCACTGCCTCCTCCTTCACGAGCATAACTTACTCGCAGGATGAGGCGCTGGCTATCGACGCATCCGCGCAATGAACCATCGCCGTGAGCAAGGAGAACCCTCACTTCCAGGACTGCCACCAGCTCCCGTCTCAGCATCTCCCACGCCGGACACTCGGTGAGCGTGTGCAGCCCCGAGTCCTCATAGCGCCTCAGCGGTAATCACCAACATTACACACTCGTGCCATAATATACTATAATACAACTGCCTACAAACGAATCACCAAGTTTATCTAGCTTGAGTTTTGGTACAGCAAGTTTTTGAAAACGTAGTTTTGCCATGTATATTATTTCTAGGAAACATTTTTTTGGTTCAATAAAAATATCTATCCATATCCATAACCATATAAGTGTGCGTGGATTTGCTTTTTTTTTATACCACTTAGTTGGCAGACAAGCACACGGCCCACCTGATGGGAAGCAGTTACCGTTGGCTATGGACGTATGCAACACCAGGGGTGTCACACTCGCGCTGCCGACCATGAAGAAACCTTCTGATGCCCCTCTTGAAGAACCACATATTGTAGGCGCTTGGGAAAACCGCAGCAGGGAGGTCATTCCACAGCTTGAGTGTGCGTGGGATGAAGTTTTTTTCATACCGCACAGTGCGCACCGTCTCAAGTCGTAATGTCACACATTACGACTTGAGAGGATGAATGAATTCCCTGCCATGGTGAGAGGTGCGATGATAGAAAGTAGCTACGGGCATCATGTCAAACAATTCATCTGAGCACAAACCATTGTATAGGCGGTAGAACACACACAGTGAGGCAAAATCCCTCCTAAGGTTAAGAGGTTCCACTCTACCTTTGAGTATGGGATTGTCAACCAGCCTTAATGCCCGTCTTTGCAACGAGTCGAAGGGGTCAAGCTGGTATGAATAAAATATTTTCTTTCTTTCTTTCTTTCTTTCTTGTATGCAGGTGCTCCAGCAAAAAGGTGACAGCAGTACTCCATGTGAGGCCGGACCTGTGCTTTATAAAGAAGGAGTTGCTGCCCCGCAGTGAAGTACTGCTTCGCCCTGTTGAGCACTCCGAGTTTTCTTGATGCCAACTTAACCTTGTCCTGCAAATGACTTCGGTTTCGGACGTCCATGGAGATATCGACACCAAAGATCCCGATACTCGAGGAGATGGTATGCGGTGTGCCCAGGAATTGCGGCGTACAATGAATGGGGTTTTCTTATAATCGAAAGCGTTGTAGACAGTAAAAGTATGCTTAGTTTAGGCACAGATAACATAATACTAAAGTGTTTAGGTTAATTAATTAATCTAGATCAAAGTAACAAATATATCTTAAATTACAATTCTCGATAGCTATCTAAAATAAAAATATAAAAAACCGCGATGGAAAAATTGGGGTTTGATCGTAGAGGGTTAAAAATTCAAGTTTGTATGTATTTTCTAAATCTGTATCATAAAAAATAAAACAATGTTATCTAAACATTAAATTAAAATTTAGAGGCGGACTCCCATATCATTTAGGGGGATGAAAAATAAATGCTGTCCGATTTTCAGACCTATCCAATATGCACACAAAATTAAATGAGAATCGATCAAGCCGTTTCGGAGGAGTTGAACTACGAACACCGCGACACGAGTTGTTTACCCGACCACGACGAAGCCAACGGAGGGTTATGATTTTGACAAGCTATGTATGTATGTGCATGTATGTATGTAGGTTCATCTGTTCCCTCATAGCTCCTGTACTACTTATTAAACTGAATAAATGAGGTTAGAAGCGTCTTGGTCGTCCGCTGGTTATACTCTATATAACGTATCACTGAATCAAATGTGGCGCCCTCTAGCGGTCATAAAATACATAAATACATACATAATAATCACGCCTATATCCCTGGAGGGTAAGGCAGAGTTGAATTAACACCCACATTTCACCAATAATTGTATTCGGACCCACGTAATAGGGGGTGAGCCTATTGCCGTGTTCCGGGTACTATTGTTGACTCAAGCCACTTATCCGAGGCTGAGTCTGGGCTGTATATATCAGATATACAGCCCAGGCTGGACATAAAATAACCGTGTTTGGTGTCATCTGAAAGGACCTAATTAGCAAATTACAAATTTGTATAAATTATAGGTGTTGCTTACTCCAAAATAATATAAATAAAAAAATAAGTTGAAAACTAAAAGCTGACTACTGCAAAAACACGCTTTAAAAAGTATTAAACAAGAAAATATCAAGGATAGCCGTGGTCGTATGCCACTTAGTCTAACAAAACAATACATTCTAGGGAAAAGTGGCAAACGAACACGGCTATCCTTGATATTTTCTTGTTTAATACTTTTTAAAGCGTGATTTTTCAGTAGTTAGTCGGTTAACTTAACTTATTTTTTAATATATTAGATATTGTCTAGGTATTACATGAAATACCGGATTATCCACATTGCCAGTGACACCTCCATAATATACAGCGATATCCTAAGTTGTTCTTACCTAACTTTGTACATATCTATTTTACTGTACGTACATTGGTACAGAATGCACATACAAAACTGCTCCACTTAGCATCTAATGCATAATTAAGAAAAAACCACATTCAGAATATTCGATCAAGAACCAAGCGTTTCGGTGACTCTTTCCTTTGTCGCACCATTAAGACGTGGAATTCATTACCAGCTCACGTGTTTCCTTCTTCCTACAGTACCGGGTCCTTTAAGCGGGGTGTGAAAAAGCATATGATGAGGCTGTCAAGCTGAGTGTCACCATTGTCACATGGTATGTCAGTGGTGATCCTCTTATCTGAGACTTGCCTTCAGCTTACCATCAGGCAAGGCGAGGTCTAGTTGACGTGTCCTATATAAGAACAAAGTCGAATTGATAACATCCCCCTTATTTGAAAACAACTAAAGATAAATAAATAGTGCCAATGGAATCCAAGGTCCGAAAAGTCTTAGGGGTGACTGGTGGAGTCGCCTGGCAGGACTGTCGGGACTTTGTAGTCCCCACACACCCGAGGAGAGGGCCAGATCGTGAGAGATGGCCCTGAGACGGCCGGGGTGCGAGGGATATGCCCGTCAACCTCACCTTCGGCAACCAAAACGACCCACAGGCAGCGTGCGTTTTAGTCGGTTCGAGTCGGACATAACCTCTTCCACCGGCTCTGGTGGAGAGCTATCCGTGGGGATTTTGCGCAAACAAAAAAAATAGGTCCGAAAAGTCTTATAAGAACTCTCAAGAGATGAAGAGCCACGTGGTTCCCGGCAGAGTAGAATTTGGACCACCCCATCTCGTCCCATGCGGTGTCGTACAAGGCGACTAAGAGATAGGGCTGTTTAACACCAGACAGGTATATACAGCCCAGATTCAGCCTCAGATGCATGGCACGAGTCAACAATATCTTCCGGGAAACGGCAAAATGCTCACCCCCTATTAAGTGGGGCCAAATTTAATGATTGGTGAAATGTCAGTTTTGTTTCAACTCTGCCTTACCCTCCGGGGATAAAAGAGTGATTATATGTATGTATGTATGTAAAAAGAAAAACGACGGGTTGCACTCCGGGAGTGCCGGCAGAAGTGAAAACTTTAATATTAAAGTTGTGCATTTTTGATATTACGGCACGCTGTAACATTAACACACACAAACATTCGCGCTAGCGCCCTGCGCCGCCTGTCCTCTCTCCATCCGTCTTACAAATTTTCGATCAGGTCACGTGTCCTGACGCGAGTTTCGCAATTTTTACCCATTCCAAAAAAGTACACAGCGCCGCTAAAGAAGTTTTCACTTCAAAAATCCAAATAGATAAAAATAAATCATATTAGATAGCACTTTAACTTTGATTTAGGTACTTAGAAATAATTTGAGTCAAGCGTTGTTGTGTCGGGGGACCCCCGATCGTTCCAATAATAATTATTTGGAAGTGCTTTACCAGTTTTTTTCCACTAAAGTGGCAGACAACCTAAGTGATATTAAAAACATTTTAAAGTAATTAATATTCAAATAGATTTAGATTCGAATAAAATCGAGTCCTAATCGATTTAAACAGTTAGCATTTAATTAAAATGGTAATTATGTGTAATATTATCTAACATTTATATAAAAAAGTAAAAAGTAACTACAAAATTAAATTAAAAAATTTTAGGAGGAAGGACATGGTGGTCTTTCCACCCAATTGAGCAGTCCAACTGGGGAAGTACCTCCGCCCTACAGAAAACCGCGGCTATAATAACTTCGTGTTGTGTTCCCAGCGGTGAGTAGGGTAGCCAGAGCTCACTGAAGAATTTGTGCTGTCAGTGGGAAGACTAAAGGCTTGTCCTGCTTTGTCTTCTACACTGACGGCACAGAAACTCTGTATTTACAGGGTTGGCAGCGCGACTGTGACTCCTCTGGTGTTACAAACGTCCAAAGGCCACGATAACCACTTTCCATCAGGAGGGCCGTGTGCATGTCTGCCACGCCACCTAAGTGGTATATAAAAAAAATCCTTTCTTAGTGGATGTTAGCAATATGAAAAGCACCTATTGCCAAAATGTCAAGTTTAAAGCACCAGCGGTTCAAGCTCTGCGCTAATGAGTCATGCTATGAGAACAAGTGACATAATATTTAATAGATATGACTTCCTAGCCTAACCGCGGTAGCCTAGTGGTATGGGTAATGGACTGCTGAGACGAGGTCTCGGGTTCGATCCCAGGTTTTACCATGGCACACACCAATGACCAGCGCTGTGCATACCCAACGAAGGGTGTGCGCAGCATTCAATGCTGGGATGGGGCCCTATTTGGGTTCGCATAGTGTGGAGTGTTGCACCCGTAGTTTAATTTTAATGTGCCTACTGTTTTGATTTCATGTACCTGCTAATTGTTGTATTGCCTACCTGTTTGTATTTGGTGGGGTGCCCGCTGTGTGGGGCTTGAATAAAATACTTTTCTTTCTTTCTTTCTTTCAATGACTTTTTTATGCTTTTCGAAGTTATGTGTTGATATAGTTATCACCCATTACATTGGGACCTAAACATAAACTGGCGAAATGTGTGTGCTAGCACCTAGATTATGATATAGCAAAAGAACATTATTCATCCAGACAAAATAAGATTACAGCTTGCATTAATTTTCACAGAAGAAGAAAACGAGCAAAACCAGTCTCGTCAAAACGGCCATCACAGCGTGCCACAACTATAGTAAAAGATAATCACACCTTTATCCCCGGAGGCTTAGGCAGTGGTGAATTAACACTCACATTTCACCAATCATTGTTTTCTGTCCCAAGTCTATTGCCGTATTTCGAGCACTATTGTCGACTCAGAAAATGCATCTGAGGTTGAGCCTGGGCGGTATATATTTGTTTGATGTTAAACAGCCCTTTTTTTTACGTGCGCAAAATTCCCATGGATAAGCCCCCCCTACCGCACCGGTGGAAAAGGTTATGTCGGACTCGAACCGACCACGCACGCCGCCTCTGGGTCGTTTTTGGTTGCCGAAGGTGAGGTTGACAGGCATATCCCTCGCACCCCGGCCGACCCAGGGCCATCTCCCACGATCTGGCCCTCTACTCGGGTAACAGCCCTATCTCTTAATCGCCTTGTACGACTCCGCACGGGAAGAGATGGGGTGGTCCAAATTATCATAAAATAACACGCAATAAATCGCCATTGAATTCATTAAAAACAGTTTTATTTCAATCAATTATCCATGATTAAGCTCTACCAGCAATTTTACCGTAAATCTGTGCCATTTCTGGAAACTCATCAGCTATTATATCATTCTCATTAAAATATTTTATTCTCTCGTCAGTATCTTTATACATATCTTTGCCGGCGTATTCCATATTTTTATTATCTTTATCTTTTTTTATTTATTTATTTATTTCATACATACAATGTCATTACAGGCAGACCCAATGCGACAGAGTAGCAACATAATTTTAATAATTTCATTTACAATATATATCATTTACATTATCATAATCACACATAATCATGCTTCAAAAACTAAATAATAATAATTCCACAACATATTATTAATTAAAGTATATATAAATTACCATTTCAAATATTATTCATGAACATGTCATATCAGAAATAATAATTATTCAGTTGATGATGTCAATGTAAAAATTCAAATAATAATGTCAAAGTAATAATTAAGTTAATAAAGTCAAAATAATACTTCAATTCATATTGTCAAAATAATAATTCGAGCAATAATGTCACAATAGTAATTCAAATCAATTGTCAAAATTACATATTTAATGTCAAGTTCACAATAAATTAATGTCAGATGATGAAAATACAATTTAAATTATTAAATTATATTATTTAATACTGGCGATACATAATCAGATTATATCAACTTTACCTAGATTCCTTCGCTCAAAACACAGTAACTAGCCCTTGTGAATTCATTCAGGGAGCATGAAAACAAGCACAAATCTAATCTGTCAGCCATCATATTAAGCGCACGCAGCGCCCGTGTCAGCGGCGCCCTCTGCAGCAAGTTGGTACGCGCGCGACACACTCGCAGCAACGGGGGGCGCCGCCGTCTCAACGCATACTCCTCCGGTACACACAGCCCTACTTCCCGTAGGATAGCTGGGTTGTGTATAAGCCCACGAAACACTTTAAACAAATATGTGGCCATAGCCACCTCCCTCCTCACTTCCAGCTTATAATATCCTGTCATACCCAGAACGAACAACGTAGGATACAACCACGGATAGCCCGGGTAGACACCATACCGTTTCCAATATAAAAATCGAAGGAACTTATTCTGTGTACGCTCCAACATAACCTTATATTTGTCTTCGTGTGGAGACCAGATTAGCGCATTGAATTCTAGGTGACTCTTCACGAGAGCCTCATACAACGCCCTTAACGCCGCAATACTAGTAAACTGGTTTGCTTGACGTAAGACAAACCCTAAATTTCTGAAAGCCTTTTTACAGACACCGGTGATATGGTCGCGGAAATTTAAATCAGTGCTAAAGCGCACGCCCAAATCCTTAACCTCGGTTATACGACGCAGAGGGACCCCTTCCATGTGATATTGGTAGTGACTTGGGTTGTGTGCACGGCTGAACGATATCACAGAGCACTTAGCTACATTAAAGTAAAGTTTATTTTGTAAGCTCCATCTCACAATCCTATTTACGTCTTGCTGTAGTTCATTATGATCTATGTGGTCCTTAATAACTCGTACCAACTTAAGATCATCTGCGAAAAGCAAGGGCACCGAATGTTTGACCTCCTCCGGTAAGCTATTTATTGTGAGTATGAAGAGAAGAGGCCCCAAGTTACTGCCTTGACTCACTCCAGATCTCGTGAAATATGGTTCGGAAAGGTGTCCCCCACAGTCAACGTATTGGCATCTGTCCCGCAAGTAGCTGGAAAAGAAGGACAGTGTATGCGGCGTACATCCAACGCTTGCTAGTCGTGATAAAAGCACGTCATTATCAACAGTATCAAATGCTTTCCGAAAATCAAAGTACGCCACATCTACCTGTAGACCAGCGTCCACCGCCGGCACCAAACACGACATTAAATGAAGCAGATTGCCCGTAGTACCCCGCCCGGGTCGGAACCCGTGTTGCGCATCAGATAGCTGAGTGTCTATCTGTCCGTATAAGCAGTTGTGAATGGTTGCCTCGAACACCTTAGCTGGAGTGCTAAGCACAGCCACGGGCCTGTAATTACTTGGGTTTGGGCCTCCACTACCTTTTGGTACGGGTATCACACGCGTTAGTTTCCAGCGCTCTGGAAATTTTGCTGTCTCAATGCAGGTGTTGAATAAATGCAGCAAAGGTTCAGTGAGTACCATGCGACAATCCCTGAAAATGAACGCTGGTATGCCATCCGGTCCCATGGAGCGCTTGGGAGGCAGACGAGCCAGCGCGGTCTTCACATCTCCCAAACGCAGGCCAGTAAGGTCCACCCACGCCCCTGGAGCCGGTGTCCCCACCGAGCTGGCCGCCGCCACGTTCAGTTCAGCGGGTTCCTGGTTGTACACCGAGTGGAAAAACTGAGCGAATTCATTCGCGCATTCCAACTCTGACAAGGTGCGGTCCTCTTTCACTAACCTGGGCTTACCTGTGTTACCCTTTCTACTTCTCATGTAATTCCAAAAGGCCCGTGGGTCCACAGCCAGATGATGCTGTACGCGCTCACTGTACTGGTCGTGAGCTCGCAGAGTCTCCACCTTCACTGCTGCCCTACACCTGCTAAAAGCTTCATAATCACTAAGAGATCCGGTTTTTTTATATCGTTTATGTAACGTATGCTTATAGCGTAATTCCCTAATAATGTGAGGCGTGTACCATACCGGATATATATACCTATTCCTATGTGTAGTGTTGATATTCTTATAAGGAACACATAGATCAAATATTTCGTAAATCTTATCATAAAATAAATCTAAAATAATTTCAGGGTCACTAGAAGAATATAAATCGCTCCAATCTATTCTTGTAAACAAATCATATAAATAGTCAAAGTTAGCTTTATTAAAATTCCATTGTTTACGTGGTAACGGACTCGGTGAGCACTGCATGGGAGAAGAGGGGGACTCGAGGGTCGGGGCAGGCACGTCACGCAGCGGCGCCCGCGCACCCAGCTCGAGGCGCACGGCGAGTGGGGGATGGTGGCGGTCTACCGGCTCCATCCTGTCGTCGGTCGGCGCCTCGCCCACTGACACGCCACCGCGCGCGCTCAATACGAGGTCTAACATTCTACCGTTACAGTTAGGTATTGAATTGTACTGAATGAATTCACAGAAGGCCATAAAGAAATCATAGTAATTAACTACATTCTGACTACACGAAAACAAATTAAAATCACCTAGTATTACTAAGTTTTGTTTATATTTCATACACAATTTTTCCAATACGCTGAACATTATCATGTATTCCTTTTCATCTGCATTTGGCGGAATATAAACAGTGCAACATGTAAATAAATAACGGTCGCGTACACCAACAGAAACACAAACCATTTCGAACACGTGACCGTCTATCTGCGTGTCCATGCCATCCGGCAACGGCACTCGTCGCAACTCGAACCGTGGCGTAGCCACCACAAGCACACCGCCCTGCTTACGCCCGTCCGTCCGATCGCAGCGCAATGTTTGGTAACCGGGAAGCACGAACTCCGCGTTTTGAATAGATTCGTTCAAACCTGTTTCCGTTATAGCGAATATATCAAACTCCGATGACTCGATAAAAGATAGAAATTGCAAAGTCTTCGTCCTAAGTCCCGCCACATTCTGATATAGAACATTTATGTTTCTACTAGTTTTGTAGTTTGCCTGGGACGGTTGAGCGACGAAAAAATATCCATTCGCTAAACTCGACATTTAGCGGCCATACTTGTGAGTCACAGAGCTTAACGTAGTTACTTTCTGTAACACCAATTTTAAACGAAGCGTAGTCTCTTTCGGTTCTATGTTTCAATTTTTCGACAATTATTTCACAGTCGTTTCCCAGTACATTCTTAACATAATTCTTCAACATATCTTCCGACGTGTTTGTATCGAGTCTCCACACATGAAGGAATCTTTTTCGTTCTACAGATTTCAGGAGTACAGTCGACACATTACCCCCCCTTCTTATAGGGTTAGTCCTTCTTCTACTTATAACTTCTGTCCAGGTGTACTGCTTATTAACATCACTTTCAGTGTCCGAAGCTTTCTTAGCCGCCGCCGCTGCATAACTAACGCTAGACCTCTGCTTCTGCTGTGTCTGCTGGTTAGGGATGGCGTGCTTCCGTCCCGGACTATCGTCCACTGTTGATGTCCCTAAACCCACTGCGTTCTTTGAGCCATTAACAACCGTTTGACTTTGATTGATTGTCTTGTTTGCAGTGTTATTGCTAGTTGGTTTGCCTCTAGTTTCAATTTTCTCACTTTTTAAGGTTTTGATTTCCTGCTCATACGAATTGCATTTTTTATTTACCTCCTTTAATTCCTGTGCTAACTTCACTTACATCTTTTATCTCACCATCTATATCAATATTTTCTTCTTTTTTCGTTATACTTTGAGTTACTGAGTTGAAATCACGAGCTTCTGTTATATCATCTCTTGTTCTGAGTATATGATCTATATTTGCTATTGCTTTATCGCCTGCGTAGTCAATTGCAGTTGTACGCACAATGTTACGAAATGTAGTCTTTCTTGTAGTTTCAGTTGTGTTGATGCTTTCTGCGGGTTAAAAATGTCAATAGAATACTTTTTCTTTATTACAAATGAGGTAAGAAAATAGAAATCAATCAAACATTTCAATAAAATTGTCAATAAATTCTATCAGAATCAGAATTTTATAGGACACGACGATATTTCCGTCATAATTGAGCAGTCCGACTGGGGAAGTACCTCCACCCTACAGAATACCGCGGCTATAATAACCTCGTTTTGTGTTTTTTTCGGTAAGTAGGGTAGCCACAACTCACTGGAGAGTTTTTATGCTATCAGTGGAAAGACCAAAGGTTTGTCCTGATTTGTCTTCTGCACTGACGGCACAGAAAATCTCTGTTCTTACAGGGTCGGCAGTACGGGTGTCTCGCCTGGTGTTACTTTTTTTTATTTATGTACATAGGACACGCCAACTTGACTTCACTTCGCCCACACACGTCCATAGGTCACAGTAACCACTTTCCATCAAGGGGCCCTTCTGATAGTCTGCCGCCAAAGTTGTATTAAAAAAATCTCATCGTAAATTAGGGAAATAACAAATTCTAAAGTGCATGTATATATCTGTCTGGTGTTAAACAGCCTTAGTCGCCTTGTACAACACCGCATGGGAAGTGATGGGGTGGCCCAAATTCTACTCTGCCGGGAACCACGCGTCGTAGTCATTTCTTTCACTTCACGTCGCCTGAGTGTAAGCTAAAGGCAAAGTCTCAGAAAAGAGGGTCACCATTACAAACACTAAGTGTTACAATGCTGGCACCCAGCTTGGCGGCCTCATCAGATGCTTTTTCACGCACCGCTTAAAGGCCCCGGGACTGTAGGAAGAAGGAAACACGTGTGCTGGTAATGAATTCCAGGTCTTGGTGGTGCGGCAAAGAAGAGAGTCTCCAAACCGCTTGGTTCTTGCTCGTATATTCTGCACAGTGTCTCACTTAATATGGACTCTCACTTACCTATATCATTAATATAGTCGTTCTTAAAGTCAAATGAAGTCCTCTCTTCGTTATGTTTTCTTGCATTATGTTTCCACCTCGCATAATAGTTTTCAACGATGACTTCTTACTGACCTTCTTTGCTTTTGGTTCCCATACCTGCAGTTCCTCATCACTATCCACAGATTCTTCACTTTTGTCTTGGTCGGAATGTAGACGTGTTTGAATTTCATAAGTCGAATAAACTTTTTCGTGTTTCGTATTTGCTATCCTAGGTTGATTTGAAACGAGTGGCTTAAATCTATTTTCTTTACTGTATATACTTGTACAACTCTTATTGAAATATCTATCTGCAAAAGAAGTTTCATTGTTGTTATGCGTATTGTTATCTTGTAAATAATGTATGGGTTTGAGATCGTTTGTTTCTCTATTTGTGTTAGAATCATGCCAGTCTTCATTTTTGCTATTGAACTCTTCAGAATTAGAGTTATGTATAGTTTGATAATTTATCTTACGAATGCTTTTATTTGATTCATTATGATATTTTTCTCCAGTGCTTTCTCTAACTCGAACTTTCTTTGTGATCTCTTTTGTGCTATCTACTTTAGTAGTATTCTGTTTGTCATCGAATTTAATATTCGAAACTGTTATATTCTCATTAGATTCTTTCTTTTCACTATTCAAAATTTGATCTTTGACTTCTTTGACCTCTGCTTTATCATTCAAAGTATTTACTATTTTGTTGTCACTATTTATCTGACTTTCTATATGTTCATTTGTAATTTCAGGAATTTGAACTGCATAAGAGTTGTTGGAAACAGTAAGTGAGCTGTTAGTAGCTGTAATATTATTTATTATATTTCTTCTAAAATAAATTTTTGGTTCTTCCTTCGCAAAATCATCAGATGAACCACTTTTTAATGAAACAATAGAGTCTCTTAAGAAACGCCGTTGATTTTTATATGAATTATCAGCAGGAGAGGATCGGAGTCTGGTTGAGGGTTTAGCAGATTTAGACAATCTAAATTTCTTCTTCAGACGTATTAGTTTTTCTGAAGATGTCTCTTTGCCTGTCGAAAATCTGATTGGATTGTTTAACTGCGCTTGAAATTTCTTTGTAGCTGCTCCGTGTCTGAAATGTTATTATTCTATTTCAGATATTATTCTATATTGGTTCGGAATATGACTGAAAATTACTTCATCTTCCTTCTGAATACTGCCCTGATCGCATAATTTGGAACCAGCGCAACATGTGTGCTTTTGCCATTCATTTCTCAATTACACTCAATTACTTCCAAACCCATATCATCTTCCACACGATTGATTCATCTTCTCTTTAGTCATCTTCTCCCTTAGAACCATTCACTGCCATACACAATGCCTTCCTTACGACATTAGTTTCATCCCTACGCATTACATGTCCGAACCAAGACAAACGATATTCTAAATGTAGTAAAGATGATTGATGCTTAATTCAAACTTCCTCCAATGTACCTATTCCTAATCTTATCCATTCTTATAACACCACTCAGCCGTCTTTCAACAGTCACCTTTACAAGCCAGTTCTCCGATCTATACAGGATATACAGAAAATACTTACATTCTCTCTTTAATTTTAGTGTTTCGCATCGTTGGAGAATTTACCATCCCAACTTCAAAAGTAGCACCTAATTTTTTAACCAATCTTATAGCTTTGAGTCTTTTTGGCTTTGGGCTGCCGCTGATGTCAGCTTCCTGCCAATCATATCTTATACTATCCTCTGGATTTCTATGTGATAGCTTTCGTCTTCCCTCCAAACGCTTCGTCGAAGTCCATGCAGATACAAACTCGGGGTATAGAGTCATAAAAGTTAGTTTCTTTTTTCTTACTTCTGTAGTCAAATACTCGTAAGCATCTGTCTCATATTTCAAATTTATATTATGTTTTGTATAGTATCTAGCCGTTTTAGAGTTTTTAGCAGTTCTAGATGGGATATGACTTGCCTGTTCAATATTGTTTAGTTTAGCAGTAATTTTAGTCATAACTTTCTGTGCGTTTTCAAAAACGTCCATAGCTTTTAAGTGTTTTTTTAATTTTATAATACCAGTTTTATTAAGTATCGGTGATGTAGTATTTACTACTCCTAGACTTTTAGGAAGATATAAACTTTTAAGTGATAATTTATTCTCATCACTTCTGAAATTAATAGTCTGATCATATTTTAGACCTAATTCTAGATATTTATCATTTTCTTTAAGAATAATTCGCTTATTCAAGTCATTGTCTGTAGGTTTAATCGTAAATTCATTTTTTTTTAATTTGGATGTTTTAACAAGCTCCTTAGCTCTTGATGGCAGCTGTCCCGACAGTTTACTCCAATATTCATCTATTTGTAACTTCAACGCTCTCCTAGCATTTTGATTTAACTTAGTATAATAATCAAATACAACAGATCTAATCCCATCTCTTACTATTTTTACAAGATCTAAATTCTTTCTAGATTTCATTCTATAAGCATCTAAATTGATCAAGAAATTATGAAACAATTCTATAGAATCTTGTCTGTACAACGAATTGATGACATCAATTAGTTCTTTTTCATTTCTATCGTATTGTTTCTTTTTCATTTTGTTAGCTATAGCTTCGAGTTTTGTTTTTATTACAGCACCCGTTTGAGTTTTGATATCTTTGAGTAGACCAGATAGGTATATTCTTAACGCTAAATTCTCTGTTAGCTCGTGAAATTTACAGCCTCTGTAATGATAGCTTGTTGCCTCATTACTGAAGGTAGCGGAAAAGTTTTCTAAATCGGTATCGTCATATTTGTTTAGTTTTGTTATTACATCTTGAATGAAGTCTGTAAACTTTTCAAACTTTAAACTGTCGTTCATGGCGCGTCGTGAGTTCCTATTGTTTTCAAAAACATTTTTCATTTTGCTTATGACTCTTTGAACTCTATTTAAGAAGTGGATATTTTCAGCATTGTCAGAATTGTTCGACCCCAGAGCTTTTTCGAGCGTTGATTTTACTATGTTGACTGTATTTTTTGGATCTGATGCCATATTAGTTGCTACGAATATCAATTATGACAAGTTTATGCATATTAGAATAACCTAATAAGATATTAATAACCAGAGGGCTGGTTTATTCCTTGCGCAAGGGATTGGTATTGCCATTCAACGTGGCAATGCCGCCAGCCTTCTGGCCACCCTCCCGGTTGACATCGATGGGGAGGAATTCTTTGATGCCAGAACGGACGCGCCAACTTGACTTCACCCGTATAGTTTTTATATTTTATTTTTGTTACCCTCATGTACATTATGTATAATATATACGGCACAGAAACTCTCTGTTCTTACAGGGTCGGCAGCGCGAGTGTGACTCCCCTGGTGTTGCACACGCCCATAGCTAACGGTAACCACTTCCATTAGTTGAGCCGTGTCTGCCACTTGAGTTTTTTTTAATTTTTTTATACCACCTTGGTGGCAGACAAGCACACGGCCCACCTGATGGCAAGTGGTTACCGGGGCCTATGTATGTGTGCAACACCAGAGGAGCCACACTCGTGCCGCCGACCCTGCAAGCACAGACCCTCTGTGCCGTCAGTTCAGAAGACAAAGCAGGACAAGCACTTAGTCCTCCCACTGACAGCACCTATTCTCCAGTGAGCCTGGCTACCTTACTTACCGCTGGGAACACAACACGAAGTTATTATGGCCGCGGTATTATGTAGGGCGGAGGTACTTCCCAAGTCGGACTGCTTAATTGAAATACCGGTATAAAAAAGAAACTATGTTTCCTCCGCCAGGTGCAGGTAGGAGAAGAAGCGATCCCCACCTTCGCGGGGGTAAGATACCGGCACCGTGGTGACTACACCCGAGGGGTTAATAACTTAATAAATTCGTGTTGTTTTCCCATCGGTAAGTAGGGTAGCCAGAGCTCACTGGAGAATTTGTGCTGTCATTGGAAGACCAAAGGCTTGTTCTGCTTTGTCTTCTACTGACGGCACAGAGACTCTGTACTTACAGGGTTGGCAGCGCGACTTTGACTCCTCTGGTGTTAAAAGCATCCATAGACCACGGTAAAAATTGAGTTTAGTAAACATTTAACTATTCCTTCTGACTTTCTCTCTCGTGACAATTACCCGACAATAGAGACACCCCAACAATGTCTTAGGCAATTACACCCTTGATTCGAAGGGACTCAGTGCAAAGATGTCTGACTCGCCGGTGATGAGGAACCTTTCGGCCTTAGGAGGAACTTTGCCTCACTTTATCGGTATCCGAAAACGGTGAGTTTGTGCTTAAGTGCGATAATTTAGCGTGTCATTTTAGTTTAAATACATACATTCTATTCGACTATGTACTAGATTACTTATAAAAAAACTAATACAGGTACAACATACCTGTAGTCAATAAAAATCCATTTACAAAAAGCCATCTGATTCCTAACATTTTACGAGTGTACAATTTTATTTCTGAAACAATATAATATTTCTTTGCAACATTTCTTATCAATTATGTTAACTTATTTGTAGCGAAAATCAATGTTGAATTCATTTTCAAACACCGGATATTATATTGAATTTAGATAAACTTATATTGAGTATTTGTTTGGTAACTTAATTTAATATTTTAAGTATTCAAACTATCACGGTCATTCACATTAGTATTAAAGCACTATCGGGATATTTACCATGTTCATGCCGCGTACAGAAATATCGCAAACTCTAAACAATACAACATGGTAAATATACAGATAGTTCATATATATATTTAAATAAAAAATTAAAATAACAACTTACGAGGTAGGGAGGTAAGTAAATTGTATGACAATAAAATATTTCTATCGATAGTAAAATACAATTTAATGTGATGATTGTAGGTATTTTTTATGACTTTACCACAACTAGCCAATGTCAGCGTGATGTGAAAAGTTATTCGGTGAAAAGATTGTTCTTTTAGATGAAATTGTACCATCAAAAGAAAAAGATACATTATTGATTGTTTGTGTGGTGACGGAGAAAGAATACAAGTATCACCATCCCATCTCATCCGAAGGGTGTCGTAAGAGGCGACTAATAGAAACATACGCAAACCATATCGCTGCGAGAGAAGGAAAACTCGAAATAAAACCCTGTACCAACCCGTCTGGCCAGCGTGGAGACAGTAGGCCAAAGCCTCCCAACATTGGGAGAGGCCTAGTCCAGCAGTGGAGTGCGATGGGCTAGTTGATTGATATTGATTGTCAAGCAAAGTTGATTGGATGTGACATTAACCACAAGAGACATGAATTTAATATAAATAGGTATATTATAAGGATACAGTTGAAAGACAATAAAAAAGATATGCCTGTCAACATCACATTCGGCAACCAGCAATGACCCATTGGTGCCGTGCGTTTTAATCGGTTCGAGTCCGACTTAACCTCTTCCACCAGCTCCAGCGGAGAGGTATCCGTGGGGATTTTCTTATCACGTAAAAATACCTACCTGATTTCCGAAGGACCTGTGGGAATTATGGAGCTGGCAGTCAAGTACCTCTCAGTCAAGGAGCTGGCAGTCAAGGGCCTGGTAGCCATAGACTGCAGTCAAGTGACAGATAAGGCAGTTTTATTCATTAACCTGGATTCTGTTAATTGTAAACCACTCTCATACCACCTGACACTGCAAAAAATTACATTAAAATCTAAACTTTATAGGTACATGCTTAAAGTTCTAAATTAAGTGAAAAAGATTAAGTATTACATTTTTTTAATCAGTTTTCAAGATGTCTTTCACTGGCGCAGCTATAGGTGGGCAAGCCGTTGCGGTGCACTGGGACCCCCCAGCTTAGTGTCCCTTTGGACCCAAAATAGCAAACCTCATATTGAACAAATCTTACTTTCGGAATGCGAAAATGGGTTGCAACACAAATCAAATTTGTGACTGACTAGCGACCCGCCCCGGCTTCGCACGGGTGCAATGCTGATACTAAATACACTACAGAAAAACTGTGAACGTTGTATCCGCCGGTACCGCATACGCTACGTCCCGCCATTTTTAAATCTGTAATATCTTCGATTATTCTATTCATTTAAATCAACAATGTATTTTAAATCAACAATGTATTTAAGGTATTAAATTGTATAAGGATTACTGCTGTATTGGTTAAAATCGCTTCGAATATTATCGATTATTTGTCGTAAAAATTAAATGACATAAAAATGTTTATGTGGAAGTCACCGAAGACTCTTTCCTCTGTCGCACCATTAAAACCTGGAATTCATTACCAGCTCACGTGTTTCCTTCTTCCTACAGTCCCGGGTACTTTAAGCGGGGCGTGAAGAAGCATATAATGAGGCCGCCAAGCTGAATATCACCATTGTCACACGGTATGTGTAAGTAATGGTGACCCTCTTTTCTGAGACTTTGCCTTCAGCTTACCATCAGGCAAGGCGAAGTCTAATTGATGTGTTCTATAAAAAAAATATCCATAAGAGATAGACATATACCATCGTGGAGTTTTCTGTAGACCTTTTCAATGTGTACAATATTTAGTACATTATTTTGATAAATATCTCATAAGGTTCAGCTTGTGTTTGCAATGTAAGTGGAAAATATTTAATTATTAACGACATCACATTAGAAACCTTAAAAATAACAGTATTCCTCCACTATTTAATGGATGTTATTATACATATAAACCTTCCTCTTCAATCACTCTATCTATTAAGAAAACCGCATCAAAATCTGTTGCGTAGTTTAGAGACATAGGCACAGAGAAAGCGACTTTGTTTTATACTATGTAGTGATGATAATCACGCTCTAATCATGGTAACTCATACGAACGAACTTGTAGGGAATTTTGTGCTGTATTGAGAGGTTCGTCAGCACGTTTGGGAGGTCCCTGAGCCCTTAGGAGGCCCTCAAGCTCAGTGGCCAGAAAGTAATACTATTTAGTAGTCCTGTGTACAGTAGACCTCATGAGCGCCTTTTGTCATATTTTTCTGATACCCTTAATCAATCAAAGAATCAATTTCATTTATTCAGTTTAGGCACACAAAGAGCACATATGAACGTCAAACAATTATGTTAAGAAATATTACATCATAACATAACATAAACTCACGCCTATATCCCGAAGAAGAGGTGCTAGCACCCACATTTCGCCAGTTTATGTTTAGGTCCCAATGTGGTGGCGAGCCTATTACCATTAACCGGGCACTTATAAACCTGCGATAAATATACACATAACTTAGAAAAGCATGGAAAAGTCATTGGTGTGTGCCATGATAAAACCTGGGATTGAACCCAAGACCTCGTCTCGGCAGTCCATTACCCGTACCACTAAGCTACCGCGTATAATAATAACAGGTCAATAATTAATAAAAACATTTCTTTTCTAACATATTTATTATATGTTATATGCTAATATAATATTGTGAAGAATGAAAGGCAGTGAAGATAGATTGAAAAAAGTGAACGCTCAAGACGGGACTTCAACCCGCGACCAATCCTTTACAGTGGGAATACTATTACCAATGAGCTATAGAGTCACACATCTTGGATGTTTAAAATTCTCCTTATACATGTACAACCGTGTTGCGGAGACGGTGGCGCCATCTACCGATGTTTTTACGACTTCTTCATCCTAGCGTTAATTCCAGTCGCATCCGGAGGTTTCAATCAAAGAATCAATTTCATTTATTCAGTTTAGGCACACAAAGAGCACATATGAACTGTAGCGACCAAATACGCTACAACAACAATCGCTTCCGCTTATATTTTGCACCTTGTAAAATCACGCCATACACTTAGCGATGACTAATACTGCAGGTGTGCATAGTGCAGTGTGCAAAACAAGAACCTGTTTAAGCCACGCCTCCTGCAGTTTAGCGCCGGTGCACCTATTGTTCTAGCAGTGGTAGTTCAAGATGGCCACTACTTCAATTGGCGGCCATAGTGAAAAGGGGCGTCAACAGCTAAGCAAAAACGGTCAAGACCGACCCGTTATTATTATTAGTTGTTAATTATTATTAATAATTTTTATTATATAAATACTCGTGTTGTTCGAAGTAAAGATTATTATGTTTTCATCACTCGGAATAAAAACAATGCAGTTGTAACTATATATTATTACTACCTCAAGTATACTCGCTACACGTATAGATAGCAAGTGGTTTAGGTACAAAAACCTAAATACCTAACCACTTCACTGGTGACCCTTCGACATTTAGAAGAATCCTAAGAAACTACGAGCATGGCAACCGAAGCTAAAGAAGATGTTGTATTGGGGGAATCGCACCGCGTTGGAGTGAAAACACCAAAATTCAACCCCGATGACCCAGAGCTATGGTTCGCCCAGATGGAGGGACAATTCGTGTTGTCCAACATAAGCGCTGATGCCACGAAATTTTATTATGTGTTGGCACAGCTGGAACCTCAACATGCAGCAGAAGTCAGAGATCTAATAGTCACTCCACCAGCCGTAAATAAATACACGACCATCAAGACTGAGCTTATTCGTAGGCTATCAGCTTCTCAAGAACGAAAGATTAAACAGCTTTTGATGCACGAAGAGATGGGAGACCGGAATCCGACACAATTTCTTCGGCATCTGCAACTCCTAGCAGGCGTCAATGTTCCAGCTGATTTCATCAGAACCATCTGGGCCAGTCGTCTACCTACACACTTGCAAACATGCATTGCAGCTCAAGAAACCAAGATGACTCTGGAAGACCTGGCAGCATTGGCAGACCGTGTCAATGACGTCGTTCCTGCAACCATGGCCATAGCCAGTACAAATCAAGGCTCAAGCACGGCGCATGTTACCGCTGTTGCTGACAGTGGCCTCAATCTATTGACAAGAAAAGTAGAAGAACTCAGTAGAAGATTGGAGGCAATGAGTATGGAACTGCGCAGTCGTTCACGATCACGCTCGCGCTCTCAGGATAGAAACCGAAGATACAGCCCTCGACCAAATTCACGCCCAGACAATCATCCCTTTTGCTTCTACCATTATCGATTTGGCGAAAAAGCTCGAAGATGTACCCAGCCTTGTTCCTACTATAAAAAGGAAAACTTCCCCGGCAGTCAATAACGGCGGTAAATGACTGCTACGCAATTTCAAGCCGCCTTTTCATCACGGACCGCAAAACAAAGGTGCAATATCTGGTAGATACGGGTTCAGACCTGTGCGTCTTTCCGCGGTCCGCTGTAAGGGAGCAAAGAAACAAAACACCGTATGAATTATTCGCTGCCAACGGAACGGTCATCTCTACATATGGGGACATACCTCTAACACTGGACTTAGGACTTCGCCGTAACTTCAATTGGCGCTTCATTGTAGCAGATGTTACAAAGCCTATAACCGGAGTCGACTTCCTGGGGTACTATAGCCTCCTCGTCGATTGCCGTAACCAACGTCTGATTGATGGCATCACAGCACTTACAGTGGCCGCAATACATCAGACTTCTACAGAAGCTATTTCTTCAGTCCGTACAACCAAAGACGATTCTCTGTACCATCGTCTGCTACGGGAATACCCAAACGTCACACGCCCTGCTGGTCAACGTAGTCCAATGAAACACAAAACCGTTCATCACATCCGCACTACCGCAGGACCACCTGTAAAGAATCGCCCACGACGTTTAGATTCTGAACGGTTAAAAATAGCAAAGGCAGAGTTCGAAGATATGCTTCAACACGGAACGGCACGCAGATCTGATAGCCCATGGTCTTCACCACTCCACCTAGTTCGCAAGAAAGACGACCGTTGGCGACCATGCGGAGACTACAGAATGTTGAATGCTCGTACAATTCCAGACCGATACCCTATCAGGCACTTACAAGACTTCACTCAACAACTAACTGGCTGCTCCATCTTCTCCACCATCGATTTAGTTAAAGCCTATAACCAAATACCAGTATCTGAAGAAGACATACCAAAGACCGCAATAACAACCCCATTTGGCCTATACGAATTCCCATTCATGACGTTTGGACTTCGCAACGCCGCCCAAACGTTCCAGCGCTTCATGGATGAGGTTCTTCGTGGCCTGGACTTCTGTTACGGATACTTAGATGATATCCTGGTCAGCAGCAACAATAGCAGCCAACACCAGGAACATCTACAACAACTATTTCAAAGACTGACCGAATATGGCGTCTTAATAAACACAAATAAGTGCATGTTCGGCAAGACAGAAGTAAAATTTCTTGGATTCAAAGTTTCCGCTGCTGGTGTTAAGCCTCTGGAGTGTAAGGTACAAGCTATCCAAGATTATCCCGCACCCAAAACCATGAAAGAACTCAAACGATTTCTGGGTATGCTGAATTTCTACCGCCGCTTCATACCAGCTGCCGCATCTATTCAAGCACCACTTAACAGTCTACTTACAGGCCCTAAAACTAAAGGACGCCATCCCATTAGCCTAACACCTGAATTACTGGAAGTATTCGAAAACTGCAAGCGAAGTTTATCAGAGGCTACATTACTCATACATCCGGATCCAAAAGCTGAACTCTCAATACAAACAGACGCCTCAGATACAGCGATTGGAGCTGTATTGCAGCAGTACACTGCTCAAGATTGGCAACCTCTGGCATTCTTTTCCAAGAAACTTAGCCCGCCACAGAAGAAATATAGCCCATACGACAGAGAACTTTTAGCAATTTATGAGGCTATACGATACTTCAGGTTCATGGTTGAAGCACGTCATTTTTTTATCGTCACAGATCATAAACCCTTGACTTTCGCATTTACAACGAATCGTGAAAACTGCTCTCCACGACAATTTCGGTACCTGGACTACATCAGCCAATTCACAACGGATTTGAGGTACATCAAAGGGGAACAAAATGTGATCGCTGACACTTTGTCTCGCATAGAAGAGCTCACACTACCCCTGGATTACAAGGCACTAGCTGAAGCCCAAGAAACCGACACGGAGCTGCATGACCTGCTAAATAACGGTTGCTCGCTAAGCTTAAAAAAGATCAGGCTCCCAGAGTCAAGCACCGAAGTCTACTGCGACGTGACAGCATCGCCAAGGCCATTTGTTACTGCAGCATTCAGCAATACTGTATTTTTATCACTCCACAACCTAAGCCACCCAGGCGTGAAAGCAAGTGTACATTTAGTAACGCAGAGATTCGTGTGGCCTGGCGTTAGACGAGATTGTCGACAATGGGCCAAAGAATGTGAAGCATGTCAGAGAAGCAAGGTGACACGACACACATCAGCTCCCTTGCAAACATTTATGCCAACATCACAGCGTTTTCAGCATATACACATTGACTTGGTCGGACCATTGCCCATCTCCGGTAACTACAAATACTGTCTAACTGTTGTCGACCGAGCTACTCGTTGGCCCGAAGCGTATCCACTTGAAGACATCACCGCAGAGACTTGCGTATCAGCCCTCACTTCAGGCTGGATCGCACGCTTTGGCTGTCCGGAGCACATAACTACAGACCGTGGACGCCAATTTGTCTCGCATGTCTTCAACGAACTAATAATACTCATTGGCGCCAAACATCATCTTACTACTGCTTACCACCCTGCAGCCAATGGACTAGTCGAAAAGCTACACAGACAGCTGAAGGCTGCCATTACATGCCATGCTACTGCAAGTTGGTCTGAAGCTCTTCCTTGGGTACTATTGGGTATCCGCACTGCGTGGAAAGAGGACCTGCAAGGATCTACAGCGGAATTAGTCTACGGAGAGCCGCTACGCCTACCTGGACAGTTCCTGACGGCTGACTCCCAAGTCCAGGTGGACATGAACAGCCTCGTCAGCAGACTCCGAGCACACGTGGCGAAACTTACTCCGCAACCAACATCGTGGCACACTAGCTCCAGCCGACCTTTCTACTTACCCAAAGACTTGAAGACAGCAACTCATGTTTTTCTTCGCCAAGGTCCAGTGAAAAGACCACTACAAGCTCCATACCTTGGTCCCTACAAGGTTCTGCACCGAGGAGAAAAGACCTTTGATATTGTAGTACAAGGAAAAAAGCAGAAGGTCACAATAGATCGCATTAAACCTGCATTTATGGCACGAGAGCAAACAGAACCAACTATAACTGAATTTTATACGACAAAAATACTGCAAGAACAACCATCCGAAACACCAATTCGGAAAACAAGAAGTGGAAGAACTGTTAGATTCCCAGACTACTTTCGCCCGTAGTAACTACGGTCTCGGAGGGGGAGTAGTGTAGCGACCAAATACGCTACAACAACAATCGCTTCCGCTTATATTTTGCACCTTGTAAAATCACGCCATACACTTAGCGATGACTAATACTGCAGGTGTGCATAGTGCAGTGTGCAAAACAAGAACCTGTTTAAGCCACGCCTCCTGCAGTTTAGCGCCGGTGCACCTATTGTTCTAGCAGTGGTAGTTCAAGATGGCCACTACTTCAATTGGCGGCCATAGTGAAAAGGGGCGTCAACAGCTAAGCAAAAACGGTCAAGACCGACCCGTTATTATTATTAGTTGTTAATTATTATTAATAATTTTTATTATATAAATACTCGTGTTGTTCGAAGTAAAGATTATTATGTTTTCATCACTCGGAATAAAAACAATGCAGTTGTAACTATATATTATTACTACCTCAAGTATACTCGCTACACGTATAGATAGCAAGTGGTTTAGGTACAAAAACCTAAATACCTAACCACTTCAGAACGTCAAAATTTTACAATTATGTATGTCAAGAAATAATATAAAAATATTAAATGATGTAAAAATAAACCATTGGAAAATGATTCTTTCGCTGGTTCGGTAGATTAGTTCTACTGAGAAGATACCAGCAAGAAACTCAGCGAACTACATTAGAACTAGATTATTTTTCTGTTTTAAATTTGCTTTAGTTTACAATTTATTTTGTGCGAGCAAACAAGAGACTTATGTTGACCACGCATTAACATCATTGAGGTACTCATCCACTTTATAGTAACCTTTACTCTTTAAAGTTTTTTTCACTTCTTTTTTAAATTTATTTATTGGCATCTAAATTAATCCCACAATGCAAAAGGTGTCAAGCATATGGTCACACCCAAAAATACTGTTCAAAGGAACCAAGGTGTGTGAAGTGCACTGGCAAACACCTCACCAAGGACTGTACAAAATCAATAGCTACAAAACCTAAATGTGTGCACTGTGGCGAGCCTCACCCGGCTAATTACAGAGGGTGTATTGTAGCTAAAGAACTACAGCAATTGAAAAATAAAGCCTCCAAAAGAAAAGTAGCTACGCCTAATACCCCGGCCCCTGCTGCTGAGAAACAACAACCACCCCGTTCTACTCATAAAAAGGTAACAAGTAGTGTGTCTTTTGCGCAAATGACAAAAGCAACGCAGTCACTGTCACAGCCAACGGTGTCCCCGAATTCTGATAACACTACTACAGACGAAAATATTAGTAGAATTTTAAGCATGTTGACTTCCTTTGACCAAAGGTTAAGAAACATTGAGAACAAACAATTACCTTTTCAGTACATCCAAAAATGAAAAACGTACTAAAAATTATGACGTGGAATGCAAACGGTCTCCTTAAGCATCGAAACGAGTTGCAAGCAGTCTTAACAACAAAGCAAATTGATGTATGCCTCATATCAGAATCTCACTTTACAAGAGAATCTTTTATTCATATTAAAGGCTATAACATATATCATGCACTGCATCCCAACAACACTGCGAGTGGTGGCAGTGCCATCATTATTAAAGAAAAAATCTACCATTATTTAAAACATAAATGTGAAGAACAATTTGTACAAACTGTAGCTGTTGTAATCCGAACCAAACTTCATGATATTACTATATCAGCTGTATATATTCCACCCAAGTATGCGCTGAAAACAGAGCAGTACAGTAATATGTTGAAAGCTCTAGGAAACACATTCATATTTGGAGGTGATTTTAACGCAAAGAACACTTTTTGGGGGTCTAGACTAACTAATACCAAGGGTAAGGAATTGCTATGTGCTATCAGAGAAATCAAGTGCAATGTGATTTCAACGGGGAAACCCACTTATTGGCCTACCGATATTGGAAGAAAACCAGATTTGATAGACTTCTTTATTTATAAGAATCTATCAGCTGCATACCTTAATATAGAAGAAGGCTATGACATGCATTCCGATCATTCACCCATCATCTTAACTCTAAGCGAGACAATAATACAAAAAGAAAGCAGTCCAACCTTAGTGAACAAATACACTGACTGGGAGAGCTTTCAATTTGATTTAGACTGCTGTATAGACCTCAAAGTATCCCTTAAAGACAAACAGCAAGTAGATGACGAAGTTGCAAAGTTTATTACGGACATCCAACGTTGCGCTTGGCGAAATACACCTGAAATGAAAAGAAGAGTTGCAACTCAAAGATATCCAGTGGAAATTAGAAATCTTATAGCCATAAAGCGAATCCAGAGGCAAAAGTGGCAACAATGTAGATATCCACCTGATAAAACTCTGCTAAATAAACTCACAAAAAGATTAAGTAGAGCAATTCAGAATTTTCACGACGAGACAACAAATAATTACCTTAGTCAACTATCAAGTAATGGCACTTCTGATTACTCACTATGGAAAGCAACTAAAAGCTTAAAAAAGCCCATCACTCACATTTCACCTATTCAAAAAATAGATGGCAATTGGGCCATAAATAATGAACAGAAAGCAACTGTATTTGCAGAACATCTCGAGCAAATTTTTCAAACGAACAGCGAGGAAAGCTCTGAAAGTATAGCACTGGACGTGACGCAGTATGACAACTTAGAAATAAAACTTGTTACCCCAAAAGAAGTTAAAAACATGATCAAAAATTTGGCTAAAAGGAAATCACCGGGATACGACCTAATCACTGGAGAACTCCTACAAAATCTCCCACGTAAAGCAATTGTAAAGCTTACAACACTCATCAATGCCACATTTAGATTAAAACATGTGCCTAGTATGTGGAAAGTTGCTGAAGTTATCATGATACCTAAACCAGGAAAACCACCTCATGAAGTAACATCATACAGACCCATATCACTCTTGCCAATTATAGCAAAATTGTTCGAAAAACTACTACTCAGGCGTTTAAAAGTTATTATTGAAGATAAAGAACTGATTCCTAACTACCAATTCGGTTTCAGAGAAAAACACTCCACAATAGACCAAATACACAGAATAACCAATATTATCGAAAAAACATTAGAAGAAAAGAAAGTTTGTTCTACAGTATTTCTGGATGTAGCTCAGGCATTTGATAAAGTATGGCATAGAGGTCTTATATATAAATTAGGTAAAATGATCCCTAAACAATTTGTGGACATTTTAGAATCCTATTTAACTAAGAGGACATTTAGAGTGAGACATGAAGATGCTTATTCAAATATCAAACAAATAAAAGCTGGTGTACCGCAAGGAAGTGTTCTTGGACCTATCCTGTACCTATTGTATACCTGCGATATCCCTGAAACAAACAACAGCGTCATAGCTACATTTGCAGACGACACAGCTATCATGGCTACGGGTGTCAATCACAAAGAAGCAGTGGAGAAGGTACAAATTGCCGTCAATGCCATCACCGACTGGACAAAAAAATGGAAAATCAAACTAAATGAGTCAAAATCGACACATATTGATTTCACAAACCAAAGATCTGAACATACATCAGTATACATTAATAATCGTGTAATACCATACGAAAATACGGCAAAATACTTGGGCATGACGCTAGATGCAAAACTTCGCTGGAAGGCTCATGTCAAAAAGAAACGACAGGCGCTAGACATACGTTATAAAAATATGTACTGGCTACTTGGCAGACATTCCACCTTGTCAGTGTATAACAAAGTACTTTTATACAAGCAAGTACTCATGCCTGTATATGTACAAGACGGACAAACGTTGAAATCATACAAAGATTCCAAAATAAGGTACTTCGGACTATAGTAAATGCTCCCTGGTACGTCAGAAATGAGGACATCCACCGAGACCTTGGAGTGGATCTTGTAACTGATGTTATAAAGAAACACGCTGAAGCACACGAACAAAGGCTTCTTCATCATGTGAACGTCGAGGCTATTCAGCTACTTGACACCACGGACATAGTGAGAAGACTAAAAAGAACTAAACCTTTTGAGTTACTTTAGTAAAGTCAGTGTAACTAAGTACAGTGAGTGCTACGTTTAAAGAACACAAGAACAAAGTGTCTTTTAATTTCAATAGAGACTATAAGAAAAGTGTCAATGGATACATTCTTAACTTGTAAGTGTTAGTAAATTAAGTTAAATTTAAATTACTTATTAGCCTCAAGGTCTAGATTGTAATTGTATGAGTAATCGTTTAACAACGAGTACATCATAATGAAAAAAAAAAAAAAAAAAAAAAAAATTATTGGCATATTAATCAAGTCTTGAGGAATTTTATTAAATATTTTTATGTTATATATTTCACTTCGAAGTCTAGGGTCCGCTCTACCATCTGACCTCCACAACCCAAAGACAATATCGAAGTATTGCAGCTAGACCAGTCGTTGGACTTCTTAAGGCTTTACCTGCCCGTAACGACTGCCAGAGATCGTATGGCGACCGGAACCAACGGCTGAACGTACTCTCCGAGGCACTTATTCATGCATACGAATATTTGCACTGAGCAGAGATCGAACCCGCACCTCCTGTGTAGCTGCCGCGTTCACTACCCACACGCCACAGAGGCTGCCTTCTTACGAACTATCGGAAACAATGAATGATGTCACAATCATTTGTAAGAATAGTTTTTGCTGTTTTATTGATAATTTCTTTAGTTTCTGCGTGACTCCCGGCAGAGTAGAATTACGGCCACCCCATCTCTTCCATTGCGGTGTCGTACAAAGCGACTAAGGGATAGGGCTGTTTAACATCAGACAGATATATACAGCTCAGACTCAGCCTCAGATGCATGGCTCGAGTCAACAATAGTGCCCGGAATACGTCAATAGGTTCACTGTTACGTGGGACCGAATACAATTATTGGTGAAATGTGAGTGTTAATTCACGTCTGCCTAACCCTCCAGGGATAAAGGCGAGATTATATGTATTATTAATTATGTATGTTCTTTAGTTTTCACTTTTTCCAACCCAAATGGATAACAGATTACTTTATTTAATAAAATTTTTAATAAAGTAATCTGTTATCCATTTGGGTTGGAAAAATCAATTTAACATGTTATGGTTTAGCGGTGTTCTGGGCAGATTACTCTCTGTTTAAGCTGGTTCTGGTGTATCTGGAGACAAAAAAAGAGATAAAATGAGATTGAGAGAAAAAATATAAGTACTACAAGACTGTTGAGTGAACTTTAACTTCAACTTTATACCACTCGGTCGGTAGACAAGCACACGGCCCACCTAATGGAAAGTGCTTACCATGGCGGACGTGTGCAACACCAAGGGAGTCACACTCGCGCTGCCAACCCTGTAAGCACAAGAGTTTCTGTGTCGTCAGTATAAAAGACAAGCTTTTGATCTTCCCACTGACAGCACAAAAACTCTCCAGTGAGTTCTGGCTACCCTACTCACCGCCGGGAATACAACTTGAGGTTATTATGGCCGCAGTATTCTGTAGGGTGGAGGTACTTCCCCAGTCGGACTGCTCAATTGGACGGAAATACCACCGTGTCCTACCTCCTTATTGGAGTGGTTTTACCAAGTAATTAGTATAAAAAGGGAGACAAAATTAATAAATGAAATTTTAATCATTTAGTGTGCTAACTATTCAAAATCGATAAGATGGAAAAAATGGAAACGGTCCAGGCGGGGCTCGAACCCACGACCTGTCCACACATGATTATAAATTTAAAACTACTGGTCCGAACTATATCAAATATGTATTGATCAAATGGCAATTATTCTGCAAAGAACTTTAAAAAAAAACACGTACATTTTTTACGGATCAAAGAATCAAAGAATCAATTTCATTTATTCAGTTTAGGCACATAAAAAGCACGTATGAACATCATAATTTTACAATTATGTATGTCAAGAAATAATATAAAAATATTAAATAATGTAAAAATAAACCATTGCAAAATGATTCTTTCGCTGGTTCGGTAGATTAGTTCTACTGAGAAGAGCAAGAAACTCAGCGAACTACATTAGAACTAGATCATTTTTCTTTTTTAAATTTGCTTTAGTTTACAATTTATTTTGTGCGCGCAAGCAAGAGACTTATGTAGACCACGCATTAACATCATTAAGGTACCCCCTCTACCGGAGCCAGTGGGAGAGGTTATGTCGGACTCGAACTGACCAAAATGCACGACGCCTGTGGGTCGTTTTTGATTGCCGAGGGTGAGGTTAACAGGCATATCCCTCGCACCCCGGCCGACCCAGGGCCACTTCTCTCGATCTGGCCCTCTACTCGGATGTGGGGACCACAGAGTCTCCAACTCGTCCCCGGAAATGGGGAGGCCTGCTTCTGCCCTCGCGTACTTAAATCTGAATAACCGGTGTACTTAATTATATAAAACAAAAATACCAATCTAATTGAGTACCTCCTCCTTTTTGGAAGTCGGTTAAAAATACTTACTGCCGAGAGACGCACCAGGACCGCCGGAATGAATATTTTTCGGCAAAATTTCCCCTGAAAAATGTTAAGTTCATCAAAACAACTGTTAGTGATAGGCCGGCCATTGTGCATTTAACTGTAACTTTAATTATGACTGTTGTAAATCTATACTAATATTATAAAGAGGAAAGATTTATATTTTTGTGTGTAACGAATAAACACAAAAAGTATTGGACCGATTTTAATAATTCTTTTTTCATTAGAAAGCTACATTCTTCGTGAGTAACATAGGCTACTTTTTATGCCGATATTCCCATGGGATCAGGATTTACGCGGGTGAAACCGCGGCGCGGTGCTAGTCTTTTATAATATTGGTGTGCAATAAAGAATTATCTATCTATGTAACAACAGGGGTGCGGGTTGGGTAACCTCCACGTTGGCTTACCTGTTTCTTTTCCCTCTGGACCGCGGTCCTGGGGAACGGAAGCGGGGAGGCTGGTGCACCCTGGACGACGGTTAGTAGACTCTGACTCCAAGGAGAAGGAGCTCTGCTAGCCGTCGACAAATAACCCGACAAGCCCATTTTAGGGCTAGCTGACCCTTGGGGGGGTCGTGGTATGGCGGGTCTGCAAGGCTCGCGGGAAGGGATTCGTAGAATCCCTTCCATCCCAAACAGCCCTTTTTAGGGCTAGCCTGTCGCTCCCGGTATCCCTCTGCTTTCAGAGGGGACATGGGGGCGACACAAGGATCCATAGGATCCAGGGACGGGCCGGCCTACTGCTCGCGCAGGGGCTGGCAGGCATTCGTGCCACCGTCGGTGTTGGGGGAGTTGGCTGCTCTCCCGCGTCGCGTAACCTCCAAGATATCGACAACGACCTGAGTGCTAGCCACACTTGGGAAGCCGGTATCTTGAAGGCCGCGGGGCTTGCCTTAATTGGCCGGCCCGCGACAAGGAAAAGTCTCAAAAACCCGACAGCGAAGTCGCTTAAAACCTGTGGACACCTGGGGAAATCCACAGTATGTACCCCGCTTCCTGGAATGAGCGTCACCCAGGAAGTGTAGTTTAAATCGCGTCACACTCGTGGGACTAAATATGGATCCAAATAATACTACACCCAAAAACCATCCCAAACCAAGCAGAACAGTCTGCGCGGAGGTCGCGAAACCACGCCTCAAAACAGCGGCGCAAGGCGAACCGAAAGGCAGCCAAAAAGGCCAGGAGGGCTGAGGCTGCTGCGAGGGGAGTGCCGGGGAGGCTGCGCGTCCCCCGCTCAACCGCCGTCGTCCTTACGATGACGGCGGAGGCGGCGGATAGGGGCGTGCAGTACGCCCAGATTGTCACGCAGGCGAGAGCCTGCGTTGACATGAAGGCCCTCGACATGCCGGGCCCCATCCGGGTGAAACCCACTCGGACGGGTGCTCGGCTACTCGAGATCCCAGGCGCTTCGAGTGGTCCCCAGGCTGATGCCCTAGCGGCTAAGCTTAGGGAGACGCTTGACGCAGCCGACGTCCGGGTGTCCAGGCCCAACAAGTGCGCAGAACTGCGCATTTCGGACCTGGACGACTCCATCACGGCGGAGCAAATCCGCCTCACCGTGGCGGAGGCCGGGGGCTGCCCCCTAGATACGGTTAAGGTCGGAGCGATCCGCTTCGGCCGCCGTGGACTGGGGGCGGCAGTTGTCGGCTGCCCCATCGCAGCAGCCAAAAAGGCTGCCGACCGGGGGTTCCTCGCCGTGGGAGGCGTGGTGCGGGTGCAGGTCCGGCTCCTGCAGGCTCGACCGACTAGGTGCTATAGGTGCCTGTCGGTCGGCCACGTGGGGGTGCAGTGCACGGCGGCGGTGACGGTCGGTGACCGCTGCTTCCGCTGTGGCCAACCCGGCCATACGGCCGGTGGATGCGAAGCTCCGCTGCACTGTTTCAGGTGTGCAGCGGGGGGCAAACCGGCCGACCATAGGGTTGGCAGCAAGACCTGCACCGGGGGGGAGCCGAAGCCGCAAGGCGGGAGCTCCACCCAAAGTTCGCGGCGGGATGCGGAGATGGTTCCATAATGGATCCTCAGCTCCGCATCCTGCAGGCGAACGTGGGCCACGGTGCCGATGCTCAGGGTCTTCTGCTCCAGAGCATGGCACAGTGGTCCGTACACGTCGCCGCTGTCGCCGATCCGTACACCCACCGGCACCTGGGGCCTGCCTGGGTGGTCGACCTGGACGGGTCGGCGGCACTGGTGTACAACGCCGCTATGGGTGCCCCCCCCCCTGTTGTCGTGGCAAGGGAGCATGGCATCGTAGCGGCGCGTGTGGGGGAGATTGCGGTCGTGGCCGTCTATTTCACGCCGAGCCTACACCGACGCATAGGGGAGTACCGGCAGTCGCTGGAGCGACTGACCGACGTCGTCAACGCCTGTCATCCTCATCCGGTTCTTGTGCTCGGGGACTTCAACGCCTGGTCAGTGACCTGGGGGTCCCGGCACACGAACCCACGAGGTAGGGCTCTGGAGAGCTGGGCCGCTAATCACGGTCTAGTTCTCCAGAATCGCGGGGCCGAAGCCACGTTCGTGGCCGCGGAGCGCAGTTCGATTATCGACCTATCGTTCGCAGGCGCTTCGCTGTCGCACCGTGTGCGGGACTGGCGTGTTGTTGTGGGGGTGGAGACACTGGCGGATCACCGATACGTTCGGTTTGATGTCTCCCCCCCCGCGGGTGATGCGCCGGTCATACCGGCCCCACGCGAGCCACGCTGGGTGCTTGGGAGACTGAATCGGGAGGTCCTCCTGGAGGCCGCCATCGTACAGGCCTGGGCCATTGCGCCGGACAGGCCTGTCGATATCGACGATGAGGCGGTGTGGTTCCGGGAGGCCATGACTCGTGTCTGCGATGCGGGTATGCCTAGGGCACCACCCTATAGTCCGAGGCGTCGGGTCTACTGGTGGTCTGCGGAGATCGCGAGGCTACGGCAAGCCTGCGTGATCGCGCACCGCCGGTGGACCAGACTCCGTAGGAGGCGTAGCCGAACCGCAGATACGGAGCCCCGAGTGGCGGAGCTTCATGTGGGATACAGGGAGGCCAGAGATGCCCTCCGAGCGGAGATTAAGCGGGCGAAAGCCGCGGCTTACAAGGAGCTTATGGAGACGCTGGAGCGGGACCCATGGGGGCGGCCTTACCTTATGGTAAGAGGAAAGCTGCGCCCCCGGGTCCCGCCGTTGACCCGGGTTCTCCAGCCAGCTCTGCTCGGTGGAGTGGTCGAGTCCCTGTTCCCGGCGCGAGCGGAACACGTTCCGCCGCAGATGACTCCGCCACCTCGGTCGCCTGTGGCGCCCAGTGTGGTAGTTGACGACGAAGTCCCCGAGGTCACTTGGGTAGAACTGGAGCTGGCGGTGCGAAGGCTTAGAGCCAAGAAGAGCACCGCCCCGGGACCCGACGGCATTCCAGGCCGTGCGTGGGTCCTAGCTCTGGGAGAAGACGGTCTCGAACCCCGGCTGAGAGGGTTCCTCAGCGCATGCTTGGAGCGGGGCCAGTTTCCGAAGATGTGGAAGACGGGGAGACTGGTCCTCATCCGAAAGGAGGGTCGCCCGGCGGACGAACCGTCCGGCTACCGGCCCATTGTGTTGCTCGACGAGGTGGGCAAGCTCTTTGAAAGAGTTATTGCGAAGCGCCTCGTCGAGCACCTCTCTGGTAGGGGGCCGGACCTGGCGGATGCCCAATATGGCTTCCGCCGGTGGCGGTCCACCGTGGATGCCATCATGCGCGTGAGGACTTTGGCGGAGGAGGCAGTTGCCCGGGGTGAGGTGACGTTGGCGGTGTCCTTGGACATCTCCAACGCGTTCAACACCTTGCCCTGGAGTTGCATCAGGGAGGCACTCGTGTACCACGGTGTGCCTCTCTACCTCCGCCGCATAGTCGGGGCGTACCTGACGGAGAGAGCCGTCATCTACCCAAGTGCGACCGGCGTCGGTCGGCGTGAGATGTCGTGCGGTGTTCCACAGGGATCGGTTCTCGGGCCGCTACTGTGGAACATTGGATACGACTGGGTGCTTCGTGGTGAGCTTGCGGACGGCGCCGCCGTCACGTGCTATGCGGACGACACGCTAGTGACGGCGAGCGGGGCTACACACCGCGAAGCGATCCTGAGGGCCACGACCGCGGTTGCTCAAGTCGTGGAACGGATCCGGCGGCTGGGCCTTGAGGTGGCTCTGCATAAATCCGAGGCCATGTTCTTTCATGGACCTCGGCGCACGCCACCACCTGGTTCCAGTCTCACAGTGGGAGGCACTCTCATCGGCATCAAGCCCCAGATGAAATATCTGGGGCTCGTGCTCGACGGCCGGTGGGACTTCGAGAAGCACTTCCGAAGTCTAGGCCCCAAATTGGTGGGCACAGCCAACGCTCTGGCGCGGCTACTGCCTAACCTGAGGGGCCCAGAGGACTCCTGCAGGAGACTCTACGCGGGTGTCGTGCGGTCCATGGCCCTGTACGGGTGTCCCGTGTGGGCGGACACCCTGAATGATCGGCACATGCCCCTGCTGCAGCGTCCGCAGCAGAAGTTGGCGTGCCGCATCATAAGGGGGTACCGCACGATATCCTTCAACGCGGCGAGTCTCCTCGCCGGATCGCCACCATGGATCCTGGAAGCGAGATCCCTTTCGGCGCTATACCGGTTCCGAAAGGCGGCGCGGGAGCGGGGTCACGATCCCGAGCCCGAAGAAATTCGGGCCGTGAGATCCCGGCTCCACAGGGAAATGGTGGCGGAATGGGAGCTACGACTTGGGCGACCAGGCGCAGGGCGCGCCGTAGTAGCGGCGGTAAGACCCATCATGGGGGAGTGGCTAGAGAGGCCACACGGCAGCCTCTCGTACCGTCTGACGCAGATGATCACCGAGCACGGATGCTTCGGCAAGTATCTGCGTCGGATGGAGAAAGAGCCAACGTCCGAGTGCCATCACTGCGACGCGAGCGAGGACTCAGGTCCGCACACGCTCACCGAGTGTCCGGCGTGGGAGACGCCGAGGCGGGAGCTTGTGGCGGCCCTGGGAGTGAGAGTTCTCACGCTCTCCACCTTGCTCGCGGCGATGGTCCGCTGCGCGGATGCGTGGGCGGCCGGCGCCTCCTTCTGCGAGCAAGTAATGCTCGTGAAGGAGGAGGCGGGGCGGGAGCGGCAGCGGGAGCGACGAAGGATCGCAAGCCAAGCTGCCCGCGTACGAAGGCAACTCGGGCGTCGGAGGTCGATGAACGACCTCCGCCCCCCATGAGCGCCGGCCTGGTGGTGACAGGTGGAGCCGCCTGTTACCCTGGCAGAAGCAGGCCGCGGCGGTGGCGCGCCTAGCGCGCCTCCCCGTTTCCGGGGTCGAGTTGGGGACTCTGTAGTCCCCACACCCGAGACGAGGGCCAGATCGTGAGAGATGGCCCTGGGTCGGCCGGGGTGCGAGGGATATGCCTGTCAACCTCACCTTCGGCAACCAAAACGACCCACAGGCGGCGTGCGTTTTAGTCGGTTCGAGTCCGACATAACCTCCTCCACCGGCTCCGGTGGGGAGGTATCCGTGGGGATTTTGCGCACGTAAAAAAAAAAAAAAAAATCTATGTAACAACAAGAGTAAATTAAGATATAATATTGTTACGTTTCCATACCTCAAAAGGAATAATTTATACATATTTGAACCGCACTAATTAAGCCCTTTCAGTTGATACCAAACACGATTTATTTTTATACTACTTCGGTGGCTGACAAGCGCACGGCCCACCTGATAGAAAGTGGTTACCGTGGCCTATGGACGTGTGTAACACCAGAGAAGCCACACTCGCGCTGCCGACCCTATAAGCACAGAGTTTATGTGCCGTCAGTGTAGAGGACAAAGCAGGACAAGCCTTTAGTCATCCCACTGACAGCACAAATTCTCCAGTGAGCTCTGGCTACCCTACTCACCGCTGGGAACGCAACACGAAGTTATTATAACCCCGGTATTCTGTAGGTTTCCACTCGGAGTGCTCAATTGGGCGAAAATACCGCCGTGTCCTACCTCCTATCAACTATGTTTAACTCAAATTTATTTTTTATCACAGTACTTTATGGCGGCTACAGGGCGCCATATTAGATTTAGTGACATGTTATATATCCTATAACCAGCAGACGACTAAGATACTTCTAAGGATACCTCATTTGTCCAGTTCTAATAAGTGGTTGAGGAGCTATGAGGGAACAAATGAATCTACATACGTACATATATGTATAGCTTGCCAAAATCATAACACTCCTTTTGCTTCGTAGTCGGTTAAAAACAGAACTGTCTGTCTGTCTGTGAATGCCTTTTTTCTAAGGAATGAGTGGAGGGGAGGTATCAAGTGGAAATTCATACCCCATACCATTTGTATATCAATGCCCCATACTCTGGTTCATAATGTCTTGAGACTGAGCATAAATCAAACTTCTATGTCAACGCCTTCAACATATAATTACGGTTTACGTACTTAGCTTAAGTTACGGAACCTTCGGTGCGCGAGTCCGACTCGCGCTTGACCGGCTTTTTTATCATTATATTGTGGTTACCAGCCGAGTAGAATTAGGGCCACTTCCCATGCGGTGTCGTACAAGGCGACTAAGAGATAGGGCTGTTTAACATCAGACAAATATTAGGTCTTCACCTATGAAATCGCCGAAATATTCTTACAGATTCATGAGTTCGTTATTCCTGTAATTTAATAGCTATTTCCATTATTTTCATTTTTATGAGAGTTGATTTTAAGATTTTACAACTCTACGTAGACATACTGCCAAGTATTTTACACGTGCAGCCTGTGGACCAACTATACGCAGCGTACCGTCAGCGCTTTACGTGTCCTATATAATAATGGCTATAGAATGCTGATGGGGTTGCCTCGCTTCTGCAGTGCTTCAGGTATGTTTGCGCAAAGTCATACAAATGATTTCGCTGCAATATGGCGCAAAAAAACAGCCTCCTTGCTCTGCAGAGTTCGGGCCAGCTCCAACAGTATTTTGCAAATGTTTGCAGAAAGGCACGACTCGCCTGTTTTGAACCATTGTACGCGTAGATGTATGTATGCCGTACAATTGGTCTCTAAATAGTTTTAGTTTAGTTTTAAAATGTCATTTAATTTATTTACTAATATAGTCCTAAGTATATTGTTACTAACAAAATATGAATCAATGCGTTCGAAATAAAATATATTTTATTTTATTTCTTTTTTATTTATTAAATTTTATTTTTATTGGTCGCTTGATAAATTAATATCGATCTTCAAAAACAGTACTTCCTAAATGCTATCATCCATTTTGATGATAAATTTCGTATTACTTTTTTACAGCTGTCAATTTTCAAAAATATAATAAAGTGTTTGTTAGCTTAATGTTGTCTCATTCATACGTAAAAAAATCATAATATTGGGATTTGTCATTCCTAAAAAAAATGCAAAACTGTTAGTGCTGTAAATTGGGTTTCCTCCAATTTCTTAAAAAAAAAAAGCAATTTCATATGTATCGACCGACCTATTATATACAGCCCAGACCTAGCCTCAGATGCATGGCTCGAGTCAACAATGGTGTATTTGAAAAAAAAAAGACATAATTTTTACCATCGTTAACGTCCGATGATGCAGCAGCAACCATGAACACTGCCAAAACCTGCACAAAAGAAGTTATTCAAGTATCGGATACTGGGAGTAAGTTTCCGATGTTCAGGACACCAGGGAGAGAAATACCCCTATAAAAAAGAAACCTAGGAGGTAGGACACGACTGTATTCCCTTCCCAAATGAGCAATCCAACTGGAGAAGTATCTCCGTACTATAGAACACCGTGGCCATAATAACCTCGTGTTGTATTCCCGGCGGTGAGTAGAGTAGTCAGAGCTTTAGTCACGGCTAACTGGAGAGTTTTAATGCTGTCAGTGGGAAGACCAAAGGCTTGCTCCGCTTTGTCTTCTGCACTGATGGTAAGAAACTCTATTATTATAGGGTCGTCAGCATAAGTGTAACACCCCTGGTGTCACACACGTCCATAAGTCATGGTAGCCTCTTTCAGTTAGGTGGGCCGTCTTTTTTTTATACCACTTAGGTGGCAGCCAAGCACACGGCCCACCTGATGGAAAGTGATCACCGTGGTCTATGGACGCGTGGGAAACAGAGAGTTTCACACTCGCGCTGCCCTTTTTTTACGTGCGCAGAATCCCCACAGATACCTCCCCACCGCAGCCGGTGGAAGAGGTTATGTCGGACTCGAACCGACTAAAACGCACGCCACCTGTGGGTCGTTTTGGTTGCCGAAAGTGAGATTGACAGGCGTATCCCTCGCACCCCGCCGACCGAAGGCCATCTCTCACGATCTGGCCCTCTCCTCGGGTGTGTGGGGACTACAGATCCCAAACTCGTCCCCTGAAACCGGGGAGGCGCGCCAGGCGCGTCGCCACCGTGGCTTGCTTCTGCTGCGGGTGACAGACGGCTCCACCAGTCACCCTCAGGCCTGCGCTCATGGGGGGCGGAGGTCGTTCATCGACCTCCGACGCCCGAGTTGCCTTCGTAAGCAGGCAACTTGGCTTGCGATCCTTCGTCGCTCCCGCTCCGCCTCCTCCTTCACGAGCATTACTTGCTCGCAGAAGGAGGCACCGGCAACCCACGCATTCGCGCAGCGGACCATCGCCGCGCTGCCAACCCTGCAATCATTCAGAGTTTCTATGCAGTCAATGTAAAAGAAAAAGCTGGACAAGCTTTTGGTCTTTCCACTGACAGCACAAAAACCCTCCAGTGAGCTCTGGCTACCTTACTCACAGCCGGGAACACAACACGAGGTTATTATAGCCGCGGTATTCTGTAGTGTGGAGGTACTTCCCCAGTCAGACTGCTCAATTGGACGGAAATAGCGTCGTATCCTACCTCCTCCGTCTGTCAACTAAGCCGTATAAAAAAATAACTTACCATTAAAAAGAGGGCGTGGAAGAATTTCATTATTACGCTTGGTTTTCTCTTCAGTGAATGTCAACACCTCACATGTTAGCTCTTATATATTGGGAGAATCACTCGTTCAATTACAAATATATGCTAATTGTTTGATACCCATTACAATTGGTTGCTAGATAACTATAGCTAGGTAATGCAATAACATTGAAAAGAATTGATGCGACTGTACGTAATTTTTATTTATTTATTTATTCAACTTTGTGCACAGTAATTTTGTACAAGGCGGACTTAATGCCAAAGGCATTATCTAACAGTCAACCTTAGGGTGATCCACAGATTTTTTTATTTTTTTTATTTAATCAATTTCAAGCAAAATCTTATTTTCTAGATAAATAAATAAATATATAAATATTCCACGACATTCTACACAACGCTATCTAGACCCATGGTAAGCATAGCTTAACTAGCTTGTGTTATGGGATCTAGAATGCGGATAAACATACTTAGATACTTTTTTTTTGTAAATACATACATATTATACATAGAAACACCCAGACCAATGCAAATATACATATTCATGCATACAAATATTTGCACTGAGCGGGAATCGAACCCACGCCCCCTGCATAGCAGTCGAATGCTCTACCGCTACGCCACGAAGGTCGTCAGATACATTGAGATAGGTGCAGGCAAATTAATAATCCATTTATTATCATATTATCTATGTTCACAATAATAATACATACATTATACATACACACTATAATACATAAGAAATTCATATACATACTTTTAAATATATTAGATACTTATATATATTCGTATAATATATACTTATATAACATAAACTTACCTATACTTATATAGTTATACATAATGATAAAATATATCTAACATTGAGGTTTTACACATTACTGTGACTAGGGGGGCTACTGTAGAGCTGACTTACTAATTATTGAATGAAATTTTAAAGCATTTAGTATTGAAGGGAAGTTGTTATTAAATCAAAGAACTAGTTGCGATAAATGTTGGTTTATTACTGCTCGATTATATCATAAGAATACATATATGCTTAGAGTAACATACGTCACCTCAGTATCCTAACTATTCCTGGGTCGGCCGGGGTGCGAAGGATATGCCCGTCAACCTCACCTTCGGCAACCAAAACGACCCACAGGCGGCGTGCGTTTTAGTCGGTTCGAGTCCGACATAACCTCTTCCACCGGCTCTAGTGGAGAGATATCTGTGGGGATTTTGCGCACGTAAAAAAGTATGCTAAGTATTCAAATCGATTAAGATATAGAAAAAAATGGATTGGTTCAAGCGGGATTCGAACCCGCGATCTTAATTCCCTTACAGGGGGAACGCTCTGACCACTAAGCCACAGAACCTTCGCCCCAAACCATCCACATTCTTCTAAACATACATCCGTCTTACGGCGACGTTAAAGCGGACTCATCAAATATCAATGTTTAAAATGATTGCAACATCATTCGTTGGTTCCGATAGTTCCCACGAATGTCGGTAGATGGCTCCCACTGTCGCCGTAAGACGGATGATTAACCAAGAAACCTCCTTCGCTCCCACTGTCTCTCTTGCACCGCCTCCTCCTTCACGAGCATAACTTACTCGCAGAAGGAGGCGCTGGCTATCGACGCATCCGCGCAGTGAACCATCGCCGTGAGCAAGGAGAACCCTCACTCCCAGGACTGCCACCAGCTCCCGTCTCAGCATCTCCCACGCCGGACACTCGGTGAGCGTGTGCAGCCCCGAGTCCTCATAGCGCCTCAGCGGTAATCACCAACATTACACACTCGTGCCATAATATACTATAATACAAACTGCCTACAAACGAATCACCAAGTTTATCTAGCTTGAGTTTTGGTACAGCAAGTTTTTGAAAACGTAGTTTTGCCATGTATATTATTTCTAGGAAACATTTTTTTGGTTCAATAAAAATAACTATCTACTATACATAAGTGTGCGAGGATTTGCTTTTTTTTTATACCACTTAGTTGGCAGACAAGCACATGGCCCACCTGATGGGAAGCAGTTACCGTTGGCTATGGACGTATGCAACACCAGGGGTGTCACACTCGCGCTGCCGACCATGAAGAAACCTTCTGATACCCCTCTTGAAGAACCCCATATTGTAGGCGCTAGGGAAAACCGCAGCAGGGAGGTCATTCCACAGCTTGAGTGTGCGTGGGATGAAGTTTCTTTCATACCGCACAGTGCGCACCATCTCAAGTCGTAATGTGTGAGGATAAATGAATTCCCTGCCTATGGTGAGAAGTGCGATGATAGAATGTAGCTACGGGCATCATGTCAAACAATTCATCTGAGCACAAACCATTGTATAGGCGGTAGAACATACACAGTGAGGCAAAATCCCTCCTAAGGTTAAGAGGTTCCACTCTACCTTTGAGTATGGGATTGTCAACCAGCCTCAATGCCCGTCTTTACAACGAGTCGAAGGGTTCAAGCTGGTATGCAGGTGCTCCAGCAAAAAGGTGACAGCAGTACTCCATATGAGGCCGGACCTGTGCTTTATAAAGAAGGAGTTGCTGCCCCGCAGTAAAGCTGCTTCGCCCTGTTGAGCACTCCGAGTTTTCTTTATGCCAACTTAACCTTGTCCTGCAAATGACTTCGGTTTCGGACGTCCATGGAGATATCGACACCAAAGATCCCGATACTCGAGGAGATGGTATGCGGTGTGCCCAGGAATTGCGGCGTACAATGAATGGGGTTTTCTTATAATCGAAAGCGTTGTAGACAGCAAAAGTATGCTTAGTTTAGGCACAGATAACATAATACTAAAGTGTTTAGGTTAATTAATTAATCTAGATCAAAGTAACAAATATATCTTAAATTACAATTCTCGATAGCTATCTAAAATAAAAATATTAAAAAATCGCTATGGAAAAATTGGGGTTTGATCGTAGAGGGTTAAAAATTCAGGGTTGTATGTATTTTCTAATGCTGTATCATAAAAAATAAAAAAAGTTATCTAAACATTAAATGAAAATTTTGAGGTGGACTACCCTTATCATTTAGGGGGATGAAAAATAGATGCTGTCCGATTTTCAGACCTACCCAATATGCACAAAAAATAAATGAGAATAGCTCAAGCCGTTTCGGAAGCGTTTAAGTACAAACACCGCGACGTGAGATTTTTTACCCGACCACAAGGAAGCCAGCTTATGATTTTGACAAGCTATGTATGTATGTGTATGTATGTATGTATGTTCATCTGTTCCCTCATAGCTCATGTACTACTTATTAAACTGGATAAATGAGGTTAGAAGTGTCTTGGTCGGTCGCTGGTTATACTCTATATAACGTATCACTGAATCAATCAAGCGGTCATAAAATACTGTGTTATAAAATAAATTTGTGATAAAAAACCCTGTTTGGTGTCATCTGAAAGGACTTAATTAGAAAATAATAAATTTGTATAAATTATAGGTGTTGCTTACTCCAAAATAATATAAATAAAAAAATAAGTTAAAAACTAAAAGCTGACTACTGCAAAAACACGCTTCAAAAAGTATTAAACAAGAAAATATCAAGGATAGCCGTGGTCGTATGCCACTTAGTCTAACAAGATAATACATTCTAGAAATAAGTGGCATACGACCACGGCTATCCTTGATATTTTCTTGTTTAATTCTTTTTGAAGCGTGATTTTTCAGTAGAAAGTCGGTTAACTTAACTTCTTTTTTAATATGTTAGATATTGTCTAGCTATTATATGAAATACCGGATTATACACATTGCCAGTGACACCTCCATTATACACCGCGATATCCTAAGTTGTTCTTACCTAACTTTGTACATATCTATTTTATTGTACGTACATTGGTAAAGAATGCACATACAAAACTGCTCCACTTAGCATCTAATGCATAATTAAGAAAAAACCACATTCAGAATATTCGATCGAGAACCAAGCGTTTCGGTGACTCTTTCCTTTGTCGCACCATTAAGACGTGGAATTCATTACCAGCTCACGTGTTTCCTTCTTCCTACAGTACCGGGTCCTTTAAGCGGGGTGTGAAAAAGCATATGATGAGGCTGTCAAGCTGAGTGTCACCATTGTCACATGGTATGTCAGTGGTGATCCTCTTATCTGAGACTTGCCTTCAGCTTACCATCAGGCAAGGCGAGGTCTAGTTGACGTGTCCTATATAAGAACAAAGTCGAATTGATAACATCCCCCTTATTTGAAAACAACTAAAGATAAATAAATAGTGCCAATGGAATCCAAGGTTCGAAAAGTCTTAGGGGTGACTGGTGGAGCCGCCTGTCAGGACTGTCGGGACTTTGTAGTCCCCACACACCCGAGGAGAGGGCCAGATCGTGAGAGATGGCCCTGGGACGGCCGGGGTGCGAGGGATATGCCTGTCAACCTCACCTTCGGCAACCAAAACGACCCACGGGCGGCGTGCGTTTTAGTCGGTTCGAGTCCGATATAACCTCTTCCACCGACTCCGGTGGGGAGGTATCGGTGGGGATTTTGCGCAAACAAAAAAATAGGTCCGAAAAGTCTTATAAGAACTCTCAAGAGATGAAGAGCCACGTGGTTCCCGGCAGAGTAGAATTTGGACCACCCCATCTCGTCCCATGCGGTGTCGTACAAGGCGACTAAGAGATAGGGCTGTTTAACACCAGACAGGTATATACAGCCCAGACTCAGCCTCAGATGCATGGCACGAGTCAACAATATCTTCCGGGAAACGGCAAAATGCTCACCCCCTATTAAGTGGGGCCAAATTTAATGATTGGTGAAATGTCAGTTTTATTTCAACTCTGCGTTACCCTCCGGGGATAAAAGAGTGATTATATGTATGTATGTATGTATGTAAAAAGAAAAACGACGGGTTGCACTCCGGGAGTGCCGACAAAAGTGAAAACTTTATTATTAAAGTTGTGCATTTTTGATATTGGTTGCGCCGATAGTAGAATTTGTATTTTTTATTCGCTCAATGGTAGTAATTCAAATCCTTGACACTGAACATACGCTTCCTGTACCCATCTCCCTCCCGCACTACCTTTAAAGTGAGATAGCAATAGTTTTCGCCCCGCTCAATTGTCAAAATAGCCGCATCTTGTCTTCCGTTTGAACTAGCAAGCATCAATGGCGGCCGCGCGCGCGACTCTTAGAAATTAATAATGTTTTGTTGGATTTTAACTGCTTTCATAGACCTTTACTGATCGGATCGTGCCTCTCGTGTCCCTCAAGTGATTTAGTGATGTGGGCAGCAACTCCTGAGCCAGGAAGAGAAGACCGGTGCACCGGCTCCGACAGCACGTGGCGTCGTAAAGGTTAGTGCATCCTCTCCTAATTTCTTGGGTTGCATTCAATGCCTAAACCACCTCCGCGGCAACCCGATCACCTATCTTGTTTATTGTGTAAAGTGTCATATGAAACATTTAGCTCACCCCCGCAAAATACAGTCCACTAGCTCAGGTGGCATGAGAATCGCGCCACCATTCTTTTTGGTCCTTATCGTACCGGATCCTTAGTCGTAGCTCGCATTTTGTTATTTATTCCATAGGGAATAAACGCACCGCACCTAAATACCTAGTTATTTTAGTAGAAAACCCCGCATCTAGGCATTTAGGTTTAGATCTTAGGTATCCTAGACACCCTAGTGCATAGGCACAGTGTAATACCTAACACATTTGGCTATTTCAATTTCTAAGTTGTCCGTTCGCCGCTAGCTCGCATTTTGTTATTATTATATTGCTCAGGTGGCATGAGAATCGCGCCACCATTCTTTTTGGTCCTTATCGTACCGGATCCTTAGTCGTAGCTCGCATTTTGTCATTTATTCCATTGGGAATAAACGCACCGCACCTAAATACCTAGTTATTTTAGTAGAAAACCCCGCATCTAGGCATTTAGGTTTAGATCTTAGGTATCCTAGACACCCTAGTGCATAGGCACAGTGTAATACCTAACGCATTTGGCTATTTCAATTTCTGAGTTGTCCGTTCGCCGCTAGTTTCGCATCGTATTTACCTAATACCTACATGGGTAGGTACGCGGTTATACCTCGCTCGCATTTCTCTTATCGTATCAATCCTTAGTCGTAGTTTCGCATTTTGTCATTTATTCCATTGGGAATAAACGCACTGCACCTAAATACCTAGTTATTTTAGTAGAAAACCCCGCATCTAGGCATTTAGGTTTAGATCTTAGGTATCCTAGACACCCTAGTGCATAGGCACAGTGTAATACCTAACGCATTTGGCTTTTGTTTTTATTTGTTTCAATTTCCAAGTTGTCCGTTCGCCGCTAGCTCGCATCGTATTTACCTAATACCTACGTGGGTAGGTACGCGGTTATACCTCGCTCGCATTTCATTCAAATTCATACGAAAGTATTTTAATTTGAATAGATATTACGCAATACTTAATCCCTGAAATAATAGTTGAACCTAGACAGCGATCTAGCTCGCGTAGGTACGATCTGGTTGTTGTTATGCGCGTTTTGTTCAAACTTGCACTCGCAGTTATAAGTACCTACCTACCTACGGAATATCGTTCGCGCCGCGTCGCTGTTCTATACCGCTAAGATTAAGTTATTTCATTTGTTGTTTACCGCACTTTAGTTTGATATTTAGTTGTAAAAATGTCCCCAAAGGTGGGTAGTACCGATAGTAAAGTTCAATTGAAACTTTTATACGCTAAAAGAGAAATGATTTACTCTCGCGTACAATCGATTTGTTATAATGCACTTAAAACCTCTGATTTGGCTATTAGAGATTCGTTCTTATGTTCTATAGAAAACTTAGATAGTTTACGCGCGGATTTCGAATCCTTAGTACATGACATCAACGTTTTAGAGTTAGATTTAAATCCCGATTACTCAGTGAGTTATCAGGCCTTGTCGTCGTTTGACGATTTGTATTGTCGTATCAAACGCGTCGCTAGGAGTTTGGAGAAACCGTCTGACCGACCCAATCCCACTCGCGACCGACCTAAGTTGCCACCAATTCAAATACCCGAATTTGATGGTAACATCCGCAATTGGTGTTTATTTATAGATAGTTTTGAGAATACAATAAATAAGAACGTTTCGTTGACAGATCACGAAAAATTGCATTATCTCGTTGAAAAATTAACTGGTAAAGCTATAACCGTTTGCGCTGGAATTACGTTTAGTGCCGAAAATTATAATTTAATTTTAAATACTTTGAAAGCTAAGTATGAGGATAAAAGATCGGTAGCTAACGCATATTTGGATCAGATGTTTGATTTGAAATCCATTACGGCATTGTAACGATCAAAACTTAGAGAAGTTTCTAGATACTTTCGCATCATCTGTTCGCGCCGTAAAGAACCTAAAGATCAAAGACCTCTGCGACTTCTTATTTTTGTATATGGGTTTAAAGAAATTAGATTCCGAAACCATTCGTTTATTTGAGTCGGATCATCGCGGCAATAAAATTCCTAAGTTCGAAGACTTAGAAAGTTTTGTTCGCGTGCATATAAAAATATCGAAACATGAAGGCGCGAAGAAAGTTGTTAGTTCCGAACGTAAAATAGATGCGTCATCGAAGTCACTGAAGTGAACTCATACTTATGTTAATACCTCACCAGCACATGTACAATCACCTGTTTGCTCTTTGTGTAATGCTCATCATTCGCAATTGTACAAGTGTCCGGGTTTCCTAAAGTTATCGCCTAATGATCGTTATAAATTTGTTCGCGCTAATAATTTTTGTTTTAATTGTCTCGGTACTAAACACCGCGTTGTTTTATGTAATAGTAGCAATAGTTGTCGCAAATGTCAAGCGAGACACCACACTTTACTTCATTTTGAAAATAGTAACGCCGCATCCAATGTGAGCACAGTTGGTTCGTCGAGCGGTGGCACACCGTCGCATAGCTCGCCACAGCCGCAGCCCGCGCTCGCGCGCGGTCCGGCCCGCACGGAGACCGCTGCGAATGACGTCACCTTGTGTTCGTTGTCCGCTAGTGCTGCGCTCACTACTGTTGTTCTCGCGACTGCTCGCGTTATTATTGTTGATGCATTAGGTAAACCGCACATTGTTCGAGCGCTATTAGATGGCGCTTCGCAAAGTAATTTTATTACTCAAGATTGTTGTCAACGTCTTGGTTTCAATGTTAATAAGCGTTCAACCCGCTCAGTGGTGAAGGGTTTTGGAGGTTTACAGTCAGCTGTTCATGGCACCGTTAAAACAAGGTTTGGATCTCGTTTTAATAATAATATTTGGTTTGACATGGATTCGCTCGTTACAGATAAAATAACTGAACAGTTGCCTACCGTCCCGGTGGACACGTCTTTATTAACGAAATTTAAAGACTTGCCTTTAGCAGATGAGACTTACGCTGTTCCTGGAGTCGTCGATATATTGATCGGCGCTTCGATTCTCCCGCACCTACAGTTATCACGTAAGGTTCAAGGGGGACCGACGTACCCCGCTCCGCACGCACTGGGAACATTTCTTGGTTTTGTTATAATTGGTTCCGCACCCGCTTCTATAGATAGTTTTAGTCACTCGACTGCTTCGTTCTGTTGCACCGTCGAGCCGCCACTGGAGTCTACCATCCGCAAGTTTTGGGAAATTGAAGAGGTCAATGTCCCACCTATCCTAAGTCCTGATGACAAGATGGCTGAGGAGATTTATTGTCGCACGACTACTCGTGATGAGCAGGGTCGTTATGTTGTCGCGCTCCCTTTCAAGGGAGATATTTTTTCGCTCGGTGACTCCCGTGTATCCGCTGAAAAACGCTTTCTTTGTTTAGAACGAAAGATGCAGGCGTCTCCAAAGTTAAAGCAAGCCTATGATGAGGTTGTTAACGAATATTTAGATAAAGGTTACATCTCACCTGCGCCTGCGGACACTGACGAGACCCAGCCTTCGTACATTATCCCGCACCACGGAGTTATTAGAGAAGATAAGCTTACTACTAAACTCCGCGTAGTTTTGGATGGCAGTGCTAAGACTAGCACTTCCGTGTCGCATTAATATTAGTAGAATTTTAGCTTTTTCGGACTCAACAGTCGCTTTGTGTTGGGCCCACTCTTCGCTCCATCGTTGGGACACATTCGTCGCTAATAGAGTGGCAAAAATTCAATCAGAATTAGCGCCACAAAATCTCTTTCACGTTGCTGGCACCGACAACCCAGCCGATTGTCTCTCTCGTGGATTGCTTCCTTCGCAAATTTTAGATCACCCGTTATGGTTTAGTGGACCGTCCTGGATTCATGCCGCGTTAGATAAGTGGCCAGTTAGTCAATTCAAGCCCACTACGGTTTCCGAACCACCCGAGGAGAAGAAGCACTCGCTTGTTGTATCGGTCCCGCGTGAAGAGTCCCTTATTTTGTTGTTGGCTAATCGCGTCTCGTCTTGGTCGAGACTGTTGCGTTGTGTTGTTTATGTAGGCCGATTTTTGAGAATTTTATCTACGCGCGGTCATATAACCGCCGCTGATTTAGATAAAGCTGAATTGGTCATACTTCGCGAGTTGCAGAAATTTTATTTTGCTTCTGAATTTAAAAATTTAGAATTTAACAAACCTTGTAGTCGTTCTTTCCGACACTTGAAACCATTTTTGGAAGATGGACTCATTCGAGTAGGTGGTCGTTTGAGAAATTCAAGTTTAGGATTTGAACAAAGGCATCCAGTAGTTCTCCCGCGTAAGGACCACGTATTAGATTTGTTAGTAGATTATCATCATAAGGTGAATTGTCACGCTGGTCCCGATTTGTTAATGTCTATTTTGAGACAGAAATACTGGATAATTTCCGCTCGTAATTTGATTCGCGCTAGAGTACACAGATGTGTACCTTGTTTTAAACTCCGCCCGCGTTTTATCGCGCCTGAAATGGCCGATCATCGCTCTTGTCGTGTTGTTCAATCCACAAAACCTTTCGTACACACCGGCACAGACTTTGCTGGGCCTTTCAAAGTCACTATTGCTCGTGGTCGTGGCATTCGCTCCACGAAAGCTTATGTTTGTTTGTTCATTTGTATGACAACTCGCGCGGTTCATATAGAGTTGACCGGTGATTTAAGTACGCAAAAATTTATGTCCGCTTTTAAACGTTTTTTGTCGCGTCGTGGTCCGGTTAAGCGCATGTATTCGGACAACGGTACAAACTATGTAGGGGCCCGACGTAGTCTAAGTACTACCAAAGTGAATTCGCTCACATCTTAGCCAAAAATCGCATTGAATGGTACTTTAACACGCCTGCAGCTAGTCATTTTGGTGGTAATTGGGAAGCGAATATTAAAAGCCTTAAGTCGCATCTGTTTCGCGTCATAGGCGAACAGATTCTCTCGTTCGAGGAGTTGAGTACCGTACTCGCTCAAGTAGAGGCGGTGATGAACACGCGTCCGCTGTGTCGGACTCTATCTAGCGATCCGTCAGAGCCATTAGCGTTAACGCCAGCTCACTTCTTAAATACGACTCCTCTAAAATATTTGCCCGCAATGGATGTTGATGACGATAGAATGCACCTTCTAACTCGTCACGCTCTTTTAGATAAATTAGTCCAATCGTTTTGGAATCGTTGGAGAACTGATTATTTGCACACGCTGCAGTCGCGTCAAAAATGGAATACTCCATCCAACCCAATTACTGTAGGTACGGTGGTAGTCCTTATGACTGAGAATGCGCCTCCTTTACATTGGCCTCTAGGAGTAGTAGAGGAAGTTTTTATAACTCGTGTTGTACGGGTTAAAACCGCAACCGGATCGTATCTGCGCCCGGTTGTTCGCCTCTGCCCTCTGCCTAACCAGCAGTAGGCACGAGTTCAAACCTAGTTTTATATTTTAGTTGTTATTTTCCAAACCTAGATTTAGATTAGACTTTAGATTTGTTCCGCATTTTTTGTTGTGAAGGTAACCCTTCAAGCCGGGGGGAATGGTTGCGCCGATAGTAAAATTCAAATCATCTCTCAATTGATTGACACTGAACACACGCTTTGGTGGCGCATGGCCACGTGCGGTAGTGGACTGTATTGCGGGGATGTAGCTAACTGTTCCATTGACGCTTTACACACAAAAGACAGGTGGTCGGGTTGCCGCGGGCGTGATCCAAGCAATGAATGCAACCCGAGAAATTAGGAGAGGATGCACTAACCTTCACGACACACGTGTTTTCATCGCAGCCGGTACACGGATCTTCTCTTCCTTGCTCAGGAGCTGCCGTCAGCGTCACTAGATCACTTGAGGAACACACGAGAGGCACAATCCGATCGGTAAAGGTCTATGAAGCGGTAAAAATGTAACAAATATTAATCATTTTTGAGAGACGCGAGCGCGGTCCGTCCTTACGCTGGCTAGTTCAAAGCGAGACTGAGTGTCTATATTTCACAAATGGCGGACGGAAGCTATATCTAGTACTATTCTATGGTTAGTGCGGGAGGGGAGACGGGTATAGAAAGAGTGTGTTTCCGCGTCAAGAAACACAGCTTCTACATCGGCGCAACCATTCCCCCCGGCTTGAAGGGTTACCTTCGAAACGACAAATGCGAAACAAATCTAAAGTCTAATCTAAATCTAGGTTTGGGAAATAACAACTAAAATATAAACCTAGATTGGAGCTCGTGCCTACTGCTGGCTAGGCAGAGGGCAGAGGCGAACAAACAACACAACGCAACATTCTCGACCAAGACGAGACGCGATTAGCCAACAACAAAATAAGGGTCTCTTCACGTGGGACCGATACAACAAGCGAGTGCTTCTTCTCCTCGGGTGGTTCGGAAACCGTAGTGGGGTTGAATTGACTAACTGGCCACTTATCTAACGCGGCATGAATCCAGGACGGTCCACTAAACCATAACGGGTGATCTAAAATTTGCGAAGGAAGCAATCCACGAGAGAGACAATCGGCTGGGTTGTCGGTGCCAGCAACGTGAAAGAGATTATGTGGCGCCAATTCAGATTGAATTTTTGCCACTCTATTAGCGACGAATGTGTCCCAACGATGGGGCGAAGAGTGGGCCCAACACAAAGCGACTGTTGAGTCCTAAAAGCTAAAAATTACTAATATTAATGCGAAAATTTACAATTATGTCATTAAGCGACACGGAAGTGCTAGTCTTAGCACTGCCATCCAAAACTACACGGAGTTTTAGTAGTAAGCTTATCTTCTCTAATAACTCCGCGGTGCGGGATAATGTACGAAGGCTGGGTCCCGCCAGTGTCCGCAGGCGCAGGTGAGATGTAACCTTTATCTAAATATTCGTTAACAACCTCATCATAGGCCCGCTTCGACTTTGGGGACGCCTGCATCTTTCGTTCCAAACAAAGAAAGCGTTTTTCAGCGGATACACGGGAGCCACCGAGCGAAAACTTGCGGATGGTAGACTCCAGTGGCGGCTCGACGGTGCAACAGAACGAAGCAGTCGAGTGACTAAAACTATCCATAGAAGCGGGTGCGGAACCAATTATAACAAAACCAAGAACTGTTTCCAGTGCGTGCGGAGCGGGGTACGTCGGTCCCCCTTGAACCTTACGTGATAACTGGAGGTGCGGGAGAATCGAAGCGCCGATCAATATATCGACGACTCCAGGAACAGCGTAAGTCTCATCTGCTAAAGGCAAGTCTTTAAATTTCGTTAATAAAGACGTGTCAACCGGGACGGTAGGCAACTGTTCAGCTATTCTATCTATAACGAGCGAATCCATGTCAAACCAAATATTATTATTAAAACGAGATCTAAACCTTGTTTTAACGGTGCCACGAACAGCTGACTGTAAGCTTCCAAAACCCTTCACCACTGAGCGGGTTGAACGCTTATCAACATTGAAACCAAGACGCCGACAACAATCTTGAGTAATGAAATTACTTTGCGAAGCGCCATCTAACAGCGCTCGAACAATGCGCGGCTTACCTAATGCATCAACAATAACAACGCGAGCGGTCGCAAGACACACAGTAGTGAGTGCAGCACTAGCGGAGAACGAACACAAGGTGACGTCATCCGCGGCGGTCACCGGGCGGGCCGGAGCGCGCGCGAGCGCGGGCTGCGGCTGCGGCGCAGGCCGCCGTGTGTCACCGCTCGACGAGCCAACCGTGCTCACATTGGATGCGGCATTACTATTCTCAAAATGAAGCAAAGTGTGGTGTCTCGCTTGACATTTGCGACAACTATTTCTACTATTACATAAAACAACGCGGTGTTTAGTACCGAGACAATTAAAACAAAAATTATTAGCGCGAACAAATTTATAACGATCACTAGGCGACAACTTTAGAAAACCAGGACACCTGTACAGTTGCGAATGATGAGTACTACACAAAGAGCAAACAGGTGATTGTACATGTGCTGGTGCGGTACTAACATAAGTATGAGTTGACCTCAGTGACTTCGATGACGCATCTACTTTGCGTGCAGAATCAACAACTATCTTCGCGCCTTCATGTTTCGATGAAGAGCGTTGCAATACCTTTATATGCTCGCGAACAAAACTTTCTAAGTCTTCGAACTTAGGAATTTTATTGCCGCGATGATCCGACTCAAACAAACGAATGGTTTCGGAATCTAATTTCCTTAAACCCATATACAAAAATACGAAGTCGCAGAGGTCATCGATCTTTAGGTTCTTTACGGCGCGAACAGCTGACGCGAAAGTATCTAGAAATTTCTCTAAGTTTTGATCGTTACATGCCGTAATAGATTTCAAATCAAACATCTGATCTAAATAGGCGTTAGCTACCGATCTTTTATCCTCATACCTAGCTTTCAAAGTATTTAAAATTAAATTATAATTCTCGGCACTAAACGTAATTCCAGCGCAAACGGTTATAGCTTTACCAGTCAATTTTTCAACGAGATAATGCAATTTTTCGTGATCTGTCAACGAATCGTTCTTATCTATTGTATTCTCAAAACTATCTATAAATAGACACCAATTATTGCGAATGTTACCATCAAATTCGGGTATTTGAATTGGTGGCAACTTAGGTCGGTCGCGAGTGGGTTGGGTAGGTCAGCCGGTTTCTCCAAACTCCTAGCGACGCGTTTGATACGACAATACAAATCGTCAAACGACGACAAGGCCTGATAACTCACTGAGTAATCGGGATTCAAATTCAACTCTAAAACGTTGATGTCATGTACTAAGGTTTCGAAATCCGCGCGTAGACTATCTAAGTTTTCTATAGAACACAAGAACGAATCTCTGATGACCAAATCAGAGGTTTTAAGTGCATTATCATAAATCGATTGTACGCGAGAGTAAATCATTTCTTTTTTAGCGTTTAAAAGTTTCAATTGAACCTTACCGGTCCTATCAACCTTTGGGGACATGTTTACAATTAAATCTCAAACTAAAGTGCGGTAAACAACAAATATGAAATGACTTAATCTTAGCGGTACAGAGCAGCGAGGCGGCGCGAGCGATACTCGGCAGGTAGGTAGGTAATTACAACTGTGAATGCACGCTTGAACAAACGCGCATAGCAACAAGGTCGTACCTACGCGATGGTCGCTGTCTAGGTTCAACTATTATTTCAGAGATTAAGTATTGCGTAATATCTATTCAAATTAAAATACTTTCGTATGAATTGGAATGAGGTACAACCACGTGTCTACCCACGCAGGTACCAGGCAAATACGACGTAATTGAAAAAAACAAAACAAAGCCAAATGCGTTAGGTATTACACTGTGCCTATGCACTAGGGTGTCTAGTATACCTAAGATCTAAGCCTAAACGCCTAGATGCGGGGTTTTCTACTAAAATAACTAGGTATTTAGGCGCGGTGCGAAAATTGCGAACTACGATTAAGTGTTGATACGCTACCTAACCTATTTATGTATTAGGTAGGTACAATGCGAGCCAGCGGCGAACGGACAACAAATTCTAAGCCTAAATGTCTGGATGCGGGGTTTTCTACTAAAATAACCAGGCACTTAGGTGCGGTGCGCTTATTCCCATTAGAATAATAACAAAATACGAACTACGGCTAAGGATCCGGCTCGATCCGGACCAAAAATGGTGGCGCATGGCCACGTGCGGTAGTGGACTGTATTGCGGGGATGTAGCTAACTGTTCCATTGACGCTTTACACACAAAAGACAGGTGGTCGGGTTGCCGCGGGCGTGATCCAAGCAATGAATGCAACCCGAGAAATTAGGAGAGGATGCACTAACCTTCACGACACACGTGTTTTCATCGCAGCCGGTACACGGATCTTCTCTTCCTTGCTCAGGAGCTGCCGTCAGCGTCACTAGATCACTTGAGGAACACACGAGAGGCACAATCCGATCGGTAAAGGTCTATGAAGCGGTAAAAATGTAACAAATATTAATCATTTTTGAGAGACGCGAGCGCGGTCCGTCCTTACGCTGGCTAGTTCAAAGCGAGACTGAGTGTCTATATTTCACAAATGGCGGACGGAAGCTATATCTAGTACTATTCTATGGTTAGTGCGGGAGGGGAGACGGGTATAGAAAGAGTGTGTTTCCGCGTCAAGAAACACAGCTTCTACATCGGCGCAACCACGCTTCCTATACCCATCTCCCTCCCGCACTACCTTTAAAGTGAGATAGCAATAGTTTTCGCCCCGCTCAATTGTTGAAATGGCCGCATCTTGACTTCCGCAAAAACTAGCAACATCAATGGCGGCGGCGCGCGCGACTCTCAGAAATTAATAATATTTGTTGGATTTTAACCGCTTTCATAGACTTTTACCGATCGGATTGTGCCTCTCGTGTCCTTCAAGTGATTTAGTGAAGTGGGCAGTAGCTCCTGAGCCAGGAAGAGAAGACCGGTGCACCGGCTCCGACAGCACGTGGCGTCATAAAGGTTAGTGCATCCTCTCCTACTTTCTTGGGTTGCATTCACTGCCTAAACCACCTCCGCGGCAACCCGATCACCTATCTTGTTTGTTGTGTAAAGTGTCATCTGAAATATTTAGCTCCACCCCCGCAAAATACAGTCCACTAGCTCACGTGGCGAGAATCGCGCCACCAGTGCTAATTAAACCCTTTCAGTTGATACCAAACACGACACATTTATATTAAATGTATTTTTAACACAATACTTCCTGACCGCTAGAGGGCGCATATAAGATTCAATGACACGTTATATGTCCTATAACCAGTGGACGAGCAAGACGCTTCTAAAAATACCTCATTTGTCCAGTTCTAATAAGTGGTTGAGGAGCTATGAGAGAACAGATGAACCTACTCTTAGGAGGAGGTAGGACACGGCGGTGTTTCCGCCCAATTGAGCAGTTCGACTGGGGAACTGTCTGCCACCTAAGTGGTAGTGGTAAAAAAATGGTGGTGCAAAACGACTAAAGACCCTTTTATTTAAAAATTTTCAACTTATATATGTGTTTATTCATTTATATTATTATTATATTCCGACAAATAAACTTTCATTTTACCCCACTACGGCGAAATCAAATGGTCAAATGTTATAATTTTGACAAGCATTGTATGGTGTAGTAAGTAGGTTTTTTTTTATATCACTTAGGTGGCAGATAAGCACACGGCCCACCTGATGGAAAGTGGTTACCTTGGCCTATGGACGTATGTAACACCAGTGAAGCCACACTCGCGCTGTCGACCCTGTAAGCTCAGAGTCTCTGTGCCGTCAGTGTTGATGACAAAGTATGACAAGCCTTTAGTCCTCCCACTGACAGAACAAATTCTCCAGTGAGCTCTGGCTACCCACCGCTGGGAGGGTTATAGTTTTGTATGAGATTCCATCATTATTTTTTTTATTTCGTACATACCTACTCTTAAATATAGAGATACTACTTAGATGTGGCTTTTTTTTTTTTTTTTTTTACGTGCGCAAAATCCCCACGGATACCTCCTCACCGGAGCCGGTGGAGGAGGTTATGTCGGACTCGAACCGACTAAAACGCACGCCACCTGTGGGTCGTTTTGGTTGCCGAAGGTGAGGTTGACAGGCATATCCCTCGCACCCCGGCCGACCCAGGGCCATCTCTCACGATCTGGCCCTCGTCTCGGGTGTGGGGACTACAGAGTCCCCAACTCGACCCCGGGAACGGGGAGGCGCGCTAGGCGCGCCATCGCCGCGGCCTGCTTCTGCCAGGGTAACAGGCGGCTCCACCTGTCACCCCCAGGCCGGCGCTCATGGGGGGCGGAGGTCGTTCATCGACCTCCGACGCCCGAGTTGCCTTCGTACGCGGGCAGCTTGGCTTGCGATCCTTCGTCGCTCCCGCTGCCGCTCCCGCCCCGCCTCCTCCTTCACGAGCATTACTTGCTCGCAGAAGGAGGCGCTGGCCGCCCACGCATCCGCGCAGCGGACCATCGCCGCGAGCAAGGTGGAGAGCGTGAGAACTCTCACTCCCAGGGCCGCCACAAGCTCCCGCCTCGGCGTCTCCCACGCCGGACACTCGGTGAGCGTGTGCGGACCTGAGTCCTCGCTCGCGTCGCAGTGATGGCACTCGGACGTTGGCTCTTTCTCCATCCGACGCAGATACTTGCCGAAGCATCCGTGCTCGGTGATCATCTGCGTCAGACGGTACGAGAGGCTGCCGTGTGGCCTCTCTAGCCACTCCCCCATGATGGGTCTTACCGCCGCTACTACGGCGCGCCCTGCGCCTGGTCGCCCAAGTCGTAGCTCCCATTCCGCCACCATTTCCCTGTGGAGCCGGGATCTCACGGCCCGAATTTCTTCGGGCTCGGGATCGTGACCCCGCTCCCGCGCCGCCTTTCGGAACCGGTATAGCGCCGAAAGGGATCTCGCTTCCAGGATCCATGGTGGCGATCCGGCGAGGAGACTCGCCGCGTTGAAGGATATCGTGCGGTACCCCCTTATGATGCGGCACGCCAACTTCTGCTGCGGACGCTGCAGCAGGGGCATGTGCCGATCATTCAGGGTGTCCGCCCACACGGGACACCCGTACAGGGCCATGGACCGCACGACACCCGCGTAGAGTCTCCTGCAGGAGTCCTCTGGGCCCCTCAGGTTAGGCAGTAGCCGCGCCAGAGCGTTGGCTGTGCCCACCAATTTGGGGCCTAGACTTCGGAAGTGCTTCTCGAAGTCCCACCGGCCGTCGAGCACGAGCCCCAGATATTTCATCTGGGGCTTGATGCCGATGAGAGTGCCTCCCACTGTGAGACTGGAACCAGGTGGTGGCGTGCGCCGAGGTCCATGAAAGAACATGGCCTCGGATTTATGCAGAGCCACCTCAAGGCCCAGCCGCCTGATCCGTTCCACGACTTGAGCAACCGCGGTCGTGGCCCTCAGGGTCGCTTCGCGGTATGTAGCCCCGCTCGCCGTCACTAGCGTGTCGTCCGCATAGCACGTGACGGCGGCGCCGTCCGCGAGCTCACCGCGAAGCACCCAGTCGTATCCGATGTTCCACAGGAGCGGCCCAAGAACCGATCCCTGCGGAACACCGCACGACATATCACGCCGACCGACGCCGGTCGCACTTGGGTAGATGACGGCTCTCTCCGTCAGGTACGCCCCGACTATGCGGCGGAGGTAGAGAGGCACACCGTGGTACACGAGTGCCTCCCTGATGCAACTCCAGGGCAAGGTGTTGAACGCGTTGGAGATGTCCAAGGACACCGCCAACGTCACCTCGCCCCGGGCGACTGCCTCCTCCGTCAAAGTCCTCACGCGCATGATGGCATCCACGGTGGACCGCCACCGGCGGAAGCCATATTGGGCATCCGCCAGGTCAGGCCCCCTACCAGAGAGGTGCTCGACGAGGCGCTTCGCAATAACTCTTTCAAAGAGCTTGCCCACCTCGTCGAGCAACACAATGGGCCGGTAGCCGGACGGTTCGTCCGCCGGGCGACCCTCCTTTCTGATGAGGACCAGTTTCCCCGTCTTCCACATCTTCGGAAACTGGCCCCGCTCCAAGCATGCGCTGAGGAACCCTCTCAGTCGGGGTTCGAGACCGTCTTCTCCCAGAGCTAGGACCCACGCGCGGCCTGGAATGCCGTCGGGTCCCGGGGCGGTGCTCTTCTTGGCTCTAAGCCTTCGCACCGCCAGCTCCAGTTCTACCCAAGTAACCTCGGGGACTTCGTCGTCAACTACCACACTGGGCGCCATAGGCGACCGAGGTGGCGGAGTCATCTGCGGCGGAACGTGTTCCGCTCGCGCCGGGAACAGGGACTCGACCACTCCACCGAGCAGAGCTGGCTGGAGAACCCGGGTCAACGGCGGGGCCCGGGGGCGCAGCTTTCCTCTTACCATAAGGTAAGGCCGCCCCCATGGGTCCCGCTCCAGCGTCTCCATGAGCTCCTTATAAGCCGCGGCTTTCGCCCGCTTAATCTCCGCTCGGAGGGCATCTCTGGCCTCCCTGTATCCCACATGAAGCTCCGTCACTCGGGGCTCCGTATCTGCGGTTCGGCTACGCCTCCTACGGAGTCTGGTCCACCGGCGGTGCGCGATCACGCAGGCTTGCCGTAGCCTCGCGATCTCCGCAGACCACCAGTAGACCCGACGCCTCGGACTATAGGGTGGAGCCCTAGGCATACCCGCATCGCAGACACGAGTCATGGCCTCCCGGAACCACACCGCCTCATCGTCAATATCGACAGGCCCGTCCGGCGCAATGGCCCAGGCCTGTACGATGGCGGCCTCCAGGAGGACCTCCCGATTCAGTCTCCCAAGCACCCAGCGTGGCTCGCGTGGGGCCGGTATGACCGGCGCATCACCCGCGGGAGGGGAGACATCAAACCGAACGTATCGGTGATCCGCCAGTGTCTCCACCCCCACAACAACACGCCAGTCCCGCACACGGTGCGACAGCGAAGCGCCTGCGAACGAAAGGTCAATAATCGAACTGCGCTCCGCGGCCACGAACGTGGCTTCGGCCCCGCGATTCTGGAGAACTAGACCGTGATTAGCGGCCCAGCTCTCCAGAGCCCTACCTCGTGGGTTCGTGTGCCGGGACCCCCAGGTCACTGACCAGGCGTTGAAGTCCCCGAGCACAAGAACCGGATGAGGGTGACAGGCGTTGACGACGTCGATCAGTCGCTCCAGCGACCGCCGGTACTCCCCTATGCGTCGGTGTAAGCTCGGCGTGAAGTAGACAGCCACGACCGCAATCTCTCCCACACGCGCCGCTACGATGCCATGCTCCCTTGCCACGACAACAGGGGGGGGGGCACCCATAGCGGCGTTGTACACCAGTGCCGCCGACCCGTCCAGGTCGACCACCCAGGCAGGCCCAAGGGGCCGGTGAGTGTACGGATCGGCGACAGCGGCGACGTGTATGGACCACTGTGCCATGCTCTGGAGCAGAAGACCCTGAGCATCGGCACCGTGGCCCACGTTCGCCTGCAGGATGCGGAGCTGAGGATCCATTATGGAACCATCTCCGCATCCCGCCGCGAACTTTGGGTGGAGCTCCCGCCTTGCGACTTCGGCTCCCCCCCGGTGCAGGCCTTGCTGCCAACCCTATGGTCGGCCGGTTTGCCCCCCGCTGCACACCTGAAACAGTGCAGCGGAGCTTCGCATCCACCGGCCGTATGGCCGGGTTGGCCACAGCGGAAGCAGCGGTCACCGACCGTCACCGCCGCCGTGCACTGCACCCCCACGTGGCCGACCGACAGGCACCTAAAGCACCTGGTCGGTCGAGCCTGCAGGAGCCGGACCTGCACCCGCACCACGCCTCCAACGGCGAGGAACCCCCGGTCGGCAGCCTTTTTGGCTGCTGCGATGGGGCAGCCGACAACTGCCGCCCCCAGTCCACGGCGGCCGAAGCGGATTGCTCCGACCTTCACCGCCTCTAGGGGGCAGCCCCCGACCTCCGCCACGGTGAGGCGGATTTGCTCCGCCGTGATGGAGTCGTCCAGGTCCGAAATGCGCATTTCTGCGCATTTGTTGGGCCTGGACACCCGGACGTCGGCTGCGTCTAGCGTGTCCCGAAGCCTAGCCGCTAGGGCATCGGCCTGGGGACCGCTTGAAGCGCCGGGGATCTCCAGTAGCCGAGCACCCGTCCGAGTGGGTTTCACCCGGATGGGGCCCGACATGTCGAGAGCCCTCATGTCAACGCAGGCTCTCGCCTGCGTGACAATCTGGGCGTACTGCACGCCCCTCTCCGCTGCTTCCGCCGTCATCGTTAGCACGACGGCGGTTGAGCGGGGGACGCGCAGCCTCCCCGGCACTCCCCTCGCAGCAGCCTCAGCCTTCTTGGCAATTTTGGCTGCCTTCCTCTTGGCCTTGCGCCGCTTCTTAGAGGCTCCGGCCACCTCCCAGCCTCCCTCCGGCGGGGAACTTGTGGAGGCAATCCCCACCGGGGTCCGGGCCGGCGCTGGGGCTGAGGCTAGGGCCGGGGACTTCTTCCCCTTGCCTTTCCCCTTCCCCTTGCCCTTGGCCCGGGCACCCTGGGAGCTCCCAGCTCCCACGTCGAGAGCGACAGTGGCTCGAGTGACCGGAGTGGCAGGAGCGGCAGGCGCAGCGGACGGGCTGCGGGCCGACTCCTGCAGGGCCCCTGCGACCGCCGGACTGGTGGGACCTCTTCTAACCGCTCCGGCATACCCCATCGGCGGCGCCAAGGGCGGGCGGCGGCTGGAGTCCATGACCGCCTCCATGAACCTCCGGGTGCGCTCCTCCTGCGTCACCTGCCACCTCCGCTGCTCAGCCAGCGCCGCCTCCTGCCGCTTTTCCATGGCGGCCATTGCCGCCATGCATGCCGCCAGTGGATCCGCGGGCCTAGCCGGCTGCAGCACCGGCGACTCCAGCCGAGCGGGTTGCGCCAGTGACACCGGCCGCACCGGTGTCTCCGGCCGCACCGGTGTCTCCGGCCGCACCGGTCGCACCGGCGGCCTTGACCGCACCGGTGTCTCCGGCCGTACCGGTGCCTCCGACCGCACCGGTGACCTCGACCGCACCGGTGACAGCTGCGGCGCCGACGGCACCGGCCGCTCCGGCTGCACCGCTAGTCGCCGCCGCGCCGACCGCGTCACGCGCTCCGCGGGCAGCCCGGCGACGACCTGACGGAGGTTCGCCACTTCGGCCGCCATCCTGTCCATCTTCTTGCGGTGCTCAGCCGCTGTACGCTCCACGCTGTTGAGGAGCTCAACTTGCCTCCTGCCAAGTTGAGCTCGCTCGTTCCGGGACTCGGCCAGCTCCGCCTTGAGCAGCTCAAACTGCTCAACGAGGCGCGTCGCAGCCAGCCGGACCCGGTCCTCCTCCGGCGTTAGAGGTCCAGAGCGAGCCCCAGCCAGTCTCTCCAGGGCCTCCATCACGGCCCTGGACGTGGAGCCGTCGGTACGAAGCGCCTGCGCCGCCGAGACGGAGGGACTCGGCGGCGCCCTCACATCTTCCCCGGCTGAGGCCCGTGAGGGGGCGACTTTAGTGCTCCCGCCCTGCAGTTTTTGGCGGCTCACCGCAAACTGTTTGGGTGGGGGGGGGCGCATCTTCTCGTCTCCATCATGACTGCTCGCCGACGACGAGTCAGTCAGGGTGAGCTCGAGATCCGAGTCAGTTTTTGGTGCCGGAATCATCTTCTTCTTCCGGTTTCGTTTTCGCCGTGGTGCAGATTTCCGGGTCTGCAGACCCACCGGGCTGTTCGCCCTGCTCCTCTCAGTGGCAGTGTCGAAGTCCTCCGACACCGTCCCTGCTTGGGACGCGACCTCCGCGTCGTGGTGCTGCGCGACCTCCGCGCAGACTGTTTCGCTTGGTGTTGGTTGTTTTGGTTTTAAAGTTTCAGTATCCATATCCATATCCCACGAGTAGAGACGATCTAAGATACACTTCCCGGGTGACGCTCATTCCGAGAAGCGGGGTAAATACTGTGGATTTCCCCAGGTGTCCACAGGTTTTAATCGACTTCGCTGTCGGGTTTTTCAGACTTTTCCTTGTCGCGGGCCGGCCAGTTAAGGCAAGCCCCGCGGCCTTCAGAATATCGGCTTCCCAAGTGTGGCTAGCACTCAGGTCGTTGTCGATATCCTGGAGGTTACGCGACGCGGGAGAGCAGCCAACTCTCCCAACACCGACGGTGGCACGAATGCCTGCCAGCCTCTGCGCGAGCAGTAGGCCGGCCCGTCCCTGGATCCCATGGATCCTTGTTTCGCCCCCATGTCCCCTCTGAAAGCAGAGGGATACCGGGAGCGACAGGCTAGCCCTAAAAAGGGCTGTTTGGGATGGAAGGGATTCTACGAATCCCTTCCCGCGAGCCTTGCAGGTCCGCCATACCACGACCCCCTCAGGGTCAGCTAGCCCTAGAAAGGGCTTGTCGGGTTATTTGTCGACAGCTAGCAGAGCTCCTTCTCCTTGGAGTCAGAGTCTACTAACCGTCGTCCAGGGTGCACCAGCCTCCCCGCTTCCGTTCCCCAGGACCGCGGTCCAGAGGGAAAAGAAACAGGTAAGCCAACGTGGAGGTTACCCAACCCGCACCCCGACTTAGATGTGGCTCACGGTTTCACCCGAGTGGGATGAAAGTACTCTTGTGAAAATAACTTGATGAAATTTGGTACACCGATAGGTAAGAGTTTATGAAAGAACATAGCCCATAGCGTCGGTGTTGGCGATAATCAGCATCCACACGGGCGGAGCCGCGGGCAACAGCTAGTAAGATATAATAATATTGAACAGTAATGAAAAAGACACGAAATATATGTAAAGTATTTTTGTCAGTAACTTTAATATTGTCATAATATGCTAATTATGACGGCTGCATATCTTGTCTCATTCACTTGACAGTTTTATTAATAGGGCTGCCACTTCCTTTCTCGGCATGCAGCAAACAAATTGTGAATCGATTCAGCGAGTGGATAAAGGCGTGATTGTATGTATGTATGTAAATACATACAATCACGCCTTTATCCCCGGAGGGTTAGGCAGAGGTGAATTAACACCCACATTTCACCAATCGTTGAATTCGGTCCCACGTAATAGGGGGTGAGCCTATTGCCGTCTTCCGGGCACTATTGTCGACTCGAGCCATGCACCTGAGGCTGAGTCTGGGCTGTATATATCTGTCTGGTGTTAAACAGCCCCATCCCTTAGTCGCCTTGTACGACGCCGCATGGGAAGAGATGGGGTGGTCCAAATTCTACTCTGCCGGGAACCACGCGGCTATGCCAGGAACCATGCGGCTTATTTTATGCCGTAGTAAAATCACTGTTCATACCACAGCCTCGCAAAAAAAAAAAAATTTGTCTTTATTGTCTTCTTTAATTCTTTATTGTACACAATAAAATAATACATCAACAGACAATCACAAATACATCTTGGTGTACAAAGGCGAGTTTAACTCAATATTGAGTTTTCTCCCAACAAACCTTTGGGGATTAAAAGTGCAAAAAAAAATTATAATAATAAAACTAAGTGTACAACAGCAGAAAAAATACATACAGCAGACATATTACATATTTGCTGATTTGTATATAATTCAATTACACAAATATACAATAGATATATATATATATATATTACTATAAAATTAAATAACATACATTTATCTATATAGGTATTTAAACTATCATGGTCACTCACATCAGTATCAGAATAAACGGGATATTTATCATGTTTCATTGTTTTGAGTTTCCGATATTTCGGCGCTGTTGCAAGCACCATGATCACGGAGGAACGGAGAACTCGAAAGAGGGTAGATCGATATAATTACTCCTAGGGAAAAAACTTTTTCTTTGTTCACCGCCACTACTCCAGTTCCTCCGTGATCATGGTGCTTGCAACAACGCCGAAATATCGGAAACTCAAAACAATGAAACATGGTAAATATCCCGTTTATTCTGATACTGATACATTTATCTAGTTTGAGAGAGGAACAGTTTTTTTACTTTGATCTTGAATACGTTCAAAGAAATGCTATCGTGTACCGAGTGAGGCTACGAATTACTGCGCGAGCCGTAAATGAGCCATCGAAACGGCTGGAGCAGTGAAGAGGCTCACTGGAGAGTTTTTGTGCTGTCAGTGGGACGACCAAAGGCTTGTCCTGCTTTGTCCTCTACACTGACGGCACAAAATCTCTGTTCTTACAGGGTCGGCAGCACGAATGTGACTCCACTGGTGTTACACACGTTCATAGGTCATGGTAACCACTTTCCATCAGGTGGGCCGTGTGCTTGTCTACCACCTAAGTTGTATAAAAAAAAGGGTCATAGCTTTCAAATAAAAAATTAAAGCACTTTGTGTAAAGCATTTTTTACAATTATGTACTTCATTCGACAGTAAACACGCAGCTCATGCGTGTTTACTGTCGAATGAAGTACAAGGCCTACTCCTTAGTCGCTTTCTACGACTCGTACGGCCCAAACAAGAAAATGTGTTGACCTCGATTAAATTAAAATTAACTGTAAAATGAACGTAATCATATAATTTATTCAGACCTCGATAACTATTCAGTCGCTTCAGAGTCTATTAACAATTGATATGGTTAATTTATCGAATAATACTAACATTTATATACTGTACAAATTGAGTAACAATTCTATATTGATAATATATAAGCTCTATTGTTCCATTAACAAATAATAATTTGCAGTAAGAAGTCACTACAACGGGAACTAAGGTTGAAAATGAAGCTCGCCATCAGCTTTCTTGTTGTGGTATGTATTTTAACGTTTACCCGTCTACGGTCAAAGGAGCGTTATATAAAAAATATACAACATACATATAATCACGCCTTTATCCCCAGAGGGTTAGGCAGAGGTGAATTAACACCCGCATTTCACCATCATTGTATTCGGTCCCACGTAATAGGGGGTGAGCCTATTGCCGTATTTCGGGCACTATTGTTGCCTCGAGTCATGCATCTCTGGCTGAGTCTGAGCTGTATATAATATCTGTCTGATGTTAAACAGTCTTATCCCTTAGTCGCCTTGTACGAAACGCATGGGAAGAGATGGGGTGGCCCAAATTGTACTCTGCCGGAAACCACGCGGCTAAATATACAATATATATGTATATATATATTGTATATTTATATATTGTATATATATATATTGTTTAGTATATTTATATAGGAGGAGCTTCAAAGCTCCTCAACTTATTATAACTAGACAATTGGGGTATCGTAAAAGGATCTGAATTCTGCTAGTAATAGCATATAATGTACTTAAGGATAGCTGAGGTCGTATGCCACTTAGTCTATGCCGCTCGCCGTAGGCAGGGAGTTCATCCCCACACATTGGAACCTGAGACGGTACGCACTGTGCGGTATGAAAGAAACTTCATACCACGCACACTCAAGTTGTGGAATGAACTCCCTGCTGCGGTCTTCCCATGCGCTTACAATATGGGGTTCTTCAAAAGAGGCATTAGGTGGTTTCTTCAGGGTCGGCAGCGCGAGTGTGACGCCCCTGGTGTTGCACGAGTCCATAGGCCACGGTAACCACTTCCCATCAGGAGGGTTGTGTGCTTGTCTGCCACCTAAGTGGTATAAAAAAAAAAGTCTAACAAAACATACACAGAAAGACTAGAAGCATTACATCTCACTACCCTGCAAGAGAGACGCCTTCGAGGTGACCTAATAGAGACATTTAAGATCATAAACCATTAGTATAACCTGCCTGATATGCACACAATGTACATACCAAAAGTGCCCACTAAATCAGCCAGAGGACATAGCCTGAGAATAATTCGTGCAACAACAAACACAAACACTGCGCACCATTTCCCGAAGATGTTGTGACTGCCACTTCAGTGAACAACTTTAAAAACAGACTGGATCACTGGTTGCTAACAAACAAACTTCACAACTCTGGGCTCAATCAAGTGTAGTGACTAAATTGAACTGTTCTTCAACATGTGTGGACTGTGACATAGACATATCAGCTCAAAGCTGCTCGTCTTTAATCGATAATAATAATAAAACAATACATTCTAGGGAAAAGTGGCATACGAACACGGCTATTCTTGTATAGCGTGATTTATCAGTTAAATTTTTAGCTGTGTGCCTACGGTATTTCACAGTTAAAACCTTTTTCCTAACCAACTTAGTGTCTGTAATGGTGACCCTCTTTCCTGAGACTTTGCCTTTAGGTTACCATCAGGCGAGGTGAGGTCAAGTTGGCGTGTACTATATAAGAAAAAAAATAAAAAAACCATCGCCGTTATTACCCGACTGCGCCAGTAAAGGTAATGTTTATAGTAAATGAAGAGAATTAGATAGCGAATACAAATTATATATATATATATATATATATATGTATATATATATATATCATATCATAACTAAAATAAAATAAAATATGTTATTGGACCCTTTAGGTTTCTTTCAGTTTGTGATTGGCAAATGGGTACCGCCTGCTATCAAACTTGTTTAGATCTTTTTGACAGCAGTCGGGTTTTTTATTAAACGGTTTTATTTAGCTCACCCCGTTTGTTTTATTTATTATTTATTCTTGGGTCAAATTTAGTAATTCAAATTTCACCCTCTTCCTGTCAACCGATTAATCTGAAATTTTGTATACACTTTGGATTTTGATGACAATACAATTATGTTTATTCATTATCATTATAAATTCAAGATGGCCGACGCTACAAAATGGCGGATAATTTATGTTTTATTAATCCCATCAATATGGGTATCAAATGAAAGCGCTCAACAAGCAGAATACAATATACTATAAAAAATTGAAATCCAAGATGGCGGCCGCTACAAAATGGCGGATAACGTAGGTTTTATCAATCTCATCAATATGGGTATCAAATGAAAGTGCTCAACCAGTAGAATACAATGTACTATATAAAATTAAAATCCAAGATGGCGGCCTCTACAAAATGGCGGATAACTTAGGTTTTATCAATCCCATCAACATGGGTATCAAATGAAAGGTCTCAACAAGTAGAATACAATTTACTATGCAAAATTGAAATCTAAGATGGCCGCCGCTTGGAAGCGGACTGCAATAAACTAACGGGCAAGAAACCTTGCAATAATGAAGCACTAAATGAATTAAACAGAATGTGAAATAAAAACTAAAAACTAGAAAATAAAAATAGGTAAAAAAACTTTTTAAGTTAAACGGTTTTATGTTAAACATACATTGCAATGTTTAAGATAAATGTACTAAAAACCAAAAAATAATAAAATAGATACAGTCGTGGGAATTATAAAGATATGCATAGACTAGACTAAAATATAAAACCGTGGGGCACGTCAATTGTCTCTCTTTTATTTACATGGAGTGTATAACTATTGGAATTTCCATGAGCAAGAAAATAGTAAGTAATTTCCTCACCGTCTGCGGGCCAACTGCGTAACGACGAATTAAACGATTCTTCTATCGCACATTAAGTCGATAATTTGTAGACAATTGACGTGCCCCATGGTTTTATATTTTAGTCTAGTCTATGCATATGTTTATAATTCCCACGACTGTATCTATTTTATTATTATTTTTTTGGTTGTTAGTACATTTATCTTAAACATTGCAATGTATGTTTAACATAAAACCGTTTAACTCAAAAAGTTTTTTTACCAATTTTTTTTTCATTCGTAGTACAACCGTTCGGAACTTTCCGCGACTAAATCATGGTACTTATTATTTTTGCCGACGTTTCGGATGCGTTGCAGCACCCGTGGTCACGAGTTGACTCCATGATTTTTTTTTTTTTTTTATACCACTTAGTTGGCAGACAAGCACACGGCCCACCTGATGGAAAGTAGTTACCGTGGCCTATGGACGTCTGTAACACCAGAGGAGTCACAGTCGCGCTGCCAACCCTGTAAGTACAGAGTTTCTGTGCCGTCAGTAGAAGACAAATCAGGACAAGCCTTTAGTCTTCCCACTGACGGCACAAATTCTCCAGTGAGCTCTGGCTACCCTACTCACCGCTGGGAACACAACACGAAGTTATTATAACCGCGGTATTCTGTAGGGCGGAGGTACTTCCCCAGTCGGACTGCTCAATCGGGCGGATATACCGCCGTGTCCTACCTCCTGGGATTGATGACAAGTTACTTGATTTAAGCACGGGAAGTCCCGAGCCGTTGTACAATTATGAATATACACCGCGATAGTAAAAAAGTAACGATTTTTTTACTCCTTGGAGGCGTTTTTGTGTCCGATATTTTTGAATTTTATTTAACTTTTTACGGTTTCCATCATTTATTGTATTTTTGCAGGTACTGATAGCAGATATGGCTGTTTCGCACCCATTCGGTCCTAAAATAGGTAATACTTGTACACATTTTATACCAAAATTATTTATAGAAATAATTGTCAGGTAAAGTAGGTCACAAAATAACTAGTGGCTATTTTTTACCAAACAGCACATAACCACAGCACGTATATTTCCCGGCATATATCTGGAACCCGATTCTGCTAATTTTCAACCAAGACCAAGGCACTTTCATACCACTGTCATACCACTGTCATACCACTGTCAGACCACTGTCATACCACTGTCATACCACTGTCATACCACCTTCATACCACTGTCATACCACTGACACTGATAGATTTAATTGATATAGACTTTATATTCCAAAATTAAATGAAAAAGAGTTTATTAACATTTTCATTAACTCGGCAAGATGGGATGTCATTCAATTTTACTCTTGAACAGCGAAATAGTGAAGTCTAAAACGTCAAATTGGTAATGATATAAATTATAGTCATAATATTTAATAGTCAATTCATTTCAGTCCAATCATTATTAAAGAAATCGGACAGAGGCTCATCGAGGCGACTGGTGACACTCGGTCCGGGTCGTTCCTGGTGCAAAGCTAGCCATCGCCATCAAACGTGGCAACGCAGCGAGTGTCATGGCCACTTTTGCAACGAGAGCAATCCGGGGCGGGTTGTTATATTAGTATTTTTTTATTGCTTGTTGTATAATAAGAAATTCAATCAGTAACTATTATAGGGTTTTATCGTGCGTAAAATCTCCCCCCATCCTGCGGGGTCTGTCAGTGGGGGAGCTTATGTCAGACTTGCTGCGACTGAACACACCCGCCGTCACGGGTATCCAGTTGCCAAGGATGAGATAATGCCGGAGAAATCAGCATGCCAATCAAAAACGTTAAACGAAATTTGCGCTCCAAAGTGCAAACTTGTCCCAATTTAAAAACTTTTTTGACCAATATTTGTACGAAATATATTCTTCGATAACTTTCCTTTGATCAGATAGTGGTCACAGTTGGTCAAAATGTATAATTTTGGTGTTCCTTTACAGATGGTGCTTCCATCGGGAGAGACTTAGAGATTATAATAATAATAATAATAATAAAAATTTAATAATAATAAAAATTTTATTCATACAAAAAGTTTACAGTTACAATCACTTTGACATCAATGAGGTGGTTATAAATTCTTAAATGGTGAGTACTGATACCCAAACTAGGCTAATGCCTGTATTTTGGGAGGCAGTGTTCTACAGACGTTGCGTAATTAACAATTGATTGTTACTGAGCGGCGGTCATACAGTAGCTTCGTAAGTATTAATCAATGTGTGTGTGTGTGTGTGTGTGTGTGTGTGTGTGTGTGTGTATGTGTGTGCATGTGTGTGAGAGTTTTATGCAAGGTATGTGACTAGGTTCTCTGTGTTGACATAGTCGAGTTGTTGTAACCATTTTGTGATTTTGCTTTTAGCTTCAATATGGTTTGTACCTGCAATTCCCATGTTTTTATGAGCTATGTTGTAAATTTTGGCGCTTAAGCAGCTATATTGTGTTTGGGCGAAAGACGTTTTGCAGGCTACCGTGGGACACGCTGGTTTAAGGCTGCGTTTTTTTGGGTCAGGTGGGGGAACTTTTGGGTGCTTTTTTAACAGGGCTCTGAGCACAAAGAGCTGACGCACAGTTAACAGCTCGGTATCGCGGTATAGTTGTTGTGATGGGTATCGGTAGGGTTTTCTTGTCATGACCTTAAGTATTGATCTCTGTGCTCTTTCTAAGCCAACGAGGAGTGTTTTCCCGGCTCCTCCCCACACAGTGATGCAATACTGGATTATAGACTGGCATAAGGCCATGTATACATGTTTTAGTTTGTCGGGGGGTGCGGTGTCTCTCAGTGTTTTGAAAACATACACCAGACGCCGTGTTCTAGTGATCATGAGATTTATGTGCTTATCCCATCTCAATGCACTGTCTATCTGCACGCCTAGGTACTTTGTACTTTTGCTTTGTGTAAGTTCATAGCAGTTGCAGTTTTTACGTGTGTTTGCGAAACTCTGACGTCTGACACTCTGTCTGCTGTTTTGCGTAGTGCAAGTACGGGTGTGGGCTTTGATACAGAAGTCTTGCGGAGGATCGCTTAGTTTTGAGATGGCAAATGGGACATACGTTGTTTTAGATAGATTTAAGGTTAGCAAGTTGTCATTTAACCAGTCCATGATTCTAGTCATTGAGTATTCAGCTCTTTCTTTTACTAACTGCCAGTTGGCGCCTGATACTAGGATTGCTGTATCGTCTGCGTAGGTGAAAATTTTCGTGTGAGGTAGGGACATCGCGCAAAGATCATTAATGTATATTTGGAAGAGGGTCGGGCTTATTATACTTCCTTGCGGGACGCCATAGGATACAGTTTCCTCGTCACTTAAATAGCTACCTATTTTAACAACCTGTTTTCTGGAGGAGAGGTAATCCCTAAAAAGCTCTAAGGGTAAACCTCGTATCCCCCTCCTGTCTAACTTGTTTAAGAGGATGGGGACAGAGACTGTATCGAATGCTTTGGAGAGATCTAGAAAAACACATAGAGACTTTACTCTTGTGTCCAGGTTTTCGACTATAGCGCTGGTTAGGTCGTGGACGGCATCTTCTGTCGAAACACCTGCCCGGAAACCATATTGGTTTTTTGCCAAAATATTATATTTGTTCAGGTATTTCGTCAGTGCATTATTAAGTACTTTCTCCAGAATTTTAGAAAGTGCAGTTAGTACCGCAATAGGCCGATAGTTGGTGACACAGTTCCTATCCCCACCCTTATAGATAGGGTGTACGATAGCTTTTTTGAAGGAGGTTGGAAATACTCCGGTATTTATTGCTCGGTTACAGATGTGCGTGATGGCTGGAATTAATATCTGTTGGGATTCTCTGAGTGTTTGCATAGAGATGGCGTCCCATCCCACAGCGCACTCTGGACGGAGCAGTAGCATAATAGTTTTTATCTCGGATTCGGATACTTCCAAGAGAGCCATTGAGTTTGATGGGCTGTGTATGTTTACTGAGTTGTTTGCGGGAGGTATTGGGCAGGGATTTAATGCAATTATTGCATCAGCGAGGCTTTCTCCTACCCTTGTGAAGTAGTTGCAAACTTTGTTTGTGGAGTCTTGCGGGTTTGTACATATTTGTAGGAGCTCGTCGGGGCTACTTTTGGTATTTTGAGAATCAGTTATCGTTTTTATAGCATTCCACAAAGCCTTGGTGTCATTCCCCGCTTTATCTATTAGACTTTTCCCATATGCTGTTTTTAATTTACAAAGTAGTGAATTACAAAAGTTCCTATAGCGTGTGTATGTTATTTTTAAGGTCATATTATTAGGAGCGTTTTTTGATTTTGTGTGAAGCCTATCCCGATTTCTAATACATCGGAGTAAACCAGGGGTGATCCATGGTTTTAGGATTATGTTTCTCCTACTTATTCTTGTTTTCTTAGTGTGCTCTTCAATGACGGGCGAGATTATGGATATCAGGGTATCCACTGCGACATTCACATCATCTATTTTTAATATTTTAGAAAAATCTAGTTTGGCCAGGTCCCTTTTTATAGCTTCGTGGTCAGTAGTATTCTTAACGAGGGAGAGGTGGTTACGGCGGTGTTTGAGTTTGTCTATAAATAGGACTATAGGTGTGTGATCTGTCAAGGAGGATTCTAGTATTAGAGTAATGGTGGGTAGGATAGGTTTCATAAATGTGTGATCCAAGCACCTGGCGATCCTTGTCGGAAAGGTGTGGGTTGGGGAGAGACCATGGGTGGAATTGAATGTTAGATATTCCTCTGACCACGGTTCTTTGTTTCCGGCACATATGTCGATATTTATGTCACCGACAAGAATCAAATTTAGACTTGGGCGATCGTGGAATACCTTATTAAGGCTATCTATGAAATTGTCGAAGTTGTCTCTAGTGTTTAAAGATGGAGATCGGTATATGGCTACAATTTTTGTTTTATTTTCTATTTGGCATACTAAGCAACTTGCGCCTTTGAAGTAAGGTTCGTATATTTTACACGTTAAATTTCTATTTGTAAGGATTATTATACCGTCGTTTTGGTTCGATATGATTTTCGTCGAATATACGTTGTATCCGTTCAGAGTAGGTAGGTTGTTTACCTTGCTTAGCCAGCATTCGGTCAGTACGATGACGTCAAACGTAGTTTTTGTTTCTGACAGTAAAGCACGGAGTTGATCAAAGTTTCTATTTGAACTACGAATGTTTATATGAAATACCTTAAGGGTTTGCGTGGAATTTTTGAGGTATCTGTGGCAGTCTTCGGGAGTACATGTATACGATTCTGTTAAACTGCCTGAATCCAAGTCAGTATTTATATTGTTTATGTTAGTCATTTTTGAGTATGTAAACACAGACTCCTTCCGCGAGCCGTTTTTCGGTTAAGAGACATACTGGTAATCGACTTACATCTCAGAATTGATGGTGGGATAGACGGTTGAATGTGTGTTGTTAAGATGATGTGAAGTAGATTTAGTATGTGTTTTTTGTAGTGTATGTATATTATGTATGTAGTGTGTTTAATAACATTTTTGTTTGTTTGTTTCAGGTTTGTACCCAACATATATTTTACTTTAGTACCAGGTGAAGTGAAGCATGGTAGAGAATAATAAGTGTTAAACAGAGAAATACAACTTAAATCCATGCAATCAAACATGAATGAGCAATAAACATGTACCAATAGTCACAGCTTTTTTCCTAAATCTATCAAGCTTTGTTCTGACGTAACTAATATTTGTTGGTCTCCTTGTGCCTTGCGAAGAAATATGTTTCCATTTATCGACCAACAGAACTTAAATGCGTATTTTTTTGCGAATTCTCGTGACAGGTGGAACAGTTTCTTGGAGCTTGCCGGTAGATGGTCGGCGACATATATAGGTTGTCGCTTGCCGGGAATAGCGATTAAATCGGTATTTAGTTTATCGTCCCTGTTTGCCTGTCTATTGTTGAACTCTCGTACAGCAGATATTGTATTTTGTTTCAACTGGACTGTCTGAAATTCAGCGACAACGGGGCGTGTTGTACCTGGTTTACCGGGTATACGATAAACGTCCCGGAGGTCAGATGCGGCGATCGCTGAACCAACAGATTGCCCGATCTTACAGACAATATTAGACAGATATGCGGTGGTTTCTTTTTCAGCCTGTGGTAGATTTCTAATCTCGATGGTCGAAGATCTAGATTTTAATTGGAGATCGTGTATCTTTCTTTCTATGGTTTCTGTCCATCTACGCTGCTCCAAACGTTCTTTTTGCAAATTATGTAACCCAGACTTAATTTCCTCGTATTGCCCATTTATAAATACCATAGATTGGGCCAATTCGTCGTTAGATTTCTGAATGGTCTTGTATTGGCCCTTCAGTTCGGAAATGTCTGATGTTAATTTTTTTATAAGGTTTGTTTGTTGGACGGAAATCTCATCTATTTTAGTATTTAATTCGTCCTTCCAATCTCGCAGCATATTCATTATCGCTTGCTTGAAGTCTTTGTCCTCTGTTCCGTGCGGTTTTGGATCGCTGCGGGGAGGGCGTTTGCTCCGTTTTGTATTCGTATCTGACTCTGTATGTTCTGTGACAGTTGTAGGTGATCGGCGAACAGACATTTTTAACAGTTTTAGCTTTGTTTTTTTTTACCCTTTAGCTTCTGTCTATATTCTATTTCACAGTATATTTGTTATTTTCTCGTTAATGATAGATTTGTGGAAACCCAAAAAGCGAAATCACGTGTTAGGCTCGAACTCGGAACACCTCAAACGTGCAGTGTAGAGGAGGCTGTTTCGCCGTGGGGCCACCGTAACAGTTACGTACGTGGTCGAAATAGGTTAACACTATTTACTTGTTATAAACAGGTGCTGGGGTAGAAATTAAATAATTTGTTACTCGATTTATTTCTTTAGTTCGAACAATTGGGGTCAAAGTCCGATTTTTGCAGATGTTTTGAATTTAATAGACCGTTTTGATGTTTATTTTACGTTATAACTCGTATTTTAGAAACTTTCCCAGCACGATTTTGCACAGTTTTGTCACTCGTACACTTAAGTTTATTTGTGTTTGGTTATTTTCACCGTAATACTACTTTTTGCACAGTTTTGAAATAAAAACACAGCGAAGACCGGTAGCACGTCCGCTCACTTCGGTGCCGCGGTGGGGGGGTCGTCCATTATAGGTCCAAGGATACGCCGTGACACAGGTTTTTTTTATATTCTAAACTATCAGACAGATATATACAGCACAGACTCAGCCTCAGATCCATGGCTCGAGTCAACAATAGTGCCTGAAATACGGCAATAGGCTCACCCCCTATTACGTGGGACCGAATACAATTATTGGTGAAATGTGGATCCGGGGATAAAGGCGTGATTATATGTATGTATGTATGTCTTAACTAATTACTAACGCGTGAAAAAAACGGGATGGACTGATGGAATGTAGTTACTATTAAATTTAAAGTTAGTATTGTTGTTATTTTGGAACCACGACGGGGTGTTTTTAGACTTATCTCTGTGTGTGCATTTTTTTTGCATAACACCTTCAAAATGGGTATCAAATAGATTGTTTATGTGGTGACAGAGACAGAATACAAGTATCACCACCCCATTTTATCAGAAGGGTGTCGTAAGAGGCGACTAACGGAACAATACACAGCCGATATCACTGCGAGAGAAGGAAAACTCGAAATAAAACCCTGTACAAACCCGTCTGGCCAGCGTGGAAACAGTAGGCCAAAGCCTCTCAACATAACTACCGCGGCCATAATGACCTCGTGTTGTATTTCCAGCGGTGAGTAGGGTAGCCAAAGCTCACTGGAGAGATTTTGTACTGTCAGTGGGAAGACCAAAGGCTTGTTTTGCTTTGTCTTCTACACTGACGGCACAGCAATTCTCTGTGCTTACAAGTTCTGCATCGAGAGTGGCCACGGTAACCACTTTCCATCATGTGGGCTGTGTGCTTGTCTGCCAAGTCGTATAAAAAGAGGTATTTTTTTTGTAGAATGTAAGATGAGCACCGATTGCAAATCCTACGAAGCTTGCAAAAAAAAGAAATGCACTAAGGTTTGCACTTCCAAAACGTGTGGTGAGAATGCTGACTGCAAGGGAGTCAACCACAGCTATACCTGTACATGCAAAGAGCATTACAAAGGTGATCCATTCAAGAAGTGCGATAAAGGTAAGTTGTTTTATATCTTAGCTTTCTTTTTCTTTCTTGTTAGCCCAGACCCTGCCTCAGATAATGCTTGAGTCAAAAATAGGTTTTTTTTATTATTTTTTTATACCACTTAGTTGGCAGACAAGCACACGGCCCACCTGATGAGAAGCGGTTACCGTGGCCTATGGACGTATGCAACACCAGGGGTGTCACACTCGCGCTGCCGACCATGAAGAAACCTTCTAATGCCCCTCTTGAAGAACCCCATATTGTAGGCGCTTGGTAAAACCGCAGCAGGGAGGTCATTCCACAGCTTGAGTGTGATCGTGCCCGGAATACGGCAATTCGGGACAGAATACATGATTGGTGAAATGTGGGTATTAAGTTAATTCATCTACATCCCATAATATGCACACATTGACAGTTTAAGTTTACTCTGACCACTGAGACAGTATACTGGAAGGTACTGTCTTCTTAGATACAGGTTGAGGACCTAGTACGGAAGACAGATACCAATGTAACACATAACATAAACTCACGCCTATATCCCCGAAGGGGTGGTGAGAGGTGCCAGCACCTACATTTTGCCATTTTATGTTTAGGTACCAGTAATAATAATAGGTGGCGAGCCTATTGCTATTAACCGGGCACTTATAAACCTGCGATAAATACACACATAACTTCGAAAAGCATCGAAAATTCATTGGTGTGTGCCATGGTAAAACCTGGGATCGAACCCCAGACCTCGTCTCAGCAGTCCATTACCACTAGGCTACCGCGGTTCGGATTTTTTTTCAATTTTCAATTTTATTCAATTGTCTTTTTTTTTATACCACTTAGGTGGCAGACAAGCGCACAGCCCACCTGATGGAAAGTTACCGTTGGACGTGTTTTTTTATATACAACTTAGGTGGCAGACAAGCACGGTTGGTCACCATGACCTATGAACGTGTGTAACACCAGTGGAGTCACATCCATGCTGCTGACACTGTAAGAACAGAGATTTTGTGCCGTCAGTACACTGACGGCACAAAATCTCTGTTTTTACAGTGTCGGATGGCCAAAGGCTTGTCCTACAGAGGACAATGCAGGACCAGCCTTTGGTGAGATCACTCTCCAGTGAGCTCTGAAAACACCAGAGTGTAACACCAGAAAAGCCACACTCGCGCTACCGACCCTGTAAGTACAGAGTTTCTGTGCCGTCAGTGTAGAGGACAAAGCAGGACAAGCCCTTAGTTATTCCACTGACAGCACAATTTCTCTAATGAGCTCTGGCTACCCTACTCACCGCTGGGAATACAACACGAAGTTATTATAACAGCGGTATTCTGTAGGTGCTTCCCCAGTCGGACTGCTCAATTGAGCGGAAATACCGTGTCCTACCTCCTAGTAAAATGTTTATTATTTTATTCTATTAGTACATGTTTTTTTTCAGATTAATACTGCCAATAAATAAATAAATAGTAACAAACCGGTAATGCAACGCAACTTTAGTGGTCTGAACGTTAACAACTTACGCAGGGATGCCGATGGCCTGGACTGGAGTCCGCTTTTCAACTCTAAATTATTATTATTATTATTTATAAATAGAACACGTCAATTAGACTTCGCCTTGTCTTAAGGTAAGCTGAAGGCAAAGTCTCAGAAAAGAGGGTCGCCATTACTTACACTTACCATGTGACAATGGTGACACTCAGCTTGACGGCATCATCATATACTTTTTCACGCCCCGCTTAAACGACCCGGGACTGTAGGAAGAATGATGAAAAACATGTGAGCTGGTAATGAATTCCAGGCCTTAATGGTGCGACAAAGGAAAGTGTCACCGAACCGCTCGGTTCTTGATCGGATGTTCTGCACCGTGTGCGGGTGACATCTAAGACCTGCACGTGTTGTCCTGTATTAGTATTTTTGAGCAAGTTGGAATTTTTACAACGAATTTTATTAAATTAAATGATGTACATGCTCTAGTTCGCAGGATAAGGGTGAAACATCTTCCATCACCTTGACTAACTACTGAAATCAAATAACTTATAACTAAAAAAGCGAAAGCCCAGTCGAAATATAAAAGGCGTCCTTTCGAAGTGAACCGGGAAAACTATACCGCTATTAGATATTACTACAATCGGGTGCGTAGGAATGCGCATAAAATGAGGATCCTGCAAATGTCTGGCAATTTCTAAAGGCAAATCTCGTCAATACTCGTTTCCTAATAACGTAAATTTAGATTCACTCAATGAACATTTCTCCTCTTCGGCAAAATTTGATAAATTGACAAAAGAAAATTCACTACAACGTCCAGCGTCTTTCATCTGTCTCATCCAGGAAATATCTGGCAAATTCTAGGGGCAAATCTTGTCAAGACTCGATCCCTAATCCCAACTGCTCTGCTCACTTTTTTAGTCAATTCTCGGCTTGTGATGTTAAGAGCAGTATAAGGTCAATCACGTCTAATGCGGTGGGTAAGAACCGTATCAGCCGTAATATGATCCACCCTATCATTGATGAAATCCTTCCTGTCATATCCTGAATTTCTTAATAACTAGCAACATTCCACAACGGAACCGCCAGAACCGAAAAGGATTTGGTTCAGGCGACTCGGTTGTGGAATGCTTTGCCAGTGACTGTCAGGCGAGCTCAGTCCTTGCCTGTGTTTAAAAGACTTGTCAAGGATTACTACCAGTCTCTCTGAAACATGTGGAATAATAAAGCATGAAGTATATTTTCGTGTGTGTTAATATGTTATGATATTTTCTGGGATATTTATTCTATGTATGCTTATATAATTGTATATAGATAATAATAATATTAAAAACGTATTAGAAAAGTTTACTTACCTTTTATTTGGTTTTTTTATACCTCTTAGGTGGCAAATAAACACACGGCCCACATGATGGGAAGTGGTTACTGTGGCGTATGGACGTATGCAACACCAGGGGTGTTACACTCGCGCTGCCGACCACGAAGAAACCCATATTGTAGGTGCTTGGGAAAACCGCAGCAGAGGTCATTCCACAGCTTGAGTGTGCGTGGTATGATTGTTTAATAAAATAATATGAATACTACCGTCGATTCTGATAATTTTATGTCATAATAAAACCATTGTCATACCACTGACCACTGCAAACAACGCCATTAAATTTTTGACTTCACTGTTATGCTGTTAGAGTCTATAATTAAATGACATCTTGTAGAGTGAATGTAACATAATATAAACTCACGTCTATATCCCCGAAGGGGTAGGCAGAGGTGCTAGCACCCACATTTCGCCAGTTTATGTTTAGGTCCCAATGTAATAGTTGGCGAGCCTATTGCCATTAACCGGGCACTTTTAAACCTGCGATAAATACACACATAACTTCGAAAAGCATCGAAAAGTCATTGGTGTGTGCTATGGTAAAACCTGGGATCGAACCCGAGACCTCGTCTCAGCAGTTCATTACCCATACCACTAGGCTACCGCGGTAACTGACAGAAGCTGCTAGAGGTAGTCAGTAGAGTGAATGCAAATATGTAATAACCTTTTTCTATTTAATTTTCAACTTTACTTAAGCCCATAACAATAAAGTTTAAAATTTCAATTTTAAATTTTATACCCGACTGCGAGAAAAGGGTTGTTTTATTTTTAGGTGTAGATATTTTATGTGATTCTTTAATATAATCATAATATTACCATTTTTATTATAGGGGTAATTATAGACATACGTGAAATTTTTTATAGAACTTTATTAAGAAATAAAATAGGTAGTCAATCACTCGTTTCAGAATTATCTAATTCAGAGTCTGATGTATCGCCGACATTTATAATAAAACTAAAATCAAGATCACAGTGTCTCAGGTATTCGTCTTCTATTTTTTTCACGTGCTTACAAGTATTGAACCAGACATCTTTATTTACGCGATCAAATGCTTAATTTAAAATGGGCATAATCGAAGTGTAATTTTGACTGATATTGCGACTAGCAACGTCGTTTTTTATAATACCCCAAATATTTTAGATTGGGTTCAATTCTGGATGATAAGGAGGCAGCCGAAGCACTGTGAATCCATGCTCTTTCAATAAATCGTCCACTTTGTACTTGCGAAAGTTTTCTTTGTTTTTTAATATAAGATTATAAAGTTCAGGTTTTTTGTAGCTTGGTTCAAAATTGATATTTTTTGCATTCAGCCAAGTCTGCATGTCTGATTTGTTGGAGTTGGATGTTGGAATTTTTTCCGAACTCGTATTGTAATAAGCTGCATTATCCAAGATTACCACGGCATTAATTGGGAGATTTGGTATTAGTTTCTCCTTAAGCCACTTTAAGTAATTTTCCGTGTTCATATTATCGTGGTAGTCTCCAGATTTGATCTCTGCTCTTTTGCACAATGCATTTGGAACGAAACCCTCTGCACTTCCACCATGTACTATAATTATGCGCACTCCTTTTGATAAATTTTGTTTTATTGCTGTATTAGAATCTTTTTCGGCCCAAGATTTTTTTTGCACGTGATTGGTATGAATATATGATTCGTCTGTGTAGACTATAGGTCTACCTGCATTACGAAAAGACTTTACTTGTTTTAAATATTTCAATCTTAACATCTGCATATCATGTTTTTCGGTTAGCACCTTCCTGTTATTCTCAGTTTTTCTCCATTTATAACCAAGTTTAAGTAACAATGTCCTTAGGGTTGTTAAACATCCATCAAATTGTATGCGGTCTTTTAAAACAATATTAAGTCGTGATAATGTTGGAAATTGACGATGTTCTATATGATAATTGTGAATGGTTCTTCGGATTACACCTATATCCCCACGGTTTTATATTTTAGTCTAGTCTATGCATATGTTTATAATTCCCACGACTGTATCTATTTTATAATTTTTGGTTTTTAGTACATTTATCTTAAACATTGCAATGTATGTTCAACATAAAACCGTTTAACTTAAAAAGTTTTTTTACCTATTTTTTTAAATAATTATCTTTTTACTAGCGCAGACGTAGCGTCATTATTGTGACACAATGACGTTATTTTTGTAAACGGACGAGACAGAACAAAACGTAAACGAGCCTTTCTTCTGTAGAAATATTATTTCTAAGCGTCGTGCCTTCACAACGAAAGAAACCATCTTTTAAGTAGAAGTAACACCATAAATTGAATTGGAACGCATTGCCATTGAGTATCAGACGAGCAAAATCCCTAAACGTATTTAAAGCAATGGTAAAGGACTACTACCTATCATTGTGAACACTGTGACAGCTCACAATTAATATGCTTACTATTTTCCCTTCTTATAAGTATGTACTATTTACTTCGTATATCTATTTATGTGCTAAAGTTGTATATTTATTTTACTTTATTTGAACTTCTCTCATATCTTTCTTTGTTTTTGTTTTTTTTTAACACACTTTATTTTTAGTTTATTTGCTATCTACACCAAATCTTTTGCTTTATTACATTACTGTCCATCCCAAGGTTGCCTGGAAGAGGTCGGTATTAACATAAGTATGAGTTGACTTCAGTGACTTCGATGACGCATCTATTCTACGTTCGGAACTAACAACTTTCTTCGCGCCTTCATGTTTCGATGAAGAGCGTTGCAATATTTTTATATGCTCGCGAACAAAACTTTCTAAGTCTTCGAACTTAGGAATTTTATTGCCGCGGTGATCCGACACAAATAAACGAATGGTTTCTGAATCTAATTTCTTTAAACCCATATACAAAAATAAGAAGTCGCAGAGGTCTTCGATCTTTAGGTTCTTTACGGCGCGAACAGATGATGCGAAAGTATCTAGAAACTTCTCTAAGTTTTGATCGTTACATGCCGTAATGGCTTTCAAATCAAACATCTGATCCAAATATACGTTAGCTACCGATCTTTTATCCTCATACTTAGCTTTCAAAGTATTTAAAATTAAATTATAATTTTCGGCACTAAACGTAATTCCAGCGCAAACGGTTATAGCTTTACCAGTTAATTTTTCAACGAGATAATGCAATTTTTCGTGATCTGTCAACGAAACGTTCTTATCTATTGTATTCTCAAAACTATCTATAAATAAACACCAATTGCGAATGTTACCATCAAATTCGGGTATTTGAATTGGTGGCAACTTAGGTCGGTCGCGAGTGGGATTGGGTCGGTCAGACGGTTTCTCCAAACTCCTAGCGACGCGTTTGATACGACAATACAAATCGTCAAACGACGACAAGGCCTGATAACTCACTGAGTAATCGGGATCCAAATTCAACTCTAAAACGTTGATGTCATGTACTAAGGATTCGAAATCCGCGCGTAAACTATCCAAGTTTTCTATAGAACACAAGAACGAATCTCTAATAGCCAAATCAGAGGTTTTAAGTGCATTATCACAAATCGATTGTACGCGAGAGTAAATCATTTCTCTTTTAGCGTATAAAAGTTTCAATTGAACTTTACTATTGGTACTACCAACCTTTGGGGACATTTTTACAACTAAATATCAAACTAAAGTGCGGTAAGCAACAAATGAAATGACTTAATCTTAGCGGTGTCGAACAGCGACGCGGCGCGAACGATATTCCGTAGGTAGGTAGGTACTTATAACTGCGAGTGCAAGCTTGAACAAAACGCGCATAGCAACAACCAGATCGTACCTACGCGAGCTAGATCGCTGTCTAGGTTCAACTATTATTTCAGGGATTAAGTATTGCGTAATATCTATTCAAATTAAAATACTTTCGTATGAATTTGAATGAAATGCGAGCGAGGTATAACCGCGTACCTACCCACGTAGGTATTAGGTAAATACGATGCGAGCTAGCGGCGAACGGACAACTTGGAAATTGAAACAAATAAAAACAAAAGCCAAATGCGTTAGGTATTACACTGTGCCTATGCACTAGGGTGTATAGGATACCTAAAATCTAAACCTAAATGCCTAGATGCGGGGTTTTCTACTAAAATAACTAGGTATTTAGGTGCGGTGCGTTTATTCCCAATGGAATAAATGACAAAATGCGAAACTACGACTAAGGATCGATACGATAAGAGAAATGCGAGCGAGGTATAACCGCGTACCTACCCATGTAGGTATTAGGTAAATACGATGCGAAACTAGCGGCGAACGGACAACTCAGAAATTGAAACAAATAAAAACAAAAGTCAGATGCGTTAGGTATTACACTGTGCCTATGCACTAGGGTGTCTAGGATACCTAAGATCTAAACCTAAATGCCTAGATGCGGGGTTTTCTACTAAAATAACTAGGTATTTAGGTGCGGTGCGTTTATTCCCAATGGAATAAATAACAAAATGCGAGCTACGATTAAGGATCCGGTACGATAAGGACCAAAAAGAATGGTGGCGCGATTCTCATGCCACCTGAGCTAGTGGACTGTATTTGCGGGGGGGAAGCTAAACATGTTTCATATGACACTTTACACAACAAATAAGATAGATGATCGGGTTGCCGCGGAGGTGGTTTAGGCAGTGAATGCAACCCAAGAAAGTAGGAGAGGATGCACTAACCTTTATGACGCCACGTGCTGTCGGGGCCGGTGCACCGGTCTTCTCTTCCTGGCTCAGGAGCTGCTGCCCACATCACTAAATCACTTGAGGGACACACGAGAGGCACAATCCGATCGGTAAAGGTCTATGAAAGCGGTTAAAATCCAACAAACATTATTAATTTCTAAGAGTCGCGCGCGCCGCCGCCATTGATGCTTGCTAGTTCGATGCGAAGTCAAGATGCGGCTATTTCAACCATTGGCGGGGCGAAAACTATTGTTATCTCACTTTAGAGGTAGTGCGGGAGGGAGATGGGTACAGGGAGCGTGTGCTCAGCGTCAACCAATTGAGAGGCGATTTGAATTTACTACTACTGGCGCAACCAACGTTTTTGATTCGTGTGTTGACTTTTACGGGGTTGTCTCATTCTTGGCAACTGGAAACCAGCGACGGCGTGCGCTGTCAGTCGGTTCGAGACATAAACACCCTCAACTGCAAGGGAAGAGGAATTTCATGCGCGTTAAAGAAATAGTACCCCGTGCGATCCTCAAAAGAAACCCAAATTTAAAATAATTAACAATAACAACATTAATAAAATATTAAAAAAGAACATACTAAATGTCTAAAATATCCACCCACTTACCATTTACCAATCATACAATCAATCAATCAATCAATCAATCAATCAATCAATCAATCAATCAGCCCACCACAGTCCACTGCTGGACATAGCCCTCTCCCAATGTGCGCCATTTTCTCCGATCCTCCGCCTTCCGAGGAATCATACACCGAAAGAAAATTAATGGGTTCTTTAAGACATTAGTCGGGGTTTTCTTATTTTTTACTAATTATTTTATTTTAAATATTCTATGCCATATATATTTGTATAATAATATGTCATATAATAAAAGAGGTAGGACATGACGGTACGGACAATAAAAAGTATAAATAGTTAATATACCTAATAGTGAATGATTTGACAGTAATAAATTAATTCATGTATTTTTTATCAACAAGCACGCCCCTGATCGCTCCCGGTGCACAGTGCCCATGACACTTGCTGCGTTACCACCCTGGATGGCGATGGCCAGCTTTGCACCAAGAACGACCCGGACCGAGTGTCACCGGTCGATGAGCCTCTGTCCGCTTTCTTTAATAATGATTGGACTGAAATGAATTGACTATTAAATATTATGACGTCACTATAATTTATATCATACAAGTCTCCTTAAGTTACCGAGTTCAAACAATTTTTGAATGATTAATATTATTGAATGGCATCCCATCTTGACGAGTTAATGAAAAACGTAATAAAATTTTTTTCAATTAATTTTGGAATATAAGTTTATATCAATTAAATCTGTCAGTATCAGTGGTATGACAGTGGTATGAAAGTGCTTTGACAGTGGTTGAAAATTAGCAGAATCGTGTTCTAGATATGTGCCGGGGTATATACGTGCTTTGGTTATGTGCTGTCTGGTAAAAAATGAGCTCTAGTTATTTTGTGACTTACTTTACCTTACAATTATTTCTATAAATAATCTTATATATAAAATTCTCGTGTCGCGGTGTTTGTGGTTAAACTCCTCCGAAACGGCTTGACCGATTATCATGAAATTTTATGAGCATATTGAGTAGGTCTGAGAATCGGACAACATCTATTTTTCATCCCCCTAAATGATAAGGGTTGTCCACCCTTAACATTATATGGCAAAACAACGTTTGCCGGGTCAGCTAGTTTTTATATAAAAATATGTACAAGTATGATATACCTATTTTAGGACCTGATGGGTGCGAGATAACCATCTCTGCTATCAGTACCTGCACAAATACAATAAAATGATAGAAACCGTAAAACGTAAATTAAAGTTCAAAAATTTTTGTTGCATTCAATGCCTATCATAAGGCTATGTATGATAGTTTTTATTTTAGTTGCCAATTACACTCGGCTCTGTCCTCGAGATCATGGTAACTATGTAGTACCGCGCAGGTGCTGCCATCCAACCACTAAATTTGAAATAACAATATAAACAAAGAACAAATTAACGAGCCACTAGTAGCGCCCTCTCTCGGGAACTCATTCGCGTTTTAGTGCTCACGCTATCCGCCACGCATTCTCATTCCTCTTAAATATATTAATATTTAGATCCCTTCTTTAAGTGTTTTTTTGTGTAAAGTGGTTACATAGTGTAAACAAAACATAACGTTTTACTTCCACGATGCCGAAAAAACGACATAGTGATGAATATATTGAAGATTACGTTAATCAAAAAATACGGAAGATCGAGAAAAAGTTAAGAAAAAGGCGATTATACCGACAATGCTCATCTTCGCAGGATTCGTTAATAGAAATCGGTAAGTAGATCATAAAATAAATAACGAATCACAGTGGAATTATTATGGAATTATTATTTGGTCAATAATTCTGTTACTACCCACTTTATATTTTATTATTGGTCGTGAACATTTTAATGGAATGTATCCGCCAATTGACAGTATCTTAGCCGTGTTCAATCCATAGGGATTGATACCTGTGCTATGCAAATGATTGTGAGCAACAAAGTTGAATGCTTCCGTCATGATATCATTACATGTATTAACGTTGAAAATTGCGAAAGATTCATTTTGTTTCTTTCGAAATTTTGTTTGTAGAAAATTGGTCTATCAGTTCAAATATACCTACAATATTACGCGCATTTATAGTAGGTAGCTAACACTCACACATCGGCATGAGTGTAGATAAACTACTATGTCACAATATACCTGACACGACTTTGTTTTATATTGTGTAAAATGCATGTAATATACGTATAATATGAAAGATTCAACCAAAGATTGATATTGAAAAATACAGTATTTTACTGAAAAATACTAAGGCGTTTGAAAGATACATGTATTTAACTTGTCATTTTCAACGCTGTATGCCTACTACAGTTATACAATTTGTTGAGCTGTGACCATTTTAATGAAATGTGTCCGCTAATATTGATAACTAGAATGCTGCGAACAGTTTGTGAGCATTACAATGGAATGCGTCCTTACAAAATTATTATTTTTAATTATCTAAGTTTACACATATGTTGTGTCGTTGTTGTCTATACATGTTGTCTCCGCTTAGGGTAAATTCTGATATTTACCCTAAGCGGATGTGTCTGAACACATTATAATGTTTTTCAGACGAACCAATTCGAAGTATTGTTTGCGAAAGACGCTCATCATCTTTCGAATTACCCCAACAACCCATCGAATGCATTGAAAATACAGATCTTCCCAGGGAGAGAGTGGCTCCGGTCAGCCACGTAGTTAACATATCGTTGGAACAACCAAATACTGCGGCTTCAGTAAATATGTCATCTGAGCCTGTCATTATGGAAACTGCCTTTGCGGATGTGCAGATTGCCGAAAATAAGGAAGACGAAGACATTCTTCCAGGAGATATTTTAGAAATATTAGGAGAAGCTCCTACAAAAGATAAAAAATTCGGCCCAGCTCTGAACTCCAACCTAGCTATAAGGTGGGAGCATACAGCCACAAGTGGCCTTGCTAAGGATCTTAAAAAAGATATTTTCGAGAAACATGCCATTCCAGAAAATTGTAAAAATATTGACGCTCCTATACTTAATCAAGAAGTAAAGGCAGCATTGTCAGACGTCCTTAACAAGAAAGATAAAGCGATTGAGAATAAACAAAAGCAAATTGCTTTAGTAATCGCTTGTGTAGGCGATGCTCTTTCACAGGTTTTATCTAATGATAGTACCAATATTAAACTAATTAAGTCACTAACAGACGCGGGAAAACTAGCCTGTGACTTGCAACACACCGAATCGATGATCCGAAGGAGTTTTGTTTGTTCTTCAATCAAAAAAGAAATAAAGGATCACCTATACACAACTCATATAGATAGCCACCTCTTTGGCAACCAATTAGGTGACGTGATTAAAGCTGCAAAAGCAATAAACAAAACCGGCGCAGAAATGAAAACTGCAACCGTTACACCCGGACCTTCTAAACGAACAAAGCAGGCACAACATTTAAATGCGAAACGCCCACTCCCGTCCTCGGGCAGACAGACAGGAGCTGCGGCGAGACGACCTATTATGACTGCCCCGAACAATCGCCCGGAGTATCAGCGCCAGCAGCGCCGCGCTCCACCGCCGCAGACGCAGCCGCGCACACCTTACAAGCGATCACAGACCCAAGCACCGCCCCGCCGATAGAACCGGTGAGTCATGCAGGACGTTTATCATATTTTATTGATAGATGGCGTCTTATCACCAAGGATAAGGTACTCTTATCTTGGATCGAAGGTTATAAATTACCTTTTAATACATGTGTTGTTCAGAGTGACATACCATTGCCTCAAGCCATAAGTAAGTCCGATGTGAAAGATTATGGCGAGATTATTATAGATATGTTAAAAGCAGGCACAATTTCGCCCTGCCAATCATCCTATGGTCAATATGTTTCAAGCACCTTTCTTGTACCCAAACCCGATGGAAGAAAGCGATTTATCCTTAATCTTAAGTCCTTGAATAAATTTATAGATACAAATCATTTCAAATTAGAGGATCTTCGCACCACGATCAAATTAATATCAAAAAAATACTATATGGCTACGCTCGACTTAAAAGACGGGTACTTTTTAATACCAATTAATAAGAATGACCGAAAATTTTTGCGTTTTCAAATATCTTCCATTCAGGGTTTAAAGAATAATCTTTACGAGTTCAACGTGCTTCCTTTTGGTTTGTGTACAGGCCCATTTGTTTTTACGAAGCTTCTTAAGCCCGTAATGGCAACATTACGAAGTCTAGGATATTTGTCAACTATTTATTTAGATGACATATGCTGTATTGGAAGGACTTATGAACAATGTTTAGAGAACGTTCAGATGACGAAACTATTATTAGAGGCCTTGGGATTTATAATTAATAGTGAAAAAAGTTCATTGTGCCCTAAAACAAGTTGTAAATATGGTATAGGTATAGGTTTCATTATAGATACAGAGCTATTTGTTATTAAGTTAACTGACAAAAAGGAATTGCACATAATAAACGAGATAAAGCACTTTATGCTCCTCAAACGTTGCAAGGTTAGATGTCTAGCTCGCTTAGTGGGTCTACTAGTATCAGCTTGTCCAGCTATTCAGTACGGCTGGCTGTATACCAAAGAGTTAGAAAGGTTCAAATATCTAGCCTTATTAAAATCACATAATGATTATGAAAGTTTTATGAATATACCTTCACATATTCATCAAGATTTACTTTGGTGGTTGAATGCTGTTAAATATAACGGTAACCCTATTCGTGACGAGACATTTCAGCTCGAAATATTTTCTGACGCGAGCAAAACAGGGTGGGGGGTGGCATGCGGCACAGAGACTGCAAATGGACAGTGGAATGCTGCAGAAAAGGACCTGCATATCAACTTATTAGAATTGATGGCAGCATTTTTTGGCCTTAAGATATTCGCAAAACACCTTAAAAATTGTCAGGTCCTTTTGCGCATTGATAATACCACAGCTATATCATATATAAACCGAAACCTTTACAGCTGCGTAGAGATGTTGCGTCCATGGCTGTATTTTACCGTCTGTACCATGGTGAGTGTTCTGATGAGCTCTTCCAATTAGTCCCACCCTCCCCTTTCCTACACAGGACAACGCGTGCAGGTCTTAAATGTCATTCGCACACGGTGCAAAACATCCGATCAAGAACCAAGCGGTTCGGAGACTCTTTCCTCTGTCGCACCATTAAGGCCTGGAATTCATTACCAGCTCACGTGTTTCCTTCTTCCTACAGTCCCGGGTCCTTTAAGCGGGGCGTGAAAAAGCACATGATAAGGCCGTCAAGCTGAGTGTCACCATTGTCACACGGTATGTGTAAGTAATGGTGACCCTCTTTTCTGGGATTTTGCCTTCAGCTTACCATCAGGCAAGGCGAAGTCCAATTGACGTGTCCTATATAAAAAAAAAAAAAAAAAAAAAAAAAGAATGGGTGGCATTAGGTTTCCACATCTGAATAAAATTACAAAGGAACTCTGGCAGTGGTGTGAGGAAAGAAATATTTACGTATTTGCCTCTTACATTAGCTCAGAAAACAATGAAATAGCAGACGCAGAATCTAGGGCTACGCACCCTGACATAGAATGGGAAATTAGCAATTATGCATTCAGTGAAATCATCCACACGTTTGGTAATCCAGTAATTGATTTATTCGCATCCCGAATCAATAAAAAATGCGACTTTTATGTGTCATGGAAAAAAGACCCTGACGCTTACGCAGTAAATGCATTTACGTTGAATTGGAACAGTATATTTTTTTATGCATTTCCACCATTTTCTATTATATTAAAAATGTTAAGAAAAATAATTACCGATGAGGCTGATGGTATCGTTGTCGTACCATACTGGCCAACTCAGCCGTGGTTCCCATTATTCGAGAGTCTGTTGGTGTCCGAAATAATTATATTTGAACCAAGTGAACAAGTTCTTTTGTCTTGTTCCCACAGGCCACCTCCACCTCATCTTACCCTGGCTGCAGGCAGGTTGTCCGGACGGCACTTTTAGCAAGAGGCATTCCTCCCTCTTCTATCGATATTATGTATGCTTCGCTTTCCAACAATACTATGAAACAGTATGATACAGGTTTAAAAAAGTGGTTCTTGTTTTGTCAATCCCTTAACTTAGACCCGTTTAATGCTTCTATTCCAAATATCATATATTTTCTTACACGTCTTTTTAACGAAGGAGCCCAGTATGGAACGTTGAACAGTCATCGATCAGCTTTGTCATTAATAATCGGATCAAAAATCGGATCTGATGACAGAATTCTTCGTTTATTTAAGGGTTTTTACAAACTAAGACCACCGTTGCCAAAATATAATGAAACTTGGGATCCGTCTATTGTACTCAATTACTTGTCAAGACTATATCCTAATGATGAGTTGAACTTAGATTGTTTGACCAAGAAAACTGTAACACTAATTTCATTAGTTACGGCTCACAGGGTGCAAACAATCTCCAAAATTAATATTGAAAATATATGTATAAATTCAACCTATATTTCTATTAAGATCCCTGATTTAATTAAAACTTCGTCTATAGGTAAAACACAACCCTGTCTACACTTACCATTTTTTACTGATGAACCAAGAATTTGCCCTGCAGATGCACTTAGATCATATTTATCAAAAACTCAGTCAATTAGAGGTGAAGAAAAATATCTTTTCATAAGTTTTAAGAACCCTTATAGGGCTGTAAGTTCACAGACTTTAAGCCGTTGGATAAAAAAAGTTTTATGTGACAGTGGTATTGATACCAATAAATTTAAGGCCCACTCCACCAGACACGCGTCTACCTCAGCAGCTCTCAGATCAGGCACAGTCTCCATAGACTTAATTAGAAAAACTGCTGGCTGGAGTGAGTCATCATCAGTATCTGCTAGGTTTTATCAAAGACCAGTATTAACTAACAATGCCAATGATTTCGCCGTATCCGTATTAAACTCCAAATGAGTATGTTATTTCTATAAATTGTTAAAAAAGAAAAATAATTTATGTTATTTACTTAGTAGTTATTATAAAACTAGTAACTAGTAACTAATATAATATATTGATTATTCAAATTAAGTGTTATTATTTTAAGTATCTTTTTCTACCTTCTCATCAATTAGATTGATACATCTATCAGTCCATTTATATATATACCTACTTGCATATAAAACGCATTTTTCTTTCAAATTCTACATAGTTACCATGATCTCGAGGACAGAGCCGAGTGTAATTGATGATTAAACGAACTTACCTGAAGTGAAGTTCTATCCCAATTACACGAAGGCTCTGTCCGAAGAGATCATCTCCCTCCCTGTCCCGTATACTCATGATCGTAGGACCCATGAGACCCTTATGCGTTTTCAGTACGTAAGTATGGTGTTCATAGTTCCAGTTATCTTTACTTTAAACTAAATGAGTTCCCGAGAGAGGGCGCTACTAGTGGCTCGTTAATTTGTTCTTTGTTTATATTGTTATTTCAAATTTAGTGGTTGGATGGCAGCACCTGCGCGGTACTACATAGTTACCATGATCTCTTCGGACAGAGCCTTCGTGTAATTGGGATAGAACTTCACTTCAGGTAAGTTCGTTTAATCATCAATAAACCTCGTAAACACAAGACGTATTTATTGTTATTCATTGACTCAGTATACAAATGCAAAGTGAACCTTAACCACACCAGCATATGGTCGAATTCGAACCGGATTGATTTACCTGAGCATCGTAGGACCATATGTTACGTCTATACGAGGTTAATTGGCAACTAAAATAAAAAAACTATCATACATAGCCATTGAATGCAACAATATTCTTTTCAATTCAATTAAAAAACATAATTCAATAATCAAAATTGTTTGACATGATGCCCGTAGCTACATTCTATCATCGCACCTCTCGCCATAGGCAAGGAATTCATCCCCACACATTGCGACCTGAGACGGTGCGCACTGTGCGGTATGAAAGAAACTTCATCCCACGCACACTCAAGCTGTGGAATGACCTCCCTGCTGCGGTTTTCCCAAGCGCCTACAATATGAGGTTCTTCAAGAGGGGCATCAGAAGGTTTCTTCATGGTCGGCAGCGCGAGTGTGACATCCCTGGTGTTGCATACGTCCATAGGCCACGGTAACCGCTTCCCATCAGGTGGGCCGTGTGCTTGTCTGCCCACTAAGTGGTATAAAAAAAAAAAAATACACAGAAACACGTCCATAGACTAAAAAAAAAATGTTATTATTTTGCTATCGCTAACTTTTCGCAATTAAATCATGTAACTTGTCATCAATCATGGAGTCAACTCGTGACCACGAGTGCTGCAACGCATCCGAAACGTCGGCAAAAATAGTAAGTTCCATGATTTAAGCGCGGGAAGTCCCGAACCATTGTACATTCTAATAATTTCGAAATCTCGCTTGCCACACCCGGTGGTCGTAATGTATTTTTACTTACGAAAGTTATTATTTTTTTTTTTTTTTTAATATTCTACAACATTCTACACAACGCTAACCCATGGTAAGCATAGCTTAACTAGCTTGTGTTACGGAATCTAGAATGCAGATAAACAAACTTAAATACTTTTTTTTTTTGTAAATACATACATATTATACATAGAAACACCCAGACCAATGCAAATACCCATATTCATGCATACAAATATTTGCACTGAGCGGGGATCGAACCTGCGCCTCCTGCGTAGCAGTCGCGTTCACTACCGCCACGCCACAGAGGCTGTCGAAACTGTACAATTATGAATGAAAAAAAAAACGGACTGCTGTCAAAAGGTATTTAAACTATCATGGTCACTCACATCAGTATTAAAATTAACGGGATATTTACCATGTGTTGCAAAAGCAACCGGGAACAACCTAAAACAAAATCGCGAGTGGATACAGTAAGCATCGTGGGTCGAGAACGTGATCGAGATCGGGTTCGAGTTTGTAGTGAGAGTGAAACCAATAGTAGTGCAGATACGCGTAGTAGTGTAGGAGGTAGGTCACGGCGGTATTTCCGCCCGATTGAGCAGTCCGACTGGGGAAGTATCTCCGTCCTACAGAATCACGCGGTTATAATAACTTCGTGTTGTGTTCCCAGCGGTGAGTAGGGTAGCCAGAGCTCACTGGAGAATTTGTGCTGTCAGTGGGAAGGCTTGTCCTGATTTGTCTCCTACTGACGGCACAGAAACTCTGTACTTACAGGGTTGGCAGCGCGACTGTGACTTCTCTGGTGTTACAGACGTCCATAGGCCACGGTAACTACTTTCCATCAGGTGGGCCGTGTGCTTGTCTGCCAACTAAGTGGTATAAAAAAAAAATAGTAAAAGAACTCGAAAGATGGTAGATCGATATAATTACTCCTAGGAAAAAAAAAATTCTCTGTTCACCGCCACTACTCCAGTCCCTCCGTGATCATGGTGCTTGCAACAGCGCCGAAATATCGGAAACTCAAAACAATGAAACATGGTAAATATTAATTTTGATACTGATGCTGTCAAAAGATCGAAATAAGTTAATAGGCAGTACCCATTTGCCAATCATAAACTGAAAGAAACTTAAAGGGTTCAATATTTTATTTTATTTTAAGCTTTTTAGTTATTGGTACGTGCACGGGGTACAATTAAATGCCGTTTACTCAACGAAGAGATTTATTAGCTCGCCACAAACTAGACAATTAAATCACTAGTACACACAGTACTCTTCGACAGTTCCAGTCGCTCAGTAGTCCACAGTCGGTGCTCAGGTCGCAGGTAGAATCTTCTTCGGTCGCTTAAGCTCGCTGTGTTCGTTATCGATATCAAAGACAGAATGAATCATGTCGCTATGCGAGCGTGTTTTTATACCTCTTAATTAGGAGGGTCGAATCATCTAGAAAATACGCGAGCGATAACTACCTACCTACTCTTTTGAAGTTTGCCGCCGTCTCTGACCTTCGAGTTCATTCTCGATATTTACCTATTCTTTTTACTTAAAAGAGTAGGTACTCGTAGGTAGGTTGTGATATTGTGTTGACGATTCTAGATTTTTCTATGTCAATATGTAGAGTATCTCGTCAGTTTTTATTTCATGAAGATTCGATTACTAGTTTTCGAGATATCGACGTCCGTCGTAACATTATGATATGACATGTATTTCTTTCATTTATGCCATCTAATTCCTTTCATTTACTATTAACATAAACCTTGCTGGCGTAGTCGGGTAAAAATAAATCTTGTTGGTTGGTTAACCAAAAGATTTAACTGTGATATACCCTAGGCTAGGAAAGCTAAAAATTTTACTAGTAAAATAACTGAGAAATCATGCTATACAAGGATAGCCGTGGTCGTATGCCAGTTTCTCTAGAATGTATTGTTTTGTTAGACTTGTGGAGGAGTGAGGTGATATGTTCCTCCAACATAAAGGGAGGATTCTCCGACCAGGCAAGGTGATCACGCCTGGCGGGCCGCGGCCTAACGATTGTCGTTGGGTTGATGTATACATGTTGTCCCAGCGCGAGAACTTTACTTGCGCGATGTAGGATTCGTAGTTTACGTAATAGTTCTGCTTGCTGTCGCTAGATGGCGCTAGGTACATGTGGCATAGCCACAGTCTTGATGGCATACGACCACAGCTATCCTTAAGTACATCCTATATGCTATTACTGAAGAATCTACATACACACATATGTACATAGCCTGTCAAAGTCATAACCCTCCTTTGGTCGTAGTCGGGTAAATATTAAATTACATACCACAACAAGAAAGCTGATGGCGAGCTTCATTTTCAACCTTAGTTCCAGTTTTAGTGACTTCTTGCAGCAAATAATTATTTTCTATTCGAACAGTAGAGTTTATTATATACCATCAATATAGAATTGTTACTCAATTTGTACAGTATATAAATGTTAGTATTATTTGATAAATTAATCATATCAATTGTTAATAGACTCTAAAACGACTGAATGGTAATCGAGGTCTGAATAAATTATATGATTACGTACATTTTACAGTTAATTTTAATTTAATCGAGGCCACCTCATCTCCTCCCGGGCCGTACCTGTCTTAGAAGCAGGGCTGGGCAAAATACATGCTTTACTTTTATTTAAATACAAATTACAAACAATCTCTACGTCTCCTTGGGTTCCCAGTTTTAGAAGATGCCTACACCTCTTTTGAACAGATCCACTCAGCTTTCACTATTCTTTGGTACTGCCTTTTCGTTCCTAAATTCACCCATGCTCTTAGGACTGCACCATTTTGGAAACATTTAACAATTTTGGAAAAAATGGATAAAATTATTGAAATTGCACTTACCAAAATTTTAATTATGGGCTTGAATGACCGAGCTTCACTACAAGCGTCTCTACCAATTCCCTTGAGTGGGCTCGGTATGCGCAAAATCTCAGATGTCAGCTTACCGGCATTCCTGTCTTTGGTCTACGGAAGTATTAAATAGGAAAATTCTTGCACCTACAATAGTTGATGCTGAAGTACTGTATAAGACTGATGTTGCATCAGTCTTATTTGGAAACGCTTAAATGGAATGCTTGGAAAATTGCATGTCCAAACACCGATCTTCCAAGGAACCTATTCTCACAGCGTCAATGGGACGGGCCACTCTGCAGTTTAGTAAGACAAAATTTATTAAATACTTGCTCTAATACTGCTGAGCGTACTCGTTTACTGGCGGTTCGAGTGTGGGAATCGTGTATTTGGCTACAAGCTCTTCCGTCATTTAACGTAGGGACTATGTTAGATGACACTACCTTCCGCATCGCAACTTGTCTCCGTTTAGGTGCGCCGTGTGTTTGTCCGCATCAATGCCGTTGTGGAGAAGCAGTTGACCGACTCGGACACCATGGCCTATCGTGCTACAGGAGTGCGCTCAACGACATAATCCGCCGTGCTCTTATCACTGCTGGTGTGCCGGCGGTGCTTGAACGGAACGGACAGGAGACTGGATGGTATGTCATTAATGCCATGGAAAATGGGTAGGACTCTGGTGTGGGACGCAACATGCGTCGATACCATTGCCCCTATCCATATACCTAGCACGGCTGGCTGTGCCGGTGCTGCTGCAGCTTCTGCAGAGGCTCTTAAGAGAAAATATTCCAGGTGATTATGAATTTATGCCGTTTGGAGTCGAAACGTTTGGTCCGAGCCCCCGCAATCTCTTCAGGGAGAATGCGAAGCGAATGGTCGACGCTTCTCGTGACCAGCGGGCTGGCCTGTTTTTAGGTCAGAGAATAAGCATTGCCATACAACGTGGCAATGCTGCCAGTCTTCTGGGAACGCTAGCACAAGAGGCATGCGATGCGGAAGAATTCCACGACGCATTTAACTTTTGTTTAATTATTATTTTTATTAATGTAAAACAGATTTAGTTGGTTACGTAGTATAGATTAGATCTCCATTGTAAATAAAACCTTACAACACACAAAAATATAAAATAAACAATTTGGTTAATTACAAAATACTGTATCGCAAGTTATTAAAATACAAAGTATTTTTGATGATGGGTCTCACCGCCGCCACTGGGCGGTACCCCCTGAAGACCCTGTTAGTCGTGATCCGCTACGGTTGTCGCAATGGTTGCGCGACACTGGCCTTCAGGGTCTCCGCCCAGATTGAGCACCCGTATAGGGCCATGGACCGCACAATTCCCCCGTAGAGTCTCCTGTAGAAGTCATCCGGCTCCCTCAAGTTGAGCAGCAGCCTCGCCAAAGCGCCAGCTGCGCCATTCACTTTGTGGGCTAGACTTCGGAAAAGCTCTCCGAAGTCCTATCGGCCATTGGGCACGAACTCCAACCCGCCGTGTCGTATCTTTAACAGGCAGCCGTGCGTCATCCTTTTCACTAGTGCCACTTTCTAAATGAAAATTAAATATATTTTCATTTTAAAATGTATTTTCAAGTATTTAAAATACTAATTACAAAATACCTCGACCTCACGTATTTCATTCAATAATTTAAGGAAGTATTTAAAATACAGATACTAAATACGTATTTGTATTTCAAATCAAATCAATCAATCAATTAGCCCACCGCAGTGTACTGCTGGACATAGCCCAAATAGGTACGTATTTTTTTAATATACACACATCAACAAAGTCTAGGGAACAAGGACATTTCTAGTTTTTCTTTAAAAACCCTTTCTTGTAATAGTGAGTGTTTTATATCAATAGAAGGGTATTTTTATACCGTTTTTAATTTTAATTTTAATAAAAACATTCTCGTATCAAATTTTTTTTTTTTAACAAAGAATTGAATAGTGCCAATATTGAGTATTACAACCTTCTATGATTAGGCACAAAAATAACGAGGTAGTAAGAAATACAGTAATTAACCGTACTTTAAACGTTTTCAATAATCTGTAGGACCTCCTAAAGCATTAGCAACAGCTCGACAACGGCGTGGCATACTTAGTATGAGATTGTCAATCATCGTCTGTGGAATATGGCTCCATAGACTGCGAAGGTGTAAAAAAAGTTGTTCTTCAGTGTTCAGATTTTCCAAAGAATCACTGAAAGCTCTTCTCCCAAGCAAATCCCAGGCATGCTCTATGGGATTGAGGTCGGCAGACTGAGCAGGCCATTCCAACGTCGTCATATTGTGCTCGCTTAACGCATTGACCACTACCCTCGCGGTGTGTGACCGTGCATTATCTTGCATGAACATAAAATCTTGACCGAACTGCTGTCGATGAGGGATTACCATGGGGTGTATAACCTCCTGAATGTATTGGTTTGCATTCAAATTGCCCCGTATCCAAACGAGGTCGGTCCTTCCACCAAGGCGAATTCCAGCCCATACCATTATTGTTCCACCTTGGTAAGGATGAACTTCCTGCGGATTCTGGAGACGACTCCGACATCCAGGAACTCGCCATATACGCACTCTTCTCGAATCAGGATGAAAACCGAAGCGAGATTCGTCGGAAAACAGAACCCGTGCCCCTTGATGGTCGGTCCACTGTAAATGTGCGTTAGCCCACAATAAGCGACGATCTCGATTTCCACGTTGAAGAGCTGGAACCCTAAGCGGTCTGCGAGCATGAAGATTGGCTTCGTGTAGTCTTCTCCTGACAGTTTGATCGCTAATAACCACTTGATGCTGAGACTGGAGGCCTGCGACCAACTGACGAGCAGTAATCGCGGGTTGCCGCCTTGCGGAATTTTGCAAGAAACGATCTTGTCGCGGGATAGTAACCCTATTTCGGCCCCTGTGACGTTCGGCAACATCCCCTGTAGACCTGTAGCGTGCTCATAATCTGCAAATTACGCTTGGTTGGGTGTTGAGTTCGTTATGTCACGTCGCGTTGAGTTCGTCCAGCTTGCAGCATACCAACAGCCCTTAACATCTCTTCGCAGCTTAAATGACGACGTGACATGATGACTACAGTCACAAAAATGCACAAACCATACGTAAAAGACGTATTATTGATAATAAACGTTATTTACAATCAAAGAAAATAATTTTTATTTTGCCTCAGAGAAACTGCACAATGAAACACTTTTAAAAGTTTTCCCTCCATATTCGAAAATCATTACTTATTTAAATTTATTTTTAAATTTCGAACAACTCTGTAATCTACTTTATTATATTTTTATTTATAGGCTGCCAGTTATTTGCAAAACAAAATTTACACGAAAAAAAAAATTGGGGTCATCTTGTTCCCTAGACTTTGTTGAGGTGTTTATTTTTTTTTATATTAAGAACACGTCAATTAGACTTCGCCTTGCCTGGTGGTAAGCTGAAGGCAAAGTCTTAGAAAAGAGGGTCACTATTCTTACACATACCATGTGACAATGGTGACACTCAGCTTGACGGCCTCATCATATGCTTTTTCACGCCCCGCTTAAATTACCCGAGACTGTAGGAAGAAGGAAATACGTGAGCTGGTAATGAATTCCAGGCCTTAATGGTGCGACAGAGGAAAGAGTCACCGAACCGCTTGATTCTTGATCGGATGTTCTGCACCGTGTGCGGATGACATTTAAGACCTGCACGTGTTGTCCTGTGTAGGAAAGGGGAGGATGGAAATAATTGGAAGAGCTCATCAGAACATTCACCATGGTACAGACGGTAAAATACAGCCATGGACGCAACATCTCTACGCATCTGTAAAGGTTCAAGGGTGTTCGTGACCTCGGGATTCCCAATGATGCGGACCGCACGTCGCTGTAACCTGTCGAGAGCATTTAGTAAGTACTTTGCTGAACCATCCCAGAGATGCAAGCAGTATTCCACACAGGAGCGAATTTGTGTCTTGTATAGAAGACATCGCTGCTACGGCGTGAAAAATTCAGGACTCCGAGTTTACGCAAAGCTGTTTTGATGATACTTTCGATGTAATTTTTATTATTCAAGTTGCAGCGAACATCCATACCTAGGATATTGAGACTGTCCTGCAGTGGCAGTGGCGTGCTCTGAAGAGTGGGGAGGGGAAGGAAAGAAGATACTTTTGCTGTAAACGCACATGCCTACGTCTTCTTGGCGTTGAACTCAACCAGGTTCTCAGAGCCCCATTGAGAAATGTGATTCAGGATCCCCTATTATTTACAAGTACTTCAAATACTGCCCGACCCTGCGTAGAAGGCGACTAAGAGATAGGGCTGTTCTTCATCCAACAGTAGACATAAAGCCCTTGATAAAGTATCTTTAATTTAATACTTTAAGACTATGACAATAAAGTAAAATTAAATGGAATTTTTTGCAGTTTCAGTGATATAAGAGTGATTTTACTACGGCATATAATAAGTCGAATCGAGGCACAGTTTGTTTGCCGCATGCCAAGGAAGGAAGTGGCAGCCCTATTAACGAAACTGTCAAGTGAATGAGACAAGATATGCAGCCGTTATAATTAGCATATTGTGACAATATTAAAGTTACTGACAAAAAATACTTTACATATATTTCGTGTCTTTTTCATTACTGTTCAATATTATTATATCTTACTAGCTGTTGCCCGCGGCTCCGCCCGTGTGGATGCTGGTTATCGCCAACACCGACGCTATGGGCTATGTTCTTTCTCAAACTCTAATCTATCGGTGTACCAAATTTCATCAAGATATCTTCAAAAGATCAACTGTTATACATGAGTGTACTTAGGTTATATATTATTGAGATCCAATACAACTTTGTTATCTCTTGTTATTAAAAAAAAACAGAATATATATCTAAATAATCCTGTAGGTTCAGGCATCAAAGAATTCCTCCCCATCGATGTCAACCGGGAAGGTGGCCAGAAGGCTGGCGGCATTGCCACGTTGAATGGCAATACCAATTCTTTGCGCAAGGAATAAACCAGCCCTCTGGTCACGGGTAGCGTCAATTAAACGTTTAGAAATGTCTCTAAACAAAAGACGGGCACTTGGACCCCAACGATCCCAGCGTCTAGAACCCTGTTATACCTACATATGTACATTTCCAGCCTTGTTTGTAGTTCGGTAGTGTCTTCTCTATAAGACACAAATTCGCTCCTGCGTGGTATACTGCTCGCATCTCTGGGATGGCTCCGCGAAATACCTACTAGATGCTCTCGACAGGTTGCAGCGACGCGCGGTCCGAATTATTGGGAACCCTGAGGTCACGAACACACTCGAGCCTTTGCAGATGCGTAGAGATATTGCTTCCTTGGCTGTATTTTACCGTCTCTACCACGGTGAGTGTTCTGACGAGCTCTTCCAACTAATCCCACCATCTCCTTTCCTACATAGGACAACACGTGCAGGCCTTAGATGTCACCCTCACACTGTGCAGAATATACGAGCAAGAACCAAGCGGTTCGGAGACTCTTTTCTTTGCCGCACCACCAAGACCTGGAATTCATTACCAGCACACGTGTTTCCTTCTTCCTACAGTCCCGGGTCCTTTAAGCGGGGCGTGAAAAAGCATCTGATGGGGCCGCCAAGCTGAGTGCCACCATTGTAGCACTTAGTGTCTGTAATGGTGACCCTCTTTCCTGAGACTTTGCCTTTAGCTTACTATCAGGCGAGGTGAGGTCAAGTTGGCGTGTCCTACATAAAAAAAAAACTAACTTTGACATATGGCATCTAGACGTTGGGACTCTAGGAGGATACGTTAATACAGTTTTAAAAGATTTGGCTTTTCTAAAAGACGAATTTAGAATGCCGCGTGGTTCCCGGCAGAGTAGAATTTGGACCACCCCATCTCTTCCCATGCGGTGTCGTACAAGGCGACTTACGGATAGGGCTGTTTAACATCAGACAGATATATACAGCCCAGACTCAGGCTCAGATGCGTAGCTTGAGTCAAGAATAGTGCCCGGAAGACGGCAATAGGCTAACCCCCTATTACTTGGAACCGAATTCAATGATTGGTGAAATGTAGGTGTTAATTCACATCTGCATAACCATCTGGGTATAAAGACATGGACATCGGACCATCCGCAATTAAGTTTAAAACTAAAACCCGACTACTGAAAAATCATGCTTTAAAAAAATCTAGAGCATCAGTTACACCTGTCTTTTGTCTGATTATAGTGTGACGTATTTTTTGATGTTTACTAATTTTTGTGATACTTCTTTCCATACCTCGTTGGCAGGACCTGATTTTATTTTTAACCCTTGCGGTGAACTTCCAGGTCTGAGAGCCGTAGGTTAACGTTGGTAAAAGACATGAGTCCATCACCTTTCTTTTAATTTTTATAGGCATCTGACTTTTTAAAATTTCTTTTAAACTCCAAAACGTTTTCCATGTCTTTTTTATTCTTCTGTCGACCTCTATGTCATTGTTTTGTTTTTGGAGGGAAATATGTTTTCCTAAATAAATATAGTTCTCGACATATTCTACCGTTGTGTTGTTTAGACTAACAGAGTTTTGTGCGGCATTTGTCATGAGTTTGGTTTTGCACAGGTTCATTTCTAGTCCTACCTCTATGCTTGCTTGTTGTAATGTCGCTAACATTGATTCCAGCTCGGTGCTATCTTCTGAAAGAAGGACAATGTCATCGGCAAACCTCAGGTGGCTGATATATTTGTCTTCTATACATATACCGGTTTTTTCCCAATTTAATTTGCCGATAATCGATTCCAGTACTGCTGTAAATAGTCGAGGTGATAGGGGGTCACCTTGTCTTACCCCTCTTTCAATGGGGATGGGTGGTCCTGTGCTCTCCAATTTTACTCTGCTAGTGTTGTGTTCATATAAGTATTTTAAGACTTGTACGTACTTTTCCTGCACATTTTGTGATTTTAAAGCTTTCCATATTGCGGAGTGTAGTATTGTATCAAAGGCTTTCTGGTAATCTACGAAACCTATGTAGAGAGGGCGTTGAAATTCTTGATATTTCTCTATTATCTGTTCTAAAGAGTGGATGTGGTCCATAGTGGAAAGACGTGTCCTATATAAAAAGTACTAAAGTTTATAACTTGTTTATTTGTGAAAACAAAAGATGAGATTAAAGTTCCATGAGCGCAGGCCTGGGGGTGACTGGTGGAGCCGCCTGTCACCCTGGCAGAAGCAGGCTGCGGTGGCGGCGCGCCTAGCGCGCCTACCCGTTTTCCGGGAACGAGTTGGGGACTACAGAGTCCCAGCACACCTACTACTACACTAACTACACACCCGAGGAGAGGGCCAGATCGGTAAACATGGCCCTGGGTCGGCCGGGGTGCGAGGGATATGCCTGTCAACTTCGGCAACCAAAACGACCCACAGGCGGCGTGCATTTTGGTCGGTTCGAGTCCGACATCCTCCACTGGCTCCGGTGGGGAGGTATCCGTGGGGATTTTGCGCACGAAAAAGAAAGCAAACTCTTCAGCCTCATAATTTTAGTATAAGTTTATTTTTGTTCCACAAATGTATACAAAAACAATTTGAATAGTAAGTTAGTATTATCAATTACTATGTTGAATACTCGTCATCCTTATCGGGAATCACTGCCTCCATCATTTCCATTTGCTGGTTTATCCGAAGCGGTATCTGTGGCATAAGCAGATTAACTATATTATTACTTGTCAACTGGTAAGACTAGAATGAAAACCATGAATGCGATTCAGACTTGAACCTCGGAAACACTCTATACCTAACCGTGTCCTTAGAGAGTGGAACAGCCTACCCGAAAATGTTGTTTTGGCACCCAGTGTTAATAGCTTCAAAAACCGACTTGACAAAATCTCCGGATTATGAGACACACACGCATCAGCCTAATGGCTGCTAGTGTAATGTCAACATAAATAAATAAATGATTTTAAATATAACTAACTGTGCGTGGTTCCCGGCAGAGTAGAATTTGGACTACCCCATCTCTTCCCATGCGGTGTAGTACAAGGCGAATCAAAGAATCAAAGGATCAATTTCATTTATTCAGTTTAGGCACACATAGAGAGCACATATGAACGTCAAAATTTTACAATTGGGCATGTCAAGAAATAATATAAAAATATTAAATAATGTACAAATAACCATTGGAAAATGATTCTTTCGCTGGTTCGGTAGGTTAGTTCTACTGAGAAGATACCAGCAAGAAACTCAGCGAACTACATTAGAACTAGATTATTATTCTTTTTTTTTTAATTTGCTTTAATTTACAATTTATTTTATGCGAGCAAGCAAGAGACTTATGTTGACCACGCATTAATATCGTTAAGATACTCATCCACTTTATAGCAAACCTTTACTTATTAAAGTTTTTTTCACTTCTAATTTAAATTTATTTATTCGCATATTAATCAAATCCTGAGGAATTTTATTAAATATTTTTATGCAGCTTCCTACAAATGAATCACCAACCTTGTGAAGCCTAAGTTTTGGTACAACTAGGGGATAGGGCTGTACGGCGACTGAGGGATAGGGCTGTACGGCCGGGGTGGGATGGATACGTCTCAAATAATCTCAACTCCGGCAAGCTGTGGCCCACACAGTCGGCGTGTGTTTTAGTCGGTTCAAGTCCGACATAACCTCCCCCACAGGCTCCGATGGTGAGGGTATCCGTGGGGATTTTGTGCATATTACAACAAAAATTAAAAAAGAGATAGGGCTGTATAACGTCATACAGATATATACTGCCCAGACTCAGCCTCAGATGTATGGCTCGAGTCAATAATAGTGCCTGGAATACGGCAATAGCCTCGGCCCCTATTACGTGGAACCGAATACAATGATTGGTGAAATGTGGGTGTTAATTCGCCTCTGTCTAACCCTCAGGTGATTATATGTATGCATGTACAACTCCATCCGCGTGGATTTCTAATTCCGTTCTCGCCACTGACCCTCCTCGATGGCGTGCGGACAGATCACATGATACCGCAGCTATAATTATCTTATCTTTTTAATGTGCGTGAAATCCCCTCGGATTTCCTCCACCACCGGAGCCGGTGGAGGAGGTATCCTTGAGACTGTGTAAAAGTATAAAAGTTTTAATCGTGAGGATGGATTTCAACTGCCGCACGTCTGGCATCCAGTGGTCCGTCTTTGCAAAAACCACCGGGAACATGCCAAAACAAAATCGCGAGTGGATACAGTAAGCCGGTGTCGTGAACGTGATCGAGATCGGGTTCGAGTTTGTAGTGAGAGTGAAACCAGTGGTAGTGCGACGCATAGTAAAAGAACTCGAAAGAGGGTAGATCGATATATTTACTCCTAGAAAAAACTATGTTTCTGTTCACCGCCACTACTCCAGTTCCTCCGTGATCATGGTGCTTGCAACACGCCGAAATATTGTAAACTCGAAACAAAGCAACATGGTAAATATCCCGATTATTTTGATTCTGATGGACGACCAAACTGAACTGACAGCACAGAAACTCTTGTGCTTACAGTGTTGGCAGCGCGAGTGTGTCTACCTTGGTGTTGCACACGTCCATAGGCCACGGTAACCACTTTCCACCAGGTGAGGCGTGTCCTTGTTTGCCAACCAAGTGGTATAAAAAGACGCGGCCTATGCTCTTAAAGTAGGTTTTTGGCTGCGACATTGCAGTCGTCATTGCTGGTGCGGTTTCAAAATTGCGGAAACCCAAGGCCAAAAAGGCTACATGTGCTGTATCTGGTAATAGCTCCCCACCAGGTCCGGTAGAAGGAGTAGACCCAAGAAGCTAGCTTGACGTCGTGTAGAGAGACATGCGTACCAATTGTCTCACTACCATGGTTGCCCAAGATTGTACGAAGCGAAGGAGGAGGAGCCGGAAGGAGGGCCTTCTTCGAATTCACTCCTGGTTCGGATGCAATCAGGACGTCTCCATGATGATAGGTAGGATATTTAAGAGTAAGAGAAGGATTCTGGAGCAGGGGAAGCGGTGGATCCGTACTGGGTTCTTTGGCTCTTTAAGACTTACCTTCGGTAGTTGTTTCTCCAGGTGGAGTGGTCTCTGAAATACAAAATGATAGCTCAAAGTAATCATCATCATTAACAAATCGATAATATTAAGTCTTTACCTATGAAATTGCTGAAATTTTCTTATAGATTTAGGAGTTCGCTATTCCTGTAATTTAATAGCTATTTTCATTATTAATATTTTGTTTGAAAGTTGATTTCAAGATTTTACAACTCTGATACAACTCTTGATAAATTAAATTCGATCTACAAAAACAGTACTTCCTAAATGCTATCCATGTCACTTTTCAAAAATGTAAAAAAAATGTTTGTTAGCTTAATAAATAAATAAATAAATATTCCACAACATTCTACACAACGCTATCTAGACCCATGGTAAGCATAGCTGAACTAGCTTGTGTTATGGAATCTAGAATGCGGATAAACATACTTAGATACTTTTTTTTTTGTAAATACATATATGTTATACATAGAAACACCCAGACCAATGCAAATATACATATTCATGAATACAAATATTTGCACTGAGCGGGAATCGAACCCGCGCCCCCTGCATAGCAGTCGAATGCTCTACCGCTACGCCACAGAGGTCAATGTTGTTTTATTATTAAAGACACAAAAAACATAAAATATGCATATATGTCATTCCTAAAAAAAATGCAAAAACGTTAGTACTGAAAATTGGGTTTCCTCCAATTTCTTCAAAAGAACGGCAATTTCATAATATGTCCTTCTTCATATATCCTTCTTCCTACAGTCCCGGGTCCTTTAAGCGGGGCGTGAAAATGATGAGGCCGTCAAGCTGAGTGTCACCATTGTCACACGGTATGTGTAAGTAATGGTGACCCTCTCTTTTGGGACTTCGCCTTCAGCTTACCATCAGACAAGGCGAAGTCTAATTGACGTGTCAAAAAAAAAAAGGATCGACAGCTCCGTGGTTAAGGTGTGGCTGGTAACGGGTTCAAATCCTGGCCATCACTACACTACCAACATGAACACACTCCTAACACGAGCAAAATTTAGCTTAGCTGGAGGGGTTAGGGGTATATTAGTAATTTCGGTTTCTAGTAATCTTTTTTTTATTCCACTTAGGTGGCACACAAGCACGCGGCCCACCTGATGGGAAGTGGTCACCGTGGGCTGTGGCGCATGTAAAACCAAGAGAGTCACACTCACGAGGTTGTTGTGGCCGCGGTATTCTGTAGGGCGGAGGTACTTCCCCAGTCGGACTGCTCAATTGGACGGAAATACCATCGTGTCCTACCTCCTCACCTATGACATTCTTGATTTCCAATGAGAACTTTTCTGGCCGTGGTCGTATGCCACTTTTCCCTACAATGTATTAATTTGTTAGACTAAGTGGCATACGACCATGGCTATCCTAGATATTTTCTTGTTTAAAACTTTTTTTAATTTATATTATTTTAGGGCAAGCAACAGGTATAATTTACACATATTTGAAATGTGCTAATTAAGCCCTTTCAGTTGATTCCAAACACGACATATTTAGATCAAATTTATTTTTAAACACAGTACTTTATGGTCGCTAGAGGGCGCCACATTAGATCCAGTGAAACATTATATGACCCATAACCAGCAGACGACTAAGATGCTTCTAACGATACCTCATTTGTCCAGTTCTGATTAGTGGTTGAGGAGCTATGAGGGAACAGATGAAACTACATACATACCCTGTCAAAATCATAACCCTCCTTTTACTTCGCCGTAGTCGAGTAAGAAGGTTGATATGAGGTTTCAAATAGTACTACGAGTGAAGCTTAAGGCTGGTCAGCTAGTTACTAATATTCCCTCCAACCCTGCTGCGGTTTTCCCAAGTGCCTACAATATGGGGTTCTTCAAGAGGGGCATCAGAAGGTTTCTTCATAGTCAGCAGCGCGAGTGTAACACCCCTGGTATCGCATACGTCCATAGGCCACGGTAACCGCTTCCCATCAGGTGGGCCGTGTGCTTTTCTGCCAACTAAGTGGTATAAAAAAAACCGGCGTTTTTAGAGGAGGTAGGACACGGCGGTATTTCCGCCTAATTGAGCAGTCCGACTGGGGAAGTATCTCCGCCCTATAGAATATCGCGGTTATAATAACTTCGTGTTGTGTTCCCGGCGGTGAGTAGGGTAGCCAGAGCTCACTGGAGAGTTTTTGTGCCGTCAGTGGGATGACCAAAGGCTTCTCCTGCTTTGTCCTCTACACTGACGGCACAAAATCTCTGTTCTTACAGGGTCGGCAGCACGGATGTGACTCCACTGGTGTTACACACGTTCATAGGTCATGGTAACCACTTCCCATCAGGTGGGCCGTGTGCTTTTCTGCCAACTAAGTGGTATAAAAAAAACCTCACCAGCTAAGCGGAATCGCTTTTATTATGGTTTCACGTCGGTATTGTAATGGACAGGATTTCAACCCGGGACCTGTAAAGCCGACTCCTACACCACTGTAGGTGAAGTATTCTGGAGCAGGATATACGGAAGAGTGGGAGCGGGTTCTTCAGCTTTTAAAGACTCACCAGTGGGAAATGTATTAACTTGACCTTCAGCAGCATCCTCTGAAATAATACAATTTTGAATTGATTGCTCTGAGTGTAGACTTATAATCATCAATGAACTAGTAATAGTCGTTTCGTAATTAATATATTATTTACCTTCTTGTGACATGGCGAAAACCACGCATGCCGCCAGTACCTGCAAATATATTAAATGTATGTAAGGTTTAGTTAACAAAGTACAATAACAAATAAAAATTAAGTACTAATAACGATTTATAGCGCAGTTGTTATATTTTGTATAATCTATTAATTCAGATTGTATTTATTGTGTGAAGTGGTGAGAAGTTGTAGTTGGCGCACGGCGGAATAAGGAGATATACTCTGTGGACGTTTTTTGGCGGGATTACATTGTGAGCGCTCGTGGGATTAGAGGATGATTATGGGAATTCAAGATTTGTAGGTACCTACGTGTAATTGTATCTAATTTATGAATATACGAGTTGAGAATATACCCTGCTGTTGTTATTACATGCACCTAGATATAAATGACATAACATAAACTCACGCCTATTTTTTTATTTTTTTATATCATTTCATTTGGGGAGCTTACAGCTACATTCATATATACACAACATTTAGGTTAGTACACGCCAATTACAAGCTTCCACAATTATATCAACCAATTATATAGAACAAAATTGTTAACAGCTGAGAGCAATAAGACAGGAATAAAATTGAGTCAATAGAAATATCAACATCTATAAACTTTCAACAAAACACTTCGTTAGACAAGATCTGGCAGAATGTTTACCGGTATTAAAGAGATCCAGGTTACTGTTAACATTCAATTGGTTAAATTCACTAATAATTCTAGGCAGAAAGCTATTCGGCCCCTTGGGCCTGCCTGGGTGGTCGACCTGGACGGGTCGGCGGCACTGGTGTGCAGCGCCGCTATGGGTGCCTCCCCCATTGCTGTCATAGCAAGGGAGCATGGCATCGTAGCGGCGCGTGTGGGAGAGATTGCGGTCGTGGCCGTCTATTTCACGCCGAGCCTACACCGACGCATTGGGGAGTACCGGCGGTCGCTGGAGCGACTGACCGACGTCGTCAACGCCTGTCACCCTCATCCGGTTCTTGTGCTCGGGGACTTCAACGCATGGTCAGGGACCTGGGGGTCCCGGCACACGAACCCACGAGGTAGGGCTCTGGAGAGCTGGGCCGCTAATCACGGTCTAGTTCTCCAGAATCGCGGGGCCGAAGTCACGTTCGTGGCCGCGGAGCGCAGTTCGATTATCGACCTTTCGTTCGCAGGCGCTTCGCTGTCGCACCGTGTGCGGGACTGGCGTGTTGTTGTGGGGGTGGAGACACTGGCGGATCACCGATACGTTCGGTTTGATGTCTCCCCTCCCGCGGGTGATGCGTAGGTCATACCGGCCCCACGCGAGCCACGCTGGGTGCTTGGAAGACTGAATCGGGAGGTCCTCCTGGAGGCCGCCATCGTACAGGCCTGGGCCATTGCGCCGGACAGGCCTGTCAATATCGACGATGAGGCGGTGTGGTTCCGGGAGGCCATGACTCGTGTCTGCGATGCGGGTATGCCTAGGGCTCCACCCTATAGTCCGAGGCGTCGGGTCTACTGGTGGTCTGCGGAGATCGCGAGGCTACGGCAAGCCTGCGTGATCGCGCACCGCCGGTGGACCAGACTCCGTAGGAGGCGTAGTCGAACCGCAGATACGGAGCCCCGAGTGACAGAGCTTCATGTGGGATACAGGGAGGCCAGAGATGCCCTCCGAGCGGAGACTAAGCGGGCGAAAGCCGCGGCTTATAAGGAGCTCATAGAGACGCTGGAGCGGGACCCATGGGGGCGGCCTTACCTTATGGTAAGAGGAAAGCTGCGCCCCCGGGCCCCACCGTTGACCCAGGTTCTCCAGCCAGCTCTGCTCGGTGGAGTGGTCGAGTCCCTGTTCCCGGCGCGAGTGGAACACGTTCCGCCGCAGATGACTCCGCCACCTCGGTCGCCTATGGCGCCCAGTGTGGTAGTAGTTGACGACGAAGTCCCCGAGGTCACTTGGGTGGAACTGGAGATGGCGGTGCGAAGGCTTAGAGTCAAGAAGAGCACCGCCCCGGGACCCGACGGCATTCCAGGCCGCGCGTGGGTCCTAGCTCTGGGAGAAGACGGTCTCGAACCCCGACTGAGAGGGTTCCTCAGCGCATGCTTGGAGCGGGGCCAGTTTCCGAAGATGTGGAAGACGGGGAAACTGGTTCTCATCCGAAAGGAGGGTCGCCCGGCGGACGAACCGTCCGGCTACCGGCCCATTGTGTTGCTCGACGAGGTGGGCAAGCTCTTTGAAAGAGTTATTGCGAAGCGCCTCGTCGAGCACCTCTCTGGTAAGGGGCCGGACCTGGCGGATGCCCAATATGGCTTCCGCCAGTGGCGGTCCACTGTGGATGCCATCATGCGCGTGAGGACTTTGGCGGAGGAGGCAGTTGCCCGGGGCGAGGTAGCGTTGGCGGTGTCCCTGGACATCTCCAACGCGTTCAACACCTTGCCCTGGAGTTGCATCAGGGAGGCACTAGTGTACCACGGTGTGCCTCTCTACCTCCGCCGCATAGTCGGGGCGTACCTGACGGAGAGAGCCGTCATCTACACAAGTGCGACCGGCGTCAGCGTCGGTCGCCGTGAGATGTCGTGCGGTGTTCCGCAGGGATCAGTTCTTGGACCGCTCCTGTGGAACATCGGATACGACTGGGTTCTTCGCGGTAAGCTCGCGGACGGCGCCGCCGTCACGTGCTATGACGCTAGTGACGGCGAGCGGGGCTACATACCGCGAAGCGACACTGAGGGCCACGACCGCGGTTGCTCAAGTCGTGGAACGGATCCGGCGGCTGGGCCTTGAGGTGGCTCTGCATAAATCCGAGGCCATGTTCTTTCATGGACCTCGGCGCACGCCACCACCTGGTTCCAGCCTCACAGTGGGAGGCACTCTCATCGGCATCAAGCCCCAGATGAAATATCTGGGGCTCGTGCTCGACGGCCGGTGGGACTTCGGGAAGCACTTCCGAAGTCTGGGCCCCAAATTGGTGGGCACAGCCAACGCTCTGGCGCGGCTACTGCCTAACCTGAGGGGCCCGGAGGACTCTTGCAGGAGACTCTACGCGGGTGTCGTGCGGTCCATGGCCCTGTACGGGTGTCCCGTGTGGGCGGACACCCTGAATGATCGGCACATGCCCCTGCTGCAGCGTCCGCAGCAGAAGTTGGCGTGCCGCATCATAAGGGGTACCGCACGATATCCTTTAACGCGGCGAGTCTCCTCGCCGGATCGCCACCATGGATCCTGGAAGCGAGATCCCTTTCGGCGCTATACCGGTTCCGAAAGACGGCGCGGGAGCGGGGTCACGATCCCGAGCCCGAAAAAATTCGGGCCGTGAGATCCCGGCTCCACAGGGAAATGGTGGCGGAATGGGAGCTACGACTTGGGCGGCCAGGCGCAGGGCGCGCCGTTGTAGCGGCGGTAAGACCCATCATGGGGGAGTGGCTAGAGAGGCCACACGGCATCCTCTCGTACCGTCTGACGCAGATGATCACCGAGCACGGATGCTTCGGCAAGTATCTGCGTCGGATGGAGAAAGAGCCAACGTCCGAGTGCCATCACTGCGACGCGAGCGAGGACTCAGGTCCGCACACGCTCACCGAGTGTCGGCGTGGGAGACGCCGAGGGGCTTGTGGCGGCCCTGGGAGTGAGGGTTCTCACGCTCTCCACCTTGCTCGCGGCGATGGTCCGCTGCGCGGATGCGTGGGCGGCCGGCGCCTCCTTCTGCGAGCAAGTAATGCTCGTGAAGGAGGAGGCGGGGCGGGAGTGGCAGCGGGAGCGACGACAGATCGCAAGCCAAGCTGCCCGCGTACGAAGGCAACTCGGGCGTCGAAAGTCGATGAACGACCTCCGCCCCCCATGAGCGCCGGCCTGGGGGTGACAGGTGGAGCCGCCTGTCACCCTAGCAGAAGCAGGCCGCGGTGGCGGCGCGACTGACGCGCCACCCCGTTTACCGGGAACGAGTTGGGGACTCTGTAGTCCCCACACACCCGAGAAGAGGGCCAGATCGTCAGAGATGGCCCTGGGTCGGCCGGGGTGCGAGGGATATGCCTGTCAACCTCACCTTCGGCAGCCAAAGCGACCCGCAGGCGGCGTGCGTTTTAGTCGGTTCGAGTCCGACATAACCTCTCCCACCGGCTCCGGTGGGGAGGTAACCGTGGGGATTTTGCGCACGTAAAAAAAAAAAAAAGGCAGAAAGCTATTCACTCTAAAATTTGTGCGTCATGGAGGCTTGCACAATAAGAAATTCTTGCGTAATCTTTTGACTGGCACTCTTAGCTTAATTTCAGAGAGAAGCTCAGGACAGTCAATCCCACCCTGAGCAAAGAGAAAGAAGAAGAAGAGTTACATCAGAGATTCTTCTTCTTTCGTACAACGGTAGGATATGTAGATTAACACAACGCTGTTCATAGGTGAGGTCGGCTAGGTGGGACAATTTGAATTTAAACCCTAAATATCTGATAAATTTCCTTTGAATCATCTCAATCTCATTTGAATAGCAAGCGTAGAATGGGTTCCAAACCTGTGAAGCGTATTCCAGGTGACTTCGTACATATGCGCAATAGAGTACTTTAACAGTTTTCATATTTCTGAAGTCCCTGGAGCAACGGATCAACAAACCTAAAGCCCTAAAGGCTTTATTAACCAATAATGGCTAACGTGCTGATTGAATAAAAGCTTGCCATCATGTACCACACCCAAGTCCCTAGAGACAGTCCTTCTCTCCAAATTATAGTTCCTAACTGCGTAGTCGTAATCATAAGCTTGACGCTTACGCGTAAAACTCATAGAAAAACATTTAGAGACGTTTAAATCTAATTTGTTTAAATAGCAGTATGAATCAAGACGTTGGAGATCTTCCTGCAATAAAACGGCATCGTGAACATCGTTAACCGTACGGAATATCTTCATATCATCGGCAAAGAGCAAAAAATTTGAATATTTAAAATAGAGACCAATATCATTAATAAAAATAACAAAGAGCAGGGGGCCCAATAGGGAACCCTGAGGAACTCCAGAGGGAATTTTAACCCATGACGAAGCATAACCACTCAACACCACTGACTGAGACCTGTTTAGCAGATAAGAAGAAAACCAGCTATGGAGTCTGCCGTGGATACCCAGATATCCAGAAGCTTTTCAAGTAATATTAAGTGATCTACACGATCAAAAGCTTTGCTGTAATCGGTGTAGACCACATCCACCTGATTACCACAGTCCATATTACTGGTTAGGTACTCATTAAATACCAACAGGTTAGTAACAACCGACCTATGTAATAGGTGGCGAGCCTATTGCCATTATCCGGGCACTTATAAACCTGCGATAAATACACACATAACTTCGAAAAGTCATTGGTGTGTGTCATGGTAAAACCTGGTATCGAACCCGAGACCTCGTCTCAGCAGTCCATTACTCATACCACTAGACTACCGCCTATATAAAGTAAATTATTGAAAAAATAAGCTTAAAACAAAAACCCGACTACTAAAAATCACGCTTTAAAAAGCACTAAACAAGAAAATATCACACACATAATTCAATTTTAAAATTTAGTGGCATGTTAATCAAATTCTGAGGAATTTTATTAAATACTAGCTGACCCACCCCAGCTTCGCCCGGGGTCTATTTTGAAGCTTCATATCCCTTTGAACCCGTATGTTTTAGTCTTCAAAATATGTATGAAAAATTACCGGATTTGCTAACACTTATTATCAATGCTCCGCTCCCTTAAGTAGTAGGGTGATGATATATAGCCTAAAACCTTCCTCGATAAATGGACTACCCAACACTGAAAGAATCATTCAAATCGGACGAGTAGTTCAAGAGATTAGCGCGTTCAAACAAACAAACAAACTCTGCAGCTTTATAATATGTATTATTAGTATAGATTTTTATACAATTGCCTACAAACGAATCATAAACTTTATGAAGCCTGAGTTACATACATACATACAGATATACGCGCGTAACACATTACCCTCCCTGGCGCAGTTGGGTAAAAACCCCCATCATAAAAAAAACAATCGCTAAAAGCTTGAAACTAAATTGTGTTGCTTAGTGTTAAAATATAGAAAAATTCATTTGTTCCGATATTTCGTACGAATATCGGTAGATGTCTCCCACTGTCGCCGTAAGACGGATATATGCATAGAAGAATTTGGATGGTTTCAGGCAAAGGTTCTGTGGCTTAGTGGTCAGTGTTCCCCCTGTATGTATGTTGCATGAATAATTAGCATACTAAATGCCTTAAAAGAACTAAATGTTAAAACAATCCACATACCAAAAAGGCGAAAGCAATCTTCATTGCCGTACTTGGGTTTCACTTCACAATGTCTTGGAAACGTGCCCACTTCGAACTATCATGGCCTCTTATATACCATCTGGTAATGTTATTTACTTAATACAATAATATATTTAATAAATTCTAAGCATGTTTTGTCGCCTTTCGATGCGCCATCAGTTTTAATTAACTGCGAATTGTCATTATAATGCGTGAAATCTTTTTGTAAATTTGTATTTTACCCAACTGCGAAGGTACTACCGAGGGTGATTGGTTACGCACATATATATGTATGTATGTACCTATACGTAGGGACACATATATTGTGTAAAAGAAAATCGCGGGAGCACGAGGCTCTGGTGTACGCAGATTGTTTTTAGAAAAGGCGAAGCAAAAGGAGAGTTATGATTTTGACAGGCTATGTATGTTATGTATGTAGGAGTTTTTAAAGGAGGTAGGACACGGCTGTATTTCCGCCCAATTGAGCAGTCCGACTGGGGAAGTACCTCCGCCCTACAGAATACCGCGGCTATAATGACTTCGTGTTGTGTTCCCGGCGGTGATTAGGGTAGCCAGAGCTCACTGGAGAGTTTGTGCTGTCAGTAGGAAGACTAAAGGCTTGACCTGCTTTGTCTTCTACACTGATGGCACAGAAACTCTGTACTTACAGGGTTGGCAGCGCAACTGTGACTCCTGTGGTGTTACACACGTCCATAGGCCACGGTAACCACTTTTTATCAGGTGGGCCATGTGCTTGTCTGCCACCTAAATGATATATAAAAAAAATTAGGTTCATCAGTTCCATCACAGCTCCTCAACCGGTTATTAGAACTGGACAAATGAGGTATCATTAGAAGCATCTTAATCGTCCGCTGGTTATAGGCTATATAACGAGTCACTGAATCTAATGTGGCGCCCTCTAGCGGTCATAAAGTAGTGTGTTAAAAATAAATTTGAGATAAACAAGTTGTGAAATCAACTGAAAGGGCTTAATTAGCACATTTCAAATATGTGTAAATTATACCTGTTGCTTGCCCTAAAATAATATAAATAAAAAAATAAGCTTAAAACTAAAACCAGACTACTGAAAAATCACGCTTTAAAAAGTATTAAACAAGAAAAAAACGACGGGTTGCACTCCGGGAGTGCCGGCAGAAGTGAAAACTGAATATTAACGTTGTGCATTTTTGATATTTAGATAGATAGATAGATAATTATTTATTGTACACCAACAGACTTACAGTAGGACAAATAGGTAGCATCTATACAGTTCAATGTACAATGGGCGGCCTTATCGCTGAAGCGATTTCTTCCAGGCAACCTTGGGATGGACAGTAATGTTATGAAAACAAAAGATATGGTGTAGTTACCGACTAAACTTGAATAGATAGAGTATTAAAACAAAAAAAGAGAGAAAATTAAGTAAAATAAAATTAATATACGGCTTTACACAAAAAATATCAACATAAATTCTAACATACAAATACATATACATGTATTAAATAAATATATACATAAAGTAGATAGTTCATACTAATACGAAGGGAAAATAGTGAGTGAGCACATAATTGTGAGCTATTACCTACTGTGCACAACATGATAGGTAGTGGTTCTTGACCATTAATTTAAATACATTCACTGACTTTGCCCGTCTGATGTTCAGTGGCAACGCGTTCCATAAGCGCACTGCCCTGACAGTGAAAGACTTGTCAGCAAGTTGCAGCAGTTGTTTTGACACTGTCACTAACTGGCACTACTACTCCACCCATAGTAACCTGAGGAAGCTGGGTCCAATCTATTTTAGAACTCAACCTTGGACTACCAATAACAATTACCTGTGTTTTGGACAAAATTTTTGCTCCATTCGCAAATCCGCTCCAAGTCGTTGTTCAGCACAGCAAAAGCATCACGTAAGTCATTTGGAGAAGCTTGGGTGTAAATTTGTAGGTCATCAGCATAAAGGTGGTAGGATGAAAGTAGTTTTTCGGAGATTGTATTTATAAAGATGGCGAAAAGTAACGGAGATAAAACGCCACCCTGTGGTACACCAGCGGTCACATCACACCAGGAAGAGCTTAATTCTTCGACGCGAATACGCTGCTGGCGACCAGACAGGTAACTACGAAACCACTCAATAGCCGTTGGAGATATGTTAACAGAGCAGAGTATACCGAGCAGAATGTCGAAATCTACGGTATTAAAGGCATTGCTAAAATCAAGTAAGGATAGTAACGTAAGATTTCCTCTATCCATGCCCAGTCTTATGTCTTCCGTGATATTAACCAATGCTGTCGCAGTACTATGTCCAGATCTGAAGCCCGATTGTAAAGGGTTTAGTAGCGCGTTTTTATTAAGAAAGGAGCTAAGTTGCGAGTGAATGAGGCGCTCTAAAGCTTTGGAAAGAAAAGGAAGGATGGATATAGGACGATAGTCAGAAAAGGAACATGGCTTAGATTTCTTGGGTAAAGGAATTATCTGGGCATTTTTCCACGAGGATGGGAAGATAGCCGAAGAAATGGAATAGTTAAAGACGTGACATAGGATTGGAAGAATTTGCTCTAGAATTGGCACAATCATGTTTCTACTAACGGCATCGCTACCGACAGCATTGGATGAAATAGACAAGATGCTCTTCTTAACATCACAAGCGGTCAATTGGTTGAAGATGAAAGGTGGATATTCAGGAGTTGGAATAGATGAAAGATATTGCAGTGTATTAGTTTTAGCAGTTCCATTAAAATTGGACGATGTAGAAAAATGTACATTAAGTGCATCTAAATTTAAATTTTTAGGAATCGAGTCTTGACGTGACTTTCCAACTCCTAATGTATTCAGAAATTTCCAGACTTTTGCTGGATCCCCGCTTTCTACCGAGGTATGGATATGTTGGCGTTGTGCATTCCTACACACCCTGTTGCATCTATTTCTGATGGCCACATACTTCTCCAAATTACTCTGGGTAGCTCTGATTTTATACCTCGCCTTAGCTGCTGCTTTTTTCGCCATCAATTCTTTGATATCAGGTGTAAGCCAAGGTGCAGGTAAATGCTTAACTTTGATGGCACGGATTGGTGCATGCACATCATAAAGCTCTATTATTTTGTTAGTTAGTACGTTTACTTTAGTGTCCATACAAGTGGATGACAGCAGAGGGCTCCAGTCAATACTATGAGCATCCTCACGAAGTTTGTCAAGGGCAATGCCACCAAAACAGCGCTGCATTATAATTTTAGGTTTATCTTTTGGTGGCCGTATCTTGTAAGAGAGGTAAATAAGGTCATGGTAAGAAAATATGTCAGCAGAGCATTGACCATGCTTTGCGACATGGGTAGGCGTTGAGACAAGAATGAGATCAAGTAGACCAGGGGCACAGTTAGGAAAATGATGAGTAGCGTTTAGAGGAAGGATAGATAAGTTAAAGGATTGAATAATGCGGCGAAGAGACGTTTTTGGAATGGTTAGAGAATAATTTTGTACGAATTGCTTTCATTATCAGTATAAAGTACTATTATTTATGTGGTGGAATACAATATTCATTTATTGCGCTATCGTACACAAACATGACAATTTATATTACATTAAAAATTTAACACTTCAGAACTATTACAATTATTTTACATTAAAAAGTTTATCACCGCCATCACACATGTGACAGTCGTGTGACATTCGCGCAAGCGCCCTGCGCCGCCTGTCCTCTCTCCATCCGTCTTACGAATTTTCGATCAGGTCACGTGTCCTGACGCGAGTTTAGAAATTTTTACCCATTCCAAAAAAAGTACACAGCGCCGCTAAAGAAGTGTTCACTTCAAAAATCTAGGATAGTCGTGGTCGTATACCACTTTGTCTAACAAAACAATACATTCGAATACTATCCTAGAATTTTTTCTGGTTTAATACTTTTTAAAGCGTGAGTTTTCAGTAGGTACCTAGTCGGTATTTAGTTTGAAGCAGGAACACCATATTGGTAGTGCAGATACGTACAGAAAAAGAACTCATAAGAGGGTATCGATATATTCACTCCTAAAAAAACCTTTTTCTCTGTTCACCGCCAATACTCCAGTTCCTCCGTGATCATGGTGCTTGCAACAGCGCCGAAATATCGGAAACTCGAAACAATGCAACATTGTAAATATCTCGATTATTTTGATACGAATGTCTTATACATATAAAAATATAATATGTTAAAAAAGACATACAAAAAAGCCGCGTAGTTTCCGGGTGCCGCGTGGTTCCCGGCAGAGTAGAATTTGGACCACCCCATCTCTTCCCATGTGGTGTCGTACAAGGCTACTAAGGGATAGGGCTGTTTAACATCGGACACATATATACAGCCCAGACTCAGCCTCAGATGCATGCCTTGAGTCAACAATAGTGCCCGAAATACGGCAATGGACTCACCCCCTATTATGTGGGACCGAATACAATTATTGGTGAAATGTGGGTGATAATTCACCTCTGCCAAACCCTCCGGGGATAAATGCATGTATGTATGTACAAAAAAGCATACTGCGTAAATATATAGTAGATTTTAACACGTCACATATGACAAGACATGTTCCAAAAATTACACCGAAAAGACGAGCTATGTTATGTACTTTTGTAAATAACATATTTGTGTACAGGTGCTGGCGGTATGCGTGGTGTTAGCCATATTACAGATAAGTAAATAATATTCCGACATACTTCAGCGCCTGAAGACTAAAGTCTTCAACCAATGTGTGTTACCAGTTATGACTTACGGATCTGAAACGTGGTCCCTCACTATAGGTCTCCTAAAAAAGCTCAAAGCCGCTCAACGAGCTATGGAGAGGGCTATGCTCGGTATTTCCTGATGTGATCGCGTCAGAAATGATGATATCCGTAGGAGAACAAAAGTAACCGATGTAGCCCAGCGGATTAGCTCGTTGAAGTGGCAATTGGCGGGACACATAGCGCGCAGAACAGATGGCCGATGGAGCAAAAAAGTTCTGGAATGGCGACCGCGTACGGGCAAACGTAGCGTAGGACGCCCAACGGCCAGGTGGAAGGACGACTCATCAAGGTCGCCGGGAAGCGCTGGATGCGGGCTGCTTTAAAAATCGGTCATTCTGGAAGTCTGTGAGAGAGGCCTATGTTCAGCAGTGGACTATATGTGGCTGACATGATGAAATAATATTCATTTTATTACTCGACTACGGTGAAGCCAAAGGCGGGTTATGATTTTGACAGGCTATGTATATTCATCAGTATGTAGGTTCATTTGTTCCCTCATAGCTCCTGAATTACTTATTAGAACTGGACAAATGAGGTATCATTAGAAGCGTCTTGGTCGTCCGCTGGTTATAGGCTGTTCAATTGTCCATTACCCATACCACTAGGCTACCGCGTTCAGCAGTCCATTACCCATACCACTAGGCTACCGAATTCAGCAGTCCATTACCCGTACCACTAGGCTACCGCGTACAATAATAACAGGTCAATAAATAATAAAAACATTTCTTTTCTAACATATTTATTAAGATATGTTATATGCTAATATAATATTGTAAAGAATGAAAGACAGTGAAGATAGATTGAAAAAAGTGAACGCTCAAGACGGGACTTCAACCCGCGACCAATCCTTTACAGAGAGAATACTATTACCAATGAGCTATAGAGTCACACATCTTAGATGTTTAAAATTCTCCTTATACATGTACAACCGTGTTGCGGAGACGGTGGCGCCATCTACCGATGTTTTTACGACTTCTTCATCCTAGCGTTAATTCCAGTCGCATCCGGAGGTTTCAATCAAAGAATCAATTTCATTTATTCAGTTTAGGCACACAAAGAGCACATATGAACGTCAAAATTTTACAATTATGTATGTCAAGAAATAATATAAAAATATGAGATGTAAAAATAAACCATTGGAAAATGATTCTTTCGCTGGTTCGGTAGATTAGTTCTACTGAGAAGATACCGGCAAGAAACTCAGCGAACTACATTAGAACTAGATTATTTTTCTGTTTTAAATTTGCTTTAGTTTACAATTTATTTTGTGCGAGCAAACAAGAGACTTATGTTGACCACGCATTAACATCATTGAGGTACTCATCCACTTTATAGTAACTTTTACTCATTAAAGTTTTTTTCACTTCTTTTTTAAATTTATTTATTGGCATATTAATCAAGTCTTGAGGAATTTTATTAAATATTTTTATGTTATATATTTCACTTCGAAGTCTAGGGTCCGCTCTACCATCTGACCTCCACAACCCAAAGACAATATCGAAGTATTGCAGCTAGACCAGTCGTTGGACTTCTTAAGGCTTTACCTGCCCGTAACGACTGCCAGAGATCGTATGGCGACCGGAACCAACGGCTGAACGTGCTCTCCGAGGCACTTATTCATGCATACGAATATTTGCACTGAGCAGAGATCGAACCCGCACCTCCTGTGGAGCTGCCGCGTTCACTAACCACACGCCACAGAGGCTGCCTTCTTACAAACTATCGGAAACAATAAATGATGTCACAATCATTTGTAAGAATAGTTTTTGCTGTTTTATTGATAATTTCTTTAGTTTCTGCGTGACTCCCGGCAGAGTAGAATTACGGCCACCCCATCTCTTCCATTGCGGTGTCGTACAAAGCGACTAAGGGATAGGGCTGTTTAACATCAGACAGATATATACAGCTCAGACTCAGCCTCAGATGCATGGCTCGAGTCAACAATAGTGCCCGGAATACGTCAATAGGTTCACCCCCTATTACGTAGGACCGAATACAATTATTGGTGAAATGTGAGTGTTAATTCACGTCTGCCTAATTCTCCAGGGATAAAGGCGAGATTATATGTATTATTAATTATGTATGTTCTTTAGTTTTCACTTTTTCCAACCCAAATGGATAACAGATTACTTTATATAATAAAATTTTTAATAAAGTAATCTGTTATCCATTTGGGTTGGAAAAATCAATTTAACATGTTATGGTTTAGCGGTGTTCTGGGCAGATTACTCTCTGTTTAAGCTGGTTCTGGTGTATCTGGAGACAAAAAAAGAGATAAAATGAGATTGAGAGAAAAAATATAAGTACTACAAGACTGTTGAGTGAACTTTAACTTCAACTTTATACCACTCGGTCGGTAGACAAGCACACGGCCCACCTAATGGAAAGTGCTTACCATGGCGGACGTGTGCAACACCAAGGGAGTCACACTCGCGCTGCCAACCCTGTAAGCACAAGAGTTTCTGTGCCGTCAGTATAAAAGACAAGCTTTTGATCTTCCCACTGACAGCACAAAAACTCTCCAGTGAGTTCTGGCTACCCTACTCACCGCCGGGAATACAACTTGAGATTATTATGGCCGCAGTATTCTGTAGGGTGGAGGTACTTCCCCAGTCGGACTGCTCAATTGGCTCCTTATTGGAGTGGTTTTACCAAGTAATTAGTATAAAAAGGGAGACAAAATTAATAAATGAAATTTTAATCATTTAGTGTGCTAACTATTCAAAATCGATAAGATGGAAAAAATGGAAACGGTCCAGGCGGGGCTCGAACCCACGACCTGTCCACACATGATTATAAATTTAAAACTACTGGTCCGAACTATATCAAATATGTATTGATCAAATGGCAATTATTCTGCAAAGAACTTTAAAAAAAAACACGTACATTTTTTACGGATCAAAGAATCAAAGAATCAATTTCATTTATTCAGTTTAGGCACATAAAAAGCACGTATGAACATCAAAATTTTACAGTTATGTATGTCAAGAAATAATATAAAAATATTAAATAATGTAAAAATAAACCATTGGAAAATGATTCTTTCGCTGGTTCGGTAGATTAGTTCTACTGAGAAGAGCAAGAAACTCAGCGAACTACATTAGAACTAGATTATTTTTCTTTTTTAAATTTGCTTTAGTTTACAATTTATTTTGTGCGCGCAAGCAAGAGACTTATGTAGACCACGCATTAACATCATTAAGGTACCCCCTCTACCGGAGCCAGTGGGAGAGGTTATGTCGGACTCGAACTGACCAAAATGCACGACGCCTGTGGGTCGTTTTTGATTGCCGAGGGTGAGGTTAACAGGCATATCCCTCGCACCCCGGCCGACCCAGGGTCACTTCTCTCGATCTGGCCCTCTACTCGGATGTGGGGACCACAGAGTCTCCAACTCGTCCCCGGAAATGGGGAGGCCTGCTTCTGCCCTCGCGTACTTAAATCTGAATAACCGGTGTACTTAATTATATAAAACAAAAATACCAATCTAATTGAGTACCTCCTCCTTTTTGGAAGTCGGTTAAAAATACTTACTGCCGAGAGACGCACCAGGACCGTCGGAATTAATATTTTTCGGCAAAATTTCCCCTGAAAAATGTTAAGTTCATCAAAACAACTGTTAGTGATAGGCCGGCCATTGTGCATTTAACTGTAACTTTAATTATGACTGTTGTAAATCTATACTAATATTATAAAGAGGAAAGATTTATATTTTTGTGTGTAACGAATAAACTCAAAAAGTATTGGACCGATTTTAATAATTCTTTTTTCATTAGAAAGCTACATTCTTCGTGAGTAACATAGGCTACTTTTTATGCCGATATTCCCATGGGATCAGGATTTACGCGGGTGAAACCGCGGCGCGGTGCTAGTCTTTTATAATATTGGTGTGCAATAAAGAATTATCTATCTATGTAACAACAAGAGTAAATTAAGATATAATATTGTTACGTTTCCATACCTCAAAAGGAATAATTTATACATGTTTGAACCGCACTAATTAAGCCCTTTCAGTTGATACCAAACACGATTTATTTTTATACTACTTCGGTGGCTGACAAGCGCACGGCCCACCTGATAGAAAGTGGTTACCGTGGCCTATGGACGTGTGTAACACCAGAGAAGCCACACTCGCGCTGCCGACCCTATAAGCACAGAGTTTATGTGCCGTCAGTGTAGAGGACAAAGCAGGACAAGCCTTTAGTCATCCCACTGACAGCACAAATTCTCCAGTGAGCTCTGGCTACCCTACTCACCGCTGGGAACGCAACACGAAGTTATTATAACCGCGGTATTCTGTAGGTTTCCACTCGGAGTGCTCAATTGGGCGAAAATACCGCCGTGTCCTACCTCCTATCAACTATGTTTAACTCAAATTTATTTTTTATCACAGTACTTTATGGCGGCTACAGGGCGCCATATTAGATTTAGTGACATGTTATATATCCTATAACCAGCAGACGACTAAGATACTTCTAAGGATACCTCATTTGTCCAGTTCTAATAAGTGGTTGAGGAGCTATGAGGGAACAAATGAATCTACATACGTACATATATGTATAGCTTGCCAAAATCATAACACTCCTTTTGCTTCGTAGTCGGTTAAAAACGGAACTGTCTGTCTGTCTGTGAATGCCTTTTTTCTAAGGAATGAGTGGAGGGGAGGTATCAAGTGGAAATTCATACCCCATACCATTTGTATATCAATGCCCCATACTCTGGTTCATAATGTCTTGAGACTGAGCATAAATCAAACTTCTATGTCAACGCCTTCAACATATAATTACGGTTTACGTACTTAGCTTAAGTCACGGAACCTTCGGTGCGCGAGTCCGACTCGCGCTTGACCGGCTTTTTTATCATTATATTGTGGTTACCAGCCGAGTAGAATTAGGGCCACTTCCCATGCGGTGTCGTACAAGGCGACTAAGAGATAGGGCTGTTTAACATCAGACAAATATTAGGTCTTCACCTATGAAATCGCCGAAATATTCTTACAGATTCATGAGTTCGTTATTCCTGTAATTTAATAGCTATTTCCATTATTTTCATTTTTATGAGAGTTGATTTTAAGATTTTACAACTCTACGTAGACATACTGCCAAGTATTTTACACGTGCAGCCTGTGGACCAACTATACGCAGCGTACCGTCAGCGCTTTACGTGTCCTGTATAATAATGGCTATAGAATGCTGATGGGGTTGCCTCGCTTCTGCAGTGCTTCAGGTATGTTTGCGCAAAGTCATACAAATGATTTCGCTGCAATATGGCGCAAAAAAACAGCCTCCTTGCTCTGCAGAGTTCGGGCCAGCTCCAACAGTATTTTGCAAATGTTTGCTGAAAGGCACGACTCGCCTGTTTTGAACCATTGTACGCGTAGATGTATGTATGCCGTACAATTGGTCTCTAAATAGTTTTAGTTTAGTTTTAAAATGTCATTTAATTTATTTACTAATATAGTCCTAAGTATATTGTTACTAACAAAATATGAATCAATGCGTTCGAAATAAAATATATTTTATTTTATTTATTAAATTTTATTTTTATTGGTCGCTTGATAAATTAATATCGATCTTCAAAAACAGTACTTCCTAAATGCTATCATCCATTTTGATGATAAATTTCGTATTACTTTTTTACAGCTGTCAATTTTCAAAAATATAATAAAGTGTTTGTTAGCTTAATGTTGTCTCATTCATACGTAAAAAAATCATAATATTGGGATTTGTCATTCCTAAAAAAAATGCAAAACTGTTAGTGCTGTAAATTGGGTTTCCTCCAATTTCTTAAAAAAAAAAAGCAATTTCATATTTATCGACCGACCTATTATATACAGCCCAGACCTAGCCTCAGATGCTATTTGAAAAAAAAAGACATAATATTTACCATCGTTAACGTCCGATGATGCAGCAGCAACCATGAACACTGCCAAAACCTGCACAAAAGAAATTATTCAAGTATCTGATACTGGGAGTAAGTTCCCGATGTTCAGGACACCAGGGAGAGAAATACCCCTATAAAGAAGAAATTTAGGAGGTAGGATACGACTGTATCCCTTCCCAAATGAGCAGTTCAACTGGAGAAGTATCTCCGTCCTACAGAGGACCGCGGCTATAATAACCTCGTGTTGTGTTCCCGGCGATGAGTAAAATAGTTAGAGCTTACTGGAGAGTTTTAATGCTGTCAGTGGGAAGACCAAAGGCTTGCTCCACTTTGTCTTCTGCACTGACGGTAAGAAACTCTCTGTGGAGGAACGAGGTGATATGTTCCTCCATCACAAAGGGAAGATCCTCCGACCAGGCAAGGTGATCACGCCTGGCGGGCCGCGGCCCAACGATTGTCGTTGGGTTGATGTGTACATGTTATCCCTCAAAAACCCTCCAGTGAGCTCTGGCTACCTTACTCACCGCCGGGAACACAACACGAGGTTATTATAGCCGCGGTATTCTGTAGTGCGGAGGTACTTCCCCAGTCGGACTGCTCAATTGGACGGAAATAGCGTCGTATCCTACCTCCTCCGTCTGCCAACTAAGCCGTATACAAAAAATTACTTACCATGATAAAGAGGGCGTGGAAGAATTTCATTATTACGCTTGGTTTTCTCTTCAGTAAATGTTAACACCTGACGTGTTAGCTCTTATATATTGGGAGAATCACTCGTTCAATTACAAATATATGCTAATTGTTTGATACCCATTACAATTGGTTGCTAGATAACTATAGCTAGGTAATGCAATAACATTGAAAAGAATTGATGCGACTGTACATAATTTTTATTTATTTATTTATTCAACTTCATGCACAGTAATTTTGTACAAAGGCGGACTTAATGCCAACGGCATTATCTAACAGTCAACCTTAGAGTGATGCAGAGATACATTGAGGTAGGTGCAGGCAAAATAATAATCTATTTATTATCATATTATCTATGTTCACAATAATAATACAAACATTATACATACACACTATAATACATAAGAAATTCATACACATACTTTTAAATATATTAGATACTTATATATATTCGTATAATATATACTTATATAACATAAACTTACCTATACTTATATAGTTATACATAATGATAAAATATATCTAACATTGAGGTTTTACACATTACTGTGACTAGGGGGGCTACTGTAGAGCTGACTTACTAATTATTGAATGAAATTTTAAAGCATTTAGTATTGAAGGGAAGTTGTTATTAAATCAAAGAACTAGTTGCGATAATGTTGGTTTATTACTGCTAGATTATATCATAAGAATACATATATGCTTAGAGTAACATACGTCACCTCAGTATCCTAACTATTCCTGGGTCGGCCGGGGTGCGAAGGATATGCCCGTCAACCTCACCTTCGGCAACCAAAACGACCCACAGGCGGCGTGCGTTTTAGTCGGTTCGAGTCCGACATAACCTCTTCCACCGGCTCTAGTGGAGAGATATCTGTGGGGATTTTGCGCACGTAAAAAAGTATGCTAAGTATTCAAATCGATTAAAATATAAAAAAAAATGGGATTGGTTCAAGCGGGATTCAAACCCGCGATCTTAATTCCCTTACAGGAGGAGCGCTCTGACCACTAACCTCAGAACCTTCGCCCCAAACCATCCAAATTCTTCTATATATACATCCGTCTTACGGCGACGTTTAAGCGGACTCATCAAATATCAATATTTAAAATGATTGCAACATCATTCATTGGTTCCGATAGTTCGTACGAATATCGGTAGATGACTCCCAATGTCGCCGTAAGACGGATGATTAACCAAGAAACCTCCTTCTCTCCCACTGCCGCTCCTGCACTGCCTCCTCCTTCACGAGCATAACTTACTCGCAGGAGGAGGCGCTGGCTATCGACGCATCCGCACAATGAACCATCGCCGTGAGCAAGGAGAACCCTCACTCCCAGGACTGCCACCAGCACCCGTCTCAGCATCTCCCACGCCGGACACTCGGTGAGCGTGTGCAGCCCCGAGTCCTCATAGCGCCTCAGCGGTAATCACCAATATTACACACTCGTGCCATAATATACTATAACACAACTGCCTACAAACGAATCAATAAGTTTATCTAGCTTGAGTTTTGGTACAGCAAGTTTTTTTTGAATATTATACTAGCTGACCCGGCAAACGTAGGTTTGCCATGTATATTATTTCTAGGAAATAATTTTATTTTCAATAAAAATAATTATCTACCTACAATAAGTGTGCGGGGATTTGCTTATAATCAAAAGCGTTGTAGACAGTAAAAGTATGCTTAGTTTAGGCACAGATAACATAATACTAAAGTGTTTAGGTTAATTAATTAATCTAGATCAAAGTAACAAATATATCTTAAATTACAATTCTCGATAGCTATCTAAAATAAAAATATTAAAAAATCGCGATGGAAAAATTGGGGTTTGATCGTAGAGGGTTGAAAATTCAGGGTTGTATGTTGTATTTTCTCATTAGAAAATACAACATCATCTATCCTATATCATGTATGTATCATAAAAAATAAAAAAATTATCTAAAAATTAAATTAAAATTTAGAGGAGGAGTACCCTTATCATTTAGGGGGAAGAACAATAGATGCTGTCCGATTTTCAGACCTACCCAATATGCACAAAAAATTAATGAGAATAGCTCAAGCCGTTTCGGAGGAGTTTAAGTACAAACACCGCGGCATGAGAATTTTTACCCGACTACGACAAAGCCAAAGGAGAGTTATGATCTTGACAGGCTATATATGTATGTAGGTATCTGTTCCCTCATAGCTTCTCAACCACTAATCAGAATTGGACCTATTTGGTATCAAATAAAAGGGCTTAATTGGCTTAGCGGGCCAACGCAGCCAGCATCATGGGCAAATTGGCTTAGTGGGGCAACGCGGCCAGCATCATGGGCAAATTGGCTTAGCGGGGCAACGCGGCCAGCTTCATGGGCAAATTGGCTTAGCGGGGCAACGCGGCCAGCATCATAGGCAAATTGGCTTAGCGGGGCAACGCGGCCAGCATCATAGGCAAATTGGCTTAGCGGGGCAACGCGGCCAGCATCATAGGCAAATTGGCTTAGCGGGGCAACGCAGCCAGCATCATGGGCAAATTGGCTTAGCGGGGCAACGCGGCCAGCATCATGGGCAAATTGACTTAGCGGGGCAACGCGGCCAGCATCATGGGCAAATTGGCTTAGCGGGGCAACGCGGCCAGCGTCATGGGCAAATTGGCTTAGCGGGGCAACGCGGCCAGCATCATGGGCAACTTTGCGCCGGGAACGATACGGAGTGGGTTGTTTGACGCGACATGATCGCGAGTTTGTTTCGTGTATTTATGTTTTAATTGTTTTGTATGTGATAAATAAATTATATTTCATTAGCTCATTTCAAATATAAATAAATCATAGACGTTGTTAGCTCCAAAATAATATAAATAAAAAAATAAGTTTAGAACTAAAATCCTACCCTACCTATTAAAAATCACGTTTCAAAAAGTAAACAAGAAAAGATCAAGAATAGCCGTGGTCGTATGCCACTTAGTGTAATAAAACAAAACAATAATGGTGTGGGACGCAACTTGCGTCGATCCCATTGCCCCTGTCCAGATACCTGGCATGGCTGGCTGTGCTGGTGCTGCTGCAGCTTCTGCAGAGACTCTTAAGCGGCACAAGTATTCTAATGTTATTGGTGATTATGAGTTGGTGCCATTTGGAGTAGAAACGTTTGGGCCGTGGCCATGGGGGTAATCTCTTCAGAGAGATTGCGTAGCGTATGGTCGACGCTTCTCGTGACGAGTCTCTTTAGGTCAGAGAATAAGCATTACCATACAACGTGGCAATGCTGCCAGTCTTCTGGGAACGCTACACGACGCATTTTGTTTAATTATTGTTTTTTATTAATGTATAACAAAATTAACTTAACATTCTACTTCTAAAGTAGTTTGTTACATTGTATATAGGTAGATTACATCTCCATTGTAAATAAAATAACGTCTAGATATTGTATGAAATACCGAATTATCCACATTGCCAGTGACACCTCCATTATACACAGCGATATCCTAAGTTGTTCTTACCTAACTTTGTACATATCTATTTTATTGTAGGTACATTAGTAAAGAATGCACATACAAAACTGCTCAACTTAGCATCTAATGCATAATTAAGTAAAAACCACATTCAGAATATTCGATCAAGAACCAAGCGTTTCGGTGACTCTTTCCTTTGTCGCACCATTAAGGCCTGGAATTCATTACCAGCTCACGTGTTTCCTTCTTCCTACAGTACCGGGTCCTTTAACCGAGGCGTGAAAAAGTATTTGATGAGGCCGTCAAGCTGAGTGTCACCATTGTCACATGGTATGTCAGTGGTGATCCTCTTATCTGAGACTTGCCTTAAGCTTACCATCAGGCAAGGCGAGGTCTAATTGACGTGTCCCATATAAAAATAAAGTCGAATTGATAACATCCTCCTTATTTGAAAACAACTATAGATAAATAGTGCCAATGGAATCCAAGATCCGAAAAGTCTTAGGGGTGACTGGTGGAGCCGCCTGTCACCCTGGCAGAAGCAGGCCGCGGCGGCGCGCGCCTGGCGCGCCTCCCCGTTTTCCGGGGACGAGCTGGGGACTCTGTAGTCCCCACACACCCGAGGAGAGGGCCAGATCGTGAGAGATGGCCTTGGGTCGGCCGGGGTACGAGGGATATGCCCGTCAACCTCACCTTCGGCAACCAAAACGACCCACAGGCGGCATGCGTTTTAGTCGGTTCGAATCCGACATAACCTCTTCCACCGGCTCCGGTGGGGAGGTATCGGTGGGGATTTTGCGCACGTAAAAAAAAAAGATCCGAAAAGTCTTATAAGAACTCTCAAGAGAAGAAGAGCCACGTGGTTCCTGGCAGAGTAGAATTTGGACCACCCCATCTCGTCCCATGCGGTGTCGTACAAGGCGACTAAGGGATAGGGCTGTTTAACATCAGACAGGTATATACAGCCCAGACTCAGCCTCAGATGCATGGATGGAGTGAACAATATCTACCGGGAAACAGCAATATGCTCACCCCCTATTAAGTGGGGCCAAATTTAATGATTGGTGAAATGTCAGTTTTATTTCAACTCTGCCTTACCCTCCGGGGATAAAGGAGTAATTATATGTATGCATGTATGTATGTAAAAAGAAAAACGTCGGGTTGCACTCCGGGAGTGCCGGCAGAAGTGAAAACTTGAATATTAACGTTGTGCATTTTTGATATTACGGCACGCTGTAACATTAACAGACACGAACATTCGCGCTAGCGCCCTGCGCCGCCTGTCCTCTCTCCATCCGTCTTACGAATTTTCGATCAGTTCACGTGTCCTGACGCGAGTTTACAAATTTTTACCCATTCCAAAAAAGTACACAGCGCCGCTAAAGAAGTTTTCACTTCAAAAATCCAAATAGATAAAAATAAATCATATTAGATAGCACTTTAACTTTGATTTAGGTACTTAGAAATAATTAGAGTCAAGCGTTGTTGTGTCGGGGGACCCCCGATCGTTCCAATAATAATTATTTGGAAGTGCTTTACCAGTTTTTTTTCCACTAAAGTGGCAGACAACCTAAGTGATATAAAAAACATTTTAAAGTAATTAATATTCAAATAGATTTAGATTCGAATAAAATCGAATCCTAATCGATTTAAACAGTTAGCATTTAATTAAAATGGTAATTTTGTGTAACATTATCTAACATTTATATAAAAAAGTAAAAAGTAACTACAAAATTAAATTAAAAAATTTTAGGAGGAAGGACATGGTGGTTTTTCCACCCAATTGAGCAGTCCAACTGGGGAAGTACCTCCGCCCTACAGAAAACCGCGGCTATAATAACTTCGTGTTGTGTTCCCAGCGGTGAGTAGCGTAGCCAGAGCTCACTGGAGAATTTGTGCTGTCAGTGGGAAGACTAAAGGCGTGTCCTGCTTTGTCTTCTACATTGACGGCACAGAAACTCTGTATTTACAGGGTTGGCAGCGCGACTGTGCCTCCTCTGGTGTTACAAACGTCCAAAGTCCACGGTAACCACTTTCCATCAGGTGGACCGTGTGCTTGTCTGCCACCTAAGTGGTATATAAAAAAAAAACCTTTCTTAGTGGATGTTAGCAATATGAAAAGCACCTATTGCCAAAATGTCAAGTTTAAAGCACCAGCGATTCAAGCTCTGCGCTAATGAGTCATGCTATGAGAACAAGTAACATAATATTTTAAGTAACATAATGTTTTCGCTCACCTCGTCTCGTGTCGGAATGGACGTGTTACGGTTGCACCAGGACATTTGTGATTTGTAAATTATTTAATTTTAATTCGGAAGTTTAAATTTATCGGTCCCTCTCGTTTCTCCTTGGGACAGTTGCCATAAGACCCAGTGGCCATCTTGGCAAGTGTCGGACGTCTCATCTTTGGCTGTACGCTGACGTCATCGACGGGACCGCGAAGTGTGAGTGCGCTCGGTTGAACTTTATGTGAAATTAATTTGAAACAACAATTTCAACAATTCCACAAAGTGAAGGATTTGGTGAGGATCGAACCCGGGGCCTGAGTGCACGGTCTGCTTTGACGCGACCGCCTTAGCCACTTAGCCACGGCGACACTTGCCGCCGCAGCGAAATTAGCACTCACATTCTCATTCAATATCAAGAATCAGTGTTTATATTACATAGTTCATCATTATGAACTGTTACGGCTGTAACTGTGTTCTGGAGGCGAATGACTTTTTGAAGTGTAATAATTGTGGATCTAAATTTTGTTACGCATGCTTAAGTGTGACCGCCATAGCGTCCAAACAACTTACTACTAAACAACTGGCGTCACTGAGTTGTCCTAGTTGTATGAATGTAACAAAGCGCAAAAACAACGCGGATAATACTCCCGTTGGGGGGTCCAACAGGCACCGCTCGCCGAACGCTTCCTTGGATGTGTCGTTTTCTCAAGTATCGGCTGAAGCACAACATGTTGTTTTGACTGGTATGGTAGGCGCTAACTTAGAAAACAAACCAGTAACTTTAGAATGTATTAGCCGACTTATGGATGAGAAACTTTCCCCGCAGTCAGCATTTATGTCTAACCTACGTTCTGCAATCATGAGGGACATGAGGGATATGGTCGCCGCTGAGGTGAACCATGCTATCGAGTCGGTTAAGGCCGATTTTACCACAACAACGGACTTCATCGCTGCGGAGCAACAGGATATACGATCAGATATTATCAAGAAGGGCGACCAGGTGGCACGGCTTGAGTTGGAGCTTTCCAGAACTCAAAATGCGCTGACGAAACTACAAAGCCGTCTATCCATAACAGAAAAGATTTCACGCGATTTAAATCTGGATTTTCATGAGGTACCTGAGAGCAAGTCTGAGAATTTAATGCAGTTGTTTAGAAAACTATGTGAATGTTTACAGGTTGATGTAGTTGAGGCTAATGTCAGGGCCTGCCGCCGAGTTGCTAAAATGAACACGAGCTCTAAGAGACCGCGGAATATTCTCGTTACCCTATCATCGCGAGTAACGCGCTTTAATAAGTCTCATTCTGACGACAGGCTCTGTACTGCTCATATTGGTCTTGGTGGCTCAAGTAGTAGAATATATATTACTGAACACCTGTCACCCGAAACAAAGGAGTTGCATGGTGAGGCGCGAAAATTCTGTAAGGACATGAATTATAAATTTGTTTGGGTGCGTTATGGTAACATTTACATACGTAAGGATGAAACAAGCCCTGCCATATTAGTGAAAAATACTGAAACACTTAAAAGGCGTCTGTAATTCGTCTTTCACTTGTCTTGTATTTCTTTTCTTCTGTAATAAATATTGTTTTTATTTATTTAATTATAAGTTACAAGCATGTTAAGTATATACTATCAGAATGTAAATAGAATGCGAAGTAAGTTATCTCAATTTAGTTTAAATCTGTTAAATGCCAACTTTGACATCATATGCCTCACGGAAACTAATCTTAACAAGGGCGTGTTTGATGGCGAAATTGTTGATACTCGGTACAATGTTTTCAGAAGGGATCGCGAAGATTCTTCCTCCACTAAGGAGGAAGGAGGTGGGGTTTTGATAGCCATTCAAAAAAAATACCAGGTTATCCGTCGGGCATCATGGGACAGTCATTTGGAGGATGTCTGGATTACTATTGTTCCTGATAAACACGATGCTCCACCTCTCAACTTATGCGTCTGCTATTTGCCCCCGTACATATCTTCTCAAGACTTGGATGAGTTCTATAGTCACTGCCATCATTTGATGCTTAATATCTCTCCGTCGGATGATTTCCTGCTGATTGGGGATTTCAATACCCCTGATTATTATGATTATTATATTGTCACTTGTAATGCACCCTCGGCCTCGGACTCCGCTTCTTTTTCTCAAAGTAAAAAGCTTCAACTACTGAATGAGTCACTCTCACTATGTAACTTAAAACAATTTAACTATATCACAAATATTAATAACCGCTTGTTAGATTTAGTACTCTCGAACACGTCTTCTATAACTGTTCGTGAGACACAGGAGCTGTGCCGCAAGGATAACCAGCATCCTGCTCTTGCTATAACCTTACTCACTTCATGTGTATCAAGGGGGCTTAAAAGAAGCACTTCAAAACGGATTAATTTTGCTAAATGTAATTACGAGAAAATAAAAGCTGAATTAAACACTATTAAATGGCACGATATTTTACTGTCCTCTGATGTCGACTTGTGTACGGAAGTTTTTTATGATATTTTAACTCAAATAATAAAAAAACACACGCCGACCACTTCCTTTAAGCTTTCTTCTTATCCATTTTGGTAGTAAATCACTAATCAAATGTAATCAAGAAAAAAATAAATACCACACTATGTACAAAAAATACGGCAATCCTCGTGATTACGACGTTTTTTCATTACTTCGAGAAAGATGCAAAACTCAAACAAAAATCTGTTACAAAAAATACATTTTAGCTACTGAGGACTCGTTGAAGAAGAACATTAAGTCTTTTTGGAGATTCATTAACAATCGGAAGGGTCAAACCTCGGTGCCCGATACTATGATGTTCAGAGATGCCTCATCATCTGATGGTCAGGGGATCTGCGACCTCTTCTCTAATTATTTTGGCTCAGTCTTTGAGAGGCATTCTATTACAGGCGCTAATCCGGCCGACTGTAGCCTGCCCTCTGAAGAATGGTCTCCAAACACACTGTCTCGAATTCTAGTAGAGACAAGTGACGTACTGAATAAAATAAAAAGGCTAGATGTTAATAAGGGTGCCGGCCCTGATCTTCTGCCTCCTTCTTTTATTAGATGTTGGGAAAGAGTTAGCCCTTCCTTTGTGTATTATTTTTAATAAGTCGTTGACTGCTGGCATTTTTTCTAAGCGTTGGAAAACCGCTCACATCATCCCCATTTATAAGAGTGGTGTTAAGTCTCACTGTGAAAATTACCGACCAATCAGTATCCTATCCTGCTTCGCCAAAATATTCGAGTCAATGGTTTATACTCATCTATATAATCATTTTAAACCCATTATGTCAGAACAACAACACGGTTTTGTTAAGAACAGGTCAACTGTTACTAATTTGCTCGAATACAAAAATTACCTTTGTCAGGCGTTTCCTGTTGGCGGACAAGTTGATTCTGTATATACCGACTTTTCGAAAGCATTCGATAAGGTCAATCATCAATTGCTTTGTCTCAAGCTTGCGTCATATGGAATTCACGGCAGTTTGTTTCGTTGGATTTGTTCATACCTCGATAGTAGAACTCAGTTGGTTGCATTGAAAGGTTTTGTATCTTCACCTATCGTGGTAACTTCTGGAGTACCACAAGGCTCCCATTTGGGGCCCTTATTCTTCGTTATTTTTATTAACGACCTCATTCAACAATTGTCATGTAACTGCCTATTATATGCGGACGATTTGAAGATTTTTACGCTGATCTCTAAACCAGAAGACTGTCTAGTCCTTCAATGCGACATTAATACATTGTCGCAGTGGTGTCACACTAATCTTATGTGTTTAAATATCAAGAAATGTTTTTTTATATCATTCACCAACAAGCAAAATAAGATTACGTGGTCGTATGACATTGATGGTGAAATGCTTAATCGGTCAGTGGTTGCCAGGGATCTCGGTGTCATATTTGATGATAAGCTCTCATTTCGTGCCCATTATTGTTCCATCATCTCTAAAGCCAATCAACTCCTAGGGTTTGTCTTGCGATCTACCAAGGAATTCAGAAGGCCTCTTAGTGGTTTGTACCTGTACTACGCCCTGGTGAGAAGTGTTTTAGAATATGGCAGTCCTGTATGGTCGCCTAACTACAGGGTACATGTGAACGATATCGAGCGTATACAGATGAAGGCACTTAGAATCCTAAGCTATCGCCAGGAACCTGGACGGTCGAATATTGACTACCACGGTAGACTCTGCAAATTCAAAACACAACAATTGGAAACCCGACGCACATATTTTGATCTGATTTACTTGTACAAGATAATACACTATCTCATAGACTCACCAGGATTAATTTCTCAACTCACTTTTAATATAAAATTTAGCGCCCGTAGGTCTAATGTGACAAATCTATTTTCCCTTCGGATTTTTTTTTTTTTTTTTTTTTTTTATATACGACACGCCAACTTGACCTCACCTCGCCTGATGGTAAGCTAAAGGCAAAGTCTCAGGAAAGAGGGTCACCATTACAGACACTAAGTGCTACAATGGTGGCACTCAGCTTGGCGGCCTCATCAGATGCTTTTTCACGCCCCGCTTAAAGGCCCCGGGACTATAGGAAGAAGGAAACACGTGTGCTGGTAATGAATTCCAGGTCTTGGTGGTGCGGCAAAGAAAAGAGTCTCCGAACCGCTTGGTTCTTGCTCGTATATTCTGCACAGTGTGAGGGTGACATCTAAGGCCTGCACGTGTTGTCCTATGTAGGAAAGGAGATGGTGGGATTAGTTGGAAGAGCTCGTCAGAACACTCACCGTGGTAGAGACGGTAAAATACAGCCAAGGAAGCAATATCTCTACGCATCTGCAAAGGCTCGAGGGTGTTCGTGACCTCAGGGTTCCCAATAATTCGGACCGCGCGTCGCTGCAACCTGTCGAGAGCATCTAGTAGGTATTTCGCGGAGCCATCCCAGAGATGCGAGCAGTATTCCACGCAGGAGCGAATTTGTGTCTTATAGAGAAGACACCGCTGCTCCGGCGTGAAAAAACGTCTCACTTTGTTTAGGAGTCCGAGTTTCCGCGAGGCTGTTTTGATGATGCTCTCGATGTAATTTCTGTTATTCAGTTTGCAGCGAATATCCATGCCTAGGATATAGAGATTGTCCTGCAGTGGAAGTGGCGTGCTCTGAAGAGTGGGAAGGGGAAGGAAAGAAGATACCTTTGCTGTGAACGCACAAGCCTGCGTCTTCTTGGCATTGAACTCGACCATGTTCTCGGAGCCCCATTGAGAAATGTGATTCAAGATCCGGTCCAGCTCAGTGACAAGAAGCTGTCTTTTTTCCACGATATCAGACTGTTTGGCCGCAGGTTGTCCGTGATAACTCCCGTGTACGGTGCTATCGTCTGCATAGCAATGTATGCTGCCGGTGGACAGCATGTCGTTGATATGCAGAAGAAAGAGAGTGGGAGATAATACAGACCCCTGCGGTACGCCAGCATTTATTTGCAAGAACTCCGAAGCCCGTCCATCACAGAGGACGCGGATACGGCGCTCCTGCAGGAAACTAGCAATCCAGTTGCACAGTCTAGGAGGCAGACCAAAGGCTGGTAGCTTGGAGAGAAGCGATTTGTGCCAGACTCTATCGAAAGCTTTGGCGATATCAAGACTAATTGCCAGTGACTCGCCGTGCTTGTCCATAGCCTCACCCCAAAGATGGGTAACGTATGCTAGAAGATCACCCGTTGACCGTTTCGGCCTGAAGCCATATTGCCGGTCATTAATTAAGGAGTGATCCTCTAGGTGACGCATGAGCTGTTTGTTAATGATGTGCTCGAAGACCTTGCACAGCACTGAGGTGACGGCTATGGGTCGATAGTTGGCTGGCTCTGAGCGATCCCCCTTCTTGGGGATCGGCTGTACATTCGCCTCTTTCCAAGCCGAAGGCACTGTACCCGAGCTGTAGGACAGTCGGTACAGCCGCGTAAGCATCGGAGACAACTCCGCTGCACATTTTTGTAAGACCACCGCTGGAATACCATCCGGGCCACTGGCTTTCCGGACATCGAGTGATTGAAGCACCGCACGAACATCGCATTGCCTGATACGTATTTCAGGCATTACGTGGTCACCATTGGGTAGTGTCGGCGGCTGTATACCGCAATCATCGACTCGGGAATTGGCCGCAAAGAGATTTACTAGCATATTGGCTTTCTCTTGCGGTCCATGGGCCAGGGATCCATCAGGGTAGCGCAGCGGTGGCAGCGAAGGCTGACAGAAGTTGGCCTGCACGGCTTTGGCCAGTCGCCAGTATCCACGGCTGCCCGTGGGATGTGCCACTAGCTCTTGACCAAGCCGCGCAATGCGCAGGGCATCCGCTTTGACGTAAGCCCTCTTGCAGACCTTTGTGGCTCTGTTGTACGCCGCCTTGAAGTGGCTCACATTGGGATCGTGCGTGGCACGCGCCCTTACCCAAGCGCGATACGCGGACTGCTTTTGATCAACAGCCCCCGCACACTCGCGCCCGAACCAAGGGCGCACTCCTCGGGCACCGGTGACATCAGTGTACGGTATATCTTTCTATAATCCTTTAACTAGGATGGCGCGCCAATACAACGAGTTGGCAAAGCAGAACAAGCACCTAGATATATTTGATTCCAATTTTAACAGATTTATCAAAATTTCGAAAGACATCCTCCACAATAGTTCGACCTTGTAAGTAACACTCATCTATATTCTCTTTCCAATTAGTTTGTTTAAGAGCTCTTACTGTTTTTATATGTTGTTTAAATGTGTACACATGTAGTTATGTTACAATCCAGTACGGAACTGTATTTTCATCATATTATTTTTATTTGATTGTAATGTGTTTTGTGTACCTGAATAAATAAATTAAAAAAAAAATATTTAATAGATATGACTTCCTAGTCTAACCGCGGTAGCCTAGTGGTATGGGTAATGGACTGCTGAGATGAGGTCTCGGATTCGATCCCAGGTTTTACCATGACACACACCAATGACCAGCGCTGTGCATACCCAACGATGGGTGTGCGCAGCATTCAATGCTGGGATGGGGCCCTATTTGGGTTCGCATAGTGTGGAGTGTTGCACCCGTAGTTTAATTTTAATGTGCCTACTGTTTTTATTTGATGTACCTGCTAATTGTTGTATTGCCTACCTGTTTGTATTTGGTGGGGTGCCCGCTGTGTGGGGCTTGAATAAAATATTTTTCTTTTTTTCTTTCCTTCTTTCTTTCTTTCTTTCTTTCTTTCTTTCTTTCTTTCAATGACTTTTCTATGCTTTTCGAAGTTATGTGTTATAGGACCTAAACATAAATTGGCGAAATGTGTGTGCTAGCACCTAGATTATGATATATTATAGCAAAAGAACATTATTCATCCAGACAAAATAAGATTTCAGCTTGCATACATATTCATACAAGAAGAAAACGAGCAAAACCAGTCTTGTCAAAACGGCCATCATAGCGTGCCACAACTATAGTAAAAGATAAAAGTATTACATAACATAACATATAATCACACCTTTATCCCCGGAGGCTTAGACAGAGGTGAATTAACACTCACATTTCACCAATCATTGTTTTCTGTCCCAAGTCTATTGCCGTATTTCGAGCACTACTGTCGACTCAGAAAATGCATCTGAGGTTGAGCCTGGGCTGTATATATCTGTCTGATGTTAAACAGCCCTTTTTTTTACGTGCGCAAAATCCCCATGGATAAGCCCCCCCTCCACCGAAGCCGGTGGACAAGGTTATGTCGGACTCGAACCGACCATGCGCGCCGCCTCTGGGTCGTTTTTGGTTGCCGAAGGTGAGGTTGACAGGCATATATATTGAAGGAGGTAGGACACGGCGGTATTTCCGCCCGATTGAGCAGTCCGATTGGGGAAGTACCTCCGCCCTACAGAATACCGCGGTTATAATAACTTCGTGTTGTGTTCCTAGCGGTGAGTAGGGTAGCCAGAGCTCACTAGAGAATTTGTGCTGTCACTGGGAAGACTAAAGGCTTGTCCTGATTTGTCTTTTACTGACGGCACAGAAACTCGTACTTACAGGGTTGGCAGCACGACTGTGACTCTCTGGTGTTACAGACGTCCATAGGCCACGGTAACTACTTTCCATCAGGAGTGCCGTGTGCTTGTCTGCCAACCAAGTGGTATAAAAAAAAAATATATATCCCTTGCACACAGACCTTCCCAAGGCCATCTCCCACGATCTGGCCCTCTCCTCGGGTACCAGCCCTATCTCTTAGTCGCCTTGTACGACTCCGCACGGGAAGAGATGGGGTGGTCCAAATTATCATAAAATAACACGCAATAAATCGCCATTGAATTCATTAAAAACAGTTTTATTTCCATCAATTATCCATGGTTAAGCTCTACCAGCAATTTTACCGTAAATCTGTGCCATTTCTGGAAACTCATCAGCTATTATATCATTCTCATTAAAATATTTTATTCTCTCGTCAGTATCTTTATACATATCTTTGCCGGCATATTCCATATTTTTATTATCTTTATCTTCACTTACATCTTTTATCTCACCATCTATATCAATACTTTCTTCTTTTTTCGTTATACTTTGAGTTACTGAGTTGAAATCACGAGCTTCTGTTATATCATCTCTTGTTCTGAGTATATGATCTATATTTGCTATTGCTTTATCGCCTGCGTAGTCAATTGCAGTTGTACGCACAATGTTACGAAATGTAGTCTTTCTTATAGTTTCAGTTGTGTTGATGCTTTCTGCGGGTTAAAATGTCAATAGAATACTTTGTCTTTATTACAAATGAGGTAAGAAAGTAGAAATCAATCAAACATTTCAATAAAATAGTCAATAAATTTTGCAGTCATCGTTCTATCAGAATCAGAATGTTATATGACACGACGATATTTCCGTCACAATTGAGCAGTCCGACTGGGATAGTACCTCCACCCTACAGAATACCGCGGCTATAATAATCTCGTTTTGTGTTTTTTTCGGTAAGTAGGATAGCCACAACTCACTTGAGAGTTTTTATGCTGTCAGTGGAAAGACCAAAGGCTTGTCCTGATTTTGTCTTCTGCACTGACGGCACAGAAAATCTCTGTTATTACAGGGTCGGCAGCACGGATGTCTCCCCTGGTGTTAGTTTTTTTTATTTACATAGGACACGCCAACTTGACTTCACTTCACCTACACACGCCCATAGGTCACAGTAACCACTTTCCATCAAGGGGCCCTTCTGATTGTCAGCCGCCAAAGTTGTATTAAAAAAATCTTATTGTTAATTAGGGAAATAACAAATTCTAAAGTGCATGTGTATTATCTGTCTGGTGTTAAACAGCCCTATCTCTTAGTAGCCTTGTACAACACCGCATGGGAAGTGATGGGGTGGCCCAAATTCTACTCTGCCGGGAACCACGCGTCGTCGTCATTTTTTTTATATACGACGCGCCAACTTGACTTCATGTCGCCTGATGGTAAGCTAAAGGCAAAGTCTCAGAAAAGAGGGTCACCATTACAGACACTAAGTGTTACAATGCTGGCACCCAGCTTGACGGGCTCATCAGATGCTTTTTTACACCCCGCTTAAAGGACTGTAGGAAGAAGAGAACACGTGTGCTGGTAATGAATTCCAGGTCTTGGTGGTGCGGCAAAGAAAAGAGTCTCCGAACCGCTTGGTTCTTGCTCGTATATTCTGCACAGTGTGAGTGATTCTTAATATCTCACTTAATATGGACTCTCACTTACCTATATCATTAATATAGTCGTTCTTAAAGTCAAATGAAGTCCTCTCTTCGTTATGTTTTCTTGCATTATGTTTCCACCTCGCATAATAGTTTTCAACTGATGACTTCTTACCGACCTTCTTTGCTTTTGGTTCCCATACCTGCAGTTCCTCATCACTATCCACAGATTCTTCACTTTTGTCTTGGTCTGAATGTAGACGTGTTTGAATTTCATAAGTGGAATAAACTTTTTCGTGTTTCGTATTTGCTATCCTAGGTTGATATGAAACGAGTGGCTTAAATCTATTTTCTTTACTGTATATACTTGTACAACTCTTATTGAAATATTTATCTGCAAAAGAAGTTTCATTGTTGTTAAGTGTATTGTTATCTTGTAAATAATGTACGGGTTTGAGATCGTTTGTTTCTCTATTTGTGTTAGAATCATGCCAGTCTTCATTTTTGCTATTGGACTCTTCAGAATTAGAGTTATGTATAGTTTGATAATTTATCTTACGAATGCTTTTATTTGATTCATTATGATATTTATCTCCAGTGCTTTCTCTAACTCGAACTTTCTTTGTGATCTCTTTTGTGCTATCTACATTAGTAGTATTCTGTTTGTCATCGAATTTAATATTCGAAACTGTTATATTCTCATTAGATTCTTTATTTTGACCATTCAAAATTTGATATTTGACTTCTTTGACCTCTGTTTTATCATTCAAAGTATTTACTATTTTGTTGTCACTATTTATCTGACTTTCTATATGTTCATTTGTAATTTCAGGATTTTGAACTGCATAAGAGTTGTTGAAAACAGTAAGTGAGCTGTTAGTAGCTGTAATATTATTTATTATATTTCTACTAAAAGAAATTTTTGGTTCTGCCTTCGCAAAATCATCAGATGAACCACTTTCTAATGAAACAATAGAGTCTCTTAAGAAACGCCGTTGATTTTTATATGAATTATCCGTAGGAGAGGATAGGAGTCTGGTTGAGGGTTTAGCAGATTTAGACAATCTAAATTTCTTTTTTAGACGTATAAGTTTTTCTGAAGATGTCTCTTTGCCTGTCGAAAATCTGATTGGATTGTTTAACTGCGCTTGAAATTTCTTTGTAGCTGCTCCGTGTCTGAAATGTATACTTTCAGATATTATTCTATATTGGTTCGGAAGATGACTGAAAATTACTTCATCTTCCTTCTGAATACTGCCCTGATCGCATAATTTGGAACCAGCGCAACATGTGTGCTTTTCCCATTCATTTCTCAATTACACTCAATTACTTCCTAACCATATAATCTTCCACACGATTGATTCATCTTCTCTTTAGTCATATTCTCCCTTAGAACCATTCACTGCCATACACAATGCCTTCCTTACGACATTAGTTTCATCCCTACGCATTACATGTCCGAACCAGGACAAACGATATTCTAAATGTAGTAAAGATGATTGGTGCTAAAGTCAAACTTCCTCCAATGTACTTATTCCTAATCTTATCCATTCTTATAACACTACTCAGCCGTCTTTCAACAGTCACCTTTACAAGCCAGTTCTCCGATCCATACAGGAAATACAGAAAAATACTTACATTCTCTCTTTAATTTTACTGTTTCGCATCGTTGGAGAATTTACCATCCCAACTTCAAAAGTAGCACCTAATTTTTTAACCAATCTTATAGCTTTGAGTCTTTTTGGCTTTGGGGTACCGCTGATGTCAGCTTCCTGCCAATCATATCTTACGCTATCCTCTGGATTTCTGTGCGATAACTTTCGTCTTCCCTCCAAACGCTTCGTCGAAGTCCATGCAGATACAAACTCGGGGTATAGAGTCATAAAAGTTAGTTTCTTTTTTCTTACTTCTGTAGTCAAATACTCGTAAGCATCTGTCTCATATTTCAAATTTATATTATGTTTTGTATATGATCTAGCCGTTTTAGAGTTTTTAGCAGTTCTAGATGGGATATGACTTGCCTGTTCAATATTGTTTAGTTTAGCAGTAATTTTAGTCATAACTTTCTGTGCGTTTTCAAAAACGTCCATAGCTTTTAAGTGTTTTTTTAATTTTATAATACCAGTTTTATTAAGTATCGGTGAAGTAGTATTTACTACTCCTAGAATTTTAGGAAGATATAAACTTTTAAGTGTTAATTTATTCTCATCACTTCTTAAATTAATAGTCTGATCATATTTTAGACCTAATTCTAAATATCTATCGTTTTCTTTAAGAATAATTCGCTTATTCACGTCATTGTCTGTAGGTTGAATCGTAAATTCTTTTTTTTTAAATTTGGATGTTTTAACAAGCTCCTTAGCTCTTGATGGCAGCTGTCCCGACAGTTTACTCCAATATTCATCTATTTGTAACTTCAACGCTCTCCTAGCATTTTGATTTAACTTAGTATAATAATCAAATACAACAGATCTAATCCCATCTCTTACTATTTTTACAAGATCTAAATTCTTTCTAGATTTCATTCTATAAGCATCTAAATTGATCAAGAAATTATGAAACAATTCTATAGAATCTTGTCTGTACAACGAATTGATGACATCAATTAGATCTTTTTCATTTCTGTCGTATTGTTTCTTTTTCATTTTGTTAGCTATAGCTTCGAGTTTTGTTTTTATTACAGCACCCGTTTGAGTTTTGATATCTTTGAGTAGACCAGATAGGTATATTCTTAACGCTAAATTCTCTGTTAGCTCGTGAAATTTACAACCTCTGTAATGATAGCTTGTTGCCTCATTACTGAAGGTAGCGGAAAAGTTTTCTAAATCGGTATCGTCATATTTATTTAGTTTTGTTATTACATCTTGAATGAAGTCTGTAAACTTTTCAAACTTTAAACTGTCGTTCATGGCACGTCGTGAGTTCCTATTGTTTTCAAAAACATTTTTCATTTTGCTTATGACTCTTTGAACTCTATTTAAGAAGTGGATATTTTCAGCATTGTCAGAATTGTTCGACCCCAGAGCTTTTTCGAGCGTTGATTTTACTATGTTGACTGTATTTTTTGCATCTGATGCCATATTAGTTGCTACGAAAATCAATTATGACAAGTTTATGCATATTAGAATAACCTAATAAGATATTGAGAGGGCTGGTTTATTCCTTGCGCAAAGGATTGGTATTGTCATTCAACGTGGCAATGCCGCCAGACTTCTAGCCACCCTCCCGGTTGACATCGATGGGGAGGAATTCTTTGATGCCTGAACGGACATGCCAACTTGACTTCACCCGTATAGTTTTTATATTTTATTTTTGTTACCCTCATGTGCATTATGTATATATACGGCACAGAAACTCTCTGTACTTACAGGGTCGGCAGCGCGAGTGTGACTCCCCTGGTGTTGCACACGCCCATGGGTAACGGTAACCACTTCCACTAACTAAACCTAGGTAACTCGATAAACCTAGAATAAGAAATTACTATGGTGAAAGAATGTCTTCGTATATAGTTCCACATATATATAATAAAATTAACTTGTTACGACAATTACCCAAATTAAGTTTATATACATTGAAAAACGAACTAAGGGATTTTTTGTTGGACAATGGTGAGAGTGAAATGTGTGAAAGAGGGGATAACGCGTACATATAAATATTAAAATAAATACAAATATATTTTGCAAGGCAAATAAATACATATAAATTTGTAGTGTTTTTATAGGATAGTTGTAAACAACATTTTTTGAGCGCTTATCTCGCCAACAAGCGTAATAGCTTGGCGAGTACTTAAATTTAAGAAACATGTAACAAATTATGGAAATAAATAAATAAAAAAAATTTAAAAAAAAAATTTGTTGAGCCGTGATTGATTTCTTGAGTTTTTTTTTATTTTTTTATACCACCTTGATGGCAGACAAGCACACGGCCCACCTGATGGCAAGTGGTTACCGGGGCCTATGGATGTGTGCAACACCAGAGGAGCCACACTCGCGCCGCCGACCCTGCAAGCACAGACCCTCTGTGCCGTCAGTTTAGAAGACAAAGCAGGACAAGCACTTAGTCCTCCCACTGACAGCACGAATTCTCCAGTGAGCTCTGGCTACCCTACTCACCCCTGGCAACACAACAGGAAGTTATTATGGCCGCGGTAAACAATGTAAAAGTTGTTATGAATGAATAAATAAATAAAAAAATAAAAAATGTTCTGTAGGGCGGAGGTACTTCCCCAGTCGGACTGCTCAATTGTGCGGAAATACCGGTTTAAAAAAAGAAACTATGTTTCCTCCGCCAGGTGAAGGTAGGAGAAGAAGTGATTCCCACCTTCCCGGGGGTAAGATACCGGCACCGTGGTGACTACACCCGAGGGGGTTATCTAGAACCGGAGATAGCCCTGCATCATCCGGGATGTGAGGGATATTATGTTGTGGGGACAGGAATGCTGACGTCGAAAATATGTGGCACACGTCCGAGCGCCTGGCGCGCTCACCAGTCGCTTCAATCCGGGCAGTAGGTTGAACACGTCCACTTTAAGTAATAACCTTTGTAACCCTGGTAACCTTGTGTAACCAAAAATGACCGCCCTACAAAATACCGTGGCTATAATAACTTCGTGTTGTGTTTCCATCGGTGAGTAAGGTAGCCAGAGCTCACTGGAGAATTTGTGCTGTCATTGGAAGACCAAAGGCTTGTTCTGTTTTGTCTTCTACTGACGGCACAGAAACTCTGTACTTAAAGGGTTGGCAGCGCGACTTTGACTCCTCTGGTGTTACAAGCGTCCATAGACCACGGTAACCACTTTCCATCAGGTGGGTCGTGCGCTTGTCTGCCACCTAAGTGGTATAAATAAATAATTGAGTTCAGTAAACATTTAACTATTCCTTCTGACTTTCTCTCTCGTGACAATTACCCGACAATAGAGACACCCCAACAATGCCTTAGGCAATTACACCCTTGAGTCAAAGGGACTCAGTGCAAAGATGTCTGACTCGCCGGTGATGAGAAACCTTTCGGCCTTAGGAGGAACTTTGCCTCACTGTATCGGTATCCGAAAACGGTGAGTTTGTGCTTAAGTGCGATAATGAAGCGTGTAATTTTAGTTTAAATACATACATTCTATTCGCCTATGTACTAGATTACTTATAAAAAAACTAATACAGGTACAACATACCTGTAGTCAATAAAAATCCATTTACAAAAAGCCATCTGATTCCTAACATTTTACGAGTGTACATTTTTATTTCTGAAACAATATAATATTTCTTTGCAACATTTCTTATCAATTATGTTTAGTTATTTGTAGCGAAAAACAATGTTGACTTCATTTTCAAACACCGGATATTATATTGAATTTAGATAAACTTATATTGAGTATTTGTTTGGTAACCTAATTTAATATTTTAAGTATTCAAACTATCACGGTCATTCACATTAGTATTAGAGCACTATCGGGATATTTACCATGTTCATGCCGCGTACAGAAATATCGGAAACTCTAAACAATACAACCTGGTAAACATACAGATAGTTCATATATATATTTAAATAAAATTTTTTAATAACAACTTACGAGGTAGGTAGGTAAGTAAATTGTATGACAATAAAATATTTCTATCGATAGTAAAATACAATTTAATGTGATGATTGTAGGTATATTTTATGACTTTACCACAACTAGCCAATGTTAACGTGATGTGAAAAGTTATTCGGTGAAAAGATTGTTTTTTTAGATGAAATTGTACCGTCAAAAGAAAAAGATACATTATTGATTGTTTGTGTGGTGACGGAGAAAGAATACAAGTATCACCATCCCATCTCATTCGAAGGGTGTCGTAAGAGGCGACTAATGGAAACATACGCAAACCATATCACTGCGAGAGAAGGACATCTCGAAATAAAACCCTGTACCAACCCGTCTGACCAGCGTGGAAACAGTAGGCCAAAGCCTCCCAACATTGGGAGAGGCCTAGTCCAGCAGTGGAGTGCGATGGGCTAGTTGAAATTGATTCTCAAGCAAAGTTGATTGGATGTGACATCAACCACAAGAGACATGAATTTAATATAAATAGGTATATTATAAGGATACAGTTGAAAGACAATAAAAAAGATATGCCTGTCAACATCACATCCGGAAACCAACAATGACCCACATGTGCCGTGCGTTTTAATCGGTTCGAGTCCGACATAACCTCTCCCACCAGCTCCAGCGGAGAGGTATCCGTGGGGATTTTCTTAGTACGTAAAAAAACCTACCTGATTCCCGAAGTAGTAGTCAATTATATTTCATTTTCATAAAATCAATTACTATTTCAGGCAAACAATGAAACTAAATAGTGATTCAATATTATTTGCCAACGATTATGTGAAAATTTGCATGCCACAGTCTGCGGCTAAACATGCTGTATTTATATATATATGTAAGACCTTATGTTACCATGTTTATGAGCAAATAAAAATTATTCTATTCTATTCTATAAGGACCTGGGAATTAAGGAGCTGGCAGTCAAGTACCTCTTAGTCAAGGAGCTGACAGTCAAGGGCCTGGTAGCCATAGACAATGCAGTCAAGGACCTGGTAATAACAGATTAGGCAGTCTTATCCATTAACCTGGAATAACCTGAGACGGTGCGCACTGTGCGGTATGAAAGAAACTTCATCCCACGCACACTCAAGCTGTGGAATGACCTCCCTGCTGCGGTTTTCCCAAGCGCCTACAATATGGGGTTCTTCAAGAGGGGCATCAGAAGGTTTCTTCATGGTCGGCATCGCGAGTGTGACACCCCTGGTGTTGCATACGTCCATAGGCCACGGTAACCGCTTCCCATCAGGTGGGCCGTGTGCTTGTCTGCCAACTAAGTGGTATAAAAAAAAAAATCTGTAAAATTGTAAACCACTCTCATACCACCAAATTTAAAGTCCTAAATTAAGTGAAAAAGGTTAGGTATTACATTTTTTTAATCAGTTTTCAAGATGTCAGTCACCGGCGCAGCTATAGGTGGGCAAGCCGGTGCGGTGCACTGGGACCCCCAAGCTCAGTGTCCCTTCGGACCCAAAATAGTAAACCTCATATTGAACAAGCGAAAAAATCTTACTTTCGGAATGCGAAAATGCGTTGCAATACAAATCAAATTTATGACTGACTAGCGACCCGCCCCGGCTTCGCACGGGTGCAATGCTGATACTAAATACACTACAGAAAAACTGTGAACGTTGTATCGCCGGTACCGCAAACGCTACGTCCCGCCATTTTTAAATCTGTAATATCTTCGATTATTCTATTCATTTAAATCAACAATGTATTTTAAATCAACAATGTATTTAAGGTATTAAATTTTATAAGGATTACTGATGTATTGGTTAAAATCGCTTCGAATATTATCCATTATTTGTCGTAAAAATTAAAATGAGATAAAACTGTTTATGTGGGATTCGGTGACTCTTTCCTCTGTCGCACCATTAAAACCTGGAATTCATTACCAGCTCACGTGTTTCCTTCTTCCTACAGTCCCGGGTACTTTTAGCGGGGCGTTAAGAAGCATATGATGAGGCCTCCATGCTGAGTGTCGCCATTGTCACACGGTATGTGTAAGTAATGGAGACCCTCTTTCTGAGACTTTGCCTTCAGCTTACCATCAGGCAAGGCGAAGTCTAATTGACGTGTTCTATAAAAAAAAATATCCATAAGAGATAGACATATACCATCGTGGAGTTTTCTGTAGACCTTTTCAATGTGTACAATACTTAGTACATTAATTTGATAAATATCTGGTAAGGTTCAGCTTGCGTTTGCAATGTAAGCGGATTTTTTATTATTATTTACGACATCACATTAGAAACCTCAAAAATAACAGTATTTCTCCACTATTTAATGGATGCTATTATACATATAAACCTTCCTCTTCAATCACTCTATCTATTAAGAAAACCACATCAAAATCCGGTGCGTAGTTTAGAGACATAGGCACAGAGAAAGCGACTTTGTTTTATACTATGTAGTGATGATAATCACGCTCTAATCATGGTAACTCATACGAAAGAACTTGTAGGGAATTTTGTGCTGTGTTGAGAGGTTCGTCAGCACGTTTGGGAGGTCCCTGAGCCCTTAGGAGGCCCTCAAGCTCAGTGGCCAGAAAGTAATACTACTTATTAGTCCTGTGTACAGTAGACCTCACGAGCGCCTTTTGTCATATTTTTCTGATACCATTAATCAATCAAAGTATGAATTTCATTTATTCAGTTTAGGCACACAAAGACCACATATGAACGTCAATATTTTACAATTATGTTAAGAAATATTAAAACATAACATAACATAAACTCACGCCTATATCCCGAAGGAGAGGTGCTAGCACCCACATTTCGCAAGTTTATGTTTAGGTGCCAATGTGGTGGCGAGCCTATTGCCATTAACCGGGCACTTATAAACCTGCGATAAATACACACATAACTTCGAAAAGCATTGAAAACTCATTGGTGTGTACCATGGTAAAACCTGGGATTGAACCCAAGACCTCGTCTCGGCAGTTCATCACCCGTACCACTAGGCTACCGCTTATAATAATAACAAGTCAATAAATAATAAAAACATTTCTTTTCTAACATATTTATTAAGATATGTTATATGCTAATATAATATAGTAAAGAATGAAAGACAGTGAAGATAGATTGAAAAAAGTGAAGGCTCAAGACGAGACTTCAACCCACGACCAATCCTTTACAGGGAGAATACTATTACCAATGAGCTATAGAGTCACACATCTTGGATGTTTAAAATTCTCCTTATACATGTACAACCGTGTTGTGGAGACGGTGGCGCCATCTACCGATGTTTTTACGACTTCTTCATCCTAGCGTTAATTCCAGTCTCATCCGGAGGTTTCAATCAAAGAATCAATTTCATTTATTCACTTTAGGCACACAAAGAGCACTATGAACGTCAAAATTTTACAATTATGTATGTCAAGAAATAATATAAAATATTAAATGATGTAAAAATAAACCATTGGAAAATGATTCTTTCGCTGGTTCGGTAGATTAGTTCTACTGAGAAGATACCAGCAAGAAACTCAGCGAACTACATTAGAACTAGATTATTTTTCTGTTTTAAATTTGCTTTAGTTTACAATTTATTTTGTGCGAGCAAGCAAGAGACTTATGTTGACCACGCATTAACATCATTGAGGTACTCGTCCACTTTATAGTAACCTTTACTCATTAAAGTTTTTTTCACTTCTTTTTTAAATTTATTTATTGGCATATTAATCAAGTCTTGAGGAATTTTATTAAATATTTTTATGTTATATATTTCACTTCGAAGTCTAGGGTCCGCTCTACCATCTGACCTCCACAACCCAAAGACAATATCGAAGTATTGCAGCTAGACCAGTCGTTGGACTTCTTAAGGCTTCACCTGCCCGTAACGACTGCCAGAGATCGTATGGCGACCGGAACCAACGGCTGAACGTGCTCTCCGAGGCACTTATTCATGCATACGAATATTTGCACTAAGCAGAGATCGAACCCGCACCTCCTGTGTAGCTGCCGCGTTCACTACCCACACGCCACTGAGGCTGCCTTCTTACGAACTATCGGAAACAATAAATGATGTCACAATCATTTGTAAGAATAGTTTTTGCTGTTTTATTGATAATTTCTTTAGTTTCTGCGTGACTCCCGGCAGAGTAGAATTACGGCCACCCCATCTCTTCCATTGCGGTGTCGTACAAAGCGACTAAGGGATAGGGCTGTTTAACATCAGACAGATATATACAGCTCAGACTCAGCCTCAGATGCATGGCTCGAGTCAACAATAGTGCCCGGAATACGTCAATAGGTTCACCCCCTATTACGTAGGACCGAATACAATTATTGGTGAAATGTGAGTGTTAATTCACGTCTGCCTAACCCTCCAGGGATAAAGGCGAGATTATATGTATTATAATTATGTATGTTCTTTAGTTTTCACTTTTTGCAACCCAAATGAATAACAGATTACTTTATTTAAAATTTTATCAATTTAACATGTTATGGTGTAGCGGTGTTCTGGGCAGATTACTCTCTGGTTAAGCTGGTTCTGGTGTATCTGGAGACAAAAAAAGAGATAAAATGAGATTGAGAGAAAAAATATAAGTACTACAAGACTGTTGAGTGAACTTTAACTTCAACTTTATACCACTCGGTCGGTAGACAAGCACACGGCCCACCTAATGGAAAGTGCTTACCATGGCGGACGTGTGCAACACCAAGGGAGTCACACTCGCGCTGCCAACCCTGTAAGCACAAGAGTTTCTGTGTCGTCAGTATAAAAGACAAGCTTTTGATCTTCCCACTGACAGCACAAAAACTCTCCAGTGAGTTCTGGCTACCCTACTCACCGCCGGGAATACAACTTGAGGTTATTATGGCCGCAGTATTCTGTAGGGTGGAGGTACTTCCCCAGTCGGACTGCTCAATTGGACGGAAATACCACCGTGTCCTACCTCCTTATTGGAGTGGTTTTACCAAGTAATTAGTATAAAAAGGGAGACAAAATTAATAAATGAAATTTTAATCATTTAGTGTGCTAACTATTCAAAATCGATAAGATGGAAAAAATGGAAACGGTCCAGGCGGGGCTCGAACCCACGACCTGTCCACACATGATTATAAATTTAAAACTACTGGTCCGAACTATATCAAATATGTATTGATCAAATGGCAATTATTCTGCAAAGAACTTTAAAAAAAAACACGTACATTTTTTACGGATCAAAGAATCAAAGAATCAATTTCATTTATTCAGTTTAGGCACATAAAAAGCACGTATGAACATCATAATTTTACAATTATGTATGTCAAGAAATAATATAAAAATATTAAATAATGTAAAAATAAACCATTGCAAAATGATTCTTTCGCTGGTTCGGTAGATTAGTTCTACTGAGAAGAGCAAGAAACTCAGCGAACTACATTAGAACTAGATTATTTTTCTTTTTTAAATTTGCTTTAGTTTACAATTTATTTTGTGCGCGCAAGCAAGAGACTTATGTAGACCACGCATTAACATCATTAAGGTACCCCCTCTACCGGAGCCAGTGGGAGAGGTTATGTCGGACTCGAACTGACCAAAATGCACGACGCCTGTGGGTCGTTTTTGATTGCCGAGGGTGAGGTTAACAGGCATATCCCTCGCACCCCGGCCGACCCAGGGCCACTTCCCTCGATCTGGCCCTCTACTCGGATGTGGGGACCACAGAGTCTCCAACTCGTCCCCGGAAATGGGGAGGCCTGCTTCTGCCCTCGCGTACTTAAATCTGAATAACCGGTGTACTTAATTATATAAAACAAAAATACCAATCTAATTGAACTCCTGTACCTCCTCCTTTTTGGAAGTCGGTTAAAAATACTTACTGCCGAGAGACGCACCAGGACCGCCGGAATGAATATTTTTCGGCAAAATTTCCCCTGAAAAATGTTAAGTTCATCAAAACAACTGTTAGTGATAGGCCGGCCATTGTGCATTTAACTGTAACTTTAATTATGACTGTTGTAAATCTATACTAATATTATAAAGAGGAAAGATTTATATTTTTGTGTGTAACGAATAAACACAAAAAGTATTGGACCGATTTTAATAATTCTTTTTTCATTAGAAAGCTACATTCTTCGTGAGTAACATAGGCTACTTTTTATGCCGATATTCCCATGGGATCAGGATTTACGCGGGTGAAACCGCGGCGCGGTGCTAGTCTTTTATAATATTGGTGTGCAATAAAGAATTATCTATCTATGTAACAACAAGAGTAAATTAAGATATAATATTGTTACGTTTCCATACCTCAAAAGGAATAATTTATACATATTTGAACCGCACTAATTAAGCCCTTTCAGTTGATACCAAACACGATTTATTTTTATACTACTTCGGTGGCTGACAAGCGCACGGCCCACCTGATAGAAAGTGGTTACCGTGGCCTATGGACGTGTGTAACACCAGAGAAGCCACACTCGCGCTGCCGACCCTATAAGCACAGAGTTTATGTGCCGTCAGTGTAGAGGACAAAGCAGGACAAGCCTTTAGTCATCCCACTGACAGCACAAATTCTCCAGTGAGCTCTGGCTACCCTACTCACCGCTGGGAACGCAACACGAAGTTATTATAACCCCGGTATTCTGTAGGTTTCCACTCGGAGTGCTCAATTGGGCGAAAATACCGCCGTGTCCTACCTCCTATCAACTATGTTTAACTCAAATTTATTTTTTATCACAGTACTTTATGGCGGCTACAGGGCGCCATATTAGATTTAGTGACATGTTATATATCCTATAACCAGCAGACGACTAAGATACTTCTAAGGATACCTCATTTGTCCAGTTCTAATAAGTGGTTGAGGAGCTATGAGGGAACAAATGAATCTACATACGTACATATATGTATAGCTTGCCAAAATCATAACACTCCTTTTGCTTCGTAGTCGGTTAAAAACGGAACTGTCTGTCTGTCTGTGAATGCCTTTTTTCTAAGGAATGAGTGGAGGGGAGGTATCAAGTGGAAATTCATACCCCATACCATTTGTATATCAATGCCCCATACTCTGGTTCATAATGTCTTGAGACTGAGCATAAATCAAACTTCTATGTCAACGCCTTCAACATATAATTACGGTTTACGTACTTAGCTTAAGTTACGGAACCTTCGGTGCGCGAGTCCGACTCGCGCTTGACCGGCTTTTTTATCATTATATTGTGGTTACCAGCCGAGTAGAATTAGGGCCACTTCCCATGCGGTGTCGTACAAGGCGACTAAGAGATAGGGCTGTTTAACATCAGACAAATATTAGGTCTTCACCTATGAAATCGCCGAAATATTCTTACAGATTCATGAGTTCGTTATTCCTGTAATTTAATAGCTATTTCCATTATTTTCATTTTTATGAGAGTTGATTTTAAGATTTTACAACTCTACGTAGACATACTGCCAAGTATTTTACACGTGCAGCCTGTGGACCAACTATACGCAGCGTACCGTCAGCGCTTTACGTGTCCTATATAATAATGGCTATAGAATGCTGATGGGGTTGCCTCGCTTCTGCAGTGCTTCAGGTATGTTTGCGCAAAGTCATACAAATGATTTCGCTGCAATATGGCGCAAAAAAACAGCCTCCTTGCTCTGCAGAGTTCGGGCCAGCTCCAACAGTATTTTGCAAATGTTTGCTGAAAGGCACGACTCGCCTGTTTTGAACCATTGTACGCGTAGATGTATGTATGCCGTACAATTGGTCTCTAAATAGTTTTAGTTTAGTTTTAAAATGTCATTTAATTTATTTACTAATATAGTCCTAAGTATATTGTTACTAACAAAATATGAATCAATGCGTTCGAAATAAAATATATTTTATTTTATTTCTTTTTTATTTATTAAATTTTATTTTTATTGGTCGCTTGATAAATTAATATCGATCTTCAAAAACAGTACTTCCTAAATGCTATCATCCATTTTGATGATAAATTTCGTGTTGGTGTAGTTAAGGTTCACTTTGCAATTGTGTACTGAGTCAATGAATAACAATAAATACGTCTTGTGTTTACGAGGTTTATTGGCAACTAAAATAAAAACTATCATACATTGCCTTATAATAGGCATTGAATGCAACATAGCCGCCCACCAAAGGACGACTAGTCCTTTCAAACAACATTACGAGCATTAGAAAATAACATTAAAGTGTAATTAAATTACTTAGCTGAATCAAATACTTCCTAATACTTATCAATGGGATCTTAATCTATAGCTGTATCAATCGATAAAGCACACAATTTTGTAATACATCGTCTTGTTACACTATCGCCGCTCTTTACACTGTACACTCTGGTTAAACCATCGGCGCCGGGGTGTTTGTCTATAATGCGACCAAGGAGCCATTTTCCCGGTGGGAGATTGTCTTGCTTGATGAGTACTATGTCTCCAGTTTTGAACTCTTCTTCACGTTTCAACCATTTTGGTCTCTGCTGAAGACGTGACAAGTACTCCCCTTGCCATCGGGCCCAGAAGTCGTTTACTAATTTTTGAGTGTACTGCCACCGTGTCAAATTACTCATTTTGGCTTCCTTTATATTAACATTTGGCACGGTGACCGGAGCTTCGGTTATTAAAAAATGCCCAGGTGTCAGCGGTTCCATGCTTACGTCGTCCATCGGACACAGCGGACGTGAATTCAAACAGGCCTCAATTTCGCAGAGAATCGTCGTCATTTCCTCGAACGTTAAATTGGTTTTCAAAATCCTTTTTAGGTGGTACTTCATGGATTTGACGCCGGCTTCCCATAGTCCTCCGAAGTTAGGCGAATATGCGGGTATAAAGTGCCATTGGGTTCCATCGTTAGCAAGCAATTTAGCCATTTCTCCATCAAACTGCAAGCGAGCTTCCTTCCATGCTTCGACAAGTTCCTTGTTAGCACCAATAAAGTTGCGTCCTTGATCACTCCATATATTGGCGCACCTTCCTCTGCGAGCGCAAAATCTTTTAAAGGCTCCAATGAATGCAGCTGAACTTAGGTCGCCAACCAATTCTAAATGAATTGCCTTCGTGGACATACAAACAAAAACAGCTACGTATGCTTTTCTGGTCTTATTTCCTCGGCCTTTACTCATTAATATTTGGAATGGTCCGGCGAAATCTACGGCTGCGTTGAGAAATGGTCGCGCGGGCTTCACACGCACACTAGGTAAGTTACCCATAACTTGAGTCCTCACTCTAGCATTTAATTTGGCACATAGCAGACAACGATGAATATACTGCTTCACCAATGCCTTTGCTCGCAGAATCCAGTAATTAGACCTCAGGTAAGTAAGCATCAATTGTGTTCCACCATGCAATGTCTTCGAGTGGGCTTCTGCTACGATCAAAAGCGTAAGTTTACTGTTTCGACCTAGAATGATTGGGTGCTTAGCTTCATCACTCATCTCTGCGTTTCTGAGCCGGCCGCCCACCCTGAGAACTCCATCTTCATCAAGGTAAGGATCTAACGACTTCAGGTTACTAGATTTTTTTACAGCTTTCTTTCTTTTCAAATGTTCTATCTCTTGTCCAAATTCTTCTTCTTGTGCTTTTTTTATACATATTTTCAAAGAAAGATGTAGTTCTTCAGTTTTTATTGTGTTATCTATATCTTTTAATGCCTTTTGTTTCAAGAATCGTCGGTAGTATGTTATTGTTCTAAGAAGCTCTAATAATGTGTCAAAATCATCAAATTGTGTTATTAATTTCTTTCCATTATCTTTGTTATCATTTGTTAACTTCAGATTTTGTAGAATAATCTTTTTCTTTTCTAAATCGACTTGTGTTGTGTTTGGTCTAGTGAACTGTATCTTGGTTTGTAGCCATTGTGGGCCGTTCCACCATAAATCACACTTCTTCAAATCAGCTACTAACATACCCCTTGATGCAATATCAGCTGGGTTGTCTTGTGTCTGTACATGGTGCCACTGGCTGCAATTTAAATTGGTTGTAATCTCTACAACTCGGTTAGCCACAAATGTCTTCCATCTATTAGGATCTCCAAGCAACCATGAAATGACAATCGACGAATCTGTCCAACCATAGATTTGAGATGCAGGTATCCTCATTGTTTGCCCGATTTGTTTGAGAAGTCTAGACAGAAGCAAGGCTGCGCATAATTCTAACCTGGGTAAAGATATCGTTTTCAGGGGAGCAACCCGAGTTCTTGCAGCAATGATAGTAATTTTGAAAGTACCATCTGGGCTCCTCACTCTGCAGTATGCTACAGCGCCATATGCCTTTATAGAAGCATCACTAAAGCCGTGGATTTCTATAGAATCTCTAGTGGACTTTGATGTGCCCATCCATCTGTTAATGTAAAGTTCATTTACATTTTGGAGATCACATCGTATTGTAGCCCATCTTTCTGCTAGTGTTTGGTTCACAGCTTGATCCCAGTCGACCTTCTCGATCCAGAGTTCCTGAATTAAAATTTTAGCCATTACTAGGCAAGGTGCAATCCATCCAAGTGGGTCAAATAACTTTTGAATATCGGAGAGAATGCTTCGCTTTGTGATCACGTCGTGAATAGGAGGTAAGTTTAAATTGTATTCAAACTTATCTGTTCCCAAATTCCATTGGATACCTAGTGCTTTTACTGTTCCATTAACATTCAGTTCCAGATGTGCATTGGATGATCTGTCCTTTGGATTGATTGTTTCCATGAAAGCTCCATTGTTAGATGACCATTTCTTCAGTTCAAATCCTCCTAAGTGTAGCAGATTTGTTAGATCTTGACTGAGTTGTATAGCTTCTGCTAGGGTATCTCCTCCTGACATGACGTCATCAACGTAAAAATCTTCGCGTAGTTTTCTAGCGGCTTCTGGATACTTATCACCTTCATCATCAGCTAGCTGCATGAGCGTTTTTACAGCAAGATATGGTGCAGAAGTGGTTCCAAATGTCACAGTCAAGAGTCTATAATGCTTGATGTCTTCTGAAGGGTCATTTCTCCAGAGAACTCTCAGAAAATCTGTATCTTCTTTATCTGCCCAGATCATCCTATACATTTTTTGAATGTCAGCTCCAAAACAAACAGCATGTGTTCGCCATCTAATGATTAATTGTCTCAAATCATCTTGTAGCACTGGGCCTGACAGGAGCTCGTCATTAAGTGAAACACCGTTGGAGTTTTTACATGATGCGTCGAACACGACACGTGTCTTTGTTGTTTCCTTGTCATTACGTACTACTGCATGATGTGGCAAGTAAACTGATTTGTTCTGTAATTCCTCTTTCGGTACTTCTTCGATATGTTTTAACTCCTTGTAATCATTTATAACCTTCGTATATTCTTCTTTAAGTTCTCTATTTTGAATAAATCTTCTTTCTAATTGTAACAGTCTTCGTTTTGCTATTTCTAGTGAATTTCCTTCTAATGATTTGGGTTGCATTATGTTGAAGGGTAATTTCACTACATATCTTCCATCTTTGTTTCGCTTATATGTCTTCTTGTATAAATCTTCGCATAATTGTTCCATTTGTGTTAGGCTTCTTTTCGAGTCTATATCAACTTCCCATATAGTTTTCAGTAAATCTTCTATAATTACTTCTTGCTTCATGGCCGTCAATGATTTCTCACGCGCGTTATGTTTTAGTTTTATTCCACCCATTAAAATCCATCCCAGGTGAGTATTTTGAGCACATGGTGTACCTGGTGGACCTTTAATGAGCCCTTGTTTCAATATTGCAGCGTATTCATCTACACCCAATAACAGATCGATAGGTTCTGAAGCATGATAATTTTGATCTGCAAGTTGGATGCCTGCTAGGTGTGGCCAATGAGTCTCCTTCATGGCGCTTGAGGGCACGTTAGAAGTCAAACGCTTGGACATCACGTAGGCTTTAATCGGCAATTTAAAGGTGTCTTCCCACTGTGACCATACTTCAATTTTGACTTCATGTTTGACCCTTACTTTCATTGATTCCATGCCGGAGACGATTAGATTTACTGACGATTTTTTTAGATTAAGGATTTGAGTTGCCCTTTCGCTAAGAAAACATGCTTGAGATCCAGAGTCTATTAGCGTTTTTAGAACAGTAGTGTACCCATGTTTGCTTTTCAAGATCACTACTGCCGTAGCCAATAGAGCTGTCTTCTGCTCAGAGTTATAGTGAGACGCAACCATCGTGTTGACCTTCTTCTCTTCTACATCTGGTTGGTTAGACGGCGTCGGCTGTTGTGATTCTGCTGGAGAAGTCGGCGTGTCTTTGTTCTTGGGTTTATGTAGAAGGGTGTGATGTCGTCTCTTACAGGTTCGGCAGGTCATTGGTATGCGGCATTTGAACACCGAATGACCCATCCCGAGACAGTTGTAGCAGAGTTTATTGATTCTTACATGATCTCCTCGTTCGTTAATATTCATTTTATTAAACACGTTGCAGTGACTCAGTGTGTGCACATCCTTACATAGGGTACATGATTTTTGTTTCTCATTTTCGGCGGTTATTGTGTGACAAACACGTTCCTTAGTGGCTTTGGTATAAGTGGTGGGGGTAACATTCTCAAGCGTTCGGAATTTGGCTTCTAAAAATGCACTCATTTCCTTCCACGTATATAACTCTGTAGAATTTGATGAGTAAGTAGCTCCTTCCCATTCTTTATGCGACTCCGGGTCCAACTTCTGCACCAACAGAAATATAATTAAAGGATTCCAGGAATCGGTAGGCACTTTCAGATTGTTTAAACTGTGTATCACTTCGTTGGTAGTATCTAGAAGTGATTTGAGCTGTGCCGCAGATTGATTGGTACACTTCTTTTGTGTAAATAAACGTTTGAGTAGTGCATTTACTATTGTACGCCTGTTGTCATACCGACCCATCAACATGCTCCATGCCATATTATAATTAGCTGCGGTTACCTTTATAGGATTAAGTAGTGATGCCGCTTCGCCCGAGAGACTAGTTTTCAAATAATGTAATTTTTCAACATCGCTCAATTTAGTACTATTGTGAATTAGTGACTCGTATAAGTCCTTATATGTGGGCCACTCGTCGTAGCTTCCGGAGAATGCTGGTAGTTGTATATGAGGTAACGACAGCGGAGCGCGAACTTCACTATCGCTAGATGTACGAGGCGCGGTTGCAGTACTTGCAGTCAACAAATCCTTTAGGTCACCCAGTATACATAGATACAAGTCTTCGTGGAGAAAGTACTCGTCATTCACAAAATAAGGAAGAATTGCACGTTGTTCTCTCGTTGTATTCTTCAACAGGTCTTGGTGAGCTTTCTTAAAAGTTTCCCAAAATTCTTCAACAGTAGAAATGCGAGTTTGTAAATAACCGGGTTTCGATAAACGTTCCTTGGGACACTTTTTTAAGTTTATCTGAGTTTTCTTCAGTGCTGACGCGATGTCTTCCAATATAGTCAGTGCTTGATCTGCTGTGGTCGCCATATTATATTATAGAACTCCAAAATCTTGTAATAAATCACTAATAATGATGTTTCTTTACGTAATTGTGCACAAAATTACGACGATTCTAGTAATATTTGCATTAAAAAAAATGCATCGGGCGTCGTCTTATCGCTCAGGAATGCGCTTCTTTTGTTCTCGCGGCGGCCGGTCCTACGATGCTCAGGTAGATCAATCCGGTTCGAATTCGACCATATGTTGGTGTAGTTAAGGTTTACTTTGCTTTTGGATACTGAGCCAATGAATAACAATAAATACGTCTTGTGTTTACGAGGTTTATTGGCAACTAAAATAAAAACTATCATACATTGCCTTATAATAGGCATTGAATGCAACATTTCGTATTACTTTTTTACAGCTGTCAATTTTCAAAAATATAATAAAGTGTTTGTTAGCTTAATGTTATCTCATTCATACGTAAAAAAATCATAATATTGGGATTTGTCATTCCTAAAAAAAATGCTAAACTGTTAGTGCTGTAAATTGGGTTTCCTCCAATTTCTTAAAAAAAAAAAGCAATTTCATATGTATCGACCGACCTATTATATACAGCCCGGACCTAGCCTCAGATGCATGGCTCGAGTCAACAATGGTGTATTTGAAAAAAAAAGACATAATATTTACCATCGTTAACGTCCGATGATGCAGCAGCAATCATGAACACTGCCAAAACCTGCACAAAGGAAATTATTCAAGTATACTGGATACTGGGCGCAAATTGCCGATGTTCAGGACACCAGGGAGAGAAATACCACTATAAAGAAGAAATCTAGGAGGTAGGACACGACTGTATTCCCTTCCCAAATGAGCAGTCCAACTGGAGAAGTATCTCCGCCCTACAGAACACCGTGGCCTTAATAACCTCGTGTTGTGTTCCCGGCGGTGAGCAGAGTAGTCAGAGCTTTAGTCACAGCTAACTGGAGAGTTTTAATGCTGTCAGTGGGAAGACCAAAGGCTTGCTCCGCTTTGTCTTCTGCACTGATGGTAAGAAACTCTATTATTATAGGGTCAGCAGCACGAGTGTAACACCCCTGGTGTCGCACACGTCCATAAGCCATGGTAGCCTCTTTCAGTTAGGTGGGCCGTCTTTTTTTTATACCACTTAGGTGGCAGCCAAGCACACGGCCCACCTGATGGAAAGTGATCACCGTGGTCTATGGACGCGTGCGAAACCAAGAGAGTCACACTCGCGCTGCCCTTTTTTCTACGTGCGCAGAATCCCCACAGATACCTCCCCACCGCAGCCGGTGGAAGAGGTTATGTCGGACTCGAACCGACTAAAACGCACGCCGCCTGTGGGTCGTTTTGGTTGCTGAAAGTGAGATTGACAGGCGTATCCCTCGCACCCCGCCGACCCAAGGCCATCTCTCACGATCTGGCCCTCTCCTCGGGTGTTTGGGGACTACAGATCCCAAACTCGTCCCATGAAACCGGGGAGGCGCGCCAGGCGCGTCGCCACCGTGGCTTGCTTCTGCTGCGGGTGACAGGCGGCCCCACCAGTCACCCTCAGGCCTGCGCTCATGGGGGGCGGAGGTCGTTCATCGACCTCCGACGCCCGAGTTGCCTTCGTAAGCAGGCAACTTGGCTTGCGATCCTTCGTCGCTCCCGCTCCGCCTCCTCCTTCACGAGCATTACTTGCTCGCAGAAGGAGGCACCGGCAACCCACGCATTCGCGCAGCGGACCATCGCCGCGCTGCCAACCCTGCAATCATTGAGAGTTTCTATGCAGTCAATGTAAAAGAAAAAGCTGGACAAGCTTTTGGTCTTTCCACTGACAGCACAAAAACCCTCCAGTGAGCTCTGGCTACCTTACTCACCGCCGGGAACACAATACGAGGTTATTATAGCCGCGGTATTCTGTAGTGCGGAGGTACTTCCCCAGTCGGACTGCTCAATTGGACGGAAATACCGTCGTATCCTACCTCCTCCGTCTGCCAACTAAGCCGTATAAAAAAATAACTTACCATTAAAAAGAGGGCGTGGAAGAATTTCATTATTACGCTTGGCTTTCTCTTCAGTGAATGTTAACACCTCACATGTTAGCTCTTATATATTGGGGGAATCACTCGTTCAATTACAAATATATGCTAATTGTTTGATACCCATTTCAATTGGTTGCTAGATAACTATAGCTAGGTAATGCAATAACATTGAAAAGAATTGATGCGACTGTACATAATTTTTATTTATTTATTTATTCAACTTTATGCACAGTAATTTTGTACAAAGGCGGACTTAATGCCAAAGGCATTATCTAACAGTCAAACTTAGGGTGATGCAGAGATACATTGAGGTAGGTGCAGGCAAATTAATAATCCATTTATTATCATATTGTCTATGTTCACAATAATAATACATACATTATACATACACACTATAATGCATAAGAAATTCATACACATACTTTTATATATATTAGGTACTTATATATTTTGTATAAAATATACTTATCTATCTATCTATATATATAAAAATTCTGTACAAGGTTCTTACAGAAAAAATATTAAGAAAATCTCTCAGAAAGATTGAAAAATATACCTACATTTAATTTTGCATATTTTAAAAAAGCTCGTTACGAATGTCAATGTCATTCAAGTCAATAAAGTAGTGCATCAAATTTACGCTAAGGCGGTACGAAGTTCGCCGGGTCAGCTAGTATAACATAAACTTACCTATACTTATATAATTAATTATACATAATGATAAATTATATCTAACATTGAGGTTTTACACATTACTGTGACTACAGTCCGTCAAATCTAAGAAGTACCGTTTGACAGTTCTGACAATTGAATGATAGGGATGGGATGAAAAAATCGATTACTATAATATCCGAACTTTAAGAGATCGATTACTATAATATCCGAATTTTAAGAAATCAATTGTTATAATTAAATAAAAGAAATGTTTAGGATATTTTTTTATTCACTACTAGTACTAGTATCGTCGTCTTCGTCATTTAAATTAATGACCAGTTGATTGTCCATTACATTATCAAAGTGTACGTCTCTTTCGAAGTCGTCCATTATTATTTTCTTTGTTTTTTGTACTACTTTACTCCAATCTTCCTGTGTAACTTGGGCACATGCTTCCTTTAATAAACCTTCCATTTTCTTGACACTGAAGGGTGGTTTTGTGTTGTGTCTTGCTGCATAACCTGTAAAACAATAATGTAACTATTTGATAGCAGACGAAAACCATTGTTTAAATTATAAATGTTAGAAGTACTCGTGTTATTATTATAATATTATAAAATATTACCTTTAACTTGGGCCCAAATCAGTTCAATGGCATTATATTGGCAATGGTACGGAGGAAGTCGTATGACTTTGTGCCCGTGCTCTTCGGCCAATTGGTTAATTACATATGTCGGTTTTGGTGGTTTATGCAATTTCACTAACTGTAATAATTCAGCTTTTAATAGTGACATGTCGGCATCCACTCCTTTTCTTTGCAGCCATGCCACCAAATCTGCTTTCTTATTGGCTGACGTAGGTGCTTTATCAATTTGCACAGAGTGGTATGGGGCATTATCCATTATAATTGTGCTGTTAGGAGGGATATTCTGTAATAAATTTAAGAACCACTCTCGGAACCTTACTGCGTCCATTTCTTCATGATACTCTTTAGTGCTTTTGGATTGGAAAGCTAATAAAGAGTTTTCCACGAAGCCTGTAGACGCTGACCCAGCATGGCATATTATGAGGCGTCCACCTTTTCCTATCGGCACCTTCGAGCACGAAGCTTCAGAATCATCAGTCCATGTTTTCGGCACAGAATGGTTGGAATTTAGCCAAGTTTCGTCCAAAAATATTACATTATCCCAGTTTATAATTTGTTTAACTTCGCGCAGGAATGTTAGTCGCTGCATAATTATGTCATGTCGCTCCATAGCAATTTTTCGTTTGTCAACTTTTTTGTATCTGAAGCCAATTCCTGTTATTACCGTTCTCAACGACTCTATGCTTCCCTTATACAGCCCGGCATCTTTTAAAGTTGCACATAACTTTGCCAATGTTGGAAATTCGCCTCTTGTAAAATACCCGTATATATGGTTTCTAATAGCATGACTATCGAATTCATCGATGCCTGTCACAGGTTTATTTCTTTTTCGTTTTTTCGGTGTGTGAAGTACGTTACTGTCACTCCCCGAAGGCCCATATTTTTCACTTAATATTTTGCCAACGGTGCGGCTACCAATACCGAGAGCTTCACCGACGCGATCCCGAACTTGTGTAACTGGCAGTAGAAGTCCACCATTTTGAGATTCACGCTCAAAATACTCGTGTAATTTACCACCAATTCACGAGCCTGGCTGTTCAAAGTACGTCCTCTTTTCGACATTATTAATAAACACTTGCTTAGTTCGGAGTCCAGTATAAATATTGCCAAGGTAAACGGATAAAGAATGATCAGTCCAGAAAAGTAATAGCCAAGTCACAAATTGTAAAACACAAACGAGAAAGCAAGTACGCGCACAGTCAGCTTCCAAGATGGCGAGAGACTGCTTGCTGCTGACGCCGAACCGACCGAGCGGACCGCGTGCGCTTGTAGTTGGCAGTGTTGCCAGAAAAAAAAAATTGTAGAGACTTGGACACCTGCGATTTTGCCTATTGACCTAAAAATAATTAAATTAATTTATTTTAGGGTATCTGTGTATTCAGTGCATTATGCGGTCGCGCAGTAACGTCGTTAATTTATAACATCAGGCAACAACATTTTTGTGAATGGGTTCTACATACCTTATTTTTATTAGTTTTAGACGTAGAAATAAGACTTAGAAGAAAAAATTGTAATTGTAAAATCAATGGATGTGCTTGTTAAAAATTTGTTTATTTCTCTGTAATATGCAAACCCATACTATCATACACAAAAATAAATGTAAAAAACACTATCCCTGACTCCATTTACTATTTCGACAGCGTTAGCGCGAGAAACCCCGACTTATTTGGGCGCGAAAATCAAAAATCGACAAATCGCTTTCGACAACTTTTTAAAGAAGCAAATATATTTGATTTATAAATACGTATTTTTGGTGAATGGGTTTTATCTCATATTTGACGATTACATAACTATTTAGTTATGTAATCGTAATATGTGAGATAAATCCCATTCACATGAAAAAATATTTGTTTGGTTGTCAAGTGTAATTTGTAAATAATACATTCGATTTTTCGTATATGTAAACGATTGTTTTGCATACAAGTGTATCCGAAGAGTCGCAACACTACGTGCAGTGACCTAACTACGTAACTTTGTAATGCGGTCAAGAATATAACTATTAGAAATTATTTACTGTGTAAATATGTGTTATTTTGCTTTGTTTGAAAGTTTTCAATTACATTTAGATATTAAGAATTGTACATTTTTAGATACAATAATGAAATCTTTCTAAATTCATGGTTTTATGAAAAAGGTTATCGAAACTGAATAATGTACGTATGAACAAAGTTGTTTCGGTTTGAAAAATATGAAACGTCAAACGGTACCTCTTAGATTTGATGGACTGTAGGGGCTACTGTAGAGGAACGAGTTGGGGACTTTGTAGTCCCCATACACCCGAGGAGAGGGCCTGTTCGTGAGAGATGGCCCTGCGTCGGCCGGGGTGCGAGGTATATTCCTATCAACCTCACCTTCGGCAACCAAAGCGACCCACATTCGGCGTACGTTTTAGTCGGTTCGAGTCCGACATAACCTCTTCCACCGGCTCCGGTGGGGAGACCTCCCACTGTCGCCGTAAGACGGATGATTAACCAAGAAACCTCCTTCGCTCCCACTGTCGCTCCTGCACCGCCTCTTCCTTCACGAGCATAACTTACTCGCAGGAAGAGGCGCTGGCTATCGACACATCCGCGCATTGAACCATCGCCGCGAGCAAGGAGAACCCTCAATCCCAGGACTGCCACCAGCTCCCGTCTCAGCATCTCCCGGATACTCGGTGAGCGTGTGCAGCCCCGAGTCCTCATAGTGCCTCAGCGGTAATCACCAACATTACACACTCCTGCCATAATATACTATAATACAACTGCCTACAAACGAATCAATAAGTTTATCTAGCTTGAGTTTTGGTACAGCAAGTTCTTTTAAAATATTATACTAGCTGACCCGGCAAACGTAGTTTTGCCATGTATATTTATTTCTAGGAAACAATTTTATTTTCAATAAAAATAATTATCTACCTACAATAAGTGTGCGGGGATTTGCTTGTAATCGAAAGCGTTGTGGACAGTAAAAGTATGCTTAGTTTAGGCACAGATAACATAGTACTAAAGTATTTAAGTTAATTAATTAATCTAGATCAAAGTAACAAATATATCTTAAATTACAATTCTCGATAGCTATCTAAAATAAAAATATAAAAAACCGCGATGGAAAAATTGGGGTTTGATCGTAGAGGGTTAAAAATTCAAGGTTGTATGTATTTTCTAATGCTGTATCATAAAAAATATAAAAAAGTTATCTAAACATTAAATGAAAATTTTGAGGTGGACTACCCTTATCATTTAGGGGGATGAAAAATAGATGCTGTCCGATTTTCAGACCTATTCAATATGCACACAAAATTAAATGAGAATCGATCAAGCCGTTTTGGAGGAGTTTAACTGCAAACACCGCGACATGAGATTTTTTACCCGACCACAAGGAAGCCAACGGAGGGTTCTGATTTTGACAAGCTATGTATGCTATGTATGTTCATCTGTTCCCTCATAGCTCCTGTACTACTTATTAAACTGGATAAATGAGGTAAGAAGTGTCTTGGTCGTTCGCTGGTTATACTCTATATAACGTATCACTGAATCAATCAAGCGGTCATAAAATACTATGTTATAAAATAAATTTGTGATAAAAAACCCTCTTTGGTGTCATCTGAAAGGACTTAATTAGAAAATTACAAATTTGTATAAATTATAGGTGTTGCTTACTCCAAAATAATATAAATAAAAAAATAAGTTGAAAACTAAAAGCTGACTACTGCAAAAACATACTTTAAAAATTATTAAACAAGAAAATATCAAGGATAGCCGTGGTCGTATGCCACTTAGTCTAACAAAATAATACATTCTAGAAATAAGTGGCATACGACCACGGCTATCATTGATATTTTCTTGTTTAATTCTTTTTGAAGCGTGATTTTTCAGTAGAAAGTCGGTTAACTTAACTTATTTTTTAATATATTAGGTAGATATTGTCTAGGTATTATATGAAATACCGGATTATCCACATTGCCAGTGACACCTCCATTATACACAGCGATATCCTAAGTTGTTCTTACCTAACTTTGTACATATCTATTTTATTGTAGGTACATTGGTAAATAATGCACATACAAAACTGCTCAACTTAGCATCTAATGCATAATTAAGTAAAAACCACATTCAGAATATTCGATCAAGAACCAAGCGTTTCGGTGACTCTTTCCTTTGTCGCACCATTAAGGCCTGGAATTCATTACCAGCTCACGTGTTTCCTTCTTCCTACAGTACCGGGTCCTTTAACCGAGGCGTGAAAAAGTATTTGATGAGGCCGTCAAGCTGAGTGTCACCATTGTCACATGGTATGTCAGTGGTGATCCTCTTATCTGAGACTTGCCTTAAGCTTACCATCAGGCAAGGCGAGGTCTAATTGACGTGTCCCATATAAAAATAAAGTCGAATTTATAACATCCTCCTTATTTGAAAACAACTATAGATAAATAAATAGTGCCAATGGAATCCAAGATCCGAAAAGTCTTAGGGGTGACTGGTGGAGCCGCCTGTCACCCTGGCAGAAGCAGGCCGCGGCGGCGCGCGCCTGGCGCGCCTCCCCGTTTTCCGGGGACGAGCTGGGGACTCTGTAGTCCCCACACACCCGAGGAGAGGGCCAGATCGTGAGAGATGGCCCTGGGTCGGCCGGGGTGCGAGGGATATGCCCGTCAACCTCACCTTCGGCAACCAAAACGACCCACAGGCGGCATGCGTTTTAGTCGGTTCGAGTCCGACATAATCTCTTCCACCGGCTCCGGTGGGGAGGTATCCGTGGGGATTTTGCGCACGTAAAAAAAAAAGATCCGAAATGTCTTGTAAGAACTCTCAAGAGAAGAAGAGCCACGTGGTTCCCGGCAGAGTAGAATTTGGACCACCCCATCTCTTCCCATGCGGTGTCGTACAAGGCGACTAAGGGATAGGGCTGTTTAACATCAGACAGATATATACAGCCCAGACTCAATCTCAGATGCATGGATCGAGTGAACAATATCTCCCGGGAAACGGCAAAATGCTCACCCCCTATTAAGTGGGGCCAAATTTAATGATTGGTGAAATGTCAGTTTTATTTCAACTCTGCCTTACCCTCCGGGGATAAAGGAGTGATTATATGTATGTATGTATGTATGTAAAAAGAAAAAAGACGGGTTGCACTCCGGGAGTGCCGGCAGAAGTGAAAACTTCAATATTAACGTTGTGCATTTTTGATATTACGGCACGCTGTAACATTAACACACACGAACATTCGCGCAAGCGCCCTGCGCCGCCTGTCCTCTCTCCATCCGTCTTACGAATTTTCGATCAGGTCACGTGTCCTGACGCGAGTTTAGAAATTTTTACCCATTCCATAAAAGTACACAGCGCCGCTAAAGAAGTTTTCACTTCAAAAATCCAAATAGATAAAAATAAATCATATTAGATAGCACTTTAACTTTGATTTAGGTACTTAGAAATAATTTGATTCAAGCGTTGTTGTGTCGGGGGACCCCGGATCGATCCAATAATAATTATTTGGGAGTCCTTTATCAGTTTTTTTTCCACTTAAGTGGCAGACAAGTCACCTAAGTGATAGAAAAACATTTTAAAGTAATTAATATTCAAATCGATTTAGATACGAAAATCGAGTCCTAATCTATTTAAACAGTTAGCATTTAATTAAAATGGTAATTTTGTGTAACATTATCTACCATTTATATAAAAAAGTAAAAAGTAACTACAAAATTAAATTTTAAATTTTTAGGAGGTAGGACACGGTGGTTTTTCCACCAAATTGAGCAGTCCGACTGGGGAAGTACTTCCGCCCTACAGAAAACCGCGGCTATAATATGTAACTTTGTGTCCACGGTAACCACTTTCCATCAGGTGGGCCGTGTGTTTGTCTGCCACCTAAGTGGTATAAAAAAAATTCTTTCTTAGTGGATGTTAGCAATATGAAAAACACCTATTGCCAAAATGTTAAGTTTAAAGCACCAGCGGTTCAAGCTCTGCGCTAATGAGTCATGCTATGAGAACAAGTAACATAATTTAATAATAGATATGACTTCGTAGCCTAACCGCGGTAGCCTAGTGGTATGGGTAATGGACAGCTGCGATGAGGTCTCGGGTTCGATACCAGGTTTTAACACACCACAATGTTACGAAATGTAGTCTTTCTTGTAATTGAATTTTACCATGGCACACACCAATGACTTTTCGATGCTTTTCGAAGTTATGTGTGTGTTTAGCGCAGGTTTATAAGTGCCCGGTTAATGTCAATAGACTCGCCACCTATTACATTGGGACCCAAACATAAACTGGCGAAATGTGTGTGCTAGCACCTCTGCCTACCCCTTCGGCGATATAGACGTGAATTTATGTATGATATGTATAAAGATAAATAGGTATGTAAAATATAATTTAATGTCTAAATTATGATGTAGCAAAAGAACATTATTCATCCAGATAAAATAAAGATTTTAGCTTGCATACATTTTCATAGAAGAAGAAAACGAGCAAAACCAGTCTTGGCAAAACGGCCATCATAGCGTGCCACAACTATAGTAAAAGATAATCACACCTTTGTCCCCGGAGGCTTAGGCAGTGGTGAATTAACACTCACATTTCACCAATCATTGTTTTCTGTGCCAAGTCTATCACCGTATTTCGAGGACTACTGTCGACTCAGAAAATGCATCTGAGGTTGAGTCTGGGCTGTATATTATTATATCTGCCTGATTTTAAACAGCCCTTTTTTACGTGCGCAAAATCCCCACGAATAAGCCCCCCCACCGTAGCCGATGGAAAAGTTTATGTTGGCCTCGAACCGACCAAAACGCACGTCGCCTCTGAGTCGTTTTTGGTTGCCGAAGGTGAGGTTGACAGGCATATCCCTCGCACCGGCCGACCCAGGGCCATCTTTCACGATCTGGCCCTGTCCTCGGGTACCAGCCCTATCTCTTAGTCGCCTTGTACGACTCCGCACGGGAAGAGATGGGGTGGTCCAAATTATCATAAAATAACACGCAATAAATCGCCATTGAATTCATTAAAAACAGTTTTATTTCAATCAATTATCCATGATTAAGCTCTACCAGCAATTTTACCGTAAATCTGTGCCATTTCTGGAAACTCATCAGCTATTATATCATTCTCATTAAAATATTTTATTCTCTCGCCAGTATCTTTATACATATCTTTGCCGGCGTATTCCATATTTTTATTATCTTTATCTTCACTTACATCTTTTATCTCACCATCTATATCAATATTTTCTTCTTTTTTCGTTATACTTTGAGTTACTGAGTTGAAATCACGAGCTTCTGTTATATCATCTCTTGTTCTGAGTATATGATCTATATTTGCTATTGCTTTATCGCCTGCGTAGTCAATTGCAGTTGTACGCACAATGTTACGAAATGTAGTCTTTCTTGTAGTTTCAGTAGTGTTGATGCTTTCTGCGGGTTAAAAATGTCAATAGAATACTTTGTCTTTATTACGAATGAGGTAAAAAGTAGAAATCAATAAAACACATCAATAAAATTGACAATAAATTTCGCAGTCATAGGTCAATAGAATCAGAATTTAATGGGACACGATGATGTTTCCGTCCTAATTGAGCAGTCCGACTGGGGTAGTACCTCCACCCTACAGAATACCGCGTCTTTATTAACCTCGTTTTGTGTTTTTTTCGGTAAGTAGGGTAGCCACAACTCACTGGAGAGTTTTTATGCTGTCAGTGGAAAGACCAAAGGCTTGTCCTGATTTTGTCTTCTGCACTGACGGCACAGAAAATCTCTGTTATTACATGGTCGGCAGCTCGGATGTCTGCCCTGGTGTTACTTTTTTTTAATTTACATAGGACACGCCAACTTGACTTCACTTCGCCTACACACGCCCATAGGTCACAGTAACCACTTTCCATCAAGGGGCCCTTCTGATTGTCTGCCGCCAAAGTTGTATTAAAAAAATCTCATCGTAAATTAGGGAAATAACAAATTCTAAAGTGCATGTATATTGTCTGGTGTTAAACAGCCCTATCCCTTAGTCGCCTTGTACAACACCGCATGGGAAGTGATGGGGTGGCCCAAATTCTACTCTGCCGGGAACCACGCGTCGTCGTAATTTTTTTTTATATACGACGCGCCAACTTGACTTCATGTCGCCTGATGGTAAGCTAAGGGCAAAGTCTCAGAAAAGAGGGTCACCATTACAGACACTAAGTGTTACAATGCTGGCACCCAGCTTGACGGGCTCATCAGATGCTTTTTTACGCCCCGCTTAAAGGACCCGGGACTGTAGGAAGAAGAGAACACGTGTGCTGGTAATGAATTCCAGGTCTTGGTGGTGCGGCAAAGAAAAGAGTCTCCGAACCGCTTGGTTCTTGCTCTTATATTCTGCACAGTGTGAGTGATTCTTAATATCTCACTTAATATGGACTCTCACTTACCTATATCATTAATATAGTCGTTCTTAAAGTCAAATGAAGTCCTCTCTTCGTTATGTTTTCTTGCATTATGTTTCCACCTCGCATAATAGTTTTCAACTGATGACTTCTTACCGACCTTCTTTGCTTTTGGTTCCCATACCTGCAGTTCCTCATCACTATCCACAGATTCTTCACTTTTGTCTTGGTCTGAATGTAGACGTGTTTGAATTTCATAAGTCGAATAAACTTTTTCGTGTTTCGTATTTGCTATCCTAGGTTGATTTGAAACGAGTGGCTTAAATCTATTTTCTTTACTGTATATACTTGTACAACTCTTATTGAAATATTTATCTGCAAAAGAAGTTTCATTGTTGTTATGTGTATTGTTATCTTGTAAATAATGTATGGGTTTGAGATCGTTTGTTTCTCTATTTGTGTTAGAATCATGCCAGTCTTCATTTTTGCTATTGGACTCTTCAGAATTAGAGTTATGTATAGTTTGATAATTTATCTTACGAATGCTTTTATTTGATTCATTATGATATTTTTCTCCAGTGCTTTCTCTAACTCGAACTTTCTTTGTGATCTCTTTTGTGCTATCTACTTTAGTAGTATTCTGTTTGTCATCGAATTTAATGTTCGAAACTGTTATATTCTCATTAGATTCTTTCTTTTCACCATTCAAAATTTGATCTTTGACTTCTTTGACCTCTGCTTTATCATTCAAAGTATTTACTATTTTGTTGTCACTATTCATCTGACTTTCTATATGTTCATTTGTAATTTCAGGATTTTGAACTGCATTAGATTTGTTGGACACAGTAAGTGAGCTGTTAGTACCTGTAATATTATTTATTATATTTCTTCTAAAGGAAATTTTTGATTCTGCCTTCGCAAAATCATCAGATGAACTACTTTCTAATGAAACAATAGAGTCTCTTAAGAAACGCCGTTGATTTTTATATGAATTATCAGCAGGAGAGGATCGGAGTCTGGTTGAGGGTTTAGCCGATTTAGACAATCTAAATTTCTTCTTTAGACGTATTAGTTTTTCTGAAAATGTCTCTTTGCCTGTCGAAAATCTGATTGGATTGTTTAACTGCGCTTGAAATTTCTTTGTAGCTGCTCCGTGTCTGAAATGTATACTTTCAGATATTATTCTATATTGGTTCGAAAGATGACTGAAAATTACTTCATCTTCCTTCTGAATACTGCCCTGATCGCATAATTTGGAACCAGCGCAACATGTGTGCTTTTCCCATTCATTTCTCAATTACACTCAATTACTTCCTAACCATATCATCTTCCACACGATTGATTCATCTTCTCTTTAGTCATCTTCTCCCTTAGAACCATTCACTGCCATACACAATGCTTTCCTTACGACATTAGCTTCATCCCTACGCATTACATGTCCGAACCAGGACAAACGATATTCTAAATGTAGTAAAGATGATTGGTGCTAAATTCAAAAACTTCCTCCAATGTACTTGTTCCTAATCTTATCCATTCTTATAATACTACTCAGCCGTCTTTCAACAGTCACCTTTACAAGCCAGTTCTCCGATCCATACAGGATATACAGAAAAATACTTACATTCTCTCTTTAATTTTATTGTTTCGCATCGTTGGAGAATTTACCATCCCAACTTCAAAAGTAGCACCTAATTTTTTAACCAATCTTATAGCTTTGAGTCTTTTTGGCTTTGGGGTACCGCTGATGTCAGCTTCCTGCCAATCATATCTTACGCTATCCTCTGGATTTCTGTGCGATAACTTTCGTCTTCCCTCCAAACGCTTCGTCGAAGTCCATGCAGATACAAACTCGGGGTATAGAGTCATAAAAGTTAGTTTCTTTTTTCTTACTTCTGTAGTCAAATACTCGTAAGCATCTGTCTCATATTTCAAATTTATATTATGTTTTGTATAGTATCTAGCCGTTTTAGAGTTTTTAGCAGTTCTAGATGGGATATGACTTGCCTGTTCAATATTGTTTAGTTTAGCAGTAATTTTAGTCATAACTTTCTGTGCGTTTTCAAAAACGTCCATAGCTTTTAAGTGCTTTTTTAATTTTATAATACCAGTTTTATTAAGTATCGGTGAAGTAGTATTTACTACTACTAGACTTTTAGGAAGATATAAACTTTTAAGTGATAATTTATTCTCATCACTTCTTAAATTAACAGTCTGATCATATTTTAGACCTAATTCTAGATATCTATCATTTTCTTTAAGAATAATTCGCTTATTCACGTCATTGTCTGTAGGTTTAATCGTTAATTCTTTTTTTTTTAATTTGGATGATTTAACAAGCTCCTTAGCTCTTGATGGCAGCTGTCCCGACAGTTTACTCCAATAGTCATCTATTTGTAACTTCAAAGCTCTCCTAGCATTTTGATTTAACTTAGTATAATAATCAAATACAACAGATCTAATCCCATCTCTTACTATTTTTACAAGATCTAAATTCTTTCTAGATTTCATTCTATAAGCATCTAAATTAATCAAGAAATTATGAAACAATTCTATAGAATCTTGTCTGTACAACGAATTGATGACATCAATTAGTTCTTTTTCATTTTTGTCGTATTGTTTCTTTTTCATTTTGTTAGCTATAGCTTCGAGTTTTGTTTTTATTACAGCACCCGTTTGAGTTTTGATATCTTTGAGTAGACCAGATAGGTATATTCTTAACGCTAAATTCTCTGTTAGCTCGTGAAATTTACAGCCTCTGTAATGATAGCTTGTTGCCTCATTACTGAAGGTAGCGGAAAAGTTTTCTAAATCGGTATCGTCATATTTGTTTAGTTTTGTTATTACATCTTGAATGAAGTCTGTAAACTTTTCAAACTTTAAACTGTCGTTCATGGCGCGTCGTGAGGTCCTGTTGTTTTCAAAAACGTTTTTCATTTTGCTTATGACTCTTTGAACTCTATTTAAGAAGTGGATATTTTCAACATTGTCAGAATTGTTCGACCCCAGAGCTTTTTCGAGCGTTGATTTTACTATGTTGACTGTATTTTTTGCATCTGATGCCATATTAGTTGCTACGAAAATCAATGATGACAAGTTTATGCATATTAGAATAACCTAATAAGATATTAATAACCAGAGGGCTGGTTTATTCCTTGCGCAAAGGATTGCTATTGCCATTCAACGTGTCAATGCCGCCAGCTTTCTGGCCACCCTCCCGGTTAACATCGATGGGGAGGAATTCTTTGATGCCAGAACGGACGCGCCAACTTGACTTCACCCGTATAGTTTTTATATTTTATTTTTGTTACCCTCATGTACATTATGTATAATATATACGGCACAGAAACTCTCTGTTCTTACAGGGTCGGCAGCGCGAGTGTGACTCCCCTGGTGTTGCACACGCCCATAGCTAACGGTAACCACTTCCATTAGTTGAGCCGTGTCTGCCACTTGAGTTTTTTTTAATTTTTTTATACCACCTTGGTGGCAGACAAGCACACGGCCCACCTGATGGCAAGTGGTTACCGGGGCCTATGGATGTGTGCAACACCAGAGGAGCCACACTCGTGCCGCCGACCCTGCAAGCACAGACCCTCTGTGCCGTCAGTTCAGAAGACAAAGCAGGACAAGCACTTAGTCCTCCCACTGACAGCACCTATTCTCCAGTGAGCTCTGGCTACCTTACTTACCGCTGGGAACACAACACGAAGTTATTATGGACGCGGTATTATGTAGGGCGGAGGTACTTCCCAAGTCGGACTGCTTAGTTGAAATACCGGTATAAAAAAGAAACTATGTTTCCTCCGCCAGGTGCAGGTAGGAGAAGAAGCGATCCCCACCTTCGCGGGGGTAAGATACCGGCACCGTGGTGACTACACCCGAGGGGTTAATAACTTAATAACTTCGTGTTGTTTTCCCATCGGTAAGTAGGGTAGCCAGAGCTCACTGGAGAATTTGTGCTGTCATTGGAAGACCAAAGGCTTGTTCTGCTTTGTCTTCTACTGACGGCACAGAGACTCTGTACTTACAGGGTTGGCAGCGCGACTTTGACTCCTCTGGTGTTAAAAGCATCCATAGACCACGGTAAAAATTGAGTTTAGTAAACATTTAACTATTCCTTCTGACTTTCTCTCTCGTGACAATTACCCGACAATAGAGACACCCCAACAATGTCTTAGGCAATTACACCCTTGATTCGAAGGGACTCAGTGCAAAGATGTCTGACTCGCCGGTGATGAGGAACCTTTCGGCCTTAGGAGGAACTTTGCCTCACTTTATCGGTATCCGAAAACGGTGAGTTTGTGCTTAAGTGCGATAATTTAGCGTGTAATTTTAGTTTAAATACATACATTCTATTCGACTATGTACTAGATTACTTATAAAATAACTAATACAGGTACAACATACCTGTAGTCAATAAAAATCCATTTACAAAAAGCCATCTGATTCCTAACATTTTACGAGTGTACAATTTTATTTCTGAAACAATATAATATTTCTTTGCAACATTTCTTATCAATTATGTTTAGTTATTTGTAGCGAAAAACAATGTTGAATTCATTTTCAAACACCGGATATTATTTTAAATTTATTTTAAGTATTTAAACTATCACGGTCACTCACGTTAGTATTAGAGCACTATCGGGATATTTATCATGTTCATGCCGCGTACAGAAATATCGGAAACTCTAAACAATACAACCTAGTAAACATGCAGATAGTTCATATATATTTAAATAAAAAAATAAAATAACAACTTACGAGGTAGGTAGGTAGGTAAGTAAATTGTATGACAATATAAAATATTTCTATCGATAGTAAAATACAATTTAATGTGATGATTGTAGGTATATTTTATGACTTTACCACAACTAGCCAATGTCAGCGTGATGTGAAAAGTTATTCAGTGAAAAGATTGTTCTTTTAGATAAAATTGTGTACCGTCAAAAGAAAAAGATACATTATTGATTGTTTGTGTGGTAACGGAGAAAGAATACAAGTATCACTACCCCATCTCATCCGAAGGGTGTCGTAAGAGGCGACTAATGGAAACATACGCAAACCATATCTAGCTGCTAGAGAAGGAAAACTCGAAATAAAACCCTGTACCAACCCGTCTGGCCAGCGTGGAAACAGTAGGCCAAAGCCTCCCAACATTGGGAGAGGCCTAGTCCAGCAGTGGAGTGCGATGGGCTAGTTGATATTGATTCTCAAGCAAAGTTGATTGGATGTGACATCAACCACAAGAGACACGAGTTTAATATATATAGGAACCTATATTATAAGGATACAGTTGAAAGACAATAAAAAATAATTACAAATTTTGATTGGTTAATTGTAAATAAATTTTCTTCATTTTTTTTATACCACTTAGGTGGCAGACATGCACACGGCCCGCCTGATGGAAAGTGGTTACCATGACCTATGGACGTGTGCAATACCAGGGAGTCACACTTGCGCTGGCGACCCTGTGAGCACAGATAGTTTCTGAGCCTGTGCTGTCGTCAGTGTAAAAGACAAAGCAGGACAAAACTTTTGGTCTTCCCACTGACATGACAGCACAAAAACTCTCCAGTGAGCTCTGGCTACCCTACTCACCGCCGGGAACACAACACGAGGATATTATGACCGTGGCGTTTTGTAGGGCGAAGGTACTTCCCCAGTCGGACTGCACTATTGGGACGGGAATACCATCGTGTCCTATGTCCTGCTGAAATTAACTTAATTTTCTTAGCTATTATTATTATACTATAAGCACATACAAAATTACATTAATACAGAACAATAGATATAATGTACATAAACATAACATAACATAAACTCACGCCTATATCCCCGAAAGGGTAGACAGGTGCTAGCACCCACATTTCGCCAGTTTATGTTTAGGTCCCAATGTAACAGGTGGCGAGCCTATTGCCATTAACCGGGCACTTATGATCCTGCGATAAATACACACATAACTTCGAAAAGCATCGAAAAGTCATTGGTGTGTGCCATGGTAAAACCTGGGATCGGACCCGAGACCTCGTCTCAGTAGTCCATAACCCATACCACTAGGCTACCGCGATTATAAAATATCAATTGTGTAGTCGGGGGGACACCTTCACTTAAGTAGATAATTGAATGGAGTATTGCGCATTTTTTTTCATTTTTTTTTCATCACTAGAGCCTTGGGCCACAGAGTAAGTAATATACTACGTAAGACTTAGGGCCACACTTAAAGTTATCCGTTGTCCGATATGCACGGGCCTGGGGGTGACAGGTGGAACCGTTTATAACTTTAGCAAAACAGGCCGAGGTTCCTTCCCCTATCCGGGGCAAGACACTGTGGTCCCACACCCGAAGATGCTATCTTTATAAATGGCCTTGGGCCAGCTTTGGCGTAGGGCAAGTACCAATAAAGCATAGTAGATATTTCGTTTAAAAATTTCTGGAAAAGCGCCATCTATTGGACAGAAATATAACAAAAACATTTAATATTCTTACAAGGTATCTTATTTAATACGGTGAAGATGGCACTGTCCTAATTTTTGTTTTAAAATTACATTCTGCTTCCATAGGACTTTTTGAGTATGCAATTAATTTCCAACTATTTGTTATCATCTTGTTTGTAAGCTTGAAATGCTAAAATAAAATGATCATTGTAATATTAAATCTGTATGACCAATATTAAAATAGAAGTATTTTTATTAACGTAACGATAAACTCTTTACGGCTGACAACACAGTTGACATTTTTTGACACGCCTTGGTGAATTTTTCTACTGTTTTTATTTCGATTTCACAAGTTTAATCGTGTTTTTGTACATATACTGAGTGAAATAGTTATTTAGCAGTTGTGTTAACTACTTTTACAGTGAATTTTGGATAGTACTCGCTACAAATAACAGGTAAAAGTACTTTCACTATATTGTCAATGTATAACCCTACAAAATCGAGTGCGTATTTATGTAAACACTTTACTTGAGTTGGTAGTTAAACTGCAATTGGCCGTATAATACAGTTTGTAAAATTTTGTACGAATTTATTGTTGCTAATTATTTATTTGTTCCTCCATTTAAAATACAGGTAATTAACTTGAAATGTATACAATCTTATCTGCGTATACGTAATATTATTCATGTAACTAGTTGAGTGAGACTTTTCGTAGTAATTGCATTGTTGAGACATGAGTCATTCAGTGATAGTGTTATTGGTATACAAATACTATTTCTTCGATAGTCAACCTTACAGAACATTCTTCAGTCTTTTGTTAATGCATAAATAACTCTACTCCAATTGGTTAGGTACTAATTGTAAACAAACTTAATATGTGACACACATTAAAATCCACTTGTTCTTTTTCCACCTTTGAGGATACCGTAAGGCAAAACCAGACAGGTGTAATAATTAAAAAAAACTTAGGATAAAGTACAAGTGTATTTCAATATTGTGTAATAACAAATTCCAGCAAATGCGGCATAAATAATATTGCTTTGTCTTTTTAATGTTTGTAACTCAGTTTATTAAGAATTTACAATTTTAAAATTCATTTTAAGGGACCACTAGTTAGTTAGTTAGCTTAGTTTATTTGTTTAATATGTGTTTAAATACAAGTCACTACTAGATTGTGTACCTTTAGTTAAGTACCTACATTATCAAGAAAAGATTCTGGTTACTAAACATCTAATTTATCAAAACTATAGTTTCTTTGTAGAACTCTTATTTAATGAATAAAAGGCTAAAATTTGAATCTAAAAGTACTTAATCTACATACATACATATAATCATGCCTTTAGCCCTGGATGGTTAGACAGAGGTGAATTAATACCCACATTTCACCAATAATGGTATTCGGTCCCACATAATAGGGTGTGAGCCTATTGCCGTATTCCAGGCACTGTTGTTGACTTGAGCAATGCATTTGAGGCTGTGTCTGGGCTGTATATGTCTTTCTGATGTTAAACAGCCCTATCCCTAAGTCGCCTTGTATGCATGGGTGAATTTAACGCACAAGAGATAGGGTGGCCCAAATTCTACTTGGCCAGACACCACGCGGCAACTTAATCTAATGCAGTATAAATTGCTAATAAACAAATTATTTGACAAGTTTAATATTTAAAACATGTAATTCAAACAATTATCTATGTCATCACAGACAAAAAATACAAATATCGCCACCCCATCTCATCTGAAGGGTGTCATATGAGGCGACTAACAGAAAATATCTCTGGGGGAGGAGGAAATCTCAAAATACAACCCTGTATCAACCCGTCTGGCCAGAGTGGAAACAGTAGGCCAAAGTCGCCCAACATTGGGAGAGGCCACGTCCAGAAGTGGATAGGCTAATTGAATTGCACAAAACATTTTGTTTATACACGTGATAGACAGACACAAATTCAATAAACAATAGATATATTAAGCTAAAATTGGTTGGTACTCATGATTAGTAGCAAAGAGTTCATATTAAAACTCCCATAATGTAACAAAAAAAAAAAGTTTAAAACTAAAACCTGATTACTGTAAAAATCACACTCTTAAAAGTATTAAGTTTTTGTGCTGTCAGTGGGAAGAACAAAGGCTTGTCCTGATTTTGTGTTCTGCATTGAGGGCACATAAAATCTCTGTTCTTACAGGGTCGGCTGCACGGACGTGACTCCATTGTTGTCACACACGCTCATAGGTCATGGTAACCACTTCCATCAAGTGGGCCGTGTGCTTGGTCCGCTGCGCGGATGCGTGGGCGGCCGGCGCCTCCTTCTGCGAGCAAGTAATGCTCGTGAAGGAGGAGGCGGGGCGGGAGCGGCAGTGGGAGCGACGAAGGATCGCGAGCCAAGCTGCCCGCGTACGAAGGCAACTCGGGCGTCGGAGGTCGATGAACGACCTTCGCCCCCCATGAGCGCCGGCCTGGGGGTGACAGGTGGAGTCGCCTGTCACCCTGGCAGAAGCAGGCCGCGGCGGTGGCGCGCCTGGCGCGCCTCCCCGTTTCCGGGGTCGAGTTAGGGACTCTGTAGTCCCCACACCCGAGAAGAGGGCCAGATCGTGAGAGATGGCCCTGGGTCGGCCGGGGTGCGAGGGATATGCCTGTCAACCTCACCTTCGGCAACCAAAACGACCCACAGGCGGCGTGCGTTTTAGTCGGTTCGAGTCCGACATAACCTCCTCCACCGGCTCCGGTGGGGAGGTATCCGTGGGGATTTTGCGCACGTAAAAAAAAAAAAAAAAAAGTGGGCCGTGTGCTTGTCTGCCACCTAAGTTTATTATTATTATTGGGGAACAGGCCTGCAGTTGAAACAATTGATATCAGCCTGCATCTCATTGTTCACTACACTGTTTTCACTACTCAATGTTTTTGTTGATTTGAGTTGTATATAAAAAATATATATATATGCTAAGACTAAGACTAAGCTATTATCTCTACTTACCCTGGAGGGAAAGGCATGGGCAATATGTATGCATGTATTTATATCTTTGGGTCTGTATCAACCTCACTGTCTCTTTAATTTCAGCGACATGGCGACTATGACAGACCAGTATGGCACCACAGGGACTCTCACCCTGAAATGGGACCCAAGGAACCTGGAGATACGCACCATGTCTGTGGAACGCACCTTGGAGCCTCTCGTGTTGCAGGTCACAACATTGGTGAACAGCAAAGATCGGGATGCCAAGAAGAAAAGACGTAAGTCTCAATTCGCACCATTAAGGCCTGGAATTCGTTACCAGCTCACGTGTTTCCTTCTTCCTACAGTCCCGGGACCTTTAAGCGGGGCGTGAAAAAGCATATGATGAGGCCGTCAAGCTGAGTGTCACCATTGTCACATGGTATGTGTAAATAATGGTGACACTCTTTTCTGAGACTTTGCTTTCAGCTTACCATCAGGCAAGGCAAAGTCTAATTAACGTGTTCTATATAAAAAATAAAAAGAGTTGGAAGACACTAATTTACACTGACATTTTCTGTCACGCAATCCCCTTTTGTTGGACCTGAACCGACTAAATCCGCATGCCGTATACAGTCTTCAGATGTCGGGAATCGGAATTTTCTATTAATGTTCTTGATGGTAACCGCATAACCTGTTAAGACCTATTCCTTTATCTTTGCAGCCGGCAAGTCCAAGCGTGCTAGTGCCCTGGTAGCTACAGTGGAGCGAGCCACTGAAATTTTTATCGAGAGGGGTCAGACTATTGCGTACGAGAATCCTGAGATCACTCAGCAGATGCTGCAAGCTGTTGAGGAAGTCAGGAAAGCTGGTGAGTCACTATTGTCATCTTTGGAAGCAGCTGATCATCATGCAAACTGTAACTGAATAAACTCCTTGCTCTTGCTGCTGTAGTTTATCCTAGTTGCTTAGAAAACCACAGCAAGGCAGCTGTTCCACAGATTCAGCGTGCGTGGGTGGAAGTTCTTTTCACACAGTTCTTAGGAGGTAGGACACGGCGGTATTTCCGCCCAATTGAGCAGTCCGGCTGGCAAAGTACCCCCGCCCTACAGAATCCCGCGGTTATAATAACTTCGTGTTGTGTTCCCAGCGGTGAGTAGAGTAGCCAGAGCTCACTGGAGAATTTGTGCTGTCAGTGGGATGACTAAAGGTTTGTCCTACTTTGTCCTCTACACTGACGGCACAGAAACTCTGTGCTTACAGGGTCGGCAGCGCGAGTGTGGCTTCTCTGGTGTTACACACGTCTCTAGGCCACGGTAACCACTTTCCATCAGGTTGGCCGTGCGCTTGTCTGCCACGTAAGTGGTATAAAAAAAAAACTCAATTCCGGGCAACCCGCAATGCTCATGCCCTGGTCAAAGTTGACTGCAGGCGGTACCGTCTCCTCACGGGACAGAGACACTGTCGTTCTCCGTTGCTCAAGGTGCATGAGGTCTACCCCAACCTCCTCGGCCTAGAGGTGGCAGAGGTTGTCTATGTAATACATAGATACAAACATATAATCACATTAGGCAGAGGGGAATTTACACCCATATTTCATCAATCATTGTTTTCGGTTCACTGTAATAGGGGTCACTCCCTATTACGTGGAAGTGAATGCCTACCTGCCTTTTGCCTCGTTCCAGGCTCTATTCATAGGACAGGAGGTAGGACACGACGGTATATCCGTTTGAGCAGTTCGACTGGGAAAGTACCTCCGCCCTATAGAATACCGCAGCCAGAATAACCTTGTGTTGTGTTCCCGGCGGTGAGTAGGGTAGCCAGAGCTCACTGGAGAGTTTTGGTGCTGTCAGTGTGAAGACCAAAAGCTTGTCCTGCTTTGTCTTTTACACTGACGACACTGAAACTCTGTGCTTACAGGGTTGGCAGCGCGATTGTGACTCCCTTGGTTTTGCACACGTCCATATGCCACGGTAACCACTTTCGATCAGGTGGGCCGAGTGCTTGTCTGCCACCTAAGTAGTCTAAAAAAACTATTGATTCAAGCCATGATTCTGTGGCTGAGTCTGGACCGTATAAATGTATCTGATGCTAAAAAGCCTATGTGTGATACCTACTTTAAAATATATGTTTTTCCCTAGGTGCGTGTATGTCTGTGTGTGCACGAGAGTTTTCTTCGGAGCCTTGCGCGTCGTCCGTTCGCTCTGGGATGGTGCGCGCTGCCAGGTGAGTGGAACAAGTTGACATACAAGGCGGGACCGGCCCGATAGTGTAATAATAAAAAAAAAATCACCATTTATTATCCTATATGAGGATCATTGTGAAGACACTTTTTTTATATCCCAGGAGGTAGGACGCGACCCCCCCCCCCCCCCCTCGAACAGACCAAAACGCACGCCGCCTGTGGGTCGTTTTTGGTTGCCGAAGGTGAGGTTAACAGGCATATCCCTCGGCCCCCGGCCGACCCAGGGCCATCTGTCACGATCTGGCCCTCTCCTCGATCTGACAGCTGACCTGACAGCTTACGTCAAAATGTCATTCACTCCGCGTTGAGAAACTTCAAAGAAAACATCGAACAAATGATGGAAACTTGTGTGACCGAATGTGTTTGTCTTCTACAATTTTGGCTGACAATTTCAGCCTCATAAAGTCTTGGTACATATTCCTAATGTTGGTTACAGAGGCCTGCTGTCCGCCGTGACCCGGCTGCTCATCCTCGCTGACATGGTGGATGTCCACCTTCTGCTGACCAAGTTGAACACTGTGAGTATAGACCTTTTTGCGTCATGATTTTAGTTCCACAGCTCACTAGGATACTAAGGCCCGTATTCTATAACAACACACCGTCCTGAATTTCGATTTATCGAAGGACAGATTTTAAGGACTGTGGTCTGATAGACAGATTCGACAGTTTTGTCAGATTTGGCAGATTGGACAGATTTTACAGATTTGACAGATATGACAGATTGGACAGAATGGCAGATTTGACTAATTCGACAGATTTGATAGATTAGACAAATTGGCAGATTAACAGATTGGTAGATAATGGACATATTGGCAGATTTGACTAATTCGACAGATTTGATAGATTAGACAGATTGGACATATTGGCAGATTTGATAGTTTGGATAGATTGGCAGATATTACATGTTTGATAGATTTGACATATTGGACAGATTGGCAGATTCGACATCGAGATTGAAATCGGGAGTCAGAACTGAGTTCTAAAATGGGTCTTAGTATCACCATGTAACATGGAGTAAAACACTTTGCATTTGAACCCGTGGTGAGCATGCTATACATATATAATACTCTCGGACCGCGGACGGAAGGTATATTTCGGCTTTTTTTTAAAACCTCTTAGGTGACAGACAAGCACATCGCCCACCTGATAGGAAGTGGTTACCGTGTCCGAAGAACGCGTTACTGTTATTGTAGATCTTGAATGGAAGTGACAGACAGAAAGAAAGCAAAGTAGTGTAGCATCTGTTACGAACGAACTACTATCTAATCTGTGGTATACGATTGACGGTTCTATCCTTGCGACAGGTGGAGAACGACCTGGACAAACTGAAGTCTGCGTCGTCCCAGAGCGAGCTGCTGGAGTCGGCGCGCCAGTTCGGGCGCTCGGCGAGCGAGCTGGCGGCGCAGGCGGCCAAGCGCCAGAGGGAGCTCAAGGAGCCGCGCATGAAGGACGAACTGGCCGCAGCCCGCGCCGTGCTCAAGAAGCACTCCACCATGCTGCTCACGGCCTCCAAGGTGAGGGGATGAGGGGCACTCTCTCAGGGGAGAGGCACTCTCTCAGGTGACAGCAACTATCTCAGGTGAGAGGAACTGTGTCAGGTGAGTGGAATTGTCTCAGGTGAGAGGAACTGTCTCAGGTGAGTGAAATTGTCTCAGGTGAGAGGAACTGTCTCAGGTGGGAGGAACTGTCTCAGGTGAGAAGAACTATCTCAGGGGAGAAGAACTGTCTCAGGTGAGAGGAACTGTCTCAGGTGAGAGGAACTGTCTCAGGTGAGAGCAACTATCTCAGGTGAGAGGAACTGTGTCAGGTGAGTGAAATTGTCTCAGGTGAGAGGAACTGTCTCAGGTGAGAAGAACTATCTCAGGGGAGAAGAACTGTCTCAGGTGAGAGGAACTATCTCAGGTGAGAGGAACTATCTCAGGGGAGAAGAACTGTCTCAGGTGAGAGGAACTGTCTCAGGTGAGAGGAACTGTCTCAGGTGAGAGGAACTGTCTCAGGTGGGAGAAACTATCTCAGATGAGAGGAACTGTCTCAGTGGAGAAGAACTGTCTCAGGTGAGTGGGACTGTCTCAGGTGGGAGAAACTATCTCAGGTGAGAGGAACTGTCTCAGTGGAGAAGAACTGTCTCAGGTGAGTGGGACTGTCTCAGGTGAGAGGAACTGTCTGTTTCAGGTGAGTGGGACTGAGAGGAACTGTCTCAGGTTAGAGGAAATGTCTCAGGGGAGAAGAACTGTCTTAGGTGAGTGGAATTGTCTCAGATGAGAGGAACTGTCTCAAATGAGACGCACAGTTTCAGACAATTTTGATAATAAAAACCTGTTTAAAATTCAGTCTCGGACTAATAATCTCCCAAATGTTAAAAATCAAAAACAATTTTGAAGATCGAATATTAAATTGTACTTCTCTTTGACATTTGGAAGATTGAAATTAGATCGAGGTTGAACATTGAACAGATTTTTATTACGAGAATTCTCCCCCTGGTGAGTGGAAATACCAGAAGACACTTAAGGAGCTGCAATCTTCTTTCTGTCATCATCATAATTATCTAAACAAATAACGAGCATATTTTTCAAAGCTATAACAATAATTGTCCTTCTAGGTGTACGTTCGCCACCCAGAACTAGCCGCAGCTAAAGCCAACCGCGACTACGTCCTCCGCGCGGTGTGCTCCGCAGTGGACACAATCTCGTGCGTGGCCAAGGGACAGACCCTCCCCGCCGGGGGGGGCGGCCGCCCCGTGGAGGGCCCGGGGGAGCTGGCGCAGGCACTGGACGACTTCGACGTGAGTGGATACTGTTATAAACTTTTAGGTAGCACTCGACGGTATTCCTGGATACCTCCGCCCTACAGAATACCGCGGCCATAATAACCTCGTGTTGTGTTCCCGGCGGTGAGTAGGGTAGCCCGAGTTCACTGGAGGGTTTTTGTGCTGTCAGTGGGAAGACTAAAGGCTTGTCCTGATTATGTCTTCTGCACTACCGGCATAGAAGAGACTCCTCTGGTGTTGCAATCGTCCATTTTTGATATTCTTGTCTGTTTTTTCATTGATTTCGATACGATTTTTTTCTTGGCACTGTGCTGTTGCCTGGTGGTACCCCATCTCTTCCCATGGGTGTCGTATAAGGCACTAAGGGATTGCACTGTTCTCTATCCAACAAGAAATTGCTCGCTTGATGGCAATAGAACTGATCATAGTTGATAAAATATGGGTATTAATACATTAGTGTGATCTTAGTGCATTAATATGTTATTTTACTTCCTATACTCCATTCGGTTAGATACTCGGTTAGAAGGTAAACAATCTTGATGTGTCTGTTTAAATCAATCAATAAGTCTATCGTAGTCTGTTTATTGGCAACACTGCTGCCGTTATGTTAACATTAGCTCCGTACATAAAATTATAAAAAATATAGTTATTTTCATTTACCACGATTTAAAAGGATTAAATTCGTTACCAATAAGTGTGATATACGGGCAAAAATGTTATAAAAATATAATGATAGAAATTACGTGCAATATAGAACTGTAAAATAGAAGTTATTTTACCCCATTAAGTGATGTTAATGTTCTTTTCTGTTTAGAAACTCATTTTAAATACTAAAAACTGAAATCGAGCCCCTAATTAATCAGTTAATTAGCCTAGTTTATTTGTTTAATATGTGTTTTTATATAAAGTCGCTACAATATTGTTTACCTTCTATACTCGAGTGGAGTATAGTTGTACATCTAGTGACTAGAATATGTATGTATGTATGAAGTAAGGAATGTCCCGTCCCCAGGAGCGCATGGTGATGGAGCCCCTGGCGTACTCCGAGCTTCGCACGCGGCCCTCACTGGAGGAGCGCCTCGAGTCAATCATCTCCGGCGCCGCGCTCATGGCCGACAGCTCCTGCACGAGGTACGCACGCACGCACACGAACACGCACACGCACACACGCACACGCACACACGCACACGCACGCACACACACACGCACACACACGCACACGCACACACGCACACGCACGCACACACGCACACGCACACACGCACACGCACGCACACACACACGCACACGCACGCACACACGCACACGCACACACGCACACGCACGCACACACGCACACGCACACCCGCACACGCACGCACACACACACGCACACGCACACGCACGCACACACACGCACGCACACACACGCACACGCACACACACGCACACGCACACACGCACACGCACGCACACACAATGCACTGCATGCAATACATGCGGCAATGATTTTCAACTAGCAACAAGAAATGAGAACAATCTTCCAGATTTTTTGCTCAAACGACACATGCCTATGTAAAAATACTTCATTGCGAATCCTCATTCCTCATCCTATTCATTCTAGCCGCTACCTATTTTAAATAGATAGATAAATAATTTAGATAGATAATTTTAATTTTTTATTTTTTTTACCACTAAGTTGGCAGAAGTTACAATGGTGGCACTCAGCTTCGAACCGGTGGTCCATTTGCTAAACTAGTCTTTCATATTTCTTTTTATATTGACGTTTTGTAAGTTCCGATGTAATGGTCTATGCAGAATATATGATTTTTGACTTTAACTTTGACATAACGACTACCATAATACCGACGCACTATGGGAAACTTGCGTATGTTCCGTCTCAAAACTCTGTATCTCTGTTAGTTTTCGTTCAAATTAGCTGTAATTTTGAACATATATTCTTGAATATATTCAGATTATTTATAATAAAACAGATTTTGATTATTTTAAATATTTATCTTAATAATAAAGAAGAAAATAATAAATCTTAGAAAACGCATACAGTATTTGTTTTTTAATTTTATTTTACACAAAATCGCATATAAAATTGTACATAAATATAACATCAAACATAAAAAATAATAATAATAGGTACTTAATAAGGTAACCTCCTAAATATTGACACCAAGGCGAGTTTTGGCTTCGTCGAATAGTTCTCTCAATTATTTTTTCCCCATGTATCAGAATTTAATGCACTGAAGAAGGCATGTAATACCAATTGTATTTACTTATATATAGTTGGGCTGTTACAAAGACATATTCCCCAAATTTTTTGGAATCAATAGCCATTCCAGATGACATCGTTTGCAATATAATATACATACGTTTTATAAGTTCTACGTCAACACCTGTAATATCTGCAGAGCATGAATAACTCTCAACTCTCTATCATTGCTGTTTCCCGATCCTTGTCGAGGTTTGTCGATATGTAAGCCAAGTACCTCCCTAAACTGCTGTTGCACTAGCTTTTTCTTGTCGCTCTTATCTTTTTTATTTTCAGGAGTAACTGCAGACCATTTTTGAAAAGATAAGTTGTAGGAAATGGGTAAAATCATCTCCATACTCCTGATCCAAGCATGCAATGTAGAAAGTCCGTATTTAAATGAATTTTCGTTGACGTCACGAGCTCTAACCCCCTCCAAGTCGTTCATCTGTCGAGGAGTAGCACCACAAACAGTACAAGATGCGCTCGAGCGAGTTTCAGTTAGAACTTGTGCTACTTTACCATCAATCACAGTTAAAAATAGGTTATACGTCACTTTAATTACATTACTATTCATATTTATCAAAGAAGGAGACAGATTCTGTATTTGACGGTTGACATCAGCTACAGCAAACGCTGTTTTTTCAGGAGTTTCTTTGGCAAATTCTAACAATATAGGTCTGCAATATCGGACAGATGAGCAAGTTTCGTTCTTCCAAACAATACTGTTAGTTACTTCGTCTATGATTCTAATGGGTACAAGAGAAGCAATGAAAGGTTGGCATCTGATATAAGATCGCTTTCTTCCGGCAAAACTTGTTTGTACTCACTCTGACCTGAGGAGCCATCACAGCCCCATTTACAGAATAATTTAAGGTTTTTCAAACTGTCTTTGTAAACTGAATCAATTAGTAATATACGTGCTACCGTATTATGATCCAACAAATCCTGTAGATTAACTTTTGCACTTATATTAGTAATGGTTATGCTTGAATTAGGAGGACAACACATTTTTTTTTTGCTTCAGCTAGGGTTGCATAAGACGGAAATATATTGCAATTTTTATCCGCCCAACTAACTCGCAGTTTCCCATACTGTTCTTTACTGAGGTCTAAATCAATAAATGTCCTTAATGCCTCTTCCTTTGAGAATGGTGTTACTTCTTCGGGGATTTCCGTTGCGTATTTAAGTATTTTTTTCTTCTCATTTTTTGTTGTAGTTCTTATTATGTTAACGATAGCGGCCTCGTCTGTCTCACCCATAGATCTTAACTCCCGAGCATATGAATTGAGTACACAATTGAATCCGTGCTCTTGTATTAATTCCATATTTTTTCGCTTCTTTGTTTTATCTGAACAATCATCGTAAGGTTTTGAAGGTCTGCCTCCAGTACTTCTAGACGAGCTAGGTTCATCAACAGAGCCACGACACTCTAGGGGAACACTAAATAAGCCATTTAGCCATTCAGCGTTTTTACTTTCGAAACGTTATTTTATTCGGTACGCTTTTCTCCAGCGTTGATTACATTGAGTCAGCAAATTTCTTTGAATGTAAGAGATCACAGTTGCCTTATTATCTTCTGACAAATTAAAATTCTCTTCTAAGTAGGCTTCTATAGTCTGCCCTCTAACCAACCAATAGCACAATTCTCGTTTATTACAAACAAATTCACTCATTTTTGGATATTAGTTAAGCTCAGAAATTGTTATTTACTAGAAATGCTTTTTGGGCAGTTGAGTGTCTGGTTACTGACTGTGATGTTTTCAGGATTTGACCACTTTTATAGGTCCCTGAAATAGGTAGGTAAAGATAACAAACCAATATGCATTCTTCTATAACCAACCTTTATCAACTTTGACCTAACTTGATAAGAGACCACATCTTGCTTACCAAACAAGGTGGTCAAAACTATATCAACCACATAATAAACTATAAATAACACTTACTACTGTAATTATTTTGCTATCAATTTAACCGTAATAGATAGGAAATAATTTTAAACGAAGTTGAAGAAAAACGCAATGTTTACCTCGTCATCCATTTCTGAAGTTATTTCGAAAAGTGCAAAAGTGCTGCAACTTATTATAAATTTATTTTGTAATAGAATGAATAAAGATTATAATTCAATAAATAGCTCTACATCGGCAAGCATCGGTAAAGACTAAACCACTTGTTGAAAAAAAATATATCTCAAAAACGTATGTCATCTTGAATTGTGTTCGATAGTTTTATTTTAATATACCAAATATTAAATATTATTTACGTATCAAAATAAGGAGATTATAAGCATTCCAAAAATGTATAATACTTGTAGACTTCCATCAAAAGTTTACGAGTAATGTGACGTTGAACTGGGGCAATATATTGCACCCGTAGTGATACCTCTAAATGTGAGTTAGGTTTAATGCTGATTTTTATATTATTTTTAACAATTACAATAAAATAAATTATACAAATCGCAAGATAATATATTAGACTATATAAAACGATTAATTAAATTCCTTGTATTCGACTTTCGCTTAAAAGGGTTTTGAGACGGTGTTGTATGGGGCTTTCCCATAGTGCGACGGCTTAATGTGCTCTCCGAGAAACGACCAGACCAATGCAAATACATTCAATAAACGGGAATCAAACCTTTTTTTTAACGTGCGAAAACACCGCGGTTGCCTAGTGGTATGGGTAATGGACTGCTGAGACGAGGTCTCGGTTCGATCCCAGGTTTTACCATGGCACACACCAAAGACTTTTCGATGCTTTTCGGAGTTATGTGTGTATTTATGGCAGGTTTATAAGTGCCCGGTTAATGACAATAGGCTCGCCACCTATTACAATTGGGACCTAAACATAAACTGGCGAAATGTGTATACCCCAACCACCGGAGCTGGTGGGAGAGGTTATGTCGGACTCGAACCGACCAAAACGCACGCCGCCTGTGGGTCGTTTTTGGTTGCCGAAGGCGAGGTTAACAGGCATATCCCTCGCACCCCGGCCGACCCAGGGCCATTTCTCTCGAGGGAATCAAACCCCTTAATACCGCTACGTCATAGAGGTATATTTAATACTTTTTTTCTCTCTTTTCGACAGGGACGAACGCCGCGAACGCATAGTGGCAGAATGCAATGCAGTGAGACAAGCCTTACAAGACCTGCTGCACGAGTACATGGCTAATGTAAGTATTGCTAAGGTACGAACAGAGATTCATTTATAAGAGACCGTTGAAGTATCACATAATCAGATGTTATAATTATAATTAATCGCGATAAGTCCCGATACGTTGTAAAATTAAGTAATCAGATTTATCACAATTATTTAACCTACCGCGGTAGCCTAGTGGTATGGGTAATGGACTGCTGAGATGAAGTCCTAAGTTCGATCCCAGGCTTTACTATGGCACACACCAATGACTTATCAATGCTGGTTGCGCCGAGGTAGAAACTGTATTTTGACACGGAAACACACTCCTTTTATACCCGTCTCCCCTTCCGCACTAACCATAGATGTAGCTTCCGTCCGCCATTTGTGAAATATAGACACTCAGTCTCGCTTTGAACTAGCCAGCGTAAAGGCGATCGCGCGCGCGCGTCTCTCAGAAATGAATAATATTTGTTGTATTTTAACCGCCTCATAGACCTTTACCGATCGGATGGTGCCTCTCGTGTGTTCCTCAAGGGATCTAGTGACGCTGACGGCAGCTCCTGAGCAAGGAAGAGAAGATCCGTGTACCGGCTGCGATGAAAAACACGTGGGTCGTGAAGGTTAGTGCATCCTCTCCTAATTTCTCGGGCTGCATTCACTGCCTGGATCGAATCCGCGGCAGCCCGGCCACCTGTCTTGTTTTGTGTGTAAAGTGTCAATAGAACAGTTATCTGCTTCCCCGCAATACAGTCCACTCGTACACGTTGGCCCACGCGCCACCATTTTTGGTCCTTCGAGCCGGATCCTTAGCCGTAGTTCGTATTTTGTTATTATTCTAATGGGAATAAGCGCACCGCACCTAAGTGCCTGGTTATTTTAGTAGAAAACCCCGCATCCAGACATTTAGGCTTAGAATTTGTTGTCCGTTCGCCGCTGGCTCGCATTGTACCTACCTAATACATAAATAGGTTAGGTAGCGTATCAACACTTAATCGTAGTTCGCAATTTTCGCACCGCGCCTAAATACCTAGTTATTTTAGTAGAAAACCCCGCATCTAGGCGTTTAGGCTTAGATCTTAGGTATACTAGACACCCTAGTGCATAGGCACAGTGTAATACCTAACGCATTTGGCTTTGTTTTGTTTTTTCAATTACGTCGTATTTGCCTGGTACCTGCGTGGGTAGACACGTGGTTGTACCTCATTCCAATTCATACGAAAGTATTTTAATTTGAATAGATATTACGCAATACTTAATCTCTGAAATAATAGTTGAACCTAGACAGCGACCATCGCGTAGGTACGACCTTGTTGCTATGCGCGTTTGTTCAAGCGTGCATTCACAGTTGTAATTACCTACCTACCTGCCGAGTATCGCTCGCGCCGCCTCGCTGCTCTGTACCGCTAAGATTAAGTCATTTCATATTTGTTGTTTACCGCACTTTAGTTTGAGATTTAATTGTAAACATGTCCCCAAAGGTTGATAGGACCGGTAAGGTTCAATTGAAACTTTTAAACGCTAAAAAAGAAATGATTTACTCTCGCGTACAATCGATTTATGATAATGCACTTAAAACCTCTGATTTGGTCATCAGAGATTCGTTCTTGTGTTCTATAGAAAACTTAGATAGTCTACGCGCGGATTTCGAAACCTTAGTACATGACATCAACGTTTTAGAGTTGAATTTGAATCCCGATTACTCAGTGAGTTATCAGGCCTTGTCGTCGTTTGACGATTTGTATTGTCGTATCAAACGCGTCGCTAGGAGTTTGGAGAAACCGGCTGACCTACCCAACCCCACTCGCGACCGACCTAAGTTGCCACCAATTCAAATACCCGAATTTGATGGTAACATTCGCAATTGGTGTCTATTTATAGATAGTTTTGAGAATACAATAGATAAGAACGATTCGTTGACAGATCACGAAAAATTGCATTATCTCGTTGAAAAATTGACTGGTAAAGCTATAACCGTTTGCGCTGGAATTACGTTTAGTGCCGAGAATTATAATTTAATTTTAAATACTTTGAAAGCTAGGTATGAGGATAAAAGATCGGTAGCTAACGCCTATTTAGATCAGATGTTTGATTTGAAATCTATTACGGCATGTAACGATCAAAACTTAGAGAAATTTCTAGATACTTTCGCGTCAGCTGTTCGCGCCGTAAAGAACCTAAAGATCGATGACCTCTGCGACTTCGTATTTTTGTATATGGGTTTAAGGAAATTAGATTCCGAAACCATTCGTTTGTTTGAGTCGGATCATCGCGGCAATAAAATTCCTAAGTTCGAAGACTTAGAAAGTTTTGTTCGCGAGCATATAAAGGTATTGCAACGCTCTTCATCGAAACATGAAGGCGCGAAGATAGTTGTTGATTCTGCACGCAAAGTAGATGCGTCATCGAAGTCACTGAGGTCAACTCATACTTATGTTAGTACCGCACCAGCACATGTACAATCACCTGTTTGCTCTTTGTGTAGTACTCATCATTCGCAACTGTACAGGTGTCCTGGTTTTCTAAAGTTGTCGCCTAGTGATCGTTATAAATTTGTTCGCGCTAATAATTTTTGTTTTAATTGTCTCGGTACTAAACACCGCGTTGTTTTATGTAATAGTAGAAATAGTTGTCGCAAATGTCAAGCGAGACACCACACTTTGCTTCATTTTGAGAATAGTGATGCCGCATCCAATGTGAGCACGGTTGGCTCGTCGAGCGGTGACACACGGCGGCCTGCGCCGCAGCCGCAGCCCGCGCTCGCGCGCGCTCCGGCCCGCCCGGTGACCGCCGCGGATGACGTCACCTTGTGTTCGTTCTCCGCTAGTGCTGCACTCACTACTGTGTGTCTTGCGACCGCTCGCGTTGTTATTGTTGATGCATTAGGTAAGCCGCGCATTGTTCGAGCGCTGTTAGATGGCGCTTCGCAAAGTAATTTCATTACTCAAGATTGTTGTCGGCGTCTTGGTTTCAATGTTGATAAGCGTTCAACCCGCTCAGTGGTGAAGGGTTTTGGAAGCTTACAGTCAGCTGTTCGTGGCACCGTTAAAACAAGGTTTAGATCTCGTTTTAATAATAATATTTGGTTTGACATGGATTCGCTCGTTATAGATAGAATAGCTGAACAGTTGCCTACCGTCCCGGTTGACACGTCTTTATTAACGAAATTTAAAGACTTGCCTTTAGCAGATGAGACTTACGCTGTTCCTGGAGTCGTCGATATATTGATCGGCGCTTCGATTCTCCCGCACCTCCAGTTATCACGTAAGGTTCAAGGGGGACCGACGTACCCCGCTCCGCACGCACTGGAAACAGTTCTTGGTTTTGTTATAATTGGTTCCGCACCCGCTTCTATAGATAGTTTTAGTCACTCGACTGCTTCGTTCTGTTGCACCGTCGAGCCGCCACTGGAGTCTACCATCCGCAAGTTTTCACTCGGTGGCTCCCGTGTATCCGCTGAAAAACGCTTTCTTTGTTTGGAACGAAAGATGCAGGCGTCCCCAAAGTCGAAGCGGTCCTATGATGAGGTTGTTAACGAATATTTAGATAAAGGTTACATCTCACCTGCGCCTGCGGACACTGGCGGGACCCAGCCTTCGTACATTATCCCGCACCGCGGAGTTATTAGAGAAGATAAGCTTACTACTAAAACTCCGTGTAGTTTTGGATGGCAGTGCTAAGACTAGCACTTCCGTGTCGCTTAATGACATAATTGTAAATTTTCGCATTAATATTAGTAATTTTTAGCTTTTAGGACTCAACAGTCGCTTTGTGTTGGGCCCACTCTTCGCCCCATCGTTGGGACACATTCGTCGCTAATAGAGTGGCAAAAATTCAATCTGAATTGGCGCCACATAATCTCTTTCACGTTGCTGGCACCGACAACCCAGCCGATTGTCTCTCTCGTGGATTGCTTCCTTCGCAAATTTTGGATCACCCGTTGTGGTTTGGTGGACCGTCCTGGATTCATGCCGCGTTAGATGGGTGGCCAGTTAGTCAATTCAATCCCACTACGGTTTCCGAACCACCCGAGGAGAAGAAGCACTCGCTTGTTGTATCGGTCCCACGTGAAGAGACCCTTATTTTGTTGTTGGCTAATCGCGTCTCGTCTTGGTCGAGACTGTTGCGTTGTGTTGTTTGTTCGCCTCTGCCCTCTGCCTAGCCAGCGGTAGGCACGAGCTCCAATCTAGGTTTATATTTTAGTTGTTATTTCCCAAACCTAGATTTAGATTAGACTTTAGATTTGTTTCGCATTTGTCGTTTCGAAGGTAACCCTTCAAGCCGGGGGGAATGGTTGCGCCGAGGTAGAAACTGTATTTTGACACGGAAACACACTCCTTTTATACCCGTCTCCCCTTCCGCACTAACCATAGATGTAGCTTCCGTCCGCCATTTGTGAAATATAGACACTCAGTCTCGCTTTGAACTAGCCAGCGTAAAGGCGATCGCGCGCGCGCGTCTCTCAGAAATGAATAATATTTGTTGTATTTTAACCGCCTCATAGACCTTTACCGATCGGATGGTGCCTCTCGTGTGTTCCTCAAGGGATCTAGTGACGCTGACGGCAGCTCCTGAGCAAGGAAGAGAAGATCCGTGTACCGGCTGCGATGAAAAACACGTGGGTCGTGAAGGTTAGTGCATCCTCTCCTAATTTCTCGGGCTGCATTCACTGCCTGGATCGAATCCGCGGCAGCCCGGCCACCTGTCTTGTTTTGTGTGTAAAGTGTCAATAGAACAGTTATCTGCTTCCCCGCAATACAGTCCACTCGTACACGTTGGCCCACGCGCCACCAATGCTTTTCGAAGTTATGTGTGTATTTATCGCAGGTTTATAAGTGTCCGGTTAATGGCAATAGGCTCGCCACTTATTACATTGGGACCTAAACATTAATTTGTGAAATGTGGGTGCTAGCACGTCTGCCCATCCCTTCGGGGATATAGGCGTGAGTTTATGTGATGTTAACCGTCGCTCAACGACCTCCATCATTCATGAGCGCGGTCCTGGGGGTGCAAATGGTGCCGCCTGTCATCCTAGCAGAAGTGCGCCTCCCTCCATCCGGGAGTAAGATGGTGACACTGAGGTACCCACAACCCAGGGAGCCATCTCGAAGCTGGAGATGATCCTGGGTCAGTCGGGGTGCGAGGGATGTGACCTTGGCAATCTCAAGAGTTTCCAACACTTTTTTTTTTTTTATATAGGACACGCCAACTTGACCTCACCTCGCCTGATGGTAAGCTAAAGGCAAAGTCTCAGGAAAGAGGGTCACCATTACAGTCACTAAGTGCTACAATGGTGGCACTCAGCTTGGCGGCCTCATCAGATGCTTTTTCACGCCCCGCTTAAAGGCCCCGGGACTGTAGGAAGAAGGAAACACGTGTGCTGGTAATGAATTCCAGGTCTTGGTGGTGCGGCAAAGAAAAGAGTCTCCGAACCGCTTGGTTCTTGCTCGTATATTCTGCACAGTGTGAGGGTGACATCTAAGGCCTGCACGTGTTGTCCTATGTAGGAAAGGAGATGGTGGGATTAGTTGGAAGAGCTCGTCAGAACACTCACCGTGGTAGAGACGGTAAAATACAGCCAAGGAAGCAATATCTCTACGCATCTGCAAAGGCTCGAGGGTGACACGCGGTCCGAATTATTGGGAACCCTGAGGTCACGCCTCAGGGTTCCCAATAATTCGGACCGCGTGTCGCTGCAACCTGTCGAGAGCATCTAGTAGGTATTTCGCGGAGCCATCCCAGAGATGCGAGCAGTATTCCACGTAGGAGCGAATTTGTGTCTTATAGAGAAGACACCGCTGCTCCGGCGTGAAAAAACGTCTCACTTTGTTTAGGAGTCCGAGTTTCCGCGAGGCTGTTTTGATGATGCTCTCGATGTAATTTCTGTTATTCAGTTTGCAGCGAATATCCATGTCTAGGATATAGAGATTGTCCTGCAGTGGCAGTGGCGTGCTCTGAAGAGTGGGAAGGGGAAGGAAAGAAGATACCTTTGCTGTGAACGCACAAGCCTGCGTCTTCTTGGCATTGAACTCGACCATGTTCTCAGAGCCCCATTGAGAAATGTGATTCAAGATCTGGTCCAGTTCAGTGACAAGAAGCTGTCTTTTTTCCACGATATCAGACTGTTTGGCCGCAGGTTGTCCGTGATAACTCCCGTGTAAGGTGCTATCGTCTGCATAGCAATGTATGCTGCCGGTGGACAGCATGTCGTTGATATGCAGAAGAAAGAGGGCGGGAGATAATACAGACCCCTGCGGTACGCCAGCATTTATTTGCAAGAACTCCGACGCCCGTCCATCACAGAGGACGCGGATACGGCGCTCCCGCAGGAAACTAGCAATCCAGTTGCACAGTCTAGGAGGCAGACCAAAGGCTGGTAGCTTGGAAAGAAGCGATTTGTGCCAGACTCTATCGAAAGCTTTGGCGATATCAAGACTAATTGCCAGTGACTCGCCGTGCTTGTCCATAGCCTCACCCCAAAGATGGGCAACGTATGCTAGCAGATCACCCGTTGACCGTTTCGGCCTGAAGCCATATTGCCGGTCATTAATTAAGGAGTGATCCTCTAGGTGACGCATGAGCTGTTTGTTAATGATGTGCTCGAAGACCTTGCACAGCACTGAGGTGTTGGCTATGGGTCGATAGTTGACTGGCTCTGAGCGATCCCCCTTCTTGGGGATCGGCTGTACATTCGCCTCTTTCCAAGCCGAAGGCACTGTACCCGAACTGTAGGACAGTCGGTACAGCCGCGTAAGCATCGGAGACAACTCCGCTGCACATTTTTGTAAGACCACCGCTGGAATACCATCCGGGCCACTGGCTTTCCGGACATCGAGTGATTGAAGCACCGCTCGGACATCGCATTGCCTGATACGTATTTCAGGCATTACGTGGTCACCATTGGGTAGTGTCGGCGGCTGTATACCGCAATCATCGACTCGGGAATTGGCCGCAAAGAGATTTACTAGCATATTGGCTTTCTCTTGCGTTCCATGGGCCAGGGATCCATCAGGGTAGCGCAGCGGTGGCAGCGAAGGCTGACAGAAGTTGGCCTGCACGGCTTTGGCCAGTCGCCAGTATCCACGACTGCCCGTGGGATGTGCCACTAGCTCTTGACCAAACCGTGCAATGCGCAGGGCATCCGCTCTGACGTAAGCCCTCTTGCAGACCTTTGTGGCTCTGTTGTACGCCGCCTTGAAGTGGCCCACATTGGGATCGTGCGTGGCACGCGCCCTTACCCAAGCGCGATACGCGGACTGCTTTTGATCAACAGCCTTCGCACACTCGCGCCCGAACCAAGGGCGCACTCCTCGGGCACCGGTGACATCAGTGTATGGGATATAGTATTCCATACCCAGACCGATCTCACCGGCAACAGCAGTAGCACAATCTGAGGGTTTCTTACCTTCAAAGCAGCGTTCAACCCACTGGATGGACGCAAAATAGTTGCGCAGCCCATCCCAATCTGCTGACGAGTAGTGCCAGAGACGCCGCTTCCCCTGCACGGGTCGTGAGGGCGCTATAATTGGCACCTTGGAGCAGACCAGACAGTGGTCGGAATTGCCTAAAGCGGCTTGTACCGAAACACTGTACAGTTCTGGGTGACTCGTCAGCAAAAGGTCTAGCAGAGAGGGTGCTAGGCCCGACCTTCTTGGTATTCTAGTGACCTCGTGTACCAATTGGGTCAGGCCATGCGCCAGAGCAAATGCATGGACGGCTCTTCCCGCATGGTCTGTTTTGGCGGAGCCCAACCAGGTTTCGTGGTGGGCGTTAAAGTCCCCCAAAAATACCACTTCGGCGTTCGGAAACCGTTCCTGCGCATCATCTGCCGCCTGACTCAGATATTCAAAGAGTCGAGTTGTCTCAGCATCTCCTGTATGGGAACGGTAGAGGCACACATAGATCTGACTCGTAGAGCCATGGTCTACGTGTACCCATAGGGTTGAAAAGGATGGGTCCTCGAGGCAGCGCAAACGGCGACAACAAACATCCGCCCTAACAAACACGCACACCCCGGCTTTTGCACGGAAATTTTCCTGGATAACATAGCCGGGGTAAAGCAAGTAGGTCGTGTCATCAGGGCGGCCTATTTGTGTCTCCGTGAGAAAGAGTGTCTCCGTGAGAAAGAGAGGTTAAGCAACACTAGCCAGATCGATCTTAAGATGGGTGATAATCATTAAAGACACCGAGACCCGTCTATACTTCAGAAAGCACGTTGAACCTGTGCTCAGAACATAGGGAGCTTCTTAATACTTTCCGTGCACTGCTAGATAGAGCTCCTTACTATTGCTGGAAGCCTGGTACATTTTATCCGACTACGGCAAAGCTAAAGAAAGGTTATGATTTTGACAGTTGTATGTATGTTCATGTATGACTGTAGCTTGAAAAGCTGGTGCATCTGATTGAAGAATGAGGCTTTCCTCTCTAGGTTGAGGGTCAGCTAGCTGTCGCTTCCGTAAAAGCGAAGCTAAACCAAACTATGGAAACCTTGGGCTCCACGGGACAAACATTTTCTTACATCGCTCTTAGCTCCTCAAGGTTGATGGGAGCCTGGTACATTGGGCCACACACAAGGGGTTATAAGTACATTGGAAGGTTAAGCAATACTAGCCAGATCGGTCGTAAGATGGGTGACCATACCTAAAGACATTGTTAACACATTCTTTACATTGCTTGAAGAGCTCCTTACTCTTGATGGGAGCCTGGTACATTTCGCTATGCATCAGTTTTTCGTGTAACACATACCTGCAAGCTGGTGTATGCATGCTTTCTTCTTAGTACCTGATAAGATTTTCCCCTTGAATTAGAGTGTCAGATAGCAGTCGCTCCTGTAATAGCCAATATATATACCAAATTATAAAAAAGAACATTTTCTTTTTTATAATTTCTTCGGACTCCAAGGTACAGGTCTGGTGAATGCAATCTGGGCTAATGCTACCGCTGTGATGGCGATGAGTCCGCGATATAGATAGCTGATCTCATTCCTTACATTGCTTGTTAGAGCTCCTTACTGTTCATGGGAGCCTGGTACATTGGGTCCCATCCAAGAAGGTTAAGTAAGCAACAAGTCAGGACAGTGATGTGTGGCCAATTCTTACATTCCATACATTGCTCGATAAAGCTCCTCACTGTGAATGGGAGCCTGGTACATAGAGTCCTACTCAAGAAGGTTAAGCAACGCTGGCTAGGTCGGTCTTAGGGTGGGTGACTATTCTTAATTCCATACAATGATTTATAAAGCTCTCACTGTTGATGGGAGCTTTGTACATAGGGTCCCATCCAAGAAGGTTAAGCAACACTAACCAGGTCGGTCCTAGGATGGGTGACCATTCTTAATTCTATATATTGCTATATAAAGCTCCTCACTGTTTATGGGAGCCTGGTACACAGAATTTCACTCAAGAAGATTAAGCAACACTAGCTAGGTCGGTCCTAGGATGGGTAACCATTCTCAATTCCATACATTACTTGATAAAGCTCCTCACTGTTGATGAGAGTTTGGTACATAGGTTCCCAAGAAGGTTAAGCAACACTAACCAGGTCGGTCCTAGGATGGGTGACCATTCTTAATTCTATATATTGCTATATAAAGCTCCTCACTGTTTATGGGAGCCTGGTACACAGAATTTCACTCAAGAAGATTAAGCAACACTAGCTAGGTCGGTCCTAGGATGGGTGACCATTCTTAATTCCATACATTACTTGATAAAGCTCCTCACTGTTGATGGGAGCCTAGTACATAGGGTTCCACTCAAGAAGGTTAAGCAACACTTGCTAGGTCGGTCCTAGGATGGGTGACCATTCTTAATTCCATACATCGGTTGATAAATCTCCTCACTGTTGATGGGAGCCTAGTACATAGGGTTCCACTCAAGAAGGTTAAGCAACACTAGCTAGGTTAGTCCTAGGATGGGTGACCATTCTTAATTCCATACATTGCTTTATAAAGCTTCCTCACCGTTGATGGGAGATTGGTACATAGGGACCTACCCAGGAAGGTTAAGCAACACCACCTAGGTCAGTCGTAGGATGGGTGACCATTTTTAATTCCAAAAATTGTTTTATAAAGCTCCTCACTGTTTATGCGAGCCTGGTACATAGGGACCTACCCAGGAAGGTTAAGCAACACTGCCTAGGTCGGTCTTAGGATGGGTGATCATTCTTAATTCCATGCATAGCTTGATAAAGCTCCTCACTGTTGATGGGAGCTTGGTACATAGGGTTCCACCCATGGAGGTTAAGCAACACTAGCTAGGTCGGTCCTAGGATGGCTGACCATTCTTCATTCCATACATTGCCTTATTAAGCTCCTTGCCTGGTACATAGGGTTCTTTTTTTTTAATATCAACATCAATAACCAGACATATTTGTCCCCAGACCGGCAAGCCCGAACAGTCGGCAGGTCTCGAACGCGCCATCGAGAACATGTGCCGCAAGACGAGGGACCTACGGAGGCAGCTGAGGAAGGCGGTCGTCGACCACGTCTCTGACAGGTAACTAGCATCTCTTTGACGATTCTGCGAACCTGGTACTCTCAGATCAGAAGCGTCCCCGCCGTGTCCAGGCAGAAGGGGTAGAAGTCCTGGCTTGACATCGTGGATGGTGATATGCGTGCTAATGGTATCACTACCATGGACGCCCAAGATCGTACGAGATGGAGGTACGAATTGAAGGAGGTAGGACACGGCGGTATTTCCGCCCGATTGAGCAGTCCGACTGGGGTAGTACCTCCGCCCTACAGAATACCGCGGCTATAATAACTTCGTGTTGTGTTCCCAGCGGTGAGTAGGGTAGCCAGAGCTCACTGGACAATTTGTGCTGTCAGTGGGAAGACTAAAGGCTTGTCCTGCTTTGTCTTCTACTGACGGCACAGAAACTCTGTACTTACAGGGTTGGCAACGCGACTGTGACTCCTCTGGTGTTACAGACGTCCATAGGTCACGGTAACCACTTTCCATCAGGTGGGCCGTGTGCTTGTCTGCCAACTAAGTGGTATAAAAAATAAAAAATAAAAGGAAGGGGATCTGGAATGCGGACCCTGAGCTCCAAGGGAACCTTGGCCTCGGATGCAATCAGGAAAATACGTCTCCTATGATGCTGATGAAGCGAATCGAAAGTAGGGCTTTGGCGCCAACACAAAAAGGGCGCATTCGCGGTAATATTTTATTTTCCAAAATTATTGTGAATTCGAGTTTTTATGTATAATAAAAATGGCGGATTTTTAGACATAACGTCTTTGACATCGAACACAAGTGTAGAAAAATGGCATATTGCCGTGAAATTGTGACTTGTGTTGGTTCCAAATCTCCCTTTTTTTTTCTGGGGTAATTCTGCACATTTAAACACAATATTTGTGTTACAAAAGCGGGCTGTGCGAGCCATTTATAATTTAGGCCCAAGAGTCTCCCTCAGAGAAAAGTTTAAAGAGATAGACATTTTAACCGTAGTGTCACAATATATTTTCGAGAACCAAAAAATTAAATAAAAAAATTCATGTATGTACGGTAAAATGTTTCAAAATTCTCTAGTTTAAGTAGTAAAATGTTCTAGAATATTTATTTACTATTTTGTTCCAGTTTCTTGGAGACCAATGTGCCCCTACTGGTTCTGATGGAGGCTGCTCGCAACGGGAACGAGAAGGAGGTTGAAGAATATGCTCTCGTCTTCACAGAACACGCCAACAAGCTTGTAGAGGTACGTACTGCCGCAGAGATAGGCTATAGTATTCAATATCCAGTTGTCTGTGTGTTGACAGACAAAGAATACTAGTATCATATATACATGCATACATATAATCACGCCTTTATCCCCGAAGGGTTAGGCAGTGGTGGATTAACACCCAAATTTCAACAATAATTGTATTCGGTCCCACGGAATGGGTTGACACAAGCCATGCATCTGAGGCTGAGTCTGGGCTGTATATATCTGTCTGATGTTAAACAGCCCTATCCCTTAGTCGCCTTGTACGACACCGCATGGAAAAGATGGGGGGGTGGTCCAAATTCTACTACTCTGCATTGAACCACGCCGCTACAATACAATTATATATATATATATGTATATATAATATCTTACCATCAGGCAAGGCGAAGTCTAATTGACGTGTTCTATACAAAAAAAAGCCCTTTACCAACGCCACATTTTTTTTATACCACTTAGGTGGCAAACAAGCACACGACCCACCTGATGGGAAGTGGTTACCGTGGCCTATGGAACACCAGGGGTGTTACACTCGCGCTGCCGACCATAAAGAGATTTTCATAAACTTAAATGTCGTGTTAATTTGTTTAGGTGGCAAACCTGGTCTGCTCTATGTCGAACAACGAAGATGGCGTGAAGATGGTGCGTCATGCTGCGGAGCACATTGAGTCCCTATGTCCTCAGGTATGTGTTGTACGTGGGGCGCACTATAAGTTTCCGGAATGAATACGAAAAAATACTATTAAAGGTACAAAATTAATTTATTGTTTTTCAAAATAATCTCCCTTGGCGTCTATGCACTTTTTCATTCGATCAAACCAGTTTTGAAAACTTTTGTGCCACTCCTCTGTGGTGACCTCTGAAACGTGTTTTCCATACTCCTCGACAGCCTCTACTGGTGATGAAAATCGTTGGCCGCGTAATTGGTTCTTAATTTTTGGGAACAGATAAAAGTCACAAGGTGCCAGGTCGGGACTGTATGCAGGATGACTCATGAGTTCTACATTTTTCGCCTTCAAAAAGTCGTTTGTCTGTCTGGCCGTGTGAGAACTACCATTGTCGTGGTGCAGGATGATACGGCGTTTACGGTTATTTTTACGGAGTTCGTCAATAACTTCCGGCAAACAAATGGTCGTGTACCAGTCACTATTCACAGTACGACGATTTTCTAAAGCAACAGTAGCCACGTGTCCAGTTTTATTAAAAAAAAGAAGCAATCATCCGCTTAGATGCACTTTTCACGCGCGCCACTTTGGTTGGTTTCGGCTCATCTTGAAAGACCCATACGCTCGATTGCTGCTTTGTTTTGGGATCGTAGCAATAAATCCATGTTTCGTCACCAGTTACTATGTCCCACACCAAATTTGACGCACCTTCGTTGAATCTGGTAAGCATGGCACTGCACCAAGTGACGCGGTCCGTTTTTTGATCCTCGGTCAAGTTATGTGGGATCCACCGCGAACACAGCTTTCTCACACCCAAATGTTTGTGTAGGATTGATTGTATTTGACTCATGCTTATTTCTAAGGATGCGCGAATTTCATGGTAGGTCACATGCCTGTCTGTTTCAATCATACGGCGCACAGCATCGATGTTTTTATTGGTCACAGCGGTGGACGGCCGACCATCGCGAGATTCGTCACTGAGATTGATACGACCACGCTTGAATTCTGCAAACCAGCTATAAACAGTCGTCTTGCATGGAGCTTCATCGCCAAAAGCTGTTTCAAGCCGAGCGATGCTCTGTTGAGCCGTCAAATTACACTTAAAATCGTAGAAAATCATACTACGAAAATTTTCCCGAGTTAAATCCATGTTGATGCAGACACACAATTTTTTAAATGGCGCCACAAGGTAAAAACAAAAGACAGTCAGATGAAACAAACTGTATTCTACAGCCAAAGAGTTCTATTTTCAAATGTTGTAATAAATTTTTAAATATTGTTTATGTAAGTGGCCAGTTCCGGAAACTTTTAGTGTAACCTATGTATTATCTGAATGAATGGTACCCTATGTATGCATAACATCAAAATTGTTTGGATATTGAAAAAGTCGCTATTTTCATGAATTGTACCGGTTAATTTTAACGTTATGTATGGCGTAGCGGTAGGACGTTTGACTGCTCAGGTTTTTTTTCATAACACTAAGGTGGCAGACAAGCACACGGCCCTCGGTCTTTTTACTTCATCATCATCTTAGCGCGGGCCCCGATTGCGTCCAAGAGTTTTATCTTGGAGTATGTGATTCGCTTACTCGTGGACTTTAAGGATATAGAAATAGTCTATAACTGAATGCTATTATTTGCAGTGTTTGTTTTTTTTATACCACTTAGGTGGCAACCAGCGCATGGCCCACCTGATGGAAAGTGGTTACCGTTGCCTATGGCTGCATGTAACACCAGAGAGTCACACTCGCGCTCCCGACCCTGTAAACACAGAGTTTCTGGGCCGTCAGTGTAGAAGACAAAGCAGGACAAGCCTTTAGTCTTCCCACTGAAAACACAAATTCTCCAGTGAGCTCTGGCTACCCTACTCACCGCTAGGAACACAACATGAAGTTATTTACCATGTTTATTATGTTTGTGGAGCAACCGATATTACTGCTCTGTTACTAGCGCCATTATCTCGGTGTACTGACGACCGCCGAGCTATTTGTTATTGGGCAGACCATATCGGTCTACGGTCTTGCCCAATCGTTTGTTACGCGTATCGCCCCTACCACTGTCCGCGTTTTCGCACTGTACTCGATCACGTTAACGGCACACAACACTCACTGAGTCGACTCGCACAGGTTTTGAAAATTCGGTTTGCTCAGGTCTTGTAAACATACGGATCACTGGATACCAGATACTCGACAGTTGAAACCCATCTTCCCGGCGAGTATTACACTAGTAATGAAATGAAATTTATTCGTAGGAGACACAGTGAAGATAATATGTTACATTTTTAGTGTTAGACACAATATATCTAGCCTTCATGCGCCTGTGAATCTTTTACGTAAATTATATGATCATTTAATCATCAATTGGTCGCCGGTTCGTATCCGGCTCGAAGGACCAAAAGTATGTCTGCGCTGCTGAAAGTGGCGCTCACAAAACTTTGTGATTTAAAATGACAAGTCACTGATTGATACCCACGGATACCTCCCTACCGGAGCCGGTGGAGGAGGTTATGTCGGACTCGAACCGACTAAAACGCACGCCGCCTGTGGGTCGCACGCCCCCCCGATCCAGGGCCAATGCTAAAATGGATTAATAAGTACCACTTATTATGAGCTGTGAATGCATACTGTCACTAAAAAGTACAATTTATGTAAGGCGACAAAAAAGTGCTGATGCGAATGACGCCCGCGTACCATTTACTAAATCGTACACTTAGCATACATAATTAAGATTGAATTGATATTGTTAGTTGCATTTGTAAACAAATGCCTAAATAATAGTATATTATGGTACAAGTGTGTAAAGTTGGAGATTACTGCTGAGGCGCCATTGGTCATAAGAGAGACGAAGACGGTAATCATCAATACACACGTGTATTATAAGACGTTTTACAACTCACTCGCGAATAAAATAAAACTACAAAAAACATTCTATTTACTTTCATACTGAAATATAAACATTAATAATAAAAACAATTTTAATGACATTATAAACATTAATAATAAAAACAATTTTAATGACATTGTTCACGCATAGAATAGCAATATAAATTTAATAAAATTACACAAACTTTTTTTATATTTTTTCTACATAGTCTGTGATTGATGCGGCGCAACACGTATGCGCGAGTTGCAAATGGATTTTGGCGCTAAAAATAAGTTTATGCAAATTATGTTAACTATTTCATGAGAAAAAAGACGAAACTGTACGTAATTTGGATTAAGAAGCCTTATGCAACAGTTTCATTAAATACAATTATTTGGTACCTACATAGATAAAAAGTTTATTTAGAAAAACAATTAGTAAATGTGTAGTTGATAAAATTACAATCATCTGTTTTTAATTCCACGTTTGAAATTGTCTATTTAAATACGAAATTGCATAAAATGAATAATCAGAGGGATATTAATTTATTTGTACTATTAACATCTTTTTTTAAAGGAACAAAGTACTCAATCTATAATTTAAAAAAAAACAAAATATAACTCACTTGTGAATTATAGCAAGCATAAAGTCGAAGTTTGATTATAAGTGTCATTATGTGTCTAATAGCGGTGAAATTAGAGCCTCTTTAAGAGCAAGTGTGTTAAAAAAAATTTATGATAGTGCTCAACTGCAATTCAATATATTATTTCAATAAATAAACATTTAAAATAAATATTAACAATTATCAATTCGTGCAAATTATAAGAGTAATAGGATGTTATTATACTTAATTAATAACGTAGATATATTCATGCATACAAATATTTGTACTGGACGGGAATCAAACCTTGCAGAGCAGTCGCGTTCACTTCCGTTACGTCACAGCGTCTTTTTTAATATAGGACACGTCAATTAGACTTCAATTCAATTCATTTATTTCTCAACAAACATGATTCGTGTAGAAATCGCCTCGCCTGCTCAGAAAAGAGGGTCACCACATATACAATGTTATAATGGTGACATTCGGCTTGACGGCCTCATATGTTTGTTCACGTCTCGTCTAACGGAGCGTGCCCTCTGCCCCTCCTCCCGCAGGTGATCAACGCGGCGCGAGTGCTGGCGGCGCGGCCGCGCTCCCGCGTGGCGCAGGAGAACGCGGCGACGTTCGCGCGCGCCTGGGAGAGCGCCGTCAAGCTGCTCACCGACGCCGTCGACGACATCACCACCATCGACGACTTCCTCGCCGTCAGCGGTCAGTGCCCCCACCCCCCACACCCACCCCCAGGAGAACGCGGCGACGTTCGCGCGCGCCTGGGAGAGCGCCGTCAAGCTGCTCACCGACGCCGTCGACGACATCACCACCATCGACGACTTCCTCGCCGTCAGCGGTCAGTGCCCCCACCCCCCACACCCACCCCCAGGAGAACGCGGCGACGTTCGCGCGCGCCTGGGAGAGCGCCGTCAAGCTGCTCACCGACGCCGTCGACGACATCACCACCATCGACGACTTCCTCGCCGTCAGCGGTCAGTGCCCCCACCCCCCACACCCACCCCCAGGAGAACGCGGCGACGTTCGCGCGCGCCTGGGAGAGCGCCGTCAAGCTGCTCACCGACGCCGTCGACGACATCACCACCATCGACGACTTCCTCGCCGTCAGCGGTCAGTGCCCCCACCCCCCACACCCACCCCCAGGAGAACGCGGCGACGTTCGCGCGCGCCTGGGAGAGCGCCGTCAAGCTGCTCACCGACGCCGTCGACGACATCACCACCATCGACGACTTCCTCGCCGTCAGCGGTCAGTGCCCCCACCCCCCACACCCACCCCCAGGAGAACGCGGCGACGTTCGCGCGCGCCTGGGAGAGCGCCGTCAAGCTGCTCACCGACGCCGTCGACGACATCACCACCATCGACGACTTCCTCGCCGTCAGCGGTCAGTGCCCCCACCCCCCACCCCCCACCCCCAGGAGAACGCGGCGACGTTCGCGCGCGCCTGGGAGAGCGCCGTCAAGCTGCTCACCGACGCCGTCGACGACATCACCACCATCGACGACTTCCTCGCCGTCAGCGGTCAGTGCCCCCACCCCCCACCCCCCACCCCCAGGAGAACGCGGCGACGTTCGCGCGCGCCTGGGAGAGCGCCGTCAAGCTGCTCACCGACGCCGTCGACGACATCACCACCATCGACGACTTCCTCGCCGTCAGCAGTCAGTGCCCCCACCCCCCACCCCCCACCCCCAGGAGAACGCGGCGACGTTCGCGCGCGCCTGGGAGAGCGCCGTCAAGCTGCTCACCGACGCCGTCGACGACATCACCACCATCGACGACTTCCTCGCCGTCAGCGGTCAGTGCCCCCACCCCCCACCCCCCACCCCCAGGAGAACGCGGCGACGTTCGCGCGCGCCTGGGAGAGCGCCGTCAAGCTGCTCACCGACGCCGTCGACGACATCACCACCATCGACGACTTCCTCGCCGTCAGCGGTCAGTGGCCCCCTCACCCCACCCCCTCCTCCCGTCTTCCTCACGTCTTCCCGACTTCCTCGCCGTCAGCGGTCAGTGGCCTCCTCACCCCACCCCCTCCTCCCGTCTTCCTCACGTCTTCCCGACTTCCTCGCCGTCAGCGGTTAGTGGCCCCCTTACCCCACCCCCTCTTCCCGTCTTCCTTACGTCTTCCCGACTTCCTCGCCGTCAACGGTCAGTGGCCGTGGCGATCCTTTAGACAGCAGTCGGGTTTACTTGTTTCATGCATACATATAACCACGACTTTATCCTCGAAGGATTAGACAGAAGTGAATAAACACCCACATTTTACCAATCATTAAATTTATGTTTCAATTTCTACATAGTAGCCATCTACCGATATTCGTACGAACTCAGCACCAATGAATGATATTACAATCATTTTTAAACATTGATATTTGATGACTCCGTCCAAACTATTGAATGAAATTTAGTAAGCAATTTAAGCAGCACCCGGCGCCGCCGCGTGGTTCCCGGCAGAGTAGAATTTGGACCACCCCATCTCTTCCCATGCGGTGTCGTACAAGGCGACTAAGGGATAGGGCTGTTTAACATCAGACAGATATATACAGTCCAGACTCAGCTTTAGATGCATTGCTCGAGTCAACAATAGTGCCCGGAAGACGGCAATAGACTCACCCCCTATTACATAGGACTGAATTCAATGATTGGTGAAATGTGGGTGTTAATTCACCTCTGCCTAACCCTCCGGGGATAAAGGTGTGATTATATGTATGTATGTAATTTAAGCATTTAGTATGCTATGCTCCCACTGTCGCCACAAGACGGATATTTGTAGGAAAATTTGGATGGCATCAGGACAGGTTCGGTGGCTCAACGGTCAGAGCAATCCCCCTGTAAAGGAAAGGTCGCGAGTTCGAATTCCACCTGAACCGATTCAAATTTTTCTATTTTTTTTATTCCACTTAGGTGATAAGTGCACGACCCACCTGATGGAAAGTGGTTACCGTGGCCTATGGACGTGTGTAACACCAGAGAAGCCACACTCTTATCTCAATCAATTTTAAAAAAACAAAAACTCGACTACTGAAAAATCACGCTCTATAAAGTATTAAACAAGAAAATATCAAGGATAGCCGTGGTCGTATGCTACTTACTTCAACAATACAATACATTCTAGGGAAAAGTGGCATTAGTATTTTAAGAGCTAATAGATGAAACTACATACATAGCCCGTCAAAGTTATAACCCTCCTTTGACTTACCCACAGTTGGGTAAAAGTGATTTTAATTCAATATATGATCAACGAGCTATGGAGAGGGCTATATATTGTAGGAGGTAGGACACGGCGGTATATCCGCCCGATTGAGCAGTCCGACTGGGAAGTACCTCCGCCCTACAGAATACCGCGGTTATAATAACTTCGTGTTGTGTTCCCAGCGGTGAGTAGGGTAGCCAGAGCTCACTGGAGAATTTGTGCCGTCAGTGGGAAGACTAAAGGCTTGTGCTGATTTGTCTTCTACTGACGGCACAGAAACTCTGTACTTACAGGGTTGGCAGCGCGACTGTGACTCCTCTGGTGTTACAGACGTCCATAGGCCACGGTAACTACTTTTCATCAGGTGGGCCGTGTGCTTGTCTGCCAACTAAGTGGTATAAAAAAAAAAAAGAAATGCTCGGTATTTCCTTACGTGATCGCGACAGAAATGATGATATCCGTAGGAGAACAAAAGTAACAGACGTAGCCCAGCGGATTAGCTCGTTGAAGTGGCAATGGGCGGGACACATAGCGCGCAGAACAGATGGCCGATGGAGCAAAAAGTTCTGGAATGGCGACCGCGTACGGGCAAACGTAGCGTAGGACGCCCAACGGCCAGGTGGAAGGACGACCTCATGAAGGTCGCCGGGAAGCGCTGGATGCGGGCTGCTTTAGATCGGTCATTCTGGAAGTCTGTGAGAGAGGCCTATGTTCAGCAGTGGACTATGTGTGGCTGATATGATGATATGATATTCGTATTATAGAGACAGTCTCATGTGTCTCGTTTTCAACAGAGAACCATATCTTGGAGGATGTGAACAAGTGCGTGATCGCCCTGCAGGAGGGAGACCCTGACTCGCTGGAGAGGACCGCGGGAGCCATAAGAGGGAGAGCCACCAGGTAATACTTACTATTTTTAGGGATCTGTACCTCACAAGAAATGGCATACTTGTTTATTTAACTATCGGAATAGATATTTAACAAAAAAAAATAGACTTAATGTGCCTCTAAAGCTACTGGAGCTTGTGTGCGACACATGCGATTCTCTCTACAGTACAAAACATAACAATCTTATAAATAAAAAAAGGAGAAACCATAATCGTCGTAAACAAAACACTTACACAGTTTACAATTAAACAGTTAAAGTCGTACCCTACAATTCTGATAAAAGATAAGACTTGAGCTTATATTTAATGTTCCTCACATTAATTTTCTCTCGCATGAGGGTAGGCAAAGAATTGATAAGACGCGGTACAAGGAATGTACTCGTCCGCTCGCCGTAGTAATTCCTCGCCCCCACAATGGCCAATTTTTTTTGTGCGACTCGTATAAAATATATATTAGACAAGTTACAATATGTCACAGGCTACAGTGTGACCGCAATATATTTTGTACCCATGAGGACTCTGACTCTGTCCCCACACCCGAGAAGAGGACCAGATCGTAAGAGATGGCCCTGGGTCGGCCGGGGTGCGGGTACCTTCCACCGGCTCCGGTGGAGGGTACCCGCGGGGATTTTGCGCATGTAAAAAAAATGGATTTTGTACCCTAAACCGATAAGCATGCATGAAGATTGTAATGAGAGTGAATGAAGCGAGAGTAGTAGCAAATGGAGATCCGTGATCTCTGCCTACCCCTATGGGAGACAGTTGTGTATTTATGTATGTATGAACGAAAAAGTATTGTGTTTTGATTAGTCTTCTACAATATAGGTATTTAAACTATCATGGTCACTCACATCAGTATCAAAATAATCGGGATATTTACCATGTTGCATTGTTTTAAGTTTCCGATATTTCGGCGCTGGAACAAGCACCATGATCACGGAGGAACTGGAGTAGTGGTGGTGAACAAAGAAAAAGTTTTTTACATACATACATATAATCACGCCATTATCCCTGGAGGGTTAGGCTGAGGTGAATTAACACCCACATTTCACCAATAATTGTATTCGGTCCCACGTAATAGTGGGTGAGCCTATTGCCGTATTCCGAGCACTATTGTTGCTCTACCCTCTTTCGAGTTCTTTTACTACGCGTATCTGCACTACCACTGGTTTCACTCTCACTACAAACTCGAACCCGATCTCGATCACGTTCACGACACACGATGCTTACTGTATCCACTCGCGATTTTGTCAACTCAAAACAATGAAACAATTATTTGAGGAGGTAGGACACGGCGGTATTTCTGCCCAATTGAGCAGTCCGACTGGGGAAGTACCTCCGCCCTACAGAATACCGCGGCTATAATAATCTCATGTTGTGTTCCCAACAGTGAGTAGGGTAGCCAGAGCTCACTGGAGAATTTGTGCTGTCAGTGGGATGACTAAAGGCTTGTCCTGCTTTGTCCTCTACACTGACGGCACAGAGACTCTGTGCTTACAGGGTCGGCAGCGCGAGTGTGGCTTCTCTGGTGTTACACACGTCCATAGGCCACGGTAACCACTTTCCATCAGGTGGGCCGTACGCTTGTCTGCCACCAAAGTGGTATAAAAAAAAATATCAATCTACCCTCTTTCGAGTTCTTTTACTACGCGTTTCTGCACTACCACTGGTTTCACTCTCACTACAAACTCGAACCCGATCTCGCTCACGAGACACGATGCTAACTGTATCCATTCGCGATTTTGTCAACTCAAAACAATAAACATGGAAAATATAAATATGTAAACATGGTAAGTATGTATGAATATAATACCTATGCATGCTATGTTTGTGTGTATACATGTATATACCTACCTGTTTTAGGTATGTACACTTATTATTTTTATTTTTTTCTTTTTTCTTTATCTTTTTTTTGTAATGTACACTTCACAACCTTCATTTCTATATGCTTATCTGGCACTCAAAGGTTTGCTGGGAGAGAACTCATTTTGAGTTAAGCTCGCCTTTGTACATTTTATTTGTAATGTTTTTATTTATGATCTCTGTAATGTGTGTGTGCAATAAAGAATTAAATAAATAAAATTAAAATAAATATCCCGTTTGTTTTGATACTGATAGTCTTCTACAAGTCTTCAATGAGTTTACAACTTGTTTCGTGGCGTAAACGAGCAGTTATAGGATCATCTCGTTGTCCATCTGGAAAATTTGAATGGATTAAAATTTTCCGGTACCGCTGTTCGGTGGGTCAGTAGTCAGAGCAGTCGCCCTGTAAGGGAAAGATCGCGGGTTTGAAGCCTGGACCGTTTCAAATTTTTCCATATCGGTATTGCGGCGTAGTTTGAACATTTTGTTTGTACACAGGGTGTGCTCAGTCGTCACTCAAGAGATGGACAACTACGAACCCTGTATATACACCAAGCGGGTCCTGGAGGCGGTCACTGTGCTTCGCGACCAAGGTCAGTTTAGATATAGATTCATAATCCTTCCTAGCCCCGGTCTAGTATCCGCTTTTTCCAGCCTAACTGCAGTTTTAGCTGAACTTCGTGTGAAGAGACTGCTAGCTGACCTCTACAACTTATTTGATATCGAAATAATACAATTAGATTTTGGACTTTTAAAGCTCCAAATACTCCGATTGGCATAGATATTCGTATGGCAACCGGGATCGATGGCATGCGGTTTAAGTCGGTTCGTGGGTATTTCACTACGTAAAAAGTGTATCTATATTTATACTATTATAAAGCTGAAGAGTTTATGTGTTTGTTTTTACGTACCTACATATAATATATAATCACGCCTTTATCTCCGGGGGGTTAGGCAGTGGTGAATTAACACCCACATTTCACTAATTATTGTATTCGGTCCCACGTAATAGGGGGTGAGCCTATTGCCGTATTTCGGGCACTATTGTTGACTAGAGCCATGTATCTGAGGCTGAGTCTGAGCTGTATATATTTGACCGATGTTAAACAGCCCTATCCCTTGGTCGCCTTGTACGACACCGCATGGGAAGAGATGGGGTGGTCCAAATTCTACTCTGCCAGGAACCACGCGGCGAATATTATATAGGGATGATTTATATAGGGATATAGGAACAGAGAAAGTGACTTTGTTACATACTATGTAGTTATACTTTATTCAAGAATGGAACAACAATATTCTTATCACAGTTATATTTACATAATACATAACATATGTGAGTATTTTTTTCTTTCTTACAAGTACAAAACATACCGTTAGCGCATTGAATATAAAATCGCGAGAAATATAGTGTAATGACCAGGATTTGAACCGGAGTACTCTCTAACGTAAGGCCAACTCCTTAACCACTGATCTACTGACGGTTTTCTGACATATTTACGTTAGACTTATTCTATATTCAATAGAAAAAATTTAAAGTACTAGTTTTATTGTTAAAGCATTTTCCTTCGATTTTATATTTCATATTATATCAAATCTAACGTACCAATCGGTACAGATTTCCGACCGGTATAACTTTAAAGTTTAACCGGTCGGCATCGTAGACAAAATGATACGTGAATAGTTATTTTCATATATTTGTACCGGTCGATAGTTTAAAAAGTATTTAAACTAGTTAATCTACTTATTACTACTAGTGTGTGTACAATCGACCTTGAAACAATCATAATAATCATAATTAATATAAAATTTTCGACCGGTTAGATTTCTAAATCTAACCGGTCGACTAAGCTATATTACAGGATGGTATACCGAATATGTTAGTTAGACTTTCGCCTTACCGGTCGATAGTTCTTAAACTTCATTACCAGTCGACAGCACACGCAATAGTAGTACTTTTAATTCTAACCGGTCGGCAATACCAGTTAGACCGATCGGTATATTACACTTGTAAAGAAAATTTAATATAGACAATGTTTCTTTTTATATTTTGTGACTAAGTTTGCTTATTATATAATATGCCCGATTTTATTTATTGAATTACTTGGTAAGCTTGCCCTCAGGGACGACTTGTGGGGGGTGATCCTTGATGTACTGTAAGCTGCGGAGGATGTATTCAGGGATTGGATGCGGGGTGGGGATGTGTGAGCCCTGAAAAAGAAATAGTTTTATTTAATGAAATGTATTAATATTTTCTGAGCTTTTGCCCAGGTCGGTTTGGGTTGGCTTTCTGTAGTCTGTGCTTACAGTGTATATGTGCCTTTTTTTATTAACGTTTTGTAAGTGCCGATTTAATTCTCTATACAGAATAAATGATTTTTGACTTTAAAGTAAAACCTCTGTTATACCACATACTCTGTAAAAAATGACGTCAAATTTTAGACTATTTCTATACTCTTTAAAGTTCAAAATTTAATAAAAATAGTTTTATAACACTTTTTCATTCTCTCTGAAGAAAAAAAATCTTTTAAATTTGAACTTTAACTACATTGCTTTAAAGTTTAAAATTTAATGGATTTTTCAGTGGTGTTGCTTTAGTAGATCGAGGCAGTGTCTGACATGACATGAGTAGAGGAGGTAGGACGCGACCGTATTTCCGTCCAATTGAGCAGTCCGACTGGGGAAGTACCTCCACCCTACAGAATACCACGGCTATGATTCGCGTTCGTGTTCCCGGCGGTGAGTAGGGTAGCCAGAGCTCACTGGAGAGTTTTTGTGCTGTCAGTGGGAAGACCAAAAGCTTGTCCTGCTTTGTTTTTTACACTGACGGGACAGAAACTCTTGTTAAAGGGTTGGCAGCGCGAGTGTGCCTCCCAGCGTTGCCAGAGCTCAGTGAAGAGTTTTTGTACTGTCTCTGGGGAGACCAAAAGCTTGTCCTGCTTTGTCTTATACACTGACGGCACAGAAACTCTTGTAACAGGGTTGGCAGCGCGAGTGTGATTCCCTTGGTGTCACACACGTCCATAGGCCTCGGTAACCACTTTCCATCAGTCTGGTGCGCTTGTCTGCCAACATGTATATAAAAAAAAAATTACAAGGTACTAAAAAAAATGCTGTATAGCTACCTGAGGTTGGTATCCATTTTCATCGGCTGTGTACACGAGTTCCACTTTCTCACCTTCAGGACTGTTCCAGGCAGCCTGACCCTGGACAGCCAATGCAACGGTTTCCTGAAAAAAATATCAACAGATAAATATAGGCTTCTTCATGAAGGGCATTAGACGGTCCCTTCAGCAGCCCGAGTGTGACGCCCCTGGTGTTTCACACGTCCATAGGCCACGGTAACCACTTTCCATGAGGAAGGCCGTGAGTTTAGCTGCCACATTTTACATATATATAGGACACGCCAACTTGACTTCAGCTAGCCTGATGGTAAGCTAAAGGCAAAGTCTCAGGAAAGAGGGTCACCATTACAGACACTAAGTAATGTTACAGCTTGGCTGTCTCATCAGATGCTTTTTCACGCCCAGCTTAAAGGACTCAGGAGTCAGGACTGTAGGAAGAAGGAAAGTTTTTTTATAGCACTTGAGGAGGTAGGACACGGCGGTATTTCCGCCCAATTGAGCAGTCCGACTGGGGAAGTACCTCCGCCCTACAGAATACCGCGGTTATAATAACTTCGTGTTGTGTTCCCGGCGGTGAGTAGGGTAGCCAGAGCTCACTGGAGAGTTTTTGTGCTGTCAGTGGGACGACCAAAGGCTTGTCCTGCTTTGTCCTCTACACTGACGGCACAAAATCTCTGTTCTTACAGGGTCGGCTGCACGGAGGTGACTCCACTGGTGTTACACACGTTCATAGGTCATGGTAACCACTTTCCATCAGGTGGACCGTGTGCTTGTCTGCCACCTAAGTTGTATAAAAAAAAAACACTAGGAAATCCGTTTCTTTCGTTCCGCACAGTGCGCGCCGACTCAGGTCACAGAGTGAGGATGAATTCACTCCCTGTGGCGAAGAAGTTTCCACTTGAAATTCACTCACCGGATCAATATTCTTGAGTACTCCGGCAGCTCCCGCCACGATGCCATTACTGGTTTCGATTTGCCATTGGTAAGACCCTTCAGGGTCTACATCCTGTTCTTGCTTGAGGATTTGAGCGTCCTTCTCAGAGCCCGTATCCTTGGGCAGGATGTGGGAGACATCAGCGGCTGCCAGCGCCACGGTTAATGCGAGGATCAAGAATTTCTGCAAAATTTTATAAAACATACATACATATAATCACGCCTTTATCCCCGGAGTTGAATTAACGTCCACATTTCACCAATCATGATGCCCTCTTTGTTCGTAACTAGAATGCACATTTAAGAGGACACCGTCTGAAGTTGTGCACTAGCTTCTCCAACAACAATCCTCACAGACATGTCATCAGTAACAGAGTAGTCAGAACTTGGAACAAGCTCCCAGAACATGTAATCTCAGCTGACAGTATCAACCAGTTCAAAAACAGACTTGATACATTTTATCTCAAACTAGAGAAATAGAAGGAAAGAAAATGAAAACTGGATACAGGCATTATCAGTTGTCTACGACTGCCTGCCTGCTAACTAACAATAATAATAATAATAAGTCAGTCAATAGACTAATAGCAAAGAGCCTCGACCAACACCTAAAGAGGCTCGGGTTAGATAGGTTGGGTCAAGGGCCAGATGCAGAAGGCTGTGCTTCTTGATACGGCGCGCATCGCTTTCTCTGGAGCCCTAACCACCGGTAGCTTGGTCCCTGTACCCGATACCGGTGGAGCACTATTTTTTATATTTTTAAATAGATGTTTTTTATATGTGTTTAAAAATATAATTTATAAGTTGAATATTAAAATAAAGTAAATAATAATAATAATCATTAAATTCGGTCCTACATAATAGGGAGTGAGCCTATTGCCGTTTTATGGGCACTATTGTTGACTAGAACCATGCATTTGAGACTGAGTCTGGGCTGTATATATCTGTCTGATGTTAAACAGACGTATCCCTTAGTCGCCTTGTACGACGCCGCATGGGAAGAGATGGGGTGGTCCAAATTCTATTCTGCCGGGAACCACGCGGCTTGTATGTCTTATATATAAAATTCTCTTGTTACAATGTTAGTTACTTTACTCCTCCGAAACAGCTGTACTGATTTTTACCAAATTTTATATGCACATTCAGTAGGTCTGAGAATCGGCTACTATCTATTTTTCATACCCCTATGTGATAAGGGTTGTTTACACCTAAAATTTTATTTTTAATTTTCGCACAAAATTTTTCGTTATTATTTTTTTATATAGCATTAGAATATACATACAACACTGAATTTTCAACCCTTTACAATCAACTCCTATTTTTCCATGGCAATTTTTTTTTAATTTTTAATATATTTCTTTAGTTATGTTTTTTTCTCAAATTGATTTTTTTTGTGTAATAGTCCGTTTGTCGACAAAGGTTTTAAGCTATATATCATCACACTACTACTTGAGAGAGCGGAGCAGTGACCATAAATGTTAATAAATCCGGTAGATTCCCATGCATTATTTGCAAAATTAAAGAAATACGGGCTCAAAAAGGTGATATGCGGTTTTTAACATTTGCCACGGGCAGCTAGTTGTATATAAATGCTTATACTAATATTATTAAGCTGAAGAGTTTAGTATGTTTGGTTGATCGTGCTCATCTACGATACTACTAGTTCGAATAAAAAATAGCCCGTTTATCTATATATATATAATTTTCTGACATTAACTCAATAACTAATTAATGCAATTAAAATATTATGAATGCTCTCTAATTGAAATGTTGCATGTATAGACAATATCAAATATTTGCACACCTTGAAGAGGTTGTAAGACAGCGGACCTATACATTTATCGAAAATGTATTTTTTACTAACTTTCTGTAACCTGTGTTATGCAAATAAATTATTTGATTTGATTTGATCTAGTAAGATTATAAACTTTTAAGGTTATACTCTGGCTACCCTACTTATACGGCGGTGAGTAGATTAGCCAGGGCTCACTGGAGAGTTTTGATGCTGTCAGTAGGAAGACCAAAAGCTTGTCTTGCTTTGTCTTTCACACTGACGGCACAGAAACTCTCTGTTTTGGCAGGTTGGCACCACGAGTGTGACTCCCTTGGTTTTGCACACGTCCTTAGGCTACGGTAACCACTTTCCATCAAGTGGGCTTGTCTGCCACCTAAGTGTTAAAAAATCTATATACCATCACGCTACTACTTAATGAAACATAGCAATAAACGTAGAAGGTACCAAAGTCTTAGTGCAAGAGTCCACCACGACCCACAGGCGGCGTGCGTTTTAGTCGGTTCGAGTCCGACATAACCTCCTCCACCGGCTCCGGTGGGGAGGTATCCGTGGGGATTTTGCGCACGTAAAAAAAAAAAAAAACAAAAAAAGTGCAAGAGTCCGATTCGCACATGGTCGGTTTTTTAAATTGATAAAAATCTGTTAAAAATTCGATCTAATCTCGACCTCCTAAATGTCACAAACATGTACTCACCATTGTGTTTATGTTATGGCGATGTTCACTGAACGAAAGCTATTCACAGACTGATGATTGAAGCTCGCGTTGGCTTTTTAAATGGTATGCCTTACTCACGGATGTGCAAGGTCGTTTAAAAAAAAACGATACATTATTATATCATAGGCTGGAGATTTTTTATTGTCAAGCGCGAATCGTACCGGTTTCATTCATACATTTTTTTATATCATACAAATACATATAATCTTGCCTTTATCCCTGGAGGGTTAGGCAGAGGTGAATTAACACCCACATTTCACCAATAATTGTATTCGGTCCCATGTAATAGGGGGTGAGCCTATTGCCGCATTCCGGGAACTATTGTGGATTCGAGCCATGCATCTGAAGCTGAGTCTGGGCTGTATGTATCTGCCTGATGTTAAACAGCCCTATCCCTTAGTCGCCTTGTACGATACCGCATGAGAAGTGATGGGGTGGCCCAAATTCTACTCTGCCGGGAACCACGCGTCATCATTTTTTTATACATATAGGACACGCCAACTTGACTTCACCTCGCCTGATGGTAAGCTAAAGGAAAAATTTCAGACAAGAGGGTCACCAATACATACCGCATGGGAAGAGATGGGGTGGCCCTAATTCTACTCTGCCGGGAACCACTCCAGAAAAATCACTTGGGTGGCAAATAAACACACGGCTCACGTGATGGAAAGTGGTTACCGTGGCCTATGGTCGTGTGGAACACAGAGGAGTCACTCTCGCGCTACCGACCCTGTAAGCACAGAGTGTTTCTGTGCTGTCAGTGTAGAAGACAAAGCAGGACAAGCTTTTGGTCTTCCCACTGACAGCACAAAAACTCTCCAGTAAGCTCTGACTACCCTACTCACCGCCATGAACACAACACGAGGTTATTATGGCCGCGGTATTCTGTAGGGCTTGTACATCTCCTTACATCATATTACATAATATATTTTCAGCTGTAATTTCCCGAAGGAGTAAGCGCACAAGGTAGGACACGGCGGTATTTCCGCCCAATTGAGCAGTTCGACTGGGGACCTCCGCCCTACAGAATACCGCGGTTATAATTACTTCATGTTGTGTTCCCAGCGGTGAGTAGGGTAGCCAGAGCTCACTGGAAAATTTGTGCTGTCAGTGGTATGACTAAAGGCTTGTCCTGCTTTGTCCTCTACACTGACGGCACAAAAACTCTGTACTTACAGGGTCGACAGCGCGAGTGTGGCTTCTCTGGTGTTACACACGTCCATAGGCCACGGTAACCACTTTCCATCAGGTGGGCCGTGCGCTTGTCTCCGGGGACGTTTCCGGGGACGAGTTGGGGACTCTGTAGTCCCCCACACACCCGAGGAGAAGGCCAGATAGTGAGAGATGGCCCTGGGTCGGCCGGGGTGCGAGTGATATGCCTGTCAACCTCACCTTCGGCAACCAAAACGACCCACAGGCGGCGTGCGTTTTAGTCGGTTCGAGTCCGACATAACTTCTACCGGCTCCGGCGGGTAAAAAGGACTTTTGTTATTCCGCATGTTCCGTTTGCAGTGAGAGACTTATCTCAAAGGCCGCGAGCATATAAGAAATTCTTGTAGTTCCCCATAAATACATGAGAAATGCATACAAAGTTTGAAGCCGGATAGTCGGCGCTATTTGCCGACTAGTCACCGACTACGGTAGTGGCCGGATAGTCGACTTTACCGACTAGTCGGCACATCTCTAACCTCTTCGTCTCTGACCCCCAACTGCTCATAGTCTCCACCGCAATGGGCGTAAATAATACCTATTGACTCCATTGCAGCGTATTTCACCCTATTTTTGCGAGGAGGTATCCGTGGGGATTTTGCGCACGTAAAAATAAAGAAAAAAAAATATCCCGATTACTTAAATACTAATCACAAAAAAAAAAACAATTCGATCCTGATGTAGTTCCTGTGATTAGCGCATTCAACCAAACAAACAAACTCTTCAGCTTTATAATATCGGTATAGTCAATCAATCAAGGAGCCTATCGTAGTCCAGTCCTGGACATAGGCCTTCCTTCATTCGCAGTGATATCGTCTGCGTATTTTTCCGTTAGTCCTTACGACACCCTTCGGATGAGATGGGGTGGTGATACTTGTATTCTTTCTCCGTCTCCACACAATTATTATATGACTAGCTGACCCACCCCAGCTTCGCCCGGGGTATATTTTGAAGCTTCATATCCCTTTGAGCCCGTATGTTTTAGTCTTCAAAATCTGTATGAAAAATTGCCGGATTTGTTAACATTTATTATCAATGCTCCGCTCCCTTAAGTAGTAGCGTGATAATATATAGCCTAAAACCTTCATCGATAAATGGACTACCCAACAGCGAAAGAATCATTCAAATCGGACCAGTAGTTCCAGAGATTAGCGCGTTCAAACAAACAAACAAACTCTGCAGCTTTATAATATTAGTATAGATTAGGTATAGACATTAAACATATCATAAAATAATAATATAGTTCTCTGAGTTTCTTGCTGGTATCTTCTCAGTAGAACTAACCTACCGAACCAGCGAAAGAATCATTTTTTTCCAATGGTTTATTTACATACCGCGGTAGCCTAGTGGTATGGGTAATGGACTGCTGAGACGAGGTCTCGAGTTCAATCTCAGGTTTTACAATGGTACACACCAATGATCAGATGAATTGTTTGACATGATGCCCGTAGCTACATTCTGTCATCGCACCTCTCGCCATAGGCAGGGAAATCATCCTCACACATTGCGATCTGAGACGGTGCGCACTGTGCGGTATGAAAGAAACTTCATCCCACGCACACTCAAGCTGTGGAATGACCTCCCTGCTACGGTTTTCCCAAGCGCCTACAATATGGGGTTCTTCAAGAGGGGCATCAGAAGGTTTCTTCATGGTCGGCAGCGCGAGTGTGACACCCCTGGTGTTGCATACGTCCATAGGCCATGGTAACCGCTTCCCATCAGGTGGGCCGTGTGCTTGTCTGCCAACTAAGTGGTATAAAAAAAAAAGGCTTTTCGATGATTTTCGAAGTTATGTGTGTATTTAACGCAGGTTTTAAAAGTGCCCGGTTAATAGCAATAGGCTCGCCACCTATTACATTGGGACCTAAACATAAACTGGCGAAATGTGGGTGCTATAGCACCTCTGCCTACCCCTTCGGGGATATAGGCGTGAGTTCATGTTATGTTTATTTTCATTACTTATTATTTTATAATATTTCTTGATATAATTGTAAAATTTTGACGTTACAAGTACATATGGTACTCTTTATGTGCCTAAACTGAATAAATGAAATTGATTCTTTGTGCTCGTCTCTTGCGGCATTAGGGGTCAAGATATATGCCGGCAATTCCATCAAGCCCTTGACCCAACTGTCTAACCCGAGCCTGTTGAATGTAAAGTTAATATTGAAAGGAAAGTGAAAGCCCTTTACAAGAGAGTGTATCATCTCTGTCCAAGTAGGTCAGCAGACGGCGCGCTTGAAACATCTTTCATTCATTGTTGAAACGTAGGGTTGTCCGCGTAAATCTTATATTTAAATTCTCGTGTCGCGGTGTTTGTGGTTAAACTCCTCCGAAACGGCTTGACCGATTCTCATGAAATTTTGTGAGCATATTGAGTAGGTCTGAGAATCGGCCAACATCTATTTTTCATCCCCCTAAATGTTAAGGGTAGTCCACCCTAACTTTATTTAACATGACAAAACAACGTTTGCCGGGACAGCTAGTCTTATATATAAAATTCTCGTGCCGCGGTGTTTGTGGTTAAACTCCTCCGAAACGGCTTGACCGATTCTCATGAAATTTTGTGAGCATATTGGGTAGGTCTGAGAATCGGCCTACATCTATTTTTCATACCCCTTAGTGATAAGGGTTGTCCACCCTTAACATTATAAGGCAAAACAACGTTTGCCGGGTCAGCTAGTAATATATATAATAATCTAAATCCATAGTAAGCATAGCTTAAATAGCTTTTGTTATGGCATCTAGTATTATATATACTAAGATGATCTTTATTGTAAACCAACACATTACAGTTTACAGTACATGTACGGACAACATTATGAAAAATGTACAAATGGCGGCCTTATCGCTACAAGCAATCTCTTACAGGCAACCTTTACAACCTTACTACACAGTAACATAACATAAACTCAAGCCTATATCCCCGAAGGGGTAGGCAGAGGTGCTAACACCCACATTTCGCCAGTTTATGTTTAGGGCCCAATGTAATAGGTGGCGAGCCTATTGCCATTAACCGGGCACATATAAATCTGCGATAAATACACGCACACACCTAACTATCATCGCACCTCTCGCCATAGGCAGGGAATTCATCCTCAAACATTGCGACCTGAGACGGTGCGCACTGTGCGGTATGAAAGAAACTTCATCCCACGCACACTCAAGTTGTGGAATGACCTCCCTGCTGCGGTTTTCCCAAGCGCCTACAATATGGGGTTCTTCAAGAGGGGCATCAGAAGGTTTCTTCATGGTCGGCAGCGCGAGTGTGACACCCCTGGTCTTGCATACGTTTATAGGCCACGGTAACCGCTTCCCATCAGGTGGGCCGTGTGCTTGTCTGCCAACTAAGTGGTATAAATACGCGCAAAAAAACAACCCTTCTTGGCAGTCGGAAAAAACCTTTGGAATTGTTAAATCGTAAATTGAAAAAATATTGGAATGTTAAACCTGACAACCCTGATTCTAAAAAGCGCATCAATGATTAATATTATTGAGTAGGTACTTGGTAAAAAAAAATTTAGCATGATGTCACACTGGCTTGTCGAGTTTTACTAGTTAAGCAACCTTCTCAAGGTTTGGGACGCTCCCAAACCTTGAGAAGATTGGTGGGTTTTAGTTTTTATCCCACACGAGGTAAAAAAGCTGGTGTGAGATTTCCAGTTATTTTTTTTTCGTAGAAATAGAACTGCCTTTGAGACTAGGCGATTTGTTAAAATTTAATGATAGACAATCGCCTCTGTGACTACCGCTACGGTAATAAACGCTACAGGAGGCGCGGGTTCGATTCCCGCTCAGTGCAAATATCTGTATGCATGATTATGGGTATTTACATTGGTCTGGGTGTTTCTATCTTTATTATGTATGTGTTAACAAAAAATACATAACATACATAAAATCACGCCTGTCTCCCATAGGGGTAGGCAGAAACTCACGCCTATATCCCCAAAGGGGTAGGCAGAGGTGCTAGCACCCACATTTCGACAGTTTATGTTTAGGTCCCAATGTAATAGGTGGCGAGCCTATTGCCATTAACCGGGCACTTATAAATCTGCGATAAATACACACATAACTTCGAAAAGCATCGAAAAGTCATTGGTGTGCGCCATGGTAAAACCTGGGATCGAACCCGAGATCTCGTCTCAGCAGTCCATTACCCATACCACTAGGCTACCGCGTCTAAAAGTATTTAAAATTATAGTAAAAAATAAAAGTATTTAAGTTTGTTTATCCGCATTCTAGATTCCGTAACACAAGCTAGTTAAGCTATGCTTACCATGTCTAGATAGCGTTGTGTAGAATGTTGTAGAATATTTAAATTAAATTAAATAGTATAAAACTTGCCGAGAAATAAAATGTTTTTTTCGTGATACTTGCATTTTTCTCATAAAGTATTAAGAGTATTATATTTGCCACGTGGTTTCCGCCAGAGAAGAATTAGAGCCATTCCATCTCTTCCCATGCGGTGTCGTACTAACCGACTAAGGGATAGGGCTGTTCAACATCAGACAGATATATACAGCCCAGACTCAGCCTCACATGCATGGCTCGAGTCAACAATAGTGCCCGAAATACGGTGATAAACTCACCCCCTATTACGTGGGACCGAATACAATGATTGGTGAAATATGGGCGTTATTTCACCTCTGCCTAACCCTCCAGGGATAAAGGCGTGATTATATGTATGTATGTATGTACTTATGTATAATACTGATCAAGCCCTTTCATTTGATGCTGATACTAAGGGAGTTATGTAAACATATTTATTTAAACTTGATGCACTTTTAGCTGGAGCGCCTGCATACCAACTTGACCCCTTCGACTCGGTAGACGGGCGTTGAGGCTGGTCGACAATCCCATACTCGCAGGCGATGTGGAACCTCTGAACCTTAGGAGGGACTTTGCCTCGCTGTGTATGTTTTACAGCCTATACAATGGTTTGTGTTCAGATGAATTGTTTGACATGATGCCCACACCTACGTTCTATTATCGCACTGCTCGCCATAGACAAGGAATTCATTCTTACACATTGCGACCTGAGACGGTGTGCACTGTGCGGTATGAAAGAAATTTGATGCCACACACGCTCAATCTGTGGAATGACCTTCCTGCTGCGGTTTTCCCAAGCCATTGCAATATGGGGTTCTTCAAGAGGGGCATTAGAAGGTTTCTTTGTGGTCGGCAGCGTGAGTGTAACGCCCCTGGTGTTGCATACGTCCATAGGCCACGGTAACCACGTCCCATCAGGTGGATCGTGTGCTTGTCTGACACATGTGGTTAAAAAAAATACATAGGCGGAAATATTGCCACAGGCATTCTCTACCAGTCAATCAAATGTGTAGCAGAGAAAGACTTAGTAGTGGATAATCTGTAACATAACAGAAAAAATCCAACTTCGATCGATTTGCATTTAACATGGCTAAGATCGCATAAATGTTTTGTTTCCGTCGGTGAGTAGGGTAGCCCGAACTCACTGGAGAGATTTTGTACTGTCAGTGGGAAGACCAAAAGCTTGTCCTGCTTTATCTTTTAGACTGACGAATAGTATTAGTATACTTTAGAAACTGTGTTTACAAGGTTGGCAGCGCGAGTGTGACTCCCTTTGCGTTGCACACGTCCATAGGCCACGGTAACCACTTTCCATCAGGTGGGCCGTGTGCTTGTCTGTCAACCAAGTGGTCTAAGAAAAATGAAATCAAAATCGATTCGTCCGTTCGAGAGCTACGATGCCACAGACAGATCAAACTTATGACACTGCGTCGTTTTTGAGTCAGGGACGAAAAACAAACAAAATAGAATTATACAGTATAAAGCTGTATCCGAATCTTTTTTTATTTATACAACGTAGGTGTCGGACAAACACACGGCCCACCTAATGGAAAGTGGCTATCGTGGCCTATGGTCGTGTGCAACACCAAGGGAGTCCTCGTGCTGCCGACCCTGTAAGAACAGAGAGTGTCTGTGCCGTCAGTGCAGACCACAAAGCAGGGCAGTGGTAAAACTGACATCACAAAAAACACTCGCGCTTCCAAGGCCAAAAAATCATTGATTTCAACAATCAATGATTATACCTCATTTTATATATGTGCATATATAATTATGTATATCTATTAATACATATAATTAAAGTATCAATGTTCACAGTTATATTATGATAATGAAGCTATGTGGCAACATTTAGTTGAATTTATTTGAATATTGTTGGCACATAGGGCACCAGGACTTCCGACAAACATACATATAATCACGCCTTTAGGTATAAATTGGGCAAATTAATATTTTTTAACAGGAATTAACACCTACATTTCAAAAATCATTATTTTCGCTCCACGTAACAGAGGGTGAGACTATTGCCGTATTCCGGACACTATTGTTGACTCGAGGCATGCATCTGAGTCTGAGTCTGGGCTGTATATATGTGTCCGATGTTAAACAGCCCTATCCCTTAGTCGCCTTGTACGACACCGCACGGGAAGAGATGGGGTGGCCCAAATTCTACTTTGCTGTGAACCACGTGGCATTCTTTCCGCTTCCCACATCTATGAATTCAATAGCATGTTGAAGACCAGGAGGATTCTAGGAGACGTTCTTCCCGAGGGACGATGAAATTTCACAGTAGTAGAACATGACGGTATTCCCGTCCCTATTTAGCACCATACAGACTACAGAATACCACGGCCGTAATAAAATAACCTCGTGCTGTGTTTCCGGCGGGGATTAGGGTAGCCAGAGCTCACTGGAGAGTTTTTGTGCTGTCAGTGGGAAGTCCAAAGGCTTGTCCTGCTTGTCTTCTACACTGACGGCACAGAAACTCTCTGTTCTTACGTTGTCGGTGGCACGGTGTGACTCCCATGGTTTGCACACATCTATATGCCACGGTAATCACTTCCCATCAAGGTTGCCTGGAAGAAATCGCTTTCAGCGATAAGGCCGCCCATTGTACATTAAACTGTAAATGCATGCTACCTGCTTGCTCAGCATTGGTGTACTATAAAGTATTATCTATCTATTGTACTTGTCTGCCACCTAAGTGTTATAATCTTTAAAATTATCGGAATATCGAAATTGTTTCTAGTTCGAGAGGTAAATATCCTGGTATCTCTAATAATAATGTGAGTGACCATGATAGTTAAAATAATCTATACTATTATAATATTATAAAGCTGCAGAGTTTGTTTGTTTGTTTGAACGCGCTAATCTCTGGAACTACTGATCCGATTTGAATGATGCTTTCAGTGTTGGGTAGTCCATTTATCGAGGAAGGTTTTAGGCTATATATCATCACGCTACTACTTAAGGGAACGGAGCATTGATAATAAATGTTAACAAATCCGGCAATTTTTCATACATATTTTGAAGACTAAAACATACGGGCTCAAAGGGATATGAAGCTTCAAAATATACCCCGGGCGAAGGTGGGCGGGTCAGCTAGTTTATCTCTAAAACTGGTAATTTTTTCGAGATTAATAACGTTGTTATTATCCCTATTGCTCTGGCTTCTAGCTGAGGTTGCTGGACGAAGAAGAACTAGTTTTCGCCTCTGATTATAATCAGTAGGTATTGAGGAAAACTTAAGGTAGGGAAAAAATCCGTATTCCATTTTTTACTGATAACACTGTATCTTGTTTATTGATTTAAATTATATGATGTGGTTTTGGAATGCTTATAAATATATACTTAGGTAAAAAAACTGCGGTAGCCTAGTGGTATGGATAATGGAATGCTGAGACGAGGTCGCGAGTTCGATCCCAGGTTTTACCAAGGCACACACCAATGACTTTTCGATGCTTTTCGGAGTTGTGTGTATTTATCGCAAGGTAATGGCAATAGGCTCGCCACCTAAACATAAACTGGCTGCTAGCACCTAACATAAACTCACGTCTGTATCCCCGATGGGGTAGGCAGAGGTGCTAGCACCCACATTTCGCCAACTTCGTTTATGTATAGGTCCCAATGTAACAGGTGACGAGCCTATTGCCATTAACCGGAGCACTTATAAACCTGCGATAAATACACACATAACTTCGAAGAGCATCGAAAAGTCATTGGTGTGTGCCATGGTTAAACTGAGATCGAACCCGAGACCTCGTCTCAGCAGTCCATTACCCATACCACTAGGCTACTAACACTGCGACACGATAATTTTATATCTATACTAATATTATAAAGAGGAAATATTTGTATTTTTTTATGTAACGAATAAACTCAAAGTACTGGACCGATTTTAATCATTCTTTTTTCATTCGAAAGCTACATTCTTCGTGAGTAACATAGGCTACTTTTTATCCCGATATTCCCATGGGATCAGGATTTACGCGGGTGAAACCGCGGCGCGGTACTAGTATTAGATATATTACGAACAAACAATCACCTATATTGTCAACAATTATAAATTATGTTGAATAGTTTACGAAACAGATATAAAAGTTCATACTATGTCCGAAGTTTCGTCACCCTTTGTTAGCATGACAGACTGACAGATGGACAGTACGCATTAATTTCTCAGTAGATATTACAAACCAATGACATTTTGCTAACCGATGCAGATTATGTAATAATACAGATAACCAAAACTACGGTGGAAGGTTATGCTTTTGACGAAATAGACCTCAGGGAGTTGACCTTTTTTTTATAACACTTAGGTGGCAGACAAGCACGCGATCTACCTGATAGAAAGTGGTTATTTTGGCCTATTATTAAATAATGTAAAAATGAACCATTGGAACCATGGTTGGAACCATACTCGAATATACGAAATAATACTCGAGTAGTTTCTATTAAGTGTTAATTAAAAATCGATATAATTATATTATGACAAAGCATAGCCGCGTGGTTCCCGGCAGAGTAGAATTTCGACTACCCCATCTCTTTCCATGCGGTGTCGTACAAGGCGACCAAGGGATAGGGCTGGTTAACATCAGACAGATATATACAGCGCAGACTCAGCCTCAGATGCATGGCTCGAGTCAACAATAGTGCCCGGAAGCCGACAATAGGCGACACCCCTATTACGTGGGACTGAATTAAATGATTGGTGGAATGTGAGTGTTAATTCACTTCTGCCTAACCCTCCAGGGATAAAGACATGATTATTATATATGTAAGAGAATGATTATTTCGCTGGTTCGGTAGGTTAATTCTACTGAGAGGGTACCAGCAAGAAACTCAGCGAACTATATTAGAACTAGATTAACTTCGTGTTGTGTTCCCAGCGGTGAGTAGGGTAGCCAGAGCTCACCGGAGATTGTGTGCTGTCAGTAGGATGACTAAAGGCTTGTCCTGCTTTGTCCTCTACACTGAAGGCACAGAAACTCTGTGCTTACAGGGTCGGCAGCGCGAGTGTGGCTTCTCTGGTGTTACACACGTCCATAGGCCACGGTAACCACTTTCCATCAGGTGGGCCGTGCGCTTGTCTGCCACCAAAGTGGTATAAAAAAATAAAAAAAAGAATCACCAACTTTGTGAAGCCTAAGCCTTAGAAGGAAAATTTAAAACAGGTTTGTTTTAAATTTTCCTTCTAAGTAAACTGTACCAACCAATCTGGCCAACGTGGAAACAGTAGGCCGAAGCCTCCCAACATTGGGAGCGGTCTATGCCCAGCAGTGTACTGCTATAGACTTAATAATTGATTGAAATTGATTGCTCATTGGACGTGTTAGTCTTGCAAGTCTTGAGTGAATAGGTTTGTCTGATACACATGCATAGTGATGCTATTATCCTATTAGGGCAGACCACATATTTCCACTTGCTATCATCCTCACAGGATATGATATATCATCATAATAAGATACCTAAAGGATAGATATAAATGTAGTTATTTATTATAAAAAAAATATATATAAGTGTGTCTATCCGCATTCTAGATATTACGGTATTTATGTAGTTTGGATCTGATACGTCATGTCATGGAATATTTTATTCTTCGCATTTTTACTCGACTGCGCCAGCTAGGGTAATGTATTACGCGCGTATGTATGTATGTGTTTTCTTTGTTCCCCTCTACAAGGCTAGCGGCTGGCCGGAAATCGATGTTGAAAAAGCGTCAAGACAATCTCAATAGGTACATGCTTAAAACAAGTGTTATGTTTTACTTGTTTTCTACACAAGTCCTCAAAGAGTTTTGTATCAAACAAGTATTTTCTTGCTTTTATATACCACCTAGGTGGAAGACAAGCACGCGGCTTACCTGATGGAAATTAGTCACCGCATGGACGCGTGCAAAGCCAAGAAAGTCACACTCGCGCTGCTAACTCTGCAAGCATTGAGAGTTTCTGTGCCGTCAGTGTAAAAGACAAAGCAGGACAAGCTTTTGGTCTTTCCACCGACAGCACAAAATCCCTCCAGCTCTGGCTGCCCTACTCACCACTGGGAACACAACTTGAAGTTATTATGGCTGCGGTATTCTGTAGGGAGGAGGTACTTCCCGAGTCGGACTGCTCAATTGGGCGGAAATACCGCTATGCACTACCTCCTAGTTGGTGAAAACGAGGGGTTGCCATTAATTGTAAAAGTAATGGAGGGTAGGCGCACATAAAATATTCCCTACACCTCATAACCTTCACAAGCCAGTCAATTCGTCCGCCAGAGGTCTCAAATGAGACATATCTATCTCCCGAAATATAGGGTACATAACATATCAACAAAAACTATTCAGACAAATATGTACCACCTAGTATCAAACACAAACAATAAACATAAAAATATGATTTATATTTATCATCATTTATTTATTTATCATTTATAATATGATATATTTATATTTTAATAAAAGTTTTAAATTTTTGTGACAAAAATTGAGAAATGAATTGACTTCTAGCCACTCTAGCAGAAGCAGGCATTGCACGCCTCCCCCATAACCGGGGACGAGTAGGGGACTCCGTAGTCTTTACACCCAGACGAGTCAGATCGAGAGATATGGCCTGCCAATCTTACCTCCGGCAACCAATAACTATTCACCGACGGTGTGCATTTTAGTCGGTTCATGTCTGACATAACCTCTGCTCGCCGCAGATTTTGCGTTTATAGGAGGTAGAAGACGACGGTATTTCCGTCCAATTGAGCAACTGGGGAAGTACCTCTGCCCTACAGAATACGCGGCCATAGTAACTTTGTGTTGTGTTCCCAGCGGTGAGTAGGGTAGGCAGAGCTCCCTGGAGAGTTGATTCTGTTAGTGGGAAGACTAAAGGCTTGTCCTGCTTTGTCTTCTACACTGACGGTAAAGAAAATCTGTGCTTACAGTGTCGGCAGCGCGAGTGTGACTCCTCTCATCATCATCAGGTGGACCGTGTGCTTGTCAGCCACCTAAATGGTATAAAAAAGCCCATATTCTAGAACCCATATTTTACAACAAACGATTTTAGAAAGATCTTCAGGGCCCAAACACACCCCACCTGCTGATTGATAGACATAGACGATGCTCTGACGCTGGCTCTCCTTTCGGGGACGTTACATGGCATTTGCTTATACCTTTCCCATGAAAGCCGTATAAAAAGAGAAGAAGTAAACCGACTCCAGGCTTGCATGATGACAGAATCCTAGGAGCGTTGGTAACTTAGTGGTGGCAAAGCGTGTAAGGCCGACTCCTAGTCGGCCTTACATGCTTTGCAAAAGTATTAAACAAGAAAATATCAAGGATAGCCGTGGTCGTATGCCACTTTTCTCTAGAATGTATTGTTTTGTTAGACTAAGTGGCATACGACCACGGCTATCCTTGATATTTTCTTGTTTAGTACCTTTTTATAGCGTGATTTTTCAGTAGTCACATTTTAGTTTTAAACTTATTTTTTTATTTATATTATTTCGGGTTAAGCAATAGGTATAATATATACATATTTGAAATGTGCTAATTAAGCCTTTCAGTTGATACCCAACACGACACATTAATCTCAAATTTATTTAACACTACTTTATGACCGCTAGAGGGCGCCACAATAGATTCAGTGACACGTTATATACCCTATAACCAGCGGACGACTAAGACGCTTCTAACGATACCTCATTTGTCCAGTTCTAATTAGTGGTTGAGGAGCTATGAGGAACAAATGAACCTACATACATTACATGAGGTAGGACACGGCGGTATTTCCGCCCAATTGAGCAGTCCGACTGGGGAAGTACCTCCGCCCTACAGAATACCGCTGTTATAATAACTTAGTGTTGTGTTCCCGGCGGTGAGTTTTTGTGCTGTCAGTGGGATGACCAGAGGCTTGTCCTGCTTTGTCCTCTACACTGACGGCACAAAATCTCTGTTCTTACAGGGTCGGCAGCACGGATGTGACTCCACCGGTGTTACACACGTTCATTGGTCATGGTAACCACTTTCCATCAGGTGGGCCGTGTGCTTGCCTGCCACCTAAGTTGTATAAAAAAAAAATACAAATACACATAGTCTGTCAAAATCATAACCTTTCTTTGGCTACGCCAAAAATATGACGGTACTCGAACTCAAGATCTCGGAAATAGCAGCCGCACACTCTACCACTGTGTCATAAATCCATAATTTATATTAGTTTGTTATGTTGACATTGGCATTTGAGATTTTATAGAATTTTAGGTGTTTTTATTAACTAATTAATATTAATGATTATAAGGACCAACCGTGAGAACTATGGGTTACGATATAACGATTGCTCACGCGCATAATGACCGGATACACTCAGATTATTTAAAAAAAATTAAAACCCGATTACTGAAAAATCTCGCTTTGAAAAGTAATGAACAAGAAAATATCAAGGATCAAAATACCGAATTTCAAAATCTCGAATTTCCAAAACCCGAATTTCAAAATGCCGAATTTCGAAATCTCGAATTTCCAAATCCCGAAAATTAGATTTTTATACGTTGCTGATGTGTAAGCGTTCTGGTTTATTTTTTTCAGTGACACGTTATATAGCCACCACAAAACGACTACTAAGACCCTTCTAAAGATACCTCATTTGTCCAGTTCTAATAAATGACAGGGCCAGATCGTGAGAGATGATCCTGGATCGACCGGGGTGCGAGGTATATGCCTATCAACCTCACCTTCGGCATCCAAAACAACCCACAGGCGGCGTGTGTTTTAGTCGGTTCGAGTCCGACATAACCTCTTCCACCGGCTCCGGTGGGGAGGTATCTGTAAGGATTTAGCGCACGTAAAAAAAAAAGTTTTAATAAATGATTGAGGAGATATGAAGAAACAGATCAACCTACATACATACATAGCCTGTCAAAACATAACCCTCTCTTTGCTTCGCTGTAGTCGAGTAAATTTCACTGTAACTTTCCCAAGATACAGACAGTATCTCTGCCTAGTTTAGGGAAAAAAATCCTATGACCCGCACTTTGCTATGCTGATTCTTGTTTAATTTTTTAGTCAGGTAACACAAGACAATTTTGTATACCATATAAACAAAACTATTTTGTGTTAATTCTGTGTCAATAAAAGTTAATAACATAAAATAAACTCACACCTATATCCCCGAAGGGGTAGGCAGAGGTGCTAGCACCCACATTTCGACAGTTTATGGTTAGGTCCCAATGTAATTAACCGGGCACTTATAAACCTGCGATAAATACACACATAACTTCGAAAAGCATCAAAAAGTCATTGGTGTGTGCCATGGTAAAACCTGGGATCGAATCCGAGACCTCGTCTCAGCAGTCCATTACCCATACCACTAGGCTACCGCGGTCGCAAGAATAGTAATTCTTTGATATTTTTTTTTTATAGAACATGCTTACCATCAGCAAGGCGAAGTCTAATTGACGAATTAGACTTCGCTTTGCCTGATGGTAAGCTGAAGCTAGAGTCTCAGAAAAGAGGGTCACCATTACTTACACATACCGTGTGACAATGGTGACATTATTTGAGTCGTAAACCGCGTGCGGTTTTAATCGGTTCGATTGGTTAGCTATTAAACTTTTCTGTTGTTATGTATCATCTCTAACTAGATGAGCATCCATTACCGGTAGGACGTAGGCACTAGAGTGTCCCCATCGCCAAAGGTCGCGACTCGTAACAAAAGTGTAAACAGATTGCGTAGTAGCTTCTCGTCTTAAAGTTGAAGGTGACGCGATGCGTAGACATCTATAGGGCAATAGACGCGGCATATGGAATATTGTCGATTAAGCATATATCGATATATATATAAATATATATATATATCAATCAGCCCACTGCAGTTCACTGCTGGACATAGGCCTCTCCCAATGTGCGCCATTTTCTCCGATCCTCCGCCTTCCGCATCCAGTCTGTCCCAGCCACCTTTTTCAGGTCGTCCGTCCATCTGGCTAGGGGGCGTCCTACCTTTCGTTTACCTTCGCGCGGTCTCCACTCTAGGACACGTTTGCTCCAACGGCCATCGGTTCTTCGGCAAATTAAGCATATTGGAACCGAAATTACTATTTTTTTTTCCCACCTGATGGAAAGTGGTTACCGTGGCCTATGGACGATTGTAACACCAGAGGAGTCACAGTCGCGCTGCCAAACCTGTAAATATAGAGTTTCTGTGCCGTCAGTGTAGAAGACAAAGCAGGACAAGCCTTTAGTCTTCCCACTGACAGCACAAATTCTCCAGTGAGCTCTGGCTACCCTACTCACCGCTGGGAACACAACACGAAGTTATTATAGCCGCGGTATTCTGTAGGGCGGAGGTACTTTCCCAGTCGGACTGTTCAATTGGGCGGAAATTTCCACTAACCCCTCCGGCTAAGCTAAATTGCTTGTGTTAGGAGTGGGTTCACGTCTGTAGTGTAATGGCCAAGAACCCGGGATCTCTCGATCATAAGGTCGATTCCTTAACCATTAAGCTACCAAGAGTTATGATTTTGATAGGCTATGTACCTATATATGTATGTATCAGTGTTGGGCAATTTTAATTGCAATTAAACGTTTAACTAACCCGACTGCTGTCTAAAAAATCGCAACAATTTTGACAGCTGACGGTGCCTATTAATTTTTCTTTCGGTTTATGATTGGTAATAGGTACAGCCTTCTGTCAAACTTGTTTCGATCTTTAAGACAGCAGTCGGGTTTACTCGTTGCGATCTTTTAGACAGCTAGCAATTCGGGGTATTTCATTTTTAACATTTTTTATTTGCAATTAAAATTTGCCCAACTCTGGTATGTATGTAGGTTCATCTGTTCAATTATTAGAACTGGACAAATGAGGTATCGTTAGAAGCGTCTTAGTCGTCCGCTGGTTATAGACTATATAACGTGTCACTGAAACTATCACCCTCTAGCAGGCATATAGTACTATGTTAAATAATAAAATTGAAATAAACTGAAAGGGCTTAATTAGCATATTTCAAATATGTATAAATCATACTTGTTGATTGCCCCAAAATAATATAAATAAAAAAATAAGTTTATAACTAAAACCCGATTACAGAAAAATCACGTTCTAAAAATTATTAAATAGAAAATATCAAGGATAGACTTGATCGTATGCCACTTTTCCCTATAATGTATTGTTTTGGGCGGCCGGCGGTTTGGTAGCAGAACGTCCCATTCCCAAACTCGTCACGCTGTTTCAGATGGTCCCAATCCCAGATGGTCCTATACCCAGATTGTCCTATTCCCAGATTGTCCTATTCCCAAATTGTCCCATTCCCAGATGGTCCCAGGGATGGTAACGCATGACGCAATTTTAATGATAGGAGTATGAATAAAAAATGCTTCTTGAATTAACATACAAATTAACATTTATTGAAATTTAAAAAAAAGTTGTGATAAAATATCATTAAAAAATGTATTTGTATAAGATACTATATCAAATAATATTTTTTATTAACTTAAACAATAAAGTAAATCAAATCTTACGTAAATGGCGTCTAGTCTCAAAAATATTATATAAATATTATTTCTATAATAATATTAATATATAATATTATTATAGAAATAATATTAATAATATTTTAGATGATACTATTTTTAGTATTTGACTATTATTTTTACTTAATCATTCTTTTATTTCCTAGGCAGCTTTGATTTCTTTTTGTCTAATTCAAAATAAATAGTCACACTGCGTCAGACACAAGGCCATAGGGTCTATATCCAAATAGTTTTTTTTTTAAAACATGTTTGACACTAATGCTATCGCCTTGTGTGTGTGTTTTAGTTACTTTTATTCAATTAATAAATGATACAGCGTTTAGAACATATAATGTTTTTTTTATGAAAAAAAAAAACATTTTTGACACTAGACGCCATTTACGTAAGATTTGATTTATTTTATTGTTTAAGTTAATAAAAAATATTATTTGATATAGTATCTTATACAAATAATTTTTTTTATGATATTTTATCGTCACGACTTTTTTTTAAATTTCAAGAAGCATTTTTTATTCATACTCCTATCATTAAAATTGCGTCATGCGTTACCATCCCTGGGACCATCTGGGAATGGGACAATCTGGGAATAGGACAATCTGGGAATAGGACAATCTGGGAATAGGACCATCTGGGATTGGGACCATCTGAAACAGCGTGACGAGTTTGGGAATGGGACGTTCTGCTACCAAACCCGAGCAAGTAATGCTCGTCAAGGAGGACGCGGGGCGGGAGCGGCAGCGGTAGCGACGAAGGATCGCAAGCCAAGCTGCCCGCGTACGAAGGCAACTCGGGCGTCGGAGGTCGATGTACGACCTCCGCCCCCCATGAGCGCCGGCCTGGGGGTGACAGGTGAAGCCGCCTGTCACTCTGGAAGAAGCAGGCGGCGGCGCGCCTGGCGCGCCTCTCCGTATTCCGGGAACGAGTTGGGAACTCTGTAGTCCCCATACCCGAGGAGAGGGCCAGATCGTGAGAGATGCCCTGGGTCGGCCGGGGTGCGAGGGATATGCCTATCAACCTCACCTTCGGCAACCAAAACGACCCACAGGCGGCGTTCGTTTTAGTCGGTTCGAGTCCGACATAACCTCTCCCACCGGCTCCGTTGGGGAGGCATCCGTGGGGATTTTGCGCACGTAAAAGAAAAAAAAGAATGTATTGCTTTGTTAGACAAAGTGGTACTTAATGTATTATGTATATTATTTGCGACTGCCATTTGATCTCTTACCAGCAATATCCGAAGTATTGCAGTTAGACCAGTTTTGAACATTTTAGAACTCCAACCGACTGCCATAAAATATCAATTGACATAACATAAACTCACGCCTATATTCCCCGAAGGGATAGGCAGAGGTGCTAGCACCCACACTTGTCCCAATGTAATAGGTGACGAGCCTATTGCCATTAACCGGGCACTTATAAACCTGCGATAAATACACACATAACTTCGAAAAGCATCGAAAAGTCATCGCATGTGCCATGGTAAAACCTGGGATCGAACTCGAGACCTCGTCTCAGCAGTTCATTACCCATAAAGTCAAAGTCAAAAATCATTTATTCTGTAAAGACCATTATATCGGCACTTACAAAACGTCAACAAAAAAGGAACATGAATATCAGTTTAGTAAATGGACCACCGGTTCGAAACGTGGCCCCGACCTGAGAAGACTGGCAAGAAACTCAGCGGGCATTTTTTCTTTTTTTTTGGTCTATTTACAAACGTCTACTTAGTCTAAATACAAAATTTTACTTGACTAAGCTTGTTTATCATCCAAGTATTCTTGGATTTTATAATAGCCTTTCTGGCACAATTTACTTTAAACCATATTTTTAAATTTATACACAAGTAAGCTCCACCTACGAAGCTAACTAAGCTTCTACCACTGGGCTACCGCGGCTATAAAATATCAATTGTGTACTCGTTAATTGAAGATGATGATTATTTATCTCAGGCACACGCCTTTACCAATATTGCCGCCTCTATAACATTCGAGCTCTATAAGTCGGAGGTCATGGCGTTCCAATAATGAGCTATGACCACAACTTAGGGTCATAACAAACCAGGCGAAAGTATACTCGAGCAGTTTCTATTAAGTGTTAATTAAAAATCAATATAATTCCATTATGACAAAGCATAGCCGCGTGGTTCCCGGCAGAGTAGAATTTCGACTACCCCATCTCTTTCCATGCGGTGTCGTACAAGGCGACCAAGGGATAGGGCTGTTTAACATCAGACAGATATATACAGCGCAGACTCAGCCTCAAATGCATTGCTCGAGGCAACAATAGTGCCCGGAAGCCGACAATAGGCGACACCCCTATTACGTGGGACTGAATTAAATGATTGGTGGAATGTGAGTGTTAATTCACCTCTGCCTAACCGTCCGGGGATAAAGGTTTGATTATATGTCATACATACATATGTCTGTATGCAACAGCGTGCTACTGTCATATCAAGATTTAATGCTGCTGCTGATAAGATTTAAAGTAGTATACTTTCAACTATTAATACTGTAGATTGATGGCACTTGGTGGAATTTGTTGTTACACATATTGATAACTCACTTGTACTTTTCCACATTACTTTATTGCTTATTACACCTCACCGGTTTCGCCTTACGGCATCCTCAAAGGTTTATAATGACATTTAAGAACATTCCTATTAGAAACATTGCGATACTCAAACATATTACACATGTGGGTAGTTGTAAAATTATGTATACCAGTATAAATTTTTTCACCAAAATATAGGGAAATAATATATATGTGGTCCTAAATATATTTTGAATTTATGAATTATTACTATTATGTATTTAAGTTATAATGTCAATTAAAAAATTATATAAAATTATAAGAAATACTTATAAATGTTGAAATACTCATAACATTGAAAATTAAATAATGTCTATATACTTTCAATTTTAATTCCCGGTGCAAGAGAATAGCACACCCCATCTCTTCCCGTGGGTGTCGTAGAAGGCGACGAAGGAATAGGGCTATTTTACATCCGTCAGTAAACACACAGCCCATGGCAACGTATCCACTTAACGGCGATAGGCTAGCTCCTGTAACGTGTGACTGTGGAGGCTGAAACGACGGTATTTCCGTCCAATTGAGCAGTACAAAATACCATAACCTTGTGTTGTGTTCCTGGCGGTGAGTAGGGTAACCAGAGCTCACTGGAGAATTTTTGTGCTGTCAGTGGGAAGACCAAAAACTTGTCCTGCTTTGCCTTTTACTCTGACGGCACAGAAACTCTGTTCTTATTGGGTCGGCAGCACGAGTGTGATTCCCCTGGTGTTGCACACGTCCATAGGCCACGGTAACCACTTTCTATCAGGTGGACCGTGTGCTTGTCTGTCACTTAAGTGGTATCATAAAAATTAAATCTTCGAATACTTTACCAATTGGTCTGAATTGACCATTATATTTCAGGAAACGTGATGCATAGTATATTTAGAATATGACTGTATTATAATTTTATGACCTTTATAATTATTGCTTTGAATAATACTTATTGGTTAACTGTGTGGTTTGATGGTAGGGCGTAGGACGGGAACGTCTCTGGTTCGATTATCACTTATTGCAAAAAATTATGTATGTATGAATCAATGTAGCCTAGTGGTATGGGTAATGGACTGCTGAGACGAGGTCTCGGGTTCGATCCCAGGTTTTATCATGGCACACACCAATAACTTTTCGGTGCTATTCGAAGTTATGTGTGTATTTATCGCAGGTTTATAATAAGTGCCCGGTTAATGGCAATAGGCTGGCCACCTATTACATTGGGACCTAAACATAAACTGGCGAAATGTGGGTGCTAGCACCTCTGCCTACCCCTTCGGGGATACAGGCGTGAGTTTATTTTATATAATCAATGTAACCGGTTTAATTTTCATTCGTTGCAATCATTGATATGCGAGTGTATTTTACAGTTTGCACGCATTGACAGCCTCTGTGGCGTGGCGGTAGTGAACACGACTGCTACGCAGGAGGCGCGGGTTCGATCCCCGCTCAGTGCAAATATTTGTATGCATGAATATGGGTATTTGCACTGGTCTGGGTGTTTCTATGTCTAATATGTAAGTATTTACAAAAAAAAAAAAGTATTTAAGTATGTTTATCCGCATTCTAGATTCCATAACACAAGCTAGTTAAGCTATGCTTACCATGGGTCTAGATAGCGTTGTGTAGAATGTTATAGAATATTTATTTATTTATTATTTATTACAAACCTAGGTCTTTTTTTTATCTAGGTCACACCAACTTAACTACACCTCGCCTGATAGTAAACAAAAGGCAAACTTTCAGAAGAGCGAAAATTTTCTTCTTCATATCAGCGTTAATCCCAGTCGCATCAGAATCTTTCACCTTCGAGTCTGAGGTCCTCTTTACCAGTCTAACTGCGGTTTTGGTTGAACTTCGATGTTTTCTGCTGACAGATTTGACATTAACTTGTCAAATGTCATATTTGGCATCAAAATGACGTGGCACCTCACCCGCCACAGTATATAATAATTATATCCATGCAATATTCAGTATATAGGTACCCAACAAAGACTATTATTATTATTATTATTATATTAATTATTACATTATACAATAATAATATTGTCTACACTTTTGTAAAGTCAAAGTGACAGTCTAATCTATTAACCCGCCCCTCATCGACAATAGACAATATTATTATTATATTAATTATTACATTATACAATAATAATATTGTCTACACTTTTGTAAAGTCAAAGTGACAGTCTAATCTATTAACCCGCCCCTCATCGTACCTGGTGCAAAGGTGCCCATGACGCTGGCGGCATTGCCCCGTTGAACAGCTATGACCAACCGTTGCCCCAGGTACGAGCCGGAGCGGGAGTCACCGGTTTTGTCCCTCAGCCTGCGCCCTAATTCGCTCACCAGATTCTTGGCATCGGTACCCCAACTACCCATTGTCTCGACCGCAAAATTATGTTGTATTTTATTTTCTCTTTTTGCATTCTGTTTTTATTTTTATTTTTTGTACTGTATGCTGTGTCGCAATAAACCTTTTTTTCTTTCTTTTCTTTCTTTCTGTGTAGCGACTGCCATCTAACCCCCACAACCCAAAGGCAATATCGGAGCATTGCAACTAGACCAGTTGTTGGACTTGTTAGGGCTCCAATTACCCGTAACGAGTGCCATAGATGTTCGTACGGCAACTGGGACTGACGGCTTACCGTGCTCTCAGAGGCACGACCAGACCAATGCAAATACACATATTCATACATATAAGGTAGGACACGGCGGTAATTCCGCCCGATTGAGTTGTCCGACTGGGGTAGTACCTCCGCCCTACAGAATACCGCGGCCATAATAACTTCGTGTTGTGTTCCGAGTGGTGAGTAGGGTAGCCAGAGCTCACTGGAGAATTTGTGCTGTCAGTGGGAAGACTAAAGGCTTGTCCTGCTTTGTCTTCTACTGACGGCACAGAAACTCTGTACTTACAGGGTTGGCAGCGCGACTGTGACTCCTCTGGTGTTACAGACGTCCATAGGTCACGGTAACCACTTTCCATCAGGTGGGCCGTGTGCTTGTCTGCTAATTAAGTGGTATAAAAAAAAATACACATATCTATACTAATATTATAAAGCTGCAGAGTTTGTTTGTTTGTTTGTTTGAACGCGCTAATCTCTGGAACTACTGGTCCGATTTGAATGATTCTTTCAGTGTTGGGTAGTCCATTTATCGAGGAAGGTTTTAGGCTATATATCATCACGCTGCTACTTAAGGGAGCGGAGCATTGATAATAAATGTTAACAAATCCGGCAATTTTTCATACATATTTTGAAGACTAAAACATACGGGCTCAAAGGGATATGAAGCTTCAAAATATACCCCGGGTGAAGCTGGGGTGGGTCAGTTAGTTCATACATATAAATATTCTCAATGAACGGAGATCGATTTGTAGGAGGTAGGACACGATGGTGTTTCCGTCCCAATTGAGCAGTCCGATTTTTTTTTTTATTGGGTTCACTAAACTGGACACACACTATATAATTGCGTGGCTTAACATGCGAAATCTTAAATGATAGTTAGTGTCTGTCCTTCTGGAAGTGAAACACTGCATGCATATTTTAATAAATCTAGGGGTACATTATTGCACAATTATTGAGGAAGGAGGATTATTAAAGAAGCAGCAGTCACTGTACATACTCACCTAGGTAATGCTTCAGTGAACAAACAGATGAGCTAAAAATATCAATCTCGTTACAAACGCTATTGCAAGCAGAACACATACGATACAACGTACTTGGGAAGTACCTTCGCCCTACAGAATACCACGGCTATAATAACCTCGTGTTGTGTTCCCGGCGGTGAGTAAGGTAGCCAGAGCTCACTGGAAAGTTTTTGTGTTGTCGGTGCAAACAATAAAGGCTTGTCCCGATTTCGTGTTCAGCACTGACGGCACAGAAACTCTCTGTTCTTACAGGGTCAGCAACACGAGTGTGACTCCCCTGATGTTACACACATTCATAGGTCAGGATAACCACTTTCTATCAGGTGGGCCGTGTGCTTGACTACCATATAAGTTCACTACCGCCACGCCAAAGAGACCGTATTTTGAAGTACCCAAGGAACCCTAAAATATATGCGTAACATAACATAACATAAACTCACGCCTATATCCCCAAAGGGGTAGGCAGAGGTGCTAGCACCCACATTTCGCCAGTTTATGTTTAGGACCCAATGTAATAGGTGGCGAGCCTATTGCCATTAACCGGGCACTTATAAACCTGCGATAAATACACACATAACTTTGAAAAGCATCGAAAAGTCATTGGTGTGTGCCATGGTAAAACCTGGGATCGAACCCGAGACCTCGTCTCAGCAGTCCATTACCCATACCACTAGGCTACCGCGGTTAAATATATGCGTAGCACTTAATTAAAAAAATATAAAACGCATAATATTGTCGTTTCTACGTCCTAATATTCTGTCGGATGCTTGCCCTTGATTATGACATAATCTGTGGTTAATAGGGCTGTCAAAGCATTATCTATGCCTTCGTGGCCTGTGTTTCACGGGTTTGATTACCAGGTTAGGAATTGTTCAGTAGCAAGCAGTATAGGACTTCAATAAGTTCAATAGGTCAAGGACACGGCCCACCAGATGGAAAGTGGTCACCGTGGCCTATGGACGCGTGCAAAACCAAGAGAGTCACACGCTGCCAACCCCGCAAGCATTGAGAGTTTCTGTGCCGTCAGTGTAAAAGACAAAGTAGGACAAGCGTTTGGTCTTCCCACTGACAACACAAAAACCCTCCAGTGAGCTCTGGCTACCCTACTCACCGCCGGGAACACAACACGAGGTTATTATTATATATATTGTTTGATTCAAATGCAAATAAATATTATCTTATCTTATCTTATCTTATCTTATCTTATCTTATCTTATCTTATCTTCATTCAAGCAATATAGCGACTGAGAAAGGCTTTGACTATTCTCCATACATTATTCCGATCAAATCGATTAAGATAGGTTCTGGCAGGAATCGAACCCGTGATCTTTACCTTACAGGGGGAACGCTCTGACCACTAAGGCACAGTTCCTACCTTCGCCCGAAATCATCCAAATTCTTCTATTCAGTTTTTTTTCGAAATTTTACATAACACCCATGGTAAGCATACCTTAACTAGCTTGTGTTATGGGATCTAGAATGCGAATAAACGTACTTAGATACTTTCTTTTTTTTTTGTAAATACATACATATCATACATAGAAACACCCAGACCAATGCCAATATACATATTCATGCATGCAAATATTTGCACTGAGCGGGAATCGAACCCGCGCCCTAGTAACATTAGGCTATTCAAATCGATTAAGATATACACACATCAACAAAGTCTAGGGAACAAGGACATTTCTAGTTTTTATTTAAAAACCCTTTCTTGTAATAGTGAGTGTTTTATATCAATAGAAGGGTATTTTTATACCGTTTTTAATTTTAATTTTAATAAAAACATTTTCATACCAAATTTTTTTTTTTCAAGAATGAATTGAATAGTGCCAATATTGAGTGTTACAACCTTCTATGATTAGGCACAAAAATAACGAGGTAGTAAGAAATACAGTAATTAACCGTACTTTAAACGTTTTTAATAATCTGTAGGACCTCCTAAAGCATTAGCAACTGCTCGACAACGGCGTGGCATACTTAGTATGAGATTGTCAATCATCGTCTGTGGAATATGGCTCCATACACTGCGAAGGTGTAAAAAAAGTTATTCTTCAGTGTTCAGATTTTCCAAAGAATCACTGAAAGCTCTTCTCCCAAGCAAATCCCAGGCATGCTCTATGGGATTGAGGTCGGCAGACTGAGCAGGCCATTCCAACGTCGTCATATTGTGCTCGCTTAACGCATTGACCACTACCCTCGCGGTGTGTGACCGTGCATTATCTTGCATGAACATAAAATCTTGACCGAACTGCTGTCGATGAGGGATTACCATGGGGTGTATAACCTCCTGAATGTATTGGTTTGCATTCAAATTGCCCCGTATCCAAACGAGGTCGGTCCTTCCACCAAGGCGAATTCCAGCCCATACCACGATTGTTCCACCTTGGTAAGGATGAACTTCTTGCGGATTCTGGAGACGACTCCGACGTCCAGGAAGTCGCCATATACGCACTCTTCTCGAATCAGGATGAAAACCGAAGCAAGATTCGTCGGAAAACAGAACCCGTGCCCATTGATGGTCGGTCCACTGTAAATGTGCGTTAGCCCACAATAAGCGACGACCTCGATTTCCACGTCGAAGAGCTGGAACCCTAAGCGGTCTGCGAGCATAAAGATTGGCTTCGTGTAGTCTTCTTCTGACAGTTTGATCGCTAATAACCACTTGATGCTGAGACTGGAGGCCTGCGACCAACTGACGAGCAGTAATCGTGGGTTGCCGCCTTGCGGAATTTTGCAAGAAACGATCTTGTCGCGGGGTAGTAACCCTATTTCGTCCCCTGTGACGTTCGGCAACATCCCCTGTAGACCTGTAGCGTGCCCATAATCTGCAAATTACGCTTGGTTGGGTGTTGACAGCATCCGCTACGTCGCGTTGAGTTCGTCCAGCTTGCAGCATACCAACAGCCCTTAACATCTCTTCGCGACTTAAATGACGACGTGACATGATGACTACAGTCACAAAAATGCACAAACCATACGTAAAAGACGTATTATTGATAATAAACGTTATATACAATCAAAAAAAATAATTTTTATTTTGCCTCAGAGAAACTGCACAATCAAACACTTTTAAAAGTTTTCCCTCCATATTCGAAAATCATTACTTATTTAAATTTATTTTTAAATTCCGAACAACTCTGTAATCTACTTTATTCTATTTTTATTTATTTGCTGCCAGTTATTTGCAAAACAAGATTTACACGAAAAAAAATAATTGGGGTCATCTTGTTCCCTAGACTTTGTTGAGGTGTTTAGAAACAATTGAATCTGTTTAGGCGGGATTTGAACCTCGCGATCTTTCCTTTACAGGAGGAACGCTCTGACCACTAAGCTACCGAACCTTCGCCCAAAACCATCCAAATTCTTCTATACATATAACCGTTTTACGGCTACGGTTTTGTATATTTGCTTTGAATAGTTAGCATTTTAAATGGTTTAAAATTTTATTCAATAACATTAAGCTATATATATCATCACGCTATTGGGGAGGGTCAGCAGCGGGAACAGTATCAGATGCCCACGCGGGCAGAATCAGGAGCAACATATAGTAATAGTATAGGTTAGAAGTTTATTTATATTTTTTAAAGAAGGCTTACAGACTAATACAGAAATTGAATACACAATAATATCATCAAATCGCTAATTACAAGCCTCCATATTTATATGTATAATCATACAAAAAAAAAAGAAAAGAAAACACAATATACAGTTACAATAAACTACCACAATTACAAAGTTATAATTACACTAGTGGACCCACCCCAGCTTCGCCTGGGGTATATTTTGAAACTTCATATCCCTTTGAGCCCGTATTTTATTTTTTATTTATACCACTTAGTTAGCAGACAAGCACACGGCCCACCTAATGGAAAGTGGTTACCGTGGCCTATGGACGTCTGTAACACCAGAGGAGTCACAGTCGCGCTGCCAACCCTGTAAGTACAGAGTTTCTATGCCGTCAGTAGAAGACAAAGCAGGACAAGCCTTTAGTCTTCCCACTGACGGCACAAATTCTCCAGTGAGCTCTGGCTACCCTACTCACCGTTGGGAACACAACACGAAGTTATTATAGCCGCGGTATTCTGTAGGGCGGAGGTACTACCACAGTCGGACTGCTCAATCGGGCGGAAATACCGCCGTGTCCTACCTCCGTATGTTTTAGTCTTCAAAATATGTATGAAAAATTGGCGGATTTGTTAACATTTATCATCAATCCTCCGCTCCCTAAAGAAGTAGTGTGATGATATATAGCCTAAAGCCTTCCTCGATAAATGGACTACCCAACACTGAAAGAATCATTCAAATCGGACCAGTAGTTCCAGAGATTAGCGCGTTCAAACAAACAATCAAACAAACTCTGCAGCTTTATAATAGTATAGACTAGCTGACCCACCCCAGCTTCGCCCGGGATATATTTTGAAACTTCATATCACTTTGAGCCCGTATGTTTTAGTCTTCAAAATATGTATGAAAAATTGCCGGATTTGTTAACATTTATTATCAATGCTCCGCTCCTTTAAGTAGTAGCGTGATGATATATATCCTAAAACCTTCCTCGATAAATGGACTACCCAACACTGAAAGAATCATTCAAATCGGACCAGTAGTTCCAGAGATTAGCGCGCTCAAACAAACAAACAAAAAAACTCTGCAGCTTTATCTTAAATATAAAATTCTCGTGTCGCTGTGTTTGTGGTTAAACTCCTCCGAAACGGCTTGACCGATTCTCATGAAATTTTGTGAGCATATTGGGTAGGTCTGAGAATCGGCCAACATCTATTTTTCATACCCCTTAGCGATAAGGGTTGTCCACACTGGGAACCGACATCCACGCGGGCGGAGCCGCGGGCAAAAGCTAATAATAGTATAGATAAAACAAGAGAGAGCGCAAGGAACGTTACCTAAGTTAGTACATCAATCCGCCGGTCAAAGTAAGACTCCGCTAGCTGTCTTATTGTCGCCATACTAGTGCTGAATAGGTCTATATCAAGATATTGTGTAATTTTGTTAAATTTTGATGCGCTTCTTATTGAGAAGGCATTCAATCTGGCCTGGGGGTGACAGGTGGAGCCGCCTGTCACCCTGGCAGAAGCAGGCCGCGGCGGTGGCGCATCTGGCGCGCCTCCCCGTTTCCGGGGACGAGTTGGGGACTCTGTAGTCCCCACACCCGAGAAGAGGGCCAGATCGTGAGAGATGGCCCTGCGTCGACCGGGGTGCGAGGGATATGCCTGTCAACCTCACCCTCGGCAACCAAAACGACCCACAGGCGGCGTGTGTTTTAGTCGGTTCTAGTCCGACATAACCTCCTCCACCGGCTCCGGTGGAGAAGTATCCGTGGGGATTTTGCGCAAGGAAAAAGAAAGGCATTCAATCTGTATTGAATTAGTACTCAATGTCATATTGTACAACCCTAGCTAATCTTGACCCACACTAACGATAGGGTCATCTCAAGATGTCCATAAAACAAAATATTTAACATCCAACCAAGGCCACCTGATTAATATTCATATACAATTTATTAGTTGGACCTCCGTCTGTCTGTATGTACTGTGGGACATGTTAATATAATTATAATATAATCAATTTATGCCTACTAAATTAATTTTGAACTGACTTCGATAAAGATGGGTCTCGAATCGTCTGTTTCAAAGTCAAGAGGACTGCTGGGAGGCTCTCCATGTGTACCTTTTTATATCGTGCGAAATATTCCTCCTCCGAAGTCAGCCTCCGTGGCGTGGTGATAGTGAACGCGGCCTCTGGAGCCGCGGGTTCTATCCCCGTTCAGTGCAAATATCTTTACCTATGAAATTGTCGAAATTTTCTTACAGATTCATGAGTTCGTTATTCCCGGTTTTTTTTTTTATACCACTTAGGTGGCAGATAAGCACACGGCCCACCTGATGGAAAGTGGTTACCATGGCCTGTGGACGTTTGTAACACCAGAGGAGTCATAGTCGCGCTGCAAACCCTGTAAATACAGAGTTTCTGTGCCGTCAGTGTAGAAAGCAGGACAAGCCTTTAGTCTTCCCACTGACAGCACAAATTCTCCAGTGAGCCCTGGCTACCCTACTCACCGCTGGGAACACAACACGAAGTTATTATAGCCAGACAGCCCCTACAGAAAATGTAGGGCGGAGGTACTTCCCCAGTCGGACTGCTCAATTGGACGAAAAAACCGCCGTGTCCTACCTCCTTTAAAAAAAATTACTAGCTACACACATCAACAAAGTCTAGGGAACAAGGACATTTCTAGTTTTTATTTAAAAACCCTTTCTTGTAATAGTGAGTGTTTTATATCAGTAGAAGGGTATTTTTATACCGTTTTTAATTTTAATTTTAATAAAAACATTTTCATACCAAAGTTTTTTTTTTTTAAGAAAGAATTGAATAGTGCCAATATTGAGTAATACAACCTTCTATGATTAGGCACAAAAATAACGAGGTAGTAAGAAATACAGTAATTAACCGTACTTTAAACGTTTTTAATAATCTGTAGGACCTCCTAAAGCATTAGCAACAGCTCGACAACGGCGTGGCATACTTAGTATGAGATTGTCAATCATCGTCTGTGGAATATGGCTCCATACACTGCGAAGGTGTAAAAAAAGTTGTTCTTCAGTGTTCAGATTTTCCAAAGAATCACTGAAAGCTCTTCTCCCAAGCAAATCCCAGGCATGCTCTATGGGATTGAGGTCGGCAGACTGAGCAGGCCATTCCAACGTCGTCATATTGTGCTCGCTTAACGCATTGACCACTACCCTCGCGGTGTGTGACCGTGCATTATCTTGCATGAACATAAAATCTTGACCGAACTGCTGTCGATGAGGGATTACCATGGGGTGTATAACCTCCTGAATGTATTGGTTTGCATTCAAATTGCCCCGTATCCAAACGAGGTCGGTCCTTCCACCAAGGCGAATTCCAGCCCATACCATGATTGTTCCACCTTGGTAAGGATGAACTTCTTGCGGATTCTGGAGACGACCCCGACGTCCAGGAACTCGCCATATACGCACTCTTCTCGAATCAGGATGAAAACCGAAGCAAGATTCGTCGGAAAACAGAACCCGTGCCCATTGATGATCGGTCCACTGTAAATGTGCGTTAGCCCACAATAAGCGACGACCTCGATTTCCACGTCGAAGAGCTGGAACCCTAAGCGGTCTGCGAGCATGAAGATTGGCTTCGTGTAGTCTTGTTCTGACAGTTTGATCGCTAATAACCACTTGATGCTGAGACTGGAGGCCTGCGACCAACTGACGAGCAGTAATCGTGGGTTGCCGCCTTGCGGAATTTTGCAAGAAACGATCTTGTCGCGGGGTAGTAACCCTATTTCGTCCCCTGTGACGTTCGGCAACATCCCCTGTAGACCTGTAGCGTGCCCATAATCTGCAAATTACGCTTGGTTGGGTGTTGACAGCATCCGCTACGTCGCGTTGAGTTAGTCCAGCTTGCAGCATACCAACAGCCCTTAACATCTCTTCGCGACTTAAATGACGACGTGACATGATGACTACAGTCACAAAAATGCACAAACCATACGTAAAAGACGTATTATTGATAATAAACGTTATTTACAATCAAAAAAAATTATTTTTTTTTGCCTCAGAGAAACTGCACAATCAAACACTTTTAAAAGTTTTCCCTCCATATTCAAAATCATTACTTATTTAAATTTATTTTTAAATTTCGAACAACTCTGTAATCTACTTTATTCTATTTTTATTTATTTGCTGCCAGTTATTTGCAAAACAAGATTTACACGAAAAAAATAATTGGGGTCATCTTGTTCCCTAGACTTTGTTGAGGTGTTTATTTCCATTATTTATATTTTGTTTGAAAGTTGATTTCAAGATTTTACAACTCTGTTTTAAATTTTGTTTTTATTGGCCGCTTGATAAATTAAATTCGATCTTTAAAAACAGTACTTCTTAAATGCTATCCATTTTGATGATAAATTTCGTATTACTTTTTTACAGCAGTCACGTCTCAAAAATGTAATAAAAGTGTTTGTTAGCTTAATGTTGTCTCATTCGTACACAAAAACAATCATAAAATTTGTATTAGTCATTCCTAAAAAAAATGCTAAAATATTAGTACTGAAAATGGGGTTTTCTCCAATTTCTTCAAAAAAAAAAGGCAATTTCATACTACCTATTATTTGTATGCATGAATCTGTCAATTTACATTGATCTGTGTGTTTCTATGTATAATATGTATGTATTTACAAAAAAAAGTATCTAAGTATGTTTATCTAGATTCCATTACACAAGCTTGTTAACCTTTTTTTTTTTTTACGTGCGCAAAATCCCCACGGATACCTCCCCACCGGAGCCGGTGCAGGAGGTTATGTCGGACTCGAACCGACTAAAACGCACGCCGCCTGTGGGTCGTTTTGGTTGCCGAAGGTGAGGTTGACAGGCATATCCCTCGCACCCCGGCCGATCCAGGGCCATCTCTCGCGATGTGGCCCTCGTCTCGGGTGTGGGGACTACAGAGTCCCCAACTCGACCCCGGAAACGGGGAGGCGCGCTACCGCCGCGGTCTGCTTCTGCCAGGGTGACAGGCGGCTCCACCAGTCACCCCCAGGCCGGCGCTCATGGGGGGCGGAGGTCGTTCATCGAGCTCTGACGCCCGAGTTGCCTTCGTACGCGGGCAGCTTGGCTTGCGATCCTTCGTCGGCTTGTTAACCTATGCTTGTCATGGGTCTAGATAGCGTTGTGTAAGAATATTTATTTATTTTAAAGCCGGGGGGAGAGGTTATGTCGGACTTGACACGAATAAAACGCACGCCGTCTGAGGGTCGTAGGTTGCTAGAGTAAGCTTGACCTGATTGTTTCTTCTGCATTGACGGCACAGAAACTCTGTTTTACAGGGTCGGTAGCACGGATGTAACTCCACTGGTGTTGCACATGTTCATAGGTCACGGTAGCCACTTTCCATCAGGTAGGCCGTGTGCTTGTCTGCCCCAGTCGGACTGCTCAATTGGGACGGAAATACCATCGTCTCCTCTTGTTTGTGGTTCTTCTTTTTTCTTTTTTAATCTTGGACACACCAACTTGACTTCACCTCACCTGATGGTAAGCCAAAGGCAAAGTCACAGGAAATAGTTACAATTTTTTTTTTTTTACATATAGGACACATCAATTGGACTTCGCCTTGCCTGATAGTAAGCTGAAGGCAAAGTCCCAGAAAAGAGGGTCACCATTACTTACACATACCGTGTGACAATGGTGACACTCAGCTTGACGGCCTCATCATATGCTTTTTCACGCCCCGCTTAAAGGACCCGGGACTATAGGAAGAGGGAAACACGTGAGCTGGTAATGAATTCCAGGCCTTAATGGTGCGACAGAGGAAAGAGTCTCCGAACCGCTTGGTTCTTGATCGGATGTTTTGCACCGTGTGCGGATGACATCTAAGACCTGCACGTGTTGTCCTGTGTAGGGAAGGGGAGGGTGGGACTAATTGGAAGAGCTATTACAGACACTAAGTAATGTTTTTATTAAATTTTTTTTTTTGTTTCTTCCAGTAATGTCAAAATTCGGCGTACGCGTCGATGCAGCTGTCTCAGCCCTCGGTGGAGGCGCAGGTGCAGCTCTGGATGAAAACGACTTCATTGATGCCTCGCGTCTCGTGTACGACGCTGTCCGCGAGATCCGGCGGGCAGTGCTCATGAATCGGGTAAGTTTGGATCCTATGGCTTGTGGGCTTGAGAAGAACTTAAACAAAACTTCTTTTTTACAGATTCTCTCGCGATATATTTGTTATTTTATACATTTATAAACCTTCCATAGTAATTCATTCTCAGTTGGATTGCGTTAAGAGATCAGCAAGTGACAAGGACAGAGGTGATGGTGGTCGCAGCACTAGTGGGACCAGTGGGTCTTTGAGTTGTCTAATGAGGATTTCACAGGGTGACCTGTAGAAACGGTTGTGCCGCTGGCCTCCCGTGGTATAGTACAGGGGCTCAACTGAGGAACCCTAGGAGTCTGCCTCACCAGGGCGCGCATAATCGCCGTGACGGTTGGAGACCGGATGTGGGAGCCCGGTGACATTATTATTTTGCAAGGCATACATTTTCAGCAAAAGCAAAGATATTAAGCAGTATTAGGTAGAATCGGACGACTTTATCATCTTCCTTATTATTCATCTAGGTTTAATGCCTTCGGCTACATTCTATCATCGCACCGCTTGCCATAGGCAGCGCATTAATCATCACACGTTGCGACCAAAAAAAGACGGCATTGAGGCTGGTTGACAATCCCATACTCACAGGTAGAGTGGAATCTCTTAGCCTTAGGAGTTATACAAGGGTTTTTGCTCAGATGAATTGTTTGACATGATGCCCGTAGCTACATTCTATCATCGCACCTCTCGCCATAGGCAGGGAATTCATCCCCACATATTGCGACCTGAGACGGTGCGCACTGTGCGGTATGAAAGAAACTTCATCCCACGCACACTCAAGCTGTGGAATGACCTCCCTGCTGCGGTTTTCCCAAGCACCTATAATATGGGGTTCTTCAAGAGGGGCATCAGAAGGTTTCTTCATGGTCGGCAGCGCGAGTGTGACACCCCTGGTGTTGCATACGTCCATAGGCCACGGTAACCGCTTCCCATCAGGTGGGCCGTGTGCTTGTCTGCCAACTAAGAAGTAACTTTATACCATGCACGCTCGTGCTGTGAAATGACCTCCGAATTTGGAATTGATAGTTTTGAGTGCATATCCGAACGCAGAGATAGAGCGAAAGAGAGGAAGAATGAGTGCGAGACAAATTAAGAACGAATGGCGCTAGCTTAAGATTGGTAAAGTACCAAGGTGTTCTTTTTTCCAAATTATTTTTTTCATCTAGGACACGCCAACTTGACTTTACATCGCCTGATGGTAAGCTAAAGGCAAAGTCTCAGGAAAGAGGGTCACCATTACACACACTAAGTAATGTTACAATGGTGGCACTCGGCTTGGCGGCCTCATCAGATGCTTTTTCACGTCCCGTTTAAAAGATCTGGGACTGTAGGAAGAAGGAAACACGTGCGCACGTGAATATAAGTGTTCAAAACTAAAGTAAAAAACAAAATTGAACGTTGCAAAAGTTTAATTTTTGCCGAGTCCCATCACTTGCTGCGGTTTTCCCAAGTGATTACAATATGGGGTTGTTAAAGAAGGGCATTAGGAGGTTCTTACAGAAACGGCAGCGCGAGTCTGACGCCCCTGGTGTTGCACACGTCCATAGGCCACTTTGTTTGCCACTTAAGTGGCATTAAGGAGGTAGGACACGGCGGTATTTCCGCCTAATTGAGCAGTCCGACTAGGGAAGTACCTCCGCCCTACATAATACCGCGGTTATAATAACTTCGTGTTGTGTTCCCAGCTGTGAGTAGGGTAGCCAGAGCTCACTGGAGAATTTGTGCTGTCAGTGGGATGACTAACTTTGTCCTCTACACTGACGGCACAGAAACTCTGTGCATACAGGGTCGGCAGCGCGAGTGTGGCTTCTCTGATGTTACACACGTCCATAGGCCACGATAACCACTTTCCATCAGGTGGGCCGTGTGCTTGTCTGCCACCTAAGTGGTATAAAAAAAATCATCAAGCGAGATAAAGTAATATATTCAAAAAAAAAAAAACCACCCAAAATCGAAAATAAAAGTACCAGGCAAGTATAAGAAACCCGAAGAGTTTTTCCACTAATATGTGTTTCACAATCTAGGATGAGGAGGAACTCGATCCTGAAGACGTGGAACTTGACGAGCACTACACTCTGGAGACGCGAAGCAAATGTGAGGGCAACTTGTTGCTATAGGTGCCGGCAAATTTCGTGAACATCGTAGGAAAGCTCGCGATTGATGCGTGTTGAACTTTTTGTCCCAAATCAACCGATGAGCTCATAGGACCGTGATAGGTTTAATACAATACAATACATTATTTATTGTACAAAAAATCATTTATTCTGCATAGACCATTACATCGGAACTTACAAAACGTCAATATAAAAACGAATATGGAAAACTAGTCGTTTAGCATATGGACCACACCGGTTCGAAACGCGGCCCCAACCTGAGAAGACTCCTGCAAGAAACTCAGCGGGCAATTTTTTTTTTGGTCTATTTACAAACATTTACTAAGTCTACTTAGTCCAAAATACAATAATTTACTTGAGTTGCGTAGTTGAGCGAACAGCTCGTTTCCAAGCTTATTTATCATATAAGTATTCTTGGTTTTTATAATAGCCTTTCTGGCACAATTTACTCTTTATTACATTTTTAAATTTATTCACAGATAAATCCCTAATTTAATTAGGAAGCTTGTTAAAAAAGTGTATACAGTTGCCCTGAAAAGAATGACTATTTTTTTTAAGTCTGTACTTTGGAGTTATGTACCTGATCTAAACATTAATCAATACATTCTTTTCTACAAACGTATTGCCACTTGAGTAGAGTCTCTGCCACGCGGTTAGCGAGAATATATTGTCACGAAGTTTGCCGGCCACTATAACAACCAAATACCGGTTGCTTGTACGTGTTTTTGTTGTGGTTGTCGAGAATGTTATGCTGTTTTAACAAACCATTGTCTGGTTGTTCATTTTTAAGGTTGTCCATTGCTTTTGGTTTTTACACTTAGAAGAGTGCTTTGGAATTGTGTATTTTCTGGAGAAGGTATCTATGTATTTACCTACCTATCCTCACGAAGAGGTCTATCATACAGGGTGGAAGATATTGACCTTACTTGGAGGGTTTCTACTCTTAATACTGGAGATAGCAAATTTCACTCAAGCGAAACATTCCTTTATTTAAAAAAAACAAAATTGCATTCATAAATTATTGAAAACTCCAATCGATAGAGAACGATAGACTCGACTGCTAGGCAGGGGGCACGGGTTCGATTCCCGCTCAGTGCAAATATTTGTATGCATGAATATGTATATTTGCATTGGCCTGAGTGTTTCTATGTATAATATGTATGTATTTACAAAAAAAAAAGTATTTAAGTATGTTTATCCGCATTCTAGATCCCATAACACAAGCTAGTTAAGCTATGCTTACCATGGGTCTAGATAGCGCTGTGTAGAATGTCGTGAAATTTTTATTTATAGGGTTAATCATAAGGATCAAATCTCTTTAACAAACATGGTAAATTAAATGACAGGATATAGTCAAATCTTTCACCTTGTATATCATCACACTAAGATTTAAAAGAAATTCTACAGCACTCTTAAACTGCAAAAACAAAGATATCATATAATTTCTGTTTGTATTGTCATGTCCGCTCATTTAGGTTGGTACATATTTATTCATATGGATTTTGTGAAATACGTTAAAGATTATTCATACTAGGCAAACAGTATGCTGGCTGACTATAAATGATGATGGGCTCACTAAAATAGACAGTGGCCCTCATCAAATATTTATAAAATTTAATGCAAACTTTATTGGTTTATTAAAGTGTTAATTCCCAGCGGTGAGTAGGGTAGCCAGAGCTCACTGGAGAATTGGTGCAGTCAGTAGGAAGACTAAAGGCTTGTCCTGCTTTGTCATCTACTGACGGCACAGAAACTCTGTACTTACAGGGTCGGCAGCGCGACTGTGACTCCTCGCTCTGGTGTTACACACGTCCATAGGCCACGGTAACCACTTTCCATCAGGTAGGCCGTGTGCTTGTCTGCCACCTAAGTGGTATAAAAAAAATATTTAGTGGTTAATTTAACTTTATTACTACGAAAAATACTTTTAACACTGCGGTGGTGTCATAGGGAATCATTTTTACTCTGTACACTACCGGTAGTGCCATGAGGAAAGAATATTCTCTTTGACACTACCAGCAGTGTCATTGGGTAGTGCCACGGGGAAGTCACCATCTGGACTACAAACTAGCTTCATATCATCCAGCAGGGTACAATTAATTGACAGGCATCATGTAAAAAAAAAATATTTGAAATTTATTGTTTAAAATTTATTAAAATCGCTTGTCTGTTTGAGAGCATTCTAATGGAGAAAGGATTTTTTAAATAGGTATTAAAAGAATATTCTCTTTGACACTACCAGCAGTGTCATTGGGTAGTGCCACGGGGAAGTCACCATCTGGACTACAAACTAGCTTCATATCATCCAGCAGGGTACAATTAATTGACAGGCATCATGTAAAAAAAAAATATTTGAAATTTATTGTTTAAAATTTATTAAAATCTCTTGTCTGTTTGAGAGCATTCTAATGGAGAAAGGATTTTTTAAATAGGTCCTATAGTTTTTGTGTGTATTCGTTACAAACAAAAAAAAATACAAGCATTTTATCTTTAAATACTCTTAGTATTATAGTTCAAAAACATTCACTGAACAACTTCTACAAAAATGCGAGAATCGTAAAATTCTTGGCCCGTACTCCAGGAGGATATCCTGAATCACGATTTCCATTGTCAGATTTGACAGATTGTCAAACTGTCCTCAGTTTTAGCTATAAATCAAGATTCTGGATTGAGTTTCGTTATGGAAATCTTGCCTTAAATCTTTAAATAGTCAGTCAGCAAACTATTTGCTTCGTACGAACAAACCCGTCTCCAAAAAAGTAGTTCCCAATATCCATGTATTGCATGCTCATGTGTCCGTCTGTGTGTTTGTTTGCATGTTTGTGCGTCACTAACTACAGACGAGCGACGATCTGGACACCGATACAGAGTTTGAACCCGTCGAGGATATGACCATGGAGACTAGGAGCCGATGTGAGTAACGTAACGTGGGCAAGGGCGGATTTTTCAGGGAAGATGTTGTAGGATTTTAGGAGAGAAATTGTGGGATTTTAGGGGAGACATTGTAGAACCTTGAGATATTGCAGGATTTTGTGGCAAATATTTTATGATTTTAGGGGAGATTTTGTAGAATCTGGAAGAGATATTGCAGGATATTTTGGCAAATATTGTGAGGCTTTAGGGGAGATATTTTAGGATGTTGGGGAAATATTGTAAAATTTTAGAGGAGATATTGTAGAATCTTCAGGAAATATTGTAGGGCTTTAGGGGATATATTGTATAATTTTAGGGGAGATTTTGTAGAATTTAGGAGAGATTATAAGGTTTTTGGTAATATTGTATGATTTTACCTGAGATTTTGTAGGATTTTAGATGATTGATTGTGGGATTTAGGGAAGATATTGTAGGATTTCTGCTATTTTAGTTTACATGAGCATACGAGTATTAATAATATATTAAATGGGTATTCATTACTAATTTAACAGTTAGAGGTTCATATTATAATATTAACCTGACAAAAGGGGATTACTATCTAAGATAAGGGCCCAATCGTATTCGATCTAGAGACCCGATTCAGTATAATTACATTTTTAAGACGTGTGTTTTCTTCTAAACTTACGGTTGTGAAGTTGCATACGTCCATAGGATACGGTAGCCACTTTCCATCAAATTGGCCGTGCACTTATCTGCCACCTAAGTGATAAGAATAAAAAAATATAATATATATATTACAATAATATATTATTAATATTTTAAGTAATGTACATACATACATACATAAAATCACGCCTGTCTCCCATAGGGGTAGGCAGAGATCACGGATCTCCACTTGCTACGATCCTGACATACTACTCTCGCTTCATTCACTCTCATTACATTCTTCATGCATGCTCGTCGGTTTAGGGCACTCCTGACCTGCCACTTTTCTAAAACTTCCTCGATTTGGTCCAAGTATGTGCGCCTAGGTCTTCCCCTTCCGACGGTACCACCCACACTCGCCTCATACACCTGTTTCGTTAGTCTTCTTTCATTCATTAAGTAATGTAAATGGTTATATTTATTATATGTAGTAAGATTTTCATAAATTTTATTAAATAGAATAAGATATATCAGGAAGATATTTAAATAAGTAGTTTGAAATGGTGTATATCTGGTGTGTGGATATTTACAAAAGAGTGATCTATAAGTTATAACCGTTTTCATTAAAAATTTCGTAGACTTCTTTGAAAAAACAATAAAATACATTTTCCGTAACTTAAAATCCTGTGTGCAATTAGTCACAAAAGTAGGATGACATTAAAAATTAAAGATATCTTTGTGTATAATGACCAATTAAACACTTTATTACTGACCTTTATATTATACATAACATGTCCTTCCTGATTAGTCAACGCAGGACACCAACCTAAAACCTTAAAATTCATAAATTAGATACAATAAAACTATTATAACTATTATACAACTTATAGCTTAATATTTTTATGTTTTTCTGTTCAACCGAATTGAAACCACTCGTTTTATAAATGTGGCGTTACTGAATTGGGTCTGTGTACAGTAGTTTTAATCTATTTTTCATTATTGTGTTTGGTGGTGCTAGATTTAGACAGCATGTTTGTTATATGTTACTTATTTTGTCCGAAAATGCTTAACTATTTTTGATAATTATGGTTAATTTTGAAATTGACAGCGAGCGCCCACACCGGCGAGCATGGAGTAGACGAGTACCCGGATATCAGTGGAATAACGAACGCTAGAGTGAGTAGAACTTTTTATACCTACCTTCAGTGTTGGGTGAATTTTAATTGCAATAAAAAAATATTTATAAATAAAATTCTCGACTTGCTGACTAAAAGTTTGAAAGAAAAACCAGACTGCTGTCTAAAAGATTGATACAAGTTTGAAATCAGGCTGTACCCTATTGCCAATCATAACATAAACTCACGCCTATATCCCCGAAGGGGTAGGCAGAGGTGCTAGCACCCACATTTCGCCAGTTTATGTTTAGGTCCCAATGTAATAGGTGGCGAGCCTATTGCCATTAACCGGGCACTTATAAACCTGCGATAAATACACACATAACTTCGAAAAGCATCGAAATGTCATTGGTGTATGCTAGTAACACCTGGGATCGAACCCGAGACCTCGTCTCAGCAGTCCATTACCCATACCACAAGGCTACCGCGGTGCCAATCAAAATACTGAAAGAAAAATTAATGGGTAGAGAACGCGCTACAAAAAAATCCCTTGACAGCGGCGTGGCAATTGCAACATGTAATGTTGTCAGAATCGCCTTTTGCACCGGGAGCTATCAGGGGCGGGATATTTAATTTGTAAATGGACTAAGCATTACTTGTTACGTACAATTTAGACAATTTGTATTAATTTGAATTGTGGTAGCCTAGTAGTATGGGTCTCGGCTCCGATCCCAGGTTTTACCATGGCACACATCAATGACTTTTCGATGCTTTTCGAAGTTATGTGTGTATTTATCGCAGGTTTATAAGTGCCCGGTTAGTGACAATAGGCTCGCCACATTGGGACCTAAACATAAACTGGCGAAATGTGAGTGCTAGCACCTCTGCTTACCCCTTCTGGGATATAAACGTGAATTTATGTTATGTTATGTTATTAAAGTGGAATCATGTAGGTCGCTATAACCGGACGCAATTGATTAAAAATTAGTCAAAATGACCGATATGTCATTATATCCGATTTAGTCATTATTGTTTTTACTTAGTTTTAAGAAATTGTATATCAAAACCAAACTTCACTATGTGATTATGTCATATATCTACTTGTAAACATATATATCTATCTCGCTCTCACAGGAAGCTATGCGCAAAATGACAGAAGAGGACAAACGCAAGATTCTGCAGCAAGTGGAGCTGTTCCGCCGCGAGAAGATGACCTTCGACAATGAAGTGGCCAAGTGGGATGACGCCGGCAATGACATCATCATGCTCGCCAAGCATATGTGCATGATCATGCTGGAGATGACAGACTTTACCAGGTATGTACTGTTGTTGCACCGTGAGACCTCCGTACCCCATGAGAGAGGGTTTGGGGGTGACGGGTGGTGCCGCCTGTCAGCCTGGTAGAAGCAGGGCTAGTTGGGGACTCCGTGGTCCCCACACCTGAAGACAGCTCGTAATAGATGGCCTTGGGTCTGCCACGGTGCGGCAATAGATATGTCTCATCAAAATGATCCTCGGATGGCGTGCGTTTTAGTCGGTTCGAGTCCGACATAAACATCTTAAAAAAAATCACGCTATAAAAGTATTAAACAAGGATAGCCGTGGTGGTATGCCACTTAATCTAATAAAACGATACATTTTAAAGAAAAATGGCATACGACTCCCTTTTTTGAGCCTTCAGCTTACCATCAGGCAAAAAAAAAAAAAATATTACTCTTTCAGAGGGCGAGGTCCTCTAAAGACCACAATGGATGTCATCAACGCAGCCAAGAAGATCTCTGAAGCTGGCACCAAACTAGACAAACTGACTCGAGAGATCGCAGAGCAGGTGAGCGCTTAACCTAAACGGTCTTTATATAACTTGTTTTGAACTAAATGCTTCGGTAGCTTAGTGGTTAAGAAGTAGTCCCAGGAGAGGTCCCGGATACGAATCCTGGCATGGCTATCAACATGAAACCACTCCTCATGCCACACTGGTGAAACCAGTGTGGAATATGCACGCGGGACGCGGGGAGTGAATCCTGGGCATCAGCCCACGCGGGGACCTCGCGTGCTTGAGCGCTTCCATGAAGAATCCAGCAAGAATGCTCCTTTCAAATAACAGGCCATACTGCGATCTTGTCTTCTTATGCCATCTTTTGTAAATTAAGTATATGATTAACAATTTTTTGAGTTTATCGTCCATTGTACACAACTACAACGCATAGCAGCATGAATTAAACTAGATCGTAGGCTATTGGGTTTCACACTGCGTGAAATTTTATGCATGCGGGGCAATCAAGCACCCGTTATCAAATCCGCAAGATATTAAAAACACTCTTACAGAGGAAATACTCTGACCACTGAACTACCAATTCAAAACATGAGCGTTTTATTTTTATACAAACATCTTAATTTACCTCTGCCTAACCCTCTGAGAATAAAGGCGTGAAACTGACTCAGGGTTATATTGGCTACTACGTAATGTGTGACTTATTGAATGTTATAATATTATTATGTTAAATCTTATTATCTTAAATTACCGTATTATAATACAATGTTTAATTATCAGTCAAATATCTAACAATTTATTATCGAAAATAATTCCAGACCTTGAATTGACTCATTGTTATATTAGCTACTGCATAGTGTGTGACTTGTTGAATGTGATATTTTTATGTTAAAACTTATTATTTTAAATTACCGTATTGTACAATGTTTAATTATCAGTGAAATATTTGCACGCCACACTTGGCAGAATATGCAGATCAAGAAAAATTTAACACCTGTAATGACCATATTCTTGGAAATAAACGTTTCTATTCTATTCTATTCTATAGAATATAAATACACTACTTACGATAACAAAAAATCTCTCATATCCTTCAATCTAAAAAACACCTTATCTCTTTCACCACAGTGTCCAGAATCCTCTACCAAGCAAGATCTTCTCGCCTATCTCCAGCGCATCGCGTTGTACTGCCACCAGATACAGATCACCAGCAAAGTGAAGGCAGACGTCCAGAACATATCCGGGGAGCTGATCGTGAGTGGGGTGAGTGGCTTTACTTCTGTCCTATGTACACCTGGGGACGTCTTTGGGGGGCAAGTGTTACGTAAGCACTAAGGAAGGGGGGGGGGGGTTACATTGCTTATTTTTGATGACGTAGTGAGAGGGGGGGGGTTTAGATAGTGATTATTTACTTTTTTACACATAATATATTTATAGAGGTAGGCACATGGCAGTATTTCCGTCCAATTGAACAGTCCGACTGGGGAAGTACCTCCACCCTACAGAATACTGAGGTCATAATAACTTCATGTTGTGTTCCCGGCGGTGAGTAGGGTAGCCAGAGCTCACTGGAAAATTTGTGCTGTCAGTGGGAAGACTAAAGGCTTGTCCTGCTTTGTCCTCTACACTGACGGCACAGAAACAGGGAGTGCGACTCCTCTGGTTGTACGTCCATAGGCCACGGTAACCACTTTCCATTAGGTGGGCCGTGAGCTTGAATGCCACCTAAGTGGTATAAATAAAATTCATTACTTGAACAGTATCCTAAAAAAACAAACATGAAAAGAAATAATGTATGTAGCTACCATAGTTTACGTAAGCATGGAAGGGGGAGTTTTACTTACTTTTGTTGACAGGGGGGGTTAAATAATTGTAATATTTGAAGTAAAACTTACAAAATGCTTACATAAACATTGGTACTTTGGCGCCAACATGAAGAATGGCGCATCGCGGTATTTTCTTATTATCCAAAATTGGTGTGATTTCGAGATTTTATGTATAAAAATGGTGGATTTTTAGATATAATATCTTTGACAACGCACACAAGTGTGTGGAAAGTGACAAATTACAGTGAATTGTGACTTTTCGTGTTGATCCAAACCTCCCTAGGGAGCCTCTAGTAAAGTCCCCACAACTTTACTGAGGACCATAACTTGAAAAATTTGACTTTGGCGTCTCGCCATTAATAATTCTAAAGACATTTATTTATATATATACCTACTTATATTACTACTACTATATTACTTGACATTGGCATATATCTATGACTTGACAAAAAGGAGAAAAAAAAAAACATTGGTACCTATATGCATATTTATTTTGATGTTTGTTTTTTAGTTTAATATATGGATAATGCATGCAATATTATGTGTTAAAATGTAAATAACTACTGCTTACGTAATCTTTAACTAGACCCCCCACACCCATGTCATCAAAAACAAACAATCCTAAGACCCCCCTCCCCCCTTTAGTGTTTAGGTAATACTTGAACAGCTCTACAGCGTTTACGGTCGGTAGATAATTTTCAATTAAAACTATCTCAATATCAGTAACAAAGTTGTTTTTAACATTAATATTTTTATCTACTTTAATATGTGTGTGTATTAAGCCAGGTTCAGACGAATGTGACGCGTAATTATACGTAATATAATTACGCTAATCCTTCGCAAATACTTCTATGTACAGTCAGTATCAGATCGATCTAGGAAGAAGTTGGACACGACTTGGTTGGTTCTGGTCCTAATTGAGCAGTCCGACTGGGGAAGTACCTCCGCCCTACCCAATACCACGACTATAATAACCACGTGGTTTGTTCCCGGCGGTGAGTAGGGTAGCCAGAGCTCACTGGAGAGTTTTTGTGCTGTCGGTGGGAAGATCAAAGACTTGTCCAGATTTTGTGTTCTGCACTGACGGCACAGAAACTCTCTGTTCTTACAAGGTTGGCAGCATGGGTGTGGCTCCCCTGGTGTTACACACGTTCATAGGTCACGGTAACCACTTTCCATGTGGGCCGTGTGCTTGAATGCCACCTAAGTTGTATAAAAACAATCTATAAGTACTCAAAATATTGCCTCGTCTAAACTCGTGTGTTGAAACTAAATTACACAATCTTATTACGCGTTATAGTATATGGTCTAAGCTCGTGCCACACTGTTGAAACTAAATTACACAATCTTATTACGCGATACAGTATTATAGTCTAAGCCCGTGCCACACTGTTGAAACTAAATTACACATAATCTTATTACGCGTTACAGTATATAATCTAAGCCCGTGCCACACTGTTGAAACCAAATTACACATAATCTTATTACGCGTTACACTATATGATTCAAGCCCGTGTCACACTGTTGAAACTAAATTACACATAATCTTATTACGCGTTACAGTACATGGTCTAAGCTCGTGCCACACTGTGAAACTAAATTACACAATATTATTACGCGTTACAGAATATGGTCTAAGCTCGTGCCACACTGTGAAACTAAATTACACATAATCTTATTACGCGTTACAGAATATGGTCTAAGCTCGTGCCACACTGTGAAACTAAATTACACATAATCTTATTACGTGATACAGAATATGGTCTAAGCTCGTGCCACACTGTGAAACTAAATTACACATAATCTTATTACGCGTTACAGAATATGGTCTAAGCTCGTGCCACACTGTGAAACTAAATTACACATAATCTTATTAAGTGATACAGAATATGGTCTAAGCTCGTGCCACACTGTTGAAGCTAAATTACACATAATCTTATTACGCGTTACACCTGTCTAAACCTGGCTTTTTTGTATTTAGTACTAACAACTAACAATTATTACTAGGCTGATATAACTAGCAAAGTGAAGGAAGACTCACAGGATGTGTCCGGGCTGCTTGTCGTCAGTAGGGTGAGTCCAGGGCGTGTCGGGTAACGCCCGGGTAATGGGATTGTGTTTGTCCGGGTATAGTTTTGTCTGGTTACATTTATATGTCCGGTTGTGGTGATAGTTATATTAAATGTCTTAATTTAGGTTACATGGAGTTCTTTAAAAAGAGAGAGAGAGTCGGGTTTTAGTTTTAAACTTATTTTTTTATTAATTTAATTTTAGACTTTAAGTTCATAATTATAAAGTCTAGAATCGAGGTTCTGGTGACAGCTTTTTTTTTACGTGCGCAAAAACCCCAATGATACCCCCCCACCGGAGTCGGTGGAAGGGGTTATGTCGGACTTGAACTGACTAAAACGCACGCCGCCCGTGTGTCGTTCTTGGTTGCCGATGGTGAGGTTGACAGGCATATCCCTCGCACCCCGGCCGACCCAGGGCCATCTCTTACGATCTGGCCCTCTTCTCGGGTGTGGGGACTACAGAGTCCGGCCAGGCGGCATGCGTTTTAGTCGGTTCGAGTCCGACATAACCTCCTCCACCGGCTCCGGTGGGGAGGTATCCGTGGGGATTTTGCGCACGAAAAACAAAAAAATAAAAAACCCCAGAGTCCGAGGTCAAAGCTTCGAATGCCACTGGGATTAACGCTAAGTTGAAGAACAGATGTAAGCTTTGGTAATGTTTGTCTGTTGTCAGCTATATGTTCACTACTGTATATCCCCGAGAGCAGAGGTGTATTAACTCCATTCCAGCTAACTTATTACCGTCTAGCGGGCTCTTTGTTTGTTTGTATGTTTTTTTTTTACCTGCGAAATATCCCCACGGATACCCCTCCACCGGAGGCTTGTCTACCTCCTAAGTAGTATAAAAAAAAAGAATTATCCAATTTGATGCAGTCGTTTAGAAGCTATGCGGTACATAGGAACATTTGGGGGTATCAAGAATAACTCTATTGAAGTATACTGCTGGAAATAGGTCACTCCTAATATGCACCATTGCGCCTCCGTCTTTAGCAACCAGTTGTCCTAGCCTCGCTTTTCAGATCGTCAGTCCATCTGGCTAGGAAACGTCCTACGTTCAGATTGCCTTCTCGGGGTCTCCACTCTAGGACTCGTTTGCTCCAACGGTCCTTCGACATATGTGGCTACCTATTACTTTTAATATATAAAATTCTTGTGTCACAGTTTTAGTGTTTATACTCCTCCGAAACGGCTTGACCAATTTTGATGAAATTTTATATGTATATATACTATATACATTTAGTCCTAAATTTTTTACCCTCGTACCATCGACCCCTATGTTTTGATAGCATTTTATAGTTTTCGATCCTGTTCGATAGCTGATCAAGAAATAATTCGTATGGCAAAACAACGTTTGCCGGGTCAGCTATTTTATGGTACAATTAAATGCCGTTTACTCAACGAAGAGATTTATTAGCTCGCCACAAACTAGACAATTCAATCACTAGTACACACAGTACTCTTCAACAGTTCCAGTCGCTCAGTAGTTCACAGTAGTCCACAGTCGTTGCTCAGGTCGCAGGTAGAATCTTCTTTGGTCGCTTAAGGTCGCTGTGTTTGTTATCGGTCTCAAAGACATTTATTTCATTTATTCATTCATTGCAAATATGGGTTACATAAAGGTGTTATATCCAGTAGGCACATAGTTTCGCCATATTGCACCATAATAGGCATGCAATTCTAATAGCTAAATCAGTAAATGTGTTATTGTTCAATACTCATTCGTTCGTTACAAATGAATCGTGAAATACAGAATGAATCGTGTCGCTATGCGAGCGTGTTTCTATACCTCTCAATTAGGAGGATCGAATCTTCTGGAAAATACTCGAGCGATAACTACCAACCTACTCTCTTTTGAAGTTTGCCGCCGTCGTTGACCTTCGAGTTCATTCTCGATTTTGCCTCTTCTTTTGTACTTGGTCACAACCTACCTAGGTTGTGACTTTGTGCTGATGATTCTAGATATTTTCATGCCAATCGGTAGAGTACCTCGTCACTAACAATGCGTTTTAATTTCTAGAAGATTTGATTACTAGTTTTCGAAATATCGACGCACGTCGTAACGATATATAAATATATTTAAAATTCCAGCTCGACAGTGCAACATCTCTGATCCAAGCTGCTAAGAATCTGATGAACGCCGTAGTGCTGACTGTGAAGGCGTCTTACGTCGCTTCGACGAAGTACACTCGACAGGGCACCATCGCTGTAAGTACCGTTTATTTAGATGCCGTTATGTTATGCGTGAAAGAGATGGGGGATATAGAGTTTTGGGAAGAGACTCATACATGACAATCTGGCAATGCTGAAAGAAAACAGTCTCTATTATAAGTACGGTCAAGCTGTGGAATGAACTCCCAAACACCTACCTTCGGTCCTTCAAGAAGGGCATTCGAAGGTTTCTTCAGGGTCGGCAGCGCAAGTGTAACTCCTCTGGTGTTACCCACGTCCATAGGTCATGGTAACCACTTCCCATCAGGAGGGCCGTGTGTTTGTCTGCCACTTAAGTAGTATATAAAAAAACTACTTAACAAAAAAGTGCTCAACCCTCGTGAAAAGGGTTCCACTTCAAAGTGGTGTCACAAATATTTGAATTTGAGCGTGATTTTCATGTGCTGAAGGCTAAACCATAGTATTTCTGAGTCGTCTAAATTCGATAAAATTAAAATGACTCTTGTGTCTTTAATCATAAGGTACAGATTTGTATATCGATAAATTGTTGTCTTGTAATTTCCATCTATTGTTTTACATGCAAATTTGTACCTTATCTAAGTAGAAATATAATCGAAAATGCTATGAATGAGTGCGGCTGTCTTACGCTTAGCCAATGAAGACTGAACCAACAGTATTTCTGTATAAATATTGGCCGATAAATCGACCAGCGCTGTAATTTTACTGTTCAAATGAAAATGACTCTTGTGTCTTTGAAGATAAAGTACAAATTTATATGGTGCTTAATTAGCGTGCTGGCAACTTGAAGTTTCCTCCATACAAATTTGTACCTTCTGCTAGTAGTAATAGAATCCAAAATGCTATGTAAGAGTGCGGCTGCCTTACGTCTTGGCAAAGAAGGCTGACAGTATTTCTATACTTCGTTTGGTTAGCTACTTAACTAAAGCTAAACAATCTTGATACTAACACATAATGAACAAATAAATTACTCATTAAACTGAAGCGTCGGCGAAGGGTCGGCCAGGTGGAAGGACGACTCATCATGGTCGCCGGGAAGCGCTGGATGCGGGCTGCTTTAGATCGGTCATTCTGGAAGTCTGTGGGAGAGGCCTATGTTCAGCAGTGGACTATGTGTGGCTGACATGATGATGATGATGATGAAACTGAACCGTCGGTAGCTTAGCGGTTAAGGTGTGTACCTTACTGTCGAAAGCTCCTGAGTTCGAATCCTGGCGATAACACTACTGTTCAAGCGCCTGATCAATCTGTTACCGCAACATCACACGTCCTATTAACGGAGCTATCCGCTTAATTAATTTAATTGTGAGTAGGTACCAACTATGTATACACCAAAGATTTATATACCAGTCAACGATTAAAGATCGCACCGTTAACATCAAAAACACACCCAGTTGGTTTTATTCTAGTTCCTGATTCCCGCACAACTACAGTTGTGAACTCACTCCTGACACAAACAATTTGTTTTTGGAGGGGTTAGAGGGAATTTTAGTAATTTTGGTTACTAGGGTCGGCAGCACGAGTGTTTCGCCTCTGGTATTGCACTAGTCCATAGGCCACGGTAACCACTTCCCATAAGGTGGGCCTGCACCTAAGTGGTATAAAAAAAATTCTAAATAAAAAATACTAGAACGATTCTGTTTTTAGTCGCGTTTTATTTTTAAACTGAGCTTTTAAATAAAAATATTAAAAGACACGTCAAGATTGTTTGTCCTTTAATTATATATCTAACCAAACGGAGTGTAAGTATGTCTGTATATTAATATTGACTGCTTTATGATCAACGCTGTGCTGGGAAACAGAATTACGTGAGTTGTAGCTATATAGCGCTTCATATTCTTAGGCCTACCGCTGCCTCGTGCAAACTGCACGACACTGGTGCAATATATACGATTTGCGTGAAACAAGCGCCTGCATACGTGTACGCACGAGGCAACGGACTTCGCAATTGTGCGACATTAATGTTGTAGAATGAGACACTGTGCGAAAAAAACATTGTACGAAAGAGACATTATGCATAAAAGACATTACGAGAAAAGGGACATTGCGTAAAATATAAATAGTGCAAAAGAGACATTGTGCGAAAGGGGCATTGTGAGAACGGCACATTGTGCGAAAGGGATATTGTGCGAAAGGGACATTGTGCGAAAGAGACATTGCGTGAAAGAGACATTGCGTAAAAGAGATAATATGCGAAAGGGATACTGCGAAAGGGACATTGTGCGAAAGAGACATTGTGCGAATGAGACATTGCGCGAAAGGGACATTGAGTAACATTGCGCGAAAGGGACATTATACTAAAGAGACATGTGCGAAAGAGACATGTGCGAAAGAGACATTGTGCGAAATAGACATTGTGCGAATGAGACATTGCGCGAAAGGGACATTGAGTAAAAGAGATAATATGCGAAAGGGACATTATGCGAAAGAGACATTGCGCGAAAGGGACTTTACGTAAAAGAGATAATATGCGAAAGAGACACTGTGCGAAAGGGACTTTACGTAAAAGAGATAATATGCGAAAGAGACACTGTGCGAAAGGGCCTACGTGCAACCTGTAGATATGTTGTGTAATGGATGTATTGCGAATGAGCCTTTTATTTAGCATTGCATGATGGCGGTATCTACTGCTTTTGTTCTCGTAGTAAATTTTTTTTAAATCATCAATTTATTTAGTATTACTCGATCAATTATTTATACTGTAGGTAAGGATATCCTGCACTTACTTGCCTTAACACTTTCAAGATATGGAGTGGTCCAAATTCTACTTTTTTCCCAGTTTTTTTCCCGTATTTTATTTTTTTCCCGTATTTGTCCGTAACTTCAATTCTGTCCTGCATTTTCCCCTTATTTTTATATGTTTCCTTTTAACATTAATATATATTTTTTAGAGCACAACTCTGCTTCTCAGACTTCTTTTTTTTTTAATTTTAACCAATTTTTTTCCACCAGTCTCCGATAGTAGTATGGCGCATGAAAGCACCGGAGAAGAAGCCCCTTATCCGCCCTGAGAAGCCCGAAGAAGTCCGCGCTAAGGTACGCCGGGGGTCGCAGAAGAAGCAACCCTCGCCCATACACGCGCTTGCAGAGTTCCAGAGTCCAGCAGATAGCGTCTAATGTGAGTTATTTTATTGTACCACCAACTTGGGAGATAGCTCCCAAGCTGGTGCAAAATATAAGAATATAGATTCACACCTATAAATTCTAAGCGGATCGTCAGAGGTGTATTAACGCCTACATTTCGTTAATTTTAGTCTCTATGGCGATAGTGAACGTGACTGCTGCGGAACGCGAGTTCGATTCCCACTCAATGTAAATATTTGTACGCTTGAATTGAACACTGCGGTAGCCTAGTGGTATGGGTAATGGACTGCTGAGACGAGGTCTAGGGTTTTCCTATGGCACACATCAATGACTTTTCGATGTTTTTCGAAGTTATGTGTGTATTTATCTCAGGCTTATAAGTGCCCGGTTAATGGCAATAGGCTCGCCACCTATTACATTGGGACCTAAACATAAACTGGCGAAATGTGGGTGCTAGCACCTCTGCCTACCCCTTCTGGGATATAGACGTGAGTTTATGTTATGAATATATGGTCTGGCCGTACCTCCTAAAGCAGAGACGTTAAACGAACATCCCATCATTAGAAGTCCTTAAAAGTTAAACTAATCTAACTACAGAACTTCAATATCAACAGATGGTTGGGGAGGTCATATGGCAGTCGCTTCATGGAAAAATCGAAGTTTAGCCACATTACATTTATTCTGAAAAGCTGACCCCAACAAGTTGGGAAAAGGCTCAGAGAATGATTTTTTTTATCTAGGACACGCCAATTTGACTTCACCTCCCATGATGGTAAAGGCAAAGTCTCGGACAAGAGAATTATAACAATAAGTATGTGACTCCACTGGTGTTACACACGGTAACCACTTACCATCAGTTGGGCCGTGTGCTTGTCTGCCACCTAAGTTGTATAAAAAAAATAATTAAAAAAACTTTCTGCTCTCTTTCAGACGCTGTTGGTGTGACCACATTATTTATTATGACATCATAACATTAAAATAATGTAATTTAATACATAGCGAAGAGTTATTTAAATATTCACAAAAAAACATTAACGCTGGTAACCGCTTTCCAGCTGTTCGTAAACTAGTTTACACCTATAGTAGTATTGACAATAAAAAAAATCTCTTTCTTGAAATTTTTAAAGTTTTTAAATCAGTAGCCTTACCCCTCGTTTACACCACCAAACAAGTTGTAAACTAGTTTTATAAAAAAACTTGTCGAATACTTGTAGAAGACTAATCAAAACACAATACTTGTCTTATACATGTATCTCAGATACTTTTTCGTTCACACAGTATGTATAGCCGACAAGTTGTAAACAAGTATAAAACACATTTGCGTTCACACTGCAGCTTGTGACATATTGCAACTTGTGACATATTGCAACTTGTCAAATACATGTTTTATACTTAGGTGTAAACGAGGGGTAAGACCATATACTGTATGTAACTATCAAAATTCATCACAAAAAATGGCGTCATCACTTGTGTGAGTAAGCTATTATTCTTTAAACTGTCAATGTGTGCGTGTTATGGGTCGCAGTTTTCATATAAATTTGTATGTAACGATGCAACCGTATCTCCTTTGTCGGGTGTACACTGAAGATAATAGCTTTTAAACTATCGCGTTCCATGATATACAATAATTTTGACGGAAATTAAAGCGATCTTCGCACCTCTCGCCATAGGCAGGGAATTCATCCTCACACATTGCGACCTGAGACGTTACGCACTGTGCGGTATGAAGGAAACTTCATCCCAGGCAATCTCAAGCTATGGAATGAATTCCCTGCTGCGGTTATCACAAGCACCTACAATATGGGGTTCTTCAAGAGGGGCATTAGAAGGTTTCTTCAGGGTCGGCAGCGCGAGTGTAACACCCCTGGTATTTAAACTATCATGGTCACTCACATCAGTATCAAAATAAACGAGATATTTACCATGTTTCATTGTTTTGAGTTTCCGATATTTCGGCGCTGTTGCAAGCACCATGATCACGGAGGAACTGGAGTAGTGGCGGTGAACAGAGAAAAAGATTTTTCCTAGGAGTAATTATATCGATCTACCCTCTTTCGAGTTCTTTTACTACGCGTATCTGCACTACCACTGGTTTCACTCTCACTACAAACTCGAACCCGATCTCGATCACGTTCACGACACACGATGCTTACTGTATCCACTCGCGATTTTGTTTTGGCTTGTGCCCGGTTGTTTCCCGTTTATTTTGATACTGATGAACACCCCTGGTGTTGCACACGTCCACGGTAACCACTTCCCATCAGGTGGGCCGTCGGCTTGTCTACCAACTAAGTGGTATATAAAAAAATATATTGATTTGTCTGACGTTTGGACCTGGTTACCAGCCGTGGTCACAGGTGTGTATCTATACCTATACCATAATCGCGTTAATACCCGATAACATTATTGTATAAATACATTAAAAAAAATTTGTGTTGCCATTTAGAACAAGTATCTATTAAAAAAAAATTGATAACTCTTCGCCAAAACACATTATTCCATGCATTAAAATAAAATAAAAAATAGTTATAGTTACTGTACTATCGCATTTTTTACGCAATTTTATCTCTTTATATACGAAACTTAATAGGCGTTGAAAAAAAATGTATTGAGAGTGTATGAAAAATATTATTTGTAAATAAAAATAACTTTTTTGGCCGCCATCGTAACCAGTTACGATCAAGGAATTTTTTTCTTTGATTGTAACCATTAACGATCGAAGAATTTTTCTTTGATCGTAACCAGATATGAAGGAGGATATTTTGTTCCTAGTTCGAAACTTAGCACTCACCATCAAAATCTTTTCGTATCCAGTTTTGACTAGGTTAGGTTAAACAGAGAAATTAATAATTATGAGAATAGTTTGAAATATTTCTTGAAAAATATAAGAACTATTTTGAGACAGAATATTAACGGTATTTTTTGGGAATTGTAAACATTTAGCTTTTTTGAGTTTGACAAAAAGATTGTTTTATTTTATCATAATTTTTTTTTGCCATCTATTAAAACATTAACGTTTTTGAATTTAATTATAAACTTTTTTTTTGGATTGAGAACAAAAAGTTAAATTTTTGTTGAAAAAAAAATACTAGTTTATTTTTTAATGACAAAATAATTAATGTTACTTTCAAAGCTACCTAAATAATATTACACTTGAAATTTTTCATACACTTCCAAAGTAGAAAATTGGCCCCATCGAAACATAAGTATATAAATTAGATATCCTACAATTAAAGAAATCGTGAAGAAAGAATAAAAAAAAACATTTTTGAATAAGTTATGTAAAACTTATTAGTATGTTCATGTTTGGTTTTTACAGCAACTGTACAGACTGGGGTTTAAAATCTGGCAGCTTTTATTGCAATTTAAGCGTCTGTAGCCTAGTGGTTAAGTAGTCGGCCTTACAATCGAGAGGTCCCGGATCAGAATCCTGTAGTATGTGTAGGAAGAAGGAAACACGTGAGCTGGTAATGAATTCCAGGCTTCCAGGCCTTAATGGTTGCGATAGAGGAAAGAATCAAAGAATTAATTTCATTTATTCAGTTTAGGCACATAAAGAGCACATATGAACGTCAAAATTTTACAATTATGTATGTCAAGAAATAATATAAAAATATTAAATAATGTAAAAATAAACCATTGGAAAATGATTCTTTCGCTGGTTCGGTAGATTAGTTCTACTGAGAAGATACCAGCAAGAAACTCTGCGAACTATATTAGAACTAGATTATTTTTCTTTTTTAAATTTGTTTTGGTTTACAATTTATTTTGCGCGAGCAAGCAAGAGACTTATGTTGACCACGCATTAACATCATTAAGATACTCATCCACTTTATAGTAACCTTTACTCATTAAAGTTTTTTTCACTTCTATTTTAAATTTATTTGTTGGCATATTAATCAAGTCATGAGGAATTTTATTAAATATTTTCTGTCCGTAAGTGGTATGAAACACCCTTCGCTACTGGCAGTATAGTGTCGGGAGCTTAATGGTAAAGGAGTCGGTCTTACGATCTAGAGGTCTTGGGATCGAATCCTGGCCTCTACACTACAGACGTGAGCCCACTCCTAACATAAGCGATTTAGCTTAGCTGGAGGGGTTAGAGAGAATATTAGTAATTTAGGTTCTAATAATAAATAAATATTCCACGACATTCTACACAACGCTATCTAGACCCATGGTAAGCATAGCTTAACTAGCTTGTGTTATGGGATCTAGAATGCGGATAAACATACTTAAATACTTTTTTTTTGTAAATACATACATATTATACATAGAAACACCTATTACATACTATACATGTTTTGTGTTTCCTTCTTCCTACAGTCCCGGGTCCTTTAAGCGGGGCGTGAAAAAGCATATGATGAGGCCGTCAAGCTGAGTGTCACCATTGTCACACGGTATGTGTAAGTAATGGTGACACTCTTTTCTGGGACTTTGCCTTCAGCTTACCATCAGGCAAGGCGAAGTCCAATTGACGTGTCCTATATAAAAAAAAATACATTTGAAAAATTTGGCAGCTAAAATCTAGGACACGGCAACTTCACTCCACCTTCTTTTTTACTTTTTGAAGCCAGTGGGAGAGGTTCTGTCGGACTCGAACCGACTGAAACGCACGACGCCTGTAGGTCGTTTGGTTGCCTAAGGTGAGGTTAACAGAACTTCACCTCGCCTGATGGTTAGCTAAAACTAAAGTATCAGGTAAGAAGAAAATTTAGATAAATAGTAAACAAAATAACTTATTCCAAAATGTTATAAATTAGACTGAAGTAGAAAGTCTTGGGTTCGAAAGACCGCCAAATTTTATATAGTACCTTCTGTTAATATTAGAGTTTGCAATACGAAAACATCATTTTGATTATGCTTTAGATTGATTTATATATTATAACCGGAGGGTTAGGCAGAGATGAATTAACACCCACATTTCACGAATCATTAAATTCGGTCCCACGCAATAGTGAGTCTATTGCCGTATTCCGGGCACTATTGTCCGGGCTGTATATATCTGTTTGATGTTAAACAGCCCTATCCCTTAGTCGCCTTGTACGACACCGCATGGGAAGAGATGGGGTGGCCCTAATTCTACTCTGCCAGAAACCATGCCTTTATATACCCGAAGGTAGTTTTCCAAAGCGACCCAAATATGGGGTTCTTCAAAAATGGTATTAGAATATTCTTACAAGGTCGGCAGCGCGAGCCCCTGGTGTTGCATACGTCCATAGGCCACGGTATCCGCTTTCCATCAGGTGGGCCTCGTGCTTGTCTGCTAACACTAGGTTAGCAGACAAGCACACGGCCCACCTGATGGTATAAATATAAAAAAGGCTTTTGTTTTAAGCTTAACATTTAAAGTCGTAACGTACCAGGCGTATATAAAAGCTAGCAGCTCTCATAATCAAAATAATGTCATCGTTTTGTAGTGTTTTTATAATAAAAATATTATGAAATAAGACTTTATATCCTTAGCTTTAAGTTCAATATTGTACAGCAAATTCAGTGTCGATCTATCGCTAATACATTCGAATCTATGGCTCTTGGAGCTATCAAAAGTCCTACTAGTCTAACTACAGAACAACAATATCGGCCATTGGTTGTGGAGGTCAGTTGGCAGTCGCTTCACGGAAAATATCTTGGCTCAGCCGCATCACAGTTAGACCGCCGACCCAAATTAAGTTGGAAAAATGCTCAGAGTCAAATTCAAAGACAAAAATCATGTATTCTGAATAGACCGTTATATCGGCACTTACAAAACGTCAACAAAGAAATCAGTTTAGTAAATGGACGACCGGTTCGAAACGCGGTCCCGGCCTGAGAAGACTCCGGCAAAAAACTCAGAGGGCATTTCTTTTTTTTTTTTTTTTTGTCTATTTACAAACATACACTTATGTCTACTTAATCTAAATACAATAATTTAGTTGAGTAGCATAGTAGAGAATGATGCTGTTTGAAATGATCGTGATATTGACTTCGAGTCCCGTTTGAGTCGTTTCGCTTTTTCTTATATAAATACTAACTATTCAAATAGTGAATATTTGGCCCTCTTTTGATTAAAATCGTGATCACTTTTGACATTTGGAGTATTGAGATTATATCGAGACTGGATTTTTGAAAACATTTTTTTTATTTCGAGAATTAGTTCTCTTGGGTGACCTTTATCTAGAGCTCGTGTTTTTCGCAAAATTTTCACTAAAAGCATTTTATGATGAGGCCGTCAAGCTGAGTGTCACCATTGTCACATGGTATATGTATGTAATGGTGACCCTCTTTTGTAAGACTTTGCCTTAAGCTTACCATCAGGCGAGGCGAAGTCTAATTGATGTGTCATATATTAAAAAAAAAAGCAAGAAAAGAGAAAACTTTTTCTTTTATTTTGTTTTTGTTGTTTTTTTTTTGCGAAAAATAATGAACTCTAGAGATGCATAAGAGATTAAAATTAATAAAACAAAAATTACCCAAAAAACATTAATAGTATTATTAAGATATTTTAATAGTATTAAAATTAATATTTATAGAAATAGAATTGGTGACATGATTCTGTGATCGGTAAAAGCTTCGGTTGCTCAGTGAATAGCTTACGATCGAAAAGTTCCAGGTTCGAACCTTGGCTGATGTGAACCCACTTTTAACATGCAATTTAGCTTAACCGCATGAGTTAGTAGGAAAAGTATAAAGAAAACCTATTAAAACAATGATAATAATTACTTAAGGTGCATCTTTTTAGTATGTTTTGTATACAAACGAACAAACATATACGATCGTACGAATCGTGTTCACGAATCTAGAGCTATAAATATCATGAACTGTACTCTAAAACCCATAAAAATTATACAATGTTATATTTACATACAAAAATTAACGCCAGGAAATCACTAAAGGAGTACCTAGAGGTGTATTAACACCCCACATTTCGCCAATTGTGGTTTGATTGTCAGGGTTTCCTGTCGGTTGGAAAACAGCCCTATCTCTTAGTTGCCAACACCCACGGAAAGAGATGGGATGCTATTTTTAATGTGTATAGTGGCACCCATATTTTTTATTTACAGCCTAAAACCGCGGCAGCCTAGTGGTATAGGTAATGGACTGCTGAGACGAGGTCTCGGGTTCGATCCCAAGTTTTACCATGGCACACACCAATGACTTTTCGATGCTTTTCGAAGTTATGTGTGTATTTATCGCAAGTTTATAAGTGTCCGGTTAATGGCAATAGGCTCGCCACATATTACATTGGGACTTAAAAATAAATTGGCGTAATGTGGGTGCTAGCACCTCTGCCTTCGGGGATATAGGCGTGAGTTTATGTTATGTTATATTTCAACAGCTATATTTGAACCGTAGGTAGCCTTTTGTCGCCAATAGGACACTTTATGATGACAAAATAAAAATTAAAAACATGGGTTTAGAGTGATTTTTTTATACGGCAACTTGTACCTAGAAATAAGTTTGGTAAAATTATTTTGTACGCAACAATTGTGATCATTTATTATTAATTTTTATATGAATAAATTATTAGAGATGGTGGACCCGACTGATGCTGAAGGGATTGGAGCGGGTTTTTTCTTTTTACGTGCGAAAAATCCCCACGGATTCGACCTCTGGAGCCGGTGGGAGAGGTTATGTCGGACTCGAACCGACCAAAACTCACGACACCTGTGGGTCGGTTTTGGTTGCCGAAGGTGAGGTTAACAGGCATATCCCTCGCACCCCAGCCGACCCAGGGCCATCTCTCTCGATCTGGCCCCCTTCTTGGGTATGGGGACCACAGAGTCCCCAACTCGTCCCCGGAAGCGCGTCGTATTGCCGTATTCTGGGCACTATTGTTGACTCGAGTCATACATCTGAGGCTGAGTCTGGGCTGTATATATCTGTCTGAAGTTAAACAGCCCTATCCCTAAGTCGCCTTGTACGACACCGCACGGGAAGAGATGGGGTGGCCCTAATTCAACTTTGTCGGGAACCCTTTTTATAGTCGAGTATTTAAGACCCTTTCCAATTTTCAGCTCTATATGAATTACTGAATTATATATACATATATTCGTACGTCTATACATCCCAGAAGGGTAGGCAGACGTGTACTAACATTATATTTCACCAAGTATGATTTTCGGTGAATTTTTATACGGCATCTTGTACCTAGATATTAAAAAATTTGGTAAAATTTATTTTGTACGAAACAATGTGATTATTTATTTTTAATTTTATATAAAAAATGTAACTCTTTATATGTCGATTTAAGATTTTTTTTACAGTAAATTTAGAATACATTGTATTACAATAAAGATATTGTAACTATTATCGTGTTTTCTTTACCATATTATACATATACAGGGTAGACACCCTTAGTTAAATAAGTGGGGCCCTGTAGAGAAAATACCTTAAGTTCTTTAGTTGGCTCATTAACTTAAAGGAGACATTCCTTTATTTTTTAAACGATTCATAACTGCATTCAAAGATAACTAAAAGTCGCTTGCCACACCTGGTTTTTTTTTACGTGCGCAAAATCCCCACGGATACCTCCCCACCGGAGCTGGTGGAGGAGGTTATGTCGGACTCGAACCGACCTGCAGCACGCCGCCTGTGGATCGTTTTGGGAGGTTTGAGCTGACGGCTGACGGCATGAAATCCTTCCTGTCATCTGTCATATCCTGAATTTCTCAATAACTAACAAAGTGTTTCGAAAACCGTGGAAAGAGGCTCAGATAATCCCTATTCCTAAAAAGTAAAATCCTTCCTCTTTTTCTGATTATCGCTCTATTTCTATCTTACCCTTTCCTTCTAAAGTCCTTTCTAATTTCCTCTCAAAAAACGCACTACTGAATCCTCTCCAGTCTGGATTTCGGCCTGGTCACAGTACTACCACTACTTTGGTTCATATTACGGAAGATATCAGATCAGGTATGGAAAGCGGTGAGCTGACAGTACTAACTTTGTTGGATTTTTTTTTTCATACCACTAAGTTGGCGCTTGTCTGCCACGGCCCACCTGATGGGAAGCGGTTACCGTGGCCTATGGACGTATGCAACACCAGGGGTGTCAAACTCGTGCTGCCGACCATGAAGAAACCTTCTGATGCCCCTCTTGAAGAACCCCATATTGTAGGCGCTTGGGAAAACCGCAGCATTCCACAGCTTGAGTGTGCGTGGGATGAAGTTTCTTTCATACCACAAGGACTTCAACGCATTTAATATCGTAGATTTCGACGTGTTACTTAGCATATTGAGCACTCTTAACATATCTCCAACGGTGATTGACTGGTTTCGTAGTTACCGGTTTGGTCGCCGGCAGCGTGTATGTGGCAAAGAATCCATCTCTTGGTGTACAACAACCGCTGGTGTACCACAGGGCGGCGTTTTATCTCCCCTACTTTTTGCAGTTTTTATAATCTGTCACCGACGAACTATCTTCTTCCTATCACCTGTATGCTGATGATCTGCAGATATACTCTCGGGCCCCGCTGGACAAACTGGCGGTAGCTGTCAACACAGTAAATACTGACCTAACATCGATATGCTGCTGGAGTGCCTCGTACGGTCTAAAAGTAAATCCATGCAAGACAAGTCATTATTGTCGGGAGCTCCAGGTTGATTGATAAAATAGATTGGTAAACCCTACCTCAAGTGACTTGCAATGGAACAATATTCCCATATAGCAACAAAGTAAAAAATCTGGGGATCGTTATTGATAGTCGCTTATCCTGGGGGCCGCATCTCCTGGAACTAAGGCGTAAAGTATTTGCAGCCGCAGGGTCAAAATTTTCTACCCACTGCCACTAAGACTGTGCTGCGGTCGGCCGGGGTGCGAGGGATGTGCCTGTCAGGCATATCCCTCGCACCCCGGCCGACCCAGGCCCATCTCTCACGATCTGGCCCTCTTCTCGGGTGTGGGGACTACAGAGTTCCCAACTCGTCTCCGGAAAACGGGGAGGTGCGCTGCCGCTGCGGCCAGTCACACCTGGTAATCAAATCGAGTAAAGTCCAAAAAAAAAACATTCTGTATTTTTTACCCCTGAAGCAAAAACGACGGAGTGCTATAAGTTTGAGGTGTCTGTCTGTGGTATCGTAGCTTCTGAACGGATGAACTGATTTAGATTTAGTTTTTTTTGTTTGAAAGGTATATTAGTCGGGAGTGTTCTTAGCCATGTTTGAAAAAAATCGGTACAAGATGGCCGCCGCTACAAAATGACTGAGTACATTATTTTTTCTCATCTCCCTCAATATGGGTATCAAATGAAAGGGCTTGACTAGTAGAATACCATACAATATGACAAATTTCAAATTCAAGATGGTCGCCACCACAAAATGGCAAATTACATTTTATTTCACAACTCCCTCAATATGGGTATCAAATCAAAGAGCTTGACGAGTAGATCAAATTTAAAAAGTGTACAATAAGTTTAAAAAAACCCCGTCACAATAAACAACCCTCAAAAAGTCGAAAATAAGTTGTGTTCGTTAACCCTATAACTTGGATATACCTAGTACTGAATACATATTTTGATTTAAGCGTTGTCATTGTCGGGGGTACCTTGGATCGTTCCGATAATATGACGTAGTGCTGTACCACTTAGGGACATGACATGACTACGCTTGAATCAAAACATGTATTACTAGGTATATCAAAGTTATAGGGCTAACTAACACAACTTATTTTTAACTTTTTGGGTGTTGTTTTTTCATGGCATCAATCATAAGGATCAAATCTTTCTAACAAACATTGTAAATTAAATGAAAGGTAATCCCAGAAATCAAAGTTTATAAACTCAATTAGACGAAATAAAGCAACTTATTTTACCGTCTCTACCATGGTGAGTGTTCTGATGAGCTCTTCCAACTAATCCCATCTCCTTTCCTACATAGGACAACACGTGCAGGCCTTAGATGTCACCCGCACACTGTGCAGAATGTACGAGCAAGAACCAAGCGGTTCGGAGACTCTTTTCTTTGCCGCACCACTAAGACCTGGAATTCATTACCAGCACACGTGTTTCCTTCTTCCTACAGTCCCGGGGCCTTTAAGCAGATTAAAGAGCATATTATGACGAGGCCGCCAAGCTGAGTGCCACCATTGTATGTCTGTAACGGTGACCCTCTTTCCTGAGACTTTTTTTTTCTTATATACCATAGGTGGCAGACAAACACATGGCCCGCCTGATTGAAAGTGGTCACCGTGGCCTATAGTCGCGTGCAAAACTATGAGAGTCACACTCGCGCTGCCAACCCTGCAAATATTGAGAGTTTCTGTGCTGTCAGTGTAGAAGACAAAGCAGGAGAAACCAGTCTTCCCACTGACAATACAAACTCTCCAGTGAGCTCTGAGTGCTCTGACTACCCTACTCACCGCCGGGAACACAACACAAAGTTATTATGGCCGCGGTATAAACTAAATGGATGATAAAAAAGCTTCGTACGCGACTGCCTACTTCCTATTAGCCGTCCAGGCGTAATGATAACAACAATCATTGGTCCTATTGTTCCATGGAAGACTGACGTATACGTCATGCGTGTCAAATGTCACAATGACGTGACGAATGATATTGACGTCACTGACGTTGGAACGAGCCGGTCGCCTTGAGAATTAGCAATTATTATTTTATAATAGATAACATAATGAATCTACTTATCAATAAATAAAATGTAGGCACTGGTTTAGTTTTAAGGACAACGGAGGGTTTTAAGGAGTAACAACTCCCGACGCAAAAACGACGACGTGTTACAAGTTAGACTTGTATGTGTGTATGTGTGTGTGTGTGTGTAGCTCTTGAACGAATGAACGAATTTGGATTTAGTTTTTTTCTTTGCAGGGTTCTGTTGATCGATTATTCGTCGGGAGAGTTCTTAGCTATGTTTAAAAACAATCGGTCCAAGATGGCAGCCGCCACAAAATGACCGAGTGCATGTTTTATCAGTACTCTCTCAATATGGGTATCAAATCAAAGAGCTTGACTATATATATATATATATATATATATATATATTAGCTTTTGCCTGCGACTCTGCCCGCAAAGATTTTTGATCCCGTTCCAGCCGGGATGAAAAGTATCCTATGTCCGTCTCCTGGTACTAAACTACGTCCCCACCAATTTTCAGCTAAATCGGTACAGCCGTGCTTGAGTTTTAAATAGTGTAACTAACGCGACTTTCTTTTATATATATAAGATATATATCTACACACATCAACAAAGTCTAGGGAACAAGGACATTTCTAGTTTTTATTTAAAAACCCTTTCTTGTAATAGTGAGTGTTTTATATCAATAGAAGGGTATTTTTATAGCGTTTGTAATTTTAATTGTAATAAAAAAATTCTCATATCAAATTATTTTTTTTAAGAAAGAATTGAATAGTGCCAATATTGAGTATTACAACCTTCTATGATTAGGCACAAAAATAACGAGGTAGTAAGAAATACAGTAATTAACCGTACTTTAAACGTTTTTAATAATCTGTAGGACCTCCTAAAGCATTAGCAACAGCTCGACAACGGCGTGGCGTACTTAGTATGAGATTGTCAATCATCGTCTGTGGAATATGGCTCCATACACTGCGAAGGTGTAAAAAAAGTTGTTCTTCAGTGTTCAGATTTTCCAAAGAATCACTAAAAGCTCTTCTCCCAAGCAAATCCCAGGCATGCTCTATGGGATTGAGGTCGGCAGACTGAGCAGGCCATTCCAACGTCGTAATATTGTGCTCGCTTAACGCATTGACCACTACCCTCGCGGTGTGTGACCGTGCATTATCTTGCATGAACATAAAATCTTGACCGAACTGCTGTCGATGAGGGATTACCATGGGGTGTATAACCTCCTGAATGTATTGGTTTGCATTCAAATTGCCCCGTATCCAAACGAGGTCGGTCCTTCCACCAAGACGAATTCCAGCCCATACCATGATTGTTCCACCTTGGTAAGGATGAACTTCTTGCGGATTCTGGAGACGACTCCGACGTCCAGGAACTCGCCATATACGCACTCTTCTCGAATCAGGATTAAAACCGAAGCGAGATTCGTCGGAAAACAGAACCCGTGCCCATTGATGGTCGGTCCACTGTAAATGTGCGTTAGCCCACAATAAGCGACGACCTCGATTTCCACGTCGAAGAGCTGGAACCCTAAGCGGTCTGCGAGCATGAAGATTGGCTTCGTGTAGTCTTCTCCTGACAGTTTGATCGCTAATAACCACTTGATGCTGAGACTGGAGATCGAACGATCTTGTCGCGGGGTAGTAACCCTATTTCGTCCCCTGTGATGTTCGGCAACATCCCCTGTAGACCTGTAGCGTGTCCATAATCTACAAATTACGCTTGGTTGGGTGTTGACAGCATCCGCTACGTCGCGTTGAGTTCGTCCAGCTTGCAGCATACCAACAGCCCTTAACATCTCTTCGCGACTTAAATGACGACGTGACATGATGACTACAGTCACAAAAATGCACAAACCATACGGAAAAGACGTATTATTGATAATAAACGTTATTTACAATCAAAGAAAATAATTTTTAATTTGCCTCAGAGAAACTGCACAATCAAACACTTTTAAAAGTTTTCCCTCCATATTCGAAAATCATTACTTATTTAAATTTATTTTTAAATTTCGAACAACTCTGTAATCTACTTTATTCTATTTTTATTTATTTGCTGCCAGTTATTTGCAAAACAAGATTTACACGAAAAAAAAAATTGGGGTCATCTTGTTCCCTAGACTTTGTTGAGGTGTTTATATCCACGCCGTCTCGGCCTGCTTCTCCTTGGGTAACAAGTTGCTCCACCAGTCACCCAAGCAGAACTTGCTAAAGCCTCGTAGCTTGCTATTACTAGAGTCACCGTTGTTGTTCCTGATTGTGCATCTGTATAAGAATTATATTATGTATACATTGCTAACTGAGACGGTGCGCACTGTACGTTATGAAAGAAACTTCATCCTACGCACACTCAAGCTGTGAAATGACCTCCCTGCTGCGGTTTTCCCAAGCACCTACAATATGGGGTTCTTCAAGAGGGGCATCAGAAGGTTTCTTCATGGTCGGCAGCGCGAGTGTAACACCCCTGGTGTTGTATACGTCCATAGGCCACGGTAACCACTTCCCATCAGGTTGGCCGTGTGCTTGTCTGCCACCTAAGTGGTATAAAAAAAAACATCTGTGCTGCGGTACATAGCATAACACAGTGGAATCGGTCACTACTTAAGTTTCGTAGTCTAGTTTTTACACTTTTTTATACAACTTAGGTGGCAGACAAGTACACGGCCCACCTGATGGAAAGTGGTTACCGTGACCTATGAAACCGCGTGTAACACCAGTGGAGTCACATCCGTGCTGCCGACCCTGCAAGAACAGAGAACCTTGTCCTGATTTTGTGCTGAGGACACATAAAATGTCTGTTCTTACAGGGTCGGCAGCACGGATGTGACTCCAATGTTGTTAAGTTTCCCACTTTCATCAGGTGGGCCGTGTGCTTGTCTGCCACCTAAGTTGTATAAACAAAAAAAAGCTTGAGCCTGGGGGTGACAAGTGAAGCAACCTGTCACCCTAGCAGAAGCAAGCCGAGGCGGCGGTGTGATGTGTGTCTCGCCCTATCCGCAGGCAAGATAGGACCATCGTGATTATTATACCAGAGATGATGTGGTGCTGGAGATATGCTGTGCCAATCTCGTCTCGGCAAGCCGCGGGCAATAGCTAGTCGGGTATTAAACTCCCGACTATGGCACACGTGAAATATTCGTCCAGGGTGCACCAGCCTCCCCGCTTCCGTTCCCCAGGACCGCGGTCCAGAGGGAAAAGAAACAGGTAAGCCAACGTGGAGGTTACCCAACCCGCACCCCGGGGTGAGTTTATGTTAATGTTTATGATTGTTGCGCCTCAACCTGAGTTTAACCAATAACAACCGCTTAACATTGAGCTTGTTGAACGCTGTCCACAACGTATAAATTACCAATTATCTACTGTTACGATAATTTCATAGCTAATTCTCAACTTTGCTATTTAGCCTTCAGGTAACGCCTGACAGTGGCAAATAATGCCTATTCTCATACAAAACAAACTTGTACATAATTACAAATGAAGCCTAGTGTTAATACACTATACATTTTGCTGTTATTTACATATTAATGTATTTTGGCAACGCATTTTAGCTCTTTTCTAAAGAAACTGAGTGAGTAAATTTCTTATTATTTCGTTTAGATCTAGGATCGTTACGCTTGCTCGTACCTATTAGAATAGAATAGATCTTTATTTGCTAGAACATTGTGATAAGGATGTTACAAATTATGTCTTATGACTAGGTACATTATGTTCTGCCTAAAATGGGCATGCAAATTTTCCTTATTATATAAAACACTTTGGCGTACAAAATGATACGAAGTCAAAAGGAAGCTTATTGTTTTATTCGCAACAGTATGAAGCCTACAAACCTGTCAAGTGCGAATCGTTATTACGTGCGAAAGGTTTATTTATTTATTTTATTTACCTCCGCCGTACAGAATACCGTGGCTATAATAACTTCGTGCTGTGTTCCCAGCGGTGAGTAGGGTAGCCAGAGCTCACTGAAGAATTTGTGCTGTCAGTGGAAGACTAAAGGCTTGTCCTGCTTTGTCTTCTACTTGTCTACTACTGACGGCACAGAAACTCTGTACTTACAGGGTCGGCAGCGCGACTGTGACTCCTCTGGTGTTACAAACGTCCATAGGCCACGGTAACCACTTTCCATCAGGTGGGCCGTGTACTTGTCTGCCACCTAAGTGGTATAAAAAAATAAATTAGGACAGCCATTGGTTAAATACAACAATACAAAAACACTTTCATACATACACTTGGCAGCCACTGCATGCTCGATTTGTTGTTTTTTTTTTTTTTTTCCTGCGCAAAATCCCCACGGATACCTCCCCACCGGAGCCGGTGGGAGAGGTTATGTCGGACTCGAACCGACTAAAACGCACGCCGCCTGTGGGTCGTTTTGGTTGCCGAAGGTGAGGTTGACAGGCATATCCCTCGCACCCCGGCCGACCCAGGGCCATCTCTCACGATCTGGCCCTCTTCTCGGGTGTGGGGACTACAGAGTCCCCAGAAAGGGGAAGGCGCGCCAGGCACGCCACTGCCGCGGCCTGCTTCTGCCAGGGTGACAGGCGGCTCCACCTGTCACCCCCAGGCCGGCGCTCATGGGGGGCGGAGGTCGTTCATCGACCTCCGACGCCCGATCGATTTGTTGGTTGAGTAGGTACAATTTTAAAACCGGAATTTATAAAAAAAAATAAAACTAATTTAACCATTTATTATATACGAATATTACAAAGAATTTAAATAAGATAAGCATTAATTAATTTGTTCCAAAGAGTCATTAAGTCGTGTCCATATTTACACTAGATTTATAATATAACATGTCAATTAATTATTAGGTATGTCAATAATTGATTATTAATAAATGTCAAATGACAATTATATATTATACCTACATACATAAAAAATTAAAAAATATATTAAATGTCCAGTTCTTAATTTTAAATATTTTGCTTCAAATCAAATCAATTAGCCCACGGCAGTCCACTGCTGGATATAGGCCTCTCCCAATGAGCGCCATTTTCTCCGATCCTCCGCCTTCCGCATCCAGTCTGTCCCAGCCACCTTTTTCATGTCGTCCGTCCATCTGGCTAGGGGGCGTCCTACCTTTCGTTTACCTTCTCGCGGTCTCCACTCTAGGACTCGTTTGCTCCAACGGCCATCGGTCCTTCGACAAACGTGGCCATTATGGTTAATTCAATAAAAGAATTAAAAAAAACAAATCTAAATCTAAAACAAATTATACTAAATCAAAACAAATTGCCTTTAGCTTACCATCAGGCGAGGTGAGGTCAAGTTGGCGTTTCCTATAAAAAAAAACAGAACAGAATATAAATTTAAATTCTGGTTCTGTACCATTGTTGAGATTATTAAGAAAAGAAATGGCGAATATTTCACGTGTGCCATAGTCGGGAGTTTAATACCCGACTAGCTATTGCCCGCGGCTTGCCGAGACGAGATTGGCACAGCATATCTCCAGCACCACATCATCTCTGGTATAATAATCACGATGGTCCTATCTTGCCTGCGGATAGGGCGAGACACACATCACACCGCCGCCTCGGCTTGCTTCTGCTAGGGTGACAGGTTGCTTCACTTGTCACCCCCAGGCTCAAGCTTTTTTTTGTTTATACAACTTAGGTGGCAGACAAGCACACGGCCCACCTGATGAAAGTGGGAAACTTAACAACATTGGAGTCACATCCTTGCTGCCGACCCTGCAAGAACAGAGAACCTTGTCCTGATTTTTTTTGTTTATACAACTTAGGTGGCAGACAAGCACACGGCCCACCTGATGAAAGTGGGAAACTTAACAACATTGGAGTCACATCCTTGCTGCCGACCCTGCAAGAACAGAGAACCTTGTCCTGATTTTTTTTGTTTATACAACTTAGGTGGCAGACAAGCACACGGCCCACCTGATGAAAGTGGGAAACTTAACAACATTGGAGTCACATCCTTGCTGCCGACCCTGCAAGAACAGAGAACCTTGTCCTGATTTTGTGCTGAGGACACATAAAATGTCTGTTCTTACAGGGTCGGCAGCACGGATGTGACTCCAATGTTGTTAAGTTTCCCACTTTCATCAGGTGGGCCGTGTGCTTGTCTGCCACCTAAGTTGTATAAACAAAAAAAAGCTTGAGCCTGGGGGTGACAAGTGAAGCAACCTGTCACCCTAGCAGAAGCAAGCCGAGGCGGCGGTGTGATGTGTGTCTCGCCCTATCCGCAGGCAAGATAGGACCATCGTGATTATTATACCAGAGATGATGTGGTGCTGGAGATATGCTGTGCCAATCTCGTCTCGGCAAGCCGCGGGCAATAGCTAGTCGGGTATTAAACTCCCGACTATGGCACACGTGAAATATTCGCCATTTCTTTTCTTAATAATCTCAACAATGGTACAGAACCAGAATTTAAATTTATATTCTGTTCTGTTTTTTTTTATAGGAAACGCCAACTTGACCTCACCTCGCCTGATGGTAAGCTAAAGGCAATTTGTTTTGATTTAGTATAATTTGTTTTAGATTTAGATTTGTTTTTTTTAATTCTTTTATTGAATTAACCATAATGGCCACGTTTGTCGAAGGACCGATGGCCGTTGGAGCAAACGAGTCCTAGAGTAGAGACCGCGAGAAGGTAAACGAAAGGTAGGACGCCCCCTAGCCAGATGGACGGACGACATGAAAAAGGTGGCTGGGACAGACTGGATGCGGAAGGCGGAGGATCGGAGAAAATGGCGCTCATTGGGAGAGGCCTATATCCAGCAGTGGACTGCCGTGGGCTAATTGATTTGATTTGAAGCAAAATATTTAAAATTAAGAACTGGACATTTAATATATTTTTTAATTTTTTATGTATGTAGGTATAATATATAATTGTCATTTGACATTTATTAATAATCAATTATTGACATACCTAATAATTAATTGACATGTTATATTATAAATCTAGTGTAAATATGGACACGACTTAATGACTCTTTGGAACAAATTAATTAATGCTTATCTTATTTAAATTCTTTGTAATATTCGTATATAATAAATGGTTAAATTAGTTTTATTTTTTTTTATAAATTCCGGTTTTAAAATTGTACCTACTCAACCAACAAATCGATCGGGCGTCGGAGGTCGATGAACGACCTCCGCCCCCCATGAGCGCCGGCCTGGGGGTGACAGGTGGAGCCGCCTGTCACCCTGGCAGAAGCAGGCCGCGGCAGTGGCGCGCCTAGCGCGCCTCCCCGTTTCTGGGGACTCTGTAGTCCCCACACCCGAGAAGAGGGCCAGATCGTGAGAGATGGCCCTGGGTCGGCCGGGGTGCGAGGGATATGCCTGTCAACCTCACCTTCGGCAACCAAAACGACCCACAGGCGGCGTGCGTTTTAGTCGGTTCGAGTCCGACATAACCTCCTCCACCGGCTCCGGTGGGGAGGTATCCGTGGGGATTTTGCGCACGTAAAAAAAAAAAAAAAAAAAAAAAGTAATCTATACGTTGTGGACAGCGTTCAACTAGCTTAATGTTAAGCGGTTGTTATTGGTTAAACTCAGGTTGAGGCGCAACAATCATAAACATTAACATAAACTCACGCCTATATACACGAAGGGGTAGGCAGAGGTGACGTGCGCAAAATCCCCACCGATGCAACCCCCCCCCTCCCCCACTCCGGAGCCGGTGGGAGAGGTTATGTCGGACTCGAACCGACCAAAACGCACGCTGCCTGTGGGTCATTTTTTGTTGGAGAAAGTGAGGTTAACAGGCATATCCCTCGCACCCCGGCCGACCAAGGTGCCAGTTTATGATTAGGTCCCAATTTTATAGGTGGCGAGCCTATTGCCATTAACCAAGCACTTATAAACTTACGATAAATACACACATAACTTCGAAAAGCATCGAAAAGTCATTAGTGTGTGCCATAGTAAAACCTGGGATCAAACCCGAGACCTCGTCTCAGCAGTCCATTACAATCAGCTAAACCAATATTAACATGACACTTTAAATGGATATTTTTTTATACCACTTAGGCAAGCCCTGCACGTGTTGTCCTATGTAGGAAAGGAGAGTGTGGGATTAGTTGGAAGATGTCATCAGAACACTCATCAAGGTATAGACGGTAAAATACAACCAAGGAAGCAACATCTCTACGCATCAGCAAAGGCTCGAGGGTGTTATATACGTTGCCGACTGTTATATACGGCAAAATACGGGACAATGTATGTATGGTACATACGTCATTCTATGATTTAATACGCCGATCAAAGGATTTCCATCAATAAATAAAATAAATATTCCACAACATTCTACACAACGCTATCTAGATCCATGGTAAGCATAGCTGAACTAGCTTGTGTTATGGGATCTAGAATGCGGATAAACATACTTGGAGACTTTTTTTTTGTAAATACATACGTATTATAGATAGAATCACCCAGACCAATGCAAAAAAATACCGGGTCCTTTAAGCGGGGCGTGAAAAAGCATATGATGAGGCCGTCAAAGAATCAAAGAATCAATTTCATTTATTCAGTTTAGGCACACAAAGAGCACATATGAACGTCAAAATTTTACAATTAGATATGTCAAGAAATAATATTAAAATATACGACTGTAGAAACAGTCAATATGACTTCACCTCGCCTGATGGTGACCTAAAGGTAAAGTGTCAGGAAAGAGGTCACCATTACAGAGACGTACTATGTTACAATGGTGGCACTAAGTGTGACGGCCTCATCAGATTCTTTTCAAGCCCCGCTTAAAGGACCCGAGAGTAAAGGAAGTGGCAATATATAGTAGGTATTTTAGAATAAATTAGCCGCGTGGTTCCAGGCTGAGCAGAATTTGGAGCACCCCATCTCTTCCCATACGGTGTAGTACAAGGTGACTAAGGGATAGGGCGGTGAGTAGGGTAGCCAGAGCTCACTGGAGAATTTGTGCTGTCAGTGGGATGACTAAATGCTTGTCCTATTTTGTCCTCTACACTGACGGCACAGAAACTCTGTGCTTACAGGGTCGGTAGCGCGAGTGTGGCTTCTCTGGTGTTACACACGTTCATAGACCACGGTAACTACTTTCCAGCAGGTGGGCCGTGCGCTTGTTTGCCACCTAAGTGGTATAAAATAAAGACAAGTCTTTGGTCTTCCCATTGACAGCACAAAAACTCTCCATTGTATTGGTATTGTTCCGTAGTTTTTTTTTGTACGTGCGCAAAATCCTCGGGGATACCTCCCCACTGGAGCCGGTGGAAGAGGTTATGTCGGACTCGAACCGACTAAAACGCACGCCGACTGTGGGTCGCTTTGGTTGCCGAAGGTGAGGTTGACAGGCACGTCCCTCGCACCCCGGCCGACTCAGGGAAGTTCCGTAGTAGTTGTAGGTATTTCTTTCTTTTTTTTTATACCCCTTAGTTGGCAGACAAGCACACGACCCACCTGATGGAAAGTAGTTACCGTGGCCTATGGACGTCTGTAACACCAGAGGAATCACAGTCGCGCTGCCAACCTTGTAAGTACAGAGTTTCTGTGCCGTCAGTAGAAGACAAATCAGAACAAGCCTTTAGTCTTCCCACTGACAGCACAAATTCTCCAGTGAGCTCTGGCTACCCTACTCACCGCTGGGAACACAACACGAAGTTATTATAACCGCGGTATTCTGTAGGGCGGAGGTACTTCCCCAGTCGGAGTACAGGATAAGGAACTGCTACCAAAAATATTCGCTAGTTCAATGACGTTAGAACATAACAAAAATTTCAAGGCTTTTACACTTGTCATGGATATTAAAACAAATTCACAGCTAAACAATACTTGATTCTCACAAAGCAACAAAAGGATGTCGTCTAGGCATTTTATTTTTAATTTTCCTGATGCTATATAAGACAAGTATTAGATACAGAAGCCACATTTGTTGCCAAGAGCTTGTGCAGCAGGAACCAAGCGCGAAATGAAGACCGCTATCAGCTTTCTCGTTGTGGTATGTAGATTAATTCTCTATGTACACCTAACTGCCCTAAAATATTCTTCTCCTATTTTCTTATCTCCATCCTATGGTTGCCTGTAAGAAATTGCCGCAGAGCGATAAGGCCGCCATCTGTACGTACCACGGAACTTGTATCACTTATTCTAGTGTAATGTGTAATTGGTGTACAATAAAGACGTCATTATTATTATTATTAATATGTATTTAGTTTAAACTTTATTTAGCTGCGGGTGTGGCGGTAGTGAACCGCTACGCAGGAGCGCGATTCCCGGTCATTACAAACATTTGTGAATGGACAACCCGGTAGGGGTTGACGTAGACATACGTAGTCAATCAAATCGAAGGCATTTTAAATATAAATAAATATTGTACAACATTCTACACAACGCTATCTAGACCCATGGTAAGCATAGCTTAACTAGCTTGTGTTATGGAATCTAGAATGCGGATAAACATACTTAAATACTTTTTTTTTTTTGTAAATACATACAAATTATACATAGAAACACCCAGACCAATGCAAATACCCATATTCATGCATATAAATATTAGCACTGAGCGGGGATCGAACCCGCGCCTCCTGCGTAGCAGTCGCGTTCACTACCGCCACGCCACAGAGGCTGTTTTAAAGAAAGGACATGTCAAGAGTACCCTAAACCGGCGAGCATGTATGAAAACAATTATGAAAGTAGAAGAAGCGAAAGAGGTATGCCAGGATCGTGGCAAGTGGAAAACTGTAGTCTCTGCCTACCCCACTGGGAGATAGGCGTGACTATATAATGTGTATGTACCACCAAGACCTGGAAATCATTACCAGCTCACGTGTTTCCTTCTTCCTACAGTCCCGGGTCCTTTAAGCGGGGCGTGAAAAATCCCATCAAGTGAACCTTAGTCTGTGCTACCACCTAAGTGGTATAAAAGCATTGGTGGTGGGCACCTCCCCGCCACAGTATATAAATATTATACTGTATTTTTTTATTTAATTTTCTCTTTTTGCATTCTGTTTTTTTTTGTACTGTATGCTGTGTCGCAATAAACATTTTTCTTTCTTTCTTTCCTTCGTTCTTAGGTAGATTTATCATTGTTTTTATTAAACATGGTTCTTTTGCAGGTAATGGCAGCAGTCGTAGTGTCTGCTATGCCATCTATATCCAAACGAGGTAAATATAACATTTTATAATACAAATGATTCGTGTGGTGACGGAGAAAAAATCCAATATTCTAGGAGGTAGGACACGGCGGTATTTCTGCCCAATTGAGCAGGCCGAATGGGGAAGTACCTCCGCCCTACAGAATACCGCGGTTATAATAACTTCGTGTTGTGTTCCCAGCGGTGAGTAGGGTAGCCAGAACTCACTGGAGAATTTGTGCTGTCAGTGGGAGACTAAAGGCTTGTCCTGCTTTGTCCTCTACACAGACAGCACAGAAGATCTGTGCTTACAGGGTCGGCAGTGCGAGTGTGGCTTCTCTGGTGTTACACACGTCCATAGGCCACGGTAATCACTTTCCATCAGGTGGGCCGTGCGCTCATCTGCCACCTAAGTGGTAAAAAGAAAAGAAAACCAAGTAACACTTCTCCATCTCATCCAAATGGTGTCGTAAGAGACGACTAACGCACAGGTGCGGGGCAGGGCTGTTTAACATCAGGCGAGTCAACAGTAGTGCCCGGAAGACGGCAATATGCTCACCCCCTGATACGTGGGCCAAAAACAATGATTGATGTAATGTGGTATTTTTTTTTCGTGCGAAAAAGTCCCCACGGTTACCTCCCCGCCGGAGCCGGTGGAAGAGGTTATGTCGGACTCGAACCGTCTAAAACGCACGCCGCCTGGGTTCATTGTTGGTTGCCGAAGGTGAGGTTGACAGGCATATCCCTCCCTGGTGAAATGTGGGTGTAAATTGACCTTTGCCTAACCCTTCGGGGATAAAGACGTGATTATATGTTTTGTAAAAAGGTTCAAATACAATCATACAAACATATTACCACCTGTAAATATCGCACAGAGCAAATTGCAGAGGAGTTTTAACATCCACATTTCACCAACTCATCATTCTTTTTGTCTTTTCCCAACTCAATTGAGGTTGCCTTTCTAGTCTAAGATGCGGCTGAACTTAGATATTTGCCGTGAAACGAATGCCATCTGACCTCACAATCAATTCGCGATATTGACAATCTGGAGTTAGTCTAATCATAGTGTTGAGGGATCCCAAATACCCATTAAAAAAATCATTATATCATTCATTGGTGCTGATAGTTCGTAAGAGGATCGGTAGATGGCGCTCACCCTCGTCCACAAGACGGATATATAGGAAGATTTGGATGATTTCAGGCGAGATTGAGTGGCTTAGTGGTCAGAAGATTTTCCCTGTAAGCTTTCCCTTACAGGGAAAATCCTCTGACCACTAAGCGACTGAATTCCACATGGATTCGAATACCGCCTAAACCAACTCAATTAGGAGGAGGTAGGAAACGGCGGTGTTTCCGCCCAATTGAGCAGTCCGACTGGGGAAGTACCTCCGCCCTACGGAATACCGCGGTTATAATAACTTCGTGTTGTGTTCCCAGCGGTGAGTAGAGTAGCCAGAGCTCGCTGGAGAGTTTTTGTGCTGTCGCTCAAAGGCTTGTCCTGTTTTGTCCTCTACGCTGAGGGCACAAAACCTCTGTTCTTATAGGGTCGGCAGCACGGATGTGACTCCACTGGTGTTACACACGTTCATAGGTCATGGTAACCACTTTCTACCAGGTGGGCCGTGTGCTTGTCTGCCACCTAAAAATTTCATTCTACTGCCATACATGTTGGTATGGCTACCAGGACCGTCGGCTTTACGTGCTCTCTGAGGCACGACCAGCTGAGTAATTCTCTAAGCTTACAGCGCCGACCACAGCGCTGCGACAGCCTTGAAACAAATTGTGATTGGTCGGACTGGGTGACGTCACAGCAAATCGACCAGTGAAAATCTCGATCAACGATGTCACAGCGCTGTGCTCGACGCTGTAGACTTAGAAAATTGTACAGCAGACCAGACCAATTACCTCCTGCGTGCCAGACGCGTTCGCTATACCAATTATGATTTCTAATTCTGACATTTCTTTCAGATGTTCGTTACATCGGTGACACGGAGACTTATGGATCGCGCAGACGACGTGACGTAGGTTAGTACCATATATATATATATATATATATATATATTCAATGTACCATGTAAGTCAATTCGATTTAATCCACCGCTACGAATTCCGAATGCTTCTACAAATTACAGGCAAAAGAGATACATAGTGAGGGCTACTCGTAACTTTAACAGGCTATGTAAGCAGCACGATATTGACCCTTTCTCGACCAGTGTGCGCGCGGCGAGAAGGTGCTTGAGTTTAACATTTTTCAAACCCAAAAATTGATGTACTATGTTCCTGGTATCGACTATGTAGGTCTATTGAGTAGTTTTTTTATTTTTTTCTTCAATAAGGTTTGTGCAATGCGTGTTTTTGTTTACAATATTTACCTACGCAGCGACTATAAGTGAAAACTTGTTATTGACTTTCTATTACCTAATCCAACACTATTCATGTTTTTATGCTGTAAGTTTTCCATGTACTAAATAAATAAATAAATATCACGCCACCTGAACGAACGCCACAGGTGAATTAACACCCATATTTCACCAATCATTAAATTCTGTTCCACGTAATTGGGGGTGAGTCAATTGCCGTATTGCCGTATCCCCAACACAACCTAGTTAAGCTTTGCTACTTCTATATAGGAGGTAGGACACGGCTTGAGCAGTCCGAATGGGGAAGTACCTCCGCCCTACAGAATACCGCGGTTATAATAACATCGTGTTGTGTTCTCAACGGTGAGTAAGCTCACTGGAGAATTTGTGTTGTCAGTGGGATGACTAAAGGCTTGTCCTGCTTTGTCCTCTACACTGACGGCACAGAAACTCTGTGCTTACAGGGTCGGCAGCACGAGTGTGGCTTCTCTGGTGTTACACACGTCCATAGGCCACGATAACCACTTTCCATCAGGTGGGCCGTGCGCTTGTTTGCCACCTAAGTGGTATAAAAAAAATCTACATAGATACATGTAATCACGCCTTTGTACGACACCGCGTGGGAAGAGATGGGGTGGTCCAAATTCTACTGTGCCGGGAACCACGTGACTTAATTTACAATAATGTTTATGGAAATTAACGCGAGCATGGTATACAAACATACATACCTTTGGTTTGCCTGACGTTTCGACCAGGTCACACCGGCCACGGTCACAGACTGGCTCAGTGGTGCACGCCCGCCGTCTTCGAGACCGTGAGGCAGTAGGTTCTTCATCTACCCGCACATTCTCAACATTTTTAATATGTTCTTTTCGCCATATTTTGTAAGCAAACTGTCCGGTGTCATAGAACGTAAAAGTTTAAAAGTTAGTTAAGCAAAATGACATTAGTTTAGATAGAAAAAAATCTGATACAGACGCAGTTGAACCAAGCGGGTCCGTGACTCTTTCCTTTGCCGCACCATAAAGACCTGGAATTCCTTACCAGCTATTAACAGTTACCAGATAGAAAAAGTTACTTTCGCATTTATAAGATAAGATAATCTTTATTGTACACCAACACATTACACAATACATATACGGACAACATTATGAGAAATGTACAAATGGCGGCCTTATGCTTATGCCTTATGCCTTAGGCTACAAGCGTTTTCTTACAGGCAACCATTGGATGGATTTATAATATTAGCATGTGTATCATAAAGGACAACCTCTGTGGATATGGCGGTAGTTAATGCGACTACTTCTCAAGAGGCGCGGGTTCGATCCCCGCTCAATATAAATATTAGTATGCATGAATATGGGTCTTTGCATTGGTCTGGTGATCTGTCATGCCTTGGAGGGTATGTGAAGCCGTCAGTCGCGGTTGCCATAGTGAGCCTTGAAATGATTGACTAGTCTTACTACAGAACTTTGATATCGCCAAGGTTTAGGAGGTCAGGTGGCAGTCACTTCTCAGAAAACATCGAAGTTCAACCGCATCTTAGTTAGACCAGAAAGCCTCAGAACGCAGAGAATGATAATGTTGTATGATATGTAATAATTAATATGGATTACAGCTGCTGATTCTACGAATTCTACTACGGAAGCAGCTGTGACATCGGCTCCGAGTTCCGGAGGTGAGTCTGTTTAAAATCCAAAGAGCCTTTTGTTTTACGTGCACAAAATCCTCCGGATAACCTCCACCGGAGCCGGTGGAATAGGTTATGTCGGACTCGTACCGACCAAAACGCATGTGCGTCGTTTTTGGCTGCCGAAGGTGAGTTTAACAGGCATATTATCCCTCGCAACCCGGCCAACCCAGGGCTATCTCTCTCGATCTGGCCCTCATGGAAATGGGGAGGCGCGCCAGGCGCTCCTAGTACTAGACACCGCATGGGAAGAGATGGGGTGGCCCTAATTCTACTCTGCCGGAAACCACGCGGCAAATTGTCATATTGAAGTCTATTTCGCAATACGCTGTTATCTGCTGCATGCGTCTGCAGTTGTTGAATGCGCTTGGCTTCGGAATCATACCTTTAGTGAGTTTCACAGCAATTGTGAAAAGGAAGACAGCAAAGAAGAAAAAAGCAAAGAAGAAGACAGCAATTGTGAAGTGTGTCTTATGTATGAAATAATTTCAGATGCCACTGCCGCTTCCACAACCGTTGCGGCATCTCGAAAACGACGTGATGCAGGTACAAATTCACATTAAGAAGTCCCACACACAAGAAGAAGAAGAATGATGCCCACAGCTACATTCTAACATCGCACCTCTCGCCATAGGCAGGGAATTCATCCTCACACATTGCGAACTGAGACGGTGCGCACTGTGTGGTATGAAAAAAACTTCATCCCACGCACACTTAAGATGTGGAATGACCTCACTGCTGCGGTTTTCCCAAGTACTTACAATATGGGGTTCTTCAAGAGGGGCATCAGGCCATGGTAACCACTTTCCATCAGGGGGGCCGGGTGCTTGTCTGCTACCTAAGTATATAGGTATACCGGCCTGGGGGTGACAGGTGGAGCCGCCTGTCACACTGGCAGAAGCAAGCCGCGGCAGTGGCATGCCTGGCGCGCCTCCCCGTTTCCGGGGAGGAGTTGGGGACTGTGTAGTCCCCACACCCGAGAAGAGGGCCAGATCGTGAGAGATGGCCATGGGTCGGCCGGGGTGCGAGAGATATGCCGTTAACCAAAGCGACCCACAGGCGGCGTGCGTTTTAGTCGGTTCGAGTCCGACATAACCTCCTCCACAGGCTCCGGTGGGGAGGTATCCGTGGGGATTTTGCGCACGTATATATATAATAAATAATAAAAAAAAGTCTAATATAAATTTTCTCGTCAAAAAAAATATATTGCATTGAGAATACCACCGAGAGTTCATACCACTGTTTGAGAGTGCGTGGGCTGAGTTCCTTAGTTAGCGCACAGTGCGCACTCTTAGTTTTATAGTAAGCCTGAGTTCCTTACTAAAACACTATGATTAGGTACCTCGGGGTCCCGGTTGCTATACGAACATCTATGGCTGTCGTTACGGGTACTTGGAGCCGTAAAAAGTCCGACAACTGTATATTTAGCACGAAAAATTATCTTAATCGTAACGTAAACTTATCGAGAGATCGGTGAATTGTGATTGGCTGGCTTCGCACACACACACACGTACAGTAGGCCGGCGGCCAATTGCAGTTCTCCGTTCTCTCAAAACGTTTACGTAATGATTACGATAGTTATTCGTGTTCGGAGCACTGGTGTAAATACTTCGATAACTCCAATGAGTTGTGGAAGTCGTTTCACGGAAAATAACGAAGTTTTTATACCACGTAGGTGGTAGACAAGCCCACGGTCCACTTGATAGAAAGTTAGGAAAAGTTTCTATGCCGTTAGTGTAAAAGACAAAGCAGTACAAGCGTTTTTGGTCTTCCCACTGATAGCACGAAAACTCTTCAGTGAGATCTGGCTACCCTACTCACCGCTGGGAACACAACGCGAGGTTACTATGGCCGCGGTGTTCTGTAGGGCGGAGATACTTCCCCAGTCGGACTGCTCAATTGGACGGAAATACCGTCGTGTATGCGGTCGCCTTCGGATTTATAATTTCATTTACGAGAAGAATTAGAATTTAGAAATTATGTTATTTCATTTACGAGTAGAATTAGAATTTAGAAATTATGTTATTTCAGATGCCACAACTACCACAGAAGCAGCAGGAACAGCCACTAGTGAGTCTTTAAAAGCTAAAGAACCCAATACTGCTTCTCCCATATATCCAGCTTTAGAATCCTTCACCAATAATTCTCAAATATGCCGCTACCAAACCTCTCACTAGCTCAGCTTGATGGCCTAATCAAATGATTTTTCACGCCTCACTTAAATGTTATAAATAAATTATAGAACACGAACCTAGTTGGTGGCGCGATTGGCCACGTGAGCTAGTGGACTGTATTATGCGGGGGTGAAGTTAACTGTTCCATTGACGCTTTACACACAAACAAGACAGGTGATCGGGTTGCCGCGGATGTGATCTAGGCAATGAATGCAACCCGAGAAATTAGGAGAGGATGCACTAACCTTCACGACACCACGTGTTTTCATCGCAGCCGGTGCACGGATCTTCTCTTCCTTGCTCAGGAGCTGCCGCCCACATCACTAAATCACTTGAGGGACACACGAGAGGCACAATCCGATCGGTAAGGGTCTATGAAGCGGTTAAAATGCAACAAATATTATTCATTTCTGAGAGACGCGCGCGCGGTCCGCCTTTACGCTGGCTAGTTCATAGCGGGACTGAGCGTCTATTGTGACAATTGGCGGGCGAAAACTATTGCTATCTTTCACTTAGAGGTAGTGCGGGAGGGGAGATGGGTATAGGAGGAGTGTGTTTCCGCGTCAGAGAATACAGATTCTACATCGGCGCAACCATTCCCCCCGGCTTGAAGGGTTACCTTCGAAACGAAAAATGCGGAACAAATCTAAAGTCTAATCTAAATCTAGGTTTGGGAAACAACAACTAAATAAAAACCTAGATTTGAACTCGTGCCTACTGCTGGCTAGGCAGAGGGCAGAGGCGAACAACCGGGCGCAGATACGATCCGGTTGCGGTTCTCCAACGATTCCAAAACGATTGGACTAATCTATCCAAAAGAGCGTGACGAGTTAGAAGGTGCATTCTATCGTCATCAACATCTATTGCGGGCAAATATTTTTGCGTACTTAAATCACCGGTCAACTCTATATGACCGCGCGTAGATAAAATTCTCAAAAATCGGCCTACATAAACAACACAACGCAACAGTCTCGACCAAGACGAGACGCGATTAGCCAACAACAAAATAAGGGACTCTTCACGCGGGACCTACACAACAAGCGAGTGCTTCCTCTCCTCGGGTGGTTCGGAAACCGTAGTGGGATTGAATTGACTAACTGGCCACTTATCTAACGCGGCATGAATCCAGGACGGTCCACTAAACCATAACGGGTGATCTAAAATTTGCGAAGGAAGCAATCCACGAGAGAGACAATCGGCTGTGCCGTCGGTGCCAGCAACGTGAAAGAGATTTTGTGGCGCTAATTCAGATTGAATTTTGCCACTCTATTAGCGAAGAATGTGTCCCAATGATGGGGCGAAGAGTGGGCCCAACACAAAGCGACTGTTGAGTCCTAAAAGCTAAAATTCTACTAATATTAATGCGAAAATTTACAATTATGTCAAATAAATTACCTTAAAGATTTTGACCACAATACAAAATGTCATTAAGCGACACGGAAGTGCTAGTCTTAGCACTGCCATCCAAAACTACACGGAGTTTAGTAGTAAGCTTATCTTCTCTAATAACTCCGTGGTGCGGGATAATGTACGAAGGCTGGGTCTCGTCAGTGTCCGCAGGCGCAGGTGAGATGCAACCTTTATCTAAATATTCGTTAACAACCTCATCACAGGCCCGCTTCAACTTTGGAGACGCCTGCATCTTTCGTTCAAAGAAAGCGTTTTTCAGCGGATACACGGGAGTCACCGAGCGAAAAAATATCTCCCTTGAAAGGGAGCGCGACAACATAACTACCCTGCTCATCACGAGTAGTCGTGCGACAACAAATCTCCTCAGCCATCTTGTCATCAGGGCTTAGGATAGGTGGGACATTGACCTCTTCAATTTCCCAAAACTTGCGGATGGTAGACTCCAGTGGCGGCTCGACGGTGCAACAGAACGAAGCAGTCGAGTGACTAAAACTATCTATAGAAGCGGGTGCGGAACCAATTATAACAAAACCAAGAACTGTTTCCAGTGCGTGCGGAGCGGGGTACGTCGGTCCCCCTTGAATCTTACGTGATAACTGGAGGTGCGGGAGAATCGAAGCGCCGATCAATATATCGACGACTCCAGGAACAGCGTAAGTCTCATCTGCTAAAGGCAAGTCTTTAAATTTCGTTAATAAAGACGTGTCAACCGGGACGGTAGGCAACTGTTCAGTTATTTTATCTATAACGAGCGAATCCATGTCAAACCAAATATTATTATTAAAACGAGATCTAAACCTTGTTTTAACGGTGCCCTGAACAGCTGACCGTAAGCCTCCAAAACCCTTCACCACTGAGCGGGCTGAACGCTTATTAACATTGAAACCAAGACGTTGACAACAATCTTGAGTAATAAAATTACTTTGCGAAGCGCCATCTAACAGCGCTCGAACAATGCGCGGCTTACCTAATGCATCAACAATAACAACGCGAGCGGTCGCGAGACACACAGTAGTGAGCGCGGCACTAGCTGAGACCGAACACAAGGTGACGTCACTCGCAGCGGTCACCGGGCGGGCCGGAGTGCGCGCGAGCGCGGGCTGCGGCTGCGGCGCAGGCTGCCGTGTGTCACCGCTCGACGAGCCAACTGTGCTCACATTGGATGCGGCATTACTATTCTCAAAATGAAGTAAAGTGTGGTGTCTCGCTTGACATTTGCGACAACCATTTCTACTATTACATAAAACAACGCGGTGTTTAGTACCGAGACAATTAAAACAAAAATTATTAGCGCGAACAAATTTATAACGATCACTAGGCGACAATTTTAGGAAACCAGGACACTTGTACAGTTGCGAATGGTGAGTATTACACAAAGAGCAAACAGGTGATTGTACATGTGCTGGTGCGGTATTAACATAAGTATGAGTTGACCTCAGTGACCTCGATGAGGCATCTATCTTGCGTTCAGCACTAACAACTTTCTTCGCGCCTTCATGTTTCGATGAAGAGCGTTGCAATACTTTTATATGCTCGCGAACAAAACTTTCTAAGTCTTCGAACTTAGGAATTTTATTGCCGCGATGATCCGACTCAAATAAACGAATGGTTTCGGAATCTAATTTCTTTAAACCCATATACAAAAATACGAAGTCGCAGAGGTCATCGATCTTTAGGTTCTTTACGGCGCGAACAGATGATGCGAAAGTATCTAGAAACTTCTCTAAGTTTTGATCGTTACATGCCGTAATAGATTTCAATTCAAACATCTGATCCAAATATGCGTTAGCTACCGATCTTTTATCCTCATACTTAGCTTTCAAAGTATTTAAAATTAAATTATAGTTTTCGGCACTAAACGTAATTCCAGCGCAAACGGTTATAGCTTTACCAGTCAATTTTTCAACGAGATAATGCAATTTTTCGTGATCTGTCAACGAATCGTTCTTATCTATTGTATTCTCAAAACTATCTATAAACAAACACCAATTGCGAATGTTACCATCAAATTCGGGTATTTGAATTGGTGGCAACTTAGGTCGGTCGCGAGTGGGGTTGGGTCGGTCAGACGGTTTCTCCAAACTCCTAGCGACGCGTTTGATACGACAATACAAATCGTCAAACGACGACAAGGCCTGATAACTCACTGAGTAATCGGGATTTAAATTTAACTCTAAAACGTTGATGTCATGTAATACAGACTCGAAATCCGCGCGCAAACTATCCAAGTTTTCTATAGAACACAAGAACGAATCTCTAATAGCCAAATCAGAGGTTTTAAGTGCATTATCACAAATCGATTGTACGCGAGAGTAAATCATTTCTCTTTTAGCGTATAAAAGTTTCAGTTGAACTTTACTATCGGTACTACCAACCTTTGGGGGCATGTTTACAATTAAATATCAAACTAAAGTGCGGTAAACAACAAATATGAAATGACTTAATCTTAGCGGTACAGAGCAGCGACGCGGCGCGAGCGATATTCCGTAGGTAGGTAGGTACTTACAACTGTGAATGCACGCTTGAACAAAACGCGCCTAGCAACAGCCAGATCGTACTTACGCGAGCCAGACCGCTGTCTAGGTTCAACTATTATTTCAGGGATTAAGTATTGCGTAATATCTATTCAAATTAAAATACTTTCGTATGAATTTGAATGAAATGCGAGCGAGGTAGGTACAACCACGTATCTACCCACGTAGGTATTAGGTAAATACGATTCGAGCTGCGGCGAACGAACAACTTAATTGAAAAAAAAAAATAAACAAAAGCCAAATGCGTTAGGTATTACACTGTGCCTATGCACTAGGGTGTCTAGTATACCTAAGATCTAAGCCTAAATGCCTAGATGCGGGGTTTTCTACTAAAATAACTAGGTGTTTAGGCGCGGTGCGTTTATTCCCAATAGAATAATAACAAAATTGCGAACTACGACTAAGTGTTGATACGATACCTAACCTATGTATGTATTAGGTAGGCACGACGCGAGCCAGCGGCGAACGGACAACAAAATTCTAAGCCTAAATGTCTAGATGCGGGGTTTTCTACTAAAATAACCAGGCATTTAGGTGCGGTGCGCTTATTCCCAATAGAATAATAACAAACTACGAACTACGGCTAAGAATCCGGCTCGATCAGGACCAAAGAATGGTGGCGCGATTGGCCACGTGAGCTAGTGGACTGTATTATGCGGGGATGAAGTTAACTGTTCCATTGACGCTTTACACACAAACAAGACAGGTGATCGGGTTGCCGCGGATGTGATCTAGGCAATGAATGCAACCCGAGAAATTAGGAGAGGATGCACTAACCTTCACGACACCACGTGTTTTCATCGCAGCCGGTGCACGGATCTTCTCTTCCTTGCTCAGGAGCTGCCGCCCACATCACTAAATCACTTGAGGGACACACGAGAGGCACAATCCGATCGGTAAGGGTCTATGAAGCGGTTAAAATGCAACAAATATTATTCATTTCTGAGAGACGCGCGCGCGGTCCGCCTTTACGCTGGCTAGTTCATAGCGGGACTGAGCGTCTATTGTGACAATTGGCGGGCGAAAACTATTGCTATCTTTCACTTAGAGGTAGTGCGGGAGGGGAGATGGGTATAGGAGGAGTGTGTTTCCGCGTCAGAAAATACAGATTCTACATCGGCGCAACCACTAGTGTTTCTAATAATTTCAGATACCGCTAAGCCAGCTCGGAAGCGTCGTGGTACAGGTACTAAGTCTCTTTAAACTGTTAATACTGATGATTTTTTTTTTAATGCACAAATACATCACAATCATATAGGTACTTACGTATTATATCCTAAATACAATGTTTAGATCTGGATCGTAACATAAATAATATGTGCACACATAGAGAAACAAAAACGTTTACACAATAAACATCTCTCTGATTTATAAATACAAAAATATAAGTTTATATATTTTTTTTAAATTTATTTATCATCTAAACAATTACATACAGTAAAAAGATTCATAAAAATTTACAAAACAAAACCTATGCGGTTTATAATCAATGCCTCAGCGGTTAAAAAAAAAGTGAAACAAGTGATTTTAGGAAATGCAATTTGAGTCTCATTTTGACACTGCAGGGCCCAATGCTATCAACAGTGCACAATTCCGGGGGTAATGCGTTAATTAGTCGAGGAACCAGGTTTGCCTCCACCGGGGACAGAACCATCCAAACCAAACTCCGCCCATTATGAAGGATATCTTTTACAATTTTGATATATCTGTTATAGTTGCAATCAAAATTGATGGCACTTCGGTAGAACCTGCTACACATTTTGAATAAGAAAGGTTTCAAGTTATCATTCTTAACCGCCATTACAAACCTTTGAGAATGCAGTTACGCGAAACCGGTCAGGCGAAAACTTAGATGGCAGACAAGCACACGGCCCAAATTATGGAAAGTGGTTACCGTGGCTTATAAACGTGTGCTACACCAGGAGAATTATACCCGTACTGCCGACCATGTAAGAACAGACAGTTTCTGTGCCGTCAGTTTAGAAGAAACAATCAGGACAATCTATAAGCTGAAGGCGGTAGAGCATTCGACTGCTATGCAGGGGGCGCGGGTTCAATTCCCGCTCAGTGCAAATATTTGTATGCATGAAAATGTATATTTGCATTGATCTGGGTGTTTCTATGTATAATATGTACGTGTTTACAAAAAAAAAAAGTATCTAAGTATGTTTATCCTCATTCTAGATCCCATAACACAAGCTAGTTGAGCTATGCTTACCATGGGTCTAGATAGCGTTGTGTAGAATGTTGTGGAATATATTTATATATTTTATTTATTTATACCTAATTGTAAAATTTTGACGTTCATACGCGCTCTTTATGTGCCTAAACTGAATAAATGAAATTGATTCTTTGATTGATCAAAGACTTAATATCGCTGCAACAGAACTTAACTCAATTTAAACTAACTCCGCGAGCTCTCACGAAATTCAAGAGCCCTCACGAAATTCAAATCACTTGGCAATTGTGTTATTTCAGACGAGCCTACCACTGCCCCTGCTGCACCAGCAGCTAACAAAGGTGAGTCTTTACAAACTGAACAGCCCCCTGCCTCTCTCCCGTATCTCCTGGTTAAGATTCCATCACCAACTCCCAAAAATACCGCGCGAATTGTTTGACATGATGCCCGTAGCTACATTCTATCATCGCACCTCTCGCCATAGGCAGGGAATTCATCCCCACACATTGCGACCTGAGACGGTGCACACTGTGCGGTATGAAAGAAACTTCATCCCACGCACACTCAATCTGTGGAATGAGACGTTTTCACAAGCGCCTACAATATGGGGTTCTTCAAGAGGGGCATCAGAAGGTTTCTTTCATGGACGGCAGCGCGAGTGTGACACCCCTGGTGTTGCATACGTCCATAGACCACGGTAACCGCTTCCCATCAGGTGGGCCGTGTGCTTGTCTGTCAACTAAGTGGTATAAAAAAAATACCGCTACTAAACCTCTCACTTTTGAAAGCACAACTCCCGCGTCTTCTAATAAATAATACTCATATTTTTAGTGACAAAAAAAATATCCCACCGTTGCCGTAAGACAGATATATGTTTGTATAGAAGAATTTGGATGGTTTCAAGCGAAAGTTCGATGACTTAGTGGTCAGAGAGTAGTACCTGCATGCGAGTATATGTACAGACCGCCGTTTTTTTATAATAGGTTCAGTTTTGATTCAGTTTTAGTTTTTTGATGCTGTATTCACTTACTAAGTGAATAACGTAGGTAAATTGTAAATGTTCCCTTTTTCACACTTGCTCACTTTTAAGATTATAGCTGTACCTGTTAATATGTACCTATGTATACGATACATGCGTGGCGTCAACGCTATCTAGCGGCTCTATCTGAAAACCAGCGCTGCACATACTGAATTTTTTTTAGTGTGTGTAGCATTCAATGCTGAGATGTGGCCCTATTTGGGTTCGCGCAATGTGTTACCTATGTAACCTAATGTCATATTTAATTGTATTTATTGCATACATTATGGTTAAAAAATAAATTATTTTTTCTTACTTTCTTTCTTCTTCTATTAGGGAAAGATCGTGTGTTCGAATCCCGCCTATCTTAATAGATGAAAAAATAAATTTAAAACCATTAACTAAAAAATATATTAATAATTTTGTATTCATTGGATGGAATGTTAATATACTACTAACGCCATCTGTTAGAACACCAAAGACCTAATATCGCCGCAAAAGAACTAAACTGCATTTAAACTTGAACTACGCAAGCCCTCATGAAATTCAGATCACTTGGCAATTGTGTTGTTTCAGACGAGCCTACCACTGCCAGTACCACTGATGCGCCAGCAGCTACCGAAGGTGAGTCATTTAAAACTGAAGAGCCCACTGCCGCTCCTCCGTACCTCTTGCTCTAAAACCCTTCACCTACTCTCAAATATTCCGCTAAACGTCTCTATATTGACACTACAACGCGTCATCTAATACTTCTGCCAAATATGCATGGCTACCGATAATAGTTAGTAATTATTAATATAGTCATTGGCCGCGGTTTCACTCACAAAGAATACTGTTTATAACCGCGTGGTTCCCGGCAGAGTAGAATTTGAACCACCCCATCTCCTCCCATGCGGTGTCGTACAAGGCGACTAAGGGATAGGACTGTTTAACATCAGACAGATACATACAGCTGTGCAATTCTGTTAGCACACAACGTCGAGCACTGCGCTGCGACAGCCCCATGAGCGCAGGCTTGGGGGTGACGGGTGGAGCCGCCTGTCACCCTGGCAGAGGCAGGCTGCGGCGGCTGGCCTCATTTCCATGGACGAGTTGGGGACTCTGTGGTCCCCACACTCGAGGAGAGGGCCAGATCTAGAGAGATGGCTCTGGGTCAGCCGGGGTGCGAGGGATATGCCTGTTGACCTCACCTTCGGCAACCAAAAACGACCCACACTCAACAATAGTACCCGGAAAACGCCAATATGCTCACCCCCTATTACGTGGGACCGAATTCAATGATTGATGAGATATGGATGTTAATTCGCCTCTGCCCAACCCTCCGGGGATTAAGGCGTGATTATATGTATTATATAAAATGCATTGAATACTGATCTATCTGAACCAAACAAAATGAAGTGTCGTAAGTAGGTTTATTGAAACAGTCTAAAGTCATTTTGGTTTTAAATGGCCATTTAGAGTTACTAAGATCAACGTTACAAAGATGGTCACAAAAAAACGTTTATTTCCTTAACACACCCTTACCACAAATCCATATACAGTGGCCCCACACTAGGCAAGCCTGTCCTGTGGGTACCTAATACGATTTACATATAGCTTTTTTCTTTTTACAACACTGTATCCAATGGCTGATCACAAAAATTACAAAACAAAATTAAACTCAAGAAGAGTGCCTAACTAAACATGCAAAGAAACAAAAATAAAGAAAAATGAACAAAATAAATGTAGTTAACACAATGATGCGATGCAATAATGAAAATAACAATAACTTAACTTAAAAACTTAAATGCGATACCGAATTTTATTATTATTGTAAGCAATCAAGTGTTTATGTATTGAATAGCTTGTAGAAAACGAGCCTAATGTATAAAATTATTCCAGGTACCACTCTGTCAGCTCGGAAGCGCCGTGATGCAGGTACAAAGACCTCTAAACTAGCTAATAAAATCTTATATCTTCTTCAGCCCAGCGTTAATCGCATAAATCATAGCTGCCTTCTTGGATATTATAATAATAATAATAATAATAATAAAAAAATATTTCAGACCTTGATCCATGAACAATGTTAGTAGTACACACTTAAAAGCTATGTTAGTAACAAAATAACACAAAATCACAAAAATCAGTTCATATACCGACTCCGCCCGCCTGACGCACAGGGAACATGCATATGTATACGCACCCAATGCGCCATGATAGCGCAACACGCCTTCTCACTGATGACCTTCAGAATGCCGTTGACGCTCCCACGCACCCTGAGCATTATAGATGCCATCCTCTTTCGCAGGATAGTGCTAAAACAGTCATATTGAATACGACTTTTGTGCCTTATCCAATACTAGCTGACCCGCCTAGCTTCGCCCGGGGTATATTTTGAAGCTTCATATCCCTTTGAGCCCGTATGTTTTAGTCTTCAAAATGTGTATGAAAAATTGCCGGATTTGTTAACATTTATTATCAATGCTCCGCTCCCTTAAGTACTAGTGTGATGATATATAGCCTAAAACCTTCCTCGATAAATGGACTACCCAACACTGAAAGAATCATTCAAATCGGACCAGTAGTTCCAGAGATTGGCGCGTTCAAACAAACAAACAAACTCTGCAGCTTTATAATATTAGTATAGATCTGCAGCAGGTCACCAAGCGTCATCAATCTCCAGTATAAAAATGGCTTCCTTCCAATAAATTTTCACAAGGACCTAGGTGATGATTATGACCTCCTAAGGCTACCCCACAACCTGACCTATTTTGTGCTTTAACATAGTAATTTAACGTCGGTAGCTTAGTGTTTAAAGAGACGATCGTAAGGTCTCGTATTCGCATCGTGGCGGTAACAACATTACCGTCGTGAACCCACTCCTAATACAAGCAATTTAGTAATATTAATTTTAGTTCTAATATTCTTAAACAAAAACAAATGTAAATATTCTACAATATTCCACACAATGCTATCTACACCCATAGTACGCACAGCTAAACTAGCTTGTGTTATGAAATCTAGAATGCGGCTGAACATACTTTGATACTTTATTTTGTAAATAAATGCATATTATACATAGAAACATCCTATTCATGCATACAAATATTTGCACTGAGCGGGAATCAAACCCGCACCCCCTGCGTATCAGTCGAACGTTCTACCGCTACGCCACAGAGATCGTCTGAACATCATATCCAGAAATGTCAAAAAATAATAATTTTATAACTATCAAAAAATTCACATTAATTATTTCATATTCTTTGGATGGAATTTTATATACTACTAACGCCATCTGTTACAACACCAAAGACTTATCGCTGCAGCAGAAATAAACGAAATAAACTCAATTTAAACTTTAACTACGCGAGTCCTCACAAAGTTCAGATCACTTTTTTTTTTACGTACTCATAATCCCCACGGATACCCCATCCCACATCGGAGCCGGTGGAAGAGGTTATGTCCAACTCAAACCGACCAAAACGCACGCCGCCTGTGGGTCGTTTTTGTTTGCCGCAGGTGAGGTTGACAGGCATATCCCTCGCACCCCGCCGACCCAGGGCCATCTCTCACGATCTGGCCCTCTCCTCGGGTGTGGAGACTACAGAGTCCAAAACTCGTCCCCGGAAACGGGAAGGCGCGCCAGGCTCATGGGGAGGGAGGTCGTTCATCGACCTCCGACGCCCGAGTTGCCTTCGTACAAAGTTCAAATCACTTGGCAATTGTATTGTTTCAGTTGACACTACCACTGCCACTGCAGCGCCAGCAGCTACTCAAGGTGAATCTTTAAAAACTAAAGAACCCGCTACTACTCCCCGTATCTCGTGCAGGCACATGCTTTAAGAATGATTCGACCTCGACAGCTGCGGTTTCATTTTTTTTTATAAAACTTAGGTGGCAGACAAGCGCACGGCCCACCTGATGGAAAGTGGTTACCGTGTCCTATGAACGTATGTAAAAACAGTGGAGTCAGATCCGTTCTGCCAACCCTTTAAGAACAGAGATTTTATGTGCCCTCAGTGCAGAACACAAAATCAGCACAAGCCTTTGGTCTTCCCACTGACAGCACAAAAACTCTCCAGTGAGCTCTGGCTACCTTACTCACCGACGGGAACACAACACGAAGTTATTATAGCCGCGGTATTCTGTACTTCCCCAGTCGGACTGCTCAATTGGACGGAAATACCGTCGTGTCCTACCTCCTACTAAAATAAGATAAGGATAAGGAAGATAGAGATAAGGAGTTTGAGTTATCAATTTACAAATTTGTTATTTCAGACACCACAACTGCTCCTCCTGGTACAACCACGCCCGTGGCCACACCAGCTCCTTCACAGCGCAGACGTCGTGATACCTCAGGTGCTTGATTTTGTCTTGATATAACATCAAAAGCAGCAGATGAGAACAAGAAACAAGAAGAGAAATTACAGGATGAATATTCTTATATATTGTATTAGTAAACCTTAATAAATATCCAATCTGTCAAAAACATTTTCTCATTGTTATCCTTGGCTGAAGAAGGTTATGAAACTAGAGTCTTAATATTGTACCGTATTTTATTTATTAAATCTAAATATGACAGAAGCTGCTTCGTCAAGTTCTGCCTCATCATCGTCAACTGTCGAAAAATCTGAACCAAAAGCAGCTGACATAGTTACAACACCTGCAACCCCAGCAAATGAGACACAAAAATCCAAAGAACCCGTAACCATTGCAGCTACAGAAACCCCGGCTCCTGAAACCACTGCTCCCGAATCTTCAACTACGGAAGCAGCTACTACCAAAGCTACTAACCCTGTAGCTCCAGCACCTCCGGCTCCAGGATCTGATAAAGCCGAACCTTCACCGTGTGAAACTACTGCTCCTGTCACGGATGCTCCTAAAACTGAAGAGGCTACAACAGCTGGCGCCGCTTAGAAAATAAATAAAGCAGTCATTAAAATAATAATAATTTATATTATACTGTTAGATTCAGTGTTATGCGTTTTGTGGTCAATCCTATCTGTTATTTCATTTTAATAAACTGTAAGAAAACTCAATATTTCTATCATTATCACTACCATTCCGCGGTGTTCTATCGCTGTTGTTACATAATTTTTATTATTTTATTTAGTTTATTTCTTTTTAAATAGTAAAAGTTTCGTAAAAACACATACCACAAAACCGTGTGACTGGTTTGTCTGTGGGTCACAGTCTCTATTGATGACAACTTACGAAAATTACAATCACAATAAATCATTCACATACGCCGATATAGTTTTTTTTCAAATTTGCTTTGAACTTGTGTATGTTTGTTTCCACTCTGATGTCCTCAGTTAAGCTATTCAAAAGTTATGGAAGACGTTTTTTTATAGTCGTGTCACCATAATTGTTGTATACTCTGGGTACATACATTGAGTTTGCTGGTGGTCATTGAGCGAGTATGGGTAGACTAGCTAGCTCGTTAGACCATGCTCCCGACTGTTACAGTTGTTAACTGCTAGCAAATATTTATACAGTAGTCTAAGTGGTATAATATTACATATTTTGAATAATTTGTTGTAGTTGCTTTTACATTTATCTTTGGTTTTTTTACTTACTAATAATTTTATGAAACGTATTTGTAGAGGACAGAATGAATGAATGGACTGCTGAGACGAGGTCTCGGGTTCGATCCCAGGTTTTACCATGGCACACACCAATGACTTTTCGATGCTTTTCGAAGTTATGTGCGTATTTATCGCAGGTTTATAAGTGCCCGGTTAATGGTAATAGGCCACCTATTACATTGGGACCTAAACATAAACTGGCGAAATGTGGGTGCTAGCACCTCTGCCTACCCCTTCGGGGATATAGGCGTAAGTTTATGTTATGTTATGTTTATTTGTAGAGATTCTAGTTTTAGCAAATTTGTTTTACCTGTGGATCCATTGAACTGTCAAGAGCGTAGTTCAGTATCGAGTCTACTAATGACGAATGACGTTTTTTTTTTTTTTTTTTTTTTTTTACGTGCGCAAAATCCCCACGGATACCTCCCCACCGGAGCCGGTGAAGGAGGTTATGTCGGACTCGAACCGACTAAAACGCACGCCGCCTGTGGGTCGCTTTGGTTGCCGAAGGTGAGGTTGACAGGCATATCCCTCGCACCCCGGCCGACCCAGGGCCATCTCTCACGATCTGGCCCTCTTCTCGGGTGTGGGGACTACAGAGTCCCCAACTCGTCCCCGGAAACGGGGAGGCGCGCCACGCACGCCACCGCCGCGGCCTGCTTCTGCCAGGGTGACAGGCGGCTCCACCTGTCACCCCCAGGCCGGCGCTCATGGGGGGCGAAGGTCGTTCATCGACCTCCGACGCCCGAGTTGCCTTCGTACGCGGGCAGCTTGGCTTGCGATCCTTCGTCGCTCCCGCTGCCGCTCCCGCCCCGCCTCCTCCTTCACGAGCATTACTTGCTCGCAGAAGGAGGCGCCGGCCGCCCACGCATCCGCGCAGCGGACCATCGCCGCGAGCAAGGTGGAGAGCGTGAGAACTCTCACTCCCAGGGCCGCCACAAGCTCCCGCCTCGGCGTCTCCCACGCCAGACACTCGGTGAGCGTGTGCGGACCTGAGTCCTCGCTCGCATCGCAGTGATGGCACTCGGACGTTGGCTCTTTCTCCATCCGACGCAGATACTTTCCGAAGCACCCGTGCTCGGTGATCATCTGCGTCAGACGGTACGAGAGGCTGCCGTGTGGCCTCTCTAGCCACTCCCCCATGATGGGTCTTATCGCCGCTACTACGGCGCGCCCTGCGCCTGGTCTACTAATGACGTATACACATATATACATTTTTTTTTTATATATATAGGAGACGCCAACTTGACCTCACCTCGCCTGATGGTAAGCTAAAGGCAAAGTCTCAGGAAAGAGGGTCACCATTACAGACACTAAGTGTTACAATGGTGGCACTTCGTTCGCGATACGTTCGGAATATATTAAGAATTATATTCGCTTCTATTCCTATTACATATATTCATATTATGGAGGAAGTTTTTTTCGAGTGGCTGATTAATACTTTATTATTTATTTCTGACAACCGCGGTAGCCTAGTGGTATGGGTAATGGACTGCTGAGACGAGGTCTCGGGTTCGTTGAAAAATAGATAGGTAGTAGCCGATTATCAGACCTATGCATATAAAATTTGGTAAAAATCAGTAAAGCCGTTTCGGAGGAGTAAGGTTGTGATACAAACTAACATTGTGACACGAGAATTTTATATATAAGATATAGATAACCGCAATTGTAGCTTAACAGACAATTACGATTTTATGAATAAACTAGCTGACCCACCCCAGCTTCGCCCGGGGTATATTTTGAATCTTCATATCCCTTTGAGCCCGTATGTTTCAGTCTTCAAAATATGTATGAAAAATTGCCGGATTTGTTAACATTTATTATCAATGCTCCGCTCCCTCAAGTAGTAGCGTGATGATATATAGACTAAAACCTTTCTCGATAAATGGACTACCCAACACTGAAAGAATCATTCAAATCGGACCAGTAGTTCCAGAGATTAGCGCGTTCAAACAAACAAACAAACAAACTCTGCAGCTTTATAATATTAGTATAGATTATTCATCAATTAGGCTATTGCCGTCCACGGTCCACTTCGCCATTTCTGCCGATCCTACGCCTTCCTTCCTGTGGAATGAACTCCCTGCTGCGGTTTTCCCAAGCGTCTACACTATGGGGTTCTTCAAGAAGGGCATTAGAAGGTTTCTTCAGGTTCGGCAGCGCGAGTGTAGCGCCTCTAATGTTGCATACGTCCATAGGCCACGTTAACCACTTTCTAGCAGGTGGCCCGTGTGCTTGTCTTCCACCTAAGTGGTATTATACAAATGAGTGACCATTTTACTAATTTTATAGGAATCTATTGAGATCTACTGGAATTCCTGAACTTACTCATTTGAAGGGTAGTCGCTCAATGTGGCCTTTTAGACCGCTTACTATCGTGACAGGACGAGGTAGGACAGGACGGTATTTCCGCGGAAGTACCTCCACCTTACAGAATACCGCGGCCATAATAACCTCGTGTTGTGTTCCCGTGGGTGATTAGGGTGGCCAGAGCTCACTGGAGAGTTTTTGTATTGTCAGTGGGAAGACCAAAAAAAGCTTGTCCTGTTTTGTTTTTTACACTGACGGCACAGAAACTCTTGTGCTTAAAGGGTTGGCAGCGCGAGTGTGACTCCCTTGTTGTTGCACACGTTCATAGGCTACGGTAACCACTTTCCATCAAGTGGGCCGTGTGTTTGTCTGCCAACCAAGTAGTATAAAAAAAACAAATATAAATTATCAAGACCTTTCAACCAAAAAAAATCATTCAGTAGTTTTTGCGTCCATCGTGAAAAAGCAAGCAAGAATCAATATTTATATATTAATCTATAGAAAAACGAAATATCACTCACTGATCTTCACAAAATCTCTGAAATTCAATTATGTATTATACTGTAGCTACTTACGTTATGCAGGAACATCGCAGCTTCCAAAATGGCTACGTAGGTACTCGCGTGAAGAAATAATATGTCATTATTATTAATTTATATGAATTATAAATATTTATAAATGTCGGAGCAACAACTCAGAAGGCTCAGATTGACATCACATAAGGTTCTTTCTCATTAGGATTCGAGGGTATTTCGAAAATCAACGCGGGTTATTGTCCAGTACACAATACTTCGTTATCACACAAACTTTATTACGCGAAATCACAAAGGATGCTTACAATATTTTAGGATTTAAATTAGACTTAGAATAAATCACACATCAATAGAATGCAGTGAGGCTAGCTTTGTCAACAGAGCACTTCGTGGCGCGTCCCGTTTCAAACCATAACATAAACATATTAACTTGTATGACTTGATGTACTTTAGTTGAAAAATGGAGTATAGCGTCTGTGAAAATATAAAATGATCTTTTAAATATTGAGGGCACATCTCTATTTTTCCCTTATGTTGGCGACTCTGTACCTATGGATTTGACATTTCGTAAGATTATTTTGCGCTATGGAAGTCCCGTCTCTTCTTACTAAAGTCCCGTCTCTTTTTTAGTACTTAGTATTGTATTCTCTTTGGTTCAAACTGCGAAGTGTCATTTACATCAAATGTCATTTTCAACTGACAATCTGTCATAAGCTAAACACACTCAAGTAATAATCAATACCGTAATAAAAAGTTATGGTATCAAAATAAAAAAAATGAAATGCGACTAAGTTGCTATAATGAATTCTGTGAAGGCAGTTTATCCGTTTACTTTTGCGTTACAAAATTGTAGTACGTGACATTATAATATTTGGTAACTTTTTAAATTTTTAATTAAAATTATTATATGTATAATTAAATTATTTTAAAAATATGATTTTCGTTGCATAGCATTTTATTTACCATATTCCTGTTTAAACTACTTGCTGTTCATAAAATTTAAAAATCAATCATTTATATTTTATACATACATACATATAATCACGCCTTTATCCCCGGAGGGTTAGGCAGAGGTGAATTAACACCCACATTCCATCATCATTGTATTCGGTCCCACGTAATAGGAGGTGAGCCTAATGTCGTTTTCCGGGCACTATTGTTGCCTCGAGCCATACATCTGAGGCGGAGTCTGAGCTGTATATATATGTCTGGTGTTAAACAGCCCTATCCCTTAGTCGCCTTGTACGACACCGCATGGGAAGAGATGGGGTGGTCCGAATTCTACTCTAGCGGAAACCACACGGTACCATTTATAGAATCAGTCAATTGTAGAATCGGTCTTTTGTAGAATCAGTCTTTTGTAGAATTGTACGTTACAAGAATTAGTCAATTCTAGACCATGTAGTCATTCCGCCAATCGGTCATTCCTAGACTAAACCGGTGCCATATTTACACTAACTAAATTCGAACAATAAATACACATTTACAATAACTAAATTATTACGTGGCATTCTAACCCCTCGTTTTCACTAAGTATAAAACATGTATTTGACAAGTTGCAATATATCACAGGCTTCAGTGTGAACACGCCCCCTAAATTCAACCACACGTCCTAATCGACCACCTGAATCTCGTGGGGGGTGGACACACGGAAACAAATTTACTGGCGTGGCTAACGTTGCTCTGGTAAAATTTCTAGAAAAACTTGACATTGGCGTCTCGCCATTAATAATTTTATAAACTACTACTACACTACACTACACTAACTACACTTTACGGCGCTCGTACGCCGAAACTATTGGTTTTGGGAAGAAAAAGTTTATGACATAAATTGTAGGAAATTTTCTCTTCTATTATTTTGTATAGACATGTTTTTCTTGTAAAATGCGTCGGAATATCAAAAAACTGCTTTTAGGCGCCATTTTTGCAATATGGCGGCGCGAGCGGCAAAGATACGAGGTGGCAAAGTTAAAATTCGTTAAGAGCACGTCAAAATCTATAAAATTACCAATTTTCAAAACTCCCGGAAAACTTTCCATGTAAAAATACCAAATGACTGTGTACTATACGGGCCATTGGCGGAATTGATGCTAGAAGCACAGAGCCATTAATCATGAATTGAATTGAATCAGTGTGAACGCAAATGTGTTTTAAACTTGTTGTCTATACATGCTATGTAAACGAAAAAGTATCTAAGACAGTCTCAATACATGTATAAAACAAGTATTATGTTTTGACAAGTCTTCAACAAGTTTTGTATCAAACAAATTTACAACTAGTTTTTTTGGTGAAAACGAGGAGTTAGGTACACTCAGATACTATGCTCTTCGACATATACTTGGATAAAATTATTATAATTAAGAATTATTAACAACGACGCATTTTTTGCACTATCGCATCTCTGATTGGTGCGTAAAATGACGACGTACGTCATCATTTTTTTGTCGCCATTTGAAGTAACTGTCTTGCCCGAGAGACCATACTTCAATTAATCGCATCATAGTAAATTAGGCTATTGTCAATAAGGAACTTATAAGTAAAATTAACGCCTCAAGATTTTTCTCAACTGTTTATTGACTTAAATAAACTACTGACAAAATATTCTAAACACGATTACATAATGTACATACTCTAAATAACAATGAACACATAGGTTTTAGCTGCCTTCGGCAACCTCTGCACATCGGCATAAACATTATATATCTCTTAGATTCTTTTCGACCAATGAAAACGCTGAAAATTGTTGACACGTGACCTAAACATATCTCTATAGGTGCTGATAAACTTAAGCATTCACTAGTCATAAGAATTCTTACGAATGTTACATTAGAGAAAAATAAACGAGAACATTTTGGTGAGTATTCTACCAAGTGTCCTGGAAAGCATTGTTTTTATACAGCCTGGGTGGCAGACAAGCACACGGCCAATTGATGGGAAATGGTGGCCTATGTACGTGTGCAACATCAGAGGAGTCACACACGTGCTGCCGGCCTTGTAAGAACAGAGAGTATCCGTGCGAGTGTAAGACAAAGAAGGACAAGCCTTTAGTCTTCCCACTGACGGTACAAAAACTCTCCAGTGAGCTCTGGCTACCAAACTCACCGCCGGGAACACAACACGAGGTTATTATGGTCGCGGTGATCTGTAGAGCAGTGGTACTTCCCCAGTCGGACTGCTCAATTAGACGGAAAGATCGCCGTGTCCTACCTTTTCGGTCACACGTTATAGGGGCTAGCCTATTGCCGTCAAGCACAGAGCACAGAGGTATTTCCCTAATCGAGCTGCTCAATTTTAATGGGAATACCGTCGTGTCTTACCTCCTTACCATTATTGTTAAAAGATTCGCATCGACTAACGCGTTCGGTAGATAGCTAATGAAAATGTTAGTAGCAATGTTTAGCTCTATGCTTGAGTAGGTTTGTTATTCAGTTCGACAAATTAAAAACAGTGAATGCTCTATGTATCAAAATAAGCAGGATGTGGCGATGCTACATGTGCCCAGCGCCATCTAGCGACAGCAAGCAGAACTACTACGAATCCTACATCGCGCAAGTAAAGTTCTCGCGCTGGGAGAACATGTAAACTTCAACCCAACGACAATCGTTGGGCCGCGGCCCGCCAGGCGTGATCACCTTGCCTGGTCGGAGGATCCTCCCTTTGTGTTGGAGGAACATCACACCTCGTTCCTCCACAGGATATTTACCATGTTTCATTGTTTTGAGTTTCCGATATTTCGGCGCTGTTGCAATAGTGCTTGCAACAGCGCCGAAATATCACGGAGGAACTTAAAACTCAAAACAATGCAACATGATAAATATCCCGTTTATTTTGATACTGCCGCGTGGTTCCCGGCAGAGTAGAATTTGGACCACCCCATCTCTTCCCATGTGACATGTACAAGGCGACTAAGGGATAGGGCTGTTTAACATCGGACAGATACTTATATACAGCCCAGACTCAGCCTCAGATGCATGGCTCGAGTCAACAATAATGCCCGAAATACGGCAATAGGCTCACCCCCTATTTCGTGGGACCGAATACAATTATTCGTGAAATGTTAGTGATAATTCACCTCTGCCTAACCCTCCGGGGATAAAGGCGTGATTATATGTATGTATGTAGGTATGTATTTTGATACTGATGTGAGTGACCATGATAGTTTAAATACCTATATAATGCTTTATGTTCTATTACAAGTGAATGTTCAAAATCAGCACCTTTCGACCAAAGAAATCGCTGAAAATAGGTGTCACGTGACCGAGATGTCGTGACGCAGACATAATATCTCTGTTTTTCTTCAACTTCATTGGTCGAAGAGAAGATACGTCTAGTCGCCATACTGTGATTGTTGATTCCTCTATAGTCAATCATTTTTCGGCAGCCTGGATATGACGTCATCTTAATTTTCTGCAAACAGATATAAAATGTATTTTATTTAGAAAGTAGTCAATGGTCTCAAATTCAAAAAATGAAATATATGCTATCTATATATATTTATAAAAATCAACTGCTGTTCGTTAGTCTCGCTAAAACTCGAGAAGGGCTGAACGGTTTTATCTTATCTTGGTCTTGAAATGTTCGTAAAGGTCTAGGAAAGGTTTAAAAGATGAGAAAAATTCGAAAAATTGCCAGGAACCGACATCCACGCGGGCGGAGCCGCAAGCAAAAGCTAGTTATATGTAATGACTGATGTAAAACAAAGTAATCTCGCATTTTTTTTTTTTTTAATAGGACACGTCAATTGGACTTCGCCTTGCCTGATGGTAAGCTGAAGGCAAAGTCCCAGAAAAGAGGGTCACCATTACTTACACATACCGTGTGACAATGGTGACACTCAGCTTGACGGCCTTATCATATGCTTTTTCACGCCCCGCTTAAAGGATCCGGGACTGTTGGAAGAAGGAAACACGTGAGCTGGTAATGAATTCCAGGCCTTAATGGTGCGACCGAGGAAAGAGTCTCCGAACCGCTTGGTTCTTGATCGGATGTTTTGCACCGTGTGCGGATTACATCTAAGACCTGCACGCGTTGTCCTGTGTAGGAAAGGGGAGGGTGGGACTAATTGGAAGAGCTCGTCAGAACACTCCCCATGGTACAGACGGTGAAATACAGCCATGGACGCAACATCTCTACGCAGCTGTAAAGGTTCTAGGGTGTTCGTGATCTCGGAATTCCGCACGTCGCTGCAACCTGTCGAGAGCATCTAGTAAGTACTTTGCTGAACCATCCCAGAGATGCGAGCAGTATTCCACACAGGAGCGAATTTGTGTCTTGTATGGAAGACACCGCTGCTCCGGCGTGAAAAATCGTCTCACTCTGTTCAGGACTCCGAGTTTTCGTGAGGCTGTTTTGATGATACTTTCGATGTAGTTTTTGTTATTCAGGTTGCAGCGAACATCCATACCTAGGATATTGAGATTGTCCTGCAGTGGCAGTGGCGTGCTCTGAAGAGTGGGGAGGGGAAGGAAAGAAGATACTTTTGCTGTAAACGCACATGCCTGCGTCTTCTTGGCATTGAACTCAACCAGGTTCTCAGAGCCCCATTGAGAAATGTGATTCAGGATCCCGTCAAGCTCAGTGACAAGAAGCTGCCTTTTCTATGCGATATTCAGATATCGCATAGAAAAGGACATATCATGGACATCCTGCGGCCAAGCAGTCAGCTGCTTGGCCGCAGGATGTCCATGATAACTCCCATGTAAAGTGCTATCGTCTGCATAACAATGAACATTGCCGGTAGACAGCATGTCGTTGATATGCAGAAGAAAGAGAGTGGGTGATAAGACGGACCCCTGGGGCACGCCAGCATTAACCTGCAGAAACTCCGAAGCTCGTCCGTCACAAAGGACGCAAATACGGCGCCCCTGCAGGAAGCTAGCAACCCAGTTGCACAGCCTAGAAGGCAGACCAAAGGCAGGTAGCTTGGAAAGAAGCGATTTGTGCCAGACTCTATCGAAAGCTTTGGCGATGTCAAGACTAATTGCCAGTGACTCGCCGTGCTTGTCCATAGCCTCACCCCAAAGATGGGTAACGTATGCTAGAAGATCACCCGTTGACCGTTTCGGTCTGAAGCCATATTGCCGGTCATTAATTAAGGAGTAATCCTCTAGGTGCCGCATGAGCTGTTTGTTAATTATGTGCTCGAACACTTTGCACGGCACTGAGGTGACGGCTATGAGTCGATAGTTGGCTGGCTCCGAGCGATTCCCCTTCTTGGGAATCGGCTGAACATTCGCCTCTTTCCAAGGCAAAGGCACTGTACCCGAACTGTAGGATAGCCGGTACAGGCGCGTAAGCATTGGAGACACTTTCTATTAGTCGCCTCTTACAACACCCTACAGATGAGATGGAGTGATGTATTCTTTCTCCGTCACCACACGGATAGCTACCAACAAGATATATGCCCCGAGGTATGTCAATATAATAACTTACTATATTTTTTATAGCATTCCTTTTGTGGGTTTCCTTTGTAGTTTGGTTTACATGTGCAGACCGGGCGGTGTTTTTCGACACTGCAATCCGCATTTGTACCACAGGTCTTAGGAGTGCAAGAGTCTCTGCACTTCATCTTAATACAGGCCTGGTCAGAAGAACATTCATAATCTTTGCCGCACTCTAGAAAACAAATAAGTTATATATTACATGATGTTATCGATGGTTTACGCAAATAATATCCATTCGGTTTTTACAAGTCTTCGATATTGCCATTTGGTTCCAAAATTCATCCATTCTACACATAAACATTATCTGTGCAAAATATCAATTGTTTCGTTTTGAACATGATCGCTAATAAATAATTTACTTGCGTTGATTTGAGCATTCGCTTGCAACAGAATATCTAGCATTTTTTTTCATCAACTAACAATGAACAACGAACCGAGCACAGAGTCAAACATCGCTACGATATAATATAATGTTGGCTAAAATGCTTACGTTTATTTATTCGTAATGGACATTCGTAAGAATGCTCATTACAAGTGAATGTTCCAGCTTATCAGCACCTACAGAGAGGTGATGAGGTGCATTACTTCTGCTTTAACAAACTATATTATAATGATAAAAACTTATTACCTGTGCCACGACGTTTGCGAGCAAAAACAGCCTCTGAGTCTGCAACAAAAACATCTGAATTTGTATCATCTGAATTTGGCAGATCGGTGCCCCTCCCCATTTCCGGGAAAGGGTTGGGTATTCCGTGGTCCCCACACCTGAGGAAGACCAGAATGGAGAGATGGCTCTGGGTTGGCCGGGGTGCGAGGGATATGCCTGTCACCCTCACCTTCGGCAACCAAAAAAATAACCTACAGGCGTCGTCCATTTTAGTCAGTTCGAGTCCAACATAACGTCTCCCACCGGCTCCGGCGAGGGGTATCCGAGAGGACTTTACGAAGTTAGTCAAATCTTACTTCCTTATAAAGACAATCTTGGTACGCGCGACATGGTAAGGGAAAAAAAGAAAGAGAAAAAAGGATCATGAGACGAGAGCGCCATGATATTTGGTGGAGGACTGACCAAATCTGTCGGTCTTTTGGTTGATACTTAAAGTGTACGCTGTTGGTACTTTTACCCTAAATACGTTTTAATTTTCACTTCTGTAGGCATTCACAGAGTGCCATTTATTTAAAATATAAATGTTTTTTTATACCATTTAGGTGGTAGACAAGCACACGGCCCACCTGATGGAAAGTGGTTACCGTGGCCTATGGACGTTTGTAACACCAGAGGAGTCACAGTCGCGCTGCCAACCCTGTAAATACAGAGTTTCTGTGCCGTCAGTGTAGAAGACAAAGCAGGACAAGCCTTTAGTCTTCCCACTGACAGCACAAATTCTCCAGTGAGCTCTGGCTACCCTACTCACCGCTGGGAACACAACACGAAGTTATTATAGCCGCGCTTTTCCGTAGGGCGGTGGTACTTCCCCAGTCGGACTGCTCAATTGGGCGAAAATACCGCCGTGTCCTACCTCCTTAATACTGTTAGTGTTAATTTTAAACTATCGCGTTGTGAATTCATCATTTGGTAAGAGGGTAGGCACACAAAATACTCTTCGCATACCTCTCGACGATCGCAAGCCTGTCGAATCTTAACCACGGGTTCTGCAACGCATCCGAAACATCGGCAAAAATAGTAAGTTAGTCCCGAAAAAGTTCCGAACCGCTATATAATTGATGGATACTGTTAGGTTCCGAACCGCTATATAATTGTTGGATACTGTTAGGTTCCGAACCGCTATATAATTGATGGATACTGTTAGGTTCCGAACCGCTATATAATTGATGGATACTGTTAGGTTCCGAACCGCTATATAATTGATGGATACTGTTAGGTTCCGAACCGCTATATAATTGATGGATACTGTTAGAGTTCTTATTAACTTACTTTGAAAGCACCCGTTGTATGGATCACCTTTGTAATTTTTTTTACATACGCATATAGGAATATGGTTTACAACATTGCAATTCGTATTCGCACCACAGCTCGTTGGTGTACAAGGGTCCCGGCATTTCATTTGAACACAGCGTTGGTCAGAAGAACAATCGTAGTTTCCAGCACATTCTATAAATTTTTTTTTTTTTTTATATGGGACACGTCAATTGGACTTCGCCTTGCCTGATGGTAAGCTGAAGGCAAAGTCCCAGAAAAGAGGGTCACCATTACTTACACATACCGTGTGACAATGGTGACACTCAGCTTGACGGCCTCATTATATGCTTTTTCACGCCCCGCTTAAAGGACCCGGGACTGTAGGAAGAAGGAAACACGTGAGCTGGTAATGAATTCCAGGCCTTAATGGTGCGACAGAGGAAAGAGTTTCCGAACCGCTTGGTTCTTGATCGGATGTTTTGCACCGTGTGCGGATGACATCTAAGACCTGCACGTGTTGTCCTGTGTAGGAAAGTGGAGGGTGGGACTAATTGGAAGAGCTCATCAGAACACTCCTCATGGTACAGACGGTAAAATACAGCCATGGACGCAACATCTCTACGCAGCTGTAAAGGTAAGGTATAACATACATATAATCATGCCTTTATCCCTGGAAGGTTAGGTTAGACAGAAGCGTCTGTGTCTTAGTGATTAAAGAGTCGGCCTTACGATCGAAAGGTCTCGGGTTCGATTCCTAGCCATTACACTACCGACGTGAGCCCACTCCTAACACAAGCAATTTAGCTTAGCTGGAGGGGTTAGAGGGAATATTAGTAATTTTGGTTCTAAAATTCTTTAAAAAAAAAAACACTTAACACCCACATTTCACATTGTCCCACGTAATATGGGGTGAGCCTATTACCGTAATCCGGGCACTATTGTAAACTCGAGCCATGCATCTGAAGCTGAGTCTGGACTGTATATATCTGTCTGTTAAACATCCCTATCCCTTAGTCGCCTTGTACGACACCGCATGAGAAGAGATGGGTCCAAATTCTACTATGCCGGAAGCCATGCGGCTATTAACTTAACAATATTCCATGATATTGACTACGGTTTACGCTTACGCGATTTTCATATTAGTACCGACATTGAAATTGTTAAAACAATGTTTGATGGAGTCTTTCACGATATTCTATTAAAGTTAAAGGTGAACACAACACGAGGTTATTATGGCCGCGATATTCTGTGTGGTGTAAAAGAAACGCTTGAATATAAATATTGTTATGATACCAAACAAGTATTACCTGCAGCACGGCGTTTGCGAGCAAACACAGGCTCCGAGTCTTCCATAAAAACTTCTGAATCATTATCATCTGGAAAAAAAACAACTAAATGAGAAAAATTCTACTTCCTACAAATATCACAACTATTCTTTTTTGTTGGTACCTATCATTAGTAACTGAATACATATTTGAAATGCGCTAATTAAGCCTTTTTATTTGATGCCGAAGAAGGCATATTTATTTCAAATTTATTTTTTAACACAGAACTTTATGATCGTTAGAGGGCCCCACATTAGATTCAAGACGCTTCCAACGATACTTTTATTTGTACAGTTATAATAAGTAGTTGAGGAGCTATGAGGGAACAGATGAACCTACACATACATACATGATGCATACATACATACATAGCCTGTCAAAATCATAACCCTCCTTTAGCTACGCCGTAGTCCAGTAAAAATACTTACCTTCTTTAGATTCTGATGGCCATCCAGCAACAATACTAACTGCCAGAACCTGTAGAAAAACAAAATATTATAAACTACGGTTACTAGGTTTAATGACCCCCCCCCCCCCTCTTCCATCAAGCACGTCGAATTCAAAAGACGTCTAAAAATTTATAAAATAATGATTATTCAAATATGTTTGCCCCTAGTTGCGCCATTAGAAATTACACATACATACACATATTATCACGCCTCCATCCCCGGAGGGTTAGGCAGAGGTGAATTAACACCCACATTTCACCAATAATTGTATTCGGTCCAACGTAATAGGAGGTGAGCCTATCGCCGCATTTCGGGCACCATTGTTGACCCGAGCCATACACCTGAGGCTAAGTCCGGGCTGTATATATCTGTCCGACGTTAAACAGCCCTATCCCTTCGTCGCCTTGTACGACACCGCATGGGAAGTGATGGGGTGGTCCAAATTCTACTCTGCCGGGAACCACGCGGCCAATTAGGTATTTAGGTTTAAAGAATTTGTAACCACACACGTGTCTACCACGGCCCTGATTCTTCTATTTTTTCTGTCATAATAATATCTAGTCCATAGTCCATTGTCATAACACTGACATTGTAAAAAATGCCATTTCATTTTCGTCTGTACTGCTATACTGTCAGTCTAAAATTAATTGGAATTTTGTAGAGTGCTTCAAAACATGTAACGAACTATTTTTAATTTGATTTTAGACTTTTAGCCTATATCAATAAAGTATAAAATTTGATGCCATTTTTAGCTGTATGACAGTGGTTTTGCCAAGACATCATCGGAGGTCTGGACTATCGTACGAATGGAATAAGATTTAACCAGCCAGTTTATTAAATGTTGTAATAAATGTTACGGCTGAATATTTTTCAGGCCGCTTATTGAACCGCGGTAGCCTAGTGGTATGGGTAATGGACTGCTGAGACGAGGTCTCGGGTTCGATCATAGGTTTCACCATGGCACACACAAATGATTTTTCGATGCTTTTCGAAGTTATGTGTGTATTTATCGCAGGTTTATAAGTGCTCGGTTAATGGCAATAGGCTCGCCACCTATTACATTGGGACCTAAACATAAACTGGAGAAATGTTTGTGCTAGCACCGCTGCCTACCCCTTCGGGGATATAGGCGTGAGTTTATGTTGTGTTATGTTATGCTCATTGAACGGCGCGGTGTATTAAGCTACATGGCTGCGTCATATACTTAATTAAAAGCTGTTGAAAACTATTAAAATAGGTAAAAACCGCGTGGTTCCCGGCAGAGTAGAATTTGAACCCCATCCCTTCGCATGCGGTGTCGTACAAGGCGACTAAGGGATAGGGCTATTTAACATCAGACATATATATACAGCCCAGACTCATCCTCAGACAACAATAGTGCCCGGAAGACAGCAATAGGCTCACCCCCATTACGTGGGACCAAATTTAAATAATGGTGAAATGTGGGTTTTGATTCGCCTCCGCCTAACCCTCCGGGGATAAAGGTGTGATTATATGTTTGTATGTTTGTAAAAAACTAAACACAATTTGAGCAACCTACCACAACGAGACAAGTGACAGCGAGCTTCATCTTCAGACTTTTTTCTAGCTTTGAGCGATTCTTGACAATAAATATGGTCTTCTGAATGCCTTATAAACTGTAAAAAAAGATATTAATTATGACAGTGTGATTGGCTCCTTCCCGCCAGGCACGGTGAGAAGGCCCCGGTTCTGCTAATTGTATGCAGAGTAAGAGTAACAAATAAAGTCAAAAACTTATTGTCATTTATTGCAGTTTTTGTGGTATGACAGTGGATAGGCTTTAGTAGAGTCAGGCCCCAGGTTAGCGTAGTAACGGATGACATGAGTGCCGCCCTCTGCGCGGTAGTACTCTGCACTTATACCACAGAAGCAAGTAATACTCGTAAAGGAGACGGCGGAGCGGGAGCGAAGGAGACTCGCAAACCACGCCACCAGAGCATAGGCGGATCGGGCGTCGGAGGTCGCAAAATGACCTCCGTCCCCAATGAGCGCGGGCCTGCGGGGGACGGGTGTAGCCGCCTGTCACCCTAGCAGAAACAGCCCGCGGAGGTTGTGTGCGATGCGCGCCTCCCCATTCCCGGGGATGTGATGGGGACTCCGTAGTCCCCACACTCGAATAGGGCCGTCTAATTACCTCACATGGTCGGCGTGCGTTTTAGTCGGTTCAAGTCCGACATAACCTCCCCCACCGGCACCGGTGGTGGGGATTTTGCGCACATAAAAAAAGATATTAATACTAGCTTATACACTTACAATATGATTCAGTAAAAGATTTCTAACTATGTTAGTTGATGAATATCACCCTTTTTATACTATCCAAAGTCACTAGATTGTTGATTTATTTGTTTGTACAAGGTACAGTCGGCTTCATATTGATCTTGATGAATAAAATCCTTCACTCCACGTTCGTAACTTGTCTTTGATAACCAGTTACGAACATGGAATTCTTTTCTAGTTTGATAACCAGTGGAAAGTGGAAAAAAATATTCCTAATGAATAACCGGTTATGAACAGAGAAAAAAATCCATTTTCGTTGCTGGTTATGAACCACGGTTACCAAAACGACAAATAATTTCCGTTTTTGTAACTGGCAATCAAACCAGAAAAAAAACCATGTTCGTAACTGGTTATCAAAGATCAGTTACGAACGTGGAGTAAAGGAATAAAATACTCAAAATTATCTTAATACACTAGTTTTTCCCCCCTGTATACTGATTTTTCTAATATTTTTACAACAATCAGTTGTATTGTTATTCGGTATAGTATTCGGTAATGAAAGAATCAAATTATCAATTTTATTTATTCAGTTTAGACACATAAAGAGCTCATTTGAACGTAAAATTTTGCAATAGTTACCGCTAGTACCGTTACAATAGTATGTATTATATCTATAACTACATAATATATCAGAGTATAAATAATAATATAAAATAAATAATATATGTACACCGGAAGCCGTCCACTATATCTATCTATTTATCTAACTCACTCCATCCCATGGTTGCCTGGTAGAGATTGCCTTGTGCAATAAGGCCGCCATTTGTTATGCCACAAAACTGTACCAAATTTTGTCTTTCCGTATGTATCCATTCTCTGTGTACATACAATAATATTACATATAATAATATTTAATAATTTAATGAACTGCCAAAGTGAAATATTTTTACGACAAATAGTTTTAAAGATATTTGATTTTGAAAATTCAATTTCTTGCGCCCGCTGCCCGAAAATGCTCTATAGAAAATCGTACTTGGCAGTGACGTCACGCATCAGTCACGCGTAGTGCAATTGTATGGAGTGCAAGAGAATTTCCAAGTGCGATTACACGTATTACACGTTCATAATAAAAGTAATTCGAAATTTAATGAGGAATCTAAAAAGTAAAAAATTGGGACTGAATTTGATTGTCTATATTTGAACTTACTTTGGGATACAAAAATAATGAAAAGTCATTGTTTCTGTTTGGTTAGGCAATATCTTATTTTACGTGGCATATTTTTTCAGAACAAACTAACTAATTAAGCAGTATTGGGCAAAGGTTTGCTGGGAGAAAACTCAATATTGAGTTAAGCTCGCCTTTGTACACCAAGATGTTTTTGTGATTGTCTGTTGATGTATTATTTTCTTGTGTACAATAAAGAATTAAAGAAGGAATCGGACAACCTTGTCAAATATCATTATATATATCATTATCAAGTCTGATATTAATTATTTCAAGATTCAGTATCAAAATAATCGGGTTATTTACCATGTTTCATTGTTTAGAGTTTCCGATATTTCGGCGCTGTTGCAAGCACCATGATCACGGAGGAACTGGAGTATTGACGGTGAACAGTGAAAAAAATTATTCTAGGAGTAATTCTATCGATCTACCCTCTTTCGAGTTCTTTTACTACGCGTATCTGTACTACCACTGGTTTCACTCTCACTACAAACTCGAACCCGATCTCGATCACGTTGACGACACACGCTGCTTACTATATCCACTCGCGATTTTATTTTTGCTTGTTCCCAGTTTTTTTTGCAAAGACATACAAATAAATAAATATCCCGATTATTTTGATACTGATCTGAGTGACCATGATAGTTTAAATACCTATATTTCAAGATTATAAAACCGCTGGAGATTTTTTGTGCTGTCAGTGGGATGACGAAAGGCTTGCCCTGCTTTGTCCTCTACACTGACGGCACAAAATCTCCGTTCTTACAGGGTCGGCAGCACGGATGTGACTCCACTGGTGTTACACACGTTCATAGGTCATGGTAACCACTTACCATCTGGTGGGCCGAGTGCTCGTCTGCCACCTAAGTTGTTCAAAAAAAGTTAATGGAAAAATTATTCTTGTTATGATTATATTATTGAGTTTGACTTAGGTACTCTTACCTTGGTTTAAAACCTTTCTGAGACTTTTTAATCTAGATCTTTCTGACGCTGACTGTACTTGAGCATCTCTCATACAGTATTTAATTTAAGATTAAGTGCTTGTCCTTATGTCGGTCATAGGTACTGATAATGTAAAGGTACATGAATATGGTGACCTTGCATTTTATTGTACGATAACAACTATTTCCCGAAAACAGGGTCAAGGACATGCAGTTACTCGACTACGGTGCAGCCAAAGGAGGGTTATGATTTTGACGGACTATGTATGTATGTACCGCGGTAGCCTCGTGGTATGGATAATGGACTGCTCAGACGAGGTCTCGGGGTTGATCCCAGGTTTTACCATGGCACACACCAATGACTTTTCGATGCTATTCGAAGTTATGTGTGTATTTGTCGCAGGTTTATAAGTGTCCGGTTAATAGCAATAGGCTCGTCACCTATTACATTGGGATCTAAACATAAACTGGCGAAATGTGGGTGCTTGCACCTCTGCCTACTCCTTCGGGGATATAAGCGTGAGTTTATGTTATGTAGGTTCATCTGATCCCTTATAGTTCCTCAACCACTTATTAGAACTGGACAAATGAGATATCGTTAGAATCTCATTTGTCCATAATAGGTTACATAACATTTTTTTTAAATTTTTGTTTGTTTGTCTGTTTGTTTTGGCTAAACTCTGGAACGGCTGAACCGATTTCAACGGGACTTTCGCAGGCGGATAGCTGATGTAACAAGGTGTAACATAGGCTGTCCCGGGATTTTTTTCCCGCGGGAATCGAAAAGCATAAAACAATTCCACGCAATGCTGCTGGCGTCCGCTAGTAGATAATTAAAATAAAAATCCTTTTATTGCCTGCAGATTACAATTTTTCTTATTCTTAATTCTGTTAGTAATTTTCAAGATTGGTGTTAATAATTCAGATTAGTTCTTAATCTCGATTTTAATTCTATATTTCTTACTAGTGGAATTGAATTGGGCTGGCCTCTTCTTAGGTCAGAGAATAAGCATTGCCATGCAACGTGGCAATGCTGCCAATCTTCTGGGAACGCTACCACAAGATGCATACGATGCGGAGGAATTCCACGACGCATTTTTACTTAGCAATATTATCATAGCTTTAATATACATTAAGTTTAAAAATATAAATGTTTAAATAAATAAAAAAATCATTAATTTGTACAGCTAAACTAAATTAACTGAAAATTCATGCGTCAGTGATAAATCTAAAACAATATTTACTGATAACATTACGGCGTTGTGTGAGACCCTGAGGGCTAATCGTTGTGTAGAACTACTTATCAAATAATGATACAGTTGTTTAAATAAAACAGCTCATTTATTTGACGTACGAGGCTCTTGGTCCTCTTTCAAGAATTTTTTATTTATTTCAGATTAGGTGGTGTTAAACTCGCCTCAGCCAAATCTGTAGTTAGACTGGTAAAGCGAACCCCAGACACCGAGGTGATAGCTTCGGATGCCACTGGGTATAAGGCTAAGAGGAAGAAAAAGAGTTGCCTCTGTGGTGCTGCGGTAGTGAACGCGACTGCTACGCTGAGGACGTAGGTTCATTTCCTGCTTAGTATGTAATAAAAACGTTAAACATCTAATTAAATATATTGAGACGTCCGCAATATCTTCAGGGAGATTGCGAAGCGTATGGTCGACGCTTCTCGTGACCAGAAGGCTGACTTTTAGGTCAGAGAATAAGCATTGCCAGTGGCAGTGGCAATGCTGCCAGTCTTCTGGGAACGATATCACAAGAGGGATGCGATGCGGAGGAATTCCACTACGCATTTTAACTTTTACTAATATGAGTTTTAGTTTAATTTAATTATTTTTTATTATTATTACCATTATTAATTATTAAATAAATTAATAATGGTAAGTGCCTTCTGTGGGATGCCACGTGTGTCAGCACGGTTGCGCCCAGTCACCTGAGCCGTACTGTCCGGTCTCTGGCAGCTGCTGCTGAGGACGCAGCGGATAAAAAACGGGAGAAATATGCGGCGTTGACAGAGCAATATATGTTCGCGCCCTTTGCGGTCGAGACAATGGGTAGTTGGGGTACCGATGCCAAGAATCTGGTGAGCGAATTAGGGCGCAGGTTGAGGGACAAAACCGGTGACTCCCGCTCCGGCTCGTACCTGGGGCAACGGTTGGCCATAGCAGTTCAACGGGGCAATGCCGCCGGCGTCATGGGCACCTTTGCACCAGGTACGATGAGGGGCGGGTTAATAGATTAGACTGTCAAAAGAAAAGAAAAAAAGAAAATTTAAAAAAAAATTGAAGAATAGATTTTGATAATTTGATATTTATTATTTATGAATGAATTATTACTCAGGATTAACAAACTGTAATTTCTTGTACATATTAATTCATTTGAGAAATACATTTATTAATAACTTCTCAAATGCGAGTATTATTTTTTTTTACTAATGTGTATATTGAATGAAGTGCGCAAAATCCCTACGATACCCTCCCCACTGGAACCTGTGGAAGAGGTTATGTCGGACTCGAACCGACCAAAACGCACACCGCCTGTGGGTCGTTTTCGTTGACAGGCATATCCCTCGCACCCCGGCCGACCCAGGGCCATCTCTCACGATCTGGCCTTCTCCTCGGGTGTGGGGACTACAGGGTCCACAACTCGTCTCCGGAAACGGGGAGACACGCATAGCGCGCCGTCGCCGCGGCTGTATTTAGTATGCTAAATATTCAAATTGATTTAAACAGGAAAATAATCAGTTTCGGCTGGATTCGAATTCGGGATCTTTCCCTTACAGGAAGAATGCTCTAACCAGCGAATTCTGCCTGAAAACATTCAAATCTTCCTATATATTTCCTTAGGAGGTAGGACACGGCGGTATATCCGCCCAATTGAGCAGTCCGACTGTTGAAGTACCTCCACCTTATAGAATACCGCGGTTATAATAACTTCGTGTTGTGTTCCAAGCGGTGAGTAGGGTAGCCAGAGCTCACTGGAGAATTTGTGCTGTCAGTGGGATGACTAATGGCTTGTCCTGCTTTGTCCTCTACACTGACGACACAGAAATTCTGTGCTTACAGGGTCGGCAGCGCCAGTGTGGCTCCTCTGGTGTTACACACGTCCATAGGCCACGGTAACCACTTTCCATCAGGTGGGCCGTGCGCTTGTCTGCCACCTAAGTGGTATAAAAAAATAGATATATATATCCGTCTTACGGCGACGGTTGAGAGCCATCTAGCGACATTCGTACGAACTATCGGAATCAATGAATGATGTTGCAATCATTTTTAAACATTGATTTTTGATGACTCCGCTCAAACTATTGAATGTGATTTCAAAGTTCAGGAGGGTTATACAGACCAGACTCAGCCTCAGATGCATGGCTCGAGTCAACAATAGTACCTGGAAAACGGCAATACCCTCACCCCCAATTATGTTTTCAATTTCAAGAGGGCATCAGAAGGTTCAAGAGGGGCATCAGAAGGTTTCTTCATGGTCGGCAGCGCGAGTGTGACACCCCTGGTGTTGCATACGTCCATAGGCCACGATAACCGCTTCCCATCAGGTGGGCCGTGTGCTTGTCTGCGAACTAAGTGGTATGAAAAAAAAATGTGGGACCGAATACAGTGATAGTGAAATGTGGGTGTTAATTCACCTCTGCCTAACCTTCCGGGGATAAAGGCGTTATATGTATGTATGTATGTACAAGCAAAGTGGTGGGACCAAGCTAGCTTTATGATTTAATCTATTTTTTATTCAACTTAAGTGGCAGACAAGCACACGGCCCACCTGATAGAAAGTGGTTACCGTGACCTATGAACGTGTGTAACACCAGTGGAGTCACATTCGTGCTGCCGACACTGTAAGAACAGAGATTTTATGTGCCTTCAGTGCAGAACACAAAATCAGGACAAGCCTTTGGTCTTCCCACTGACCGCACAAAAACTCTCCAGTGAGCTCTGGCTACCCTACTCACCGCCGGGAACACAACACGAAGTTATTATAACCGCGGTATTCTGTAGGGTGGAGGTACTTCCCCAGTCGGACTGCTCAATTCGGATGGGAATACCGTCGTGTCCTACCTCCTCCGTCTATCTATCGACTACGTACCCGCTCGACCTCCAATATTCGACCCTCTGACCACAGAAGTGCCCATTCGATCTCATTTGTGTAAGTAATGGTGACTGACCCTCTTTTCTGGGACTTTGCCTTCAGCTTACCATCAGGCAAGGCGAAGTCCAATTGACGTGTCCTATATAAAAAAAAAAAAAAAAAAAAATTTTAGGACCCACTGGACCTCCTTCAAACTATAATTATTAACGTACCCACTGGACCTCCTTTTCAGTGCCCATTGGACCTTCAAAATTAAATCAAATAAATAAGCCGCCGTTGGACCTCTTTCGTAGTGCCTACTGGACCTCCAAAAAATATGTGTTCATTTGTTATTCGTTCGGTTTTATTTTAATAAGAAAAGGTACAGTTACGTAGAAAATTATTAATCGGAAGCCCAATAATTATAAAACTTAAATAGGTAAGTACTTATATTATAATTTTTTTCCCAGATGGAACATTTAAATGTGTAGTACCATCGTTTGTATAAATGTACAGTATCCATGGAGATCTCGGTAGCACCAAAAAAGTACCCATATTGTGTCTTTAATATAATATACTTTGGTTAGTGACAAAAAAGAAGAAACATATCAAATTATATTTCAATTAATATTATCGCAAAATCTATTTTGGAAGTCACAAAAATTTACAACAGATTGTGAAACTGCGCCAATGAACGCGATTAAGGCTGTTTACCCTGAAGTGGACATTAAGGGATGTTTTTTTCATTTTTCTCAAGCTAATTGTAAGAAAGCAAAGAGTCTCCACATCAACAAAATCGTGTATGTAAGCGACATGTTGCTTTATATGTCGTTTTAGCCTTATTACCAGATCAAGCTATAGACGAAGGTTGGTTTTATATAATGTAGGACTGGACAGAAGAAAATGAGAATTTAGTTTAATTTAACGATTATTTTACAAACCAATGGCTGCAAAAAGAAGATTTACGAAGCACTTGGTGTTTCAACAATGAAAGATATCGTACAACAAATGAATTTTGAAATTTAAAAAAAACCAAATAGTGTCGAAGCATGGCACTCGAATTTGAATAAAAAATTGTGTGGTGTTTCGAAACCAAATATTTTTAAGTTTTTGAGTATAATCAAAATGGATGCATCAGTGACCAGTATAACGATAGCGAAACTATACAATGGTCATGAAATAAATAATAAGCGTAAACAATATATTGAAAAACATGCAAAAATTACATATACTTATAGGTATTCTGAAGCAACTAGAAAACAATAACATTAATGTAGGACATTGCTTAGAAAAGCTGCTTACGTATGTTTTTTAGATATGTAACCTTACCATTCTTCCAATAATTTAATTTAAGATTTGATCATTTGAGCTTTATTTGATATTTATGATGTTATCTATTATAATATACCTATATATTAGGTTGGATGCAGTTTTATTTAAATCCAAATTTTAAGATGATACTGTGATTTTAATAACTAATCCTATATTTAAATATTAGTATTATAGTTTTTTTTAATGCTAACGTTAGGGAAATATTGTTGTTTTATTGTAATTACTAACGGAATATTTTACTTATAAATAAATAATTTGAAAACCCCCGTCACAAAAAACAACCCCCAAAAAGTCGAAAGTTGTGTTTAGTTAGCCCTATAACTTTGATATATCTAGTAATATATATATATATATCTGTGATATTTATACTCAATAGCTGACCCGTTTTTGATGAGTTTTATATTGAGATTTTAATTATACTCATAAATCATAATATACGTTATTTATATTTACAAACGTGATCAACGAAAATATGTGTACACTCTGTTTTAAACGGTGATATAAGCATATCTATTATTTTAATATTTTTGTTTGTAATAAAAAATAGTTGTTTTTATAATTTTGATTAAAGTATTGATTACTTGTTGTGTTTCATTTTTGAAAGTGTAGGTACTTATCACTTTTGTGCGTGATTGTATTTTAAATACTTTCAGTTGAAGATGTACAAATGAGGTCGAATGGAACTCGTTTGACAGAGGGTCTAATGGCCACTAAAGTAAAAATGAAATCCATGATTGAGGGTCCAATTCTAACATGGAGGTCCAATGGATCATATTTATAGATGAGGTCGAATTTTGTGGGTCCAGTAGGTACGTAGCCAACTAATCTACCGAACCAGCGAAAGAATCATTTTCCAATGGTTTATTTTTACATTATTTAATATTTTTATATTATTTCTTAACATACATAATTGTAAAATTTTGACGTTCATATGTGCTCTTTGTGTGCCTAAACTGAATAAATGAAATTGATTCTTTGATTCTTGATTCTTTGAAAAGCTTGTCCTGCTTTGTCTTTCACACTGACGACACAGAAACTCTTGTGCTTACAGGGTTGGCAGCGTGAGTGTGACTCCCTTAGGTTACACACGTCCATAGGCCACGGTAACCACTTTCCATCACGTGGGCCGTTTGCTTGTCTACAACCTATTTGAATTAAAATTGTATTTGAAATTTTACAATTTGCGAGTAAAGTAGATATGCGGGGTATGTCACGGGCGAAACCGGGTAGGTCGACTAATTACAAAACTAGTCAAGTCTTGATTAGTCAAGTCGTGACCACGGGTGCTGCAACGCATCCGAAACTTCGGCAAAAATAGTAATGTTCGTGCTTTAAATGCGAAAATTCCCGAACCGTTGTATAATTATAAATTCACACCGCGATAGTTTAAAAAAACATTAGTAACAAATATTTAACGTAATTACAAGCTATAATTCATAACACCTGTACACTCGTTATGTTTGTTTGGTAGTTTTGCGCACAATTTGGGAGACAACTGGTCGTATATTATATATACCAGTGACGACAATGGCGCAAAATTTAGTCGTGCCGGCCAGAGAACAAGTGCGACGTCACCATGAGACCGGTTTTAGTCTTCGCTGCTTTGGTGAGACCATTATTCTTTAGTTTTGCTTCACTGTGTGAGTTTTATCGCCTTTTTTTTTTTCATAAATCCCCACTAATTCCCCCTGCTACCGGAGAAGGTGGGAGAGGTTATGTCGGATCCAAACCGACTAAAACGCACGACGCCTGTGAGTCGTTTTTGGTTGCCGAAGGTGAGGTTATCAGGCATATCCCTCGTACCCCGGCCGACCCAGGGCTATCTCTCTCGATCTGGCCCCTATCCTCGGGTGTGGGGATTACAGAGTCCCCAAGTTGTCCCCGGAAACGGGGAGGCCCGCAAGGCGATAGAAACAGGTTTTATAGCAGGCGTTGCCCCTTTACCAATAAGAAATCGAAAGAAAATTAATGAGTACCGCCTGCTATCAAACGTGTCTCAATCTTTTAGACAGCAGTCGGAATTTTACATAACATAACATAAACTCACGCCTATATCCCCGAAAGGGTAGGCAGAGGTGCTAGCACCCACATTTCGCCCTCAGCTTGACTGCATCATCAGATACACTTTACGCCGGACTTCTTCTAATATTAACTTTCTGGCAGTAAAAGTCCCATCAAAATCACAAAAAATTCTCGCCAAAAAAAAAGTTACTATCTATTTTAAACAGTCAGAAAGGAAGACAGACAAATATTTCAAAAATTTAAACTATCATGGTCACTCACGTTAGTATTATAATATAGAGTCATCGGGATATTTACCATGTTGTATTGTTTCGAGTTTCCGATATCCGTTCCGTGATCATGGTGCTTGCAACAGCGCCGAAATATCAGCAACTCGAAACAAGACAATGGTAAATATCCCAATTAGTTTATTTATTTATTTCATAAACAATCTTACATTGTATTGAAACTTAGTACAACAAAATAATAAAATACAAATAGAAATTCACCAAATAAATAAAAATAAAAAATACCCACAAAAAGATATGTCAAAAGTTGCATGTCAAGAATATTTAAATTAAAAAATTGTTTTCTCTAGTTCAATAAAATACTTAAGATTATTATTTATATTATAAGTAGTCATCATTCAATTCCACTACAAATTTACGAAAAAAGAAAAATCTTTGTTTGCATCTTCTAACATGTCACTTAACAAATTCTTCAAATGAGTAGAAACACCCCTCAACAAGAAATGCCTTAAGTATGGCTTCGAACTTCTTAGTGTATACAGCGCTTCTAATGTTCAGAGGAAGACTATTAAACAGTTTGACTGCACTGTAAGATGTGCTATGTTTGATCACATTAAGAGTGGGTGCAATGATTGCAGGCATATGCTTCCTTCTCGTGCTTTCACGCTGCAACCTACCATCTCTGCTTTCAAAGTTGTGTATGTTTTTAGCAAAAAAGGTCAAAGTGACCAAAATATACAAACAGGGCACAGTTAGGATCCTTAGTTTCCTAAAATATTCTCTACAAGAGTGTTGCTGATCTATGCGTGTCATAGTTCTGATGGCTCTCTTCTGTGCTACGAAGGCCTTCTGAACATTGTAATCGTAGCTGCCCCCCCAAAACATAATGCTATACCTCAATTTGGACTCAACCAAGGCAAAATACACGCCTCTAAGCTGCTCAATGTGCACAACATCTCTGAGGCTTCTCAGGACGTAACAGGCTGAGTGAATGCCAGCCTCTATACTTGCTAATTCACACTTCCAGTTTAGGAGACAGTCAACATGCACACCTAGGAATTTGGTATCATTAACTGTGCCCAACCTAGCACCCCCGAGTTCACAAGCTAATCTGTCTGAATTATTACTGGTGGTTTTAAATAATATTAATTTGGATTTACTACTATTAATTTTGAGACAGTTTATTGTGAACCATTCATTGAGATATTCTAGTACTGCATTAACTTTATCATTTAAGTCTTTTTGATTGTCTGAGAATACAATAGCATTAGTATCGTCAGCGAATACTGTGAGCTTCACCTGTTGAGGTAGCTTGTTCATCACAGTATTTAGCAGATCATTAATAAAAATAATAAATAGAATAGGACCAAGTGTAGAACCTTGAGGTACCCCCGTCTTAACCTTGACAACTCTAGATTTGAAGATCTTATCGCACTTAGTGCGAACGGTACCCGATTGTTCGTAACTTTCCGTTTTGATCTCTACAAACATTTGCCTGTTACTTAGGTAAGATGTAAAAAGCTGCTTAGCTGCACCTCTCACACCATAGTGCTCCAACTTTTCAATGAGTATGTCGTGTCTGACAGCATCGAAAGCTGAACTCATATCCAGAAAAATACCAGCAACTCTTAGTTTATCATTAAGTTTGGTGACTACGTCACTTATTAAAGAGTTAATTGCATCTACCGTTCCCACATTCTTAAGGTAAGCGAACTGCCTCAGGTTTATTATTTTATTAGCACCAAGATGCTTAAGCAATCTAGTTTTTAATAGAATTTCAAATATTTTAGATTTAGTAGGTAACAGGGAAATTGGCCGGTACATTTTCGGATCTTGTTTTGAACCTTTTTTATAGATAGGAACAACTTTGGCAATTTTCAATTGATCTGGAAAAATGCCACCCAGTATACAGTGATTAAAAAAATTACTCAAAGGTTCAGCTAGAATATCTATGTTTTCCTTGATAACAGTAATGGGTACACCGTCATAGCCACACGAAAGTTTGGTTTTCATTTTCTTAACAACCTCAAAAACCTCCTTAGGGGTAACTAAGTCAATTATCATGTCATTTTCTATTCTTTTAGTATTTTGTTTGAGGGTTTTAAGGGCTGGGCCACAGTCGACACCATTCATACCGGAATCATAGTCAAATACAGTAGCAAATACATTTACAATATCCCTTGGATCAGAGATGATGGAGTCACTCATAGTTAAGGAGTGAGGTATTTTATCTCGTGATTTAATGTTTCTATGTTTGTTGATTATACGCCAAACATCCTTAGAAACATTGTCTGATTTTGCCAAAGCCGTCTGTACCGCCAATTTTTTTGCGTTCCTAATTACCCTCCTATATATGTTGATATATTTGTTTTTATAGTTAACCCAGGCGATGTCTAAATTACCTTTAACACAGATAAAACGCTTCATTCTACTTGATACCCTAATACCTTTGGAGACCCAATTTAAACCAGAGTTCTGTTTAGGTAGTATTTTAACTTTTTTCATTTTGAAACTATGTTGAAAATTTTCAGTAAATTTCGAAATAAATTTATTGATATACATTGTATTCAAGTTATTTGAATGTAATAATTCCCTAAATCTACAATTATTCGTTGCGTTAAAAGTTCTTCTATAAGTAGTTTTATATGTAGTATATTTGTTCTTAAAGGTATTATTATTGTATATTGAATTACAAATTAGGCCTGCATGACCATCTGCTAATCCATTATGGTCAACTAGACATTCAACTACATTATCATCTTCCAGATTTGTCAAAAAATTATCTATGCAAGAAAATACCTCTTTCCGTTTAAAAGTAATTGTATTGACTAATGGTCTAAAATTGTAACTCGTCAGAATATTTATGAAGTCAGCTTTTTTCTTATCGTCAGCAAGGAGGTCTATGTTGAAGTCTCCACAAATTAAGCACTTCCTATCGAAAAGGTGTTCCAATAGTCGCTCAAACATGTCCATAAAAGTTTCAAGATTATTGTTATAAGGACTGCGATAACAACAAAAAAGATGTACACCAGACTGAACATCTCTAACACCACAGACTTCAAAAGCGTCCCTTCTATACAATTTGTCACAAATAGCAGACTGTTCCTCACATTCCCTATCATTACGTGCAAGTATCAGAGAGCCTCCTCGCGATTTATTAACTCGAAAATTAAGAGAAACCAGTCTAAAGTTATGGAATTGAAATAACTTCGATAAAGGCTCGTTTAAAAAGTGTTCAGTTACGCAAACATAATGCAAAACATCTTTTAGCTCATCGATATACACTTCAAGTTCATTCTTCTTATTGCTAATACCACAGACATTCTGATGAAAAATGCTTAAGGGAAAATTATTACAAAATTTATAACACTTTCGACTTCTCGGGTTCATCAAAACATTGCCCTCGAAAAAACTCAGATGTGACACTACCCTGACTATTATTTTGTATAGTAGCAGAAACAGACACATATTCAGAGTCCGTCTGTGTGGTAACGCTCTTGTATTGCTTTTCAGTACATGTGATATAGTCAGTCTGCGCCGATGCATGACTATAACACTTGCGAGTTTATTTTACACTTGCGATTACATTAATACTAATTTAAAAAAATGTTTATTTCAATACAATATATGTACATACATATACATACATATAGATAGATAGATAGATGGATAGATGGATAGATGGATAGATGGATAGATAGATAGACAGATAGATAGATAGATAGATAGATAGATAGATAGATAGATAATTCTTTATTGTACAACAACAGATTTACAGTAGAACAAGTAGGGAGATCTTATGAACTGTTGATTCCACGTATGTATCCCGAATACGGCAATAGGCTCACCCCCTATTACGTGGGACCGAATACAATTATTGGTGACATATGGGTGTTAATTCACCTCTGCCTAAACCTCCAGGAATAAAGACGTGGCTGGAAGAAATCGCTTCAACGATAAGGCCGCTCATTGAACATTGTAACATCTTGTACGTTAACATAAAATAGGAGGTTAGGCAGAGGTGAATTAACACCCACATTACACCAATAATTGTATTCAGTCCCACGTAATAGAGGGTGAGCCTATTGTCGTATTCCGGGCACTATTGTTGACTTGAGCCATGCATCTGAGGCTGAGTCTGGGCTGTGTATATCTGTCTGATGTTAAACAGCCCTATCCCTTAGTCGCCTTGTACGACACCGCATGGGGTGGCCCTAATTCTACTCTGCCGGGAACCACGCGACAATATGTGTCTTCAATATTACTTTTTTTTTGTTTTTTAAACCATTATCTTTAATATTGTTTCAGATTGGCTTGGCCCTCGGCTCACCACTTGGTAATATAAAATTAGAATTTCAAAAAAACCCCCCCATACAAAAAATACATCAGAAAATAAAACGTGTTGGTACTGTTGGTAGCGTCTGTGGTATGGCGGTAGTGCATTCGACAACAACTCAGGAAGAGCGGGTTTATATCCCGCTCAGTGCAAATATTTATATGCATGAATACTATGCGTTTCAAATGAGTTGATAACTGTCATATTGACATTTTGATACGCGGCGATAACTTCATTGCATAAAGTAAGGTCAGCAAATACATTTTCATACTTCATTATTGCTTGACACTAATAATAGTACCTACCTAATATATTTCCGATTAAATATTTATAATGATTGTTGATCCAAATTCCCTTTTCAAGATAGGTAAGTACATACACAATAAGTAAGAAATTAAACTCAGTTCTTTTTTATAATGTTACGTGCACGGGGTACAATCAAATGCCGTTTACTCAACGAAGAGATTTATTAGCTCACCACAAACTAGACAATTAAACAAGTTCATTTCACAAAGTTCATTCTCGATATTTACCTATTGTTTGTTTTTATTCAAGAGAGTAGAGATTCAAGAGAGTTCCAGTTTGTTCTAATGACATGCAATTTTATTACAGGTTTCCAAATTGGAACCGTCTTTGCCCTTTTTCTCATTTTCTTTTTGCCTTTGGATCTTTTCTTTGGACCTTTGTCTTCGGTCATCTGCATTTCCTTATGGAGGGTTTGGACTTTTCGCCTCAAACCTGGATGTACCGCATGGGCTTAAACTGAAAACTTCGCCTGCTACGAGCTTTCTCGCTGCTGTGTTTACATATACTCGCCGAGGGATGCCGTGAGCTTACTTTAATTATATTTTAAATCTAAACTTCAAAATAACCTAAAAATGCATTGGTGACATAAGATCATATTGACATAGGAACTGATTGACCTAGCTTATAAAACTCTAATTTTAAATTTAAGGTTAGTTATACATTAGGATTGTATCCTTGCAACTATTTCTAAATGCACACTGGAGTGGACAATAAAACCTTAAACCTCACCGTTTGGTTTCATTTAGCTCACCTCCGGCAGATTAAAAGTTTCCAATCTCCGCTGATTATCCTAGGCATGTGTATCTCCAAGGCGCCCGAACTTTTATGGTAATGTACTTACAAACCAATTTTATTTCTATTTCTTTTAAATAGGAGATTACACACTTACTTTGTCACATTTAACTTGCTCCATTCAAGAGTAAACCAATAATAGGAGATACAGAGTGAAATAAATCATCATTTTTTTTAGTATTACATCTGGCCCTACTCGTCGCCCTACTCGAGAACCTACTCGTAGGTAGGTTGCTACTTTGTGTTGACGATTCTAGATTTTTCTATGCCAAGCGGTAGAGTACCTCGTCACTAACAATGCGTTTTTATTTCTTGAAGATTCGATTATTAGTTTTCGAGATATTGACGTCCGTCGTAACAATATTTATTTATTTTTAATCAGGCGGTAACACTTCGATGCCGCGTATTTCATCGTCATTACTATTATGAGAGTCGCTTGTTGCCGTGCTGTCATCTATACACATATAGACCAATTTATATACATAAATATATGCATTAAAAAAACTAAATGAAAAGAAAATAAATATGAAGTCGTTGTTACCATACACGTATGAACCTGTCCGACATGGAAATTTTGTTGTTAGCTGTACAATTTTGATGAGTACAGAATGAAGTTGCCGCGATCGCGATTATCTTCTCATTTGAAACGCATAGTAGGTCTATGCATTATTCGGAGTGTTAAGGCTCCGAGAGCATGTTAAGCCTTCGGTCTCGGTTGCCATGGGAACATCTATGGCACTCGTTACGGGTAGTTGCAGCCCTAAAGAGTCCAATAACTGGTCTAGCTACAAAGCTTATATATCGCCATTGTGTTTTGGAGGTCAGATAGCAGTCGCTTTACAGAAAACATCGAAGTTTAGCCAAATCACATATTGATAACTCACTTGTACTTTTCCACATTACTTTTAATATATGTTAGACCTGACCGCTTTCTTTTTTTTTTGTTTTTTATATAGAACACGTCAATTAGACTTCGCCTTGCCTGATAGTAAGCTGGAGGCAAAGTCTCAGAAAAGAGGGACACCATTACTTACACATACCGTGTGACAATGGTGACACTCAGCTTGACGGCCTCATCATATGCTTTTTCACGCCCCGCTTAAAGGACCCGGGACTGTAGGAAGAAGGAAACACGTGAGCTGGTAATTTTAAAAACCTTAGATATCACGAAAGGAGCCGGGCCCGATGGAATTCCACCCCTTTTCATTGTTTCGTGTGCCGGGAAGTTAATTTACCCACTTTTGACTATTTATAACACCTCTTTGCGGAGTGGTGTATTTCCCTCGGAATGGAAGGTGGCAAAGGTGGTCCCAATACATAAATCCAGTGAGGTTGACCTAATATCCAATTACAGACCCATTTCCATTTTATCATCGTTTGTAAAATATTTGAAACTTTGATATGCCCTTATATGCAGAATCACCTAAAAATGTATTTGAGCGTTGATCAGCATGGATTTGTAGCAAAACGGTCGTCAAATACGAACTTGGTGCCTTTCACGGAGAATTTGATCAATGTTATCGACTCAGGCCATCAAACTGATGTCATCTACACTGACTTCAGCAAAGCTTTCGATAAGGTCTCCCATCCAATACTAATAGCTAAATTACGAGCCTATGGGATTTGTGGTTCATTGCTTGGATGGCTGACATCGTACTTATCTGACAGGGAATTCTTTGTAGTAGTAAATGGCTATCAATCAGTTTTAAAAAATATTACATCTGGGGTTCCCCAAGGGTCGCATCTGGGCCCAACCTTGTTCAATTTTTTCATTAATGATGTTCCTAATTGTTTCCGGCACTCACTGGCTTATCTATATGCGGACGATTTAAAATTCTCAAAAACCATCAGGTCCATTGATGACGCAAGATTTCTTCAGTCCGACATAAATAGACTTGTCGAATGGTGTGACTCTAACAAAATACAACTAAACACAGACAAATGTAAGCACATTAAATACACTAGAAATCATAACATTGTTAGCTTTGATTATTACATAAAAAACACAAAAATTGATGAATTAGACACCATTAGAGACCTTGGAGTGCTATTTGACACAAAATTAACATTTACGCCGCATATAGATAATACTGTAAAAAGGGCTTCTAAAATGCTTGGTTTCGTTCTAAGAACATGCAAGAGCTTTCACAAAAATTCGACTAAAATCCTACTATACAGCACTCTTATTAGGAGCATTCTTGAATACTGCAGTGTGGTATGGCGGCCACACTATGCGACGCAATCGTTAAAATTGGAACGTGTACAAAAGCGTTTTCTCTATCATCTAGCGTTTTCTAATGGCGTGGCAAAAAGAATCCGCTTCTATGATCGTAGACTTAAGCATTTTAATATTAATCTTCTTTCCAATAGACTGAAATCTAATGATGCAGTATTCGCCTCTAAATGTCTCAACAACAAAATTGACAGCTCCCCTCTACTGGGCCTTTTCAGGTTTCGCGTACCCTCTAGGATCCCGCGCAAACCAGTCACACCACTGTGTCCACCCTTAAGACGAACCGTTCTCGGTGCAAATTCTCCTTATGCAAGGTTGAGTAGAATAATGAACTGTTGTAGCCATCTGGTTGACGTCCACTTCGATTCGCATCGCAAACAGAAGTCAACTTATGACTCGCTGCCAGAACTAACTTAGTTTCTTAATTTTTTTTTTTTATTTTTATACCTATAGTTTTCTTTTTTAATATAAAAGAAGTTACTACCACTGAGTTTGTAACTCGGACAATCACATTGTGTTGCTGTGATAGTATGTAAGCTCTTTTTTTAAAATGTTGTTTTTGAGTGATGTGTCTACTTATAAGTGGTTGTTACATAAGGAATTGCTACCTTTATAATATTTGTTTATAACATGTACAATGTAAACAACTGTTGGTGGACCAATAAATAAATAAATAAATTCCAGGCCTTAATGGTGCGACAGAGGAAAGAGTCTCCGAACCGCTGGTTTCGCCGGTTTAAACGTTTGAAGATGCCGTAAGGCGAAACCGGTCAGGTCTAACAAATAATAAAAGTAATGTGGAAAAGTACAAGTGAATTCTCAATATGTGTAACAACAAATTCCACCAAGTGCCATCAATCTACAGTATAAATAGATTAGCCAGATCCGCAGTTACACAGGTAAAGTAGACCCCAGACTTCGAGGGGAAAACTTTGGATGCGACTGGCATTAACTCTAAGATGTAGAAGGCAAACATCTATAGCAGTCGTTATACCTATCTATATTTGGTGAATTGACCCACAGCCCACACAGAAAGTCTCATGAATCTGTCTCGGTTTTACATTTATTGCTTTTTATAACTAATTTTCCAATGTATTACGATATTTTTCATTCTTTTTCAATAATTAGCTTCATTAAAAACAAAATTTATTAATGTAAATATGAGGATAGATTTAAAATTCATTAAGTGTAAACAGATAAATAAATAAGAGACTTTATAATTAAAAAAATCGAGGAGATAGGACGCGGCGGTATTTCCGGCCAATTGGATCCGACCGACTGGGGAAGTACCTCCGCCCTACAGAATACCACAGTTATTATAACTTCATGTTGTGTTCCCAGCGGTGAGTAGAGTAGAGGTGACCAGAGTTCACTGTAGAATTTGTGCTGTCAGTGGGATGACTAAAGGCTTGTCCTGCTTCGTCCTCTACACTGACGGCACAGAAACTCTGTGCTTACAGGGTCGGCGGCGCGAGTGTGGCTTCTCTGGTGTTACACACGTCCATAGGCCACGGTAACTACTTTCCATCAGGTGGGCCGTGTACTTGTCTGCCACCTAAGTGGTATAAAAAAAATATGATTCCAAGATTTTCGATCGAGTTCGAGAGGGGTTGTGGTCTGTCAATTTTGACGTCATAATAAAAGCTCAACTAGCTCTCCAGCCAAGATAGGTAAGCTAGATGAGCATTTATTTTGAGTTTCTTTACATCTGTCAATATCGCGCAAACTGCTTGGACGTTCAGCTCAGAGTTGAGGCTCAGCCGAAACGACGTGCGGCCGAGGTAACCCGAGCAACATCCACACCACCCGAAGCGTTGACTCTCGAGACTGCTTCGCGAGCCATGCTGGGCCGTTGTGGTGTAGACTAGTCAGCTCGTGGTTGCCAAGACGCTGTGCTCGACGCTGCAGTGCAATTCTCTAATCAATCAGTGTCCGACTATAATAAAGATTGTTATTGGTCCATCTAAGTTTAAAGAGATAGACATTCAAACCGTAGTGTCACAAAATATTATCGAGAACCTCATGTCAATCAATCAACTAGCCCATCGCAGTCCACGGACATAGGCCTCTCCCAATGTTGGGAGGCTTTGGCCTACTGTTTCCACGCTGGCCAGACGGGTTGGTACAGGGTTTTATTTCGAGTTTTCCTTCTCTCGCAGTGATATCGTCTGCGTATGTTTCCGTTAGTCGCCTCTTACGACACCCTTCGGATGAGATAGCGTGGTGATACTTGTATTCTTTCTCAGTCACCACACAGATCGACACGAGAACCTCATGTATGTAAGGAAAAATGTTTCAAAGCTCTCAAGAGCTTGTGACCGGCATAACATAACATAAATACCAGACACAAAAAACAATTTTGTAGTCTGTGGTAGTCAATTTGAAAAAATAAATTGTTATTCATTCCAGGGCAACTGTATACGCTATTTTAACAAGCTCCCTAATATAATTAGGGATTTACTTTTTGTCATTATGTATAATTATAGAACTATAGGTAAGTTTATATTATATAAGTATATATTATACGAATATATATAAGTACCTAATATATTTAAAAGTATGTGTATGAATTCCTTATGTATTATAGTGTGTATGTATAATGTATGTATTATTATTGTGAACATAGATAATATGATAATAAATGGATTATTATTTTGCCTGCACCTACCTCAATGTATCTCTGCATCACTCTAAGGTTGACTGTTAGATAATGCCTTTGGCATTAAGTCCGCCTTTGTACAAAATTACTGTGCATAAAGTTGAATAAATTAATAAATAAATTTACCTGTGGATAAATTTTATAAAATAGTGAGAGAACGTGAATTGTGCCAGAAAGGCTATTATAAAATCCAAGAATACTTGGATGATAAACAAGCTTGGAAATGAGCTGTTTGCTCAACTATGCTACTCAAGTAAATTTTGTATTTAGATTAGATAGGATAAGCGTATGTTTGTAAATAGACCAAAAAAAATGCTCACTGAGTTTCCTGCCGGAGTCTTCTCAGGTCAAAGCCGCGTTTCGAACCAGTGATCCATTTGCTAAACTGGTTTTGATGTTTCCTTTTTTAATGACGTTTTGTAAGTGCTGATTTAATGGTCTATGCAGAATAAATGATTTTTGACTTTGACTTCTCTAGTGACGTCACCCACGCTGACTAATAACAATACATATTAAGGCTGTCACAGCGCTGTGCTCGTCGCTAAAATCTTAGAACATTGCATACCTGTCCCGCTTAGTTATTATATTTTTTGTAATATAGGTCTCGGCGGCGATTCAAATGCGGAAGCATCGCTAGACTTCGCGGCTGGAATCAGTGGTTCAGGTGATGGAGGTGGGTATTCAAGTTCATTAAACGGCAGACAAATTACCTAAATCATTAATAAAAGCAACATAGACATGAGTTAATGTATCCACAGTTACCTAAATCATTATTAAAAACAACATTGACATGAGTCAATGTATACACAGTTACCTAAATCATTATTAAAAGCAACATTAACATGAGTCAATGTATACATAGTTACCAAAATCATTATTAAAATCAACATTGACATGAGTCAATGTATACACAGTTACGTAAATCATTATTAAAAACAACATTGACACGAGTCAATGTATACACAGTTACGTAAATCATTATTATAAGCAACATTTACATGATTCAATGTGTACATAGTTACCTAAATCATTATTACAAGCAACATTGACATGATTCAATCCATACACAGTTACCTAAATCATTATTAAAAGCAACATTGACGCATATTTGGAACCCTAAAATTATTAATTACTTAATTAAGTATTATGAACTAAAAAGTCAAATACATTTCAGGAGGCAAGCTGGCTGCTGAAGGCGCCGTCTCAGACTCCCAAGATGCTGCGGCTGACGCCATTGTATCAAGTGAAGGAGGTTTGTAAACTATAGTTGCGGCACGCTATGATGGCCATTTTGTCACAACTGGTTTTGCTTGTTTTCTCATTTTTGTTTGTGTGAAGTTTATATTCTTCTGTGCCAGTCTCGTCATATTTTTCTTTAGCATCAAACCGTTCGTTTATTTATTTATATTTTATTGTACACATAAATTACATTTATATAAAAAGATGAGATGTAATGTACAAAGGCGAGCTTAACTCAAAGTTGAGTTCTCTTCCAGCAAACCCGGGAGTGCACAGAGGAATTGCTATACGAGAGGCTAAGTCTAGTGCACAATCACAACAATTCGTTGTCCGATATTAAGCGCACCACCAAAGAGAAAACGAGCAAAACCAGTTTGACACGACTGGTTGTGCTCCTTTTTATTTTATTTTATTTATTATATTCTTTATTGTACGCCAATTACAATATTCATATTCCAGAAATTGAGAAGACAAGAGCAGTACAAAGGGCGGCCTTATCGCTTTACACAATTTCTTCCAGGCAACCTTTGGATGGAAATGTATGTTGGTTGGAGTATTTGGGAGTTGTTGGCGTTTAATAACAAATAATGTAATCTACGTAGGATTTTAAATCTGACCAAGACCGAATTCAATGATTGGTGAAATGTGGATGTTAATGCACAGTATGTATGTATGCATTTTAGGAGCCAACGCCGCTGCACAAAAAGGTGTATCAAGCAGCCAAAATGCTCGAGCCAGTCTCGAAGCTAACGCCAGCGCGGGTGCTTCTAGTGATGGAGGTTCGTAGTTCCTCTGAACATCCCAACTCCATTAGGATCAGCTTCCTGTCTAACTACAACAGCCTATCTTCTGTATTTTCCGTGAAGCGACGGCCACATGACCTCCACAACATTCAAGGGATATCGAAATTCGGTACTTCGGCCAACCACTTCGACTTTTAAAGGAGGTAGGACACGACAATTGAGCAGTCCGACTGGAGAAGTACCTCCACCCTACAGAATACCGCGGTCATAATAACCTCGTGTTGTGTTACCGGCGGTGAGTAGGGTAGCCAGAGCTCAATGAAGAGTTTTTGTGCTATCAGTGAGAAGACCAAAAGCTTGTCCTGCTTTGTCTTTTACACTGGTGGTACAAAAACTCTCTGTGCTTACAGTGTTGGCTCCCTTGGTTTTGCACACGTCCATAGGCCACGGTAATCACTTTCCATCAGGTGGGCAACGGCCCACCTGATGGAAAGTGTTTGTCTGTCACCTGTGTGGTATTTTAAAAAAACTAGACATTTATCCATGAAGCCTGGCGGTTTTCTTATATCGTGATCGCACCAGCGAAGACTGTCTTGCATTTTATCTGCGATGTCACAGACATGAAGGCTTCCACAGATGCGAGATTTCTTCACGCGATCTTTAGACGTGACTCCGCACATCCACATCATTATTTCCATCTCTGTCGCACGCAGTTCCTGCTTGTGTCGCTCCAGCAGCAGCTGCGCCTCGCAGCCGTGTAAAAGGACAGGTGCTAATTATAGACCTGTCCTTTCAATTTGACTAGCATTTTGGGTAGTCAGCTTACGCCACTTAGCTCACGCAGCGGCTCTTCTTTCTCAGGATGTGATGGCGGTACTGATGGCGGGTCTTCAGTGAACCAAAGTGGGGATGCCGCTGTCGAAGGTGGTGCCAGTAGCAGCAGCAACCTAGAAGCTAGCAGTCGTTCAGGTAATAAAATAATGTACTTGGGGGAGTAAGTGCTCATGGGGTGGTGCACTCACTGTTCGGTACACGATCAGTGCTTTAAGTTACCTAGACGCGGTTGACATTTGGATGGGTCGCCATAATAAGAGACAACGGTACAGAACAGCAACTCTCAGCAACTCTATCAAGAACCAAATCAGTCGGGGACTCTTTTCTTTGCCGCACTATAAAGTCTTGGAACTCTTCAACAGCACATGTGTTTCCCTCTTCCTATACTCCCGGATCCTTTAAGCGGCGCGTACACAAGCATCTGATGAGACCATCAAGCTAAGGGCTACCTTGTAACACTGTTGGTGTCTGCAACTGGACCTCTTTCCTGAAACTTTCACCAACTATGATTTTCAGTACCACGAAAGAGGGGGCGAGTCATTGGATGGTTTACTGTCGGATAAAGATCAGCTCTATCCCTTAGTCGCCTTCTACGACACCCACGGGAAGAGATCTGGTGGCTCCTATTCTATTGCACCGGAAACCAAGTTCTAAAATGACTCCTTATTTTACAGATATAGAAGCAGGTCAATCAAGTGCCATTACTGCGGTGAGTTTTTAAGTTATTTATGGTAGGTGTCTAAAGAGTAAATACCGCGGTAGCCTAGTGGTATGAGTAATGAACTGCTGAGACGAGGTCTCCGGTTCGATCCCAGGTTTTACCATGGCACAATAACTTTTCGAAGTTATGTGTGTGTTTTTCGCAGGTTTATAAGTGCCCGGTTAATGGCAATAGGCTCGCCACTTATTACATTGGGACTTAAACATAAACTGGCAAAATGTGGGTGCTAGCACCTCTGCCTACCCCTTCGGGGATATAGACGTGAGTTTATGTTATATGTTATGTTATGTCTAAAGACTTCTATAAGCCAAATCGAGATCCTCAGAACCCAAACGGTTTTGCGATAATGAAGAGATCCAGCATATGTGCTGCCGTTTTCCGCTCGACAAGGAGGCGGCGGAGCGAATTTGGAGGTGACTCAGGTCTCCCCCGGCTCGAACCTCGCAATACGCGGAGATGACTCGCGTATCGGAGGTCATTCAATGACCTCCACCTTTCGTGAGCGCGGGCTTGCAGGTAACATGTAGCACCACCTGTTACCCTAGCAGAAGCAGCTCTTGGCGGCGGTGTGCTCCCGCCATCCGGTGCGAGATGGAGATGATCTCACACCCGAGGGGGCCAGCGTCAGGTGGCCCTTGGTCAGCCGGGGTGTGAGGGATATGCCAATGGCAATCTTACTACTTACTTCGTAAGACATGACAAAGACGGCGTGCGGTTTTAATCGGTTGGAGTTCGACATAACAGTCAACTCGGAAAATAACACCCCTCGTGATAGAATCCGTATCTCATTGCATTTAACATCATAATCCGTGTATCTCAATACAGCAAGAGAAAGCTGGCACCGGTGTGCGATCAGGGGGTGAAACGGGAAGTAGCGTCAGCACAGGCTTTCAGAAGAGCGTCAACGTGGACGGCAACAAGAGGGCTGCAGGTGACGTCAACGGCCGTGCTGCTGCGGACGCTGATGCAAGTAAGATTCGTTGACTTTTTTTTGTGGTTTGGGTTTGGGAGCGGATTGTTGGGTTTTTATCCCACACGAGGTAATAAAGCTGGTGGGAGATTTCCAGTTATTTTGGTAGAAATAGGACTGTCCTTGAGATTGGTGATTTGTTAAAATTAAATGATAGGCAATAATGTTTTATTCGTGATACTTAAAAAAAAAAAAATTGCAACCGCTTGCTTACTAATATTCCCTCTAACCCCTCCAGCTGAGATAAATAGCTATGTGCTAGGAGTGGGTTCACGTGGGTAGTGTAATGGTCAGGATTTGAACCCGAGACAATTACGATTTGGATCGCTAGGTCGACTCCCTAACCACTTAGCTACCGACTCGCGACGCTTATTATTATTTATGTTACGCCAGTGAAGGTAATATTTTACGCGCGTATTTCATACATACGTACGTACGTATGTATTCATTCATCTGCCAAGTGTTATAACTCGACTCAAATGCGTTACAAAAACGGAAAAGTGACGTGATTTAATTTTGAAATTAATTTATTTCCCCACTCAGATGCAGATAGTGTAGTAGTACAGAAGAAGTTATGGTTTAATTTTAAATTAATTTCAGGTGCAGACAGCGCTGTCGGTGCGAGCAAATCTGGCGCCATTACAGCGGTGAGTTTTGAACTTCTTAAGTCTATTCGGGTCCATTCCCATGATAGGGTAGCAGCTGGAATTTGTTTCTAAAAATAGTTGTCAGAAGGCTCTCGTGCAGCCACGCGATGTCTCGCGGCACCTGTGACCTCTCCTTTACCTTCAAATGACTATGAACTTTTTCTCCCGCAGATAAGATTCAAAATAGGTTATTATTTAACTACCTTGTTTCAAAATATTTCGCCTCAAGAAGCCACTGCCGGCTGCGGAATCGGCTGCATGAGCAATATACAAAATATACAATGAAAATACTTTCTTAAATCCTTACGATCCAAGTTGATTAATCATTTTTACCTATCATGAATAATTTATAAAAAAGGATTTTTATCTCTATCTCAACACAGCAAGATAAAACTGACACTGGCGTGCAATCAGGGGGTGAAACGGGAAGTAGCGTCAGCACAGGCTTTCAGAAGAGCGTCGACGTTGGAGGCCCTCAAAAAACTGCTGCCGATTGCAGTGACAGTGCTGCCGTGGATGCTGATGCAAGTAAGTTTCTTACAATTTCTTTTTACCTCGTAAAATCTCGGTCAATATCTAAATTTTCTTTTCAAACATTTTTGTTTATAACAAATCGTTCTTCGTAAATGAAAACCAAACCCTCTTTTGGGGATTTCCAAAAATATATTAGAACCAAAATTAGGTTATTTTAATTTTTGCCAAGTTTTCTAACTGTCAACTATTTTATTTAACTAATATATGTTCTCCATTTAGATGCAGATAGTGGTGTCGGGGCAAGTAAATCTAGTGCCATTACTGCGGTAAGTTTTTAACCACGCAAGGCCTGAGCCTGCTCAATTCTCTAAGAAGACAGCGTCGAGCTAGCGCTACAGCCGACCTTGAAAGAATTATTTATCATTGGTCATTTCCGTGGACGAGTCAGGGACTCTGTGATCCCCACACCCGAGGAGAGGGCCAGATCGAGAGAGATGGCCTTGGGTCGGCCGGGGTGCGAGGGATATGCCTGTTAACCTCACCTTCGGCAACCAAAAACGACCCACAGGCGGCGTGCGTTTTGGTCGGTTCGAGTCCGATATAACCTCTTCTACCGCCTCCGATGGAGGGGTATCGGTGGGGATTCTGCGCACGTAAAAAAAAGGTCAAGGTCGGTCACAACGCTGTGCCTGACGCTGTTTGCTAAGAGAATTGCACAACAGGACCTCATCACTCGTAATGGCTCAATATAAATACGTCATGGCCTTTATTCCCGGAGGGTTAGGAAGACGTGAGTTAACAACCACATTACACCAATCATTGAATTCAGTCCCACGTAATGTGGGTGTATTGCCGTCTTTCGGGCACTATTGTTAGCTCAAGCCATGAGACTGAGTCTGGGCTATATATATCTGTCTGATGTTAAACAGCTCTATCCCTTAGTCGCCTTGTACGACCGCATGGGAAATGGGGTGGTCCAAATTCTACTCTGCCGGGAACCACACGAGCCTTCATACGATACCTATTTATCTATTTTGTGCCTCAACAACTATAATTTCTGTTTCTCAACACAGCAAGATAAAGCTGACGCCGGTGTGCGATCAGGGGGTGAAACTGGAAGTAGCGTCAGCACAGGCTTTCAAAAGAGCGTCAACGTTGAAGGCAGTGGAAGAACTGCGGCTGGTGCCAGCGGCGGTGCTGCCGCGGATGCTGACGCAAGTGAGTTTCCAAAAAATTTTTCATCTTTTGAATAATTCATAGAAGGTATTTCACAGGACACGGCGGTATTTCCGCCCAATTGAGCAGTCCGACTGGGGAAGTACCTCCATCCTACAGAATACCACGGTCATAATAACTTCATGTTGTGTTCCTGGCGGTGAGTAGGGTAGCCAGAGCTCACTGGAGAATTCGTGCTGTCAGTTTGAAGACTAGACTACTCTTCCAAACTGACGGCACAGAAAGTCTGTGCTTACAGGGTCGGCATCGCGAGTGTGGCTTCTCTGTTGTTACACACGTCCATAGGCCATGGTAACCACTTTCCATCAAGTGGGCCGTGTGCTTGTCACCTAAGTGGTATTATAAAAGAAAAAAAAGAAGCTTTTATAATTTGCAGTTCAATATTAATTTCTCTACTCAGATGCAGACAGTACTGTCGAGGCGGGTCAGTCCGGCGCCATTACTGCGGTGAGTTTTTTACCTTGTAAGGTCGGCGTGAAAAAATACTTTATTAGCAACATAAATATACGATAATTGGTTCGATCATGATAGCAAAAGTATACACTCGGTTGCATACTATTAACTCGACTACGGCGAAGCAAAAGGAGGGTTATAATTTTGACAAGCTATGTATGTATGTATGTGGGTTCATCTGTTCCCTCATAGCTCCTAAACTACTTATTAGAACTGGACAAATGAGGTATCAATAGAAGCGTTTTAGTCGTCCGCTGGTTATAGGCTGTAAGACGTATCACTGAATCTAATTTAGCGCCCTCTAGCGGTCATAAAGTATTGTGTTAAAAAATAAACTTAAAATAAATATACCGTGTTTATTCGTACCATCATCTGAAAGGGCTTAATTAGCACATTACGAATATGTATATAATATAGGTGTTGCTTGCCCCAAAATAATATAAATAAAAAAAATACTTTAAAACTAAAACCCTTTTACCTTTTAAAAATAAAACATTTTCGTAGAATGTATTGTTTTGTTATATCTACTAAGTGGCATGCGACCACGCCTCGATATTTTTTTGTTTAATACTTTTGAAGCGTGATTTTTCAGTAGTCGGATTTTAGTTTTATTTGATTTCAAAATTCAATTCCACCAAGTGCCATCTCATCAACAGTTTCTATAGTCACAATATAAAATTGGCGCCAGTGTGCTATCGGGGGGTGAAACGGGAATAGCATCTGCACAGTTTTGATCCTTGTGAGGCCCGCGAAAGCATTTTGTGTCGCACAATAATAATTTCTGTTTTTCAACACAGCAAGAGGGAGCTGGCGCTGGTGTGCGAACAGGGGGTGAAACGGGAAGTAACGTCAGCACAGGCTTTCAAAAGAACGTCCAAGGCAGTGGAAGAACTGCTACTAATGCTGCAGCTGATTGCGATGGAGGCGCCGACGTGGACGCTGACGCAGGTCAGATACCTGCTTTTGTTATTAATTTTTTTTTTGTATCTTTTCCTTAATGCTATTAAATTTTGGCCGCGTGGTTCCCGGCAGAGTAGAATTTTAACCACCCCATCTCTTCCTTATGCGTTGTCGTACAAGGCAACTAAGGGATAGGGCTGTTTAACATCAGACAGATATATACAGCCCAGACTCAGCCTCAGATACATATCTTGAGACAACAATAGTGCCCGGAATACGGCAATTGACTCACCCTCTACTAAGTGGAACCGAATTTAATGATTAGTGAAATATGGGTATCCCTCCGGGGTATAAAGGCGTGATTATATAGTATGTATTGTAATGCTATTTAATAAGTAGAATAGTATCTGCTTATAATGACAACAAAGGAAAGTACCCTCACGTTATAAAAAGTGGAAGTCATTAACGATGCAGGTATTCTTGTAAGGGCAACCGGGCTTTTTGTTGCTGATTTTTTTATACAACTTAGGTGGCAGACAAGCACACAACTCACCTGATAGCAAAGTGGTTACCGTGGCCTGTGGACCAACCCTGCATGCACAGAGAGTTTCTGTGCCGTCAGTGCAAAAGATACAATCAGGTTAATCCTTTGATCTTCCCACTGACAACACAAAAACGCTCCAAAGAACTCTGGCTACCCAACTCACCACCGGGAACATAACACGAGGTTTTTATGATACCACTTAAGTGGCAGACAAGCTCACGACCTACCTAATAGAAAGTGGTAGTATGAGGAGGTAGGACACGGCGGTACTTCCGCCCAATTGAGCAGTCCGACTAGGGAAGAACCTCCGCCCTACAGAACACCGCGGTTATTATAACTTCATGTTGTGTTCCCAGCGGTGAGTAGGGTAGCCAGAGCTCACTGGAGAATTTGTGCTGTCAGTGGGATGACTAAAGGCTTGCCGTGCTTTGTCCTCTACACTGACGGCACAGAAACTCGGCAGCGCGAGTGTGGCTTCTCTGGTGTTACACACGTCCATAGGCCACGGTAACCACTTTCCATCAGGTGGGCCGTGCGCTTGTCTGCCACCTAAGTGGTATAAAAAAAAGTGGTTACCATGGCCTATGGACGTGTGCAACACTAGAAGCGTTACACTCGCGCTGTCGACCATTAAAAAACCTTCTTATACCCATCTTGAAGAACCACATATTGTAGGCAGTTGCTTGGGAGAACCACAGCAAGGAGTCCTACTGTAGCCTGTAGCAAGAATTCATAGTACCTACTGATACCATTTAGTGCAGTTATTTGTTTTATTTATTTATTTTTATGAACAACTAGCTGACCCACCCCAGCTTCGCACGGGGTATACGTGGGGCGCACTATAAGTTTCCGGAATGAATATGAAAAAATACTATTAAAGGTACAAAATTAATTTATTGTTTTTCAAAATAATCTCCCTTGGCGTCTATGCACTTTTTCATTCGATCAAACCAGTTTTGAAAACTTTTGTGCCACTCCTCTGTGGTGACCTCTGAAACGTGTTTTTCATACTCCTCGACAGCCTCTTCTGGTGATGAAAATCGTTGGCCGCGTAATTGGTTCTTAATTTTTGGGAACAGATAAAAGTCACAAGGTGCCAGGTCGGGACTGTATGCAGGATGACTCATGAGTTCTACATTTTTCGCCTTCAAAAAGTCGTTTGTCTGTCTGGCCGTGTGAGAACTAGCATTGTCGTGGTGCAGGATGATACGGCATTTACGGTTATTTTTACGGAGTTCGTCAATAACTTCCGGCAAACAAATGGTCGTGTACCAGTCACTATTCACAGTACGACGATTTTCTAAAGCAACAGTAGCCACGTGTCCAGTTTTATTAAAAAAAGAAGCAATCATCCGCTTAGATGCACTTTTCACGCGCGCCACTTTGGTTGGTTTCGGCTCATCTTGAAAGACCCTTACGCTCGATTGCTGCTTTGTTTTGGGATCGTAGCAATAAATCCATGTTTCGTCACCTGTTACTATGTCCCACACCAAATTTGACGCACCTTCGTTGAATCTGGTAAGCATGGCACTGCACCAAGTGACGCGGTCCGTTTTTTGATCCTCGGTCAAGTTATGTGGGATCCACCGCGAGCACAGCTTTCTCACACCCAAATGTTTGTGTAGGATTGATTGTATTTGACTCATGCCTATTTCTAAGGATGCGCGAATTTCATGGTAGGTCACATGCCTGTCTGTTTCAATCATACGGCGCACAACATCGATGTTTTTGTTGGTCACAGCGGTGGACGGCCGACCATCGCGAGATTCGTTACTGAGATTGATACGACCACGCTTGAATTCTGCAAACCAGCTATAAACAGTTGTCTTGCATGGAGCTTCATCGCCAAAAGCTGTTTCAAGCCGAGCGATGCTCTGTTGAGCCGTCAAATTACACTTAAAATCGTAGAAAATCATACTACGAAAATTTTCCCGAGTTAAATCCATGTTGATGCAGACACACAATTTTTTAAAAGGCGCCACAAGGTAAAAACAAAAGACAGTCAGATGAAACAAACTGTATTCTACAGCCAAAGAGTTCTATTTTCAAATGTTGTAATAAATTTTTAAATATTGTTTATGTAAGTGGCCAGTTCTGGAAACTTTTAGTGTAACCTATGTAGTATGAAGCTTCATATCCCTTTGAGCCCGTATGTTTTAGTCTTCAAAATATGTATGAAAAATTGCCGGATTTGTCAACATTTATTATCAATGCTCCGCTCCCTTAAGTAGTAGCTTGATGATATATAGCCTAAAACCTTCCTCGATAAATGGACTACCCAACACTGAAAGAATCATTCAATCGGACCAGTAGTTCCAGAGATTAACGCGTTCAAACAAACAAACAAACTCTGCAGCTTTATAATATTAGTATAGACTAGCTGACCCACCCCAGCTTCGCCCGGGGTATAGTATGAAGCTTCATATCCCTTTGAGCCCGTATGTTTTAGTCTTCAAAATATGTATGAAAAATTTCCGGATTTGTCAACATTTATTATCAATGCTCCGCTCCCTTAAGTAGTAGCGTGATGATATATAGCCTAAAACCTTCCTCAATAAATGGACTACCCAACACTGAAAGAATCATTCAATCGGACCAGTAGTTCCAGAGATTAGCGCGTTCAAACAAACAAACGAACTCTGCAGCTTTATAATATTAGTATAGATTACAGTATTTACATATTTCGTTTACTTAGTAATGCCACATAAACTCATTTGAGTTTTTCTGGGCATCATTATCATCGACATTCAGTACAGTCTTCGTAATATATTTTTCACATTGATCACACTTTTTAGTCATTGTGGGTGGTTGATCATTCAACACAATCAACAACACAAAGCACTAATAATTACGAGAATATGCCAATCAGAGAAATGACCTACACACGTCTATTCACAATGTTTATTATTGTGTTTGTTATTAGTTACTATAATCCATCCGTACAATAATTTCGGCCAGCTCTGTTCAGCTATTTAAACATAATTTCGGTAGTGTAGTTTCATAAATCGATAAATTACTTGCAGAGGGCGCTGTGGCAGCTAATAACGCCATTAATGCGGTGAGTACCCAATTACGTATGCAAGGAAGTCTGTGACATCTTTGTGCATTAACCACAATAAAGCAGGGCCCCGATTCTGTCAATTTTATGTCATAACTAGCTGACCCGACAAACGTTGTTTTGCCATGTTAAGAAAAATTAGGGTGGACTACCCTTAACATTTAGGGGGATGAAAAATAGATGTTGGCCGATTCTCAGACCTACTCAATATGCTCACAAAATTTCATGAGAATCGGTCAAGCCGTTTCGGAGTACGGGAACGAACATTGAACGAACGAGAATTTTATATATAAGATAGAACCATTGTCGATACACTGACACTGCCAACAATGTCATTAAATTTCATACTTTATTGTGATGCCGTTAGAGTCTACATTTAAATGGCATCTTGTAGAGTGAATGTAAAGATATAATGAACTCCTTTCATTGAATTGTAGACTTTAAAACTATGCAATGTAGTCAAAAATAGAATGGCATTTTTGTCTTTCTATTTTTCTAAAATATTTCTATCTTTCTATTTAGTTTTTTTCTGTATCCTCAGGAAGACAGGGTTGGCGCTGGTGTGCAGTCCGCGGCTGAAGGGGGCACCGCCGTTGGCGCAGGAGTTCAGAAGTCTGTCGATGTTAGCGGCGATGCTACCACCTCTGTCAGAGGGGGCGCTGGTGTCAGCGGTGGTAAGTTTTGGCTTAAACAACTTAGGTAGCCGATAACCCCACGGCCCACCTGATGGAAAGTGTTTACAGTGAACTATCGGCGTGTGTAACACTGGGAGAGTCACACTCGTACTGCCGACCCTGTAAGCGTAGTTTCTGTGCCGTCAGTGCAGAATACAAAGCAGCACAAGTCTTCCCACTGACAGCACAAAAACTCCAGTGAGCTCTGGCTACCATACTCACCGCCGGGAACACAACACGAGGTAATTATAAACGCGGTGTTCTGTAGGGAGGAGGTACTTCCCCAGTCGGACTGCTTCCAGTAGAAGTTCGTATAGCTTAAATGGAAAAAAAGGTATGTTCAAGACTGGACTTGCACATATTATGTAAATACTATACTGCTAACCAACCCAATGTACCTGTCTTATGCAAATAAAATGAATGAAGTTATGTGTGTATTTATCGCAGGTTTATAAGTGCCCGGTTAATGGCAATAGGCTCGCCACCTATTACATTGGGAGCTAAACATAAAATGGCAAAATGTGGGTCAACCTCTGCTTACCCCTTCGGGGATACAGGCGTGAGTTTATGTTGTTATGTTGAATACTCTTTAGTTCGGAAAAAATAAGTGTCCAATATGGGTCCCGCGACTGGTCATCTACAGAAGGAATGCGCCGACCAAACTGAGCTACTCAGACACGTCTAGACATTAGAAATTCTACACTTTATTCCCCCTGTAAGGGAGGATCGCGGGTTTGAATCCTGCCTGGGCCTTTTAATTTATTTCATCCTAATCAATTTGAATAGTTAGCATATTAAATGCTTTAAAATTTAATTCAATAGTTTGAGCGGAGTCATCAAATATCAATGTTTAAAAATGATTGCAATATCAGTCATTGCCTACGATAACATAACATAAAGACAACAAAAAAAAACATAAATGAAACAATGCTAGCACCCACATTTTGCCAGTTTATGTTTAGGTCCCAATGTAATAGGTGACAAGCTTATTGCCATTAACCGGGCACTAATAAGCCTGCGATAAATACACACAAAACTTCGAAAAGCATCGAAAAGTCATTGGTGTGTGCCATGGTAAAACCTGTGATCGAACCAGAGACCTTGCCTCAGCAGTCCATTACCGCGGTTAGTCTTTTAGTTGATTACGATGGTTCGTGCGAGTATCGGTAAATGGCTCTCAACCGTCGCTGTAAGACGGATATATGTTTAGAGGAATTAGGATGGTTTCGGGCTGCGCAGATGCGTGGGCGGCCGGCGCCTCCTTCTGCGAGCAAGTAATGCTCGTGAAGGAGGAGGCGGGGCGGGAGCGGCTGTGGGAGCGACGAAGGATCGCAAGCCAAGCTGCCCGCGTACGAAGGCAACTCGGGCGTCGGAGGTCGCAGACGCAGGCCGCGGTTTTCCGGGAACGAGTTGGGGACTCTGTAGTCCCCACACACCCGAGAAAAGGGCCAGATCGTGAGAGATGGCCCTGGGTCGGCTAGGGTGCGAGGGATATGCCTGTCAACCTCACCTTCGGCAACCAAAACGACCCACAGGCGGCGTGCGTTTTAGTCGGTTCGAGTCCGACATAACCTCCTCCACCGGCTCCGGTGGGGGAGTACCGTGGGGATTTTGCGCACGTAAAAAAAAGGAGGATGGTTTCGGGCGAAGGTTCTGTGGCTTAGTGGTCAGATCGTTCCCCCTGTAAGGGAAAGATCGCGGGTTTGAATCCTGCCTGAACAGTTTTAATTTTTTATATCTTAATGGATATTAATTGTTTTGTTTCAGGATTACAATGAAGAGCGAAACCAATATAATACCAAATCACAACTTTGTAACAATTATGAATTAAAATTGCTAATACCTGGTATTTTTTTCATTAGATACCTTTCCACTACGTAATCATCCTGTTTTCCCTCCTCCTTTGCATTGAACGGAAATCGAATGCAGTACCACACAGAGGCCAAAGAGGTTGTCATAGTTTTCACATGGAGAAAAGTCTGATACCCTCTGTGTCAGTCAATGGGGATTTTTTTTCTAATCTACACCATATCGTGTCTACTCAACTACGGCGAAGCAAAAAGAAGGTTATGATTTTAACAGGCTATGTATGTATCTTTGTAAGTTCATCTGTTCCCTCATAGCTCCCCAATCACTTATTAGAACTGGAGAAAAGAGATATCATTAGAAGTGTCTTAGTTCTCCGCTGGTTATATGCTATATGTCACTGGATCTATTGTGGCGCCCTCTAGCGGTCACAAAGAATTGTGTTCAAAAATTAATTTGAGATAAACATGTCGTGTTTGGTATCAATTGAAAGGGTTTAATTAGCACTTTTCAAATATGTATTGCATACCCCAAAATAATATAAATAAAAAATTAAGTTTTAAACTAAAACCCGACTACTGAACAATCACGCTATAAAAAGTATTAAACAAGAAAATATCAGGGATAGCCGTGTAAATCCTTTTTCAGTAGTTGGGTCTTAGTTTTAAACTTATTTTTTTTTTATATAACTTAGGCGGCAGATTAATTTTACGAAGTGGAGGTGGTGGAGAATCCGGAAGGCGGACTCTAAGCCCCGAAGGCACCTTGGCCTCAGAAGAAATTAGAATACATACATATATATAATGACAAATCTAAAATAGTAGGTCTTTTCCTAGACATGTCCAGGGCTTTTGATTTTGTCTGTCATGAGACCCTATTAAATAAGCTTTCTTGCTACGGTATCCGTGGAAATGCGAATGAAGGAGGCCGACCCAGGGCCATCTCTCACGATCTGGCCCTCTTCTCGGGTGTGGGGACTACAGAGTCCCCAACTCGACCCCGGAAACGGGGAGGCGCGCCAGGCGCACCACCGCCGCGGCCTGCTTCTGCCAGGGTGACAGGCGGCTCCACCTGTCACCCCCAGGCCGGCGCTCATGGGGGGCGGAGGTCGTTCATCGACCTCCGACGCCCGAGTGGTTACCGTGGCCTATGGACGTGTGTAACACCAGAAAAGCCACACTCGCGCTGCCGACCCTGTAAGCAGAGTTTCTGTGCCTTCAATGTAGAGGACAAAGCAGGACAAGCCTTTAGTCATCCCACTGACAGCACAAATTCTCCAGTGAGCTCTGGCTACCCTACTCACCGCTGGGAACACAACACGAAGTTATTATAACCGCGGTATTCTGTAGGGTGGAGGTACTTCCCCAGTCGGACTGCTCAATTGGGCGGAAATACCGCCTCAAAAAAGTCTCAGAAAAGAGGGTCACCTTTATTTACATATACCATGTTATAATGGTGGCACTCAGCTTGACGGCCTCAGCATACGCTTTTTCACGCCCCGCTTAAAGGACCCGGGACTGTAGGAAGAAGGAAACACGTGAGCTGGTGAAGAGTTCCTAGACTTTTGGGTGCGGAAAAGAAAAGCATATCTTGTTTTGTGATATGCAATAAAAAAATACAAAATTGTAATAAATTGATTTATTTTGGTTAACAAAATTAATCTGGGATTGTTTTCACTTAAACCTATTCAACACTTTTAATACAAATTCTTATCTATATTACATTTTACAACTGTACAATTTTGATACTTGACCACGCCAAGTCTAGAACGAAGACCAGGTGTCGAGTCTAGAGCATTTAAACTCAATACATAGTTTGTTTTTCTCAATTTATTATTGCGAGCTCTAATATTGATATTAATTATGTGTCAACAAATAATAAATTTATTAACTGTCTAAATACCAGCGTGTCTAAAAATGCCACATTGAGCTGTTCCGCTAAAAACTTTTAGAAATTTCAAGTAGATCTTATTAGATTTCTATAAAATTAGTAAAATTGTCACAGATATGAGCAGAATCTCAACAATTCATTTACTAAGCAGATTCTAATTTGCTGAATGACAAAATATTGTCCTAATACAAATTCAATAAAGTGCCTATTTAGACCTGCATATGTCGAGTCTAAAACATTGTATGACCAAATGTCGAGTCTATAGTCAGTGTATCACCAGAAGTCGAGTCTAGAGCGTATAAATAAATAAATGTCAAGTCTAGTGCATACACACGTATGTTTGACAACGTCGAGTCTAGAATTTGTGTTTGACCATATCAAGTCTAGGCTGTGCCGGTTCGGCTGTGTAAACGTAAACACGTAGTGTTTTGTGCTCCGACTTTTAACGTTAACTTACCGTGAAATTCTGTTTATAAACATCTGAGGTCTGTACCTGGCGTGTTGAACTGCACGGCAAAGTGGGGATACAAAGGATAACAGTGCTATCAAGGTAAATAACAAGTGGCAAAACAAAAAATAATTAGAGGTTATCTGTCAACTGAGTGTAGACCATAGACACAAACATTCACAAAGTCTGTTCAGTGTTGTCATATCAAAATAATTAACAACACTTTGCTACCAACATAACAGCTCTAATAAGCTGCGTTCACAAGATTGCGTTCCATTTCACGCATAAATATTAACAGAAACTTAAATGGAGAACCTCCAATCTTTTTTCGACCAAATGAAAATAGAAATGTCTAAACAAACCGACGACATTATGACACGAATTGACGAGAAATTAATTCCTTTTAAACTAGAAATGCAGGAATTGAGGTCAGAAAATGAGAAATTAAAGGAAAAGATACATAATCTTGAAAAACAAAAAAGAATAAATAACTTAATTTTATATGGAATAAAAGAAACTGAAAAATCGACCTCCAGTCTAATTGAAATAATTAATAAGAAATTTAAAGAGGATTTAAATATTACTTTGGAAGACAGGGACGTGAATAACATTTACAGAATTGGCAAAAATAATATAGAAAATGGAAAGGAAAGGCCAATCCTCCTAGCATTCGTTAACTTTTGGAAGAAAAACGAGATAATGGTAAACAAAAAGAAATTGAAAAATGTATATGTATCTGAAGACTACCCTAAAGAAATAATCGAGACGAGAAAAGAGCTAAAGTCAAAATTGGAAGAAGAACGGAAGAAAGGCAATTATGCATACATAAATTACGATAAGCTAGTTATTAAACAGGGAAAACCTGATAATATAGGACCCAAAAGGAAAATGTCAACCTCGCCAAATGCAAAAGAAAACCCCCACAAACAACAATCGTCAATTAAAAAACATCGTTTAAATGCCTTTGACGTTATGAGAAATAGAAGCAATTCTCTACCTTCTGCCAATTTACCAACTACCAAGAATGCATAGGATATTGCCATCAGCCACCGGAACGAAACACTAAAGAAACAAGAACCTAAAAATAAAATAAACAAAACATTCCCCAAGCCGATTTGTCCTCGTGGGGAATTAGACTGTAACCCTCCACCAAATACAAAAATATACCATGATAAAAAAACAACCCTCAAGATTTGCACTTACAACGTAAGAACCCTTGCATCGACAGCACGATTTCTCGAACTAACTAATGCTCTAAATAGTATTAGCTGGGACATTCTAGGCCTCGCAGAAGTGCGAAGAATGGGGTGTAGTATCGAAGAGTACAGCGACCTTATTTTTTGCTACATTGGTGAAACTAAAGGACTTTATGGAGTGGGATTTCTCATCAAGAAAAAATACAAGAATAACATTACTAACTTTATAGGAATCTCTGAAAGAGTAGCACTTTTACAAGTTAAGTTTGAATGCTTCTCCCTATCAATAATCCAAGCATATGCACCAATTGAACGTTCAACAGAAGAAGAGATTGACAAATTTTACAAAGACATTGAATATGCTCATACCATGGCTGAAGGAGAGGTTATAGTAATGGGAGATTTTAACGCTAAAATAGGATGCCCAAAAACAGACTATTATCCAGTAATGGGAACCTATGGTTATGGAGTGCGCAACGAAAGAGGCGAACGGCTTTTAAGCTTCGCTTACCAATACAAATTGTCAATAATGAACACTTTTTTCAAAAAGAAAGAGAGTCGCAGATGGACATGGTTGTCACCTGGTCAAAACATTAAAAACGAAATAGATTATATAATGATAAATCACCATAAACTTATAACAAATATTGAGGTACTTAACAAATTCAAATTCTCTTCAGACCACAGATTGATGAGAGCAACATTACTTCTAAGTCATCCCAAAAAGAGCAGAAAATCCTACACAACGCCAACTAATGTTCCCAAGACAGAAGTAGAAATCAAAAGTTACATCAAAGACCTACAAACACACACAGAAAATATCGAAACAGATGGTATTGATATCCAAACATACTATAATATCCTGGAAAGAGGAATAACAGAGAGTCTAAAAAGTAAAAATATGACACATCATCATCAAAATAATATTTTCTCTAAAGACACAGTCCAACTTATAGAAAGACGCACGGAACTACTGCACAAAAAGAACAAAACAAAGGAAATGAAAGAAGAACTTAGTAGATTATATAAAATAACGAATAGATCAATCCGAAAGGACTACTCCAACCACAGATACGAGACTATTTCGAGGAACATCAAGAATTTTAGAAGCGCCAAAAGAGCCTATAGAGAACTAACTACGCATAAGTCATGGATTCAAAAACTCGAACATAACTCACAAGAAACAAAATCAAGAAAAGATGTAATAAAACAAGCAACAAACTTCTACAAAAATTTATACAAGAAACAAAATAACACGGACATAGAATTGGAAGTAACTCACATGATCACGGCAGACTACATCAGACCAATTGATGATTCCGAAGTTTACGAACATATTAAAAAGCTAAAAAATGAGAAGAGTCCCGGACCAGATGGATTATGCAACGAAGCCCTTAAAATAGGGGCACCTGTCTTAACTCACCATTTCACGCGATTGTTTAATATGATACTAGATATAGGAAAAGTACCAAAAGAATGGTGTACATCGGACATAATTTTGCTCTTCAAAAAAGGAAGCCCCTTGGACATAGGGAATTACAGACCCATAAGCCTGTTAGCAAGTGCGTACAAACTATTCTCATCCATAATTTTAAAGAGAATATCTGACGACATTGATAGACAACAACCTAAAGAACAAGCGGGATTCAGATCAGGCTTTAGCACAATGGACCACATACAAACACTAGAACAAATCATAGAAAAATACAGAGAATACAATAGACCCCTGTATGTGGCCTTCATCGACTACAGCAAAGCTTTCGACACCATTAGTCATTATTCAATCTGGAACGCACTGCAACAATCAAATATCCATTACAAATACATTAATATCTTGAAATATATCTATACAAAAGGCACAAGCAGAGTTAAATTAGAAACAAGAGGAGACGAAATAAACATAGAACGAGGAGTTAGGCAGGGGGACCCTCTATCACCGAAGCTTTTTATAGCAGTACTTGAAAATATTTTTCAAAAACTAGACTGGAAGAACAAAGGAGTATACATAAATGGACAATATTTAAACCATCTGCGGTTTGCGGATGATATTGTTATAATGGCAGAAACTGCCAAAGATCTGGAGTATATGATGAGATCACTTGACTGCGAAAGCTCCAAAATAGGCTTAGAAATGAATGCAAACAAAACCAAGATTCTAACCAACAACCGCAAACGCCCAATTATGATAAAAAACAACAATATAGAATACGTTAATGACTACATCTACTTGGGAAAGCAAATCTCATTCAAAACATCGAGTAATGAAGAAGAGGTAACAAGAAGAATCAACGCAACTTGGAAAAAATTTTGGGCATTAAAAGAAATCCTAAAAGGGAACTACAGCTTGCACATGAAGAAGACAGTATACGATACATGTTTATTACCCTGCTTGTTGTATGGTTGCCAAACTTGGGTATTTACAAGCAAAATAAAACAGAGAATTAAATGCAGTCAAACATCAATGGAACGAAGCATGTTGAAAATTAGAAGAATATACAAAATTAAGAACGAAAGCATTCGTCAAAAGACTAAACTCACCGATGCTCTGAGGCACGCACTCCTACTAAAGTGGAGATGGGCCGGCCATATCTCACGATACACGGATAGGAGATGGACTGTTGAAGCTACCAGATGGAAGGGACCAGAAGGTAAAAGGAGTGTTGGTCGTCAATTAAAACGGTGGACTGATGACATAACATGCATAGCAGGAAACGACTGGATACAGTCAGGCAAGGACAGGGAGTCATGGAAGAGGATGGAGGAGGCCTTTACCCAAACAGGGATCCATATTTCGTAATACTAACATTAATTATAAGTCATAATAAAGAAAGAAAAACAAAAAATATACTAACATTAAACTACAACACTGTATTTGCAACGCTGTAAAATATGGAATAAATGGCTTTATTATTATTATTATTATATCAAGTCTAGAGCGTATGTACCTAGTATTTATTGTCGAGTCTAGAACTTACGTATATTGTCGAGTCTAGACCATGTGCACGTCTAGATGTTGAGTCTAAAGTATATATACAGCTACTTGTCAAGTCTGGAGCATATGGCGCCTCGCGCGCCTCCCCATTTCCGGGGACGAGTTGGGGACTTTGTGGTCGCACTTCAGCAGAATCCAGGACCAGAAGTCAAGTCTAGAGTATGTGTATGATCAGATTTTGAACCTCAGGCGTGTCCGAGTCTCAAAATGTACAAGACATAAATACCTGACGACCTCCGTGGCGTAGCAGTAGAGGTGGCGCGGGTTCGATTCCTGCTCAGTGTAAATATTTATATGCATGAATATGTTTATTTGCATTGGTCTGGGTGTTACTATGTATAATATGTATGTTTTTACAAAAAAAAAGTATCTAAGTATGTTTATCCGCATTCTAGATCCCATAACACAAGCTAGTTAAGCTATGCTTACCATGGGTCTAGATAGCGTTGTGTAGAATGTCGTGGAATATTTATTTATTTATTATACCTGAATAAAGAGTTAGAAGGAATGTGTACAGACATACATGTATCAAAATTCATACTTATTTCTAGAATCTTATATTTAATAACAAAAGTATAAATGACATCAAACAACTTCATATTCTTAATACAAGACAAAAATCTTTTAAATTAAATTAATTGATAAAACTCAAGAGGGAACTAATGGGTAAATGTATTTAATGTATATTAGGATTATTATTTTTTAAATGATTTTAATTTATTTTTCAATTCATTACAGATATAAACCAAACAGAATAATTTAATATTAAATTCTTCAGTGGTTTTATCTATTTTAGTTTTCTATGAGTGCTGTAAGTGTTCATGTTTTTAGGACACGATCCAGAGTGAGAGAGATGGGATAGCCTATTCCTCTCACGCTGGATCGCTTGAGAGTTCTGCTCAATCTAACCAAGATATTGTCTAAACCACAGACAGCAGGCAGTCAAAAATCTAAGCAAACGACTCACGAAACGTCTCCTAAAACTAGACAAAAGAATTATTATGGGGACAATAATGGGCCACCCCTCAACAAGCACCTAAACACCATCGGTGTTATGGAAAGTCCCCTTTTAAGTGGGTGTTTTGTTGCCGTGGAAACGGCCGCCCAAGTAATACTGGAATGCGAGGCAGTAGCCCATCAACGATCACAAATCTTTGGCACAGTGAGGTCGCTCCGCGAAGCCTGTGAAGACCTCACTAAGCTTCTGCGTTTCTGGACTGGCTGCTCTAGCCAGTACTCTGCATGCTCAATGGCCCAAAAAACGGAGGCTATTGCAGACAGTCCTTTTCCATTCCAATTCACCAAGCTATTGGAATAATAACCAGGAGCTATTGTCTACAATAACACAAACTCACTGGAGAATTTGTGCTGTCAGTGGGAAGACTAAAGACTTGTCCTGCTTTGTCTTCTACACTGACGGCACAGAAACTCTGTGCTTACAGGGTTGGCAGCGCGACTGTGACTCTTCTGGTGTTACAAACGTCCATAGGCCACGGTAACCACTTTCCGTCAGGTGGGCCGTGTGCTTGTCTGCCACCTAAGTGGTATATAAAAAAAAACTACTAAACATTTAAAAATTAAATCCCCCGTTGAGATTTATCAGTTAAAGGAACTACATACATCTCAATCTACTCTAACCTTCTTATTAGTCTCAAGCTCTTCTTCAACTTCCCTCAGTCTCTTACTCTGTCGTCTATTCTCTTTTCCTTTGGTCTTCTTGCCGACTCCTTTGCCTTTGGACCCGTAGTATTCTTCTATTCTATGGCTCCCTTCTCCGTTTAGTGGTTCTAAGTCTATTGACTCGTCTAGGACAGAGTTCTTTGGTTTTTCTGATAATATGTCTTCATCATCTGATTCTGTGACACCCTTCTTGGATATGTGGTTTGAGGTGCCTGTTTAGTTAAAAAAGATGTTATATTAATTTTTTGTCTTGAAATTCTAGATGTTAAATGTAACTCTAACGAAACAGGTGTATGAGGAAGTCCTAGGCGCACATACCTGGACCAAATCGGGGAAGTTTTATAAAAGGGGTAGGTCAGGGGTACTCTAAACCGACGAGCATGAATGAAGAATGTAATGAGAGTGAATGAAGCGAGAGTAGTGTGTCAGGATCGTAGCAAATGGAGATCCGTGATCTCTGCCTACCCCCATGGGAAACAGGCGTGATTTTATGTATGTATGTAAATGTAACTCTGCAATATATCTTGGGGCGTATATCTTGAACCCAAAATGTGAGCAAAAAGTTTATGGTGTATGGTCTGAGGAAGGCATCTTTCGCTTCATCTCACGACAAAGATATGTACCCAAAGATATATGTATTTGTGTTAAAGACATTATCACACATCAATAAACCATTGCAGATATCATTTGATAGTGTTTTGTGATATCCTGAGAAAGAGAAGAACTTGGCGTGCGGGAATAACAAGATTGAGCAAAACAACAACAATTATAAACGATTATCGGAAAAATCTTACAACCGAGTGTGGCATCGGTGTGGGGAGAGAGAGAGGGGGGGGAGAGGGAGAAGAGAAAGAGAGGGGGGGGAGAGGGAGAAGAGAAAGAGAGAGGGGGGGAGAGAAATAGAGAGAGAGAGAGAGGGGGAGAGAAATAGAGAGAGAGGGGGGGGAGAGAGACAGAGAGAGAGGGGGAGGGAGAAGAGAGAGAGGGGGGAGGGAGAAGAGAAAGAGAAAGAGAAAGAGAGGGGGGGAGAGAAAGAGAGAGAGGGGGAGAGAGATGTATATTTCTATCGCGCTCTCACGCTATATCACAGAAATCTCACCGCGAATTCGAAGCTTCAGTTCGTTCGTTCGTTCAAAACGTTATTACAGCATGTGTCTACAGTTAGTGGTTAAGCGACATTCTCTGTAGCGTGGCAGTAGTAAGCGCGGCCGCTACGCAAGAGGAGCGGGTTCGATTCCCGGTAATGGACTGCTGAAACGAGGTCTCGGGTTCGATCCCAGGTTTACCATGGCATACACCAATGACTTTTCGATGCTTTTCGAAGTTATATGTGTGTATTTATCGCAGGTTTATAAGTGCCTGGTAAATAGCAATAGGCTCGCCACCTATTACATTGGGACCTAAATAAAAACTAGTGAAATGTGGGGGCTAGCACCTCTGCCTACCCCTTGGATATACGCGTGAGTTTATGTTATGTTGTCATGAATATAGGTATTTGCATTGGTATTTTCACGCAAAAACCGCGTTATGACGTGAAATTGCGGATACCAGTCCATGATACCATTTTTTTTTATACCACTTAGTTGGCAGACAAGCACACGGCCCACCTGATGGGAAGTAGTTACTGTGACCTATGGACGTATGCAACACCAGGGGTGTTACACTCGCTCTGCCGACCTTGAAGAAACCTTCTAATGCCCCGTTTGAAGAACCCCATATTGTAGGTGCTTGGGAAAGCCGCAGTAGGGAGTTCATTCCACAGCTTGAGTGTGCGTGTGATGACATTTCCTAGCCAGTGTACTACTTTCTTCTGCTTTACCAGTCTGCGGACTTGGCTGAACTTAAGCGCCGGTAGCTTAATGGTCAAGGAGTCAGTCTTACGATCGAGAGGTCGCGAATTGAGGGTCCGAGTCCTGGCCATTACACTACCGATGGTTTTTTTTTTTTTTGGGATTTTGTGTTATTTTGTTACTAACATAGCTTTTAAGTGTGTACTACTAACATTGTTTATGGATCAAGGTCCGAAATAAAGTTTTATTATTATTATTATACCACTTAGGTGGCAAGACAAGCGCTCGACCCACCTAATGGAAAGTGGTTACCGAGGCCTATGGACGTGTGTAACACCCGACAACCCACACTCGCGCTGCCGACCCTGTAAGCACAGAGTCTCTGTGCCGTCAGTGTCGAGGACAAAGCAGGATAGGCCTTTAGTCGTCCCACTGACAGCACAAATTCTCCAGTGAGCTCTGGCTACCCTACTATCTACTAACCCATTTCTAGCACAAGCAATTTAGCTTAGTAGGAGGGGTTAGAGGGCATATTAGTAATTGCGGTTGCTAATATTATTTATAATTAAAAAAAAAAGCTTTTTATATGCTACTAACACAAGTAATTTAGGTTAGCTGGAGAATTGAGGAAAAATATTAGTAACTTTCAAGATATTGTTTTAAAGTTTAGATCCTCACCAGCCTCCGCAGCATCTGTATCAGACTCCACGTCAACATCTTCCTTCCTGTCTCCACCTTTGTTAATAAAAAAGTTAGTAATTGGCCTCTGCCACTTGGGGGTTTCCCGCTGGCATACTGGGTTACCCCCTCCTGTGGAGCCGCGGGCCCCTCGGTCGGAGCCTGGAGAAGAAGATAAACCTCTCAATTTAAATGCTTCTCTACAGTAATAATATTAATTGTAAAGCTAGAGATAGTTTTTATTTGGTTGAAAATACACTAAAGTCTGGTTAGAAATGAATAAATTATTTTTGTGGTGCTGTTTATCGAGGAAGTTTATAGGCTACATATCATCGTACTACTCCTTAAAACATTAGAGCAGTAATAATTCAAAAAATAATACAAAATATGGTCATATGTTATTTTTTTTATTATCTTTTTTTTCTTCTTTTTAATGTATACTTCTCAACCCCCTTCATTACCATTGTGCAACTGTGGAACAAATTGCCCGAGGAAGTGGGTCAGCTGCTACGCTAACGACCTCTAAGTGTCGCTTGGATGAATGGCTTACAGTACAAAACAAACAATAAAAGAGATATAGACGGACTGAACTGTACTCCAACACCGTGAAGTGGACATATAAGCATACTTCTCTGCTACTCAAAGGTTTGCTGGGAGAGAATTCGTTTTCAGTTAAGCTCGTCTTTGTACATATTCCTTGAAATATTTTATATCTGATCTTTGTACTGTCTGTGTGCAATAAAGATTTAAGAATTATGGTGATACAGGTTTTTGAAATATGCCATGGACAAAGCCGATGCAGGTCATCTAGTATTAGGTAACTGGGACCCGGGGCCCGAACCAACTACAACTGCAAGACACCTATTGATTGGCAGACAAGGTCCTACTCTCAGGACTGTGGGTCAGCACTCAAGATATCCCAATAATTCAATACAGGGAGAAAAGAAAAAGTGGTGCTGTAAATTGTCCGTTATATATGCCTCCCAGATTGGTCTGCTAGTATAAAATCTTACCTGAGGTACCAGATCCACTCGGTGTTGGTGCTACACTGCATCTGGCCTTACTGCTCTTCCCTGCTGAGACTGTAACATACAAGTAGACACTTTTTTATACCACTTATGTAACAGACTAGTGCACTCATGATGCCAACTCTGTAAGAACAGAGAGTTTCTGTGCCGGCAGTGCAGAAGATAAATCAGGACAAGCTTTAGGTTTTCACATTGACAGCACAAAAAATCTCCAATGAGCTACGGCTACCCTACTCACCGCCGGGAAAACAACACGAGGTTATTATGGCCAAGGCTGTAGGGCTGTAGGGCGGAGGTACTTCCCCAGTCGGACTGCCCAATTGGGACGCGAATATCACAATAGTTGGGACGCGAATATCACAATAGTGGCAATGTTATAAACCAAGACAGAATGGTAATTTTACTCAATGACTTTACTTTAATAAACAATAAAAATAGATGTTGTTTGTTTAGCACAGGTACCTAACATGAGAATGCTGATTGCCTTTGAAAAACGGAATTAAAAATAGCCATATTCCAAAAGTTCCGGACCTATGCCTACTTCAATTCAATTCTTGATGAATGGCTCTGTACTTTTAGCATCAATTCACTTCTAAAGCATTAAGTTGGTACATAAAGAAATGCTTGAGAAGTGTAATACTGTCTTAAAAACTTACCTTTGCCTGCCTTACCTGCTCCACCTGTCACCCGTCACCCCCAGGCCGGCGCTCATTGGGGGCGGAGGTCGTTCATCGACCTCTGACGCCCGAGTGGTTACCGTGGCCTATGGACGTGTGTAACACAAAAGCCACACTCGCGCTGCCGACCCTGTAAGCAGAGTTTCTGTGCCTTCAATGTAGAGGACAAAGCAGGACAAGCCTTTAGTCATCCCACTGACAGCACAAATTCTCCAGCGAGCTCTGGCTACCCTACTCACCGCTGGGAACACAACACGAAGTTATTATAACCGCGGTATTCTGTAGGGTGGAGGTACTTCCCCAGTAGGACTGCTCAATTGGGTAGAAATACCGACTCAAAAAAGTCTCAGAAAAGAGGTTCTCCTTTATTTACATATACCATGTTATAATGGTGGCACTCAGCTTGACGGCCTCATCATATGCTTTTTCACGCCCCGTTTAAAGGACCCGGGACTGTAGGAATAAGGAAACACGTGAGCTGATGAAGAGTTCCTAGACTTTTGGGTGCGGAAAAGAAAAGCATATCTAGTTTTGTGATATACAATAAAAATACAAAATTGTAATAAATTGATTTATTTTGGTCCACAAAATTAATCTGGGATTGTTTTCACTTAAACCTATTCAACACTTTTAATACAAATTCTTATCTATATTACATTTTACAACTGTATAATTTTGATACTTGACCACGCCAAGTCTAGAACGAAGACCATGTGTCGAGTCTAGAGCATTTAAACTCAATACATAGTTTGTTTTTCTCAATTTATTATTGCGAGCTCTAATATTGATATTAATTATGTGTCAACAAATAATAAATTTATTAACTGTCTAAATACCAGCGTGTCTAAAAATGCCACATTGAGCTGTTCCGCTTAAAACTTTTAGAAATTTCAAGTAGATCTTATTAGATTTCTATAAAATTAGTAAAATTGTCACAGATATGAGCAGAATCTCAACAATTCATTTACTAAGCAGATTCTAATTTGCTGAATGACAAAATATTGTCCTAATACAAATTCAATAAAGTGCCTATTTAGACCTGCATATGTCGAGTCTAAAACATTGTATGACCAAATGTCGAGTCTATAGTCAGTGTATCACCAGAAGTCGAGTCTAGAGCGTATAAATAAATAAATGTCGAGTCTAGTGTACACACAGGTATGTTTGACAACGTCGAGTCTAGAATTTGTGTTTGACCATATCAAGTCTAAAGCGTATGTACCTAGTATTTATTGTCGAGTCTAGAACTTACGTATATTGTCGAGTCTAGACCATGTGCACGTCCAGATGTTGAGTCTAAAGTATATATACAGCTACTTGTCAAGTCTGGAGCATATGGCGCCTCGCGCGCCTCCCCATTTCCGGGGACGAGTTGGGGACTTTGTGGTCGCACTTCAGCAGAATCCAGGACCAGAAGTCAAGTCTAGAGTATGTGTATGATCAGATTTTGAATCTCAGGCGTGTCCGAGTCTCAAAATGTACAAGACATAAATACCTGACGACCTCCGTGGCGTAGCGGTAGAGCATTCGACTGCTATGCAGGGGGCGCGGGTTCGATTCCCGCTCAGTGTAAATATTTATATGCATGTATATGTTTATTTGCATTGGTCTGGGTGTAACTATGTATAATATGTATGTTTTTACAAACATTCTAGATCCCATAACACAAGCTAGTTGAGCTATGCTTACCATGGGTGTAGATAGCGTTGTGTAGAATGTCGTGGAATATTTATTTATTTATTATACCTGAATAAAGAGTTAGAAGGAATGTGTACAGTACAGACAGACATGTATCAAAATTCATACTTATTTCTAGAATCTTATAATTAATAACGAAAGTATAAATGACATCAAACAACTTCATATTCTTAATACAAGACAAAAATCTTTTAAATTAAATTAATTGATAAAACTCAACAGGGAACTAATGGGTAAATGTATTTAATGTATATTAGGATTATTATTTTTTAAATGATTTTAATTTATTTTCCAATTCATTACAGATATAAACCAAACATAACAATTTAATATTAAATTCTGCAGTGGTTTTATCTCTCAGAGATTATTTTCTTTTTTTTTTTACACACTCACGATTATCTCGCGTCAAACAACCCACTCCGCATCGTTCCCGGCGCAAAGGTGCCCATGATGCTGGCCGTGTTGCCCCGCTGCATCGCAATAGCCAACGTTTGCCCCAGGAACGAGCCGGATCGGGAGTCACCGCCTTGGTCATGGATGCGGCGGCCAATTTCCGCGATCAACCAAATCAAAGGAATTAATATATCTGTGTATTATGTACTTATTACATTTAGTATATTATCAAAGTTCGCCAAAACAACCTAACAACCCCACCATCCAAAGGTTGCATGGAAGAAATCGCTTAAAGCAATAAGGCCTTAATTATACGGTTACCTTATTTTGAATGAATCATGTATTCTTTACTTACTTAAAGTACAATTGTAAATTAAATATCCCGTTTATTCTGATACTGATGTGAGTGACCATGATAGTTTAAATACCTAAATTGTAAATTAATTAAAAAAATAAAAGTTTTCTATGAGTGCTATAAGTGTTCATGTTTTTAGGACACGATCCAGAGTGAGAGAGATGGGATAGCCTATTCCTCTCACGCTGGAGTGTTTAGCTCAATCATACCAAGCTATTGACTAAACCACCGACAGCAGGCAGTCATAAATGGTAAGCAAACGACTCACTAAACGTCTCCTAAAACTAGACAAAAGAACAATTATGGGGACAGTAATGGGCCACCCCTCAACAAGCAACTAAACATCATCGGTGTTATGGAAAGTCCCCTTTTAAGTGGGTGTTTTGTTGCCTTCCTCGGCACAGACGCCCACGTAATACTGGAATGCGAGGCAGTAGCCCATCAACGATCACAAATCTTTGGCACAGTGAGGTCGCTCCGCGAAGCCTGTGAAGACCTCACTAAGCTTCTGCGTTTCTGGACTGGCTGCTCTAGCCAGTACTCTGCATGCTCAATGGCCCAAAAAACGGAGGCTATTGCAGACAAAAGAGTCCCTTTCCATTCCAAACCACCAAGCTATTGGAATAATAACCAGGAGCTATTGTCTACAATAACACAAACTCACTGGAGAATTTGTGCTGTCAGTGGGAAGACTAAAGGCTTGTCCTGCTTTGTCTTCTACACTGACGGCATAGAAACTCTGTGCTTACAGGGTTGGCAGCGCGACTGTGACTCTTCTGGTGTTACAAACGTCCATAGGCCACGGTAACCACTTTCCGTCAGGTGGGCCGTGTGCTTGTCTGCCACCTAAGTGGTATAAAAAAACTACTAAACATTTAAAAATTAAATCCCCCGTTGAGATTTATCAGTTAAAGGAACTACATACATCTCAATCTACTCTAACCTTCTTATTAGTCTCAAACTCTTCTTCAACTTCCCTCAATCTCTTACTCTGTCGCCTATTCTCTTTTCCTTTGGTCTTCTTGCCGACTCCTTTGCCTTTGGACCCGTAGTATTCTTCTATTCTATGGCTCCCTTCTCCGTTTAGTGGCTCTAAGTCTATTGATTCGTCTAGGACAGAGTTCTTTGGTTTTTCTGATAATAAGTCTTCATCATCTGATTCTGTGACACTCTTCTTGGAAATGTGGTTTGAGGTGCCTGTTTGGTTAAAAAAGATGTTATATTAATTTTTAGTCTTGAAATTCTAGATGTTAAATGTAACTCTAACGAAACAGGTGTATGAGGCGAGTGTGGATGTTAATGTCGGAAGGGAGAAGTCCTAGGCGCACATACCTGGACCAAATCGGGGAAGTTTTAGAAAAGGGGCAGGTCAGGAGTACTCTAAACCGACGAGCATGCATGAAGAATGTAATGAGAGTGAATGAAGCGAGAGTAGTGTGTCAGGATCGTAGCAAATGGAGATCCGTGATCTCTGCCTACCCCTATGGGAAACAGGCGTGATTTTATGTATGTATGTAAATGTAACTCTGCACTAAACGGAGATTTAAGTATGTATATCTCGGGGCATATATCTTGAATCCAAGATGTGACTAAAAAGTTTATGGGTGTCTACTCAGGAAGGTATCTTTCGCTTCATCTCACGACAAAGATATGTACCAAAAGATATATGTATTTGTGTTAAAGACATTATCACACATCAATAAACCATTGCAGATATAATTTGAGTTTTGTGTTTTGTGATATCCTGAGAAAGAGAAGAACTTGGCGTACGGGAATAACAAGATTGAGCAAAACAGCAACAATTATACGGTGTGAAGAGAGAGAGAGAGAGAGGGGGGAGAGGGGGGAGAGGGGAGAGAGGGGGAGGGGGAGAGAGGGGGAGGGAGGGAGGGAGGGGGAGAGGGGGGGAGAGAGAGAGAAAGGGGGGAGAGGGAGAGAGAGAGAAAGGGGGAGAGGGAGAGAGAGATGTATATTTCTATCGCGCTCTTAAGCACAGTAACAGAGTAGTCAGAACGTGGAACAAGCTCCCAGAAAATGTAGTCTCTGCTGACAGTATCAACCAGTTTAAAAACAGACTTGATACATTTTACCTCAAACTAAAGAAATAGAAAGAAAGAAAATGGAAACTGGATACAGGCATTATCAGTTGTCTACGACTGCCTGCCTGCTAACTAATAATAATAATAATAATATACTACAGAAATCTCATTAATTCTCATTAATCCGCGGATTAAGCTTCAGTTCGTTCGTTCAAAACGTTATTACAGCATGTGTCTACAGTTAGTGGTTAAGCGACATTCTCTGTAGCGTGGCAGTAGTAAACGCGGCCGCTACGAAAGAGGAGCGGGTTCGATTCCCGGTAATGGAATGCTGAAACGAGGTCTCGGGTTCGATCCCAGGTTTACCATGGCATACACCAATGACTTTTCGATGCTTTTCGAAGTTATATGTGTGTATTTATCGCAGGTTTATAAGTGCTTGGTTAATGGCAATAGGCTCGCCACCTATTACATTGGGACCTAAATAAAAACTAGTGAAATGTGGGTGCTAGCACCTCTGCCTACCCCTTGGATATACGCGTGAGTTTATGTTATGTTGTCATGAATATAGGTATTTGCATTGGTATTTTCACGCAAAAACCGCGTTATGACGTGAAATTGCGGATACCAGTCCATGATACCATTTTTTTTTATACCACTTAGTTGGCAGACAAGCGCACGGCCCACCTGATGGGAAGTAGTTACTGTGACCTATGGACGTATGCAACACCAGGGGTGTTACACTCGCTCTGCCGACCTTGAAGAAACCTTCTAATGCCCCGTTTGAAGAACCCCATATTGTAGGTGCTTGGGAAAGCCGCAGTAGGGAGTTCATTCCACAGCTTGAGTGTGCGTGGGATGACATTTCCTAGCCAGTATACTACTTATTCTTCATCTTAGTGTTAATCTGCTTTATCAGTCTGCAGACTTGGTTGAACTTAAGCGTTGGTAGCTTAGTGGTTACGGAGTCGGCCTTACGATCGAGAGGTCGCGAATTGAGGGTCCGAGTCCTGGCCATTAGGCCACCGATGTTTTTTTTTTTTTTTGGGATTTTGTGTTATTTTGTTACTAACATAGCTTTTAAGTGTGTACTACTAACATTGTTTATGGATCAAGGTCCGAAATAAAGTTTTATTATTATTATTATACCACTTAGGTGGCAGGACAAGCGCTCGACCCACCTAATGGAAAGTGGTTACCGTGGCCTATGGACGTGTGTAACATCCGATAACCCACACTCGCGCTGCCGACCCTGTAAGCACAGAGTCTCTGTGCCGTCAGTGCAGAGGACAAAGCAGGACAGGCCTTTAGTCTTCCCACTGACAGCACAAATTCTCCAGTGAGCTCTGGCTACCCTACTACCTACTAACCCATTTCTAGCACAAGCAATTTAGCTTAGTTGGAGGGGTATCCCTCTAGGAATATTAGTAATTGCGGTTGCTTATTTATAATAAAAAAAAACTTTTTATATGCTACTAACACAAGCAATTTAGAATTGAGGAAAAATATTAGTAACTTTCATGATATTGTTTTAAAGTTTAGATCCTCACCAGCCTCCGCAGCATCTGTATCAGACTCCACGTCAACATCTTCCTTCCTGTCTCCATCTTTGTTAATAAAAAAGTTAGTAATTGGCCTTTGCCACTTGGGGGTTTCCCGCTGGCATACTGGGTTACCCCCTCCTGTAGAGCCGCGGGCCCCTCGGTCGGAGCCTGGAGAAGAAGATAAACCTCTCAATTTAAATGCTTCTCTACAGTAATAATATTAATTGTAAAGCTAGAGATAATTTTTATTTGGTTGAAAATACACTAAAGTCTGGTTAGAAATGAATAAATTATTTTTGTGGTGCTGTTTATCGAGGAAGTTTATAGGCTACATATCATCGTACTACTCCTTAAAACATTAGAGCAGTAATAATTCAAAAAATAATACAAAATATGGTCATATGTTATTTTTTTTATTATCTTTTTTTTTTCTTCTTTTTAATGTATACTTCTCAATCCCCTTCATTACCATTGTGCAACTGTGGAACAAATTGCCCGAGGAAGTGGTGTCAGCTGCTACGCTAACGACCTCTAAGTGTCGCTTGGATGAATGGCTTACAGTACAAAACAAACAATAAAAGAGATATGGACTGGACTGAACTGTACTCCAACACCGTGAAGTGGACATATAAGCATACTTCTCTGCTACTCAAAGGTTTGCTGGGAGAGAATTCGTTTTCAGTTAAGCTCGTCTTTGTACATATTCCTTGAAATATTTTATATCTGATCTTTGTACTGTCTGTGTGCAATAAAGATTTAAGAATTATGGCGATACAAGTTTTTGAAATATGCCATGAACAAAGACGATGCAGGTCATCTAGTATTAGGTAACTGGGACCCGGGGCCCGAACCAACTACAACTGCAAGACACCTATTGATTGGCAGACAAGGTCCTGCTCTCAGGACTGTGGGTCAGCACTCAAGATATACCAATAAGTCAATACAGAGAGAAAAGAAAAAGTGGTGCTGTAAATTGTCCGTTATATATGCCTCCCAGATTGGTCTGCTAGTATAAAATCTTACCTGAGGTACCAGATCCACTCGGTGTTGGTGCTACACTGCATCTGGCCTTACTGCTCTTCCCTGCTGAGACTGCAACATACAAGGAGACACTTTTTTATACCACTTATGTAACTGACTAGTGCACTCATGATGCCAACTCTGTAAGAACAGAGAGTTACTGTGCTGGCAGTGCAGAAGATAAATCAGGACAAGCTTTAGGTTTTCACATTGACAGCACAAAAACTCTCCAATGAGCTACGGCTACCCTACTCACCGCCGGGAAAACAACACGAGGTTATAAGGCTGTAGGGCTGTAGGGCGGAGGTACTTCCCCAGTCGGACTGCCCAATTGGGACGCAAATATCACAATAGTTGGGACGCGAATATCACAATAGTGGCAATGTTATAAACCAAGACTGAGAATGGTAATTTTGCTCAATGATTTTACTTCAATAAACAATAAAAATAGATGTTGTTTGTTTAGCACAGGTACCTAACATGAGAATGCTGATTGCCTTTGAAATACGGAATTAAAAATAGCCATATTCCAAAAGTTCCGGACCTATGCCTACTTCAATTCAATTCTTGATGAATGGCTCTGTGCTTTTAGCATCAATTCACTTCTAAAGCATTAAGTAGGTACATAAAGAAATGCTTGAGAAGTGTAATACTGTCCTAAAAACTTACCTTTAGACCCCACAGAAGCTTTTGTTCGAGCCATATCATATGTAAACTCTTTTTTGTTTTAAAATAATAAAATGGTTAGACAAAAACAAAAGTTAGGTTAAGTAATTTGGAGGAATTTGCGCGCGAAAATGATATCTTTTGTTGACTTGACATTAACTTGTCGTAATGACAACACAACAACAAAGAGTATATTTTACTTTTTTTTTAAAGGGAAGCATATAGAGGTGCACGTTAGATGCTAGTATTATTATATAGTAATACTAATATTACTAGTATTCTCGTATTATTGAGCATCGCAAGTAATATACTCTTTGATCGCAAGCGCCTAGGTTACCATTTACGGAGTAATGTAACTTAACTTAACTTACTTTGCTGCTTTCATAGTGTACGAAAACCATTTACATTTGTTTTATACACTCTGTGGTTACGGTTAAAGCGTTACTTAAATAGTTAAAATATGTAAAACGAAATAACGAACGTCTAATTTATTTTCTTAATAATCTGTGGTAATAACTTCACTTCCATTCACTTCAATCAATCAACTTGTGATTGTGAATGAAGTGTTAAAAATTTCTTGGCATTTTGATTTTTGAGGTTAATTTCTTAAAAGCGTAAAATATTTAATGCTAAATTGTTATCACTATAAACAATTGTGTTTCAGTGTTATATTTAAGGAATTCTAGTACATGTTAACTTTAAATATGTGATATTCTACGTTTCAAATCAGGTAAAAATGATTGTAATACAGTAATATTTTACCAAATATATAACGGTTTGTTAGATGATAAATTATGTTTTCATGTACTTACACGATTTGCAAGCCTATGGCATATCAACCATATAGTTCAACGAACTCTATCATATATCTCTCTCTGTTTATTTTTCGTTCAGAATAATTATTAATAAACTTTATATAAATATACAATCGTGATAAATAAACGAAATATTTCGAAAAAGTTTTTATTACAACTATTAAAAATTTCCATAAACTCTTTGACAGAAACTGTTAAGATGAGGTTTTGTAGATAAATGAATGGAATAAGTATTTGAGTTCGTTATACTGATTTCACATACAGTAAATTATTATTATGTATTATTTAGATAGTTCTGTAATATGACCAGTACCAAAAAAAAAGGATGAAGAAAAAGTTTGTATATAAGAAAGAAAAAAGAAGAAAATACATTTTATTATTGGTGCAACACAAACATACTTAAAACTAAACAGTGATATTTATTATATTACCTATTTAGTGCTTATATTGGGCACATTTAGGTTACACCAAGAATGGGACCAGTTCAGCATAATTATACAATATTGTTATAGCATCTGATGAGGCCGCCACTATTGTAACATGCTAAATGTCCATATATTGGTGACCGTCTTACCTGAGACTTTGCCTGAAACTCACCATCAGATGAAGTGAAGTCAAATTGGCACATCCTATATTAAAAATAAGAAGTTTATAATGACTTTTCCTTGCTGATTCCTACAACATGGGATGGCAAAATACTTCAAGTCATTCAAATCAAATCAAAATAGTTTATTTGAATTGCTAATATAATTTATACCAATATTATACGGAAGAATTATCTTAAAAGGGCCTTTACGTCTTGGCTTTGGTCCCCGGACTCCATAGTTCCAAGAGTCATGGAACTGAGAAACAATAAATTATATTATAACTAAAAAAATATACACATAGTAACTCGATTACAGTATTCCCATCTCAATCAAGCTGTCCAACTTTGGAAATACCTACACCCTACAGAATTATAGTAACTAAAATAACCTCATGTTGTGTTCCCAGTGGTGAGTAGGGTAGCCAGAGCTCATTGGAGCTTGTGCTGTCGGGGGAAGACCAAATTACATTGGCAAGATGTTTCAACACACAGAAACCATTAAATTAGAATTATATTCGGAAAACCAAAGACTTGTCTTGATTGTTTCTTCTTCACTGACGGCACAGAAACTCCTTACAAGGTCGGCAGCACCGGTGTGACTCATCTGTTGTTGCACACATACCTAGGTCACAGTAACCACATCCTTCTGCTGACTAAGTTTTATAAAAAAAAATCTGATTATTTATTATTATTATTATTATTTATGTTGAACACACTAGCAGCCATTAGGCTGATGCGTGTGTGTCTCATGATCCGGAGATTTTGTCAAGTCTGTTTTTGAAACTATTAACACTGGGTTTTTTTTTTTCAGGTTTTAAATTAGGAATCCATTAAATCCTAACTTAATGCTGTTACTACACTAAAACCAAGTGAGTAAATTTTATGTGTATAAAAAAAGTATATTTCACTGAAGGGACCTCACCTCACCTTCAAGAATGTCAGGTCACATGCAAGGACCAGCTGATTACCGGACTCTTGTGTGGGCTTTCCTTTTGCCGGCCTCCTTGGCTTGGCGGTTGTGAACGCAGAAGGCGCGGGTTCGATCCCTGCTCAGTATCAAATATTTGTATGCATTTACATTGGTCTGGTCTTACCTCGGAGAGCATGATAAGCCGTCAGTCCCGGTTGCCATGCCATCATCTATGGCAGTCGTTACAGGTAAATAGAACCCAACAAGTGTTCTAGCTGCAATGCTTCAATATCGTGTTTGGGTTGTGGAGGTCAGATAACCGTCCCCATAAGACGAATATATGTGTAGAAGTTTTTTTTTTTTTTTATATAGGACACGTCAATTGGACTTCGCCTTGCCTGATGGTAAGCTGAAGGCAAAATCCATGAAAAGAGGGTCACCATTACATACACATACCGTGTGACAATGGTGACACTCAGCTTGACGGCCTTATCATATGCTTTTTCACGCCCCGCTTAAAGGACCCGGGACTGTAGGAAGAAGGAAACACGTGAGCTGGTAATGAATTCCAGGCCTTAATGGTGCGACAGAGGAAAGAGTCTCCGAACCGCTTGGTTCTTGATCGGATGTTTTGCACCGTGTGCGGATGACATCTAAGACCTGCACGCGTTGTCCTGTGTAGGAAAGGGGAGGGTGGGACTAATTGGAAGAGCTCATCAGAACACTCCCCATGGTACAGACGGTAAAATACAGCCATGGACGCAACATCTCTACGCAGCTGTAAAGGTTCTAGGGTGTTCGTGATCTCGGGATTCCCAATGATGCGGATCGCACGTCGCTGCAACCTGTCGAGAGCATCTAGTAAGTACTTTGCTGAACCATCCCAGAGATGCGAGCAGTACTCCACACAGGAGCGAATTTGTGTCTTGTATAGAAGACACCGCTGCTCCGGCGTGAAAAATCGTCTCACTCTGTTCAGGACTCCGAGTTTTCGTGAGGCTGTTTTGATGATGCTTTCGATGTAGTTTTTGTTATTCAGGTTGCAGCGAACATCCATACCTAGGATATTGAGATTGTCCTGCAGCGGCAGTGGCGTGCTCTGAAGAGTGGGGAGGGGAAGGAAAGAAGATACTTTTGCTGTAAACGCACATGCCTGCGTCTTCTTGGCATTGAACTCAACCAGGTTCTCAGAGCCCCATTGAGAAATGTGATTCAGGACCCCGTCAAGCTCAGTGACAAGAAGCTGCCTTTTCTCTGCGATATCTGACTGCTTGGCCGCTGGATGTCCATGATAACTCCCATGTAAAGTGCTATCGTCTGCATAACAATGAACATTGCCGGTAGACAGCATGTCGTTGATATGCAGAAGAAAGAGAGTGGGTGATAAGACGGACCCCTGGGGCACGCCAGCATTAACCTGCAGAAACTCCGAAGCTCGTCCGTCACAAAGGACGCGAATACGGCGCCCCTGCAGGAAGCTAGCAACCCAGTTGCACAGCCCAGAAGGCAGACCAAAGGCAGGTAGCTTAGAAAGAAGCGATTTGTGCCAGACTCTATCGAAAGCTTTGGCGATGTCAAGACTAATTGCCAGTGACTCGCCGTGCTTGTCCATAGCCTCACCCCAAAGATGGGTAACGTATGCTAGAAGATCACCCGTTGACCGTTTCGGTCTGAAGCCATATTGCCGGTCATTAATTAAGGAGTGATCCTCTAGGTGCCGCATGAGCTGTTTGTTAATTATGTGCTCGAACACTTTGCACAGCACTGAGGTGACGGCTATGGGTCGATAGTTGGCTGGCTCCGAGCGATCCCCCTTCTTGGGAATCGGCTGAACATTCGCCTCTTTCCAAGGCAAAGGCACTGTACCCGAACTGTAGGATAGCCGGTACAGGCGCGTAAGCATTGGAGACAACTCCGCTGCACATTTTTTCAAAACTACCGCTGGAATTCCATCCGGACCACTGGCTTTCCGGACATCGAGTGATTGCAGCACTGCACGGACATCGCGTTGCCTGATATGGATATCAGGCATCGCGTGGTCACTGTCGGGTAGTGTTGGTGGCTGGGTACCACAATCATCGATTCGGGAGTTGGCCGCAAAGAAATTAGCCAGCAGATTTGCCTTCTCTTGCGGCTCATGGGCCAGGGATCCATCAGGGTTACGCAGCGGAGGCAGCGAAGGCTGACAGAAGTTGGCTTGCACGGCTTTAGCCAGTCGCCAGTAGCCACGGCTTCCCGTGGGATGCATCACTAGCTCTTGACCAAGCCGCGCTATGCGCAGGGCATCCGCTCTGACATAGGCCCTTCTACAGACCTTTGTGGCTCTGTTGTACGCCGCCTTGAAGTGGCCCAGATTGGGATGGCGCGTGGCGCGCGCCCTTACCCAAGCGCGGTACGCAGACTGTTTTTGTTCAACAGCTTCCGCGCACTCGCGCCCGAACCAAGGGCGCACCCCGCGGTCACCGGTGACATCGGTGTATGAGATATAGTATTCCATACCCAGACCGATCTCACCGGCGACAGCAGTAGCACAATCCGATGGGTTCTTACCTTCAAAGCAGCGCTCAACCCACGGGATGGACGCAAAATAGTCACGAAGTCCATCCCAGTCCGCTGACGAGTAGTGCCAGAGACGCCGCTTCCCCCGCACTGGTCGTGGAGGCGCCATAATAGGCACCGTGGAACAGACCAGGCAGTGGTCAGAGTTGCCTAACGCGGCTCGCACCGATACACTGTACCGGTCCGGATCACTCGTCAGCAGAAGGTCTAGCAGAGAAGGTGCTTGGCCCGACCTTCTTGGTATCCTAGTGACCTCGTGCACCAATTGGGTCAGGCCGTGCGCCAGAGCAAATGCGTGGGCGGCTCTTCCCGCATGGTCTGTTTTGGAGGAGCCCAACCAGATCTCGTGGTGGGCGCTAAAATCCCCCAAAAATACCATTTCGGCATTCGGAAATCGCTCCTGCGCATCATCTGCCGCCTGACTCAGATATTCAAAGAGTCGAGTTGTCTCAGCATCTCCTGTATGGGAACGGTAGAGGCACACATAGATCTGACTCGTAGGGCCATGGTCTACGTGTACCCAAAGGACGGAGAAGGATGGGTCCTCTAGGCAGCGCAAACGGCGACAGCAAACATCCGCCCTAACAAACACGCACACCCCGGCTTTTGCACGAAAACTTTCCTCAAGAACATAGCCAGGGTAGAGCAAGTAGGTCGTGTCGTCAGGGCGGTGTATTTGCGTCTCCGTTAGAAAAAATATGGCAGGTTTCGCCGTCTCTAGGTGTTGGTGGACGGCGTTGAGGTTTGCATGGAGCCCACAGATGTTAGTGGACTCCACCTCAAATAGCAAGCTTTTGGGAGTGTGACGAGCCGCTGTGTTGCCTTTTTCTGTGAATTGCGCTGCCATGAGTTTGGGTGGGAGAAGGCGTGAAAAAAGAAGTGATTGCCGCCGCAGCACCGTGTGACAAAGCGCGGGATATTGGTTTCATCTATGAATGTGAGGCATGGCGAGAGCCGACGCGCCGAACGGAAGGGCCCCCGTACCCCCCCGAGTATGGTTGCCGGGCTCCCAAATCCGGTCACCAACCGGCACGACGAACCATATCGGGATTATGCGCGGCCTGGTGAGGCAGCCTCCCAAGGTGGTTAACCCCAGTTGGGCCCCTGTACTATACCGCGGGCGGCCAGCGGCACCGCCGTTTCTACAGGTCTCCCTGTTCGGCGCATCGCCCCGCGCCATCCCCACTAGACTACGCCAAGACCCACTGGTCCCACTAGTGCTGCGACAACCACCACCTCTGCCCGGCTATGCACATGCTGACCCCTGAACACAATCCAACCGAGATTGAATTGCTATGGAGGGTTTTTCGCAATAGTGCACGGTGGTACCTACCCGGTCGAAACTTGAGACAAATTTGTGCCACCAAGTTTCTACCACCAGTAAGGCCAACAAAAGTAGAAGTATTTGGATGGTTTCGGGCGCAGGTTCTGTAACTTAGTGGTCAGAGCAGACAGTGGGACCCCCTGTAAAGGATAGATCGCGGGTTTGAATGGCAGACAAGCACACGGCCCACCTTATGGGAAGTGATTACCGTGGCATATGGGCGTGTGCAACACCAGGGGCGTTACATTCGCGCTGCTGACCTTGAAGAAACCTTCTAATGCCCCTCTTGTAGAAGCCTATATTGTAGAGGCTTGGGAAAACTGCATCAGTAAGTTCATTCCACAGATTGAGCGTGGGTGGGATGTAGTTTCTTTCATACCGCACAGTGCACACCGTCTCAGTTCGCAATGTGTGAGGATGAATTCCCTGCCTATGGCGAGTGGTGCGATGATAGAATGTAGCTGTGGGTATCGTGTCAAACAATTCATCCGAGCACAAACTATTGTATAGGCAGTAGAACACACACAGCGAGGCAAAGTCCCTCCTAAGGCTGAGAGTTTCCACACTTCTTGCGAGTATGGGATTGTCTACTCAACGTCCGTCTTTGCACCGAGTCGAAGGGTTCAAGTATGCAGGCGCTCCGGCAAAAAAGTGACAGCAGTACTCCATGTGGTGCTTGTATGTTACGCTTTAGAGAGGAGTTAGGACACGACGGTATTTCCGTCCAATTGAGCAGTCCAACTGGGGAAGTACCTCCGCCCTACAGAATACCGCGGCCATAATAACCTCGTGTTGTGTTCCCAGTGGTAAATAGGGTAGCCAGAGCTCACTGGAGAGTTTTTGTGCTGTCAGTGGGAAGACCAAAAGCTTGTCCTGCTTTGTCTTTTACACTGACGGCACAGAATCTCTTGTGCTTACAGGATTGACAGCGCGAGTGTGACTACTTTGGTGGTGCACACGTCCATAGGCCACAGTAACTACTTTCCATCATATGGGCCGAAGGCTTTTCTGCCAACAAAGTGGTAGAAAAAAAAACCACTGGTTCGATTTTGATGTAATTTCGTATAGGGGTTAATCTACCCCTTGAGAAAGAATATAGGCTTAGTTTAGTCACGATAACCGGCACACACGCGGTCATCCAATCTAAATCAATTTGATATTATGTTCCAGCTCATCACAATGGAGGATGACATAGATATCGAAGAACATGATGTCATGGACAATCCGAAGATTCGAGACATATTCCCGGACTTGTCTCTGGTCAAGATTGAAATACCTGATAACATTGAAGACACAGAAGGTAATGTAATTTTTATTTAGTTACATAAAACAGTAAAAGCTGTTTACAATAATGTTATCGGGAATGAATGCGATCATGATATAGGTACCGCGGTAGCCTAGTGGTATGGGTAATGGACTGCTGAGACGAGGTCTCGGGTTCGATCCCAGGTTTTACCATGGCACACACCAATGACTTGTTGATGCTTTTCGAAGTTACGTGCGTATTTATCGCAGGTTCATAAGTGCCCGGTTAACGGCAATTGGCTCGCTACCTATTACATTGGGACCTAAACATAAACTGGCGAAATGTGGGTGCTAGCATCTCTGCGTACCCCTTCGGGGATATAGGCGTGGGTTTATGTTATGTTTATGTAATAATTATAAATAAAAATACTGCTCGGTGGCAACGCCGCTTCCGCGCCCCTAGCAGAAAATGTTTCACTAGCCTTGTTCTCATCTATTACAGATCAATACAATGTACCACTGGAGTATGAGTCAGACACACACTATGAAGTGAATATAAAAAAAGAAAACCTAAGTGATGAAGAAATCAACACTGGGCAAAATGAGCAAATTGACAATCTCGCTAGTGAACCTGGGCAAATAGATCACTCAAATGAGCAAAGCGGAATTGATAATTCCGAATTTGCAAATGATGATAATTACGAATATGCAGAAAATGATGATTATTATGAATTTGAGGAAGATGGAGACTTTGATTATAATAATAAAATAATTATTGGTTCAAAGCCAGTACCGGACTATGATACACTGTATGAAGAAGCATTACATTCGAATGTGACAGTATCATTAGAAAATTGGGAAGATAGACTTAAAAATAGCTTGTGTTATTGCAACGATTGCGAGATACTCTTCCCAACGGTCAACGCTTTGGATGCTCATAAGAGCATAAGTCATTCGTTCTTAGTGGCATTAGACATGCCAAGAGCAAACACAGCAAGAAAAAGTACCACAATGACATCATCTAGGTACTGTAATCATTGCGACAAGATTTTCACTGAAGATACAGCGTTAATCAAACATTTATACGAGCTCCTACCATTGAATAACTTTAGGAAACCTACTCCTGAACCGCTCAAAATTGATGCGAAGTCAACACGATACAAATGTATTAAATGCAAGAAATACTTTGCTACAGTTGCAGCTGGTAGAGAGCATAAGAAGAAATTTCACCCGACATTGAGTAACGTCAATATTATTTGCAAAGTTCTAGCTAAAACAGAAAGTGGTGAACTGGTTTCTGAACCGGTTGTAGCTAAGAAAGAGTTCCTTGCATCGAACTCCTTGATACCAAAATCTGTTTTGTTCCAGTGTCATATATGTCAGATTAATTTTGTATCATGCTACAGCGCTACTCAGCATTCCATAAAATGCAGAAATAGTACAGAGTATAACAAATGTAATATTTGCAAACGGAAAATTCGGGCAAAGGATAACCATTTACACGCTTTGCAGCATAGGTACGCGTTACCAGGGGCAAAGTTAAAAATATATACTTTGCACAAGAAGATGTCTGAAAAAGTCTATGTTAAATGTCCTAAATGTAGTATTTGCTTTGATGAGAAAAAGTTTTGGACTCATTATGGACTGTGTAATAATGAACGAGTAAATTTTGTGAGATGCCACATCTGTCAGTTAGATATCTGTCAGTCTAGATATCCGAACCACAAATCGAAGCATGTATTGCAAAAGTATATGAAAAAAGACTTTGTCATCGTTAGATTCTTTGATATAAATGAAAGCAATACACCAGATATGCCGAAGCCAGGAAACTTTGAACCGAACATGCAAAACCAGGTTGTGGCAGCAGTCAAGACTGAGAAGATACCGTTGTATTATTGTCATGTTTGTGGCTCATGTAAAACGGTTTTATCTCAACGTGGTCACAAGAATGGGGCTTGTAAAAATCTAAGTGTTACATACTGTGAATTATGTGGATTTGGCTTCAGTAGAGAGTATTATAAGAAGCACAGAAACCATCACATAGGAAGAACACTGACGTTAAAGGATTTCAAAATAATTAATATGAAAACTGAAAAGGAAATAGAAGTGCCAATATCAAATTTTCACTGCTGTAAACGTTGCAAAATTCACTTTTTGTCCCGTGAGAAAGTACAACTGCACAATTGTAAAATTGAACGGTACGAGTTTTGTGAACTTTGCAACAAGAAATTTAACCTTAGAGCTTTTGCACCGCATTCTAATTTCCACACTCACAGCAATATACCCCAGTTATTAGAGAAGTACAACTCTATTAATGATATGTGGAATGTTGTGTACTCCTGCACTGCATGCAATCTAGTCACAATGACATATGACTCAGCCGTTGAACACAGCCAGAACCATATAAACGGGCTACCAAAACCACCGTCAAAAATGTGTGATGTATGTGATTTTGATATTATAGAACCGCACTACAAGGCACATACAAAATTACATACAAACAAAGTGATGATTGACCGAACGAAGTTTAGAATCCTGATGTTTAACTACAAACAGCTGTTCTCAGTAGAATGGATGATTATGTTCTCTTCACTGCCGAAAGCACATAAATATCAAATACTGTCGAAGAGTATATACAAGTAAGTATTATTTTGAGTATTAATACTATTAAACCGTCAAATATCAATAGGTTGTATAAAGAATAGCACTGGACCACAGACAGTACCCTGTGAAACTCCAGATCTGAAGTTGTGTAATGTGAATTTCTTGTGAACTTAAGATAGCAGCAGGGTGTTTTAGTGGTATCCTGACTTGAATAACAGATTTACGTAAATATATACATAGATATCTCACCAATTCTATAATGTTAACATGTGGTACACAGTGTCAAACGCCTATGCAATATCTGCTATGCGTTTTAGAAAATAATATTAGTGTATCCATGCATTACTTTACACGTATTTTCTTTTAATGTCATATAGACCAATCTTAAGCTTGTAAATAAAATAATACTTGAATCTAACCAAGAAATATTTAATACTTAACAGATTCTCCCGTCGCTTCAAGCTAAATACCATAATAAACAGCCGCTCAGATGACATCAAGATATTCTGCGAGAAGTGCAAGACTTCAATCAACTTCGAAGACACGAAGAAACACTATTTCGACATTAAATGCAAAACGTCTGCCAGTTATGTATGTAGAATTTGTACTTTACATTTTAGCACACTACATGACTGTTTACTCCACGAAAATAATCATGATCTAGTACCCAAAACATACAAAGTGATCACTTTTAAAGATCAAAAAGACGAACAATTTGATCAAAGATTGAAAGATTTTGAATTGTCAATCAAGCCTGAAGCTCCTATTAAAACAAATGTCTTAGCTAAATCAACAAAACCGTTGATCAAATCAGTCACGAAGTCTTCCAAAACTTTGATCAAAAGTCTACCAATGAAAAGTATACCCAAAAAATTGGCAAAAAGAATTGTTCTGTTGAGTAGAAAACGTAAAACTGTAGCCGATGAAGCTCTCAGGGCTAATAGGATTAAGCTTTATAAGTGTGAGAATTGTGGGTCTTGTATTAGTAAGAGACAGAATATATCTAAACACAACTGTTCACATACATCTCGTCATAAAATGTGTCCGATATGTAAAGAATATTTTTACACCCGTCATATTCATCTACATATGGAGCTGCATAGGCAGTTTCCTCATCTAAAGAAGAAGCCTCTGGTTGTACGATTTAAGCCTCAAAACAGTACTGAAACTTTACCTACTGCTAATATTTTCCAATGTGAGTGCGGCCTCCATTTCACATCAAAACCATCAATTGAATCTCACTTAGAAATATGCAGTGACGGTCTCGATATTTCTAAAGAAACTTGTAGTAAATGCAATCTGTTATTTCCTACTGATGTCCTGGTAACTCATTTGTGTAAGCATCACAGTAAACCAATGGATATAAGAGTACAACTAATTAAAAATAAAATAACAGGTCCTTTGACATGTGCGGATTGTAATATTGTATATCCTAATATGACTCACTATGATGAACATCTGTTTACTTGTGGTGCTAAAGCAGGAAAAATTTGTTCGCAATGCAATTTGAAAGTTGAATCGAGGTCTTTCAATTTACATAAATGTACTGGTGACCAAAAAGTACCAGTTGTAGACAAAACTGCATCTATATCAACTGTTTTCCGATGTCTGTCTTGTGATATAAACTATTCGAATACCAAGAGTCTGAGATATCATCTTGAAAAGAACCACGTAACTTGTCGAGACATCGTAACTTGTGAGATTTGCAAGCTGAAGTTTACTTCTACGAGCCATATCAGACATGAAGTAATGCACAAGACCACAGAGAACTATATTATCAAAGTTCTTGATCCAACTACAGGTCGTTATACCATTCGTAAAGGAAAAAATGACAAAGTATTGAATGCTATCCAAAGTACTCAAGATGACGAAGTTGATTTAGAAGTAGCTGCTATCGAGGAAGATAAAAATGAAGATATAGTTGATCAAAATGAGACAAAAGATGACGAATCTGATAATAAATCTGTATATAGAGTTTATAAGTGCAGTCAATGTGACGCATGTTACAAACTTAGAAAACGTCTAGAAAATCATTTGGCATCTAATCACGTTACCAATCTAGATGTCCTTCCTTGTACAGTGTGTGGTTTGAAATTCAGCCCGAAATTAATACATAGACATATGTTATTACACGAAAATGGAGACCCAGAATATAATATTGAAATATATGATTACGAAACAGGAGCTAAAACTGTATTGAGAGGCAAAAATGTTGTTCCTAGTACAAGTAATGCCACTGCTCCTAGTGTTAAACGGTCTTATAGTGATTACTGTGCTTTAAGAAGCAAGAGAATAAGAAATAACACTAATTACTATAACATGCAGAATATGACTGATGATAACTTGGATAATCAAGACGATGATTCTAACGCATCTAAATACGGTTTTGAATCAGTGGATATGAGTGGGGAAGACAATGATACAATTGTAACTGATAGAGATAACGAAAGCAATTTTGATAGTATGAATGCTAGCAATGATCCTCTAAATTCAACAGAATCCAGTCTACCAAATGTCGAAACTAGTGCTACAAAAAAAGCTATATTAGCTAAAAAAGTTACAGATAAATTGAAACATACTTTAGACATTAACATACAGAAATACGGTACGACGCTTTACAAATGTAGATTTTGTAATCTACACTTTTTAAAAGAAGCCTCAATAGTTTGGCATTTAACAAGAAATCACAACAAAACTTTCACGCCTTACAATTGCGATGTTTGCGGGCTTGGTTTTACATATGCTACATTAAAAAGACATGTATACATACATCATACTTGTATGAAGCTAGAAAAAGGTTCGTTTAATATAAAAATATTTGATGATAATACATTGAAAAATCCACCACAAGTACTGTTAAGGCCAGAGATGACAGAGAGAGACAGAAAGATAGTACCTGATATAAATACAGAGAAGATAAAACCTGACAAAAGTAATGTTGCAAAAGAAACAAATAATGCTAAAATACATTATTACAAATGCGCGAACTGTAATGTATGTTTTATTGATGAGAACACGTGTCGAAAGCATTGCATAGATCACCAAGAGCTTGATTCTAAAACTTATATCGAATGTAAGATATGTAATTTTCAGTTTTTGATTGATTCTCTGAAAAAACATGTCACTGTACATCATGTTGAAGAGTTCTTTATTGAAGATTTAGTTATTACTGAGTATACAGCTGGTGTAGACGGTACTCCTCGTGTAGAAGTGTACCAGGGTATAGACAAGGTGCAATCTAGATTAGTAAGTACCACAACAGATGTAAGTAGTTCTGAGAAAGATATTATCGGTATTTGAGTAGTATTGTATTTTTTTGACAGCCTCCGTGGCGTTAGAATGTTTTCTACGCGGCGTCAGTGCAAATATTTGTTTATATAAATATGTATATTTGCATTGGTCTGGTTGTGCCCTAGAGAGCACGTTAAGCCGTCACGAATATCATCTTTGTATAGGGGAATAGGCTATTTGACAAGGTCGTCCGATTCGTCCCAATACTGCTAGATTCATGAGTTCGTTATTCCTGTAATTTAATAGCTATTTCCATTATTTATATTTTGTTTGAAAGTTGATTTCAAGATTTTACATCTCTGTGTTAAATTTTGTTTTTATTGGCCGTTTGATAAATTTAATTCGATCTTCAAAAACAGTACTTCCTAAATGCTATCCATTTTGATGATAAATTTCGTATTACTTTATTACAGCTGTCACTTTTCAAAAATGTAATAAAAGTGTTTGTTAGCTAAATTTCATACACAAAAAAATCATAAAATTTTGTTTTGTAATTTGCAAAAAAAAATGCAAAAATGCTAGTACTGAAAATTGGGTTTCCTCCAATTTTTTTTAAAAAAAAACGGCAATTTCATATGTATCATATTAGTTTGGTATTATAAAATATGCCGTACAAAATAAGATATTGCCTAACTATACGGCAACTATGACTTTACTTTATTTTCAATTCCCAAAGTAAGTTAAAATATAAACAATCAAATTCAGTCCTAAATTATAACTTTTAAGATTCCTCATTAAATTACAAATTACTTTTATTATGAACTATAAACGTGTAAACGCAACGTAGCCCGAGATAAATACAAAATTCTCTTGCACAGCAAATCACTACTCGCGACTGGCGTGTGACGTCACTTGCAAGTACGATATTCAAAATCAAATACCTTTAAAACTATTTGTCGTAAGAATATTTCACTTTAGCAGTTCATTATATTATTATAAAGTGGCCATTTTTCGATAATAAAAAATTGTCAAATAGTCTATTGGATGGCCCTCACAGAAGGGCTGACCACCCGACCAATGGCGCCCCCTTTGCAGTAGGAACGTTCTTTGTATATAAAAGACTATTTAATACCCGCGGCTCTGTGTGGTATTCCTGACTCGAATTCCCATTGCACCTTCTATTAATTTTTTTTAATGTGAATATTTCTTTAATGCGATGATAATTTTTGGTTAAAACCATTTTGAGATGGGTAAAAGGCCTTTGAATTTGTGACACCGTGCCCGAAACCTCTCTTATGATTATGACAATTCAGGTGTGGCAACCCTGTATATAGGTAGTTAAGTTCCTTCATGTACTTGTTAAGTTATCACTTCCATCGGCACTCCTGGAAGAGTGTGTTACTTTTATACGAACCTTGTCCAGAAAATAACAAACATAAAACAAAAATGATTATCAATTTTGGTGCAGCCTTTCTAAAGATTGTTTCCACTGATAACTCCGCTTGTTTATAAGATAATATGTCTGTTAAATGTTTTTTTTTTGAAAATGTGTTCTATGTCTTGTAAATAGGATTAATTTTTGCTTATCTACCAACGAATACCATTGTTAATCTATAATAGACTGAAGTTGTACTCCATTCGGTTTGGTACTTAAAGTTAAAGTAAACATTCCCCCTGTTGAGTTTTTGTGCTGTCAGTGGGATGACCAAAGGCTTGTCCTGCTTTGTCCTCTACACTGACGGCACAAAATCTCTGTTCTTACAGGGTCGGCAGCACGGATGTGACTCCACTGGTGTTACACACGTTCATAGGTCATGGTAACCACTTTCCATCAGGTGGGCCGTGTGCTTGTCTGCCACCTAAGTTGTATAAAAAAAATAATATCGCGGGTTCAATTCCCGCCTGAACCTATTAATTTAGATCAATTTGAATAGTGAGCATATTAAATGCTTTAAAATTTAATTCAATGGTTTGAGCGTATTCATCAAAAATCAATGTTTAAAAATGATGCAACATCATTCATTGGTTCCGATAGTTCGCACGAATGTCGGTAGATGGCGCTTAACCGTCGCACGTAAGACCGATATATGTATAGAAGAATTTGGATGGTTTCGGGTGAAGGTTCTGTGGCTTAGTGGTTAGAGCGTTCCCCCTGTAAGGGAAAGATCGCGGGTTCGATATTAAGCCTGAATCGATTCTATTTTTTCTATATCTCAATCGATTTTTAAACTAGTATTGTTCCCGGCGGTGAGTAAGGTAGTCAGAGCTCACCGGAGAATTTGTGCTGTCAGTGGGAAGACCAAAGGCTTGTCCTGCTTTGTCTTCTACACTGACGACACAGACACACTATTCTTATAGGGTATGCAGAACGAGTTTTATGTTTTTTTTTGACGTGACAACGTCTTATAAATTGGTTTGCCGAGTGACACTTCAAGAAACTGCGTTACGCTCCGCTCACGTTATGCGCTCACAATGAGAGCGAGTGAGAGGCACGCGTCCCTTCCACTCGGGCATGGTTAGCCCGCCTAAGAGCGAGAGAGACAGACATAAAAAGTGAAAGGCACGCGTCCCTTCCACTCGAGCACAGTTAGGCCGCCTAAGAGCGAGAGACACAGAGCGAGAGAGAGAGAGTGAGAGAGATAGGCATACACACCGGTTCATGTCTTGCGCTTCTATTTCGCTTAGGCGCCTGCATACAAGTTTACACGTTGCCAGTTAATTGTAAAACGATTGTGTAGTGATATTTCATCCTTCTTCCTACTATACGAATGAATATTCACATTAAAATTATTTTACCACTCAAAGTCGTTGTCACGTAAAACTTTCGCCCGTATACCGACTTTACAGGCAACCAATTTTTTTATGTGAATATTTCTTTAGGCGCGTTGAAATATTTGTTTTTAAAATAACTTTGAACTTGAACTTGATGGGTAAAAGGCCATTGAATTTGTGACACCGTTCCCGAAACCTCTTATGATTATGACAATTCAGGTGTAAACATAAAACGCGACTTAAAACCGAAATCAAACTAGTATTTTTTTTATACCACTTATGTGGCAGACAAGCACACGACCCATTTGATAGGAAGTGGTTACCGTGGCCTATGTACCTGTGCAACATGTCTTTTTGCCACCTTTACTTTTAGTTAAGTACCGAACCGAACAGAGTATAAGTCCCTTAAAGATCCCACCATTTTTGTTTAAAATGATATTTATAAATTTGTTTTATATGATTATGTTAATTGTTATTTTATCGTATTGCTGGCAGCTTAGGTAATTTGCACCAAATTATGTGCATGAAATAAATACGGCACAAGGCAGCAGCAAGCCTAATATGCTTTTGTCAACCGATTTAATGTTAGTACTATTATTTTTGAGAAATGTTACTTTAGTATGGGTACAAACGACACGCGCCGTTTCATAGTAACATCGAACTTATATAACCATCTCTCTCTGCCTCGTAACGATACCCATAAGTTAGAATAGATACGAGAAAATATTAAATTTACTTTTTAAGTTGTACAGTTTCGTTTGTGTCATTGTATGTATTTAGTCTTGTTTGTTCTTATTATTTTATGGCTTCTGCAGCAAATCGCCGCAATTTGCCTATTTCTATAAAATTATTAATGGCGTTTAGTTGTAAACTGATTCTTCTTCTTCTTCTTATGTTATTTAAATGGCTGCTTGCATCGGTTATATAGATAGCGATGATTCTGCCAACCTCAAGGTGGAGAGTAGGTTTAATCGTTTATAAAGGGTAAACTGATTCAACGACGTTCTATATTTAAATTTGACAGATGTCACATTTCAAATCTGACAGATGTCACATTTCAAATCTGACAGATGTCACATTTCAAATCTGACAGATCGTTTCAAATCTGACAGAGGTCAAATTTTGAATCTGTCAATTATGTCAAATTTGAATTCCGAGCGATGTGTAAAATATTAGGTCTCAATAATTTTGCATTTCAATTTTTTATTTGTAATTTGTTTGCGCAAGATATGATATTGTATTATGTAAGAATTCATATATTTAAGCACTTTTTTCAAATTGTAAATAGAAAAATATGGTTGATTAGCTCGTGGTATCGCGTGTCTTGGTTAAGACTTGTAATTTAAGTTACGTAAATTAAAAAAAAATCCGGAAAATACATGTGCAGCTTATCACACAAATATTCACGCTACTTATATCAGAAAACGTGCAAGGGGCATGATTCTGCAAATTAATAAGACGATTCGAGAGCACACTTTGCCACTTTTTACTGGTACCCTTAAGTGGCCCTTTCTGAGACTGCCTTCAGCTTACCATCAGGCGAGGCGAAGTCTAATTGACGTGCCTTTATATATAAAAAAAAATTAGGCCCTAGATCTAAAACTATATTTATTTTTTATAATATACCACTTAGGTGGCAGAAAAGCGCACGGCCCACCTGATGGAAAGTGGTTACCGTGACCTATGGACTTTTATTAAGAGGGCTGTCTTTCAAACGTCCCTTCGGTAGCGGTTAAAAAAGCCAAAGAAACTCTGTGCTTACAGGGTCGGCAGCACGGATGTGACTCCACTGGTGTTACACACTTTCATAGGTCATGGTAACCACTTTCCATCAGGTGGGCCGTGTGCTTGTCTGCGACCTAAGTTGTATAAAAAATAAAGTTAATTACAAATGTCGAGACGAAAATCCGGAGTTGAAACTCCACTAAGAGTTTCTCATATAATTAGATACTTAACTAAACTAAAACAATCTTGTCTTTATTATTTAAAAACTTGCACACTGTGCAGAATATACGAGCAAGAACCAAGCTGTTCGGAGACTCTTTTCTTTGCCGCACCACCAAGACCTGGAATTCATTACCAGCTCACGTGTTTCCTTCTTCCTACAGTCCCGGGGCCTTTAAGCGGGGCGTGAAAAAGCATCTGATGAGGCCGCCAAGCTGAGTGCCACCATTGTAACACTTATTGTCTGTAATGGTGACCCTCTTTCCTGAGACTTTGCCTTTAGCTTACCATCAGGTGAGGGGAAGGCAAGTTGGCATGTCCTATATAAAAAAAAAAATATATTTTTACATACATAATACATAAAATCGAGAGAAACTCATTTCAATGATTAAAAACAAAAATTGAACCACTGGTAAGTCTGTTAGCCCAGTTTATTTGTTTAATATGTGTTTTTATAATTTTACTTTGGCGCGTGGTTTCTTGCAGAGTAGAATTAGGGCCACCCCATCTCTTCCCATGCGGTGTCTTACAAGGCGACTAAGGGCTGTATAACATCAGACGGATATATACAGCCCAGACTCACCCTCAGATGCATAGCTTGAGTCGATAATAGTACCCGGAATATGATAATAGGGTTATCCTCTATCACGTGGGACCGAATACAATTATTGGTGAAATGTGGTTGTTAATTTACCTCTGTCTAACCCTCCAGAGATACAGGCGTGATTATATGTATGTATGTTTTTATAAAAAGTTGCTATAAGATTGTTAACCTTTAGTTTAGTACCTAATTTAAAGGAAAATGGGGATCTTAGTGGGACCCCGTGTTTTTTTATATAGGACACGCCAACTTGACCTCACCTCGCCTGATTGTAAGCTAAAGGCAAAGTCTCCGGAAAGAAGGTCACCATTACAGACACTAAGTGTTACAATGGTGGCACTCAGCTTGGCGGCCTCATCAGATGCTTTTTCACGCGCCGCTTAAAGGCCCCGGGACTGTGGGAAGAAGGGAACACGTGCTGGTAATGAATTCCAGGTCTTGGTGGTGCGGCAAAGAAAAGAGTCTCCGAACCGCTTGGTTCTTGCTCGTATATTCTGCACAGTGTGAGGGATATAATAATTAAGTGTTTTTGTGTTATAAAAAAGTGTAATAAATTTATATATTAATAAATATGTACTGATTTGGTATGAACGCGGCTGAAACGCAGGAGGCGCGGTTCGATTCCCGCTCATTGCAAATATTTTTATACATGAATATTATGGATATTTGCATTGGTCTGGTCGTTAAGCTGTCAGTCCGGTTGCCATACAAACATCTATGGCAGTCGTTATGGGTAGTTAGAACCCTGAAAAGTCCAATAGCTGGTCTAACAGCAAACCTTCGATATCCTTATGGCAATCGTTTCACGGGAAATATTGAAGTTCAAGCAGCTAAACTGGTAAAGTGGACCCCAGACTCCGAAGTGGAAGCTTCGGATGACACTGGGATTTACTCTAAGAGGATGAAGTACTGATGACGTAGTGAGGATGCTGTATAACATGTTTGGCAGAACGAAGTTGATTCCTTTTTTTTTTACGTGCGCAAAATCCCCACGGATACCTCCCCACCGGAGCCGGTGGAGGAGGTTATGTCGGACTCGAACCGACTAAAACGCACGCCGCCTGGGTTGGGTTGCCGAAGGTGAGGTTGACAGGCATATCCCTCGCACCCCGGCCGACCCAGGGCCATCTCTCACGATCTGGCCCTCTTCTCGGGTGTGAAGTTGATTCCTATGCATTTGTTTTAAGAATTGTGTACGTTTTTTATAGGTTATGTTCTAAGCATTTTTTTTTGTTCAACAAAAATGTAAATAAAGGTCTTTATTTCTATAATTTTTGTTTTATTGAGGTTTAGAACTGTTGTCTCTGCATACCCCGTAGCACAGATACACAGAATCTTTCCCCTGTAAGGGAAATATCGAGGATTCGAATCCCGTGTGAACCAACTAATTTTTTTCTAAATGCTAAATGCTTTCAAATTTCATTCAATATGTATTTGAAAAGTTGCAATATGTCACAGGCTACAGTGTGAACGCAAATGTGTTTTATACTTGTTTACAACTTGTTGCCGCTGCATAGCCTATTGGTATGGGTAATGGACTGCCGAGACGAGGTCTCTGGTTCGATCCCAGGTTTTACCATGGCACACACCAATGACTTTTCGATGCTTTTCAAAGTTATGTGTGTGCTTATCGCAGGTTTCTAAGAGCCCGGTAGATGGCAATAGGCCTTACATTGGGACCTATACATAAACTGGCGAAATGTGGGTGCTAGCACCTACCCCTTGGGGGATAAAGGCGTGAGTTTATGTTATGTTACACACATATGTTATAACTTGTTGGTCAAACATACTTTCTGAACGAAAAAGTGCCTGAGACAGTCTCAATACATGCATAAAACATATTTATTTAATGTTTTGACTAGTCTTCTAAAAGTTTACAACTTGTTTCTTAGTGAAAACGATGGGGTTAGACGCAGAATATATCTCTTAAATAAAACAAACATGTATGTATATATAATATTTATTTATTTATTTCAAAATTGCATTTATTGACTAATTCGGACTATGTCCAAACCGAAAAATTCTTTGAATCGAGAATTTTCGAAATATTATGTTTAATTTATTAGAAACATATAATTCTCACTAAAAAAGCAGCACCGGATTTTTAAGGCAAAACTTTACAGCCTGGTGGGGTTGAATAGGAGAATAGGATATCTTTCTGTGGGTGTCATAGTGACTAAGGGCACATACGATAGACAAACACCATGACAAAATGTCTGATGGCAGGCTCGCCACCTATCACGTGGCGTGATAACCGCTACGCAGGAGACGCGTGTTCGATCCCAGCTCAGTGCAAATTTTTGTATGCATGAATATGGTTATTTGCATTGGTCTGGTCGTGACAAACTGAGAGTACAAAATCTCTCCAGTTAGCTCTGGCTACCCTACTAATTCCAGTCGCTGCTCTTTTAGTGAGAAATGACCCAAGAAAACCGCAGCACAATATTTAGGTATAGTGGCCATTGACCTCAGTAGCCGCGTGCGGCGTGGCGGGAAATGAGGTAAAAAAAAGAAAAAAAGATTAGTAGCTGAAAGCAAGCTAGATCCCGCCACGAGTGCTGGCGACTGGTCTATAGCAAATATGCTGCTTCTATTGTGATTTGTACTTAGCTTGTTAATACACAGATAAAGAAACTTCAACAGAAAAAAAAAATTATAACTAAATATTATTGTAAAATAAAAATCAAACAATTTAACAAAAACTTCGCTATATCACAAATAACACATACAATTTATCGTAATACTTAGGCGGCAATATTACTGTACGATTTTTTAATTAAGAACAAATTGTCCAAACAAGATTAATAATTCGTAAATCCGGATAAACAGTAACTATATCCGGATACCCGGATGACGGTAACTCTAGCTCTCCGTATATCCATACAAATAATAACTAATCAATCCGTGTTGACGGATAACCGGTAATCCGTATATCCGGATACCCAATACTGACAAAATCAATAAAAATAGACAAATAATGACTAATCAATCCATGTTGCCGGATAAACGGTAACTATATCCGGATGACCGTAACTCTAACTATCCGTATATCCATACAAATAATGACTAATCAATCCGTATTGACGGATAACCGGCAATCCGTATATCCGGATACCCACTACAGCCAAAATCAATAAAAATCTTTTATAAATCTGAATGTGCCTCGACAGCGTTTGATGGGTCTGTTCGGATTTTAGTTCCGGATCGGAGAAATATATTTAATTGGTTAATATTCATAGAGAAAGTGTCCGGTATCCGGTATAAGTTCACCCCCTATAACAGAAAACATTATGGGCGAAATATAGATGTTAACACATCTATGTATATGTGTGATTATATAAAAATGTAAATTTAAAACGATTTTTTTTTATACCACTCAGGTGGCAGATAGAAAATGGATATTGTGGCCTATGGGTGTGTGCATTACCAGGGGCGCCACACTCGTGCTGCCGACAGAGAGTCTCTGTGCCGTCAGTGTAGAAGACAAAGCAGGACTTTACGTCTTCCCACTGATAGCATAAAAACTCTCCAGTGAGCTCTGGCTACCCTACTCACCGCGAGAACAACACGAAGTTATTATAACCGCGGTATTCTGTAGGATACTTTCCCTATCGGACTAGTCAATTAGGACGCGAATACTGTCGTGTCCTACTTAAGTAGTTATTTGTAAGTAAACATCAAACAATCACAAACATTCGCTAAATAACACAAACACAACGTGCCAATTGTAATACTTAATTAAAGATCTATGTTTTGTTAACTAGAAGGACTAATCATTTTACTATCCGGATATTCAACAGCCTCATTTATATTAGGTTTTTTTTAATACAGGACACGTAAATTTTCGCGATTAAATCATAAACATAACATAAACTCACGCCTATATCCCAGAAGGGGTAGGCAGAGGTGCTAGCACCCACATTTCGCAGTTTATGTTTAGGTCCCAATGTAATATAATGTCGATCCCAGGCTTTACCATGGCACACACCAATGACTTTTCGATGCCTTTCAAAGTTATGTGTGTATTTATCGCAGGTTTATAAGTGTCCAGTTAATGGCAATAGGCTCACCACCTATTACATTGGGACCTAAATGTAAACTGGCGAAATGAGGGTGCTAGCACCTCTGCCAACCCCTTTCGGGGATATAGGCGTGAGTTTATGTTATGTTATGGATGTTACTTCACCTTAACTCTAAACCTCCGGAGATAAAGGCGTGATTTTATGTATGTTTATAAAAGTTAGTTCTAGAAACTCACTTCATATCTTAGGTAAAGCACTCAGTTCACGATTTATCTGAGGACAGATTGATTAATTATTTATAAAAGAATTCGAGATTTAGAATTGTATACCATTCTAGCCTTAGAGAAAGTGAGAGAAAATATGCTATTAATTATATTAACATGTGTAAAAAGATAAAAATATATATGTGAATTGTGACTAAAATAGAAATAGTATATAGAATAGAAGATATTAATAGCAATATTCTGTTTCGTTATTTAACTAACGGTAAACAATCTTGATGGGTCTTTTTTTTTATACCACTTACGAGGCAGCCAAGCGCACGACCCACCTGATGGAAAGTGGTTACCGTGGCCTATGGACGTAACATCAGAGAAGCTGCCGACCCTGTAAGCACAGAGTTTCTGTGCCGTCAGTGTAGAGGACAAAGTAGGACAAGCCTTTAGGCATCCCACTGACAGCACAAATTCTCCAGTGAGCTCCGGCTACCCTACTCATCGCTGGGAACACAACACGAAGTTATTATAACCGAGGTATCTTTTTTTTTGTATAGGACGCGACAGTTAGACTTCGCCTTGCCTGATGGTGAGCAGAAGGCAGTCTCAGAAAAGAGGGTCACCATTACATAATATACCATGTTACAATGGTGAAACTCAGCTTGACGGCCTCATCATTTGCTTTTTCACGCCCCGCTTAAAGGACCCGGGACTGTAGGAAGAAGGAAACACGTGAGCTGGTAATGAATTCCAGGCCTTAATGGGACAAAAGAAAGACTCACCGAACCGCTTGGTTCTTGCTCGGATAATATAACAATCAAGAACGGGAGGGAGGATCGGGAGGACCAAATTATGGGAGTCTTATACTCCCATAATTTGTAAAAGAAGGCAGGCAACTATTAGTTCGCATGTGTTGTTACTAGATGGCGACAATGTTTCGGCAAACTTTTCTAATGTATACTATTAAAAATTTGCTGTTTGTACCCCGTGATGCAACCTAGGCGGCAGACAAGCACAGGGCACACCTGATGAATAGTAATTGCCGTGTCCTATAGACGTGTGCAACACCAGGGGAGTCACACTTGTTCTGACGAGTTTCTGTGCCGTCAGTGTAGAAGACAAAGCAAGACAAGCCTTTGGTCTTCCCACTGACGGTAAAAACTGTTCAGTAAGCTCTGGCTACCCTACTCACCGCCGGGAACGCAACACAAGGTTATCTAAAATCTGTTTGTTAATTTTTTTTGGTTAAAAACTCAGTAATGGTAAAACCTGGGATCGAACCTGAGACCTCGTCTCAGCAGTCCATTACCCATACCACTAGGCTACCGCGGTTTACCATGGCACACACCAATGACTTTTCGATGCTTTTCGAAGTTATGTGTGTATTTATCGCAGGTTTATAAGTGCCCGGTTAATGGCGATAGGCTCGCCACCTATTACATTGGGACCTAAAAATAAACTATAGGAGTGAGTTTGAGTGAGTGAAAAACTCAGTTTAATAATAAAACGCAACTAAAAGCTGAAATTGAACTAGTTTATATAAAGACACATCAAGATGGGTTACCAATAGTTAAGAACCAATACGAATGAAGTATAAGTGTTATAAAAATGTATATATTAAGATGTGAAGGAGGTTCGACTCCAGGGCTAATCAATCTATACTAATATTATAAAAAGGAAAGATTTGTATTTTTGTATGTAACGAAAAAACTCAAAAAGTACTGGACCGATTTTAATAATTCTTGTTTCATTAGAAAGCTACATTCTTCGTGAGTAACATAGGCTACTTTTTATCCCGATATTCCCATGGGATCAGAATTTACGCGGGTGAAACCGCGGCGCGGTGCTAGTATAAGATATTTCTGTTAATACAAAATTTTGCTACTTTCTTTCCTAATCATATAATTAAGTAGGTATATTATTTTATTTAAAAAATTAAGTGTTGTTTTAGAATTAACTATAAAGTATTACAATGTGAGTGTTAACACACCCATGCTTACCTTTTCGAGGATTTACAGGCGTGAATAATATATATATATTACATTATTTTTGATCAAATACTGTTTTTTTTTACAACTAATATTCCTTCTAACACCCAGCTAAGCTAAATTTCTCGTATTAGGAGTGGGTTTACGTCGGGAGTTTAATGACCAGGAATCGAATCCGGGACCGTTCGATCGTTGACCGACTCACCGCTGAGCTACCGACATTTTAACTATTTTGAAGTACATTAATTATAACGATAAGACGGTCACCGTTAACTCTTCCTACCCACTTTCCCATACATACACACATCTCTGCTCTGCTCCGTTTACGCTAGTATGAAGTTTGTGATGTTTAGTGTTCCTTTTGACCTACCTGACATCACATTTTAAATTGCAAATATATATATTTGACCCTCATTTTTTGACCTAATTTTGTTTCAGCGAAATAATAATTTTCAAAATGGTTTATTTATATTACTTATTATTTTTATATTAGCCGCGTGGTTTCTGACAGGGTAGAATTAGGGCCACCCCATCTCTTCCCATGCGGTGTCGTACAAGGCGACTAAGGGATAGGGCTGTTTAACATAAACCAGAATATACAGCCCAGACTCCGCCTGAAATTCATGGCTCGAGTCAACAATAGTGCCCGGAAAACGGCAATCCATCCCCTATTACGTAGGACGTCAATGTGGGTGTTAATTCATCTTTGCCTGACTCTTTGGGGATAAAGGCGTGATTATATGTATGTATGTATATTATTTCTTGACATAATTGTAAAATTTTGACGTTCATATGTGCTCTTTATGTGCCTAATTCTATGATTCTTTAATTCTTTAGTTATGTTTAATTTCACTATGTAGCCGTACGACCTAAATATTTGGACCTTATCTATAAACAGGTCATAAAAATGAGGTCAAACGGGTGTTTTAGTGGCAAGGTCCAAATTTTAAGGTTAATATATTATTTTGACCCCATTTTTTTCACGTCATAGTTTTTTTAGTTACAAGAATTTTTTGACTATATTTATTGTTTTGTTTTTAATTACAAATATGCGGCACGTTTAAGTAGTAAGTAAGCAGATTAATTACAATTATTTAACCCCTCCTCCCACTTGTCAGCAAAAGTAAGCTAATTTAAACAACATGTTGTCGGTGAAAACTTGTAATTGGTCTACAATATGTTATTTGATTTTCACCTACTGTTATTTTTTAGCTGTAAGTTTTCCGAAAATGTTAAAATAAAATAATCTCTTAACCCCCCCCCCCCCCCTCATCCCTCATGCTTACGTAAACATTACCTATATACAAATTACTTTTCATGTTTGTTTTTTTGATTAATATATGTGTAGTACATGTTATGTTTGAATAAGTAAATAAGTATTGTGTATGTCATAAAAAATAGGCAATGCTTAGTCCTCCCTCCCACCCTTTAGTGCTTACGTAATACTTGTAAACCTTGTCCAATGGCGTCATATTTTAGTTTAAGTATTTTTGACCCTAGTATTCTGACGTCAATATTTTTTCAATTAAAGATAATCATTCATTTTTTACAGTTTTCGTTTTATCCATTTTTACTAACCACCTCTGCCTACCGTTTCGTGGACTTACAGGCGTGAATAATTTCACCCTAGTCCGTCACGTCAATTATTTTTTTCACTTATATTTAAATATTTTTATGATTCACTGTTTTTATTAATTACGATTAAATTCTATTTCCCTTCGTTTTCACCAAGAAACTAGTTGGAAACTTGTTTGAGACATAACTTGTAGAAAACTTGTCAAAACTTAATTACTTGTATTATACATATATTGAGACTGTCTCAGATACCTTTTCGTTCACATAGTATGTAGTTAACAAGTTGTATACAAGTTTAAAACACATTCGCGTTCACACTCAAGTATTATACCACTTAGGTGGCAGATAAGCACACGGCCCACCTGATGGGAAGTGGTTACCGTGGCCTATGGACGTGTGTAACACCAGAGGAGTCACTCACGCTGCCGACCCTTTAAGAACAGAGTTGCTGTGCCGTCAGTGTAGAAGACAAAGCAGGACAAGCCTTTGGTCTTCCCACTGACAGCACAAAAACTCTCAAGTGTGCTCTGGCTACCCTACTCACCGTTAGTAATACAACACGAGGTTATTATGGCCGCGGTATTCTACAACTTGTCAAATACATGTTTAGGTTTACTTGGTGAAAACAAGGGGTCAAAACTACAATATGTGCAATAAATGACAAATTTCCATTGTGATAAGATTTATGCTGAACAAACATTCACGCAGTCAATATATTTATATCTAAGTGCAGGTTCGATTCCGTCTTCTTCAAGGTATGTAAGGGAACACTTGTGTGATGCGTCCAATGCCTCTGAAAATTAAAAAAAAATAAGTTTAATTTTTTGAGGTTATATTTTGTTATGGCGCGTTATTTGATAGTTTCTAAGTAAGAAAATTACTTCTATGAACTACTAATAGACAAGGTACTTAGAAAAATATTTTTTTTATACCTACCACTTGGACAAGCGCACTGCCCACCTGATGGAAAGTGGTTACCATGACCTATGAACGTGTGTAACACCAGAGAAGCCACACTCGCGCTGCCGACCCTGTAAGCACAGAGTTTCTGTGCCGTCAGTGTAGAGGACAAAGCAGGACCAGACTTTAGTCTTCCCACTGACAGCACAAATTCTCCAGTGAGCTCTGGCTACCCTACTCACCGCCGGGAACACAACACGAAGTTATTATAACCGCGGTATTTGTAGGGCGGAGGAACTTCCCCAGTCGGACTGCTCAATTGGGCGGAAATACCGCCGTGTCCAACCTCCTTATACATTTAGGTCGCCAAATTGACTACACCCCACCTGATAGTAAGTGCAGTCAAAAGAATCCTCAAGAAGAGGCCTCAGGCCAGGGTCGCCTGTAAGAGATCGCATAGCGATAAGACCGCCATTGTTAGCAAATGTACTCCATATTTTTTTTAAAGAATATTAGAACCAAAATTACTAATCTTCCCTCTAATCCCTCCAGCTAAGCTAAATTGCCAGAATTCGATCCCAGGACCTCTCGATCGTAAAGCTTACTCTTTAACCACTAAGCTACCGAACGCTGTACAATAACGATTTATCTATCCATTAATTAACAGGTGTACTATCTTGTACGTGATGTTGTCTCTGTCTCCTGTACATCCAGCATGTAGCTGGCAATGGGTATACCCACCTAGTGCCGAGGCCGGCAGTGAACAGTAGCCTTCTACCCCGCACGAGGTATTCCGGACAACGCACGAAGCGGAATACCACTGATGCGGACTCGTCCGCACGTAATACCGCATTCAGCGTCATGATACCCTGTGGACAGACATATTTTAATAATTCTAGAATATTCACACAACGCCATCTAAAACCAAAGAAAGCATAGCTTAACTAGCTTGTGTTATGGAATATAAACATAGAAACACCCAGACCATTATTAAAAATTAAATTAAATATTTATGAAACCCCCGTCACAAAAAAACTACCCTCAAAACGTCGAAAATAAATTGTGTTAGTTCAGCCTATAACTTTGATATACCTAGTAATACATGTTTTTATTCAAGCGTTGTTATTGATGGGGGGATGTTATGACGTAGTGCTCTACCAGTTAGGGTCCCCGACATGACAAGGCTGGCATGAGGGAACAGATGCACCTACAGACATACATAGCCTGTCAAAAACTCGACAAAGGATCGCAAGCCAAGCTGCCCACGTATGAAGACAACTCGAGCGTCGGAGGTCGGTGAACGACCTCCGCCCCCCATGAGTGCAGGCCTGGGGGTGACAGGTGGAGCCACCTGTCACCCGCAGCAGAAGCAGGCCACGGCGGTGGCGCGCCTCCCCGTTTCCCGGGACGAGTTGGGGACTCTATAGTCCCCACACCCGAGGAGAGGGCCAGATCGTGAGAGATGGCCCTGGGTCCGCCGGGGTGCGAGGGATATGCCTGTCAACCTCACCTTCTTTTGCAACCAAAGCGACCCACAGGCGGGTTGCGTTTTAGTCGATTCGAGTCCGACATAACCTCTTCCACTGACTCCGGTGGGGGAGTATCAGTGGGGATTTCGTGCACATAAAAAAAAAGTCTGTCAAAAACCATAACCTACCTTTTCCTTCGTCGTAGTCGGGAAAAAATCATGAGTATACATAAAACTAACCTCTATAATGGCTGTCTGTCGCACGTTACCAACGTGCACGGTACACTGGAAGCCCGGGTAGATGGCGGTGGAGTGACGAAGCACTTGGACGGAGGCCTGGCGAATAAAAAGAAAATTAACTGACTGCTAAAAAGGGGGTTTTCTTATATACCACTTAGGTGGCAGACAAGCGCACGGCCCACCTGATGGAAAGTGGTTACCGTGGCCTATGGACGTGTGTAACACCAGAAAAGCCACACTCGCGCTGCCGAACCTGTAAGCACAGAGTCTCTGTGCCGTCAGTGTGTGAGGGCAAAGCAGGATAAGCCTTTAGTCTTCCCACTGACGGCACAAATTCTCCAGTGAGCTCTGGCTACCCTACTCACCGCTGGGAACACAATATGAAGTTATTATGGCCGCGGTATTCTGTAGGGCGGAGGTACTTCCCCAGTCGGAGTGCTCAATTGGGTGGAAATACCGCCGTGTCCTACCTCCTCATAGTTATTTGTATATGACCTGCATAAACCAAAAAAAAGAAATGCCCGCTGAGTTTCTTGCCGGAGTCTTCACAGGTCGGGGCCACGTTTCGAACCGGTGGTCGATTTACTAAACTGATATTCATGTTCATTTTTGTTGACGTTTTGTAAGTGCCGATATAATGGTCTATACAGGCTGGCTTTAACTTAAACATTCTAACCAAGCCCTTGTAGCCAAGTGTGCTCACTGACCCAGGACTTCGAGGTGGAGCCGTAGGATGACGCCTGTAAATTCCAGAATGGGTAGACAGAGGCGTATCACTTATGATTTTCAGTCCTACATGATACATGATAGCGGACACTATCTTACCTGGAAATACATACAACCCCTGGGATCGTTTGGATCTTCTAGAATCACCTTGTCGCTGCAGAGGCACTCCATGCAATCCTGCAAATATTATATGAATCAAATTATTTTTGTTCATTTGGTAACACTTACGAAGGTTCATTTGGTAACACTTACGAGGTTCATCTGGTAACACTTATGAACAGTCATCTGGTAAAACTTACGAACATTCATATGGTAACACTTATGAACATTCATTTGGTTACACTTATGAGGTTCATCTGGTAACTCGTATGAACGTTCATCTGGTAACACTTATGAGGTCCATCCGGTAACTCGTATGAACGTTCTTAGTAACACTTATGAATATTCATATGGTAACACTTATAAACATTTATTTGGTAACACTTATGAGGTTCATCTGGTAATTCGTATCAGCGTTCACCTGGTAACACTTATGAACATTAATATGGTACCACTTATGAACGTCAAGATTGTTAAAATTATTGGTTGTCAAAAGTACTAGGGTAACATAAATACAAGCAGTTCGAATGTCGCTAACATAATATGGTCAAACGTATTTGCTTCGTCATTCGTCGTAATCATCAAAATCATCTTAGCATTGTGCCCTGTTGGAGCACGAAGCTCACTTCCCATTGTGTTTGGCAATCATGAGAGCGACTGCCATCTGATCTACCAACCCCGAAAGGAAAGCCTTACGCCAGGGTCTCTCCTCTGTCAATCAGCACGCTGTTTTCTCTTCGGGTAGACTGACAGACAAAAGCGCAAGTATATTTTTACTAATTGGTTATCAAAAGTACCAGGGCAACATGAATTTATTTATTTATTTATTTATTTATTTATTTATTTATCTTCAGGTACCTCACAGCTTACAGTTCAGAAATAAATACATGAATATAAAAACATTAGGTACGCCAAAAATTAAGGTACACATTAAAATTAAAGTGTGGCGTAAGTAGACATGAGAAAATAATTAGGTAATAAATAAAGGAGTGATGAATGAGAAAGATAACAAAAGAAAATGAAGCGCAATGCTTCGTGTGATGATCTGAAGAGTGTGAATGTATGTAGGTACTTGTGTGAAGATAGGTGTGTATATATGCAAGTGTGTCTGTGTGTGTGTGCATGTGGGTGTAGAGGAGTGCTAGGATGTATGGGTGGGGTGAGTGATAGGGACATTGGTGTTTGACAGTAGCTGGAGTATTGCAGCCTTATATGAGTTTCGAGAGGTGCTAAATGGATCCAGTGATGAGAAAATTTTATTATAGGCGCTTGGAATACGACTGAGTGGAGATCGCATTAAGTAGTTTGTTGGGGCAGATGTGGGAGCCAGTAATGGGGTGTGCCTAGTTCGTCTCACAGGCACGCTGAACCTGACGTCCCCCAGCAATTCTGTACAGTCAAATCTGCCATTAAGGACATCGTACAAATGCATCATGTCGGTAACCAAACGCCTATCTGCCAGAGTGTTTATTTTATGGTACACGCATGATTCAGTATAGGACATGGAATTCATACGAGCTCTGTAGTTCAGATGTTTAATAAATTTTTTCTGAATTTTTTCTAAAGTGTCAATATCCACTGTGTAGAAAGGGCTCCAGATGATACTTGCGAACTCCAATATACTTCTCACGTAACAATAATAAAGGATTTTGATGCACTGCGGGTCGTTGAATGGTGAACTATTCCGCAAGACAAACCCTAGAGACTTATACGCTTTACTGACCATTAGTTGCATGTGCGGCTTAAAACTATATTGACAGTCCAGAAGTACTCCCAAGTCTCGGACTTGTGACGTTCTGGGCACTGTATCATAGCTCAGCTTATATTCGAATATAATGGGATCTGTTTTTCGCGTGAAACTTATAGACAAGCATTTCTGGGTGTTGACACTTATTTTATTCAGTTGGTAATACTGAGTTAGTCGATCCAAATCAGATTGGAGCAACAAGCAGTCGGCAGTGTTGTTGATTCTTCGGTAAATCTTTTTATCGTCGGCATATAAAAGATGCTGAGAGTTTTGAAAACAATTTGGTAGATCGAATAAATATATATTGTATAGTAACGGAGATAAGAGGGAGCCCTGGGGTACACCGGATGTGACGTCTACAAAGTCAGATCGGAAGCCACCAACCACAACCGCCTGCCGTCTGTTTCTGAGATACGATTCAAACCAGCGCAGCAGATTACCCTTTATTCCGATGGCGTATAACTTCGAAATTAAGACGTTATGGGGTACGCGATCGAACGCTTTTTCGAAGTCGGTATTATATAACGTCCACCTGTGCACCATGCATATTAGAAACGATGTAATTATTTAGTACCAGTAGGTTTGTATTGACAGTGCGGCCTTTAATGAAACCGTGCTGCGATTGTGGAATACTAGGGAGTGCAGTGGAATATACTACTTTATAAACTATTTTTTCTAACATTTTTCCAAAGTTGTTTAGTAAAGAGACCGGTCTGTAATTATTTATATTTAACTTTGAGCCTTTCTTATGTATAGGTACTATTTGTGCGTCCTTCCATTTTGCAGGAAATACTCCGTCGTCCAGGGATCTTTGGAATATTAGCAGTAAGGGCCTCACTAAACCGGGTTGGCATTTTTTTATAAATATAACAGGTAGCCCGTCCAGACCTGCACCTTTTTTTATGTTGAGTTTATCGAAAATTTCTATTATTTTTTTTGTGGTGACTTTAATTGAGCTAATGACGGATCCAAGTGGGGACTCTGCGCAGTCCGGAGCTACCTCCAAGGGGTCGGGTATTTGAAATACGTTATGAAAAAATCTATTGAAAGCGTTACAGATATCTTCGCCGTTAGAAAGTACCGCGTCCTCGTGATTCATTACGTTAGGGTAACCTGATGAATTCCGCCTATCTTTTATGAACCTCCAAAAAGCCTGGGGACATTTTTTCAGCTCCTTTTCACAGTTATCAATATATTTAGTATATAAAACATTCTGAAGATCCTTTACTCGTTTACGTAACAATGCAAATTCAGTGTAATCACATGGGTTTTTAAATTTCTTCCATTTTTTATGAAGTTTAGATTTTTCTTTAATAACATTAATAAGCGCCGCGGAGTACCATTTAGGGTATGTGTATCTACGAGAAGTCATTACAGATGGGACGTGGCGGTCAATTAACAAACTTAATACAGAATACAACTTATCTACCATCACATTGACATCGCCACCGCCCAAGCACAGGTCCCAATCCATATCACACAGTTCCCGGTTAATCGTAACATAATCCGCCTTAAAAAACTTTCTAACCAGCCTTGGTTGGTACTTAAGTGGTTCGAAAAAGAGGTTCTGTATATCAATTAAAAGTGGAACGTGTGGCCGGTCAATAGTCACCAGTGCCGATTTACTCTCGCTACAGACTAAGGAAGCGTTCGATATGACAAGGTCTAAAACATTACCACAATAGTTGGGAAAAAGATTATATTGCGTCATACCCATAAAATCTATACAATCTATGAACTCAGTAGTAGCTGTACCCAGATCCGTATACGGGGCACTGCCCACCGCACGGCGACCCTCCCCCCATGTTACGAAAGGTAGGTTGAAATCTCCTATTACTAGAAATGTGTCATTCGAATTTGCTGAGTATAACGCCGAAAAAGATTGTCTGAAGTCGCCAAGCATAACATGAGCGGTGTGCGATTTGTCTGCGGGAGGAATGTAAACCGTACCTAAATGTAGATTACACACTGAACCGGCGGACGGGTGGGTTCCTGTGTTGTAAATTGTGTTCCTAATTGTAATCCAAAATGCGTTCGCGCACCCCGTGTTTATATCCGGACGCGCAACCGCTGAGAGGTCACGTTTAATACACATTAATACTCCTCCGCCGATCTGAGATCCCGACCGATCCGATCTAAACACATCATAACGATTATCGCACAATTCTGTGTCTAATATCCCCTCACATAGCCAGCTTTCAGTAACCACTATTATATCATACAAGTTAGTTTCAATCGATCGGTAAAACTCTTGCAATTTTGTCCTTAGCCCGCGCGTATTTTGGTAAAAAACGTTTAAATTACGTATTGGCATTAAATTACTGTATTGATAAAAAAATCAAGGAGGGTGTACGTAAAAATATGTTAGCGAGATCATTTCGAATACGCTCGGGGCCGACGGACTTACCCGACTGAGTGCAGTACCATTACTACTGATTGACATATCAGTGGTCAACAACTTTAGGTAATAGGCTGTTAGGGTGTGTGTAAATTTGATGTAAGTGTGGAGGTGTATTTTTGATATGAGTGTATGTGAAATTTTGAAATTTTTGAATTCATGCACATTACATTGGAAAATAGTAACAAGAAGAAAATAATAAAAGTAACAAAGAAAAATACTTCATCGGAAAAGACATCGGGCCCGTTCACGTTGAAAATTTCTTCGAAATATCTTCTTCTGAGGTAATTTCTATCGGGGGTGAGGTTTCGTTGTAACGCATGAAAATACTGCAGTTTTTTACCCAGACGAATTTGACGTTCAACTCCCGTGCCCGTTGTCTACAATTGTTCAACAGAATTTTATTCGCTATGGTCAAATGCTCGTTCATGAAGATCTTCAACGAATTATCTCCAAATCCTAAATCTTTGGATGTTAAACCGTTCTTCCTGTTCAGTTGTCTGAATCCAGATATTAAACTATTCTTGGCCATCCTGCTCTTTAACTTGGCTACGATACGTCGAGGACGTCCCGGGTGTGAGTGGTGGGGCTGCACACGCGTTATAAATTCCAAGTCGTCTCTGCTTATATTGGCGCCAACAAGTGTCGCAATCTGGAGGAGTAGCTGCGGTAAGTTTTCTTCGTTCTTTTCTGGAATTCCTACCACTTCAATGTTCAGGAAACGATTCTGCTGTTGAGCTCTGTTATACCCTGCCTCTAATAGCTTCATTCGGCGATAGAGATCCGTCGTTGATTCGCCCTGCTGTTTGGTCTCCTTTTCCAGCTTCACAAAGCGAGTGTCATAAGTTTTCATCTTGTTGATGAGTTTGTCCTGCTCGACTTTCACTGCTTCCACCATGGACAACTTTTTCTCAATGACGTCCAGCCTAATGTGCAGCTCTTCAATTACCTGGCCGCTGAGTCTCGAACTTAATTCACTAACCTCACTTCGAAGGCTTTCCACAACAGCAGGCAACGTGGCCAGTGACGACAGCACAGCTTCGATGTTTTGAAGTGCAACCGGGTCGATCCTGGCGTCCTCGCTAGGTTTAAGATGTGTCACAGCTCTGGGCGAGCTGAGATTTGCGGTGGCTTTACAGTTGGGACAGAGCCATGCGCCTTGTCTCTCTATGCCAAGTCTCTTCCAGCCCACCTCAGACAAGGTCACGCAGTGGAGATGGTAAACGGACTGACACTTCGAACATATTGCGCCGTCCTGAACAGAGTCGTTACATTTCTTGCAGTTCATACCGAAGGTTGGTCTCCCCTGGCGGTCGTGTGAATCGAGCGAGCGAGTCAGGCAATCAAGACAATCTCTTTCTTGCACGGTTGGTTGGCCGTGTTGAAACAGCTCAAGCACGACAGTCACTAGTGATCCGAACTAAAGTCACATACGGAATAAATAAGGTTCAATTTACGTTGTTACTGAATCTGATTTTAATATAAAAATATGACACACGTCTACTCTCGACAACTAACCGAATACGAGCAGTCCTAACGTTGCCAACATTTGTTCAAACGTATTCGCTTCGAATGATGGAACTCATAGGATCGGATAAAATGGCGCACATTGGGAGTGGCTTATGTCCAGCTGTGCAGTGGGCTAATTGATTGATTGATTCCGAGGTTCACTTTTCGTTTTAACTTTTACGAGAGCTACGCCAGGGTCATCAATTGGTATACCAAACTTGCGGGCTGCTTACCCCAAAGGGAAAATAGCGTCAAAGTACCAGGGCAACATGAATACAAGCAGTTTAAATGTTGCCAACACACATGCTTAATAACACCTTCCTAAAATCCCTCGTACCCCTCTGACCCGGGGCCAGGGACAAATTATCTTCAGCAAGGGGGAGGAAGGCGTCTCGTCGCGTTTGTTTGGTACATTTCGGCTTTTACGAGAGCGAATGCCGTCTGACCTCCTAACTCAGTCTGTCAAAAGCGTCAGTATGTTATGTATTGCTTATCAAAAGTACTAGAGCGACATGAATACGTGGGCGGCCGGCGCTTCCTTTAGCGAGCAAGTAATGCTCGTCGTGAAGAAGACGGCAGAGCGGGAGCGAAGAAGAAAGTTGGGGACTCCGTGGTCCCCCCACACCCGAGAAGGGCTAGATCGAGAGAGATGGCTTTAGGTCGGCCGGGGTGCGAGGGATATGCCTGCCAACCTCACCTCCGGCAACCAAAAACGACCCACAAATGGTGTTTTGTCGGAATAACTTCCCCCCACCGGCTTCAGCGACCCCATAGTTCTTGTTGACATTTTGGGTACCCTATGACTGGGGCAGTCGGGTAAAAAGTACCAGGGCACCATGACTACCAGCAGTTCGGATGTCTAACATACCTGGTCAAACGTATTCGCTTCAATGTCAACAATATCCTTGCTCAAGCACTCCTCCGCTTTGGCGATGTCCTGCAGCAGATTCTTGTTCCGTTTCGTGTTCTTGCGAGATTTTGTTTTGTCCGTTATGTTTTGTTCTATTAATTGTTTTATCTGAAACATGAAATTATCTTTTTGATTCTTGGTTGAGTTCTTAAAATCATTAGGGTTCAAATCACCATAATTTGCAAGGCAAGGCATCAACCAATAAATTAGCCCAGTGCGGTCCACTGTTGGACATAGGCCTCTCCCAATGTGGAATCAGTATATATACCCGGTTTTTTAAATGCGTAAATACGCCCTCCCCTCCAGACACCCGGTGGAAGGCACACGGCCCACCTGATGGGAAGTAATTACCGTGGCATCTGGACGTGTGCAACACCAGGGGCGTTACACTCGCGCTGCCAACCCTGAAGAAACCTTCTAATGCCCCTCTTGAAGAACCCCATAGTGTAGACGCTTGGGAAAACCGCAGCAGGGTACATTCCACAGCTTGAGCGTTCGTATGATGAAGTTTCTTTCATACCGCACAGTGCACACCGTCTCAAGTCGCAATATGTGAGGATGAATTCTCTGCCTATAGCGAGCGGTGTGATGATACAATGTAGCTGTAGCCCTTGGATACGCCCTGGCGTCGGACTCGAACCGACTTAAATCGCACGCCCTTTTAGGGCTTCAGATATGGTATATGTACCTCATCACTCGTATACATAAAAAGATTAATGCCTAAAATGCCTAACTTCCACACACCTAATGTACTATAGCATTCTACAGGCTACAGATGGCATAGTGGTCAGAGCGTTTCCCCTGTAAGGGAAAGATCGCGGGTTCGTACCCCACCTGGACATTTTTTTTCTATTTTAATCGATTTGAACAAGATCACTACTCACTAGGTGACTTACCTGTCTCTGCTTACACGCTCCAGGTGCACAAGCTCCAAACGCCTCGCGTCGTTCTCTCCTGGGCGCCCTGGGCCTCAGGAGCACCATCCCGGGGCGCGGGGAGCCCCCGGCGAGCCCTACACTGGCGCACGCGCCAGCGCGGACTCCCCCTACAGGAGCGCGGTTACGGTAGATGCTGCGTACCCGGACCGGGGCGAAGGACCCGTCTTCTAGAGGACCTAGGGCCAATGACACGTATAATACACTTCTAGGGGTCACGAAAGGGCTGTTTAATATTATACAGATATATACAGCCAAGACTCAGTCTCAGATGCATGGCTCCAGTCAACAATAGTGTCCAGAATACGGCAATAGGCTCACCTCCTATTACGTGGGACCGAAAACAGTTATTGGTGAAGTGTGGGTGTTAATTCACCTCTGCCTGAACCTCCAGGGATAAAGGCGTGATTATATGTATGTATGTATGTCACGAAAATGAAATACAAACTGATTTGCTAGTCTTTTAGGTCTGTAGCTTAGTGGTTAAGGAGTCGGCGGTCGATCGGAGTACGATCGAGAGGTTCCAGCTTCGAACCCTGGTCATTACACTACTGACGTGCATCCTAGCACAATCAATTTAGCTTAGTTGGAGGGGTTAGAGGGAATATTAGTAATTGGGGTTGCTAAATTTAAAAAAAACAAAGAATACAGGGTCTACAGTGGCGAAGGATGAATTTGTAATTCAAAAGGGAAGACGATTGAAAAATGTTCTTAATTCGATCTAGTTTGTCATATTTAAACATCTCTACCATCTCAGCAAAAGGAAGCCGAAAAGAATGTGTTAAAATTGACTCTATATAGGCAGTTTCTTGGGTGTTTTTTCAGGATAGCATGGGGTGCAACGGCGGACGAACTCAAATTTTTACATACATACATTCATATAATCACACCTTTATCCCCGGAGGGTTAGGCAGCGGTGAATCAACACCCACATTTCACCAATCATTTTATTTGACCCCACGTAATAGGGGGTGAGCGTATTCCCGTAATCCGGTCACTATTTTTATTATCTATACTAATATTATAAAGCTGCAGAGTTTGTTTGTTTGTTTGAAAGCGCTAATCTCTGGAACTACTGGTCCGATTTGAATGATTCTTTCAGTGTTGGGTAGTCCATTTATCGAGGAAGGTTTTAGGCTATATATCATCACGCTACTACTTAAGGGAGCGGAGCATTGATAATAAATGTTAACAAATCCGGCAATTTTTCATACATATTTTGCAGACTAAAACATACGGGCTCAAAGGGATATGAAGCTTCAAAATATAGCCCGGGCGAAGTGGGGTGGGTCAGCTAGTTATATATATGTTTGATGTTAAACAGCCTTATCCCTTAGTCGCCTTGCTCACTTTGCAAATTCACCAAACTAGTAATTACTAATTCCCACCCCATCCCTGCTTAAATAACGCAAAATCGTAGGAAAAATCCGCTCTTAATAAACACGTGCGGGTAGGGCATTCCCATTAAAGGAAGTCCCAGACCACTTGGTTCCCGAGAAGGCCTTCTATGGTCAGTCGGGATTCGCGAGGTATATACTAAAAGCTACTTCACCCCCGGCAACTGATGCCCTGAGGCCGCCGTGCGGTTTTAGCCGGTCTGAGTCCGACTTAACTACCCCCACCGAGTCCGGCGGGGTGGTATCCGAGAGGATTTCCGCACGCCCCCTAATACGTGGGACCGAAAATCATAGTTGGCGAAATGTGGGTGTTAATACACCTCTGGCCTAGGCAGGAATTTACCTAGAATGACAGTGTCCCCTTCGTACAGATGGCCTTTAGCCAGCAAGCCGCCGACGACGGGAGAGGTGCTGTCGCCTACGTGGAAGATTTCGTCTATCTGGAACTCGCAGCCATCATCCTGGAACAAATAGAAACAGAAATCTCACAGAGCTATGATGCATTTCAACGTTTACAGGCAACACAAATCACGTCAATGAAAGAAAGAAAAGAAAGGCTTGTTATAGTGTTAGAGCTCTGTGATATTTCTGCTGCCTTAGTACTTTTTAGATGGAGCTAGCCGTTAATTAGACGTTAATTGGGTACTTAGAAGCGTTGAAAAACACAGCATAGCTCTGTGGATGTGGGAGAAGAAAATGAAGCTTTTTGAAGAGTTAGAACTCTGTGAGATTTCTGCTATCCTAGTACTTATTAGATGGAGCTAGCCGTTAATTTTTAGATGGAGCTAGCCGTTAATTAGACGTTAATTGGGGTACTCAGAAACTTTGAAATGCATAGCGTGACTCTGTGGGTGTGGGAGAAGAACAGGAGGCTTAGTGTTATAGCTCTGTGATATTTCTGCTGCCTTAGTACTTTTTAGATGGAGCTAGCCGTTAATTAGACGTAAGCGTTGAAAAACACAGCATAGCTCTGTGGATGTGGGAGAAGAAAATGAAGCTTTTTGAAGAGTTAGAACTCTGTGAGATTTGTGCTATCTTAGTACTTATTAGATGGAGCTAGCCGTTAATTTTTAGATGGAGCTAGCCGTTAATTAGACGTTAATTGGGTACTTAGAATCGTTGAAAAACACAGCATAGCTCTGTGGATGTGGGATAAGAAAATGAGGCTTCTTGAAGAGTTAGAACTCTGTGAGATTTCTGCTATCCTAGTACTTATTAGATGGAGCTAGCCGTTAGACGTTAATTGGGGTACTCAGAAACTTTGAAATGCGTAGCGTGACTCTGTGGGTGTGGGAGAAGAACAGGAGGCTTAGTGTTAGAGCTCTGTGATATTTCTGCTGCCTTAGTACTTTTTAGATGGAGCTAGCGGTTAATTAGACGTTAATTGGGTACTTAGAAGCGTTGAAAAACACAGCATAGCTCTGTGGATGTGGGAGAAGAAAATGAGGCTTAGTGTTAGAGCTCTGTGATATTTCTGCTGCCTTAGTACAGGGTAGTACTTCGTACAGGGGCGGGAGAACAGAAATGTTCTCCCACACCCACAGAGCCACGCTATGCATTTCAAAGTTTCTGAGTACCCCAATTAACGGCTAGCTCCGTCTACAAAGTACTAGGATAGCAGAAATCTCATAGAGTTCTAACTCTTCAAGAAAGCTCATTTTTCTTCTCCCACATAGCCACGCTGTGCATTTCAAAGTTTCTGAGTACCCAATTAACGTCTAATTAACGGCTAGCTCCATCTAATAAGTACTAGGATAGCAGAAGTCTCACAGAGTTCTAACTCTTCAAGAAGTCTCATTTTCTTCTCCCACATCCACAGAGCTATGCTATGTATTGCAATGATTCTAAGTACCCAATTAACTCTAATTATCCTTCTAAAAAGTACTAAGGCAGCAGAAATATCACAGAGCTATAACACTAAGCCTTCTGTTCTTCTCCCACACTCACAGAGTCACACTATGCACTTCAAAGTTTCTGAGTACCCCAATTAACGTCTAATTAACGGCTAGCTCCATCTAATAAGTACTAGGATAGCAGAAATCTCACAGAGTTCTAACTCTTCAAGAATCCTCATTTTCTTCTCCCACATCCACAGAGCTATGCTATGTATAATGTATTGCAATGATTCTAAGTACCCAATTAACGTCTAATTATCCATCTAAAAAGTACTAAGGCAGCAGAAATATCACAGAGCTATAACACTAAGCCTTCTGTTCTTCTCCCACACTCACAGAATCACACTGTGCATTTCAAAGTTTCTGAGTACCCCAATTAACGTCTAATTAACGGCTAGCTCCATCTAATAAGTACTAAGATAGCAGAAATCTCACAGAGTTCTAACTCTTCAAGAAGCCTCATTTTCTTCTCCCACATCCACAGAGCTATGCTGTGTTTTTCAACGATTCTAAGTACCCAATTAACGTCAAATTATCCATCTAAAAAGTACTAAGGCAGCAGAAATATCACAGGGTTCTAACACTATAACAAGCCTTTCTAAGGAGGTTAGGACACGAAGGTATTCCCATTTTATTGAGCAATCCAACTGGGAAAGTACCTCCCCGCTCTACCGAATACCGCGGCCTTAATAACCTTGTGTTGTGTTCCCGGCGGTGACTAGGGTAGCCAGAGCTCACTGGAGAGTTTTTGTGATGTCAGTGGGAAGACCAAAGGCTTGCCCTACGTCTTTTGCATTGACGGCACTGAAACTCTCTGTTCTTACAGGGTCGGCAGCACGAGTGTGTATCCATTGATGTTGCACATGTCCATTTGCCACGGTAACCACAGTCCATCATGTGGGCCATGTGCTTGTCTACCACCTAAGTGGTATACGCAAAAAGGCTCGTTTACTCCTTAACACGTTTTCAGATTTGTAGAGTATCTAAATCTTAAAGTACTAGGGTAGCAGAAATATTACAGAGTTAGTTTCTCTGTTTCCTTTTTTCTCTCACACGTTTTCAGACACCCACTTACCATCTAGTAGACTAGCTCCATCTAAAAAGTACTAGGGCAGCATAAATATTACAGAGCTATAAAAAATACTAAGAAGCTTCATCTTCTTCACCCACACATCCACGTCACAATGCATTTCAACGTTTACAGGTAACCCACTTCACGTAAATTGGCTTGCTTCATCTAAAAAGTACTAGGGTAGCAGAAACATCACAGAGTACTTACGTCATCAGTCCGATGCGTGGCCACTGGCTGGGGCGGTCTCAGAGCAAGGAGATATGCATGTAAGGCGCTTATACCGTTGCCTTTGACGCAGCTCACGGGGAATACCGGGATCGTTTCTGACTCCAAACAACTAAAAAAGAAAAAATTGTTGAGAAAAGGAGGCTACTAATTGAAAAGTTGAGTAACACTAGCCAAGTCAGACTTAAGATGGGTGACCATTTTTTATAATACTAATACTTACACGCCGTCTTCGGCCGCGTGGTTCCCGGCAGAGTAGAATTTGGACCACCCCATTTTTTCCCATGCGGTGTCGTACAAGGCGACTAAGGGATAGGGCTGTTTAACATCAGACAGATGTATACAGCCCAGACTCAGCCACAGATGTATGGCTCGAGTCAACAATAGTATCCGGAATACGGCAATAGACTCACCCCCTATTACGTGGGACCTAATACAATGATTGGCGAAATGTGGGCGTTAGTTAATTCACCTCTGTCTAACCCTCCATGGATAAAGACGTGATTATATGTATATATGTTTGTACTAATACTTACTCGTTTTTAATATCAATTCTGTTGTCTAATGAGTCAATTATCAGCTTCTGCGGTGCGACACAATTCCTCGCCAGATTTTCGTCTGTTATCAGAAGAGGTTTCTGAAACAACATAATTCTTTTTAACCATGATAATTCAAAAAAGTAAAACTATGCGTGTCAATGGTCTCACTTTTTTTTTATACCACTTGGCAGACAAGCGCACGGCCCACCTGATGGAAAGTGGTTACTGTGGCCTATGGACGTGTGTAACACCAAAGAAGCCACACTCGCGCTGCCGACCCTGTAAGCACAGAGTCTCTGTGCCGTCAGTGTATAGGACAAAGCAGGACAAGCCTTTAGTCATCCCACTGACAGCACAAATTCTCTAGTGAGCTCTGGCTACCCTACTCACCGCTGGGAACACAACACGAAGTTATTATAACCGCGGTATTCTGTAGGGCGAAGGAACTTCCCCAGTTGGACTGGTCAATTGGGCGGAAATACCGCCGTATCCTACCTCCTATAAGAACTCACTTCTAAAGACCGTGCTTAAAGGAAAAGGGAAAGTGGGAAAACAGACCCCCGGATTCCGGGGGGAGGAAGACTTCCACACAAGGAGAGGATTATCAAACTGACAGGAAAAGAAGGTAATATTGGTTATGTTAAAGTACCAGGGCACCATGCGACACAAAGAGATAAACTACCTTATTGGGCGGCAAATAAAAACTAAAAAGTGGGGAGAGTGGACGGAGTACTAGAATGTGGGGAGGACGGGCGGGAACTTCTTCTAATTATCACTAGAAAGATTGATTACTTATTTTAGTACTTATAACATTATTTATATAAAATTTTTTTTTTTTTTTTTATATAGGACACGTCAATTGGACTTCGCTTTGCCTGATGGTAAGCTGAAGGCAAAGTCCCAGAAAAGAGGGTCACCATTACTTACACATACCGTGTGACAATGGTGACACTCAGCTTGACGGCCTCATCATATGCTTTTTCACGCCCCGCTTAAAGGACCCGGGACTGTAGGAAGAAGGAAACACGTGAGCTGGTAATGAATTCCAGGCCTTAATGGTGCGACAAAGGAAAGAGTCACCGAACCGCTTGGTTCTTGATCGGATGTTTTGCACCGTGTGCGGATGACATCTAAGACCTGCACGCGTTGTCCTGTGTAGGAAAGGGGAGGGTGGGACTAATTGGAAGAGCTCATCAGAACACTCCCCATGGTACAAACGGTAAAATACAGCCATGGACGCAACATCTCTACGCAGCTGTAAAGGTTCTAGGGTGTTCCTCTAATTATCATTAGAAACATTGATTACTTATTTTAGTTAACTATATTATTTATGCAAAAATACCAGGGCCACATACTGAACAAAGAGATGTCATCAGATATGTTGAAGCGTAAGCAATCATATAATGTTTACTTTAATAAGTACTAGAATGTGGGGAGGACAGGCGTGGACTTCCTCTAATTATCATTAGAAAGATTGATTACTTATTTTAGTTATTATTATTATGGGAAATACCAGGGCCACATACTTAACAAAGAGATGTTTACCTTAATAAGTACTAGAATGTGTCAAGAATGGGCGGGGCTTCTCCCTCATTAGAAAGAGAATATGGATAACTAATTTCTGAAATAATATATTTTACATAATAGTATTCTTTATACTAAAATACCAGAGCGCCATAATTAACAAAGGTAAGTTTACTTCAACAGTACGAAAAAGTGGGGAGAATGGTCCTTAATTATCATTAGAAAGAAAAGATAGATTACTATTTTTAAATTATTGTTTTTACAAAATAATATTCGTTATGTACCAAGCCGCCAAACTAAACAAAGAGTGGTTTACCTTAATAAGTTCTAAAAAGTGGGGAGACTGTTCGGTGACTTCCCTTGATTATCATTAGAAAAAGAAGATTGATTCCTAATTTTTAAGGAAGTATTGTTTTTCTTTATGTAAAAATACCAGGGTCCACACTAAACAAAGAGATGTTTACCATAATAAGTACTAGAATGTGGGGAGGACGGGCGGGGACTTCCTCTATTTATCATAAGAAAGATTGATTACTTATTTTAATTAACTATATTATTTATGCAAAAATACCAGGGCCACATACTATACAAAGAGATGTCATCATATATGATGAAGCGTAAGCAATCATATAATGTTTACTTTAATAAGTACTAGAATGTGGGGAGAATGGGCGGAGCTTCTCCCTCATTAGAAAGAGAAGATGGATAACTAATTTCTGAAATAATATATTTTACATAATAATATTCTTTATATTAAAATACCAGAGCACCATAATTAACAAAGATAAGTTTACCTTATCAGTACGAAAAAGTGGGGAGAATGGTCCTTAATTATCATTAGAAAGAAAAGATAGATTACTATTTTTAAATTATTATTATTATTTAATATTATTTATGTAAAAATACCAGGTCCCACACTAAACAAAGAGATGTTTACCATAATAAGTACTAGAATGTGAAGGGGACGGGCGGGAACTTCTTGTAATTATCACTTGAAAGATTGATTACTTATTTTAGTTAATTATATTATTTATGTAAAAATACCAGGGCCACATACTAAACAAAGAGATGTCATCAGATATGTTGAAGCGTAAGCAATCATATGTTTACTTTAAAAAGTACAAGAATGTAGGGAGAATGGGCGGAGTGTAGGGAGGTGGGGAGGACGGGCGGGGACTTCCTCTAATTATCATTAGAAAGATTGCTTACTTATTTTAGTTATTATTATTATGGATAATACCAGGGCCACATACTTAACAAAGGGATGTTTACCTTAATAAGTACTAGAATGTGGGGAGAATGGGCGGGGCTTCTCCCTCATTAGAAAGAGAAGATGGATAACTAATTTCTGAAATAATATATTTTACACAATAGTATTTTTTATTTTAAAATACCAGAGCGCCATAATTAACAAAGATAAGTTTACCTTATCAGTACGAAAAAGTGGGGAGAATGGTCCTTAATTATCATTAGAAAGATTGATTACTTATTTTAGTTAGTAATATTATTTATGTAAAAATACCAGGGCCACATACTAAACAAAGAGATGTCATCAGATATGTTGAAGCGTAAGCAATCATATAATGTTTACCTTAATAAGTACTAGAATGTGGGGAGAATGGGCGGGGCTTCTCCCTCATTAGAAAGAGAAGATAGATAACTAATTTCTGAAATAATGTTTTTTACACCATAATATTCTTCATAATAAAATACCAGAGTACCATAATAAACGAAGATAAGTTCGCTTTATCAATACTAAAAAATGGGGAGAATGGGCGGGCACTTCCCTTAACTATTATTAGAAAATGAAGATTGATTCTTAATTTTGAAGTATTGTTTTAGATAACCATCTTCTTTATGTAAAAATACCAGGGCCCACACTAAACAAAGAGATGTTTACCATAATAAGTACTAGAATGTGGAGTGGACGAGAATGGGCGGGGCTTCTCCCTCATTAGAAAGAGAATATGGATAACTAATTTCTGAAATAATATATTTTACATAATAGTATTCTTTATACTAAAATACCAGAGCGCCATAATTAACAAAGGTAAGTTTACTTCATCAGTACGAAAAAGTGGGGAGAATGGTCCTTAATTATCATTAGAAAGAAAAGATAGATTACTATTTTTAAATTATTGTTTTTACAAAATAATATTCGTTATGTACCAAGCCGCCAAACTAAACAAAGAGTGGTTTACCTTAATAAGTTCTAAAAAGTGGGGAGACTGTTCGGTGACTTCCCTTAATTATCATTAGAAAAAGAAGATTGTTTCCTAATTTTTAAGGAAGTATTGTTTTTCTTTATGTAAAAATACCAGGACCCACACTCAACAAAGAGATGTTTACCATAATAAGTACTAGAATGTGGGGAGGACGGGCGGGGACTTCCTCTATTTATCATTAGAAAGATTGATTACTTATTTTAATTAACTATATTATTTATGCAAAAATACCAGGGCCACATACTATACAAAGAGATGTCATCATATATGTTGAAGCGTAAGCAATCATATAATGTTTACTTTAATAAGTACTAGAATGTGGGGAGAATGGGCGGAGCTTCTCCCTCATTAGAAAGAGAAGATGGATAACTAATTTCTGAAATAATATATTTTACATAATAATATTCTTTATATTAAAATACCAGAGCACCATAATTAACAAAGATAAGTTTACCTTATCAGTACGAAAAAGTGGGGAGAATGGTCCTTAATTATCATTAGAAAGAAAAGATAGATTACTATTTTTAAATTATTGTTTTTACAAAATAATATTCGTTATGTACCAGGGCGCCAAACTAAACAAAGAGATGTTTACCTTAATAAGTTCTAAAAATTGGGGAGACTGGTCGATAACTTCCCTTAATTATCATTAGAAAAAGAAGATTGATTACTAATTTTTAAGGAAATATTGTTTTAGATAATCTGTATGTAAAAATACCAGGTCCCACACTAAACAAAGAGATGTTTACCATAATAAGTACTAGAATGTGAAGGGGACGGGCGGGAACTTCTTGTAATTATCACTTGAAAGATTGATTACTTATTTTAGTTAATTATATTATTTATGTAAAAATACCAGGGCCACATACTAAACAAAGAGATGTCATCAGATATGTTGAAGCGTAAGCAATCATATGTTTACTTTAAAAAGTACTAGAATGTAGGGAGAATGGGCGGAGTGTAGGGAGGTGGGGAGGACGGGCGGGGACTTCCTCTAATTATCATTAGAAAGATTGCTTACTTATTTTAGTTATTATTATTATGGATAATACCAGGGCCACATACTTAACAAAGAGATGTTTACCTTAATAAGTACTAGAATGTGGGGAGAATGGGCGGGGCTTCTCCCTCATTAGAAAGAGAAGATGGATAACTAATTTCTGAAATAATATATTTTACATAATAGTATTTTTTATTTTAAAATACCAGAGCGCCATAATTAACAAAGATAAGTTTACCTTATCAGTACGAAAAAGTGGGGAGAATGGTCCTTAATTATCATTAGAAAGATTGATTACTTATTTTAGTTAGTAATATTATTTATGTAAAAATACCAGGGCCACATACTAAACAAAGAGATGTCATCAGATATGTTGAAGCGTAAGCAATCATATAATGTTTACCTTAATAAATACTAGAATGTGGGGAGAATGGGCGGGGCTTCTCCCTCATTAGAAAGAGAAGATAGATAACTAATTTCTGAAATAATGTTTTTTACATCATAATATTCTTCATAATAAAATACCAGAGTACCATAATAAACGAAGATAAGTTCGCTTTATCAATACTAAAAAATGGGGAGAATGGGCGGGCACTTCCCTTAACTATTATTAGAAAATGAAGATTGTTTCTTAATTTTGAAGTATTGTTTTAGATAACCATCTTCTTTATGTAAAAATACCAGGGCCCACACTAAACAAAGAGATGTTTACCACAATAAGTACTAGAATGTGGAGTGGACGAGCGGGAACTTCTTCTAATTATCACTTGAAAGTTTGATTACTTATTTTAGTTAATAATATTATTTATGTAAAAATACCAGGGCCACACACTAAACAAAGAGATGTTTACCATAATAAGTACTAAGAAGTGGGGAGGACGGGCGGGGACTTCCTCTAATTATCATTAGAAACATTGTTTACTTATTTTAGTTAACTATATTATTTATGCAAAAATACCAGGGCCACATACTGAACAAAGAGATGTCATCAGATATGTTGAAGCGTAAGCAATCATATAATGTTTACTTTAATAAGTACTAGAATGTGGGGAGGACAGGCGGGGACTTCCTCTAATTATCATTAGAAAGATTGATTACTTATTTTAGTTATTATTATTATGGGAAATACCAGGGCCACATACTTAACAAAGAGATGTTTACCTTAATAAGTACTAGAATGTGTCAAGAATGGGCGGGGCTTCTCCCTCATTAGAAAGAGAAGATGGATAACTAATTTCTGAAATAATATATTTTACATAATAGTATTCTTTATACTAAAATACCAGAGCGCCATAATTAACAAAGGTAAGTTTACTTCATCAGTACGAAAAAGTGGGGAGAATGGTCCTTAATTATCATTAGAAAGAAAAGATAGATTACTATTTTTAAATTATTGTTTTTACAAAATAATATTCGTTATGTACCAAGCCGCCAAACTAAACAAAGAGTGGTTTACCTTAATAAGTTCTAAAAAGTGGGGAGACTGTTCGGTGACTTCCCTTAATTATCATTAGAAAAAGAAGATTGATTCCTAATTTTTAAGGAAGTATTGTTTTTCTTTATGTAAAAATACCAGGGCCCACACTAAACAAAGAGATGTTTACCATAATAAGTACTAGAATGTGGGGAGGACGGGCGGGGACTTCCTCTAATTATCATTAGAAAGATTGATTACTTATTTTAGTTAACTATATTATTTATGCAAAAATACCAGGGCCACATACTAAACAAAGAGATGTCATCATATATGTTGAAGCGTAAGCAATCATATAATGTTTACTTTAATAAGTACTAGAATGTGGGGAGAATGGGCGGAGCTTCTCCCTCATTAGAAAGAGAAGATGGATAACTAATTTCTGAAATAATATATTTTACATAATAATATTCTTTATATTAAAATACCAGAGCACCATAATTAACAAAGATAAGTTTACCTTATCAGTACGAAAAAGTGGGGAGAATGGTCCTTAATTATCATTAGAAAGAAAAGATAGATTACTATTTTTAAATTATTGTTTTTACAAAATAATATTCGTTATGTACCAGGGCGCCCAACTAAACAAAGAGATGACTACCTTAATAAGTACTAAGAAGTGGGGAGGACGGGCGGGGACTTCCTCTAATTATCATTAGAAAGATTGATTACTTATTTTAGTTATTATTATTATGGGAAATACCAGGGCCACATACTTAACAAAGAGATGTTTACCTTATTAAGTACTAGAATGTGGGGAGGACGGGCGGGGACTTCCTCTAATTATCATTAGAAAGATTGATTACTTATTTTAGTTAACTATATTATTTATGCAAAAATACCAGGGCCACATACTAAACAAAGAGATGTCATCAGATATGTTGAAGCGTAAGCAATCATATAATGTTTACTATAATAAGTACTAGAATGTGGGGAGAATGGGCGGAGCTTCTCCCTCATTAGAAAGAGAAGATAGATAACTAATTTCTGAAATAATATATTTTACATAATAGTATTCTTTATACTAAAATACCAGAGCGCCATAATTAACAAAGGTAAGTTTACTTCATCAGTACGAAAAAGTGGGGAGAATGGTCCTTAATTATCATTAGAAAGAAAAGATAGATTACTATTTTTAAATTATTGTTTTTACAAAATAATATTCGTTATGTACCAGGGCGCCAAACTAAACAAAGAGATGTTTACCTTAATAAGTTCTAAAAATTGGGGAGACTGGTCGATGACTTCCCTTAATTATCATTAGAAAAAGAAGATTGATTACTAATTTTTAAGGAAATATTGTTTTAGATAATCTTTATGTAAAAATACCAGGTCCCACACTAAACAAAGAGATGTTTACCATAATAAGTACTAGAATGTGAAGGGGACGGGCGGGAACTTCTTGTAATTATCACTTGAAAGATTGATTACTTATTTTAGTTAATTATATTATTTATGTAAAAATACCAGGGCCACATACTAAACAAAGAGATGTCATCAGATATGTTGAAGCGTAAGCAATCATATGTTTACTTTAAAAAGTACTAGAATGTAGGGAGAATGGGCGGAGTGTAGGGAGGTGGGGTGGACGGGCGGGGACTTCCTCTAATTATCATTAGAAAGATTGCTTACTTATTTTAGTTATTATTATTATGGATAATACCAGGGCCACATACTTAACAAAGAGATGTTTACCTTAATAAGTACTAGAATGTGGGGAGAATGGGCGGGGCTTCTCCCTCATTAGAAAGAGAAGATGGATAACTAATTTCTGAAATAATATATTTTACATAATAGTATTTTTTATTTTAAAATACCAGAGCGCCATAATTAACAAAGATAAGTTTACCTTATCAGTACGAAAAAGTGGGGAGAATGGTCCTTAATTATCATTAGAAAGATTGATTACTTATTTTAGTTAGTAATATTATTTATGTAAAAATACCAGGGCCACATACTAAACAAAGAGATGTCATCAGATATGTTGAAGCGTAAGCAATCATATAATGTTTACCTTAATAAGTACTAGAATGTGGGGAGAATGGGCGGGGCTTCTCCCTCATTAGAAAGAGAAGATAGATAACTAATTTCTGAAATAATGTTTTTTACATCATAATATTCTTCATAATAAAATACCAGAGTACCATAATAAACGAAGATAAGTTCGCTTTATCAATACTAAAAAATGGGGAGAATGGGCGGGCACTTCCCTTAACTATTATTAGAAAATGAAGATTGTTTCTTAATTTTGAAGTATTGTTTTAGATAACCATCTTCTTTATGTAAAAATACCAGGGCCCACACTAAACAAAGAGATGTTTACCACAATAAGTACTAGAATGTGGAGTGGACGAGCGGGAACTTCTTCTAATTATCACTTGAAAGTTTGATTACTTATTTTAGTTAATAATATTATTTATGTAAAAATACCAGGGCCACACACTAAACAAAGAGATGTTTACCATAATAAGTACTAAGAAGTGGGGAGGACGGGCGGGGACTTCCTCTAATTATCATTAGAAACATTGTTTACTTATTTTAGTTAACTATATTGTTTATGCAAAAATACCAGGGCCACATACTGAACAAAGAGATGTCATCAGATATGTTGAAGCGTAAGCAATCATATAATGTTTACTTTAATAAGTACTAGAATGTGGGGAGGACAGGCGGGGACTTCCTCTAATTATCATTAGAAAGATTGATTACTTATTTTAGTTATTATTATTATGGGAAATACCAGGGCCACATACTTAACAAAGAGATGTTTACCTTAATAAGTACTAGAATGTGTCAAGAATGGGCGGGGCTTCTCCCTCATTAGAAAGAGAATATGGATAACTAATTTCTGAAATAATATATTTTACATAATAGTATTCTTTATACTAAAATACCAGAGCGCCATAATTAACAAAGGTAAGTTTACTTCATCAGTACGAAAAAGTGGGGAGAATGGTCCTTAATTATCATTAGAAAGAAAAGATAGATTACTATTTTTAAATTATTGTTTTTACAAAATAATATTCGTTATGTACCAAGCCGCCAAACTAAACAAAGAGTGGTTTACCTTAATAAGTTCTAAAAAGTGGGGAGACTGTTCGGTGACTTCCCTTAATTATCATTAGAAAAAGAAGATTGATTCCTAATTTTTAAGGAAGTATTGTTTTTCTTTATGTAAAAATACCAGGGCCCACACTAAACAAAGAGATGTTTACCGTAATAAGTACTAGAATGTGGGGAGGACGGGCGGGGACTTCCTCTATTTATCATTAGAAAGATTGATTACTTATTTTAATTAACTATATTATTTATGCAAAAATACCAGGGCCACATACTATACAAAGAGATGTCATCATATATGTTGAAGCGTAAGCAATCATATAATGTTTACTTTAATAAGTACTAGAATGTGGGGAGAATGGGCGGAGCTTCTCCCTCATTAGAAAGAGAAGATGGATAACTAATTTCTGAAATAATATATTTTACATAATAATATTCTTTATATTAAAATACCAGAGCACCATAATTAACAAAGATAAGTTTACCTTATCAGTACGAAAAAGTGGGGAGAATGGTCCTTAATTATCATTAGAAAGAAAAGATAGATTACTATTTTTAAATTATTGTTTTTACAAAATAATATTCGTTATGTACCAGGGCGCCAAACTAAACAAAGAGATGTTTACCTTAATAAGTTCTAAAAATTGGGGAGACTGGTCGATGACTTCCCTTAATTACAATTCCCTTAAATACAACTACTTTGAGGACCATAATTTATTTTGTACCGAGCAAGTAGGATTTAGGAAAAATAAATCTATCGATATGGCAATCTATAGGTTTTTGTCCATGGTACTAACAAACTTAGATAGTGGATATCAAGTGTGTGCGTTGTTCATGGATCTAACAAAGGCCTTTGATTGTGTGGACCATAAAGTTTTATTAAAAAAATTATACGCTTATGGAGTCAGAGGGAATGTCTACGACTTAATAAAATCATATCTGAGCAATAGGACCCAAGTCACTCAAATTACAAAGATATCTAACACATCAAAGAAAGTCGTTGAATATACATCAACGTGTAGAAATGTCACATTTGGTGTTCCGCAAGGCAGTGTACTTGGTCCACTATTGTTCATTATTTATATTAATGACCTACCAAAAGTAACTCATTATGACACAGTTCTATTTGCAGATGACAGTACAATTGTTTTTACTGGGAATAATAAAGTGCAATTAGAACGAGAAGTAAATGTAACATTAAATAATACAATTAATTGGTTGACATTAAACAATTTAAATATTAATATTGATAAGACAAATCTTATGACATTTAGAAACAGAGTAAATAAAATTCAAAATATTGACATAAATTATTTTAATAAAAAAATTGTAGAGGTTAGCACGACAAAGTTTTTGGGCCTGAACATTGATAACAACCTACGTTGGAAAAACCATATAGAGTCACTGTGTAAGAAGGTTCATTCATTTTCATATGCACTTTACATGCTGGGAAAATCAGCTAGCCAAGCAACCGTTTTGACGGCCTATAATGGTTATGTTGCACCTCTCTTGAGATATGGTATCATGTTCTGGGGCAACTCATCCGATAATGAAGACGCATTCGTGGCACAAAAGAGGTGTATAAGGTCTATATGCCACTTAAAACCTACAGACAGCTGTAAGCCTTACTTCTCAAAATTGAAGGTATTAACGCTACCATGTATATACATTCTGGAGGTGCTGCTATTTGTAAGGAAAAACATGCATCTGTTTACTAAATTAAATAGTAAAAGGAAAAAAAATACTTTAAGTATTCCATCAAACAAATCCACATTGATGAATAGTAGTTTTCTGTGTATGGCTCCTAGAATTTATAATAAATTACCACGAAAAATTCAAGAAATATCAGAACTGAATATTTTTAAAAAAGAAATTAAGATTATTTTGTTAAATAGGTGCTATTACACAGTACATGATTATTTAAATGACAGCACACTGGAGGTTAAATGAATATCAATGACATATGATTTCGACATTGTTATTTTTATATTGTGTTTTAATTTTATTAATGTATGACAGTGTTACTTTATATTATGTTTTAATTTTATTAATGAATGACATTGTTATTAGATAAGACTTTTGTTAATTGTAATTGACTATTTTAATGTATCTTGCATTAAAATGATTAGGTACTATTGTTCCAAAACACGGACATCTATAATTTTGACAACATAGGTATATTATAATGATCTATTCTTTTCCCTAATTCTGATAAGTATTAATTATTAGATTCCCAGAATTTTGCTGTCAATTCTATAGTATGAGATTATTGCATGTCAATTTGGCCGAAATATGGTGAAACTATGTAATGCATAAATTGTAACAGCTGTGTACCTACCCATATATCGCAATAAAATGAATTTGATTTGATTTAATTATCATTAGAAAAAGAAGATTGATTACTAATTTTTAAGGAAATATTGTTTTAGATAATCTTTATGTAAAAATACCAGGTCCCACACTAAACAAAGAGATGTTTACCATAATAAGTACTAGAATGTGAAGGGGACGGGCGGGAACTTCTTGTAATTATCACTTGAAAGATTGATTACTTATTTTAGTTAATTATATTATTTATGTAAAAATACCAGGGCCACATACTAAACAAAGAGATGTCATCAGATATGTTGAAGCGTAAGCAATCATATGTTTACTTTAAAAAGTACTAGAATGTAGGGAGAATGGGCGGAGTGTAGGGAGGTGGGGAGGACAGGCGGGGACTTCCTCTAATTATCATTAGAAAGATTGCTTACTTATTTTAGTTATTATTATTATGGATAATACCAGGGCCACATACTTAACAAAGAGATGTTTACATTAATAAGTACTAGAATGTGGGGAGAATGGGCGGGGCTTCTCCCTCATTAGAAAGAGAAGATGGATAACTAATTTCTGAAATAATATATTTTACATAATAGTATTTTTTATTTTAAAATACCAGAGCGCCATAATTAACAAAGATAAGTTTACCTTATCAGTACGAAAAAGTGGGGAGAATGGTCCTTAATTATCATTAGAAAGATTGATTACTTATTTTAGTTAGTAATATTATTTATGTAAAAATACCAGGGCCACATACTAAACAAAGAGATGTCATCAGATATGTTGAAGCGTAAGCAATCATATAATGTTTACCTTAATAAGTACTAGAATGTGGGGAGAATGGGCGGGGCTTCTCCCTCATTAGAAAGAGAAGATAGATAACTAATTTCTGAAATAATGTTTTTTACATCATAATTTTCTTCATAATAAAATACCAGAGTACCATAATAAACGAAGATAAGTTTGCTTTATCAATACTAAAAAGTGGGGAGAATGGGCGGGCACTTCCCTTAACTATTATTAGAAAATGAAGATTGATTCTTAATTTTGAAGTATTGTTTTAGATAACCATCTTCTTTATGTAAAAATACCAGGGCCCACACTAAACAAAGAGATGTTTACCATAATAAGTACTAGAATGTGGAGTGGACGAGCGGGAACTTCTTCTAATTATCACTTGAAAGTTTGGTTACTTATTTTAGTTAATAATATTATTTATGTAAAAATACCAGGGCCACACTAAACAAAGAGATGTTTACCATAATAAGTACTAAGAAGTGGGGAGGACGGGCGGGGACTTCCTCTAATTATCATTAGAAACATTGATTACTTATTTTAGTTAACTATATTATTTATGCAAAAATACCAGGGCCACATACTGAACAAAGAGATGTCATCAGATATGTTGAAGCGTAAGCAATCATATAATGTTTACTTTAATAAGTACTAGAATGTGGGGAGGACAGGCGTGGACTTCCTCTAATTATCATCAGAAAGATTGATTACTTATTTTAGTTATTATTATTATGGGAAATACCAGGGCCACATATTTAACAAAGAGATGTTTACCTTAATAAGTACTAGAATGTGTCAAGAATGGGCGGGGCTTCTCCCTCATTAGAAAGAGAATATGGATAACTAATTTCTGAAATAATATATTTTACATAATAGTATTCTTTATACTAAAATACCAGAGCGCCATAATTAACAAAGGTAAGTTTACTTCATCAGTACGAAAAAGTGGGGAGAATGGTCCTTAATTATCATTAGAAAGAAAAGATAGATTACTATTTTTAAATTATTGTTTTTACAAAATAATATTCGTTATGTACCAAGCCGCCAAACTAAACAAAGAGTGGTTTACCTTAATAAGTTCTAAAAAGTGGGGAGACTGTTCGGTTACTTCCCTTAATTATCATTAGAAAAAGAAGATTGATTTCTAATTTTTAAGGAAGTATTGTTTTTCTTTATGTAAAAATACCAGGGCCCACACTAAACAAAGAGATGTTTACCATAATAAGTACTAGAATGTGGGGAGGACGGGCGGGGACTTCCTCTATTTATCATTAGAAAGATTGATTACTTATTTTAATTAACTATATTATTTATGCAAAAATACCAGGGCCACATTCTATACAAAGAGATGTCATCATATATGTTGAAGCGTAAGCAATCATATAATGTTTACTTTAATAAGTACTAGAATGTGGGGAGAATGGGCGGAGCTTCTCCCTCATTAGAAAGAGAAGATGGATAACTAATTTCTGAAATAATATATTTTACATAATAATATTCTTTATATTAAAATACCAGAGCACCATAATTAACAAAGATAAGTTTACCTTATCAGTACGAAAAAGTGGGGAGAATGGTCCTTAATTATCATTAGAAAGAAAAGATAGATTACTATTTTTAAATAATTGTTTTTACAAAATAATATTCGTTATGTACCAGGGCGCCAAACTAAACAAAGAGATGTTTACCTTAATAAGTTCTAAAAATTGGGGAGACTGGTCGATGACTTCCCTTAATTATCATTAGAAAAAGAAGATTGATTACTAATTTTTAAGGAAATATTGTTTTAGATAATCTTTATGTAAAAATACCAGGTCCCACACTAAACAAAGAGATGTTTACCATAATAAGTACTAGAATGTGATGGGGACGGGCGGGAACTTCTTGTAATTATCACTTGAAAGATTGATTACTTATTTTAGTTAATTATATTATTTATGTAAAAATACCAGGGCCACATACTAAACAAAGAGATGTCATCAGATATGTTGAAGCGTAAGCAATCATATGTTTACTTTAAAAAGTACTAGAATGTAGGGAGAATGGGCGGAGTGTAGGGAGGTGGGGAGGACGGGCGGGGACTTCCTCTAATTATCATTAGAAAGATTGCTTACTTATTTTAGTTATTATTATTATGGATAATACCAGGGCCACATACTTAACAAAGAGATGTTTACCTTAATAAGTACTAGAATGTGTCAAGAATGGGCGGGGCTTCTCCCTCATTAGAAAGAGAATATGGATAACTAATTTCTGAAATAATATATTTTACATAATAGTATTTTTTATTTTAAAATACCAGAGCGCCATAATTAACAAAGATAAGTTTACCTTATCAGTACGAAAAAGTGGGGAGAATGGTCCTTAATTATCATTAGAAAGATTGATTACTTATTTTAGTTAGTAATATTATTTATGTAAAAATACCAGGGCCACATACTAAACAAAGAGATGTCATCAGATATGTTGAAGCGTAAGCAATCATATAATGTTTACCTTAATAAGTACTAGAATGTAGGGAGAATGGGCGGGGCTTCTCCCTCATTAGAAAGAGAAGATAGATAACTAATTTCTGAAATAATGTTTTTTACATCATAATATTCTTCATAATAAAATACCAGAGTACCATAATAAACGAAGATAAGTTCGCTTTATCAATACTAAAAAATGGGGAGAATGGGCGGGCACTTCCCTTAACTATTATTAGAAAATGAAGATTGATTCTTAATTTTGAAGTATTGTTTTAGATAACCATCTTCTTTATGTAAAAATACCAGGGCCCACACTAAACAAAGAGATGTTTACCATAATAAGTACTAGAATGTGGAGTGGACGAGCGGGAACTTCTTCTAATTATCACTTGAAAGTTTGATTACTTATTTTAGTTAATAATATTATTTATGTAAAAATACCAGGGCCACACACTAAACAAAGAGATGTTTACCATAATAAGTACTAAGAAGTGGGGAGGACGGGCGGGGACTTCCTCTAATTATCATTAGAAACATTGTTTACTTATTTTAGTTAACTATATTATTTATGCAAAAATACTAGGGCCACATACTGAACAAAGAGATGTCATCAGATATGTTGAAGCGTAAGCAATCATATAATGTTTACTTTAATAAGTACTAGAATGTGGGGAGGACAGGCGGGGACTTCCTCTAATTATCATTAGAAAGATTGATTACTTATTTTAGTTATTATTATTATGGGAAATACCAGGGCCACATACTTAACAAAGAGATGTTTACCTTAATAAGTACTAGAATGTGTCAAGAATGGGCGGGGCTTCTCTCTCATTAGAAAGAGAAGATGAATAACTAATTTCTGAAATAATATATTTTACATAATAGTATTCTTTATACTAAAATACCAGAGCGTCATAATTAACAAAGGTAAGTTTACTTCATCAGTACGAAAAAGTGGGGAGAATGGTCCTTAATTATCATTAGAAAGAAAAGATAGATATTTTTAAATTATTGTTTTTACAAAATAATATTCGTTATGTACCAAGCCGCCAAACTAAACAAAGAGTGGTTTACCTTAATAAGTTCTAAAAAGTGGGGAGACTGTTCAGTGACTTCCCTTAATTATCATTAGAAAAAGAAGATTGATTCCTAATTTTTAAGGAAGTATTGTTTTTCTTTATGTAAAAATACCAGGGCCCACACTAAACAAAGAGATGTTTACCATAATAAGTACTAGAATGTGGGGAGGACGGGCGGGGACTTCCTCTAATTATCATTAGAAAGATTGATTACTTATTTTAATTAACTATATTATTTATGCAAAAATACCAGGGCCACATACTAAACAAAGAGATGTCATCATATATGTTGAAGCGTAAGCAATCATATAATGTTTACTTTAATAAGTACTAGAACGTGGGGAGAATGGGCGGAGCTTCTCCCTCATTAGAAAGAGAAGATGGATAACTAATTTCTGAAATAATATATTTTACATAATAATATTCTTTATATTAAAATACCAGAGCACCATAATTAACAAAGATAAGTTTACCTTATCAGTACGAAAAAGTGGGGAGAATGGTCCTTAATTATCATTAGAAAGAAAAGATAGATTACTATTTTTAAATTATTGTTTTTACAAAATAATATTCGTTATGTACCAGGGCGCCCAACTAAACAAAGAGATGACTACCTTAATAAGTACTAAGAAGTGGGGAGGACGGGCGGGGACTTCCTCTAATTATCATTAGAAAGATTGATTACTTATTTTAGTTATTATTATTATGGGAAATACCAGGGCCACATACTTAACAAAGAGATGTTTACCTTATTAAGTACTAGAATGTGGGGAGGACGGGCGGGGACTTCCTCTAATTATCATTAGAAAGATTGATTACTTATTTTAGTTAAATATATTATTTATGCAAAAATACCAGGGCCACATACTAAACAAAGAGATGTCATCAGATATGTTGAAGCTTAAGCAATCATATAATGTTTACTATAATAAGTACTAGAATGTGGGGAGAATGGGCGGAGCTTCTCCCTCATTAGAAAGAGAAGATAGATAACTAATTTCTGATATAATATATTTTATATAATAATATTCTTTATATTAAAATACCAGAGCACCATAATTAACAAAGATAAGTTTACCTTATCAGTACGAAAAAGTGGGGAGAATGGTCCTTAATTATCATTAGAAAGAAAAGATAGATTACTATTTTTAAATTATTGTTTTTACAAAATAATATTCGTTATGTACCAGGGCGCCCAACTAAACAAAGAGATGACTACCTTAATAAGTACTAAGAAGTGGGGAGGACGGGCGGGGACTTCCTCTAATTATCATTAGAAAGATTGATTACTTATTTTAGTTATTATTATTATGGGAAATACCAGGGCCACATACTTAACAAAGAGATGTTTACCTTATTAAGTACTAGAATGTGGGGAGGACGGGCGGGGACTTCCTCTAATTATCATTAGAAAGATTGATTACTTATTTTAGTTAACTATATTATTTATGCAAAAATACCAGGGCCACATACTAAACAAAGAGATGTCATCAGATATGTTGAAGCGTAAGCAATCATATAATGTTTACTATAATAAGTACTAGAATGTGGGGAGAATGGGCGGAGCTTCTCCCTCATTAGAAAGAGAAGATAGATAACTAATTTCTGATATAATATATTTTATATAATAATATTCTTTATATTAAAATACCAGAGCACCATAATAAACAAAGATAAGTTTACCTTATCAGTACGAAAAAGTGGGTAGAATGGTCCTTAATTATCATTAGAAAGAAAAGATAGATTACTATTTTTAAATTATTGTTTTTACAAAATAATATTCGTTATGTACCAAGCCGCCAAACTAAACAAAGAGTGGTTTACCTTAATAAGTTCTAAAAAGTGGGGAGACTGTTCAGTGACTTCCCTTAATTATCATTAGAAAAAGAAGATTGATTCCTAATTTTTAAGGAAGTATTGTTTTTCTTTATGTAAAAATACCAGGGCCCACACTAAACAAAGAGATGTTTACCATAATAAGTACTAGAATGTGGGGAGGACGGGCGGGGACTTCCTCTAATTATCATTAGAAAGATTGATTACTTATTTTAATTAACTATATTATTTATGCAAAAATACCAGGGCCACATACTAAACAAAGAGATGTCATCATATATGTTGAAGCGTAAGCAATCATATAATGTTTACTTTAATAAGTACTAGAATGTGGGGAGAATGGGCGGAGCTTCTCCCTCATTAGAAAGAGAAGATGGATAACTAATTTCTGAAATAATATATTTTACATAATAATATTCTTTATATTAAAATACCAGAGCACCATAATTAACAAAGATAAGTTTACCTCATCAGTACGAAAAAGTGGGGAGAATGGTCCTTAATTATCATTAGAAAGAAAAGATAGATTACTATTTTTAAATTATTGTTTTTACAAAATAATATTCGTTATGTACCAGGGCGCCCAACTAAACAAAGAGATGACTACCTTAATAAGTACTAAGAAGTGGGGAGGACGGGCGGGGACTTCCTCTAATTATCATTAGAAAGATTGATTACTTATTTTAGTTATTATTATTATGGGAAATACCAGGGCCACATACTTAACAAAGAGATGTTTACCTTATTAAGTACTAGAATGTGGGGAGGACGGGCGGGGACTTCCTCTAATTATCATTAGAAAGATTGATTACTTATTTTAGTTAACTATATTATTTATGCAAAAATACCAGGGCCACATACTAAACAAAGAGATGTCATCAGATATGTTGAAGCGTAAGCAATCATATAATGTTTACTATAATAAGTACTAGAATGTGGGGAGAATGGGCGGAGCTTCTCCCTCATTAGAAAGAGAAGATAGATAACTAATTTCTGATATAATATATTTTATATAATAATATTCTTTATATTAAAATACCAGAGCACCATAATTAACAAAGATAAGTTTACCTTATCAGTACGAAAAAGTGGGGAGAATGGTCCTTAATTATCATTAGAAAGAAAAGATAGATTACTATTTTTAAATTATTGTTTTTACAAAATAATATTCGTTATGTACCAGGGCGCCCAACTAAACAAAGAGATGACTACCTTAATAAGTACTAAGAAGTGGGGAGGACGGGCGGGGACTTCCTCTAATTATCATTAGAAAGATTGATTACTTATTTTAGTTATTATTATTATGGGAAATACCAGGGCCACATACTTAACAAAGAGATGTTTACCTTATTAAGTACTAGAATGTGGGGAGGACGGGCGGGGACTTCCTCTAATTATCATTAGAAAGATTGATTACTTATTTTAGTTAACTATATTATTTATGCAAAAATACCAGGGCCACATACTAAACAAAGAGATGTCATCAGATATGTTGAAGCGTAAGCAATCATATAATGTTTACTATAATAAGTACTAGAATGTGGGGAGAATGGGCGGAGCTTCTCCCTCATTAGAAAGAGAAGATAGATAACTAATTTCTGATATAATTATATTTTATATAATAATATTCTTTATATTAAAATACCAGAGCACCATAATTAACAAAGATAAGTTTACCTTATCAGTACGAAAAAGTGGGTAGAATGGTCCTTAATTATCATTAGAAAGAAAAGATAGATTACTATTTTTAAATTATTGTTTTTACAAAATAATATTCGTTATGTACCAAGCCGCCAAACTAAACAAAGAGTGGTTTACCTTAATAAGTTCTAAAAAGTGGGGAGACTGTTCAGTGACTTCCCTTAATTATCATTAGAAAAAGAAGATTGATTCCTAATTTTTAAGGAAGTATTGTTTTTCTTTATGTAAAAATACCAGGGCCCACACTAAACAAAGAGATGTTTACCATAATAAGTACTAGAATGTGGGGAGGACGGGCGGGGACTTCCTCTAATTATCATTAGAAAGATTGATTACTTATTTTAATTAACTATATTATTTATGCAAAAATACCAGGGCCACATACTAAACAAAGAGATGTCATCATATATGTTGAAGCGTAAGCAATCATATAATGTTTACTTTAATAAGTACTAGAATGTGGGGAGAATGGGCGGAGCTTCTCCCTCATTAGAAAGAGAAGATGGATAACTAATTTCTGAAATAATATATTTTACATAATAATATTCTTTATATTAAAATACCAGAGCACCATAATTAACAAAGATAAGTTTACCTCATCAGTACGAAAAAGTGGGGAGAATGGTCCTTAATTATCATTAGAAAGAAAAGATAGATTACTATTTTTAAATTATTGTTTTTACAAAATAATATTCGTTATGTACCAGGGCGCCCAACTAAACAAAGAGATGACTACCTTAATAAGTACTAAGAAGTGGGGAGGACGGGCGGGGACTTCCTCTAATTATCATTAGAAAGATTGATTACTTATTTTAGTTATTATTATTATGGGAAATACCAGGGCCACATACTTAACAAAGAGATGTTTACCTTATTAAGTACTAGAATGTGGGGAGGACGGGCGGGGACTTCCTCTAATTATCATTAGAAAGATTGATTACTTATTTTAGTTAACTATATTATTTATGCAAAAATACCAGGGCCACATACTAAACAAAGAGATGTCATCAGATATGTTGAAGCGTAAGCAATCATATAATGTTTACTATAATAAGTACTAGAATGTGGGGAGAATGGGCGGAGCTTCTCCCTCATTAGAAAGAGAAGATAGATAACTAATTTCTGATATAATATATTTTATATAATAATATTCTTTATATTAAAATACCAGAGCACCATAATTAACAAAGATAAGTTTACCTTATCAGTACGAAAAAGTGGGGAGAATGGTCCTTAATTATCATTAGAAAGAAAAGATAGATTACTATTTTTAAATTATTGTTTTTACAAAATAATATTCGTTATGTACCAGGGCGCCCAACTAAACAAAGAGATGACTACCTTAATAAGTACTAAGAAGTGGGGAGGACGGGCGGGGACTTCCTCTAATTATCATTAGAAAGATTGATTACTTATTTTAGTTATTATTATTATGGGAAATACCAGGGCCACATACTTAACAAAGAGATGTTTACCTTATTAAGTACTAGAATGTGGGGAGGACGGGCGGGGACTTCCTCTAATTATCATTAGAAAGATTGATTACTTATTTTAGTTAACTATATTATTTATGCAAAAATACCAGGGCCACATACTAAACAAAGAGATGTCATCAGATATGTTGAAGCGTAAGCAATCATATAATGTTTACTATAATAAGTACTAGAATGTGGGGAGAATGGGCGGAGCTTCTCCCTCATTAGAAAGAGAAGATAGATAACTAATTTCTGATATAATTATATTTTATATAATAATATTCTTTATATTAAAATACCAGAGCACCATAATTAACAAAGATAAGTTTACCTTATCAGTACGAAAAAGTGGGTAGAATGGTCCTTAATTATCATTAGAAAGAAAAGATAGATTACTATTTTTAAATTATTGTTTTTACAAAATAATATTCGTTATGTACCAAGCCGCCAAACTAAACAAAGAGTGGTTTACCTTAATAAGTTCTAAAAAGTGGGGAGACTGTTCAGTGACTTCCCTTAATTATCATTAGAAAAAGAAGATTGATTCCTAATTTTTAAGGAAGTATTGTTTTTCTTTATGTAAAAATACCAGGGCCCACACTAAACAAAGAGATGTTTACCATAATAAGTACTAGAATGTGGGGAGGACGGGCGGGGACTTCCTCTAATTATCATTAGAAAGATTGATTACTTATTTTAATTAACTATATTATTTATGCAAAAATACCAGGGCCACATACTAAACAAAGAGATGTCATCATATATGTTGAAGCGTAAGCAATCATATAATGTTTACTTTAATAAGTACTAGAATGTGGGGAGAATGGGCGGAGCTTCTCCCTCATTAGAAAGAGAAGATGGATAACTAATTTCTGATATAATATATTTTATATAATAATATTCTTTATATTAAAATACCAGAGCACCATAATTAACAAAGATAAGTTTACCTCATCAGTACGAAAAAGTGGGGAGAATGGTCCTTAATTATCATTAGAAAGAAAAGATAGATTACTATTTTTAAATTATTGTTTTTACAAAATAATATTCGTTATGTACCAGGGCGCCCAACTAAACAAAGAGATGACTACCTTAATAAGTACTAAGAAGTGGGGAGGACGGGCGGGGACTTCCTCTAATTATCATTAGAAAGATTGATTACTTATTTTAGTTATTATTATTATGGGAAATACCAGGGCCACATACTTAACAAAGAGATGTTTACCTTATTAAGTACTAGAATGTGGGGAGGACGGGCGGGGACTTCCTCTAATTATCATTAGAAAGATTGATTACTTATTTTAGTTAACTATATTATTTATGCAAAAATACCAGGGCCACATACTAAACAAAGAGATGTCATCAGATATGTTGAAGCGTAAGCAATCATATAATGTTTACTATAATAAGTACTAGAATGTGGGGAGAATGGGCGGAGCTTCTCCCTCATTAGAAAGAGAAGATAGATAACTAATTTCTGATATAATATATTTTATATAATAATATTCTTTATATTAAAATACCAGAGCACCATAATAAACAAAGATAAGTTTACCTTATCAGTACGAAAAAGTGGGTAGAATGGTCCTTAATTATCATTAGAAAGAAAAGATAGATTACTATTTTTAAATTATTGTTTTTACAAAATAATATTCGTTATGTACCAAGCCGCCAAACTAAACAAAGAGTGGTTTACCTTAATAAGTTCTAAAAAGTGGGGAGACTGTTCAGTGACTTCCCTTAATTATCATTAGAAAAAGAAGATTGATTCCTAATTTTTAAGGAAGTATTGTTTTTCTTTATGTAAAAATACCAGGGCCCACACTAAACAAAGAGATGTTTACCATAATAAGTACTAGAATGTGGGGAGGACGGGCGGGGACTTCCTCTAATTATCATTAGAAAGATTGATTACTTATTTTAATTAACTATATTATTTATGCAAAAATACCAGGGCCACATACTAAACAAAGAGATGTCATCATATATGTTGAAGCGTAAGCAATCATATAATGTTTACTTTAATAAGTACTAGAATGTGGGGAGAATGGGCGGAGCTTCTCCCTCATTAGAAAGAGAAGATGGATAACTAATTTCTGAAATAATATATTTTACATAATAATATTCTTTATATTAAAATACCAGAGCACCATAATTAACAAAGATAAGTTTACCTCATCAGTACGAAAAAGTGGGGAGAATGGTCCTTAATTATCATTAGAAAGAAAAGATAGATTACTATTTTTAAATTATTGTTTTTACAAAATAATATTCGTTATGTACCAGGGCGCCCAACTAAACAAAGAGATGACTACCTTAATAAGTACTAAGAAGTGGGGAGGACGGGCGGGGACTTCCTCTAATTATCATTAGAAAGATTGATTACTTATTTTAGTTATTATTATTATGGGAAATACCAGGGCCACATACTTAACAAACAGATGTTTACCTTAATAAGTACTAGAATGTGTCAAGAATGGGCGGGGCTTCTCCCTCATTAGAAAGAGAAGGTGGATAACTAATTTCTGAAATAATATATTTTACATAATAGTATTCTTTATATTAAAATACCAGAGCGCCATAATTAACAAAGATAAGTTTACTTTATCAGTACGAAAAAGTGGGGAGAATGGTCCTTAATTATCATTAGAAAGAAAAGATAGATTACTATTTTAAAATTATTGTTTTTACAAAATAATATTCGTTATGTACCAGGGCGCCAAACTAAACAAAGAGATGTTCACCTTAATAAGTTCTAAAAAGTGGGGAGTCTGGTCGATGACTTCCCTTAATTATTATTAGAAAAAGAAGATTGATTCCTAATTTTTAAGGAAATATTGTTTTAGATAATCTTTATGTAAAAATACCAGGGCCCACCCTAAACAAAGAGATGTTTACCATAATAAGTACTAGAATGTGGAGGGGACGGGCGGGAATTTCTTCTAATTATCACTTCAAAGATTGATTACTTATTTTAGTTAACTATATTATTTATGCAAAAATACCAGGGCCACATACTAAACAAAGAGATGTCATCAGATATGTTGAAGCGTAAGCAATCATATAATGTTTACTTTAATAAGTACTAGAATGTGGGGAGAATAGGCGGAGCTTCTCCCTCATTAGAAAGAGAAGATGGATAAATAATTTCTGAAATATTATATTTTACATAATAATATTCTTTATATTAAAATACCAGAGCACCATAATTAACAAAGATAAGTTTACCTTATCAGTACGAAAAAGTGGGGAGAATGGTCCTTAATTATCATTAGAAAGAAAAGATAGATTACTATTTTTAAATTATTGTTTTTACAAAATAATATTCGTTATGTACCAAGCCGCCAAACTAAACAAAGAGTGGTTTACCTTAATAAGTTCTAAAAAGTGGGGAGACTGTTCAGTGACTTCCCTTAATTATCATTAGAAAAAGAAGATTGATTCCTAATTTTTAAGGAAGTATTGTTTTTCTTTATGTAAAAATACCAGGGCCCACACTAAACAAAGAGATGTTTACCATAATAAGTACTAGAATGTGGGGAGGACGGGCGGGGACTTCCTCTAATTATCTTTAGAAAGATTGATTACTTATTTTAATTAACTATATTATTTATGCAAAAATACCAGGGCCACATACTAAACAAAGAGATGTCATCATATATGTTGAAGCGTAAGCAATCATATAATGTTTACTTTAATAAGTACTAGAATGTGGGGAGAATGGGCGGAGCTTCTCCCTCATTAGAAAGAGAAGATGGATAACTAATTTCTGAAATAATATATTTTACATAATAATATTCTTTATATTAAAATACCAGAGCACCATAATTAACAAAGATAAGTTTACCTCATCAGTACGAAAAAGTGGGGAGAATGGTCCTTAATTATCATTAGAAAGAAAAGATAGATTACTATTTTTAAATTATTGTTTTTACAAAATAATATTCGTTATGTACCAGGGCGCCCAACTAAACAAAGAGATGACTACCTTAATAAGTACTAAGAAGTGGGGAGGACGGGCGGGGACTTCCTCTAATTATCATTAGAAAGATTGATTACTTATTTTAGTTATTATTATTATGGGAAATACCAGGGCCACATACTTAACAAAGAGATGTTTACCTTATTAAGTACTAGAATGTGGGGAGGACGGGCGGGGACTTCCTCTAATTATCATTAGAAAGATTGATTACTTATTTTAGTTAACTATATTATTTATGCAAAAATACCAGGGCCACATACTAAACAAAGAGATGTCATCAGATATGTTGAAGCGTAAGCAATCATATAATGTTTACTATAATAAGTACTAGAATGTGGGGAGAATGGGCGGAGCTTCTCCCTCATTAGAAAGAGAAGATAGATAACTAATTTTTGATATAATATATTTTATATAATAATATTCTTTATATTAAAATACCAGAGCACCATAATTAACAAAGATAAGTTTACCTTATCAGTACGAAAAAGTGGGTAGAATGGTCCTTAATTATCATTAGAAAGAAAAGATAGATAACTATTTTTAAATTATTGTTTTTACAAAATAATATTCGTTATGTACCAGGGCGCCAAACTAAACAAAGAGATGATTACCTTAATAAGTACTAAAAAGTGGGGAGGACGGGCGGGGACTTCTTCTAATTATCATTAGAAAGATTGATTACTTATTTTAGTTATTATTATTATGGGAAATACCAGGGCCACATACTTAACAAACAGATGTTTACCTTAATAAGTACTAGAATGTGTCAAGAATGGGCGGGGCTTCTCCCTCATTAGAAAGAGAAGGTGGATAACTAATTTCTGAAATAATATATTTTACATAATAGTATTCTTTATATTAAAATACCAGAGCGCCATAATTAACAAAGATAAGTTTACTTTATCAGTACGAAAAAGTGGGGAGAATGGTCCTTAATTATCATTAGAAAGAAAAGATAGATTACTATTTTAAAATTATTGTTTTTACAAAATAATATTCGTTATGTACCAGGGCGCCAAACTAAACAAAGAGATGTTCACCTTAATAAGTTCTAAAAAGTGGGGAGACTGGTCGATGACTTCCCTTAATTATTATTAGAAAAAGAAGATTGATTCCTAATTTTTAAGGAAATATTGTTTTAGATAATCTTTATGTAAAAATACCAGGTCCCACCCTAAACAAAGAGATGTTTACCATAATAAGTACTAGAATGTGGAGGGGACGGGCGGGAATTTCTTCTAATTATCACTTCAAAGATTGATTACTTATTTTAGTTAACTATATTATTTATGCAAAAATACCAGGGCCACATACTAAACAAAGAGATGTCATCAGATATGTTGAAGCGTAAGCAATCATATAATGTTTACTTTAATAAGTACTAGAATGTGGGGAGAATAGGCGGAGCTTCTCCCTCATTAGAAAGAGAAGATGGATAAATAATTTCTGAAATAATATATTTGGTGGCGCATGGCCGTGCGGTAATGGACTGTATTGCGGGGATGTAGCTAACTGTTCTATTGACACTTTACACACAAAACAAGACAGGTGGCCGGGCTGCCGCGGATTCGATCCAGGCAGTGAATGCAGCCCGAGAAATTAGGAGAGGATGCACTAACCTTCACGACACACGTGTTTTCATCGCAGCCGGTACACGGATCTTCTCTTCCTTGCTCAGGAGCTGCCGTCAGCATCACTAGATCGCTTGAGGAACACACGAGAGGCACAATCCGATCGGTAAAGGTCTATGAAGCGGTAAAAATGTAACAAATATTATACATTTCTGAGAGACGCGAGCGCGGTCCGTCCGTCTTTACGCTGGCTAGTTCAAAGCGAGACTGAGTGTCTATATCACAAATGGCAGACGGAAGCTATCTAGTACTATTCTATGGTTAGTGCGGGAGGGGAGACGGGTATAGAAAGAGTGTGTTTCCGCGTCAAGAAATACAGCTTCTACATCGGCGCAACCATTCCCCCCGGCTTGAAGGGTTACCTTCGAAACGACAAATGCGAAACAAATCTAAAGTCTAATCTAAATCTAGGTTTGGGAAATAACAACTAAAATATAAACCTAGATTGGAGCTCGTGCCTACCACTGGCTAGGCAGAGGGCAGAGGCGAACAAACAACACAACGCAACAGTCTCGACCAAGACGAGACGCGATTAGCCAACAACAAAATAAGGGTCTCTTCACGTGGGACCGATACAACAAGCGAGTGCTTCTTCTCCTCGGGTGGTTCGGAAACCGTAGTGGGATTGAATTGACTAACTGGCCACCCATCTAACGCGGCATGAATCCAGGACGGTCCACCAAACCACAACGGGTGATCCAAAATTTGCGAAGGAAGCAATCCACGAGAGAGACAATCGGCTGGGTTGTCGGTGCCAGCAACGTGAAAGAGATTATGTGGCGCCAATTCAGATTGAATTTTTGCCACTCTATTAGCGACGAATGTGTCCCAACGATGGGGCGAAGAGTGGGCCCAACACAAAGCGACTGTTGAGTCCTAAAAGCTAAAATTCTACTAATATTAATGCGAAAATTTACAATTATGTCAAATAAATTACCTTAAAGATTCCGACCACAATACAAAATGTCATTAAGCGACACGGAAGTGCTAGTCTTAGCACTGCCATCCAAAACTACGCGGAGTTTTAGTAGTAAGCTTATCTTCTCTAATAACTCCGCGGTGCGGGATAATGTACGAAGGCTGGGTCCCGCCAGTGTCCGCAGGCGCAGGTGAGATGTAACCTTTATCTAAATATTCGTTAACAACCTCATCATAGGCCCGCTTCGACTTTGGGGACGCCTGCATCTTTCGTTCCAAACAAAGAAAGCGTTTTTCAGCGGATACACGGGAGCCACCGAGTGAAAACTTGCGGATGGTAGACTCCAGTGGCGGCTCGACGGTGCAACAGAACGAAGCAGTCGAGTGACTAAAACTATCTATAGAAGCGGGTGCGGAACCAATTATAACAAAACCAAGAACTGTTTCCAGTGCGTGCGGAGCGGGGTACGTCGGTCCCCCTTGAACCTTACGTGATAACTGGAGGTGCGGGAGAATCGAAGCGCCGATCAATATATCGACGACTCCAGGAACAGCGTAAGTCTCATCTGCTAAAGGCAAGTCTTTAAATTTCGTTAATAAAGACGTGTCAACCGGGACGGTAGGCAACTGTTCAGCTATTCTATCTATAACGAGCGAATCCATGTCATACCAAATATTATTATTAAAACGAGATCTAAACCTTGTTTTAACGGTGCCACGAACAGCTGACTGTAAGCTTCCAAAACCCTTCACCACTGAGCGGGTTGAACGCTTATCAACATTGAAACCAAGACGCCGACAACAATCTTGCGTAATAAAATTACTTTGCGAAGCGCCATCTAACAGCGCTCGAACAATGCGCGGCTTACCTAATGCATCAACAATAACAACGCGAGCGGTCGCAAGACACACAGTAGTGAGTGCAGCACTAGCGGAGAACGAACACAAGGTGACGTCATCCGCGGCGGTCACCGGGCGGGCCGGAGCGCGCGCGAGCGCGGGCTGCGGCTGCGGCGCAGGCTGCCGTGTGTCACCGCTCGACGAGCCAACCGTGCTCACATTGGATGCGGCATTACTATTCTCAAAATGAAGCAAAGTGTGGTGTCTCGCTTGACATTTGCGACAACTATTTCTACTATTACATAAAACAACGCGGTGTTTAGTACCGAGACAATTAAAACAAAAATTATTAGCGCGAACAAATTTATAACGATCACTAGGCGACAATTTTAGAAAACCAGGACACCTGTACAGTTGCGAATGATGAGTGCTACACAAAGAGCAAACAGGTGATTGTACATGTGCTGGTGCGGTACTAACATAAGTATGAGTTGACCTCAGTGACTTCGATGACGCATCTACTTTGCGTGCAGAATCAACAACTATCTTCGCGCCTTCATGTTTCGATGAAGAGCGTTGCAATACTTTTATATGCTCGCGAACAAAACTTTCTAAGTCTTCGAACTTAGGAATTTTATTGCCGCGATGATCCGACTCAAACAAACGAATGGTTTCGGAATCTAATTTCCTTAAACCCATATACAAAAATACGAAGTCGCAGAGGTCATCGATCTTTAGGTTCTTTACGGCGCGAACAGCTGACGCGAAAGTATCTAGAAATTTCTCTAAGTTTTGATCGTTACATGCCGTAATAGATTTCAAATCAAACATCTGATCTAAATAGGCGTTAGCTACCGATCTTTTATCCTCATACCTAGCTTTCAAAGTATTTAAAATTAAATTATAATTCTCGGCACTAAACGTAATTCCAGCGCAAACGGTTATAGCTTTACCAGTCAATTTTTCAACGAGATAATGCAATTTTTCGTGATCTGTCAACGAATCGTTCTTATCTATCGTATTCTCAAAACTATCTATAAATAGACACCAATTGCGAATGTTACCATCAAATTCGGGTATTTGAATTGGTGGCAACTTAGGTCGGTCGCGAGTGGGGTTGGGTAGGTCAGCCGGTTTCTCCAAACTCCTAGCGACGCGTTTGATACGACAATACAAATCGTCAAACGACGACAAGGCTTGATAACTCACTGAGTAATCGGGATCCAAATTCAACTCTAAAACATTGATGTCATGTACTAAGGTTTCGAAATCCGCGCGTAGACTATCTAAGTTTTCTATAGAACACAAGAACGAATCTCTGATGACCAAATCAGAGGTTTTAAGTGCATTATCATAGATCGATTGTACGCGAGAGTAAATCATTTCTTTTTTAGCGTATAAAAGTTTCAATTGAACCTTACCGGTCTTATCAACCTTTGGGGACATGTTTACAATTAAATCTCAAACTAAAGTGCGGTAAATAACAAATATGAAATGACTTAATCTTAGCGGTACAGAGCAGCGAGGCGGCGCGAGCGATAACCGTAGGTAGGTAGGTACTTATGACTGCCAGTGCAAGCTTGAACTAACGCGCATAGCAACAAGGTCGTACCTACGCGATGGTCGCTGTCTAGGTTCAACTATTATTTCAGAGATTAAGTATTGCGTAATATCTATTCAAATTAAAATACTTTCGTATGAATTGGGATGAGATGCGAGCGAGGTAGGTACAGCCACGTGTCCACCCACGCAGGTACTAGGCAAATACGACGCGAGCCGAGAACAACGTAATTGAAAAAAACAAAACAAAGCCAAATGCGTTAGGTATTACACTGTGCCTATGCACTAGGGTGTCTGAGTATACCTAAGATCTAAGCCTAAATGTCTGGATGCGGGGTTTTCTACTAAAATAACCAGGCACTTAGGTGCGATGCGAAAATTGCGAACTACGATTAAGTGTTGATATGATACCTAACCTATTTATGTATTAGGTAGGTACAATGCGAGCCAGCGGCGAACGGACAACAAATTCTAAGCCTAAATGTCTGGATGCGGGGTTTTCTACTAAAATAACCAGGCACTTAGGTGCGGTGCGCTCATTCCCATTAGAATAATAACAAAATACGAACTACGGCTAAGAATCCGGCTCGATCCGGACCAAAAATGGTGGCGCTTGGCAGCGTGCGGTAATGGACTGTATTGCGGGAATGTAGCTAACTGTTCTATTGACACTTTACACACAAAACAAGACAGGTGGCCGGGCTGCCGCGGATTCGATCCAGGCAGTGAATGCAGCCCGAGAAATTAGGAGAGGATGCACTAACCTTCACGACACACGTGTTTTCATCGCAGCCGGTACACGGATCTTCTCTTCCTTGCTCAGGAGCTGCCGTCAGCATCACTAGATCGCTTGAGGAACACACGAGAGGCACAATCCGATCGGTAAAGGTCTATGAAGCGGTAAAAATGTAACAAATATTATACATTTCTGAGAGACGCGAGCGCGGTCCGTCCGTCTTTACGCTGGCTAGTTCAAAGCGAGACTGAGTGTCTATATCACAAATGGCAGACGGAAGCTATCTAGTACTATTCTATGGTTAGTGCGGGAGGGGAGACGGGTATAGAAAGAGTGTGTTTCCGCGTCAAGAAATACAGCTTCTACATCGGCGCAACCAATATTTTACATAATAATATTCTTTATATTAAAATACCAGAGCACCATAATTAACAAAGATAAGTTTACCTTATCAGTACGAAAAAGTGGGGAGAATGGTCCTTAATTATCATTAGAAAGAAAAGATAGATTACTATTTTTAAATTATTGTTTTTACAAAATAATATTCGTTATGTACCAGGGCGCCAAACTAAACAAAGAGATGTTTACCTTAATAAGTTCTAAAAATTGGGGAGACTGGTCGATGACTTCCCTTAATTATCATTAGAAAAAGAAGATTGATTACTAATTTTTAAGGAAATATTGTTTTAGATAATCTTTATGTAAAAATACCAGGTCCCACACTAAACAAAGAGATGTTTACCATAATAAGTACTAGAATGTGGAGGGGACGGGCGGGAATTTCGTCTAATTATCACTTCAAAGATTGATTACTTATTTTAGTTAACTATATTATTTATGCAAAAATACCAGGGCCACATACTAAACAAAGAGATGTCATCAGATATGTTGAAGCGTAAGCAATCATATAATGTTTACTTTAATAAGTACTAGAATGTGGGGAGAATGGGCGGAGCTTCTCCCTCATTAGAAAGAGAAGATGGATAACTAATTTCTGAAATAATATATTTTACATAATAATATTCTTTATATTAAAATACCAGAGCACCATAATTAACAAAGATAAGTTTACCTTATCAGTACGAAAAAGTGGGGAGAATGGTCCTTAATTATCATTAGAAAGAAAAGATAGATTACTATTTTTAAATTATTGTTTTTACAAAATAATATTCGCTATGTACCAGGGCGCCAAACTAAACAAAGAGATGTTTACCTTAATAAGTTCTAAAAATTGGGGAGACTGGTCGATGACTTCCCTTAATTATCATTAGAAAAAGAAGATTGATTACTAATTTTTAAGGAAATATTGTTTTAGATAATCTTTATGTAAAAATACCAGGTCCCACACTAAACAAAGAGATGTTTACCATAATAAGTACTAGAATGTGAAGGGGACGGGCGGGAACTTCTTGTAATTATCACTTGAAAGATTGATTACTTATTTTAGTTAATTATATTATTTATGTAAAAATACCAGGGCCACATACTAAACAAAGAGATGTCATCAGATATGTTGAAGCGTAAGCAATCATATGTTTACTTTAAAAAGTACTAGAATGTAGGGAGAATGGGCGGAGTGTAGGGAGGTGGGGAGGACGGGCGGGGACTTCCTCTAATTATCATTAGAAAGATTGCTTACTTATTTTAGTTATTATTATTATGGATAATACCCGGGCCACATACTTAACAAAGAGATGTTTACCTTAATAAGTACTAGAATGTGGGGAGAATGGGCGGGGCTTCTCCCTCATTAGAAAGAGAAGATGGATAACTAATTTCTGAAATAATATATTTTACATAATAGTATTTTTTATTTTAAAATACCAGAGCGCCATAATTAACAAAGATAAGTTTACCTTATCAGTACGAAAAAGTGGGGAGAATGGTCCTTAATTATCATTAGAAAGATTGATTACTTATTTTAGTTAGTAATATTATTTATGTAAAAATACCAGGGCCACATACTAAACAAAGAGATGTCATCAGATATGTTGAAGCGTAAGCAATCATATAATGTTTACCTTAATAAGTACTAGAATGTGGGGAGAATGGGCGGGGCTTCTCCCTCATTAGAAAGAGAAGATAGATAACTAATTTCTGAAATAATGTTTTTTACATCATAATTTTCATCATAATAAAATACCAGAGTACCATAATAAACGAAGATAAGTTTGCTTTATCAATACTAAAAAGTGGGGAGAATGGGCGGGCACTTCCCTTAACTATTATTAGAAAATGAAGATTGATTCTTAATTTTGAAGTATTGTTTTAGATAACCATCTTCTTTATGTAAAAATACCAGGGCCCACACTAAACAAAGAGATGTTTACCATAATAAGTACTAGAATGTGGAGTGGACGAGCGGGAACTTCTTCTAATTATCACTTGAAAGTTTGGTTACTTATTTTAGTTAATAATATTATTTATGTAAAAATACCAGGGCCACACTAAACAAAGAGATGTTTACCATAATAAGTACTAAGAAGTGGGGAGGACGGGCGGGGACTTCCTCTAATTATCATTAGAAACATTGATTACTTATTTTAGTTAACTATATTATTTATGCAAAAATACCAGGGCCACATACTGAACAAAGAGATGTCATCAGATATGTTGAAGCGTAAGCAATCATATAATGTTTACTTTAATAAGTACTAGAATGTGGGGAGGACAGGCGTGGACTTCCTCTAATTATCATTAGAAAGATTGATTACTTATTTTAGTTATTATTATTATGGGAAATACCAGGGCCACATACTTAACAAAGAGATGTTTACCTTAATAAGTACTAGAATGTGTCAAGAATGGGCGGGGCTTCTCCCTCATTAGAAAGAGAATATGGATAACTAATTTCTGAAATAATATATTTTACATAATAGTATTCTTTATACTAAAATACCAGAGCGCCATAATTAACAAAGGTAAGTTTACTTCATCAGTACGAAAAAGTGGGGAGAATGGTCCTTAATTATCATTAGAAAGAAAAGATAGATTACTATTTTTAAATTATTGTTTTTACAAAATAATATTCGTTATGTACCAAGCCGCCAAACTAAACAAAGAGTGGTTTACCTTAATAAGTTCTAAAAAGTGGGGAGACTGTTCGGTGACTTCCCTTAATTATCATTAGAAAAAGAAGATTGTTTCCTAATTTTTAAGGAAGTATTGTTTTTCTTTATGTAAAAATACCAGGGCCCACACTAAACAAAGAGATGTTTACCATAATAAGTACTAGAATGTGGGGAGGACGGGCGGGGACTTCCTCTATTTATCATTAGAAAGATTGATTACTTATTTTAATTAACTATATTATTTATGCAAAAATACCAGGGCCACATACTATACAAAGAGATGTCATCATATATGTTGAAGCGTAAGCAATCATATAATGTTTACTTTAATAAGTACTAGAATGTGGGGAGAATGGGCGGAGCTTCTCCCTCATTAGAAAGAGAAGATGGATAACTAATTTCTGAAATAATATATTTTACATAATAATATTCTTTATATCAAAATACCAGAGCACCATAATTAACAAAGATAAGTTTACCTTATCAGTACGAAAAAGTGGGGAGAATGGTCCTTAATTATCATTAGAAAGAAAAGATAGATTACTATTTTTAAATAATTGTTTTTACAAAATAATATTCGTTATGTACCAGGGCGCCAAACTAAACAAAGAGATGTTTACCTTAATAAGTTCTAAAAATTGGGGAGACTGGTCGATGACTTCCCTTAATTATCATTAGAAAAAGAAGATTGATTACTAATTTTTAAGGAAATATTGTTTTAGATAATCTTTATGTAAAAATACCAGGTCCCACACTAAACAAAGAGATGTTTACCATAATAAGTACTAGAATGTGATGGGGACGGGCGGGAACTTCTTGTAATTATCACTTGAAAGATTGATTACTTATTTTAGTTAATTATATTATTTATGTAAAAATACCAGGGCCACATACTAAACAAAGATATGTCATCAGATATGTTGAAGCGTAAGCAATCATATGTTTACTTTAAAAAGTACTAGAATGTAGGGAGAATGGGCGGAGTGTAGGGAGGTGGGGAGGACGGGCGGGGACTTCCTCTAATTATCATTAGAAAGATTGCTTACTTATTTTAGTTATTATTATTATGGATAATACCAGGGCCACATACTTAACAAAGAGATGTTTACCTTAATAAGTACTAGAATGTGTCAAGAATGGGCGGGGCTTCTCCCTCATTAGAAAGAGAATATGGATAACTAATTTCTGAAATAATATATTTTACATAATAGTATTTTTTATTTTAAAATACCAGAGCGCCATAATTAACAAAGATAAGTTTACCTTATCAGTACGAAAAAGTGGGGAGAATAGTCCTTAATTATCATTAGAAAGATTGATTACTTATTTTAGTTAGTAATATTATTTATGTAAAAATACCAGGGCCACATACTAAACAAAGAGATGTCATCAGATATGTTGAAGCGTAAGCAATCATATAATGTTTACCTTAATAAGTACTAGAATGTGGGGAGAATGGGCGGGGCTTCTCCCTCATTAGAAAGAGAAGATAGATAACTAATTTCTGAAATAATGTTTTTTACATCATAATATTCTTCATAATAAAATACCAGAGTACCATAATAAACGAAGATAAGTTCGCTTTATCAATACTAAAAAATGGGGAGAATGGGCGGGCACTTCCCTTAACTATTATTAGAAAATGAAGATTGATTCTTAATTTTGAAGTATTGTTTTAGATAACCATCTTCTTTATGTAAAAATACCAGGGCCCACACTAAACAAAGAGATGTTTACCATAATAAGTACTAGAATGTGGAGTGGACGAGCGGGAACTTCTTCTAATTATCACTTGAAAGTTTGATTACTTATTTTAGTTAATAATATTATTTATGTAAAAATACCAGGGCCACACACTAAACAAAGAGATGTTTACCATAATAAGTACTAAGAAGTGGGGAGGACGGGCGGGGACTTCCTCTAATTATCATTAGAAACATTGTTTACTTATTTTAGTTAACTATATTATTTATGCAAAAATACCAGGGCCACATACTGAACAAAGAGATGTCATCAGATATGTTGAAGCGTAAGCAATCATATAATGTTTACTTTAATAAGTACTAGAATGTGGGGAGGACAGGCGGGGACTTCCTCTAATTATCATTAGAAAGATTGATTACTTATTTTAGTTATTATTATTATGGGAAATACCAGGGCCACATACTTAACAAAGAGATGTTCACCTTAATAAGTACTAGAATGTGTCAAGAATGGGCGGGGCTTCTCTCTCATTAGAAAGAGAAGATGGATAACTAATTTCTGAAATAATATATTTTACATAATAGTATTCTTTATACTAAAATACCAGAGCGTCATAATTAACAAAGGTAAGTTTACTTCATCAGTACGAAAAAGTGGGGAGAATGGTCCTTAATTATCATTAGAAAGAAAAGATAGATTACTATTTTTAAATTATTGTTTTTACAAAATAATATTCGTTATGTACCAAGCCGCCAAACTAAACAAAGAGTGGTTTACCTTAACAAGTTCTAAAAAGTGGGGAGACTGTTCAGTGACTTCCCTTAATTATCATTAGAAAAAGAAGATTGATTCCTAATTTTTAAGGAAGTATTGTTTTTCTTTATGTAAAAATACCAGGGCCCACACTAAACAAAGAGATGTTTACCATAATAAGTACTAGAATGTGGGGAGGACGGGCGGGGACTTCCTCTAATTATCATTAGAAAGATTGATTACTTATTTTAATTAACGAGCAGTTTTATTATTCATTTTGAACAAAGTGTTACTACTTATTATAGATATAATTATATAGATATAATTGTTAATTTTGACATGGAATATAAAATAGAAACAATATCTCAATTCTAAGTAATCTATACAGAAATAATATTAAATAATTTATAAATATTAAATACAATAAAAATAAAATAATTAACTATATTATTTATGCAAAAATACCAGGGCCACATACTAAACAAAGAGATGTCATCATATGGGAAATACCAGGGCCACATACTTAACAAACAGATGTTTACCTTAATAAGTACTACAATGTGGGGAGAATGGGCGGGGCTTCTCCCTCATTAGAAATAGAAGATGGATAACTAATTTCTGAAATAATATATTTTACATAATAGTATTCTTTATATTAAAATACCACAGCGCCATAATTAACAAAGATAAGTTTTCTTTATCAGTACGAAAAAGTGGAAAGAATGGGCGGGCACTTCCCTTAACTATTATTAGAAAATGAAGATTGATTCTTAATTTTGAAGTATTGTTTTAGATAACCATCTTCTTTATGTAAAAATACCAGGGCCCACACTAAACAAAGAGATGTTTACCATAATAAGTACTAGAGTGTGGGGAGGACGGGCGGGGACTTCCTCTAATTATCATTAGAAAGATTGATTACTTATTTTAATTAACTATATTATTTATGCAAAAATACCAGGGCCACATACTAAACAAAGAGATGTCATCAGATATGTTGAAGCGTAAGCAATCATATGTTTACTTTAAAAAGTACTAGAATGTAGGGAGAATGGGCGGAGTGTAGGGAGGTGGGGAGGACGGGCGGGGACTTCCTCTAATTATCATTAGAAAGATTGATTTTTTATTTTAGTTATTATTATTATGGATAATACCAGGGCCACATACTTAACAAAGAGATGTTTACCTTAATAAGTACTAGAATGTGGGGAGAATGGGCGGGACTTCTCCCTCATTAGAAAGAGAAGATGGATAACTAATTTCTGAAATAATATATTTTACATAATAGTATTCTTTATTTTAAAATACCAGAGCGCCATAATTAACAAAGATAAGTTTACCTTATCAGTACGAAAAAGTGGGGAGAATGGTCCTTAATTATCATTAGAAAGATTGATTACTTATTTAAGTTAGTAATATTATTTATGTAAAAATACCAGGGCCACATACTAAACAAAGAGATGTCATCAGATATGTTGAAGCGTAAGCAATCATATAATGTTTACCTTAATAAGTACTAGAATGTGGGGAGAATGGGCGGAACTTCTCCCTCATTAGAAAGAGAAGATAGATAACTAATTTCTGAAATAATGTTTTTTATATCATAATATTCTTCATAATAAAATACCAGAGTACCATAATAAACGAAGATAAGTTTGCTTTATCAATACTAAAAAATGGGGAGAATGGGCGGGCACTTCCCTTAACTATTATTAGAAAATGAAGATTGATTCTTAATTTTGAAGTATTGCTTTAGATAACCATCTTCTTTATGTAAAAATACCAGGGCCCACACTAAACAAAGAGATGTTTACCATAATAAGTACTTGAATGTGATGTGGACGAGCGGGAACTTCTTCTAATTATCACTTGAAAGTTTGATTACTTATTTTAGTTAATAATATTATTTATGTAAAAATACCAGGGCCACACACTAAACAAAGAGATGTTTACCATAATAAGTACTAAGAAGTGGGGAGGACGGGCGGGGACTTCCTCTAATTATCATTAGAAACATTGTTTACTTATTTTAGTTAACTATATTATTTATGCAAAAATACCAGGGCCACATACTGAACAAAGAGATGTCATCAGATATGTTGAAGCGTAAGCAATCATATAATGTTTACTTTAATAAGTACTAGAATGTGGGGAGAATAGGCGGAGCTTCTCCCTCATTAGAAAGAGAAGATGGATAACTAATTTCTGAAATAATATATTTTACATAATAATATTCTTTATATTAAAATACCAGAGCACCATAATTAACAAAGATAAGTTTACCTTATCAGTACGAAAAAGTTGGGAGAATGGTCCTTAATTATCATTAGAAAGAAAAGATAGATTACTATTTTTAAATTATTGTTTTTACAAAATAATATTCGTTATGTACCAGGGCGCCAAACTAAACAAAGAGATGATTACCTTAATACGTACTAAGAAGTGGGGAGGACGGGCGGGGACTTCCTCTAATTATCATTAGAAAGATTGATTACTTATTTTAGTTAACTATATTATTTATGCAAAAATACCAGGGCCACATACTAAACAAAGAGATGTCATCAGATATGTTGAAGCGTAAGCAATCATATAATGTTTACTTTAATAAGTACTAGAATGTGGGGAGAATAGGCGGAGCTTCTCCCTCATTAGAAAGAGAAGATGGATAACTAATTTCTGAAATAATATATTTTACATAATAATATTCTTTATATTAAAATACCAGAGCACCATAATTAACAAAGATAAGTTTACCTTATCAGTACGAAAAAGTTGGGAGAATGGTCCTTAATTATCATTAGAAAGAAAAGATAGATTACTATTTTTAAATTATTGTTTTTACAAAATAATATTCGTTATGTACCAGGGCGCCAAACTAAACAAAGAGATGATTACCTTAATACGTACTAAGAAGTGGGGAGGACGGGCGGGGACTTCCTCTAATTATCATTAGAAAAATTGATTACTTATTTTAGTTATTATTATTATGGGAAATACCAGGGCCACATACTTAACAAAGAGATGTTTACCTTAATAAGTACTAGAATGTGGGGAGAATGGGCGGGGCTTCTCCCTCATTAGAAATAGAAGATGGATAACTAATTTCTGAAATAATATATTTTACATAATAGTATTCTTTATATTAAAATACCAGAGCGCCATAATTAACAAAGATAAGTTTACTTTATCAGTACGAAAAAGTGGAGAGAATGGTCCTTAATTATCATTAGAAGAAAAAGATCGATTACTATTTTTAAATTATTGTTTTTACAAAATAATATTCGTTATGTACCAGGGCGCCCAACTAAACAAAGAGATGACTACCTTAATAAGTACTAAGAAGTGGGGAGGACGGGCGGGGACTTCCTCTAATTATCATTAGAAAGATTGATTACTTATTTTAGTTATTATTATTATGGGAAATACCAGGGCCACATACTTAACAAAGAGATGTTTACCTTAATAAGTACTAGAATGTGGGGAGGACGGGCGGGGACTTCCTCTAATTATCATTAGAAAGATTGATTACTTATTTTAGTTAACTATATTATTTATGCAAAAATACCAGGGCCACATACTAAACAAAGAGATGTCATCAGATATGTTGAAGCGTAAGCAATCATATAATGTTTACTTTAATAAGTACTAGAATGTGGGGAGAATGGGCGGAGCTTCTCCCTCATTAGAAAGAGAAGATGGATAACTAATTTCTGAAATAATATATTTTACATAATAATATTCTTTATATTAAAATACCAGAGCACCATAATTAACAAAGATAAGTTTACCTTATCAGTACAAAAAAGTTGGGAGAATGGTCCTTAATTATCATTAGAAAGAAAAGATAGATTACTATTTTTAAATTATTGTTTTTACAAAATAATATTCGTTATGTACCAGGGCGCCAAACTAAACAAAGAGATGATTACCTTAATAAGTACTAAGAAGTGGGGAGGACGGGCGGGGACTTCCTCTAATTATCATTAGAAAGATTGATTACTTATTTTAGTTATTATTATTATGGGAAATACCAGGGCCACATACTTAACAAAGAGATGTTTACCTTAATAAGTACTAGAATGTGGGGAGAATGGGCGGGGCTTCTCCCTCATTAGAAATAGAAGATGGATAACTAATTTCTGAAATAATATATTTTACATAATAGTATTCTTTATATTAAAATACCAGAGCGCCATAATTAACAAAGATAAGTTTACTTTATCAGTACGAAAAAGTGGAGAGAATGGTCCTTAATTATCATTAGAAGAAAAAGATCGATTACTATTTTTAAATTATTGTTTTTACAAAATAATATTCGTTATGTACCAGGGCGCCACACTAAACAAAGACGTGTTTACCTTAATAAGTTCTAAAAAGTGGGAAGACTGTTCGGTGACTTCCCTTAATGATCATTAGAAAAAGAAGATTGATTACTAATTCTTAAGGAAATATTGTTTTAGATAATCTTTATGTAAAAATACCAGGTCCCACACTAAACAAAGAGATGTTTACCATAATAAGTACTAGAATGTGGAGGGGACGGGCGGGAACTTCTTCTAATTATCACTTGAAAGATTGATTACTTATTTTAGTTAATTATATTATTTATGTAAAAATACCAGGGCCACATACTAAACAAAGAGATGTCATCAGATATGTTGAAGCGTAAGCAATCATATGTTTACTTTAAAAAGTACTAGAATGTAGGGAGAATGGGCGGAGCTTCTCCCTCATTAGAAAGAGAAGATGGATAACTAATTTCTGAAATAATATATTTTACATAATAATATTCTTTATATTAAAATACCAGAGCACCATAATTAACAAAGATAAGTTTACCTTATCAGTACGAAAAAGTGGGGACAATGGTCCTTAATTATCATTAGAAAGAAAAGATAGATTACTATTTTTAAATTATTGTTTTTACAAAATAATATTCGTTATGTACCAGGGCGCCAAACTAAACAAAGAGATGATTACCTTAATAAGTACTAAAAAGTGGGGAGGACGGGCGGGGACTTCTTCTAATTATCATTAGAAAGATTGATTACTTATTTTAGTTATTATTATTATGGGAAATACCAGGGCCACATACTTAACAAACAGATGTTTACCTTAATAAGTACTAGAATGTGGGGAGAATGGGCGGGGCTTCTCCCTCATTAGAGAGAGAAGATGGATAACTAATTTCTGAAATGATATATTTTACATAATAGTATTCTTTATATTAAAATACCAGAGCGCCATAATTAACAAAGATAAGTTTACTTTATCAGTACGAAAAAGTGGGGAGAATGGTCCTTAATTATCATTAGAAAGAAAAGATAGATTACTATTTTAAATTTATTGTTTTTACAAAATAATATTCGTTATGTACCAGGGTGCCAAACTAAACAAAAAGATGTTCACCTTAATAAGTTCTAAAAAGTGGGGAGACTGGTCGATGACTTCCCTTAATTATTATTAGAAAAAGAAGATTGATTCCTAATTTTTAAGGAAATATTGTTTTAGATAATCTTTATGTAAAAATACCAGGTCCCACCCTAAACAAAGAGATGTTTACCATAATAAGTACTAGAATGTGGAGGGGACGGGCGGGAATTTCTTCTAATTATCACTTGAAAGATTGATTACTTATTTTAGTTAACTATATTATTTATGCAAAAATACCAGGGCCACATACTAAACAAAGAGATGTCATCAGATATGTTGAAGCGTAAGCAATCATATAATGTTTACTTTAATAAGTACTAGAATGTGGGGAGAATAGGCGGAGCTTCTCCCTCATTAGAAAGAGAAGATGGATAAATAATTTCTGAAATAATATATTTTACATAATAATATTCTTTATATTAAAATACCAGAGCACCATAATTAACAAAGATAAGTTTACCTTATCAGTACGAAAAAGTGGGGAGAATGGTCCTTAATTATCATTAGAAAGAAAAGATAGATTACTATTTTTAAATTATTGTTTTTACAAAATAATATTCGTTATGTACCAGGGCGCCAAACTAAACAAAGAGATGATTACCTTAATAAGTACTAAGAAGTGGGGAGGACGGGCGGGGACTTCCTCTAATTATCATTAGAAAGATTGATTACTTATTTTAGTTATTATTATTATGGGAAATACCAGGGCCACATACTTAACAAACAGATGTTTACCTTAATAAGTACTAGAATGTGGGGAGAATGGGCGGGGCTTCTCCCTCATTAGAAATAGAAGATGGATAACAAATTTCTGAAATAATGTTTTTTACATCATAATATTCTTCATAATAAAATACCAGAGTACCATAATAAACGAAGATAAGTTGGCTTTATCAATACTAAAAAATGGGGAGAATGGGCGGGCACTTCCCTTAACTATTATTAGAAAATGAAGATTGATTCTTAATTTTGAAGTATTGTTTTAGATAACCATCTTCTTTATGTAAAAATACCAGGGCCCACACTAAACAAAGAGATGTTTACCATAATAAGTACTAGAATGTGGAGTGGACGAGCGGGAACTTCTTCTAATTATCACTTGAAAGTTTGATTACTTATTTTAGTTAATAATATTATTTATGTAAAAATACCAGGGCCACACACTAAACAAAGAGATGTTTACCATAATAAGTACTAAGAAGTGGGGAGGACGGGCGGGGACTTCCTCTAATTATCATTAGAAACATTGTTTACTTATTTTAGTTAACTATATTATTTATGCAAAAATACCAGGGCCACATACTGAACAAAGAGATGTCATCAGATATGTTGAAGCGTAAGCAATCATATAATGTTTACTTTAATAAGTACTAGAATGTGGGGAGGACAGGCGGGGACTTCCTCTAATTATCATTAGAAAGATTGATTACTTATTTTAGTTATTATTATTATGGGAAATACCAGGGCCACATACTTAACAAAGAGATGTTTACCTTAATAAGTACTAGAATGTGTCAAGAATGGGCGGGGCTTCTCCCTCATTAGAAAGAGAAGATGGATAACTAATTTCTGAAATAATATATTTTACATAATAGTATTCTTTATACTAAAATACCAGAGCGCCATAATTAACAAAGGTAAGTTTACTTCATCAGTACGAAAAAGTGGGGAGAATGGTCCTTAATTATCATTAGAAAGAAAAGATAGATTACTATTTTTAAATTATTGTTTTTACAAAATAATATTCGTTATGTACCAGGGCGCCAAACTAAACAAAGAGATGATTACCTTAATAAGTACTAAAAGTGGGGAGGACGGGCGGGGACTTCTTCTAATTATCATTAGAAAGATTGATTACTTATTTTAGTTATTATTATTATGGGAAATACCAGGGCCACATACTTAACAAACAGATGTTTACCTTAATAAGTACTAGAATGTGGGGAGAATGGGCGGGGCTTCTCCCTCATTAGAGAGAGAAGATGGATAACTAATTTCTGAAATGATATATTTTACATAATAGTATTCTTTATATTAAAATACCAGAGCGCCATAATTAACAAAGATAAGTTTACTTTATCAGTACGAAAAAGTGGGGAGAATGGTCCTTAATTATCATTAGAAAGAAAAGATAGATTACTATTTTAAAATTATTGTTTTTACAAAATAATATTCGTTATGTACCAGGGCGCCAAACTAAACAAAAAGATGTTCACCTTAATAAGTTCTAAAAAGTGGGGAGACTGGTCGATGACTTCCCTTAATTATTATTAGAAAAAGAAGATTGATTCCTAATTTTTAAGGAAATATTGTTTTAGATAATCTTTATGTAAAAATACCAGGTCCCACCCTAAACAAAGAGATGTTTACCATAATAAGTACTAGAATGTGGAGGGGACGGGCGGGAATTTCTTCTAATTATCACTTGAAAGATTGATTACTTATTTTAGTTAACTATATTATTTATGCAAAAATACCAGGGCCACATACTAAACAAAGAGATGTCATCAGATATGTTGAAGCGTAAGCAATCATATAATGTTTACTTTAATAAGTACTAGAATGTGGGGAGAATAGGCGGAGCTTCTCCCTCATTAGAAAGAGAAGATGGATAAATAATTTCTGAAATAATATATTTTATATAATAATATTCTTTATATTAAAATACCAGAGCACCATAATTAACAAAGATAAGTTTACCTTATCAGTACGAAAAAGTGGGGAGAATGGTCCTTAATTATCATTAGAAAGAAAAGATAGATTACTATTTTTAAATTATTGTTTTTACAAAATAATATTCGTTATGTACCAGGGCGCCAAACTAAACAAAGAGATGATTACCTTAATAAGTACTAAGAAGTGGGGAGGACGGGCGGGGACTTCCTCTAATTATCATTAGAAAGATTGATTACTTATTTTAGTTATTATTATTATGGGAAATACCAGGGCCACATACTTAACAAACAGATGTTTACCTTAATAAGTACTAGAATGTGGGGAGAATGGGCGGGGCTTCTCCCTCATTAGAAATAGAAGATGGATAACAAATTTCTGAAATAATGTTTTTTACATCATAATATTCTTCATAATAAAATACCAGAGTACCATAATAAACGAAGATAAGTTGGCTTTATCAATACTAAAAAATGGGGAGAATGGGCGGGCACTTCCCTTAACTATTATTAGAAAATGAAGATTGATTCTTAATTTTGAAGTATTGTTTTAGATAACCATCTTCTTTATGTAAAAATACCAGGGCCCACACTAAACAAAGAGATGTTTACCATAATAAGTACTAGAATGTGGAGTGGACGAGCGGGAACTTCTTCTAATTATCACTTGAAAGTTTGATTACTTATTTTAGTTAATAATATTATTTATGTAAAAATACCAGGGCCACACACTAAACAAAGAGATGTTTACCATAATAAGTACTAAGAAGTGGGGAGGACGGGCGGGGACTTCCTCTAATTATCATTAGAAACATTGTTTACTTATTTTAGTTAACTATATTATTTATGCAAAAATACCAGGGCCACATACTGAACAAAGAGATGTCATCAGATATGTTGAAGCGTAAGCAATCATATAATGTTTACTTTAATAAGTACTAGAATGTGGGGAGGACAGGCGGGGACTTCCTCTAATTATCATTAGAAAGATTGATTACTTATTTTAGTTATTATTATTATGGGAAATACCAGGGCCACATACTTAACAAAGAGATGTTTACCTTAATAAGTACTAGAATGTGTCAAGAATGGGCGGGGCTTCTCCCTCATTAGAAAGAGAAGATGGATAACTAATTTCTGAAATAATATATTTTACATAATAGTATTCTTTATACTAAAATACCAGAGCGCCATAATTAACAAAGGTAAGTTTACTTCATCAGTACGAAAAAGTGGGGAGAATGGTCCTTAATTATCATTAGAAAGAAAAGATAGATTACTATTTTTAAATTATTGTTTTTACAAAATAATATTCGTTATGTACCAGGGCGCCAAACTAAACAAAGAGATGATTACCTTAATAAGTACTAAAAGTGGGGAGGACGGGCGGGGACTTCTTCTAATTATCATTAGAAAGATTGATTACTTATTTTAGTTATTATTATTATGGGAAATACCAGGGCCACATACTTAACAAACAGATGTTTACCTTAATAAGTACTAGAATGTGGGGAGAATGGGCGGGGCTTCTCCCTCATTAGAGAGAGAAGATGGATAACTAATTTCTGAAATGATATATTTTACATAATAGTATTCTTTATATTAAAATACCAGAGCGCCATAATTAACAAAGATAAGTTTACTTTATCAGTACGAAAAAGTGGGGAGAATGGTCCTTAATTATCATTAGAAAGAAAAGATAGATTACTATTTTAAATTTATTGTTTTTACAAAATAATATTCGTTATGTACCAGGGTGCCAAACTAAACAAAAAGATGTTCACCTTAATAAGTTCTAAAAAGTGGGGAGACTGGTCGATGACTTCCCTTAATTATTATTAGAAAAAGAAGATTGATTCCTAATTTTTAAGGAAATATTGTTTTAGATAATCTTTATGTAAAAATACCAGGTCCCACCCTAAACAAAGAGATGTTTACCATAATAAGTACTAGAATGTGGAGGGGACGGGCGGGAATTTCTTCTAATTATCACTTGAAAGATTGATTACTTATTTTAGTTAACTATATTATTTATGCAAAAATACCAGGGCCACATACTAAACAAAGAGATGTCATCAGATATGTTGAAGCGTAAGCAATCATATAATGTTTACTTTAATAAGTACTAGAATGTGGGGAGAATAGGCGGAGCTTCTCCCTCATTAGAAAGAGAAGATGGATAAATAATTTCTGAAATAATATATTTTACATAATAATATTCTTTATATTAAAATACCAGAGCACCATAATTAACAAAGATAAGTTTACCTTATCAGTACGAAAAAGTGGGGAGAATGGTCCTTAATTATCATTAGAAAGAAAAGATAGATTACTATTTTTAAATTATTGTTTTTACAAAATAATATTCGTTATGTACCAGGGCGCCAAACTAAACAAAGAGATGATTACCTTAATAAGTACTAAGAAGTGGGGAGGACGGGCGGGGACTTCCTCTAATTATCATTAGAAAGATTGATTACTTATTTTAGTTATTATTATTATGGGAAATACCAGGGCCACATACTTAACAAACAGATGTTTACCTTAATAAGTACTAGAATGTGGGGAGAATGGGCGGGGCTTCTCCCTCATTAGAAATAGAAGATGGATAACAAATTTCTGAAATAATGTTTTTTACATCATAATATTCTTCATAATAAAATACCAGAGTACCATAATAAACGAAGATAAGTTGGCTTTATCAATACTAAAAAATGGGGAGAATGGGCGGGCACTTCCCTTAACTATTATTAGAAAATGAAGATTGATTCTTAATTTTGAAGTATTGTTTTAGATAACCATCTTCTTTATGTAAAAATACCAGGGCCCACACTAAACAAAGAGATGTTTACCATAATAAGTACTAGAATGTGGAGTGGACGAGCGGGAACTTCTTCTAATTATCACTTGAAAGTTTGATTACTTATTTTAGTTAATAATATTATTTATGTAAAAATACCAGGGCCACACACTAAACAAAGAGATGTTTACCATAATAAGTACTAAGAAGTGGGGAGGACGGGCGGGGACTTCCTCTAATTATCATTAGAAACATTGTTTACTTATTTTAGTTAACTATATTATTTATGCAAAAATACCAGGGCCACATACTGAACAAAGAGATGTCATCAGATATGTTGAAGCGTAAGCAATCATATAATGTTTACTTTAATAAGTACTAGAATGTGGGGAGGACAGGCGGGGACTTCCTCTAATTATCATTAGAAAGATTGATTACTTATTTTAGTTATTATTATTATGGGAAATACCAGGGCCACATACTTAACAAAGAGATGTTTACCTTAATAAGTACTAGAATGTGTCAAGAATGGGCGGGGCTTCTCCCTCATTAGAAAGAGAAGATGGATAACTAATTTCTGAAATAATATATTTTACATAATAGTATTCTTTATACTAAAATACCAGAGCGCCATAATTAACAAAGGTAAGTTTACTTCATCAGTACGAAAAAGTGGGGAGAATGGTCCTTAATTATCATTAGAAAGAAAAGATAGATTACTATTTTTAAATTATTGTTTTTACAAAATAATATTCGTTATGTACCAGGGCGCCAAACTAAACAAAGAGATGATTACCTTAATAAGTACTAAAAGTGGGGAGGACGGGCGGGGACTTCTTCTAATTATCATTAGAAAGATTGATTACTTATTTTAGTTATTATTATTATGGGAAATACCAGGGCCACATACTTAACAAACAGATGTTTACCTTAATAAGTACTAGAATGTGGGGAGAATGGGCGGGGCTTCTCCCTCATTAGAGAGAGAAGATGGATAACTAATTTCTGAAATGATATATTTTACATAATAGTATTCTTTATATTAAAATACCAGAGCGCCATAATTAACAAAGATAAGTTTACTTTATCAGTACGAAAAAGTGGGGAGAATGGTCCTTAATTATCATTAGAAAGAAAAGATAGATTACTATTTTAAAATTATTGTTTTTACAAAATAATATTCGTTATGTACCAGGGCGCCAAACTAAACAAAAAGATGTTCACCTTAATAAGTTCTAAAAAGTGGGGAGACTGGTCGATGACTTCCCTTAATTATTATTAGAAAAAGAAGATTGATTCCTAATTTTTAAGGAAATATTGTTTTAGATAATCTTTATGTAAAAATACCAGGTCCCACCCTAAACAAAGAGATGTTTACCATAATAAGTACTAGAATGTGGAGGGGACGGGCGGGAATTTCTTCTAATTATCACTTGAAAGATTGATTACTTATTTTAGTTAACTATATTATTTATGCAAAAATACCAGGGCCACATACTAAACAAAGAGATGTCATCAGATATGTTGAAGCGTAAGCAATCATATAATGTTTACTTTAATAAGTACTAGAATGTGGGGAGAATAGGCGGAGCTTCTCCCTCATTAGAAAGAGAAGATGGATAAATAATTTCTGAAATAATATATTTTATATAATAATATTCTTTATATTAAAATACCAGAGCACCATAATTAACAAAGATAAGTTTACCTTATCAGTACGAAAAAGTGGGGAGAATGGTCCTTAATTATCATTAGAAAGAAAAGATAGATTACTATTTTTAAATTATTGTTTTTACAAAATAATATTCGTTATGTACCAGGGCGCCAAACTAAACAAAGAGATGATTACCTTAATAAGTACTAAGAAGTGGGGAGGACGGGCGGGGACTTCCTCTAATTATCATTAGAAAGATTGATTACTTATTTTAGTTATTATTATTATGGGAAATACCAGGGCCACATACTTAACAAACAGATGTTTACCTTAATAAGTACTAGAATGTGGGGAGAATGGGCGGGGCTTCTCCCTCATTAGAAATAGAAGATGGATAACAAATTTCTGAAATAATGTTTTTTACATCATAATATTCTTCATAATAAAATACCAGAGTACCATAATAAACGAAGATAAGTTGGCTTTATCAATACTAAAAAATGGGGAGAATGGGCGGGCACTTCCCTTAACTATTATTAGAAAATGAAGATTGATTCTTAATTTTGAAGTATTGTTTTAGATAACCATCTTCTTTATGTAAAAATACCAGGGCCCACACTAAACAAAGAGATGTTTACCATAATAAGTACTAGAATGTGGAGTGGACGAGCGGGAACTTCTTCTAATTATCACTTGAAAGTTTGATTACTTATTTTAGTTAATAATATTATTTATGTAAAAATACCAGGGCCACACACTAAACAAAGAGATGTTTACCATAATAAGTACTAAGAAGTGGGGAGGACGGGCGGGGACTTCCTCTAATTATCATTAGAAACATTGTTTACTTATTTTAGTTAACTATATTATTTATGCAAAAATACCAGGGCCACATACTGAACAAAGAGATGTCATCAGATATGTTGAAGCGTAAGCAATCATATAATGTTTACTTTAATAAGTACTAGAATGTGGGGAGGACAGGCGGGGACTTCCTCTAATTATCATTAGAAAGATTGATTACTTATTTTAGTTATTATTATTATGGGAAATACCAGGGCCACATACTTAACAAAGAGATGTTTACCTTAATAAGTACTAGAATGTGTCAAGAATGGGCGGGGCTTCTCCCTCATTAGAAAGAGAAGATGGATAACTAATTTCTGAAATAATATATTTTACATAATAGTATTCTTTATACTAAAATACCAGAGCGCCATAATTAACAAAGGTAAGTTTACTTCATCAGTACGAAAAAGTGGGGAGAATGGTCCTTAATTATCATTAGAAAGAAAAGATAGATTACTATTTTTAAATTATTGTTTTTACAAAATAATATTCGTTATGTACCAGGGCGCCAAACTAAACAAAGAGATGATTACCTTAATAAGTACTAAAAGTGGGGAGGACGGGCGGGGACTTCTTCTAATTATCATTAGAAAGATTGATTACTTATTTTAGTTATTATTATTATGGGAAATACCAGGGCCACATACTTAACAAACAGATGTTTACCTTAATAAGTACTAGAATGTGGGGAGAATGGGCGGGGCTTCTCCCTCATTAGAGAGAGAAGATGGATAACTAATTTCTGAAATGATATATTTTACATAATAGTATTCTTTATATTAAAATACCAGAGCGCCATAATTAACAAAGATAAGTTTACTTTATCAGTACGAAAAAGTGGGGAGAATGGTCCTTAATTATCATTAGAAAGAAAAGATAGATTACTATTTTAAAATTATTGTTTTTACAAAATAATATTCGTTATGTACCAGGGCGCCAAACTAAACAAAAAGATGTTCACCTTAATAAGTTCTAAAAAGTGGGGAGACTGGTCGATGACTTCCCTTAATTATTATTAGAAAAAGAAGATTGATTCCTAATTTTTAAGGAAATATTGTTTTAGATAATCTTTATGTAAAAATACCAGGTCCCACCCTAAACAAAGAGATGTTTACCATAATAAGTACTAGAATGTGGAGGGGACGGGCGGGAATTTCTTCTAATTATCACTTGAAAGATTGATTACTTATTTTAGTTAACTATATTATTTATGCAAAAATACCAGGGCCACATACTAAACAAAGAGATGTCATCAGATATGTTGAAGCGTAAGCAATCATATAATGTTTACTTTAATAAGTACTAGAATGTGGGGAGAATAGGCGGAGCTTCTCCCTCATTAGAAAGAGAAGATGGATAAATAATTTCTGAAATAATATATTTTATATAATAATATTCTTTATATTAAAATACCAGAGCACCATAATTAACAAAGATAAGTTTACCTTATCAGTACGAAAAAGTGGGGAGAATGGTCCTTAATTATCATTAGAAAGAAAAGATAGATTACTATTTTTAAATTATTGTTTTTACAAAATAATATTCGTTATGTACCAGGGCGCCAAACTAAACAAAGAGATGATTACCTTAATAAGTACTAAGAAGTGGGGAGGACGGGCGGGGACTTCCTCTAATTATCATTAGAAAGATTGATTACTTATTTTAGTTATTATTATTATGGGAAATACCAGGGCCACATACTTAACAAACAGATGTTTACCTTAATAAGTACTAGAATGTGGGGAGAATGGGCGGGGCTTCTCCCTCATTAGAAATAGAAGATGGATAACAAATTTCTGAAATAATGTTTTTTACATCATAATATTCTTCATAATAAAATACCAGAGTACCATAATAAACGAAGATAAGTTGGCTTTATCAATACTAAAAAATGGGGAGAATGGGCGGGCACTTCCCTTAACTATTATTAGAAAATGAAGATTGATTCTTAATTTTGAAGTATTGTTTTAGATAACCATCTTCTTTATGTAAAAATACCAGGGCCCACACTAAACAAAGAGATGTTTACCATAATAAGTACTAGAATGTGGAGTGGACGAGCGGGAACTTCTTCTAATTATCACTTGAAAGTTTGATTACTTATTTTAGTTAATAATATTATTTATGTAAAAATACCAGGGCCACACACTAAACAAAGAGATGTTTACCATAATAAGTACTAAGAAGTGGGGAGGACGGGCGGGGACTTCCTCTAATTATCATTAGAAACATTGTTTACTTATTTTAGTTAACTATATTATTTATGCAAAAATACCAGGGCCACATACTGAACAAAGAGATGTCATCAGATATGTTGAAGCGTAAGCAATCATATAATGTTTACTTTAATAAGTACTAGAATGTGGGGAGGACAGGCGGGGACTTCCTCTAATTATCATTAGAAAGATTGATTACTTATTTTAGTTATTATTATTATGGGAAATACCAGGGCCACATACTTAACAAAGAGATGTTTACCTTAATAAGTACTAGAATGTGTCAAGAATGGGCGGGGCTTCTCCCTCATTAGAAAGAGAAGATGGATAACTAATTTCTGAAATAATATATTTTACATAATAGTATTCTTTATACTAAAATACCAGAGCGCCATAATTAACAAAGGTAAGTTTACTTCATCAGTACGAAAAAGTGGGGAGAATGGTCCTTAATTATCATTAGAAAGAAAAGATAGATTACTATTTTTAAATTATTGTTTTTACAAAATAATATTCGTTATGTACCAGGGCGCCAAACTAAACAAAGAGATGATTACCTTAATAAGTACTAAAAGTGGGGAGGACGGGCGGGGACTTCTTCTAATTATCATTAGAAAGATTGATTACTTATTTTAGTTATTATTATTATGGGAAATACCAGGGCCACATACTTAACAAACAGATGTTTACCTTAATAAGTACTAGAATGTGGGGAGAATGGGCGGGGCTTCTCCCTCATTAGAGAGAGAAGATGGATAACTAATTTCTGAAATGATATATTTTACATAATAGTATTCTTTATATTAAAATACCAGAGCGCCATAATTAACAAAGATAAGTTTACTTTATCAGTACGAAAAAGTGGGGAGAATGGTCCTTAATTATCATTAGAAAGAAAAGATAGATTACTATTTTAAAATTATTGTTTTTACAAAATAATATTCGTTATGTACCAGGGCGCCAAACTAAACAAAAAGATGTTCACCTTAATAAGTTCTAAAAAGTGGGGAGACTGGTCGATGACTTCCCTTAATTATTATTAGAAAAAGAAGATTGATTCCTAATTTTTAAGGAAATATTGTTTTAGATAATCTTTATGTAAAAATACCAGGTCCCACCCTAAACAAAGAGATGTTTACCATAATAAGTACTAGAATGTGGAGGGGACGGGCGGGAATTTCTTCTAATTATCACTTGAAAGATTGATTACTTATTTTAGTTAACTATATTATTTATGCAAAAATACCAGGGCCACATACTAAACAAAGAGATGTCATCAGATATGTTGAAGCGTAAGCAATCATATAATGTTTACTTTAATAAGTACTAGAATGTGGGGAGAATAGGCGGAGCTTCTCCCTCATTAGAAAGAGAAGATGGATAAATAATTTCTGAAATAATATATTTTATATAATAATATTCTTTATATTAAAATACCAGAGCACCATAATTAACAAAGATAAGTTTACCTTATCAGTACGAAAAAGTGGGGAGAATGGTCCTTAATTATCATTAGAAAGAAAAGATAGATTACTATTTTTAAATTATTGTTTTTACAAAATAATATTCGTTATGTACCAGGGCGCCAAACTAAACAAAGAGATGATTACCTTAATAAGTACTAAGAAGTGGGGAGGACGGGCGGGGACTTCCTCTAATTATCATTAGAAAGATTGATTACTTATTTTAGTTATTATTATTATGGGAAATACCAGGGCCACATACTTAACAAACAGATGTTTACCTTAATAAGTACTAGAATGTGGGGAGAATGGGCGGGGCTTCTCCCTCATTAGAAATAGAAGATGGATAACAAATTTCTGAAATAATGTTTTTTACATCATAATATTCTTCATAATAAAATACCAGAGTACCATAATAAACGAAGATAAGTTTGCTTTATCAATACTAAAAAATGGGGAGAATGGGCGGGCACTTCCCTTAACTATTATTAGAAAATGAAGATTGATTCTTAATTTTGAAGTATTGTTTTAGATAACCATCTTCTTTATGTAAAAATACCAGGGCCCACACTAAACAAAGAGATGTTTACCATAATAAGTACTAGAATGTGGAGTGGACGAGCGGGAACTTCTTCTAATTATCACTTGAAAGTTTGATTACTTATTTTAGTTAATAATATTATTTATGTAAAAATACCAGGGCCACACACTAAACAAAGAGATGTTTACCATAATAAGTACTAAGAAGTGGGAAGGACGGGCGGGGACTTCCTCTAATTATCATTAGAAACATTGTTTACTTATTTTAGTTAACTATATTATTTATGCAAAAATACCAGGGCCACATACTGAACAAAGAGATGTCATCAGATATGTTGAAGCGTAAGCAATCATATAATGTTTACTTTAATAAGTACTAGAATGTGGGGAGGACAGGCGGGGACTTCCTCTAATTATCATTAGAAAGATTGATTACTTATTTTAGTTATTATTATTATGGGAAATACCAGGGCCACATACTTAACAAAGAGATGTTTACCTTAATAAGTACTAGAATGTGTCAAGAATGGGCGGGGCTTCTCCCTCATGAGAAAGAGAAGATGGATAACTAATTTCTGAAATAATATATTTTACATAATAGTATTCTTTATACTAAAATACCAGAGCGCCATAATTAACAAAGGTAAGTTTACTTCATCAGTACGAAAAAGTGGGGAGAATGGTCCTTAATTATCATTAGAAAGAAAAGATAGATTACTATTTTTAAATTATTGTTTTTACAAAATAATATTCGTTATGTACCAGGGCGCCAAACTAAACAAAGAGATGTTCACCTTAATAAGTTCTAAAAAGTGGGGAGACTGGTCGATGACTTCCCTTAATTATTATTAGAAACAGAAGATTGATTCCTAATTTTTAAGGTGATATTGTTTTAGATAATCTTTATGTAAAAATACCAGGTCCCACCCTAAACAAAGAGATGTTTACCATAATAAGTACTAGAATGTGGAGGGGACGGGCGGGAATTTCTTCTAATTATCACTTGAAAGATTGATTACTTATTTTAGTTAACTATATTATTTATGCAAAAATACCAGGGCCACATACTAAACAAAGAGATGTCAACAGATATGTTGAAGCGTAAGCAATCATATAATGTTTACTTTAATAAGTACTAGAATATGGGGAGAATAGGCGGAGCTTCTCCCTCATTAGAAAGAGAAGATGGATAACTAATTTCTGAAATAATATATTTTACATAATAATATTCTTTATATTAAAATACCAGAGCACCATAATTAACAAAGATAAGTTTACCTTATCAGTACGAAAAAGTGGGGAGAATGGTCCTTAATTATCATTAGAAAGAAAAGATAGATTACTATTTTTAAATTATTGTTTTTACAAAATAATATTCGTTATGTACCAGGGCGCCAAACTAAACAAAGAGATGATTACCTTAATAAGTACTAAGAAGTGGGGAGGACGGGCGGGGACTTCCTCTAATTATCATTAGAAAGATTGATTACTTATTTTAGTTATTATTATTATGGGAAATACCAGGGCCACATACTTAACAAACAGATGTTTACCTTAATAAGTACTAGAATGTGGGGAGAATGGGCGGGGCTTCTCCCTCATTAGAAATAGAAGATGGATAACAAATTTCTGAAATAATGTTTTTTACATCATAATATTCTTCATAATAAAATACCAGAGTACCATAATAAACGAAGATAAGTTTGCTTTATCAATACTAAAAAATGGGGAGAATGGGCGGGCACTTCCCTTAACTATTATTAGAAAATGAAGATTGATTCTTAATTTTGAAGTATTGTTTTAGATAACCATCTTCTTTATGTAAAAATACCAGGGCCCACACTAAACAAAGAGATGTTTACCATAATAAGTACTAGAATGTGGAGTGGACGAGCGGGAACTTCTTCTAATTATCACTTGAAAGTTTGATTACTTATTTTAGTTAATAATATTATTTATGTAAAAATACCAGGGCCACACACTAAACAAAGAGATGTTTACCATAATAAGTACTAAGAAGTGGGAAGGACGGGCGGGGACTTCCTCTAATTATCATTAGAAACATTGTTTACTTATTTTAGTTAACTATATTATTTATGCAAAAATACCAGGGCCACATACTGAACAAAGAGATGTCATCAGATATGTTGAAGCGTAAGCAATCATATAATGTTTACTTTAATAAGTACTAGAATGTGGGGAGGACAGGCGGGGACTTCCTCTAATTATCATTAGAAAGATTGATTACTTATTTTAGTTATTATTATTATGGGAAATACCAGGGCCACATACTTAACAAAGAGATGTTTACCTTAATAAGTACTAGAATGTGTCAAGAATAGGCGGAGCTTCTCCCTCATTAGAAAGAGAAGATGGATAACTAATTTCTGAAATAATATATTTTACATAATAATATTCTTTATATTAAAATACCAGAGCACCATAATTAACAAAGATAAGTTTACCTTATCAGTACGAAAAAGTGGGGAGAATGGTCCTTAATTATCATTAGAAAGAAAAGATAGATTACTATTTTTAAATTATTGTTTTTACAAAATAATATTCGTTATGTACCAGGGCGCCAAACTAAACAAAGAGATGATTACCTTAATAAGTACTAAGAAGTGGGGAGGACGGGCGGGGACTTCCTCTAATTATCATTAGAAAGATTGATTACTTATTTTAGTTATTATTATTATGGGAAATACCAGGGCCACATACTTAACAAAGAGATGTTTACCTTAATAAGTACTACAATGTGGGGAGAATGGGCGGGGCTTCTCCCTCATTAGAAATAGAAGATGGATAACTAATTTCTGAAATAATATATTTTACATAATAGTATTCTTTATATTAAAATACCAGAGCGCCATAATTAACAAAGATAAGTTTACTTTATCAGTACGAAAAAGTGGAGAGAATGGTCCTTAATTATCATTAGAAGAAAAAGATCGATTACTATTTTTAAATTATTGTTTTTACAAAATAATATTCGTTATGTACCAGGGCGCCAAACTAAACAAAGAGATGATTACCTTAATAAGTACTAAGAAGTGGGGAGGACGGGCGGGGACTTCCTCTAATTATCATTAGAAAGATTGATTACTTATTTTAGTTATTATTATTATGGGAAATACCAGGGCCACATACTTAACAAACAGATGTTTACCTTAATAAGTACTACAATGTGGGGAGAATGGGCGGGGCTTCTCCCTCATTAGAAATAGAAGATGGATAACTAATTTCTGAAATAATATATTTTACATAATAGTATTCTTTATATTAAAATACCAGAGCGCCATAATTAACAAAGATAAGTTTACTTTATCAGTACGAAAAAGTGGAGAGAATGGGCGGGCACTTCCCTTAACTATTATTAGAAAATGAAGATTGATTCTTAATTTTGAAGTATTGTTTTAGATAACCATCTTCTTTATGTAAAAATACCAGGGCCCACACTAAACAAAGAGATGTTTACCATAATAAGTACTAGAATGTGGAGTGGACGAGCGGGAACTTCTTCTAATTATCACTTGAAAGTTTGATTACTTATTTTAGTTAATAATATTATTTATGTAAAAATACCAGGGCCACACACTAAACAAAGAGATGTTTACCATAATAAGTACTAAGAAGTGGGGAGGACGGGCGGGGACTTCCTCTAATTATCATTAGAAACATTGTTTACTTATTTTAGTTAACTATATTATTTATGCAAAAATACCAGGGCCACATACTGAACAAAGAGATGTCATCAGATATGTTGAAGCGTAAGCAATCATATAATGTTTACTTTAATAAGTACTAGAATGTGGGGAGGACAGGAGGGGACTTCCTCTAATTATCATTAGAAAGATTGATTACTTATTTTAGTTATTATTATTATGGGAAATACCAGGGCCACATACTTAACAAAGAGATGTTTACCTTAATAAGTACTAGAATGTGTCAAGAATGGGCGGGGCTTCTCCCTCATTAGAAAGAGAAGATGGATAACTAATTTCTGAAATAATATATTTTACATAATAGTATTCTTTATACTAAAATACCAGAGCGCCATAATTAACAAAGGTAAGTTTACTTCATCAGTACGAAAAAGTGGGGAGAATGGTCCTTAATTATCATTAGAAAGAAAAGATAGATTACTATTTTTAAATTATTGTTTTTACAAAATAATATTCGTTATGTACCAAGCCGCCAAACTAAACAAAGAGATGATTACCTTAATAAGTACTAAGAAGTGGGGAGGACGGGCGGGGACTTCCTCTAATTATCATTAGAAAGATTGATTACTTATTTTAGTTATTATTATTATGGGAAATACCAGGGCCAAATACTTAACAAACAGATGTTTACCTTAATAAGTACTACAATGTGGGGAGAATGGGCGGGGCTTCTCCCTCATTAGAAATAGAAGATGGATAACTAATTTCTGAAATAATATATTTTACATAATAGTATTCTTTATATTAAAATACCAGAGCGCCATAATTAACAAAGATAAGTTTACTTTATCAGTACGAAAAAGTGGAAAGAATGGGCGGGCACTTCCCTTAACTATTATTAGAAAATGAAGATTGATTCTTAATTTTGAAGTATTGTTTTAGATAACCATCTTCTTTATGTAAAAATACCAGGGCCCACACTAAACAAAGAGATGTTTACCATAATAAGTACTAGAGTGTGGGGAGGACGGGCGGGGACTTCCTCTAATTATCATTAGAAAGATTGATTACTTATTTTAATTAACTATATTATTTATGCAAAAATACCAGGGCCACATACTAAACAAAGAGATGTCATCAGATATGTTGAAGCGTAAGCAATCATATGTTTACTTTAAAAAGTACTAGAATGTAGGGAGAATGGGCGGAGTGTAGGGAGGTGGGGAGGACGGGCGGGGACTTCCTCTAATTATCATTAGAAAGATTGATTTTTTATTTTAGTTATTATTATTATGGATAATACCAGGGCCACATACTTAACAAAGAGATGTTTACCTTAATAAGTACTAGAATGTGGGGAGAATGGGCGGGACTTCTCCCTCATTAGAAAGAGAAGATGGATAACTAATTTCTGAAATAATATATTTTACATAATAGTATTCTTTATTTTAAAATACCAGAGCGCCATAATTAACAAAGATAAGTTTACCTTATCAGTACGAAAAAGTGGGGAGAATGGTCCTTAATTATCATTAGAAAGATTGATTACTTATTTTAGTTAGTAATATTATTTATGTAAAAATACCAGGGCCACATACTAAACAAAGAGATGTCATCAGATATGTTGAAGCGTAAGCAATCATATAATGTTTACCTTAATAAGTACTAGAATGTGGGGAGAATGGGCGGGGCTTCTCCCTCATTAGAAAGAGAAGATAGATAACTAATTTCTGAAATAATGTTTTTTATATCATAATATTCTTCATAATAAAATACCAGAGTACCATAATAAACGAAGATAAGTTTGCTTTATCAATACTAAAAAATGGGGAGAATGGGCGGGCACTTCCCTTAACTATTATTAGAAAATGAAGATTGATTCTTAATTTTGAAGTATTGCTTTAGATAACCATCTTCTTTATGTAAAAATACCAGGGCCCACACTAAACAAAGAGATGTTTACCATAATAAGTACTTGAATGTGATGTGGACGAGCGGGAACTTCTTCTAATTATCACTTGAAAGTTTGATTACTTATTTTAGTTAATAATATTATTTATGTAAAAATACCAGGGCCACACACTAAACAAAGAGATGTTTACCATAATAAGTACTAAGAAGTGGGGAGGACGGGCGGGGACTTCCTCTAATTATCATTAGAAACATTGTTTACTTATTTTAGTTAACTATATTATTTATGCAAAAATACCAGGGCCACATACTGAACAAAGAGATGTCATCAGATATGTTGAAGCGTAAGCAATCATATAATGTTTACTTTAATAAGTACTAGAATGTGGGGAGAATAGGCGGAGCTTCTCCCTCATTAGAAAGAGAAGATGGATAACTAATTTCTGAAATAATATATTTTACATAATAATATTCTTTATATTAAAATACCAGAGCACCATAATTAACAAAGATAAGTTTACCTTATCAGTACGAAAAAGTTGGGAGAATGGTCCTTAATTATCATTAGAAAGAAAAGATAGATTACTATTTTTAAATTATTGTTTTTACAAAATAATATTCGTTATGTACCAGGGCGCCAAACTAAACAAAGAGATGATTACCTTAATACGTACTAAGAAGTGGGGAGGACGGGCGGGGACTTCCTCTAATTATCATTAGAAAGATTGATTACTTATTTTAGTTAACTATATTATTTATGCAAAAATACCAGGGCCACATACTAAACAAAGAGATGTCATCAGATATGTTGAAGCGTAAGCAATCATATAATGTTTACTTTAATAAGTACTAGAATGTGGGGAGAATAGGCGGAGCTTCTCCCTCATTAGAAAGAGAAGATGGATAACTAATTTCTGAAATAATATATTTTACATAATAATATTCTTTATATTAAAATACCAGAGCACCATAATTAACAAAGATAATGGTTGCGCCGAAGTGGAAACTGTATTTTTGACACGGAAACACACTCCTTTTATACCCGTCCCCTCTTCCGCACTAACCATAGATGTGGCTTCCGTCCGCCATTTGTGAAATATAGACACTCAGTCTCGCTTTGAACTAGCCAGCGTAATGACGGATCGCGCTCGCGTCTCTCAAAAATGATTAATATTTGTTACATTTTTACCGCTTCATAGACCTTTACCGATCGGATTGTGCCTCTCGTGTGTTCCTCAAGCGATCTAGTGATGCTGACGGCAGCTCCTGAGCAAGGAAGAGAAGATCCGTGTACCGGCTGCGATGAAAACACGTGTGTCGTGAAGGTTAGTGTATCCTCTCCTAATTTCTCGGGCTGCATTCACTGCCTGGATCGAATCCGCGGCAGCCCGGCCACCTGTCTTTTGTGTGTAAAGCGTCAATAGAACAGTTAGCTACTTCCCGCAATACAGTCCATTACCGCACGCTGCCAAGCGCCACCATTTTTGGTCCGGATCGAGCCGGATTCTTAGCCGTAGTTCGTATTTTGTTATTATTCTAATGGGAATGAGCGCACCGCACCTAAGTGCCTGGTTATTTTAGTAGAAAACCCCGCATCCAGACATTTAGGCTTAGAATTTGTTGTCCGTTCGCCGCTGGCTCGCATTGTACCTACCTAATACATAAATAGGTTAGGTATCATATCAACACTTAATCGTAGTTCACAATTTTCGCACCGCACCTAAGTGCCTGGTTATTTTAGTAGAAAACCCCGCATCCAGACATTTAGGCTTAGATCTTAGGTATACTAGACACCCTAGTGCATAGGCACAGTGTAATACCTAACGCATTTGGCTTTGTTTTGTTTTTTCAATTACGTTGTTCTCGGCTCGCGTCGTATTTGCCTGGTACCTGCGTGGGTAGACACGTGGTTGTACCTCATTCCAATTCATACGAAAGTATTTTAATTTGAATAGATATTACGCAATACTTAGTCCCTGAAATAATAGTTGAACCTAGACAGCGACCATCGCGTAGGTACGACCTTGTTGCTATGCGCGTTTGTTCAAGCGTGCATTCACAGTTGTAGGTACCTACCTATCTGCCGAGTGTCGCTCGCGCCGCCTCGCTGCTCTGTACCGCTAAGATTAAGTCATTTCATATTTGTTGTTTACCTCACTTTAGTTTGAGATTTAATTATAAACATGTCCCCAAAGGTTGATAGGACCGGTAAGGTTCAATTGAAACTTTTAAACGCTAAAAAAGAAATGATTTACTCTCGCGTACAATCGATTTATGATAATGCACTTAAAACCTCTGATTTGGTCATCAGAGATTCGTTCTTGTGTTCTATAGAAAACTTAGATAGTCTACGCGCGGATTTCGAAACCTTAGTACATGACATCAACGTTTTAGAGTTGAATTTGAATCCCGATTACTCAGTGAGTTATCAGGCCTTGTCGTCGTTTGACGATTTGTATTGTCGTATCAAACGCGTCGCTAGGAGTTTGGAGAAACCGGCTGACCTACCCAACCCCACTCGCGACCGACCTAAGTTGCCACCAATTCAAATACCCGAATTTGATGGTAACATTCGCAATTGGTGTCTATTTATAGATAGTTTTGAGAATACAATAGATAAGAACGATTCGTTGACAGATCACGAAAAATTGCATTATCTCGTTGAAAAATTGACTGGTAAAGCTATAACCGTTTGCGCTGGAATTACGTTTAGTGCCGAGAATTATAATTTAATTTTAAATACTTTGAAAGCTAGGTATGAGGATAAAAGATCGGTAGCTAACGCCTATTTAGATCAGATGTTTGATTTGAAATCTATTGCGGCATGTAACGATCAAAACTTAGAGAAATTTCTAGATACTTTCGCGTCAGCTGTTCGCGCCGTAAAGAACCTAAAGATTGATGACCTCTGCGACTTCGTATTTTTGTATATGGGTTTAAGGAAATTAGATTCCGAAACCATTCGTTTGTTTGAGTCGGATCATCGCGGCAATAAAATTCCTAAGTTCGAAGACTTGGAAAGTTTTGTTCGCGAGCATATAAAAGTATTGCAGCGCTCTTCATCGAAACATGAAGGCGCGAAGATAGTTGTTGATTCTGCACGCAAAGTAGATGCGTCATCGAAGTCACTGAGGTCAACTCATACTTATGTTAGTACCGCACCAGCACGTGTACAGTCACCTGTTTGCTCTTTGTGTAGCACTCATCATTCGCAACTGTACAGGTGTCCTGGTTTTCTAAAATTGTCGCCTAGTGATCGTTATAAATTTGTTCGCGCTAATAATTTTTGTTTTAATTGTCTCGGTACTAAACACCGCGTTGTTTTATGTAATAGTAGAAATAGTTGTCGCAAATGTCAAGCGAGACACCACACTTTGCTTCATTTTGAGAATAGTAATGCCGCATCCAATGTGAGCACGGTTGGCTCGTCGAGCGGTGACACACGGCAGCCTGCGCCGCAGCCGCAGCCCGCGCTCGCGCGCGCTCCGGCCCGCCCGGTGACCGCCGCGGATGACGTCACCTTGTGTTCGTTCTCCGCTAGTGCTGCACTCACTACTGTGTGTCTTGCGACCGCCCGCGTTGTTATTGTTGATGCATTAGGTAAGCCGCGCATTGTTCGAGCGCTGTTAGATGGCGCTTCGCAAAGTAATTTTATTACTCAAGATTGTTGTCGGCGTCTTGGTTTCAATGTTGATAAGCGTTCAACCCGCTCAGTGGTGAAGGGTTTTGGAAGCTTAGTCAGCTGTTCGTGGCACCGTTAAAACAAGGTTTAGATCTCGTTTTAATAATAATATTTGGTTTGACATGGATTCGCTCGTTATAGATAGAATAGCTGAACAGTTGCCTACCGTCCCGGTTGACACGTCTTTATTAACGAAATTTAAAGACTTGCCTTTAGCAGATGAGACTTACGCTGTTCCTGGAGTCGTCGATATATTGATCGGCGCTTCGATTCTCCCGCACCTCCAGTTATCACGTAAGGTTCAAGGGGGACCGACGTACCCCGCTCCGCACGCACTGGAAACAGTTCTTGGGTTTGTTATAATTGGTTCCGCACCCGCTTCTATGGATAGTTTTAGTCACTCGACTGCTTCGTTCTGTTGCACCGTCGAGCCGCCACTGGAGTCTACCATCCGCAAGTTTTCGCTCGGTGGCTCCCGTGTATCCGCTGAAAAACGCTTTCTTTGTTTGGAACGAAAGATGCAGGCGTCCCCAAAGTCGAAGCGGGCCTATGATGAGGTTGTTAACGAATATTTAGATAAAGGTTACATCTCACCTGCGCCTGCGGACACTGGCGGGACCCAGCCTTCGTACATTATCCCGCACCGCGGAGTTATTAGAGAAGATAAGCTTACTACTAAAACTCCGTGTAGTTTTGGATGGCAGTGCTAAGACTAGCACTTCCGTGTCGCTTAATGACATAATTGTAAATTTTCGCATTAATATTAGTAATTTTTAGCTTTTAGGACTCAACAGTCGCTTTGTGTTGGGCCCACTCTTCGCCCCATCGTTGGGACACATTCGTCGCTAATAGAGTGGCAAAAATTCAATCTGAATTGGCGCCACATAATCTCTTTCACGTTGCTGGCACCGACAACCCAGCCGATTGTCTCTCTCGTGGATTGCTTCCTTCGCAAATTTTAGATCACCCGTTATGGTTTAGTGGACCGTCCTGGATTCATGCCGCGTTAGATGGGTGGCCAGTTAGTCAATTCAATCCCACTACGGTTTCCGAACCACCCGAGGAGAAGAAGCACTCGCTTGTTGTATCGGTCCCACGTGAAGAGACCCTTATTTTGTTGTTGGCTAATCGCGTCTCGTCTTGGTCGAGACTGTTGCGTTGTGTTGTTTGTTCGCCTCTGCCCGCTGCCTAGCCAGCAGTAGGCACGAGCTCCAATCTAGGTTTATATTTTAGTTGTTATTTCCCAAACCTAGATTTAGATTAGACTTTAGATTTGTTTCGCATTTGTCGTTTCGAAGGTAACCCTTCAAGCCGGGGGGAATGGTTGCGCCGAAGTGGAAACTGTATTTTTGACACGGAAACACACTCCTTTTATACCCGTCCCCTCTTCCGCACTAACCATAGATGTGGCTTCCGTCCGCCATTTGTGAAATATAGACACTCAGTCTCGCTTTGAACTAGCCAGCGTAATGACGGATCGCGCTCGCGTCTCTCAAAAATGATTAATATTTGTTACATTTTTACCGCTTCATAGACCTTTACCGATCGGATTGTGCCTCTCGTGTGTTCCTCAAGCGATCTAGTGATGCTGACGGCAGCTCCTGAGCAAGGAAGAGAAGATCCGTGTACCGGCTGCGATGAAAACACGTGTGTCGTGAAGGTTAGTGTATCCTCTCCTAATTTCTCGGGCTGCATTCACTGCCTGGATCGAATCCGCGGCAGCCCGGCCACCTGTCTTTTGTGTGTAAAGCGTCAATAGAACAGTTAGCTACTTCCCGCAATACAGTCCATTACCGCACGCTGCCAAGCGCCACCAGATAAGTTTACCTTATCAGTACGAAAAAGTTGGGAGAATGGTCCTTAATTATCATTAGAAAGAAAAGATAGATTACTATTTTTAAATTATTGTTTTTACAAAATAATATTCGTTATGTACCAGGGCGCCAAACTAAACAAAGAGATGATTACCTTAATACGTACTAAGAAGTGGGGAGGACGGGCGGGGACTTCCTCTAATTATCATTAGAAAAATTGATTACTTATTTTAGTTATTATTATTATGGGAAATACCAGGGCCACATACTTAACAAAGAGATGTTTACCTTAATAAGTACTAGAATGTGGGGAGAATGGGCGGGGCTTCTCCCTCATTAGAAATAGAAGATGGATAACTAATTTCTGAAATAATATATTTTACATAATAGTATTCTTTATATTAAAATACCAGAGCGCCATAATTAACAAAGATAAGTTTACTTTATCAGTACGAAAAAGTGGAGAGAATGGTCCTTAATTATCATTAGAAGAAAAAGATCGATTACTATTTTTAAATTATTGTTTTTACAAAATAATATTCGTTATGTACCAGGGCGCCCAACTAAACAAAGAGATGACTACCTTAATAAGTACTAAGAAGTGGGGAGGACGGGCGGGGACTTCCTCTAATTATCATTAGAAAGATTGATTACTTATTTTAGTTATTATTATTATGGGAAATACCAGGGCCACATACTTAACAAAGAGATGTTTACCTTAATAAGTACTAGAATGTGGGGAGGACGGGCGGGGACTTCCTCTAATTATCATTAGAAAGATTGATTACTTATTTTAGTTAACTATATTATTTATGCAAAAATACCAGGGCCACATACTAAACAAAGAGATGTCATCAGATATGTTGAAGCGTAAGCAATCATATAATGTTTACTTTAATAAGTACTAGAATGTGGGGAGAATGGGCGGAGCTTCTCCCTCATTAGAAAGAGAAGATGGATAACTAATTTCTGAAATAATATATTTTACATAATAATATTCTTTATATTAAAATACCAGAGCACCATAATTAACAAAGATAAGTTTACCTTATCAGTACAAAAAAGTTGGGAGAATGGTCCTTAATTATCATTAGAAAGAAAAGATAGATTACTATTTTTAAATTATTGTTTTTACAAAATAATATTCGTTATGTACGAGGGCGCCAAACTAAACAAAGAGATGATTACCTTAATAAGTACTAAGAAGTGGGGAGGACGGGCGGGGACTTCCTCTAATTATCATTAGAAAGATTGATTACTTATTTTAGTTATTATTATTATGGGAAATACCAGGGCCACATACTTAACAAAGAGATGTTTACCTTAATAAGTACTAGAATGTGGGGAGAATGGGCGGGGCTTCTCCCTCATTAGAAATAGAAGATGGATAACTAATTTCTGAAATAATATATTTTACATAATAGTATTCTTTATATTAAAATACCAGAGCGCCATAATTAACAAAGATAAGTTTACTTTATCAGTACGAAAAAGTGGAGAGAATGGTCCTTAATTATCATTAGAAGAAAAAGATCGATTACTATTTTTAAATTATTGTTTTTACAAAATAATATTCGTTATGTACCAGGGCGCCAAACTAAACAAAGAGATGATTACCTTAATAAGTACTAAGAAGTGGGGAGGACGGGCGGGGACTTCCTCTAATTATCATTAGAAAGATTGATTACTTATTTTAGTTATTATTATTATGGGAAATACCAGGGCCACATACTTAACAAACAGATGTTTACCTTAATAAGTACTACAATGTGGGGAGAATGGGCGGGGCTTCTCCCTCATTAGAAATAGAAGATGGATAACTAATTTCTGAAATAATATATTTTACATAATAGTATTCTTTATATTAAAATACCAGAGCGCCATAATTAACAAAGATAAGTTTACTTTATCAGTACGAAAAAGTGGAGAGAATGGGCGGGCACTTCTCTTAACTATTATTAGAAAATGAAGATTGATTCTTAATTTTGAAGTATTGTTTTAGATAACCATCTTCTTTATGTAAAAATACCAGGGCCCACACTAAACAAAGAGATGTTTACCATAATAAGTACTAGAATGTGGAGTGGACGAGCGGGAACTTCTTCTAATTATCACTTGAAAGTTTGATTACTTATTTTAGTTAATAATATTATTTATGTAAAAATACCAGGGCCACACACTAAACAAAGAGATGTTTACCATAATAAGTACTAAGAAGTGGGGAGGACGGGCGGGGACTTCCTCTAATTATCATTAGAAACATTGTTTACTTATTTTAGTTAACTATATTATTTATGCAAAAATACCAGGGCCACATACTGAACAAAGAGATGTCATCAGATATGTTGAAGCGTAAGCAATCATATAATGTTTACTTTAATAAGTACTAGAATGTGGGGAGGACAGGAGGGGACTTCCTCTAATTATCATTAGAAAGATTGATTACTTATTTTAGTTATTATTATTATGGGAAATACCAGGGCCACATACTTAACAAAGAGATGTTTACCTTAATAAGTACTAGAATGTGTCAAGAATGGGCGGGGCTTCTCCCTCATTAGAAAGAGAAGATGGATAACTAATTTCTGAAATAATATATTTTACATAATAGTATTCTTTATACTAAAATACCAGAGCGCCATAATTAACAAAGGTAAGTTTACTTCATCAGTACGAAAAAGTGGGGAGAATGGTCCTTAATTATCATTAGAAAGAAAAGATAGATTACTATTTTTAAATTATTGTTTTTACAAAATAATATTCGTTATGTACCAAGCCGCCAAACTAAACAAAGAGATGATTACCTTAATAAGTACTAAGAAGTGGGGAGGACGGGCGGGGACTTCCTCTAATTATCATTAGAAAGATTGATTACTTATTTTAGTTATTATTATTATGGGAAATACCAGGGCCACATACTTAACAAACAGATGTTTACCTTAATAAGTACTACAATGTGGGGAGAATGGGCGGGGCTTCTCCCTCATTAGAAATAGAAGATGGATAACTAATTTCTGAAATAATATATTTTACATAATAGTATTCTTTATATTAAAATACCAGAGCGCCATAATTAACAAAGATAAGTTTTCTTTATCAGTACGAAAAAGTGGAAAGAATGGGCGGGCACTTCCCTTAACTATTATTAGAAAATGAAGATTGATTCTTAATTTTGAAGTATTGTTTTAGATAACCATCTTCTTTATGTAAAAATACCAGGGCCCACACTAAACAAAGAGATGTTTACCATAATAAGTACTAGAGTGTGGGGAGGACGGGCGGGGACTTCCTCTAATTATCATTAGAAAGATTGATTACTTATTTTAATTAACTATATTATTTATGCAAAAATACCAGGGCCACATACTAAACAAAGAGATGTCATCAGATATGTTGAAGCGTAAGCAATCATATGTTTACTTTAAAAAGTACTAGAATGTAGGGAGAATGGGCGGAGTGTAGGGAGGTGGGGAGGACGGGCGGGGACTTCCTCTAATTATCATTAGAAAGATTGATTTTTTATTTTAGTTATTATTATTATGGATAATACCAGGGCCACATACTTAACAAAGAGATGTTTACCTTAATAAGTACTAGAATGTGGGGAGAATGGGCGGGACTTCTCCCTCATTAGAAAGAGAAGATGGATAACTAATTTCTGAAATAATATATTTTACATAATAGTATTCTTTATTTTAAAATACCAGAGCGCCATAATTAACAAAGATAAGTTTACCTTATCAGTACGAAAAAGTGGGGAGAATGGTCCTTAATTATCATTAGAAAGATTGATTACTTATTTTAGTTAGTAATATTATTTATGTAAAAATACCAGGGCCACATACTAAACAAAGAGATGTCATCAGATATGTTGAAGCGTAAGCAATCATATAATGTTTACCTTAATAAGTACTAGAATGTGGGGAGAATGGGCGGGGCTTCTCCCTCATTAGAAAGAGAAGATAGATAACTAATTTCTGAAATAATGTTTTTTATATCATAATATTCTTCATAATAAAATACCAGAGTACCATAATAAACGAAGATAAGTTTGCTTTATCAATACTAAAAAATGGGGAGAATGGGCGGGCACTTCCCTTAACTATTATTAGAAAATGAAGATTGATTCTTAATTTTGAAGTATTGCTTTAGATAACCATCTTCTTTATGTAAAAATACCAGGGCCCACACTAAACAAAGAGATGTTTACCATAATAAGTACTTGAATGTGATGTGGACGAGCGGGAACTTCTTCTAATTATCACTTGAAAGTTTGATTACTTATTTTAGTTAATAATATTATTTATGTAAAAATACCAGGGCCACACACTAAACAAAGAGATGTTTACCATAATAAGTACTAAGAAGTGGGGAGGACGGGCGGGGACTTCCTCTAATTATCATTAGAAACATTGTTTACTTATTTTAGTTAACTATATTATTTATGCAAAAATACCAGGGCCACATACTGAACAAAGAGATGTCATCAGATATGTTGAAGCGTAAGCAATCATATAATGTTTACTTTAATAAGTACTAGAATGTGGGGAGAATAGGCGGAGCTTCTCCCTCATTAGAAAGAGAAGATGGATAACTAATTTCTGAAATAATATATTTTACATAATAATATTCTTTATATTAAAATACCAGAGCACCATAATTAACAAAGATAAGTTTACCTTATCAGTACGAAAAAGTTGGGAGAATGGTCCTTAATTATCATTAGAAAGAAAAGATAGATTACTATTTTTAAATTATTGTTTTTACAAAATAATATTCGTTATGTACCAGGGCGCCAAACTAAACAAAGAGATGATTACCTTAATACGTACTAAGAAGTGGGGAGGACGGGCGGGGACTTCCTCTAATTATCATTAGAAAGATTGATTACTTATTTTAGTTAACTATATTATTTATGCAAAAATACCAGGGCCACATACTAAACAAAGAGATGTCATCAGATATGTTGAAGCGTAAGCAATCATATAATGTTTACTTTAATAAGTACTAGAATGTGGGGAGAATAGGCGGAGCTTCTCCCTCATTAGAAAGAGAAGATGGATAACTAATTTCTGAAATAATATATTTTACATAATAATATTCTTTATATTAAAATACCAGAGCACCATAATTAACAAAGATAAGTTTACCTTATCAGTACGAAAAAGTTGGGAGAATGGTCCTTAATTATCATTAGAAAGAAAAGATAGATTACTATTTTTAAATTATTGTTTTTACAAAATAATATTCGTTATGTACCAGGGCGCCAAACTAAACAAAGAGATGATTACCTTAATACGTACTAAGAAGTGGGGAGGACGGGCGGGGACTTCCTCTAATTATCATTAGAAAAATTGATTACTTATTTTAGTTATTATTATTATGGGAAATACCAGGGCCACATACTTAACAAAGAGATGTTTACCTTAATAAGTACTAGAATGTGAGGAGAATGGGCGGGGCTTCTCCCTCATTAGAAATAGAAGATGGATAACTAATTTCTGAAATAATATATTTTACATAATAGTATTCTTTATATTAAAATACCAGAGCGCCATAATTAACAAAGATAAGTTTACTTTATCAGTACGAAAAAGTGGAGAGAATGGTCCTTAATTATCATTAGAAGAAAAAGATCGATTACTATTTTTAAATTATTGTTTTTACAAAATAATATTCGTTATGTACCAGGGCGCCCAACTAAACAAAGAGATGACTACCTTAATAAGTACTAAGAAGTGGGGAGGACGGGCGGGGACTTCCTCTAATTATCATTAGAAAGATTGATTACTTATTTTAGTTATTATTATTATGGGAAATACCAGGGCCACATACTTAACAAAGAGATGTTTACCTTAATAAGTACTAGAATGTGGGGAGGACGGGCGGGGACTTCCTCTAATTATCATTAGAAAGATTGATTACTTATTTTAGTTAACTATATTATTTATGCAAAAATACCAGGGCCACATACTAAACAAAGAGATGTCATCAGATATGTTGAAGCGTAAGCAATCATATAATGTTTACTTTAATAAGTACTAGAATGTGGGGAGAATGGGCGGAGCTTCTCCCTCATTAGAAAGAGAAGATGGATAACTAATTTCTGAAATAATATATTTTACATAATAATATTCTTTATATTAAAATACCAGAGCACCATAATTAACAAAGATAAGTTTACCTTATCAGTACAAAAAAGTTGGGAGAATGGTCCTTAATTATCATTAGAAAGAAAAGATAGATTACTATTTTTAAATTATTGTTTTTACAAAATAATATTCGTTATGTACCAGGGCGCCAAACTAAACAAAGAGATGATTACCTTAATAAGTACTAAGAAGTGGGGAGGACGGGCGGGGACTTCCTCTAATTATCATTAGAAAGATTGATTACTTATTTTAGTTATTATTATTATGGGAAATACCAGGGCCACATACTTAACAAAGAGATGTTTACCTTAATAAGTACTAGAATGTGGGGAGAATGGGCGGGGCTTCTCCCTCATTAGAAATAGAAGATGGATAACTAATTTCTGAAATAATATATTTTACATAATAGTATTCTTTATATTAAAATACCAGAGCGCCATAATTAACAAAGATAAGTTTACTTTATCAGTACGAAAAAGTGGAGAGAATGGTCCTTAATTATCATTAGAAGAAAAAGATCGATTACTATTTTTAAATTATTGTTTTTACAAAATAATATTCGTTATGTACCAGGGCGCCACACTAAACAAAGACGTGTTTACCTTAATAAGTTCTAAAAAGTGGGAAGACTGTTCGGTGACTTCCCTTAATGATCATTAGAAAAAGAAGATTGATTACTAATTTTTAAGGAAATATTGTTTTAGATAATCTTTATGTAAAAATACCAGGTCCCACACTAAACAAAGAGATGTTTATCATAATAAGTACTAGAATGTGGAGGGGACGGGCGGGAACTTCTTCTAATTATCACTTGAAAGATTGATTACTTATTTTAGTTAATTATATTATTTATGTAAAAATACCAGGGCCACATACTAAACAAAGAGATGTCATCAGATATGTTGAAGCGTAAGCAATCATATAATGTTTACTTTAAAAAGTACTAGAATGTAGGGAGAATGGGCGGAGCTTCTCCCTCATTAGAAAGAGAAGATGGATAACTAATTTCTGAAATAATATATTTTACATAATAATATTCTTTATATTAAAATACCAGAGCACCATAATTAACAAAGATAAGTTTACCTTATCAGTACGAAAAAGTAGGGACAATGGTCCTTAATTATCATTAGAAAGAAAAGATAGATTACTATTTTTAAATTATTGTTTTTACAAAATAATATTCGTTATGTACCAGGGCGCCAAACTAAACAAAGAGATGTTTACCTTAATAAGTACTAGAATGTGGGGAGAATGGGCGGGGCTTCTCCCTCATTAGAAATAGAAGATGGATAACTAATTTCTGAAATAATATATTTTACATAATAGTATTCTTTATATTAAAATACCAGAGCGCCATAATTAACAAAGATAAGTTTACTTTATCAGTACGAAAAAGTGGAGAGAATGGTCCTTAATTATCATTTGAAGAAAAAGATCGATTACTATTTGTAAATTATTGTTTTTACAAAATAATATTCGTTATGTACCAGGGCGCCAAACTAAACAAAGAGATGTTTACCTTAATAAGTTCTAAAAAGTGGGGAGACTGTTCGGTGACTTCCCTTAATGATCATTAGAAAAAGAAGATTGATTACTAATTTTTAAGGAAATATTGTTTTAGATAATCTTTATGTAAAAATACCAGGTCCCACACTAAACAAAGAGATGTTTACCATAATAAGTACTAGAATGTGGAGGGGACGGGCGGGAACTTCTTCTAATTATCACTTGAAAGATTGATTACTTATTTTAGTTAATTATATTATTTATGTAAAAATACCAGGGCCACATACTAAACAAAGATATGTCATCAGATATGTTGAAGCGTAAGTAATCATATGTTTACTTTAAAAAGTACTAGAATGTAGGGAGAATGGGCGGAGCTTCTCCCTCATTAGAAAGAGAAGATGGATAACTAATTTCTGAAATAATATATTTTACATAATAATATTCTTTATATTAAAATACCAGAGCACCATAATTAACAAAGATAAGTTTACCTTATCAGTAAGAAAAAGTGGGGAGAATGGTCCTTAATTATCATTAGAAAGAAAAGATAGATTACTATTTTTAAATTATTGTTTTTACAAAATAATATTCGTTATGTACCAGGGCGCCCAACTAAACAAAGAGATGACTACCATAATAAGTACTAAGAAGTGGGGAGGACGGGCGGGGACTTCCTCTAATTATCATTAGAAAGATTGATTACTTATTTTAGTTATTATTATTATGGGAAATACCAGGGCCACATACTTAACAAAGAGATGTTTACCTTAATAAGTACTAGAATGTGGGGAGGACGGGCGGGGACTTCCTCTAATTATCATTAGAAAGATTGATTACTTATTTTAGTTAACTATATTATTTATGCAAAAATACCAGGGCCACATACTAAACAAAGAGATGTCATCAGATATGTTGAAGCGTAAGCAATCATATAATGTTTACTTTAATAAGTACTAGAATGTGGGGAGAATAGGCGGAGCTTCTCCCTCATTAGAAAGAGAAGATGGTTAACTAATTTCTGAAATAATATATTTTACATAATAATATTCTTTATATTAAAATACCAGAGCACCATAATTAACAAAGATAAGTTTACCTTATCAGTACAAAAAAGTTGGGAGAATGGTCCTTAATTATCATTAGAAAGAAAAGATAGATTACTATTTTTAAATTATTGTTTTTACAAAATAATATTCGTTATGTACCAGGGCGCCAAACTAAACAAAGAGATGATTACCTTAATAAGTACTAAGAAGTGGGGAGGACGGGCGGGGACTTCCTCTAATTATCATTAGAAAGATTGATTACTTATTTTAGTTATTATTATTATGGGAAATACCAGGGCCACATACTTAACAAAGAGATGTTTACCTTAATAAGTACTAGAATGTGGGGAGAATGGGCGGGGCTTCTCCCTCATTAGAAATAGAAGATGGATAACTAATTTCTGAAATAATATATTTTACATAATAGTATTCTTTATATTAAAATACCAGAGCGCCATAATTAACAAAGATAAGTTTACTTTATCAGTACGAAAAAGTGGAGAGAATGGTACTTAATTATCATTAGAAGAAAAAGATCGATTACTATTTTTAAATTATTGTTTTTACAAAATAATATTCGTTATGTACCAGGGCGCCACACTAAACAAAGACGTGTTTACCTTAATAAGTTCTAAAAAGTGGGAAGACTGTTCGGTGACTTCCCTTAATGATCATTAGAAAAAGAAGATTGATTACTAATTTTTAAGGAAATATTGTTTTAGATAATCTTTATGTAAAAATACCAGGTCCCACACTAAACAAAGAGATGTTTACCATAATAAGTACTAGAATGTGGAGGGGACGGGCGGGAACTTCTTCTAATTATCACTTGAAAGATTGATTACTTATTTTAGTTAATTATATTATTTATGTAAAAATACCAGGGCCACATACTAAACAAAGAGATGTCATCAGATATGTTGAAGCGTAAGCAATCATATGTTTACTTTAAAAAGTACTAGAATGTAGGGAGAATGGGCGGAGCTTCTCCCTCATTAGAAAGAGAAGATGGATAACTAATTTCTGAAATAATATATTTTACATAATAATATTCTTTATATTAAAATACCAGAGCACCATAATTAACAAAGATAAGTTTACCTTATCAGTACGAAAAAGTGGGGACAATGGTCCTTAATTATCATTAGAAAGAAAAGATAGATTACTATTTTTAAATTATTGTTTTTACAAAATAATATTCGTTATGTACCAGGGCGCCCAACTAAACAAAGAGATGACTACCTTAATAAGTACTAAGAAGTGGGGAGGACGGGCGGGGACTTCCTCTAATTATCATTAGAAAGATTGATTACTTATTTTAGTTATTATTATTATGGGAAATACCAGGGCCACATACTTAACAAAGAGATGTTTACCTTAATAAGTACTAGAATGTGGGGAGGACGGGCGGGGACTTCCTCTAATTATCATTAGAAAGATTGATTACTTATTTTAGTTAACTATATTATTTATGCAAAAATACCAGGGCCACATACTAAACAAAGAGATGTCATCAGATATGTTGAAGCGTAAGCAATCATATAATGTTTACTTTAATAAGTACTAGAATGTGGGGAGAATGGGCGGAGCTTCTCCCTCATTAGAAAGAGAAGATAGATAACTAATTTCTGAAATAATATATTTTATATAATAATATTCTTTATATTAAAATACCAGAGCACCATAATTAACAAAGATAAGTTTACCTTATCAGTACGAAAAAGTGGGGAGAATGGTCCTTAATTATCATTAGAAAGAAAAGATAGATTACTATTTTTAAATTATTGTTTTTACAAAATAATATTCGTTATGTACCAGGGCGCCAAACTAAACAAAGAGATGATTACCTTAATAAGTACTAAAAAGTGGGGAGGACGGGCGGGGACTTCCTCTAATTATCATTAGAAAGATTGATTACTTATTTTAGTTATTATTATTATGGGAAATACCAGGGCCACATACTTAACAAACAGATGTTTACCTTAATAAGTACTAGAATGTGGGGAGAATGGGCGGGGCTTCTCCCTCATTAGAGAGAGAAGATGGATAACTAATTTCTGAAATAATATATTTTACATAATAGTATTCTTTATATTAAAATACCAGAGCGCCATAATTAACAAAGATAAGTTTACTTTATCAGTACGAAAAAGTGGGGAGAATGGTCCTTAATTATCATTAGAAAGAAAAGATAGATTACTATTTTTAAATTATTGTTTTTACAAAATAATATTCGTTATGTACCAAGCCGGCAAACTAAACAAAGAGATGTTTACCTTAATAAGTTCTAAAAAGTGGGGAGACTGTTCGGTGACTTCCCTTAATGATCATTAGAAAAAGAAGATTGATTACTAATTTTTAAGGAAATATTGTTTTAGATAATCTTTATGTAAAAATACCAGGTCCCACACTAAACAAAGAGATGTTTACCATAATAAGTACTAGAATGTGGAGGGGACGGGCGGGAACTTCTTCTAATTATCACTTGAAAGATTGATTACTTATTTTAGTTAATTATATTATTTATGTAAAAATACCAGGGCCACATACTAAACAAAGAGATGTCATCAGATATGTTGAAGCGTAAGCAATCATATGTTTACTTTAAAAAGTACTAGAATGTAGGGAGAATGGGCGGAGCTTCTCCCTCATTAGGAAGAGAAGATGGATAAATAATTTCTAAAATTATATATTGTACATAATAATATTCTTTATATTAAAAATACCAGAGCGCCATAATTAACAAAGATAAGTTTACCTTATCAGTACGAAAAAGTGGGAAGAATGGTCCTTAATTATCATTAGAAAGAAAGGATAGATTACTATTTTTAAATTATTGTTTTTACAAAATAATATTCGTTATGTACCAGGGCGCCACACTAAACAAAGACGTGTTTACCTTACTAAGTTCTAAAAAGTGGGGAGACTGGTCAGTGACTTCCCTTAATTATCATTAAAAAACGAAGATTGATTCCTAATTTTGAAGTATTGTTTTAGATAACCATCTTCTTTATGTAAAAATACCAGGGCCCACACTAAACAAAGAGGTGTTTACCTTAATAAGTACTAAGAAGTGGGGAGGACGGGCGGGGGCTTCCTCTTATTATCATTAGGAAGATTGATTACTTATTTTTGATAATAATATTATTTTTGTAAAAATACCAGGGCCACATACTAAACAAAGAGATGTTTACCTTAATAAGTACTAGAATGTGGGGAGAATGGGCGGGACTTCTCCCTCATTAAAAAGAGAAGATAGATAACTAATTTACTATATAATAATATTCTTTATATTAAAATACCAGAGCGCACTAATAAACAAAGATGAGATTGCCTTATCAGGACGAAAAAGAAGGGAGAAAGGGTCCTTAATTATCATTAGAAAGAAAAGATAGATTACTATTTTGAAATTATTGTTATTACAAAATATATTTGTTATGTACCAGGCCGCCATACTTAACAAAGAGATGTTTACCTTATCAGTACGAAAAAGTGGGGAGAATATCATTAGAAAGAAATGATAGATTATCATTTTGAAATTATTGTTTTTACAAAATAATATTCGTAATGTACCAGGGTGCCATACTAAACAAAGAGATGTTTACCTTAATTAGTTGTAAAAGTGGAAAAAATGGGCGAGGACTTCCCCTTATTATTATTAGAAAGAGAAGATTGATTCTTAATTTTGAGGTATTGTTTTAAATAACTATCTTCTTTATGTAAAAATACCAGGGCCACACTAAACAAAGAGGTGTTTATTTTAATAAGTACTAAGAAGTAGGGACGACGGGCGGGGGCTTCCCCTAATTATCACTTGAAAGATTAATTACTTATTTTAGTTAATAATATTATTTATGTTAAAATACCAGGGCCACACTAAACAAAGAGATGTTTACCATAATAAGTACTAGAATGTGGGGAGAATGGGCGGGGCTTCTCCCTCATTGGAAAGAGAAGATGGATAACTAATTTCTGAAATAATATATTTTACATAATAGTATTCTTTAAATTAAAATACCAGAGCGCCATAATTAACAAAGATAAGTTTACTTTATCAGTACGAAAAAGTGGGGAGAATGGTCCTTAATTATCATTAGAAAGAAAAGATAGATTACTATCTTTAAATTATTGTTTTTTCCAAATTAATATTCGTTATGTACCAAGCCGCCAAACTAAACAAAGAGGTGTTTACCTTAATAAGTTCTAAAAAGTGGGGAGACTGGTCAGTGAATTCCCTTAATTATTATTAGAAAAAGAAGATTGATTCCTAATTTTTAAGTAAGTATTGTTTTAGATAATCTTTATGTAAAAATACCAGGGCCCACACTAAACAGAGAGATGTTTACCTTAATTAGTTCTAAAAAGTTGGGAGAGTGGGCGGGAACTTCCCTTAATTATCATTAGAAAAAGAAGATTGCTTCCTAATTTTGATGTATTGTTTTAGATAATAATCTTTATGTAAAAATACCAGGGCCCACACTAAATAAAGAGATGTTTACCTTAATAAGTACTAGAATGTGGGGAGGACGGGCGGGAACTTCCTCTAATTATCAATAGAAAGATTGATTACTTATTTAAATTTAATAATATTATTTATGTTAAAATAGCAGGGCCACATACTAAACAAAGAGATGTTTACCTTAATAAGTACTAGAATGTGGGGAGGACGGGCGGGGACTTCCTCTAATTATCAATAGAAAGACAATAAGATCACTAATTTTGAAATATTCTTTTACATAATAATATTCTTTATGTAAAAATACCAGGGCGCCATACTACATAAAAAGATGTTTACCTTAGTGGACGGTAAAATAATTGCTAAAACTTTTTTATATGAGAAGGGGAGTCCTTGTCCCTACTTTCGCACTTTTCTAAAAATGATTGACATATTCGTTATGCTCATACCAGGACGAGATGTTACACAAAGAGATGGTAGACCAATTTTACTGTCCTCAATCCTCATAGCAAGTGCCGAGTTGCGACCAAAGTTTGTCCCCCTATGATTATGTCGGATTTTCTGAGAGTGCTAACTACATGAGACCAGTTTTTATAATACCAGGGCGACATGTTACACAGAGAGGTAGTAGACTTATTTTAACTTCCTCCTAGCGAGAGTACCCCGTTGTGACCTTATTTTATGGAGGCCTTGATTTGATTAGTATGTTTGCATTTCCGTGAGCAGCTACCTGCTATAGTACCAGGGCGATATGTTACACAAAGAGGTGTTTACCATATTAGCTGGTGCGAGGAGTTGTGCTTTTATTGTGGTACAAATACCTTTGGACCTTGCACAGTTGCCTTGCAAAGTTAAATATCCCTTTTGAGCCTACGCTTTTCCATTAATGGTATTATGGTTTTTCAGCAAAACCTTTGCCAAGTCTCGTCCATCGATAAAATGATCAATTAGCAGTTGTCTTAGCCCCGAAGTACTTGGTTGAGCCCTAAAACACTCAAGTTTAGCATAATTCGTTATGTAAAAGTACTGCGAAGTTTGCGGCATGGTTTCTGGCAGAGTAGAATTAGAACCACCCCATCTCTTCCCATGCGGTGACGTACAAGGCGACTAAGGGATAGGGCTGTTTAACATCAGACAGATATATACAGCTCAGACTCAGTCTCAGATGCGTGGCTCGAGTCAACAATAGTGCCCGGAATACGGCAATAAGCTCACCCCCTGTTACGTGGGACCAAATACAATTATTGGTGGAATGTGGGTGTTAATTCACCTCTGCCTAATCCTCCAGGGATATAGGCGTGATTCTATGTATGTATGTATGTGAAAGTACCAGGGCGACATGTTATGCAAAGAGATGTTTAAGTACCTATTGGCTGGTGCAAGTAGTTATGTGGTTGTGTGTGGCTAGCAGGTGAATTTGACTTGGGCCTCTAGGTGTTATTGGGACCAATGAATCTGCCCCTATAGAGCCATGTTTTGATAAGTATGTCAGCTTTTCCGGTAGCTACTCCATGCTAAAATACTAGGGAGCAGGTAGGACACGGCGGTATTTCGGCCCAACTGAGCAGTCCGACTGGGGAAGTACCTCCACCCTACAGCCCGCGGTTATAATAACTTCGTGTTGTGTTCCCAGCAGTGAGTAGGGTAGCCAAAGCTCACTGGAATGTGTTTGTGCTGTCAGTGGGACGACCAAAGGCTTGTCCTGCTTTGTCCTCTACACTGACGGCACAATATCTCTGTTCTTACAAGGTCGGCTGTACGGATGTGACTCCACTGGTGTTACACACGTTCATAGGTAATGATAACCACTTTCCATCAGGTGGGCCGTGTGCTTGTCTGTCACCTAAGTTGTATAAAAAAAAATCAGGGCGATATGTTACACAAAGAGGTGTTTATCCCATTAGCTGACACGAAGAGTTAGTGCATGTATACACGTATTCAAGCGATTTTCAATCATAGTTATTACGCTTAAAGTACCAGGGCAACATAATACACAAAGAGATGCCTACCTTATTAGCTGACGCGAGGAGTTGTGCCAGCCTGTCCAGTAAACTCTTGACGGCTGTAGTGGATATATCGCACTTGCTGATCACCGCGAAGAACGGAAGGTCCAATGCTGACAATAGACCTATGTGTTCTTCTGTTATTGATGTGATGCCGGCTGTAGCTGAGATCTGTGGGGTAAAATATACATAAATAAATGCATACAGTAATCTTCCCCACTTGCTATAATCCTGGTACAAGGCTGAAAATGGTATGCAGCACGTATATCCCCGGATGGTTAAGCAGTGGTGTCCACACCCACATTACGCCCTATTTCACGGCGATGGTTCCGTGTGAGGATGCTCCTTCTGCGAGCAAGTTATGCTCGTGAAGGAAGAGGCGGGGCGGAAGCGGCAGCGAAGGAGGATCGCGAGTCAAGCTGCCTTAACTTACAACTATTCCAATTAGTCCCACCCTCCCCTTTCCTACACAGGACAACACGTGCAGGTCTTAGATGTCATCCGCACACGGTGCAGAACATCCGATCAAGAACCAAGCGGTTCGGAGACTCTTTCCTCTGTCGCACCATTAAGGCCTGGAATTCATTACCAGCTCACGTGTTTCCTTCTTCCTACAGTCCCGGGTCCTTTAAGCGGGGCGTGAAAAAGCATATGATTAGGCCATCAAGCTGAGTGTCACCATTGTCACACGGTATGTGTAAGTAATGGTGACCCTCTTTTCTGGGACTTTGCCTTCAGCTTACCATCAGGCAAGGCGAAGTCCAATTGACGTGTCCTATATAAAAAAAAATACTCGAGTGTCGGAGGTCGATGAATGATCTCCGCCCCCCATGAGCGCTGGCCTGGGGGTGACGGGTGGAGTCGCCCGTCACCCTAGCAAAAGCAGTTCGCAGCGGCGGTACGCCTTGCGCGCTTCCTCGTTTCCGGGACGAGTTGGGGACTCTGTGGTCCCCACACCCGAAGAGAGGGCCAGATCGTGAGAGATCGGCCTGGGTCGACCGGGGTGCGAGGGATATGCCTGTTAACCTCACCTTCGGCAACCAAAAACAATCCACAGGCGGCGTACGTTTTAGTCGGTTCGAGTCCGATATAGCGTCTCCCACCGACTCCGGTGGTACGGGTATCCGTGGGGACGTTCCGCACGTAAAAAAACGCCCTATTATGATGAATTCAGTAACAACTGAACATCTGTTGGAATTTTGCGTCGCCCGTCTATCGAACGGGACGTGACGATGACGTGATTTCAAATATTTCAATCATTTCACTACACCCAATTTTGTTTTCTAACCCCTCGTTTACACCTAAGTATAAAACATGTATTTTACAAGTTGCAATATGTCACAGGCTACAGTGTGAACGCAAATGTGTTTTATACTTGTTTTATTGTATTTATTTTTTATTTTATTTATTTAATAGGTTTTTCCACAGCAAATGTATTACAAATCGTTTTACAAGATATGTTTAGCGAGTAATGTGGCTGATACATTTGCCAATTACGGATAAACCAACATGCGTAATATTACAATATTGAAGAGAAAAGAAAAAAAGAAACCTATTTTAGCACAGAGAATTGATTAGACAAATGACATACATGCGTGAGTTTAGCAGAGATAGTAAAAGCACTTGTTTACAACTTGTTAGCCGACAAGTTGTAATACATACTATGTGAACGACACAACTAAAACCCGACCACTGAAAAAGTATTAAACAAGAAAATATCAAGGATAGCCGTGGTCGTATGCCACTTTTCCCTAAAATGTATTTTTGTTAGACTTTTAACAAATTAAACAAACAAATATTGTATTTTTATTTGTCTTCTACAAGTCTTCAACATGTTTACAACTTGTTTTACAACTTGTTTCGTTGTGTAAACGAGGGGTAAGAAAATTACGCAACGCGCCTGAAAGAGTTTTACTTTAATAAAACAAATAATGTACTTATTTGTATATTAGTGAGAGTTTATGTGCATTAATATATAAGGGTGTGAATGACGATGTCTTTCCTCTGTCGCACCATTAAGACCTGGAATTCATTACCAGCTCACGTGTTCCCTTCTTCCTACAGTCCCGGGTCCATTAAGCGGGGCGTGAAAAAGCATCTGATGAGGCCGTCAAGCTGAGTGTCACCATTGTAACATGGTACGTGTCTGTAATTTTGATCCTCTTTCCTAGGACCTTCAGCTTACCATCAGGCGAGGTGAAGTCAAATTGACTGTATAAAAAATATATGTGTGTGCCCGTGTCTGTGTGTGTACTATTAAAAAACATGTCTGCAGCTGCGGGTTCGATTCCCGCTCAGTGCAAATATTTGTATGCATGAATATATGTATATACATACATATTTACAAGTAGTACAAAAGTATCTAAGTATGTTTATCCACACTCTAGATCCCATAACACAAGCTAGTTAAGCTATGCTTACCATGAGTCTAGATAGCGTTGTGTAGAATGTTGTGGAATAAAAATAAAAACTCACCACGAGCATAGCGTAATGCGGTGAGTACCCTGTGAGGCCATGCACCGTGGTCCTCTGGTACTTGCTGTGCCCCGCCAGATCGAGGAACGACACCAGCTTGGCACTCCTCTCCCCGATCCTCTCGGCCGTCATCAGCTCGGAACAGCCGTAATTGACTACATTACCCTAGAAAAAAAATACATACATACGTACATATATATAATCATGCCTTTATTCCCGGAGGGTTAGGCAGAGGTGAATTAACACCCACATTTCACCAATCATTGAAAAAAATATGTTAAGTAATTGTCAGAAGTTTACACGAATATATCACATGCAATTAATTAGCCCATCGAAGTCCAATGCTGGACATGGGCTTCTCCCAATGTAGGGAGGCTTTGGCCTACTGTTCCCACGCTGCCCAGGCGGGCTGGTAAAGGGATTTATTTCAAGTTTTCCTTCTCTCGCAGTGATATCGTTTGTGTATTTTTCCATTGGTCGTTATTTATTGAGATATTTGAATTGAAATCGATTTTTGAATTATAAACTGACGCAGTCTACTAAATTTGTATAATATTACTAGCTGACCCAGCAAACGTTGCTATGCCATGTATTTTTATTTCAACAAAAATAACTTATTTACTAATGTAAGTGTGCGGGGATTTACTAATATCGAAAGATAAAAATCGCGATAGAAAAATAGGGGATGATCGTAGAGGGTTGAAAATTCAGGGTTGTATGTATTTTTGTATGCTGTCATAAAAAAAACAAAAATTTTTGCCTACAAGATTAAAAAAAAATTTAGGGGTGGGACTACCCTTAACATTTAGTGGGATGAAAAATAGATGTTGGCTGATTCTCAGACCTACTCATTATGCTCACAAAATTTCATGAGAATCGGTCAAGCCGTTTCGGAGGAGTTCAAGTTCGAACACCGTGACACGAGAATTTTATATATAAGAAGAAAGATGTTACATATTTACCTTCACGGCCGAACACTGTCTCTCAAGATACAGGATATCCTAGTTTGAAAGGCAGGGTTAATATTATTGTACACCTAAACCACAAACAATGTTACAAGTAGGTAGCAAATCAATGTTCTTATATATACTGTACTTCTTTTTGGTTAATAAATTATTATTATTATTATTTTAAACTTCTCAGCTTTTTCGGCTGGTATGTGTGAACCTATCACGGGCTTAAGCCAAGTGAGTCGGTTCATTTTGAATTGTGGTGGGTGTTTGTGTAGTGGATGTGAGGAATCGCCTAACTATGGAACAGTATCTATAACAACTGATCTCTGTAATGAAATATATGCTTTTTTATGTAGGCCTAATTCTGTGATTGATGTGTGTAGTGATTTTGGAATGAGACCTGTGGATGAGAGAATGATAGGTATTATTTTAACTGTGTGTTGATGCCACATTTGCCGTATTTCATCAGCAAGTGGTATGTATTTTTGTATTTTTTCTGTGTATTTTTTCTTTATGTTTTCAGAGTTAGGAATTGAAATATCTATTAAATATGTGATTTTTTCAGCTTTTAGCGTTAGTGTTATATCTGGTCTATTGTTTGTAATTGTTTTATCTGTTATAATATCTCGGTCCCAGTACAGTTTTGTGGTTTCATTATTCAAGACATCCTTTGGTTTATATTTGTAATATGGTTCTATTTTATCTACTAACTTATATTTTTGAGCTAACAGTGAATGTATTTGTTTGGCTACATTATTATGTCGATCGGTGTACTGTTTATTTGCAAGAAATGGGCAACCTCCCGTGATATGATCTATAGTCTCTTGGTTGGTACTACACAATCTACATCTGTCGGATACTACTGTTGGGTCCTTAATTATATATCTCTCGTAATTTTTAGTTTTTATTATTTGATCTTGAATTGCGACCATAAATCCTTCTGTTTCTTTATATAAATTTCCTGTATATAACCATGCATTTGAAGCCTCCCTGTCTATATATTCTTGTTGTATTTGATTAGGGTATTTTCCATGTAGAGATTTTTGTTTCCAGCTGGCGATTTTGTGTTCGTCTGTAATGTGTTCGTGTGTAATGCTAATGTTTCCATCGTTTAATTTTAATGGTGTACCTGAGGTGGTTATGCAAGTGAGTGCTTTGTGAATAGGGCTATTGTTTATTCTACTAAGCATGTATGTGCGTATGTTATATATCTGCTTGTTGTGTAAATTCTTAATATCTATGAATCGTCTACCTCCTAACTTCCTCTCTAGATTAAACCTTTCCGTAGCAGAATGAATGTGATGTATAAGATGTTTATGGCATGTGGTTCGTGTTAGGCTATTTAGTCTATCTAAATCAGTAGGTGTCCATTTGATGATCCCGAAAGAATACGTCAGTACAGGAACTGCGTACGTATTGATAGCCTTGACTGTATTTCTACCTGATAACTCTGTCTTTAATATTGCCTTTATCCTATCTGTATATTTACTTGTAAGTTCTTCCTTTATTTTTTTACTATCTATACCAATGCCTTGTGAATATCCTAAGTATTTATATGTATCTGTTGTATCCATTCTATCTATTAGTGAATTTTGTTGTGTGTGTAGTATATATGGGTCTGTTGTATGATGTTTTCCTTTAATGACACTGTTTATTTTACACTTATCTAAACCGAAGCTCATTTTAATATCTGTACTAAAATTCTCAGTAGTTTCCAGGAGTAGGTTCATTTGTTTTCTATTACTAGAGTATAATTTAATTTCGTCCATGTACAGTAGATGTGATATTTTTGTATTGCTTTCTCTATGAATTGTATAACCTTGACCAGTTTTATTTAAAATTCTAGATAACGGGTTTAGAGACATGCAGAACCAAAGCGGACTCAGCGAATCTCCTTGAAATATACCCGTGGCTATTTTAATTGGAGGTGATATGACGGGTCCTAATTCTGTATCAATATTGAGAACTGTGGTCCATTTGCACATAACATATTGTAGGAAGTCTATAAGTTTAGTATCTATTTTATACATTTTCAAAACATGAATTAGCCATGAGTGAGGAACACTATCATAGGCTTTTTGATAATCTATGTATGTAAAATAAAGATTTCTGTCTAACTGTTTAACCTGGTTATGTATTTCTGTATCTATCGCTAACTGTTCTTTACACCCCTTTGATCCCTTCCTACATCCTTTTTGTTCTTCTGCTATAACGTTATTATGTATTAAATGTGAATTTATTTTGTGTGACATAACTGATGTGAGTAATTTGTACAGTGTGGCTAAACATGTAATTGGTCGATATTTCGCTGGGTTTGTTGTATCTGAGTCCTTAGGTTTTAAGTAAGTATTACCTTGTGATAGGAATGTGGGCGTAGAATGTGGTTCTTGAATGATCGTATTAAAAGAATTTGCAATGTGTTCATGTGTCGATGTTAAGTATTTAAGCCAGTAGTTTTGTATCTTATCAGGTCCAGGTGTTTTCCAGTTGAGTGTCTTTCCTATTGCTATTTCTATATCTACTTTCTCTACTTTAACTTCAGTCATCGGATCTAAATACTGGTTTGCCTCTATTTCTTCCTTAATCCATTCGGCATTTGAGTTATGTTCTATAGGTTTGGACCAGATATTTTCCCAAAATGCTTGCACTTCTGTTATGTTAGGTGGATTTGTGATACTAGATTCTTTATTAAAATTTCTGTAAAATCGTTTTTGATTATTACTAAATGTTTTATTGTCATTTTTCCTTTGGTTTGATTTTCTGTATCTACGCAGCCTTTTTGATAACGCCTGCAACTTTTGTGTTTTCATATCCATGGTTTGTATTGCTTCTTCTTTACTCTTATATATGTAGTTTAATTTGATCTGATTTTTCTTGGATAGGCTTTCTTTTATGAACTGATTGAGTCTGCCTATTTCTTTTCTTAATTTTGATATATTATTTTCTAAACGCCTCTCCCATGCTGGTTTATTATCACTACTCTTCCTTTTTCCCGCTTCGTTATTTTTATTATTATTGCTAAAGATGGTGGTTGCTGTTATTGCTGCACAGTATATGAGATCATGTATTTCTTCTAAAGTAGGTTGGCTATTGTTTGCTAATTGGTTGCTGATTAACTGATTAAGTGTGTTCACTGTGATTTTGGCTCGCTTAGATATTTTTAATTTGGGTATATTCGGGTCTGTAATGTAGGGTCCGAGCCTCTATATTTAGTTAAATTCTCATTGAATATATATTTGATTTGTTCTAATAATAATGTGCCTTCGGATGTTGACGTTTCAAAGTTCGGGGTGTCTGTTTGTGTATATAGAGTTGGTGTCGGTGATAATGTATGTATTGATGTGAACAGGGTATCAGTAGTATCTGTAGGTTGCGATGATATAACTTCTTCTGTTGTGTTCTGTGTATGTGATGGTTCTGTATCCCGAAGAATCTGTGAATCATTTGTGTTAAGTAGTAATGGTTGGTGAGAATTAGATGTGGGAGTTGCAGTGTGTTCAATCAGATATAATTCTATTTCTTTCTTAATTCTAAATATTCTACAACATTCTACACAACGCTATCTAGACCCATGGTAAGCATAGTTTAACTAGCTTGTGTTATGGAATCTAGAATACGGATAAACATACTTAAATACTTTTTTTTTGTAAATACATACATATTATACATAGAAACACCCAGACCAGTGCAAATACCCATATTCATGCATACAAATATTTGCACTGAGCGGGGATCGAACCCGCGCCTCTTGCGTAGCAGTCGTGTTCACTACCGCCACGCCACAGAGGCTGTTAATTATTTCTCTATCTACTATTGTTATTCTATTATTACGGTGTATGACTCGTATTTGGTCTGATAGTCTTTGCTCTGAAATAGTATGAAGCTCTGGGTAGATTTCAATAAATTTGGTGTGTAATGTCGATCGATAGCCAGTGAGGTCTGCTTCGCAATTTGTTACAGTGAAGTAGCAGCGAAGTAATTCTCGATTTACTTCATCTGTCCATCTCATTCGCTGCCTATTTCTGCCAGCTAGAGTGGTTACAGGAAACATGTCCTGCAAAACACTTCTAGCTGATTCATGTATAGTGTTTATTGTGGGTGCGGGTGTGTTACTTGTTTCAGCTGTAGGATCTTGGTTGGTCGTGACCCGCCTGTTCAATCGACGACCACTGACGGTCCGCATGCTGCCCCGTCCAGCGCCAGCTCCAGACGTGCCCTGACGACCCCCAGGTAGCGATCCTATACGTATATTCCTTACTGTATTCTCCATTATTACTGGGTTTCCAGAGCCATGTTAGCCGCGCCGGTAATTTAACTTATCACGTGTCCGCCACCCCACGTGAATCTGATGTTCGACTCGGACGTATGGTTGTATTAGGGGGCTTTATTATTATTATTATTATTATTGAAAAATGCATTACCTGGGCATCGAATCCAAGTATCTCGTGGCTCAGAGACGAAGTTCTCCCGCTCTTGACCTCGTGTAGATGACGGAACATGTTCAGACGCGCGCTTCCTCTACCATTGTCCAGTTCACCTGTAAAAAAATAATGTCACTGTCACCTGATGTTTGACTTTACTAGGAGGTAGGACACGACGGTATTCCCGTCCCTATTGAGCAGTCCGACTGGGGAAGTACCTCCACCCTACAGAATACCGCGGCTATAATAACCTCGTGTTGTGTTCCCGGAGGTGAATAGGGTAGCAAGAGCTCACTGGAAAGATTTTGTGCTGTCAGTGGGAAGACCAAAGGCTTGTCCTGATTTTGTGTTCTGCACTGAAGGCACAAAAGATCTCTGTTCTTACAGGGTCGGCAGCACGGGTGTGACTCTTCTGGAGTGTGTAACGTTCATAGGTCACGGTAACCACTTTCCACCAGGTGCTTGTCTGCTACCTAAGTTGTATAAAAATATTTAAAAAAACTTGAGCGCTTCCGTGCTTCCGAGGGCATGTTAAAAGTTCACACACAACGCGACACATATTGCGCACGCCTCGATGCGCGCCTCCCCGTACCCGGAGATGATTTGGGAACTCCGTGGTCCCCAAACTCGAAGAGGACCATCTCATAACAGACGTTCCTGGGCCGGCCAGGGTGCGAGGTATGTGTCTCAGATAATCTCATTTCCGGCAACCTGCTGCCCACACAGACGGCGTGCGTTTTAGTCGGTTCAAGACCGACATAACCTCCCCCACCAGCCTCAGTGGTGTGGGAGGTTTTGTCGGGTATCCGGAGAGATTTTACACATCAGTATCAGAATAAACGGGATATTTACCATGTTTCATTATTTTGAGTTTCCGATATCCCATTTATTCTGATACTGATGTCAGTGACCATGATAGTTTAAATACCTAGATTTTACACACATTAAAAAAAAGATAATGCGCATAAATAACAACAACTCAGACTGTGAGGTCGGATGGCGGTCACTCCAAATATATCCGAAAAAACCAAGAAAAACCAGCCACCCAGATTCATAAATGAAGGTTTCGGATGCAATCGGAACTAATGTTAGGATGATGATTCTTACCTTGAGTCAATACACCAATCAGGGTGGACTTGCCGGCCTCGTTAGCTCCCATCACGGCCACTCGCAGTTCCACGCTCTGCTTAGGATCTGGTAACTGAAACCAAACGTCATCAGGTTACACCAAAAACCGGTCAAAATATAAGGAACTAAATATTGTCCACCAGGTGCCGAATCTGCAATGGTTCGCTTGATCTGGCCTATGTAGGACCCAATGACTGGATTGAGCTTCATCAACCCAAAGTCCTCTCCACTGATCGCCACTACTATTCACAGATTGTGCGTGAAGCCATTGAAACCAAAAAATATAAAAATGTCAATGGGGAAGATGCATTCAAACTATCCGGAACGTGGAATCCAGTGATTAAGATACTAAAACCAAAAAATATAGTGCCGTTAAAAACTGACATAGTTAGTGTGGTGTGTCGCCAGCCTAACCGTTCATAATAAAAATAATGGTGGGTAGGCGCACAAACACACATAACAGGCTCCGGCGGGGAAAGGTGGGGGGAGGGAGGGTTATGTGGGTATTTTTCACACGTAAAAAAGGGGGACATGAATGAACGGGGCCTCGGCCTGCAGGTTAGTATAAATATTTAAAAAAAACTATTTTATCTGTTACTAAGCTAAGGAAAGAGATGGGACGCTTAGCGTACCCATGATCATTCCATAAACACACAATTCAGAACATATTTTTTATTCATACACACAAATGATTTAATGCCTGTATCTCAGGATATAATTAATCGCGGGTAGAATGCACGAAAGTCACCTTCACTACTATCTATTCTGTGGCGACCGCCAGGCTGCGTGGGTAACAAATATTTTGTCGTGCCGCCTTTGCCGGTAGAAGGGGTACACCCAAGAAGTCAAAATTTTAATATTTCCACAACATTCCACACCGCTATCTAGACCCAAGGTAATCACAGCTTAACTAGCTTGTGTTATGGAATCTAAAATGCGGATAACCATTCTTAGATACCATTTTTTTTTGTAAATACATACACATCATACATAGAAGCACCCAGACCAATGCAAACATACATACATAGGATAATTTTGACCTAGTTTCTAAAACTCTAATTTTAAATTTAAGGCTAGTTACACATTAGGAATGTATCCTTAAATCTATTTCTGAATGCACACTGGAGTGGACAATAAAACCTTAAACCTCACAGTTTGGTTTCATTTAGCTCACCGCCGGAAGATTAAAAGTTTCCAATATCAGCTGATTATCCTAGGCATGTGTATCTCCAAGGCGCCCGAACTTTTATGGTAATGTATTTACAAACCAATTTTGTTTTTATTTCTTTTAAATAGGAGATTACACACTTACTTTTTTACTTCGTATCATTACAACTGACCCCCACATCTTTTTATTATCACAATTATTGATTCATGCATACAAATATTTGCACTGAGCGGGAACCGAACCAACATTCTACTGCTACGCCACAGAGGCGGGTTGCATGTTTATGGTCTCGCTACCATGAATGTAGACCCAAAACCGTGGGAAGTGGAGCAGTAAAGGCAAGAAAGCGAATCCCGGATTCCAAGGTTGGATTTTATTTTAATACCACTTAGGTGGCAGACAAGCACACGGCCCACCTGATGGAAAGTAGTCACCGTGGCCTATGGACGTATGTAACACCAGAGGAGTCACACTCGCGCTGCCGACCCTGTAAGCACAGTTTCTGTGCCGTCAGTGTAGAGGACAAAGCAGGACAACCCTTTAGTCTTCCCACTGACAGCACAAATTCTCCAGGGAGCTCTGGCTACCCTACTCACCGCTGCGAACAACACGAAGTTATTATGGCCGCGGTATTCTGTAGGGCGGGGGTACTTTCCCAGTCGGACTGCTCAATTGGGCGGAAACACCGCCGTGTCCTACCTCCTAGATGTGACGAGTAACTCAAAAATGATGACAATGATCCCAGGATATTATTACACGGCATTTTTTAGATTAGAATAGAATATCTATATTTGTAAAACATAGGTATACAAAGATTTTACATATTATAGATAATAGGTTCACTATGTTTGACACTTGGGCATACAAATTGATTTAAAAGTTACTTAGCCACAATGTCATAATACATGATTGTATTATGACATTGTGGCTAAGTCACAATGTCATAGTTTAGAATTAAAATATCACATTATATTGAAGTATCATTTAAGAATTCGTCAAGCGTATAATAACATTTGTCAATCAACAAAGATTGTAGGGATTTTTTAAATTTACATACAGGCATAGATATCATATCCCTTGGAAGTTTATTTTATATTTTTGATGCTGTACCAAATATACTTTTTCCCATAAGGGCATTATGTCAAAGAACTAATTCTTCGGTAAACCACTATGCATAGCTTTTTCAAATCCTAAATGTTGAGATGCTTTGATTCTAAATGTTCCATTTTCACCCCAATCTGTCCCCCAATTGTTGGCAGCAAGCCAGTATTCTGTATCACCCTCTACTCCAAACCCTAGCACACGGACGCTGTGTCCACCCAGGTATTCCCCAAATTTGTGTTCGTATATACCCTCCTTGTAGAGCTGAAAGTCCTCATAAGCGAAGAATGCAGCTTGGATGGGACCACATTTGACTATTTCTGATTTTATCTTATCAATTCCACTAGTTATTCTACAAATTTTTTCGGCAAAATGTTTGTCTGCATCGTAAGAAATATTCTTGTCGACACACTCAAGGTAACACTTGCTCGCATTCAATTTGGCAATGTCATACGGCTTACATTTATTTGACACCAGACCTTTTTCATTCCAATACATAAGAGCGAGAAATGTAAACCCACCCCCACATACATCTTCACTTAGACAATCATAGTCTTGTTCAGCCAAATGAACATGTATTCCTTTGTGGATGCAAGTTCTGTCTGAAGCTGTATTAGCTATTCCAAAGGCCCAACTAGCATCACAATCACCTTGATCGTAAATTTCTTTAATAGTTTCACATTGCGGCCATTTTTCCCTTGAATCAAAGTTCTTTGGTAAATCATGTATGTCATCTATAACGCATTTGTCAATGTTTACATTATGAGATAAAAGAGAACCGAAGTGAAAAGTGCGGTCGTAATGCTGGATAGACCATGACAAACCCTTGCTGTTGAAGTATTCTATGAACTCCTGGCGAGGTAACGTCAGATATTTCTCATGAATCTCCAGATCCACAGCGATCGCCACCTTGGCCAGTATGAGCAAAAAAGCTAAACGTAACATTGTTACGTGGGGCGCACTATAAGTTTCCGGAATGAATATGAAAAAATACTATTAAAGGTACAAAATTAATTTATTGTTTTTCAAAATAATCTCCCTTGGCGTCTATGCACTTTTTCATTCGATCAAACCAGTTTTGAAAACTTTTGTGCCACTCCTCTGTGGTGACCTCTGAAACGTGTTTTTCATACTCCTCGACAGCCTCTTCTGGTGATGAAAATCGTTGGCCGCGTAATTGGTTCTTAATTTTTGGGAACAGATAAAAGTCACAAGGTGCCAGGTCGGGACTGTATGCAGGATGACTCATGAGTTCTACATTTTTCGCCTTCAAAAAGTCGTTCGTTTGTCTGGCCGTGTGAGAACTAGCATTGTCGTGGTGCAGGATGATACGGCGTTTACGGTTATTTTTACGGAGTTCGTCAATAACTTCCGGCAAACAAATGTTCGTGTACCAGTCACTATTCACAGTACGACGATTTTCTAAAGCAACAGTAGCCACGTGTCCAGTTTTATTAAAAAAAGAAGCAATCATCCGCTTAGATGCACTTTTCACGCGCGCCACTTTGGTTGGTTTCGGCTCATCTTGAAAGACCCATACGCTCGATTGCTGCTTTGTTTTGGGATCGTAGCAATAAATCCATGTTTCGTCACCTGTTACTATGTCCCACACCAAATTTGACGCACCTTCGTTGAATCTGGTAAGCATGGCACTGCACCAAGTGACGCGGTCCGTTTTTTGATCCTCGGTCAAGTTATGTGGGATCCACCGCGAGCACAGCTTTCTCACACCCAAATGTTAGTGTAGGATTGATTGTATTTGACTCATGCCTATTTCTAAGGATGCGCGAATTTCATGGTAGGTCACATGCCTGTCTGTTTCAATCATACGGCGCACAGCATCGATGTTTTTGTTGTTCACAGCGGTGGACGGCCGACCATCGCGAGATTTGTCACTGAGATTGATACGACCACGCTTGAATTCTGCAAACCAGCTATAAACAGTCGTCTTGCATGGAACTTCATCGCCAAAAGCTGTTTCAAGCCGAGCGATGCTCTGTTGAGCCGTCAAATTACACTTAAAATCGTAGAAAATCATACTACGAAAATTTTCCCGAGTTAAATCCATGTTGATGCAGACACACAATTTTTTAAATGGCGCCACAAGGTAAAAACAAAAGACAGTCAGATGAAACAAACTGTATTCTACAGCCAAAGAGTTCTATTTTCAACTGTTGTAATAAATTTTTAAATATTGTTTATGTAAGTGGCCAGTTCCGGAAACTTTTAGTGTAACCTATGTACTTCGATGATGTTCTGATAGTTTCTCGCAATCATTTAGCTTATATACTTTGGTTTGTATGTTGAGCTTGTAAAAAATCACAGCAATGTTTTGGTAAGTAAAAATACTGCAAAATATGTCACATTAATATTTGAAGTAATAATTTTTAATAGCACCGTTTAAATTTTATTAAGGTATGTAGTGCAAGCATTTAGCAAAATAGAACGTATACTAATTAACCGTGATTAGATAGAGACTAAGCCTTTTTATTAACGTGTGGAAATCCATTCCAAATACCGCCGAGGCCAACGGCCGTCTTGGACCATCTGTTTTTTTTATGAGCATCTCATCTAGATTATCTAGCAAGACTCCGCATGGGTACCCGCGCTAGATTGAACTCGTGCGGTTCTTTTTTACTTATTGTAATTATTATTCGAGATAGTATTTAACAGAAATGAGTGAAAGAAGAATAAGATTAACGAAGATAATGATAGCGATATGATTGAAGTTGGCATGAAATTTTGAACTTTAATAATTGAAGGCTATTTGTCAAGGTTCCGAAATTGGTTTAATTTTTCATTTTCATTGTTTATATTAATAATTAATTGCTATAGCCTGACAAATTCGTTGGTGACACTCCCATGGTCCGCGCGGGTGGTGGGGGACGTAATTATCGATGACCGTTACACACGGTACTAATTACGTTACGAATATGTCTAAAGATATCCCTGTGAAATATCTTACATTGTCTAAATTGATTAATGTTGTTTTTTTATATAACTTGCTTTGGCCCGCGACTTTCATCGCGTGATGCGTTTAAAAAAACTACTACTACTTGGAAAAAAATTAAAAAATAGGAGCATTGTACATTTGTAAGTAGTTGAAAAAATCTGAGAAATAAAACATTTTATGGTTTGTTTTAATTTTTAATACCAATCTTTAAAAAAAAGCAGAATAAACATACATCATTTAATCAGAGTCATCACAGTCCATGACTCCATGTCGTGTTCCGAACTATCTTCGCTGTCGTAATCCGAACTATCAGAATCATCGTTTAATGATATAATAAACCTGTCCAACTCATTGTCACATATACGATCGTCGTTGTAGTATTTGTCCTCATTTTTAATTATGTGATCATCGCATTTTTTCCATTTTTCAGCAGTGTAATTAGCAAACAAGGTTGCAAGAGCGTCTTTCTTCTGATCTAATGTAGAATTGACATAATTTCTTGCCAAGTCGCCTTTTATATCACCCCATACCATCTCGATTGGATTGAGGTCGGGATGGTATGGAGGTAAACGAAGTACTGTGTGTCCACCCTGATTTAGAATTTCATCCACTGTATATTGTTTTGGTAATGTTTGGCTGTTAATTAAAATAATTAAATCACATTTACGCAACGTTTCGTCAAATGGAACATTATGTTTTGTTAGCCAATCTTGCATTACCTTTTTTGTACAACTCATTGTTGGTTTTTTTTTTCAATTTGTTTACAGTGGTACGCTGCGTTATCCATGACTATCACAGAATGACTTGGAATATTAGGCAGCAGTTGTTCTTTTAACCATTTTTCGAAATTTTCCGAGTTCATATCTCCGTGATAGTCACCGCTTTTGGAATGCGATTTAAATATCAACAGGCCATTTTTAACGAACCCAGTTCGTCCACCAGCATGTACAATAATTAACCTAAGTCCTTTGCCAATATTTGTCAATATTCCACGTTCATTGGTAGATTGCCAGCAGTTAGACACAGTATGCGATTGATTGACATATGTCTCGTCGAGATAAAATATTTCTCTACCTTCATTTCGATATTTTTTGATAGCTAAAAGATAGTGCCACCTTAAAGACGTAATGTCAGGGCGCTCGATGAGCAGTTTTCGTTTGGACTGTCATTTTTTATATGTAAAACGTTACATTAGCCACTAAGTTTGCCAAATTAACATCGTTTTGATATTCAAACGAAACTGGATCATCTTTACGATTTTTAAAATAGTTATATACATTGTAAGTAATTTGTTTAGCTTGACGTCCAATAACTTTGCCTATCGGCGAACTCATCTTCATGTATTAATATCGTGTGCGTTTTGTGACGTGCGACCGTACTCAATATGTGTTGCCGTCAACAGCGACGACGCGCAACTGAATGACGGCTCTGAGAGCCAGCCTCCACCCCGCGCTCGGCTCTTACTCCCCCCGCTGTCTTTCGTCCCCCGCGCCCGCAGACCATGGGAGTGTCACGAACGAGCTTGCCAGACTATAGTATTGTACTCATGTTTAAGGTTTGTGTGCGATGTTCTTATTTCTAGCGGATTGCTCTGCGGTTTATTGTGAAACAAACCACAGAACGCCCGGGCATGTATTATCTTGTGTTTGTTGGATCTTGTGTGTTGTGTTAGTGTTAGTGCAGTGAAGTTTGTGTGTAGATGTATGTTGTATGACTATTTATTTTGTACTGTATAGTTTTTTGTGTATTTGTTTCTTAGGTTTGGTTTACGTGGAGTACAAGTCTTTTTATTGTCTGATTATTACTTTGGTTATTTATAGATATTTTGTTCCTTACTTTTTTAGTTGCTCTTATAGTTAAGTTTGAAACATATAATTCTAAATGCGCTTCACCAAATATTCATATTAACAATACATTTATCAAACCTGTCAACTCAAATCTTTTCCTTGGAATAACAATAAAAAAATAAAAATCATTTATTACCAAAAGCAAAACAATTGAAGTTATCCGTTGGCCCCACACTAGGCATGCCTGTCCTGTGGGAACTAATACCAACATGTTTACATTGACGCTTGTTTACAATGTTGCTCGGTCGACATACATTAGATATTTGAATTTGTAGGTGACTTATTTTTAGAAGAACAATATATTTTAGCAATAGTAAATATTTAGTATTTAATAGATAAGCATTTAAATTGGAAAGAACATGTTGGAAAGGTATGTGCAAAATTAGACAATTTTGTATTCGCTCTAAGGAAATTGAGACAGATAGCTTCCAGAGAGACAGCTCTGTCAGCGTATCATGGATACATCTCATCAGTGCTACGATACGGTATCGCTGCATAGGTCATGGGGTAGCAGGCAGAATTTCCGCGTGTGACCATAACCAAGGCAGTGAGTGCATTGGATTAGGGTGCGACTGGTCCTTGACAGTGACTCGTTGGAGGTCTTACCAACACTTACCTTCAGGTGGAACTTAATTTACTGGTTTGCTTATTTAAAAAAACGTCTAATTTAGAACCTCCTTTTTCGAAATAAATTACTAGGCTAGCTGAATTCTCAAGGCGGTTTGCACTTACCTCCCTGTGTGGCGATGGCACAATAATGGATTCAAAAAAATGTGGCATGGTAAGTACCTGGCTAGCAGAATTCTCAAGGAGGTTGTCGCTTACCTTTCTGACACTCCTGTATGGCGGTGGCAAAAAAAAATGAGGCATGGTAAGTACCAGGCTAGCAGAATTCTCAGAGGTTGACACTTACCTTTCTGACACTCCTGTGTGGCGGCAGCACAAAAAATTTGAGGCATGGTAAGTACCAGGCTAGCAGAATTCTCAAGGAGTTTCTGATACAAACTTCTGCGACACCTCTGTGCGGAGCTATTCACCTGGTGGGTACGTGTCAGGTCCACTTATCATCAGGTGGGCTATTTCACTACGAGTACCATTAGAATAAGCCCAACAAACATTCTTATGTACTAGGCTAGCAGAATGCTAAAGGAGGTTCTGATATAGCAAAATACTATTTTACTACCATTAGAATAAGCCCTACACACATTCGTATGTACTAGGCTAGCAGAATACTAAAGGAGGTTATATTGCCTTTCTGATATAGTATAATATTGGAAACAGTCCTAATTAAAAAAAAATGAGGCATGGTAACCACTTTCCTTCAGGTGGACCCACAGTGTACTTAGTTTAGTTCAATAAAAAGAAAATTCAATTGAGAACATCCTCCATTTTTGAAACCGGTTAAAAAGATAAAGTACTCTAACAACGAAATATAAAAGTACTAGGCTAGCAGAATATTCAAGGAACTTTGTCTTCCTTTGTTTACACTCTTAACAATAACGAATGAATGAAAATACGATGTATGGTAACCACTTTACCTTCAGGTGGACCTTAATTTACTGGTATGCTTTTTTAAAAAAAACATCTAATTTAGAACCTTCTTTTTCGAAATAAAGTACTAGGCTAGCCGAATCCTCAAGGCGGTTTTCATTTACCTCCCTGGTGTGTGGCGGAGGCACAATAATGAAATAAAAAAATATATGTGGCATGGTAAGTACCAGGCTAGCACAATTCTCAAGGAGGTTATCACCTACCTTTCTGACACTCCTGTGTGTCGGTGGCACAAAAAATATGAGGCATGGTAAGTACCAGGCTAGCAGGGTTCTCAAGGAGTTTCTGATATAAACTTCTACGACACCTCTGTGCAGAGCTACTCACCTGGTGGGTATGTGTCAGGTCCACTTGATCAAGTGGGCTATTTCGCTACGAGTACCATTAGAATAAGCCCAACAAACATTCCTATGTACTAGGCTAGCAGAATACTAAAGGAGGTTCTGACATATCAAAATATTGGAAACAGGCCTAATTAAAAATATGGGGCATGGTAACCACTTACCTTCAGGTGGACCCACAATGTAACTTGGCTCATTAAAAATTTTGAGAACTTCCTACATTTTTGAAGTCAGAAAAAAAAGCCGAAATCTAAAAGTACTAGGATAGAAGAATACTCAAAGAAGTTTGTCTTCCTTTGTTTACACTCTTCATAATGAATGAATGAAAACATGACCTATTTAAAAATACGATGTATAGTAACCACTTACCTTCAGGTGGACCTTAATTTACTTTTTTCCTTAATAAAATAGACTGCGCTGCCACCCCCAGAGCGAGGACTCCATTTTGCTATCATTAGAATAAGCACTGCACACATTCGTATGTACTAGGCTGGCAGAATACTAAATTAGGTTCTATTATTGCCTTTCTGATCATATTAATGAAACAGGACTAATTAAAAATACGAGGTATGGTAACCACTTAATTTCAGATGGACCTTAATTTACTTGTTTGCTTATTTAAAATTATTATTTATTTTTTGGAAGACAGTTTAAAAATGAATCTAACAACGAAATAAAGTAATAGGCTAGCAGAATTCTTAAGGAGGTTTTCACTTACCTTTCTGACACACTCGTGTGGCGGTGACACATTAATGAAATTAAAAAAAAATGAGGCATGGTAAGTACCAGGCTAGCAGAATTCTCAAGGAGTTTTATCAATTACCTTTCTGATATAAACTTCTGCGACAGCTCTATGCGGAGCTACTCTCCTGGCGGTCACGTGTGTCAGTGTCGCTCCAATGGCGTCCGCCATTCGTCGCAGGGACACCAGCGAAGACCTCAGGGCTCTGGCGCGGAGTCCTACTAGTGATCCGCAGTCCCGGACTCCCACTACGTAGACTGCGCTGCCGCCCCCAGAGCGGAGACGCCATTTTAACTGCAAAATATCTTTGAGTCAATTGGTTATATAACTGACTAGTCATATTAGTGACTTTTTACTAAACGTCAAAACGGAAAGTTATAAAGAACATAACATAAACTCACGCCTGTATCCTCGAAGGGGTAGGCAGAGGTGCTAGCACCCACATTTCGCCAGTTTATGTTTAGGTCCCAATGTAATAGGTGGCGAGCCTATTGCCATTAACCGGACACTTATAAACCTGCGATAAATACATACATAACTTCGAAAAGCATCGAATAGTCATTGGTGTGTGCCATGGTAAAACCTGGGATCGAACCCGAGACCTCGTCTCAGCAGTCCATTACCCATACCACTAGGCTACCGCGGTAAATTATATAAGTCACGAACACCCTAGAACCTTTACAGATGCGTAGAGATGTTGCGTCCATGGCTGTATTTTGCCGTCCGTACCATGGGGAGTGTTCTGATGAGCTCTTCCCGCCCCACACTCCCCTTTCCTACACAGGACAACACGTGCAGGTCTTAGATGTCATCCGCACACGGTGCAGAACATCCGGTCAAGAAACAAGCGGTTCGGAGACTCTTTCCTCTGTCGCGCCATTAAGGCCTGGAATTCATTACCAGCTCACGTGTTTCCTTCTTCCTACAGTCCCGGCTCCTTTAAGCGGGGCGTGGAAAAGCATATGATGAGGCCGTCAAGCTGAGTGTCACCATTGTCACACGGTATGTGTAAGTAACCCTATTTTCTGGGACTTTGCCTTCAGCTTACCATCAGGCAAGGCGAAGTCTAATTGACGTGTTCTATATATAAAAAAAAAAAAAAAGGAGTTTGTATGAAATCATTTATTGTGACGTCATAATTTTCAATGGTCAAATAATTTACTATCATATCTTGAGTGGATGATTAAAAATAAATAAAAACGATAAAATAAGAACACACTCAACTTTTACCGCTCTTTTACCATTCTTAATTTAAGAAACTCCGTTAAATAATTTATTTTAACTACAGACAAATATACAATTCTCGAATTTTGTTTGTTTATTGTACGTTGCAAATATGTGTGCGTTTTCGTATATATATATACTTTTTTGTGTATGAAAATTTCCGAACATAATACCGCGGTTATAATAACTTCGTGTTGTGTTCCCGGCGGTGAGTAGGGTAGCCAGAGCTCACTGGAGAAATTGTGCTGTCAGTGGGATGACTAAAGCCTTGTCCTGCTTTGTTCTCTACACTGACGGCACAGAAACTCTGTGCTTACAGGGTCGACAGCGCGAGTGTGGCTCCTCTGGTGTTACACACGTCCATAGGCCACGGTAACCACTTTCCATCAGGTGGGCCGTGCACTTGTCTGCCACCTAAATGGTATAAAAAAAGAAATTGGTGAAATGTGGGTGTTAATTCACCTTTGCCTAACCCTCTAGGGATAACGGCGTCATTATATGTATGTGTTACATTGAAAAAATAAAAGTAAAGACATTTACCTGAGTGACTAGATGTTGGAACCTCCTCTCGCAGAGTGAGACTAGTTGTAGCTTATACTCGACGTTACCGAACCTTGGTTCAGGCGGCAGACTGCCGTACACCTCGTCGCCTGAGTCATCGGGCTCCGATGTTCTGTTGAATTCAAAATATAATCAATGAATTAGCCAATGCGCGCCATTTTCTCCGATCCTCTGCCTTCCGCATCCAGTCTGTCCCAGCCACCTTTTTAAAATATTAATTACTAGCTAATTCTCACGGCACCTCCCGTTCCCACTACTCATGGGAACGTATTCCCGGGATAAGCATATAATATTCCAGACAAAATCTACCACTGTACATAATTACAGCCAGAACAGTTCAGCCGTTAGAGCGTGAAGGGCTAAATTCGTGTACCAGGATCATAGCAAGCAGAAAGCGATTTTCTCTGCCAACCAATTTTGTAGAATTTTATTTCCGCCCAATTGAGCAGTCCGACTGGGGAAGTACCTCCGCACTACAGAATACCGCGGTTATAATAACTTCGTGTTGTGTTCCCAGCGGTGAGTAGGGTAGCCACTGGAAAATTTGTGCTGTCAGTGCGATGACTAAAGGTTTGTCCTGCTGTGTCCTCTACACTGACGGCACAGAAACTCTGTGCTTACAGGGTCGGCAGCGCGAGTGTGGCTTCTCTGGTGTTACACACGTCCTTAGGCCACGGTAACCACTTTCCATCAGGTGGGCCCTACGCTTACCTAAAAAACCTACTGCAAAAAAGAGTACATTTGTGACGTCACACACGTCACACGAAACCATACAGATAAAAAACTCATTATTTAAAAAAAATATACTCACGAATCATCAACGTATTCCTCCAAATCATCAGAGCTATAGAACACATCATTTTCCAATTCATTTGTATCAAAATCACCCGCCAGATACATATCATCTTTAAGTATCACCTTTTCCAACTTGTCTATCACATTATAAACTTCTCTATCACCAAATGACATATCATTCCTAACATTCTTAATCTTTTTCAAATCGTTCACGTTCTTTCCTATCCTATCATCTATTTTATCATCACAGATTTTTGATAACGCTGATTGATTGTTCCAATTCGTATCAGTATTTTCTGGTACCCATCCTGGATTCTGAACGTCTTTGGGTGGTGATATTTTGTTCTTTTTTCTACGGTTTTTGCGACTGGAGTTACGCCGTTTCGATTTTTGTACGTCGTTTTTATCTGTAACAATTGTTTAGATCTCTGTGATAATTCTGGTAGCCTGGTACTTTTAATTCTATACTGCATGTTTTTACTTATTTCATCATCATCATCATCATCATCATCACCACCACCATCACCATCATCATCATCATCATCATCACCATCATCATCCGAGTGGTGACGGAGAAAGAATAGAAGTATCACCACCTTATCTCCTCCGAAGGACACCCTCCTGAGGAGATGAGATGGTGATACACATGTAGTATGATGTGACCAACGGAAAAATACGCTGGTGATATCACTACGAGAGAAGAAAATCTCGTAATAGAACCCTGCACCAACCCGTCTGGCCAGTGTGGAAACAGTAGGTCAAAGTCTCCCAACATTGGGAGAGCTCACTGGAGAATTTGTGCTATTAGTGGGCAGACTAAAGGCTTGTCCTACTTTGTCTTCTACACTGACGGCACAGAAACTCTGTACTCAGGGTAAGTAGCGCGAGTGTGACTCTTCTGGTGTTACACACGTCCATAGGCCACGGTAACCACTTTCCATCAGGTGGGCAGTGTGCTTGTCTGCCAACCACTTTGTACCACTTAGGTACAAAAAAAATAGGCTTTCTTTTGTCACATTTGTCACATTATGGCCTGAAATTCATTACCAGCTCACGTGTTTCCTTCTTCCTACAGTGCCGAGTCTTTTAAACGGGGCATGAAAAAGCATATGAGGCCGTCACGCTGAGTGCCACTATTGTAACATGGTATATGTAATAAATGATTTTGCCTTCAGCTTACCATCAGGCGAGGCAAAGTCTAATTAGCGTGTCCTATTTATAAAAATAAATTCTTTCTCCGTTTTCTTTCTTCTTTTCTTTCTACACGGAAATGGAAGGCGGTTTTATGATGGCCTCATCCTATCTTGGAAATGGTGGAGAAGGTGCCTTCTCCGTAGCTCAGAGTGAAAGTTCTCGATCAAATACCTTATTTTTTTTTTACGTGCGCAAAATCCCCACGGATACCCACGGAGCCGGTGGAAGAGGTTATGTCGGACTCGAACCGACCAAAACGCACGCCGCCTGTACGTCGTTTTTAGTTGCTGAAAGTGAGGTTGACAAGCATATCCCTCGCACCCCGGCCGACCCAGGGCCATCTCTCACGATCTGGCCCTCTCCTCGGGTGTGGGGACTACAGAGTCACCAACTCGTCCCCGGAAACGGGCCTCCCCGTATCCCGCACGAGGCGCGCGATTTAATACCCCTGGTGAACTGCGAGTGAATAGTCAATGATTAAAATAAATAAAAGACTCACCATCTTCTTTCATATTGATTTCAATAAAATTTTCTATATAACTGACATCCTTAACTAAGAGATCTGTGCTGAGGTCTGGCTCGCAGAGGAAAGAAGACTCTTCTGGCAAAGTCTCGTTCTTTCCGTTGGATTTCCTACCTCTTCTTCGTCCTGTAAGAGAATTATTAATAAAGATTTACCAAAAAATAAAAAGGAATACAGAACTTTTTTTCTCGCTCGTATATCTGGCACATCACTAGCATACACAGAAGTTACCTCCAAGTCTACTTCGACCAGGCTTCGATCATGTTAAGAGCTGACCAATCAGACTTCGTTCTTGTCAAAAGCTGACCAAACAGATTTCAATCATGTCAAATGCTGACCAATTAGACTTCTTAGATAACAAACAGTTTAAATGTTAATTGCCTCACCTTTCACAACTTTGACCAGACTTCGATCATAACAAAAGCTGACCAATCAGACTTCGATCACGACAGACATCTAAATGACTAACCTTTCGCAACTTCCGGTTTCTTCTTGACCGTGTCTTGTTCTGTTTTATGCCTATTTTTATGTTTCTGCTTACTCTGGTTGCCCTCCGAAGGGTCGAAGAGATTGAAGAACGAGTCCATCGTTCTGAAACAATAATATGTGGTTGCGCCGATGTAGAAGCTGTATTTTCTGACGCGGAAACACACTCCTTCTATACCCGTCTCCCCTCCCGCACTAACCATAGTATAGTACTAGAGATAGTTTCCGTCCGCCATTTGTGATATATAGACACTCAGTCCCGCTTTGAACTAGCCAGCGTAAAGGCGGACCGCGAGCGCGTCTCTCAGAAATGAATAATATTTGTTGCATTTTAACCGCTTCATAGACCTTTACCGATCGGATTGTGCCTCTCGTGTGTCCCTCAAGTGATTTAGCGATGTGGACGGCAGCTCCTGAGCAAGGAAGAGAAGATCCGTGTACCGCCTGCGATGAAAACACGTGTTGTCGTGAAGGTTAGTGCATCCTCTCCTAATTTCTCGGGTTGCAGTCATTGCCTGGATCACATCCGCGGCAACCCGGTCACCTGTCTTGTTTGTGTGTAAAGCGTCAATGGAACAGTTATCTACATCCCCGCAATACAGTCCACTACCGCAAGTTCGATTCTCGTTCAGTACAAATATTTGTATTTTTTTTTTATATATAGGACACGCCAACTTGACCTCACCTCGCCTGATAGTAAGCTAAAGGCAAAGTCTCAGGAAAGAGGGTCACTATTACAGACACTAAGTGTTACAATGGTGGCACTCAGCTTGGCGGCCTAATCAGATGCTTTTTCACGCCCCGCTTAAAGGCCCCGGGACTGTAGGTGATCCCCACGTCCATAGGCCACGGTAACCACTTCACATCAGGTGGGCACACGGCCTATCTACCAACATCACTATCCTTGAAGTCACCTGGGAGTCTTTCAACTCGGAGCTCAGGGTTCGTTTAAATATGATGTGTGTTATTATTTCACTGAGCCAGGCTTTTTGGCTGCCCGCAACCATGACGTCTTTTTTTTTATACCACTAAGGTGGCAGACAAGCATAGGGCCCACCTGATGGAAAGTGGTTACCGTGGCCTATGGACGTTTGTAACACCAGAGGAGTCACTGTCGTGCTGCCAACCCTGTCAGTACAGAGTTTCTGTGCCGTCAGTGTAGAAGACAAAGCAGGACAAGCCTTTAGTCATCCCACTGACAGCACAAATTCTCCAATGAGCTCTGGCTACCCTACTCACCGCTGGGAACACAACACAAAGTTATTATAGCCGCGGTATTCTGTAGGGCGGAGGTACTTCCCCAGTCGGACTGCTCAATTGGGCGAAAATACCGCCGCGTCCTACCTCCTAAAACAATTATAATTCAATGTGTGATATTCACATCCCCGGTCGCGGTCTCGGTTGCCATACGAACAGTTAAGGCTTTTTAGGGCTCCAAGTACCCGTAGTAGTTGGTGCCCTAAACAGTTCAAAAACTACTGTCACCTTTTTGCTGGAGCACCTGCATACCAGCTTGACCCCTTCGACACAGTGCAAAGACGGGCATTGAGGCTGGTTGACAATCCCATACTCACAGGTAGTGTGGAACCTCTTAGCCTTAGGAGGGATTTTGCCTCACTGTGTGTGTTCTTCCGCCTAATACTATGGTTTGTGCTCAGATGAATTGTTTTACATGATGCCCGTAGCTACATTCTATCATCGCACCTCTCGCCATAGGCAGGGAATTCATCCTCACACATTGCGACCTGAGACGGTGCGCACTGTGCGGTATGAAAGAAACTTCATCCCACGCACACTCAAGCTGTGGAATGACCTCCCTGCTGCGGTTTTCCCAAGCGCCTACAATATGGGGTTCTTCAAGAGGGGCATCAGAAGGTTTCTTCATGGTCGGCAGCGCGAGTGTGACACCCCTGGTGTTGCATACGTCCATAGGCCACGGTAACCGCTTCCCATCAGGTGGGCAGTGTGCTGCCAACTAAGTTGTATAAAAAAAAAACTAGTCTAACTGCAATACTTGATATAAAATCGCTTCACGGAAAATATTGAAGTTCAGCAGGCATAAGATCATTTCGAACGATCGAAAGGATAGTGACAGTTGATTTCGCTGTGAGGTTTTTATTTATTCAACTGTATGCACAGTAATTTAATTTTGTACAAAGGCGGACTTAATGCCAAAGGCTTTATCTAACAGTCAACCTTAGGTTGATGCAGAGATACATTGATTTCAATTGCGCATACTCTAATACTTTGTTGACGTCACTTTAGCGCGCAATTATTGAAATATCACCCCAAAATGGGGATTTTTCTGTAGTTCAATCAATGAACTAGCCCATCGCAGTCAACTGCTGGACTAGGCCTCTCCCAATGTTGGGAGGCTTTGGCCTACTGTTTCCACGCTGGCCAGACGGGTTGGTACAGGGTTTTATTTCGAGTTTTCCTTCTCTCGTTTTCTTTCTGTAGTTAAAATAAATTATTTAACTGAGCTTAATAAATTAAGAATGGTAAAAGAGCGATAAAAGTTGCGTGTGTTCTTATTTTAACGTTTTTATTTATTTTTAATCATCCAACGAACTAATAATAGTATATTATTTGACTATTGGATATATTGACGCTATGATAAAAAAAAAAAGTTTAAAACTAAAACCTGACTACTCAAAAATCACGCTCTATAAAATTACTAACGAAACAGTTGTATGAGGCGAGTGTGGATGGTACCGTCGGAAGGGGAAGACCTAGGCGCACATACCTGGACCAAATCGGGGAAGTTTTAAAAAGGGGAAGGTCAGGAGTACTCTAAACTGACGAGCATGCATGAAGAATGTAATGAGAGTGAATGAAGCGAGAGTAGTGTGTCAGGATCGTAGCAAATGGAGATCCGTGATATCTGCCTACCCCTATGGGAAACAGGCGTGATTTTATGTATGTATGAATAAAATTTTAGAAAATATCAAGGATACCCGTGTTCGTTTGCCACTTTTCCCTAGAATGTTTTGTTAGACTAAGTGGCATACGACCACGGCTATCCTTGATATTTTCTTGGTTAATACTTTTTTAAGCGTGATTTTTCAGAAATCGGGTTTTAGTTTTAAACTTTTTATTGAAGTGAAAACTTCTTTAGCGGCGCCGTGTACTTTTTTTGGAATGGGTAAAAATGACCTGATCGAAAATTCGTAAGACGGATGGAGAGAGGACAGGCGGCGCAGGGCGCTTGCACGAATGTCACACGACTGTCACATGTGTGATGGCGGTGATAAACTTTTTAATGTAAAATAATTGTAATAGTTCTGAAGTGTTAAATTTTTAATGTAAGTAATATAAATTGTCATGTTTGTGTACGATAGCGCAATAAATGAATATTGTATTCCACCACATATATAATAGTACTTTTATACTGATAATGAAAGCAATTCGTACAAAATTATTCTCTAACAATTCCAAAATATCAAAAATGCACAACGTTAATATTCAAGTTTTCACTTCTGCCGGCACTCCCGGAGGTCGTTTTTTTTTTATCTATATTATTTTGGAGCAAGCAACAGGTATAATTTATACATATTTGAAATGTGCTAATTAAGTCCTTTCAGTTGATACCAAACACGACATATTTATCTCAATTTTATTTTTAACAATTTATGACCGCTAGAGGGCGCCACAATACATTCAGTAACACATCATATAGCCTATAACAAGCGGACGACTAAGACGCTTCTAACGATACTTCATTTGTCCAGTTCTAATAAATGTATGTGGAGCTAAAAGGGAACAGATGAACCTACATATATATATAGCCTGTCAAAATCATAACTTTTGCATCACCGTAGTCGGATAAAAAGAAAATATCCGCGTAAACTTCAAACAATATCATAGGAATAAGGCCATTACAAGTTTATTACCGTTATATATTGCAAGTGTGACTTATATTAATGTTAATTTTTTCACCAGGTCATTCACATTTCTTACATTATCGCGACTCGGCCTCGACGCCGCTGCCGGCTTATTTATTTATGTAAATAAATAATTATTTTTAAATTCTAAACACGGATTTCTCTGGAGGACGAATGACTGTTCTATTTTTACACTAATTCACACCTTGACAGTAGAACTAAGAATTATATCATTATTATCTGTGGTAGAACTGACACAGAAACTACATTAGTCATGACGTCATAATATTTATTACATTCTTGAGGGTTCCATTCCAGTCCCTAGCATAAACAGGGACACCTTTCCGGGCAACAAATTAAATTCTTTATTTCTCAAAATATTGCAAAGTAATTGCATCTTTTTGACGCCAAATTCTGCTTAAAACTAAGTTTACCACTGCTTCCTAGGCGCCAGTGGAGAACAAACGGCGCAACAAACTCCTCAGCGGCATTTTCGAGACGTCAGCTTATAAATAGTGATTTCTTACGACTAAATATGGACGAATGTACATTTTTGTCTCGTGTAAAGATAATTAAAGGTATATAAAAAAAATTATAATAGAAATTTAATCAAAGATAAACGTTAAAATAATAGAAAAAAATAAAATATGGTAAAAAAGGTCGCTTGCCTTTTGTCGCGGACAATATTATGCTGTAGTTCTAGCATTGGAGAAGGGGCCTGCACCGTGCTCAAGCCAGATACCAAATTTTTTCTATAAGGTAATCATTGGAGTTCACTGGAGAGATTTTGTGCTGTCAGTGGGAAGACCAAAGACTTGTCCTGCTTTGTCTTCTACACTGACGGCACAGAAACTCGTATTTACAGGGTTGGCAGTGCGACTGTGACTCCTCTGGTGTTACATATGTTCATAGGTCACGGTAACCACTTTCTATCAGGTGGGCCGAGTGCTTGTCTGCCACCTGTTTAAAAAAAAAACAAAAAGAAATCTGTCCTATAGTATGCTTTTTTACATAAGGTGGTCTTAACAAAGTTTTAAAATTTATTGTCAGGCATACAAAGTAATTGGTTGGTGTGTAGTCTCGGAGATTTTAAAGTAGCCCTATAAATATCGGTCTGTTTTCTTTCTTTCTGCGATTGACATTATAATTCTTCGTCCTCTTAGCGTTAATACCAGTTGCATCCGAAACTTTCACTTATTTTTTTTTTCTTAAATCAGATTTATGAATCAAACAATAATGATTGGTGAGTATATTGTTCCTTTCTTGCGCAATAAACTCAGCTGATATCTATTTTTAATGTTTCCCAGATTGAGAACGTTTTAAAAATAAAATTCTGTCTCTGGTTTGTTTTTTTTTGCTCAAAGTTGGCAATGATTTCAGTGATAATTGGCGGGAATTTGGCTATAGGTACTATCATGACGAGATATTTTTATTTGTAAATAATGTAATGCCGGACAGTTCGGTGCCAAATTGTTGTGTAAATTGCAACTTTGTCTATATATTATTGTACCTATATATATGTACACTAGCTGATTTGCCCTAGCTTCGCCCGTGCCATATTTAGAAACCTTATGTGATTTAAGGCCCTTTAAGCCCGTAATTTTTCAGCCTGTATGGAAATCTGCCGGATTTGTTGACATTTATGATCACTGCTCCGCTGTGTTAAGTAACAGCGTGATGATATATAACCTAAAACCTTTGTCGATAAAAGGACAAATTAATACTTTAAAGAATTATCAATTCGAATCAGTAGTTCCAGAGATTAGCGCGTTCAAACAAACAAACTCTTTAGTTTTATAATATTAGTATAAATAAGGATTTTTATACCACTTAGGTGGCAGACAAGCATACCTTCCCACCTGATAGGAAATGGTTTTTTTATACTACTTAGGTGGCACACAAGCACACGGCCCACCCACTGATGGGACGTGCTTGCCGTGGCCTATGGGCGTTACACTCGCGCTGCTGACCCTGAAGGAACCGTCTAATGCCCCTCTTGAAGAACCTCATTGTAGGCGCTTGAGAAAACTGCAGCAGGGAGTTCCTTCCACAGCTCGACTGTGTGTGGGATGAAGTTTCTTTCGTGCTACACAGTGCCCCTGGAAGGGACTCTATGGATTCAAGTACCGTCCTGGATGGTATGAATAAATGAGGATGAATTCCACATACACATATTACAATCACGCCTTTGTTCTTGGAGGGTTAGGCAGAGGTGAATTAACACCCACATTTTACCAATCAGTTAATTCAGTCACACGTAATAGAGGGTGAGCCTATTGCAGCATTTCGAGCACTAGAGCACTATTGTTGACTCAAGCCATGCATCTGAGACTTTTTTTTTAAATAAATGTTTAGATTAATAACAAAACGCAACTTTTTATAGCTAAAGACAATTAATTAATTTTGACACTTATGTATGTGTATATATGTTAGCAAAACGCGTCTTTTTACCTGACTGCTAAGAATGGGTTATGTATTTCGGGCGTAATTATTTTGTATAGCAGACAAGCACACAGCCCACCTAATGACAAGTGGTAACAGTAATATATGGATGGACGTACCATACTCCTGCTACTGACCTTGTTATTACCTACAAAAAATCATTTGATTCATCTACGATTTCAGTGGATTTCGAATCGAATACCAGGTAATCCAAACAGGAAAAAGAAATCTGTTGTAACATGTCAAATATAAATATAGAATTTATGCTTCCGATTTCCCCTGATGAGTCATCATTGTTTTTATTGTGAAATAATAATTATTAGTAGGTATTACACCATTTTATTTAATCATTATGAAATTCAACATGGCCGTGTTTCCCCACGGAGTTCAAAACCTACTTTATTATCTGACTATGGTGGAGTGACGTGAGTGGAGGAAGGATATGGTTTTGACAGGCTATGTATGTATGTAGGTTCATCTGTTGCCTCATAGGTTTTTTTTTTATACCACTTAGGTGGCAGACAAGCGTACGGCCCACCTGATGGAAAGTGGTTACCGTGGCCAATGGACGTGTGTAACACCAGAGAAACCACACTCGCGCTGCCGACCCTGTAAGCACGGAGTCTCTGTGCCGTCAGTGTAGAGGTTTTTCTTCACGGAACACTAATACTTTTTCGTAAATAGAAGTAGCTTATGTTACGCCATTTAACAGCTATCAACTAATACAAGACCCATCAAACTTAATCAAGCACAAAAAGACAGAAATATCTAAAAATGACTTTGCTTTAAAGTTCATTGTACTTATACATATATTTATACTTTTGTGCAGTCAGAGGGAAGACTAAAGGCTTGTCCTGATTGTGTCTTCTGCACCGACGGCACAGAAACTCTCCGTTTCTACAGGGTCGATAGCACGGGTGTGACTCCACTGGTGTTACACACGTTCATAGGTCACGGTAACCACTTTCCATAAGGTGGGCCGTGTCCTTGTGTGCGATCTAAGTTGTATAAAAAAATACATTCATTTAAAATTTAAAAAATAACTCCCGTTCAAAAAAGACTCCCAAAAAGTTAAAAATAAATTGTTTTGGTTAGCCTTTTCACTTTGATATATCTAGTTATATTTTTATTCTAGCGTTGCCATGTCGGGGGACCTTAACTGGTAAAGTACTCGATATTATTACAGGTCCCCCCGATATGACAACGTTTGAATGAAACGGAGGTAGGACACGACGGTACTCAACTCAACTTGAGTAGTTCAACTGTGGAAGTACCTACGCTCTACAGAATACCGCGGCCATAATAACATCGTGTTGTGTTCCCGGCGGTGAGTAGGGTAGCCAGAGCTCACTGGAGAGATTTTATGCTGTTAGTGGGAAGACCAAAGGCTTGTCCTGTTTTGTCTTCTGCACTAACGGCACAGAAACTCTGTTTTTACAGTGTCAGCAGCACGTGTGTGACGCCCTTGGTGTTGCACACGTCCACAGGACATTTTAACAATTAAAAAAAAAACTATGTATATCATAGTTAAAAAGCTAAGGCTTTTGCGTCGGGAATTATTTTAATGATGACAGACAGATAGATAACTAATTGAACGTATAAGATATCCGTATTTATTCCTCTTGAGGTATTTAACCCTAAAAGTACAAAAAAGAAGATCCGTGTGACACAACTAAGTACACCATAATCATTTTGATTACCACTGTTATCACTCAAAACAATGTAATCAGTCACATGATGTAATCATACTCAGAATATGATGTGAATTGTGACAGAGTTTCACACAATGAATCATTTGTTTTGAAAACAATACAATAATTGTACTCAAATACACATAATTTTGTACAATGGAGAATATAATATATTATTGAGGGCAGAAATATTTTGCCATTCTGTAACTTTTGCATCACAAAATAAATAAATTTTGCCCCTACCCATAAACCTGGCACGGCTGGCTGTGCAGGTGCTGCTGCAGCTTCTGCAGAGACTCTTAAGCGGCGCAAGTATTCTAATATCATTGGTGATTATGAGTTTGTGCAGTTTGGAGTAGAAACGTTTAGGCCGTGGGGTCCGAGCGCAATCTCTTCAGGGATATTGCGAAGCGTATGGTCGACGCTTCTCGTAACCAGAGGGCTGGCCTCTTCTTAGGTCAGAGAATAAGCATTGCCATAAAACGTGGCAATGCTGCCAGTCTTCTGGGAACGCTACTACAAGATGCATGTGATGCGGAGGAATTCCACGACGCATTTTACCTTTTGTTTTATTTAATTATAATTTTTTATCAATGTCAATTTTAGCATAGCTTTAAAATAAATTTGAATTTTAGGAAATGATAAAGGGCCCTGTGGCTAAGTGGTAAGAGTAGGTTATTTTATTGTAGACCACATTATAAAATGAGGAAACCAAGAGGGTCTTTTTTTTCATAACTCAGATAGCTTTTATTTAGTTTTACTTGTCATATTTTTTTTGTTATTTAACATGAAATTGTAACTACAAAATAAACTGCAGCGGGAGCGACGAAGGATTGCAAGCCAAGCCGCCCCAGTACGAAGGCAACTCGGGCGTCGGAGGTCGATGAACGACCTCTGCCCCCCATGAGCGCAGGCCTGGGGGTGACTGGTGGAGCCGCCTGTCACCCGCAGCAGAAGCAGGCCGCGGCGGCGGCGCGCCTGGCGCGCCTCCCTGTTTTCCGGGGACGAGTTGGGGACTCTGTAGTCCCCACACACCCGAGGAGAGTGCCAGATCGGTAGAGATGGCCCTGGGTCGGCCAGGGTGCGAGGGATATGCCTGTCAACCTCACCTTCGGCAACCAAAACGACCCACAGGTGGCGTGCGTTTCAGTCGGTTCGAGTCCGACATAACCTCCTCCACCGACTCCGGTGGGGAGATTTTTGCGCGCGTAAAAAAAGAAACTACAAAATAAACTAAAACACTAATACAGGTCACCACAGTAGCTTGAGGACTAGGATATTCCTATTTAATAAGCATGGGTATTTTTGTACCAATACAGAAGTTACAATTTTTTTTTTATACTAAGGTGGCAGACAAGCAATTGGCCCACCTCATGGGAAATGGTTACCGTGGCCTTGGTGTTCATAATTGGCTGGTTTGTTCTTTTATCCTTACATATCCCTGATATAGCTACATTAATAAAGAGAAGAGGGTCAAATTTAATTGGATATTTTACTGACTAGTCATATTAGTTACTTTTTACTAAATGTCAAAATGGTAAGTTATAAACTTGTATGAAATAAATTTATTACATACATATAATCATGCCTTATCCCCAGAGGGTTAGGCAGAGGTGAATTAACACCCACATTTCACCAATCCTTAAATTCGGTCCACATAATAGGGGGTGAGCCTATGGTCACCTTCTGGGCTCTATTTTTGGCTCAAGTCATGCATCTGAGGCTGATTCTGGACTGTATATATTTGTCTGATGTTAAACAGCCCTATTCCCTAGTCGCCTTATATGACACCGATTGGGAAGAGATGGGGTGGGTCTAATTCTACTCTGCCAGGAACAACACGAAAATAAATTAATGTGACATCATAATATTCAATAGTCAAATGATTTACTATTATAGGTTGGGTGGATGATTAAAAATAAATAAAATAAGGGCACCAATGCCAGTTTTACCACTCTTTTAGCATTTTTAATTTAATAAGGCCAGTTAAATAGTTTATTTAAACTACAAGAAAAATTTACAAGATTTAATGACAAATATCGCAAGAAGAGAAACTAAATAAAATCTAAATGATTTAGGAAAAAAATAAAACAAAATACTTGCAATAGGTACATAATTTGATTGATTCCATCACCTTTTTTTCAACTTGCAAATATTGCAAATTAAAGTACCTTTTATTTGCGCTCATCAGAATCTAATAATATATTTATTACAATAAAGAATACCTTTACACATTACATAAGTAGGTATTTATGTAAAACAATGCAATCATATCATAATCATAATACAATCACCTTTGTTTAATTTCAAGGTCTTTTGCAATGAATACAAAAATACCGCGAAAATGTAATTTTACTAAATTAAGACAAACATTGGACTTTTCAAATGTACACCTTTTTCTGGTAATACTTTTTTATCTATTTTTTTTTTCTAAGTGGGTAGGTATATTATAAGGCAAAAGTACTCACTGTAACAGCTGTTTATTCCAAGGTCGCTATAATAGCCTGTTGCCAACTGAAGATCTGAGACTATTGTGAGTCAATAAACACACCACAAAAACAGGAACACAGCCAAATTATTTACAATGACGTAAATAAAATATTTACAACTGAACAAATATTATGTATAGGTACTACAACTGAAAGAGACTAGCAGAGGATATTCATATTGTACTTGTTTATACGCCTACACACGTCACGCGATAAGAAACGAATGTTATTAAATAGAAAATAATAGTGGTTTTGTTTAAATCCGATAAGATTATTTCGTTATGGTTGCGAAAATTTCGTCATGAATTGCACTGAATATTTTGTTTGACATTATCTAAAAGTACAACTGCTATTTTTTGAGATGGCAAGTTTAGTTGAGATAACTGTAAGAACGTTCAAAAACTCAAAGAGTGCCTATGAAAAACTGTCGAAAACTTTAAAATATACCTTGTCATCTTTGATTTGAATTCTATTGCAATTAATTACATCTGCAGCATCTGCTAGAATAATTTCTGAGAAATTCAAGCTCGTTAGACGGATGTGTGAGAAGATATTTACAATAGTTAATATACGGATCCTAATTGGATATTTTTGATATCCAGATCAGCGGAAATGAATACGGATCTTAACTTTTTGATTCAGGTGACTTCGATCACTGCACATTGAAACTCTAACTTATTTTTAACGAAAATAAATTATTATTGTTATTATTGTTTCTCAGTTCCACGACTCGGGGCTATGGAGTTGCGCGCCTTTGGAAGGCGTGCGTCGGGCCGAAGCCAAGACGTAAAAGCCCTTTTATGAGAATTTAATATGTTAGGAATACACACACATGGCGGATATCATCCCCGAGCGCACAATATGATACACCGGGAGATGGTCCCGCGCCAGGTGCAGAGACTATTGTTGTGCGGTACTGTGGCCGCGATGGAAACTAAATTATGGGCTGATCCGTTCAGATGTGAATAAGAAACATGAAAACATCCAAACATTTTCACATACATTCACATGTATAATACCAGACTATTAGTAGGATATAATATTATTGGGATCACTAGGGTAGGATAGAATTGTATTTCGCACCACGCACGGTCTAACTCAGTGCGCACTGCGCACCATTAGTATTTGTCATTTTGACAAATAAATGTCAATAACGTCAAGTCACTGTCAAATTCATAGATTATTATTGTTTTTGCGGGAAAAATAAGAAAAAAATATTTATCTTTATCGTAACTTTCAGCACCTATATTATCTAAAATGTCCATAATAGTAGAAAATAATTTAAAAGATACCGAAAATGTTGAAGTATTTAACCAAAAAGCGCATTACATTCCTTGTAAGATAGAAGATGACGCCCCTGCGAATGTGGAGAAATATTTTGAAACTTACATTACGGAAAAGAATGGAGGTATTGTACCTACATTAAGACCTTTCACTTAAATTACTTACTAGCGACCGCCTGCGACTTTGTATGCGTGAACCTGTTTTACTCCCTTAGGGGTGGAGTTTCGTAAAATCTGTTCTTACCGAATGTCTACAAGGACCTTCCGACAAATTTCAAGTTTGTAAGTGTTATAGTTTCTGAGACTTCGTAATTAATCACTGAGTGGTTGTTCTTTTTAAATAAGACACGTCAGGTCACGTCAATTAGACTTCGCCTCGTTTGGTTGTTTGGTAAGCTGAAGGTCGCAGCTAAGAGGGTCACCATTACATACATATACCATGTTACAATAGTGACACTCAGCTTGACTGCCTCATCATATGCTTTTTCACACCCCGTTTAAAGGACTCGAGACTATAGGAAGAAGGAAATATGTGAGCTGGTAATGAGCTCCAAACTGCTTGGTTCTTGATCCCATATTCTGCCCTGCACATGTTATGGAGACGATAAGGTAGGACTAATTGGAAGAGTGGTATTTCGCTTATAATGCAGGATGTGAAAAGGCTGATGAGACCGCCAAACTGAGTGCCACCATTGTAACATTAGTTAGTGTATGTAATGGTGACCCTTCTTTCCTGAGGCTTTGCCTTTAGCTTACTATCAGGCGAGGTGAAGTGAAATTGGCGTGACCTAGATAAAAAAAAATATAGAGTCAAAGTCAAAAATCATTTATTCTGTATAGACTATTATACCGGCACTTACAAAACGTCAACAAAAAAGGAACATGAATATCAGTTTAGCAAATGGACCACCGGTTCGAAACGCGGCCCCGACCTGAGAAGACTCCGGCAAGAAACTCAGCGGGCATTTCTTTTTTTTGGTCTATTTACAAACATACACTTAGTCTACTTTATCTAAATACAAAAGTTTACTTGAGTAGCATTGTTGAGCGAACAGCTCATTTTCAAGCTTGTTTATCATCCAAATATTCTTGGATTTTATAATAGCCTTTCTGGCACAATTGACATTCAACTATATTTTTAAATTTATTCACAGCTTACAGGAGCTTGTTAAAAAAGAGTATACAGTTGCCCAGGAATAAATGACTAATTTTTTCAAGTCTACTACCAAAGACTACAAAATTGTTTACAGAACGCTTACTGGTGATGGACTCTACTAACACCTCGACTAACTACCTCAGCTTTCCTTCGCAGCACAACCTTTTCTTCTCAGAGTTGTGACCTCCCAGAGAAGGGTATTCTCTCCCATGGAAGGCAATGAGAACAGTTCATAATTGGAATTGGTACTTCAATAAGTCGGACCCTCACATTGGTGCCAATCTCACAAGTAGCAGACACATTATTGTATATTGTCACTCACATCACACACCCCTAAATTTGTCTTCTCTTCTAGAACTGACCGCATCATTTCGAGGGTACCCACTAGATGGTACTAAGCTCCAAGTTCCTGAAGGCTACAGCGCTATAGTGGTAACGGAAGCTAAACGGCCACTTGCAGAAGATGCAGAGAGAAAATTTCAGGTAATATATTAATCACATTGAGAACACACCTGTACTTTTTCCATAGTCTATAACTCTAAGGCAACTCGGGCGTCGGAGGTCGATGAATGACCTCCGCCCCCCATGAGCGCAGGCCTGGGGGTGACAGGTGGAGCCGTCTGTCGCCCTGACAGAAGCAGACCGCGGCACGGCGCGCCTCGCGTGCCTCCCCGTTTCCGGGGACGAGTTGGGGACTCAGTAGTCACCACACCCGAGAAGAGGGCCAGATCGTAAGAGATGAGTCCTGAGTCGGGCGAGGTGCGAGGGATGTGCCTGTCAACCTCACCTTCGGCAACCAAAAACGACCCACAGGCGGCGTGCATTTTGGTCGGTTCGAGTCCGACCTAACTTCCACCGGCTCCGGTGGGGGGGTATCCGTGGGGATTTTGCGCACGTAAAAAAGAAAAAAAAAGTGTAGTAATTAAATAATACATTTTATGGAAATGTGGCATACAACCACGGCTTTTGAGCGTTTTTTTTTATGTAAGCATAATACCCCCACTACCGGAGGGGGAGGTTATGTCGGACTTGAACCGACTAAAACGCACGGCGCCTGTGTGGGCCGCTAGTTGCCGGAGGTGAGATTATCTGACACATATACCTCCCATATACCCGGCTGGCCCAGGACCCTCGATTATGACACGCTCTCTTAGGGTGTGGGGACCACAGAGTTCCCATCTCGTCCCTAGGAGGGATGCATTGCGCATCGCCGCCGCGGCCTGCTTCTGCTAGGGTGATAGGCGACTCCACCCGTCACCCCCAGGCCCGTAAGAGCATGTACTCCACACATGAACACAGACACTCGGCGGTGGCGCGCGTGGCGCGCCTCCCCGTTTCCGGGGACGAGTTGGGGACTCTGTAGTCCCCACACCCGAGAAGAGGGCCAGATCGTGAGAGATGGCCCTGGGTCAGCCGGGGTGCGAGGGATATGCCTGTCAACCTCACCTTCGGCAACCAAAGCGACCCACAGGCGGCGTGCGTTTTAGTCGGTTCGAGGCCGACATAACCTCCTTCACCGGCTCCGGTGGGGAGGTATCCGTGGGGAATTTACGCACGTAAAAAAAAAAAAGGAATACAGACACTTAAGAGGCCACTCAATGAAACTTAGTAAACCTCAGAATACCAGCAGCCCTAGGTATCACTTTCTGCCAAACCGAGTGCAATCGTGGAACTTCCTGCCAGAATCAGTAATAAGTTTTTATCTATAAACATTTTTTAAAATAGACTGGACGATCATTTAAATGTTAAAAACAAGTGTTTTAGGAGGTAGGACAGGGCGGTATTTCCGCCCAATTGAGCAGTCCGACTGGGGAAGTACCTCCGCCCTGCAGAATACCGCGGTTATAATAACTTCGTGTTGTGTTCCCAGCGGTGAGTAGGGTAGCCAGAGCTCATTGGAGAATTTGTGCTGTTAGTGGGATGACTACAGGCTTGTCCTGCTCTGTCCTCCACACTGCTGACGGCACAGAAACTCTGTGCTTACAGGCTCGGCACCGCGAGTGTGGGTTCTCTGGTGTTACACACGTCCATAGGCCACGGTAACCACTTTCCATCAGGTGGGCCGTGCGGTTGTCTGCCACCTAAGTGGTATAAAAAAAAAGTGCATCAGTGACGCATCAGCTATAAGCTGCTAGTGTATCAAACAATAATAATAATTGAATGGAACTTTTAATGCATTTACTATGCTAACTATTAGATATAACATTAAGATATAGCAATAGGATATAGGTGTGCACTGTGCGGTATGAAAGAAACTTCATCCCGCGCACACTTAAGATGTGGAATGACGTTCCTGCTGCGGTTTTCCCAAGCACCTACAATATGGGGTTCTTCAAGAGGTGCATCAGAAGGTTTCTTCATGGTCGGCATCGCGAGTGTAACATCCCTGGTGTTGCATACGTCCATAGGCCACGGTAACCACTTTCCATCAGGTGGGCCGTGTGATTGTCTGCCACCAAAGTGGTATAAAAAAAATATAGAAAAAGGTTCAAGCGGGATTTGAACCCGCGATCTTTCCCTTACAGGGGGAACGCTCTGACCACTAAGCCACAGAACCTTCGCCCGAAACCATCCAAATTCTTCTATACATATATCGGTCTTACGTGTGACGGTTAAGCGCCATCTACCGAGATTCGTATGAACTATCGGAACCAATGAATGATGTTGCAATCATTTTTAAACATTGATTTTTGATGACTCCGCTCAAACTATATTTGGATGGTTTGGGGCGAAAGTTTTGTGGCTTAGTGGTCAGAACGTTACTCCTGTAAGTGGGAGATCGCGGATTCGAATCCCCCTTGAACTGATTTAGTTTTTTTTCTATATTTTAATCGATCGGAATGATAATAATGTCGGTATTTAAAATATCATGGTCACTATACTTTTTTTTTATACCACTTAGTTGGCAGACAAGCACACGGCCCACCTGATGGGAAGCGGTTACCGTGGCCTATGGACGTATGCAACACCAGGGGTGTCACACTCGCGCTGCCGACCATGAAGAAACCTTCTGATGCCCCTCTTGAAGAACCCCATATTGTAGGCGCTTGGGAAAACCGCAGCAGGGAGGTCATTCCACAGCTTGAGTGTGCGTGGGATGAAGTTTCTTTCATACCGCACAGTGCGCACCGTCTCAGGTCGCAATGTGTGGAGATGAATTCCCTGCCTATGGCGAGAGGTGCGATGATAGAATGTAGCTACGGGCATCATGTCAAACAATTCATCCGAGCATAAACCATTGTATAGGCGGTAGAACACACACAGTGAGGCAAAATCCCTCCTAAGGCTAAGAGGTTCCACTCTACCTGTGAGTATGGTCGCTGTTGCAAGCACCATGATCATGGAGTCAACAGCGTTGCAACATGAGAAACTCAACAATACAACATGGTAAATATCTCGATAATAATAATAACACTTTCATTACTGCAGGTGGCAGGTGGCTTCAAGGAGTTTGTGAACTGGAATTGGGACAAAAAACCATCAAAAAATGACAATATTGTTCGAGCTCTGGACTGGATAGACATAAGTGAAGCGGTAAGTTATTGTGCTAACGCTGACAGGGTTTCCTTATAGACCAACTCGTATTCACAACTTATTGTGCTAAGTAAAATAGTAGACAGAGCTCACTAGAGAATTTGTGCTGTCAGTGGGATGACTAAAGGCTTGTCCTGCTTTGTCCTCTACACTGTCGGCACAGAACCTCTGTACTTACAGGGTCGGCAGCGCTAGTGTGGCTTCTCTGGTGTTACACACGTCCACTTTCCATCGGGTGGGCCGTGTGCTTGTCTGCTACCTAAGTAGTGTAAAAAAAAATAGATGAAAATATTTCCTTATGGCACAAACAAGGTCTTTGAACAGTGCGTCCTACCTGTCATGGTCATGACTTACGGTGCCGAAACGTGGACACTTACAGTGGGGCTGGTCCATAGCTTAAAAGTCGCGCAGCGGGCTATGGAGCGAGCTATGCTTGGAGTTTCTCTGAAGGATAGAATTCAGAACGAGGTTATCCGACAGAGAACTAAAGTTACCGACATAGGCCACAGAATAAGCAAGTTGAAGTGGCAGTGGGCTGGCCACGTTTGTCGAAGGACCGATGGCCGTTGGAGCAAAAGAGTCCTAGAGTGGAGACCGCGAGAAGGTAAACGGAAGGTAGGACGCCACCTAACCAGATGGACGGACGACCAGAAAAGGGTGGCTGGGACAGACTGGATGCGGAAGGCAGAGGATCGGATAAAATGGCACACATTGGGAGAGGCCTATGTTCAGCAGTGGACCGCGGTGGGCTAATTGATTGATTGATATGGCACAACTATGCAAAATTTGCTATTTAACATCAGACAGATATATACAGCCCAGACTCAGCCTCAGATGCATGGCTCGAGTCAACAATAGTGCCCGGAATCGGCAATAGACACCCCATATTACGTCGAACTGAAATCAATGATTGGTGAAATGTGGGCGTTATTTCACCTCTGCCTAACCCTCCGGGGATAAAGGCGTGATTATATGTATGTATGCAAAACAGCACAATGAGTTGTGCAATAAGGTATTCCCTTTAGCATAACTATTGTCCTGCTTTGTCTTCTACTGACGGCACAGAAACTCTGTACTTACAGGGTTGGCAGCGCGACTGTGACTCCTCTGGTGTTACAGACGTCCATAGGTCACGGTAACCACTTTCCATCAGGTGGGCCGTGTGCTTGTCTGCCAACTAAGTGGTATAAAAAAACCAGATACTTTGATTCAAACCTCTTTAGATAATTCATATGCTTAGTAATAATGCTTTCGATATTGCTTTTGGGTTGTGGAGCTGACATCCACGAACCCAAAAGATCATCTGAGATGGCAGTAGTTTCACGGAAAATATCGATGTTCAGCCAAAACCGCAGTTAGACTGGTAAAGCGGACCCCACACTCCGTGGTGAGAGCTTCGGATGCCACTGGGATTAACGCTAGGATGTAGAAGTCCTTTGGGAGAGGTTTATGTCCAGCAGTGGACTGGCTGATTCATAGTCTTTTTTTATACCACTTAGGTGGCAGACAAGCACACGGCCCACCTGATAGAAAGTGGTTACCGTGGCCTATGGACGTTTGTAACGCCTGACGCTGCCTCGCAATCTATTTATCTGCTTTTTTTTTACGTGCTCGAAATCCCCATGGATACCCCCCGGAGCCGGTGGAAGAGGTTATGTCGAACTCGAACCGACTAAATCGCACGCCGCCTGTGGGTCGTTTTTGCCGAAGGTGAGGTTGACAGGCATATCTCTCGCACCCCGGCCGACACAGGGTGGTTGCGCCGAAGTAGAAACTGTATTTTTGACACGGAAACACACTCCTTTTATACCCGTCCCCCCTTCCGCACTAACCATAGATGTGGCTTCCGTCCGCCATTTGTGAAATATAGACACTCAGTCTCGCTTTGAACTAGCCAGCGTGATGACGGACCGCGCTCGCGTCTCTCAAAAATGATTAATATTTGTTACATTTTACCGCTTCATAGACCTTTACCGATCGGATCGTGCCTCTCGTGTGTTCCTCAAGTGATCTAGTGATGCTGACGGCAGCTCCTGAGCAAGGAAGAGAAGATCCGTGTACCGGCTGCGATGAAAACACGTGTGTCGTGAAGGTTAGTGCATCCTCTCCTAATTTCTCGGGTTGCATTCATTGCTTGGATCACTCCCGCGGCAACCCGACCACCTGTCTTTTGTGTGTAAAGCGTCAATGGAACAGTTAGCTACTTCCCGCAATACAGTCCATTACCGCACTCGGCCACGCGCCACCATTTTTGGTCCTTCGAGCCGGATTCTTAGCCGTAGTTCGTATTTTGTTATTATTCTAATGGGAATAAGCGCATCGCACCTAAGTGCCTGGTTATTTTAGTAGAAAACCCCGCATCCAGACATTTAGGCTTAGAATTTGTTGTCCGTTCGCCGCTGGCTCGCATTGTACCTACCTAATACATAAATAGGTTAGGTAGCGTATCAACACTCAGTCGTAGTTTGCAATTTTCGCACCGCGCCTAATTACCTAGTTATTTTAGTAGAAAACCCCGCATCTAGGTATTTAGGCTTAGATCTTAGGTATACTAGACACCCTAGTGCATAGGCACAGTGTAATACCTAACGCATTTGGCTTTGTTTTATTTTTTTCAATTACGTTGCTCGCTCGCCGCTGGCTCGCGTCGTATTTGCCTGGTACCTGCGTGGGTAGACACGTGGTTGTACCTCATTCCAATTCATACGAAAGTATTTTAATTTGAATAGATATTACGCAATACTTAGTCCCTGAAATAATAGTTGAACCTAGACAGCGACCATCGCGTAGGTACGACCTTGTTGCTATGCGCGTTTGTTCAAGCGTGCATTCACAGTTGTAGGTACCTACCTATCTGCCGAGTGTCGCTCGCGCCGCCTCGCTGCTCTGTACCGCTAAGATTAAGTCATTTCATATTTGTTGTTTACCGCACTTTAGTTTGAGATTTAATTGTAAACATGTCCCCAAAGGTTGATAAGACCGGTAAGGTTCAATTGAAACTTTTATACGCTAAAAAAGAAATGATTTACTCTCGCGTACAATCGATTTATGATAATGCACTTAAAACCTCTGATTTGGTCATCAGAGATTCGTTCTTGTGTTCTATAGAAAACTTAGATAGTCTACGCGCGGATTTCGAAACCTTAGTACATGACATCAACGTTTTAGAGTTGAATTTGAATCCCGATTACTCAGTGAGTTATCAAGCCTTGTCGTCGTTTGACGATTTGTATTGTCGTATCAAACGCGTCGCTAGGAGTTTGGAGAAGCCGGCTGACCTACCCAACCCCACTCGCGACCGACCTAAGTTGCCACCAATTCAAATACCCGAGTTTGATGGTAACATTCGCAATTGGTGTCTATTTATAGATAGTTTTGAGAATACAATAGATAAGAACGATTCGTTGACAGATCACGAAAAGTTGCATTATCTCGTTGAAAAATTGACTGGTAAAGCTATAACCGTTTGCGCTGGAATTACGTTTAGTGCCGAGAATTATAATTTAATTTTAAATACTTTGAAAGCTAGGTATGAGGATAAAAGATCAGTAGCTAACGCCTATTTAGATCAGATGTTTGATTTGAAATCTATTGCGGCATGTAACGATCAAAACTTAGAGAAATTTCTAGATACTTTCGCGTCAGCTGTTCGCGCCGTAAAGAACCTAAAGATTGATGACCTCTGCGACTTCGTATTTTTGTATATGGGTTTAAGGAAATTAGATTCCGAAACCATTCGTTTGTTTGAGTCGGATCATCGCGGCAATAGAATTCCTAAGTTCGAAGACTTAGAAAGTTTTGTTCGCGAGCATATAAAAGTATTGCAGCGCTCTTCATCGAAACATGAAGGCGCGAAGATAGTTGTTGATTCTGCACGCAAAGTAGATGCGTCATCGAAGTCACTGAGGTCAACTCATACTTATGTTAGTACCGCACCAGCACGTGTACAGTCACCTGTTTGCTCTTTGTGTAGCACTCATCATTCGCAACTGTACAGGTGTCCTGGTTTTCTAAAATTGTCGCCTAGTGATCGTTATAAATTTGTTCGCGCTAATAATTTTTGTTTTAATTGTCTCGGTACTAAACACCGCGTTGTTTTATGTAATAGTAGAAATAGTTGTCGCAAATGTCAAGCGAGACACCACACTTTGCTTCATTTTGAGAATAGTAATGCCGCATCCAATGTGAGCACGGTTGGCTCGTCGAGCGGTGACACACGGCAGCCTGCGCCGCAGCCGCAGCCCGCGCTCGCGCGCGCTCCGGCCCGCCCGGTGACCGCCGCGGATGACGTCACCTTGTGTTCGTTCTCCGCTAGTGCTGCACTCACTACTGTGTGTCTTGCGACCGCTCGCGTTGTTATTGTTGATGCATTAGGTAAGCCGCGCATTGTTCGAGCGCTGTTAGATGGCGCTTCGCAAAGTAATTTTATTACTCAAGATTGTTGTCGGCGTCTTGGTTTCAATGTTGATAAGCGTTCAACCCGCTCAGTGGTGAAGGGTTTTGGAAGCTTACAGTCAGCTGTTCGTGGCACCGTTAAAACAAGGTTTAGATCTCGTTTTAATAATAATATTTGGTTTGACATGGATTCGCTCGTTATAGATAGAATAGCTGAACAGTTGCCTACCGTCCCGGTTGACACGTCTTTATTAACGAAATTTAAAGGCTTGCCTTTAGCAGATGAGACTTACGCTGTTCCTGGAGTCGTCGATATATTGATCGGCGCTTCGATTCTCCTGCACCTCCAGTTATCACGTAAGGTTCAAGGGGGACCGACGTACCCCGCTCCGCACGCACTGGAAACAGTTCTTGGTTTTGTTATAATTGGTTCCGCACCCGCTTCTATGGATAGTCTTAGTCACTCGACTGCTTCGTTCTGTTGCACCGTCGAGCCGCCACTGGAGTCTACCATCCGCAAGTTTTCGCTCGGTGGCTCCCGTGTATCCGCTGAAAAACGCTTTCTTTGTTTGGAACGAAAGATGCAGGCGTCCCCAAAGTCGAAGCGGGCCTATGATGAGGTTGTTAACGAATATTTAGATAAAGGTTACATCTCACCTGCGCCTGCGGACACTGGCGGGACCCAGCCTTCGTACATTATCCCGCACCGCGGAGTTATTAGAGAAGATAAGCTTACTACTAAAACTCCGTGTAGTTTTGGATGGCAGTGCTAAGACTAGCACTTCCGTGTCGCTTAATGACATAATTGTAAATTTTCGCATTAATATTAGTAATTTTTAGCTTTTAGGACTCAACAGTCGCTTTGTGTTGGGCCCACTCTTCGCCCCATCGTTGGGACACATTCGTCGCTAATAGAGTGGCAAAAATTCAATCTGAATTGGCGCCACATAATCTCTTTCACGTTGCTGGCACCGACAACCCAGCCGATTGTCTCTCTCGTGGATTGCTTCCTTCGCAAATTTTAGATCACCCGTTATGGTTTAGTGGACCGTCCTGGATTCATGCCGCGTTAGATGGGTGGCCAGTTAGTCAATTCAATCCCACTACGGTTTCCGAACCACCCGAGGAGAAGAAGCACTCGCTTGTTGTATCGGTCCCACGTGAAGAGACCCTTATTTTGTTGTTGGCTAATCGCGTCTCGTCTTGGTCGAGACTGTTGCGTTGTGTTGTTTGTTCGCCTCTGCCCGCTGCCTAGCCAGCAGTAGGCACGAGCTCCAATCTAGGTTTATATTTTAGTTGTTATTTCCCAAACCTAGATTTAGATTAGACTTTAGATTTGTTTCGCATTTGTCGTTTCGAAGGTAACCCTTCAAGCCGGGGGGAATGGTTGCGCCGAAGTAGAAACTGTATTTTTGACACGGAAACACACTCCTTTTATACCCGTCCCCCCTTCCGCACTAACCATAGATGTGGCTTCCGTCCGCCATTTGTGAAATATAGACACTCAGTCTCGCTTTGAACTAGCCAGCGTGATGACGGACCGCGCTCGCGTCTCTCAAAAATGATTAATATTTGTTACATTTTACCGCTTCATAGACCTTTACCGATCGGATCGTGCCTCTCGTGTGTTCCTCAAGTGATCTAGTGATGCTGACGGCAGCTCCTGAGCAAGGAAGAGAAGATCCGTGTACCGGCTGCGATGAAAACACGTGTGTCGTGAAGGTTAGTGCATCCTCTCCTAATTTCTCGGGTTGCATTCATTGCTTGGATCACTCCCGCGGCAACCCGACCACCTGTCTTTTGTGTGTAAAGCGTCAATGGAACAGTTAGCTACTTCCCGCAATACAGTCCATTACCGCACTCGGCCACGCGCCACCACAGGGCATCTCTCACGATCTGGTCCTCTCCTCGAGTGTAGGGACTACAGAGTCCCCGACTCGTCCCCGTGTGAGGCGCGAGAGACCTTTTGCCAGGGTGACAGGCGGCTCCACCAGTCACCCCCAGGCCTGTGCTTATGGGGGGCGGAGGTCGTTCACAGACCTCTGACGCCCGAGTTGCCTTCGTACGCAGGCAGCTTCGTTTGGATTATCTATTTATCTGCTAGCTAGATCAAGTGATCCTTATTTACCCCCATTTACCAATATTTTTCTTTTTTCGTTTCAGATACATGGAGACTGACACCACATAGGAATAAATAATGATAAATGAAATAAGAATAAAAAAATGTTTTTAATTTATTCATTTTTTTTTATACCACTTAGGTGGCAGACAAGCACACGGCCCACCCGATGGGAAGCGGTTACCGTGGCCTATGGACGTATGCAACACCAGGGGTGTCACATTCGCGCTGCCGACCATGAAGAAACCTTCTGATGCCCCTCTTGAAGAACCCCATATTGTAGGCGCTTGGGAAAACCGTAGCAGGGAGGTCATTCCACAGCTTGAGTGTGCGTGGGATGAAGTTTCTTTCATACCACACAGTGCGCACCGTCTCAGGTCGCAGTGTGTGAGGATGAATTCCCTGCCTATGGCGAGAGGTGCGATGATAGAATGTAGCTACGGGCATCATGTCAAACAATTCATCTGAGCACAAACCATTGTATAGGCGGTAGAACACACACAATGAGGCAAAATCCCTCCTAAGGCTAAGAGGTTCCACACTACCTGTGAGTATGGGATTGTCAACCAGCCTCAATGCCCGGCTTTGCACTGAGTCGAAGGGATCAAGCTGGTATGCAGGTGCTCCAGCAAAAAGGTGACAGCAGTACTCCATGTGAGGCCGGACCTGTGCTTTATAAAGAAGGAGTTGCTGCCCCGCAGTGAAGTACTGCTTCGCCCTGTTGAGCACTCCGAGTTTTCTTGATGCCAACTTAACCTTGTCCTGCAAATGACTTCGGTATTGGACGTCCCTGGAGATATCGACACCAAGGATCCCGATACTCGAGGAAATGGTAAGCGGTGTGCCCAGGAATTGCGGCGCCACAATAATTGGGGTTTTCTTAGCGGTGAATACACATACTTGTGTCTTAGTGGGGTTGAATTGGACTAGGTTTAGGACGACCCCAATCGGATACTCCAGAGAGAGTAGTCTCGATTTTAGACACAAGTTGTTCGCGACTCTTCTCCACCTCGTACTGAGGGATATTTGCACGGCCCGTGTAACACGTGTCTCCGGTACTGTCGTCCGCATAACAATGAATGGAGCCATCAGACAGCATGTCATTGATATGCAGCAGAAACAGCGTCGGAGACAACACGGAGCCTTGTGGGACACCAGCGTTTATGTTCATGCGGTCCGAGCAGCTGCCGTCGACGACGGCTTGGATGCTTCTGTTGGACAAAAAGCTGGAGATCCATTCGCACAGTCCCTCGGGGAGTCCATAATATGGCAACTTCGGAAGAAGACCTCTGTGCCAGACCCGATCGAAGGCCTTCGCTATATCGAGGCTGACCGCTAGTGCCTCACCCCGACTCTCGATGGCCTGCGCCCACCGGTTTGTGAGATACACAAGAAGGTCACCGGTAGAGCGACGGTGGCGAAAGCCGTACTGACGATCGCTCAGTAGATCGTTTCCCTCAAGGTATCTCAGGAGCTGTGTATTAATAACACGCTCCATTACCTTCGAGAGAAGGGAGGTGATAGCGATTGGCCTGTAATTGGTCGGATCTGTCCTGTCACCTTTCTTAGGTACAGGGTGCACGAATGCGGTCTTCCACGAGGTCGGGACCCGCCTTGCGGAGTATGAGAGTGCGAAAAGACGTGTAAGTACAGGGCACAGCTCGGGGGCACAGTGCTTAAGCACCATCGCCGGTATACCGTCGGGCCCACTCGACTTCCGAACATCTAGGGACTTAAGCGTTGCGTGATTTTAACTTCAGTCATGGAAGCACCACAACTGGGGATACTGGCAACATTACATGTTGCGACTGCCACACCGCGGCCAAAGGATTTATGTCTTGGCGCGTACTCTACAAGCAAGCGGGCTGTTGTATCTGCCAATCCCGGAGGCACATACATACATATAATCACGCCTTTATCCCCGGAGGCTTAGGCAGACGTGAATTAACACCCACATTTCACCAATCATTGAATTCGTTGGTGAGCCTATTGTCGTCTTCCGGGTATTATTGTTGACTCAAGCCATGCATCTGAGACTGAGTCTGGGCTGTATATCCCTATCCCTTAGTCGCCTTGTACGACACCGCATGGAAAGAGATGGGGTGGTCCAAATTCTACTCTGCCGGGAACCACGACGCGGACATAGGCGTGAGTGTATGTAAGTAAAACAAGATTTAATAACAATTGTAAGTAGTTTATTTCAATATAGTAATATTTTACAACTAAATTGCTTTTTCCTTAGTTCCTATAGCAAAATTCAGTGAAAAATGTGCTATTCGAGTGCGGATACAGGAGGGGCAAAGGGAGAATCTTTCTCTCAACTTTTTTTTTCATCTAGGACACCCCCAACCAGACTTTACCTCGCCTCATGGTAAGCTAAAGGCAAAGTCTTAGAAAAGAGGGTCACCATTACAGACATTAAGTAATGTTACAATGGTGGCACTCAACTTGGCGGCCTCATCATGTGCTGTAAAAAGGAAATACGTGAGCTGATAATTAATTCCAGGTACAGTACCCTTTTTTACACGCGGCGGGGGTAGTTATATTGTTCTAGAACCGACCAAAACCACACGTCGTCTTCGTTCATCTATTGCTTTTGATATGGCAAGCCAGAAAGAAGAGTGATTTTGTATAGTGTTATTTATTCATATATCACAATCGAACCTGGACTGCCGCTGCCTCAAGAGCAAGCAATGCTCAAGAAGGACCCAGCAGATGCCTCCATGTGCGCGGGCTTAGGACTGATAGGTAGAACCACCTGTCACTCTATCCGAAGCAGGTCGGGGACAATAAGGAGACACTGGTTCCGAGGTCGCCATCTTGAAACAGGAGATGGCCCTGGGTCAGCAGGTGCGAGGAATATGCTTTATAGACACCTTACACTCGGGCATTTGAGGATTCGACACGGGCGTGCAGTTTTCGTCGGTAAAAATCCGATATAACCGCCCTCGCCGGGCGGCGGGGGGTGTAACCGGGTAGTTTTCAAACTAATATGCATAAAATCCTGTATCCGCGTCTGATCTAACCCCTCGTTTTCACAAAAAAACAAGATGTAAGTACTTAAACTTGTTTGATCCAAAACTTGTAGAACACTTGTCAAAACATAATTAGGTATTTTACTGACCAAGTAATACTTTAGTAATACTATTTAATAAAGAAACTTGTATAAAATAATTAATTAGTGACGTCATAATATTTAAATACTCAAATCATTTACTATTATAGGTAGAGTGGATAATTAAATTTTATTTTTTTATCGGACACGTCAATTAGCCTTCTCCTCGCCCAACGGAAAGCTGAAAGCAAAGTCTCAGAAAAGAGGGTCACATTACTAACATATACCATGTTACAATGGGGACAATCATCTTGACGGCCTCATTATATGCTTTTTCACGCCTCGCTTAAAGGACCCGGGACTGTAGGAAGAAGGAAACACGAGCTGATAATGAATTCCAGGTCTTAATGGTGCAACAAATAAAAGAGTCTGCGAACTGCTTGGTTCTTAATCGGATATTCTGCACCGTGTGAGGGTGACATCTAAGCCCTGCCCATTTTGTCCCGTGTAGGAAAGGGTAAATAAAAATGATAAAATAAGAACGAAGGAATATACCAGATACCTTTTCGTTCACATAGTCCAGATACCTTTTCGTTCACATAGTATGTATAGCCAACAAGTTGTATACAAGTATAAATGCGATCACACTGAAGTTTGTGACATGTTGCAACTTGTCACATACATGTTTTAAACCTTGGTGCAAACGAGAGGTTAGTTATATATGTATTGCACAGCTACAGATCAAAGCTAGTCTCGTATTAATGCTAAGTTTAAAACACACGAATATATTCTTGACAGCCATTTTTATTGTTGAATGTGAGTTTAACAAAAAAATTACTCCATTTGGTTAGGTATTTGACAAAAGGTAAACATCAGTATCAAAAACAACCGGGAACAAGCCAAAACAAAATCGCGAGTGGATACAGTAAGCATCGTGAGTCGAGAACGTGATCGAGATCGGGTTCGAGTTTGTAGTGAGAGTGAAACCAATAGTAGTACAGATACGCGTAGTAAAAGAACTCGAAAAAGGGTAGATCGATATAATTACTCCTAGAAAAAACTTTTTCTCTGTTCACCGCCACTACTCCAGTTCCTCCGTGATCATGGTGCTTACAACAGCGCCGAAATATCGGAAACTCAAAACAATGCAATATGGTAAATATCCCGATTATTTTGATACTGATGTGAGTGACCATGATAGTTTAAATTCCTATAAAAAGGTGAACAATCTTGATATGTCTTTCACTATTTTTCGCATTCGACGTTCAGTATTCGACGTTTTTCAACACACTTGCGAAGAAAAGAATACTAAAATAAATATTTACCCTTGTAAGCTTTCCATAACGTTAAAGACTTCGCATCTTATATCGGGCGGTGAACAGCGTAAATCATTTTCTTCATAACTAGTATATACTTGTACACAATTTAATTGATAATTAACTTTAAGTTCAACAGTGAAAACGAGTTGAGAATTATTTTCGCAATGGCGGGAAAAAATTAATAGTTTTACTATGCGCGCCCATCTAGCATAGACCATAGACTAAAAGAATGAGCTTTCTTTTTTTTTCGGAACGTAATAATAAATAAGAATTTAAAGTTTTAACAGAGAAAACATATGTTATATTTGAGTGAAAGTTTTGTTTATTAACAAGTTGAAAAAATGTATTTAAATACTAAGTATGAAATTAACTATCAATTTATTTGTATTTATTTTGAACACATTTTTTTGTATCGAAACTTTTTTAAGACCTGTGTATATTTTTTTTTTTAAATTACAGTAAGTCTGTACTTGCTGTAATTTGAAAAAAAAAAGTATAAAGTAAGGAAAAGTTACCATTTTATACCTAATTGCGGTGAAATTAGAGTCACTTTATCAGCAAATGTGTTGAAAAAAAAAACCTACTACTCACATAAATATAATATTTGTTTAACATGTGTTTGTGCGAAAAGGACAACAAGATTACTTACCTTAAGTTTCTAACCTAACGGAGTAGTTAATATTGTCCTATAGTATTATATAGGTATTAACATTGATGATGTTTCACATACATAAAATTACGGAATAAGGTGATTGTTATGAAAAATGATTGAAACAGTCAATCAGTCAACAAAACTACTTTTTTTATTTAGGCTGAAAATGACAATACATGCCACTGACTTCGTTGACAGGTCATTCACTGTCAAGGTTGTGCGCTTAAGTAATGCTCGTGAAGGAGGAGGTGGGGCGGGAGCAGCATCAGGAGCGTCGAAGGATCGCAAGCCAAACTGCCCGCGTACGAAGGCAACTCGGGCGTCGGAGGTCGATGAACGACCATCGCCCCCATGAGCGCAGGCCTGGGGGTGACGGGTGGAGACGCCTATGAGCTTGGCACTCTGGAGACTGTGGTCCCCACACCCGAGAAGAGGGCCAGATCGAGAGAGATGGCCCTGGGTCAGCCGGGGTGCGAGGGATATGGCTGTTAACCACACATTCGGGAACCAAAAACAACTCACAGGCTTCGTGCGTTTTGGTCGGTCCGAGTCTGACATAACCTCTCCCACAGGCTCCGGTATCCGTGGGGATTTTTCGCAGGTAAAATAAATAAAAAGGCTGTGCGCTTGTGGAATGAGTTCGTATGAGTATCGGTAGATGGCTCTCACCGTTCGCTGTAAGACGGATATATATAGGAAGATTTGGATGATTATAGAAGGCAGGGTTCGGTGGGTCAATGGTCAGAGTATTGGCCCTGTATGGGAAAGATCGCGGGTTTGAATCCCGCGTGAACTGATTTTTTTACCTATAGCATATTAAATGCTTTGAAAGTTAAAAAGTAGTTTTATTTCAATGAATGACTTTCGCACAAACTTCAGACAGTACTAAAGTGATGATTATCCATAATCAAAATTAAGAAACGTAATTATGTTCGTCTTAAATGATACAAAACAAAAGATATTTAAAACAAAATAATAGAAAGAAAAAAAAAACAAAAAATATTCATTCTGACATTGCCTAAAAAAAAGTTTGAACTTAAATATTACTTCAAAATACAAATTGAACACTCGCCTTAACGTAAATAAATACATTCCTTTTTATAAAAAAAAGTTTTAATACTCTTATAAGTTGAAAATGCAACTTTATATACTAATTATTATATTTATTTGCATTTATAAGAACATCTAGATAACAGGCATATTGAGTATTTTAAATTTTATTTACTTTAAGTAATTAAATGCAAAAAATCAGGTTTAGTCCAGAAAATGAAATTGAATGATATAACGATGCTTATTATATTATCCTTATTTAATTTTTTTGTATGTTTCATACAAAAACATGTCGTTTAAATCCGGACGTGTCCGGAATTATACGACATTTTTTTGTATGCAATGGACGTGTCCGGAGTTATACGACATGTTTTTGTATGGATCTAATTCCCGAGAGAAACCGAGGCTCTAGCGGGGATTGTGTTGTAACAATTTACGCTTGGAGGCCCAAGATATTATGTCACGAGAAATACTTTTTAGTGCTCATTTTGAGCATATCTTAGGTCTAGGATATATTCCCGAGAAATAAGATATATTCCCGAGAAATAAGATAAATTCCCGAGAAATAAGATATATTCCCGAGAAATACTTTTTAGTGCTTATTTTGGACATATCTTAAGTCCAAGATATTATGTTCCGAGAAATACTTTTTAGTGCTCATTTTGGGCATATCTTAGGTCTAAGATATATTCCCGAGAAATACTTTATAGTGCTCATTTTGGGCTTATCTTACGTCCAAAGATATAAGTGCCGAGAAATACTTTTTAGTGCTCATTTTGGGCATATCTTCTTAGGTCCCGAGATATACTTTATAGAGCTCATTTTAAGCATATCCCACGTCTAATAAATATTGTCCCGAGAAATACTTTTTAGTGCTCATTTTGGGCATATCTTAGGTCTAAGATATATTCCCGAGAAATTGTAATTTGTAATGGTCTGGGTGTTTCTATGTATAATATGTAAGTTTTTACAAAAAAAAAAGTATCTAAGTATGTTTATCCGCATTCTAGATCCCATAACACAAGCTAGTTAAGCTATGCTTACCAGGGGTCTAGATAGCGTTGTGTAGAATGTCGTGGAATATGGAATATCCGTCTTACGGCGACAAAAATCAATGTTTAAAAATTATTGTAATGTCATTCATTAGTATCGGTAGATGGCGCCCACAGTTGTGGATTTGGACGATTTCAGACAAGGTACTGTGGCTCAGTGGTCAGAGCATTTCCCCTTTTTTTTTTTTTACGTGCGCAAAATCCCCACGGATACCTCCCCACCGGAGCCGGTGGAGGAGGTTATGTCGGACACGAACCGACTAAAACGCACGCCGCCTGTGGGTCGTTTTGGTTGCCGAAGGTGAGGTTGACAGGCATATCCCTCGCACCCCGGCCGACCCAGGGCCATCTCTCACGATCTGGCCCTCTTCTCGGGTGTGGGGACTACAGAGTCCCCAACTCGTCCCTGGAAACGGGGAGGCGCGCCACGCGCGCCACCGCCGCGGCCTTCTTCTGCCAGGGTGATAGGCGGCTTCACCTGTCACCCCCAGGCCGAGAGCATTTCCCCTGTAAGGGAAAGATAGCGGGTTCGTATCTCACCTGAACTGATTCAAATTTTTTTTCTGTCTTAATCGATTTCATTCAATATCATTAAAGTATTCTAAACTCTAATCTCCTCCAATCTCTTCCTCATTTGGTTCTTAATCTCCATTCTTCTCATATATTCTTTTTTGCTAATCATTATCGCTCTAGTAAATTTTTTGCTAACATTTTTCCTACTTTTACCGATATTTTTTTGTACCGGTTCACTTTCGGCATGTACCGGTTCTTTTTCGGTACGTACCGGTTCTTTTTCGGTTACTACCGGTACGACTTCCGTATTAACCGGTTCGTTCGTTGATAAACAATGTACACCAAAATGTAAGTCGTCCCGATTTTCTAAGTCAGCGAAATCATTGACATTTTCTCGACTCATTTTGTTGAAAATCTTTAAAAATTGCCAGAATTCTATATCACCGCCTTTGATATTAGATTTATAAAATTCAATCAATTGTTTATCACATTTATGTTTATTTTTGACCGGTTGCGGCGACGCGAATCGGTTATCTGATGGTAGTGATATTTTAACCGGTATTTCTCGCACCGGTTTTTTGAAAACTTTATTACTTTTTTTACTTTTACGCCTTAGCGTTTTGTACTCGATATGCCTGTTGATCCATTTTTTTGGTTTAAACGCCTTTGGATTGACTTCGTGTTTTCTATTATGCAGTTTGAGCGCAGCCAAAGTCTGGCAAATCTTTTCACAACCCCCACATGGGTACAACATCTTGACTCCCCGCCTTTTAGCCAAATAACTAAGCTTTTTAATCCTATCCACGTAACTATCACCTTCTATTTTTAAATTTGAATACTCTTCTTCAGTAAACTCCGGCAATAGATACTGGTCGTTTAACTTCACAGCTTGTTTTTCAACTACCCACTCTTTACCTTTTTTTACCAATTTAGTTTTACCGAAAAATAGATTTTTATTTTGACGTATTTTTTCATCGTTTTTCATACAAGCGATTTTATTAAGGTTACTAATACTTGGTATGATTTCTAATTCCCGGTCGTTATTTAGTTCAAGGACATATTTTGATCCATCAGAGTTCTTTTTCTCGGTAATATGTCCGTATGCGTAGCTGATGTTGATCTTGTGAGCGAGTTCGACGTGTCTTTTTATGTTTAAATTGGTGACATAGCCGCAGAAGGGACATTTTTTGAGCATTTTCTCGTTGCAAACGTCGAAGTGTTCACTGCAGTGCATTTTAAGGTCGTTTTTCGTTTTGAAGATCTGAAAAAATGCAAATATATGATCAAAGTGTTAGACGCAAACAGCCCACTGATATAGAAAAGAAGTGACACAAAATCAGGACAAGCTCTGGCTACCCAACTCACCGCCGGGAATACAACACGAGGTTATTATAGCCGTGGTATTATGTGGGATGGAGGTACTTCCCCCCAGTCGGACTGCTCAATTGGGACGGAAATGCCGTCGTGTCCTAACTCCTATAAATAACTTGCTTAACTTCCTCTTCAAATGCACGTAGGACGTCTTGGCTAGTGTTCCTTAACCTTAAAATGTGCTAATCTATTTAATTATTACTTACCCACGAGTCCTTACACTAGACAAGAGTCAGAATATCCTAGATTACACTTACCTTCGCAGGCCTGGGGGTGACAGGTGGAGCCGCCTGTCACCCTGGCAGAAGCAGGCCGCGGTGGCGGCGCGCCTCCCCGTTTCCGGAGACGAGTTGGGGACTCTATAGTCCCCACACCCGAGAAGAGGGCCAGATCGTGAGAGATGGCCCTGGGTCGGCCGGGGTGCGAGAGATATGCCTGTCAACCTCACCTTCGGCAACCAAAGCGACCCACAGGCGGCGTGCGTTTTAGTCGGTTCGAGTCCGACATAACCTCTTCCACCGGCTCCGGTGGGGGGTATCCGTGGGGACTTTGCGCACGTAAAAAAAAAAAAAAGATTACACTTACCTTAAAACATATGTAGCACTCATGTCCATCAAACGTGATTTTCCCATTTTTATTAGAACTCTCTCTATCATCACACATATTATCACTATCTTTATCACATCTCACTGCTTTCCGATTCCTTAGCTTGTTCTTTCTATTCCTAGTGATACGTTGTGCGATTGGAATATCATATATTGTATCATCATCACCAATTTTGTTCTTTTCTTGGTCAAATTCTGTGATATCTGATGTGATGTTATCAGGTTCGGTATTTGGTGATGTATCGTTGATAGATTTATCATTTTGTGATGTATCATTGTTGTGATTTTCATTTTGTGATGTATCATTATCGTTTTGTGAGTTTTCGGTAACAGGTTTACTATGTAATGATTCATTATTAGATAAATGATTTTGTGATACATGATTGGCAAGTTGATCATTTGTTAGCGAGCTAGTATTCTCATTCTGTAAGCTATCACTTGTATCGCTATGTGATAATACATTATCATTTTGTAATTTATCACTTTCATTTTCAACTTCACCATTTTGTACTGTATCATTACTAGAGCTATGATTTTGTGATGTATCATCGACAGTTTTATTTCGTAATCTGTTTAGCGGTTGGTCGTCTTGTGACGAGTCATTATCAGACGTATCATTGTGATTGGTTGTGATGTTATTTGGTAGTGAATTATTATCTTGAATGGTGGCCGATTTTTTGAAGTATGTTATCTTCTTTGGTTCTGAAATATTATTAAGAAGAGATGGTTTAAATTATTTCAATCTTTGATATTGCTATTTGTGAATTTTACTATTTGTTGATCGTGGTATCAGCTATACTCTGGTCAATATACAAATCTGAGGCTATAATAGAACAAGTACCCTCCCTCACGCCTATGCTTTGGTTTATATTAACCGGATTAACTAGTAGTAAATATATTTATTTCACTCGTAATGAATAGTTAGAAAGGAACATTATGCGAAAGGAACATTGTGTGTTAAGGGATATTATGAAAAAGTCACATTATGCGAGAGGGAATTGCGAAAGGGATTTTGTACGAAAAGGACATTGCGAAAACATATGCGAAATCAATATGATGTGAAATGGACATTTTGTGAAAGGGGGATTATTTTTTATTTACATTTATTTATTTAAGCTTCATGTACACTGTACACAGGTGGACTTAATGCAACAGCCATTCTCTACTAGTCAACTTTATAGGTGGCGCTGAGAATAACAAAGTAGGTGCATTATGACTACTACTACATAATAAATACTACATTATAGTAGATACTAGTATACGCATACATATATAAAGTATATAGTAATACATAGATATATAAATTAAATTATGCGAAAGAAACATTACGCAATCTAGACATGTAGCAAAAGGGACATTATGCGGAAAGGACACTGTGCGAAAGGTACATTACGCAACCTGGACATGTTGTAAAAAAGACAATATGCGAAAGGAACAATATGGAATTAAAAGGGACATTACGCAACCTAGAAATGTTGTGAAAAAGACATTATGCGAAAGGAACATTAAGGAATTTAAAGGGACATTACGCAACCTAGACATGTTGTGAAAAAGACATTATGCGAAAGGAACATTATGGAATTAAAAGGGACATTACGCAACCTAGACATGTTGTGAAAAAGAGATTATGCAAAAGGAACATTATGGAATTAAAATCGACATTACGTAACCCAGACATATTGTGAAAAGAACATTACGCGAAAGGAACATTATGAGAAAAGAACATTATGCGAAAGGGACATTATGCGAAAAGGACATTGTGCGAAAGGAACATTATGCGAAAGGAACATTATGCGAAAAGAACATTATGCGAAAAGAACATTATGCTAAAGGGAAATTATCACTGACCTGCGGCGCGCGCGGCGCGCACGCGCTCGTTGTAGGCGCGCCGCGCGGCGTCGAGTGCGTCGGCGCGGCGGCGCGCGCGGCTGGCCGCCAGCAGGCGCGCCACGGAGCGCTTCACGGACGCTACTTTGCGCTTGTCCACCTTTACCATCTTTTTCTTTGGAAGCTCTTAAAAAAGAAATATATAGGTCTTAGGATGGGTGACCATTCTTTTCTTTTTAACCCCCAACGCGATAACGACGGGTTGTTATAAGTTTAACGTGTCCGATATATGTGTGTGCATGTGCGTGTGTATGTGTGCGTGTGTGTGTCTGTAGCATGGTAGCTCTTGAACGTATGAACCTAGATAAATAACGGCGAACGCAATTATTTATAAAAAAATATTTATTTAATAAAAAGTGTTTGCGAAAACAAGTCTAAGAACAATAATGGGTACTATAACGGCCACTCCCCCTCCACAAGCACCTATACACTATTGATGTCACGGATAGTCCTCTTTTGCAGGGGATGTTTTGCTGCCGAGGAAACGGCCGCCCACGTAATACTGAAATGCGAGGCTGTAGCCTACCACCGATTACAAATCCATTACAGTGAAGTCGCTCCGCGAAGCCTGTGGAGCCCCCAGTAAGATTCTGCGCTTCTGGGCGGAGCTAGGCTGGCCACTCTAGCCAGTACTCTGCACGCACAATGGCCCAAAAGAGAGGCTAAGTGCGGAGAAGGGAGTCCCGTTCCATTCCATTCCAAGTGTTCACGTGAGTTAGTGTGTTACAAGACTAATTTACATATTTAATATTTTTATAATCAAAACTATGATGAAATCGTCGCGTCGGCAATCCTGCAGGACGGCAGATTGCCTAGCTACCCATTAGATTTTTTTTCTTTTTGAAAGGTATATTAAACGGGAGTGTTCTTAGCTATGTTTGAAAAATATCGGTCCAAAATGGCCGCCGCTACAAAAAGACAGAGTACATATTTTTTCTCAACTCCCTCAATATGGGTATCAAATGAAAGGGCTTGACTAATAGATCAATTTAAAAAGTATAAAATAAAAATTAAATTAATTATTTTAAAAACCTCCCGTCACAATAAACAACCCCCAAAAAGTCGAAAATAATGATGTTAGTAATAAATAATAGTTTGCTGCCAGCCTTCTGGGTACATTACCGGTCGGTGATGATGCGGAGGAATTTCATGACGCATTATGTATGTATGTAATTTTAATTATAATTTTATTTTAGTGTATTTTAGTAGGTACCTAATAATAGTTTTTAGTTTTAAATTTCACTTAGTCATTGTAACTGTTATGATATTAAAGATTGTAATTGTATAGAAAAAAATATATTTTAGTTAGCCCTATAATTTTGATATACCTAATAATATATATTTTGATTCAAGGGTTGTCATTTTCGGGGGGACCTTGGATCGTTCCGATAATATGACGTAGTGCTCTACCAGTTAGCGTCCCCCGATATGACAAGGCTTATCAACAAGTACAACCACTTATAAATTTAACTTTTTAACCTAATGCAATGATTAATGGTGAGTGTGCTAGTGTGTGCTGCGCGCACGTGAGTGAGTGGGTGAGCGAGTGAGTACGGATGTTATGTGTCTGTGTGTGTGCGCGTCAAGTGAGTATGAGTGAATGAGTATGAGTGAGTGAGAGAGTATGAGTGAGTATGAGTGAGTGAGTGAGTATGAGTGATTGAGTGAGTATGAGTGAGTGAGTGAGAATGAGTGAGTGCGTATGAGTGAGTGAGAGTGAGTGAGTATGAGTGAGTGAGTATGAGTGAGTGAGTATTAGTGAGTGAGTATGAGTGAGTGAGTATGAGTGAATGTTTTTTTTTTACGTGCGCAATTTCCCCCGGATACCTCCCCACCGGAGCCGGAGGGAGAGGTTATGTCGGACTCGAACCGACTAAAACGCACGCCGCCTGCGGGTCGCTTCGGTTGCCGAAGGTGAGGTTGACAGGCATATCCCTCGCACCCCGGCCGACCCAGGGCCATCTCTCACGATCTGGCCCTCTTCTCGGGTGTGGGGACTACAGAGTCCCTAACTCGTTCCCGGTAAACTGGGTGGCGCGCCAGGCGCGCCACCGCCGCGGCCTGCTTCTGCTGGGTGACAGGCGGCTCCACCTGTCATCCCCAGGCCGGCGCTCATGGGGGGCGGAGGTCGTAAAGTGAATGTTTATAAATAGTGTATGTAAAAAACATATAATATTTTTTATACTTATAGTACATTAATATAAATATTAATACCACGAACCTTTCGGTTTGGGTGTGCTCAACACCTGCTGCAGGAAGAACTCATCGAAGGAGGTCTCCGGGACCTCCTGCTTCCCTCTCTCCAGTAAACTCCTAGAGATATCCTCCTCTAGAACCTTCTCGGAGTACGCTAGGGTTGTCTCTGCATCCACGTACTCCGGTTCTGGTATATTGGCTGTCAAAGAAATTAAAAAAATAACCATTACTTCATATATCTTATATTGGTAAGTAATCACCGCGGTAGCCTAGTGGTATGGGTAATGGACTGCTGAGACGAGGTCTCGGGTTCGTTCCAAGGTTTTACCATGGCACACACCAATGACTTTTCGATGCTTTTCGAAGTTATGTGTGTATTTATCGCAGGTTTATAAGTGCCGGGTTAATGGCAATAGGCTCGCCACCTATTACATTGGGACCTAAATATTATGAAAGGAGGTAGAACACGGCGGTATTTCCGCCCAATTGAGCAGTCCGACTGGGGAAGTACCTCCGCCCTACAGAATGCCGCGGTTATAATAACTTCGTGTTGTGTTACCAGCTGTGAGTAGGGTATCCAGAGCTCACTGAAGAATTTGTACTGTCAGTGGGAAGACTAAAGGCCTGTCCTGCTTTGTCTTCTACTGACGGCACAGAAACTCTGTACTTACAGGGATGGCAGCACGACTGTAACTCCTCTGGTGTTACAGACGTCCATAGGCCACGGTAACCACTTTCCATCAAGTGGGCCGTGGGCATGTCTGCCACGTAAATGGTGTAAAAAAAAAATAACAAACTGGCGAAATGTGGGTACTAGCACCTCTGCCTACCCCTTCGGGGATATAGGCGAGAGTTTATTTATTTATTTATTTATTTAGATTTACCAACATTTGTTTACACTGTTACAAGCTACAGAAATTACATTAAGTTAGATATGAATCGAGTGTGACAAATAATTATAGGTAAATACTACATGCTATATAAAACTAGGTACTGATATATATATAGTTTATGTTATGTTATGGTAAGTAATATAGTGGGGTGACTGGTCCAGTACCTTCATCAACTCTCTGGGCTAGAGACGGCAGCACCTCACTCCCACGCAAGTAGGTACGCTGTCACCTTCAGTAAATACCCTCGGTGGTCCTGTACCTACAGGTCTACCAGCATGGGGGGGTAAACCCCAGCAGAAGCAGACTGATGCGTTTCTTGTGTAAGATGGGGCAATTTCCAAACCATGGATGGTCGAAGACCAGCTGGTGTTCAAGCGAAATGGCTTACACCCAGGCGGGATAGGTATTCGTGTGGATTTCCGCACGAAATAAAAAAAAAAGATAAACCAAACACATACTCTGCCTCGTGGGTTGGTTCATGATCTGCCTCGCGAAGAACTGGTGGAACTCGTCCTGATCCTCCTCAGTCCTGGACATGTCTTCCTCCAGCACCTGGGTGGAGTATGCTATGGTGGTCACTGTATCTTCGTATTCTCGGTCTGACACGTGTTCTGTGAACAAAGTACATCAATAAGGCTTGCAGAATAAGACCATCCATCTTTTCCCATGGGTGTCGTTTTTCTTTATTTCTTTTTTATATCACTTGGGTGGTAGACAAGCACACGGCCCACTTGATGGAAACTGGTTACCGTAGCCAATTTGAATTCAAACCAGTAGTTTCTGAGCTTAGCTCGTTCAAACAAACAAACAAAGAAACAAACTCTTCAGCTATAAAATATTAATAATATAGTATTATATGGTTTCCGGCAGAGTAGAATTTGGACCACCCCATCTCTTCCCATGCGGTGTCGTACAAGGCGACTAAGGGATAGGGCTGTTTAACATCAGACAGATATTATATGTGTACAACTCAGATTCAACCTTAAGTAGACTAAATGTATGTTTGTAAATAGACCAAAAGAAAATGCCCACTGAGTTTCTTGCCGGAGTCTTCTCAGGTCCAGGCCGCGTTTCGAACCGGTCGGTGGTCCATTTACTAAACTGGTTTTCATGTTATTTTTTTATTGACTTTTTGTAAGTTCCGATTTAATGGTCTATGCAGAATAAATGATTTCTGATTATTCACTCAGATTTATTTATTTATTTATTTAAGCTTTTTACACAAACAGACAGAATGTACAAAGGCGGACTTAATGCCACAGGCATGGCTTGAGTCAGCAGTTGGTGAAATGTGGGTGTTAATTCACCTCTGCCTAACCCTCCCGGGATAAAGTCGTGATTATATGTAGTGGTATGGGTAATGGTCTGCTGATACGCGAGGTCTGGTCATGGCACACACCAATGGCTTTTCGATGCTTTTCGAAGTTATGTGTGTATTTATCGCAGGTTTATAAGTGGTCGGTTAATAGCGATAGGCTCGCCACCTATTACATTGGGACCTAAACATAAACTGGCGAACATGTGGGTGCTAGCACCTCTGCCTATCCCTTCGGGGATATAGGCGTGATTATATGTATGTATGTATGTTAATAACACACTCACCATCCATCTCTATCTTCTGCACATCATAGTTAAAATCAAACTCTGCATTGAGTTCCAAAGGTTCCTCTTTAATTACAACTCTTTTATCATCTTCTCTGCAATTACAAATTATTTATTATTAATATATTTTTTTTTATATATTGGTCACGCCAACTTGACGTCACCTCGTCTGATGGTAAGCTAAAGGCAAAGTCTCAGGAAAGAGGGTCACCATTACAGACACAAGTGTTACAATGGTGACACTCACTTGGCGGACTCATCAGATGCTTTTTCACGCCCCGCTTAAAGGACCCGGGGCTGTGGGAAGAAGGAAACACGTGTGCTGGTAATGAATTTCAGGTCTTGGTGGTGGGTATTTATTACTTTTAGGAAGACTTACAGACTAATGACAATAATATATAGATTACACTATGTTAAACATATTGCTAATTACAAGCTTACACATAAATTTTTATTTTTTAACGTTTGCTTGTACAATAATATAAATAAATAAAATATACTTAAAATACGATACATTTTGCAACAAAAGGAAAGAAAATACATAAGAACTAGCTGACCCACCCCAGCTTCGCCCGGGGTATATTTTTAAGCTTCATATCCCTTTGAGCCCGTATGTTTTAGTCTTCAAAATATGTATGAAAAATTGCCGGATTTTGTTAACATTTATTATCAATGCTCCGCTCCCTTAAGTAGTCAGCCAGTAAGCCTAAAACCTTCCTCGATAAATGGACTACCTAACACTGAAAGAATCATTCAAATCGGACCAGTAGTTCCAGAGATTAGCGCGTTCCAACAAACAAACTCTGCAGCTTTATAATATTAGTATAGATATACAAAAGCACAAGAATAGTCTGCAGTAGTTGTCACTACACTGAATGAGTTCTGTGACGGTGCCTAGCACCTTCCCCAAAGAACTCGTCACTCATGCGTCTTTTAATAGCATTCGAGCTTGAACAGAACAAATCTATGTCTAGACCTCATTAACATTAACTGGCGAAATGTGGGTGCTAGCATCTCTGCCTACCCCTTCGGTGATATAGGCGTGAGTTTATGTCATGATGTTATGTTAATTAATACTCCACAATCTAGACCCAAGGTAAGTATAGCTTAACTAGCTTGTGTTATGGAATCTAGAATGCGGATAAAAAAAAGATACTTTTTTTTTGTAAATGTAGGTATACATAATATACATAGAAACACCCAGACTAATGCAAATATATATATATTCGTTGCATACAAATATTTGCACTGAACGGGAATCGAACCCGCGCCCCCTAGTCCTGTGTAGCAGTCGAACATTCTACCGCTATTGGGTTTGACTCAATTCTTTGCCACAAGACGACAATATACACACATCAACAAAGTCTAGGGAACAAGGACATTTCTAGTTTTTATTTAAAAACCCTTTCTGGTAATAGTGAGTGTTTTATATCAATAGAAGGGTATTTTTATACCGTTTTTAATTTAAATTTTAATAAAAACATTCTCATATAAATTTTTTTTTTTAAGAAAGAATTGAATATTGCCAATATTGAGTATTACAACCTTCTATGATTAGGCACAAAAATAACGAGGTAGTAAGAAATACAGTAATTAACCGTACTTTATACGTTTTTAATAATCTGTAGGACCTCCTAAAGCATTAGCAACAGCTCGGCAACGGCGTGGCATACTTAGTATGAGATTGTCAATCATCGTCTGTGAAATATGGCTCCATACACTGCGAAGGTGTAAAAAAAGTTGTTCTTCAGTGTTCAGATTTTCCAAAGAATCACTGAAAGCTCTTCTCCCAAGCAAATCCCAGGCATGCCCTATGGGATTGAGGTCGGCAGACTGAGCAGGCCATTCCAACGTCGCAATATTGTGCTCGCTTAACGCTTTGACCACTACCCTCGCGGTGTGTGACCGTGCATTATCTTGCATGAACATAAAATCTTGACCGAACTACTGTCGATGAGGGATTACCATGGGGTGTATAACCTCCTGAATGTATTGGTTTGCATTTAAATTGCCCCGTATCCAAACGAGGTCGGTCCTTCCACAAGGCGAATTCCAGCCCATACCATGATTGTTCCACCTTGGTAAGGATGAACTTCTTACGGATTCTGGAGACGACTCCAACTTCCAGGAACTCGCCATATACGCACTCTTCTCGAATCAGGATGAAAACCGAAGCGAGATTCGTCGGAAAACAGAACCCGTGCCCATTGATGGTCGGTCCACTGTAAATGTGCGTTAGCCCACAATAAGCGACGACCTCGATTTCCACGTCGAAGAGCTAGAACCCTAAGCGGTCTGCGAGTGTGAAGATTGGCTTCATGTAGTCTTCTCCTGACAGTTTGATCGCTAATAACCACTTGATGCTGAGACTGGAGGCCTGCGACTAACTGACGAGCAGTAATCGTGGGTTGCCGCCTTGCGGAATTTTGCAAGAAACGATCTTGTCGCGGGGTAGTAACCCTATTTCGTCTCCTGTGACGTTCGGCAATATCCCCTGTAGACCTGTAGCGTGCCCATAATCTGCAAATTACGCTTGGTTGGGTGTTGACAGCATCCGCTACGTCGCGTTGAGTTCGTCCAGCTTGCAGCATAACAACAGCCCTTAACATCTCTTCGCGACTTAAATGACGACGTGACATGATGACTACAGTCACAAAAATGCACAAACCATACGTAAAAGACGTATTATTGATAATAAACGTTATTTACAATCAAAAAAAATAATTTTTATTTTGCCTCAGAGAAACTGCACAATCAAACACTTTTAAAAGTTTTCCCTCCATATTCGAAAATCATTACTTATTTAAATTTATTTTTAAATTTCGAACAACTCTGTAATCTACTTTATTCTATTTTTATTTATTTGCTGCCAGTTATTTGCAAAACAAGATTTACACGAAAAAAAAAATTGGGGTCATCTTGTTCCCTAGACTTTGAGTGTGTTTATATATAGGCAGATTTTTTATTTTTTTATACCACTTAGGTGGCAGACAAGCACACGGCCCACCTGATGGAAAGTCGTCACCTTGACCTATGAACGCGTGCAAAACCAAGAGAGGCATGTCACCCTCACACTGTGCAGAATATACGAGCAAGAACCAAGCGGTTCGGAGACTCTTTTCTTTGCCGCACCACCAAGACCTGGAATTCATTACCAGCTCACGTGTTTCCTTCTTCCTACAGTCCCAGTTCCTTTAACCGCGGCGTGAAAAAGCATCTGATGAAGCCGCCAAGCTAAGTGCCACCATTGTAACATTACTTAGTGTCTGTAATGGTGACCCTCTTTCCTGAGACTTTGCCTTTAGCTTACCATCAGGCCAGGTGAAGTCAAGTTGGCGTGTCCTAGATAAAAAAAAAGCATCTACTCCAACGACTCACCGTTTCTGTACTACGAACTTAATTTGATGTAACTTGAAGTAGTGCTCTTTCAGGAGATTGCTGGTGGTCACAACTTCTGAACATATTGAGCATTTTCTATCCTGAAAATAAAAAAAAAACTTAGTTTAGTTATTTTTTTTACGTGCGGAAAATCCCTGAGGATACCTCCCCCCCCCCCACCACCGGAGCCGGTGGGAGAGGTTATGTCGGAATCGAACCGACCAAAACGCACGCCGCCTGTGGTCCTCGCACCCCGGCCGACCCAGGGCCAGGGCGTCGATCTGGTCCTCTCCTCGAGTTAGGGGACCCCAACTCATCCCCTGAAAAGGTATAGTCAGTCTTGATGGACGAGTTACTGGCGCAGGTTTTTTCTTCTTTCTCAGGGTTGGGAGGGAATGTCTCTCCCGTAAAAACCGTATAAGGAGGCGAAGGCGTAAATAGGTATATCAATACCCACATTTCGCCATTTTTAACGGGCTGTACGAACCCCCCCCCCCCCCCACCTATATTATTACTGTCGCATGGAGAACAGCCTTATCTCTTAAAAATCCCCACGGATAACCCTCGCCGGAGCCGGTGGAAGAGGTTATGTCGGACTCGAACCGACTAAAACGCATGACGCCTGTGGGTCGTTTTTGCTTCACGATGGTGAGGTTAACAAGTATATCCCTCTCACCCCGGCCGTCCCACGGTCATCTCTCTCGATCTGACCCTCTTCGGGTGATCTATCCTTTCGCCTTCTGCGACACCCACGGTAAGATATGGGGTTGTAATTCTGTACCGCAGGGGTCCGTATTATTCACTCTCTTTCTTCTGCATATCAACGACGTGCTGTCCACCGGCAGCACACATTGCTATGCAGATGATAGCACCTTACAAGGGAGTTATCACGGACATCGAAAACGGCCAAACAGTCTGATATCGCGGACCGGATCAGATCTGAACTGGACCGGATCCTGAATCACATTTCTCAATGGGGCTGTGAGAACCTGGTTGAGTTCAATGCCAAGAAGACGCAGGCTTGTGCGTTTACAGCAAAAGTATCTTCTTTCCTTCCCCTTCCCACTCTTCAGAACACGCCACTGCCACTGCAGGACAATCTCAATATCCTAGGCATGGATATTCGCTGCAAACTGAATAACAGAAACTACATCGAGAGCATCATCAAAACAGCCTCGCGGAAGTTCGGACTCCTGAACAAAATGAGACATTTTTTCACACCGGAGCAGCGGTGTCTTCTCTACGTGACACAAAATAATTCGCTCTTGCATGGAGTACTGCTCGCACCTCTGAGAGGGTTCCGCGAAATATCACAAATGTCCCTCTTGCCGTTCAGACAAAGATGGTCAATGCTAACAAAAAATCGTTACAAGATGGTCAGGCAAAAAATACTCACTTGAGCGGTTCCGTGACCATATCTGAGATGTAATATGATACATTTCTTGGTATAAGTTGTCAGACCACACTTGTCACATATGTACCTCTCGCCATTCGGACCATGTTTTGTTCTGATATGGAACGTTATGAAGGATTTCCGGACATATCTGTAAGAGATGGTTATTATTTGGTTAAGTAACACTAGTTACGTCAGTCTTAGGATGGGTGACAATTCTTAACACATAGATATCGCTCCGTGTTTCGGGGAGCACGTTCAGCCGTCGTTTCAGGTTGTCATAGGAACATCCATGGCAGTTAGTTGGTGCCCTTTATTTTACGTGCGAAAAATCCCGGATACCCCCCACCACTGGAGCCGGTGAGAGATGTTATGTCGGACTCGAACCGACTAAAACACCCAACGCTTGTGGGTCGTTTTGGTTGTGGAAGGTGAGGTTAACAGGCATATTCCTCGCACCCCGGCCGACCCAGAGCCATCACTCTGGGTCTGGCCCTCTCCTCGGGTGTGGGGATAACAGAGTCCCCAGTCATCTTTACAGACACATACATGTTACAATAGTAGCACTCAGTTTGACGGCCTCATCAGATGCCTTTTTAGGCCTCGTTAAAAGGATCTGGATAGATAGATAGATAGATAATTCTTTATTGTACACCAATAGATTACAGCAAAATTTGTAGTGAGCATGCATATAGTTTAATGTACAATGGGCGGCCTTATCGCTGGAAGCGATTTCTTCCAGGCAACCTTGGGATGGACAGTAGTGTAATAAAGCAAAAGATTTGGTGTAGTTAGCAAATAAACTAGAAACAAGGTGTATTAAAGATACAAAAAGAAAGATAGATATGAGAGAAGTTCAAATAAAGTAAAATAAATATACAACTTTAGCACATAAATAGATATACGAAGTAAATAGTACATAGTAATAAGAAGGGAAAATAGTGAGCATATTAATTGTGAGCTGTCACAGTGTTCACAATGATAGGTAGTAGTCATTTACCATTCTTTTAAATATGTTTAGGGATTTTGCTTGTCTGATACTCAATGGCAATGCGTTCCATAAGCGCACAGCCTTGACAGAGAATGACTTATCAAGAAAATCAGTTGAATGCATTGGCATTCTCAGCCTCAAATTCTCGGATGACCTCAGGCATCTCGTATGTGTGTCATGGAGGAACTGGGATCCGGATTATAATAATGCGCCATCTAGACTCGTGATAAGCATAGCTTAAATAGCTTATGTTAAGAAACCTAGAATGCGGATAAACATTCTTACATACTCATTTTCTGTAAATACACATAGAAAAACACCTAGACCAATGGAAATATACATATTTCTCTATATAAAGCATATGATGAGGCCGCCAAGCTGAGTGCCACCATTGTAACATTAGTGTCTGTTATGGTGACCCTCTTTCCTGAGACTATGCCTTTAGCTTAACATCAGACAACGTGAAGTCAAGTTGGTGTGTCCTAGATAAAAAAAATGCAACAAGCGGTAATCGAATCCCTAGCGCAGCAGTCGAACTCTACCGGTACGGCAGAGATGCCGTAATCTATACTAATATTATTGTTACGTGCACGGGGTACAATTAAATGCCGTTTACTCAACGAAGAGATTTATTAGCTCACCACAAACTAGACAATTAAATCACTAGTACACGCAGTACTCTTCAACAGTTCCAGTCGCTCAGTAGTTCACAGTAGTCCACAGTCGTTGCTCAGGTCGCAGGTAGAATCTTCTTCGGTCGCTTAAGTTCGCTGTGTTCGTTATCGATCTCAAAGACTGAATGAATCGTGTTGCTATGCGAGCATGTTTTTATACCTCTCAATTAGGAGGATCGAATTATCTAGAAAGTTCGCGAGCGATAAAAACCTATTCTTTTGATCTTGCCGCCGTCGCTGACCTTCGAGTAATTTCTCGATATTTACCTATTGTTTGTTTATATTTGAGAGTGTAGGTACCGTAGGTAGGTTGTGACTTTTTGTTGATGATTCTAGATTTTTCTATGCCAATCGGTAGAGTACCTCGTCACTAACAATGCGTTTTTATTTCTTGAAGATTCGATTATTAGTTTTCGAGATATCGACGGCAGTCGTAACATTATAAAGCTGTAGAGTTTGTTTGTTTGTTTGTTTGAACGCGCTAATCTCTGGAACTACTGGTCCGATTTGAATGATTCTTTCAGTGTTGGGTAGTCCATTTATCGAGGAAGGTTTTAGGCTATACATCATCACGCTACTACTTAAGGGAGCGGAGCATTGATAATAAATGTTAACAAATCCGGCAATTTTTCATACATATTTTGAAGACTAAAACATACGGGCTCAAAGGGATATGAAGCTTCGAAATATACCCCGGGCGAAGCTGGGGTGGGTCAGCTAGTGATATATACTCACGAGACCCCGCAGTAGTCGCAGGTGTACCCGCCGGCGGTGACATGTTTCATCTTGTGTTCCCTCAGGCGCACCTTGCGGGAAAACTTTCGGTCGCACATGTCGCACTGGTAGTGACACTCGGGGTAGTGAATACGAGTGTGTTTGCGGAGCGTGCTCTGTGGGCAACATATAACTCTTGTATAATTTGAGACTTGCCGTAGCCGACTTAGATGGCAGACAAGCACACGGCCCACCTGATGGATAGTGGTTACCGTGGCCTATGGACGTGTGTAACACCAGAGGGGTCATACATGCGCTGCCGACCCTGTATGTACAGAGTTTCTGTGCCGTCAGTGCAGGGCAAGCTTTTAGTCTTCCCACTGATAGCACAAACTCTCCAGTGAGCTCTGGCTACCTTATTCACCGCTGGGAACACAAAAAAAGTTATTATGGCCGCGGTATTCTGTAGGGCGGAGGTACTTCCCCAGTCGGACTGCTCAATTGCAATGCTCAACAGCGGTTATAATAACTTCGTGTTGTGTTCTCGGCGGTGAGTAGGGTAGCCAGAGCAGAGTTTTTGTCCTGTCAGTGGGATGACCAAAGACTTGTCCTGCTTTGTCCTCTACATTGACGGCACAAAATCTCTGTTCTTACAGGGTCGGCAGCGCGAGTGTGACTCCCCTGGTGTTACACACGTTCATAGGTCATGGTAATCACTTTATAGTATAGCCAACAAGTTGTAAACAAGTATAAGACATATTTGCGTTCACACTGTAGCCTGTGACATATTGCAACTTGTCAAATACATGTCTTATTTTTAGGTGTATACATCATATTCAACACGTTCGTAATTTTATCTACTGAATATTTGAAGTCGGAAAGAATTTAAAAAAAGAACTCTTCTACACAAGGGGTTAGGGAGATGAGGGAAGTCCACACGAAAAAAATCACGAAGTAGATCTAAGATAAGATAAGATTCATTATATAATATAAGTTATATAATTACAAAATGTCAAATCATAGGTTATACAAGTCAAGGTTCACAGAATAAGTCAATTTTAGACTCAAAACGTTCGCTTAAGATCGCGCCTGTAGATCTAACAACTACCTATCTCTCTCATCATCAGGTCTACTCACTCTATCTTTGAAGTTCTTCCCGCAGGTGGCGAAGCTGCACTGGTACGGTCTGATGTCGACGTGCGACTGCAGGTGACTGCTGATGTTGTTCTTCGTGACGCTGCGACCGCAGATCTCGCACTCGATGCGGGTGACCTTATCGTGGACTGTCCTCTGGGAGGGACACACAGTTTTAATGCTAAAGTTTTGTATGAACTACTAAAACGGCATTTATAAGACTAAAAGCTTAGCAAAATAATAAATAAATAAAATTTATTGTGAATAATATACTCGTCTCAGCAGTCCATTACCCATACCACTAGGCTACCGCGGGGATGTCTAAAGATAGTTGGCTGTAATAAATCCTTTGAATAAAGATAAATACCATAATGATATTTTGGTAATATTCTGCCAAATGAAAATTTGACGAAATGAAAAAGATTATTGCAAACATTGCATTGCTATAAAATAGGTTACCAAACTTTATGTGGGTAGTGAATATTTGGCGCCGCGTGGTTCCCAGCAGAGTAGAATTAGGGCCACCCCATGTCTTCCCATGCGGTGTCGTACAAGGCGACTAAAGGATAGAGGTGTTTAACATCAGACAGATATACAGACTCGGCCTCAGATGCATGGCTCGAGTCAATAATAGTGTCTGGAATGCGGCAATAAGTTCACACCCTATTACGTGGGACCGAATACAATTATTGGTGAAATGTGGGTGTTAATTCACCTCCGCCTAACCCTCCAGGGATAAAGGCGTGATTGTATAATATGTATGTATGTATCATTGTTATGTTATTTTATAGTTTTGACTTTTTGAAGTCGGTTTTTTAAACGTAGTTATTTTTTTCTTTATATTTTTCTTTTAATACATCTTTTATCTAATCTTATATTATAACTAACATCATATATCTTTTGTCTGGTCACATTACTGTCCATCCCAAGGTTGCCTGGAAGAAATCGCTTCCAGCGATAAGGCCGCCCATTGTACATTAAACTGTATATGCATGTTACCTACTTGTCTCAGCTGTAAATGTATTGGTGTACAGAAAAGTATTATCTATCTACCTGTCGAGTCTACGTCAAGTTTTCTCTTCGCCCCTACCGCAATGCCTCAAAACAAAGGTCTTTGAACAGTGCGTCCTACCTGTTATGACTTACGGTGCCGAAACGTGGACACTTACAGTGGGGCTGGTCCATAGCTTAAAAGTCACGCAGCGGGCAGCTGTAGAGCGAGCTATGCTTGGAGTTTCTTTGAAGGATAGAATTCGGAACGAGGTTATCCGACAGAGAACCAAAGTTACCGACATAGGCCACAGAATAACCAAGTTGAAGTGGCAGTGAGCTGGCCACGTTTGCCGAAGGACCGATGGCCGTTGGAGCAAACGAGTCCTAGAGTGGAGACCGCGAGAAGGTAAACGAAAGGTACGACCCCCCCCCCAGCCAGATGGACGGAGGACCTGAAAAAGGTGGCTGGGACAGACTGGATGCGGAAGGCAGAGGATTTTTTTTTTTTTTTTTATAAAGGACACGTCAATTGGACTTAGCCTTGCCTGATGGTAAGCTGAAGGCAAAGTCCCAGAAAAGAGGGTCACCATTACTTACACATACCGTGTGACAATGGTGACACTCAGCTTGACGGCCTCATCATATGCTTTTTCACGCCCCGCTTAAAGGACCCGGGACTGTAGGGAGAAGGAAACACGTGAGGTGGTAATGAATTCCAGGCCTTAATGGTGCGACAGAGGAAAGAGTCTCCGAACCGCTTGGTCGGAGAAAATGGCGCACATTGGGAGAGGCCTATGTTCAGCAGTGAACTGGGCTGATTGATTGATTGACTATCTATCTATTTAAATTGTAAAAACTCACCACATGCATGTTGAGAGATGCTTTCGTCTTGAAAGCCTTGACGCACTTCTCGCAGTTAAATTTCCGAGTGTCCAGCCCGTAATGTACCTCGTCTATGTGTATTCTCAATGACATACTAGACTTCAAACTGTAAATAAAAAAAGTTCTCAGACCAACTGTGCAATAGGGTTGTGTCCAATGTGTCCAATTTGTTTATTATTCGGTTTAAACATTTTTTATTTTCTCAAAGAACTTACATTGTTCACTTAAAAGAGAAACTTATTACATTAATTACATTTAAGAAAATGCTCGAATACGGCATTCTACTATAACTATAGGAAAATGTACTTGTTAAAATAATATAATAGGGTAGTTTCCTGAGTCATAGAATTTTTACCAATGCTACTTAATATCTTAGTATATTATCTAAAAATATGCATAGTAAGCTAAGATATTGCCTGACTAAATTGAAACTATGACTTTTCATTATGTTTAATTCCCAATAAAAATATTAAAATAATAATAAAAAGGAAGCTAAAAGCCTTATTAAAGAAATTTAGGCAGGAGGTAGGACACGGCGGTATATCCGCCCGATTGAGCAGTCCGACTGGGGAAGTACCTCCGCCCTACAGAATACCGCGGTTATAATAACTTCGTGTTGTGTTCCCAGCGGTGAGTAGGGTAGCCAGAGCTCACTGGAGAATTTGTGCCATCAGTGGGAAGACTAAAGGCTTGTCCTGATTTGTCTTCTACTGACGGCACAGAAACTCTGTACTTACAGGGTTGGCAGCGCGACTGTGACTCCTCTGGTGTTACAGACGTCCATAGGCCACGGTAACTACTTTCCATCAGGTGGGCCGTGTGCTTGTCTGCCAAGTAAGTGGTATAAAAAAAAAAAGAAAAATCGGACAGAGGCTCATCGAGGCGACCGGTGACACTCGTTCCGGGTCGATCCTGGTCCAAGGGCTGTCCATCGCCATCCAACGTGGCAACGCAGCAAGTGTTATGTGCACTTTGTACCGGGAGCGATCAGGGGCGGGTTATTTGATTAGTAGTTTTGACATATTGTACATATTATAATAAATGTATTATGACTTTGGGAATTTGTTAATAAACTGTATTTGCAAATAATTCCCAAAATAGCTCTAAATATAAACAATCGAAATAAAGCAATATTTAAAACTTTTTAGATTCCTTATTAAATTTCAAATCAATCTCATTATGCACTGTATACGTGTAAACGCAATTTAGACTGAGATAAATGCTATACTCTCTTGCACTTCATACATTTTCACTGCGCGTCAGTGCACTGTGACGTCACCACGTGTCACGATTTTGTATGGAGCGTTTTCGGGCGGCTCGAGAATTAGAATTTTTAAAATCAAATATCTTTAAAACTATTTGTCATAAGAAAGTTTTACTTTTACAGTTCATTATATTATTGTAAAATATACAGTTTACGATAATAATAAAAAATAGGACACAACCTTATTAACTGTAAAAGTGAAACATTGTTATGACAAATAGTTTTAAAAGCGTGAGTTCATGTTATGTTACTATGCATATTTTTGAAAAAAATACTAAGACATTAAGTAGTGCATTGGTAAGAATTCGATGACTCATGAAACTACCCTATTCTGTACATCTGTAAATGCACAGCAGACCATCTGTTCTACTAAAGCAAAACCACTGTCATAACAAACACTACAAATAATGGCATTCAGTTATAGACTTTATTTCTATACTCTTAAAGTCCACGAGTAAGCGAATCACATGCTCCAAGATTAAACTCTCGGACGCAATCGGGGCCCGCGCTAAGATGATGATGAAGTAAGAAGAGTGTTATGTTACTTACACTTTTTTACATTTATTGCATGGATACTCCTTGAGGATGCCCAAATGCCTCTCCTGGTGCTTCCTCAGCGTAGAACTGTCCCTACACGCGTAAGGACAGAACTTGCAATGGAACGGCTTTTCCTCTGAAAAGAATCATATTTATACTAAACACCTCAACAAAGTCTAGGGAACAAGATGACCCCAATTATTTTTTCTCGTGTAAATCTTGTTTTGCAAATAACTGGCAGCAAATAAATAAAAATAGAATAAAGTAGATTACAGAGTTGTACGAAAATTAAAAATAAATTTAAATAAGTAATGATTTTCGAATATGGAGGGAAAACTTTTAAAAGTGTTTGATTGTGCAGTTTCTCTGAGGCAAAATATTTTTTTTATATTTGATTGTAAATAACGTTTATTATCAATAATACGTCTTTTACGTATGGTTTGTGCATTTTTGTGACTGTAGTCATCATGTCACGTCGTCATTTAAGTCGCGAAGAGATGTTAAGGGCTGTTGGTATGCTGCAAGCTGGACGAACTCAACGCGACGTAGCGGATGCTGTCAACACCCAACCAAGCGTAATTTGCAGATTATGGGCACGCTACAGGTCTACAGGGGATGTTGCCGAACGTCACAGGGGACGAAATAGGGTTACTACCCCGCGACAAGATCGTTTCTTGCAAAATTCCGCAAGGCGGCAACCCACGATTACTGCTCGTCAGTTGGTCGCAGGCCTCCAGTCTCAGCATCAAGTGGTTATTAGCGATCAAACTGTCAGAACAAGACTACACGAAGCCAATCTTTATGCTCGCAGACCGCTTAGGGTTCCAGCTCTTCGACGTGGAAATCGAGGTCGTCGCTTATTGTGGGCTAAGGCACATTTACAGTGGACCGACCATCAATGGGCACGGGTTCTGTTTTCCGACGAATCTTGCTTCGGTTTTCATCCTGATTCAAGAAGAGTGCGTATATGGCGAGTTCCTGGACGTCGGAGTCGTCTCCAGAATCCGCAAGAAGTTCATCCTTACCAAGGTGGAACAATCATGAAATGGGCTGGAATTCGCCTTGGTGGAAGGACCGACCTCGTTTGGATACGGGGCAATTTGAATGCAAACCAATACATTCAGGAGGTTATACACCCCATGGTAATCCCTCATCGACAGCAGTTCGGTCAAGATTTTATGTTCATGCAAGATAATGCACGGTCACACACCGCGAGGGTAGTGGTCAATGCGTTAAGCGAGCACAATATGACGACGTTGGAATGGCCTGCTCAGTCTGCCGACCTCAATCCCATAGAGCATGCCTGGGATTTGCTTGGGAGAAGAGCTTTCAGTGATTCTTTGGAAAATCTGAACACTGAAAAACAACTTTTTTTACACCTTCGCAGTGTATGGAGCCATATTCCACAGACGATGATTGACAATCTCATACTAAGTATGCCACGCCGTTGTCGAGCTGTTGCTAATGCTTTAGGAGGTCCTACAGATTATTAAAAACGTTTAAAGTACAGTTAATTACTGTATTTCTTACTACCTCGTTATTTTTGTGCCTAATCATAGAAGGTTGTAATATTCAATATTGGCACTATTCAATTATTTCTTAAAAAAAAATAAAAGTATGAAAATGTCTTTATTAAAATTAAAATTAAAAACGGTATAAAAATACCCTTCTATTGATATAAAACACTCACTATTACAAGAAAGGGTTTTTAAATAAAAACTAGAAATGTCCTTGTTCCCTAGACTCTGTTGATGTGTGTATCTATTTTTGTATTTATTTTATCACGGATACGCCAACTTTTCACCTCGCCTGATGGTAAGCTAAAGGCAAAGTCTCAGGAAAGAGGGTCACCATTACAGACACTAAGTAATGTTACAATGCTGGCACTAAGCCTGGCGGCCTCATCAGATGCTTTTTCACGTCCCGCTTAGAGGACCCGGGACTGTAGGAAGAAGGAAACACGTGAGTTGGTAATGAATTCCAGTATATTGGTGAAGGGATAGGTAGGGTGAATCACGGTAGCATGTAGGCGAGATACGAATGTTGAGATGAATGTGTGGTGTGACAAGAATGGATAAGATTAGGAATGAATATATTAGAGGAAGTTTGAGAGTAGCACCAATTACGGAAAAGCTACGAGGAAGTAGTTTGGCCTGGTTGAAAGTAAAGTCGTGAGGAAGACTACTAGAATATGGTACAAATCGACTCACACTTGACGAGTTTTCTGAAGTAATAAAAATGTCATAATTCGGATTGGTCGCAGTTAAGTTAATGACCAATGTAATTACGAGTTCGTTGTAAAAATAGAACTACGCAGTTTAGATATGATTATTTTATCATTATTGACATTTATAATCAATAGTGCAGGTATTTCTTACGATTATTTGAGTCCAGTTTAGTGCCACCCTTTCCTATAGAGGACAGCACGTGCAGGGATTAGATGTCACCCTCATACGGTACAAATTCATCAAGAAACTCGGTAACTCTTTTCCTTGCCTCACCATAAAATGTTGGAAGACAGAGCAAGTCTATGAACAATAAAATTATGGGGACAATAACGGGCCAATGTCCCCTCAATAAGCACCATCGGTGTTACGGACAGCCCCATTTGCAGGGAGTGTTTAGTTGCCGAGGAAACGGCCACCCACGTAATTCTGGAATGCGAGGAAGTAGCCCCTCAATGATCACAAATCCTCGGCACAGTGAGGTTGCTTCACGAAGCCTGTGAAGCCCCCAGTAAGCTTCTGCGTTTCTGGGCGGAGCTAGCCTGGAGGCTCTAGCCAGTACTCTGCACTCACAAAGGCCTAAAAAAGGAGGCAAAGTGCAGACAATTAAGAGTCCCATTCCGAAATGTTGAATTTTTTAACGAGCACACGTGTTTCCTTCCTCCTACAGTCGTTAATCGTGGGGTGAAAAAGCATCTAACGAGGCAGTACATCTGAAGATCACTACTTAGACGCTAGAACACCCCATCTAACTTCTTCACACTTCTCTTTTTCTTCATTTTTTAAACTGACGGCACAGAAACTCTCTGTGCTTACAGGGTTGGCAGCGCGAGTGTGACTCCCTTGCACACGTCCATAAGCAACAGTAACCACCACCAAAGTGGTATAAAAAACTGCCACCTAAGTGGTATAAAAAAACCACACATTCGTACTGCCGATCCTGTAAAACCTTCTTATGCTCTTCTTGAAGAACCTCATATTGTAGTTGCTTGGGAAAACCTAAAACAGGGAGTTCATTCCACAGTTTGAGCGGGAAGACGTTCCTTTTATATTGCACTGTCCGCCTGTCTTTGGTATGCTATGATTATAATGTCCTTAAACATTTCGTCTAATTGAGCAGTCCGACTGGGGAACTACCTCCGCCCTACAGAATACCGGCCCATAATAACCTCGTGTTGTGTTCCCGGCGGTGAGTATGGCAGCCAGAACTCACTGGAGAGTTATGGTGCTGTCTTTAGGAAGACCAAAAGCTTGTCCTGCTTTGTTTTTTACACTGACGGCACAGAAACTCTCAATGCTTACAGGGTTGGCAGCGCGAGTGTGACTCCCTTGGTTTTGCACACGTCCATAGGCCACATCATGGTATAAAAAATAAAACATCTTACACTACACAAGTGGCAATTCCGGGCAACGAATTACCTCTTTTCTAGTGATTTTTTTATACCACTTAGGTGGCAGCCAAGCGCATGGCCCACCTGATGGAAAGTGGTTACCGTGGCCTATAGACGTGTGTAACACCAAAGAAGCCACACTCATGCTGCCGACCCTGTAAGCACAGAGTTTCTTTGCCGTCAGTGTAGAGAACAAAGCAGGACAAGCCTTTAGTCATCCCACTGACATCACAAATTCTCCAGCGAGCTCTGGCTACCCTACTCACCGCACACAACACGAAGTTATTATTCTGCTGATTCTTGAATATGTTCCAGATGCCAGGGTTTACTGCCAGGATCGGCACGCGACTGACTGGAGTCCACTCGGACATGCTTGTACCATCACTTGTAGCACTGTACTCGGTGCTATTGAGAAGTAAACGATTTTAATACTAGTTTATGCTCACGGTTCTACCTCTAACTCCCCCAACTAAGCTAAATTGCTTATGCTAGGAGTGGGTTCAGTATAGTGTCGGTTGTGTTAATTTATATATATTTTACCGCGGTAGCCTAGTGGTGTGGGTAATGGACTGCAGAGACGAGGTCTCGGGTTCGATCCTAGGTTTTACCATGGCACACACCAATAACTTTTCGATGCTTTTCGAAGTTATGTGTGTATTTATCGCAGGTTTATTAGTGCCTGGTTAATGGCAATAGGCTCGCCACCTATTGCATTGGGACCTAAACATAAACTGGCGAAATGTGGGTGCTAGCACCTCTGACTACCCCTTCGGGGATATAGGCGTGAGTTCATGTTATTTACATACATACATACAATCACGCCTTTATCCCCAGAGGGTTAGGCAGAGGTGAATTAACACCCACATTTCACCGATCATTAAATTCGGTCCCATGTAATAGGGGGTGAGCCCATTGCCGTCTTCCGGGCACTATTTTTGACTCAAGTCATGCATCTGAGGCTAAGTCTGGGCTGTTATATACATATGTTATTTTTAATACAGGAAAATAACCAATTAACAACAAAATTTACAGGTTAAAACAGAGCGATTACCAGCACTTGGTAGATGAACACGGTTTACAAACACAGGAGTTTTATAACAGCAGCAACACACACATCGACATTATACAGCGACAACGTCAACGAGACAGCGCCGAGGTGAAATACGAACAGACATATGAGGCGTTCATGAAGATTATACCGACTAAGCAGTTTCTTTCCGACTTCAAATATCAGCTGGTGAACATAACGAACGTGTTGAATATGACGTGTTATGTCAGCTCTGATAGATCAAGGTCAGAGTTCTTTTTTTAAATTCTTTCCGAATTCAAATATTCTGTAGATAAAATTACGAATGTGTTGAATATGACGTGTTATGTTAGCTCTGATAGATCAAGGACAGAAGAGTTCTTTTTTTAAATTCTTTCCGAATTCAAATATTCTGTTGACAAAATTACGAATGTGTTGAATATGACGTGTTGTGTTGGCTCTGATAGATCAAGGACAGAAGAGTTTTTTTTTTAAATTCTTTCCGACTTCAAATATTCAGTTGATAACATTACGAATGTGTTGAATATGACGTGTTATGTCAGCTCTGATAGATCAAGGTCAGAGTTCTTTTTTTAAATTCTTTCCGAATTCAAATATTCTGTAGATAAAATTACGAATGTGTTGAATATGACGTGTTATGTTAGCTCTGATAGATCAAGGACAGAAGAGTTCTTTTTTTAAATTCTTTCCGAATTCAAATATTCTGTTGACAAAATTACGAATGTGTTGAATATGACGTGTTGTGTTGGCTCTGATAGATCAAGGACAGAAGAGTTTTTTTTTTTTAATTCTTTCCGACTTCAAATATTCAGTTGATAACATTACGAATGTGTTGAATATGACGTGTTATGTTAGCTCTGATAGATCAAGGACAGAAGAGTTTTTTTTTTATTCTTTCCGACTTCAAATATTCTGTTGACAAAATTACGAACGTGTTGAATATGACGTGTTATGTTGGCTTTGATAGATCAAGGTCAGAAGAGTTTTTTTTAATTATTTCCGAATTCAAATAATATCAGTTGATAAAAGTACGACTGTATTACCCCTCGTATACACCTGAGTATAAAACATGTATTTGACAAGTTCCAATATGTCACAGGCTACAGTGTGAACGTGTGTATATAGAGTAGGCTATCGCGGTACTTTTCGATGCTTTTCGAAGTTATGTGTGTATTTATCGCAGGTTTATAAGTGCCCGGTTAATGGCAATAGGTTCGTCACCTATTACATTGGGACCTAAACATAAACTGGCGAAATATGGGTGCTAGCACCTCTGCCTACTCCTTCGGGGATATAGGCGTTAGGTTAGGTAAACATACACTCCAATTCTATTTATATGTTAACTTTTTTTTAAATACACATGTTTTATTAACTTTGACAGGTTACTGCGCAAAGTATTGAACGATTGCACCGCATCGCAAATGCCTAAAGGTTACATTTTTAGAACGTTCATAGATTTTCTGAACAGATATGCGCATGAAGACAATCCATTTGACGCGCCCATGACACTGGTGAGTACAATAATCATCATAATCATCATCATCATCACCACCATCGTCGACGACGTTTGACGACCTCCATGGCGTAGCGGTAGAGCATTCGACTGCTATGCAATGGCGCGGGTTCGATTCCCGCTCAGTGCAAATATTTGTATGCATGAATATGTATATTTGCATTGGTCTGGGTGTTTTTATGTATAATATGTATGTATTTACAAAAAAAAAAGTATCTAAGTATATTTATCCGCATTCTAGATCTCATAACACAAGCTAGTTAAGCTACGCTTACCATGGGTCTAGATAGCGTTGTGTAGAATGTCGTGGAATATTTATTTATTTATTTATCGTCACCACCACCACCACCATCATCATCATCACTATCACCGCCATCATCATCACCATCATCACCATCACCATCATCATCATCATTTTCATAATCTGCAGGCACATACTGTACTAACAATTCGAACGATCGAACAAACTTGACAGCTGAATGAGAGGGGTGAGATTTCAATAGGATATTAAATTTGACAAGGTCGTCCGATTCTTGTCAATAATGCTTAGTATGTTAGTTTGTTTTCATAAAATTAGTTTTGCAAAATAAGATATTGCTTAACTAAACTGCAACTATGACTTTTCATTATTTTTAATTCACAAAGTAAGTCAAAATATAAACAACGAAATTCAGTCACAAATTATAACTTTTTAGATTCCTCATTAAATTAAAAATTACTTTTTTTATGAATCAATCAATCAAAGAATTTTTTTTTTTATATAGGACACGCCAGCTTGACCTCACCTCGCCTGATGGTAAGCTAAAGGCAAAGTCTCAGGAAAGAGGGTCACCGTTACAGACACTAAGTGCTACAATGGTGGCACTCAGCTTGGCGGCCTCATCAGATGCTTGAATCAATTTCATTTATTCAATTTAGGCACATAAAGAGCACATTTGAACGTCAAAATTTTACAATTATGTCAAGAAATATTATGATAATATAAAATAATGTATAAATCAACCATTGGAAAACGATTCTTTCGCTGGTTCGCTAGGTTAGTTCTACTGAGAAGATTCTACCAGCAAGGAACTCAGAGAACTAGATTATCTTTTTTTAATATGATTTTGTTTATACAACTTAGGTTACAAGCGCACGGCCCACCTGATGGAAAGTGGTAACCGTGGCCTATGGACGTGTTACACACCAGAGAAGCCACACTCGCGCTGTCGACCCTGTAAGCATAGAGTTTCTGTGCCTTCAGTGTAGAGGACAAAGCAGGACAAGCCTTTAGTCATCCCACTGACAGCACATTAATGAATTTTGTTGCCAGATAATTTTGAAACACCTGCTAAGCAACGTTAATATTCGCTACGGGCACATGATGGAGTCTCTTGTGCTGTTCCTCAAGAGGGAACTGAGGCCTCGTGGCAAGCGGCCATTGACTAACAAGAAGGACACGATATCACTGGGCGCTAAGGACTGTATGTCCGTGTTCATGCCCGGATGTTACTGTATGAAAGGGTGAGGATCCATCATCATTTGTATACTTTTTTTTTACGTGCGCAAAATCCCCACGGATACCCCCCCACCGGAGCCGGTGGAAGAGAGGTTATGTCCTGTATATGAGTGTTTTTTTTTTATACCACTTAGATGGCAGACAAGCACACGGCCCACCTGATGGGAAGTGGTTACCGTGGCCTATGGACTCGTGCAACACCAGGAGCGTCACACTCGCGCTGCCGACCCTGATGAAACCTCCTAATGCCCCTTTTGAAGAACCCTATATTGTAGGCGCATGGGAAGACCGCAGCAGGGAGTTCATTCCACAACCTGAGTGTGCGTGGGATGAAGTTTCTATGTATAATATGTATTTACAAACAAAAAGTATCTAAGTATGTTTATCCGCATTTTAAATTCCATAACACAAGCTAGTTAAGCTATGCTTACCATGGGTCTAGATAGCGTTGTGTAGAATGTCGTGGATTTTTTTTTTTTTACCTAAGTGTATAAAAAAGAGTTACACCGGCCGTGTATAAAAGTTAGCATGTCTATTAATTTCAGATACGTAGAAAATAAGGGTAGGTGCATAAAACCAGAAGCGTGTTCGGAGGATCCTGTATTTTTTGAATACTTCAAAAGAGTTTTTATTTATTGACGTAATCGAACAAATTAAAGAAAATACCACCACGAGCCTGTTTTTTTAATGTAAACATACCATACCATGCCATACGAAGAACGATTAGACAAACTGAACCTGACCACCTTGAAGGAGCGCAGAGAACGTGGAGACCTGATTGAGACCTTCAAAATAATCACTGATCACTATGACTTACAAGGATTCAGCAACATGTTCATACGCGCACCGGACCGAAATCGTAGAGGACACAACATTAGACTGCAAAAATCTAGTTGGAATACAAACCTACACAAGAACTTTTTGAGCAATAGAGTGGTTAACACATGGAATAGGCTACCTGAAAATATTGTGACAGCAGAAAACATTAACCAATTCAAAAATAGACTGGACAAACACATAAATCAACAAAATCATTGAGTAGTGAAAACAGTGTAGTGAACAATGAGATGCAGGCTGATATCAGTTGTTTCAACTGCTGGCCTGTTCCCCAATAATAATAATAATAATAATACATACATAACCTCACGCCTATATCCCCGAAAGGTTAGCCAGAGGTGCTAGTATCCACATTTCGCCAATTTATGTTTAGGTCCCAATGTAATAGGTGGCGAGCCTATTGCCATTGACCGGGCACTTATAAACCTGCGATAAATACACACATAACTTCGAAAAGCATCGAAATGTCATTGGTGTGTGCCATGGCGAAACCTGGGATCGAACTCAAGACCTCGTCTCAGCAGTCCATTACCCATACCACTAGGCAACCGCGGTTAAATTCCAACATAAAGCAACGCCAGAAACCGAAATTGGTGTGTATTCAAGTTTTTATGTATACAAATAGTGAACTTTTAGAATTGAGCAGTCCGACTGGAGAAGTACCTCCGCCCTACAGAATACCGCGGTTATAATAACTTCGTATGTGTTCCCAGCGGTGAGTAGGGTAGCCAGAGCTCACTGAAGAATTTGCGCTGTCAGTGGGAAGACTAAAGGCTTGTCCTGCTTTGTCTTCTACACTGACGGCACAGAAACTCTGTACTTACAGGGTTGGCAGCGCGACTGTGACTCCTCTGGTGTAACAAACGTCCATAGGCCACGATAACCACTTTCCATCAGGTGGCCCATGTGCTTGTCCGGCCATCTAAGTGGTATAATAAAAAAATGAAACGAACGAAAAACGATTATAGTGGAGTTTCACAAGGGTCGATTCTCAGACCACTCGACTCTAGCAAAGCTAAAACGGTAAATCTTCAGGAGCAAAAATCTTGTACAAGGACATATATGCGTTACTTCATAGACATCAATTTTCAGGCAGTAGATTCAATGAAAATAATAATAGACGATCTGTGAGAGCAAGTATCCTGCACTGCAATAATAGGAGTACCACAGGGATTGGTTCTAGGACCACTTAGTTTAATTAATGATAGAGTGCAGTATTCCACAGGGTACGATTCTCGCACCATTTGGATAGGTCGTCGTGGCTTCTTACAAAATACACTTAGTGGTTCACAAGGGTTGGTTACCGGAATACTCCACTGAAACTAATTATGGCCTACTTGTAAGTGCAAGCGTACGGAGACGCAAAAAATGCAGCGTTCCACAGGGATCAATTATGGGACCCCTTAGGCAGTGGCTTCGTATAAAATACACTATATTCTGCAAAGGTCAGTTCTCGGGTTACTCCGGTGAAGCTGCAAGTATACTTTATATGGATGCAGTACACTTGATTCCACAGAAATTTCCAGTTCAAATTTTCCAGACCAAGTGCTTATAATGAGCGGCGAACTTCTTGACAATGTACTCTAGCCGTCCGCAGTATCTCTAGCAGTATCCGAGGAGATTTATTTAAAATAATAAATAAAACGTAGATAACTTACGAGTATGTATAAGCTTGTGCATGGAGAGGCAGTAGCTCGAGCTGAAGGCCTTCTTGCACACAGTACACTTGTAGGGCTTCTCTCCTGGAACAAAGATGATGTGTGAGTTCATTATCCTCCTGCCTATATCTCATATTTATTTGGGGTCATCACAACTATTTCATCTTCGAGATAATCCCTGTTGCATCTGAAGCTTTGGGGCAATTCAAGTATTATATAAGCAGATTTATTACAATTATATATAACCCCCTTCCCCCTTGTCAGCAAAAGAACGAAAATGTCTCCACCCCCCCCCCCCCCCCCCCCCCCCCGACCCCATGCTTATGTAAACATATTTCTATATGTATATTTCTTTTCATGTTTGTTTCTTTAGGATAATGTATGTGTAATACATGCAATATTATGTGTGAAAAATTAAATAACTACTGCTTACGTAATCATTTTCCGAGAAGAGGGCCAGATCGTTAGAGATGGCCCTGGGTCGGCTGGGGTGCGAGGGATCCGACATAACCTACTCCACTGGCTCCGGTGGGGAGGTATCCGTGGGGATTTTGCGCACGTAAAAAAAAAGTAATCATTTTCTAGAAAGGTACCTGTATGAACACGCATATGATTCTTAAGATTAGAATCAAAGTGGAACACTTTCCCGCAGACTGGACACTCGGGCCCGTTGGCTTTGTTGTGCACTTTCTTCACGTGCCGAGATAGGTACTTTTTCACTTTGCACTTGTAGTCACATTGGTCGCATGAGTACGGGTAAACTTCAGCATGCAGTCTTACGTGGAGGTGGTACGCTGAGTTTTCCATGAATGTCTGGAAAAAGCAAATAAATTATATGAGTATGAATAAATCTACAATCTCCCAAATATCCATAACATCCTCCTCAGAAGGGATGGGCAACGGCCGTCTCGCGGACACAATCTTCGACTGACACGGGCCCCCGCTGACACACTGGTCGCACATCACTTCTTTAGTAACAGAGTTGTCCACAATTGGAACTCACTGCCAGATAACGTTATTGCTACAACCACAATAAATGGATTCAAGAATAGACTTGATGACTGGCTACGACTAGGCAACACAGAGCTCAAAAAAGTGACAGACAGTTAAGGCTTCAATAGAGAGACTACACATTTTATCACTAGATGTGAACACATCAGCTTGTAGCTGCTTGTTCATAAATAAATAAATCAAATAAAAATGTTATATCAATCAATCAAGCCTATCGCAGTTCACTGCTGGACTAGGCCTCTTCCAATGTTGGGAGGCTTAGGCCTACTGATTCCACGCTGGCCAGACGGGTTGGTACAGGGTTTTATATCGAGTTTTCCTTCTCTCGCAGTGATATCGTCTGCGTATTTTTGCATTAGTCGCCTCTTACGACACCCTTCGGATGAGATGGGGTGGTGATACTTGTATTATTTCTCCGGCACCGCACTGATAATGTTAAGGATAGATTTTATGTGTAACTAATTTTATTAGTCAAATGTAGTGTCCTGCAGTAAGTTGAAATAAACTTTCATTCTTTCTTCTTTCAAAATAAGTTAAAAACTTAAGCCTGACTACTGAAAAATTGCACCATAATAAGTATAACACAAAAATAATATCAAGGATAGCCATGTTCCTATGCTACTTTTTCCAAGAATGTATTGTTTTGTTAGAGTAAGTGGCATACAACTATGACTATCCTTGATATATTCTTGTTTAATACTTTTTATGGCACAATTTTTCTGTAGTCGGGTTTTAGCTTTTAACTAATTCTTTTATTTATATTATTTTGGGGCAAGTAACATCTATAATTTATACATATTTGAAATGTACCGATTTAGCCCTCTCAATTGATACCAAACACGGCATATTTGATAAAGTGCCTATAAAAGACTTCTTTACAAATTAGAACATATAGGCATACGTGGAAAACTTCTAACATGGATAGAATCCTTTCTGCGTGTAAGAACACTACAAGTGAGAATCGGTGATGAAAAGTCAGATCATATGGAAGTGCATAGTGGCGTGCCACAGGGATCAGTTTTGGGCCCAGTTCTGTACATCATATATACCTTTGACCTCCAACACGGTCTAGACTGTGATGTCAGTATGTTCGCTGATGATACTAAAATATTCGCCAACCCATTAACTGACTATGACGAGCTCCAAAACGATTTATATCTAATAGCCAACTGGTCCAAGAGGTGGCTCATAAACCTCAACACCTCCAAATGTACAGTACTACACATAGGTAATCGAAATCCTTGCCTAAACTATAAATTGAATGACGTGCCGCTAACAAAAGTGAAGGTACAAACGGACCTGGGAGTCAAAATTACAGAAAATTTAAAGTGGGATGAACACATTACATCAATCGTCAAGAAAGCAAGAAGTTTAATTTATTTAATTAGAAACACATTGCGACCTGAGCCGGTGCACACTGTGCGGTATGAAAGAAACTTCATCCCACGCACACTCAAGCTGTGGAATGACCTCCCTGCTGCGGTTTTCCCAAGCGCCTACAATATGGGGTTCTTCAAGAGGGGCATCAGAAGGTTTCTTCATGGTCGGCAGCACGAGTGTGACACCCCTGGTGTTGCATACGTCCATAGGCCACGGTAACCGCTTCCCATCAGGTGGGCCGTGTGCTTGTCTGCCAACTTAGTGGTATAAAAAAAAAAAAAATAATAAAAAAAAAAAAAAGCCTTTAATGTTCTAACGCCAGATATGATGCTTAGGATCCACAAAACTTTTGTCAGACCAATACTAGAATACGCATTTCAAATCTGGAATCCTCACTTTAATAAAGATATTGAACTCCTGGAGAAGGTACAACGTAGCTTCACAAAAATTCCACGTTCATTGAAACAGAGACCATATGAGGAGCGCCTTGCAGTTTTAAAAATTACAACTCTAAAAGAACGCAGAGATAGAGGTGACATGATAGAGACTTTCAAGATCTTAAGTGGACATTACGACATTGAAAACTTTGACAAATTGTGGCCAGCGGATGACCAAGACACTTCTAATGATAACTCATTTGTCCAATTCTAAGAAGTAGTTAAGGAGCTATGAGGGAACAGATGAACCTACATACATACATAGCCTGTCACAATATCATAACCCTCCTTTGGCATCGCCATAGTTGGGTAAAAGTACTCACCTTGTCACATTCTGAACATTGGTATACAATTTTGTCTTTAACTTTTTCCAAAGTAAACCTTTTTGAAACAATAGTTTTGGAAGCAGCCTTTTTTGAGCTTTTTGAGGGAGCCATTTTGATGGTTTTGAGTGTTTCATAAGCACTTCTTTTTTTATAGCCTGCAAGAAGAGAAAGTCTGCGATTTATTTGCGTTGGGAATGTGGAGTTGCTCCACAGACAATAGCCTCATATACACATACACCAGAGGAGCTCATGTGTGCCTCCGAGAACCCAATCCAGGTAACATCACACTGGGAGCACAGTCTGAAAGTCGATGCGCCATTGGCACGATAGAAGTAACTCTCTAATATTTAACCAAATTTTAAATCACTTTGGTTAACCAACTGATACTCAAAGGGGTAGGCAGAGGTGTATTAACATTAAACAATCATATTTCTACTATGTTTTTAGATCCCAGTAGGTAACAGGGCGCGAGCCACTTGCCGTCAACCAGATACTTTGTCTTCGGCTGTATGCTGACGGTGAACAGCCCTATTCCTTAGTCGCCTTCGACACCACGGGAAGAGAGGGGGTGGAGCTATTTTAATCCACGGGGAATCAATACAGCGTTTAGTCAATATTTTTATTTTGTAAACTGACCGAGATTAGAGCCAATATCTTATCGTAATAATTACCTACGTGAAGTATAGTAGACCGGTTGAGCACGTTATCAATGTTTGGATAACATGGAAGAGTTTCATCAATTTACCTTTTAAGTTTTCGTAGTTATGACATAAATAATTAGTGCCCACATGTAATTATTATTTACTAATTTTAGGAATTTATAAATAAAAATTGTATGAGGAAATAGGTTTTTTTTTTTAGTTTTTTTTTTTCAGCTTCTTGACCATTCTTGACAGTTGCTATTACGTCTGGTATTGTCTGGTATGGTAATTTACTTATGAATCGTTCATCAATTTGATGTACATTTTTTTTTATTTTAAAAGTAATGAACGAGAATTTACTAGAAATCATACTTATTTTAGTAAAATTAAATATTTCAATTGGTTTTAATTATTTATGAATCAAAATCAAATAAAATACTTTAGAATACCACTAATACTATATTATAAGTACGAGCTATTTGATTCTGAAATTAATTAATTTGCAGACTTGATATGAATTCATCATCCCAAGAGCATTATAATAATAATTCTTCATGTCTGAGCTTTTCTCAATACAACATTGAGTTTTGCAATAACATGTCAATAATCAATTTCATACAATTTCTGAACGAAGTTACGTAATAAAAAAAATGGTTTTACAAAATAATGTTGAATGTTGTCACTGTCATGCGCGCGCACATTGAATTTTATTCTTTATTTATATTTATTTTAATTTAATTATTCTCAGCATTAATAGTATGACAATACATATTCCAACCGCAGAAAAACGCAGTCCACAACAGTTTCTCTGTGTAAATAAATAATATTGTTGTTACTAATTGGCCTTGATTTTGACATTAACCTTAGTAGTTACTAGGTACTTGCGATAAAAAACTAAAACACGGTAATTACTATCTTTTTTGACTACAGGGTCGTATTGTAAACCTCTGTAGAGCCTCTTTTTGCTTTTAATTGAAGAAATACAGAGGTAAGTCGTTATACTTATTACCTAATAATAATACGACTTAGGTTATGTTGGAATCTTGTACATATATTTTTAGCTATAAATTATTCAGTTCTTAGCGATAATGTTAAAATTTATTACGCTCTGACGGTTTTCCGCCAACGTATGTATGTAAAGTTGCAAAAACTATGTTGCTAACCGCGCAAAATATTTGTATTTTCCTTATACAATATACTTACTACATTATACTGCAATGTAATATAGTAAACTCTATACATCATAGGTAGTATTTAACTAAATTTAAACAATCTTGATATGTCTTTTCAATATGTTTTATTTAAAAACTCATTTTGATGACTAAAATTGGGTTTTAATCGTACCATTAGTTTATTTTTATTTATTTATTTAAGTCCACCAATTAGATTAGTTTTTGGACCACCCTGTAGGATACACAGTCCTAGCAATATATTATTATGATGAGTAGAATCGCACTGGCTCACTACTACACTCTATAACGCAGGTCTGTCTCTGTCCCTGTGTATGGATACACTCATCCGTATTGTCAATGGTCTACTCCCCAATGACAGCTAACCTCACTATTGGTGTACGTGAGACAGTGTATGTATCTATTCCATAGATACAAACACTACACACCCCATCTCTTTCCACGTGTTGTCGTACAAGGCGACTAAGGGATAGGCCTTTTTACAGCTAAGACTCAGCCTCTGATGAATGACTTTAGTCAATAATAGTGTCTGGAAGATGGCAATAGATTCACCCGTCGCAGTCCACTGCTGGACAAATAGCCTCTCCCAATGTTGGGAGGCTTTGGCCTACTGTTTCCATGCTGGCCTGACGGGTCGGTACAGGGTTTTATTTCGAGTTTTCCTTCTCTTGCAGTGATATTTTCTGCATATTCTTTCCATTGGTCGCCTCTTATGACACCCCTCGGATGAGATATGGTGGTGGAAGTGACGCATAAATACACAACGATCTGCTAAAGAGACCATACTCTAGTGCAGTGATGTGGACACATCAACAAGTTTGCTGCTTGTCCATAGAGAAATAATAATATTCTTTCTGTCACCACACAGATAGTAATTATTTAGCTTGGTTTTTAATAGTGTTATGATTTGTTCCAATCGCGCCAAGTAACCTTCTATCATATTGCACCTATTAAATTATTTTAACTATAGTAGAATTTCTAGCAAGAGGGATTTTAAAATATAAAAAAAAAATAGTTTTTTTTTTTACTTACATGGGGAACATTCTGACCACTAAGCCACAGAACCTTTGCCCAAAACTATCCAATTGTTTCTATATATATCCGTTTTACGACAACAGTTCAGGTCCAGTTTAAGTTATTTCTATATCTTAATTAGTTTGAATAGTTAGCATACTAAATGCTTTAAAATTTCATTCAATAGTTTGAGCGGAGTCATCAAAAATCAATGTTTAAAAATGATTGCAACATCATTCATTGGTTCCGATAGTTCGTACGAATCTCGGTAGATGGCGCTTAACCGTCACACGTAAGACCGATATATGTATAGAAGAATAAGGATGGTTTCGGGCGAAGGTTCTGTGGCTTAGTGCTCAGAGCGTTCCCCCTGTAAGGGAAAGATCGCGGGTTCGAATCGCACCTGAACCAATTCAATTTTTTACATCTTAATCAATTTGAATAGTAGCATACTAAATGCTTAAAAATTTACATACATATAATCCCGCCCTTATCCCCGGAGGATTAGGCAGAGGTGAATTAACATCCACATTACACCAATCATACAGATATATTTCATATATACAACCCAGACTCAGCCACAGATGCATGGCTTGAGTCAACAATAGTGCCCGGAAGACGGCAATAGCCTACCCAAGCGCCTACAATATGGGGTTCTTCAAGAGGGGCATCAGAAGGTTTCTTCATGGTCGGCAGCACGAGTGTGACACCCCTGGTGTTGCATACGTCCATAGGCCACGGTAACCGCTTCCCATCAGGAGGGCCGTGTGCTTGTCTGCCAACTTAGTGGTATAAAAAAAAAAAATAGACTCACCCAATGGAATATTATGTGGGACCAAATTCAATGATTGGTGAAATGTGGATGTTAATTCACCCCTGCCTTAAAAATTTCATTGAATAAAAAAAATTGTTTCAGAAACCAGTGCTGTGACTGCCACCAAAAATGTTAAACTCTAGCTATAAGCTGTATAAACACATACAATTCACAAAGCTACTACAAAAAACTTTAAACATACAACATAGAAATATCAGTATCCCGCCAAAAGCATACTCATGTTTGTGCGGACAAATATATTTAAAAAAGTTAAACCACAGATACGAAATAACCAGAGTGCATTCGACACAGAGCGATCAGCATAGACAAAAGGTCGTTATAGAGACGTCGACGCCGAAGATTGTCTATGATGATTTGAAGGAAAAGGTTTTACCTGGAGCGGGTGACGTGGTTGAAGAAAATTTTTGGAAAGAGAAAATTGATCCGTATGTTAAGTTAGCGCGATGGGATCGACCCATTGGTACGTATTTTTCATTTTAAACAGCACCATTAAGACGTGGGGGATGCTAATCTCAGCTGCAAGTCGGTACACCTTTAGCAGAGGCTCTGACACGGGGTATGGCATCAAATAGCAGTCGCTCCCATAAAAACTGTATCTAAATCATAATATAACATAAACTCACGCCTACATCCTCGAAGGGGTAAGCAGAGGTGCTAGTACCCACATTTCGCCAGTTTATGTTGTAATAGGTAGCGAGCCTATTGCCACTTATAAACCTGCAATCAATACACACAACTTCGAAAAGTATCGAAAAGTCATTGGTGTGTGCCGTGGTAAAACCTGGAATTGAACCAAAGACCTCATCTCAGCAGTCCATTACCCATATTATAGGTATTTATATCAAAAGGAAAATTGATGATTCAGTAGCAGGTCTCAGGCTGAGTTGAAAGTCTGACATACAACTGAGAAGAATGTGAAGAGTAATTAAGATGATATACTGCCCAATATGGATTCTAGAATGATAATAAACAGAAACTGTACATACAATAAGACAAGGTATAAAAAGAGAAGAGATAGACATAGTGTAACACCAGAGGAGTCACACTCGCGCTGACGACCCTGTAAGCACAGAGTTTCTGTGCAGTCAGTGTAGAGGATAAAGCAGGACAAGCCTTTAGTCATCCCACTGACAGCACAAATTCTCCAGTGAGCTCTGGCTACCCTACTCACCGCTGGGAACACAACACGAAGTTATTCTGTAGGGCGGAGGTACTTCCCCAGTCGGACTGCTCTATTGGGCGGAAATACCGCCGTGTCCTACCTTCTTAAATTTTTTTGATTTAATATAGATTTATATGTAAAAATATAGATAATTTAATATAGATAAGTAGTGTGTTTAGTATCAGCATTGCACCCATGCGAAGCCGGGGCGGGTCACTAGTACAGATAGTATATATAGTTACGCACATCGCACGCTATTTCTTCGCGAACTAGAGAACCACGGGTTATTGTAACGGACGCCTGCACCGTCTCCTACTCGATCCAACAAATCGCCTAATATGTATTTTTTTATTTGTTCTTTTCAGGAGTATACCTCTTATACTGGCCGTGCACCTGGTCAATCGCCCTAGGTTCGATACCGGGCAACGTTCCAATATACGCGACGCTCCAGACGGCTGGGCTGTTCCTAGTGGGCGCTGGACTGATGAGGGGGGCGGGGTGCACCATTAACGATCTTTGGGATCGCGACGTTGATGCTAAAGTGAGTATTAAAGCTCTTTTAGTGAGTGTTAAAGCTAGAAGTCACTTTTTATCCGATTGCGCCAGTTTGGGTAATGTGTTATGCGGATGTATGTATATAGTTTTCTTTGTTCCCTCTACAGGCTAAACGACTGCACGGATTTCGATGAAAGTGGTATCAAATGAAAGGTTTTCATCAACGGTGTCATAGGGTACATAAAATGTCAACAAAACCTACTAACCATATACTTAGTAAATAAACTAACCATATTTTAAATTTAATTTGTACACCATCTTAAATGGTAGGACATAGTGCACTGATAATAATGCTAAGATCTTTTGTAATACCTATGTTTCACAAATAATAAATAAATGAAATGAAAATGAAACTATGGGATGAATTTTTGGGGCTAAAATGCGGGTTGTAAAAAAAATATCGTGTCTGTGTAACGGTCACGACGGTATTTCCGCCCAATTGAGCAGTCCGACTGGGGAAGTACCTCCACCCTACAGAATACCGCGGTCATAATAACCTCGTGTTGTGTTCCCGGCGGTGAGTAGGGTAGCCAGAGCTCACTGGAGAGATTTTGTGCTGTCAATGGGATGGCTAAAGGCTTGTCCTGCTGTAAAGTAATTTACATAAAAAGTTCGTAGATTAATTCAAGGTGGTCATTCTCAAATAATGACTTAGTCTAACAAAACAATACATTCTTGTTTTATATTTACGTGTTTCCTTCTTCCTACAGTCCCGGGTCCTTTAAGCGGGGCGTGAAAAAGCATATGAGGAGGCCGTCAAGCTGAGTGTCACCATTGTCACACGGTATGTGTAAGTAATGGTGACCCTCTTTTCTGGGACTTTGCCTTCAGCTTACCATCAGGCAAGGCGAAGTCCAATTGACGTGTCATATATAAAAAAAAAAACACTAGGAAAAAGTAGCATACGACCACGGCTATCCTTGATATTTTCTTGTTTGATATTTTTTAGAGCGAGTTTTTCCAGTAGTATGGTTTTAGTTTTAAACGTAATTATTTGAGAATTACCACCATCACTAAATCTACGACCTTTTTATGTAAATTACTTTACAATTATGCAAAATACCCTTAACACTAAACTAGTTATTTTGTTATTATTATGGTTATTATGTTATTTATGGTGTACAATAAAGACTATTTTATTGTATTGTATTAGCCATTTTTTTTTAAATACCTATGAACTATATTTTCAGGTAGAACGTACCAAGACCCGTCCATTAGTGACAGGAGCGATATCCCATACTCAAGCGATGGTGTTCCTGGCTGCACAGCTGTCTCTAGCTCTTGGTATACTGATGCAGTTAAATTGTTACAGCGTTGCTTTAGGAGCGAGCAGTATGTGTAAGTACCTTAAAATTTTGATTATGTAAAACCGTATATTAACGTACCGCGGTAGCCTAGTGTAGAGTAATGGACTGCTGAGACGAGTTCTCGGGTTCGATCCCAGGTTTTACCATGGCACCCCCAATGACTTTTCGTTGCTTTTCGAAGTTATGTGTGTATTTATCAGCAGGTTTATAAGTGTCCGGTTAATGGCAATAGGCTCGCCACCTATTACATTGGGACCTAAGCATAAACTAGTGAAATGTGGGTGCTAGCACCTCTGCCTACCCCTTTGGGGATATAGGCTTGTGTTTATGTTATTAATTTTATAAAACTTATATATATCTCTCTCTCTGTCTCTCTTTCTCTTTCTCTTTCTCTTTCTCTTTCTCTTTCTCTTTCTCTTTCTCTTTCTCTTTCTCTTTCTCTTTCTCTTTCTCTTTCTCTTTCTCCTCTTTCTCTTTCTCTTTCTCTTTCTCTTTCTCTTTCTCTTTCTCTTTCTCTTTCTCTTTATCTTTCTCTTTCTCCTCTCTCTCTCTCTCTCTCTCTCTCTTTCTTCTTTTTAATAAATACACTTTCTATTTAGTTTAGCCGATAACTACACCATATCATTTGTTGTTATAACATTACTGTCCATCCCAAGGTTGCCTGGAAGAAATCGCTTCAGCGATAAGGCCGCCCATTGTACATTGAACTGTATACATGCTACCTACTTGTCCTACTGTAAATCTGTTGGTGTACATACATACATACATACATACATATAATTATGCCTCTATACCTGGAGGGTTAGGCAGAGGTGAACTAACACTCACATTTCACCAATAATTGTATTCGGTCCCACGTAATAGGGGGTGAGCCTATTGTCGTATTCCGGGCACTATTGTTGACTCGAGCCATGCATCTGTGGCTGAGTCTGGGCTGTATATATCTGTCTGATGTTAAATGTCTGTTGTCTGTTGGTGTACAATAAAGAATTATCTATCTATATCTTCTGTCTTATAGTCTCCTGGTACTTTTATGACCTAGCTAGGGTCTCATCTAGGGTTTAGAAGCAGAATCTATCCGAGTTTATGGTCCTTTTATTATGGCCTAGGGTACAGAGAAGCAGGTCCAGGGTGACGTTCGGGCTTTACAGGATATCCTTATCGACGATACAGCGTGGGGTTTTAGTCGGTTCGAGTCCGATATGCCCATTTCGTCATTAGCTACGGTCAACTGAATCTCCCTAAACTCCGCATGGAAAAATATGTTATTATTAGCATTAAATATTCACACCTGTAAGTCCTTGAGGGGTTAGGCAGAGGTGTATTAACACCCACATTTCGCCAACTATCATTTGCACGTACATGCGTGTTTACTGTCTGTGCGTTTACTGTCAGAGTCCAATAATTTATAATATTGTTGTGTGTATTATGTGTAAACTTTGATAGCGCGATGCAGATACGTTCCATAATAGTTCTTCCTACATTCACTAGATGGCGTTATAACCAATAAATTTTACAATTCCAGTACTAGTGGTGACCTACCCTCTAGCGAAACGATTCACCAACTACCCTCAAATATTTCTTGGCGCGACTTTCAACTGGGGAGCCTCTTAGGGTACTCTGCGGTGCAGGGAACTATAGACTTGTCGGTGTGCGGCCCGCTATATGCTGGGGCCCTGGCGTGGACTGTGTTTTATGACACAATATATGCACACCAGGTGAGTACTGAATTATTTTTTATGTACTCTCATACTGAAATGTTGTCCTAGTTCGGACATGTAATCCGTAGGGATGAAAGTAATGTCGGAGGGAAAGCACTAACTATGGAAGTGGATGGCTACAAGGGGAGAGGGAGACCTAAAATGAGGTGGATGGACTGTGTGAAAGATGAAATGGTTAAGAAGGGAGTGAATGTTGAAATGAATGCAACTAGAGATGAATGGGAAAAGAACACATGTTGCGCTGACCCCAAATAATCTTGGGATAAGGGCAGGAGGATGATGATACTGAAATGTAAATATAAAAAAATTAAATACAATGCTTGAATCAATTGAACACTCTTTAGGCACAGGCCTGGAATTCATTACCAGCTCACGTGTTTCCTTCTTACTACAGTCCCGGGTCCTTTAAGCGAGGCGTGAAAAAGCATATGATGGGGCCGTCAAGCTGAGTGTCTCCATTGTAACATGGTATATGTAGGTAATGGTACACTTACTGAGACTGCCTACAACTTCCCTTCAGGGGAGGCGAAGTTTAACTGACGTGTCTTATACATACAAAAAAAAAAAGATAAAGAATATTTTAAAGCCACGTGGTACCCGGCAGAGTATAATTTGGATCACCCCATCTCTTCCCATGCGGTGTCGTACAAGGCGACTAAGGGATAGGGCTGTTTAACATCAGACATATATAACAGCCGAACTCAGCCTCAGATGCATGACCCTAGTTAAAAATAGTGCTCGGAAAACAGCAATAGGGTCACCCCTTATTACGTGGGACCGAATACAATGATTGGTAAAATGTTGATGTTAATTCACCTCTGCGTAACCTTCCGGGGATAAAGGCGTGATTATATGTAGGTTTATATTTAATGACGTCATTTCTCTACGACGACTGCGGTAGCCTAGTGGTATGGGTAATGGACTGCTGAGACGAGGTCTCGGTTCGATCCCAGGTTTACCATGGCACACACCAATGACTTTTCGATGCTTTTCGAAGTTATGTGTGTATTATCGCAGGTCTATAAGTGCCCGGTTAATGGCAATAGGCTCGCCACCTATTACATTGGGACCTAAACGTAAACTGGTGAAATGTGGGTGCTAGCACCACTGCCTACCCCTTCGGGGATATAGGCGTGAGTTTATGTTATGTTATATCATTTTTCTTCTCTCCACAGGATAAGATAGATGACCGACGTGTAGGCATTAAGTCCACAGCTCTAACGTTCGGCTCGTACACCCGGCCGGCCCTCTGCGCCACCTTAGGGTGAGCCTGGCGTGCCTGGGCGAGGCGGGGCGCGCGGCCGACCTGGGCGTGGGGTACCAGCTGGCGCTGCTGGCGTACGCGGGACACGCCGCCCGACAGGTACATACCGCGTCACTCGGTGATACCTTTTTTTTTTTACTTGCGCATAATCCCCATCGATACCCCCCCCACCGGAGCCCTGTGGAAGAGGTTATGTCGGACTCGACCCGAGCAAAACGCACGTCGCCTGTGGGTCGTTTTTGGTTGCCGAAGGTGAGGTTGACAGGCATATCACTCGCACCCCGGCCGACTCAAAGTCATCTCTTACGATCTGGCCCTCTTCTCGGGTGTGGGGACTACAGTCCCCAACTCGTCCCCGGAACGGGGAGGTACGCGAGACCTGTCCCACCTGTCACCCCCAGGCCTGCGCTCATGGGGGGCGGAGGTCGTTCATCGACCTCCGCCCATCTCTCACGATATGGCCCCAAGAGAGCCAGATCGTGAGAGATGCTCACTGGTGATACTTAGATGTAACTTTCTTCCCCAGAGGTGAATCATATCGCGAGCACTCCAAACTCCCTTTTGTAGGGTTCCGTACCTCAGAAGGAAAAATACGGAACCCTTAAGGGTCTATGGATACCATGAAATCTTATATGTATGAAATTTGTTCGAAAACAAGAGGGGGGGGGGGGGGCGAAATCTATGCATTGCTTATTTTTGATCACATGGGGGGGGGGGGTCTAGATGATGATTACGTAAGCAGTAGTTATTTACTTTTTCACACATTAGCATGCATTACCCATACATTAACCTAAAGAAATATGTACCAATGTTTACGTAAGCATTGGGGGGGGGGGGGAGTGTAATATTCGAACAGTCCCTTTCTCGGGGAGTCCCGGGCTCTTGACACGGCCCACTTGATGGTGCGTTGCTACCGTGGCCTATGGACGTGTGCAACACCAGGGTCATCACACATGTACTGCCGGTCCTGTAAGAATAGAGAGTTTCTCTGCCGTCAGTGTTGAAGACAAAGCAAGACAAACCTTTGGTCTTCCCACTGACGGCACAAAAACTCTCCAGTTATAGCCGCGGCATTCTGTAGGGTGGAGATAATTCCCCAGTCGGACTACTCAAAGAAGACGGGATTACCGCCATGTCCTACCTCCATTTTTGCGCCAGAAGAATCAACCCAAATAAAATGAGTTGTTACCTAAAACATATAAAAAAAAAAACATATATTCGTTTTTTTTTACAGATATATACTCTCGACACAGAGAATCCGAATGATTGTGCATCTAAGTTCAAATCGAATTCAACAGTCGGTCTTATCATACTGCTGGGCATACTAGCAGGGGGCTACAGCAAGTATTTCGACAACAAACGAAACAAACCCGAACAGCACGCCACCGGCAGTTGCTTCTTTAGCTAAGACTGGTACTTTTTAGTGCCAAAACTGGTAAAAGTTGTACAGGCTACTATGTGGTCTTTCGACAGTGTGGTACTTTATAGTTGATCATTGTAAAGTATCTGGGCAACAAACCCGAATAACTTGCCACTGGCAGTTGCTATTTTTAGCTAAAAATGGTACATTTTGGTGCCAAAACTGGTAAAAGTTGTACAATTGTGTATATTAAAGTGCTATGCATGTACCTACAGGCTCCTAAGTGGTCTTTGATTAGTATGGTACTTTATAGTCAATCATGGTAAATATGTATAGATATATTTTGTCAAAGTGCCGTAGCACTAGTAAAATGTTGGCTAGAGAATGGGTTTATTAATACTTTTGAGTATCATTTGTTTAAGGGTTAGAAGGGGTTCTAAGAAATTGAATATTAATTTAATAATGTGGTACTTTTTAGTGTTAGTCCTAGTAAAAGTTTGTGATTTGTCTAGGTTAGTTCCTCTATGATAAATTATTTACAGTTTAGAATCATTGTAAATTACCATAAGTGGTACTTTTGAGCAAACAAATAGTGTTAGTAATACCTCAGCAAAAATATTTTTAGTGTCAATTGTGTTTCCTATTTTTTTTTCTTGAATTAGAATTATGCCTATGTTGTATACCATTTATGGTCACTATAATGTTACCAGCTAGTTTTCTAAACGTATATTCGTAAAAAAAGAAACAAGTAGGTCGTGGGTTAGTACACTTTATAAAAAAAATAGAAATATACGCATTTATTAATTGCAACAACATCTGATCGATCTCAGATTATATTTAGTGCCAATCATGGTATGGTACTTTTAAGTACCACTTGTGGTAACTAGTCTTATACGGGGGATATAGTATATTTTGTGTGTACAAATTAAATATTGAATTGAAATTTTGTAAATACTTTATATAGTGCGGTTAAGTAATATTGATATAGGCCGATCCAAAGATGGGTGACCAATTACAAATAATATTATGAGATTATTAAAATCCTAGGTCATTATCTTCTATTATTTTGAAATAGGACCCTACAGAATACCGCGGCCATAATAACCTTGTGTTGTGTGTTCCCGGCGGTGAGTAGGGTAGCCAGAGCTCACTGGAGAGTTTTTGTGCTGTCAGTGGGAAGATCAAAGGCTGGTCCTACTTTGTCTTACAAGGTCGGCAGCGCGAGTGTGGCTCCCCTGGTGCTGCACACGTCCATAAGCCATGGTACTTGCCATCAGTCGGACCGTGTGCTTGTCTGCCACTTAAGTTATATAAAAAAATACTAAAATAACAAAAAACATTCTTTTAATGAAAGAAAGGGTTGGATGATGGTAACTAATTACCATCAGAAGGAGGATATTTATCTTCTGTATAAATATAAATAAACTTTTAACTTTTTCCTCACACACATTGCGACCGGAAACGGTACGAACAGTGTGGTATGAAACGAACTTCATCCCACCCACGTTTAAGGTGTGGAATGAACTCTTTCATGGGGTTTTTCCAAGCTATGAGGTTCTATGGGGTTCTTCAATAATGGCATTAGAAGGTTTCGTTTTTCCTACAGTCCCGGGTCCTTTAAGCGTGAAAAAGCATATGATGAGGCCGTCAAGCTGATTGTCACCATTGTAACACGGTATATGTAAGTAATGGTGACCCTCTTTCCTCAGACTTTGCCTTCAGCTTATGTGAAATCATATTGACGTGTCCTGTATTTAAAAAAAAAGGATCCCAGTAATCATTTCTCATCTGGTCTTGCGATCTAAGTGGCACAGAAATAGCGCCATCTATCGCAATGAAACTGAACTTCTTCGAACCTAGTGATTCTGAATCGCGATTTAGAAGTTATCGCGTTGATTAACATACAGCTGGGAAGCTGTGATCCACCAGGTGTCATTATGTGATCCCAGGGGATCGTTATCCCCTGGGATCACATGATTACAAACTTTTCGGCAGGGAATAAGCAGAGGTTTTTAACACCCACATTCTGTCAACTATGATTTTTGGTACATAATAGTAGGCGATCTTATTGCTGTCAAGTGGACTCTGTCTGTATGTTTACTGTCGGATGGAGAAAAGCCCTATCCTTTAGTCGTCTTCTACGACTCTCATGGATAGCGATGGGGTGTCTCTCATAGTCAAAGAAGTATTATTTAACTCATTTAAGTTTAAGCTGACCACTGTCCCTCAATAGGGCGTTCGCATGGCGACACGATATACCAAATTGTAATTGTTAATATATAAATATATATGTATATTTGTCTGTTTATGTTCATAAAATGATCTTGCCATTTATATGTGTTTTATTTCATGAATAAGTGTGTACTTAGAGAATTACTCAGCATTGCGACATCCTTGATAGAAACTGTCATTTTTTTATGCCACTTGCTTGGCAGACAAGCACACGGCCCACCTGATGAAAAGTGGTTACCGTAGCCTATGGACGTGTGCAACACCAAGGGAGTCACAATTGCATTTTTTCATGAGGTAGGCAGTCCGACTGGGGAAGTACCTCCGCCCTACAGAATACCGCGGCTGTAATAACTTGGTGTTGTGTTCCCAGCGGTGAGTAGGGTAGCCAGAGCTCACTGGAGAATTTGTGCTGTCAGTGGGAAGACTAAAGGCTTGTCCTGCTTTGTCTTCTACACTGACGGCACAGAAACTCTGTACTTACAGGGTCGGGAGCGCGACTGTGACTCTGGTGTTACAAACGTCCATAGGCCACGGTAACCACTTTCCATCAGGTGGGCCGCGTGCTTGTCTGCCACCTAAGTGGTATAAAAAAATAATCGCGCTGCCAACCCTGTAAGCACAAGAGTTTCTGTGCCGTCAGTGTAAAAGACAAAGCAGGACAAGCTTTTGGTCTTCCCACTGACAGCACAAAAACTCTCCAGTGAGCTCTGGCTACCCTACACACTCTACTGGAGGTACTTCCCCAGTCGGACTGCTCAATTGCACGGAAATACCGTCGAGTCATACCTTCTGCAAAAAATCTTCAGTGCCGTCACCACAAGGCTGTCGCAGCGCTGTGCTCAACGCTGTTTGCATAAAGAATTGCACAGCAGTGCGCTATTAAAGGAACTGCATACCACCCACGCTCGAGCTGTGGAATAAACTTGGGGTCCTTCATGAAGGGCATTAAAAGGTTGCTTCAGGGTCGGCAGCGCGAGTGTGAAGCCCCTGGTGGTTGCACACGTCCATGGGCCACGGTAATTACTTTTTATCGTGTGGGTCGAGTGCTTGTCTGGCACTTAAGTTGACATAAAATTAGGATTCCAAGATTTTCTTATATACATAGTTAATAAAAGCGTGTTAAAAAGAGTCAGCTTTATGATCGAGAGGTACCGTGTTAAACTCCTGGTGATAACAAAAGAAATCAAAAGCGTCGGTAGCTTATTGGTTAAAGAGAGGGAATTCAACTCAATTCTAAGGAAGTTTAAAAGGACCACAGAGTATTTAAGGATATCTATACTAATATTTTAAAGCTGCAGAGTTTGTTTGTTTGTTTGAACGCGCTAATCTCTGGAACTACTGGTCCGATTTGAATGGTTCTTTCAGTGTTGGGTAATCCATTTATCGAGGAAGGTTTTAGGCTTTATATCATCACGCTACTACTTAAGGGAGCGGAGCATTGATAATAAATGTTAACAAATTCGGCAATTTTTCATACATATTCTGAAGACTTAACATACGGGCTCAAAGGGATATGAAGCTTCAAAATATACCCCGGGCGAAGCTGGGGTGGGTCAGCTAGTTATAAGATAAGGTGAGATTAAATAAATCTAGGATGTTAGAGAAGGCCTGGAGCCCTATTCAGATACGCTTCGTTTTAAAAATAAAGATTTTTGATATCATGTTAAGGTGTCGGGCTTACGGTCGAGACGTGCCGGGTTCGATTCTTGGCCATCACACTACCGATGTGAACCCATACCTAGTACAAGCAATTAAGCTTAGTTGGAGGGGTTAGAGGGAATATTAGTAATAGCGGTGTTGGAGCGATTAAGGAGGTTATTATTAATTTCGGTTACCAGTGTCAAGCCATTATTAAAAAAAAAACAAAACATAGCACGACATACAATATTAAACTTTATTTCTATAGCTCTAAAGTCTTAAATTAAATGATTTGTTTAGCCGTGTTTGTGGTATGAGTAGTTTTGCTTTAGCAAAATCGAGTCTCATGTCATTCTACTAAGTTCATGTCATAAGAAAACCACTGTCGTTGCAAAATAACTCTATTACATTTTAGACTTTCTTAGAATACGATTAAAGTCCACAAAAAAATGTAATAATATAACATTTTTCATTCACTTTACAAGATGCCATAGATGAAATTAAATGATTTTTTTCAACACACTCATAAAGTGACTTTCATTTCACCGATATTTAAGCACATAATGGCACCTATAATAATCAAACTGTGACTTTTTCTTGCTACAATTTCACGAGTGAGTTACCTATAGCTCTTTTTTAAAATTTTATTGAATGAGTTGCTTTCTTAAAATAGTTTCGATACAAAAAAATTGTGTTCAAAACAAATACAAATAAATGAGTAGCTCATTTCGTACAAGTTAGTATTTACATAGATAATTTCAACTTGTTTGTTTATAAAACCAGTTTAATAAACAAAACTTTCACTGAAATATGCTTATGTTTTCTTTGTAAAAACTGTAATAAATTCCCCATTTTGTGCGTTCCGAAAAAAAGAAAGCTCTTAGCCTATGGTCTATGCTAAATGGGCGCGCATAGTAAAACTAATTATTTACTTATTGTGAAAATAATTCTCAACTCGTTTCCACTTTTGAAATTATAATTAAATTATTAATTGAATTGTGTACAAGTACTAGTTATGAAGAAAATGATTTATGCTGTTCACCGCCCGATATAAGATTTGAAGCACTGAACGTTATGGAAAGTTTACTGCCTGAAAACTACAAATGTACCTAAATAACTAAAAAGCGGTGTGTTGAAAAACGTTGTATGATATGCGTGTGTATTGGTGATCACCGTCTTCAGCTCTCTAAGATCCCATGTCGGCTGGTCTCAATAGCGCTTCAGCGGTAATAATCAACATTACACACTCGTACCATAATATACGGGTGGTATTTAAACGCAAATCAAATAAAATACTTTTTTTATGAAATAATAATCCAACTTTTCATCAAAATTACTGATTGCACAGCAGAATACTAAACTCAAAGTATTAGAAAATACTACAATTTATACTGATTGAGCACCAACAAAGTACTTGCTTGCATATAAAAAAAAATACCACGAAGACATAAGTCATAGTCTTTTAACGTAACCTATCCATTTCGGGGTGGGTGGTGATCATTCTGAACTTAATTAGATGTACAATCAGTATTTTTACTGAACGCGTAGTATCTTCTACATACGCACTAGTTAATTTGCTGTGCAGTTAGTATTTTTGTTAAACATTTATAATTTTTGTACTTAAATAAATTTATTTGTATCGCATTATGAGGATAAAAGCAATGTAATATATTGATATGTGATTATTTATTTGATGTGCAATTAATAATATTCCATAATATACTATTTTTTAGAATCTGTAGTTTCTTTTTTAAGTTATTAATTTTTTAAACTTTTAATTCTATTTTGACTATGACAATGTTGACATTTTGTAGGTAGATTGTAAGCACTTTTCAGACATGTTCTTTATCAATTATTATATTATTTTTGTATAACAATCAGCCAAAGCTGTGCATATCTATAATTTGGTGTAGCACATACCTAATAACATCTGGCATTACTACTCATAAGACAATGTTTGTGTGTACACTGTTGATATGCCTAAATAAATAAATAAATAAATCTGAGGCGTCACAGTGATTTTGACGTAAACATAAAATTTGCTGAATCGGGTTTCAGGTTGTTTTGTGGATAGAAGTCAGTTGTTGCTAGGTATTTACATTGCTGAAAATGAATACTCTTGCTTGCGTTTAACTTTGAAGGCTTCATTCGTACTAGCGACGGTCTCCGCCATGTCGACGATGTACATAGTGCTGTGGACCTGCAATAAAGACAAAAATCGTTGTACCATTAGTGGAAGGTTTTATTTTATACATCTTAGACCCGGATCTAGGGGGTGGCAAACCGGTGTACGTGCCCCCGGCAGCAGCATCAGGGGGCGGCATATTGTCGGTGGCTTTATTTTTGCAAGGTCTTGTCTTATGTGACTTTACCCTATGGCAAGAAGCAAGCTAGGCCCCGTACCCCGCCATTGATACGGTATCTCTGCCAGAGCTGCTCGGAGGCGGTGGAATGTGTTGACTCTGTCACGGTCGCTCATGGCACCCATTGTGGATAATGACACCGTGTCCGTGGTCACTTGGGCGGAAGGAGGTGCGAAGGCTTAAGACCAAGAACATCGCCCCGGAAGATGCTTTCGAGCCCTGACTCCGTCGTCCGTCTACCGAAATATAGTGTTACTTATACTTAATATTATACTTAATAAACTACCCTCAAATATAGTAAAGGAAAGGAATGGAAAACTAAACATATACCAATTCAATAAGGATGTTTGCTTAGCCGTGAGTAGGTACGTGTCGCCATTCTGCGCCGGTACACCTACGTTACAATATTAAGCTACCTACATTTATTTCTTATATTTTACTTTGTGATTTCTAGTGATTATTTTTTGTAACCTGTATAACTCCATTTCCATTATATAAAAAAAATATTGTTGTATTTATTAGTTAACCTATTTAGTTTCTTATTGAAAAATAACCTCAGTGGTTTCTAAATGCACTGTAAATAATTATGTATATATGATGTTTTTAAGGTGATAAATAAATAAATAAAAAAAAAAACTTAACGAGCTGTGCAAACCACTTGAAAGAGTCATAGTGAAGCACCTCATCAAGCACCTCTCCACCGTAAACGCTATGATGCGTGTGAGGGCTCTGGTGAAGAATGCGGTTGCCAGAGGCGGTCATTAAGGATGCGCGATGTCCGTGGACATCGCCAACGCGTTCAAAACCTTGGCTTAGAGTTGCATAAAGGAGGCGCGTGTATCATGAAGTATCTTTCTACCAATGTCGAACCATAAACTACAAAAAAAAAATTACCTAACTATAGTGATGATTATATTTTTTATTTTTTTTATACCACTTAGTTGGCAGACAAGCACACGGCCCACCTGATGGGAAGCGGTTACCGTGGCCTATGGACGTATGCAACACCAGGGGTGTCACACTCGCGCTGCCGACCATGTTGAAACCTTCTGATGCCCCTCTTGAAGAACCCCATATTGTAGGCGCTTGGGAAAACCGCAGCAGGGAGCTCATTCCACAGCTTGAGTGTGCGTGGGATGAAATATTTAAATATATCGAAGTAAAAGCAGTGACCCATGGGCGGGTAACATGGGGTACCACCCCGTCTTGCCCTCAGGTGGGTACCCTTCTTTCCCAAAGTAGTATCGTAAGATGCGTAAAAGATTTTGAGGTTGTAAAAAAAACAAAGCCGGAAAGATTTTATGAGTTTAGAGTATCTAGTAAACATACATACATACATACATAAAATCACGCCTGTCTCCCATAGGGGTAGGCAGAGATCACGGATCTCCATTTGCTACGATCCTGACATACTACTCTCGCTTCATTCACTCTCATTACATTCTTCATGCATGCTCGTCGGTTTAGAGCACTCCTGACCTGCCCCTTTTCTAAAACTTCCCCGATTTGGTCCAGGTATGTGCGCCTAGGTCTTCCCCTTCCGACGGTACCATCCACACTCGCCTCATACACCTGTTTCGTTAGTCTTCTTTCATTCATTCTCTCAACATGACCAAACCATCTCAACATTCCTCTCTCAATTCTCATCACTACATCTTCTATCTAGTAAAACAGGCATAAATAATGAAATATAACATATATCTTGTATACCATACATTATGAACAGTCACGAACTTAGTAAATATAAAAAATTAGATAAAACCACTCAAAATTAAAAAAATATTGGCGTGAGTTTATGTTATGTTATATCCACCATGAGGTTGGCAGAATCATCGGTACACCGATGCAAGAAGCCATTTCAATAAAATAAGAAGAAAAAGATAAAACTCATATGATTAATTAAATTATTTCGTAATCTTTTCAGGGAGATAGCACACTAACTCCTCTAAATTGTTTTTTTTATTTTTTATACCACTTAGTTGGCAGACAAGCACACGGCCCATCTAATGGAAAGTGGTTACCGTGACCTATGGACGTCTGTAACACCAGAGGAGTCACAGTCGCGCTGCCAACCCTGTAAGTACATAGTTTCTGTGCCGTCAGTAGAAGACAAAGCAGGACATGCCTTTAGTCTTCCCACTGACAGCACAAATTCTCCAGTGAGCTCTGGCTACCCTACCCACCGCTGGGAACACAACACGAAGTTATTATCTATAGCCGCGGTATTCTGTAGGGCGGAGGTACTTCCCCAGTCGGACTGCTCAATCGGGCGGAAATACCGCCGTGTCCTACCTAAATTTATCATTCAATTATTTATTTATTTGCTTGTAATGTGGTACAATAAAAGATGGAAATAAAAAATATAGTAATCAAGCACATTTCAATCAATCAATCAATCAAGCTCACTGGAGAATTTGTGCTGTCAGTGGGAAGACTAAAGGCTTGACCCGCTTTGTCTTCTACACTGATGGCACAGAACATCTCTGTTCTTACAGGGTTGACAGCACGGATGTGACTCCACTGCTACATTTGTTCATAGGTCACGGTAACCACTTTCCATCAGGTGGGCCGTGTGCTTGTCTGCCACCTAAGTGGTATAAAAAAAATCATTTCGTCATAAAGTTGGCATGCAAACACAGATTATTAGGTAGGTATACAAAGCAACTAAAAAAATATTGCAGCTACAATAATGGCGTAGCCGTTACAACGCATTTCTGCAGTGGTACGAATGACATGCATATTTCTTTAAAAAGTCTTCCACTGTAAAAAGTCTCGTCCCCCAACCATTTTTCTAATGCAACACAATTTTTTTTATGAGGTAGGTCTATAATCGACGCTGGCAATGAGCTGTTGTCTTAAAGGAGGTAGGACACGGCGGTATATCCGCCCGATTGAGCAGTCCGACTGGGGAAGTACCTCCGCCCTGCAGAATACCGCGGTTATAATACCTTCGTGTTGTGTTTCCAGCGGTGAGTAGGGTAGCCAGAGCTCACTGGAGAATTTGTGCCGTCAGTGGGAAGACTAAAGGCTTGTCCTGATTTGTCTTCTACTGACGGCACAGAAACTCTGTACTTACAGGGTTGGCAGCGCGACTGTAACTCCTCTGGTGTTACAGACGTCCATAGGCCACGGTAACTACTTTCCATCAGATGGGCCGTGTGCTTGTCTGCCTACTAAGTGGTATAAAAAAAAAAAGTTGTAAATTAGTGGAGCCATATAAACACAACTACGCCTAAATACACACATCAACAAAGTTTAGGGAACAAGGACATTTCTAGTTTTTATTTAAAAACCCTTTCTTGTAATAGTGAGTGTTTTTTTTAAAGAAAGAATTGAATCGTGCCAATATTGAGTATTACAACCTTCTATGATTTGGCACAAAAATAACGAGGTAGTAAGAAATACAGTAATTAACCGTACTTTAAACGTTTTTAATAATCTGTAGGACCTCCTAAAGCATTAGCAACAGCTCGACAACGGTGTGGCATACTTAGTATGAGATTGTCAATCATCGTCTGTTGAATATGGCTCCATACACTGCGAAGGTGTAAAAAAAGTTGTTCTTCAGTGTTCAGATTTTCCAAAGAATCACTGAAAGCTCTTCTCCCAAGCAAATCCCAGGCATGCTCTATGGGATTGAGGTCGGCAGACTGAGCAGGCCATTACAACGTCGTAATATTGTGCCCGCTTAACGCATTGACCACTACCTTCGCGGTGTGTGACCGTGCATTATCTTGCATGAACATAAAATCTTGACCGAACTGCTGTCGATGAGGGATTACCATGGGGTGTATAACCTCCTGAATGTATTGGTTTGCATTCAAATTGCCCCGTATCCAAACGAGGTCGGTCCTTCCACCAAGGCGAATTCCAGCCCATACCATGATTGTTCCACTCCTTCGTTCCTTACCAAGGATGAACTTCTTGCGGATTCTGGAGACGACTCCGACGTCCAGAAACTCGATATATACGCACTCTTTTCGAATCAGGATGAAAACCGAAGCGAGATTCGTCGGAAAACAGAACCCGTGCCCATTGATGGTCGGTCCACTGTAAATGTGCGTTAGCCCACAATAAGCGACGACCTCGATTTCCACGTCGAATAGCTGGAACCCTAAGCGGTCTGTGAGCATGAAGATTGGCTTCGTGTAGTCTTCTCCTGACAGTTTGATCGCTAATAACCACTTGATGCTGAGATTGGAGGCCTGCGACCAAGTGACGAGCAGTAATCGTGGGTTGCCGCCTTGCGGAATTTTGCAAGAAACAATCTTGTCGCGGGGTAGTAACCCTATTTCGTCCCCTGTGACGTTCGGCAACATCCCCTGTAAACCTGTATCGTGCCCATAATCTGCAAATTACGCTTGGTTGGGTGTTGACAGCATCCGCTACGTCGCGTTGAGTTCGTCCAGCTTGCAGCATACCAACAGCCCTTAACATCTCTTCGCGACTTAAATGACGACGTGACATGATGACTACAGTCACAAAAATGCACAAACCATATTTAAAAGACGTATTATTGATAATAAACGTTATTTACAATCAAAGAAAATAATTTTTATTTTGCCTCAGAGAAACTGCACAATCAAACACTTTTAAAAGATTTCCCTCCATATTCGAAAATCATTACTTATTTAAATTTATTTTAAATTTCGAACATTTCTGTAATTTACTTTATTCTATTTTTATTTATTTGCTGCCAGTTATTTGCAAAACAAGATTTATACGAAAAAAAAAATTGGGGTCATCTTGTTCCCTAGACTTTGTTGAGGTGTTTATCTCTAACCTAGGTACCGACATCACTAATTTGCACCGCGGCACCAGACCAAGTAGTAGAAGAGTTCACAAATTACATATGTCTAAGGAAAATCTTCAAATATTTTCTAATAATGTACTTATACTGTATAGCAATTAGAATTTCTAATAAACTACCCGCTCAGTTTAAGACTCTAAAGCTTAAGACATTTAAATATTAAATATTCCAATTCCTTCCGACTAAGTGATATTATTCCACAAAACACTTCCTAAGCGAACGTTTTGAGTCTAAAATTGACTTATTCTGTGAACCTTGACTTGTATAACCTATGATTTGACATTTTGTAATTATATAACTTCTATTACGACTATATCATTTTATCGAGGAATTATTATTAATTGTATGCTGACATTATTTAAATTTGTATTACTACATTTCAATATTTGTACGCTGGAGACAGCAGAATATTATGCACCTACAACCAACTTTGTAACAACTTTTATACAATATTCTTACAAATAAATGAATCGTATCTTATCTTATCTTATCTTATGCATCATTTAATTCTTTCTGAAATTTTACTATTGAAGTGCGGAATTAAAGCGTGCTTACCTCATGGTTATGGGTTGTCGTATCCATGGTTTCTTCCACAGGCATTTCCATGGCGTTGTTAGAAGAAAAATACCCTCTCACAGGCCCCATTCCTTTAATGATTAGGTGGACTGTCTGCCTGCAAAAGTAAACAAAATTGGTAACAGTATGGAGGAATTAGGACCCAATTGAGCGGTTCGTGTTGTGTTCCCAGCGGTGAGTAGGGTAGCCAGAGCTCACTGGAGAATTTGTGCTGTCAGTGGGAAGACTAAAGGCTTGTCTTCTACACCGACGGCATAGAAACTCTGTACTTACAGGGTTGGCAGCGCGACTGTGACGGCTCTGGTGTTCCAAACGTCCATAGGCCACGGTAACCACTTTCATCAGGTGGGCCGTGTGCTTGTCTGCCACCTAAGTGGTATAAAAAAGAAATACCTCCACCCTAAAGAATACCGCTGTCATAATAACCTTGTGTTGTGTATCCGTGGGTATTTTGCGCACGTAAAAAAAAAATATGTTGTTCTTTACCATTCCTTTATAGATATTTATATGGGTAAGCCTGTTGTCGTATTTCGGGCACTATGCTTGACTTAAGTCATGCATCTGAGGCTGTATATATCTGTCTGATGTTAAACAACCCTTAGTCGCCTTGTACGACACCGCATGGTAAGAGATGGGGTGCTCCAAATTCTACTCTGCCGGGAACTATTTGACTATTTACATAGGACACGTCAATATGACCTCACCACGCTTGATGGTAAGCTGAAGGCAAAGACTGAAAATACAATTTGTCCGTGGCATGCTCCAATATACGTATATGCCCGTAATTTTTTAGCATTTAAATAATATGTGTAGCATTTTAATTGCTCTTAGCTATAAGTTGTACAATAGTTATTTTAGTTTTATTGTATTTAATATTCATATATTATTTCTTGATTGGTGTAAGGCCGTTATAGTTCCACTTTAGAAAGGAAAGGGCTCGCATCAAGACTGCAAAAACTACAGAGGCATTAGCCTACTCAGCGTCGTCGGCAAACTGTATGCGAAAGTGTTGATTGAGAGAGTTATGAAAGAAACCGATGAGAAAATATGGGATGCACAAGCGGGTTTTAGAAAGGGAATGGGATGTACGGATCAGGTCTTTTCATTGCGAAGCATAGCCGAGAAATTTTTGGCCAAGAGTCAAAAGGTCTATTGCGCATTTGTGGATTTGGAAAAGGCCTATAACAAAGTGGTGAGGAATGAACTTTGGTCGGTACTGTCTATGTATGGGGTGAGCAGCAACCTTATTCGAGCTGTGAAGTCTCTCTATGAGGACTCCAGAGCTTGCGTGAGGATACGTGAGTCATACACTGAATGGTTTAGTATCCAAAAGGGGGTTAGACAGGGATGTGTAGCGTCACCATGGCTGTTTAACTTATTCATGGACAGTTGTTTGCAAGATTTGAAAGATAAAGAATGTGGTTTAAGAATGAAGAATTTACTCGTCAAATGTCTTCTTTATGCTGATGATCAGGTTTTACTGGCGTCATCTGCCGATGACGCCAGTACGCCGATGAGTTGCAGGAGATGGTAACAACTATGCATGAAGCTTTTGAGAGGAAAGGAATGAAAGTGAATGTTAGTAAGACAAAAGTTATGGTTTTTGAAAGAGATGAATGCGTGACAGAGTGTAGGATTTGTATAGATGGAGAAAAAGTGGAACAAGTGAATGAGTTCATATATTTGGGAACATTGTTTACGAGAGATGGAAAGCATGAAGAAGATGTTGAAAGGAGAGTGATGGCTGGAAATAGAGTGAATGGGGCACTACACAACTTTATGAGCAGCCGGAAAGTGTCCGAAAAGGCACGACTGGCTGTACATGGAGGAGTATTGGTGCCGACTCTTATGTATGGTAGTGAAAGTTGGGTGTGGCAGAAAAAGCATCAGAGTAGAGTGAATGCAGTAGAAATGCGTGAGTTGCGAAGTATGTGTGGCTTGACCTTGAAAGATAGAGTGAGAAATAGCATGATAAGAGAACGATGTGGAGTGATAGAAGATGTAGTGATGAGAATTGAGAGAGGAATGTTGAGATCGTTTGGTCATGTTGAGAGAATGAATGAAAGAAGACTAACGAAACAGGTGTATGAAGCGAGAGTGGATGGTACCGTCGGAAGGGGAAGACCTAGGCGCACATACCTGGACCAAATCGGGGAAGTTTTAGAAAAGGGGCAGGTCAGGAGTACTCTAAACCGACGAGCATGCATGAAGAATGTAATGAGAGTGAATGAAGCGAGAGTAGTATGTCAGGATCGTAGCAAAAGGAGATCCGTGATCTCTGCCTACCCCTATGGGAGACAGGCGTGATTTTATGTATGTATGTATGTATGATTGTAAAGTTAATATCCCTTGTAAGTGTATAATCTATACTAATATAATATTATAAAGAGAAAAGATTTGTATTTTTGTATGTAACGAATAAACTCAAAAAGTACAGGACCGATTTAAATAATAATTTTTTCATTAGAAAGCTACATTCTTCGTGAGTAACATAGGCTACTTTTTGTCCCGATATTCCCATGGGATCAGGATTGATTTATCAGGATTTTTTTTTTACGTCCGCAAAATCCCCACGGATACCTCCCCACCGGGGCCGGTGGAGGAGGTTATGTCGGACTCGAACCGACTAAAACGCACGCCGCCTGTGGGTCGCTTTGGTTGCCGAAGGTGAGGTTGACAGGCATATCCCTCGCAATGATATATAGCCTGTAACTTTCCTCGATAAAGAAACTATTCAACACAATTTTTTTTTCCAACCAGTAGCTCCTGAGATTAGCGCGTTGAACCAACCAAACAAACTGAAATATTTATATAATATATTTTCTTTGTAATATTTTTTTTATACCACTTAGGTGGCAGACAAGCACACGGCTCACCTGATGGGAAGTGGTTACCGTGGCCTATGGACGTATGCAACACCAGGGGTATTACACTTTCGCTGCCGACCATGAAGAAACCTTCTGATGCCCGTCTTGAAGAACCCCATATTGTAGATTATATTATTATAGATTAATTTGCAGTTGGGGGTCGGACACGAAGAGATTGATCGCGGAAATTGGTCGCCGCATCCATGACCAAGGCGGTGACTCCCGATCCGGCTCGTTCCTGGGGCAAAGGTTGGCTATTGCGATACAGCGGGGCAACGCGGCCAGCATCATGGGCACCTTTGCGCCGGGAACGATGCTGAGTGGGTTGTTTGACGCGAGATAATCACGAATTTGTTTTGTGTCTTTATGTTTTAATTATTTTGTATGTATTAAATTAATTAACTAAAAAATAAAAAAATTCGTGTTTGCTAGTTTATATTTTTTTTTTTATACCACTTAGTTGGCAGACAAGCACACGGCCCACCTGATGGAAAGTAGTTACCGTGGCCTATGGACGTCTGTAACACCAGAGGAGTCACAGTCGCGCTGCCAACCCTGTAAGTACAGAATTTCTGTGCCGTCAGTAGAAGACAAATCAGGACAAGCCTTTAGTCTTCCCACTGACGGCACAAATTCTCCAGTGAGCTCTGGCTACCCTACTCACCGCTGGGAACACAACACGAAGTTATTATAACCGCGGTATATCCGCTCAATCGGGCGGATATACCGCCGTGTCCTATCTCCTTACAAAAACGATGTTGAAAGTTTATTATAATGTTTGTTTAGTCAGCCCTGAAGGGTTATTGCCATCGAGGGTTTTGAGCTCAGGGGCCCTCTGACCTTGGGGGCCCCTACGGTGCCTAGAACACCTACAGCGACGTCAGTTCGCTCCAGTAAAGGTCTTCTTACCCTGCCAGTTCGAAGCCCAGGTCCCGGAACTGGTTCCTCTCGTTCGTTGACATGACCCGATGCAGCATATGGTAACCATCCAGCATTTTCACAGGGTCTACGGTAGAATTCTCTTCATCATCATCATCATCATCATCACCATCACCATCCCTTCTGTTCTTGTAATTGTATAATCTAGAATCAAAAAGAAAACCGGTCTAAGACTTAACCAGATTTGGTTGGGGACTTTCTGTTTTATTTTTATACAACTTCGGTGGTAGACAAGCACACGGCCCACATGATGGAAAGTGGTTACCGTGATTTTTTTTTTTTTTTTTCTTTATTGAAGGGCTTTGTCGCTAGAGCGATTATGTTGCCCATATTGTAAACAAACACATACAAATACAAATCAACACATACAAATCAAACAAAAAAACAAAAACATATATGCACAGTTATCATATGCTTAACCTCTAAACTTAACTAAGTTGTACAGTGCCCGGGCTGTATGCGATAATGGCTCAGACAGGGCACTGTTACAACTCCCCACCATTAGGCTACTCTTCAACAGAGGATCCCTGTGCGTTTCATTCCGTACACATTCCATCAAAATATGGTACAGGTCATCGAGTGTATTGCAGGTGGTACAGTTTGGGGATGTTGATTGCCGCATTAGGAACGCAAATTTATTTGATGGAATGTGTCCGGAACGAAGCCGAAGTGCAATTACTGTATCTTGTCGATTGAGACCACAACCATCAATCCAAGGAGAGCGTAGAGGATAGGGCTGGATCGTTCTATACCAGATTCCCTTTTCTTTCGACCTCTCATCAAAATATTCTTTCCAGCTTTTATAACAAAGTTGTCTGGTAGCTGGTAGATAGTTGGTGAAGTAAGGCAAAAATGAGACTGAAATACCATCAGTAGAGGCTTCACTCGCAAGTTTGTCCACAAGCTCATTGCCGACGATACCTACATGAGACGGAATCCATTGCAGTTTAACTATTTTATTTTGCGACTTTAATCTTAAAATTGTTCTTAATATATCGTAGGCTATCGGCATACCTCGAAATATCGAGGTGCACCGATCCAGATGCTGCAATGAACTTCTCGAGTCTGTTAGAATTACGACCTTGTTATAAGATGCAGATTCTATGTAGGACAGGGACTCTGAAATTGCGAGGAGTTCCACATTCATAATAGAAACATCCACATTAATTTTAAATTTCATGCTTGTATTCTCCTCAAGATCTAAGAAGGCTGCCCCAATATATTGGTTATTTTTTGAGCCTTCCGTAAATATTTTATGGTATCCAGCAAAAGCGTCATTAATAAAACCGTCACATAAACCTTTCAAGACATGACTATTGTAATGATCTTTGGGTTTGGTTAATATGTCCATGTTGGGCAGTATGACATCCGCCACATCAATATTTGTTACCCACGTCTCCAATCGAAACATATCTAAACAGCTACTGGTATAAATGGGCATCGCCCTAAGCTTACTATGAGTATTGATTAGTAAAGGCTTCATCTTCTTAAGCCAGTACCGGTTCCGACACGTACTCTCCAATTCGTTAAGAATTGGTATAAGGTTGTTATCATTAGTCTTGGCCTTCAACCAATGTTTATATGCTAAGTATTGTCGACGTACGAATAAAGGGCAGAGACACAACTCACTTTCCATCACATGGATAGGCGTGCTCCTAATGAACCCTCCTATAATCCTCATAGCTTGATTCTGAATTTTATTCAATTTATTTAGTTGATAATGAGCAGCGTTATTATATAAAAAACTTGCATAGTCAAATCTACTTCTTATAATGGTTATATACAACCGTCTCAGGTGCTTTGGATGAACTCCCCAGGATGACCCTACCAGAACTTTAAATATATTAAGGAATGTCGTAGCTTTCTGAGCTATCTCCGTAATGTGTTTGGTCCACCTAAGACGGCGATCCAACCAGATACCTAGATGTTTTACCACGTCGACTACTTGTAACGGCCTATTATTTATGGTTAATTCTACAGATTGCTGCAGAAATCCTCTCTTGAAAGTGCACACAACTGTTTTACTAGCCGAAATATTTAAACCAAGTCTTCCTAAAAGGGTACAAATAAAGTTCAAGGCTAGCTGTAAGTCAGTGACACAGCTTACTACATTTCGAGAGCATGAATATAAAACAAAATCATCGGCATATTGAGAGATGTATATACTAGGTAATAAATTATGGGTCGAATTACAGATATCAATAGTTGCTACGTTGAATAACAACGGTGACAGAGGATCGCCTTGCGCCAGTCCTCTACTGGTATTTCGACTCATTTTGTAATCCGTGATATATGAACGTTTGTAACACCAGTGGAGTCACACCCGTACTGCCGACCCTGTAAGAACAGAGATTTTCTGTGCCTTTAGTGCAGAATACAGAATCAGGACAAGCCTTTGGTCTTAGACAGCATAAAAACTCGCCAGTGAGCTCTGGCTACCCTGCTCACCGCCCCGAACACAACACAAGGTTATTATAGCCGTGGTATTCTGTAGGGTGGAGGTACTTCCACATTCGGACTGCTCAATCCGGACGGTAATACGGTCGTGTCCTACCTCCTCCTAAAACTGTCTGTCTTCATATTTGCGTGAGTCTCGGACTTATAGGGGGCCTTCACTTCAGAGTGTAGAGTCTGCTTTGTCCAGTTCCTCGATTCTATTAATTGTATGTCATAATAAAACCATTGTCGTACCACTGGCACTGCAAACAATAACTAATAACTTCATGTTGTGTTCCCAGCGTTGAGTAGGGTAGCCAGAGCTCACTGGAGAGTTTGTGCTGTCAGTGGGATGACTAAAGGCTTGTCCTGCTTTGTCTTCTACACTGACGGCACAGATACTCTTTGCTTGCAGGGTTGGCAGCGCGACTGTGACTTCCTTGGTGTTGCACACGTCCATAGGTTACGGTAACCACTTTCCATCAGGTGGGCCGTGTGCTAGTCTGCCAACTAAGTGGTATAAAAAAAAATTGTGTCTTCTGTAATAACCGCACAGAATCTCTCTGTTCTTACAGGATTGGCAGCACGGGTGTGACTCTCCTAATTGTTTTAGTCGGTTCGAGTCCGACATAATAATTTTTTTGAGGAGGTAGGACACGGCGGTATTTCCGCCCAATTGAGCAGTCCGACTGGGGAAGTACCTCCGCCCTACAGAATACCGCGGTTATAATAACTTCGTGTTGTGGTCCCAAGGGTGAGTAGTGTAGCCAGAGCTCACTAGAGTTTTTGTGCTGTCAGCGGGACGACTAATGGCTTGTCCTGCTTTGTCCTCTACACTGACGGCACAAAATCTCTGTTCTTACAGGGTCGGCAGCTCGGATGTGACTTTACTTGTGTTACACACGTTCATAGGTCATGGTAACCACTTTCCATCAAGTGGGCCGTGTGCTTGTCTGCCACCTAAGATGTATAAAAAAAAAATAACCTCCTCCACCGGCTCCGGTGGGAAGTATCCGTGGAGATTTTGCGCACGTAAAGAAAAAAACACTCTTACTTATGCTTTGATATTTCCGCTGCAGCCTTCTCAGTGCTGGCCTCCATCGAGTACCCAACCATATCCGCCACCCTTTTCATTAAAATGGCTTCTTGACGCTGCATCACTTGAACCGACACTTCTTGGAAATGTTTATCTATATGTTTACGCTGAAAAGAGTTAATTATTTTTTAAATAGAAAGTGCAGCACGCGTCTAAAAAAGTTTTCACTTCAAAGAGTTGTCATTCAAACAACCATAGCATCAATTTCACCCAAGGAGAGGGCCAGATCGTGAGAGATGGCCCTGGGTCGGCCGGGGTGCGAGGGATATGCCTGTCAACCTCACCTTCGGCAACCAAAACGACCCACAGGCGGCGTGCGTTTTAGGCGGTTCGTGTCCGACATAACCTCTCTCACCAGCTCCGGTGGAGAGGTATCCTTGGAGATTTTGCGCACGTAAAAACAAAGATTAACCACGCATTTTTATTTTCAAGATACTCATCTACTTTATAATAACCTTTTTTCTTCATTAGATATGTTTTCACTTCTATTTAAAGTTTTTTTAGTAACATGTCAACAAAATCCTGATAAAGTTTATTAAATATTAATATACAAATGCCTACAAATGAATCATCAAGTGTATGAAGCCTGAGTTGTGAATGAGTTTTATGTCAATTTTGACAATTTTATTGGTTATCAAATAGGTAAGACTACTGGCCGGGACGGGAGCGGCAGCGGGAGCGATGAAGGATCGTAAGCCAAGCTGCCCGCGTACGAAGGCAACTCGGGCGTCGGAGGCCTGGGGGTGACTGGTGGAGCCGCCTGTCACCTTGGCTGAAGCAGGGCGCGGCGGCGGTGCGCCTCGCGTGCCTTCCCGTTTCTGGGGATGAGTTGGGTTGACTATGTAGGCCCCCACACCCGGGGAAAGGGCCATATCGTGAGAGATGGCCCTGAGTCGGGCCGGGGTGCGAGGGATATGCCTGTTTACCACACCAGAAACGACCCACAGGCGGCGCGCGTTTTAGTCGGTTCGAGTCTGACATAACCTCTTCCACCAGCTCCGGTTAGGGAGAGGGGGGGGGGGGGGGGTGTGTCATCCAGGGAGATTATGCGCACGTAAGAAAAAGGACTATTGACCGTATAGAATTTAAAAACGAAATTGCATCATCGTGATGTCACAATGGGGGGAGTCCATAGCCCAGGACGATATCTGAGATCAAGTCTGTCGGACAGGACGGGACGTGACGATCACGCGAGTCTCATGGTATTTTTCTATGAAAACCTACATTTTTTTTAAGTGACAACTTCTTAAGAGCGTTAGGCCTAAAGAAGACGTAGGTATGTTTTGTTTTAAATGATCAAGCAGAAGATAAAATATCTATTTACGCTTATTTTTAAATCGAATTGGTATTTTTTTTTTTAAAAGAATTTTAGCAACCCCAATTACTAATATTCCCTCTAACCCCTCCAACTAAGATAAATTGCTTGTGCTAAGAGTGGGTCTGTAGTATTGGCCAAGAATCGAACCCGGTACCTCTCGATCGTAAGCCCGACACCTCAACATGATGTCAAAAATCTTGATTATTAAAACGAAGCGTCTCTGAATAGAGCCCCAGGCCTTCTCTAACATCCTATATTTATTTATTTAGTCTCACCTTATCTTCTAGGATCCTTAAATACTCTGGGGTCCTTCTAAACTTCCTTAGGATAGAGTTGAATTCTTCTCCATATAGTTTCAATGATTCGGATTCTAGGTCGTACTTTCTAGATCTTGTTAGAGGAATGGCTGGAATCAAGAGGAGTATAGTAGAACCAAGAAAGAGAAACTACATTCTGTCATCACACTGCTGGTAGTGTGGAATCTCTTTTTTTATATATGTAGAACACGTCAATTAGACTTCGCCTTGCCTGATGGTAAGCTGAAGGCAAAGTCTCAGAAAAGAGGGTCACCATTACCTACACATACCGTGTGACAATGGTGACACTCAGCTTGACGGTCTCATCATATGCTTTTTCACGCCCCGCTTAAAGGACCCGGGACTGTAGGAAGATGGAAACACGTGAGCTGGTAATGAATTCCAGGCCTTAATGGTGCGACAGAGGAAAGAGTCACCGAACCGCTTGGTTCTTGATCGGATGTTCTGCACCGTGTGCGGATGACATCTAAGACCTGCACGTGTTGTCTTGTGTAGGAAAGGGGAGGGTGGGACTAATAAGGAAGAGCTCATCAGAACACTCACCAGAACTTAGCCTTAGGAGGGACTTTGCCTCGCTGTGTGTGTTCTACCGCCTATACAATGGTTTGTGCTCAGATGAATTGTTTAACATGATGCCCACAGCTACATTCTATCATCGCACCTCTCGCCATAGGCAGGGAATTCATCCTCACACATTGCGAACTGAGACGTTGCGCACTGTGCGGTATGAAAGAGACTTCATCCCACACTCAAGCTGTGGAATGAACACCTGGTTTTCCCAAGCGCCAACAATATGGGGTTCTTCAAGACGGGCATTAGAAGGTTTCTTCAGGGTTGGCAGCGCGAGTGTAATGCCCCTGGTCTCACACACGTCCATAGGCCACGGTAACCATTTATAGGAGGTAGGACTGTCCGACTGGAGAAGTACCTCCATCCTACAGAATACCACGGCTATAATAACCTCACTGGAGAGTTTTTGTGTTGTTAGTGGGAAGACCGAAGCCTTGTCCTGATTTTGTGTTCTGCACTGAAGGCACGGAAAAATTCTGTACTGGTGTTACACACGTTCATAGGTCACGGTAACAACTTTCCATCAGGTGGGCCGTGTGCTTGTCTGCCACCTGAATGGTATAAAAAAAGTCCCAGTCTATATGGTTAGTGGCCAACAAAAGGAGCAGGGATAAAAACATATTTATAATACTTACTTATAATAAATGTACAAAAAACTTTTGTAAAAATAAATGAAATCATTTTAATATTTTCTCTGCACCAATATCTCTACATATTATTTTTTTGTTTATATAATTTATGATTATGTTATATTTATAGCTTGCAATAAATTATTTTATCGGTTCATAAAACAGTTACAAATCTAATGTACTAGCTGTTGCATTGGGCTCCGCCTAAATTTAACCTAAGTATGAGAAAGTACCTCTGCCGTACAGAATACCGCGGCCATAATAACCTCGTGTTGTGTTCCCGGCGGTGAGTAGGGTAGAGTAGGCCAGAGCTCACTGGAGAGTTTTTGTGATGTCAGTGGGTAGACCAAAGGCTTGTCTTAATTTAGTGTTCTGCACTAACGGCACAGAAAATCTCTGTTCTTACAGGTTTGGTTTGGCAGCACGTGTATGACTCCACTGGTGTTACACATGTTCCTAGGTCACGGTAACTACTTTCCATCAGGTGAGCCGTGTGCTTGTCTGCCAATCCCCGGCACGAAAGCGATTCAGCGGGTTGCGCGGGCCTCTAGGCCAGGGAGAACATGCTGATTCCTCCAGTGTTGAGCGCGTGCCGATTTAGTATTTATATATATATATATATGTATTATATATAATAAAGATATGATTCCGTGGGCGACCGCATACGACCACTGCAGACACAGATATATATATTGTGGTTTGTAATAGGGATACCCCCCCGCCAGAACCGGTGGGAAAAGTTATGTCGGACTCAAATCGTTCTTGGTTACCGAAGGTGAGGTTGACATGCATATTCCTCGCACCCCGGCCGACCCAGGGACATCTCTTTCCATCTGGCCCTAAGGTGAGGGTGACGACATGAGGGTTTAATAAAATCCAATCTTCATGTAGTAAAAATTTATTGAGAATCGTGTGCACAGTTCAAACGATTTGGTTAGGCTAAAAATAGATATGTTTCATGATCAGCGAATTCTTACCAAATAGTTTTGTCTCAAAAAATATGCATAGTAAAAAATTACCAAACTAAAATTATAATATTATACTATAATTTCCAAAATATAAACAACCAATAACTTTTTAGATACATAAACATAAACTCACGCCTATATCCCCGAAAGGGTAGGCAGAGGTGCTAGCACCCACATTTCGCCAGTTTATGTTTAGGTCCCAATGTAACAGGTGGCGAGCCTATTGCTATTAACCGGGCACTTATAAACCTGCGATAAATACACACATAACTTCGAAAAGCATCGAAAAGTCATTGGTGTGTGCCATGGGAAAACCTGGCACCGAACCCGACACCTCGTCTCAGTAGTCCATTACCCATACCAAGAGGCTACCGCGGTTTTATTTATTTACGTAGTACTTTTTAGATTCCTCATTAAATTTTTAATAACTTTTATTATGAACCACATACGTATAAACGCAACGTGGACTGAGATAAATGCGATATTTTCTTGCGCTCCATAATATTTGCACTATGCGTTACAAACGCGTGACGTCACTTGCTTCTAAAGATTTTGTATAGGGCATAAAATCGTCTTTAAAACTATTTGTCACAAGAATATTTCACTTTAGCAGTGACCACGACCAAGGCGGTGACTTCCGATCCGGCTCGTTCCTGGGGCAAAGGTTGGCTATTGCGATTCAGCGGGGCAACGCAGCCAGCATCATGGGCACCTTTGCGCCGGGAACGATGCGGAGTGGGTTGTTTGACGCGACATGATCGCGAGTTTGTGTCGTGTATTTATGTTTTAATTATTTTGTATGTGACTTAGAAATTTAATTGATAAATAAACGAATACATTTATTACAATACAATATGTCAAAACTACTAATCATATAACCCGCCCCTGATCGCTCCCGGTGCAAAAGTGCCCATAACACTTGCTGCGTTGCCACGTTGGATGGCAATGGACAGCCTTTGGACCAGGAACGACCCGGAACGAGTTCACCGGTCGCCTCGATGAGCCTCTGTCCGATTTCTTTAATAAGGCTTTTAGCTTCCTTATAAACCAAAACAAACCTCCTTCCAAATAAACTAAACTAAAAGAATATATATAAAACATATCTTTAGCACTTCATTTGTTACAATAGTGATTTTCAACATTACAAAAATGTATAACCTCCATATTGGTATATAACTATGTCATTTGGACTAACACCACAGGTTAAATAAATAGTTATTTAGAACAGAATGTCTGTTCGTATGTTTTAGTAGTACGGTTTCGCGTCGTTAGCCTTGAGAAAATGGAGGTTCAGCATTGGTGAGCAGGTGGAATATTCCGGAAGATCTGGAACAACATAAATTAATGTGTACATGTGTACAATAAGTACATGTTTATTTATTTGTTAATCTAATAATAATCTAAATACAATACAAAAAAAAAAAAAATGTCCAATCATTATCTGAAATCATAGATTTTGTCAAAACCCGCCCCGTATCGTTCCCGGCGCAAAGGTGCCCATGACACTGGCAGCGTTGCCTCGCTGAATCGCGATGGCCATCCTCTGCCCCAGAAACAAGCCGGAGCGGGAGTCACCGCCTTGTTCGTGGATACGGCGACCAATCTTAGCGATTAAGCCCTTCGCCTCCGACCCCCAACTGCCCATAGTCTCCACCGCAATGGGCACAAAATAATATTGTGACTCCATTGCGGCGTATTTCATTTTTTTCTGCTCGCCCCGTCCTTACAACAATAAGTTACCAAAACGAATTATACAAAAAGAACCTACAAGAAATGCTCATACAAAAGGGTTATTACTCACTAGTGGAATTTCTCAATGACAAGTCTTTAAAAAATTAAAAAGTAGTTTTCCTGTTTCTTGTTCTTTTGACATTTTAATTTAGAATTTGACTTTTGTTGTCAATTGATTATATTATTACTGTTAACTTCTTTTGGATTAATTAAATATCAAATGTATCTATATTTTTGACGTTGAATTTCAGACGCTTTATTATTATATTTGATTTGAATATTCACTCACTTATGGAAAATCCTTTAATACATATACACAATTGAACTAATAAATAACTTAATTTAAGTAGTAAAAATACTTATAAAATTTATACAAAACTATGCTAACTATACAATATATACAAAAATGAAATAGAGAAAAAGGGAGACTGCAACTTTAGGCATCGAAAAATTCCTCCCCATCGATCTCTACTGGTACCGTGCTCACAAGGCTGGTGGCATTACCACGCTGAATGGCGATGCCAATTCTTTGAGCGAGGTAAAGGCCAGCCTTACGGGCTATTTCTTTGAATAGCGCGCGCGCTTGGACCCCACGGACCCAACGTTTCGATTACAAACAGCTCAAAAATGTAATTACCGGTTAAATTGGTATATTCGAGCCGTTTGAGAGTCTCCGCTGATTTGAATTGTGTAAACATTATCACAAAAGACGAATAGAATAATGTAATATATTAGCATGCCTTTACTGGTGGTAATACATTGTACTTATTTTATTTTTAGTGACCTACTTATTTTGACTGTATTATTCAAATAAATGAATAAATAAATAAATAAGGAAGCTACGATAGAGGCAAAACTTATGTTTTTATTGATCTTGGAAAATATTTACAAATATGTTTTAATCTATGTTGCAGTCGTACTTTTCATGGGACAGAGCTATCATTTACGGCTGCCAAACAAGTTCAGATAGTTTGATCAAACTGGCAGTTCCGAACAGTTTGATTAAATTGATATTTCTTTGAAATTTAAAAAGAAATTGTTCAAATTTTGCCACACACTCATGCCATGATCAAACTATATAAAACTGTCAGTTAGATCAGACTGCTCAATTGGGCGGAAACACCGGCGTGTCCTATTCCTACCTCCTTAATTGTGACTATATCTATCAAGGCTATCGTAGCGCTGCGCTCGACGCTATGTGCTCAGAGAATAGCACAGCAGATAATTTGATCAAACTGGCAGTTTCAAACAGTTTAATTAAATTTATATTTTTTTAAACCATTTGATTACTCATTAAATTTGTTCAAATTTTGCCACACACAACCAACAATTAGATCAATTTATCTGAACTTGTATAGTGGCTATTAGTCCCCTTCTACCTTATCCACGGGAAGAGATGGGATAGGAAAAATACTCTTTTGTCCGCATGCCTCCTTACTAGGGCCGTTGTGCGTGAAGAGCACTGGCTACTGCTTAGCTTAGCTTACTGGGGACTTTACAGGCTTCGCGAAGCGATCTCACTATGCCGAGGATTTGAGATCGTTGAGGGGCTACTGCCTCGCATTCCAGTATTACGTGGGCGGCCGTTTCCTCGGCAACGAAGCATCCCCTGCAGAGGGGGCTGTTCGTGACACCGATGGTGTATAGGTGCTTGTTGAGGGGACAGTGGCTTAATTTTCCCTATAATTGTTCTTAGACTTATTCTGTCAAATTTTAGGAGCGAGGGGGTAATTCTATTCTACTCCACCGGGAACCAACACGGCTTGTATTTATTGGTATAAAACAGGTTAAACCTCTTACCCAGTTTTAGGATCCACGCCACCCATCCTGAGAGAGCCTGGTAAGAAGCAGTTTCCTAAGATAGCACTGACTTGACTGCTACAGCGTCTGCCGGTGAAGCCCCCAGAAGTCAAACTCTCCGCCATGAAGTAGTAAGCCCTGCAAATACAATCATACGTTCAGGAGATTGCTTGATTTGGCTGGGTGCGAGGGATATGCCTACTAACCTCACCTCCAGCAACCAACCAAAACCCCAGATGTCGTGCGTTTTAGTCGGTTCGATAACTTCTCCCACCGGTTCCGGCGGGGATCCGTGGGGATTATCGCACGTAAAAAAAGGAGTTAGCTTGATTAGAAGTTATTTTCATACTGCACTGTGCGTAACGTTTCCAGTTTCAACGTGTGAGGATGAATTACCTACCTGTGGCAATGAGATGACAGAATTGAGCTTATGTAGCCGTGGGCATGATGTTGAGCAAGTCTTCGGAACATGCACCATTAGATAGATAATAAAATATGCACAGAGAAGCTCTCAGCTTAAGGTCTCTCCTGAAGCTCAGAGGTTCGACACTGCCTATGGTATTATCAAAGATTCAGCAGACTAGGGACTCAGGTCTCTCCCGACTCGCAAAGCCTGCGAGGTGCGAAGGTGATTCGGACATCGGAGCTGAACGTACTCCGTTCTCAATGAGCGCAATCCTGAGGGTGACAGGTAGAGCCGTCTGTCACACTAGTAGAAGCAGTCTACTAGTATGACAGGCGGCTCCACCTGTCCTGCACATGACGCACGCTCCGCTTTTCCGGGGATAAGCTGGGAACACCATGGTTCCTACACCTGATGGAGCCATCTTAAAACCAAAGATGACTCAAGGTCAGACAGGGTGTGAAGGAAATACCGTATTGGGTGCCGTAACATCCTGGTCATGAAGACCCGAGACGGCATGAGGTTTTAGTCGGTCAAGTCCTGTTATTCATGGGGATTACTGCACGAAAATAAAAAGATATTAATAAGATAGAATATATGCAAGTAGAAATAATGAGTAATATGCTAATGGCACACAAAGACACAGGAAAATATGATTTTACCTTCCCTGGAAACTTACCTAGAATGATCACAATCCGAGCCAGGGCATCCAGGTTGGACATTGCCCCCATTAGGGTAGAAATCAACCTTGCCCAGGGGGTTTGTGTACCCAAGGACACCGGCGTTCGTGTGCATCACTTCGGTGTAGACACCGTCAGTCGGCCTGAACTTATCGTCGTTGAATGCCCAGCCGGGGAGAGCAGGGTCAAGGGCTGGAAAAAAATAATTATTTACTATTACTTTTTTTAAACAACTTAAGCAGCAAGGAAAGTGGTTACCGTGGCTAATGGACGTGTGCAATACCAGGGAAGTCACACTCGTGTTGCACACGGAACAGAGAGTTTAACATAACATAACATAAACTCATGTTGGCAAAGGTGCTAGTACCCACATTTCGCCAGTTTATGTTTAGGTCCCAATATTATAGGGGGCCAGTCTATTGCCATTAACCGGGCACTTATAAACCTGCGATAAATGCACACATAACTTCGAAAAGCATCGAAAAGAAATTGGTGTGTGCCATAGTAAACCTGTGATCGAACCCGAGACCTCGTCTTAGCAGTTCATTACCCTTACCACTAGGCTATATGTATAGAAAAATATGTATAAGGTAAAAATAAATCTAAAATATTGGGTGACCAATTGTCACTGAAGTAAATGGTACCTACTCTGTAATGAAATAACATGGCTACTTTCTTTGCCTGGAATAGAAAGAAAGAAAGAAAGAAAAATATGTTTTATATAGAAAACACAGCGCACATTTTTAGATGTAATATTAACACACAGCGGAATACATAGGTACAACAATGCTTAAAAATAAATAAAAATATTTTTTTTTTCTTTCCTGACCTTAGATCAGAAACCTAGCATATTCGTCTCTCTGCCAATCCTGACAGTTTACTGTGACATGACATACTTGACATAAATTGTGAGACTACAGACTACTATTTAATGCATGAATATCTGCAAATAATCAAAAGATGACCCGCACTCACCATTGATATAAGCGATTTCTCCATCGAGGTTTCTGCCCACGATGCCAGCCTGGTGGCCACCGAGACTATGGCCAATGATTTGAAACATACGCGGAACAGCCCCGGTAGAACGCATCAGCCAAGAGAGGAATCTTGCTACGCTCTCACCTGTAATATAAAAAAAATTGTTTTATATTAAAAAATACCATTTAGGTGATATACAAGCACACGGCCCACCTGCTGGAGAATAGTTACCGTGGTCTATGGAAGTGTGTAACATCAGGAAAGTCACACTCGTGCTGCCAACCCTGTAAGAACAGAGCTTCTGTGCTGTCAGTGCAGAAGACAAAGCAGGACAAACCTTTGGTCTTCCCACCATATAAATGCAGAATATTCCATCGAGAACCCAGCAGTTCTGTGACTCTTCTGTTTGCCTTCACTACCAGTTTTAGAACTCTTCACCAGCATACGTATTTCCACTCCATCTTTTCCCATGCGATGTCGTACAAGGCGACTAAGCGATAGGGCTGTTAAACATCAGATAGAAATAGACAGCTCAGCCTCAGCCTCAGATGCATGGCTCGAGTCAACAATAGTGCCTGGAAAACGGCAATAGGCTCACCCACTATTACGTGGGATCGAATTCAATGATTGGTGAAATGTGGGTGTTGATTCACCAAGGTATGATCAAATTCAAGATATGATTACATTGTTTCTTTTTTTATATGCGCGAAATCCCCACGGATACCTCCGGTGGAAGAGTTTATGTCGGACTCGAACCGACTAACACACACGCCGCCTGTGTGTCGTTTTGGTTGCCGAAGGTGAGGTTAACAGGCATATCCCTCGCACCCCGGCCGACCCAGGGCCACCTCTCACTATCTGGCCCTCTCCTCGGGTGTGTGGGGACTACAAAGTCTCCAACTCGTCCCCGGAAAACGGAGAGGCGCGCCGCGACCTTCTTCTGCCAGGGTGATAGGCGGCTCCACCAGTCACCCCTCAGGCCTGCGCTCATGGGGAGCGGAGGTCGTTCATCGACCTCCGACGCCCGAGTTGCCTTCGTACGCGGGCAGCTTGGCTTGCGATCCTTCGTCGCTCCCGCTGGATTACATTAAATATATGTATAAAACATGTATTTGACAAGATTCAATATGTCACAGGCTTCTGTGTGTTTCATATCACTACATAGTATAAAACAAAGTCGCCTTTTCTGTCCCTATATCCTATGTGCGCTTAAATCTTTAAAACTACGCAACGGATTTTGATGCGGTTTTTTCCAATAGATAGAGTGATTCAAGAGGAAGGTTTATATGTATAATACATGCATCATATACTAAGGCAACATTGCTAATTTTAGAGGTTTCTAACGTGATGTCGTAAATTAACCTATATTTTATGCCCGTGCAAAATCGGAGCGGGCCGCTATGTTTTTATATACAACGTTCATAGTTTTTCTGTAGTGTATTTAATTTAGTATCAGCATTGCACCCGTGCGAAGTCGGGGCGGGTCGCTAGTATATATATATATATGTAAGTATTTATGCAGTGTCTGTGGTATGACAATGGTAGAAAATGATCAGATTCAGGCTCTATTGTAACACAGAACCTACCAGAGGTGACAGTGTTGCTAACTGCTGCAGCGTAGTTGATGGTGTCTGCCCCGGCGCTCCAGTCCACTACGATTATATTCACATCCTGGGCAGCCAGGTAAGCTGTGGATAACACAATTAGAATTAATTATAAATTTATCTTCGAGGCGGTAGGACACGACTTTGACTTTGACGGTATTTCCGTCTAATTGAGCAGTCCGACCGGGGAAGTACCCCCGCTCTTTAGAATACCTAGGTCATATTTGCCTTGTGCGGTACTTGTATCACATCTTCTAGTATAATGTGTAGTTGCCTATAATAAATTGCCGCAGAGCGATAAAGCCACCATTTGTACGTGTCACGGAACTTGGATCACATTCTAGTGTAATGTGTAATTGGTGTACAATAAACACGTCATTATTATTATTATAAACATAACATAAACTCACGGTTATATCCCCGAAGGGGTAGGCAGAGGTGCCAGCAACCCCGTTTCGCCAGTTTATGTTTAGCTCCCAATGTAATAGGTGGCGAGCCTATTGCCATTAGCCGGGCACTTATAAACCTGCGATAAATACACACATAACTTCGAAAAGCATCGAAAAGTCATTGGTGTGTGCCATGGTAAAACCTGGGATCGAACCCGAGACCTCGTCTCAGCAGTATTTTTCTTTTTTAAATTATATTATTTATATATTTCATTACACACACACACTAACTCTACCATAATAACCTTGTGTTGTGTTCCCGGCGGTGAGTAGGGTAGCCAGAACTCACTAAAGAGTTTTTGTGCTGTCTGTGGGAAGACCATAAGCTTGTCCTGCTTCGTCTTTTATACTGACATCACAGATACTCTCTGTGCTTACAGGGTCGGCAGCGCGAGTGTGGTTCTAATTCCCTCGGTTTTGTAACCTTGGTTGTCCATAGGACACGGTAACCACTTCCCTCGGTTTTGTAATAGGTTGTCCATAGGCCACGGTAATCACATTCCATCACGTGGGCCATGTGCTTGTCTGTCACCTAAGTGGTATAAAAAAAATCTATAAATAGCCATCTCATCTTTTCCCGTGGATGAACTCTTACCTGGTACCAGAACGGCGTTGAAATCAGAAGTGGCGGTATTCCTCCAGCCATGGATCAGGACGATGGTTCTTTTAGCTGAATTATAGTTTGTCATACTAACGAGGTGATCAACACCCAGCAGCAATGGCTGACTCACAATTGGGTTCTCTCTGTAGCAAAGTAAAGATATCTCTATCAGAAAGAAAGAAAGAAAAAATAACATTTATTATACACATACACTTACACTACACATAAAAAAATACACTATTGGAACATAAATAACAAGTAAAACACAAACAGTAAGATACAAAGAAAACATAACTTAAAAATAACACAGTAATAATTAACATGTAGGTATATGTGGTAGGTATGCCGTGCCCGCGCTAACCCGACTGCACCCCGCCAATTAACGATCAAAATGTATGACAAATTTTACGTGTTTGTCAAATTATTTGATAGTGTGCAGCTATGTTTGAAGTGTTTGTCAAACAAAGCTTCAACGATCAAACTACAGATCAAACAAATTTGATGTAGGCACATTCGTTCATTCGGCTGTCTCCTTTTGTAACATAACGTTGTGTTGTTCTTTTTCCGTGAGTACACTATTCTCCGCACTATCATCATTGGCCGTGACGTCCCCCATGATGTCAACACAAAAACCACAGATCAAACGAAATTTTGTTTGACAAATACCGCCGTACACGTTCAAACTTGTTTGTCAAACGGGTATTCAATCAAAATTTTTGTCAAACATGTCAAACACGTAGATTGTTTGACAAACACTATAAACATAGCTGCACACTATCAAATAATTTGACAAACACGTAAAATTTGTCAAACATTTTGATCGTTAACGGGCCGCTACAAAGACAGACGAATGTACGAGTGTACGTCAAATTATTTACAGTGCAATCAAGCTGTTTAATAGTCTTCCTCTGAACATCAGAAGCGCTGTATACACTAAGAAGAAGAACTTTTTTGTTTATTGAATTTCTGTTTGATTTTTATTATTTTGTTGTACTAAGTTTATTTTAAACTACGAAATTTCAATACAATGTAAGATTGTTTATGAAATAAAACTAAACTATTGTCAGTTACGACTCGCGGCCCCGCGGGGCATACGTTTGTTTTTTTATGCTGGTGAGAGTGTTAAAATACAATATAAAAAGCAATACAATATAAAAATATAAAAGCTTGATAATCCCGGGTCCTCCGGGTTTTCATTAAGTTCAAACCCGAAAACCTCTATAGCATGGCGGTGGTGATGCGGAAAGCGCGGGTTCAATCCCCGCTCAGTGCAAATATTTGTATGCATGAATGTATGTATTTGCGAACACGTAACAGAAATGATTACCAATTTGAAATAAATCATCGCAAGGACGTTTCGATCAAAACATTTCATAATCTGATAACCTTATCGATTTGAATATCAATGGCAAACAAATACTGATTTGTGAATCTGCAGGTGTTTTTCACGATCGGTCGATAACAGTTTAAGTGGAGCCGCCTGTTAACCTAGCAGAAGCAGGTGACTCCGGCAGAGTAGAATTTGGGCCACCCCATCTCTTCCTACGCGCTGTCGTACAAGGCGACTAAGGGATAGGGGCTGTTTAACATCAGACAAATATATACAGCCCGGACTCAGCCTCAGATGAATGGCTTGAGTCAACAATAGTGCCTGGAGTCCATTACCCATATCACTAGGCTACCGCGGTTGATTTAAACCTACAGAATACCGCGGTTATAATAACTTCGTGTTGTGTTCCCAGCGGTGAGTAGGGTAGCCAGAGCTTACTGGAGAATTTGTGCTGTCAGTGGGATGACTAAAGGCTTGTCCTGCTTTGTCCTCTACACTGACGGCACAGAGACTCTGTGCTCACAGGGTTGGCAGCGTGAGTGTGGCTTCTCTGGTGTTACACACGTCCATAGGCCACGGTAACCACTTTCCATCAGGTGGACCGTGTGCTTGTCTACCACCTAAGTGGTATAAGAAAAAAATGTGTTACTTGACGCTAAAGGAGTGCTTACCTTGTGAAAAGATGATATACATTTTGTCTGTCAGGATTGAACCTGGCAGACTCATCGAGATCGCTCGCCTTCATCCACAAGTCCACCAGCACGAGAGACCCATTACCGTCCAGCACATACTGGTACCGAGGACCACCTCCTGCCAGGTCCTTAATAACGTCTGGTTCGAGGGGCAGTGCTGGAAGAAGACCACTTTGTTAAAAGATAGTTAATTATACTTTTACAACGAAAGCCTCCGTGGCGTGGTAGTAGTGAAATCTTTTGCTGTAGTATTACATTACTGTCCATCCCAAGGTTGCCTGGAAGAAATCACTTCCAGCGATAAGGCCGCCCATTGTACATTAAACTGTATGCATGCTACCTACAAGTTTTACTGTAATCTATTGGTGTACAATAAAGATTTATCTATCAATCAATCAATCAATCAATCAATCAATCAATCAATCAATCAATCAATCAGCCCACTGCAGTCCACTGCTGGACATAGGCCTCTCCCAATGTGCGCCATTTTCTCCGATCCTCCGTCTTCCGCATCCAGTCTATCCCAGCCACCTTTTTCAGGTCGTCCGTCCATCTGGCTAGGGGGCGTCCTACCTTTCGTTTACCTTCTCGCGGTCTCCACTCTAGGACTCGTTTGCTCCAACGGTCATCGGTCCTTCGCAAACGTGGCCAGCCCACTGCCACTTCAACTTGCTTATACTGTGGCCTATGTCGGTAACTTTAGTTTAGGCTGCGTTAGATAGATAGGTAGATTTATCTATCTATCTATCTATCTAACGCAGCCACTACACAAGATGCGCGGGTTTGAACCCCGCTCAGTGCAAATATATCTAGGAGGTAGGACACGGCGGTATTTCCGTCCAATTGAGCAGTCCGACTGGAGAAGTACCACCGCCCTATAGAATACCGCAGCCATAATAACTTTTTTTTACATAGGACATGTCAATTAGACTTCGCCTTGCCTGATGCTAAGCTGAAGTCAAAGTCTCAGAAAAGAGGGTCACCATTACTTACACATACCATGTGACAATGGTGACACTCAGCGTGACGGCCTCATCATATGCTATTTCACGCCCCGCTAAAAGGACCCGGGACTGTGGGATAGTTCTGAACAGCTAAATAAATTTTGCAAAAAATTAGCGTAGTGGCGTTAAAGGTCTGAGTATTTGTGTATGTGTGTTACAGGCATATATCTTGACCCCAGTGACGTCACAATTAGTACTCTATATGTGCAGTACATGTTTTTGAGTGTCTTTTGAGGGTTGCTACGGCGGTGATGGAGTTCAAATCCCACGGTTATTGATTATATCAAACCAAATGACTTACGCCAAGGACTAGTTTCTCTCGAGACTTTAAATTTTTTTTTTTCACTGATACCCATCCCCCACTGGAGCCGACTGTGGTTCGAAGGTTGTCGGAGGTGAGTTTACCAAATTACCGTCGGTAGGTTGGTATTGAGAGGTCTTTGGTTCAAATCCTGGCTATTACACTACCGACGTGAATCCACTCCTAACACAAGCAATTTAGCTTAGCTGGAGGGGTTAGAGGGAATATGCCTTTAAAAAAAACAAAAGGAAACATTTCTCTCGCACCCCGACCGCCCCAGGACCATCTCTTTCGAACTGACCCTCTTCGGTTGTGGTGACTACGGTATTCTCATCTAGCTCCCGGGTAGGAGGAGACGAGTATGGCACCACCTCAGCTTGCTTCTGCTAGGGTTACTGGTGGCTCCACCCGTAACCACCAGGCCTCGGGATTTGGGGTCAAGATATTTGCCGGTAGCTGCATATATTCACCTGAAACTGCCACCAATCCAAGAAGCACTAGAGCCACTGTCTTTGTCATTGTGAACAATGATTTGAAAAGAATTGGACTGAAGCCATTCTGTTATGTTCCATTATTTATAATTTATATTATTATCTATGTTCCAGTCAACTAGCTTAACCAGCCGTTTAATCAACAGTCTAGCCTCTTTACTGAATAACGTTCAGCCGTACCGTTTGTTAAATAAAATAACATAACATAAACTCCCCACATTTCGCCAGTTTATGTTTAGGTCCCAATGTAATAGGTGGCGAGCCTATTGCTATTTACCGGGCACTTATAAACCTGCGATAAATACACACATAACTTCGAAAAGCATCGAAAAGTCATTGGTGTGTGCCATGGTAAAACCTGGGATCGAACCCGAGATCTCGTCTCAGCAGTCCATTACCTATACCACTAGACTACCGCGGTTATTAAATAAATAAATAATATATTCATAAATCACAATTACCGCGTGGTTCCCGGCAGAGTAGAATTTGGACCACCCCATCTTTTCGTAGGGGGTAGGGCTGTTTAGCATCAAACAGATATATATATACAGACCAGACTCAGCCTCAGATGCATGGCTTGAGTCACCAATAATGCCCAAAGTACCACACACGAATATTCTACACCGTGTGTGGGTGACATCTAAACTCTGCACGTGTTGTCCTATGTAGGAAAGGGGAGGGTGGGACTAATTGCCACCTATCCTTTATTTACTCGTTACTTCTATAAATTCTTAAGTCGGTGATTCTTAAGTTAATTGCATTTATTTACCATCGTTAGAATTCTAATTACCAACACTACCAGTCTGTGAAATAGTTGAAACAGTGCTTACAATATTCTGTGGTGTAATAACAAAAAACATTTAAAAAGTTGTTTCGTCCATTGCAAACACAAGTGATTAATCATCGTACCTGGGACTCATCCCTTTGGTGCATCGAAACACAAATTACCTTATATGGTCATAAACTTGGAGATGCGAATCTAACTCACCTACTGCCCCAAGAAACATACAAATTCAATGTATCAAACGATCCCCTATTTTGACTACATACTTAGTTGTTTTCGTGGCGTGAACGGTATACACTACGACTGGCAATCACAGAGGCTCAAGTTCAAACCCTTCCCACGATAAATTTTTGTTTTTTACTTTTTAACATTTTTTCTTTTTGTATTTGTGGAAAATTTTTGCCACTTATTTTATCGTGTTTTTGGTGATCATAGAATTTGATTGAAAATATTCAAGAAAAAATAAAAATAAAATAAATTTCAATATGGCTCAAGTTACTAGATCTCCGCCCGCCCTTTCTACTACAGATGAACATTCCAAATTCCAAGCTACTTATGACAACAAACCTTCCTCCGAAACCGACACCACCGTGATGGAAAGAAGTAAAAAGACTGTCAGGACGCCTCCCAATCTCGTACTGACGCGCAAAAGAACTTGGGTTGAGAGTGATGACTTAATCTATGATCAGCTGGAAGAGTTTAAGCGTGAAATGCGGCAAATGCTGAATGTCTTCTCAGATCAATACAGGAAAGAGGTTCAGCAGATTAATATTACCCTAAAAGAAATACAGCAGTCCAACGTAAGCATTGAACACTCTATTGCTTTTTTAGCCGGGCAGAACGAGGAGTTACAAGGTAAAATTAAGTTGTTAGAGGGTCAGTCCAAGGAAGACAAAAATCGTATTTCTGTGCTTGAAACAAAAATCGAGGACCTGCAGATAAACAACCGCAAATCTAATTTTGTATTGAAGAATGTACCCAGGCAAAATAATGAAGTCAAGGAGGACCTCGTTAAGATGGTTATGTGTCTGTCACGTTACTTGGACTGCAAACTGCTGAAATCTGATATAAGGGATATTTATAGACCTCGTGGCAAGGACAAGGACCTGAGAAACTCGCCAATAATTGTGGAAACCGGGTCCACTCTGATGAAGGCAGAGGTTTTGAGCTCGAGCAAGACATTTTACTCAAAGCATAAGACAAGACTCACCTGCAAACACCTTGGCCTAACTACTAATGAGGATACTCCCATTTACCTGTCGGAACATTTGACTCAAAGGGGGTCTCGATTACACTTCCTCGCCCGAGACTTAACTAGATCTGGTCTCTATAAGTATTGCTGGACAGCCTATGGGAAGGTGTACGTTAGAAAGGACGACCAATCTCCGCTTATTACGATCACAAGTGAAGATCAAATCCACCAGCTGAAACTTCAAAAATGACTAGATGAATTTCTAATTAACGCTGAATTAACGCGATTGTCTTTTTCACATCTAAATACACGTAATCAATTTATATATTGCATGACTTGCTTGCCTATAGTATTTAAGTTTTTAAGTGTTTTACCTTTACCTATGAGAATAATTATTTCTCTTTGTTATAAAACTTCTATGTACTTCTATGTCCACAAATACCGCAATACCCACACACATGTTTCCATCCTCAACTCAATCACAACCCTCACTCAAACACACTCTTACATTCCTACCATACACTTCTTTCAACATTCTCGAACCACTTTTTTAAGATTAAGTACTTATGTTAATACACCCAACATCCAACTACTATTTTCGTTCGTCCAACTATATCGTGCCAATGATGTAACTCTGGTCAGACTATCTCTAGGGATTTTTAACCCATTTCCTTTATGCTACACATCTTTATCCTGCGTCTCCTATTTAGAACAGGTAGACTATTGTGGGGTAAAATATTGTATACGTGATGTTTGCCACTTTTGGATTATTGCAAATAAAATTCGCGGCGGTTAATGGCTTATTGACTGACCTGACTGACATCACTTTCTGTGAGGCCACTCAGTGCAGTGTCGAGGGATGTTCTGAGCTGCTGTCTGTATCTCGCTCCTCTATCACTTTATTGTCGCAAAATATTCGTAGCATTAACGCTAACTTCTCTAGTCTACTATCCCTAATTCAAAGAATTGACAATTACCCTGACATTATCATCCTAACTGAATGCAGACTGTCTCAGAACCCTATTGTTCCTGTATTGGATGGATATAACTCTTATTTAACTGTAATCACACATAATCAGAACGATGGTGTGGTGGTATATATTAAAGCAACGTTATCTCATGTGACGGTCTCTGAACCGGTTTTGGTGGACTCAAGCTGTCTGTTGGTTACTGTGGGAGCGGATTTAGCTGTTATAGGTGTTTACAGGCCATTCGCTTTCAGAGACCCCTCTGGATTTATACAATCTCTGGACGAACTTTTGCATAGGGTTAAGCATTTTGGTAATCTGGTTCTTGCAGGTGATATTAATATTGACATTGCTGATGGCCAACTGGACGCACACTCGCTTGACTATATGGATGTCTTGGCCCAACATGGACTTTTCATTGGTCATACGTTTCTGACACATGACTGCCTGACGTGCCTTGATCATTTTAACTTGAAGTCCAAACTACCTGTACGTATTCTTGTGGTGGAATCAACGGTCACCGATCACTTCACAGTTGTGGGCGTGCTGTCCATGAAGGGGAAGAAATCTATTCCTCGATCCACAATCACAAAAATTGACGAAGACAAACTGTCCCAAGATTTACTCACCATTAGTTTTGAGTCTGTCTACACAGCCGATGATCCCAATCATGCAATGAAGCACCTGTATGAGCCTATTCTTCGTGCTATCTCTGCAAATAGCAAAACTTTAAAATTATCACGAAGGAAGAGACCTATAAAGCCATGGATAACCCCAGGTTTGTTGCGTTGTATGCGTCATAGAGACAATCTTTATAGACAAATGAAGAAAGATCCAACAAACGATATAGTGAAACTCTCCTATAAGCGATATCGTAATTTCTGTGTTAACCTTCTGCGAAAAACCAGAAATGCATTTGAGAAGCTTGAGTTTCAAAAAGCTGGCAATAATTCCAAGCGGGTTTGGCAAGTTGTCCGATCAGTTACGAATACCACCAAAACAAGGTCCCCGGCTAATAGTCTGTTGGGCCTGCAAAGGGACGGACAGTTGTGTGTCGAGGAGGTGAATACCTATTTTGCCAATATTGGCAGGCAACTGGTCGAGAGGATTCACCGCAGTGATCCTGCGCTTATGAGCTTTGCGATCAGTCAATCTTGTCCAACTACTAACTCTTTTGTCCTGTTTGATACTGACGTATCCGAGGTTGAAAATGTCATCATGTCATTAAAAAACGACAGTGCGTCGGGCTGGGACGGTATCTCCTCGGCGTTCTTGAAGAATCACAGGACAGTTATTGTTCCCCCACTTACTTACATATTTAATCTATGTCTTCACACGGGTGTTTTTCCTGCGGCTTTTAAGAGGGCCATTATCCATCCAGTCTTCAAATCAGGTGATCGTAATCTTGTTGAGAATTACAGACCGATATCTGTTCTCCCTGCAATGTCCAAGGTGCTTGAGAAGATTATTAACCACAGGCTTACCAAGTACTTGGAATCTAGTAATCTCCTATCTGCGAATCAATATGGGTTTAGGAAGGATTTATCCACCGCCGATGCTGTTCACAACTTGGTAGGACACATAGTTGGGAAGTTGGACAACAAGCAGAAATGTGTGGCACTCTTCCTGGATCTTGCAAAGGCGTTCGATACGGTTTCAGTTCCGCTTTTGCTATCTAAGCTTGAGGTCATGGGTGTGAGGGGGAGACAACTGTCATTGTTCCAGAGTTACCTAACTGGTAGAACTCAGTACGTAAAGATTGGCGCGTACGTCAGCTCTGAAATTCCCATTGAGCATGGTGTCCCGCAAGGGAGTATTCTGGGTCCAAGCCTCTTCTTAATTTATGTGAACGATCTCTGCAAACTTGGACTGGACAACGGCCAAATATTTGCTTATGCAGACGATACGGCTCTTGTTTTCTCTTCTGATTCCTGGACTGACACGTATGGTCTAGCTCAAAATGGATTTAATACCGTTAACCAGTGGTTGAGGGAAAACCTTTTAACCCTAAACGCGACCAAAACTAAGGTTATCAATTTCTCAATCCGAAAAGCTGACATACCCTCGGATAACCTTTTTCAGATCACCGTTCGGCCGATTGACAGTCTGTCCTTGGCTGTACCCTACTGTCGCATTGAGAGGGTGTCTTCCATCAAATACCTGGGGATTGTTCTTGACCAAAGCTTAACCTTTAAACCGCACGTGGACTGCTTGGCGAGTCGAGTTCGTAAACTCATTTATATCTTTCGACAATTGCGCTACTCTGCTGACTCCAATGTTATGAGGTTGGTTTATACTGCGATCTGCCAATCTATCTTATGTTACTGCATCACGACGTGGGGTGGCACCAATAAAACTCATTTTCTTGTATTGGAACGTGCTCAGAGGGCTGTTTTAAAGGTTTGCTGTTTTAAGCCTCGCCTGTGTCCTACAGCTGAGCTTTATGAATTCTGCCAGGTGCTGACTGTCAGACAGCTCTTTGTACTGGCTACTGTTGTGAAGCAGCACTCATTGACAGAGTTTAGGGTAGACTATTCCCGTCGTAATCATCTCGTGGCGGTATCCGCTAGGGTCAGGACATGTTTCAGCCAAAGATTTTTCCAATTCCTGGGACCATACCTTTATAACAAACTTCATAAGCTATTATGTCTCTATCCTCTAAATATTTATAGGTGTAAAGCTGCTCTTCATGAATGGCTTCTCTATCAAACATACCATGACACAGAAGAATTGCTAAAAGTCTTGAGATGAATGTCCACTCCTGTTTCCATGCGACCATCCTCACCCACACAACACGCACACACACACACACACACTCACCCACTCACACACACACACACACACACACTCACCCACTCACACAAACACACACACACACACACACACACACACACACACACACACACACACACACACACACACACACTCACACACACACACAACACAACACAACACACTCAACTCACTCACTTTTTATATTGTTATTTCTTAGATTTTAGTTTTGTGTAAGAACGTAAACCGATTACCTGTACTTTTGTTTTTGAGCACTGTTATGTACAGTCATTTGTGTTATTCGTGGAATCCTGGTGTCCAGTAATTCAGGTAATTTATTTACCTACCACAGGCACCAGCAATCCACAGCCATATTTTGCCTATCACCTGTACTGTGATTTCTCTAATTTTGTCAATATTTGGTTGTTGGTTGAAAATAAATCATTTATTATTATTATTATTATTATTATACATACATATAATTACTCCTTTATCCCTGGAGGGTTAGGTAGAGGTGAATTATCACCCACAACTCACCAATCATTGTATTCGGTCCTGTCCTATATCTGTCTGATGTTAAACAGCCCCATCCCTTAGTCGCCTTGTAAGACACCGCATGGGAAGAGATGGGGTGGCCCAAATTTTACTCTGTCAGGAACCACGCGGCTTTAACAATTCATGATTACAACAACATTTGATACAATTTACATACAATATTTAAAAATAAAATAAAGCTAGTGATATGTTTTTTGAGAGAAGCAGCGCAATCCGATTTGGATAGGTTAGGTTATAAGGCTAATACGGGAGCGAACTAGACTAGGCAATTAATGCACATACATATAATAACGCTTTTATCCCCGTAGGGCCTAACCCTTTTTTTTTTACGTGCGCAAAATCCCCACGGATACCTCCCCACCGGAGCCGGTGGAGGAGGTTATGTCGGACTCGAACCGACTATAACGCACGCCGCCTGTGGGTCGCTTTGGTTGCCGAAGGTGAGGTTGACAGGCATATCCCTCGCACCCCGGCCGACCCAGGGCCAACTCTCACGATCTGGCCCTCTTCTCGGGTGTGAGGCCTACAGAGTCCCCAACTCGACCCCGGAAACGGGGAGGCGCGCCAGGCGCGCCACCGCCGCGGCCTGCTTCTGCCAGGGTGACAGGCGGCTCCACCTGTCACCCCCAGGCCGACGCTCATGGGGGGCGGAGGTCGTTCATCGTAGGGCCTAACCTACATTTCACCAATCATTGAATTCGGTCTCACGTAATAGGGGTGAGCTGACTGCCGTGTTTCGGGCACTATTGTTGACTCGAGTCATGCATCTGAGACTAAATCTGGGCTGTATATATCTGTCTGATGTTAAACCGGCAAATCCCTTAGTCGCCTTGTACGAGACCGCATAGGAAGTGATAGGGTGGCCCAAATTCTACCATTGCCTAGATGTTTGATAAAATGACTGAATATCATTCAGACTGTTAAACGGTGCTGTTTAGTAAAGAAGCTAGGCCGTTGATTGAATGGCTAATTAAGCTCAATGACTGCGACATATATATAATCATTTGATAATAATGATTAATGAATTTGCAATAATTCCAGCGATTTCTCAGTTGCGTCTCAAAATTGTACTTTGGACCCTGAGGTCGCTTAAACTGGCGAGAGGTCAGTATAACCCTATTCCCTTACTTAACTTCAGCAAAAATGGCAGAGATGTATAGTTTACTCTGTATATAATACATTATTTAAACTGTCAGTGGGAAGACTAAAAGCCTATCCTGCTTTGTCTTTTAAACTGAGCTTGTAATGAATTTTGAGATGGCTCCATCAGGTTTGGAAACCACTGTGTCCCCATCTTGTACACAAAACTGAAACAAAATGAACAACACAACTTGTAAGTACAGATAGTTTCTGTGCCGTCAGTGCAGAAGACTCAATCAGAAAGAGCCTTTGTTCTTCCCACTGACAGCACAAAAACTCTTCAGTGAACTCTGGCTACCCTACTCACCGCCGGGAACTCAACACTAGGTTATTATAGCCGCTGTATTCTGTATGGCGGAGGTACTTCCCAGTCGATCTGTTCAATTGGGACTAGGGAATTGGTCGTGTCCTACCTCCTTCAAAATTTTCTCCCGCGCAATGGGTACTCCCTTGGTTAAGTTACCTACGCTGACCTTGTTAACCTACTCAGTAATATAATATTATTATTATTTATTATAACCGCGGTAGCCTTGTGGTATGGGACTGCTGAGACGAGGTCTCGGGTTCGATCCCAGGTTTTACCACGGCACACACCAATGACTTTTCGATGCTTTTCGAAGTTATGTGTGTATTTATCGCGGGTTTATAAGTGTCCGGTTAATGGCTCGCCACATTACATTGGGACCTAAACATAAACTGGCGAAATGTGGGTGCTAACACCTCTGCCTACCCCTTCGGGGATATAGGCGTGAGTTTATGTATTATTAATTATCAATTAGATTTACAACTAAAAAGAAATTTATACAGGCAGGTGGGTACACACCTGATCTACCGCCATTCCTTTGTGTAATATGATTAGATTGCCGATAATCCTATTAAAGGATTATTATTAATACTTATTAAACTGTTACGTAAAGATAATAATTGATAATAGTTCGGTTATGTTCAAGACGTCACAATTGCAACCCGCTACTTGACATATGATGGCGCCCTTTGATCAGTGTTACTGACTCCACTTTTCCTTAGAATGTATCGTTTGGTTAGACTAAGTGGCATACGACCACGGCTATCCTTGATATTTTCTTGTTTAATACTTTTTAGAGCGTGAATTTTCAGTAGTTGGGTTTTGGTTTTAAACTTATTTTTTTATTTATATTATTTTGGGGCAAGCAATAGGTATAATTCAATTTCTTTTTTGACACAGTACTTTATGAACGCTAGAGGGCGCCACAATACGCAGCGCACGTCGGGAGCGCGAGTGTGGCTCCTCTGCTGTTATACACGCCCATAGGCCACGATAACCACTTTCCATCAGGTGGGCCGTGTGCTTGTCTGCCACCTGGTATAAAAAAAAGAGTTGGAATCGACTCCACATGTTACCCCCAGATCTGCGTTCATATAGGACGGAGGCCATTTAAAGACCTCGGGCGTCTGAGTCGCGGGTCGAAAGGGACCTAAATCTCCTCTGGCTGCGTTCCTCCGCCTCCTTCTCGAGCATTATTTGCTAATAGAAGGAGTCAGCGGCAGCCCATGCACTCGCGCTCTGCACCATCACTGCGAGTATCGTGCTGAGCTAGAGAACTCCCAATTCCAGAGCCGCCAAAAGGACAAGCCTCGGCATCTCCCACAGCGAGTATACAGTCATTGTGTGCAGCCCCTTATCTTCTCTTGCTTCACAACTTTCATAAACCTAATATTAGGTCTTCACCTATGAAATTGCCGAAATTTTCTTACAGATTCATGAGTTCATTATTCCTGTAATTTAGTAGCTATTTCCATTATTTATATTTTGTTTGAAAGTAAAGCGGTGTGGTTTCCGGCAGAGTAGAATTTGGACCACTCCCTCTCTTCCCATGTGGTGTCGTACAAGGCGACTAAGGGATAAGACTGTTTAACATCAGACAGATATATACAGCCCAGATTCAGCCAGAGATGCGTGGCTAGAAGCAACAATAGTACCCGGAAAACGGCAATATGCTCACCCCCTATTACGTGGAACGGAATACAATGATGGTGAAATGTGGGTGTTAATTCACCTCTGCCTAACCCTCCGGGGATAAAGACGTGATTATATATATGTATGTATGTATGTTTGAAAGTAAAATTGGGTTTCCTTCAATTTAATAAAAAAAGGCAATTTCATATATAACGACCGATTATTTTATACAAGCGTTGCCATGTCGGGGGACATGGTAAGGGGAAATCGGTAAAGCACTCCGTCATATTATCGGAACGGTCTAAGGTGCATCCCGTCATGACTCCACTGATGTTGCACACGCCCATATACTACGGTAACCACTTTCCATCAAGTAGGTCGTGTGCTTATCTGCCACTTAAGTTGTATAAAAAAACCGCGACCAACGGATTAACGACATTTTTAGACTGACCCAGTTAGTATTGCTTAACTTTGAAATATAATAACCTACTCAATGATATTCGTTTAGGCAGAGGTGAATTAACACCTACATTTCATTAATAATTGTATTCGGGGTGAGCCTATTGCAGTATTCCGCGCACTATTGTTGACTCGAGCCACGCATCTGAGGCTGAGTCTGGGCTGTATACTTATATATCTGTCTGATGTTAAACAGCCCTATCCCTTAGACGCCTTGAACGACACCGCATGGGAAGAGATTTGGTGGCCCAAATTCTATTCTGCCGAGAACCACGCTCTAGCACGCATCTAGGACACGTCAACTTGACTTCACCTCACCTGATGGTAAGCTAAAGGCCAAGTTTAAAGTAATGAGGGTCACCATTACATACACTAAGTAATGTTACAATGGTGGCACTCAGTTTGGCAGCATCTGAATGCTTTTTCACGCCCCGATTAAAGGACCTGGGAATGTAGGAAGAAGGAAACACGTGTGCTGGTAATGAATTCCAGGTCTTTGTGGTGCGGCAAAGAAAAGAGTCTTCGAACCGCTTGGTTCTTGCTCGTATATTCTGCACAATGTGCGGGTGACATCTAAGCCCTGCACGTGTTGTCATATGTTATGTTTCACTAAAATACGGTATTTTCCGTGTGTCAACTGCATCTGAACTTCCAAACTCGTTGGTGAAACTGAAGGTGTGTAGATAGAATAGTTATAGGATTTTTTAAGGCTCCAACTACCTCTAATGACTACTATAGTAACATAAAACATAAAGTCACGCCTATATCCCCGAAGGGGTAGGCAGAGGTGCTATCACCCACATTTCGCTAGTTTATGTTTAGGTCCCAATGTAATAGGTGGCGAGTCTATTGCCATTAACCGGGCACATATAAACCTGCGATAAATACACACATAACTTCGAAAAGTATCGAAAAGTCATTGGTGTGTGCCATGGTAAAACCTGGGATCGAACCCGAGACCACGTCTCTGCAGTCCATTACCCATACCACTAGGCTACCGCGGTTTAGGGACTACTATAGATGTTCTTAGAGATCTGGTTTTAATGATATTATTTTTATTTATTATTAGAATGATATTCGTTGTGCATTTAAAATGTCCGCAGTGTTATCTAAATGAGTTTCTGATGTCATTTGCCAGGTTTTATATAATTTTGATAATAGTTATCAAATTACGAATCAATTTCTATCGTTCACGATCTTGAACGGCAAGACATCTTCATTTATAGAATAACTGGCTGTAGCCGTGACTTCGCCTCTGAACACAGCAGTGCACATCAGAGCCCAATTGAGCAGTCCGACTGGAAAAGCACATCCACCCTACAGAATACCACGGCTGTAATAACCTCGTGTTGTGTTCCCGGCGGTGAGTAGGGAAGCCAGAGCTTTTCTGAGAGTTCTTGTGCTGTCAGTGGGAAGACTAAAGGCTTGTCCTGATCTGTGTTCTGCACTGATGGCACAGAAACTCTCTGTTCTTACAGGGTCGGCAGCACGGGTGTGAAAAATTATATAAAAAAAGAAAAGTGCATCCATGACTATGTTTTCAGTGCACAAGTAACTTGGTCTGCCTGTCTATCTGTTATGCTTTGCATTCTTTTAAGAAAGAAAGAAAAAGCATTTATTTAAGAACACACAACGTTTAGAGTCAGACAAATATATAAACATAATAAGGCAACACAACAAGAATACACTCACTGCACATCGTGCGCACCCAAATGGGTCAACATCTCAGCATGATCACACCAGGGTATGCGAAGCGCTGGTTTTGAGATGGCGCCGCTAGTGGCTCCACCGCCACGCAGGACGAGTCAGTGACGCATCAGAAATCAACAACAGATCTCAGAACAATACAACACTTAAAAATGGCGTCATAAAAAGAAAAAAATGATGACGTACGTCCCAATAGTGGTGACCACTAATTCGCAGCAATTGCTAATAACTAATTTGCGCTTAGTCCAAGGAACCGAATGTGATGAATTGAGCTAGAGCTTGGGAAAGAACATAGATACATGTTAATAATATTATTATGTTATAATATTGTTTTAACATTATCGACGCTTCCCGTGACCATAAGGCTGGCCTTTACCTCGCTCAAAGAATTGTCATCGCCATTCAGCGTGGTAATGCCGCCAGCCTCTTGGGCACGGTACCAGTAGAGATCGATGGGGAGGAATTTTTCGATGTCTAAAGTTACAGTCTCCCTCTTTTTCTCTCTTTCTCATTGTATAGTTAGCATAGTTTTATATAAATTTGTAAGTAATTGTATATTATAATAGCATATTTTATTTAATGTAATCATATTATGTATCTTATAAATACATTATATTCTATGGTCTGTGAATTTGACTTTCTCCCGTGCCTCAAAAAACATCCAAAAACGCGTACTGTGCTTAAAGAGTACATACAAATATACTTATTCTGTGACAGAACTGAGGTCAATATATATGCCTGTAAAAACATATTCAAGCTCACTCTTTAGCTTTAAAGACTCACCATTGGTTGATTTGGTTTTGGCACAATCAGTTGTAGTGGTATCTGAAATAACACAATTTCGAAATGAATCATCAAAAGAAATATCAACTCGGTGCTGGTACCGGGTATATTCCTTCATACTTGATTTGGTTTTGGTTGTGATAGGTTGGTATTCAATGTATTATTAGCAGGTGTATTAGTTGGAGCGGGAGTGGGAGTGATGATAGTGAGAGCCGTGAGAGGTCAGGTAACTGTATATTTGAGAGTAGTTGAATGATTCTAGAGCAAGAGATACGAAGGAACGGTAATGATTCAGGTAGGACACGACGATATTCCCGTCTCAATTGAGCAGTCCGAGTGGGGAAGCACCTCCGCTCTACAGAATACCACGGCCATAATAACCTCGTGTTATATTTTCAACGGCGAGTAGGGTAGCCAGAGCTCACTGGAGAGTTTTTGTGTTGTCAGTGGGAAGACCAAATGCTCATCCTGCTTTGTCTTCTGCACAGAGAGAAACTTTCTATCCTTACAGGGTTGACAGCACGAGTGTGACTCCCCTGATGTTGCATACGCCCATAGGTCACGGTAACCCCTTTTTTTTTTATATCACTTAGGTGTTAGACAAGCGCACGGCCCACCTGATGGAAAGATGGTTACCGTGGCCTATGGACGTGTGTAACACCAGAGAAGCCACACTCGCGCTGCCTACCCTGTAAGCACAGAGTCTCTGTGCCGTCAGTGTAGAGGACAAAGCAGGACAAGCAAAGGCTTGTTGAAGAGTCATCCCACTGACAGCACAAATTCTCCAGTGAGCTCTGGCTACCCTACTCACCGCTGGGAACACAACACGAGGATATTATAACCGTTGTATTCTGTATAGCTGAGATACTTCTCCACTTGTCACTTGTCATCAAGTGGGCCGTGTGTTTGTTTATCATCTAAGTTATCTAAGAAATACCGGTCAAGTGTGGGTAGGACTCGCGCAAGCTTCATAAACCGTAATTAATTTTAATGCGCTGACTTAGAAGTTTGACTTCTGTACAATTTCAAGATGTTTAGTCTTAAATATGTGATATGAATTTCAATTTCATACCTCCACGCAATCCTGATAAAAAGTTCTCGACAGACAGATGAACAGACGAATAACCAAGTTATCCCAAAAGGGTTCCGTTTTATTTTTTTTTATACCACTTAGGTGGCAGACAAGCGCGCGGCCCACCTGATGGAAAGTGGTTACCGTTGCCTATGGACGTGTGTAACACCAGAGAAGCCACACTCGCGCTGCCAACCCAGTATGCACAGAGTTTCTGTGCCGTCAGTGTAGAGGACAAAGCAGGACAAGCCTTTATTCATCCAACTAACAGCACAAATTCTCCAGTGAGCACCGGTTTTTCCTATTGAGTAAAAACAGCTCTTTACATTTTAAAGACTTACCAGCGAGGGTATTTGTTTCAGCGTCTTCATCAGCAGCGTATGTTTCTGAAATAACACAATTTTAAAACAAAAATTTTCATTATCGTCTAATTACAAATGGTAGAGAAGACTAGGCAGTCGTCACGTAAACCATTGCTTGTAAATAAAGAAATTCATTATATCATAACATAATATAACAACATAAGCTCACACCTATATCCCTGAAGGGGTAGGCAGAGGTGCTAGCACCCACACTTCGCCAATTTATGTTTACGTCCCAATGTAATAGGTGGCGAGCCTATTACCATTAACCGGACACTTATAAACCTGCGATAAATACATACATAACTTCGAAAAGCATCGAAAAGTCATTGGTATGTACTATGGTAAAACCTGGGATCGAACCCGAGATCTCGTCTCAGCAGTCCATTACACATACCACTAGGTTACCGCGGTATAGACCGACCGCAAGCAAGGTATCGCGGTCAAGGTACGCGCGGCCTGTGGGGGGACGAGGTAAAGAAAGAGAAAGAAGTTTACGAGTGGAGAGCGAGCGAGATAGTGCAGCGAGGGTTGGCGGCAGACTGACCAAATCTGATTGTTGATTGGTCGATACTACCCCCTTCTCGCCGCGCTACTAATGGTGTGGTACAGCAGTTATGTTCAAACTACAACTACTTATGCTTGTACTCGTAACAAATATAAACATTTACCTTCTCGTGAGGTGGCAAAAACCACGAATGGCGCCAATAACTGCAAAAGTTCAAAGTTCTCTAATTCTTTATTGTACACAAGAAAATAATACATCAACAGGTAATCATAAATACATCTTGGTGTACAAAGGCGAGCTTAACTCAATATTGAGTTTTCTCCCAGCAAACCTTTGGGGATTAAAAGTGCAAAAAGTAATGAAAAAAAAACCAAGTGTACAACAGCAGAAAAAATACATATAATACATACTAAGAATAAAAATATTATACATATACAATACATACAGCAGACATATTACATATATGTTGACATTAATTTATTTTTGACATCTATTATTGACTGGTTAAATAAAAATGAATTAGTTATTAATTTGGACAAAACAAAAATTATGAATTGCAGACAAAGATTATCTCCCAGTCCACTTCATATTTCATATCAAACTACAATTATTGAAGAAATTAATGTAACTATATTCTTAGGGATATACGTTGACAATCAAGTAAATTGGAAGCAGTATATCGAACATGTATGTAAAAAATTGAATCAATTTTCATATGCTCTATATAAATTAAGATACATAGTAAATGATGCAACACTATTGACAGCATATCATGGACATGCTGCCGCTACTTTGCGATTTGGAATCATATTCTGGGGTAATTCTACTGAAAGAGAAAGAGTCTTCCGTGCTCAGAAGCGTTGTATTAGGAGTATGTGCAATTTAAAGCAAATTCAGTCATGCAGACCACATTTTATTAGCCTAAATATACTAACAATGCCTTCGCTATTTATATATGAAACTGCTGTTTTCGTAAAATTAAATATCAACTAGTTTGAATTCCGCACAAGAGATCGTCACAAAGACAAATTGCGAATGGCGAAAAGTAACACAAAACTACTGTCATCAAAGTGTATTCTGTATAGCGCAACGCATTTTCAATAAGATTCCAATACATATCAGAAATGTAAAGACAGTAAATATATTTAAAGACAAAATGCACAAGCTGCTGGTAGCGAAATGTTACTATAATACAGATGAATTTTTAGAAGACCAAACACTAGAATAAAACTTGATAAGAAAGACTTTATATAACATTATATGATATGACATGACTGGTATAAATGAGATAAGTGTAATTTAAATATAATGTATGATAATTTCTAATTAATTAGTAATTTTCTCTGCTGATATGGCTGAACATAGCTGATCAAATTATGTAAAAGACCATCTTTGTACCTATGTTTCACAATGAAGCATTTGAAAGTCAGATTGTATATAATTCAATTACACTAATATACAACAGATAATACATATATTACTATAAAATTAAATAACACACATTTATCTATGTTCTTTGTTTGTACAATATGATAGATAGATAGATAATTCTTTATTGCACACCAATATTATAAAAGATTTACAGGCATAATTGAAGTTACAGTTAAATACACAATGGGCGGCCTTATCACTAAAATATGATACGAAACAAAAAAAATATATACAAAAACAGGGTTGCCAATGACCATGAACTGTATTCCCTACAAACCTGACTGAAATTCCCCAATTTAGGGGTTCCAAAAATCAATATACCCCACACATTCCGCACAAATTTTTATTAAAGATTAAACATATTTATTAGAAAAATCTTTGCAAATATGTTTTTTCCCGCGTATCTTGTATGTATGTGTGTGTTAATTTCTTTATAACCTCGTAAGTTTTAATTAACAGGATGAAAAGTGGTAGTTAACGCATAATGTAATAGTAGATTGGTTTTAAAAAGTCAAATCAACTTCGACAGGTGTTTAAAAATATCAAAATGGTGGATTATAGGCGCTAAATTGTGTCTTTAATCATTTTTATGTTACGTAACTCCAAAGAAAAAATAAAACACTCTTTATCACTTTGTTGTCCGTCTGTCTTACCACTTATTACTTCAGAGTTCATGTTTAGAGTAAATGTCTAAATTCTTCACATTTTCTTCCCATAAGTCCAATCCTCACAAATTCCCCAATCGGGTTGAAAATCCCCACAGTTTGAGGAATTCCCCACACATTGGCAACGCTGTACAAAAGTGATGCACAAATTAAATGTGCAAAGTCAGTCATTTATTTCAATATTGAACAATAAAGTTGTTTCTCATTGACGTCAGTAATAATTCTTCTTAAGCTAAGTTTACCACCGGTTCCTTGGCGCTAGTGCAGAAGAAACGGCGCAACAAATTCCCCTGCGGCATTTTTTAAGACGTCAATTTATAATGCCTCCTTAAGGTTAAAAGTAAACGAATGTACATTTTGTGTAGCGTTCCAATAAACAATAGTTTTATAAAAAACTTTATAATAAAATAGTCGCATGGTTTTCGGCTGAGTAGAATTTGGACCACCCCATCTCTTTTCAAATCAAATCAAATCAATTTATTGCGATATATGGATACACAGGTTACAAGTAAATACATTTAGGTTCCACCATATTTCAGCCAGATTGGCATGCAATAACGTCACACATATTATGAAGATATTTGTTTATAAGATTAGAAGCTATCTTCCCATGCGGTGTCGTACAAGGCGACTAAGCGATAATAGGATAGGCTGTTTAACATCAGACAGATATATACAGCCAAGACTCAGCCTCAGATGCATGGCTCGAGTCAACAATAGTGCCCGGAGTACTGGAATAGGCTCATCCCCTATTACGTGGGACCGAATACAATGATGGTGAAATGTGGGTGTTAATAATTCACCTCTGCCTATCCTGTATATGTAGACTGAGTCTCGGCTGTATATATCAACTAAATGAAAAACTAACCTGCGTACATACCACAAGGTTGATAGCGAGCTTCATTTTTTTTTTAAATTATTGGTAAATCACTGAGTCTTTGTAACATGGGTCTCTAAACCTAATATGGCCTCTTATATAGCATATGGAAAAATATTTACTCAATCCATACTGATATTATAAATCCTAAAGTAACTTTGTCTGTCTGTTTGACTATCTGTGTAAACTACTGAACCCAAGATGAAATTTGATTCAATATTGGACTAGAGTTTGGGAAAAAGAAGTTGTATATATAAAAAAAATATATATACATCTTAAATGGCAGACATGCACACGGCCCAATTGATGGAAAGTGGAAAGTGTGGCCTATGGACGTGTGTCACACACGTGCAGCCGACCCTGTAAGAATAGAGAGTTTCTGTGCCGTCAGTGTAGAAGACAAAGCAGGAGAAGCCTTTAGTCTTCCCTTCCCACTTACAGCACAAATTCTCCAGTGAGCTCTGGCTACCCTATTCACCGCTGGGAACACAACACGAGGTTATTATAGCCGCGGTATTCTGTAGGGCCCTCCGCCCTACAGAATTGGGACTGGAATACCGTCATGTCCTACCTCCTACAGTACTATATACATACATACATAATATAATCACGCCTTTATCCCCGGAGGGTTAGACAGAGGTGAATTAACACCCACATTTCACTAATCATTGAATTCAGGGGGTGAGCCTATTGCCGTCTTCTGGGCACTCACTACAGACAGATATATACAATATAGGTATTTAAACTATCATGGTCACTCACATCAGAATCAGAAATAACGAGATATTTACCATGTTTCATTGTTTTGAGTTTCCGATATTTCGGCGCTGATGCAAGCACCATGATCACGGAGGAACTGGAGTAGTGGCAGTGAACAGAGAAAAAGTTTTTTCCTAGGAGTAATTATATCGATCTACCCTCTTTCGAGTTCTTTTACTATGCGTATCTGCACTACTATTGGTTTCACTCTCACTACAACCTCGAACCCGATCTCGATCACGTTCACGACATACGATGCTCACTGTATCCACTCTCGATTTTGATGATCAAGGTGCTTGCAACAGCGCCGAAATATCGGAAACTCGAAACAATGAAACATGGCAGATATACATATACAGTCTGGACTGTATACATCTGTCTGGTGTTAAACAGCCCTATCCCTTAGTCGCCTTGTACGACACCGCATGGGAAGAGATGGGGTGATCCAAATTCTACTCTGCCGGGAACCATGCGGTACTACTTTAATTAAATAGCGACGGTAGCTTAGTGGTTAAGGCCTTCCGATCGAGATGTCCCGGGTTCTTTTCCTGGTCAATACACTACGAACGTGAAACCACTCCTAGCACAAGCAATTTAGTTTAGTTGGAGGGGTTAGAGGGAATATTAGTAATTGGGGTTGCTAATAAGAAAAAAATGTGAAAAAACAAGTTAAGGGTGTTCAAATAGATTATAAAAGTTCGTCATTTTTGAAGATAACCTTTTTTTATTTTTTTTATACCACTAAGGTGGGCAGACAAGTACACGGCCTACCTGATGGAAAGAGGTTACCGTGGCATATGAACGTTTGTAACACCAGAGGAGTCACAGTCGTGCTGCCCGACCTTGTAAGTACAGAGTTTCTGTGCCGTCAGTGTAGAAGACAAAGCAGGACAAGCCTTTAGTCTTCCCACTGACAGCACAAATTCTCCACCGCTGGGAACACAACACGAAGTTATTATAGCCGCAGTATTCTGTAGGGCGGAGATACTTCCCCAGTCGGACTACTCAATTGGGCGGAAATACCGCCGTGTCCTACCTCCTAAATACCTGATGAAATTTGGTACCCAGGTAGATTTGAGCTTGGGTAAGGAAATATGCTGTTTGGTGGTGATAACCGACATTGCGGGCGGAGTGACGGTCAACAGCTAGTACCTAATATATAATTAATTCCTCATTTAATACGTCATCTTTTGTCTTCTTTAGATTTAAATGCGTAAAATTGTCTTTATAATGCGTGTAATGTGTACGAAGCCTTGAAATATTTTTATATTAGGTACATTTAGAATTTCAATGACTGGTTAAGTACTTAACCAAGGACAAACAATCTTATGGCGAATTTTTATAATTAAAAATTTAAACAACCCCCGTCACAAAAAAGCACAAAGACATGAAACAAAAGACATGATGCCCGTAGCTACATTTTAACATCGCACCTCTCGCCATAGGCAGGAAATTCATCCCCACACATTGCGACCTGAGACGGTGCGCACTGTGCGGTATGAAAGAAACTTCATCCCACGCACACTCAAGCTGTGGAATGACCTCGCTGCTGCGGTTTTCCCAAGCGCCTACAATATGGGGTTATTCAAGAGGGGCATCAGAAGGTTTCTTCATGGTCGGCAGCGCGAGTGTGACACCCCTGGTGTTGCATACGTCCATAGGCCATGGTAACCGCTTCCCATGTGGTATAAAAGAAAAAGAAAACAACCTCCAAAAAGTTGAATATAAATTTTGCTGTTTATACCTACACAATCAAAATCAATCAACTAGCCCATCGCAGTACACTGCTGGACTAGGCCTCTCCCAATGTTGGGAGGCTTTGGCCTACTGTTTCCACGCTGGCCAGACGGGTTGGTACAGGGTTTTATTTCGAGTTTTTTTTTATTTATTTTTTATACCACTTAGTTGGCAGACAAGCACACGGCCCACCTGATGGAAAGTAGTTACCGTGGCCTATGGACGTCTGTAACACCAGAGGAGTCACAGTCGCGCTGCCAACCCTGTAAGTACAGAGTTTCTGTGCCGTCAGTAGAAGACAAATCAGGACAAGCCTTTAGTCTTCCCACTGACGGCACAAATTCTCCAGTGAGCTTCCTTCTCTCGCAGTGATATCGTCTGCGTATGTTTCCGTTAGTCGCCTCTTACGACACCCTTCGGATGAGATGGGGTGGTGATACTTGTATTCTTTCTCCGTCACCACACAGACCTACACATACCTGGACCAAATCGGGGAAGTTTTAGAAAAGGGGCAGGTCAGGAGTGCTCTAAACCGACGAGCATGCATGAAGAATGTAATGAGAGTGAATGAAGCGAGAGTAGTATGTCAAGATCGTAGGAAATGGAGATCCGTGATTTCTGGCTACCCCTATGAGAAACAGGCGTGATTTTATGTCTGTATGTATGTATGTATGTATGTATGTAAAAATAGTAATACTTTTATTCAAGCGTTGCCATGCCATTCCCCTGATAAAACGGATATGAAGGATATCAGTTTTTGTATAAGAACTTAGGAGACAGAAAAGCACTTGATGGAAAGCGGTTACCGTGGCCTATGAGCGTGAGCAATATCGGGGGATCTCGTGCTGCCGACACTGTAAGAACAGAGATTTTCTGTGCAGAAGATAAATCAGCGCAAGTTTTTGCTATTCCCACTGATAGCACAAAATCTCTCCAGAGCTCTGGCTACTTCTAATCTAGGTATTCTGTAGAGTGGCGATACTTCCCCTGGATGCGAGGGTTACGTCTCAGATAGTCTCACCTCCGGCCACCTGCGGCCCACAGAGTCGGCGTGCGTTTTAGTCGGTTCAAGTCCGACATACTCCGGAGCCGGTGGAGTATCCATGGCGATTTTGCACACAAAAAGAAAGTACCTCCCCAGTCGGACTGCTCAATTGAGACGGGAATACCGCCGTGTCCTACCTCCTACGCTGTCACCATTTGTCACTTTTCCATAGAATATATTTGACTGCTGAATTGTAAATTTATTTGCGAATGTATTCTTTTCATGAGAATCAATCAATAAGAAGTTTGCAGACAAACATTGTGATACGAAAATTTTATATATATTAGATTTAATCAACAGCACCACATAGTACTTATATACAATTATCATAATTATGCAGCGGTTATCAGATGGCTTATCGTGACCAGGATCCAATTAAAACTTCAAAGATTATTCCGTCTCCAGACATGGTGAAGTTGGTAGGTGTTCTTGTGCTGATCATAGCTGCAGTAGCAGGTAATTTGAATCTAAGTTCTAATTCGAAAGTTCTAGACCATGAAAGTGGTACCTGCTCTTTTTTTTCGTCCATGGATATGGGGAGACGCGCTACGCGTGCCAATGCCGCGGTCTTGCCGTGACAGGTGGCTCCACCCGTTTCCTCTAAAGTGGTATCCGTTGCTTAGCGGTATCGAGAGGTCCCAGTTTCGGAGACCAGCCATTACTACTACTACTGTTCCGACATGAACCCTTCTTCTCTTTCTTCAACTTACTGTTAATCCCAGTCGCATTTGCTTTCGATATTTTTCGTGAAGCGACTGGCATATAATCCCCAAAGCCCAAAGGCGATATCGAAGCATTGCAATCGAAGCATTGCAATAGAAGCATTGCAATCGAAGCATTGAAATTAGAGATTTACCTATGAATTTATTTAAAAATGTAGTTAAAAGTAAATTGTGCCAGAAAGGCTGTTATAAAATCCAAGAATACTTTTTTTTTTACGTGCGCAAAATCCCGACGGATACCTCCCCACCGGAGCCGGTGGGAGAGGTTATGTCGGACTCGAACCGACTAAAACGCACGCCGCTTGTGGGTTGTTCACCTCCAGGCCGACGCTCATGGGGGCGGAGGTCGTTCACCGACCTCCGACGTCCGAGTTGCCTTCGTACGCGGGCAGCTTGGCTTGCGATCCTTCGTCGCTCCCGCTGCCGCTCCCGCCCCGTCTCCTCCTTCAGAAGCATTACTTGCTCGCAGAAGGAGGCGCCAACAATCCAAGAATACTTGGATGATAAACGAGCTTGGAAATTAGCTGTTCGCTCAACTATGCTACTCAAGTAAATTATTGTATTTAGATTAAGTAGACTAAGTGTATGTTTGTAAATAGACTACAAATAAATGCCCGCTGCGTTTCTTGCCGGAGTCTTCTCAGGTAGGGACCGCGTTTCAAACCGGTGGTCCATTTGCTAAACTAGTTTTCATATTTTCTTTTGTATTGACGTTTTGTAAGTGTGACTTTGACTTTGAAGCTACATTGATTGCATTTATTTGGGAGACTGTGCTATCTAGGAAATGGACGTATCGGATTGATTTTATCGATTACTAACTGACCCGGCAAACGTTGTTTTGCCATGTATATATATATATTTTTTATACAACTTAGGTGGCAGACAAGCACACGGCCCACCTGATGGAAAGTGGTTACCATGACCTATGAACGTGTGTAACACCAGTGTTATTTCTAGGAAACATTTTTTTAGTCCAAAAAAATTACTATCTACTATAAGTGTGCGGGGATTTACTTATAATCGAAAGCGTTATAGACAGTGAAAATAAAAATCGCGATGGAAAAATAGGGGTTGATCGTAGAGGGTTGAAAATTCAGGGTTGTATGTATTTTCTAATGCTGTATCATAAAAAAACATAAATGAGGGGTGGACTACCCTTAACATTTAGGGGGATGAAAAATAGATGTTGTCTATTGCGGAGGTGAGTAAAAGATGGTTTACCAGTTGGAACAAGATTAATTTATTTACTATTTACACACTCTTATATACTAATTATTCTACATGATTTTACTGAGATTAAGAGTGGGGTTTTACTCATATAAGTTTAGTGCTGACATTATTGTTTATTGATACGTGCTGTTTATATAATATTGTTTCCTAGTTATAGTGTACTTTGCCTATGACGCATAGCACGTCATAGTACTCCCCCCTTTATAAAAATTCTAGTTATTATTTGCTGTGGTGCGTCGACCTTGTCCGTGCACGCTGTTTGCTGAGTTGTACTTTTTCTGCAGTTGTTTACACTTGTTGCATTTCCTTGATTATTTTTTTTTTTTTTTTTTTTTTATATATAGGACACGTCAATTGGACTTCGCCTTGCCTGATGGTAAGCTGAAGGCAAAATCCCAGAAAAGAGGGTCACCATTACTTACACATACCGTGTGACAATGGTGACACTCAGCTTGACGGCCTTATCATATGCTTTTTCACGCCCCGCTTAAAGGACCCGGGACTGTAGGAAGAAGGAAACACGTGAGCTGGTAATGAATTCCAGGCCTTAATGGTGCGACAGAGCTTTTTGTCCATGACTTTGTTAGTTTTCCGTACGAGTCTGGTGATTGTTATTATTATTGCTGCTAGTATAATTATAGCGATGAGTACTCCGATCCAGATTTTTATTTTTTCAATTTCTGCTGCCATGTGTGTGTTATTTTCTGCCTTTGCTGCCAGGTTATTGTTCTGCACCATGTTTATTTGCTCCTTTTCGTGGGTTTGACTGCTTCCCATCTTGTGTGTTGTTTCTTGTGGCTTGCTGTGGAGTGACTTTTATTTTAATTTTGCCCTTTTTATATCATTGTTTGAAACGGACCGTGGGTCGTGATATTCTTCCCGAACGTGTTCTTTTTATGTTTTGAATTGGCTCTGCCTTATCTTGCTCTTGATTTTGAGCTTCTATCTTGTCGTCGCTCGTCGTGAATGCTGGCTTTAGCCTGTCAATCGACACGTTCACTTCCCTGCCGTTTCGCTTGATCGTGACTATTTTGTTGTCACGTTTGACTACGAGAAACGGTCCGTCGTAAGGTTTTGTGAGCGTAGGACGTAGCTTATCGCATCGTAGAAACACGTGTGTACAGTCGGCTAAGCGTGGGTGTACGAATATGTTTTTGTTTGAGCTTTGTCGTTGTGGAATTGACGTCATGTGCGTTATGTCATCTTTAATTTTCTCCACAAACTCTGCATACGTTGTGTTTTTAGAACAGTCGCCAAAATATGCTGCTGGTAATTTTATTGTTGTTCCGTAGACCAATTCGGCTGCTGAGTATCCAGTGTCTTGTCGAATGCTGGTACGTATCCCGAATAATACCGATGGTAATTCTTTCGTCCAATTTTCGGTATTTCCTCTTGCCATCAAAGCTGCTTTCATGGTTCTGTGCAGTCTTTCTACTTTGGAGTTTGATTGAGGGTGATATGGTGTAGTACGGATTTTTTGTATACCCAGGAATTTGGTTAGGCTTCTGAATAGCTCAGACTCGAATTGTCGTCCTTGATCCGTTGTTATATAATTGGGGCATCCAAAACGTGTGATCCAGCCATCGTATAGGGTTTTGGCTACAGTTTCTGCTGTGATGTCCGAAATAGGATATGCTTCTGGCCATGACGTACAACGATCGATCATAGTGACGATGTATCTTTTGTTTTGTGATGTCGGTAGGGGGCCCACAATGTCTATGTGTATGTGGCTAAATCGTTCTGCTGGCATAAATTTGCCCAGGGGTGATACTGTGTGCCGCTGAACTTTTGATTGCTGGCATTGTAAATATGTTTTGCACATTTCGTAAATGTCTTTGTGCATGCTAGTCCAGATGTATTTTGCGGTTATCAACTTTTTTGTTGTGTTTTTCCCTGGGTGGCTCATGTTGTGAAAACTATCAAAAATTGTTTTTCTGAACTTTTGTGGTAGGTATGGCCTTGTTGTACCGGTGGATATATCACAATAAATTTTGGTATTATTGTTTTGTACTGGTACCTGTGTTATTTTTAGTGACCTATTTTGTTTTAGTTTTGTTAACTCCGGGTCACAGTCTTGGTATTTTTTTACCTCTTGCCAGTTGAGAATTTGGGGTAGTTCTATTGTTTCTATTACCCGTGATAGTGCGTCGGCTACCACGTTTTCGCTGCCCGTGACGTGCCTTATGTCTGTGCTGAATTGTGCAATATATTCTAGGTACCTTATTCTTCTAGGGGATTCATCCACTGATTGCTTCTTGTCGAATGCATGAATCAGTGGCTTATGATCAGTGTATATTGTAAATGTGCGACCTTCTATTAGTCGTCTAAAGTTTTTTATTGCCATGTAAATACCGAGTAGTTCTCGATCGTATGTGGAATATTTTGTTTGTGTCTCGCTTAACCCTTTTGAAAAAAATGATATGGGTTTCCATTTTCCTTGAACTTTTTGTTGAAGTACGGCGCCTACACATTTTAAACTAGCATCTGTCATAATGGCTAGTGGTGTGTCTGTTTCCGGAAATGCGAGTGTTGTGACATCTCTTATGTCCTGTTTGCAGTGTTCGAATGCTTGGTTAGCTTCCGTATTCCACTCGATTGGCGTATTGTCATTCTTTTTGCAGTTTATTAAGTATTTGTTGAGCGGAGCTTGGTGTCCGGCGGCGTGTGGGATGCTACTTCTGTAGAAATTCATCATTCCCAAAAATCGACGTAGCTCCTTTACCACCTTTGGCTTTGGGTATTCGTTTATTACTCGTACTTTCTCAGACGTGGGGGTGATTCCTTGGCTCGTTATATGATAACCTAAGAAATCTATCTCTGTCTTTTCGAATTCGCATTTGCTCGTATTGATTGAGATGCCGTTTTTACTTAGGCGAGTGAATACTTCCTCTAGTTGAACGTAATGTTGTTCGGTATTTTGACTTGCTATGAGTATGTCGTCCACGAAAACATATATATAGTCCAGGTCTCTAAACAGGGAGTCCATAAACCTCTGGAACGTTTGGGCTGAATTTCTGAGGCCTTTTGGCATGTAATTCCAGTGAAATAAACCCATTTGCGTGATTATTGCGGTCTTTTCTGGTTCCGCAACAGGGATTTGGTGGAACGCCTTCTTTATATCAATTTTGCTGAATATTGTTTTTCCACTTGCGATGTATGTAAAGTCTAACAGTCTTGGCAAGGGATATCTGTCGGGAACTGTTATTTTATTTAACGCGCGGTAGTCTCCGCATGGCCTCCATTCCCCATTCTTTTTCTTTACCATGTGGAGAGGCGATGCCCAAGGACTACTGGAAGGTTCTAATATTCCTAAGTTTATTAGCTCTTGGAATTCCTTTTTTGCTGCCTTATATTTGTCGGGTGGTAGTGGGCGCGCGCGGGCATAAACTGGAGGACCTTTTGTTATGATGTGATGCTGTATTCCATGTTCTGTGGGTTTTTTAAGTGGTGTTGGTCTAGTGACGTTTACGTATTTCTCTAGCAGGTGCTTTATATGTTCGGGTAATTTCGCGTCGATGGATCTAATTGAAGGCATGTGTGTTGCTCTTGCAATTTTCGCATGCGTCGTTAATTTTGTTTCTTGGTCGATCAGCCTTTTGCCGTATAGATCCACTAATAATCTGTGGTGCTCTAGGAAATCAGCTCCTAAGATAGGCATTTTTACATCGGCGATTACAAACGTCCAAGTAAAAGGTCTGCGTAACCCCAGATTTAGCGTTAATGTGCTTTCGCCATAAGTTTCAATAGTTGACCCGTTTGCGGCATACAGTTTGTAGTTGCTTGGGTTTTTCTTACCCTGTGCGTTTTGTAATACAGAAATATTTGCTCCCGTGTCTACTAAAAACCTATAACCACTGTTTGAGTCGGTTATAGTTAGACGGTTGGCGGGGTGTATGGCACAGAGTCCCGTCTTATTCTGCGCTAGTTCTCGTTTCCCGAATTTTTATCGGTTTTATTTATCCACGAGCACGGCTGATCGCATTTATATGCTTTTGTTTTGAATCGTCTGTGATAATAACATAGCCGTGTACGTGACCGTGAGCGTGATTGCGACCTTGCTCGGAATTTGCTGCGTTGCATCGGTCGGCGATTACTCATACCGCGGAGCTCGTTTATTTCAACTCGCATAGCTGCAATTTGTGACGTTAGCATTGTTATTAAGTTAACGTCGGCGGATTCCTGTGACGAGTTGTTTGTTTTGGTTTTATAGCGCATATTTTCATAAATTCGGTCCGCCATTTCGCATAATTTTGTGAGGTCGAGGTCTTCGGAGACTGCCAATATGGAGGTGATTGATACCGGAAGCTGTCTGAACCATAATAATCTGATGGTATCTTCGGTCATTTTGTCGCAGCTGGCTTCTTTCATTTTTCTCAACAGCTGTGATGGTGTTGAGTCACCTAGGTCCATCTCCGAAAGCAATTTGTGGAAGCGTCGTTGCTCGCTTTCCTCATAGCACGCAATTAATCTTTCCTTGATTTTAAGGTACTTGTCTGCGTTTGGCGGTGACGTCAGGATGTCGCTGACTTGATGTATGACCTCTTTTGGTAATTTTGCGATGACGCTGTTATATTTATATTCGTCACCTTGTTTTTGGGAGGCTACGATGGCCTCGAATTGCGCGAACCATAAGCGCGGTGAATCTGTCCAAAACGCTGGTATTTTCTCCGTAATGCTAATTGCAGCCACCACCTGGCTGTCGCTGATTGATTCAGCCGATGTACCGGGGTTTTTTTGAGGTGTCCCTGGAATTATCGGTGCCATTTTTCTAGCCTCTTGATATTTCAGCTGGTTTGGACCCGCTTGTGGGAAGTCAACTGAAATGTGCTATTTCGCTATTTCGCTGATGGTGGTGGTCAGTAAGCTGGTGGGCTGTTGGGTAAATTTTTCCTTATATGGCTCCACCGTTTCTGTGATAGTTCCTAGGTTTGCTGCTGAAAACCTTTTCAGGGCTGCAGTTGGCCTGCAATTATATCAGCACTAGGAAATCACGTCGGGGTCACCAATATTGCGGAGGTGAGTAAAAGATGGTTTACCAGTTGGAACAAGATTAATTTATTTACTATTTACACACTCTTATATACTAATTATTCTACATGATTTTACTGAGATTAAGAGTGGGGTTTTACTCATATAAGTTTAGTGCTGACATTATTGTTTATTGATACGTGCTGTTTATATAATATTGTTTCCTAGTTATAGTGTACTTTGCCTATGACGCATAGCACGTCATATTGTCCGATTCTCAGAACTACCTAATATGCACACAAAATTTCATGAGAATCGGTCAAGCCGTTTCGGAGGAGTTTATTAACTACAAACACCGCGACACGAGAATTTTATATATTAGATATTGCGAAAACATCACATGATATCGGCTATCGGATATCGGCTATCGTCATCCGATACCGATATCGGATCGGATAATGTAAAATCAGCCTAACGACTTTAAAAAAAATATTTTTATCCTCTAAAAACCATTTTCTGATCATGTTCCAGCTCTCCCCTATGATCCTGTAATCAGAAAGTTGGATGATGGACTTCGCCACCAGTTCGCTCCAGGCCCTGATGGAACTGCTCGCCTCGTAGACCTGTGGATGAAACTTAGCGATGTGAGGGATTCAGCTCGGTACAATCCTGACAGCCAAAATGTCTACCATCTTTTCACCAAGTAAGGAGTGAAAGATTCCTGCAAGATTGTCTAGTGAGAAAAAAGTTTAGAGAAGGTAGAACACGACTGTATTGTCGTCTCAATTGAGCAATCCGACTGTGGAAGTACCTCCACCCTATATATTACCTATAATAGGCTATAATAACCTCGTGTTGTGTTCCCAGCGGTGAGTAGGGTAGTCAGAGCTAACTGGAGAGTTGTTGTACTGTCAGTGTCATGAAATTTGTTTGTGGCTCAATAGTATCTAATAAGTAATTAAATCCAAGAATATTATTATTCAAAAAGAATTCATTATAACTGGATTCGAACCTGTATTTCCAGACAGAACCCTCAGCTGAGCCAGCCCATTGTGTACGGTAATAGCGAACGCCTCGCCACTACGAACTTTGATCCCACAAAGAGGACCGTCTTCCTCGTCCACAGCTGGCTGGATAATGCTATTGCAGATCTTAATACCGTTCTGGTACCCGGTAAGTCATAGTTGTAGTCTCATTAGAACATTACTAAAACTGCTCTTTTATAGGGTTTAAATGCCTGATTTTCGGGTCCCTCCAAGGGCTCTGGACCTAACGGTGATCTTACTCATAACTTGGGATTGAATCACTTCACACCTCTTTCCCATGACCGTACCAACCATATTGGTTATAATGGGCCAAATCTTGGGTCGTGCTGAATGCCCATAAACCTGTACACCGGAGGTTCTCATGGGGGCCTCCGAGAACGCAATTCAGATAGCAGTACACTGGAATAACAGAATTTGAGAATAAATGTGCCGTTGATTCGTCAGAGGAAGAAGGCGGTGGTCGAAAACCGTTTAATGATCTTCTATGTCCGTCTTCTTCTATCTTTTTACGCTTATCGGCATCCAGTACTACCCATTAGTATCACGGACGGCTCCCTTTGCAGGGGGTGTTTCGTTGCCGAGGAAATGGCCGTACACGTAATACTGGAATGCGTGGCATTACCTCCTTAACGATCTCAAATTCTCGGCACAGTGATATCGCTCCGCTAAGCCTGTGAAGTCCCCAGACGCTTATGCGTTACTGGGCGAAACTAGGCTGACTACTCTAGTCAGTACTCTTCACGCACAATGACCCAAAAAAGGAGGCTTAGTGCAGATAAAGGAGTCCTTTTCCATTTCCATCTGGTACAACTCATTCACCAGAGAAGTCACACTCGCGCTGCCGAACCTGTAAGCACAGAGTCTCTGTTCCGTCAGTGTAGAGGACAAAGCAGGACAAGCCTTTAGTCATCCCACTGACAGCACAAATTCGCCAGTGAGCTCTGGCTACCCTACTCACCGCTGGGAACACAACACGAAGTTATTATAACCGCGGTATTGTGTAGGGCGGTATTCTGTAGGTCATAGGAATTAAAATAGCACCTGCCTCGGAAACAACCCTCCTCTCGCATACTCACACGAGGCCACGCTTTCGTCCTTCGAGACCAACAGCATCCGCAACACTGTGACCGTTACACGTTTGCCTTTGTTTGAGTTTCGTAGTTATTCGTTATCGGATTTTATTTGAGATTTGTTATTGTTACTTTGGGAAGCCAGGTGCCATGTTAATGCGCACGAGTTATACGTCTTCTGAGTGATTGAAGAGTAGTACTCTCAGAGTATTAGTTCTCTTCTGTGCCATTTCCGTCACCTGTGTTACTAGTCAGAACTACCTCCTAAGACTCCACGTTAGAGTAGGTCAATGCTCCAGGTTCTGTTTTTAAACATAGTGTAATCATGTTCCACAGCTATCCTACAGGCAGATGACGCAAACGTAATCGTAGTGGACTGGTACGCAGGTGCTGGTCACACCAACTACGCGACGGCTGTAGCCAATCTTCCAATCTCTGGTAAGTAGCCCTCAAAATGAACTGATAAAATGTTTTACACAATGAAATTTTGGAACTTTTTACCAGCTCACGTGTTCTCCCTACAGTCCCGGGTCCCTAAAGCACCCCTTAAGGCCCCCTCACCTTCGATATCCTTGGGTTAGCCGGCGTGTACGAGGGCTATACAAGAGGCTACAGCACCCCTTGAAATCTCCTCAGATACTCTGCCGCTGAAGCTGGCAGGGGTGGTTATACCGGACTGGTACCGACTAAAACAGCACGGCCGCCTCTGGCCATCAGTTGCCGGAGGTGAGGTAGCCGTCGGCATATCCCTCGCACACCTCGACTGACTCAAGGCCACAGAAGGCCCCCTCGGGTGTGGGAAGGCTACCTCACCTCTGGCAATGGCATGAGACGGCTTTGCGGTTTTGGTCGGTTCGAGTCCGACATAACCACCCCCGCCAGCTCTGGTGGGAGGTATCCGTGGGGATGTTCGATTGTGCAAATTATCTGAAGAACCACCATTGTAAAATTGTTGATTGGTGGTGAGCCTCTTTTCTGAGACTGCCTTCAGCTTAACCTCAGGCGAGGAGATGTCATACTGATATGTCCTATATAAAAAAAAAGTAGAGTTTCGCCCTTTGAGCCAGGTAGCTCTCTTAAACAAGAAGTAATTCGTTGATCAGCGTAATGTGGAATCGAATAATTAATATATTTTGAGGTTTAGGACCGTCGACAACGTATTTAATAACTATTGATCACCCTATTCTATTCTTCAAACGTATTGCCACTTATTCAGAGGCGCATATTCCGTTGCGCGCCTCCCTGTTTCCGAGGTCGAGTTGGGGACTCTGTGGTCCCCATACTCGATGAGGGCCAGATCGATAGAGAAGGCCCTGGGTCGGCCGGTGTGCGAGCGATATGCCTATGAACTTCACCTTCAGCAACCAACAAAGAACCACAATCGCCGTTCGCTTTAGTCGGTTCGAATCCAACAATCTCTCCCACCAGACCCGGTTGGGGGTGGGGTTTATATTCGTGGGGATTTTCCGCACGTAAAAAAAGGGATCAATTCCCAAAATAAATAATATAACATAACGTAAACTCACGCCTATATCCCCGAAGGGGTAGGCAGAGGTGCTAGCACCCACATTTCGCTAGTTTATGTTTAGATCCCAATGTAATAGGTGGCGAGCCTATTGCCATTAACCGGGCACTTGTAAACCTGCGATAAATACATACATAATTTCGAAAAGCATCGAAAAGTCATTGTTGTGTGCCATGGTAAAACCTGGGATGGAACTCGAGACCTCGTCTCAGCAGTCCATTACCTATACCACTAGGCTACCGCGGTTAAATATTATGTTTTTTCTCCCTTTCAGCTAAAGGAGTGGCTAGATTCATCACTTGGTTGAATACTGCTTCTGGTGCAGACTTAAGAAGGTATCACCTCATAGGACATGGCCTGGGAGGACACAAGGTTGGAGTCATAGGCAGAGAGCTCGGAGGGCAAGTCCCTTATATTACATGTGAGTTGGGTCAACAATTAAGGTAGAATAGTAGTTACTGACATAGATTAGTACATTTAGGTTCAACGAGGTAGGACACGACGGTATTTTCGTCCAATTGAGCAGTCCGACTGGGGAAGTACCTCCGCTCTACAGAATACCGCGGCCATAATAGCCTCGTATTGTGTTCCCGACGGTGAGTAGGTTTTTAATTTTTTTGCTGTCAGTTGGAAGACCAAAAGCTTGTCTTGCTTTGTCTTTTACACTGACGGCACAAACACTCTGTGCTTCCAGGGTTAGCAACGTGAGTGTGACATAGGCCATGGTAACCGGTAGGACCGTGCGCTTGTCTGCCACCTAAGTGGCATAATTTATTGGAGTATTTAGTACAAGAGATTCTCTCCCTAAAGTACAGTCGGTAAAGGTAATAACTATAATCATACAACTACAAGAGGTCACATCACCAGCTAGAAGCGAGCGTGTCCACTTCATCAAGATACTCATCTACTTTGTAGTAACCTTTATTCATTAAAGTTTTTTTCACTTCTATTTGAAATTTATTTATTGGCATGTTAATCAATTCCTGAGGAATTTTATTAAATATTTTTATACAGCTGCCTACAAATGAATCACCAACTTTGTGAAGCCTGAGTTTTGGTACAACTAGTTTATTCTTGTTTCTCGTATTAAGATAATGTACGTCATATTTTTTTCGAAAAGATTTAGGTTCTTTCGTACATTTAAGATATTGTCGTAAATGTACTGAGAAGCAACTGTTAATTAACGTACGTAGAATTATGATCACCTCTTAGCGTGGAAAAGGCGTTTGTCCAAGACGGAACTTGACCATCAGTTGGTTAAAATATTTATTTCTACGTCCTGTGCGTTACTGTTTTCATTCCTATTAGTTAATTGTAAATATTACAGACCAGAATTCCTAATAACGTATTATATTTTCAGTATCGTTACATACATACATACATATAATCACGCCTTTATCCCTGGAGAGTTAGGCAGAGGTGAATTAACCACCCACTTTTCACCAATTATTGTATTCGGTCCTTCGTAATAGGGGGTGAGCCTACTGTCGACTCGAGCCATGCATCTGGGGCTGAGTCTGGGCTGTATATATCTGTCTGATATTAAACAGCTCTATCCCTAAGTCGCCTTGTACGACACCGCATGGGAAGAGATGGGGTGGCCCTAATTCTACTCTGCCGGAAACCACGCAATTCACAATTATATAATAGTATAGATAGAAATATAAGCATCTTATTAGCCAAGGTTTCATTACTGTCGGCACTCCTGGAGTGCCATTTCCTTACAGCTCTGGACCCTCTGGCGGCAGGTTTCCTCACCAATGATTACAAATTCAATGCAAATGATGGGCTCTTCACTGAAGTCATTCACACTAACGCTGGGGTCTTGGGGTACATAGCGACCCTTGGGAAGGTCGATTTCTACCCCAACGGTGGAGTTGACATGCCTGGATGCATTGGTCAGGAGTGTGACCATCATAGGTAAGGAAATAATGACTTCTAAATACTTTTTGTAGGAGGTAGGAAACGGCGGTATTTCCGCCCAATTGAGCAGTCCGACTGGGGAAGTACGTCCGCCCTACAGAATACCGCGGTTATAATAACTTCGTGTTAGCTCCCAGCGGCGAGTAGCCAGAGCTCACTGGAGAATTTGTGCTGTCAGTGGGATGACTAAAGGTTTGTCCTGCTTTGTCCTCTACACTGGCGGCACAGAAACTGTGCTTACAGGGTCGGCAGCGCGAGTGTGGCTTCACTGGTGTTACACACGTCCATAGGCCACGGTAACCACTTTCCATGTGGTGGGCCGTGCGCTTGTTTACTACCTAAGTGGTATAAAAATTACAATACTGTAGGGAAAGAAACGGCTCCCTATGGCTGTGAGACGTGAATTATGACACAGGAGGACAAAGACAGGATGGAGGCGTTCAAAAAGTGGTGCTAGAGAAGTATGAAGGGAATAAGCTGGACAGAAAGAATGACCAATGAAAGAGTACTAAACAAAGTACAGGAAAGAAGGTAGCTCCTTTTCTTACACAGGATAACACGTGCAGAGCTTAGATGTCACCCTCATACTGTGCAGAATATACGAGCAAGAATCAAGCGGTTTGGTGACTCTTTTCTTTGTCGCACCATTAAGGCCTAGAATTCATTACCAGCACAAGTGTTTCCTTCTTCCTACAGTCCCGGGTCCTTTAAGCGGGGCGTGAAAAAGCATACGATGAGGCCGTCAAGCTGAGTGTCACCATTGTCACACGGTATGTGTAAGTAATGGTGACCATCTTTTCTGAGACTTTGCCTTGTGTCCTGTACTGAAAATAATAAAGAACCGAAGAGAATAGATGATTGCTCACCTGATAAGACGTGATTTTTTTTTTTTAAATAACATAGAAGAGAAGGTAGAAGGTAAGAGAAGAAGAGGTAGACCAAGAAGAATGTTTATGGCACAGACTTATCAGGAGGTCCAAGGATTGGCGGAGGAGAGAGAAAAGTGGCGATTACTCCACTGACAAGAGAACAAACAGCTCTTAAGTATAGAGAGAGAGAGAGAGAGAGAGATAACCATGGCTGCTGAAAAGTAGACGAAACGTCGGGTACATCAATTATAACTTACGAAAAGTTAATAAAACAAAATTTTAATTAATATCGACTTTATCCCCAGAGGTGAATTAACACCCGCATTTCACCAATAATTGAATTCGGTTTCACGTAATAGGGGGCGAGCCTATTGCCGTCTTCCGAGCACTATTGTTGACTCCAGGTCGATGAACGACCTCCATCCCCCATGAGCGCAGGCCTGGGGGTGACTGGTGGAGCCGCCTGTCACCCTGGCAGAAGCAGGCCGCAGCGGCGGCGTGCCTCACGCCTCCCCGTTTCCGGGGATGAGTTGGGATTTTGTAGTCCCCAAACCCGAGAAGAGTGCCAGATCGTAAGAGATGGCCTTGGGTCGGCTGGGGTGCGAGGGATATGCCTGTCAACCTCACCTTCGGCAACCAAAAACGACCCACAGTCGGCGTGCGTTTTGGTCGGTTCGAGTCCGACATAACCTCGTCCACCGCCTCCGGTGGGGGGGTATCCGTGGGGATTTTGCGCACGTAAAAAAAGTCTCGGCAGTATATATCTGTCTGATGTTTAACAGTCTTATCCCTTAGTCGCCTTGTACGACACCGCATGGGATGAGATGGGGTGGTCCAAATTCTACTGCTGAATACCACGCGGCAATCCGAACCTGTTATATACATATATATATAATAGTAGTACCTAGGTATAACAGAAGAATGATATTTTTTGATGTCTTTCCAGGTCTTTCCATTACATGGGTGAATCCATAAGAACTGGTGGTTTCCAAGGTTCACGGTGCGCCAGCTTCATTCTTGCCATGACCGGCAGTTGCTTCCTCCCTGGATCCCTCAAAATGGGAGGTTTGGAGCCGAAGACTGGGTAAGTGAACCTCATTTTTATCTACTACACACCAACTTGACTTCACCTCGCCTGATGGTAAGCTAAAGGCAAAGTGTCAGGAAAGAGGGTCACCATTACAGACACTAAGTAATGTTACAATGGTGGCACTCAGCTTGACGGCCTCATCAAATGCTTTTTCACGTCTCGCTTAAAGGCCCCGGGACTGTAGGAAGAAGGAAACACGTGAGCTGGTAATGAATTCCAGGTCTTGATGGTGCGGCAAAGAAAAGAGTCTCCGAACAGCTTCGTTTGCACGCATTGAATTACGTTCATATTCTCGTTAGAATTTAGTTTTAAACCTTACCCCCTTTTCTTTCAGGATGATGGGGATTTACTACATGTCCACACGTGCCTTCCCGCCCTTCTCTCGCACTTAAAGACCTCAAGTTTAATGCCTTCAATAAAAACAATTATAAATTATTCCGTGTGTTTATTTATTTATTTCCTTTTTTGTAAAACCGTTGCCGTGGGATGAAGTTTCTTTCATACCGCAGAGGGCGCACCGTCTCAGGTCGCGATGTATGGGGATGAATTCCCTGCCTATGGCGAGAGGTGCGATGATAGAACGTAGCTGTGGGCATCATGGCAAACAATTGAGCACAAACCATTGTATAGGCGGTAGAACACACACAGTGAAGTAAAATCCCTCCTAAGACTAAGAGGTTCCACACTACCTGTGAGTATGAGAAAAGTAGAATTTGTGTGTACTTTGTGGTTCCCGGCAGAGTAGAATTTGAACCACCCCTTGTCTTCCCATGCGGTGTCGTACAAGGCGACTTAGGGATAGAGCTGTTTAACACCAGACAGATATATATACAGCATATATCAGGCAGATAGTCAGAAGTAGTCCCTATCTAAACACAGTTAATTACTATACGTTATATTTTTAAAATACTTGCTCTACATACCTAAACAAAATTTAAACGATGCAGTTAAAAATTATTATTATAAATATTTAGGACACATTTTACAAATTTATTACCTACCAAAACATGGCTGTGATTTTTGACATGCTTGACATACAAACCAAAGTATAAAAGCTTAATGATTGCGATAAACTATCAGAACATCATTGATGTAACAATGTTACGTTTATCTTTTCTGCTCGTACTGGCCAAGGTGGCGATCGCTGTGGATCCAGAGATCCAAGAGAAATATCTGACGCTACCTCACCAGGAGTTCATAGAATACTTCAATAGCAAGGGTTTGTCATGGACTATCAAGCACTACGACCGCACTTTTCATCTTGGTTCATTTCGATCTCATAACCTGAATTATCACCTTAAAGAATGTGATACAGAAGTCTTGGATAATTTACCAAAGAAATTTGATTCAAGGGAAAAATGGCCGCAATGTGAAACTATCAAAGAAATTTACGATCAAGGAGACTGTGAATCTAGTTGGACCTTTGGATCAGCCAACACAGCTTCAGACAGAAGTTGCATACACAAGGGAATACATGTTCATTTGGCTGAACAAGAATATGAATGTCAAAAGCCGAATGTATGTAGGGGAGGGTGGCCACTGATTGGTTTTTTGTTTTGGAACCAACTTGGTTTGGTAACAAACAAATGCAAACCGTACAACGTTCCCGAATTGCTAAAGAACAAGTGTCACCGTAATTGTACCAACAAGAATATTTTTTACACAGATGACAAACATTTTGCGGCAGAAGTTTACACAATACGCAATGACTCAGGTGTGATTAAGTCAGAAATAGTTAAGAATGGTCCCATCCATGCACAGTTCAGCGTGTTCACGGACTTTAAGCAGTACAAGGGGGGTATATACGAACGTCTATATGGTGAATACCTTGGTGAACACAGCGTTCGTGTGCTAGGGTTCGGAGTAGAGGGTGATACAGAATACTGGCTTGTTGCCAACAGTTGGGGGACAGGATGGGGTGAAAAAGGAACCTTTAGAATCAAAGCTTTCCAAGATGTAGGATTTGAAACGGTATTGCTTAGTGGTATACCGAAAAACTAGTTCTTTGACATAATGCCGTGTAATTATATCCTAGGGTCATTTTAATCATCTTTGCATAATAACCTCGTGTTTAACATAATAACCCGGCGGTGAGTAGAGTAGCCAGAGCTCACTGGAAAGTTTTTGTACTGTCAGTGGGAAGACCAAAAGCTTGTCCTGCTTTGTCTTTTACACTGACGGCACAGAATCTCTTGTGCTTACAGGGTTGGTAGCGCGAGTGTGACTTCCTTGGTGTTGCACACGTCCATAGGCCACGTTAACCACTTTCCATCAGGTGGACCGTGTGCTTGCCTGCCAATCAAAAAAGCCGACGCCTTCACCTTGGAGTTTGGGATTCAATTTCCGACCTTTACTTCTTCCTGCCTTGGGCATTCATCCGCCTTTGCGTCGAGGCTGTTGGCTTCTTGGGTCTACCCGTTCTACTGGGACCCGGTGGAGGCGGCACGATAAAATATTTGTTACTCACGCTGCCTGGTGGTTGCCCCAGAATCTGGTCACAGCAACGAAGGTGACTCTCTTGTATCCTATGCGCGATTAATGTCAAAGTCAAAGTCAAAGTCAAAAATAATTTATTCTGCAAAGACCATTAAATCGGCACTTACAAAACGTCAGTAAGAAGGAATCATGAAAACCAGTTTAGTAATTGGATCACCGGTTCGAAACGCAGCCCCGACCTGAGAAGACTCCGGCAAGAAACTCAGCGGGCATTTTTTGTTGGTTTATTTAAAAAAAAAAGAGGAGGTAGGACACGGCAGTACTTATACCCAATTGAGCAGTCCGACTGGGGAAGTACCTCCGCCCTACAGAGTACCGCAGTTATAATAACTTTATGTTGTGTTCCCAGCGGCGAGTAGGGTAACCAGAGCTCACTGGAGAATTTGTGCTGTCAGTGGATGTCTAAAGACTTGTAATACTTTGTCCTCTACACTGACGGCACAGAGACTTTGTGCTTACAGGGTCGGCAGCGTGAGTGTGGCTTCTCTGGTGTTACACACGTCCATAGGCCACGGTAATCACTTTCCATCAGGCGCTTGACCACCTAAGTGGTATAAAAAAATGACATCCTGGGATACAGATATAATATCATAAATGTGTGTATAAAAAGTATGTTCTGAATTCTGTGTTTTATTAAATGTTTATGGTGTTCAGGACGAGTGCCTATATGTTTATTGATAGCAAACCTAGCGATGCACTAAGTGTAATTATTATTAATAGTGCCGCTGCATTGTAAGAGATTAGTTATTAACTAATATAGGTATTTAAACTATCATGGTCACTCACATCAGTATCACAATAAACGGGATATTTACCATGTTTCATTGTTTTGAGTTTCCGATATTTCGGCGCTGCTGCAATCACCGAGTATTACGGTTGCAAGTTCCTCCGTGATCATGGTGCTTGCAACAGCGCCGAAATATCGAAAACTTTGTTAATATTTATTTTGTGTTGATTATCGGTGTACAATAAAGTTTTATTCATTCATTCATTCATTCATTCAACTCAAAACAATGAAACATGGTAAATATCCCGTTTATTGTGATACTGATAGTTATTAACTTGTTAATCTTGGCGTTGTGCGTGGTTAAGAAAACAGTTTATCAGTTCATTTTGGGGGTAATTTACCAGAGATAGGAGTGACCAGCACCTGCGTACCAGTCCACTACGATTATGTTCTCGTCATCTGCCTGCAGGATAGCTGTGGAACATGATTATACTATGCTTATAAACCGCGGTAGCCTAGTGGTATGGGTAATGGACTGCTGATACGAGGTCTCGCGTTCGATCCCAGGTTTTACCATGGCCCACACCAATGACTTTTCGATGCTTTTCGAAGTTATGTGTGTATTTATCGCAGGTTTATAAGTACCCGGTCAATGGCAATTGGTTCGCCACCTATTACATTGGGATTTAAACATAAACTGGCGAAATGTGGGGGCTAGCACCTCCGCCTACCCGTTTGGGGATATAGGCGTATGTTAATCTTTTTACGGTTCTGTAGCTCAAAAGGAAAAAATACGGAACTCTTATAGGATCACTTTGTTGTCCGTCTGTCTTATACTTTTTTATACCACTTAGGTGGCAGAAAAGCACACGATCCACCTGACGGAAAGTGGTTTTCTTGACTTATGGACGCGTGCACCACCAAGCAAAAAAAATCAAAAGGTTCAGTTTACCTCCTCTAGAACACGCCATCAGGGTATTTGGTGATGTCATTAAATACAACACGGTCCACCTGATGGATAGTGGTTATCGTGGCTTAGGAACACGTGCAACATTAAGGGAGTTACACTAACGCTGCCAACCCTGTAAATACAGAGAGTTTCTGTGCCATCAGTGTAAAAGACGAAGCAGGACAAGCTTTTGATTTTCGCACTGACAGCACAAAAACTGTCCAGTAAAAGAAAGAAAGAAAGAAATCCTTTTATTTTAGTGCAACACAGGTTACACTAATAAGTACATACCAACACAAACACATATTAAGTTAATTACAGACACATCTGGATGTTCTTCGCATTGCATCAAAAAAAAAAAAAAATGTCAGAGGTAGATGAACGACCTCCACCCCCATGAACGCAGGCCGCCTGTCACCCCGGCAGAAGCAGGCCGCGACGGCGGCGCGCCTCGCTCTCCTCTCCATTTCCGGGGGCGAGTCGGGGACTCTGTGGTCCCCACACCCGAGGAGAGGGCCAGATCGAGAGAGATGGCCCTGAGTCGGCCGGGGTGCGAGGGATATGCCTGTCAACCTCACCTTCGGCAAAAAACGACCCACAGGCGGTGTGCATTTTGGTCGGTTCGAGTCGAGTCCGATATAACCTCTTCCACCGGCATTTTTCTCAGGAATGCGTGAAGAAGGTATCAAGTTGAAATTCATACCATATCCTCAAACCTATAACGTGGTGAAACTGTGCAAAAATCAAACTTCTAATTCAACACATTCAAAATGTATTACGGTTTATGAAGCATAAGTTACGGAAGGTAAGGCCGCGTGGTTCCCGGCAGAGTAGAATGTGGACCACCCCATCTCTTCCCATGCGGTGTCGTACAAGGCGACTAAGGGATAGGACTGTTTAACATCAGACAGATATATACAGCGCAGACTCAGCCTCAGATGCGTGACTCGAGTCAACAATAGTGCCCGAAATACGGCAATACGCTCACCCTCTATTACGTGGGACCGAATACAATTAATGGTGAAATGTGGGCCGTGCTCAGCCTTCGAGGATATCATTTAGACAGTTCCCCTTTTCTTGCGACACGCTGTTTGAAGCAGATTGGCATTGAGTTTTTACATTATATCCGATTCGGTATCGGTATTAAACGAAGATAGCTGATATTCGATTGCAGATACTATGTGCTGTTTAATATGTAAAAGTATTTTCAGTCAGTCAGTTTTTGTAAGTCAGACACAAGATGTTATGAATAAGGAAAAAATATCCTGTGGCTAAACTACTGCTTTTACAATTATTTTTGGTCTTCTTCTTCGTGTCAATGGCAACAATTAAAAATTTAATTAAAAATTAAAAATTCCCGTCCGAATTGAGCAGTCCGACTGAGGAAGTACCTCCATTCCACAGAATACCACGGCCATAATAACCTCGTGTTGTGTTCCCGGCAGTGAGTAGGGTAGCCAGAGCCCCCATGAGCGCCGGCCTGGGGGTGACAGGTGAAGCCGCCTGTCACCCTTGCAGAAGCAGGCCGCGGCGGCGGCGCGCGTGGCGCGCCTCCCCGTTTCCGGGGATGAGTTGGGGACTCTGTGGTCCCCACACCCGAGAAGAGGGCCAGATCGTGAGAGATGGCCCTGGGTCGGCCGGGGTGCGAGGGATATGCCTGTCAACCTCACCTTCGGCAACCGAAACGACCCACAGGCGGCGTGCGTTTTAGTCGGTTCGAGTCCGACATAACCTCCTCCACCGGCTCCGGTGGGGAGGTATCCGTGGGGATTTTGCGCACGTAAAAAAAAAAAAAAAAAAAAAAAAAGGGTAGCCAGAGCTGACTGGAGAGTTTTTGTGCTACTAAAGGCTTGTCCTGATTTTGTGTTCTGCACTGAAGGCACTTAAAATCTCTGTTCTTTCAGGGTCGGCAGCACGGATGTGACTCCACTGATGTTACACACGTTCACAGGCCACGGTAACCACTTTCCATCAGATGGGCCATGTGCTTGTCTGCCACCAAAGTTGTATAAAAAATAATAATAATAGAAGCTAAATGCGCCCAGCCCAAAATTCGGCGACATTGACCGCACCTTCCTTCGCTTCATTCAGGTCAGCACTTGTGCAGGTGTAGGGGCACAGCGGGCACGACAGGATATCGACCATTGACTACAGAGGTGCACAAAAACAGCCACCACCACCCGAGTCTAGGTAACCGCATTTCACGCGGTTGGTCCTACAGCAGCCGACCTGAGTCCTCAACCCATTTAGGGACTTCCAGGTGGACCATTTAAGATCATGTCCGGGTGGTGTGCAGTATGGAAAAGGAATGCCCGTGCATGTAGGTCAACCACGTACATTTGAAGAATCACTTATTTTATTTTCAGACCGATGGCTCAACGTACTCTGTGAGGCACGACTTGCCCTGACCAATGTGTATAGACATATTCAAATTTTTGCACGGAGTGGGAACCGAGCCTAGTATAGTGAACAGAAGAAACACAGCACCTGAGTTAAACTCAGCTAAATATTGTTATATTATTTACATGAAGTTTAAAACATGGATTTAATATGTAGAGAAAAGAAAATCAACATAAAACTTTTGGTTTAGCTTTGAAATTACATCGAAATTATAAACATGAAAACTAAATTAAAACGAGGTTGACAGGCATGTCTCAGGCAGGCCTCGCACCCCGTCCAACCCAGGGCTATCCCTCAAGATCTGGCTCTCTCCTCGGGTGTGTGGGGACTACAGAGTCCCCAACTCGCCCCCGGAGAACGGGGAGGCGCGCCAGGCGCACCGCCGCCGCGGCCTGCTTTTGCCAGGGTGACAGGCGGCTCTACCAGTCACCCCCAGGCCTGCGCTCATGGGGGGCGCCCCCACATATCCCTAACGCATAAAAGGAATGGAATTAATGTACGAGAAGAAAAAATACGAGAACTAGTGTGACAAAGAGGCAAGAATAAAAAAGAGAATAAAATAGATAATAACAACATAAACATAACATAAACTCACGCCTATATCCCCAAAGGGGTAGGCAGAGGTGCTAGCACCCACATTTCGCCAGTTTTATGTTTAGGTCTCAATGTAAATAGGTGGGGAGTCTATTGCCATTAACCGGGCACTTAGGAACCTGTGATAAATGTACACATAACTTCGAAAAGCATCGACAAGTCATTGGTGTGTGCCATGGTAAAACCTGGTATCCAACTCAACACCTCGTCTCAGCAGTCCATTACCTATACCACTAGGCTACCGCGGTTGATTATATCGTTAAATAAAATGAACCCTGTGAGGGTTACAGTGATTATAGAAGACTAGAATAATAAAATTATTGTGCTCAAATAGGCACTGACTTCGTGAAAGAGGCATTAGTAAAAAAAAAAAACCAAGCCCACACCCTTAGCGTAGCAGTTGCTTTCACTACCGCCTCGCAACGGTTGTAGTCCCTCTCTTTTTTTTATACCACTTAGGTGGCAGACTAACACACGGCCCACCTGATGAAAAGTGGTTACCGTGGCCTATGGACGTGTGTAACACCAGAGGAGTCACACTCACGCTGCCGACCCAGTAAGCACAGAGTTTCTATGCCGTCAGTGTAGAGGACAAAGCAGGACAAGCCTTTAGTCATCCCACTGACAGCACAAATTCTCCAGTGAGCTCTGGCTACCCTACTCACCGCTGGTAACACAGCATAAAGTTATTATAACCGCGGTATTCTGTAGGGCGGAGGTACTTCCTCAGTCGGACTGCTCAATTGGGCGGAAATACCGCCGTGTCCTATCTCCTCAAGTCACGGTTAATGACTAAACGTTCTATTTTGCTAAATGCTTGCACTACATACCTTAATAAAATTTAAATGGTGCTATTAAAATTTGTATTCTAATATTTAAAGTACGACACATTTTACAAATTTATTACCAAATAAAACATGGCTGTGATTTTTTACATGCTCAACATACAAACCAAAGTATATAAGCAAAATGATTGCGATAAACTATCAGAACATCATCGAAGTAACAATGTTACGTTTACCTTTTCTGCTCGTACTGACCAAGGTGGCGATCGCTGTGGATCCGGAGATCCAAGAGAAATATCTGACGTTACCTCGCCAGGAGTTCATAGAATACTTCAATAGCAAGGGTTTGTCATGGACTATCAAGCATTACGACCGCACTTTTCACCTTGGTTCTTTTCTATCTCATAACGTGAATTATCACCTTGAAGAATGTGATACAGATGTCTTGGGTAATTTACCAAAGAACTTTGATTCAAGGGAAAAATGGCCGCAATGTGAAACTATCAAAGAGATTAACGATCAAGGTAAGTGCGGATCTTGTTGGACCTTTGGAACAGCCAATACAGCTTCAGACAGAACTTGCATCCACAAAGGAATACACGTTCATTTGGCTGAACAAGACTTGGAATGTCAAAAGAGTGATGTGTGTGATGGAGGATGGCCAAGTTTAGCTTTTGGATTTTGGAAGGAGGACGGCTTGGTGTCAAACAAATGCAAACCTTATAACATTGCCAGATTAAATGAGAGCAAGTGTCACCATGAGTGTGTCGACAAGAATATTTCTTACGATGCAGACAAACATTTTGCGGAAAAAGTATACGTAATACGTAGTGGATCTGATGAAATTAAGTCAGAAATAGTTGAAAATGGTCCCATTCAAGCTTCATTTGCCGTTTATGAGGACTTTAAGCACTATAAAGAGGGTATATACGAACACAAATATGGTGCACATATTGGTGATCACAGCGTTCGTGTACTAGGGTTTGGAGTAGAGGGTGATACAGAATACTGGCTTGTTGCCAATAGTTGGGGGCCAGGATGGGGTGAAAAAGGAACTTTTAGAATCAAAACTTACCAAGATTTAGGATTTGAATCAGAGTTGCTTAGTGGTATACCAAAGAACTAGTTCTATGACAGAATGCTTTGTTATTTTCGAACTTTACTGCTCGACCTTGCACGATTTTGGGTCTACATTCATAGTAGCGAGACCATTAACACACAACTCGCCAAACATCCTCCTTCCCGTCGAGCCTTTTGACTTCTTGGGCCTAGCTGTCCTACTGGGTCCTGGCCTGGTAGGAGGGATATTGGTTTGCGATCTCCGCAGAATGTGGTCACAGTAGCGAAGATGACATTCATAATTTCTATCCGCGATTAATCATGTCTTGGGATATAGTTATCATATCTTATGTGTGTGTGAATAAAAATATACTCTATATTTGTGTTTAATTAAATGTTCATGAGTACGCTAAGGAGTCCCAATTCTCTCATAATCTGAGTCACATAGTTAAACATTAACTTACTGAACTTTATTTGTTAAATAAAGTCTAAAATTTAATGACATTTATTACTGTGTCTGTGGTATGTCAGTGTCTGACATAATACCGTATAAATATATCCTGGGATCATCATCATCTCTGCGTTAGACTAGGTCGTATCCCAGGCCTTCACTTCAGAGTCCAGTGTTAACTTTCTGATTTTTACTTCTCTCCTTCGCACGACCTTGGGTAATCCTAGCAGTGAGACTATTAGCACGCAAATGGTTTACCACAACTTTAGGGTATGCTTCTTCTTGTGTCAGTGAACGTTGTGTAGGAGCCAGTACTCGTACAGAACTTTTATCTAATATCCGCATAAGTTTTTTGCCCAACTGCACCAGCGAGCGTATGTGTGTGCATGTACATTTTTTAGTTCGCCTCTACAGGGCCAACGATTGGACGATTTTGATGAATGAATTGATCTTAAATGAAAAGTATTCATTTTTCGAATGTCATAGGGTACATAATATGTCAACAAAAATTATGGGGTTTTTTTTTTTCTAAAATGCGGGTAATCAAAAAATATCATTCAAATTTAATTCAGTAGGGTAACAAAATGAAGGGAATTTAATGTAGATTACAAAAAATTATACGAGTATAAAATGTCATATCATAACTAAAAACTTTAAAATAAGAGTAAAATCTTTTGGCTGCTTTTTTTTTTACGTGCGCAAAATCGGTGGAAGAGGTTATGTCGGACTCGAACCGACTAAATCGCACGCTGCCTGTGGGTCGCTTTGGTTGCCGAAGGTGAGGTTGACAGGTATATCCCTCGATCCCCGGCCGACCCAGGGCCATATCTTACGATCTAGCCCCCTTCTCGGGCTTGGGGACTGCAGAGTCCCCAACTCTTCTCCGGAAATGGGGAGGCCGCTGCGGCCTGCTTCTGCCAGGTTGATAGGCGGCTCCACCTGTCACCCCCAGGCCTGGGCTCATGGTGGGCGGCGTTCATCGACCAACATTTTTGGCTGCTGTTTAAACGATCGAATTTTCAAGTCACACTCGCGCTGCTGACTCTGTAAGTACAGACAGTTTTTGTACCGTCGGTGTAGAAGACGAAGTAGGTCAGGACAAGCTTTATAATTTGTTTATAGCTAATGCTCGTGCCTTCACACACGTCAATGTCGGTTTTCGCGAATTTTGGTTAAATATCTACTCAACCAATTACGATCAAGTAAATACAGATTTTTAGTCTAGATATGACTTTTATCTTAAAAAATAATCAAAACCAGTTCAATAGTAGAGCAAACAAAACATCTCTGTAAACAGAAGTCTGCGGCCCGAAAGGCGTGATCACCTTGCCTGGTCACAGGATTTTTTTTTATTATACAACTTAGGTAGTAGATTAGCACACGGCCCACCTGATGGTTACCGTGACCTATGAACGTGTGTAACACCAGTGGAATCACACCCGTGCCTTCAGTGCAGAACACAAAATCAGGACAAGCCTTTGGTCTTCCCACTGACAGCACAAAAACTCTCCAGTGCGCTCTGGCTACCCTACTCACCGCCGGGAATACAACACGAGGATATTATGGCCGCGGTATTCTGTAGACTGGAGGTACTTCCCCAGCCAGACTGCTCAATAGGGACGGAACTATCGTCGTGTCTTATTTCCTTTAATGAAAAGAAAAGAAACAAAATTTAAAGTAAGAGAATAATTAATATTTTTGCTTTAAAAAACACAACAAAAGCGTCCCACCCTGTTCCTAGACAAGACCTTTTTCACGTGGACCGTCCATCTGGCTAGGAGGCGTCCTACCTTCCGTTTAATTTATCTCGGTCTCCACTCTAGGACTCGTTTGCTCCAACTGCAATCGGTCCTTCGATAAACGTGGCCAGCCCACTGCCAATTCAGCTTGCTTATTCTGCGACATAGGTCGGTAACTGTAGTTATCTGTCGGATAACCTCGTTCCGAATTCTATCCTTCAGAGAAACTTCAAGCATAGCTCGCTCCATAGCCCGCTGCGCGACTTTTAAGCTATGGACCAGCACCACTGTAAGTGTCCACGTTTCGGCACCGTAAGTCATAACAGGTAGGACGCACTGTTCAAAGACCTAAAGCGATTGTAGCGGTGTCGCGTCGCAGACGCGATGTCAGCGAATTCCTTGCCGAGCAGCAACGAAGCGCCCGCGCTATGTGAAGCCAGTTCATAAGGAAGGCTTGTCAGCCAAATATGAACTCGCTCATTTATAGATATTTTAAGTTAATATCAAGTGTTCTAATTACTCGATTGTAAGTCCTACATATAGAGAGACATTTGTGTGATTGGTAATAAACGTTATAAGTGTACGCCATCTTTTATTGAAATACTCCCTCGTGAACCTATAGCCATAGCCTCCAAAGTCATAAACAAGTAATAAAACACACAATTCAGAGCATAACTTTTATTCGCAAATTTATGATACCTATTACACGCGTCCATAGGCCACGGTAACCACTTTCCATCAGGTGGACCGTGCGCTTGTCTGCCACCTAAGTGGTATAAAAAATATCCCAGGATATGATAATCGCGCATAGAATGTAAGAGTCGCTTTCACTGGTGCGACCACATTCTTCGGAGACCATCAGGCTACGTGGGTAAGACATGTCTGGCCATACTGTCTCCGCTGAGCTCCAGTAGGAGGGATAGACCCAAGAAGTTACTGCCTTGGTGTTGAGGCGAATGAATTGCATTCCAATGATCTTACTACCAAGGTTCCTCAAGACCGTGCGGAGTGGAAACGTAAAAATTGTAAAAAGAACCCTGGACTCCGAGGTCGTGCCACAGATTAATAAATAGTTACTACGTAACAGATACATTACACTCATACAAAAGCGTAAATACCTACTCTATATTAGCCTACAAAAATTTAATAATAATACCTGATGCTCAGAACGAAAAGAATTATACCTTAAACACGCGCTCATAGAGTCGAGACTGCGTTGCCTGCCGTGACAGTGACGTCATCGTGCGAATGCGCTAGGGTTGTACCTATGTTAATTATTGTAGAATAACGAATGAACCATGTTTTTTTTTTATTTATTTTTTATACCACTAAGTTGGCAGACAAGCACACGGCCCACCTGATGGGAAGCGGTTACCGAGGCCTATGGACGTATGCAACACCAGGGGTGTCACACTCGTGCTGCCGACCATGAAGAAACCTTGTGATGCCCCTCTTGAAGAACCCCATATTGTAGGCGCTTGGGAAAACCGCAGTAGGGAGGTCATTCCACAGCTTGAGTGTGCGTGGGATGAAGTTTCTTTCATACCGCACAGTGCGCACCGTCTCAGGTCGCAATGTGTGTTTTTATTACTCAATCAAATAATATGTCCTGCTGTTGAACCTGTTGTCCTGCAGTTGAACTCCGAATTCAACTTCGGTACATCTAGTATTTGAAGTAGATATAAAATAATTGTGGGCAATTACAAGTATTCACTCATAGGAAAATTAAAAGTAATAAATTAGGATGATGAAGATGATTCCAGGATAAGACTACATGGATTTGTGCCAAAGAACTAATTCTTTGGTATGCCAGTATATAAATGCCATTCAAATTCTAACGCTTCTTGAAAAGTTTTAATTCTAAAGGTTCCATTTTCACCCCAATCGGTCCCCCAACTATTGGCAACAAGCCAGTATTCTGTATCACCTTCCACTCCAAACCCTATAATACGAACGCTGTGTCCTCCAATTTTGATACCATATTTGTGTTCGTATATCCCCCCCTTGTAGTCATGAAAATCAGCATAATCGTTAAAGGCAGCTTCAACAGGACCATTTTTAACTATTTCTGATTTAATCACATCTGATTCATTACGTACTTTGTAAACTTTTTCAGCAAAATGTTTATCTGCATCGTAAGAAATATTCTTGTCGACACACTCAAGGTTACACTTGTTCTCAAACAATTTGGTAATGTTATATGGTTTGCATTTGTTTGACACCAAGCCTTTTTCTTTCCAAAATGTAAAAGCTTTACAAGGCCACCCTCCAAAACACACATTACTCCTTTGACATTCAAGGTCTTGTTCAGCCAAATGAACGTGTATTTCCTTGTGGATGCAAGTTCTGTCTGAAGCTGTATTGGCTGTTCCAAAGGTCCAGCAAGATTCACATAACCCTTGACTGTTAATCTCTTTGATAGTTTCACATTCCGGCCATTTTTTCCTTGAATCGAAGTTCTTTGGTAAATCATCCAAGACATCTGCATCGTATTCCTCAAGGTGTTTGCATAGATCATCAGATAAAAGAGAACCAACGCGAAAAGTGCGATTATAATGCTTGATGGTCCACGAGAAATTTCGGCTATTGAAGTATTCTATGAACTCCTGGCGAGGTAACGTCAGATATTTCTCTTGGATCTCCGGATCCACAGCGATCGCCACCTTGGCCAGTACGAGCAGAAAAGGTAAACGTAACATTGTTATTTCGATGATGTTCTGATAGTTTTGTGGAATCATTTAGCTTATATACTTTGGTTAGTATGCCGAGCATGTAAAAATCACAGCCATGTAATAATTTTGATAAGTAAAAATTCTGCAAAATGCGTTGTTTACTTTTATATTTTTTTTATGAACTCACGCCTATATCCCCGAAGGGTTAGGCAGAGGTGCTAGCACCCACATTTCGCCAGTTTATGTTTAGGTCCCAATGTAATAGGTGGCGAGCCTATTGGCATTAACCGGGCACTTATAAACCTACGGTTAATATACACATAACTTCGAAAAGCATTGAAAAGTCATTGATGTGTGCCATGGTAAGCCTGGGATCGAACCCGAGACCTCGTCTCAGCAGTCCATTACACATACCACTAGGCTACCGCTATTTACTTGAAGTAATATGTTTTAATTGCACCGTTGTAATTTAATAAGTTATGTAGTGAAAGCATTCGAATAAATAGAACTTTTAGTAATTAATAGCGATTAGATAGGGACAAAGGAAACTAGATGGCATTGGGAAATTCTTGCTTGACGATCGCAAATCTCGCAGGCTTTTCTCATTTTGCCACCAAGAGCAGAAGATTTTGCAAATCATAAAGAAAATTAACGGGTTCCGCCTGCTTGTTTGAAGTGCGTCGCTTGAAACTCGTTAGTGTAACCCATTTTTTATATACTTTTTATTATTAATGTATTTAACCTCTTCCGACGCACCTTTGTAGATAAACAAGAAAAAAAAAGTTTTTATTTTGAATATTTTTAAGCGTAGAATATTGTAAACATTGACAGAGTTGAAGTCCTTACTTCTCTACTTGTTATTTTAGTTTAGTTCTGATACAAATCTCTCGTGATTATAGTCACACCCCAGTTGTAAATAAATCTTCATCAGTTATTACCGGCGTCACTTGATTATAAGTAGGATAAGACCACGAAATCCAAAACCACGAACAAGTAAATAATAATAAGATAAAATAATAAAATTTATTGCGGACAGAATGTAGAGAGTACCACTTCGATGGTGCAGTCATGTTCTGCAAAGACCGCCAGGCTCCGTGGGTAACAAATGTCTACCAATGCTGCATCCTCCGAACCTAGGTACGAGGGGTAGACCTAAGATATGCTAGCTTGACGTTGAGATGTAGTAAGTTTCACTTTGGTCTCACTACCATAACTGTGTGTTAGAGATAGATAGATTCTGAGATAAAGATCTCGGAAGCTATCCAGACTAATGCAAAAATAATGACGATGATTCCAGGTTAAAATGGTATTATGTCAAAAAACTAATCCTATATATCGGTACACAAAATTTTCAATCTTCATTTTTTTTGAAAAGTTTTGCCAAGTCCAAGATTGCCCAAGACCATGTGAAGTGGAAAAGTAAAAATTGGAATGCGGACCCCGGACTCTGAGGTCCAGTTTCTGAGGCCGAGGTCCAAATATAGGCCTCGAATACGACTTGAACTAAAGCAAAATGATGATGATGATCCCAGGATATGACTACAGGGTATTATGCCAAAGAACTAATTCTTTGGTATTCCAGTATATAAATGCCATTCAAATTCTAACGCTTCTTGAAAAGTTTTAATTCTAAAAGTTCCATTTTCACCCCAATCGTTCCCCCAACTATTGGCAACAAGCCAGTATTCTGTATCACCTTCCACTCCAAACCCTATAATACGAACGCTGTGACTACTAACTTTATCTCCATATTTGTGTTCGTATATACCCTTCTTATAGTCTGGAAAGTCACGAAATACGATAAATGCAGCTTCGACAGGACCATTTTTAACTATTTCTGACTTAATCACATCTGATTCATTACGAACTTTGTACACTTTTTCTGCAAAATGTTTGTCTGCATCGTAAGAAATATTCTTGTCGACACACTCAAGGTGACACTTGTGCTCCAAAATTAATATGGCAGTGTTGTACGGCTTGCATTTGTTCGACACCAAGCCTTTTTCCTTCCAAAATGTAAAAGCTTTACTTGGCCATCCTCCATTGCATACATTATTATTTTGACATTCAAGATCTTGTTCAGCCAAATGAACGTTTATGCCCTTGTGGATGCAAGTTCTGTCTGAAGCTGTGTTGGCTGTCCCAAAGGCCCAACAAGATCCACATATACCTTGATCGTTAATTTCTTTGATAGTTTCGCATGCTGGCCATTTTTCCCTTGAATCAAAGTTCTTTGGTAAATCATCCAAGACATCTGTGTCGTATTCTTCAAGGTGTTCGTTTAGGTTGTCTGATAAAAGAGAACCAAAGTGAAAAGTGCGGTCGTAATGCTTGATAGTCCATGACAAACCCTTGCTATTGAAGTATTCTATGAACTCCTGGCGAGGTAGCGTCAGATATTTCTCTTGTATCTCCGGGTCCACAGCGATCGCCACCTTGGCCAGTATGAGCAGAAAAGGTAAACGTAACATCGTTATTTCGATGATGTTCTAATAGTTTTGTTCAATAATGTAGCTTATATACTTCGATTTATTTATCGAGCTTGTAAAATATTAGAACAGCAATGTTATAGTGTTGATAAGCAAAAAAATTTTAAAAAGTGTTGTATAAGTAATAAATATTAATTACACGGTTTGAATTTTTAGTAAGGTATTTAGTGTAAACATTTAAAATATTTAACTTATTAGCAGCGATTTGATAGGGACTGAGGACACAAGGTGTAGAGGCACTTGCCCATCACTAGCGACAAAATGATTAACTCGCTCAAGAAACGTATAGTAGATACAGATTGAGTAAGAAAGAAAGAAACGTCTAGTTATTTTTTTTATGTAGGATACGTTAATTTGTCTTTTGCTGGCCAGATGGTAAGCTGGCGGCAGTCTCAGGAAAAAACAAAAAAACGATAGCTCTGTTCATCAGTGGCGGAAAAGGATTTTTTTTAAAAGAGAAGCCGGCAGGAATATTTTTACGGGTATTCCTCACCACTACTATCCATTCACACTACCGGCGTCACTCTCTCTGCGGTTCGGAAAAAATCACCAAATATCACCAGGAAGAAGGTAGGGGTAAAATGAGATCAGTATGACTTAATAAACGAAATGAGACAAGTTTTTGTAATAAGACGGAACAATGTAAAACAAACATGCTATCATTAAATACAATATTAAATGAATAATGTAATTCATATTGTTATTACACTTTAATCAATTAATCAATTAGCCCATCGCAGTTCACTGCTGGACTAGACACACTCATTACACTTATTACTTTAAAATAAAAAAAATCCATATCAACTTATAAGCAATGCCCTAAAAACTGAAACAAGTTTGATGGCAAGTGGAACCCATTTACTATTCAAAAATTTATACAAAATTAATGGGTCCCATCTGCTGTCAAATATCAATATGTTTGACAGAAGATGGGACCCTTTACTTTTTAAGTCCTTTAACGGCATTTATTGCAGGTTGACTTCTTTTAAGCCGGGGTTTTTCATTTTAACATTATTTATTTAATTTTTATACTTTTTGGATATTAATTTATTATTTTAAATTACTTTTTATTTCAAAAGTTTTACCTCACTTTTTGAACTATGTTTAGAGTGGGAATGTGGGTTGAAACAAGTAAAAACACATAATTTACAACCTACTTTAATTTACACACATAATTATGATGCCTATATCCCAGGATAAATAAATTTACGAGAGTTGCCTCCACTGGTGCTGCAGTACAGTGGCGACCTCTCGTGTAAGTGGGTAACAAATAGATGACATGACAGAGACAGTGCGTAGGGGAGAAGTAAAAACTGGAAAGCTGACCCCGGACACTGAAGCCGACGGCCTCCAATGCGATCCCGATTTACATAATGATGATCATCCTAGGATATGATAACGATAAAACTATTTCTTCGGAATGCCAGTATACAAATAATTTTCAAAATCTACATTGTTTTGGAAAGATTTTATCCTAAAGGTTCCGTTTTCACCCCAATCTGTCCCCCAACTATTGGCAACAAGCCAGTATTCTATATCACCCTCCACTCCAAACCCTAGCACACGAACGCTGTGTCCACCAACGTTTTCACCATATTTATGTTGGTATATACCCCCCGCGTAATCGTCAAAATCACGAAATACGTTAAATGCAGCTTGAATGGGACCATTCTTAACTATTTCTGACTTAATCACATCTGATTCATTACGTACTTTGTACACTTTTTCTGCAAAATGTTTGTCTGCGTTGTAAGAAATATTCTTGTCGACACACTCAAGATGACACCAGGGCTCAAAAATCAATTTAATAAAATCATACGGCTTGCATTTGTTTGACACCAAGCCTTTTTCCTTCCAAAATGTAAAAGCTAGACACGGGTCTCCCCCCTTACAAACTTTATTTTTTTGACATTCAAGATCTTGTTCAGCCAAATGAACATGTATTCCTTTATGGATGCAAGTTCTGTCTGAAGCTGTATTGGCTGTTCCAAAGGCCCAACAAGATCCACATAGACCTTGATCGTTAATCTCTTTGATAGTTTCACATTCCGGCCATTTTTCTCTTGAATCGAAGTTCTTTGGTAAATCATCCAAGACATCTGTGTCGTATTCTTCAAGGTGTTCGTTCAGGTTATCAGATAAAAAAGAACCATAGTGAAAAGTGCGGTCATAATTTTTAATGGTCCAGGAGAAACCCTTGCTATTGAAGTATTCTATAAACTCCTGGTGAGGTAACGTCAGATATTTCTCTTGGATCTCTGGATCCACAGCGATCGCCACCTTGGCCAGTATGAGCAGAAAAGGAAAACGTACCATTGTTACTTCGACGATGTTCTAATAGTTTTGTGCAATCATTTACATGGCTTATATACCTACTTTGGTTTGTATTTGGAGCATGTAAAAATCACTTGAATATAATAATTTTGATAAGTAAAGAATTTAGAAAAAATCATGGTGTGACTTTGTAGTAAAAAAATAATAATTGCACTGTTAAGTTATGTAGAAAATACACATAAAAAGCCAGTCAAGTCCGAGTGGGGTTATGCACTGAGGGTTTCGTACTAAATTGAATGTAGGCATGAACTTATCTATATATATAAAATTACTTTTCCCGACTTACTGATTTATCAATGCAGAGACCAAAATGCTGGACCTACAAACTTAAAATTTTGGCAGTAGACATGTTACAGCAGATGCTTTTGTAAGCACCCACCAAAAAAGGTTGTTGAAAATTATGCGATTAAGGGATAAAATAAGGGACGAAAGTTTTTATTTACGTCCGATATGTTCTAAGCTAGAGGCATGACATTTCATAATATTGTATCTTTTCAGAAATAAATGAAGAGTAGTCAAAATTTCCCCACCAAAGTTGTACCTTATAGACCTCGTTGGTCTGAACAACAGATACAATATGGGGTTCTTCAAGAGTGGCCTCAGAAGGTTTCTTCATGGTCGGCAGCGCGAGTGTGACACCCCTGGTGTAACATACGTCCATAGGCCAAGGTAACCGCGTCTCATCATGTGGGCCGTGTGCTTGTCTGCCAACTAAGTGGTATAAAAAAAAAGACCACAGCTATATAAAATATAAACTTTTTATTTTTATTTATTTATTTATTTTCACATAAACTCCTACCCATATAACTAGCACGGCTGGCTGTGCTGGTGCTGCTGCTGCTTCTGCAGAGGCTCTCAAGCGGCGCAAATACTCCAATCTCATCGGAGATTATGAATTTGTGCCGTTTGGAGTCGAGACTTTGGGGTCATGGGGTCCGAGCGCTCGCAACCTCTACCGTGAGATTGCGAAGCGAATGGTCGACGCTTCTCGTGACCAGAAGGCTGGCCTCTTTTTAGGTCAGAGAATAAGCATTGCCATACAACGTGGCAATGCTGCCAGTCTTCTGGGAACGCTACCACAAGAGGCATGCGATGCGGAGGAATTCTACGACGCATTTTAATTGTTCTTAGCTATAAGTTGTATAATAGTTATTTTATTTTTATTGTATTTAATATTTATAAATTATTTCTTGATTTGTTTATTAAAATAACAATTTTTTTTTCCTAATTTAAGTAGGCTTCTAGTAGCACTAAATTGATTATTGATTACTGAAATAAATAAAATTATCTGTTAATACAAAAAAAAAAAAAAAAATATAATAAATTAAATTATTAACTGAAATTACCACTTAGTTGGCAGACAAGCACACGGCCCACCTGATGGAAAGTGGTTACCGTGACCTATGGACGTCTGTAACATCAGAGGAGTCACAGTCGCGCTGCCAACCCTGTAAGTACAGAATTTCTGTGCCGTCAGTAGAAGACAAAGCAGGACAAGCCTTTAGTCTTCCCACTGGCAGCACAAATTCTCCAGTGAGCTCTGGCTACCCTACTCACCGCTGGGAACACAACACAAAGTTATTATAGCCGCGGTATTCTGTAGGGCGGAGGTACTTCCCCACTCGGACTGCTCAATCGGGCGGAAATACCGCCGTGTCCTACCTCCTTAATCGTGTCCTAAACGAGTTACCTAAACTTGAAACCTAACTTTAAACCTGTTACCGAAACTAGGTTCAGGGCCTGTATCTTAGACAGCAGTGTTCGGCCAAATAGTGGTTTAATATGTGAACAATAAGTAAACGAATTAGGTTCGCATTGCAAGGTTAATCTGTAGATTGGTTAACACTCGTTAGTGATCAACATTAGCTTATATTAACATTTTAAGGATGCGTGAAAAGACCGCGGTAGCCTAGTGGTATGGGTAATGGACTGCTAAGACGAGGTCTCGGGTTCGATCCCAGGTCTTACCATGGCACACACCAATGACTTTTCAATGCTTTTCGAAGTTATGTGTGTATTTATCGCTAGTTTAAAAGTGCCCGGTTAATGGCAATAGGCTCGCCACCTATTACATTGGGACCTAAACATAAACTGGCGAAATGTTGGTGTTAGCACTTCTGCCTACCCCTTCGGGGATATAGACGTGAGTTTATGTTTATGTTATGTTATAGTAAGTAAAAGCGATTAGATAGGTACAAAATTAGGTTTTATATATAGTGTTGTCGCAATAAATATATACATGGTAAGTGGTATAGGTCAGTACAATATGGTTTAAGGATGCTGAATAGAAAATTGGAATGATTTTATAAATTTTGATATGTGACTATTGAAATTTTCACAGAATATATATGTATTACCTTTACGTGCATTACCTTCAAAGATAAATAATTTAATTAAATAGAATAAGTATTTTTGGGGCTCCCATACAACAAATGTAATTTTATGCATGATTTCAATAATGGCAACAGGTAGATACTTGAAATGTTTACGGAATATTTTGTAATATAATACGTCTGTCTTTACATGTGAAATTGTCGTTTTTTTGAAGGTAATTGGAGGAATTGGAGGAAACCCCAATTTTCAGTATTAACATTTTAGCATTTTTTTTAAGAATGACAAATCTAAATTTTATGATTTTTTTTTGTGTATCAATGAGACAAAATTAAGCTAACAAACACTTTTGTTACATTTTTAAAAAGTGACAGCTGAAAAAAAGTAATACGAAATTTGTCATCAAAATGGATAGCATTTAGAAAGTATTGTTTTTAAAGATCGAATTTAATTTATCAAGCGGCCAATAAAAACAAAATGAAACCAAATATAAAGAATGGAAAGAGCTATTAAATTACAGGAATAACGAAGTCAGGAATCTGTAAGACAATTTCATAGGTGAAGAACCAATATTTGTCGCGGTCAACTAGCATAATTTATCCGTTCAATTGAAAGCCTAGCCTCTTTACTAACCAGGAACGTTCAACTAGCATGTAGCCAAAGCATATGTTACCACATTTAATAAACTGGCTGGCAAATGATTAGGCCATTCGTACGATAGGGTTGTCATGGCATGGCATGGCATGACATTGTGAAGAAAATAAGTTATTCTATATTTAATATATCAAAGAATCAATTTCATTTATTCAGCTTAGGCACATAATGTGCTCAAAAATATAAAATAATGTAAAAATAAACCATTGGAAAATTATTCTTTCGCTGGTTCGGTAGGTTAGTTCTACTGAGAGGGTACCAGCAACAAACTCGGAGAACTATATTATAACTAGATTATCTTTCTTTTTTAAATTTGCTATAGTTTACAATTTATTTTGTGCGAGCAAGCAAGAGACTTATGATGACCACGCATTTACATCATCAAGATACTCATCTACTTTATAGTAACCTTTATTCATTAAAGTTCTTTTCACAATGTAAATAAATAAATATTCCACGACATTCTACACAACGCTATCTAGACCCATGGTAAGCATAGCTTAACTAGCTTGTGTTATGGGATCTAGAATGCGGATAAACATACTTAGATACTTTTTTTTTTTTTTTTTTTTGTAAATACATACATATTATACATAGAAACACCCAGACCAATGCAAATATACATATTCATGCATACAAATATTTGCACTGAGCGGGAATCGAACCCGCGCCCCCTGCATAGCAGTCGAATGCTCTACCGCTACGCCACAGAGGTCGTATTTACAACGTATTTAAAATGTCACGTAATATTGTTTACAACCGCTCAGAAACAGAACAGAAAATCTGTAATAGGTTCATTGAAAAAAGTACTACGACTTGTATAGATTAGGATAGAAGACTTTTTTTATACCACTTAGGTGGCAGACAAGCATACGGCCCACCTGATGGAAAGTGGTTACCGTGGCCTATGGACGTGTGTAACACCAGAGAAGTCACAATCGCGCTGCCGACCCTGTAAGCACAGAGTCTCTGTGCCGACAGTGTAGAGGACAAAGCAGGACAAGCCATTAGTCATCCCACTGACAGTACAAATTAACCAGTGAGCTCTGGCTACCCTACTCTTCGCTGGGAACACAACACGAAGTTATTATAACCGCGGTATTCTGTAGGGCGGAGGTACTTCCCCAATCGGACTGCCCAATTGGGCGGCAATACCGCCGTGTCCTACCCCTAATGTGGGAGCGTACAAGCCTAGGCAAGTAATGATAATGTAATGTACTTACAGTCGGCAGCGCGACTTTGACTCCTCTGGTGTTACAAACGTCCATAGGCCACTGTAACCACTTTCCATCAGGTGGGCCGTGTGCTTGTCTGCCACCTAAGTAGTAAAAAAAAAGTAACGATATTAACCCAAACCATTTGCCAAGCTGTTTGTTTTACGTATGAGCTGAATGAAGGCTGCTAGTTGGGACTACTCCAGTATGTTCAACTATCTGTTCAACTGGTTGAACAAATTGGACAACTTTTCTCCAGGTTTTTCAACTTCAAAATGTAGTTGAACTAGCTGGACTAAAAATTACAATATGTTCAATATGTTCAACTATCTGTTCAACTGGTTGAACAAATTGGACAACTTTTCTCCAGGTTTTTCAACTTCAAAATGTAGTTGAACTAGCTGGACTAAAAATTACAATATGTTCAATATGTTCAACTATCTGTTCAACCGGTTGAACAAATTGGACAACTTTTCTCCAGGTTTTTCAACTTCAAAATGTAGATGAACTAGCTGGACTGAAACTTACAATATGTTCAACTATCTGTTCAACCGGTTGAACAAATTGGACAACTTTTCTCCAGGTTTTTCAACTTCAAAATGTAGTTGAACTAGCTGGACTGAAAATTACAGTAAATTCAATCATAATATCGTTATGGCAATAGGATCGCCACCTATTACATTGGGACCTAAACATATTAAAGTATTTTGTTCAGAAAATATGGAGAAAATAATACCATTTATTGATCATATCTTTGGAGATGGAACTTTTAAATCATGGCCACCACCATGTAAACAAATTTACAGCATTCATGGTGATATTGAGAGCAACGAAACAAATAAAAATGTTGTGCCGCTAATCTATGCTCTAATGTCCAACTTGTCCCAGTCATCTTGTAATGTAATGTTTGAAATTATAAAAAGTCTAATTCCGGGTTGGGCACCAAAAAAGTTCACTTCCGATTATGAAACAGCGGCACGGGCTGCGATTATTGGTGTGTTTCCAAATATAATCACCAAAGGATGTTATTACCATTTTTCGAATGCTATTTGGCGTAAGGGCAAAAAGTATAACCTTGTAAAGCCATCATACAATCGAAAAATTGTGCGACACACGAGTGTTCTGCCACTGCTTCCTTCTATGAACATAAGAGAGGGGTGGTTGTTCATTTTAGAAAAGATTAAATTTCTTATAGAAAATTTGGAAACTAATTCCAATTTAGGACTCTTCGTAAAATATGTTGAGTCGTATTGGCTCAAAGACGACGATTTCATTAGCACTTGGTGTGTCTTTGGAGAACGCCTTAGAACAACGAATAGTGTTGAAGGATGGCATCTTAACCTAAATAACGAGTGCGTTAAAAATAAAAAAAAGTCACACTTATGCAGCTTTTAAAAGTACTATTAGACGATGTTATGTAATGTTGTCAAAGAAAAGCAAATAAAAAATAAACAAAAGATTAACAAACGCAATAAAGTCAGTATTTTGAGCTATAAAATAATAATAGACTTATAAATGAATCTGATTAACAAGGAAATAAGTGTCTGCCAATTTCTATTAGAATGTGCAATGTAATTAGGAATATTTTTTAATATATCCAATGATGACTGTACTATGTTAGATAAATAAATAAGTACCTAGTAGATTACTTCTTTGAACCAAATAAGTACCTCGTTATCTTTGAACCCTGTACATAACAATATTATGATTGAATTTATTGTAATTTTCAGTCCAGGTAGTTCAACTACATTTTGAAGTTGAAAAACCTGGAGAAAAATTGTCCAATTTGTTCAACCGGTTAAACAGATAGTTGAACATATTGTAAGTTTCAGTCCAGCTAGTTCAACTACATTTTGAAGTTGAAAAACCTGGAGAAAAGTTGTCCAATTTGTTCAACCGGTTGAACAGATAGTTGAACATATTGAACATATTGTAATTTTTAGTCCAGCTAGTTCAACTACATTTTGAAGTTGAAAACCCTGGAGAAAAGTTGTCCAATTTGTTCAACCGGTTGAACAGATAGTTGAACATACTGGAGTAGTCCTGCTAGTTGTACGTCACTGTTTAGTATAGAGGCTATGATGTTGCTTGATTGGCTAATTACGCTAGTAAAATGCAACATATATATTTCAAAAATAATTTAATAAATACTTATAATTACGGTCTTGTCCCCGGATGGTTATGCAGAGATGAATTACCACCCACAAATAAACCACTGTCCGGCACAGCCTAGAAGGCAGACCAAAGGCAGGTAGCTTGGAAAGAAGCGATTTGTGCCAGACTCTATCGAAAGCTTTGGCGATTTCAAGACTAATTGCCAGTGACTCGCCGTGCTTGTCCATAGCCTCACCCCAAAGATGGGTAACGAGATGAATTACCACCCACAAATGAACCACTGTCCGGCCGGCTCTGAAAATAAGCGCTGTCCGCTTGCACACTACGCGGACAGTTTTAAGCTGAGAGGCGGCCTTTATTTCTACTAGGCTATTGTCACATATTGCTGTTCTGTGTATATTTGTTTAAATGCTAAGTAAAATAAAAAATGTTTTCTTCTTTCTTTCTTTCTCAAATAAAAAACACACAATTTAGAACATATTTTTTATTCACACGTGAATGATATGTAAATCCTAGGATATGAATAATTGTTTATAGAATAAAGGAGAGCTGAAGTAAAATGCTGATGTTGAATGTGAAAACGTTCATTGACAACCACCAGGAGGCGCAGGTAATAAATATCTGTCCATGCCAACTCCATTGCCCTGGTAGGAAAGAATGCCGCAAGAAGTACTGACTTGGCATCGAGGTGGATAAGTTGCGTGCCCGTGGTCTCACTACTGAGTTTGCTCAAGACCATGCGAAGTGATGAAATACAAGCCGAACAAAACCTGGACTCCGAAATAAAGGTCTTAAAAGCCTAACGAAACATGATGATGATCCTAGAATATAATTAAAGGGCATTATGTCAAAGAACTAATTCTTCGGTATGCCAGAAAACAAATAACCTTCAAATTCTAATTCTTCTTGGTGAGCTTTGATTTTAACGGTTCCTTCCTTGCCCCATTCCGTCCCCCAACTATTGGCAACAAGCCAGTAATCTATATTATCCTCTACTCCATACCCTATAACACGAACGCTGTGTCCACCAGCCTTATCACCATATTTGTGTATGTATATACCCCCACTGTAATCCCTAAAGTCATCATATACTGTAAATGCAGCTTGAATAGGACCATTCTTGACTATTTCTGATTTAATAACCGCATCTGATTCATTACTTACTCTGTAAACATTTTCCGCAAAATGTTTGTCTGCATCGTAAGATATATTCGGGTCTACACACTCAAGGTGACACTTGTGCTCGTTCAATTTATCAATATCATAAGGTTTACATTTGTTTGACACCAAACCTTTTTCCTTCCAAAAGTCAAAAGCTTCACTTGGGTCCCCTCCACCACACACGTCATTATTTTGACATTCAAGGTCTTGTTCAGACAAATGAACATGTATTCCCTTGTGGATGCAAGTTCTGTCTGAAGCTGTATCGGCTGTTCCAAAGGTCCAACAAGATCCACATGAGCCTTGATCGTTAATCTCTTTGATAGTTTCACATTTAGGCCATTGTTCCCTCGAATCGAAGTTCTTTGGTAAATCTTTTAAGACATCTGGGTAGTGTACTTCAAACTGTTTGTTCAGGTTATTAGGTAGAAGAGAACCAAGGTGAAAAGTGCGGTCGTAATGCTTGATAGTCCATGACAAACCCTTGCTATTGAAGTATTCTATGAACTCCTGGCGAGGTAGCGTCAGATATTTCTCATGGATCTCTGGATCCACAGCGATCGCCACCTTGGTCAGTATGAGCAGAAAAGGTAAACGTAACATTGTTACTTCGATGATGTTCTGATAGTTTGTCGCAATCATTTAGCTTATATACTTTGGTTTGTATGCAGAGTATGTGAAGAATCACAGCAATGTAATAGTTTTGATAAGTAATAAATTCTGTAAAATGTGTTGTAAATAGTTGAAGTAATAAATTTTAATGGTGTCGTTAAAAAATGTATTGAGTTATTTAGTGCAAGCATTTAAAAATTAAACGTATTAACTGCGATTATAGGAATAAAGGACACAAGGTGATCTCAATCTTGGGACAAGGGATTTGCACCTGTCCCAATTATTGATGAGATAATGTTTGACTCGCTCAAGAAACGTTCAGTAGATACAAATCACGTAAGGATGAAAGAAATGCTTAGTTGATAGCTCCAAGTAGTAGAATAGGTCACAAGTTACATAATGCCTAAGGAAAATCTTCAAATATTTTCTAATAATGTATACTGTATGGCAATTAGAATTTATAATAAATAATAATAATAAAAATGACGTCCTTATTGTACACAAATAACACATTACACTAGAATAAGTGATACAAGTTCCGTGGCACATACAGATTGTGGCCTTATCGCTCTGCGGCAATTTCTTACAGGCAACCACCCGCTTAGTTTAAGACTCTAAAAACTACCCGCTTAGTTTAAGACTCTAAAGCTTAAGACATTTAAATATAAACTGTTCCAATTATTTCTGACTAAATGTTACTATTCCACGAAAGACTTTCTAAGCCAACGTTTTGAGTCTAAAATTGACTTATTCTGTGAACCTTGACTTGTATAACCTAAGATTTGACATTTTGTAATTATATAACTTCTATTATGACTATATCATTTAAACGAGGAATTATTATTAATTGTATGCTGACATTATTTAAATTTGTATTAGGTAACTACTGCTTTTCAATATTTGTACGCTGAAGACAGTAGAATATAATGTACAACCAACTTTGTAACAACTTTTATACAATATTCCCACAAACAAATAAAAAAAAAAATAAAAAAAAATAAGTGAATCTTATTCATATTACAAGCGACACACGCTTTAGTATCATAGTATTCGAGATACTAGGGCACGCCGTAGTAACGGCGGTAAGACCCATCATGGGGGAGTGGCTAGAGAGGCCACACGGCAGCCTCTCGTACCGTCTGACGCAGATGATCACCGAGCACGGATGCTTCGGAAAGTATCTGCGTCGGATGCAGAAAGAGCCAACGTCCGAGTGCCATCACTGCGACGCGAGCGAGGACTCAGGTCCGCACACGCTCACCGAGTGTCCGGCGTGGGAGACGCCGAGGCGGGAGCTTGTGGCGGCCCTGGGAGTGAGGGTTCTCACGCTCTCCACCTTGCTCGCGGCGATGGTTCGCTGCGCGGATGCGTGGGCGGCCGGCGCCTCCTTCTGCGAGCAAGTAATGCTCGTGAAGGAGGAGGCGGGACGGGAGCGGCAGCGGGAGCGACGAAGGATCGCTAGACAAGCTGCCCGCGCACGAAGGCAACTCGGGCGTCGGAGGTCGATGAACGACCTCCGCCCCCCATGAGCGCCGGCCTGGGGGTGACAGGTGAAGCCGCCTGTCACCCTGGCAGAAGCAGGCCGCGGCGGTGGCGCGCGTGGCGCGCCTCCCCGTTTCCGGTGACGAGTTGGGGACTCTGTAGTCCCCACACCCGAGAAGAGGGCCATATCGTGAGAGATGGCCCTGGGTCGGCCGGGGTGCGAGGGATATGCCTGTCAACCTCACCTTCGGCAACCAAAACGACCCACAGGCGGCGTGCGTTTTAGTCGGTTCGAGTCCGACATAACCTCCTCCACCGGCTCCGGTGGGGAGGTATCCGTGGGGATTTTGCGCACGTAAAAAAAAAAAAAAGTATTCGGGATACTTACTATGTTGTTTTGTTATGAGTTTCCGATATTTATTCACTGTTGCAAGCAACATGATTACAGAGGAACTGGAGTATTGGCGGTGAACAGTTAAAAACGTTTTTTAGGAGTAAATATATCTATCTACCCTCTTTCGAGTTCTTTTACTACGCGTCCGATCTCGATCACGTTCACGACACACGATGCTTACTGTATCCACTAGCGATTTTGTTTTGAATTATTCCCGGTTGTTTTTGCAAAGACTCACGATTGAAATTTTTAAACTTTGTGATTTCAATCGCTTCCCTAACCAGTTTTCGTATATAGTGGCGCGTGGTTCCCAGCAGAGTAGAATTTGGACCACCCCATCTCTTCTCATGCGGTATCGTACAAGGCGACTAAGGGATAGAATTGTTTAATATCAGACAGATATATACAGCCCAGACTCAGCCTCAGATGCGGGACTCGAGGCAACTATAGTGTCCGATATACGGCAATAGACTCACCACGTGGGACCGAATACAGTTGTCGTGAAATGTTGGTGTCAATTCACCTCTGCTTAACCCTCCGGGGATAAAAGCGTGATTATATGTATGTATGTGTTGTATGATGGAAACTTTCAATTGTTTCTATATCCATTATATACAAAGTTACTTGTTACCTTAGTATTATTCACCAACGCAGAGTCTGAACCGCTGGTTCCGTAAAACTGAAATTTTGGCAGTAGATGCTTTTCACGTAACCAGCATTCACTAAGAATGGAATTTTGTAGATTTTGTTGTTAAAGAGATAAAGTAAGTGATGAAAGTTTGTATAGAAGATCATCCTCATTCATTTTGACACGAAACCTGACCTTTTTTATACAACTTAGGTGGCAGACAATCTCACGGTCCGCCTGATGGAGAGTGGTTATCATAGCCTATGAACGTGTGTAACACTATTTGAGTCACATTCGTGCTGCCGACCCTGTAAGGACAGAGATTTCAAGTACCCTCAGTGCAGAACACAAAATCAGGACAAGCCCACTGATAGTACAAAAACTCTCCAGTGAGCTCTGGCTACCCTACTCACCGCCGGGAACACAACACGAGGTTATTATAGCCGTGGTATTATGTAGGGTGGAGGTATTTCCCCAGTCGGACGGAAATACCGTCGTGTCCTACCTCCTTAATCGTGTCCTACCTTCTTTTAAATACTACCTATCTACCTACCTACCTTATAAATCTGAATGACATATTTTGGACATCAATTATGTTATTATGATAATTTGTTGGAAGTGTAGGTATTATTGTTTATTTTTAATTCTTTTTATATAAAACTGACATGTTTAAATTGTAACATAGGCTACGTGTTAATTAATTAATATTTAGATTTCCACTCGTTACCTGACATTTTAAATTTGTTTAAATTGTTTTTTTTTTTATATAGGACACGCCAACTTGACCCGGGATTGTGATAATACTAAAACTGATAATGATCTACATAACATAACATAACATAAACTCACGCCTATATGCCCGAAGGGGTAAGCAGAGGTGTCAGCACCCACATTTCACCATGGTAGCGAGGCTATTGCCATTAACCGGGCACTTATAAACCTGCGATAAATACACACATAACTTCGAAAAGCATCGAAAAGTCATTGGTGTATGCCATGGTAAACCTGGGATCGAACCCGAGACCTCGACTCAGCAATCCATTACCCATTCCACTAGGCTACCGCGGTTATATATATATATATATATAACTCAAAGGTGACTGACTGACTGACTGACTGACATAGTGATCTATCAACGCACAGCCCAAACCACTGGACGCATCGAGCTGAAATTTGGCATACAGGTAGATGTTATGACGTAGGCATCCGCTAAGAAAGGATTTTGATTAATTCTACCCCCAAGGGGATAAAATAGGGGATGAAAGTTTGTATGAAACCTGGTCAATTTTAAACGTTAATTGCACTGTGCCTCGATAGATGGCGTTGTGTATAAATTGAGATTCAGGTTATGGTTTCGTTACCAATCAATTTATAAGTCACCTTTGAGTTACGTGTATTTAGAAAAAAAAAATATGTATAATTTTAAATAAAAATTATGCTCAATAACGTTGACTCAACACTAAGCGATAACCGACATCCACGCGGGCGGAGCCGCGGGCCAAATCTAGTTAATTGATAAAACTGCAGATATGTATTTATTTATTTTTTAAAAACCGCGGTAGCCTAGTGGTATGGGTAATGGACTGCTGAGACGAGGTCTCGGGTTCGATCCTAGGTTTTACCATGGCACACACCAATGACTTTTCAACGCTTTTCGAAGTTATATGTGTATTTATCGCAGGTTTATAAGTGCCCGGTTAATGGCAATAGGCTCACCACCTATTACATTGGGACCTAAACATAAACTGGCGAAATGTGGGTGCTAGCTCCTCTGCCTACCCCTTTGGGGATATAGGCGTGAGTGTATGTTATGTTATGTTAGGCATTTATTTGACGTGTAATATTCTTTTGAATAAATGAATTATGAGTTAATCCTTCAATAAAAAAAAAAAACCTTTTCTGGTGGATGTTAGCAATATGAAAAATACAGACCCCAAAAAAGCTTTCAGAAATATTTTTACAAGACACATAAACATAAACTCACGAAGGAAAATTCACCTATATCCCCGAAGGTAGAGGTGCTAGTACCCACATTTCGCCAGTTTATATTTAGGTCCCAATCTACTAGGTGACGAGCCTATTGCCATTAACCGGGCACTAATAAACCTGCGTTAAATACAAACATAACTTCGAAAAGCATTGAAAAGTCATTGGTGTGTGCCATGGTAAAACCTGGGATCGAACCCGAGACCTCGTCAGTCCATTACCCATACCACTAGGCTACCGCGACTTACAAGACATAGTTTACTTTTATCCCGAGAATAGGTTCCCATAGATTGCGGGAATGGTACGTCTGTAAATCCTTAAAGAATAAAATTAATTTTGAGTTGTGTTCCCCGCGGTGAGTAGGGTAGCCAGAGCTCACTGGAGAATTTTTGTTCTGTCAGTGGGAAGATCAAAAGCTTGTCCTGCTTTGTCTTTTACACTGACGGCACAGAAACTCTCTGTACTTACAGGGTTGGTAACGCGAGTATGACTCATATGGTTTTGCACACGTCCATAGTCCATAGGCCAAAGTGGTTAACTCTCCATCAGGTGGGACATGTATTTATCTGCCACGTAAGTGGTATAAAAAAAGGCAGGGATATATTCTAGCGTGAAACGTGACAGACAGACAGTCAGATTCAATATTAGTCACGGATGTAACAATAAAACTTTTATGCGTTATGATAAGGGAATTCTTAAAAATTGTTAACATATCCTTGTTAATATGTTTTTTACTTTTAACTATAAAACAATAAAAAATATGAATTTTGTATGTTAATATCAATAACCTAAATACTTTCATTTTATGACAGCATGCTTTTGTAAGCATGTACTTAGATATACACATTTTTGACCAATAACATAGATATTAATTTATCATAAAAATGTTTACGAGAATTAACGCGATCGTAGTATAGGTACATAATTTTTTTTTATACAACTTAGGTGGCAGACAAGCACACGGCCCACCTGATGGAAAGTGGTTACCATGACCTATAAACGTGTGTAACACCAGTGTAGTCACATCCGTGCTGCCGACTCTATAAGAACAGAGATTTTGTGCCATCAGTGTAGAGGACAAAGCAGGACAAGTCTTTGGTCGTCCACTGACAGCACAAAAACTCTCCAGTAAGCTCTTGCTACCCTACTCACCGCCGGGAACACAACACGAAGTTATTATAACCGCGGAATTCTGTAGGGCTGAGGTACTTCCACAGTCGGACTGCTAAATTGGGCGGAAATACCGTCGTGTCCTACCTCCTCAAAAAAAATACCCTTGGTTTGCATGACGTTTGACCAGGTTACACCGGCCATTAGCCTCAAAAATCAAAGGTACCTACCATGATCGCGTTAATTCCTGTTAACATTATTGTGTATTATGGAACGCGAAAGTTTGTAATATTATTTTATCATTATTTGTTTTCTGAAGAACACGTCAGTATTCCTTTTTACTGATGATAAGCTGAAGGCAAAGTCTTAAGAAAGAGGGTCATCATTACAGATAATGTAGATAGGACACGACGGTATTCCCGTCCCAATTGAGCAGTCTGACTGGGGAAATACCTCCACCCTACAGAATACTACGGCTATAATAAGCTTGTGTTGTGTTACCGGCCGTGAGTAAGGTGGCAAGAGCTCACTGGAGAGTTATTGTGCTGTCAGTGGGAAGACTAAAGGCTTGTCCTGCTTTGTCCTCTACACTGACGGCACAGAGACTGTGCTTACAGGGTCGACAGCGCGAGTGTAGCTTCTCTAGTGTTACACACGTCCATAGGCCCACACCCAAGCAGAGCCAGATCGAGAGAGATTTCGAAGAGGTAGGACACGACGGTATTCACGTCCCAATTGAACAGTCCGACTGGGGAAGTACCTCCGCCCTACAGAATACCGCCGCCATAATAACCTCGTGTTGTGTTCCCGGCCGTGAGTAGGGTAGCCAGAGCTCACTGGAGAGTTATTGTGCTGTCAGTGGGAAGACTAAAGGCTTGTCCTGGATTGGGGACTCTGTGGTCCCCACACGAGCGAGATGGCCCTGGGTCGGCCGGATGCGAGGGATATGCCTGCCAACCTCACCTTCGGCAACCAACAACGACCCATAGGCGTCATACGTTTTAGTCGGTTCGAGTCCGACATAACCTCTCCCACCTGCTCCGGCGGGGGGTATCCGTGAGGAAGACCAAAAAAGGCTTGCCCTGATTTTGTGTTCTGCACTGACGGCACAGAAACTCTCCGTTTTTACAGGGTGAGAGCATGGGTGTGTGACTCCTCTGGTGTTGCACACGTTCAAGGTTGCGGTAACCACTTTCCATAACATAACATAAACTCACGCCTATATCCCCGAAGGAGTAGGCAGAGGTGCTAGCACCCACATTTCGATAGTTTATGTTTCGGTCACAATGTAATAGGTGGCGAGCCTATTGCCATTAGCCGGGCACTTATAAACCTGCGATAAATACACACATAACTTCGAAAAGCATCGAAAAGTCCTTAGTATGTGCCATGGTAAACCTGGGATTGAACCCGAGACCACTTTCCATCAGGTCTTTTAATTCTTTATTGTACACACGGAAAACAATACATCAACAGGCAATCACAAATACACACCTCAACAAAGTCTAGGGAACAAGGACATTTCTAGTTTTTATTTAAAAACCCTTTCTTGTAATAGTGAGTGTTTTATATCAATAGAAGGGTATTTTTATACCGTTTTTAATTTTAATTTTACTAAAAACATTCTCATATAATTTTTTTTTTTTTAATAAAGAATTGAATAGTGCCAATATTGAGTATTACAACCTTCTATGATTAGGCACAAAAATAACGAGGTAGTAAGAAATACAGTAATTAACCGTACTTTAAACGTTTTTAATAATCTGTAGGACCTCCTAAAGCATTAGCAACAGCTCGACAACGGCGTGGCATACTTAGTATGAGATTGTCAATCATCGTCTGTGGAATATGGCTCCATACACTGCGAAGGTGTAAAAAAAGTTGTTCTTCAGTGTTCAGATTTTTCAAAGAATCACTGAAAGCTCTTCTCCCAAGCAAATCCCAGGCATGCTCTATGGGATTGAGGTCGGCAGACTGAGCAGGCCATTCCAACGTCGTAATATTGTGCTCGCTTAACGCATTGACCACTACCCTCGCGGTGTGTGACCGTGCATTATCTTGCATGAACATAAAATCTTGACCGAACTGCTGTCGATGAGGGATTACCATGGGGTGTTTAACCTCCTGAATGTATTGGTTTGCATTCAAATTGCCCCGTATCCAAACGAGATCGGTCCTTCCACCAAGGCGAATTCCAGCCCATACCATGATTGTTCCACCTTCGTAAGGATGAACTTCTTGCGGATTCTGGAGACGACTCCGACGTCCAGGAACTCGCCATATACGCACTCTTCTCGAATCAGGATGAAAACCGAAGCGAGATTCGTCAGAAAACAGAACCCGTGCCCATTGATGGTCGGTCCACTGTAAATGTGCGTTAGCCCACAATAAGCGACGACCTCGATTTCCACGTCGAAGAGCTGGAACCCTAAGCGGTCTGCGAGCATGAAGATTGGCTTTGTGTAGTCTTCTCCTGACAGTTTGATCGCTAATAACCACTTGATGCTGAGACTGGAGGCCTGCGACCAACTGACGAGCAGTAATCGTGGGTTGCCACCTTGCGGAATTTTGCAAGAAACGATCTTGTCGCGGGGTAGTAACCCTATTTCGTCCCCTGTGACGTTCGGCAACACCCCCTGTAGACCTGTAGCGTGCCCATAATCTGCAAATTACGCTTGGTTGGGTGTTGACAGCATCCGCTACATCGCGTTGAGTTCGTCCAGCTTGCAGCATACCGACAGCCCTTAACATCTCTTCTCGACTTAAATGACGACGTGACATGATGACTACAGTCACAAAAATGCACAAACCATACGTAAAAGACGTATTATTGATAATAAACGCTATTTACAAACAAAGAAAATAATTTTTATTTTGCCTCAGAGAAACTGCACAATCAAACACTTTTAAAAGTTTTCCCTTCATATTCGAAAATCATTACTTATTTAAATTTATTTTTAAATTTCGAACAACTCTGTAATCTACTTTATTCTATTTTTATTTATTTGCTGCCAGTTATTTGCAAAACAAGATTTACACGAAAAAAAAAATTGGGGTCATCTTGTTCCCTAGACTTTGATGAGGTGTTTATGTCTTGGTGTACAAAGGCGATTTTAACTCAATATTGAGTTTTCTCCCAACAAACCTTTTTGTATAAAAAAAAAATGTTGCAATGGTGGCCCTAAGCTTAACGGCTTCATCAGATACTTTTCCGGCTAATTTCCTTTTTTTTATATAGAACACGTCAATTAGACTTTGCCTTGCCTGATGGTAAGCTGAAGTCGAAGTCTCAGAAAAGAGTGTCACCATTACTTACACATACCATGTGACAATGGTGACACTCAGCTTGACGGCCTCATCATATGCTTTTTCACGCCCCGCTTAATGGACCCGGGACTGTAGGAAGAAGGAAACACGTGAGTTGGTAATGCATTCTAGGCCTAAATGGTGCGACAGAAGAAAGAGTCACCGAATTGCTTGGTTCTTGATCGGATGTTCTGCACCGTGTGCGGGTGACATCTAAGCCCTGCACGTGTTGTCCTGTGTAGGAAAGGGGAGGTTGGGACTAATTGGAAGAGCTCATCATTTCGACGATTGTCTGATCTTCCAGCCTAAGTCGTGGTTACTAGCCAACCTTGACATAGTTATTCAGGTCACCCATACATGCCTCTATCTTGACCAAACGGCTATTGACAGCCAGGACCAACTTTTAACGTGCCCTGCTAAGCACGGAAGCACTCAGATGAAATACCACTAAGTGGTCACCTATCCCAATGGTAACCGTACTTCGGTTGCTTAACCCACTGATAATTTACCGAACAGTGAACTTCCCTGACCATGGGCTCCAAAAAACCCACCTCTTCCCATCTCTTCCCAAGCGGTGTCGTACAAGGTGACTAAACTATTACGTAGGACTGAATACAATGATTGGTGAAATGTGGTTTCTTTTTTATATAAATTCACTTCTGCCTAACCAAGGATTAAGGCGGTAGGACACGGCGGTATTTCCGCCCAATTGAGCAGTCCGACTGGGGAAGTACCTCCGCCCTACAGAATACCGCGGTCATAATAACTTCGTGTTGTGTTCCCAGCGGTGAGTAGGGTAGCCAGAGCTCACTGTAGAAATTGTGCTGTCAGTGGAAAGACTAAAGGCTTGTCTTACTTTGTCTTCTACACTGACGGCACAGAAACTCTGTACTTACAGGGTTGCCAGCGCGACTGTGACTCCTCTGGTGTTACAAACGTCCATAGGCCATGGTAACCACTTTCCATCAGGTGGGCCGTGTGCTTGTCTGCCACCTAAGTGGTATATAAAAAAACAGGAAAACAATATATTAACAGGCAATTCATCGTTCGGATCGCTGTCAAAGGCGGTAATGTTACTGTGTGCTCCAGCATATTTTATTATAAAAAAGTAGTACAAAGTTTATTGTTCTGGATAAAACTTATATCAGTGTGTAGACAGTAATATCACAAATAAAACAGTGCTAATATAAGTTCGTTACTACATATATCGGCAAAATTATAAACATTTAAGTGTTCAAAATATTCCGTTGAAAGTGATTAGTGCCGTGTCATTGACTTTGAAATACAAAAGACAAAGTCAAAACATACCTATCACCAACAGAACAGATAACAACTTTGCGAAGCTTAGAAAGAGATTACTAATTTTAACAACTATTGCTATAAGCTTGGTGGCGCAGCGGGCAATCACTGCAACTAAAGCGCAAGTTGAACCAAAGGTTGGTGGGTACCGATCTGAGTACCTACGTCACAAAAAGTTCTTTTTGTAATTTCTTTAAGTTTGTAGAACAAAACGTTCATAAGCAAAATCCTATATTCTGCGACAAAATGAAGTGTTCTGGGTGTTTGAAGAATACGAAAGACGCTAATACTATAAAATGTACCTCATCGATGTGTGACAAAAGTTTCTGTTTACTGTGTCTTAACATTGCCACAATGACCGTTGAGAAGAAGAAATCTTGGAAATGTCCGGATTGCTGCGCAAATCAAAGAAAGGGAGGAGACAACAGCTCCACACCTGTACGATCCACCGAAGAAAACATCACCATGAGAAAGAAACCAGATACAACTGTGGATATCAGCCTAAATGCTGACGTAAAAGAGCTCACCGAAGAAGTACGTTGCCTTACACGAGAGATATCTTCACTCAAACAACGCCTAGAAGATGCTACATCATCATTATCTAGATGTCAAACTAAACTTGAGGAACTGAGCTGTACTACGGCCTCAAATACAGCGCGTATCAAGTACCTTGAGGGTCGTGACCATGAGGCCAAGATGTTAGAGTTGAGAGTTACGGAGCTTCAACAGGAAGTAAACACAAGCACAAAATAACCTGCGGAATGAACTAGAACTAGCTGGTATTCCAGAGGACAACAAGGAAAGCCTGCACCACATAGCACTTCTGGCCGTCAGAAAGGTTGGGGTTGGTCTGGAGGACGGTGATATTGACTGGGTGACCAGAGCCGGTCCACGAGTGATTTCTACCAATTTCACTAATGACAGTTCGAAGTTTCCAAAGCCTATAGTGGTACGTCTCCTTCGGCGGAGCAAACGAGACGAAATAATTAAAGCTGCGAAATCCAGAAGAAACGTCACCACCTCAGATCTCAACTTAAACGTGCCGGGGTCACCACAAAAAGTATACTATAACGAACGGCTGACTAAGGAAAAGAGGCTGCTTTTTCGAACTGCTCGTGCAAAGGACAAAGAGAATGGCTACGCCTACTGCTGGGTTGCCCAAGGTAACATATTCCTCAAGCAGCGGGAAGGTAAGCCTTCCTTACTCATACGCACAAGTGATGATCTGTCGCGCATGTTCGGCCCTCCCGATAGCAACGGCAGTAAAGCACAGGGTAACGGCGGCAACGCACAGGGAAACGGCGGCAACGGACAGGGCAACGGCAACTGAGTTCTTCACGCAATATTTCAATTTTTTGCACGAATATTTAGCTTTAAGTATTATCAACTTCATAACTTTGATATACATACATTTTCCTGTAATATTTATTCGATATTTTATAATGTTATACCTATACTACTATTACGTATTTTACTTTTTATATATTGAAGGGCATACTCTGTACTTGATAACTTCTGTACAGTCACCTAATATTTCATTATTATTATTGCAGTATTATTTATTTATAATATGTAACCCATCGTATAAACATATATTATGTAGCTGGGTTCCTAATCTACATAAAACAGGTCAATTCAATTTTAATCACGGCCCTAGAATTTGCGAGACATTGCTCGGACTTCAATCAAGTAACTATCGTTCAAGTGGAAAATTTATAAGCCGATTAGTACATAAAACTGTAAACATTTTCAGTGATCAATGACGACATAGCAGCTGAGTTAGATTCGCTTCGCATAAACTGTAATTTGATTGAAACGCCTGGGCAATGTCGAGCAGCATTTGCGGCAAATCAGAATTTAAAAGTAATCTCATATAACATAAGGAGCATAAACAAAAATTTCAACCGTTTTATTGTCACGTTGCATAGAATGAAAACTACTTTCGATGTAATCATTTTAACAGAATGCTGGCTCGACAAAAATTCTGTAATTCCTCATCTGCCATCCTACACGAGCTACTACACTGAGAAGAAAATCAATTAAAACACTGGTGTGGTGGCATATGTGAGAGACACACTGAGCGTCTGTGTGTCAGAGCCTGATCTCCAGGACGCAAACTGTCTGCAGCTGAAAGTATGTAACGACATAACAATTATTGGAGTATACCGCCCCCCATGCTTTCCACACTTCTATAATTTTTTTTGTTCCCTGGATCACATTCTGAAAAGAAACTCAAACAATAACAGTGCTTTGATACTGGTAGGTGACATAAACATTAATCTGTTGGAGGCAAGAAGCTCTCAAGAGTTAGAATATCAATGCCTCACTGCAGAACACGGACTCTTTCCTGCTATAACGAAACCGACAAGAGGCCTTAGATGCCTCGACCACATTTTTGTGAATACAACGCACGAAGTCACAGGAGTGGTGTGTTGCTCCGACATAACGGACCACAACATTATAATGCTCGGCCTGGCTACTAAGCAAATAACACACATCAACAGAACAGTACTTAAGCGGGACGTTGAAGCAATTGAAAATGAGCTTTCACAAGTAAATTGGCCAGTATTACTTGATGTTGTGGATACAAATCGGGCCGTTAGCACCTTTTGCAGTCGGCTCACTGAGATTTTAAACAAGCATACGAAAAAAGTCCCCGTAAGTCACTCGAAGTTTACCATTAAGCCCTGGATCACACCAGGATTAATTCGATGTATGAAACATCGGGACCAACTACACATGCGAACACGTAAGTATCCAGATGATCAGTGTTTGCATTTAATCTACTCTCGATACAGAAATTTCTGTAATGATTTGTTGCATAAACTGAAAACAGAATACGAGAACCAAGAGCTCTCTAACAGCACAAACAATACTAAAAAGTTGTGGAAGACAATAAAATCCATATGTCATTTGTCCAAACTAAACATGGAACCAAAGGAACTCCTGACGCTGCATGGTAGTTCGGATGCCAAGCAATCTCTCGACCTATGCAATACCTATCTTTCTTCTATCGGTGAAAAGTTGGCAGAGGATACCCTACGTGAGCTTAACTCAAGCCAGGAGAAACTTTCGGGTGAAGTAGAAAATAAACAAATAAAAAACTCGTTCTTTTTGCAACCTACGGACGAACACGAGGTTGAATCTCTAATACTTTCGCTGGACAATGATAAGGCACCTGGAATCGACGGTCTTACAAACGCGGTTTTGAAACGTATTCGAAGTGTAATTTTACAACCACTTACTGCTATTCTAAACTTAAGTTTACAATCCGGCATTTTTCCGGACTCGTGGAAGACAGCTAGAATAACACCAATTTATAAGAATGGGCCCAGGGATTGTGCGGAAAACTACCGCCCCATCTCTCTCCTTACCACTTTCTCCAAACTACTGGAGAGAATAGTTAACAAAAGGCTTGTTGATTATATCGAATCCAACAATCTAATATCCAACAGGCAGTTTGGATTTAGGCGAGGAAAATCAACTGAAAATGCAGTAGAGTTGCTTACATCAAAAATAGCATCTCACCTTGACAGAGGGAAGGCTAGCATAGGTATCTTCTTGGACCTGGCGAAGGCCTTCGATACCGTATCAATACCAATCCTACTGCGGAAATTGGAGGTTCACTTTGGAGTGAGGGGTTTGGCTCTGAACTGGTTCAAAACATACCTCACCGAAAGAAAAATGTGTCTCAGAGTTGGAAGTCACGAAAGTGGACTGAACACTGTAAATTTCGGAGTTCCACAGGGAAGCATCTTGGGCCCAACACTGTTCATCATGTATATAAACGACATACATGACAGTACAAATGCAGAAATTATCTGCTATGCAGATGACACGGTGTTGATTTATGAAGGTCTCACTTGGGACGAGGTGTTCCTGAAAGCTGAAACAGACATGACACGGGTGATAGCTTGGTTGAAACGCAATCTACTAACCTTGAATGCTAAGAAAACTAAGTACATGTGCTTTCATAAAACCGCAGTGTCAGCCCCAAAGGCCAACCACAAAATTCATTCACATGTGTGCACGGACCAGGTGTGTTGCAGGTGTGATGAACTGCTGAGGACGGACACCATAAAGTACCTCGGTATAGTGCTTGATGAGAAGCTCAGTTTTAAAGCGCATATAACCCACGTCTCCACTCGAGTTAGAAAAACAGCCAACGTCATGAAACTGCTTCGTTGCTCAGCATCACCAAAAGTCCTAAAACAGGTTTACTTTGCCCTCACTCAGTCCCTCATAACGTACTGCATAACGTGTTGGGGTTGCGCGCTAAAAACTTTTATGATGAAAGCTGAAATAGCCCAACGCTCGGTTTTGAAAACTATGCTCAAGAAACCCTTTAGATATTCCACTACGAGCTTGTACAAGGAATGTAAAGTTCTGAATGTACGCCAGCTATTTCTCCGGAGTATATCTCTAAAATCGCACCGAAAGGTCCTTAACTCTGAGGAATACCCTAATCTCCTTAAACGTCGTGTCTACAAATTACCTGTGCCACAAACCAACACTAGCTTTGCCAGACGTTTCAGTCCATATAAAGACGCCTACATTTATAACAAGGTGACCAAGTGGTGCGACATAAAGCAGTGTTCAGTAAAGGAGGCCAGAATAAAAGTCACAGACTGGTTAGGTTCCTTGACATATCGCCTCACAGAGAGTCTACTGATACACCTAGCGTAGTATTCACTTCAATACCTACCTAAATCGATTGCGTGAGAATGTCAATACATACATTACTCTTTATATTATGTATATGGGCGCGCAGAATATGTGTGTGTATGTATGAGCGTGTATGTGTGTACCTATGTATATGTATGTATATATAATAATAATAATAATAATAATAATAATAATAATAATAATAAAAATAATAATAATAATGTTTATTTCTCACCAAAACGTTTACATAACAAATCTCAAATAAAATACAGTAGAACGTAATTAATAAATTAGTACAAGGATCAATCAGAATTATGGCGGGCTGGCACCTGAACTAGGAGAATCCTGTGTCTCAGGCTACCAACCCTCCACCCCTGGCCAGAATCTAATATAATTTATAAATGAAGATGTGTGAAAATACGTGTGGGTGTGGGTGTGGGTGTGTGTGTGTATGTTTATGTGTATGTATGTGCGTGTGTGTGTGTGTGTGTGTGCGTGTGTGCGTGTGTGTGTGTGTGTGTGTGTATGTGTGTGTGTGTGTGTGTGTTTTATGTATACATATGTTCGTGGATGTGTACGTATATGTTTTGTTTGTCTTTGGGTGTGCATTGAGTACCTATGTGTGAGTGTGTGTTGCGTCTGAGTGAGGGTTAGGCGTTTACGGCTGCATGTATACCGTATGTGTAAGTATGCGAATGTGCATCTGGATATGTAAGGATTCAAGTTCCTAGTGGTTTTTGCTTTATACTCGTAGAATTTTTTCTGTGCTAAGGTAATCATGGGCCATTAGATATTTTTTAAGTATAGATTTTAACCTAAACTTAGGCATTTTGTAGATTTGGTTCGAATCATTAACGAACCGATAAATGAAAGGGCCCATGTAATACAGTTGACGTCGAGCGAACATTGTGTTGAAGGAGGGAACAGGTGTTCGAATTCTTCTTTTACTCAGTGAGATCTTAGATGGATCGATAGATTTATGGTGACGTAGGACTGTACAGTAGATGTATAATTGGCGAACTGTGAGGAAACGCGATTCTTCATAAAGTTTTTGAGTGGGATATTTCCTGGTCTTATGGAACATGACTTTGATGACTGCGCGTTGGGCTCTTTCCAGCTCAAGCAGATGAGTTGGAGCAGCTCCACCCCAAATAGGGCAGCAGTAAGACAGAACGCATTGGCAAAGGGCATAGTATATGCTGGTTATGAGATTGCAGTCCGCAGCTTCGCGTAGGTTTTTAAAAATTGGAAGTAATTTACGTACTCTTTTGCTAAGTGACGATATATGCGGTTTCCAATTTAAATGGCAATCTATGATAATTCCCAGGTATTTATGGGTATCGGTCTGGGCAATGGGAATGCAGTCACAGTAGCCACTATTTTCGAGTTTGCATTGGGAAGTATGAGCTGTAATAGAAAAATTTGACATTGAACTTGTTGCTTCCGTTATTCTAAACAAATATATTTTGTTTTAGTTACGTTAATAGTTAGTAAATGCTCATCAAGCCAAACGCTAACTCGTTTGAGGCCCATTTCAGCAGACACTTGGACCTGTGGCCATGTTTTCCCACGGCAAATCAATACGGTATCATCTGCAAAAGCCAGTAATTCCGCGTTATCTATTTGAAGTTTACAGAGGCTATTAACGTAAGCTAAAAATAGCGTTGGACCGAGGGTACTACCCTGCGGAATTCCGTACGTAACCGGAAAGCTCGTGCTATAAGTGTTTTCTACTTTAACCACCTGGCTTCTTCCATCCAAATAGTCTCGGAGCCACTCCAGAACCGTACCTCTTATGCCCATGTATTCCAGAGTGCGCAATAAAATTGGTATTGAAACGGTATCGAATGCCTTCTGGAGGTCCAAAAATATGGCAACACATTTTTCACCCTTGTCTACTGCCTTTGTAAATATATGTACGTATATATTATATGTATCTAAAATACATTATCTTTATTATTGTAATTATGACATATGTATATGTATATGTGTGTGTATGTTTATATATATATAGATATTATTCTTCTTACTACCTGCCTTCTAAAATTGGAAATGAAAAACTTTGTTAAATATATGTTCTTGCTACCAATTAAGTACAGCGTAAACCGAACTAATATTGAAATATTGTAAACCAGTATTGTAACAGGCACCCACAGGACAGGCCTAGGCCTAGTGTGGGGCCACCGGAAATGTAACTGCATGTGTGTTTTTTGGTAATAAATTATTATTATTTATTATTATTATAGTAATTCCAAATATATCTTGGTGTACATAGGCGATTTTAACTCAATATTGAGTTTTCTCCTAGCAAACCTTGCCACCTCAATCAATCAATCAACCCATCGTAGTCCACTGCTGGACATAGGCCTCTCCCAATGTGCGTCATTTCCTCCGATCCTTAAGGCCACGGTAATCACTTTTCATCAGGTGGACCGGGCGCTTGTCTGCCACCTGAGTGGTATAAAAAAAAGGCATGATTATATACACATAAATTGTATGTATTAATGAATATTTTGAGCTAATGATAGTATTTACACACTATGGTGATAGCGTGCGTGTGTGTATGTAAAATTTATCAATTAAGGTCTCTGTTGTATAGCGTAAGAACGTTCGACTGCCATGCAGGGGACGTGGGTTCTACGTGGAGGTGACTCAGGCGTCAGATATCGCTTAAAGACCTCCGTCCTCTGGCTGGGGTTGACAGGTGGAGTCACTTATAATAATTTACTCTTAAAAAAAAGTATGCTTTTGTCCACACGATTGAAGTAAAACTTAGATAGATAGATAGATAGATAATTCGTTATTGTACACCAACAGATTTACAGTAGGACAAGTAGGTAGCATCTATACAGTTCAATGTACAATGGGCGGCCTTATCGCTGAAGCGATTTCTTCCAGGCAACCTTGGGATGGACAGTAATGTTATAAAAACAAAAGATATGGTGTAGTTACCGACTAAACTTAAATAGATAGTGTATTAAAAACAAAAGAAAGAAAGAGAAGTGTAACTTAATACTTATGTATATACGTTTTGTCTTAGAAACACGAAAGAACACAGAGTTTCTGTACCGTCAGTGCCGAAGAAACAATTAGGACTTTGTTTTGGACTTGTTTGGTCTTCCCACTGACAGCACAAAAACTCTCCAGTGAGCTCTGGCTACCCTTATCACCGCCGGGAACACAGTACAAGGTTATTATAACCGTGGTATTCTGTAGAGTGGAGGTACTTCCCCAGTCGCACTGCTCAATTAGGACGGTAATAGTAGTAGTAGGTAATAGCTCACAATTATGTGTATGAACTATCTACTTTATGTATATATTTATTTAGTACATGTATATGTGTTTGTATGTCAGTATTTATGTTGATATTTTTTTGTGTAAAGCCGTATATTAATTTAGTTTTACTTACTTTTCTCTCTTTCTTTTGTTTTAATACACTATCTATTTAAGTTTGGTCGGTAACTACACCATATCTTTTGTTTTTATAACACTAACTTACATCTCTCTTTCCCTTTCAACTTCTATTTACCTCGCCCAATCACACCTCTTTGTAACTCTCTCGTCACGCATTCACCAGCTTCCTCCCCAAGACAAGCTTGCCCATAGAAGTTTTACTTCAAAACTTCAAATATTTCGTTACGAAACACACACCTCTTTAGTCCAACTCGCGCTTGACAACTCTTTCAATTATACAAAATTACCAACTGTCTAAATAAATGTATTGAATATTTATTATTTGGCTATCAAAGTTTCGGCTAACAACTTCAGTTTAAATCTAAATGTCTAGATATTACAATCATTTTTGTGGAAATGAATGCCTTAAGGTCGTTAGCGATTGCATTTTTGGTGAGTCTTTAATATTTCTTATATCACAGACACTCGGCCTGCTTGATGTGCTGTGGTTATGGCCTATGAACGTGTGCTAGACCAGTGTCGTCAGATTCGTCAACCTTCTATTGCCCTTCTTGAAAAGCCCCGTATTGCAGTGGCTAGGAAAAACTATGGTTCATGGTGGCGGAATGGGAGCTACGACTAGGGCGACCAAGCGCAGGGCGCACCGTAGTAGCGGCGGTAAGACCCATCATGGGGGCGTGGCTAGAGAGGCCACACAGCAGCCTCTCGTACCGTCTGACGCAGATAATCACCGAGCACGGGTGCTTCAGGAAGTATCTGCGTCGGATGGAGAAAGAGCCAACATCCGAGTGCCTTCACTGCGACGCGAGCGAGGATTCGGGACCGCACACGCTCACCGAGTGACGGGCGCTTGTGGCGGCATTGGGAGTGAGAGTTCTCACGCTCTCCAACTTGGTCGCGGCGATGGTTCGTTGCGCGGATGCGTGGGCGGCCAGCGCCTCCTTCTGCGAGCAAGTAATGCTCATGAAGGAGGAGCCGGGGCGGGAGCGGCAGCGGGAGCGACGAAGGATCGTAAGCCAAGCAGCCCGTACAGTACGAAGGCAACTCGGGCGTCAGAGGTCGATAAACGACCTCCGCCCCCCATGAGCGCAGGCCTGGGGGTGACAGGTAGAGTTCGACATAACCTCTTCCACCGGCTCCGTGGGGGGACGATATCCGTGGAGGAAAAAAAAGGAAAAACTATAGTTAGGAAATAATTTCACAGCCTTCGTCTGTTCGTCGCGTCGAGAACAGCACTGCGACAGATTAAGGTGACATTTCTGACTTCTACTAATGCACCACATCAAAGCTGTCGTAGTGCTCGATGCTATATGCTGAGCGTCTGCGATGGGTGGGGTATCCCGTGGGGATTATTGACGCATTTTTTTTTATACGACTTAGTTGGCAGACAAGCACATGGCCCACCTGATGAAAAGTGGTTACCGTGGCCTATTGACGTTGGTAACACCAGAGGAGTCACAGTCGCGCTGCCAACCCTGTAAGTTTTTACAGAGTGTCTGCGTCGTCAGTGTAGAAGACAAAGCAGGACAAGCCTTTAGTCTTCTCACTGACAGCAGAAATTCTCAAGTTAGCTCTGGCTACCCTACTCACCGCTGGGAACACGAAGTTATTATAGCCGCGGTATTCTGTAGGGCGGAGGTACTTCCCCAGTCGGATCCTATCTCAAATGAAAGACAATTATTTCCCTAGTATTATAGGGTACATAAAATGTTAACAAAAACTATATGATAGATTTTTGGTGCTAAAATGCGGGTTGTGAAATAAAATATCATTCAAATGCATTAATTTAATAAAAAATAATTAAAATTCATCAGGGTATCAAAATGAAGAGATTATGAAGGAAATTATAAAAATATTTACAGCGAAAGTCATTTCATAATTAAAAGTTTAAAATAAAAACCCGACTGCTGTCTAAAAGATCGAAATGAGTTTCATAGTAGAGGTTTATGATTGATAGTCGGGTTTTTTTTTTTTTTTCAATAATTAATATTTCATCATTAAATATTACATACATACATATAATCACGCCTTTATCCCCGGAGGGTTAGGCAGAGGTGAATTAACACCCACATTTCACCAATCATTGAATTCAGTCCAACGTAATAGGGGGTGAGCCTATTGCCAACTTCCGGGCACTATTGTTGACTCGAGCAATGCATCTAAAGCTGAGTCTGGACTGTATTATATATATCTGTCTGGTGTTAAACAGTCCTATCCCTTAGTTGACACCGCATGGGATGTGATGGGGTGGCCCAAATTCTACTCTGCCGGGTACCACGTGGCAAATTAAATATTAGCGTTGTAATAATGGTATCTAAGGCTATCGCCTAGGAGAACGATCTACGATTTTTCTTTTTAACCGACTACCAACTAAGCACCCGACACGAGAGAAAGCCTATGCCAGAATCTCGAGCGCCAATTAGCAGGCACCGGCTTGCAGATAAGGGTGTCTCCTAAACGCCGGATATTGGATAGCGGATAATGGATTATAGTAGAAGTGGATAATAATCATGTGTAGTATTTCTCTATTACTATTTTTTCAATAGAGGTCCTCACACGCCAGTTTTAATTTATTTTTCAGGTTGCAATCAGCATCTTCTGTTCTGAAGGTAGATTGGGAGATAATGATGGCAATTATTCAGTAACTACAGAAAGCGGACCAAAAGCTAGTACAGAAAATGGGCCAAAAACAAGTAAAGGAGTAAGCACTGCAGGAGAAAGTACTATAGGAAAAAGTACAGAAAGTGTTACAAGAAAAAGTACAGAAAGTGCTACAGGAAAGAGTACAGAAAGTGCTACAGGAAAATGTACAGAAAGTGCTACAGGAAAAAGTACAGAAAGTGCTACAGGAAAGAGTACACATAGTGCTACAGAAAAAAGTACAGAAAGCGCTACAGGAAAGAGTACAGAAAGCACTACAGGAAAGAGTATAGATAGTGCTACAGGAAAAAGTACAGAAAGTGCTACAAGAAAAAGTACAGAAAGCGCTACAGGAAAGAGTACAGATAGTGCTACAGGAAAAAGTACAGATAGTGCTACAGGAAAAAGTACAGAAAACACTACAGGAAAGAGTACAGATAGTGCTACAGGAAAAAGTACAGAAAGCACTACAGGAAAGAGTACAGATAGTGCTACAGGAAAAATTACAGAAAGCACTACAGGAAAGAGTACAGAAAGCACTACAGGAAAGAGTACAGATAGTGCTACAGGAAAAAGTACAGAAAGTGCTACAGGAAAAAGTACAGAAAGTGCTACAGGAAAGAGTACAGGAAAAAGTACAGAAAGCGCTACAGGAAAGAGTACAGATAGTGCTACAGGAAAAAGTGCAGAAAGCACTACAGGGAAGAGTACAGAAAGCACTACAGGAAAGAGTATAGATAGTGCTACAGGAAAAAGTACAGAAAGGGCTACAGGAAAAAGTACAGAAAGCGCTACAGGAAAGAGTATAAATAATACTACAGGAAAAAGTGCATATAGTGCTACAGGAAAAAGTACAGAAAGCACTACAGGAAAGAGTTCAGATAGTGTTACAGGAAAAAGTACAGATAGTGCTACAGGAAAAAGTACAGATAGTGCTACAGGACAAAGTACAGATAGTGCTACAGGAAAAAGTACAGAAAGTGCTACAGGAAAGAGTACAGAGAGCTCTATAGAAAAGAGTATAGAAAAATACCCAGAAGGAAATACAAAAAGTAGCTTAGAAGTAAGTACGAAAAGTGGATTAGGATCAAGTACAGAAAATTATTCAGGAACGAGTACCATAAGTGCTATAGAAGCGACTTCAGAAAATTGTTTAGAAGCTAGTACAAAAAACAATTCAGGATCAAGTACAGAATGCAGTTCAATAGCAAGTACAGTAAGAGTTAGTACAGAAAGTAGTAAACTAGCAAATACAGAACATACCTCAGGAGTAAATACAAATAGTGGTTCTGAAGCAAGCACAGTAAGTGTCCATCGAGGTAGTACAGGAAACCATCCAAAAACAAATACAGAAAGTGATTCAGGAACAAGTACAGTTACATATACAGTTAGTAGTTCTGTAACCAGTACCGAAAATAGTTTACAAGCAAATACGGAAAATAGCCCAGAAGCAAGTACCGTAAGTGGGCCAAGATTGAGAACAGGAAGTACTTTAGGACCAAACACAGGTACTGGTTCAGGTAAAGGTACAGAGGGTAGTTCCGGAGCAACTACAAGAAGTGGCCCAAAAGAAATAACAGAAGGTAGTTTCAAAGGTTCAGAAGTCACTACAGAGAATGCATCAAAAATAAGTACAGAAAATGACTCTAGAACAAATACAGGCAACAATTCAGGAATAGTTCGTAAGAGTAGTCCTGGACCAGGTAATGAAAGCAGTACATTAATGGAATCAAAGAGTGATTCACAAAGAGGTAATACAACCGAATCGGGAGTCAATGTTCAAAATGGTACAGCAACAGATTCTGCATCAAGGAAAACAGTGGATTATAATGATAAAAATGTTACTACGAACTAAATTTAGTTTATAATTGTGTCAATAAAATTATATGTTCTTGCTAAAAAGAATTAGAATGTCTGTATAGATAGCGGTTATCTCTCTTGAAATCTACTCTCTCTAATCTATAGTTGACTCGAGCCCCGCATCTGAGGCTGAGTCTGGGCTGTATATATCTGTCTGATGTTAAACAGCCCTATCCCTTACTTGCCTTGTACGACACCGCGTGAGAAGAGATGGGGTGGTCCAAATTCTACTCTGCCGGGAGTCCGCGGCGGATTGGGGATTTATCGCACGTAAAAATGAAAGTACACAAATATCAATTAGACTTTCTTTTCTTTCAATATTTGTCCTATTCACACTCACAGTGTACCCAGTCACAAAGTAAGATTAAAATAATAATGCTAGAGATGGCAGTAGCTCCCCAGATTTTATCACTATAAATATATTTGACTTGTTGTGTCATGGTAGTCTGCTTAATTTACTTCATTCTATTTGTTGTTATAACGGCAACAGATATGTATACAGCATCGGTGAAAATTTCTACTGTCTAGCTATCACTGTTCATGTGATACAGCCTGGTGACAGACAGACAGATGGACAGCGAAGATTTGCAATAGGGTTCTGTTTTTACCCTTTTTTTTTTTTTTTTTTTTTTTTTTTTTTTTTTTTTTTTTTTTACGTGCGCAAAATCCCCACGTATACCTCCCCACCGGACCCGGAGGAGGAGGTTATGTCGGACTCGTTTTTATCCTTTGGGTACGGTAACTAGTCTTTCATATTTCTTTTTATATTGACGTTTTGTAAGTGCCGATTTAATGGTCTATGCAGAATAAATGATTATTTACTTTAACATTGACTTTGTAACCCAATACGAACTCATCTAACTTTCAAAACATTTAACAGATTTTCTTTTTTTTTTATTGCGTCAATCAATAATTTCAATTTATTTTGTAATTAATAATTATATTTGTATGGATTCTGAATCAATATGAAAAATATTAAAACTATGTAGAAAGATATAAACTAATATTTACAAGAATATAAAATAGGATACAAAAGGTTCAAATTAAGCTTCGAAAAAATCCTCCCCATCGATGTCGACTGGTAATGTGCCCAAAAGGCTGGCGGCATTGCTCCGTTGAATGGCAATGCCAATCCGTTGTGCGAAAAACAGGCCAGCCCTTTGGTCACGCGAAGCATCGATCAGTCGGGTTGCTATTTCTTTGTATAGCGACCGTCCGCTCGGATCCCACCCAACCCAACGTTTCAACCCCAAATGGCTCAAATATGTAATTGTGTGTTATATTATCATATTTTCGCTGTTTGAGGGTCTCTGCAGATGTCGCAGGACCACAAGCGCAAACCGTCGCACTTGGAAGATGGGAAGGGGCAAGGGTGTCGACGCATACTGCGTCCCAAACTAAAGACACCATCTTCCAAGGCACCAAAGACATACCGTCCAGTCTCTTACCATCGTTGTGCACCAAACCAACTGGTTCAAGAATGGATGGAACGCCGGCGGTGCCAAGAGCCCGGAGGATAATGTCATTGAAATGTGCATGACGTGACATGCGGCCTGCGCTCCTGCCGCATGATAGGCCGTGATGCCCAAGGCTGTCGACTGCCTCACCACAGTGACATTGATGAGGAGAAACACAGGGAGCACCCAAACGAAGACAGGCTGCAATTCTGAAAGTCGCGTCGCACTACATGGTGCCAATGTTGGACGACGGAAGGGCCTGAAGCCACACACCAGATTCTCACTCTCCCACAGACAGAAGGCGAGCACGCTCTGCAACATTACAGGACGTATTATGTAACTGTCGTCGTAATATGCTGCAAAGCGGCTTATCCCAATATCTCTGGGAGCCTGGGTTGGTGGGCAAAACAGTGTTTGGGCAAAACATTTTCCAAGCATTTATAGCTTCGGCTTTACCTGGCACTTCGGAATAAGCCAGTGTGGGTATCAAGATTTTGCTGATTAATTCCTCTGTGCCATGAATCAAAGCAAAAAATTAAAACAACATTAATTTCTAAAAAAAATTTAATCCGCGTATACAGCCTTTTTCCCAACAAAAGGTATGGATGTTCTGAAAGGAAATTGACGGCCCTGGTTCTTCCTTGGTTTTTCATAATAGTCGTCCCTTGCCAAGGGTCTATCCCATGATTGATGTCTTGGTGGCTTTATATCTAATTTTAGTGGTATTTTCTTCTCTTGTCTGACATAGTCTCTCTCTTTATTACTTGGTTTATCTTTTATATTTTTAAAAGAATCGTAATTACCCCACCCTGAGTTTTGTTTTTTGTCTGTTCCTATGTTATCATATATATTTTCTCTTTTTTGTGTATTTAGTGTGTTTTTTAAACTTATATTATCGTCTCTATCCCATTTTTTCTTATTTTCAATCTTAGTGTCTTCTTTTATGTCCCAATCAATATTTTTTTTGTCCCAATCAATATTTTTCTTGTCCCAATTATCATTCTTTTTATTAAAGTTATCATTTTTTTTGTTCCAATCGTCATCTTCATTCTTTTTATTCCAGTCATTTTCTTTACTTCTATTATCTTCACTCCAGTTGCGGTTTTTTTTCTTTGGCCTGTCCAAATTTTCATCTTCTGCTGCACCCCAGTCCTGTTTTTTATATTTACTGTTATCGTTTTTATTATCATCGTCATATTTATCGTCCCAATTGTCGTTTCCTTTTCTTCTCGTTTTTATTTTTTTATTATCAGTATGCTTACGATATTTTTCAGATTCTACACTATTTTTACTCGATTTCGAAGATTTATTGTCATCGTTTACGTCTTTCTTAATCTCATCGTAATCTGCCCACTCTATAACTGTTTCATCCATCTTAATAAAGGTTTTCTTGTTTTCATTTTCCTTTGAGTTTATTTTCTTATTTATTCTTTTTTTTGTCTTTTGCTTACTATCAGTATTCAAGGTTTTACGTTTTTTATGTTTCTTACTATTCGATTTATTTTTGAACTCTTTCGTTTGTTCTTCATCACTTTTTACATTTAAACCGCCTTGTGTTTCTTCAGATTTATTATTTTCTATTGCACTTGTTGGATTTTTTATATGCTTTTCATATTGGTTATTAATAGAAATGCTATCTTCTGTTGAAATTTTCTCATCACTTTGTTTTTTATGTAAATTATTTTTCTTTTTCTTTTTTTTCAGCTTATTTGATGACAATCTTTCTGTGTTCGTTTTCTTCTTTTTGTGATTTTGCTCATCTTTTTTTTGCTTTTCTTTAATGGTAACATCTTTCCCTTTTGCTTCAACGCTTCCATCTTTTTCTTGTATTGAGTATTTATTCAACATCTGTTCTACAATAGGTTTCAAGAGATGGTACGCTTTTGCGGATTTTGGATGTCTCTCTTCTGTATCTTTCGAGTTATTTTCTTTTGTATCGGCTGTAATATAAATATTCTAGTTAATATAATAAATAGTGTCAAACTAATTCAAAATCAGTTCATTCAGAAGTTAAAATATCTTAAAGGAAAATCTTTCACCGTTAAAATATTTAAGAAAGTTATATAACTTCTCGGCTCTTATTGTTTTTGCTGAAATTGCAGATGCGTTGCAGCACCCGTGGTCAGAAAAGTCCCAAACAATTATATAATTATGAATTCACACCTCTTCACCCCTACCGCAATGCCTTAAAACAAAGGTCTTTGAACAGTGCGTCCTACCTGTTATGACTTACGGTGCCGAAACGTGAACACTTACAGTGGGGCTGGTCCATAGCTTAAAAGTCGCGCAGCGGGCTATGGAGCGAGTTATGCTTGGGGTTTCTCTGAAGGATAGAATTCGGAACGAGGTTATTCGACAGAGAACTAAAGTCACCGACATAGGCCACAGAATAAGCAAGTTGAAGTGGCAGTGGGCTGGCCCACATTTGTCGATGGACCGATGGCCGTTGGAGCAAACGAGTCCTAGAGTGGAGACCGCGAGAAGGTAAACGAAAGGTAGGACGCCCCCTAGCCAGATGGACGGACGACATGAAAAAGATGGCTGGAACAGACTGGATGCGGAGGATGGAGGATCGGAGAAAATGGTGCACATTGGGAGAGGCCTATGTCCGGCAGTGAACTGCAGTGGGCTGATTAATTGATTGATGAATTCACACTGCGATAGTTCAAAAATAACATTTAAGAAAGTCTTCAAGAAGTTCTATTCAAATAGTCTTCTTGTTGTCGAGATAGAAGAAGAAGTACTATTTGAACAGACAATCAACAAAGTGTTCTAACACTTTGTGGTTTTTTAAATTATTTTTATTGCAGGAGGTAGAACATAAGGGGTACAAATGGGAGTCTCACAATCTCGTGCGGTTAATCACGGATCTCTCATTCGCCACCTTCATATTTTTTTATTTGATTCGCTTACTAGAGTGCATAGATAATTGAGAGACCTCCTAACCAACCGTAGGAAATTATGGCTAGGAAACAGTTTTTCCTTGGGAGGTAGGATGTCAGAAGCTATGAATAAATATGATCTTTTTTGGAAAGACAATGTTCATGGCGCACTTGGGTCTCGTGCCCTTTATGTTCGCCAGTTTATGTTTAGGTCCCAATATAATAGGTGGCGAGCCTATTGCCATTAACCGGGCACTTATAAACCTGTGATAAATACACACATAACTTCGAAAAGCATCGAAAAGTCATTGGTGTGTGTCATGGTAAAACCTAGGATCGAACCCGATACCTCGTCTCAGCAGTCCATTACACATACCACTAGGCTATCGTGGTTATTTTTATAAGCAGTCCATTACCCATACCACTAGGCTATCGCGGTTATTTTTATAAGCAGTCCATTACCCATACCACTAGGCTATCGCGGTTATTTTTATAAGCAGTCCATTACCCATACCACTAGGCTATCGCGGTTATTTTTATAAGCAGTCCATTACCCATACCACTAGGCTATCGCGGTTATTTTTATAAGCAGTCCATTACCCATACCACTAGGCTATCGCGGTTATTTTTATAAGAAGTCCATTACCCATACCACTAGGCTATCGCGGTTATTTTTATAAGCAGTCCATTACCCATACCACTAGGCTATCGCGGTTATTTTTATAAGCAGTCCATTACCCATACCACTAGGCTATCGCGGTTATTTTTATAAGCAGTCCATTACCCATACCACTAGGCTATCGCGGTTATTTTTATAAGCAGTCCATTACCCATACCACTAGGCTATCGCGGTTATTTTTATAAGCAGTCCATTACCCATACCACTAGGCTATCGCAGCGCGAATAAAACCACTAATAACGCGGTTGAGATAGCACAATTTTATTCGGGAACTATTTTTTTTATACCTCTTAGGTGGCAGACAAGCACACGGCCCACCTGATGGAAAGTGGTTACGTGGCCTTTGGACGTTTGTAACACCAGAGGAGTCACAGTCGTGCTGCCATCCCTGTAAGTACAGAGTTTCTGTGCCGTCAGTAGAAGACAAAGCAGGACAAACCTTTAGTCTTCCACTGACAGCACAAATTCTCGAGTGAGCTCTGGCTACCCTACTCACCGCTGGGAACACAACACGAAGTTATTATAGCTGCGGTATTCTGTAGGGCGGAGGTACTTCTCCAGTCGGACTGCCCAATCGGGTGGATATACCGCTGTGTCCTACCTCCTTAACCTAAATTTAGCATCAACAGTGAATCATTGACACGAGAAGAGGAATATTACAACAATCAATAGATCAGCCCACCGTAGTTCACTGTGAACCATAACAAAGCTTGAAGTTTCGGGCGTCGGAGGTCGGTGAACGACCTCCGCCCCCCATGAGCGCCGACCTGGGGGTGACAGGTGGAGCCGCCTGTCACCCTGGCAGAAGCAGGCGCGCTTCCCCGTTTTCCGGGAACGAGTTCGGGACTCTGTAGTCCCCACACACCCGAGGAGGGGGCTAGATCGTGAGAAATGGCCCTGGGTCGGCCGGGGTGCGAGGGATATGCCTGTCAACCTCACCTTCGGCAACCAAAACGACCCACAGGCGGCTTGCGTTTTAGTTGGTTCGAGTCCGACATAACCTCTCCCACCGGCTCCGGTGGGGAGGTATCCATGAGGATTTTGCGCACGTAAAAAAAAACAAAGCTTGAAGTTAGTGGGAGTTCCTCCTTCCATAGGGTATGAAGTACCATTACCTTTTACTGCATTCTGGTCTTCTAACTCAGTTCTTTGATTGTCATCCACCTTAATATTCTGGCCGGCGTCATTGGAACTACTGGATTCTGTGTCATCATTATCTGAACTGCTTGATTTTGAACTTTTTGCTTTACTGTGAAATTAAACAGCTTTGGTTGATTGTTATTGAATAGGGGAAACTCCTCTCTGTAGATTTGGCAAAAGAACTAGATTACACAAGTGAGAATGGTACTTTCTTTTTGTACCACTACAAGTTTTGCCTGATGGAAAGTGGTTACCGTGGCCTATGGCCGTGTGCAACACCAGGGGCATCATACATTTGTTGCGACTCTGTAAAAACAGAGTTTCTGTGGCATCAGTGCCGAAGACGAAACAAGACAAGCCTTTGGTCTTCCCAATGACAGCACAAAAACTCTTCAGTAAGCGCTAACTATGGCAGTTAGCGCTTACGCTGTCAACCCTGTAAGCATTGAGAGTTAGACAAAGCAGGACAAGCTTTTGGTCTTCCCATAGACAGCACAAAAACAACGAGCACAACACGAGGTTATTATGGCCGCGCTATTCTGTAGGGCGGAGGTACTTCTCCAGTCGGACTGCCCAATTAGGACGGGAATACCGTCGTGTCCTACCTCGGTTATGTGATGATCCTTGACAAGAAAATGAAAAGTTGGCATCAATACTAATTTTATAGTAAGGATATACCAATAGCACGAACATTACATAACATAAACTCACGCCTATATCCCCGAAGGGGTAGGCAAAGGTGCTAGCACCCACATTTCGCCGGTTTGTGTTTAGGTGGCGAGCCTATTGCCATTAACCGGGCTCTTATAAACCTGCGATAAATAGAAAGAAAGAAAGAAAGAAAGAAAGAAAGAAAGAAAAAAGGTTTATTGCGACACAGCATACAGTACAGTAAAAATAAAAACAGAACCAATGCAAAAAGAGAAAATAAAATAAAATACAATATAATTTTTATATACTGTGGCGGGTGAGGTGCCACGTCATTTTGATGTCAAATATGACATTTGACAAGTTAATGTCAAATCTGTCAGCAGCAGGACGTGACGTGTCACACGGCACACCGCTACGTGGCAGATTCTTCCTTTTACACTACTAAATAAAAACACAGGAGGTACTTAACCCCACAGGAGGTACGAGTACGCTGTATTCACAAAGGATGGGCACTGCGCAAGCATACACCGCGTTGGGTATCTGCCATCACAGCACTGGTTTTCAGTGCCACCCTTACTTAACCTAAATAACTAATACATTTTTCTCGTCGTCATGCAATAACGCTACTTGAATTCGAAGAAGACACGATCATCAGCAAGAGACTTAAGCACCAGAAGGATGTATACTTCTATTCCAAAAAAAAAATTGGTTGCCTGTAAAGTCGGTATACGGGCGAAAGTTTTACGTGACAACGACTTTGAGTGGTAAAATAATTTTAATGTGAATATTCATTCGTATAGTAGGAAGAAGGATTAACTGGCACTGTAAAACGCACGTGTAAACTTGTATGCAGGCGCCTAAGCGAAATAGAAGCGCAAGACATGAACCGGTGTGTATGCCTATCTCTCTCACTCTCTCTCTCTCGCTCTGTCTCTCTCGCTCTTAGGCGGGCTAACTGTGCTCGAGTGGAAGGGACGCGTGCCTTTCACTTTTTATGTCTGTCTCTCTCGCTCTTAGGCGGGCTAACCATGCCCGAGTGGAAGGGACGCGTGCCTCTCACTCGCTCTCATTGTGAGCGCATAACGTGAGCGGAGCGTAACGCAGTTTCTTGAAGTGTCACCCGGCAAACCAATTTATAAGACGTTGTCACGTCAAAAGTAAGTAGCATTTCCAACATTTTTCAATAAGACAATATTTCATCACACACACATCACAACATTTCTCTTGATAACATACTTATACATAACATCGAAAAGCATCGTAAAGTCATTGGTGTGTGCCATGGTAAACCTGGGATCGAACCCGAGACCTCGTCTCAGCAGTCCATTACCTATACCACTAGGCAACCGCGGTTATAGCACGAAAAACTATCAAAATCATATCCTAAATGGAAGAGGGTCTCATTTCGATCGGTATATCTTTTTATGTGTCGCGACCAAGCGATAAAAATCTTCCACGTGCGGACCTGTGGGCAACAGCTTTTCTATACTAATATTATAAAGAGGAAACATTTGTATTTTTGTATGTAACGAATAAACTCAAAAAGTACTGGACCGATTTTAATAGTTCTTTTTTCATTAGAAAGCTACATTCTTCGTGAGTAACATAGGCTACTTTTTATCCCGATATTCCCAGCGGATCAGGATTTACGCGGGTGAAACGGTGCTAGTACATTATATGTTTAGAAGACTTACATCACATTCCTTCTTTTGGTTTTCTTCATTTCGTGAATGGACAGTTTTCCTATATTTTCCAACTCACGAGCATATGAACCTAAAAGTTCAAAATCTTTCATTGCATCAAATCATATCAAATTTAGTTATTGATGTTCACAGGCATTATAGTAGTATTAATAATAATGATAATAAATATTCCACAACATTCTACACAACGCTATCTAGACTCATGATAAGCATAGCTTAACTAGCTTGTGTTATGGGATCTAGAATGCGGATAAACATACTTAGATACTTTTTTTTTGTGAATGCATACATATTATACATAGAAACACCCAGACCAATGCAAATATACACATTCATGCATACAAATATTTGCACTGAGCGGGAATCGAACCCGCGCCCCTGCATAGCAGTCGAATGATCTACCGCTACGCCACAGAGGTCGTCAAATTATAGTAGATCTTGTAATGTATATAGGTTATTTAGGTATCTCTGTAACATGTCTGATAGGATGTATTATACTGTATGTATTCAACGCCATCTAGCGACAGCACGCCAAACGAGGACGTCACTGGGAATCTTTTACTTTGTATATATTTATATATAGGTACATATATTCTTTGGTTGGTGATTTATATAATGATTTCTCCAAATAATTATATTTTCAATTCAATTTTAAGTCTGTGAATACATTCTGTGCGCTGCGTGGTTCCCGGCAGAGTAGAATTTGGACCACCCCATCTCTTCCCATGCGGTGTCGTACAAGGCGACTAAGGGATAGGGCTGTTTAACATCTGACCGATATACACAGCCCAGAGTCAGCCTCAGATGCATGGCTTGAGTCAATAATAGTGCCCGGTAGAGAGCAATAGGCTCACCCCCTATTACGTGGGACCGAATTCAATTATTGGTGAAATGTGGGTGTTAATTCACCTCTGCCTAACCCTCCGGGGATAAAGGCGTGATCATATGTGTGTATGTTTATATGTATTTGTCAGTAGCCGGGTTTTAGTTTAAAACTTAATTTTTGAAAATCTATTAAGGTGAACCTTTTTTTTACGTGCGCAAAATCCCCAGGGATACCCGCCCACAGGAGCCGGTGGAAGAGGTTATGTCGGGCTCGAATCGACCAAAACGCACGCCGCCTGTGGGTCATTTTTGGCTACCGCAGGTGAGGTTGACAGGCATATCCCTCGCACCCCGGCCGACCCAGGGCCATCTCTCACGATCTGGCCCTCTCCTCGAGTCCCAAAATCGTCCCCGGAAACGGGATGTTAAATGTTGATGATGGTGGTACTTACGCTGAGTGTTTCCCTGGCCGCTGATATCATCATACTCCTCAGTATGTTCTTCTGGTAGTTGCCTATACGATGCAATAACTTCTGGGTTAATGATGTATTGAATATTATTCTCATCATCTTTTCTGTAATTAAATTTTCGAGCGACATTGTAGTTTTTTCGTAGCAGCTTCAATGCCTCGTATGTTAGATCACCTGAGCGTTTATCTGAAATTATGACACAGTTTTAGGGTTTTAGGGTAAGTTTTAAAACTAAAACTCGACTAGTATTAAAGTGATCGAGATATTCGTGTTGTATTATTCTGAGTACCGTAACCGCGGTAACCTAGTGGTATGACTGCTGAGACGAGGTCTCGGATTCGATCCCAGGTTTAAACATGGAACACACCAATGACTTTTCGATGCTTTTCGAAGTTATGTGTATATTTATCACAGGTTTATAAGTACCCGGTTAATTGTGCCCCGCGCGCCTCCCCGTTTCCGGGGACGAGTTGGAGACTCTGTAGTCCCCACTCCCGAGGAGAGGACCAGATCGTGAGATATGGCTCTGGGTCGGCCGGGGTGCGAGGGATATGCCTGTCAACCTCACCTTCGGCAACCAAAGCGACCCACAGGCGGCGTGCGTTTTAGTCGGTTCGAGTCCGACATAACCTCTTCCACCGGCTCCGGTGGGGCCACCTATCACATTGGGACCTAAACATAAACTAGCGAAATGTGGGTGATAGCACCTCTGCCTAACCGTTCGGGGATATGAGCGTGAGTTTATGAGAGTTTATGTTATATTGTTCTGAGTTTCCGAAATAAATATCCCAATTACTTTAATTAAATTGCTATTTGGTACTGTAGTACCAAAAACACGCTCTACGCCAATTGCTACTTGGTACTGTACGTCAACAAGTTTTTGTTTATACGAGCTCTGTCGTCACTCAGCGGGCGGCGCCATTAACTGACGTCATCTGAGTGCAATTTGCAATTCACGTGACGACCCTTTTTTTTCAGGAAAGCGGTTAATTCTAATATATTTAGGTACATATCAGATAAAACAGGCACGTTCATACTATGGTGAGCATCTAAGAGGTTAATACTAACGTGAGTGACCATGATAGTTTAACTATCTATAAAACTCCACCATTTAAAAAGTATTTAATAAGAAAATATAAACGACAGCTGTGTCGTTTGTCACTTTTCCCTACAATGTATTGTTTCGTTAAATCAACTGACATACGACCATCCTTGATATTTTCTTGTTTAATAACATAACATAAACATAAATTCACGCTTATTTCCCGGAAGGTGTAGGCAACGGTGCTAGCACCCACATTTCGCCAGTTTATGTTCAGGTCCCAATGTAATAGGTGGCGAGCCATTAACCGGGCTCTTATAAACCTGCGATAAATACACACATAACTTCGAAAAGCATCGAAAGGTCATTGGTGTGTGCCATAGTAAACCTGGGATCGAACCCGAGACCTCGTCTCAGCAGTCCATTAACCCATCCCACTAGGCTACCGCGGTTTCTTGCTTAATACATTTTAAAAAGTAATATTTTTGTTTTTAAACTTATTTTTCTTTTTATATTATTTTGGAGCTAGCAAGAGCTATAACTTATTCATATTTGAAATGTGCTAATTGAACCTTTTCAGTTGATACCAAACACGGTTTTTTTTTTTTTTTTTTTACCACTTAGTTGGCAGACAAGCACACGGCCCACCTGATGGAAAGTAGTTACCGTGGCCTATGGACGTCTGTAACACCAGAGGAGTCACAGTCGCGCTGCCAACCCTGTAAGTACAGAGTTTCTGTGCCGTCAGTAGAAGACAAATCAGGACAAGCCTTTAGTCTTCCCACTGACGGCACAAATTCTCCAGTGAGCTCTGGCTACCCTGCTCACCGCTGGGAACACAACATGAAGTTATTATAACCGCGGTATTCTGTAGGGCGGAGGTTCTTCCCCAGTCAGACTGCTCAATTGGGCGGAAATACCGCCGTGTCCTCTAGCTTTGAAGGAACAGATGAACCAACATAGATACATTATATACATAGCCTGTTAAAATCATAACCCTCCCTTGGTTTCAACGCGGTCAAATAAAAATAAAATGCCGACTGCTACTGAAAAGACCAAAACAAGTTTGATAGCAGGTGGTACCCGTGTGGAAATTATAAACGGAATGAAACTGAAAGGGTTCCACCTGCTACGAGTATCTGCTGACATCGATTTCCGAAGACCTCCGTGGCGTAGCGGTAGATCATTCGACTGCTATGCAGGGGGCGCGGGTTCGATTCCTGCTCATTGCAAATATTTGTATGCATGAATATGTATATTTGCATTGGTCTGGGTGTTTCTATGTATAATATGTATGTATTTACAAAAAATAAAGTATCTAAGTATGTTTATCCGCGTTCTAGATCCCATAACACAAGCTAGTTAAGCTATGCTTACCATGGGTCTTGATAGCGTTGTGTAGAATATCGTGGAATATTCATATTTATTCATTTATTTTTACCCGACTACGGCGAAACAAAAGGAGGGTTATGATTTTGACAGTCTATGTATGCATATACGTATGAGGTTCATCTGTTCCCTCATAGCTCCTCAACCACTAATCAGAACTGGACAAATGAGGTATCATTAGAAATATCTTAGTCGTCCGCTGGTTATAGGCTATATAACATGTCACTGAATCTAATGTGGCGCCCTCTAGCGGTCATAAAGTACTGTGTTAAAAAATGAATTTGAGATAAATATGTCGTGTTTGGTATCAACTGAAAGAGCTTAATTAGCCCATTTCAAATATATATAAATTATATGTATTGCTTGCCCCAAAATAATATAAATACAAAAATAAGTTTAAAACTAAAACCCGACTACTGAAAAAAATTTAAACAAGAAAATCATCCTGTCAAGGCAGCTTGACTGGGTGATCGTGAATAGGATCATGACAATCATTCCTGTTTTGTGACTTTTGTCTCCGCTTTGTATCTACTTTTCGTTGTATGTTTGAAAAACGCATGTAGTGTTCAAGTATAAAGGACTTTACATCGCTTTCTGATGGATTGATTATGTAATGAATATGCCAAATGTAACGTCCAGTTTCGTGAGCCATTAATAAAAAAAAATAATAAAAAAAAGCCGTGTTCGTATGCCACTTAGTCTAACAAATTAATACATTCTAGGGAAAAGTGGCATACGACTACGGCTATCCTAGATATTTTCTTGTTTAATACTTTTTCAGTAGTCCGGTTTTAGTTTTAAATTTATTTTTTTGAAGTTACTATTCATCTTTAGTTCTGGAATGCTCTAACTCATTGAGCTGCTTGATCACGTCTTGAGTCTTGGAGCCACCTACCAATATTCTTACGACATAACATAACATAAACTCACGCATATATCCCCGAAGGGGTAGGCAGACGTGCTAGCACCCACATTTCGCCAGTTTATGTTTAGGTCCCAATGTAATAAGGTGGCGAGCCTATTGCCACTAACCGGGCACTTATAAACCTGCGATAAATACACACATAACTTCGAAAAGCATCAAAAAGTCATTGGTACATGGTAAACCTGGGATCGAACCCGAGACCTCGTCTCAGCAGTCCATTACCCATACCACTAGGCTACCGCGGTTGGTTATATCGCGGTATATTCTCACGAACTATGGGCAATAACTTTAGGAGATTTTCAAATGTTGAAGACGCGCTCCTGTAGTTGGGGGCATGTTCTGATTAGCTAGGTCAGAACAATTCCCCTATAAGAAACTAGTTGTGGGTTCAAATCCCGTCTTGAGCGTTCACTTTTTCACATCTAAATAGATAAGAAGAATGCTTTTACCTTTAATGTCATCATTGGTATTCTTCTTCTCATATTTACCAATCCTCTGAATTAAGTTAATTAATTTAGCGGTCTCAGCAGCGCTGTCGAGAACGTTCCTTGGTGCATGTCGAAGGTCAGCTTCATGGGCGAAATATACTGTGAGGGTTACCAAAAATTTATGTATGGTTATATTTTATAGCTGTCTGTACATTTGATTAACAATAACTCAGAAAAAGGTGGCCACAAATGTTGAAGGAGCGATGGCCGTTGGAGCAAACGCTAGAGGGTGAACGAAAGGTAAGACGATTACTAACCAGGGCCCTGTTTAATAAAGCTGACAATCCAACAAGTCAACATATGTCAAAAAGTGACAATTCAACCATTTTTATGTTTAATAGAACTGGGCCCTGTTTAATAAAGCTGACAATTCAACAAATCGACATAATGTCAAAAAGTGACAATTCGACAATTTTTCTGTTTAATAAAACTGGGCCCTGTTTAATAAAGCTGACAATCCAACAAGTTGACATAAGTGACAATTCAACCATTTTTATGTTTAATAGAACTGGGCCCTGTTTAATAAAGCTGACAATTCACTTTGTCGACATATGTCAAAAAGTGTCAATTCAACCATTTTTATGTTTAATAAAACTGGGCCCTGTTTAATAAAGCTGACAATCCAACAAGTCGATATATGTCAAAAAGTGACAATTCAACCATTTTTCTGTTTAATAAAACTGGGCCCTGTTTAATAAAGCTGACAATCCAACAAGTCGACATATGTCAAAAAGTGACAATTCAATCATTTTTATGTTTAATAAAACTGGGCACTGTTTAATAAAGCTGATAATTCACCAAGTCGACATATGTCAAAAAGTGTCAATTCAACCATTTTTCTGTTTAATAAAACTGGGCCCTGTTTAACAAAGCTGACAATCCAATAAGTCGACATATGTCAAAAAGTGACAATTCTACCATTTTTCTGTTTAATAAAACTGGGCCCTGTTTCATAAAGCTGATAATTCACCAAGTTGACATATGTCAAAAAGTGTCAATTCAACCATTTTTCTGTTTAATAAAACTGGGCCCTGTTTAACAAAGCTAACAATCCAAAAAGTTGACATATGTCAAAAAGTGACAATTCTACCATTTTTCTGTTTAATAAAACTGGGCCCTGTTTAATAAAGCTGACAATCCAACAAGTCGACATATGTCAAAAAGTGTCAATTCAACCATTTTTCTGTTTAATAAAACTGGGCCCTGTTTAACAAAGCTAACAATCCAAAAAGTCGACATATGTCAAAAAGTGACAATTCTACCATTTTTCTGTTTAATAAAACTGGCCCCTGTTTAATAAAGCTGACAATCCAACAAGTCGACATATGTCAAAAAGTGACAATTCAACCATTTTTATGTTTAATAGAACTGGGCCCTGTTTAATAAAGCTGACAATCCAACAAGTCGACGTATGTCCAAAAGTGACAATTCGTCAATTTTTCTGTTTAATAAAACTGATAGGCCACAAATTTGTTATGGTGGAAAATTTACAAATATGTCGTATTGTGCGACAGGTAACAATTGAGAATTTGTCGTGAAAAACTTGTCAAGTCTGCTTAATTAAACAGAAAATTGTCACGACAGATTGACATATTTGTAGTATTGTCCGATAATTTTGACAGGAGCATTACCCTCTGTCGCGAAATCATATTTTAAATTTCGGAGGTGTAAGAAAGTGTTTATAATAATATGTAATAGACCTTCTATTACAAAAAATGTTACTAACATCGAGCTGTGAGAGTAGTGATGATGAATACTTGGAACAAATACAAACGAGGATACAACGACGATCATTTCAAATATTTAAAAATATTTAATTTTAAAAATATTTAATAAATAAAACAATATTATGTACAAATATGTCAAAAGACGACAAAATTGTGGAATGACCTCCCTGCTGCGGTTTTCCCAAGTTCCCAAGCGTCTACAATATGGGGTTCTTCAAGAGGGGCATGAGAAGGTTTCTTCATGGTCGGCAGCGCGAGTGTGACACCCCTGGTGTTGCATACGTCCATAGGCCACGGTAACCGCTTCCCATCAGATGGGCCGTGGTGCTTGTCTACCAACTAAGTGGTATAAAAAATAATTGGACATATCGACAATTGTCGTGACGTAAAAATTTGAATGAGGTTTTGTGACATATATGTCGAGATTTATTAAACGCGTTTTTAAATGACAAATATGTCAAGATTTCACAGTTGATTTTTGACATGTTTGTCACCTTTACATTTACGACAATTCCCTAATTTTGACATATATGTCGAATTGTCAGCTTTATTAAACATGGCCCAAATGGACTGATGACCTGAAAAAGGTGGCTGATACAGAATTAATGCAGAAGGGGGAAGAGCGGGAGCAATCTCGTATATTGGTGACAGCCTAGCAAAACCACAGTCAGACTACGGGTAAGAGCGTGATAAGAGAGATGAAGTGATGAGAATTGAGAGAGGAATGTTAAGATGGTTCGGTCATATTGAGATGGTTCGGTCATGTTGAGATGGTTCGGTCATGTTGAGATGATTCGGTCATGTTGAGATGGTTCGGTCATGTTGAGATGATTCGGTCATGTTGAGAGAATTAATGAAAGAAGACTAACGGTACAGGTGTATGAGGCGAGTGTGGATGGTACCGTCAGAAGGGGAAGATCTAGGCGTGCGCCTAGATCTTACCTGGACCAAATCAAGGAAGTTTTAGAAAAGGTTCAGGTCAGGAGTACTCTAAACTGACGAGCATGCATGAAGAATGTAATGAGAGTGAATGAAGCGAGAGTAGTATATCAGGATCGTAGCAAATGGAGATCCGTGATTTCTGCCTACCCCAATGAGAAACAGGCGTGATTTTATGTATGTTTGTATGTATACAACGGACACTGTTAAAAACTGTATTTATTTCTAGACTTTAAAATAATGCCATTAATATCCAAAAGTAGAAGGCTTTTTGCAGAGTGAATTAAAAAGTGTAATGAAACTCTTTTCATTTAATTTTGCACTTCAATCGTATAGAAATAAAGTCTATAATTTAATGCCATTTTTTGCAGTGTTTGTGGTATGACAGTGGTTTTGCTTTAGTAGAAATGAGGACATGCTCCTGTGAAAATATCGGGATAAAAAGCCTATTTTACTTCACTAGTTTCAAAATTAGGTAGATAGATAGATAGATTATTCTTTATTGCACACCAACAGATTTACAGTAGGACAAGTAGGTAGCATGTATACAGTTCAATGTACAATGGACGGTCTTATCGCTGAAGCGATTTCTTCCAGACAACCTTGGAATAGACAGTAAAGTTATAAAAACAAAAGATATGGTGTAGTTACCGACTAAACTTAAATAGATAGTGTAATAAAACCAAAGAAAGAGAGAAAAGTAAGTAAAATAAAATTAATATACGGCTTTACACAAAGTATTATCAAAATAAATACTGATATACATATACTATAACATACAAATAGATATATAAAGTAGATAGTTCATACTAATACGAAGGGAAAATAGTGAGTGAGCACATAATTGTGAGCTATTACCTACTGTGCTCAACATGATAAATAGTGGTTAAGTTAATAATTAAGCAGGCAAACGGAAGTAAGGACGCCTCTAACCAGATGGATGGACGACCTGAAAAAGGTCGCTGGGACAGACTGGATGCGGAAGGCGGTGGATCGGAAAAAATGGCGCACATTGGGAGAGGCCTATGTCCAGCAATGAACTGCAGTGGGCTAATTGATTGAACGACCTTTGAGTTTATAGAACGAATCTGATAATACCTTAACCATTAGCAATCCCTTCAGTCGTTTGAAAGATGTTTTTTATACCACTTAGGCGGCAGACAAGCACACGGCCCACCTGATGGAAACCGTGGCCTATGAACGTGTGCAACACTAGAGAAGCCACACTCGTGCTGCCGACCCTGTAAGCACAGAGTTTCTATGCTGTCAGTGTAGAGGACAAGGCAGGACAAACCTTTAGTCATCCCACTGACAGCACAAATTCTCCAGTTAGCTGTGGTTACCCTACTCACTGCCGGGAACACAACACGAAGTTATTATAACCGCGGTATTCTGTAAGGCGGAGGTACTGCCCCAGTCATACTGCTCAATTAGGACAGGAATACCGTCATGTCCTACCTCCTGCAGAAAGATACCCGGGAATACGTGCTAAAATCATAACCAGTCAGTCAGTTAAAAAAGAGTAGCAAATAACTCACCAAAGACATATAAAATAAATAAGTACATTTCTCACCGAAACATTATTGATAAAAAGGTTTTGTTAGGCTTCAATAAAAATGTATTTCTCTTATCTGAAATAACTGATTAAAATCATACCGTACTCAGCAATAATGGTTATAATATTATTTATGTATTACATTTCTTTTTTGCATTTTACTTGTGCAACTATTCGACATAGTTTTACACTATATGGTGCTTTTTATGTGGTCTGAAAGAATTTTTTTTTTGTTATACCACTTGGGTAGCAGACAAGCGCACGGCCCACCTGATGGGAAGTGGTTACCGTGGCCAAGTACGTGTGTAACACTAGAGAAGCCACACTCGCGCTGCCAACCCTGTAAGCACAGAGTTTCTGTGCTGTCAGTGTAGAGGACAAAGCAGGACAAACCTTTAGTCATCCCACTGACAGCACAAATTCTCCAGTGAGCTGTGTTACCCTACTCACCGCCGGGAACACAACACGAAGTTATTATAGCCGCGGTATTCTGTAGGGCGGAGGTACTTCCCCAGTCGGACTGCTCAATTGGGCGGAAATACCGCCGTGTCCTACCTCCTTCTGATCTTCTGTTGTAACGAATATTGATAGAACACTTTTCCCTAGAATGTATTGTTTAGTTAGACTAAGTGGCATACGACCACGGCTATCCTTGATATTTTCTTGTTTAATATTTTTTTGAGTAGGTCATTATTTTGTGTATTATTTTGTGGCAAGCATAGGTATAATTATTACGTGGGCATTTTGCGCATGTAAAAAAAAACCTCTACATAGTTATTCAGGTGTTAATTCACCTTTGCCTAACCCTCCAGGAATAAAGGCTTGATTATATGTATGCATGTAATTTTTAATTGCTTTTTTTTTTATATAGGACACGTCAATTAGACTTCGCCTCGCCTGATGGTAAGCCGAATACAGAGTCTCAGAAAAGAGGGTCACCATTACTTACACATGCCATGTGATATTGGCGATACTCAGCTTGAAGGCCTCATCATAAAATATGCTTTTTACGCCCCGCTTAAAGGACCCGGGACTGTAGGAAGAAGGACTTCATTCCGAGCACTCCGTGTAATGACCTCTCTGTTGCGGTTTTCTCAAGAAACTACAATATGGAGTTCTTCAAGAAGGGTTCAAGAAGATTAGGAGGTTCTTACAGGATCGGCAGCGTGAGTGTGTCACCACTGGTGTTGCACACGTCCTTAGGTAATCACTATATCAGGTGGGCCATTGTTTGTTTCTTAAGTGGTATAAGAAAGTTTATAAATAAGACATTGTAACAAAAATAAATTAGATTAAAAATCTTTCACGAGTCTCATTCCATTTACTTTTAGTGATAAGGCCGCCCATTGTGCATTTAACTGTAACTTTAATGGTGCCTGTAAATCTTTTATAATAATATTATAAAGCTGCAGAGTTTGTTTGTTTGTTTGTTTGAACGCGCTAATCTCTGAAACTACTGGTCCGATTTGAATGATTCTTTCAGTGTTGGGTAGTCCATTTATCGAGAAAGGTTTTAGGCTATATATCATCACGCTACTACTTAAGGGAGCGGAGCATTGATAATAAATGTTAACAAATCCGCCAATTTTTCATACATATTTTGAAGACTAAAACATACGGGCTCAAAGGGATATGAAGCTTCAAAATATATCCTGGGCGAAGCTAGGGGAGTGGGTCAGCTAGTCTTTTATAATATTGGTGTGCAATAAAGAATTATTTATCTATCTATATCATTACGAAAAACTTGTATCATAGAAGTTGACTAAGGACTAGCGCTGTTCTCCATCTGATAAGAAACATACAGCCCATGATAAAGGGCTCGCTTTATGGCAATAGGCTCATACATGGGACCAAAAATAATAGTTGGGCGAAAAGTAGATGTTGATACACCCTCTGTCTGCCCCTACGAAGATATCCTGGCACGGACGGATGTACGGCGTGTTCCACTCGGTCCAACTAAACCGACCAACTGAAAACTGATCAACTATTTTAAATCCATCAGGTGGGCCGTGTGCTTGTCTACCACATAAGTGCCACATGAGTTGGTTAATATGTTTTGAGTTTGAGTATTGTTTATTTTGTAATTTGTTGCAGTAAAAGTTTTTATTATTTATTTATTTATGTTGAACACACTAGCAGCCATTAGGCTGATGCGTGTGTGTCTCATGATCCGGAGATTTTGTCAAGTCTGTTTTTGAAACTATTAACACTGGGTGCCAAAACAACATTTTCAGATAGGCTGTTCCACTCTCTAAGGACACGGTTAGGTAGAGAGTGTTTGCGAGGTTCAAGTCTGGATCGCATTGTACATAGCTTTAGTGGGTGACCCCTCAGATGCTTGTTCTCGTTGAGGCTGTATGTATATATCATGGATGTTATCGATATCATAATAATCGTGGAGTATTTTGTAAGTTTCGATGAGACTTCCTCTCTGTCTTCGTTTTTCAAGTGATGTAAGGCTAAGGAACTTAAGGCACTTTTCGACACTTTTCGATTATATTATACTTAATTTGCCGTTTTGAGAAAATGCCATGCGAAAAAGGAATTTAACCCTGCCCGCCAACGGTAATTGAACATGGATAGCATATAGCCCGCGATAACTATAATTTGAAGTACAAGAAGTATATTCTATAATTATATATTCTAAGAGACGCATAAGTAAAGAAGTCAGCTACAGCCGCGTTTAGTCTTGGGAGCTGAAAGTTACTTCGCCAGAGCTCGTATCTGCATTCGTATATAGTCGCCTTGTACGACACCGCATGGGAAGAGATGGGGTGGTCCAAATTATACTCTAACGGAAACCACGCGGCGACAAAAGCAAATATTTTTAATTGCAATTAAAATTTGCCCAACTCTGTCTCCGGCAACCTACTGTTCTCTTAGTCAGCTTCAGTCCCTCGTGAAGGAGGAGGCGGGGCGGGAGCGGCAGCGGGAGCGACGAAGGATCGCAAGACAAGTTGCCCGCGTACGAAGGCAACTCGGGCGTCGGAGGTCGATGAACGACCTCCGCCCCCCATGAGCGCCGGCCTGGGGGTGACAGGTGGAGCCGCCTGTCACCCTGGCAGAAGCAGGCCGCGGCGGCGGCGCGCTTGGCGCGCCTCCCCGTTTTCCGGGCACGAGTTGGGGACTCTGTAGTCCCCACACACCCGAGGAGAGGGCTAGATCGTGAGAGATGGCCCTGGGTCGGCCGGGGTGCGAGGGATATGCCTGTCAACCTCACCTTCGGCAACCAAAGCGACTCACAGGCGGCGTGCGTTTTAGTCGGTTCGAGTCCGACATAACCTCCTCCACCGGCTCCGGTGGGGAGGTATCCGTGGGGATTTTGCGCACGTAAAAAAAAAGAAAAAAAAGTCAGCTTCAGTCCGACATAACCAGCTCTACCGCCGCGGGGGATGGCCTAGTATATGATTCTGGTCCTCCTTTAAAATTTTTTAATCTTTCTGACCCATCATAAAGAAAGTTTGCCCTCCACTAATCTAGATGGTATTGTGTAGAACTTTCTACAATATTTATTAGCTAACAAAGCCTATAGTTTTGATACGCCATGGTTTCAATCAGTGACTACGAATTAGCATACGTCAAAACAATATTAATTGATACTCAAAAATCCTTTCTAGAATAATGTTACGCTGAGAGATGTTCTTAATATTTATTTTAAACATTTTTGGTGAGTTTGATTAATACATTTCTACTGTAGGTTTGTTTTCTACCGACTTTACAATGGTCTGTGCTCAGATGAATTGTTTGACATGATGCCCACAGCTACATTCTATCATCGCACCTCTCGCCATAGCCAGGGAATTCATCCTCACACATTGCGAACTGAGACGGTGCGCACTGTGCGGTATTTTTTTTTATACAACTTAGGTGACAGACAAGCACACGGCCCACCTGATGGAAAGTGTGTAACACCAGTGGAGTCACATCCGTGCTGCCGAACTTGTAAGAACAGAGATTTTGTGCCGTCAGTGTAGAGAACAAAGCAGGACAAGCCTTTGGTCATCTCACTGACAGCACAAAAACTCTCCAGTGAGCTCTGGCTACCCTCTCACCGCTGGGCACACAACACGAAGTTATTATAACCGCGGTATTCTGTAGGGCGGAGGTACTTCCCCAGTCGGACTGCTCAATTGGGCGGAAATACCGCCGTGTCCTACCTCCTAAAAAAAAGTATGAATGTATAAAGTATGAAAGAAACTTCATCCCACGCACACTCAAGCTGTGGAATGACCTCCCTGCTGCGGTTTTCCCAAGCGCCTACAATATGGGGTTCTTCGAGAGGGGCATCAGAAGGTTCTTCTCTGACCGTCTTTTCTGAGATTGCCTTCATCTTACCATTAAACGGGGCAAAGTCTAATTGACATGTCCTATATTTTAAAAAATAACACCCACATTTCGACAATTTTGATTTTCGGCCTCTTGTAACAGAGGATGAGGCCATTGCCGCTATGCGGGCACTTCATTATAGTTGTATGTTTACTATCATTATTATATCATCACTCTTCAAATGCCTTTTTTCTATACCACTTAGGTGGCAGACAAGCACACGGCCCACCTGATGGGAAGTGGTTACCATGGCCTATGGACGTATGCAACACCACGGGTGTCACACTCGCGCTGCTGACCTTGAAGAAACCTTCAAATGTCCCTTGAAGAATCCCTTATTATAGGTACATGGGAAAACTGCAGCAGGGAGTTCATTCCACAGCTTGAGTATGCGTGGGATGAAGTTTCTTTCATATGGGATGAATTCGCTACCTATGGGGAGCGATGGGATGATAAAATGTTGCGGTGGGCATCATATAAAACAATTCACCAGAGCATTGTATAGGCGGTAGAAAACACACAGGGAAGCTAAGTTTCTCCTAAGGCTGATAGATTCCACATGCCGGGGAGTATGGAATAGTCGACTAGCCTCAATGCCCGTCTTTGCACCGAGTCGAAGGGGTCAAGCTGGTATGCTGTCACTCCAGCAAAAAAGTAACAGCAGTACTCCATGTGGGGCTGGACCTGCGCCTTATAAAGGAGTCTCTGCCTCGCAGTGAAGTACTGCTTTGCCCTGTTGAGCACTCCAAATTTCTTTGATGCCAACTTAACCTTCTCCTCCAAATGACTGCTGACGGGGATGGGACGGAGAATTTAGATTTTTTTATACAAGTTAGGTAGCAAACAAGCTCACGGCCCACCTGATGGAAAGTGGTTACCGTGACCTATGAACGTGTGTAACACCAGTGGAGTCACATCCGTGCTGCCGACCCTGTAAGAACAGAGATTTTATGTGCCTTCAGTGCAAAACACAAAATCAGGACAAGCCTTTGGTCTTCCCACTGACAGCACAAAAACTATAACAGTGAGCTCTGGCTACCCTACTTACCACCGGGAACACAACACGAGGTTGTAATAGCCGTGGTATTCTGTAGGGTGGAGGTACTTCCCCAGTCGGACTGCTCCATTCGGACGGGAATACCGTCGTGTCCTACCTCCTCCGAAAATATATTATGAGTTTTATTAATAATTATTCTTCCCTTTAGTATATTGTTATGTCATCAATGGGGTCCATCTTCAAGATTCATCATCAGAGCACGACCAGGACAGAGCTGCTGAAACTGCCAGATTAATACATTTTATTAATAAAATTAATGATTTTGAAAAGAAGCATCCTTCGGTGGCTAATGATAATGAAGACGGTAATGAAGGTGAGGAATCATTTATCAAAATCATCATCTCTGTTCTTCCCCTGGTATAACTGCACACGGTGCAAAACATCCGATCAAGAACCAAGCGGTTCGGTGACTCTTTCCTCTGTCGCACCATGAAGGCCTGGAATTCATTACCCGCTCATGTGTTTCCTTCTTCCTACACTCCTTTAAGTGGGGCGTGAAAAAGCATATGATGAGGCCGTCAAGCTGAGTGTCACCATTGTCACATGGTATGTGTAAGTAATGGTAACCCTCTTTTATGAGACTTTGCCTTCAGCTTACTATGAGGCAAGGCGAAGTCCAATTGACGTGTCCTATGTAAAAAAAAAAAAAAAAAAGTATTTTCCATTCAATGGGCCGTGTACTGTCTGTGTCTGCAACCTAAGTTGTTTAAAAAGTAATTGCGTTAGACAATTGCATTCAAAACCTTCACCTCGGAATCCAGAATTCACTTAGACATGGTTTACCGCGGTAGCCTAGTGGTATGGGTAATGGACTGCTGAGATGAGGTCTCGGGTTCACACACCAATGACTTTTCGATGCTTCTCGAAGTTATGTGTGTATTTATCGCTGGTTTTCAAATGCCCGGCAATAAACTTCATCCCACGCACACTCAAGCTGTGGAATGACCTCCCTGCTGTGGTTTTCCCAAGCGCCTACAATATGCGGTTCTTCAAGAGGGGCATCAGAAGGTTTCTTCATGGTCGGCAGCGCGAGTGTGACATCCCTGGTGTTGCATACGTCCATAGGCCACGGTAACCGCTTCCCATCAGGTGAGCCGTGAGCTTGTCTGCCAACTAAGTGGTATAAAAAAAAAAGCTCGCCATCTATTACATTGGGACCTAAACATAAACTGGTGAAATGTGAGTGCTAGCACCTCTGCCTATCCCTTCGGCGTGAGTTTATGTTATGATGTGTGTTATGTTACGTCTTTTTTGTTTTTACAACTTAAGTGGCAGTCAAGCACACAGCCTACACGGTGGAAAGTGGTTACCGTAACCTATGAACGTGTGTAACACCAGAGGAGACACGAGCAGGGGTTTTCTGTGCAGAACACAAAATCAGGACAAGAATTTGGCCTTCTCACTGACAACTCATAAACTCTCTAGGCTACCCTACTCACCGCCGGGAACACAACACGATGTTATTATAGCCGCGGTATTCTGTAGGGTTGAGGTACTTCCCCAGCCGGACTGCTCAATGGGGCCGGATATTTGTCATGGTTTCGTTATTTTGGGTATATTAAAAGCCTCTGACCTCCAAGACTGGGTTTGTGGTTATGTCGGACTCAAACCAATTAAAACCACACGCCATCTTTGTGGTTTCAGTTGCTTGTGGTGAGATAGCCCCTTACAATGAGTAGGATAGCCAGAGCTCACTAGAGTTTTTGTGCTGTCAGTGGAAACACCAAAGGCTAGTCCTGATTATGTCTTCTGCACTGACGGCACAAAAACTCTCTGTTGTTACAGAGCCGGCAGCACGGGTATCCTATAGTTTTGCATACGTCCATAAGCCACTGTAACCACTTCCCATCAAGTGGGCCATGTGCTTGTCTGGCACAAGTTGTATAAAAAAAACTTATCTCGCGCACCCCGGCCGATCCAAAGATATCTTCAGTTTTGTTATGGAGAGGCACGCTTGTGCCGCGATGGCCTGCTTCTTTCAGGGTGATAGGCGGCTGCATCTGTCACCCCTAGGCTTGCGTCTATGAAGGAAGGAGGTCACTGAACGTCCTCCAACGTCCGATTCACCTTTTTAATTGAGCGCAATATCCCTCAAATATCCCCAAAGCCGGATATAATGTCGAACTTGAACGACTAAACCGGTTGCCGACTGTGTGGGTTGTAGGTAGTGAGATTATCGGAGGCAAATCCGCATCCGCTCATATCCGCGTGGTTCCCGGCAGAGTAGAATTTGGGCCACCCCATCACTTCCCATGCGGTGTCGTACAAGGCGACTAAGGGATAGGGCTGTTTAACACCAGACAGATATATACAGTCCAGACTCAGCTTTAGATGCATTGCTCGAGTCAACAATAGTGCTCGGAAAACGGCAATATGTTCACCCCCTATTACGTGGAACTGAATTCAATGGTTGGTGAAATGTGGGTGTTATTTCACCTCTGCCTAACCCTCCGGGGATAAAGATGTGATGTATGTATACCCCTCGTACCCGGGCCATCGACCGATTCACCTCAGCTTCTAAATATATTTTTCTAATTTTAGATTCAGATGCAGAATATGATGCAAAGAAGTTGATCCAAAAGGTTTTAGATGAGGGAAGAAAATTTAATAAAATTACTAATCAAGCCAACGTGCTACACATCAGCAACCCCGGAGTTTTACAAACTTATAGACGTCTCCCTGAAATTCGAGAAGAACGACAAAAACTCCCACTAGAGCAAGATCCTGGAAATCGTAAGTTCTCATCATTATCATCTTCTTATTTTCGATACTCTTGAGAGATTGCAGCGACGTACGGTCCACATTATTGGGAATCCTGAGGTCACGAACACCCTAGGGTAGTGCGTAGAGATGTTGCGTACTCCGGCCTGGGGGTGACAGGTGGAGCCGCCTGTCACCCTGGCAGAAGCAGGCCGCGGCGGTGGCGCGCGTGGCGCACCTCCCCGTTTCCGGGGACGAGTTGGGGACTCTGTAGTCCCCACACCCGATAAGAGGGCCAGATCGTGAGAGATGGCCCTGGGTCGGCCGGGGAGCGAGGGATATGCCTGTCAACCTTACCTTCGGCAACCAAAGCGACCCACAGGCGGCGTGCGTTTTAGTCGGTTCGAGTCCGACATAACCTCCTCCACCGGCTCCGGTGGGGAGGTATCCGTGGGGATTTTGGGCAAGTAAAAAAAAAAAAAAGAGATGTTGCGTACTTGGCAGTATTGTTTCGTCTGTACCATGGTGAATGTTCTGAATAGCTCTTCGAATTAGTCCCACCCTATCCTTTTTGTAACATTACTGTCCATCCCAAGGTTGCCTGGAAAAAATCGCTTCAGCGATAAAGCCGCCCATTGTCCTACTGTGAATCTATTGGCGTACAATAAATAATTATCTATTTATCTATCTACCCTTTGATACGTAGGACAATACGTGCAGAGCTTAGATGTCACCCGCACACGGTGCACAGTATTCGATCAAGAACCAAGCATTTCGGAAAATTTCATTTGTCGCACCATAAAAGCCTGTAATTCATTACCAGCTCACGTGTCTCCTTCTTCCTACAGTCTCAGGTCCATTTTTTTTTATACCACTGAGTTGGCAGACAAGCACACGGCCCACCTGATGGGAAGCGGTTACCGTGGCCTATGGACGTATGCAACATCAAGGATGTCACACTCGCGCTGCCGACCATGAAGAAACCTTCTAATGCCCCTCTTGAAGAACCATATATTGTAGGCGCTTGGGAAAACCGCAGCAGGGAGGTCGTTCCACAGCTTGAAGTTTCTTTCATACCGTACAGTGCGCACCATCTCAGGTCGCAATGTGTGAGGATGAATTCCCTGCCTATGGCGAGAGGTCCTTTAAGTGGGGCGTGAAAAAGCATTTTATCAGATCTGAGTATCAGTCGGAAAAAAAAGGTCGCATTAGAGACCTTCATCGAATCTGAAGTTCACTTTTCAGTTTTTCATTGCTATAACTGTACTAGCCCATTAGACTTCACCCCTGTGGATTTCTGGTCCCATTCTTGTAACCCATGGGTACCTTTTTCTGGAATAAAAAGGGGGCGGGGGTGTATCCCTATATCAAATTTCAGCCAAATCCCTTCAGCTATTTGAACGATATTCAAAACTAAACATATTTTGTTATATACCACTTAGGTGGCAGACAAGCACTCGGCCCACCTGATGGAAAGTGTCTACCGTGGCCTATGGACGTGTGTAACACCAAAGAAGTCACACTCGCGCTGCCGACCCTGTAAGAAAAGTCTCTGTGCCGTCAGTGTAGAGGACAAAGCAGGACAAGCCTTTAGTCATCCCACAAACATCACAAATTCTCCAGCACAAATATTCACAAACTTTTACATTTCTAACATTAGTAGTTATCTAAATCAGCTAAGAATGTTTAGTATTATTGACGTAACAGAACGTATTAATATTGCAGCTAGTTCAATAAATATTGGAAATAATGGCGAAGTTGAGACACTAAAACCTATGGAGTTGTTTGATCTAGTAAAGCCCATTGTTCAAAAGATAATGACTAAATACAAAGTAAAAATTGGACCAGATGGAGGCGAAGAAAAAAAGAACGTAAGACAGGGACCACACATGGAGATTGAAACTATTAAGGCAGATAATACAAAGTCAGCCAGCACTGTAAAAGAAGAGAAGCTGATAAAAATATACAAGTCAAAAAAGATAAAACACGACTCTTCAAACAAGAAAGATAGAACAACAAAGAAAAAGAACAAAAAAGGAAAGACATTTAAAAATAAAGGAAATTCTGATCCAGATATAATTAAAGCTAAAAATATGATGGAGGAGTATATAGTGGAATGGTCAGATTATGATGAAAAAAAAAACGAAGATAAATCTGAATCTGTCACAAACTCTAGTAAAAAAAGGACCAAATTGGGAAAAAAAGGGATTAGTGAAAATGAAAAAGATTACGTTCGGAAAAAGAAAAGTAAAAGTAAGAATAAACAGAACAACACCTGGAATAAATATATTGACGAGAACTTGTTTAAAGATGACTCTGATTCGAAAAAAAAGAAAAAGAAAGGAGAAACAGATGACGATGATGACCATAAACATAAAAATAATGATGATTCAAGTGAAAACATATTGAAAACACGTTATAACGTAAAACATTATCAAGCAGATGATGAACTTAGAACTGATAAAATGTCAAGTTCTGATCCAGACAGCACCGAATCATTACGAAGTTTACGAGAAAGGCTCGGCAGCAACGAAAGAGACAACAATAAACAGGAGAAAAGAGAAGGAAGAGACGTGGTTGATACAAAAAAAGATTCGTGGTATAGGGTAGCTCCAAATTTAGAAGATTTTTATAGCAAAGCTAGAAAACAGGCCCAAATAGTAGCATTCAGAACATCAATACCTTATGGAGTGCAAAAATCTGTAAATAGCTAAAATGTGATTATTTTATTTAGCCCTGTTTGTTGGGTAATTTTTATAAACTGATATATTTCTGTTATCTGATTGATCTAAGGTTAAATTCTCCAAATAAAAATCTATTCCAAGTTCAGTCTCGACATAGTCTCAATCTTCTAAACGTCAACAACGATCGATGCTACTTACTATTAAAATAGAGGTATACATCCTTCTGGTGCTTAAGTCTCTTGCTGATTATCGTGTCTTCTTCGAATTCAAGTAGCGTTATTGCATGACGATGAGAAAAATGTATTAGTTATAGTATTAGTTATTTAGGTTAAGTAAGGGTGGCACTGAAAACCAATGCTGTGATGGCAGATACCCATCGCAGTGTATACTGAGTGCCCATCCTTTGTGGACACAGCGTACTCGTATGTGGATGGGGTTAAGTACCTCCTGTGTTTTTAATTAAGTACATAAAATAATGTAAAAAGTAGAATCTGCCACGTAGCGGTGTGCCGTATGACACGTCACGTCCTGCTGCTGACAGATATGACATTGACTTGTCAAATGTCATATTTGGCATTAAAATTACGTGGCGCCTCACCTGCCACAGTATATAAAATTATATTGTTTTTTATTTTATTTTCTCTTTTTGCGTTCTGTTTTTTTTGTACTGTAATGCTGTGTATCACAATAAAAAATTTTTTTTTTTTTTTTATAGACATATTTCTTTCTTTCTATAAGACAGAGACTCATCGAGGCGACCGGTGTCACTCGTTCCGGGTCGTTCCTGGTCCAAAGGCTGTCCATCGCCATGCAACGCGGCAACGCAGCAAGTGTTATGGGCACTTTTGCACCGGGAGCGATCAGGGGCGGGTTATTTGATTAGTACATGGACTAAGCATTGCTTGTTGTACCATTTTGACATATTGTATTAATATGACGAATAATAAATATTCATAAAAATTTAAATCTTAGGGTTCCGTACGTCAAAAGGAAAAATAACAGAACCCTTAAAAGATCTCTTCGTCCGTCTTTTTTTCACGTGATGGGAAGTGGTTACCGAGGCCTATATACTCCAGGGGCATCACAAACATGCTGCCGACCCTGTTAGAACAGAGTTTCTCTGAAAACTCTCCAGTGAGCTCTGGCTAACCTACTCACCGCTGGGAACACAACACGTGGTTCTGTAATATTCTGTAGTGCGGAGGTACTTCCTATGTCGGAATGCTCAATTAGGACGGGAATATTGTCGTGTCCTACTATTTTTTTACAGCACTTAGGTAGCAGACAAGCATACGGCCCACCTGATGTTAAGTCGTTACCGTGGCCTATGGACGTTTGTAACATCAGAGGAGTCACAGTCGCGCTGCCAACCTACAGAGTTTCTGTGTGTGTAATAGTGCCGTCAGTAGAAGACAAAGCAGGACAAGCCTTTAGTCTTCCCACTGACAGCACAAACTCTCCAGTGAGCTCTGGCTACCCTACTCACCGCTGGGAACACAACACAAAGTTATTATAGCCGCGGTATTCTGTAGGGCGGAGGTACTTCCCCAGTCGGACTGCTCAATTGGGCGGAAAAACTGCCGTGTCCTACCTCCTAATTCTATTTACTAAGTCTGCCAAGATATTTTTTTCAGGAATGTGTGAAGGCATCTAGTTGAAATTCATACCACATATTCAGGTCTATAACCTCTTGAAACTGTACAAAAATCAAACTTCTAAGTCAAAGGTTCCTCTCTGAATTCAATTTTGTACGGAACCCTCAGTGCGCGAATCCACAGGCCTGGGGGTAATTCAGGCCTGGGGATGACAAGTGGAGCCGCCTGTCACCCTGGCAGAAGCAGGCCGCGGCGGCGGCGCGGCTGGCGCGCCTCCTCTTTTCCGGGTACGAGTTGGGGACTCTGTAGTCCCTACTCCCGTGCGTTGCTCGACGAGGTGGGCAAGCTCTTTGAAAGAGTGCGAAGCGCCTCGTCGAGCACCTCTCTGGAAGGGGGCCGGACCTGGCGGATGCCCAATATGGCTTCCGCCGGTGGCGGTCCACCGTGGATGCCATCATGCGCGTGAGGACTTTGGCGGAGGAGGTAGTTGCCCGGGGTGAGGTGACGTTGGCGGTGTCCTTGGACATCTCCAACGCGTTCAACACCTTGCCCTGGAGTTGCATCAGGGAGGCACTCGTGTACCACGGTGTGCCTCTCTACCTCCGCCGCATAGTCGGGGCGTATCTGACGCAGAGAGCCGTCATCTACCCAAGTGCGACCGGCGTCGGTCGGCGTGAGATGTCGTGCGGTGTTCCACAGGGATCGGTTCTTGGGCCGCTACTGTGGAACATTGGATACGACTGGGTGCTTCGCGGTGAGCTTGCGGACGGCGTCGCCGTCACGTGCTATGCGGGCGACACGCTAGTGACGGCGAGCGGGGCTACATACCGTGAAGCGATCCTGAGGGCCACGACCGCGGTTGCTCAAGTCGTGGAACGGATCCGGCGGCTGGGCCTTGAGGTGGCTTTGCATAAATCCGAGGCCATGTTCTTTCATGGACCTCGGCGCACGCCACCACCTGGTTCCAGTCTCACAGTGGGAGGCACTCTCATCGGCATCAAGCCCCAGATGAAATATCTGGGGCTCGTGCTCGACGGCCGGTGGGACTTCGGGAAGCACTTCCGAAGTCCGCAGCGGAAGTTGGCGTGCCGCATCATAAGGGGGTACCGCACGATATCATTCAACGCGGCGAGTCTCCTCGCCGGATCGCCACCATGGATCCTGGAAGCGAGATGCCTTTCGGCGCTATACCGGTTCCGAAAGGCGGCGCGGGAGCGGGGTCACGATCCCGAGCCCGAAGAAATTCGGGCCGTGAGATCCCGGTTCCACGGGGAAATGGTGGCGGAATGGGAGATACGACTTGGGCGACCAGGCGCAGGGCACGCCGTAGTAACGGCGGTAAGACCCATCATGGGGGAGTGGCTAGAGAGGCCACACGGCAGCCTCTCGTACCGTCTGACGCAGATGATCACCGAGCACGGATGCTTCGGAAAGTATCTGCGTCGGATGCAGAAAGAGCCAACGTCCGAGTGCCATCACTACGACTCAGGTCTGCACACGCTCACCGAGTGTCCGGCGTGGGAGACGCTTGTGGCGACCCTGGGAGTGAGGGTTCTCACGCTCTCCACCTTGCTCGCGGCGATGGTTCGCTGCGCGGATGCGTGGGCGGCCGGCGCCTCCTTCTGCGAGCAAATAATGCTCGTGAAAGAGGAGGCGGGGCGGGAGCGGCAGCGGGAGCGACGAAGGATCGCAAGACAAGCTGCCCGCGTACGAAAGCAACTCGGGCGTCGGAGGTCGATGAACGACCTCCGCCCCCCATGAGCGCTGGCCTGGGGGTGACAGGTGAAGCCGCCTGTCACCCTGGCAGAAGCAGGCCGCGGCGGCGGCGCGCGTGGCGCGCCTCCCCGTTTCCGGGGATGAGTTGGGGACTCTGTAGTCCCCACACCCGAGAAGAGGGCCAGATCGTGAGAGATGGCCCTGGGTCGGCCGGGGTGCGAGAGATATGCCTGTCAACCTCACCTTCGGCAACCAAAACGACCCACAGGCGGCGTGCGTTTTAGTCGGTTCGTGTCCGACATAACCTCCTCCACCGGCTCCGATGGGGAGGTATCAGTGGGGATTTTGCGTACGTAAAAAAAAAAGGGCGCGAATCCGATTTTTTTAACCCCCAACGCAAAAACGACGGGGTGTTATAAGTTTGACGTGTCTGTGTGTGTCTGTCTGTGGCATCGTAGCTCCTGAACGGATGAACCGATTTGGATTGAAAGGTATATTAGTCGGGAGTGTTCTTAGCTATGTTTGAAAAAAAAAATATCCAAGATGGCCGCCGCATCAAAATGACGGAGTATATATTTTTTCTCAATTCCCTCAATATGGGTATCAAATGAAAGGGCTTGACTAGTAGAATACCATACAATATGACAAATTTCAAATCCAAGATGGCCGCCACCACAAAATGGCGAATTACATTTTATTTCACAACTCCTCACGTGTTTCCCTCTTCCTACAGTCCCGGGTCCTTTAAGCGGGGCGTGAAAAAGCATCTGATGAGACCGTCAAGCTGAGTGTCACCATTATCACACGGTATGTGTAGGTAATGGTGACCCTCTTTACTGAGACTTTGCCTTCAGCTTACCATCAGGCAAGGCGAAGTCCAATTGACGTGTTCTTTATATAAAAAAAAAACTCCCTCAATATGGGTATCAAATCGTTTCGATAACGTAGTGCTCTACCAGTTAGGGTCCCCCGACATGACAAGGCTTTAATCAAAATACGTATTACTAGGTTTATCAATATTATAGAGCTAACTAACACAACTTATTTTCGACTTTTTGGGGGTTTGTGGGGGGAGAGGGATGAGTTGCAGGTTTCACACTATTCTAAGTACTGTAATGATAGATTAAAACTAATAGATTTTCCACCTCAGTTTTTAAAATGTGGACATGCAGTTTGTAAAGATCCTACACACAATGTTGTAATAGAAAATATGTATGAGCAAATAATTGGTATTTTGAAGGAAGCGTCAACATCTAGCTGTAAGAGTAAGATATTTATTCGTAAGAGATATGTGGCTGGAACAAACATGTGAAAGCTGCTCATAGTGAAGCTCGTTTGTGGTTTCAGTATTGGGTCATGTACAATAGGCCTCGTGAGGGATATGTTTATGACAAAATGTGTGTTTCCAGAAAGGTGTTTAAAGCAAAATTAAAATGGTGTCAAAACAACCAAACCCAAATCAAAATGGACATTTTGGGCACGGCCCACAAAAACAAGAAGTTTGGAACTTTCTGGAAGCACACTAAAAAGATGAGCTCTAAGACCCCGAGCCCAGTTAGTGTAGAGGGATTAAATGAACCCACACAGATAGCTGAAATGTTTAAGGAACATTTTAGGGTCCCACCTGCTACTGTGCCAACCAACATTGAGTGTGTTGAATGTGATGGAACTGACCATGGTGTGAGGGAGGCAGTTGTGATTCAGGCAAAGGATGTTAGAACTGTTTTGAAGAACATGAGCAAGGGTAAATCGCCTGGCCATGATCACTTCAGTATTGAACACCTGCAATATGCTGGTGTGCATCTGCCACGTGTTCTGGCAATGTTATTCTCTCTTTGTCTGAGTCATGGCTTCTTGCCTGGCAATATGTTGAAGACTATGGTAGTGCCCATTGTCAAAAGTAAAAATGGTAGTGCTAGTGACAGGTCCAACTATAGGCCAATATCACTGGCCACTATAATAGCTAAGGTCCTGGACAGGCTGCTTGATGTGAGATTAAACACCTGTATTAAGCTTCATGATGCACAGTTTGGGTTCAGACCTGGTCTCTCCACTGAAGCTGCAGTTCTGTGCCTCAAGGAGACTGTCCAGTACTATACGGCCAGAGATACGCCAGTATATGCTGTTTTCTTGGACTTGTCAAAAGCATTTGATCTGGTCCAATATGATTTGTTATGGAAAAAGTTAGCAAATGATACTGATTTGCCTAGGGAACATATTGACATTCTCAAGTATTGGTACTCAAACCAACAGAATTATGTAAAATGGTCTGGTGGGGTCTCTGGCATGTATAAGTTGCAGACTGGGGTGAGGCAGGGCGGAATAAGCTCTCCTGTGCTTTTCAACCTGTACATGAATGACCTGATCGTGGAGCTCAGCAGTGCAGGTTGTGGATGCTCTATTGACGGTACTTTTGTCAACAACTTAAGTTATGCTGACGACATGGTGCTTCTGTGCCTTCCCCCAGTTAGGCTGAATGGCACTCTGCTGAATCAGGTTCAAAGTTTTAAGTACCTGGGGCACTGGGTGACCGAGTCGCTCAAGGATGATATGGACATAGTACGGGAGCGTAGGGCCCTGTGCGTTAGGGCAAATATGCTTGCTCGCAGATTCGCACGATGTACTGCACAGGTTAAAATTACACTTTTTAAAGCCTACTGTAATTCACTGTACACGTGCAGCCTGTGGACGAGCTACACCCAGGGTGCATATACTGCCCTGCGCACTCAATACAACAATGCCTTCAGGATGCTGGTGGGGCTGCGCCGCCACTGTAGCGCTTCTGGGATGTTCGCAGAAGCTGGTATTGATAGCTTTGCGGCCATCCTAAGAAGCCGCATTGCATCACTGTTAGATCGGGTGCGGGGCAGCTCCAACAGCCTCCTGCAGTGTGTTGCGGCAAGGCTTCACGTGGATAGTGCTATTATGCGGCACTGGACACGTTTCCACCTTACCAAAGACACACACATTAGTTACAGTTATAAATATGACTGACTAACTGTCTGTTTGTGTACATAATAACTTGCAGTTTTACTAACATAGGATATAAGCTTTATTGTTACTAACATTTTTATGGGCAATGCCTGAAATAAATGATTTTATTTAATTTTATTTATTTAGTGACGGGGTTTTTTTAAATTTTCAATTTAATTTTTAATTCTATTGTATTCCTTATCGCAAACCTCCAATAATATTAGGCCTGGGGGTGACAGGTGGAGCCGCCTGTCACCCTGGCAGAAGCAGGCCGCGGCGGGCCTGGGACTCTGTAGTCCCCACACCCGAGAAGAGGGCCAGATCGTGAGAGATGGCCCTGGGTCGGCCGGGGTGCGAGGGATATGCCTGTCAACCTCACCTTCGGCAACGAAAATGACCCACAGGCGGCGTGCGTTTTAGTCGGTTCGAGTCCGACATAACCTCCTCCACCGGCTCTGGTGGGGAGGTATCCGTAAAAGAAAAGTGCGCGAATCCGATTTTTTTTAACCCCCAACGCAAAAACGACGGGGTGTTATAAGTTTGACGTGTCTGTGTGTGTCTGTCTGTGGCATCGTAGCTCCTGAACGGATAAACCGATTTGGATTGAAAGGTATATTAGTCGGGAGTGTTCTTAGCTATGTTTGAAAAAAATCGATCCAAGATGGCCGCCGCTGCAAAATGATGGAGTACATATTTTTTCTCAACTCCCTCAATACATACATACATAAAATCACGCCTTTATCGCCGGAAGGTTAGGCAGAGGTGAATTATTAACACCCACATTTCAGCAATGCCTGTATTCGTTCCTACGTAATAGGTGGTGAGCCTATTGCCGTATATCGGACACTATTGTTGACTCGAGCCCCGCATCTGAGGCTGAGTCTGGGCTGTATATATCTGTCTGATGTTAAAAAGCTCTATCCCTTAGTCGCTTTGTACGACGCCGCATGGGACTCTTCCCATGCGGCGTCGTACAAAGCGACTAAGGGTGGCCCAAATTCTACTCTGCCGGGGACCACGCGGCGAACTCACAAAAATGAAATAGAGGAAGAGAGGAAGACTGCAACTTTAGGCATCGATAAATTCCTCCGCATTGATCTCTACTGGTACCGTGCCCAAAAGGCTGGTGGCATTACCACTCTGAATGGCTGAATGCCAATTCTTTGATTTTTTTTTTTATATAGGACACGTCAATTGGACTTCGCCTTGCCTGATGGTAAGCTGAAGGCAAAGTCCCAGAAAAGAGGGTCACCATTACTTACACATACCGTGTGACAATGGTGACACTCAGCTTGACGGCCTCATTATATGCTTTTTCACGCACCGCTTAAAGGACCCGGGACTGTAGGAAGAAGGAAACACGTGAGCTGGTAATGAATTCCAGGCTTTAATGGTGCGACAGAGGAAAGAGTCTCCGAACCGCTTGGTTCTTGATCGGATGTTTTGCACCGTGTGCGGATGACATCTAAGACCTGCACGTGTTGTCCTGTGTAGGAAAGGGGTTGAGCGAGGTAAAGGCCAGTCCTATGGTCACGGGAAGCGTCGATTAGTCGCTTTGCTATTTTATTAAATCGCGCGCGCTTAGGCCCTTCGGACCCACCGTTTTGACACCAAACGACTCAAAAATATAATTACCAGTTAAATTGGGATATTTGCGCCGCCTGTGGGTCGTTTTTGGTTGCTGAACTTAACAGGCATATCCCTCGCACCCCGGCCGACCCAGGGCCATCTCTCACGATCTGGCCCTTTCCTCGGGTGTGGGGACACAGAGTCCCCTCCCCAACTCGTCCCCGGAAACAGGCAGGCGCGCCAGGCGCGCGCTCCGCGCTGGGGCGGGGGTCGTTCTTCAACCTTCGACGCCCGAGTTGCCTTCGTACGCGGGCAGTTTGGCTTGCGATCCTTCATCGCTCTTGCTGCCGCTCCCGCCCCGCCTCCTCCTTCACGAGCATTACTTGCTCGCAAAAAGAGGCGCCGGCCGCCCACGCACCCGCTCAGCGGACCATGCATCGCCGCGAGCAAGGTGGAGAGCGTGCGAACTCTCACTCTCAGGGCCGCCACAAGCTCCCATCTCCTGTAGGATTGAATTGGACTGGTTGACCTAAGGGTCAGGCAGTCCAATTCAATCCTACAGTAAATAAATAAATAAATAAATATTCCACGACATTCTACACAACGCTATCTAGACCCATGGTAAGCATAGCTTAACTAGCTTGTGTTATGGAATCTAGAATGCGGATAAACATACTTAGATACTTTTTTTTTTTTGTAAATTTATACATACATGTACAGTATGTATGTATACAATTTTATTTATCTTATAATGTACTCATACACCGAATATATCGATTGGAATTCAGCAAATGAGATTTACAAAAGCAATATTTACACAAGTGTGCTATAATATTGTCTGTTCTTGGAAGGTTGAAAGAATTACCACGTATTGGTAATAATAGTTTATTAACTTTTAAACTCGCGCGTATCATGTAATACAATAATTTACCTTTGGTTTACTTCCTTTTGCATACGAGTCTGTACCTATTTTTAATTCTTAATACATACTATATACATATGCAATAAACATATATACAACAAGACAGAGAACATACACAAAATAAAAAGGTTGCCTGGTAGAAATTGCGTAAAGCGATAAGGCCGCCCTTTGTACCAATCTTGTATTCTCAATGTTTCTCTCAATGTTGTTGTTAATTCTGTAACATGAATATTATAATTAACGTACAATAAAGTATATGATAAATACGGTTCGGTGCACACTGTGCGGTATGAAAGAAACTTCATCCCACGCACACTCAAGCTGTGCAATGACATCCCTGCTGCGGTTTTCCCAAGCGCCTACAATATGGGGTTCTTCAAGAGGGGCATCAGAAGGTTTCTTCATGGTCGGCAGTGCGAGTGTGACACCACTGGTGTTTCCTACGTCCATAGGCCAAATTTTTGTATTTAGACTAAGTAGACCAAGTATATGTTTGTAAATAGACCAAAATAATGCCCGCTGAGTTTCTTGCCGGAGTCTTCCCAGGTCGGGGCCTCGTTTCGAACCGGTGGTCCATTGACTAAACTAGTCTTTCATATTTATTTTTGTCTTGACGTTTTGTAAGTTCCTATTAATGGTCTATGCAGAATACATGATTTTTAACTTTGACTTTGCTTAACTCAATATAAATTCTCTCCCAGCAAACTAGAAGTGCGTGAGATTATCGCGTTCAAACAAATTACAAATAATGTTAGATTGTGATTATCTTACTATTGTAAACTCAGGCACAGATATATGACTCGAGTCAACAATAGTTCCCGGAAGACGGCAATAGGCTCACCCCCATTACGTGGGACTGAAAACAATGATTGGTGAAATGTGGGTGTTAACTTACCTCTGCCTAACCCTTCACGGATAAAAGTGTGATTATATGTATATACATACATATATACATACGTATGTAGTATAGACCTAGGAGGTAGGACACGGCGGTATTTCGGCCCAATTGAGCAGTCCGACTGGGGAAGTGCCTCCGCCCTACAGAATACCACGGCTATAATAACTTCGTGTTGTGTTCCCAGCGGTTAGTAGGGTAGCCAGAGCTCACTGGAGAATTTGAGCTGTCAGTTGGAAGACTTGTCCTGCTTTGTCTTCTACACTGACGGCACAGAAACTCTGTACTTACAGGGTTGGCAGCGCGACTGTGGCTCCACTGGTGTTACAAACGTCCATAGGCCACGGTAACCACTTTCCATCAGGTGGGCTGTGTGCTTGTCTGCCACCTAAGTTGTAGAAAAAAAAGATTAAAGGATATTATTAAAAGGTTATCAGTTTAAAATCTTTGCGCAATTTAGTTAACAATACATTGGATTCAGCCAAGCGGGGATGGTTCGACGCCATCTTACAGACAGTCAATACTGATCGCATTGTTTCTCGCGCACTTGTGTCAATAGTTTGATACAAATCATTTTGTTGCACGCATTTTTAGATAAAGGTTGGTTTACACTGATACTGTGAGCTAGTAATGCTTGTGGAGGAGACGGGCGGAGCGGGAGCGAAGGAGACTTGCTACCGCGTCCCGCCCGCGAGCGTCACGTCCAGTCAAAAATCATTTATTCTGCATAGACTTGTCTTTGCCACACCACCAAGACCTAAAATTCATTACCAGTGTTTCATTCTTCCTACAGTCCCGGGTCCTTTAAGCGGGGCGTGAAAAAACATCTGATGAGGCCGCCAAGCTGAGTGCCACCATGTAACATTACTTAGTGTCTGTATTGGTGACCCTCTTTCCTGAAACTTTGCCTTTAGCTTACCATCAGGCCAGGTGAAGTCAAGTTGGCGTGTCCTAGATAAAAAAAAATCGGAACTTACAAAACGTCAATATAAAAAGAAATATGAAAGACTAGTAAATGGACCACCGGTTCGAAATGACCTCCATCCCCCATGAGCGCGAGCCTTGGGGTGGCGATGCGCGCCTCCCCATACCCGGAGACGAGATTCGGACCGTGTCATAAGAGACCGAGTGGGGCCGTAAGGGATATATCATAATAATCTCACCTCCGGCATCCTGCGACTCACAGAGTCGGCGTGCGTTTCAGTAGGTTCAAGTCCAACATAACTTTTCTACCGGGCATAAGCTTTCCTGGATCAGGTGGAAGTTATTAAATAGACTTCGAACACGGATCGGAAAAATCAGGGATGGGGTTTCTCAGGTGAAGCGGACCTGCGGTGTGAGTGTGCAGTTGGACAGACCATGGTCAACCTGCTAACTTGTGCTGCATGTCCATCTACTTGTATACTGGAGAAACTTATGAGCGCTTCCAAGAACGTAATTCAGGGAACATCACACTGAGAAAATTGAATTTGAGATAAGAAGCACCATCGATTCGATTTAATATTCTTTGTACTGTAGTTTTCCAAGCAATTACAATATGAATAGGGTAGCCAGAGCTTACTGGAGAATATGTGCTGTCAGTGGGAAGACTAAAAGCTTGTCCTGCTTTGTTTTCTACACTGACGGCACAGAAACTCTGTACTTAAAAGCATATGATGAGGCCGTCAAGCTGAGTGTCACCATTATCACACAGTATGTGTAGGTAATGGTAACCCTCTTTTCTGAGACTGCCTTCAGCTTACCATCAGTCAAGGCGAAGTCTAATTGAAGTGTTCTATTTATAAAAAAGAAAAAAAAACTTACAGGATTGGCAGCACGAATGTGTCTCCACTGGTGTTACAAACGTTCATAGGCCACCGTAACCACTTTCCATAAGGTGGGCCGTGTGCTTGTCTGCCACCTAAGTGGTATAAAAAAAATTAGGTCTTTAGGTACTTATTGCGTTGGCAGCACCATCCCCTTCGTACTCCGAAAAGAGGAGGAGGTTGCCATGCGGAAGACCCTGTCACCGCAGCTTGCACTCAGCGACCAGCCCCTCTCTTACATGACTTACATGACTTACATGACTCCACTGTGACTTCTACTAGTCAGTGAGACAAATGGAAAGCCTCCGAGCAGCCCTCTGAAGGGCTGTTTTCACCGCAACTGGTATTTTTATTATACCACTTAGGTGGCAGACAAGCGCACGGCCCATGTGATGGAAAGTGGTTACCGTGGCCTATGGACGTGTGTAACACCAGAGAAGCCACACTCGCGCTGCCTACCCTGTAAGCACAGAGTTTCTGTGCCGTTAGTGTAGAGGACAAAGCAGGACAAGCCTTTAGTCATCCCACTGACAGCACAAATTCTCCAGTGAGCTCTGGCTACCTTACTCACCGTGGGAACACAACACGAAGTTATTATAACCGCGGTATTCTGTAGGGCGGAGGTACTTCCCCAGTCGTATATATATTCGCCGTAGGCAGTAATATCTCCCCTTCTAGAGAGAGGTGCAACCGTCTTCGTGATTCTAGGCAACTAGAGATTTCGTACCAAACACCCCAATAGTTTTAATACCTAAAGAGGAAACATTCTGGCATCACTCTAGTCAATACCAACCTCTACGTATAAAGAGACAATCAAAATTACAAAAATTTATTGTTTGCAGAGTTGTTTGATTAATAATTAAACAACCAAAATTTATTATAATTAAATATTAATTTATCCAATTACACATAATGACAGCTGTTTAATCAGTGTATGGTGCGACTTACGTCAATTTTTCACTATAAATTGGCTAAATTTTCATTCGACAATTATAGCAAGGAGTTTGGCCGTTCAGGTCAGATCTCCATAATATCAAACACCATTTTCCAGTCATGATTTCTTTCAAATTACTCGTGATCACCGCCTTGGTAAGTTATCATTCTTATTTTAAGACTCGTTTGATTTAAGTAGCGAACCCACTGGTCCCTTAAAATTCGTCCCTTGGAATAATCGTTATATGTAATTTTGAATGAATTCACAACACAAGGGCAGCTTATTCTTATTTATCGGAATAGTAGTGAGGTTACTGTAAAGATATTGTATTAATTAGTTCGCAAATATTAGGTTACGACACTATCGCATTAGGTTTCCCCTGTAAAGGTAGTGTCAGTGTGTGTGTGTAATTAAATAAATAAATATTCATCCACTAGGGGGTTAATTGGAACCATTAGTATGCATGTCGTTTTTTTGTTCTTGGGTGACTTAAGGCGGTTACAAACCCACTGGGCCCCTAAATTCATCCTCTGTAAGATAAAATATTGATATACCATACGGGCGTTAGTTGAAACCACGCAGGTTTCATTCAAATAACTCATTATAGAAAGAAAGAAAAATCCCTGCTTTAGTTAGTTTTCATTGTTTATTTCGGTTTAAAGATATTTATTTCTTATAAAAATATTACAGTTAATTTATAAAGAAATATAGATTGTTATTAATTATTATACTTAACAATAATAAACAAGAATATTGTCCCCTCTAGACCCTTACATTATTGCTGACAATAGGTAATTCAATACAATTTTATATCTCAGTTGATTTAAGCGACGTACCAACTGGTCCCCTAAAATTCGTCCCTCAGAAAATAAGTTTAAGATTCTATCCATATACAGGGTTGATACTCAATAAGGGCGTTAACTGCTTTGGTAAGTCTTAATTCTTTTTTTTCGCCCCGGTTCTCTAAATGTTGCCCTAAAATTCGGTTACAACCTTCGTTAAGATCACCTTATGTAAAAAAGCATACCATAATGATTACATAAAAGACAAAAATATCTGGCATGAGTATGGTGTTGTCCCCTCCTAAAATGCCAGAACTACAGTATAATATTGTAGCAGCCACGTGATATTTCTTTACCATATTTTAATTGTTTTCAATTATTTTAACGTTTAACTTAGATCAAATTTTTATACTAAGGTTTTTTTATATACCTTTAATTATCTTGACACGAGACAAAAATGTACATTCGTCCTTATTGAGTCTTAAGAAATCACTATTCATAAGCTGACGTCTCGAAAATGCCGCAGTAGAGTTTGTTGCGCCGTTTCTTCTTCATTAGCGCCTAAGAAGCGGTGGTAAACTTAGTTTTAAGTAGGATTTGGCGTCAAACAGACAGTTGAACAAACAGACAAAGAAATAAGTAATACGCGCGCCTTTTTTAGGATCCCGTACCTCAAAAAGAAAAAAAAATGGAACCCTTATAGGATCAAGAATATTCAGTCAGCACGTACCAGCCAGTAATGCATACAATTAGCGTTTGATTTTTATGAGTGATATAATTAAGTTCGAAATTCAAATCACTTTTTCGTCCGCTATAAATTTCTTAACAGAAAAAAGTTATTTTGCTCCCGCTTATAGAGGATCAAAGTGACACTTTTAGAATAGAAAGAATTAAATTGTAGATTGCATAACAAGGCAGCAATAGCTAGGTATTAAAAGCCCATCGTCCGAGGGAAAAATAATTTGCTTTCGAGTCTTGAGATTTGAGAATATAGATATGTACTGATTATTACAAGAACAAATACAGAATTATTGAACAAAGCACTTGTACGTTTCCAGTTTTCTTATTTTCAAAAATAAAGTAACACCAAACAGCTGTTGAAGAATACGAATGCCTATTTCAATATGTGTAATAAGTTCTACCTAGCGCCTTCAATTTCCAGTATAAACAGTCAAAGACATAAGTTTTGCGCGCGCTTTTTAATAACCGCGGTAGCCTAGTGGTATAGGTAATGGACTGCTGAGACGAGGTCTCGGGTTCGATCCCAGGTTTTACCATGGCACACACCAATGACTTTTCGATGCTTTTCGAAGTTATGTGTGTATTTATCGCAGGTTTATAAGTGCCCGGTTAATGGCAATAGGCTCGCCACCTATTACATTGGGACCTAAACATAAACTGGCGAAATGTGGGTGCTAGCACCTCTGTCTACCCTTTCGGGGATATAGGCGTGAGTTTATGTTATGTTATGTTATGTAAAAAGTCCTTAACAGAATAGAGTTATTTTGCTCCCGTTTACGGAGGAACAAAGTGACACTTTTCGAATAAAAGGGACAAAAAGTATATTTTATTGTATATCTTGAATTTCAGGTCGCTGTTACACTCAGTCAGGATGCTGTGAATTATGAAGAATCTGTCAACCTAGGTTCCGATAGTTCCTATAGTGAAGACGCGAACACCTACACTGACTCCGCTAGCTCCTACAATGAAGGCGGTGGAATCAGTAGCAGTTATTCATTGTCGGGTGCAAAAAGTGTTGGAGGAGGTGGCGGAAGAGGAGGCGGAGGAGGTGGCCGAGGAGGTGGTGGTGGAGGAGGAAGCAGTGGAGGAGGTGGCAGTGGAGGAGTTGACTGTGAAGGAGGTGGCAGTGTAGGCAGTGGAGGAGGAGCTGAAGGTGGCGGCAAACATGGTGGAGGAGGAGGCCACCATGGTGGAAAAGGTCACAGTGGAAGAGGAGGCTACAGTGGAGGAGGAGGCAGTGGAGGAGGAGGAGGCAGTGGAGGAGGAGGAGAAAGCAGTGGAGGAGGTGGCAGTGGAGGAGTTGACTGTGAAGGAGGTGGCAGTGTAGGCAGTGGAGGAGGAGCTGAAAGTGGCGGCAAACATGGTGGAGGAGGAGGTCACCATGGTGGAAAAGGTCACAGTGGAAGAGGAGGCTACAGTGGAGGAGGAGGCAGTGGAGGAGGAGGAGGCAGTGGAGGAGGTGGCAGCGGAGGAGAAGGTGGAGATGGCGGCAAACACGGTGGAGGAGGAGGCCACCATGGTGGACGAGGTCACAGTGGAGGAGGAGGATACAGTGGAGGAGGAGGCAGTGGAGGAGGAGGAGGCAGTGGAGGAGGAGGAGGCAGTGGAGGAGGTGGCAGCGGAGGAGAAGGTGGAGATGGCGGCAAACACGGTGGAGGAGGAGGCCACCATGGTGGACGAGGTCACAGTGGAGGAGAGGGCAGTGGAGGAGGAGGAGGCAGTGGAGGAGGAGGAAGCAGTGGAGGAGGAGGCAGGGGAGGAGGAGGTGGAGATGGCGGCAAACACGGTGGAGGAGGAGGCCACCATGGTGGACGAGGTCACAGTGGAGGAGGAGGCTACAGTGGAGGAGGAGGCAGTGGAGGAGGAGGCAGTGGAGGAGGAGGTGGAGGTAGCGGCAGACACGGTGAAGGAGGAGGTCACAGTGGTGGAGGAACTCACGTTGGTGGACACAGCGGGGGACACGGTAAAGGTCACGGTGGAGGAGGAGGTCATGGCGGAGGAGGTGGTAATGGCGGCGGAGGAGTTCGCGGCGGAGGCGGAGGTCACAGTGGTCATCACGGAAAAGGTGGACACAGTGGAGGTGGAATCGGTGCTGGTAGCAGTGGCGGTGCTATCATCGGTGTAGGTGGACGTGGAGGTCAACATAGAGGTCGTGGACACAATAGTGGAACCAGGATTGGGCAAGGTGGACGCCTAGGGTTCAGATGGGGAGGTGCACGCTATGGGTTCAAACGTGGAGGTAGATTCTGGTACGGTACTCAGAAGGTGAGTTGACATTGATATTTTGTTTCCGTCAACCAACACTTTTCGGCAACCAAAAACGACCTACAGGCGTCGTGCGTTTTAGTCGGTTCGAGTCCGACATAATCTCTCCCACCGGGGGGGTTTTCAGCACGTGAAAAAAAAGTTAATATTGATCAAGTAATTTTTTAATCTCCATTTCTTTTGAGACTCCGGGAGAGACAGTACTTTTTTAATGATCAGTAACTTATTTGATAACCTCGTTTCTTTTTAACAAGGCTATATGTAAGAATCTTGATAAACAATTTTAGTCTTTATCTCAAGAACTTTAAATTCAAACTAAATGGTAAAAATTCGGGAATTAATTTAATGAAAATTTAAAGCTATTATTTTGCTAACTAGTCCTAGCAATTTGATTAGAAGAAGTGTAAGCTCAAGACGGATTTTGATTCCGATAGCTTATAAAGTAGATGGCTTCACTATCGCTCCAAAAGAATGCGTGTTTATATGTTTATATAGTTGGTCAGAACGTTTCTCACCAAACAGTAATGGATTGAACTAATTTTAAACTTTCGCGTTCCATGATATAATAGGTCGTTACATTTGAAATTTCCGTTTTTTTTTTGAAGAAATTGGAGGAAACCTAATTTTCAGTACTAACATTTTTGCATTTTTTTTAAGAATGAAAAATCCAAATTTTATGTTTTTTTTTGTGTATGAATGAGACAACATTAAGCTAACAAACGTTTTTATTACATATTTGAAAAGTGACTGCTGTAAAAAAGTAATACGAAATTTATCATCAAAATGGATAGCATTTAGGAAGTAATTTTGAAGGTTAATTTATCAAGCGGCCAATAAAAACAAATTTAATACAGAGTTGTAAAATCTTGAAATCAACTTTTAAACAAAATATAAATAATTAAAATAGCTATTAAATTACATGAATAACGAACTCATGAATCTATAAGAAAATTTCGGCAATTTCATAGGTAAAGACCTAATATAATAATGTTGACGGGAATTAACGCGATGTTTTTTTTTTATATAGGACACACCAACTTGACCTCACCTCGCCTGATGGTAAGCTAAACGCAAAATCTCAGGAAAGAGGGTCACCATTACAGACACTAAGTGTTACAATGGTGGCACTCAGCTTGGCGGCCTCATCAGATGCTTTTTCACGCACCGCTTAAAGGCCCCGGGACTGTAGTAAGAAGGAAACACGTGTGCTGGTAATGAATTCCAGGTATAGGTACATACATACCTTTGATTTGCCTGACGCTTCGACCAGGTCACACCAGCCGTGGTCACGGGATGAGTCATCCTGTGACCAAGACCGGTGTCACAGGCCAAGGAATCAGGCAAATCAAAGGTATGTATGTACCAGATACCATGATCGCGTTAATTCCCATAAACATTACTGTAATGGACTGTTCAACATTCATGTTCCATTTTGAGCAATCACTATTCCAATCAAAAATATATCTTAATCCTCTCGTTATAGAATTGATTTTTATTTTTACAGCGACGAAGGGCGCTATCATCTTTCGGTTTCTTATGGAAAGGAATTAAAGGTATTTTTAATTATTATTATTTATATTGATGACGGCGCGTGGCTCGCGACAAAGTAGAATTTGGACCACCCCATCTCTGCCCACGAGTTCTCGTACAAGGCGACTAAGGGATAGGGCTGTTTAACATCAAACAGAAATATACAGTCCAGACTTAGCCTCAGATACATGGCACGAGTCAATAATAGTGCCTGGAATACGGCAATAGACTCATCCTCTATTACGTGGGACCGAATTTAATAATTGGTGTAAGCGAGTGTTAATTCACTTCTAGTAAACCTGCCGGGGATAAAGGCGTAATTATATGTATGTGTGTATGTTATAAAGATAGAGAGAGATGGTGGACTGTTCTCTGCCTACACTGGAGGGAAAAATGCTTGACCGTTATATGCTATAACAATCTTTTTATTTTGCAGAGGGTCATCGCGCTTCTCTCATTTTCAAGGATTTGTCTACAAGATGTAAGTATGTTTGTATTAAGTCATCATTTTAGCGTGGTTGTTCAGTAGCGAAAAATGACTTTGAATTATATGCCTTACTGCTATGCCGTTAAAGTTTAAAATTGAATGGCATCTTGTTTCGTGAATGAAAATTGTAATGAAATCTTTCAAATTCACATTATTTTAATTGTATAAGATAACAAAGGATTGGTTATTAGTTTAGTACTAACATTATATGTGCACGTGCTCTGTTTATTACTTTTGATAGGTGTAAGGTCTTTAGGCCTTAATCAGTAGGGCAGTGGGTGAATAGATAAATGATACAGACACGTGTGTATTCTCGACTGATGGTAAAGCTTAACTACTACGGGGAAAGCCGTTCTAATTGCATCTATACATTCTCGCTTATGTACTAAGTAGATCGAGAGCCATAAAAGTGTGGCGTGATGATATATGACGACCTTCGTGGCGTAGCGGTAGAGCATTCGACTGCTATGCAGGGGGCGCGGGTTCGATTCCCGCTCAGGGCAAATATTTGTATGCATGAATATGTATATTTGCATTGGTCTGGGTGTTTCTATGTATAATATGTATGTATTTACAAAAAAAAAGTATCTAAGTATGTTTATCCGCATTCTAGATCCCTTAACACAAGCTAGTTAAGCTATGCTTACCATGGGTCTAGATAGCGTTGTGTAGAATGTCGTGAAATATTTAATTTTATTTATATCTGCTGAATAGTCACATTTATTGTTACTTAGTTGCTAAGATATACAATGTGTCCCTATATTAGGTACGAAGATTTTAAAAAGTAAAATTACCATACAAAATTAGAATGTCAAAAAAAACCAGTGAAACAATATTTTTTTCTATTAATTTTGGACTTTAAGTCAATACTAATAACGTCTGAAATTTAATGGCATTTTGACAGTATTAGTGGTGTGAACAGTGATTGATAAATTTACAGAATCGTAGTTCTGTTTTCATTTACAAGACACCATCATTTAAATGTTTTTATTTTTGTTTTCAGCTGCCCCTAACGATATTGGTGACGTGTTGGACATATTTGCGACCAGTAAGTACAATTTTTTTTTATACATCATAGGTAAACCTGATAGAAAGTGGTTACCGTGATCTGTGAACGTGTGTAACACCAGTGGAGTCACATCCGTGCTGCCGACCCTGTAAGAACAGAGATTTTATGTGCCCTCAGTGCAGAACACAAAATCAAGACAAGCCTTTGGTCTACCCACTGACAGCACACTCCAATGAACTCTGGCTACCCTACTCACCGACGGAAACACAACACGAGGTTATTATAGCCGTGGTATTCTGTAGGGTGGAGGTACTTCCCCAGTCAGACTGCTTAATTGGGCGGAAATACCGTCATGTCCTACCTCCTGATAATTATATAGTATAACCGCTTGGTTCCTGTGCAGAGTTGAATCTGTATCCCATCTCTTCCCATGTGGTGTCGTACAAGGCGACTAAGGGATAGGGCTGTTTAACATCAGACAGATATATACGAGCATCATAACATGGCAGCCAAATAAAAAACACTCAAAATGAATTGGCTTTTGGTATTATATTTGTCAAATAGGTAAATAGCTCTTCCATTTAGTCCCACCCTCCCCTTTCCTACACAGGATAAAATGTGCAGATCTTACATGTCACCCGCACACGGTGCAGAACATCCGATCAACAACCAAGCGGCTCGGAGACTCTATCCTCTGTCGCACCATTAAAGCCTGGAATTCATTACCAGCTCACGTGTTTCCCTTTTCCTACAGTCCCGGGTCCTTTAAGCGGGGTGTGAAAAAGCATATGATGAGACCGTCAAGCTGAGTGTCACCATTGTCACACGGTATGTGTAGGTAATGGTGACCCTCTTTTCTGAGACTTTGCCTTCAGCTTACCATCAGGCAAGGCGAAGTTTAATTGACGTGTTCTATATATAAATAAGGTCAATATAAAATGTCAAATATATTGTCCACATGTGGCACTTGTTAATCAAATATATTAGCGTCGGTAGCTTTGGTAAGGAGTCGGCCTCATGATTTACAGGTCCCGAGTTTGAAAACTGGTGAACTGTGATACTTATGTGCTTTTTGACGAAGCGCCCACCAGCGGCGCCTGTAATGAAGATTTAATAATAAGCGTCGGTAGCTTAGTGGTCAGTCAGTCTTACGATTGAAAGACCCCGGTTTCGAATCCTGGTCACTCCTAGCACAAGCAATTTTGCTTAGTTTGAAGGTTTAGAGCGACTATTAGTAATTGCAGTTGCTAATTTTCTGTAAAAAAATGTCAAATAAGAAAATATATAATGCTAATATATAAAGTCAAAGTCAAAAATCATTTATTCTGTATAGACCATTATATCTGCACTTACAAAACGTCAACAAAAAAGGAACATGAATATCAGTTTAGTAAATGGACCACCGGTTCGAAACGCGGCCCCGACCTTAGAAGACTCCGGCAAGAAACTCAGCTGACATTTCTTTTTTTTGGTCTATTTACAAACATACACTTAGTCTACTTAATCTAAATACAATAATTTACTTGAGTGGCATAGTTGAGCGAACAGTTCAACCAAGCTTGTTTATCATCCAAGTATTCTTGGATTTTATAATAGCCTTTCTGGCACAATTTACTTTAATAATATTTTTAAATTTATACACAGGTAAATCCCTAATTTCATTAGGGAGCTTGTTAAAAAACCATAAGAGTTTACTATAACAATACCATATTATAAAACTAGTTTTTGTCCGTAATAAATAGCCTAGTGGTATGGGTAATGGACTGCTGAGACAGAGGTCTCGGGTTCGATCCCAGGTTATACCATGGCACACACCTATGACTTTTCGGAGTTATGTGTGTATTTATCACAGGTTTATAAGTGCCCGGTTAGTGGCAATAGGCTCGCCACCTATTACATTGGGACCTAAACATAAACTGGCGAAATGTGGGTGCTAGCACCTCTGCCTAACCCTTCGAGGATATAGGCGTGAGTTTATGTTATATGTAAATAAAATTAAATTCATCCCACAGGTACATTCGGAGTGGCTGCAATTTATGATTCCTGGATTTCTGGATGTAAGTACTTTGTGAATTTTTTAATATCTCTTTTAGTGTTAGTATTCCCGGGTGGTTCCCGGCAGAGTAGAATTTGGACCACCCCATCTCTTCCCATGCGGTGTCGTACAAGGCGACTAAGGGATAGGGCTGTTTTACATCAAACAGATATATACAGCTCAGACTCAGACACAGATACAAATCTCGAGTCAACAATAGTGCCCGGAAGACGGCAACAAGTTAACCCCCTATTACGTGGGACCAAAAACAATGATTGGTGAAATGTGGGTGTTAATTTACCTCTGCCTAACCCTTCAGGAATAAATGATAGATATTGCCATTCAACGTGGCCATCCTCCCGGTTGACATCGATTGGGAGGAATTCTTTGATGCCTGAACCTGCAGGATTGTATACGTATTTTCCGAATTATTTTTATATTTCAATTTAGATAAATCTTATGTACATTATTTTAGAATGACTTAGCTTACTACCTAAATGACCGCTTAGTGTAATTATTTATTTTGACATCTTAATTTGGGACCCTACACTATTAAATTAATATTTAAATGACAAAACACTAGATGCTAGGTAAATAATTAAATTTAATCATAACTTTGACATTTCTTATTAGGTATATAAATTGTATTTCACTAATTTAATGATTATTTTGCATGGAGGTGTTCATTTTGTTTAGCACGGAAATACTGACATCTAATGTTATGACATTTTCTGTATTAAATTGCAAATTCTTAGCTTCTTATTATCTTCTAATAAACAAATATCGTCATAATATGTGTGACGTTATTGCATGCCAATCTGGCTGGAATATGGTGGAACCTAAATGTATTTACATGTAACCTGTGTACCCATATATCGCAATAAATTAATTTGAATTAGGTAAAACTCAAAACTGAATTAACTATCAAAAATGAGTTCTTAAAAATTGGATTAGACAAGTGTATTCCCATCCAGTAACTTCCAAACGAGTCTTATGGATACTAATTTTCTTTTTTTTTTTCATTTTCAGTTGGCAAACTCTGGGCATCCCGTAAGTATTTTTTTCATATTTAAGTACATAAACTTTTTTAAATATTCTTTTTAACAACCCTAGTGGTATGGGTAATGGACTGCTGAGACGAGGTCTCGAGTACGATCCGTGGTTTTACCATGGCACACACCAATGACTTATCGATGCTTTTCGAAGTTATGTGTGTATTTATCGCAGGTTTATAAGTGCCCGGTTAATGGCAATAGGCTCGCCACCTAAACATAAACCGTCGAATCGTGGGTGCTAGCACATCTGCCTACCCCTTTGGGGATATAGGCGTGAGTTTATGTTATGTTATGTTTATGTAAAAAGAAAATCTGAAGAATTGAGCACCTTCCTCTATTTTGGAGCCGGTTAAAAAGGTTTTTATCGATAACAACCTCTGTGCATTCTCGGGATTGCTGGAAAAAAACTCAACCTTGAGTTAAGCTTGCCTTTGTTCATAATATTTCAGTTATTTGTATAATATGCATTGTACGTATACAATAAAGAATAAATATTAATATAAATACAAAATATCTGATTGCTAACAGATGTATTGGATTTATTGGATTATTATTTTGCCTGCACTTACCTCAATGTATCTCTGCATCACCCTAAGGTTGACTGTTAGATAATGCCTTTGGCATTAAGTCCGCCTTTGTACAAAATTACTGTGCATAAAGTTGAATAAATAAATAAATATTATTTCTTTATTTTTTTCTAGTCGTTCTTGCATCCATCAAGGGCTACTATTGCTTGGACCGTACCTTATACGAAGAAATATTCAACAACCCTGGTATGTACGATAAATCAATTAGTTTAATGTATTATTTTATTATTTGTAGTTTTAAGAAACACATGCCGGTCCTAAAAATGTCAGTTATCGTAACTTTTGGCCCTATCTCCGGGTTTACTTGACCGATTGTGACCAAACTTATGCAAAACTTTAAGTCTGACTAAGATCTTTTTAAAAAATTGCATCGAAATTCGTTCAGTGGTTTTTGCGAAAATCGTAGACAAACAAATAATAAGCATATATATCTGTTTACTTTTTTTAAATATCTTCTAAGACACGATTGCTTTTTGACTTGATTTGTTTCTATTTTCCAGACTCCGTCTGCAGTGATAACTACGGCAGCAAATGGGGATTCAAGGCTGAACTAGAAAGTTCAACCTATTCTAGACCCTATGACTATTTTGTTGCATACGGAGTTGATGATATCTCAACTAAATTCAACGCTTTGCTGAATGCTAACTCAATTTCTAGCCGTGATGATTTTAAAGGTAAGCTCTTCCAATTAGTCCCACCCTCCCCTTTCCTACACAGGACAACACGTGCAGGACTTAGATGTCACCCGCACACGGTGCAGAACATCTGATCAAGAACCAAGCCGTTCGGTGACTCTTTCCTCTGTCGCACCATTAAGACCTGCAATTCATTACCAGCCTCCCTCTTCCCTCTTCCTACAGTGCCGGATCCTTTAAGGTACCCACGGGTACCTTACGGGTAGATTTGATCCGACTAAAACGCACACTGACTATGGGGGCCGGAGGTGGAGGCATCGCGCACCGCTCATTCAGATGTCGCCCATTAAGCAACGGTCAGTGCGGTCACCCATCCAAAAGGCAACCGCGCCTCAGGAGCTTAACCTATTGAACTTTTACCCACGTAAAGTATTTTGTTTCAAAATTATTATTATTTATATTTATTTTTTCACAGGCAATGAGAACATAATCGTTACATCCATATATGAGTGTTTCCAAGATGGACGGTTCACTAGTAAGTGTTTTATTATTATTATTTATTTAGATTTTCTTTATCTTCTTTCTTTTCTTTTTCTTCTAGTATATGAATACTACCTGATTAAAAATAATTCAAGTACGATACGGACTCGCGCACTGTGGGTTCCGTACAAGACTGAATTGATGGACGAATTATTTTTTTATTTTTTTTAAACCACTTAGGTGGCAGACAAGCACACGACCCAGATGGAAAGTGGTTACCGTGGCCAATGGACGTTTGTAACACCAGAGGAGTCACAGTCGCGCTGTCAACCCTGTAATTACAGAGTTTCTGTGCCGTCAGTGTAGAAGACATACATAAACGACAAAATCTTTTTATTGCGTTAAGAAAGAAGTTACATATTTACACATTTGTAAGATGTTGCAGACTTGATTATTTGGTACAAAATTTTAACTTGATCCATCCACACATTCCCAAGAAAAAGGTCTTGATAGACAGACAGACACACAGTCGGACAGCGAAGTGATCGTATAAGAGTTTTTTTTATACAACTTAGGTGGCAAGCACACGGCCCACCTGATGGAAAGTGGTTACCGTGAACTATGAACGTGTGTGACAACAATGGAGTCACTTCCGTGCTGCCGACCTTGTAATAACAGAGATTTTATGTGCCAGTGAGGGCACATAACATAGCACACAAAATCAGGACAAGCCTTTGGTCTTCCCACTGACAGCACAAAAACTCTCCAGTGAGCTCTGGCTACCCTACTCACCACCGGGAACACAACACGAGGTTATTATAGCCGTGGTATTCTGTAGGATGGAGGTACTTTGATATTTTTCTATTTGAAGTACGGAACGCTAAAAAGCAGAATTACGAATGCTCTAGATATACTAAAGTAGTTCAGTTAGTGAGAGTGTTCCCCCTGTAAATGACTGGTCGCTAATTCAAATCCCATCTTGAGCATTCACATTTTACAATCTATATGTTTTTAAATAGTTAGCATAATAATATCTTTAACATAACAAATTGTTAGAAATTGTTACTAACCCAATGAGCCAAAGACGTTTTTATAAAGAAATTTTATTATTATTATTATTGTTTCTCGATTCTATAACTCTCGGGACTATGGAGCCCCGGGCCTTTGGAATGCGTGTGTCGGGCCGAAGCCAAGACGTAGAGGCCCTTTTATGAGAATTGAATATGCTAGGAATACACACACACGTGGCGGATATCATCCCCGAGCGCACAATATGATACACCGGGAGATGGTCCCCGCCAGGTGCAGAGACTATTGCTATGCGGTGTTGTGGCCGCGATGGAAACTAAATTATGGGCTATGGGATTGAGAAATAGATGGACTGGTGAATGGGCTATGGGGGGAGACTAACGGACACCTGCCGTGACAATAAGTCTCAAAATTGTAAAAAGGCAGGTGGTGGCTTGCAAACTCATTGCATGGGCCCCATTAAAATAGCCACATATAGTGCGACAATGGAGCAACATCCGTTGAGCGGCTAAGGTTGTCGAGAGGTGAGTCTTGGGGCGCAAGTTCCCGGTATACCAGTCAGCGTGCCCCCGGCGTTATGACATTTTACACTTCCAACCTGGAGCATAGGTTCTGCTCTTGCAACTGCACTCATGGCCGGCCAATAAAGGCAAGCACACAAGGTGAGGGGGAATAAATCCTAATCCTCGGGAGAATCGGGGTACGTGGTGTCGCCACACATCAACAGCTCGCCACAAACTACCCCTGCGGGGTTATTATTATTATTATTATTAAAAAACAAATAATGTGTTTTTATATTATTTCAGGTGATTATAAGTGGTCAGACAAAGATATCAATTACATTTTCACCAGAGGTACTGTTGAATTGTTTTATTTTTAATTATCTCAAAAACGGAACTTACAAAACGTATGGTAATACTTATCGGTATACCCATAATTATCTGATTCTAAAGAATTGCTGTAGAAGTCAACACAAGATGATGGCGCTCGAATTTGAACAAATTCTTTACGAACTTTTCATGTATTGCGCAGCTTCATTTTTAACTTTAACATAACGTCCTAAGTAGCCCATAAGTCTATCTAAGCAAAGAAAAATATTTTCTTTTAAATAATTCGTGAGTTTAGCACGTATTTAATGTGTCCCTGTATATAATCCGATACTGTCGACCGATAATATCGGACGTGAAAACAAAGCGTCCCGTATTAGCGATCGATAAAAACGCGTCTGGTCTTAACGTTTTCATCGATCGTTAATATAAGGCGTCCGCCTTATAATTGGTTCATTAAACCGGACGCATTTAATATCGGACGAGTTTTTATCGGCCGATATATCGGACTCATATTTGAAATAACGCGTCCGTATTCCTTATATTTTATTGTCGTCCCTGTATATATTATATTTAATGATTTTTTAAAAATATTTGTTTTATATTTTCAGTGATAATCAATGTGGGTGTTATTGGTGGAAGTTACTATCGTTCTCGTAAGTAAATTTGATTGACCGTAATTTCGTCTGTGTGGGTTTAGACCTGCGTTTTAATATTAAAAGATATCATTTTTTGATCGAGCGAGCAACGCGAGCGAGAGACACTGTTTCGACAGATTTTGCTTTTGTCCGTATGTTTGTTTGTTTGTTTCTTAGTTCCGGTCTAGAATGCGCAACACTTAATCGATTTCTCCAAACTATCACGAACAAACATTTCCAATATTACACAAGACCACTGCATACAGGGGTAGTTTCAAGTTCGCGGCTAGCCGGATCTGGAACGACCTGCCACCGCCAATCCGTGCCCTGAAAACATTAAAGTCATTTAGAAATATGTATCGAGTGCATCTATTAAATAAACAACAGCAGAAATGACAAACTCACACTTGGAATGCACGCTAGAAACTGTAGCGGCGGTTGGCGAGGGCGATCCATTGTTCTGCTGCCGTGTGAGATGGCGTGGTCCCGGTGATGACTTCACGCTTTTTTTTGGCTGCGCGTCCGCATGATGACACCTGATCACTCTCACTTACGCATTTCTCGGTTTTTTCTTTACTCACTCACCATAGTCACCAACACTATTATCAGTACCATATTATGCACGGCACTTACGGGCAAATACGTTGCATTGCACTGACTGGCTTACTTGTTGCAAATGAGGTGATATGTGATGTAACATGTATAATCAAAAGTTGTAAATAATGTCTGACGCAACCCAAGCCAAGCTGCAGTGCAGTGACCAATGACAGCGTCGAAGCGGCTGGCATGTTTGCGCGGGATTTTTAAAATGAATGAGCGCGGCGTCAGCGCTGCCTAGCGGCCCCATCTGAAAACCAGCGCTGCGCATACTCTCAGTGTGCGTAGCATTTAATGCTGAGATGGGGCCCTATTTTGGGTTCACACAGTGTGAGATATACTAGGTTAAGGTTAGTTGTAAGTATAGTTCATAAGTATTTAAGTAACACACTGTGAGAAGCAAAATAAAAAAAATCTTTCTTCTTTCTTTCTTTCTTTCTTTCAATATACAATTATATAGTAGTACTAGCTGACGCACCCAGCTTCGCCCATGGGATATTTTGAAAACTCATAATACCACCCGCTGTTCCTCTCCCTTAAGTAGTAGCTTGAAGCACACAGACCTGATAGAAAGTGGTTACCGTGGCATATGGACGTGTGCAACACCAAGGCAGTCACAAACACGTTGCCAAATTTCTGAGATTAGCGTGTTCAAACACACTCTTCTGCATTTTTTTTTATACCTCTTAGGTGGTCGACAATCACTCAGCCCACGTGATGGAAAGTGGATACCGTGGTCTATTATAATATTAATACAGATATGAACATAGATAGATGCAGACAATTATTATTACTAATAATATATGATATTTTCTTGCAGTTGCGGAAATGATCGTAAGAGATTTATTGGAAATTAGCAGCAGTAATGATGATAGAGGTTTTGGTACGTATCAAATTAACAACTATTTTTTCAACTTTTTACATACATATATACATATTATCACACCTTTATCCCCGGAGGGTTAGGCAGAGGTGAATTACCACCAATCATTGTATTCAGTGCGGCGATAAAGGGAGGTAAACCTATTGTCGGATTCCGCGCACTATTGTTGACTCGAGCCAGGCATCTGAGGCTGAGTCTGGGCTGTATATATCTCTGTGATGTTAAACAGCCCTATCCCTTAGTTGCCTTGTACGACACCTAAATTCTACTCTGCCGGGAACCATGGAACTTTTTAAAGACAATAGTTGCTAAATACTGATGAGTGAGTCTTTCCCCAACTCAGTTGTAGTTCGTTTTCCAGTCTAAGATGCGCCTGAACTTCGATATTTTCCTTGAAGTGACTTCCACCTGACCTCCACAACCAATTAGCGATAGCGAAGTTATGTAGGCTCCCACTACACGTAACAACTGTCATAGATATTGGTATAGCATTCGTCTGGTCGGAGGGCAAGTTAAGACGCCAGCCCCAGTTGTCAACATTTATGGCAGTCATTATACAGAGGAGAAACGTGAACTGTCCCATACAAAAGGTCTCAAATTTCGATATTTTCAAATTTTAATTTCGAACTGAAAGCAGTACTGGTAATACCTTAATTACTTTTTTATTACAGACTTTAGCAAATACTATGAACATATAAAAAAGACGGTAAAACCAGTCACTACAAACAACTGGAATGGTGTTATTCAAGAATGTTCTTCCGAGAAATATGATAAAACAGTACAAGAGGAAGTTGAAAATGATGATTCTGAGGAATATGACGCAACATCTGATACAGAGTCTGGTGAGGAATCGAATTCAACTGAAAGAAGAAAAACTAAGTCAACCACTAAAAAAACATCTAGAGGCTCAAATAAGTCTAGAGGATCAAGCAGTTCATCTAGATCATCAGCTACGGCTACTACTAGAGACTCAGATGAGGAAGACTTTAATGATGAAGAAGATTCTCAGTCTGCTACTGCGACGTCTGGATCTACTTCTAGGTCTACTACAGCTAGAAACAAAAAAACTAATCGCAATAATGCCAAGAAGACCAAAGGATCCAAGAATAAACGTAGAAACGACGACAGTTGTGAAGACGATGATGTTTCTGATGATAAAGGAAAGAAAACCGGTAAGAGTAAAGGGAGTAAAAGAAATCAAACTGAAGTATCCAAAAATAGCAAGTCTCGTATTACTAAAGATGAAACTCGAACATCGAAAAGCGAAAAATCTAAAATCAGTAAAACAAAAGGAAAGAAATCTACTAAGCAAACAAAAAAACAGAGGGATGACGATGATAATGATGATGATGACGATGACGAGAACTGTGACGGTGGTGATAAAGGCAAAACAGTACAAAAAGGTGACAAGAATGGTAACAATAAAAATAAAGATAGCAAAAAAGGTGGTAAATCCAAAGGTGGTAAAAATAAACAAAAAGGTACCAGAAAAGATAAGAAAGGTAAAAAGAACAAGAAAGATTCAACAACTAGCTCGTCTACTACAGCATCTAGCACATCCAATGCCCAATCTAGTGGGTCAAACAGTCAGTCATCTAGTACGGCCGCTAGTACCAGTGAACAAAATAACAATGGAAAAACTACACGTGATAATCAATCTGATGACGATAATACCGACCAATCTGATGAAAATGATAAAAATGAAAATTGTGATGACAATGGAGATGATGGTGATAATAATAATAATTATAACAACAGTCGAGATAAGGGCAAGAAGATTAAATCTGGATCTCGTAAGACTGAATCTACTAAAATATCGGAATCTAAAAAATCTAAATCCACCAGTGAAACCAAAGCCTCTTCAACCAGCAATTCAAATAATGAAAACAATGATGATTATGATGATGGTGATGATAATGATGGTGTTGGAAAAAAGGTACGGCGAGGTGGCCAGGTCTCTGGACAAAAAGGTACTGAGGATTGTGATGAAGATGACGGCTATCAGTCAACAGATGATACCAATGTAAATAAATCAGGTGCCAGCTCAAGCTCTAGTAGTGACAGCTCCTCAAGTAATAGTTCTGGATCATCCAGCTCATCTGATAGCGCAGCTAGCTCCACCAGCTCCTCTAGAACTGACGATGATGATGACACCAGTGGCTCAAGCAGCTCTTCAAGCTCAAACAGCAATGGCAAGTCTAGCAATTCCAATGGTTCCACATCAAATGCTAACAGTTCCTCAAATTCAAACAGCTCTAGTGGAAACTCAAACGATAGTAGTTCAAGTAATTCTAGCAATGGATCAGGTAGCAATTCATCAAGCTCTGGCAGTGGATCATCTTTAAGTTCCAATGATGGATCTAATTCTGGTGACGGATCAGATTATGGCGACAGTTCCGGTTCTGATGGATCAAGCTCCAGCGCATCAGGCTCTGATAACCGATCTGGTTCAAGGGCCAGTTATGATAAACGCGAAAGTAGTGAAAGCAGTTCAGCATCAGGCGGAGGTGGCGCGTACAAAGGAACTATGAAGAAAGATGGCTCTGAGACCACAATACAAGGAGCTGAGGCTCACAAGCAGTCTCAAAAACAGAGTGAAAATAAATATGAAAGTGCTAAAAGTGATGAAAATGGGTCCACGTACTCAAGTGGGCAAAGTAGCGCATCATCTAAGAACAGCGCGTCAGCTCAGAAACAAGAAAAACAAGTTAAAAATGACGATGGGTCAGAAATGTCATTTTCGAGCTCACAATACGAGGAAAGCTCCAGTTCAAATTCCAACTCGAGCAGTTATTCTGAGACTGTCTCTAACTCCGATTGAAATTCGGACATAACGAATACTTAACGACTAAAGCAAGCCCAAGGATATTGCAAATATAATTTTAATAAACGAACATTATAAAAATAAACTGTTTTTCATTTAAAATACAAATATTCATATTTCATCCCCTGAGGGTTAGGCAGAGGTGAATTAACACCCACATTTCACCAATCATTAAATGCGGTCCCATGTAATAGGGGGTGAGCCTACTGCCGTCTTCATGGCACTATTGTTGACTGAAGCCATGCATCTGAGTCTGGACTGTATACTCGTATATGTCTAATGTTAAACAGCCCTATCCCTTAGTCGCCTTGTTCGACACCGCATGGGAAGAGATAGGGTGGTCCAAATTCTACTCTGCCAGGATACACGCGGCTAAAATAATATCTATATATTATATATGAATGTTATGTTGGTTTGTATACCCTTCTAAAACTCAAAAAATTCTGTACCGATCGAGCTGAAATTTTAGCATGATATATAATCCGCATCAAGGATTGTTTTTATCTATTTTTTGCATCACTCACATATCCGCGACCGAGAAAAATAATTTTTTTAACGATCAGCTGTTTCACCACCTTTGATTCAATCGAAATCGAAAACAATCTTGTAATTAGATTTAGTAAGTACATGTCGTCAGCGTGCACTAACCCAACCATCGCTAGGCAGCGTCTGCAACCAGCACTTCCCTACCCCGCCCGGGAGCATGTACGGGCCAACCGCACAGTCATTACTTAGCAATAATTGTAGGTCAATAGAGTACGCGTAAACCATATGCACTTTACAGCACATCAGTTCACGTTCGTATCCGATACACGGTCGACGCGTCCTCATTATCAATCATTTAGTCCTAAGTATCAATTAGTCTTAAATATCAATATATCATAATATCACTCAAGCAACTCTATCATTTCTATCACACTCCGATGTCCCATACAGAATACCGCGGTTATAATAACTTCGTGTTGTGTTCCCAGCGGTGAGTACGGTAGCCAGAGCTCACTGGAGAATTTGTGCCGTCAGTGGGAAGACTAAAGGCTTGTCCTGATTTGTCTTCTACTGACGGCACAGAAACTCTGTACTTACAGGGTTGGCAGCGCAACTGTGACTCCTCTGGTGTTACAGACGTCCATAGGCCACGGTAACTACTTTCCATCAGGTGGGCCGTGTGCTTGTCTGCCAATTAAGTGGTATAAAAAAAAAAAAAACCACTTTGTTTTGTTTCTCATTTCGCAACCATTCAATCATGCGCAGCGTGGCAGGGTACAGCTAGTATAATATATAGGCAGGGAATTTACCTCACACATTGCGACCTGAGACGGTGCGCACTGTGCGGTATGAAAGAAACTTCATCCCACGCACACTCAAGCTGTGGAATGACCTCCCTGCTGCGGTTTTCCCAAGCGCCTACAATATGGGGTTCTTCAAGAGGGGCATCAGAAGGTTTCTTCATGGTCGGCAGCGCGAGTGTGACACCCCTGGTGTTGCATACGTCCATAGGCCACGGTAACCGCTTCCCATCAGGTGGGCCGTGTGCTTGTCTGCCAACTAAGTGGTATAAAGAAAAATAATAATATAAAAAAATAACAATAATAGTGAGCAATCTAATGGTCAATAAAAATCTTCTATTTTAGAAATATTTGAATAGGTGCATTATGAAAGTTGTTTTCTAGGATTGGAGTGAGTCAAATGCATTGTAAGTATAAACCCATTTAGGTAACAAACCATTAATTACATAATCATTTTAATATTTCTTATATTAGGAATAGGACTTTTTTGAGGAGGTAGGACACGGCGGTATTTCCGCCCAATAGAGCAGTCCGACTGGGGAAGTACCTCCGCCCTACAGAATACCGCGGTTATAATAACTTCGTGTTGTGTTCCCGGCGGTGAGTAGGGTAGCCAGAGCTCACTGGAGAGTTTTTGTGCTGTCAGTGGGATGACCAAAGGCTTGTCCTGCTTTGTCCTCTACACTGACGGAACAAAATTTCTGTTCTTACAGGGTCGGCAGCACGGATGTGACTCCACTGGTGTTACACACGTTCATAGGTCATGGTAACCACTTTGCATCAGATGGGCCGTGTGCTTGTCTGTCACCTAAGTCGTATAAAAAAAAGGACATGTGTTAGTTATTCATATTCTTTCGGGGCTGCTTTCGCTTCCATCATCATAAATATTAAAGAATATTAATTAGTTGTCTCTAATACGCGATATGGCAAAAAAAATGTTTAAAATTAAAACCCGACTACTGAAAAATCATACTTTAAAAAGTATTAAATAAGAAAATTCATGGATAGCCGTGGTCGTATGCCACTTTTCACTAAAATGTATTGTTTTGTTAGACTAAGTGGCATACGACCACGGCAATCCTTGATATTTTCTTGTATAATACTTTTTATAGCGTGATTTTCAGTAGTCGGGTTTTAGTTTTAAACTTAATTTATTTTACTGAAATTAATATCTATACAAAATAACAAGTAGTTTACTTAAATATCGTTTTTTATGACATCCGGTTAGTGTGACCTGTTTCCTACATTCAATGTCATTATAAGCGGATTCTACTGTACCTCTAATGTATATACACGACCACTTTATAATTATAGTATAGACAGTAATATATACATTATGAACACGTATATTCAAGTTTATATTGGTCAATCAGAATAAGGGGTCCAAACCAGGGTTAAACCACATAATCAAAGTTTGAGTCATAAAATTTAAGTAGGGACACTTTGTCCCTTCAATGCATTGTGGGGGTGCGCTTAGACGCGTCTGGGAATTTACAGAAACACTTCAATACTATTATTAGCTGTAGTTCTGTGAACAGTAGATCTTGCGAACACCCTTTGCAATTTTTTTTGGGTTACCGAAAAGGAATTGCCAAATTATCACTTCCCAAAAAATAATAATTTTATTTGCCAAATTATTACTTAGCAAAAAATCTCGTACTAGATAGATCTTGCGAACATCATTTGCAATATTTTTCGGGTTACCGAAAAGAATTATCAGTTCCCAAAAATTTTTTCGCATAATTTCATTTGCCAAATTATTACTTAGCAAATTATCTCTTCATAAATAATTGTAACACAAACGTTATGTTTGGTTAGTGAACGTTTAAACAATAACTTGTTTACCAACTAATACTTATACCAACTTTTATTTAGTCAAATGTTTCAGTTGGAACAATACATTTTACGCAAAATATAATAAGACTTGGAATCGTTTCTGAGTTAGCTTATCCTTCTAACCTAAGCTATCTGTTTTTTTTTCTACTTTATGTCCATATTTCTACGGGTAAACTTTTTTAGTCTGCAATATTCTACACAGCGCTATCTAGACCCATGGCAAGGATAACTTAACTAGCTTGTGTTAGGTAATCTAGAACGGGGTCGGCCGGGGTGCGAGGGATATGCCTGTCAACCTCACCTTTGGCAACCAAAACGACCCACAGGCGGTGGAGGCGCGATTCTCATGCCACCTGAGCTAGTGGACTGTATTTTGCGAGGGGTGAAGTTAACATGTTTCATATGACACTTTACACAACAAACAAGATAGGTGATCGGGTTGCCGCGGAGGTGGTTTAGGCATTGAATGCAACCCGAGAAATTAGGAGAGGATGCACTAACCTTTACTACGCCACGTGCTGTTTTGTCATTTGCTGGCTGGGCCGTTGCACCGATCTTCTCTTCCCGGCTCAGGAGCCGCTGCCCACATCACCAAATCACTTGAGGGACACACGAGAGGCACAATCCGATCGGTAAAGGTCTATGAAAGCGGTTAAAATCCAACAAACATTATTAATTTCTGAGAGACGCGCGCGCCGCCGGCCATCGTTTATTAGTTCAAAAGCGGAAGTCAATATGCGTCTATTTTGACAATTGAGCGGTGCGAAAACTATTGCTATCTCACTTTAAAAGGTAGCGCGGGAGGGAGATGGGTACAGGAAGCGTGTGTTTCAGTGTCAATGACTTGAATTACTACTATTGAGCAAAAAATGCGGAACAAATCTAAAGTCTAATCTAAATCTAGGTTTGGGAAATAACAACTAAAATATAAACCTAGGTTTGAACTCGTGCCTACTGCTGGTTAGGCAGAGGGCAGAGGCGAACAACCGGGCGCAGATACGATCCGGTTGCGGTTTTAACCCGTACAACACGAGTTATCCCGCGGGAATCGGGAAAAACTTCCTCTACTACTCCTAGAGGCCAATATAAAGGAGGCGCATTCTCAGTCATAAGGACTACCACCGTACCTACAGTAATTGGGTTGGATGGAGTATTCCATTTTTGACGTGACTGCAGCGTGTGCAAATAATCGGTTCTCCAACGATTCCAAAACGATTGGACTAATTTATCTAAAAGAGCGTGACGAGTTAGAAGGTGCATTCTATCGTCATCAACATCTATTGCGGGCAAATATTTTAGAGGAGTCGTATTTAAGAAGTGAGCTGGCGTCAACGCTAATGGCTCTGACGGATCGCTAGATAGAGTCCGACACAGCGGACGCGTGTTCATCACCGCCTCTACTTGAGCGAGTACGGTACTCAACTCCTCGAACGAGAGAATCTGTTCGCCTATGACGCGAAACAGATGCGACTTAAGGCTTTTAATATTCGCTTCCCAATTACCACCAAAATGACTAGCTGCAGGCGTGTTAAAGTACCATTCAATGCGATTTTCGGCTAAGATGTGAGCGAATTCACTTTGGTAGTACTTAGACCATAAGAATATGTGCAATTCCGAAATACTACGTCGGGCCCCTACATAGTTTGTACCGTTGTCCGAATACATGCGCTTAACCGGACCACGACGCGTCAAAAAATCGTTGAAACCTACGATCGGATTTGCGCACTTCAAGGCACAAAAACATTTGTCGAATATCTGCAGAGAGTGCAACAGCGAATAAGCGAAAATTTACAATTATGTCAAATAAATTACCTTGAAGATTTTGACCACAATACAAAATGTCATTAAGCGACACGGAAGTGCTAGTCTTAGTACTGCCATCCAAAACTACGCGGAGTTTAGTAGTAAGCTTATCTTCTCTAATAACTCCGTGGTGCGGGATAATGTACGAAGGCTGGGTCTCGTCAGTGTCCGCAGGCGCAGGTGAGATGTAACCTTTATCTAAATATTCGTTAACAACCTCATCATAGGCTTGCTTTAACTTTGGAGACGCCTGCATCTTTCGTTCTAAACAAAGAAAGCGTCTTTTAGCGGATACACGGGAGTCACCGAGCGAAAAAATATCTCCCTTGAAAGGGAGCGCGACAACATAACGACCCTGCTCATCACGAGTAGTCGTGCGACAATAAATCTCCTCAGCCATCTTGTCATCAGGGCTTAGGATTGGTGGGACATTGACCTCTTCAATTTCCCAAAACTTGCGGATGGTAGACTCCAGTGGCGGCTTGACGGTGCAACAGAACGAGGCAGTCGAGTGACTAAAACTATCTATAGAAGCGGGTGCGGAACCAATTATAACAAAACCAAGAACTGTTTCCAGTGCGTGCGGAGCGGGGTACGTCGGTCCCCCTTGAACCTTACGTGATAACTGGAGGTGCGGGAGAATCGAAGCGCCGATCAATATATCGACGACTCCAGGAACAGCGTAAGTCTCATCTGCTAAAGGCAAGTCTTTAAATTTCGTTAATAAAGACGTGTCAACCGGGACGGTAGGCAACTGTTCAGTTATTTTATCTATAACGAGCGAATCCATGTCAAACCAAATATTATTATTAAAACGAGATCCAAACCTTGTCCTAACGGTGCCCTGAACAGCTGACTGTAAGCCTCCAAAACCCTTCACCACTGAGCGGGTTGAACGCTTATTAACATTGAAACCAAGACGTTGACAACAATCTTGAGTAATAAAATTACTTTGCGAAGCGCCATCTAATAGCGCTCGAACAATGTGCGGTTTACCTAATGCATCGACAACAATAACGCAAGCAGTCGCGAGGACAACAGTAGTGAGCGCAGTACTAGCGGACAACGAACACAAGGTGACGTCATTCGCAGCGGTCACCGGGCGGGCCGGAGCGCGCGCGAGCGCGGGCTGCGGCTGTGGCGCTGGCCGCCGTGTGTCACCGCTCGACGAACCAACTGTGCTCACATTGGATGCGGCATTACTATTTTCAAAATGAAGTAAAGTGTGGTGTCTCGCTGGACATTCGCGACAACTATTGCTACTATTACATAAAACAACGCGGTGTTTAGTACCGAGACAATTAAAACAAAAATTATTAGCGCGAACAAATTTATAACGATCACTAGGCGATAATTTTAGGAAACCCGGACACTTGTACAATTGCGAATGATGAGCATTACACAAAGAGCAAACAGGTGATTGTACATGTGCTGGTGCGGTATTAACATAAGTATGAGTTGACTTCAGTGACTTCGATGACGCATCTATTTTGCGTTCCGAACTAACAACTTTCTTCGCGCCTTCATGTTTCGATGAAGAGCGTTGCAATATTTTTAACTTCTAACTTAGGAATTTTATTGCCGCGGTGATCCGACTTAAATAAACGAATGGTTTCGGAATCTAATTTCTTTAAACCCATATAGAAAAATAAGAAGTCGCAGAGGTCATCGATCTTTAGGTTCTTTACGGCGCGAACAGATGATGCGAAAGTATCTAGAAACTTCTCTGAGTTTTGATCGTTACATGCCGTAATGGATTTCAAATCAAACATCTGATCCAAATATGCGTTAGCTACCGATCTTTTATCCTCATACTTAGCTTTCAAAGTATTTAAAATTAAATTATAATTTTCGGCACTAAACGTAATTCCAGCGCAAACGGTTATAGCTTTACCAGTTAATTTTTCAACGAGATAATGCAATTTTTCGTGATCTGTCAACGAATCGTTCTTATCTATTGTATTCTCAAAACTATCTATAAATAAACACCAATTGCGAATGTTACCATCAAATTCGGGTATTTGAATTGGTGGCAACTTAGGTCGGTCGCGAGTGGGATTGGGTCGGTCAGACGGTTTCTCCAAACTCCTAGCGACGCGTTTGATACGACAATACAAATCGTCAAACGACGACAAGGCCTGATAACTCACTGAGTAATCGGGATTTAAATTTAACTCTAAAACGTTGATGTCATGTACTAAAGATTCGAAATCCGCGCGTAAACTATCCAAGTTTTCTATAGAACACAAGAACGAATCTCTAATAGCCAAATCAGAGGTTTTAAGTGCATTATCACAAATCGATTGTACACGAGAGTAAATCATTTCTCTTTTAGCGTATAAAAGTTTCAATTGAACTTTACTATCGGTACTATCAACCTTTGGGGGCATTTTTACAACTAATATCAAACTAAAGTGCGGTAAACAACAAATGAAATGACTTAATCTTAGCGGTACCTACAGTACAGCGACGCGGCGCGAACGATATCCGTAGGTAGGTAGGTACTTATAACTGCGCGTGCAAGCTTGAACAAAACGCGCATAGCAACAAGATCGTACCTACGCGAGCTAGATCGCTGTCTAGGTTCAACTATTATTTCAGGGATTAAGTACTGCGTAATATCTATTCAAATTAAAATACTTTCGTATGAATTTGAATGAAATGCGAGCGAGGTATAACCACGTATCTACCCACGTAGGTATTAGGTAAATACGATGCGAGCTAGCGGCGAACGGACAACTTAATTGAAACAAATAAAAACAAAAGCCAAATGCGTTAGGTATTACACTGTGCCTATGCACTAGTGTGTCAGGATACCTAAGATCTAAACCTAAATGCCTAGATGCGGGGTTTTCTACTAAAATAACTAGGTATTTAGGTGCGGTGCGTTTATTCCCTGTGGAATAAATAACAAAAGCGAGCTACGACTAAGGATCGATACGATAAGAGAAATGCGAGCGAGGTATATAACCACGTACCTAACCTATGTAGGTATCAGGTAAACACGATGCGAGCCAGCGGCGAACGGACAACCCAGAAATTGAAATAGCCAAATGCGTTAGGTATTACGCTGTGCCTATGCACTAGGGTGTCTAGTATACCTAAGATCTAAACCTAAATGCCTAGATGCGGGGTTTTCTACTAAAATAACTAGGTATTTAGGTGCGGTGCGTTTATTCCCAATAGAATAATAACATAACAAAATGCGAAACTACGACTAAGTATCCGGCTCGACCAGGACCAAAAAGAATGGAGGCGCGATTCTCATGCCACCTGAGCTAGTGGACTGTATTTTGCGAGGGGTGAAGTTAACATGTTTCATATGACACTTTACACAACAAACAAGATAGGTGATCGGGTTGCCGCGGAGGTGGTTTAGGCATTGAATGCAACCCGAGAAATTAGGAGAGGATGCACTAACCTTTACTACGCCACGTGCTGTTTTGTCATTTGCTGGCTGGGCCGTTGCACCGATCTTCTCTTCCCGGCTCAGGAGCCGCTGCCCACATCACCAAATCACTTGAGGGACACACGAGAGGCACAATCCGATCGGTAAAGGTCTATGAAAGCGGTTAAAATCCAACAAACATTATTAATTTCTGAGAGACGCGCGCGCCGCCGGCCATCGTTTATTAGTTCAAAAGCGGAAGTCAATATGCGTCTATTTTGACAATTGAGCGGTGCGAAAACTATTGCTATCTCACTTTAAAAGGTAGCGCGGGAGGGAGATGGGTACAGGAAGCGTGTGTTTCAGTGTCAATGACTTGAATTACTACTATTGAGCAAAAAAATACAAATTCTACCATCGGCGCAACCAGGCGGCGTGCGTTTTAGTCGGTTCGAGTCCGGCATAACCTCTCCCACCGGCTCCGGTAGGGGGTATCCGTGGGCGGATAAACATACTTAGATACTTTTTTTTTGTAAATACATACATATTATACATAGAAACACCCAGACCAATGCAAATGTACATATTCATGCATACAAATATTTGCACTGAGCGGGAATCGAACACGCGCCTCCTGCATAGTAGTCGAACGTTCCACCACTACAGAGGTTTCTTTTTTTTTACGTGCGTAAAATCCCCACGGATACCTCCCCACCGGAGCCGGTGGAAGAGGTTATGTCGGACTCGAACCGACTAAAACGCACGCCGCCTGTGGGTCGCTTTGGTTGCCGAAGGTGAGGTTGACAGGCATATCCCTCGCACCTCAGCCGACCCAGGGCCATCTCTCACTATCTGGCCCTCTTAACACTACAGAGGCTGTCAACTATTTAAAACGTAAGAAATTATTTTATGCAACGTCTTATCACCATACATATTATTGACACTGAGAATTTGACGTTTTGCCAAAAAGGTTTTGCCAAAATTTCACTACCCAAACAAATTAAGGGGAGAGAAAATTAATGGGTACACCCTGCTATCACACTTGTTTCGTTCTTTTAGACAGCAGTCGGGATTTTTAAATTACTAATTCAAATCAGATAAACATTTTCTGAGATTAGCGCGTTCAACCAACTTAACAAACAAACTCTTCATTTTTTACGTACATAGGAGGGTTAGGTTAGAATTAATACCCACATTTCACCAATCATTGAATTCGGTCCCACGTCATAGGGTTAGCCTATTGCCATCTTCTGATCACTATTGTTGACTCTTTGCCTGAGTCCGAGCTGTATATATCTATCTGATGTTAATACAGCCCTTAGTTGGCTTGTACGACACCACATGGGAGGAGATGGGGTGGTCCAAATTCTACTCTTTTTTTTTATACAACTTAGGTGGCAGACAAGCACACGGCCCATCTAATGGAAAGTGGTTACCATGACCTATGAACGTGTGTAACACCAGTGGAGTCACATCCGTGCTGCCGACCCTGTAAGAACAGAGATTTTGTGCCGGGAACCACGCGGCTATGCGCATCATTTTTTAAGGGGTTTTTTTTTTTTTAAATATTTATTTACGGAGCTTAGCCACAACATGACTATGTCGCTCCATCATAGCCATTTTGTATACAGTACCAGTAATTTTATATATATTAATACATTATACAGCTGTCACATAATCATGATATAACAGATACATGTCTTGAGCTGCATCCGAAAGAGGTCTCGCAAGGACGCTATTGCATCCTCCGATATCCATTACGTTAGTTTGCGTTAGGTCTGCTCTCCGCTGTTGGTTCCGAACACATTCCAACAGAATATCGACGGTTGAAAGGCTAAAGGCCGTAAGCGACAAGAACAGTTGATGCGCAAATTACACTGTGTTGTAAAGAGTGTTTCATGTGCTTTAAGGCCTTTTTTTGTATGAAATTTCGATGTCGCTTGTACCTTTTTGCTTTTCAACCGTCGATATGTTGTTTAAGGGGTTGATATCAGCTTTTCAGTCAAACTGTGAGGCGTCTGAACTTCGATATTATCCGTGAAGCGACTGGCATCTGACCTCCACAGCAAATTGGCGATAGATAAGCGGAGATAAAGTAGATACAATAAATAATTAAAATAATAATCACGTGACTAAAACTAGATAATACTGAAGGATTTCTACCAGCGTACCGATTAGAAAGATTATTATCTATTAATATTTCTTTTAATTAGATAATAATGGCACCCGATATATATACAGTATGATGTTGACGCTGAAGCGACAGTTAAAGAGTCAGTCTTTTTATCGAGAGGTCACAGGTTCAAAACTTTACCATCACATTACGAACGTAAACCTAACACAGGCTTATTAGATCAGCTGGAGGGGTAACATATTACATTTATGTATAAACTCACGCCTATATACCCGAAGGGGTAGGTAGAAGTGCTAGCACCCATATTTCGCCAATTTATGTTTAATTCCAAATGTAATAGGTGGTGAGCCTATTGCCATTAACCGGGCACTTATGAAACTGCGATAACGGGCGGGAGGGGTAACGGGAATTTCGGTTTCCTCTCATATTTTTTATGGAAAAAAGCAATGCACATTGACCACTTAAACTTCTCTCTCGAGGTAAGGAGGTAAGACTGAAGTTGTTCTGACAAAAATCGTTTAAGCTGCATCAAAAGGATGAGATTGGATTCGTTAAAACTCGGCCCCGGCTGTCAATAGCCGTTAGGTCAAGATGAAGGCCTGTACGGGCGACCTGAACAGCTCTGTCATTGGTTGAAAGAAAGAAAGAAAGAAAGAAAGAAAATACGTTTATTAAACACACACAAAAAGGGTTGGCCACTGACCACATCTCAGGCGAGAAAGTCGGATGGTAGACGCTCCTGAAATATCTTATTTAGGCCAACCCCAGACTCCGTGGTGAAGGTCTCAGAGGAGGTAGGTCACAGCGGTATTTCCGCCCAATTGAGCTATCCGACTGGGGAAGTACATCCACCCTACAGAATACCGCGGTCATAATAACTTCGTGTTGTGTACCCAGCGGTGACTAGGGTAGCCAGAGCTCACTGGAGAATTTGTGCTGTCAGTGGGAAGACTAAATGCACAGAAAATCTGTAATTACAGGGTTGACGGCGCGATTGTGACTCCTCCGGTGTTACAAACGTCTATAGGCCACGGTAACTACTTTCCATCAGGTGGGCCGTGTGCTTGTCTGCCACCTAAGTGGTATAATAAAAAAACTCTTCTCATCTAAACTACAAATCCCGATATTTTTCATTTTTTTTTTTTGTTGCCTCTGCCATCATTTTTAGTTATGAAAAACACTTACGGTGTGTTTTGTTTGTTTTTTTAGTGTTGTTTGCAATCGATCTGCTTATACACAACATGGATAGCTGTAATTGGTCATTGTTTAGTAATTTTTAGTAATTAATTACTGGTATAAACTTTTGTAAACGACTGTTATATCCCAAATATAAAAAAGGATGGTATTTAAACGAATATCAAAAAGAGTACATTTTGTATGACAAAATAATCCAAATTCACATCAAAAATACTGATTGAGCACCAACAAACTACTGCAAGTAAGTAGTTAGTTAGCAACCAACCAACCAACCAATTATAAAAAAAATTACCACAAAGACATAAGGTCGCTTCGCTCCCGCCTTAGTCTTCTAACCTAACCTATCCATTTCGGGGTGGGTGGTGATCATTCTGAACTTAATTAGATGCACAATCAGTATTTTTACTGAACGCGAAAATATTATCTTATAATAAATAAATAAATAAACTCTCGCAAGAATGATGACTTTTATCAATACCAATTAGTTTCAACAAGCACACGGTCTAAATAATAGAAAGTGGTTACCAAGGCCTATGGACGTGTGCAATAACTGGGCGTCACACTTTTACGTTTACTGGTGGTAGAAACTTGGTGGCACAAATTTGTCTCAAGTTTCGACCGGGTAGGTACCACCGTGCACTATTGCGAAAAACCCTCCATAGCAATTCAATCTCGGTTGGATTGTGTTCAGGGGTCAGCATGTGCATAGCCGGGCAGAGGTGGTGGTTGTCGCAGCACTAGTGGGACCAGTGGGTCTTGGCGTAATCTAGTGGGGATGGCGCGGGGCGATGCGCCGAACAGGGAGACCTGTAGAAACGGTGGTGCCGCTGGCCGCCCGCGGTATAGTACAGGGGCCCAACTGGGGTTAACCACCTTGGGAGGCTGCCTCACCAGGCCGCGCATAATCCCGATATGGTTCGTCGTGCCGGTTGGTGACCGGATTTGGGAGCCCGGCGACCATACTCGGGGGGGTACGGGGGCCCTTCCGTTCGGCGCGTCGGCTCTCGCCATGCCTCACATTCATAGATGAAACCAATATCCCGCGCTTTGTCACACGGTGCTGCGGCGGCAATCACTTCTTTTTTCACGCCTTCTCCCACCCAAACTCATGGCAGCGCAATTCACAGAAAAAGGCAACACAGCGGCTCGTCACACTCCCAAAAGCTTGCTATTTGAGGTGGAGTCCACTAACATCTGTGGGCTCCATGCAAACCTCAACGCCGTCCACCAACACCTAGAGACGGCGAAACCTGCCATGTTTTTTCTAACGGAGACGCAAATACACCGCCCTGACGACACGACCTACTTGCTCTACCCTGGCTATGTTCTTGAGGAAAGTTTTCGTGCAAAAGCCGGGGTGTGCGTGTTTGTTAGGGCGGATGTTTGCTGTCGCCGTTTGCGCTGCCTAGAGGACCCATCCTTCTCCGTCCTTTGGGTACACGTAGACCATGGCCCTACGAGTCAGATCTATGTGTGCCTCTACCGTTCCCATACAGGAGATGCTGAGACAACTCGACTCTTTGAATATCTGAGTCAGGCGGCAGATGATGCGCAGGAGCGATTTCCGAATGCCGAAATGGTATTTTTGGGGGATTTTAACGCCCACCACGAGATCTGGTTGAGCTCCTCCAAAACAGACCATGCGGGAAGAGCCGCCCACGCATTTGCTCTGGCGCACGGCCTGACCCAATTGGTGCACGAGGTCACTAGGATACCAAGAAGGTCGGGCCAAGCACCTTCTCTGCTAGACCTTCTGCTGACGAGTGATCCGGACCGGTACAGTGTATCGGTGCGAGCCGCGTTAGGCAACTCTGACCACTGCCTGGTCTGTTCCACGGTGCCTATTATGGCGCCTCCACGACCAGTGCGGGGGAAGCGGCGTCTCTGGCACTACTCGTCAGCGGACTGGGATGGACTTCGTGACTATTTTGCGTCCATCCCGTGGGTTGAGCGCTGCTTTGAAGGTAAGAACCCATCGGATTGTGCTACTGCTGTCGCCGGTGAGATCGGTCTGGGTATGGAATACTATATCTCATACACCGATGTCACCGGTGACCGCGGGGTGCGCCCTTGGTTCGGGCGCGAGTGCGCGGAAGCTGTTGAACAAAAACAGTCTGCGTACCGCGCTTGGGTAAGGGCGCGCGCCACGCGCCATCCCAATCTGGGCCACTTCAAGGCGGCGTACAACAGAGCCACAAAGGTCTGTAGAAGGGCCTATGTCAGAGCGGATGCCCTGCGCATAGCGCGGCTTGGTCAAGAGCTAGTGATGCATCCCACGGGAAGCCGTGGCTACTGGCGACTGGCTAAAGCCGTGCAAGCCAACTTCTGTCAGCCTTCGCTGCCTCCGCTGCGTAACCCTGATGGATCCCTGGCCCATGAGCCGCAAGAGAAGGCAAATCTGCTGGCTAATTTCTTTGCGGCCAACTCCCGAATCGATGATTGTGGTACCCAGCCACCAACACTACCCGACAGTGACCACGCGATGCCTGATATCCATATCAGGCAACGCGATGTCCGTGCAGTGCTGCAATCACTCGATGTCCGGAAAGCCAGTGGTCCGGATGGAATTCCAGCGGTAGTTTTGAAAAAATGTGCAGCGGAGTTGTCTCCAATGCTTACGCGCCTGTACCGGCTATCCTACAGTTCGGGTACAGTGCCTTTGCCTTGGAAAGAGGCGAATGTTCAGCCGATTCCCAAGAAGGGGGATCGCTCGGAGCCAGCCAACTATCGACCCATAGCCGTCACCTCAGTGCTGTGCAAAGTGTTCGAGCACATAATTAACAAACAGCTCATGCGGCACCTAGAGGATCACTCCTTAATTAATGACCGGCAATATGGCTTCAGACCGAAACGGTCAACGGGTGATCTTCTAGCATACGTTACCCATCTTTGGGGTGAGGCTATGGACAAGCACGGCGAGTCACTGGCAATTAGTCTTGACATCGCCAAAGCTTTCGATAGAGTCTGGCACAAATCGCTTCTTTCTAAGCTACCTGCCTTTGGTCTGCCTTCTGGGCTGTGCAACTGGGTTGCTAGCTTCCTGCAGGGGCGCCGTATTCGCGTCCTTTGTGACGGACGAGCTTCGGAGTTTCTGCAGGTTAATGCTGGCGTGCCCCAGGGGTCCGTCTTATCACCCACTCTCTTTCTTCTGCATATCAACGACATGCTGTCTACCGGCAATGTTCATTGTTATGCAGACGATAGCACTTTACATGGGAGTTATCATGGACATCCAGCGGCCAAGCAGTCAGATATCGCAGAGAAAAGGCAGCTTCTTGTCACTGAGCTTGACGGGGTCCTGAATCACATTTCTCAATGGGGCTCTGAGAACCTGGTTGAGTTCAATGCCAAGAAGACGCAGGCATGTGCGTTTACAGCAAAAGTATCTTCTTTCCTTCCCCTCCCCACTCTTCAGAGCACGCCACTGCCGCTGCAGGACAATCTCAATATCCTAGGTATGGATGTTCGCTGCAACCTGAATAACAAAAACTACATCGAAAGCATCATCAAAACAGCCTCACGAAAACTCGGAGTCCTGAACAGAGTGAGACGATTTTTCACGCCGGAGCAGCGGTGTCTTCTATAAAAGACACAAATTCGCTCCTGTGTGGAGTACTGCTCGCATCTCTGGGATGGTTCAGCAAAGTACTTACTAGATGCTCTCGACAGGTTGCAGCGACGTGCGATCCGCATCATTGGGAATCCCGAGATCACGAACACCCTAGAACCTTTACAGCTGCGTAGAGATGTTGCGTCCATGGCTGTATTTTACCGTCTGTACCATGGGGAGTGTTCTGATGAGCTCTTCCAATTAGTCCCACCCTCCCCTTTCCTACACAGGACAACGCGTGCAGGTCTTAGATGTCATCCGCACACGGTGCAAAACATCCGATCAAGAACCAAGCGGTTCGGAGACTCTTTCCTCTGTCGCACCATTAAGGCCTGGAATTCATTACCAGCTCACGTGTTTCCTTCTTCCTACAGTCCCGGGTCCTTTAAGCGGGGCGTGAAAAAGCATATGATAAGGCCGTCAAGCTGAGTGTCACCATTGTCACACGGTATGTGTATGTAATGGTGACCCTCTTTTCTGGGATTTTGCCTTCAGCTTACCATCAGGCAAGGCGAAGTCCAATTGACGTGTCCTATATAAAAAAAAAAAAAAAAAAACAATCTTGCTGCTGACCCTGTAGGAAAGGACCCTATTTGTCACTTGGAAAAACCCCAGCAGGGAGTTTGAGACACACAATCAGAGAATCAAAGAATCAAAGAATCAATTTCATTTATTCAGTTTAGGCACATAAAGAGAACATATGAACGTCAAAATTTTACAATTATGTATGTCAAGAAATAATATTAAATAATGTAAAAATAAAACATTGGAAAATGATTCTTTCACTGGTTCGGTAGATTAGTTCTACTGAGAAGATACCAGCAAGAAACTCAGAGAACTACATTAGAACTAGATTATTTTTCTTTTTTAAATTTGTTTTGGTTTACAATTTATTTTGTGCGAGCAAGCAAGAGACTTATGTTGACCACGCATTAACATCATTAAGGTACTCATCCACTTTATAGTAACCTTTAATACAAACAAACGATTGATTAATTATATGTGTTCATAACATAACATAAACTCACGCCTATATCCCCGAAGAGGTAGGCAGAGGTGCTAGCACCCACATTTCGCCATTTATGTTTAGGTCCCTATGTAATAGGTGGCGAGCCCATTGCCATTAATCGGGCATTTATAAACCTGCGATAAACACACACATGACTTTGAAAAGCATCGAATAGTTATTGGTGTGTAAAACCTGGGATCGAACCAGAGACCTCGTCTCAGTACTCCATTACCCATACCACTAGGCTACATACCTATACTACTATGTGCGTGTGTTCACCCTGTATATAATACTATTTAAACAGTAGCATTATTTTTTGGAACTCAGTCACGTCAGTATAATGCTGAAGATAACCGCCGTGGTCTTAGTTCTCCAAGCTGTGTGGGCAGCAGGTAGGTGACGGCCCCGTGACAACACCCAGTGATACCACTGGTAGTGTCGAGGGTAACTCATAACTCATTTATTCATAAGAATATTACACGTCACATAAATATATATCAGCACATATTTTGTCGATAATTACACATCTCACTAACAGATTTAAGCTATCGATCATAATTTAAACTACAACAAGAAATAAAATTGTGGTTTACAGTGAAATGATTAAAATGTTAGCAATTTATACTAATTACATATACGTAATTAACACTTACAGCCTGTGTCACAATTTAAAAAATGTCAGGTTTCGGGTCAAAAGATTCCATTTCCAACAAATCATTTTTTTTATACCACTTACGTGGCAGACAAGTCCACGGTCCACCTGATGGAAAGTGGTTACCGTGGCTTATGGACGTGTGTAAAACCAGAGAAGCCACACTCGCGCTGCTGACCCTGTAAGCGCAGAGTTTCTGTGCCGTCAGTGTGGAGGACAAAGCAGGACAAGCCTTTAGTCATCCCACTGACAGCACAAATTCTCCAGTGAGCTCTGGCTACCCTACTCACCGCTGGGAATACAACATGAAGTTATTATAACCGCGGTATTCTGTAGGGCGGAGGTACTTCCCCAGTCAAACTGCTCAGTGTCCTACCTCCTCAAATTATATTCTATCCTCATAACACCACGACTAGTTTTAAGGTTATTATTCAATCGCCGTGACACCACTGGTAGTGTCATGGGTATTTTTCATAGTTGTAAAGTAATTTACATTAAAAGTTCGTAGATTAAGTTAAGATGGTCATTCTCAAAAAAATAAGTTTAAAACTAAAACCCGACTACTGAAAAATCACGCTCTAAAAAATATCAAACAAGAAAATATCAAGGATAGCCGTGGTCGTATGCCACTTTTCACTAGAATGTATTGCTTTGTTAGACTAAGTGGCCTAAATTGCTTGTGGAGTGGGTTTACGTCGGTAATGTAATGGTCGGGATTCAAACCCGCTCGATTGTAAATCTGGTATCTTTTTTTTTTTTTTACGTGCGCAAAATCCCCACGGATCCCTCCCCACCGGAGCCGGTGGAGGAGGTTATGTCGGACTCGAACCGACTAAAACGCACGCCGCCTGTGGGTCGTTTTGGTTGCCGAAGGTGAGGTTGACAGGCATACCCCTCGCACCCCGGCCGGATCTGATATCTTAACCATTGCTACTTATAAAGCTTGTTGTTTAGAACTTGAACAAACCTATTACATAACATAACATAAACTCACGCCTATATCCCCGAAGGGGTAAGCAGAGGTGCTAACACCCACATTTCGCCAGTTTATATTTAGGTCCCAATGTAATAGGTGGCGAGCCTATTGTCATTAACCTGGCGCTTATAAACCTGCGATAAATACACACATAACTTCGAAAAGCATCGAAAAATCATTGGTGTGTGCCATGGTAAGCCTGGCATAGAACCCGAGACCTCGTCTCAGCAGTCCATTACCCATACCACTAGGCTACCGCGGTACAAACCTATTAAAAGTTATTATTACCAACATTCGTTCACATCTGTAAATCCCTGCAGAGGAAGACAGAGGAGTATAACATCCCTATTTCGCTATTTATGATTTTCGGAGCTACGTTTTTTTTTAAACAACCTATGTTTCAGACAAGCACACGACACACCTGATGGAAAGTGGTTACCGCGACGTATAAACGTGTGTAACACCAATCTTATATCTCTATATCTTTTTATAAATTCATGTCGCATGTCCTCCACATAGGAGCCAGTTGAAAACCAGCGTCAGGTACATGTGCCTGGCACCATGCTGAACTGGCTCCTTTTTTGGTGCAAGGCGAAGAACATCCAGATGTGTCTGTAATTAACATATGTGTGTGTGTTGATATGTAATTATTTGTGTAATCGGTGTTGCACTGAAATAAAAGGATTCCTCTGCTTTCTTTCTTTGCTACCGACCCTGTAAGAAAGGAGAGCTTCTGAGCCGTCTTCCCACTGACCACACAAAAATCTCTCTAATGAGCTCTGGCTATGGCTACCCTACTCACCGAAAACACAACATGAGGTTATTATAGCCATGGCATTCTGTAGGGTCCGAATGCTTAATTGGAACGGAAATACCATTGTGTCCTGTATCTCCTGTTAACGTTACCAGGTAACCAGGTTGTTTCCTTCCTTCCTTCTTCCTACAGTCCCGGCGCCTTTAAGTGAGGTGTGAAAAAGCATCTGATATGATCTGATGAGGCCACCAAGCTAATTATTTATCCACCTCTGCATCAATCGAAGTATATTTATTTTATTTCTTGATGGGGTAGATACGACACCTATGACAGATTTTTGCATAAACCTTTTTCGTTTTCTATAGTTCACTTACAAAAACTTTTTTGTTATATTATTTTAGTATTACCTACTGTGAATGATGCCAAAGTCTGGTACAGATAAGTGTTGAGATGGAAGTGATACCAATATGTGCGTTAACTCATGTTATATGTATACAATATTGTCACAGTTTGTATGTTAAACAATAAATTATTATTATTATTATTATTATTAAGCTGAGTGCCACCATTGTAACATTACTAAGTGTCTTTAATAGTGACCCCCTTTCCTTAGACTTTGCCTTTAGCTTACCATCAGGTGAGGTGAAGTCTAGTTGGCGTCCTACATAAAACAAGAAAAAAAAGCAGATATTTGGGCTGTTTATTTACTGTCGAACAGATTTTCGTAATTGCACAATTATGACGCATTTAAAATTGTTTAAGTCTCTCTTATCATAAATACCTAAGCAGTGTCCTGATAGTATATTAATTTATACTGTCAAGATAGTAAAAAATAAATCAATCATGTTATTTTATATGAAGCGAGCACTATCTCTTCCCGATTAAGTTGATAAAGGCTGAAAAATTCAAATATAATTATGACAATGCAGTTCCTTAATAATTGAAGCGAGTGAGTCTCCATTTCTACAAAGTGGCCACTGTGGCCTATGGACGTGTGCAAAACCAAGAGAGTGACACTCGCGCTGCCAACCCTACAAGCATTGAGAGATTCTGTGCCGTCAGTGTAAAAGACAAAGCAGGACAAGCTTTTTTATCTTACCACTGACGGCACAAAACCCCTCCAGTGTAAATAAGAAGTTACGTATCGTTTATTTTTTACATAACATAGCATAACATAAACTCACGCCTATATCCCCGAAGGGGTAGGCAGAGGTGCTAGCACCCACATTTCACCAGTTTATGTTTAGGTCTCAATGTAATAGGTGGCGAGCCTTTTGCCATTAACCGGGCTCTTATAAACCTGCGATAAATACACATATAACTTCGCAACTTTTTAAAGTATATTAGAAAAATGAGTGCTCGCAAGGTCTTTTGTTCACAGAAGTACTAGCTATCTACTTAAAAAAACTGCAACTGAATAGCCCCCCCCCCCCCATCTCTTCCCGCGGGTATCGTAGAAGTCAACTAGGGGATATAGCTGTTTTCCATCCTACAGTAAACATACAGCAAGCAAATTCGTTCTTCCTACAGTCCCGGGTCCTTTAAGCGAGGCGTGAAAAAACATCTGATGAAGCCACCAAGCTGAGTGTCACCATTGTAACATTACTTAATGTCTGTAATGGTGACTTTGCTTTTAGCTTACCATCAGGCGAGGTGCAGTCAAGTTAGAGTGTCCTAGATAAAAAAAAAGCCATGGTATAGGACCCGCTTGATTACAATAGGCATGCCCTCTATTAATTGGAACCGAAAACCATGGTGTCATTTAGGCTCCTAATACAACTCTACCTAGCCCTACAGATCAACTACAGTCAACAATAGTGCCCGGAAGAAGGCAATAGGCTCACCCCCAATTATGTGGGACGGAATTAATTGATTGATGAAATGTGGGTGTTAATTTACCTCTGCCTAACCCTCCCGGGATAAAGGCGTGATTGTTTGTATATGTGTATGTATGTATGCCTCATGATTACTGTTTTTCAGCCATCCCCACCGACCCAGTGCTTGGCGTATATTCGAAAGGTCTTCGATTCGACTACCTGGAGACGGATAATGGGGAGCTCCGTCTTGTCGACAACTGGATCAAACTGAGTGACTATGATGCCAGCGCAAGATATAATCCTGATGAATCTAACAGATATCATCTTTTTACCAGGTGAGCAGATATCAGCATTTCTTTATCATGATATTGTGGGTCCCTAAAAGGAAGACGCTTAAAGGTCCCTGAAGATAGGGTCTTCTAAGTGGTATACCATGGTGTGTACAGAGGGTCGAAAGAGGCCCTGGTTCAAGGTTATCAGGGTTAGTAGGTGTGACGGCAGTCGTTTCTGGAAAACCACGTTAATAAATCTAAAAGACAACATCTGTGAGCGAGTCTTCATTTTTCTTTTCGATTTATTATTTTGCAATAGCTGTTGGAGAGTGCCCGCACTCTTTGAATTCTGATCCAGATTTCGTGATCTATGGGAACCTATTTCTAGAATAACAAGTAACCAAGTGTTATACAAATCGCGAGCGTGAACTCGGGGCTGTACACTCTCATCGAGAGTTCGGCGTGGGAGACGCCGAGACGGGAGCTGGTGGCGGCCCTGGGAGTGAGAGTTCTCACACTCGCCACCATGCTTGCGGCGATGGTTCGCTGAGGGGATGCGTGGGGGGCCGGCGCCTCCTTCTACAAGCATGTTATGCTCGTGCAGGAGGAGGCGGGTTGGGAGTGGCAGCTGGAGCAAAGGAGGATCGCAGGCGAAGCTGCCCGCGTACTGAGGTAATTCGAGCGTTGGAGGTCGATAAATCCTCCGCCCCCCATGAGCGCAGGCCTGGGGGTGACGGGTGGAGCCGCCTGTCATCCTGGCAGAAGCAGGCCGCGTCGGTGGTGCGCCTTGCGCGCCTACCCGTTTCCGTGTTTCAGTCGGTTCGAGTCCGACATAACCTCTCCCACTGGCTCCGGTGGAGGGAAAATCCGTGGGGATTTTTCGCATGTATAAAATAAAGGGGGATGGGAGCTTTTTTTTTCTTTTTATACCACTTAGTTGGCAGACAAGCACACGGCCCATCTGATGGAAAGTGGTTACCGTGGCCTATGGACGTTTGTAACACCAGAGGAGTCACAGTCGCGCTGCCAACACTGTAAGTACAGTTTCTGTGCCGTCAGTAGAAGATAAAGCAGGACAAGCCTTTAGTCTTCACAATGACAGCACAAATTTTCCAGTGAGCTCTGGCTACCCTACTCACCGCTGGGAACACAACACGAAGCTATTATAGCCGCGGTATTCTGTAGGGCTTGCGCGAGCTTGGGTGAGTAGGGTAGCCAGAGCTCACTGGAGAGTTTTGTGCTGTCATTGGGAAGACCAAAGGCTTGTCCTGCACTGACGGCACAGAAACTCTGTTCTTACAAGGTCGGCAGCATGTATGTGGTACTCCTGGTGTTGCTCACGTCCATAGGCTACAGCAACCTCTTTACATCAGATGGATTGTGTGCTTGTCTGCCAGATACACTGATGTCATAAACTTATTTTTCTTCCAGGGCTAACCCCTCAAGAAGTCAACCCCTAGTCCCTCACAATGCGGACACCGTGAGGAATTCCAACTACGACTCCAGGAGACGGACTGTCATCCTGATGCACGGATTCGCTGGTTCAGCCACTTCCAGTTTCAATACCAACTTGGTACCAGGTGAGTAATAGCACAGTTTAAGTACGAGGGATATAGTTGGTGTGCGAGGTATATAGTTGGTGTGCGAGGCGTATAATTGGTGTGCGAGGAATATAGTCGGTGTGCGAGAGATATAGTTGGTGCGAGGGTCCGGCCGGGGTGCGAGGGATATGCCTGTCAACCTCACCTTCCGCAACCAAAACGACCCACAGGCGGCGTACGTTTTAGTCGGTTCGTGTCCGACATAACCTCCTCCACTGGCTCCGGTGGGGAGGTATCCGTGGGGATTTTGCGCAAGTAAAAAAAAAAAAAAGTTGGTGCGAGGGATATAGTTGGTGTGCGAGGGATATAGTTGGTGTGCGAGGGATATAGTTGGTGTGCGAGGGATATAGTTGGTGTGCGAGGGATATAGTTGGTGTGCGAGGGATATAGTTGGTGTGCGAGGGATATAGTTGGTGTGCGAGGGATATAGTTGGTGTGCGAGGGATATAGTTGGTGTGCGAGGGATATAGTTGGTGCGAGGGATATATAGGTAGTTGATGCGAGAGAAATAGTCGGTGTGCGAGGGATATAGTCGGGGAGCGTTGGATATAGTCGATGCGAGAGAAATAATCGGGGTGCGAGGAAGATAGTCGGTGCGAGAGAAATAATCGGGGTGCAAGGGATACAGTTGGTGCAAGTGAAATAATCGGGGTGCGAGGAATTTAGTCGGTGTGAGAGAAATAGTTGGGGTGCGAGAGATAAAGTAGGGGTGTGGGAGATACAGTCAGAGTGCGAGGGATACTGCCGATTCTATAGCTATATTTTAACTAGTATTACTAGTAGTAAACAGTAAACTAGTAAACATCTTTCTCCAGATTTCTTGGCTGGAGATGACTGCAATGTGATCGTGTTGGACTGGAGTGCTGGATCCTCGTGGGGCCCTCGTGCGAAGGAAGCTGGTGAGTAGAAAATCCAGTGAAGTCATACTTCTTCAATTTTCTTACTGCCGACCCTAAAGGGACCTTCTAACGCCCTCTTGAAGAACCCCATATTGTAGTCGCTTTGAAAAGCCACAAATTTTTGTTATACCACTTAGGTGGCATACAAGCACACAGCCTACCTGTTGGGAAGTGGTTATCGTAGCCTAAGGAAGTATGCATCACATTCAAGTTGTCGAGCCTGAAGAAATCTTCTAATGCCTCTCTTTAAGCTTCAGCGTGTGTGGAATGAAGTTTTTTTCCTACCGCACAGTACGCACAGTTTCTGCTCGTAACGTTTGAGGGGGAATTCCCTGCCTGTGGCGAGCGCTGTGATGATAGAATATAGCTATGGGCACCATTTCAAACAGTTTTTTTCAACATATATTATTGTACTAGACAGTAAGATATACCCTGACCATGCTAAATATCCCATGAATTATTACAAAAGTAATTCCTAATGCTTTTGACCATGTAAATCGACAATAATTAGGATTTCTTCTTTGCAGGTCAAGCTGGTGGTCGTTTCGCCAACTGGCTCATGAGTATCACAGGTTCGAGACCCGACCAATTCACTATTGTGGGCTACAGTGTTGGAGGTAAGTTTTCTTTTATACAACTTTGGTGGCAAACCTTGATGGAAAACAGTTACTGTAACCTATGAACTTGTGTAACTGACCCTGTAAGAACAGAGTTTCCATGCCGTCAGTGCAGAAGACACAATCAGGATAAGCCTTTTGTCTTCCCACTGATAGCACAAAAATCTTTCCAGTGAGCTCTGGTTACCCTACTCACCGACGGACACATAACACGAGGTTTATTATAGCCGTGATATTCTGTAGGGGGGCGGCCATCTTGTGGGATATTGCCGCCCCCTCCCCTTTGTTGAATTGTCGGACAGCTCAATTGGGACGGAGGGTCCTACCTCTTGCAACCTTTTCTTAAAGAGTATTAGTAACCGAAGTACCAGCTAGTACTAGCTTCTGATGGGAGTGGGTTCACGTCTATAGGTCTCAAACTGGGATCCTCTCGATGGTAAGGCCGACTTAAATATTAAGCTATAAGTTGGATTTGGTTTTATTTTTCATGTTTCTGCTAATGTCCGACTGCAACAGGTACCTTTTTTTTACGCGCAAAATCCCCACGAATACCTCTTCCACCAGCTCCGTTGGGGAGGTAGGAGTCGATGGAGGAGGTTATGTCGGACCCGAACCGACTAAAACGCACGCCGCCTGTGGGTCGTTTTGGTTGCCGAAGGTGAGGTTGACAGGCATATCTCTCGCACACCGGCCGACCCAGGGCCATCTCTCACGATCTGGCCCTCTTCTCGGGTATGGGGACTACAGAGTCCCCAACTCATCTCCGGAAAAGGGGAAGGCGCGCCAGTCGCGCCACTGCCGCGGCCTGCTTCTGCCAGGGTGACAGGCGGCTCCACCTGTCACCCCCAGGCCTGCGCTCATGGGGGGTGGAGGTCGTTCATCGACCTTCGACGCCCGAATTGCCATCGTACGCGGGCAGTTTGGCTTGCGATCCTTCGTCACTCCCGCTGCCGCTCCCGCCCCGACTGCAACAGGTACCTAAGTCAGCCCTGCCCTCCCTCGTATTAATGAATAACGTGAATAAAATCCTCCAAATCAATGCCTGAATTCGTCTCGGACTAAAACGATGTTTTTTTTTAGGTCACGGAGCTGGTTTCATTGGTAGAACTATGAATGGAAACGTAGGATACATTATTGGTAAGTAGTATTTTATTGCCTCGTGGTCCCCGGCAGAGTATAATTTGGATCATCCCATCTATTCCCATGCGGTGTCGTACAAGGCGACTAAGGGATAAGGCTGTTTACCATCAGACAGATATATACAGCCCAGACTCAGCCTCAGATGCATGGCTTGAGTCAACAATAGTGCCCGAAAGACGCGAATCATTCTATAATGAACAGACCATAGTGGATGTTCTTTGACAAATGATATTGTGTAATAATATCAAATGAATTACAAAAAGACACTCACCGGCTAACGTGGGATCGAACTCGCACAATACAGCCCGGAAGATGGCTATAGTCTCACCCCTATTACGTGGGACCGAATTCAATGATTGCTGATATGTGAGTGTTAATTCACATCTGCCTAACCCTCCGGGATAAAGGCGTGATTATATGTATGATTATACTAGGTCTTTACCTATGAAATTGTCGAAATTTTCTTACAGATTAATGAGTTCGTTATACCTGTAATTTTATAGCTATTTCCATTATTTATAGTTTGTATGAAAGTTGATTTCAAGATTTTACAACTCTGTATTAAATTTTGTTATTATTGACCACTTGATAAATTAAATTCGATCTTCAAAAACAGTACTCCTGCTAAATGCTATCCATTATGATGATAAACGTATTACTTTTTTACAGCTGTCACTTTTCAAAAATGTAATAAAAGTGTTTGTTAGCTTAATGTTGTGTCATTCATACACAAAAAAAATCATAAAATTTGGATTTGTCATTACTAAAATAATGCAAAACGTTTAGTACTGAAAATTGGGTTCTTATACCACTTAGGTGGCAGACAAACGCACGGTCCACCTGATGGAAAGTGGTTACCGTGGCCTATGGACGTGTGTAACACCAGGGAAGCTACAGAGTTTCTGTGCCGTCAGTGTAGAGGACAAAGCAGGACAAGCCTTTAGTCATCCCACTGACAGCACAAAAACTCTCCAGTGAGCTCTGGCTACCCTACTCACCGCCGGGAACACAACACGAGGTTATTATAGCCGTGGTATTCTTTAGGGTGGAGGTACTTCCCCTATCGGACTGCTCAATTCGGACGGGAATACTGTCGTGTCCTATCTCTTCGAATGCTACTCGGGTAATGACTACCATAGATAATAGTATAACAAGCGGGACTGATGGTTTAACGTGCTTTCTGAGGTACGGCCTTCGATTCTGCTAAAGCAAAACCACTGTCTTACCACAAACATTGCAAAAAATGGCATTAAATTTTGAACTTTATTTCTATACGCTTAAAGTTCAAAATTAAATGAATAGAATTGCATTACACCTTTTTCATTCATTCTACAAAAAGCCTTTTAATTTTGGAAATTAATCGCATTGCTTTAAAGTCTAGTTTTTTTTTATACCACTTAGGTGGCAGACAAGCGCACGGCCCACCTGATGGAATGTGGTTACCCTGGCCTATGGACGTGTGTAACACCAGAGAAATAACACTCGCGCTGTCATTTTTTAATTTTATCTGGGACACGTCAATTTGATTTCACCTCGCCTGATGGTAAGCTAAAGGTAACGTCTCAGGAAAGAGGGTAACCATTACAGGCACTAAATAATGCTATAATGATGGCACTCAGCTTGGCGGCCTCATCAAATGCTTTTTCACGCCAAAATGGATTTTTTAACGGTGACAGTGGTTTGAGTCTTGGTTGAGCAGAGTCGAGGCCCAGATCTAAATAAATACCCATATTAATACGGACAAATATTTATACTGAGCGGGAACAGTGGCGGGGCAACAACTAAATTTGATGTGGGCAAGACAGATTTCGCGAGGCCCTGTTCTATGGCGACCTGAAGACGGATTTTATAAAATAATAAAAACAAACAAAACAATTAACACTGCCAAGTTTTTATTCATAAAAATACAAATTAGATTAATAAGTATTAAATGAAAAATTACAAATCGTTAATATAAAGGTGGAGATATACATTTCTTAAAGTGTATCTTAAAAAACATTAGATTTCTTTATTAAAGGAACAGAAATTTCCTGCTTTTAACGTTACTAAATTCCTTAATTATGGTATCGTAATTCAGCCTAGATGCCAAATCTGATTCAATTGATAAAACAGCCAAAGCTGAAAGTCTTTCTTGGCTCATTGTGTTTCTCAAATATTTTTTTATTAATTTTAATTTTGAAAAACTTCTTTCAGCAGAGGCTGTACTTACCGGAATTGTTAATAAAATTCGGATGACAATGTAAATATTTGGGTAAATTTCTTTCAAGCTATTTTCTGTTATGTATGACAGCAGCTGTTTCACGTCTTTAATGAAGTTGGGTAAATTCGGGATCATTGTATTTAATTCTTCATATAATTCAAATGGTTGGAAGTCACTGCTCTCACCCACACGCAGGACGTTATGTAAATCGTTACAGTGTTTTAATATTTGCTCCTGTGGCATATTTTTTAGCGCGCTTAAATCATAGAGAAAACCAAAGTCTTCAAAATGTTGATTTAAAGACGTAAATCTTAATTCCATATTGGTTATTATAGAATCAATCATGGCGTAAAAAAAATCTGTTTGATACCGGATTTTGGGAGACTGTATAGGTTCATCGCTGCTTTCATAATCGAACATCCTTATCTTTTTGGCTACTCTTTTATTCTTAAACTCTTTTGGCAGGTCATAACAGCTTTTCTCAGTAAATTTCCGAACATCAGACAGGGATTTCTCAAATCCAGTTTCCCGATACTCTTTTATCCATTCACAAAATGTGTGTAAATGTTCAAGAGCAATGCTTAAATGAATTTGTACTGATTGCCATAATTTACTTATTATATTAACACGCAATAATATCTCATACCACACATGTAAAGATACGATAAATTCTAAACTTAACATTTCATTTAGTATTGAATCGCAATCACTGAGAGTGTCTGATTCCTCCGTTTGATTTTTTAAGTTTTTTATGCATTCAATCACTTCATCAAATTGCAATAATACGGCCTTTACTGCTTCGACTCTACTTTCCCATCTTGTGTCTGATAAAGGTTTTATAGTAAGTTTTAATTTTCCTTTTATAAAATCCCAGCGCTTGCTTGATCTTGAAAATAGCAAATAAATTTTTTGTATGAAAATAAAAAAGTTTTTGCTACCATAGATGAGTTCGCTGCATCTACCAATAGTAGATTCCAACTATGACAGCCACAAGGTGTGAAAAATGCCCTAGGGTTAACATTCAATATTCGAGTTTTAACTCCACTATTTACACCTACCATATTTGCACCATTGTCGTATCCCTGGCCACGGCAGTCTTGAATATTTAAGTCATATTTTTCTAGGTGTTCCAGTATAGCATTGGCTAAATATTCTCCAGTTGTCTGAGTAACAGCTAGAAATCCCATAAAATGTTCGACTATTGTACCAGTTGACGTATCACAAAATCTTAAGATAACCGACATTTGTTCAACTCTATTACAATCTCTAGTGCAATCGAGCAAAAAAGAATAATACTTTGCTTCTTTAACCTTACGAATAATTTCATTGACAACTGTTTTTGACATCAATATGATCAATTCATTTTGAATATCGTGACTTAAAATAATGGTGTGAAAGTTGTTTGTCACTAATGCGTTTCATGTGTTCACGTAAAGTAGGATCAAATTTTGATATCAGTTTAAATAAATCTATGAAATTACCGGAATTCTTAATACCGTCACCTGTCTTGAGAGATTCTCTGTGACCTCTAAATGCAAGATTATGAGAGGCCAAAAAGTTTATTATGTCCATTATTCTCTCTAACAAGTTGTGCCAATGTTTTTGTGATTCACGTATTAGCCTTTCGTTTTCTTGGTCTATTGTTTTGCCTTGATTTATTCCTTTCTCTAAATTTAACCATTGGAACATATGTGCCATATGTTCTTTGGTATTCTCATGTCTATGTAAAATGCTACTTAAATGTTTCCAGTCACAACACCCTCCTTGCACCACCTGAGTTTGTGAATTGCTAAATAGTCTGCATGGAAAACAGTAAACTTTATTTTGGGAATTGGAATACACTAACCAGCGACGATGTTGAGTTTCACCATTATTTAGTTTTCTCGAGAAATAGAAATTGGAAAAGTGTCTGTTATCATCACCTTTGGGATAATATTCATCACCGCTATTTAATTGCTGTGTGGGGCCGCTTCGAACTATGTCACGACGCTGTGTATCCGTTATGGGAAACGTCCACAATCCCGGATCCGAATTAACAAGTACTTGCTGAACTATGGCGCTGGCGTCGTCGCTGCGAATTGGAGAATCTATGTCAATCTGTTCTTCTTGATTGCTTGATGACAGCACAAGAGTTTCAGCGTCAATTTTTGATTGGCTAGAAGATGATCCAAGCTCTACGTCTAACTGACGTTCGCTCTCGGTATTCAGTGCATCTAGAGCATTTTCCAACGGTATCTCGGACGTTTGTTGTGTAGAAGTCGAAGCTATCGATTCAGAAGGTTCTGTACTACCAGATGCAGTTTGGTTGAGGAACTTCATCAAATTTAAACTCAAAACTTGGTTGGTTGCAGTTCTTTCAGCTTTTCTTTTTCTTTTTGCTGATCCAGACTCCCATTTTCTTCCAATATCTCTATCTCGGCCGGACATGTCGATAACGTCGTATCTATACACTGTGAACGAAAGCAATAGTTAACATTTTTTTGCAGTTTTATCTACATAATATTGTAAAACCTAAATTTAAATTAGTTTTCAAATAAAAATCTTTAAGATAGCTTTTACTACCTGCTAGTTTTAAAAACTTAAAAAGTCGATACGTTTTTTACCTTAAAGCTTTTTTGGTTTCCTTCAAGAGATATTATAAAGCGTATTTTATATACAAGTAATTACTGCGTTATATACTTATTACCAATTAAATATTTCTTACCTTATGTAAAATAGACGAGTACAGGTACCGGTGTGTTACAAATCACAAAGAAAACAAAAAAACAATTAAAAAAGTCACTGTTTTAAAATTTTGGGTCAGTTTACAGGAGCAATCAATATACCTAAACACTATCTATTTATTCACTAAATATTATTAAAACATTGAACACACTATTCTTATCAAAATAGGTACGTACAGTAATAAAAATAAACAATATTGAATAACACAATTATACGTTTCTATTGTTTCAATTGAAACTTTTATACGCTAAAAGAGAAATGCTTTACTCTCGCGTACAATCGATTTGTGATAATGCACTTAAAACCTCTGATTTGGCTGTTCTTATGTTCTATAGTTATGCGCCTAGCGACTGCGTTGCGTACTTTGATTTGATTGGTTGACTTCCTAGTAAAGAAAGTAAACAAATAAACCGGGGATTCCCCGCACTCTGGTCGGCGGCAAATGTTGCCAGACTAAGAAAACATGTTTCACAACAAAATTGATTTATATTTTTTTTGTTTTATTCTCGCTTTAAACATTTTTGAGTCGCGAGGCCCCTTGTACCGCGAGGCCGTAGGCGGTGGCCCACGTCGCCCACGCTTAACGCCGCCTCTGAGCGGGAACCGTACCCGCGCCCCCTGCTAGCAGAGGTTCATCATAATCACTTCTATAACAATTATCCTCAGCTTGCGATCCTGCTGACCGCTGGGATGCTGTAGATGCCTTCAGACCTGATGATGGAGCTTACACAGAAATCGTACATACCAACATCGCCAGCATGGGTACGTATCCTTTTACCCGGATACAGCTAAGCTAAAAGAGGGTTATGATTTTGACATGCTATATGCTATGTATGCTGCATGCTATGTATAGGTACATACATACCTTTGATTTGCCTGACGCTTCGAGCAGGTTATACCGGCTGTGGTCACAGGCTGACTGGCTCAGTGGTGCACGCCCGCCGTCTTCGAGATCATGAGGCAGTTGGTTCTTTATCCACTCGCACATTCTCGATATTTTAATATTTTCATTTTTTTTATCTAAATAGGTCACGCCAACTTGACTTCACATCGCCTGATGGTAAGCTAAAGGCAAAGTCTCAAGAAAGAGGGTCACTATTACAGACACTAAGTGTTATAATGGCACTCAGCTTGGCGGCCCCATCAGATGCTTTTTCACGCCTCGCTTAAAGGCCCCGGAACTGTAGGAAGAAGGAAACACGTGTGCTGGTAAAGAATTCCAGGTATTGGTGGTGAGGCAAAGAAAAGAATCTCCGAACAGCTTGGTTCTTGCTCGTATATTCAGCACAGTGTGAGGGTGACATCTAAGGCCTGCACGTGTTGTCCTGTGTAGGAAAGGAGATGGTGGGATTAGTTGGATTTCGCCATGTACCGTCACATACCACACTTACTGTGTCTCTATTCTGTAAACAAACTGTTCAGTGTTTATCCGACTGCGCAGAAAAGCATGGTTGCATGTTGTGATTCACTGGATTCCATGTTGTAAACAATTTTACATTTAAACCCATCTTCTCGATGGCAATTTTTGTGTCTCTTGATTCCAATCGCATCACGTACAGCCCTTGAATAGAAGTGACCTTCGGAGGAGAGGACTTGCGTATGGTGGAATGGGCATCGCACAGCCGTCACGGCCTGCTTTTGCTAGGATGACAGCTGGCTCCACCTGTCCTTCCAACCATCTGAATTTGACTTAAACTATTCCAAGAATTAATAGTGCCAAAATTTACCTGCTGCTCCATTATATTGTATTTTGAATTTTAGCCTAGTGGTATGGGTAATCGACAGCTGAGACGAGATCTCAGGTTCGATCCCATGTTTTACCATGGCACACACCAATGACTTTTCGAAGTTATGTGTGTATTTATCTCAGGTTTAACAGTGCCCGGTTAATGGCAATAGGCTCGCCACCTATTACATTGGGACCTAAACATAAACTGGCGAAATGTGGGTGCTAGCGCGTCTGCCTACCCATTCGGGGATACAGGCATATTTATGTTATGTTATGAATTTTATAAAATTTTCAGGTTGGACTGGGCCTCTAGGTCATGTAGACTTCTATCCGAATGAAGGCAGTTTGATGCCTGGATGTATCACCGCAGTCTGCGACCATGAGAGGTAAAGATTTTGCTATAATTTCTGAAGAGATTCTTCTTATTAATCATAGCGTTAATCCTAGTCGCATCCAATACTTCCAGGGTCTGCTTTTTGCAGTCTAACTGCGGATTTGGCTGAACTACGATATTTTCCGTGAAGCTTTTTGACCTCCTGTTTATTATCGAAAACTGACCACTCTATAATAACATAATAAACTGCTAAAGTGAAATATTCTTACGACAAATAGTTTTAAAGATATTTGATTTTGAAAATTCAATTTTTCGCGCTGCCCGTAAACGCTACATACAAAATCGTACTTGCAAGTGACGTCACACGCCAGTCCCGAGTAGTGCAAATGTATGGAGTGCAAGAGAATCGTAAACGTTGCGTTTACACATATATAGTTCGTAATAAAAGTAATTTGAAATTTAATGAGGAATCTGAAAAGTTATAATTTGTGACTGAATTTTATTGTTTATATTTTGACTTACTTTGGGAATTAAAAATAATGAAAAGTCACAGTCGCAGTTTAGTTAGGCAATATCTTATTTTGCAAAGCATATTTTATGATAACAAACTAAGATGTTAAACAGTATTGGAAAGAATCGTACGATCTTGTCAAATAGCCTATTGCAGTTAGACCAGGTTGTAGAACTTTTAAATCTCAAACTACCCGCAACTACGATGCGAACGACGCCTTAACGTGCTTTATTTATACTACTTAGGTGACAGACAAGCACACGGCCACCTGATGGAAAGTGGTTACCGTGGCCTATGGACGTGTGTAACACCAGAGAAGCCACACTCACGCTGCCAACCCTGTAAGCACAGAGTTTCTGTGCCGTCAGTGTAGAGGACTAAACAGGACAAGTCTTTAGTCATCCCACTGACAGCACAAATTCTCCAGTGAGCCTTGGCTACCCTACTCACCGCTGTGAACACAACACGAAGTTATTATAACCGTGGTATTCTGTAGGGTGGAGGTACTTCCCCAGTCGGACTGCTCAATTGGGCGGAAATACCGCCGTGTCCTACCTTCTATAAAAATACTCTCCAAGGCATAAGGAGATCTATGCAAATAGCCCTATTTATTGGAATCGCGCAAGCTCCCGCCCCCCTTTTTTTAAGTGCACAAAATCACCACCGATGCCCCCTCACCGACGCCGGTGGAAGAAGTTATGTCGGACTCGAACCGACCAAAACGCACGCCACCTGTGGGTCGTTTTTGGTTGCCGAAGGTGAGGCTAACAGGCATATCCCTCGCACCCCGGCCGACCCAGGGCCATCTCTCTCGATCTGGCTCTCTTATCGGGTGTGGGGACCGCAGAGCCCCCAACTCGTCCCCGGGAATGGGTAGGTGCGAACCCGCGCCCCCTGCTTAGGAGTCGCGTTCACTGCCGCCAAAGCAGATGCAGTCTGTAGATGCAGAGTACCCTAAGATACCTACCATATTTTGTTCCAGATCTTTCTACTATGTGGGTGAGTCGATGCGCTCCGGGGGCTTCACTGGCAGGAGGTGCGCGGACCTCAGGGCTGCCATCCTTGGGAACTGCCCCGGCCCGGAAACCCTGAACATGGGTGGCATTTTACCTAAGCATGGGTAAGACAATTATTACTTAATTTTGTTCACAATTAATGTACCTTTTGTTTGAAGTAGCGTCAGTAGCTTAATGGTTAAGGAGTCGGTCTTAGGATCGAGAGGTACCGAGTTCGAATCCTGGCTATATCACTACCGACGTGAATCCACTCCTAACACAATTAATTTAGCTTAGCTGGAGGAGTTAGAGGGGAATATTAGTAATTTCTGTTGCTTTTTTTTTTCTACTTGCGCAAAATCCCCACGTATACCTCCCCACCGGAGCCGGTGGGCAAGGTTATGTCGGAATCGAACCGACTAAAACGCACGCCGCCTGTGGGTCGTTTTGGTTGCCGAAGGTGAGGTTGACAGGCATATCCCTCGCACCCCGGCTGACCCAGGGCCATCTCTCACGATCTGGCCCTCTTCTCGGGTGTGTGGGGACTACAGAGTTCCCAACTCGTTCCCGGAAAACGGGGAGGCCTGCTTCTGTCAGGGTGACAGGCGGCTCCACCTGTCACCCCCACGTTTCGATTGCTAATATTCTTTTCATTAAAAATAATTGCGGAAGCCTCTACTGCTCACTACCCACTTGAGCCAACGGGGGTGGTTATATCGCACTCGAACCGACTAAAACCGCACGCCACTTTGGGTCATTTGTCATCAGATGTGAGGTTGTTACTGGCATATCCTTCGCAGAGAATCGAATCCCTGTCGCTCGCGGATTTGATATAATTTATGAGTAGTGAATTTGAATCCGCACCTCTGTCGTAACTGCCACCTAGGTCGCCATTTTGAATGCCATGTTCATGCATAAAAATTTTTTTATACACAACTTAGGTGGCAGACAAGCACAGCTGATGGAAAGTGGTTACCGTGACCTATGAACGTGTGTAACACCAGGCGAGTCACACCCGTGCTGCCGACCCTGTGAGAACAGAGATTTTCTATGCCGTCAGTGCAGAACACAAAATCAGGACAAGTTTTCCCACTGACAGCACACAAAAACTCTCCAGTGACCTCTGGCTACCATACTCACCGCAGGGAACATTTGCACTGAGAGGGAAAATTGATTTTAATTTGTCATTCATGTTGTTTCAGACGTTCTGGTATCTTCTTCCTACGAACGAACGCCCGCCAACCATTCTCTCAGGGTTAAGACTATGCAAGCCGTCCGGAATTCATCCTTAAATTTCAAAATCTGAATCCATATGACTAAATTAATAGTATGATGTGTACCACCCATATAAGAAGGTGGTTTTCAATTCGACAGTATCTTGTAATAAATTATTCAATTTATATTTGTGTTTTCATACATCCATACATACATATAATCACGCTTTTATCCCTGGAGGGTTAGACAGATGTGAATTAACACCTACATTCACCAATAAACGTATTCGGTCCCACGAAATAGGTTGGGTCTATTGCTGTATTCTGGCCACTATTATTGACACGAGTCATGTATCTGAGGCTGAGTCTGGGCTGTATATTATATATCTGTCTGATGTTAAACACCCCTATTCCTTAGTCCCCTTGTACGACACCGCATGGGAAGAGATGGGGTGGCCCTAATTCTACTCTGCCGGAAACCACGCGGTGACTTTGTATGTTATTTAAACTATCATGGTCACTCTCACCGTCTCACCGTCTGTACCATGGTGAGTGCTCTGATGAGCTCTTCCAATTGGAACTACTACCCCTTTCCTACACAGGACAACACGTGCAGGTCTTAGATGTTATCCACACACGATGCAGAACATCCGATCAAGAACCAAGCGGTTCGGTGACTCTTTCCTCTGTCGCACCATTAAGGCCTGGAATTCATTACCAGCTCACGTGTTTCCTTCTTCCTACAGTACCTATATTTGTTGTGTGTTATTTCAAACTATACATTTGTACCCATATTGTACTATCATAATAATGTACACATATTTAGGTACAAAGATGTACCAAATGTTATTTTATACGGTTAGTACTTTAAATAAAATAATATTGTATTAACGTAAACGCACCTAATAACGACCCCTTAAAATCTGCGCTCATTACCGCCCTTTTTAGAAAACTATCATTTTAATGTGATATATTAAAGTTACATAAGTGGTTGCTTTAGAAAAAATGAAGATGTAATTGTATTGCAAATGTTCATCTCTTGTTTGTGTGCGTAATTCAACAATTTATAGAATAATTGCTCAGTTCGTCTGTGGACGCCGGCGATAGTGCATTTTCCATAGTGTGGCATTCCCGATGACGTAAGTAGTCTTGTTTCTTTCTTAGCAGAAAATTAAATCGTCACGCATTTTAATGTAACTTCTGATTCTTTTGATGCATTTTTAATACTTCCAGGAACATAAATAATAAATAATTTTAATGAGATACTATTTCATTTTGCTTAAAATTCAATATTAAAAATAGGCGGTAATAGGGACAAAATTCAAAGTTTTATTCCTATTAACGATCCATGTCGCTGATAAGTACTTTTCGTATCTTTTGTGTGTCATGATTTTTGTTAAAATGCATCAATTAATAGGCAGTAGGCTATACTACCTCAGTTTCTTAGTATGTTAACTTGTATTTGAGCTATTAGCGCCATATATATTTAAGAGCATTAGTACCCTTAAAAATATCTTTGTTCTTATGTAAATATTTTAATGAAAAAGGAGGTATCATTTATAGATATTGATTTTTATAGTTGCAATATCATTATTATTAATAGTTTATAGCAACCCCAACATTTAAAATCATACAAATGTACATAAACCACATATATTTACCCTATTCATACACATTTCATTGGGTCGGTAATAGGTTATACGACTTCCTTTAGTAATACCTATTACCGATCTACTTGTACATTTACATGTTTTTTTATTTAGGATTTTCTTTCAAATAAACATAGTTACCATAAAAAAGTAGAGTATTCTATAATAACTTACAAATTAAAATAAAATATAAGCTTAAATATAGAGAATCACTAAAATTTATTGGTGGAAGTCAAATTGTAATTTTAATTACGATTTGATATCCATTTATAGTATATTCTAAACTTAGTAGTACATATTACATATTTAAATAAATAAATAAATTTATTACAGAAACATGGATCGAACAAAACGTAAACAATATACAGCTAATTAACTTGACACTGCACTGAGGGCGATCACTAATGGAGCAAGTATCTATGAAACCTCAAAGAAGTTTGGGATTCCCAGAACAACTCTTCGTGACAAGAGAGATAACAAGTACTCCAATGAAAATTGTGGTGTTCAGACCGTTTTCACCAAGGACGAAGAACGTCAGTTAATAGACTGGATTCATTATTTGGGAGGATTAGGTTTCCCTGTAACAAAAGACCAGCTACTGGAAACGGTCTCAAAATTAGTGGAAGCATTAAAGCGTCCGAACCCATTTAAAGATGGAGTGCCCGGTCGATACTGGTTTCAAAATTTCTTGAAAAGGCATCCCACAATTTCGAAAAGAGTTGCACAGAATTTGCCAACAAATAGAAACGAAGTGAAAGAAGAGGCCATAAGATTATGGTTTGTAATATTTCGAACAAAATAATTTACTTGAAGTACTAGATGATCCAGCAAGAATTTTTAACTGCGACGAAACCGGATTCTTTTTGTGTCCTAAGGCAAAACAAGTCATTGTGCAACAAGGCAGCAAAAAGGTATACACTCGAGTCGCCAATGATGAAAAAGAGTGTTTGACTGTATTGGTTAATGTTGCAGCGGACGGGAAAATAGCACCACCCATGGTTTTATACCCCTACAAGCGTATGCCTAAAAACTTTGTACCGACTGTGCCATCTAGCTGGGCTGTTGGTAACACCGAATCTGGATGGATGAACATGGGTGCTTTTTACGAATATGTAACCAACTGTTTCTATCCTTGGCTAGTTAATAATGCAATACCGTTTCCAATTGTATTATTTCTAGATGGCCACACATCACATATATCTCTGCCTTTATCTTCATTTTGTAAAGAAAATGGTATTATACTTGTAGCTCTATTACCTAATTCTACTCATGTGCTCCAGCCTTTAGATGTTGCAGTATTTCGACCTGTTAAAGGTACTTGGAAGACAGTTGTTAGCGATTTCCGAATAAGAAATAACTTTGCAAAATTGAAGCGAACAGATTTTGCACCACAAGTCAAAATCTGCCTCGATTCTTGTTTAACAGAACAAACTATTGTAAACGGCTTTCGGTCATGTGGAATATATCCTTTCGACCCAAATAATGTTAATTACAGCAAGCTTCTACCTGAAATGCGCAAAATGACTAGTGACACTAATAGCGATATTGCAGAGGGTAGTGATAGTAACACAGCTAGCTCAATTCATAGTCAACGCCAACGTACTAATCAAATGAAAACCTTCAAGCAACTTTTTGAAGGCCATTTGTCACCTAATGTCCTTCAAGAATTTCAAAGTTCTGGAAATGTATGGATAGGCGACATCAGCTACAAGATGTTGTTTGAATATTGGAAGAATATTAAAAGCAATGATGACGATGTCGAAAGTAATTTGGATATTGGCGATTCGACGTTAGTGAGCAATATTGCCGATGGAACAGATTTGGATACATTAACATTTGAAGTAACACCTGCATTAATTTTACCACCAGAACAAAATGTCTTCCAGGAAATATCTTATTTAACTGTAGATGGTACATTGACTTTTCCAGTAGATCATGTTTTACCTGAAAATACTCAAGGCCCTGTAACCAGTCATTTTACAGATTCAATGCTAAAATCGCCTTCTAGCGAATTTAGGAACGACAAAGATTTTATTTTCAATACTGCAAATCAAGATCTAAGTACATCATCTCCGAAACCATCAACATCAACTCCAACACCATCAACATCAACTCCGAAACCATCAACATCAACTCTGAAACCATCAAAATCTACAATTCAAAGTACATACTTGAATTCGAGCTCTGAATCTCTCGATAGTACTATAGTTAATAAATCAGAATATTGTAAAACTCCACTAAAATCTACTACTACAACGACATCAATCAGTAAAAATATTCCAAAAGAACTGAACATTTCAACTCCTTTTAAGAATGCATTATATTTTCCCGAGAATAAGACCACGACGAAAAAGAGAGCCTGTAAAAGAGTCACCCCAACTGTTGCAATATCCGATGAATTTATGGCATATCAGAAAAAAATTGAAACAGAAAAATTAGAAAAAGAAGAAAAGAAAAGAAAACGAAACGAAGATTTGAAGAAAACAAAAGATAAACTAAGCAAACAAGGCAATCCAAAATCAAAACTATTAAATAAGGCAAAACGTAAAATAACCAAGGTGGTTGCTTCAAAGGAAGATACAACTGATTCCGAAAATGATTTTCGATTACGACAAACGCCTTAAAGGCGACATAATAATATGCAGCCGTTTGCGGAACTAAGCTTTAAGTCTACATTACGATCTACCCAGGCTAGCCCTTACCAAGATGCAGCTATATCACAAGATGTGAACTTCTGTAATGATGATTCTTCATCAGATGATTGTGAAATAAACCGCCCTGCAAAGATCACTATCCGGCCGAGATATAATATTGGATTAGATTAGGTAAATTTTCTTAGTTTGTTTTTATTTTTAAATAATAATCTAATATTTTATTTTGATTTGACATGACTACTAGATTTTATATTTGTATATTACTTTTGTAAAATAATAAACTATTATTACACTATAGGTATAAATAATTCCTATTAAGTAGTATATTTTTTTAGACTGATTGAAGGCTGTTAGAGAATATAGTAATAACGTTAAGTTTTGATAACATTTTAAAGTGAATGCTGACATCTTGAATTTGCTTCAGAGTCACATGAATCTATTTTTGAATTTTATTTTTCCCTGATGAATAATTTTCTTAATTTGTTTCATTTGTCAATCTTGATCTAAGATTTGATTTTTGATTTGAAATGACTACTAAACTTAAATGTTATAGTAATTTTAAATTACACTGTTAATTTTTTACTAAGATTTTATAATGTCATTTACTCTTGTATAATACCAAATGCCAGCATTAATTATATTAAATTTGTAGTGTAATCAATACAGGCCTTTGGTAATTTGTTATACATAATTCGTATAAATATTTTTTTTTACTGATTTATCGCTGTTAAGAATATAATAAAATGGTAAGAATACATAGTTATAATTGTTAAATTTTGATAAAATTTTGTACTGCGTTGGAGCGTTATATAAATACATAATAAACACGAGCATTTTTATTTAACTTTAACGGTACCGTTTATTTAGTGGTCGGTATTAGGTGTCACATAAACGGTATTAGGCACACACCCTATATTTTGGATCGGTAATAGGGACATAGCCCTTTTTTTGTTTTATTTCATATTTAATTTTTTAAATGATTCTTAGTATACTATTTCTATACATGACTAAAAAGATTAGAAATTTCAGTATTCTATAAACTATTTTTACTGTCGCCACATATTAGGAATGTGCTTAGTTTTTGGACATCAAACTGAACTTCGCTTAAACTGGCGGTAATGGGTGTGCTTACGTTAATTATTTTATTTTTCCTTTCGGGGAAGGTGTAGTGTATAAGCCGTGTCAGCATTATCTATTGTACACTCTAAATATATAGTAATGAATATTCAATAAATGTTCAGTTATTACTCAGCAGTCAGAGCGTTTCATTGGATCTAGTATCCCAACCTTACACCGGGTCCTTTAAGCGGGGCGTGAAAAAGCATATGATGAGGCCGTCAAGCTGAGTGTCACCATTGTCACACGGTATGTGTAAGTAATGGTGACCCTCTTTTCTGAGACTTTGCCTTCAGCTTACCATCAGGCAAGGCGAAGTCTAATTGACGTGTTCTATATAAAAAAAAAAAGTTTTGGTTAGGTCTTGGTCATGTTTGACTGCAATTGATTTCATAAAACCAGAGAAGACCAATATCTCGATAACCATCATCCATACACAATAATAATAAGTTATAACCATTTGATTCTGAAGAGCCAGACTAAATAAATTCCTTTAACAGTCCGCCATTTTGGTCTGTCTAGACTAAGAAATGTTTTAGAGCAGAGAGTAAGTAAGTACTGCAGGCGTGGTCTATAAGACCCGCCCAAAGAGTACGCCCATCCCGCCCTAAAATCAAACTCGAATATTCAGTTATTCCTCGAACGCTGTGAGAAATACGCGTGCTCAAATATCCCGCGCGAATTTGCAAAATAAATTTGGTAATTTTTGGAGATTTTGCTAAACAAATTTTGCTAAAATTAAAATGTGTGATACATGTTAATGAAAGTGTTTATTTGTGATTAATTTTAAGTGATTTTGTAATTGTTTGTTTGTTTGTGTTTACAAACAATTGACACGTGTTTTTCAAGGTTGGGGTCTTTGAACTTCTTGTAAACAATGTTGTGTGGGTAAAATAATATTGAAGCAAAATTCCAAAAAATAGTGAAGTGATAGATTATTTTATAATTAACTGTGTGATGATTAGTGATTAAAAAAACTGTGAATTATAAACTTTGAATAAAAGATAATATTGACATGTGAGTAATGTTTTATGAAGTAAACAGTGATCTAAATAATAGTGATAGATAAATTCAAAGCGATAAAAACGGTGATGAATAATTTGATTAAAATTAGTGTTTCAAAAATTACACAGTTTACAAATATTGCGTACAATAAAGATTTAACAGAAGTATTTTTGAAATAAAAAGAAATAAAACCTAACTTAATGCAAATGTAAATAATAATACCTCCTTAAAATTTAATTTAAATGAATTAATATTATTAGTAGTTATTAACATTATCGGTGTAAAATGATACTTTTTGAGGGTTTTGCTAACCGAACATTCTAGAGAACACACTTCTTTGTCGTAAGATAGTGAAGCAAATGCTCATAGAATCTTGTTTATACCACTTAGGTTACAGACAATACAAAATACCATTAACAATAAAATAAATAAATACAAAAAGTAAAAACAGACAGAAAATACAATAGTTTTATTTATAATATCGTTTTAAAACGGAAAAAATTAAATGATGCGGGTATTATAATAATTATTTCATCTATTTATCTGAACAACTGTCTCAGTGTCAAAATTCTTGCATTTTACATACATATTTTCACGACTATAAATCCCCTAAGAGGTAGGCAGAGGTGTACACACCCACGTTTCACAAACTAAGATTTTTTGTGCAACGTAATAGACGGTAAGCCTATAGCCGTCAAGTAGGCACGTTTTTGTGATAGAATAAGTTCAGTAAGCACTTATTGAAAAGTGTATTACCTGTTGTCTTTGTGCTTTCGTTGAGGCAGACGATACCTCTAAAACGTTGAGACCACTAAGACTCGGCATTCATTATCAGCTCACGTGTTCCCTTCTTCCTACAGTCCCGGGGTCTTTAAGCGGGGCGTGAAAAAGCATCTGATGAGGCCGCCAAGCTGAGTGCCACCATTGCAACATACCTACCACGTGTCTGTAATGGTGACCTCTTTACTGATATTTTGGCATCAGCTTACCATCAGGCGAAGCGAAGTCAAATTTACGTGTCCTAGATTTAAAATAAACTAAAGTCTTGCTTTGTCTTCTGCACTGACGGCACAGATACTCTGTGCTTACAGTGTCGGCAGCGCGAGTGTGGCTTCTCTGGTATTACTCACGTCCATAGGCCACGGTAACCACTTTCCATCAGGTGGGCCGAGCGCTTGTCTGCCACATAAGTGGTATAAAAAAATATTAAAAAAATGGTACAATATTATTTAATATGATACTAGCTATAGTTACATGGGATGAAATGGCGTACATTGGGATAGGCCTATGTCTATCAGTGGACTCCGGTGGTCTGATTGATTCATTGATTGATCCAGGCCAGTCTTAGGGTGGGTTACCCCTCTGTGTCTTACAGAATCTCTCTAGGCATATCACCGGCCGACCCAGGGCCATCTCTCTCGATTTGGCCCTCTCCTCGGGTATGTGGATCACAGAGTCCCCAACTCATCCCCATTATCCCCGGAGGATTTTGCATAACATAAACTCACGCCTATATCGCCGAAGGGGCAGGCAGAGGTGCTAGCACCCACATTTCGCTAGTTTATGTTTAGGTCCCAATGTAATAGGGTTATGCAGAGGTGAATTAATACCCACATTTCAAAAATCATTGAATTCGGTCCCACGTAATAGGGGGTGAGCCTATTATCGACCACAGCTATCCTTAATATTTTCTTATTTATTTTAATATCTTTTAAAGCGTGATTTTTCAGTACCCACCACCACTGCTATGCTTGATATTTTCTTGTTTAATACTTTTTAAAGCGCGATTTATTAGTAGTTGGGTTTTAATTTCAAATTTGTTTCTTTCATTATTATTTTGGGGCAAGCAGCAAATTTGAAATGTGCTCGTTAAACTCTTTCACTTAATAACCAAACACAGAATATACATATAATTACTAGCTGACCCACCCCAGCTTCGCCCGGGGTATATTTCCCTTTGAGCCCGTATGTTTTAGTCTTCAAAATATGTATATAAAATTGCCGGATTTGTTAACATTTATTATCAATGCTCCGCTCCCTTAAGCAGTAGTGTAATGATATATAGCCTAAAATCTTCCTCGATAAATGAACTACCCAACACTGAAAAAATCATTCAAATCGGACCAGTAGTTCCAGAGAATAGCGCGTTCAAACAAACAAACTCTGCAGCTTTATAATATTAGTATAGATTAAAAAAGAACTTTATGACCGTTAGAGGGCGCCATATTAGATTAAGTGACATGTCATATAGCCTATATCAATTAATTAGCCCACAGCAATCCACTGCTGGACATAGACCTATAACCAGCGAACAATCAAGAAAGACGCTTCCAACGATACCTGTCAAAATCATAACCCTCCTTTGACTATTCCATAGTCGGGTAAAAATAATATTTCTTTTTTTTCAGTAATTTTTAAACAAATAACAACACAAGATATAAAATAAATATTAATTTTCCATGAAGCTATAAAATCTATCAAATTGGATCCAATCAGCCAGCCTGAGGCCCTATCCAGGGCCTCAAATACAACCAAAAAGACTACCCTATTAGTCCACCCATTCTCATCGGAAAATACCGAAAGACCGAAAACCTACCTCCTCGAAACGCCAAAAGAACTAAAAAGACGCAAACCTTTGCTCGAACTACCCGCGTCTTATAAAAAACCAAAATTGTTTGTGGACGTAAGAAATGAGTCTGACATGAGAACTGTCAAAGACTGTCAAACAGAAACTGTTAGGGACTGTCAAACGGAGACTGTCAAAAGTAACTGTCATTGTTGTTGTAAGTGCTCTAAAGAGGACAGCGAAGTGAAAGTGATCATCGCTCCAGCTATGATGCCTTCGATTTTTGGAGCTGTTCCTGGTATCCCGTACATATTGAAGAGTAAGGCTGATAAGGTTAGTGATAGCGATAATTTATGCTGTTTATTTTACATGTGTTCTTAATCTATAGTGCGTTATTACATTGTGCATGGGTAGGTATCTTAGGTATGTTTAATATATATTTGTGTAGTTATTTGTCTTACAGAGATCTTTAATTAGGGATATTATCTAAGCTGTGTCTGAACTAGGTAGTCCTGTGCTTCAAGCGTCAGATGCAGATTAACAATATTTCTTAAATACTATTACAGATGCAATCAATTTACTAAGAAGACAACAATTCCCGGCCTGGGGGTGACAGGTGGAGCCGCCTGTCACCCTGGCAGAAGCAGGCCGCGGCGGGCCTGGGACTCTGTAGTCCCCACACCCGAGAAGAGTGCCAGATCGTGAGAGATGGCCCTGGGTCGGCCGGGGTGCGAGGGATATGCCTGTCAACCTCACCTTCGGCAACCAAAACGACCCACAGTCGGCGTGCGTTTTAGTCGGTTCGAGTCCGACTTAACCTCTCCCACCGGCTCCGGTGGAGAGATATCCGTGGGGATTTTCCGCACGTAGAAAAAAAAAAAAAGAAGACAACAATGCTGAAGTGATTCACTTCTACTAAATAAAGTGACTTAATGGTTTTTAATGCTTCGTATGTAATATACATACATACATACATACATAAGATCACGTCTGTTTCCCATAGGGGTAGGCAGAGATCACGGATCTCCACTTGCTACGATCCTGACATACTACTCTCGCTTCATTCACTCTCATTACATTCTTCATGCATGCTCGTCGGTTTAGAGCACTCCTGACCTGCCACTTTTCTAAAACTTCCCCGATTTGGTCCAGGTATGTGCGCCTAGGTCTTCCCCTTCCGACGGTACCATCCACACTCGCCTCATACACGTGTTTCGTTAGTCTTCTTTGATTCATTCTCTCAACATGACCAAACGATCTCAACATTCCTCTCTCAATTCTCATCACTACATCTTCTATCACTCCACATCGTTCTCTTATCACGCTATTTCTCACTCTATCTTTCAAGGTCAAGCCACACATATTCACTCTACTCTGATGCTTTTTCTGCCACACCCAACTTTCACTACCTACCTATGTAATATGACATAATACTAAATATCTATTATATATATATATATATATATATATATAAATCGCGAAGGACTTCTTGCGTCTTTACAAACTACCACCCGGCGGCGTCCACTGAATGTAGTGAGATTTTTAATGTTTTCAATGCGTATGTAAGATGTTTTAATCAGTATCATATCAGTAGTCGACGTCAAATTTCATTTAAACGTTAAATGGTGATATTCAAATTAAATATTTCTAGCTGAATTTGTGCGTCCGTTCACTCTTAAATCTTTCTTGCACACTGAATACCTGCGTATACCTACTAAACACTGCATGCACATTCCTGCCTCCATCCGAATGTATGTTTAAATCAATTCCGTATAATGCTCTGCATATATCATAATGATTGTAATAACTAAATTACATCCATCTACTATTGTATTGAGATTGGTTCCGTATAACTGAATTAGTTCGTCCGTTCACTCTTAAGTCTTTCTTGCACACTGAATATCTCCGTATACGTTCTAAACACTGCATGCACACTCCCGCCTCCATCCAACTGTATGTTTAAATCAATTCCGTATAATGCTCTGTATATCATAATGATTATAATAACTAAATGACATCTATCTGCGATTGAATTCAGATTGGTTCCGAATACTGTTTTTGAATTATTGTATCCAGCTTATCAGCCAAGAGGCTTCCATCTATATAAGAGCTTATAATGACTCCAGGCACAGATATTAAATAATTAATAGTTAGCATACAAAAATGACAATACCTATAATGACATTCGGCGCGTGGAACGTGAGAACGCTTGTTGATCGCGATGGCAACGCCTGCCCTGAACGCAAAACTGTCATAGTAGCTCGGGGACTTCATCGATATAACGTGGATTGCCTTGCCGATGAAGGAGAGCTGGTAGAAGAAGGCGGCGGCTATACTTTCTTTTGGAAAGGCACCACAGCCTCCGAACCGCGACGTTCAGGCGTAGGGTTTGCCTTCAAGAATCACATAGCTAAGCGACTTGAGGAGCACCCTGTGCATTCTTCAGACCGCGTTACCACACTGCGCCTTCACATGAACAAAGATAATTACCTTAATGTCATCAGTGTCTATACCCCTACGCTAGACAAGGCTGACGACATCAAGGATAAATTCTACGAGGAACTATCTCAATGCCTTGACAGCATAAACGCCAGAGAGCAGGTTATATTGCTAGGCGATTTCAATGCCAGAGTTGGACGGGACAATGAGACTTGGCCAGGAGTCTTGGGTAGACACGGAGTCGGCAACATGAACAGCAATGGTCAGTTGCTACTCAGTCTTTGTGCTCAATATGAGCTTGCAATATCGAACACTATGTTCAGACTTGCCGCTAAGCACAAGACAACGTCGATGCATCCTCGATCCGAAACACTGGCACTTGATTGCTTATGCTTGTCAGGCAGAGAGATACTGGTCAAGTCCAAGTCCAACGTAGATCGATCATCTGATTTACAAAATGTGAGTCTAATACCTCAACTCCCTCTTTCCATTGAGCTGGATGAGCCGCTTTTTTTTTTTTTTTTTTTACGTGCGCAAAATCCCCACGGATACCTCCCCACCGGAGTCGGTGGAGGAGGTTATGTCGGACTCGAACCGACTAAAACGCACGCCGCCTGTGGGTCGTTTTGGTTGCCGAAGGTGAGGTTGACAGGCATATCCCTCGCACCCCGGCCGACCCAGGGCCATCTCTCACGATCTGGCCCTCTCCTCGGGTGTGGGGACTGCAGAGTCCCCAACTCGTCCCCGGAAACGGGGAGGCGCGCCACGCGCGCCACCGCCGCGGCCTGCTTCTGCCAGGGTGACAGGCGGCTTCACCTGTCACCCCCAGGCCGGGCTGGATGAGCCCCTGTCATATGATGAGGTTGTCTCTGCTATCAGGCAGCAACAGAAGCGAGCGGTTGGTATTGACCTTATACCGGGAGAGCTGTTATAACACGGCGGCGGGGAGTTGTAAATGTTGGTTTGGAAACTTTTTGCTCGTATGTGGGAGGAAGAGCGAGTCCCGGATGACTTTAAAGTGTCTCGCATTTGTACCTTTATTTGTATTTTTATTTGGAGGAAGGACATGACGGTATCTCCCGTCCAAAATTGAGCAGTCCGTCTGGGTAAGTACCTCCGCCCTACAGAATACCCCGGTTATAATAACCTTGTGTTGTGTTCCCGGCGGTGAGTAGGGTAGCCAGAGCCCACTGGAGAGGTTCTGTGCTGTCAGTAGGAAGACCAAAGGCTTAAATTGACCCCACTGACTGGTGGGGGCGTGATATGTTGGCGCGGTGGTCAGGGAGACTCGGTGAAACGGTTATCCGCTGGCCGCCCGCAGGCTGTACGGTTTCCGAACCTGGGGATTACTTAATCTCCGCCTCAGGAGGCTGAACCAGCAGCCTGTGTAAAGCTCCCGGTGCTGTAGCCATGCCGGAGGAGGAGACCGGAGTGGACCTGGCTTCAGTATCTGAGAGGGGACCGGGGGCCCTTCCGCCCATCGCGCCAGCCAGTCACACAAACCCAACTTGTCTGTGGGGGTAGGACGCCTTGCTTTGTCTTCAACACTGGAGGCACAGAATCTCTTTTTACCTTCTCCCCCCCTCCCCCCATCTCAAACATGAAAACAAAAAAAGGCAAGAGAAACGTTACCACAGCGGCACCATCATCCACAGTGAATGTGGATTTCTGTAACATCAGGGGCCTACACTCCAACCTTAACGCGGTCCATCTCCACTTAGAGACCGCGCAGCCTACCTTGTTTTTTCTGACGGAGACGCAAATATCATGCCCGGCCGATACAGCCTACCTAATGTACCCAGAGTACAAACTCGAGCATAGCTTTATGAGTCGCGCCGGGGTATGCTTGTACGTCCGGGATGATATTTGCTGCTGCCGTCTCCATGGTCTTGAGGATAGGGACCTGTCAACTTTATGGGTACGCATAGATCACGGTGGCCACACCCGTATCTATGCGTGCCTTTACAGGTCTCATAGCGGTGACCTGGGCACGGCTCAACTGTTTCAGCATCTGCAGCGGTCGGCGGACAGCTTAATTGAGCAGTACCCCACTGCGGAATTAGTATTCTTGGGGGACTTCAACGCCCACCACGTGGAGTGGCTGGGGTCTCCTAGGACTGATTTTGCGGGAAAGGCTGCTCACGACTTTGCTCTAACTTATGGGCTCTCTCAACTGGTGCATTCTATCACTAGAACACCAGAAATTGAGACCCACAGAAGCTCTATACTGGACCTTCTGCTGACTACGCGCCCGGATGAATACCCTTAAGGGTGGAAGCACCTCTCGGTAATTCGGACCACAGCCTCGTCCGGGCGCCAGTGTCACTCGCGCGGCCTGAACCACCGCGGCCACCTCAGTGGCGGCATGTGTGGCACTACAAGTCGGCAGACTGGGACGGACTGTGAGAATTCTTCGCGTCGTACCCGTGGAGGCAGCTTTACTTCTCTTCTGATGATCCAAGCTCCTGTGCAACAGCAGTCGCTGACGCGATTCTAGTGGGTATGGAATGTTACGTCCCCAACCGCTGGGTCGCGACAGGAGCGAGCAAACGCCCGTGGTTTAATAGGCCTTGCAGGGAAGCTAGAGACCGCAAGCAATCTGCAACAAGGCTTGGACATACAAGGCTTGGACCACGGCTCTTGCCAATAAGGATCCGAACATCGCTGAGGTGAAGCGGAAGTTGAATGCTGCTTCAAGGTCCAGTAAAAAGGCAACGTCTAGAGCAAAGTTTGAGTTCATCGGCAGAATTGGCGAGCGGCTTGCGCGCTACCCATCTGGCAGTCGTGCATTTTGGTCGCTCGCTAAAGCTGCTGAGGGAAACTTCTGCCAGGCTTGCCTTCCGCCGCTGCAAAAATCCGACGGTAGTCTGGCCCATGGCGCTAAGGAGAAGGCCGATCTTTTGAGTAATCTCTTTGCGTCAAACTCGACTATGAACGACGGGAACGCCGAACCACCCATCATCCCCAGCTGTGGTGCTTCGATGACCTAAATTAAAATCACACAACGGGTGGTCCGGCACGAGCTTAAGTCCCTAGATGTTCGGAAGTCGAGTAGGCCGGACGGCATACCGGCGATGGTGCTTAAGCACTGTGCCCCCGAGCTGTGCCCTGTACTTACACGCCTTTTCGCACTCTCATACTCCGTAAGGCAGGTCCCGGCCTCGTGGAAGACTGCATTCGTGCACCCTGTACTTAGGTACGGATCTGTCCTGTCACCTTTCTTAGGAAAGGTGACAGGACAGATCCGACCAATTACAGGCCTATCGCTATAACCTCCCTTCTCTCGAAGGTTATGGAGCGTGTTTTTAATACACAACTCCTGAGGTACCTTGAAGGAAACGATCTACTGAGCGACCGATAGTACGGTTTTCGCCACCGTCGCTCTACCGGTGACCTTCTTGTGTATCTCACAAACCGGTGGGCGCAAGCCATCGAAAGTCGAGGTGAGGCACTAGCGGTCAGCCTCGATGTAGCGAAGGTCTTCGATCGAGTCTGGCACAAAGGTCTTCTTACGAAGTTGCCATATTATGGACTCCCCGAAGGATTGTGCGAAAGGATCTCCAGCTTTTTGTCCAACAGAAGCATCCAAGCCGTCGTCGACGGCAGCTGCTCGGACCGCATGAACATAAACGCTGGTATCCCACAAGGCTCCGTGTTGTCTCCGACGCTGTTTCTGCTGCATATCAATGACATGCTGTCTGATGGCTCCATTCATTGTTATGCGGGCGACAGTACCGGGGACACGTGTTACACGGGCCGTGCAAATATCCCTCAGTCCAAGGTGGAGAAGAGTCGCGAACAACTTGTGTCTGAAATCGAGACTACTCTCTCTGGAATATCCGATTGGGGACGACTAAACCTAGTCCAAGTCAACCCCATTAAGACACAAGTATGTGTATTCACCGCTAAGAAAAACCCATTCATTGTAGCGCCGCAATTCCTGGGCACACCGCTTACCATCTCCCTGAGTAAAGGGATAATTGGTGTCGATATCTCCAGTGACGTCCAATACCGAAGTCATTTGCAGGACAAGGTTAACTTGGCATCAAGAAAGCTCGGAGTGCTCAACAGGGCGAAGCAGTATTTCACTGCGGGGCAGCAACTCCTTCTTTATAAAGCACAGGTCCGGCCTCACATGGAGTACTGCTGTCACCTTTTTGCTGGAGCACCTGCATACCAACTTGACCCCTTCGACTCGTTGCAAAGACGGGCATTGAGGCTGGTTGACAATCCCATACTCACAGGTAGAGTGGAACCTCTTAGCCTTAGGAGGGATTTTGCCTCATTGTGTGTGTTCTACCGCCTATACAATGGTTTGTGCTCAGATGAATTGTTAGACATGATGCCCGTAGCTACATTCTATCATCGCACCTCTCGCCATAGGCAGGGAATTCATCCCCACACATTGCGACCTGAGACGGTACGCACTGTGCGGTATGAAAGAAACTTCATCCCACGCACACTCAAGCTGTGGAATGACCTCCCTGCTGCGGTTTTCCCAAGCGCCTACAATATGGGGTTCTTCAAGAGGGGCATCAGAAGGTTTCCCTATGGTCGGCAGCGCGAGTGTGACACCCCTGGTGTTGCATACGTCCATAGGCCACGGTAACCGCTTCCCATCAGGTGGGCCGTGTGCTTGTCTGCCAACTAAGTGGTATAAAAAAAAACTCTCTACAAAAACAAGGGTGACCGTTCCGACTGCAACTCTTACCGCGGTATTTCGTCCTTTTAAACCGCTTAAAAGCTCTGTCTGAAAAGATACTGCCAGAAACCCAGTTTGGCTTCCGACCTGAACGAACCACCTCTGAAGCAATCTTTTCTGTGCGTCAACTGCAAGAAAATAGCAGAGAACAGGGTCGTCCGCTTTATCTCCGCTTTGTTGACCTGGAGAAGGCATTCGACAGTGTGCCTCGGGAAGCTCTCTGGATGATGCTTGGGAAGCTAGGGTGCACGGAGAAGTTTGTGAGACTTCTTAGACTCCTGCATAACGATATGCAATGCTGCGTCGGTGTCGATGGCGATGTGGGGTGAAACAAGGGTGTGTTCTAGCGCCCACACTGTTCGCCAAGTACTTTGCAGTAGTAGTCAGTGATGTTTTACGAACTCTTTCTGAGGGAGTACGCATCCGCTTCCGCACAGATGGCGGAGGATGGTCTTATCAATTTGGCCAGACTTAAGGCGCGCACTAAGGTCTCCCCATACAATGATTACAAAAATCATGTATGCTTATGCTTTGTGGCAGAATCCCCTGATGGCCTGCAACAGCTAATGTCCAGTTGTCACCAAGCTTGCTGCAAGTTCGACCTTAAAATCAGCGTCAAGAAGACGGAGGTGATGTCTCTGGACACACATGGTCACGAGACACTGTCTATACAGCTAGGTCAGGACATGCTCAAGCAGGTTGACCAGTTTTATATCTATCTGGGGAGTACTATAACATCCAAGTGTGACCTTGATGATGAGATCGGCAGCAGGATCTATGCCGCAGCTGCGATATTTGGGAAGCTGCATTCCAAGGTTTTCTGCTCAAATGACCTTAAGCTGGCCACCAAAATATCTGTTTACATGGCAGTTGTGCTGTCAAACCTCTTATATTCCTCTGAGATGTGGTGTGTGTATCGGCACCACAAACGTACTCTGGATCGTTTCCACCTCAAGTACCTACAGTCTATCTTTAAAGGGTAAGTTGGGCTCGCCTAACTGTAGCTTATGTAACGTCAATCAATTACATTTTGATGAAGTGTGTCCGGAATGAGGCTCAAAGAAAGCAATTATATTGTTACGTGCACAGGGTACAAATAAATGCCGTGTACTCAACGAAGGAATTTATTAGCTCACCACAAACTAGACAATTAAATCACTAGTGCACACAGTACTCTTCAACAGTTCCAGTCGCTCAGTAGTTCACAGTAGTCCACAGTCGTTGCTCAGGTCACAGGTATAATCTTCTTCGGTTGCTTAAGCTCGCTGTGTTTGTTAGCGATCTCAAAGACAGAATGAATGGTGTCGCTATGCGAGCGTGTTCATATACCTCTCAATTAGGAGGGTCGAATCATCTACAAAATACGCGAGCGATAACTATCCACTCTCTTTTGAAGTTTGCCGCCGTCACTGAACTTTCGAGTTCATTCTCGATATTTACCTATTGTTTTCATTTATTCAAAAGAGTAGGTACTCGTAGGTAGGTTGTGACTTTGTGTTGACAATTCTAGATTTTTCTATACCAATCGGTAGAGTACCTCGTCACTAACAATGCGTTTTTATTTCTTGAAGATCCGGTTATTAGTTTTCGAGATATCGACGTCAGTCGTAACAATATGGTAACGGTAATAACAATATGGGCCTATGTAACAGTATCCTCGCTAGTCCAACTTCTGAGGAGCCGAAAAAATTGTATTCCTTAGCTAAGATTTGCTGTATAGATCATTGATTGAACACCATGTATTCAACAATTCCAATGAGGGCGACATAGTCACGCTATGACTAAGACCTCAATCCTCAATAACAACTGAAGATTTAAAAAAAACTATCTATAGGTAATAATAGATCAAATATATAACCACTTTTAATGCTTTCACTTTGGTGACAAACTTACATCACGGCCCGCACATGTCTGTTTGTTTAAAAACTTCGGCACGCGAGCGCGCTGAAGCCCGCCGCCCGCCCCGCCGTCCCTCGTGAACCCCGAATAGACCCCTCAGACACCGTACCTAGTGCCCGTTTTAGGATATTTAAGAGACGCAAGATAGTTGTCACGAAAACATGATAAAAACTTTACAAATTAAGTACGATATTCAATGGACACAATAAGATCGGTGAACTGAACTCAAAGTATACGTGGTAAAGTATACGCCGAACACTAGTGCCCTCCAAATTTCAGTCGGACGACGGCCGAACTATATTATACGCTATAAGGCATTGTAGTGATGGAATTACGTCCATGCCAATTTTTCGCCCTAGCATTCTATTGATCATAAGGAACATTTGGGCTGAAAATGAGGGTCGGTTAATCTTGCGTCCGTATTTCGGACGCACAAAGTCAGTCGGACGCGGCATCATCGGTAAATAACGCCATGTAGGACGCAACATGTCCTTCAAGATTTATATATATATATATATATATATATATATATATATATAAATCTTGAAGGACATGTTGCGTCGTAGATGATTTATATATATTATATTTATATTTATATATATATATATTTATATACATAGGCCCATATTGTTATTACCGTTACCATATTGTTACGACAGACGTCGATATCTCGAAAACTAATAACCGGATCTTCAAGAAATAAAAACGCATTGTTAGTGACGAGGTACTCTACCGATTGGCATAGAAAAATCTAGAATTGTCAACACAAAGTCACAACCTACCTACGAGTACCTACTCTTTTGAATAAATGAAAACAATAGGTGAATATCGAGAATGAACTCGAAAGTTCAGTGACGGCGGCAAACTTCAAAAGAGAGTGGATAGTTATCGCTCGCGTATTTTCTAGATGATTCGACCCTCCTAATTGAGAGGTATATGAACACGCTCGCATAGCGACACCATTCATTCTGTCTTTGAGATCGCTAACAAACACAGCGAGCTTAAGCAACCGAAGAAGATTATACCTGTGACCTGAGCAACGACTGTGGACTACTGTGAACTACTGAGCGACTGGAACTGTTGAAGAGTACTGTGTGCACTAGTGATTTAATTGTCTAGTTTGTGGTGAGCTAATAAATTCCTTCGATGCGTACACGGCATTTATTTGTACCCTGTGCACGTAACAATATAATTGCTTTCTTTGAGCCTCATTCCGGACACACTTCATCAAAATGTAATTGATTGACGTTACATAAGCTACAGTTAGGCGAGCCCAACTTATCCTTTAAAAATAGACTGTAGGCACTTGAGGTGGAAACGATCCAGAGTACGTTTGTGGTGCCGATACACACACCACATCTCAGAGGAATATAAGAGGTTTGACAGCACAACTGCCATGTAAACAGATATTTTGGTGGCCAGCTTAAGGTCATTTGAGCAGAAAACCTTGGAATGCAGCTTCCCAAATATCGCAGCTGCGGCATAGATCCTGCTGCCGATCTCATCATCAAGGTCACACTTGGATGTTATAGTGCTGGCCAAATTGAAAAGACCATCCTCCGCCATCTGTGCGGAAGCGGATGCGTACTCCCTCAGAAAGAGTTCGTAAAACATCACTGACTATTACTGCAAAGTACTTGGCGAACAGTGTGGGCGCTAGAACACACCCTTGTTTCACCCCACAGGTAACGAGTAAGAAATTTGATTGTTCACCATCGACACCGACGCAGCATTGCATGTCGTTATGCAGGAGTCTAAGAAGTCTCACAAACTTCTCCGTGCACCCTAGCTTCCCAAGCATCATCCTGAGAGCTTCCCGAGGCACACTGTCGAATGCCTTCTCCAGGTCAACACAGCGGAGATAAAGCGGACGACCCTGTTCTCTGCTATTTTCTTGCAGTTGACGCACAGAAAAGATTGCTTCAGAGGTGGTTCGTTCAGGTCGGAAGCCAAACTGGGTTTCTGGCAGTATCTTTTCAGACAGAGCTTTTAAGCGGTTTAAAAGGACTCTGGCCAAGGCCTTTCCCAGGGCTGACAAAAGCGAAATACCGCGGTTAGAGTTGCAGTCGGAACGGTCACCCTTGTTTTTGTAGAGGGTTTTTTTTAAATTTTTTATACCACTTAGTTGGCAGACAAGCACACGGCCCACCTGATGGGAAGCGGTTACCGTGGCCTATGGACGTATGCAACACCAGGGGTGTCACACTCGCGCTGCCGACCATAGGGAAACCTTCTGATGCCCCTCTTGAAGAACCCCATATTGTAGGCACTTGGGAAAACCGCAGCAGGGAGGTCATTCCACAGCTTGAGTGTGCGTGGGATGAAGTTTCTTTCATACCGCACAGTGCGCACCGTCTCAGGTCGCAATGTGTGGGGATGAATTCCCTGCCTATGGCGAGAGGTGCGATGATACAATGTAGCTACGGGCATCATGTCTAACAATTCATCTGAGCACAAACCATTGTATAGGCGGCAGAACACACACAATGAGGCAAAATCCCTCCTAAGGCTAAGAGGTTTCACTCTACCTGTGAGTATGGGATTGTCAACCAGCCTCAATGCCCGTCTTTGCAACGAGTCGAAGGGGTCAAGTTGGTATGCAGGTGCTCCAGCAAAAAGGTGACAGCAGTACTCCATGTGAGGCCGGACCTGTGCTTTATAAAGAAGGAGTTGCTGCCCCGCAGTGAAATACTGCTTCGCCCTGTTGAGCACTCCGAGCTTTCTTGATGCCAAGTTAACCTTGTCCTGCAAATGACTTCGGTATTGGACGTCACTGGAGATATCGACACCAATTATCCCTATACTCAGGGAGATGGTAACCGGTGTGCCCAGGAATTGTGGCGCTACAATGAATGGGGTTTTCTTAGCGGTGAATACACATACTTGTGTCTTAGTGGGGTTGACTTGGACTAGGTTTAGTCGTCCCCAATCGGATATTCCAGAGAGAGTAGTCTCGATTTCAGACACAAGTTGTTCGCGACTCTTCTCCACCTCGGACTGAAGGATATTTGCACGGCCCGTGTAACACGTGTCCCCGGTACTGTCGCCCGCATAACAATGAATGGAGCCATCAGACAGCATGTCATTGATATGCAGCAGAAACAGCGTCGGAGACAACACGGAGCCTTGTGGGACACCAGCGTTTATGTTCATGCGGTCCGAGCAGCTGCCGTCGACGACGGCTTGGATGCTTCTGTTGGACAAAAAGCTGGAGATCCATTCGCACAATCCTTCGAGGAGTCCATAATATGGCAACTTCGTAAGAAGACCTTTGTGCCAGACCCGATCGAAGGCCTTCGCTACATCGAGGCTGACCGCTAGTGCCTCACCTCGACTTTCGATGGCTTGCGCCCACCGGTTTGTGAGATACACAACACACACAACTATTGGGATAAAAATGAACTTACACACACATACATATATAACTGGTGGAGACATTAACACTTGAAAGTAGTGAATAAATGTAGTATCTTTGGCTCCCCCGCCCAGGGGAGACATGGCCACAAGAAGTTTCTCCTTGTCTCCCCCGGGGGAGACACCAGGGGAGACACGGCCCCGAAGCCAAATTGAAAAGACTGCCATCTGTGTGGAAGCGGATGCGTACTCCCTCAGAAAGAGTTCGTAAAACATCACTGACTACTACTGCAAAGTACTTGGCGAACAGTGTGGGCGCTAGAACACACCCTTGTTTCATCCCACAGGTAACTGGGAAGAAATTTGATTGTTCGCCATCGACACCGACGCAGCATTGCATGTCGTTATGCAGGAGACTAAAAAGTCTCACAAACTTCTCCGTGCACCCTAGCTTCCCAAGCACCATCCAGAGAGCTTCCCGAGGCACACTGTCGAATGCCTTCTCCAGGTCAACAAAGCGGAGATAAAGCGGACGACCCTGTTCTCTGCTATTTTCTTGCAGTTGACGCACAGAAAAGATTGCTTCAGAGGTGGTTCGTTCAGGTCGGAAGCCAAACTGGGTTTCTGGCAGTTTCTTTTCAGACAGAGCTTTTAAGCGGTTTAAAAGGACTCTGGCCAAGGCCTTTCCCGGGGCTGACAAAAGCGGTAAGAGTTGCAGTCGGAACGGTCACCCTTGTTTTTGTAGAGGGTACAAATGCGAGACAATTTAAAGTCATCCGGGACTCGCTCTTCCTCCCACATACGAGCAAAAAGTTTCCAAACCAACATCTACAACTCCCCGCCGCCGTATTATAACAGCTCTCCCGGTATAAGGTCAATACCAACCGCTCGCTTATTCTGTTGCTGCCAGATAGCAGAGACAACCTCATCATATGACAGGGGCTCATCCAGCTCAATGGAAAGAGGGAGTTGAGGTATTAGACTCACATTTTGTAAATCAGATGATCGATCTACGTTGAGCAAGCTGTCAAAGTGTTGGGCCCAACGATTTAGTACATCCTCCTTGTTTGTCAATAGGTGCAAACCGTGTAACGACTTCAACGGCACCTTTGCTCGGTCGGATGTACCAGTCAGCCTACGTACCTCGGAATAAAACTCCCTGACCTGGTTGGTATCAACGAGCCACTGCTTGTAGAGAGCTTAATCTTGCCACCATTTGTCTTTTATTTGACGAGACAGCTTTCGCAATTCAAGTTCACTGGTTTTGACTACCACAATGCTTCCACCTTGCCTACTATGCTGTCGCAAGAGGTCTCGATGTTTGTTGAATGCTGTCCTAAGAACCCCATCATTCTCATCAAACCAGTCCTCACTACGACGGCTTTTTATACCTAAAGTAGCTGAGGCTGCTTCCATAAGGTGAGAAGAAAAAGTTCCCCAGACCACCCCAACATCACCTGTCTCATTAACTGGCGACAGTTTTTCAGACACAGCTTCAACATATTTCTCTCTCACCTCGAGATTCTTAAGCCTATCCACGTTCAAAGACGCAGGCTTTGTAAGTGTGTCGGCGATGGTGTGGAGGCGGAGCCGTTGCTTTGTGATAACAAGTTGGTGATCAGTCCAACAGTGAGCACCACGCATGACGCGAGTGACTTGGACTTGACCAGTATCTCTCTGCCTGACAAGCATAAGCAATCAAGTGCCAGTGTTTCGGATCGAGGATGCATCGACGTTGTCTTGTGCTTAGCGGCAAGTCTGAACATAGTGTTCGATATTGCAAGCTCATATTGAGCACAAAGACTGAGTAGCAACTGACCATTGCTGTTCATGTTGCCGACTCCGTGTCTACCCAAGACTCCTGGCCAAGTCTCATTGTCCCGTCCAACTCTGGCATTGAAATCGCCTAGCAATATAACCTGCTCTCTGGCGTTTATGCTGTCAAGGCATTGAGATAGTTCCTCGTAGAATTTATCCTTGATGTCGTCAGCCTTGTCTAGCGTAGGGGTATAGACACTGATGACATTAAGGTAATTATCTTTGTTCATGTGAAGGCGCAGTGTGGTAACGCGGTCTGAAGAATGCACAGGGTGCTCCTCAAGTCGCTTAGCTATGTGATTCTTGAAGGCAAACCCTACGCCTGAACGTCGCGGTTCGGAGGCTGTGGTGCCTTTCCAAAAGAAAGTATAGCCGCCGCCTTCTTCTACCAGCTCTCCTTCATCGGCAAGGCAATCCACGTTATATCGATGAAGTCCCCGAGCTACTATGGCAGTTTACCGTTCAGGGCAGGCGTTGCCATCGCGATCAACAAGCGTTCTCACGTTCCACGCGCCGAATGTCATTATAGATATTGTCATTTTTGTATGCTAACTACTAATTATTTAATATCTGTGCCTGGAGTCATTATAAGCCCTTATATAGATGGAAGCCTCTTGGCTGATAAGCTGGATACAATAATTCAAAAACAGTATTCGGAACCAATCTCAATTCAATAGTAGATAGATGTCATTTAGTTATTATAATCATTATGATATACAGAGCATTATACGGAATTGATTTAAACATACAGTTGGATGGAGGCGGGAATGTGCATGCAGTGTTTGGAACGTATACGGAGATATTCAGTGTGCAAGAAAGACTTAAGAGTGAACGGACGAACTAATTCAGTTATACGGAACCAATCTCAATACAATAGTAGATGGATGTAATTTAGTTATTATAATCATTATGATATATGCAGAGCATTATACGGAATTGATTTAAGCATACATTCGGATGGAGGCAGGAATGTGCATGCAGTGTTTAGTAGGTATACGCAGGTATTCAGTGTGCAAGAAAGATTTAAGAGTGAACGGACGCACAAATTCAGCTAGAAATATTTAATTTGAATATCACCATTTAACGTTTAAATGAAATTTAACGTCGACTACTGTTATGATACTGATTAAAACATCTTACATACGCATTGAAAACATTAAAAATCTCACTACATTCAGTGGACGCCGCCGGGTGGTAGTTTGTAAAGACGCAAGAAGTCCTTCGCGATTTATATATATATATATATATATATATATATATATATATATATATATATATATATATATATATATATATATATATAATAGTTATCTATTATGTACCTACCTGCCTTTACTATCTATCTTAGGTAATGTTTTATATTTACATGGTAGATAGGTAGGTAGGCACTACACAACATAAAAACATAACATAGACTCACGCCTATATCCCCGAAAGGGTAGGCAGAGGTGCTAGCACCCACATTTCGCCAGTTTATGTTTTAGGTCCCAATAGGTGGCGAGCCTATTGCCACTAACCGGGCACTTATAAACCTGCGACAAATACACACATAACTTCGAAAAGCATCGAAACCTTATAGGTGTGTGCCATGGTAAAACCTGGGATCGAACCCGAGACCTTGTCTCGGCAGTCCATTACCTATACCACTAGGCTAGCGCGGTTACACATACATAAATATTATACATAGAAACACCCAGACCAAGTTTTGGCACCCACAGGACAGGCTTTGCCTAGTGTGGGGTCACAGTATAATACTTAACATTGTTACATACAATTTGGCAATTAATGAATTTTTATTTAATTTATTTATTTAATGCAAATATACATATTCATGCATACAATTATTTGCTATGAGCGGGAATCGAACCCGCTCCCCCTGCATAGCAGTCGAATGCTCTACCGCTACACCACGGAGGTCGTGTCGCAATAGACACTTATAAAAACTCGTTTTATTTCCAAAATAACAACCAACACTATCAGATATTGTCAAAAGTTTGCGCGAATCTTTCACCAAACAAATCGCGGTAGAATTCGTTTAAAATACTTTTATTTCAGTATTACACTATCAGTATACCCTCTCAACCTCTCACGGATATGCGGAGGTCGCTCTTAAGAGTCGGATATCCGACTCCACATAAATCTATCAAGTTGTCACTACATAGTACCGACTTTAGGTTATCTATAAGATTTATTGGCAAACTATTTTTGCATCTAGTAATGCGTGAATGTGATTTTGTTTAAATATACTTTCGAGATATTCCCTGTGTCTACGTTTTTTTTTTATACAACTTAGGTGGCAGACAAGCACATGGCCCACCTGATGGAAAGTGGTTACCATGACCTATGAACGCGTGTAACACCAGTGGAGTCACATCCGTGCTGTCGACCCTGTAAGATTAATAGCTTTCGACCCTGTAAGTTATAATTACTTCGTGTTGTGTTCCCGGTGGTGAGTAGAGTAGCCAGAGCTCACTGGAGAGTTTTTGTGCTGTCAGTGGGAAGACCAAAGGCTTGTCCTGATTTTGTGTGCACTGAGGGCACATAAAATCTCTGTTCTTACAAGGTCGGCAGCACGGACGTGACTCCACTGTTGTCACACATGTTCATAGTTCACGGTAACCACTTTCCATCAGGTGGGCCGTGTGCTTGCCACCTAAGTTGTGTAAAAAAAAACTCTTATACGATCACTGAGAGCACATAAAAAAAGAGATTTTATGTGCTCTCAGTGCAGAACACAAAATAAGGACAAGCCTTTTTTCTTCTCATTGACAGCACAAAACTCTCCAGTGAGCTCTGGCTACCCTACTCACCACCGGGAACACAACACGAGGTTATTATAGCCGTGGTATTCTGTAGGGTGGAGGTACTACCCCAGTCGGACTGCTCAATTCGAACTGGAATACCTTTAAGAGTTCTTGTATTAGGTTGAAAAATTGTTATGAGTGTGTATAGGACCCCAGTAAGATATTCGTGCTTATAAAATAATAATTGTTTGCGGCCATAGGCACAAAATATATAATAGTATGTGTGTATATTTGTGCCTATTGTCTGGTGGTATACATATAGTATACCTTTTTATATTAAATCTACACGTTCATGTACACTTTGCCTCTCGTATTGCAATTCCTCTGTGCACTCCCGGGTTTGCTGGAAGATAACTCAACTTTGAGTTAAGCTCGCCTTTGTACATTACATCTTATCTTATTGTATAAATGTAATTTATGTGTACAATAATAATAAAATAAATAAAAAATGTTATTATATTTCTCAACTGACAGATTTATGGGTAGTGAGAGATGTTTGGCGAACCCAAACCGAGCATAGAACCCTCTATACCGCGATAGAAAACATTATCTCTATAATCATTTTTGAGAAAACAGAGTATCCGATAAAAAACTCAGTAGTCCGGCAAATCTTCCCTTTGTCGCACCATTAAGGCCTGAAATCCATTACTAGCTCACGTGTTTCCTTCTCTCTTCAGCCCCGAGTCCTATAAAATCATCTACTGAGGCTACAAGGCCCTTGGCAAATGTCACTAGCCACTTTTTGCCAACTAACATTTACTAATGGTAATGAATTCCTGGCCTTAATGGTTGGCAACAAAGGAAAGAGTCTCCGAACCGCTTGGTTCTTGATCGGATACTCTGCAACGTTTTCTCAAAAATGATTATAGGTATAATGTTTTCTATCGCGGTATAACGGGTTCTATGCTCGGTTCGCGTACGCCATACATCTCTCCCTACCCATAAATCTGTCAGTTGGGGAACGTACACAGTTCCACACTTAAGTTAAGCCCCTTTTGATATAGTTAGTTACGGCGGGTTCGTCTGCTAAGCTGATATCAATTGATTGGATTTCTTATGAATGATTTTTATTAATAAACATAAACTCATAAACTCACGCCTATATTCCCCGAAGGGGTAGGCAGAGGTGCTAGCCAACCCACTTTTCGCCAGTTTATGTTTAGGTCCCATGTAATAGGTGGCGAGCCTATTGCCATCAATATAATAGTTGGTTAGGGATATACCTACTAATAATAAATAATTCATCAATAACATTCTACACAACGCTATCTAGACCCATGGTAAGCATATCTTAACTTGCTTGTGCTATAGGATCTAGAATGCAGATAAACATACTTAGATACTTTTTTTTTGTATATACATACATATTATACATAGAAACACCCAGACCAATGCAAATAAACATATTTACAAATATTTGCACTTAGCGGGAATCGAACCCGCGCCCCCTGCATCGCAGTCGAATACTCTACCGCTACGCCACGGAATATGTACAGAAATACTGAACTCAAAACAATAAGTTTTAAAAAAAGTATGCAAATGGGATCCGTATTTCAAGGCGCATTCGTTTATATACGCAATAAATTGTTGAGGAACCCTAATTTTATTCATAGACTTTTTACGCAGATGTAACCGCCCCTATGAGTGTGGGTGCTCGGAAGTAAGACAAGCCAAAACGCTGAGCGAAAATCCTTTTAAATTATTGTTTTAATATTTTTATGGTTACGTACCTCAACAGGAAAATATACGGAACCTTTATAGGATCACTTCGTTGTTCGTCTGTCCGTCTGTCTGTCTGTCAAGGTCTGTTTTTGTCAGGAATGTAACAGAAAAAAGTTAAAAAATTCATACCACATACAAAAGCCATTGCCGTCGCCATCTATTAAATTGGACCTAAACATAAACTGGCGAAATGTGGGTGTTAGCACCTCTGCCTACCCCTTAGGGGATATAGGAGTTAGTTTATGTTATGTTATACAAAAGTCTACAACGTCTTAAAACTGTGAAACTACGTGTGTGACAAAAATCCAATTTTTAAGTAAACGCATTCAAAATATATGTAAGTGGCTTAAGTTACGGGACCTTCGGTGTGCGAGTCAGACTCGCACTTGACTGGATTTTTTAACATGGGGAGAGGCCTATGTCTAGCAATAGACTGCGATAGGCTAATTGATTTATAGGAACATGATGCCGCCTATCCAATGGTTTGTGCTCAGATGAATTGTTTGACATGATGCCCGTAGCTACATTCTATCATCGCACCTCTCGCCATAGGCAGGGAATTCATCCTCACACATTGCGACCCGAGACGGTGTGCATTACGCCGCAGTGATTTTTTAACACGCTCACTAGCAAAACAAAAATAACACGTATGCCCCGCGGGTCGTATCAGGCAATACTGTCGCTTCTACTTCTACAGGACAAGGCGCTACCGCCGCTAGTTTGGGCTTTGGGTCGCGTGGTGCGCACATATCCAGGACCGGACGGCGTCACAAGAGTGGCGGAGCTGAAGACGACGAGAGGAACCATCACAAGGGCTTTCAATAACCTTTGCCCTCTTCCCTTTGAAGACGTCAAGGGGCGGGAGGATGTTCACGCGCGAGGCACGTGTGCAACGAGCTACGCGGCAAACGACACGGCGAGGGGCGCAGGGGGCACGGATCGGAGCCTCGTCACTTCATCACCGAGCGGCGCGCACGACACTCGCAGTACATCCAGACCGAGTTGATGTGTTTTTATTACGTTTACAAACAAATATAAAATATTACAGTCCACTGTTCATTATTGTCGACATAATTACGACATCACCCAAAGCCCCAACAATTGATCCGGCTCGAAGGACCAATTGTTGGGCTTTCTTTCTTTCTTTCTTTCTTTCTTTCTTTCACTGTGCGGTATGAAAGAAACTTCATCCCACGCACACTCAAGCTGTGGAATGACCTCCCTGCTGCGGTTTTTCCAAGCGCCTACAATATGGGGTTCTTCAAGAGGGGCCTCAGAAGGTTTCTTTATGGCCGGCAGCGCGAGTTCGACACCCCTGGTGTTACATACGTCCATAGGCCACGGTAACCGCTTCCCATCAGGTGGGCCATGTGCTTGTCTGCCAACTAAGTAGTATAAAAAAAAATGATTTCACTTTGCCAAATACTAAGTATATTTACTCTAAACTGGTGACTATAAAATGATAACAAAAGTCATCAAAGGTTACCTGGAAGAAGTTGTGTAAAGTGATAAGGCTACCCTTTGTACTGCTATTGTCTTCTCAAATTCTGTAATATGAAAATTGTAATTGTCGTACAATAAAGAATATAATAATAATAAAATGAAAAATCATTTCACGCACCAATGCTACGTAAAAAACACGTCATTAATAATAGCGAATTACACTTTTGGTGTTATGTTTTTATCACGAACTTGGCGGGTGTTTAAATTTTCACGTTATAAGTAAAACATTCACGCTTCACGCTTTAAGGGGCAGGCAGTGATCAAATACAATGCACCATTGATTCCAGAATTGTTCTACGGGTTTTTATGTATGGATGAATGAATAAAAGAAACGAAATAAGTTACTTCGTTCGTCTTTATAGACTATTTAAACGGTACTTTTTATAAGACACGTCAATATGACTTCACAATACGTAGGTAGGACACGACGGTATACCTAACCCAATTGAGCAGTCCAACTGGAGAAGTACCTCCGCCCTACAGAATACCGCGGTCATAATAACCTCGTGTTGTGTTCCCAGCGGTGAGTAGGATAGCCAGCGCGCCTCCCCATTTCAGAGGACGAGTTGAGGACTCTGTGGTCCCCACACCCGAGGAGAGGGCCAGATCGAGAGAGATGGCCCAGGGTCGGCCGGGGTACAAGGGATATGCCTGTTAACCTCACCTTCGGCAACCAAAAACGACCCACAGGTAGCATGCGTTTTGGTCAGTTCGAGTCCAACATAACCTCTTCTACAGGCTCCGGTGGAAGAGGATTTTGCGCACGTAAAAAAAGGGTAGCCAGAGCTTACTGGAGAGTTTTTGTGCCGTCCAACTTCGTGTCAGGGATGATCGGCCTTGATACATTGCGGCTCAGGCGGGAGTTTGCGCACATAATGCACTATTTTTTCTTATTAAATTTTAAAGTAGATAACCCGTCGGTGCGTGAGTGTGTCCACTTCTATGTGCCGGACAGCTACATGCGTGGCGCTGGACGACGACAGCATCAGCTCTTGACTTGCCCACCAGCTTGGCACTTTCTTGCATGGAGTAGCCCTACTCATAGAGCTGTTCAATACCTAAATGAGTTTTTGAAAAAGAATCCAAATGCGGACTTATTCCATGATGGGCCAAGTGTCATTGGTACGAGTGTCACAAAATATTTGTGCAATTTATAGCACCCACTGTATGCCTAAAATTATTGTAATTGATGTATTTCATTTTATAATATTGAAGTTTTGATTAGTTTCGAGGAATGTACCATTTAATTATCTAATTAATATAATCTATGTAATGTATTGTATGATGTAATTTTTTTGTAACTGACAACATATAAGCGCTTTGGCCCAAGCTGTAAGCTTATATTGCGAATAATGAATGAATAAATGAATAAATAAATGAGTCAGTGGGAAGACCAAAGGATTGTCCTGCTTTGTCTTCTGCATTTACGGCACAGAAGCTCTTATAGGGTCGGCAGCACGGATGTGACTCACCTGGTGATACTCACATCCATAGGCTACGGTAATCACTTTCCATCACTCTCATTGTTCTAGGCTAGGCACTCTCATAGGCTGTGTGCTTGTCTGCCACCTAAATGGTATAAAAATATCCTCATCTACTGCTCAAGCTGAAGTCAAAGTCTCAGTCGCCGCACTCAGCTTGACGACCTCATCATATGCTTTTCACGCCCCGCTTAAAGGAGCCGGGACTGTAGGAAGAAGGAAATACGTGAGCTGGTGAAGAGTTCCAAGATTTTAGCCCCTTTTTTTACTTACAAAACGTCATGAACATAACTTAATGTTCATCAAATTTATATTGTAGATACACAGTTCTATCTAGATAGGTCACAGAGTAAGCATAGCAGTTTAACCTAACTTGTGTTATGGGATCTAAAATGCGGATAAACTGGCTTATTTCCAATTCTGTATAAATATATATATATTAATTTTTCTCGGAATTTGATTAACTTTAATGAATAAAGGTTACTATAAAGTAGATGAGTATCTTGATGTAAATGCGTGGTCAATATTAGTCTCTTGTTTGCTCGCACAACATAAATTGTAAACTACAGCAAATTTAAAAAAGTAAATATAATTTAATTCTAATATAGTTCTCTGAGTTTCTTGCTGGTATCTTCTCAGTAGAACTAACCTACCGAACCAGCGAAAGAATCATTTTCCAATGGTTTATTTTTACATTATTTAATATTTTTATATTATTTCTTGACATACATAATTGTTAAATTTTGACGTTCATATGTGCTCTTTGTGTGCCTAAATTGAATAAATGAAATTGATTCTTTGATCCCCATTCTAACAATTCCACTAGAAATTATAAATCTTGTACAAGTAAGCACTCATTACTTAATTTTATTTTAATCAGTTTTTTACATATAGAAACACTCAGATTAATATGAATAGATAAATTAATGCGTACAAAAATATTTGCACTGAGCGGGAATCGAACCCATGACCTAACAAATCGTCAAAACTTTAAAAGTCAAGAGGGAAAACAGAATGTATTACTCTTCACTCTTGTGCGAAGAAGTGTTAAAGTTCTCTGCTTAGCCGCATTGCGCTATAAAAGTTACCGCGTGGGGTCACGTTCTCGTAATAAAAACTCACGAACCACTCTTTATCATACAGGGTGTTCGTAATTCACATGATAGGAGGACCTATACGGTAATGTTTTTCTTTTGTGTTGACGTAAAAAATAAGTTAAGGGGAATTAACACCCACATTTCACCAATAATTGTATTCAGTCCCACGTAATAAGGGGTGAGCGTATTGCCGTATTCCGGGCACTATTGTTGACTCGAGTCACGCATCTGAGGCTGGGTCTGTGCTGTATATATCTGTCTGATGTTAAACAGCCCTATCCCTTAGTCGCCTTATACGACACCGCCTGGGCTGAGATGGGGTGGTCTCAATTCTACTTTGCCGGGAACCACGCGGCATGTGTTTTTTTTAATATCACTTAGGTGGCAGACAAGCGCATGGCTCACCAGATGGGAAGTGATCACCGTGGCCTATGGACTTGTGCACCACCAGGGGCGTCACACTCGCGCTGCCGACCCTAAAGAAACCTCCTGATGCCCCTTTTGAAGAACCCCATATTGTAGGCGCATGGGAAGATCGCAGCAGGGAGGTCATTCCACAGCTTGAGTGTGCGTGGGATGAAGTTTCTTTCATACCGATGGTTGGTTACCGTGGCTTATGGACGTGAGCAACGCCAGAGGTATCACACTCGTGCTACCGACTCTGTAAGAACCTTCTGATGCCCTTCTTTAGGCCGCTATCATCGTCTTGCACTTTGGAGCCCTGGATCCACTATCTGACACGTGATTGGAATGGAATGGATAAGATTGGAACTCTTTTGTCGATACCAATTCTTTGCGAGGTAAAGGCCAGTGCTATGGTCACGGGAAGAGAAGATTAGTCGCTTCGCTATTTCTTTAAGTAGAGCGCGCGCGCTTGGACCCCACAGATCTAATGTTTCGACTCCAAATGGCTCAAAAATATAATTACCAGTTAAATGTAATTATTTTTAAACTATCGCGGTGTGAATTCATGTGTTTGTAATATTCATTATTACGTCATGTATTCCAAATTACGGGTAATTACAATTATAATTATACAAGTTATCGGGACTTCTCGCGAATTAAATCATGTAACTTACTGCACTGTTGCAGTACCGACTTGACTCTCAGTCAAGTCATGACAACGGCTGCTGCAACGCATCCGAAACGTCGGCAGAAATCCCGATAAGAGATGTCCCGATAACTTGTATAATTTTAAATGTAATTACCCATAGTTTGGTAGACATGAGGTAATAAAGAATATAACAAACATACAAGACAAGAAGAAAATAGATATACAAGATACGCGCGAAAAACATAACCCTTCTTGGCACTCGGATAAAAATATAGTACCGAAAAAGTGAACACACTGTGTATGCGAAAGGTATATGATCCGCACACCCTTTATACGTGGTGTAAATTACGTGCAGCGAATATAACATACTTAAGTTATGGAGTTATAAACTGAAGATATACTCAAGATATATTTATATAAGAGACAGCCTCAGTGGCATGGCGGTAGTAAATGCGACTGCTGCGCCGGAAGGGTGGGTTCGATTCCCGCTCAGTGCAAATATTTGATTGCATGTACAAGGCTATTTGTAGCCTAGTGGTATGGGTAATAGACTTCTGAGACGATGTTTCGGGTTCGATCCCAGATTTTACCAAGGCATACACCACTGACTTTTCGATGGTTTTCGAAGTTATGTGTGTATTTATCGCAGATTTATAAGTGCCTGGTTATTGGCAATAGGCTCGCCACCTATTACATTCGGACCTAAACATAAACTGGCGAAATGTGGGTGCTAGCACCTCTGCCTATCCCTTCGGGGATATAGGCGTGAGTTTATGAATGAATGAATGATGAATGGAAAGGGCTATTTATAATGTACTGGTCATACATCAGAGCGTCAGTCCCGGATGTCCTACGAATATCTATGGCACTTGTCACGGGTACTTGAAGCCCTAAGAACTTCAACAGCTGGTCTAACTACAAGACACCTTTTTTTTAATCTACAACACGCCAACTTGACTTCACCTCGCCTGATGGTAAGCTAAAGGCAAAGTCTCAGGGAAGAGGGTCACCATTACAGACACTAAGTAATGTTACAATGGTGGCACTCAGCTTGGCGGCCTTTTGAGATGATTTTCACGTCATTGCATTGTCTTTATCAGTTCATACGCACCGCAGCACATCAGACGGTAAAAATACTTGTTGTTGGGAACCTAAGAAGTCCAACAGCTGGTCTAACAGCTGCTTCCATAACGACTTTGGGTTGTTTGTGTTTTGTGCTTTAAGGAAAATATCGAAGAATATCCAAATCTGCAGTTAAACTGGACCGTTAGCGGACCCCAGACCTCGAGGCAAAATCTTCGTATGCGACCGGGATTAACGTTAAGGTATGGGGTTCTTCAAGAGGGGCATTAGATGTTTTCTTCAGGGTTGGCTGCGCAAGTGTCACGCCCTTGGTGTTGCACGCGTCCATAGGTGACCGCTTCCCATTAAGTGGACCGTGTACTTGTCTGACACCTTAGTGGTATTAAAAAAGAAGAAAAAGAAAACTGAGATATATTTATAACTGGATTTGGAAGCTGAATTCATAAATGCTGTATATGAACTAACATACATAATTACAAATATTAAATATACATCATGCCTGGTAATCCCCGAAGATGTAAACACAGTCAAAGTCAAAAATCATTTATTTATTTTTTTATACCACTTAGGTGGCCGACAAGCACACGGCCCACCTTATGGAAAGTGGTTACCGTGACCTATGGACGTGTGTAACACCATAGGAGCCACACTCGCGCTGCCGAACCTGTAAGCACAGAGTTTCTGTGCTTTCAGAGTAGAAGACAAAGTAGGACAAGCTTTTAGTCTTCCCACTGACAGCACGAATTCTCCAGTGAGCTCTGGCTACCCTACTCATCGCTGAGAACACAACACAAAGTTACTATGGCCGCGGTATTCTGTAGGGTGGAGGTACTTCCTCAGTCGCACTGCTCAATCGGGCGGAAATACCGCCGTGTCCTTTGCATAGACCATTAAATTTGCACTTACAAAACGTCAATAAAAAAGGAAACATAAAAACCAGTTTAATAAATGAACCACCTGTTCGAAACGCGGCCCTTGACCTGAGAAGACTCCGGCAAGAAACTCAGCGCACATTTTTTATTTTTTGGTTTATTTACAAACATACACTTAGTCTACTTAATCTAAATACAATAATTTACTTGAGTAGCATAGTTGAGCGAACAGCTCATTTCCAAGCTTGTTTATCATCCAAGTATTCTTGGATATTATTATTGAGGCTTATTAACACCTGTATTTGTCCGTGATAGACGCAAAAATTACGGATCAAATTTTGATAGTTTTTTTGGTAGATAGGATAAAAAACTGTTTCAAAATTTGTGCTCCCAGCGGATAGCCAGAGCTCACTGGAGGGTTTTTGTGCTGTCAGTGGAAAGACCAAAAGCTTTTCCTGCTTTGTCTTTTACACTGACGGCACAGAAACTCTCAATGCTTGCAGGGTTGGCTGTGGTCACCACCTAAGGGGTCCAACAAAAAATAAACCTCGGAGTCACAGTTATTATTTAGTAAAGTAATTTACCAATATAAATAAAACTATATGTTATTATTTCACTTTTATTTATTTATTATATTATCATTTCAACCCCTTGAGAACGGCTGGCGATTATTGGTCTGCACGTGGAAGATACCAGTTCGTCTGAAACAGAATTTTAAAGTCATTGGTCAATGGTATTAGTGGTATCAATGTTACCCCGCGGCGGGGGCCGTTTCCGGGGACGAGTTGGGGACTCTGTAGTCCCCACACCCGAGAAGAGGGCCAGATCGTGAGAGATGGCCCTGATGGCCCTGGGTCGGCCGGGGTGCGAGGGGTATGCCTGTCAACCTCACCTTCGGCATCCAAAGCGACCCACAGGCGGCGTGCGTTTTAGTCGGTTCAAGTCCGACATAACCTCCTCCACCGGCTCCGGTGGGGAGGTATCCGTGGGGATTTTGCGCACGTAAAAAAAAAAAAAAGTGGTATCAATGTCTCAGAGAGCACATCAAGCCGCATCAAGCCGCACACGGTGCAGATTATCCGATCAAAAACCAAGCGGTTCGGTGACTCTTTCCTCTGTCGCACCATTAAGGCCTGGAATTCATTACCAGCTCACGTGTTTCCTTCTTCCTACAGTCCCGAGTCCTTTAAGCGGGTCGTGAAAAAGCATATGATGAGGCCGTCAAGCTGAGTGTCACCACTGTCACACATAGCAGTACTCAATTATATTTATATATAATGGTAGCCTAGTGGTATGGGTAATGGACTGCTGAGACGAGGTCTCGGGTTTGATCCCAGGTTTTACCATGGCACACACCAATGACTTTTCGATGCTTTTCAAAGTTATCTGTGCATTTATCGCAGGTTTATAAGTGCCTGGTTAATGGCAATAGGATCGCCTATTTACACCTAAACCTAAACTGTCGAAATGTGGGTGCTAGCACCTCTGCCTACCCCTTCGGGGATATAGGCGTGAGTTTATGTTATATTATCCACTTAGCAACTAGAAATATTGCAGTCACAATAATAGCGCAGCAGTTACAACGCATTTCTGCAGTGGTACGAATGACATGCATATTTCTTTAAAAAGTCTTTCACTGTATGAAAAGTCTCGTCCACTAACCATTTATGTAATGCAACACATTTTTTTTATGAGGCAGGTCTAATATCGGTCATTATTATGATGAGGCCGTCAAGCTGAGTGCCGCCATTGTAACATGCTATGTGTTTGAAATAGTGAATATACGAGCAAGAACCAAGCGGTTCGGAGACTTTTCTTTGCCGCACCATCAAGACCGGGAATTAATTACCAGCACACGTGTTTCCTTCTTCCTACAGTCCCGGGGCCTTTAAGCGGGGCGTGAAAAAGCATCTGATGAGGCAGCCAAGCTGAGTGCCACCATTGTAACACTTAGTGTCTGTAATGGTGACCCTCTTTCCTGATACTTTGTCATTAGCTTACCATCAGGCGAGGTGAAGGCAAGTTTGCGTGTCCTTTATAAAAAAAAAAACCTCTTTCCTGACACTGTGCCTTCAGCTTATCATCAGGTGTAGTGAAGTCAAATTGACGTGTCCTGGAAAGTCTCCCTACATTGGGAAAGGCCTGTGGCCAGCAGTGGGATGCGATATGCTAAATAATTAATTGATCGCTTACCCAATCTTTGGTCGAATACCGCCCAGTTGGATGGTCTCTGGGCCGTTGCAATTCCCTGCCATAGCAGCACGATAATCGCTGCAGCTTCTGCTCGTAAAGCCCCCAGAGATCATCGACTCAGCAACATAATAGAAGGACCTGGAAAAAGTATGATGTTCTTGGAATTCTTTACCAGCACTTGTGTTTCCTATTTTTTATACCACTTAGGTGGCAAACAGGTACACGGCTACCTGATGGAAAGTTGTTACCGTGGCCAATAAAACCAGGGGAGTCACACAGAGATTTTCCGTGCCTTCAGTGCAGAAGACAAAGCAGGACAAGCCTTTAGTCTTCCCACTGACAGTATAAAAACTCTCCAGTGAGCTCTGGCTACCCTACTCGCCGCCGGAAACATAACACGAGGTTATTATGACCGCGGTATTCTTTATGGTGGAGGTACTTCTCCAGTCGTACTGTTCAATGGGACGCTCGAACGGAATACTCTGTGCTTACGGGGTCAGCAGCGCGAGTGTCACTTCTCTGGTGTTTGACACGTCCATAGGCCACGGTAACTACTTTCCATCAGGTGGGCCGTGTGCTTGTCTGCCACCTAAGTGGTATAAAAAAACTCTTCACCAGCAAGTTGAACTTTTCGCTAACAGTCAAGCTTTTTAATTACACACATTTTACAAACATACATACATGCATACGTACATACAAAAATACTTATATACTCACAGACACAAAAATACGCACGTTAAACTTTACTCTCGCTGGCGCAGTCGGGTAAAAAGGAAGACATTCTCACCTCTCATGGTCGCAAAGTCCAGTAATACAGCCAGGCATGTTCCTACCACCGTTGGGGTAAATGTCCAAATCACCCAGAGGACCAGTCCAACCTGTAATAATAAATAACTAATGAGTAGCCTGCTAACCATACGAACATTCTATCATCACACCGCTCGCCATAGGCAGGGAATTCATCCCCACACATTGCAACCTGCGCGCTGTGCGATATGAAAGAAACTTCATCCCACGTACACTCAAGCTGTGAAATGAACTGCTGCGGTTTTCCTTACGCCTACAATATGGGTTCTTCAAAAGGGGCATTAGGAGGTATCTTCAGGGTCGGCAGCGCGAGTGTGACGCCCCAGGTGTTGCACACGTTCATAGGCCACAGTAACCACTGCCCATTAGCTGGGCCGTGTGCTTGTCTGCCCCCTAAGTAGTATAAAAAATCATACCTACATATATTCACACCTGTAAATACTTGTAGGCGTTGAAGGCGTAGGCAGAGATGTTTTAATACTTCTAATTGAAGCGACGGTAGCTTAGTGGTTAAGGAGTCGGTCTCACGACCGAGAGGTTTCGGGTTCGAGTCCTGGACATTACACTACCGACGTGAACCCACTCACACGCTCTTAACACAAGCAATTTAGCTTAGCTGGAGGGGATAGAGGGGATTTTTGTAATTACGGTTCTAATATTATTTGTTAAAAAAACATGTTTCGCCAAATAGGATTTTCGGTCCCACGTAACAACGAGTGTGCCTATTGTCATCATTTAGTCATGGGCTGTATGCTTACTATCGGTTAGAGAACAGTCTTATCCCTTAGTCGTCTTATTCGACAGCCACGATAAGAGATGGAGTGGTGCCTTCTCCACCGGGAAGGGTACATACCCATATTCTCGACGCTGGTGTGAACCACTTCAGTGTAGTCTCCATCACTTGGCAGCAAGACTTCGTTGGCGTTCCACCGTTCAGCAGGATCACAGGCTGTGAATTATAAATGAATCTTTAATCCAGCACGTAGCCACTGATCGATCGCGCGAGCGAAGCGAGCGAGAGTCTGCTTCGACAAGGTGGCTGATTTTGCTTTTGTCCGTATGTCTGTTTGTTTGTCAGTTCCGATCTAGAGGGTGTTCTTAACTGAGTATCATCAAACTTGGCTTCGAGAGCTTGTTTTGATAGGAGGGATAATATATTATTTTGTTAGACTAAGTGGCATACGACCACGGCTATCCTTGATATTTAAATATTATATATAATATATATTGAATTTTTTAAATGTATGAGCGCGGCGTCAGCGCTGCCTAGCGGCCCCATCTGAAAACCAGCGCTGCGCATACTCTCAGTGTGCGTAGCATTTAATGCTGAGATGGGGCCCTATTTTGGGTTCACACAGTGTGAGATATACTAGGTTAAGGTTAGTTGTAAGTATAGTTCATAAGTATTTAAGTAACACACTGTGAGAAGCAAAATAAAAAATTTCTTTCTTTCTTTCTTTCTTTCTATATTTTCTTGTTTAATACTTAACAAAGGGTGATTTTTCAGTAGTCGGGTTTTAGTTTTAAACTTAATTTTAATTTATATTATTTTGAGGCAAGCAACTGCTATAATTTGTACATATTTGAAATGTGCTAATTAAGCCCTTTCCTATGACACCAAACACGGTATATTTGTGTTAAGTTTATTTTTTAACGCAGTACTTTATGACCGCTAGAGTGCGCTACATTCGTTTCAGTGATACGTTATATAGTTTATAATCAGCAGACGATCAAGACGCTTCCAATGATACCTCATTTGTTCAGTTCTAATAAGTAGTTCAGGAGCTATGATGGAACAGATAAACCTGACGTCACGCACCAGTTGAGCGTAGGGCTAATGTACATGTGTAAACGCAACGAATATATATTTATATATAATATTATAAAGAGGAAAGATTTGTATTGAGAGAAAAGGAATGAAAGTGAATGTTAGTAAGACAAAAGTTATGGTTTTTGAAAGAGATGAATGCGTGACAGAGTGTAGGATTTGTATAGATGGAGAAAAAGTGGAACAAGTGAATGAGTTCATATATTTGGGAACATTGTTTACGAGAGATGGAAAGCATGAAGAAGATGTTGAAAGGAGAGTGATGGCTGGAAATAGAGTGAATGGGGCACTACACAACTTTATGAGCAGCCGGAAAGTGTCCGAAAAGGCACGACTGGCTGTACATGGAGGAGTATTGGTGCCGACTCTTATGTATGGTAGTGAAAGTTGGGTGTGGCAGAAAAAGCATCAGAGTAGAGTGAATGCAGTAGAAATGCGTGCGTTGCGAAGTATGTGTGGCTTGACCTTGAAAGATAGAGTGAGAAATAGCGTGATAAGAGAACGATGTGGAGTGATAGAAGATGTAGTGATGAGAATTGAGAGAGGAATGTTCAGATGGTTTGGTCATGTTGAGAGAATGAATGAAAGAAGACTAACGAAACAGGTGTATGAGGCGAGTGTGGATGGTATCATCGGAAGGGGAAGACCTAGGCGCACATACCTGGACCAAATCGGGGAAGTTTTAGAAAAGGGGCAGGTCAGGAGTACTCTAAACCGACGAGCATGCATGAAGAATGTAATGAGAGTGAATGAAGCGAGAGTAGTGTGTCAGGATCGTAGCAAATGGAGATCCGTGATCTCTGCCTATCCCTATGGGAGACAGGCGTGATTTTATGTATGCATGTATGTAGATTTGTATTTTTGTATGTAACGAATAAACTCAAAAGGTACTGGACCGATTTTAATAATTCTTTTTTCATTAGAAAGCTACATTCTTCGTGAGTAACATAGGCTACTTTTTATCCCGATATTCCCATGGGATCAGGATTTACGCGGGTGAAACCGCGGCGCGGTGCTAGTTGTTTATAAAAGTAATTTGAAATGTAATGTGGAATCTAATAAGTTAGAAATTTAAAGGAGGTAGGACACGGCGGTATTTCCGCCCAATTGAGCAATCCGATTGGGAAAGTACCTCCGCCCTACAGAATACCGCGGCTATAATAACTTCGTGTTGTGTTCCCAGCGGTGAGTAGGGTAGCCAGAGCTCACTGGAGAATTTGTGCTGTCAGTGGGAAGACTAAAGGCTTGTCCTGCTTTGTCTTCTAGACTGACGGCACAGAAACTCTATATTTACAGGGTTGGCAGCGCGACTGTGACTCCTCTGGTGTTACAGACGGCCATAGGCCACCACCACCACCACTTTCCAACAGGTGGGCCGTGTGCTTGTCTGCCACCTAAGTGGTATAAAAAAAATTTGGACTGAATTTGATTGTTAGTTACTTACTGTGGATATTAAAAAGAATGAAAAGTCATATTATCAGTTTGGTTAGGAAATATATTGCAAGGCATATTTTTCTAGAACAAACTAAGATATTAAGCGGTATTGAGAAGAATCGGATGATCTTGTCAAATAGCCCAATGTTTAAAATAACGAAAGTACAATATCCGGAAATTTTTGAAAGATTTTCTTCTTGTTGTTATATAAAACTAGCTGACCCACTCCAGCTTCGCCCGGGGTATATTTTGAAGCTTCATATTCCTTTTTTTTTTACGTGCGCAAAATCCCCACGGATACCTCCCCACCGGAGCCGGTGGAGGAGGTTATGTCGGACTCGAACCGACTAAAACGCACGCCGCCTGTGGGTCGCTTTGGTTGCCGAAGGTGAGGTTGACAGGCCTCGCACCCCGGCTGACCCAGGGCCATCTCTCACGATCTGGCCCTCTTCTCGGGTGTGGGGACTACAGAGTCCCCAACTCGTCCCCGGAAACGGGGAGGCGCGCCAGGCGCACCACCGCCGCGGCCTTCTGCCAGGGTGACAGGCGGCTCCACCTGTCACTCCCAGGCCGGCGCTCATGGAGGGCGGAGGTCGTTCATCGACCTCCGACGCCCGAGTTGCCTTCGTACTCGGGCAGCTTGCCTTGCGATCCTTCGTCGCTCTCGCTGCCGCTCCCGCCCCGCCTCCTCCTTCACGAGCATTACTTGCTCGCAGAAGGAGGCGCCGGCCGCCCACGCATCCGCGCAGCGAACCATCGCCGCGAGCAAGGTGGAGAGCGTGAGAACCCTCACTCCCAGGGCCGCCACAAGCTCCCGCCTCGGCGTCTCCCACGCCGGACACTCGGTGAGCGTGTGCGGACCTGAGTCCTCACTCGCGTCGCAGTGATGGCACTCGGACGTTGGCTCTTTCTCCATCCGACGCAGATACTTTCCGAAGCATCCGTGCTCGGTGATCATCTGCGTCAGACGGTACGAGAGGCTGCCGTGTGGCCTCTCTAGCCACTCCCCTATGATGGGTCTTACCGCCGCTACTACGGCGCGCCCTGCGCCTGGTCGCCCAAGTCGTAACTCCCATTCCACCACCATTTCCCTGTGAAGCCGGGATCTCACGGCCCGAATTTCTTCGGGCTCGGGATCGTGACCCCGCTCCCGCGCCGCCTTTCGGAACCGGTATAGCGCCGAAAGGGATCTCGCTTCCAGGATCCATGGTGGCGATCCGGCGAATAGACTCGCCGCATTGAAAGATATCGTGCGGTACCCCCTTATGATGCGGCACGCCAACTTCTGCTGCGGACGCTGCAGCAGGGGTATGTGCCGATCTCTCAGGGTGTTGATCACGTTGGCTGTGCCCACCAATTTGGGGCCCAGACTTCGGAAGTGCTTCCCGAAGTCCCACCGGCCGTCGAGCACGAGCCCCAGATATTTCATCTGGGGCTTGATACCGATGAGAGTGCCTCCCACTGTGAGACTAGAACCAGGTGGTGGCGTGCGCCGAGGTCCATGAAAGAACATGCATTATGCAATGCTACCTCAAGGCCCAGCCGCCGGATCCGTTCCACGACTTGAGCAACCGCGGTCGTGGCCCTCAGGATCGCTTCGCGGTATGTAGCCCCTCTCGCCGTCACTAGTGTGTCGTCCGCATAGCACGTGACGGCGGCGCCGTCCGCGAGCTCACCGCGAAGCACCCAGTCGTAGCCGATGTTCCACAGGAGCGGCCCAAGAACCGATCCCTGTGGAACGCCGCACGACATCTCACGCCGACCGACGCCGGTCGCACTTGGGTAGCTTCATATCCCTTTGAGCCCGTATGTTTTAGTCTTCAAAATATGTATGAAAAATTGCCGGATTTGTTAACATTTATTATCAATGCTCCGCTCTCTTTAGTAGTAGCGTGATGATTTAGCCTAAAACCTTCCTCGATAAATGGACTAACCAACACTGAAAGAATAATTCAAATCGGACCAGTAGTTCCAGAGATCAGCGCGTTCAAACAAACAAACAAACAAACTCTGCAGCATTATAATATTAGTATAGATAACCATCCGATAATGAAGGGGTATGAAGATGGTTTAACAATACAATGCATGGTGTATTGTTATAGAATACATACCAATTACATAGCTTGGTCTAACGTTCATTGTTCTGCCAAGGTGACCAGCGCCATGACCTGAAAATTAATCATAATTATGTTCAAAGAAATGGGTGAACTAATTACTTTTCCCTAGAATGTATTGTTTTGTTAGACCAAATGGTATACGACCACGGTTATCCTTGATATTTTACTGTTTAATACTTTTTAAAGCGTTATTTTTTCAGTAGTTAGGTATTAGTTTTAAACGTATTTTTTTATTTATAATAAAAAATATTTATAATAAATAATAAATAATTTTGAGGCAAACAACACCTATAATTATATATGAGGAGGTAGGACACGACGGTATTTCCGCCTAATAGAGCAGTCCGACTGGGGAAGTACCTCTGCCCAACAGAATACATACATACATACATAAAATCACACCTTAGGCAGAGATCACAGATCTCCATTTGCTACGATCCTGACATACTACTCACGCTTCATTCACTCTCATTACATTCTTCATGCATGCTCGTCGGTTTAGAACACTCCTGACCTGCCCCTTTTCTAAAATACAGAATGGTATAAAAAAAGAATACATATTTGTAATTTGCTAATGAAGCTCTATCAAATGATATCAAACACGATATATTTATCTTAAGTTTATTTTTAACACAGTACTTTATGACCGCTAGAGGGCGCTACACTAGATTTTGTGATACGTCGTATAACCTATAACCAGAGGACGACCAAGACGCTTCTAATGATACCTCATTTGTCCAGTTCTAATTAGTAGTTCAGCAGCTATGAGAGAACTGATGAACCTACATACATACAAAGCCTGTCAAAATCATAACCCACCTTTGGCTACGCCGTAGTCTCGTAAAAAGGTGCCTTACCTCCAACACTGTATCCTACAATGGTGAACTGGTCAGCTCTTGCTCCTGTGATGCTCATGAGCCAGTTGGCGAAGCGCCCACCAGCGGCTCCTGTAATAGAGATTGAAAATCATTTTTATTTACACTCCAATAATAATACTACTAATAAAATAAAAGCGTCCATAACTTCGTAGTTAAGCACTCGGCCTTTCGATTGAAAGGTCTCAGGTTCGAAACCTGGCTATTACACTACTGATGTGATCCAACTCCTAACACAAGCAATTTAGCTTAGCTGGAGGGATTAGAAGGGATATTAGTAATTTCAGTTCTAATATCATTAGCAAAGTTATAATATCATTAGCAAAGTTATAATATCATTAGCAAAATTTTATATTGGCAGGAAAAAACAAAATACGCCTATATCGGTAAGGTACCTACTGTCTATAGGCAGTCTCTTTCCGAGGGTAAGATGGAGACACCATGGCTCCGACACCCAATGGAGTCATTTCGAAACCAGATATGACTCTAGATTCACCGGAGTGGAATGGAATGAAATGGAAAGGGACTCTTTTGTCCGCATTTATCCTCCTTTTTCGGGCCATTGTGCGTGTAGAGCAGCCCGCCTAGCTCCACTCAGAAACGCAGAAGCTTACTAGAACTTCACAGGATTCGTGGAGTCAACTAGCTGTGCCGAGGATTTGTGATCGTTGAGGACCTACTGCCTCGCATTCCAGTATTACTTGAGCGGCCGTTTCCTCGGCAACTAAACATACCTACAAAGAGGACTGTCCGTAGCACCAAAGATGTATAGATGCTTGTTGAGGGGACAGTAGCCCTTACTAGTACTACTAGTAGACTTGTTCTGTCTAGTTTAAGGAGACGTTTCGTGAGTGTTTTTTTTACCAATAGCATAGCCACTTTTGACTGCCTGCAGTCGGTAGGTTCGCCGTGGTGCGAATGTTGTTTCAGGCAACGTTATAGCTTAGCATCCAAAGACAGCGTACGGTTTTAAGCGGATCAAGCCGATCCAATTGCCTCGAAAATATTGTCCACAAGAATGAAATTTCAAGTCTGTTCAAGACAGGCAATCTGCCTGTTCTTATTAAATGCTGTTTAAAAACTATCACTTACCAGCCTCTCCGGCACGAGGGCCCCAAGTAGATCCAGCACTCCAGTCGAGGATGATCACGTTGCAGTCATCTCCAGCCAAGAAAGCTAGAAGAAATTGGATGAATGGCTTTTTAAAAGATTTCAATGAAGAAGTCGCTTGGACAAACGACAGAAATGTAAGGTTCTTCAAGAAGAGAACGAGACGAGAAGAATTATGTCAGACTCGAACCGACTAAAACGCATGACGCTTGTGGGTCGTATTTGGTTATCGAAGGTAAGGTTAACAGACATATTCCTCGCACCCCGGTTGACCCAGAGTGATTTTTCTCGATCTGGCCCTCTCCTTGGGAATCCCCAACTCGTCTCCGGTTATGGGGAGGTGCGCGAGGCGCACCGCCCCCGCAGCCTGCTTCTGCAAGGGTGACAGGCGGCTCCACCCGTCATTCATCGAGTGTAACGCCCCTGGTGTTATACACGTCCATAAGCCACGGTGACCGCTTTCCATCAGGGTCGTGTGCCTGTCTACCTAAGTGGTATAAAAACGGAAAAGATGTCCAAAAAGAAATAACATAAAAATATTAGTAGGCCCTTTAAATTGAAGATATATCCATTTCTTTTGAAGAAACTGAAGACTTGAAGTGCTCGTGGCCAGGTACACTCACTGTTCAATAAACGTGAGTTAAGCTACTTAAGTGCGGTTGACATTTCGATGGGTAAACGCTTAGTAGTATTTTCTAAAGGTTGTCTGGCAGAAATCGTTTAAAGTCATAAAATATGAGTACACACACACAATACCAGGTTATTATAACCGTGATATTCGGTAGGTTAGAGGTACTTCTCCCGTCGGACTGCTCAATAGGGAAGGGAATACCGTCGTGTACTAGGGGATTCCTCCTTTGAAGGGATTTTTGGAGAGGGGAAAGTATATTTACCTGGTACCAGGTTGGTGTTGAAAGCTGAAGTGGCAGATCCAGCGAAGCCGTGAATCAAGATGACTGTTCGTTTGCTTGCGTCGTAGTTGGAACCTAAGACGGTGCCAGCATTGTTCATCACCAATACTTGACTGAAGGAGGTGTTGATTCTGGTGGAGAGAATAGAAATTTGAGTTTCAGGTGTTAAAATGACTGAGATCAGGGTATGACTAAATTCAACTGCCATCTGACCTGTCATCAAACGGCAGGTGGGATTCGAACCCGCGATCTTTCCCTTACAGGGGGGACGCTCTGACCACTAAGCCACAGAACCTTCGCCCGAAACCATCCAAATTCTTCTATACATATATCGGTCTTACGGCGACGGTTCAGAGCCATCTATCGATATTCATATGAACTATCGGAATCAATGAATAATGTTGCAATAATTTTTAGACATTGATTTTTGATGACCCCGCTCAAACTATTGAATGAAATTTTAAAGAGTTTAGTATGCTTTGAATAGTTAATATACTAAACATAAACTCACGCCTATATCCCCAAAGGGGTAAGCAGAGGTGCTAGCACCCACATTTCGCCAGTTTATGTTTAGGTCCCAATGTAATAGGTGGCGAGCCTATTGCCATTAACCGGTCACTTATAAACCTGCGATAAATACACACATAACTTCGAAAAGCATCGAAAAGTCATTGGTGTGTGCCATGGTAAAATCTGGGGTCGTACCTGAGACCTCGTCTCAGCAGTCCATTACCCATACCACTAGGCTACCGCGGTTATAGCATACTAAATGATTTCAAAAAATTATTCAAGAAAGAAAGAAAGAAAGATAAAACATTTATTAAGATTATTCACTCAGTATTCATGCAGTCTGTGTCTTGAGGAGGTAGGACACGGCGGTATTTCCGCCCAATTAAGCAGTCCGACTGGGGAAATACCTCCGCCCTACAGAATCAAATCAAATCAACTAGCCCATCGCAGTCCACTGCTGGACTAGGCCTCTCCCAATGTTGGGAGGCTTTGGCCTACTGTTTCCACGCTGGCCAGACGGGTTGGTACAGGGTTTTATTTCGAGTTTTCCTTCTCTCGCAGTGATATGGTTTGCGTATATTTCCATCAGTCACCTCTTACGACACCCTTCGAATGAGATGGGGTGGTGATACTTGTATTCTTTGTCCGTCACCACACTGATTCTCCGTTACCGCCCTACTGAATACCGCGGTTATAATAACTTCGTGTTGTGTTCCCAGCGGTGAGTAGGGTAGCTAGAGCTCACTGGAGAGTTTTTGTGCTGTAGTGGGACGATCAAAGGCTTGTCCTGCTTTATCCTCTACACTGACGGCACAAAATCTATGTTCTTACAGGGTCAGCAGCACGGATGTGACTCCACTGGTGTTACACACGTTCATAGGTCATGGTAACCATTTTCCATCAGGCGGGCCGTGTGCTTGTCTGCCACCTAAGTTGTATAAAAAAACCCCCTTAGCTGCTTACCTGGTGAACAGATGGTATCTGTTGGACTGGTCAGGGTTGTATCTGGCAACAGCATCATAGTCGCTGAGTTTTAGCCAGTTGTCGACAAGGCGAAGGCTCCCATCGTCAGTTTCCAGGTAATCATAACGAAGTCCTTCAGAGAATACGCCGAGGACTGGGTCTGAGGGGGTGGCTGTAATAAAAAAAAAGTAATTAATAAGATGGGACACCATGCTAAGAAATATTATATAGGTCTAAGATTACCTTACGTCATGGCTTCTAAATACCCGAGACGGCGTGCGGTTCTGGTCGGTTTGAGTACGACATAAACGACCCATCGGGCGGCAGGGACGTGCAACACTTAGGAGAGACTTTGCCTCGCTATGTTTTACCGCCTATACAATGGTTTGTGCTTAGATGAATTATTTGACATGATGCCCACAGCTACATTCTATCATCGCACCACTCGCCATAGGCAGGGAACTCATCCTTACACATTGCGACCTGAAACGGTGCGTACTGTGCGGTATGAAAGAACATTGTCCCACGTACGTTGAAGCTGTGGTATGAACTTCTTACTGTGGTTTTTCCAAGGACTTACAACAATATGGGGTTCTTCTAGAAGGGCATTACAAGGCTTCTTCAGGGTTAGCAACGAGAGTGTAACCTCTAGAGTTGCATACGTCCATAGGCCACGGTAACCTCTTTCCATCAGGTGGGTCGTGTGCTTTCCTGCTACCTAAGTGGTATAAAAAGGCGAACTTCTCACGTAAAAAGGGCGGCAGAACAGTTGGTGCTACAGTACTCATAATGGTTTTGCTGCCTCACTTGGTAGCGAATACCGCTTAGACTTGAAGATCTTAAGCTGCTTTAACGTTGCGGCACGCTTTGATGGCCATTTTGACACGACTGGTTTTGCTCGTTTTATTATTATTATTATTATATTCTTTATTGTACGCCAATTACAATATTCATGTTACAGAAATTGAGAAGACAAGAGCAGTACAAAGGGCGGCCTTATCGCTTTACACAATTTCTTCCAGGCAATCATAGGCAGGCATCCATTGCAATTTCTTTTTGGTGCGCTTAATATTGAACAACGAACTGTTTGACGAATAACTAAAGAAAAATATCACACACACAAATCATTTATTTTATATAGACCATTGTATCTGCACTTACAAAACGTCAATAAAAAAGGAACATGAGTATCAGTTTAGTAAATGGACCACCGGTTCGAAACGCGGCCCCGACCTGAAAAGACTCCGGCAAGAAACTCAGCGGGCATTTCTTTTCTTTGGTCTATTTACATTTTTTTTTGTATACAACTTAGGTGGCAGACAAGCACACGGCCCACCATGAACGTGTGTAACACCAGTAGAGTCACATCCGTGCTGCCGACCCTGTAAGAACAGAGATTTTGTGCCGTCAGTGTAGAGAACAAAGCAGGACAAGCCTTTGGTCATCCCACTGACAGCACAAAAACTCTCCAGTGAGCTCTGGCTACCCTACTCTCCGCCGGGAACACAGCACGAAGTTATTATAACCGCGGTATTCTGTAAGGTGGAGGTACTTCCCCAGTCGGACTGCTCAATTGGGCGGAAATACCGCCGTGTCCTACATCCTAGTAATAACATCCTCCTAGTATAAATATACACTTAGTCTACTTAATCTACCTAAATACAAAAATTTACTTGAGTAGCATAGTTGAGCGAACAGCTCGTTTCCAAGCTTGTTTATCATTCAAGAATTCTTGGATTTTATAATAGTCAGTAAGACTGAAAACGAGCAAAACCAGTCGCGTCAAAACGGCCGTCATAGCGTGCCGCAACTATAGTGTGGATTGAAATATCACAAATAGATAAGAACAAGATAAAGATTGAATGTATATTAATTAATCCATCGCGATATATTCCGTTAAAAATAGATTTAAAATGACAATAATCCATAGGTACGATTAAAAAAACCCAATTTTATTGTAATCATGCGTGGGCGGCCGGCACAGGTAATGCTCGTGAAGGAGGAGGCGGGGCGGGAGAGGCAGCGGGAGCGAATTAAAATCGCGAACTACGACTTGAGCGTCCGCGGTTACAGAATGACTTTCTCCCTAATGAACGCAGGTCTGGGGGTCATGGGTGGAACTATCTGTCAAGCTGTAGAAGCAGGTCGCAGCGGTGGCACGCATTACTATCCGCGAATCCGAGGTGGGCTATATAGAGAGAGATGGCCCTGAGTTGGCCGGAGTGCGAGGGATATGCCTGTCAACCTCGCCTTTCGCAACCAACAATCCCTAGGCACCGTTCGTTTTAGTCGGTTCGAGTCCGACATAACGTTTCACAACGGGCTGGGAGTGGTTTCCCTGGCAATTTTTGGCACGTTAAAATAAATGCATATTACATTCTTCTTGTAAATGCTTCTTAACACATACCTTGTCGTTTTGCAAAAAAATTAAATCAAAAGAAAGAAAATTCGTTTATTAAACACACACATAAAAATAGTAATGCCATTAATGCCATGTGTCAGTGTGGAGTGTGTGTTTAAAAGGCCGCAGTTCAGCTGATGCTACAGATCAGGCACAATCTGCAGGGTTAGTTTTCAACTGTAGCCTAACCAAACTAGGTAGCTTACTGTATTTGCCATTATTTCTATTAAAGTCCTTCAAGCATCAGCAGTGCGAACAGACAGCTATCAATTTATTCATTCATACATACATTCACACATGTAATTCCCCGGAGTTGCTTTTTATGTCACTTAGGTGGCAGACACGCATACGGCCCACCTGATGGGGAGTGGTTACCGTGACCTATGAACGTGTGCAACTCTAGGGGCGTCACATTCGCGCTGCCGACCCTGACGAAATCTTCTAATACCGCTTTTGAAGAAACCCATATTGTAGGTGCTTGGGAAAACCGCAGCAGGGAGGTCATTCCACAGCTTGAGTGTGTTGGGATGAAGTTTCTTTCATACCGCACAGTGTGCACCATCTCAGGTTGCAATGTGTGGGGATGAATTACCTGCCTATGGCGAACGGTGTAATGATAGAATGTATCTGTGGACTTCGTGTCAAGCAATTCATCTGAGCACAAACCATTGTATAGGCGATAGAACATGCACAGCGATGCAAAGTCCCTCCTAAGGCAGAGAGGTTCCACATCACCTGCGTGTATGGGATTGTCGACCAGCCTCAATACCCGTCTTTGCACCGAGTCGAAGGGGTCAAACTGGTGTTACGGAGAGGTGTATTAATACCCGCATTTTGTCAATAATAATTCCCGGTGCCGCAAAGCGGACACTATATCATGGTTTGTATGTTTACTGCCGGATAGAAAATAGTTCTACCTCTAGTCGCCTTCTGCGACACCCATCTGAACAAACGAGGTGGCATTCACACCAGGTGACCAGGTTTCAGCTTCTTCATCTTAGCGTTATTCTCAGTCGCATCTGAAGCTTTTTATTTTTTATACCACTTAAATGACAGTCAAGCACACGGCCCACTTGACGTACACCGTAAATGTATGTATGAACCTTTGTAACAGCGGGGGAATCACACCCGTGCTGCTGACCCTGTGAGAACAAAGATATTCTGTGCCTTCAGTGCAGAACACAAAATCAGGACAAGCCTTTGATCTTTCCACTGACAGTACATAATCTCTCCAGTGAGCTCTGGCTACACTACTAACCGCTGGGAACACAACACGAGGTTATTATAGTCGTGGTATTCTGTAGGGTGGGAGGTACTTCCTCAGTCGGACTGCTCAATTGGGACGAAATACCATCGTATCGAGTCAGGCGTCTTACCAATATAAATACGGATTTGGCTGACCTTCGATTTTCCGTGAAGCGACTGCATTGCAGTTAGACCAATTGTTGGGCTTTTTAGGGCTCCAACTTCCCGTATCGACTACCGATGTTTATGTGGCTGGGACCGACAGCTTAACATGATCTCTGAGGCTGCAGACTAATGCAAATATCCATTTTCATGCATACAAATATTTGCACTGAACGGGGATCGAACCTGCGCCTCCTAAGTAGCGTCCGCGATCACTACCGCCACGCCACAGAGCCTATCAAGATCATGGTTTCAGGTCATGGGATGGTCCACCCTCCCCTTTCCTACACAGGACAACACGTGCAGGTCTTAGATGTCATCCGCACACGGTGCAATACATCCGATCAAGAACCAAGCGGTTCGGAGACTCTTTCCTCTGTCGCACCATTAAGGCCTGGAATTAATTACCAGCTCACGTGTTTCCTTCTTCCTACAGTCCCGGGTCCCTTAAGCGGGGCGTGAAAAAGCATATGATGATTCCCCTTCAAGCTGAGTGTCACCATTGTCACACGGTATGTGTAAGTAATGGTGACCCTCTTTTTTGGGACTTTGCCTTCAGCTTACCATCAGGCAAGGCGAATTCTAATTGACGTGTCCTATATTAAAAAAATCCTATTAATATTATATTACGAAAGTTCAGGATTAAATTTAGATGTTTATTTTTCAATCTTTATCTCTAAAATTTGGCACAGGGATGTATTACTATCTAGAATATTCAATCAATCATTCAATCAGCCCATCGAAGTACACTGCTGGACATAGGCCATTCCCAATGTTGGGAGGCTCTGGCCTACTGTTCCCACGCTGGCCAGACGGGTTGGTACAGGGTTTATTTTGAGTTTTCCTTCTCTCGCAGTGATATCGTCTGTGTCCGTTAGTCGCCTCTTACGACACCCGTCGGATAAGATGGGGTGGTGATACTTGTATCCTTTGTCCGTCACTAAACGAATAAGTCTAGAATAACAAATTGGTTTCTTTTATCCTGGAAATAAGTTGCCATGTGTTGCGAGAACGAGAATTAAACCATGCGCAACAGTTAGTTAATAAAAAAACTCCTACCTTTCGCCAACACCACATTAATCACCAAAACCGCTGCGATCACCTTCAGCATTGTGCCAGAGTAACTGCTTCGATACCCGGCAGAGACATTTATTGACTCAGATATCAGGTAAATACTCTGATTACGATGTATCTAAGAGATAAGTAATGTTATGTACTAAGCGCTATAATCACTGCGGTGTTGTGCTGGTTTTATAGTGGTAAATCTTAAAATCCATACTAAATATTATAAATGCGAAACTAACTCTATGTTTTTTTTTATATATAGAACACGTCAATTACACTTCGCCTTGCCTGATGCTAAGCTGAAGTTAAAGTCTCAGAAAAGAGGTTCACCATTACTTACACATACCATGTGACAATGGTGACACTCAGTTTGACGGCCTCGTCATATGCTTTTTCACGCCCCGCTTAAAGGACCCGGGACTGTAGGAAGAAGGAAACACGTGAGCTGGTAATTAATTCCAGGCCTTAATGGCGCGACAGAGGAAAGAGTCACCGAAACGTTTGGTTTTTGATTGGATGTTCTGCACAGTGTGCGGGTGACATCTAAGACCTGCACGTGTTGTCTTGTGTAGGAAAGGGGAGGGTGGGACTAATTGTAAGAGCTCATCAGAACACTCACCATGGTACAGACGGTAAAATACAGATGTGTGTCTGTCATTCCGGATTAAATCACTGAATCGATATTGATAATATTTGATACAGACTTCTTCACCTCGAAGTCTGGGGTCCGCTTTACCAGTCTAACTGCAGATTTGGCTGAAGTTCGATATTTTCCGTGAAGTGACTTTTATCTGACCTCCATTGCCCAAAGGCGATATCAAATCATTGCTTTAGACCAGATGTTGGATATTTTAGGGCTCCAATTACCCGTACATCGATGGTATCTGGGACCGATGGCTTAACCTGCTTTCCAAGACACGACAAGAACAATTAAAATAACCATATTCATGTACAAAAATAATTGCAGTGAGCGGGGTTCGTACCCGCACCTCCTTTTTTTTTACGTGCGCAAAATCCCCACGGATTCCCCCCACCGGAGCCAGTGTAAGAGATTATGTCGGACTCAAACCGAGCAAAACGCACGCCGCCTGTGGGTCGTTTTTGGTTGCTGAAGGTGAGGTTGACAGGCATATCCCTCGCACCCCGGCCGACCCAGGGCAATCTCTTACGATCTGGCCCTCTCCTCGGGTGTGGGGACTAGAGAGCCCCCAAATCGTCCCCGAATACGGGGAGGCGCGTGAGACGCGCCACCGTCGCGGCCTCCTTCTGCCAGGGTGACAGGCGGCCCCCAGGCCTGAGCTAATGGGGGGCGGAGGTCGTTCATCGACCTCCGACGCCCGAGTTGCCTTAATACGTGGGTAGCTTGGCTTCCGATCCTTCGTCACTCACCCCGACTCCTCCTTCACGAGCATTACTTGCTCGCAGAAGGAGGCGCGACCCACACCTCCTTGAAAGGATATAAGCTACTAATGATCGCGGAAAAAATAAATTAAAGTGATTTAAATAGAAGATCAAAGTTCGTCATTTTGAAGATGACATCATGCATACATATGATCATACATAATCACGCCTTAATCCCCGAAGGGTTAGGCAGAGGTTAATAAACGCGTACCTCCACTACCTTTGGTATCGCTCTTACTACAAACTCATGGTAATGCTATTCATGTTTTTATGCTGTAAGTTTTCCATGTACTAAATAAATATCAGTATCAGAATAAACGGGATATTTACCATGTTTCATTATTTTGAGTTTCCGATATTTCGGCGCTGTTGCAAGCACCATGATCACGGAGGAACTGGAGTAGTGGCGGAGAACAAAGAAAAAGTTTTTTCCTAGAAGTAATTATATCGATCTACCCTCTTTCGAGTTCTTTTACTACGCGTATCTGCACTACTATTGGTTTCACTCTCACTACAAACTCGAACCCGATCTCGATCACGGTCACGACATACGATGCTCACTCACTCACTCGCGATTTTGTTTTAGCTTGTTCCCGGTTGAATTTCTTTCTTATACTGATGTGAGTGACCATGATAGTTTAAATACTAAATAAATAATTAAATATCCCGGTTATTTTAATACTAATGTGAGTATGATCATGGTAGTTTAAGTTTACGTTTAACATCCAATCAGCCGTAACGGCTGAACGAGTTGAATGGCAAAATGTGGGAGCTAGACTTCTGCCTACCCCTTCGGGGATAGAGCCGTGACTTTATATTATGTTATGTTAATACATTTTTTAGATCGTGAGTTTTCAGTAGTCTGGTTTTTGTAATAAACTTATGTTTTAATTAACATTAACCTCTATTCTAATAGTAATAATAGATATTTTCCTGTGATAATTTTTTTTTTTGGAAAAGTACCGCCTGACCCTTGGGCAGTAAGGGCACTTACGGCAATGAAAATAACATTGGCGTCACTCAGCTGCGTCCGACAGATAGGCGAAGTGGTATTACTCTATATCTCATTGGTATAGGCGGGGAGAAAAGTGTTAGATGATAAATAATTATGTTGTAGGAAGATTACCTATTGTTGTTGCATATAAGAAATTACCGCAGAGCGATAAGTACGCTATCTGTACGTATCACAAAACTTGTATGTCATGTTGTAATTTAATATGTTATTGGTATACAATAAATACGTTTATATTATTAATATTATTACGCTATTTTTACACATCTGAATAAAACAGACGTACTTTTTCGAAAATCAAACATTTAGCACATTAAAATAAAACTTTAATAACGAATTCTTGCTTGATTTATTTTGTTAGTTTTTTATGTTACTTTTTTATACCACTTAGGGGGCAGACAAGCGCACGGCCCACCTGATGGAAAGTGGTAACCGTGGCCTATGGACGTGTGTAACACCAGAGAAGCCACACTGTTAGCACAGAGTTTCTGTGCCGTCAGTGTAGAGGACAAAGCACGACAAGCCTGTACCTAGTCTTCCCACTGACAGCACAAATTCTCCAGTGAGCTCTGGCTACCCTACTCACCGGTGGGAACACAACACGAAGTTATTATAATCGCGGTATTCTGTAGGGTGAAGGCACTTCCCCAGTCGGACTGTTCAATTGGGCAGAAATACCTTTTATGACATATATATACGTTTCCTCGAAAACGAAAACACAACAAAAATCTTGTTTATAGTGACGAAGGTATTTTAAATTTATATTTTACACTTTTTAAATTGATCTACAGACTAGTCAAGGTTTTTGATTTGATACCCATATTGAGGGAGTTATGAAAAATATGCACTCCGTCTTTTTGTGACGGCACTCATCTTGGACCGAATTTTTTAAACACAGCTAAGAACACTCCCGACTAATATACCTTTCAAACAAAAAAAATGCAAATCGGTTCATCTGTTAAGGAGCTATGATGCCCCAGACACACATACCAATGCATGCCCAATTTAGGCAGAACATGATGTACCTAGTCATAAGACATAATTTGTAACATCCTTATCACAATGTTCTAGCAAATAAAGATATATTCTATTCTATTCATTTGTATATAATATACACAGATACTTATGTCAAACTCGTTGTTTTTTCTTCGGGGATTAAGAGTACAATAAGTCGTCACGACACTAAGAGTATATTTGGGATAACTTGCATTTCAATCAATGAGAAAGTCACCGTCTTTACTCTCCCCATGACCAATGACCATGTCTGCTGAAAAGCAACCGAAATGTCGGAATAAAAAAAACAGCACCAAATCTCGATAAAATGCGTTAAAAACTTCTTTATTTCAGACTGTTTAACTTGTGTTTCTGTACACAGTTTGAAATAAAGAGAGTTATGTGTCACATCACTACTAATAATGTTGAGAAACACAGTATTTGATTTTTAATCTGACATAGAGCTGGCGTTTACAGCTAAATTTTTACTAACCAAAATTTCAAATAAATGAATTAATAATAAATTAATTTACCTCGCTCAAACAATTGATATCGCCATTCAGCGTGGTAATGCCGCCAGTCTCTTGGGCACGGTACAAGTAGAGATCGATGGGGAGGAAATTTCGATGCCTAAAGTTGCAGTCTCCCTTTTTTATTTTATTTTTGTATATATTATATATACATATTTTATAATTCGCCGCGTGATTCGTGGACGACCAAGGGCTGTTTAACATCAGACAGATATATACAGCCCAGACTCAGGCACAGATACAAGTCTTGAGGCAACAGTAGTGCCCGGAATACGGCAATTTGCTCACCCCTATTACGTGGGATCGAATACAATGATTGGTGAAATGTAGGTGTTAATTCACCTCTGCCTAACCCTCCGGGGATAGAGGCGTGATTACATGTATGTATGTATAAGTAATTGCATTAACCTGACTGGTTCGACCTCAAAGCATTTTCAAAGGTTCATAACGATATTTTTGCTAAAGACTGTGGAAGGAAAAGTACAAGTGAGTATTCAATATATATAATTTCAATGAATTTTTTTTTTATATTCAAGATAAAACTTATTTGCCCGACAGTACACACTCCTCTCGTCATCTGCTTGACCGCAGATAAGCGGCCACCCTCAATAAACACTAAGTTTTGACCCTCTCGCGCTTTCTTTGACAACCTTTACACGAAGGAGGCGGGAGAGACTTCAAACGTGGCGCGATATCTATAGAGGGATGTGGCTGACATTATCTGTCCGTTGAAAACTACAGAACTATAAATTCATACTTGTGTTTGGAAACTGAGGGACCGTTTTTGAGGTAACAGGGGATTAAAGGTAGCATAATTATAGACGGTTCTCTATTTTTATTCATACGATTTTATGTCATAATTTAACATTGCATAAAGTTACTTGGACAAGACACAACATTATTCACGCATAATACTCATTTGCCATAACTTTTTAATCATAAGTTTTTTTAATCCTATTTACTATAAGCATAATATTTTAAAAGCATACTATCCCAAAGCATAAGTTTACTTAAGCATAACGACGCGTAAGCATAACTATTATAAAATACTGTTACTACCAAGAACAGTTTGTAATTATATATTTTTTAATTCAGAATGTTCATTTCACTAAATAAAGTTCTACATGGTTAAAAAAAAAAACCACGAAGGCCTAATGCGGGAGCGGAGCGGAGCGAAGCTTCTAACCTAATCCATCCAAGTCGGAATCAGGGGCTTTCTCAATAAATCTATCACTGAACTATTAGACAAATAAACAATATGCTTTACAAATTTATGTATATTAAAGTCATGAATAAAAACATAAGGATATACAATATGTATGCTTAATAACAGAGTATGCTAAAAACCAATTATGACACACTATTATTATGACAAAGAAAATTATGCTTAACTGATTATAACAATTTAAATTAAGACAAAAACCGATCAAGAACCAAGCGGTTCGGAGACTTTCCTCTGTCGCACCATTAAGGCCTGGAATTCATTACCAGCTCACGTGTTTCCTTCTTCCTACAGTTCCGGGTCCTTTAAGCGGGCCGTGAAAAAGCATATGAACTGAGTGTCACCATTGTCACACGGTATGTGTAAGTAATGGTGACCCTCTTTTCTGGGACTTTGCCTTCAGCTTACCATCAGGCAAGGCGAAGTCTAATTGACGTGTTCTATATTTAAAAAAAACCATTATGAGAAAAAATGGGATCCCGTTATAGACACCCTCTGTAGCGTGGCGGTAGTGAAAACGACTGGTACGCAGGGGGAGCTGGTTCAAATCCCGCTCTATGTAAATATTTGTATGTAGCTATGCATGAATAATGTGTGTGGTGACGGAAAAAGAAAACAAGTATCACCACCCCATCTTATATGAAGGGTGTCGTAAGAGGCGACTAACAGAAAAATAGGAAAAGGAGGTAGGACACGGCAGTATTTCCGCCCAACTGAGCACTCCGACTGGGGAAGTACCCTGCCCTACAGAATACCGAAAACGTGTTGTTTTCCCTGCGGTGATTAGGGTAGCCAGAGCTCACTGGAGAATTAGTGCTGTCTGTGGGATGACTAAAGGCTTGTCCTGATTTGTCTTCTACTCTGACGGCACAGAAACTCTGTGCTTACAGGGTTGGCAGAGCGCGTGTGACTCCTATGGTGTCAGGGCCGTCTTTAAACTATTTGAGGCCCTGGGCACATTAGGATCATGAGGCCCCTAGGACCTTGAGAAAACACTATTTAGTTACAATAGATAAAGAAAGACAAACAAGGTTCTAAATTTATTTTTATTTAGTTACTGGTTGCGCCGATGGTAGAATTTGTATTTTCTTTGCTCAATAGTATTAATTCATATCATTGACACTGAACACACGCTTCCTGTACCCATCTCCCTCCCGCACTACCTTTAAAGTGAGATAACAATAGTTTTTCGCCCCGCCAATGGTCGAAGTGGCCGCATCTACGACTTCCGTTTTGAACTAGTAAGCAATGGCAGCGGCGCGCGCGACTCTCAGAAATTAATAATGTTTGTTGGATTTTAACCGCTTTCATAGACCTTTACCGGTCGGATTGTGCCTCTCGTGTGTCCCTCAAGTGATTTAGTGATGTGGGCAGCAGCTCCTGAGCCAGGAAGAGAAGACCGGTGCACCGGCCCAGCCAGCACGTGGCGTAGTAAAGGTTAGTGCATCCTCTCCTAATTTCTCGGGTTGCATTCAATGCCTAAACCACCTCCGCGGCAACCCGATCACCTATCTAGTTTGTTGTGTAAAGTGTCATATGAAACATGTTAACTTCACCCCCCGCACAATACAGTCCACTAGCTCAGGTGGCATGAGAATCGCGCCACCATTCTTTTTGGTCCTGGTCGAGCCGGATTCTTAGTCGTAGTTCGCAATTTTGTTATTTATTCCATGGGGAATAAACGCACCGCACCTAAATACCTAGTTATTTTAGTAGAAAACCCCGCATCTAGGCATTTAGGTTTGGATCTTAGGTATTCTAGACACCCTAGTGCATAGGCACAGTGTAATACCTAACGCATTTGGCTATTTCAATTTCTGGGTTGTCCGTTCGCCGCTGGCTCGCATCGTGTTTACCTGATACCTACATAGGTTAGGTACGTGGTAATACCTCGCTCGCATTTCTCTTATCGTATCGATCCTTAGTCGTAGTCTCGCATTTTGTTATTATTCTATTGGGAATAAACGCACCGCACCTAAATACCTAGTTATTTTAGTAGAAAACCCCGCATCTAGGCATTTAGGTTTAGATCTTAGGTATCCTAGACACCCTAGTGCATAGGCACAGTGTAATACCTAACGCATTTGGCTTTTGTTTTATTTGTTTCAATTAAGTTGTCCGTTCGCCGCTAGCTCGCATCGTATTTACCTAATACCTACGTGAGTAGGTATGCGGTTACACCTCGCTCGCATTTCATTCAAATTCATACGAAAGTATTTTAATTTGAATAGATATTACGCAATACTTAATCCCTGAAATAATAGTTGAACCTAGACAGCGATCTAGCTCGCGTAGGTACGATCTGGCTGTTGCTATGCGCGTTTTGTTCAAGCTTGCACTCGCAGTTATAAGTACCTACCTACCTACGGATATCGTTCGCGCCGCGCCGCTGTACTGTATTTACCGCTAAGATTAAGTCATTGCATTTGTTGTTTACCGCACTTTAGTTTGATATTAGTTGTAAAAATGCCCCCAAAGGTTGGTAGTACCGATAGTAAAGTTCAATTGAAACTTTTATACGCTAAAAGAGAAATGATTTACTCTCGCGTACAATCGATTTGTGATAATGCCCTTAAAACCTCTGATTTGGCTATTAGAGATTCGTTCTTGTGTTCTATAGAAAACTTGGATAGTTTACGCGCGGATTTCGAATCCTTAGTACATGACATCAACGTTTTAGAGTTAAATTTAAATCCCGATTACTCAGTGAGTTATCAGGCCTTGTCGTCGTTTGACGATTTGTATTGTCGTATCAAACGCGTCGCTAGGAGTTTGGAGAAACCGTCTGACCGACCCAATCCCACTCGCGACCGACCTAAGTTGCCACCAATTCAAATACCCGAATTTGATGGTAACATTCGCAATTGGTGTTTATTTATAGATAGTTTTGAGAATACAATAGATAAGAACGATTCGTTGACAGATCACGAAAAATTGCATTATCTCGTTGAAAAATTAACTGGTAAAGCTATAACCGTTTGCGCTGGAATTACGTTTAGTGCCGAAAATTATAATTTAATTTTAAATACTTTGAAAGCTAAGTATGAGGATAAAAGATCGGTAGCTAACGCATATTTGTGTGATGGTACACTAGTTACTCAACGATAAGAAATTAATAAACCCCACTAGGTACATCTGTAATATATTTGTAATTTGATATTTATTAGGAGTCGTTCACTTATAGTCATCTGGCTTGCATCGTTGTTATTTCGACCCTCCATAAATCAGATAAAGCAGACCTTTTGTTCAAAACCCTAAAGTGAGGGTCATTGTTTTTGCAACGCTTAAAGAAACTATTAAGATGCTAGATTTATTACGAGTGTTCCATAGAAATTGGTAAAACACGTGCAGGCTTATAAAAACAAGGGATGAGGACATCTCGGGAAGGGTTTTACGAGACGGGACTGAGCGTAGGACCGGGGCATTCGACTGGGGTCTGGAGAGGAGGTCGGTCGTTGGAAGCGAGCTCGTCAACTGGTGAAGGATCGGGGTCATAGGCGTTACTCGAGTAAGTTAAGGTGTAACACTATCAAGTGAAACACTATCAAGTCTCTACACACGCGGTGAGTTGCTTTCATATTACTCTTGTAACTATAGTGATTGTTTTATAGTGATCGTCTTATAGTGATTGTTTTATATCAATGTTTAAGTACTTTTATAAAGCTATCTAAGGTTGAGTAATACAGCGTTTTAGGTATAAAAGTGTACAGTATAATTAATCAACCTATTTGTTGAAGTTGCGAAATGCGTTGATGGTTGTTACATGGCCTTTAGACTTGATGAATGCAAAAGCACCACATGTAAAGAGTCAGGCGGTAGACCAGGGACCTGTTAGTTCCGAGACCTGGGGATATCCTCAAAGGAATAGTCTTGGGTCGTCGTCCACGTACCCTGCAATCTACAATCGATGGCGGCTTTGCTTGATGGTGAGCATGTGGTGAGCATCGGGCGTATTGGTGAGGAGCAAGTTATCGTACCGAGATCGTACCCTGCTATCGTATAATGCAATTACAGCCGTCTGTGATAACTAGGACCGGGTGTGGTTCGATTCCCACGGGAGACCTAGCGTCGAAGTGCAGCTCTCTCAAGCACAGAGGCCGGTGCGACCAGATATGACAGACGGAAGATTAGGATTTAGAAATCCTATGGTACGGAGACCGAATCAATGAAGTACGGTAGCTTGTAAACCGAATTTATACGTGCGATTGAATATATGCGAGATAAGTAACAGACATCAGCGTATTTAATTGTTTATTGTATATGTCTTGAGTATTCTCTATTCGCGATTGCATACTTTGTCCATTGAGACGGCCAATGCCAGTGGGGAAATTATTGTCTCTGGATGAATTTCACAATATCTGTGCGGCTGGAGGAGCACTCATATCTCCCCTCAGAAGAGGGGAGCTGGCACTTCCGACATAGCTTTATGTCGAACGCGTAAAATCGAAATTTACTCAGCTTTGGTTAGGCGCCGTACCATCACATTTGGATCAGATGTTTGATTTGAAATCCATTACGGCATGTAACGATCAAAACTTAGAGAAGTTTCTAGATACTTTCGCATCATCTGTTCGCGCCGTAAAGAACCTAAAGATCGATGACCTCTGCGACTTCTTATTTTTGTATATGGGTTTAAAGAAATTAGATTCCGAAACCATTCGTTTATTTGAGTCGGATCATCGCGGCAATAAAATTCCTAAGTTCGAAGACTTAGAAAGTTTTGTTCGCGAGCATATAAAAATATTGCAACGCTCTTCATCGAAACATGAAGGCGCGAAGATAGTTGTAAGTTCTGAACGTAAAATAGATGCGTCATCGAAGTCACTGAGGTCAACTCATACTTATGTTAATACCGCACCAGCACATGTACAATCACCTGTTTGCTCTTTGTGTAATACTCATCATTCGCAATTGTACAAGTGTCCGGGTTTCCTAAAATTATCGCCTAATGATCGTTATAAATTTGTTCGCGCTAATAATTTTTGTTTTAATTGTCTCGGTACTAGACACCGCGTTGTTTTGTGTAATAGTAGAAATAGTTGTCGCAAATGTTCAGCGAGACACGACACTTTACTTCATTTTCAAAATAGTAATGCCGCATCCAATGTGAACACAGTTGGTTCGTCGAGCGGTGGCACACGGCGGCCTGCGCCACAGCCGCAGCCCGCGCTCGCGCGCGCTCCGGCCCGCCCGGAGACCGCTGCGAATGACGTCACCTTGTGTTCGTTGTCCGCTAGTGCTGGGCTCACTACTGTTGTCCTCGCGACTGCTCGCGTTATCATTGTTGATGCATTAGGTAAACCGCACATTGTTCGAGCGCTATTAGATGGCGCTTCGCAAAGTAATTTTATTACTCAAGATTGTTGTCAACGTCTTGGTTTCAATGTTAATAAGCGTTCAACCCGCTCAGTGGTGAAGGGTTTTGGAGGTTTACAGTCAGCTGTTCATGGCACCGTTAAAACAAGGTTTGGATCTCGTTTTAATAATAATATTTGGTTTGACATGGATTCGCTCGTTATAGATAAAATAACTGAACAGTTGCCTACCGTCCCGGTTGACACGTCTTTATTAACGAAATTTAAAGACTTGCCTTTAGCAGATGAGACTTACGCTGTTCCTGGAGTCGTCGATATATTGATCGGCGCTTCGATTCTCCCGCACCTCCAGTTATCACGTAAGGTTCAAGGGGGACCAACGTACCCGGCTCCGCACACACTGGAAACAGTTCTAGGTTTTGTTATAATTGGTTCCGCACCCGCTTCTATAGATAGTTTTAGTCACTCGACTGCTTCGTTCTGTTGCACCGTCGAGCCGCCACTGGAGTCTACCATCCGCAAGTTTTGGGAAATTGAAGAGGTCAATGTCCCACCTATCCTAAGCCCTGATGACAAGATGGCTGAGGAGATTTGTTGTCGCACGACTACTCGTGATGAGCAGGGTCGTTATGTTGTCGCGCTCCCTTTCAAGGGAGATATTTTTTCGCTCGGTGACTCCCGTGTATCCGCTGAAAAACGCTTTCTTTGTTTAGAACGAAAGATGCAGGCGTCTCCAAAGTTAAAGCAAGCCTATGATGAGGTTGTTAACGAATATTTAGATAAAGGTTACATCTCACCTGCGCCTGCGGACACTGACGAGACCCAGCCTTCGTACATTATCCCGCACCACGGAGTTATTAGAGAAGATAAGCTTACTACTAAACTCCGCGTGGTTTTGGATGGCAGTGCTAAGGCTAGCACTTCCGTGTCGCTTAATGACATTTTGTATTGTGGTCAAAATCTTTAAGGTAATTTATTTGACACAATTGTAAATATTCGCATTAATATTAGTAGAATTTTAGCTTTTAGGACTCAACAGTCGCTTTGTGTTGGGCCCACTCTTCGCCCCATCGTTGGGACACATTCGTCGCTAATAGAGTGGCAAAAATTCAATCTGAATTAGCGCCACAAAATCTCTTTCACGTTGCTGGCACCGACAACCCAGCCGATTGTCTCTCCCGTGGATTGCTTCCTTCGCAAATTTTAGATCACCCGTTGGTTTAGTGGACCGTCCTGGATTCATGCCGCGTTAGATAAGTGGCCAGTTAGTCAATTCAATCCCACTACGGTTTCCGAACCACCCGAGGAGAAGAAGCACTCGCTTGTTGTATCGGTCCCGCGTGAAGAGTCGCTTATGTTTGTTTGTTCATTTGTATGACAACTCGCGCGGTTCATATAGAGTTGACCGGTGATTTAAGTACGCAAAATTATTTGCCCGCAATAGATGTTGATGACGATGGAATGCACCTTCTAACTCGTCACGCTCTTTTAGATAAATTAGTCCAATCGTTTTGGAATCGTTGGAGAACCGATTATTTGCACACGCTGCAGTCGCGTCAAAAATGGAATACTCCATCCAACCCAATTACTGTAGGTACGGTGGTAGTCCTTATGACTGAGAATGCGCCTCCTTTACATTGGCCTCTAGGGGTAGTAGAGGAAGTTTTTCCCGATTCCCACGGAATGACTCGTGTTGTACGGGTTAAGACCGCAACCGGATCGTATCTGCGCCCGGTTGTTCGCCTCTGCCCTCTGCCCAACCAGCAGTAGGCACGAGTTCAAACCTAGTTTTGTATTTAGTTGTTGTTTCCCAAACCTAGATTTAGATTAGACTTTAGATTTGTTCCGCTTTTTTCGTTTTGAAGCTAACCCTTCAAGCCGGGGGGAATGGTTGCGCCGATGGTAGAATTTGTATTTTCTTTGCTCAATAGTATTAATTCAAATCATTGACACTGAACACACGCTTCCTGTACCCATCTCCCTCCCGCACTACCTTTAAAGTGAGATAACAATAGTTTTTCGCCCCGCCAATGGTCGAAGTGGCCGCATCTACGACTTCCGTTTTGAACTAGTAAACAATGGCAGCGGCGCGCGCGACTCTCAGAAATTAATAATGTTTGTTGGATTTTAGCCGCTTTCATAGACCTTTACCGGTCGGATTGTGCCTCTCGTGTGTCCCTCAAGTGATTTAGTGATGTGGGCAGCAGCTCCAGAGCCAGGAAGAGAAGACCGGTGCACCGGCCCAGCCAGCACGTGGCGTAGTAAAGGTTAGTGCATCCTCTCCTAATTTCTCGGGTTGCATTCAATGCCTAAACCACCTCCGCGGCAACCCGATCACCTATCTTGTTTGTTGTGTAAAGTGTCATATGAAACATGTTAACTTCACCCCCCGCACAATACAGTCCACTAGCTCAGGTGGCATGAGAATCGCGCCACCAGTTACTAACTATAAAAAAATAGGAAATATAAAAAATAATCTACAAAAGTAACTCGCTTAACATAAAATCCTTAGATTAATTCTATGTTGATTGCAAAGGTACCCTTCTAGATTTAAGATGAGCAAAATCGTTAATCACATCTTCAAAATCTATGGTATTGAGAATATCACATTCTATGGACATCAGCGACAAACTAGTTAATCTCTCTTGAAGCATTGTACTTCTTAATTCATTTTTTATTCGTTTCAATTTGGAGAAGGAGCGTTCTCCGCTGCAGTTAGTTACCATCATACTTAAAAATATTCTCAATGCAATTTCTACGTTAGGAAATGTGTCTTCAATTTTGTTTTGCTTTAATAGATTATATACTTCCTGTACACTGTTAGATGCTTCATTTTCACTCTGAACATTTTTTAAGTATTCTTTTAAATGTTGACATTCTATTTCTAACTCTTTTTCATTTACATCTTCGTGATAGATTTGAGAAAATTCTTTGCATCCTTGTCGTATCTCTTCGGAATTCAGAGTTTTTAAGTGAAAAAATAAACTAAAACGTTGACTGACGGTCTCATATGAACTTTGTCGCTGTTTTAGATGAACACTCAAGGTATCGATTATTGGGAGAAAGGTTTCTACATTGAATCGCTCTTTTCCATTCAATTGGACTGATGGCGCAGAGCCATCAAAAAAAATCAGCCGTGAGCTTCTACGTCTTGTTCTTTGAGATAGATCTTTGTAGTCAGATTCTGGGTTATTTTCTTTGGCAGATGATTCGAAGTTATCAAATTTATCCCTGAGGTTAGTAATAAAATCATAAAGTGAAGTCAACAAATTGGTTGCAACGTCCAGTGTTATTGTTTCTTTCTGAAGATAATTACTTGTTTTGTCTATTCTTTCCAATATGGTGCTCCAGATTTCCGTCAGTATAATAAATTCTAGATTTCCCATTTTTCTAGACAGACTAAGGGCTTCGTCTCTTGTTTCTCTTGCCTTTTCAGTATCGTTTGCGATGGTGATTAAAGCTTCTAATATTCTTTTATAACCCCCATGCAAAGCACTTATTGCATCAGCTCGGGCTGACCATCTGGTTTGTGAAAGACTCTTAACAACTTTTTTTGAACCTAAATGTTCTGTTAATATATTCCATCTGTGGGTAGAGCCCGAAAAAAAGTTGTACACTTTCTGAACTATTTCAAAAAACTGTGATGCCTCCGGTACACACCCAGCAGCATGGACACCTACCAAGTTTAGTGAATGTCCTGCACATGGTATAAAGGTGGCAAATTCACATTTTTCCTTGATTCTTGTTTGTAGACCACTATACTTTCCCGACATATTTGAAGCATTGTCGTAGCTTTGTCCTCTGCAATCTTTTATGGGAATATCATGTATCTCTAAAAAAATTAAGATGGTCTCCGCTAAATACTTAGATTTATGCTCTTTAATAGGTATAAATTTCAAAAACCTTTCAACAGGAACACAGTCTTTTACGTATCGAATGATGAAAGTTAGCTGGACAATATGAGACAGATCGGGCGTACTGTCAACGCTTATGGAAAAATATTTTGCTGATTTAACTTCATTTATAATTTTTTTTTGAACCTGTTTTCCCATTACTTCAATAAACTCATTACAGATATTTGCTGATAAATAAGAAATGTTACCCTTTCCAGGATTCCCAAATTTTTTTAAGTGATCTGCAAGAAATGGATCAAATTCACTCAATAATTCCACACAACCCAAATAATTTCCATTGTTTGGAGATCCTAGGATTTCATTGTCGCCGCGAAATGGAAGCCCTCTCGATGCCAAAAATTTTACAACAGCTACAATCCGTTTAAGTACGTTTCTCCAGTAATCCACTTCCTTTTGATGTTGAGATAATAACTCTATATCTACTCTACCAACCGCTTTACTTCGTGCCAGATAAGTCATCATAGATTGCTTATGCGCTGGGCTATTTTCATGTGTTAAAATTATGTGATTAATATGCTTCCAATCATTACATCCATTCCGAGAGCAAAGATTAACATCAGTTGGGTTAAATAAGCAGCATGAAAAACAAAATACAGAGCATTTGGAAGGCGAATACAGCAACCATTTTCTTTCGACGCTTTCATTGTTCTTTAATTTGCGAATAAATAATGCTTTGTTGAAATATCTCGTCACTAATTTATTACCATCTTTGTAGGTTCTGGATGCCTCGGAAAAGTCAGAATCTTTATTTTGAAAATATACTGGTCCCTTACGAATTAAAATTTCGCGATTTATTTCAACAAACTTTTCGTGAAAATAATCGGCGGGATCGTGCGATATTAATTCTTCTGTGTTGGAAAACTGCTGTTCAATTGACACAGTTGGAGTTGTCGGTTTTAGTGAAGTTACTGAAGTCGTTGCACTTTCGTCGTAGGAATAGTCGCTTTCTGATTCAATCTCTTTTTCAAAATTGGAACATGAAGGTTTAGAAATTCCCGCAATTTGTAATTGAGCTAAGTCATCATGTGGAACATTTATGAGTTGATTGCTACTTACAGAAGTTTCTCCAGTAGTAGTAGTAAAATATGATGTTAATTTTGGTAACTTTTCAATTACTTCTTTCTGATGTAGAGCTTTTTTCCTTTTTTCAGATCCACTAGGATATGACCGTTTCGACATTTTATATTATAATTCAGTATTTAATTAATTTTATAACGAAAATATTCGCTAACACAAAACAGACAAACGACGATTTAATCAAACAACACTATTTTTTTGTCAGAGCTCAAGCACAGTCAGTAACAAACTAACAACTACAAACAAAACAAACGCCTCGACATCGCAGACAAATACTTGAAGTGAATTCCCGTTCGTCAAGTCAAACGACGATCGGGAGTCGGGAAGTCCCCTTTTTTGTCTTTGGTATTACGAATGACGTTCGAATAGGTTTCTTAAAGACATAAACCACACCGCATCAAATAATTCTTCTTTTTTTAATTTAATAATTTTTCTTTTAATTGTATTCTTATACTTACATATAGGTATTTAAATTAACCTAAATATACTAATATCGGAAAAACTCATTTTTGAGAGAGAGTGGAGTACTTATACCCTGTTTATTTATTAGTTTGATCTTTCTTTTTGACGGATGTCAAATCTGAAATCGATATAACTTTGCAACGACGAACAAACTAACAACTAACAACTTTACTGGTGGTAGAGATTTGACGGCACAAATTTGTCACAAATTTCGACCGGGTTGGTACCACCGTGCAATATTGCGAAAAACCCTTCATAGTAATTCAATTTCGGTTGGATTGCGTTCAGGGATCAGCAAATGCATAGCCGGGTAGGGGTGATGGTGGTCGCAGCACTAGTGGGACCAGTGGGTCTTGGCGTAGTCTAGTGAGGATGGTGCGGGGCGACGCGCCGGTCAGGGAGACCCGTAGAAACGGTGGTGCCGCTGGCCGCCCGCGGTATAGTACAGAGGCCCAACTGGGACTAACCACCCTGGAAGGCTGCCTCACCAGACCGCGCATAATCCCGGTATGGCTCGTCGTGCCGGTTGGTGACCGGAAGTGGGGGCCAGGCGACCATATTCGGGGGGGTACGGGGGCCCTTCCGTACGGCGTGTCGGCTCACGCCATGCCTCATAATCATAGACAAAACCAATATCCCGCACTTTGTCACGCGGTGCTGCGACGACAATCACCTCTTTTTTTCACGCCCTTTTCTCCTTTTCATCATGGCAGCGCATTTAAGAGTATTGGGCAACACAGCGGCTCTACAGACTCCCACAAGCTCGCTATTTGAGGTGGAGTCCACTAACATCTGTGGACTCCATGCGAACCTCAACGCCGTCCACCAACACCTTGAGACGGCGAAACCAGATATGCTCTTTCTCACGGAGACACAAATAGGCCGCCCTGATGACACGACCTACTTGCTTTACCCCGGCTATGTTATCGAGGAAAATTTCCGTGCAAAAGCCGGGGTGTGCGTGTTTGTTAGGGCGGATGTTTGTTGTCGCCGTTTGCGCTGCCTTGAGGACCCATCCTTTTCAACCCTATGGGTACACGTAGACCATGGCTCTACGAGTCAGATCTATGTGTGCCTCTACCGTTCCCATACAGGAGATGCTGAGACAACTCGACTCTTTGAATATCTGAGTCAGGCGGCAGATGATGCGCAGGAACGGTTTCCGAACGCCGAAGTGGTATTTTTGGGGGACTTTAACGCCCACCACGAAACCTGGTTGGGCTCCTCCAAAACAGACCATGCGGGAAGAGCCGCCCATGCATTTGCTCTGGCGCATGGCCTGACCCAATTGGTACACGAGGTCACTAGAATACCAAGAAGGTCGGGCCTAGCACCCTCTCTGCTAGACCTTCTGCTGACGAGTCACCCAGACCTGTACAGTGTTTCGGTACAAGCCGCTTTAGGCAATTCCGACCACTGTCTGGTCTGCTCCAAGGTGCCAATTATAGCGCCTTCAAGACCCGTGCAGGGGAAGCGGCGTCTCTGGCACTACTCGTCAGCAGATTGGGATGGGCTGCGCAACTATTTTGCGTCCATCCCGTGGGTTGAACGCTGCTTTGAAGGTAAGAAACCCTCGGATTGTGCTACTGCTGTTGCCGGTGAGATCGGTCTGGGTATGGAATACTATATTCCTTACACTGATGTCACCGGTGCCCGAGGAGTGCGCCCTTGGTTCGGGCGCGAGTGTGCGAGGGCTGTTGATCAAAAGCAGTCCGCGTATCGCGCTTGGGTAAGGGCGCGTGCCACGCACGATCCCAATGTGAGCCACTTCAAGGCGGCGTACAACAGAGCCACAAAGGTCTGCAAGAGGGCTTACGTCAAAGCGGATGCCCTGCGCATTGCGCGGCTTGGTCAAGAGCTAGTGGCACATCCCACGGGCAGCCGTGGATACTGGCGACTGGCCAAAGCCGTGCAGGCCAACTTCTGTCAGCCTTCGCTGCCACCGCTGCGCTACCCTGATGGATCCCTGGCCCATGGACCGCAAGAGAAAGCCAATATGCTAGTAAATCTCTTTGCGGCCAATTCCCGAGTCGATGATTGCGGCATACAGCCGCCGACACTACCCAATGGTGACCACGTAATGCCTGAAATACGTATCAGGCAATGCGATGTTCGTGCGGTGCTTCAATCACTCGATGTCCGGAAAGCCAGTGGCCCGGATGGTATTCCAGCGGTGGTCTTACAAAAATGTGCAGCGGAGTTGTCTCCGATGCTTACGCGGCTGTACCGACTGTCCTACAGCTCGGGTACAGTGCCTTCGGCTTGGAAAGAGGCGAATGTACAGCCGATCCCCAAGAAGGGGGATCGCTCAGAGCCAGCCAACTATCGACCCATAGCCATCACCTCAGTGCTGTGCAAGGTCTTCGAGCACATCATTAACAAACAGCTCATGCGTCACCTAGAGGATCACTCCTTAATTAATGACCGGCAATATGGCTTCAGGCCGAAACGGTCAACGGGTGATCTTCTAGCATACGTTACCCATCTTTGGGGTGAGGCTATGGACAAGCACGGCGAGTCACTGGCAATTAGTCTTGATATCGCCAAAGCTTTCGATAGAGTCTGGCACAAATCGCTTCTCTCCAAGCTACCAGCCTTTGGTCTGCCTCCTAGACTGTGCAACTGGATTGCTAGTTTCCTGCAGGAGCGCCGTATCCGCGTCCTCTGTGATGGACGGGCTTCGGAGTTCTTGCAAATAAATGCTGGCGTACCGCAGGGGTCTGTATTATCTCCCACTCTCTTTCTTCTGCATATCAACGACATGCTGTCCACCGGCAGCATACATTGCTATGCAGACGATAGCACCTTACACGGGAGTTATCACGGACAACCTGCGGCCAAACAGTCTGATATCGTGGAAAAAAGACAGCTTCTTGTCACTGAACTGGACCGGATCTTGAATCACATTTCTCAATGGGGCTCCGAGAACATGGTCGAGTTCAATGCCAAGAAGACGCAGGCTTGTGCGTTCACAGCAAAGGTATCTTCTTTCCTTCCCCTTCCCACTCTTCAGAGCACGCCACTTCCACTGCAGGACAATCTCTATATCCTAGGCATGGATATTCGCTGCAAACTGAATAACAGAAATTACATCGAGAGCATCATCAAAACAGCCTCGCGGAAACTCGGACTCTTAAACAAAGTGAGACGTTTTTTCACGCCGGAGCAGCGGTGTCTTCTCTATAAGACACAAATTCGCTCCTGCGTGGAATACTGCTCGCATCTCTGGGATGGCTCCGCGAAATACCTACTAGATGCTCTCGACAGGTTGCAGCGACGCGCGGTCCGAATTATTGGGAACCCTGAGGTCACGAACACCCTCGAGCCTTTGCAGATGCGTAGAGATATTGCTTCCTTGGCTGTATTTTACCGTCTCTACCACGGTGAGTGTTCTGACGAGCTCTTCCAACTAATCCCACCATCTCCTTTCCTACATAGGACAACACGTGCAGGCCTTAGATGTCACCCTCACACTGTGCAGAATATACGAGCAAGAACCAAGCGGTTCGGAGACTCTTTTCTTTGCCGCACCACCAAGACCTGGAATTCATTACCAGCACACGTGTTTCCTTCTTCCTACAGTCCCGGGGCCTTTAAGCGGGGCGTGAAAAAGCATCTGATGAGGCCGCCAAGCTGAGTGCCACCATTGTAGCACTTAGTGTCTGTAATGGTGACCCTCTTTCCTGAGACTTTGCCTTTAGCTTACCATCAGGCGAGGTGAGGTCAAGTTGGCGTGTCCTATATAAAAAAAAAAAAAAAAAAAAAAAAAAAACAATATTTTCTTATTTTAATAATATTAAAAATTGATAATAATCATAAGAATAGACACACAACATAAGAGTACCTGTTAAGGACTCAAGCATTTTCCGAAAGTCTTAAGTGGTTTTTATTGCTTCGAAGTAAAATTTAAATAGAAAAACTGAAAGCAATGGTACCTACCCAATGTTTTTATGTCTAGTGCAATAAAATTGATTGACGAATGAATTTATTTATTTTGAATAGTTTAAAACATACATACAGCCACATATTTCGCCAACACATTTTTTACACCAATAGATATTTTCTGTTTCCCATCACTGACCCATCTGTCAAAAAGTTCAAGCTATGTTTTACAAGGTATAGCTATCCGCATGCGGCAAACTAAAGCTAATATAATAAGCGTAGGTATTGTAGTAAGTCATTATCATCAGATTTTTCAAAATTAATGTTTTTCGGTAATACCTAAATATCGGTTATCATTTGGTAATCTGGCAGGAACTAGGGGGCCCCATTCGATCGCGGGGCCCTGGGCACGTGCCCATAGTGCCCAGTGGGGAAGAGGGGCCTGTATGGTGTTACAAACATCCTTAGGCCACGGTAACCACTTTATTCAGGTGGGCTGTGTGCTTGTCTGCCACCGGAGTGGTATAAAAAAAAATACGGAGACAATATCACTGCGAGAGAAGGAAAACTCGAAATGAAACCCTGTACCAAGTGGTCAGCGTGGATACAGTATGCCAGAGTCTCCCAATATTCGCTTGGTTCTTGAGCGTGCAAATATCGTTAGCGCAAAATTGGACTCTTTTTTTTTTACGTGCGCAAAATCCCCACGGATACCTCCCCACCCAAGCCGGTGGAGGAGGTTATGTCGGACTCGAACCGACTAAAACGCACGCCGCCTGTGGGTCGTTTTGGTTGCCGAAGGTAAGGTTGACAGGCATATCCCTCGCACCCCGGCCAATATATCTGTGTAATTTTAAATGTATATAATTTGTAGAGACAACAACATAATTTTAGAATAACATTGTTTAATCGGCGTATAATAAATCTTTTTAATCTATTCTTAACCACAGATTATAGACAATTTATTGTATTCAGATTGCCAGGTGATAAAATGCATTTCTTTATCAATATTTATCTATATAGTAACCAAAATGATACACGTGCGGACTGTCTGTTTTAGATTAAGAGCCTAATCTAGCCAGAGAATGCTGGGTCAGTTTATAAAATTAATTACAAATATTTCACCGCATAGCCTAGTGGTATGGGTAATGGACTGCTTAAACGAGGTGTCGGGTTCGATCCCAGGTTTACCATGGCACACACCAATGACTTTTCGATGCTTTTCGAAGTTATGTGTGTATTGATCGCAGGTTTATAAGTGCCCGGTTAATGGCAATAAGCTCGCCACCTAATACACTGGGACCAAAACATAGACTGGCGAAATGTGGGTGCTAACACCTCTGCCTACCCCTTCGCGGATATAGGCGTGAGTTTATGTTATGTTTCAAATAGTTTTTTGGGGTGCTAAGAGTCTCTTCTATCCTCTACAGAGCCTAAGTCCATGAGCCAGAGGTCACCACCTGACGCATTTTCCACCGCGCTGAACTGATTGACCACTTGAATCCTGTCGGGAGGGGGGTGGTGAGGGGGGCTATCACACAGAAACAAATTTACTGGCGTGGCTAACGTGACTCTGGTAGAATTTCATTGGCGTCATGCCATTAATCTATATATATACTAGCTGTCCCGGCAAACGTTGTTTTGCCATATAATGTTAAGGGTGGACTACCCTTAACATTTAGGGGGATGAAAATAGATGTTGTCCGATTCTCAGACCTACCCAATATGCTCACAAATTTTCATGAATGAAAAAACATTTTCCAGTAGACCAAATTGTAAATCTAAACCATTCTCGAATCTCCACGAACACACACAAAAAATTTCATCAAAATCGGTCCAGTCGTTTAGGAGGAGTTCAGTCACATACACACGCACACAAGAAATATATATATTAAGATTTATTAAGATTTATAAATTAATTACTGTTCGTTAGTCTCACTAAAACACGAGAACTGCTGAACGGATTTATCTTATCTTGGTCTTGAAATGTTCGTGGAGGTCTAGCAAAGGTTTAAAAGGTGAGAAAAATTCGAATAATTGCCGGGAACCGACAACTAGCTAGTACTTTAAAAAATATCTATTGAGATGTTGGTAGAATCGTTGGAATCACCATAAAACAAAAGTACGACCACAGATTAATAAATATTTACTACGGTATGACGACGGCATTCCCGTCTCATTTGAGCATTAATTTTTATCCGACTGCACCAGCGATGATAATGTTTTGTATGTATGTATGTAATTTTCTTTGTTCTCCTCTACAGCTATCAAATGAAAGGTATTTATCACCTGAGTATCATAGGGTACAATGTTCATACATACGCGCGTAACATATTACCCTCGCTGACGCGGTCGGGTAAAAAATTGTATCCAAGCATGTTTGTCCGCATTCTAGATTCCATAACGCAAGCTTGTTAAGCTATGCTTAGTATGTGTCTAAAAAGCTTGTAGAATACTGTAGAAAAAAATAAGTTTAAAACTAAAACCCGACTACTGAAAAAGTATTAAACAAGAAAATATCAAGGATAGCCGTGGTCGTATGCCACTTTTCCCTAGAATGTATTGTTTTGTTAGACTAAGTGGCATACGACCACGGCTATCCTTGATATTTTCTTGTATGATTTATACATATTTGAAATGTACTAATTAAGCCCTTTCAGTTGATTCCAAAAACAACATATTTATCTCAATTTTTTTTTTTTCCGCTGTACTTTATGACCGTTAGAGGGCGCCTCATTAGATTCAGTAACACATTATATAGCCTATAACCAGCGGACGACTAAGATGCTTCTAACGATACCTCATTTGTCCAGTTCTAATAAGTGGTTGAGGAGCTATGAGGGAACAGATGAACCTACATACATACATGGGTAAATAGCCTGTCAAAATCATAACCCTCCTTTTCCTTCGCCGTAGTCACGTAAATATACAAATAATATCTTGTACCTCCTCCAAGCATCGACCAACGATAAGCCCGAGCTATAACAGTTTAAACATCTAATGTCTTTGTTCAAGAAACTGCTATAAAAATCTTCTCACTAATTATGCAAGGTTTTTGTCGACAAAAATTGTGTGGTGCAAGTTATAGGAGGTTATTTTTGTATATTAAACGTAAAAAATAAAAATAAATCAATCTTATTTCTCACCAACAACCAAATTACAAAATATAGCGTTTCCACAAATATATTTATTAACAAATTCCCAAAGTCATAATACATTTATTATAATACAATATGTCAAAACCACTAATCAAATAACCCGCCCCTGATCGCTCCCGGTGCAAAAGTGCCTATAACACTTGCTGCGTTGCCACGTTGGATGGCGATGGACAGCCTTTGGAGCAAGAACGACCCGGAACGAGTGTCACCGGTCGCCTCGTTGAGCCTCTGTCCGATTTTTTAATAAGGCTTTTAGCTTCCTTGCCCCAACTCCCCAGAGTCTCCACCGCTATTGGCACGAACTGGTACAGCGGCTCCAAGTCGGCGTACTTAAGCCTCTTCCTTGAGTCGGCGTCTTCCGCAGCGGCTGACGCGGAGTGAACGGTGCGACTAAGGTGGCTGGCGGCTACCGTGCTGACACACCTTACGTCCCAAAGTAGACATTTGCCGTTCTTCCAGGGCACCAAATTCAGTCCGTCTGGCCTCTTACCATCCGACCTGCTCAAATTAAGATATACAGAATCTGATTTTTTTTTATACCACTTAAGTGGCAGACAAGCATACGGCCCACCTGCTGGAAAGTGGTTACCTTAGCCTATGGACGTTTGTAACACCAGAGGAGTCACAGTCGCGCTGCCAACCCTGTAAGTACAGAGTTTCTGTGCCGTCAGTGTAGAAGACAAAGCAGGACAAGCCTTTGGTCTTCCTACTGACAGCACAAATTCTCCAGTGAGCTCTGGCTACCCTACTCACCGCTGGGAACACAACACGAAGTTATTATAGCCGCGGTATTCTGTAGGGCGGGGGTACTTCCTCAGTCGGATTGCTCAATTGGGCGGATATACCGCCGTGTCCTACCTCCTAAATCCTGCCTTGGATCGCTGGTGCCTGTTATAGGTAATAGATTACCTGTATTACTGTTCACCAGGATCGCAATACAACACAATAAGTATGTTGTGCTCAAAAAGTTTAAGTTAAACTTTTTGAGCACAAAATACTTTTTACAAACGACACCTAAAACGTATACAGTGCATATAGTGCACATTTTGAGCACATGTTAGGGTCAAGATGCGTGCCAGTAACTAGGTACCTTTGTCTTTTGAATATCTTTTTATTTTAACACCGAATACAAATCTTAATAAAAATCTTAAAAAAAAAACTTCAGTTAAATATCATTGCGTTTCTGAATACACAAGCTACGGCTCTACAACTGTCGAAGTCAAAGTCAAAAAACATTTATTCTGCATAGACTATTAATCGGATCTCTTTGGGACTTTATTTATTTATTTATACTTTATGCACGATGTACGTTGGCGGACTTAATGCCGTAGACATTCTCTGCCAGTCTACCATAGGGGGGTGCAGAGCTAGTACGAGATAGGCGCATATTAACAAGAAATGCGTTTGGTTCTATAAGGACTATAGATTTATATATAGGTTCTTAAACATAAACAGTACATATGCCTTATATATACATATTTACAGGCGTATCAAATATAAGTATGCATCATATACAAGATTTCTTTAAAGATTCGATGTATCTCCTTAACACAGGCTACTTATAGTCTATTTAGGAGAGCAGTAACTCAACCAACCTATTGTAGAAGAAAAAATTTAGAAGAAAAAGTTTACGTCGGTAGCTTAGTGGTTAAGGAGTCGGCCTTACGATCGAGAGGTTCCGGGTTCGAATCCTGACCTTTACACTACCGACGTGAACCCACTCCTAGCACAAGCAATTTAGCTTAGTTGGAGGGGTTAAAGGGAATATTAGTAATCGCGGTTGCTAATATTCTTAAAAAAAAAAAAAAAAAAAAAAAAAAAAAAACCCTATGTTTACAAATGTGCAACATTATTTACTTTGTGAGGCTACAATTGTGATTTATGAATAAATTATTATATAAAAAAAAAAATATTCAAATGAAAAAGAACGTGGCAATATTAATTTTCACAAGCCGCCGCGTCTTACAACTTGGAACTGCCCCCATCTCTACACCAGGGGTCGCAGTAAGCTGTCCTGCGCTAATAAGCATATAAATGGGACACAAAGTTTTGTGCTAATCACTGTTTTGTCAGACCCTCCGACCCTCTCTGGGGGAGGGAGCTGTAACAAGTTTGATGATGTTTATAGTAACAAAGATGTTGATTGATGGTATTTATGTGACGTGATTATTATTATGAGACAAGCATGTTTAGTGTCCCCGTAACCTTTGCTGCTGGAAAGCAATCGAAATGCCGGGATTAGTACAAAAAATATTAATAAAAGTAAATTATTAGATAAAACTCACATATTATATATAAATATAAACTCACGCCTATATCCCCGAAGGGGTAGGCAGAGGTGCTAGCACCCACATTTCGCCAGTTTATGTTTAGGTCCCAATGTAATAGGTGGCGAGCCTATTGTCATTAACCGGGCACTTATAAACTTGTGATAAATACACACATAACTTCGAAAAGCATCGAAAAGTCATTAGTGTGTGCCATGGTAAATCCTAGGATCGAAGCGTCAGCAGTCCATAACCCATACCCACTAGGCTACCACGGTTTTAATAAATTATTAAAAAATAAAAAACCCAACTGTTGTCTAAAAGATCGAAATAGTTTTCATGGCATGAGGTACCATATAGGTACCACATGCTATCAATCATGTCCCGAATAAAATTAAATGAGTACCGCCTTTTTTTTTACGTGCGCAAAATCCCCACGGATACCTCCCCACCGGAGCCGGTGGGAGAGGTTATGTCGGACTCGAACCGACTAAAACGCACGCCGCCTGTGGGTCGTTTTGGTTGCCGAAGGTGAGGTTGACAGGCATATCCCTCGCACCCCGGCCGACCCAGGGCCATCTCTCACGATCTGGCCCTCTTCTCGGGTGTGTGGGGACTACAGAGTCCCCAACTCGTTCCCGGAAAACGGGGAGGCGCGCCAGGTGCGCCGCCGCCGCGGCCTGCTTCTGCCAGGGCGACAGGCGGCTCCGCCTGTCACCCCCAGGCCGGGTGTCACCCCCAGGCTGGAATGAGTACCGCCTGTGATCAAACTATGCTGTCTAAAAGATCGGTTCTTTGTATTTTTACCCGACTACGTCGAAGCAAAAGGAGGGTTATGATTTTGGCGGGCTATGTATGTAGGTTCATCTGTTCCCTAATAGCTCCTGAACTACTTATTAGAACTGGACAAATGAGGTCTTATTAGAAGCGTCTTGGTTGTCCGCTGGTTAATAAAATAACTTGTTAATTGTACGTTATGCAAAACCAACGATTCCGTGAAATAATAATTTAATTAAATTCTTATTAAATGGCTTCTGTGTGTTGCCACAACTTGCCAAAAAGCAAAACCAACGATTCCGTGAAATGACAAAAATAGGAACTACAGTTGTCACTGTCAAATACAGTGGTAATGATTTATTACGAATCAAAGACAATTTAACATGATTGGACAATATTGAAAAGAAAGTGGCGGCCTCTTTTAGTTCACAGATTTGTTGGTTTCACTTGTAGGTATTATTAGGTGTTGGTCATATTTGTCAAATAGGCAATAAGGCAAATGCTTTGTCAAATACACTGTCCACATATGGTACCTAATTGTCTGTCTAATATGACAAACATGCGGCTGAAGGTAGGACACGACGGTATTTCCGTCCCAATTGAGCAGTCCGACAGGAGAAGTTTCTCGGCCCTACAGAATACCACGGCCATAATAACCTTGTGTTGTGTTCCCAGCGGTGAGTAGGGTAGCCAGAGTTCACTAGAGAGTTTTTTTGCTGTCGGTGGGAAGGCCAAAAGCTTGTCCTGCTATATTTTTTACACTGACGGCACAGAAACTCTTGTGTTTACTGGGTTAGCAGCGCGAGTGTGACTCCCTTGGTGTTGCTTAACGTACATATGCCACGGTAACCACTTTCCATCAGGTGGGCCGTGTGCTTGTCTTCCAACCAAGTGGTATAAAAAAGCCACCATTAGGAGTAGGTTCAAGTCGGTCTACCCTTTACCACAAAAGTAATAATAATATAGTTAAACATCATCTAAGTTATACTCCATGCATAAATTCTGTCGTCCCTCTCGCAAGAGGACGGGATGAAGATACAGCTCTTAAAACACTGTCAAAGGGAATAAGACAAACATTGAATTACACGGTACAATGGACACAATTTTACGATCCAGATGTCTTGGATAGGATGAATAGAGTGGATAAGACTTTTAGTTGCTACGTCTGGGGGTGACAGAGAAGCCACCTGTCATCCTTTTCAAAGGTAAGCTAGGGAAATCATGGTTCTCGCCGGGCCATCTTGAAACTGAGATTGCTCTGGATCAGCCAGGGTGCGCTGGTTATATCCTAGGCAATCTCACACCTCGGTATCTATTTATTTATTTATTTTATTAGGCACATCATAAGATTATGTATATTATATTTTAAACTTAAATAACAGATATCTGAATAATGTACGCTAATAAATTAAATTATAACAAAAAAATTAAACCAATAAACAAAATAGAGGCTCTGAAAAGCGGAAAATAAATGAATTTACAGATTTACTGATCTGTTAGAAGTCGGTGACTACTTGGTTTGCTGTGCCTGAACTAATGATGTAATATAAAAAAGATACTCATTAAATTGAGAACCTCTTACTATGCGGTATGAAAGAAACTTCGTCCCACGCACACTCAAGCTGTGGAATGACCTCCCCGCTGTGGTTTATCCAATCACCTATAATATGGGGGTTTTTCAAGGGGGGTGTCAGAAGGTTTCTTCATGGTGGGCAGCGTAAGTGTAACGCCTCTGGTGTTGCATACGTCCATAGGCAAAGGTAACCACTTCTCATCAGGTGGGCCGTGTGCTTTACTACCACCTAAGTGGTTTAAAAAAAAAAGTGGTATAAAAAACTGGAGAATTTGTGTTGCCAGTGGGAAGACTAAAGGCTTGTCCTGCTTTGTCTTCTACTGACGGCACAGAAACTGTGTACTTACAGGGTTGGCAGCGCGACTGTGACTCCTCTGGTGTTACAGACGTCCATAGGTCACGGTAACCACTTTCCATCAGGTGGGCCGTGTGCTTGTCTGCCAACTAAGTGGTATAAAAAAAAAGTGGTATAAAAAAATAGTATTGTCATAAAACTATCTTTTACAGATCCTATCTTAAATTATTTGATGTTATTGAATTTTTTACACTGAACTAGACTGTCATGTCTCCCCGTGACTCATCATTTTCTGAGCCTTGACCAAATTTATTTAAGTCCGGTTTTCCTGTCTAACTGTGGTGCGACTAAAATTTGATATTTTCCGCGAAGTGACTGTTGTCTGACCTCAACAATCAAACCTGTCTCCCTATGACTATGGCTACTGAATAGCGGGGATATTTTTCATATTCTTTTTTTTATATAATTTATGTGGCTGACAAGCACACGGCCCACCTGATGGAAAGTGATTACCGTAGCTTATGGGCTTGTGCAACATTAGGGGAGTCACACTCGCACCGCAGACCCCAGAACAGAAAGTTTCTGTGCCGTCAGTGCAGAAGACAACTCTTCTCTTGCAGCGTATCCATATTAAACCAACATTTTTTACGCTCAAAGAAAATTATTCAATTTTTTATCTGTGACGGTCTTCCCCTCTGTTTAAGGGTGATTCAAATTAGAACAACCCCTGGCTTCTGTTTTAAATAATGAATAATAAGTACCTCACGGTGGTAGTCTTGAAGAAAACTCTTTTTAAATACCTTCTTTATACCAAACTAGGATAAATAACCTCAAAAGTTATTACCATACTACAGTACATCAATCAATAGGCTATTTGATTATTTTTTTATTTTTGGATTTAAAATATTAATTATTACATTATACAATTATAACATTGTCTACATTTTTGTAAAGTCAAAGTGACAGTTTAATCTATTAACCCGCCCCTCATCGTACCTGGTGCAAAGGTGCCCATGACGCTGGCGGCATTGCCCCGTTGAACAGCTATGGCCAACCGTTGCCCCAGGTACGAGCCGGAGCGGGAGTCACCGGTTTTGTCCCTCAACCTGCGCCCTAATTCGCTCACCAGATTCTTGGCGTCGGTACCCCAACTACCCATTGTCTCGACCGCAAAGGGTGCGATGGATTGGATTTTGAAAACCGAATACAATTATTGGTGAAATGTGGGTGTTAGTTCACCTCTGCCTAACCCTCCAGGGATAAAGGCATGATAATATGTATGTAATTTCTCAAGTCGGCCGAAAACACTCCATACAAAATCGTACTTGCGAGTGACGTCACGCGCCAGTTGCACGTATTGTAAATGTATGGAGTTATAGAGAATATTGCATTTTTCTCGTTCCACGTTGCGTTTACATGTATATAGTTCATAATAAATGCCGCGTGGTTCCTGGCAGAGTAGAATTTAGACCACCCCTCTTCCCATACGGTGTCGTACAAAGTGACTAAGGGCTAGGCCTGTTTAGCATCAGAAAGATATATACAGCCTAGACTCAGCCTCAAATGCATGGCTTGAGTCAACAATAGTGCTTGGAATACGGCAATAGGGTCACCCCCTATCACGTGGGACCGAAAACAATGATTGGTGAAATATGGGTGTTAATTCACCTCTGCCTAGCCCTTCGGAGATAAAGGCGTGATTATATGTATGTTTGTATGTATGAGTGATTCTTCTGATATTTGGTACACACATTCAGTTCGGACGATAACACAATTTAAATCAATAAAATAGTTTGATTTCCTCTTAATATCATTTTGAGAACCAAAGGTACAGGCGTGATTCGTACTCACGATCTTTTCCTTACAGGGGGATAGCCCTGACCACTAAGCCACAGAACCTTCGCCCGAAACCATCGATTCTTCTATACTGGTGGCGCGATTCTCATGCCACCTGAGCTAGTGGATTGTATTTCGCGGGGGGTGAAGCTAACTGTTTCATATGACACTTTACACAACAAACAAGATAGGTGATCGGGTTGCCGCGGAGGTGGTTTAGGCATTGAATGCAACCCGAGAAATTAGGAGAGGATGCACTAACCTTTACTACGCCACGTGCTGGCTGGGCCGGTGCACCGGTCTTCTCTTCCTGGCTCAGGAGCTGCTGCCCACATCACTAAATCACTTGAGGGACACACGAGAGGCACAATCCGATCGGTAAAGGTCTATGAAAGCGGTTAAAATCCAACAAACATTATTAATTTCTGAGAGTCGCGCGCGCCGCTGCCATTGTTGCTTGCTAGTTCAAAGCGGAAGTCAAGAGGCGGCTATTTTGACAATTGAGCGGGGCGAAAACTATTGCTATCTCACTTTAAAGGTAGCGCGGGAGGGAGATGGGTACAGGAAGCGTGTGTTTCAGTGTCAATGATTTGAAATACTACTATTGAGCAAAAAAAAATACAAATTCTACCATCGGCGCAACCATTCCCCCCGGCTTGAAGGGTTACCTTCAAACGAAAAATGCGGAACAAATCTAAAGTCTAATCTAAATCTAGGTTTGGGAAATAACAACTAAAATATAAACCTAGGTTTGAACTCGTGCCTACTGCTGGTTAGGCAGAGGGCAGAGGCGAACAACCGGGCGCAGATACGATCCGGTTGCGGTTTTAACCCGTACAACACGAGTTATCCCGCGGGAATCGGGAAAAACTTCCTCTACTACTCCTAGAGGCCAATGTAAAGGAGGCGCATTCTCAGTCATAAGGACTACCACCGTACCTACAGTAATTGGGTTGGATGGAGTATTCCATTTTTGACGCGACTGCAGCGTGTGCAAATAATCGGTTCTCCAACGATTCCAAAACGATTGGACTAATTTATCTAAAAGAGCGTGACGAGTTAGAAGGTGCATTCTATCGTCATCAACATCTATTGCGGGCAAATATTTTAGAGGAGTCGTATTTAAGAAGTGAGCTGGCGTCAACGCTAATGGCTCTGACGGATCGCTAGATAGAGTCCGACACAGTGGACGCGTGTTCATCACCGCCTCTACTTGAGCGAGTACGGTACTCAACTCCTCGAACGAGAGAATCTGTTCGCCTATGACGCGAAACAGATGCGACTTAAGGCTTTTAATATTCGCTTCCCAATTACCACCAAAATGACTAGCTGCAGGCGTGTTAAAGTACCATTCAATGCGATTTTCGGCTAAGATGTGAGCGAATTCACTTTGGTAGTACTTAGACCGTAAGAATGCGTGCAATTCCGAAATACTACGTCGGGCCCCTACATAGTTTGTACCGTTGTCCGAATACATGCGCTTAACCGGACCACGACGCGACAAAAAACGTTTAAAAGCGGACATAAAATTTTGCGTACTTAAATCACCGGTCAACTCTATATGAACCGCGCGAGTTGTCATACAAATGAACAAACAAACATAAGCTTTCGTGGAGCGAATGCCACGACCACGAGCAATGGTGACTTTGAAAGGCCCAGCAAAGTCTGTGCCGGTGTGTACGAAAGGTTTTGCGGATTGAACAACACGACAAGAGCGATGATCGGCCATTTCAGGTGCGATAAAACGCGGGCGGAGTTTAAAACAAGGTACACATCTGTGTACTCTAGCGCGAATCAACTTACGAGCGGAAATTATCCAGTATTTCTGTCTCAAAATAGACATTAACAAATCGGGACCAGCGTGACAATTCACCTTATGATGATAATCTACTAACAAATCTAATACGTGGTCCTTACGCGGGAGAACTACTGGATGCCTTTGTTCAAATCCTAAACTTGAATTTCTCAAACGACCACCTACTCGAATGAGTCCATCTTCCAAAAATGGTTTCAAGTGTCGGAAAGAACGACTACAAGGTTTGTTAAATTCTAAATTTTTAAATTCAGAAGCAAAATAACATTTCTGCAACTCGCGAAGTTTTATCTAAATCAGCGGCGGTTATATGACCGCGCGTAGATAAAATTCTCAAAAATCGGCCTACATAAACAACACAACGCAACAGTCTCGACCAAGACGAGACGCGATTAGCCAACAACAAAATAAGGGACTCTTCACGTGGGACCGATACAACAAGCGAGTGCTTCTTCTCCTCGGGTGGTTCGGAAACCGTAGTGGGATTGAATTGACTAACTGGCCACTTATCTAACGCGGCATGAATCCAGGACGGTCCACTAAACCATAACGGGTGATCTAAAATTTGCGAAGGAAGCAATCCACGAGAGAGACAATCGGCTGGGTTGTCGGTGCCAGCAACGTGAAAGAGATTTTGTGGCGCTAATTCCGATTGAATTTTTGCCACTCTATTAGCGACGAATGTGTCTCAACGATGGGGCGAAGAGTGGGCCCAACACAAAGCGACTATTGAGTCCGAAAAAGCTAAAATTCTACTAATATTAATGCGACTACTACAAGCATTGGCGATAGAGGTGATCAATCTAACTAACAATAGTAAAGCGCATAGCTCGAGGCGTGCCAGAGAGACGACCTTACGGGGAGAGACCTTTGATTTCGCGCTCATAAGGCTAATTGAAACCTTACCTACATTCGAGACATGAAAATAAACTACTCCTCCATACGCCTTCTCACTAGCGTCCGCGAAACCTACTACCGTAACAACACTATGTTGCGATATACCTACATGACGCGGAATTTGTATTTGGTCAAGCACAGAAAGTTCTTTTCTAAAGCGAGCCCACAACTTAGCAATGTTGTCGGGCGCGGTGTCGTCCCAATCACAATTGGAAAGCCAAAGCTCTTTTATAAGTAGCTTGGCGTACAAAACGACAGGAGCTACGAATCCCATTACGTCCCATATCCGTGCCACACACGACAGGATAATGCGTTTAGTACAAGTTTGCGGGGTCGAACTAATTTTCAAACTAAACGTATCAGATGCGGGCGACCAGCTTAAACCAAGCACCTTGTGCGTATCACTTTCATCGAATTCCTTAACCGAAGACAATCGGTGCGACGGTGGAATCGACTCTAACGCAGTTTGCGAGTTGCTCGTCCATTTCACGAGATCAAATTGACCAGCCTTCATGAGACTTATAACTTGAGCGGCCGTCTCGACAGCCTCCGCCTCGCTATCTACACTATACACGAAGTCATCCATGTATAAGCCCGTCTCAATGGTGGCTCTCGCTTTCGGAAATGCATCGCCCTCGTCAGCGGCCAACTGCTTGACGGTGCGAAGTGCGTGAAAAGGGCTAGATTTAAGCCCGAAGCAAACACGATTAAATTCGTAAACCATTAAAGGTTCTTGCGGTGAAAATCTATACAAAAATCGTTGAAACCTACGATCGGATTTGCGCACTTCAAGGCACAAAAACATTTGTCGAATATCTGCAGAGAGTGCAACAGCGAATAAGCGAAAATTTACAATTATGTCAAATAAATTACCTTGAAGATTTTGACCACAATACAAAATGTCATTAAGCGACACGGAAGTGCTAGTCTTAGCACTGCCATCCAAAACTACGCGGAGCTTAGTAGTAAGCTTATCTTCTCTAATAACTCCGTGGTGCGGGATAATGTACGAAGGCTGGGTCTCGTCAGTGTCCGCAGGCGCAGGTAAGATGTAACCTTTATCTAAATATTCGTTAACAACCTCATCATAGGCTTGCTTTAACTTTGGAGACGCCTGCATCTTTCGTTCTAAACAAAGAAAGCGTCTTTCAGCGGATACACGGGAGTCACCGAGCGAAAAAATATCTCCCTTGAAAGGGAGCGCGACAACATAACGACCCTGCTCATCACGAGTAGTCGTGCGACAATAAATCTCCTCAGCCATCTTGTCATCAGGGCTTAGGATTGGTGGGACATTGACCTCTTCAATTTCCCAAAACTTGCGGATGGTAGACTCCAGTGGCGGCTCGACGGTGCAACAGAACGAGGCAGTCGAGTGACTAAAACTATCTATAGAAGCGGGTGCGGAACCAATTATAACAAAACCAAGAACTGTTTCCAGTGCGTGCGGAGCGGGGTACGTCGGTCCCCCTTGAACCTTACGTGATAACTGGAGGTGCGGGAGAATCGAAGCGCCGATCAATATATCGACGACTCCAGGTACAGCGTAAGTCTCATCTGCTAAAGGCAAGTCTTTAAATTTCGTTAATAAAGACGTGTCCACCGGGACGGTAGGCAACTGTTCAGTTATTTTATCTATAACGAGCGAATCCATGTCAAACCAAATATTATTATTAAAACGAGATCCAAACCTTGTTCTAACGGTGCCATGAACAGCTGACTGTAAGCCTCCAAAACCCTTCACCACTGAGCGGGTTGAACGCTTATTAACATTGAAACCAAGACGTTGACAACAATCTTGAGTAATAAAATTACTTTGCGAAGCGCCATCTAATAGCGCTCGAACAATGTGCGGTTTACCTAATGCATCAACAATAATGACGCGAGCAGTCGCGAGAACCACAGTAGTGAGCGCAGCACTAGCGGACAACGAACACAAGGTGACGTCATTCGCAGCGGTCTCCGGGCGGGCCGGAGCGCGCGCGAGCGCGGGCTGCGGCTGTGGCGCAGGCCGCCGTGTGCCACCGCTCGACGAACCAACTGTGCTCACATTGGATGCGGCATTACTATTTTCAAAATGAAGTAAAGTGTGGTGTCTCGCTTGACATTTGCGACAACTATTTCTACTATTACATAAAACAACGCGGTGTTTAGTACCGAGACAATTAAAACAAAAATTATTAGCGCGAACAAATTTATAACGATCATTAGGCGATAATTTTAGGAAACCCGGACACTTGTACAATTGCGAATGATGAGTATTACACAAAGAGCAAACAGGTGATTGTACATGTGCTGGTGCTATTAACATAAGTATGAGTTGACTTCAGTGACTTCGATGACGCATCTATTTTGCGTTCGGAACTAACAACTTTCTTCGCGCCTTCATGTTTCGATGAAGAGCGTTGCAATATTTTTATATGCTCGCGAACAAAACTTTCTAAGTCTTCGAACTTAGGAATTTTAGTGCCGCGATGATCCGACTCAAATAAACGAATGGTTTCGGAATCTAATTTCTTTAAACCCATATACAAAAATAAGAAGTCGCAGAGGTCATCGATCTTTAGGTTCTTTACGGCGCGAACAGATGATGCGAAAGTATCTAGAAACTTCTCTAAGTTTTGATCGTTACATGCCGTAATGGCTTTCAAATCAAACATCTGATCCAAATATGCATTAGCTACCGATCTTTTATCCTCATACTTAGCTTTCAAAGTATTTAAAATTAAATTATAATTTTCGGCACTAAACGTAATTCTAGCGCAAACGGTTATAATAATAAATAAAAAAAATAAAATAAAAAAAATAAAATAAAATAAATTTATTTCAGGTAAATTTCACCCATATACGTAGCGATGTAGGACATGAAAACTGATAAATTTGGTTTTATAAAAATTTAGATTCAGTAATTTAATTAATTGAGTAAAAATATGGAATTAAATTGACACTAATAAATAATTAATACAATAATGATAAACAATACGCAATAATAAATCAATTAATACACTATGACATGATCAAAAATATATATATAACAGTCAGTCATTCAATCAAATAATGTCAAATTATTACATAGCCTTTACATCCGGCATTGCGGGACGTGTCTCTGACAGCAATGCCTAATGTAAGGGCAGTCCAACCTGTCAGCAATCATTGCCAGGACGATGTTGGAGCTGTCTCGCACGCTGCGTATCAGGGAGGCTCCTCTTTTGCGCATACTTGTGTGAAAACAGTCTGTGTTTGCCGCTGCAAACATGCCTGATGCGCTGCAGGTACGAGGCAGCCCCATCATTACCCTAAAAGCATTGTTAAATTGGACACGGAGGGTACTGTAGACTTTTTTTGAGTACTTAGCCCAAAGACTACATGTGTACAAAGAGGTGCAGTATGCTCGGAACAGAGTAATCTTTACTTCGGCAGAACACCGCGCGAACCTACGTGACAACATGTTTGCCCTCCTGGACAATGCCCTCCGTTCCCGCTCCATATCAGCATGATCCCTGAGGTCCACCGTAAGTATATGCCCCAAATAGGTGAATTGGTTCACTCTCTCCAGAGGAATCCCATTGAGTTGAACAGGTGGTAGGTTCCGTGGACATCTAGCTCCGTCGACCCCAAAGACCATGTATTGGCTCTTCGTAACATTATATTTTAACCCGTGTGCACCAGCATATTCCTCACAGGTCCTAATCAACTTTCTTAAGCCACAGATAGACGCACTGAGCAGCACCATATCATCTGCGTAACTTAAATTGTTTACACACACTCCATCTATATGGCATCCTATATACTGGCTGCTGAGCGCGGCAATCAGGGCATCCATATATAAATTAAACAAAGTGGGCGAGGTTAACCCACCCTGCCTAACCCCGCATTCTAGCTTGTAAGGCTCCGACATTGCCCCAGCCCACTTGACGCTATTGACCTGATTCGCATACCAATACTTGAGGATGGACACAAGTTCAGGTGGTAAATTAGTGTTCTCAAGCTTCTTCCACAGGATGTCATACGAAACCAGGTCAAAAGCCCCCGACAGGTCGAGGAAGCACGCATAGACGGGTGTTCTTCGTTTCGTATAGTAGGTCGAGGAAGCACGCATATAGCTTTACCAGTTAATTTTTCAACGAGATAATGCAATTTTTCGTGATCTGTCAACGAATCGTTCTTATCTATTGTATTCTCAAAACTATCTATAAATAAACACCAATTGCGAATGTTACCATCAAATTCGGGTATTTGAATTGGTGGCAACTTAGGTCGGTCGCGAGTGGGATTGGGTCGGTCAGACGGTTTCTCCAAACTCCTAGCGACGCGTTTGATACGACAATACAAATCGTCAAACGACGACAAGGCCTGATAACTCACTGAGTAATCGGGATTTAAATTTAACTCTAAAACGTTTATGTCATGTACTAAGGATTCGAAATCCGCGCGTAAACTATCCAAGTTTTCTATAGAACACAAGAACGAATCTCTAATAGCCAAATCAGAGGTTTTAAGTGCATTATCACAAATCGATTGTACACGAGAGTAAATCATTTCTCTTTTAGCGTATAAAAGTTTCAATTGAACTTTACTATCGGTGCTACCAACCTTTGGGGGCATTTTTACAACTAATATCAAACTAAAGTGCGGTAAACAACAAATGAAATGACTTAATCTTAGCGGTACCTACAGTACAGCGACGCGGCGCGAACGATATCCGTAGGTAGGTAGGTACTTATAACTGCGAGTGCAAGCTTGAACAAAACGCGCATAGCAACAAGATCGTACCTACGCGAGCTAGATCGCTGTCTAGGTTCAACTATTATTTCAGGGATTAAGTATTGCGTAATATCTATTCAAATTAAAATACTTTCGTATGAATTTGAATGAAATGCGAGCGAGGTATAACCACGTACCTACCCACGTTGGTATTAGGTAAATACGATGCGAGCTAGCGGCGAACGGATAACTTAGAAATTGAAACAAATAAAAACAAAAGCCAAATGCGTTAGGTATTACACTGTGCCTATGCACTAGGGTGTCTATACTTTGTAAAATGTAGCTTGGGTCCTATGACAGATGTTGACAAGACATCACTAGTGATGTGAAAGTGTAATAGTCTAAGTCGAGAATAAGTATAGGTACAATGAAAATGCATGTATGTATATTATCAAAAGCTATTTATTAAATCTGAATCAGACAATGGAGTACATCCTAAATCATCATCATCATCGTCGTCGTCTTCTATATCCGACTCGCTGGAACAGTCTTGGAGATTTATAATAATTTCATTTTCTCTAAGGTTGTCAAAACGAACGTCACGTTCCCAGTCTTCAATAATGAGACGTTTGGTCCTTTCCACAACACTTTTCCAGTTCTCCGGTGTTACTTTGGTGCAAGCTTCTTTTAATAACCCCATCATTTTATTTGCAGTAAACGGCGTAGTGGTATTGTTGCGTGCCGCGTAGCCTAAAAACAATTAAATATTCATTATTACATTAATAGTAAAATATGTATTACATGGGTCTTTGTTACTGAACTTTAAATAGGTAACATATTTTATGTAATTAGCTTTACCCTGGCACTCAGTCTGCATTATTTTTTTTTAGATGAAAAGTAGGCTATGGTCCTTCCAGCCTTTGTTGCTACATTGCAACGAAAAAAAAATTACAAACAAACACTTTTCAAATTTATAAAATGTATCATATGACAGGATTTTATTAAAAAAAACTAAAAATAATTAAAAAATACGAACCTTTAATTTGAGCCCATATCATTTCTATACTGTTGTATTGGCAATGATATGGAGGGAGACGGAGAACAGTGTGGCCAAAGAATTTTGCCAGCTCGTCGAATATATATTTTGGACCGCCGGGTGGCTTATTTAAGTTAACGAGCCTTAGTAGCTCCACCTTCAACATTGAGACATCAGCCTCAACACCTTGATTTTGGAGCCATTCCAAAATTTCGCTCTTTCGGTTAACTTTGGTTGGCGGTTTATCCATTTGCACGGAATGGTATGAGGCGTTGTCCATAACAATAACATGGGGACAATAACAAGGATACCTAACGTAAATCTATTAACTTTACATAATTTTATAAATTCACAACAGTTAAATAATGTGTATCGATTATGCCTCATTCAGTCGACTGAGTCGACCCAGTCGACCGATTGTGTCCCATCTCTAGTAATTTCTGCCGACCGACGGAACCTTGTTAGAACGGCAAGATATTTTTTGTAGCGCATTTATTTTATTTATTGATGCTTGTTTTTCCAAATTATTATGTTGTTATTGTGTTATATTATTGTATGATAAATTTTATTTGTGAGCTATGTTGGTAACTACGAAAAATAAAAATCTAGAAATGAATGATCAAAGAGAGACGCCGTTACAATGTAAAGTCGTCCTGAAAATGTTCAAATGTCATAGGACCCAAGCTACATTTTACAAAGTATAGTATACCTAAGATCTAAACCTAAATGCCTAGATGCGGGGTTTTCTACTAAAATAACTAGGTATTTAGGTGCGGTGCGTTTATTCCCAATAGAATAATAACAAAATGCGAAACTACGACTAAGGATCCGGCTCGACCAGGACCAAAAAGAATGGTGGCGCGATTCTCATGCCACCTGAGCTAGTGGACTGTATTTCGCGGGGGGTGAAGCTAACTGTTTCATATGACACTTTACACAACAAACAAGATAGGTGATCGGGTTGCCGCGGAGGTGGTTTAGGCATTGAATGCAACCCGAGAAATTAGGAGAGGATGCACTAACCTTTACTACGCCACGTGCTGGCTGGGCCGGTGCACCGGTCTTCTCTTCCTGGCTCAGGAGCTGCTGCCCACATCACTAAATCACTTGAGGGACACACGAGAGGCACAATCCGATCGGTAAAGGTCTATGAAAGCGGTTAAAATCCAACAAACATTATTAATTTCTGAGAGTCGCGCGCGCCGCTGCCATTGTTGCTTGCTAGTTCAAAGCGGAAGTCAAGAGGCGGCTATTTTGACAATTGAGCGGGGCGAAAACTATTGCTATCTCGCTTTAAAGGTAGCGCGGGAGGGAGATGGGTACAGGAAGCGTGTGTTTCAGTGTCAATGATTTGAATTACTACTATTGAGCAAAAAAAATACAAATTCTACCATCGGCGCAACCATATACATTTATCCGTCTTACGGCGTCTTACTATGTCTTGATCGATTTGAATAATTAGCATACTAAATGCTTTAAAATTTCATCCAATGACCTTAAAATAAAGGTCTTTCAACAGTGCGTCCTACCTGTTATGACTTACTGTGCCGAAACGTGGACACATACAGTGGGGCTGGTCCATAGTTTAAAAGTCACGCAGCGGGCAGCTATGGAGCGAGCTATGCTTGGAGTTTCTCTGAAGGATAGAATTCGGAACGAGGTTATCCGACAGAGCTAAAGTTACCGACATAGGTCGCAGAATAATTAAGCTGAAGTGGCAGTGGGCTGGCCACGTTTGTCGAAAGACCGATGGCCGTTGGAGCAAACGAGTCCTAGAGTGGGAGAGGCCTATGTCCAGCGTGAACTGCAGTGGGCTAATTAATTGATTGATTGAATATTGTTGACAAATAATACATTTCCGTTTTTAATTGTCAATATTATTGCCTGTTGTCGTTTTTTTTATACCACTTAGTTGGCAGACAAGCACACGGCCACCTGATGGAAAGTGGTTACCATGGTCTAAGGACGTTTGTAACACCAGAGGAGTCACAGTCGCGCTGCCAACCCTGTAAGTAGAGTCTCTGTGCCGTCAGTTTAGAAGACAAAGCAGGACAAGCCTTTAGTCTTCCCACTGACAGCACAAGTTCTCCAGTGAGCTCGGCTACCCTACTAACCGCTGGGAACACAACACGAAGTTATTATGGCCGCGGTATTCTGTAAATATTTTCCCTAACATCCTATATAGAACCATGACTATTCATTAACACCCTTAAAACAATATCGATGCAATACCCACCCTTGTTCAGACCACATCTGGAATAATTCAATATTCATCCCCCACACAAGAGCCCCATATATCAACTCGTGAATATCACATCCGGCCTAACATATGTCGTTCGTGCAGTTTAATATCTTTTTTACCCCTGGCCACCCGTAGAGTACTTTTTCCAATTTCCTTAAATGTGACAAGGAAAGTATTAACAAAAAAAATCCACGAATCAATTTCATTTATTAATGTTTAGGCACATAAAGAGCACATATTATGAACTTTACAATTATATCAAGAAATAATATATACATACATACATTCAGTCACGCCTTTTTCCCAGTGGGTTGTCAAAGACTACAGTTTTTTTTTATACCACTTAGGTGGCAGACAAGCGCACGGTCCACCTGATGGAAAGTGGTTACCGTGGCCTTTGGACGTGTGTAACACCAGAGAAGCCACACTCGCGCTACCAACCCTGTAAGCACAGAGTTTCTGTGCCGTCAGTGTAGAGGACAAAGCAGGACAAGCCTTTAGTCATCCCACTGACAGCACAAATTCTCCAGTGAGCTCTGGCTACCCTACTCACCGACACCAGCTTATAAATGAAGATACATAGCTAGTGATTTCTTAACACTAAATATGGACAAATGTACATTTTTATCTCGTGTCGATATAATTAAAAGAAACTTATAATAAGATAATTAACTAAAGTTAAAAATTAAAATAATTGTGGAAAGCTACAATATGGAAAAACAAAAAAAAGTTCGTGTGCCTATTAAAATACACCGGCTACGGTAACCACTTTCCATCAGGTGGGCCATGCGCTTGTCTGCCACCTAAGTGGTATATAAAAAAGTGGGGGTTTGTTGCGCCGTTTCTTCTCCAGTAGCGCCCAGGAAGCGGCGGTAAATTTAGTTTTAAACAGAATTTGACGTCAAAAATATGTAATTACATTGCACTAATTTGAATTGAAATTTACCAAGTCAATCTTTATCGTAAGACCGACTAGGTCTTATTATTATTATATAATCACGCCTTTATCCCTGGAGGGTAAGCCGAGGTGAATTACCACCCACATTTTACCAATAATTGTATTCGGTCCCACGTAATAGGGGGTGATATATTGCCGTATTTCGGGCACTATTGTTGACTCGAGCCATGCATCTGAGGCTGAGTCTGGGCTGTATATATCTGTCTGATGTTAAACAACCCTATCCCTTAGTCGCATTGTACGACACCGTATGGGAAGAGATGGGGTGGCCCAAATTCTACTCTGCCGGGAACCACACGGCAAAATTATCACAGAAAGAAATATGTCAAATAAAATTTCCTCCTGTAATAATTTGAGTTTTGATAATTTGCCATACGTCAAATACAGTCATACATTGTTGAGCGTTGAAGGGTTAATATACCCTCACGTATGTGAACGATTTATTAAGGGTAGGACCCACCCCTACCGTGTTGGACCACTCGAGATGAAAAATTTAATCAAAAATCCAATCATTTTTTTAATTTCTTTTTCGAAATATCTCAGATGGTAATGAGATTTGAAATTCTTTTATCTAAGGACTAGATATTCGTTTACAAAAGTAGGTATTTTACAAAATACTTATTTATTTAACATATTATATAGATTTTTTGCCAATAATTTCGTAATAATTGATAATATAACCTAATAACTATTTATACTGTTGATTGATACCGCCGTAGCCTAGTGGTATAGGTAATGGACTGCTGAGACGAGGTCTCAGGTTCAATCCCAGGTTTTACCATGGCACACACCAATGACCTTTTTGATGCTTTTTGTAGATATGTGTGTATTTATCGCAGGTTTATAAGTGCTCGGTTAATGGCGATAGGCTCGCCACCTATTACATTGGGACCTAGACATAAACTGGTGAAATGTGGGTGCTAGCACCTCTGCCTACCCCTTCGGGGATATAGGCGTGAGTTTATGTTATGTTATGTTGATTGATGGTACTTGATGATTTTTTTGTTACACATTTTGAGTACTCACTTGTAAACATTTGTGAGCCTGAGGGCGTCGTAAGGCGAAACTAGTCAGGTCTAATAATTATTTAAAATAATAGGGAAAAGTGCAAGTGAATTCCCAATATATGTATAACCTAATAAAATGAGAATTTAACTAAGTAAGTTATATTACATATAACCACGCCTATAAATACCCGAAGGAGGAGGCAGAGGCGTATTCCCACATTTCGACAACTATTATTTGCAGTCTCACGTAATAGAGGACAATCTATTGCTGTCAAGCGGGCACTACATATAATCACGCCTTTATCCCTGGAGGGTTAGGCAGAGGTGAATTAACATTCGGTCCCACGTAATAGGGGGTGAGCCTATTGCCGTATTCCGGGCAATAGGCTTATTCCCTATTACGTGGGATCGAAAATAATGATTGGTGAAAAATCTGTGTTAATTCACATCTGCCTAACCCTTCGGGGATAAAGGCGTGATTATATGTATATATATATAGTCATGTTCAACAAGATAACTCATTCAGAACTCATTCAGTGTAGTGACACCTACTGCAGACTATTCTTGTGCTTTTGTATTTTGTATCTTCTTATATATTTTCTTTCCTTTTTTTGCAATATGTATCGTATTTTAAGTATATTTTATTTATTTAAATTATTATACAAGCAAACGTAATAAATAAATATTTATATGTGTAGGCTTGTAATTAGAAAAATGTTTGATATAGTGTAATCTATATATTATTGTCATTAGTCTGTAAGCCTTCCTAAAAGTAATAAATAAATAAAGACGAGTAAATCCGTAGGCAAAGCTACTACTTCACAAAATCAGCTTATCCCCACACAGTATCCCACTATTTAACAATCCACCTTCACTGAAATTCTAAAAAGGAATAAAATTCCACAATACAGACAGAATAAAAGCAGTTAACCACATAACGGGTGGATTTCCTCCCTTAGGGGGTGAAGGAGGGATGTGATCGGTCAAAATCGCTGACACGGGGTGATTTTTAACCCCTATTCAATTAAGATACAGATGTATGCTGTAATTATTTTTTTGGGGATCGGTTGTGATTGGGTTATGATTCGATTAAGTTCGATCCATTTATTTATTTGCTTGTAATGTGGTATAGGTAATGGACTGCTGAGACGAGGTCTCGGGTTCGATCCCAGGTTTTACCATGGCACACCACCAATGACTTTTCAATGCTTTTCGAAGTTATGTGTATATTTATCGCAGGTTTATAAGTGCCCGGTTAATGGCAATAGGTTCGCTTCCTGTTACATAGGGACCTAATCATAAACTGGCGAAATGTGGGTGCAAGCACCTCTGTCTTCCCCTTCAGGGATATAGGCGTTATGTTATATGTATGTGCGCAAGATAATCACGAAAACCGCTACCACTGCGGCTGGTGGAGGTTATGTCGGACTTGCACCGACTAAAACGCACGTCGACTGTGTGGGTCACAGGTTGCCTGAAGTGATTTATCTGAGACACATCCCTCGCACTCCGAGTCAATTAAAACAACCACGCACATAATATTATTAGAAACAGTATCAATCATTCCCCTGTAATCTCACCGTAATCGCAATAAATTTATATATCTGCTCACCCCATTTATCCCTGACGGCGTGCAGACTCGCCGACATCACTAATTGACTCGCCGCGACCCCTGCGCGTAATTTTTGTCCTCTTTTCGCCAGCTGTCGCGTCGGCAGACGACATTTTTTTTGGATGGGATAAAAAAGGGAGTTTGGACACTTACGAATATTGAATAGTTATAGTCTGGTTATATTATGACGATCTCTGTGGCATAGCAGTAATTGTATAGATTCCTGCTTAGATGAGATAAAATAAGATAAAATATTCTTTATTGTACACCATAAAATTATGTATAATGTCATAACTATTATAATGTATGTGTATTAAGATATTCATAAATTAAATACGATAAAACTAAAATAACTATTATACTGATATTATAAAAAACTAAAATAAATATAAATTTTGAGGAGATAGGACACGGCGGTATTTCCGCCCAATTGGGCAGTCCGACTGGGGAAGTACTTCCGCCCTACAGAATACCGCGGTTATAATAACTTCGTGTTGTGTTCCCGGCGGTGAGTAGGGTAGCCAGAGCTTACTTAAGAGTTTTTGTGCTATCAGTGGGACGACCAAAGGCTTGTCCTGCTTTGTCCTGTACACTGACGGTACAAAATCTATGTTCTTACAGGGTCGGCAGCACGGATGTGACTCCACTGGTGTTACACACGTTCATAGGCCATTGTAACCACTTTCCATCAGGTGGGCCGTGTGCTTGTCTGCCACCTAAGTTGTATAAAAAAAACTAATATACAACTTAAATAATTAAAATGCGTCGTGGAATTCCTCCGCATCGCATGCCTCTTGTGGTAGCGTTCCCAGAAGACTGGCAGCATTGCCACATTGTATGGCAATGATTATTCTCTGACCTAAAAAGATGCCAGTCTTCTGGTCACGAGAAGCGTCGACCATACGCTTCGCAATCTCACGGAAGAGATTGCGAGCGCTTGGACCACATAAGTCGATGAGATTGGAGTATTGGAGCCTCTACAGAAACAGTAGTTATATACTTCGTAGTATGTCTTAATAAAATATCTATACACCTAATATAAATAAAATACATAAATATAGATATGTTGTATATTTGCATTGATCTAAGTGTTTCTATCTATACTAATATTATAAAGCTGCAGAGTTTGTTTGTTTGTTTGAACGCGCTAATCTCTGGAACTACTGGTCCCATTTGAATGATTCTTTCAGTGTTAGGTAGTCCATTTATCGAGGAAGGTATTAGGGTATTAGGCTATATATCATCACGCTACTACTTAAGGGAGCGGAGCATTAATAATAAATGTTAGCAAATCCGGCAAATTTTCATACATATTTTGAAGACTAAAACATACGGGCTCAAAGGGATATGAAGCTTCAAAATATACCCCGGGCGAAGCTGGGGTGGGTCAGCTAGTGTATAAATATGTATGTATATGAAATATAATGTGGCTATATTATTCGCACTATCCTACATATTTAACATCAGACATATATATACAGCCCAGACTCAACCTCAGATGCATGGCTGAGTCAATAATAGTGCCCGGAATACGGCAATAGACTCACTCCCTATTACTTGGGACCAAATACAATTATTAGTGAAATATGTATGTTAACTCACCTCTGCCTAACCCTCCAGGGATAAAGGCGTGATTATATGTAAATATGTATGTATGTAATATTAATAAATATTCTACAACATTCTACACAACGCTATCTAGACCCATAGAAAGCATAGCTTAACTAGCCTGTGTTATGGGATCTAGAATGCGGATAAACACACATAGATACTTTTTTTTGTAAATACATACATATCATAATAGAAAACATACACATATTCATACATACAGATATTTGTATTTGCAGGAATCAAACCCGCGCCTTCTCCATAGCAGTCTAATGATCTACCGCTACGCCACAAGGCCATCTATATATGACAAGCTATTGGCCTGGAATAAATTACTGGGGATTGTTAGCACATTAAAGAAAAATAAAGCATCGTGGTTTCCGGCAGATAGCCGGTGGTTACCGGTAGTAGAATTAGGGCCACCCCATCTCGTCCAAGGCAACAAAGGGATAGAGCTGTTTAACATCAGACAGATATATACAGCCCAGACTCAGCTTAAGATGCATGACTCGAGTCAACAATAGTGCCAGAATGCAATTAGGATAAAGGCGTGATAATATGTATGTGTGTGACGAAAACTGTAAATCTATTGATGAACTATTAACAATTATTTGTCTATCTGTCTAAGATATGCTTTTTTTTATACCACTTAGGTGGGAGACAAGCACACGGCCCACCTGATGGAAAGTGGTTACCATGGCCTATGGACGTGTACAAAACTAAGGGAGTCACACTCGCGCTGCCAACCTTGTAAGTAAAAGACGAAGCAGGACAAGCTTTTGGTCTTCCTTCTGACAGCACAAAAACTCTCTAGTGAGCTCTGGCTATCCTACTCACCGCCGGGAACACAACACGAGGTTATTTTGAATCCTAGGATATTTATTTCATTTGCTATCCTCTAATCTACCTATATACCAAATTTCATCCAAATCTGTTCACAGGTTTCAGTGTAAAAGAGTAAGAAATAGACAAACAGATTTACTTTCGCATGTTATAATATTAAATATGAATGTTATGGTTCCCGGAAGAGTAGAATTTGGACCACCCCATCTCTTCCCATGCGGTGTCGTACAAGGCGACTAAGGGATAGGGCTGTTTAACATCAGACAGATATATACAGCCCAGACTCAGACTCAGACGGACTGCTTGAGTCAACAATAGTACTCGGAAGATGGTAATAGGCTCACCCACTATTACGTGGGACCGACTTCAATGATTGGTGAATGGTGTGTGTTAATTTCACCTCTGCTTAATCCTCCAGGGATAAATGCGTGATTATGTATATATATGTATGTAACTATGTAGATTCTTTATCAAGGATTTTTATGTTAAAACAATGTTAAAATAAAGATGGCGGACATTCTCAGTTTCTTTAACTTTTTGTGGAGCGTTCAACAAGTCGGAAAGTAAAGATTAATGAATACAAAATGAGTTTGCAAATTAAATTCAAACAATGAAATGACTTGATAGAAACATACGGACAATCAATATGTACGGGCACGTCGTAATTATTGCATTAATAATTTAACACTACGGTATGTTGCTTCCCAATAGAGCAGTCCGACTGGGGAAGTACCACGGCTATAATAACTTCATGTTGTTGTGTTCCCAGCGGTGAGTAGGGTAGCCAGAGCTCACTGGAGAATTTGAGCTGTCAGTGGGATGACTAAAGGCTTGTCCTGCTTTGTCCATTACACTGACGGCACAGAGACTCTGTGCTTACAGGGTCAGTAGCGCGAGTGTGGCTTCTCTGGTGTTACACACGTCCATAGTCCACGGTAACCACTTTCCATCAGGTGGGCCGTGCGCTTGTCTGCCACCTAAGTGGTATAAAAAAAACTCAGTGGGATATAGGTATGTAAAATGTCGTGAACGTGATCAAGATCGGGTTCGAGTTTGTAGTGAGAGTGAAACCAATAGTAGTGCAGATACGCGTAGTAAAAGAACTCGAAAGAGGGTAGATCGATATAATTACTCCTAGGAAAAAACTTTTTCTCTGTTCACCGCCACTACTCCAGTTCCTCCGTGATCATGGTGCTTGCAACAACGCCGAAATATCGGAAACTCAAAACAATGAAACATGGTAAATATCCCGTTTATTCTGATACTCAGTGGGATATTTTTATATCTATTTACAAACATTTACTAAGTTTACTTAGTCTAAATACAATAATTTACTTGAGTAGCATAGTTGAGCGAACAGTTCATTTACACACCCGCGTGTTTCCACTCTCAAAACCTCTGAGGAGGACTTTTAAGAAATTTGCTAGATATTCACCCCTGCTGTATTTATGAATATTACACGCATTGACGCTAGCCCAAGAAAGGGTGTGATGGTGAATCTAGGGGGTCAATGGTTTATAATTACGGTGTAAGGATTGCTTGCCCGTGTTGAAGGGTGATTAAATTTGTACCTGGAGATATAATCATGCCTGTTTATGCCCAATAGGTAGGCAGAGGAGTCTTGATGATAATTTTAATAAACCTGCTTAATTATACTTAATACCTACTGTGGTATTGAACACGAAAATATTTTTTTCGATTTTTTTATACCACTTAGGTATGGCTCACCTGATGCAAAGTACTTACCGTGGCCTATGGACGTGTGCAAAACCAAAGGAGTCACACTCGTGCTGCCAACCCTGTAAGTACAGAGAGTTTCTGTAGAGTCAGTGTGAAAGACAAAACAGGACAAGCCTTTGGTCTTCCCACTGAGAGCACAAAAACTCTTCAGTGAGCTCTGGCTACCCTACTCATCGCCGGGAAGACAACACGAGGTTAATATGGCCGCGGTATTCTATAGGTCGAGGTACTTCCCCAGTCGGACAGTTCAATTAGACAGAAATACTGTCGTGTCCTACCTCCTCGAATCTCTTGAAGGTCTTGGTTAGGCTTAAAATACATATTACGTATTTATAATCGCAACCCGTGTAGTAAGGGAGGTAAAATATCCTGTCCCTCCCCGTTTCCGGGGACGAGTTGGGAACTCTGTAGACTCTGGCCGGTGGAAGAGGTTATGTCGGTTCGAGTCCGACATAACCTCTTCCACCGGCTCCGGTGGGGAGAAATCCGTGGGGATTTTGCTCACGTAAAAAAAAAGGGAAGCAAAATATAAATATTACCATCCCCTCTCAACTGAAGGGTATTATAAGAGGAGATTAATAGAAAGAGAGGAATGTTGAGATGGTTTGGTCATGTTGAGAGAATGAATGAAAGAAGACTAACAAAACAGGTGTATGAGGCGAGTGTGGATGGTAACGTCGGAAGGGGAAGACCTAGGCGCACATACCTGGACCAAATCGGGGAAGTTTTAGAAAAGGGGCAGGTCAGGAGTACTCTAAACCGACGAGCATGCATGAAGAATGTAATGAGAGTGAATGAAGCGAGAGTAGTATGTCAGGATCGTAGCAAATGGAGATCCGTGATCTCTGCCTACCCCTATGGGAGACAGGCGTGATTTTATGTATGTAAGTATGTATGTATTAATGGAAAAATATGCTGATATTACTGCAAGAGAAGGAAAAGTCGAAGTAAAACCCTATACCAACCCGTCTGGAAGCGTGGACGCAGTAGGCTAAAGCCTCCCTGCATTAGGAGAGGCTTATATCCAGCGGTGGACTGCGGCTACTTCCAATATTCGATCGTCAATCTAAGATTATTTTCAATCCAGATTTTTGACAAACGATCCATCAACGCAGAATCGGTATTTCAATATTATTATTTTTTTATTTTTTTTATACCACTTAGTTGGCAGGCAAGCACACGGTCTCCTGATGGAAAGTGGTTACCGTGACCTATGGACGTCTGTAACACCAGAGGAGTCACAGTCGCGCTGCCAACCCTGTAAGTACAGAGTTTCTGTACCGTCAGCAGAAGACAAAGCAGGACAAGCCTTTAGTCTTCCCACTGACAGCACAAATTCTCCAGTGAGCTCTGGCTATCCTACTCACCGCTGGGAACACAACAATATGTCTATCTTGCCACCAATACCCAGCAATCAGCAGTATATTATACTCGTATTAGGTCTTTACCTAAGAAATTGCCGAAACTTTCGTACAGATTCGTGAGTTCGTTATTTCTATAATTTAATAGCTATTTCCATTACTTATATTTTGTTTAAAAGTTGATTTCAAGATTATACAACTTTGTATTAAATTTTGTTATTATTGGCAGTTTGATAAATTAAATTCGATCTTCTAAAACAGTACTTCCTAAATGATATCCATTCTTATGATAAATTTCGTATTACTTTTTTACAGCTATCACTTTCAAAAATGTAATAAAAGTGTTTGTTAGCTTAAAATTGTCTCATTTATACACAAAATAAAATCATTAAATTTGGATTTGTCATTACTAAAAAAAAAATGCAAAAATGTTAGAACTGAAAATTAGGTTTCCTCCAATTTCTTCAAAAAAACGGCAAGTTCATATGTAAACATAACATAAACTCACGCCTATATCCCCGAAGGAGTAGGCAAATGTTCTAGCACCCACATTTCTCCAGTTTAGGTCCCAATATAATAGGTGGCGAGCCTATTGCCATTAACCGTGCACTTATAAACCTGCAATAAATACACACATAACTTCGAAAAGTATTGAAGTCTTTGGTGTGTGCCATGGTAAAACCTGGGATCGAACCCGAGACCTCGTTTCTGCAGTCCATTACCCATACCACTAGGCTACTGCAGTTCTTCATATGTAACGACCTGTTATTTGCCTGGCCCCTCAAACTAAACCAAAACCTTTAGCTAAGCACACTTAGTTTGTAATTAGCTACAATGTTGATAACTCAACTTAGCTGATCCCAAGTAAATACAACTACTTACATAGTTAACAGTTTCACGGGGTCGGCCGGGGTGCGAGGGATATGCCTGTCAACCTCACCTTCGGCAACCAAAAACGACCCACAGGCGCCGTGCGTTTTAGTCGGTTCGAGTCCAACATAACCTCCTCCACCGGCTCCGGTGGGGAGGTATCCGTGGGGATGTTGCGCACGTAAAAATAAAAACGACGGGTTGCGCTCCGGGAGTGCCGGCAGAAGTGAAAACTTGAATATTAACGTTGTGCATTTTTGATATTATAGAGTGGTTAGAGAATAATTTTGTACGAATTGCTTTCATTATCAGTATTAAAGTACTATTATTTATGTGGTGGAATACAATATTCATTTATTGCGCTATCGTACACAAACATGACAATTTATATTACATTAAAAATTTAACACTTCAGAACTATTACAATTATTTTACATTAAAAAGTTTATCACCGCCATCACACATGTGACAGTCGTGTGATATTCGCGCAAGCGCCCTGCGCCGCCTGTCCTCTCTCCATCCGTCTTACGAATTTTCGATCAGGTCACGTGTCCTGAGGCGAGTTTAGAAATTTTTACCCATTCCAAAAAAAGTACATAGCGCCGCTAAAGAAGTTTTCACTTCAAAAAGAAAGTTAATAGTTTCAAAATTAAATATCACTAAGCAAACATATAATATGTGCCTTCAATGGCGCAGCGGTAGAGCGTTCGATTGCTACGCAGAGGGCGCAGGTTTGGTTCTCGTTCAGTGCAAATGTTTGTAGTAGATTACGTAGCCTATGTAAAACGCCAGGGGCATCACACTCGCGCTGCCTACCCTGTAGAAACATTCCAATACCCCTCTTAAAGAACCCCTTATTATTGTAGCTTGGTAAAACTATAGCATGTATGAATTATGAATAAATAATAAATAAATATTCCACAACATTCAACACAACGCTATTTAGACCCATGGTAAGCATAGCTTGTGTTATGGAATCTGGAATGCGGATAAATATTTGCAATGATCTGCGTGTTTATAAAAAAGGTGACCATGTGAATGTATTTTTTTTATACCACTTATTTGGACGTGTGCAAAACCAAGAGAGTCACACTCGCGCTGCCAACCCTGTAAGCACAGAGTTTCTGTACTGTCAGGGTAAAGACAAAGCAGGACAAGCTTTTGGTCTTCCCACTGACAGCACAAAAACTCTCCAGTGAGCTCTGGCTACCCTACTCACCACGAGCACAACACGAGGTTATTATGGCCGCGGTATTCTGTAGAGCGGAGGTACTTCCCCAGTCGGACTGCTCAATTGGAACGGAAATACCGTCGTGTCCAGCCTCCTCAAAAGCTTAGGCCATGTGAACATAGATTGTAAGTAAAATTTAGCATTAACCCATCAAATAATTGAACCATCTGGTATCTGATGAGATCTGATGAGATGATTAGTGTTTGTATGATTATTGACAGTATTGTGTGAGTATTTTATGGTTTGTGTTCAGATGAATTGTTTGACATGATGCCCACAGCTACATTCTATCATCGCACCTCTCGCCATAGGCCGGGAGTTCATCCTCACACATTGCGAACTGAGAAGGTGCGCACTGTGCGGTATGAAAGAAACTTCATCCCACGCACACTTAAGATGTTGAATGGCCTCCCTGCTGCGGTTTTCTCAAGCACCTACAATATGGGGTTCTTCAAGAGGATTAGAAGGTTTCTTCATGGTCGGCAGCGCGAGTGTAACATCCCTAGGCCACGGTAACCACTTTCCATCAGGTGGGCCGTGTGCTTGACTGCCACCAAAGTGGTATAAAAAAAAGTGTATTCTTTTAGTAAAATTTATACTTGCAAGTATTCTTGACACCTAATATTGACATTAATGGACATTTTTTTTTTTGCTTATTTTCCTTCTTTTTATTGCGATCTGTCTAGGAGACATTCAGCAATATTCAAGTAGTGATGGATGATCTGTGAGGTACAAGTCCTATGACTTGCCCTCTAAATTTCTTTATTTTTTTTTACTTTTATTGTTTTTTTTTATAGGAGGTCTTGAGGGACACTTTTTTTTAGTCTCTTCACTCTTGGGAATATTTCCTCCATAAGTTGGTGAGCCAATATGTTAGAGTGCAGTTGCAGTCTTTCTTTGTATGTTGTAACTCTCTCCTTTATTTCTTCTTTTACGGTTTTGATTTATATTTTAATTTTAATATTAATTTATTCAGTTTAGGTACATGAAATATGCTATTATAATATACAATTACTTACAAATTTATATAAAACTATGCTAACTATACAATATATACAAAAATGGAATAGAGAAAAAGAGGGAGACTGTAATGTTAGGCATCGAAAAATTCCTCCCCATCGATCTCTACTGGTACCGTGCCCAAGAGGCTGGCGGCATTACCACGCTGAATGGCGATGCCAATTCTTTGAGCGAGGCCATCCTTATGGTCACGGGAAGCGTCGAGGCGCTTGGACCCCACGGACCCAAAGTTTCGACTCCAAACGGCTCAAAAATAATTACAATTTAAATGTTATAGAATCTGCGAAATTTGTCAGACCTTATTTGTTTTTGTAACACAATTGTGACATACCGTGTTTTGAGTAATAAATGATTTACTTACTTACTTTCTTCTGATTTAGCTTTGCAATGTACTGAGCTTCCTCACCAGTCTACCTGACTAGCGCATACATATGAATGAAGCACTATTTCACAAAGGATCATAGCCCCTACAACTATTCCAAATTCCCCCCTAAAAAAAAATACAACTCTGTTGTTTCACCCCTTCGCCTCAGGTGTTCTGCTTACCCTCCCTCGCTCTGTACCACCGGCATGAATATAAAGGCACCCACAAACGACCCTTTGTCGCTACGATTAATATTTAAACAAGAAATTAAGAGATGGGGTGGGTAGGTTAGGATATATTATCGATATTAGAGATCAAAATTAATTTTGCGACGTTTTTAAGCTACTCCATACTACCTACATACATAAATACATATAATCACGCCTTTAACCCTGGAGGGTTAGGCAGTGGTGAATTACCTAACACCCACATATCACCAATAATTGTATTCGGTCCACATACTACCTAAAGTAACTATATTTTTTTTATTTTTTTTTATACCACTTAGTTGGCAGACAAGCACACGGCCCACCTGATGGAAAATGGTTACCGTGACCTATGGACGTCTGTAACACCAGTCACAGTTGCGCTGCCAACCCTATAAGTACAGAGTTTCTGTGCCGTCAGTAGAAGACACAATCAGGACAAGTGCTTAGTCTTCCCACTGACAGCACAAATTCTCCAGTGAGCTCTGGCTACCCTACTCACCGCTGGGAACACAACACGATGTTATTATAGCCGCGGTATTCTGTAGGGCGGAGGTACTACCACAGTCGGACTGCTCAATCGGGCGGAAATACCGCCGTGTCCTACCTCCTTTTATATATCTATTTTATTTTTAATTTTACATATCTATTTGTTATGCTTTCACGTCTAAACTGCTAAACCGATTTTAGTTAAATTTTGGTACAAAGATAGATTCGACCTTGGCAAAGGACATAGGTTAGGTTTGGTTGCGATGACCATGCAGGCGAAGCTGCAAACAACAGCTAGTTAAGTACATAATTATACACCAGTTCAGGACTTCCCGCGCTTAAATCATGGAACTTACTATTTTTGCTAACGTTTCGGATGTATTGCAGCACCCGTGGTCACGACTTGACTCTGCTGGGTGCTGCAACATATTTGAAACATCAGCATAACTAGTAACTAATAGGGGGTCAGCCTAGAGTAAGTATTAGAGGTTCGATTCCCACTCAGTACATATATTTGTGTGCGTGAATATGTTTATTTTCTTTGGTCTGGATGTTTCTATGTATAATGTGAATGTGTTTACAATAAAAAGTATCTAGGTATGTTAATATTTATAAATTACTAGCTGTCCCGGCAAACGTCGTTTTGCCATATAATGTTAAGGGTGGACAACCCTTAACATTTAGGGGGATGAAAAATAGATGTTGGCCGATTCTCAGACCTACTCAATATGCTCACAAAATTTCATGAGAATCGGTCAAGCCGTTTCGGAGGAGTTCAAGTTCGAACACCGTGACACGAGAATTTTATATATAAGATATATCTTGACATGATTGTAAAATTAATAAAAATTAAACGATAAGGTATATATCCTACTAAATGAATTAAATTATTAAAATTGAATTAGATTATTAAAAAAAGAAAGAAAAAATGTTTATCCGCATTCTAGATTCCATAACACAAGCTAGTTAAGTTTGCTTACCATGGGTCTAAATAACGTTGTGTGGAATGTTCTAGAATATTTATTATTATTTATTTATCTATCTGAGGCTAAGTCTGGGCTGTATGTATCTGTCTGATGTTAAACAGCCCTATACCTTAGTCGCCTTGTACGACACCACATGGGAAGAGATGGGGTGGTCCAAATTCTACTCTGCCGGGAACCACGCGGCTATGCTTGGATTTTATGAAATTGATTAATTCCATTATTATAGTTTAAATATTTAAATAAATAAAATCATTAAATTTGGATTTGTCATTCCTAAAAAAAAATGCAAATATGTTAGTACTGAAAATTGGGTTTCCTCCAATTTCTTCAAAAAAAACTACAAGTTCATATGTAGACATAACATAAACTCACGCCTATATCCCCGAAGGGGTAGGCAGAGGTGCTAACACCCACATTTCGCCAGTTTATGTTTAGGTCCCAATGTGCCGAGTGGCGATCCTATTGCCATTATTCGGGCACTTATAAACCTGCTATAAATACACACATAAATTCGAAAAGCATGGAAAATCATTGGTGTGTGCCATGGTAAAACCTGGGATAGAATCCGAGACCTCGTCTCAGCAATCCATTACCTATACTACTAGGCTACCGTTAAAAATACATATCCTTAGTTCCTTGATTTACTTGTCTTTTTTTTTCAAATTCAAATTCATTTAATTTCAAAGATTATTACAGTTTACAACATCTAGCACTCAATAGAAATATTAATCACGAAGTTAAAGGTATCGATAAACTAATCTATCGACATGTCCCAACCCTAGCGGCCGCAGGCGACGACGTGTTCCAATTAGCCAAAATAAACACCGCACCATATCTGCGAATGTACAGACAGAATGACGTTTGTTTTAGCTATACGTGAAGTTTTTTGAGATCGACGTTTGAATAGAATTGAGGATTCAAATATAGGGTAATATTTATAATCTGGACGGTACAGTCGGCATTATATAGATGTTGACGAAGAAAGTAGTCAAAATTATCTTAATGCCTTGTTATTTCCCCTAACCTAGTGGCATGGGTAATTGACTGTCGAGACGAGGTCTCGGGTTCGATCCCAGGTTACCATGGCACACAGCAATGACTTTTCGATGCTTTTCGAAGTTGTGTGTGTACATATTTAATAGGCTTGCCATCTATTACATTGGGACCTAAACATAAACTGACGAAATGTGGGTGCTTTTCCTCCTTCCTGTTGACTAATTGTTCTGATATTTAGAACACATCTTTATTAGAAAAATAATACAATTTATTTCAACACAGTTTGGTTTTATAATAATACCATTTTTTTTACGTGCGCAAAATCCCCGCGGATACCTCCCCACGGAGCCGGTGGAGGAGGTTATGTCGGACTCGAACCGACTAAAACGCACGCCGCCTGTGGGTCGCTTTGGTTGCCAAAGGTGAGGTTGACAGGCATATCCCTCGCACCCCGGCCGACCCAGGGCCATCTCTCGCGATCTGGCCCTCTTCCAGGGACGAGTTGGGGGCTACAGAGTCCCCAACTCGTCCCCGTAAACGGCGAGGCGCGCCAGGCGCGCCACTGCCGCGGCCTGCTTCTGCCAGGGTGACAGGCGGCTCCACCTGTCACCCCCAGGCCGGCGCTCATGGGGGGCGGAGGTCATTCATCGACCTATGACGCCCGAGTTGCCTTCGTACGCGGGCAGCTTGTCTTGCGATCCTTCGTCGCTCCCGCTGCCGCTCCCGCCCCTGATCATAATACCTTAGTTTTAAGATGATTTTGAGAATTTTTCAGTCAATATCGTTCTGACACTGAGTGTACCTTTTCTTTATCTAGGACACGCCAATTTGACTTCACCTCGCCTGATGGTAAGCTAAAGGGAAAGTCTCAGGAAAGCGGGTCACCATTGCAGACACTAAGTAATGTTACCCCTTGTTTACACCACGAAACAAGTTATAAACTTGTTGAAGTCTTGTAGAAGACTAATCAAAACACAATACTTGTTATAAACATGTATCTCAAATACATGTATAAAACATATACATATACCTGACGGCACAGAAAGTCTGTGCTTACAGGGTCGGCAGCGCGAGTGTGGCTTCTCTGGTGTGCCGTGTGCTAGTCTGCCGTTTGTCGCCACACTGTATAAAAATTACGGGTGACTCGAGAATTTTTTTATATTTGATATTTATTACACATATGACAATAATCTTCTTAAATCATACTATGTAATTCTATTACTACATACAGACATACAATCACGATTTTATCCCCGGAGGTTTAAGCAGAGGTGAATTAACACCCACATTTCACTAATCATTATATTCGGTCCCACGTATCAGGGGGTGAGCCTATTGCCGTTGCCTATTGTTGGGCACTATTATTGACTCGAGACATGCATCTTAGGCTGAGTCTTGGCAGTATATATCTGTTTGATGTTAAACAGCCCTATCCCTTAGTCGCCTTGTACGACACCGCATGGGAAGAGATGGTGTGGTCCAAATTGTACTCTGCCATAAACCATGCATGGATTGTATCATCTATTAGTAAACTTCAAATAATTAAAATGCGTCGTGGAATTCCTCCGCATCGCATGCCTCTTGCGGTAGCGTTCCCAGAAGACTGGCAGCATTGCCACGTTGTATGGCAATGCTTATTTTTTGATCTAAAAAGAGGCCAGTCTTCTTTCTGGTCACGAGAAGCGTCGACTGGAGGAAATGAATTCTATTTATTTATTATAATATAATTTACTGTACGCAAATTACGATATTCATGATACAGCAATTGAGAAGACAAGAGCAGTACAAAGAGCGGCCTCTTATTGCTTTACGCAATTTTCAAAGTCAAATATCCTTATATCCATTTGTAATAAGAAAAAATCTCTTTAGCAGTTTTTTTTATACCACTTAAGTGGCAGACAAGCTCACGGCCCACATGATGGAAAGTGGTTACCGTGGCCTATGGACGTGTGTAACACCAGAGGAGCCATACTCGCGCTGCCGACCCTGTAAGCACAAGACTTTCTGTGCCGTCAGTGTAGAGGACAAAACAGGACAAGCCTTTAGTCATCCCACTGACAGCACAAATTCTCCATTGAGCTCTGGCTACCCTACTCACCGCTGGGAACACAACATGAAGTTATTATAACCGCGGTATTCTGTATTGCAATTGGGCGGAAATACCACCGTGTCCCTACCTCCTCTAAAAAACATCGAATCATCGAACATCGATAACAATCAAGACCCGTTTATCGACACATCCCTATAATTCATCGATATTTCTATCGGGACGTAAAGCGTAGATTTGTCAAACTATTAACCGAATCAAAGCGCCGCTCGCTCGGAACGCTCGCGATGTGACGTGACTCGCCTTCCGCTTCAGTTGAGACGTTGTCTTGTAAATGTACTGCGAGCTACTCATTTTGATACTTGAAATTTGTGCTATTCCAGACATCACGAAAAACATAATCATCGTCCTGCCCTTATCCCAAGATTATTTGGGGTCGGCGCAACATGTGCTCTTTTTCCATTCATCTCTAGTTGCAGTCATTTCAACATTCACTCCCTTCTTAACCATATTATCATTTACACAATCCATCCATCTCATTTTAACCCTCCCTCTCCCCTTGTAGCCAGCCACTTCGATAGTTAGTACCTTTCTTACGACATTACTTTCATCCCTACGCATTACATGTCCGAACCAGGACAAACGATTTCCTCGTAGCTTTTCCGTGATTGGTGCTACTTTCAAACTTCTTCTAATATATTCATTCCTAATCTTATCCATTCTTGTCACACCACATATCCATCTCAACATTTGCAACTTGGCTACATGCAACCGTCTTTCATCCGTCACCTTTATAGGACAACTTTTCGATCCATACAGGACGGCAGACCAGATCATTATTATCGGCCTTTAAACGGGGCATGAAAACGCATCTGATGAGGCCTTTAAACGAAGAGTCACCAGTTTTTTATACCACTTAGTTGGCAGACAAGCACACGGCCCACCTGATGGAAAGTGGTTACCGTGGCCTATGGACGTTTGTAACACCAGAGAAGTCAAAGTCGCGCTGCCAACCCTGTAAGTACAGAGTTTCTGTGCCGTCAGTAGAAGACAAAGCAGGACAAGCCTTTAGTCTTCCCACTGACAGCACAAATTTTCCAGTGAGCTCTGGCTACCCTACTCACCGCTGGGAACACAACACGAAGTTATTATAGCCTCGGTGACATGTAGGGCAGAGGTACTTCCCCAGTCGGACTGCTTGACCATTGTAGCAATGTTTGAATCTGCAATAAACTTTCCCTTATAAAACTGCGCTTATTACAAGTACATAATAAAAAACCATATTGAGTAATTGTGTCAATAAAGAACTACATAGGGTTTAAAATGTTTTCAAAAACATTAAGTCGACCACCCGAAAAACTGAAGACGTATTGACGTGTGCCACATAAAAAAAAATTATACTTTTATTGAACAAGGAAAATAAGGAGCCGTGTAAAAGCATCTGATAAGGCCGCCAAGCTGAGTGCCACAATTGTTACATTACTTAGTGTCTGTAATGGTGGCCCCCCTGTCCTGAGACTTTGCCTTTAGCTTACCATCAGGCGAGATGAAGTCACGTCGGCGTGTACTAGATAAAAAAAAAATACTGTAAAGAAATACCTACTTCATATTAATTTATGATTGTGTGTAATGTTTTTCCACCGCGTAGATCCCCGCAGAGTAGAATTTGGGCCAACCCATCACTTCCCATGCGGTGTCGTACAAGGCGACTAAGGGATAGGGCTGTTTAACATCAGACAGATACATACAGTCCAGACTCAGCTTTAGATGCATTGCTCGTGTCAACAATAGTGCCCGGAAGACGGCAATACGCTCATCCCCTATTACGTGGGATTCAGTCCCACGATATTCAATGATTCAATGATTGGTGAAATGTGGGTGTTAATTCACCTCTGCCTAACCCTCCAGGTATAAAGGCGTGATTATATGTATGTATGTATGTATGTATGTAATTATATCAATAGGATTTACTTGCAAGATTTTTAGTAATTTTCTATTGTTGCACACAATCTGTGGCAGTTAATCGTTTATTCAAGCATGACAAAAGTATCAAGACTGGTCGGTCACCATAACGATAAAAGAGGGCGTCTTATCAGGGGTTGTAGCATGAATTTAAATATTTAATTAAAAACTTTCCTTATAGGGCTGGCCCTCCGCCATATCACAGTATTAAGGGCTCAATTTGTAATGTAATATTTTAAATTTTACATGAGACAGAGAAAACGACTCGCTCCGACTTTGTCCATTCGAAATATCGTATGGTGATACGGTGTTTCGAATACCATAAGCCATAAATTCTGCATCACCATGCATGCATGCAAGATTGACTGTTAGATAATGCCTTTGGCATTAAGTCCGAGTTTGTACAAATTTACTTTGCATAAAGTTGAATAAATAAAATAAAAAAATATTACTGAATTTTACTATTTTTTATATTGTGTACGGGAATCTGCCGGGTTTGTTAACATTTATTATTACTGCTGCACTCTCTTGTGGAGTAGCGTAATTATATTTAGCCTATAATCATTCTCGATAAACCAGCTCTTCAATACAAATATATATATTCAATTCCAACTAATTCTTAAGCACAGCGTTTAATCAAACAAACAAACTCTTCAGTTTTATAATATATTATTGAAATAGATTTATCGCAGGTTTATAAGTGCCCGGTTAGTGACAATAGGCTCGCCACTTATTGGGACCTAAACATAAACTGTTGAAATGTGGGTGTTAGCACCTCTGCCTACCTCGGATATGGTTTATGTTATGTTATTACCATTGTAAAACCATGTTTCCTGCAAATAAAAAAATATTTCTTTCTTTTTCTTTTTCTTTCCGTTTGTCCGCGATGGAAGTAGAAACTATAGAATTGATTTTGATGCGGTCTTTTTATTAGGTAGGTCGAAGTCAGACGTAAAATCATACGTTAGTTTTTTTGCAATCGGTTGAGTACAACCAGACATTTAAACAAAAGTTGGAGCCATAGATGTTTATAATTATACTTCGGAACTTCTCGCGAATTATATCTTGGAACTTACTATTTCTGCCGACTAGTCTTCGAGCGTAGAGATGTATGCGGGGAACAATTTTTGAGCGCCTACCCACCATTACACTTATGATGAACGGTTAGGCTGGCGACAAAGTTCCAAGATATAATTCGCGAGAAGTCCCGATACCTAGTATAATTATGAATTCACACCGCGAAAGTTTAAAAAAAATTAAAAAAATAACCATAGATGTTTATATATCAACCGGGACTGTTGGCTATTCCGTCCAATTGAGCAGTCCGACTGGGGAAGTACCTCCGCCCTACAGAATACCGCGGCTATAATAACCTCGTGTTGTGTTCCCGACGGTGAGTACGGTAGCCAGAGCTCACTGGAGAGTTTTTGTGCTGTCAGTGGGAACACCAAAAGCTTGTCATGCTTTGTCTTTTTCACTGACAGCACAGACACTCTTGTGCTTACAAGTTTGACAGCGCGATTGTGACTCTCTTGGTGTTACATACGTTCATATGCCACGTTAACCACTTTCGATCAGGTGGGCCGTGTACTTGTCTGTCAACTAAGGGGTATAAAAAAAACGTTCACTCTGAGCCATGGAAACATCCAGACCGATGCAAATTAACATATTCATGCATGCAAAATATTTGCAGGGAGCAGGAATCAAACCCGCACCGCCCACTCCACAGAGATAGTATTTTAATATAACATAACATAATATAAACTCACGCCTATATCCCCGAAGGGGTAGGCAGAGATGCTAGCACCCACATTTCGTCAGTTTATGTTAAGGTCCCAATGTAATAGGTGGCGAGCCTATTGCCATTAACCGGGCACTTATAAACCTGCGATATATACCTACAAACATAACTTCGAAAAGCATCGAAAAGTCATTGTGTGCGCCATGGTAAAACCTGGGTTCCAACCCGAGACTTCATCTCAGCAGTCCATTACCCATACCACTAGGCTACCGCGGTTTTAATATTCTAGAACTACTATTTAAACAATTTTATTAATTAATCAAATCTCAATATTCCCATCACTACTTCAAATTGTTTAATTAAGAAGCAACTCGCGTTTCATTTAATAATTGAAACATTTGAATCTTGGCGGATCACCGTCTCTGAGGGCCAATTATAAATGAAACCGGGGGGAACGCCTATCTCACGCCATTGGCACAGTGCCCAACAGAATGGTGACATTTTTAGTGTACCTAGACTGGGTATTCCAGAACTATACTCGATTACAATTATACTCCATTCGATAAGGAAACCCGTGTTTCCTTCTTCCTACAGTCCCGGGTCCTTTAAGCGGGGCGTGAAAAGCATATGATGAGGCCGTCAAGCTGAGTGTCACCATTGTCACACGGTATGTGTAAGTAATGGTGACCCTCTTTTCTGAGACTTTGCCTTCAGCTTACCATCAGGCAAGGCGAAGTCTAATTGACGTGTTCTATATAAAAAAAAAACTTTTTTTTTTATACCGCTTAGGTGGCAGACAATCACACGGCCCACCTGATAGAAAGTGGTTACTGTGGCCTATGGACTTATGTAATACTAGAGGAGGCACACGCGCGCTGCCGATTAATATAATATCATTTATATCCAGGATACTACGGTAGCCTAGTGGTATGGGTAATGGACTGCTGAAACTAGGTTTCATGTTCGTTCCCAGGTTTTACCATGGCACACACTAATGAGCTTTTGTTGCTTTTCGAAGTTATGTGTGTATTTATCGCAGGTTTATAAGTGTCCGGTTAATGGCAATAGACTCGCCTAAACATAAAGTGGCGAAATGTGGGTGCCTTTTTTGTACATGCGCAAAATATCCACGATAACCCCCCCCCCCCCCTACCGGAGCCGGTAGGAGAGGTTAAGTCGGACTCGAACCGACCAAAACGCACGCCGCCTGTGGGTCGTTTTTTGTTGCAGAAGGTGAGTTTAACAGGCATATCCCTCGTACCTCGGCCAACTTAGGACCATCACTCTCGATCTGGCCCTCGGCGAAATATGGGTGCTAGCAGATATTTAACTTAATTATATGAAATAAATTGTAATTCCTACAGGCATGAGTTTATTTTATGTTATGCTATGATTATATCCAGCCTTACTAGATTGAATTATCCAGACGAATATCAACAATACGCGACACAGAAATCGAAGCTGAGACCTCACGATCACAATACATCATAAACATAAACTGCCTTACACCTCAGGCACTTTACTTCTTAAACCCGACCAATGATTTTGACATAATTTTCCAATTACCTTTGATTTACTCACTTTATACAATGGTGGCCATCGATTTATGGCTCTTACTACCCCATTAACATTGAATTCACGCCTCACAGGGGTTGAATCAACCCTCTACTGCTGTCTATATTAATACGTCGAAAACTCAGTTCCGTTTTTTTTAAATTACGGGTACTACACACTACTACTATGAGTGTTAAGGACTCTGTAGTCCACGGGATTTTGCGCACGTAAAAAAAAATTGTGGTATAAGAAACAATGGGATGTGTCTTCTATGCCCTGATCAATCTGTTCAGGTTGGAGGATACTCTTTATGACCCCAATGTAACTATTAAAATTAGATTCAAAAATGTCAATGTCGACATTATTCTTTAATAATTTAGCAAAAGGTAGGACACGGCGGTATTTCCGCCAAATTGAGCAGTCCGACTGGAGAAGTACCTCCGCCCTACAGAATACCGCGGTTATAATAACTTTAACTTCGTGTTGTGTTCCCGGCGGTGAGTAGGGTAGCTGGAGCTCACTGGAGAGTTTTTGTGCTGTCAGTGGGATGACTAAAGGCTTGTCCTGCTTTGTCCTCTACACTAACGGCACAAAATCTCTGTTCTGGGTCGGCAGCACGGATGTGACTCCACTGGTGTTACACACGTTCATAGGTCATGGTAACCACTTTCCATCAGGTGGGCCGTGTGCTTGTCTGCCACCTAAGTTGTATAAAAAATAAAAAATTATACTGTCTAGCCATTCTTACAATTGGATTAAAGAAAGAAGTGTTGTTTTTATTTTTTTTTAGTGCTAAGTGATTAGTGACTAGCTCGAATGGCACCGTAGTTAATATTTATTTATTTATACTTTATTGTACAAACATATATTACATTAATATAAAAAGATGAGATGTAATGTACAAAGGCGAGCTCAACTCAAAGTTGAGTTATCTTCCAGCAAACCCGGGAGTGCACAGAGGAATTGCAGTAAGAGAGGCTAAGTCTAGTGTACAAGTGTAGAATTAATATAAGAAGGTATAAAATGTGTATACCTATAATATACACATACACATATACACACTCACTTACATACATTTACATTTATCTACATATATATAGCTACATTGGTATATGTCTAATTCTATTTAGCACATCTAAATTAGTTTGTGGCGAGACTAAATTGCCAGTTGACAGGTCACCATTAGAAAGATGTATTTCTCGGCCGTGTGTCCCCGGTGCTAATGGGCGAGACAAATGACTTTGCTATTTCTGTAGTTCGGTGTAGTGAGTGGACATACAGATTCATAAAATAAGGAACTTTTATGTCAATCAATCAATCAACCAGCCCACTGCTGTCCACTGCTGGACATAGGCCTCTCCCAATGTGCGCCATTTTCTCCGATCCTCCGCATTCCGCATCCAGTCTGTCCCAGCCACCTTTTTCAGGTCGTCCGTCCATCTGCGCGCGTCCACGCGGCCGCGGTCTCCACTCTAGGACTCGTTTGCTCTAACGGCCATCGGTCCTTAGACAAACGTGGCCAGCCCACTGCCACTTCAACTTGCTTATTCTGTGACCTATGTCGGTAATTTTAGTTCTCTATCGGATAACCTCGTTCCGAATTCTATCCTTCAAAGAAACTCCAAGCATAGCTCGCTCCATAGACCGCTGCGCGACTTTTAAGCTATGGACCAGCCCCACTGTAAGTGTCCACGTTTCGGCACCGTAAGTCATAACAGGTAGGACGCACTGTTCAAAGACCTTTTAACTTTTATGTATCATTTTTAAATGGTGAGATTTTTTTATACCACTTAGGTGGCAGAAATATTCACGGCGCACATGATGAGAAGTGGTTACCGTGGCCTATGGACGTGTGCAACACTAGGAGAGTTACACTAGCACTGTCGACCCTGTAAGCACAGAGAGCCTCTGTGCCGTCAGTGTAGAAGACAAAGCAGGACAGGGCTTTGTTCTTCCCAGTGATAACAAAAAAACTCTCCAGTGAGCTCTGGTTACCGTACTCACCGCTGGGAACACAACATGTTTGATGATTGATATGATTACTGGTGTTCCTAAATAGTAACACCATTCTCATAGGAATTCCCATTTCATCATTCTCATAGGAACTCATTCTGCTTAAATACGCAGAATAAGTTCAGCTTCAGAATCATCCATAGTTAATTGCAATTTGACAATTATAATTCAAAATTGTTTTAACGAAAGTTATTCGTGCGATGGAGGTAGGAGACGATGGTATTTACGTCCAATTGAGCAGTCTAACTGGGGAAGTACCTCCACCCTACAGAATACCGCGGTCATAATAACCTCGTGTTGTGTTCCCGGCGGTGAGTAGAGTACCCAGAGCTCACTGGAGAGTTTATGTGCTGTCAGAAGACAAAACTGGACAAGTCTTTCGTCTTCCCAGACGAAAGACTAGTCCTGTTTTGTTTTCTGCACTCATGGCACAGAAACTCTCTGTGCTTACAGGGTCAGCAGCACGTGTGGTCACGTCCACCAAAGGTATAATAAAACAGTAGGCCAAAGACTCCCGACATTGGGAATGGCCTATGTCCAGCAATTGACTGCAATAGGCTAATTGATTGAAATCGATTTCAAAGAGTGATATTCGCGTAATCCTCAGACGTCTTCTATCCTCTATATAATTAAACTCACTCGTTATCTTGCACGACCGTGTGTCACAGACCAATATAATTTATTAATTACAAGTGATTGCAAGACATAAATGTTTTTCGAAAGGTTTAAAAGACTATATTAACATACTAGCTGATACCTGCGGTTCCAACTAGGTTCATCTCCAGTTTCACTTAACCGATTTTTTTTATACCACTTAGGTGGCAGACAAGCGCACGGCCCGCCTGATGGAAAGTGGTTACCGTGGCCTATGGACGTGTGTAACACCTGAGAAGCCACACTCGTGCTGCCGACCCTGTAAGCACAGAGATTCTGTGCCGTTAGTGAAAAGGACAAAGCAGGACAAGCATTTAGTCATCCCACTGACAGCACAAATTCTCCAGTGAGCTCTAGCTACCCTACTCACCGCCGAGAACACAACATGAAGTTATTATAACCGCGGTATTCTGTACTTCCCCAGTTGGACTGCTCAATTGGGCGGAAATACCGCCGTGTCCTACCTCCTTATTCCAATTGCAATCTAACAATCTTGACTGACTTTCACTTTGATACCCAGTCTAAACTAAAACGTATTTTAAGTATTATTAGTGTTATTTGGTTAGATATACCTATAGATATTTAGTTTGTCTGTGCACGTAAGCTTGTTTCTTTTCCTTTTCCCATCTTTTTTCATTTTTTTATTTAAATATAGGTATTTAAACTATCATGGTCACTCACATCAGTATCAAAATAAACGGGATATTTACCATGTTTCTTTTTTTTGAGTTTCCGATATTTCGGCGCTGTTGCAGGCACCATGATCACGGAGCACAACATACAGCGCCGAAATATCGGAAACTCAAAACAATGACACATGGTAAATGTCTCGTTTATTTTGATTGATACTGATTTTTAATGTAAAGTTGTTTAGTTTTAAGTGTCTATTATATTATTTCTATAAGTTTATCTCTGTCATTCTTTGTATGCGGCGCTTAACTTTAAGTGATGTTTGCATTGTAATAAGTTGGGGTAATTACTGTTATTGTATGCTTTAATGTTGGTAGACCAAATAAATAAATAAAAAAATAAAAAAACACACTTCAGATTTTAAGTCTGATCAATTTCAAATTCAATCATTTTATTGCGACATATGGGTACACACACAATTGTTATAATTTATGCATTAGATTCGGCATATTTCAATCAATTTGACATGAAATAATCTCAATGGCATATGATTGCATATGATGGCAATAGGCTCACCACCTATTACATTTAGGAGCATTGTATTGGGACCTAAACATAAACGGGCGAAATGTGAGTGCTAGCACCTCTGCCTACCCCTTTGGGTATATAGGCGTGAGTTTATGTTATGTTATTAAAGAATTGACAGAAAAAAATAGAATTTAATAATTAATTACATATTAATCAGTTAAATAGGGAAAAGTATACATTACTATTAGTTGTCAAGAACTGCATCAAATCTGTTCAGTTTTTGTTACGTTAATCATGAACAAACAGACAATAATTTCACAGAAAATTATTTCTGGTTTAGTTTTCGATGCAACGAGTATTTAGCACTCGGGGGACAAATTTTCGGTACACCCAAAAATAACCTTTCACGCAATAGGCTTAAGGCTCATTTTACCATGAACCTATTCAACTATTATTATTTAGTATTACAACATCAATTAATCTTTAATATTATTATGACAGCCCTGACTTATGAGCGTATATCATTGTCTAAATAATATAGACTCTATCACGTACTAATTCGAAACATAATTGAATGTGATATCATATCGACAGTTCAAAACCAAAGGGTGTATACGACACTAATAGTTAACAAACAACAATCACCTTTTAGCAAAGTGCGTTTGGAGTTTTTTCCCTTGTATCCTTTCATCTTTCAGTCGTCAATAACGTACATTACACGCGTTAGATCTAAATTCTGACTGGGCACCAGATATTTATAAAATTTGGCGACAGTTCAACTGCAGTGATATTTATTGTTACAAGTGATAGTTAGGTGATACGAATGTACTAGCTTTTCATATAATTTTTTTTTTACATATATAACACGTCAATTAGACTTCGCCTTGCCTGATGGTAACCTGAAGGCAAAGTCTCAGAAAAGAAGGTCACCATTAACTACACATACCGTGTGACAATGGTGACACTCAGCTTGACGGTCTCATCATAATTGCTTTTTCACGCCCCGCTTAAAGGACCCGGGACTGTAGGAAGAGGGAAACACGTGAGCTGGTTATGAATTCCAGGCCTTAATGGTGCGACAGAGGAAAGAGTCTCCGAACCGCTTGGTTCTTGATGGGATGTTCTGCACCGTGTGTGGATGACATCTAAGACCTGCACGTGTTGTCTTGTGTAGGAAAGGGGAGGGTGGGACTAATTGGAAGAGCTCCTCAGAACACTCACCATGGTACAGACGGTAATAAGACCATGGCTATATTTTGAACAATACAAGTTTTTTTTATATAGAACACGTCAATTAGATTTCGCTTTGCTTAATGATAAGCTGAAGGCAAAGTCTTAGAAAAGAGGGTCACCATTAAATATTTTACAACATTCTACAACGCTATCTAGATCCATGGTAAGCATAGCTTAACTAGCTTGTGTTATGGAATCTAGAATGCGGATAAACATACTTAGATACTTTCATTTTTGTAAATACATACACATTATACATAGAAACACGCAGACCAATGCAAATATATCAATTTGTGCATACAAATATTTGCACTGAACGGGAATCGAACCCACGCCTCTTGTGTAGCAGTCGCGTTTACTACCGCTACGCCACAGAGATTCTTACTTAAATATACCGTGTGACAATGGTGACACTCAGCTTGAAGGCCTCATCAGATGTTTTGTAGGAAGAAGGAAACACATGAACTGGTAATTACGCTTGGTGCATAATTACAACCAACCTAACAAGTACAGATTTGTGAAAGTCTGATAAACCTCCACTGCGAGATCTCCGCTAATATCATCTAACGTTTTATTCATGCAAAATTGATTAAATTTATTCATACATAACATAAACTCACGCTTATATCCCCGAAGGGGTAGGCAGAAGTGCTAGCACCCACATTTCTCCAGTTTATGTTTAGGTCCCAATGTAAAAAGTGGCGAGGCTATTGTCATTAACCTGGCACTTATAAACCTGCGATAAATACACACATAACTTCGAAAAGCATCGAATCGTCATTGGTGTGTGCCATGGTAAACCTAGGATCGAACCCGAGACCTTGTCTCAGTAGTCCATTACCCAGACCACTTATCGTTAAGCTGAAGGCAAAGTCTTAGAAAAGAGGGTCACCATTAAATATTTTACAACATTCTACAACGCTATCTAGACCCATGGTAAGCATAGCTTAACTAGCTTGTGCTATGGAATCTAGAATGCGGATAAACATACTTAGATACTTTCATTTTTGTAAATACATACACATTATACATAGAAACACGCAGACCAATGCAAATATATCAATTTGTGCATACAAATATTTGCACTGAACGGGAATCGAACCCACGCCTCTTGTGTAGCAGTCGCGTTTACTACCGCTACGCCACAGAGATTCTTACTTAAATATACCGTGTGACAATGGTGACACTCAGCTTGAAGGCCTCATCAGATGTTTTGTAGGAAGAAGGAAACACATGAACTGGTAATTACGCTTGGTGCATAATTACAACCAACCTAACAAGTACAGATTTGTGAAAGTCTGATAAACCTCCACTGCGAGATCTCCGCTAATATCATCTAACGTTTTATTCATGCAAAATTGATTAAATTTATTCATACATAACATAAACTCACGCTTATATCCCCGAAGGGGTAGGCAGAAGTGCTAGCACCCACATTTCTCCAGTTTATGTTTAGGTCCCAATGTAAAAAGTGGCGAGGCTATTGTCATTAACCTGGCACTTATAAACCTGCGATAAATACACACATAACTTCGAAAAGCATCGAATCGTCATTGGTGTGTGCCATGGTAAACCTAGGATCGAACCCGAGACCTTGTCTCAGTAGTCCATTACCCAGACCACTAGTCTACCGCGATAGTATTAAATTTAATCGTATGAATAAACTGACAAATAAATATGTACTTCCTTTATTTGTATAGATATTACATTATATTCGCTTCAAAACAAATTTTTACCATGACTTGGAATCAAACCCTCTAACGCACACAGCTCTACTACACACTAATCTTAACCTAAAACGCCCTAAAATAACTTCAAATTCAAATCTCAAGGGCTAAACCTTTTATGGGTGCATAAAACAAAATTACGCCAGCGGGGAGCCGAACTCAGGGCCGTTTCGAGCAATAAATGATTTACTTACTTACTTACTTACTTACATTACATCGTTGGTTCTAATTAACCGAACCTAAAACAAAACATTAAAATGTAATCACTGAGCAATTGCGACCTCTCCCTAATTCTGGGAGTCCCCGTGACGTAGTATCTTATCCTGACAGCTATGAAGGGGATATTATTGATCTAGACGGGATTTGAACCCGTTATAGCCGTAACTAAGGTACATGTGTCTATTTTTTTTTAACTTTAAAAAAAAAACATTTTCGGCAGAAATTGTAAGTTCCATGATTTAATCGCGAAAATCCCGAAGCATTGTATAATTATAAACTCACACTGCGATAGTTTAAAAATAATATATTTATCTACATAGTTCACGTACCGCGGTAGCCTAGTGGTATTGGTAATGGACTGCTGAGACGAGGTCTCGGGTTTGATCTCAGATTTTACCATGGCACACACCAATAACTTCGATGCTTTTCGAAGTTATGTGTGTATTTATCGCAGGTTTATAAGTGCCCGGTTAATGGCAATAGGCTCGCCTATTACATTGGGACCTAAACATAAACTGGCGAAATGTGTGTGCTAGCACCTTTGCCTACCCTTTCGGAGATATAGGCGTGAGTTTATGTTATGTTACATATTACATACGTGTAATATATGTCTTCTTTTTTATCTGAGCGTTTATTCTAGACGCATCCGAAGCTTTTTACCTCGGAGTCTGGGGTCCGCTTTACCAGTCTAACTAAAGATAGAAAGAAAGAAAGAAAGAAAATATTTTATTCAGGCCCCATACAGCGGGCACCCCACCAAATATAAACAGGTAGGCAGTACAACAGAATAACAAATCAAAAACAGTAGGCACATTAAAATTAGACTACGGGTGCAACACTCCACACTATGCGAGCCCAAATAGGGCCCCATCTCAGCATTGAATGCTGCGCACACCCTTCGTTGGGTATGCACAGCGCTGGTTTTCAGATGGGGCCACTAGGCAGCGCTGACGCCACGCACCATCCCATATATACAGTACATTTTACATCCACACAGGTATTATTATATTATAAAGTCGAGTCGCGCTTGCAAAAACAAAACTCCCACGAACGTTACGAGCGTAAAGGACTTACTACCCACGTTTTACGTCGCTTTCGCTGTTGATTTGTACACAGGTGGGTAGGTACATTATATTTACGTAGATGTGTTCATCCATAAGTATGTAGTAAAAAAACTCAACAGCATTTCGCACGTCAGGGCAAAGTGAAAGTGAATCTTCAATATTTTCCAAGAAGCGATTAATATCTGACCTCCACAACCCCCAGGGTGATACCGAAGCATTGCAGTAAGACCAGTTGTGGAGTTTGTTAAGGCTCCGACTACCAGTAAAGACTGTATAGATGTTGGTATGGCAACCGATACCAAGGGCTGAACGTGCTCTCCGAATCACGACCACTCACTGCACCAAAGAGAATACAATACTACGTAAGAAGAGACGGGACTTCCATAGTGCAAAATAATCTTACGAAATGTCAAATCAGGGCTAACTGAACGTAGCCAACCTAACAACTGTAACACATAGGTACAGAGTTGCCAACATAAGGGGAAAATAGAGATGTGCCCTTAATATTATTTGATTTATCGATATCGACTACATTAATCGATATCGATAAATAGTGGTCTCTGATTTTTATAATATAATTTTATATTTTCACAGACGCTATACTCCATTTTTGAACTAAAGTACTGCGTCAAACAAGTTATAAGTATGTTGAAAATGAATAAAAAGGTTTTTGAAAGAGATGAATGCGTGACAGAGTGTAGGATTTGTATAGATGGAGAAAAAGTAGAACAAGTGAATGAGTTCATATATTTGGGAACATTGTTTACGAGAGATGGAAAGCATGAAGAAGATGTTGAAAGGAGAGTGATGGCTGGAAATAGAGTGAATGGGGCACTACACAACTTTATGAGCAGCCGGAAAGTGTCCGAAAAGGCACGACTGGCTGTACATGGAGGAGTATTGGTGCCGACTCTTATGTATGGTAGTGAAAGTTGGGTGTGGCAGAAAAAGCATCAGAGTAGAGTGAATGCAGTAGAAATGCGTGCGTTGCGAAGTATGTGTGGCTTGACCTTGAAAGATAGAGTGAGAAATAGCGCGATAAGAGAACGATGTGGAGTGATAGAAGATGTAGTGATGAGAATTGAGAGAGGAATGTTGAGATGGTTTGGTCATGTTGAGAGAATGAATGAAAGAAGACTAACGAAACAGGTGTATGAGGCGAGTGTGGATGGTACCGTCGGAAGGGGAAGACCTAGGCGCACATACCTGGACCAAATCGGGGAAGTTTTAGAAAAGGGGCAGGTCAGGAGTACTCTAAACCGACGAGCATGCATGAAGAATGTAATGAGAGTGAATGAAGCGAGAGTAGTATGTCAGGATCGTAGCAAATGGAGATCCGTGATCTCTGCCTACCCCTATGGGAGACAGGCGTGATTTTATGTATGTATGTATGTATGAAAATGAATAAGCGTTTAAATTCGCGGAGGCAGTACATTTAATTACAAAAACAGAATATGGGCTCAGTTGGGCGTTTAAAATGATAAGTTCATGTGGTGGTAGTGCACTGCACTACCACCACGCCGTAGAGGCTGCAATATGACATTGCATGTGACATTACGCAACCATAGACAACGAATTGTGGCGGGTATGAGGATTTTGAGTTTTAATGTTTTTTGTGTTTTTATTTCTATTTTTTTTTAAATTCTGTCTTCATTTTAATTATGTATATATATGTAATGTGCGTTGTGTTTGCAATAAATGTATTTTCTTTCTTTCTTTCTTAATATATCTATGTATTTTACATACATACATATACATATAATCACGGCATCGGTGAATTAATTGTAATTTCACCAATTTATAGGACACACGGCGGTACTTCCGCCCAATTGAGTTTTCCGACTGGGGAAGAACCTCCACCCTACAGAATACTGTGGTTATAATAACTTCGTGTTGTGTTCCCAGCGGTGAGTAGGGTAGCCAGAGCTCACTGGAGAATTTGTGCTGTCAGTGGGGAGACTAAAGGCTTGTCCTGCTATGTCTTCTACACTGACGGCACAGAAACTCTGTGCTTACAGGGTCAGCAGCATGAGGGTGGCTCCTCTGGTGTTACACACGTCCATAGGACACGGTAACCACTTTCCATCAGGTGGGCCGTGTGCTTGTCTGCCACCTAAGTGGTATAATAAAACAGCCCTATCCCTTAGTCGCCTTGTACGACACCGCATGGGAAGAGATCGGGTGGTCCAAATTCTACTCTGCCGGAAACCACGCAGCTATATTCTCTAATTTATTACATGTAATTTATATATTTTACTATAATTTAATCACGCTTATAATTCTCCACGATTGCCTTTTATAAATATAATAAGTTATTGCTTAAAATGCGATCATTCTACACATTTAAGCTCAAACCTAAAAACTGTCAAAAGGCTTTTAGGCTAAGAGCTAGCCAAAAATTGTATTAGTGTCTAGACACACTATCTTTAGGTTGTAGTAGCGATCTATTGGAACGGATAAGTGGTTCCGTACCTACTAATAATTTATATTCAAAATGATACCATCAGGATTTTACGCCAATGTTGTAAGTTGAAATAAAACTATGTATTGTAACGTATTATTGATAAATCTACCAAGCATATTTAGTATTATATAAATCACACAGTTTATACAGGGTGTATTTTAGAAACGGGGCAGTAAGAGCAAGTACCTTAACCGTTGCAGTTACAGCAAAACGTTCTTAAAAGACCTTCCCTAACTTTTTGGGACATTTAGAACTGCATTCACAGATTTTGTAAAAAACTTACAGTTAGCAAAAAAAATGCAAAACGTTCAATTTTTTTTTTTATGCCAATCGATTCTATTTCATGTGGGGATCAAAAAATCTATGGGACCATTTTAGCTTTCAGTACTAGAAAAGACAGAAATCGCCAAAAACGTTTCCCATACATTTCGGCAACAGAAACAAATTTCTACGATGGTCTATCTTCTGCAATCTGGGTGTCACCAATATACGGGAGACGGAAATAGGCACGGAGAGAAAACTGCGTACGTGTTGATTTACGGGAGTTTATTTGCTCAAAAGAATGCCTAGCTATGCTACAGTGCGGATTGCAAGTCCCATAGGAGGAAGCTTGCAATGTTGTGATCTATCTAGAATCTTTGTCCCAAAATACGTCTCACGTAGTGGAAGCGTGAAATGGAAGCAAAGAAGTATATTTGATCCGTATTAACAAGCATTCGGTTGCAAAGAATCTTGTTAGTGCGATGCAGAAAACCGGCACAGCGCCATCTATCGCGGGTGACAGCAACTTTCCTTGTATTAAGCTTTGTGGTGTTACAGTTATATAATTATTTTATTTTTTTCAATTTTAATTACAATTTTTAATATTCAAATTTTACACTAAAAGATATAAACCAATATTTACAAGAATATAAAATAGGATATAAAAAATTTAGCATCGAAAAATTCCTCCCCATCGATGTCGACTGGTAATGTTGGTCACGCGAAGCATCGACCAGTCGTTTTGCTATTTCTTTGTAAAGATATGGGTCGATGATTACTTTCTTTACATTGACCGATAGCCTACTCACAAGGGAATTAGAATATAACATTATTGTAATACACTAAAAATATAACATAAGTAAAAATATAAATAAATATTAAGAACTCTTCCTCTCTCCAAATACTATGCTGTACCCGACAGGGTCCATAATTGTCTATATGAGTATCTATCAAAGAAATGTTACTACACAGTACCTAAGTGACTTTCTCGCAGGCAATTAACATGATATATGTGTGGCTTGACTTTGAAAGCTAGAGTGAGAAATAGCGTGATAAGAGAACGATGTGGAGTGATAGAAGATGTAGTGATGAGAATTCAGAGAGTAATGTAGAGATGGTTTGGTCATGTTGAGAGAATGAATCAAAGAAGCCTAACGAAACAGGTGTATGAGGCGAGTGTGGATGGTACCGTCGGAAGGGGAAGACCTAGGCGCACATACCTGGACGAAATCGGGGAAGTTTTAGAAAAGGGGCAGGTCAGGAGTGCTATAACCGACGAGCATGCATGAAGAATGTAATGAGAGTGAATGAAGCGAGAGTAGTATGTCAGGATCGTAGCAAGTGGAGATCCGTGATCTCTGCCTACCCCTATGGGAAACAGGCGTGATTTTATGTATGTATGTATGTATATATCATGACGAAAAATACCCACGGATGCCCCCACCACCGGAGCCGGTGGGAGAGGTTATGTCGGACTCGAGCCGACTAAAACGCACGACGCCTGTGGGTGGTTTTTGGTTGCGAAGGTGAGGTTAACAGGCATATCCCTCGCACCCCGGCTGAACCAGGGCCATCTCTCTCGATCTGGCCCTCTCCTCTGGTGTGGGGACCCCAGAGTCTCCAACTCGTCACCGAGTTTTGATGCTTAACATTTTGCAAAATTATGTAAATCAAGGGTTATTCTCAAGCCGTACATAAAAAACTGGCAAACAAAAGCAAAAAGTATTGTTCATCAAAATTACGAAAAGTTTTTTCAAAGCGTTTTTATAATCACTCCCCTCGCTTATAAATATTCAGGAGCCATGAATGTTTCATGGTTTTAAGACAATGGTCTCGTTATCTTTTGCGGGGATTTAGGCGAAATTATCATAAAATATTCATTTGTAGTTGTGGGTATATACAGTTGGTCATGAGATTTTTTTATAAAGAAAACATGGTATACATTGGTTATAAATTTCATAAAATTGAGCATGCATGTTTTGCCAGTGGTGTACTAGCGCGCAAATATTATTTCCTATCTAGAGCATCAACGCCTTTGTTCAAGAAATTCGTCAATGCTATAGAAACTATGCTCATTTAACCATTTATACAATCAATTATCCCACCGCACTCCACTGCCAGACATAGGCCTCTCCCAATGTGCGCCATTTTCTCCGATCTTCCGCCTTCCGCATCCAGTCTGTCCCAGCCACCATTTTCAGGTCGTCCGTTCATCTGGCTAGGGGGCGTCCTACCTTTCGTTTACCTTCTCGCGGTCTCCACTCTAGGACTCGTTTGCTCCAACGGCTATCGGTCCTTCGACAAACGTGGCCAGCCCATTTAAAATTTCTGGTGCTTAGTCCTATGAGATATGTTAGTGTTTTATTAAAAATAATACTAAATTATATTATATATAAGCACGACAGGAGTAGTAGCAAAAAGTATTCACAGATACATAGATAAATTACATGCTAACATTAATATTCATATATTACAAAAACAAGCAGCCATTCACACTTCTACAATAATTATTAAAGTTCTAGGGGACACAGTATTTGTTAATTCAAGGGATTCCGAAACTCATTTTCCCTGAGAGTCTCAGGGCGGGAGTTAGAAAAATACCAAGTGTAAACTGGGGAAAAAATCTTTTTTTAAAAACCACTATATTGGTTTTGCACACGTCTTTTTTTCTTAATTAAATTTAGTCTTCCACCTTCAACGTCTGTCGAGTCAGCTAGTTTTTATAATAAAATAGAATTGAGGAATAGAAAATCCCCCACAAAAAGAAATAACTATTTACAAACTAAACAATAAAATCAAATAATAAAAAAATAAAGTTTATTTTCCATTCCATTTATTCCAGAACCAATTTCCCTTTGCTGTCCAGGATCCCTACCTGACGCATCCAACCGATGAAGAATCTGTTCTGTCTCATATCTGCCTTCTTTCCTCCAACGCACTCCGAGAGGGGCCTTCGATGCCATACTGTGGACAAACATATTTTCATTACACCGCGGTTATAATAACTTCGTGTTGAATTCCCAACGGTGAGTAGGGTAGCCAGAGCTCACTGGAGAATTTGTGCTGTCAGTAAGATGACCAATGGCTTGTCCTGCTTTGTCGTCTACACTGACGGTACAGATACTCTGTGCTTACAGGGTCGGCAGCGCGAGTGTGGCTCCTCTGGTGTTATACACGTACATAGGCCACGGTAACCACTTTCCATCAGGTGGGCCGTGCGCTTGTCTGCCACCGAAGTGATATAAAAATAAGTCTCATGTACATTATATAAATAAATATTCATACCTACCCCACGATTTCACCTAAGTATAATACACGTATTTGACAAGTTGCAATTTGTCACAATCTTCAGTGTTAACGCAAATGTGTTTTATAATTGTGTACAACTTGTTGGCTGTAGATGTAGGTATCTACAGCCAACAAGTTGTACACAATTATATATATATATAAAACGTGTCTGAGACAGTCTCAATACATGTATAAAATATGTTTTTTGTGTGTTGACTAGTCTTCTACAAGTCTACAAGACTTGTACCAAACAAGCTTACAACTTGTTTCTTAGTGAAAACGAGGGGTAATATTAGAAAAATGTGAAAATAAAGCAAGCGGTAGGAGCCGATGGTATACTTTTTTTTTTAAATGCCCACAACGATGGGCAATGTCAACAATGGACAATATGTCACTAGTAATTTTAACAATGGCAACGAAATGCCTTAAATTACGTGAATATCACCTGTCAAAGGCAAATTATAATGGGTCTATATTACCCAAATCAGTTGGGATGGGTTTGTCTAGGAACGGGGTGAGATGTTCCTGTGACCAGGCAAGGTGATCACGCCTGGCGGGCCACAGTCCATTAGTAGAAAAGTTATCAGGATATTTACTAAGTTCTTTTGTTTTATTACAAAATTGACCGGGAACAAGCCAAAACAAAATTTGGAGTGGATACAGTAAGCATCGTGTGTCGTGAATGTGATCGAGATCGGGTTCGAGTTTGTAGTGAGAATGTAACCAGTGGTAGTGCGACGCGTAGTAAAAGAACTCGAAAGAGGGTAGATCGATATATTTACTACTAAAGACTTTTTCACTGTTTACCGCCAATACTCTAGTTCCTCCGTGATCATGGTGCTTTCAACAGCGTCGAAATATCAGAAAGTCAGGACAATACAACATGGTAAATATCCAGATAACTTTTATACTGTCGGTATTCCCGTCCCAAAAGAGCAGTCCCACTGGGGAATTACCTCGGTCCAACAGAATTGTGCTTCGTGCTGTGTTCCCGTCGGTGAGTAGGGTAGCTAGAGCTCACTGGAGAGTTTTTTGTGCTGTCAGTGGGAAGACCTCAATTGGGACGGGAATACTGAAGTGTCCTACTTTGAAAAAGATACAACCAAAGCACTTACCAATGGCAAACAAGCAGGAATTGTCATCCAATTTGCAATGGTTCATAAAAACTCTTCGTTGACCACTTGCTGACACCACGCACTCAGGCTCGTAGTCCTCTGGGCAGGAGATAGGGCAGGGGTGCGAGCAGAATTGCCCGTTTACATTCATGGTCATCGATCTGAAGTCAAGTGTCGGATGGTTAGGATTGGAAATGGATGACGGAATACTTTGCAATGAACTGGTGTGCTTTTTTTTCGTGCGGAGATCCTCACGGATACCTCCCTTTGTTGCATCGGTCAGCAAAGCGGCTATATTAGACTCGAAGCGACTGAACGCATTAATTTTTTTATTTTATATTTTTTTTTGTTAAATATGTATTAAAATATATAAAAAAATAAAAAAAAATCTAATGTATATAGAATAAAGACTTGGCAAAGCAGCTGATCGACGCTACGCGTGACCAGAAGGCTGGTTATTGTCTTGCACAGAGGATAAGCATTGCCATTCAACGTGGCAATGCTGCCAGCCTTCTGGGTAGGTTACCAGTCGGAGATGATGCGGAGGAATTTCATGACGCATTATGTATGTAATTTTTATGTATATTTTATTTTAGTATATTTTAGTAGGTACCTAATAATAATGTATATTTTATAACGTGATTGGAGTCCAATTATGTGCTAATTGGGCAGTCTGACTGAAGAAGTACCTCCACCCTGCAAAATACCGCGGCCATAATAACCTCGTGTTGTGTTCCCGGCGATGAGCAGGGTAGACAAAGCTCACTGGAGAGTTTTCGTACTGTTAGCTGGGAAAACCAAAAGCTTGTCCTGCTTTGTCTTTTACACTGAGCGCACAGAAACTCTCAATGCTTGCAGGGTTGGCAGCGCTAGTGTGACTCTCTTGGTTTTGCACACGTCCGTAGGTCACGGTAACCACTTTCCATGCCAACCAAGTGGCATAAAAAAACGTCTATCAGTAAAGTGAAATTCTTGGGTTAAAGTGTTTGGGGTCAAGATATGTGACTACAGTTTGGGTATTGTAAGGTAAACTCTATACCTTCTAGAAGAGAAACTCCTTCGTAGAGTCAATTCTTCTATTTGCTTGGGCGTGTCGAAAGACTTTCTGGTAAATGAGAACGGCTTTTCCCCACGGGCTCCAAATTTCTCGCACTTTTCTGGAGGAACCTGGACATATCCTGTAAGGAATAAATGCAGTGTATCATTCTTTATATCACATGAGCTTATGGTTGGTAACCAAGTAGGTTAACCTGCTAAGACAGGAAAAAGAGAAAAACAGAATAGAGAAAACATAAAAGAGAAACAAGAAACGAGAAAAGAGAAAAGAGAAAAGAGAAAAGAGAAAGAAGGAAGAATATACATTTATTAAGCATACGCATATAACAAAAAAATTAAAGTGACATTTACATTCATTCACCCCGATTCGAACATTTATATATGGGCAGTCGTTACGGGTAATTGGAAACCTCAAAAGTCCAACTAGTCTAACTTCATAACATATATAGGCAGAGGTGCTAGTACCCACATTTCGCCAGTTTATGTTTAGGTCCCAATGTAATAGGTGGCGAACCTATTGCCACTAACCGTGCACTTATAAACCTGCGATAAATACACACATAACTTCGAAAAGCATCGAAAAGTCATTGGTGTGTGTCATGGTAAACCTGGGATCGAACCCGAGACCTCGTCTCAGCATTCCATTACCCATACCACTAGGCTACCGCGGTTATCTAGTCTAACTTCAGAACTAAGATATCGCCAATTGGTTGCATTGGTTGCAGTTCAGAAGTCGACCCTAACATAGTTGGCATAAGGATCAGAATATGACGATGACATAGATAGATAGACAAATATTAGGTCCTCACATCGCCTCCTTCTGCGAGCAAGTAATGCTCGTGAAGGAGGAGGCGGGACGGGAGCGGCAGCGGGAGCGATGAAGGATCGCAAGACAAGCTGCCCGCGTACGAAGGCAACTCGGGCGTCGGAGGTCGATGAACGACCTCCGTCCCCCATGAGCGCCGGCCTGGGGGTGACAGGTGAAGCCGCCTGTCACCCTGGCAGAAGCAGGCCGCGGCGGTGGCGCGCGTGGCGCGCCTCCCCGTTTCCGGGGTCGAGTTGGGGACTCTGTAGTCCCCACACCCGAGAAGAGGGCCAGATCGTGAGAGATGGCCCTGGGTTGGCCGGGGTGCGAGGGATATGCCTGTCAACCTCACCTTCGGCAACCAAAACGACCCACAGGCGGCGTGCGTTTTAGTCGGTTCGAGTCCGACATAACCTCCTCCACCAGCTCTGGTGGGGAGGTATCCGTGGGGATTTTGCGCACGTAAAAAAAAAAAAAAAAAAGGTCCTCACATATGAAATTGCCGAAATTTTCTTATAGATTCATGAGTTCGTTATTCCTGTAATTTAATAGCTATTTCCATTATTTATAGTTTGTATGAAAGTTGATTTCAAGATTTTACAACTCTGTATAAAATATTGTATTTATTGGCCGCTTGATAATTAATTAAATTCGATCTTCAAAAATAGTTCAAAGTTCAAATTTCATGTTACTTTATTACAGCTGTCGCTTTTCAAAAATGTTTGTTATCCTTAGCCTAATGTTGTCTCATTTATACACAAAAAACAATCATAAAATTTAGATTTGTCATTTCTAAAAAATTACAAAAATGTTAGTACTAAAAATTGGGTTTCCTCCCATTTCTTCAAAAAAAGGGTGCTAGCACCTTCTGCAGCATCTCATTTATGAGGAGGTAGGACACGGCGGTATTGCCGCCCAATTGAGCAGTCCGACTTGGGAAGTTCCTCCGCCCTACAGAATACCGCGGTTATAATAACTTCATGTTGTTGTGTTCCCAGCGGTGGGTAGGGTAGCCAGAGCTCACTGGAGAATTTGTGCTGTCAGTGGGAAGACTAAAGGCTTGTCCTGCTTTGTCCTCTACACTGACGGGACAGAAACTCTGTACTTACAGGGTCAGTAGCGCGAGTGTAGCTTCTCTGGTGTTACACACGTCCATAGGCAACAGTAACCACTTTCCATCAGGTGGGCCGTACGCTTGTCTGCCACCTAAGTGGTATAAAAAAAAATCTGCCCACATATTACATAACGTTGACGTGTCCTATATAAAAAAAAAAAAAAAAAAAATAATATATATATATATAGGCGTGAGTTTATATTATGTTATGTTTTCTTCAAAAAAACGGTAAATTCATATGTAACGACCAATTATTAAATTCAGAAATACTTACTGTTCATCTCATACTTAAAATTGCAATTAACTTTCCTAAAGTAGCAATCATTCAAAAACAATCTGTACTGCAATTTTCGATTGACAATTTTTCCACCACATATTGTTTTCATATTGTTATTGCAGTCCAAATTCGTGCAATCTAACTTATTCTCAATTATTTTTTCTTTGCCTTTCGTTCTTCTTCTCCCGTCGGTCTCTTCGTCTTCTGGTTCTTCTTGTTCTTCTTCATGAACGTTCTCTTGTACTTCTACGTGGTCGTTGTTGTTGCCTGGTACGAAGACTATTTCGTTTGGAGATTCTGGAAGAATAGTATTGGGATTAAAATAAATAAATCTTGCTTAATTCTATGATACGTACTGATAGAACAACTTTTATTGGTCTTCTTCTTCTTCTTCGAGTCAATGTTGGCCATGGCCATAATAACCTTGTGTGGTGTTCCCGGCGGTGAGTAGTTTAGCCAGAGTTCCCTGGAGAATTTTTGTACTATCAGTGGGAACACCAAAAGCTTGTCCTGCTTCGTCTTTTACACTGACGGCACAGAAACTCTCTGTGCTTACAGGGTTGGCAGCGCGAGTGTGACTCCCTTGATGTTGCACACGTTCATAGACCACGGTAACCACTTTCCATCAGGCGGGCCGTGTGCTTGTCTGCCACCTAAGTGGTGTAAAAAGAAAAGAACGACCTTAATACTTTTTAGAGCGAGATTTTTTAGTAGTCAGGTTTTAGTTTTAAAATTTAAATCTATAGTATTTAACGGAACATAAACTCACGCCGAAGGGGTAGGCAGAGGTGCTAGCACCCACATTTTGCCAGTTTATGCTTAGGTCCCAATGTAATGGGTGCCGAGCCTATTACCATTAACCTGGCACTTATAAACCTACGATAAATACACACATAACTTCGAAAAGAATCGAAAAGTCATTGGCGTGTGCCATGGTAAAACGTGGGATCGAACCCGAGACCTCGTCTCAGCAGTCCATTACCCATACCACCAGGCTACCGTGGTTCTTCTATATTCATCATCATCATCCTCCTGCCCTTATCCCAAGTTTATTTGGGATCGCCCCAACATGTGTTCTTTTTCCATTCATCTCTAGTTGCAGTCATTTCAACATTCACTCCCTTCGTAACCATCTTCCACACAGTCCATCCACCTCATTTTAGGCCTCCCTCTCCCCTTGTAGCAATCCACTTCCATAGTTAGTGCCTTCCTTACGACATTACTTTCATCCCTACGCATTACATGCCCGAACCAGGACAAACGATTTCCTCGTATTCTGTATTATTTACCTGTTTCAATTCGTAGATGACCGTCCAAGACATCGTTAGCAGTTCTCCTAATCAGTATATCCCGGAGCTTCACTCCATCACGGTCGTATTCGTCTTCTAGGCGTACCACTGGTGCCTCGTTGGGAACGAAAACGACACCCTCAGTCTCTTCGGGGAACTGGATCATAGTGGTGCGGAGAGACGTTGTTGTACGAACTGTTGTTGTAGTTGTTGGCTGTTGGATAATGTATATAATTTTAGGAGGTAGGACACGGCGGTATTCCCGCCTAATTGTGCAGTCCGACTGAGGAAATACCTCCGCCCTACAGAATACCGCGGCTAAAATAACTTCGTGTTGTGTTCCCAGCGGTGAGTAGCGTAGCTAGAGCTTACTGAAGAATTTGTTCTGTCAGTGGGAAGACTAAAGGCTTGTCCTGCTTTGTCTTCTACACTGACGGCACAGAAACTCTGTACTTACAGGGTTGGCAGCGCGACTGTGACTCCTCTGGTGTTACAAACGTCCATAGGCCACGGTAACTACTTTCCATCAGGTGTGCCGTGTGCGTGTCTGCCACTTAAGTGGTATAAAAAGAAATAAATTGTATTACCTCTCGGCAGAGTAGAATTTCTTTCCATGTAGTGTCGTACAACGTTACTAAGGGATAGGACTGTTTAACATTGATGTATACAGCCCAGACTCAGCCTCAGATGAATGACTTAAGGGAAGTGGTTACTGTGACCTATGGATGTATGCAATACTATGGGTGTTATACTCGCGCTGCCGACCCTGAAGAAACCTTCTGATGCCCCTCTTGAAGAACCCCATATTGTTGATGCTTGGGAAAAGCGGTAGTTCATTCCACAGCTTGATGTATGGGATGAAGTTTCTTTCATACCGCACAGTGTTATGCAATACTTGTTTTTTTTTTTTATATAGGACACGTCAATTGGACTTCGCCTTGCCTGATGGTAAGCTGAAGGCAAAGTCCCAGAAAAGAGGGTCACCATTACTTACACATACCGTGTGACAATGGTGACACTCAGCTTGACGGTCTCATCATATGCTTTTTCACGCCCCGCTTAAAGGACCCGGGACTATAGGAAGAAGGAAACACGTTAGCTGGTAATGAATTCCAGGCCTTAATGGTGCGACAGAAGAAAGAGTCTCCGAACCGCTTGGTTCTTGATCGGATGTTTTGCACCGTGTGCGAATGACATCTAAGACCTGCACGCGTTGTCCTGTGTAGGAAAGGGGAGGGTGGGACTAATTGGAAGAGCTCATCAGAACACTCCCCATGGTACAGACGGTAAAATACAGCCATGGACGCAACATCTCTACGCATCTGTAAAGGTTCTAGGGTGTTCGTGTCCTCGGAATTCCCAATGATGCGGACCGCACGTCGCTGCAACCTGTCGAGAGCATCTAGTAAGTACTTTGCTGAACCATCCCAGAGATGCGAGCAGTATTCCACACAGGAGCGAATTTGTGTCTTGTATAGAAGACACCGCTGCTCCGGCGTGAAAAACCGTCTCACTCTGTTCAGGACTCCGAGTTTTCGTGAGGCTGTTTTGATGATACTTTCGATGTAATTTTTGTTATTCAGGTTGCAGCGAACATCCATACCTACCTTATACTTGTACATAGGTTACACTAAAAGTTTCCGGAACTGGCCACTTACATAAACAATATTTAAAAATGTATTACAACATTTGAAAATAGAACTCTTTGGCTGTAGAATACAGTTTGTTTCATCTGACTGTCTTTTGTTTTTACCTTGTGGCGCCATTTAAAAAATTGTGTGTCTGCATCAACATGGATTTAACTCGGGAAAATTTTCGTAGTATGATTTTCTACGATTTTAAGTGTAATTTGACGGCTCAACAGAGCATCGCTCGGCTTGAAACAGCTTTTGGCGATGAAGCTCCATGCAAGACGACTGTTTATGGCTGGTTTGCAGAATTCAAGCGTGGTCGTATCAATCTCAGTGACGAATCTCGCGATGGTCGGCCGTCCACCGCTGTGACCAACAAAAACATCGATACTGTGCGCCGTATGATTGAAACAGACAGGCATGTGACCTACCATGAAATTCGCGCATCCTTAGAAATAGGCATGAGTCAAATACAATCAATCCTACACAAACATTTGGGTGTGAGAAAGCTGTGCTCGCGGTGGATCCCACATAACTTGACCGAGGATCAAAAAACGGACCGCGTCACTTGGTGCAGTGCAGTCCAGATTCAACGAAGGTGCATCAAATTTGGTGTGGGACATAGTAACAGGTGACGAAACATGGATTTATTGCTACGATCCCAAAACAAAGCAGCAATCGAGCGTATGGGTCTTTCAAGATGAGCCGAAACCAACCAAAGTGGCGCGCGTGAAAAGTGCATCTAAGCGGATGATTGCTTCTTTTTTTAATAAAACTGGACACGTGGCTACTGTTGCTTTAGAAAATCGTCGTACTGTGAATAGTGACTGGTACACGACCATTTGTTTGCCGGAAGTTATTGACGAACTCCGTAAAAATAACCGTAAACGCCGTATCATCCTGCACCACGACAATGCTAGTTCTCACACGGCCAGACAGACAAACGACTTTTTGAAGGCGAAAAATGTAGAACTCATGAGTCATCCTGCATACAGTCCCGACCTGGCACCTTGTGACTTTTATCTGTTCCCAAAAATTAAGAACCAATTACGCGGCCAACGATTTTCATCACCAGAAGAGGCTGTCGAGGAGTATGAAAAACACGTTTCAGAGGTCACCACAGAGGAGTGGCACAAATGTTTTCAAAACTGGTTTGATGGAATGAAAAAGTGCATAGACGCCAAGGGAGATTATTTTGAAAAACAATAAATTAATTTTGTACCTTTAATAGTATTTTTTCATATTCATTCCGGAAACTTATAGTGCGCCCCACGTATCTCAAAAAATTAAAAAAGTTGTAAACAAGTATAAAACACATTTACGTCACACTGTAGCCTGTGACATATTGCAACTTGTCAAATACATGTTTTATACTTAGGTGAAAACGAGGTAGCCTAGTGGTATGGGTAATGAACTGCTGAGACGAGGTCTCGGGTTCAATCCCAGGTTTTACCATGGCACACATCAATGACTTTTCGATGCTTTCCGAAGTGATGTGTGTATTTATCGCAGGTTTATAAGTGCCGGTTAATGGCAATAGGCTTCGCCACCTATTACATTGGGACCTAAACATAAACCGGCGAAATGTGGGTGCTAGCACCTCTGCCTACCCCTTCGGGGATATAGGCGTGAGTTTATGTTTCTAACGGGTAAATATACCATGAGTGATACTGGGGTAGGTCAGCTAGTCTACTGTAAATGATAATACTCACACTGGTATCATTTTCCGTCGTATCCTGAACTACCGTTGACACCTCGTTATTACTGTCCACAATGAAGGTTTTATCTGCCTGGTACTCCGCCTCAGCATGAGGATATCTCACGAATACATCCCCACTGCTGGTGCTGTTCTCGCAGTAGGACTTCACCACTAGGGTTGGCAGCAGCACTGGCATTAGTAGTACCATTTGGTTGAACATCTTAAGCTGTGGTTAGAGGATTTGCATAATTGGCTGAAAAAAGAATAAATAATTATGATAATTGTCAAATTTTCAAATTAATTATTTTTTTAAATTGTGTTTTTTTATCTAGGACACGTCAACATTCCATTATTGAATGTCTATATACCTACACTTGAACAGTGATTAAAACTTCTGCTCATGTCATTATCATTATCATATCATCACTCTTCAAATGACAAGGTATAAAACCTTAATATCATAGCTAAAATTAAAATTGTAATGAAACTGTACAATAGCAAATTCTCCCTCTCTCCAAACATTGTGCTGTGCCCGACAGGGTCCATAATTGTAACTTAATCTTAATCTGACATCTGTATCACATTATGGAACGTAATAAATGTATTGAGTATTGAGTATTGAACTTGACTTCACCTCGTCTGATGGTAAGCTAAAGGGAAAGTATCAGGAAAGATTAAGTAAATCACCATTACAGACAGCAGTAAGGTTACAATGGTGGCACTCAGCTTGGCATCAGATCAGCATCAGATGTTTCCTTCTGCCGAAAGAAAACATATGATGAGGCTGTCGAGCTGAGTGTCACCATATTCACATGGTATATGTAAGTAATAGAGACCCATTTTTTTATACCACTTTGTTGGCGACAAGCACACGGCCCACCTGATGGAAAGTGGTTACCGTGGTCTATGGATGTATGCAACACCAGGGGTGTTACACTCACGCTGCCGACCTTGAAGAAACCTTCTGATGCCCCTCTAGAAGAACCCCATTCTGAGACTTTGCCTTCCGGTTACCATCAGGCAAGGCGAAGTCTAATTGACGTGTCCTATATTAAAATAAAATCCTGAATTTACACATTTATTGATCTGTTAGAAGTTAGAATAGTATCCGGAATACGGCAATAGGCTCAACCCCCATTACGTGGGACGGAATTCAATAATTGGTGAAATGTGGGTGTTAGTTCACCTCTGCCTTACCCCCAGGGATAAAGGCGTGATTATATGTATGTATGTACGTATATATGAACGCGCTATTCTCAATAAATACTACTTGGAATTTAAAAAAAAAACTTTTTGTTTTAAATAGTCTGTTTTTCGAAGATAAAGGCCAAATATCATCACGCTACTACTCAAAGGAACAGAGCAGCAAACATGAAACGGTCAATTTATCAGACAAATTCCTATACATTCTAAGAATACTAATAACTAGCGAGCATAATTATATAGTTTAAACGGAGGAATGTTTTTTACATAGGATAGTGTGTAAGTAATGGTGACCCTCTTTTCTGAGACTTTGCCTTCAGCTTACCATCAGGCAAGGCGAAGTCTAATTGACGTGTTCTATATATATAAAAACAAAACTTCAATTAGAATTTGAAAAGAGGCTCACCATTACTTACAGATACCATGTAACAATGGTGACACTCAGCTTGACGGCCTCATCATATGCTTTTTCACGCCCCGAATTAAAGACCCGGGACTGTAGGAAGAAGGAAACACGTGAGCTGGTAATGAATTCCAAGCCTTAACGCGGGATAGAAAGAAAGAAAGAAAGAAAAAATGTTTATTGTGATACACAGCATACAGTACAAAAAAACAGAACGCAAAAAGAGAAAATAAAAAAAAATACAATATAATTTTTATATACTGTGGCGGGTGAGGTGCCACGTCATTTTGATGCCAAATATGACATATGACAAGTCAATGTCATATCTGTCAGTAGCAGGACGTGACGTGTCACACGGCACACCGCTACGTGGCAGATTCTACTTTTTACATTACTTTATGTACTTAATAAAAACACAGGAGGTACTTAACCCCACAGGAGGTACGAGTACGCTGTGTCCACAAAGGATGAGCACTCAGCATATACTGCCATGGGTATATGCCATCACAGCACTGGTTTTCAGTTCCACCCTTACTTAACCTAAATAACTAATACATTTTTTTTGTTATATAGAACACGTCAATTAGACTTCGCCTTGCCTGATGGTAAGCTGAAGGCAAAGTCTCAGAAAAGAGAGTCACCATTACTTACATATACCGTGTGACAATGGTGACACTCAGCTTGACGGCCTCATCATATGCTTTTTCACGCCCCGCTTAAAGGACCCGGGACTGTAGGAAGAAGGAAAGACGTGAGCTGGTAATGAATTCCAGACCTTAATGGTGCGACAGAGGAAAGAGTCACCGAACCGCTTGGTTCTTGATCGGGTGTTCTGCACCGTGTGCGGATGACATTTAAGACCTGCAAGTGTTGTCCTGTGTAGGAAAGGGGAGGGTGTGACTAATTGAAAGAGCTCATCAGAACACTCACCATGGCACAGACGGTAAATTACATTCTAATCGTCATGCAATAACGCTGCTTGAAATCGAAGAAGACACGATAATCAGCAAGAGACTTAAGCACCAGAAGGATGTATACCTCTATTATAAAAATTAAGTAGCATTTCCAACATTTGGGGGATATGGGCTTCAGATTTTGTTTTATACCACTTAGGTGGCAGACAAGCACGCGGTCCACCTGATGGAAAGTGGTTACCGTGGCCTATGGACGTTTGTAACACTAGATGAGTCACAGTGGCGCTGCCGACCCTGTAAGTACAGAGTTTCTGAGCCGTCAGTGTAGAGCACAAAGCAGGACAAGCCTTTAGTTATCCCACTGACAGTACAAATTCTCCAGTGAGCTCTGGCTACCCTACTCACCGCTGGGAACACAACACGAAGTTATTATAACCGCGGTATTCTGTAGGGCGGAGGTACTTCCCCAGTCGTACTTCTCAATTGGGCGGAAATACCGCCGTGTCCTACCTCCGTACAGTTTGAACCAAAGATATGGGGTTTCGAATATAACATAACATAAACTCACGCCTATATCCCCGAAGGGGTAGGCAGAGGTGCTAGCACCCACATTTCGCCAGTTTATGTTAAGGTCCCAATGTAATAGGTGGCGACCCTATTGCCATTAACCGGGCACTTATAAACCTGCGATAAATACACACATAACTTCGAAAAGCATCGAAAAGTCATTGGTGTGTGCCATGGTAAAACCTGGGATCGAACCCAAGACCTCGTCTCAGCAGTCCATTACCCATACCACTAGGCTACCGCGTTTATATATTTCCTTAAGGAAGTTCGAATATAATAAATAAAAAAAACGACTGTGGAATTCTCTTCCTCACTCCATACGCGATAGTCCTTCTCTGAATATTTTTAAAAGACGTATAAGAGATTACTTTCTCTCTCAACAATAGCAGACATACATGATATGTATTTGTATGTATGTATGTATGTTTATTTATGTATTTATGTATGTATGTAGGTATGTATGTATGTATATATGTATGTATGTACGTGAGTGTATGTGTATATATGTGTATGTGTATATTTGTGCCTATTGTCGGGGGTATACACATTTTATACCTTCTTATATTAATTTTACACTTGTGCACTAGACTTAGCCTCTCGTATTGCAATTCCTCTGTGCACTCCCGGGTTTGCTGGAAGAGAACTCAACTTTGAGTTAAGCTCGCCTTTGTACATTACATCTCATCTTGTTATATTAATGTAATATGTGTGTACAATAAAGTATAAATAAATAAAAATAAAATAAACTTACTTTAGTCGCTAGTATTATTATTGTTATTTATTTTTTATTTATACCCGGACCCACAATGTCCACACGTCCGGTCTAGTTAAGATCTTATCACGAACGGTTTCTTTTCGTTTTTTTCCATCATTGTTTTTAGAATTTGTAAACATGCCTTTGTTAGCAGTTTCAGGTGTGCCGCGTTTAATTGTTCACATTTTTTTTTATCGAATACGTCTGTAATACATTCCCTCGCCTGGTGGTAAGCAAACGATAAAGTTTCGGGAAGAGGGTCACTAGGTATAATGTTACAAAGGTGGCCCTCAGCTTAACGACAGACGGAAGCTAAATGATCTTTTTTTTTGATATAGGACACGTCAATTAATCTTCGCCTTACCTGATGGTAAGTTGAAGGCATAGTCTTAGCAAAGAGGGTCACCATTACAGACACTAAGCTATGTTACAATGGTGGCACTCAGCTTGGCGGCCTCATCATATGCTTTTTCACGCCCCGCTTAAAGGTCCCGGGACTGTAGGAAAAAGGAAACATGTGAGCTGGTAATGAATACCAGGTCTTGGTTGTGCGGCAAATAAAAGAGTCTCCGGACCGCTTGGTTCTTGCTCGTATATTCTGCGCAGTGTGAGAGTAAGAGAGAGTTTCAGGAAAGAGGGTCACTTGGTATTATAAATATGGCTGAAATGTTACAGCCCTCTGCTCGACGGATGGACGGAAGGTCAATGATCTATTTTTTAAATAAGACACGTCAATTAGACTTCAACTCGCCTGATGGTAAGCTGAAGGCAAAGTCTCAGAAAAGAGGGTCACTATTACAAACGATAAACGTTATTAAATACCTCCGCCCTACAGAATACTTGCAGGGTTAGCAGAGCGAGTGTGACTCTCTTGGTTTTGCACGTGTCCATTTCCAACCAACAAAGTCACTTTCCATCAGGTGGGCCGTGTGCTTGTCTGTCACCTAAGTGGTATAAAAAAACCAGATAAAATCCGTTCATTGCGCGCATATTAAATAATTTTCTTTAGTTTTCTTTTGTTGTTCTTGTCTTTCTCAGGATAAGCTGCGACCAAAATATTTTTATACTTAGTGTTTACATACGCCATTTTTAAAAGCCGACATTTTCGCATAAAACTTATCTATCTATTATTATAATATTGTCATTACGGAAGGTATATAATATATGCCTGAGATGCATGGCTCGAGTCAACAATAGTGCCCGGAATTCAGCAATAGACTCACCCCCTATTACGTGGGACCGAATACAAATATTGGTGAAATGTGAATATTAATTCACCTCTGCCTAACCCTCCAGGGATAAAGGCGTGATTATTATTTATGCGTGTATAGTATATATATTCAGAAGGGTGAGCTTATGCGGTCCTTGCTTACCTACATGATATTCGCTACACTAACGAACTGAACGAAATTCTGACGTAGACATTTCCCTAGGGGTTGGTTATTCAAACGGCAGTCGTTCCCCTTAAAGTTAATAGTAAGTAAAGCCTTATCTACATGTAGCTTGGACCAAGCCAAGGTGATGAGAAAAGTACAGAGAGTTGTAAAAACTATTAAAGAATAATCGTGTTATCATTTTTTATGACAGCGCCATCTATCCTGCCAATACAGTATCACGTAGTAGGGAAGAACGTCTCTTTACAAACTCTGAAGTGTGGTTTAAGTCGTGTACTAGCGTAAAGTTTTAAATGAAATCCGCAAGATGGCACTTTACAAAGTTTCAGTAAAATTGAGGAAAGGGGAGATTTCTATGAGTTTTATTGACCGAGCGGGCGAAGCGACCCTTCCTTTTCGACAAGGAGATGGATATTTTCATTTTTATTTTTATGTATGTTTGTTACGCGATACATACATATAATCACGCCTTATTATTTACCCGGAAGGGTAAGGCAGAGATGAATTAACACCCACATTTCACTAATGATTCTAATCAGTCCCACATAATAGGGGGTGAGCCTATTGCCGTATTCCGGATACTATTATTGACTCGAGCCAAGCATCTGAGGCTGAATCTGGGCTGTATATATCTGTTTGATGTTAAACAGCTCTATACCTTAGTCGCCTTGTACGACACCGCATGGGAAGAGGTGGGGTGGCCGAAATTCTACTTTGCCGGGTACCACTTGGCTACGCGATATCAAAGCATACTATGAACGCTCTTTTATTTCACTTGTGGTGTTACATGGGGTATACTGTTCGAGTTTATGGAGACATTTTAGAGAAACCCTCATAATGTATGTTTGTTACACGACATAAACACCAATTATGAACGGAAGAGTATACTTTCAAAGTGGTCTCATACCCAAGAAATCCGGATCTGACATATATACTTTTTTTTTTTATATAGGACACGTCAATTAGACTTCGCCTTGCCTGATGGTAAGCTGAAGGCAAAGTCCCAGAAAAGAGTGTCACCATTACTTACACATACCGTGTGACAATGGTGACACTCAGCTTGACGGCCTCATCATATGCTTTTTCACGCCCCGCTTAAAGGACCCGGGACTGTAGGAAGAAGGAAACACGTGAGCTGGTAATGAATTCCAGGCCTTAATGGTGCGACAGAGGAAAGAGTCTCCAAACCGCTTGGTTCTTGATCGGATGTTCTGCACCGTGTGCGGATGACATCTAAGACCTGCACGTGTTGTCCTGTGTAGGAAAGGGGAGGGTGGGACTAATTGGAAGAGCTCATCAGAACACTCATCAGAATACGTATTACTATTTATTCGTAGGTATTAATTGTTGACATATTAATCATATATATATATATGTTCGATTCGATGTTGGGTTCAATCCCAGGTTTTACCAGGGCACACACCAATGACTTTTCGATGCTTATCGAAGTTATGTGTGTATTTATCGCAGGTTTGTAAGTGCCCAGTTAATGGCAATAGACTCGCCACCTATTACATTGGGACCTAAACAAAAATTGGCGAAATGTGGGTGCTAGCACCTCTGCCTACCCCTTCGGGGATATAGGCGTGAGTTTATGTTATGTATGTTTAATCATATATTTTGACATTAACTGTTACTTGACATTATTAATTATGCTATACTTATTTTTGTTTTACTGTAATATTTAATATTTTTTTGACATTTTAATATTGTATGGTAATTTAACTTTTTTAAATTTGCACACCTATCAAAGGTAATAAGCAGAGCACTGCACATATTATGTAAACTACTGACCAAGCCTATGTCAGGTACATAGGCAGGTCGGTATGCGAATAAAAATGATTTGATTTGATTCTGAGATCCTGGAGAAATCTGGAGAAACCCTCAAAATGGATAAGTTTTTTTATACCACTTAATTGGCAGACAAACGGCTCACCTGATGGAAAGTGGTTACCGTGACCTATGGACGTTTGTAACACCAGAGGAGTCACAGTCGCGCTGCCAACCCTGTAAGTACCGAGTTTCTGTGCCGTCAGTAGAAGACAAAGCAGGACAAGTCTTTGTTTGTTATGTATTAGAGTATGTTTGTTACTCGACATTTAAAACAAATTATGATCGGACTTTTATTTTTGTTGCGGTGTTCGATAGAGTATCATATTTTCAAAGTGGTCCTTTGGTATTTCCGTCCCAATTGAGCAGTCCGACCTGGGAAGTACCTCCGCCCTACAGAATACCACGGTTATAATAACTACGTGTTGTGTTCCCAGCGGTGAGTAGGGTAGCCAGAGCTCACTGGAGAATTTTTATGCTGTCAGTGGGATGACCAAAGGCTTGTCCTGCTTTGTCCTCTACACTGACGGCACAAAATCTCTGTTCTTACAGGGTCGGCAGCACGGATGTGACTCCACTGGTGTTACACACGTTCATAGGTCATGGTAACCACTTTCCATCAGGTGGGCCGTGTGCTTGTCTGCCACCTAAGTTGTAATCATCAAACTTAGTTTTGTTCCAATATTTTTTCGTTTCCAATTTATATTTTCTTTTCATTCTTTCAGCGATGATTTCTCGTTATATATTAGACTGCGATGTAATATTTTTAATAACTGGCTATGTTATTATTACAGACTCAGGGATGTATTTGTAAGGCATGTACCCTTCGGGCGATGCGCGTGTCCGTTTACTTACGAGATTCTCGTACGAATAACGTTAGTTAGACGGCAACAGGTGGGTTTTTAAAGAATCATACATTGAATGACAATACCTGAATTGTTAAAATGTATTTTTTTTTATTGTTGATAATTTAATCATTGTTTAATCTGTGTAATCTGTTCAATGTTCAAGTTGTGTACGTCAGTAATAGGGATGCATATTAGAAAAATTACCGCAATCCAAATTATGAATCAGAAGTGTACAATATGTATTCTGTAGATGTACCATTTTAAATAAATAAATAAATACATGTAATCACACCTTTTTCCCGGGGGGTTAGGCAGACGTGATTTAACACCCACATTGCACTATCATTGTATTCAGTCCCAAATAATAGGGGGTGAGCCTATTGCCGTTTTGTGGGTATTATTGTTGACTCGAGTCTTGCACCTGAGGCCGTAGGCCGTGTATATCTGTATGATGTTAAACAGCCTTATCCCTTAGTCGCCTTGTACGACACCGCATGGGAAGAGATGGAGAGGTCTTAATTCTACTCTGCCTGTAATCAATGCGGCCGAAAAGAATCAATTTCATTTATTCAGTTAAAACACATAAAGAGCAGATATGAACATCAAAATTGTACAATTTTATCAAAAACTAATATACAAATATTAAATAATGTAAAAATAAACAATTGGAAAATGATTCTTTCGCTGGTTCGGTAGGTTAGTTCTACTGAGAAGATACCAGCAAGAAACTCAAAGAACTATTTTAGAACTAGATTTTTTTATATTTGCTTTAGTTTATAATTTATTTTGTGCGAGCAAGCAAGAGACTTATGTTGACCACGCATTTACATCAACAAGATACTCATCTACTTTATAGTAACCTTTATTCATTAAAGTTTTTTTCACTTCTATTTCAAATTTAATTAGTGGCATGTTAATCAAATCCTGAGGAATTTTATTAAATATTTTTATACAGCTGTTTACAAACGAAGCAACTACAATATGGGGTTCTATAAAAATATGGGGGCGGTTGTACGAGTGACGCCCTTGGTTCATGGGTGGAATCGAACACTCGCCCTCTGCATAGTGCTTGTCCTGCTTTGTCCTCTACACTGACGGCACAGAAACTCTGTGCTTACAGGGTCGGCAGCGCGAGTGTGGCTTCTCTGGTGTTACACACGTCCATAGGCCACGGTAACCACTTTCTATCAGGTGGGCCGTGAGCTTGTCTGCCACCTAAGTGGTATAAAAAATAGTAGTCGAATGCACTACTGCCACGCCACAGTGTCTTCATTGTGTTACATCAATGATAAAATGTCGTGCGACAATGGACTCGAACCTGATGCCTAACATTGCCCGGCTTTCCCCTAATTAGGTTTTGTACGCCTGCGGCGTACCTCCTACCTCCCATTTTACCTCTCCGATTATATTATTTTAGTAGTATGTATAATAATGTTAATATTTAGTTGTAATAATTGCAACTAGTAGGCTTTGTTCGGGCAAAGTTTGGGCAAATGGAATGGATTTTTTTTTAAACAGGACATATTACCAATTATTGATATCGGTCCCATATAATAGGGGGTGTGCCTATTGCCTTCTTCTGAACACTATTGTTGACTCAAACCATGAATCTGAGACTGAACCTGGGCTGTATATATCTGTCTGATGTTAAACAGCGCTATCCCTTAGTCGCCTTGTACGACACCGCATTGGAAGAGATGGGGTGGCCCAAAGTCTACTCGGCCGGAAATCAGGCAGCATTTTTCACGTGCAAAAAATACCCTCCAGTAGTTGCCAGGTATATCCCTCGTACCCCGCTGAATCGGAGCCAATCCTCTCATTCTGGTACTCTTCGGGTATGCGGACCATGAAGTCCCAACTCCGGATATGCACCGCGGCCGCCGTGTCATGAGACCCAAGGCCGCGGCGGTGTAACACTACCATTTCGCCAAAGTGTTCTAGAGGCCAAATTAATGGCAATCACTTCTCCAGTCGCTTTGCAGTTAAAAAGGATCTGATATGATTTGATTTGAAATGATAGTATTTTGGAGCTCGAACCTCCCTAATTAGATCGTCAATAAAGCCTGAATGTGTGGAATGCTGCACTCCCTTTGCCTCACTTCTCACTTCCCTCAAAAAATGGTGAGCTATCGAATGCTTGGTTGTGTTCTCAGTGGTGAGGAGGGTAGCCAGAGCTCATTGGGTGCTTCTACTAGGGTGATAGGCGACTCCACCCGTCTCCCTTAGACCCGCGCTCATGACGTACGAGCTGCCTTCGCTCACGGGCCATGTGGTTTGCGATTCGTCTTCACTCTCGCTCCCCCGTCTCCTTCAAGAGCAATACTTGCTCGCATAAGAAGGCGCTAGCAGTCCGATCTATACCAAGTATTTATTTATTAATTTTACTAGGCACATCAACAGATTATGTATGTTACATTTCAAACTTAAATAACAGGTTTTGTGGACTTAAATCTAGTACATAACCCAATCTATACTAATATTATAAAGCTGCAGAGTTTGTTTGTTTGTTTGAACGCGCTAATCTCTGGAACTACTGGTCCGATTTGAATGATTCTTTCAGTGTTGGGTAGTCCATTTATTGAGAAAGGTTTTAGGCTATATATCATCACGCTACTACTTAAGGGAGCGGAGCATTGATAATAAATGTTAACAAATCCGGCAATTTTTCGTACATATTTTGAAGACCAACACATACGGGCTCAAAGGGATATGAAGCTTCAAAATATACCCCGGGCGAAACTGGGGTGGGTCAGCTAGTTATAGATATGCACAGCGCTCGTAAGCCTAAGTACATAGCACTATAAAATAAAAAAATAACATACTATATAGTAATGAATTTGAAATTAAGTTAATCCTACATTGTCACTCGTATCTTTATTAGATTTGAAATTTCTCATTATTCTCCATTTATACCCGGCAGCGCTGTTTCCGAAAACGTTAATATCCTACAGTTTCCAGAACTGGTTATAGGTTCTTAGCATTCTAGATATAGGTTCGATGCGACCTGTGATCGTTCTGAGAAGAGGAAAGTAGAAGATCTCGGTGTGAGGGAGTCGTGAGTTAGCTTTACGGAACCTTTTTTTATACGTGCGCAAAATCCCCTCGGATAGCCCCCCACCGGAGACGGTGGAAGAGATTATGTCGGACTAAAACCGACTAAAACGCACGCCGCCTGTGGGTCGCTTTGTTTGCCGAGGGTGAGGTTGACAGGCATATCCCTCGCACCCAGGCCGACCCAGGGTCATCTCTTACGATCTGCCCCTCTTCTCGGGTGTGGGGACTACAGAGTCCCCAAATCGTCCCCGAAAAAGGGTGAGGCGCCAGCCTGCTTCTGCCAGGGTGAGAGGCGGCTCCACCAGTCACCCTCAGGCCTGCGCTCATGGGGGGCGGAGGTCGTTCATCGACCTGGGAACGTTGAGACTAACTCACGGTAGCAAGTCTTCACACACCGTCGCGCCATTGATAATTTAATCTCACAAATATCATAGATACATTCTCAAACTACACTCACAAACACACATATTCACGGCTGTAAACCCCCGAAGAAGTAGGCAGCTCTATTATTAATCCCCACATTTCACCAACTATGATTTTCGGTTCTTTTTTATACCACTTAGGTGACAGACAAGCACGCGGCCCACCTGATGGAAACCGTGGCCTATGGACGTGTGTAACACCAGAGGAGCCACACTCACACTGCAGACCCTGTAAGCACAGAGTATCTGAGCTGTCAGTTTAGAAGACAAAGCAGGGCAAGCACTTTTTTAGTTTTCCTACTGACAGCACAAACTCTCCAGTGAGTAATAATAACTTAATAAGAGGCAAACCCATTGCCGTCAAGCGGGCACTTGATCATGACCTGTTTGTTTACCTACTGTCGGATGGAGAACAGGCCTATGGTTTAATCACCTTCTACGATACCCTAGGGAAGAGATGGGATGGTTATATTCTACTTCAATTCTCAAATAATCGCTTCCATATTCCTATTTCTCTGCCTACCCTCTTGGGATACGAAATAAATTAAACACACAATGATATATCCGTGGACAGTATTTGCTTAATATCATATAGCAATATTATTTGGTTTGAAACATTATTTATTTTAGAAGATTTTTTGTTTGAATTGAGGGATATTTTATTGAGTTTCTTCAAACAAAGTCGGTGAACTCTATTTAGAATTCTAATAGTGAGCTTATGAATAATCAAGAATCAAAGAATCAATTTCATTTATTCAGTTTAGGCACATAAAAAGCACATATGAACGTCAAAAGTTTAAAATTATGTCAAAAAATAATATAAAAATATTAAATAATGTAAAAATAAACCATCGGAAAATGATTGTTACGCTGGTTCGGTAGGTTAGTTCTACTGAGAATATACCAGCAAGAAACTCAGAGAACTATAATATCTTTATTTTTTAAATTTGCTTTAGTTTACAATTTATTTTTATATTATTTTATAGGAGGTAGTACACGAATTGAGCAGTCCAATACCAAATCTAATATCAAAAGCTTGTCCTGCTTTGTCTTCTACACTAACGGCACAGAAACTCTGTGCATATAGGGTTGGTAGCGCGAGTGTAACACCCCTGGTATAGGCCACGGTCCATCAGGTGGGCCCGTGTGCTTGTCTGCCACCTAAGTGGTATAAAAAAAATTACATTATTCGATTTTTCAAAGTACCAGGATAGCAGCAAAATAAAAGAGTTCTTTGTTCTAATTCCATTAGCCATTTAATTTTCAACTGTATCGCTAAGTCGATGAAGACTATTTTCAATTGTTACAGAAGCAGACGGTGACTACGATGGTTGTGCCGAGCGGTCCTGCTTCTCTGACTTCGGCGGCTGTCAAAGGTATGTCAGCCATTTTAAATTTTGCTATAAAAAGAAACACACGCGTGCTTCTTTTTTCAAGAATAAACTTTTTACGAATAAGTCCCTTCTAGTGTTTTGGAGAAAGGTAAATCACACCTTATTATCAGCTAGTTTACAATGACACCTGAAATTAATGAAACCTTTGAGGATGCCGTAAAGCGAAACCGGTCTAATAACAAAAAAAAAATATTTGGAAAAGTACAAGCGAGTTCTCAATATGTGTAACAACAAATTCCACCAAGTGCCACCCGCTGTCAAACTTGTTGTTTTGTGTTATTTTTTATACCACTTAGGTGGCAGACAAGCTCACGGCCCACCTGATGGAAAGTGGTTACCGTGGCCTATGGACTTGTGCAACACCAGAGAAGCCACACTCGCGCTGCTGACCCTGTAAGCACTGAGATTTTGTGCCGTCAGTGTAGAGGACAAAGCAGGACAAGCCTTTAGTCATCCCACTGACAACACAAATTCTCCAGTGAGCTCTGGCTACCCTACTCACCGGTGGGAACACAACACGAAGTTATTATAACCGCGGTATTTTGTACGGCAGGTACTTTCCCAGTCGGACTGCTCAATTGGGCGGAAATACCGCTGTGTCCTACCTCCTTTGTTTTTGTTTTTATTAATTTATTTTAATCAATAAATCAATCACGTCTGTCTCCCATAGGGGTAGGCAGAGATCATGGATCATTTGCTACGATCCTGACATACTACTCTCGCTTCATTCACTGTCATTACATTCTTCATGCATGATCGTCGGTTTAGGGTACTCCTGACCTGCCCCTTTTCTATAACTATGTGTAGAATGATAAATATTCTAACATAACATGGCATAAACTCACGCCTATATCCCCGAAGGGGTAGGCAGAGGTGCTAGCACCCACATTTTGCCAGTTTATGTTTAGGTCCCAATGTAATAGGTGGCAGCCTATTGCCATTAACCGGGCACTTATAAACCTGCGATAATTACACACATAACTTCGAAAAGAATCGAAAAGTCATTGGTGTGTGCCATAGTAAAAACTGGGATCGAACCCGAGACCTCGTCTCAGCAGTCCATTACCCATATCACTAGGCTATATCTATATTCTTCTATCTTATTTTCTTTCCTTCAAAAATCAATCTCATTACGGTCGAATTTCAGCCGTCCATTCAACAAAATGTTGCATCATTATTTATTAATACCCCTGCGATATATCTTAGTTAATGAATTCTCTCAGTTCACACACAGACATTACACAGCTGCAGTAATTGAGATGTTAAATATTTAGTTATGGGCAAACTTTACGCCTCTAAAGCTAAGAGGGTTTGGCAGAAATTAGGTGGCGAGATAGCAATTCCGTTGGCTAAAGCCGGGTCTCGAAAAAATAGTTTTGTAAGTTTGGCTCGCGTTTCACGTATAATAGGTAGATAAATAACTCAGCCACTCTCTCTCCCGCGGTCGCTACGCAGGAGACGTAGGTTCAATCCCTGCTCAGTGCAAATATTTGTATGCGTTAATATTGTTACGAGCACGGGGTACAATTAAATGCCGTTTACTCAACGAAGAGATTTAATAGCTCACCACAAACTAGACAATTTAATCACTAGTACACACAGTACTCTTCAACAGTTCCAGTCGCTCAGTAGTTCACAGTAGTCCACAGTCGTTGCTCTGGTCGCAGGTAGAATCTTCTTCGGTCGCTTAAGTTCGCTGTGTTCGTTATCGATCTCAAAGACAGAATGATCGTGTAGCTATGCGAGCGTGTATTTTATACCTCTCAATTAGGAGGGTCGACTCATCTAGAAAGTTCGCGAGCGATAAATACCTATACTCTTTTGATGTTCGCCGCTGTCGCTGACCTTTCGAGTTCATTCTCGATATTTACCTATTGTTTGTTTATATAAAATAGAGTAGGTACTCGTAGGTAGGTTGTGACTTTGTGTTTTTTTTTATACCACTTAGTTGGGAGACAAGCACACGGCCCACCTGATGGAAAGTGGTTACCGTGACCTAGGGACGTCTGTAACACCAGAGGAGTCACAGTCGCGCTGCCAACCCTGTAAGTACAGAGTTTCTGTGCCGTCAGTAGAAGACAAAGCAGGACAAGCCTTTAGTCTTCCCTTTGACAGCACAAATTCTCCAGTGAGCTCTGGCTACCCTACTCACCGCTGGGAACACAACACGAAGTTATTATAGCCGCGGTATTCTGTAGGGCGGAGGTACTACCCCAGTAGGACTGCTCAATCGGGCGGAAATACCGCCGTGTTCTACATCCTCCTTCCATGAGGTCAGAGTGCAATCCCTTCACCGAAAATAACAAAATTTAGCCAAATCTACAGTTAGACTGATAAAGCGGACCCCAGACTCCGAGGTTAGAGCTTCGGATGCCACTGGGATTAACGCTGAGAGGAAGAAGGTAAATATCTCTATCTAATAAGAGGTATTTATCGCAGGTTTATAAGTGCCCGGTTAATGGCAATAAACTCGCCACATATTACATTGGGACCTAAGCATAAACTGGCGAAATGTGGGTGCTAGCACCTCTGCCTACCCCTTCGGGGATATAGGCGTGAGTTTATGTTATGTTTTATGTAATAAGAGGAGGAAGGATATAGCGGTAGAGCATTCGACTGCTATGCACGGGGCGCGGGTTCGATTCCCGCTCTGTGCAAATATTTGTATGCATGAATATGTATATTTGCATTTTCATAAAAGAAAAAGTATCTAAGTAAGTTTATCCGTATTCTAGATCCCATAACACAAGCTAGTTAAGCTATACTTACCGTGGGTCTGGATAGCGTTGTGTAGAATGTCGTGGAATATTTATGTATTATATTTATTCTGGAGATATATCTAGGGCCTCAATTATTTTTTTAATAATGGAAAGTGGTTACCGTAACCTATGAACCTGTGTAACATCAGGGTAGTTACACCATGCTACCGACCCTGTAAGAACAGAGAGTTTCTGTGCCGTCAGTGCAGAAGTAACAATCAGGACAAGCCTTTAGTCTTCACACTGACAGTACAAAAACTCTCCAGTGAGCTCTGGCTACCCTACTCACCAGAAACACAACACGAGGTTATTATAGCCGCGGTATTCTGTAGGGCGGCGGCGCTCAAAATGTGCTATTCACGCGCAGTACAAGTTTTTGGGTGTTCTAACAATAGCACGGGGTTTTACGGCGGTGGATCACAAGACAAGCTGCCCGCGTATGAAAGCAACTCGGGCGTCAGAGGTCGATGAACGACCTCCGCCCCCCATGAGCGCCGGCCTGGGGGTGACAGGTGGAGCCGCCTGTCACCCTGGCAGAAGCAGGCCGCGGTGGCGGCGCGCTTGGCGCGCCTCTCCGTTTTACGGGAACAAGTTGGGGACTCTGTTGTCCCCACACACCGGAGGAGAGGGTCAGATCGTGAGAGATGGCCCTTGTTCGGCCGGGGTGCGAGGAATATGCTTGTCAACCTCACCTTCGGCAACCAAAGCGACCCACAGGCGGCGTGCGTTTTAGTTGGTTCGAGTCCGACATAACCTCCTCCACCGGCTCCGGTGGGAAGGTATCCGTGGGGATATTGCGCACGTAAAAAAGAAGTGGGAAGATCAAAGGCTTGTCCTGATTTTGTGTTCTGCACTGAGGGCACATAAGATCTCTGTTCTTACAGGGTCGGCAGTTAAGTAAGTTGTATAAAAAAACCTCTTTTTTTACTTGCGAACTTTTCCCTTTGTTAGAAGTGACATACGACATGACTAACCTAGATATTTTCTTGTTTAATACTTTATCAATAGTCGGATTTTAGTTTTAAATTTCCTTTTTTATTTATATTATTTTGAGGCAAGAGAAGAAGATAAGTATAATTTGTACATATTTGAAATGAGCTAATTAAGCCCTTTCAGTTGATACCAAACACGACATATTTATCTCAAATTTATTTTTTATATATATAGGAAACGTCAATTAGACTTGCCTGATGGTAAGCTGAAGGCAAAGTCTCAGAGAAAAGAAGCACCATTACTGACATATACCATGTGGCAGTATCAGTGATACTCAGCTTGGCGGTCTCATCAGATGCTTTTTCACGCCCCGCTTAGAGGACCCGGGACAGTAGGAAGAAGGAAACACGTGAGCTGGTAATGAATTCCAGGTCTTGGTGGTGCGGCAAAGGAAGGAGTCACCGAACCAAACGAGTTATTTTTTATCACAGTACTTTATCACCGCTAGAGGGCGCCATATTGATTCACATGACACATTATATAGCCTATAACCAGCGGACGACTAAGACGCTTCTAACGATCCCTCATTTGTCCAGTTCTAATTAGTAGCTGAGGAGCTATGAGGGAACAGATGAACCAACATACATATATACATAGCCTGTCAAAATCATAACACTTCTTTTGCTTTGCCGTGTTCGAGTAAAAATATTGGTAGTAAAAAGTTTAATAAAAGCTTTTTAATGTTGAAATTAATAGATAATACAATTATTAACAGTTAACTGAACAGAGGCAACCATCAAATATCTATCCGAAACTTCACATTCGATAGAAACACGAACGAAAAATGTAGCTTTTACGGATTATGAAATTATTTCGGTTTTCTTAGAAATCTGTGTCACCGGCGCGATGTACATAGAAACACCCAGACCAATGCAATTATACATATTCATGCATACAAATATTTGCCCTGATGAGGCCTCCAATCTTGGTGCCGCCACCATTGTAACATTACTTGGTGTCTGTAATGGTGACCCTCTTTCCTAAGACTTTGCCTTTAGCTTACCATCAGGCGAGGAGAAGTCAAGTTGGAGTGTCTTAGATTAAAAAAATCCAGATTCAAACAAATCGTGTGTGAATATTAAAAAAAAAATAAGTTTAAAGTTTGGTGGGAGAGATTATGTCGGACTCGAACTGACTAAAACATACGACGCCTGTGGGTCGTTTTTGGTTGCCGAGGGTGAAGTAGCCATTTCTCTCGATCTGGCTCTCTTCTCCTTTGTGGGAACTACAGAGTCCCCAACTTGTCCCCGGAAATGGGGAGGCACGCAAGGGGCACCGCCGCCGCCGCGGCCTGCTTCTGCCAAGGTGACAGGCGGCTCCACCACACACTTACGCACACTTGGACATATAAATCGGAGAAACTCATAAGCTCTTTTGAGAACATAGTCACAGTGTCTGCACATTTGTTAAATAAAGACGAATGATTCTGCCGTCGATAAAATAAGCATTGCCCGAAATTACGGTGTTCAATTTCGAATATTTTTTTATGGTAAACCCACAGATTATATTACTGAGAGTTTATTGTAGAAACACGAATGAATTAATATAATAATATTAAAATAATTGAATGAACATCAATTGAGATTTCCAAGAATATAACATTTAATACAGTTTATGATTTTGTTAAATTATATCAACTCGTAGTTTTTTTTTAAACCACTTAGATAGTAGGCAAGCACATGATCCACCTGATCGAAGGTGATTAAGGCTTATAGACGTGTGTAACACCAGTGGAGTCACACTCGCGTTACCAATCCTGTAAGCACATAGAGTTACTGTGCCGTCAGTGTAGAAGACAAAGCAGGACAAGTCTTCAGTCTTCCCACTGACAGCACAAACTCTGTAATAAGCTCTGGTTACCCTACTCACCGCAGGGAATACAACACGAGGTTATTATGACCGCGGTGTTCTGTAGGGCGAAGGTACTTCCCCAGTCGGACTGCTCAATTGGGAATTGAATGCCGTCGTTTTCTATTTTCTACTTCAGAATCCTAAAACAATCCTAAAATGGCGGCAAACTAACAACAATTTTCTTCGAAATAAAGTTTATTATTATTATTACTTAAATATTGCCAATAGGTTGTTTTTATTTTTTATAAAGGACACGCCAACTTGACTTCGCCTCGCCTGATGGTAAGCTAAAGGGAAAGTCTAAGGAAAGAGGGTCACCATTGCAGACACTAAGTGTTACAATGGTGGCACTCAGTTTGGCGGCCTCATCAGATGCTTTTTCACGCCCCGCTTAAAGGACTCGGGACTGTAGGAAGAAGGAAACACGTGAGTTGGGAATGAATTCCAGGTCTTGGTGGTGCGGCAAAGAAAAGTCTCCGAACCGCTTGGTTCTTGCTCGTATATTCTGCACAGTGTGGGGGTGACATCTAAGGTCTGCACGTGTTGTCCTATGAAAGAAGAGGGTGGGATTAGTTGGAAGAGGTCAGAAGGCAGTTGTTACATACATACATATAATCACGCCTTTATCCCCGGAGGGTTAGGCAGAGGTGAATTAATACCCACATTTCACGAATCATTGAATTCGGTCCTACGTACTAGGGGCGACTCAAGCCTTGTATCTGTGCCTGAGTCTGGGCTGTATATTTCTGTCTTTTTTATATACCACTTAGTTGGCAGACAAGTACACGGCCCACCTGATGGGAAGCGGTTACCGTGGCCTATGGACGTATGCAACACCAGGGGTGTCACTCTCGCGCTGCCGACCATGAAGAAACCTTCTGATGCCCCTCTTGAAGAACCCCATATTGTAGGCGCTTGGTAAAACCGCAGCAGGGACACCACAGCTTGAGTGTGCGTGGGATGAAGTTTCTTTCATACCGCACAGTGCGCACCGTCTCAGTTCGCAATGTGTGAGGATGAATTCCCTGCCTATGGCGAGAGGTACGATGATAGAATGTAGCTACGGGCATCATGTCAAACAATTCATCTGAATGAACAGTCTGATGTTAAACAGCCCTATCCCTTAGTCGCCTTGTACGACACCACATGGGAGGAGATGGGGTGGTCCAAATTCTACTCTGCCGGGAACCACGCGGCAATGCCGGGAACCACGTGGTTCAGCCAAATCCGTAGTTGGACTGGTAATGCGGACCCCAAGCTCCAAGGTTGATAGCTTCCGATGCGACTGGGATTTTTTTTTTATATATAGGACATGTCAATTGGACTTCGCCTTGCCTGGTGGTGAGCTGAAGGCAAAGTCCCAGAAAAGAGGGTCACCATTACTCACACATACCGTGTGACAATGGTGACACTCAGCTTGACGGCCTCATCATATGCTTTTTCACGCCCCGCTTAAAGGACCCGGGACTGTAGGAAGAAGGAAACACGTGAGCTGGTAATGAGTTCCAGGCCTTAATGGTGCGACAGAGGAAAGAGTCTCCGAACCGCTTGGTTCTTGATCGGATGTTTTGCACCGTGTGCGGATGACATCTAAGACCTGCACGTGCTGTCCTGTGTAGGAAAGGGGTGGGTAGGACTAATTGGAAGAGCTCATCAGAACACTCCCCATGGTACAGACGGATTAACTTAAAGATGTTGACAATGAGATTATTTCAACTGTAAATAGTTAGACTATAATCTTTTGTTACAGAACACGTTGCACGTTGCGGGCAAAGCTACGGCGTAACGTTCCTTTGTACGTAATTTGTATTGTCTGGAGAATTCAATAGAGAACCAGTATGTTTCATTTTAAATATCATTTAATACGAATATCTTCGAGTATAATTTTTTTTAATACAACTTAGGTGGCAGACAAGCACACGGCCCTCCTGATGGAAAGTGGTTACCGTGACCTATGAACGTGTGTAATACCAGTGGAGTCACATCCGTGCTGCCGACCCTGTAAGAACAGAGATTTTATGTGCCTTCAGTGCAGAACACAAAATCAAGGCAAGCCTGGTCTTACCACTGACAGCACAAAAACTCTCCAGTGAGCTCTGGCTACCGTACTCACCGCCGGGAACACAACACGAGGTTATCATAGCCGTGGTATTCTGTAGGGTGGTTGTACTTCTCCAGTCGCACTGCTCAATTCGAACGGGAATACCGTAGTGGCCTACCTACCTAAATTAACAGGAACAGATCGAGAGAGATGGCCCTGGGTCGATTGGGGTGCGAGGGATATGCCTGCCAGCCCTACTACACAGAGTCGGAAGCCGTAGAATGACCTCCGCCCCCCATGAGCGCAGCCCTGGGAGTGACGGATGGAGCCGCCTGTTACCCTGGCAGGCCGCGGAAGCGGAGTGCACTGCACGCATTCCCGTTTTCGGGGACGTGTTGGGGATTCTGTGGTCCCCACACCCGAGGAGGGCCAGACCGAGAGAAATGGCCCTGGGTCGGCCGGGCTTCGAAGGATATGTCTGTCAACCTCACCTACGGCAATCAACAAGAACTCACAGACGCCGTGCGTTTTAGTCGGTTCGAGTCTCAGCTCAGGTCTTTCTCGACCCGCAGAGCTCGCAATGCGCGGAGGTGACGTCAGAGATCACCCAATGACCTCCTTCCTCCATGATGCAGCCTTAATAGTTGCGAAACTGTCATTTGACCTCTGAGAGGGAAGTAAACGACAGGAGGCCAATCTTAAAAAATATGTTTACATTTAAATTCCATTTCGATCCTGCAAAACGAATTTTCGTTACAAAAAATTTAAATATCGTGATGGTTTTTAACATTGGATCAAGGTTTAATTTCGAAAAAAAAATATTATTAGTGCTCTTTTTATGTAAATTATGATCCTTTTCGATATTTACAAGTTTGAGTTTAAATCGAGACTGTATTTCGAATAGGTATTTATTAGAAGATACGCCTTCAGAGCAATACCTGCTAATCAACAGGTGCACCAACTCCAAAATCACCTGAATATTAATACAAAAGATTATAATTTTGAATACAAAAATAAATGCTAATTACAAAACTGTTTGAACAAAAGATAATTACGTTAGCGCCGTTAATGAATTAAAATAATTAATAATCAAATATTCTTGGTTCCCTTTTGATTACGGCTAGCGCCGCGGGCTATTCATTTGGGAAATCAGAATGTACACAAGCCGGCTTAAGTTGTGCCTTATATGTTTGGTGCGAGCTATAAGCGTTTGGAGTAGCGAAGAGAGGAAATTAAGCGCCATTTTTCTTGTTGAACTGTTTAGTGACTGCAGAAAAAGCTCGTGAATATTTTTTTTATACCACTAAGGTGGCAGACAAGCACACGGCCCACCTGATGGAAAGTGGTTACCGTGGCCTATGGACGTTTGTAACACCAGAGGAGTCACAGTCGCGCTGCCAACCCTGTAAGTACAGAGTTTCTGTGCCGTTAGTGTAGAAGACAAAGCAGGATAAGCCTTTCGTCTTCCCACTGACAGCAAAAATTCTCCAGTGAGCTCTGGCTACCCTACTCACAGCCGGGAACACAACACGAGGTTATTATAGCCGTGGTATTCTGTAGGGTGGAGTTACTTCCCCAGTCGGACTGCTCAATTGGGACGGAAAGACCGTCGTATCCTAACCTCCTATAATAAAAACATTTAGATTACACACCAATTTTTAATAAACGCTATCCCTTACACATTAAACCACACAATAAACTCACACAGGGGCTCTAGTATTATAAAATTCATGAACATTTCAGTTACTGGGCTTTAAGCTGGGGCTGGGCAACCGTGGGCAAAGGTAAAGCGTGGGCATCATAATTATATACCTAAAAAATAATCTTATAATCTCCGGGATTTTTGCCCAACAGATTTTAATTGCAAAAGGGAATGCGTTTAAGTGGGAAGCAAGTATGTTTGCATAGTCAACGACAAAAGTAGTTGAACAAATTCTATTTTATAGATCACTGTGGCTTCTAAATCTTCCACAAAATATTGAACAAAATATTAAATGAGATTTTTGAGGAGGTAGGACACGGCGGTATTTCCGCCCAATTGAGCAGTCCGACTGGGGAAGTACCTCCGCCCTACAGAATACCGCGGTTATAATAACTTCGTGTTATGTTCCCAGCGGTGAGTAGGGTAGCCAGAGCTCACTGGAGAGTTTTTGTGCTGTCAGTGGGATGACCAAAGGCTTGTCCTGCTTTTTCCTCCACACTGACGGCACAAAATCTCTGTTCTTACAGGGTCGGCAGCACGGATGTGACTCCACTGGTGTTACACACGTTCATATGGTCATGGTAACCACTTTCCATCAGGTGGGCCGTGTGCTTGCCTGCCACCTAAGTTGTATAAAAGAAATATATATATATATATATTAACTTTTACCTTTTTTTAGTTATATACACGTAGAATTTGGGCCACCCCATCACTTTCCATGCGGTTTCGTACAAGGCGACTAAGGGATAGGGCTGTTTAACACCAGACAGATATATACAGTCCAGACTCAGCTTTAGATGCATTGCCCGAGTCAACAATAGTGCCCGGAAGGCGGCAATAGGCTCACCACTATTACGTGGGACTGAATTTTTTTTTTTTTTTTTTTATATAGGACACGTCAATTGGACTTCGCCTTGCCTGATGGTAAGCTGAAGGCAAAGTCCCAGAAAAGAGGGTCACCATTACTTACACATACCGTGTGACAATGGTGACACTCAGCTTGACGGCCTCATCATATGCTTTTTCACGCCCCGCTTAAAGGACCCGGGACTGTAGGAAGAAGGAAACACGTGAGCTGGTAATGAATTCCAGGCCTTAATGGTGCGACAGAGGAAAGAGTCTCCGAACCGCTTGGTTCTTGATCGGATGTTTTGCACCATGTGCGGATGACATCTAAGACCTGCACGCGTTGTCCTGTGTAGGAAAGGGGAGGGTGGGACTAATTGGAAGAGCTCATCAGAACACTCCCCATGGTACAGACGGTAAAATACAGCCATGGACGCAACATCTCTACGCAGCTGTAAAGGTTCTAGGGTGTTCGTGATCTCGGGATTCCCAATGATGCGGACCGTACGTCGCTGCAACCTGTCGAGAGCATCTAGTAAGTACTTTGCAGAACCATCCCAGAGATGCGAGCAGTATTCCACACAGGAGCGAATTTGTGTCTTGTATAGAAGACACCGCTGCTCCGGCGTGAAAAATCGTCTCACTCTGTTCAGGACTCCGAGTTCTCGTGAGGCTGTTTTGATGATACTTTCGATGTAATTTTTGTTATTCAGGTTGCAGCGAACATCCATACCTAGGATATTGAGATTGTCCTGCAGTGGCAGTGGCGTGCTCTGAAGAGTGGGAAGGGGAAGGAAAGAAGATACTTTTGCTGTAAACGCACATGCCTGCGTCTTCTTGGCATTGAACTCAACCAGGTTCTCAGAGCCCCATTGAGAAATGTGATTCAGGATCCCGTCAAGCTCAGTGACAAGAAGCTGCCTTTTCTCTGCGATATCTGCCTGCTTGGCCGCAGGATGTCCATGATAACTCCCATGTATAGTGCTATCGTCTGCATAACAATGAACATTGCCGGTAGACAGCATGCCGTTGATATGCAGAAGAAAGAGAGTGGGTGATAAGACGGACCCCTGGGGCACGCCAGCATTTACCTGCAGAAACTCCGAAGCTCGTCCGTCACAAAGGACGCGAATACGGCGCCCCTGCAGGAAGCTAGCAACCCAGTTACACAGCCTAGAAGGCAGACCAAAGGCAGGTAGCTTGGAAAGAAGCGATTTGTGCCAGACTCTATCGAAAGCTTTGGCGATGTCAAGACTAATTGCCAGTGACTCGCCGTGCTTGTCCATAGCCTCACCCCAAAGATGGGTAACGTATGCTAGAAGATCACCCGTTGACCGTTTCGGTCTGAAGCCATATTGCCGGTCATTAATTAAGGAGTGATCCTCTAGGTGCCGCATGAGCTGTTTGTTAATTATGTGCTCGAACACTTTGCACAGCACTGAGGTGACGGCTATGGGTCGATAGTTGGCTGGCTCCGAGCGATCCCCCTTCTTGGGAATCGGCTGAACATTCGCCTCTTTCCAAGGCAAAGGCACTGTACCCGAACTGTAGGATAGCCGGTACAGGCGCGTAAGCATTGGAGACAACTCCGCTGCACATTTTTTCAAAACTACCGCTGGAATACCATCCGGACCACTGGCTTTCCGGACATCGAGTGATTGCAGCACTGCACGGACATCGCGTTGCCTGATATGGATATCAGGCATCGCGTGGTCACTGTCGGGTAGTGTTGGTGGCTGTGTACTACAATCATCGATTCGGGAGTTGGCCGCAAAGAGATTAGCCAGCAGATTTGCCTTCTCTTGCGGCTCATGGGCCAGGGATCCATCAGGGTTACGCAGCGGAGGCAGCGAAGGCTGACAGAAGTTGGCTTGCACGGCTTTAGCCAGTCGCCAGTAGCCACGGCTTCCCGTGGGATGCATCACTAGCTCTTGACCAAGCCGCGCTATGCGCAGGGCATCCGCACTGACGTAGGCCCTTCTACAGACCTTTGTGGCTCTGTTGTACGCCGCCTTGAAGTGGCCCAGATTAGGATGGCGCGTGGCGCGCGCCCTTACCCAAGCGCGGTACGCAGACTGTTTTTGTTCAACAGCTTCCGCGCACTCGCGCCCGAACCAAGGGCGCACCCCGCGGTCTCCGGTGATATCGGTGTATGAGATATAGTATTCCATACCCAGACCGATCTCACCGGCGACAGCAGTAGCACAATCCGATGGGTTCTTACCTTCAAAGCAGCGCTCAACCCACGGGATGGACGCAAAATAGTCACGAAGTCCATCCCAGTCCGCTGACGAGTAGTGCCAGAGACGCCGCTTCCCCTGCACGGGTCGTGGGGGCGCTATAATAGGCACCGTGGAGCAGACCAGGCAGTGGTCGGAGTTGCCTAAAGCGGCTCGCACCGATACACTGTACCGGTCCGGATCACTCGTCAGCAGAAGGTCTAGCAGAGAAGGTGCTAGGCCCGACCTTCTTGGTATCCTAGTGACCTCGTGCACCAATTGGGTCAGGCCGTGCGCCAGAGCAAATGCGTGGGCGGCTCTTCCCGCATGGTCTGTTTTGGAGGAGCCCAACCAGATCTCGTGGTGGGCGTTAAAATCCCCCAAAAATACCATTTCGGCATTCGGAAATCGCTCCTGCGCATCATCTGCCGCCTGACTCAGATATTCAAAGAGTCGAGTTGTCTCAGCATCTCCTGTATGGGAACGGTAGAGGCACACATAGATCTGACTCGTAGGGCCATGGTCTACGTGTACCCAAAGGATGGAGAAGGATGGGTCCTCTAGGCAGCGCAAACGGCGACAGCAAACATCCGCCCTAACAAACACGCACACCCCGGCTTTTGCACGAAAACTTTCCTCAAGAACATAGCCAGGGTAGAGCAAGTAGGTCGTGTCGTCAGGGCGGTGTATTTGCGTCTCCGTTAGAAAAAACATGGCAGGTTTCGCCGTCTCTAGGTGTTGGTGGACGGCGTTGAGGTTTGCATGGAGCCCACAGATGTTAGTGGACTCCACCTCAAATAGCAAGCTTTTGGGAGTGTGACGAGCCGCTGTGTTGCCTATTTCTGTAAATTGCGCTGCCATGAGTTTAGGTGGGAGAAGGCGTGAAAAAAGAGGTGATTGCCGCCGCAGCACCGTGTGACAAAGCGTGAGATATTGGTTTTATCTATGAATGTGAGGCATGGCGAGAGCCGATACGCCGAACGGAAGGGCCCCCGTACCCCCCCGAGTATGGTCGCCGGGCTCCCAAATCCGGTCACCAACCGGGACGACGAACCATATCGGGATTATGCGCGGCCTGGTGAGGCAGCCTCCCAAGGTGGTTAACCCCAGTTGGGCCCCTGTACTATACCGCGGGCGGCCAGCGGCACCACCGTTTCTACAGGTCTCCCTGTTCGGCGCATCGCCCCGCGCCATCCCCACTAGACTACGCCAAGACCCACTGGTCCCACTAGTGCTGCGACAACCATCACCTCTGCCCGGCTATGCACTTGCTGACCCCTGAACACAATCCAACCGAGATTGAATTGCTATGGAGGGTTTTTCGCAATAGTGCACGGTGGTACCTACCCGGTCGAAACTTGAGACAAATTTGTGCCACCAAGTTTCTACCACCAGTAATTCAATGATTAGTGAAATGTGGGTGTTAATTCACCTCTGCCTAACCCTCCGGGGATAAAGACGTGATTATATGTATGTATGTATAGGACACGTCAATTAGACTTCGGCTTGCCTGATGGTAAGCCGAAGGCAAAGTCTCAGAAAATAGGGTCACTTACATAGACATACCATGTGACAATGGTGACACTCAGCTTGGCGGCCTCATCATATGCTTTTTCACGCCCCGCTTAAACGACCCGGGACTGTAGGAAGAAGGAAACACGTGAGCTGGTAATGAATTCCAGTACAATAATTTACTTGTCTAAGTACTTAGTTTTATACAATAATTTACTTGAGTAGCATAGTTGAGCGAATAGCTCTTTCTTTATACAACGTATGTGGCAGGCAGACAAGCACACGGCCCACCTGATGGAAAGTGTGTAACACCAGTGGAGTCACATCCGTGCTGCTGACCCTGTAAGAACAGAGATTTTCTGTGCCTTCAGTGCAGGACACAAAATCATTTCCAAGTTAGTTTGTTATCTAAGTATTCTTGGTTTATATAATAGCATTTCTCGCATAATTTACTTTTATCTACATTAAAAATTCATCCACAGGTAAATCAACAATAGTGTCTGCATTTGCCTTTATATACAACATCAAACAGTAAATTTTTTGAGCCCCGGCGGCCATGTTTTATTTCATGAGCAGCAAAAACTTATCACAGAATTTTTTAACTTTCATCTGTGGTTGCGCCGATGTGGAAACTGTATTTTTTGACATGGAAACACACTCCTTTTAGATCCGTCTCCCCCTCCGCACTAACCATAGAGTAGGGCTAGCTGTAGCTTCCGTCCGCCATTGTGTGAGATGTGGACGGCCACTCCCGCTTTGAACTAGCCAGCGTAGGGACGGATCGCGAGCGCGTCTCTCAGAAATGAATAATATTTGTTGTATTTTAACCGCCTCATAGACCTTTACCGATCGGATGGTGCCTCTCGTGTGTTCCTCAAGGGATCTAGTGACGCTGACGGCAGCTCCTGAGCAAGGAAGAGAAGATCCGTGTACCGGCTGCGATGAAAAACACGTGGGTCGTGAAGGTTAGTGCATCCTCTCCTAATTTCTCGGGCTGCATTCACTGCCTGGATCGAGTCCGCGGCAGCCCGGCCACCTGTCTTGTTTTGTGTGTAAAGTGTCAATAGAACAGTTATCTGCTTCCCCGCAATACAGTCCACTCGCGCACGTTGGCCCATGCGCCACCATTTTTGGTCCGGATCGAGCCGGATTCTTAGCCGTAGTTCGTATTTTGTTATTATTCTAATGGGAATGAGCGCACCGCACCTAAGTGCCTGGTTATTTTAGTAGAAAACCCCGCATCCAGACACTTAGGCTTAGAATTTGTTGTCCGTTCGCCGCTGGCTCGCATTGTACCTACCTAATACATAAATAGGTTAGGTATCATATCAACACTTAATCGTAGTTCGCAATTTTCGCATCGCACCTAAGTGCCTGGTTATTTTAGTAGAAAACCCCGCATCCAGACATTTAGGCTTAGATCTTAGGTATACTCAGACACCCTAGTGCATAGGCACAGTGTAATACCTAACGCATTTGGCTTTGTTTTGTTTTTTTCAATTACGTTGTTCTCGGCTCACGTCGTATTTGCCTAGTACCTGCGTGGGTAGACACGTGGCTGTGCCTACCTCGCTCGCATCTCATCCCAATTCATACGAAAGTATTTTAATTTGAATAGATATTACGCAATACTTAATCTCGGAAATAATAGTTGAATCTAGACAGCGACCATCGCGTAGGTACGACCTTGTTGCTATGCGCGTTTGTTCAAGCGTGCATTCACAGTTGTAAGCACCTACCTACCTACATAGTTAACGCTCGCGCCGCCTCGCTGCTCTGTACCGCTAGGATTAAGTCATTTCATATTTATTGTTTACCGCACTTTAGTTTGAGATTTAATTGTAAACATGTCCCCAAAGGTTGATAAGACCGGTAAGGTTCAATTGAAACTTTTATACGCTAAAAAAGAAATGATTTACTCTCGCGTACAATCGATTTATGATAGTGCACTTAAAACCTCTGATTTGGTCATCAGAGATTCGTTCTTGTGTTCTATAGAAAACTTAGATAGTCTACGCGCGGATTTCGAAACCTTAGTGCATGACATCAACGTTTTAGAGTTGAATTTGGATCCCGATTACTCAGTGAGTTATCAAGCCTTGTCGTCGTTTGACGATTTGTATTGTCGTATCAAGCGCGTCGCGAGGAGTTTGGAGAAGCCGTCTGACCGACCCAACCCCACTCGCGACCGACCTAAGTTGCCACCAATTCAAATACCCGAATTTGATGGTAACATTCGCAATTGGTGTCGATTTATAGATAGTTTTGAGAATACAATAGATAAGAACGATTCGTTGACAGATCACGAAAAATTGCATTATCTTGTTGAAAAATTGACTGGTAAAGCTATAACCGTTTGCGCTGGAATTACGTTTAGTGCCGGGAATTATAATTTAATTTTAAATACTTTGAAAGCTAAGTATGAGGATAAAAGATCGGTAGCTAACGCCTATTTGGATCAGATGTTTGATTTGAAATCTATTACGGCATGTAACGATCAAAACTTAGAGAAATTTCTAGACACTTTCGCGTCAGCTGTTCGCGCTGTGAAGAACCTGAAGATTGATGACCTCTGCGACTTCGTATTTTTGTATATGGGTTTAAGGAAATTAGATTCCGAAACCATTCGTTTGTTTGAGTCGGATCATCGCGGCAATAAAATTCCTAAGTTCGAAGACTTAGAAGGTTTTGTTCGCGAGCATATAAAAATATTACAACGCTCTTCATCGAAACATGAAGGCGCGAAGACAGTTGTTAGTCCCGCGCGCAAAATAGATGCGGCATCGAGGTCACTGAGGTCAACCCATACTTATGTTAATACCGCACCAGCACGTGTACAATCACCTGTTTGCTCTTTGTGTAGTACTCATCACTCGCAACTGTACAAGTGTCCTGGTTTCCTAAAATTGTCGCCTAGTGATCGTTATAAATTTGTTCGCGCTAATAATCTTTGTTTTAATTGTCTCGGTACTAAACACCGCGTGGGTTTATGTAATAGTGGAAATGGTTGTCGCAAATGTCAAGCGAGACACCACACTTTGCTTCATTTTGAAAATAGTAATGCCGCATCCAAGGTGAGCACAGTTGGTTCGTCGAGCGGTGACGCGCGGCAGCCTGCGCCGCAGCCGCAGCCCGAGCTCGCACGCGCTCCGGCCTGCCCGGGGACCGCTACGAATGACGTCACCTTGTGTTCGTTCTCCGCTAGTGCTGCCCTCACTACGGTTTGTCTTGCGACCGCTCGCGTGGTTATTGTTGATGCATTAGGTAAACCGCACATTGTTCGAGCGCTATTAGATGGCGCTTCGCAAAGTAATTTTATTACTCAAGATTGTTGTCAACGTCTTGGTTTCAATGTTGATAGGCGTTCAACCTACTCAGTGGTGACGGGTTTTGGAGGTTTACGGTCAGCTGTTCATGGCACAGTTAAAACGAGGTTTGGATCTCGTTTTAATAATGAAATTTGGTTTGACATGGATTCGCTCGTTACAGATAAAATAACTGAACAGTTGCCTACCGTCCCAGTTGACACGTCTTTATTAACGAAATTTAAAGACTTGCCTTTAGCTGATGAGACTTACGCTGTTCCTGGAGTCGTCGATATATTGATCGGCGCTTCGATTCTCCCGCACCTCCAGTTATCACGTAAGGTCAAAGGGGGACCGACGTACCCCGCTCCGCACGCCCTGGAAACAGTTCTGGGTTTTGTTATAATTGGTTCCGCACCCGCTTCTATAGATAGTTTTAGTCACTCGACTGCCTCGTTCTGTTGCACCGTCGAGCCGCCACTGGAGTCTACCATCCGCAAGTTTTGGGAGATTGAAGAGGTCAATGTCCCACCAATCCTAAGCCCCGATGACAAGATGGCTGAGGAGATTTATTGTCGCACGACTACTCGTGATGAGCAGGGTCGTTATGTGGTCGCGCTCCCTTTCAAGGGAGATATTTTTTCGCTCGGGGACTCCCGTGCATCCGCTGAAAGACGCTTTCTTTGTTTAGAACGAAAGATGCAGGCGTCTCCAAAGTTAAAGCAAGCCTATGATGAGGTTGTTAACGAATATTTAGATAAAGGTTACATCTCACCTGCGCCTGCGGACACTGACGAGACCCAGCCTTCGTACGTTATCCCGCACCACGGAGTTATTAGAGAAGATAAGCTTACTACTAAACTCCGCGTAGTTTTAGATGGCAGTGCTAAGACTAGCACTTCCGTGTCGCTTAATGACATTTTGTATTGTGGTCAAAATCTTCAAGGTAATTTATTTGACATAATTGTAAATTTTCGCTTATTCGCTGTTGCACTCTCTGCAGATATTCGACAAATGTTTTTGTGCCTTGAAGTGCGCAAACCCGATCGTAGGTTTCAACGATTTTTGTATAGATTTTCACCGCAAGAACCTTTAATGGTTTACGAGTTTAATCGTGTTTGCTTCGGGCTTAAATCTAGCCCTTTTCACGCACTTCGCACCGTCAAGCAGTTGGCCGCTGACGAGGGCGATGCATTTCCTAAAGCGAGAGCCACCATTGAGACTGGCTTATACATGGACGACTTCGTGTATAGTGTAGATAGCGAGGCCGAGGCTGTCGAGACGGCCGCTCAAGTTATAAGTCTCATGAAGGCGGGTCAATTTGATCTCGTGAAATGGACGAGCAACTCGCAAACAGCGTTAGAGTCGATTCCACCGTCGCACCGATTGTCTTCGGTTAAGGAGTTCGATGAAAGTGATACGCACAAGGTGCTTGGTTTAAGCTGGTCGCTCGCATCTGATACGTTTAGTTTGAAAAGTAGTTCGACCCCGCAAACTTGTACTAAACGCATTATCCTGTCGTGTGTGGCACGGATATGGGACGTGATGGGATTCGTAGCTCCTGTCGTTCTGTACGCCAAACTACTTATAAAAGAGCTTTGGCTTTCGAATTGTGATTGGGACGACACCGCGCCCGACAACATTGCTAAGTTGTGGGCTCGCTTTAGAAAAGAACTCTCTGTGCTTGACCAAGTACAAATTCCGCGTCATGTAGGTATATCGCAACATAGTGTTGTTACGGTAGTAGGCTTCGCGGACGCTAGTGAGAGGGCGTATGGAGGAGTAGTCTATTTTCATGTCTCGAATGTAGGTAAGGTTTCAATTAGCCTTATAAGCGCGAAATCGAAGGTCTCTCCCCGTAAGGTCGTCTCTCTGGCACGCCTCGAGCTATGCGCTTTACTATTGTTGGTTAGATTGATCACCTCTATCGCCAATGCTTGTAGTAGTCGCATTAATATTAATAGAATTTTAGCTTTTTCGGACTCAACAGTCGCTTTGTGTTGGGCCCACTCTTCGCCCCATCGTTGGGACACCTTCGTCGCTAATAGAGTGGCAAAAATTCAATCGGAATTAGCGCCAAAAAATCTCTTTCACGTTGCTGGCACCGACAACCCAGCCGATTGTCTCTCTCGTGGACTGCTTCCTTCGCAAATATTAGATCACCCGTTATGGTTTAGTGGACCGTCCTGGATTCATGCCGCGTTAGATAAGTGGCCAGTTAGTCAATTCAATCCCACTACGGTTTCCGAACCACCCGAGGAAAAGAAGCACTCGCTTGTGGTGTCGGTCCCGCGTGAAGAGTCCCTGGTTTTGTTGTTGGCTAATCGCGTCTCGTCTTGGTCGAGACTGTTGCGTTGTGTTGTTTATGTAGGCCGATTTTTGAGAATTTTATCTACACGCGGTCATATAACCGCCGCTGATTTAGATAAGGCTGAATTGATCATACTTCGCGAATTGCAGAAGTGTTATTTTGCTTCTGAATTTAAAAATTTAGAATTTAACAAACCTTGTAGTCGTTCTTTCCGACACTTGAAACCATTTTTGGAAGATGGACTCATTCGAGTAGGTGGTCGTTTGAGAAATTCAGGTTTAGGATTTGAACAAAGGCACCCAGTAATTCTCCCGCGTAAGGACCACGTATTAGATTTGTTAGTAGATTATCATCACAAGGTGAATTGTCACGCTGGTCCCGATTTGTTAATGTCTATTTTGAGACAGAAATACTGGATAATTTCCGCTCGTAATTTGATTCGCGCTAGAGTACACAGATGTGTACCTTGTTTTAAACTCCGCCCGCGTTTTATCGCGCCTGAAATGGCCGATCATCGCTCTTGTCGTGTTGTTCAATCCGCAAAACCTTTCGTACACACCGGCACAGACTTTGCTGGGCCTTTCAAGGTCACCATTGCTCGTGGTCGTGGCATTCGCTCCACGAAAGCTTATGTTTGTTTGTTCATTTGTATGACAACTCGCGCGGTTCATATAGAGTTGACCGGTGATTTAAGTACGCCAAATTTTATGTCCGCTTTTAAACGTTTTTTGTCGCGTCGGGGTCCGGTTAAGCGCATGTATTCGGACAACGGTACAAATTATGTAGGGGCCCGACGTAGTATTTCGGAATTGCACACATTCTTACGGTCTAAGTACTACCAAAGTGAATTCGCTCACATCTTAGCCGAAAATCGCATTGAATGGTACTTTAACACGCCTGCAGCTAGTCATTTTGGTGGTAATTGGGAAGCGAATATTAAAAGCCTTAAGTCGCATCTGTTTCGCGTCATAGGCGAACAGATTCTCTCGTTCGAGGAGTTGAGTAATGTACTCGCGCAAGTAGAGGCGGTGATGAACACGCGTCCGCTGTGTCGGACTCTATCTAGCGATCCGTCAGAGCCGTTAGCGCTGACGCCAGCTCACTTCTTAAATATGACTCCTTTAAAATATTTGCCCGCAATAGATGTTGATGACGATAGAATACACCTCCTAACTCGTCACGCTCTTTTAGATAAGATGGTCCAATCGTTTTGGAATCGTTGGAGAACCGATTATTTGCACACGCTGCAGTCACGTCAAAAATGGAATACTCCATCCAACCCAATTACTGTAGGTACGGTGGTAGTCCTTATGACTGAGAATGCGCCTCCTTTACATTGGCCTCTAGGAGTAGTAGAGGAAATTTTTCCCGATGCCCGCGGGATAACTCGTGTTGTACGGGTTAAAACTGCAACCGGATCGTATCTGCGCCCGGTTGTTCGCCTCTGCCCTCTGCCTAGCCAGCAGTAGGCACGAGTTCCAATCTATGTTTATATTTTAGTTGTTATTTCGCAAACCTAGATTTAGATTAGACATTAGTTTTGTTCCACATTTTTCGTTTCGAAGGTAACCCTTCAAGCCGGGGGGAATGGTTGCGCCGATGTGGAAACTGTATTTTTTGACATGGAAACACACTCCTTTTAGATCCGTCTCCCCCTCCGCACTAACCATAGAGTAGGGCTAGCTGTAGCTTCCGTCCGCCATTGTGTGAGATGTGGACGGCCACTCCCGCTTTGAACTAGCCAGCGTAGGGACGGATCGCGAGCGCGTCTCTCAGAAATGAATAATATTTGTTGTATTTTAACCGCCTCATAGACCTTTACCGATCGGATGGTGCCTCTCGTGTGTTCCTCAAGGGATCTAGTGACGCTGACGGCAGCTCCTGAGCAAGGAAGAGAAGATCCGTGTACCGGCTGCGATGAAAAACACGTGGGTCGTGAAGGTTAGTGCATCCTCTCCTAATTTCTCGGGCTGCATTCACTGCCTGGATCGAGTCCGCGGCAGCCCGGCCACCTGTCTTGTTTTGTGTGTAAAGTGTCAATAGAACAGTTATCTGCTTCCCCGCAATACAGTCCACTCGCGCACGTTGGCCCATGCGCCACCAATCTGAAACGTCAGACAATTTACGTTAAAATTTAGAAATAAAAATAAAATAACCGATGACGTATCAAAACAGAGTATTTTGTTTGCTTTGTGTAATTTAATAAATTTACTTTTATTTTTTGTAACAAATTGTGTTTAAAAGAATGGTGAATTGATTTTGTTTTTGCTTTGAGAATTTTTGTTTTTGAAAAGTATTCCAAATTAGAATTTAATTGTGTTTTAGTTTTTGCTAGTGATCTTTTCTTTTTGCGAATTCAAAATTGAGATAATTTACACTTTAACCACGATCTTTAATCTACCGGTAATCACAGCTGTTGAAAAGCTACTAAACATTGAGATTTTTTTTATATGGGACATGTCAATTAGACTTCGCCTCGCCCGATAGTAAGCTGAAGGCAAAATCACAGAAAAGAGGGTCACCATTACTTACATATACCATGTGACAATGGTGACACTCACTGCTTAAAGGCCCCGGGACTGTAGGAAGAAGGAAATACGTGTGCTGAAAATGAATTCCAGGTCTTGGTGGTGCGACCCGGGACTGTAGGAAAAAGGGATCAGTGAATATATTAAACCCTGGGTTAACATCACGAGTGTGACTGCACTGGTGTTGAACACATCTATAGGCCACGGTAATCACTTCCCATGAGGTGGGCCGTCTGCTTGTTTCCCACCTATGTGGTATAGAAAATAAACCTAAGATTGACAAGTCAGAAACCACATTATCATTAAAGCTTTAATCGAGATTGCATCCAAAGCTCGCACTTTGGAGCCCAGAAATCGCTTTCCTGCTGTCTCTTTTGGTTGGACTTACTTTGGCTTTTACTGGAGTGACTGCCGTCTCTCTCCCAACCCCGAGAGGAGAGCTAGTGCTGGAGTCTCATCCGTTAACCATTAGATGAGGTTTACTTGGGAACACCCTTTTATATATCACCCCATAAAAAATCAGTGGGAAGACTAAAGGCTTGTCCTGCTTTGTCTTCTACTGACGGCACAGAAACTCTGTACTTACAGGGTTGGCAGCGCGACTGTGTCTCCTCTTTTGTTACAGACGTCCATAGGTCACGGTAACCACTTTCCATCAGGTGGGCCGTGTGCTTGTCTGCCAACTAAGTGGTTTAAAAAATAAAAAGAAAACAGAATGTGTGGCATGGCGGCCGCTACGCAGGCGGTGCGGGTTCGATCCCCGGTCAGTGCAAATATTTCCATGTTGTGGTCGTGTCTCTTAGAGCTCGTTATGCCCTCGGTCCTGATTCCCATACGAACATCTATGGTATTATTTACGGTATGGTAATAGTCGGTGCCCTAAAAAGTCTTACAACTAGTCTAACTGCAATGCTTTTGGGTTATGGAGGTCAAATGGCAGACGCTTCATGGGAAATATTGAAGTTTTTGAAAATTGAAGAAATTAACATACACGTTTTTCCCTCTTACTACAGTCCCGGGTCCTTTAAGCGGGGCGTGAAAAAGCATATGATGAGGCCGCCAAGCTGAGTGTCACCATTGTAAACATGGCATATGTATGTAATGGTGACCCTCTTTCCTGAGATTTTGCCTTTAGTTTACTATCAGGCGAGGGGAGATCAAGTTTGCGTGTCCTAAAAAAAAAAAGTTCAGCCAAATCCGCAGTTACACTGGTAAAGAGGACCCCAGACTCTCGAGGTGAAAGATTCAGATGTGACTGAGATGGAATGGAAAAGGACTCGTTTGTCCGTAGTTAGCCTCATTTTCAATCTTCTTCTCAATTGGTCATTGTGCGTGCAGAGTACTGGCTAGAGCAGCCAGCCTAACTCCACCCAGAAACGCAGAAGCTTTTTTTTATATACAACTTAGGTTAAAGGAGGTAGGACACGGCGGTATATCCGCCCGATTAAGCAGTCCGACTGGGGAAGTACCTCCGCCCTACAGAATACCGCGGTTATAATAACTTCGTGTTGTGTTCCCAGTGGTGAGTAGGGTAGCCAGAGCTCACTGGAGAATTTGTGCCGTCAGTGGGAAGACTAAAGGCTTGTCCTGATTTGTCTTCTACTGACGGCACAGAAACTCTGTACTTACAGGGTTGGCAGCGCGACTGTGACTCGTCTGGTGTTACAGACGTCCATAGGCCACGGTAACTACTTTCCATCAGGTGGGCTGTGTGCTTGTCTACTAACTAAGTGGTATAAAAAAAAAAAAAAGGTATTTGGCAGACAAGCACACGGCCCACCTGATGGAAAGTGGTTACCATGACCTATAAACGTGTGTACCACCAGTGGAGTCACATCCGTGCTGCCGACCCTGTAAGAACAGAGATTTTGTACCGTCAGTGTAGAGGACAAAGCAGGACAAGCCTTTGGTCGTCCCACTGACAGCACAAAAACTCTCCAGTGAGCTCTGGCTAACCTACTCACCGCTGGGAACAACGCGAAGTTATTATAACCGCGGTATTCTGTAGGGCGTAGGTACTTCCCCAGTCGGACTGCTCAATTGGGCGGAAATACCGCCGTGTCCTACCTCCTCAAGCTTCGCGGAGCTTATTAGGACTTCACAGGCTTCGCGAAGCGACCTCACTGTGCTGAGAATCTATGATCGTTGATGGGCTACTGCCTCGCATTCCAGTATTACGTGGGCGGCCGTTTCCTCGGCTACGAAACATCCTGCAAAGGGGACTGCTCGTAACACTGATGGTGTGTAGGTGCTTGTTGAGGGGACATTGGCCCGTTATTGCCTCCATAATTGTTCTTAGACTTGTTTTGTCGTTCTGTCTAGATTTAGGAGACGTTTCGTGGGTCGTTTATTTACCGATGGCATAGCCATTTTTGACTGCTTGCAATCGGTGGTTTGTGACTGGGATTAATGCTAAAGATAATGAATAAAAGAAATTCTCGTAAATACTCACAAGTCCTACATTCATCATCCTCCTGCCCTTATCTCAAGATTATTTGGGGTCGGTGCAACCTGTGTTCTTTTTCCATTCATCTCTAGTTGCAGTCATTTCTACATTCACTCCCTTCTTAACCATGTCATCTTTCACACAGTCCATCCATCTCATTTTAGGCCTCCCTCTCCCCTTGTAGCCATCCACTTCCATAGTTAGTGCCTTCCTTACGACATTACTTTCATCCCTACGCATTATATGCCCGAACCAGGACAAACGAAGTCCATCGCAGACGAACGAACGAAGTCCTACATTGTGTGAAAATAAAAAATAGGGGCAAACCTATTGCCGTCAAGTGAGCACTTTGGTTGGATGGAGAACAGCCCTATCCCATAGTCGCCTCCTACGGCACCCATGGGAAGAGATGGGGTGGCCGTATTCTCTCCTCTGAGCGCCAAAACGACAAAATATAATCTGAATAATGTTGTAAAAAAACTTCTCCATTTTAAAAGTAACTTTGTGAAGGGCTCTTCACTTCATCTTAAAGACAGTTCTTGAGTAAAGCCTCTTGAGAACCTTGCAGTAGTTAGTCAAATTATATAATTTTGTATTTTCATGCTTTTATAACTTCGAAGGAGTCACGTAGATGTGTTTTATTCGAAACTACCTCCAAATGGAAAGTAATGATAATGTTATTTTTAAACTTTCGCGGTGTGAATTCATAATTATACAACACTTCGGGAAATTTCGCGATTATATCATGGAACTTACTATTTCTGCCGACGTTACTTATGCAATCGCGGAAGTCCCAAAGCGTTTTATAGCTAGTAATAATACTTTGCCTTGCCTGGTGGTAAGCTAAAAGCAACGTCTTAGAAAAGACGGTCACCATTACATACATATACCATGTTACAATAGTGACACTCAGCTTGACGGCCTCATCAGATGCTTTTCACGGCCTGCTTAAAGGACCCGGGACTGTAGGAAGAAGGAAACACGTGTGTGTTAATTCAAATCTGACTTCCCCTTCGGGATTCACAAGCGTGAATTTGATTTCAGAATACGAAAATGTAGTTTGAATACGGTGTCATGAAGATACATATTTTCTACTTTGATTTTTGGTCTATGATACGCCAACTTAACTTCACCCCGCCTGATGATAAGCTAAAAGTAAAGTCTCAGAAAAGAGGGTCACCATTACATACACTAAGTAATGTTACAATGATGGCACTCAGCTTGGAAGCCTCATCATATGTTTTTTCACGCCGCGGTTAAAGGACCCGGGTTTGTAGGAAGAATTACAGGTCTTGATGGTGCGGCAAAGAAAAGAGTCTCCGAATCGCTTGGTTCTTGCTCGTATATTCTACACAGTGTGGGGGTGACATCTAAGCCCTGCATGCGTTGTCCTGTGTAGGAAAAGAGAGGGTGATATTAGTTGGAAAGAGCTCATCAGAACACTCACCATGGTAGAGACGGTAAAATACAGCCAAGGAAGCAATATCTCCATTCATCTGCAAAGCCTCGAGGTTAAAATAAAATAAAATAAAATAACGTTTATTTCAGTAATCTTTCGCATACACTTTGCTGAGACTTCCCAGTGAGTAATCAAAGATACTCGTATTGGGAATGGCTCGCTACTTCCCTTAAAAATACAGTTAGATTACAGAGTTATAGAAAAATAGAAACATAAACATTGAAGTGTGTAGGTATGCGTGTGTATGTGTGTGTGTGTTCGTGTGTGTGTGTGTGTGTGTGTTTGTGTGTGTGTTTGTGTGTGTGTGTGACTATTTAGTTTGTGTGTTTAGGGACTGACTTGAGTAAATAAATATCACTATGTAGGTGTATAAGATGAGGTATAATGTCAGCAGATTCTTATGAAAAGATTTTCAACGTCATCATATGTAAGGGTATCCAAAAATTATGTTATAGATTTTTTGCACGTGTATAGTTGCTTAGGATAGATATTTAGCATTTTGTTTAGCCTATTGTATATAAAACCAGATTGGCATGGTTACTGTCTTCTAGCAAAGTTAGCACGCACTGGGGTTATAGAAGCAACAGTATAATTTCTTCTCTTTTTTTGTGACGATTGAATGAAGGTTAAGGATTTGTGACATCTTAGAGTTAGATTAAGTAGATAAAGCTTTCGGACTGATAGAAGGTTACTGATTTGATATAAGCTGTTCGTAGGAAATCTGTAAGGCTTGGAGTACATTACTTTTATAAGGGTCCTTTGAGCTCTTTCAAGCTCTAGAAAGTTGGCTCCACCCCAGATGGGGATACAGTAAGAGATGACCGATTGAGCAAGGGCCAAGTAAATTTTGTTCAGTAGAGTGCTAGACATGATATACCTTAGAGTCTTGAATACCCACATTAATTTTCTGATTCGACCTATAACAGCTTCTAGCTGTGACTGCCAATTTAGCCTTTGGTCAACGATGATTCCAAGATACTTTGTTTGGTTGACTTTGTTGATCAAGGGACAATCACACAAGGTCTTCTGGGTTTGCACAGCGATGTATCTTGATGCAGAAGTTATTTGATGGTTGCGAAGATGTATAGGGAGAAAAACAGATGTAGTTCGTTTTTTGAATGTTTAAAGTCAGGACATTGTCTCTAAGCCATTTCGATACACACGCTAAACCCCTTGCTGCCATCTCGTGTACGGAACTCCAAGTCTAAAGGTTGTTCGCGAGCTTTACTGTTTCTATGGTTCAAGAAAGACAAAAATTAATCGGTCCAGGCGAGATTCGAACCGGCTATCTTTCCCTTACAGGGAGAATACTTTGACCACTGAGCTACCGAACTTCTATTTTTTTACTCTATTGTACACACACACACACACACAAAATCATTATTTCTCTTTATTAAAATATACATCTTATAAATTATGTTTTTAAATACATAATAATAATAATATATTTATTTGCTTAAGATCTGGTAAATACAAGGTGACAAACAATTTATGAGCATAAGACATTTTGCCATTCCATCATGACATGCAAACATTAAAACATTAAATTAATATAATATTGTGGATTGAATTGTCAAAATAAAACATCAAAATAATCAGTTCAATAAAATTGACACAATTGTTTAAAATATAAATAAAATTATCAATCACAAATTACATAAAAATCATTACATATAAAAATCTATTTAAAAATATAATAAACTGTGCTCCATCGGTATCGGGTACAGGGACCAAGCTACCGGTGGTTAGGGCTCCAGATAAAGGAACTTACGCAGAATGCGCGCCGTATCAAGAAACACAACCTTCTGCATCTGGCCCTTGACCCAACCATCTAACCCGAGCCTCTTTAGGTGTTGGTCGAGGCTCTTTGCTATTAGTCCATCATAAGGCAGAATATGAATGATAAATTTAAGTCATTGACATTTTGTTTTTATCTATTGTAACCTACTGACATTAATATTACTTTTGACATTGATATAATTAATATTGACTTGCATTGTGCTCTATTTTTTACTGTCGCGCTGTTGTCATGTAGATATAATCATTATCACTGAGTAACCTACTTCATTACCTACAAATAAACCTACAATAAGGAATTAATGACCTAATGTTTGCACGCTCCATGGAGCAGAATATGTTATACCTACTAATTTTAAGACAAGATCTTTGTAACCCTATTTGAAGCAAATAAACGTTTGAATTGAATTGAATTGAATTGACTGACACGACTATTGGTACAATAATTACAGAGTCAACATTCCACATGTCGACAATCTCGTGGGCCAAGTCCAAGTACTTAACCTGTTTATCTTTCTCGGCTTCCTCGAGATTCTCGTCATGAGGAATGGTGATATCAACAATCAATTCTCGGCGTTCGGGTCGGTCTATCACCAGAATGTAAGACTTATTGGCTATAACAGTCCTATAAGTGATGATAGATCGATCCCAGAACAATGTGACATGACTGATTTCAAGAACTGGCTCAGAAACATACCTATAGTACGGCATCTCAACTTCCTCAAGGACAACCTTTTGCTCTGAAATACAAATTTCAGAGCAAACATATTCATTTTCATTTTCATGTATTCATATTCATTTATTGGTTCACAAAAGAATAATTACGCCTTTATCCCCGGAGGGTTAGGCAAAGGTAAATTAACACCCACATTTCACCAATCATTGAATTCGGTCCTACGTAATAGGGGGTGAGATTATTGCCGTCTTCCGGGCACTATTGTGCTCGGCACTGACATTGACACTCGAGTCATGCATCTGAGGCTGAGTCTGGGCTGTATATATATGTTTGATGTTTAACAGCCCTATCTTTTAGTCTCCTCTCCGAGGTACGACCAGACCAAATTAAATACCTATATTCATGTATACATGGAGGGGAGGAGGGGCGGCGCCACTGTGCCACTGTTTACATCGAGTCCACAAAAATTGTGCTTTAAAAATAGTAGAAGTGTTCAAATTAAACCAAACTGTGCTAAAAAATATAATATGAGAAGTAATTGTGACACATGATATGAAGAACAGAGATATTAGTGCGTAATATTCAAATTATGATAAACAATAAAAAATAACGACATTCGCTCATACAAAATTGTTCTTGTAAAAACAAGTGAAATAGTGATATAAACGAAATAAACTAATAAACTACAATGAATTGGTGATAATAAGTGACATTAAACGGAATAGACTGTGAATGTAATGTATATAAACAATGAAGTAGTAATGAAAAATGCCAATCATTGCTATTAAGTTCTGTAGAATACCGCCATCTATGCAAACCCAAGTGGACTAACGTGAATACTAAAAGCTATGAAGACAATTCCTTTAACAAAGCATAGACGTCGTCGCTTCTATCAATAATTATTTATGGTTTGTCTGTCCACTTTTCAAACTGCGTGCACTTTATAGTAGTTCACAAATTTGCAATATATCTTAGATGTTATTGTGGTCAAGCTGGTAAACAGAGGACTTGTACTCGAGGGGCACGAGATCGAATCCGATCGTTGCCTCTGAACACTTTTTGTGTTGTGTGAATGTTCGGGACTTGTAGCACTGTATGACTGCATTGTTTGCGAATAAAATACTATCGAACTTGAGGATTATTTAAGTAAGTACAACAGATTGAAAAAACCTAAGCCAATAAAAAGAAAAAAAAAAGTATGGATCAAGTAAATAATGTCACTGTGAGAAGGCGACGAACAAAGTCATCCGAGAGTAGACGTGACTCTTTGGATAGCACTGTGTCGGGTGAATTGCTATCAAAAAGCTTGGATTTGTCGACTTATGTATCAACGAATGTAGAAGAGTTGAAACACGAAATTGATACAGTAAAATCAAATCTCGTAACAACACAAAATGAGCTGGAAAATGTAATAATTGAAAATAATGATTTAAAGAAACTTATCTCACAATTAAATCAAGAAATTAATATTTTGAAACAGTTATGCAACAGTCCAGTAACCTCAGCGAAAAAAAGCACACGAAAGAATCGCCTAAGAAAACGTCGTTTGGCTGACAGCTTCAGAGATAGTCCACTGATATGTTCAGATAATACACATATATCACACTGTAATAACCCATCACCTGAGACAAACAATAACTTGCAATTGGAAAACAACAATCATCCTAAAAAGGATAGCCAGCAAGAAAAAACAGGTGATCAAAAAAAAGGCAAACGAAGGGTGTTCATCTTTGGAGGACAGCAATGTATAGGTCTAGCAAGGCAATTGATAAAATCAAGATATAAAAATCCCTACGAACAGTACAATGTTATATCTTTTATAAAGCCATACGCATCGACCGCGGATGTGTTACTAAGTGCTAAGTTGTACGATATAACAACAAACGATCGTATTATTTTGTCGGTTGGCGAGCATGATTCGAACCCGCATGCCACTATGTGTAGTTTGAATGTATTTGTAGGTCAGATAAAGTGTCCTGTTCTCATTCTTAGAGTATTTAGAAACATTTATTTGAATGAATTCAAGTTGAATAATATGTTGAAATTCACATGTACTCAATTCAAAAATGCTCGGTTTATTCAATGTAGATATTATGATGACCGCTATAGGAGAAATCTATGTAACGAAATTAATTATGTACTAGATCAAATTTATTATAATAATACCTTTTTATTGTTCAAGAAATCAGGGCAATGTAAGCATTTAGGGGCAAACGCAACTTCTACATGCCAGAAAGTTGTTGAATCTTGCAACACTGGTACTGAATATACACAGCACACTGTAGCTACGCGCGACACAGCAACACAAACAACACCTACCTCAATACAAAAAAATGATCAAAACGACACCTTTTTTCGTGACTAATGCTATTGAAAACAATTATTTTAGAATACTACATCAAAATGTCGCCGGACTTTTTAACAAAATACACTATCTGGAAATAAACCTTTTTGAACTTAAAAAGGACAAAAGGGACCCGGAAATTATTTGTTTGTCTGAAACATTTGTTGGGCTGGGTTGTGATGATCTCATTAATGTTGATGGTTATGTATTGGCCGCCTCTTACTGCAGACAAAATCACAAAAAAAGGGGAGGAGTATGTGTGCTGGCTAAACGTGGCCTTAAATACACGGAAATTCAACTAACAAAGAGCCTAGCAATAGACAGCAGTTTTGAATGTTGCGGCATTGATGTCACTGAACGGAATATGATGATTATCTGTATGTATAGAACTCCTGACTCCGATATAAATATTTACTTTACACAACTCAATAGCTTACTACAGAAACTCCTGTACAAATGTGACAAAAAAATTATTTTGGCAGGGGATTTAAATATTAATACACTCAAATTCGAAAAAACCACATTAGAGTTTTTGGATCTGGTAAAGAACTATGACTTGACATTACACATCAAAGACCCAACCAGAAAAAACAACTGTATTGACCATATCATCAGTAACTTCAAAACAGCAACTGGTGAACTTTTGCATTGGGGGTTGTCGGATCACAATACTGCGCAGGTGCTTAACATACCTTTAAAGTGCAAAAATACACCTGGACTGGCATATTACATTACCGTTAGGGACTACAGTAAACCCAATATCTTCAAGTTCCGTGAATGCTTAACAAATCTGTCTTTTCAGGAAATTTACATTGAATCCGATATGAATTCTGCATATAAATACTTTCACGACTTAATCAGATTGTTCTATAACCTATGTTTTCCTAGCATACGAATTAAGAGATGTAATAAGGGCCAATACTCACGGTGGATAACTAAAGGGCTACGGAAAAGTTGTAAACAGAAAAGAAAACTACGTTTTGCATATTACAGTAACACCTCTGTGGAGAACAAAATAATATACAAAAAATACACAAAACTATTAAGACGTTGTATAAATAAATCTATTCAAATGCACAATGACAAACTAATTAGTAACAGTAAGAATATTTGCAAATCTTCATGGAATTTAATAAAAGCAGAATCTGGAAAAAACAGTAAAACTGAACCTATAAAAAACATAATAAATAACGGTGAAATAATATGTAAGTCAAAAGAAATAGCCGACCTTTTTAACGATTATTACATAAACTGTAATATAAACAAGAACAGTTGTGGGACTAAGGTGGAAACAAATTGCAATAGCCTATTCCTAAAGCCGTACGACTGTTATGACATTAATAAAATAGTAATGTCCCTAAAGAACACAAAATCGACGGGCTATGATAACATTACGACTGAAATTTTAAAGGCTAGTACGAATGAACTTGTTCCTGTACTAACTCATTTGGTAAATCTATCTTTTACCACAGATTGTTTCCCAGATCTGTTGAAAATATCCATTGTTAAACCACTATATAAAAAAGGAGACAAATCATCAATTTCAAATTACAGACCTATTACTCTTGTGTCTGTTCTCTCTAAAATATTTGAAACAGCCATGTATAAACGTATCATGGAATTTCTAGCCAAACATAATATTCTTAGGAAGGAACAGTTTGGATTCCAAAAAGGGAAGTCAACTACTGCGGCATGTTTCAACCTCATGGCTCAAGTCATTGATAGTGTAGATGATGGTAACGCTACAACTGTCATATTTTTTGATATGACGAAAGCATTTGATTTTGTTTCACATAAAATATTATTAAATAAGCTGGAAAAATACGGTATTCGCGGAAATGCGCTGTCATGGTTAGAAACATATCTAACAAATAGAAAACAATGTGTTCAAATTAGCTCCCTAAATGACAAAAAAGAATTAGAAGCAACTAATTCGAGTTACAGAGTTAACGGCTCTGGCATACCGCAGGGCAGTGTGCTAGGCCCTCTATTATTTCTATTATACATAAATGACCTTCCCGGGGTCACGGAACATCCATGTACACTATTTGCAGATGACATTTCAATAATAATTAAATCCAAATTAACTGACAATTACTTAAATGACACTGACCTTAATAAATATGACATTACTAATTGTGACATTAATAAGCATGACATAAATAAATATAACTATGACATCAATAAATCAATAGAATGCGTTATAAAATGGCTGGATGAAAATAGTCTTAATGTTAACCTAACAAAAACTAAATATATACAATTTAGCACATATGGACGTAAACACTTAAACCTTAATATTATGTACAAAGCTATTAAAATCGAGGAAGTAGACCACACTAAATTTTTAGGTATTATTCTGGATAAACATATTAATTGGAAAGCCCACATAAATAACATATGTAGCAAAATAAACAAGTTTGTATATGTCTTGGCGAAGTTAAGTAGAATAACGTCGCAAATGACGGTTCTTAGCGCGTACCATGGTTATGTGGCCGCAGTTCTAAATTATGGCTTGATTCTTTGGGGGAACTCAACTGACATAAATAAGGCATTCATTGTTCAAAAAAAATGTATCAGAGCGATTTGCGGTGTGGCCCCCTGGATATCTTGCAGACCTCTATTTCAATCACTTAAACTGTTAACCTTGCCCAGTATGTTTATATTTGAATGTGCAAAATTTGTCAGACTGAATAAGCACATCTTTACAACAGCAAAGGAGATGTACCCCAGAAACACACGCGACCCAGACAGAATAGTTTTATCTAAGGTACCAAAAACAGTTGTATATAAAAAGAATTGCCTGTCTATGTGTGGATATATTTATAATTGTGTACCTAGTGAAATCAAAGCTTTACCGTACAATAAATTTATAAAAACGTTAAAAGACTGGTTGCTAAACAAATGTTTTTATTCTGTTACAGAGTTTTTATCCATAACCAGTAAAGAGTATAGATAAAATGTGATTAGGTGGTTTAAAATGTATAAGCTTCCTTTTGACTTCGTATCATTTTGTACGCCAAAGTGTATAGATAATAAGGAAAATTTGCATGCCCAATTTAGGCAGAACATGATGTACCTAGTCATAAGACACAATTTGTAACATCCTTATCACAATGTTCTAGCAAATAAAGATCTATTCTATTCTATTCTATTCTATTCTATTCTACAAATATTTGCACTTAGCGGGGATCGAACCCTGCGTAGCAGCTACGTGCACTACCGCCACGCCACTAAATATAATACATTTTTTTAATTAAAAAGTATATTAGAACCAAAATTACTAATATTCCCTCTAACCCCTCCAACTAAGCTAAATTGCTTGTGTTAGGAGTGGGTTCACATCAGTAATGTAATGGCCAGGATCGGACCCGGGTCCTCTCGACTCCTCAACCACTAAGCTACCGTCACTTCATATAGTCTTATAAATTAAGTCTACGTGCCTCTTGAAGTCACAATACTCGTTATAAGAGAAATAATAAAGATATGTAATACATTTGTATGGTCAACAAAAAAAGATTAAAAAAATGTCTTTTTTAACCCCCGACGCAAAAACGACGGAGAGCTATAAGTTCTAGAATCTGGGCTGTATGTATATATCTGTCTGATGTTAAACAGCCTTATCCCTTAGTCGCGTTGTACGACACCGCATGGGAAGAGATAGGGTGGTCCAAATTCTACTCTGCCGAGAGCCACGCGGCATTTTACGTACCCTATGACACTTGGGAGATAAATACCTTTTATTTGAGATACCATTCATCGAAATCCGTCCAGCCTTTAGACCTGTAGAGGCGAACAAAGATAACTACATACAAACATACGCACGTAACACATTACCCTCGCTGGCGCAGCCGGGTAAAAATAGTAATGAATGCTTATGAATAATGAAGTGCGCGCTAATTGGATCCCGGATTTCACTCTTGTAATATTTCCAACATCGATTTATTTGCAATGGAAATTAAACGGTGGATTTTTACAAGCATAAGCCAATTAGTCGGACCTGCAGAAGGCGATTATATGCACTTATTTGTACCCAACTACGTACAGCGGAACTATAAGTAATATTTTTTTTATTTATTTATATGTAGGTACATATATTTATATGTACAAGGTAGGTACCTTTCTTCCTTTCCTCCTAAAGATGAAGGGTTTGTATAGTTTTTTTAGTTTTTTTACCACTCAGGTGGCAGACAAGCACACGGCCCACCTGATGGGAAGTGGTTACCGTGGCCTATGGACTTGTGCAACATCAGGGGCGTCACACTCGCGCTGGTAACCCTGAAGAAACCTCCTAATGCCCCTTTTGAAGAACCCCATATTGTAGGCGCATGGGGAAACCGTAGTAGGGCAGTTAATTTATTTTTATACCACTTAGGTGGCAGACTAGCACACGGCCCACCTGATGGGAAGTGGTTAACGTGGCCTATGGACGTATGTAACACCAGGGGTGCTACACCAGCGCTGCCGACCATGAAGAAACCTTCTGATGCCCCTCTTGAAGAGCCCCATATTGCAGGTGCTTGGGAAAACCGCAGCAGGGAGGTCATTCCACAGCTTGAGTGTGCGTGGGATGAAGTTTCTTTCATACCGCACAGTGCGCACCGTCTCAGTTCGCAATGTGTGAGGATGACTTCCCTGCCTATGGCGAGAGGTGCGATGATAGATTGTAGCTGTGGGCATCATGTCAAACAATTCATCTGAGCCAAACCATTGTATAGGCGGTAGAACACACATAGCGACGCAAAGTCCCTCCTAAGGCTAAGAGGTTCCACACTACCTGTGAGTATAGGATTGTCAACCAGCCTCAACGCCCGTCTTTGCACCGAGTCGAAGGGGTCAAGCTGGTATACAGGTGCTCCAGCAAAAAGGTGTTACTAAACTTTTTCGGCTGACCTTACTCAACATTGATAACATCTTTCCACTATATTAAATATATCTCAATCCACTCCTGTTCCTTACTATCCCAATATAAAACTATTCAAATATAGCGAGCTTTTACTATAGGGAGAAAGAGAGCGAAAGTTTAGTGCCCGAATTTACTGGTAAAAAAGAGACAGCTATATTAACTTTGTTAATTAACTTGTTATTAGTTTTTTTTTATATACATTTTTTGTGATTGTTTTGTTAGACTTGTTAGAGTGGTTAATTTTTTTACCCGACTGCGCCAGCGAGAGTAATGTTTTACGCACTCCATTGAAAACGTATATAACATTTATGTTCTATTATTTTAATTTATTTTATTTTCTTCAATAGTTTGCATTTAATAATTTATTATAGAATTCTAGTCCACCAGACATCTAATTAGACTAGTTTATTACTCATGTATATTTATATATATTTATATAATATTGTATTTATGTTATATATGTAGGTATATTAATCAGATATGTAAGTGTATGTAATTAATCTATAGTATCACCTACATGCTATCGAACAATCAAATCGATTTATCTTATTGACCCTAACTTATCTCTCATTAATATGCGCTTACCACATACTAGCTCTGCACCACCCAATGGTAGACTGGTAGAGAATGCCTACGGCATTAAGTCCGCCAATGTACATCGCGCATAAAGAAAAAATAAATAAAATAAATAAATAAATATTTGAGGGTTCCGTACCTCATAAGGAATAAACACGGATCCCTAATAGAATCACTTCGTTGTTCAAGGAAGTGGAAACGGATCCAGTTGCAATTCATATCATTTACTCAAGTCTGAAATCTCTTACAGCTGTGAGAAAATAAAACTACTAGGTCAACACGTCAAAAAAAAAATTGCCATTTATGTAACTTAAGTTCGTCCCACAATTATTTTTATTGTACGGAACCCTCAGTGCGCAAAACCGATTCGCACTTGAATTGCTTTTTATACTGTACCTAATTATATTTACGACACTAAACGTATAAACAAAATCGAAAAACATACAAACATTTAAGTTTTCACAAAAACTTGCAAAATAAAGAAAAGTCGTGAAAATAAAAGTCTTTTCATACAAGTGTCATCTTGTATGAAAAGGCTTTTATTTTCTCGACTTTATAGCCCCTCATTTTCACCTTAACATAGAACATGTATTTGACAAGGTTATCCGACAGAGAACTAAAGTTACCGACATAAGTCACAGAATAAGCAAACTGAAGTGGCAGTGGGCTGGCCACGTTTGCCGAAGGACCGATGGCCGTTGGAGCAAACGAGTCCTAGAGTGGAGACCGCGAGAAGGTAAACGGAAGGTAGGACGCCCCCTAGCCAGATGGACAGATAACCTGAAAAAGGTGGCTGGGACAGACTGGATGCGGAAGGCAGAGGAGACATTGGGAGAAATTTATATCCAACAATTGACTACCTACGGTGGGCTTATTAATTGATTGATTGATTGTATTTGACAAGTTGCAATATGTCACAGGCTATAGTGTGAACGTAAATGTGTTTTATACTTGTTTACATTTTGTTGGTAAAATATACTATGTGAACGAAAAAGTATTTGAGACAGTCTCAATACATGTATTACACAAGTATTGTGTTTTGACTAGTCTTCTATAAGTCTTCAACAAGTTTTATATCAAACAAGTTTACAACTGGTTCATTGGTGAAAACGAGGGGTTAAAGTTCACTCTGAAACAGTAAGAAGACATCATATTTCATTCAAATCATTCCGTTCATTCTTCAAGCTGTCAAAAGTCGTGATCGAATGATGTTCAAACATGGCGATTTGTTTCAAAATTTATTTTAATTGAATGACAGCGTTTAAGATTTGTTAAGTATTGATCTCTGATTATAAGTTTGTCAGTATATATAAGCGTCGGTAGATTAGGGGTAAAGGAGTCGGCCTTACGATCGAAAGGTCTCGGGTTCGTGAACCCAATCCTAAAACAAGCAATTTAGCTTAGCTGGTTTCGGTTCTAAGATTCTTAGAAACAAAAAACAAATTGTATATCAAATCGATTAAGATAGGGAATGGCGAATCATCACCCCCCCCCCCCCCCCACTTTCTTACGTGAGAAAAATCCTAACTGATAGGATAGTGGGTGGTGACCCACCGCGGCCGGTGGGAGAGGTTATGTCGAACTCGAACCGACTTACACGGCGCCTGTGAGTTGTTTATGGTTGCCGAAGGTTGGTGGGTCGTTTTTGCTCGCACCCCTGCCGACCCAGGTCATCGCTCTCGATTTGGCCCTCCTCCGAATCAGTCCCTAGAGGTCGTATTTCTTTAGTTTTCAATTTTTTTATGGAAATCTGCCGGATTAGTTGACATTTATGATCACTGTTCCACTCTCTTATGTAGTAGCGTGATGATATATAGCCTAAAACCTTGGTCGATAAACAGACTATTCAACGCAAAAAGAATTTTTCAATTTGAACTAGTAGTTCCTGAGATTAACGCGTTAAAACAAACAAACAAACTCTTTAGCTTTATAATATTAATATAGATATATACATACATATAATCACGCTTTTATCGCCGGAGTGTATGAACACCCATATTTAACCAATCATTGAATTCGGTCCCACGTAATAGGGGGTGAGTCTATTGCCATCTTCCGGGCACTATGTTGACTCGAGCCATGCATCTGAGGCTGAGTCTGGGCTGTATATATCTGTCTGATGTTAAACAGCCCTATCCCTCAGTCGCCTTGTACGACACCGCATGGGAAGAGATGGAGTGGTCCAAATTCTACTCTGCTGGGAACCACGCGGCTTTGCTTAGCTAATTTATATGTATTTTAAATTGAGTATACCTTTTCATTTTTTATACTTTATTTATTTAGGAGCCTTTTGACCTAAATAGACACCAAACTTCGTACCCGAAGCTTACAAAAATCACATTTGTTATTTTTTCTGTTCCGAATCAATTCATATAATAAAAATATAAGTATTGGAAATCATTTCATACAGTATCGAAATAAAAAATGTAAAAATTTATTTATACTGTATTTTACAGAGGTTCAGATTCAAATAAGATAAAAAAAATAGAATGGTCGCCGGTTAAAGAAAGAAAGAAAGAAAGAAAAAAGGTTTATTGAGACACAGCATACAGTACAAAAAATAAAAATAAAAACAGAATGCAAAAAGAGAAAATAAAATAAAATACAATATAATTTTTATATACTGTGGCTGGTTCTACATCCGTCTTAAGCGTTCACTAGACTCATAGTAAGCATAGCTTAATAAAAACATCTATCATCACTGATAGGACTGGTGTTGGCTACCCAACAAGCCTGACATTGTGGTGATAGAAAGATCCGGAGTTCTCTCACTCAGCACGTTGCTCGCAGTGATGGTGCAGAACGCGAGTGCGGAGGTTCCCGCCGACTCCTACTGTGACCAAATGCTCGAGGAGGAGGCGGGGTACGGGGCCGGAGGAGACTTAGATCCCTACCGTCCCGCATAGCCTGCAATGCGCGTAGGCGACTCTGGCATCAGACGTCATTAAATGACCTCCATCCTCCTTGAGCGTAGGCCTGGGGGTGACAGGTGGAGCCGCCTGTCACTCTAGCAGAGGCAGGACGGCGGTGCGATTAGTGCCTCTCCGCCTTTGTCTGGGAAAAGATGGGGATACCGTTATCCCACACCCGATGGGGCCTTCTATAGCCTCGGGTCAGTCGGGGTGCGCGAGGGATATGCCAGATGCTACCTCTGATCGGCAACAGATAGCTCAAGACGGCCGTGTGGTATTAGTCGGTTCGAGCCCGACATAACCGCCCCGCTGGCTACAGCGGGAGGTATCCAGGTCGATTTCCGTACGTTAAAAAAAAATCCGAGCGCCGAGCATTGATTGTTGATATCACCATTCCTCATGACGAGAATCTCGTGAAAGCTGAGAAAGATAAACAGGTTAAGTACTTGGACTTGGCCCACGAGATTGTCGACATGTGGAATGTTGACTCAGCAATCATTGTACCGATAGTCGTGTCAGTCAATGGACTAACAGCAAAGAGCCTCGACCAACACCTAAAGAGAGAATTTGTGCTGTCAGTGGGAGGCTTGTCCTGCTTTGTCCTCTACACTGACGGCACAGAAACTCTGTGCTTACAGGGTCGGCAGCGCGAGTGTGGCTCCTCTGGTGTTACACACGTCCATAGGCCACGGTAAACACTCTCCATCAGGTGGGCCGTGCGCTTGTCTGCCACCTAAGTGGTATAAAAAACAAAGAGGCTTTACCTGGAGCCCTTACCACCGGTAGCTTGGTACCTTGTGCCAGTGGAGCACTATTTTTTATATTTTTAAATAGATGTTTTTTATATGTATTTAAAAGTAGTAAATACACATATAATGTATAAGTAGTTTATTGCAAAAAAACCGCGGTAGCCTAGTGGTATGGGTAATGGACTGATGAGACGAGGTCTCGGGTTCGATCCCAGGTTTTACCATGTCACACACCAATGACTTTTCGATGCTTTTCGAAGTTATGTGTGTATTTATCGCAGGTTTATAAGTGCCCGGTTAATGGCAATAGGCTCGCCACCTATTACATTGGGACGTAAAAATAAACTAGCGAAATGTAGGTGCTAGCACCTCTGCCTTCCCCTTCGGGGATATAGGCGTGAGTTAATGTTATTATTTACTGCAAATAATTATAAGCGTCTTTATTGTACACCAGTAACATATTACATTACAGTAAGAGATATAAAATTTTGTGGTACGTACAGATGGCGGCCTTATCGCTCTGCGGCAATTTCTAACAGGCAACCATAGGATGGAGAGAGAAAAAGATGAAAGATCCATACACCAAAATCCCCCTACAAATTGTATGATATATTTGCAGATGCCAAGAGATGTTGCGTACTTGGCTGTATTTTACCGTCTGTACCATGGTGAATGTTCTGATGAGCTCTTCCAATTAGTCCCAACCTCCCCTTTCTTACACAGGACAACACGTCAGGACTTAGAATATCCGATAAAGAAGCAAGCGGTTCGGAGACTCTTTCCTCTGTCGCACCATTAAGGTCTGGAATTCATTACCAGCTCACGTGTTTCCTTCTTCCTACAGTCCCGTGTCCTTTAAGCGGGGCGTGAAAAAGCATATTATGAAGCCGTCAAGCTGAGTGTCACCATCGTAACATGGTATATGTAGGTAATGGTGACCCTCTTTTCTGAGACTTTGCTTTCAGCTTACCATCAGGTAAGGTGAAGTCTAATTGACGTGTCCTATATAAAAAAAAATTAAATGAAATGAAAAAGACATACAAATGTACGAGTATATGCGAAGTTAAAATATACTTAATAGCATTGATGCTTACGTTTCTGCTCGGCTCTCCGCGGATAACGCACCCGCAATGGTTCTCAAACTTTTTCTTTCAATGAAAATATGGAGCGGAAAGTGGTTTCATATGAAAGATTTAACGACAGTAGGGAAAGCTCTTGAAGTGGGTAAGGATAGAAGCAAATGGTAAAACGTTGTCTGTGCCTGTTAGGTAGGTAGGACATGGCGGTATTTCCGTCCAATTGAGCAGTCCGAATGGGGAAGTAACTCCGCTTTACAGAACATCGCGGCCATAATAACTTTGTGTTGTGTTCGTAGCAGTGAGTAGGGTAGTCAGAGCTTACTGGAAAGTCTGTGCTGTCAGTGGGAAGACTAAGGGCTTTGTCTTTTACACTGACAGAAGCTCTGTGCTTACAGGGTCGGCAGCGCGACTCCTCTGGTGTTACACACGTCCGTTGACAATGGTAACCATTTTCCATCAGGTGGGTCGTGTGCTTTTCTGCCACCTAAGTGGTATGAAAAAAAGGTTTTTTATATAATGCCCAAAATCCCAGTTTGTCGAACTCTTACGTACAGATGTTGCGTCTTTGGCAGAATTCTGCCGTCTGTACCATGTTGAATATTCTGATGAGCTATTCTAATTCTACCCTATCCTTTACTACACAGGACAACACGTGTAGGGCTTATATGTCACCTGACATACCGCCGTGTCCTACCTACCGTCTTCTTATCACGATTCTAGGGAAAAGGTAAAGGCCATCAAGCTGAGTACTACTAATGCTCAAGTGCCTGCTCGATGAAGTCAATTTTCAGACTGTTATCCCGGTACCTTGGTCCTGTTAGCATCTAAAGCTGGCACTTTAGAGCCCGAGGAACGCTCTTTTGGTATGGCTCCACTTTTGCGGGAACTACTACAACTGCTGTATGGCCTCCCACATACGAAAGGAAAATATGTGCCAGGCCTTGGTTAATTATTAGGTGTACCAGCATACAGATAAAGTTAACTTCACCTCAATTGTATTGGTGGCCTTATGGTGGCACTTTACATGGCTACTGAGCGTTTGTTGTATTTGGCAAAATATTTGACGTATATTTAAAAATACAAATATAGACAAAGTTACAAATACCAATTTCTTCACAAAAAGTATTTACTTCAAATTAAAACATGAATTGTTGTCACATGTTAAATTGAATTGTCACATTTTGTCTCCTGTTAAAAGGTACATACTACGCCGTACAGAATTTAAAAAAAAACTAAGTAACTTGTTATTTATATTATTATGTATTTGGCATTGGCTATATTTATCAAATTTTAATAGGCAATGAAGTCAATGCTTTGTCAAATACACTCATATGGCGATTGTTTGTCAAATATGCCATGACATTCGGTTTTTTTGAAGTTATACCTTTGGCGCGTTTGGCAATTTTTTCTTCTGGTAATTCCGATGTTTCCGCCACGACTAAGCCCGGAATTTAATTCAAAGTTTCATCTTGGGGGAATGTGACTTAATCTAACCTCGGATCAACAATTCTTCGTAGGAAATTCCTGTTCTTTTCACTTTTATCAGCACTTCCAGGGTGTCACTCTTTTTTTTTCTGATACTAACACACTACATATAGGATGCAGTGAGTTTCACATTATTTAAAAGCAATTAAACACTTTGACAACCACCGTAAAAAAATAACTAATAAAAAATATTTAATTTGTCGAACATTTTGAGAAACATTGTTAGTCGAAGCCAAATTTCGCTTTAGCAGGAGCACCCTACGAGTGCGAAAGGGATGAAAGATAGCTAAGTGGGAACGAGAAAACGGTATACCCGCGAGCTACGCCCAATCAATGCATATAGGCTCTCATTCTGCAGGCTAGTGTACCGCGAGCAGTCTTAACCGACGGTACCGTGTTGCCTTTCAAACAATAAAATAATAAAATAAATGCAAAAATTCTAATAAAATTTATCAATTTCAATTCAATATTTCTTAAATATTCATGCAAAAATATTAAATATGTATATTTTCGACGTTTAAATGCAAAAAAGCGACATTGAAATATCGCGGATGACAAAAGAGCGCGTTGGATTGTGGCTTTATTTTTTAAATTGCGTGTAAAAAGGCAATGGTATACGTTTAAAACAGGCTAGTGGTTATTAAAAAATTGATTTACTATGTGGGGGATGGGATTTCCCTTGGACATTTCGGGTTAAAGGACTTTCCTTTGTTCTATATGCACTGGGCGCAATAAGGTAACAAGTACTATCAATTTCAGCAAAGCAAACGCCATCTTGGATTTGCGCTTTTGTTTTTTTTTTTCAGGACATCGCAAAAGGATTCCAATTTTGAATCCTGTTTTAGTTTCATTTGGATGTTTTTGATTTATGTTTGAATAAATTTATATGATTATTGATTTATATTTTTTTTTGTTTTATTTTTGTTTGGTTATACGTGTTGTTTTATTTGCATGACATTTTTATTTATTTTGCTTACCGCTTTTTTGCTTCTTGTCTTAGTATAAAATATTTGTATTTTTACTTGTTAATGTATTGAATTTTATTGATGTTTGCGGCAACATATTCAACAATGGTTAACATTTTTTAAACCGTAACATTATTTTAAAAAATATCATGTTAAACTATCATAAATATCAAACAATTACAATTCAAATTTTATCGGAACATGAAAGAAATTCTCAATAGCTTTTTAATGCATTTCTATTGTCTTACTTCATTGTCATATAGTAGCGCTATCCCTCGTCTTTGTCCGCAATATCAAACTTCATTTTACAAATGTAATAACGAAATAAAACTATTTTCCTCGTGTATTATAAGAGAGATTAGTTTCCCTAGAGACCTGACCACCGGTAGCTTCACCCTGCTATACCGGCGGGTACTCTATTTTTATACATGTATATACTCAACCATCTCTCCCCTCAGGGTAGACAGAGAGGTCCGATATTTGCTGCTATATTTACACTCATGGGCTTCGTCTAGTAGCTTAGCGTTTGATGCAAGCCCGCCGGTACAGGGAGTTATTGAATAATTTTAGGGATGATATTGTTGAAAATTGTATTGTTTTGTTTGAAAAAAATATATACTGATATTAATATTCACACTTATTAATTCCCGAAGATGTAGATAGAGATATATTAACACCCATAATTAGTCAACTATGATTTTTGGCGGACAAAAACTATCCAGTTTTCAATCTTCAGTGAGTCCACCTTATATATATTTAATTATCACTGGAGAGTTTTTGAGCTGTCAGTGGGAAGACCAAAGGCTTGTCCTGATTGTGTCTTCTGCACTGACGGTACATAAACTCTTTGTTCTTACAGGCTCAGCAGTACGGGTGTGACTCACCCGAATTTGCATACGTTCAAAGCTCACGGTAACCACTTTCTATTAGATAGTCCGTATGCTCCTCCTTCTGCGAGCAAGTAATGCTCGTGAAGGAGGAGGCGGGGCGGGAGCGGCAGCGGGAGCGACAAAGGATCGCAAGCCAAGCTGCCCGCGTACGAAGGCAACTCGGGCGTCGGAGGTCGATGAACGACCTCCGCCCCCCATGAACGCCGGCCTGGGGGTGACAGGTGGAGCCGCCTGCAGGCCTCGTTTCCGGGGTCGAGTTGGGGACTCTGTAGTCCCCACACCCGAGACGAGGGCCAGATCGTGAGAGATGGCCCTGGGTCGGCCGGGGTGCGAGGGATATGCCTGTCAACCTCACCTTCGGCAACCAAAACGACCCACAGGCGGCGTGCGTTTTAGTCGGTTCGAGTCCGACATAACCTCCTCCACCGGCTCCGGTGGGGATATTGGGCACGTAAAAAAAAAAAAAAAAAAGTACGCCGTGTGCTTATCTACCACCTGAATTGTATAAAAAAATTATGATAATTATTCTTATCAAGGGAATTAGGTCACTATTTATGAGTCTAGACCTTTAGCCTTCAGAATTATTGTATGATATGACATCATACTTTGACGATGGTTGCCCAGGGACGAAACTGAATGCTTTTACACATTTTTTTGATGGAAATGAATGAAACGGGAATACCGTTATGTCTTACAATGGTATTCCCTCCCCAATTGAGCAGTTATTTACTGCCACCATTACAGCCACAAATAATGTTACAATAGTTTCCCTCAGCTTAACGGCCTCATCAGATAATTTTACCCACATTTCGCCAGTTTATGTTTAGGTCCCAATTTAATAGGTGGCGAGCCTATTGCCATTAAACGGGCACTTATAAACCTGCGATAAATAAACACATAACTTTGAAAAGCATCGAATCGTCATTGGTGTGTGCCATGGTAAAACCTAGGATCGAACCCGATACCTCGTCTCAGCAGTTCATTACCCATACCACTAGGCTCTAAAGGATACGTCAATATGAATTCTCCTCGCCTCGATGGTGAGCTGAAGGCAAAGTCTCAGAAAAGAGGGTTACCATAACTTACATATGCAATGTTACAATGGTGGCACTCAGCTTGACGGCCTCATCATATGCTTTTTCACGTTCCGCTTAAAGGACCCGGGACTGTAGGAAAAAGAACAAACTATTTTGAAATAGTAAAATAGGCGTGTCTGCACAATGAAGCCATTTAAAAATGTACTTATAATGCTACAATAACGATTATGAATCCAAAATTTATATTATATTATACATTTTTAGAATTCTGTCTTTGTCTTTTTCTTTAGGAATCACTGAACGGATTTAGAAACATTCTTATTTTTTAGTCAGATTTTTTTTATACCACTTAGGTGGCAAATAAGTATGTAGTCCACCTGATGATGGTTACCGTGGCCTATGGACGTGTGCAAAACCAAAGGAGTCACACTCGCACTGCCAACCCTGTAACCATAGAGAGTTTCTGTGCCGTCAGTGTAAAAGACAAAGCAGGACAAGCTTTTGGTCTTCCCACTGACAGTAAAGAATCTCTCCAATGAGCTCTGGCTACTTACCGCTGGGAACACAACTCGAATTTATTATGGCCGCGGTATTAAACTTAGAAGAAATAAATTCCGCGAACATCAGCTAGTTCACTAAACAAGTAAATAAAATTCTACACTTGCTGTTTGACAAACGAAGCCCTGACACCTGTTCTGTCAGGATTGGCATGTTAGACGGCAGTCGCTCCTTTAACAGCCATATAAATCATAGACTTTTTTTTTATCATGCACAAAATTCCCATGGCTACCCCCGAGGTTATGTCAGACTTGACGATTAAATCGTGAGATTAACGAAGCCATATCCCTCACACCCCAGCCGACCCAAGGCCATCTCTTCCGAGCTAGCCCTCTACGGGTGTAGGGACCACAGAGTCCCCATCTAGCCCCGGGTATGGGGAGGCACGAAGCGCGCGCCGCCACCCCGGCCTGCTTCTGCTAGGGCGATAGGTGGCTCCACCCGTCACTCTCATGTAGATCATATACCTAGTAATAGAGCAAACCTTACTTACCTTCAGAATTTCAACTGTCCGGCTGTCACAGTTCTTGAGATACAGACAGACTGACAGCGAAATATTAGTATAAAGATACTGTGTAAGATGCCGCAGTAGAATAGAATTAGGGCCACCCCATCTCTTCCCATGCGGTGTCGTACAAGGCGACTAAGGGCTGTCTCAGTGCTGTTTAACATCAGACAGATATATTATACAGCCCAGACTCAGCCTTAGATGCATGGCTCGAGTCAACAATAGTGCTCGGAATACGGCAAAAGGCTCACCTGCTATTACGTGAGACCGAATACAATTATTGGTGAAATGTGGGTATTGATTCACCTCTGTCTAACCCTCCAAGGATGAAGGCGTGATTATATGTATGTATGTACTATGTAAGGAATCTTTTGTGTAAGGAAACCACAACATTTCAACATTTTGTTTTCTAAACAAAAAATATGGTATTTTTCTACAAAAAATCGTACAAAAAAAGTTAATTAATTTACTAACAATTCAACAATTTTTTAATCTCCGTATTTTAATGATAACATCTTGTGAAAGATAATGGAAGCAGAAATTATCTTTTATTAACTAATTATCTTTTAAAAAGATGTTCTAGATAAAACGTTTTTGTGAATTTCAAATTATTTGAGCTGACTTCGAATGTGGCAGATGTTTTCGTTCGTCGGATTTTTTTTGTACAGGTCTTACAGATGAAACGTTTTTATTTATTTAAAATTAAGTTTGAACCGATATTGAAAAAGATGTGTAATTTTTCTAATTTTTTTAACAAAGACGCCTGAATTTTTTAAGTGCAAAAAATCTATGACGTTATGTCGGACTCAAACCGACTAAAACGCATGACGTCTAGAGGTCGTTGTTAGTTGTCGGAGGTGAGGTTGACAGGCATATCACATCAGCTGACCTAGGACCACCTCTCTCGATCTAGCCCTCTTCGGGTGTGGGAACAACGGAGTCCTCCACTGATTCCCGGAAACGGGTCATCTGGCAGGGTTACAGGCAGTTCCACCCATCACCCCCAGGCCTGGGAACATAGATACCTTATGTAATATTGCTAAGCAGTATGATATGCACGATTTATATTATTTTTGAACCGACTCCGAGAAAAGCAAAGGTTTTCACTTTGTAAGATGATTTGACAAGATCTTACTGATCAATATCTTTTTTTTTCATAAATTTTAAAATTGATCCGTCTTTTAATTTCTTCGACCAATATGCAATTTCGTAGCACTGCTACGAGACTACGCTATAGCTACACAAAGTATCGTAGCAACGTCGTAGACTCTCGTAACAATTATGAATTTCGCTGGACCTATACGAAAATATTAACGAACGTCAGTAGTGGAAGCTCGTGACGTGTGTAAAGATGATTACACAATGAAACAGGTTGCCGGTTTAGACGAGTCGGCTTCGATGCGGTGCGAGTTTAAACTGGTCTTAACCTCTTAGCCTTAGGAGGGATTTTGCCTCACTGTGTGTGTTCTACCGCCTATACAATGGTTTGTGCTCAGATAAATTGTTTTACATGATGCCCGTAGCTACATTTTTCTATCATCGCACCTCTCGCCATAGGTATAGAATCCATCCTCACACATTGCGACCTGCGACGGTGCGCACTGTGCGGTATGAAAGAAACTTCATCCCACGCACACTCAAGCTGTGGAATGACCTCCCTGCTGCGGTTTTCCCAAACGCCTACAATATGGGGTTCTTCAAGAGGGGCATCAGAAGGTTTCTTCAATGGTCGGCAGCGCGAGTGTGACACCCCTGGTGTTGCATACGTCCATAGGCCACGGTAACCGCTTCCCATCAGGTGGGCCGTGTGCTTGTCAGCCAACTAAGTGGTATAAAAAAAACCGGTTATTGCGCACACGGAGTAGGGTATATATAAATGAGTTTGTATGATGAATAGTTTTTATATCTAATATATAAAATTCTTGTGTCACAGTTTTAGTGTTGATACTCTTCCGAAACGGCTTGAGCAATTTTGATGAAATTTTATATGTATATTCAGAAGGTATGAGAATAGGTTTATAACTATTTTTTAAGTGTTAAGGGTGGTTCACCCCAAAATTATTATTTTTTTTTTTTTATGGTATGGAATTGAAAAATAAATTTACTCCTAAATTTTTACCCTCCTACCACCGTCCCCTATGTTTTGTTAGCATTTTATTTTTTTGTTTTCAACCCCGGTCGATAGCTGATCAAGAAATAATTCTTATGACAAAATTCAATTCATTACCAGCTCACGTGTGTCCTTCTTCCTACAGTCACGGGTCCTTTAAGCGGGGCGTGAAAAAGCATATGATGAGGCCGTCAAGCTGAGTGTCACTATTGTCACACGGTATGTGTAAGTAATGGTGACCCTCTTTTTTGGGACTTTGCCTTCAGCTTACCATCAGGCAAGGCGAAGTCTAATTGACGTGTCCTATATAAAAAAAAAACAGCGTTTGCCGAGTCAGCTAGTATTTATATAATGTATATATATGTCTTATTGACTTCCTTTCTAGTTGAAATATAAATAATGTACTAGCTGACCCACCCCAGCTTCGCCCGGGGTATATTTTGAAGCTTCATGTCCCTTTGAGCCCGTATGTTTTAGTCTTCAAAATATGTATGAAAAATAGCCGGATTTGTTAACATTTATTATCAATGCTCCGCTTTCTTAAGTAGTAGAGTGATGGTATATAGCCTAAAACCTTCCTCGATAAATGGACTACCCAATACTGAAAGAATCATTCAAATCGGACCAGTAGTTCCAGAGATTAGCGCGTTCAAACAAACAAACAAACAAACTCTGCAGCTTCATAATATTAGTATGTATATATAAGTGTCGGTAGCTTATTGGTTAAGATGTCGACCTCACGACTGAGAGGTTCCGGGTTTTAATCCTGGACACTCCTAACACAAGCAATTTAGTTTAGTTGGAGGGGTTAGAGGGAATATTAGTAATTTCGTTAACGTCATATTATCGGAACGATCCAAGGCCCCCCCGACAATGACAACCCTTGCATCAAAATATGTATTATTATGTATTAATATGTATTAATATGTATCAATATGTATTAATATGTATTAATATGTCTTAATATGTATTAATATGTCTTAATATGTATTAATAAATAATAATAATAAATAATATTCCACAACATTCTACACAACGCTATCTAGACCCATGGTAAGCATAGCTTAACTAGCTTGTGTTATGGGATCTAGAATGCGGATAAACATACTTAGATACTTTTTTTTTTTTGTAAAAACACCCAGACCAATGCAAATAAACATATTCATGCATATAAATATTTGCACTGAGCGGGAATCGAACCCGCTCCCCCTGCATAGCAGTCGAATGCTCTACCGCCACGCCACAGAGGTAGTCGTGTATTAATATGTATTAATATGTATTAATATGTATTAATATGTATTAATATGTATTAATATGTATTAATATGTATTAATATGTATTAATATGTATTAATATGTATTAATATGTATTAATATATATTAATATGTATTAATATGTATTAATATGTTCTAATTTGCTTTAAAAAAAAATGTGCGGCCTCAGTGGCGCAGCGGAAAAACGTTCGACTACCACCCACGGGTTCGATTCCCGCTCAGTGCAAATATTTGTATGCATGAATATTTGTATTTGCATAAGTCGGGTGTTTCTATTTATAATATGTATGTATTTACAATAAAAAAAAGTATCTAAGTATGTTTTATCCGTATTTTAGATTCCATAACACAAGCTAGTTAAACTATGCTTACCATGGGTCTAGATAGCGTTGTGTAGAATGTTGTAGAATATTTATTTATTTATTATTATTATAAAGCTGCAGTGTGTTTGTTTGGATGTACGCGCTAGTCTCAGTACAAGAACAATAAATTAATATTGATCGATTTGAATATTTAGCATACTTTTTTTTCTTTTTAACGTACGCTAAATCCCCACGGATACCTCCCCATCGGAGCCGGTGGAGGAGGTTATGTCGGACTCGAACCGACTGAAACGCACGCCGCCTGTGGGTCGCTTTGGTTGCCGAAGGTGAGGTTGACAGGCATATCCCTCGCACCCCGGTCGACCCAGGGCTATCTCTCACGATCTGGTCCTCTCCTCGAGTGTGTGGGGACTACAGAGTCCCCAACTCGTCCCCGGGAGTTACATGTACTACGTGCTAGAGAAGCTATTCCAAACAAAAGACAGGACGCAATTTTTTTGTCAAAAAATATTGGTCAGGTGGTTTTAAAACAAAATCTTTAATATTCATCTAATTTCGCTGCCGACCGTACAGCGCGGTCATCATGTAAATTCGTCCCCAGTCCTGTGTACCGCAGTTGTAATTATCTCCCGCGGTATTGATTGGCGCAGTGCTCAGCTGTCAGTGTTTATATCTCGCGCCAGTTTGCTCTGCTAAACTGTATTCAACTAAATATCAGATCCGACTTCCCCCGGGAATACATTGCATTTCTAACTTAAATCATCTTAACAGATTTTGAAATACACTTGTAGTTTTTTTTTTACGTGCGCAAAATCCCCGCCGGAGCCGGTGGAGGAGGTTATGTCGGACTCGAACCGACTAAAACACACGCCGCCTGTGGGTCGCTTTGGTTGCCGAAGGTGAGGTTGACAGGCATATCCCTCGCACCCCGGCCGACCCAGGGCCATCTCTCACGATCTGGCCCTCTTCTCGGGTGTGGGGACTACAGAGTCCCCAACTCGTCCCCGGAAACGGGGAGGCGCGCCCGGCGACACCGCCGCGGCCTGCTTCTGCCAGGGTGACAGGTGGCTCCACCTGTGATTTTGAAATACACTTGTAGTTTTTGCATAGTATTTTTATTGCTACATCTGACTGGTTTCGCCTTGCCGCATACTCAAAAGTCTGCTTTTAAAAATATAGGTATTTAAACTATCATGGTCACTCACATCGGTATCATGTTATTGGACTTTTTAGGGATCCAACTCCCCGTGACGAGTGCCATGGATGTTCGCATAGCAACCGCGAACGACGGCTTAACCTGCTGAGACACGAGCAGACCAGTGCAACTTCTTATATTCACGCATAAAAATAACCACAGTGACCTAGTTAGAAAGAAAAGAAATAAAGAAAAAAGGTTTATTGCGACACAGCATACTGTACTAAAATAAAAATAAGAACAGAATGCAAAAAGAGAAAATAAAATACAATATAATTTTTATATACTGTGGCGGGTGAGCTGCCACGAATCAAAGAATCAATTTCATCTATTCAGTTTAGGCACATAAAGAGCACATATGAACGTCAAAATTTTACAATTATGTATGTCAAGAAATAATATAAAAATATTAAATAATGTAAAAATAAACCATTGGAAAATGATTCTTTCGCTGGTTCGGTAGGTTAGTTCTACTGAGAAGATACCAGCAAGAAACTCAGCGAACTACATTAGAACTAGATTATTTTTCTTTTATAAATTTGTTTTGGTTTACAATTTATTTTGTGCGAGCAAGCAAGAGACTTATGTTGACCACGCATTAACATCATTAAGGTACTCATCCACTTTATAGTAACCTTTAACACGTCATTTTGATGCCAAATATGACATTTGACAAGTTAATGTCAAATCTGTCAGTAGCAGGACGTGACGTGTCACACAGCACACCGCTACGTGGCAGATTCTTACTTTTACACTTTTAAATAAAAACACAGGAGGTACTTAACCCCACAGGAGGTACGAGTACGCTGTGTCCACAAAGGATGGGCACTCAGCATACACTGCGATGGGTATCTGCCATCACAGCACTGGTTTTCAGTGCCACCCTTACTTAACCTAAATAACTGATACTATAACTAATACACTTTTCTCATCGTCATGCAATAACGCTACTTGAAATCGAAGAAGACACGATAGAGTTGTATAGGTAATGGACTGCTGAGATGAGGTCTCGGGTTCGATCCCAGGTTTTACCATGGCACACACGAATGACTTTTCGATGCTTTTCGAAGTTATGTGTGTAATTATCGCAGGTTTACAAGTGCTCGGTTAATGGCAATAGGCTCGTCACCTATTACATTGGGATCTAAACAAACTGGCAAAATGTGGGTGCTAGCACCTCTGCCTACCCCTTTGTAAATAGACCAAAAAATGCCCGCTGATTTTCTTGCCGGAGTCTTTTCAGATTGGAACCGCGTTTCGAACCGTTGGTCTATTTACTAAACTGGTTTTCATGTTTCCTTTTTTACTAACGTTTTGTAAGTGCCGATTGAAGAATAAATGATTGTTGACTTTAACTTGTATTCATTCACACGGATTGTCGTACCGATCGCTACCTACTCGTATACAACCAGCCTTAGCAAGAGTTTCACTCACTTGCTCAGTTTGTTTAGCCGCCATTTTGAATATTAATTCAGTATTTAATTAATTGAATGCTTTGTCATTGCTGATGTGTGTACAAATATTGTTGAAGTCTTGACTTTGACTTACAATGAAGGCTTAAGTGGGGGTTTTAGTTGAAGACGAATCCATTTTAGAGACAATGATTGGTTGCGCCGAAGTGGAAACTGTATTTTTGACACGGAAACCCACTCCTTTTATACCCGTCTCCTCTCCCGCACTAATCATAGATATGGCTTCCGTCCGCCATTTGTGAAATATAGACACTCAGTCTCGCTTTGAACTAGCCAGCGTAAAGGCGATCGCGCGCGCGCGTCTCTCAGAAATGAATAATATTTGTTGTATTTTAACCGCCTCATAGACCTTTACCGATCGGATGGTGCCTCTCGTGTGTTCCTCAAGGGATCTAGTGACGCTGACGGCAGCTCCTGAGCAAGGAAGAGAAGATCCGTGTACCGGCTGCGATGAAAAACACGTGGGTCGTGAAGGTTAGTGCATCCTCTCCTAATTTCTCGGGCTGCATTCACTGCCTGGATCGAATCCGCGGCAGCCCGGCCACCTGTCTTGTTTTGTGTGTAAAGTGTCAATAGAACAGTTATCTGCTTCCCCGCAATACAGTCCACTCGTACACGTTGGCCCATGCGCCAACATTTTTGGTCCGGATCGAGCCGGATTCTTAGCCGTAGTTCGTATTTTGTTATTATTCTAATGGGAATGAGCGCACCGCACCTAAGTGCCTGGTTATTTTAGTAGAAAACCCCGCATCCAGACACTTAGGCTTAGAATTTGTAGTCCGTTCGCCGCTGGCTCGCATTGTACCTACCTAATACATAAATAGGTTAGGTATCATATCAACACTTAATCGTAGTTCACAATTTTCGCATCGCACCTAAATGCCTGGTTATTTTAGTAGAAAACCCCGCATCCAGACATTTAGGCTTAGATCTTAGGTATACTCAGACACCCTAGTGCATAGGCACAGTGTAATACCTAACGCATTTGGCTTTGTTTTGTTTTTTTCAATTACGTTGTTCTCGGCTCACGTCGTATTTGCCTAGTACCTGCGTGGGTAGACACGTGGCTGTGCCTACCTCGCTCGCATCTCATCCCAATTCATACGAAAGTATTTTAATTTGAATAGATATTACGCAATACTTAATCTCGGAAATAATAGTTGAACCTAGACAGCGACCATCGCGTAGGTACGTACGACCTTGTTGCTATGCGCGTTTGTTCAAGCGTGCATTCACAGTTGTAGGTACCTACCTATCTGCCGAGTGTCGCTCGCGCCGCCTCGCTGCTCTGTGCCGCTAAGATTAAGTCATTTCATATTTGTTGTTTACCTCACTTTAGTTCGAGATTTAATTGTAAACATGTCCCCAAAGGTTGATAGGACCGGTAAGGTTCAATTGAAACTTTTAAACGCTAAAAAAGAAATGATTTACTCTCGCGTACAATCGATTTATGATAATGCACTTAAAACCTCTGATTTGGTCATCAGAGATTCGTTCTTGTGTTCTATAGAAAACTTAGATAGTCTACGCGCGGATTTCGAAACCTTAGTACATGACATCAACGTTTTAGAGTTGAATTTGAATCCCGATTACTCAGTGAGTTATCAGGCCTTGTCGTCGTTTGACGATTTGTATTGTCGTATCAAACGCGTCGCTAGGAGTTTGGAGAAACCGGCTGACCTACCCAACCCCACTCGCGACCGACCTAAGTTGCCACCAATTCAAATTCCCGAATTTGATGGTAACATTCGCAATTGGTGTCTATTTATAGATAGTTTTGAGAATACAATAGATAAGAACGATTCGTTGACAGATCACGAAAAATTGCATTATCTCGTTGAAAAATTGACTGGTAAAGCTATAACCGCTTGCGCTGGAATTACGTTTAGTGCCGAGAATTATAATTTAATTTTAAATACTTTGAAAGCTAGGTATGAGGATAAAAGATCGGTAGCTAACGCCTATTTAGATCAGATGTTTGATTTGAAATCTATTACGGCATGTAACGATCAAAACTTAGAGAAATTTCTAGATACTTTCGCGTCAGCTGTTCGCGCCGTAAAGAACCTAAAGGTCGATGACCTCTGCGACTTCGTATTTTTGTATATGGGTTTAAGGAAATTAGATTCCGAAACCATTCGTTTGTTTGAGTCGGATCATCGCGGCAATAGGATTCCTAAGTTCGAAGACTTAGAAAGTTTTGTTCGCGAGCATATAAAGGTATTGCAACGCTCTTCATCGAAACATGAAGGCGCGAAGACAGTTGTTGATTCTGCACGCAAAGTAGATGCGTCATCGAAGTCACTGAGGTCAACTCATACTTATGTTAGTACCGCACCAGCACGTGTACAGTCACCTGTTTGCTCTTTGTGTAGCACTCATCATTCGCAACTGTACAGGTGTCCTGGTTTTCTAAAATTGTCGCCTAGTGATCGTTATAAATTTGTTCGCGCTAATAATTTTTGTTTTAATTGTCTCGGTACTAAACACCGCGTTGTTTTATGTAATAGTAGAAATAGTTGTCGCAAATGTCAAGCGAGACACCACACTTTGCTTCATTTTGAGAATAGTAATGCCGCATCCAATGTGAGCACGGTTGGCTCGTCGAGCGGTGACACCCGGCGGCCTGCGCCGCAGCCGCAGCCCGCGCTCGCGCGCGCTCCAGCCCGCCCGGTGACCGCCGCGGATGACGTCACCTTGTGTTCGTTCTCCGCTAGTGCTGCACTCACTACTGTGTGTCTTGCGACCGCTCGCGTTGTTATTGTTGATGCATTAGGTAAGCCGCGCATTGTTCGAGCGCTGTTAGATGGCGCTTCGCAAAGTAATTTTATTACTCAAGATTGTTGTCGGCGTCTTGGTTTCAATGTTGATAGGCGTTCAACCCGCTCAGTGGTGAAGGGTTTTGGAAGCTTACAGTCAGCTGTTCGTGGCACCGTTAAAACAAGGTTTAGATCTCGTTTTAATAATAATATTTGGTTTGACATGGATTCGCTCGTTATAGATAGAATAGCTGAACAGTTGCCTACCGTCCCGGTTGACACGTCTTTATTAACGAAATTTAAAGATTTGCCTTTAGCAGATGAGACTTACGCTGTTCCTGGAGTCGTCGATATATTGATCGGCGCTTCGATTCTCCCGCACCTCCAGCTATCACGTAAGGTTCAAGGGGGACCGACGTACCCCGCTCCGCACGCCCTGGAAACAGTTCTGGGTTTTGTTATAATTGGTTCCGCACCCGCTTCTATAGATAGTTTTGGTCACTCGACTGCTTCGTTCTGTTGCACCGTCGAGCCGCCACTGGAGTCTACCATCCGCAAGTTTTCGCTCGGTGGCTCCCGTGTATCCGCTGAAAAACGTCTTTGTTTGGAACGAAAGATGCAGGCGTCCCCAGGGTCGAAGCGGGCCTATGATGAGGTTGTTAATGAATATTTGGATGAAGGTTGCATCTCACCTGCGCCTACGGACACTGGCGGGACCCAGCCTTCGTACATTATCCCGCACCGCGGAGTTATTGGAGAGGATAAGCTTACTACTAAAACTCCGCGTAGTTTTGGATGGCAGTGCTAAGACTAGCACTTCCGTGTCGCTTGGTGACATTTTGTATTGTGGTCGGAATCTTTAAGGTGATTTGTTTGACATAATTGTAAATTTTCGCATTAATATTAGTAGAATTTTAGCTTTTAGGACTCAACAGTCGCTTTGTGTTGGGCCCACTCTTCGCCCCATCGTTGGGACACATTCGTCGCTAATAGAGTGGCAAAATTCAATCTGAATTGGCGCCACATAATCTCTTTCACGTTGCTGGCACCGACAACCCAGCCGATTGTCTCTCTCGTGGATTGCTTCCTTCGCAAATTTTGGATCACCCGTTGTGGTTTGGTGGACCGTCCTGGATTCATGCCGCGTTAGATGGGTGGCCAGTTAGTCAATTCAATCCCACTACGGTTTCCGAACCACCCGAGGAGAAGAAGCACTCGCTTGTTGTATCGGTCCCACGTGAAGAGACCCTTATTTTGTTGTTGGCTAATCGCGTCTCGTCTAGGTCGAGACTGTTGCGTTGTGTTGTTTGTTCGCCTCTGCCCGCTGCCTAGCCAGCAGTAGGCACGAGCTCCAATCTAGGTTTATATTTTAGTTGTTATTTCCCAAACCTAGATTTAGATTAGACTTTAGATTTGTTTCGCATTTGTCGTTTCGAAGGTAACCCTTCAAGCCGGGGGGAATGGTTGCGCCGAAGTGGAAACTGTATTTTTGACACGGAAACCCACTCCTTTTATACCCGTCTCCTCTCCCGCACTAATCATAGATATGGCTTCCGTCCGCCATTTGTGAAATATAGACACTCAGTCTCGCTTTGAACTAGCCAGCGTAAAGGCGATCGCGCGCGCGCGTCTCTCAGAAATGAATAATATTTGTTGTATTTTAACCGCCTCATAGACCTTTACCGATCGGATGGTGCCTCTCGTGTGTTCCTCAAGGGATCTAGTGACGCTGACGGCAGCTCCTGAGCAAGGAAGAGAAGATCCGTGTACCGGCTGCGATGAAAAACACGTGGGTCGTGAAGGTTAGTGCATCCTCTCCTAATTTCTCGGGCTGCATTCACTGCCTGGATCGAATCCGCGGCAGCCCGGCCACCTGTCTTGTTTTGTGTGTAAAGTGTCAATAGAACAGTTATCTGCTTCCCCGCAATACAGTCCACTCGTACACGTTGGCCCATGCGCCAACAATGATGTTGTTCCATTCTGTCTTAATTCAACCATTTTGGTGTGTGTTTTACCAAAAAGCATCATAACATAACATAAACTCACGCCTATATCCCCGAAGGGGTTGGCCGAGGTGCTAGCACTTTATGTTTAGGTCCCAACGTATTAGGTGGCGAGCCTATTGCCATTAACCGAGCACTTATAAACCTGCGATAAATACACACATAACTTCGAAAAGCATCGAAAAGTCATTGGTGTGTGCCAATGTAAAACCTGGGTTCAAACCCTACACCTCGTTTTAGCAGTCCATTACCCATACCACTAGGCTACCGCGGTTTCTGCTTAACCCTCCAGGGATAAAGGCGTGATTATATGTATGTATGTACAGGTGGTCAGTAAAATATATATACATAGAAAAGAAAATGGCTACACACAATTTCAAAACCGCCTCTATTTCTGTTCAACTCCAATAATGAATGCTAAAAAGCTTCAAGTTTTAGCTGAGAAGTTTCAAAAGTTTTGAATTTGAATAAACCCACAGACAGAAACTCGACAGAGAGTTGAAACACTTTTCGGTATATTTGATGAGTTTCGGTTGATTCACGGTAGAACTGTCTGTTTTCGATATCGATTTTCGTAAGAGACTGTTGATTTTTGATAGACTTTGAAAAAAAATTGAAGAACTTCAGTTATTATTCAATTCAATTCAATTCAATTTATTTATTTGTGGGTCATAGGTTTGTGTACAGTTCTTGTTCTAGGTTACATTAAAGTGCGCTATGTCCTACCATGGAATATGGTGTACTAATTAAATTGACATTAACATTCATATAAGTGAATGTTAGTAAGACAAAAGTTATGGTTTTTGAAAGAGATGAATGTGTGACAGAGTGTAGGATTTGTATAGATGGAGAAAAAGTGGAACAAGTGAATGAGTTCATATATTTGGGAACATTGTTTACGAGAGATGGAAAGCATGAAGAAGATGTTGAAAGGAGAGTGATGGCTGGAAATAGAGTGAATGGGGCACTACACAACTTTATGAGCAGCCGGAAAGTGTCCGAAAAGGCACGACTGGCTGTACATGGAGGAGTATTGGTGCCGACTCTTATGTATGGTAGTGAAAGTTGGGTGTGGCAGAAAAAGCATCAGAGTAGAGTAAATGCAGTAGAAATGCGTGCGTTGCGAAGTATGTGTGGCTTGACCTTGAAAGATAGAGTGAGAAATAGCGTGATAAGAGAACGATGTGGAGTGATAGAAGATGTAGTGATGAGAATTGAGAGAGGAATGTTGAGATGGTTTGGTCATGTTGAGAGAATGAATGAAAGAAGACTAACGAAACAGGTGTATGAGGCGAGTGTGGATGGTACCGTCGGAAGGGGAAGACCTAGGCGCACATACCTGGACCAAATCGGGGAAGTTTTAGAAAAGGGGCAGGTCAGGAGTACTCTAAACCGACGAGCATGCATGAAGAATGTAATGAGAGTGAATGAAGCGAGAGTAATATGTCAGGATCGTAGCAAATGGAGATCCGTGATCTCTGCCTACCCCTATGGGAGACAGGCGTGATTTTATGTATGTATGTATGTATGTACATAAAATATTCTATTCTATTCTATTCTATAAATATTAATTACTTTACAATGTCATGCGAGAGAATTATCATTGAGGAATTCGTCAATGATATAGCAAGCCTTATCTGCTAAAGTTTTTATTAGCTTACACCTAAATATTACTTAATTACTAATATTATCAACACAAAAGTAATTCAAATTCTTTTTTACGCTTTCACGCTTAAACTACTAAACTGATCTTAATGAAAGATAGTACAGAAATAGACTAAAGCTTGGGAAACATTTATTACAAAAATAATAGTTTAAAACTAAAACCCGTCTACTGAAAAATCACGCTATAAAAAGTATTAAACAAGAAAATATCAAGGATAGCCGTGGTCGTATGCCACTTAGTCTAACAAAACAATACATTCTAGGGAAAAGTGGCATACGACCACAGATATTTTCCTTGATATTTTCTAGTTTAATACTTTTTTTTACTATCTATATTATTTTGGAGTATGCAATAGGTGCTAATTAAGCCCTTTCAGTTGATACCAAACGCGACATTTTTATCGCAAGTTTAATTTTTAAGATAATTCTTTGTAAACGCTAGAGGGCACCATATTAGATTAAGTGACACGTCATATAACCTTTTATTTACGTGCGCAAAATCCCCACGGATACCTCTCCACGAGGGGAGCCGGTGAGAGAGGTTATGTCGGATTCGAACCGACTAAAACGCACGCCGCCTGTGGGTCGTTTTGGTTGCCGAAGGTGAGGTTGGCAGGCATATCCCTCGTACCCCAGCCGCGTCATATAGCCTATAACCAGCGGACGACTAAAACGCTTCTAACGATACTTCATTTGTCCAGTTCTAATCAGTGGTTGAGGAGCTATGAGGGAACAAATAAATCTACTTACATATTATACACACATAACCTGTCAAACTCATAACCCTTCTTTGGCATCACCGTAGTCGGTTATCTACTTGATGTCCCCTTGGACTTGGAATTCTGATCAAGTTCCCGATACCCATGGAAACCTACTCAAAGGATAAGAAGTAATCCAGGTGTAGTTTAAAAAGAATGGAAAGAGAGACACTGTGCGGTTTGAATGAAACTTCATCCCACGCACACTCAAGCTATGGAATGACCTCCCTGCTGCGGTTTTCCCAAGCGCCTACAATATGGGGTTCTTCAAGAGGGGCATCAGAAGGTTTCTCCATGGTCGGCAGCGCGAATGTGACACCCCTGGTGTTGCATACGTCCATAGGCCACGGTAACCGCTTCCCATCAGGTGGGCCGTGTGCTTGTCTGCCAACTAAGTGGTATAAAAAAAAAACATATATACATAGCCTGTCAAAATCATAACCCTCCTTTGTTTCGACATTGTCGTGTAAAAACGCAGTTTATTAATATTTTTCTGTTTAGAAAATCATTTTAAAGGTTAAAAACTGAAATTGGACCACTAGTTAGTCAGTTAGTTAGCCTAGTTTATTTGTTTAATATAGATAGATAGATAGATAATTCTTTATTGTACACCAACAGATTTACAGTAGGACAAGTAGGTAGCATGTATACAGTTCAATGTACAATGGGCGGCCTTATCGCTGAAGCGATTTCTTCCAGGCAACCTTGGGATGGACAGTAATGTTATGAAAACAAAAGATATGGTGTAGTTACCGACTAAACTTAAATACACTCGAGAGCAATGAATCCGGGTCACTTAAAGAATGTTAAAAATCTCGGAAACTAAAAATGATAGGTTAATGCAATAAATTGTATTTAATAGACAATGTAATACTCCTTAAATGAAAGTAAATAAAATATGAGTCACCATACATTTTATTAACACAAAATTACATAAAGAAAAAAACTGCTGATCTCTCCTTAAAACAAAAATAGGAAACATGAAATTTTTGAACTTTATTACGATTTTCTTGAATTTTAATACTTCGTATTGCCTCCTCGTGCTTCCATTACTGCGTTTACGCGGTTTGGCATGCTGTACACCAAGTTCCTTATACGATTTTGGGGAATATTCTCCCATTCCTCTGTGAGAGCAATTTTGAGCTCACGAAGCGTGATTGGGGGAGGGTTTCGTTGTTTTACGCATCTGCCTAGCTCGTCCCAAGCATGCTCGATCGGGTTGATATCCGGGCTGCGCGCTGGCCACTCCATACGAGTAATGTTCATCTCTTGAAGGTAGTCATTCACAATCCTACCTGTATGAGGTCTGGCATTGTCATGCATAAATATAGCATCCTCACCTAAATTGACCATAAATGGACCAACGTGATCATTGAGGATTTCTTCCACATATCTTACGCTAGTTAAAGAGCCGTTTTCTATGATCACCAGCTCTGTGCGACTTTCAGAAGAAATTCCGGCCCACACAAGTACAGACCCACCACCGTAGGCTACTTTTTCTTCGATGCATGCTTGCTTGAATCTTTCCCCTGGTCTTCGATACACTCTGTGTCTTCCATCGTGCTTGTAGAGCATAAATTTTGATTCGTCGGAGAACATAACTTTTGACCAATCTTCAATACTCCAATTTACGTGGCTCTGGGCATAACTTAGTCTCGAAATACGATGCCCACGCTCCAGTTTAGGGCCGTTTGCAGGTCTAAGGGGTTTTAAGTTAGATTCAGCAAGCCGACGTCTTACTGTCCATGCACTTGGGTTACTTCCTCCGAGGCGTCGAAACTGATTGGTGAGTTCAGTTCCTGTGAGAAAGCGATTTCGAAGCATGGTGTTCACCAAGTATCGGTCTTCTCGTGCTGTGGTACACCTGGTTCTGCCCGTTCCTGGTCTGCGTAGGTTAGAACCAGTTTCTTCGTAACGTCGGAGAACTCTTTGTACTGTTGACAGCGACACACCGACAGTCCTGGCTGTATCGCGCTGACTCCGGCCGGTTTCCAGCATTGTAAGTATTCTGGTGCATTCTTCAGGCGTAAGCGACATAATTTCAGCTTGATTAATGAATATAGAGCACTATCAACATGGTTTATGTACCCACATAAATGACAGATTACAAACAAAAGCAACACCAAATGCTGTAATTTCGTAGTTCCATCTTCGAAAGTGGCCCTTTTTCAAATTTGATTTTTTTATGATATAACTTTACAATAACTAAGAAGTTTTAATACCTTCATTTAAGGAGTATTACATTGTCTATTAAATACAATTTATTGCATTAACCTAGCATTTTTAGTTTCCGAGATTTTTAGGATTCTTTAAGTGACCCGGATTCATTGCTCTCGAGTGTAGATAGTGTATTAAAACAAAAGAAAGAGAGAAAAGGAAGTAAAATAAAATTAATACTCGGACTCCTAAACAAAGTGAGAGGTTTTTTCACGCCGGAGCAGCGGTGTCTTCTCTATAAGACACAAATTCGCTCCTGCGTGGAATACTGCTCGCATCTCTGGGATGGCTCCGCGAAATACCTACTAGATGCTCTCGACAGGTTGCAGCGACGCGCGGTCCGAATTATTGGGAACCCTGAGGTCACGAACACCCTCGAGCCTTTGCAGATGCGTAGAGATATTGCTTCCTTGGCTGTATTTTACCGTCTCTACCACGGTGAGTGTTCTGACGAGCTCTTCCAACTAATCCCACCATCTCCTTTCAATCAAGGGTCAAGTTGGCGTGTCCTATATAAAAAAAAAAAAAATACGGCTTTGCATAAAAAGTTATCAACATAAATACTGACATACAAACACATATACATGTACTAAATAAATATATACACAAAGTAGATAGTGTTTATCTAAAAAGTTACTAAAAGATTGTTCTCCTTTAGTTAAGTATCTCACCAAACCAAATTGCAATAAACCCTGAACTGAGTATCCTGGTTCTTATGTACAATCAAGCGGTTATTTCGTCTACTAATGTATTCAGAACACCCTATTCTAAATGAAGTCGGTTAAAGCTCTATCTTGTATCTACCCCTTTCAATTTAGCTTTGAAACCTTTGCGCGACTCTGGATTATTCTGTCGGCGAAGGCTTTCAGACCGATCCATTAAAAAAATTAGGTCGCTACGTCAACGATTTGACTCTACCTTTGTTTTGGTAGAGCTGTAGTGTGTAGGGTAGTAGAGTACACATAAATGTATACTTTTGATTTTAACTATAGGGTAGACAGACATAACAGCCCTTGATCTGCTTCTTCACAGCAGATTTCACGAGACAGTAATAAATATAACATAACATATAACATAAACTCACGCCTATATCCCCGAAAGGGTAGACAGAGGTGCTAGCACCCACATTACACCAGTTTATGTTTAGATCCGAATGTAATAGGTGGCGAGCCTATTGCCATTAACCTGGCACTTATAAACCTGCGATAAATACACACATAACTTCGAAAAGCATCGATAAGTCATTGGTATGTGCCATGGTAAAACCTCGTCTCAGCAGTCCATTACCCATTCTACTAGGCTACCGCGGTACTAAATAGGTAGATAATGATGCCAATTCTGTTGTGACATAACTAAACTAAAATACGCTAGAAATCTCTAAATTTTAGTTTAGTCCTGTCAACTGTCGTTTCGTATTCTGAGAACACACGACTAACCTAAAATTAGTTTGACACGATCAAAATTAGCTAAGTTACTTAACTTAGTCCTTTTTTAGTCAAACGGTATTCTGTTGTACGTTTTAATTGTCAAAAATGCACAACAATAAGAAATGTCACACTAAAATTAGACGCCTTCTAAATAGTGGCGACTAAGTTAGTGATAGGTGTAGTTCTGTCTAGTACTCCATCCAGAACCTCCACGCGGTGCACCTTGGGCAACGGAGACTGCAGCGTCTCACTCCCGCACTACAAACGCTGTCGCCTACGTTATAATTTTGGTGGAGGCAGAGCGGCTCTATAGAGGGTTTGTTGGAGGCTTTCCATGTCTCCGTCAGACTTCCAGAGGGCACAGTGGATAGTAGGCACGTGCTGGACTGGTTCTCCGAGAGTGGGCTGGGGGTTACAGCTTCGACTACCTGGCATCCTCGCCAGTGAGGTCTCACGACACACGTCTCCTAATTATCCCCTAACCAGGAGTGAAAACTGTGCTTCCCACAACTGAGAGGCCCTTATTAAATACGTGCATAGTCCAAAAATCAGCCCTTTTTTATTCCATTTGGGTGGCAGACAAGCACATGGCCCACCTGATGAAAAGTGGTAACCGTGGCCTATGGACGTACAACACCAGGGGAGTCACACTCGCGCTGCCAACCCTGTAAGCACAGTGAGTTTCTGTGCCGTCTGTGCGGAAGACAAAGCAGGACAAGCCTTTGGTCTTCCCACTGGCAGCACAAAAACTCTCCAGTAAGCTCTGGCTACCCTAATCACTGCCGGGAACAGGGATATTATGGCAACGATATTCTATAGGGCAGAGGTACTCGGGCAGGTGTCCTGACCTCGTCGTATCTTAGCCTGGGTGCAAGGGAAACTTCCTTTATTTTGCGCACGGATACCTCCTCGGGCTTTACCTTATCGGAGTTAATGATGAAGTGGCTATGTGACTCGAACTAGCCAAAACCGTAGTATTTCGTTACATTAGCCAGTGCGGCTAGATAGTATAACCCAGAGATCCCGACCAGCCTTGATCATCAACATTGGCGACCCCAGCATGTTGTTGGGGATCAAAAACTCCCCCATCCCTAGAGAAAGAGGCGCGCGCGAAAACACGACACGCCGCCACCCTTCTTCTGCTTCTGCTGAGCCAATGACTAGCCCCGTAACTTCTACGCACCTGGCATAGGCTCATGTGCGCTCTGCGTCTGTGTGTCTGTGATCTTGACTTTCTACCGTATGAGAAAGAGCCAAACCTCACACACATTATTCACATCTCTGCCTCGCAAAATGGCGTGGCGATATTTATTGCATTCTACTGCTACGTCAAGGGGCACAGGTTTGATCCTGCTCGATCTCGCGTTCCATCATAATTTTCTAATCATGATCAAACTTAAAGCCTGCTATATAAAATCCACTCAGTAGTATTTGCGTCCATCGCAAATTACCAGACATAAGACTAAAAATCATGGGTTTAGAATAGTTTAATTAAAAGAACATTAAAAAAAATGGGTTTTGAATAGTTTAATTAACATAATTATTTTTCATTATGGATCTACTTGGATTGTTATTTTTAAACTTTCGCGGTGTGAATTCATAATTATACTAAGTATCGGGACTTCTCGCGAATTATATTTTCCAAATTCCAAAATATAATTCGCGAGAAGTCCCGATACTTAGTATAATCTACTTGGATTATCTTCAACACTGTGTAGTCCCTCAGAGCAGCAGTAATCACTACAGCGCTATGTCGAATACTTTCTTTTAAACTTCTATTGCTTTCTTGTAGAGCTTGCAATAATAATTTGTCTTAGATAGGAAGAGGTAAGGGCCTAGGGCCTAGCTAGACGCGGCGCCATTGACACAACACGATTATACGTACCGCTAGCTTCTTACCAGGTGATATTGTTCCTATAACGAAAATAATTATTATGTTGGGTTGTAGGGCGTTAAGTCAAGGTACAGTTTAAATTATTGAAACCATATTTTATCATTTCAAGACTAGCAAATCCGTAAATTGGTGTTCCCGACTATATCTAAAATCTTCTACTCGATATGAAAGAAATCTGAATTAGCTGGTTCTCTTTCCGTTACGCTCATTGAATTATGAATTTTTTGTGTCTTTATTTTCACCGTATAAAGAAAGGTATTAAACAAATATATAACAACAATTATGGTATAGGTTGCTATGCTTTACATTTTCCAGTACAAAATTCAAAATTTGTAAGGCTCTCGTTCAAAGATCTAAAAGTACTTACATGCTGACTGCTCTATATTGCAGGCTAAGTTGTTCAAGTCCTGCCTACTCCTTAAAACTTGACTTAGCAACTATTGTTGCCTCTTGTGGGCCCTTTTGTATCTCGTTCATTTATATCAAAGAGAATACAATACTACGTAAGAATTTATATTTTACTCTATTGTGAATTTTGGACATTACAACAAAATCGTAGACTGAGATTAGGGTTGTGCTCCGGTACCAAAAAAACTGGAGAAACACCGGAGATAACAGATTTTATGCATAACCTTTTTTTTTTCTAAAACTCCGGTGATTTAATAATTTTAATTAAAATTTCAAATGAAATTAAAAAATTGGCTTTTGAAGTTGTCGGCATTATGGTATGTGGAATATGTGGATTCAGCAATTGTTGTTCCAATACAACAATTGACACGGTGTGATTGCCAAAATCCCGCATTAATCTGAAGAACGTTGCGTTTGGCAGTTGGTTTGATGCAGAAAGCAATACTCCTTGATACGTGTGAAGATTCATCTCCTGAACTATCGGTAATCTGGTCTCTGTACCCAAGAGTAGGTACTATCTTTAAGTATATTTTAAATTTTATATAAGCTATTTATTACGCCATATTTTATTGCGGAATATGAGCATATAGTACAAATATGAGTTTAAAATGGTTCACTGGAATGTTCCGGACATTAAGGAAAACCAGAGAAAAATCTTCGGGATCTAAAATTAGCTCTAGAGCACATCCCTATTGAGAATGTGATGTCCAATTGTAATGTCAAACTGATTTGCACAGATTCAATACAGTTAGTTTATTTACATAGATAATTAAGAGATGTACCGCGGGTTACCAGGTACGGGAGCCGAGTAAAACTGGGTTTATTTAGGTATGAGTGAGAAGAAACATAGTTTGTTTACTATTTAATCAATAATATGCATTAATTATCATTTACCGGCATTCTAAAGACCTATAAATAAAGTGTTTAAAGATTTTATGAAAAGATCATTTATCATCCGTTCCTAATTTTTAATAGCGGGTAACACTTTCATATTGAGCGTTTAGCGATGTCATATTCAAATTTAGTGCTGTCTTCGTGATCAACAAATTTAGTTGGCCTTAACAACAGAATACCATTATGTCAATCGCCTAGCTAAAATAAGAAAATTTTAAGTTTAGAGATGGCAACAACAGAATTAGCATCAATAAATATACTATAAGCTTAAAACTAAAACCCGACTACTGAAAAAGTATTAAACAAGAAAATATCAAGAATAGCCGTTTTCGTATGCCACTTTTCCCTAGAATGTATTGGTTTGTTAGAGTAAGTGGCATAAAATGTGGCTATCCTTGATATTTTCTTGTTTAATACTTTTTCAATAGTCGGGTTTTAGTTTTAAACTTATTTTTTTATTTATACTATTTTGGGGCAAGCAATATCTATAATTTATACATATTTGAAATGTGCTAATTAAGCCCTTTCAGTTGATACCAAACACGATATATTTATCTCTAATTTATTTTTTAACACAGTGCTTTATGAGCGATAGAGGGCGCCACATTAGTTTCAGTGACACGTTTAATAGTCTATAACCAGCAAATGACTAAAACGCTTCAAACGATATCATTTTTCCAGTTCCAATAAGTAGTTGAGGAGCTATGAGGGAACAAATGAATTTACATACATAAATACATACATAGCCTGTTAATATCAAAACCCTCTTTTGGCATCACTGTAGTCGGGTATCTATGTGAGTAGGGTAGCCAGAGATCCCTGGAGAATTTGTGCTGTCAGTGGGATGACTTGATGACAGGAAGGCTTATCCTGCTTTGTCCTCTACACTGACGACACAGAAACTCTGCTTACAGGGTCGGCATCGCGAGTGTGGCTTCTCTGGTGTTACACACGTCCACAGGCCACGGTAACCACTTTCCATCAGGTGGGCCGTGCGCTTGTCTGCCACCTTAGTGGTATGAAAAAAAATCTACTTGATGTCCCCTTGCATTTGGAATTATGATCACGTTCCCGATACCCATGGAAACTACTAGGTACTACTCAAGGGATAAGAAGTAACCCAGGTGTATATATCCCTGTATTAAATTTCAGCTAGGTTCGATCAGCCGTTAAGGAACCTCAGTAAATAAATACCCACATTTCACCAATTATGCATTCAGTGCCACGTAATTTTTATGCGCCTAATGCCGTATTCCGGACACTTTTGTTGATTCGAGTCTGCGTCAGGGCTGTATATATCTGTTTGGTGTTAAACAGCCCTATCCCTTGTACGCCACCGCATGAGAAGAGATGGGGTTGTTCGAATTCTACTGTTGGGAACCACGTGACTAAAAAGTAAAAAGATAAAAAAGTAATAATAAATTAAAGAGTATTTTGAGATTTGCACACCTATCAAAGGTAATAAGCAGAGCACTGCACATATTATGTAAACTACTGACAAACCCTATGTACCAGTGTTATGCGAATAAAAATGATTTGATTTGAATTGATCTGATCCTGGAGAAATCTGGAGAAATCCTCAAAATGTATAAGTTTTTTTTTATACTACTTAATTGGCAGACAAGCACACGGCCCACCTGATGGCAAGAGGTTACCGTGGCCAATGGACTTGTGCAACACCAGAGGTGTCACACTCGCGCTGCCGCCCTTGAAGAAACCTCCTAATGCCCCTTTTGAAGAATCCCATATTGTAGGCGCATGGGAAGACCGCAGCAGGGAGGACATACCACCGCTTGAGTGTTCGTAGGATGAAGTTTCTTTCATACCGCACAGTGCGTACCGTCTCAGGTTGCAATGTGTGGGGATGAATTCCCTGCCTATGGCGAGCGGTGCAATGATAGAATATTGAAAATACTGAAAATACTCTTTAATTAATTATAACTTTTTAATTCAATCGCATTTGAGAGTACAAAAACTTTTTAAAAAATTTCGGTCAGCTTATCACCAATAAAATCCTAGAAAACCTATTTCACAGACGACTTCCATAGCCTATAATTCATTGCCAACCAGTCCTAGTAATAATTTTACGAGTTTTGGCGCCAAACGGCGGCCATTTTGACTTTTGGCACGACGCCATTTCGTCTGTAGCTGTCAAAATGTGAGTATTCAATATACGGGGTTGTACTACTCGGGTATATAATCACGCATCTTTTTCAGTGGGGTAGGCAGAACTTATATATTTCCATTATATAGGGCTAAGGATCGTTATGTCGAATCGGAACCGACTAAAACCGCACGTCCATCGCGGGCCAATAGTTGCAGGGGGTGAGGTCGTCAATGAAAACGCTTAAATCAAAATATATATTACTAGGTATATCAAAGTTATAGGGCTAACTAACACAATTTCGACTTTTAGGCTTTGTTTTTTGTGTCGGGGGTTTTCTAAATTGTAAAATTAAATTTATTTTACACTTTTTAAATTTATCTACTCATCAAACTCTTTGATTTGATACGCATATTGACAGAGTTGTGAAATAAAATGTAATTCGACATTTTGTGGTGGCGGCCATCTTGGATTTGAAATTTGTCATATTGTATGGTATTCTACTACCAACCAGCCCTTTCATTTAATGCCCATATTGAGGGAGTTAAGAAAAAATATGTACTCCGTCATTTTGTTGCGGCAGTTATCTTGGTCTATTTTTTTTCAAACATAGCTAACAACCCTCGCTACTAATATAACTTTCAAACAAAAAAACTAAATCCCAATCCGTTCATCCGTTCAGGAGTTACGATGCCTCAGACAAACACACACACACATACACAGACACGTCAAACTTATAACACCCCGTCGTTTTTGCGTCGGGGGTTAAAAATGATCATATTCAAATCTACTGGTATGCTCATATACATGGTACGCTCTGCCTCTTCTGCTACCTTTAACCGAAATGCGTGGACAGTTGAAATTTACACAGATGATGTAAAAGTGTTAATTTTGTAAAGGGAAACCAGAGGAAAAAATCTTTAACTCTTAAACAATTTAGTATTGAATTCTGACTGACTGAATTTCATATAAGTACAGAATTTCATATAGTTACAGAATTTCATATAAGTACAGAATTTCATATAGGTACGGAATTTCATATAAGTACAGAATTTCATATAGGTACAGAATTTCATATAGGTACGGAATTTCATATAAGTACAGAATTTCATATAGGTACGGAATTTCATATAAGTACCGAATTTCATATAGGTACAGAATTTCATATAAGTACAGAATTTTATATAGTTACGGAATTTCATATAAGTACAGAATTTCATATAGGTACGGAATTTCATATAAGTACAGAATTTCATATAGGTACGGAATTTCATATAAGTACGGAATTTCATATAGGTACAGAATTTCATATAGGTACAGAATTTCATATAGGTACGGAATTTCATATAGGTACTGAATTTCATATAAGTATAGAATTTCATATAAGTACAGAATTTCATATAAGTACAGAATTTCATATAGGTACAGAATTTCATATAGGTACAGAATTTCATATAAGTACAGAATTTCATATAGGTACAGAATTTCATATAAGTACAGAATTTCATATAGGTACAGAATTTCATATAGGTACAGAATTTCATATAAGTACAGAATTTCATATAAGTACAGAATTTCATATAGGTACAGAATTTCATATAGGTACAGAATTTCATATAGGTACAGAATTTCATATAAGTACAGAATTTCATATAGGTACAGAATTTCATATAGGTACAGAATTTTATATAGGTACAGAATTTCATATAAGTACAGAATTTCATATAGGTACAGAATTTCATATAGGTACAGAATTTCATATAGGTACAGAATTTCATATAAGTACAGAATTTCATATAGGTACAGAATTTCATATAGGTACAGAATTTCACATAGGTACGGAATTTCATATAAGTACAGAATTTCATATAGGTACAGAATTTCATATAAGTACAGAATTTTATATAGTTACGGAATTTCATATAAGTACAGAATTTCATATAGGTACGGAATTTCATATAAGTACAGAATTTCATATAGGTACGGAATTTCATATAAGTACGGAATTTCATTATAAGTACAGAATTTCATATAGGTACAGAATTTCATATAAGTACAGAATTTCATATAGGTACAGAATTTCATATAAGTACAGAATTTCATATAGGTACAGAATTTCATATAAGTACAGAATTTTATATAGTTACGGAATTTCATATAAGTACAGAATTTCATATAGGTACGGAATTTCATATAAGTACAGAATTTCATATAGGTACTGAATTTCATATAAGTATAGAATTTCATATAAGTACAGAATTTCATATAAGTACAGAATTTCATATAGGTACAGAATTTCATATAAGTACAGAATTTCATATAGGTACAGAATTTCATATAGGTACAGAATTTCATATAAGTACAGAATTTCATATAGGTACAGAATTTCATATAAGTACAGAATTTCATATAAGTACAGAATTTCATATAGGTACGGAATTTCATATAAGTACAGAATTTCATATAAGTACAGAATTTCATATAAGTACAGAATTTCATATAGGTACAGAATTTCATATAGGTACAGAATTTCATATAAGTACAGAATTTAATATAAGTACAGAATTTCATATAGGTACAGAATTTCATATAGGTACAGAATTTCATATAGGTACAAAATTTCATATAGGTACAGAATTTCATATAGGTACGGAATTTCATATAAGTACAGAATTTCATATAAGTACAGAATTTCATATAGGTACAGAATTTCATATAAGTACAGAATTTCATATAGGTACAGAATTTCATATAAGTACAGAATTTCATATAGGTACGGAATTTCATATAAGTACAGAATTTCATATAGGTACGGAATTTCATATAAGTACAGAATTTCATATAGGTACGGAATTTCATATAAGTACAGAATTTCATATAAGTACAGAATTTCATATAAGTACAGAATTTCATATAAGTACAGAATTTCATATAGGTACGGAATTTCATATAAGTACAGAATTTCATATAAGTACAGAATTTCATATAAGTACAGAATTTCATATAGGTACAGAATTTCATTTAAGTACAGAATTTCATATAGGTACGGAATTTCATTTAAGTACAGAATTTCATATAGGTACAGAATTTCATGCGGCGATTGAATTACAGTTACTAGATTTCAGATTCGACAAATCATATGGTATATTATTTATCAGAGTATAAATTTAAACACCTCTACCACGACTCTAGCAAATTTTACTACACAAAAGCACCCACAATATAATCTAGATTCAGGTGCACTCTCAATAACATGGCACAACAGTTCCAAATGAGAAACATGTCTATTCGAGTCGGTACAAAGTTTTGTACGAATATTACGATGGGCACACTGTTAGGGTTGTCACTGAGTTATTTCAGACCTATTCACCAACTCTCAGACCTATACTGGCTGTACAGAATAAATAAAAGCCAGTCTAGTGATAGTTGGACTCGTGTGTGAGTTCCATGAATAATACGTAAGGAGATAGGACACGACGGTATTCCCGTCAGAATTGAGCAGTCCGACTGGGGAAGCACCTACACCCTACAGAATACCACGGCTATAATAACCTCGTGTTGTGTTCCCGGCAGTGACTAGGGTGGCCAGAGATCACTGGAGAGATTTTTTGCTGTTAGTGGGAAGACCAAAGGCTTGTCCTGATTTTGTGTTCTGCACTGAGGGCACATAAAATCTCTGTTCTTACAGGGTACGAATGTGACTCCACTGTTGTTACACACGTTCATTGGTCACAGTAACCACTTTTCACCAGGTGGGCCGTGTGCTTGTCTGCCACCTAAGTTGTATAAAAAAAATCTAGTTGGAATTCGTATCACATACTCAAGTATATAACGTCTTGAAACTGTGCAAAATCAAACTTGTAATTCAACGCATTCAAAATATGTTACTGTTTATGGACGTTGACCAGTTTTTATTTCAATTTATTTTTCTTTTTCGTTCAGATTTTGAAAGTGGCAACCCTATTGCATAACTATTGACCTAAATATCTTCTGATAGTCAAACAATGGCTCATCTATGCTACGCTTAGGTTCGATTATGTTCGGAATATTCACCATTTATCATTTAATAATATTACGAGCCATGGAAAGAGATAGTTGGCGAAATGCGGGTATTATCTGATGCCTGATTATGCCTTTTCTCTGTCTATCTGTCTGTCAGTGTGCGTGTCTGTAATGGTGGCAGTGTTTCAAAGTCAAAGTCAAATCAATTTATTGTGAAAATGGGTGCTTACAATGTGATGTAATAATAATTATATTAAGTCGCTCCATTCTCTACCTAAAGGCATACAATAGACAACATTTTATATAACATAACATAAACTCACGCCTATATCCCCGAAGGGGTAGGCAGAGGTGCTAGCACCCATATTTCGCTAGTTTATGTCTAGGTCCCAATGTAATAGGTGGCGAGCCTATTGCCATTAACCGGGCACTTATAAACCTGCGATAAATACACACATAACTTCAAAAATTATCGAAAAGTCATTGGTGTGTGTCATGGTAAAACTTGGGATCGAACCCGAGACCTCATCTCAGCAGTCCATTACCCGTACCACAAGGCTACCGCGGTTTTTATATAAAATACATTTTATATAAAATACTTAAATACATACATATAATTACGCCCCATCCCCGGAGGGTTAGGCAGAGGCGAATTATCACCCACATTTCACCAATAATTGTATTCGGTCCCACTTAGTAGGAGCTAAGCCTATTGCCGTATTTCCGGCACTATTGTTGACTCGAGGCATGCACCTGAGGCTGAGTCTGGACTGTATATATCTGTCCGATGTTAAACAGCCCTATCTCTTAGTTGCCTTGTACGACACCGCATGGGAAGAGATGGGGTGGTCCAAATTCTACTCTGCCGGGAACCACGCGGCTTAAATAACCAAACAAAATTTCAGAATTATATTTAACAAATGTGGTGCATGTCTATATATAATCAAATTAAATCAAATTAAACTGAATTAAATCAAATTATACAATACAACAAATTAAAAGTTCTTGTCTTTGTCTCCCAGACACTCAGTCACACTATAATCTGAGGCCGCCAAGCTGAGTGCCACCATTGTAACACTTAGTGTCTGTAATGGTGACCCTCTTTCCTGAGACTTTGCCTTTAGCTTACCATCAGGCGACGTGAAGTCAAGTTGGCGTGTCCTTTATAAAAAAAAAAACTATAGTCTTTCTTGAGACTCTGCCTTTAGCTTATCATCAGGTGACGAAAGCAATAAAATGTGTCCTATATTAAAGATGGAATAGAAAATCTCTTGGGATTCAGCTCCTCGGATACTCATATTGAGGTAGTTGTAAAAAAAAACCGCCATTTTATGGCAGCGGCCATCTTGGTCCGATTTTCAACAAACATGGCTAAGATCAATACTGACTAAGTGTACGTTTGTAAATAGACCAAAAAAAATGGCCGCTGAGTTTCTTGCCGGAGTCTTTTCAGTTCCGCGGCCCGCGTTTCACTAGTTTTCATATTTCGTTTTGTATTGACGTTTTCTAAGTGCCGATTTTATGGTCTATGCAGAGTAAATAATCTTTGATTTTTTTATCTAGGACATGCCAATTAGACTTCACATCGCCTGATCGTAAGTTAAAGCAAAGTCTCAGGAAAGAGGGTCACCATTACATACACTAAGTAATGTGGGGACGAGTTGGGGACTCTGTAGTCCCCACACCCGAGAAGAGGGCCAGATCGTTAGAGATGGCCCTGGGTCGGCCGGGGTGCGAGGGATATGCCTGTCAACCTCACCTTAGGCAACCAAAACGACCCACAGGCGGCGTGCGTTTTAGTCGGTTCGAGTCCAACATAACCTCCTCCACCGGCTCCGGTGGGGAGATATCCGTGGGGATTTTGCGCACGTAAAAAAAAAAAAAGACACTAAGTAATGTTTCAATGGTGGCACTCAGCTTGACGGCCTCATCATATGCTTTTTCACGCCCCGCTTAAAGGACCCAGAACTGTAGGAAGAAAGAAACGCGTGAGCTGGTAATGAATTCCAGGTTTTGGTGGTGCGGTAAAGAAAAGAGTCTCCGATCCGCTTGGTTCTTGCTCGTATATTAATAAATGATAAGTAAATAAATATTCTAGAACATTCTACACAACGCTATCCTATGGTAAACATAGCTAAACTAGCCTATGATATAGAATCTAGAATACGGATAAATATACATAGATACTTCTTTCTTGTAAATACATACATACTATACTTTGAAACTCCCAGACGAATACAATTATACATATGCGTGCATACAAATATTTGCACTGAGCGGGAATCGAACCCACGCCTCCTGCATAGCAGTCGCGTTCACTACCGCTACGCCACAGAGGTTGTCAAATATTGACCAATTCATCTATCAAACAAAAAAACTAAATCGATATCAGTTCTACCGTTCGGGAGGTATGAAGCTACAAACAGGTACACACATACATTAAATATAACTAATAGTTGGGGACTTTGTAGTCCCCACACCCGAGGAAAGGGCCAGATCGAGAGAGATGACCCTGTGTCAGCCGGGGTGCGAGGGATATGCCTGTTAACCTCACCTTCGGCAACCAAAACGACCCACAAGCGTTGGGCGTTTTAGTCGGTACGAGTCCGACATAACCTCTCCCACCGCCTACGGTGGGGGAGGGATCCGTGGGGATTTTCCACATGTAAAAAAACAAATAACCAGTGGCGTCGTTTTTTTTTCAGACGTTACAAAAAATTACATTACATTACAATTACATTACAAAAAATACTAATACTAGTCAAAATACTCGTGAAATTACCCTCAAACTATGTTCTGCCTAATATAAACAGAATCTACCAAAGCTAATTACATATAATACCAAAAGGCCGATTCACAGAAACGGTAGATCTTAAAAAAAACAATTTTCTTTGACTCTATCGTAAGACAAAATTATCTTGAGGCGGTATCCTTTGTATTTTGACCTTTGATCTTTGCCGACAACTTGTAATTATTAAGGCACAGTAAAATACAAATTGTTATAATAATTAGTAAATTTGGTTCTAATAAAAATTAGTAAATGCCTCTGTGGTGTAGCGGACGATCGACTGCTACGCAGGGGGCGCAGTTTCGATTCCTGCTCAATGCAAATATTTGTATGCACGAATATGTATATTTGCATTGGTCTAGACGTTCAATGTATAATATGTATGTATTGACAAAAAAGTATCTATGTTTGTTTATCCGCATTCTAGATTCTATAACACAAGCTAGTTTAGCTATGCTTACCATGGGTTTAGATAGCTTGTGTAGAAATGATATGATCATCAAACATATAATCACGCCTTTATACTCGGAGAGTTAGGCAGAGGTGAATTAACACCCATATTTCGGTTGGTGTTCAGTCCCACGTAATAGAGAGTGAGTTTAATTCCGTCTTCCGGGTACTATTATTGACTCGAGTCATGCCTCTGAGACTGAGTGTATACATCTGTCTGATGTTAAACAGCCCTATCTCTTAATCGCTTTTTACGACACCGCATGGAAAGAGATGGGGTGGTCCAAATTCTGCTCTGCCGCGAACCACACGTTTGAAGGTAAAATGAAGGCAGAGCAAGCATGTAATTACCTTTCCACACCGTTGAGCTTGATATCTATGGACAGACAGACCAAACATTTTGTATCTATATATATATATATACAAGTAATTTAACAGATATATCTCGAAAGATTGTTCTAGTAAATTAATTTTTATTGCAGGAACATTTCTTTTGTCTTATATTGTTAGAGGAAATGAGATACTATTTTGTTTTTCATTTCCTCACGGTTGTATACTTCTGGAGGGGTCAGCAGGAGATTATTACATGCTCATTACTCCATAATGACTTCTGTAAATCTATTTATACTGTTACGTGCACAAATACGCGAGCGATAACTACCTACCTATTCTTTTGAAGTTTGCTGTCGTCGCTGACCTTCGATTTCATTCTCGTTATTTACCTATTCTTTTGATATAAATGAGTAGGTACTCGTAGGTAGGTTGTGACTTTATGTTGACACGATTCTAGATTTTTCTATGAAAATCGGTAGAGTACCTCGTCACTAACAATGCGTTTTTATTTCTTGAAGATTCGATTACTAGTTTTCGAGAAATCGACGTCAGTCATGACAATACCTACTCCAGGGAGTACTTTTGAAACGGGTCAGTAAGGGAGGTATAACCATTATAGATACAGTAAAACATTCTTAGGAGACAATCCTTAAGTTTTTAAAACAGTCTGATCTGCATTCACAGATTTTTTAGCTAAAAAATTAGCAAAAGTTTAAAACGTTTATTTTTGAAGCCAATGAATTCTATTTCATATGGGGATCAAAATACTCTACAGCAGAACTTTAAAAAAATACTTGGGCTATGTTAGATTATCGAAAACACACAATTTTTTTTATAGACAAAGACATATAACAATATCAAGGATAGCCGTGGTCACTTTTCGCTAGAATGTATTTGTTAGACTAAGTGGCATACAAGCACGGCTATCCTTGATATTTTCTTGTTTAATACTTTTTATAGCGTGATTTTTCAGTAGTCGGGTTTAAGTTTTTAACTTATTTTTTTTAATATTATTTTGGAGCAAGTAATAGCTATAATTTATATATATTTGAAATTTGCTAATTAGGCTCTTTCAGTTAATACCAAACACGGTATATTTATGTCAAATTTATTTTTAACACAGTACTTTATGACCGCTAGAGGGCGTTATAATAGATTTAGTGACACATTATACAGCCTATAACTAGCGGACAACCAAGACGCTTCTATCGATACCTCATTTGTCCAGTTCTAATTAGTGGTTGAGGAGCTATGAGGGAACAAATGAACCTACATACATACATAGCCTGTCAAAATCATAACCGTCCTTTGGCTTCGCCGTTGTCGGATCAAAATGTTTTTTGCGATACATTTTATTAGCAGGCTTTATATAAACAGTATATGGTCTAAAGCTGGTATTTTTTTATACAAATTAGGTAGCAGACAATCACATGACCCACCTGATATAAAGTGGTTACCGTGACATATGAACGTGTGTAACACCAGTGGAGTCACACCCGTGCTGCCGACCCTGTAAGAACAGACACTTTCTGTGCCGTCATTGTCAAATCAGGACAAGCCTTTGGTCTTCTCACAGACAGCACAAAAACTCTCCAGTGAGCTCTGGCTACCCTACTCACCGCCGGGAACACGACACGAGGTTATTATAGCCGTGGTATTCTGTAGAGTTACATCCCCAGTCGGACTGCTCAATTGGGACGGGAATACCGTCGTGTCCTACCTCCTATGTTATACAACCTCAAATAAGTTACGTCACAAACACACGTAAACAAATATTATATTCCTCTTACGTATACTCGTCTCCACAGGTGACTTGGCTATATGCCAAGATCACCAGCGGTTGTACGGTCAGAGTCAGAAAGATCTTGGCTACTAAGTCTCTCAATGATCTTAATACCAGGATAACATAACATAACATAACATAACAAACATAACATAACATAACATAACATAACATAACATAACATAACATAACATAACATAACATAACATAACATAACATAACATAACATAACATAACATAACATAACATAACATAACATAACATAACATAACATAACATAACATAACATAACATAACATAACATAACATAACATAACATAACATAACATAACATAACATAACATAACATAACATAACATAACATAACATAACATAACATAACATAACATAACATAACATAACATAACATAACATAACATAACATAACATAACATAACATAACATAACATAACATAACATAACATAACATAACATAACATAACATAACATAACATAACATAACATAACATAACATAACATAACATAACATAACATAACATAACATAACATAACATAACATAACATAACATAACATAACATAACATAACATAACATAACATAACATAACATAACATAACATAACATAACATAACATAACATAACATAACATAACATAACATAACATAACATAACATAACATAACATAACATAACATAACATAAACTCACGCCTATATCCCCGAAGAGGTAGTCAGAGGTGTTAGCACCCATATTTTGTCAGTTTATGTTTAGGTCCCAATGTAATAGATGGCGAGCCTATTGCCATTAACCGGGCACTTATAAACCTGCGATAAATACACACATAACTTCGAAAAGCATCGAAATGTCATTGATGTGTGCCATTGGAAACCTGGGATCGAACCCGAGACCTCGTCTCAGCAGTCCATTACCTATACCACTAGGCTAACGCGGTATTAAGCGCAAATCAAACTGTTTTATTAATTTAAATGGTATTATTGACTGAACTAAAGGTATACCAAATATCAGAACGATTAGTCAACAGGAAGATGGGAAAACAAGGCATTCACAAACAAGAAAAGATCAGCAGCGCGAGTGTGACTCCTCTGATGTTACACACGTCAATAGGCCACGGTAACCACTTTCCATCAGGTGGGCCGTGTGTTTGTCTGCCAACCATGAAAAAATACCAAGCCTTGATGACAAAACATCGTGATTGAAAAATGTGAGCAATTAAGTATATTTATTTTATATCGTTCAACGCGGCGAGTCTCCTCGCCGGATCGCCACCGTGGATCCTGGAAGCGAGATCCCTTTCGGCGCTATACCGGTTCCGAAAGGCGGCGCGGGAGCGGGATCACGATCCCGAGCCCAAAGAAATTCGGGCCATGAGATCCCGGCTCCACAGGGAAATGGTGACGGAATGGGAGCTACGACTTGGGCGACCAGGCTCAGAACGACCACCGCCCCCCATGAGCGCAGGCCTGAGGGTGACTGTGGAGCCGCCTTACACCCTGGCAAAAGCAGGCCGCGGCTGTCCGGGGACGAGTTGGGGACTCTGTAGTCCCCATACACCCGAGGAGAGGGCCAGATCGTGAGAGATGGCCCTGGGTCGGCCGTGGTGCGAGGGATATGCCTGTCAACCATAACGACCCACAGGCGGTTTGCGTTTTAGTCGGTTCGAGTCTCCGTGGGTATTACCACACGTAAAAAAAAAGTATATTTATTTTTAAAAGATAAAATAATTACCAGTTATAAATGTTAACAAGAGCCCGCTTCCCCGTCTCACTAGTTTGCTTTCAGAGTACCCCTATACTCTTTTGATGAAGTTTATTGGTTCTATATATAGATCATGAGTGTTCTGATGAGCTCTTCCAACTAATACTAACCTCTCCTTTCCTACAGAGGAAATCACGTGCAGGGCTTCGATGTTACTCTCACACTGTGCAGAATATACGAGCAAGAACCAAGCGGTTCGGAGACTCTTTTCTTTACCGCACCACCAAGACCTGGAATTCTTTACCAGCTCACGTGTTCTCTTCTTCCTATAGTTCCGAGTCCTTTAAGCGGGGCGTGAAAAAGCATCTGATGAGGCGGCCAAGCTGAGTGCCACAATTGTAACATTACTTTGTGTCTGTAATGGTGACGCTCTTCCCTGAGACTTTGTCTTTAGCTTACTATGAGGCAAGGTGAAGTTGAGTGTCCTAGGTAAAAAAAATAAGATTATTTTGGGTAGTTCGTTCGTGAAGATCTATCTGGTGCTGACTGTACCTATTGGCATTAGTATTCATAGAACGGTTAAGTTGGAAAAAAATACTTTTGTTGAAACGGCTAACACAGGAAGAGGTGTATAAATAAAATAATCACCTCCCATTCAACTTAGTGGTTAAGGAGTCGTCCTTACGATCGAATGATCCCGGATTCGAACCCTGGCTATTACGCTATCGATTAGAACCCACTCTTAACATCAGCAATTTAGCTTAGCCGGAGGGGCTAGAGGGAATATTAGTAATTTCGTTAACGTCATATTATCGGAACGATCCAAGGCCCTCCCGACAATGACAACCCTTGCATCAAAATATGTATTAATATGTATTAAAATGTATTAATATGTATTAAAATATATTAATATGTATTAATATGTATTAATATGTATTAATATGTATTAATATGTATTAATATGTATTAATATGTATTAATATGTATTAATATGTATTAATATGTATTAATATGTATTAATATGTATTAATATGTATTAATATGTATTAATATGTATTAATATGTATTAATATGTATTAATATGTATTAATATGTATTAATGAAATGAAATGAAATGAAATGAAAATTTATTCGCAAGAGACACGGTGAAGATAAAGGTGTTAATTTGTCCAGTGTGGATAGTACAGCATATCTCGCCTGCATTAGGCATACGAATTCTTTAGGTACATTGTTGCTATTGTTGTTATATAAATATCATCATTGGTTAGTACACCATAACCCATTATACCTGCACAAATTACACAGTCGACATTCTATTCGAAACAAAAATAAATTACAATAAGCAACCAAGTATACAAAATAAATTCATGAATCAATCAACAGACGCCTTAACAATGCATGCGATAGAACAAACCGCAAAACCTTCATTCCAATTATCATGTCAAATATTTATCATGAATTTGTCAGAAATGTCAGGTTAGATGTTTAAAATAATATTATAATGATTTTAATGTCAATGAGCTTTCTTGTCAATATACCTACTTCAATAAATCGATGTCGCTAAATTACAATGTCAAGTACTACCATTACTAAATTAATATGTCAAATTAAAAGTATATTATATTAAATTGGAAATGTCAAGAATAATAATTTTTATATATTTAGTCATCTGCAATCAAAAAATTCTTGCAGATCATAAAAACATTTATTTATAAGCCATTGCCTTAGTTTCGACCTAAATTGAGTCCTAGGCAGTTCCCTAATCACCTTTGGAATGTGATTGTAAACCTTAATGGTCATTATAAAGCAGTTTTTTTGGTAAAAAGTAGTTCTGCACATCTCGAACTTTATTTTAGTGGGGTCTCGAGACTCAAATCTGCATGTTGCACTTGCTTTAGCAAACAAGTGACTTTGGTTTATTACGAACATACCTGCCTCCAATATGTAGACAGACACCAAAGTCAGCACCCCCAGCCTCTTAAAGAGTGGTCTACAGGTTTCTAGGGGCCCTACCCCACATACTGCTCTTATGCACTTTTTTTGCTTCAAGAACGCTCTCTCAATAGCAGTTGAATTGCCCCACAATAATATACCATATCTTAATATCGAAGCAACGTGACCATAGTAGGCTATGAGAGCTGTTTTTCCGCAAGTTGTGCTTCTAAGCTGACGCAGGGCAAATGCAAATCTATTAACTCTTTTGCATACTGCATCTATATGTAGCTTCCAATTACAGTGTTCATCTAATATGAGACCAAGAAAGCGAATGTGACTATCCCTGCCTATTGCAACACCGTTCAACGTTAAATTAAGATTTTGAGGTTTTTGTTTATAGTTCCTGAATTCAATATAATGTGTTTTCGATAAGTTTACTTTAAGGTTATTTAAATCAAGCCAATTCAGTATGTCTCTCATTGTTAGGTGCACAATTTCATCATGATTGTGATTGGGATTGCTAGGTATGACAATTGATACGTCATCAGCAAAGAGAACACATTTTTGGGACGTGATACTCGGCAAGTCATTGATGTACAGAAGGAATAGCAGAGGGCCCAGAATGCTACCTTGTGGGACTCCCAAGTTCTTAATTTGAAATTGAGATCTGTACTGCGTTAGTGTTTGATTCTCGTTTATGCGGGTTATTTCTACACATTGATTTCTATTGTAAAGATAGCTACGGAGCCAGTCCAGAGCTGGCCCTCGAATGCCGTATCGTTCGCACTTATCAAGTAGTCTCTCAAAATCTACCGTATCGAAAGCCTTGCTCATGTCCAAGAACACTACCGTTACTGTATTGCCCTTATCCACGTTTTCTGTTATGGTTTTGACCAAGGAGAAAGCTGCTAAAGTGGTAGATTTTCCCTTTTGGAACCCACTCTGCTCCTCCCTTATTATTTTATGTTTGTTAATGAATTGGGTTAGACGACTGTGCATTATTCTTTCGTAGACCTTTGAAAGTATAGGTATTAGTGCAATCGGTCTATAGTTATCAACGTCTAGTGGACTGCCTTTCTTATAAAGAGGTTTGACGATAGAAATTTTTAACTTAGTGGGAAATACACCATTTGTCAGAGATAAGTTTATAACGTGACTAAGTACGGGCGATATGTAAGCTGCACAAGACTTCAAGATATAAGTCGAAAGCTCATCATAGCCCACAGATTTTTTATTATTTAGTGATGTTATAGTTCTTAGTACTTCCACGGGTGTACAGGGATATAAGAATATACTGTCCATATTTCTATCTGGTTGTAACATAATGGGGGGTACAGAAATATCCCGCACACTATCATTTCTGAAGCTTATTGAGAACACGTCATTAAATCTGTTTGCAATATCCGTGGGAGTAGTAATTAGCGCTTGATTATATTCTATACACTCAATTTGATGGCAAGTTCGTACTGCATCAGATTTATTTTTTACAACCTCCCAAGTAGCTCGACTCTTATTTCTAGAGTGTTTAACAAATATATGATTTGTGATTTTTTTAGACCTAATTATACATTTTTTTAGAATTCTAGTGTAATTTATATATTTTTCTTTTATATTATTAATATTATTATTTTGTTTCATATAGCAAAGAGATCTCAGTTTCCTTTTATGTTTGCAACAAATTTTTATACCTTTAGTGATCCATTTAGGGGATGTGTTATTTGCATTCACCTTGATTCTCTTAACTGGAAAGCATAAATTGTGAAATAAGATTAACAAGTCCTGGAAGCTCTCAAAAGCCAAATTAGCGTCAGTTTCATTATAAATGTCAGACCACGATAGACTACATAATGCTTCATTAAATTTTCCGACATTTTCTTCACAATAGTCACGTACACTTATATACCAACACTTTAGAGACGGTTTTGATGCATGTGTTGGAAATGCTAGAACTTGACATGTATTATGGTCAGAAAGAGAAAGCTGATGGGTTCCACCCGTGGAATCCCTCATATTACTAAAGATATGATCTATACATGCACTTTGACGTGTCGGTGTTTTTATATGCTGGCGGAGGCTGTGCCCCGACATGACGTCCGAAAGTCGCTGCGACTCCTTGGTGTTTTTCAATGTATCTATATTCATGTCGCCCGTTACTATAATTCGTTTTTTGTGCTTATGTAAAAGCTTATGTAATAATAACTCTATTCTATCAAGAAACAAGAAAACATCTGAGTCTGGAGTTCTATAAACACAGATCACAATACACTGCAGAATAGGTACCTCCACACCACAACATTCAAATGCTTTTTCTATACATAGTTCATTAGTAAAGTCTAAATTTCTAAAGTCTAACGATTTACGTACTAAAATACAAACTCCTCCTCGCGATTTCGTTTCTCTGCAGAAGGATGTATTAATATGTATTAATATGTATTAATATGTATTAATATGTATTAATATGTATTAATATGTATTAATATGTATTAATACTTTTTTTTTTATAAAATATTGTCCACATTTTTGTACAGTCAGAGTGACAGTCTAATCTATTAACCCGCCCCTCATCGTACCTGGTGCAAAGGTACCCATGACACTGGCGGCATTGCCCCGTTGAACAGCTATGGCCAACCGTTGCCCCAGGTACGAGCCGGAGCGGGAGTCACCGGTTTTGTCCCTCAACCTGCGCCCTAATTCGCTCACCAGATTCTTGGCGTCGGTACCCCAACTACCCATTGTCTCGACCGCAAAGGGAGCGAACATATATTGCTCTGTCAACGCCGCATATTTCTCTCGTATTGTTTTAATTGTTGTTGTATTAATATGTATTAATATGTATTACTATGCATATCAAAGTTATGGGGCTAACTGACACAACTTATTTTCGACTTTTAATGAATTGAATTTTTAATTTAATCTAATCTTCTTTTTGAATTTATTTTTTCCTGATTCTCGTCTTAGGTCTTCTGCCAAACTATTCTTGTAGTCTTATCTAGTAAATTATATACCCTTATATCAACACGTCCATAAAATACCCTTCTCGAAGCAATAATTTTAAGTCGAAGCGAAATTGAACACTAGTTGAACTTAAGATAACCAAAACTTAACATCAAGTTAGACATCAAAGCGTGCCGCGCCGACGGAGATCAAAGGATAAGCCGCCGAGGGGGATAAAGGGTGAAGTCGGTTTTTGTTTAAAATTACTTAAGGGAAGAAACCTTTGTGGGGATAGTTGGCTCTGGAGTGGGATTAGAATCTACTATGCTATTACTACAATAAAATTGTAATGTGGTTGTGTCTGTATATCTCCTGATTGTTACGGAAGCTGCACCTCTTAGCCTTAGGAGGGATTTTGCCTCACTGTGTGTGTTCTACCGCCTATACAATGGTTTGTGCTCAGATGAATTGTTTGACATGATGCCCGTAGCTACATTCTATCATCGCACCTCTCGCCATAGGCAGGGAATTCATCCCCACACATTGCGACCTGAGATGGTGCGCACTGTGCGGTATGAAAGAAACTTCATCCCACGCACGCTCAAGCTGTGGAATGACCTCCCTGCTGCGGTTTTCCCAAGCGCCTGCAATATGGGGTTCTTCAAGAGGGGCATCAGAAGGTTTCTTCATGGTCGGCAGCACGAGTGTGACACCCCTGGTGTTGCATACGTCCATAGGCCACGGTAACCGCTTCCCATCAGGTGGGCCGTGTGCTTGGCTGCCAACTTAGTGGTATAAAAAAAAAATTCGATTCCCGATCAGTGCAAATATTTGTAGAAGGTAGGACACGGCGGTATTTCCGTCTAATTGAGTAGTTGGACCATAATAACCTCGTGTTGTGTTCCCGGCGGTAAGTAGGGTAGTCAGAGCTCACTGGAGAGTTTGTGTTGTCAATTGGGAAGACTAAAGGCTTGTCCTGCTTTGTCTTCTGCGCTGACGGCACAGAAACTCAATGCTTACAGGGTCGGCAGCGCGAGTTTTACTCCTCTGGTGTTCACAGGTCCATAGGCCACGGTAGCTATTTTAAATCAGGTGGGCCGTGTGCTTGTCTGCCACCTAAGTAGTATAAAAAAATTATATATTTGCATTGCTCTAGGTTTTTTTATACCTCAGAGTAAAAACAATTAATGGGTACCGCCTACTGTTAAACTTGTTTCGATTTTTTAAACAGCAGTCGGGTTTATTGCTAGTTTAATTGTAGTTAAGAGTAAATTGTGCCAGAAAGGCTATTATAAAATCCAAGAATACTTAGATGATAAATAAGCTTAGAAATGAGCTGTTCGCTCAACTATGCTACTCAAGTAAATTATTGGATTTAGGCCGCTAAGGTTTTTCTCATGTCGGGGCCGCGTTTCGAACCGGGACGATGGTTCATTCGCTAAACTAGTCTTTCTTATCTCTATACATACATACATATAATCACGCCTTTATCCCCGGAGAGATAGACAGAGGTGAATTAATATCCCCATTTCAAAAATAATTGTATTTGGACCCACGTAACAGGTGGTGAGCCTATTTTTTTTATATTTTTTTTTATATAGGACACGTCAATTGGACTTCGCCTTGCCTGATGGTAAGCTGAAGGCAAAGTCCCAGAAAAGAGGGTCACCATTACTTACACATACCGTGTGACAATGGTGACACTCAGCTTGACGGCCTCATCATATGCTTTTTCACGCCCCGCTTAAAGGACCCGGGACTGTAGGAAGACTTCCATATTCCGGACATTATAGTTGACTTGAGCCTTGCATCTGAAGCTGAGTCTGGGCTGTATATATCTGTCTGATGTTAAACAGCCCTAACCCTTAGTCGCCTTATACGACACCGCATGGGAAGCAACCCTAAATACTCTAGCACAGAAAACAAAAAATCAAAGAATCAATTTCATTTATTCAGTTTAGGCACGCAAAGAGCATATGAACGTCAAAATTCTACAATTATGTCAAGAAATAATATAAAAATATTAAATAATGTAAAAATAAACCGTTGGAAAATGATTCTTTCGCTGGTTCGGTAGGTTAGTTCTACTGAGAAGATACCAGCAAGAAACTCAGCGAACTATTTTAGAACTAGATAATTTTCCTTTTTTAAATTTGCTTTAGTTTACAATTTATTTTGTGCGAGCAAGCAAGAGGCTTCTGTTGACCATGCATTTATTAAAAAAATAATATTAAATTAATGTTTTTTTAAAGAATATTAGAATCGAAATTACTAATATTCCTTCTAACCTAAGCTAAGCTAAATTGATTTTCTTTTTTTTACGTGCGCAAAGTCCCCGCGGATACCTCCCCACCGGAGTCGGTGGAGGAGGTTATGTCGGACTCGAACCGACTAAAACGCACGCCGCCTGTGGGTCGTTTTGGTTGCCGAAGGTGAGGTTGACAGACATATCCCTCGCACCCCGGCCGACCCAGGGCCATCTCTCACGATCTGGCCCTCTTCTCGAGCTAAATTGCTTGTGTTAGAAGTGGGTTCATTTACATCATCAAGATACTCATCTACTTTACAGTAACCTTTATTAATTAAAGTTTTTATCACTTCTATTTTAAATTTATTTAGTAGCGTGGTAATCAAAGATCGATTTTAAAAAACGCTATTCAATTGAAAATAACGGGATAAAAAGCCACGTACCAAACTCGAGACTAATTAACGAAATTTAAAAAAAAACGAGTTGCGTTTTAACGTTATCGATCGCGCAGTCACTCGACGTTCGTCATGCGCGCTTTGCTGACCGATACAGAGCAATAGTGAAACGAAATAATATTGCGGCAACAGTTTTATTAACGACTAGCTGACCCAACCCAGCTTCGCCCGGGGTATATTTTGAAGCTTCATATCCCTTTGAGCCCGTATGTTTTAGTCTTCAAAATATGTATGAAAAATTGCCGAATTTGTTAACATTTATTATCAATGCTGCGCTCCCTTAAGTAGTAGCGTGATGATATATAGCTTAAAACATTCCTCGATAAATGGACTACCCAACACTGAAAGAATCATTCAAATCGGAAAAGTAGTTCCAGAGATTAGCGCGTTCAAACAAACAAACTCTGCAACTTTATAATATTAGTATAGACATTAGCAACGTTTATTTGAATACATGCATACATATAATCACGCCTCCATCCTCGAAGCGTTAGGCAGAGGTGAATTAACACTAACATTTCATCAATCATTGTGTTTGGTCCCACGTAATAGGGGGCATTATTGTTGACTCGAGCCATATATCTGTGCCTGATTCTGAGCTGTATGCATCTGTCTGATGTTAAACAGCCCTATCCTTTAGTCGCTTTGTACTACACCGCATGGAAAGAGATGGGGTGGTACAAATTCTACTCCGCCGGAAACCACGCGGCGATTTATTTAAAAAACTATGTATTTTTTCAAAACTATTCATCGTAAACTATTTTGTAAATTGGTTATTTTTACCCGACTAAGGCGAAACAAACGGAAGGTTATGATTTTGACAGGGTATGTATGTTTTGCCGCGAAGTTCAGAGAATATAATTAGGACCGCCCCATATCTTCCCATGCGGTGTCGTACAAGGCGACTAAGGGATAGGGCGGTTTAACAAGGTTGCCTGGAAGAAATCGCTTCGTACATTAAACTGTATGCATGCTACCTACAAGTTTTACTGTAATCTATTGGTGTACAATAAAGAATTATCTATTTAACATCAGCCCATACTCAGTCTCAGATGCATGGCTCAAGTCAACCATAGTGCCCGGAATAAGGCAATAGGCTCACCCCCTATTACGTGGGACCGAATACAATTGTTGATGAAATGTGGATGTTAATTCGCCTCTGGGTTAGGCAGAGATAAAGGCGTGATTATATGTATGTAGGTTCATCTGTTCCCTCATAGCTCTTCAGCCACTTATTAGAACTGAACAAATGATACATCGTAAGCGTCTGAGTCGTCCGCTGGTTATAGGTTATATAATATGTCACTGAATCTAATGTGGCGCCCTCTATTAGTCATACAGTACTGTGTTAAAAAATAAATTTGAGATAAATATATCGTGTTTAGTATCAACTAAAAGGGCTTAATTAGCACATTTCAAATGTGTATAAATTATACTTATTGCTTACTTCAAAATAATATAAATAAATTTAAAACTAAAACCCGACTACTAAAAAATCACGCTCTAAGAAGTGTTAAACAGGTAAAAATCAAGGATAGCCGTGGTCGTATGGCACTTAGTCTAACAGAACAATACATTTTAGGGAAAACTGGCATACGACCACGGCTATCCTTGATATTTTCTTGTTTACTACTTTTTGGAGCGTGATTTTTCAGTAATCGCGCTTTAGTTTTAAACTTATTTTTTTAGGGTTACGTACATCAAGATCAATCAATTAAGTAAAAAAGGACCACCCCATCTCTTCCCGTGGGTGTCGTAGGGAACTGTTCTCCATCCGACTGTAAACATACAGTCCATGACCAAGTGCCTGCTTGACAGCAATAGTCTCGCTCCCTAATACATTGTATCGAAAATTAATATTGGTGTAATGTGACTATCAATACACTTCTACCAAACCCTTCGGGGTTATATGTATGAATATATATACTAAACAAATTCTATACCCAACCCGCTCCATTTTACCCCCTCAGAACTTTTCAAATCGCGACCTTTTACCCGTTATACCAACAAGACAGCGACTCGGGTTACCAAACATTCTGCGGTTAGACGCTCAACTCGCCCCTTTGACAAGGGGTGACGAATGGACCTAAACGAGACACGCTTTTTGAGTTCGTTCATTAGCGATGAAATATGTGTACCCATTTCAAAAGTGTTGGGTAAAAAAAATAGCCGGTCAAGTGCGAATTTGACCCGCGCACCAAGGGTTCCGTAACTTAAGTTAAAAAACCGTAAAATTTGCTAGTATAATATACAGAAAAAAAATGGGATCTAAAAATAAACTGGCGAAATGTGGGTGCTAGCGCCTCTGCCTACCCCTTCGGGGATATAGGCGTGAGTTTATGTATGTATGTAGAAAAAATATTTGCAATTTTTTTTATACCACCTAGGTGGCAGACAAGCACACGACCCATCTGATGGAAAGTGGTCACCGTGGCGTATGGACGCGTGCAAAACCAAGAGAGTCACACTCGCGCTGCCAACCTTGCAAGCATTGAGAGTTTCTGTGCCGTCAGTGTAAAAGACAAAGCAGGACAAGCTTTTGATCTTTCCACTGACAGCACAAAAACCCTCCAGTGAGCTCTGGCTACCCTACTCACCGCTGGTAACACAACACGAGGCTATTTAGCCGCGGTATTCTGTAGAGTGGAGGTACTTCTTTTAGTTTGACGAAAAACTAATTTTCGTCAAATTAAAACGAAAAACCGCTGCGTGGTTTTCGGCAGAGTAGAATTTGGACCACCCCATATCTTCTCATGCGGTGTCGTACAAGACGACTAAGGGATAGGGCTGTTTAACAACCCAGACTCAGCCAGAGATGCAAGGCTCGAGGCAACAATAGTGCCCGGAAAACAGTAATAGGCTCACCCTCTATTACGTGGGACCGAATACAATGATTGGTGAAATGTCGGTGTTAATTCATCTCTGACTAACCCTCCTGGAATAAAGGCGTGATTATATGTATGTTTGTATGTAAAACATGCGTTTCTTAAGAGAGTTTTTGTTCTGTCAGTGGGAAGACCAAAAGCTTGTCCTGCTTTGTCTTTTACACTGACGGCACATAAACTCGTGGTACGGGTTGGCAGCGCAAGTGTGACTCCCTTGGTGTTGCACACGTCCATAGGCCACGGTAACCACTTTCCATTAGGTGGGCCGTGTGCTTGTCTGCCAATCAAGTGGTATAAAAAAATACCAAGCCTTGATGACAAAACATCGTGATTTAAAAACGTGAGCAATCAAGTACGTTTATTTTGAAAACATAAATTATTTGCGAAAAGTTATAAATGTTAACAAGAGCCGGCTTCCCCGTCTCGCTCGTTTGCTTACAGAGTACCCCTATACTCTTTTGATGAAGTTTCTTAGTTCTATATATAGAACATTATGTATTTCTATCTGTCTGTGTCTTCCTATATAATTACAAAGTGGTCATATCACTCGTGTCTTCACCCACCACCGGAGCCGGTGGGAGAGGTTATGTCGGACTCCAACCGACTAAAACGCACGACGCCTGTGGGTCGTTTTTGATTGCCGAAGGTGAGGTTAACAGGCATAACCCTCGATATTGAAGGAGGTAGGACACGGCGGTATTTCCGCCCAATTGAGCAGTCCGACTGGGGAAGTATCTCTGCTCTACAGAATACCGCGGCTATAATAACTTCGTGTTGTATTTTCAGCGGTGAGTATTATTCATTCATTATTCGCAATATAAGCTTACAGCTTGGGCCAAAGCGCTTATATGTTGTCAGTTACAAAAAAATTACATCATACAATACATTACATAGATTATATTAATTAGATAATTAAATGGTACATTCCTCGAAACTAATCAAAACTTCAATATTATAAAATGAAATACATCAATTACAATAATTTTAGGCATACAGTGGGTGCTATAAATTGCACAAATATTTTGTGACACTCGTACCAATGACACTTGGCCCATCATGGAATAAGTCCGCATTTGGATTCTTTTTCAAAAACTCATTTAGGTATTGAACAGCTCTATAAGTAGGGCTACTCCATGCAAGAAAGTGCCAAGCTGGTGGGCAAGTCAAGAGCTGATGCTGTCGTCGTCCAGCGCCACCCATGTAGCTGTCCGGCACATAGAAGTGGACACACTCACGCACCGACGGGTTATCTACTTTAAAATTTAATAAGAAATAATAGTGCATTATGTGCGCAAACTCCCGCCTGAGCCGCAATGAATCAAGGCCGATCATCCCTGACACGAAGTTGGACGGTAGAGTAGGGTAGCCAGAGCTCACTGGAGAATTTGTGCTGTCAGTAGGAAGACAAAACGGCTTGTCCTGCTTTGTCTTCTACTGACGGCACAGAAACTCTGTACTTACAGGGTTGGCAGCGCGACTGTGACTCCTCTGGTGTTACAAACGTACATAGGCCACGGTAATCACTTTCCATCAGGTGGGCCGTGTGCTTGTCTGCCAACTAAGTGGTATAAAAAAACCCCCACTGTACCCAGAGCCATCTCTCTCGATCTGGCCCTCTCCTCGGGTGTGGGGACCCCAGAGTCCCCAACGGGAAGGAGGCGCCTGGGAACGGCGGTCTGAAGCTAAATATGGCGAAGACAAAATACTTGGTGTTAAACTCAACAGATCCCATACCCGTCTGCTTAGGAGATGACTTGGTCCAGTGCAAGAAAGAAAGAGAGAAGGAACCATTTATTATACACACACATAAAAAAATCCACTTTTGAAACATAAAAAAAAGTATAACATAAACGGTGAGATACAAAAAAAACATAAGAAAGAAGAAAAAGAAAAAAAGAACATAAAAAAATAAGTAAAACATAACCAGTAAGATACAAAAAAAACTTAAGCAAGAAGAAAAAGAAAAAAAGAACATAAAAAAAAAGTAAAACATAAACAGTAAGATACACTCACTGTGTCGACTCGCACAGGTTTAGACAATTTGGTTTGCTCAGGTCTTGTAAACATATGGATCACTGGATGCCAGACACTCGACAGTTGAAACCCATCTTCCCAGTTGAAGTTCTTGTATTTTTTTTATTTCAATAGCTTCTTTCACCATTCTTTTTTGAAGTGAAAACTTCTTTAGCGGCGCTGTGTACTTTTTTTGGAATGGGTTTTAAATTTCTAAACTCGCGTCAGGACACGTGACCTGATCGAAAATTCGTAAGACGGATGGAGAGAGGACAGGTGGCGCAGGGCGCTTGCGCGAATGTCACACGACTGTCACATGTGTGATGGCGGTGATAAACTTTTTAATGTAAAATAATTGTAATAGTTCTGAATGTTAAATTTTTAATGTAATATAAATTGTCATGTTTGTGTATGATAGCGCAATAAATGAATATTGTATTCCACCACATAAATAATAGTACTTTTATACTGATAATGAAAGCAATTTGGACAAAATTGTTCTCTAACTATTCCAAAATATCAAAAATGCACAACGTTAATATTCAAGTTTTCACTTCTGCCGGCACTCCCGGAGTGCAACCCGTCGTTTTTCTTTTATACCACTAGACAAGCGCACGGCTCACCTGATGGAAATTGGTTACCGTGGCCTATGTACGTGTGTAACACCAGAGAAGCCACACTCGCGCTGCCGATCCTCTAAGCACAGAGTTTCTGTGCCGTCAGTGTAGAGGACAAAGCAGGACAATCCTTTACTCATCCCACTAACAGCACAAATTCTCCAGTGAGCTCTGGCTACCCTATTCACCGCTGGGTATATAGTGGTTTTCTGTCGAGAGAATCTGAGGGTTGTGTTACTCAATCCAGTGATTTGACCCTTAATATTTTCTGGTTCACATAAGAATTCGCTTATGAATACCCGAGCTAACCCTACGCTCGCCGACACAAGGCCGATTCTATTCTTGGTGGCTTGACCAAGCGCGTGTAATCTGCATTGGGTCGGTAGACAAAGGCAACGTTGCTAGTAGGGTTGAACACATTTGTAGGGAGACTTAGATTTTCATAGATACAGTGTTATATAGAATATCGAAAAACATTTTAAGTTTTTATGATGTGTATTTATTTCATAATTATACTAGGTATCAGGACTTCTCGCGAATTATATCTTGGAACTTACTATTTCTGCCGACGTTTCGGATGCGTTACAGCACCCGTGGTCACGACTTGACTAGTTTTCGACCGTCGAGAGGTATGCGGGGAACATTTTTTTTGAGCGCCTACCCACCATTACACTTATTATGAACGGTTAGGCTGGCGACACACTACACTCACTATGTCAGTTTTTAACGGCACTGTGTTTTTTGGTTTTAGTATCTTAATCACTGGATTCCACGTTCCGGATAGCTTGAATCCATCTTCCCTATTGAAATTTTTATATTTTTTGATTTCAATGGCTTCACGCACAATCCGTGAATAGTAGTGGCGATCAGTGGAGAGGACTTTGGGTTGATGCAGCTCAATCCAGTGATTGGTACCCGACTCAAGATGTTTTTTTATATATTTTTTATATATACCTAGTATAATTATGAATTCACACCGCGAAAGTGTATTTATTTATTTAGGGCCATTTTTACAAGGCTTGAGTCAACATAAGTGCCCGGAAGACGGCAATAGGCTCACCCACTATAACGTGGGACCGAATTCAATGATTGGTGAAACGTGGGTGTTAATTCACCTCTGCCTAATAATCCGGGGATGAAGGCGTGATTATATGTATGTATGTTTTTATATATACATACAAACATACATACATTTTATGACACCTTTATCCCCGGAGGGTTAGGCGAAGGTGAATTAACACTCAATAAGGGGTGAGCCTATTGCCGTCTTCCTGACACAATTTATGACTCAAGTCATGAGTCTGGACTGTATATATCTGTCTGATGTTAAACAGCTCTATCCCTTAGTCACCTTGTACGACACCACATGAGAGAAGATGGGGTGGTCCAAATTCTACTCTGCCGGGAACCACAGTCAATTAGACTTTGCCTCACCTGATGGTAAGCTGAAGGCAAAGTCTCAGAAAAGAGAGTCACCTTAGCTTACATATACCATTCAAAATCAATAAAGATATAAAAAATTTAAATGATCCAGGCAGGATTTGAACCCCCGATTTTTCCCAGATGGAACGCTCTTACCACTAAGCCACAGAATCTTCGCATTTGAATAGTAAGCATACTAAATGCTTAAAATTTCGTTCAAGAACGAACTATTGTCAAATTTGTAAAATTTCAAATCATTCTGAGTTTGAATTCTCCAAAATCGAACTCAAACATCACAAACAAACAGATACTAACATAATAAAAGCTTATTCAAAAGAATGAAAAAGATATTTCCCAGTTATTTGACAAATATCTTCAAATATGTAACTTTTACATCCAAATTGCAAATATAACCTTAAAATATTGAGCCTAAAGAAGTTTAACCGGCTTACAAAGCGCGAATATCAAATATGACACCTAATTTATGGCATACTATCTATACTTGAATCCTTACTTCAAACAAATCATACTGAAATAGAGTCCAAGATAAACTGGTAACTCTTTATAATACTACCAGAAATATAAGACCTTGATACTTGAGTGTATAATACGCAATGAGAGTTCAAGAAATATTGGAGTTAAGAGCCAAAATTGTAGACCTGCTAATTCAAGTTACATCTAAGAAATAACAGGTCATGATATACTGGAAATTTCAGCGATGAAAAGTCGTTATAACCAATAATTGAAGAGCTTTTGTATTATGTTGAATGATTACCCTGAGAGGTCTTAATTAGTTGGGAACAAAGTTGATAAATACCCATTGTTACATGGCCTTTGAAGCGGTATAAAACGTTCTTGTAATTAGCTCAAGTTACTTTGGACCAGGAATTTGACAATTTTGAAGTTTGAAATGTAATGTTAAGTTGTTAAAAGTTATTAATAAACTGTATTACAGGTTGAATGTTTTTAGATTACTTTCTGAATACTATAGTTGTACAAGAGTTTAAAGAACGGCTGCTATGAGTAAGATGCGAGGTTCAGTGCCAGGGTTAGATTTTTTAAAGCGAAATGCATCTTTTTTTATTAAAACTAAATTAAAAATTAAAAAAACCCATGTCACAAAAACAACCCTTAAAAAGTCGAAAATAAGTTGTATTAGTTAGCCCTATAACTTTAATAATAATAATAATAATAATAATAAATATTCCACAACATTCTACACAACGCTATCTAGACCCATGGTAAGCATAGCTTAACTAGCTTGTGTTATGGAATCTAGAATGCGGATAAACATACTTAGATACTTTTTTTTTTTTTTGTAAATACATACATATTATACATAGAAACACCCAGACCAATGCAAATATACATATTCATGCATACGAATATTTGCACTGAGCGGGAATCGAACCCGCACCCCCTGCATAGCAGTCGAATGCTCTACCGCTACCGCTATACCTAGTGATACAGATTTTGATTCAAGCGTTGTCATGTCGGGGGACCCTAATTGGTAAAGCACTGCCGACATGACAAGGCTTGAATTAAAGTTTTAAACTGATCTACTAGTCAAGCCCTTTATAGCCATATTGAGGGAGTTGAGAAAAATATGTACTCCGTCATTTTGTAGCGGCGGCCATCTTGGACCGATTTTTTTTTAAATATAGCTAAGAACACTCCCGACTAATTTACCTTTCAAACAAAAACTTAAAAACTGTGTTCGTTTTATTAGTCTTTTATATTTTGAGGGCTTTTCTCGATTTCCCAAGGACCCAGCATCAAATTCTGACTTTCTTGATATTTCTTTGTATGGTTCTTGGTATGGTTCTTGGTATGGTTCTTGGTATGGTTCTTGGTATGGTGAGATGCGTAGAGATGTTGCGCCCATGGCTGTATTTTACCGTCTGTACCATGGGGAGTGTTCTGATGAGCTCTTCCAATTAGTCCCACCCTCCCCTTTCCTACACAGGACAACACGTGCAGGTCTTAGATGTCATCCGCACACGGTGCAAAACATCCGATCAAGAACCAAGCGGTTCGGAGACTCTTTCCTCTGTCGCACCATTAAGGCCTGGAATTCATTACCAGCTCACGTGTTTCCTTCTTCCTATAGTCCCGGGTCCTTTAAGCGGGGCGTGAAAAAGCACATGATGAGGCCGTCAAGCTGAGTGTCACCATTGTCACACGGTATGTGTAAGTAATGGTGACCCTCTTTTCTGGGACTTTGCCTTCAGCTTACCATCAGGCAAGGCGAAGTCCAATTGACGTGTCCTATATGTAAAAAAAAAAAAATATGGGACCACACGGGAAGTACGGGCTCTGAAATAAAAAATTGGTTCATTCGGTCAAGAGTTATGACGTAACGAACATTAAAAAAAAATAATACAGACGAAATTGAAAACCATCTTTTTGTTTGAAGTCAGTTAAAAACAACAAAATTTTACGTTTTTTATATGGTAAACCCACGTAAATATTTATTTTATTCTGTTTTTAATATTTCTTGTTTTAGCAGCGACAGAGTTTTATCATCTGTTAATATTTCAACTGTCTAATGTCATGGGTCATGAGAAATGGCCTGATGACAGACATAAGTACAGCAGACGGACAAACAAATAAACAAACAGAGAGACGAATAGTGGAGTCTTAGTAAAAGAGTCTCGTTGGGAGCTGCCTGTCACCCTAGCCGAAGTAGGCCACGGCTGGTTCGCGTAGCCTGTCTCCGTTTCCGGGGACGAGTTCTGGACTCTATGGTCCACACACTCGAGGAGGATCAGATTGAGAGTCAACCTCACCTTCGGCAACTAACAATGACACACATGCGCTGTACGTTTAAGTCGGTTCGAGTCTGACATAACCTCTCCTACCAGCTCTGGCATCCGTGCGAATTTTTCGCACGTAAAAAAAAGGTCCCAAGTTAAACTTTTGAGTACGGTACCCTGAAATTTAACAAAGATGTCGTAAATAAACTAAACAAATACGCTTCTCAAATGTCAACACGCGTGACATTATCAGCATACGTTCGGAAATTCCCCATCAATTTACATATTTCCGTTCAGAAGCCAACACAAAATTATTATGTCGGTTTTACGACGTATAACACAAATATGATTGATGTCACAATATTGATCGTTGTAATTTTTTATATTTATATAACCCTTCGCGGTTTCACCTATTTAGAGTCACCATATCACCTTTCAGGCTACGAGCCTTTTTACCCACGGAACGGAGACGGCACATGCGTTGGGGAGATAGGATGTTTGAGCAAATTTAATTTGCCATTTTTCTCCAAAACTACTAGTCCGATTTTGATGCAGTTTTCAGTCATAGATTCGAGTTTGATTGGTGCATATTTTAAGATAAGTGTTATGGTGATAACTCACCAGGGGGTGCTGTTTTCGGACTCCATGGCGTAGTGGCAGAATGTTCAACGTGAGCAACAGCAAAGGACTCCCACATGCGCTGCCGACCCTATAAGAACAGAGAGTTTCTGTGCCGTTAGTGTACAAGACAAAGCAGGACAAACCTTTGATCTGCCCACTGACAGGACAAAAACTCTCCATTGAAAACTGGCCATTAAACTACCGAACCATGAATCTCTCACGAATTTAGCTAAGCTCTAGGAGTTAGGAGAAATAATAGTAATTTCGTGCGCTAATATTGTTTCTCAATCTCTGAAGAAGTTTTGTGCTGTCTGTCAGTGGGAAGACCAAAGGCTTATCCTGCTTTGTCTTCTACACTGACGGCACAGCAACTCCCTGAGCTTACAGGGTCAGCAACGCGAGTGTTACGCCTCTGGTGTTACACTCGTCCATAGGCCATGGTAATTACTTTCCATTCGGTGGGCCGTGTGCTTGTCTACCACCTAAGTGGTATAAAAATCCAATATCTACCAATCTCGTTTCGATACCCCGTTTAACAAAAATATGTTCTTTCAAAGTTTTTTTCTGATTGGGGGCAAATAGCGATGGTGCGTGCTGACCCCCATTAAGACTGGTTCCGCCGTTATTGTTGGGACTGAATAGTTTTCCGGAGTTAGGTTGTGGTTTCATGAAAGATGAGCGAGCTAAGCGGTGTGTGGAACTTATTAATAGTTAAACCTATTGTTGAAATATCATCAAATGTGTTTTCCGAAGCGACTACAATATGGGGTACAGAGCACACTAGAGGGTTTTTGTGCTGTCAGTGGGAAGATCAAAAACTTGTTCTGCTTTGTCTTTTACACTGACGGTACAGAAACTCTCAATGCTTGCAGGGTTGGCAGCGCGAGTGTGACTCTCTTGGTTTTACATGCGTCCGTAGGCCACGGTAACCACTTTCCATCAGGTGGGCCGTGTGCTTGTCTGCTGTCTAAATGGTACCTATAAAAAAACCTCATTTCATCCGAAGGATGTCGTAAAAGGCGACTAACGGAACAATACGCAGAGGATATCACTGCGAGAAAAGGAAAACTTGAAATAAAACCCTGTACCAACCCGTCTGGCCAGCGTCGAAACAGTAGGCCAAAGCCTCCCAATATTGGGAGAGGCCTAGTCGAGGAGTGGACTGCGATGGGCTAGTTGTTGTTGTTGTTGTTGCATACATCCATAGGCCACGGTAACCACTTCCCATCAGGCGGGCCGTATGCTTGTCTGCCACATTAGTGGTTTATATGTTAGGTCTTGGTTATATTGTTTTAGAGTTTATACTTTTTCAAAACATAAGTAGTTTTAGTTACGTCTCGTAACATGAGCTACATGCAGTAAAAATTCCATCATAATCAGCTTTTTTTTTTTACGTGCACAAAATCCCCACGGATACCTCCCCACCGGAGCCGGTGGAGGAGGTTATGTCGGACTCGAACCGACTAAAACGCACGCCGCCTGTGGGTCGCTTTGGTTGCCGAAGGTGAGGTTGGCAGGCATATCCCTCGCACCCCGGCCGACCCAGGGCCATCTCTCACGATCTGGCCCTCTTCTCGGGTGTGGGGACTACAGAGTCCCCAACTCGTCCCCGGAAACGGGGAGGCATGCCAGGCGCGGCCGCGGCCTGCTTCTGCCAGGGTGAACATCATAATCAGCCTAGCTACTTCTGTAATTACTTAGAATGAATAGATAGATAGACAGACAGGCTATTGTTTTTTTTTAATTCATGTCTTCTGTTTCTCTTTAGAGATACACTTGTATGCATTTGTAAAAAGCTGATATTATACATTTACTATTAAATTTAGATTATAAATTTACAGCCTAGGTAGGGTAGAACACGACAGTATTTCCGTCCAATTGAGGAGTCCGACTGAGGAAGTACCTCCTACAGAATACCGCGGCCTTAATAACCTAGTGTTGTGTTCCCAGCGGTGAGTAGGGTAGCCAGAGCTCACTGGAGAGTTCTTGTGCTGTCAGACCAAAACAGGTTGGCAGCGCGAATGTGACTCCCTTGATTTTGCACACGTACATAGGCCACGGTAACCACTTTGCATCAGGTGGGCCATGTGCTTGTCTGCCACAAAATTGGTATAAAAAAAGGCTGTGTCGTGACGGTAGTGAACAGGACAGCTACCCACTCAATGCAATATTTTTTTTTTCTATAGGACACGTCAATTGGACTTCGCCTCGCCTGATGGTAAGCTGAAGGCTAAGTCCCAGAAAAGAGGGTCACCATTACTTACACATACCGTGTGACAATGGTGACACTCAGCTTGACGGCCTTATCATATGCTTTTTCATGCCCCGCTTAAAGGACCCGGGACTGTAGGAAGAAGGAAACACGTGAGCTGGTAATGAATTTCATGCAAATATTTGTTTGCATGAAAATTGGCATTTGCATTGGTCTGGTCGTGCCTCGGAGAGCACGAACATCTATGGAACAGTGTGGGCCCAAGGTTGACTTGGGCCTTGGGTCTTGCTAAACGACAGACGAAGCACTTTAATATCATCAATCAATTAGCCTATCGCTGTCCACTGCAGGACATAGGCTTCTCCCAATGTTGGAAGGCTTTGGCCTACTATTTCCTCGCTGGCCAGGCGGGTTCGTACAGGGTTTTATTTCGAGATTTATTTCTCTCGCAGTGATATCGTCTGCGTATGTTTCCGTTAGTCGCCTCTTACGACACCCTTCGGATGAGATGGGGTGATGATACTTGTATTCTTTCTCCGTCACCATTTCATACAAAATACCACATATCATACATACATACATATAATCACGCTTTAATTCCCGATTAGGAAGAGGTAAATTAACACCAATAATTCACCAATCATTGTATTCGGTCCCACGTAATATCGGGTAAGCCTATTGCTATATTCCGGGCACTATTGTTGACTCAAGCCATTTATCTGAGGCAGAGTCTGGGCTGTATATATCTGTCTGATGTTAAACAGCTCTATACCTTAGTCGCCTTGTACGACGCCGCATGGGAAGAGAAGGGGTGGTCCAAATTAATCTGACGGGAACCACGTGGCCATTATTAATCCTGTATTAAAACGTCATTACTGAGCTAGACACAGCTTAGCTCAGCTTTGATCTACACATAACCTTAATTATTTTGAATTTATATTTAATGTTGTAAGTAGCTTAAGGTAGATTTCCAATTTATTTTTACTTCAAATTGATTTAATGTCAATGGGTGTGAATTTTTGTGTTGATTAGCTTGATTTATTACATCTATAAATCCCTGAAATGGTAGGCAGAAGTGTATTAACACCCAAATTTATACCACATAAGTGGCAGACAAGCACACGGCCCACATGATAGAGAGTGGTTACCGTGAGCTATGGACGTATGTAACGCCAGAGGAATTACACTCGCGCTGCTGACCCTGTAAGAAAAGAGAGTTTTTGTGCTGTCAGTGTAAAAGATAAAGCAGGACAAGCCTTTGGTCTTCCCACTGACAGCACAAAAACTATCCATAATTCGTCTACTATAATTTTTGGCCCCACATAACAGGGGGCGAGCCTATTGCTATCATGTTGTCACTTTATTAGGGGCTTTTTTACGTGCGATAAATCCCAACTGATAGCCCCTATACCACTTAAGTGGCAGACAAACATACAGTTCACCTGATGGAAAGTGGTTACCGTGGCCTATGGACGTGTGCAACTCCAGAGGAGTTACACTAGCGCTGCTGACCCTGTACGAACAGAAAGTTTCTGTGCCGTCAGTGTAAAAGACAAAGCAGGACAAGCCTTTAGTCTTCCCACTGATAGCACAAAAACTTTCCAGTGAGCTCTGGCTACCCTACCCACCGCCGGGAACACAACACGGGAACTTAATTGGTAAACGAAATTACTAATAGCTTAAGAATAGCTTACGTTAGGAGTGGGTTCCCGTCAATTCCCGTGGTTCCCAGCAGAGTAAAATTTGGACCACCCCCTCTCTTCCCATGCGGTGTCTTACAAGGCGACTAAGGGATAGAACTGTTTAACATCAGACAGATATATACAGCCCAGACTCAGCCTCAAATATAGGGCTTGAGTCAACAATAGTACCCGGAAGACGGCAATAGGCCACTCCTTATTACGTCCGCGGCGGCGGCGCGCCTCGCGCGCCTTCCCATTTCCGGGGACGAGTTAGGGAATCGGTGGTCCCCACACCCGAGGAGAGGGCCAGATCGAGAGAGGTGGCCCTGGGTCAGCCGGGGTGCGAGGGATATGCCTGTCAACCTCACCTTCGGCAACCAAAAACGACCCACTGGCGGCGTGCGTTTCGGTTGGTTCGGGTCCGATATAAGCACTTCCACCGGCTCCGGTGGGGGAGTATCCGTGGGGATTTTGCTCACGAAAAAAAAAACCCTATTACGTGGGACCTAATATAATGATTGGTGAAATGTGGTTGTTAATTCACCTCTGCCTAACCCTCCGGGGATAAAGGCGTGATATTTCACGAAAATACATTTAAACTACATTTAAACATGTAACATTAACAGACAGACAAACAGAGCTACTAAAGAGCAATTATAAAATTAGTTTTCTGTATATATATTTACATTTAAATATATATTTGATATTCGTGACAAAACCACATCGCGTGTCGTTGTGAAAGTTAAGTTTGTGGACCAGTGAAGGAGATATGTATTTAATATTTTGGCTTACTAATTCCACATAGGTGGAGATATGGCCAACAGCTTTTATACTATTAAATAATTATAAAGCGGCTGTGTCTGTACGTTGGATATTTTCAAAAAATTCTTGGGTAATGTGACATAGACGATACTAAATAATTTTTTTTTTTTGATTTCTTGTCTGTATGTCCGAGATAGATGCAATAATACCCAAGTACGGAAAAATTACGTTCTAAAATGTATTAAACATAACATAAACTCACGCCTATATCCCCAAAGGGGTAGGCAGAGGTGCTACCACCCACTTTTCGCCAGTTTATGTCCGGTGTTTATGTCTCCCTGTTTGTGACTCATTTAGGTCCTAATGTAATAAATAGGTGGCAAACCTATTGCCATTAACCGGGCACTTATAAACCTGCGATAAATACACACATAACTTCGAAAAGCATCGAAAAGTCATTGGTGTGTGCCATGGTGAAACCTGGGATCGAACCCGAGACCATTGTCCAAGACAATAGTCTGTCAAAATCATCAACCCCATATTTCACCAATCATTATTTTCGGTCCCACGTAATATGAAGCCTATTGCTGTCTTCCGGGTACTATTGTTGACTCGAACCTTGCATCTGTGCCTAAGTCTGAGCTGTATAGTTTTATATACATACATAGCCTGACAAAATAATAACCCTCCTTTGGATTCGCCGTAGTCGGGTAAAAAACTACTGAACGTATTACTCTCAAATATCCTGACAAACTGATACAACCTTAGAAAATCCTTTTAGGTCCCGGGGTCAGATAACAAGGGCCTTTGGGAAACTAATTCTCAAATACTTTATAAGGCTTGATGTGAACCTCAATATATAACCATACATTTATCTGAGGAGAGGGCCAGATTGTAGAGGAGAGGGCCAGATCGTGAGAGATGGCCCTGAGTCGGCCGGGGTGCGAGGGATATGCATGTCAACCTCACCTTCGGCAACCAAAACGACCCACAGGCGGCGTGCGTTTTAGTCGGTTCGAGTCCGACATAACCTCTTCCACCGGCTCCAGTGGGGAGGTATCCGTGGGGATTTTGCGCACGTAAAAAAAAAGCCATACATTTATCTAAAATCCTTAGATATATCTTTAGAATGATAGAAACTGTTGAAATATCTTCGTATTATAGTATAGGAGGTAGGACACGGCGGTATTTCCGTCCAATTGAGGAGTCCGACTGGGGAAGTACCTACCTCCGCATTGAAGATTCGTAATATTCCTACTCTTTCCTTTTTTACAACAACACGTGCAGGGCTTAGATGTCACCCTCACACTGTGCAGATTATACGAGCAAGAAACAAGCGGTTCTGTGACTCTTTTCTTTGCCGCACCACCAAGACATGGAATTAATTACCAGCATTACTAACATTACTTAGTGTCGGTAATGGTGACTCTTTCCTGAGACCTTGCCTCTAGCTTACCATCAGGCGAGATGAAGTCAAGTTGGCGTATCCTAAATAAAAAGAAGGTATATTTTATAGCTCCCAGTACTCAAAGCCCTTAAGGTTTTGCGTGAAAACTAATCGTGATATAATAAGTAATATATACGTTTTATTACGAATGGCGGTCGTTTAGGAGCGGATACGTCTCATTTGAACGTTCACCACCCTTATAGGGGCCACGGCCACCCATCATTTTCTAAGCCTTGGCGTGTTACGCTTGCCTTGGAACTTTTTAGTATTTTTTTTGCTATTATTATCCTACTAATGTTTAATTAACTTTGTCTATATGTTTGGTGGATTGTAACTGAATGACGCTCAAACGGCTGAGCAAATCTTATTAAAATTTGGTACAGTGATAATTTTTTTTTATATAGCACTCTTTAATTAGACTTCGCCTAATGTTATGGTAAGCTGAAGGCAAAATCTCTGAAAAAGGAGTCACCATTACTTATATATACCATGTGACAATGGTGACACTCAGCTTGACGGCCTGATCATATGATTTTTCACGCCCCGCTTAAAGGACCCGGGACTGTAGGAAGAAGGAAACACGTGAGCTGGTAATGAATTCCAGGCCTTAATGGTGCGACAGAGGAAAGAGTCTCCGAACCTACACATACATATAAATAAATAAATAAATATTCTACAACATTCTACACAACGCTATCTAGACCCATGGTAAGCATAGTTGAACTAGCTTGTGTTATGGAATCTAGAATACGGATAAGCATACTTAAATACTTTTTTTTTGTAAATACATACAAATAGAAACACCCAGACCAATGCAAATACCCATATTCATGCATACAAATATTTGCACTGAGCGGGGATCGAACCCGCGCCTCCTCCTCCTTTATATTATGACATATACATTATATGTCATATTATAAATAAAAAGATTAAAATTAAATAAATTATTATATTAAATATAAAACCCGACCGCTGTTAAAAGATCGAAAAAATTTTGATAGCAGGCAGTACCCATTAATTTTATTTCAGTATAAAATTGCCTAATGGGTACCACCTGCTATCAAACATGTTTTGACCTTTTAGACAGCAGTTGGGATTTTTATTTCACTTAATAATGTATTTTATTACTCTACGGAACCCTAAGAGCACGTTAAAAATATCTCAATCCCTCGCGAAGCAAGATAAGAAGCGTTTCAACAAAAGTGCTTCGTCACTGATAACATTACGTCGACAATTTGTTCTATAAGTAGAACGTGTGTAGCCAGCCTTATCGTAGAGAAGCAACACGTGTACTTCGGAAGGGCAGAGGTTAATCTTCGTATGAATAACAATGGCGTCTTTCTTAGATATTGAAATATTAGACGCGGTAAATATTTGTTTGTAAGAATATTTGTGTTGGATAACACACATAATTTTTTTTTGTATAGAAGACGTCAATTAGACTTCACCTTGCCTGATGGTAAACTGAAGGCAAAGTCTCAGAAAAGAGGACATATAATCACGTCTTTATCCTCGGAAGGTTAGGCAGAGGTGAATTAACGCCCATATTTCACTATCACTGTATTTGGTACCACGTAATAGGAGGTGAGCCTATTGCCGTTTTCTTGGCACTATTGTTACCTCAAATCATACATCTGAGGCTGAGTCTGGGCTATTATCAGTCTGATGTAAAACAGCACTATCCCTTAGTCGTCTTGTACGACACCGCATGGGAATGATGGGGTGGTCCAAATTCTACTCTGCCAGGAACCGCGCGGCTAAAAAGTTAGAATTATGAAATCTGAAGCGATTACTTTCTCAGTGTACACATACATACATCACGCCTTTATCCCCGGAGGGTTAGGCAGAGGCGAATTAACACCCACATTTCACCAATCATTAAATTCGGTCTTACGTAATAGGGGGTGAGCCTTTTGCCGTCTTCGGGTTAGTTTTCACATAAATTATATTATTTATAGCTGTATATTTACAATGAATGTCTGTCTGTAACATCAAAATGTTGAAAGGTATTCACAAAAGATGATTGAAAATCAAAATTACAAACTAAGGTCCGACAAATGGTACTTCCACCCTATTGTAATTTATATGGAACGCGCACCGAAGGTAGGGTGGACTCCCCAATTCACGGTCGCTATTTTACAATAATGTTATTTGGATTCGGGAATTCAATGATTGAATAGGATTAAGCACAATTCCTGAACTGAGATTTAAATAGATGTTGAACGAAAGCGACTGTTTTGAAATAAGCTATAAGATTGTACGCTTTTATAGGTTCTTGTTTAGATTTTAGATACAACTGATTTAATCATGCCTTTATCCACGAAGGGTCAGGCAGAGGTGAATTAACACCAATAAATAACCAATAATTGTATTCCCGACATCATAATAGTTGACTCGAGCCACGCATCTGAGGCTAAGTCTGGGCTGTATATATCAGCTGTCTGATGTTAAACAGCCCCATCCCTTAGTCGCCTTGTACGACACCGCATGGGAAGAGATGGGGTGGTCCAAATTCTACTCTGCCGGGAACCAAAACTACAATATAGCCACACGTATTCAGAACGCACTTCTTGTACTTTTTCCACAGTATTTTTAAAGACGTCAGGCCTTACGGCATCCTCAAAGTCGCATCCGTACCTTTAAGGAACGCCGTACGTACATACATCCGACTAAGGGATAGGGCTGTTTAACATCAGACATATATATACAGCCCAGACTCAGTCTCATAGGCATGGCTCGAGTTAACAATAGTGCCCGGAATACGGCAATAAGCTCATCCCCTATTACGTGGGACCGAATACAATTATTGGTGAAATGTGGGTGTTAATTCACCTCTGCCTAACCTTCCAGGGATAAAAGCGTGATTATATGTATGTTTGCATATAAGACACGTAAATATGATTTCACCTTACCTAATAGTAAAGCCGTAGACAAAATCTCAGAAAATAGAGTCATATTGTTACAATGGTGGTCTCAGCTTGACGATCTCATCAGATAATTTTTCACGCCACGCTTAAAGGGAATAAAATACACTTCTACCTACCCCTTCAGGGATTGACAGGCGTGAAATATATTTAATGAGTCATTAACAAAGCTCTCATAAAATCATATAATACCTAATTATAAATCAACCTTGCCTATCCTAGTATAATATAACATTTTAAATTTATGACTTGTTTGTCTCTTTCACTCTTGTATTGTAGAATAGGATTCGACCGTCGTTCTTTCTCTGTCTAACCGCGCATGCGTAGCAAGTTTCTCTTTGTTCCTTGCCGACTATATGATATATGTATGTATGTATATATGTATGGATGCCGGTGGTAAGGATGTTTTAGAAGCAAAATGTTTTTTCCTCTTATTAAATTTTTGTTACAATATCTTGTATGTTGGTTGTATCAATATTTTTGGTTAGGGATATATATGGTTTTTATTGTGAATGATACTCGCAGAGATAGTATATTAAAAGGTTTAAAATTACGTATTCGAGACCTGCACCTCAGAGTTCGAGATCTCTCTCTCCTCAGAGAGGTGGGATATTGGTTCTCTTTTGGCTAATTTGTTAGTTAAAAATATTTGAAATAGAATATTTTAGAAGCTATAAGCAGATGATGTCTAAAGCCCGCTCATTGCAAATATTTGTTTGGATCAATAACGTCTATTAGCATTTGGGTGTTCGTATTTTTTTCCACCCAGGTCGTAGATAAGCACACGGCCCATCTGATGGTACGTAGTTACCGTGGCTTATGGACGTATGAAATACCAGGGGCTGTTACACTAGTCCTGCTGACTCTGAAGAAACCTAATGAATACCGCGGCCATAATAACCACGTGTTATGTTCCCGGCGGTGAGTAGGGTAGCCAGAGCTCACTAGAGAGTTTTTGTGGGAAGACCAAAAGCTTGTCCTGCTTTGTCTCTTACACTGACGCACAGAAACTCTCTGTGATTACAGGGTTGGCAGCGCGAGTGTGACTCCCTTGGTTTTGCACACGTCTATAGGCCAAGGTAATCACTTTCCATTAGGTGGGCCGTGTGCTTGTCTGCCACCTAAGTGGTATTAAAAAAATCCCACATATGGTAGTCGCCAGGGAACCACAGCAAGAAGTTCATTCCACAGATTGAGCGTAATAAAATTATTCCAAACATTGCATGGTATGCAAATTTTGGTAAAATCTTTCCGGCAAAATACCGATTGCGACTCGGACGTGACCAATTTTTAATTTAATAACTATAATTAAATGTCAAAATAACATATTTTTTTCTTGTTTCAGATTACTGTCCACTGCCGTCAAAAGGGAACAGAGAACAAGGTTGATATTACTAAAATACTTATTATAATACTAGCCTGTTATTTACCAGCCTAATATCAGTACCTGTTATACTAGTATTAAATTCTCTTTGTATACAAAAATATAGTTTAAAACCCTGGATGAAACAATATTAATACACTGAATTTTTAAATGAAACATATAATCGATGGCCTAAAAGACAAACATACTAAGTGAAAAATGTTGCATGTTCAATTATGAACCCTATATTGATGGCAACGAAGACAAATATGGTAAATTTAAAACTTTTCACTTAGTATGTTTGTCTTATAGAATATCGAAATTTGAATATGATAATTTTCTTTATGTATTAATTCATTGCGACTTTTCAATGTTGTCATTTATCCACAACGGAGTTTAACAAGTAATGTATGCGAATACACGACACATCTACAGACCGCAAATGACATAACATAACATATAATTACGCCTATATCCCCGAAGGGGCAGGCAGAGGTGTTAGCACCCACATTTCGCCAGCTTTATGTTTAGGTCCCAAAGTAAGCCGCGAGGTGGCTATCCTATTGCCATTAACCGGGCACTTATAAACCTGCGATAAATACACACATAACTTTGAAAAGAATCGAAAAGTCATTGGTGTGTGCCATGGTAAAACCTGGGATCGAACCTAAGCCCTCGTCTCAGCAGTCCATTACCCATACCACTAGACTACTGCGATATAAAAATATTCCATAGAAATAAAAGAAAATCAGTCCCGCAGTCCGCTCATTTGTCTATAACTATACGTTTACATATTTTCACATACATTACTTCTTAAACCTCAATACGGAGAAACGTCACCATTGGAAAGCCGCAATAAATTAAAAACATAAACAATTATCATATTCAAATGTATTTCACGGTACACTCCGCGTCAGCAGTTGTTATTGCCTTCGGAAAAATACCTTCAAACTCCATCTTAAAATATGCTGTTAACCTGCCGATATCAAGTGCTTTAGAAAATTCGGTACCTTAACCGGATAGTCGGATATCCGAGTATCCGGATAGTAACGGTCTAGATACATTTATACTCTTGTCAACGGAGTATCGGTCGACACAAGCCTATAAAATTACACAGATCCTTTTGTTCACCTGACGCTCTGCAATAGTTTCGGCGCCGTATCGATTTCTCAGCTACGTTTGTGACAGTATAGTGATGCGTATCAGTTTTATACGGATAAAATCCGACTACTGAAAAATCTTACTCTAAAAATTATTAAACTTGAAAATATCAAGGATAGCTGTGATTGTATTAAGTGGAGGTAGGACACGACGGTATATCCGTCCAATTGAGCAGTCCGACTGGGGAAGTACCTCCGTCCTACAGAATACCGCAGAAACCTCGTATTGTGTTCCCGACGGTGAGTAGGGTAGCCAGAGCTCACTGGAGAGTTTTTGTGCAGTCAATGGAAAGACGAAAAGCTTGTCCTGCTTTGTCTAACTCTCAATGCTTACAGGGTTGACAGCGCGACTGTGACTCTCTCTGTTTTGCACACGTCCATAGGCCACAGTAACCACTTCCCATCAGGTAGGCCGTATGCTTGTCTGTGGTATAAAAAAGGCTCCTTTTTTTATACCACTTAGGTGGTAGACACGGCCCACCTGATAGAAAGTGGTTACCGTGGCCTATGGGCGTTTGTAACACCAGAGGAGTCACAGTCGCGCTGCCAACCCTGTTAATATAGAGTTTCTGTGCCGTCAGTGTAGGAGACAAGTCCTTTTCCTTAGGATATATTGTTTTGTTAGATTAAGTGGCATACGACCACGGCTGTCTTTGATATTTTACTGTATAATAATATTTTTTTTAACTTAGTACTTTGAGGTTTGATTCATTGTTGGCCAAGTGCGAGTTTTACTCGCGCCCTGAGGGTTCCGTAAAAAATTCAATTGAGAAACGAAATTATGTTACATAAACGTCAATATCTTTTTATTGCGTTGACCTAGAAGTTTGTTTTTTTCACAGCTTTAAGAAGTTACATTTTAATTTTTTTTTAAATTTTTTATTTCAACTTGATACCTTCACTCACGCATTCTTGAGAAAATGGTCTTGACAGACAGACGGACAAGGAAGTAATCCTATAAGGTTTCTGTATTTTCTTTTTGAAGTACGCAACACTAAAAAAACATAAAAAACTAAAATTCTAATTAATTATGATAGGAAAAGTATAACTTATCGTAATATTTATATTTATATATTTATTTAAACTTCATGCACACATGTATACAGGCGAATTTAATGCCACAGGCATTCTCTACCTGTCAACCCAATAGGTGTCAAACCAATATTCATTTTATCTAAAAGTTTGTTTGTTTGAACGCGCTAATCTCAGGAACGTTCGAGTTGAAAAAATATTTTTATATTGAATAGCCCGTTTATCGAAAATAGTTAAAAGCTATATATCATCACGCTAAATATTCAGGGAGCGTAGCAGTAATCATAAATGTCTTTAAATCCGGCAGGCTTTTTAAAATACGCCACAGGCAAATCTGAAGCGGGCCAGCTAGTCAATTATAATCAATTTTTATTACATAGACTAGCTGACCTACCCCAGCTTCGCCCGGGGTATATTTTGAAGCTTCATATCCCTTTGAGCCCGTATGTTTTAGTCTTCAAAATATGTATGTAAAATTGCCGTTTTTGTTAACATTTATTATCAATGCTCCGCTCCCTTAAGTAGTAGCGTGATGATATATAGCCTAAAACCTTCCTCGATAGATGGACTACCCAACACTGAAAGAATAATTCAAATCGGACCAGTAGTTCCAAAGATTAGCGCGTTCAAACAAACAAACAAACAAACTCTGCAGCGTTATAATATTAAGTATAGATTAAGTTTAACAGAAGCCTGTTTTCAATGAGTTTTATGTTTAATTCAATATTTATTTAGTGTGTAGAAGGCGTAGTTCAGCCTCTTAACGCAAAATATTCATTACTAAATTTCAGTAATAGGGATGGGACAATAGTATCAGAAAATGTCGATGATAAAAAAAAATTATCGATACTTTTTTAGTTAAAGCACGTCAATATTTCCGACGGGCTTTGTAGTGTAGCGGTAGACCGGTCTACTGCTACGCAGGGGGTACGAGTTCAATTCCCGCTAAGAGCAAATATTGGCATGCATAAATTTATATCTATTTCATTTCGTCTGTGTCTTTCCATGTATAACATACATACATACATACATATAATCACACCTTTATGCCCGGAGGGTTAAGCAGACGTGAATTAACACCTACATTTCGTCAATCATTAAATTCAGTCCTACCTAATAAGGGGTGAGCCTATTACTGTCTTCCAGGCACTATTGTTGACAAAAGCCATGAATCTAAGGTAGAGTCTATAACATTTATGTATTTACAAAAAACCTAAGATCAAAGCCTACTATTTAGATTGGAAAAAGTATTTATTTATTTAATTCTTTATTGCACACACAGTACAGAGATCATACACAAAACACATCAAAGAAGATGTACAAAGGCGAGCTTAACTCAAAATGAGTTCTCTCCCAGCAAACCTTTGAGTAGCAGAGAAGCATATAATAATGATAAAGTATATGTCAAAGACGGGACTTGAACCCGACCACTCCCTTACAGCGGGAATCCTCTGACCACTATTTGAGCATTAATTTTTTCCCATCTAATAGGAGGTAGGACACGGTGGTATCTCCGCCCACTTAAGCAGTCCGACTGGGGAAGTACCTCCTCCTCCTCCGCTCCTACAGAATACCGCGGTTATAATAACTTTGTGTTGTGTTCCTAACGGTGAGTAGGGTAGCCAGAGCTCACTGGAGAATTTGTGCTGTCAGTGGGATGACTAAAGGCTTGTCCTGCTTTGTCATCTGCACTGACGGCACAGAGATTCTGTGCTTACAGGGTCGGCAGCGCGAATGTGGCTTCTCTGGTGTTACATACGTCCATAGGCCACGTAACCACTTTCCATCAGGTGGGCCGTGCGCTTATCTGCCACCTAAGTAGTATAAAAAAAACTAAATGAAAGTTAAATTGAAGGAAAGAAATAAATGGAAATAAAAAAGTACTTTTTTAAACAATTTTTCATCGATATAACCTGCAGTGTCCCAACACTAGTGTCTCTAATTACTGACTTGACGGCTTTGTGTAATGAAATTTTGAGCACAAACAACCCTAGGGACCCGCCGTACTAGGAGTTTACTCATAAAATACCCACCGCTGTAGGTATATATATAACATCTGTAGGGATATATATCTAACAGATATAGTTTCGGGGTCTCGAATTTAGGAAGCTATTTTTAGTATTATTACAAACTTGGATTGTAGATCATAAAGTAAATATATTAACGTGACGGTAGTGAACGCAACTGATACGCAGGCGGTGCGGGTTCGTTACCGCTCAGTGCAAATATTTATACCTATATACATGAAAATCAAAATGAATGAGACGTTTTTTCACGCCGGATCAGCGGTGTCTTCTGCACAAGACAAAAATTCGCTCCTGTGTGGAATACTGCTCGCAACTCTGGGATGGCTCAGCAAAGTACTTACTAGATGCTCTCGACAGGTTGCAGCGACGAGCAGTCCGCATTATTGGGAATCCCGAGGTCACGAACACCCTAGAGCCTTTGCAGATGCGTAGAGATGTTGCGTCCTTGGCAGTATTTTACTGTCTGTACCATGGTGAATATTCTGATGAGCTCTTCCAATTAGTCCCACCCTCTCCTTTCCTACACAAGACAACACGTGCAGGGCTTAGATGTCACTCGCATATGGTGCAGAGTATCCGATCAAGAACCAAGCGGTTCGGTGACTCTTTCCTTTGTCGCAATATTAAAGCTTGGAACTCATTACCAGCTCACATGTTTCCTTCGTCCTATGATGAGGCCGTCGAGGAGGAGAGGAGAGGACGGTATTCCCGTCCCAATTGAGCAGTCCGACTGGAGAAGTACCTCTACCGAAAACCTACAGAAAACCACGGCTATAATAACCTCGTGTTGTGTTCCCGGCGGTGAGCAGGGTAGCCAGAGCTCACTGGAGAGTTTTTGTAATATCAGTAGGAAGACCAAAGGCTTGTCCTGCTTTGTCTTTTACACTGACGGCACAGAAACTCTTGTCCTTACAGGGTTAGCAGCGTGATTGTGACTCTCCTGGTTTTTCACACGTCCATAGGCTACGGTAACCACTTTCCATCAGGTGGGCTTGTCTGCCAACTAAGTGGTATAAAAAAAGGTGTTAACACATCTCTGCGTATGCCTTCGGGGATTCACAGGCGCGATGTATTCACGCTCAGATATTAAATAAAGTACCTTTACAATATTATCAAGGATTATTATTAAACACAAATGTTCATTGTATATTCATTAAAAGGCGTTTGAAGTTCCCGTCAAGTCTGTGTTTAGATGTTCGTATTCTGTCAGAATAACAGAATAACATGACGTTTGAGATGTTCTCTTGACTTAACTTTGATCAACATGAAATCAAAATGGTAGGAATTAATTCTTTATATAATCGTAGCTTATGCTTGTCAGTAGGAGGTGTGTGTTTGCTTTTTGCCAACTTAGCTGACAAATCCCTTTCGGTTCAGGCGGCTCGGTTGTGGAATGCTTTGCAAGTGACTGTCAGGCGAGTTCAGTCCTTGCCTGTGTTCAAAAGACTCGTCAAGGAATACTACCTGTCTCTATGAAAGAGTGGAATGACAAGGTAGAATGAAGCATATCTATGTTTGTGTTAATGTATTGTGACTTCTTCTAAGATATATTATAGTGTGTATGCTTATATATGTATAATTGTATTTACCTATGGCTATTGTGTTTTCTTTTTCATTATTATTATTTTATTTTCTTTATATATTCTCTATGTACACAAGACAAAACCGATAGCCTGTCTAGTGATATAAGTATTATACAGATCGTTATATTGATTTTGGCAAGCAGAAAAAGTCACCAGTATGTTCTACATAAATGTGTGTGTAACAAAACTCGTTTCCTCACTCACACACACATATACACTCGCAAATTACAATTGATTCAAAACCATTCGTATTTATTTATCATCAGTTACACTTTCTTTAGTAATAACAATAACTCATAAAATTCTTATTACTGGTATATGAACGTAGTTTTTGTTAAATTCTTGTAAGTCTCCGTGACCCCAGGGTTTACAGCTTCGCTTTTTAAGTGTTAAAATCGTGCAAAGTTTTGAGTTCGAATCCCAGTCAAATTTTACTTTTTGAACTTTTAAATATTTGTATATCTTCATGTTAATTACTTACCTATTAAGGGAATGTTGAGGTAACATCGCAAAAGTATCTTGATATTTTAGTTATTTATTTATAGCAACTTAAATCAGTAGTATTTTTATTATTACTGAGCGAGTATTGTTGCACACACATTGCATTAATGTTTCTCGTATTGGAATTTATGCTACCCTCATTCTCATGTATAAATAACATGATAATTTTATTTTTAACTGTCAACAATTGGATGCATTGTGCTTTCCACACGGTTAATTAACAACTTAAACGTTCTTTAATATCACAAACAAAATAAAGAACAAAAACAAAACTATTTATTAACGTAAAACGACTACATCAATATAGTAGCGGTTCGAACTCGCTACCTTCGAAATGTCTTTACGCCTGTAATACCACTCAACTACGTGAGCCTGTGCTAAAATGGTGAAATTTACTTTCTCATTCGATGGCAGGCAAATCAGTCACACATATTCAAACGTTCACGATTCACGAATATTCACGATCATGCGCACTGGCACACATAAACGTATTAAACTAATACGCCTTTAACGATGACGCACACATGTGAATTCAAAGCAATGAGTTATTGTTGTGTGAACACACATATATGTAAAACATACGGGTGCTTCCACTTGACCCAGATCATAAATACATTTTATTAGATAGATAGGCTATCTTTTTTGTCTTGTGTACACCTAACTGCCCTAAAATATTCTTCTCCTATTTTCTTATCTCCATCCTAATGGTTGCCTGTAAGAAATTGCCGCAGAGCGATAAGGCCGCCATCTGTACGTGCCACGGAACTTGTATCACTTATTCTAGTGTAATGTGTAATTGGTGTACAATAAAGACGTCATTATTATTATTATTCAATTCCAGCTCATTGTCAATTATATAGACTTGATATGGTAAAATGGTGACTCCCTGAGTCGGTGGGGGAAGTTATGTCAAACTTTAACCGACTAACGCACGCCTTCTATTGGTCGTAGATTCCCGGAGGCATATCCCTCGCACCCTATGTGAATATGAGAGCCTATTACCATATTCTGGGCACTACATCCTTCATTTGTCGCACCATTAAGGCCTGGAATTCATTACCAGCTCACGTATTTCCTACTTCGTATAGTCCCGGGTCCTTTATGCGGCCCCACGTAAAAACCCCTATTTTACGTGGGTGTGAGTCTATTGCCGTATTCCGGGCACTATTGTTGACTCGAGTCATGCATCTGAGGCTGAGTCTGGGCTGTATTTATCTGTTTGATGTTAAACAGCCCTATCCCTTAGTCGCCTTGTATGACACCGCATGGGAAGAGATGGGGTGGTCCAAATTCTACTCTGCCGGGAACCATGCGGTCAATATATTCATGCTTCATTATGTCTACTTTAGTGTTCCGTGTGTTCCGTATAGTGTTGTGTTCCGTCTACCTGTTCCGTGCCCCGGAGAACACGTTTAGCCGTCGATCTCAGTTGTTCCACGACCATCTATTGCAGTAGTTACGGGTAGTTAGTTGGAGACCTTTTTTACGTGCGCAAAATCCCCACGGATACCTCCCCCCCTCCCCCACCGGAGCCGGTGGAAGAGGTTATGTCGGACTCGAACCGACCAAAACACACGCCGCCTGTGGGTCGTTCTTGGTTGCCGAAGGTGAGGTTGACAGGCATATCCCTCGCACCCCGGCCGACCCAGGGCCATCTCTCACGATCTGGCCCTCTTCTCGGGTGTGGGGACTACACAGAGACCCCAACTCGTCCTCGGAAACGGGGAGGCACGCGTCACGCGCCACCGCTGCGGCCTGCTTCTGCCAGGGTGACAGGCGGCTCCACCTGTCACCCCCAGGCCTGCGCAGTTGGAGCCCTAAGAAATCCAACAATAGCTCTAACTATATTTCAATAACTTATTGTCAGGTTATCGAGGACAGATGACAGTAGCTTCACGGAAATATCTAATTTCAGCTGGTTCATAGATAAACTGAAAGAAAGATGTGATGAATGAAGACGTAGGTCGTTAAACACATTACACTCTTTTTCGTCACACAGTCGGGTAAAAGTAATCACGGTTCGCTAATGCACGGATAGTGCATTAATTCTCTTTGCACCCATCATAAATACTAGTGATGTACCGTATTTTCATATCCGCGGATATCCGAGGGAGAACAATGGTCCGTATCCGCGTATAAGGCGGATCTTTTAGCTTATTCGATTTAAATACATAGATGAAATCCTATATTAATAAATCTAACCAGTGCCCGCGACTTCACTCGTTAGAAATTTTGTTCCCGTTATGTTTGCATGATTGTTTTATTTAACGCCTTTATATCTGTATCTTCTTTCTTTCTTTTTATGCATGGGAACATATTCCCAAGATAAAAAGAGTGTCATGTGATATTCTAGTCTATCTCTGTACTATATTTTAGTCAGATCTGTTCAGCCGTTAAAGTGTGATTAAACAACAAACATCCAAACTTTCACATTTATAATATTAAGTGGGATTTCTTAAAAGTAATATTAATAAATCGAGTGACATCAACTATCGTTTTAAGTTCACACTGATTAAATAAAAATATAAGATCCATATCCACGGATCTTGACACCAAATATCCGCTTTAATATCCGGCCCCGCGGATATCCGCGGATATTCGCGGATGTTTGCGGATATTTTCGTAAGCCGTCACATCACTAATAAGTACTAATATCCGAGCGCATCTAGTTGTGTACATGCGGCTCGTGCCGCAGCACCCAATCGATAGTAATTAGATCTTCTCCCCTCCGCCGGTAGTGTACCGCAGGCAGCGTCCCGTTTTGTGGGGAGCAGAATACGGGAATATTATGATTTGAGTGCTTTCAAATGTATCCCTGTTGGTATATACATACATATACGCTTGTAGGGGTAAGCAGAGGTGTATTAACACCCACATTTCGCGTAGGTAGCTTAGTGATTAAGGAGTCGGCCTAACGACCGAGAGGTCCCTAGTTTGAATCTTGGTCATTACACTACAGGCTCTTTAGCTTAGTTGAAGGAGTTAGAGCGGATATTAGTAATTTCAGTTTTATAAAATAATAATAAAAATATACATTTTCGGTTACACGTTATAGGGGTCGAGCCTATTGCCATCAAGCGGGCACTTAGTCATGGTCTGTATAATCTGTTGGATGGAAAACAGCCCGATCCTTTAGTAGTCTGTTTTGGGCGGAGTAATCAAAAAGCTGTAGTTAAAATAATTCCCTCAGGTCTAGTCAACCTAACCTACTGGACTATATCTCCTCAGGCTTACCTCTCGGAGTTGTGGAGTCAAACTGCAGTCTCGCCCATAAAAACGAACACATATTTTTTTTATACCACCGGTGGGCCGTGTGCTTGTCTGCCACCTAAGTTGTATAAAAAAGACAATTTTCACATAAACCTTTCGACCCTCGAACCTCCCAATCTCTCAAGTAACACATTTAAAGCCTAAAATTTCACAAATTGGAGGGACACATTAACGTAGCAGTAGCTACGCCGTAACACATCTACGCCGTAGCGTCGTAGCACCTAAATTATTTCGAATTAAATTGCGCGATAGAACATTTTTCGGGCGTTTATGTTGGACTTAGGGCGTGTTCACATTACGACGTCACGAGAAATTTATCGTTGGACCCTATGAGGCCCTACTAATATCTCCGAGGCCCAAACCCATTTACAACTACAAGACTATAGTTATGTCTTAGATAATAGCACCTCCGTCAATCTATGGCCCACATAGTCGACGTGTATTTTAGTTGGTTCAAGTCTGACATAACTTCCCCCACCGGTGCCAGTGGTGGGGGTATCCATGAGGATTTCGCGCACAATAAAAAAGACGGTATTTCTTGATGAATGACGGAAGAAGCTATGCTCTCAGAGTTGAACAGTTCAGCAATAGTTGCTCCTATAAAAGGCATCGCTGAAGCAAAATATTCAATTTCAATTTCAATTTAATCTTTATTTGCGAACACAGGTACAAATTGTTGGTACATTGGTTTAAAAGATTGATCATCCGCATTCCACCTAAAAGGCATGCAAATTTAAAATATAACTATTGTGAAGATTATTACAACCGAAATTACTAATATTTCCTCTAACCCTTTCAGCTAAACGAAATTGCGTGTGTTGGAAGCTAGTTCATGTCGGTAATGTTATGGCAAGATTTGAATCCAGAGTCTTTCGATCGCAAGGCCGACTCTTTAACCACTAAGCTACATACGCTATATTTTTGTTCAGTCAGTATGATACTGAGAAATAAGCACGCGAATATTTTTTTATTTTAAGACACGTGACTTCTCATCTGAGTCAACTGAAGCTAAAGTCTCAGGAAAGAGGGTCACCATTACTATCACTAACAATGGCACAATGGTAGCCCTCAGCTTGACAACCTTATCTGATGTTCTTAAAAGACCCGGGACTGTAGGAAGAAGGAATCACGTGTGCCGGTAAAGAGTTTAAAGACTTTATTACAGCACGGTAAATAGAGTCACCGTACGTGATAGAATTATTCGTACCGTATGAGACAGATATCGTCACGAGAATGTGTGGATGCGCCCTTAGGGTCATACGGGGTCATTCGGGTCAGGGGTCGGCGGGAAGGTAAAAAGGTTCCGTTTATACTGTCCTTCGTTTGAATAAATAACTTTGTACGAAATGTGTGGGCTTGTATGTGACGTCATTCATTTTGTATGTAATAAAATGTAGGTGTTGTTAGATTTAATTAAATAATGTTTGTTGTATGTGTGTGTTTGAACACCTAAACGGTTGAAGCTATTTTGATGGTGTGTACATATGTACTCGAGTCAATAACAGTGCCTGGAATACGGCAATAGGTTGCCCTATTATGTGGGACCGAATATATTTATTGGTGAAATATGGGTGTTAATTCACTTCTGCCTAACACTCCAGAGATAAAGGCGTGATTTTATGTATGTATGTACATATGTACATCGGCAAAGACTCAAACGGCGCAAGTATAGTAATAAAAGTGGTAATTACATATTTGAGCCGTTTGGGGTCGAGACGCAGACGGGATCATGGGGTCCAAGTGCCTGTCTTTTTTTAGAAACATTTCTAAACGTTTAATTGATGCTACCCGTGACCAGAGGGCTGGTTTATTCCTTGCGCAAAGGATTGGTATTGCCATTCAACGTGGCAATGGCGTCAGCCTTCTGGCCACCTTCCCGGTTGACATCGATGGGGATGAATTGTTTATGATTATTCCACGATATTCTACACAACGCTATCTAGACCCATGGTAAGCATAGCTTAACTAGCTTGTGATGTGGGATCTAGAATGCGGATAAACATACTTTGATACTTTTTTTTGTCAATAGATTATATTATACATAGAAACACCCAGACCAATGTAAATATACATATTCATGCATACAAATATTTGCAATGAGCAGGCATTGAACCCGTGCCCCCTGCATAGCAGTTGAATGCTCTACCGCTACGCCACGAAACCTGCAGGATTGTTTAGGTATATTATGTACTAGCTGACCCACCCCAGCTTCGCCCGGGGTATATTTTGAAGCTTCATATCCCTTTGAGCCCGTATGTTTTAGTCTTCAAAATATGTATGAAAAATTGCCGGATTTGTTAACATTTATTATCAATGCTCCGCTCCCTTAAGTAGTAGCGTGATGATATATAGCCTAAAGCCTTCCTTGATAAATGGACTACCCAACACTGAAAGAATCATTCAAATCAGACCAGTAATTCCAGAGATTAGCGCGTTCAAACAAACAAACAAACAAACAAACTCTGCAGCTTTATAATATTAGTATAGATTGTTTTTTTTGTGTTATCTAGGTCACCCAACTTGACTTACGCCTGATGGTAAGCTATAGGCAAAGTCTCAGGAAAGAGGGTCACCATTACAGACACTAAGTAATGTTACAACTGTGGCACACAGCTTGGCGGCCTCATCAGATGCTTTTTCACGTCCCGCTTAAAGAACCTGTGACTGTAGGAAGAAGGAAACACATGAGCTGGTAATGAATTCCAGGTCTTAGTGGTGCTGCACCGGCCGTGCTCACTGGCTGACGTAGTCACAGTTTGACATACATACATATAATCACGCCTTTATCCTCGGAGGGTTAGGCAGAGGTGAATTAACATTCACATTTCACCAATCATTGTATTCGTTGCCACGTAATAGGGGTGAGCCTATTGCCATTTTTCGGGCACTATTGTTGACTCGAGACATGCATCTGGGCCTGAGTCTTGGCTGTATATATCTGTATGATGTTAACTTACTCCTTAGTGGCCTTGTTTTTATATATATAGGGCACGCCAACTTGACCTCACCTCGCCTGATGGTAAGCTAAAGGCAAAGTCTCAGGAAAGAGGGTCACCATTACAGACACTATTCTAATCTGCTTTGAATTGAATATTCTATTCTGCCGGGATAATTATTAAAAATGGCGTTGATAGACATCCGAGCTAAGCCGAGGGCGGAGGGCTAGTAATATATTATTAACCCTAAAACACAATCAATATATTAAAATTGCTTAATTGAAATTAAACACTGTGGAAACATTTTCAGGGTTGAAAAGGGTCCAACCTTTTCTCGCAAGGGTGTGTTTTTATAGCTTATTAAGATTGGGGTATGTTGTATTAAAATACCTTTGCTATCAAAGGGATTGTGAGGATGAAATCAATGAATGATTGCGGGTAATTAAATTTTACCATAATTAAGGATATTTTTCCCTGAAACCGTTACAGCCTCAGTGACGTGGAGGTAGTGAACGCGACTGCTACGCAGGAGCCGCTGGTTCGATCCCCGCTCAGTGCAAATGCAAAAATGTATGCAAAAATATGGGTATTTGCATTGGTCTATGTGTTTCTATGTATATTGCCGCGGTAGCCTAGTGGTATGGGTAATGGACTGCTGAGACGAGGTCTCAGGTTCGATCCCAGGTTTTACCATGGCACACACCAATGACATTTCGATGCTTTTCAAAGTTATGTGTGTATTTATCACAGGTTTATAAGTGCTCGGTTAATGGCAATAGGCTCGCCACCTATTACATTGGGACCTAAACCTAAGTATGTTTATCCGCATTCTAGATTCCATAACACAAGCTAGTTAAGCTGTGCTCACCATTTTTTTTTTTTTTTTTACGTGCGCAAAATCCCCACGGATACCTCCCCACCGGAGCCGGTGGAGGAGGTTATGTCGGACTCGAACCGACTAAAACGCACGCCGCCTGTGGGTCGTTTTGGTTGCCGAAGGTGAGGTTGACAGGCATATCCCTCGCACCCCGGCCGACCCAGGGCCATCTCTCGCGATCTGGCCCTCGTCTCGGGTGTGGGGACTACAGAGTCCCCAACTTGACCCCGGAAACGGGGAGGCGCGCCAGCTGTGCTCACCATGGGTCTAGATAGCGTTGTGTAGAATATTGTAGTACAGAAGCCGCATGGTTCCTGCCAGAGTAGAATTTGGACCACCCCTTCTTTTCCCATGCGGTGTCGTACAAGGCGACTAAGGGATAGGGCTGTTTAACATCAGACAGATGTATACAGCCCAGACTCAGCTTCAGATGCATGGCTTGAGTCAACAATAGTGCCTGGAAGACGGGAAAAGACTTACCCCGTATTACGTGGACCAAATTTAATGATTGGTGAAAATAAAAAGGCTGCACGGATGTGACTCTACTGGTGTTACACACGTTCATAGGTCACGGTAACCACTTTCCATCAGGTGGGCCGTGTGCTTGTCTACAACTTAGGTGAAGTTGTTGTATAAAATAAAAATGTGAGTGTTAATTCACCTCTGTCTAACAATCCGGGGTTAAAGGCATGATTATATCTTACATATAAAATTCTCGTGTCACAATGTTCGTTCCCGTACTCCTCCGAAACGGCTTGACCGATTCTCATGAAATTTTGTGAGCATATTGAGTAGGTCTGAGAATCGGCCAACATCTATTTTTCATCCCCCTAAATGCTAAGGGTAGTCCACCCTAATTTTTTTAACATTTTTTTTTTTTTTTTTTTTTATATAGGACACGTCAATTGGACTTCGCCTTGTCTGATGGTAAGCTGAAGGCAAAATCCCAGAAAAGAGGGTCACCATTACTTACACATACCGTGTGACAATGGTGACACTCAGCTTGACGGCCTTATCATATGCTTTTTCACGCCCCGCTTAAAGGACCCGGGACTGTAGGAAGAAGGAAACACGTAAGCTGGTAATGAATTCCAGGCCTTAATGGTGCGACAGAGGAAAGAGTCTCCGAACCGCTTGGTTCTTGATCGGATGTTTTGCACCGTGTGCGGATGACATCTAAGACCTGCACGCGTTGTCCTGTGTAGGAAAGGGGAGGGTGGGACTAATTGGAAGAGCTCATCAGAACACTCCCCATGGTACAGACGGTAAAATACAGCCATGGACGCAACATCTCTACGCAGCTGTAAAGGTTCTAGGGTGTTCGTGATCTCGGGATTCCCAATGATGCGGATCGCACGTCGCTGCAACCTGTCGAGAGCATCTAGTAAGTACTTTGCTGAACCATCGTTTGCCGGGACAGCTAGTGTATATATATATGTATATTTGTTATATTTTTATTGCGCTTTAAAAGAGAAGTTCACTCATATAGTCTTAGAGAATAAAAAATATACATCTACTACTAAAACTAAGGTGACATTTTTTTTATCAAGGACACGCCAACTTAACCTCACTTCGCCTGATGGTAACCTAAAGGCAACGTCTCAGGAAAAAGGGTCACCATTACAGACACTAAGTGCTACAATGGTGGCACTCAGCTTGGCGGCCTCATCAGATGCTTTTTCACGCCCCGCTTAAAGGCCCCGGGACTGTAGGAAGAAGGAAACACGTGTTCTGTTAATGAATTAAAGGTCTTGGTGGTGCGGCAAAGAAAAGAGTCTCCGAACCGCTTGGTTCTTGCTCGTATATTCTGTACAGTGTGAGGGTGACATCTGCACGTGTTGTCCTATGTAGGAAAGGACTAAAAGATAAGGCTGTTCTCTATCTGACAGTTCATATTAAATCCATATTGACCCGCTTGACTGCAATAGGTTGCCTGTACACACCCATGGATTGGTTTTCGCGTCCCAACATAGCCTATGTACTTTCTCGACGTCTAATCCAACTCTGGACGAAATTTCATCAGAATCGGTTCAGTAGTTTATTCATAACAGCGTAACAAATAGTCAAACAGATATCGTTTTCGAGTTTATAGTGAGAGTGAAACCAGTAGTAGTGCAGATACGTGTAGTAAAACAACTCAAGAGAGGGTAGGTCGATATATTTACATCTAAAAACCTTTTTAAACTGTTCACCGCCAATACTTCAGTTCTTCCGTGATCATGGTGCTTGCAACAGCACCGTAATATCAGAAACTAGGAACAATACAACATGGTAAATATCCTGATTACTTTAATAATAAACAATAAAATAATAAATAGTGCCACTTTCAATCAATCAATTAATCAATCAGCCCACCGCAGTTCACTGCTGGACATAGGGCTCTCCCAATGTGCGCCATTTTATCCGATCCTCTACCTTCCACATCCAGCATCCACGCACACTCAAGCTGTGGAATGACCTCCCTACTACGGTTTTACCAAGCACCTACAATATGGGGACCTTCAAGAGGCGCATCAGAAGGTTTCTTCATGGTCGGCAGCGCGAGTGTAACACCCCAGGTGTTGCAAAAGTCCATAGGCCCCGGTAACCACTTCCCATCAGGTGAATTTTTTATGTGCGCAAATCCCCATGGATACCCCCCCACCGGAGCCGGTGGAAGAGGTTATTTCGGACTCGAACCGGCCAAAACGCACGCCGTCTGTGGGTCATTTTTGGTTACCGAAAGTGAAGTTGACAGGCATCCCGGCTGACCCAGGGCCATCTCTCACGAACTGGCCCTCTCGTCGGGTGTGGGGACTACAGAGTCCCCAACTCGTCCCCTGAAACGGGGAGGCGCGCTAAGCGCGCAACCGCTGCGGCCTGCTTCTGAGGTGGACCGTGTGCTTGTCCTGCCACCTAAGTGTTATAAAAAAAAAATTCAATCTGTCCTAGCCACCTTTTTCAGATCGTCCGTCCATCTGGCTAGGGGGTGTCCTCTACCTTTCGTTTACCTTCTCGTGGTAGTTTAGTGTTACTATCCCATTTTTAAAATAAGTATGCACATACATCTCACGCTGTCTCGCTTCTCGCCTCATATTCTGTTAATAATTTACTCATAAATAAATCCCTTCGATAGAAATATAGTCATTGACTAAGTGAACCAAAGAACTTAAGCCAACTGGGATAACCCGGCTGGCTTAATGGCTACATGCAGCGGGGGGTTAACATAACAAGAGCTAAGTATAGACCGTAATTGGGTCACCGTTGAGCGTTGAAGGGTTAACATTAACCGATGTATAATAGGTATATAAGACTGCAGTAGCAGCCAATGGTTAATAGATTGTTTTTTTATATTTTAGATTCTCTGCCTGCGTTGTAATCGGTAGTATTTCTTTAATATAGTACGCGCCAATTTGACTTCTCATATCCTGATGGTAAGCTAAAGGCAAAGTGTCAGTTTATACAAATCAAATTAAATTTTATTTGCATAAAAACATGGTATACATTGGTTAAAAATTTCACAAAATTGAGCATGCATGTTTTGCCAGTGGTGTACTAGCGCGCAAATATTATTTCCTACCTACAGCATCAATGCCTTTGTTCAAAAAAATCGTCAATGCTATAGAAACTATGCTTATTTAACCATTTATACAATTCTTTTTTAAAATTTCTGGTGCTTAGTCCTTTGAGATATGTTGGTATTTTATTAAAAAATCGTACACACATCGTAAGACCTAAGCGAGAACTAAGCGATTCGGAGACTCTTTCCTTTGTTGCACCATTAAGGCCCGAAATTCATTACCAGCTCACGTGTTTCCTTCTTTCTACAAACCCGGGTCTTTTAACCGGGGCGTGAAAAAGCATATGGTGAAAATCAAACTGAGTATCACCATTGTAACATGGTATATATATGTAATGGTGACCCTCTTTCCTGATACATTTACTTCTGCTTACCGTCGTTAAATCACGCCTGTTTCCCATAGGGGTAGGCTGAAATCACGGATCTCCATTTGCTACGATCCTGACATACTACTCTCGCTTCATTCACTGTCATTACATTCTTCATGCATGCTCGTCGGTTTAGGGTACTCCTGACCCTTTTCTAAAACAGCAGTGAAGTTATATATTGACGTAACGAATATAAAATAATATTACATGTATAACTAATATAAAGCCACAATTCCAGATTACTTTTTGTAATATCAAAAGCTATCGAAAACTTATCAAATAATATTTTTATTAAGTTGTTAAAGTTATTATTGAAATTCAGTGGACTTTGTTATATAGGTTCAGATTTAACTAATTTGACTAAAACAATACGCTGGCAGCCGAAGGGTTAAACGGATTTAAAAAAAATACTTACTTTTGTAAGGCCGTTTTCACAGTATCCGATCCGATATAAGTGTCGGACGACAATGGCCGACACCGTATGCTGTTTTCACATATATCCGATAAATCGGTCCGATAAATCGGTCCGATAAATCAAGTTTACGTTCAAATGTTCGATAGCACACTAGTCTAGGAGGTAGGTGAGTAGGGTAGCCAGAGCTTACTGGAGAATTTGTGCTGTCAGTGGGATGTCTAAAGGCAAGTCCTGCTTTGTCTTTTACACTGACGGCACAGAAACTTTCAATGCTTACAGGATTGGCAGCACGAGTGTGACTCTCTTGGTTTTGCACACGTCCATAGGCCACGTTAACCACTATCCATCAGGTGGACCGTGTGCTTGTATGCCTCCTAAGTGGTATAAAAAATAAATAAAAAAGCGACAAAGCTCTTCAAAAAGAAAGACTAGTTCCGGTCTCAGCAATCTAAGTACTAAAAAATGAGAGAGAGAAGTCAAATTGATTTAGATAATATACATAAAACTAACTAATTTGACTAAAATAATTACTTTATCATTTGAAGGTTAATAATTACACTTTTTAGATAGATAGATTTTAAACTATTAATACTGTTAATTGACGGCATGTACCATTTAAATATTATTTCCCTAAATTCTGGGGAAAAACTTTTGTACTGGTATATATGATTTTACAACTACCCACATATGAATAATAGTGTCGTAATATTTGAGAAGTATGTTCTAAACTGTAATTGTAAACATTTGTGGATGTCGTAAGGCGAAACCGGTCAGGTGTAATAATAAAAAAATACTGTGGAAAAGTACAAGTGCATTGTGGAAAAGTAAAAATGCCAATATGTAACAAAAGTAAGGCGTTTTTTGTTATTTATTTGTTAAAGTTCTCATTTGCAATCGGGTAGCGTAAATGGGTTAAACAAAACTAATTGCTGTCAACTAGTGTCGAGTGTCTGATGAAAACGGGGGCACAGAACTAAAACATTTAGGAAAATCAATAGGTTTCCCATTTTGAACTCAAGTATATTAACTACAGATTATGCTGGTTTCGAAGCAACTTGAATATGGGGTTTTTTAAGAAGGTTACAGGGTTTGTGGCACGAGTGTGACGCCCCTGGTGTTGCACACGCCCATAGGCCTCGGTAATAGCTTCCCATCAGGTGGGCCGTGTATTTATCTGCTACCCTACAGAAGAATACCACGGCCATAATAACCTCGTGTTGTGTTCCCGGCGGTGAGTAGGGTAGCTCTGCTCACTGGAGAGCTTTTGCGCTGTAAATGGGAAGACCAAAAACTTGTCCAGCTTTGTCTTTTACACTGACGGCACAGAAACTCTCTGTGCTTACAGGGTTGGCAGCGTGAGTGCGACTCCCATGGTTTTGCGCACGTCCATTGGCCTTGTCAACCACTTTCCATCTGGTGGGTCATGTGCTTGTCTGCCACCTAAGCGGTATAAGGTAATATATCGGAAGAAAACTCAGGGAGGATTTTAGTCAAAGTAGTTATCAATCAATCAGCCCACTGCACCCGTCCCCCTTTTTAGGACCTCAGTCCATCTAGCTAGGGGGTAGTTAGTAATATTATAATTTCAATATTTACTTTAACAACTTTTAATTGAAAAATAATAAAATATATGTGACGAAGAAATTTAAAACAAGACTTTCAAAAATATAATTATAAATATCTAAAACCTTATTAGAAGATTTACAAAAAATAAATGCCGAAAATAAACACTCAATAAAAATTACAAAACATTGTTAACGTGACATAAAATACTTAAAAAAAAAACTTTTTTTTTACAGATTAAATTTAGTATAGATATATAACGTAACTAATTATGTCAGTGGATAAAACTATGTGATTTAGATATAAAACAAGACAATCAGTAGATATTAATAAAACAAACACAAAAAAAAATAACAAAAAGTGACTTTTCAAAAAAAGGGGCGCGACAAAAAATGGATTTTTGAAGACTGCAGTTTTGAAAAAAAAAACTATATTTTTTTTAAGTGACGTCAAAAATGTTAGCGATGTCTACATTGATGATGCCTGCTGCCACCATGACTACTATGACGAACGCGGGTCCCATACCCGTTGCTGCGGCAACGAAACTGGAACCCAAATTGCTGCAGCTCCCGCATCCAGCGCTGGTGCAGCAATTGCCACAACAACAGCCGCAGTCACATCACCATCAACACCAGCACAACAACAATAAAGTTGGTAAGTGTTAGCTTGTAGTTTTTTTCTACCTGACTTTTAAAAAAAAAGTGTATTTTTCAGGGTTTTTATATTCTATACGAATTTTCGAAAAAGGTGTAAATTTTTTGCAAGGTTTTGTGTCAAGGTTTACTCAAAAAAAAGAGTGTAATACTTCAAGGTTTATTTTTAAACAACTTTATGAAATAGGAGCGTCGTTATTTCAAGGTTCGTCTACATGCTTGCTCGGAAGAGTGTACTCGTAATGTTTTAGGATTTATATTAGTCTACCCAAAAAAGTTTTTTTCAGGATTTTTGTCTTCATCATTGCTCAAAAATATGGTTTTACTTTTTTCAAGATACATATATTACGAATTTATTTACTCAATTAATACTTTTAAACAATCCTTACGTCATCTCATATGATTTAAAATTAAATTATATGAATTAAACTATAATGCGACTCCATAATTTAAATATTAAATTTTTAACTATAAATAATTATTGACTATCTAATCTAATAATCTTAAACTTCATAACAAAATTTAAAACTGATTTTTTAAAACGTTTGTCTTGAACACGACGATATTTCCGTCCCAATTGAGCAGTCCGACTGAGGAAGTACCTCCACCCTACAGAATACCGCAGCTATAATAACCTCGTGTTGTGTTCCCGGCGGTGAGAAGGGTAGCCAGAGCTCACTGAAGAGTTTTTGTGCTGTCAGTGGGAAGATCAAAGGCTTGTCCTGATTTTGTGTTCTGCACTGACGGCACAGAAAATATCTGTTCTTATAGGGTCGGCAGCACGAGTGTAACTCCCCTGGTGTTACACAGTGCTTGTTTGCTATCTAAGTTGTATAAAAAAAAATACAGTTCGTATTTTTGACAGGATAATTAGTTATTTTTAATTATCTTTTTTTATTATATGTTTAATTATTTAATATATATATTATATTTTTTATATTAAATTATCATGTAGTTCTCAAGTTTATCAAGACAAAATTGACTTTAGTATCAAAATAAACGGGATATATACCATGTTTCATTGTTTTGAGTTTCCGATATTTTGGCGCTGTTGCAAGCACCATGATCACGGAGGAACTGGAGTAGTGGCGGTCAATCCGTGCGCGTTCTAGATGTTTTATAAGTTTTATACTATCCAGCCGGTAGCGGTGCACAATATAGGTATTTAAACTATCATGGTCGGTCGGAGGAACTGGAGTAGTGGCGGTTCCTCCGTAATCATGGTGCTTGCAACAGCGCCGAAATATCGGAAACTCAAAACAATGAAACATGGTAAATATCCCGTTTATTTTGATACTGATGTGAGTGACCATGATAGTTTAAATACCTAAAATTGACTTTACCCTGCAAACTGTAATTAATAATAATAAATAATAATAATAATAAATATTCCACGACATTCTACACAACGCCATCTAGACCCATGATAAGCATAGCTTAACTAGCTTGTGTTATGGGATCTAGAATGTGGATAAACATACTTAGATACTTTTTTTTGTAAATACATACATATTATACATAGAAACACCCAGACCAATGCAAATGTACATATTCATGCATACAAATATTTGCACTGAGCGGGAATCGAACCCGCGCCCCCTGCATAGCACTCGAATGCTCTACCGCTACGCCATGGAGGTCGTGGTAATTGACTGCAAAACATCAATATGATAAACAATTTAACTAGAACTTGTTGAATGACAGCCAGACAGATAGGCAGACTCGACGACTGACTTTTATAATTATAAATAAAAATAAAAAAAATTAAAATTAAAATCATTTAATTTCAGACCAGAGATTCATAGTTTTGTGAATTATAATTTTTAACATGAAATCTAATGCAATAATATAATATATCAATTGATAATAATTTCCTGATTTGAATTTATACTGTTGACATTTTGTATGCTAACCATAGATGTAAGACAAATATTGTTACTAACAAATTGGGCCCTGTTGCCATCAATAAAATGATATTTAATTTAATTTAATTTATAGTATTAGTAACAATATAACTTATAGACTATGTTAGTATAACAAATAAAATGAAAGTAGGTACGTAACACCACTCCGGGGGCAGGCTCACCGAACTTTTGTTAACATGTAGCTCGACGAACTTACCAACCAGGACCTAATCAAGGCATTCACCAACCATCCTCAGGACTAAATATTCTAATAAATTAGATATGATTATATTCAATGCACCATTCATTTTGACCCCATTCCTCTCTTGTTGACAAAACAACATCGTTTGTCCCATAAACCTAACCACCGTCCTAATAAGGACAGATAACCTTTAATGGGGGTGCAAATATGCCCCAATATTTTGATGGGGAGGCGGGGCTAATGCTTTTTGCGTACATTTTTATTTATTGGACTCGGCAATTTTTTTGCTATTTTAAAATAAATTACAGCGGGCTTTTTTTTATTTTACTTATTTTTATTTTCTTTTAATACATATAAAATATAAACTCACGCCTATATCCCTAAAGGAGTAGGCAGAGGTGTTAGCACCCACATTTTGCCAGTTTATGTTCAGGTCCCAATGTAATAGGTGGCGAGCATATTGCCATTAACCGGACACTTATAAACCTGCGATAAATACACACATAACTTCGAAAAGCATCGAAAAGTCATTTGTGTGTGCCATGGTAACACCTGGGATCGAACCCGAGACCTCGTCTCAGCAGTCAATTACCCATACCACTAGGTTTTCTTTTATTGGGATACAAAACAGTTATACTCGTACATTATATCATACAACCTCTTAGCCTTAGGAGGGAGTTTGCCTCACCGTGTGTGTTCTACCGCCTATGCAATGGTTTGTGCTCAGATGAATTATTCGACTTCGACATGATGCCCACAGCTACATTCTATCATCGCACCTCTCGCCATAGGCAGGGAATTCATCCCCACACATTGCGACCTGAAACGGTGCGCACTGTGCGGTATGAAAGAAACTTCATCCCACGCACACTCAAGCTGTGGAATGACCTCCCTGCTGCGGTATTCCCAAGCGCCTACAATATGGGGTTCTTCAAGAGGGGCATCAGAAGGTTTCTTCATGGTCGGCAGCGCGAGTGTGACACCCCTGGTGTTGCATACGTCCATAGGCCACGGTAACCGCTTCCCATCAGGTGGGCCGTGTGCTTGTCTGCCAACTAAGTGGTATAAAAAAAAAAAAAAAGATGACATTATAAAATTTGGTAAATGTATAACCCACACTTATGTCGACCTACCTCTCGACACTCGCAAGCTAGTCAAGTCGTGACCACGGGTGCTGCAACGCATCCGAAACGTCGGCAGAAATAGTAAGTTCCATGATTTAAGCGCGAAATGTTCTGAACTGTTGTATAATTATGAATTCACACTGCGATAGTTTGAAAATAACATTTGGCCTACTGTTTCCACGCTGGCAAGATGGATTAGTACAGGGTTTTATTTTCCTTCACTCGCAGTGATATCGTCTGTGTCTACGACACCCTTCAGATGAGCTGAGGTGGTAATAAATATTCTACAACATTCTACACAACGCTATCTAGACCCATGGTAAGCATAGCTTAACTAGCTTGTGTTGTGGAATCTAGAATACGGATAAACATACTTATATACTTTTTTTTTTGTAAATACATACATATTATACATAGAAACACTCAGATCAATGCAAATACCCATATTCATGCATACAAATATTTGCACTGAGCGGGGATCGAACCCGCGCCTCCTGCGTAGCAGTCGCGTTCACTACCGTCACTTCTTCCTCCGTCTTCACTTCCTCCGTCATCACACGGTTAAAGTATGCAACCCAAAAATAATTCAATTCGACTCAGTAATTCCTGAGATTAACGCTACAAACAAACTAGTCTGTTTGTCGCAACAGTAACCGGTTGAGTTGATCCTGCCTATAAAACCCTTTTTCCCGAGATTTTACCTTTAGCTTACCATCAAACGAGGTGAACACGGCGGTATTTCCGCCCAATTGAGCAGTCCGACTGGGGAAGTACCTCCGCCCTACAGAATACGCCCAACACTTCATGTTGTGTTCCCAGCAGTGAGTAGGGTAGCCAGAGCTCACTGGAGAATTTGTACTGTCAGTGGGATGACTAATGGCTTATCCTGCTTTGTCCTCTACACTGACGGCACAGAAACTCTGCGCTTACAGGGTCGGCAGCGCCAGTGTGGCTCCTGTGGTGTTACACACGTCCATAGGCCACGGTAACCACTTTCCATCAGGTAGGCCGTGCGCTTGTCTGCCATCTAAGTGGTATAAAAAAAATACGAAATTTACAACGGCGAAACCTCAAGCAACTGCTAGTATATCTATAATTACTTAATAATTAAGATTTTGGGGTTGTACCCACTAGAACCAGTATCATATATAATGCAGTAAATAGACTATTACAAATAATAACCTCTAATTAAGAAGTATGATAACTTAATTTTCAATAATTTTGTTCAAAGATAATAAGACAGTAGAGTATTATTACAGTAAGTATATTGTAATATTTTTAAGTACGTTGTAATTATAGTACAGAATTAATTAAATAAACTTAATTAATGTACTTATACTGTCTTTGCCTCTATGGCGCAGCGGTGGAGAACACGACAGCTTCGCAGGGGGCGCGGTTATGTTACCGCTCAGTGCAAATATTTGTATGCAAAATTAAGTTTAAAACTAAAACCCGACTACTGAAAAATCATGAAATGATGTTTGTCATCACAAAAAAAATGGATTCTCTGGAGAGCTCGGCATATTATACTTTTCAATATTTAAATTTACATATGCCGCGTGATTCCCAGCAGAGTAGAATTTGGACCACCCCATCTCTTCCCATGCGGTGTCGTACAAGGCGACTAATGGATAGGGCTGTTTAACATCAGATAGACATAAACAGCCCTGATTCAGCCTCAGATGTATGGTTTTAGTCAAAAATTATACCCGTAATACGGCAATAGACTTATCCCCTATTACGTGGGACCGAATTCAATGATTGGTGAAATGTTAGTGTTAATTCAGCTCTGCCCAACCCTCCGGGAATAAAGGCGTGATTATATTATGTATGTATTTATGTGTATATTTTTTAAAGAAAAAAGAAGCGGGGCGTGACAAAGCATATGATGAGGCCGTCAAGCTGAGTGTCACGATTGCAACATGGTATATGTATGTAATGGTGACCCTCTTTTCTGAGACTTTACCTTCAGCTAACCATCTAGAGAGGCGAAGTATAATTAAAGTGTCCTATATAAAAAAGACGCCTAACAGAATGGCTACCGAGGGACTGCAAGAGAAAAAAAGGTAGACCATATAAAAGATAGAGAGACATATTCACAAAAAATGTGGTTTCAGATGGATGCAAATGACGAATGACAGAGAAGTGTGGAAAGGGCTAGGGGAGGCCTACGCCGCAGAGGCGACTACCACTGTTAGTTAATGTTATTTATTTAGTTCATAAGATTTGCATGTAGTAGAAAATAAAAGCTATTTTTATTTTATTTTATCTTATATATAAAATTCTCTTGTCACGGTGTTCGAACTTGAACTCCTCCGAAACGGCTCGACCGATTCTCATGAAATTGAGCATATTGGGTAGGTCTGAGAATCGGCCAACATCTATTTTTCATCCCCCTAAATGTTAAGGGTAGTCCACACTGGGAACCAACATCCACGCGGGCGGAGCCGCGGGCAAAAGCTAGTTTTCATATAAAAAAGAAGCAGTACCGCACATTCAGGTATAAAAAGAACTTCATCAAAAGCACGCTCAAGCTGTGGAATGAACTCCTTGCTGTGGATTTTCTAAGCGTTTACAACATGGGGTTCTTCAAGGTTACAGGGTCAGCAGCGCGAGTGTGATGCCCCTGGTGTTGCATACGTCCATAGGCCACGGTAACCACTTCCCATCAGTTGAATCGTGTGCCTGTGATAAGTAGGTATAAGTACTGTTTATGTTTAAGAACCTATATATGGGGCCTTTAAGCGGGGCGTGAAAAAGCATCTGATGAGGCCGCCAAGCTGAGTGCCACCATTGTAGCACTTAGTGTCTGTAATGGTGACCCTCTTTCCTGAGACTTTGCCTTTAGCTTACCATCAGGCGAGGTGAGGTCAAGTTGGCGTGTCCTATATAAAAAAAAAAAAAAAAAAATATAATTAATCTATAGTCCTTATAGAACCAAACGCATCTTTTTTTTTTAAACAACTTAGGTGGCAGACAAGCACACGGCTCACCTGATGGAAAATAGTTACCACGACCTATGAACGTGAGTCACATCCGTGCTGCCGACCCTGTAAGAACAGAGATTTTGTGCCGTCAGTGTAGAGGACAAATCAGGACAAGCCTTTGGTCGTCCCATTGACAGCACAAAAACTCTCCAGTGAGCTCTGGCTACCCTACTCACCGCCGGGAACACAACACGAAGTTATTATAACCTCGGTATTCTGTAGGGCGGAGGTACTACCCCAGTCGGACTGCTCAATTGGGCGGAAATTCCGCCGTGTCCTACCTCTTGTTAATATGCGCCTACCTCGTACTAGCTCTGCACCACTCTATGGCAGACTGGCAGAGAATGCCTACGGCATTAAGTCCTCCAGTGTACATCGTGCATAAAGTATAGATAAATAAATGATATAAAAATACTTCGAATCCCTTAGAATACTAGTTTTCTGTTTATCTAATTTAATTAACTCCACAAACTGTTATTCAATAAAACCTAAAACTACAGTTTAAATAAACGAAGTTCACAGCTGAAACCTAATTACCCTAATTCCAAATATAGTTTACGCGATCATAATTTTTCTTCAACAAAATTAAAAGTATGAGTTAAAACATTTAACGAGGTATATCCCTGCCCACCCCCCCGGAGGGCTGGGCGTGGCGTGTGATAAAATTAACTAATTATAAATATGACCTATTTTGTGGGTCATTCTGCGACATGAACATAAGTTTTATTATTTTAAGTGAAGGAATTTTGTAAGGTTTGAACACAGTGGTATTTTAGCTGATTATCCTTTGCATAGTAAGCATATTAATTGTGAGTTGTCACAGTGTTCAAAATTCGTTTGATATTCGGTATAGTCGTAATGAAATTCGTTATAAAAATAGATGAGAGAATAAAGGGGAGAATAATGGTAAGGAGTTTTTTTAAGAAAGGTTCGTCATTATTTTTTGCTCAAACATTCAAGGCTGTTTAAAAAAAAAATGTTTAAAATTAGGACAAAAAAAACCGCGGTAGCGCGGTAGGTAAGCGCGGTGGCATACCACTAGGCTACCGCGGTTTTTTTCCATTATCCATAGATAATGGACTGCTGAGACGAGGTCTCGGGTTCGATCCCAGGTTTTACCATGGCACACACCGATGACTTTTCGATGCTTTTCAAAGTTGTGTGTATTTATCGCAGGTTTATAAGTGTCCAGTTAATGGCAATAGGCTCGCCACCTATTACATTGGGACCTAAACATAAACAGGCGAAATGTGGGTGCTAGCACCTCTGCGTGAATATAGGCATGAGTTTATGTTATGTTATGTAAAATTAAAACCAGACTATTGAAAAATCACCTCGTGATCGTAGATATGCCACTTTTTTCCTAGAATTTATTGTTTTGTTAGACTAAGTGGCATACGACCACGGCTATCCTTGATACTTTCTTATTTAATCCTTTCTATATCGTGATTTTTTCAGTACCTAGTCGCATTTTAGTTTTAAACTTTTTTTTTTTTAATATTATTTTGGGCACACGACATATTTATCTCAAATTTAATTTTTTAAAACAGTACTTTATGACCGCTAGAGGGCGTCACAATAGATTTAGTAACACATTATATAGCCTTTAACCAGCGGACGACTAAGACGCTTCTAATGATACCTCATTTGTCTAGTTTTAATAAGTGTTTGAGGAGCTATGAGAAAACAGATGAACCTACATACATACATTATATAGCCTGGCAAAATCATTACCCTCCTTTTGCATCGCTGTAGTTGGTTAAAAATAAAAAGATACGTATCGTTTCCTTTTTCATAGAAAAGTGCTCGCCAGGTCTAATGTTCACAGAACTACTAAGTACGATTTTGCTGTGAAACCCACAGATTAAAAATAAGTTACAGTATAACCCTCAGATAGTTATGTGTACAAATGGTTTATTAAAGAGTGAGGGAGTGCCGCGTCGGTCATGTCACCTCTTTTGTATTTCATAATAAACTCACGTGTGAGTAATAGAGTTGAAACACAACACAAACCCGGCAGACGGCAACTAAATAGGACCGAATTCAATGATTTTTGAAATGTGGGTGTTAAATCACCTCTGCCTAACCTCAGTGGATAACGATGTGATTATACATACATATAACATACATATAATCACGCCTTTATCCCCGGAGGGTTAGCCAGAGGTGAATTAACACCCACATTTCACTATCATTGTATTCGGACCCACGTAATAGAGGGTGAGCCTATTCGCGTTTTTCGGGCACTATTGTTGCCTCGAGCCATGAATATGTGGCTGAGCCTCGGCTGTATATATATCTGTCTGATGTTAAACAGCCCTATCCCTTAGTCGCCTTGTACGACACCGCATGGGAAGAGATGGGGTGTTCCAAATTCTACTCTGCCGGAAACCACACGGTTATGTACGTACGTGTACGTACGTAATTATATGTATGTTTGTAGGATGGCAACCTTGTGGCTTGGGTTGCTACCGCACAAACTTGAATTTAGCTTTAAACTGACAAGAGTCAAATAGGACCGAAGGTATGATCAAAAATCGCGATAACACAAAGTCTGACATAAAAATACGAACACACACACACACTCATTCGCACCAACTCATTCATAATATCAGTGTACACACACCCTCATTGCAAAATGACCGTTAAACGTCATATATCAACACTACATGTGTCGACTTTTATTGATTTTATCTCACTCTAGTATACCTGTCTCGTTCGCACACGTGTTCAACTATGCGTCGGTGTTTGTGTATAGATATTTTGATAGGTGAGTGCAAAATTACAGATGTGATAGATAATAATATACAATAGTATTAACGGGAATTAATGCGATCGCGGTAAGCTAAAGTTTATCAGTCTTATAACCAAACACGGACTAACTTTAAAACCTGGTATAATCGTCTTTAGTCCATTATCTGTGTCCTCTACACTGACGGCACAAAATCTCTGTTCTTACAGGAACGGCAGCACGGATGTGACTCCACTGGTGTTACACAGGTTCATAGGTCATGGTAACCACTTTCCATCAGGTGGGCCGTGTGCTTGTCTGCCACCTAAGTTGTATAATAAAAAAATTAACTACAAAAAGCGTTTTAGTATTAAACCAAGCCTTTTTTAGCAAATATTATTTATTAACGATTTCAGATAATTTTTTGTTTTCGGAGAAAACGGAACGTTGCGATCGAATGGTATCATAATGAACAAACAATAGTTGGAGTAATCTGTGGTTTTATTAAAGCCAAGGTTTAAATTATGGTACTAAGTAGTCTATGGATTATTCAGCTTTTGTAATAAAGAGAAGTTTAAACCATGGTCTTGAGATTAAGCCTAGACTTTATAGTTCGGGTTTAGACCAGACTTAATTCCGTTTTTTGTAATAAGACCGTATGAGTTTGAAACAAAAACCCGACTACTGAAAAATTACGATTTAAAAAGTATTAAACAAGAAAATATCAAGGATAGCCGTGGTCGTATGCCACTTTTTCTTAGAATATATTGTTTTGTTAGACCAAGTGGCATACGACCACGGCTATCCTTGATATTTTCTTGTTTAATACTTTTTAGAGCGTGATTTTTTCAGTAGTCGGGTTTTAGTTTTGGGGCAAGCAAAAGCTATAATTTATACATATTTGAAATGTGCTAATTAAGCCCTTTCAGTTGATACCAAACACGACATATTTATCTCAATTTTATTTTTAAACGCTGTACTTTAAAACCTCTAGAGGGCGCCACAATAGATTCAGTGACACATTATATAGCCTATAACCAGCGGACGAATAAGACACTTCGATACCTCATTTGTCCAGTTCTAATTAGTAGTTGAGGAGCTATGAGGGAACAGATGAACCTACATATGTATGTAGGTTCATCTGTTCCCTCATAGCTCTGAGACTATGATTTTGACTGGCTATGTATGTACATAGCCAGTCAAAATCATAGTCTCAGAAAAGAGGGTCACCATTACATACATATACCATGTGACAATGGTGACACTGAGCTTGACGGCCTCATCATATGCTTTTTCACGCCCCGCTTAAAGAACCCGGGACTGTAGTCGGGTAAAAAAACGATGACCTTCGTACCCTGGCTGCCCTAGGATCGTCTCCAATTTCGAGATAATCCCCTCAGCTGCAGGAACCAAGGTATCCCCATCTTACCCTATCCGGGAATAGGAAGAGACGGATGCTCTTAATATTATAAATATAGAAATATTTTCTCGGTTAAGTGCCTCGCATATTGATTTTTCTATCTGAGTTAACATAGGTGATTTAATAAAGGCTTATCCGAGTTTCACAAAGGCTAGGAGAGGTAAAGGGATGTTGGTCGGAACATATTATCCGAGTTTAATACCGATTAGGACCTGGGTGACCGAGCTCCACTCTATATTTCTCCCTGTTTTTTCAGTAAAAATATTACTTTACGTACGTTTGCCGCTACCTAATTTTTTTTTACGTGCAATAAATCCCCACGGATACCTCCCCATCGGAGCCGGTGGGGGAGGTTATGTCGGACTTGAAGCGACTAAAACGCACGCCGCCTTGTTGGTTGACGAAGGTGAGATATAAAAGCATATCTCTTACAAAAAAAAAGAAATTCCCGGGACTTATAATTATATATTCTTAAACGGGACCTGAAAAATATACTGTTTGACATCAGACAGATATATACAGCCCAGACTCAGCTTCAGATGCATGGCTCGAGTCAACAATAGTGCCCGGAATACGGTAATCGGCTCACCCCCTATTACGTGGGACAGAATACAATGATTGGTAAAATGTGAGTGTTAATTCACCTCTGCCTAACCCTCCGGGGATAACAGCGTGATTATATGTATGTATGTCAATTGATGGCACCCCACTAGATTAGATGGCAAGCTGGGGTACAGTTCAAAAGATACGGACCACCGTAAGACATGTAATTAGAACTACGAAAAAATCCTCCAGCTTGTATTAACATAATATAATTTAAATAACTTCATGAAAATGTGGATATAAGCTATTTTAACATATCATATAAAATACTAAGGTTCTTTTTACGTTTTACCGAAACGAATTGAAATCACGCTCTTTATAAACGTGACATTACTGAAACGATCGAATCGTTTTGGAAACAGACTGCAATATTCATTGTTACTGCGCCCTCTGATGAGGTAAAATCATTACTCCAATTATTACGGAATAAGGGCAGCGAGTGTGTATGTGTGTGTGATCAATCGAATTGATCACACACACTCACACTCACACACACACGCACCGTGATTTAGGGGTCCGTGGATGTGTGAGTGTGTGTATGTGTAAACACACTCATACAATCTCGCACCCTAAACCGGAGTTTCCCAAACTTTTTATCTCGTATACCACTAGCTAAGTTTTTCGATGACTTATTTTAAAATATTACTAATTTATTGCGGAGGTCAGCGGTTGTCGTCGCTCTTATTAAAGCCATATAAGGTCCAACTAAATAAGCAAACGGATTGACAGACGAAACTTTAGCGTGGAGTTTTTTCGGGATTTGGGGTTCAGAAGGCAGTCACTCGCGTTAATGTCAATATAAACCATATTAAGAGGAAGCTATATTCTATCATCGCAACTCTCGCCATAGGGAATTCATCCTCACACATTGTGCATTGAGACGGTGCGCACTGTGCGGTTGAAAGAAACTTCATCCCACGCACACTCAAGCTGTGGAATGACCTCTCTGCTGCGGTTTTCCCAAGCACCTACAACATGGGGTTCTTCAAGAGGGGCATGGCAAAGTAGTTTCTTCATGGTCAGCAGCGCGAGTGTAACACCCCTGGTGTTGCATACGTTCATAGGCCACGGTAACCACTTACCATCAGGTGGGCCGTGTGCTTGTCTGCCACCTAAGTAGTATAAAAAAAAATATTAGATAATACTTCAGTTCTTACAGGGTCGACAGTGAAAGTGTGACGCCCCTGCGGTTACACACGTTCATAGGCCATGGTAATTTCCCATTATGTGGGCCGTGGGCTACTCTACCACTTTAGTGGTAAACTAAAAATGAGCGGTCCACAAGTTCCAAAATGCAAATTTGAACAGTCAATAATAATAATGATGATGATTTTTGATTAAAAAATATATTCATATATACAGCATGTTGTTTTTGCTACAGTAACTATTCGCGAATGCGATTTAAAACCGCCCGGCTTTCATAACTTATACATGGTGCTCATAAAAGGATCGCCTAACGAACCGAGCGCGCTTGATGCCGTAATTTACATATATACAGCGTGTTCGTTATTTATGCGAATGTATTTTAATTTTTTATTTATTTTTTTAGGTCAAGTGTTATGTCATCACTGAGTTAATGTCTTATTTAGTGGTTTTATAGGACTAGTTGTGACTTGCGATTTTGTTTGTCAAAAAATAATTTATGGAAGTAATTGGAAACTTGTGTTTTCTGCCTACCCCATTGATAAAGAGGTATTATTGTATGTATTTTTATACTACTTAGGTGGCAGATAATCATACGGCTTATCAAATGGAAAGTGTTACCAGGGCCTTTTGACGTGAGCAATACCACGGGTATCACACCTCCACACACTTTATTATAACCATTATATGTATTGCATGTACATTGCCGCGTGGTTTCCGGCAGAGTAGAATTAGGGCCACACCTTCTCTTCCCATGCGGTGTTGTGCATGGCGACTAAGAGATAGAGCTGTTTAACATCAGACAGATATATACAGCTCAGACTCAGCCTGTGATGCATGGCTCGAGTCAACAATAGTGCCCGGAATACGACAACAGGCTCACCCCCAATAACGTGGGTGTTAATTCACCTCTGCCTAACCGTCCAAGGATAAAGGCGTGATTATATGTATGTATTTATTATTTGTAAAAAAATAGTTTCACGCAGGTGAAACCGTGAAGCAATGCTAGTAAGTCATAAATTAATGGCAAGGTTGAAAGAGATTTACAAAGGACTCGCTAATTACCTGCACTCGGATTGTAATATAATTTTCTTTCAACGTACCTTGAGACTAACAACATTTTATTTTCTTGAAAGCTACGAGAATATATTATGAAGGGAAGCTGGAAAATGTCTTCTACATAATATATATATATATGTTGCCATCCGTGTGTTGACATAGAAAGTATATGTGCAAGCATCATCGTAGGAGGTAGGTCACGACGGTATTTTTTTTTTTTTATATAGGACACGTCAATTGGACTTTGCCTTGCCTGATGATAAGCTAAAGGCAAAGTCCCAGAAAAAAGGGTCACCATTACTTACACATACCATGTGACAATGGTGACACTCAGCTTGACGGCCTCATCATATGCTTTTTCACGCCCCGCTTAAAGAACCCGGGACTGTAGGAAAAAGGAAACACGTATGTATTTTTATACCATTTCCGTTCAATTGAACAGTCCGACTGGGGAAGTACAGAATACCGCGGTCATAATAACTTCCTGTTATGTTCCCAGCGGTGAGTAGGGTAGCCAGAGCACACTGAAGGGTTTTTGTGCTGTCAATGGGAAGATCAAAAGCTTGTTCTGCTTTGTCTTTTACACTGACGGCACAGAATGCTTGCAGGGTTGGCAGCGCGAGTGTGACTCTGTTGGTATTCCACGCGTCCATGGGCCACGGTAACCACTTTTCGTCAGGTGGGCCGCCGTGTGCTTGTCTGACACCTAAGTGGTATAAAAATAATTTTATCTAAAGGATGTTGTAAGAGGCGACTAACGGAAAAACACGCAAACGATATCACAGTGAGATAAGGAAAACTTGAGCCGCATGTCACCCTGGCAAAAGCTGGCCGCGACACGTCTCCCCATTTCCGGGGACGAGTGGGGGACTCTGTGGTCCCCACACCCGAGAAGAGGGCCAGATCGAGAGAGATGGCCCTGGGTCGGCCGGGATGCCTGGTAACCTCACCTTCGGCAATCAAAAACGACCCACAGTCGGTTCAAGTTCGACATAACCTCTTCCACCGCCTCCGGTGGGGGGACATCTTGAAATAAAGCCCTGTACCAACCCGTTTAGCCAGTGTGGAAACAGTAGACCAAAGCCTCCCAACATTGGGAGTGGCCTATGTCCAGCAGCGCCCTGCGATAGTTAAGTTGATTGATTGATATATTGCTGAGCGCATAACTCAAGAACGGATCAACTGATTCAGCAATTTTTGTTTCGTAAGTACGAAAAAATTTAAGGTGATAAAAAAATATTGGCTCACAGGAACGGTAACAAAATTCAGCATGGGTGAAGTCGCGGGCATCTGCTAGTTTATACAAATAATGAGATTTAATGTACAAAGGTGAGCTCAACTCATGGTTGAGTTCTCTTCCAACCTGTACAGAGGAATTACAATACAATAAGAAGCAGTCTTGTGTACATAAATGTGGAGATATGAATGAATGAAATTGCTCATTTATAAATATACATACATACATATAATCACGCATTTATCCCTGGAGGGTTAGACAGAGGTGAATTAACACCCACATTTCACCAATAATTGTATTCGGTCCCACGTTATATGGGGTGAGCCTATTGCCGTATTCCGGGCACTATTGTTGACTCGAGCCATGCATCTGAAGCTGAGTCTGGGCTGTATATATCTGTCTGATGTTAAACAGCCCTATTCCTTAGTCGCCTTGTACGACACCGCATGGGAAGAAATGGGGTGGCCCTAATTCTACTCTGCCGGAAACCACGCGGCTTAAAAATGTATTTTTACTATATCAGGCCAATAATCAAATGCCTTCCTTTTCTTTCGCGTGGGAGCGAAAGAAAAGGAAGGCATTTGATTATTGTCCTTTGGCCTTTGGCCTATTGGCCTCTTTCTTATTTCAATTTAGAAATTAATTCATTTTATAATCACACAGAAGCACTCACATATTTCTTAACATTTTAAATTATAAACTACGTTTAAGAAAAAACGACATCAAAAATTAAAAACTATAAAATAACATGAAATAAAAAAAAATACTGAATTTACAGATTACTTGAACTCTTTGAAGCTCAGTTAAGTTTGATGTCATTAAAAAAAACCGTTTAAAAACATCCTCACTTAGGCTTAGGACAGATTCTGGTTACGACAGATTTTTGTTACGGCAGATTCTTGTTACGGCAGATTTTTGTTACGACAGAAGTAACATAACCATATAAGGAGGTAGGACACGGCGGTATTTCCGCCCGATTGAGCAGTCCGACTGGGGTAGTACCTCCGCCCTACAGAATGCCGCGGTTATAATAACTTCGTGTTGTGTTCCCAGCGGTGAGTAGGGTAGCCAGAGCTCACTGGAGAATTTGTGCTGTCAGTGGGAAGACTAAAGGCTTGTCCCGCTTTGTCTTCTGCTGACGGCACAGAAACTCTGTACTTACAGGGTTGGCAGCGCGACTGTGACTCCTCTGGTGTTACAGACGTCCATAGGTCACGGTAACCACTTTCCATCAGGTGGGCCGTGTGCTTGTCTGCCAACTAAGTGGTATAAAAAAAAAAGAAAAAACCAACAAAAGTGAAAACCACACAATTTATGTAATGCTATATCCTCAAAAACACAGACATTATTCTCATTTTAAAAAACGCGTTATTTTCAGTCATTTTCGCCAACACTCGCGTGTCTTATTATTCACGTTTCATTTCTCCAGACTGTCCACGGTACCCTGAAATTTACTTTATCTAAATCATTTAGTTTGGCGTGACTCATAATTTTGAATTTCATAATGTCTCATACAATTTGAGTCTCGGTCCCATAATGGCGGGCAAATGCTAATTCGGTCTTTTCAAGGTTTTCTTATCAAGCTGGGGCGATGAATTATCGTAAACGACAAGTTTTACAGATTTTTATTTTACTTTAGTAGCAAAATGACTTTATTTATCAGTGCATGAGTGCATGAGCCGGATCACGAATGATCAATGATGGCAGTCTCTCTAGAAAAGTGGAAATTCAAAATCGATTACTATAAAAAAGATTTAAACAGTCCAGGTTGTCATTTTGTTCTACAAACGCTGATCATCGAATTGAGACTGGTCTAGGTGGGCTGATAAGCGGTTACTGGGGGGGGGGTGTCGGCGGTCAGTGGGGGGGGGAGGATCAGCGGTCACTGATCAGCGGTCATCATTTATTTAATAAAAATCGGACACTAGTGAAAAATCCCCCCAAAAAGTATACGTGCACTTGCTCAAAACGGACAAGGCTCAAAGGCTTTTTACTCAGAGTTTTTTTTTTTACGTGCGCAAAATCCCCACGGATACCTCCCCACCGGAGCCGGTGAAGGAGGTTATGTCGGACTCGAACCGACTAAAACGCACGCCGCCTGTGGGTCGCATTGGTTGCCGAAGGTGAGGTTGACAGGCATATCCCTCGCACCCCGGCCGACCCAGGGCCATCTGGGAAGAAGTTGGAAGGTAGGCCACGACGGTATTTCCGTGTGTTCCCGGTGGTGAGTAGGGTAGCAAAAATTCACAGGAGTTTTAGTGTTGTCACTGGAAAGACTAAAGGCTTGTCCTGGTCTTCTGCACTAACAGCACAGAAACTCTCTGTGTTCTTACAGGTTCGGTAGTACGAGTGTGACTCCACTAGGGTTCCACACATCACACAAAAAGCTAATATCTAGTATATTTCACGATCTAAATATTAAATGCAGCGTGGTTCCCGGCAGAGTAGAATTTATGCCACCCCATCACTTCACATGCGGTGTCGTACAAGGCGACTAAGGGATAGGGCTGTTTAACATCAGACAGATATAAACAGTCCAGACTCAGCTTTAGATGCATTGCTCGAGTCAACAATAGTGCCCGGAAGACGGCAATAGGGTCACCCCCTATTATGTGGAACTGAATTCAATGATTGGTGAAATGTGGGTGTTAATTCACCTCTGCCTAACCCTCCGGGGATAAAGGCGTGATTATATGTATGTATGTATGTAAATATTTAAAAAAAAACTTCATACTCAAGTACGTAGTGATAGTGACGTAAGACTTCTATTAAACCCTCACATACAAATAACAACACTACACATTGTCAAGTAACAACAACTTTACTTTATAAAATTTTCAACAACCTGTATATCAACTTGAATATTAAACTCGGACATTCAAATTTGAACTCTATCCTTTAGTAGCTAACACTCAAAATCGTTTACACGTCCACCCCTCTACGAATTCTGGAATTCAGAGCTTTGGAATTTAGACTTTAGCGTGTGGTGTTAAGGTTGAACTTGAATGGCAATATTGGATGGTAGATTATTGAATTTTCGTACACAGTGAGTCTCATCTGTAGGTGAGAGAGATATGTATATTTTGTGAGCAAATTCAGATGATACATCTCTCCAAATAAGTTTTGAAATGAACTCTTCGAGTTGGAATAGATTGTACTCGCACATTCATTTGTAATGGGTTTTCTGAAGATTGCGCGCAGTTATTTGATTTATATATTCAAGACGGTAAATCCTTGAAAGGGTAGGCAGAGGTTTATTAACATTCATACGCATACTCTAATTTTCGGTGCTATGTAATAGGGGTGTTAGTATCGTTAAGTGAGCGCTGTGTCATGGGCGTATATTTACTATGGGATCAAGAACAGCCCTATCTCTTAGTCACCTTCTGCATATATACAATAATGGGTTTACCCACGGAGGGTTAGGTAGAGGTGAATTAACACCCACTTTTCATCAATCATTGTATTCGGTCCCACGTAGGGGTGAGCCTATTACCGTTTTCCAAGCCCTATACATCTGAAGCGGAGTCTGGGCTGTATATATCTGTCTGATGTTAAACAGCCCTATCCCTAAGTCGCCTTGTACGACACCGCATGGGAAGAGATGGTGTGGCCCAAATTCTACTTTGCCAGGAACCATGCGACTTCGGTCACCTTCTACAACATTCAAAATTGTGAGGCAACCAACATCTTTAGTGTAACGGTGTCTATAACTACTGAAAAATTACCGCAATGTCGGGATCAATAGAAGTATGTGGAGGAACGAGGTGATAAGTTCCTCCGACACAAAGGGAGGATCCTCCGACCAGGCAAGGTGATCACGCCTTGCGGGCCGCGGCCCAACGATTATCGTTGGGACGATGTACATGTGTTATACCAGCGCGAGAACTTTACTTGCGCGATTTAGGATTCGTAGTTACGTAATAGTTCTGCTTGCTGTCGGTAGATGGCGTCACATGTGGCATCGCCACAAGCAACAAAACAACATCAAATAAAAATCGATATAGCTGTGTAAGTTCCCAGTGGAGTACAATAGCGCCCCTCCATCTCTTCCCGTGGATCTCGTAGAACGCGACTAAGGGATAGGGTTGTTCTCCATCCGACAATAAACATACAGCCTATAACAAAGAGCCCGCTTGATAACAAATCGGTCTCTATTATGTGGAACCAAAGATCTCCTTCGTTATAAAGCACAGGTCCGGCCTCACATGGAGTACTGCTGTCATCTTTTGGCTGGAGCACCTGCATACCAGCTTTACCCCTTCGACTCAGTGCAAAGCCGGGCATTGAGGCTGGTTGACAATCCCATAATCACAGGTAGTGTGGAACCTCTTAGCCTTAGGAGGGATTTTGCCTCACTGTGTGTGTTCTACCGCCTATACAATGGTTTGTGCTCAGATGAATTATTGTTTGACATGATGTCCGTAGCTACATTCTATCATCGCACCTCTCGCTATAGGCAGGGAATTCATCCTCACACATTGCGACCTGAGACGCTGCGCACTGTGCGGTATGAAAGAAACTTCATCCCACGCACATCTCAAGCTGTGGAATGACCTCCCTGCTGCGGTTTTCCCAAGCGCCTACAATATGGGGTTCTTCAAGAGAGGCATCAGAAGGTTTCTTCATGGTCGGCAGCGCGAATGTGACACTCCTGTTGTTGCATACGTCCATAGGCCACGGTAACCGCTTCCCATCAGGTGGGCCGTGTGCTTGTCTGCCAACTAAGTGGTATAAAAAAAAAACAATTTGTAAAATTTGAGTGTTAACATACATTTAGGGATTCTGCGCCCTTCGAGGTCCACTTGTATTGGGTGTTACTGCCAAGTAAAAGATTCAGGTGCACTTGGTATAAACTTGTCGTAAACTTCCCCAAAGCTAACCTCCCGTGCCGAGCAGCGCCCAGTAACTGTCTCTGCTCACACATACTTCACGCTTGCTTACCAAATCGCTGACATTGCAATCTTTCACACTACAGTGTCTCCCGGGAACGAGTTGGGGACTCTGTAATCCCCACACACCCGAGGAGAGGGCCAGATCGTGAGAGATGGCCCTGGGTCGGCCGGGGTGCGAGGGATATGCCTGTCAACCTCACCTTCGGCAACCAAAGCGACCCACAGGCGGCGTGCGTTTTAGTCGGTTCGAGTCTGACATAACCTCCTCCACCGGCTCCGGTGGGGAGGTATCCGTGGGGATTTTGCGCACGTAAAAACAAAAAAAAAAATACTAGTGTCTCTACACACATATGCCTACCCCTTCGAGGATTTACAGGCATTAATAATTATATTACACAAATAAGAACACATTTGTAATTTTTCCACAGTATTTTATATTGGACCTGACCGGTGTCGCCTTATGTACCAGGTTCTTAACGGTTATTGTGAACATTTGAGGATACCGTAAAGCGAAACAGGTCAGGTCTAATAAAAAATACTGTGGAAAAAGTACAAATGTGTTCTTAATATGTGTAACAACAAATTCCACCACGTGCCATAAATCAACCGTATACATAGTTTAATAATTATGTTTATCTATACTAATATTATAAAGAGGAAAGATTTGTATTTTTGTATTTAACGAAAAAAATCAAAAATTACTGGACCGATTTTAATAATTCTTTTTTCATTAGAAAGCTACATTCTTCGTGAGTAACATAGGCTACTTTTTATTCCGATATTCCCATGGGATCAGGATTTACGCGGGTGAAACCGCGGCGTGGTGCTAGTGTGAATATACAATACTTAAAAAAAATAGTTTTATTTCAATCACCTAAATATTTGAATCGGTAAGGATTTTTTTTTAATCGGTTCAGGCTAATTCAAACCCGCGATCTTTCCCTTACAGGAGAAATGCTCTGACCACTGAGCCACTAAACCTCACCTTCCTATCTTAATAGATTTGAATAGTTAGCAAACTAAAATCTTTTAAATTTTATTTAAGTGTTGCCAGGATTCAATAAAACTAATACCGGGAAAACTGCTACTTGACCCACGCAACCCCTAAGGAATACCAATATATATTGCTAACCTTTACCCCCTATTCCACCCGCTTAGAATTGGATTTGTCTCCCATAGGGACTGCATTTTTTCCCGGGTAAAAAGTTGCCTATGTCACTCTTGGGCCTATAAACTTATCCTATTTAGATTAGTTTTACTAAGGTATACAAAACAGCCTCGCGGAAACTCGGACTCCTGAACAAAGTAAGATTTTATTCACGCCGGAGCAGCGGTGTCTTCTCTATAAGACACAAATTCGCTCCTGCGTGGAATACTGCTCGCATCTCTGGGATGGGTCCGCAAAATACCTTCTAGATGCTCTCGACAGGTTTCAGCGACGCGCGGTCCGCATTATTAGGAATCCCGAGGTCACGAACACCTTTGAGCCTTTACAGATGCGTAGAGATGTTGCTTCCTTGGCTATAGTTTACCGTCTCTATCATGGTGAGTGTTCTGATGAGCTCTTCCAACTAATCCCACCATCTCCTTTCCTACATAGGACAACACGTGCAGGTCTTAGATGTCACCCTCACACTGTACAGAATATACGAGCAAGAACCAAGCGGTTTGGAGAGTCATTTCTTTGCCTCACCACGAAGACCTGGAATTCATTACCAGCACACGTGTTTCCTTTTTCCTACAGTCCCGGGTCCTTTAAGCGGGGCGTGAAAAAGCATCTGATGAGGCCACCAAGCTAAGTGCCACCATTGTAACGTTACTTAGTGTCTGTAATGGTGACCCTCTTTCCTAAGACTTTGCCTTTGGCTTACCATCAGGCGAAGTAAAGTCAAGATGGCGTATCCGAGATAAAAAAGAGGTACCTCGCTTTTATGGTCGGGTAAACACTGGGTTACGGATAAAAGAACTGTGAGTGGTATCGCTCTCTGAGTCTTTTTGCCAACAACTTGTTCGGGTCGGGTTTCTAGTCTGTGATGCAGCTGAACTTCGAAATTTTCTGTTAAGCGACTGCCATCTAACCTCCACGACCCAAAGGCGATATCAAAGCTATGCTAGACTAGTTGTTGGTTAAACTTAAAGGGCTCTGACTACCCGTGATGACTGCCATAGATGTTGGTATGGCAACCAGGACCTAAGGCTTAACGTCCTATCCGAATCACGACCAGACAAACAAATACCTATTAATGCGAACAAACATTTGCTGGACGGAGATCGAACCCACGCTTCCTGCGTAGTGGGCGCGTACACTACTGCTAAGCCACGGAGACTGTCAATATTAAAAAAAAACTGTTATTCTAACGTTACAAATATATATTCGCGCGTGGCGCGCCTCCCCGTTTCCGGGGACGAGTTGGGGACTCTGTAGTCCCCACACCCGAGAAGAGGGCCAGATCGTGAGAGATGGCCCTGGGTCAGCCGGGGTGCGAGGGATATGCCTGTCAACCTCACCTTCAGCAACCAAAGCGACCCACAGGCGGCGTGCGTTTTAGTCGGTTCGAGTCCGACATAACCTCCTCCACCGGCTCCGGTGGGGAGGAATCCGTGGGGATTTTGCGCACGTAAAAAAAAAAAAGAAAAATTTATTCCAACTTTATTTATTCGTATCGGTTGCGTGGTTCCCGGCAGAGTAGAATTTGGACCACCCCATCTCTTCTCATGCGGTGTCGTACAAGGCGACTAAGGGTTGAACATCAGACAGATATATACAGCCCAGACTCAGCCTCAGATGCATGGCTTGAGTCAACAATAGTGCTTGGAAGTCGGCAATAAGCTCACCCCCAATTACGTGGGACCGAATTCAATGATTGGTGAAATGTGGGTGTTAAATCACCTCTGCCTAACCCTCCAAGGATAAAGGCGTATTTATAAGTATGTATGTATAAGCTTTTTAGTCCTCCAAAAGCTCTCTAAAGTCGACTGTTTTCATATGCAAAGTACACCCAACCAATCGAACCGTTTTTATGTATCAAGCGACGCATCCTCTCACTCCCGTACCTCCCGCACTCCGTACCAATTCAGTAATTGAAGGTCGTATAACTTAATTTAATCTGTAGAAATCTATACTCGAGCGAGATGTACTCGTAGGGGATGCTGCGAAACGACCGCTTGGTATCTTCTAAATCTCTATTGAGTTGAGAGTTTAAGCTTGTGTTATTTAAGTGTATTGGGGTTCGGTGCTGTGTTTGGTATAATAAAAAATCCGGTTAAATGTAGATCGGACTTATATACGAAGGGGTCCGTACTATTTCATTTTTATTTTTTAGTTTTTTACACATAGATACACATAATCACGCCTTTATTCTAGAAGAGTAAGGCAGAGGTGAATTAACACCCACATTTAACCAATAATTACATTCGGTCCTACGTAATAAGGGGTGAGCCTATTGCCGTATTCCGGGCACTATTGTTGACTCGAGCCATGCATCTGAGACTGAGTCTAGGCTGTATATATCTGTCTGATGTTAAACAGCCCTATTCCTTAGTCGACTTGTACGACACCGCATGGGAAGAGATGGGGTGGTCCAAATTCTACTCCGCCAGAAACCACTCGGCAGTTTTTTTTGTATTTTTTTATATCACTCAGGTGGCAGACAAGCACCAGCCCACCTAATGGAAAGTGATTACCGTGGTCTAAAGGCGTGTGCAATACAATTTAAACAAAATTTTGTTGTAACTACTTATCTAATGTCTGCATTTTTTTTTTATATAGGACACGTCAATTGGACTTCGACTTGCCTGATGGTAAGCTGAAGGCAAAGTCCCAGAAAAGAGTGTCACCATTACTTACACATACCGTGTGACAATGGCGACACTCAGCTTGGCGGCCTCATCATATGCTTTTTCACGCCCCGCTTAAAGGACCCGGGACTATAGGAAGAAGGAAACACGTGAGCTGGTAATGAATTCCAGGCCTTAATGGTGCGACAGAGGAAAGAGTCTCCGAACCGCTTGGTTCTAGATCGGATGTTTTGCACCGTGTGCGGATGACATCTAAGACCTGACCTGTAGGTAGCCGCTTCCCATCAGGTGGGCCGTGTGCTTGTCTGCCAACTAAGTGGTATAAAAAAATATGTTATAATGGATGGGAAAATGTGACTTATACTCGTAAATTGTTTGTCACCTTTGTACTTCCCATATTTTATGCAAATAAATAAATAAATAAACATAAATAAATAAATATGACACCAGGGGAGTCACACTCTTGCTGCCGACTCTGTAAGACCAGAGTGTTTTTAAACCGTCAGTGCGGAAGACAGTTTATAGGAGGTAGGACACGGCGGTATTTCCGTCCATTTGAGCAGTCCGACTGGGGAAGTACCTCCGCCCTACAGAATACCGCGGCTATAATTACCTCGTGTTGTGTTTCCGGCGGTGAGTAGGGTAGCCAGAGCTCACTGGAGAGATTTTGTGCTGTCAGTGGGAAGACCAAAAGCTTTTCCTGCTTTGTCTTTTACACTGACGGCACAGAAACTCTTGTTTACAGGGTTGGCAGCGCGAGTTTGACTCCCTTGGCGTAGCACACGTCCATAGACCACAGTAACCGCTTTCCATCAGGTGGGCCGTGTCTACCAACCAAGTGGTATAAAAAAGACAAGATAAGGACAAGCCTTTAGTCTTCCCACTGACAGCTCAAAAACTTTCCAGTGAGCTCTGGCTTTCAGGTGGCATGACCCACCTGATGGAAAGTGATAACCTTGCTTATCTGCTGCTTATTTGAATAGATAGTCAAGTAGGTACTCAATATAAGTAAGCAAGGAGTCATACTCGTATCAAACACACTGGGCTCTAAGGAGGTGGGGGAGGTCTTGAACCGACTTAAACGCACGCCGACTGTGTGGGCCGCAGGGTTTTTTTTTATACCACTTAGGTGGCAGACTGTGTAGAGGACAAAGCAGGACAAGCCTGTAGTCATCCCACTGACAGCACAAATTCTCCATTGAGCTCTGGCTACCCTACTCACCGCTGGGAACACAACACGAAGTTATTATAACCGCGGTATTCTGTAGGGCGGAGGTACTTCCCCAGTCGGACTGCTCAATTGGACGGCAATACCTCCGTGTCCTACCTCCTATTAAAAGATTGCTGGAGGTAAGATTATCTGAGACATATCCATCGCACCCCTGCTAGCGGGCTCCATGCCTGCAATTTAATTTGGAACAAAAGATAATAGAATGTACTTACCAAATAAATAATTCGCGAGCGGACCATCCCCGTCGAGCTACAGTGAAAACATACGGGGCGGTTTAGGAAATTTCAGTTTGGACGGGCCCGCTTTCAGATATGTTGGGTTCGGTGTTGAATTTTTATTTATTTAAATGCACAAAACACATCACAATCAAATACGTATTATATCCTAAATACAATGTTTAGATCTGGATCGTAACATAAATAATATGTGCACACATAGAGAAACAAAAAGTTTACACAATAAACATCTCTGATTTATAAATACTAAAATATAAGTTTATATTTGGATGTCTCCACCGGGAACAGAAGCATCCAAACCCCGCCCACTGTGAAGGATGTCTTTTACCAATTCATATATCTGTTACAGTTGCAATCAAAAACATCAAGTGATTTATAGATTTTTGTCAAACCATTATATTGACGGGCCATTCTGGTTAATGGATAAGAAATATTGTTTTGACGCCGCATCTATCCACAATAGATGTTCGTATGCCTTCAGCTTACCATCAGACAAGGCGATATCCAATTGACGTGTCCTATAAAAAAAAATGGCAACCAGGAACGACGGCTTAACATACTCTCCAAGTTAGATACATAAACTCTTTCTTTTGTGATAATTATCATAATAATAATGTTTCTTGTCGTGTCCGCCTCAATTCTCCGCCCGTGTGTAGCTCAGCAAATAAGCTACTGCCTCTTTGAACAAGAAAAGATTCGCTGCGAAACATTAAAAAAACAAAAGCTTTTTAAAAAAAGAAACAAAACGAAGGCCCTGGCACGCTCGAGCGAGCGCGGGCGGTTTAAGAGATAAGCAATCAGCGATTATCTGATTTTTATTGTATTTTTACTGACTTTGTTTGAAGATGTCTTCTATCTATTGTATAAAAATACTAAAGTAGATTGTGTATACTTCTCAAACTCAAAAAGTTCTGTATCGATTGAGCTCAAATTTTGACACAACCCGCTTTAGAAATGGTGGCATATGAAAGAAAGAAAGAAAGAAAGAAAAATATTTTATTTAGTTTAACCATAATGTGTATGCAATAAATACAATTAAATGTGACATTAGGTTACATAGGTAACACATTGCGCGAACCCAAATAGGGCCCCATCTTTTTTTTCTTTCTAGAACATGTCAATTAGACTTCGCCTTGCCTGATGGTAAGCTGAAGGCAAAGTCTCAGAAAAGAGGGTCACCATTACTTACACATACCGTGTGACAATGGTGACACTCAGCTTAACGGCCTAATCATATGCTTTTTCACGCCCCGCTTAAAGGTCTCAGCATTGAATGGCTACATACACTAAAAAAATTCAGTTCGTGCATCGCTGGTTTTCAGATGGAGCCGATATGGTGTTTTTTTCTATTTCTGCGAGTTACATAAACACTTTTTTTCTGTAGAATTATCCTGTTGCAACAGTGAAGCCATATTTGAACACCAAAACTACAGTAAAGCTGTTAAATATTTAACTTACAGACAAAATACACATTGACCGAAACATTTGTCATAAGTTAGGCCTTAATTCAGCGATAATCCAGCACATAAAACAAGGGATTTGGAAGTTCTCGGCTATGGTTGTGCACGCATTTAGCCGTCGCTAGAGAAAGAGAATATCTAATTATATTTCCTTGAATATAGCTTATTGTTTGATATATTGAATAGATGCTAGTATTTTTCCACAGTATTTTTTCGATAGCCTAGTGGTATGGGTAATGGACTGCTGAGACTAGGTCTCGGATTCGATCCCGGGTTTTACCATGGCACACACCAATGACTTTTCGATGCTTTTCGAAGTTATGTGTGTATTTATCGCAGGATTATAAGTGTTCGGTTAATAACAATAGGCTCGCCACCTATTACATTGGGACCTAAACATAAACTGGCGAAATGTGGGTGCTAGCACCTCTGTCTACCCTTTCGGGGATATAGGCGTGAGTTTATGAGTTTATGTTATTTTTTCGGTTTCCGTATCTTAAAAGGTAGGATCACTTTGTTGTCCGTCTGTCTGTCTGTCAAGACCTTTTTATTAGGAATGCGTGAAGGCATCAAGTCTAAATTCATACCACAAACTCAGGCTTGTAACGTTTTGAAACTGTGCAAGATTCAAATTACTGAGACAATCAAAATATATAACAATACAAGATATCGGGACTTCTCGCAAATTATATCATGGAACTTACTATTATTGCCGACGTTTCGGATGCGTTGCAGCACGCGTGGTCACGACTTGACTAGTCTTCGAGTGTCGAGATGTATGCGGGTAACATTTTTTAAGAAAGAAATAGCAGGCAGAAATAGTAAATTCCAATATATAATTCGCGAGAAGTCCCGATATCTTGTATAATTATGAATTCACACCTTGAAAGTTTAAAAAAAAATAACAATCAAAATATATTATAGTTTATGTGACTTAAGTTCGACTCTGAATTCCATTTTGTACGGAACCCTCGGTACGCGAACCTGCCTCGCACTTGACTAGCTTTTTTTACCCGACTTCGGCGAAACTATGTATGTATGTAGGTTCATCTGTTCCCTCATAGCTCCTAAGCTACTAATTAGAACTGGACAAATGAGGTATCGTTAGAAGCGTCTTGGTCGTCCGCTGGTTGTAAGCTATATGACGTATCACTGAATTTTTTTTTTTATTGTTAATAATTGAATCAATGTTCAATCTTGTTCAATGTTTAAGTTGTGTACGTCAGTAATAGGGATGCATATTAGAAAAATTACCCCAATCCAAATTATGAATCAGAAGTGTACAATATGTATACTGTAGATATAGCATTTTAAATAAATAAATAAATCTAATGTAGCTCCCTCTACCGTTTATAATGGTCTACCGTGTTAAAAAAAACTGATAAATGTTAAGTCGACATTCTGCTGTAGGACATTCTGCTTATAGGGCATTATGCTTAAATGTCCACCATTAAGGCCTGGAATTCATTACCAGCTCACGTGTTTCCTTCTTCCTACAGTCCCGGGTCCTTTAAGCGGGGCGTGAAAAAGCATATGATAAGGCCGTCAAGCTGAGTGTCACCATTGTCACACGGTATGTGTAAGTAATGGTGACCCTCTTTTCTGGGACTTTGCCTTCAGCTTACCATCAGGCAAGGCGAAGTCCAATTGACGTGTCCTATATAAAAAAAAAAAAATGGCCTTTTGATACGAGATCGTACGTGGGTTCGAAAATTATATACACAAACGAATAAAGAGACACGCCTCTTTCCTATTGAAGTAGGTAAAGACGTATAATTATTTGTGTACCGCCTGCTATCGAATTTGTTTTGATGTTTTTAAGACTTTGCTTTTTCAAAGCCGGGATTATTTTTTATTATGTTTTTTTGTTTATGAAAATGTAAAAAAAGATATTTGCGATAGATTGAATTTGCAAGATGAAGGATACAGTGCTATAGCACACGATATTATTTATTATATATTCAATAGGCTAAATAAATTAATTGATTGTTAATAAAGTTAAAATGACGCTAAATTATATTCAATATGCACTTACGACACGACGGTATTTCCGTCCAATTGAGCAGTCCGACTGGGGAAGTACCTCCACCCTACAGAATACCGCGGCCATAATAACCTCGTGTTGTGTTCCTGGTGGTGAGTAGGGTAGCCAGAGCTCACTGAAGGGTTTTTGTGCTGTCAGTGAAAAGACCAAAAGCTTGTCCTGCTTTGTGTTTTACACTGACGGCACAGAAACTCTCAATGCTTGCAGGGTTGGCAGCGCGAGTGTGACTCTCTTGGTTTTGCACGCGTCCATAGGCCACGGTGACCACTTTCCATCAGGTGGGCCGTGTGCTTGTCTGCCATCTAAGTGGTATAAAAAAAATTGTACTTTTCCACAATGTTTTATTATTAAACCCTAGGATTATTGTACAGTCAAGCAATTTAGCTTAGTCGGAGGGGTAATAGGGAATATTAGCAATAGCCGTTGCTAATATTCTATTTAATAAAATAAAAAAATAAAGCGGTAGCCTAGTGGTATTGGTAATGGACTACTGAGACGAGATCTCGGATTCGATCCCAGGTTTTACCATGGCACACGCCAATGACTTTTCGATGCTTTTCGAAGATATGTGTGTATTTATCGCAGGATTATAAGTGCCTGGTTAATGGTAATAGGCTCGCCACCTATTACATTGGGACTTAATCATAAACTGGCGAAATGGGGGTGTTAGCACCTCTGCCTACCCCTTCGGGGATATTGGCGTGAGTTAACTCTCTAAGCATGTTTAAAATCGCTCGCCGCCTGTGAATTACGCCGGAGACCATATGTACAAAGCTACAGGACAAAGTAAAATGATACCGTAATTGATGTTATCTTTTGTAGATTTGGTTTCATTTGTACAACGTTATTGTATCACTAGCTTCCGGTCCCGACTTCGCACGGGAAAATGTTGAAACTTAACCCCTTAGGGGTGAAATATCCAAAAACTGGAGAGTTTTTGTGCTGTCAGTGGGATGAACAAAGTCTTGTCCTTTTTTTTATACCACTTAGTTGGCAGACAAGCACACGGCCCACCTGATGGAAAGTAGTTACCGTGGCCTATGGACGTCTGTAACACCAGAGGAGTCACAGTCGCGCTGCCAACCCTGTAAGTACAGAGTTTCTGTGCCGCCAGTAGGAGACAAATCAGGACAAGCCTTTAGTCTTCCCACTGACGGCACAAATTCTCCAGTGAGCTCTGGCTACCCTACTCACCGCTGCTTTGTCCTCTACACTGACGGCACAAAATCTCTGTTCTTACAAGGTCGGCAGCACGGATGTGACTCCACTGGTGTTACACACGTTCATAGGTCATGGTAACCACTTTCCATCAGGTGGGCCGTGTGCTTGTCTGCCACCTAAGTTGTATAAAAATAAAAATTGTAAATAGACCAAAAAAGAAATGCCCGTTGAGTTTCTTGCCGGGGTCTTCTCAGGTCGGGGCCGCGTTTCGAACCGGTGGTCCATTTACTAAACTGATATTCAGGTTCCCATTTTGTTGACGTTTTGTAAGTGCAGATATAATGGTCTATACAGAATAAATGATTCGTGACTTGACTTGACCTTGACCTTACAACAGGTAGTATGGCGTAACGGTAAAACATTCGACTGCAACGCAATATATTGCTACAAAACCTTACCGCGTGGTTCCCGGCAGAGTAGAATTTGGACCACCCCATCTCTTCCCATGCGGTGTCGTACAAGGCGACTAAGGGATAGCGCTGTTTAACATCAGACAGATAAATACAGCCCAGAATCAGCCTCAGATGCATGGCTTGAGTCAACAATAGTGGCCGGAAGACTGCAATAGGCTCACCCTCTATTACGTGGCACCGAATTCAATGATTGGTGAAATGTGAGTGTTAATTCACCTCTAGCTAAAGGCTAATGGCGTGATTATATGTTTGTATGTATGTAAAAATTCGCAAGATACAGTGATAGAAAAACAAGTATATGATGAGGCCAAGCTGAGTGTCACCATTGTCACACGGTATGTGTAAGTAATGGTGACCCTCTTTTCTGGGACTTTGCCTTCAGCTTACCATCAGGCAAGGCGAAGTCTAATTGACGTGTTCTATATTAAAAAAAAAAGAAAAAAGTATGTACACATTTCTTGACACAATAATAAGTATATTATATTGGTCTGTGTGTTTCTAACATAACATAAACATAACATAAACTCACGCCTATATCCCCGAATGGACTGCTGAGACGAGGTCTCGGGTTCGATCCCAGGTTTTACCATGGCCCACACCAATGACTTTTCGATGCATTTCGAAGTTATGTGTGTATTTATCGCAGGTTTATAAGTGCCCGGTTAATGGCAATAGGCTCGCCGCCTATTACATTGGGACCTAAACATAAACTGGCGAAATGTGGGTGCTAACACCTCTGCTTACCCCTTCGGGGATATTGGCGTGTTTCTATGTATGATTATAGTATTACTAGGAGTATTAGAGTTCATAATTTTAGTAGAAAAACCAACTACTACCAAATTAATACTCCCATAAGTACCTATTATCTTTAACAATACATTCATCCAGTTTAATAATAGATCGTTTAAAAAAAAAAAAATTCATTTTATTACAGGATTTGTTTTTCCAAGTAAATAGAAAACGCGAATTGAAAATTGAAATATAACCGTCGAGGAACAATATTCATTTTATATTGTTTGGGTGAGCGCATTGATGGGTAGGACTGATTAAAATGGTATTTTTTTTTTGTAATTTATATGACTTTTATGTTTAAAGTTCTTAAATGGTCTTTAATAATAATAATAATGAATATTCTTTATTGTACACTAAAATATACAAATGATCATGGATTTAATACATAATAATGTACAATGGACGGCTTTATTGCAAACAACAGTCTCTTTCAGGCAACCTTTGGATGGACAGGAGTGTATACAAATTGAAATATGGTGTAAAAATCAATTTACAGACTACTTAATAAAAAAACACATACATGTAATCACATATGGTCTAAAAGACGATACTTACTAGGGTAATGTGGCATACGACCACGACTATCCTTGATATTTTCTTGTTTAATACTTTTTTTATAAGACACTGTAATTAGACTTCGCCTTGCCTGATGCTAAGCTGAAAACAAAGTCTCAGAAAAGAGAGTCACCATTACTTACATGTAATGGTGACACTCAGCTTGACGGTCTCATCATAATATGCTTTTTCACGCCCCGTTTAAAGGACCCGGGACTGTTGGAAGAAACACGTGAGCTGGTAATGAGTTCCAGACCTTAATGGTGCGATACAGGAAAGAGTCAACGAACCTCTTCGTTCTTGATCGAATACTTTGCACCGTGTGCGGGTGGACATCTAAACCATACACGTGTTGTCCTGTGTAGGAAAGGGGAGGGTGGGACTGACTACCAACCAATGTCCAAATAGTAATAAAGTGATGCCATCGTTAATCATCTAATTCGTTTATCCATCTCGTCGTAAGACACGGTTATATTTCCGCCCAATTGAGCAGTCCGACTAGGGAATTACCTCCGCCCTTCAGAATACTGCTGTTATAATAACTTCGTTTTGTATTCCTAGCGGTGAGTAGGGTAGCCAGAGCTTACTGGAGAATTTGTGCTGTCAGTGGGATGACTAAAGGCTTGTCCTTCTTTGTCCTCTACACAGGCCACAGAAACCACTTTCCATCAGGTGGGCCGTGCGCTTGTCTGCTACCTAAGTGGCATAGAAAAAAAACAAGATATATAAGATGCTGACTTTTACAATTTTTATTAAATAATCTTTTGAAATATAACACCTAAATTACCATTAAACATTCAACAAGACACCCCTATATCCGCTTACACGCTTAACCAACCTTTAACTCTCAATCGCCCGAGGGAATCCCCTCCAAATATACCCATTAACCTTCAAGTCACGTCACCAGATAGTCTACTTTGGAAGTTATCTACCAAACTGTGATAAAACATTACTTTAGGATAACCCTCAAAACGCTTATATTACGCATTTGGTCTTTAAGGCCCCACTAATGTTTTTGCGGACTATATAACTATTATAAGCCGTGTTGTTCTCAGCAGAATAGAATTTGGGTAACCCCATCTCTTTCCATACGGTGTTGTACAAGGCGACTAAGGGATAGGGGCTGAATATCAAACAGATATATACAGCCCAGATTTTGCCTCAGATGAATGACTCGAGTCAACAATACTGCTTGAGAGACAGCATTATGAGGAGGTAGGACACGGCGGTATTTCCGCCCAATTGAGCAGTCCGACTGGGGAAGTACCTACGCCCTACAGAATACCGCGGTTATAATAACTTCGTGTTGTGTTCCCGGCGGTGAGTAGAGTAGCCAGAGCTCACTGGAGAGTTTTTGTGCTGTCAGTGGGATGACCAAAGGCTTGTCCTCTACACTGACGGCACAAAATCTCTGTTCTTACAGTGTCGGCGGCACGGATGTGACTCCACTGGTGTTACATACGTTCATAGGTCATAGTAACCACTTTCCATCAAGTGGGCCGTGTGCTTGCCTGCCACCTAAGTTGAAAAAAAAAAGCAATAAGCGCTATTGCGTGGGACCGAAAATCATAATTGGCGAACTGTGGGTGTTAATACACCTCTGCCTACCCCTTAGGGGATTCATAGATATAAGAATATGTATGTATATAGAATATTTGGTGCCCTATCGAGACTAACTCCCTATCCCTTCCTGTCCAGAATAACTCATGCTGGCCTGCAGTGCCACCCACACACGGTTGAATCCATACCGTCTTGTACCGGTTTGAGGCCTCCTTCCTTTGCCGCACGATAAAGAGCTGGAATGCTCTACCCGTGTACGTGTTTCCCTCTGCTTCTTCAAGCGGGGTGTGCCACGTGGTTCCGTGGCAGAGTAAGATTTGAACCACCCCATCTCTTCCCATGCGGTGTCGTACAAGGCGACTAAGGGATTGGGCTGTTTAACATTAGGCAAATATAAACAGCCCAGACTTAGCCTCAGATGCGTGGCTCGTGTCAACAACAGTGCCTGGAAGACGGTAATAGGCTCATCCCTTAATACGTGGGACCGAATTTAATGATTGGTGAAATGTGGGTGTTGATTCACCTCTGCCTAACCCTCTGGGGAGAACGGCGTGATTGTATGTATGTATTTATGTATGTGAAAAAGCATCTATCAAATCCGTCTAGGTAGGGACCACCATTTTAAGTTCAATAGTAGCTGAAGTGTTGGTCCGTTATTCTTGGACAACACCTCAGCTCATTACCATCTAGCGGGATACAGTCAATTAAAAAACCAAATATTAAAAAAAACTATCGAATTCCTTTCAAGACCGTCAGGGCCCCATCACCCTTCTTATCACAAGCAAATTGATGACGGTCGTTTTCGGATTTGTTTATCAACTAGTCATAATATGAAAAAACGTACGAGCGAGCGGTCGTCTTTTTTATATAATATGTCAGCGCTAGTCCACTAGAGTTTTTTCGGATTTATCACGCAACTAGGATGTATAGCAATCATTTGCAATAATAATAATAATAAATTTTATTCCCTTTATTTAATATTTACATAATATACACGGAAGTTATCTAAATTAAAATACATTTAAAAAAAAACATAATATACAAATAGTTTATCTAAATAATCATGCAGGTTCAGGCGTCAAAAAATTCCTCCCCATCGATGTCAACCGGGAAGGTGGCCAGAAGGCTGGCGGCATTACCACGTTGAATGGCAATACCAATCCTTTGCGCAAGGAATAAACCAGCCCTCTGGTCACGGGTAGCGTCAATTAAACGTTTAGAAATGTCTCTAAACAAAAGACGGGCACTAGGACCCCATGATCCCAGCGTCTCGTCCCCAAACAGCTCAAATAAATTTTATTGTATCATTTTGTTACATAGGTACGTACAGTATCTGTCTCCCGGACTAGGTACTCAACCTGCATCTCAGGAGACAGTTCCTTCCACATTACAGGTTTCACACTGTGGAATCCATTATATGGTTTCATAAAATAAAATAAATGTTTAAAAATCAATCAACAGGTGTACCGACTATCTGGTGAGGTTACCTTAACCCTGGCGTGATGAAGGCCCGTTATCTGGGCTTAGACAACCTCTAAACAAACATCTCCGGTCTGACAGACCTACACCCAGGTATAAGATTAACTTATAAAATCATCGTATTTTATGCAAAAATGGCGGGAATTTCAACAGTTACGCGGCAGCCATCTTGTTTATGTCAGTTCATGTTTAAAGCAACGATCTTTCTTAGAAAAATTCTTTACGGAACTGTGGAAAATTGAGACAAATATTGTTATAGGAGGTTTTTGCAGCTGCTCCCAAAAAGTTTTAACCTTTTGACTTTTATTTTAAGGGCCTACGCTGCGTCATGCGTATTGCAGACGACTATATTCATCCTAGCGTTAATTCCAATAGCATCAGAAGTCTAATCATTCAAGTATCCGAAGACTGCGGATTTGGCTTTGTGTACATGACGTTAATTTTTACTAAAATAATATATTTTAATGCGTAAAAAAATCAATATGTCAAATCTCATCCTCTTACGTACCCATGATTTTCGTAAAAAAGGATCCAAAATTCGCTTATTAATATATATATATTAACTATAATTTTGTTATACATAGTGTTTGCGCCATTTATGAAAGCCGCCATCTTTGTGTTTGACGTATCTATACGTCATACACGAAACACGTCATTGTCAATTCGCGTAATGTATCAGTAAGCTAATAGTTATCATTGTTCTTTATACTGTCAATATGTGTATGTCACTGGATGTAAACACCTCAACAAAGTCTAGGGAACAAGATGACCCCAATTATTTTTTTTCGTGTAAATCTTGTTTTGCAAATAACTGGCAGCAAATAAATAAAAATAGAATTAAGTAGATTACAGAGTTGTTCGAAATTTAAAAATAAATTTAAATAAGTAATGATTTTCGAATATGGAGGGAAAACTTTTAAAAGTGTTTGATTGTGCAGTTTCTCTGAGGCAAAATAAAAATTATTTTTTTTGATTCTAAATAACGTTTATTATCAATAATACGTCTTTTACGTATGGTTTGTGCATTTTTGTGACTGTAGTCATCATGTCACGTCGTCATTTAAGTCGCGAAGAGATGTTAAGGGCTGTTGGTATGCTGCAAGCTGGACGAACTCAACGCGACGTAGCGGATGCTGTCAACACCCAACCAAGCGTTATTTGCAGATTATGGGCACGCTACAGGTCTACAGGGGATGTTGCCGAACGTCACAGGGGACGAAATAGGGTTACTACCCCGCGACAAGATCGTTTCTTGCAAAATTCCGCAAGGCGGCAACCCACGATTACTGCTCGTCAGTTGGTCGCAGGCCTCCAGTCTCAGCATCAAGTGGTTATTAGCGATCAAACTGTCAGAAGAAGACTACACGAAGCCAATCTTTATGCTCGCAGACCGCTTAGGGTTCCAGCTCTTCGACGTGGAAATCGAGGTCGTCGCTTATTGTGGGCTAACGCACATTTACAGTGGACCGACCATCAATGGGCACGGGTTCTGTTTTCCGACGAATCTTGCTTCGGTTTTCATCCTGATTCGAAAAGAGTGCGTATATGGCGAGTTCCTGGACGTCGGAGTCGTCTCCAGAATCCGCAAGAAGTTCATCCTTACCAAGGTGGAACAATCATGGTATGGGCTGGAATTCGCCTTGGTGGAAGGACCGACCTCGTTTGGATACGGGGCAATTTGAATGCAAACCAATACATTCAGGAGGTTATACACCCCATGGTAATCCCTCATCGACAGCAGTTCGGTCAAGATTTTATGTTCATGCAAGATAATGCACGGTCACACACCGCGAGGGTAGTGGTCAATGCATTAAGCGAGCACAATATGACGACGTTGGAATGGCCTGCTCAGTCTGCCGACCTCAATCCCATAGAGCATGCCTGGGATTTGCTTGGGAGAAGAGCTTTCAGTCATTCTTTGGAAAATCTGAACACTGAAGAACAACTTTTTTTACACCTTCGCAGTGTATGGAGCCATATTCCACAGACGATGATTGACAATCTCATACTAAGTATGCCACGCCGTTGTCGAGCTGTTGCTAATGCTTTAGGAGGTCCTACAGATTATTAAAAACGTTTAAAGTACGGTTAATTACTGTATTTCTTACTACCTCGTTATTTTTGTGCCTAATCATAGAAGGTTGTAATACTCAATATTGGCACTATTCAATTCTTTCTTAAAAAAAAAAAAATTGTATGAAATTTTTTTTATTAAAATTAAAATTAAAAACGGTATAAAAATACCCTTCTATTGATATAAAACACTCACTATTACAAGAAAGGGTTTTTAAATAAAAACTAGAAATGTCCTTGTTCCCTAGACTTTGTTGATGTGTGTATATTTATATCAACTTGTACCAAAGTAGTACCTAATTTTTACGCCGCGAGTGAATATTACTGTATCTATAGAGTTTTTAAATAGTCTGAAGTTCTACTATAATCTTTATACCTTTTAAAAACCACAGAGATTACAAAAATATTGTTTCTTCATAATAAGACAAGCAAAGGCATCAACTTTTTAAGTACGAGCAACCAAAAAGGTTGAAGATTAAATCTTTACATTTTAATGCTAAAAACTCTTTGTACAAATCCTCTTTTGGCGAAACTTTTTAAATTCATAGCTGATTTTTGACAATGATGGGTTGTTTTAAATATCTTTTTGTTAAAAACAAAACTAATCTCAGATGGCGTGACCCTCGGTGGAGCTTGTCTTATAGTCTATAATCCTACGTCAAACTGTCAGGAGCGCTTGTCAATTTTGTCGTTGACAATTGCATTGGGCGTATATAATTTTGTTTGTGAATGTTTCAATAAAAATGTGCTCTTGCATAACAGTAGCGAATTTAAAAGAAGAATCAAAAAAAATAAATCCTTACCTACATAAAAATCATCAGGTTTGAAATGGTCGCTACATATTCTAGCAGACATATTTGGTATTCAATTTTTGATGAGCACGGCTTTAATTTACAGCATCCGTCTTTTCTTATCAGTAGGGAAACGATAAGGACCTTTCTTTTACACTGAAATGAAATATACAACGTCATTTTCCATTCTTCAGGAGATTTTTTTCTTCAATTACTAACAATTATTAAGCTATTTTTTTATATTCTATACGGCCAGTAGTACCTACGTGACAAATTGTAACAATTCATATGTGCAATTTACTGTGAATTAATCTTTTTTAACCACTTAGGTTACTTGAGGTAATGCACAAAGACATCCGTGACCAGTGAATCCACCGGTAGTGTCAATGGTATTATTGGATACCCGTAACACCACTGGTAGTGTCAAGGGTATTTTGAGCGATGCCGCCGAATAAAATTTGTCCCTACAATATTATTCAATGCTCGTGACACTATCGGTAGTGTCGAGGGTATTATTTAACACCCGTGACACCACTGGTAGTGTCAAAGATATTTTGAGCGTTGCCGTCGAAATTTATTTTTATCTTCGTAAAGAAATACATATAAAGATGATTAATTATTTAATTAAATAAGAGTTTTTTAAAGAGCAGATCAGAGCAGACCTGGGTCTTCTAATTGCAATGCTTTACTATTCTAAGTGTTCTGCATGATTGAGTAAATAACAAACATTCATTTATATTTATAATATTCTCAGATTTTAGTTTTAATATGAGTAGAAAACAACTGCGGTAACCAAGTGGTATGTGTAATGGTCTGCTGAGACGAAGTCTCGGTTTCAATCCCAGGTTATACCATGGCACACACCAATGACTTTTCGACGCTTTTCGAAGTTATGTGTGTATTTATCGCAGGTTTATAAGTGCCCGGTTAATGGCAATAGGCTCGCCACCTATTACATTGGGACCTAAACACAATCTGGCGAAATATGGGTGCTAGCACTTCTGCCTACCCCTTCGGGAATATAGGCGTGAGTTTATGTAATATTAAGTTCCCGGTTTCAAGACCTGGCTCACGAATTTGGAATACTGTCGGCGTCCATCTTTTTTTGAGGAACCAACGCCTAGATTTTTGTGTTTATCCTTCATGCACTCGATGGCTGGGCCAATAACCAATTGAAATATGATATTAACGGAAGATAAAAGACACTATATTTTATTTAAGTAATATATTAATGCTTGATCGCATAAAAAATGCATGTGTTACTTACACACAATACGACGGAGAGAGAGCGAGAGAGGTCGGAAACGAATGCTACTTAAATTTTTTAAACTATAGACTAACTAGAAATTATATATGTTGTTACCTATTTTAACAAGAGTAGAATCCAGACCACCCCATCTCTTCCCATGCGGTGTCGTACAAGGCGACTAAGGGATAGTGCTGTTTAACATCAGACAGATATATACAGCCCAGACTTAACCGCTTATGCATGGCTCGAGTCCACAATAGCGCCCGGAATACGGCTATAGACTCACTATTACGTGAGCTCGAATACAATGATTGGCGAAATTTATATAACCACGCCTTTATCCCCAGAGGGTTAGGCAGAGGTGAATTAACACCCACATTTCACCAATCATTAAATTCGGTCCCATGTAATAGGGGATGAGCCTGTTGCTGTTTTTTCCGGGCACTATTGTTGACCCGAGCCATGTATCTGAGGCTGAGTCTGGGCTGTATATATCTGTCTGATGCTAAACAGCCCTATCTCTTAGTCGCCTTGTACGACAACGGATGGGAAGACATGGGGTGGTCCAAATTCTAGTTTACCGTATACCCCGACGTGATTTTATGTATGTGAAGACCGGATCAGAGCAGATCAGGGGTCCAAAGTACAAGCGTATGTGTTTCTTCATATTATGATATATCCTTCTGCCAAATTTCAATCAGATAAGTTCAGCTGTTTGTGCGTGATTGAGTACTGAACAAACATTTTCACAAACTTTCACTTATATTATTATTAAGATTTTAGTCTTAATATTTGTATTAAATAATAAATAAAGCAAGTATTATCTTGCTAATATTATTTTGTTAGTATAATTATATTGCCGCAGTGGAGTTTTTTGCGCCGTTTCTTCACAAGCAAGCGGTGATAAACTTAGTTTTAAGCAGAATTTGACGTCAATTAGATGTAATTACGCTGCACTATTTTGAGAAATAAAGAATTTTAATTTTAATTCAAATTCTTCAATAATATTATTGTGTATATTACATTAATTTACAAAAGAATACTTATGAAACTTTATCCGCATTCCAATTTAAAGAAAGAAAGAGAGAAAGACAAAATACATTTCATTTTGATCCTCATAAAGTGTTTCTTGTGTACAATAATTCGTAACACTGGTTAGGTACAACTTTTACACTGTGTGAATCTAAATAGGACCCCATCTCAGCATTGAATGTAACGCACACTGAGAGTATGCGCATCATTATTAATATATACCTAATTATATAATTTCTATGCGTACATACAGTCATCATAAAATAAATATATTATACAACAAAAAAATTGTTTCGCAAATATATGATGTGTCTATTTCTCAAAATGCCGCGTGGTTCCCTGCAGAGTAGAATTTGGACCACTTCCCATGCGGTGTAGTACAAGGCGACTGAGGGATAGGGCTGTTTAACATCCGACAGATACCCGTGATACCACCTTACTTACCACTTTTGGGCCGAACCAAATCGAGTAAAATGACATTTATACCTACTAAAAAATCAATTAAATTTAATATTATAAGTAATATTAACAAACTGTAATTAAGAGTGAACATATTGTGTTTGACAAATTCTTTCTCTCTCCAAACATTGTGCTGTGCCCGACAGGGTCCATAATTGTAACAATAATTTTAACCTGAACAATTGTACTACGGAACGCAATAAATGTATTGAGTATTGAGTATTGATATATACAGCACAGACTCGGCCTCGGATGCATGGCACTCCGGGGATAAAGGCGTGATTATATGTATGTATGTATTTCTCAAAAATATAATGAACATTATTTGACATCAATCTGTTTCCGATTTACACATATTGATAACTCACTGGTACTTTTCCACATTACTTTTAATACATGTCAGAACTTGGTTTATAATGTCATTGTAAACCAGGCCGCCTAGGCGGCGCGCCTCCCCGTTTCCGGGGACGAGTTGGGGACTCTGTAGTCCCCACACACCTGAGGAGAGGGCCAGATCGTGAAAGAAGGCCCTGTGTCGGCCGGGTGCAAGGGATATGCCTGTCAACCTCACCTTCGGCAACCAAAACGACCCACAGGCGGCGTGCGTTTTGGTCGGTTCGAGTCCAACATAACCTCTTCCACCGGCTCCGGTGGGGAGGTATCCGTGGGGATTTTACGCACGTAAAAAAAAAATATCATTGTAAACCTTTGAGGATGCCGTAAGACGAAACCGGTCAGGTCTAACATATACTTAAAGTAATGTGGAAAAGTACAAGTGAGTTATCAATATTTGTAACAACAAATTCCACCAAGTGCCCTGGATGATAAACAAGCTTGAAAATTAGCTGTTCGCTCAATTATGCTACTCCAGTAAATTATTGTATTTAGATTAAGTAGACTAAGTGTATGTTTGTAAATAGACCAAAAAAAAGAAATGCCCGCTTCTTGCCGGAGTCTTCTCAGATCGGGCCGGCGTTTCGAACCGGTGGTCTATTTACTAAACTGATTTTTATGTTCTTTTGTATTGACGTTTTGTAAGTGCCGATATAATGGTCTATACAGAATAAATGATATTTGACTTTTGACTTTTGTCATCAATCAACAGTATAAACAGCATGTTTCTAATTTGTATAATATCTCTTTGTCTAAATATATATATCTTTGTAATAATTGTAATTAATAATATTCTTTATTGACAGATAACAGATAAATTTAACCTTTTTAAGATTTGAGTAGCCTATGACTGTCAAATAATCTAAGTAAAAATTATGTAATTAATAAATGAACATTATATAATATATATTATGTCTCGTGCTCATATATGAAGTTCATGAATACTCATATTTGTACGTCTTCATTGACAGAACGTGTTGAAACTCGCAATGCATTGTAATATACTTAACATATCTGTACACATGTTTCTCAAATAAATTTATCTGAATTTCTCAAATATATACAGTTTTTTTTTTTTTTACGTGCGCAAAATCCCCACGGATACCTCCCCACCGGAGCCGGTGAAGGAGGTTATGTCGGACTCGAACCGACTAAAACGCACGCCGCCTGTGGGTTGCCGAAGGTGAGGTTGACAGGCATATCCCTCGCACCCCGGCCGACCCAGGGCCATCTCTCACGATCTGGCCCTCTTCTCGGGTGTGGGGACTACAGAGTCCCCAACTTGTCCCCGGAAACGGGGAGGCGCGCCACGCGCGCCACCGCCGCGGCCTGCTTCTGCCAGGGTGACAGGCAGCTCCACCTGTCACCCCTAGGCCGGCGCTCATGGGGGGCGGAGGTCGTTCATCGACCTGCAAATATATACAGTATAGTCAGCATGACAACGATTTGACAATAATCTTATCAGGAAGATATTAAGAGAATATATTGTTTTATTTATTTAAATTGTATTAACATCCGAACTATATAATAACCACGGTAGCCTAGTGGTATATGTAATGGACTGCTGAGACGAGGTCTCGGGTTCGATCCCAGGTTTTATAAGGGCACACACCAATGACTTTTCGATGCTTTACGAAGTTATGTGTGTATTTATCGCAGGTTTATAAGTGCCCGGTTAATGGCAATAGGCTTGCCACCTATTACATTGGGACCTAAACATAAACTGGTGAAATGTGGGTGCTAACACCTCTGTCTACCCCTTCGGTTCGGTTCGGTTCGGTTCATGTCATGTCATGTCATGTCATGTCATGTCATATTATGTCATGTCATGTCATGTCATGTCATGTTATGATATGTTCAATATTATTATTATAATTTAGATTGACTTAGGAGGATACTGACTCCTGGAATACAAGTTTCAAACTTAGCTCAGGAGTCAGAGTTTTCATTTAGATACCTAAACAAAAAATTAAAAAAAACAATTGTGATTATACAAGATTGATCTACATTTTCTTTTTTGTACTGTAAACTTATTCTGATGCAATAAATGTTTTATTATTATTATTTATTACTCTCCATTACTCTATTTCCAGTGGCATAACAGTATCAGGGTAAGTAACGCTGTTCTCAATTCGACAGTAAACATACATACAGAATATATAGCCCCCTGAAACGTGGGACAGAAATTAATAGTTGGTTAGGTCAACAAAATCTCGCAACGCTCCGTGGGTGTGGTACGCCACTTCCTTCTGTCCCTACGATTCACACGTGAATCATAGGGACGGGAAGAAGTTGCTGTCACAGACATCGTCTACAAGTCTCCAATCTCAAGGAAACCTAACAAACTGCGAGAGAGTCAACTTCAACAGTGCGGCTACATTTTGTGACAACTGGCTACGAAGCTACGAAGCTACGGAGCTACGTAGGTTATCTTATCTTATAGCACAAAATTTTACTCTGATATTCTATTTTATTATGTAATTTATTATGTAAATCTAATGTAAAGACAGCTTTCAGAAACTGCAATAATACATAAAACCTTTACAATGTTAGCGATTTTTTTACTAGTATTAAATTAGTGCTTGACATTTATTACTATTTTATTGTTATTTTATATTATACCTCTCTCTATTATGCCTGATATATTTTGTACTATGTGTTTCAAATGCTAAGCTCCATGGGTGTGGTATGGAACTTCCTGCTGTCCCTACGATTCACTAGTGAATCATAGGGACAGGAAGAAGTTGCTACCGCTGACATCGTCTCCAAGACTCCAATCTCAAGCACAATTAACAAACTACAAGAGAGTCAACTTTAACAGTGTGGCTACATTTTGTGACAACTGGCTACGAAGCAACGTATGTTATCTTATCTTATAGCAAATAATTTTATACTGATATTTTTTTGTTTACATGTCTTCATGTGCTTGACATTTGATACTATTTTATTCTTATATTAGTGTTGCGCCTGATATTTTTGTACTGTGTGTTTCCACTGCCAAGCTACGTGGGTGTGGTACGCCACTTCCTGCTGTCCCTACGATTCACTAGTGAATCATAGGGACAGGAAGAAGTTGCTACTGCTGACATCGTCTCCAATCTCAAGCACAGCTGACAAACTGTAAGAGAGTCGACTTCAACGTGTTGTGACAACTGACTGCCAAGCTACAAAGCTTTTTTGATAGTTTATTGTCCACATATCTTGTGCAATTTTATTATGTACTCTTTTGAAATTGTGTAAAGGCACTGATATTTATACACTATAATGGGAATGTTAAAGCATATTGCTCACTTTTTTAATAGTTTTCTATAGTGAATACCGCGGCCAAGATAAATTCGTGGTGTGTTCCAAACGGTGAGTAGGTTAATTAGAGCTCACTGGAATCTGAGTCATCTGACTGCTGTCAGTGAGAAGACTTAAGGCTTATCCTGCTTTGCCGTCTACACTGACGGCACAGAAACTCTCTGTGCATACAGGTTCCGCAGTGCTAGTGTGACTCCTCTGTTGTTACACACGTTCATAAGCCACGGTAACCAATCTCATCAGGTAGGCCGTGTGCTTGTCTGCCACCTAAGAGGTATAAAATAGTCAAATTGTTGGACAATTTATTCAGCTACATTAATTTTTTTTCAAAAAATTTCTAATCATTTTCAAATATTTGAATCATTTTACTAAGTAGAATAGATTAACATGTTCAAACAAATACTTCAAATTTATAGTACTTTCTACTACACAAGATTAATTATTTTTATAAGGATTAAGTAATTAAATGGATCTATATGATAAAAATCTACGAACAGCTTTCACAAACTGCATTAATACCTGAAAACTATATCATGTTCACAATTGTTAATAACATTAAATATAGCCATTGCATTTCATACTATTTTCTTTTTATATTAGTGTTGCGCCTATTATTTTTTGTACTATGTGTTTCCACTGCAAAGCTCCGTGGGTAAGGTACGTCACTTCCTGCTGTCCCTATGATTCACACGTGAATCACAAGGACAGGATGAAGTTGCTACCGCTGACATCGTCTCCAAGTCTCCAATCTCAAGCTCAACTAAGAAACTACAAGACAGTCAACTTTAACAGTGTGGCTACATTTTGCGACCACTCGCTGCAAAGCTACGTAGCCCTTTCGGACCGGCGCGTACACTACAAACATAAATATAATTTTGAACTTGAATCTTAAGTAATTTGGGACCGCAGATTACGAATCTGCAATAATTTTCCTAATTTTCCATCGCCATCTTGGAAAATTCATATACCAACAATTGTATCAAACTGGGCCCTCCATTTCCTACGTACAATTGTGAGAGTCACAATTGTATAAAACCGGGCCCTTCATTTCCTACGTAGAATCGTGTGTGTCACAGTTGTATGAAATTGGGCCTAACATCTTTCTTTAGAAATTTTTCTGAAACGAGATTATAAATGAAATGAACATAAAAGTTACAAAAATATTTATTAATAATCACAAATATAACTTTGTACTACTTTAGTAGTAACAATAATCAATAAAATATGCTTTAAATGAGATCAACTTTAACTTAAATGAGATCATTTCTCAAAGTTAAGTTAAGCCAAGCGTAATAAAACAGCAGCACCAACTCCAAAATTCTCCGAATCAGGGAACTTTGTAGTAGAGCCTTGATAAATTTCGAAGTCTAGAACTTGTCCCTTGTAGGTAGTTAGCAAGAAATTCTTCAACCCTGCAGGATGGATGAGGTTTATTTTTTACGACTACCTTCAAATCGCACCGACCTTCAAAAGGTATCTTTTGTTCATCGACTGAATAGTTACCAGCAATTCTTAGTAACTGCAGGCATCTGTTTCAAACGGCTTCGATAACAGGCTGCACCCTCCCTCCATAACCTATTTTAGGCTTGTTCTTCAGCCTGATTCGCCGCTGTCAAATCTACACCATGCAAGTTTGTCCTGAGAAGAAAAACCGTTCTCTAGACATAGCATTAGCGTTCGGGTCATACCCGTATTTTTCACTCCAAATCATCTTCAGTCTCGGAAATTTTATGCACCCAACAATGCCAGTAGCTAGTAAAGAGCATATAGATTTCATTTGTATACCGGTGTTGGCCATATAATATTGATTTGTGGTCAAAGTCATCTATTCCATGAGCTCGTCAGTAAAATAGCGCTCGATATATTCGTATGGAGTTAAGATATCACCTGGTTCATGAATAGCATCTTCTGGAAGTAGTTTGCCATTGAAAGGCATTTTCTGCCATCCTGCTAGTATACTTAGAGGTATGTTATCGTCATCACTTGCTTCGCCATCATCAGAAGAAGAGGAACTGGAATATTCCTCGTTTTCTTCAGTAAAGTGCTCAAAGTCGATTTCCTCATTGTCATCGCCGTCGTCCCCAGACTCAATGAGCATATCTGCTATATCGGCGTCATTTAAAACGGGAAACATGATGTAGAAACTGTGAAAAACGAATAGTCATTAGAAACTTGAAATGCTCATGAGGCAAAGTAGGGCCCACGTTGATACAATTGTGTCAGTAAAGTTCGTTACGTTGTTACGCCAAAGAGTTTGCTTGCTAATAGTCACTGTTGTCACAAAAACATCCTATACTTAACTAATATTCCAATCAATTACTCGTATATTACTACACTTATAAAATAAAACAATGATAGGTACTTACTTTCGCCAAGTCGGGGAGAGCAATCAGTAACAAACCGAATAGGTCGAAACCAGCTCCCCGAATGCGCGACCGAAAAAAATTGCGCGGGAGCTGAAAGTTCGCATCCCGCACAATCGTACGATACAGGGCCCGTCCACTGCTAACGTATAAGTAATGAACTATTCACGACTTTGTAACCCGCACAATTGTATTGGAGCGTTCCGAAAGGGGTAGGTTATCTTATCTTATAGCACATAATTGTATTCTAATATTTTATTGTTCATGTATATTTATTTGCTTGACATTTAATACTTTTTTATATGTACTATATGTGTTTCCACTGCAAATCTCCGTGGTTGTGGTACGCCACTTCCTGCTGTCCCTACGATTCATACGTGAATCATAGGGACAGGAAGAAGTTGCTACCGCTGTCATTGTCTCCAAGTCTCCAATCTCAAGCACAACTAACTAACTACAAGACAGTCAACTTTAACAGTGTGGCCACATTTTGCAACCACTATGTACGTTATCTTATCTTATAGCACATAATTTTATTCTGATATTTTATTGTTCTTATGTCTTCATGTTATTGACATTTAATAGCATTTTCTTCTAATAATAGTGCTGTGTCTGATATTTTTGTACTATGTGTTTCCACTGCTATATATATATAGCCCCCTGAAACGTGGGACAGAAATTAATAGTTGGTTAGGTCAACAAAATCACGCAACGCTCCGTGGGTGTGGTACGCCACTTCCTTCTGTCCCTACGATTCACACGTGAATCATAGGGACAGGAAGAAGTTGCTACCGCTGACATCGTCTCCAAGTCTCCAATCTCAAGCTCATCTAACAAACTACAAGACAGTCAACTTCAACAGTGTGGCTACACTTTGTGACCACTGGCTACGAAGCTACGTAGGTTATCTTATCTTATAGCACATAAATTTATTTTCATATTTTATTGTTCACATGTCTTCATGTGCTTGACATTTAATAGTGTTTTCTTCTAATGAAAGTTTTGTGTCTGATATTTTTTGTACTATGTGTTTCCACTGCTAAGCTACGTGGGTGTGGTACGTCACTTCCTGCTGTCCCTACGATTCACTAGTGAATCATAGGGACAGGAAGAAGTTGCTACCGCTGACATCGTCTCCAAGTCTCCAATCTCAAGCTCAACTAAGAAACTACAAGACAGTCAACTTTAACAGTGTGGCTACATTTTGCGACCACTCGCTGCAAAGTATAATATTTTATTATTCATGTGTATTTATTTGCTTGACATTTAATACTTTTTTATAAGTACTGTATGTGTTTCCAATGCTAAGCTCCGTGGGTGTGGTACGCCAGTTCACGCTGTCCCTACGATTCATACGTGAATCATAGGGACAGGAAGAAGTTGCTACCGCTGACATCGTCTCCAAGTCCAATGTCAAGCACAACTAACTAACTACAAGACAGTCAACTTTAACAGTGTGGCTGCGACCACTCGCTACGAAGCTATGTAGGTTATCTTATCTTATAGCAAATAATTTTATTCTTATATTTTATTGTTCACATGTCTTCATGTGTTTGACATTTAATACTATTTTTTTCTTATTTTAGTGTTGTGTCTGATATTTGTTGTAGTATGTGTTTCCACTGCTAAGCTACGTGGGTAAGGTACGCCACTTCCTGCTGTCCCTACGATTCACATGTGAATCATAGGGACAGTAAGAAGTTGCTACCGGTGACGTCATCTTCAATCTCAAGCACAACTAACAAACCGCAAGAGATAAGAGAACTTCAACAGTACGACTACGTTTTGTGACAACTGGCTATGAAGCCACGTAGGTTATCTTATCTTATAGAACATAATTTTAGTTTGATATTATATTGTATACATGTCTTGTACTATCTTATTTTGTATTATTTGTACATTCTAAAGAAATCAAATGTGACAACAGCTTCCACAAACTGCAATTATTTGTGAAAAGTATAATGTTATCGCGTTTTGTATTTATATTAAATAAGTGCTTGACATTTAATACTACTTTCGTATTATCTTAGTGTTATTCCTGACTTTTTTTTAAACTATGTGTTTCCACTGCAAGTCTCCGTGGGTGTGGTACGCCACTTCCTGCTGTCCCTACGATTCATACGTGAATCATAGGGACAGGAAGAAGTTGCTACCGCTGACATCGTCTCCAAGTCTCCAATCTCAAGCACAACTAACTAACTACAAGACTGTCAACTTTAACAGTGTGTCTACATTTTGCGACCACTACGTACGTTATCTTATAGCACATAATTGTAATCTGATATTTTATTGTTCATGTGTATTTATTTGCTTGACATTTAATACTTTTTTTATAAGTACTATATGTGTTTCCACTGCAAATCTCCGTGGTTGTGGTACGCCACTTCCTGCTGTCCCTACGATTCATACGTGAATCATGGGGACAGGAAGAAGTTGCTACCGCTGACATCGTCTCCAAGTCTCCAAATCTCAAGCACAACTAACTAACTACAAGACAGTCAACTTTAACAGTGTGGCTACATTTTGCGACCACTACGTACGTTATCTTATCTTATAGCACATAATTGTAATCTGATATTTTATTGTTCATGTGTATTTATTTGCTTGACATTTAATACTTTTTTTATATGTACTATATGTGTTTCCACTGCAAATCTCCGTGGTTGTGGTACGCCACTTCCTGCTGTCCCTACGATTCATACGTGAATCATAGGGACAGGAAGAAGTTGCTACCGCTGTCTTCGGCTCCAAGTCTCCAATCTCAAGCACAACTAACTAACTACAAGACAGTCAACTTTAACAGTGTGGCTACATTTTGCGACCACTACGTACGTTATCTTATCTTATAGCACATAATTGTAATCTGATATTTTATTGTTCATGTGTATTTATTTGCTTGACATTTAATACTTTTTTTATATGTACTATATGTGTTTCCACTGCAAATCTCCGTGGTTGTGGTACGCCACTTCCTGCTGTCCCTACGATTCATACGTGAATCATAGGGACAGGAAGAAGTTGCTACCGCTGTCTTCGGCACCAAGTCTCCAATCTCAAGCACAACTAACTAACTACAAGACAGTCAACTTTAACAGTGTGGCTACATTTTGCGACCACTGCGTACGTTATCTTATCTTATAGCACATAATTTTATTCTGATATTTTATTGTTCTTATGTCTTCATTTTATTGACATTTAATAGTATTTTCTTCTAATAATAGTGCTGTGTCTGATATTTTTGTACGATGTGTTTCCACTGCTAAGCTCCGTGGGTGTGGTACGCCACTTCGTGCTGTCCCTACGATTCATACGTGAATCGTAGGGACAGGAAGAAGTTGCTACCGCTGACATCGTCTCCAAGTCTCCAATCTCAAGCACAATTAACTACAAGACAGTCAACTTTAACAGTGTGGCTACATTTTGTGACCATTCGCTACGAAGCTACGTAGGTTATCTTATCTTATAGCACATAATTTTATTCTGATATTTTATTGTTTACATGTCTTCATGTGTTGGACATTTAATACAATTTTTTTCTTATATTAGTGTAACGTCTGATATTTGTTGTACTATGTGTTTCCACTGCTAAGCTACGTGGGTGTGGTACGCCACTTCCTGCTGTCCCTACGATTCACATGTGAATCATAGGGACAGGAAGAAGTTGCTACCGGTGACGTCATCTTCAATCTCAAGCACAACTAACAAACTGCCAGAGATAAGAGAACTTCAACAGCACGACTACGTTTTGTGACAACTGGCTATGTAGCCACGCAGGTTATCTTATCTTATTGAACATAATTTTATATTGATATTATATTGTATACATGTCTTGTGCTATGTTATTATGTATTATTTGTACAATCCAATGAAATCTAATGTGAAAACAGCTTCCACAAACTGCAATTATTTGTGAAAAGTATAATGTTATCGCGTTTTGTATTTATATTAAATAAGTGCTTGACATTTAATACTACTTTCGTATTATCTTAGTGTTATTCCTGACTTTTTTTTAAACTATGTGTTTCCACTGCAAGTCTCCGTGGGTGTGGTACGCCACTTCCTGCTGTCCCTACGATTCATACGTGAATCATAGGGACAGGAAGAAGTTGCTACCGCTGTCTTCGGCTCCAAGTCTCCAATCTCAAGCACAACTAACTAACTACAAGACAGTCAACTTTAACAGTGTGGCTACATTTTGCGACCACTGCGTACGTTATCTTATCTTATAGCACATAATTTTATTCTGATATTTTATTGTTCTTATGTCTTCATTTTATTGACATTTAATAGTATTTTCTTCTAATAATAGTGCTGTGTCTGATATTTTGGTACGATGTGTTTCCACTGCTAAGCTCCGTGGGTGTGGTACGCCACTTCGTGCTGTCCCTACGATTCATACGTGAATCGTAGGGACAGGAAGAAGTTGCTACCGCTGACATCGTCTCCAAGTCTCCAATCTCAAGCACAACTAACTAACTACAAGACTGTCAACTTTAACAGTGTGTCTACATTTTGCGACCACTACGTACGTTATCTTATAGCACATAATTGTAATCTGATATTTTATTGTTCATGTGTATTTATTTGCTTGACATTTAATACTTTTTTTATAAGTACTATATGTGTTTCCACTGCAAATCTCCGTGGTTGTGGTACGCCACTTCCTGCTGTCCCTACGATTCATACGTGAATCATGGGGACAGGAAGAAGTTGCTACCGCTGTCATCGTCTCCAAGTCTCCAATCTCAAGCACAACTAACTAACTACAAGACTGTCAACTTTAAAAGTATGGCTACATTTTACGACCACTACGTACGTTATCTTATAGCACATAATTGTAATCTGATATTTTATTGTTGATGTGTATTTATTTGCTTGACATTTAATACTTTTTTATATGTACTATATGTGTTTCCACTTCAAATCTCCATGGTTGTGGTACGCCACTTCCTGCTGTCCCTACGATTCATACGTGAATCATAGGGACAGGAAGAAGTTGCTACCGCTGTCATCGTCTCCAAGTCTCCAATCTCAAGCACAACTAACTAACTACAAGACAGTCAACTTTAACAGTGTGGCTACATTCTGCGACCACTACGTACGTTATCTTATCTTATAGCACATAATTTTATTCTGATATTTTATTGTTCACATGTATTCATGTGCTTGATATTTAATATTATTTTCGTCTTATATTAGTGTTATACCTGATATTTTTAAACTATGTTTTTCAACTGCTAAGCGCCGTGGGTGTGGTACGCCACTTACTTCTGTCCCTACGATTCACACGTGAATCATAGGGACAGGAAGAGGTTGCTACCACTGACATCGTTTCGAAGTCTCCAATCTCAAGCACAAACAAACAAACTACAAAAGAATCAACTTTAACAGTGCGGCTAAATTTTGTGACCACTGGCTACGAAGCTACGTAGGTTATCTTATCTTATAGCACATAATTTTATTCTGATATTTTATTGTTCACATTTCTTCATGTGCTTGACATTTAATAGTATTTTCTTCTAATAATAGTGTTGTGTCTGATATTTTCGTACTATGTGTTTCCACTGCTAAGCTCTGTGGGTGTGGTACGCCACTTCCTGTTGTCCCTACGAATTTACATGTGAATCATAGGGACAGGAAGAAGTTGCTACCGCTGACATCGTCTCCCAAGTCTCCAATCTCGAGCACAACAAACAAACTACCAGAGAGTGAAATTTAACAGTGCGGCTAGATTTTGTGACCACTCACTACGAAGCTACGTAGGTTATCTTATCTTAAAGCACTTAATTTTATTCTGATATTTTATTGTTTACATGTATTCATGTGCTTGATATTTAATACTATTTTCGTCTTATATTAGTGTTTTACCTGATGGTTTTAAACTATATGTTTCAACTGCTAAGCTCCGTGGGTGTGGTACGCCACTTCTTTCTGTCCCTACGATTCACACGTGAATCATAGGGACAGGAAGAGGATGCTACCACTGACATCGTCTCCAAGTCTCCAATCTCAAGCACAAACAAACAAACTACAAGAGAATCAACTTTAACAGTGCGGCTACATTTTGTGACCACTGGCTACGAAGCTACGTAGGTTATCTTATCTTATAGCACATAATTTTATTCTGATATTTTATTGTTCACATTTCTTCATGTGCTTGACATTTAATAGTATTTTCTTCTAATAATAGTGTTGTGTCTGATATTTTCGTACTATGTGTTTCCACTGCTAAGCTCTGTGGGTGTGGTACGCCACATCCTGTTGTCCCTACGGATTCACATGTGAATCATAGGGACAGGAAGAAGTTGCTACCGCTGACATCGTCTCCCAAGTCTCCAATCTCGAGCACAACAAACAAACTACCAGAGAGTGAAATTTAACAGTGCGGCTAGATTTTGTGACCACTCACTACGAAGCTACGTAGGTTATCTTATCTTAAAGCACTTAATTTTATTCTGATATTTTATTGTTTACATGTATTCATGTGCTTGATATTTAATACTATTTTCGTCTTATATTAGTGTTTTACCTGATTGTTTTAAACTATATGTTTCAACTGCTAAGCTCCGTGGGTGTGGTACGCCACTTCTTTCTGTCCCTACGATTCACACGTGAATCATAGGGACAGGAAGAGGATGCTACCACTGACATCGTCTCCAAGTCTCCAATCTCAAGCACAAACAAACAAACTACAAGAGAATCAACTTTAACAGTGCGGCTACATTTTGTGACCACTGGCTACGAAGCTACGTAGGTTATCTAATCTAATAGCACATAATTTTATTCTGATATTTTATTGTTCACATTTCTTCATGTGCTTGACATTTAATAGTATTTTCTTCTAATAATAGTGTTGTGTCTGATATTTTTGTACTATGTGTTTCCACTGCTAAGCTCTGTGGGTGTGGTACGCCACTTCCTGTTGTCCCTACGAATTCACATGTGAATCATAGGGACAGGAAGAAGTTGCTACCGCTGACATCGTCTCCCAAGTCTCCAATCTCGAGCACAACAAACAAACTACCAGAGAGTGAAATTTAACAGTGCGGCTAGATTTTGTGACCACTCACTACGAAGCTACGTAGGTTATCTTATCTTAAAGCACTTAATTTTATTCTGATATTTTATTGTTTACATGTATTCATGTGCTTGATATTTAATACTATTTTCGTCTTATATTAGTGTTTTACCTGATTGTTTTAAACTATATGTTTCAACTGCTAAGCTCCGTGGGTGTGGTACGCCACTTCTTTCTGTCCCTACGATTCACACGTGAATCATAGGGACAGGAAGAGGATGCTACCACTGACATCGTCTCCAAGTCTCCAATCTCAAGCACAAACAAACAAACTACAAGAGAATCAACTTTAACAGTGCGGCTACATTTTGTGACCACTGGCTACGAAGCTACGTAGGTTATCTTATCTTATAGCACATAATTTTATTCTGATATTTTATTGTTCACATTTCTTCATGTGCTTGACATTTAATAGTATTTTCTTCTAATAATAGTGTTGTGTCTGATATTTTCGTACTATGTGTTTCCACTGCTAAGCTCTGTGGGTGTGGTACGCCACTTCCTGTTGCCCCTACGGATTCACATGTGAATCATAGGGACAGGAAGAAGTTGCTACCGCTGACATCGTCTCCCAAGTCTCCAATCTCGAGCACAACAAACAAACTACCAGAGAGTGAAATTTAACAGTGCGGCTAGATTTTGTGACCACTCACTACGAAGCTACGTAGGTTATCTTATCTTAAAGCACTTAATTTTATTCTGATATTTTATTGTTTACATGTATTCATGTGCTTGATATTTAATACTATTTTCGTCTTATATTAGTGTTTTACCTGATTGTTTTAAACTATATGTTTCAACTGCTAAGCTCCGTGGGTGTGGTACGCCACTTCTTTCTGTCCCTACGAATCACACGTGAATCATAGGGACAGGAAGAGGATGCTACCACTGACATCGTCTCCAAGTCTCCAATCTCAAGCACAAACAAACAAACTACAAGAGAATCAACTTTAACAGTGCGGCTACATTTTGTGACCACTGGCTACGAAGCTACGTAGGTTATCTTATCTTATAGCACATAATTTTATTCTGATATTTTATTGTTCACATTTCTTCATGTGCTTGACATTTAATAGTATTTTCTTCTAATAATAGTGTTGTGTCTGATATTTTTGTACTATGTGTTTCCACTGCTAAGCTCCGTGGGTGTGGTACGCCACTTCCTGTTGTCCCTACGGATTCACATGTGAATCATAGGGGCAGGAAGAAGTTGCTACCGCTGACATTGTCTCCCAAGTCTCCAATCTCGAGCACAACAAACAAACTACCAGAGAGTCAAATTTAACAGTGCGGCTAGATTTTGTGACCACTCGCTACGAAGCTACGTAGGTTTTCTTATCTTAAAGCACTTAATTTTATTCTGATATTTTATTGTTCACGTGTATTCATGTGCTTGATATTTAATACTATTTTCGTCTTATATTAGTGTTATACCTGATATTTTTAAACTATGTGTTTCAACTGCTAAGCTCCGTGGGTGTGGTACGCCACTTCCTTCTGTCCCTACGATTCACACGTGAATCATAGGGACAGGAAGAGGTTGCTACCACTGACATCGTCTCCAAGTCTCCAATCTCAAGCACAAACAAACAAACTACAAAAGAGTCAACTTTAACAGTGCGGCTACATTTTGTGACCACTGGCTACGAAGCTACGTAGGTTATCTTATCTTATAGCACATAATTTTATTCTGATATTTTATTGTTCACATTTCTTCATGTGCTTGACATTTAATAGTATTTTCTTCTAATAATAGTTTAGTGTCTGATATTTTTGTACTATGTGTTTCCACTGCTAAGCTCCGTGGGTGTAGTACGCCACTTCCTGCTGTCCCTACGATTCATACGTGAATCTGAGGGACAGGAAGAAGTTGCTACCGCTGACATCGTCTCGAAGTCTCCAATCTCAAGCACAACTAACAAACTACAAGACAGTCAACTTTAACAGTGCGGCTACATTTTGTGACCACTCGCTACGAAGCTACGTAGGTTATCTTATCTTATAGCATATAATTTTATTCTGATATTTTATTATACACGTGTCTTGTGCTATCTTATTTTGTATTAAGTTGTACAATATAGTGAAATCTAATGTAAGAACAGCTTTCATGTACTGCAATATTACGACAAAATGAAAATTACACCATGATCGTGTTTTTAGCCGATTTCCCAAAAGGAGAATATTCTTAATTCTTTTCTGATTCTGTCAGAACTCGGTGCCTATGTTTGTGGTGCCTTGACTGTAATTTGTATCTAATCTTTGTTATTTTATTTTGAAGTTTTTGATGTCAGTTTTTTTGATCGTAGATTTTTGCACTATTTTCTTACTTATTATAAAGTGCTTGACATTTTGAACTATTTTCTTCTTATATTAGTGTTGCGACTGATATTAACTGCTAGGCTCCGTGGGTATGTTACGCCACTTCCTACTGTCAGGAAGAAGTTGCACATCTAACAAATTGCAAGAAAGTTAACTTCAACAGTACGGCTACATTTTGTGACAACTGGCTACGAAACTACGAAGCTACGTATGTTATCTTATCTTATAGCACATAATTTTATTCTGATATTTTATTGTTCACATGTCTTATATATAAAAAGATAAATAATAAGCGTAAAAAGACCCTCTTTTTACACTTCATGAATGTGGTACGCCACTACCTTCTATCCTTACGATTCCTTAAGAAATAATAGAGATAGGAAGATGTTGCTACCGCTGACATCGTCTCCAATCTCAAGCACAGCTGACCAACTGCAAGACAGTCACGTGATGAACCTTTGTCAAACTATTTATACTGTTGATTGACGGCACTTGGTGATATTTGTTGTTACACATATTGAGAACTCACTTGTGTTTTTCCACAGTATTTTTTATTTGTTATTAAAACTGACCGATTTCGCCTTACGGCATCCTCAAAGGTTTACATGACATTTTTTGTCATTTTATGTCATTGTAAACCTTTAAGGATGCCTTATGGCGAAACTGGTCATATTTAGTAACAAATAAAAAATATTGTGGAAAAGTACAACTGAGTTCTCTATCTGTGCTTTGTCAAACTATTTCCTCGTTTCTGTCTTTCTTTCTTTATTTCTTTCTTGTCATACCTGTATGTTTACTGTAGAATGAAGAATTGTTATTGATATTTTATTATAGACTTGTTTTGTTATGTATTTTTGAATAGATGAACCCTCTTTTTACGCTTCATGAATGTGGTACGTCACTTCCTTCTGTCCCTACGATTCACCCGAGAATCATAGGGACAGGAAGACGTTGCTACCGTTCACATCATCTTCAATCTCAAGAACAGCCGACCACCTGCAAGAGAATCACCTTGTCATTTTATGTCATTGTATACCTTTGGAGATGCCGTATGGCGAAATCCGTCAGATTTAATAACAAAATTAAGTATATAATACTGTGGAAAAGTACAAGTGAGTTTTCAATATGTGCTTTGTCAAACTATTTCTTTCTTTCTTTCTTTTTTGTCATGGCTTGTAAGTTTATTGTAGAATGAAGTATTTTGTTATTATTATTTTATTATAGACATGTCCTGTGCTATCTTCTAATGTATTTGTGAATAGATGTACCCTCTTTGTACGCTTCATGATTGTGGTACGCCACTTCCTTCTGTCCCTACGATTCACCCGAGAATCATAGGGACAGAAAGATGTTGCTACCGCTGACATCACCTCCAAGAAGTTGCTGCTGCTGATATCGTCTCAAATCTCAAGCACAACTGACAAACTGCAGAAGACTAGTGGTTATATACTGTTGTGTGGTAATATACTGTTGATTGATGGCATATGGTGAATTTTGGTTGTTATACAGAACTCACTTGTCCTTTTGCACAGTATTTGTTATTAGAACTGACCGATTCCCCAATTGACATCCTCAAACGTTTACATGACATTTTTGTCATTGTGAACCTTTGAGGATGCCGTATGGCGAAACCCGTCAGATTTAATAACAAAAATAAGTATAAAAGACTGCGGAAAAGTACAAGTAAGTTCTCAATATATGCTTTGTCAAACTATTTCTTTCTTTCTTTCTTGTCATGGCCTGTATGTTTACTGTAGAATGAAGAACATTATTCTTGATATTTTATTATGGACATGTTCTGTGCTATCTTGCTATGTATTTTTATGTATTTTTGAATAGATGTACCCTCTTTTTACGCTTCATGAATGTGGTACGCCACTTCCTTCTGTCCCTACGATTCACCCGAGAATCATAGGGACAGGAAGATGTTGCTACCGCTGACATCGTCTCCAATTTCAAGAACAGCCGACCACCTGCAAGAGAATCACCTTCATCAGTGCAACAAGTGTCTCTTTACTCTTCGTAAACGTGGTACGCCGCTTCCCTCTGATCGTTCGATTCCCTGAGGAGTGAAATGATCAGGAAGAAGTTGCTGCTGCTGACGTCGTCTCAAATCTCAAGAACAGCTGACAAACTGCTAGTGGTTATGAGTAACTGCCATCGTAACCAATCTGAATCTCAGTTGATGAACCTTTGTCAAACTGTTTATACTATTTATTGATGGCACTTGGTGGAATTTGTTGTCACTCATATTGAAAACTTTCTTGTACTTTTCCACAGTATTTTTATTTGTAATTAGAACTGACAGATTTCGCCGTACGCCCTCCTCAAAGATTTACCTGACATTTTTTGTCATTTTATGTCATTGTATACCTTTGAGGATGCCGTATGGCGAAATCCGTCAGATTTAATAACAAAATTAAGTATATAATACTGTGGAAAAGTACAAGTGAGTTTTCAATATGTGCTTTGTCAAACTATTTCTTTCTTTCTTTTTTGTCATGGCTTGTAAGTTTATTGTGGAATATAGAACATTATTCTTAATATTTTATTATGGACATGTTCTGTGCTATCTTGTTATGTATTTTTATGTATTTTTTAATAGATGTACCCTCTTTTTACGCTTCATGAATGTGGTACGCCACTTCCTTCTGTCCCTACGATTCACCCGAGAATCATAGGGACAGGAAGATGTTGCTACCGCTGACATCGTCTCCAATCTCAAGAACAGCCGACCACCTGCAAGAGAATCACCTTCATTAGTGCAACAAGCGTCTCTTTACTCTTCGTGAACGTGGTACGCCGCTTCCCTCTGATCGTTCGATTCCCTGAGGAGTGAAATGATCAAGGAAGAAGTTGCTGCTGCTGACTTCATCTCAAATCTCAAGCACAGCTGACAAACTGCTAGTGGTTATAAGTAACTGCCATCGTAACCAATCTGAATCTTAGCTGATAAAACTTTGTCAAACTATTTATACTGTTGGCACTTGGTGATATTTGTTGTTACACATATTGAGAACTCACTTGTGCTTTTCCACAGTATTTTTTATTTGTTATTAAAACTGACCGATTTCGTCTTACGGCATCCTCAAAGGTTTACATGACATTTTTTGTCATTTTATGTCATTGTAAACCTTTATGGATGCCTTATGGCGAAACTGGTCAGATTTAGTAACAAATAAAAAATATTGTGGAAAAGTACAACTGAGTTCGCTATCTGTGCTTCGTCAAACTATTTCCTTGTTTCTGTCTTTTTTTCTTTTTTTTTTCTTGTCATGGCCTGTATGTTTACTGTAGAATGAAGTACATTATTATTATTATTTTATTATAGACATGTCCTGTGCTATCTTGTTATGCATTTTTGAATAGATGAACCCTCTTTTTATGATTCATGAATGTGGTATACCACTTCTTTGTACCTCTATGATTCCCTCGGGAATTCTGGAGAAATAGCTGCTACCGCTAATAAACTTATAAATCTCAAGCACGGCCGGCAAACTTCAAGAGAGTCTCCATAACTGGTGCGTCAACCGTCTGCCTAGTCTCCGTGAATGTGGTACGTCACTTCCTTCTGTCCCTACGATTCACCCGAGAATCATAGGGACAGGAAGATGTTGCTACCGCTGACATCGTCTCCAATCTCAAGAACAGCTGACAAACTGCAAGACTGTCACCTTCATCGGTGCAACAAGCGTCTATGTACGATCAGAAGGAAACGGCGTACCACCTCCACGAAGAGCGTGTACGTGGTACGCCGCTTCCTTCTGATCGTACGATTCCCTGAGGAGTGATATGATCAGGAAGAAGTTGCTATCGCTGACGTCGTCTCAAATCTCAAGCACAACTACAAGAAAACCCCTTCATCTGTGCAGCAACCGTCTCGTTACGTTCCGTGAGTGTGGTACGCCACTTCCTTCTGTCCCTACGATTCACCCGACAAAGAATTGTAGGGACAGGAAGAAGTTGCTACTGCTGACATCGATTCCAGGATTGACGATCACATGATGAAGACATCAAATATATTCGAGCTTCGATACGGAACTGCCCTCGCTTGGGATTTGGTGTGGAAGTAGTTATAATCTACATATTTCTACACCATATTCCATCCGTGGTTGGTCTACCATAAAATGCTTCAGATGAAGACATGCGTGATGGTAAAAGGTTTGAATGCTGAGTCAAGAGTCGTGATTCTCTCTCAGTTCAATAGATTTGTATAAATGAACTAAAAATGCAAGTATATGTTGTGTAACCCTAGCACGATAAACTATCGTAATTGTTTCGTAAACGTAACGAGCGAACAAAGCATTGTGATTGGCCGGCTACCCAAGGTGAATCTGTTTGTGTGCGAAGCCAGCCAATGGCGATAAACTATCGTGAACGTAACGAGTGAACAAAGCATTGTGATTGGCCGGCTACCCAAGGTGAATCTGTTTGTGTGCGAAGCCAGCCAATGGCGATTAACTATCGTGAACGTAACGAGTGAACAAAGCATTGTGATTGGCCGGCTACCCATGGTGAATCTTTTTGTGCGCGAAGCCGACCAATGGCAATACTCCGTTTCTTCGATACGTTTACTGGGATATTTTTTCGTACTAGGGGACTGGGTTTCCTGGCTGATTCTGCTATTTTTTTTAGAATGTTCTTTTTTTTCTTAACTGCCAAGAGTGTCTTGTAATATGTTTATTACCTCATATCTTCCGAACCACCGTACAGATTTAAATGATTGATGTCTCAAATGAAAGGTATTGTTCTCCCAAGTGTTTTAATGTATGTGAAATGTCATCTTAAGATATATTTTTTTCTTTCTTCTATGGCGATCCCAACGATTCCGTCAACAACTAAGTTTTTATATACTGATCGAAATAACGTGTGAAAGTACAAGTGTCAATAAACAAAATTAAAAAATAAACCAAATTTCTTTTCCATTGATTTAGAAAGAGGCCAAATGGTTTATGGAATGTTGAAATACCTGAAAGGAGGAGACATCATTAAAGCAGACACAATGTTAAGTGGTAGAGCAAACGAGCACAGTTTTACAGGTTAATATTGTTAAGATCTATGAAGTAACATAAAGTATAAATGAGTGGGGAATTGACATAAGTCAGGAGGGTGTTAAAGTTGGCAGGAAGAGGGAAATCGTTTGAGGGCAGGAGATCATATAGGAATCCATTCAACCTAGAACATGAGAAGAAAATGTGGTCAGGAGTTCCTTCGTCCAAGCCACATTCACACAGAGAGCTATCCCTTATCCGTATCTTGGATAGAAATCTTAAGATATAATATGGTGGATTTCTGACACCAAATGTTAGTTGTCAAAAAATATTTTCACTCAAACTTATCGAGTAGAGTGTCAAAATGAACGAAATTCGATGGTTATAATAAAATTGTAAGATAAAGAAGTTTTTGAGGAGGTAGGACACGGCGGTATTTCTGCCCAATTGAGCAGTCCGACTGGGGAAGTACCTCCGCCCTACAGAATACCGCGGTTATAATGGCGCCAACTACTATACTATTTTCCGAAATCGTTGTGAATTCGAACTTTTATAATTACATAAGGTATCTGGACTTCTTGCGAATTAAATCATGGAATTTACTACTTCTGCAGACATCTCGGATGCGTTGCAGCACCCGTGGTCACGACTTGACTCTCAGTCATGCGGTGTAAGTTCATAATTATACCTTGTACAAATATGAATTCACACGGCGATAGTTTAAAAATAACATTAGCAAATCGAATTTCTATGCATAAAAATGGTGGATTTTTAGACATTACGTCTTTCATAACGCACACAAGTGTAGTAAACTGGCATATTACAGTGAATTGTGACTATCATTGCTAGTTCCGAATCTCCTTAGGAAGCTTCTCAGGCAGCAACCATCTCATTGATCATCATTATCATCAACAATCATTCTAAAGGACCGCAATTTGAAAAACTTGACATTGCCGTCTCGTCATTAATAATTTTAAAGACATTTACTTGACATTGACAAAATTGAGTACCGCCGCCCTACAGAATACCGCGGCTATAATAACTTCGCGTTGTGTTCCCAGCGGTGAGTAGGGTAGCCAGAGCTCTCTGGAGAATTGATGCTGTCAGTGGGAAGACTAAAGGCTTCTCCTGCTTTGTCTTCTACACTGACGGCACAGAAACTCTGTACTTACAGGGTTGGCAGCGCGACTGTGACTCCTCTGGTGTTACAAACGTCTAAAGGCCACTGTAACCACTTTCCATCAGGTTGGCCGTGTGCTTGTCTGACACCTATGTGGTATTAAAAAAAAAAGAAAATAAGAAGCTAAAGAGTTTATTTGAACACGCTTATCTACAAAACTGTTAGTGTATTTGGTAGCCTAATTCTTAGATACACGCCACATGTTTAAATAATGAATGTATTCGAATTTATAACATTTTTTTTATAAACTCACGCCTATATCCCCGAAGGGGTAGGCAGAGGTGCTATCACCCACATTTACCCTTTTATGTTTAGGTCCCAATGTAATAGGTGACGAGCCTATTTCCATTAACATTATAAACCTGCGACAAATACACACATAACACACACACACATAACCCGAGACCTCGTCTCAGCAGTCTATTACTCATACCACTAGGCTACCGCTAGGTTTATAACATATCTCAATTTTATTGAGACTATATATTTGATTTGCAACTGTATTTTAATGAAAATACTTATGTGTTATATATATATATATTATAATAGACTATTTATACTGTTGATTGATGATGGTACTTGGTAAAATTGGTTTTTACACAATACATATTGAAATACAGTGGTACTTTTCCATAGTATTTTTTTAATATCACGCACAAAACTTTACAATTGCACCTTTGAAGATGCCGTAAGGCGAAACCGGTTAGATTAGGTTGTGTAACATAACATAAATTCACGCCTATATCCCCGTAGAGGTAGGCAGAGGTGCTATCACCCACATTTACCCTTTTATTTTTAGGTCCCAATGTAATAGGTGACGAGCCTATTGCCATTAACCGGGGACTTATAAACCTGCGATAAATACACACATAACTTCGAAAAGCATCGAAAAGTCATTGGTGTGTGCCATGGTAAAACCTGTGATCGAACCTCGTCCTCGTCTCTGCAGTCCACTATCCAGACCACTAGGCTATCTATATATCTGTCTAATGTTAAACAGCCCTATCCCTTAGTAGCCTTGTACGACATGACATGGGAAGAGATGGGGAGGTCCAAATTCTACTCTGCCGGGAACCATGCGACAACGCATCACGTAGCAATATTAGTAATTTAGGTTCTAATAGTCTTTAAAAAAAGAACTTTGTACTCAAGATTGTTCTGACGCTAGCTGTACAACAAAAACTCTAAATCCATAAGCATATGAAAAAATTATAATTACTAATTAAATTTGTTCGTGTTAATAAACACTTAGAAGTTTCGCGTGTTAAAAATATATATATTTTAATATTATTACGAATATTTTGACCGGCCTCTGTATTTGAGTAGTAACCGGGTGACGCCCAAATCAATAGAAAACACCAGTGGTACACAAACTTTGTAGGAATTCAGACCCCTTTGTGACTTGCCACGTATACCAGTGTTGCTCAAACTATGTAGGTATACTGACCCCTTTGTAACTCACATCAGCCCCTCTAGACAGTAGAATAGTTCAGTAAAATGCGGTTCTGTCTCGGGTATTCAACATACATACATATAATCACGCCTTTATCCCCGAACAAAGGTGAACAAATGAATGTGAAAACCGAATATTGGTGAAAATGTGGATGTTGACCCACATTTTCACCAATATTCGGTCCCACGTAATAGGTGGTGTGAGCCTATTGCAGTTTTCCGGGCACTATTGTTGACTCGAGCCACGAATCTGAGGCTGAGTATGGGCTGTATACATGTGTCTGATGTTAATCTGCCCCATCCCTTAGTCGCTTTTTGTGACACCGCCTGGGAAGAGATGGGGTGGTCCAAATTCTACTCTGTCGGAAACCTGGTGTACCCATCTTAACCTCATAAAAGGAGGGGGACGTATTACGTCACATCTCCCATCTACTTCTGTTAACTATTTTTTTAATATCTACAGTCAATAAAACACATTAAACTATTCTTTACTTTAAAAATATTACCCCTCGTCATCACCTAAGTATAAGACAGGTATTTGACAAGTTGCAATATGTCACAGACTTCAGTGTGAACGCAAAGTGTTTTAAACTTGTTTACAACTTGTTGGCTATACATAAGTTTAAAACTGAAACCCGACTATCGAAAAATCACGCTACAAAAAGTATTATCCTAGAAATTGTCTTGTTTAATACTTTTTATAGCGAAATTTTAAAACTTATTTTTTTATTTATATTTTTTTGGGGCCATCAATATGTATAATTTATACATATTTGAAATGTGCTAATTAAGCCATTTTAGTTGATACTAAACACGACATATTTATCTCAAATTTATTTCTTAACACAGCACTGTATGACCGCTAGAGGACGCCACATTAGGTTCAGCAACACATTATATAGCCTATAACCAGCGGACGTCTAAGATGCTTCTAACGATGCCTCATTTGTCCAGTTCTGATTAGTGATTAAGGAGCTATGAGGGAACAGATGAACCTACATACATACATAACCTGTCAAAATCATAATCCTTCTTTTGTTTTGCCGTAGTTGGGTAAAAAGTATTGTGTTTTGACTAGTCTTCTACAAGACTTCAACAAGTTTTATATCAAACAGGTTTACAACCTATTTTTTTGTGAATACGAGGAGTTAGGTAAATAGTAGTTTCATTATTATGTACATATTCTCCTACTTATTACGAATTACTTAAGTGACGCTCCGTTATAAACCTCTATGTTACAGTTTTTTTTTATTTATCTAGGACACGCCAACTCGACTTCACCTCGCCCGATGGTAAGCTAAAGGCAAAGTCTCAAGAAAGAGGGTCACCATTACGGACACTAAGTAATGTTACAATGGTGGCACTCAGCTTGGCGGCCTCATCAGTAGCTTTTTCACGCCTGTAGGAAGTACCGGGGAGTTGTGTGCCACCTAAGTAGTATAAAAAAATACAGAGTTCTCCAAAAAAGGCATTAAAAGGTTTTTACAGGGTCTATAGCACCTAAGTTGTTTAAAAAGTTAGTTTAGTGTTCTTTTAATTAATCATGGCTTCTTAATAATCCCGTTTTTCGTAATTAAGTAATATATGTATAAAAGCTAAAACAGACCAATGAGAAGGGATCCCCTTCTTTTTCCATGAACCACACGCTACTGTTATATGCAGTCGACTATGAACTCATACCTTTAGTCTGCCAAAATGTGATTGATTTGATTTGATTTATTTATTTCATGAACAATTTAAATTATGTTTGAAAAATATTAACCTATAAATTTACTACACATACAATTTACTACACAGTTTTTAATAAATTATACAACTTTTTTACACAAGCACAAAATGTTACACTTCAGAAAAATAAATAATAATTAAATACAAAATGTCATGCAAGTAGGTAGATAGTTTGATTTGAAGAATGTCAACCAATTTGATTCAAAATAATTCAATTAACTAAAAGTCCATGCCAGAAAAAAATTGTAGTAAAATTTACACCTTCAACATACCATAGCAGAATCATCTAAAGTTCAACAATACTATAAAGACATTTGTCCAACAAGAATGCTTTTAATTGAGACTTGAAAATGTGTGTGTTATATATGAGGTCCCTCAGATGCTCAGGTAGGCTGTTAAATAACTCCACTGATTGGTATCTAGCGCAATGCTTAACTATGTTTAGTTTACATGCTATTTTCTGTTTTATTATTTATACTGTTGATTGATGGCAGTTGGTGGAATTTGTTGTTACACATATTGATAACTCACTTGTACTTTTCCACATTACTTTATTACTTATTACACCTGACCAGTTTCGCCTTACGGCATCCTCAAACCTTTGAGGATACAAGTGAGTTATCAATATGTTCTGTTTTACTGTTTTTCATCGTGTTCCTATGTATATTTTTTTATTTAAATCCTCAAGCAACAGCATCCAACAGGACTGCCCTCGCTTGGGATTTGGTGCAGAAGTAGTTAAAACACACATATTTCTACACCATATTCCATCCGCGGTCAGTTCCACGAACAGCAGTAGAAGAAAGAAGAGAGAAGATAGAACAAAGAAGAGAAATCCGGATAATTTCAGGACTATCCGGACACTATTAGATGTTTTTTTTTCCATCAATTTTAATAGTTAGCATGCTTATTGCTATAAAATCTTATTCAAAGTTATCTTTGTTATTATATTAGATTTATTATTTTAACATTGATGTGTTAGACAACAGTGTTAGACACATTTTGCAATTTTTTTTTATTACTATTATTAACCTAACTTTTTTTTTTTATTAACCAGAAAAACATACATTGGGTCTAATGCCTTAGTAGTGTAACAAAAACCAGAAAGGTTTGTCCGTACACTACGTTCGTCGTCGAGTCTATATAATACTAATTCTGTATATCAGGTAGGCAAGTACTAAATCTAGGTATAACAATATCATGTCAAACTACTGTCTTAAAGATCGAAATTAGTTTGACAGCATGTTTTTTATTAATTTTTCTTTCAGTCTATGATTGGCAATAAGGTACAGCCTGTTATCAAACTAGTTTCGACCTTTTAGACAGTGGTCGTCCTTACTTTTTTTGATTTTTTTGATAGAAAGTTGAAATTTTAATTGTATAATGTAATAATTAATTTTTATATATTGGCGTACTCTAATTTCTAAATTATTGTAAATCTAATTTTAAGTGAACTTTATGTTTTTATGAGAAATAAATGACTTTTTAAATTGCGATTCAAATTTGCACAACACTGTATGAAAATATGTTGATGAGAAGTTAAATAGGGCTACTCCATCTCTTTTCACCCTAGGACTTACAGGCGTGAGTATATGTATGTAAATATGTTTAATAAATGACATACAGCGAGTATGGATGGTACCGTCGGAAGGGGAACACCTAGGCGCACATACCTGGACCAAATCGGGGAAGTTTTAGAAAAGGGGCAGGTCAGGAGTACTCTAAACCGACGGGCATGCATGAGGAATGTAATGAGAGTGAATGAAGCGAGAGTAGTATGTCAGGATCGTAGCAAATGGAGATCCGTGATCTCTGCCTACCCCTATGGGAAACAGGCGTGATTTTATATATGTATGTATGTATATAATGACTTTATTATGCATTGTAATTATGTAATTCCAATATTCTAGAATATTCTCCCCATTAACATCTAGAATGTTCCACCCATTAAAATCAACACACGTAGTTAGGTTTGTGCGTTTTGCATTTATTTTATCAGAAGATTACTTATTAACATCACCTACTGCATAAGAAAAAACGAAGATATGACTAACAGCATGGAAGAAGAAACATTCTTCGATATCTAGATACCCGGAAGAAGTCCGCGTAATTGATTTTATCACAAGATTAGCTCGATGGCGTCACATGTATGTAGTCTGACACCATCGAGTTAATCTAATGATGGAGTCAAAGAGCAAACGATGGGAGTCTTCAGCTAATCAAGAATAGAGCGGCGGATGTATTTTAAAATTCTGTACTATTTTTATAGCACTATTATTATATTTATAAATGTAATTATTATTATTATTAAAATGTATTTTTCATGTTTCTTAAGATAAACAGATATGTATGTAAAGGGTGTCAAAGATATATGTATACCTACATCTTTTATTTCATCAATTATGCGAAAAATTTCCGGATATCCGGCAAAAGGCCTTATAATTGATTTTATCATAAGATTGTCCCCCATTCACTTTTACTTAATCAGTATGAAGACAATACTAAATAAAAACGAATTAAATTACAAAATTCTATCATTTGTCTTTTACATACATATTTATTAGGTATATCGGTATAATTTTACAGTCGTTACACCGTACATTATGTTATTGTTGCATTGTAGTACATTTTCTATTGTATTTTAATCTACTTGACATGATTATTGATAAGATATTGACATTTCTACTGTATTTCTGATTTGACATTACATTACATAATGATTTGAACTGTTAGTGAAAATTGAAAGCAATTAATGCGCATCTTAGTACTAAGCGTCTCCTCACGCATATATTTGTACGCCGCTATATGGGGCAAAACATGACTGGACTATATATTATATACTATTACTGACCTATTGCATGCTTTTGTATGTACACACATGTTTTGAACAAATAAAACGATTCTATTCTATTCTATTCTATTAAATTAAGAATTTTCCTTTTTTTTTCAAATTAATACTTCCGGACGATTTTGCTGTTGAAACTGTGCCCAAAATCTTTTGGTTCGAAACGACTAAAAAAATATCCGGATAAACATTATTTTCTAAATTGTAATTTTCTAATTTATCGTAATATTTTTTATGCACCACAAGGCCCACGATTGTAAGAGTAAAACCACTATCAAACCACAGGCACTTCAAATTAAAACTTTATTTCTATGCGCTTTAAGTCCAAAATTATTTAAAATAGTTTCGTTACACTTCTTCATTATCACTTCTCAAAAATCCTTATAAGTCTGGACTTTAACCGCATGGCTTTAAAGTCTAAAATTTAATGGTTTTTTTAGCATTGTCTTTAGTATAGCAGTTGTTTTACTTTAGCAGGATTGAAGCCCTAGGGGAAAGTGTTTACCGTGACCTAAAGACGTATGCAACAGAAGAGTCAGATTTGGCCTACCGACGCTATAGAAATCTTCTAATGTCCTTCTTATAGAACCCATATTATGGTCGCTTGGAAGCCTCTGTGGCGTAGCGGTAGAACATTCAACTGCTACGCAGGAGGCGCGTGTTCGATTCCCGCTCAGTGCAAATATTTATATGCAAGAATATGTATATTTACATTGGTCTGGGTAAAAAAAGTATCTAAGTATGTTTATCCGCATTCTAAATTCCATAACACGAGCTTTTTTTACGTGTTAAAAACCCCCCGCTGGACGTTACGATAAGTTACGTCGGACTCGAACCGACTAAAATGCTTGGGCTTGTGGGTCGTTGTTGGTTGGAGAAGGTGAGGTTGACAGGCATATCCCTCGCACCCCGGCCGACCCAGGGCCATCTTTCTCGATCTGGCCTTCCTCGGGTATGAGGACCACAGAGTTCCCAACTCGTCCCCGTAAACGGGGAGGCACGCTAAGCTCGCCGCCGCCGCAGCCTGCTTCTGAACACAAGCTAGTTAAGCTATGCTTTTTTTTTTTTTACGTGCGCAAAATCCCCACGGATACCTCCCCACCGGAGCCGGTGGGAGAGGTTATGTCGGACTCGAACCGACTAAAACGCACGCCGCCTGCGGGTCGCTTTGGTTGCCGAAGGTGAGGTTGACAGGCATATCCCTCGCACCCCACCCGACCTAGGGCCATCTCTGACGATCTGGCCCTCTTCTCGGGTAGTTAAGCTATGCTTACCATGGGTTTAGATAACGTTGTGTAGAATATTGTAGAAAAAACAACAGTAGTCAGGTTTTCTACAGGTTGTCAATCTATACTAATATTATAAAGCTGCAGAGTTTGTTTGTTTGTTTGTTTGAACGCGCTAATCTCTGGAACTACTAGTCCGATTTGAATAATTCTTTCAGTGTTGGGTAGTCCATTTATCGAGGAAGGTTTTAGGCTATATATCACGCTACTACTTAAGGGAGCGGAGCATTGATAATAAATGTTAACAAATCCGGCAATTTTTCAAACATATTTTGAACACTAAAACATACGGGCTCAAAGGGATATGAAGCTTCAAAATATACCCCGGGCGAAGCTGGGGTGGGTTATAGTGTGTAATAAATGTCAAAATAAGTGACAATCCCTTAGACTCATTATTCTATCAACTATACGCCGGCCAACGATTAGATCTAGGGGGGGGTGGATCCCATCTTCGCGAAGAAATACATACATCATACATACATACATAAACTCACACCTATATCCCCGAAGGGGTAGGCATAGGTACTAGCACGCATATTTCGCCAGTTTATGTTTTAGGTCTCAATGTAATAGGTGGCGAGCCTACTGCTACTAACCGGACACATAAACCTGCGATAAATACACACATAACTTCGAAAAGCATCAAAAAGTTATTGGTGTGTGCCATGGTAAAACCTGGGATCGAACCCGAGACCTCGTCTCAGCAGTCCATTACCCATACCACTAGGCTACCGCGGAGATGAAATATACGAGTATAATCTGGCGATTACATTCAAAGAATCAATTTAATTTAAACCTAAGCACACAAAGAGCACATATGAACGTCAAAATTTTACAATTACGTGAATAAATAATATAAAAATATTAAATAATGTAAAAATGAACCATTGGAAAATGATTCTTTCGCTGGTTCAGTAGGTTAGTTCTACTGAGAAGATACCAGCAAGAAACTCAGAGAACTATATTAGAACTAGATTATCTGTCTTTTTTAAATTTGCTTACAATTTATTTTATGCGAGCAAGGAAGAGACTTATGTTGACCACGCATTTACATCATCAAGATACTCATCTACTTTATAGTAGCCTTTATTCATTAATGTATTTTTCACTTCTATTTTAAATTTATTTAGTGGCATGTTAATCAAATCCTGAGGAAGGTATGTTACTGAAATAAAAAATAGATAAAATTATTACTCTGCCTACACCAGTCAGCTTTCTATAACCGAACATTTTGATACCATTGCTAGAAATAATGATATTTAAACAAAAAGCCCGCTGACAGATAGAAAAAATAATATAATTGAACAAAACTTCGTATTCAGCCAATCATAAAATTCCATTCACAAGGGAAATTTTTACTAGCGTTGTCAATTCGCTGAAATTTATTCTGCCTCTGTCCCACTCGTGGTTAACGGACATCTTCGTTCTCTTTCCAACTTGAGAATTGGCGGCCGCTGGGAAAAAGGTTGTATTTGCTTAGGCGAAATTAAAAAGTTTATTTTTTTATTCTGTTATGTGTTTTTTTTTCAGTTCTGTGTGTTTTAGAGCGATGGACGCAAGTCTTTGTGAATTTGATTTTGTGTATCTTTTTTGAGGCTATTTTTTATCTTAGCGGTTTTAAACTGTTATATTGGAAATTTATTATTTTTGAGTCTCTAGTTTTAATAGGTAAAAATTTTAATGTTCACCAACATGAAATTAAGACTCAACAAAAATATAAGTTTACTAAAAAAGTAAAAAAAATACTTGAATTAATTAAATACTTACATACACATTCATACACATACGCCTTTATCCCCGGAGGGTCAGGCATAGGTAAATTAATTAACATGGGACCGAATAGGGGGTAAGCCTATTGCCGTTTTCCGGGCACTATTATTGACTCAAGCCATGCATCTGAGGCTGAGTCTGGGCTGTATATATCTGTCTGATGTTAAACATCCCTATCCCTTAGTCGCCTTGTACGACACCGCATGGGAAGAGATAGGGTGGTCCAGATTCTACTCTGTCGGAAACCACGCGGCTTTTTTAAATACTTAAGACTGTTAATATTGTTGATTGATGGCGATTGGTTGGAACCTGCTACACATATTGAATAAGACACTGTTCTTTTCCACTATCTTTTATTTTTCATCTCACAGCGTTCTCGAAGTTTGTAATGGCGGTGTATATAAATGCCAATACAAAAATACAAACATTTGAGAATGCCGTGAGGCGAAACCATTCAGTGAAAAATATAATATAGTGGAAAAAAGTACTGTCTCTATCAACGAAATATTAAATTATAACAAACGCTAAAACAGTGACTAAAAAATTCACGACTAACAAAAACAAATGTTTCTTTGAAAAACTTACGTCCTTCGTCTTTTTTTTATACCACTTGGGTAATAGACAAGCAAACGGCCCACTTGATATAAAATGGTTACCGTGCCAACGCCAAAGAGACTTGTATTTCCGACCCTGTAAGAACGGAGAGTTTCTGTGCCGTCAGTGCAGAAAACATAGCAGGACAAGGCTTTGGTCTTCCCACTGATAGCACAAAAACTCACCGCTGGGAACACAACACGAGTTTATTATAGCCTTGGTATTCTGTAGGGCGGAGGTACTTCCCCAGTTGGACTGCTCAATTGGACGGAAATACGGTCGCGACTTACGTCCTCATCACTGCAGTCTGAGATTTTCACTTACTCAGAGGAATTCACTTACTCTGAGCACCTCACTCGCTCTTAGGTTCTTACTTTGAGTGGTTCGATTTGTCACTCCTCTTTTACGCTCCCTTCACTCCTGGCTGTTGCCATTATGGGGGCTAATGAACTGAGGGTGGGCTCCCCCACTTTATTTTTTTATTTATTTGTGTTGTTTAAAATAAAATTAATTATTATTTATTAACCGACTTCAAAAAAGAAGAGGGTTAGTATAAAAGTAATCGGGAAATTTACCATGTTGTATTGTTCTAAGTTTCCAATATTTCGTCGCTGTTGCAAGCACCGTGAAATATTGGAGGTAAACAATAAAAAAAATGATATTTTGGAGTAAATATGTCGGTCTACCCTCTTTAGAGTTATTTTACTACGCGTATCTGCACTACCATCCGTGCTACCATGGCATCCAGTAGTCCGTCTTTGCAAAAACAATCGGGAACAAGTCAAAACAAAATCGCGAGTGGATACAGTAAGCATCGTGTGTCGTGAACGTGATCGAGATCGGGTTCGAGTTTGTAGTGAGAGTGAAACCAGTGGTAGTGCGACGCGTAGTAAAATAAGTCGAAAGAGGGTAGATCGATATATTTACTCCTAAAAAAATCTTTTTCACTGTTCACCGCCAATACCCCAGTTCCTCCGTGAACATGGTGCTTGCAACAGCGACGAAATATCGGAAACTCATAACAATACAACATGGTAAATATCACGATAACTTTAATACTAATTTGAGTGACCATCATAGTTTAAATACCTATAAGGAGGTGGTTCTCCGTTCGATGGGTCTCTTTTATTTTATGTATATTTGTTACGCGATAACAAAGATAGGACACAGCGGTATTTCCGCCCAATTGAGCAGTCCGACTGGAGAAGTACCTCCGCCTACAGAATACCGTGGTTATAATAATTTCGTGTTGTGTTCCCAGCGGTGAGTAGGGTAGCCAGAGCTCACTGGAGAATTTGTGCTGTCAGTGGGATGACTAAAGGCTTGTCCTGCTTTGTCCTCTACACTGACGGCACAGAAACTCTGTGCTTACAGGGTCGGCAGCGCGAGTTTGACTTCTCTGGTGTTACACACGTCCATAGGCCACGGTAACCACTTTCTATCAGGTGGGCCGTGCGCTTGTCTGCCACCTAAGTGGTATAAAAAAAAAGATAATTACGAACTAACTTTTATTATTCTTTCGACTTTCGTTAGGGTATACTTTCAGAGTTGTTCACACAAAAACGCTTAAGTGAGCTCTGGCTACCCTACTCACCGCCGGGAACACAACACGAGGTTATTATGACCGCGGTATTCTGTAGGGCGGAGGTACTTCCCCAGTCGGACTGCTCAATTAGACGGAAATATCGTCGTGTCCTACCTCCTTGGAAATTCTGTCGGCTTGTATTTTAAAACAATGCTCAGTCTTAAATTTCGATTTATCTAGCAGGCGTCACTTATTCATTTTCTTTTAGTTTATGATTGGTAAATGGGTACCGCCTGCTATCAAATTGTTTCGATCTTTTAGACAGCAGTCGGATTTTTAATTTTTAATAATATTTTTTTTAATAAAAGCGTGTTGAGCACTTTAATATAGAAAGTCTATCCTTTTGTTAAAACATAATCATAACATAAACTCACGCCTATATCCCCAAAGAGGTAGGCAGAGGTGCTAGCACCCACATTTCACCAGTTATATTTAGGTCCCAATGTAATAGGTGGCGAGCCTATTACCATTAACCTGGCACTTATAAACCTGCGATAAATACACACGTACATAACTTCGAAAAACATCGAAAGTCATTGGTGTGTGCCATGGTAAAACTTGAGATCGAACCCGAGAACACGTCTCAGCAGTCCATTACCACTAGGCTACCGCGGTTAGTTTAGTTTCTTTTTAAATGTGGGCAAAATCCTTGCGGGTACCCCCCACTACCGGAGATGCTGGGGGAGGTCATATCGGACTTGAACCGACTAAAACGCACGCCGACTGTGTGGGTTGCAAGTTGCCGGAGGTGACATTAAATGATACATATTCCTTTTTTTTTTACGTGCGCAAAATCCCCACGGATACCTCCCCACCGGAGCCGGTGGGAGAGGTTATCTCGGACTCAAACCGACTAAAACGCACGCTGCCTGTGGGTCGTTTTGGTTGCCGAAGGTGAGGTTGACAGGCATATCCCTCGCACCCCGGCCGACCCAGGGCCATCTCTCACGATCTGGCCCTCTCCTCGGGTGTGTCGGGACTACAGAGTCCCCAACTTGTCCCCGGAAACGGATCACCCCCAGGCGTGCGCTCATGGGCTCTTGGGGGGCGGAGGTCGTATATGTCAAATGTATAATATGTCTATTTTCTTGTTCATACAAGTTTACTTTTTAGAGCGTGATTATTCAGTCAAATCAAATCAAATCAAATCATGTTTATTCGCATAACACTGGTACATAGGGTTTGTCAGTAGTTTAGATAATATGTGCAGTGCTCTGCTTATTACCTTTGATAGGTGTGCAAATTTTAAAAAGTTAAATTACCATACAATATTAGAATGTCAAAAAAAATAAAATTAAATATTACAGTAAAACAATAATAAGTATAGCATAATTAATAATGTCAAGTATAACAATTAATGTCAAAATATATGATTGATAAGTATGTCAACAATTAATACCTACGAATAAATATTATAAATTTGACTAAAAAAACTATTATATTTCGCTACATTTATCCTCTAAATATTCGTATATTTATCCTCTAAGTAGTCGGGTTTTTAGTTTTAAACTAAATTTTCAGCAGTCTGTATTCACTTCTATCGGCATTCCCGAATGCAAAATGTTTTTGGTCTATAGAGCAATGTTATATTTAGGAGTTGTCACTTACTTTGAAGTTTCTATTTATTCTGAGGCTTCTGAGGTCGCAGATCCGAATAAATCCACAGCATTAACTCTGTATGCAAAATTAGCACATTATTACTATGTAACTAGGTCAGCTTCCAAGTAAGTAGGGTGAGTATGTTGCCCAATGAAAATTCAGGACAGTCCTGGTTTTGACAAAAACACTTTTTTTTTTTTCAAATCAAAACAGCTTTATTTCCTGCTGGCTCATCTGTTGACTTTTGAAACTACACTAGGTATTCTTTGTCTAAGTCTCAATTAGTATTTTAAGTAGTTTTGTTCAATTTTATTCCATATTTAATTGATTTACAAAATCCTCCCATGTTTGAGACCTTAGATTACAATTGCATTAATATTAAAAAAAAAAGGGTAAATACATTTTTTAAATAAATTGTCTAAACTGATGCTGCGTATGTGATCACAGTTGGATTTGTACCAGCTGTCACTTTTAATGAATATTTTGTTGAAAAAACGTATATTTTGTTGATAAGACAAGTATGCAGGGGGCGCGGGTTCGATTCCCGCTCAGTGCAAATATTTGTATGCATGAATATGTATATTTGCATTGGTCTGAGTGTTTCTATGTATAATATGTATGTATTTACAAAAAAAAAAGTATCTAAGTATGTTTATCCGCATTCTAGATCCCATAACACAAGCTAGTTAAGCTATGCTTACCATGGGTCTAGATAGCGTTGTGTAGAATGTCGTGGAATATTTATATTTATTTATTTATATTTAAAAAAGTAAGGAAGAAACGTTAATTAAATAGTACAAATGGATAGATATAGGAAAAACTTGGAATCTGTTCAGATGGGATTCGAACTTGCGAACTTTCTCTTACAGAGAGGAAAGCTCTGACCACTGAGTCACCTCGCCTATGGCGGACACGCTGACTATTTTTAAAGTATGATATTAGCATAGGTAGCATTTTTACTGAGCGGGAATCGAATCCGCGCCCTCTGCGTAGCAGTCTCGTCCACTACCGCCTCGCCACTGAGGCTGGCATAAATTACTGTTTTACATACATACATACATATAATCACGCCTTTATCTCCGGAGGATTAGGAAGGGGTGAATTAAAACATAACATAAACATAAACTCACACCTATATCCCCGAAGGGGTAGGGCAGAGGTGCTAGCACCCACATTTTGCCAGTTTATGTTTAGGTCCAATGTAATAGGTGGCGAGCCTATTGCCATTAACCGGGCACTTATAAACCTGCGATAAATACACACATAACTTCGAAAAGCATCGAAAAGTCATTGGTGTGTGTCATGGTAAAACCTGGGATCGAAACCGAGACCTCGTCTCAGCAGTCCATTACCCATACCACTAGGCTACCGCGGTTATTAACACCCACATTTCACCAATAATTGTATTTATTTACTAGTATACCTTGGTATATCATACAAGTTTCCTTAGAGCTTACCGTTTTGACGTTTAGTAAAATGTTTTACCTTTATAGGTAAAACATCGATAGCTTAGTGGTTAAGCAGTCTATCAAAAGGACCCGGGTTAGAATTCTGGCCATTACGTGACTTGAACCCATTCTCAACAAAAGTTATTTAGCTTAGCTGGAGGAGTTACAAGGAACATTAGTAATATAAGTAACTAATATTCTTTAACCTGTTCTTTAGCGAGAGCTCACTGGAGAGTTTTTATACTGTCAGTGGGAAGACCGAAGGCTTGTCCTACTTTTTTCTTCTGTACTGACGGCAAAGAAACTCTCTGTACTTACAAGTGTCAGCAGCACGAGTGTAACTCTCCTGGTGTTGCACACGTCCCTAGGCCACGGTAACCACTCTGCTGTGAGCTGGTCTGCCAACTAAGTTGCATATAAAATGCAAGGTAGTTAACAATTATATCATCTACAAGCTACATTCTATCATCGCACTTCTCGCCATAGGCAGGGAATTCATCCTCATACATTCCGACCTGAGACGGTGCGTACTGTGCAGCATGAAATAAACTTCATCCCACGCACACTCAAGCTGTGGAATGACTTCCCTGCTGTGGTTTTCCCAAGCGTCTACAATATCTTCTTCAAGAGGGGCATCAAAAGGTTTCTTAATGGTCGGCAGCGCGAGTGTGACACCCCTGGTGTTACATACGTGTGTTTTTCTGCCAACTATGTGGTATAAAAAAAAATTACTGACCATTCGCAAATAATGTAGCTAGAACTATCAACTGCGCAATATTATGGCAACAAATGGATCCTTGGATCCACCTGTTTTAGTTCTCATAATTGGATACTTGAATTATTAAGTATCATTTGTGGAACACGCTTTTGTTATTGTTCAATTATTCTTGAGTCATCATTACCTGAGCCTTTTCCTAACTCAATTGGGGTCGGTTTTCTAATCTTTCTGTGATGCGGCTGAACTTCGACATTTTCCGTAATGTGACTGCCACATGACCTCCACAACTAAATGGCGATATAGAACTGCTTCAGTTTGATCAGCTGTTTTAATTTTTAGGAATTTATCTACTCGTAACGACTACCATAAATGTTCCTATGACAACCGGGACCAATGGTTTAGTGCTCTTTTATCGCAGGAAGTGATCTCTAAGAATGGTTACCAATCCTATCAAAGAGTTTCTGTGCCGTCAGTGCAGAAGATAAAGCAGGATCAGCCTTTGGTCTTCCCACTGACAGCACAAAAACTCTTCATTAAGTCTGGCTACCCTACTCACTACTGGGGACACAATACGAGGTTATTACGGTCGCTCCCATCACCCTACACCGCCCTATATTCTACAGAATACAACGACCATACGACAGTATTCCCGTACCATTTGAGGAAAAACAAAATTCTACTCTGCCCGGCAGAGTAGTATTTGCACCACCCCATCTCTTCCCATGCAGGTCGTACAAGGCGACTAAGGGATAGGGCTATTTAATATCAGACAGATATATAGGTATACAGCCCAGATTCAGCCTCAGATGAATGGCTTGAGTCAACAGTAGTGATCGGAAGACGGCAATAGGCTCACTCCCTATTACATGGGACCGTTAATTCATCTCTGCCTAACCCTCCGTGGAGAAAGCCTTGATTAATAATAATAATAATTATTATTTGTAGGTAACTTAATTAATAAAGGGAATAATAATAATGAACAAGATTAAAATAAGAGATATAAAGTTTTGTAGTACGTAAAGATGGCGGCCTTATCGCTCTGCGGCAATTTCTTACAGGCAACCATTATATAATAAATAAATATACACAACGCTATCTAGACCCATGGTAAGCATAGCTTAACTAGCTTGTGTTATCGGTTCTAGAATGCGGATAAACATACTTAGATACTTTTTTTGTAAATACATACATATTATACATAGAAATACCCAGACCAATGCAAATATATTCATGCATACAAATATTTGCACTGAGCGGGATTCAAACCTGCGGCCCCTGCATAGCAGTCGAATGCTCTACCACTACGCCACGGAGGTCGTCAAATGTCGTCAATAATTGAGACGGGAATACCGTCGTTATATAAGTTACTATGTTTTGTTAGTTATTATTGTGCAATTCATGAACAAATTGTCTTTCTTTCAATAATATCCTAATAATATCTGAAATCACAGTCACCCTACCGTTCACCGGTGACATACGCGTGCTCATACATAATTCATCCTTCATTAACATGACGAGCAAACTGTCCGATACTGTGAAATATATCTTGTCTTACGTAAACAAACATATGTTCATCCCTATCTCCGTGATGAGCAGGCAGAGACAAGCCTGCTATTTACTTATTTAATAGGAGGTAGGACACGGCGGTATATCCCTCCAATTGAGCAGTCCGACTGGGGAAGTACCTCCGCCCTACAGAATACCGCGGTTATAATAACTTCGTGTTGTGTTCCCAGCGGTGAGTAGGGTAGCCAGAGCTCACTGGAGAATTTGTGCTGTCAGTGGGGTGACTAAAGGCTTGTCCTGTTTTGTCCTCTACACTGACGGCACAGAAATTCTGTGCTTACAGGGTCGGCAGCGCGAGTGTAGCTTCTCTGGTGTTACACATACACATACACATTTTCTCACATTTTCATGTTCTTTCCATAGCTAGCGGAAACAGGATCAAAGTTTCGCGCGGGTGGATTCGCGGGCATCAGCTAGACTTACTTCTTCTTCTTAGCGTTAATCCTAGACGCATCTGAAGCATTTACCTCGGAGTTTGAACTGCAGACTTGCCTGAACTTCAATATTTTCCGTGAAGCGACTGGCATCTGACCTCCACAAATAAAGGCATTGCAGTTAAAACAGTTGTTGGACATTGCCATAAATGTTCAGATGGTAACCAGGACCGACGGCTTCACGTGCTCTCAGAGTCACGGCCAGACCAATGCAAATACCCATATTTACATACAAATTTTTTTTTTTTTTTTTTTATACCACTTAGTTGGCAGACAAGCACACGGCCCACCTGATGGGAAGCGGTTACCGTGGCCTATGGACGTATGCAACACCAGGGGTGTCACACTCGCGCTGCCGACCATGAAGAAACCTTCTGATGCCCCTCTTGAAGAACCCCATATTGTAGGCGCTTGGGAAAACCGCAGCAGGGAGGTCATTCCACAGCTTGAGTGTGCGTGGGATGAAGTTTCTTTCATTGAGTGGGGATGAAACCCGCGTCTCCTGTGTTGTGGCCGTGTTCGCTTCTGCCACGCCCAAAAGCTGTCTTTAACACAAACTACACTGACGGACTCATAAACTGCATCAAAGTTCAGGTTTACTCTAAAAGGATTTTTTATAATAAGTATGCAAACTTTTTAGATTAAATTATATAAATATGGAAAGACTGGCTCTTAATCTTAAAAAAAAAATTAAATTTAAAAATAGAACTGCAGTAAAACAAATGAATATAGCCGGGAAAGAAAATTTACTTGTAGTATCAGATTTGCGTGTTATTTATAGCAAAGTTTTAAATTGATTCTCATTGATTTTTTTTGTTTTGTCAATTGAATTATTGTTACCAGCATAATTGTTGGGTTAGTTTTTTAACACATCGAGAGTTTTTGAACCATAATATGGATACTTCGTCCGAACAAGCGGCACAAATTGTAGCATTGGTGCGGGAGGGCTTGGATCAACGAACGATTGGTAGAAATTTAAATTTAAACCAGTCTACGGTTTCTAGAATATACAGAAGGTTTGTAGAGACAGGTTCTTACAGGAGGAGACGTGGTACAGGCAGAACTCGAGCAACCACAGGTCGTGATGACCGATTTATTGTTATAACTTCCCTGCGAAATCGTTTCCTCACGTCAGTTAACATCAAAACCGAGCTTAATGAAGTGCGTGGAGTAAACGTGTGTGCACGAACAATAAGAAGAAGGTTAAAGGAAGCGGATATCACCCCTTTTAGACCAGCAAATGGTCCAAAGTTGTCTACAGCTCACAGACAAGCTCGCTTAAGATTTGCGCGTCATCACCTGAATTGGACAGAAGAGCAGTGGGCCTCTGTATTGTTCACGGACGAGTGTAGGACATGTTTATATGGTGCAGATGGTCGCAGAAGAGTCTATCGTCGACGTGGGGAGCGATATGCTCAAAGTTGCATTGAGGAGCGTGTTCCTTTTGGAGGCGGTTCATGTATGGTCTGGGGTGGCATATCGATGAACGGGCGAACCGAACTTGTGTTCATAGACATGGTCCGTCAAAACGGTAATAGAGGGGGTTTGACAGCACATCGCTACATAACAGAGATATTAGAAGATCACGTGGTGCCTTACATGGGATTCATAGGCGAAAATTTTACTTTAATGCAGGATAATGCCCGGCCGCATGCAGCTGCACAAGTTCAACATTATTGCGAAGAGGTTGGGATACGTACAATGAATTGGCCAGCACGCAGCCCGGATCTTAATCCCATCGAGCATGTTTGGGACAATTTAAAAAGAGCTGTATATGCGAGAAACCCTTCGCCCACGACAGTGGCAGCACTAAGAACAGCACTTTCAGAAGAATGGGACAATATTCCGCAAGATCTTTTAAAAACCCTTATAAAATCTATGCGGAACCGATTAGAATCCGTAATAAGGGCACGTGGGGGTAATACACCTTATTAAAACACAAATAAACCCTTGCATAAAGTTTGTGTCTATTGTTAAAACCAATTTTTTAATTAAACCAATTTTTCTTAAATTTCTGTTTTTTCTTCAATAAAAGTCTTAAGGTCCTTTCCAGTACATAAACTTAAACTTAAAGATATGACCCTACGCTGTTTTAAAGTTCACGAACCAATCTAGAGGTTTCAATTTAAATCTGCATAGAAAGTATGCATACTTGGTTAAAATATTTATTTCAAAGTCGTCTATTACTTTGATGCAGTTTATGAGTCCGTCAGTGTATTACATATTGTAGCTAAGTTTACGTGGCGCCCAACGAGGGACTTATTTGACTGTGCTAATTATATTGCGATAGATCATATTTCACTTACTTATAAAAATTAATTAATTACCCAGCATAGTAATCTATCTATGCCATCTATATAATTTACAACCTGATTTATTAAATTGGCGTTTTTTTTAATGTATGGTAGTCAGGTACATGTAAAAGGAATAATGTATGGGGATTCGGCCCCGCGTAATAAGGGGTGAGCCTATTGCCGTCTTGCGATCGCTATTGTTGACTCAAGCCATACATCTAAGGCTGAGTCTGGGCTGTATGTATTTGTCTGATGTTAAACAGCCCTATCCCTAAGTCGCCTTGTACGACACCGCATGTGAAGAAATGGGGTGGTCCAAATCCTACTCTACCAGGAACCACACGCCTTCAGCATATATACGGCATATATAAGAAATACCTAATATATATTTATATACATATATTATTTCTTTATTTAATATTAATTATTTCTGACCGCGTGGTTCTCGGCAGAGTAGAATTTGGGCCGCCCCATCTCTTCCCATGCGGTGTCGTACAAGGCGACTAAGGGATGTTTAACATCAGACAGATATACACAACCCAGACTCAGTCTCAGATTGAGGCTCGAGTCAACAATAGTGCCCGGAAAACGGCAATAGGCTCACCCCCTGTTACGTGGTACCGAATACAATCATTGGTGAAATGTGGGTGTTAATTTACTTCTGCCTAACCCTCTGGGGATAAAGGCATGATTATATGTATGTATGTATTATTTCTTATCTAGTGTCACCGCCTGAGCAGATAACATATACATTAAAGATACTTAAAAAAATGCTAGAGTTACGCTAAATTAACGATATAGAACACAATTTTCTTTTTTGGAATTCTTATCTGTTTGTCCGTTTGTTTGCGATGGACGCGAAAACTACTGAACAGATTTTTATGCGGTAACTTAAAATCTAACAAATAAGTATGATCGCAATAAGTTCAGTAGAACTGAAGATATGGTTTAAAAGGCAAAAAACTGATATCTAAGCGAGCGGAAGAGTGGGCAGAAGAGTAGTCAAATAAAAAGTATTAAACAAGAAAATATCAAGGATAGCTGTGGTCGTATGCCACTTATCCATAGAATGTATTGTTTTGTTAGACCAAGTGGCATACGACCACGGCTATCATTGATATTTTCTTGTTTAATACTTTTTAAAGCGTGATTTTTGTAGTCGGGTATAGACTTAAAATTATTTTTTTGAAGTGAAAACTTCTTTAGCGGCGCCGTGTACTTTTTTTGGAATGGGTAAAAATTTCTAAACTCGCGTCAGGACACGTGACCTGATCGAAAATTCGTAAGACGGATGGAGAGAGGACAGGCGGCGCAGGGCGCTTGCGCGAATGTTCGTGTGTGTTAATGTTACAGCGTGCCGTAATATCAAAAATGCACAACGTTAACATTCAAGTTTTCACTTCTGCCGGCACTCCCGGAGTGCAATCCGTCGTCTTTTATTTATATTGTTTTATAATAACTATATTTTATATATATTTAAAATGTGCTAATTAAAGCCCTTTCACTTGATACCAAACACGACATATTTACCTCAATTTTATTTTTTAACACTGTACTTTATGATCGCTAGAGGGCGCCACAATACATTCAGCAACACATTATATAGCCTATATCCAGCGGACGACTAAGACGCTTCTAATGATACCTCATTTGTCCAGTTCCAATTAGTGGTAAAGGAGCTATGAGGGAACAGATGAACTTACATCATCATCATCATGTTAGCCTCACACAGTCCACTGCTGAACATACGCCTCTCCCACAGACTTCCAGAATGACCGATCTAAAGCAGCCCGCATCCAGCGCTTCCCGGCGACCTTCATGAGGTCATCCTTCCACCTGGCCGTTGAGCGTCCTACGCTACGTTTGCCCGTACGCGGTCGGCGGTACCCTTACGCGGCGGTGTATGTACATACATACATATATAGCCTGTCAAAATCATAACTCTCCTTTTGCTTCGCCGCAATCGGGTAAAAATATTGCAAATCTCGTATGAAAATACTTTAGAAATATTTTTTAGGTATTTAATAACATTTATGTAAACAATCTTGGAACTTGAAAATTGGGGTCTTAAACATTTCCAATCCTTAAAGTTGGCGGTTGGTTCCCAAAAGTTTGGGAATCTCTGCCACAGATCGACAAATTTATACTAAACTTATTTATATTGAATATTATAAATCTGAAGTGTTTGTTTGTTTGTGGAACGCGATAATCTCATGAACTACTAACTTTATTTTGTTTTTAATACACTTTCTATTTAGTTTAGCCGAGAACTACACCAAACCTTTTGTTTTTATAACATTACTGTCCATCCCAAGGTTGCCTGGAAGAAATCGCTTCAGCGATAAGGCCGCCCATTGTACATTGAACTGTATACATGCTACCTACTTGTCCATAAACTGCTGAGACGAGGTCTCGGGTTCGATCCCAGGTTTTACCATGGCACACACCAATGACTTTTCGATGCTTTTCGAAGTTATGTGTCTATTTATCGCAGGTTCGCGGTTCCAACGTTATAGTTGAAAGGATATATATATATATATATATATATATATATATATATATATATATATATATATATATATATATATATATATATATGTATAATTATATATTTTACCTAGCTACCTTTCATAATGCACCTACCTTGTTATTCTCTGCACCAGCTATTGGGTTGACTGGTAGAGAATGCCTGTGGCATTAAGTCCGCCTGTGTACATGTGTGGATAAAGTTTAAATAAATATATAAAATCAAGAAACGGTTGGATTACGAAATACGGGTTATAGAAAGCGGCCGTAAGCTATTAGGAGGTAGGACAAGGCGGTATATCCGCCCAATTGAGCAGTCCGACTGGGGAAGTACCTCCGCCCTACAGAATACCGCGGTTATAATAACTTCGTGTTGTGTTCCAAGCGGTGAGTAGGGTAGCCAGAGCTCACTGGAGAATTTGTGCTGTCAGTGGGATGACTAATGGCTTGTCCTGCTTTGTACTCTACACTGACGGCGCAGAAATTCTGTGCTTACAGGGTCGGCAGCGCGATTGTGGCTCCTCTGGTGTTACACACGTCCATAGGCCACGGTAACCACTTTCCATCAGGTGGGCCGTGCGCTTGTCTGCCACCTAAGTAGTATAAAAAAAATACCTTATAGCAATAAATATATAACCGAACATACTGACACAGCAAAATTGAATTGTGTGTCCGTAAATCAATCATTTTAAAACCATTATTTCCGGACGGAGTCAGACACAAACATATGTATAATGGACGGTAATGTAATTGCCATCGACAAGGTTTAATTCTGTGTTAAGTAATGATATTTTTGTATTCATTGTGTAATGATTTTTGGGTGTTTTATAGAAATTGGGACAATGTAGCTATTTTTACTCGACTTCGGCAAAGCAAAAGGATGATTAAGATTTTGTTATGATTTTGGTTTGGTTTTGTTATGAGTTTTTTAAAGACCAGATCAGAGCGGACCTGAGTCTTCTAATTGCAATGATTTAAGTACTTTTTTTTTATATAGGACACGTCAATTGGACTTCGCCTTGCCTGATGGTAAGCAGAAGGCAAAGTCATCATTACTTACACATACCGTGTGACAATGGTGACACTCAGCTTGACGGCCTCATCATATGCTTTTTCACGCCTCGCTTAAAGGACCCGGGACTGTAGGAAGAAGGAAACACGTGAGCTGGTAATGAATTCCAGGCCATAATGGTGCGACAGAGGAAAGAGTCTCCGAACCGCTTGGTTCTTGATCGGATGTTTTGCACCGTGTGCGGATGACATCTAAGACCTGCACGTGTTGTCCTGTGTAGGAAAGGGGAGGGTGGTAAGCGTGATTGAGTAGGTAACAAACATTCATTTATGTTTATAATATTATTAGATGTTACTTTTAATATGAGTAGAAAACAATTCGGTAGCCTAGTGGTATGGGAAATTTACTGAGAGGAGGTCTGAAGTTCGATCCCAGGTTTTACCATGGCACACACCAATGACTTTTCGATGCTTTTCGAAGTTATGTGTGTATTTATCGCAGGTTAAGTGCCTGTTTAATGGCAATAGGCTTACCACCTATTACATTGGGACCTAAACATAAACTGGCGAAATGTGGGTGCTAGCACCTCTGTCTTCGAGGATATAGGCGTGAGTTTATGTTATGTATGTAAGAAAATATAAAGGATAGCCGTGGTCGTATGCCACTTTTCACTGGAATGTATTGTTTTGCTAGACTAAGTGGCATACGACCATGGATATCCTTGATATTACATACATACATACATATAATCACGCCTTTATACTCGGAGGGTTAGGTAGAGGTGAATTAATACCAACATTTCATAATCGTTGTATTCGGACCCACGTAATATGACCTTATTGCAGTTTTCCGGGCAGTTTTGTTGACTCGAGCCATGCATCTGACACTGAGTATTATATCTGTCTGATATTAAACAGCCCTATCCCTTAGTCGCCTTGTACGACACCGCATGGGAAGAGATGGGGCTATGCTTACCATGTGTGTAGATAGCATTGTGTGAAATGTTCTGAAATATTTATTATTATTATTATTATAATAAACGTTTTCACGGATTTACTGGTGTCGAAACACTATTAATTTTTTATCGTGCTGAAAAAAAGCCCAGTTCTTAATGGGGCCTCATATGCCGTCCCTTCCTACCGTCCTCTTTCCAGTCCTCCTTCCTGGTCCTTCCCCTCCCCCCTCTCACGTTAGTACTGTAATAAAACGCATCTGATTAGTTCGTCTCATTGTTTCAGAGCACTACCATATCTTCGTGGGGGACCTGAGCCCTGAGATCGAGACGCAGAGCTTAAGAGACGCATTTGCACCTTTCGGAGAAATATCGTAAGTAACACATATTTACTTTTTTATACCACTTAGGTGGCAAACAAGCACACGGCGCATCTGATGGAAAGTGGTCACCGTGGTCTATGGACGCGTGTAAAACCAAGAGAGTCACAATCGCGCTGCCAACCCTGCAAGCATTCAGAGTTTCTGTGCTGTCATATTAACTTAACATGTTTATATGTGCAATCCGAGTGGTGTATACATAGATAAACATATATATAATCATGCTTTTATCACTGGAGGGTTAGGCAAATTAACACCTAAACTAATACCCACATTTCGTAATAGGGGCTTTTTTTTTTTTTACGTGCGCAAAGTCCCCACAGTTTCCTCCCCACCGGAGCCGGAGGAGGAGGTTATGTCGGACTCGAACCGACTAAAACGCACGCCGCCTGTGGGTCGTTTTGGTTGCCGAAGGTGAGGTTGACAGGCATATCCCTCGCACCCCGGCCGACCCAGGGCGATCTCTCGCGATCTGGCCCTCGTCTCGGGTGTGGGGACTACAGAGTCCCCAACTCGACCCCGGAAACGTGGAGGCGCGCCAGGCGCGCCACCGCCGCGGCTCGTAATAGGGGTTGAGACTATTGCCGTATTCCGGGCAATATTGTTGACTCGAGCCTTGTATCCGAGGCTGTCTCTGCTGTATATATCTGTCTGATGTTAAACAGCGCTATTCCTGGTGACGGAGAAAGAATACAATTATCACCACCCCATTTCATCCTCATTTCATTTAGGAGGTAGTACACGGCGGTATTTCCGCCCGATTGAGCAGTCCGACTGGGGTAGTACCTCCGCCCTACAGAATACCGCGGCTATAATAACTTCGTGTTGTGTTCCCAGCGGTGAGTAGGGTAGCCAGAGCTCACTGGAGAATTTGTGCTGTCAGTGGGAAGACTAAAGGCTTGTCCTGCTTTGTCTTCTACTGACGGCACAGAAACTCTGTACTTACAGGGTTGGCAGCGCGACTGTGACTCCTCTGGTGTTACAGACGTCCATAGGTCACGGTAACCACTTTCCATCAGGTGGGCCGTGTGCTTATCTGCCAACTAAGTGGTATAAAAAAAAAGTGTGTCGTAAGAGGCGACTAACGAAAAAATACGCAGACGATAAAAAATACTGCGGGAGAAGAAAAACTCGAGAAAAAAACCTTTACCAACCAGTGTGGAAACAGTAGGCCAATGCCTCAAAATATTAGGAGAAGCCTATGTCCAGCAGGGGACTGCAATAGACTAATTGATTGAATTAGTAATTATATAACGGTTCGGTACGGTTAGGCTTCACAAGGTTGGTGATTCATTTGTAGGCAGCTGCATAAAAATATTTAATAAAATTCCTCAGGACTTGATTAATATGCCAATAAATAAATTTAAAATAGAAGTGAAAAAAACTTTAATGAGTAAAGGTTACTATAAAGTGGATGAGTACCTTAATGATGTTAATGCGTGGTCAACATAAGTCTCTTGCTTGCTCGCACAAAATAAATTGTAAACCGAAACAAATTTAAAAAAGAAAAATAATCTAGTTCTAATGTAGTTCGCTGAGTTTCTTGCTGGTATCTTCTCAGTAGAACTAATCTACCGAACCAGCGAAAGAATCATTTTCCAATGGTTTATTTTTACATTATTTAATATTTTTATATTTTTTCTTGACATACATAATTGTAAAATTTTGACGTTCATGTGTGCTCTTTATGTGCCTAAACTGAATAAATGAAATTGATTCTTTGATTCTTTGTTCGGCACTTTCGCGCTTAAATCATGGAACTTACTATTTCTGCCGACGTTTCGGATGCGTTGCAGCACCCGTGGTCACGACTTGACTTAGGTGCTATGTTAGGCTTAAATTATACAAGAATGACATGGCAAAAACATTTTTATACAAAATTTACTACATGCCAGATGAATCCTTCAGCTCTCCATATATCACAAGGCGAAGTCATATTAACATAACATAACATAAACTTACGCCTATATCCCCGAAGGGGTAGGCAGAGGTGCTAGCACCCACATTTCGCCAGTTTATGTTTACGTCCCAATGTAATAGGTGGCGAGCCTATTGCCATTAACCTGGCACTTATAAACCTGCGATAATATTAACGTTTTCTACATACATAGTTCCTGGTTCTTTAAAGTGGGTTTTTTTTTTCATACATCTTAGGTGGCAGACAAGCACACGGCCCCCCTTTTTTTTTTTTTTTTTTTTTTTTTATACCACTTAGTTGGCAGACAAGCACACGGCCCACCTGATGGAAAGTAGTTACCGTGACCTATGGACGTCTGTAACACCAGAGGAGTCACAGTCGCGCTGCCAACCCTGTAAGTACAGAGTTTCTGTGCCGTCAGTAGAAGACAAATCAGGACAAGCCTTTAGTCTTCCCACTGACGGCACAAATTCTCCAGTGAGCTCTGGCTACCCTACTCACCGCCGGGAACACAACACGAGGTTATTATAGCCGTGGTATCCTGTAGGGTGGAGGGATATGACAAAGCATCTGATAAAGCTGTAAAGCTGAAGGCTACCATTACAAATAGCAACATATCACAATGAATTTCTGAGGTACCCCCTGAACCGAAGCCGATAGGGGAGATTATGTCGAACTTGAACCGAATAAAACGCACACCGACTGTACTGGCCGCAGGTTGTCGGAGGTGTAGTTATCTGAGACTAATCCCTTGGACCCCGGCCGGCCCATGACCTTCTCTTTTGAGACGGCCTTCTTCGGTTGTAAGGAACACGGAGTCTTCATGTCATCTCCAAGTATATAGGCAACTCCACCCGTCATCCCCATCATGGGGGAGTTGCATTGGCTCGCGGGCTGCACGGTTTGCGAGTCTCCTTCACGCGCAAAACTTGCACGCAGTATGAGGCACCGACAGACCACTCATCCGCGCAGCCTGAGGCTTCGCTTATAGCCCTATTCCAAGGGACAAATATATCAGGACACATCCATTCTAAATCGCAAAGCAAACCAGGCCTTGGCGCTCGGATTGTTTTGTTAAAGTCCATGCTTGGTAAATCTGACCTCATCCACTGACTGACACAGCACTCAGATCCATCCTCAAAAGACTCCCACGTAAAGTTTACTGCGCATATAGAGCATATTTTAGGTTCGATATATGTCTCGACAAGACAAACACACAACCCACCTAATGGAAAATGCTTACCGTGATCTATGGACGAGTGCAACACCAAGAGAGTCACACCAACGATTTTTTTTTATTCCACTCGGATATCCCGCGCCGGCGCCAGCGGGGTGTTTATGTCGATCTTGAACCGAGGGTGAAGTAGCCTCTAACATATCCCTCATGCACCCTGACTGAACCAGGGCTATAGAAGGCCCCATCGGGTGTAGGACAACGGCGTCCCCATCTTTCCCCAGAAAAAGGCGGAAAGGCACTAATTGCGGTGCCATCTCGAACTGCTTCTGCTAGTGACAGGCAGCTCCACCTGTCACTCCCAGGCCTGTCACACCGACCCTGTACGTTGCTTCTTTTGCTCTTCTTAAAGAACCCATATTGTAGTTGTTTGGGAAAAGGAGAGTTCATTCCACAGCTTGAGTGTGCGCGGAATAAAGTTCCTTTCTCACCGCACAGTACGTACCGTTTTCGGTCGCAATGTGTGAGGATGAATTCCCTGCCTATGGCGAGCGGTGCGATGATAGAATGTAGCTGTAGGCATCATGTTAAATAATTCCACTGAACACAAGTCATTGTATCTGCGGCTTTGGGTACAGTACATCCTAAAAACCGAATATAGGTCAATGCATCAAGGCCACTACATCGTCTTTACGTCTGAGGGCACTCCCATCTTGAAGCTAATCCCTACATTGCCATAAGTCATTACAAATATCGCTCTTAAAAGATTGGGGGACAGAGAGGAAAGTTTTCTTTTGGATCACAGCCAATAGGGCGCGGTCCGAGTGTGAGCGAGTGTATATTATCAACTACGTTTTTTTTATATATATTGTTTATACAAATACACAGTCGAGACATAATATACAGTCCTCTACTTTAGCTTTAAGACATTAACTGTCATAAATTAACGTATAATGCCGCAGCGGAGTTCGTTGCGCCATTTCTTCTCAACTAGCGCCTAGTAAGCGGTGATTTTCTTCCTTTTTTCCTTTATTCCATTGAAGCCTGGAATTCATTACCAGCTCACATGTTTCCTTCTGCCTACAGTCCCGGGTTCTTTAAGCGGGGCGTGAAAAAGCATGTGATGAGGCCGTCAAGCTGAGTATCACCATTGTAACATGGTCTAAGTACGTAAGGTGAACCTCTTTCCTGAGATTTTGCCTTCAACTTACGATCAGGCAAGGTGAAGTCTAAATAACGTGTCCTATATAAAAAAAATCTTGACCCCTAACATGTGTGAGAGATATAATCTATTATTATTGGTTGATTTGAGCTTCTCCATCACCGTAGCACCCCACGCTATCCACAAAAGCACCCCAAAATTTAAATTTCTTGATTGAGAACCTCCTCTTTTCAAGAAGTCGGTTAAAAACACGTTCGCGCGTTTAGTGTACATTCCGTGTCAAGACTGCGCTCAATAAACATATCAGTAACTATATTTCGTATGTCATTTGCACCCTCGGTGCACGAGTCCGACTCGCACTTGACCGGCTTTTTACTCCAAAACCTCACGAAGTATTTACAAAAATACGCTGCCCGCTCTGCTTATGATTCCGCTGGCACTGCGCCCCCGTCCTTACCCATATGACATACTTCAAACTTATCCACAAGCCAAAAATTGCACTCTGTTCATGGCATATATTTGTTGTATATATAATTATATATAGTCATACTATCTGGACTATCCGGTTTCGCCTGCTGTGCATACATACATATAATCATGCCTTTATTCCTGAAGGGTCCCACGTAATAGGAGGTAGCCTGAACTGCGGTAGCCTAGTGATATGGGTTATGGACTGCTGAGGCGTGGTCTTGGGTTCGATCCCAGGTTTTACCATAGCACACACCAAAGACTTTTCGATGCTTTTTGAAGTTATGTGTGTATTTATCGCAGGTTTATAAGTGCCCGGTTAATGGCAATAGGCTCGCCAAGATAACGCTATCGATTAGATCTAATGCAGTTGGCTATGATAAAATTAGTCGTCGTATGATAGTAACAATAATCGACCACCTACTTCCTGCTATCTCTCATATAATTAACTTTTGTCTCTACTTTAGAATGTTCCCCTCCCTTTGGCGTAAAGCCTACGTGATCCCTTTACCTAAAGTATCCAATGCTACTCTTCCCAATCACTTCCGCCCCATTTCTATTCTCCCTTTTTGTCTAAAGTGCTCGAGGCCTGTGTACAAAAACAACTATCTTCGTTTATTTATCAGAACAGCCTGTTAAGCCCGCTACAGTCGGGTTTCAGACCTGGTCATAGCACTACTACTGCTCTTCTAAAAGTAACGGGTGATATTAGGACTGGCATGGATGCTACTAAGGTAACAGTGCTTGTCTTGGTGGACTTTTCCAATGCCTTTAATACAGTAAATCACGATATTTTGTTAGCTATACTTTCCCATCTTAAGATCTCATCGGATGCACTGGAATTTTTCTCAAATTATCTTCAGGGGCGCCAGCAGTGTGTACGCATTGATGAATCTACATCGAGCTGGTGCAATCTCGACACTGGTGTCCCTCAAGGCGGTATTCTCTCTCCCTTATTATTCTATTTTTATTAATGTTGCTACTCATAATCTTCGATGTGCGTATCATCTGTATGCAGACGACTTGCAGTTATATGCTCAAGCACCTGCTGATGACGTTTCACGAGCCATTCGCGACGTGAATGGGGATCTGGAAGCTTTGGGAAACTGGTCCACTAAATTTGGTTTAACCGTAAACCCATCTAAGTGCCAGGCCATTATAGTCGGCAGCGGCAGGTTGATGAATGGAGTCAATATTACAAAATTGCCACCAATTACCTACAACGGAACAACAATTCCTTTCAGTTCTTCAGTTAAGGACCTAGGACTCTATCTTGATTCCAACATGGACTGGCGTGTGCAGGTAACGAACATGAGCCAGAAAATTACGGGTAGGCTCAGATTTTTATACCGCCTGAAGAACTTTCTACCAACAAGGACCAAAGTTATGTTGGCCCAAAGTTTAATTTTTCCTCTGATAGACTATGGTGATGTGTGCTATTTTGACCTGAATGCAGACCTTCTCGATAAATTAGACCGTCTTCTTAATAACTGCATTCGATTCATCTTCAACCTTCGTAAATACGACCACGTGTCTACATTCCGTTCGCAGCTTAATTGGTTAACCATCCGTCCTCGCCGTAAGTTGCGTGCACTTACTACTCTTTACAATATCCTCAACTCTCCCACTATCCCCACTTACTTAACTTCATACTTTCAGCTTTTATGTTCCAACAATGATAGAAATCTTCGATCTACTGACAACCGGATCCTCGCATTTCCTTCTCATAGAACAAACTTTTTAGGCTCCTCTTTCTTCGTTGAGACTGTTCGCCTATGGAACGCACTTCCTCTAGAGATCAGGAAGAGCACGAGCCGCAATGTGTTTAAGTCTAGGGTACGACAATTGATCACTTCGGAATTGGCAGAATCATCGTCTCAACGATAATGATATTTCTACTCATATTGATATGGATATCTATATTTATGTATTATATTATGTATATGTATAACTATTCTGATTTATTTTAAGTATGATAAGTAGGTATAAGTACTGTTTATGTTTAAGAACCTATTGTATATATAATTAATCTATAGTCCTTTTAGAACCAAACGCATCTCTTGTCAATATGCGCCTACCTCGCACTAGCTCTGCATCACCCTATGGTAGACTGGCAGAGAATGCCTACGGCATTAAGTCCGCCAATGTACATCGTGCATAAAGTATAAATAAATAAATACATTGGTATCTAAACATAAACTAGCGAAATGTGGGTGCTAGCACCTCAGCCTACTCCTTCGGGGATATAGTCGTGAGTTTATGTTATGTTTAATAGGAGGTTAGCCGAAATACAGTTTCGGGCACTATTGTTGACTCGAGTCATTCATCTGAAGCTGAGTCTTGGCTGTATATATCTGTCTGATGTTAAACAGCCCTATCCCTTAGTCGCCCTGTAAGACGGGTAGAGAGTGCTCTAAATTCTACCCTGCCGGGCACCACGTGGCACTATAAGTAATCCTTATAATATCTACTCTTAGAACTAATATCCGATTGCCATAAATACTGCGATGCGCGCTCGTACCGGCATTCGCTTCCACCCTATTCCAATAATTTATAGATTTAATAAAATCTTTCATATTATTTTTGTATCTATTTGAGCTAGAATATAGTACCAAGATATTTTTCTATAACTATCTAATATCTGCGGAACCACCGTTTTTTTACGAGCGAAAAATTTCGCGTGTTCACGGCAGAGCACGGCATGTGGTGTCGTACAAGGCGACTAAGGGATTCCCCGTTCCCGGGGACGAGTTGAGGACTCTGTAGTCCCCACACCCAAGGAGAGGGCCAAATCGTGAGAGATGGCCCTGGGTCGGCCGGGGTTTTTTTTCGTTTTTTTTTTTTATATAGGACACGTCAATTGGACTTCGCCTTGCCTGATGGTAAGCTGAAGGCAAAGTCCCAGAAAAGAGGGTGGGAGGGATATGCCTGTCAACCTCACCTTCAGCAACCAAAGCGAGCCACAGGCGGCGTGCGTTTTAGTCGGTTCGGGTTCGACGTAACCTCTTCCACCGGCTCCGGTGGGGGGGTATCCGTGGGGATTTTGCACACGTAAAAAAAAAAAAGTGATAAGGCTGTTTAACATCAGACAGATATAAACAACTCAGACTCAGGCACAGATACAAGGCTCGAGTCAATAATAGTGCCTGGAAGATGGCAATAGGCTCACCCCCTATTACGTGGACCTCTTTTTGACCACCTGTGGTCGGTATACCTAGCCTCGTGTCCTGCCCATTTTCATTCTATTTGCTAATATACTAAAGACAATATGTTTTGTTCACAGTGACTGCCGAGTGGTGCGAGACCCGCAGACTCTCAAGTCTAAAGGATATGGCTTCGTATCGTTTTTGAAGAAGTCGGTAAGTAACACTTTATATTTATTTGATTTTATACCACTTAGGTGGCAGACTAGCACACGGCTCACCTGATGGAAAGTAATTACCGTGGCCTATGGACGTTTGTAGCACCAGAGGAGTCACACTCGTGCTGCCAACCCTGTAAGTACAGAGTTTCTGTGCCGTCAGTGTAGAAGACAAAGCAGGACAAGCCTTTAGTCTTCCGACTGACAGCACAAATTCTCCAGTGAGCTCTGGCTACCTTACTCACCGCTGGGAACACAACACGAAGTTATTATAACCGCGGTATTCTGTAGGGCTAGCTGTTACCCGCGGTTCCGCGGTTTTATGTTGGTTATCGCAACCAAATATAGTCATTTTTTATTGTGGATACCCATAGCCAGTAGCGGATGTCAGATTTGAACTGAGTTAAACGCACGTCAGCTGTGTGGGCCGTAGGTTACCTGTGGTGAGAAGTCGAAGTCTAAAATAATTTATTCTGCATAGACCATTAAATCGGAACTTATGAAAAGTCAATATAAAAAGAAATATGAAAGATTACTTTAGCAAATGGACCACCGGTTCGAAACGCGGCCCCGACCTGAGAAGACTCCGGCGAGAAACTCAGCAGGCATTCCTTTTTTTTGGTCTATTTACAAACTTTTATTAAGTCTACTTAGTCTAAATAAGTACAATAATTTACTTGAGTAACATACACACATCAACAAAGTCTAGGGAACAAGGACATTTCTAGTTTTTATTTAAAAACCCTTTCTTGTAATAGTGAGTGTTTTATATCAATAGAAGGGTATTTTTATACCGTTTTTAATTTTAATTTTAATAAAAACATTTTAATACCAAATTTCTTATTTTTTTAAGAAAGAATTGAATAGTGCCAATATTGAGTATTACAACCTTCTATGATTAGGCACAAAAATAACGAGGTAGTAAGAAATACAGTAATTAACCGTACTTTAAACGTTTTTAATAATCTGTAGGACCTCCTAAAGCATTAGCAACAGCAATCGTCTGTGGAATATGGCTCCATACACTGCGAAGGTGTAAAAAAAGTTGTTCTTCAGTGTTCAGATTTTCCAAAGAATCACTGAAAGCTCTTCTCCCAAGCAAATCCCAGGCATGCTCTATGGGATTGAGGTCGGCAGACTGAGCAGGCCATTCCAACGTCGTCATATTGTGCTCGCTTAACGCATTGACCACTACCCTCGCGGTGTGTGACCGTGCATTATCTTGCATGAACATAAAATCTTGACCGAACTGCTGTCGATGAGGGATTACCATGGGGTGTATAACCTCCTGAATGTATTGGTTTGCATTCAAATTGCCCCGTATCCAAACGAGGTCGGTCCTTCCACCAAGGCGAATTCCAGCCCATACCATGATTGTTCCACCTTGGTAAGGATGAACTTCTTGCGGATTCTGGAGACGACTCCGACGTCCAGGAACTCGCCATATACGCACTCTTCTCGAATCAGGATGAAAACCGAAGCAAGATTCGTCGGAAAACAGAACCCGTGCCCATGGATGGTCGGTCCACTGTAAATGTGCGTTAGCCCACAATAAGCGACGACCTCGATTTCCACGTCGAAGAGCTGGAACCCTAAGCGGTCTGCGAGCATAAAGATTGGCTTCGTGTAGTCTTCTTCTGACAGTTTGATCGCTAATAACCACTTGATGCTGAGACTGGAGGCCTGCGACCAACTGACGAGCAGTAATCGTGGGTTGCCGTCTTGCGGAATTTTGCAAGAAACGATCTTGTCGCGGGGTAGTAACCCTATTTCGTCCCCTGTGACGTTCGGCAACATCCCCTGTAGACCTGTAGCGTGCCCATAATCTGCAAATTACGCTTGGTTGGGTGTTGACAGCATCCGCTACGTCGCGTTGAGTTCGTCCAGCTTGCAGCATACCAACAGCCCTTAACATCTCTTCGCGACTTAAATGACGACGTGACATGATGACTACAGTCACAAAAATGCACAAACCATACGTAAAAGACGTATTATTGATAATAAACGTTATTTAAAATCAAAAAAAATAATTTTTATTTTGCCTCAGAGAAACTGCACAATCAAACACTTTTAAAAGTTTTCCCTCCATATTCGAAAATCATTACTTATTTAAATTTATTTTTAAATTTCGAACAACTCTGTAATCTACTTTATTCTATTTTTATTTATTTGCTGCCAGTTATTTGCAAAACAAGATTTACACGAAAAAAAATAATTGGGGTCATCTTGTTCCCTAGACTTTGTTGAGGTGTTTAGTTGAGCGAACAGCTCATTTCCAAGATCGTTTTATTATCTGAGTATTCTTGAATTTTATAATAGCCTGGCACAATTTACTCTTTGCTACATTTTTAAATTTATCCACAAGTAAATCCCTAATTTCATTAGGCAGCTTGTATAAAAAGCGTATACATTTGACCTGGTAAGAATGACTAATCTTTTTAAGTCTGCTATCACAGACTACAAGATTGTTTTTGTGTCTGATATTTATATTATATATTATGCCTGTCACAAACTTTTGAAAATTTTGAGATATTTTTTCTTACATTCATTAGGTTCTCGAAAATTTATTGTGACAATACGGTTATAATGTCTATTTCATTAAACTTTTCTCCGAGGGAGACTTAAGGAGATTTAAGGAGGTAGGACACGGCGGTATTTCCGCCCAATTGAGCAGTCCGACTGAGGAAGTACCTCCGCCCTTACTTCGTGTTGTGTTCCCAGCGGTGAGTAGGGTAGTCAGAGCTCACTGTAGAATTTGTGCTGTCAGTGGAAGACTAAAGGCTTGTCCTGCTTTGTCTTCTACTGACGGCACTGAAATTCTGTACTTACAGGGTTGGTAGCGCGACTGTAACTCCTCTGGTGTTAAAACGTCCATAAGCCACGGTAACCACTTTCCATTAGGTGAGCCGTGTGCTTGTCTGCCAACTAAGTGGTATAAAAAAAATAAAAATACTCTTGGGCCCAGAAACGAAAGTTTTTGTATCACAAAATTGTGTTCACAAATGTTTTATTTCAGCAGAATTACCCCAAAAGGAGAATTCCGTAGCTCAAAATACTATAAAAATAACTGAAACATTGAAATTAAATTCGAAATTAATTGCGTTATTAATCAGTAGCTACTCCTATAAAATGTATTTTATTTTTAAGCTTATAGTGTAAATTTGCATGCCTTTTAGGTGGAATGCGGAATGATCAAACTTTTAAACCAATGTACCAACAATTTGTACCTGTGTTCGCAAATAAAGATGAAATTGAAATTGAAAAAGTGAAATTGAAAACAAACTATGCTATCCCTTGCACCCCTGCTGGCCCTAGGTCTTCTGAGATGGCCCTCTTCGGATGGGGGCCACCTAGTCCCCATATCGTCCCGGGTATAGGAAGGCGTGAACCGCGCCTATCATCAAATCAATTCAAATCTATTATCTTCAAAGCATAAGTTTAAACTAAAACCCGACTTACTAAAAAAGTATTAAACAAGAAAATATCAAGGATAGCCGTGGTCGTATGCCACTTTTCCCTAGAATGTGTTGTTTTGTTAGACTAAAGGCTTACGACTACGGCTATCCTTGATATTTTCTTGTTTAATACTTTTTCAGTAGTCGGGTTTTATATTTTTATTTATATTATTTTGGGGCAAGCCATATGTATAATCTATAAATAATTGAAATTTGCTAATTAAGCCCTTTCAGTTGATACCATGCACAAAATATTTATCTCTAATTTATTTTTTAACACAGTACTTTATGACCGCTAGAGGGCGCCACATTAGATTCAGTGACACGTTATATAGCCTTTAACCAGCGGACGACTAAGACGCTTCTAACGATACCTCATTTGTTCAGTTCTAATAAGTGGTTGAGGAGCTGTGAGGGAACAGATGAACCTACATACATACATAGCCTGTCAAAATCATAACCTTGCTTCGCCGTAAACGAGTAAAAATTATGAACTTTCATCCCCTATTTGAACCACTTCAACGACTTTTTTCGCTATCCATACATATAATCACGCCTTTATCCCCGGAGGGTTAGGCAGAGGTGTATTAACACCCACATTTCAACAATCATTGAATTCGGTCCCACGTAATTAGGGGTGGAGTCTATTACCGTCTTCCGAACACTATTGTTCACTCGAGCCATGCATCTGAGGCTGAGTCTGGGCTGTATATATCTGTCCGATGTTAAATAGTCCTATCCCTTAGTCGCCTTATACGATACCGCATGGGAAGAGATGGGGTGATCCAAATTCTACTCTGCCGGGAATCACGCGGTCCTTTTTCGCTATGAATGGTAAGCATATGTCCTTTCCCAAGCTCTATGCTATCTCTGTACTGAATTTCATCAAATTAAGTCCAGTAGGTTAGGCGTTAAAGTGCCTACCTTAGCAAGAAGCGTGAAGGTATGTACGTGCAATTATTTCACTATTCCATAGCCAAGCGACATGACGCAGGTAGTACAATTCACCTACGCCAATCGATAAAATGGTAATTTAGTTAATTGAGTATCGTATGTTGTTCATACAATATATTCACGCTTGTTTAACCGCAAATGAGTGGGTACAGACATCTACATAAAGGTGTTGATATATTTGAGCGAGCGTTATATTGAGTGTTGTATCGCCTCTCATTGCTTCTCAGTACATTTATGATAATATCTTATGTGTACGAAAGAATCAAAATTCAGAGACAAGACTTCCTAAGCGAACGTTTTGAGTCTAAAATTGCCTTAGTCTGTGAACCTTGACTTGTATAACCTAAGATTTGACATTTTGTAATTATATATCTTCTATTATAAAGTAACTATATCATTTAAGCGAGGAATTATTATTAATTGTATGCTGACATTCTTTAAATTTGTATTACTACCTTTCAATATTTGTACGCTGGAGACAGCAGAATATTATGTACAACCAACTTTGTAAGAACTTTTATACAATATTCTTACAAATAAATGTATCTTATCTCATCTCATCTCATCTCATTTCATCTCATTTCATCTCATCTCATCTCATCTTATCTTATCGATGAAGTACATAATTTTAATACGAGAAACAAAAATAAACTAGTTGTATTAAAACTCAGGCTTCACAAAGTTGGTGATTCGTTTGTAGGCAGCTGTACAAAAATATTTAATGAGATTCCTCAGGATTTGATTAACATGCCACTAAATAAATTTAAAATAGAAGTGAAAAAAATTGGTTGCCTGTAAAGTCGGTATACGGGCGAAAGTTTTACGTGACAACGACTTTGAGTGGTAAAATAATTTTAATGTGAATATTCATTCGTATAGTAGGAAGAAGGATGAAATAATAGTAACAATTTAAAACATTTATTTATACAAAGAATTATATTTAAAACATTAATTTATACAAAGAATCTCGCACTGAATTTCATATTAACAAAATTTTATTTTTACCTTTACACATATTGGCAATTCATTTACACTCAGTGTGTATGCCTATCTCTCTCACTCTCTCTCTCTCGCTCTGTCTCTCTCGCTCTTAGGCGGGCTAACTGTGCTCGAGTGGAAGGGACGCGTGCCTTTCACTTTTTATGTCTGTCTCTCTCGCTCTTAGGCGGGCTAACCATGCCCGAGTGGAAGGGACGCGTGCCTCTCACTCGCTCTCATTGTGAGCGCATAACGTGAGCGGAGCGTAACGCAGTTTCTTGAAGTGTCACCCGGCAAACCAATTTATAAGACGTTGTCACGTCAAAAAACTTTTATGAATAAAGGTTACTATAAAGTAGATGAGTATCTTGATGATGTTAATGCGTGGTCAACATAAGTCTCTTGCTTGCTCGCACAAAATAAATTGTAATCTAAAGCAAATTTAAAAAGAAAGATTATCTAGTTCTAATATAGTTTTCTGAGTTTCTTGCTGGTATCTTCTCAGTAGAACTAACCTACCGAACCAGCGAAAGAATCATTTTCCAATGGTTTATTTTTACATTATTTAATTTTTTTATAATATTTCTTGACATTATTGTAAAATTTTGACGTTCATATGTGCTCTTTATGTGCCTAAACTGATTAAATGAAATTGATGCTTTGAATCTTTAATTGGATTGCAATTCCTCTATGCACTCCCGGGTTTGCTGGAAGAGAACTCAACATTGAGTTAAGCTCGCCTTTGTATATAACATTTCACTTCTTTGTATAATATGCCTTGTAAGCGTACAATAAATAAAAGAACAAATAAATTCTCGCGAAGGTGCTGCAAATTATCATTGACTAGAAACTTATACATACATATGCATATTACCACGCCTCTATCCCCAAAGGGTTAAGCAGAGGTGAATTAACACTCATTTTTCATCAATTATTAAATTCGGTCCCACATAATAGGGGGTGAGCCTATTGCCGTATTCTGGGCAATATTGTTGACTCGAGCCTTGCATCTGAGGCTGAGTCTGGGCTGTATATATCTGTCTAATGTTAAACAGCCCTATCCCTTAGTCGCCTTGTACGACACCGCATGGGAAGAGATGAGGTGGTCCAAATTCTACTCTGCCGGGAACCACGCGGCCAAACTTTTTCGAGATCATGGATATTATGTAGGTACATAACATTATAATGAATCATAGAAAAAATGCCAACACAAATTTGTAAAAACAATGTTTGCTACAGTACTCCCTGTTGAGTTGTCAACATAACACTTCTCTTAGAACATGCAGCAATAAAACTCATACCTTTATCTGAAAACTGCATCAAAATCGGACTAGCGGTTTGGAGAAAACTGACAACATTGATTTGCGCAAATCAAAAAATATGCTACAGCGTCTCTTGGTGATTTGTCACCATAACATCTGTCTAACCACCATAATTTGGAGAAAGTTTGCAATATGCAAATGCACAAACATCCTCTTACTCCAAACGCATGTACACTGGCCACTAAACCCAAAACATCCGACAGGGGAAGTACCTCCACCCTACAAAATACTACGCCTATAATAACCTCGTGTTGTATTCCCAGCGGTGAGTAGGGTAGACAGAGCTCACTGGAGAATTTGTGCTGTCAGTGGGAAGACCCAAAGGCTTGTCCTCATTTGTCTTCTACACTGACGGCACAGAAACTCTAAGCTTACAGGGTCGGCAACACGAGTGTGGTTCCTCTGGTGTTACATGTTCATAGGTCACGGTAACCACTTTCCATTAGGAGGGCCGTGTGCTTGTCTGCCAACTAAGTTGTAAAAAAAAAACTAATCCTGAGCTCGAATCGGAAATCCAACACGTCATCGGTGAGATACAGTCACATCTCTGTGCAAAAGTCATGGAAAGTTTCATAAAAAGAAAAATGGCATGTCATCGGAGCCGTGGGGATCATTTGCTGGATATTGCGGAACATGTCTTCTGTACAATACAATAACAATATCACAACTCTGTCATAAAATACTTGATGTTCTTTTAAAAACAAAATGAACACTTTTTTTTTTACGTGCGCAAAATCCCCACGGATACCTCCCCACCGGAGCCGATGGAGGAGGTTATGTCGGTTATGCCGCCTGTGGGTCGTTTTGATTGCCGAAGGTGAGGTTGACAGGCATATCCCTCGCACCACGGCCGACCCAGGGCCATCTCTACCGATCTGGCCCTCTCCTCGGGTGTGTGGGGGGGACCACAGAGTTCCCAACTCGTCCCCGGAAAATGGGGAGGCGCCAGGCACGCCGCCGCCGCGAAATGCACACTCTTACTGAGACACCCTTTATAAACGCTGAGCTTTAACGAGTACCGCCATTATTTACTTACTCCACACGCGGTACGAAACCGCGATATACGTGCAAATCGATACTCATACATAAATAATTGATTTCAACTGCACCCTTCCGTTCATACATAATGTATGAAGGAATGGCGGGCTCCACACGCATAAACAATATTCAGAACCTATTTTGTTTGCGAATATTGGCCGAATTGGGCTTGTGGTCTTTGCTTCTACATAGTTTGAAATACTAAAGAATATAATGTTATTATCTATGGTTATGGTGGCAGACAAGCTCATGGACCACCCGAAGAAGAAGTTACCGTAGTCTAGGGATGTGTGCGACACCAGGGGAGTCAACACTCGCTCTGCCAACCCGGTAAGAACAGAGAGTTTCTATGCCGTCAGTGCAAGACAAGCCTTTAGTCTACAGACAGCACAAAAACTCTCCAGTTAGCTCTGGCTATCGTACTCACCACTGGACACAAAACAATGTTAATATGGCCGCAGTATTCAGTAGGGCGGAGGTACTTCCCAGTAGGACTGCTCAAGTGCGAGTTGGATTCGCGGTTCCGTAACATAATCTACATAAATCGTAATAAGTGTTGAATGCGTTTACATAGAAGTTTGATTTTTGCACGGTTTCAAGATGAAATTACCTGATACCTGAGTTTGTGTTATCATTTTCACTTAATACCTCCACGCATTTCTGAGAAAAAAGTCTTGACAAACAGATAGAATGACAGACAAGAGACGGACAGAAGTTATCCTATAAGGGATTTGCTTTTTCCTTTTGAGGTACGAAGCACTTTACTGCCAGGTAAAGCTCTTTTTGTGCAGTTAAAACTTAAAAACTCCCGTCACAAAAAAGTGGGCATTTCCGCACTAAAAAAAAAGAGTTTCGCTCTTATACTTTCCATGATTTGGGATTGGTACGTGCTTCAATCAACTTGGGGGCCTGCAGGTCTCGGTGGATTCGATCTTAAAGGTCCTGTTGGATTCACTGAAGCTTCTTCTTCTTCGAGTCAATGACCAGGTCTGGTATTTAAATTTTATAGGCGCAAAACTTGGCCACAGCAAAAGCGCCTTCCGTTGCTCTATTAAAGCTAAATAATATGTTTATAACATTATTTTGTGTTTGTTGCAGGAAGCGGAGTCTGCTATAACCTCGATGAACGGCCAATGGCTCGGCTCCAGGTCGATTCGCACCAACTGGGCGACGCGGAAGCCTCCAGCACCCAAGAATGAGCGTGAGCCCATTTGATTATTTTGCATAATATTTCCACATAGGGATTGCAATCCGACGACATTTGCAATCCACCCGGATTTGACTGAATTTCCAATAATCTGGTTGGTTTCAACCGTATTTGTTTTATGCCACTTAAGTGGCAGACAAGCACATGGTCTAGATCCTGATGGAAACTGGTTACCGTGGCCTATAGACGTGTGCAAGACCAGTGGAATCACATTCGCCCTGACGCAGGGTCGTCAAGCAAAGAGAGTTTCTGTACCGTTAGTGTAGAAGACAAAGCATGACAAGCCTTTGGTCTTCCCACTGACAGCACAAAAATTCTCCAGTAAACTCTGGCTACCCTACTCACTGCCGGGAACACAATCTGAGATTATGGCCACGGTATTCTATAGGAAGAAGGTATTTCCCTAGTCAGACTGCTCAATTGGACGGAATCCCTGCTTGCTGAATTCTGCTACTGCTTGATTGATCAAGTCACCTATTAATAAGAATCAAGTGTCATTGTACTTAATCATCGTTTTCTGAGCCTCTTCCCATAACAGACCTCATTGAGACATACAAGATGATTTTTATACTGTAGATTGATGGCACTTGGTGGAATTTGTTGTTACAGTCCATCAAATCTAAGAGGTACCGTTTGACGTTTCATATTTTTCAAACCGAAACAACTTTGTTCATACGTACATTATTCAGTTTCGATAACCTTTTTCATAAAACCATGAATTTAGAAAGATTTCATTATTGTATCTAAAAATGTACAATTCTTAATATCTAAATGTAATTGAAAACTTTCAAACAAAGCAAAATAACACATATTTACACAGTAAATAATTTCTAATAGTTATATTCTTGACCGCATTACAAAGTTACGTAGTTAGGTCACTGCACGTTGTGTTGCGACTCTTCGGATACACTTGTATGCAAAAAAATCGTTTACATATACGAAAAATCGAATGTATTATTTACAAATTACACTTGACAACCAAACAAATATTTTTTCATGTGAATGGGATTTATCTCACATATTACGATTACATAACTAAATAGTTATGTAATCGTAAAATATGAGATAAAACCCATTCACCAAAAATACGTATTTATAAATCAAATATATTTGCTTCTTTAAAAAGTTGTCGAAAGCGATTTGTCGATTTTTGATTTTCGCGCCCAAATAAGTCGGGGTTTCTCGCGCTAACGCTGTCGAAATAGTAAATGGAGTCAGGGATAGTGTTTTTTACATTTATTTTTGTGTATGATAGTATGGGTTTGCATATTACAGAGAAATAAACAAATTTTTAACAAGCACATCCATTGATTTTACAATTACAATTTTTTCTTCTAAGTCTTATTTCTACGTCTAAAACTAATAAAAATAAGGTATGTAGAACCCATTCACAAAAATGTTGTTGCCTGATGTTATAAATTAACGACGTTACTGCGCGACCGCATAATGCACTGAATACACAGATACCCTAAAATAAATTAATTTAATTATTTTTAGGTCAATAGGCAAAATCGCAGGTGTCCAAGTCTCTACAATTTTTTTTTTCTGGCAACACTGCCAACTACAAGCGCACGCGGTCCGCTCGGTCGGTTCGGCGTCAGCAGTCTCTCGCCATCTTGGAAGCTGACTGTGCGCGTACTTGCTTTCTCGTTTGTGTTTTACAATTTGTGACTTGGCTATTACTTTTCTGGACTGATCATTCTTTATCCGTTTACCTTGGCAATATTTATACTGGACTCCGAACTAAGCAAGTGTTTATTAATAATGTCGAAAAGAGGACGTACTTTGAACAGCCAGGCTCGTGAATTGGTGGTGAAATTACACGAGTATTTTGAGCGTGAATCTCAAAATGGTGGACTTCTACTGCCAGTTACACAAGTTCGGGATCGCGTCGGTGAAGCTCTCGGTATTGGTAGCCGCACCGTTGGCAAAATATTAAGTGAAAAATATGGGCCTTCGGGGAGTGACAGTAACGTACTTCACACACCGAAAAAACGAAAAAGAAATAAACCTGTGACAGGCATCGATGAATTCGATAGTCATGCTATTAGAAACCATATATACGGGTATTTTACAAGAGGCGAATTTCCAACATTGGCAAAGTTATGTGCAACTTTAAAAGATGCCGGGATGTATAAGGGAAGCATAGAGTCGTTGAGAACGGTAATAACAGGAATTGGCTTCAGATACAAAAAAGTTGACAAACGAAAAATTGTTATGGAGCGACATGACATAATTATGCAGCGACTAACATTCCTGCGCGAAGTTAAACAAATTATAAACTGGGATAATGTAATATTTTTGGACGAAACTTGGCTAAATTCCAACCATTCTGTGCCGAAAACATGGACTGATGATTCTGAAGCTTCGTGCTCGAAGGTGCCGATAGGAAAAGGTGGACGCCTCATAATATGCCATGCTGGGTCAGCGTCTACAGGCTTCGTGGAAAACTCTTTATTAGCTTTCCAATCCAAAAGCACTAAAGAGTATCATGAAGAAATGGACGCAGTAAGGTTCCGAGAGTGGTTCTTAAATTTATTACAGAATATCCCTCCTAACAGCACAATTATAATGGATAATGCCCCATACCACTCTGTGCAAATTGATAAAGCACCTACGTCAGCCAATAAGAAAGCAGATTTGGTGGCATGGCTGCAAAGAAAAGGAGTGGATGCCGACATGTCACTATTAAAAGCTGAATTATTACAGTTAGTGAAATTGCATAAACCACCAAAACCGACATATGTAATTGACCAATTGGCCGAAGAGCACGGGCACAAAGTCATACGACTTCCTCCGTACCATTGCCAATATAATGCCATTGAACTGATTTGGGCCCAAGTTAAAGGTAATATTTTATAATATTATAATAATAACACGAGTACTTCTAACATTTATAATTTAAACAATGGTTTTCGTCTGCTATCAAATAGTTACATTATTGTTTTACAGGTTATGCAGCAAGACACAACACAAAACCACCCTTCAGTGTCAAGAAAATGGAAGGTTTATTAAAGGAAGCATGTGCCCAAGTTACACAGGAAGATTGGAGTAAAGTAGTACAAAAAACAAAGAAAATAATAATGGACGACTTCGAAAGAGACGTACACTTTGATAATGTAATGGACAATCAACTGGTCATTAATTTAAATGACGATGATGACGAAGACGACGATACTAGTACTAGTAGTGAATAAAAAAATATCCTAAACATTTCTTTTATTTAATTATAACAATTGATTTCTTAAAATTCGGATATTATAGTAATCGATCTCTTAAAGTTCGGATATTATAGTAATCGATTTTTTCATCCCATCCCTATCATTCAATTGTCAGAACTGTCAAACGGTACTTCTTAGATTTGACGGACTGTACACATATTGATAACTCACTTGTACTTTTCCACGTTACTTTATTGCTTATTACACCTGACCGGTTTCGCCTTACGGCATCCTCAAAGGTCAAGGCGAAACCGGTCAGGTGTAATAAGCAATAAAGTAATGTGGAAGAGTACAAGTGAGTTATCAATATGTGTAACATACAAGATGCTTAGTGGGCATTACAATGTGACAAGCATCGAGAGCATGTATACCAGGAACACAAACAGACACTTAAGAGGCCGCTCAATGAAACTTAGGAAACCTCAGTGTGCCAGCAACCCTAGGTATCACTTTCTGTCAAACCAGTAATAAATATTCCTAACATAAACATTTTTTTAATAGTCTGGACAATCATTTAAAACGTTAAACACAAGTGCAGTGATATACACGCATCGTCTATAATCTGTTAATGTATCAAACAATAATAATAATAAAAAAAAACAATATTCTGAAGTTATTTACAATATTTATCTCACATTTTATGATTATATCAGAACTTGATCAATGTACCAACCACTATTTATAAACTACACAATTAAAATACGGAGATTTGGTGTTTGAAATCTGGCAACACCGGTAAGCTCGTATACATACAAGCCGAATAGTAATATCCGGTTGTTTAATGCCTACCCACGCGACGTATGACGTACTTCCGGCATAAAGTTATTTCCATCGCAACATTGAATATGAAATTAAAGAAATAGGTATTAAACAATTCGTGTCTGCTCAAAGTACAATAACCTCACTCTGTGCTGAAGGGGCTGGTAGAATGAAGGCATATTTGGGTGACCTGAACGACTCTGTTAGTGGTTGGCCACTTACCAGAACTCAGAAGTCAGTCAGTTCAACCATACTTAAGCGGACTCTTCGAGGTACAGACTTCGGATTTTATTTATACCACTTAGGTAGCATACAAGCACTTGGCATGATGATGAATCTGGTTGAAAGTGGTTACCGTGGCCTATGGACGTGTGCAACACTAGAGGAGTCACACTGCCGCGGCTCGCGCGCCTCCCCGTTTCCGGGGACGAGTTGGGGACTCTGTAGTCCCCACACCCGAGGAGAGGACCACATCGTGAGAGATGGCTCTGGATCGGCCGGGGTGCGAGAGATATGCCTGTCAACCTCACCTTCGGCAACCAAAGCGACCCACAGGCGGCGTGCGTTTTGGTCGGTTCGAGTCCGACATAACCTCTTCCACCGGCTCCGGTGGGGGGTATCCGTGGGGATTTTGCGCACGTAAAAAAACAAAAAAAAAGAGGAGTCAACTGCCGACCCTGTAAGCACAGAGAGTTTCTGTGCCGTCAGTGTAGAAGACAAAACTCTCGGATGTGACCGGAAGTAACGTTAAGATCATGATGATGACTGCCGTTTTACCTACCATTCCTGATTGTACAGCTCACACCAGTGCTTCCGTTTTATTAAGTAAACAAAAAAGAAAAGTGCACCACCTTGAGGTAAACTTGGGCTGCAAGTGTATTGGAAGGGTCTTATTATGTCAATCAATCAATTAGTCCACCGTACTCCACAGCTGGACATAGGCCTCTCCCAATGTGCGCCATGTTCTCCGATCCTCCGCCTTCCGCATCCAGTCTGTCCCAGCCACCTTTTTCAGGTCGTCCGTCCATCTGGCTAGAGAGCGTCCTACCTTTTGTTTACCTTCTCGTGGTCTCCACTCTAGGATTCGTTTGCTCCAACGGCCATCGGTCCTTTGACAAACGTGACCTGCCCACTTCCACTTCAGCATAGTTCCCGACATATAACTTGATCTCAATCATGTCACAAAATACTACTCTATATAGACAACCGCGACTAAACATATCAATCAAATCAACTAGCCAATCAAAGGACTAGATCTCTCCCAATGTTGGGAGGCTTTGGCCTACTGTTTCCACGCTGGCCAGACGAGTACAGGGTTTTATTTCGAGTTTTCCTTCTCTCGCAGTGATATCGTCTGCGTATGTTTCCGTTAGTCACCTCTTACGACACCCTTCGTATGAGATGGGGTGGTGATACTTGTATTCTTTCTCTGTGACCACACGGATGCTACGGGCTAAACATGGCCTATGTACTTTCTCATGGTCTAATCTACTACTATACCAAATTTCATCAAAACCGATGCAGCTGTTTAGGCGTAAAAGCGTAACATACAGACAGACAGACAGAGTTTCTTACATGGTCGAGTGGCCAGGGTAACCACATCCCATCAGGGCCATGCATCGAGAGCGCAGGTATATACGCTTGTGTCTCCAATATCTTTGTTCAAGATGTTTGCCGGTCAACCAATAACGATGCTATATCTACTTCCAGTGAACTCCAAGCCGTTGACCTTCGACGAGGTATACAACCAGAGCTCACCAACTAACTGCACGGTCTACTGCGGTGGTCTTACTACTGGTCTCACCGAAGAACTGATGCAGAAGACCTTCCAACCGTTTGGTACCATCCAAGAAATTAGGGTTTTCAAGGACAAAGGATATGCTTTCATCAGGTAAGACATTTTTTTGTAATTAATACTGGTATTACTGTTAACCATTCCAGTGAAGCTTAATTGTTTGTGTTAGGAGTGGGTTCATATAAGTATTGTAATGTCCAGGATTCCAACCTGGGATCTCGTCGCTTTTTTATACCACTTAGGTGGCAGACAAGCACACGGCCTACCTTATGGGAAGTGGTTACCGTGGACGTGTGCGACACCATAGGAGTCACACTCGCGCTGCCGACCCTGTAAGCACAGAGTTCCTGTGTTATCAGTGTAGAAGACAAAGCAGAGCAAGCTTTTAGTCTTCTCACTGACTACCTCTCCAGTGAGTTCTGGCTACCCTACTCACCGCTGGGAACACAACACGAGGTTTATTATAGCCGTGGTATTCTGTAGGACGGAGCTACTTCCCCAGTCGGACTGCTCAATTAGACGGAAATACCACCGTGTCCTACCTCCTTGTAGCTTAGTGGTCAAGGAGTCGGCCTTACGATCGAGAGGTCCCGGGAACGAATCCAGGCCATTACACTTCCGACGTGAACCCACTCCTAACACAGGCAATTTAGTTTAGTTGGAGGGGTTAGGGGGAATATTAGTAATTGGGGTTGCTAATATTCTTTTTTTTTTAATCTTTTAATCGTTTAACAGTCTTCTTAACCAATGAGCTACCGAGCTAATAATAAACTGTTTTCTAAAAAAATATGACTTGTGTATCGCCACGTACGTTTTTTTTTATATATACCACTTAGTTGGCAGACAAGCACACGGCCCACCTGATGGGAAGCGGTTACCGTGGCCTATGGACGTATGCAACACCAGGGGTGTCACACTTGCGCTGCCGACCATGAAGAAACCTTCTGATGCCCCTCTTGAAGAACCCCATATTGTAGGCGCTTGGGAAAACCGCAGCAGGGAGGTCATTCCACAGCTTGAGTGTGCGTGGGATGAAGTTTATTTCATTCCGCACAGTGCGCACCGTCTCAGGTCGCAATGTGTGGGGATGAATTCCCTGCCTATGGCGAGATGTGCGATGATAGAATGTAGCTACGGACATCATGTCAAACAAATCATCTGAGCACAAACCATTGTATAGGCGATAGAACACACACACGTGAAGAGAAGTCACTCGTATTAAAGAAACATACATACACATAATCACGCCTTTATCCTCGTAGGATAAGGCAGTGGTGAGGTGACATAAACACCCACATTTCACCAATCATTGAATTCATTCCCACTTAATAGAGGTTGAGCCTTTTGCCATCTTCCGGGCACAATTGTTGACTCAAGTCATGCATCTCAGGCTGAGTCTGGGCTGTATATATCTGTCTGATGTTAAACAGCCCTATCCCTTAGCCGCTTACTACACCGCATGGGAAGAAATAGGATGGTCGAAATTCTACTCTGTCGGGAACCACGACTTACTTTACTTACTGTTAAAGTTAAAGAAAGCTAAATCAAGAAAAAGTTACTGTTAAAGAAAGCTAAATCAAGAAAAAGAACGAGAGAGCTGACCTTCAACTCTAAAATACAAAACAAGGTGCTGTTTTCACCCCCAATAGCCGACGGGGATGGCATTCGTAGAGAAAACCGCACAAAAAAAATACATATGGAAAACTTCAAATTACTCTTTTCTCCATCAGGTTCTCGACAAAAGAGAGCGCGACCCACGCTATCGTGGCTGTGCACAACACGGATGTGAACGGCCAGCCCGTCAAGTGCTCCTGGGGGAAGGAGTCTGGCGACCCCAACAACGCACAGGCACAAGGACAGGTAAGGACCTTCAGCTACCCACTTATTACCTACATAAGACAATTGACATCCTAGAGAGCACCATGGGTCGTCAATTAACTGATCAAAATCTTTACAGGCGATAATGAAATTCAGTCTGTGAATTGACATCATAAACATAAACTCACGCCTATATCCCAGTAGGGGTAGGCAGAGGTGCTAGCACCATTAAGGCCTGGAATTCATTACCAGCTCACTTGTTTCCTTCTTCCTACAGTCCCGGGTCCTTTAAGCGGGGCGTGAAAAAGCATATGATGAGTCCGTCAAGCTGAGTGTCACCATTGTCACATAGTATGTGTTAGTAATGGTGACCCTCTTTTCTGACACTTTGCCTTCAGCTTACCATCAGGCAAGGCGAAGTCTAATTGACGTGTTCTATATATATAAAAAAAACACCCACATTTCGCCAGTTTATGTTTAGGTCCCAATGTAATAGGTGGCGAGCCTATTGCAATTAACCGGGCACTTATAAGCCTAGTGGTATGGGTAATGGACTGCTGAGACGAGGTCTCGGGTTCGATCCCAGGTTTTAACATGGCACACACAAATGACTGTTCGACGCTAACTTTCATTTATTTATTTATTTATTAATTTCATACATACAATGTCATTACAGGCAGACCCAATGCGACAGAGTAGCAACATAATTTTAATAATTTCATTTACAATATATGTCATTTACATCATCATAATCACACATAATCATGCTTAAAAACTAAATAATAATTTCACAACATATTATTAATTAAAGTAGATATAATTACCATTTCAAATATTATTCATGAACATGTCATATCAGAAATAATAATTATTCAGTTGATGATGTCAAAATAATAATTCAAATAATAATGTCAAAGTAATAATTCAATTCACAGTGTCAAAATAATAATTCAATAAATAATGTCAAAATAGTAATTCAATTCAATTGTCAAAATTAAATATTTAATGTCAAGTTCACAATAATTTAATATCAAATGATAGAAATACAATTACAATTATTAAAATATATTATTTTTTTACTAGCAATACATAATCAGATTATATCAATTTAACCTAGATTCCTTCGCTCAGAACACAGTAAACTAGCCCTTGTGAATTCATTCAGGGAGCATTTAATATTATATCACTGACACAACAAAAAATGCCATAAAAAATGCCATAAAATTTTAGACTTTATTTATAAAGACATATTGAGAACTCACTTGTACTTTTCCACATTATTTTTCATTTATTATTAGACCTGACCGGTTTCGCTAAATGTTTATAGAGGAATGTTCTTAAATGTCATTGCAAACTTTTGAGAATGCCGTAAGGCGAAACCGGTCAGGTCTAATAACAAATAAAAATACTGTGGAAAAGTACAAGTGAGTTCTCAATACTAGGTACATAAAAGTATATTCTCAGTTCTCAATACTACATAAAAGTATATTTGTAATGGCACCCAAGATCTACAACAAACTACCTAAAGCCATAAAATCTAGCGAAAACTTGGAAATGTTTATCAAATAAGTGCAATAATTCTTGCTCGATAAAGCATACTATTCAATTAATGATTATCTCAGACAGGTACATTTAATTTAATCTAATATTTTATAATATTTTAATTTCTGCTTTAATTTTCTTCTTATTTGATTATTTTACTGCCGTCATTGACATAACTTATTTAATTGTTTGACATTTTTTGATACTATTATTTCGTTGACATTGCATGAATTGACATACTTAGTACTAAATTAAAATATTTGTACATCACACAATGTGATAGAATTTAGAGGACATTCTAACATTGTTATAAGATCTGTAACTAACCTATGTTCCACAAAAAAATTATAATTATGATTATGTTTAATATGTGTAACAACAAATTCCACCAAGTGCCATCACAGTTTAAAAATTATTTATATAGTCTTAGAGTTCATAATTAAACAAAAACGTTATCATGTTACGGGAATTAATTTGATTATGGTATAAGTACATACATACCTTTGATTTGCCTGACCACCTGTGACCACGGCTGGTGTAACGTGGTCGAAACATCAGGCAAATAATGTACCTATACCATGATCGCATTAACTCCTGTTAATATTAATGTGTATCATGGAACGCAAAAGTTTAAAAGTTAGTTAAACAAAAACATGTTCACCACAAATTTGTTTTCACAGCCTCTGTGGCGTAGTGGTAGTGAAGTGTCGTTATAAATGAAACGCATCTGCACTTAATAACGTTCTCTTTATTAGTCAGTCAGTCAGCGTCGCTGCGCGACAGAGAACGGTAGTGTGCACGCGCGCTGTCTAGTAGTTTTATCGCGATGTCACCTACGACTACCCTCAAGTGTGCGTCGTGTAATATAGTTATTTGTGAACTTCTTGCATTCATACAAAATAAGCAAGATGTGATGGATGAAAAATCCTTAGTGACGTTGTGTGTATCTGGTTTCTCGGAAGAGGACATTAATGACGCTAAAAGTCTGTTGTTTTCGGCGGTATCACAACGGAAAATAGCACGAAAAAAAAGCCAAAGAAATCGTTTAAAGATCTGCATGATGTCATAGCTGTGTTTAAGGAGTCTAATCCAGATGAATTGCCTGTGTTTGTGGCCAAGGACTTACAGAGGCTCCCACCATTAACCTTCGATCATATTGACGCCTCTCGATTGCTCAAGGATTTAATTGTGCTTAAACAAGAGTTGCAGACAATAAAGAATACATATGTTACCCAGGAGCAGCTCGGGGAGGTCAGGACAGATTTGCTACAAAATAGATATGCTTCGCTCATCGATATCCCGGACAATTTTATAAACTTAAAAAGAGGGGGTGGGTGCCGAAAAAGTGAATGTTACGATAGTGGGCCGATCGGTCTACCGCATATACCGCTATCTATATCAACACGGCCGGATAATAACTCAGTTGATGTTTGCCTCGACGGTCGGCGTTCGCTGTCTCGCTCGCACTCAGGTGAAGTAGTGAGTTCGTCTCCCTTACAGCCGGTAACTTCACCGATTCAAGAGCGGCCGCCGCCGCCTGCGCTGTCCATGTCACTGTCAAATGGTAACTTTCGTGACATCTTGCCTACTGCCTTTAATAATAGCGTTTTTGTCTCCCCGTCGCCAACAAGAGTTGATACTCTGGCTGCTGAGGTTATACCTGAATTTTCGACACAAGAAGTAAAAGAAATGGGAATGAAGAAGTGTGATGGTGTGGGCGAGTGGACCGTGGTTGAACGCGGAAGGCGTAGAAGATATAGGAATCGATTTGAGATTGTACAAGGCAAAGCCACTTCGGACCCTCAGGAAAAGTTTAAGGCAGCGGATATAAAAGTTCCTTTGTTTATAAATAATGTGGACAATAGTACGAAGGAGGCTGATATCAAGGAGTATATTTATAGCAAAATGCAGGTTAAGGTGAACATAAGGAAAATTAACTCTAAAGAACAAAAGAAATACAGTGCCTACATTGTTTACGTGCCTAAGATAAAGTTACCTGACTTTCTTAATGACAGAATGTGGCCTGAGGGAATATTCTTCAGACGTTTCGTTGATTTCAATCGAAAGACTAGACTAGCTAATATTGAAAATAATAAAAATCAGTAATGGGGAACAATGACAGAGCAAAGTTTATCACCTTCAACTGTAGATCGCTCACGAGATCGTTGGAATGTATTAGAGCTTTATGTCTATCGTCGCACTTGATTGCACTGCAGGAAACATGTCTTCTACCTCATGACATCCCGCTGTTGGGTACAGTGCATAAGGATTTCGAGTTCACAGGGAAGTCAGCTGTTGATACGTCGGAAAACGTTCTTCGTGGGCGCCCCTATGGTGGGGTAGCTATCCTCTGGCGGAGGGGTGTGTTCAACTCTGTATCGGTAGTGCCATGTACCAATGACCGTATCGTAGCAGTGAGAGTGCAAACCGTGGACTGTTCATTCCTGGTGTTTTCAGTGTATATGCCCACGGATGATGCCACAAACTTAGTGGAGTTCACACAGTGCCTGGGTGAGATAAGTGCAATTATAAACAGCTGTGACACTGAGTTCAGTTACATCCTTGGTGATTTCAATGCTCACCCAGGTAGGCGGTTTGGTATTGAGCTGATGGGTTTCTGTGAAGACCAGGACTGGTTGTGCGTGGACATGGAGATACTTGGTACGGACTCAGGCGCCTACACTTATGTAAGTGACAGTCATGGTACTAATAGTTGGTTGGACCATTGCATAGTGTCCCAGGCAGCTAGGAGTTCAGTAGATGATGTGAAAATAATTCATGATACTTTTTGGTCAGACCATTTTCCTCTGGAAATACACTGTAACTTTAGTATATTAATACCAAAAAATATGTCAAATGATTATGAAATTAATCCTGTATTGTGGGGGGAGAGGGATGAGTTGCAGATTTCACACTATTCTAAGTACTGTAATGATAGATTAAAACTAATAGATTTTCCACCTCAGTTTTTAAAATGTGGACATGCAGTTTGTAAGGATCCTACACACAATGTTGTAATAGAAAATATGTATGAGCAAATAATTGGTATTTTGAAGGAAGCGTCAACATCTAGCTGTAAAAGTAAGATATTTATTCGTAAGAGATATATATGTGGCTGGAACAAACATGTGAAAGCTGCTCATAGTGAAGCTCGTTTGTGGTTTCAGTATTGGGTCATGTACAATAGGCCTCGCGAGGGATATGTTTATGACAAAATGTGTGTTTCCAGAAAGGTGTTTAAAGCAAAATTAAAATGGTGTCAAAACAACCAAACACAAATCAAAATGGACATTTTGGGCACGGCCCACAAAAACAAGAAGTTTGGAACTTTCTGGAAGCACACAAAAAAGATGAGCTCTAAGACCCCGACCCCAGTTAGTGTAGAGGGATTAAATGAACCCACACAGATAGCTGAAATGTTTAAGGAACATTTTAGAGTCCCACCTGCTACTGTGCCAACCAACATTGAGTGTGTTGAATGTGATGGAACTGACCATGGTGTGAGGGAGGCAGTTGTGATTCAGGCAAAGGATGTTAGAACTGTTTTGAAGAACATGAGCAAGGGTAAATCGCCTGGCCATGATCACTTAAGTATTGAGCACCTGCAATATGCTGGTGTGCATCTGCCACGTGTTCTGGCAATGTTATTCTCTCTTTGTCTGAGTCATGGCTTCTTGCCTGGCAATATGTTGAAGACTATGGTAGTGCCCATTGTCAAAAGTAAAAATGGTAGTGCTAGTGACAGGTCCAACTATAGGCCAATATCACTGGCCACTATAATAGCTAAGGTCCTGGACAGGCTGCTTGATGTGAGATTAAACACCTGTATTAAGCTTCATGATGCACAGTTTGGGTTCAGACCTGGTCTCTCCACTGAAGCTGCAGTTCTGTGCCTCAAGGAGACTGTCCAGTACTATACGGCCAGAGATACGCCAGTATATGCTGTGTTCTTGGACTTGTCAAAAGCATTTGATCTGGTCCAATATGATTTATTATGGAAAAAGTTAGCAAATGATACTGATTTGCCTAGGGAACATATTGACATTCTCAAGTATTGGTACTCAAACCAACAGAATTATGTAAAATGGTCTGGTGGGGTCTCTGGCATGTATAGGTTGCAGACTGGGGTGAGGCAGGGCGGAATAAGCTCTCCTGTGCTTTTCAACCTGTACATGAATGACTTGATCGTGGAGCTCAGCAGTGCAGGTTGTGGATGCTCTATTGACGGTACTTTTGTCAACAACTTAAGTTATGCTGACGACATGGTGCTTCTGTGCCCCTCGGTCAGTGCTTTGACCAGGCTGATTGGCATCTGTGAGCGATATGCGGTTACCCATGGACTCAGGTATAATACCTCAAAGAGCGAGTTGCTGGTTTTTAAAAGTAAAAACAGGTCCTATAAAATTCCCCCAGTTAGGCTGAATGGCACTCTGCTGAATCAGGTTCAAAGTTTTAAGTACCTGGGGCACTGGGTGACCGAGTCGCTCAAGGATGATATGGATATAGTACGGGAGCGTAGGGCCCTGTGCGTTAGGGCCAATATGCTTGCTCGCAGATTCGCACGATGTACTGCACAGGTTAAAATTACACTTTTTAAAGCCTACTGTAATTCACTGTACACGTGCAGCCTGTGGACGAGCTACACCCAGGGTGCATATACTGCCCTGCGCACTCAATACAACAATGCCTTCAGGATATTGGTGGGGCTGCGCCGCCACTGTAGCGCTTCTGGGATGTTCGCAGAAGCTGGTATTGATAGCTTTGCGGCCATCCTAAGAAACCGCATTGCATCACTGTTAGATCGGGTGCGGGGCAGCTCCAACAGCCTCCTGCAGTGTGTTGCGGCAAGGCTTCACGTGGATAGTGCTATTATGCGGCACTGGACACGTTTCCACCTTGCCAAAGACACACACATTAGTTACGGTTATAAATATGACTGACTAACCGTCTGTTTGTGTACATAATAACTTGCAGTTTTACTAACATAGGATATAAGCTTTATTGTTACTAACATTTTTATGGGCAATGCCTGAAATAAATGATTTTATTTATTATTTTATTATAATAGAGCATTCTAAGATATAAAGATATGCTACGTCAGATTATCCTAAAAAGGCATGGTTACACATACATAGGACATACTCGTAACGATACTTACATACTAACACTACTTACATACACTACAGTAGAACTCTTGACTACAATGCAGGGGGTGTGGTGCCTGCTCAGTGCAAATATTTGTATGTTTATATATGTATATTTGCATTGGTCTGGATGTTTCTATGTATAATATGTATGTATTTACAAAAACGTATAATTTTTTTATGTCACTTGGTTGGTAAAACAAGCATACGGCCCATCTGATGGAAACTGGTTACCGTGGCCTGTGGACGTGTGCAACACAATGGGAGTCACACTCGCACTGCCAACCCTGTAAGCACAAGAATTTCTGTGCCGTCAGTGTTAAAGACAAAGCAGAACAAGCTTTCGGTCTTCCCACTAACAGTACAAAAACTCTCCAGTGAGCTCTGGCTACCCTACTCACAGCCGGGAACACAACACGAGGTTATTATGGCCGCGGTGTTCTGTAGGGCGGAGATACTTCCCCAGTCGAACTGCTCAATTGGACGGAATTACCGTTGTGTCCTACCTCCTTGAAGTTTATGTTCATCCGCATTCTAGATTCCATAACACAAGCTAGTTAAGCGATGCTTACCATGGGTCTAGATGGCGTTGAGTAATAAAAATAATAAACTAATAGGTATATACAGATATATAAAAGAGGATTCAACAATTTCAAACGTCGAAATATTTACTCGTATAATAGAAAATGTACAAAGTAATCAAAAATTATATAATTTATTATTCATGAACTGACGAATACGAAATTATTCTTATTATAATAATAAATGTAAATACAATTTGTTATAACATCGCCATTATGATTTACATTTGAAAAGCACAGAATTAATATTATTAAATATTCATTATTCCTGTTTCTGTGCCTCGGAGGGCACGTTATGCCATCGCTTCCAGTTGACAAACGAACATGGCAGTCGTTACGTTACGTGCAGTTGAAGCCTTATGTCTGACACGGTAGGACACGGCGGTATTTCCGCCCGATTGAGCAGTCCGACTGGGGAAGTACCTCCGCCCTACAGAATACCGCGGCTATAATAACTTCGTGTTGTGTTCCCAGCGGTGAGTAGGGTAGCCAGAGCTCACTGGAGAATTTGTGCTGTCAGTGGGAAGACTAAAGGCTTGTCCTGCTTTGTCTTCTACTGACGGCACAGAAACTCTGTACTTACAGGGTTGGCAGCGCGACTCTGACTCCTCTGGTGTTACAGACGTCCATAGGTCACGGTAACCACTTTCCATCAGGTGGGCCGTGTGCTTGTCTGCTAAGTGGTATAAAAAATTTTTTTTTTAAAAACTGGTCTAACTGCAAAATTTCGATATACTGTCATACCACGTACACTGCTAAAACTCAATTTAATTTTTACCCGACTTCAGCGAAGCTGAACATAGGCTCCCAATGTTGGGAGGCTTTGGCGCTTTCCACGCTGGCCAGTATAAATAAAATAAAATATGCCACGACATTCTACACAATGCTATCTAGACCCATGGTAAGCATAGCTTAACTAGCTTGTGTTATGGGATTTAGAATGCGGATAAACATACTTAGTTAATTTATTTTGTAAATACATACATATTATACATAGAAACACCCAGACCCATGCAAATATACATATTCATGCATACAAATATTTGCACTGAGCGGGAATCGAACCCGCGCCACCTGCATAGCAGTCGAATGCTCTACCACTACGCCAAGGGTTGGTACAGGGTTTTATTTCAAGTTTTCCTTCTCTCGCAGTGATATCGTCTGCGTATTGTTCCATTAGTCGCCTCTTACGACACCCTTCGGATGAGATGGTGTGGTGATACTTGTATTCTTTCTCTGTGACCACACGGATTATATTCAAAACAGTGACACTGATAACTGAATGATTTTTTTAAAGCATTTAGCATGGTAACAAATAAAAACCAATAAGATAGGAAAAAAATTAAATCAGTTTCGGAATTGAACTCATGATCCCTCACAGAAGGAATACTTTGACCACTGAAGGACCGAACCCTGATAGAAGACATCGAGTTGGGCAAAGTATGATGATGCTGATATACTATCTATTCCACAGCTGCCAACAGCCTACAGTCCATTTGGCGCGGCTTATACCGCCGGGGGAGTTCCCCCAACCTCCTACTGGTACAACACCTACCCCCAGCAGCTGGGGGGATTCCTGCAAGGCGTCCAAGGGGTGCAGGGTTATGCCACATACGCTGGACAGTTCGCTGGGTACCAACAACAGTATATGGGGTAAGTTTTCGTTAAAACTTTTCATGTGTGTGTGAGTGAATATATATGTGAAATGAGTTTGTATGTGTCAAATGAGTGTGTGTGTGTGTGTGTGTTTAGAATACTCCAGTATAAAACTGTACTGTTTAATTTACTTCTCGATATTATTTAACAGTCCATATTTTTGCCCTAAATTTTTCCAAAAATAGTTCAACTGGAAAATAAATAAAATGTTTTTATCCAAGCAATAAAGTAGGTAGTATCAACTTAAAAATCATAACCATCCTTTCGCTTCACCGTAGTCGAGTGAAAACTAAAATAGCTTTCACAGAATATCTTATTATTGTATACTTATGAGTTTGTGAATGTGTGTGTATGAGTGTGTGTGTGTTTTAAATACATATTTTTATCTCAACTCTTACGTCATGGTACCTAATGAAAGAGTGTGTGTGTCTGTATTTGTGAGTAATTTTGTGTATATGCGTACGTGTTGTTTTGTGAGTGTATATGCGAGTTTATGTGCAAGTATGAGGATATGTGTGTTTAGTTTCAGAATTCATCTCGCATTGTGTAGGGTAACTTAAAATCACACGTGTTACCTTCGTTAATTCACAGTAAGGACTATTAATGAAAGCGTGTGTGTGTCAGTATTTGTGAGTAATTTTGTGTATATGCGTACGTGTTGTTTTGTGAGTGTATATATGAGTTTATGTGCAAGTATGAGGATGTGTGTGTGAGTATATATGTGTTTAGTTTCAGAATTCATCACTCATCGTGTAGGGTAACTATTAAAATCACACGTGTTCCCTTCTTTAATTCACAGTAAGGACTACGGGTGGAATAACACTGGTTCGTGTTCCAGCATGGGCGGTGTACAGCTCCCGTGGGCTCTAGGGGGCGCTGTGGGGGGCGTAGGCTCGGTTGGGGGGGTAGCGGCCATGTCCCAGCCCCCACAGGTCTTGCATTATCCCGCTGTGCAGCATTTCCAAGTGCAGCCCGTGAGTTTTTGAAATATTATTGTTTAATGGGGATATAGTCTTTAAGAGCGAGGTGAGGTCAAGTTGGCGTGTCCTATATAAAAAAAAAAAAAAGATTTGTGTTTGAAATAGGCTATTTGACAAGGTCGTCCGTTTCTTCCCAATACCGATTAATATCTTAAAACCGATTAATATCTTGCTGGAAAATAATTGCCCTGCAAAATAAAATATTTCATCACCCAACTGTAACTATGACTTTTAAATATTTTTAATTCCCAAAGTAAGGCAAAATACAATTCAATCAAATTCAGTATAAATTTTTAACTATTAGATTGCTCATCACGTTTCAAATTATGAACTATACACATGTAAACGCAACGTGAACCGATGTAAATGCTATATTCTCTTGCATTCCATACATTTGTACTACGCGCAACTGGTGCGTGACGTCACTCGCAAGTATGATTTTGTATGGAGCGTTTTCGGCCGGCTTGAGAAACTGAATTTTCAAAATCAAATATTTTGTAAACTATTTGTCGTAAGAAAATTTCTCTTTAGCAGTTCATTATATTTTACTAAAGTGATAATTTTTCGACTATAAAAAATATAATCAAATGGCCTATTGAATAAATAATATTTTTTTTAAATATAAAAATGGTGACGCTGTCCTCATTATCGATTTATCTAAGGACAGATTGTATAGATAGATCTAGAATACATTCTAGAATACAGGCTTAAGTCATGCAACAAGTTTTTTAATACATTTTGGTCCAAAAATCAAAGAGCATAACAAAAGAAAAAAAATACAGTATGTATTCTGTTAGAACTTAGCATTTTTTATTACAGCGCCATAGTTGTGGGACATGAATTGCCCTTCGTTTTATTTGAACTAGCACAAAAATCTTTCAAAATAAATTTTCAAATTAAAAAAAAATAATTATGAATTGTTGAATACAAAAATATCTTAAACAGTGTGTTTAAATTATTTTTTTAATGACGGCCAATTTTTTTAAATTTTGGTAAGGACGTCGGTCAATTTGCAGATCGGTGAAGATGAGTGGTTAGCCCCGAGCCTCCTGGTGTGAGGCCAGAGGGCGCCCCCGGCGGAGCCACAATGCTGTTGCGTGCACAAAGACTGGATCTGAGTTTGATTTGATTCCATTTCGATTTCCATTTTTTGTTTAGTGATCAAAATTTTTTGATTATTTTCATGTTTTTAAATTGGTGTTGTAACTGTTCAAAAATATGTTTTAAAAATTAAGATTTTTTGTTCACATCCGGAAACTTTTTGGAAGAAAATATGTTTTTTTTTTGTTGTAATTGGTTTTTGAAAAGTACATTTTTATTTAGCATTGAAAGATTAGGTGTTGTCTTGTGTCTAAGTTATAAAACATAAATTAGTGGAAACGAAATATGTTGGATTATAAGTCCATCATAAGTATATTATAATAGCTCGTACTTATTTGTAGACAACTTGAATTTTTTTTTGTAATTTAAAATTAGTTTATTTACTTTTTATTGTATCATTAGTTGACTTACTAATGTATTCCCTATTTTTTACAACTTTTAGTATATTTTATTTTTCAGGCGTTTTAAGTGTTGTAATTTTAACAAAAATATTTCTTCAAGGAATATATTTGATGTTACCAAAAATTTTTTTGAATATTCAAAAATATGCTTCTGTTTAGTTATTTTTTAACTGTTATAGTTTTAAAAAAAAAGTTTGTTGTTAACCCTACTGTAATTGCTTAGTGTGTGTATAAGTTGAAGTTTTTTTGTATATATTTTGCTATAATAATATAAATAGTAAGTACGTATAATATAATTAAGTAATCTCAAACAATTAATTCTTGTTGTGGACGTGTATCTTATTTTTAATAATACCAAAGAATTCCAAAAAATACTAGTCAATTATTGACATTTTATTTTAAAAACGACTTGTTTAATTTTATTGTAATTTCCTTAATATGTTATTGTGGTTGTTTTGATATGTTAAAAAACCTATATGATTCCATATGCGGTTGAAAAATGGCTTAGCACACCCACGTTGGGACGAAATGCAAATATTATGATAAAAATGTGAGTCAAAAATATTGAAAATTATTCTATCGCTGCTTATGATTGCATGGTAAATGCGTAATGATAAAACAGAATACTTTTAGAAAATATATAGAAATTAAATATAAGATTATATAAGTTAGTGTTAAGGATATATCACCACGCGGGCCAAAACGGGGTTGAAAATAAAAAATGTTTTTTTTTACGGTTGAACCATCTGCAAAAAGAAGTTGTAAAAATAAGGAAAAAAATATTGAGTAAAAAATTAGATTTTTGGAGATATGTTTAGTAGTAAAATAGATTGAACACCGGAGTGAGAAGAATTTTATAAAAAAAAAAACTTTTATATACGCCGAAACGCTAGGAGAGGTAGTAGTATGAATAGGGCAAACATTTTTGAGCTGGTTAGAGGAAAGTCGGATTTATGACTTCAAAGTCCTCGGATTCAAAGTCCGAAAAAATTAAAACGGATATGACGAGTCTTCAAATGACTCAATAAGTAGGATCGACTTGTATCCACGAGTTGAGCTTATATGAGTTGAAAGTCTTCGACTTCGAGACTTCGACTCTAAAGTTAAGTCGACTTTTATCAAAGTCGCAGGTTTGAGAAGTTGTACAAATGGGGAAAACGTCTTTAGACGATTTGTGAGTCGGTAATTTACTATATTCATGACATCGAGAAATCAGTTTTTTTCTCTTATGCGCACACTACCGGCATTTCGATAAGTAGGGAAAGTATACAGGTCGAAACATTCGACTTTTGTGTAGAATCGAAGTCGACTTTCAAAGTCGCCTTTCTCTGGTTTTAGTCACATACTTTATTTTTCTTTCTGGGAAGCCATTGCCAAATTCTGAATCCGTAAATTAAAGAAAAATACTGTTAAATAAAAAGGTTGTGTCTAGATAAAGATACACTAACTGATCCGAAATTGTAGAGAAAAAGTTAGATTTATTTATTAATATTAACTTCTAAGTGAAAAAAAAAATATTTATTGACTAGAAAGTAAGTGTAATACCCGTTTACTGTAGTTAGAGGAAATTATAACGGAAAAAAAAGTTCTTTTCTCTCAAAAAAAAGATTTGGAAAACGCGTGCATAGCGCGATTCTGGCTACCTTTTATTTCTTGTTTTAAAAAACCTTTTTTGTTTTTTACTAAGAGAGTTTTTTCTCTTTTTCTTTTAATATTTCCCTCTAACGAGGCTAGTATTTATATAAAATGCTGTAGTTATGTCTAAAGTCTTTTTTGAAGCATTTTGATCGACGATACGCTAGTATCGTACGATTTGAACTTTGTATAAAAATCATATTTTATACAATAATTATTATATTAACTATATTGTACGTGTTTATACGTTTTTGTTACTTCTTATTGTATAAATAATACATTGTATATTTGATGAAAAGCTTGTCTCAAACTATCATTAAAAGAAAGCGTTTTAAACTATACAAAGAGTAGGTTTATTCCGAGGTAGAGGGAAAATAGAAGTCAGATTGAATCTGATGACGATGTCCTTTTGAAACTAACGAAGAAGTCAATTTGAATTTCAAAGTTCAAGTTACTATGCTAGCAAGTATCTCTAACGATTCCCTTTAATGTCTATCAAGAATATTTTCAGTAATATTTAACCCCGAATCGAAGTCACAGTTAAATTATACTAGGTAGAGTAAAATTCAGCTAAGACTAACAAAATATAGCACTTGATATGATTGAATTTATGCAAAATACTAATGTAAATATAAAAAGAGAGAGGCGATCAAATAAATGTGTGTGAAAGAGACGAAATATTGAAAGGAGTAACAAAAAATGTACAAACGTTTAGTTTTCACTGTTAGTCTTTTCAGTTCTGAAGTTAGCTGTGTTTATTTTCTCTTCAGCGTGTAGTAAAATATTTGGCAGACATATCGCTAGACACTTATAAACTAAGATATTAATATATAACTATATACTAAAAAACTATTCTACATAATATATATATATATATATCTATGTATACATGTAATAGTTTATTTTATAGATTAAAGACTTTTCACACTTATTCTTCAACTGTCTTACTATATTTTCCAAATATATATTATATATTAAGTATTATCATCACTGTGTATAGCAGAAAGTGGTTGATATATTTATAAAATCACTATATATAGTGGCGTTCATTGTGCCCGAATGTATTGTTTCAATATATCTTATGAAACTCAGATATACAGGGTGAATTTTTCAAGTAGACGTAGATAACTAAGTCGGAAACTATGAGAAATATTAATAGTACTCAAAGGAATCTCAGGAGGTAAATAGGGAAATAAAACTGCATCATTGGATCTCGAAAAATCTTAATGGCTTGTCGAGAATCGAACCTTTCGATTGATGAAAAACACACCCTATTTTTTAACGTAAAAGAATAAATTGTGGCTGTAAAATCATACTTACGAATCAGAAAAATTCATCCCGTATACTAAAACTTACGTAGAAATAAAACATGTCCAACAGTGACGGTTTTTTTTTTAAATCTACGAATATGAAACGAAAATAACTAATAATGTTAGTATAGATATAACAAATATCAAAATTAACCGCCGTAGTTGAGGAACCCATATTTAATCAAACCAAAATGTAAGTAAAGTAGGTACCTTTAGTGCTAAGTTGTCAAGAAATATTTAAAAACGACATTATATTAGTTAAATAAAAAATAGAGACATCATAACATAGCCCCTTTAAAAAAAATTTTTTTTTGGAATAGTAGTTGATTTTTTTTTGTCTTTTTTTGTCAAATATTGCAATCAAAAAAAGAGTTATAAGAATGTGAATTTAAATAAGTGTGAAAATTCTTTACAGAAGAATCGTTATGTCAATTGCAGGCATTCAGTCAATAATGGAGTTGATGTGTTCTGGTTATACAAAATTATTGTACTTTTAGTACAAAAATATATACTTAAATAATTTTCTGTTTGGGCTTTATGAAAATTGTATATCTACTCGAAAAAGCTATCCATTTAAAACAGGTATTAATTATTTTATATAATATTATTAACAGGACTTAGCTAATGGGTACACATACTTTTGATTTGCCTTACGTTACGTTTCGATCAGGTCACTGCCGGCCATGGTTACAAACTTACGTGGACAGCCTGTGACCACGGCCCATATAACCTGGTCAAAACGTCAGGCAAACGTTTTGATCAGGTATGTATGTTGTACTAGCAAAGGTATGTATGATACCATGATCACGTTAAGTTCCGTTAACGATATGTTATATTACGGAACGCGATAGTTTAAAAGATATTAGGTATTTATTTTTCTTAAATCACAAAGGTAAAATAGAGAATTTTTAAAATAAGAAATACATACATAAATATAGTCAAGACTGTTATCCCAAATTTAGTCAACGGTAAAAGATTTATTAAGTCCCACTAATTAGAAGGCTAACCTGTTTGTTTTCTTGTCTGCCGCTGATGCTGAGTATAAACTGTATAAATATACAGTCACATTCATGAAACACACGAGAAAAGATGGGCAAAAGCATTAAAAAAATAAGTAACATCTTAATACTGTAACAAATATTGTAATGTCACCATTTCGTCCCAGTAGCGGTTGAGACCCTTAGAAGCTGGGGCAAAGAGGCCAAAAGCCAGTAACTACTCTCGTTCTGGATCGTTCCTGGTGCAGAGGCTGGTCATCACAATCCAGCGCGGAAACGTGGCAAGTGTGATGGGCGCCTTTTTCCCCGGAAGCGATCAGGGGTGGGTTATTCGATTAGTCTTGACATCATATTATTTATTTAGTATCATGGTGACATTGTGTAATTTGTAATTGACATTTATAGTAAGTAAAATTAAAAATAAACCATGTTCTATAATGTATGATTTGAGATTGACACAGTTCATGTTTATTATTTTTGCTGAGCAACCGATATTTCTGCGATGTTACAAGCGCCATGAACACGGTTTACTGACGACTGCCGAGCTAGTTGTTATTGGGCAGACCATATCAGTCTACCCTCTTCCTTGAAACAGCGCCGAAATATCGGTGGCTCAACAAAAATAATCAACATGGTAAATACCCCAGCGAGTTTTACATGAGTAATATTCTGAAATATTTATAAACTATATAATATTTTGTATAACCAAAACCATCGACAGGGGTACGACCTCGGATATCACAAATATAAATTTAGCTAGTCAAATTTAGGTAATAGCTACGTTATATGTAATCTAGTAAATCATGTATGCCTAAGTGCTTATAGTCGTAATGATATTTAACCATATATAATGATTGCCGGTCCGACAGGCCGTTGCCTTTTCTGATACTACTTCCTTCTAATATTATAATCATACATGATAGCTACAGTAAGGCTTCGCTCGAAATAAGTACTTAGATAGGTGAATGCAAAATATATAATGAATACACAAAAAAAATAAAATTAGATAGGGTATTAAAATTAATTTTTAATTTATATTTTAAAATGTTTTGTTATATTATTTTAGTTATTCCTTGTATATGTAAGTTCCAAAACACCAAATATTATAATCCTTATATTATATAATGTAGATTGGCTATTTATATATGTAACATAGTATTTCAAAAACTTTGTCTAACTAGGATGCCTTATTGATCATTTCTTTTATCACAATTACTTAAAAATGGTGAATTTATTTTTATTTACGGTAAACAAACAAAGTAACCGGTTGTTATACATTTTTAAAAAGGCTTTCAAAAAAAAGCCGTACGAAAATTGTATAATGTACATATATATCAATAATACTATGAGCAATTATGACAGTAAAATAATTTTTCATATAATTATTGAAATGGACATTTTAAAATATAAATAATAATATAAATTGATGCAATATTTTATATTGTTATCCAATAAATATATCCACCATTTTTAACAAGGCGAGTGCCAAAAACATGTATTTTCTACATTTTATTTTTGTTTATTTCTGTTTTCGCGTTGATATCCGTCTATTCCAATTAAATTATAACACCAAGTTTTCAGACTAAATGTAATCCTATAAGATCTCTAAAAATTAAGATTTTTTACAGTTTTCTTGAATATACGTTTCATTTTTGTATGACAAATATATTGGGGTGTAAAAATCATAAAATTTTATAATTGCACATCATTGGCGAAACATCGCTCGCTTATTGGTTAAGGAGTCGGATCGAAAGGTCACGGGTTCGATCCTGGTCATTACTCTGACACGACGTAAAACCTACTCCTAACACAAGAAATTTAGCTTAGCTGGAGGGGTTAGAGGGAATATAAGTCATTTTGGTTCTAATATTTTTTATATAAAAAAATTACTTAATAAAAATATTGCACACATTTCAAGGGCTTGGTGTTAAAATAATTAATGGGTCCTTGCAAATACTTGCCCGTTAGTAAAAGAGTCCAGTCTATTTAACGAAACATGATATAAAATAAAGTTATTTATATGGATTTTATTAATGTGAACGATTATGAGTTTATAAAGTAATTTATATAAAATGTTATATGACAATGTTAATTAGGTAATATAAACATGTTATATAACATTTGCTATATAACATACATCAACATGACTCTGGACTCGCCAAAAAATGTCGTTGCTACCTCAATATAAATATATTTGTATACAAATTATGAATGATAACCAAAACTGTAAAAAATACGTAGCATAGACGTGGGTAAGTGTAACTCAATGTTTTTCTGTTTTTACGTCCTGTGTCATGCGTTCAAATGATTGCAAGCATTAAAAAATGGCTGCCACACATACACACATGAAGACCTTGTAACCGCAGAACTTTACCGGCAATATATTATTATACAGTCTGACAATATGGCGATTTAAAACAGTTCACTGTGGTGTCAGTAGCTAGTGGTTAAGGAACTTAAGATCGAGAATCGACTGGAGGTCAAATCCAGTCGATTACTTACCTTCAGGGGTTAATAAGAGTAAAGGTAATTTCAGTAAAAACAAACCCAACATTGAAAAAACTTAGAAAAGAGACTTCTTGCGAACCGTTAGACACATTGTCGATATTAGGATCTATTAACTTTCTTCCTAAATTTTTAATGACAAATCCGAATCCCGATTCAATTTAAAACGTACGAATGCAATCTTAAAAAGATACTGCCATATTTCAAGTCCAATATAACGTAGCTAAAACGTTAACAAAAAAAACTAATTGTAATTTTTTGTTAACGTTTTTTTTTTACATTTTTGCATCGTTTCAACGCATGGAAGTAGTGCATTTTGTTTTAATTTGTTAGAAAGAGCTAGATTTTTGATGTTTTTTAGTCATATGTCCCAAAGATGGCTCGTAACCTGTGTTCGTGCACAATGGAGCAACGGAAGTAAAAATAAATACATATTTTTTGAAATGTATAAAAAACTATCAACTGTCGTTCTTGTGATTTTTGTTTTGGTTTCGAACCAGCGAAAGAAAATAAGCTAAGAAGAGGTAGATGTAGGAAACTGTAGAATGACTTCCCTACTGTGGTTTTCTTAAGTGACTACAATTTGGGGTCTTCAGGAAGGGTATTAGAAGGTTCCTACAGGGTTGACCGCGCAAGTGTGACGCACCTAGTGTTGTATAGTCCATAGGCCACGGTAACCACTTTCTATCATGTGGGCCGTATGCTTGTCAGCCCCCTAAGTGGCATAATAAAAATCAAAATGCATGTAATGCATGAAATTTCATCAAAGATTGGACCTTAGTTGAAAGAAAGGACTCGGGAAAAAAGAATTGAAAATGCATTGAGTCTTATAAAAGCATGTTATGTACAAAATAAAGAAAGTCGAGAAAGCCTACCTCTCTAGTTTAAATAAAGAATTGTAATTAAGATCGAGTCCCACGTTGGGCGCCAAATTATAGTTTGGGTTGCTGGCTAAACGGAAGTTATATGTGAAATACTTATAACCTTCAATCAACAACGCGTTACAGCAATAAATATAAACTATAATACTTCACCTACTGATAGAAACAGGTATTATGGTAGATTTTAAAATTTATATGAAATTTATATTATTAATTTTAAAAAGGCTTTTGATTTAAAAATCAGGCTAAAATCGCGGTTGCATTTGAAATATTTAACTTTAGAGACCTCTTCATATGAATTGTGATATCTTAGCTCCCTTTCAACTCTGACAGAAAAGTCTGAATCATAGCCTCATCCGTCAATCAGCGTTGGTAATTAATGGTTAAGGAGTTGGACTTACGATCGAAAGGTCCCAGTTTCGAATTCTGGCCATTACACTACTGACGTGCACCCACTCCTAACACAAGCCATTTAGCTTAGCTGGAGGATTTAAAAGGAATAGTAGTAATTTCGATTGCTAATGTTTGGATTTTAGAATTTGGGCCACCCCATCTCTTCCTATGCGTTGTCGCACAAGGCGACTAAGGGATAGAGCTGTTTAACATCTGACAGATATACAGCTCAGATTCAGGCACACATACAAGCCTCGAGTCAACAATAGTGCCCGGAAGACGGCAATATGCTCTCTCCCTTGATAGGTGATGTGAGTATTAATTCACCTCTGCTTGATTATATGTATGATTTACCAGCTTGCTACTTGCAGACTGAGGCCCCAAAGATCTTGGAGGTGCACCCTCATTCTGGATTACTAAAGATCCAACCGTTTTCACCACACAACTCAAACTATAATATCTAGTAATATAAATCTGTGTTGTACGTAGCTGTGTTAGTTATATGGTATTCACTGTGCATTTATAACAACAATTTTGCTGGTTCGAACCAATTTTAAGTAGAATTTGGTGTATCTGTACTCGTGATTGATGTGTAGTGATTTATTTCTAAATTCAGGTGTGCTACTATCATCTCTAGCAGTATTATTGCAATCTTACTTTGTAATTTTCATAGTGTGTATCAGACTGTCAGCGTCCATCAGGATACTAGTGTTATATATTCAGAGCCAACAGTATCTCTTAAGGTACGACTACAGCTTATGTTTTTCGCAATATTTTAACTAAAAACACGCCACCAAACAAATAGTGTTACACTTCTCTAAGGTTTTTCACAAAATTTTCTATGTTTGACACTTTAGAGCACTTTGGAGAATATATTCTTTCTCTGTTCTAAACATCATAAAAAGTTGTTATTAACAGAGATGTAAATCTTTACATGTTTAGTGTTGTTAAAAACATGAACTCTGGACAAGGCTTTGCTGTAGTGGATAATTATTATATTTGTGTATTTTTTTAGATTTTACACTCGTCTTACAAGATACCTACAGTACACAAATATCGACAGACAGCAACGATTCGAATCTGATTCACGCTATGCAAGTAAAGTAAGATTGTAATAATTTTACTTATAAGATTTGGAGGTATGGCCCCTGTTAGCAATATCTTATAATACTAAACATTTTTTGTGGTAAAAATCGGAAGTTATTAGTAATAGTTGATGTGTACTACATAATAGACGTGTTTAGGGTCGTTCAATGGGTTTTAAAGTGTATCTATAAACTTGTAATGAAACATAATGACTAAAGAAAATATGAAAAATAATAAAGAGTGATGTGCTGCTAAAAGCGATGATAAAATCAAGCAATGTCGAGCGAATACGAAGGTACACTTACAGAGCGATAACCAAGTCCCAAAATCATAACTATTCTTTGATTTTGCCGTAGTCGGATAAAATATGCCGCCATTCTAATGTTGCACGCGATTTCGCATTTTTCTAATGAAAGCTTTTTACTGGGAAAAATTTATCTTTGATACACTTTGATTCTGCGCTAGTATGAATTGACCCTAACGCGTACTATAAACGTATTTTTTTTCTGTGCAGTAAATGTTTTTGAGTTTTTATGTGTAAAATAAATCTATTTAATTTAATACTATAATGGTTAGTGACTCAAGTCATATAATGACGTAGAAATATTAAATGTGGGACTACGATTTTTACCAGCAAATAAATAAAAAAAATAACTAAATAAATCACAGCAATAATACGCAATAGGTGTTGAAAGTAGATTTTTTATTTGACGTACCGCTAGTAACAACTTCTTAAAAAAAATTTTTCTTCAAACTAGGTTCCAAAAAATATTCATAAATTTAAAAAAAACATTTAGAACTTTCTTTTCACTTTACCCCCTTATTTCTACCGTCCATGGGTGTTGTTGTAGAAATAGTATTCCTTTTCGGAGCTCAAAAATTTCTTTTTTGTTTTCATCAAAAATTCCTGACGCACATTTTTAAACTTGGGTAGTGAAAAAATTGAGCTTTTTTTTTAGTTTTTTCTAAAAAGAATGTGATGTTTCGAACTTAAAATGACCAGAACGAGTTAGTGATTTTAATCTTCCTTACTTCATCTTTACCATATTTATATCAATTGTGATAAGGACTATATATAACCATACTGTATAAGACACTTTGTGTAATTTTTTGGTCAAAAGCCGTTACAAAAGAAAAAAAGATACCAAATAACCAACAAAAAAAAAGACACCGTCACAAAAGAAAACATTACAGTACACAAATTTTGTCTACAAAAATATTGTAATGTAATGTAACGCCAAATAAACAGTCAATAAAAATATAGGACCCAAATAAATTGCTTTTGACCCAAAAAATTGTGTCTGATAAGTTAAGTTATTTTTTATACCCCCTGATATTGTTTATAATAATTTCGCGTATATGTAACATTAGATGAGAATATTTAGAAATAATTTAGATGGTAAGTATACTTAGGTAAATGCTTGTTACGTTTCAAAACTAAAACAATTAAGTTTTCTATCTTTTTGTTGATCTATTGACGTTGTTTGCGTAATCTGTGGAAATGTCTTTGTTTGATGTGACACTAATGATAGAGTCTTTTTTTGATGTAACATAAATTATAAAAAGTCTTTTTTGATGTGACAACAATGATATTCAATAGTCTTTTTGAACCGTGAAAAAAATACCTTCCCCACGATAAGCGCACTATGTCGCCATTCAACCAAAACGTACAACGCCATCTATTGAGAATATTAATAATTAATTGCTATATTTTACAACACTAACTTTTAAACTATCTTCCATAATATTCATTAATATTTCCATTGGTTCAGTCATGACATAGGTATACATACTTTTGATTTGCCTGACGTTTCTACCAGGTTTCACCGGCCGTTGTCACAGGCTGACTGGTTCAGCGGTGCCCACTGTTGACGAGTTCGTGAAGTGGAAGATCCTTCATCTACCCACACATTCTCGATATTATAGATATTTTCTTTGAAACAAACTAACTTTTTTCAACAGCAACTGTAACATGATTCAATATTTTTTTAAATAAACAACATTCTTGACATCAATAATAATACAATTCGACCGAATGATATCCATTTCCAACAAATGTGTCACAGCCTGTCAGATTCAATTTGACAGATGTCACTTTAAATTTGACGGCTGTCAGTCTGACAGCTGTCAGCCTGACAGGTAACGTTACCGAAAGGGGCATTTCCACAGGCTACGAAAGAGATCTGTTGGTTCTTTCATTGTGTATGTATAGTACCGAGTTGATATGTTATTATATAAAATTAAAGAAGTAAGACGATTATACTGTGTACCTATCTGTAGACATAACGTGACCTACATATGACTTAGAATAACTATTATATGATGCGAAATATATTAAATAATAATAATTTGTGTGTTTTATTTATTGACCTATGCTAACCCCTAAACTAAGACAGATAGGATGGATGAAAGGGTGCAGAGTACCCGCGATTGAAGGTGGAAGACAAACTCTTTAGTAGGGCAACACTGGTCTGACTTTTTTACACCACTGGTGGCAGGACAAGCACGCAGCCTAATGGGAAGTGGTTACCGTGGCCTATGGACCTGTGCAACACCAGGGGCATTACACTCATACTGCAGACCTTGAAGAAACATTCTTAAAGTGACTTCAGTGAGTACTCATTCTTCAGTGACTAACCTATACCGTTATCTGACTCTGGTGATGATGTGGTCACCGGCTTAGTGGGTCTAACCAAGTGGGTAGACCCACACTGGTCTTTGGAAAGCCCTCGTTAACTGAAATGATGACACGTAAAAAAGAAGCGTGTAAAAGCCTGAACTGACTCAATTTTTATCCTATCTTAATAAAATAAAGTAAATTTTGTCATGAAATGTTTGCACAAAATGGTAGATGGTAGTAATGTCGTGCAAATGGTAGATTAACAAAAAAAAATGTTTCCCCTAAAATAATACCTTTTTTAATAAAAGCATTATAATGTTCTATTTTTGTTTTTTAACGTGACACAGCTGGATCAATTTTGACCAGACTCACTGATAGATAGCAAGACTCACTTTTTTTGACAAAAAACCCCGGGAGATTTTGACCGCTCACCGGTCCAAAATAAAACACACCAATTAAATAAAACTCTATATTAATATAATATAATAATAATTGTGTGTATCGGGTACATCATAATCCTTGCACACTCCCGTTGTATCTCTTCTCTCTTTTGCTAACTCCATATCTCTCTCCCTCTCTGCTCTACGGCTTCAGACGCTTGTAGTTCGCGAGGTGACTGTTGAGATGCTGGGCGAGTTGGTCCGCTCGCGCGAATGACGCCTGGAATTGTAGAACAAAATGTATAGTATGACGCACATATGCGTCACAAACAAACTATCGAAAAACTCGTTGGTTACATTTATACGTAAATTGAATGATAGTGTGCTGTACAAAATGCTGTCGTAATCGTATCATAAACGTATCAAAAGAATGGAGTATTGTGATTGGTTGTGATTGATTACTCTTGCCACGTTTTGTGATTTATGTCAAGTATGTCACGTATATGTCACAGTAAACTGTCAGGATTGGCAGTGAGGCGAATATCTATGGTCAGGAAACAAAAAAAAACATTATTTTTAAGCATTGTTGTATTCCGCTGTGTGTTACCTCTAAAAATGTGCGCTGTGTTTTCTAAATAAAACATATTTTCTTTCTTTCTTTTCTATTGGCAGGCTTGACACACATACATACAGGTTCACAGGCAGCGAATATCTAATTCTTTCAGTACAGGGTTTTATTTCGAGTTTTCCTTCTCTCGCAGTGATATGGTTTGCGTATGTTTCCATCTGAGGTATTGACCATAAATTTAAAAAAACAAAGTCACATGTTAAATACATTCTATAACCCTTTTTTTATTTTTACGTGCGTAAAATCCCCACGGATACCTCCCCACCGGAGCCGGTGGAAGAGGTTATGTCGGACTCGAACCGACTAAAACGCACGCGGCCTGTGGGTTGTTTTGGTTGACGAAGGTGAGGTTAACAGGCATATCCCTCGCACCCCGGCCGACCCAGGGCCATCTCTCACGATCTGGCCCTCTCCTCGGATGTGTGGGGACTACAGAGTCCCCAACTCATCCCCGGAAAACGGGGAGGCACGCCGCGGCACATTCTATAACGCTGGTGTCGTCTCTATATTCGAACGTTTGTGACTATATCACATTAAAATAACAAAACAAACAAGCAGTCTCTCACCTTACACACCACACAGCGGTACAGCTGCTTGGCGTGGTTGTGCATGTGCCTCGTGAGCGAGTGCGCGTGACCGAAGCGCTTGCCGCACTGCGAGCACGCGTACGGCAGGCGGGCGGCGCCCGAAGCCCCCGGCGTGGGCGACGCGCCGTGGGCGCACGCCGCGTGGCGCCGGAGCTGCTCGTAGCGCGGGAACGTGGCGCCGCACGTGCGACAGCGCCCTGGGGAATTAACCAATTAGGTGAAAATAATGTCGCTGTCAACAGATTTGTGGGGAAGAACAGTGACGCACATATGCGTCAAACTTTGTTGGCAGACAAGCACACGGCCCACCTGATGGAAAGTGGTTACCGTGACCTATTGACGTTTGTAACACCAGAGGAGTCACAGTCGCGCTGCCAACACTGTAAGTACAGAGTTTCTGTGCCGTCAGTAGAAGACAAAGCTACCCTACTCACCGCTGGGAACACAACACAAAGTATTCTGTAGGTGTAGGTGAAAATAATGTCGCTGTTAACAGATTTGTGGGGAAGTACAGTGACGCATATATGCGTCAAACTTTGTCAGTATGATGACGCATTTGTACGGTATATGTGTGACACGTCATAACTATCTAAATGACATGGGGTTATCTCAGTGGATTTGGACACGAAAAAAAAGGAGAGAAAATAATTACACACACATTTACATTTCACTAACTATGCTTTTCGATCGAAAGTTATAAACCCAAGCCTTCGACATCAAGCACTGTGTCATGGGCTCTATGTTAAATGTCGGGTGGAGAATGGAAATACATAACATCCTTATTAACAGGCTTAAAATTAGCGGCATATACATTCGTCAAGAAATTCACAACTATACCGTTGACGCACATATGCGTCACAACAGATATGTCAAAAACATGTTAAATTCATTGTAATGTCCATGTGTATATTATTTTCAAAATTATGATTTAAGAAATCCAAAGTAAGATCTAGACAGATAGAAAAGCGTTTATACGTACTTTTACAGAGTAGAATTTGGACCACCCCATCTCTTCCCATGCGGCATCGTACAAGACGACGAAGGGATAGGGCTGTTTACCATCAAACATATATTATAGCCCACATTCAGCCTCAGATGCATAGCTTGAGTCCACAATAGTCCCCGGAAGATCCGCAATTACGTGGGATCGAATTTAATGATTGGTGAAATGTGGGTGTTAATTCACCTCCGCCTAAACCTCCGGGGATAAAGGTGTGTATGTATGTATGTATGTATACAATATAATACTAAGGTAACAAACCGGCTCTCTCGTCGGGCGTGTGCGTGGTATCGTGCGCGGCGAGCTCCGCGTCATCCTCGAAGCACTTGCGGCACACCTCGCACCGGACTGTCATGGCGCCGCGGTGAACAGCCGCCCTGGGGACAGACGACGCATTGAATACATCAAATGGTGATAATTCTGATGAGCTCCACCCTGACCCTCCACTTTACTACACTGTACAACACGTGCAGGTCTTAGATGTCACCCGCACACGGTGCAGAATATCCGATCAAGAACCAAGCGCTTCAGAGGAAAGAGTCTTCCTCTGTCGTACCATTAAGGCCTGGAATTAATTACCAGCTCACGTGTTTCCTTCTTTCTACAGTCCCGCGTCCTTTAAGCGGGGCGTGAAAAACCATACGATGAGGCCGTCAAGCTGAGTGTCACCACTGTCACATAAAGAAAGAAAGAAAGAAAGAAAAATATTTTCTTCAAGCGCCACACAGCGGGCACCCCACCAAATACAAACAGGTAGGCCAATACAACAATTAGCTGGTACATTAAATCAAAACAGTAGGCACATTACAATTAAACTACGGGTGCAACACTCCACACTATGCGAACCCAAATAGGGCCCCATCTCAGTATTGAATGCTGCGCACACCCTTCGTTGTGTATGCACAGCGCTGGTTTTCAGATGGGGCCACTAGGCAGCGCTGACGCCACGCACCATCCCACAGATACAATACATTTACATCCACGCAGGTATTATTCTATTATTATATATAGTATATATTCGCTTCCAAAAACAAAACTCCCACGAACGTTACGAGCGTAAAGGACCTACTACTGCGGTATTCCGTAGGGCGGAGGTACTTCGGACTGCTCAATTGGGCGGAAATACCGCCGTGTTTAGCCAAATCCGCAGTTGCTTGAGGAGGTAGGCTCCTCAAGCAACTGCCGATTTGGCTGAACTTCGATGTTTTTCCTGATGCGACTGCCATTTTAACCTCCACAACCCAAAGCCGTTTCACTAATTCATTCTTTTTATTCTTATTATTATGGTGACATTTAAAATTTTGTTATAATATAACTGGCTAGAGTCCTAATAAAATAGCCTTTATTGCTGTTCCTTTTGCTTATTAACATATAAAAACATGCTTAGTTTCTAATTTTTAACTTGGTTTGCGTACAGACGTCTTAAATGGCGTTGGACATGACATATGCTACGAGAAAGTAAGGAAAAATAGACTAAAATAGTAACCGAATGGTACCCAAGGAATAGCAAAAGAAATAGTGGCAGGCAAAGCAAAAGATGGGAAGATGACATCAAAAAAATAGTTGGTCCGCTGCGGACCCGCCTAGCAAGAGACAGGATTACATGGAAATCTTTAGAGGAAGCATTTGTCGACAGACAATCTGTTTCACATAAACCGGTTGCCGAGAATATAAGGCTGGAGTCCTAACGACAGCGTAATTAGTTATGACTGTGTTGCAACCCGCAATATTATTATTTCAGCGCCACACGGCAGAATTTGCTGTACTTTTAAATATTATAAAACCTGTTACTATGACCATTTTCTGTTAAATAAAGTTTTGATTTGATCTGATTCGATCCGATCCAATCCGATCCGATGCGATCCGTTCCGATCCGATCCGATCCGATATGATTTGATTTAATAGTTTAAGTACGTATATCGTGCACCATGAGGTGTGGTGTGTTCTGTATACTAACTTGTGGTCCCGGAGCTTCTCCCGGCGGTTGAAGGTCTCGCTGCAGCAGTCGCACTCGTAGCGGTCGGAGGAGCGCGCGCGAGAGCGCGAGGCGCCCCCGCCGCGGTTCTGGTGCACGCGCCGGTGGATCCTGGCGACGGGGGGTTGCGGGTTATCACACAGGGTGATGGTAATAGGGGATACTAGTGACGATTTTATTCATTTCTTAAAGATACGCTAACAGATTACTGCCATTGAGTGACTAAGTATATGAAGACAGATGCCGATAAAATTGCCATTTTTTTTTTATGAAATTAGAGGAAACCCAATTTTCAGTACTAACATTTTTGTATTTTTTTTTTAGGAATGACAAAAATAACTAAATGACTGTGTATGAATAAGACAACATTAAGTTAACACTTTTATTAGATTATTGTAAAGAGACAGCTGTAAAAAAAGTTATACGAAATTTATCATCAAAATGGACAGCATTTAGGAAGTACTGTTTTTGAAGATTCACACATGGCAATTTCACACGTCCATAGGCCACGGTAACCACTTTCCATCAGGTGGGCCGTGCGCTTGTCTGCCACCTAAGTGGTATAAAAAAAAAGATCACATCTATTGGTGTACAATAAAGAATTATCTATCTATCTATCTAATAGTAGAAGATAAAAAGCGACTGACTTGAGCGTGACCCTCGTGGAGTACCACTTGCTACAGATGTGGCACTGGAAGCTCTTGTCGGCGGACTCGTTGTCCGACTCGCTTATCTCGTCGTGGGAGTTGTGAGAGTTGGCCGACGGGTCGGCCGCGCGCTCGGGGTCCGACGACGAGTCTGAAGCGGCGCCAGAGTACGACCAAGCGCCGAACGACCTGCGCACGAGATTAGTGAGTAGATAGATTGGGTGATTGGATGGGTGGTTGGTAAGTTGGATTGGTTGGTTTAATTGTAGGTTAGTTGAATGGTTGTTTGGTTGGGTGGTTGGTGGGTGGTTAAATTGTTGATTGGTTAGGTGGATTGGTTCGTTGAATTGTTCGTTAGTTGAATGGTTGTACGTTGGATGATTGGTTGGTTGAACAGTTGGTTGGGTGGTTGGTGGGTGGTTAAATTGTTGGTTGGTTAGGTGGATTGGTTGGTTGAATGGTTGGTTGGTTGTTGGTTGGGTTGTTGGTTGAATAGTTTGTTGAACGGGTGTTTGGATAGTTCGTTGAGAGGTTATTTGAATGTTTGGTTGGATGGTTGGTTGTTGGATAATTGGTTGAATGTTTGGTTGAATGGTTGGTTGAATGGTTGGTTGAATGCTTGGTTGAATTTATGGTTGGGTGCTTGGTTAAATTATTAGTTGGATGGTTGGTTAAACAGGTGGATTGGTTGGTTGCATGGTTGGTTGAATAGTTTGGTTGTTCGTTCGATGGTTGTTTGAATGATTGTTTGCTTATATAGTAGGATAGATGGTTGGATTATCATTTTTATTTTTAGTGAAAAAATATTGGCCCCTTACCTGTCCCCGTCACTGTGCGAATATCTTATCGTGTTGTCTTTAGGTTATTAGGTGGTTGGATATTTGGTTGGATGATTGGATAGGAAGTTTAAGCGGTTGCGCGGTTCAATGATTGATTGGGTTGATACACATGTGTGTGGGTGGTTGGATAGCGTTCTTTCCCCATGACACTACCAAATGAGACCCCCAGTGGTGTCATAGGGTACCACCAATTTCCCATGACACCTCAAGTAGTGTAAGGAGGAATCATCTTAATTAAGGGGATTAAAATGATTCCTCCTGACACCACTTGAGGTGTCATGGGGAATAGGTGATAGGGATCGATAGGTGACCACTGGGAGTATCATTTGGTGGTGTCATGGGGATAAAACGTTGGATAGTTGGTTGGAAGATTGGTTGGATGGTTGATTGAATGGTTGGTTGAAAGGTTGGTTGGGTGGTTGGATGCAAGATCATTTTTATTTTAAATATAGAAATTCTTGACCCTCACCTGTCCCCATCGTCATGCGAAGTGTTATTCTCGACGGGAACCACCTGCTCATTTTCAGTCTTTAGTTTAGGAGTGTCATCTCCTGATTCGGACTCCGTGTCCGAACTGTCCGACGACGAGGAGCTACCTGAGGAAGAGCTTCCTGAGGATGATGATGAGCTACCTGTTGGCAAATGGGAGTAATCAATTAATAACATAACATAAACTCACACCTATATCCCCGAAGGTTCCAATGTAATAGGTGGCGAGCCTATTGCCATTAACCGGGCACTTATAAACCTGCGATAAATACACACATAACTTCGAAAAGCATCGAAAACTCATTGGTGTGTGCCATGGTAAAACCTGGGATCGAACCCGAGACCTCGTCTCAGCAGTGCATTACCCATACCACTAGGCTACCGCTAGTATATTCTAATATTCTACAACCTTCTACACAAGGCTATCTAGACCATGGTAAGCATAGTTTAACTAGCTTGTGTTATGGAATCTAGAATACGGATAAACATACTTAAATACTCTTTTTTTTTGTAAATACATATGTACATCTTATATATAAAATTCTCGTGGCACAATGTTCGTTCCCGTACTCCTCTGAAACGGCTTGACCGATTCTCATGAAATTTTGTGAGCATATTGAGTAGGTCTGAGAATCGGCCAACATCTATTTTTCATCCCCCTAAATGTTAAGGGTAGTCCACCCTAATTTTTTTTAACATGGCAGAACAACGTTTGCGGGGACAGCTAGTATTATACATAGAAACACCCAGACCAATGCAAATACCCATATTCAAGCATACAAATATTTGCACTGAGCGGGGATCGAACCCGCGCCTCCTGCGTAGCAGTCGCGTTCACTACCGCCACGCCACTGGGAGGGGAACAAGTGAGCTTCGCCCATATGGCGACAAGTGGGTAGTGTTAAGAGTTACTCACCCGATCCAGAGCTACTGCTATCGGAATCAGAATTCGAGCTATCTTCCAACTTTTCAACGCGTGTCTCCATGTCTTTGATAGAAGCTCCGCCTGCAGCAAAATGTTCATAATAAAAACTATTTTCTTTCTTTGTTTGTGTTGAACGATTCTGACATGAAAGCGGGGCTTTTGAGCCCCACTAAGGGCCCAGGTTTATCTATACTAATATTATAAAGAGGAAAGATTTGTATTTTTGTACGTAACGAATAAAGTCAAAAAGTACTGGACCGATTTTAATAATTCTTTTTTCATTAGAAAGCGACATTCTTCGTGAGTAACATAGGCTACTTTTTATCCCGATATTCCCATGGGATCAGGATTTACGCGGGTGAAACCGCGGCGCGGTGCTAGTAGCTTATATAACTTAGGCTATGCGCGGAGTTAACTTTAGCGTCGGAGGTCGTTCAAAGACTTCCGCCCTCCATGAACGCAAGCTTGGGGGTGACAGATAGAGTCTGCTGTGTCGAGGGTTCCTAATAACCAAGTTATCGAGGGTTATCGAGAGTTATTGAAGGTTATTGAGGGTTATTGAGGGTTATTGAAGGTTATTGAGGGTTATTGAGGGTAATTGAGGGTTATTGAATGTTATTGAGGGTAATTGAGGGTTATTGAAGGTTATTGAGGGTTATTGAGGGTTGTTGAGGGTTGTTGAGGGTTGTTGAGGGTTGTTGAGGGTTATTGAGGGTTATCGAAGGTTATTGAAGGTTATTGAAGGTTATTGAGGGTTATCGAGGGTTAGTGAGGTTTATTTGGGGGTTGAGGATTACTGAGGATTGTAAGGGGTTATTGAGAGTAATTGATTGTTGAGGTTTATTGGGGGTTATTGAGGGTTATTGGGGGTTCTTAAGAGTTATTGGTGGTTATTAGGGGTTATTGAGGGTTATTAAGGGTTATTGAAGGTTATTAAGGGTTATTGGGGGTTATTAAGGGTTATTGGGGTTTATTGAGGGTTATAAAAAGGTTGTTAGCACTCACTCATGACATAGTTTCTTTTACCTTCTGAGCTCCGTACGGACAGCACGTCATCATCGCGTCGCGCAGCGTCTATAGCTGGCTTCTTGAAATTAGCGGCCAACAAGTGAGCTTCGTACAAGTCGTCCTGCAAACAAACACGATCAGTTGGATTGTGTATGGGCCGAAAACTCAATAAGTTAAGCATCGATAGGGTTTGTGTCCTATTATTTTTTTAGTATCGTTAACTGTAATTTTACAATGATATAATGAACTGTTAAAGTGAAATTTTATTATGACAAACAGTTTTAAAGATGTTTGATTTTAAAAATTCAATTTCTCGAGCCACCCGAAAACGGTCCAGTAACATTCATTTATCCCCTGAGAGTTAGGCACAGGTAAATTAACATCCACATTTCACCAATCATTGAATTCTGTCCCACGTAATAGGGGGTGAGTCTATTACCATCTTCCGGGCATTATTGTTGACTCAAGCCCTTCCTCTGAGGCTGAGTCTGGGCTATTTATATCTGTCTGATGTTAAAGAGCTCTATCCCCCTTTTTTTTTTTACGTGCGCAAAATCCCCACGGATACCCCCCCACCGGAGCCGGTGGATATCCCACCGGACTCGAATCTCGAATTATGTCGGACTCGAACCGACTAAAACGCACGCCGCCTGTGGGTCGTTTTGGTTGCCGAAGGTGAGGTTGACAGGCATATCCCTCGCACCCCGGCCGACCCAACAGCTCTATCCCTTAGTCGCCTTGTAAAACACCGCATGGGAAGAGATGGGGTGGTCCAAATTCTACTCTGCCGGGAACCACGCGACTGGTGATTTTATACTCCGTAATGATAAATTCTCACCTTATCGATGTTAGCGTATTTCTCATGTATATGCCTTAACGCACGAAGGTTTTCGTCAAAACTGAGCGAGTCTGACGCCTGGCTCGGCGATCCTGCAAGAACATAATATATTTTAAACAACCCTCTTTTTTTCAAGTTGGTTAAAAACCAACTGCAACACTTTATATACTGATTTAGACGAGCTTTTCACTAGCAGAAAACTTATATATTTTCTTTGTTAATGTGCGTATAATATCCTCGGATACCCTGGGGTCGGTGGGGGAAGTTGTTTTTTTTATATACTACTTAGGTGGCTGAAAAGCACCGTGTGGCCTATGGACGCGTGCAAAACCAAGAATCATTCGCGCTGCCAATCCTACAAGCATTGAGTTTCTGTGCCGTCAGTATAAAGACAAAGCAGGACAAGCTTTTACTCTTCCCACTGACAGTACAAAAACTCTCCAGTGAGCTCTGGCTACCCTAGTCACCGCCGGGAACACAACACGGGGTTATTATAGCCGCGGTATTCTGTAGGGCGGAGGTACTTCCTAATGCGAACTGCTCAATTGGGATGGGAATACTATCAAGTCCTACATACATACAAATAATCACGTCTCTATCCCCGGAAGGTTCGACAGAGGTAAATTAACACCCACACTTCACCAATCATTGAATTACGTCCCACATAATAGGGGTGAGCCTATTGCCGTCTTCCGGGCACTATTATTGACTCGAGTCTTTCATCTGAGGCTGAGTCTGGGCTGTATATATCTGTCTGATTTTAAACAGCCCTATCCCTTAGTCGCCTTGTACGACACCGCATGGGAAGAGATGGGGTGGTCCAAATTCTACCGGGAACCACTAACAATTACTCCAGTTGTGTACTCACCCAAGTCAGGCTCGTCGTCACTGTCCACTGTGATTGGTTCAGAATTTATAGGCATTAAGTTGCTGCGTACACGGATTTCTGAAAAAAAAAAACAAATTACAAGTCTGTGAGCAACAACACGACATTTATTGCGTTCCATAATGTGATACAGATATCTTTTTTTTTTTTTTTACTTGCGCAAAATCCCCACCGGAGCCGGTGGAGGAGGTTATGTCGGACTCGAACCGACTAAAACGCACGCCGCCTGTGGGTCGCTTTGGTTGCCGAAGGTGAGGTCGACAGGCATATCCCTCGCAATGAGATACAGATATCAGATTAAGATTAATTTACAATTATGGACCCTGTTGGGCACAGCACAATGTTTGAAGAGACGGAGAATTTGCTATTGTACACAGTTTCATTACAATTTTTTACTTTCAGCTATAATAATAGATCATTACATATGAAATAGCCGTTTTTTTTTTTTGAAGAAATTAGAGGATACCCAATTTTCAGTAATAATAATAATAATATAACTCTTTATTGTATTTACACAAAGAATGAATACAGAATTTGGTACAGTTTTGTGGCATAACAAATGGCGGCCTTATTGCACAAGGCAATCTCTACCAGGCAACATGAAATGGAGTGAGATAAATAGATAGATATAGTGGGCAGCTTCCGGTACTAACATTTTTGCATTTTTTTTTGGAATGACAAATCCAAATTTTATGTTTTTTTTGTGTATGAATAAGACAACATTAAGCTAACAAACACTTCTAATACATTTTTGAAAAGTGACAGCTGTAAAAAAGTAATACGAATTTTACCATCAAAATGGATAGCATTTAGGAAGTACTGTTTTTGAAGATCGAATTTAATTTATCAAGCGGCCAATAAAAACAAAATTTAATACATAGTTGTAAAATCTTTAAATCGACTTTCAAACAAAATATAAATAACGGAAATAGCTATTAAATTACAGGAATAACGAACTCATGAATATGTTAGACAATTTCGGCAATTTCATAGGTAAAGACCTAATATTAAGTTTTTTCTTTCTTATTAATGTATTGTATGTATGTATTTTATACCATGTCATTTGATGAGTGATGATATGATAGTGATAATGTGAGTAGAAATTTTAATTACTGTTTAAGAGTAGGTATCTCCAGACATTCAATAATGGAATTCAAAATATAGGCAAAACTGATAATAATAAATTGTAGCACAAGCACACGGCCTCCTGATGGAAAGTGGTTACCGTGGCCTATGGACGTGTGTAACACCAGAACAGTCATACTCGCGCTGCCGACCCTGTAAGCACAGAGCTTCTGTGCCGTCAGTAAAAGACAAAGCAGAACAAGCCTTTAGTCATCCCACTGACAGCACAAATTCTCCAGTGAGCTCTGAAGACAAAGCAGGACAAGCCTTTAGTCTTCCCACTCACAGTACAAATTTTCCAGCGAGCTGTCTACCCTACTCACCGCCGGGAACACAACACGAAGTTATTATAACCGCGGTATTCTGTAGGGCGGAGGTACTTCCCCAGTCGGACTGCTCAATTGGACGGAAAATCCCGCCTTGTCGTACTTCCTCCGAAATTTTTCATTTATTATTACAACTAAAATATGTCGATTACGTATATACTCACTAGGTTGTTGAGCCTGTTGTTTGTTTGCAGCGAGTTGGTCAGCCTTCCGAGGCCGTCCCCGCTTGCCTTTCACGCGTTCTGTCGTTTGAGGCTGTAGGCAGAGACAGGTCAATATAATTATCATTTCAAAAAGACTCAGCCTCAGATGCATGAAAAAATGTATACGGATACTAGCAAACATAGGCTGCAGGGAAAGTTGTAGACCACATTTTAAGGAACTTGACATCCTTATATATAATGGAACTATGTACTTTCGTCAGAAAACATAGGTCGTTATATACTTGTAATAAAGACCACTACAGCCATCCCCGTAACCTAAGGCACAGAGACAGACTAGCGCTACCAACCTGTAGCCTATCTATGTGCCACTCAGGCCCATATATAATGTCCATAAAAGTATCCAACAAAATACCGCAGCCATTAAGAGATTTGGAGAGTGAACATAAATTCAGGAGCAAGTTGCAGGAGTACCTATCACAAAAATGCTACTACACTCTGCAGGAATTCTTTGACGACAAACACGATCTGATTTTGACTGTACAATAAAGTGGGCGAAAAATTTAAATTCAAATTGTTGACATAAAATTCTTTAAATTGACATTGTAATGTAATGTAATGTAATGTAATGTAATGTAATGTAATGCTGTAACTGTAATGTTCCTATAATATTATATAAAGTTTATAAAATAATTATAATAGTAAATAAATAATTATATTGTCTCGCATGTATTTCTAAATTGTAAATTTTAAATTTAAATATATATTTTTGTTTGCTTTATAAATTTGCTGTGCCCCAACAGGGCTTCATGTTGTAACCCAAATTGTCGCTTAGATCTGTACTACACAACACATGAATGCAAATAAAGACTATGACTTGACTTGACTTGACTTGCATGGCTTGAGTCAACAATAGTGCCCGTAAGACGGCGGTAGGCTCACCCTCTATTACGTGGGACCGAATACAATTATTGGTGAAATGTTGGTGTTAATTCACCTCTGCCTAACGCCCCGGGGACAAAGGTGTGATTATATGTATGTATGTTAAAAAATGGCAAAAATGACATGGCCGCGTGGTGTTTGTGTTGGACCACCCCATCTCTTCCCGTGCGGTGTCGTACAAGGCGACTAAGGGATAGGGCTGTTTAACGTCGGACAGATATATACAGTTCGGCCTCAGCCTCGGATATATGGCTCGAGTCAACAATGGTGCCCGAAATGCGGTAATAGGCTCACCCGCTAATACGTGGGACCGAATACAATTATTGGTGAAATGTGGGTGGTTGCGCCGATGGTAGAATTTATATTTTTCGCTATAGTAATAGTTCAAGTCATTGACGCGGAAACACCACGCTTCCTGTACCCATCTCCCCTCCCGCACTACCTCTAAGTGAAAGATAGCAATAGTTTTCGCCCGCCAATTGTGAAAATAGGCTCAGTCCCGCTTTGAACTAGCCAGCGCAATGGCGGACCGCGCGCGCGTCTCTCAGAAATGAATAATATTTGTTGTATTTTAACCGCTTTCATAGACCCTTACCGATCGGATTGTGCCTCTCGTGTGTCCCTCAAGTGATTTAGTGATGTGGACAGCAGCTCCTGAGCCAGGAAGAGAAGATCGGTGCAACGGCCCAGCCAGCAAATGACAAAACAGCACGTGGCGTAGTAAAGGTTAGTGCATCCTCTCCTAATTTCTCGGGTTGCATTCAATGCCTAATCACATCCGCGGCAACCCGATCACCTGTCTTGTTTGTGTGTAAAGCGTCAATGGAACAGTTAACTTCATCCCCGCATAATACAGTCCACTAGCTCACGTGGCCAATCGCGCCAACAGTGGGTGTTAATTCGCCTCTGCCTAACCCTCGGGGATAAAGGCGTGATTGTATGTATGTATGTATATTAGAATAATATTTTGTCTTGCAGCGATATTAACACGAAATTAGAATCTGCTTAGTAAATGAATTGTTGTAATTTTGCTCGTCTGACTGACGTTTTACGTGAAATTACATTAAATTTAACATACATATCGGTATCAAGGTATACAGTGTACAGAAAGTTACTCACGACATCCTTCTTAGCGCTTGGTGTCCTCTTTGTGTATTTTCTCTTGGCCCTCGGAGTAGCTTCCCCTGCCGAAGACGAGGCAGCAGAATCTGCAAACACAAAAAAAAGAATATTTATGCTGGTCACATTTTGGTGGAAAATAAAAACCGTTCATTCTTTATTGCAATATGATCAATTTTGCATTTTATCCACCAATATCAAATAACCACCGATGTCAAAAATACATCGAGAAAAAAGCTCATCAGTGTCTCAAAATCGACCTATGTCAAAAATACAGTGATATCACAAATCCACTGATATCAAAAATACAGTGATATCATAAATCCACTGATATCAAAAATATAGTGATATCACAAATCCACTGATGTCAAAAATACAGTGATATCACAAATCCATTGATGTCAAAAATATAGTGATATCACAAATCCACTGATTTCAATAATACAGTGATATCACAAATTCACAGTCAAAAATACAGTGATATTACAATCCACTGATGTCAAAAATATAGTGATATCACAAATTCACTGATGTCAAATATTCACCGGACTCAAAGTCATCGAAATAATGTATAACTATGAAACAGTGACTATTGAAATAATTATTTTCAATGTTAATAAATAAGTTGTTTGAGATTATGAGTACTAAAGTTATCATCTAATTATTTTTTTTTATCTAATAAAGGCATACAGAATCATGCGTACTATAATAATTTAGATTAAGATAGAAAAACTTGAATCGGTTAAGGCGAGATTTGAACGCGCTCTTTACGGATATATAGGAGATTTGGATGGCTTCAGGAGTGGTTCTGTGTCTCAGTGGTTAGAGCGATCCCCTGTAAGGGAAAGATCGCGAGTGCGAATTCGACCTGAACCAAATATTTTTTCCTATCTTAATCGTTTTGAATAGTTAGCATAACTAAATAGTAATTTAACAATAAACAATGCCAAATTATTATTTATATAAATATAAATATAAATAAATTTAAAAAATCAACATTTAACACCGACTTAATTATTATTATATACAGGATGATTTGTACATTGTAATATATCTCAGATTATATTGAATGACATACGGTGTAGATTTTAAATAGAGTTTATTATTTTAAGATTTCTATTTTGCACAGCATATAGTATAGACTTGAAGGGGTGCCTGGGACGGACTGGATGCGAAAGGCGGAGGACCGGACGATATAACGCACATTGGGAGAGGCCTATGTCCAGCAGTGGACTACGGTGGGCTGATATATTGATTGATAGATTGATTGATATTATAGATACTATAATACATAGAATATAATACATAGAAAATTTATTGGTTGATTGATAGATTGATGGACTGATGGATTGATGGATTGATGGATTGATGGATTGATGGATCGATGGATCGATGGATCGATAGATCGATAGATCGATAGATCGATAGATCGATAGATCGATAGATCGATAGATCGATAGATCGATAGATCGATAGATCGATAGATCGATAGATCGATAGATCGATAGATCGATAGATCGATAGATCGATAGATCGATAGATCGATAGATCGATAGATCGATAGATCGATAGATCGATAGATTGATAGAATAAATACATTGAAATGCATTAACCTTATGCTCTAATCTACACAAAACATGCATTTCTAAACAAAAATAAAATATACAAATGTAATAATTTATGAAATGTTTTTAGTACACTACGAAGCCAAAAGAAACTAATTACTTTTAATAGTACGAACGTGCCTGCTTGTATGCTACGAAAGTTTTCCTTAAGTTAATCCCGTCTATACTCTGTTTGGTTACGTACCGACTAAAACGGGGTGAAAATAGATGAAAGGGTTATTACAATTTTTAATTATTTTTTTTGTTATTTTTTTAACCAATTACATAAATAATACGGACATAATCTGGTATAGATAATCATAGAACCATAGAATATATCATGGTGTATGATGTCATAGATTAAGTATCATAGTTCTAAATTATGCAATGGCTGGAGATAGAGGAGGTAATGGTTTTATGGGTGGTTTCGTTTGTATATCTAATATATAAAACTCTTGTTTCACAGTTTTAGTGTTTATACTCCTCCGAAACGTTTCAGTAGGTATTAGAATAGGTTAATAACTAATTTTTACACCCCTAAAGGGTGATAACCCCAAAAAAAATTTTTGACTTTTTGGTAAATTTTTTTTGTTATTTTTTATGGTGATGAGATGAAAAATACATTTAGTACTAAATTATTTATAATTAATAACCTTCCTAACACCGACCCTTATGTTTTGATATTTTATATTTTTAAACCCCGGTCGATAGCTGATCAAGAAATAATTCATATGGCAAAGCAACATTTGCCGGATCAGCTTGTTTTATTTATAAGTACTGTCTACTTAGTCAACTATTATTTGCTGCAGTAAGTTAAAACATATATAATTACTGTAATTAGTCAACTCTTATTTGCTGCAATAAGTTAAAACATATATAAGTACTGTCATTAGTCAACTATTATTTGCTGCAGTAAGTTAAAATAAACACATTTTCTATGTTCTTTATATATCACCAGATATTTTGTGATTCTGTTATTTATTACCTTGAACTAGTAATCCATAATTGCATTTGAATGAAAACTACAGAATAGGCATGATGACAAATTTTGAAAAAATACTCCAAGATGTTATTACATAAATACTTTATCCAAAATAAATTCTATTTCTGATAAAAAAAATAAAATTTACAACGAAAAATAATCTTTTTTTATAATACTTATATTTAAATTTGGCATCAAACCGCCAAAATAGTAATGGCGTCTGTTTATGACGTCACACTTTCGTAAATTATCGTAAGCATATGACAATTATCGTACGATTGCTAACACTGGCTGAGGATGTTCAAACTGTGTTATCGTTGATAGCGTTTGAACAAAATGTCATGATAATGTTTACGAAAGCGTGACGTCACACGCGTTTCTAATTAGTGTTTCGTAATTACAATACTTAAAAAAACCAATCGAAATGAGAACCTCTTCCTTGTTGGAAGTTGATAAAAAATAAGTTTTTTTTAGAATCTTACATAGTACATATAATCACGCCTTTATCCCCGGAGGGTTAGGCAGAGGTGAATTAACACCCACATTAAACCAATCATTGAATGTGGTCCCACGTAATAGGGGCAGCCTATTGTCATTTTGCGCGGACTATTGACTCAAGCCTGTATACATCTGTCTGATGCTAAACGGCCCTTACTAAGAATAATGAAACGAAAAAAGAATCTTCCTATCCAATATAATTATTTGAAAATATTAATTTCAGTGATTCTTAGCGACTGTCATCATGCCTATTTCGCTGACTATTATATGTCTATTTACCCCGTTTTAGGGTACTTAACTGAATGTTAAGACAACGATCTTAGAGTGACTTTTACACAAACACATATTAAACAAATAAACTACTGCTTGAACATCTGTCGCGTTTCATTTTTAAACTGAGTTTTTAAACAAAAAAAAAGATTACAAAGCAAGAGCTATTAAACAAAAAAAAAAAATTAAAACTGAGTTTAAAACAAAAAAATAATTAGACAACTCACGTTTTTAAACAAAAAAAGATTATTAGACTCAGTTTTTGAACAAAAAAAATTATAAAACTGAGTTTTTAAACAAAAAGATTATAAAACTGAGTTTTTAAACAAAAAGATTATAAAACTGAGTTTTTTGAACAAAAAAAGATTATTGAATAGACACACTAAACAGTATATACGGTAGTGGAGATATTTGCGCCGTTTCTTCTCCACTAGCGGCTAGGAAGCGGTAGTAAACTTAGTTTTAAACAGAATTTGACGTCAAAAGATGTAATTACGTTGCACTATTTTGAAAAATAAAGATTTTAGAATATAGTGAAAAAATATTCAAATGATAAAATACTTTATTGTACACCTCAAAGCTTAACTTTCATTTCCTTTGTTCCTTTATTTATTGCCAAGATTAACTACATAGGCATTCCATTCTAACCAATCACATCTACACTCATGCAGAATTTTCCTGTTTCTTTTACCTTTCCTTTTAATATATTTCGTAGATCTTCTTACAAGACCTCGCCTATCATCTTTTCTTGTCACGGTGCCAGCTTTTCGCATTTTTACTAATTTAATTTTAGATTTGGTTGCCACCCGTGACCCGGTGATAGCATTCCGCGGCGGTTCATGTCTCATGATTGGTTTCGCTACATATGATATGAGGGTGTTAGTCAAGCGATTGCAAGAATCGAGATTACAAGATTTTTTGAAGCAAGACTCGAGATTGTGGTTGTTATTGTCAAGTTTTGGATATTCTTGTTGTGATAAATATCTTGTAATCTGTTTTCGATATTTAGTGTATTTACACAAAGCAAGACTGAGGCAAGATGTGATATGGTATGTTATTTAACGAGGTTTTTAGTTTAGTATTAAAAAAAATCATGTTATTACTATACTTTCTATATATATTCAGTATTGATATTTTTTGTTATTTTTCAAATCGAAAAAAAATATTCATAGATTGACAATCTCTGAAATCTAGACTTCTTAAATATCAGTTTGATGATTTCTTTCCATAGATTCTATAATCAGCTCGGAGTTAAATAGAAATTTATATAAAAATTATCCTAAGGTACTATAACTGACCTACCTCGTACTTTAGGACTATTTTTATAAACTTTATAATAAAAACAATATTGAAACACTAAAAAAGTATAACTGAAAAACATTAAAAACATTCTAAAGAATTTAGAACCTTGGTTTATATTATTTAAATCTGTTAAATTACAATTTTATGCCAAACATTATCTCTTGCCTAAAATTTTGTTTCTTGCATATCAATTCTTGCACCAGTCTTGCATAAAAATGTGGTGTTTAGTACAATTAGTGAACACACTTTAAACATATTATGAAACCCTGTGCGTCAACAAGTGTATGCCCCAAAACAACAAATTGTATATCCATCGACACTTGAAAAGCTTGCATTATGAAAAGCATTGTGTCAAATTATTGCAATCCTCTTGACTTGCATAAATAAAAATAAACTGCAGTGTCTTGCAATTACAAGTACCAATGAATATCCAATTTTAATCTACATTAAAAAGGCGACTCTTGTTTATTCTAATAAATTCCTTCGAAGCAAGAATATTCTTGCATAGGTCTTTGGAAATTAAAGAGATACCTTCATCATATACTTCATCGCTGGATCTCACTAAACTGATTCAAGATCTTTCCTTATAGTAAAATCCAATGATTCCGTGAAGTGTCCAAAAATGGAACTAAGATTGTATGTACTGTTTTATTGCAAATCGAAGACAATTTAGCTCAATTTGACCATATTGAAGGGACGGTGGCGACCTCCGTCAGTTCACGCAATCGTTGGATTTATTATATTTTCAATAACCATATAACGTATCCCTGTCCCGTGATCCTGTTAAAACGTTAAGTATTAATATAAAAAAAAAACTTTACAAGAGTACCGACCTTTTTAGTAAAAACTTGCAAGAAAATAACACACTCCGAAAATTAAAAAAAAGCTCACCTCCAGTAGCACGCCTTTTGTACTCTCTCTTGGCCTTGCGTTCCAGTGCCTCTGAAGGACAAAAAGAAAAAAAACAATTTCAAATGTATTCTACCTTTATAATTGGTTAGTAGTTGTGTCTGTAAATTAGAAATATTTAAAAACATATGGATTATGTTATTTTTAAACTATCGCAGTGTGAATTCATAATTATACAACGGGTTGTTTTTTATATAGTACACCCCAACTTGACTTCACCTCGCCTGATGGTAAGCTAAAGGCAAAGTCTCAGGAAAGAGGGTCACCATTACCGACACTAAGTAATGTTACAATGGTGGCACTCAGCTTGACGGCCTCATCAGATGCTTTTTCCCGTCCCGCTTAAAACTTCTCGCGATTAAATCATTAACTTACTATTTCTGACGACGTTTCGGAAGCGTTGCAGCACCCATGGTTCCGTGGGTTATGGTATTTTAATGATTCTGAACACATTTTTTTTCTTAATTCTTTAAGGTATTATTAGCGATGGACGACAAAATGCTATACGCATTTTTAGCAAAGTCTTGGTCATTTTAAAATATAACGTTTGATTAATCACAATTGGTTGACTAGAGCCTGTGATATGACCTAAAGTACGCGATAACTGACATCCACGTGAGTGGAGCCGAGTGTATCGGCTAGTATATAAAAAAATCTACCGTAAAAAACTGCTCATTTAAATTCTATAAAGATTTACTATGAAGTACAACTATCTTACACTAGATGTCGCTACATGTAACAGAGATATACTTGGATTAGAAGTGTCGCCATCTAGCATCGAGTAGAAATATATTTGGAGACACTCAGGTTTAAGAAGCTGTATACAGAAGAAGTGTTTGTTAGCTTAATGTTGTCACATTCATTTAAAAAAAAAACAATAAGTAATTGTCATTCCTAAAAAAATGCAAAAATGTTAGTACTGAAAATTGGGTTTCCTCAAATTTCTTCAAAAAAACGGCAAAATCATATGAAAAACATATTACATATACATACATCCCGTAACAAGCACACATTGACAGTTTGAAGCACAATATTATACACTCACATATAACGCATTTTTTCAAGCAATTCTTTGCGATGCAATTTGCTGTGTCTATACATTATATAGTCTAAGGCTCACACTTATAAATCTGATGATAACAATGACATCATCATTGATCATAATAATGATGATGATGATGATGGTGGTGGTGGTAATGGTGATGGTGATGATGATGATAGATGATGATGAACCGACCTCGGATGGAGTATGGTGTATTAATACGTATGTTACAAGTATTTCTACACCACATCCCAAGCTAGGACAGTCCAATGCTGCTGCAGCTTGAAGATCATTGGTGCCTTCTTCTTTCTTCAGAAGCTCTAGGTCCATTCTCCTCGGGTTTTGAGGATTCAATTTTCTATTAAGTAGTTTTTAGATAAATAAAACTAAATATTCATTTGTCTCTTTTTTTCTCTAAAAAAACCGATATTTAAGCTACAAGGCGGAGGGCCTTGTAGCTTAAATATCGGTTCTTTTTTTTCAAAGTGCGGAATACACCCACTCCTCCGCCAGGCGGGGCGGGGGCGGTAATGTCGAACTCGAACCGACTAAAACCACAGTTCTTCTGGGGAAGGTAGCTTCTGGCATATTTCTCACACCTCAGCTGACCTAGGGCCTCGTGTGTGGAATTAGTGTCGCCATATTTACTCGTACGGAAGAAAACTTTCCACACTTATAAAAGGGTAGGTTTGATTAGCTTTTACGAAAGCGTTGGCCATTCAAGGGGGTTTTCGGGAGATACAATCCTTATCAACAATAAATAAACGATTTATTTGCCGATTTTCTTATTTTTATAACCTAAATTATGACACATATTGATAACTCACTTGTACTTTTCCACATTACTAATACTGTAATATGTAACTGTAATGTGTAAATATAGTAATGTGCGAGGGATATGCCTGTCAACCTCACCTTCGGCAACCAAAACGACCCACAGGCGACGTGCGTTTTAGTCGGTTCGAGTCCGACATAACCTCCTCCACCGGCTCCGGTGGGGAGGTATCCGTGGGGATTTTGCGCATGTAAAAAAAAAAAAAAAAAAAAATAGTAATGTGGAAAAGCACAAGTGAGTTATCAATATGTGTAACAACAAATTCACCAAGAGCCATCAATCAACAGTATAAATAGTCTAAATTATGAACATTTAAACACTTCCCCGTCCTAAAATTTAGACTCCCCCCTCCCCATTAAATATCTGCCTACAGCATATGCTGTCCAGTAGACCAACCACGGATGGAATATGGTGTAGAAATATGTGGATTATAACTACTTCGACACCACGTCCCAAGCGAGGGCAGTCCCGTGTTCTGCTGAAAATCGAAGAGTCTACTTCCTTCTTCTCTTTTGCCGCTTTTGACACCAGGGTCGACCCATAGTTTGATTGGGTTTCACAGGCTGTGGTCAAGAGGGTGCTTTGTGGTACAATTGGATATTCCTATTTTTTTTTTATACCACTTAGGTGGCAGACAAGCGCACGGCCCACCTGATGGAAAGCGGTTACCGTGGCCTATGGACGTGTAACACCAGAGAAGCCACACTCGGACTGCCGACCCTGTCAGCACAGAGTTTTTGTGCCGTCAGTTTAGAGGACAAAGCAGGACATGCCTTTAGTTTTCCCACTGACAGCACAAATTCTCCAATGAGTTCTGGCTACCCTACTCACCGCTGGGAACACAACACGAAGTTATTATAGCCGCGGTATTCTGTAGGGCGGAGGTACTTCCCCAGTCGGACTGCTCAATTGGGCGGAAATACCCCCGTGTCCTACCTACTAAAGTAATCTACTAAAACTATATAAAAAGACACCTATATAAAAGGTGTAAAATGTATAATACCTGTTACAATTCATCATTTTCCCGTAACCCTTTATGAATTTAAAAAAAACACATTATGACTTTATTCGCTGAAAAAGTGCCCGAAAAATATCGGTCACGTGACATTATGCGTGTGACGTCATTAAATAATATCTACGAAGAGAACAACCAACGAAAGTTTCACGCGGACCGTCAAAAGATTATTTGCGTTTTGCCTCATGTGAAATACAGATAAAAATTTTCGATTTTATTTTGTAAAAGTAAAATATTTAAGATTCATCTTTTTGTAAAATAAATTCTCTATCTATTCTTGCACACGTCCATAGGTCGCGGTAATCACTTTCCATCAGGTGGGCCGTGTGTTTGTCTGCAAACTAAGTGGTATAAAAAAAAACAATTCTCTAAAATTCAGTAACAAAGATTGTAAAAATTCACATAAATGTTTATGCTAACCGTACCACATCTATATGTCCAGCACATAGGTAGCAGTAATCAGCTGACTTTTGGAAGTCAATGACCGGTGGGTGTCTTGTAGGTAAATTTCATGAGCCGACGCGCGCGTATCTCTACACTACTCTAGAAGCCTCGAATTCCTAATTACGACCCCGTGTTAGTGTTATCATACAAAAATGAGCGTTATATTCAATAATAAGTCGAAAATTAACATATCTCAGGTTTATAAGTGCCCGGTTAATGGCAATAGGCTCGACACCTACTATATTTTTTTTTTAACTTTATGTACAGTTTATTGTACAAAGGCGGACTTAATGCCAAAGGCATTTTATCTGACAGTCTATCTTGATGCAAAGGATACTATTACATTGGGACCTAACTGACTGAAACTCGCGATATGTGGGTGCTAGCACCTCTGCCTACCCCTTCGGGGATATAGGCGTGAGGTTGTGTTATGTACTTTTTAATAATTTTTTTCGGGCATAGTTATCAACCTAGAGAGTTAATTTTGTTACACCTTATATACTAATTATAAAAAATAAATAATACATCAGTAGGTAGAGTTTTTGTTTGAAAGCGCTTATTAATAAAATTACGTATACAATTTAAAAAAAATATTCTTTTATAGATACTTGAGTCTCCAAATCTAATTCTACTCGATGCTAGATGGCGACACATTCTATCTTCCTACGTCCTTGTAAGATTTAGCGACATCTAGTTCGAGTTACTTGTACTATGTAGTAACATCACATAGATATGAGTAGTTCTGCTATTGACCGGTAGATGGAAAATAAAGTAGGCGAGATCTTACCCCTCTCCACCACACCCTCGCCCCCAGAGTTTTACTTGTTCTAGGGGCATCTAATAGGCTATTTGATAAGGTCGTCCGATTCTGCCCAATACTGCTAAATATGTTAGTTTGTTATCATAAAATATGCCTTACAAAATAAGATATTGCCTAACTAAACTGCGACTGTGACTTTTAATCTATACTAATATTATAAAGCTGCAGAGTTTGTTTGTTTGTTTGAACGCGCTAATCTCTGGAACTACTGGTCCGATTTGAATGATTCTTTCAGTGTTGGGTAGTCCATTTATCGAGGAAGGTTTTAGGCTATATATCATCACGCTACTACTTAAGGGAGCGGAGCATTGATAATAAATGTTAACAAATCCGGCAATTTTTCATACATATTTTGAAGACTAAAACATACGTGCTCAAAGGGATATGAAGCTACAAAATATACCCCGGGCGAAGCGGGGGTGGGTCAGCTAGTTATTTTTTATTTCCAAAGTAAATCAAAATATAAACAATCAAATTCAGTCCCAAATTACATATTACTTTTTTGATTCCTCATTAAATTACATATTACTTTTATTACGAAGTCTACATGGGTAAACGCAACGTAGACAGAGATAAATGCGATATTCTCTTGCACTCCATACATTTGCACTATTCGCGAATGGCGTATGACGTCACTCGCTAGTACGGTATTTTTTTTACGTGCGCAAAATCCCCACGGATTCCTCCCCACCGGAGCCGGTGGAGGAGGTTATGTCGGACTCGAACCGACTAAAACGCACGCCGCCTGTGGGTCGCTTTGGTTGCCGAAGGTGAGGTTGACAGGCATATCTCTCGCACCCCGGCCGACCCAGGGCCATCTCTCACGATCTGGCCCTCTTCTCGGGTGTGGGGACTACAGAGTCAGCTAGTACGGTTTTGTATGTAGCGTTTTCGGACGGCGCGTAAAGTAGAATTTTCAAAATCAAATATCTTTAAAACTATTTATCGTAAGTAAATATTTCACTTTAGCAGTTCATTATATTATTATTGAGTGGTAATTTTGCAATTATAAAAAAAAAATCATAAATCCTATTACAATACCTCTCTGTTATCTGTGGTTTGAGCTCGAATTCTTTCAATAGCTAGCTCACTACTCCCTAGCCTTAGTCTACAGGTGCTTGAGTATTTACTTGTAACAGTACATCGAGCATTCGCCGTTATTAAATTTGTCGTACTGTACAACGAACCGAGCCAACAAGCTACGAATATTTTAATCATATTTCTAGCGAACGCTCTAGTCGAATTCTCGAAAATGTTCATCAGAACGCTCAATATATTTTTTTTTATACCACTCAGGTGGCAGACAAGAAACGGTCCACCTGATGGAAAGTGGTTACCGTGGCCTATGGACATTTGTAACACCAGAGGAGTCACACTCGCGCTGCCAACCTCCTACCCAATGGCTAAATTGCTTGTTAGGAGTGGGTTCAAGTCGGTAATGTTAACCACAGAGATTTTCTGTGCCGTCAGTGTAGCAGACAAAGTTTTTTTTTTAAACCTCACTCGCCCATGGTGCTACGTGGTAAGGTTTCAGACTACACCTCCCTCCACCCTTACTCAAAATCACATGTATTTTTGGGTATAAGTTATAAAAAACACAGAATATTCTCTCTTTTCGCGCATACTTTAGAAAAAATAAATACACAAAGATATCTCACTATACCCCTACCTCCCCCTGATGATATTTCGTGATTTTTTTAACCCCTAAACTGAACCTCCTTGAGGTTTTCAATTCTATTGGTATATTTTTTACGGCGACAGTATTTTTCCCTTTTTAAAATAGTAATTTTCACCTCTCCAAAACTTAAAAATTCACTTATGCTGTACAAAAAGAAATGTTTATAAACCCAATAAGTTCCGTTTCGGTAATGGATTGCAACCCATGACCTCGCAAGAACACACAAACACAAATTATGTCACTGAACGTAGGCTCCAAGTGATTACAAAAAATATTGCATTTTTATTCAAAAACCATTTGAGTGTAAAATCATTTTTGAAGAGTTATTATTTGCAAGTAAATTACATTAAGCTTATATACAAGTTTAACATCGGACAGATATGTACAGCCCAGACTCAGCCTCAGATGCATGGCTCGAGTCAACAATAGTGCCCGAAATACGGCAATAGGCTCACCCCCTATTACGTAGGACCGAATACAAATATTGGTGAAATGTGTGTGATAATTCACCTCTGCCTAACCCTCCGGGGATAAAGGCGTGATTATATGTATGTATTCAAAAACCATTTGAGTGTAAAATCATTTTGAAGAATTATTATTTGCAAGTCAAGAACATTAAGCTTATATACAAGCAAAATATATAAAATAAAACTATTCTAATTACTTCTATCGCGATGTGTAACTGCTGAAAAGCAAACGAAACGTCGGGATAATTTTAAATAAAAAATAACATCATACAAATCTTATATGACCCGTTCGACCTCAAAATTTGGCCCTCATCTATAAAGGGATTTTCAAAATAAAGTCGTGTTTGTGATTGGTTACCATTAAGTGGCAGAACACACATGACCCACCTGGTGGAAAGTGGTTACCGTGGCCTATGGACGTGTGTAAAAACAGGTGCGTCACACTCGTGCTGTCGATCCCTCAGGAACCTTTTAATACCCCTCGTGAAAAACCCTATACTGTAATTTTCTTTTTAGTTTAAAAGAATATTAGCCTTCGAAAATACTTATATTCCCTCTAACCCATCCAGCTATGCCAAATTGCTTGTTAGGAGTGAGTTCAGACAGTGTAATGACCAGGATTCGAACCCGGGACCTTTCGATCTTAAAGTCGACTCCTTAACCACTAAGCTACCAACACTTCGTCACACTGGTACTGCCGACTCTTTAAGAACCTATTAATACTCTTCGTGAAGATCCCCATACAATAATTTCTTGAGGTCGTACGGGTACATGGCATAAAAATCGCGATAGAATTAATTAAATATAGTTTTATTCCTGTTATATTAGAGTAGACATTATCTTAAAAAAAAATTGTTAGTGAAACCAAAACCATTGTGCGAAAACCACTCGGATTTCAGTAAGAATCTTTTAATACCCTTCGTGAAGATCCCCATACTGTAATTGCTTAAGGTCGAATGGGTACATGGCATAAAAATCGCGATAGAATTAATTAAATATAGTTTTATTCCAATGTGTTATATTAGAGTAGACATTATCTTAAAAAAAATGTTAGTGAAACCAAAACCATTGTGCGAAAACCACTAAGACCTCATTAAGAACATTTTAATACCCTTCGTGAAGATCCCCATACTGTAATTGCTTGAGGTCGAACGGGTACATGGCATAAAAATCGCGATAGAATTAATTAAATATAGTTTTATTCCAATGTGTTATATTAGAATAGACATTATCTTAAAGAAAAATTGTTAGTGAAACCAAAACCATTGTGCGAAAACCACTCAGATTTCTTTGTTCAGACTCACCAAGTTCTCTAGCTTTTTTTCTAGCTAAATACTCTGGGCTAGTTTTGTCAACACGAGGACGACCCCGTTTGCGCTTCTCGCCTGTCTCAGGAGTTCTATTATTCATCATGGCGGCTGAAAAGATTATTAAAAGAAAAAAAAATTAAAGAAAAGAAAATAAAAAGGGTTAAAAAAATAGGGAATATAGGTAAAATGATGACGGTATGTCCCAACTTGTATGCCCCGATTTATGTCATTTCAAAATAGAAGTCTATGCACTTCCTCGAATTTTATGTCACTCCAAAATGTAAAGTACTAAATTCTATGCCTCTTCTCTCTAGTACTAAACATCTTGACTACACACTGCTACAAAGAATTGTATTGTACTAAAGCAAAACCACTGTCATACGGTGCAGAGCATCCGATCAAGAACCAAGCGGTTCGGTGACTCTTTCCTCTGACGCACTATTAAGGCCTGGAATTCATTACCAGTTCACGTGTTTCCTTCTTCCTACAGTCCCGGGTCCTTTAAGCGGGGCGTGAAAAAGGATATGATGAGGCCGTCAAGCTCACCATTGTCACACGGTATGTGTAAGTAATGGTGACCCTCTTTTCTGAGACTTTGCCTTAAGCTTACCATCAGGCAAGGCGAAGTCTAATTGACGTGTTCTATATATTAAAAAAAAAACCAACAAAACAATGGCATTAAATTTTAGACTTCATTTCTATACGCATAAATACCAAAATTAAATTAAATGAGTTTCATTACACTTTTACATTCATTTTGCTGGAATACTTTTAATTTTGAACTTAAACGCATTGATTCGAAGTATAAAACTAAATGGATGTTTTAGCAGTGTCTGTGGTATGACAGTGGTTTTGCTTTAGCAGAACCGAGGGCCTGGTTTCTCAAACGTAACAATAACAAATCTCAAATAAAATCCGATAGCAAATAACTACGAAACTCAAACTAAGGCAAATGTGCAACGGTCACAGTGTTGAGGATGCTGCTGGTCTCGAAGGACGAGAGCGGGCACTCGTGCAGGAATGCGACAGAAGGGAATTATTTTCGAGTGACGCGCCATGTTAATTCGCAAGAGTTGTACATTGCTACAGAAAAATAAACCAATTGCCACAATCGAACAATTTATTAGGGAACACTTCAGGAGATTCAATAAATTAAATCTGTCTTTACAAAATCACAACTCTCCTCTTTTCATTACAACATCTGGCTGACATTGACGCTGAATACATATGAAACAACAAAAAAACATCTTAGCATCTGAGTTTTGAGAGCAACTTTCCGAACCACTTATAAATATCAATATAGCTCAAATTATGCTTTCTAAAATCTATGCCACTTTACAAACTTAACCATCGGAAAACTTCTGCCAGTTCAATAAGTATGCCTTAGCAAATTCAATACTTCTAAAAAGTCTATACATCGAATATGTAAATTATATTGTGTGCTTGACTTTCATTCGAAACTATTGAGAATAGCGTCATCTACAGACTAAAAAGAATACTAATAAATATGCTAACATGAAAAAACCATAGCACATTGACAGACCTGACAATCAAAATCACAAAAATCCCACGATTTCAGTACACTAACATTTTATTCTACGACTCGCCTAAATTCTATGCCTCTAAGTGTTCTTTTGAAGGTCTTACAAAAGTTTCAGTATCAGAATAAACGGGATATTTACCATGTTTCATTATCAAAATATCAAACAACAAACATTATCAAAATAATGAAACATGGTAAATATCCCGTTTATTCTGATACTGATGTCAGTGACCATGATAGTTTAAATACCTTACAAAAGTTTGTCAATTTAACATCTATGCTTCATAGAATTTTATGCCAGCTATCATTATTTCTGTCCCATTCAAGAAGGCATATACTTAAATTTAAAGTAATCTGAAAAAAATATGATACATCCAACAAAACCAGTCCTTACAAAACTACTGTGTACTATTTTTCGAATTCTTCCAAGAAACCTGAAAGAAAAAGGAACTCCTCCATATGTAATGCCTTTTAAAAATATATTATTCTACCCAAATCCATCTACATTCTGCCTCACAAAAACCTATTATGCCACACCGAAATCTCTGCCATTACAAAACCAACAACTATGCCACAATAAAATCTATGCCTTTCAACTTTTCTGCTGTTGTCTACTGAAGAGACCTGAAAGAAAATAACTACAATAGTAAAAAAATACCACTCACCCATTTCTTTGGCCTGTTTCCTGGCAGCGACGTTGGCCAGATACTCTGGACTCGTTTTGTCAACTCTCGGCCGGCCTCTTTTCCGTTTGACAGGAGTTGATGGCCCACTTGACTCAGCTATAACAAGATTTGGGTCAATAATCTACGACGCCTACTTTTTCCTCATCCTTTTCTTTTTTTTTTACGTGCGCAAAATCCCCACGGATACCTCCCCACCGGGGCCGGTGGGTGAGGTTATGTCGGACTCGAACCGACTAAAACGCACGCCGCCTGTGGGTCGTTTTGGTTGCCGAAGGTGAGGTTGACAGGCACATCCCTCGCACCCCGGCCGACCTTTTCCTCATCCTAGCGTTACTCCCAGTAGCATTCGAAGCTTTTACTTCGAAGTCTGGGGTCCGCTTTACCAGTCTACCTTTGGCTTTGGCTGAACTACTATCTGACCTATCTGATAAGTGCCCAGTTAATGGCAATAGGCTCGCCTATTACATTGGACCCTAAACATAAACTGGCGAAATGTGGGTGCTATCACCTCTGCCTACCCCTTCGGGGATATAGGCGTGAGTTTATGTTATGTTACTATCTGACCTCCAACACCCAAAGCAATATCGAAGCATTGCTGTTAGACCAGCTGTTGGATTTTTTAAGGCTCTAACAGCTGGTCTATGTTTCAGTGTCTTTAAGGGTACGTAAAGACTGCCATAGATGTTCGAATGACAACCGGGAGCGACGGCTTAACGTGCTCCCCAAGGCACGTACATATGTATGCATGTAGGCTGTATTCTAATTCACCGAGAACCACAGTGCATTCTCCAAAAAACCCCGCGGCATTCTCCAAAAACCACACGGCATTCACCGAGAACCATACTAAATTCGCCCAAAAACATCTTTAAATTCTGTCACATCATAACAACACTAACCAAAATTATCATACCCATATCTAATTAGGAAGGTAGGGTTCAAAAAAAAAATAAAAATAAAAATAATATTAAAAAATTAAATAATAAAAAAGCGAATTATTATTATATTATTGTCGTTTTGAATCCTGATTGGTGTCAAGGCCTTACCAGTACTGTTCTGTTCCTGCTTGTGTCGAGCAGCATACAGTTCCACCGCTGGTGGTACGAAGTGGGATACCGGTGAGCGATAGTCCACACTCAGAGGTAGACCACCAGGCACTGCTGGCAAAAAAAACATGTAAGTTTCTTCATTAAGAAATTTAATCGGTTCAGGCGAGATTCTTTACTGTAAGGTAAAGAATCTCGCCTGAACCGATTCATTTTTTTCTATACCTTAATCGATTTGCTAAATGCTTTAAAATTTCATTGACCCGACACGCTTTTTTCCTACGCAATATCCCCACGGATACACAGAGGGTTATGTCGCACTTGAACCGACTTAAACGCACGCAGTTGTTGGTTGCCGAGAGTGAGGTTAGTAGGCATATACCTCACACTCCGGCCGATCAATGACCGCCTCTCTCGATCTGGTCCTCCTCGAGGATTAACAGGACACTAGTCAAAAACACTTGAGGCTTGTATGAAAGGATTAATCACAACGAAGCTCATAGGACCTCCGTCCTCCATAAGAGCGGACATGGGGTGACAGGTGGAGTCACCTGTCACCGTAACAGGAGCAGGTCGATGCGGCGGTACAATACGCACCTCCTCATACCCAAGGGCAAGATAGGGACACCATAGTCCCCACAGCCGAAATGGGCCAGCTCGATAGAGTGCCCTGAGTCGGCCGCGGTTCAGATAATATCTAATATCTCTGGTAACCTACAATAGGCGTGCATTGTATTCGGTTTAAAACTGATTTAACTGGATAACCACCCATTGCCGTATTCGGATGTATCCAAGCTGATTTATCGTACGTAAAAGGTCCCACTGATACAGCCCTGCCGGCCAGTGGAACCGACTAAAATCACACATCATCTTGGTTTCGCAATAGCCCCCTCGGGTTTGAGTACCACGGTCTCCCCATCTTGCAATCCCTGAAGGAGGGCGATAGCGCAATAGGGTCACCACCTAAAACGCGGGACTGAAAATCATAATTGTAGAAATATGGGCGTTAAATACATCCCTGCCTACCACTTTAGGGATTTACAGGCGTGTACAAACCTTGGTTCAGCCCATAAATGTCACCGTTCGGCTCCAGTTTGGGCTTCTTCTCGGGGCTCTCCTTTTGACTCCCCTCGCTGCTGCACTCGTCTCTCTTCAGCTGCGGCAGCGCGCAGTCCAACTGACTCTCGCATAGCGCCATCGTTTGATATTTGATTTAAACTGAAAAGATATAGAGTCCAACTTAAGAAAGTCCTTGAAAGTACTAATGCCCACGTTTACATTCGTTTTTTTATACCACTTAGGTAGATAGAATTTGAGGCTGAGAATGCCAATGCATGCCACTGACTTCGTTGACAAGTCATTCACTGTCAAGGCTGTGCGCTTGTGGAATGCATTGCCATTAAACATCTTATTTTATACCACTTAAGTGGCAGACAAGCAAGCGGTCCAACTCTTGGACAGTGGTTACCGTGGCCTATGGACGTGTACAACACCAGGGGAGTTACACTTGTGCTGCCGATCCTGTAAGTTTCATGGTCGTCAGTGCAGCACACAAAGTAGGATATGCCATTCTTCCCAATGACAGCACAAAAACTGTCCAGTGAGCTCTGGCTATCCTACTCAGCGCCGGGAACACAACACGAGGTTATTATAGCCGCGGTATTCTGAACGGCGGAGGTACTTCCCCAGTCCTTCCATTGACCAGTCCGACTGGGGAAGTACTTCCGCCCTGCAGAATACCACGGCTGTAATAACCTTATTAGAGGGTAGGACACGGCGGTATATCCGCTCAATTGAGCAGTCCGACTGGGGAAGTACCTCCGCCCTACAGAATACCGCGGCTATAACAACTTCGTGTTGGGTTCCCAGCGGTGAGTATGGTAGCCAGAGCTCACTGGACAATTTGTGGTGTCAGTGGGATGACTAAATGCTTATCCTGCTTTGTCCTCAACAATAACGGCACAGAAACTCTGTGCTTACAGGCTCGGCAGCGCGAGTGTGGCTTCTCTGGTGTTACACACGTCCATAGGCCACGGTAACCACTTTCCATAAGGTAGGCCGTGCTTGTCTGCCACCTAAGTGGTATAAAAAAATTGTGTCCTTTATTTTTCATAAACCTAATAATATTTTTATTCAAGGGTTGCCATGTTTTTGCGTCGGGGGTTAAAAATAGGTCAAAATATAAACAATTGAAATAATTACTGAAAAATTACTGAGATAAATGCAATATTCTTGTGCACCCCAAACATTATCACCACGTGCCAGCACGCTATGACGTCACCACGTGCTACGATTTTGTATTGGAGCGTTTTCGGGCAGCTCGAGAGATAGAATTTTCAAAATAATATATCTTTAAAACTATTAAGAAAATTTCACTTATACAGTTCATTATATTATTGAAAAATGTACAGTTTACGATAATAATAAAAGAAAATAAGGACACAACCCAATTGTCACAATTTGTCAAATACGTATTACTGGTTGTATAGAATTTAAAGTAGATACTTAATTCAATATTCAAAAGTTTACAGATCAAAAAACAATTTAAACTGGTTCTATTGAATGTATTAACAAAAGTGTTTTGACAACATGACATAAGGGTTGACCCCTTATGTACACATGACAGCGACAGGTGTACACCTGTCATAAGAGGGGTGCTTTTTGACAGGTTTTTCTTATTGACAGGTGTTTTATTGTTAGAAGAATTTCAGAGGAATATTAAAATACTAGCTGTTGCTCGCGACTTTGCCCGTGTGGCTGTCAGGTATCGCGACTTTTGGTAGTACCTCCATACATGTTAGATATAGATTATTTACAATAATGTTAACGGGATGTATAAAAAAACCGCGGTAATGGACCTAGGACCTAGTGGTAATGGACTGCTGAAACGAAGTCTCGGGTTCGATCCCAGGTTTTACCATGGCACACACCAATGACTTTTCGATGCTTTTCGAAGTTATGTGTGTATTTATCGCAGGTTTATAAGTGCCCGGTTAATGGCAATTGGCTCGCCACCTATTACATTGGGACCTAAACATAAACTGGCGAAATGTGGGTGCTAGCACCTCTGTCTACCGCTTAGGGGATATAGGCGAGAGTTTATGTTATGTTATGCTTAACGGGAATTATCGCAATCATATACCGGCCTGTGACCACGGCCGGTGTAACCTGGTCGAAACTTCAGGCAAATCAAAGAATCAATTTCATTTATTCAGTTTAGACACGTAAAGAGCACATTTGAACATCAAAAATTTTACAATATGTCAAGAAATAATATAAAAATATTAAATAATGTAAAAATAAACCATTGGAAAATGATTCGGTAGTTTATTTCTACTGAGAAGATACCAGCAAGAAACGCAGAGAACTATATTAGAACTACCAAGACCTGGAATTCATTACCAGCTCACGTGTTTCCTTCTTCCTACAGTCCCGGGGCCTTTAAGCGGGACGTGAAAAAGCATCTGATGAGACCGCTAAGCTGAGTGCCACCATTGTAACATTACATAGTGTCTGTAATGGTGACCCTCTTTCCTGAGACTTTGCCTTTAGTTTACCATCAGGCGAGGTAAAGTCAAATTTACGAGGAGGTAGGACACGACGGTATTTCCGTCCAATTGAGCAGTCCGACAGGGCAAGTACCACCGCCCTACAGAATACCGCGGCCATAATAACCTCGTGTTGTGTTCCCGGCGGTGAGTAGTTTAGCCAGAGCTCACTATAGAGTTTTTGTGCTGTAAGTGGGAAGATCAAAAGCTTGTACTGCTTTTTCTTTTACACTGACGGCACAGAAACTCTTGTGCTTACAGGGTTGGCAGCGCGAGTGTGACTCCCTTGGTGTTACATACCATAGGCCACGATAACCACTTTCTATCGTCTGCCAACCAAGTGGTGTAAATAAAATAAAAAAATTGGTGTGCCCCAGATAAAAAAAAAAAAAAAAATCTGCCATTGCTGGCATTACCCAACAGACTGTTGGATAACATTATTCAACAGTATGTAAAACAAGCAGTATGAAATAGTGTGTTATAATGATTTTTAGTATGTATTATGTATAATTACGAAGCGGAAAGGGTAGGTATTAGTAATTATGGAGTACATAGAGTACAAATACATAATAATTTTTTGATTATCAATGATTAATTATTAGAATTACCATGATTGCCGGCAGAGTAGAATTAGGCCCACCCCATCTCTTCCTATGCGGTGTCGTACAAGGCGACTAAGGGATAGGGCTGTTTAACATCAGACAGAAATATACAGACCAGACTCAGCCTCAGATGCATGGGTCGAGTCAACAATAGTGCCCGGAATACGGCAATAGGCTCACCCCCTATTACGTAGGACCGAATACAATTATTGGTGAAATGTGGGTGTTAATTCACCTCTACCTAACCCTTTAGGGATAAAGGCGTGATTATATGTAGGTATGCACCTACCTAACGCCACCCCCTGTAACTAATGGCCTGACATGTATGTACCATGATTTGTATTCTGGAATGTCAATTTCGACAAGTAAGATATCAGTTTATTGTTTGGTATTTTGTTCCTATGACCTCCGACCCCCATGAGCGCAGGCCTGGGGGTGACGGGTGGAGCTCCCCATTTCCGGGGACAAGTTGGGGACTCTGTGGTCCCCACAGCCGAGGAGCCAGATCGAGAGAGATGGCCCTGGGTCGGCCGGGGTGCAAGAGATATGCCTGTTAACCTCACCTTCGGCAACCAAAAACGACCCACAGGCGTCGTGCGTTTTGGTCGGTTCTAGTCCGACATAACCTCTCCCACCAGCTCGGGGGGGGGGGGTATCCATGGGGATTTTGCGCACGTTAAAAAATAAAATAAAAAGTATTTTGTTCCTATCACCTTAAAAAAACTTAAAAAAATTTGCAAAGAATAAATAAATTTGAATTTGAATATATCTCTTAATGCATGATCGCAAGTTCGTATCCCGTCTGAACCAATTCTATCTTAATCGACATAGAATCTACACTAATATTATAAAGCTGCAGAGTTTGTTTGTTTGAACGCGCTAATCTCTGGAACTACTGGTCCGATTTGAATGATTCTTTCAGGTGTTGGGTAGTCCATTTATCGAGGAAGATTTTAGGCTATATATCATCACGCTACTACTTAAGGGAGCGGAGCATTGATAATAAATGTTAACAAATTCGGCAATTTTTCATACATATTTTGAAGACTAAAACATACGGGCTCAAAGGGATATGAATCTTCAAAATATACCCCGGGCGAAGCTGGGGTGGGTCAGCTAGTATAGAATATATCGGAATAGTTTAGGCGCTACAACGAATGGGGGTTTCCTTAGAGGTGAATACACATACTTGTGACTTTATGTGGTTGAATTGGACTAGGTTTAGTCGTCCCCAATCGGATATTATTATTTTATTTTATTAGATAATTTTGTAAGGTGGTTGTGTCTGTACGTTAGAGATATACATCGATGAATGTCCTCCGCCTCCCATGAGCGCAGACCTGTGGGTGAAAAGTGGAGCCTCCTGTCTCCCTCGCAGAATTAGGCCTCGGCGGAAGCGCGCGTTGCGTTTTCGTTCCCTCCTCGTTTCCAGGGACGAGTTGGGGACTTCATGGTCCCCAGACCTGAGGGCCAGATCGGCAGAGATGACCCTGGGTCGGCCGGAGTGCGAGGGATATCCTGTCGGTTCAAGTCCGATATAACCTCTTCCACCGGCTCTGGCAGGGTGGTTTCCGAGGGAATTTTTCATACATAAACTCACGCCTATATCCCCGAAGGGGTAAGCAGAGATGCTAGCACCCTCATTTCGCCAGTTTATGTTTAGGTCCCAATGTAATAGGTGGCGAGCCTATTGCCATTAACCAAGCACTTATATATCTGCGATAAATACACATTTTTTATTTTTTTTTTTATTTTGGACCTAACATGCGATCGGTTTCAGTTAAAACCATAAGCAGTTGTTTTAGGAGATATTTGGCGTGTTAGGCATGCCTTCCCACTGTTAGGCCGCCTTTCTTTAATTCTCTCTCAGAGGTTATCCCATGTGTGTAATCTTTTTAACCGTCTTGTTACCAGTTGATTTCCGAGATTCTGTGCTAGTTTATTCTGGTGGTGAGTGATTCGGTCCTTGTAAGACTGGGTAGTTTTAACTATTTCCTCTTTTACTGTGGGAATATCTAGGTATTTATGCAATTCATCCATTCTAGTGAACCATGGAGCATTTGCAATAGATTTGAGTACTGAATTTTGAAATCTTTGCAGAATTTCAATGTTTGAAGTTTTTGCAGTACCCCAGAGTTGGATGCCATATGTCCAGATAGGTTTTAATATGGTTTTGTAGATGAGTAGCTTATTTTCTACCGATAGCCGTGATCCTCTGCCTAGAAGCCATTCCAATGACCTAAACCTGTAATTTAGTTCATCCCGTTTTTTTTTGTATATGTGTCTTCCAGGTTTGCTTTCTGTCAAGGTGAAATCCGAGGTACTTTACAGTTGTATTGTGAGGTAGCTCTTCTTGACCTATTTTGACAGGCGGACAGTCTTCTTGCCTTAGGCTAAATGTAATATGACTGGATTTAGTTGCACTAGCCATGATTTTCCATGACTGCATCCAGAGATGAACTTTGTCCAGATGCTCCTGTAGGTTTCTAGATGCAGTTTTTGGATCTTTATCGGTTGAAAGCACAGCGGTGTCATCTGCAAATGTGGCCGTAAATACGTTGTCAGATTCTGGTGCATCTGCCGTGAATAGCAGATAGAGTGAAGGTCCCAATATCGATCCCTGAGGAACGCCTGCTTTTATGTTGTAGAACTCTGAGGTGGCATCGTTGATTTTTATGTAGAAGATACGATTTTCTAGGTAAGATTTCAAGAGGAGATACATAGCATGAGGCAAAATCTTCTTTAACTTATAGAGCAGACCATTATGCCAGACCCTATCGAAAGCTTGCTGTACATCCAGGAATGCCCCAGAGCAGTATTTCTTGTTTTCCAGGGCTTCTCTCGCATGATCGCATACTCTGTGCACTTGCTCTATAGTTGAGTGGTGTTTCCGAAATCCAAATTGATGTTCTGGGATAGTCTCATTTTCTGTTATCATTTCATTGATGCGTGTGGAAATTAATTTCTCTAGCACCTTTGAGAGTAATGGCAGGAGGCTAATAGGTCTGTACGACGAGGTCAGATGTGGTGGTTTGCCAGGCTTGGGGACCATCATTATTTGAGACACTTTCCAAATGCTTGGATAATGTGCAGTTCTTAGTGTGGCATTGAATAGTGAGGTCAAGAAAACTATGCCTTTCCTTGGTATTTTTTGCAGCACTTCAGCTGTTATAAGGTCGAAACCTGGTGCTTTTTTTTGTTTCAGTTCCATTATTGTACGCTTGACCTCAGTTGGTGTACAATATCTAATGGGAGGACTAAGTTGGAGGTCACTTTTCAGGAAGGAGGAAATTTCGTCATCCGTACTGTTCATACCGGGACCTTGGTTTGGTGTGAATACGTCAGCCAGGAAGGATCCATATGCATCCGCTCTCTCTTTGTTAGTCTTTGCCCATGTGCCATCAGATCATCAAATACACATATAACTTCGAAAAGTCATTGGTGTGTGCCATGGTAAAACCTGGGATTGCACCCCAGACCTCGTCTCAGACGTCCATTAGCCATACCACTAGGCTACCACGGTTGTTTTCACAAGATAAAAATAAATTTTCCTACTAACAACCGTTAGCCCACAAACAGTAGGAATAAATGTATACATGTAAATTTTGACATAGCATCATAACACTCATGTTTATTTTATTGACTATGGTGTATGGCCTTGACATAGTGTTGTGGGAATTTTATTAACATACTACTTACTGTTATATATTCATTTAATCCATTGGTTGTGGGATCAGCTGCATAGAAATGGCAACAAAACAAACAATTTTGGTGTGTTTTGCCCGATTGTGCCAGTCAAGGTAATGTGTTACGTATGTGTATGTATACATTTATTTCATATTAGTAAAACTTACAGCTAACAACGGTCAGCTGCATAGAAAAGGCAACAAAACAAACAATTTTGGTGTGTTCTTTTACAAGTAATTTCTTACCCGATTGTGCCAGTCAGGGTAATGTGTTATGTGTGTGCGTGTGTATATATGTATGCAATTTTTTATTTATTTTAAAAAAAGTATATTAAACTGAAATTACTAAAAACCTCATATTCCTTCTAACCCCTTACTAAACCTAACTTATAGCTAACAATTAGTGTTGCCAAGATATTTAAAATAAGAAACTGCCAATATAAACTGTATGATTTGAGTTTTTCACGGTCATTCACATTATTAGTGTAAATGTTAAACAACTATTTACCATGTTTATTATTTTTGTTTAGCAACCAATATTTCGGCACTGTTACAAGCGACATGATCACAGTTTTCACAGATGAATACATGGATTTATATCCTCCGTGGCTAAATATTAGTAGAAAATGTGTAGTAAGTGGTAGAAAAATTTCAAAAAAATCAATATGCGTATTCTTTGATATGAACATTTTCGCAATTGGTGCCAAAAAACAACTGGTATAAGAAAATAGAAAACATGAACAATACCATAATACAACATGTTTACATATTGTCAAAGAAACAAGAACTAAGATCCTTTTTATCCAACTATGGCAAAGCAAAAGGAGGGTTATGATTTTCACAGGCTATCATCTGTTCCCTCACATCTCCTCAACCACTAATTAGAAGAAGCTTATTTCATTTTGGGGATTCTCATTGCAAACAAGTCAAGATCGACCCTAGGACACTGTAGTTTTCTTCATGCCCCTCAACAGGAATTAGATGTATGGGGTTTCAAATGAAGGGTGGACCTTATGACACATACCTTATGATACATATGTCATAAGGTACATAAAATGTCAACAAAAGTTATCTAGTAGAGTTTTTGAGCTAAGATGAGGCTTGTCAAAAAAAGAAATTATATCATAATGAATGGAATTTAAGAACATTACAAAAATATACCCTTGTCATACCATAACCAAAAAGTACATATTAATATTCCATCAGTTTATGATTCACAAATGGGTACCACTTGCTGTCAAACTTGTTTCTTTTCCCCTCGTTTAAACCCCCAATCATTTAATTGAGGGTGAGCTTATTGTCGTCTGCCGGGCACGATTGTTGACTCAAGCCATTCATCTGAGGCTGAGTCTGGGCTGTATATATCAGGCTGATGTTAAACTGCCATATAAATATTATCATCATGCTATTACTATCGCGAGTAGAACAGTAATCATAATGTATTTTTATTAATTTTCAATTTTTAGAACTTGCTTTTGCATGTTGAATTTGCAGGTATATATGGCTTCAACAAAATACACGGTTTCGAAGTATGACATTGGCAAAGCTAGGGTGGGTGGTACTATTTTTTTTTAATTATTAGGCAGCAATTGATTCAACTGATAATGCCTATATCCTGTTATATTTGTAAATATTTAATCTGTTGAGACTACCTAGCCTGTGCTCTCAGTTCTTACCCAACTATAGCGAAGCAAAAAGAAGGGTTATGGATTTAGACCGGTATGTATGTATTTTCTTGTTCCTCATAATATATTCTACCATTTTATTCGTAGCGATTATACTGGCAATATTAAATTTTTGAACTTAGAATTTGCTATGAAAAATATAATAGAAATATATCAATACTTGTCTCACAAATACTTGTTATAATCAACTTTTTGAACATCAAAGAATGTTGTATGGTTGTATTGTACCTAAATAAGTGCTTTATAAGGTAAAAATGTCAAAGTATTTTCCTCAACACAATACCAAATGTTCTTCAAAAGATACAATAAAGAATTTTGACATCAGTACTTGAGTAATCTCTTAAAATTCATGTTCATAATGCAAAACAATCATATTTACGTATATCTGTTTCATTTGATACCAAATAACGTCGAATAAACCTTATCATATTCTTGCAAAACATAAAAATGTATAGTCTTACCTTTATATTAAAACACCATTATAAAACTGCAATACACTATGATAAACCACTTTTTTAAACTTAAAACTTACGATAAAACAATAATAATTATATTTCTACACAATACAAACTTAATATAACAACAGAAAAAACATGTATATCGTAAAATAAAGTTCTTCAATAACGATCAATTCTATCATGTACACTGTTATATTGAGAACGGAAATATACGCAAAACAAACGTTCTCCACTCCTAATTTATCGTGATACTACATTGTTATTGGATTAAAACGCTTTTAAAAGTAATTACAAAAGTTTTTAGCGTAGATTATCGAAGATATAAACAAAATTCACAAGGTACTAAAATATACCTAGACGTCCATTTCCCTAACGCTATCATCGCTACTGCCTCAAGGAAGAAATTATTAGCAAATCTTTTTTTATTGTGGCAACATTATGTATTACTTGACCAAGTACTGCTACAACACGGTGACGTCGGATGGTTGGTCCGAATCGTAGTATGAATATATTAACGTATGGGTTTTATTAAAATTTGTCACTATCTGATAATATATGTTATAGGACAACAAATTTTGCTAATATTAAACACTGAACCCTACTAGGATTATTAGATTTTTCTGTTAGGATTGTCTAGATATCAATTTGTTAGTTAAAGTATACATTTGATGGAAATAGTCAACATGAACTGAATGTAAGGGGTAACATCCATCTATTATCTACCTTCCGTACCGAAGATCGATTTTATCAATATTTCAATCACTTACTTATATCTTAATTGAAGAGAATTGATATAACTCATGATATTTTTGTGTTTAGTTCATACATTTCATATAGCACTTCGGACCATTTGACAAGTTAACCCTATTTAGCTGGTCAGACAATAAAACCTCTTTAATAATTCGCATAATACGTAAAGTTACAAAATTTCCAAATTCAACCCTAAAAATTAAGAATAACATGTCATAATTACTAATTATTTCTAATGATTCTTTTATTAAAAAGCGATAAAAGTATATTGATAAAAATATTAGTCATTTTAGTCGTTAGTGAGCAACATTCTATGGGTGTGGGACGAGGAGGGAGACAGTACGAAATAGCGATAGTTATAGGTAGGTCGAGCGTCGAGTTGGCATTGTAATAAACTACTTGACGTGTTTATCGTTGGCCGCGTTATCGCTCGCTTTGTGCGGTTTCACCTTGTTACGAACTCGCTCGCCTTTCAACTACGTCTTAATAATTGTCGTTTATTTACTTATTTATTCTAAAATCTTCAACTATATTCGTTATAATGTTATTTTATTTTCAATATAAAATTCAAGTGTTTTTTTTATAGTCTGTGAACATGAGTTTTTAATACGAAATATTTATTATTACGTAACTGTTTAATTAATAATGAAGTTGTAATTTCCGGATTGCGTATAGCTAGTTTTAATAATAGGTTATGAGTTATTTTTTACGCAAGAAGTCACAGGGTTGGATAATGAGAACTATGTAGTCAAAAAAATTAATATCGAAATTAAAATGGTTACAATAATATTCGTATTCGTATCGTAATAATATTCAACTTTTTTATGAATTTGAAGAAGTTACTTCTTTTACTTTTAGTAAACAAAACACTAATGATAGATAGGTGTTTATCACGAGCAGCAAAACTAATTTTATTCTTAAAATAGCGTAAACAACACCAATATCCTGTTTTTTGACCCACTCAGCCAGTTTTGATTAGGTAGACAAGACGTAGGTAATTATTATAAGAACATACATATAATCACGCCTTTATCCTCGGAGTGTTAGGCAGAGGTGATTTCACATTTCACCAATTCTTTACCATCGTATCGTTTAGTAAAGATGTTCTGAAATTATACTAAAGCCGTTCAATTTAACTTTGTTCACTCAGGCTGGATTTTACCAGCGGTAATTCAATCAAGTTAACTTAGGTTCTCACAGTTTACTCAATCAAATTAATTGTCAATACTTAACTTAGTTTAGTTTTTAACTGACTACCAAAAAGAGGAGGTTTGCAATTCGATTTGTGTTTAATAATGTTGTAACATTGAAATTGGTTCTTATCACTAGTGAAATTTGTTATCAATAAAATTCATTAGCAAAACGTTAAAGAACGAAACGAAGTTACATTGTAATGTAATCAATGGTTATATTCGCATGAAACCTAATCGCTCCACTCCAAATTATATGTATTATTTTTAACCCTTTCCCTGCTGCATTATTAACAAATACTTACAAAAAAGGTTGTATTATTTTTGTAGAACTGTATTACTAATCTGTGTAACTTGTTTCCTTGATAAGTAATAGGTTACTAACATACATACATACGGTAATATTAGTAGATAACATTCATTACACATCGTATTGATCGTTACCTATATGACCTGAACAGTGAATAATCAATAGTTTGGCCATCAAGAGTGGGGTAGATAGACAGTGTTAGAAAGAGACAAAGTTAAGCCTTCGAACAATGCCACAATGTCTTGCACTTGAATCTAAAGAAAGTTATTAATCTTTATGGTATTTATAAATTCACGTTTGCAAATCTCCGATGGGGTAAGCAGAGGTGTACCTACTAATATCCACAATTTCGTCTACTTTGATTTTCAATTCTAGTTTTTTAACGTCAATCAATCCTTTTTTTATACAACTTTTTTTTATACCACTTAGGTGGGAGACAAGCACACGGCCCACCTGATGGGAGGCGGTTACCGTGGCCTATGGGCGTATGCAACACCAGGGGTGTCACACTCGTGCTGCCGACCATGAAGAAACCTTCTGATGCCCCTTTTGATGAACCCCATATTGTAGGTGCTTGGGAAACCACAGCAACACAACTTAGGTGGTAAAGAAGCACATGATATACCTGATGGAAAGTGATTACTGTGGCCTAAGGTTGTGTGCAACACCAGATGAGTCACACTCGTACTGCAGACCCTGTTAGAACAGAGAACTTCTCTGCCGTCTGACAGTAAAAACACTCTACAGTGAGCGCTGGTTACACTTCTAACCGCCGCCGGGAGGTTATTATGGCCGCGGTATTCTGTAGGGTGGATGTGGACGTATTTCCCCAGTCGGACTGCTCAAATGGGACGAGAATACCATCGTATCCTACTCCTTTATTAGTTTGAGTGACTAAACTCTCACGATTGTAGCAAAAATCAACATTCTAAAATTAAATGACAATTAGGCTATGCCACAGATGATTAAAGCTGTAAGTGAAGCTTACAGCTTAAATCATCTGTAGCATTCGACTTAGGCTGCACGGTGACCGCCCGCATATGATTTTTTATATAGGTCACGTGATTATGACGTCACCTCCCCTTCCCTACACAGGACAACTAACACGTCACCTGAGATGTCACCCGCACACGGTGCAGAATATTCAATCAAGAACCAAGCGGTTCGGAGACTTTCCTTTGTCGCACTAAGGGCTGGAATTCATTATCAGCTCACGTGTTTCCTTCATCCTACAGTCCCGGGTCCTTTAAGCGGGGCGTGTAAAAGCATATGATGAGGCCGTCAAGCTGAGTGTCACCGTTGTCACATGGTATGTGTAAGTAATGGTGATCCTCTTTTCTGAGACTTTGCCTTCAGCTTACCAACAGGCAAAGCGAAGTGTAATTGACGTGTTCTATATAAAAAAAACTCACTAAGCTTTGTTACCTGAAAATAAGGCCCTGGTCACAGGCTGAAGCCGGTGTAAGCTGCAGGTCTAAACAGGTCACTTCATGGGAATCGTTTTAGGATAATATTTAATCTTGAGGCAAAATTTACACGAAATTAGGATCTGCTTAGTACATGAATTATCGTGATTCGTTTCATATACATACATACATATTATCACGCATTTATCCCCGGAGGGTTATGCAGAGGTAAATTAACACCCACATTTTACCAATCATTAAATTCGGTCCCACGTAATAGGGGGTGAGCCTATTGCCGTCTTCCAGACACTATTGTTGACTCAAGCCATTCATCTGAGACTGAGTCTGTGCTGTATTATATCTGTCTGATGTTAAACAGCCCTATCCCTTAGTCGCCTTGTACGACACCGCTTGAGAAGAGATGGGGTGGTCCAAATTCTACTCTGCCGGGAATCACGGGGTTCATATTAGTGACCAATAGTGAAGCCTAGGGTTGATATTCAACAACGTTTTTACACGGCTGATCACAGAGATATCAGTGAATATTTACCTCTTTGTCGTCAAGATGTATTCAATCTCATATGCCATGTCATTTCGCTCGTTCAATGGGGCTTTTTTAGAAACGTCAGGCAATTAAAAGGTATGTATGTACCTATTCATGATCGGGTTATTCTCGTTAGCAATATTGTATAGTAAGCTTATGGCAAAGTTTCAAGAAAGAGGATCACCATTACAGACTCCAGCATTCTTACAATGGTGACCCTCAGTTTGACGGCCTCATTTGATGCTTTTTTTTGGGTTTAAAGGACGAAGGGAACACGTGAGCTGGTAAAGAATTCCAAGACTTTATAATACGGTTAATCAGCGGTTGATTAAAATCGACAATGTATAAAAAAATAAGTTTAAAACTAAAATAACCGCGGTAGCTTAGTGGTATGGGTAATGGACTGCCGAGACGAGGTCTCGGGTTCGATCCCAGGTTTTACCATGGCACACACCAATGACTTTTCGATGCTTTTCGAAGTTATCTGTGTATTTATCGCCCGGTTAATGGCAATAGGCTTCGCCACCTATTACATTGGGACCTAAACATAAACTGGCGAAATGTGGGTACTAGCACCTCTGCCTACCCCTTCGGGGATATAGGCGTGAGTTTATGTATGTATGTATGTATGTAAAACTAAAACATGACTACTGAAATAATCGTGCTCTAAAAAATACCAAACAGGAAAATATCAAGGATAGCCGTGGTCGTCTGCTAATTTTTCCTACAATGTTTTGTTAGACACAGCGTGATTTATTTCAGTGGTCGGGTTTTAGTTTTAAACTTATTTTTTAATTTATATTATTTTAGGGGCAAGCAATAGATACAATTTATACATATTTGAAATGTGCCAATTAAGCCCATTCAGTTTTGTTGATACCAAACACGACATATTTATCTCAATTTTATTTTTTAACACAGTACTTTATGACCACTAGATGGCGCCACAATTGATTCAGTAACACATATAACCAGCGGACGACTAAGATGTTTCTAACGATATATCATTTATCCAATTCTAATAAGTGGTTCAGGGGCTAAGAGGAGAGAAACTGATGAACCTACATACATACTTAGCTTGTCAAAATCATAACCCTCCTTCTGCTTCACCGTAGTCGAGTAAAAAGATTAGGTGCAGGCGATTTTCCTACACGAACAACACCTGCGTCAAGCCGCATAAGATATTAGTCACTAGTGTGTAAATAGACTAGCGATGAGGTCCTCCGGTGTTGTACACGACCATAGGCCACGATAACCACTTTCCATCAGGTGGGCCGTCATGCTTTTCTGCCACCTAATTAGTATAAAAAAATTGGTTGCCTGTAAAGTCGGTATACGGGCGAAAGTTTTACGTGACAACGACTTTGAGTGGTAAAATAATTTTTATGTCTGTCTCTCTCGCTCTTAGGCGGGCTAACCATGCCCGAGTGGAAGGGACGCGTGCCTCTCACTCGCTCTCATTGTGAGCGCATAACGTGAGCGGAGCGTAACGCAGTTTCTTGAAGTGTCACCCGGCAAACCAATTTATAAGACGTTGTCACGTCAAAATGCTGGGAATCAATCTGTGATAACTTGTGCGATCGTAGTGGAATAGCAAGTATTTTTCGATTACCTGGTGGCAGTGTTGGGCACGTTTTAATTGCAATTAAACTTGCAATTAACCCGTCTGCAGTTTAAAAGATCGCAACAAGTTTGGAGCAGGCGGTAACAATTCGGCTAATGATTGGCGGTAAGGTATAGTCTGCTGTCGACGTCTTAGACAGCAGTAGGGTTTACTTACTTGTTTCGATGTTTTAAACAGCAACTTGGAATTTTTAATTTCAATTAAAATTTGCCCAACTCTGCCTGGTGGAATGAAATGGGGGACGGAGAAAGAGCGTGCCCATCATCACTCCATCTCATCTGAAGGGTATCGTAAAAAGCGACTAACGGAAAAATACGCAAACGATATCACTGCGAAAGAAGGAAAACTCAAAATAAAACCCTGTACCAATCTCTTTGGCCAGCGTGGAAACAATAGGCCAAAATCTCCTAATATTGGAAGAGGCCTATGTCCAGGAGTGGACTGGGATAGGCTAGTTGATTAATTTATTGAATGGAATGGACCATACAGTATAAATTTTAAGTCTACCTGTAACCTAGTAGTATATAGTACCTTCGCCCTACAGAATACCGCGGTCATAATAACTTCGTGTTGTGTTCCCAGCGGTGAGTAGCGTAGCTAGAGCTCACTGGAGAATATGTGCTGTCAGTGGGAAGACTAAAGGCTTGTCCTGCTTTGTCTTCTACACTGACGACACAGAAATACTGTACTTACAGGGTCTGCAGCGCGAGTGTGGCTGCTCTGGTGTTACACACGTCCATAAGCCACGGTAACCACTTTCCATCAGGTGGGCCGTGTGCTTGTCTGCCACCTAAGTGGTATAAAAAATAAGTTGATAAGTAGCCAAGAACTTACTTGATAGGTACCTAATGTGGTTTGCTTAATAGGTGATTGCCCTTTTTTCTGTTATACGACAAAGGTTCATTTTATACAATAAAATATCAATTAGTTACATATTGGATTATCGTTTTATAATAACTTTTAAATAACAAATAAATATGAAATTAATGACGTCATTATATCATAAGACCATTTGGCTTTTTTTTTTAATATTTAGTGTTGCAAGAGTAATGAATGCATTTTATTGCTTAGTTCTGTTTTGACATTGTATTCGTTGCAATTTGTGATATCCGTGATATTTTGCATTTATTATTTTAAAATCTATGGTAGTTGTGTATCACGCATATATTTATAAGTATCTAAATTATGTAAATATGCAAAGAGCAGCTAGGTAAGTATCTTTATTATTAGCAAAGACGTCCCCAAGTTCGTCTTATTCACAAATTCTGAAGTGTCAATAGTTTATTGACCTTTGCTGCGCACCGCGGTGCATGGACGATGGTGCATTAAACAAGTATTTAGTATCTGTGGTAGCATAAATTGAATTGTTACTTTTTTTCAGTAGCTTATTGTGATCAAAGTTTGTCAGCTCGCTAAGTTGAGCTACTAATAGAAATTGATAAGTAAATTAATATAGTAAAATGTTTAGTCTCATGTCAGAAGTTCACAAAAAGTAACTTAGCATAGGTAACAGCGGTTATTAACCTAAGTAACAATTAGAATAAGATCAATTGTTTATTATTATTATTTATTAATATATATTATGACGCGAAAACGACTGGGTGTTATAAGTTTGACGTGTCTCTGTGTATCTGTGTGACATGACAACGCTTGAATCAAAATATGTAACACAACTTATTTGGATTCCTCTGTCACATCCAGGCCTGCACTCATAGAGGACGGAGGTCTTTGAGCGTAATCTGCATAATCAGATATCTTTGAGTCACTTCCGCTTCTCATAGACTCTGCCGGGAGAGATATCTCTCGGGTCAGTTCTCGTTGTGGCAGTCCACGCTCTCGCGCTCTCTACTATCACTGTGAGCAAGGCAATGAGCTAGATGATTTCCTTGAAAAAGTCCGAAAACCTTATTCTTTTTTTAAACAAAATTAGTGGTAAACCAATGCCCCTAACGGTCAACCTTTCCCTGAAGTTGTCCCCAATCCATATTGAATGCACTTGCGAGAACTTCACTCACATGTGTAAATTTTTGTACTGTCAGCAGAAAAATGCTAACAGAACAATATTGTAATTTTTTTTTCTTTCTAATTTCACATTTTTACAATCTATATAAAGTGTTAGTAGTAAGTATATGATCTTAATCTAGTGTTAGTATCTTAGGAATAGATTTATTTATTTATTTATAATTTCAATCAAATATATATAGTTCTTTTCTTTTTACATTAAATAAAATATGCTATTATAATATACAATTACTTACAAATTTATATAAAACTATGCTAACTATACAATATATACAAAAATAGGATAGAGAAAAAGAGGGAGACTGTAATTTTAGGCATCGAAAAATTCCTCCCCATCGATCTCTACTGGTACCGTGCCCAAGAGGCTGGCGGCATTACCACGCTGAATGGCGATGCCAATTCTTTGAGCGAGGTAAAGGCCTGCCTTATGGTCACGGGAAGCGTCGATTAGTCTTTCTAATTGAATTGAATTTTTTTGTATACCACTTATGTAGTAGACAAGCCCACAGTCCACCTGATGGAAAGTGGTTACCGTGGCTTATGGATGTGTGCAACATCAGGGGTGTCAAACTCACGCTGCCGACTTGTATAATAGCAATGGGTAATTAACCTACTGTTTAGTGTATTAAAACTGAGTGTAATTCAATCAATAAATTAGTCCACTGCTGTCCACTGCTGGACATAGACCTCTCCCAATGTGCGCCATTTTATTCGATCCTCTGCCTTCCGAGTGTAATTACCATTGATTAAATAATTAGTATCACATTTATTATTTCTTGAAGAGATTGCCCTTGCCAGTAATAACACCAAATGGTATCATAATATTTCTCAATTGATACAAATTTAGTATTTGCTACCGGCGAACATGATTGTATAAAATCAATTATGAAAATAGACTTTGAGAAAGGCATAGGTAAGACAGGATCGCATACTTATATCACTTGGTTGACCGACAAGCACACGGCCCACCTGATGGAAAGTAGTTACCATGGCCTATGGACGTGTGCAACACCAAGGGAGTCACACTCGCGCTGCCAAGCCTGTAAGCACAAGAGTTTCTGTGCCGTCATTGTAAAAGATAAAGCAGGACAAGCTTTTGATCTTCCCAATGCCTGACAGAACGAAAAAGAGGCATAATATAAATTGTTTGTTGTTGGCGCCAATTAACAAAACCGATGCAAGTCGATCTAAAGCCTCAGTTACGGAAACACGGGGCGGTGCATCACACGGTGCTGCGCTAAATTCAAATTCAAACATAATTATGGCATTCTACGAGTGCGTTTATAGAGTAACGATTTTACACGCGTTTGTTTGAAATATTTTTAGACAAGCACACGGTCCACCTGATAGAAAGTGGTTACCATAACCTATGGACGTGTATAACAGAGGAGCCATAATTGCGCTGCCGACCCTATAAGCACAGAGTTTCTGTGCCGTCAGTGTAGAAGACTAAGCATGACAAGCCTTTAGTCATCCCACTGACAGCACGAATTCTCCAGTGAGCTCTGGCTACCCTACTCAACGCTGGAAACACAGCACGAAGTTATTATGGCCGTGGTATTCTATAGGGCCGATGTACTTCCCCAGTCGGACTGCACACTGGAGTCGGAGATAGGACACGGCGGAAATACCGCCGTGTCCTATCTCCTAGAAAATGCAGCAATGTATACGGTGGGCATCGCCACTTTTGCGCTTTACTGTCATCACCCAATGTACAGAAAATGATCGAGCCATTTTGGTGAGAGGACTGGTCAGCTTAGACTCTGCGTTACCGAGTCTAGTTGCTTCCAGTGCACCGCGATGAGGCTCCTTCATGCAACTAATTACTATTGGGCTGATAAAATCTAACAAGATGTCGGAATATTGCTATCCATTGACTAGATGAAGAAGAAGGCCACATGTACATTGCGTTTATGTATTTGTAAACACTTGCGATGACAGATGCCGCTACTGCGCGCCATTCCATGACGAGAAAAATCATTGAACAAGCCACGAAACGCTACGCTACACGCAATATGTGACGCCCCGCGTCTCTGTAAACGAGGCCTTAGGCGGTTTCTCACTCTTCTCCCTGAAATACCATTTCATAAGCTTTGTCTTATTTGTTGTTACAGATACCTAAACTTAAAAACTACTGGACAGAAAACCATAAACTTTCACAATTAGAATGCTATATTATCCCTGAGTAACATAGGCTACTTATGTCCCGATTCACCTGCATAGTAAAACTGAGAGGATAAAATAATAATATAGATGATAAATTCGATAATTCTTAAATAAACTTACCCTTATTCGTCAGCAGGTTGGTTATTGTAATAAAAATCCTTATTCTCTAATTAGATCCACACTATTCACTACACAAACACTAACAACGTCACAGAAACTAGCAGAATATTTCAATGAAATAAACACGTGCGTCTCCGACGCTGCCGATAACACAACTGAGTACAGTCGAACCGCTTGCGGTTCGGCCACAGGTAGTAAGTTAATTAACACGCGCCAAAATACAATAAGGCATACTTAATGGCCGCTGTGAACTGCAAAAGCTTGCAATTTCTCAGAATGGCGTGATTTAGAAATTCTATGGAATTTTAAAACAATTCGCCCCTAAACGCAGGCATAGTTTATTGGCTTTTTCTGATCAAAAGGGTTGGAGAGTGAGATAAAAATTTCGAAACAAAGATAATAATAATCCTTGTTGAACATTATTTATTTTCGTTTCGTTCATCATACTCAAGTAAACCAAAGAAATTAAATTACAATATATCTTATGTTCAATTATTTTTTTGCCGACAGTACGAAATTGACATATTATGAGACTGAAAGTGTTTTCAACCTTAGAATAATAGGTATACAGTAACAGAATGACGTCACTATCAATAGAGAGAGCGAGCGATATACAACTTACAATAAAACAGAACGGGACGGAGTCATTAATCTTGCATCCCTTTTTCACGCGCAATTATTTTTTACCCGAATACGGTGAAGCAAAATGCATATCTAGACCCATGGTAAGCATAGCTAACTAGCTTATGTTATGGGATCTAGAATGCTAATAAACGCAACGTGTGTCAGCACGGTAGCCGCCAGCCACCTTAGTCGCACCGTTCACTCCTCGTCGGCCGCTGCGGAAGACACCGGCTCAAGGAAGAGGCTTAAGTAAGCCGACTTGGAACTGATGTACCAGTTCATGCCAATAGCGGTGGAGACTATGGGGAGTTGGAGCAAGGTAGCTAAAAGCCTTATTAAAGAAATCGGACAGAGGCTCATCGAGGCGACGACACTCGTCCCGGGTCGTTCCTGGTGCAAAGGCTGTTCTTCGCCATCTAACGTGGCAACGCAGCAAGTGATATGGGCACTTTTGCACTGGGAGCGATCAGGGGCGGGTTATTTGATTAGGACCCATGTCCATATTAAACATTGCTTGTTGTACCATTTTGACATATTGTATTAATTTTTCGGAAACATACTTAAATACTTTTTTTTATTGTAAATAACATACATATATACATAAAAATACATATTATACATAAAAACATCCAGAGCAATGCAAATATCCATTTTGTCCAGATTATAAACCATTACGCGTGGTTCCCGGCAGAGTAGAATTAGGGCCACCCTATCTCTTCCCATGCGGTGTCGTACAAAGTTTAACACCAGATAGATATATACAGCCCAGACTCAGCCTCAGATGCATGGCTCGAGTCAACAATAGTGCCCGGAATACGGCAATAGGCTTACCCCCTATTACGTGGAACTGAATACAATTATTGGTGAAATGTGGGTGTTAATTCACCTCTGCCTAACCCTCCAGGGATAAAGGTGTGATTATATGAATGTATGTATGTATAAACCATTATTAGATAGTGACATCGTTGTCTCACTAGTACAATAGCCACACAAAAGAGTCGGCCATGAACTAATGCCTCTCACCTTAGCCATTCATTAAACAAGGACAATAACGTTAAAATGTTGCTTCTTGTACCCAATTCAGTGTCCACTGACAAGTGTGTATGTGTATGTATGTGTATATTTATGCCTATTGTCTGGGATATACATATTGTATACCTTTTTATATTAAATCTATACCTTCACGTTTTTTTTATATATAGAACACGTCAATTAGACTTCGCCTTGCCTGATGGTAAGCTGAAGGCAAAGTCTCAGAAAAGAGGGTCACCATTACTTACACATACCATGTGGCAATGGTGACACTTTTCACGCCCCGCTTAAAGGCTTCCTTCTTCCTACAGACCCGGGTGTCTGTAGGAAGAAGGAAACGTGCATTATTAGACTTCTATAAAACGTTCTTGTTAACGGGAATTATTGCGATCATGGTATAAGCTAACATAATTGTAACTATATCATTGCACGTGATAGTTTAAAAAGTTATTATTTTTAATCTGTCAGACAGAAGGTATGACAGTATTCTAATGGGACTTCTAATGAAGATAGACAGCTATATAGAGGTAAATTCATTTCCAATTTGGATAATAAGACACGTATAGTTCACTACAGCGAATAAACTATTTGGCCCTTTAACCTAAGTCTCAAATATACAGTGCTAGATTGTTTTTATAAGTAAATAAGTTTTGTGTTTTGTCACAATTTGAGTGACTAACGCATTTCGTTCGGATTCGGGCTGATAAAATCTAACAAGATGTCGGAATATTGCTAGCCATTGACTTGATGAAGAAGAAGGTCACGTGTACATTGCGTTTATGTATTTGTTATTACTTGCGATGACATAATAATATGCTGCCGCTGCACGCCATTCCATGACGGGAAAAATCATCGAACAAGCCACGAAACGCTACGCTACACGCAATATGTGACGCCCCGCGTCTCTGTAAACGAGGCCTTAGGCGGTTTTTCACTCTTCTCCCTGAAATACCATTTCATAAGCTTTGTTCTTTGTACACACCTTTTACCTACACTAATATTACAAAGAGTAAAGATTTGTTGTTATCGATACCTAAACTTAAAAACTACTGAACAGAAAACCATAAACTTTCACAGTTAGAATGCTATATTATCTCTGAGTAACATAGGCTACTTATGTCCCGATTCACCTGCATAGTAAAACTGTGAGGATAAAATATAATTTAGATAATGAATTCGATAATTCTTAAATAAACTTACCCTTATTCGTCAGCAGGTTGGTTATTGTAATAAAAATCCTTATTCTCTAATTAGATCCACACTATTCACTACACAAACACTAACAACGTCACAGAAACTAGCAGAATATTTCAATGAAATAAACACGTGCGTCTCCGACGCTGCCGATAACACAACTGAGTACAGTCGAACCGCTTGCGGTTCGGCCACAGGTAGTTAGTTAATTAACACGCGCCAAAATACAATAAGGCATACTTAATGGCCGCTGTGAACTGCAATAGCTTGCTATTTCTCAGAATGGCGTGATTTAGAAATTCTATGGAATTTTAAAACAATTCGCCCCTAAACGCAGGCATAGTTTGTTGGTTTTTTCTGATCAAAAGGGTTGGAGAGAAAGATAAAAAATTCAAAACAAAGATAATAATAATCCTTGTTGAACATTATTTATTTTCGTTTCGTTCATCATACTTAAATAAACCAAAGAAATTAAATTACAATAAATCTAATGTTCAATTGCCAGCCATTCGTGAACCTAAAGGGCTGGTGCGTAGCGATGGCAAGAGACCGGATGGTATGTCGTTGCTACCTTGGAAGATGGGTAGACCTTTGGTGTGGGACGCTACGTGCGTCGACACTCTTGCGCCTTCACATCTTTCAAGCACAGCAGGGTGTGCCGGTGCTGCTGCTGCATCTGCGGAAAACCTCAAACGGCGCAAATACTGTAACCTGACAGGTGATTATGTTTTTGAGCCGTTTGGGGTTGAAACGTTAGGGACATGGGGTCCAAGTGCTCGGTCTCTATATAAAGACTTGGCAAAGCAGCTGATCGACGCTACGCGTGACCAGAAGGCTGGTTATTATCTTGCACAGAGGATAAGCATTGCCATTCAACGTGGCAATGCTGCCAGCCTTCTGGGTACGTTACCGGTCGGTGAGGATGCGGAGGAATTTCATGACGCATTATGTATGTAATTTTTATGTTTATTTTATTTTAGTGTATTTTAGTAGCTATCTAATAATAGTTTTAGTTTTAATTTTCAATTGCATTGTAATAATACTATGAGAAAATATATTATATAATTAATAAAATGTTCAATTATTTTTTTGCCGACAGTACAAAATTGACATATGAGACTGAAAGTGTTTTCAACCTTAGAATAATAGGTATACCGTAACAGAATGACGTCACTGTCAATAGAGAGAGCGAGCGATATACAACTTACAATAAGACAGAATGGGACGGAGTCATTAATCTTGCATCCCTTTTTCACGCGCAATCATGTTTTACCCGAATATGGAGAAGCAAAAGGAGGATGATGATTTTGAGGCTACGTATGTATGTAGGTTCATCTGTTCCCTCATAGCTCCTCAACCACTCATCAAAACTGGACAAATGAGGTATCGTTAGAAGCATATTAGTCGTCCGCTAGTTATAGGCTATATAATGTGTCACTGAATCTAATGTGGCGCCCTCTAGTGGTCATAAAGTACTGTGTTAAAAATAAATTTGAGATAAATATTGTGTTTAGTATCAACTGAAAGGGCTTAATTAGCACAGTTCAAATATGTACCACGCAAATAAGAACCGCAGTAGCCTAGTGGTATCGGTAATGGACTGCTGAGACGAGGTCTCGGGTTCGATCGAAGGTTTTACCATGGCACGCACCAATGACTTTTCGATGCTTTTTGAAGTTTTATGTGTATTTATCGTAGGTTTATAAGTGCCCGGTTAATGGCAATAGGCTCGCCACCTATTTATTACATTGGGACCTAAACATAAACTGACGAAATGAGGGTGCTAGCAGCTCTGCCTACCCCTTCGGGGATATAGGCGTGAGTTTATGTTCAAATATGTATAAATTATACCTATTGCTTGCCCCAAACTAATATAAATAAAAAAACAGTTTAAAACTGAAACCCCACTTGTCCAACCTACTTTTGAAATAGCACTTGCTGTTTACGAGAAAAATGAGAGAATACAATAATTTTGTCCTTTGGCCTTGAATTAAAAAAAAAATGCAGAAGTCCAATCGATGGGGACTTTCGATATTTCTTTTCATAACATAAACTCACGCCTATATCCCCGAAAAGGTAGGCAGAGGTGCTAGCATCCACATTTCGCCAGTTTATGTTTAGGTCCTAATTTTAGCCTATTGCCATTAACCGGGCACTTATAAATGGGTAATGGACTGCTGAGACGAGGTCTCAGGTTCGATCCCAGGTTTTACCATGGCACACCCCAATGACTTTTCGAAGTTATGTGTATATTTATCGCAGGTTTATAAGGTACCTGGGTAGGTAATGGCAATAGGCTCACCTAAACATAAACTGGCGAAACGTGGGTGCTAGCACCTCTTCCTACCCCTGCGGGGATATAGGCGTGAGTTTATGTATTTATATTATATTTAGGACCTCCACCGATTTTCAGTTCTATGCGAATTTCTGCATGCTCAATTCTTAATTTTCTACAACATTCTACACAACGCTATCTAGACCCATGGTAAGCATAGCTAACTAGCTTGTGTTATGGGATCTAGAATGCTAATAAACGCAACGTGTGTCAGCACGGTAGCCGCCAGCCACCTTAGTCGCACCGTTCACTCCCGTCGGCCGCTGCGGAAGACGCCGGCTCAAGGAAGAGGCTTAAGTACGCCGACTTGGAACCGCTGTACCAGTTCGTACCAATAGCGGTGGACATTCTGTGGAGTTGGGGCAAGGAAGCTAGAAGTCTTATTAAAGAAATCGGACAGAGGCTCATCGGGGCAACCGGTGACACTCGTTCCGGGTCGTTCCTGGTCCAAAGGCTGTCCATGCCGTGTCGTACAAAGCGACTAAGAGGTAGGGCTGTTTAACACCAGACAGATATATACAGGCCAGACTCAGCCTCAGATGCATGGCTCGAGTCAACAATAGTGCCCGGAATACGGCAATAGGCTCACCCCCTATTACGTGGGACCGAATACAATTATTGGTGAAATGTGGGTGTTAATTCACCTCTGCCTAACCCTCCAGGGATAAAGGCGTGATTATATGTATGTATATATGTATAAACCATTATTAGATAGTGACATCTTTGTCTCACTAGTACAATAGCCACACAAAAGAGTCGGCCATGAACTAATGCCTCTCACCTTAGCCATTCATTAAACAAGGACAATAACGTTAAAATGTTGCTTCTTGTGCCTAATTCAGTGTGTCCACTGACAAGTGTGTATCTGTACCTACCTATGTATGTCTATATTTATGCCTATTGTGTGGGGTATACATATTGTATACCTTTTTATATTAAATCTACACCTTCACGTTTTTTTTATATATAGAACACGTCAATTAGACTTCGCCTTGCCTGATGGTAAGCTGAAGGCAAAGTCTCAAAAAAGAGGGTCACCATTACTTACACATACCATGTGACAATGGTGCCACTTTTCACGCCCCGCTTAAAGGCTTCCTTCTTCCTACAGACCCGGGTGTCTGTAGGAAGAAGGAAACGTGCATTATTAGACTTAGCCTCTCGTAATGCACTCCCGGGTATACTGAAAGTGAATTCAACTTTAAGTTAAGCTCGCCTTTGTACATTACATCTCATCTATTTGTATAAATGACATTTATGTGTACAATCTATACTAATATTATAAAGCTGCAGAGTTTGTTTGTTTGAACGCGCTAATCTCTGGAACTACTGGTCCGATTTGAATGATTCTTTCAGTGTTGGGTAGTCCTTTTATCAAGGAAGGTTTTAGGCTATATATCATCACGCTACTACTTAAGGGAGCGGAGCATTGATAATAAATGTTAACAAATCCGGCAATTTTTCATAAATATTTTGAAGACTAAAACATACGGGCTCAAAGGGATATGAAGCTTCAAAATATCGAAGCTGGGATGGGTCAGCTAGTATTTGATAAGTATATATACAGCCGCGTGGTTCCCGGTAGACTTTTTTTTTATGTGCTCAAATCCCTACGGATACCCCACCACCGGGGCAGGGGGAGGTGGTTATGTCGGACTTGAACCGACTAAAACGCACGCCGCCTGTGTGGGCTGCAGTTTGCTGGAGGTGAGATTATATGCCACGGAGTCCCCATCACATCCCCGGTAGAATAGTTTTTTTTTTTATGCAACTTAGGTGGCAGGCAAGCACACGGCCCACCTGATGGAAAGTGGTTACCATGACCTATGAACGTGTGTAACACCAGTGGAGTCACATCCGTGCTGCCGACCCTGTAAGAACTGAGATTTTGTACCGTCAGTATAAAAGACAAAGCAGGACAAGCCTTTGGTCATCCCACTGACAGCACAAAAACTCTCCAGTGAGCTCTGGCTACCCTACTCACCGCCGGGAACACAACACGAAGTTATTATAACCGCGGTATTCTGTAGGGCGGAGGTACTTCCCCAGTCGGACTGCTCAATTGGGCGGAAATACCGCCGAGTCCTACCTCCTCAAGAATTTAGACCACTCCATCTCTTCCCATGCGGTGTCGTACAAGGCGACTAAGAGATAGGGCTGTTTAACATCAGACATATATATACAGCCCAGACTCAGCCTCTCAGCCTCAGATATGTCCACAATAGTGCCCGGAAGACGGGGAAGTACCTCCACCCTACAGAATACCACGGCTATAATAATCTCGTGTTGTGTTCCCGGCGGTGAGTAGGGTAACCAGAGCTCACTGGAGAATTTGTGCTGTCAGTGGGAAGACTAAAGGCTTGTCCTGCTATGTCTTCTACACTGACGGCACAGAAAGTCTGTGCTTAAAGGGTCGGCAGCGCGAAGTAAAAAATAATGTAATGTTGTGTTAAAAACCACTTGCATATTAGAGTAATTGGGTATTGGTCATTTTGTCTGGTCTAAGACCAGCGAAGGTAAATCTATCTGAGATTAGTTTTCGCTGTACTTCCAATTCTGCCAGTATGTTACTGTTAAACGCTGTAAGAAAACTATCAGCTCGTGTCTTGACGCGTGCACATTTGCATACACGTGTGCAGATGAGCTTGTTGATATACATAATGGCTCATGGTTATAGATAATGCCAATGAATATTTTTAGTCTATACAATAATGTTAACAGGAATTAATGCGATCATGGTATAAGCTAATATATTTGTATATCATTGCGTGTGATAGTTTAAAAAGTGATTATTTTTAGTCTTTTTATATATATATAGGACACGCCAACTTGACCTCACCTCGCCTGATGGTAAGCTAAAGGCAAAGTCTCAGGAAAGAGGGTCACCATTACAGACACTAAGTGTTACAATGGTGACACTCAGATTGACGGCCTCATCATATGCTTTTTCACGCCCAGCTTAAACGCACTGTAGGAAGATGGAAACACGTGAGCTGGTAATGAATTCCAGGCCTTAATGGTGCGACAGAGGAAAGAGTCACCGAACCGCTTGGTTCTTGATCGGATTTTCTGCACCGTGTGCGGGTGACATCTAAGACCTGCACGTGTTGTCCTGTGTGGGGTGAGGAAGGTGAGGGTGGGACTAATTGGAAGAGCTCATCAGAACACTCCCCATGGTACAGACGGTAAAATACAGCCATGGACGCAACATCTCTACGCATCTGTAAAGGTTCTAGGGTGGAGGGTTCTTGTCGTTTTCTAGTCTATAAAATAATGTTAGCGGGAATTAATACGATCATGGTATAAGTTAACATAATTGTATATCATGGCACGTGATGGTTTAAAAAGTTATTATTTTTAGTCTGTCAGACAGAAGGTATGACAGTATTCTAATGGGACTTCTAATGAAGATAGACAGCTATATAGAGGTAAATTCATTTCCAATTTGAATAATAAGACACGCATAGTTCACTTCAGCGAATAAACTACTGGGTCTTTTAACCTAAGACTCAAATATACAGTGCTAGATTGTTTTTATAAGTAAATAAGTTTTGTGTTTTGTCACGTCGCGTTCAAAAAGTGTAAAACATTTGGATGTATATTCTCATTACTTAGGTACCTTTTTTCGTGTAGAAATCCTCACTCTCACAACTCATTAGGTCGATTATGTCAGATTCTAACCGTCGAAAACCACACGCTTTCTCGAATCTTATACGCTGGGCCCAATGAAGTTCAGTTTAGATGACTCAATTTTATTTGGGAACAATTTAGCACCAACAGTGAATGATTGAAACAAGAAGAAGAAAAGAGACCAATAGGATAGCGTTTAGAATAGACCAATAGACTAATAAGTCATATTAGTGGTTTAAGTCTTACTTATTTTAGTTCCATTCAGTTGGTCTAGCATTTTATGTGATTAAAACCCTTAGTATTGCACACGTCCGTAGGCTACGATAACCACTTACCATGAGGTAAGCTGCGTGCTAATTTGCCGCCTGCGCGTCATAAAAAGAAAATATAAAGTTTTTTTTTTAAATTTAAAAGTATTAACTTCAACTTTTATTGGTGTGGCTTTTGTGGATAAAAGTATTAAAGAACGAAACATAAAACGTTACAACTGACAACTTCGAATCAAACGTCAAACTTATGTCTTTTTTATCTGTCACATGACGGCAAGGATATGAAAATCAAGTGCAAATCTGTGCTTTGTTTGAAAACATTATTCTAACAATTATAATTTTCATTGTTTTAATCAATGATTCATACAGCGATAAACTATAACAGCAACAAATAACGCAGTTTTTTTATTGTGTATACAAACTGTGGTGTATTCGTGTTTGTCTGCGAAATTATTTCTACGACTTATTTTTATTATTGAACTCTTAGCTCATTGAAATAATATTAATGAACTAAAATGAGTCGATGTGATATTAAAGTGGTTTTATTAGGGAGTGAACATGTGGGCAAAACTAGTTTAGTACTTAGATATGTGAATGCTAGATTCAACGCTGATGTTCCATATCAAAATGTGAGTATACCTTGTTTTTACATACGTAGGATGGGCAGAGGTTTATTAACACCCATATTTCGCACACTATGACTTTCTGTGCCGAGCAGCAAGGCGAGGATATTACTGTCAAGTGGGCACGTGATCCTGGGCTGTATGTTTATTATCGGATTGAGAACAACCCTATCCCTTATTCGTCTTCTACGAAGCCCATAAGAAATGATGGCGTAGCCCTATTAGCTATTGTCTTAGTGTTTAAATTTCGTATTATATTTATTAGGTCCATTTCTACAGGTATATAACATTGATGTGCGATTCCAGACTATATATATATAATCTGGTTTTTTTTTGGGTTCTTTTATCTATACTTACAGACATCCCATCCCAACCCCAACCCCATCGTACCCTGTACCAGTAAAACTTTCTTTTTTTATTATTATTATTATTATTGGGGAACAGGCCAGCAGTTGAAACAACTGATATCAGCCTGCATCTCGTTGTTCACGACACTGTTTTCACTAATCAATGTTTTTGTTGATTTATGTGTTTGTCCAGTCTATTTTTGAATTGGTTAATATTTTCTGCTGTCACAATATTCTCAAGTAACTTATTCCATGCATTAACCACTCTATTGCTCAAGAAGTTCTTGTGTGGGTTTGTATTCCAACTAGATTTTTGCAGTATAAGGTTGTGTCCTCTACGATTTCGGTCCGGTGCGCGTTTGAACATGTTGCCGAATCCTTGTTCGTCATAGTGATCAATTGTTATCTTTAAGATCTCAGTCAGGTCTCTTTTCAATTCTTTCCATTTGGTTATGAACTCCATTTTACGACTATTTTAAACCTAACGTAAGCTTCGGCCTGACCTTGGTACATCTCTATATAATCTACATTTGTACAAAATTTTTGTCCAGATCGTCATTTATGCGTAATAGAGTAACAAACATCAATACTAACCAAATTTAATATTAAATTGCTTCAGACAATACTTTATGAAACAGATTTTTTTAAAGAACATTAGAGACACGGCGGTATTTCCGCCCGATTGAGCAGTCCGACTAGGGTAGTACCTCCGCCCTACAGAATACCGCGGCTATAATAACTTCGTGTTGTGTTCCCAGCGGTGAGTAGGGTAGCCAGAGCTCACTGGAGAATTTGTGCTGTCAGTGGGAAGACTAAAGGCATGTCCTGCTTTGTCTTCTACTGACGGAGCAGAAATTCTGTACTTACAGGGTTGGCAGCACGACTGTGACTCCTCTGGTGTTACAGACGTCCATAGGTCACGGTAACCACTTTCCATCAGGTGGACCATGTGCTTGTCTGCCAACTAAGTGGTATAAAAAAAAAAAGAGAATATTAGCTAACTCCTCCTGCTTAGCTAAATAGCTTGGGTCAGGAGTGGGCTCACATTGGTAGTGCAGTAATGGCCAGGATTCTGACATGTATTTTCCTGTTAGTTGCCTCATACAACACCCTTCAGATGAGATGAGAGAAGGTGTGCACTGTGCGGTATGAAAGAAACTACATCCCACCCACACTTAAGATGTGGAATGACCTCCCTGCTGCGGTTTTCCCAACCACCTACAATATGGGGTTCTTCAAGAGGGGCATCAGAAGGTTTCTTCATGGTCGGAAGCGCGAGTGTAACATCCCTGGTGTTGCCTACGTCCATAGGCCACGGTAACCACATTCCATCAGGTGGGCTGTGTGCTTGTCTGCCACCAAAGTGGTATAAAAAAAAATATAAGATGGGGTAGTGATGATTGTTATCTTTCTCCCATTCCTCTTAAATTCATAATTCACTCCCGCCTCAGCTAGGAACTGTTACACAATTTTTGTACTAAACAGCTTGTTTATTATACATTAAAAACAATAGTGTGGGGTGATTAATTAATCAACCAAAGGAGATTAAATTAATTAGGTGACCATGTTGGTAATCAGCTCATTTGTATCGGTGAAGCATTGAGTACAGTGATTAATTAGGAAATTAAATAATTAATTATAGAATATATATCATTTCAGAAAATAATGATAATTTTAATACGTATTTACGTGAATCCCGAATTTCTGATAAGAGTCTATTTACATCTGGCGGAAAAAAGTTCGCGCATATTCGAACTTCTTGGCCGCCTTCACACTTAATGCAAATTTCCCACGACTGCTCGAACAGTTTCGCGCTTACTCGAACAGTCTGTCGCTTGTTCGAACAATATCGCGGCAGTATTCCGGCGCAACGCTTGCTCGAACAATCTCACGCTTGTACGAACAGTATCGCGGCAGTATTCCAGTGCGGCGCTTGCTCGATCAGTCTGACGCTTGTTCGAACAATATCGCGGCAGTATTCCGGTGCGGACCTTGCTCGAACAGTCTCAGGCTTTTTAGAATAGTATCGCGGCAGTATTTCGGCGCAGCGCTTGCTCGAATAATCTCACGCTTGTTCGAACAGTATCGCGGTTGTATTTCGGCGCAGCGCTTGCTCGAATAATGTCACGCTTTTTCGAACAGTATCGCGGCAGTATTTCGGCGCGGCGCTTGCTTGAACAGTCTCACGCTTGCTCGAACAGTCTCACGCTTGTTTGATCGAACAGTATCTCACCCCGAATTCAACAGGCACATGCTGTAAAAACGTTTCGAACGATCGATCGAACTCATCAGCTGAATCCGCGGCGAGATTACAAATTCTCATACTGTAAATTTGGTGACGTTGTTCTCAAGTCGATAGTGATGTATGTTTATGTCTTCGACAACGTGACGTCAGGAATTTTTTCCTACACAGTACAACACGTGCAGGGCTTAGATATCACCCTCACACTGTGCAGAATATACGAGCAAGAACCAAGCGGTTCGGAGACTCTTTTCTTTGCCGCACCACCAATACCTGGAATTCATTACCAACTCACGTGTTTCCTTCTTCCTACAGTCCCGGGGCCTTCAAGCGGGTGTGGAAAAGTATCTGATGAGGCTGCCCAGCTGAGTGCCACCATTGTAACATTGCGTGGTGCCTGTAATGGTGACCCTCTTTCCTAAGACTTTGCCTTTAGTTTACCATGAAGTCAAATTGGCGTGTCCTAGTTAAAAAAAATCTCACCGTGGATTCTGCAGTCGAGTTCATTCGATTGTTGGAAACGTTTTTACAGCCTGCTGCTCTTAATCGTGCGGCAGAGTAAGGAGGCCTCAACCCGTTTGGTGCGAGACCGGATTCCACCGTGTGTGGGTGACCTGGTCTAGAATGACTACAAATGCCAATATCCTACAGAATACCGCGGCCATAATAACTTCGTGTTGTGTTCCCAGTGGTGAGTATGGCAGCCAGAGCTCACTGGAGAGTTTTTGCTGTCAGTGGGAAGACTAAAGGCTTGTTCTGCTTTGTCTTCTACACTAACGGCACAGAAACTCTGTGCTTACAGGGTCGGCAGCGCGAGTGTGACTCCTCTGGTGGTATACACGTCCATTGTCTGCCACTTAAGTGGTATAAAAAAAACTATGAAGCCATAAACCACTTCAGCCTCTCAATAATGCAAATAGGTAGGTGTGTGATTTAAATACATTATCAGTCGCCACTTCCTTTGTGGTGACGCATTAATTCATTGTTTTATGATTAAACACTTCAGTGGTGAGCTTCTATTGTTGATAAATTTATTAATTTATTGAAATTAATTATTTTGTTAATTAATTAATAGTATTAAATTATACCTCGAAATTCTGTTTTCTCGGAATCCGAAACTCGGAGTCCTGAACAGAGTGAGACGATTTTTCACGCCGGAGCAGCGGTGTCTTCTATACAAGACACAAATTCGCTCCTGTGTGGAATACTGCTCGCATCTCTGGGATGGTTCAGCAAAGTACTTGCTAGATGCTCTCGACAGGTTGCAGCGACGTGCGGTCCGCATCATTGGGAATCCCGAGGTCACGAACACCCTAGAACCTTTACAGATGCGTAGAGATGTTGCGTCCATGGCTGTATTTTACCGTCTGTACCATGGGGAGTGTTCTGATGAGCTCTTCCAATTAGTCCCACCCTCCCCTTTCCTACACAGGATAACACGTGCAGGTCTTAGATGTCATCCGCACACGGTGCAGAACATACGATCAAGAACCAAGCGGTTCGGAGACTCTTTCCTCTGTCGCACCATTAAGGCCTGGAATTCATTACCAACTCACGTGTTTCCTTCTTCCTACAGTCCCGGGTCCTTTAAGCGGGGCGTGAAAAAGCATATGATGAGGCCGTCAAGCTAAGTGTCACCATTGTCACACGGTATGTGTAAGTAATGGTGAACCTCTTTTCTGGGACCTTTCCTTCAGCTTACCATCAGGCAAGGCGAAGTCCAATTGACGTGTCCTATATAAAAAAATAACCTACCTGTTATCACTTACGGTGCCGAAACGTGGACACTTACAGTGGGACTGGTCCATAGCTTAAAAGTCGCGCAGCGGGCTATGGAGCGAGCTATGCTTGGAGTTTCTCTGAAGGATAGAATTCGGAATGAGATTATCCGATAGAGAACAAAAGTTACATAGGTCACAGAATAAGAAAGCTTAAGGGGCAGTTTGTCGAAGTCGTTTACAGGGCTGGCCACGTTTGTCGAAGGACCGATGGCCGTTGGAGCAAATGAGTCCTAGAGTGGAGACCGCGAGAAGGTAATAAAGTACATTAAGACCGCTAGAGGGCGCCACAATAGATTCAGTGATACGTTATATAGCCTATAACCAGCGGACAACTGTGACACTTCTAACTATACCACATTTGTCCAGTTCTAATTAGTGGTTGAGGAGCTATGAGGAAACAGATCAACCTACAAACATACATAGCCTGGCAAAATCATAACCCTCTTTTTACTTTGCCGCAGTCGGGTAAAATATATTCTTTGTAACCACATCTTCAGTTACCTATGTAGAGTACAATAGAAAACGGTACATCCTCCGACATGGATTTATTATGTTTAGTACAAAAGAATTATAACAAAGAAACTGTGTTCTACTTATTTAGAATGCAACTTGTCGTAAAATATCGTGAGCAAAATATTTTACCATCTGTATTCTTTCTCTGTACCATACCATACTTGCAAAATTTGAAGGAGGTAGGACACGGCGGTATTTCCGCCCGATTGAGCAGTCCGACTGGGGAAGTACCTCCGCCCTACAGAATACCGCGGTTATAATAACTTCGTGTTGTGTTCCCAGCGGTGAGTAGGGTAGCCAGAGCTCACTGGAGAGTTTGTGCTGTCAGTGGGAAGACTAAAGGCTTGTCCTGCTTTGTCTTTTACTGACGGTACAGAAACTCTGTACTTACAGGGTTGGCAGGCGCGACTGTGACTCTCTGGTGTTACAGACGTCCATAGGCCACGGTAACTACTTTCCATCAGGTGGGCCGTGTGCTTGTCTGCCAACTAAGTGGTATATAAAAAAAAACAAGTATAACCATCCCATCTCATTCCAAGTCGTGAAAGACGACTAAAGGAACAATAGCATACGTAATAGAGGAGTCACACTAGCGTGGATCCCGGCAGAGTAGAATTTGTACCACCCCATCTCTTCCCATGCGGTGTCGTACAAAGCGATTAAGGGATAGGGCTGTTTAAAATCAGACAGATATATACAGCCCAGACTCAGCGTCAGAGGCATGCCTCGAGTCAACAATTGTGCCCGGAAGATCGCAATAGGCTCACCTCCTATTACGTGGGACCGAATTCAGTGATTAGTGAAATGTGGGTGTTAATTCACCTCTGCGTAACCCTCCGGGGATAAAGTGATTGTATGTATGTTTGTATGATATATGTAAGATAAGGAAAACTCGAAACAAAACCCTGTACCAACCTGTCTGGCCAGCGTGGAAACAGTAGGCCAAAGCATTCCAGAGGAGAGGCCTGTATCCAGCAGTGGACCCGATAGACTAAATTATTGATTGTTTTATCCAGACATCCGGGACATCCAGATCGCCCACCGATACGTATTAAAAGGAACAGAATGTTATAGTTGGCAAAATATGGATGTTATTACACCTCTGCCTATTCCTCAGGGTTTTATTACAGGACCTCGATTCTACTAAAGCAAATCCACTGTCATACCACAGACTCTGCTAAAAACATCATTAATTTTAGACTTTTAAGCAATGCTGTTGAATTCCAAAATTAAAAGGCTTTATGCAGATTGAAACAGTATTAGTAGTATCGCAGGTTTATAAGTGCCCGGTTAATGGCAATAGGCTCGCCACCTATTACATTGGAACCTAAACATAAACTGGCGAAATGTGGGTGCTAGCATCTCTGCCTATCCCTTCGGGGATATAGGCGTGAGTTTATAAAAAAATGACAGTCTAAAATTTAATGCCTTTTTTTTTGCAGTGTCTGTGTGGTTTTGCTTTAGTAGAATCGTGGGCCTATTGGGGGCTACTACCATCCCTAGCACATCTAGCAGTATTATTTTAATCTTAATTTGTAACATACATAATGTGAACTGGACAGTCAGTGGTTACGAAGTAGGACATGAAGGTATCTCACGTCCAAAATTGAGCAGTCCGTCAGTGGGAAGTAACTCCGCCCTACAGAATACCGCGGCTATAATAACCTTGTGTTGTGTTCCCAGCGGTGAGTAGGGCAGCCAGAGTATTATTTATTATAGACATATATATACATATATATTATATTTTAAGGAGGTAGGACACGGCGGTATTTCCGCCCAATTGAGCAGTCCGACTGGAGTTCGTGTTGTGTTCCCAGCGGTGAGTAGGGTAGACAGAGCTCACTGGAGAATTTGTGCTGTCAGTGGGAAGACTAAAAGGCTTGTCCTGCTTTGTCTTCTACATTGACGGCACAGAAAAATTCCATGGAGCAGAATATGTTGTACCTACTAATTTTAAGACAAGATCTTTGTGACCATATTTGAAGCAAATAAACGCTTGAATTTAATTGAATTGAAACTCTGTATTTATAGGGTTGGCAGCAGGACTGTGACTCCTCTGGTGTTACAAACGTCTATAGGCCACGGTAACCACTTTACGACGACGGTCCTAGTTAAAGGAGGCGCCGGCCGCCCACGCGGATGTACCGGCAACCTGCGCCACACCTTCGGCATGCGTTTTAGTCGGTTCCAATCCGACATAACTTCCTTCACCGTCTACGAGAGGTATCCATGGGGATTTTGAGCACAATAGTGTGGGCTTAGCCTGACGATATATAAAACGGCAAAGTTTCAGAGCAATCTGATATAAGTCTCTAAACGGTGAGAGAGATATACCTAGGTATATAGCTCCCTCTCCCTCTGGTCTGCAGACTTGCTTCGCCATAACACGATTGCTTACATAAACACGTCATAGATAGCTGACTAGCGGTAATTATGTTAGGCCATGGATCATCACCTTCTGCGTGCAAGTAATGCTCGAGAAGGAGACTAAGGTCTCTTCTGGCCGGCACAGCCCGTGATGCGCGTAGTCTACCCGGGCGTCAGAGGTCACTCAATGACCTTAGTTGGCACCAAAGCGACCCACAGGCGGCGTGCGTTTTAGTCGGTTCGAGTCCACATAACCTCTTCCACCGGCTCCGGTGCGGGGGTACCCGCGGGGATTTTGCGCATGTAAAAAAAAAAGCAGTCTCAGCCTAGCACCGAACCTTAGACATCATGAAACTGTCACGAAGAAAAGAATTGCTGCCATAGCTTTTAAACTTTGGCAGCAATTAGGATTAGCTCTCTGGTGAATGGAAATATTTTAATCAGCTCGAAAACTTTCATAGTGCGATGCACGATCTATAGTTTTGATGAAGTTCCGCTCGTTACCACTAGATGTCGCTAGTTGTTACTCACAGCATTATAATTGACCATCACTTCGATTAAGATTTTTTATACAACTTAGGTGGCAGACAAGCACACGGCCCACCTAATGGAAAGTAGTTACCGTGTCCTAGGAACGTGTGTAACACCTGTGGAGCCACATCCGTGCTGCCGACCCTGTAAGAACAGAGATTTTATGTGCCCTCAGTACAGAACACAAAAACAGAACAAGTCTTTGGTCTTCCCACTGATAGCACAAAAACTCTCCAGTGAGCTCTGGCTACCCTACTCACCACCGGGAACACGACACGAGGTTATTATGGCCGCGGTATTCTGTAGGGTGGAGGTACTTCCCCAGTCGGACTGCTCAATTCGAATGGGAAAACAGTCGTGTCTTACTTCCGTAGGTTCAGGCGCGAGCAACATCATTCATTGGTTCCAATAGTTTGTACGAATATCGGTAGATAGCTCCCAATGTCGCTGCAAGACGGATAGGATATAGGAAAATTAGGTTTTTTTTTTTAATCTGGTTTTTTGGGGGTTTTTATCTACACATATATTTCAACCCCATCGTACCCTGTACCAGTAATACATTTTTTGTTGTTTCCTTCCAATTGTTTACAGTTCATGCCTAGCTTAACCTCACTGTTGGGAACTGTTGGCAGATGTGACCAAATGAGATAGCCTTCTGGCCTTGTCAGAGGTTGGCTCGCCTCGGAGAAAGGATTTTTTTCATACCACAGGCTATTTATATAGATAAGCACACGGCCCACCTGGTGGAAAGTGGTTACCGTGGCCTATGGACGTGTGTAACACCACAGGAGTCACAATCGCGCTGCCGACCCAATAAGCACAAGAGTTTCTGTGCCGTCAGTGTAAAAGACAAAGTAGGACAAGCTTTTGGTCTTTCCACTGACAGCACAAAAATCCTCCAGTGAGCTCTGGCTACCCTACTGACCGCCGGGAACACAACACGAGGCCGCGGTGTTCTGTAGATAGCTTCAAGCGAGGTTCGGTGGCTCTATGGTCAAGGCATTCTCTCTGTAAGTAAAAAGATCGCGGGTTCCAATCCAGAATTATTTTTTTTAATATTTAGAACACGTCAATTAGACTTCGCCTTGCCTGATAGTAAGCTGAAGGCAAAGTCTCAGAAAAGAGTGTCTCCATTACTTACATATACCATGTTACAATGGTGATGACACTCAGCTTGACGGCCTCATCGTATGCTTTTTCACGCGCGAATATTATTTTTCTCCTATCTATAGTCAACATACTAAATGCTTTAGGAAAGGTCTTTATGAATGAAATCCATGTGGTCACGGATAAAGAATACAACAATCACCATCCCGTCTCTCCCGAAGGGTATCGTAAGAGGTTACTAATGGAAAAATACGCTGACGATTTCAGTATGAGAGCAGGAAAAGTCGAAACAAAATCCTGTACCAACCCGTGTTGTCGTCAGCGTGGTAACAGTAGGCCAAAGTCTCCCAATATTGGGAGAGGCCTATGTCAGTAGTGGACTCCGATACGCTTTTTTTTTCCACGGTTACACGCCCCCCTCGGAGAAGCCGGTGGAAGAGGTTATGTCGGACCACCGGGTCGTTTTTGGTTGCCGAAGATGAGGTTAACAGGCATATCCCTCGCACCCGCGGCGACTCAGGGCCATCTCTCTCGATCTGGCCCTCTCCTCGGGTATGGGGACCACAGAGTCCCCAACTCGTCCCCGGTAACGGGGAGACGCGCCACCGCCGCGGCCTGCTTCTGCCAGGGGGACAGGCGGTTCCACCAGTCACCCCCAGGCCTGCGCTCATGGGGGGCGGAGGTCGTTCATCGACCTCCGACGCCCAACCCTGTAACGTCTGGTTGGGAGAGGCATATGTCCAGTAGTGGACCCCAATACGCTTGATTTATTGATGGACTGGGACGGCAAAAGGCTCACCCCCTATTACGTGGGACCGAATTCAATGATTGGTAAACTTTGGGTGTTAATTCACCTCTGCTTAGGTTATCCGACAGAGAACTAAAGTTACCGACATAGGTCACAGAATAAGCAAGCTGAAGTGACAGTGGGCTGGCCACGTTTGTCGAAGGACCGATGGCCGTTGGAGCAAATGAATCCTAGAGTGGAGACCGCGAGAAGGTAAACGAAAGGTAGGACGCTCCCTAGCCAGATGGACGGACGACCCGAAAAAGGTGGCTGGGACAGACTAGATGCGGAAGGCAGAGGATCTAAAAAAAGTATAGCTGTGGAGAGCGGTGGGCTAATTGATTGATTGATAGCCCTCCGGGATAAAGGTTTGACTGTATGTATGTATGTATGTAAATCTTCTAATTTCAGACAGTGGGGGCAGCTTTCTGCGCGAAGACAGTACGTTCACAAGACCAGAACTTCAATGTTGGCATATGGGACACGGCTGGAAGTGAAAGGTATGTTCATCAATGTCCTTGATCTGTATTATGGCCCTTAGTTATAATATAAAAAAAATAAAAACTAAAACCCGACTGCTGTAAAAGTATAACAACCGCGGTAGCCTAGTGGTTTGGGTAATGGACTGCTGAGACGAGGTCTCGGGTTCGATCCCAGGTTTCACCATGGCACACACCAATGACTTTTCGATGCTTTTCGAAGTTATGTGTGTATTTATCGCAGGTTTATAAGTGCCCGGTTAATGGCAATAGGCTCGCCACCTATTACATTGGGACCTAAACATAAACTGGCGAAATGTGGGTGCTAGCACCTCTGCCTACCCCTTCGGGGATATAGGCGTGAGTTTATGTTATGTTATGTTATGTAAAAGTATTAAACAAGAAAATATCCAATATTGCCGTGGTCCGACTGGGGAAGTACCTCCGCCCTACAGAATACCGCGGTTATAATAACTTCGTGTTGTGTTCCCAGCGGTGAGTAGGGTGGCCAGAGCTCACTGCAGAGTTTGTGCCGTCAGTGGGAAGACTAAAGGCTTGTCCTGATTTGTCTTCTACTGACGGCACAGAAACTCTGTACTTACAGGGTTGGCAGCGCGACTGTGACTCCTCTGGTGTTACAGACGTCCATAGGCCACGGTAACTACTTTCCATCAGGTGGGCCGTGTGCTTGTCTGCCAACTAAGTGGTATAAAAAAAAAAAAATATAAATAAAAAAATAAGTATGAAACTAAAACCCGACTACTGAAAAAGTATTAAACAAGAAAATATCAAGGATAGCCGTGGTCAGGCCCGGGGGTGAAAGGTGGAGCCACCTGTAACTCTGGCAGAAGCAGGCCGCACGCCTCCCCTTTTCCGGGGACGAGTTGGGGACTCTGTACCCCCACACCCGAGAAGAGGGCCCGATCGTAAGAGATGGCCCTGAGTCGGCCGGGGTGCGAGGGATACACCTGTCAACCTCACCTTCGGCAACCAAAGCGACCAACAGGCGGCGTGCGTTTTAGTCGATTCGAGTCCGACATAACCTCTTCCACCGGCTCCGGTGGGGGGGTATCCGCGGGGATTTTGCGCACTTAAAATAAAAAAAAAGGATAGCTGTGGTCGAATGTCACTTTTCTCTGGAATGTATTGTTTTATTAGACTAAGTTTATATAAAGGGAGCGGAGCAGTGGGCATAAATGTCAACAAATCCGGCATATTTTCATTCATTATTTGAAGACTAAAAAATTATGGGCTCAAAGTGATAAAAATAGCATTGAATTTTAGAATTTATTTATGTAGCATTAAAGTCCAAAATTAAATGATAAAGACTTTAATTACTCTTTTTCATTCACTCTGCAAAAAGTGTTTTGATTTCGTACTTTAACTCAATGTAGTTAAAGTCCGAAATTAAAACACTTTTTAAAGTCTAAAATTAGCAGTGGTATGACAGTGGTATTGCATTAGCGGAATAGAGGCCCTGGTCAGGTAGTTTATAATATTTGTCGGATGTAGGGTAGATAGATAAATGTATAACTTCTTTCTCTCTTTCTCCTTCCAGATACGAAGCGATGACAAAGATATACTACCGGGGCGCGCACGCCGCTATTATTTGCTACGAGCCTTCGTGCATAGCGTCCTGGAACAGGCTGAGACACTGGCTGACTGAGTTGAGGACAGTGGAAGAGGTGAGTCCCATTCCTCCTTCTTCATTTCCCTCTCCCACCTTTGCTGTATATATTCTTCCTTTGGCCGCATTATGTCCAATTCGCAAAATGTCCAGCGGGCTCAAATTGTCCAATTCTCATAACGTCCAATTCGCAAATTGTCCAATTCTCACAACGTCCAATTCGCAAATTGTCCTATTCTCACATAAATAGGAGTCGTGCTTGATTACGGGAGGCATTTTTGACAACCCTTTTGCGAGAAAAAATTCAGCTCGAAGTGAAAATGCATTTATAATTTGTGTGTGTGATCAACACGTTTATTTAACAAATAATACAAAATATGTATCATATCTATCATAATTATGATAAAACATAATAATAAGTATTTTTATAAAATGGAATCAACAGAGGTATTTTAATAAGGTAGTCATATTTATATTTTAATACTACTCTGTCAAGAAAGTACCGGGAAAAAATCAATAATACACAAAAAAATTGTTATTCATTCAAATTTCTTTTATCACCTTCAAAGTATGCTCCTTCAGAAACGATACACTTACGCCAACGAATAATCCAGTCATCAAAACATTTATAAACGCTGTTTCCGGAATTGAGTTTCTTCTTTATGTCTTCTACTGATTGAAAACGGGTGCCATGAAGTGGTAATTTGAGTGTAGGATACCAGGGTATCAGAACATTCACCATGGTACAAACGGTAAACTACTGCCAATGATGCAACATCTCTACGCATCTGCAAAGGTTCTAGGGTGTTCGTGACCTCGGAATTCCCAATGATGCGGACCGCATGTCGCTGCAACCTGTTGAGAGTATCTGCATGAGAGAGGTAAGCTGAAAAAGCGGATTCTGATAAAGCGGATTCCAGGCTTCGAGGTGAAAGCCTTGGATGCGATTGGAATTAATGCGAGAGTGAAGAAAAAGACCATTAGATTCCTATGGCAAAGTAACTCCTATGTTTCCTACATAGGACAACACGTGCAGGGTTTAGATGTCACCCTCACACTGTGCAGAATATACGAGCAAGAACATAGCGGTTCGGTGACTCTTTTTTTATATAGGACACGCCAACTTGACCTCACCTCGCCTGATGGTAAGCTAAAGGCAAAGTCTCAGGAAAGAGGGTCACCATTACAGACACTAAGTGTTACAATGGTGGCACTCAGCTTGGCGGCCTCATCAGATGCTTTTTCACGCCCCGCTTAAAGGCCCCGGGACTGTAGGAAGAAGGAAACACGTGTGCTGGTAATGAATTCCAGGTCTTGGTGGTGCAGCAAAGAAAAGAGTCTCCGAACCGCTTGGTTCTTCCTCGTATATCCTGCACAGTGTGAGGGTGACATCTAAGGCCTGCACGTGTTGTCCTATGTAGGAAAGGAGATAGTGGGATTAGTTGGAAGAGCTCATCAGAACACTCACCACTCTTTTCTTTGCCGCACCACCAAGACCTGGAATTCATTACCAGCACACGTGTGTCCTTCTTCCTACAAGTCTTCCTTTAAGCGGGGTGTGAAAAAGCATCTGATGAGGACGCCAAGCTGAGTTGCCACCATTGTAACATTACTTAGTGTCTGCAATGGTGACCCTCTTTCCTGAGACTATAGCTTACTATCAGGCGAGGTGAAGTTAAGTTGGCGTGTCCTAAAAAAAACTAATATATACTGGCATTTTCCAATGGTTTATTTTTACATTATTTAATATTTTTATATTATTTCTTGACATACCTGATTGTAAAATTTTATCGTTCATATGTGCTCTTTGTGTGCCTAAACTGAATAAATGAAATTAATTCTTTGATTCTTTGTCCCCAGGATTGCAAAGTATACCTATGTGCAACTAAAAAAGACTTATTGGACAATGGTTACGTTTCCCGGGAAGTCCCTACAAACACTGTAGCTACTTATTCCCAGGGGCTGTGCGGACATTTCTTCACATCGAGCAAAACCGGTGAAAATGTTGGTGAGTAGCCTTTTTAATTATCATCGTTCTAGCATTAGCCTAGTGGTATGGGTAATGGACTGCTGAGACGAGGTCTCGGGTTTGATCCCAGGCTTTACCATGGCATACACTAATGACTTTTCGATGCTATTCGAAGTTATGTGTGTATTTGTGGTTAATGACAATAGGCTCGCCACCTATTACATTGGGACCTAAACATAAACTGGCGAAATCTGGAAGCTAACACCACTGCCTACCCCTTCGAGGATATAGGCGTGAGATTATGTTATGTTATGTCTAGCATTCGTTCCGAGACCTTCACCTTGGAGTCCAGGGTCCGCTTAAATACCACGTTTTTCGGGTATATTGGCAGCGACTGCCGACTGACCCCCTAGCCTATGTTGTGTTTAGTAGAACAACCACTGAGAGAGTTGTTCAGATCGCGCATATAGCCCTCCGTCGTGACCAATCTCTCCCATCGTAAAAACGACGGGGTGTTATAAGTTTTTTTTTTTTTAAATAATGCCCACAACGCTGGGCAATGACAACAATGGACAATATGTCACTAGTAGTTTTAACAATGGCAACGAAATACCTTAAATTACGTGAGTATAACCTGTCAAAGGCAAATTATAATGGGTCTATTTTTTTTTTTATTTTTTTTTATACCACTTAGTTGGCAGACAAGCACACGGCCCACCTGATGGAAAGTGGTTACCGTGACCTATGGACGTCTGTAACACCAGAGGAGTCACAGTCGCGCTGCCAACACTGTAAGTACAGAGTTTCTGTGCCGTCAGTAGAAGACAAAGCAGGACAAGCCTTTAGTCTTCCCACTGACAGCACAAATTCTCCAGTGAGCTCTGGCTACCCTATTCACCGCTGGGAACACAACACGAAGTTATTATAGCCGCGGTATTCTGTAGGGCGGAGGTACTACCCTAGTCGGACTGCTCAATCGGGCGGAAATACCGCCGTGTCCTACCTCCTTAAAAAGGTCTATATTATCTATATTACCCAAATCAGTTGGGATGGGTTTGTCTAGGAACGGGGTGTGATGTTCCTGTGACCAGGCAAGGGGATCACGCCTGGCGGGCTGCATTTGACGTGTTTGTGTGTGTGTTTGTGGCATCATAGCTCTTGAACGGCTAAACTGATTTGGATTTAGTTGTTTATTCGTTATTTTATTTAATACATCCGTGTAGTGACGGAGAAATTTTAAAGATAGAAAAATTATAGTGTCAAGGAGTTTCTTGAGGATAAATGATGATTGTTTGGGTACAAATCACATTTGAAGTGTCATTTTAATGTATTACGTGGGACTTATAAATGCGATGATTATTGTATGTGTAATTATTAGTAGGTAGGTATTGTGTATTCTTTTATATATAAAAAATAAAAAATTATACTTGCATGTATTCTTGACACTAAATATTGACATTATTGGACATTTTATATGTATTCTAATTTTAATTTTAATCTTATTACAATTGAATTACCTACATCATCATCAATCGAATATATAACATTATCAATGGATTTTGCATGCAGAGAAACTGCGAAGCATGTCGGACCTTATTTGTTTTTGTAACACCATTGTAACATACCGTGTTTCGAGCAATAAATGATTTACTTACTTACTTACTTAAAGAATTACAAGTCTTACCGCCCCATCTCGTCCGAAGGGTGTCGTAAAAGGCAACTAACGGAAAAATACGCAGACGATATCACTGCGAGAGAAGGAACACTCGAAATAAAACCCTGTACCAACCCGTCTGGCCAGCGTGGAAACAGAAGGCCAGAACCCTACGTCCAGCAGTGAGAGGCCTATGTCCAGCTGTGAGAGGCCTATGTCCAGCAGTGAGAGGCCTATGTCCAGCTGTGAGAGGCCTATGTCCAGCTGTGAGAGGCCTATGCCCAGCAGTGGACTCCGATAGGCTTATTGGGCATTTTTATTTATATATCTTCTATTCTTCTCCACAGACGAACTTTTCCAGAAGATAGTAGACGACTGTGCAACAGACGTGAGACTTATGAAGACCGTAGAAGACCTCAGAGTGCAGTTGGCGAAAGACGAGGCCGCTTATAGGGTTAAGAATAGTAATTACTGTATATGCTAGAAGACTAATATTTAATTGGTGAGATATTCTTTCGGAGACCATTGAGGGGTTAAAAAAAAGTATATTATGCGGCAATAACAGATCCGGGTCCTCTTTTGATGGATCTTTTACCTTATTAACGATACTGTAGGCTAGTGACCAGGGCCTGGTCTAAAGGACCTAATGGGTCTCACAGACCCTGGACGTTGACATGTTTTAGTTTTGAGAGTGTTTGATTAGAAAAATTTTCTTTTCTTCTCCTTCCTATTGTCTTCTGGTGAGCAAATTCCCAGGGTTGGGCCTGTTGGACCTACGGGGTCTCACAGACCCTGGCCGTAGACATGTTTTAATTTTGAGAGTGTTTAAGATTAACAAGATTTTCTTTTGTTCTCTTTCCTATTGTGTAATGGTAGGCAAATTCCCAGGGTTAAGCCTGTTGGACCTTGAGGTCTCACAGGCCGAGGGCGTTAGGGGCCGTTCAAGTATTATGTAAGCACTAAAGGGGGAGGGGTCTTTTCGTTGCTTATTAATGATGACATGGAGGTGGGGGGAAAGGGTCTAAATGATGATTATGTATGCAGTAGTTATTTACTTTTTCACAAATAATATAGCATGCATTACCCATACATCATCCTAAAAAACAAACATGAAAAGAAATGTGCATATAGGTACCAATGTTTACGTAAGCATGGGAGGGAGGGGGGTAAGAGTTTTGCTTACTTTTGCTGACAAGGGGGAGATATTTGAATAAATCTTGGAGGTAGGACACGTCAATATTTCCGCCCAATTGAGCAGTCCATCTGGGGAAGTACCTCTAGAAAATACCGCGGCTATAATAACCTCGTGTTGTGTTCCCGGCGGTGAGTAGGGTAGCCAGAGCTCACTGGAGGGTTTTTGTGCTGTCAGTGGGAAGACCGAAAGCTTCTCCTGCTTTGTCTTTTACATTGACGGCACAGAAACTCTTGGCAGCGCGAGTGTGACTCCCTTGGTGTTGCACACGTCCATAGGCCACGGTAACCACCTTCCAACAGGTGGGCCGTGTGCTTGTCTGCCGACCGAGTGGTATAAAAAAAAATAAAAAAATCTGCTTATGTAATACATGAACGGCCACCCATCCCGTTTTAGTATCGGAGGTGTTTAAGATTAAAAAGCTATTATTTTCATCATTATTGTCAGATTTAAAATTATTTTATTTGGTAGCCAATTATTTTAATAATTATTATTTTAGGTGCCATGTATAGTATTATTTTATAATGTGATATGTTTATCATCCCCTTTTGTATGAGAGGCTGTTTTATAGTGCGGGAATCCGGGGTTGGACTTTTTCAAACAAAATTTTTCCAAGTGCTTACAATATGGGGTTCTTCAAGAGAGGCATTAGAAGGTTTCTTTAGGGTCGGCAGAGCGAGTGTATCACCCCTGGTGTTGCACACGTCCATAAGCCACGGTAACCACTTCCCATCAGGTGCTTGTCTGCCACCTAAGTGGTTTAAAAAAAAGTAGGAAAAATGCTCATACTAATTGATTTAAACATACATAAGTACATATGCAGAGGCAGAGGTGAATTAACACCCACATTTCACCAACCATTAAATTCAGCCCTAAGTAATAGGGGGTGAGCCTATTGCCGTCTGCCGGGCACTATTGTTGACTCAAGCCATTCATCTAAGGCTGAGTCTGGGCTGTATATATCTGTCTGATGTTAAACAGTCCTATTTCTTTGTATATTGATTCAAAACATCATTTAATTTAGATTTTAGTTCTGTGACGGCTAATATTTTTTTTACTGTGTGGAAATAGACTTGTATTTCCCTGCCCACCCCCCAAACCTGCCAAAGTCAGCGTGGTTGGTTACGTTGAACTCGGACCGAACAAAATCGCACGGCCGTCTCGAGTCATTAGTTGCTGGGAGTGATGTAACCTCTAGTGCCTTCTTTTTACCGTGCGGAAATTGACTCGGATTGACCTCCCCCCCTCCCATCCTTGGAGGCTCAGGGCGGACAAGGGAGTCCCTTTCCATTCCATTTCACTCCCCCCCCATCCGGAGTGGGGTTGGTTACGTTGGACCCGGACCGACCAAAACCGCAACGTCTCAGGCCATTAATTGCCGGGGGTGGCGTTAGGTAGGTACTTATCACTATTATAATTTTCGAAATGCAACTAACTAAATACAATGTGTGATGCAACATAATATTGTGACAATGTGCTATGCCGCATAGCACTAAAAATGAGTGCATATAAATTTATGAACAAAAAAATATTTTTTAACCGCATGTGTTCATCATCATATTTTCGAACAAGTCTACTAACTTATGGAAACTAAGAATAAAGCTGAATCTCTGGAAGTACAGCTTACAATGAAGGTAGGTAGCTCAATAAATTCAATTTAGTTTTTAAACCTTTCAGCAAATACTGAACTAAATATGGAATATATTAACTTGGAGCTAGAAGTCATAAATATTTTAAAACTAAAACCTGACTACTGAAAAATTACACTTTTAAAAGTATTAAACAAGAAAATACCAAGGATAGCCGTTGGTCGTATGTCAATTTTTCCTAGCATATATTGTTTTTTTAGACTAAGTGGCATACGACCACCACTATCCTTGATATTTTCTTGTTTAATACTTTTTAAAGTGTAATTTTTCAGTAGTCAAGTTTTAGTTTTAAACTGTTTTTTTTAAGACATTGACATTTATAAGCACCGCTCTAGTTTTATGGGAAGTGTAATGCAGCATTATTTTAAAACAATGTGTAATGCCGCATAGTCTGCTATAACATTTATAAGCTCAGCTAGCTATGTGGAAAGTGTAATGCAGCATTATTTTATAACAATGTGTTATATCGCATAGTGTGCTATAACATTTATAAGCTCCTCTAGTTATGTGGAAAGTGTAATGCAGCATTATTTTAGAACTATGTTTGAAGTCGCATAGTGTGCTATAACATTTATAAGCTCAGCTAGCTATGTGGAAAGTGTAATGCAGCATTATTTTATAACAATGTGTTATATCGCATAGTGTGCTATAACATTTATAAGCTCCGCTAGTTATGTGGAAAGTGTAATGCAGCATTATTTTATAACAATGTGTGATGTCGCATAGTGTGCTATGACATTTATAAGCACCGCTAGTTATATGGAAAGTGTAATGCAGCATTATTTTAGAACTATGTGTGATGTCGCATAGTGTGCTATGACTTTTATAAGCACCGCTAGCCAAGTGGCAAGTGTAATGCAGCATTATTTTAGAGCAATGTGTGTTATCGCAAAATGTGCTATAACGTTTATAAGCTCCGCTAGTTATGTGGATAGTGTAATGCAGCATTATTTTAAAACAAAGTGTTGTCGCATAGTGTGCTATTACATTTACAAGCAATGTGTAGGTACTAATTATATATTAATAGTGAATACTAGCATGTCTTTAGTATCTGTGGAAATAATGTATGTTGCGTATTTGAATTGACTGGTACAATATTTAGTAAGTAAGCAAAACTCTATCCCAGCTTACCATCAGGCGGGGTACAGTTAATTTGACGACTTATATATTAAATAAAAATGTGTTCTGTCGAGGTCATTTTTGATCAAGATATTTCATCTTCCATTTTGTATCACAATATCTTCCTGATTGCATCTAATTTACATACATACATATAATCACGGCTTTATCCCCGGAGGGTTAGGCAGAGGTGAATTAACACCCACATTTCACCAATCATTGAATTCGGTCCTACGTAATTAGGGGGTGAGCTTATTGCCGTCTTTCGGGAACTATTGTTGACTCAAGCCTTGCATCTGAGGCTGTTTGGGCTGTATACCTATACATATCTGTCTGGTGTTAAACAGCCCTATCCCTTAGTCGCCTTGTACTACACCGCTTGGGAAGAGATGGGGTGGTCCAAATTCTACTCTGCCGGGAACCACGCGGCAATTTCATATAGTGATGTTAATAAATATAAGTCTTATAGTGATGTACAAAGTGTGATGTGACATATCTTTGCACACATTTGCTATGTAAAGTGCATCATAGTCACATAACACTAAAATTTAATAAAAAAAATGCATGCTGGACATAGCTTTGTAATATAGGACTGTTTTTATACCAAAATAAAAGCTTTATATTTTAAATTTTGTTTCTTTTTTATATACCAACTAGGCGGCAAACAAGCACAGGGCCCACCTGATGGAAAGTAGTTACCATGGCCAATGGACGCTTGCAAAACCAAGAGAGTCATACTCTCACTGCCAACCCGGCAAACATTGAGAGTGGAGCAGGACAAGCTTTTGGTCTTTCCACTGACAGCACAAAAACCCTCCAGTGAGCTCTGGCTACCCTAGTCACCGCCGGAAACACAACACGAGGTTATTATAGCCGCGGTATTTTGTAGGGCGGAGGTACTTCCCCAGTCGGACTGCTCAATTGGACAGAACCGAAACCAATGGACGTGTGCAACACCAGGGGAGTAACAGTCGTTCTGCCGACCCTGTAAAAACCTTCTAAGATTCTTCTTCATCCTAGCGTTAATCCCAGTGGCATCCGAAGCTTTAACCTCGACGTCTGGGGTCCGCTTCACCAGTCTAACTGCGGTTTTGACTGAACTTGGTATTTTTCGTGAAGCGACTGTCATTTGACCTCCCCAGCCCAAAGGCTATATCAAAGCATTATAGCTTTTTTTTATACTACTTAAGTGGCAGACAAGCACACGGCCCACCTGATGGGAAGTGGTTACCGTGGCTTATGGACGTATGCAACACCAGGGGCGTTACACTCGCGCTGCCGACCATGAAGTAACCTAGACCATTTGTTGGACCTTTTAAGGTTACATCTACCCGTAACGACTGCCATAGACGTTCGTATGGCAACCGGGACCGGCTTTACGTGCTCTCCGAGGCACGACCAGACCAATGCAGGGGGTGACAGGTGGAGCCGCCTGTCACCCTGGCAGAAGCAGGCCGCGGCGGTGGCGCGCCTCCCCGTTTCCGGGGACGAGTTGGGGACTCTGTAGTCCCCACACCCGAGAAGAGGGCCAGATCGTGAGAGATGGCCCTGGGTCGGCCGGGGTGCGAGGGATATGCCTGTTAACCTCACCTTCGGCAACCAAAACGACCCACAGGCGGCGTGCGTTTTAGTCGGTTCGAGTCCGACATAACCTCCTCCACCGGCTCCGGTGGGGAGGTATCCGTGGGGATTTTGCGCACGTAAAAAAAAAAAAAACCAGACCAATGCAAATACCTATATTCATAGTAGTTATACAAATGTCGGTAGATGGCTCTATATGTATAGAAGAATATGGATGGTTTCGGGCGAAGGTTCTGTGGCTTGGTGGTCATAGCTGTATTTTACCGTCTGTACCATAGGGAGTGTTCTGATGAACTCTTCCAATTAGTCCCACCTTCCCCGTTCCTACACAGGACAACACGTGCAGGTCTTAGATGTCATCCGCACACGGTGCAAAACATCCGATCAAGAACCAAGCGGTTCGGTGACTCTTTCCTCTGTCGCACCATTAAGGCCTGGAATTCATTACCAGCTCTAGTGTTTCCTTCTTCCTACAGTCCCGGGTCCTTTAAGCGGGGCGTGAAAAAGCATATGATGAGGACGTCAAGCTGAGTGTCACCAATGTCACACGGTATGTGTAAGTAATGGTGACCCTCTTTTCCGGGACTTTGCCTTCAGCTTACCATCAGGCAAGGCGAAGTCCAATTGACGTGTCCTATATAAAAAAAATAGCGTTCCCCTGTAAGGGGTTCACGGTTCGAAACCCGTCTGGACCGTTTTAATATTTATCTATTTTAATCGATTATGAATAGTTAGTATACTAACATAACATATGACATAAACTCACGCTCATATCCGCGTAGGGGTAGGCAGAGGTGCTAGCACCCACATTTCTCCAGTTTATGTTTAGGTCCCAATGTAATAGGTGGCGAGCCTATTGCCATTAACCGGGCACTTATAAGATAACATGACATATACTCACGCCCATATCCCCGAAGGGGTAGGCAGAGGTGCTAGCACCCACATTTCTCCAGTTTATGTTTAGGTCCCAATGTAATAGGTGGCGAGCCTATTGCCATTAACCGGGCACTTGTAAACCTGCGATAAATACACACATAACTTCGAAAAGTCATTGGTGTGTGCCATGGTAAAACCTGAAATCGAACCTGAGACCTCGTCTCAGCAGTCCATTACCCATACCACTAGGCTACCGCGGTTATTAGTATACTAAATGCTTAAAATTTCATTCAATACCTATATTCGTGTATACAAATATTTGTACTGAGCTGGGATTGAACCCGCGCATCCTGTTTAGCAGTCGCGTTCACTACCAACCACCACGCCGAAGATGCTGCCTTCTAAGATTATATCGCAAAAAGTCACGGACGGCAATTGAACCTGCGACCAGTCCATTACAGCTGAGCTACTCGTACTTCCCACAGTCAGGGGTATTTTAAGAGAGGTGTGAAAAAGCATCCGATGAGGCAGCCAAGCTGAGGGCCACCATTGTAACATTGTAACTCTTTCCTCAGAGTTTGCCTTTAGCCTATCAGGCAAGGTGAAATCATATAGACATTTGCACTTTTAATAATAATATAAGGGGCAGCTTGTGGTCCGGCCTGGGGGTGACAGGTGGAGCCGCCTGTCACCCTGGCAGAAGCAGGCCGCGGCGGTGGTGCGACTGGCGCGCCTCCCCGTTTCCGGGGACAAGTTGGGGACTCTGTAGTCCCCACACCCGTGAAGAGGGCCAGATCGTTAGAGATGGCCCTGGGTCTGCCGGGGTGCGAGGGATATGCCTGTCAACCTCACCTTCGGCAACCAAAACGACCCACAGGCGGCGTGCGTTTTTTTGTGCGTCCGACATAACCTCCTCCACCGGCTCCGGTGGGGAGGAGTCCGTGGGGATTTTGCACAATAACATAACATAACATAACATTAACTCACGCCAATATCCCCGAAGGGGTAGGCAGAGGTGCTAGAGTACCCACATTTCGCCAGTTTATGTTTAGGTCCCAATGTAATAGGTGGCGAGCCTATTGCCATTAACCGGGCACTTGCAAACCTGCGATAAATACACACATAACTTCGAAAAGCATCGATAAGTCATTGGTGTGTGCTATGGTAAAACCTGGGATCGAACCCGAGACCTCGTATCAGCAGTCCATTACCCATACTACTAGGCTACCGCGGTTATCTAAATAATACAATAAAGGAAATACAATTCGCACATTATTGTATACGTTATAAAAACCACTTATGTTGTTTGTAAGACTCGCTTAGTACCACTTGACAATGCATATTTTCATTTTCTACGCGTTTTAACGTGATAGTGTGTGGTCCAAGATTATTTGAACGCATCTGTCTATCATATAATAGGGTTTCTTTTTTACGTGCGCAAAATCCCCACGGATACCTCCCCACCGGAGCCGGTGAGAGAGGTTATGTCGGCCTCGAACCGACTATAACGCACGCCGCCTGTGGGTCGCTTTGGTTGCCGAAGGTGAGGTTGACAGGCATATCCCTCGCACCCCGGCCGACCCAGGGCCATCTCTCACGATCTGGCCCTCTTCTCGGGTGTGTGGGGACTACAGAGTCCCCAACTCGTTTCCGGAAAACGGGAAGGCGCGCCGCTGCGGCCTGCTTCTGCCAGGGTGACAGGCGGGTCCACCTGTCACCCCCAGGCCGGATCATATAATAGGGTAGATTCCTGAGTCATCGAATTCTTACCAATACTACTTCATATTTTATTTTATACCACCTAGGTGGCAGACAAGCGCACGGCCCACCTGTTGGAAAGTGGTTACCGTGGCCTATGGACGTGTGTAACACCAGAGAAGCTACACTCGCGCTGCCGACCCTGTAAGCACAGAGTTTCTGTGCCGTCAGTGTAGAGGACAAAGCAGGACCTCTTAGTATTTTATCTAAAAATATGCAGAGTAAACTAAGATATTGCCTAACTAAACTGAAACTATGGGTTCACATTATTTTTAATTTTCAAAATAGGTCAAAATATAAGTAATCGAAATAAAGCAAAATTAATAACTTTTTTTTTGTTTTTATACAACTTATGTGGCAGGTAAGTACACGGCCCACCTGATGGAAAGTAGTTACTATGACCTATGAACGTGTGTAACACCAGTGGAGTCACATCCGTGCTGCCGACCCTGTTAGAACAGAGATTTTGTGCCGTCAGTGTAGAGGACAAAGCAGGACAAGCCTCTGGTCATCCCACTGACAGCACAAAAACTCTCCAGTGAGCTCTGGCTACCCTACTCTCAATTTCAAATCAATCTTATTACACACTGTATACGTGTAAACGCAACGTAGACTGAGATAAATGCGATATTCTCTTGCACTCCATACATTTTCACTACGCGCCAGTGCACTGTGACGTCACCACGTGCCACGATTTTGTATGTAGCTTCTTCGGGAGGCCGGCTTGAGAAATTAAATTTTTAAAACCAAAGATCTTTAAAATTATTTGTCTTAAGATAGTTTCACTTTTACAGTTCATTATATTATTGTCAAATGTACAGTTTACGATAGTAATAAAAAACACAACCCTAATAAGACACAGCCCTGGATCTCTGCTTTTTCGCCAAAAATCGTTTGCCCGATTATCACTTGCCCACTAACGTTTCCCAGAATTATATTTCGCAGAATAATTATTTGCCAACTTGTGATTTCATTTTGTTTTTATTACCCAACTTCTCAGTTGCCAATTTTACGTTTGGTCAACCTTTTAGAATGACACTTTTCAAAATGCCAACTTTCAAGTAGCGAATGTTTTAGTTGGCATAATATTCATGTAGTTATTTATTGTTTGTTATGTAAATGTACGTAAAAATGTAAAAAAAAATGGTTACGGCATTGTTTATCATAATACTAACCTAACCTAACCTAACCAATTCTGTTATTCGTCTAAAAGTTGTCTGGCCTAATAAATAAATTGGCAAAAGATAAATGCCCCAAACGTATTTTGTCATTACAATAATCAGCTTAACAATAATTCTACCAAATGAAACGTTGTCATACAAACATTTGACAATCGTTAGTCGTCAAAGTGAAAAATTGGCGTAACGTTGGTTGGCAAGTGATAATCGGGTAAACGATTTTTGGCGAAAAGGCAGGACCCCCACAGCCCTATTGTAAAGTTGGTGATATTTTAAAAACAATTTGGTTTATTATCTTTTAAACTATCGTGTTCCATGATATACTATAATGTTAACGGGAATTAACACGATCATGGTATATGTCCATACATACCTTTGATTTTCCTGATGTTTCGACCAGTTTACACCGACTGTAGTCACAGGCTGACTGTTTACAGTTTGCTAATTAAAAGTCCCCACATTTACATAATCAAAAAAAGAAAACATAATTAGCAGATTTTTATCGCTATCGCTTCATCTTATCGCTATCTCTTCAGCGTATGACTTGCCCCACCGCAGAGCCGGTCGAGTTAAGTGACGTAGCCGACCGCAGGCTGTCATTAATAGCACCCAGCGCGGTAGGGCTGCCACTGGAGGGTTATAAGATTTTATAACTGTAAAAAAACGACGGGTTGCACTCCGGTAGTGCCGGCAGAAGTGAAAACTTGAATATTAACGTTGTGCATTTTTGATATTTTGAAATGGTTAGAGAATAATTTTGTACGAATTGCTTTCATTATCAGTATAAAAGTACTATTATTTATGTGGTGGAATACAATATTCATTTATTGCGCTATCGTACACAAACATGACAATTTATATTACATTAAAAATTTAACACTTCAGAACTATTACAATTATTTTACATTAAAAAGTTTATCACCGCCATCACACATGTGACAGTCGTGTGACATTCGCGCAAGCGCCCTGCGCCGCCTGTCCTCTCTCCATCCGTCTTACGAATTTTCGATCAGGTCACGTGTCCTGACGCGAGTTTAGAAATTTTTACCCAATCCAAAAAAAGTACACAGCGCCGCTAAAGAAGTTTTCACTTCAAAAAAATATCAATCAATGAATTAGCCTAAAGCAGTCCACTGCTGGATTGTTTGGACATAGGCCTCTGCCCAATGTTAAGCGGATCTGGCCTACTGGCAAATCATTAAATTCGGTCCCACGTAATAGGAGGTGAGCCTATTGCCTTCTTCGGGACACTATTGTTGACTCAAACCATTGATTTGAGGCTGAGTCTGGGCTGTATATATCTGTCTGATGTTAAACTGCCCTATCCCTTAGTCGCCTTGTACGACACCGCGTGAAAGAGATTGGGTGGCCCAAATTCTAGCTTAAATTTTTTTTTAATTTTTAAGTTAGTAGTCATTGAATTTGCTCTTTGTGTAAGCAAGCCTTTGCTTATGCAAGAAAGCAAGCGTGTGTGCAAGCAAGTATATATTTGTTTTACGCTTAATCAGCCTTCCTGGCTGAACTGTTCCAAATTCTATCGGGATTCCCTTAAGTTAATACACGTATATACTTCCTCTTCAAATTCAGGAAAGCCTTAGTCACTTGGGTCACTTGGGTTGCTAGACCGCAGTTCAACGTATCATTGACTTGAATCATCGACCAGACATTAAAATAAATAATAAATATTCTGCAACATTCTACACAACGCTATCTAGACCCATTTTAAGCTTAGTTTAACTAGCTTGTGTTATGGAATCTAGAATACGGATAAACATAAGATGAGGCCGTCAAGCTGAGTGTCACCATTGTCACACGGTATGTGTAAGTAATAGTGACCCTCTTTTCTGGGACTTTGCCATCAGCTTACCATCAGGTAAGGTGAAGTCCAATTGACGTGTCCTATATAAAAAAAAAACTTTTTTTTTTGTAAATACATACATATTATACATAGAAACACCCAGACCAATGCAAATACCTATATTCATGCATACAAATATTTTCACTGAGCGGGGATCGAACCCGCGCCTCCTGCGTAGCGGTCGCTTTCACCACCGCTAGCGATTAATTTTTACTCGACTACAGCGAAGCAAAAGGAGGGTTATGATTTAGACAGGCTATGTATGTAGGTATGTTCCCTCATAGCTCCTCAACCACTTATTAGAACTGGACAAATGAGGTATCGTTAGAAGCGTCTTAGTCGTCCGCTGGTTATAGGCTATATAATGTGTCACTGAATCTAATGTGGCGCCCTCTAGCGGTCATAAAGTACTGTGTTAAAAATAAAATGAAGATAAATATGTTGTTATTGGTATCAACTGAAAGGGCATATTCATACATTTTAAATAGGTATGAATTGTACCTATTGCTTGCCCCACAATAATTTAAATAAAAAATAAGTTTAAAATTAAAACCCGACTAGGTACTAAAAAATCACGTTTTATAAAGTATTAAACAAGAAAATATTTAACAAAACAATACATTTTAGGCCAAAGTGGCATACGACCACGGCTATCCTTGATATAACATACATACATAAACTCACGCCTTTATCCCCGGAGGGGTAGGCAGAGGTGCTAGCACCCACATTTCGCCAGTTTATGTGTAGGTCCCAATGTAATAGGTGGTGAGCCTATTGCCAATAACCGGGCACTTATAAACCTGCGATAAATACACACATAACTTTGAAAAGCATCGATAAGTCGTTCGTGTGTGCCATGGTAAAACCTGGGATCGAACCCGAGACATCCTCTCAGCAGTCCATTACCCATACCACTAGGCTACCTTGATATTTTCTTGTTTAATACTTTTTAAAACGTAATTTTTCAGCGGTCAGGTTTCAATTTTAAGCTTATTTTTTATCAAATATTGTATGGGAATCTGGCGGATTTATTGCTCCGCTACTTTAATTAGTAGCGTGATGAAATTTAGCCCATAACCTTCCTCAATAGACACAAAAAATAACCCTCCATTGGCTTCACCGTTGTCGGGTAATAATTGTATAAATATTTCCTTCTTGCTAAAGTCCCGTGTACTTTAAGCGGGGCGTGAAAAAGCATATGATGAGGCCGTCAAGCTTAGTGTCACCATTGTAACATAAAGTAATTCTGACTCTTTTCTGAGACCTTGTCTTCAGCTTATCATAAGGCGATGCGAAGTCTAATTAACGTATTATAAAAAAAATCTATTCGGAACAGTAGTTCCTGAGATTATTGCGTTCAAACAAACAAACTCTTCGTGTCACTGCTTGATTCATCGCCCTAACGTACTCCGAAGTCTTACAAATATACTAGCTGACCCACCCCAGCTTCGCCCGGGCCCTGCAGAGTAAACTAAGATATTGCCTAACTAAACTGAAACTATGGGTTCACATTATTTTTAATTTTCAAAATAGGTCAAAATATAAGTAATCGAAATAAAGCAAAATTAATAACTTTTTTTTTGTTTTTATACAACTTATGTGGCAGGTAAGTACACGGCCCACCTGATGGAAAGTAGTTACTATGACCTATGAACGTGTGTAACACCAGTGGAGTCACATCCGTGCTGCCGACCCTGTTAGAACAGAGATTTTGTGCCGTCAGTGTAGAGGACAAAGCAGGACAAGCCTCTGGTCATCCCACTGACAGCACAAAAACTCTCCAGTGAGCTCTGGCTACCCTACTCTCAATTTCAAATCAATCTTATTACACACTGTATACGTGTAAACGCAACGTAGACTGAGATAAATGCGATATTCTCTTGCACTCCATACATTTTCACTACGCGCCAGTGCACTGTGACGTCACCACGTGCCACGATTTTGTATGTAGCTTCTTCGGGAGGCCGGCTTGAGAAATTAAATTTTTAAAACCAAAGATCTTTAAAATTATTTGTCTTAAGATAGTTTCACTTTTACAGTTCATTATATTATTGTCAAATGTACAGTTTACGATAGTAATAAAAAACACAACCCTAATAAGACACAGCCCTGGATCTCTGCTTTTTCGCCAAAAATCGTTTGCCCGATTATCACTTGCCCACTAACGTTTCCCAGAATTATATTTCGCAGAATAATTATTTGCCAACTTGTGATTTCATTTTGTTTTTATTACCCAACTTCTCAGTTGCCAATTTTACGTTTGGTCAACCTTTTAGAATGACACTTTTCAAAATGCCAACTTTCAAGTAGCGAATGTTTTAGTTGGCATAATATTCATGTAGTTATTTATTGTTTGTTATGTAAATGTACGTAAAAATGTAAAAAAAAATGGTTACGGCATTGTTTATCATAATACTAACCTAACCTAACCTAACCGATTCTGTTATTCGTCTAAAAGTTGTCTGGCCTAATAAATAAATTGGCAAAAGATAAATGCCCCAAACGTATTTTGTCATTACAATAATCAGCTTAACAATAATTCTACCAAATGAAACGTTGTCATACAAACATTTGACAATCGTTAGTCGTCAAAGTGAAAAATTGGCGTAACGTTGGTTGGCAAGTGATAATCGGGTAAACGATTTTTGGCGAAAAGGCAGGACCCCCACAGCCCTATTGTAAAGTTGGTGATATTTTAAAAACAATTTGGTTTATTATCTTTTAAACTATCGTGTTCCATGATATACTATAATGTTAACGGGAATTAACACGATCATGGTATATGTCCATACATACCTTTGATTTTCCTGATGTTTCGACCAGTTTACACCGACTGTAGTCACAGGCTGACTGTTTACAGTTTGCTAATTAAAAGTCCCCACATTTACATAATCAAAAAAAGAAAACATAATTAGCAGATTTTTATCGCTATCGCTTCATCTTATCGCTATCTCTTCAGCGTATGACTTGCCCCACCGCAGAGCCGGTCGAGTTAAGTGACGTAGCCGACCGCAGGCTGTCATTAATAGCACCCAGCGCGGTAGGGCTGCCACTGGAGGGTTATAAGATTTTATAACTGTAAAAAAACGACGGGTTGCACTCCGGTAGTGCCGGCAGAAGTGAAAACTTGAATATTAACGTTGTGCATTTTTGATATTTTGAAATGGTTAGAGAATAATTTTGTACGAATTGCTTTCATTATCAGTATAAAAGTACTATTATTTATGTGGTGGAATACAATATTCATTTATTGCGCTATCGTACACAAACATGACAATTTATATTACATTAAAAATTTAACACTTCAGAACTATTACAATTATTTTACATTAAAAAGTTTATCACCGCCATCACACATGTGACAGTCGTGTGACATTCGCGCAAGCGCCCTGCGCCGCCTGTCCTCTCTCCATCCGTCTTACGAATTTTCGATCAGGTCACGTGTCCTGACGCGAGTTTAGAAATTTTTACCCAATCCAAAAAAAGTACACAGCGCCGCTAAAGAAGTTTTCACTTCAAAAAAATATCAATCAATGAATTAGCCTAAAGCAGTCCACTGCTGGATTGTTTGGACATAGGCCTCTGCCCAATGTTAAGCGGATCTGGCCTACTGGCAAATCATTAAATTCGGTCCCACGTAATAGGAGGTGAGCCTATTGCCTTCTTCGGGACACTATTGTTGACTCAAACCATTGATTTGAGGCTGAGTCTGGGCTGTATATATCTGTCTGATGTTAAACTGCCCTATCCCTTAGTCGCCTTGTACGACACCGCGTGAAAGAGATTGGGTGGCCCAAATTCTAGCTTAATTTTTTTTTTAATTTTTAAGTTAGTAGTCATTGAATTTGCTCTTTGTGTAAGCAAGCCTTTGCTTATGCAAGAAAGCAAGCGTGTGTGCAAGCAAGTATATATTTGTTTTACGCTTAATCAGCCTTCCTGGCTGAACTGTTCCAAATTCTATCGGGATTCCCTTAAGTTAATACACGTATATACTTCCTCTTCAAATTCAGGAAAGCCTTAGTCACTTGGGTCACTTGGGTTGCTAGACCGCAGTTCAACGTATCATTGACTTGAATCATCGACCAGACATTAAAATAAATAATAAATATTCTGCAACATTCTACACAACGCTATCTAGACCCATTTTAAGCTTAGTTTAACTAGCTTGTGTTATGGAATCTAGAATACGGATAAACATAAGATGAGGCCGTCAAGCTGAGTGTCACCATTGTCACACGGTATGTGTAAGTAATAGTGACCCTCTTTTCTGGGACTTTGCCATCAGCTTACCATCAGGTAAGGTGAAGTCCAATTGACGTGTCCTATATAAAAAAAAAACTTTTTTTTTTGTAAATACATACATATTATACATAGAAACACCCAGACCAATGCAAATACCTATATTCATGCATACAAATATTTTCACTGAGCGGGGATCGAACCCGCGCCTCCTGCGTAGCGGTCGCTTTCACCACCGCTAGCGATTAATTTTTACTCGACTACAGCGAAGCAAAAGGAGGGTTATGATTTAGACAGGCTATGTATGTAGGTATGTTCCCTCATAGCTCCTCAACCACTTATTAGAACTGGACAAATGAGGTATCGTTAGAAGCGTCTTAGTCGTCCGCTGGTTATAGGCTATATAATGTGTCACTGAATCTAATGTGGCGCCCTCTAGCGGTCATAAAGTACTGTGTTAAAAATAAAATGAAGATAAATATGTTGTTATTGGTATCAACTGAAAGGGCATATTCATACATTTTAAATAGGTATGAATTGTACCTATTGCTTGCCCCACAATAATTTAAATAAAAAATAAGTTTAAAATTAAAACCCGACTAGGTACTAAAAAATCACGTTTTATAAAGTATTAAACAAGAAAATATTTAACAAAACAATACATTTTAGGCCAAAGTGGCATACGACCACGGCTATCCTTGATATAACATACATACATAAACTCACGCCTTTATCCCCGGAGGGGTAGGCAGAGGTGCTAGCACCCACATTTCGCCAGTTTATGTGTAGGTCCCAATGTAATAGGTGGTGAGCCTATTGCCAATAACCGGGCACTTATAAACCTGCGATAAATACACACATAACTTTGAAAAGCATCGATAAGTCGTTCGTGTGTGCCATGGTAAAACCTGGGATCGAACCCGAGACATCCTCTCAGCAGTCCATTACCCATACCACTAGGCTACCTTGATATTTTCTTGTTTAATACTTTTTAAAACGTAATTTTTCAGCGGTCAGGTTTCAATTTTAAACTTATTTTTTATCAAATATTGTATGGGAATCTGGCGGATTTATTGCTCCGCTACTTTAATTAGTAGCGTGATGAAATTTAGCCCATAACCTTCCTCAATAGACACAAAAAATAACCCTCCATTGGCTTCACCGTTGTCGGGTAATAATTGTATAAATATTTCCTTCTTGCTAAAGTCCCGTGTACTTTAAGCGGGGCGTGAAAAAGCATATGATGAGGCCGTCAAGCTTAGTGTCACCATTGTAACATAAAGTAATTCTGACTCTTTTCTGAGACCTTGTCTTCAGCTTATCATAAGGCGATGCGAAGTCTAATTAACGTATTATAAAAAAAATCTATTCGGAACAGTAGTTCCTGAGATTATTGCGTTCAAACAAACAAACTCTTCGTGTCACTGCTTGATTCATCGCCCTAACGTACTCCGAAGTCTTACAAATATACTAGCTGACCCACCCCAGCTTCGCCCGGGGTATATTTTGAAGCTTCATATCCCTTTGAGCCCGTATGTTTTAGTCTTCAAAATATGTATGAAAAATTGCCGGATTTGTTAACATTTATTATCAATGCTCCGCTCGCGCTCCCTTAAGTAGTAGCGTGAAGATATATAGCCTAAAACCTTCCTCGATAAATGGACTACCCAACAGTGAAAGAATCATTTAAATCGGACCAGTAGTTCCAGAGATTAGCGCGTTCAAACAAACAAATAAACTCTGCAGCTTTATAATATTAGTATAGATTAGTCATAAATGAACTAGTTAAGGCAGACTAGTGACGAGGTTGAGGGCATACGTGCCAATGGTCTCACAGCTAAGAATAGCTACTAATACTGCCACTGGGACTAGAGCTGATCAGCCCTTCTGTGTGAACAATTGCACCCATCTTCCCTGTATACTTGGCTTAATGTCCAGTGGCTCCTAGATGGGGCAGAGGGCGTCGTCATCCCTGTCGGTCTTGAGTTTCACACTTAATTTCGCTCCAAGTCATTTCATAAGATATAATATATTACATACTTAACAAAATATACCTACCTATATCATAATTATATATGTATAAGAAAAGAAAACAATATATAATCACATTCTTTTTTTTATACAACTTAGGTGGCAGACAAGCACACGGCCCACCTGATGGAAAGTGGTTACCATGAGCTAGGAACGTGTGTAACACCAGTGGAGTCACATCCGTGCTGCCGACCCTGTAAGAACAGAGATTTTGTGCCGTCAGTGTAGAGGACAAAGCAGGACAAGCCTTTGGTCGTCCCACTGACAGCACAAAAACTCTCCAGTGAGCTCTGGCTTCCCCACTCACCGCCGGGAATACAACACGAAGTTATTATAACCGCGGTATTCTGTAGGGCGGAGGTACTTCCCCAGTCGGACTGCACAATTGGGCGGAAATACCGCCGTGTCCTACCTCCTCATTTCATTTCACTTTTTCATTTACTCTGCAAAAAGCTTTTTAATTTTGGAATTTAACGACATTGCTTTAAAGTCTAAAATTAAATGATGTTTTTAGCAGTGTCTGTAGTATGACTGTGGATTTGCTTTAGTAGAATCAAGGCCCTGTAAACACGCTAAGGAATAGGCAGAGGTGTATCAACACCCACAATTTGCCAACTATGACATTCTATCCCTCTTAATAGGGACCGGTGGGCGATCTAAATGTCCCAGGCATGATGCCATCCTACTGCCGTCAAGCAGGCACTTTGTCATGGGGTGCATGTTGATTGGACCACCCCATCTCTTCCCATGCGGTGTCGTACAATGCTACTAAGGGATAAGACTGTTTAACATCAGACAGATATATACAGCCCAGACTCAGCCAGAGATGCATGGCTCAAAGCAACAATAGTGCCCGGAAAACAGCAATAGGCTCACCCCCTATTACGTGGAATCGAATACAATGATGGTGAAATGTGGGTGTTGTTAATTCACCTCTGCGTAACCCTCTGGGGATAAAGGCGTGATTATATGTAAGTATGTTTGTGTATGTTGACTGTCGGATGGAGAACAGCCCTATCCTTAGACACCTACGACACCCACGAGAAGAGATGGGGTGATGCTATTCTACTCCACAGGCAACTGCCTACAATATGGGGTTCTTCAAGAGGGGCATCAGAAGGTTTCTTCATGGTCGGCAGCGCGAGTGTGACACCCCTGGTGTTGCATACGTCCATAGGCCACGGTAACCGCTTCCCATCAGGTGGGCCGTGTGTTTGTCTGCCAACTAAATGGTATAAAAAAAAAAAACTGCAACTCATGTAAAATATCACTAACCTTTTGCATACTTCCGCGCCCGAAAGGAAAGATTAAAGCCTCATACTTCAATCAACCTGTATACCAGTAAATGAGGTTATTTTGGTGTGAATGTGGGGGCCTCGAATAGATTAAAACGCCGTCTTGGGTCATTTGATGTCAATCATTTCTTCATGTTCGGCAGCGCGAGTGTGACACCCCTGGTGTTGCATACGTCCATAGGCCACGGTAACCGCTTCCCATCAGGTGGGCCGTGTGCTTGTCTGCCAACTAAGTGGTATAAAAAAAAAATTATTTTCAAACCGGCGACTAATGATCCAGGACATATCCTTCGCGCCCTGGCTGACCCAGAGTCGTCGAGATGGAGGGAGTTCACGGCGGTAGGACTTGAAGGTATTCCCATCCGAATTGAGCAGCAGTCAGACACTGTGGAAGTACCTCCACCCTACAGAACACCGCGGCTATAATAACCTCGTGTTGTGTTCCCGGCGGTGAGTAAGGTAGGCAGAGCTCACTGGAGAGTTTTTGCGCTGTCAGTGGAATAACAAAAGGCTCGTCCTGCTTTGTCTTCTGCACTGACGGTACAGAATCTGTTCTTACAGGGTCAGCAGCATGAATTTGAGTCCCTGGTGTAGCAACGTCCATAGGCCACGGTAACCACTCTCCATCAGATGTTTGTTTGCCACCTAAGTGGTATCAAAAAAAGATTGATACAAAATTTTCCATTTGAAACACTTTTTTGTTCCTCCAATCCTAAAAATAAACACAAAAAAATAATGTAGTATACACTCCTAAATACTTCTAAATGATTAGTAAGCAAAAAAGCATTTTATTTGTTAACTAGTTAAGCCTGCGGCTTTTCCCGCGTGGGTGTCAATTATCACAATTTTTGGTCATGTCATATCTCTGATTGTTACTCAACCAGCCTTCAAAATACGGCATATTTTCAATAAAAAAAACTACATCAAAATTTCCTCAATAATTATAGCGTCCATCACGAAAACATTGGAAAACAATTCAAATAAAAAATTAAGATTTTTTTCAATATTATCAATATACAGACACAACTAACTTACAATTTTAATAACAGTACGAGTTAATTAAATTTAACATGAGTCTTCAATGGGCAACCCTATTAAAAACAAGCTTGTAGTACAAGTTATTAAGTTATATGACTATTCAGAGCTCAGACGTAAATTGACACTCGCCGCGATATCTCGTATATCAAAATTATTATAATAAAACAACACACAATAAATAAAAACAAAACATAACAAAAAAACTTGTGTATTCTTTAACAAACGTTCAAAAAAAAAACCATTCGAATTTCGAAATTTTATAACTAAATAGTAGTGTTCCTTTTATAAATTTTTGATTATTTCCTTTTATGAATTTGTGTCTGTGTTTTTTTTGTGATATGTTAAAACAATTTGACTTGTGTATTATTATTATTGATATTTATTGAATAATAATTGTTCTTTTTATGGTTTCGTGTTATGATGGACTTTATAGACATTTAATTGTCCATCATTATATCAACCCAGTTGTTTACAAGACGGATTCTAAGGTATGTGTGGGAACTTTGCTAACTTTTTTTGTATGAATTGTTGAGTGAATGTAGTATTGTTATTGTTTTATGGAAGCCAATGATATCTTAGCAACAAAGTTTGTTAATAACGACAATGTTACATATTTCGTACATAATATTTCGACATACATACTTATATTCACGCTTCTTACCAATTGGGGTAGACAGCAGCACTGTGGGGTTCTTATAACCCGATTCCACCTGGCTTCCCAATGTGTGTCATAGGGCCTGACCAATAATGCGAAGTTTGTTTATTTTTAACCGACTGCCGAGAAAGGTTATGTTTTTCGCGCGTAACTAGTATGTATGTTTGTAATATTATATACCTCAAAATTCGTTAGATTCGTCTCGATAACCCAAGTGTTCTTAGATAAGTGACGCGAAAAAAAATCCAACATGGCCGCTATAATACGCTATAATATATTATAATTAATTGTATAGTACTGCAATATGGCTTTCAAATTGAAGGGCTTATCACGAAGATTTCAAAATGGTATATCATGACCCCATTACATACGGTTTGTGCTCAGATGAATTGTTTGACATGATGCAACATTCTATCATCGCACCGCTCGCCGTAGACAGGTAGTTCATCCCCACGCATTGCAACCTGAGACGGTACGCACTGTGCGGTATGAAAGAAACTTCATCCCACGCACACTCAAGTTGTGGAATGAACTCCCTGCTGCGGTCTTCCCATGCGCCTACAATATGGGGTTCTTCAAAAGGGGCATTAGGAGGTTTCTTCAGGGTCGGCAGCGCGAGTGTTGCACGAGTCCATAGGCCACGGTAACCACTTCCCATCAGGTGGGCCGTGTGTTTGTCTGCCAACTAAGTGGTATAAAAAAAAAAAGTTGAAAAACCCGACTCTTGCTGAAAAGATCGATTCAAATTTGATATCATGTTTGATGGTTCATGATTGGCAAATGGGTAGGTACTGCCTGCTACCAAACTTGTTTAAATCTTTTCAGTATCAGTTGGGTTTTTTATTTTTACATACATACATAAAATCACGCCTGTCTCCCATAGGGGTAGGCAGAGATCACGGATCTCCATTTGCTACGATCCTAACATACTACTCTCGCTTCATTCACTCTCATTACATTCTTCATGCATGCTCGTCGGTTTAGAGTACTCCTGACCTGCCCCTTTTCTAAAACTTCCTTGATTTGGTCCAGGTATGTGCGCCTAGGTCTTCCCCTTCCGACGGTACAAATCCACAGGCCCCTCTTCCCCACTGGGCACTATGGGCACGTGCCCAGGGCCCCGCGATCGAATGGGGCCCCCTAGTTCCTGCCAGATTACCAAATGATAACCGATATTTAGGTATTACCGAAAAACATTAATTTTGAAAAATCTGATGATAATGACTTACTACAATACCTACGCTTATTATATTAGCTTTAGTTTGCCGCATGCGGATAGCTATACCTTGTACAACATAGCTTGAACTTTTTGACAGATGGGTCAGTGATGGGAAACAGAAAATATCTATTGGTGTAAAAAATGTGTTGGCTAAATATGTGGCTGTATGTATGTTTTAAACTATTCAAAATAAATAAATTCATTCGTCAATCAATTTTATTGCACTAGACATAAAAACATTGGGTAGGTACCATTGTTTTCAGTTTTTCTATTTAAATTTTACTTCGAAGCAATAAAAACCACTTAAGACTTTCGGAAAATGCTTGAGTCCTTAACAGGTACTCTTATGTTGTGTGTCTATTCTTATGATTATTATCAATTCTTAATATTATTAAAATAAGAAAATATTGTTCGTCGTTGCAAAGTTATATCGATTTCAGATTTGACATCCGTCAAAAAGAAAGATCAAACTAATAAATAAACAGGGTATAAGTACTCCACTCTCTCTCAAAAATGAGTTTTTCCGATATTAGTATATTTAGGTTAATTTAAATACCTATATGTAAGTATAAGAATACAATTAAAAGAAAAATTATTAAATTAAAAAAAGAAGAATTATTTGATGCGGTGTGGTTTATGTCTTTAAGAAACCTATTCGAACGTCATTCGTAATACCAAAGACAAAAAAGGGGAATTCCCGACTCCCGATCGTCGTTTGACTTGACGAACGGGAATTCCCTTCAAGTATTTGTCTGCGATGTTGTGGCGTTTGTTTTGTTTGTAGTTGTTAGTTTGTTACTGACTGTGCTTGAGCTCTGACAAAAAAATAGTATTGTTTGATTAAATCGTCGTTTGTCTGTTTTGTGTTAGCGAATATTTTCGTTATAAAATTAATTAAATACTGAATTATAATATAAAATGTCGAAACGGTCATATCCTAGTGGATCTGAAAAAAGGAAAAAAGCTCTACATCAGAAAGAAGTAATTGAAAAGTTACCAAAATTAACATCATATTTTACTACTACTACTGGAGAAACTTCTGTAAGTAGCAATCAACTCATAAATGTTCCACATGATGACTCAGCTCAATTACAAATTGCGGGAATTTCTAAACCTTCATGTTCCAATTTTGAAAAAGAGATTGAATCAGAAAGCGACTATTCCTACGACGAAAGTGCAACGACTTCAGTAACTTCACTAAAACCGACAACTCCAACTGTGTCAATTGAACAGCAGTTTTCCAACACAGAAGAATTAATATCGCACGATCCCGCCGATTATTTTCACGAAAAGTTTGTTGAAATAAATCGCGAAATTTTAATTCGTAAGGGACCAGTATATTTTCAAAATAAAGATTCTGACTTTTCCGAGGCATCCAGAACCTACAAAGATGGTAATAAATTAGTGACGAGATATTTCAACAAAGCATTATTTATTCGCAAATTAAAGAACAATGAAAGCGTCGAAAGAAAATGGTTGCTGTATTCGCCTTCCAAATGCTCTGTATTTTGTTTTTCATGCTGCTTATTTAACCCAACTGATGTTAATCTTTGCTCTCGGAATGGATGTAATGATTGGAAGCATATTAATCACATAATTTTAACACATGAAAATAGCCCAGCGTATGCGCGTATGATGACTTATCTGGCACGAAGTAAAGCGGTTGGTAGAGTAGATATAGAGTTATTATCTCAACATCAAAAGGAAGTGGATTACTGGAGAAACGTACTTAAACGGATTGTAGCTGTTGTAAAATTTTTGGCATCGAGAGGGCTTCCATTTCGCGGCGACAATGAAATCCTAGGATCTCCAAACAATGGAAATTATTTGGGTTGTGTGGAATTATTGAGTGAATTTGATCCATTTCTTGCAGATCACTTAAAAAAATTTGGGAATCCTGGAAAGGGTAACATTTCTTATTTATCAGCAAATATCTGTAATGAGTTTATTGAAGTAATGGGAAAACAGGTTCTAAAAAAAATTATAAATGAAGTTAAATCAGCAAAATATTTTTCCATAAGCGTTGACAGTACGCCCGATCTGTCTCATATTGACCAGCTAACTTTCATCATTCGATACGTAAAAGACTGTGTTCCTGTTGAAAGGTTTTTGAAATTTATACCTATTAAAGAGCATAAATCTAAGTATTTAGCGGAGACCATCTTAAATTTTTTAGAGATATATGATATTCCCATAAAAGATTGCAGAGGACAAAGCTACGACAATGCTTCAAATATGTCGGGAAAGTATAGTGGTCTACAAACAAGAATCAAGGAAAAATGTGAATTTGCCACCTTTATACCATGTGCAGGACATTCACTAAACTTGGTAGGTGTCCATGCTGCTGGGTGTGTACCGGAGGCATCACAGTTTTTTGAAATAGTTCAGAAAGTGTACAACTTTTTTTCGGGCTCTACCTACAGATGGAATATATTAACAGGACATTTAGGTTCAAAAAAAGTTGTTAAGAGTCTTTCACAAACCAGATGGTCAGCCCGAGCTGATGCAGTAAGTGCTTTGCATGGGGGTTATAAAAGAATATTAGAAGCTTTAATCACCATCGCAAACGATACTGAAAAGGCACGAGAAACAAGAGACGAAGCCCTTAGTCTGTCTAGAAAAATGGGAAATCTAGAATTTATTATACTGACGGAAATCTGGAGCACCATATTGGAAAGAATAGACAAAACAAGTAATTATCTTCAGAAAGAAACAATAACACTGGACGTTGCAACCAATTTGTTGACTTCACTTTATGATTTTATTACTAACCTCAGGGATAAATTTGATAACTTCGAATCATCTGCCAAAGAAAATAACCCAGAATCTGACTACAAAGATCTATCTCAAAGAACAAGACGTAGAAGCTCACGGCTGATTTTTTTTGATGGCTCTGCGCCATCAGTCCAATTGAATGGAAAAGAGCGATTCAACGTAGAAACCTTTCTCCCAATAATCGATACCTTGAGTGTTCATCTAAAACAGCGACAAAGTTCATATGAGACCGTCAGTCAACGTTTTAGTTTATTTTTTCACTTAAAAACTCTGAATTCCGAAGAGATACGACAATGATGCAAAGAATTTTCTCAAATCTATCACGAAGATGTAAATGAAAAAGAGTTAGAAATAGAATGTCAACATTTAAAAGAATACTTAAAAAATGTTCAGAGTGAAAATGAAGCATCTAACAGTGTACAGGAAGTATATAATCTATTAAAGCAAAACAAAATTGAAGACACATTTCCTAACGTAGAAATTGCATTGAGAATATTTTTAAGTATGATGGTAACTAACTGCAGCGGAGAACGCTCCTTCTCTAAATTGAAACGAATAAAAAATGAATTAAGAAGTACAATGCTTCAATAGAGATTAACTAGTTTGTCGCTGATGTCCATAGAATGTGATATTCTCAATACCATAGATTTTGAAGATGTGATTAACGATTTTGCTCATCTTAAATCTAGAAGGGTACCTTTGCAATCAACATAGAATTAATCTAAGGATTTTATGTTAAGCGAGTTACTTTTGTAGATTATTTTTTATATTTCCTATTTTTTTATAGTTAGTAACTAAATAAAAATAAATTTAGAACCTTGTTTGTCTTTCTTTATCTATTGTAACTAAATAGTGTTTTCTCAAGGTCCTAGGGGCCCCATGATCCTAATGTGCCCAGGGCCTCAAATAGTTTAAAGACGGCCCTGCAAATCCATACTCGCCTCATACACCTGTTTCGTTAGTCTTCTTTCATTCATTCTCTCAACATGACCAAACCATCTCAACATTCCTCTCTCAATTCTCATCACTACATCTTCTATCACTCCACATCGTTCTCTTATCATGATATTTCTCACTCTATCTTTCAAGGTCAAGCCACATTTTTTTTTTATATAGGACACGTCACGGCGGCCTGCCTCTGCCAGGGTGACAGGCGGCTCCACCAGAACATATTTATACTTATGTGTCAATATATTTTCAAAAATGTATGTTTGTGTCAGACGTGATATACCTAAATTTCTACCAGACATAAAGAGAATTTAAATTTTATTCATTCATTCCATGGTATTCCATAGATTTATATATATTACACACATATACCTCAGTGTGGAACCGCGGTAGCCTAATGGTATGAGTAATGGACTGCTGAGACAAGGTCTCGGGTTCGATTCCAGATTTTACCATGGCACACACCAATGACTTGTCGATGCTTTTCGAAGTTATGTGTATATTTATCGCATAACCTATTATATTGGGACCTAAACATAAACTGGCGAAATGTGGGTGCTAGCACCTCTGGCTACCCCTCTGGGGATATAGGCTTGAGTTTATGTTATGTTATGTTTACCTCAGTGTGGTAACCACATTACATGGTTAACAATGCTTCTGTTTGCAAATAGACCAAAAATGCCCGCTGAGTTTCTTATTGAAGTCTTCTCAGGTCGGGGGCGCGTTTCGAAGGCATTGGTCTTGCGATCGATAGGTTGTTGGTTCGATTACTGCCCCCTTACACATACATACACACAATCACGCTTTATCCCCGGAGGGTTAGGCAGAGGTGAATTAACACCCATATTTCAATAATTGTATTCGGTCCCACGTAATTGTGAACCTATTTTTCTGTGAGAAAAAGGCTACCAATAGAATTGTCTCGAGTTTATGGAAGAGAACATATCGGTCCTTCCGGGGGCCTCCCAATGTGAGGGGGGGGGGGGGGGAGGGCTGGGTATGTGCCCAGTGTGCCCCAGGTTTAGACGGCATTGATAGTAGCTACCTACAATGGTAGTGAGACCATTGGCCTGCATGATATCCTACGATACCATTCCAGGACTTTTTGGGTTTACCCCTCCTGCCGGAGCAAAGGTGATGGCATGGCCCATTTCCTTAAATAAGGCCATTTCTCACGTAGCTCTCAAAAGAATATATTACACACAAATTAATCCAAATGTAGCTGCTCCCTTCGATACATTCTTAAACAATAAAAGAATTTTAATAATACAAAAAACCTTGAAATAATAATGAACTAAAATAATAATCTAGTAGGTAGTTAATAAAGTATCTTATACTACATACATACCTACATATAATTACAACTTTATCCCCGGAGGGCTAAGCAGAGCGAATTAAGCCTCTCTAAGTAGGAGGTAGGACACGGCGGTATTTCCGCTCAATTGACCAGTCCGACTGGGGAAGCACCTCCGCCCTACAGAATACCGCGGCTATAATAACTTCGTGTTGTGTTCCCGGCGGTGAGTAGGGTAGCCAGAGCTCACTGGAGAATTTGTGCTGTCAGTGGGAAGACTAAAGGCTTGTCGTGCTTTGTCCTCTACACTGACGGCACAGAAACTCTGTGCTTACAGGGTCGGCAGCGCGAGTGTGGCTTCTCTGGTGTTACACACGTCCATAGGCCACGGTAACCACTTTCCATCAGGTGGGCCGTGTGCTTGTCTGCCACTTAAGTGGTATAAAAAAAAAATTAACACACTCACTTTTCACCAATAATTGTATTCGGTCACAAGTAATAGGTGGTGAGTCTATTGCCGTCTTCCGGGCACTATAGTTGACTCGAGCCATGCACCTGTGTCTTAGATGTCACCCGCACACGGTGCAGAATATCCAATCAAGAATCAAGCGATTCGGTGACTCTTTCCTCTGTCGTGCGTGCGTCTTAAGGCCTGGAAATCATTACCAGCTCACGTGTTTCCTTCTTCCTACAGTCCCGGGTCCTTTAAGCGGGGCGTGAAAAAGCAATGAGGCCGTCAAGCTGAGTGTCACCATTGTCACATGGTATGTGTAAGTAATGGTGACCCTCTTTTCTGAGACCTTCTTATCATCTATCATTATCCCGAAGTATCAGATGCCCCTTTTTTTTTTACGTGCGCAAAATCCCCACGGATCCTCTCCACCGAAGTATCAGATGGCCTTGTCAAATCGAAACAAACAAATAAACTCTTTAGCTTTGTAATACATAGGTTACACTAAAAGTTTCCGGAACTGGCCACTTACATAAACAATATTTAAAAATTTATTACAACATTTGAAAATAGAACTCTTTGGCTGTAGAATACAGTTTGTTTCATCTGACTGTCTTTTGTTTTTACCTTGTGGCGCCATTTAAAAAATTGTGTGTCTGCATCAACATGGATTTAACTCGGGAAAATTTTCGTAGTATGATTTTCTACGATTTTAAGTGTAATTTGACGGCTCAACAGAGCATCGCTCGGCTTGAAACAGCTTTTGGCGATGAAGCTCCATGCAAGACGACTGTTTATAGCTCGTTTGCAGAATTCAAGCGTGGTCGTATCAATCTCAGTGACGAATCTCGCGATGGTCGGCTGTCCACCGCTGTGACCAAAAAAACATCGATGCTGTGCGCCGTATGATTGAAACAGACAGGCATGTGACCTACCATGAAATTCGCGCATCCTTAGAAATAGGCATGAGTCAAATACAATCAATCCTACACAAACATTTGGGTGTGAGAAAGCTGTGCTCGCGGTGGATCCCACATAACTTGACCGAGGATCAAAAAACGGACCGCGTCACTTGGTGCAGTGCCATGCTTACCAGATTCAACGAAGGTGCGTCAAATTTGGTGTGGGACATAGTAACAGGTGACGAAACATGGATTTATTGCTACGATCCCAAAACAAAGCAGCAATCGAGCGTATGGGTCTTTCAAGATGAGCCGAAACCAACCAAAGTGGCGCGCGTGAAAAGTGCATCTAAGCGGATGATTGCTTCTTTTTTTAATAAAACTGGACACGTGGCTACTGTTGCTTTAGAAAATCGTCGTACTGTGAATAGTGACTGGTACACGACCATTTGTTTGCCGGAAGTTATTGACGAACTCCGTAAAAATAACCGTAAACGCCGTATCATCCTGCACCACGACAATGCTAGTTCTCACACGGCCAGACAGACAAACGACTTTTTGAAGGCGAAAAATGTAGAACTCATGAGTCATCCTGCATACAGTCCCGACCTGGCACCTTGTGACTTTTATCTGTTCCCAAAAATTAAGAACCAATTACGCGGCCAACGATTTTCATCACCAGAAGAGGCTGTCGAGGAGTATGAAAAACACGTTTCAGAGGTCACCACAGAGGAGTGGCACAAAAGTTTTCAAAACTGGTTTGATCGAATGAAAAAGTGCATAGACGCCAAGGGAGATTATTTTGAAAAACAATAAATTAATTTTGTACCTTTAATAGTATTTTTTCATATTCATTCCGGAAACTTATAGTGCGCCCCACGTACCTACAATATTTGCACTGAGTTTAAATATATAAAATTTATTATTAACATGGGTTCATTCCCGTCTTACCGAACAACCATGACACAATTTTTGAATTAGTTTGTCAGTAATTAGTTCATTCCCGTTTTACCGAACAACCGTGACACAATTTTTGAATTAGTTTGTCGATAATTAGTTCATTCCCGTCTTACCGAACAACCGTGACACAATTTTTGAATTAGTTTGTCGATAATTAGTTCATTCCCGTCTCACCGAATAACCATGACACAATTTTTAAATTAGTTTGTCGATAATTAGTTCATTCCCGTCTTACCGAACAAGCATGACACAATTTTTGAATTAGTTTATCGATAATTAGTTCATTCCCGTCTCACCGAATAACCATGACACAGTTTTCTAATAAGTTTGTCGATAGTTAGTTAATTCCCGTCTTATCGAACAACCATGACACAATTTTCGAATTAGTTTGTCGATAATTAGTTCATTCCCGTCTCACCGAACAACTATGACACAATTTTTGAAACACCTTAACTAGTATACAGTCATTGGTTTACCTGCGATTTTATACGTATTTCCCAATCAGGCAGCTCCAAATTCGGCGGGGGAATCCCACCGTATTTTACTTTAAAGACCAATTAATAAATACCTATATCGATAAATATTTCGTGTCAATATCAAATTCGCTGCGGAACCAGTTTGTTGATGTAATTGAAGCTTGAGACACTGATGATAGGGGCTATTAGAGGGTCTTTTGATGTTTGTGTTGTTGCCGACTGAAAACACACACACACATATATAATATACACACCACGCATAACTTTCATGGATTATTTTGTGTGTGTCTGTCAAAATATACACATAACAGTTATACATATAGGTTGTTTCGTGTGTCTGTCAATAAATATGCATACCTACACTTTTTTGTACCACTTATGTGACAGACAAGCATACGGCCCACCGGATGGAAAGTGGTGGCCAATCGACGTGTGCAACACCAGGGGAAACACACTCGTGCTGCCAACCCTGGAGTTTCTGTGCTGTCAGTGTAGAAGACAAAGTAGGACAAGCCTTTGGTCTTCCCACTGACAGCACAAACTCTCCACCTCACAAATCATTAAATTCGGTCCCACGTAATAGGGGATGAGTCTATTGCCGTCTTCCGGGCACTATTGTTGACTCAAGCCATTCATCTGAGGCTGAGTCTGGGCTGTATATCTCTGTCTGATTATATATATATAATTATTCTACAGTAAATACCCCGTTAAAATCGACCCAACCACTTCTGAGATTGCTCGGAACAAACAGACAGAAAGATAAACATAAACGTACAGACGATACGGTGTCCATTAAAAAGCTGGCCAGGGTCATAAAAAAATATTCATTTTCATTTTTTTTATTTTTATTTTTTATTTTTATGTATTTAGGTATGAGTTTAACACAGAACCTCTCTATTATAAATCGGTTAAAACTCATTAACAAACAGGATTTTTACACGATAAGTAGATAATATAATAATAATAATTGCGAAATATATTTAATACTTAGCTAGCTTATGAAAACAGGAAGTGTCGTGATATGGTAACCTTGTAATAATAGTTATAATATTAATAATTCATTACGATTTGGATAAAAATAGACTCTTTTAAATAATTCGTCTGTTAAGTTACCATAATTATGTAAAATATGTAAACATACTTATTGTAACTTCATATTAGAAGAAAACTATAACTAGTCTGGCCATAAATAACGTTACATTAAAACTTTTCTTTTTTCAACTTTTTAATTATTTTCAATTTAGAACACGTATTTAAAAACTTCGTTCGATTTCGCGCCATTTCACATATTTTTTTGAGTGTTCCTGTTCTCTACCCACGAAACTGTACCCACGAGTTAAAATAATAATATTTTTTCCGTCTTCTACCACCTGCAACAGTTCATACGAACTCTACCCTAATTGTATTGTAGTTACGCATTTGTTTATCATGTATTTGAAGTGTTCATTTCGTGTACATTATCGAAATACAATATTATTCATTTAAAAAAATTGAATTTTCATTTGTAACAAAACTTATTGCTGGACTAGGTACCTCATCATTATCTGTTCAGTAGTTTTTGCGTTCATCGTGAAAAAACAAACAAACATCCTAGCGTTAATTCCAGTCCGCGGTCCACTTTACCAGTCTACCTGCGAACCTTTACAACCCAAATGCCGAGCCCTTTCGGCGCTATATCGTTACCGAAAGGTGGTGCGGGAGCGGGGATAAGTACACGAGTCAGATAAAATTCGGGCCGTGAGATCCCAGCTGCACAGAACCATGGTGTCGGAGACGACTTGGGCTTGCGCAGGGCACACCGTAATAGCGGCGGTAAGACCCATTATGGGGGAGTGGCTAAAGAGGCCACACAGATGCCTCTCGTACCGGATGACGCAGATTATCAGCGGGCATGGATGCTTTGGGGCCTACCTGCATCGGATCAGGAAGGAGCCTATGCCCGAGTACCATCATTGTGATGCGAGCGAGGACTCGGGGCTGTATATGCTTACCGAGTGCCCGGCGTGGGAGACGCCGTGGCGGGAGCTTATGGCAGCCCTAGGAGTGAGAGCTCTCTCACTCGCCGCCTTGTTGACTGCGACTGCGATAGTGCGCTGCGCGAATACGTGGGCTGCCGTCGCCTCTATCTCCAAGCAAATAATGCTCGTGAAGGAGGAGGTGGAGTGGGAACAGAGAAGACTCATTATCCGCACAGCCCGCGACGAGCGAAGGCTATTCGGGCGTCAGAGGTCGCAGAATGGCCGCCGTACCCCATGAGCGCAGGCCTGGGGGTGACGGGTGGAGCTGCCTGTGATCATAGCAAAAGCAAGAAGCGGCGGCGGCGCGTTACCGGGGGACTGGACAGAGATGGTCCTGGGCCGGCTAGGCAAATGTCTAAGATAATCTCACCTCTGGCAACCACAGTCGGCGTGTGTTTTAGTCGGTTCAAGTCTGACATAACCTCCCCCACCGGCCCCGGTGGTAGGGTAGTCGCGTGGGGATATTGCGCACATTAAAAAAAAACAAAAAAAGAAGTATTGTACCCTTACCAGTCGAATGCATAACGCAAACAGGAAAACTATAAACTTTATAGCAATTTTTTTTTAAATATAGGACACGTCTATTAGACTTCGCCTTGCCTGATGGTAAGCTGCAGGCAAAGTTTCATAAAAGATGGTCACCATTACTTACATATACCATGTGACAATGGTGACACTCAGCTTGACGGCCTCATCATATGCTTTTTCACGCCCCGCTTAAAGGACCCGGCACTGTAGGAAGAAGGAAACACGTGAGCTGGTAATGAATTCCAGGCCTTAATGGTGCGACAGAGGAAAGAGTCTCCGGACCGCTTGGTTCTTAATCGGGTATTCTGCACCGTGTTATAAACTTTTAATTACGAATAATGTTATGCTCTAAACTAGATGTTGTATCTAAAACCGGACCTCATAATCTAATTAAAATTCATACCTATATTATTGGAGTTTCATCTACAGAAAAAAGTAGATTTTTTGCATATATTGTGCCATAACCCATAACTCTAAGTGGTTTCCGGCAGAGTAGAATTTGGACCACCCCATCTCTTCCCATGCGGTGTCGTACAAGGCGACTAAGGGATAGGGCTGTTTAACATCAGACAGAGATATACAGCCCAGACTCAGCCTCAGATGCACGGTTCGAGTCAACAAAAGTTTTTTTTTATACCACTTAGGTAGCAGACTAGCAAACGATCCACCTGATGGAAAGTTTTTTTTTATATACAACATAGGTGGCAGACAAGCACACGGCCCACCTAATGGAAAGTGGTTACCGTGACCTATGAACGCATGTAACACCAGTGTAGTCACATCCGTGCTGCCAACCCTGTAAGAACCAGTGCAGAACACAAAATCAGCAAGCATTTTGGTCTTCTCACTGACATCACAAAAACTCTCCAGTGAGCTCCGGCTACCCTACTCATCGCCGGGAACACAACACGAGGTTATTATAGCCGTGGTATTCTGGAGGTACTTCCCCAGTCGGACTGCTCAATTTGGACGGGAATACTGTCGTGTCCTACCTCCTAACAAGTAACGAAGAAAATGGTTACTGTGGCCTCTTCTTCTTCTTCAAGAAGAACTTTCAGGGTTCTTCAAGAAGAACTTTCTAATGCTCTTCTTGAAGAATCCCATATTATTGTCATTTGGAAAAACCACGGTAGGGAGTTCATTTCACAGCTTAAGCGTGCGGGGGATGCAGTTCCTATCATACCTAATTATGCGTACTGTTTCAAGTCGCTATGTGTGGGGGTGGATTTCCCGCCTGTTTTTGCCCGAAAAACGACAATAGGCTCAACCCTATTACCTACGTAGGCTCGAATACAACGCGTCGGAAATAAAGGCGTGGTTATATATATGACATTATAACATAACATAAACTCACGCCTATATCCCCGAAGGAGTAGGCAGAGGTGCTAACACCCACATTTCGCCAGTATATGTTTAGGTCCCAATGTAATAGGTGGCGAGACTATTGCCACTAACCGGGCACTTATAAACCTAGGATAAATATCGAAATTAGAATAATATCGAAAAGCATCAAAAAGTCATTGGTGTGTGCCATGGTAAAACCTGGGATCGAGCCCGAGACCTCGTCTCAGCAGTCCATTACGCATACCACTAGGCTACCGCGTGTCTATGACTGTATGTATATTGATCAAATTATTCTATTCTAAAATGTATTGGCACTTGTCTACAGGGACTGTCCATTCTACAGTAAACATACAGTGCCTGCTTGGCTGCAATTAGCTCATCCCTAATCACATGGGACCGAAAATCTTAGTTTATTTATTTATTTATTTATTTATTGTACACACATATATTACATTAATATAACAAGATGAGATGTAATGTACAAATGCGAGCTTAACTCAAAGTTGAGTTCTCTTCCAGCAAACCCGGGAGTGCACAGAGGAATTGCAATACGAGAGGCTAAGTCTAGTGCAAAAATGTAAAATTAATATAAGAAGGTATAAAATGTGTATACCCCCGACAATAGGCACAAATATACACATACACATATACACACATACACATACTCACGTACATACATACATATATACATACATACCTACATACATACATAAATACATAAATAAACATACATACATACATACATTAGTTCGTGAAATGTTAGCGTTTAATTCACATCTGCTTTTTTTTTTTTTTTTTATATAGGACACGTCAATTGGACTTCGCCTTGCCTGATGGTAAGCTGAAGGCAAAATCCCAGAAAAGAGGGTCACCATTACTTACACATACCGTGTGACAATGGTGACACTCAGCTTACAGTCCTACAGACCTTCGGACATTTACAGTCGTGATTATATGTACGTAATTTCGTCTCTTTCTAGCCAAATTGAAAAGAAACGTTATATCACCAAGAAAATAAGGATAATTTTTTAAATAAATGGTTGCTATAGCCAATTTAAAACCTGTAACAAAACTAGTTTGTATGTCACTGCGCAACTTGAAAACAACTGTAGCAGAAGCAATCAGGTTTAATGGTTTCGCATATTTCAATATAGGAAATAAATATGACTAAGTTGGAGTTTTGAATACAAACTAGTTTTTCTAGGAGGTAGGACACGGCGGTTTCCGCCCTACAGAATACCGCGGTTATAATAACTTCGTGTTGTGTTCCCAGCGGTGAGTAGGGTAGTCAGAGCTTACTGGAGAGTTTTTGTGATGTCAGTGGGAAGACTAAAGGCTTGTCCTGCTTTTTCTACACTGACGGCACAGAAACTCAGTGTTTGCAGGGTCGGCAGTGTGGCTCCTCTAGTGTTACATACGTCCAAAGGCCACGGTAACCACTTTCCATCAGGTGGGCCATGTGCAACCACCTAAGTGGTAAACAAACAACTTGAATTTATACGGGGGTTTTCTATGGTTCTGTACCCAAAGAGCAAAAACGGAGCCCTAAAACTCAGCTGTCTTTAAGTCACTAGGCTTTATCTCAGGAACTGTGTTAGCTAGACAGCTGAAATTTTCACAGATGATGTATTTCTGTTGCCTCCATAACAATATATATTAATAAAAACCTCCGTCTCAAAAAAACACCCCACCAACCCACGCACACTCAACCTGTGGAATGACCTCCCTGCTGCGGTTTTCCCAAGCGCCTACAATATGGGGTTCTTCAAGAGGGGCATCAGAAGGTTTCTTCATGGTCGGCAGCGCGAGTGTGACACCCCTGGTGTTGCATACGTCCATAGGCCACGGTAGCCGCTTCCCATCAGGTGGGCCGTGTGCTTGTCTGCCAACTAAGTGGTATAAAAAAAAAAATGAACCTCCAAAAAAAACTTAAACCCGACTACTGAAAAGGTATTAAACAAGAAAATATCAAGGATAGCCGTGATCGTATGCCACTTTTTCCTAGAATGTATTGTTTTGTTAGACTAAGTGGCATACGACCACGGCTATCCTTGATATTTTCTTGTTTAATACCATTCCAGTAGTCGGGTCTAAGTTTTAAACTTACTTTTTTATTTTTTTTATTTTGGGAGAAGCAACGGCTATAATTTATAAATATTGGTAATGTGCTAATAAAGCCCTTTCATTTGATACCAAACACGACATATTTATCTTAAATTAATTATTTAACGCAGTACTTTATGTCCGCTAGAGGGCGCCATATTGAATTCAGTGACACGTTATATAGCCTATAACTAGCGGACGACTAAGACGCTTCTAATGATACCTCATTTGTTCAATTCTAATTTATAAATATTGGTAATGTGCTAATAAAGCCCTTTCATTTGATACCAAACACGACATATTTATCTTAAATTAATTATTTAACGCAGTACTTTATGTCCGCTAGAGGGCGCCATATTGAATTCAGTGACACGTTATATAGCCTATAACCAGCGGACGACTAAGACGCTTCTAATGATACCTCATTTGTCCAGTTCTAATAAGTGGTTGAGGAGCTATGAGGGAACAGATGAACCTACATACATATATACATAACCTGTCAATATCATAACCAAATCAAATCAAATAATTTATATGAATCACACAGCTTACATACAGAAAGCTTGTAAAAGATACATTTTCTTTAAATGTCTGAAATCGTCCGCTGTATGATAACTTCTATATTTAGGTATTTATCTATACATGCAACTTGTCATAATAAGTTAATTGCATTATTAAATTATATACCACGGTAGCCTAGTGGTATGGGTAATGGACTGCTGAGACGAGGTCTCGGGTTCGATCCCAGGTCTTATCATGGCACACACCAATGTCTTTTCGATGCTTTTCGAAGTTATGTGTGTATTTATCGCAGGTTTATAAGTGCCCGGTAAATGGCAATGACCTATTACATTGGGACCTAAACATAAACTGGCGAAATGTGGGTGCTAGCACCGATGCCTACTCCTTCGGGGATATAGGCGCGAGTTTATGTTATGTTATGTTGTTATGTAATATTTTTTTTTTTTCACGACATTCTACACAACGCTATCTAGACCAATGGTAAGCATAGCTTAACTAGCTTGTGTTATGGGATCTAGAATGCGGATAAACATACTTAGATACTTTTTTTTTGTTGTTGAAGTTGATTGTGTTAATGTCATTAATTGAATAATGTCAAAAGGAAATAGTGAGATTGTTATAATTATAGTAAATGTCAACTAGGTCTATTAAAATAATAATCGCAATAGTATATTATGTCACATGCTCATGTCATGTTAAATAATGTATTGAATTTGAATAACCCTCCTTTTGCTTCGTCGTAATCGGGTAAAATAGGACGAGTATAGGTCCTCGTACGGGGATGCGAGAGGAGGGTTGTTTTGGAGCCATGTTAATTCGCACGAGTTCTAGTAATATTGTGATTCATGCGTTATCATGTCGGGAGACACAACAGGTAAAGCACTCCGTCATGTACTCGGAACGAACCAAGGTCCCCCGAACAAGCAACGCTTGAGTCATAATGGTACTAGGTAGGTATATCATAGTTATAAACCAACACGATTTATTTTAATTTTTTTTGGAGGTTGTTTTTTTTGTGAATTTTTTGTTAAATTCATTCATACACAAAAAAAACATAAAATTTGGATATGTCATTTCTAAAAAAATGCAAAAATGGTAGTACTGAAAATTGGGTTTCCTCCAAATTCTTCATTAAAACGGCAATTTTATATGTAATGACCTATTATTATGAAAATTAAGAGTTTGTTTGTTTGTTTGTCAGCTTGTGTGTTTGTTTGTTAGTTTGTTTGAACGCGCTAATCTCAGGAACTACTGGCTCTAATTGAATTTTTCTTTTGTAATGAATAGTACGTTTATCGACGAAAGTTTTAAGGGATATATCATCACGCTAATACATAAGGGAGCGGAGTAGTGATCATAAATGTCAACAAATCCGGCAGATTACCATACATTATTTGAAGACACCCGGTATGGGTAATTATTTTCTCTTGGTACATACATACATTTTTCGCGCACATAAAAAAAAAGTATAATATGGTTCCGTAGGATACCTTTCTGATATGGAACCCTAAAAATGCAAATATAAGACATACAAGCACGTGTCCGTAGTGAATTTCTCGAATGCGAAGGTCACCCAAAGGGCACTCAACCCGTTTGTCTCGTAGAAAGTGGACAACGTCTGTCGACAACATATGAATTGGAGATTCAGATTTTCCTTATAGACTTTGGACCGAGAGAAAATAATTTCCTTGTGGGGACAGGAATGCTGACGCCGAAAATTATAAGTCATACGATCGAGCGCCCGGCGCGTCCGCCAGTCGCAACAGATCCGGGCAGTAGGTCGAACACGTCAACTCTCAGTATTAGCATTAGTAACCCTGTATGACCCTTTTGTAGTTTAACTCAGTTGTGTAACCTTGTCATAACCAAATTTAATGCAGTACATATTCAATCATCCTTCTGACTTTCTTTTACTCAACAAGTACCAGTAACCAAGCGACCCCAACAACCTATACCAGGCATAGTAATATTCGTTCTTGGCAGAGTAGAATTTGGGCCACTACATCTCTTCCCATGCTCATCAGAACACTCACCATGGCGGAAACGTCAAAATACAGCCGAAGGAGCAACTAATCTAAAGGTTGGTAGGTCTACCGTACATCCAAGCAATCAATAAATAAATTAGCCCATCGCAGTATTCTGCTGGACATAGACCTCTCCCAATGTTGGGAGGCTTTACAGGGTTTTATTTCGAGTGGGTTCGTGGTTCCCGGCAGAGTAGAATTTGGACCACCCCATCTCTTCCCATGCGGTATCGTACAAGGCGACTATGGGATAGGGCTGTTTAACATCAGACAGATATACACAGCTCAGCCTCAGCCTCAGATGCATGGCTCCAGTCAACAATAGTGCCTGGAGTACGGCAATAGGCTCACCCCCTATTACGTGGGACCGAATACAATTATTGCTGAAATGTGGGTGTTAATTCACCTCTGCTTAATCCTCCGGGGATAAAGGCGTGATTATATGTATGTATGTATGTAATATCATTAATTACACACTTCGAACGAGAGGTGAACGGTCTTAAACATCAAAGATATCATGACACATCGATTCACGGAAATATTATATTGATATCAATATGTTTTGATTGACTAACCGCTGACGAGAAACATATTATTAACTGGGAACTTGAATATGTGTCATAATGGAAAGAAAGAAAGAAAGAAAGAATGAAAATATGTTTTATTTAGAAAACACAGCGCACATTTTTAGAGGTAGTATTAACACACAGCGGAATACATAGCTACTACAATGTTAAAATAAATAAAAATCATGTTAATTTTTTTTTTGTGTTTCCTGACCATACATCAGAAACCTGGCATATTCGCCTCTCTGCCAATCCTGACAGTTTACTGTGACATATACATGACATACTTGACAGAAATTGTGAGACGTGTTATAAAACGTGGCAAGAGTATGAGTGGCAAAACGCCGACATAAGCACTACACATAAGCACGACACATAATGGATATTATCTGTGTGGTCACAGAGAAAGAATACAAGTATCACCACCCCATCTCATCTGAAGGGCATCGTCAGAGGCGACTAACGGAAAAATATATAGGAATATGCAGGACACGACGGTATTTCTGCCCAATTGAACAGTCCGACTGGGGAAGTACCGCCCTACAGAATACCGCGGTTATAATAACTTCGTGTTGTGTTCCCAGCGGTGAGTAGGGTAGCCAGAGCTTACTGGAGAGTTTGTGCTGTCAGTGGGATGACTAAAGGCTTGTCCTGCTTTGTCCGCTACACTGACGGCACAGAAACTCTGTGCTTACAGGGTCGGCAGCGCGAGTGTGGCTCCTCTGGTGTTACACACGTCCATAGGCCACGGTAACCACTTTCCTTTGGTATAAAAAAAAAAAAATATGCAGACGATATCACTGCGAGAAGGAAAACTCGAAATAAACATACCTTCAGCCCCGGAGAGTTAGGCAGAGGTGAATTAACACCCATCAATAATTGGATTCGGTTCCACGTAATAAGGGTTGAGCCTATTGCCGTGTTCCGGGCACTATTGTTAACTCGAGCCATGCATCTGAGGCTGAGTCTGGGCTGTATATATCTATCTATCAAATACATGAATATGCATATGCATATAAACAGCTCTATCCCTTAGTCGCCTTGTACGACACCGCATGGGAAGAGTGGTGGTCCAAATTCTACTATGCCGGAAACCACTTAGAGTTATGGGTTATGGCACAATATATACAAAAAATCGACTTTTTTTTAGATGAATCTCCAACAATCTTATATATAAAATTCTCGTGTCACGGTGTTCGAACTTGAACTCCTCCGAAACGGCTTGACCGATTCTCATGAAATTTTGTGAGCATATTGAGTAGGTCTGAGAATCGGCCAACATCTATTTTTCATCCCCCTAAATGTTAAGGGTTGTCCACCCTTAACATTATATGGCAAAACGACGTTTGCCGGGACAGCTAGTATAGGTTTATAAAGTTTAGTTTAAGTAATTTAGTTTATAAATATATAAAAACCGCGGTAGCCTAGTGGTATGGGTAATGGACTGCTAAGACGAGGTCTTGGGTTCGATCCCAGGTTTCACCATGGCACACACTAATGACTTTTCGATGCTTTTCGAAGTTATGTGTGTATTTATCGCAGGTTTATAAGTGGCCAGTTAATGGCAATAGGTTCGTCACCTATTACATTGGGACCTAAACATAAACTGACGAAATGTGGGTGCTAGCACCTCTGCCTACCCCTTCGGGGATATAGGCGTGAGTTTATGTTATTGTAGTTTATAGTTTATTTTATAAATAGTACCTAGGTAGTACAGTACTAACCTAGTGACGATTCATAATTCTTTGTCAATAACTTATATTACTAGCCTATTACTTAATCACTTAAAATGCTAATTTGTGTACATACCTGTGGTATTTTAATCACTTTAGTGATTCATTTGTCAACTGCAAGTAACAATTATACATACATATAATCACGCTTTTATCCCCGGAGGGTTAGGCAGAGGTGTATTAACACCCACATTTCACCACCAATTCGGTCCCACGTAATAGGGGGTAAGCCTATTGCCGTCTTTCGGGCACTATTTTTGGCTCAAGTCATGCACTTGAGGCCGAGTCTGGGCTATATCTGTCTGATGTTAAACAGCCCTATCCTTTAGTCGCCTTGTACGACACCGCATGGGAAGAGATGGGGTGGTCCTAATTCTCCTCTGCCGGAAACCACGCGGCATTAGTATAGTACGAAAATAAAATATATTATGTTTTGCGTGTAAACATATACCTACATAAGTCTGTAAATCCGCTAAGGGGTAGGCAGGGGTCCTATTAAGTCTATATAACAGCCATATTTTGCTAAGTTTTTTTTTTCGGTCCCGTGTCGGGGGTGAACCGATCGGGGACTTGGATTGTCACGGGTTGCGTGTTTCCTGTCGGATAGAGAACAGCCCTATCCCTTAGTTGCCTTCAACGACACCCTCAGGAAGAGAAGGGGTGACAGTATTCTACTCCACCGCGAAACATCCCGGCTTTTTACTCAACTACGGCGAAGCAATAGGGCTCAAATGACTTGCGCGCCTGCCCGTTTCCGGGGACGGTTGGAACTCTGTAGTCCCCACACCCGAGAAGAGAGCCAGATCGTAAGAGATGGCCCTGAGTCGGCCGGGGTGCGAGAGATATGCCTGTCAACCTCACCTTCGGCAAACAAAAACGATCCTCAGGCGGCGTGCGTTTTGGTCGGTTCGAGTCCGACATAACCGCTTCCACCGGCTCCGGTGGGGAGGGATCCGTGGGGATTTTGCGCACGTAAAAAAAAAAAAAAAAAGCGGGGCGTGAAAAAGCATATGATGAGGCCGCCAAGCTGAGTGTCACCATTGTCACACGGTATGTGTAAGTAATGGTGACCCTCTTTTCTGGGACCTTGCCTTCTGCTTACCATCAGGCAAGGCGAAGTCCAATTGACGTGTCCTATATAAAAATAAAAATAAAAAAAATTCGGTGCTGTTGCGATCTGGGTTTGGACTAGATAGGAAACTCAAAACAATGCAACATGGTAAATATCCCTATTATTTTGATACTGACGTGAGTGACCATGATAGTTTAATTACCAACATTATAATTACATACATACATATAATCTCGCCTTTATCACCGGAGGGTTAGGCAGAGGTGAATTAAGACCCACATTTCACCAATCATTGAATTCAGTCTATTAACTATTGCCGTCTTCCGGGCACTATTGTTGACTCGAGCAATGCATCTAAAGCTGAGTCTGGACTTCTTTTTTTTTTTTTTTTACGTGCGCAAAATCCCCTCGGATACCTCCCCACCGCAGCCGGTGGAGGTTATGTCGGACTCGAACCGACTAAAACGCACGCCGCCTGTGGGTCGTTTTGGTTGCCGAAGGTGAGGTTGACAGGCATATCCCTCGCACCCCGGCCGACCCAGGGCCATCTCTCACGATCTGGCCCTCGTCTCGGGTGTGGGGACTACAGAGTCCCCAACTCGACCCCGGAAACGGGGAGGCGCGCTAGGCGCGCCACCGCCGCGGCCTGCTTCTGCCAGGGTGACAGGCGGCTCCACCTGTCACCCCCAGGCCGGCGCTCATGGGGGGCGGAGGTCGTTCATCGACCTCCGACGCCCGAGTTGCCTTCGTACGCGGGCAGCTTGGCTTGCGATCCTAAGCTGAGTCTGGACTGTATATATCTGTCGGTGTTAAACAGTCCTATCCCTTAGTCGCCTTGTAGGACACGGCATGGGATGTGATGGGGTGGTCGAAATTCTACTCTGCCGGGAACCATGCGGTTATAATTTAATTTAGTTAAAAAAATATTATAATTGTGTATAATTATAGCCGTTGTTTGCTCCAAAATAATATAATAGCGCCTACAATATGGGGTTCTTCAAGAGGGGCATCAGAAGGTTTCTTCATGGTCGGCAGCACGAGTGTGACACCCCTGGTGTTGCATACGTCCATAGGCTACGGTAACCGCTTCCCATCAGGTAGGCCGTGTGCTTGTCTGCCAACTTAGTGGTATAAAAAAAAAAAGTTTAAAACTAAAACCCGACTACTGGAAAATCACGCTTAAATAATTTTAATAAATCTGCTTACACTACACTAGACTTCAAATATTACACTTAAACGGCACCAAAGTTGCGATAGATATTATCCATGCGGGCGAAACCACAGGTATCAGCTAGTTTAATATTAATATGGACTGCTGAGACGAGGTCTCGGGTTCGATCCCAGGTTTTACCATGATACACACCAATGACTTCTCGACGCTTTTCGAAGTTGTGTGTGTATTTATCGCAGGTTTATAAGTGCCCGGTTAATGGCAATAGGCTCGCCACCTATTACATTGGGACCAAAACATAAACTGGCGAAATGTGGTGACGAAAACAGGTGGTTTTTCCGATCAAGAACCAAGCGGTTCGGTGACTCTTTCCTCTGTCGCACCATTAAGGCCATAATGGTGAGAAGGAAACCCTTCTTCCTACAGTCCCGGGTCCTTTAAGCGGGGCGTGAAAAAGCATATGATGAGGCCGTCAAGCTGAGTGTCACCATTGTAAGTAATAGTGACCCTCTTTTCTGAGACTGCCTTCAGCTTACCATCAGGCAAGGCGAAGTGTAATTGACGTGTTCTATATATAAAAAAGGTGGGCCGTGTGCTTGTCTGCCACCTAAGTTGTATAAAAAAAAAAATATGTGGGTGCTAGCACCTCTGCCATCATTGTTCACAAACTAACATACAAATATTGCCAGTTAAAATAAAAGCTTGTAATATAAATAGCACATGACTTGCCAGTGTTGAGACGTTGTACTCAAATAATATCATCTTTTTTTTTATAAATTAAAAAACGAATCTACTGGAGCATAGATCAAGGCCCTTCTGTCAGCAGTACTTCGCATGATTGATGCTTATTGTTGTCTACTAGCTGTTGCCCGCTGCTCCTCCTGTGTGGATGTCGATTTCTTCATCGTAGGGTTAATCCCAGTCGCATCCAAAGCAAAGGTAGGACACGACGGTATTATCGTCCCAATTGAGCAGTCCGACTGGGGAAGTACCTCCGCCCTACAGAATACCACGGCTATAATAACCTCGTGTTGTGTTCCCGGCAGTGAGCAGGGTAGCCAGAGCTCATTGGGGGTTTTTGTGCTGTCAATGGGAAGACCAAAGGCTTGATCTAATTTTGTGTTCTTCAATGACGTCACAGAAAAACTCTGTTCTAACAGGGTCGGCAGCACCGGTGTGAGTCCCTTGGTGTGGCACACGTCCATAGGCCACGGTAACCACTTTCCATCAAGTGGGTCGTGTGTGTCTGTTGTTTGCCACCTGTATAAAAAAAAAACTATCATCGCACTGCTCGCCATAGGCAGAGAATTCATTCTCATACATTGCGACTTGAGACGGTGCGCACAGTGCGGTATGAAAAAAACTTCATCCCACGCTGTGGAATGAACTCCCTGCTGCGGTTTTCCCAAGCGACTACAAAATGGGGTTCTTCAAGAAGGGTATTAAAAGGTTTTACAGAGTTGGGACGAGTGTAATGCCCCTACATTACCTTTTGTGTTGCACTAAAGAGGGGAGGAGGGGTCTACACATTGCTAATTTTTGATGACATGGAAGTAGGGGGTCTAGATAATGATTACATAAGCAGTAGTTACTTTAGAATAGCATGCATTACCCAAACATTACCCTGAAAAAACAAACATGAAAAGAAAAATGTATATAGGTACCAATATTTAAGTAAGCATGAGGGGGATAAGAGTTTTGCTTACTTTTGCTGACAAAGGGGAGGGAGGATTAAATAATTGTAATAAATCTGTTCACGTATTACTTGAACGCCGCCATAGGCCACGATAACCACTTTCCATTAGGTGGACCGTGTACTTTTCTGCCAGCTAAGTGGTATAAAAAAAGATAATCGAACCCGCGACCCCTACGTAACAGTCGTCCATCCATTAAGATAATGATATTGTCCCGTTTTCAATCTATAAATGTACAATCACGTTACTTCAATGCACTCATACACGAATCACATAAAATTTTACGAGTCATACCATTCAATGCACATTATCTAGCGGTTTTTGCCAAAACTAGGTGAATAGACCATTTTTAGAGTTCCGTACTTTAAGAAAAAGAACGGGTCCCTTGTAGGGTCACTCCGTTGTTCACTTGTCTGTCTGTCAGAACTTTATTTGCAGAAATACGTGGATGCATCAATATGAAACTGAATAATTAGGTTTACTACGCCTTGAATCTGTGCGAAAATCAAATTTCTAAGTCAACGTAATAAATAGATTGTATAACAAGGGAGTGTATCCCTCGCTGCGGCCAGGATTCTACATTAGAATCTCTCGCTACGTTCGGTATTCTATTTTAGAATCCTTCGCTAACTCACAGGCGGCGTGCGTCTTGGTCGGTTCGAGTCCGACATAACCTCTTCCACCGGCTCCGGTGGAGCGATATCCGTGGGGATTTTGCGCATGTTTGCGCAAACCTATGAAATTGCCGAAATTTTCATACAGATTCATGAGTTCGTTATTCCTGTAATTTTATAGCTATGTGTTTATATTTTGTTTGAACGTTGATTTCAAGATTTTATCATTCTGTATTAAATATTGTTTTTATTGGCCGCTTGATAAATTAAATTCGATCTTCAAATACAGTAGGTACTCCTGCTAAATGCTATCCATTATGATGATAAACGTATTACTTTTTTACAGCTGTCACTTTTCAAAAATGTATTAAAAGTGTTTGTTAGCTTAATATTGTCTCATTCATACACAAAAAAATCATAAAATTTGAATATGTTATTTCTAAAAAAAATGCTAATATGTTACTACTGAAAATTGGGTTTCCTCCAATTTCTTCAAAAAGATGGCAATTACCTATTATATTCCAAATTAAAATCACTTTTCCGCCCGTTAAAAAGTCCTTAACAGCTAAGAAATATTTTGCATATAGAGGAATAAAGTGACACTTTTCGAATAGAAGCGATATTGCGGTTTAAATAGCAATTTTGTACGAAACATTAAATGCACGAGTGCGACTCGCACTTGTCCAGCTTTTTTTGACCACATACAGTACTCGAACCTAACATTAATCTTATCGAATAAGCTATAAATAGTAACGAGCGGTACGTGAGATCATTTGTATCTTATTTAGAATCATGGAACCGGTCATTGACATTTTGAATCATCTGAAAAAGTGCATTAGTTTGCTCTAGGTCACTGGTAGATTGAAAGAAAGAAATAAAGAAAGAAAGAAAATACGTTTATTAAACACACACAAAAAAACAGTAATGCCATTAATACCATGTGTCAGTGTTGAGTGTGTGTTTGAAAGGCTGCAGTTCAGCTGATGCTACAGATTAGGCACAATTTGCAGCGCTGGTTTTCAACAGTAGCCTGTTTTTTGTTTCAATTAGTGTGTTTTATCTGTTGCCAATATCAAAATTATAGGGTTTGATACATAACATACTGAGATGGGGCCCTATTTGGGCTCGCATAGTGTGGAGTGTTGCACCCGTAGTTTAATTTTAATGTGCCTACTGTTTTGATGTACCTGCTAATTATTGTATTGCCTACCTGTTTGTATTTGGTGGGGTGCCCGCTGTGTGGGGCTTGAATAAAATATTTTTCTTCTTTCTTTCTTTGTTTATATACATATATTACCACGCCTATATCCCTGGAGGTTTGGATTGGATTGGGACTCCTCTGTCCTAATTTAACCTCCCTTTTTGGGCCATTGTGCGTTCCCCAGAGGGTTATGCAATGGTGAATTAAGCATAGTTTTAGTTTTTTTCTTATACAAGTTAGGTGGCAGACAAGCACACGGCCCATATGATGGAAAGTGGTTACCGTGAGCTATGAACGTGTGCAACACGCGGAAGTTACACCCGTGCTACCGACTATATAAGAACAGACTTTCTGTGTCGTCAGTGCAGAAGAAACAATCAGGATAAACCTTTAGTCTTCCCACTGACAGCACAAAAACTCTCCATTAAGCTCTGACTACCCTTTTTTTTTTTTTTTACGTGCGCAAAATCCCCACGGATACCTCCCCACCGCAGCCGGTGGAGGAGGTTATGTCAGACTCGAACCGACTAAAACGCACGCCGCCTGTGGGTCGCTTTGGTTGCCGAAGGTGAGGTTGACAGCCATATCCCTCGCACCTCGGCCGACCCAGGGCCATCTCTCACGATCTGGCCCTCTTCTCGGGTGTGGGGACTACAGAGTCCCCAACTCGTCCCCGAAAACGGGGAGGCGCGCCACGCGCGCCACTGCCGCGGCCTGCTTCTGCCAGGGTGACAGGCGTATCCACCTGTCACCCCCAGGCCGGCGCTCATGGGGGGCGGAGGTCGTTCATCGACCTCCGACGCCCGAGTTTCCTTCGTACGCGGGCAGCTTGTCTTGCGATCCTTCGTCGCTCCCGCTGCCGCTCGCGCCCCGCCTGCTCTGACTACCCTAGTCACCGCCGGGAATACAACACGAGGTTATCATAACCGTGATATTCTGTAGGGTAGAGCTACTTCCCTTCGGACTTCTCAATTGGGACGGGAATACCGTCGTGTCCTACCTCCTGGAAGTTTAGTTCAGGAAGCTATGTTTCAAATAACAATCAAAAAAAATAAATAATAAACCTCTTTTGAACAAAAAATAATATTTACGGGAATTAAAGCGATTGTGGGACAGATACATACATACCTTTGATTTGCCTGTGGTTTCGACCACGTTACACCAGCCGTGGTCACAGGTTGACTGGCTCAACAGTCATGTCTACTCATGACAGTGCTATGCGCGTACAATCTAAAAAAAATATGTCCGAATTGGGAACCTCTCCCTTTCTAGAAGTCAGTTAAAAATACTGTTTCTTTGTTTTCAGATAATAATGCAAGCATGGAGAAATTCGTGTTGCATTCACCAATACTTCTGCTGACGCTGACATGTTTGACACTGACGCACGCGCAGTATTTTGGTAAGACTGCTCTTTAATTCCCCGATTACGGCAAAGCCAAAGGGGGTTATGATTTTTGACACTTTTTTTTTTATATAGACATAATAACATAACTTAAACTCACGCCTATATCGTCACTCACTGCCTATGTAGGCAGAGGTGCTAGCACCCACATTTCGCCAGCTTATGTTTAGGTCCCAATGTAATAGGTGGCGAGCCTATTGCCATTAACCGAGCACTTACAAACCTGCGATAATAACACACATAACTTCGAAAAGCATCAAAACGTATCATTGATGTCTGCCATGGTAAAACCTGGGATCGAACCCGAGACCTCGTCTCAGCAGTCCATTACCCATACCACTAGGCTACCGCGGTTTTATAAAGGACACGTCGATTACACTTCGCCTCGCCTGATGGTAAGCTGAAGGCAAAGTCTCAGGAGAGAGGGTCACCATTACTTACATATACCATGTTACAATGGTGACAATCAGCTTGACGGTCTCATCAAATGCTTTTTCACGCCCCGCTTAAAGGACTCGGGACCGTAGGAAGAAGGAAACACGTGAGCCGGTAATGAATTTGCAGATTTTTGGTGGTGTGGCAAAGAAAAGAGTCACCGAACTGCTTGGTTCTTGCTCGTATATTCTGCACCGTGGGCGGGTGACATCTAAGCCCTGCACGTGTTGTCCTGTGTAGGAAAGGAGAGGGTGAGATTAGTTGGAAGATGGCTCGTCAGAACACTCACCATGGTACAGACGGTAAAATAGAGCCAAGGAAGCAACATCTCTACGAGGGTATTCGTGACCTCAGGGTTCCCAACCAACAACAACGTAGAACCGAATACAATTATTGGTGAAATGTGGGTGTAAATTCACCTCTGCCTAACCCACCAGGGATAAAGGCGTGATTATATGTATGTATGTAGAATATCTTGTAGAATATCTAGTAGGGGCAAATAGACATTATTATATACAGAATAACTTGTAAATCAAGTTTCTACTCTTCATTTTAGTTATAATATTATTAATAAAGGCCATAATAATAACTAGTTTTGAAATGACATTCTCGATGTTAGGTATTTGTTATTTACATAGCTAATCAAGTTCATAGACTTTAAATTATTTAAATTAAAATCATATAAATCAAAATAGACTTTAAGGGGACTTTCCAAGGTGCATTTATGTGTTTTCTTCTTCCTACAGTCCCGGGGCCTTTAAGCGGGGCGTGAAAAAACATATTATTATTATTTTGTAACACCACAAAACTAAATACTAGGCAAGTTGCTGTCACCCGCGATAGATGGCGCTGTGCCGGTTTTCTGCATCGCACTAGCAAGATTCACCGCAACCGAATGACCTCTCGCGTACTTTATTGTTTTTTAATACGGAACAATACGGATCATATATACGTCTTATTCCATTTCACGCTTCCACTACACGGGACGTATCTTGGGACAGAGATTTTAGCTAGATCACAACATACATTGCAAGCATATCCACCTGCGGGACTTGCAGTCCTCACTGTAGTATAGCTAGGCATTCTTTTGAGCAAAGCAAACAAACTTACGAGTATCAAAACGTACGCAGTTTTCTCTCCGTGCCTAATTCCGTCTCCCGTACATTGGTGACACCCAGCTTGCCTTCTTATAATTTTTTTTTTCTTTTTTATGATGAGGCTGTCAAGCTAAGTGTCACCATTGTAACATGGTATAATAATATGTATGTAATGGTGAAGTTATTTTCTGCGACTTTGCCTTCAGTTTACCATCATTCTAGGTGAAGTCTAACTCACGTGTCCTATATAAAGAAGTACATGTTCATTGGGTGTCTTATGAGGATGAGGACCAGCGGCGGATGATCTCAAATCCACTAAGCTAATTATTACAAAAAAAATCCGCGTGCGTCAGGGCCAATCTCACCTCCAGCGACCTGCGGCCCACGCAGTAAGCGTGGCTGTGGCGGTGGGGGTATCCATGGGGGTTTTGCGCACATATAAAAAAGGGTCCTGTTTGTCTTGCGTCTTACGAGTTAGGCCTGAGATACGAGTCCCGAGGTAAACTAGCTATAAGCCTACACAGACACTAGTTTTCACGAGGAGGTAGGACGCGACGGTATTTCCGTCCGACTGGCAAAGTACATCCGCCTTACAACACACTACCGCGTCCATAACAGCCTCGTGTTGTTCCCGGCGGTGAGTGGGGTAGCTAGAGCTCAATGGAGGGTTTTTGTGCTGTCAGTAGAAATACCAAAAGCTTGTCCTGCTTTATCATTCACACTGGCTGCACAGAAACTCTCAATGCGTGCAGGGTTGGCAGCTCGAGTGTGACTCTCTTGGTATTGCACGCGTCCATAGGCCACGGTGACCACTTTCCATCAGGTGGGCCGTGTGCTTGTCTGCCACCTACGTGGTATAGAAAATAAAATAGTATCCTGTATCATTAACGGTCTGAGAGAGAGAGGAAAGAAAAGTATAAAAGTTACCAAATAAGATTAAAATAATCCTGCTAGAGATGTAGCCTGTCTAATTTAGTATCTTAATGTATTTTTTTCTTATTTCCAGACGTTTTCCAAGGCCTGGAGCAGTTGTTCCAGCCATTTCAACAACCACCTGCATACATATATAATGATAACGACAGATTCTCAAACACAAACAGGCAAACAAACAGACATGAAAACAAAAGGAAAGGAGAAAACTTAGATAGACACACAAAGAAACCACCATTACACCAATACGAATATGTTTTCGCTACTACAACGCCTAAAATTACTACAAAAACAACAAAATCTCATTCTAGTCACACTAATTCTAAACCGACTAATATTAGGAAGATCAATACTGATATCGTATTTAAAGATTTTGATACATTAACTATTGAAACAACAACTAAAAGGAATAGGGTAATTCCTAACAACAGAGTCATACCAACAACAATAAGACCAATCAACAGAGCAACAACAGAAGATGTATTTGAAAGAGGATTGTTTGATAACAGTTACAATAGGCCAGTTCCAGAGAGCCATAGAAATTTGAATACAGATATTATATTCAGAGATGATGACGATGATGATAGATTATTTATTCAGACAACTACTAAAAGAAATAGTGTTACTTATAGAACAACAACGGTGAGACCTGTTAATAATGTTTATAATACTAACCAAGGAACAGCAAGTGGAGATTACGAAAGAAGAATGTTTGATAACATAGCTTCAAACGATTATAACAAACCAGTTACAGAGAACATCTATGAAAACAATCACAGGAAAGATACAACCGAAACGCATAGTAATTTACAAGAAGGTTACCAAAATAATAGAAGAATTGATAGTAATAATAATCAACATAGAGTAACAACCAACAACTGGAACCCTAACAACCGTAATACAAATAACAATCAAAACAACGATCATAACAACAGCAACAACTCTGATATACCAAAAAATACTCGAAATCCTAACGTTTACGGTATCAGCCCACAAATTAGATCAATACATAATAACAGACACAACAATGTTGGTCCAATCACATCAGAATTTATTAACACAGGTTCCCCGAACAGAGATAACAATTTTGGTAACAACAACGGCTCCCCAAATAGACAAAGTAACAATTTTGGAGCCAATAATGGCTCCCCGAACAGAGAAAGCAACAATTTTGGCAACAACAATGCTTACCCAAATAGACAAAACAACAATTTTGGTAACAGTAACGGCTCCCCAAATATAGAAAGTAATTTTGGTAACAATAATGGCGCCCCGAATAGACAAAACAACAATTTCGGCAATAACAATGGTTCCCCAAATAGAGAAAACAACTTTGGTAATAACAACGGCTCCCCTAATAGAGAAAACAACCATTTTAGTAACAACAACGACTCCCCCAACAGAGAAAATAATAATTTTGGTAACAACAACGGCTCCCCAAACAGAGAAAACAATTTTGGTAACAACAACGGTTCCCCGAATGGACAAAATAACAATTTTGGTAATGACAATAGGGGCACCAACAACAGGGTTCCAACCAACAGCTTTAATAGTAACCGAGGTGTTTTGAACACTGATTACGACAATGAATCAAATGATAAAATTTATAACCCCTATCCTAACCATCCAGGGGTTAAACCCCTGCCTGTAGATGTTAACAAACCTCCTATAACTAACAGACCTGTGACACAAAGACCGTATGATGAAGGATTTGGGGGCTATACGGAAAAAGCTGATGTTACTCCTGAGATTTTAATTGGACCAGATGAAAATGATATGTCGGAAGTACAGAAGAGAAGATACATTGACTTGGCAGAAAGAAGTAAGTTATGTTTTTATAAGCTTTGTTGTGTTAAGATACTCGTACAAACTATCAGCACCAATGAATAATATTACAATCATTTTTAAACAGTGATTTTTGTTTTTTTTTATATAGAACACGTCAATTAGACTTCGCCTAGCCTGATGGTAAGCTGAACGCAAAGTCTCAGAAAAGAGGGTTACAAAATTACTTACACATCATCATCCTCCTGCCCTTTTATCCCAAGATTATTTGGTCGGCGCAACATGTGTTCTTTTTCCATTCATCTCTAGTTGCAGTCATTTCAACATTCACTCCCTTCTTAACCATATCATCATTTGCATAGTCTATCCACCTCATTTTAGGCCTCCCTCTCCCCTTGTAGCAATCCACTTCCATAGTTAGTGCCTTCCTTACGACATTACTTTCATCCCTACGCATTACATGCTCGAACCAGGACAAACGATTTCCTCATAGCTTTTCTGTGATACCATTACTTACACATACCATGTGACAATGGTGATACTCAGCTTGACGGCCTCATCATGATGCCTCCGCCTAAAGCATTGTCCGCCTATTGATTGTATATTCCATCTGTCCTCATATCAATCCAGAGTCAGAATTTAGTACCATTCTAGAATACGAGTCAGTCTTTTTTTTAATGTTTTCTTTCTTTCTCTTATTTCTTTCATTCAACGTAGTTACCTTTTTTTATATACCACTTAGTTGGCAGACAAGCACACAGCCCACCTGATGGAAAGTGGTTACCGTGACCTATGGACGTCTGTAACACCAGAGGAGTCACAGTCGCGCTGTCAACCCTTCCTTTATACTAGCTCAGAATTTTTTATATTTCAGTGTGTGAAAACTACAAAAGCCTGAACTTCAAGGAGATCGTGGCTCTACCTCTACTGCCTTCACCAGACGCGGACGACCCGGTGCAAGTCAATGTGTCCTCCTGCGTACCAATCACTGCCCCTCTGGTGATAGGAGGGAGGATAGCCAGCATCAATGAGTTCCCTCACATGGCTCTTGTTGGCTGGAAGAAGATCAGAGTGAGTATTTTTTTGTGTTCTTTACTTGTTTTTTTTTTATTTTTTTTTATACCACTTTGTTGGCAGACTAGCACACGGCCCACCTGATGGGAAGCGGTTACCGTGGCCTATGGACGTATGCAACGCCAGGGGTGTCACACTCGCGCTGCCGACCATGAAGAAACCTTCTGATGCCCCTCTTGAAGAACCCCATATAGTGGGCGCTTGGGAAAACCGCAGCAGGGAGGTCATTCCACAGCTTGAGTGTGCGTGGGATGAAGTTTGTTGCATCTAGTAACACCTGTGACACGTTTTTCCCGACTACTGCGAAGCTAAAGGAGGGTTATGATTTTGACAGGCTATGTATGTAGGTTCATCTGTTCCCTCATATCAATCAATCAATCAATTAGCCCACTGTAGTTCACTGCTGGACATAGGCCTCTCCCAATGTGCGCCATTTTCTCCGATCCTCCGCCTTCCGCATCCAGTCAGTCCCAGCCACCTTTTTCAGGTCATCCGTCCATCTGTGCCCCCATAGCTCCTGAATTACTTATTAGAACTGGACAAATGAGGTATCATTAGAAGCGTCTTGGTCGTCCACTGGTTATGGGTTATATGACGTATCACTAATCTAATGAAGCGCCCTCTAGCGGTCATAAAGTACTGTGTTAAAAAAAACTTGAGATAAATATACCTTGTTTGGTGTCATCTAAAAAGGACATTTATTTAGCACATTACACGCATAAATTATAGCCGTTGCTTGCCCCAAAATAATATTTAAAAAAATAAGTTTCAAAGAATCAATTTCATTTATTCAGTTTAGGCGCACAAAGAGCACATATGAACGTCAAAATTTTACAATTAGGTATGTCAAGAAATAATATAAAATATTAAATAATGTAAAAATAAGAAGAGAGAAGGAAAACTCGAGAACAAACCCGTTGCCAACCCGTCTGGCCAGCGTGGCAATAGTAGGCTAAACCCTCCCAAATGAATAGACGCCACAACAAAAGGCCCCCAGTTCCCGGCGGTCCCGCTATTCCCAGCCAAGGTAGCGGTTCGGGTAACGGCGGGACGGGGGGTGCGAAGAATCTCCGGGCTACGGGAGGCTACCGAAACCGGCGACTACTACTGGCAACGTACAATTGCAGTACACTTCGTCTGGACAGGCACCTCGCGGAACTAGAGGTAGAACTAGGTCGCATAAATTGGCATATATTAGGGTTGTCAGAGATCCGAAGACAGGGGGAGGACACGACAACCACTGAGTCAGGCGACCTGTTCTACTTCAGAGAAGGTGAACAGCTCTCCCAGGGAGGTGTCGGTTTTCTGGTAAAAAAGGACCTCATTAGCAGCGTTGTTGAAATCGGTAGTGTGTCGAACAGGGTAGCGTACCTTATCGCAAAAATCACGAACAGTCGTTCGCTGAAGGTGATACAGGTATATGCGCCGACCTCGCTTCACCCCGACGAAAGTGCCGAGGCCGTATATGAAGATATTGCTAAGGCAATGAATCACACCGCCAAGGCCACTTACAACGTTGTTATGGGGGACTTCAATGCTAAAGTGGGAATACAAGAACGCGGTGAGACGAAAATCGGACCTTATGGAGTGGGGTGCAGAAATCACAGGGGACAAATGCTAGTCAACTTCCTCGAGGCGCAGGGGCTCTTCTTAATTAATAGTTTCTTTAAGAAAAAACCCCACAGGAAGTGGACTTGGCAACGTCGGGACTCTGTGATAAGAAACGAGATAGACTTTTTGATAACGGACAGTAAGCACATATTTAGAGACGTCTCTGTGATCAACAAGTTTAAAACCGGAAGCGATCACAGACTTGTCCGAGGCTCTCTAAATATTAACACCAAGGCTGAAAGATTCCGAATGATACGGTCTACTCTCCGACCTACGCCACTCCAAGTCACTCTAGGGTCCGAAAAGTTCCGATTGGAACTTCAAAATCGTTTCGCAACACTGGAAACCACAAACGGCATTGACGAGAAAACCGACACAGTGGTCAAAACATTACAGGAAGTGTCTCGAAAGTTCTTTCCCGGGAAACGCAAACAGCGAGAGTCCAAGCTCTCTCCTGAGACTCTCGAACTTATGAGAAAGAGACGTGAGAAGTCATCCACACCGTCGTCTTCGTCAGATGAGAGAGCCTTAAACCGACAAATTAAAAAGCTGATTAGACGCGACCTCCGACGCTACAACACCCATATCGTCCAGGAGGCGATTGAGCGAAATAGGGGGTCGAAAGTGTTCGCTCAGCAGTTGGGGAGGCCCCATCTGACGAAACTTAAAAAGGAGATAAGACCTTGCTGAAGAACTACAGGCCCATCTCACTCCTGAGTCATGTCTACAAGCTGTTCTCGAGAGTCGTCACAAATCGTCTTGCGGGTAAACTCGACGAGTTCCAACCACCGGAGCAAGCCGGGTTTCGAAAAGGTTATAGCACCGTGGACCACATCCATACTGTTCGGCAGATTGTAGAAAAGGCCCAAGAATACAATCAGCCGCTGTGTATGGCGTTTGTGGACTACGAAAAAGCCTTCTACTCCATCGAAACCTGGGCAGTTCTGGATGCCCTACAGCGGTGTCGTGTCGATTGGCGATACATCGAGGTGCTGAGATGCTTGTATGACACTGCCACAATGTCCGTCCAGCTCCAAGACCAGAAGACGAAACCTATTAGCCGTAGAGCCGTAGAGTGAGACAGGGAGATGTTATATCCCCTAAACTATTCACCAACGCGTTGGAGGACGTCTTCAAACCTCTGGATTGGACTGGGCAGGGTATAAACATTAACGGTGAGTACATCTCACATCTTCGGTTCGCCGACGACATCGTCATAGTAGCGGAATCGTTGGAACAACTGGGCGGAATGCTGCATAGCCTAGATGGAGCTTCTCGACGCGTCGGCCTCGGTGTAAACTTGGATAAAACCAAAATTATGTTCAACGAACATGTTGCACCGAGACCGATTGCCATCGAAGGGGCGACACTCGAAGTTGTTCAAAAATATGTCTACCTGGGGCAGGTTATCCAGCTCGGTAAAAACAACTTCGAGAAAGAACTAGCCAGAAGGATCCAACTGGGTTGGGCAGCATTTCGCAAACTACGACGAGTTTTCTCTTCACCCCTACCGCAATGCCTCAAAACAAAGGTCTTTGAACAGTGCGTCCTACCTGTTATGACTTACGGTGCCGAAACGTGGACACTTACAGTGGGGCTGGTCCATAGCTTAAAAGTCGCGCAGCGGGCTATGGAGCGAGCTATGCTTGGAGTTTCTCTGAAGGATAAAATTCGGAACGAGGTTATTCGACAGAGAACCAAAGTTACCGACATAGGCCACAGAATAAGTAAGTTAAAGTGGCAGTGGGCTGGCCACGTTTGCCGAAGGACCGATGGCCGTTGGAGCAAACGAGTCCTAGAGTGGAGACCGCGAGAAGGTAAACGAAAGGTAGGACGCCCCTTAGCCAGATGGACTGACGACCTGAAAAAGGTGGCTGGGACAGACTGGATGCGGAAGGCGAAGGATCGGAGAAAATGGCGCACATTGGGAGAGGCCTATGTCCAGCAGTGGACTGCAGTGGGCTGATTGATTGATTGATTGTAAAAATAAACCATTGGAAAATGTTTCTTTCGCTGGTTCGGTAGGTTAGTTCTATTGAGAAAATACCAGCAAGAAACTCAGCGAACTATATTAGAACTAGATTATATTTTATTTTTTTTAAACTAAAACCTGACTATTGAAAACTACACTTTCAAAAGTAAAGTACTGTGCTAAAAAAAAACTTGAGATAAATATACCGTGTTTGGTATCATCTGAAAGGGCTTAATTAGCACATTACAAATGCCACGTATGGCACTTAGTCTAACAAAATAACATATTCTAGGAAAAGCTGGGATTTTTTCCTTAACCAGCAACACCAATATTATGCAGTGTCCCGCTGGGTCCCGGCGGAGTAGAATTTGGGCCACCAGATCTCTACCCATGCGGTGTCGTACAAGGCGACTAAGGGATAGGGCTGTTTAACATCAGACAGATATATACAGCCCAGACTAAAAATAGTGCCAGGAAGACGGCAATAGGCTCACCTATTACGTGGGACCGAATTTAAAGATTGGTGAAATATGGGTGTTAATTCAACTCTACCTAACCCTCCAGGGATAAAGGCGTGATTATATGTATGTATGTAGATACTAGTACAGCCCAGACTCAGCCTCAGATGCATGCTTTCAGTCAACAATAGTGCCCAGAAGACTGCAATAGGCTCACCCCCAATTACCGAATTTAATGATCGGTGAAATGTGGTTGTTAATTCACCTCTGCCTAACCCTCCGGGAATAAAAGCGTGATTATATGATGTATGTATGTATAAATATTAACTTTACTGACAACCTTAGGTAACGTAAAGCGTAAGTATTACATAAGAATTATATTATCTGTGGTATTACTTATATAGGTACGTATATTATCTGTACTTATTAAATCTCCATTAACAGGTGTGTACAAAGCAGTACCTTTAAGTAATGATTATATACTCTATCAGTTCAATTATATCATTGCGTTATTACCAAGCTATGTTATTTTCCTTATAGTAAACTTATAGTATTTTTTATTTAGTATAATTATTTGATTAAATTAGTTATACAAAAAACTTTTTTTTTTATACCACTTAGGTGGCAGACAAGCACACGGCCCACCTGATGGAAAGTAGTTACCGTGGCCTATGGACGTATGTAACACCAGAGAAGCCACACTCGCGCTGCCGACCCTGTAAGCACAGAGTTTCTGTGCTGTCAGTGTGGAGGACAAAGTAGGACAAGTCTTTAGTCATCCCACTGACAGCACAAATTCTCCAGTGAGCTCTGGCTACCCTACACACCGCCTCTTATAGTATTTTTTATTTACTATAATTATTTGATTAAATTAGTTAGTTATACAAAAAACTTTATGTACCTATATCATTATGCCCTTAAGGTATCTCAAAATATATTAATTGTAGAAAATAATAATAACATACATACATACATACATATAATCACGCCTTCACCCCCGGAGGGTTAGGCAGAGGTGAATTAACACCCACATTTCACCAATCATTGAATTCAGTCCCACGTAATAGGGGGTGAGCCTATTGCCGACTGCCGGGCACTATTGTTGACTTTAGCAATGCATCTAAAGCTGAGTCTGGACTGTATATTATATCTGTCTGGTGTTAAACAGCCCTATCTCTAAGTCGCCTTGTACGACACCGCATGGGAAGAGATGGGGTGGTCCGAATTCTACTCTGCCGGGAACTACGCGGCTATAATAATAAAGTATTATAATATACAGAAAAAATATGTACAACTACTTATAAACAAAACTATGCTAACTATACAATATATACAAAAATGCAATAGAGAAAAAGAGAGGGACTGCAACTTTAGGCATCGAAATATTCCTCCCCATCGATCTCTACTGGTAATAAATAAATAAATAAAAAATAAAAAAGCCTTTATTTGATCCTGCTACATTGATTCTTAATTTAGGTTATGCTATTTTATAATATAACATTATTTATGTTAGCAAGGTCCCCAGATTGGGTAAAGGCCTCCTCCAACGATGTCCACTTCTCTCTATCCTGAGCTGTTTGCCACCACTTTGGACCAGTGACTTTTTTTATTTCATCCTCCCAGCGTGATGAGGGCCTGCCTCTCTTTCTTTTTCCTTGGGGTCCTCTCCATATGGTGGTGCTATGGGTCCATCTTTTGTCTCTAAGCCTGGCTATGTGACCGGCCCATTTCCACTTTAACTTTTGTGCGTAGTTTAAGGCATTAGTGGCTTTTGTTATTTCTCTTATTTTTACGTGTCTAATCTTATCTAGTTTCTTTATTTTTAGCATGCTTCTCTCTATTCCGCGCTGACAGGATGATATTTGTTTTTTATCTCTACTGGTACCGTGCCCAAAAGAATATCGGGATAAAAAGTAGCCTATGTTACTCACGAAGAATGTAGTTTTCTAATGAAAAAAGAATTATTAAAATCGGTCCAGTACTTTTTGAGTTTATTCTTTACATATACAAAAATACAAATCTTTCCTCTTTACAATATTAGTAAAGATTATAGATTATACATATATTATACTAGCAGCCCGTCCCGGCTTCGCACGGGGTAGACACCCCACTCCTGTATTTCAGTGCCCCCTCCACCCCGTCCGCCGACTCAGACTGCATCGCAAACAACGGCAACGGCGCTATGGCGGTTTTGTTTACTGTTTGAATTTTTTAATTCGTAATATCTTTTGAATGGAAAGTCTAATTGAAATAATTTAAAAACTATTTTATAGGTAGTTAAATGATCTTGACCATAAAATAATTTATTTGGATAAGGATTAATATAAACACATAAATAGCATGGTTTGAATTTGGTCAGCATTTTCATTAATGTTTAAAATGAAAAAAGTTGTTGTAGTGACATAACTACAATAGTTGGACATATGCTACCGCGGAGTTTTTTGTAGACATTATGATGTTCTTCGATATTGTTGTACATTATTTTGTTCTATCGCTAATAGTTTCGGCAGCGCATTCGACGAAAGACATTTTAAGACTCATTTTTCTACACCTTCGGTTACATTGTTCAAATTTTACCAAGGATCCCTAATTTTTTTCAAAATGAAATGTAGCCTATGTCAAATTGGAAGAATGTAGCATTCTATTGTTGAAAGAATTTTTTAAATCGGCCAGTACTTTTTGAGCCTATTCATTACAAACATACAAACATAAAAAAATAGGTACAAATCTTTCCTCTTTATAATATTAGTGTAGATAGATATGTATTACATATTAGTTCATTACTGTTTCAGGGTAATGGCTACGCGTGGAAGTGTGGGGGCTCTCTGATCAGCAACCAGTATGTGTTAACCGCCGGCCATTGCACCTACCAGGACAAGGATTACGATGTTGAAAGGTGAGTGTATTTGTTTTTTTTTTCCACCTCGTGGTTCCCGGCAGAGTAGAATTTAGACTACCCCATCTCTTCCTGTGCGGTGTCGTACAAGGCGACTAAGGGATAGGGCTGTTTAACATCAGACAGATATATACAGCTGTAGACTCAGCCTCAGATGCATGGCTCGAGTCAACAATAGTGCCCGGAATACGGTAATGGCTCACCCCGTATTACGTGGGACCGAATACAATAATTATTGGTGAAATGTGGGTGTTAATTCACCTCTGCCTAACGCTCTAGGGATAAAGGCGTGATTATATGTATGTATGTATAATAACCTCGTGTTATGTTCCCAGCGGTAAATGGACTACCCAACACTGAAATAATCATTCAAATAGGAACTGTAGTCCAGAGATTAGCGCGTTCAAACAAACAAACAAACAAACTCTGCAGCTTTATAATATTAGAATTAAAAAATAAAATAGAATTAAATTGTAAAGCATTTAATACGCTAACTATTCAAAATCGATTAAGATTTAGAAAAAATTAAATCTGTTCAGGCGGGATTCGAACCCGCGATCTTTCCCTTACAAGGCAAACGCTCTGACCACTAAGCCACAGAACCTTCGCCCGAACCATCCAAATTCTTCTTTACATATATCCGTCTTACGTTGACGGTTAAGTGGCATCTACCGTCTGAACCTATTCAATTTTTCTATATCTTCATCTTTTTTTTTTTATAGGACACGTCAGTTGGACTTCGCCTTGCCTGATGGTAAGCTGAAGGCAAAATCCCAGAAAAGATGGTCACCATTACTTACACATACCGTGTGACAATGGTGACACTCAGCTTGACGGCCTCATCATATCGACGGCTGAAAAGCAAAAAGTTACAAGCGACATCGAAATTTCATACAAAAAAGGTCTTAAAGCACATGAAACACTCTACAACACAGTGTAATTTGCGCATCAACTATTCTTGTCGCTTACGGCCTTTAGCCTTTCAACCGTCGATATGCTTCTTCACGCCCCGCTTAAAGGACCCGGGACTGTAGGAAGAATCAATTAGCCCACTGCAGTCCACTGCTGGACATAGACCTCTCCCAATGTGCGCCACAATTTCACACAATAATATTATAATTTCTAATTCCAGCGGCCCTCCACAAGCGGTGCAGCTAGGGTCCTCCTACCTGGACGATTCGAGTGCTTTGATTGTGAAGATATCCGCCGTGGTCCGTCATCCAAAGTATAAGCAGAGGAGGTCGTACTACGATATCGCTCTTATAAAGTTGGTGCAAACTGTCAAGTGAGTAGAACAGTAGACTAGTAGACCAGTAGACTAGTAGACCAGTAGACTAGTAGACCAGTATCAGTATCAGAATAAACGGGATATTTACCATGTTTCATTATTTTGAGTTTCCGATATTTCGGCGCTGTTGCAAGCATATATCCCGTTTATTCTGATACTGATGTCAGTGACCATGATAGTTTAAATACCTATATAGTAGACCAGTAGACTAGTAGACCAATAGATCAGTAGACAAGTTATAAAATAGACCAATTGCCTTTAAAAATAGTAATTTCGTCTATCTGAGATAGGTCCAGGTCACTCAGTTGGTAAGAGTATTCTTCCTAATAAAAAATAAGCCTACAACTAAAACCCAACTACTAGAAAATCACGCTTTAAAAATATTAAACAAGAAAATATCAAGGATAGTCGTGGTCGTATGCCACTTTTTCGTAGAATGTATTGTTTTGTTCGACGTCTTCGTGTTGTGTTCCCAGCGGTGAGTAGGGTAGCCAGAGCTCACTGGAGAATTTGTGCCGTCAGTGGGAAGACTAAAGGCTTGTCCTGATTTGTCTTCTACTGACGGCACAGAAACTCTGTACTTACAGGGTTGGCAGCGCGACTGTGACTCCTCTGGTGTTACAGACGTCCATAGGCCACGGTAACTACTTTTCATCAGGTGGGCCGTGTGCTTGTCTGCCAACTAAGTGGTATAAAAAAAAAAAGACAAAGTGGCATACGACCACGGCTATCCTTGATATTTTCTTGTTTAACACTTTTTAAAGCGTGATTATTCAGTAGTTGGGTTTTTGTTTTAAACTTATTTTTTAATTTATATTAATTTGGGGCAAGCAACACCTATAATTTATACATATTTGTAATGTGCTAATTAAGCTCTTTCAGATGTATATTTATCTCAAATTATTTTTTTACACTGTACTTTATGACCGCTAGAGGGCGCTACATTAGATTCAGTGATATGTCATACGAGCTATGAGGGAACAGATGAACCTACATACATACTTGCATACATACCCTGTCAAAATCATTACCCTCCTTTGGCTTCGTCGTAGTCGAGTAAAAAGGGACTATCCTGGGTACATCTTAGATATTAGACTCAATAAATTGATTAAATTTTACAGATTTTCCGAAGTGATACGTCCAGCGTGTTTGGGGGTACCCCCGGCGGTTGGGCGAAAAATTATAGCTACTGGCTGGGGCAGAACCGAATTTGGTGAGACTTTTGTGCTTTCTTTTTTATTAACGTAGTAGGCAAAGACCGCAGCCCACCCACTGCTTCTAGCGTTAAACATTTACGAGCTTCCTTTACTGTCGTCAGACATTTTTAGCAGTAGCTTTTTTTATCGTGCGATAAGCTGGTGTGAGCAAGGTGGAAAGCGTGAGAGCTCTCACTGCCAGGGCCAGGGTCTCGGCGTCTCCCACGCCGGACACTCGGTGAGCGTGTGCGGCCCCGAGTCCTCGCTCGCGTCGCAGTGATGGCACTCGGACGTTGGCTCTTTCTCCATCCGACGCAGATACTTTCCGAAGCATCCGTGCTCGGTGATCATCTGCGTCGGACGGTACGAGAGCCTGCCGTGTTTCATAATTTAAATAAACATAAATCTTCCAGGTGGCGATCACTCTTTAGAACTCCGGAGCGTGTCCCTCCCAGTTTGGAATATGGACGAGTGTCGAGAGATCTGGGGCACCTCCCTAAAGCTGCCTAACGGTCCGTCGGCAGAGAGTCACGTGTGTGCCGGGGACAAGGCAGGGGGGCGGGACACATGTCAGGTAAGGACAAATAATCACGCTATTTTAGTCTCTGGGGTAAGCAGAGACGACAACGCGAGTCCCGTTCAGGCCCTCGATTCTACCAAAGCAAAATTGTCATACCACAGACACTACAAAAATGACATAGAATTTCAGACTTTGTTTCTATAGGTTTGAAGTTCAAAATTAAATGAAAAGGGTTTTTTTTTATACTACTCAGGTGGCAAACAAGACCTGATGGAAAGTGGTTACCGTGGCCTATGGACGTTTGTAACATCAGAGAAGCCACACTCGCGCTGCCGACCCTGTAAGCACAGAGTTTCTGTGCCGTCAGTGTAGAGGACAAAGCAGGACAAGCATTTAGTCATCCCACTGACAGCACAAATTCTCTAGTGAGCTCTGGCTACCCTACTCACCGCTGGGAACACAACACGAAGTTATTATAACCGCGGTATTCTGTAGGGCAGAGGTACTTCCCCAGTCGGACTGCTCAATTGGGCGGAAATACCGTCGTGTCCTACCTCCTATAAAATTCATTACACTTTTTCGCTCTGCAAAAAGTCTTAGTTATGGATTTCAACCGCGTTGCTTTAAAGTTAAAAATGATAGCTACTTTAAGACAATATGCAGAATATTGCATATTATCGAAGTTGAAGGAAACTTGGACTGGAAAGCCGACCCCAACTTAGGTAATTGAGAAAAGACACAGAGAATGAAGTAATGGCTAGTATTAAAACTAAGAATCGAACTTGAAATCATCAGCTTCTCGTTACCAGTCCGAAAGCTTTCGATACTTAAACGGTCTCTGCCTTCCACGGCGGAGAAATACACAAGGAAATATTACAAATTTTTACTCATACTGACATATTTTTTTTAACTCAATCAATTATTGGTATGATATAAAGTAGCCTAAGTACATTATTGTTTATTTATTATGTTGCATATTTTATATAACTCAAAACAGTATTAAAAAAAGTGTTACTGCAAAAAGCATATTACAATGTTACAGAATACTTGAATGATGATTTTGAATGAATAATGATCTGATTTGATTTAATTATTGAATTTGTGGATGATCGAAGCACTGTGACTTGATATTATATTATGGTGGCGCGTGGCCACGTGCGGTAGTGGACTGTATTGCGGGGAAGTAGCTAACTGTTCCATTGACGCTTTACACACAAAAGACAGGTGATCGGGTTGCCGCGGGCGTGATCCAAGCAATGAATGCAACCCGAGAAATTAGGAGAGGATGCACTAACCTTCACGACACACGTGTTTTCATCGCAGCCGGTACACGGATCTTCTCTTCTTTGCTCAGGAGCTGCCGTCAGCATCACTAGATCACTTGAGGAACACACGAGAGGCACAATCCGATCGTTACAAGTCTATGAAGTGGTAAAAATGCAACAAACATTATCCATTTCTGAGAGACGCGAGCGCGGTCCGTCCTCACGCTGGCTAGTTCAAAGCGGGAGTGAGTGTCTAAATCACAAATGGCGGACGGAAACTATATTATGGTTAGTGCGGGAGGGGAGCTGGGTATAGAAAGAGTGTGTTTCCGCGTCAAGAAATACAGCTTCTACATCGGCGCAACCATTCCCCCCGGCTTGAAGGGTTACCTTCGAAACGACAAATGCGAAACAAATCTAAAGTCTAATCTAAATCTAGGTTTGGGAAATAACAACTAAAATATAAACCTAGATTGGAGCTCGTGCCTACTGCTGGCTAGGCAGAGGGCAGAGGCGAACAAACAACACAACGCAACAGTCTCGACCAAGACGAGACGCGATTAGCCAACAACAAAATAAGGGTCTCTTCACGTGGGACCGATACAACAAGCGAGTGCTTCTTCTCCTCGGGTGGTTCGGAAACCGTAGTGGGATTGAATTGACTAACTGGCCACTTATCTAACGCGGCATGAATCCAGGACGGTCCACTAAACCATAACGGGTGATCTAAAATTTGCGAAGGAAGCAATCCACGAGAGAGACAATCGGCTGGGTTGTCGGTGCCAGCAACGTGAAAGAGATTATGTGGCGCCAATTCAGATTGAATTTTTGCCACTCTATTAGCGACGAATGTGTCCCAACGATGGGGCGAAGAGTGGGCCCAACACAAAGCGACTGTTGAGTCCTAAAAGCTAAAAAATTACTAATATTAATGCGAAAATTTACAATTATGTCATTAAGCGACACGGAAGTGCTAGTCTTAGCACTGCCATCCAAAACTACACGGAGTTTTAGTAGTAAGCTTATCTTCTCTAATAACTCCGCGGTGCGGGATAATGTACGAAGGCTGGGTCCCGCCAGTGTCCGCAGGCGCAGGTGAGATGTAACCTTTATCTAAATATTCGTTAACAACCTCATCATAGGCCCGCTTCGACTTTGGGGACGCCTGCATCTTTCGTTCCAAACAAAGAAAGCGTTTTTCAGCGGATACACGGGAGCCACCGAGCGAAAACTTGCGGATGGTAGACTCCAGTGGCGGCTCGACGGTGCAACAGAACGAAGCAGTCGAGTGACTAAAACTATCTATAGAAGCTGGTGCGGTACTAACATAAGTATGAGTTGACCTCAGTGACTTCGATGACGCATCTACTTTGCGTGCAGAATCAACAACTATCTTCGCGCCTTCATGTTTCGATGAAGAGCGTTGCAATACTTTTATATGCTCGCGAACAAAACTTTCTAAGTCTTCGAACTTAGGAATTTTATTGCCGCGATGATCCGACTCAAACAAACGAATGGTTTCGGAATCTAATTTCCTTAAACCCATATACAAAAATACGAAGTCGCAGAGGTCATCGATCTTTAGGTTCTTTACGGCGCGAACAGCTGACGCGAAAGTATCTAGAAATTTCTCTAAGTTTTGATCGTTACATGCCGTAATAGATTTCAAATCAAACATCTGATCTAAATAGGCGTTAGCTACCGATCTTTTATCCTCATACCTAGCTTTCAAAGTATTTAAAATTAAATTATAATTCTCGGCACTAAACGTAATTCCAGCGCAAACGGTTATAGCTTTACCAGTCAATTTTTCAACGAGATAATGCAATTTTTCGTGATCTGTCAACGAATCGTTCTTATCTATTGTATTCTCAAAACTATCTATAAATAGACACCAATTGCGAATGTTACCATCAAATTCGGGTATTTGAATTGGTGGCAACTTAGGTCGGTCGCGAGTGGGGTTGGGTAGGTCAGCCGGTTTCTCCAAACTCCTAGCGACGCGTTTGATACGACAATACAAATCGTCAAACGACGACAAGGCTTGATAACTCACTGAGTAATCGGGATTCAAATTCAACTCTAAAACGTTGATGTCATGTACTAAGGTTTCGAAATCCGCGCGTAGACTATCTAAGTTTTCTATAGAACACAAGAACGAATCTCTGATGACCAAATCAGAGGTTTTAAGTGCATTATCATAAATCGATTGTACGCGAGAGTAAATCATTTCTTTTTTAGCGTATAAAAGTTTCAATTGAACCTTACCGGTCTTATCAACCTTTGGGGACATGTTTACAATTAAATCTCAAACTAAAGTGCGGCAAACAACAAATATGAAATGACTTAATCTTAGCGGTACAGAGCAGCGACGCGGCGCGAGCGACACTCGGCAGGTAGGTAGGTACCTACAACTGTGAATGCACGCTTGAACAAACGCGCATAGCAACAAGGTCGTACCTACGCGATGGTCGCTGTCTAGGTTCAACTATTATTTCAGAGATTAAGTATTGCGTAATATCTATTCAAATTAAAATACTTTCGTATGAATTGGAATGAGATGCGAGCGAGGTAGGTACAACCACGTGTCTACCCACGCAGGTATTAGGCAAATACGACGTAATTGAAAAAAACAAAACAAAGCCAAATGCGTTAGGTATTACACTGTGCCTATGCACTAGGGTGTCTAGTATACCTAAGATCTAAGCCTAAACGCCTAGATGCGGGGTTTTCTACTAAAATAACTAGGTATTTAGGCGCGGTGCGAAAATTGCGAACTACGATTAAGTGTTGATACGCTACCTAACCTATTTATGTATTAGGTAGGTACAATGCGAGCCAGCGGCGAACGGACAACAAATTCTAAGCCTAAATGTCTGGATGCGGGGTTTTCTACTAAAATAACCAGGCACTTAGGTGCGGTGCGCTTATTCCCATTAGAATAATAACAAAATACGAACTACGGCTAAGAATCCGGCTCGAAGGACCAAAAATGGTGGCGCGTGGCCACGTGCGGTAGTGGACTGTATTGCGGGGAAGTAGCTAACTGTTCCATTGACGCTTTACACACAAAAGACAGGTGATCGGGTTGCCGCGGGCGTGATCCAAGCAATGAATGCAACCCGAGAAATTAGGAGAGGATGCACTAACCTTCACGACACACGTGTTTTCATCGCAGCCGGTACACGGATCTTCTCTTCTTTGCTCAGGAGCTGCCGTCAGCATCACTAGATCACTTGAGGAACACACGAGAGGCACAATCCGATCGTTACAAGTCTATGAAGTGGTAAAAATGCAACAAACATTATCCATTTCTGAGAGACGCGAGCGCGGTCCGTCCTTACGCTGGCTAGTTCAAAGCGGGAGTGAGTGTCTAAATCACAAATGGCGGACGGAAACTATATTATGGTTAGTGCGGGAGGGGAGCTGGGTATAGAAAGAGTGTGTTTCCGCGTCAAGAAATACAGCTTCTACATCGGCGCAACCATATTAAATAGTTGCTTTATTTTGTTATTTTTATTATATTATTTAATTTGACAAAACTACATCTGTGACATATTTATTATTCTAATATTAGCATGACGACTATGTAAATGACTAGAAACAATGTTGACATTCACCTATAATTTCATTTGTTGATATTTTTTTTAAACTGGTATAATGCCAATTATAATGTAATACGAGTAGCTTAAATAATCATTTATTCAATTAATTATATTCTAAAATTTTATAATTCATATTCATATTGTACGTCTTATCAGACATGCCACAGTGATACCTACTTATTTATGTAATTAATAACATCTTCTACTACCTGTGACAAACAATAAATGCATTTGATTTGATTTGATTTATAAGCAATTCTATTGTATGCCTTGAGGCGGAGAATGGAGAAACCACATTTTATTCCAACTATGTACCTATTTTGACAATAAAATGATTTGATTTGATTTGAAAAAATCTTATCCTTCCACAGGGTGACTCCGGAGGCCCCGCTCAAATCCAAGATGGCTGCGTCTGGCGCGTCGTTGCCGTAACATCCTACGGTAGATCTTGTGGTGCCCCTAACACTCCAGCTTTGTACGCCATCACTCACCGCGCCTTCATAGCAGCTCAAGTCTTTGGTGAAGACCAGGAACAGGGTTATGGAAACCAGGAAAGACCACCGTTTGACAGTAGACGGGATCCAATGTCTTATAACAGACAGACAGAGTTCAGTAATGTTAGAGAGCCTATTTATAGCGAAAATAGTTATAGGAGACATTAAATTATTTGTTTAAGATTTTTATATTTTTATTTTGTAGTTTTTTTTATACCTTATTTTCTAAATTCCCGTCCCAATTGAGCAGTCCGACTGGCGAAGTACCTCCGTCGTACAGAATACCGCGGCCATAATAACCTCGTGTTGTGTCCCCGGCTGTGAGTACGGTAGCTAGAGCTCACTAGAGAGTTTTTTTTATACCACTTAGGTGGCAGACCAGCGCACGGCCCACCTAATGGAAAGTGGTTACCGTGGCCTATGGACGTGTCTAACACCAGAGAAGCGACTCTCGCGGTGCCGAACCAGTAAGCACAGAGTTTCTGTGCCGTCAGTGTAGAGGATAAAGCAGGACAAGCCTTTAGTCATCCCACTGACAGCACAAATTCTCCAGTGAGCTCTAGCTACCCTACTCACCGCTGGGAACACAACATGAAGTTATTATAACCGTGGTATTCCGTAGGGCGGAGGTACTTCCCCAGTCAGACTGCTCAATTGGGCAGAAATACCGCCGCGTCCTGCGTCCTCATAAGTTTTTGTGCTGTCAGGCGGCAGATAAGCACACGGCTCACGGGAAGTGGATACCGTGATCTATGGAAGTGTCCAGGGCCATCTGCCCTCCTCGAGTGTGGGGACCACGCCACGAAGTCCCCAATTCGGCATGGAAACGGGGAGACACGAAAATGCGCGACACCGCCGCCCGCCGCGACCTATTTCTGCCAGGATGACAGGTAGCTCCACCCGTCACCCCCAGGCCTGCGCTCATAGGGGGCGGAGATCATTCTGCAACCTTCTACGTTCGTGTTGTCTCCGTACGCGAGCAGCGCGGTTTGCGATTCTCCTTCTCTCTCGCTGCCGCTCCCGCCTCGCCTCCTCCTTCACGAGCATTACTTCAAAGTCAAAGTCTTCATTCGTTGAATATGGTACAAAGTGGTAGATACATAATGTTCAGATCTCATATTCTGCCGGTTCTGGCGTGCAAATTTCGTTATTTATCATAAAATATCAACACATGCAATAGGTACAATTTTAAAATTAGGATGTCAGTGTTTAATTAGATTGTAAACACCTCAACAAAGTCTAGGGAACAAGATGACCCCAATTATTTTTTTTTCGTGTAAATCTTGTTTTGCAAATAACTGGCAGCAACTAAATAAAAATAGAATAAAGTAGATTACAGAGTTGTTCGAAATTTGTAAATAAATTTAAATAAGTAATGATTTTCGAATATGGAGGGAAAACTTTTAAAAGTGTTTGATTGTGCAGTTTCTCTGAGGCAAAATAAAAATTATTTTTTTGATTGTAAATAACGTTTATTATCAATAATACGTCTTTTACGTATAGTTTGTGCATTTTTGTGACTGTAGTCATCATGTCACGTCGTCATTTAAGTCGCGAAGAGATGTTAAGGGCTGTTGGTATGCTGCAAGCTGGACGAACTCAACGCGACGTAGCGGATGCTGTCAATACCCAACCAAGCGTAATTTGCAGATTATGGGCACGCTACAGGTCTAAAGGGGATGTTGCCGAACGTCACAGGGGACGAAATAGGGTTACTACCCCGCGACAAGATCGTTTCTTGCAAAATTCCGCAAGGCGGCAACCCACGATTACTGCTCGTCAGTTGGTCGCAGGCCTCCAGTCTCAGCATCAAGTGGTTATTAGCGATCAAACTGTCAGAACAAGACTACACGAAGCCAATCTTTATGCTCGCAGACCGCTTAGGGTTCCAGCTCTTCGACGTGGAAATCGAGGTCGTCGCTTATTGTGGGCTAACGCACATTTACAGTGGACCGACCATCAATGGGCACGGGTTCTGTTTTCCGACGAATCTTGCTTCGGTTTTCATCCTGATTCGAGAAGAGTGCGTATATGGCGAGTTCCTGGACGTCGGAGTCGTCTCCAGAATCCGCAAGAAGTTCATCCTTACCAAGGTGGAACAATCATGGTATGGGCTGGAATTCGCCTTGGTGGAAGGACCGACCTCGTTTGGATACGGGGCAATTTGAATGCAAACCAATACATTCAGGAGGTTATACACCCCATGGTAATCCCTCATCGACAGCAGTTCGGTCAAGATTTTATGTTCATGCAAGATAATGCACGGTCACACACCGCGAGGGTAGTGGTCAATGCGTTAAGCGAGCACAATATGACGACGTTGGAATGGTCTGCTCAGTCTGCCGACCTCAATCCCATAGAGCATGCCTGGGATTTGCTAGGGAGAAGAGCTTTCAGTGATTCTTTGGAAAATCTGAACACTGATGAACAACTTTTTTTACACCTTCGCAGTGTATGGAGCCATATTCCACAGACGATGATTGACAATCTCATACTAAGTATGCCACGCCGTTGTCGAGCTCTTGCTAATGTTTTAAGAGGTCCTACAGATTATTAAAAACGTTTAAAGTACGGTTAATTACTGTATTTCTTACTACCTCGTTATTTTTGTGCCTAATCATAGAAGGTTGTAATACTCAATATTGGCACTATTCAATTCTTTCTTAAAAAAAAAAAAAGTTGGTATGAAAATGTTTTTATTAAAATTAAAATTAAAAACGGTATAAAAATACCCTTCTATTGATATAAAACACTCACTATTACAAGAAAGGGTTTTTAAATAAAAACTAGAAATGTCCTTGTTCCCTAGACTTTGTTGATGTGTGTATTATATAGGTACTTAAACTATCATGGTCACTCACATCAGTATCAGAATAAACGAGCTATTTACCATGTTTCAACATTGTTTTGAGTTTCCAAAAATGTGGAACGCTTCACGATTTTTGGAAACTCAAAACAATGAAACATGGTAAATAATCCGTTTACCCTGATACTGATAGATTGTATTATTTAGAAAATCGACAATATTATAATAAAACTAGCTGACCCGGCAAACGTTGTTTTGCCATATAAATATTTTTTAAGTAAATGTCTAAAAATTAAAGAAAAATGTTAAGGGTGGACAACCCTTATCACTAAGGGGTATGAAAAATAGATGTTGGCCGATTCTCAGACCTACTCAATAGGCTCACAAAATTTCATGAGAATCGGTCAAGCCGTGAAATGAAATGAAATGAAAGAAGAAGAAGCTTCATATCCCTTTGAGCTCGTATGTTTTAGTCTTCAAAATATGTATGAAAAATTGACGGATTTGTTAACATTTTATTATCAATGCTCCGCTCCCTTAAGTAGTAGCGTGATGATATATAGCCTAAAACCTTCCTCAAGAAATGGACTAACCAACACTGAAAGAATCATTCAAATCGGACCAGTAGTTCCAGAGATTAGCGCGTTCAAACAAACAAACTCTGCAGCTTTATAATATTAGTATAGAGTATAGATTTATCATATAGCATGTCCTTTAAATTCTTTTTAAACATGTCAATACTCAATTTTTGCCAGATATTAGGTACTTAGTTAGGTACTTGCTCTCAGAAAGGTAGAAGGGGGGACTCCTTACCCTCACGTCAATTTAGGCTAAATTGACATACAATTACGTAACACGGATATGTTTATTTCACAGTTTTCAGATACAATTGGGCCATTAGAGTAGTGGGTGTCATGAGCAGAGCGTATAGCGATTTTATTAAGTAGACCGATTTGAATTTCAATCACGAACAAGATGGTTCCCGGCAGAGAAGAATTCGGTACACCCTATCTCTTCACATACGGTGTTTTACAAGGCGACTAAGGGATAGGGCTGTTTAACATCATACAGATATATACAGCCCAGACTTAGCCTTAGATGGATGGCTTGAGTCAACAATAGTGCCCGTAATACGGAGTGGCGTTTATAAAACCGCTGATCAGTTATACACAGTTTTAATGGCCCGAATACTTTATTTCAAGACAAAAATATTATTTCCTGCGGCCACACTTGTGTACATACACTGCTTACACATGAGTTTGTTCAATTGGTTGTATATTTGTCATCAATGTAAGTATGTAGTTAGTAGACTGGATGTTATTAGCAGATTTAATTAGTTAGTAATTAGTTAGTGGTCCGATAAGAAACGAAAACATGAGGAAATTTATTATATTTATTGCTTTGGTAAGTCTGTTTTTTTTTCAATCTTTTATTGAACTTTTTTTATAAGTACCACTAAGTGGCTCCTTCTTCCTACAGTCCCGAGTCCTTTAAGCTGGGCTTAAAAATGCATATGATGAGGCCGTCAAGCTGAGTGTCACCATTGTCATGTCACATGGTATATGTAAGTAATAATGACCCTCTTTTCTGAGACTTTTTTTTTAAATACGTCACGTCAATTAGACTTCGCCTTGCCTGGTGGTAAGCAGAAGGCAAAGTCTCAGAAAAGATGGTGAAAGATGGTGAATGGTGACACTCTGCTTGACGGCCTTATGCACCAAATCTTTGGGACCAAATCACCCTCATCTGCAGGCTGGACCACTATTCAGAAAGCTTCTGCTTTTTTTTTTTTTTTTTTACGTGCGCAAAATCCCCACGGATACCTCCCCACCGGACCCGGTGGAGGAGGTTATGTCGGACTCGAACCGACTAAAACGCACGCCGCCTGTGGGTCGTTTCGGTTGCCGAAGGTGAGGTTGACAGGCATATCCCTCGCACCCCGGCCGACCCAGGGCCATCTCTCACGATCTGGCCCTCTTCTCGGGTGTGGGGACCACAGAGTCCCCAACTCGTCCCCGGAAACGGGGAGGCGCGCCAGGCGCGCCGCCGCCGCGGCCTGCTTCTGCCAGGGTGACAGGCGGCTTCACCTGTCACCCCCAGGCCGGCGCTCATGGGGGGCGGAGGTCGTTCATCGACCTCCGACGCCCGAGTTGCCTTCGTGCGCGGGCAGCTTGTCTAGCGATCCTTCGTCGCTCCCGCTGCCGCTCCCGCCCCGCCTCCTCCTTCACGAGCATTACTTGCTCGCAGAAGGAGGCGCCGGCCGCCCACGCATCCGCGCAGCGAACCATCGCCGCGAGCAAGGTGGAGAGCGTGAGAACCCTCACTCCCAGGGCCGCCACAAGCTCCCGCCTCGGCGTCTCCCACGCCGGACACTCGGTGAGCGTGTGCGGACCTGAGTCCTCGCTCGCGTCGCAGTGATGGCACTCGGACGTTGGCTCTTTCTGCATCCGACGCAGATACTTTCCGAAGCATCCGTGCTCGGTGATCATCTGCGTCAGACGGTACGAGAGGCTGCCGTGTGGCCTCTCTAGCCACTCCCCCATGATGGGTCTTACCGCCGTTACTACGGCGTGCCCTAAGCTTCTGCTTAATTATAAACGAGATTCTGATGTAGGCTTTCCTTGCGAGGTTAGGAGGTCAGACGGCAGTCGTTCCTATAATGACGGAATGGTTAAATCTAAAGTAGGAGAAGCGGATCCCAGACGCCGAAGTTAAAGCCTCAGTTGCAATATGGATCATCAGCATCACAACATTGTGAGAGTAATTGCTGTTCTGTGTTGAGCATATTTGAATTGCAATTAAACTTGCAATTAACCCGTCTGCTGTCTAAAAGATCGAACAAGTTTGACAGCAGGTGGGTACACCACAAATTTTTCTTTCAGCTTACGATTGGCAAATGATATCAGCGTGCTGTTAAACTTGTTTTCATGTTTACTTGTTAAGATCTCTTTTTTTTATAGCACTTAGGTGGCAGACAAGCGTACGGCCCACCTGATGGAAAGTGGTTACCGTGGCCTATGGATGTGTGTAACACCAGAGAAGCCACACTCGCGCTGCCGACCCTGTAAGCACAGTTTCTGTGCCGTCAGTGTAGAAGACAAAGCAGGACAAGCCTGTAGCCATCACACTGAAAGCACAAATTCTTCAGTGAGATTCGCGGAGTTTTGGAGGAGGTAGGATACGGCGGTATTTGTGCCCAATTGAGCAGTCTGACTGGGGAAGTAAACTCTGCCCTACAGAATACTGCAGCCATAATAACTTCGCGCGGTGTTTCTGACGGTGAGTAGGGTAACCAGAGCTCACTGGAGAGCTTTTGTGCTGTCAGTGGGAAGACCAAAGGCTTGTCCTGCTTTGTCTTCTACATTGATGGCACAAAAACTCTCTGTGTTTACAGGTCCCTGGTAGCTCTCTGGTGTTATAGGCCATGGTAACCACTTTCCATTACGTAGGCAGCGTGCTTGTCCATCACTTAACTATGTAAGTTGTATAAAAAACTTTCAACAATACCAAGTTAAACTATGTTGCGCAAAGTCCCCACGGATACCTCCCCACCGGAGCCGGTGGAGGAGGTTATGTCGGACTCGAACCGACTAAAACGCACGCCGCCTGTGGGTCGCTTTGGTTGCCGAAGGTGAGGTTGACAGGCATATCCCTCGCACCCCGGCCGACCCAGGGCCATCACTCACGATCTGGCCCTCTCCTCGGGTGTGTGGGGACCACAGAGTCTCCAACTCGTTCCCGGAAAACGGGGAGGCGCGCCAGGTGCGCCGCCGCCGCGGCCTGCTTCTGCCAGGGTGACAGGCGGCTTCACCTGTCACTCCAGACGTAGAATATCCTAATAATATAGGTATTATGGTAAGAGTGTGTAACATTGGTTTCACACGTGTATTATGCGGCGTTTTTCAACACACTTACGAAGAAAATAATACTAAAATAGATATTTACCCTGGTACTTCTCAGGTAGTAAGCTTTCCATAACGTTAAGGGCTTCACATCTTATATCGGGCGGTGAACAGCATAAATCATTTTCTTCATAACAAGTAGGTACTTGTACACAATTCAATTAATAATTAACTATAATTTCAACAGTGAAAACGAGTTGAGAATTATATTCGCAATAGCGGGAAAAATTAATTAGTTTTACTACAGATAATATAAAATATTTTTTTGTTTTACTAAGCGAGCCCATCTAGCATAGACCATAGATTAAAATAATGAGGTTTATTTTTTTCGGAACGTAGTTAATGAGAATTTTATTATTTTAACAGAGAAGACATAATTAAGTTATATTTGAGTGAAAGTTTCGTTTATTAAACTGGTTTCATAAACAAACAAATTGCAATAATCAATTTAAAAACTAAGTTGCATGAAATGAGCTATTAATATATTTCTATTTATTTTGAACACGATTTTTTCGTACCGAAACTTTTTTTAGAAAGCAAATCAATAAAATTAAAAAAAAGAACTATAGATAACTCACTCGTGAAATTATAGCAAGGAAAAAGTCACAGTTTGATTATAGGTGCCATTGAGTGCCCAATTACGGTGAAATTAGAGCTACTTTATGAAATTACAGGTGAAATTAGAGTCAGCACTAGCCCGGAATACGGCAAAAGGTTCACTCCTATTACGTGGGACCGAATACAATGATTGGTGAAATGTGGGTGTTAATTCACCCCTGCGTAACCCTCCGGGGATAAAGGTGTGATAATATGTATGTATTCTTAATAATATAGATAGATTGTTTTGTTACAGTTGGCGGTAGGAGACGCTGGCAATTTAGGTAAGTTATGATTTATTTTAAAATATAAACCACTTTCCGTAACCACACACACCGTAAACCGACCGCAATTGACTTTTGAAAAGAAACTTTAACTTTTAAAATATTTAGACGTAGTTGTGTTTATATGGCTCCACTAATTTACAACTCATTGCCAGCGTCGATTATAGAACCTACCTCATAAAAAATAGTGTTGCATTACATAAATGGTTGGTGGACGAGACTTTTTATACAGTGGAAGACTTTTTAAAGAAATATGCATGTCATTCGTACCACTGCAGTAATGCGTTGTAGCTGCTGCGCTATTATTGTGACTGCAATATTGTAAGTTGTTAAGTAGATATTGCGTTGTATTTCCTATGCTCGGTATTTCCTTACGTGATCGCGTCAGAAATGATGATATTCGTAGGAGAACAAAAGTAACCGACGTAGTCCAGCGGATTACCTCGTTGAAGTGGCAATGGGTGGGACATATAGCGCGCAGAACAGATGGCTGATGGAGCAAAAAAGTTCTGGAATGGCGACCGCGTACAGGCAAACGTAGCGTAGGACACCCAACGGCCAGGTGGAAGTACGACCTCATAAAGGTCGCCGGGAAGCACTGGATGCGGGCTGGGAGCACTGTGGGAGAGGCCTATGTTCAGCAGTGGACTATGTGTGGCTGACATGATGATGATGGTGTTTGCATGCCAACTTTATGGCGAAATGTGCTTGATTACTATATCTTTTATTTCCATCTTTTGTTGTACCACATTACAAGCAAATGAATAATTGAATTGAAAAGGATATAATTATTTTTTTGTACATTTCAGTTATAGACCTATTCGGGCAATTAATAAAGATGCCGATACCACCCACGACACCACCCCCAAACCCAACCACTGCAGAACCACACAACCTCCTAGATTTCCTCAAACCTTTCATTCCTACTGCACCATCCACTGCAGGAACTCCTACAAGTTCAGCACCAACCGTATCTCCTGGATCAACATCTCCTCCGGCAAGCACTGCACCCCCTGCTGCTACAACTGCCCCTCCAGCAGTTACTACTTCTGCGCCTGCAGCTACAACAATACCGGCAGTGACTACAGCTGCACCTGCGAGTACTGGTCCACCTGGAGGATCTACTCTGCCTGCAAAGTTAGGTTTGAAGACACCTCCACCGTGTCCAATCGTAGCAGCTTTGACTGGGTTGGGTGGTCTGCTTCCGAAATTGCCAGGTAATGTATTTTTGAAGTTTAGCTACACATATTGAGAACACGTACAATCATACATACATAGCCTAGTGGTATGGGTAACGGACTGCTGAGACGAGGTCTCGGGTTCGATCCCAGGTATACCATCGCACACACCAATGACTTTTCGATGGTTTTCGAAGTTATGTGTGTATTTATCGCAGGTTTATAAGTGCCCGGTTAATGACAATAGGCTCGCCGCCTATTATATTGGGACCTAAACATAAACTGGCGAAATGTGGGTGCTAGCACCTCTGCCTACCCCTTCGGGGATATAGGCGTGAGTTTATGTTATGTTACAGTCACGCCTGTTTTCCCCGGAAGGTTAGGCATATGTGAATTAACACCCACATTTCACCAATCATTAAATTCGGTCCCACGTAATAGGGGGTAAGCGTATTACCGTCTTCCAGGTACTATTGTTGACTCTAGCCATGCACCTGAGGCTGAGTCTGGGCTGTATATATCTGTCTGATGTTAAACAGCTCGATCCCTAAGTCGCCTTGTACGACACCGCATGGAATGAGATGGGGTGGTCCAAATTCTACTTTGCCGGGCACCAAGCGAACACACTTGTTCTCAATGTGTAGATAACAATAAATTCCACCAAGTGCCATCAATCAACTGTATAAATAGGCTTTAGTTTTTCAGTCAGGTGGCAAACAAGCACACGGTCAACTGATGGAAAGTGGTTACCGTGGCCTACGGATGTGTGCAACACCACGGGAGTCACAGTTCATTTAATTGTCTTAGGGTGATGCTGGAGCAAAAGGCTCCAAAAAATTGTACGATTATACTATTGCGGAGTAATCTAAAAAGACCTCGGGCTCTTCTCCAGGTATACTCACTGTTCGGTAAAGGATCAGTGGGTTAAACTACCTAGCTGCGGTTACCATTTGGATGGGTTACCGCTTAGTGGTATTTCATTAAAGCACTCCCGTACTTCTGAGGACACTTTAACAGTCGTTAAGTCAAGATGAAGGCCTATGTGAATCAAAGAATCAAATTCATTTATCAAAGAGTCATTTTTTTATATCTACTACTTAGGTGGCAGACAAGCACACGGCCCATCTGATGGGAAGTGGTTACGGTGGCCTATGGACGTATGCAACACCAGGGGTGTCACACTCGCGCTGCCGACCATTAAGAAACCTGATTCTCTTGAAGAACCCCATATTGTAGGTGCTTGGGAAAACCGCAGCAGGGAGGTCATTCCACAGCTTGAGTGCGCGTGGGATGAAGTTTCTTTCATACCGCACAGTACGCACCGTCTCAGGTCGCAATGTGTGACCAATTGATTCAAAATTTCATGAGCGTTCTTCTTCTCTATTCTTCTCACATTACCATTTCTTTTCAGATGGTCCAACAGCAGCTCCACCAAATATCCTCGATCTTCTCAACCCTTTTAAACTACCTGCGGTTCCAAGTTCAATTCCGGTTACATTACCTGCAGGTGTTACAGGTCCTCCCGTACCTGGAATTCCAACCATTAGTCCTGGAACGGTGCCTCCTTTATCAGGGTTAACAGTTCCATCACCACCACCTACTGTTGCTTCTACTCTACCGCCTGGTGTAACGACTCCTCCAGCTCCAGGTCTTGCATCCATTCCTGGTATACCAGGTAATGTATCAATATTTGTTTTTGATTATTCTCTTTCGCTTTTGTTACTGTTATCTTCACTGTTGCCATTAGATATATCGCAGCAGACAAGGTGACCTAATACTTCTGAACAGTTAAAATGTCAATAAATTGTATACACTTTTTTTTTACGTGCGCAAAAACCCCACGGATACCTCCCCACCGGAGCCGGTGGAGGAGGTTATGTCGGACACGAACCGACTAAAACGCACGCCGCCTGTGAGTCGTTTTGGTTGCCGAAGGTGAGGTTGACAGGTATACCCTCGCACCCAGGGCCATCTCTCACGATCTGGCCCTCTCCTCGGGTGTGTGGGGACTACAGAGTCCCCAACTCGTCCCCGGGAGGCGCGACAAGCGTGCTTCTGCCAGGGTGCCAGGCGGCTCCACCAGTCACCCCTAGGCCTGCGCTCATGGGGGACGGAGGTCGTTCATCGAAATTGTTTACACTACAAGTTTACCAATAATGAGATTTGAACAACAATATAGAAGTCATAGAACAAATATTTAAATATACTTGTACTTTTGCCGCGGTAGCCTAGTGGTATGGGTAATGGACTGCTGAGACGAGGTGATTTCAATGACTTTTTGATGCTTTTCGAAGTTATGTGTGTATTTATCGCAGGTTTATAAGTGCCCGGCTAAATGGCTATAGACTCGCCGCCTATTACATTGGGACCTAAACATAAACGGGCGAAATGTGGGTGCTAGCGCCTCTGCCTACCCCTTCGGGGATATAGGCGTGAGTTTATGTTATGTTATGTACTTTTTCCACAGTAATTTTTATTATTACACCTAACCGGCTTCGCTTTACATCATTCTCAGAGTTTTACAATTGTAAAATTGTGAACCTGTCCATTGCCGCGTGTTTCCCGGCAGAGTAGAATTTGGACCACCCCATCTCTTCCCATGCGGTGTCGTACAAGGCGACTAAGGCATAGGGCTGTTTAACATCAGACAGATATATACAGCCCAGACTCAGCCTCAGATGCATGGCTCGAATCAACAATAGTGCCCGGAAGACGGCAATAGGCTCACCCCCTATTACGTGGGACCGAATAAAATGATTGGTGAAATGTGGGTGTTAATTCACTTCTGCCTAACCCTTTAGGGGATAAAGGCGTGATTATATGTATGTATGTATGTAAACCTTTGTGTGAACTAGCCCTGATACTTTATATAAGGTGTAACAAAATTATCTCTCGGAACATTGGGAGATTGATAAGCAACGGTAACTATGGCTGAAATTTAAAAAAAAAAAACTATATGTTAATTTTTGACTTATTATTTAAAATATTATATTAAACTCATGCTTGTATGCTAACAGTACCACGGGGCCATTATTCGGAATTCTCTACGCACGCGTCATGAAACTTAATTTCTTTTTTTTTTTAATAGTACACGTCAATTGGACTTCGCCTTGCGTGATGGTAAGCTGAAGGCAAAGTCCCAGAAAAGAGGGTCACCATTACTTACACATACCGTGTGACAATGGTGACACTCAGCTTGACGGCCTCATCATATGCTTTTTCACGCCCCGCTTAAAGGACCCGGGACTGTAGGAAGAAAGAAACACGTGAGCTGGTAATGAATTCCAGGCCTTAATGGTGCGACAGAGGAAACATTCACCGGTCATTGACTTCCAAAAGTCAGCTGATTACTACAATCTATGTGCTGGACATCTATGTGGTACGGTTAGCATAACAATTGATGCCAATTTTTTAAATATTTACAACTGAATTTTAGATAATTGGTTCATCCATAATAATATAACATGTGCAGGCCTTAGATATCACTCTCACACTGCAGAATATACGAGCAAGAACCAAGCGGTTCGGAGACTATTTTCTTTACCGCACCACTAAGAGCTGGAATTCATTACCAGCACACGTGTTTCCTTTTTCCTACAGTCCCAGGGCCTTTAAGCGGGGCGTGAAAAAGCGTCTGATGAGGCCGCCAAGCTGAGTGCCACCATTGTAACATTACTTAGTGTCTGTAGTGGTGACCCTTTTTCCTGAGACTTTGCCTTTAGCTTATCATCTGGCGAGGTGAAGTCAAGTTGGCGGGTTTTTTATAAAAAAAAAAATTTGAATTTTTTACCTACATATATTTTTCGATACCAAGTAATCACACAAAGTTCAGAGTGTTCAGTTTATATTGTATATAACAAGATATTCACTCATTCGCGCAAACGAGTGTATTTCTTTTAATAATAGTAGGTTTTATTTTTAATTTGCAGGTCAGATAGTAGACGAAGGCGTTAAAATCGTCAGAACTGTGGTCGACACTGTGGTTAAAACGTTTAGTCGATAATAAAGGTTTTGTATTTAGTTTTGTGTTTTATTTATAATTAGCCTTTTTTTATACCACTTAGACGGCGGACAAGCGCACGGCCCACCTGATGGAATGTGGTAACCATGGCCTATGGACGTGTGTAACGCCAGAGAAGTCACACTCGCGCTGCCGAGCCTGTAAACACAGAGTCTCCATGCCGTCAGTGTAGAGGACAAAACAGGACAAGCCTTTAGTCATCCCACTGACAGCACAAATTCTCCAGTGAGCTCTGGCTACCCTACTCACCGCAGGGAACACAACACGAAGTTATTATAACCGCGGTATTCTGTAGGGCGGAGGTACTTCCCCAGTCGGACTGCTCAATTGGGCGGAAATACCGCCGTGTCCTACCTCCTATAATTAGTATAAAATATGTAGTGGCATATTTAGATAGGTACGATTTTTTTATAATGAACATACATAATATATATTCACGCCTATAAACCGAAAACCTTTTTCCGTGGGGATTCTGCGCATGTGAAAAAAACCCTGCCCCAAATGTTGATGTTTAAAAAAATAAAAGAAAACATTTTTTTTACTTCATTTATTTACATTTTAATATTACAATTACCTGCATATTACATTATTATTGATATTGCTATACATTGATCATACAAACACATAATTCCTATAATTGAGATTTATTTTTCAATTATAACAGGATCCCGATTCTTCTAAATCATTCACTATCATACACTGACACTGCAAAAATATGCCATTATATTTTAAACTTTACAGATACAGACTTAAGGTCCAAAATTAAATGATAAAAGATTTAATGGGGCATATTGACATCATTGTCGTACATTAAATAGAAATATAAACAAAAAAAGTATGGAACATAAAAAGAGTTCATTACATTATTTTTTTCATTCTCTATAAGATGCCATTTAATTTTAACTGTTAAAGTAAAGTCTAAAATTAAAACATCTTTGGATATGACAGTGGTATGACAATGGTTGAGAATTAGGAGAATCGGTGTCCATGCAGGAAAACAAAATTGGGTACTTGTCAATAGTCAAAAAAATATTTATTTCGGCACTGAAAACGAGCGTTAAAATTAGACTCATTCATATTTCTGAATGGTATTGCTGACCCCCAACTCCGATAATAAAGCCCACGTCAGAACCTATTCAATCAGGACCTCGATTCTGCTAAAGCAAAACCAGTGTCATACAGCGGACATTGCTAAAAAAAACATTTAATTTTAGACTTAGACTAGTACACAACAACTGAATGCAAACACTGAGTACAAACAAACTGAACAAATGAAACTCTTATCATATAATTTTGAACTTTAAGCTTATAGAAATAAAGTGTAAAATTGAATGCCATTTTTTGCAGTGTATGTGGTATGACAGTGGTTTTGCTTTAGCAGAATCGAAGCCCAGCTCACATGTTTCCTTCTTCCTACAGTCCCGGGTCTTTCAAGCGTGACGATGTATCTGTTGAGGCCATGAAACTGAGGACCATCATTGTAACAATGTTAGTGTCTGTAATGGCGACCCTCTTTCATGAGACATAGCCTTTAGATTACGTTCAAGTTATATTAAAGAGTCCATCATAAAAATATACCCTCCACTTTTCTTACCGAACATTATTTTAACTTATTTGTCACGAAAATAATTATTTTATACATTCTATTTCTACCTACAATAACAGTCAAATTAATGATATTTTGTAAATAGTGAAAGTGGTATCAGACTGTTCACTCAAGTGAATAACTCAGGTGATTGCTTCATTTTTGTTTCATTCTATGTTCACATGAAGTAGAAAAGAACATTATAGGTACTTAAACTATAACTGTCACTCACATCATCAGAATAATCGGGATATTTACCATGTTCAGTGCCTCCGTGATACTTGCAACAGCGCCGAAATATCGGAAACTCGAAACAGTAGAACATGGTAAATATCACGATTGTTTTGATACTAAAAAAAAGAACATTGTTTTTTTTTTAATACCAACGAATGAAGGCATGCATCTTAGAATTAGTTATCATGGCCGAATTCGAATGAACATTCACTCAGCGTACAGACCGTTCATTCGGGTCAAATCCACTGTCATACCACAGACACTCCAAAAAATCGCATTCAATTTTAGAATTTATATCTATATAGTTAATGTCCAAAATTTAATTAAAAGAGTTTCATTACACTTGGTATGTATGTTTTTTTTTATATATTTGGTCCGTGAATTGACTACAACCCGCTAGATGGAAAAAGCTGAGGTACAGTCCAAAAGATACGGACCTCCACTTCTGAAACGTAAGTTCAATAACATAAAATATTTTAATTTTGAACTTTAACAGTATTGTTTTAAACTTTTTTTTTTTTATACCACTTAGTTGGCAGACAAGCACACCGCCCACCTGATGGAAAGTGGTTACCATGGCCTATGGACGTTTGTAACACCAGATGAGTCACAGTCGCGCTGCCAACCCTGTAAGTAGAGTCTCTGTGCCGTCAGTTTAGAAGACAAAGCAGGACAAGCCTTTAGTCTTCCCACTGACAGCACAAATTCTCCAGTGAGCTCTGGCTACCCTACTCACCGCTGGGAACACAACACGAAGTTATTATAGCCGCGGTATTCTGTAGGGCGGGGGTACTTCTCCAGTCGGACTGCTCAATTGGGCGGTAATACCGCCGTGTCCTACCTCCTAGAAGTAGTTTAATATTAAATGGAATTTTTAGCAGTGTCCGTGGTATCACAGTGGTATTGCTTTAGTATAATCGAAACCCAGATCCAAAAGTGTTGGATGGATTCACTAAGGAATTCATTCGGCACTAATGTTTCATTTTATGTTCAGTTCAGGCCTACGATTCTGCTAAGTAAAACCACTGTCATACCACAGACCCTCTTTCCCGAGACTTTGCGTTTAGTTTACCATCAGGCGAGGTGAGGTCAAGTTGGCGTGTTCTATATAAAAAAAATAAAAAAAAACACTGCTAAAACATGCATTTCATTTTAGACTTTAAGACTATGCAGTTTAAGTCCTAATTTAAAAGAGAGAAAGAAAAAGTGTAATGAACTCTTTTCATTTTTTTTTATATAGAACACGTCAATTAGACTTCGCCTTGCCTGATGGTAAGCTGAAGGCAAAGTCCCAGAAAAGAGGGTCACCATTACTTACACATACCATGTGACAATAGTGACACTCAGCTTGACGGCCTCATCATATGCATTTTCACGCCCCGCTTAAAGGACCCGGGACTCTAGGAAGAAGGAAACACGTGAGCTGGTAATGAATTCCAGGTCTTAATGGTGCGGAGGAGGTACAGAGGAAAGGGTCTCTGAACCGCTTGGTTCTTGATCGGATGTTCTGCACCGTGTGCAGATGACATCTAAGCCCTGCACGTGTTGTCCTGTGTAGGAAAGGGGAGGATGGGACTAATTGAAAGAGCTCATCAGAACACTCACCATGGTACAGACGGTAAAACAAATAATGCATTTTCATATAATTTTGGACTTTAAGCTAATAGAAATAAAGTGTAAAATTCTATGTAATTTTTTGCCGTGTCTGTTTATTAAAAGTGGTTTTGCTTTACTATAATCGAGAGACAGATATCTTTACGTGAAAAAAAATCGAAATGAAAGACGAAAATGAACAAAAATACCCATCTGATATCACTTTCACCGTAATTAACTAACAACACCATAATACAACATGAGTGGGGGAAGACAAGACTAGAATGGGGGAAAATCAAAATTTACTAAGTACAGTGTCTATATTACCCAAGTAATAGTGAATATAAGACAGTACACCCCAGATCATTATCTGTTCGCCCTTGCCCCAAATGGGGTTGTGTACTATTTTCGTAAACTATACATTTTACAATAATATAATGAACTGTAAAAGCGAAATTTTCTTATAACAAATAGTTTTAAAGATATCTGATTTTAAAAATTCAATTTCTCGAGCCGCCCGAAAACGCTCCATACAAAATCGTGGCACGTGGTGACGTCACAGCGTTTTTTTTTTCTGCTTCTAAAGCCCTTTGAGAAAGACCTGAGTGTACTAACAGAACAAAACAGAGTGTACAGAACTACATACAGAGAATACTTTATTTACTCTTTAGGGTCACAGCAGACTATACATTATCTGAGCCTTCTTTCCCAACACAATTTGGGTCGGCTTTCTAGACAATTTTTTTTTTTTTTGTACCACTTAGCAGACAAGCACACGGCCCACCTGATGGAAAGTGGTTACCGTGACCTATGGACGTCTGTAACACCAGATGAGTCACAGTCGCGCTGCCAACCCTGTAAGTACAGAGTTTCTGTGCCGTCAGTAGAAGACAAAGCAGGACAAGCCTTTAGTCTTCCCACTGACAGCTTAAATTCTCCAGTAAGCTCTGGCTACACTACTCACCGCTGGGAACACAACACGAAGTTATTATAGCCGCGGTATTCTGTAGGGCGGAGGTACTACCCCAGTCGGACGGCTCAATCGGGCGGAAATACCGCCGTGTCCTACCTCCTTACCCTAACTGAAATGCTGCTGAAAAACTTCGATATTTTACGTTAAGCGACTGCCATCTGTAATCCTACAATCTGTAGTCAGACTAGTCGGAGTTTTAAAGTCTGCAACTACCCGTAACGACTGCTATAAATGCTCGCATGGCAACCGCGACAGACGGCTTAACATACTCTTCGAGGCACGACCAAATCAATATCTACACGGGGCGGAGATCGAACCCCTGCCTCCTGCGTAGAGGTCGCATTTACTACCTCCACGCCACAGGGACTGTCACAATAGAAATATCAACTGGAAAAGGGTCTTCGTATCGCCTTTGGGCTAGGCGACGCCGCGCTCATGGCTCTTTATCGCTGGATGACCTAGCTGTCACTAGAAACCGGATTCTAAACTTTATCAATATAGACCTAAAGTCAAAAATTCAATTATAAAGAGTTCATTACATTTGGCATTTTTGCGCTGTTGCGGCGACGGAGAGTCGTAAGCGCGTGTTCATTTGTTTATTACGATTTCATTTATTTTTGGATATGCGATTACGATCCGTTTCCGAGTTAATATGTCTGCTATGACCCTTATACAGCTAAAATAGTGAATAAGCATATCTAATAGTGAGCGGTATAGATGGCGGCGTATAAAATATTGACTCCAAGTCGCGAGAGAAACTAGACTTTGGCGCGCGCGAGTATTTATTTTCAATCAATCAATCCTTACCCCATCGCAGTCCACAGCTGGACTTAGGCTTCCCCCAATGTTGGGAAGCTTTTTTGCTGGTTTATTTAATAATCTATGAATGGTGGATATCCATAAAAAACAAACAAAAAAACACATACTGCGCGACATGACCGGGATCATAATTTATACCGCCAACTATAACATAACAATTACACAGTGTACATACTACAGTGGGGGAAGATGGGACTACAGTGGGCAGTGGGGCGAAATGGGACTACAGTGCACAGACTGCAGTGGGGCAAAATGGGACTACAGTGTGGCAAAATGGGACTACAGTTCACAGACTACAGTGGGGGAAAATGGGACTACAGTGGGGGAAGATTGAACTAAAGTGAGATAAACAATAGGAAAGACGTGAAAGCATTCCCCGATCGAGTTGGACCAATAATTTTACTTATATGCTAACTAAACAGTAATGAGTTTTCAGAATTCTCATCCGTTTTTTCCGTGTCTTCATTTGCGCTACCTGTAAAGAAAATATTCATATGTATTGTACGTTAGGGGTAGTTTTTAAATTCATTATTTTTATTTATTTGCTTCTAATGTGGTACAACAAAAGATAGAAATAAAAAATTTAGTAATCAAGCACATTTCGCCATAAAGTTGTCATGCAAACACAGATTATTAGGTATACAAAGCAATATCTACTTAGCATCTAAAAATATTGCAGTCACAATAATAACGCAGAAGCTACAACGTATTTCTGCAGTGGTACGAATGACATGCACATTTCTTTAAAAAGTCTTCCACTTTATTAAAACTTTCGTCCACTAACTATTTATGTTATGCTACACAATTTTTTTTTATGAGGTAGGTCTATAATCTATAATTTTTTTTATCTTCACGGTCACCCCCACCACCGGAGCCGGTGGAAGAGGTAATATCGTACTCGAACCGACTAAAACACACGACGCCTGTGGGTCGTTTTTGGCTGCCGAAGGTGAGGTTAACAGGCATATCCCTCGCACCTCGCCCGACGCAGGGCCATCTCTCTCGATATGGCCCTCTCCTCGGGTGTGGGGACCACAGAGTCCCCAACAACACCGCCGCCGCGGCCTGCTTCTGCCAGGGTGACAGGCAGCTCCACCCGTCACCCCCACACTGGCCAACCCTGCCTCACACTACCCCGCATACCTTTCATTGTTAGTCCTCGCAAGTGCTGAATCAACCAACTATAAGATATAGTTGGTTGATTCAGCACTTGATTGTACCTATGTCCAGCAGTGGACAGCATCACTGATTAATGAAAAAATTTTCGAGGAGGTAGGACACGGCGGTATTTCCGCCCAATTGAGCAGTCCGACTGGGGAAGTACCTCCGCCCTACAGAATACCGCGCTTATAATAACTTCGTGTTGTGTTCCCAGCTGTGAGTATGGTAGCCAGAGCTCACTGGAGAATTTGTGCTGTCAGTGGTATGACTAAAGGCTTGTCCTGCTTTGTCCTCTACACTGACGGCACAGAAACTCTGTGCTTACAGGGTCGGCAGCGCGAGTGTGGCTTCTCTGGTGTTACACACGTCCATAGGCCACGGTAACCACTTTCCATCACGTGGGTCGTGCGCTTGTCTGCCACCTAAGTGTTATAAAAAAAAAAACTCACCTATAACCTCAATAACTTCATACACAGCTACTTCCTGCGATGGATCAGGTGTCAATACTTGTTCCTGAGACGAATCACCTTCAACCGACAACTTAACAGAGTCACAAGTATCATCTATTTCACCGTTTATATTCAACACCTGTTCGTAGAACTGTTTGGTAGATTTGAATTTCTTTGATAGCGCATCTTTTAATTCCACCACATCATCTTTGGCACGTTTTTTCACTCTTATAGGAGATTCCTCATGTGTTATATCAGATTCTGCAACTATTTCTATACTGTATTGGTCTGAAGTTAACGATTTTTGACTTTCATCGCTCAATTTTAGCGTATAATGTTGACCGTCTATAATAATTTGATCTTTTTCTATGTAAGATACAACAGTATTTCTATTAATTTCTGCAATATCTTCAATATTTTTGTTTATATTTTGAGTTTGGATTGCATACTCTGCTTTATCAATATTAATTTCATTATTTGATTCATCATTAATTGTATCTTGTTGAGAATCTTGCGATTCCATTTCAATATCTGTCTGTACATCTATTTGAATTTCTGGTTGATTATTATCGAGTTGTACTTCATTTTCTTCATCATTTGTTTTGTCTTCTGAATTTTTTTCTTTATCTTTTAGTGTTTTTGCGTTTTCTGTTATATTTTTGCGTTTGTAATAATGTATGCTATAGCCTAACCTTTTATTTTCATGGGATTTCTCAGTAGTATTACTGTCAGCGGTAATATTAGTTGTATTACCGTCATTATTGACTACGCTGTTATCATTTCTTTGTATTACTATATCAAATACATCTCTTGAATCGATTTCTTGTTGATTGGCAGTCTGGTTGGTATCTGCTGTAGCATTCTGTTTATCTGATGGTGGATCTTTTTTAGTGGGAAGTGGTTCCTTACCTATAATGAAAGGTTTATCATTTATCAATTAACTAATGTATGAATACTAATACCTATTTCTTTCTTTTTTAATATATAATAGGCTATTAACAATTTTTTTTATTTCCATAAAATTACACTGTGTAATAATATAATGAACTGCTAATGTGGAATATTCGTACGACACTTTACCGACGATTTTGAGGAGGTAGGACACGGCGGTATTTCCGCCCAATTGAGCAGTCCCACTGGGGAAATTTTTTTTTTATTTTTTATATAGGACACGTCAATTGGACTTCGCCTTACAGAATCCCGCGGTTATAATAACTTCGTGTTGTGTTCCCGGCGGTGAGTAGGGTAGCCAGAGCTCACTGGAGAGTTTTTGTGCTGTCAGTGGTATGACCAAAGGCTTGTCCTGCTTTGTCCTCTACACTGACGGCACAAAATTTCTGTTCTTACAGGGTCGGCAGCACGGATGTGACTCCACTGGTGTTACACACGTTCATAGGTCATGGTAACCACTTTCCATCAGGTGGGCCGTGTGCTTGTCTGCCACCTAAGTTGCAAAATCCCCACGGATACCCCCCACCGGAGCCGGTGGAAGAGGTTATGTCGCACTCGAACCGACCAAAACCTACGCCGCCTGTTGGTCGTTTTTTGTTGCCGAAGGTGAGGTTGACAAGCATATCCCTCGCTGGTACCGGGTTTTTACGACACCCTTCGGAAGAGATGGGGTGGCAATACTTATATTATTTCTCCGACACCACAAGCATTGCTTTGAATATGATTACAAAAATGGCGAAAATCAAAATTCAAGCAGTCGAAACTAAAATGACGAATTTTCGTTCTCTGGAGCAAATTTAATCAAAATCGGTACAGTAGTTTAGGTGTAGGAAAGCGTAACAGACAGAGTTTCGTTACATATATTTACCCGGCTAAGGCTAAACAAAAGGAGGATTATGATATGACTTACCATCATAGACTCTATGGTCTCCCTTCAACATAAATATATGGTGTTTCAACAGCACACGGTTGAAAAATTCCTCACCGCATATACACATATACCTTGTGATCTCAACCTTATTCAATGGTGAATGATCCCCATATATATGCTGAAGCATTTGCTCTTCCGTATCACACATTGTTCTACATAAAATACAGATCTGTATCTCTGGAGCTAACGTTATGCCCTTAAATATGTTCACTACTTTCCGATTCCATGTCACTAAACGTTTCTCAGGTACAAAGTATTTTGATACCGCACTCACATCTGACCTGCCTTCCAAACTGACAATTCTCTTGTGTTTCTCTATGTGGCTCAGGAATAAACTTTCTTTATTTGTCTCATAGGAACAGATATAACAGGAATAATTGCCCGGATGGCACTCGATATGCTTCAAAACGTCTTCATGATCGTCGAACGGAGTCAAACAGATTGGGCAAGTACCCGTTGTGATTATACCGTGGTACAGAAAATGGAACCAAATCGATCTGATTTTTATGTTCTTGTCACATATCGGGCATAGCGTCGTAGCATATTTTTTTTCTAAATTTGTATGTAAGTGGAACGACTTGATGTGTGCTATGAGCAATGTTTTATTGAAGAAGATGTTCGTACAGTAGCCGCAGATGAATAAATCTCGTTTGACTCGAGAAGAATCGGGTGAACTCAGAAGGTGGTCCGTTTTTATATGTGCTATTAGAGCTGCTTTGTCCGCCTGTTGTCTTAAACATACCTGAAAAGAAAGAAATACAATTAAATTTTTATTATTCTTATAATTGTAAGTTAGCAAGCAGGCAGTCGTAGACAACTGATTTTTTTTTTTATTCCATGACATTCTACACATCGCTATCAAGACCCATCGTAAGCATAGCTTAACTAGCTTGTGTTATGAGATCTAGAAGGCGGAGAAACATACTTAGATACTTTTTTTTGTAAATCCATACATATTATACATAGAAACACCCAGACCAATGCAAATATATATATTCATGCATACAAATATTTGCACTGAGCGGGAATCTAACCCACACCCTCTGCATAGCAGTCGAATGCTCTACCACTATGCCACGGAGGTCGTCAAGTTCTTTAGTACTGTGTGTGCAATAAAGAATTAAAAAAATAAAGATAAAAAAATCATTTTATTCATAAACATTTAGATGTGACTGGAAACAACAAGGCTAATGGTAATTATAATAATAATAATTTAATTTAAAATATCATATAAAAATAGACTTGATAAACATTGGACAATCAAAACACAAGTGCAGTGATATACATGCATCAGCTTATGCTGCTAGTGTATTAAATAATAATAATAATAATAATATACATTACAATTTTAAATCATCTAAATTATTCTAATATATTTAAAAATATATAAAATAGTGACCAAGCTACTGGTGGTTAGGACTCCAGGGAGTAGGGTAGCCAGAGCTCACATGTCCAAAGGAAGTGTGGAAGTGTGGAAGACCAAAAGCTTGTACTGCTTTGTCTTTTACATTGACGGCACAGAAACTCTTGTGCTTACAATGTTGGCAGCGCGAGTGTGACTCCCTTGGTGTTGCACACGTTTATAGGCCACGGTATCCACTCTCCATCAAGTGGGCCGTGTGCTTCGTCAACCAAGTGATATAAAAAGAACTGGCAAACAGACTTACAGAAAATAAAGAAGCACCAAATATATGAAATTTAATTTTTATAAAACTTATGTAACAAGTATAGTTGTATAGCTGTTGTCAGCACAAAGGGCTGTATTATTTATTATTATTAGTGCAGTGAGTACAGACACTGCTTCACCGTAAATACGTTAAAATAGTGTGAGTAGCATACTATCAACTTACGCTACACATGTAGTTCTTAGGCTCTTGCATCAACTGAATTAATTCTACATTATGATATCTTCTTCTGTGTATTTCTAAATCCGACTCTGATTCCCAAACTTCGCTTTGATCATCGTCGCAGAGATCACATAAATACTTCTTAGCCGCTTCTCTGCTAACTCTGACTGGTGTCCTTATAGTGTCTTTGTAGGAGCGAAACATTTTTATGACATTGATTCAGGTTATATACGTTTCAAGACGTTAATTGAATTTCTATCACTAACACGGATAAAACGCTATAAAATAATAAGTAAACAATCTGACAAGACAAATATAAAATTAACTTGACATTTGACTATAACCAAGAAGTTGCAAAATTGTAAGCATTAAAGTCATTAAACAAGGAAAGAATATATACGTACATATTGCGCTAAAGTGAGATAGCAAAAACAGATCAAATAATATATAGTAGGTATGTAAGCTTTGGAACGTAACCTCCTACTACCTACACTCCATTTCACTCATAATATTAGAGGCTTGATACGCAATAATCCGCCTGCTTATTGCATTGCGCAATACTAAAAAACAGAATTATGTTACTCTGAAAATATGTTTCGAATAAAATACGTTATGCTAAAAGAACATGTACAAATTTTTCATATTATCGGGCTATTATTTTTCAAAACAAAAAGTAAATAACAAAAAATGAAATGTAGACAAAATGGCCGAAGGAAAGGAATGAAGCTTCCTTATTTTTTAAGAAATTTTGTGAATTAAGTGTTAAAGTACATCCAAAATGAAGGAAATAAACATTAATATCGAGGGATATAATGTGAATGGAATATGTGTGGGCTGTCTAAATTATAATCGTAACATGCACTACGACAGCGACATCAAAAAATGCTTCAAAATACTGGGCGATATTGACGTAAGAAGCATTATTATTACATTATTTTACTTCAAAACCGATTGGAAGTCATCAAAACGTATAAAATAATAATACACCGATACAGTTTCATTCAATTTCTATGAAATTTTAGCTATAAACATAGAACAAAAAATGCTTGGATACGCCGTTGTTTTTCTTTGATTTTTTTATAATTCTTTTTTTTTACTTAAATCAATTTCATTTTAAAAGTGTTAACAAGGCCCAACCAATACATTCAAACACTAAATAAATTCAACCTGCTACTCGGTGAACTTGCTAAGCAATGGTCGAGGTCGAGGTTCTGGTGCAGTTTCCTTTCAAGGTTGTAAGATTAGATGACAGTTGCTCTCGGAAAAGCCGACTAATCAACAAGCCGACCCCAGGATCCAAAGTACAAAATCTGGACGCATCTTTGGATTATGATGAAGTTTAACTTAAAGGGGGGGACTGTCTTCTGAACTCCCAACTACTGAGAGGAAAGCCTGTACAGAGCCTCCTTCATTAATCTACAGGTATACCCACTTGGCCCCAGTCACCAGTGTCTTCCTTCTTCTTTATCTTAGCATCAAGCCCAGTCGCATCTGAAGAACATCTCGGAGTCTGGGGTGCTCTTTGCCAGTCTAACTCCAGATTTGGCTGAACTTAGATGTTATCCGTGAATGTAACGTTCACAACCAATTGGCGATATTGAAGTTCTCCAATTAGACTATTTGTACTAATAGTAGAAGCTAGTATAATCAGACATCACAGATATATTAAGGCCTGGAATTCATTACCAGCACACGTGTTTCCTTCTTCCTAAAGTCCCGGGTCCTTTAAGCGGGGCGTGAAAAAGCATATGATAAGGCCGTCAAGCTGAGTGTCACCATTGTCACACGGTATGTGTAAGTGTGTAATAATAAAAAAAATGTGTTATTACAAAGTAAAAAAAATTGGTTCGCAAGCGTCAGATGTAATAATAAAAATGGGTGTCATGTGACAATGTAAAAAAGTAAGTGTGTAATCTCCTAATTAAAAGAAATAGAAATAAAATTGGTTTGTAAGTACATTACCATAAAAGTTCGGGCGCCTTGGAGATACACATGCCTAAGATAATCAGCGGATATTGGAAACTTTTAATCTTCCGGAGGTGAGCTAAATGAAACCAAACTGTGAGGTTTAAGGTTTTATTGTCCACTCCAGTGTGCATTTAGAAATAGTTGCAAGGATACATTCCTAATGTATATCTAACCTTAAATTTAAAATTAGAGTTTTATAAGCTAGGTCAAAATGATCTTATGTCAATATGATTCTATGTCACCAATGCACTTTTAGGTTATTTTGAAGTTTAGATTTAAAATATAATTAAAGTAAGCTCACGGCATCCCTCGGCGAGTATATGTAAACACAGCAGCGGGAAAGCTCGTAGCAGGCGAAGTTTTCAGTTTAAGCCCATGCGGTACATCCATGTTTGAGGTGAAAAGCCCAAACCCTCCATAAGGAAATGCAGATGACCGAAGACAAAGGAACGCCGAAAAAGGTCCAAAGAAAAGAGAAAAGGCAAAGACAAAGGCGGTTCCAATTTGGAAACCTGTAATAAAATTGCATGTCATTAGAACAAACTCCTATATATGAACACGAGGTCCTAATTTTCTATAAATTTGCGCGACTTACCGCCTTAATTTGCTGGAACAATGCCAATAGCAAAAGAAATCATAATATTTTCAGATTAAGAGCTGAAACAATAGAATTTTAACAATTATTTTTCAAATTAGGAGCGTGGCGAATTTCCATCAAAGGGAATCTTATTAAAAAATGACAACTCACCAGAAATAAACTATAATTCCACAAGAGGATAGTTGTGAGGACACAAACTATTATCCTTTAGGCCAAAATACTCTCATTTTTATGAGATTTATTGAAATTAAGTTACGAAGCCATGAATATCGACCATCCAGTCTCAATATAGGAAGAAAGGTGCTTTTGACAGCGATACGTCAAAATGTCATTCACTCCGCGCTCCGAAACCCTTCGTTCAAAAATAGAATTAAAACCGGTGTGACGACGTTCGCAGAGCGCGTCGTTACAAGTGATGGTGACCCTCTTTTCTGGGACTTTGCCTTCAGCTTACCATCAGGCAAGGCGAAGTCCAATTGACGTGTCCTATATAAAAAAAAAAAAATATATATATACAGCGCAGACTCAGACTCAGATGCATGGCTTGAGTCAACAATAGTGCCCGGAAAACAACAATAGGCTTACCCCCAATTACATGGGACTGAATTCAATGATTGATGTAATATTATTATTATTAGTTAGCAGGCAGGCAGTCGTAGACAACTGATAATGCCTGTATCCAGTTTCCATTTCCTTTCTTTCTATTTCTTTAGTTTGAGGTAAAATGTATCAAGTCTGTTTTTAAACTGGTTGATACTGTCAGCAGAGACTACATTTTCTGGGAGCTTGTTCCACGTTCTGACTACTCTGTTACTGATGAAATGTCTGTGAGGATTGTTGTTGGAGAAGCTAGTGCACAACTTCAGATGGTGTCCTCTTAAATGTGCATTCTCGTTACGAATAAAGAGGGCATCAAAGTTCTTTATATCGTAGAATCCATTCAAAATTTTGAATGTTTCTATTAAATCTCCACGATTTCTCCGTTCCTTCAGTGTTGTGAGTTTTAGTATTGACAAACGTTCCTCATATGTCCGCTGTTTGAGATTCCTAGGTACTTTAGTAAATCTTCGTTGCACTCCCTCTAAGAGATCAATATCCTTAACGAAGTAGGGACTGCAGACTTGAAATGCGTATTCCAAGATAGGTCTTATAAACGTTTTATGTATCTTCAGCACCATTTCTGGAGTTAAGGTTCCAAACGCTTTCCTGATGAGGTAGATTAGGCTGTTTGCCTTCTTGGTAACAGATGTTATATGGGCCTCCCACTTCAGGTCTTCGGTAATCATCACGCCCAGATCTGTCTGAACTTTGACATCCATAAGTTGTATGCCGTTTACTGTGTAAGTGTGATGAGGATTCCTATTTCCTATGTGCAGCACCGTGCATTTCGAGGCATTCAGATTAAGGAGCCATTCCTTTGACCAGTTTGCTATTCTGTCTAGATCTGCTTGGACATCTTCATAATTGATCAAAGGATTTGCGAAGAGCTTGGTATCATCGGCAAAGATACTGACATTACTTCTCAAGGAGTAGGGTAGGTCAAAAGTGTAAATAATATACAGCACCGGGCCTAAAACGGACCCTTGCGGCACGCCACTGGTTATCATTCGTTGGTCTGATAGACTTTCGCCCACCCTCACACGGAAGGATCTTTGTTGTAGAAATGCACTGATCCAGGCTAGCAACTTTCCACGAATTCCAACAAAGTCCAGTTTATATAAAAATATGGGTGTTAATTACATACATATAATCACGTCTTTATCCCCGGAGGGTTAGGCAGAGGTGAATTAAAACCCACATTTCACCAATCATTGAATTCAGTCCCACGTAATAGGGGGTGAACCTATTGCCATCTTCGGGGCACTATTGTTGACTCTAGCAATGCATCTAAAGCTGTACCGGGCCTCGCAATGCATCTAGCTGTAGCTGGACTGTATATATCTGTCTGGTGTTAAACAGCCCTATCCCTTAGTCGCCTTGTACGACACCGCATGGGAAGTGATAGGATGGCCCAAATTCTACTCTGCCGGGAACCACGCGGCGGTATTAATTAACCTCTGCCTAACTCTCCTGGGATGCAGGCGTGATTATATGTATGTAGTATAAAAGTTAACCCTCCAGGGATAAAGGTGTAATTATATGTATGTATAAAAGTTTGTATGTCACGGTTTCAGGTATCCGATGGTTTAGATATTCAAGTCTGCTGGGAGTGTCTTGCTTACGTGAAGAATGCTATGAGGTTCAGACACCAGATATTAAAATCATATGATTTCCTCATTGGTTACTCGCAAGAGGTGAGTAAAAATATTCTATGATAGATATAGCAGTATTTAGACCCAAATTAAGTATAACTCATAATATGAGTTCTAGTGCCTCACTGTATATCTGATGGACCTTTGAGTCACAGTAGTGTTGGTTAATTACCAGACACAAAAACAATATGTAGTCTGTGGTAGTCGATATGAAAAAAATCTTTGTTAATTCCAAGGCAACTGTATACACTTACAACAAGCTCCCTAATGAAATTAGGAATTTACCTGTGTATAAATTTAAAAATATAGTAAAAAAGCACATTGTGTCTGAAAGGCTATTATAACATCCAAGAATATTTGAATGATAAACAAGCTTGGAAATGAGCTGTTCGCTCAACTATGCTACTCAAGTAAATTATTGGATTAAATTAAGTAGACTAAATGTATGTTTGTAAATAGACCAAAAAAAATTAGGCCTGCTGAGTTTCCTGCCGGAGTCTTCTCAGGTAGCATCGCGCGTTTCCGCATTTCCTGGGACGAGTTGGGGACTCTGTGGTCCCCACATCCGAGGGGAGGGCCAGATTGATAGAAATGGCCCTGGTCCGCCTGTTAACCTCACCTTTGGCTACCAAAAACGACCTACAGGCGTCGTGCGTTTTGGTCACGTCGAGTCCGACATAACCCACTCCCACCGGCTCCGTTAGGGGAGGATATTCATGGGGATTTTGCGCACGTAAGTCTGAACATCACATTTGGCAACCAAAAACGACCCATTGGCGTCGTGCGTTTTGGTCACGTTGAGTCCGACATAACCCACTCCCACCGGCGCCGTTAGGGGGGGATATTCATGGGGATTTTGCGCACGTAAGTCTGAACCTCACATTTGGCAACCAAAAACGACCTACAGGCGTCGTGCGTTTTGGTCGGTTCGAGGCCGACATAACCTCTCCCACCGGCTCCGTTTGGGAAGGGGGGGGGGGAGGTATATTCATAGGGATTTTGCGCACGTAAGTCTGAGATCAAGTATACTTGTTACAGAACACGTTCTTAGATTCACCGAGTGACTTCAAGGCCCATGCCACCACAAGACTGTCATCCACATCTGTAATTGACGAGTACCCATCGACCGGAGAAGACATAAAGGATGACAATATTAAATCGGAGACGGAGGGAGACTTTGTTTTTGGTAAGAGTTTTTCTTTACAAGTTAATAGAATAGCATATTGTAATTTTAAGTGATAATAGTTGATAATAGTAGAGGAGGTAGGACACGGCGGTATTTCCGTCCAATTGACAGTCCGACTGGGGAAGTACCTCTGCCATACAGATTATCACGGCCATAATAACCTCGTGTCGTGTTTCCGGCGGTGAGTAGGGTAGCCAGAGCTCACTGGAGAGATTTTGTACTGTCAGTGGGAAGACCAAAAACTTATCCTGCTTTGTCTTCTACACTGACGGCACATATACTCTGTACTTACAGGGTTGGCAGCGCGACTGTGACTCCTCTGGTGTTACAGACGTCCATAGGTCACGGTAACCACTTTCCATCAGGAGGGCCGTGTGCTTGTCTGCCACCTAAGTGGTATAAAAAAACTACCACTAAGCCACAGGGGCCGTCTTTTTCCAATTTAAATAAAAAGAACTAATCATAACTATTAATTACAGATGTGCCTATAAAAGAAGAAATAGTAGACCTTCACGAGGACACCGTATTTGAGGACCTCCCGTCACCAAGCCATGACGTCACGTCCGATGACGACATACAGCTCTCGTTGCTCAAAGAGAAAACGGTTCCGGTCAAAAAGAAAAGAAAAAAGAAGGAATTGAGGGTACTTACGAATTTTTTAAAGTTTTTTTTTTCATACAACGTTAACCCCTTTTATTTGGGAAGTCTCGGGTCCTTGGTTACTGAGGGTGAAGTAGCCTCTAGCATGTCCCTCACTCTCCAACTGACCCAGGCCTGGAAATGACAGGTGGAGCGGCCTGTTTCCTTTGCAGGGCTGTTCAATAACACGTGAGACTCAACTGTCTGGGGGAAGGTTCGGAAAAATCACATAATGTCTGAAGCTTTATCGCAGGCTTATAAGTGCCCGGTTAATGGCAATAGGCTCGCCACCTATTACAATGGGACCTAAACATAAACTGGCGAAATGTGGGTGCTAGCACCTCTGCCTACCCCTTCGGGATATAGGCGTGAGTTTATGCTACGTTATGTCTCCTGAGGGGTATTTATGATAGAAGCTCTAAGTTTTTTAAGTGTCTTTCCGTAATTCCTGTATACGTTTTTTTACAGAATAGTAAATTATCGAAGTATGAGACCATAGACAAGACTGATATAGTTAAGAAACGTAAGACTAAGAAGAAAGAGTTTGAGGTATGTTATCATCGTCATCTTTATTGAAAGAAAGAAAGGAATCCCAGAAATGTAGGACACAGCGGTATTTCCGCCCAATTGAACAGTCCGACTGCTGAAGTACCTCCGCCCTACAGAATACCGCGGCTATAATAACTTCGTGTTGTGTTCCCAGCGGTGAGTAGGGTAGCCAGAGCTCAATGGAGAATTTGTGCTGTCAGTGGGATGACTAAAGGCTTGTCCTGATTTGTCTTCAACACTGACGGCACAGAAACTCTGTACTTACAGGGTTGGCAGCGCGACTGTGACTCCTCTGGTGTTACAAACGTCCATAGGCCACGGTAACCACTTTCCATCAGGTGGGCCGTGTGCTTGTCTGCCACGTAAGTGGTATAAAAAAAACATCATCCAACTGTTGATGGAGTCATCCAAGACTTGCACACTATATAAAAAAAATCTAATTTGGTCAATGATTAATGCGGGAGGTATTACTACAATATGGGGTCCTTCAAGAAGGTCATAAGAGGGTTCCTACATAGTCGGCAACGCGAGTGTGATTCGCCTGGTGTTGCATACGTCCATAGACCACGATAACCACTTCCCATCAGGTGGGCCTTGTGCTTGTCTGCCACCAAAGTGGTATAAAAAAGTATTAATAATATTTCTTTCATTCTAAGAGTAGCTTATGTGCTATGCTAGGGATAAAAGTGGCCTTGGTGATATTCTAGGGATAAAAGTGGCCTTGGTGATATTCCAGGGATAAAAGTGGCCTGTGTGATATTCTAGGGATAAAAGTGGCCTTGGTGATATTCCAGGGATAAAAGTGGCCTGTGTGATATTCTAGGGATAAAAGTGGCCTGTGTGATATTCTAGGGATAAAAGTGGCCTGTGTGATATTCAAGGGATAAAAGTGGCCTGTGTTATATTCCAGGGATAAAAGTGGCCTGTGTGATATTCTAGGGATAAAAGTGGCCTGTGTGATATTCTAGGGATAAAAGTGGCCTGTGTGATATTCTAGGGATAAAAGTGGCCTGTGTGATATTCCAGGGATAAAAGTGGCCTGTGTGATATTCCAGGGATAAAAGTGGCCTGTGTGATATTCTAGGGATAAAAGTGGCCTGTGTGATATTCTAGGGATAAAAGTGGCCTTGGTGATATTCCAGGGATAAAAGTGGCCTGTGTGATATTCTAGGGATAAAAGTGGCCTGTGTGATATTCTAGGGATAAAAGTGGCCTGTGTGATATTCCAGGGATAAAAGTGGCCTGTGTGATATTCTAGGGATAAAAGTGGCCTGTGTGATATTCTGGGGATAAAAGTGGCCTGTGTGATATTCTAGGGATAAAAGTGGCCTGTGTGATATTCTAGGGATAAAAGTGGCCTGTGTGATATTCTAGGTATAAAAGTGGCCTGTGTGATATTCTAGGGATAAAAGTGGCCTGTGTGATATTCTAGGGATAAAAGTGGCCTGTGTTATATTCCAGGAATAAAAGTGGCCTGTGTGATATTCTAGGGATAAAAGTGGCCTGTGTGATATTCTAGGGATAAAAGTGGCCTGTGTGATATTCTAGGGATAAAAGTGGCCTGTGTGATATTCTAGGGATAAAAGTGGCCTGTGTGATATTCTAGGGATAAAAGTGGCCTGTGTGATATTCTAGGGATAAAAGGGGCCTGTGTGATATTCTAGGGATAAAAGTGGCCTGTGTTATATTCCAGGAATAAAAGTGGCCTGTGTGATATTCTAGGGATAAAAGTGGCCTGTGTGATATTCTAGGGATAAAAGTGGCCTGTGTGATATTCTAGGGATAAAAGTGGCCTGTGTGATATTCTAGGGATAAAAGGGGCCTGTGTGATATTCTAGGGATAAAATTGGCCTTGGTGATATTCCTGGGATAAAAGTGGCCTGTGTGATATTCTAGGGATAAAATTGGCCTTGGTGATATTCCTGGGATAAAAGTGGCCTGTGTATTATTCTAAGGATAAAAGTGGCCTGTGTGATATTCCAGGGATAAAAGTGGCCTGTGTGATATTCTAGGGATAAAAGTGGCCTGTGTTATATTCCAGGAATAAAAGTGGCCTGTGTGATATTCTAGGGATAAAAGCTCGCCCTCTATCACATTGGACCGAAAATCATAGTTTGCCAAATATGGGTTTTAATACAACTCTGCCTACCCCTTCGGAAACTTTCAGGCGTATATATAAAATAAATTATTATTCCGCTTTATTAATTAATTAATTTATTTATTATATTCTTTATTGTACGCCAATTACAATATTCATAACAGAAATTGAGAAGATAAGAGCAGTACAAAGGGCGGCCTTATCGCTTTACACAATTTCTTCCAGGCAACCTTTGGATGGAAATGTATGTTGGTTGGAGTATCTGGGAGTTGTTGGCGTTTAATAACAAACAATTTAATAATTTATACATACATTAAATAAGACATAAATTGTATTTTTAACTCATATGAATCCAAAAAAAAATCCCACCGACATTGGGTACAGGGACCAAGCTACTAGTGGTTAGGGCTCCAGGGAGAGGAACTTCTTCACTATGATTACCTTCTGCAACTACCATTATACATACATATATACATAAAATCACGCCTTTATCCCCGGAAGGTTAGACAGAGGTGAATTAACACCCACATTTCACCAATAACTGTATTCGGTCCCACTTAATAGGTGGTGATCCTATTGCTGTATATCGGACACTATAGTTGACTCGAGCCTGAGGCTGATTCTGGGCTGTGTATATCTGTCTGATGTTAAACAGCCCTACCCCTTAGTCGCCTTGTACGACACCGCATGGGAAGAGATGACGTGGTCCAAATTCTACTCTGCCGGGAACCACGCGGCAAACTAACATCATTAATATAATAATTCTCTTTTAGGACCCAATCGAATCAGAAATCCAACAAACACAAAAGAAGAACAGAAAACTAAAGAATCTACCAGAGGACATGGTGGAGTTGTACACTATGACAGAGATAGAGATGTGGGTGATAAGAGGAGAGGACAGAGAGAGTAGAGAGTTCATGAAACTCAAGTTCAAGTGTCAGGATTGTATCATTGCGTTCAACACGGAGAAGTTGAAATTGGATCATTTGAATGGGAAGCATCAGGAGGTGAGTGGCTTCATATATACATACATACATACATACATATAATCATGCTTTTATCCCCGGAGAGTCAGGTAGAGGTGAATTAACACCCAATCAATCAATCAATTAGTCCGCTGCTGGACATAGGCCACGCCCAATGTTGGCAAAGACGTGGGCATATGAATGTCCCGGGTCCTTTAAGCGGGGCGTGAAAAAGCATATGATGAGGCCGTCAAGCTGAGTGACACCATTGTCACACGGTATGTGTGAGTAATGGTGACCCTCTTTTCTGGGACTTTGCCTTCAGCTTACCATCAGGCAAGGCGAAGTCCAATTGACGTGTCCTATATAAAAAAAAAACATACACAAACTCACGTCTATATCCCCGAAGGCAGAGGTGTTAGCACCCACATTTCGCCAGTTTATGTTTAGGTCCCAATATAATAGGTGGGCGAGCCTATTGTCATTAACCGGGCGCTTATAAACCTGTGATAAATACACACATAACTTCGTAAAGCATCGAAAAGTCATTGGGTAAAACCTCTTTACTTTTTTCCTTTTGACATTATTTAATTTCTGACATGAACTCAATAACTAATTAATGCAATTAAATATTATTAATGCTCTCTAATTGAACATAACATAACATCATAACATAAACTCACGCCTAAATCCCCGAAGGGGTAGGCAGAGGTGCTAGCACCCACATTTCGCCAGTTTATGTTTAGGTCCCAATGTAATAGGTGGCGAGCCTATTGCCATTAACCGGGCACTTATAAACCTGCGATAAATACACACATAACTTCGAAAAGCATCGAAAAGGCATTGGTGTGTGCCATGATAAACCTGGGATCGAACCCGAGACCTCGTCTCAACAGTCCATTACCCATACCACTAGGCTATCATTGATATACCTAGCTCTAATTGAAATGTTACATATATAGACAATACCAAATATTTGCACACCATGGCTAGGTTGTAATACAGCGGACCTATACATTTAATGAAAATGTATCTTTTACTAACTTTCTGTAACCTGTGTTATGCAAATAAATTATTTGAACGAACCCGAGACCTCGTCTCAACAGTCCATTACCCATACCACTAGGCTATCATTGATATAGCTCTAATTGAAATGTTACATATATAGACAATACCAAATATTTGCACACCATGGCTAGGTTGTAAATACAGCGGACCTATACATTTAATGAAAATGTATCTTTTACTAACTTTCTGTAACCTGTGTTATGCAAATAAATTATTTGAACGAACCCGAGACCTCGTCTCAACAGTCCATTACCCATACCACTAGGCTATCATTGATATAGCTCTAATTGAAATGTTACATATATAGACAATATCAAATATTTGCACACCATGGCTAGGTTGTAATACAGCGGACCTATACATTTAATGAAAATGTATCTTTTACTAACTTTCTGTAACCTGTGTTATGCAAATAAATTATTTGAACGAACCCGAGACCTCGTCTCAACAGTCCATTACCCATACCACTAGGCTATCATTGATATAGCTCTAATTGAAATGTTACATATATAGACAATACCAAATATTTGCACACCATGGCTAGGTTGTAAATACAGCGGACCTATACATTTAATGAAAATGTATCTTTTACTAACTTTCTGTAACCTGTGTTATGCAAATAAATTATTTGAACGAACCCGAGACCTCGTCTCAACAGTCCATTACCCATACCACTAGGCTATCATTGATATAGCTCTAATTGAAATGTTACATATATAGACAATACCAAATATTTGCACACCATGGCTAGGTTGTAAATACAGCGGACCTATACATTTAATGAAAATGTATCTTTTGCTAACTTTCTGTAACCTGTGTTATGCAAATAAATTATTTGAACGAACCCGAGACCTCGTCTCAGCAGTCCATTACCCATACCACTAGGCTACAGCGGTTGTATGTTATGTATGTATATACCAGTACATATTGTTGACAGAAAGGCGAGAACTGCCACCAATGCACAATATGCCAGGCTTACTTCCTAACGAAGGACAACCTCGCATCCCACCGCGCGCTGCACCTCTCCTCCTACAAGTGTACCGTCTGTGGAATGCTGACCACCCTCAAGATCCGTATGCTCAAGCATATCACCACACATAGGGACGTGCAGCAGCATTGTTGTGAGACTTGTGGTAGTAAGTTTAGGTGAGATTTTTTTCATACATATCGTCGTTACATATGAATTGCTGTTTTTTTTAAGAAATTGGAGGTAACCCAATTTTCAGTACTAACATTTTTTAAGAATGACAAATTTAAATTATATGATTTTTTTGGTGTATAAAAGAGACAACATTACGTTAACAAACACTGAAAAGTGACAGCTGTAAAGAAGTAATATGAAATTTATCATCAAACTGCATTTAGGAAGTACTGAAGATCGAATTTAATTTATCAAGCTACCAATAAAAACAAAATTTAATACAGAGTTGTAAAATCTTGAAATCAACTTTCAAACAAAATATATACAGTCGACTCTCGTTAATTCAAACCTGCGATAATTCGAACCTCTCTATAATTCAAAGTTATCACGAGTTCCCTACAAAATCTCTTTATATTTCGAACTAAATCAATACATTTTAATGCACTTGATAATTCGAACGAAAAAATCATTGCTATATAACAAAACGACGCGTTAATTCGAACTCATAGGCGTCCAACACTCGACAATTCAAAGTTGCAGAAAGAAAGAGGCGGAAAGATTGTAAGTACATTTTGCGACAAGTTCAAACTTGTATCAACGTATGTACACGAGCCTTTGTTTTTGTTATGATTTAGTTTATAGTTGGACTATTTGACACACACTTCTCACAAATGGGTTTGTTTAGTTATCATTCAGTTACTACTGTTAGTCTTTCGTTGGTATACAGATTAAAAGTTTGTCTTAGCTATGAGCCCTAGAAAGTATAAATGTTTGACGATTGCTGAAAAGAAGAAGTTAATCGAAAAAGTAGAGGAAGGTGAGAAGAAAAGTGATGTTGCAAAAGAATTTAAGATTCCTCTGAGTACTCTCTCAACCATAATAAAGCACAAGGAGAAAATTAACGCTGCTCGAGCTGCTGGAGTACGGAAAAGAACCAGTAAAGGTGAATTTCCTCGTCTGGAAGAAAGCCTGGTCATTTGGCTAAGACAGTGTAGAGGACAAAAAGTGTCTATTAGCGGAAACTTGTTGAAGGAAAAAGCAAAATAGTTCGCGTCTACTCTAAGCATCAAAAAGATCATTATTCTTTCGAAAGATTAATTAATTCACATTATGAATACATATGTATGTACACGAATGTACCTCTAAACTTATGACATTGTTATAGAATAGCAGTTAATAAATAATAATTGATCAACACTTAATAATTCGAAGTTTTATTTATTTTCTCTCTCAAATTTCGAACCATTTGATATTTCAAACACTCGATAATTCGTAATATTTTAAGAGTCCCTAGAGTTTCGAATTAACGAGAGTCGACTGTATAATGAAAATAGCTATTAAATTACAAGAATAACGAACTTATGAATATGTAAGAAAATTTCGGCAATTTCTTGGGTAAAGACCTGATACAAAGTTTTTTTTTTGGAGGGTAGTTGAAAGAAAAGTAATTATACGAATTTTTTTTAAATCTTAATTTTAATTAGGGGTTTTTATCCATAAAGGATATGCCAACCCCATCGTACCTTTCGATATTATACAGGACAACAATAATTTATTAAAGTGGGTAAACACATTTTGAATAATATGTTTATTGTTTCTCTACGTCCAAATGGATCTGGCGGACATTTGGTACAGGAATAGATTACTATAGAATTGGACATAAGATACTCAACATCCCATAGTGTGCGGGAACGCATTCAAAGCAAAAGACTGTTGTATATTCTCGTAAAAATAAATAACTACTGCTTACGTAACCATTATTTAAACCTCCCCCCTCCCCCATGTCCTCAAAAATAGGCAATACAAAGATTTTAGTGCCCCCTTTAGTGCTTACGTAACACATGAACGGCTCTGGTCGCTGGTTCAAGCCCCGTGTGAACATTCCACTTTGTCCAATTATAATCCATTATAATCTCTCTTATCATTCCAGCACAAAGTCGAAGCTGTCATACCACCGGTCCGTATGCCGCCAAGAGAGGCCACAATGCGACTGCTGCGGAAAAGTATTCGCCAATAAGATGACTCTCAAGTATCATCTCAAGTACGTACTGTGTGACATTCTACAACTGCTTAGTTTAGTCCTTTTTACAGACTAGAGTATAGATCTATGGAATGCATTCCATCTATAATATTAATGACTCTAAAGTAAGTTAGAGGAGGTAAAACACGACGTATTCAGAGGAGGTAGGACACGACAGTTTTAGAGGAGGTAGGACACGAGGGTTTTACGTCCAATTGAACAGTCTGACTGGGGAAGTACCTCCGCTCTATAGAATACCGCGGCCATAATAACCTCGTATTGTGTTCTCGGCGGTGAATAGGGTAGCCAGAAACTCACTGGAGAGTTTTTGTGCTGTCAGTGGGTAGACCAAAAGCTTGTCCTGCTTTGTCTTTTACACAGACGGCACAGAAACTCTGTGCTTCCAGGGTTGGCAGCGCGAGTGCGACTCCCTTGGTGTTGCACACGTCCATTGGCCACGGTAACCACTTTCCACCAGGTGGGCCGTGTGCTTCTGTCAACCAAGTGGCATTAAAAAAATACCATCTCAAGTACGCACTGTGTGGCATTCTACAACCGCTTAGTTTAATCTTTTTTACAGACTAGAGTATTGATCTATGGAATGCATTCCATCTATAATATTGATGACTCTCAAGTTCTGTGTGGCATTCTACAACTGCTTAGCTTAGAACTTTTTACCGTTCAGAGTGTGGATCTGGATTGCATTCCATATACATGACTAAAATCGCACGCCGCCCTGGATCTACAGATGCCGGGTTGTTAGATTGCCTAAGACATATAGACCCTGGCTGACCCTGGGCTTCCACCGGTTTCGAGAAGGCCCCCCAATATTTCAGTGTATGGGGACACTCATTTTATATACGATTTCTTTATTTACTCCACAGGATACTGCCCCATAACAAAGATGATAAACCGAAAGAGAAGCTGTTCATCCCGTGCAAGGGCTGCGACAAGATATTCCACTCCAAGAAGAGTTATAGGGCCCATGTGTGAGTACGACATTTCTCACTCTAGTATATAAATGATAGTATGAAAGGGTTTTTTCGTGCGAAAAGTGACTCTCTTAGTTTTGCACACGTCCATAGGCCACGGTGACCACTTTCCATCAAGTGTTTCGTGTGCTTGTCTACCACCTAAGTGGTTCTCACGCTCTCCACCTTGCTCGCGGCGATGGTTCGCTGCGCGGATGCGTGGGCGGCCGGCGCCTCCTTCTGCGAGCAAGTAATGCTCGTGAAGGAGGAGGCGGGGCGGGAGCGGCAGCGGGAGCGACGAAGGATCGCAAGACAAGCTGCCCGCGCACGAAGGCAACTCGGGCGTCGGAGGTCGATGAACGACCTCCGCCCCCCATGAGCGCCGGCCTGGGGGTGACAGGTGAAGCCGCCTGTCACCCTGGCAGAAGCAGGCCGCGGCGGTGGCGCGCGTGGCGCGCCTCCCCGTTTCCGGGGACGAGTTGGGGACTCTGTAGTCCCCACACCCGAGAAGAGGGCCATATCGTGAGAGATGGCCCTGGGTCGGCCGGGGTGCGAGGGATATGCCTGTCAACCTCACCTTCGGCAACCAAAACGACCCACAGGCGGCGTGCGTTTTAGTCGGTTCGAGTCCGACATAACCTCCTCCACCGGCTCCGGTGGGGAGGTATCCGTGGGGATTTTGCGCACGTAAAAAAAAAAAAAAAAAAAACCACCTAAGTGGTAGAAAAAAAATGCAAATAACCATTATTCATGCATACAAATATTTGCACTGAGCGGGCATCGAACCATATACCTATAATAAAATGTAACATCGAATTTTCCAGTGTAATCCACGACGGTCTAACATACCCTTGTCCAATTTGCGGCAAACTGTTCCAATGGAAGAGGAACCTCGCGCGTCACACTCGCAACCACCGCGAGAGGGAAGCCGGGGCGCTGCACGAGTGTAGGGCATGCGGGAAGAGCTTCGCCAGCAGGGACTGCTATAACAACCACATGAGGATGAGCAAGAGACACGTGCCCGAGGATGCCTACCAGTGAGTACAGTGATGTTACCCCCAGTGGCGGGGTTTTTTTTCACTGTAATTTCTGTAATACAGTGATATTAGCGCCGAAAGCGGGGTAATTTAACTGTTATGTCTGTAGTGAGTTCAGTATAATGGGAAAGCAACAACCGTGAGAGGGTTCTTAGTCCTGGTAGCTAGGCTATTTCACTGTAATTTCTGTACAGTGATATCAGTGCCGGTAGTGGGGCTATTTCACTGTAATTTCTATACAGTGGTAATAGTCCCAGCAGTGGCATTATTTCACTGTAATTTCTATATAGTGATAATAGTCCCAGCAGTGGGGTTATTTCACTGTAATTTCTATATAGTGATAATAGTCCCAGCAGTGGGGTTATTTCACTGTAATTTCTATACAGTGATAATAGTCCCAGTAGTGGACCTATTTCACTGTAATATCTTACTTCGTAAGTGCAGTGAACTAGAAAAGGAATCTCGCTTCTGCGTTAACTTTTTAAAACGTGAATCATTATTAGACGCCATTGATTCACTTTACAATATTTTTTCTGATAAATAATAAATAATAAATAATAAATAAATATTTCACGACAATATGATAATGTGAAAGCGTTGTATGCTCATCTTTTCTTTAAATACATCATTCATTCATTGATTGACGACCTCTGTGGCGTAGCGGTAGATCATTTGACTGCTACACAGGGGGCGCGGGTTCGATTCCCGCTCAGTGCAAATATTTGTATGCATGAATATGTATATTTGCATTGGTCTGAGTGTTTCTATGTATAATATGTATGTATTTACAAATAAAAAGTATCTAAGTATGTTTATCCGCATTCTTGATCCCATAACACAAGCTAGATAAGCTATGCTTACCATGGGTCTTAATAGCGATGTGTAAAATGTCGTGGAATATTTATTTATTATTCATTCATTCATACATTCATTCATTCATCATTCCACTTCTGATATCAATATATATATTCTAGACATGAATGCACGTACTGCGGTAAGAAATTCCCAACTAAATGGTGTCTCACCGACCACATAGACTGGGACCATCTCAAAAGGATCAAGTACCAGTGCAGTGTCTGTTTCAAGGTAAGTGGGAGGTACCACTACACTACAGGAGGACTTGAATACATACATACATATAATCACGCCTTTATCCCCGGAGGGTTAGGCAGAGGTGAATTAACACTCATATTTCACCAATAATTGTACTCGGTAACACGTAATATGGGTTTTTTTTATACCACTTAGGTGTCAGACAAGAACACGGCCCATCTGATGGAAAGTGGTTACCGTGGCATATGGACGTTTGTAACACCAGAGGAGTAACAATCGCGCTGCCAACCCTGTAAGTACAGAGTTTCTGTACCGTCAGTGTAGAAGACAAAGCAGGACAAACCTTTAGTCTTCCCACTGACAGCACAAATTCTCCAGTGAGCTCTGGCTACCCTACTCACGGCTGGGAACACAACACAAAGTTATTATAACCGCGGTATTCTGTAGGGTGGAGGTACTACCCCAGTCAGACTGCTCAATTGGGCGGAAATACCGCCGTGTCCTACGTATTGTCGTCTTCCGGGCACTATTGTTGACTCGAGGCACGCATCTGAGGCTGAGTCTGGGCTGTATATATCTGTCTGATGTTAAACACAAAAACCCAAAGGCTATGCAAATACCTATATTCATGCATACAAATAATTGCACTGAGCGGGGATCGAACCGGTCCGGTGTCCGGTTTTTGTGATACGAATTTATAGTAGGGATTTATCTGTGGATAAATCTAAATATATAAAACTCAAAGGTGACTGACTGACTGACTGACATAGTGATCTAATCAACGCACATCCCAAACCACTGGACGGATCGGGCTGAAATTTGGCATGCAGGTAGATGTTATGACGTAGGCATCCGCTAAGAAAGGATTTTGATTAATTCTACCCCCAAGGGGATAAAATAGGGGATGAAAGTTTGTATGAAACTTAGTCAATTTTATACCGATCGGGCTGAGACTTTGCACACATAAAGCTACTATGACGTAGACATCCCCTAAGAAAGGATTTTGAGTTGCAAGTTATATAAGACTTAGTGTTGAGTCAACACTAAGCGATAACCGACAACAGCTAGTTTAAAAATATAGTTAAAAGTAAATTGTGTCATAAAGGTTATTATAAAATCCAAGAATATTTGAATGATAAACAAGCTTGGAAATGAGCTGTTCGCTCAACTATGCTACTCAAGTAAATTATTGTATTTAGATTAAGTAGACTAAGTGTATATTTGTAAATAGACCAAAAAAAGAAATGCCCGCTGAGTTTCTTTCCGGCGTCTTCTCAGTTCGGGGCCGCGTTTCGAACCTGTGATCCATTTGCTAAACTGATTTTTATGTTTCGTTTTTTATTGACGTTTTGTAAGTGCCGACGTGGCCGCGTGGTGCCCGGCAGAGTAGAATTTGGAACACCCCATCTCTTCCCATGCGGTGTCGTACAAGGCGACTAAGGGATAGGGCTGTTTAACATCAGACAGATATATACAGCCCAGACTCAGCCTCAGATGTATGGCTTGAGTTAAAAATAGCGCCTCTGAAGATGAAAATAGGCTCACCCTCTATTACGTGGGACCGAATTTAATGATTGGTGAAATGTTGACAGCCTCTGTGGCGTGGCGGTAGTGAACGCGACTGCTACGCAGGAGGCGCGGGTTCGATCCCCGCTCAGTGCAAATATTTGTATGCATGAATATGGGTATTTGCATTGGTCTGGGTGTTTCCATGTATAATATGTATGTATTTACAAAAAAAAAAGTATTTAAGTATGTTTATCCACATTCTAGATTCCATAACACAAGCTAGTTAAACTATGCTTACCATTGGGTCTAGATAGCGTTGTGTAGAATGTTGTAGAATATTTATTTATTTATTATTATTATAATTCACATCTGTCTCCCTCTGGGGCTAAAGGCGTGATTATATATAAATGATTTTTGACTTTGTATAAGGCATTCAAAACGGCAAAAATAATGGTGGCCCACGTCAACAATATACATGAAGGGAAGAAGAAGGAGACAGAAGGAGAACACTTGTGTGACATCTGCGGCAAGTCCTACAAGGTGAGTGGAGATGTCTCTCTCTCTTTTAAAAATAAGATTCAATGAATAAAGGTTACTATAAAGTAGATGAGTATCTTGATGATGTTAATGCGTGGTCAACGTAAGTCTCTTGCTTGCTCGCACAACATACATTGTAAACTAATGCAAATATAAAAAAGAAAGATAACATAACATAACATAACATAACATAACATAACATAACATAACATAACATAACATAACATAACATAACATAACATAACATAACATAACATAACATAACATAACATAAACTCACGCCTATATCCCCGAAGGGGATTTGTGCTGTCAGTGGGATGACTAAAGGCTTATCCTGCTTTGTCCTCTACACTGACGCCACAGAAACTCTGTGCTTACAGGGTCGGCAGCGCGAGTGTGGCTTCTCTAGTGTTACACACGTCCATAGGCCACGGTAACCACTTTCCATCAGGTGGGCCGTGCGCTTGTCTGCCACCTAAGTGGTATAAAAAAAAGGGGTAGACAGAGGTGCTAGCACCCACATTTTGCCAGTTTATGTTTAGGTCCCAATGTAATAGGTGGCGAGCCTATTGCCATTAACCGGGCACTTATAAACCTGCGATAAATACACACATAACTTTGAAAAGCATCGAAAAGTCACTGGTGGTGTGAGAGGGGGGGGGGGGGGGAGATAGAGAGGGAGAGAGAGTGGGAGAGGAAGAGAGAGAGAGAATCAATCAATTAATTAAAGAATCAATTTCATTTATTCAGTTTAGGCACACAAATGTCAAGAAATAATATAAAAATAAACCATTGGAAAATATTCTTTCACTGGTTCGGTAGGTTAGTTCTACTGAGAAGATACCAGCAAGAAACTCAGAGAACTATATTACAACTAGATTGTTTCTTTTTTCTTCATATATTATTCATTCAACCGCGATAGCCTAGTGGTATGGGTAATGGACTGCTGAGACGAGGTCTCGGGTTCGATCCCAGGTCTTACCATGGCACACACAAAATGACTTTTCGATGCTTTTCGAAGTTGTGTGTATTTATCGCAGGTTTAAAAGTGCCCGGTTAATGGCAATAGGCTAGCCACCTATTACATTGGGACCTAAACATAAACTGGCGAAATGTGTGTACTACCTCTGCCTATCCCTTCGGGGATATAGGTGTGAGTTTATGTTATGTTATGTTATGTTCATTAAATAGTATTGGTAAGAATTCGATGACTCAGGAAATTATCCTATTATTTTATCTGTGGTCCAGGTAAGGTCAAAATCTTCCACCCTGTAAACCTCCTTTATATCACTAGATGGCGCTAAACATAATAATGACGTCATATTATTTTTTCTACAGACAGTGAAGCGCCTTAAAGGCCATGTATGGGCGATGCACACAAAACGCTCGAATACAAAAAGTTACAAGTGCAAGCTATGTCCTGCCACCTTCACTTGGCAGACCAGCATATACAAGCATATGAAGATGATGCACGATACTAATAAGAAGAACAAGGTATGTATTGAGGGGCCCTATCGGTAAAGGCCCTATAAGAGGGGCCCCATCGGTAAGGGCCCTAAAATGGGGCCCCATTGTTTAAATCTAAAGTGCCCCGTTAACGATCAAAATGTTTGACAAATTTTACGTGTTTGTCAAATTATTTGATAGTGTGCAGCTATGTTTGAAGTATTTGTCAAACAATCTAATGTCTGACAAAAATTTTGATTGAATACCCGTTTGACAAACAAGTTTGAACGTGTACGGTGGTATTTGTCAAACAAAATTTCATTTGTTCTGTGGTTTTTGTGTTGACATCATGGAGGAAGGACGTCACGGCCAATGATGACTGTGCGGAGAATAGTATACTCACGAAAAGTTATGTTACAAAAAGAGACAGCTGAATGTACGAGTGTACGTCAAATTTGTTTGATCTGTGGTTTGATCGTTTAAGCTATTGTTTGATGAAAACGTAAAATTTGACAAACAAATTTGATCGTTAACGGGGCCCTTAACTTTTTGAAATAAATGATGAAAGAAAGGTGGGTTAGGTGTATACAAGGTATGTATTAAGGGGCTCTATCGGTTGGGCTCCATGGTGCAACTCTCTGTTCCTACAGGATCGACAGCGCGAGTGGGACTTCCCTGATGTTGCCCACGTCCGGACGCCCATAGACGCGCCCATAGGCCACGGTAACCACTTTTCATCAGGTGGGCCATGTGCCACCTAAGTGATATAAATAAATAAGTTCAGTGGTGAAGCTGGAACAGACAGGGTTGTTTTCGCATTTATAATGTTCGTGTGGACAATGGAGCCACAGACCCGAGATATTTGATGGCGTACTAACCCAGGGCCCCTAAAATTCATGAGTCACTGGATGGGGCCCCACTGGCCTAGAGGGCGCAAAAATGTTTACGTATATCATCACGCTACTACTCAAGAGAGCGGAGCAGTAATCTTAAATGTTAACAAACCTATCAGATTCTCATACGTTATTGAAATTTTAAATTGTGGCTATGCATATATGGCTTAAGGGGGTGAAACGGGGGTGAAATATGCCATATGATACTAGCGAATCGAAGCGGATCGGGAGGCGGGTCGGGCCCGGTTCGCTAGTATATACTTGCGTGTGATCGAAAATCATAGTTAGCGAAATATGGGTATTAAAACAATACACCTTTGCTTACCCCTTCTGGGATTTACAGTCGTGAGTATATGTATGTATGTATATAATTTTGCTTACAGCCACCCCGTGTCGTCCCACCGGTGAAGAAAGAAGAGCCTTATCCGGGAATCGAACTGGCGAACCACATGCAATTTTTAAACATAGTACATATACAACCGTTGGGTGTGAATCAAAACTTAATATAATCTATATAAATAAATATAGGTATTTAAACTATCATGGTCACTCACATCAGTATCAGAATAAAAGGGATATTTACCATGTTTCATTGTTTTGAGTTTTCGATATTTCGGCGCTGTTGCAAGCATGGTATGAAACATGGTAAATATCCCGTTTATTCTGATAGTGAATATATAAATAAAAATTAACTTCCCCCCCCCCCCCCCCCCCACACACACACACACACTACCCATCAAACAACCAAATGTACCAAAATGAATAATTCTTTTAAGCTATTGCATAGCTTTTATCGCGGGCCTTGAGCGTGGGGACCGAAACCAGAAATTCCGTAACGAAAAAAACCTAACACCCCCATCCCCCCCCCCCCCCTACGAGCTCGCACGAATAGAGCCGAGCTGCTCCGAAGTAGCTCCGCTTAACGTAAGTAATTATAATTGCATAAGTTGTTAGTTTTCAAATTGAGACTCAGACTCAGACTCAAGGAGGTAGGACACGGCGGTATATCCGCCCGATTGAGCAGTCCGACTGGGGAAGTACCTCCGCCCTACAGAATACCGCGGTTATAATAACTTCGTGTTGTGTTCCCAGTGGTGAGTAGGGTAGCCAGAGCTCACTGGAGAATTTGTGCCGTCAGTGGGAAGACTAAAGGCTTGTCCTGATTTGTCTTCTACTGACGGCACAGAAACTCTGTACTTACAGGGTTGGCAGCGCGACTGTGACTCCTCTGGTGTTACAGACGTCCATAGGCCACGGTAACTACATTCCATCAGGTGGGCCGTGTGCTTCTCTACCAACTAAGTAGTATAAAAAAAAAAAAAGATTCAGATTCAAATTATATTATTATTTATTATAATTGCATAAGTTCATAAAAAATGCTATGCAATAGCTTTACTGCGGCAGTCCCCGACTGCCACACTTCATTTTTTGTTTTGTGTTCGTTATTGTGTGGCCAAGGTTTGTATAAAAATTGGATACAAGGTGCAGCGGGAACGGGATGGGGGGCTGTTCAAGTATTACGTAAACAGATTTATTACAATTATTTAACCTGCTGACAAGGGGGAGGGGCCCCTTGTAAGCAAAACTCTTATCCCTCCTCTTGCCCCCAAGCTTACGTAAACATTGGGTACCTGTATGCATATGTCTTTTCGTGTTTGGTTTTTACTACTGCTACATCTATACTAATATTATAAAGCTGCAGTTTGTTTGTTTGTTTGTTCGTTTGTTTGAACGCGCTAATCTCTGGAACTACTGGTCCGATTTGAATGATTCTTTCAGTGTTGGGTAGTCCATTTATCGAGGAAGGTTTTAGGCTATATATCATCACGCTACTACTTCAGGGAGCGCAGCATTGATAATAAATGTTAACAAATCCGGCAATTTTTCATACATATTTTGAGGACTAAAACATACGGGCTCAAAGGGATATGAATCTTCAAAATATACCCCGGGCGAAGCTGGGGTGGGTCAGCTAGTCATAGAATAGAAATATAGAATATAATCGTTTTATTTGTTCAAAAACATCATCTGTACACATGTGTCTGCTAACAAATTTATCTTTATCTTTATGCTTACGTAATCATTATCTAGACCCTCTCCCCATGTCATCAAAAATAAGCAATTTAAAGACCCCCCCCCCCCTCCCCCTTTTGTGCTTACGTAATACTTGCCCCACCTGATGGTCGAAAAAATCTATGGTGGTACGAAGTTTGTCGAGTCAGATAGATAGATAGATATAATATTAAGAATTGCCATAATACATGTAAGTTTAATAAAAAAAATAAACATTTATACAAGATATTTTATAATAATAAATAATTTTTATTTACTCTGTCTCGTTTTTTTCATAGTACAGTAATCACCACGCATAAATTAACCTCCCCCTCCTCCGTCGGAACCGGTGGGGGGTAGTGATCTTCTTCCGAAGCTTTCACTCTAGAGTCTGGAGTCCGCTTTTCTCAATCTAACTGCGGGTTTTGCTGAACTTCGAAATGTTCAGTAAAGCGACTGTCATCTGCGACTTCCACGGCCCGTTGGTAATATCGAAGTATAATAATAATAATAATAATAATAATGTTTATTTCTCACCAAAACGTTAACATAAGAAATCTCAAAATACAGTAGAACATAATTAATAAATTAGTACAAGGATCAATCAGAATTATGGCGGGCTGGTACCTGAACTAGGAGAATCCTGTGTCTCAGGCTATCAACCCTCCACCCCTGGCCAGAATCTAATATAATTTATAAATAAGGATGTGTGAAAATACGTGTGGGTGTGGGTGTGTGTGTGTGTGTGTGTGTGTTATGTATACATATGTTCGTGAATGTGTACGTATATGTCTTGTTTGTCTTTGGGTGTGAGTTGAGTAAAAGCGGGGCAGCAACTCCTTCTTTATAAAGCACAGGTCCGGCCTCACATGGAGTACTGCTGTCACCTTTTTGCTGGAGCACCTGCATACCAGCTTGACCCCTTCGACTCGTTGCAAAGACGGGTATTGAGGCTGGTTGACAATCCCATACTCACAGGTAGAGTGGAACCTCTTAGCCTTAGGAGGGATTTTGCCTCACTGTGTGTGTTCTACCGCCTATACAATGGTTTGTGCTCAGATGAATTGTTTGACATGATGCCCGTAGCTACATTCTATCATCGCACCTCTCGCCATAGGCAGGGAATTCATCCCCACACATTGCGACCTGAGACGGTACGCACTGTGTGGTATGAAAGAAACTTCATCCCACGCACACTCAAGCTGTGGAATGACCTCCCTGCTGCGGTTTTCCCAAGCGCTTACAATATGGGGTTCTTCAAGAGGGGCATCAGAAGGTTTCTTCATGGTCGGCAGCACGAGTGTGACACCCCTGGTGTTGCATACGTCCATAGGCCACGGTAACCGCTTCCCATCAGGTGGGCCGTGTGCTTGTCTGCCAACTTAGTGGTATAAAAAAAATAAAAAAGTATAGCAGTTAGACAAGCTGTTGAACTTTTTACGGTTCCAATTACCCGTAACGACTGCCATAGGTGTTTGTATGGCTTAACGTGCTCTAAGAAGCACGACCAGACCAATGCAAATACCCATATTTGTGCATACAAATATTTGCAGAGTGAGACTTGACGGCGGTTGTGGTTATGTCGGACTCGACCCGTCTAAAACCGCACGCCGTCTGTTATGAATTGCCGAAGGTGAGGTTGCATCCTTACGGAACCCTGTGTTCCATTTCTAAAAGTAAACTCATCTAAATCAAAGTAGTTTAATATTGTATAAATTTTACAATTATGAACGCAAAAAATTGCAATAATGTTGAGAAATATAAAAATATTAAGTAAGGTAGATAAACCATTGAACTAATAAATAACTTAATTTAAATAGTCAAAATTCTTATAAAATTTATACAAAACTATGCTAACTATACAATATATACAAACGGAGGTAGGACACGGCGGTATTTCCGCCCAATTGAGCAGTCCGACTGGGGAAGTACCTCCGCCCTACAGAATACCGCGGTTATAATAACTTCGTGTTGTGTTCCCAGCGGTGAGTAGGGTAGCCAGAGCTCACTGGAGAGTTTTTGTGCTGTCAGTGGGATGACCAAAGGCTGGTCCTGCTTTGTCCTCTACACTGACGGCACAAAATCTCTGTTCTTACAGGGTTGGCAGCACAGATGTGACTCCACTGGTGTTACACACGTTCATAAGTCATGGTAACCACTTTCCATCAGGTGGGCCGTGTGCTTGTCTGCCACCTAAGTTGTACAAAAAAAAAACCAATACCAGAACAGTAACCAATCAGAGAAAACTACTACTTTCCTCTGATTGGTTACAGAAAAAAGCTGATTGGTTGGAATTTCACGACGCCAAGTTCTGAGTCCAATTATGGAAGTGTCCCATGCCTGAATTCTACCTATAAGGCCAAAGAGTAGATGAGGCACTCGTAGTATCTCTTATTAGTCTGTGAAGGCACTGTTCTGGAAGCACGTTTAAGTTCTATCTTGTATGTTGTCTTTCGAGCTATATTTATAGGAAAAGTTTTTATAAATACTTTAGACATTTTTTACATTAGGAAAATCAATATTTGTCTAGTAGTAGAAATAGAAGCCTTTTGAATTCGAGTGCTTTGAAATAACAAACACTTAAACTATGAGATATTCTATCTTTTGACTACAAATATTGACATGCCAAATCCCTAATAGCACAATCAGTCAGTCATCTCCACAGAAAAAAAAAATAACAGTCGTATCTTGGCATAGAGCAGCATTGTCAGTGTGTGGGGAATTCCCTAAACTGTGGGTATTTTCAACTCGATTGAAGAATTTGTGATAATTGCACTTATATGGAGACATGAACACAGAAAAAAATATATCGCATTTCATCCAGGCGATTGGTATCAAATGGATTGATATACGAAATTATTGAACCTACCACGTACTGGCTCTGCACCACCCAAGGGTAGACTAGTAGAGAATGCCTACGGCATTAAGCCCGCCAGTGTACTACGTGCATAAAGAATAAATAAATAAATAATACAAATATACACATGCAAGATCCACGTGAAAAAGCATGTTTATAATAAAATATGTTTAATAAAGGAAAAGTATAAAACTTTTCCTTTATGAAAAATTTAAAGGGAATATTGATTTAATGAACACCCAAATTGTAGATTTTCAGTCATGTTTGTGGGGAATTTAAATCGTGAGCATTGGCAGCACTGCAAATAGTCCGCGCCCGCGCGCACCCTCTCCCGCCCACAGAGTATATTTCAGTATATTAAATTTGTTCAAATTCAAATTATATACCTACCATACTCTTTGTTTACTTGACATGCACATGACATTAGCAAAATTGCGGCTGCGGCGATTACCTGCCGAAGAACACCTAATTAATCAAAGGTCAAGAATATTGGAAGAGGAAGATCTTATTTTATTTAGTGTATGTGGGGATTGCTTAAAATTGTGAATTGACGATGATTTAACTGAAGGGACCATAAAATAGAAGCTGTAAATTGTAGTTAAACCACGGAGGACAATATTCCTTTGGAATATTCCTTCTCCTTGAGTTAAACTCATTCAGTGCAACTCAGTACTTCACAGATAGTCTATCTATACATTGATGATTCCGAGTGTGATTTGTTAAAGTTTAAGATCGTTATACAGTTTTAAAGTACTTCGTACAAGTTGGGGTCTAAGTGCCCGTTAATGCAAACAATAAAACAATATCAACGGTATTATTAAACTAAATAAAAACATGGAGAAGCTGTCAATGTCTAGAATTTGTCTATCGGACGGTATTCCACTTTTAAAATATGTGTTCATATAATGTGATGTTGTTTCTACAGCAAGTCAACCTACAAAATTATGTCTGAAGCACACCTGAGCACAGATTATGTGATCCAGATCACTCCAAATGTCAAAATGAAACAAGAAAATTTTGAAGGTAATAAAACTTTTTTTTTTATCTAGGACACATAACATAACATAGTATAAACTCACGCCTATATCCCCGAAGGGGTAGGCAGAGGTGCTAGCACCCACATTTCACCAGTTTATGTTTAGGTCCCAAAGTAATAGGTGGCGAGCCTATTGCCATTAACCGGGCATTTATAAACCTGTGATAAATACACACATAACTTTGAGAAGCATTAAAAAGTCATTGGTGTGTACCATGGTAAAACCTGGGATCGAACCCAAGACTTCATTTCAGCAGTCCATTACCCATATCACTAGGCTACTGCGGTTTTTTTACTAGGACACGTCAACTTGATTTCACCTCAACTGATGTTAAACTAAAGGCAAAGTCTCAGGAAAGAGGATCATCATTACTGACTGACTGACACTGATTTCAATGGTGGCACTCAGCTTGGTGGCCTCATCAGATGATTTTTCAAGCCCAGCTTAAAGGACCCGGGACTGTAGGAAGAAGAAATTGTATGTTTTTTTATTTATTTATTTAATAGGACAGCCATTGGTTAATACATACAAACATTTTGTCACTCAATACAACACATTATTCCCTGCAAGATGTTTACCTTTTAAGGCAGCCACAGCATTCACAACATTATTACTGATGGTTTTTCAAGATTCGATGCAGTGGGTTTCTAAAAGTTAAACTTTTTTTTTTTTATACCACTTAGTTGGTAGACAAGCACACGGCCCACCTGATGGGAAGCGGTTACCGTGGCCTATGGACGTATGCAACACCAGGGGTGTCACACTCGCGCTGCCGACCATGAAGAAACCTTCTGATGCCCCTCTTGAAGAACCCCATATTGTAGGCGCTTGGGAAAACCGCAGCAGGGAGGTCATTCTCGGTCTCGGTCAAATGATTTGTGTACATATGTATGACCGTCATTCACATATGTATCGTTCATATGTATCGCACACACCATTTCTGTGAGACTGCTCTTGTCAGCACTTGCTGACAAGAGCAGTCTCACAGAAACGGTTACAAACCGCACGCGCTGCTAACGTGTTCGGTGAGAGAACAACGAGATACATTGTACCGCGCTTAATAAATAAACTACCCTCAAATAATATTAAGGAAAAATTAAATGAACAAAATATTAAATATGTTTTGAAGCGATCCTTTTTGGAAGAAATTGGATTGTTGTAAGTATGTACCAATTCAATAAGGATATTTGCTAAGCCGTGAGTAGGTGCGTGTCGCCATCCTGCGCCGGTGTACATCTACGTTATAATATTAAACTACCTACATTTATTTTTTATATTTTACTTTGTGATTTCTAGTAATTATTTTTTGTAACCTGTATAACTCCACTTCCATCATATATAATTTTATTGTTTTTTTGACTTGTGATGTGGTTTTTTTTTTATACCACTTTGGTGGCAGACAAGCACACGGCCCACCTGATGGGAAGCGCTGTTACCGTGGCCTATGGTCGTGGTGCTACACTCGCGCTGCCGACCATGAAGAAACCATTTGATGCCCCTCTTGAAGAACCGCAGCAGGGAGGTCATTCCACAGCATGAGTGTGCGTGGCCAATTGGAAGGGGAATACCGTGGTACCCTACAACGAGACACACCGAGTGTCCGGCGTGGGAGACGCCGAGGCGGGAGCTTGTGGCGGCCCTGGGAGTGAGAGTTCTCACGCTCTCCACCTTGCTCGCGGCGATGGTTCGCTGCGCGGATGCGTGGGCGGCCGGCGCCTCCTTCTGCGAGCAAGTAATGCTCGTGAAGGAGGAGGCGGGGCGGGAGTGGCAGCGGGAGCGACGAAGGATCGCAAGACAAGAAGCCCGCGTACGAAGGCAACTCGGGCGTCGGAGGTCGATGAACGACCTCCGCCCCCCATGAGCGCCGGCCTGGGGGTGACAGGTGGAGCTGCCTGTCACCCTGGCAGAAGCAGGCCACGGCGGTAGCGCGCCTGGCGCGCCTCTTCCGTTTCCGGGGACGAGTTGGGGACTCTGTAGTCCCCACACCCGAGAAGAGGGCCAGATCGTGAGAGATGGCCCTGGGTTGGCCGGGGTGCGAGGGATATACCTGTCAACCTCACCTTCGGCAACCAAAGCGACCCACAGGCGGCGTGCGTTTTAGTCGGTTCGAGTCCGACATAACCTCCTCCACCGGCTCCGGTGGGGAGGTATCCGTGGGGATTTTGCGCACGTATAAAAAAAAAATGTATCAGAGACAGCTGGTTGCTAAAGCCTGTACCCAATCTTAGAACTACAGTTTCTTGTGTCAGAGGTTGGTAATGAGCTCCAGGCCTTAATGGTGCGACAAAGGAAAGAGTCACCGAACCGCTTGGTTCTTGATCGGATGTTCTGTACTGTGTGCGGGTGACATCTAAGACCTGCACGTATTGTCCTGTTTTAGAAAGTTGAGGGTGGGACTAATTGGAAGAGCTCATCAGAACCATTTATTGTACTTATGTGCAGATGATGCAGCAGAGGAGCAAGATGACGCAGACCTATATCACAGCGCACTAGGTCTGCACACGGAGTGCGACATTCCTCTGGACATTGTGAAGGAGGAACCGGATGACGTCGACACTGGTGAGTGACACGACCCGTGGTTACCGCGGCCTATGGACGTGTGTAACACCAGAGAAGCCACACTCGCGCTGCCGACCCTGTAAGCATAGAGTTTCTGTGCCGTCAGTGGGATGACTAAAGGCTTGCCATACTTTGTCCTCTACACTGACGGCACAGAAACACTATGTCTAAGTCCGCCAAAGTACATCGTGCATAAAGTATAAATAAATAAATAAATTCATGTAACGTTATTTTCATCGATTATAATTATGTTAATCGCGGTAGCCTAGTGGTATGGGTAATGGACTGCTGAGACGAGGTCTCGGGTTCCATCCCAAGTTTTACCATGGCACACACCAATGACTTTTCGATCGATGCTTTTCGAAGTTATGTGTGTATTTATCGCAGGTTTTTAAGTGCTCGGTTAATGGCAATAGGCTCTAGACTAAAGGCTTGCCATACTTTGTCCTCTACACTGACGGCACAGAAACTCTATGCTTACACAGTCGGTAGCGCGAGTGTGGTACTGGGGGGACCCAGTACAGAATACCGCAGTTATAATAGCTTCGTGTACACAGTACCTCCGGGTACTTCCCCAGTCGGACTGCTCAATTGGGCGGAACTATGTCTTATCTCAATGATGAATGGAGATCTTTCAAGTAATGAGAGAGGTTATGTCGGACTCGAACCAACTATTTTTATTTATTTTATTTATTTATTTAAGCTTTTTGCACAAACAGACAGAATGTACAAAGGCGGACTTAATGCCACAGGCATTTTCTACCAGTCAACCTTAGGGTGATGCAGAGATATTAAAAGTAGGTGCTCGAAGTGTTGTAGTGATAGTTCCCTCAGTTAGGTACTAAATAATATTTTTATAATAAAAAAATAATTAAATAATTAAAAGTAAATAAATAATTATATATCCATATATGAATATATACAAACATCATAAACTACATACACATATAGACCAATATATACATAAATATATGCATAAAAATAAAAAGAACATATATATATATATATATTGATACAAATACATTTCAAATACATACAGATGCGATGTGAAATGATTTGTTTGCCAACTATGGGTTGCTGTAGAGCTGGTGTACTTTGGTCTTAAATATGAAACGGTTTGTAGACATTCTGATTTCCAGGGGAAGCGCGTTCCATAAAAGAATAGCCTGGACTAAGAACGAAGAGTGGACAAGGCTTGTCGTGTGAGTGGGACAGTGTAGGAGTAAGTTGTTAGACGAGCGTAAATTTTTATTATGGTTAGAGCCGAGTAAGTGGAGCTGACACTTTAAATAAGCTGGGGCATTGGGAGAGTTTAGTAGGGTATATATCAAAGAGACAGCTCTCAGACTCCGTCGCCTTCGTATAGGCAACCAACCCAGCTCAGTACGACAAGCCGAAACGTGGTCATACTTCTTAAGATTGTAGACGAATCGAATGCAATTGTTGAGAAGTCGGTCAAGTTTATTGATCAGATCTGCATTCAGGTCGAAATAGCATACATCACCATAGTCAAAGATAGGAAAGATTAAAGTCTGCATGAGCATTGTCTTGGTTTTAATAGGAAGAAAGTTTTTAAGGCGATAAAGAGCCCTTAGTGTCCCTGTCACTCTCTGGCAGACGTTAGTGACTTGAACCCGCCAACTGAAGGTTGAGTCAAGATTTAGGCCCAAGTTCTTAACACTAAGTGTGACAGGAATTATTTTGCCATCGAATATAATAGCTGGCATGATCACGTCCTTCAACCTTCGCATCATGTACACGCTGCCCACTATCATACTCTGGCATTTGTCAGGGTTAACGGCCAGTCCAAACCCGTCACACCAACGACGTATAAAGGATAAGTCTGCGTTTACTTTATCGATAGCTTCCGAAATGTTATCCACAGGGGCTTGGCTATACAACTGCAGGTCATCGGCATACAAGTGATACGCACACTGAAGATCGGAGGTTATGAAGTTAATAAATAAGGAGAAAAGAAGTGGAGAAAGTATACCGCCTTGAGGGACCCCAGAGTCAAGACTGCACCAACTCGATGACTCCTCATCGGCACAAACTGACTGCTGGCGGCCCTGAAGATATGAAGAGAACCAATCCAGTTCATCAGATGAGATTTTAATGTGGGCAAGGATCGACAAAAGAATGTCATGGTTCACACAATTGAATGCGTTGGAAAAATCTACTAAGACCATCACAGTAACCATAGTCTTTTCCATACCATCCCTGATGTCACCCGTTACCTTTAGGAGAGCAGAGGTAGTGCTGTGTCCTGGCCTGAATCCTGATTGCAGTGGACTTAATATGTCATTACGATGTATAAAATTAGACAACTGTCTATGCACACATACCTCCAGCGCTTTGGATAGAAACGGAAGGATCGAGATCGGACGAAAGTGTTTGGGAAGCGAGGGATTAGAAATTTTGGGAAGAGGACGGACATAGGCTTTGCGCCACAATATAGGAAATTGACCAGAATCTAGTGAAAAATGGATAATGTGGGAAATGGCTGGGAGAAGATGGTCCAGGATAGAGGTAATCATTCGACGACTAATATTGTCACAGCCCACTGCCCTAGATTTGATGGACAAGATGATTTTTTTGATCTCATCCAATGTAATTGGAGAAAACTGAAAAGGTGTATAACTGGGACTGGTCAGCCCGGCTATGAAGTCTACCGTTTGACGTTTGGTTGTCCCATCAATTGCAGGAGAGGTGGAGAAAAAACGATTAATGGCATCTAACTCAATCGTCTTGGGTAGCCCCAGTTGCCTTGACTTACCAATTCCCAAAGTCCCGAGAAACTTCCAGACCTCAGCTGGTGATGAGCAAGTTATGTTATCAAAGATGTGTCGGCGTTTAGCGTTCCGTATCACCTGGTTACACCGATTCCTGACCGCCTTGTAAGAGTCCCAATTGATGTCCGAACGACTTTTTTTAAACTTAACAAATGCCCGGTCTCTGCGTTTCATAGCAATTCGAACCTCATTTGTAAGCCACGGTGCCGGAGGGTGCTTCAACCTCACCCTCCTAACAGGGGCATGTATATCGAAGAGGGTATTTACTGTTTTGTTGAAGAACAGAACTTTGTCATCAACCGTGGTAGCCTCTGCTAAAGGCGCCCAATCGATCTCCGCAGCATCAGCACACAATTTGTTAGTGTCCATTCGACCAAAACAACGCCTCTGCAACACTTTAGGTTTGAGTTTAGGTGGTTTAAGAATATAGGAGACATAAAGTAAATCATGATGTGAGAAGGCCGGTGCTAAAAACTGACCATGAAAGTTAATAAGACTAGGAGAAGAAGTAAGAATCAAGTCGAGCCAGGTATCCTCCACGTCCTTATTGTGGTGTGTGGCCTTAAGTGGCAAAACGTGAAGACTGGCTGCCTCGACGATGTGAAGGAGTTTGTGAGCCCTTGGAGAGTCACCTGCGAGAAGATTAGTGTTAAAGTCACCCATGATGATGTGATGCTCATAGTCAGACCCCAACGATTCTAATACCAATTCAAAGTCGGTGAAATAATCGACTGTGGGGGGACAGTACACAGCGCCAAGGATCACCCTGACACCCCTGACCCAGACCTCAAGGAAAAGGAACTCGGCGCTAGCTGAGTATTGTGAAGGAGATGAGGTAACCATTTTGAAAGGTAGATCACTACGGAGATATAAGGCTACACCACCTCCCTCCTTACCCAACCTGTCGTTTCTAATCAAAATAAATCCAGGGAGTGGGTAATAAGAAGAGAGAAGATTAGGCTTCAAAAAGCTCTCGGAAATCAGAATTGCATGGATGTGAGAGTCAGCAAAGGTCGCTACAAGGTCACTGTAATGTCCGGGCACGCTCTGTGCATTTATGTGACAAACATTAAATGACTGTCCCATGTTTTGTTCAAAACGTCTACAAAGTTTATCACCAAGTAAAACGGCATTATTTGGGGTTGAACAGAAATCCATATCATCGGCAGAAAAATAGGAATCACTATCAGACAAGTCATTATCACTCATAATAATAATAATAATAAAAAAAAATAATATATTAAGTACTTAAATATATAATAATAGTAATATTTGTATAAAAAAAAAATGTACCAGTACAATAAATACGTTGAGTTGTTTTAGTTCAGTCTCTGCACCACCCGCCAGCAAACAGTCACAATTGCTGTAAAAATACAATCATATTTAAACACTGTATATAAAACAAACAAAAAAAAAGTGATTAGACCATGAAAAAATTAGATATTTTTAAAAGCGTTTACGTAAGAGCAAAAGCCCCCTGTGCCAGACACAGCAGTTATGATGAGTAAACAGAATAGCGAATCAAAAGTGTCAAAGTGACATTGTTTTGTTATGTTATTTATAAAATTTTGCAATGGAATAATTACATGCAAAACCAACGCCAAGACTCACCAAAACGCAAGATAATGAATTACACACTATTATATGATTACAAGCAAATGGCACAAGAAGTTACTTGTAGTATTCATTAAGTATGCGATCAGAAACAGTGCAGGATATGTAAAACTAAATTATGATCATCATTCATAACAACACTAGTCCCTGGTTGATGCTGGTTTAGGATGCTTCACAATGAGACGTTGAAGCTCCTCAGTAGTGGTGAGCTTGCAGCGCTGTCCATCCTGCGTTTTGACTAATATAACGCCATCCTGTGTCCAGCAGCAACGCATCCCGAAGTGCAAGCGGGCTTTGACGAATACTGCCTGTCGAATCTTGGTCAAAAACTCTCTTACCGATATTGAGGACCCTTTCAGCCGTGTCTTCGCATTCCACACTGCGGATTTTATGCCCAGAGTGCTAAACCTCACTAGGATGGGACGGTTGTGGCCTGTTCTAAGGGCTCCAAGACGATGACAAGTTTTTATGGAAGATGTTGTGATCTCCTTCAGGCCCATCTTGCTGTGTAAGATCCCCAATATGGCAGTGGTGCAGCTTTCTTTGTCAGCATCTGGAATCCCCGAGAATATGATAGCTTTGCGGCGCTGCCAAGTATCAATGGAGTCTGTCACCATGATGCATTCGGAAATTTGTTTACGGAGCAGCCCAAGAATGTTGAATATGAGTTCCCTGATTTGCCACTGTGTCCTTAGCTGCCCCTCCGACTTGAAGTTGCGCTTGCAGTTCATCCATCTTCTTGAAAAATCTCTCTTCAAGACTTTTCTGCACCGATTGTATCTCCTCAAGCTGTGACATTTTCAGTGCTTTCAATATACAATGATATATACAATGATATTGCAAATTGTGTGAAGCCGGCAGGTGGTGTTGAAGTTTTGGTTTATATGTCACATATAGTTCCACAAACGTAAGTTACACTTTATAAGGTATTATTATTGACAAATATGTAATAAATAATGAAATATTCAAATATTAACTATTTCTTATTTAAGGAGCAAATTTAGAAACTTGTTAGGTTTTTAACACCTACCGCCTTTTTTATTATATTCTATATAACGCACGACGCCTTTCCGTCGTTTGGTGATGAGGTTGACAGGCATATCTCTCGCACCCCGGCTGACCCAGGGCCATCTCTCTCTTCGATCTGGCCCTCTCCTCGGGTGTGGGGATAACTCGTCCCCAGAAACGGGGAGGCGCGCAAGACCCGCTGCAAGGACACTATTTTAATGTTATAGTTTTGTGTGAAATGGGAAAGGTATTACTGCCAACCCGCACTACGTCATACTAAAGAAACATGATATTTGTTGTCCAGGTGCTCCTCGACTAGCCGCCCAGGAGTACCATAATGATACAATTTTAAGTAACCTCAAGAGAACTGACAAAACAATGGATAAGGTTGAAGAACTGAAAAGAAGGTTGAAGAATGAGATAGTGGACACTCGTGATAAAATTGATATCAGATTATGTAACAATAAACAAAATAAAAGCACATCCAATCAGAGCGACATTCACAAAGAAATGTCTGATAACAAAATCAGTGCAGATCTAAGTATTAATAGTAGCTCAAGTAACAAACTTAGGCCGTGGTTATGTGACACTTGTCAGAAAAGTTTCACAAGTAAAAGTGATTTAAAAAGACATAGACGAACACACACTGGTAAGAAACCTTATGAGTGTAATGTATGTAAAAAATGTTTTACTCTAAAGAGTAATTTAGATGTTCATACTCGAACACACACGGGTGAGAAACCTTATGTGTGTGATGTGTGTAACAAGTATTTCAAAGAAAAAGGTCAATTAAGTAGTCATATGCGTGTACACACTCGTGAAAAACCTTTTGAGTGTAATATTTGTAAGAAATGTTTTAAAGGCAAGAGTAACTTAAATATTCATATCCGCATGCATAGTGGTGAGAAACCATATGAGTGTAATGTATGTAAGAAATGTTTTACGTTGAAAAGTAATTTAAATGTTCATACTCGAATACACACGGGTGAGAAACCTTATGAGTGTAATGTATGTAAAAAATGTTTTACTCTAAAGAGTAATTTAGATGTTCATACTCGAACACACACGGGTGAGAAACCTTATGTGTGTGATGTGTGTAACAAGTATTTCAAAGAAAAAGGTCAATTAAGTAGTCATATGCGTGTACACACTCGTCAAAAACCTTTTGAGTGTAATATTTGTAAGAAATGTTTTAAAGGCAAGAGTAACTTAATTATTCATATCCGCATGCATAGTGGTGAGAAACCTTATGAGTGTAATGTATGTAAAAAATGTTTTACGGTGAAAAGTAATTTAAATGTTCATACTCGAATACACACGGGTGAGAAACCTTATGAGTGTAATGTATGTAAGAAATGTTTCCTTTTGAAGGGTAATTTTAAAAAACATGTTCGTTTACATACGGATAAGAAACTTTATGAATGTAATGTATGTAAGAAATGTTTTAATGTGAAGGCTAATTTAAATAAACATGTTCTTACACACACGGGTGAGAAACCTTATGAGTGTAATGTATGTAACAAGTGTTTCAAACAAAAGAGTCAATTAAATAGTCATATGCGCATACACACTGGTGAAAATCCTTATGGGTGAAATGTATGTAAAAAATATTTTAATGAGAAGACTAATTTAGATATACATGTTCTTGCACACACGGGTGAGAAACCTTATAAGTGTAATGTATGTAAAAAATGTTTCAATGAAAAGAGTAAATTAAATATTCATATTCGTATACACACTGGTGAGAAACCTTATGAGTGTGATGTATGTAAGAAATGTTTCATTTAGAAAGGTAATTTAATTAAACATATTCGCTTACATATGGGTAAAAGATGAGTGTAATTTATGTAAAAAATGCTTTCGTTCTAAAAAATCACTTGGATGTTCATACTCGAACACACAGGTGAAAAATATTAGTTACACTCGGTTTTTTTCTTTAATATAATAATAATGCTTTTGTTTTCGCCCACAAAAAATATCTACTTTATGAAAGCTGGTTGCGATAACACTTCGAGAACCTCATATATATATGTACGGAAAAATGTTTCAAAATTCTCTAGAGCTTGTGGCCGGCATAAAATAAATAGACACAGAAACAATCCTGTAGTCTGTGGTAGTCGACTTGAAAAAAATAGTCATTCATTCCAGGGCAACTGTATACGCTTTTTGAACAAGCTCCCTAATGAAATTGGGGATTTACCTGTGTATAAATTTAAAAATATTGTTACAAGTAAATTGTGCCAGAAAGGCTTTTATAAAATCCAAGAATACCTGGATGATAAACAAGCTTGGAAATGAGCTGTTCGCTCAACTATGCTACTCAAGTAAATTATTGTATTTAGATTAAGTAGACTAAGTGTATGTTTGTAAATAGACCAAAAAAGAGAAATCCCTGCTGAGTTTCTTGCCGGAGTCTACTCAGGTCGGGGCCGCGTTTCAAACCGGTGGTCCATTTACTAAACTGATATTCATGTTCCTTTTTTATTGACGTTTTGTAAGTGCCAATATAATGGTCTATACAGAATAAATGATTTTTGACTTTGACTTTGACTTTGACATAACAATAATTTTAAGAGATCCTAATGTGTCATGGGACCGTCGCCGTCTCCATAGATGTAAATATCTCGTCTGTCTATATGACCGAGTCTTCAATGACTGTACTCCTAAGGATTATATTGCTATCGGTGTTTTTATATACAACTTCAGACAAGCACACGTTCCACCTGATGGAAAGTGGTTACCGTGACCTATGATGAACCTGTGTAACACCATAGAAGTCATACCTGTGCTTCCGATCCTGTAAGTACAGAGAGTTTCTATGTCCTCAGTGCAGAACACAAAATAAGGACAAGCCATTGGCCTTCCCTGACAGCACACAAACTCTCCAGTGAGCTCTGGTTAGAGCCTACTCACCGTCGAGAACACAACACTAGGTTATTATAGCCGTGGTATTCTGTACGGTGGAGGTACTTCCCCAGTCGGATTGCTCAATTGGGACGGGAATACCCTCGTATCCTACCTCTATATATGTACTGTATATATAGTAATAATGTCGCAGGTTTATAAGTGCCCGGTTAATGGCAATAGACTCGCCACCTATTACATTGGGACCTAAACATAAACTGGCGAAATGTGGGTGCTAGCATCTCTGCCTACCCCTTCGGGGATATAGGCGTGAGTTTATGTTATGTTATATGTATAGTAATAAAGCTACCGCGGTCTTTCGTGTGATGGTTAAGCGCCATCTATCGATATTCGTACGAACTATCGGAACCAACGAATGATGTTACGATCATTTGATGACTTCGTTCAAACGGTTGAATGAAATGTTAAACCATTTAGTACACTAAGTATTCAAATCGATTGAGATAGAAAAATAAATCGGTTCAGGTGGGATTCAAACCTGCAATCTTAACCTTACAGGGTGAACGCTCTGACCATTAAACCACAAAACCTTAACAACATACAATACAGCTTTATAACATAACATAAACTCACGCCTATATCCCCGAAGGGGTAGGCAGAGGTGCTAGCATCCACATTTCGCCAGTTTTATGTTTAGGTCCCAATTTAATAATAGGTGGCGAGCCTATTGCCCTTAACCGGGCACTTATAAACCTGCGATAAATACACACATAATTTCGAAAAGCATCGAAAAGTCATTGTTGTGTGCCATGGTGAAACCTGGGATCGAACCCGAGACCTCGTCTCAGCAGTCCATGACCATTACCCACTAGGCTACCGCGGTAGCTTTATTACCTTCAGAATTTTCTTGTTTCGCTTCATCATTACCGAAGACATTTGGAGACATCTGGATCACATCCCCAGTGATCATGTGAGCATCAGACATTATTTCTAGGTTGATTTGCTGTAGAAACAAAACCACATTTCAGCAACTCACTACACTTGCAGGAGATTTGAGATCAATGATAACAGTATACAAAAATATAATTGTATAAAGGTGTATAATTTATTAATATATATAATATAATATTACAACAATTATCAATATGGTTCAACAAACAATGCTTAGTCCATGTACTAATCAAATAACCCGCCCCTGATCGCTCCCGGTGCAAAAGTGCCCATAACACTTGCTGCGTTGCCACGTTGGATGGCGATGGATAGCCTTTGGACCAGAAACGACCCGGAACGAGTGTCACCGGTTGCCTCGATGAGCCTCTGTCCGATTTCTTTAATTTTTAGCTTCCTAATATAATTACACTACAGCAACTGGTTCATTACAACAAAAAATTGTATAACGTTAGATGATGTTGCTTACATTAATGGGAACTTTATTAAATATAAAACACGTCAATTAGACTTCGCCTTGCCTGATGGTAAGCTACAGGCAAAGTCTCAGAAAAGAGGGTCACCATTTCTTACATATACCATGTGACAATGGTGACACTCAGCTTGACGGCCTCATCATATGCTTTTTCACGCCCCGCTTAAAGGACCCGGGACTGTAGAAAGAAGGAAACACGTGAGCTGGTAATGAATTCCAGGCCTTAATGGTGCGATAAAGAAAAGTGTCACCGAACCGCTTGGTTCTTGATCGGATGTTCTGCACCGTGTGCGGGTGACATCTAAGACCTGCACGTGTTGTCTTGTGTAGGAAAGGGGAGGGTGGGACTAATTGGAAGAGCTCATCAAAACACTCAACCTTGGTACAGATGGTAAAATACAGCCATGGACGCAACATCTCTACGCATCTGTAAATGTTCTAGGGTGTTCGTGATTAGTCGGGATTCCCAATGATGCGGACCGCACGTCGCTGCAACCTGTCGAGAGCATCTAGTAAGTACTTTGCTGAACCATCCCAGAGATGCGAGCAGTATTCCACACAGGAGCGAATTTGTATATTGTATAAAAGACACCGCTGCTCCGGCGTGAAAAATCGTCTCTCTATGTTCAGGACTCCGAGCAGTTTTGATGATACTTTCGATGTAATTTTTGTTATTCAGGTTGCAGCGAACATCCATACCTAGGATATTGAGACTGTCCTGCAGTGGCAGTGGCGTGCTCTGAAGAGTGGGGAGGGGAAGGAAAGAAGATACTATTGCTACAGAACTTAGACCTCAACTTGTACGATATAAGTGCTTTTAACCTCTAACATTGGTAAACACAATTGGAATCAGCAACATATCTAGACTGTGAAGTATTTCATTGAATGAGTTCTACCACAATCAATAAACAGCTTTTATTTCATGGTTTCTGTTTCGTTCAAACTTGTATATTTTCATTTCATAAGTGGGTCACGAAAGCACTTGAAGCAAATCACTTCTCCTGTCTGCACTCTCCATACAATACCTAGTTAGTATAGTTACTTACCTTTCTTACTTTACCTCCATACATGTTAATATATGGTGGGTTGATTAGGTGTGGTCTATGCCTACCCCACTGGGAAAAAGGCGTGACTGTATGTATGTTTGTATGAAGCATGCTCCATGAACGTACCCACACCCATCACTAATTAAACCACAGATGAAATAAAAATAACTCAGCAAAGTTTTAGATATATGACTTATTAATCTGTGAATCCTAGTTTGGGTTGGGTTCTTTATCATGTGAACTTGAACGTCGTAAAATATATTTGGAATTTACTTACTGATTACAAGAGAACTACCCAAACAAAATCCTGTTGATTCGGATATCACAAAACTAAACTTGTAAACATTTTTTGTAAATGACATTCATATTTCATTTATATTTTAAAATCAATCAACCATAGAATAAAAAATAATTACTGCCGTGTCAACTATAAACAACCTACATCCATAACCTCAATTTTTAACAACAAACAAATTTGTAAAGAACTGAATTAATAGCTTAAATTGTTTTAAATTATCTTTAAAAAGAAAGAAAATGTTGCCTTTATCGTTACTCCGGACGGCGCAGAACCATCCGATGTTGGTTGAATTGAAAAATGGCGAAACATACAACGGTCACTTAGTTAGTTGTGACAATTGGATGAATATCAATCTTAGAGAAGTAATCTGCACGTCTAGAGACGGTGATAAGTTCTGGAGGATGCCAGAATGCTATATAAGAGGCAGTACTATAAAATATTTGCGTATCCCCGACGAGGTCATTGACATGGTGAAGGAAGAAACTCAAGTGAGAATTTTTAATTGTTTGTGGTATTATATAGGTACCTCAGGACATATATTTAAGACCTAAAATGTGCCCTACACGCGCAATATACGTTGCTTGGGTGTCTTTTGAGAGTAAGAGGTAGCAGACGGCGGTATTTCCCCCCAATTGAGCAGTCCGGCTGGGGAAATACCTCCGCCGTATAGAATATCGCGCCCAGAATTAACTTCGTGTTGTGTTCCCAGTGGTGAGTAGGATAGCTAGAGCTTACTGGAGAGTTTGTGCTGTCAGTGGGAAGACCAAAAGCTTGTCCTGCTTTGTCTTCTACACTGACGACAAAGAAACTCTGTACTTACAGGGTCGTCAGCGCGAGTGTGGCTGTTTTGGTGTTACAGACGTCCATAGGTCACGGTAACCACTTTCGACACTGGTATAAAAAAATGCGTTTTCTTTATTAATCATATGTAACGCTTTGATTTGGGAACCAGAGGTGTTTCTCCCTCACCACTGCACGAACTAGGGCATTCATAGTAGTGAGACCTTTTGATTTTATATTCTACGGGTTCTATAGACCCATAGGTTAAAATTTCTCACCATAAGGCAAAATTTATAAGGAAACTAAAGATGTCAATAATTTTCTATTTAAGGTCAAATCCCGAGGCAGAAGTGAAGTCCAAAAGGGCCGAGGTGGTGGCCAGAATATGAGGACCGGTCGAGGTGGCAACCGAGGAGCCTTTGGTAACCGCGGTCGGCCAGCCCCACTCGCAGGTCGTGGTGGAGGAAACCAGGGTAGAAATCCTAACCAGAATAAGAAGAAATAGTGAATCTAGGATTGTTTTTTAAGTTAATAAATTATACTACTTTTCAACGTATTCTATTGTGATATATTTGGTTTAGCCATGTGATATGTTTTGGCTACCTGTCTAGCACTGGCTGCAACCAGCTGAAACTACAAATAAATCACGACAGAGGCCGTTCAAAAGTGGTTTTATTTCAATTTAATAAATTAAGGTTAAGTTCGTAAGATATTATGCTATTTTATTTTTTACTAGTTAACAGCCCCGGCTTCGCCCGTGGCACACTTCAACCCTTAGCACTCCTTTGAGCCATATATTATTGGGTTGTCAGGTCGACAAACCTGATAGCTGGACACATCAGCCAGTTTGGCCGTACATTCTGGTAAAAATGCATCACATTTATTGAGGAATCTGAATCATAGTATTAATTATACCTAAATTACTAATAAAATAAAATGATGGCACTATGCGGAGGCTACTGAACATCCTGGGTTACTCGGTAAATTCCTGATGAGCAACCTTACACCCTCTTATTTGAAGACCTGAGGGCCGAGAAGGCGTGTAGGACTTCCACATAACCACCTCTGCCGGGTGGCAGGGGAGGGCTTAATCGAGGAGACATCCGCATGTCCATTTTGATTGAGTGCATTTTAGAAGGTGCATAGGAAATTATTGCACAAGGGTGCTATGCCTCTGAAAGTACTACCTGTTTTGTCAAGAATGCCCTTTAAAGCTACCAAAAATTCGCTAAGTAAACAGCCGAATATCTTTAAGTTTGCGGATAAACCGTATTATGCTTCCAACGATATATTTTCTTAAAGATAATTTCAGAACGAAAGCTAATACTAATTACAGAACGAAAGAGCGGTTGTCATTAACTGCGTTTCATACTTTACTATATTGACGTTTAAATCTTTTTAATTATTGTTTCAATAGAGAAGGCGCGATGGCGAACGTATATGACAGAAAGAGATAGAACTTATGTTAGGTTTGTTATCTAGAATTTTCCACTGGAAAGTTTGACTTCCATCAAAAAGTCTCATTGGATTTCTGTTTTTACCTAAAGATCAAGATATATCCATAAAACTAATATCGTAAGTCAAATTTCAGCATTATTAATCCATGGAATAAAAACAGGCAATGCTTTTCATACGCTTTTACATAAAATATCTTTATTAATTCTACATCACCGCGTGTCACTGACCGTCATTGCTAAAACACATTTTTTATCATCATTTTAGTCGTATTTACTGTATAACTTGGCCATAAACTTATTCTATAAGACTATTCTTGGTATATATAACGTAATTACATTGCTGGCTATAGTATATTGTCTATTTTTTTTAAATTACCGGTACCATTTTGTTTCTATAAAAAGAAAAAGACTTATTGCGTGTATATGTCGGTACACGTATGTTAGACCTAAATCACGAGACAAACGAAGTCATAGTCTTGGAAACTTGAGCTCGTCCACCGATGCAGCACCCCGCGCTATCCTTGAAAGAGACCCAGAAACATGTACCGCGCGTATAGAACACAATTTCAGTCCAAGATATATTTCTCTAGCTATTAGAGGTCTGTGAGTTGTTAGTGTAAGTTTTTCTTTTATTAATTCTAATTAGACTCCTGCCCGCACCTTTTAATTTTTTTTTTACTAACCTTGGCTGCACAATAACATAACATAAAATCACGCCTATATCCTCGAAGGGGTAGGCAGAGGTGCTATCACCCACATTTCGCCAGTTTATGTTTAGGTGCCAATGTAACAGGTGGCGAGCCTATTGCCATTCCCGGTTAATGGCAATAGGCTCGCCACTTATAAGCCTGCGATAAATACACACATAACTTCGAAAAGCATTGAAAAGTCATTGGTGTGTGCCATGGTAAAACCTGGAATCGAACCCGAAATATCATCTCAGCAGTCCGTTACCCATACCACTAGGCTACCGCGGCAATCATATGCACAATAACAAACAAAACAAAAAGGAAATTGGGTATTTGACTGACCAGCCAAATTAGAGACTACTAATTGTCAAAATGGCAAGTTATAAGGAACCTATTATGAAATGATTTATTGTGATTTTTTTTTTATAAAGAATATTTTTTTTTTTTCTTTATTTAAGGACTTTAAAATACAATAAGTATATGTCGCCCTGCTAGTACATATTGTATTATCTTAACAAATATTAAAACTAAAACATTGAATAAGTACTATTGTATAGAAAGCATTCTATATAAATAGAATGCTTCCTCCGAATTAGGAGTGGTCAGTATTTTATGGAAGGCACCTATGTCTGCCTTATTTACCTCTAAGTCTACCATCAGTTGGTCTCTGCCAATCTTGTAGCACGCGCATTCCATGAGGAAATGTTGTACGTCCTCCATTACTCCACAAGTTTCGCAATTTGGAGAGCTTGTTATACGCATTAAATATCTAAATTTATTTGATAAAACGTGACCACTTCTAATTCTATGTGCTATGACTACATATTTCCTAGGTAACTTATTATTAACAAACCAGGGAATCGGAGGAGGTTGACATTGTATGGTCTTATACCATATGCCCTTCTCTAGAGATATTTGATTGAAATATTCTTTCCACATGTTATAGCATTTCCTCCTGTAAGTAGACATAATTTCGGAGTAATAAGGTGTTACAACGATTTCTTCGCCACTTAAACATGCTTGTTTGGCCAGTTTGTCAGCCTCCTCATTACCATATATACCTAAGTGGGATGGAACCCATTGCAATCTCAGAGATACTCCTTGTTGTGTCAGATTGTCTATTGTCAGTCTAGTGTCAGATATTAGAACTGAAATTAGTAATATTTCCTCTAACACCTCCAGCTAAGTTAAATTCCTTGTGTTAAGAGTGGGTTCACGTCAGTAGTGTAATGAGACCTTTCGATTGTAAGGCCGATTCCTTAACCACTAAGCTACTGATGCTTAATACTTTTATCACTAAATAATATTTAATAATCAAATTATCTATTATTATTATGGTTTAACGGACGCAACTTGCTGATATGCCCATATCACTCAATGTTCCCGTATATTTGTGATTTATGCCCTGTCTCTTAAGATACAGGGTTCTCCCTAGTTTAAGAGGCTGAGTTTCAAATGTCCTGAACATGGCTTTCTATGTAACATGAAGCCCTCGTTTCTTTTAAAATGTATGTTATTTTTATTGTCAGCTGTGTAATATTTTTGCAATTGAGACTTGAAACTATTCATGGATTGGGCAAGCAAAACATCTTCGGGTAGATTGTTCCAGTAATCCAATACACGGTTGTTTAGGCAGTTAGCGAGTGTGAGTGTGCCCGTCCTAGAGTGAAACTGAGATTTTACTATTATAGGTCGGGTGGATGGCAATTTTTTTTAAAGATGCACAATTTTGACTTCACCTCACCTGGTGGTAAGCTAAAGGCAACGTCTCAGGAAAGATAGTCACCATAACTAAATAAATAAAATAATTAAAAATACAAAATAACCAATGCAATAAATAGTTTATTTTGACTATGGAGCAGATAATTTATGACTATGACTATGAGCTATGGAGCGAGCTATGCTTGGAGTTTCTCTGAAGGATAGAATTCGGAACGAGGTTATCCGACAGAGAGCTAAAGTTACCGACATAGGTCGCAGAATATGCAAACTGAAGTGGCAGTGGGCTGGCCACATTTGTTGAAGGACTGATGGCCGTTAACGAGTCCTAGAGTGGATTGCGTGAAGATGAATGAACAACCTGAAAAAAGTGGATGGGACTGAATGCGGAAGGCTGAGGATCGGATAAAATGGCGCACATTGGGCGAGGCCTATGTCCAGCAGTGAACTGCAGTGGGGTAATTGATTGATTGATTGATATGACTACAGGAAATAATAATAATAATAATAATAATAATTTATTTCATCAATTCCAAAGTATATGTTACATAGTTTCATAATCTATTGCTATATATAATAATATAAGCTGCGGACTGCAATCTCATAACCAGCATATACTATGCCCTTTGCCAATGCGTTCTGTCTTACTGCTGCCCTATTTGGGGTGGAGCTGCTCCAACTCATCTGCTTGAGCTGGAAAGAGCCCAACGCGCAGTCATCAAAGTCATTTTCCATAAGACCAGGAAATATCCCACTCAAAAACTTTATGAAGAATCGCGTTTCCTCACAGTTCGCCAATTATACATCTACTGTACAGTCCTACGTCACCACAAATCTATCGATCCATCTAAGATCTCACTGAGTAAAAGAAGAATTCGAACACCTTGAAATAACACAAATTGAACAACACGAACAAAAAAAATTCAGATCAGAGTATCGGCATAATGGCTACGGTGTACCACAGGGTAGTCTGATCTCTCCTCTCCTGTTCCTACTCTATATAAATGACCTCCCAAAAGCTGTAAATCAAGAGTGTATACTTTTCGCCGATGACACAACTTTAATTGTCAAAGGCAAAAACAATGACGATCTTGAATTCAATATAAAAGAAGCTCTAAACAGTGCGAATACATGGTTAGATATTAATAACTTAAAAATAAATACGTCTAAAACAAACATAATGCAATTCCAAACGTATAAGAGTAAAGTAACAGACCTTAAAATCACACACAAGGACAATATCATCAGTACTTGTAACGAGTGTACGTTCCTGGGCTTTGCGATGGACAAGTTTTGTAACTGGAAGTCGCACATCAATAAGATCTTGACTAAAATTGACCGTTTTGTATACGTACTCAGTAGAATTAGACAAATTGTTAATTTACATACAGCAGTTATAACGTATCATGCATACGTATCCTCGGTGCTCCGCTATGGAATTGTCATATGGGGTAACTCTGTGGAAGCGGATAGGGCATTTGTAGCCCAAAAGAAATGCATCCGTGCAATGCATGGGGTAGATAGGCTAACTAGTTGCAAACCACTGTTTAAGAGACATAAAATTCTTCCCCTACCATGTTTATACATACTGGAGATGTGCATTTTTGTGAAAAAACATTCACACCTGTTTATTAAATTGGGAGACATGCCAAACAGCCGAACAAGGCATAGGAATAGATTGCACATCCCAAAGGTGACCTTAGAGTTGTGCAAAAGAAACTCGTTTAATATGTGCATAACATTGTATAACCATCTACCAGACTGGTTAAAAGAACTCAAAGGAGCCCCATTCCGCAGGAAACTGTATGGAATCCTAAGCGAAAAGGGCTACTACGCGGTAGACGAATATTTAAGAGATGAAATAGCAGCTAAGGGTGAATGATTAATTAATTAATTGAATTTTCAAATTTTTATTTCGACATTGGGTATTTTATTGTAATTTCATCTTATTTATTTATTTTTAATTTTTTATTGATTGATTAAATTTAATTTTTAATGGAATTCTTTCAAATTGATTATCCAACAATTAGCTGTTTTATCTCATTTTATTTTAATTTAATTTATTTTGCATTTTATTTAAAGTTTCACTGATCCATTCTTTTTTTATTTTTTATTATTATTTTTGCTCTGACATTGTGAATTTTGTTTTAATATGACTGGCTGAAGTCCTAACGACAGCGAAATTAGTTTGACTTGTATCCCTCAATAGGTATTATTATTTCAACGCCACACGGCAGAATGTGCTGTACTTGTGAAAATTATAAAACCTGATGTTGTAACCATGTTCTTTGAAATAAAGATGATTTGATTTGATTTGATTTGACCTGTTCCCTCCTTCAACACAATGTTCGCTCGACGCCAACTGTATTACATGGGCCCTTTCATTTATCGGTTCGTTAATGATTCGAACCAAATCTACAAAATGCCTAAGTTTAGGTTAAAATCTATACTTAAAAAATATCTAATGGCCCATGATTACCTTAGCACAGAAAAAATTCTACGAGTATAAAGCAAAAACCACTAGGAACTTGAATCCTTACATATCCAGATGCACATTCGCATACTTACACATACGGTATACATGCAGCCGCAAACGCCTAACCCTCACTCAGACGCAACACACACTCACACATAGGTACTCAATGCACACCCAAAGACAAACAAGACATATACGTACACATTCACGAACATATGTATACATAAAACACACACACACACACACACACACACGCACACACACACACACACACACGCACATACATACACATACACATACACATACACACACACACCCACACCCACACGTATTTTCACACATCCTTATTTGTAAATTATATTAGATTCTGGCCAGGGGTGGAGGGTTGGTAGCCTGAGACACAGGATTCTCCTAGTTCAGGGGCCAGACCGCCATAATTCTGATTGATCCTTGTACTAATTTATTAATTACGTTCTACTGTATTTTATTTGAGATTTGTTATGTAAACGTTTTGGTGAGAAATAAACATTATTATTATTATTATTATTATTATTATCTTTTATACTTAATGCATACTTTATACATAAACTTACAACATTTGTCAAATCAATCTTACACTATAGTTATTAAGCTGTGTCGTGTCACATGGATTGTGCCTGAACTAGGTAATCCTGTTTTTCAGGCTTGTAGTGCAATTTTTACAATTAAAATAAACAAATACTTAATTCATATGTCTAAAAGTTACTTAAAAAGTGAATTGGTAATTAAATCTAAACTTATATATCTTGGTTACTAAACTACTTAACAAATATTCATTTCACCACCGTTATCAACTTCTCTGTCTCATCGTGCGTCAATTTTTGTAGGAAATTCTTTAGGACATTCTTACACTGGTTGAAGTTCAGAGGATATATGTCTGCTATAGTATTCACTCTATTATACAGCAGTGGTCCCAGAAACATATAGAATTTGGCTGTATATTCGTGCTTTATCGCAATTCGCTGGGTGCATACAATACCTTTCCGTCTTTTATTTACAATATCAGTGCTGAATGGGAGTGCTGCGTGCTGTTTTAGTACTGTGCTCACTATGAATAGCTGGCGAACTGTTAGTACTTCACAAGATTTGTATAGGAGGTCAGTGGGATATAGGAAAGGACGGGAAGTAGCTACCTTTAGGATCGCTCTCTGTGCTCTCTCGATGGGCAGTAACAAGGATTTACCCCCTCCTCCCCATGACGTTATGCAGTATGTTAATATTGATTGACAAAGGGCATAGTATACCTGTTTAATTAGTTTTAAATCAGCAATGTGCCTAATTTTCTTAAATACAAATATTAGTTTGCGTAGTCTTTTAATTAGTGCTTCGCTATGTTGAGCAAAAGACAGGGTTTCGTCTATTATAATACCTAGGTATTTTATTATGTCTGTTCTAGCTATATCTGGGCAGGTACACTTGTTTCCTGAGTCATTAGGGTCTTTACAATGGTGAGCATAAAGTAACGGGTCTGTCCGGGGATTAGTCTGTCTTTTGCGCATCGAGAAAGCAACATATTTGGTTTTTTCTGCATTTAATGTTAGTAGGTTATATTGAAGCCATTTATTAATAATATTGAAACCGCGCTGGGCATGCCCGTACGCTTCGTTTTCTGACTCAGCAGAAAAAAGGAGGGCAGTGTCGTCCGCATATGATATGATCGTGCCATGCTCAAGTTTTAGATTACAAAGTTCATTTATGTAAATTAAGAACAGTGTAGGTCCCAGGATACTTCCTTGTGGGATACCAAAGCTGGTATTTTCTAGGTCGTCACTGAGAACATTGCCGATCTTTACACATTGCGTACGCTCTTTCAAATTAATATCGAATTACACAGTGTTGAGCCCCAGATCATGGAGGATATATCTATCTACGGCTTTAGTCTGAAACCTTTCTGATTATTTAAAGATTAAAATGATTAAAGATGTATCAGCTTCAAAATAATCAGGATATTTACCATGTTGCATTGTTTTGAGTTGCCGATATTCCGTTATTTGATATTGATGTGAGTGACAATAACATAACATATACTCACGCCTATATCCCCGAAGGGGTAGGCAGAGGTGTTAGCACCCACATTTCGCCAGTTTATGTATAGGACCCAATGTAATAGGTGGCGAGCCTAATGGCAATAGGCTGGCACTTATAAAGCTGCGATAATAATAATAATATATCTCTTTATTGCATGCACACAAAGAAGAGATACAGAAAAAATACAAGAGGTACATCTTTGTGGCATTACAAGTGGCGGCCTTATTGCACAAGGCAATCTCTACCAGGCAACCATGAGATGGAGTGAGATAGATAAATAGATAGTCATAACTTCGAAAAATCATTGGTGTGTGCCATGGTAAAACCTGGGATCGAACCCGAGACCTCATCAGTCCATTACCCATACTACTAGTCTACAGCGGTGTCCTAGGTGAGTGACCATGATAGTTTAAATACCTAAATTGAAGCTGTATTTCATTTACAGGTCCAAAATGCCACAAGCTCGTCGCAAGACTCCTTTCAGTGGAAAAGCTAAAAAGCAACAACTGCAGTCCAAGAAACAGAATAAGACGCTATTAATGCCTAGTAAGTTGAATAAAATTTTAAAACAATACTCAACACTGTATTCCCAGCGGTGAGTAGGGTAGCCAGAGCTCACTGGAGAATTTGTGCTGTCAGTGGGATGACTAAAGGCTTGTCCTGCTTTGTCCTCTACACTGACGGCACAGAGACTCTGTGCTTACAAGGTCGGCAGCGCGAGTGTGGCTTCTCTGGTGTTACACACGTCCATAGGCCACGGTAACCACTTTCCATCAGGTGGGCCGTTTGCTTGTCTTTTTTTTATACCACTTAGCTGGCAGACAAGCACACGGCCCACCTGATGGGAAGCGGTTACCGTGGCCTATGGACATATGCAACACCAGGGGTGTCACACTCGCGCTGCCGTCTATGAAGAAACCTTCTGATGCCCCTCTTGAAGAACCCCATATTGTAGGCGCTTGGGATAACCGCAGCAGGGAGGTCATTCCACAGCTTGAGTGTGCGTGGGATGAAGTTTCTTTCATACCGCACAGTGCGCACCGTCTCAGGTCGCAATGTGTGGGGATGAATTCCCTGCCTATGGCGAGAGGTGCGATGATAGAATGTAGTTACCTAAGTGGTATATAAAAAAATTAAATGGACCCTGTTGGGCACAGCACAATGTTTGGAGAGAGGAAGAGTTTTTAGAAGAGCATTTAGTATACTGACTATTCAAATTGAGTAACACAGCAATAATTTAATCGGTTCAGGCGGGTTGTTAACCCATGATGTTTCCATTATAGAGTGAATATTCTTACCACTGAGCCACAGAACTACACCAAAAGCCTAAGACGGATATATAGAAAGATTTGGATGGCTTCAGGTGTGGTTTGGTGGATCATTGCTCAGACCATTCGCTCTGTAAGGTCTTTCTCATGCATGAACAGATCAATCCAAATACCCACATTCATGCATATTTGCACTGAATGGGGATTTTTTTTTACGTGCGCAAAATCCCCATGGATACCCTCCCACCGGAGCCGGTGGAGGAGGTTATGTCGGACTCGAACCGACTAAAACGCACGCCGCCTGTAAGTCGCTTTGGTTGCCGAAGGTGAGGTTGACATGCATATCCCTCGGATCCCGGCCGACTCAGGGCCATCTCTTTTTTTTTTTATACCACTTAGTTGGCAGACAAACACACGGCCCACCTGATGGGAAGCGGTTACCGTGGCCCATGGACGTATGCAACACCAGGGGTGTCACACTCGCGCTGCCGACCATGAAGAAACCTTCTGATGCCCCTCTTGAAGATCTGGCCCTCTCCTCGGGTGTGGGGACTACAGAGTCCCCAACTCGTCCCCGGAAACGGGGCCTGCTTCTGCCAGGGTGACAGGCGGCTTCACCTGTCACCCCCAGTCCTGCGCTCATGGGGGGTGGAGGTCGTTCAGCGACTTCCGACGCCCGAGTTGCCTTCGTACGCGGGCAAGCTTGGCTTGCGATCCTTCGTCGCTCCCGCTGCCGCTGTCGCTACCGCTCCCGCCCCTCCTCCTTTACGAGTATTACTTGCTGCGAGCAAGTGGTGAGGATTTAACCCACGCCTCCTGCCTAGTGTACATGTTCACTATTGCCACGCTACAGATGCTATGAAAAATCACGTTAAAAATTGTAATATATTCACAGCAAATACTGGCACAAACGCGTATGATGTTGTCTCTGTGAACTACCAACCATCACGACCCAGGAGCGGCAGGGACGCTAACAGATACGCCCTGAAGTTCTACAGGGAGAGTGACGAAGAGCTGGCCTTGAAGAAGGAATATGCTTTGTGAGTAGGCCATTTATCCCTAGGATAGGGTACAGCCAACTGTCAAACTTGTTTGTTAAGACTAATATAACATAACATAAACTCACGCCTATATCCCTGAAGGGGTAGGCAGAGGTGCTAGCACCCACATTTCGCCAGTTTATGTTTAGGTCTCAATGTCTCAATGGTAGCGAGCCTATTGCCATTAACCGGGCACTTATAAACCTGTGATAAATACACACATAACTTCGAAAAGCATCGAAAAGTCATTAGTGTGTGCCATGGTAAACCTGGGATCGAACCCGAGACCTTCGTCTCAGCAGTCCATTACCCATACCACAAGGCTACCGTGGTATTAAAGACTAATATACTATGACTAATATACTAATACTAAAATACTTATACTAACTAATGCGAAAGTAACTCTTGTCTTTAAACTATCATTGTCACTCACATTAGTAATAAAGTAATCGAGATATTTACCATGTTGTATTGTACTTAGTTTTAAATGAACTCAAAACAGGGTAGATCTATGTCCTCCCCCAATCTTCCGTGACCATGGTGCTTGCAACAGCGCCGAAATATCTGAAACTCAGAACAAAACAACATGGTAAATATCCCGATTACTTTAAAACTAACTCTTGTCTGTTTGAAACACTTTCACGTCTAAAATACTTTTTTTTTATATAGGACACGCCAACTTGACTTCACCTCGCTTGATAGTAAGCTAAAGGCAAAGTCTCAGGAAAGAGGGTCACCATTACAGACACTAAGTGTTACAATGGTGGCACTCAGCTTGGCGGCCTCATCAGATGCTTTTTCACGCCCCGCTTAAAGCCCCCTGGACTGTAGGAAGAAGGAAACACGTGTGTTGGTAATGAATTCCAGGTCTTGGTGGTGTCTCTGAATACTGAACTGATCTGGATGACATTTAACACAGAGATGAAGTAAAGCTTGGGAAAGTACATTAGGCCTTTATCGCGAAATAGGGCATGAAAATTTGTATGGTAGTCCCCCTTCCATTTTGGAGGAATTTGATACATAGCACTCATAATACGTATTGTTTCCAGGAAAGAATTGAACCCGGTCTCCGAGGTGGACTTAGAAGTGAACCCTCCGGATTACTTCCCGGCTGACGTGTCATTCCCTAAACGACCACCATGGGACTTCAACATGTCTCCGGCACAGCTAGATGCGCAGGAACAGAGATATTTCAAGGTAATTTTTTTTTACGTTTTGTAAGTGCCGTGTAGGTCCCTGGTGGAATAGAATAGCGCCATTTCTTCCTGTGGGTGTTGTAGAAGGCGATTAACGAATAAGGCTGTTTTCCATCCGACAGTAAACATAATATATCTCATGGCAAAGTGCCCGCTTGACGGCAATATGCTCGTCCTATTACATGGGACCGAAAATCAATTGGCGACTTGTAGGTTTCAATGCACCTCTGCCTACCTCTTCTGGGATTCACAGACGTGAGTATTTATGTATTTACAACTTACTTACGTTCTTTAATGGTTTCTAAAGAATAAAATAATTTTGTCTTTTACTTCGAAAAATATCTAGTATCTAGCGATTTCAACCCCCATACGCTCAAGCTATGAGCGGTATTTCCGCCCAATTGAGCAGTTCGACTGGGGAACTACCTCCGCCCTACAGAATACCGCGGTTATAATAACTTCGTGTTGTGTTCCCAGCGGCGTGTATGATCCAGAGCTCATTGGAGAATTTGTGCTGTCAGTGGGAAGACTAAAGGCTTATCCTGCTTTGTCCTCTACACTGACGGCACAGAAACTCTGTGCTTACAGGGTCGGCAGTGCGAGTGTGGCTTCTCTGATGTTACACACGTCCATAGGCCACGGTAACCACTTTCCATCAGGTGGGCCGTGCGCTTGTCTGCCACCTAAGTGGTAAAAAAAAAAAAGCCCAGAGGCCCTCAAAATCTTAGCTTGGCTTATGTCCTCTTACTACGGCTATATTAAAAGAAACTTTTGTCTGCACTTAGTCTCCTTTTTTGGGCCATTGTGCGTGCAGAGTACTGGCTAGAGCAACCAGCCTAGCTCCGCCCACAAACGCAGAAGCTTACTGGGGGCTTCTCAGGCTTCGAGGAGTGTGATGGACTAATATTTTGTTTCTCTGTTAACAGAATTATGTAGACCAGCTGCAAGCTACTCCTCATTGGAAGGACATGTCTTACTATGAATTGAACTTGGAGACCTGGAGACAGCTGTGGAGAGTGCTGGAGATGTGTGACATACTGCTGCTCATTGTGGATGTCAGATATGCTGTAAGTCTTCAAGAAGAGCTTTAGAAGGTTCAAATAGGATTGGATTGGGACTCTTTTATCCGCACTTAGTCTTCCTTTTTGGACCATTGTGCGTGCGTGTGGTTCCTGGCAGAGTAGAATTTGGGCCACCCCATCTCTTCCCATGCGGTGTCGTACAAGGCGACTAAGGGATAGGGCTGTTTAACATCAGACAGATATACATATACAGCCCGGACTCAGTCTCAGATGCATGGCTTGTGTCAACAATAGTGCCCGGAAGACGACAATAGACTCACCCCCTGTAACGTGGGACCAAATTCAATGATTGGTGAAATATAGGTGTTAAATGTAAATTCACCTCTGCCTAACCCTCCGGGGATAAAGGCGTGATTATATGTATGTATGTATGTATGGAATCGTTTGCACTGAGCGGGAAAATTTTCCAAAGAAGGTAGGACACGGCGGTATTTCTGCCCAATTGAGCAGTCCGACTGGGGAAGTACCTCCGTCCTACAGAATACCGCGGCTATAATAACTTCGTGTTGTGTTCCCAGCAGTGAGTAGGGTAGCCAGATCTCACTGGAGAATTTGTGCTGTCAGTGGGATGACTGAAGGCTTGTCCTGCTTTGTCCTCTACAATGACGGCACAGAAACTCTGTACTTACAGGGTTGGCAGCGCGAGTGTGGCTTTTCTGGTGTTACACGTCCATACGCCACGGTAACCACTTTCCATCAGGTGGGCCGTGCGCTTGTCTGCCACCTAAGTGGTATAAAAAAAAATCGGACTGTGTAGTGACCGTGTCATGGAAGCTGTTGGGCTTTTTCTATTTGTTAATTAATTTATTTATTACATTAGGACCTTAACATAAACTGGCGAAATTTGGGTGCCAGCACCTCTGCCTACCCCTTCGGGGATATAGTTTATTTATATATCTTTTTCAGGGTATGATGTTTCCCCCATCCCTCTACAAATACATAGTGGAAGAGGAAAAGAAAGATATGATATTAGTACTGAACAAGATAGATTTGGTGCCAGCCTCCGTGGTGTGCGCATGGAAGCACTTCTTGACCGAGGCCTACCCGGGGCTCAAAGTTGTGTACTTCACGTCGTGTCCCGGATACAATCTGAGAGGGGCTACTAGTGATAAAGCTGGTAAGTTAGAGCTCTTGTAACCTTTTTATTTTATTATTATTATTTTTTTTATTATTATTATGTGCTGTCTTTATTCTCGAAGTGTTTAAGACACTTCGGTAAATTTAATGAAATCACGGGCCTAAACCAAGTGACTTTCATGTTCTGGTAGTACGGGTTGGTTGTTTAAATCTTCTTGGAGAAATTTGCGAACTATGCGGCATGTATTTAATATGGCAGCCTTTTGCATCGTCATATATGTACTTTCGGCTATGTCTATTGATTTGAGGGCTTGTATTATTATATTACAGTGCATCGCGCGCAGCCGTCCCGCTCTGACGCGTGCGATTTTAACGAGTGTAGGAAGATGTCCTCAAAATTGTTAAAATGTGCAACGTGCAATATTGTGATAAACGAGGTACTTGCTTTTGTTAGCAATAAAATAGACGTGATGGATGAGGCTAGTATCAGTCAAATATGTGTTAGTGCCTTTTCAGATGACGACCTAGTACAAGCAAAAAATTTATTGTTCGAGTCAGTGCCGAAACAGAAACGTAATATCTCCAGGAAGCGCAGTGGGAAGTCTCTTCGGATCATAGACGACATCATCTGTCTTTTGAAGGAATCGGACCCTGATAAGCTACCAATTTTTGTAGCAAAAGAGCTTCAAAAACTACCCCCAGTTCTATTCGATCATGTGGACGTGACGAAAATCTTGAAGGATTTAGTTAAATTGAAAGGAGATATAGATCTGATTAAAGATACCTATGCCACGACTCAACAGTTGCATCTCCTCTCCCAAGATTTGGAAAACCTGAAGAAAACTTCAATAATAAACAATTTTGAGGGTAAAATTAATGTGAACTCGAGACGGGGTGCATATATGCTGGAAAGCTTTTGTTGTGATAGTGGTCCTATGGGAATGTCACCAATGTCTCCTGAGCACTCTTACAATATACCGCGATCAAAAACAGGGACCCAACAGGAATCTCAAGACCTGACAAGGGAAGTTGAGAAATCTAACTTATTGGAAAGCGGTGCGTTACGAAAAATATCACCTGCAAAAGACATGAGTACCAAAAATGTCGAAAAAGTGGTCGCAATTAATAATGTACAAACGATGGTAAACAAACCGATAACGAATAATATCAATTCATGCGGCGAAACCGGTACGATGACGCATCCTTCCCCGCCGACACTGGCTGCATCTGTGCCGCGACACACAGCCACTACGGATGGAGGCACGAGCGAAATACAGAAACGTAAATCTTTTGCACAGGTCGTTAAAAACGGGGTATGGAAAACTGTACCTCCAAGTGCCAAGTGGATTAAAGAGCAGGATCACAGATTGCGAAATAGGTTCAAGGGCAATAGGGGGAAGGCAATGTTGGATCCGGAGGTTAAGTTTAAGGCTGTGAAATCGAAAACACCTCTTTATGTCTACAATGTGTCGATGGACGTGACCGTGAGTGACATCATGAACTACATAAATGATAAAGCGAAGATTGAAGTCACTGTTGACAAAGTTGACATGAAATCACGAAGACCCTATGGTGCCTTCAAGGTTTTTGTGCCAACGGATAAACTAGATTTATTTATGCGGGATAACTTTTGGCCTGAGGGTATAGCGTATAGAAAATTTATTTATTTTAAGAAGACAGAAGTAAATAAGGCACAGACTTCGAATAACAATAACACTAACTAGCATGATTAGCTCCATAAAATTAGTAACTTTTAATTGCAAGAATGTGAAGAGATCTGTGGATTGTGTGAGAAAACTATGTAAATCAGCTGACATAATAGCACTCCAAGAGACTTGGCTGTTGCCGCATGACATTCCATTCCTGAGCACTATTGATAACGACTTTGCTTTTACGGGTAAATCAGCGGTGGACATGACGACGGGGTTACTCCGAGGCAGACCCTACGGCGGGGTGGCTCTGCTCTGGAGGAAAGCGTTGTTACCTACAGTTTCGGTTGTAAGGTGTGATAGTGCGCGATTGTCTGCGATCAAGGTAACTTTAAGTGATCGTTCTCTGCTCATATTTTCAGTGTACATGCCAACGGACACTAATGATAACCTAATCGAGTTTACACAGTGCATAAGTGAAATTATTGCGATAATTGAGAGTCAAGATGTGGAATGTGTATACATGTTAGGTGACTTCAATGCGCATCCCGGTGAGTCATTCTTTACGGAACTAACTAACTTTTGTAGCGAACAGTTGTGGTCCTGTTTGGATTTGGAGCTATTACCGGCGGACACTTATACTTTTATCAGTGAGACTCACGGGAGTAGAAGCTGGCTAGACCACTGTGTAGTGTCAAATGCGGCCCGGTTATCTATTGTAAATATGTCTATTTTGTATGATACTTATTGGTCTGACCATTTTCCTCTCTACTTGGAGTGTAACTTCGAGTTAGTACCTCCCAAGATTTATTTATCGAGTGGTACTCATGATAATGTAAGATGGGGTGAGAGGGAGGTGAGTCAGATCAATAGGTACCACGAGTTATGTAATGATAGACTAAAAGTGATCGACTTTGATTCTAATTTTAATGAATGTTGTGATAGAATGTGTTCGGACTTAAATCATAAAAAAATAATAAATGACATGTATGATAATATAATTGATATACTTAAAAAGTCTGCACAGTGTACCTATATGCCTAATAAAAAGGCCAGACCTAAATATGTAACCGGTTGGAACAAATATGTGCGTGAAGCGCACGTGGAGGCCCGGCTTTGTTTTCAAACCTGGGTGTTGTATGGCAAACCTAGAACTGGCTTAACCTTCGACCGTATGTGTGCTTCCAGAAAAAACTTTAAATCTAAATTGAAATGGTGTCAAACCAACCAGCAACAGATTAAAATGGACATTATTGCTCAACATCATTCTAAGAAAAACTTTAGTGATTTTTGGAAGCAAGCAAACAGGTTGAATCCTAGAATGGGTTTGCCAGTGAGCGTGGGTGGTGTGCATCGGCCGAGTGAGATTGCGGAGGTCTTTAGGCGGCATTTCAATATTAAGTCACCACTGGGTCCCGTCTCTCAGGTGCTCGATACGGAGACTGTCATCTCAGACCGAAATGTAACTTTTTCAACAAAAGAAGTGAAAACTGTTATTGAGAATATGGTGAGAGGAAAATCTCCAGGGTTAGACGGCCTTAGTATTGAGCACTTGAAGTATGCCGGAATACATCTACCCAGGGTGCTCGCTATGTTCTTTAACCTATGCATGGGACACTCCTATTTACCTGATAAGCTCATGCAGACAGTGGTTGTACCTGTAATAAAAGATAAAACCGGCGATCCATCTGACCTGTCTAACTATAGACCGATTTCCTTGGCTTGTGTCATTGCCAAGGTGCTGGACAGTCTGCTTGGCTGGCAATTAGACAAGCACATAGAACTTAATGACTCGCAATTTGGCTTTCGTTCTGGGTTATCCACAGAAAGTGCTATTTATTGCCTCAAGGAGACTGTACAGTATTATACTGCTAGAAAGACTCCAGTATTTGCATGTTTCCTGGATCTTTCAAAGGCCTTCGACCTGGTATCTTATGGGCTACTCTGGGAAAAATTGAGAACGGAGACAACCTTGCCTTCTGAGGTTGTATCTTTGTTTACATACTGGTACAATAACCAAAATAATAAGGTAAGATGGGGGGAGAGCTGCTCTGAGCAGTATAAGTTAGAATGTGGAGTGAGACAGGGGGGCCTGACCTCACCTAAGTTGTTTTGTGTTTATTTAAATAAACTGATAGAGGAACTCAGCAGCGCCAAAATTGGTTGCCATGTTGACGGTGTTTGTATAAACAACATCAGCTATGCTGACGATATGGTGTTGCTGAGTCCGTCGATTGGTGCCTTGAGAAGGCTGCTGAATATGTGTGAAGGGTACGCCAGGACCCACGGCCTCAAATACAATGCACAAAAGAGTGAGTTTATGGTGTTCAGAGCGGGTCCTAAGACCTACACTGATCTGCCTAAAGTCTCACTATGTGGCTTGCCTTTAAAACGCGTCGATAGGTTTAAGTATCTGGGGCATTGGGTTTCGGTTGACCTCAAAGATAACTTGGACATTGAGAGGGAGCGCAGGTCCTTGACTGTCCGGTGTAACATGCTCGCCCGCAGGTTTGCGCTTTGTACGAAGGAAGTGAAGGTGACGCTGTTCAAAGCATACTGCCAATCCTTTTACACGTGCGGCCTGTGGGTGGGCTTCACGCATCGGGCATACGATGACCTGCGAGTCCAATATAATAACGCATTTAGGATGCTGATGGGTCTGCCGAGGCATTGCAGCGCCTCAGGGATGTTTGCGGAGAAGCGTGTCGACGACTTCGCAACTATAATAAGAAAGCGCAGTGCTTCCTTATTGAATCGCACCAGGAGCAGTGCCAACAGCATCCTGGCTGCGTTATCAAACCGGTGGAACTCCCCCCTATTTAAAAGGTGGATGGTGGTTCACACCGCTAAAAACACAAACATAAAAATATATATACCTTACTAACAATAGTATATAAGTGAAAAATGTACGTACTAACCATCTATGGGCTTGTCCCGAAATAAACTTTATTTAATTTAATTTAATTTAATTTAATTATTATTATTATTTAATTATTATTATTATTTAATACACTAGCAGCATAAGCTTATGTGCAGAAAATCCCCACGGATATCTCCACCACCGAAGTCGGTGGGAGAGGTTATGTCAGACTAAAACGCACGACCCTTGTGGGTCATTTTTGGTTGCCGAAGGTGATGTTAACAGGCATATTCTTCGCACCCCAGTCGACCTAGGTTCAACTCTCTCGATCTCGCCCTTTCCTCGTGTATGGGGACCACAGAGTGCCCAACTCGTCTCCGGAAGGGTTCAAGTACCCTGTGACACTCGGGAGAGAAATATCTTTCATTTGATAGAAATCTCTCATTCATCGAAATCTGTCTTGCCGTTAGGTCTGTAGAGGGGAGCAAAGAAAACTACATACATACATACATTCGCGTGTAAAACATTACCCTCCCTGGCGCAGTCGGGTAATTAGTGCATTCAACCAAGCAAAGAAACAAACTCTTTAGGTTTATAATATTAGTATTGATTGTATTAAATTCTTTCCCGCCTGAACCGCCATGCTATGGTTCCAGCAGAGTAGAACCACCCCATCTCTTCCCATGCGGTGTCGTACAAGGCGACTAAGGGATAGTCCTGTTTAACTTCAGACAGATATATACAGCCCAGACTCCGCCTCGGATTTCTTGAGTCAATAATAATGCCCGGAAAACGGCAATAGGCTGACCTGCTATTACGTGAGACAATATAATGATTGGTGAAATGTGGGTGTTATATTACCTCTGCCTAACTCTCCGGGGATAAAAGCATGATTATATATTATATATTTATTATATACATCGGGATATATTCGGCTATATTATGTATGTTAAATAATAATTTGTACACCACTCAATGGTAAAACATGTTGTGTCCAATCGAAGTTTAAGACCTATATAATAAGCACTTGACTATGTATATTATATGTACACATGTTTTTTTGCAAATAAATATTATCTTATCTTATCTTATCTTATGTATATATTTAGCCGCATATGATTTTTCGCCCCACGTAATTAGGGGACGAGCATATTGCTGTCAATTCTGTATTGTATCATATTCTGTATCGTATTATGTTCTATTCTGTATTGTATCATATTCTGTATTGTATCATATTATGTTCTATTTATTCTTCTCTCCAAGGCCTGCAAGTCCGCCGTCGCAAGGGCAAGCAACGCATGTGCGCAGAGGGAGCCACTAAGATCTTGGAGGCGTGCAAGGAGATAGTGAAGGGAGATGTAGACCTGTCCTCGTGGGAGAAGAAGATTAGAGAGGAGACGGATGTGGAGTTTGATTATGATGAGAACGCTGAAGTCGGTGAGTTGAAAACGTACTCCGTAAGGTTCCTGGCAGAGAAGAATTTTGTATCTTAAGCAATTTGAATAGTTAGCATACTAAATGATTTAAAATTTAATTCAATAGTTTGAGCGGAGTCATCAAACATCAATGTTTAAAAATGATCGTTGGTGCTGATAGTTCATACGAGTATAGAGGATATATATAACCGGGATTTCAACTCGGGACCTTTCGATCGTAAGGTCGACTCCTTGACAGCTAAGCTACCGACGCTACCCCATCTCATCCCATGCGGTTTCGTACGAGGCGACTAAGGGATAGGGCTGTTTAACATCAGACAGATATTATATGAAATCGAATACAATGATTGGTGAAATGTGGGTGTCAATTCATAACGTAACATTACATAACATAAACTTACGCCTATATCCCCGAAGCGGTAAGCAGAGGTGCTAGCACCCACATTTCACCAGTCAATGTTTAGGTCCCAATGTAATAGGTGGTGAGCCTATTGCTATTAACCGGGCACTTATAAACCTGCGATAAATACACACGTCGAACTTCTAAAAGCATCGAAAAGTCATTGGTGTGTGCAATGGTAAAACCTGGGATCGAACCCGAGACCTCGTCTCAGCAGTCCATTACCCATACCACTAGGCTACCCCGGTTTTTTTGGCTGTTAATTCACCTCTGCCTAACCCTCCATGTATGTAAAATTTGATCACTATTATGAATCTGTTCCCAGGCGAGACAATTCTCGAGAAGGCGGACACGTCCTACTATACCCATGAGCGATACAAGTCCGGTATCCTCACAGTGGGGTGCGTGGGTCAGCCCAATGTTGGCAAGTCGTCCCTTCTGAACGCGCTCATGGGACGTTCCGTGGTTTCGGTATCAAAAACACCCGGACACACGAAGCACTTCCAGACTATATTCTTGACTTCTCAGGTAAGGATATATGTTTTGATAGATTCTTTGGCGTGGTGGTAGTGATGTCTATTGCTACACAGGAGGCGCAGGTTCGATTCCCGCTCGAACGAAACTATCTTGTAGCGACTTTTTATAAAAACAAATATATTCAAAATATATTATGGTTTATGTAGCTTAAGTTACCGAACCCTCGCTGCGCGAATCCGACTCAAACTTGACCGCTTTTTTTTATTGTCATTGCTTTACCGTTTCCCCTCAGGTACGTCTGTGCGACTGCCCGGGTCTGGTGTTCCCGTCTACCGTTCCCCGGCCGATACAGATCCTCATGGGGTCTTACCCCATAGCGCAGCTCAGAGAACCATATACTGCTATAAGGTATGTCATAATACATCTTCAACATCTCGGGTCTAGAAAATTCAAACTAGCGCCGCGGTAGCCTAGTGGTATGAGTAATGGACAGCTGAGACGAGGTCTCGGGTTCGATCCCAGGTTTTACCATGGCACACACCAATGACTTTTCGGTGCTTTTCGAAGTTATGTGTGTATTTATCGCAGGTTTATAAGTGGCCGGTTAATGGCAATAGGCTCGCCACCTATTACATTGGGACTTAAACATAAACTGGCGAAATGTGGGTGCCAGGACCTCTGCCTACCCCTTCGGGGATATAGGCGTGAGTTTATGTTATGTATGTATTCAAGAATAACATTGAATTGTGATTGGAGCCTCCCTTTAAGCAAGAAATGCTTGTACTAGGTCACTCCAGTTCACTCTCTTAGTTTTATTTTTTTGTATACAACTTAGGTGGCAGATAAACATACGCAAGCTACACGGCCCACCTGATGGAAAGTGGTTACCGTGGCATATGGTCGTGTGCAAAACTAAGGGAGTCACACTTGCGCTCCCGACCCTGTAAGAGTTTCTGTGTCGTCAGTGTAAAAGACAAAGCAGGACAAGCTTTTGGTCTTCCCACTGACAGCACAAAAACTCCAGTGAGCTCTGGCTACCCTACTCACCGCCGGGAACACAACACTAGGTTATTATGGCCGCGGTATTCTGTAGGGTGGAGGTACTTCCCCAGTCGGACTGCTCAATTGGACGGAAATACCGTCGTGTCCTACCTCCTCGACGTTTTGTAAATTCCGTTTTAATCATCGGCACATACTTATATGCAAACAAACTGGCGAAATGTGGGTGCTAGCACCTCTGCCGTGAGTTTATGTTATGTTACATACTTATATATACAATGTTACAGGTATATAGCAGAGAGGTTGGACCTATCGAAGCTACTCCGCATGGAGCATCCTGAGGGTGACGACACTTGGTCTCCGAGAGACATATGCGATGGCTGGGCGAAGAAAAGGAACTACATCACAGCTAAAGCTGCAAGGTAATTCTAATTTATTAAAACTCTAGACTATTATTAACTATTATTCGTTTGACGGAGAAAGAGCCAGAGCTCACTGGAGAATTTGTGCTGTCAGTGGGAAGACTAAAGGCTTGTCCTGCTTTGTCTTTTACTGACGGCACATAAACTCTGTACTTACAGGGTTGGCAGCGCGACTGTGACTCTCTGGTGTTACAGACGTCCATAGGCCACGGTAACTACTTTCCATCAGGTGGGCCGTGTGCTTGGCTGCCAACTAAGTGGTATAAAAAAAAAAAAAAGAATACAAGTATCACCACCCCATCTCATCCGAAGGGTGTCGTAAGATGCGATCTTTTTTTTTTTAATCCAAAATTTCCATGGTACCCCCACCACCGGTACAGGTGGGGGAGGTTATGTCGGACTTGAATCGATTAAAACGCTGGTTGCCGGAGGTGAGATTATCTGACACATGCCCCTCGTACCCCGGCCATCCCAGAACCGTCTCTTATGAGAAGGCCCTCTTCGGGTGTGGAGACCACGGAGTTCCCATCTCATCCCCGGGCATGGGGAGTCTCCGCCGCTGCCAGCTTCTGCCAGGGTGACATGCGGCTCCACCCGTCACCATATGCAGACGATATCACTGCGAGAGAAGGAAAACTCGAAATAAAACCCTGTACCAACCCGTCTGGCCAACGTGGAAACAGTAGGCCAGAACCTCCCGACATTGGGAGAGGCATATGCCCAGCAGTGCAATGGGCTAGTTGAATTTGAATACACCAGCGTCCGTCCGCGGCGTACCCGTTTTCTTTACCACTTCGGTGGCAGACAAGCGCATGGCCCACCTGATGAAAAGTGGTTACCGTGACCTATGAAGGTGTGTAAAAACAGAGGAGTCACACTTGCGCTACCGACCTTGTAAGCACAGAGTTTCTGTGCCGTATGTGAAGCACAAAGCAGGACAAGCCTTAAGTCTTCCCACTGACGGCATACTTTGTGCTGCCCTCTCAGTTTGTTTAAGTGACAGGTGGCTCTAACTGTGACCCCAAGGCTTGTGGAGGACGGAGGTCGTTTAATGACCTCAGACACCTGAGTCGCCTTCGCGCATTACGGAGAACGAGAGGGACTTAAGTCTCCTCCGGTTTCGCTTAGCCGACTCTCTCTGCAGGATTACTCGTAGGGGGCAGTATTTTTGCGAGCCTGATACTGTTGCATTTCAAAGAACTTTATCTGGGTTACGGGAAGGACACATCCAATTGAGCAGTCTAACTGGGGAAGTACCTCCGCCCTACAGAACACCGCGGCTATAATAACCTCGTGTTGTATTCCCGGCGGTGAGTAGGGTAGCCAGAGCTCACTGGAGAGTTTTTGTGCTGTCAGTGGGAAGACCAAAAGCTTGTCCTGCTTTGTCTTCTACACTGACGGGACAAAAACTCTCTGTGCTTACAACCAGGTGTTATACACGTCCATAGGCTACGGTAACCACTTCCCATCAGGTGGGCCGTGCGCTTGTCTGCCACCTAAGTGATTTAAAGCGATGAGTATTTCATGCAGGTAGCAGCTAGTGAAAGATATATATTGTTTTCAGGTTAGACACGTACAGGGCGGGGAACAGTCTGCTGCGAATGGCACTGGACGGCAAGATATGTCTTTGGCTGCGGCCGCCTGGGTACTCCAGCCAGAAAGGTAATAATACATACTATGTATACTGTTGATTGATGGCATTTGGTGGAATTTGTTGTTACACATATTGAGAACTTCCTTGCACTTTTCCACATTATTTTTCATAGTTATTAGACCTGACCGGTTTCACTTTACGGCATCCTCAAAGGTTTGAGGATGCCGTAAGGCGAAACCGGCATCCTCCAAGGTTTGAAGATGCCGTAAGGCGAAACCGGCATCCTCAAAGGTTTCCCCTTACGGCATTCTCCAACTTTTGAGGATGCCGGTTTCGCCTTACGGCATACTCAAACCTTTGAGGATGCCGGTTTCGCCTTACGGCATCTTCAAACCTTGGATGATACCAGTTTCGCCTTACGGCATCCTCAAACCTTGGAGGATGCTGGTTTCCCCTTACGGCATTCTCCAACTATTGAGGATGCCGGTTTCGCCTTACGGCATACTCAAACCTTTGAGGATGCCGGTTTGGCCTTACGGCATCCTCAAAGGTTTGATGATGGCGGTTTCGCCTTACGGCATCTTCAAACCTTGAATGATGCCAGTTTCGCTTTACGGCATCCTCAAACCTTGGAGGATGCCGGTTTCGCCTTACGGCATCCTCAAACCTTTGAGGATGCCGTAAAGTGAAACCGGTCAGGTCTAATAACTATGAAAAATAATGTGGAAAAGTGCAAGGAAGTTCTCAATATGTGTAATAGTTCATCTTTATTTCCTGGAATACAATCGGTTAGGTGTTCAGACAGCGTCAGTGGCGTGGGGGCGGTGAACGCGACTGTTGCTTAGTAGACGCGGGTTCGATTCCCTCTCAGTGCAAATATTTGAATTCATTAATATTGGTATTTGCATTGGTCTGGTCGGCCTGCTCCCCTGATGACATCCGCGACAACATGATGGGAGGTGTGGTAAGATCGGAGGCTGGGCCTGTATTACTCGGACCTTGTAGGTACACCCCAAAACTTCGGACGGCTGCGGAGCTTTGCGCGCGATTGGCACGAGAGACGCAAAGCTCGTGAGGTCTCTAACGACGACGAAGCCTGTTCGTGTGGCGTGCTGCCCCAGAAAGGGGAGAGAGCGAAAGGGGCACATAAAATAATTTGTAGGGAGTCAAGAAATGCGCGCCTGAAAGAGAGCAGACGCCAGTAGGGTGTGCAACTCCCAAGATTCGGCCCGTTATAACCAAGATGGTTGGTAGGGCTATGGGAAGGAGGTGGGAATAGGCGGTCTGGTCGGAGAACATGTTAAATCCGTCCCGGTTGCCATACAAACATCTATGGCAGGCGTTACGGGTAATTGGAGCCCTAAAGAGACCAGGAACTGGTCTAACTGCAAAGCTTCCTAGGTCATATGGCAGTCACTTAATGAAAAATATCGAAGTTCAGCCAAATCTGCAGTTAGACTGGATAAAACAGACCCCAGACTGGCGCGCCTCCCCGTTTTCGGGGACGAGTTGGGGACTCTGTGGTTACCACACCCGAGGAGAGGGCCAGATGGAGAGGCCCTGGGTCGGCGGGGGTGCGCAGGATATGCCTGTTAATCTCACCTTAGGCAACTAAAACGACCCACAGGTACTGTGAGTTTTAGTCGGTTCGAGTCCCATATAACCTCTCCCACCAGCTCCGGTGGTGTGGTATCCGTGGGGATTTTCCGCATGTAAAAAAAATAAAAAGACCACAGACTCCGAAGCTACAGATGAGACTTAGATTAACACTAGAATGTAGACAATGAAGAGATCTAATTCTAATTCGTCAGACACCAATTTATATAATGTTATATTGGTATCGTGATTTCCGGTAGAGTAGAATTAGGACCCCATCTCTTTCTATGCGGTGTCGTACAAGGCGACTAAGGGATAGGGCTGTTTAACATCAGATAGATATATACAGCCCAGACTCATCCTCAGATGCATGGCTCGAGTCAACAATAGTGCCCGGAATACGGCAATAAGCTTACCCCCTAATACGTGGGACCGAATACAATTATTGGTGAAATGTGGGTGTTTTTTTTTATTTATTTATTCAGAACAACATTGTGTTGAATTTGGCAGAGAATGAAAACATAATAAAATTAAATTAAATCACCTCTGGTTAACCCTCCCGGGATAAAAGCGTGATTATATGTATGTATTCTGGAGGTCAGATGCCAGTCGCCGTCCCCAATTGACTCGGCAAGGAACTAACTCATATTGAATTTTTTTTTGCAGAAAAGTTTGAAGCATCTGACGAAATGAAGTACGTCAAGTGGGTGCAAGCCCTTACTGGCGATACCACCATTGAGGAAGTGACGTTATCAGACGAGGGTCAGTGTACTGATGATGATTCTGACGCTGAAGAGAGCAGTGACGACGAAGAGGAACAGACTGTCATGGCCAACAAGTTTGCCGCACTAGCTAGTCAAGACTGAGATTATTTAGTCCACTGAGGTGCAGATATTCGATCTCCTTCTGGGGGTAAGCGGGGTAAATTAGGTCTTTGGGGTAAGTCTGAAGTAGATAAATTTTGTATGAGAGGGTTAATAAAACAAATGATATGCGGGGGTAACAAGTCAATTGAGGTGCAGGGGTAATAAATCAAATGACATGATGGGGTAATAAGCCAAATTTCATGTAGGAGGGGTAATAAACATAATGACATGCAGGGGGAGAGATTAAAGAGAATGGGGGGGGAATATTGAATATTCGTACAGAAGAGGGTAATATAGAAAACTTCATGCGAGAAGCCATACAGAAAGGAGAGTAAATAGAAGGGAGGGGTAAACATACAGGATTATGCCCAGGAAGGGGGTGGAGTCCCATTTCCCTCTGATCTGCGTGGGAAGTAAAAGTTGAACAATTTAAATTAAAAAGAGCTCATCCTCTCTTTCAAGCACACTATTTTGATTAGAATATATTTAGAAATATATAAAATGGCTGCTAAATATTTATTAACCAGTGAATATTTATAATGTCACTGTATGACATATTTATTTATAATGTCACTGTGTGACAGATTTATTTATAATGTCACTGCAATTATTAATAAAACCAGTGGATAAAATTTTTAAAATGTTATAATTGAATAAAATTTTAAAGCACTTAGTGTGCTAACTATTGAAAACGATTAAGATAGGAAAAAGCGAATCAACTCAGACGGGACTCGATTCACCCAAGACGAATGTACAGTCAACGACATAAGTTGATTAACGTTAAAATATTTATAAACGTTTTTAAACTAGTATCAATAATAAAATGTACAAGTAGTTTCAAGATTTGCAGAGGTTAAAGTTAAAATATTTAATATTTTGTTCATTATTTTGTGTGATATTTAGGAGCAAAATTGATCAATAAATTAAAATTGTTAAGCTACTTTTATCGTTGACTGTACAGGATAATTTGGATATTTTCAGGCGTAGCTCGGTGGCTCAGTTATCAGAGTATTCCCCCCTGTAAGGGAAAGTTCGCGGGTTCAAGTCCTGACTGAGCTGATTCGTTATTTTCTATCTTAATTAAAATGTTATAATGTATCACAATGTTACTTTTATAATGTCACTGTTACGTAATTCACCGATTTTACAATTAAAACATTTTATGGGATGCATGGAATGAAATTTTGAAGCATTTCTATAGATTGGAGAAAGTCAACTCAGGAATGGATTCAACTCGCTACCTGGTCTTTGTTATGGAACTTCTAATAGGTATTCAGTGCGTATTTATTGTATCTCTGGTATAACCAGAATATTTTTATAACGTCACTGGTTTCAGCAAAACAGTTTAATGAAGTCACTGGTTTCAGCAAAATATTTATATAAACTCACTGGTTTGACCAGATTTTTTTTTATAAAGTCACTGCACATGTTTATAAAGTCACTGTATTAACCAGTGAATATTTATATAGGTTAACAATATGGACGCTATCTTTTATACGCTTTTTTTATTTAAATAAGTTAATTTTAATTTTATATTATTAATGTTAGTATCTATAGGACGCGATAAGTCATTGAATATCGCGATCCAATATTGTGATCCGGTATCACAGACGTATTTGCACATCAATAATATCAATATAATGACTAAAAGTTCTTAGTTCCGGACTCGTAGATGTCAATTATCGCGACCTTTGGTTTTGTTGAGGGCCGTTCAAGAATTACGTAAGCAGATTTATTACAATCATTTAAACTCTCCCTCTCACCTCCCCCTTGTCAGCAGTACAGTTCCGGGTCCTTTACGCGGGGCGTGAAAAAGCATATGATGAGGCCGCCAAGCTGAGTGTCACCTTTGTAACATTACTTAGTGTCAATAATGGTAACCCTCTTTCCCGAGACTTTGCCTTTAGCTTACCATCAGGCTAGGTGAAGTCAAATTGGCGTGTCCTAGATAAAAAATAGTAAGCAAAGCTATAACCCCCCATATAATCTAATCTGGTTCTGCTGAACCAATTGCGATCAAGGAACCGCAGGATTTTAAATTTGACCAAGATTTTTCATTCATACATTAATATGCATTCATAAAAAGAAATTGTTCAATTAATGTAGACACTCGACGCATGCCTCCCGGCAGAGTAGAATTTGGACCACCCCATCTCTTCCCATGCGGTGTCGTACAAGGCGACTAAGGGATAGGGCTGTTTAACATCAGACAGATATTTACAGCCCAGACTCAGCCTCAGATGTATGGCTCGAGTCAACAATAGTGCCCGGAATACGGCAATAGGCTCCACCCCCTATTACGTGGGACCGAACACAATGATTGGTGAAATGTGGGTGTTAATTTACCTCTGCCTAACCCTCCAGGGATATGATCTTGACGAAAAAGGCTCAAAATGATCTTAAATCCAAGGTATTAAGAGTACAGATTTTTTTTTTTTTTTTTTTTTTTTTTTTTATATAGGACACGTCAATTGGACTTCGCCTTGCCTGATGGTAAGCTGAAGGCAAAATCCCAGAAAAGAGGGTCACCATTACATACACATACCGTGTGACAATGGTGACACTCAGCTTGACGGCCTTATCATATGCTTTTTCACGCCCCGCTTAAAGGACCCGGGACTGTAGGAAGAAGGAAACACGTGAGCTGGTAATGAATTCCAGGCCTTAATGGTGCGACAGAGGAAAGAGTCTCCGAACCGCTTGGTTCTTGATCGGATGTTTTGCACCGTGTGCGGATGACATCTAAGACCTGCACGCGTTGTCCTGTGTAGGAAAGGGGAGGGTGGGACTAATTGGAAGAGCTCATCAGAACACTCCCCATGGTACAGACGGTAAAATACAGCCATGGACGCAACATCTCTACGCAGCTGTAAAGGTTCTAGGGTGTTCGTGATCTCGGGATTCCCAATGATGCGGACCGCACGTCGCTGCAACCTGTCGAGAGCATCTAGTAAGTACTTTGCTGAACCCTCCCAGAGATGCGAGCAGTACTCCACACAGGAGCGAATTTGTGTCTTGTATAGAAGACACCGCTGCTCCGGCGTGAAAAATCGTCTCACTCTGTTCAGGACTCCGAGTTTTCGTGAGGCTGTTTTGATGATGCTTTCGATGTAGTTTTTGTTATTCAGGTTGCAGCGAACATCCATACCTAGGATATTGAGATTGTCCTGCAGCGGCAGTGGCGTGCTCTGAAGAGTGGGGAGGGGAAGGAAAGAAGATACTTTTGCTGTAAACGCACATGCCTGCGTCTTCTTGGCATTGAACTCAACCAGGTTCTCAGAGCCCCATTGAGAAATGTGATTCAGGACCCCGTCAAGCTCAGTGACAAGAAGCTGCCTTTTCTCTGCGATATCTGACTGCTTGGCCGCTGGATGTCCATGATAACTCCCATGTAAAGTGCTATCGTCTGCATAACAATGAACATTGCCGGTAGACAGCATGTCGTTGATATGCAGAAGAAAGAGAGTGGGTGATAAGACGGACCCCTGGGGCACGCCAGCATTAACCTGCAGAAACTCCGAAGCTCGTCCGTCACAAAGGACGCGAATACGGCGCCCCTGCAGGAAGCTAGCAACCCAGTTGCACAGCCCAGAAGGCAGACCAAAGGCAGGTAGCTTAGAAAGAAGCGATTTGTGCCAGACTCTATCGAAAGCTTTGGCGATGTCAAGACTAATTGCCAGTGACTCGCCGTGCTTGTCCATAGCCTCACCCCAAAGATGGGTAACGTATGCTAGAAGATCACCCGTTGACCGTTTCGGTCTGAAGCCATATTGCCGGTCATTAATTAAGGAGTGATCCTCTAGGTGCCGCATGAGCTGTTTGTTAATTATGTGCTCGAACACTTTGCACAGCACTGAGGTGACGGCTATGGGTCGATAGTTGGCTGGCTCCGAGCGATCCCCCTTCTTGGGAATCGGCTGAACATTCGCCTCTTTCCAAGGCAAAGGCACTGTACCCGAACTGTAGGATAGCCGGTACAGGCGCGTAAGCATTGGAGACAACTCCGCTGCACATTTTTTCAAAACTACCGCTGGAATTCCATCCGGACCACTGGCTTTCCGGACATCGAGTGATTGCAGCACTGCACGGACATCGCGTTGCCTGATATGGATATCAGGCATCGCGTGGTCACTGTCGGGTAGTGTTGGTGGCTGGGTACCACAATCATCGATTCGGGAGTTGGCCGCAAAGAAATTAGCCAGCAGATTTGCCTTCTCTTGCGGCTCATGGGCCAGGGATCCATCAGGGTTACGCAGCGGAGGCAGCGAAGGCTGACAGAAGTTGGCTTGCACGGCTTTAGCCAGTCGCCAGTAGCCACGGCTTCCCGTGGGATGCATCACTAGCTCTTGACCAAGCCGCGCTTGACAGATGCGTAGAGATATTGTTTCCTTGGCTGTGTTTTACCGTCTCTACCATGGTGAGTGTTCTGATGAACTCTTCCAACTAATCCCACCATCTCCTTTCCTACATAGGACAACACGTGCAGGCCTTAGATGTCACCCTCATACTGTGCAGAATATACGAGCAAGAACCAAGCGGTTCGGAGACTCTTTTCTTTGCCGCACCATTAAGGCCTGGAATTCATTACCAGCACACGTGTTTCCTTCTTCCTACAGTCCCGGGGCCTTTAAGCGGGACGTGAAAAAGCATCTGATGAGGCCGCCAAGCTGAGTGCCACCATTGTAACACTTAGTGTCTGTAGTGGTGACCCTTTTTCCTGAGACTTTGCCTTTAGCTTACCATCAGGCGAGGTGAGGTCAAGTTGGCGTGTCCTATATAAAAAAAAAATATTCTTTTATACAAACATTACATTCATAAGGTTTCTTCCGTGTGTGAGCGAACATGTCTTATAATTGAAACATTTCTTACATACTTCACACTCATACGGTTTCTAATCCATGTGTATCTGTCCTATATAAAAAAAAATCAAACTGTTTTATTGATTTAAATTGTATTATCGTCCGAACTGAAGGTGTGTACCAAATATCAGAATGATCAATAAACAGGAAGTGGGGGAGACGAAGGTTTTAAGATCATTTTGAACACATTCTTGGTCAAGATTGATTGGATACTGACTTACGTGATAGTGAGACCATTTCAAAGCCATTCAGAACAGTATTAATATTAGAGTTCGCGCTAACAAACAAGTCCTGCGGCGAAACTCGGAACTAAAAATGACATCGCCGCCATATTTGACCATACTGTGTGTTGATTGGTTCAGGCTATGACAGTACGGTTTAGAGTTGCCAGCACATTTTTTTTATTATACTAGTGGGAATTATAGTTCTTGGCATAGATATTGATTGCAATCTCGTCACAACATGTATACTAAAATATGCATAGCAAGCGTTTTTTTGGAGGATCGTAGGTAGATTGTGGTATTTTCGCCCAATTGAGCAGTCCGACTGGGACAGTACCTCCGCCCTACATAATACCACGGTTATAATAACATCATGTTGTATTCCCAGCGGTGAGTAGGGTAGCCAGAGCTCACTGGAGAATTTGTGCTGTCAGTGCGATGACTAAAGGCTTGTCCTGCTTTGTCCTCTACACTGACGGCACAGAAACTCTGTGCTTACAGGGTCGGCAGCGCAAGTGTGGCTTCTCTGGTGTTACACACGTCCATAGGCCACGATAACCAATTTCCATCAGGTGGGCCGTGCACTTGTCTCCCACTTAAGTGGTATAAAAAAAATTAAAAAAAAAAACAATTGCTACGACGGCGGAGGAGCTCAAACCCACTAATCACATTAAAAAGTGTGCTGGGAGGTTTCAACAACAAGATCCAAGACTGTCTCTTGATACACTTTGACTGAAGTTTTAGCTCCTTTAACTTCTTAAGTTCAGCAGTTCAACTAAGAACTATTAACATTCGTATCTGAACAATGAAAGATTTGGTAAAACAAGACGATACTGGCAACATTAAGTCTTGCGACTGCCACACAACGGCTAAGGGACTTATTTTTTGGCGCGTACTCTAATTTGTTTGAGCCAATGTCGCTGTCACTGCATTTATTTCAATATTTATGTAAAATAATCTTATTTTTTGTCTAACTTATTTATATTAAATGATTTTTTATGTATAAATTGTTTTTTATTCAATTAAACCTTAAATCGCGTAGTTCCCGGCAGAGTAGAATTTGGACCACCCCATCTCTTACCATGCGGTGTCGTACAAGGCGACTAAGGGATGGGGCTGTTTAACATCAGACACATACAGCCCATACTCAGCTTCAGATGCATGGCTCGAGTCAACAATAGTGCCCGGAAGACGGCAATAGCCTCACCACTTGTTACATGGGACAGACTTTAATGATTGCTGAAAAGTGGGTGTTAATTCACCTTTGTTTAACTCTCCGGGGAAGAAGGAAACCTATTATTCTTACCACCAAGACCTGGAACTCATTACCAGCTCACGTGTTTCCTTCTTCCTACAGTTCCGGGTCCTTTAAGCGGGGCGTTAAGAAGCATCTGATGAGGCCTCAAGCTGAGTGTCACCATTGTAACAAATATGTGTATACTACAGTGAGTGAGCGATAATCGAACACGTCATCTCTAACTACATACATAAAATCACGCCTGTTTCCCATAGGGGTAGGCAGAGATCACTGATCTCAATTTGCTACGATCCTGACATACTACTCTCGCTTCATTCACTCTCATTACATTGTTCATGCATGCTCGTCGGTTTAGGGTACTCCTGACCGGCCCCTTTTCTAAAACTTCCCCGATTTGGTCCAGGTATGTGCGCCTAGGTCTTCCCCTTCCGACGGTACCATCCACACTCGCCTCATACACCTGTTTCGTTAAGTCTTCTTTCATTCATTCTCTCAACATGACCGAACCATCTCAACATTCCTCTCTCATTTGCTCCAAATTAATCGCGAAAGAATCCAAAAAAATAGTTGTTTATTTCAATTTTACTTAATTTTTTTCTCCAGTTATCAGACTACTGGTACAAGTCTAGTCGCTTCTCTATACCCTGTCTCCGCCGCACCATGGACTGTCCCATAGTGCAATGTATTCGTAGCTTCCCCTGCGAACAAAACGCGTGGGGCTCCGCTGCTGTCCACGAGGGGCTCCGCTAGGTTGGCGCGATCGTTGGGGTGCTGCGGTGTCTGTACGTTGTCGAATGTATAGGTTCCGCGAGTATAGGGATTTGAGTACCATGTCGTTCTGGAATAAAAAATAAGTTTAAATCTAAAACCGAACTACTGAAAAAGTATTAACAAGAAAATATCAAGGATAGCCGTGGTCATATGCCACTTACTGTAACAAAACAACACATTCTACAGAATACCGCGGTTATAATAACTTCGTGTTGTGTTCCCGGCGGTGAGTAGGGTAGCCAGAGCTCAATGGAGAATTTGTGCTGTCAGTGGGATGACCAAAGGCTTGTCCTGCTTTGTCCTCTACACTGACGGCATAAAATCTCTGTTCTTACAGGGTCGGCAGCACGGATGTGACTCCACTGGTGTTACACACGTTCATAGGTCATGGTAGCCACTTTCCATCAGGTGGGCCGTGTGCTTGCCTGCCACCTAAATTGTATAAAAAAAAAATATATATTATTTTGGGGCATGCAATAGGTATAATTTATAGGTACATAATTTGAAATCCTTATCCGGTCAGTTGACCGTTTTGACGTTTAGTAAAAAGTAGCTATTTTAACTGGTCCGTAAAATACCCAATTGTATAAACCCCACTGAGATGACGACCTCCGTGGCGTAGCGGTAGAGCATTCGACTGCTATGCAGGGGGCGCGGGTTCGATTCCCGCTCAATGCAAATATTTGTATGCATGAATATGTATATTTGCATTGGTCTGGGTGTTTCTATGTATAATATGTATGTATTTACAAAAAAAAGTATTTAAGTATGTTTATCCGTAATCTAGATTCCATAACACAAGCTAGTTAAACTATGCTTACCGTGGGTCTAGAGTCTAGATAGCGTTGTGTAGACTGTTGTAGAATATTATATTATTATTATTTGCAAAAAAAAGTATCTAAGTATGTTTATCCGCATTCTAGATCCTATAACACAAGCTAGTTAAGCTATGCTAACCATGGGTCTAGATAGCGTTGTGTAGAATGTCGTGGAATATTTATTTATTTATAGAACTCACCTCAGCATGTCTATGGGGTCCGGTATGGTGGTGACTTTGCCCATGAACCTCCTGAGCAGTTCCATAGCCTTCCTCTTCACATCCTCTTCAGGCAATGTCTCCATCTGGAATCGAAAAGGAACAATGATGACAGACATACAGCCTCCGTAACGTGGTGGTAGTAAATCTAACTGCTACGCAGGGGGTGTGGGTTCGATCCCCGCTCAGTGCAAATATTTGTATGCATGAATATGGGTATGTGCATTTATCTGGTCGTACATCGGCGAGCATGTTAAGCCATCACCACCGGTTTCTATACGAATATCTATAGCTTTTTTTTACTTGCGCAATATCAAATCACGGTTTTTTTTTATACCACTTAGTTCGCAGACAAGCACACGGCCCACCTGAGGGAAAGTGGTTACCGTGACGTATGGACGTCTGTAATACCAGAGGAGTCACAGTCGCGCTGCCAACCCTGTAAGTACAGAGTTTCTGTGCCATCAGTAGAAGATAAAGCAGGACAAGCCTTTAGTCTTCCCACTGACAGCACAAATTCTCCAGTGAGCTCTGGCAAAAACCCAACATCGGAGCCGGTGGGGGAGGTTATGTCGGACTTGAACCGACTAAAACGCACGCCGACTGTGTGGGCCGCGAGTTGCCGGAGGTAAGATTATCTGAGACAAATCCCTCGCCCTCTTTTTTTTTATCGTGCGGATATCCACTCGGATACCCCACGCCGTGGCCAGCGGGGTGGTTATGTCGGGCTCGAACCGACTAAAACCGCACGGCCGTCTTGGGCCATCTGTTGCCGAGAGTGAGGTAGCCTCTGGCATATCCCTCGTGCACCCTGACTGACCCAGAGCTATAGAAGGCCCCATCTTTCCCCAGAAAAAGGCGGAGAGGCACAAATGTACTGTACCATGGGGAGTGTTCTGATGAGCTCTTCCAATTAGTCCCACCCTCCCCTTTCCTACACAGGACAACACGTGCAGGTCTTAGATGTCATCCGCGCACGGTGCAAAACATCCGATCAAGAACCAAGCGGTTCGGAGACTCTTTCCTCTGTCGCACCATTAAGGCCTGGAATTCATTACCAGCTCACGTGTTTCCTTCTTCCTACAGTCCCGGGTCCTTTAAGCGGGGCGTGAAAAATCATATGATGAGGCCGTCAAGCTGAGTGTCACCATTGTCACATGGTATAGAAATGGTGACCCTCTTTTCTGAGACTTTGCCTGTAGCTTACCATCAGGCAAGGCGAAGTCCAATTGACGTGTCCTATATGTATAACAAAAAAAAAATCGCACCACCGTCTCGACCTGCTTCTGCTAGAGTGACAGGCGGACAGAGGTCGGTCAACGACTTCCGACGTCCGAGTCAACTTCGCGTGTTGTGGGCAATGCGGAGTGGGAGGGACCTAAGTCTCGTACGGCCCCGCTCCCCCTCCTCCTTCTCGAGCATCAGTTCCTCGTAGAAGGCAGCGGCGGGACCAAACACACTCGCGCTCTGCAGCATCACTGTGAGACTAGTTTGGTATTAGTCTTCAGTAACTTACCAGTCTAGCAGTGTTGCCATAAGTCCAAATAGTAAGTGCATTTCTATTTCCGAGGGGGTTCGTAGCACCTCCTAAATTAATCAGGTCTTTATCTAACGCCTGCACATCGTCATTCGTCCAGAAGAACAATATATCATCACTCGTGGAGTTCCCCCACCATGGGTTAGGGAACAATAGAATTATCTTGCCAATTAAACCCATAGATATGTTGTCTATGGCTGATGTTTTTGATGCTGGTAACTCCGGTGTGAATAGTGTTTTGTGGCTGAAAATAAAATTATATGATTTTTTTCTCTTTCTCGTATTCCCTAGAAGAAGGCCTTCATTTTTTTTATTATAACTTAGTGGTAGATAAGAATACGTACCACTTGATGGAAAGTGGTTATCGTGGCCTGATGAGGTCAGATGGCAGTCAATGATGTAAAAGCGAAAAGAAAGCTGAGGCGTAGCATTAAAATGTTGGACTGCTAAATTAGATGTCGTGGGTTCGATACCCCCTCAGTACAAATATTACATGAATAGGTATGTATATTTTGCATTAATCATTGAGCTATTGAGCCCAGCGGTGAGTAGGGTAGCCAGAGCTCACTGGAGAATTTGTGCTGTCAGTGGAAGATTATAGGCTTGTCCTGCTTTGTCTTCTACTGACGGCCTGACGGCACAGAAACTCTGTACTTACAGGGTTGGCAGCGCGACTGTGACTCCTCTGGTGTTACAAACGTCCATAGGCCACGGTAACCACTTTCCATCAGGTGGGCCGTGTGCTTGTCTGCCAACTAAGTGGTATAAAAAAAAAGCTAACTGGAGAGTTTTTGTGGTGTCAGTGGGAAGACCAAAGGTTTGTACTGCTTTGTCTTTTACTTTGACGGCACATACCTATAGCGAGTCGGTACTGGGTCCGTCTGCTAATTCATAGACCCTCCTCTCGGGACAAGGTATCAGGGCCTCGATCCTCCTAACACAAAACCACTGTCATACTGCAATGCTGCATTAAATTAGACTTTATTTCTATAGGCATACATACGTATAATCACGCCTTTATCCCCAGAGGGTTAGGCAGATGTGAATTATCACCCACATTTCACCAATAATTGTTTTTTGGTCCCAAGTAATAGGGGGTGAGCCTATTGTCGTATTTCGGGCACTATTGTTGACTCGAGCCATGCATCTGAGGCTGAGTCTGACCTGTATATATCTGTGCGATGTTAAACATCCCTATCCCTTAGTCGCCTTGTACGACACCGCATGCGAAGAGATGGGGTGGTTCAAAGTCTACTCTGCCGGGAACCACGCGGCCTATCTATAGGCATAAAGTTCAAAATTAAGTGAAAAGAGTTTTATTAGTACACTGTTTAATTTTTAAAGGGGTTCTTTAGCCGTGTCCGTGGTGTGACTGGTTTTGCTTTAGCTGAATCCCTCAGCCGAGGCCCTCATGGGCTGTGTAGGTAAGCCAGCTGAGAGGTATTACAAAAATTGAACTAAAACTCATAAACTCATAAACTCACGCCTATATCCCCGAAGGGGTAGGCAGAGGTGCTAGCACCCACATTTCGCCAGTTTATGTTTAGGTCCCAATGTAATAGGTGGCGAGCCTATTGCCATTAACTTCGAAAAGCATCGAAAAGTCATTGTTGTGTGCCATGGTAAAACCTGGGATCGAACCCGAGACCTCGTCTCAGCAGTCCATTACCCATACCACTAGGCTACCGCGGGAACTATAGCTTTTAAATTCAGTAGCAGTTAAATTATCGGTACTAATCATGGAGGTGTTCCGATACCTCTCCTTGAGCACGCCGAGCGACACAGTGACGATGACGTTCCTCGCCTTGTACACGGAGCCGTCCTGGCAGCGCACCTCCACGTCCTGTGCAGGGTCCTGAGGGTACGAGATCTTCGTCACCACCTTCTCCAGTTGAAGATCTAAATTCGGCAAACCTGGCCCTGCTTGGTATGTTTTCTGTGAAGAAAGATTTTTATTTTTTCGTACAATTTTTTTTTCAATTCCAGAAGTTACACGGAAGGTTTAAAAAAAACGGGTGCAGAATCACGTGGGCGAACGTGAACAGAATTCCAGGCAGGTAAAGATACCAGAGGAGTCACACTCGCGCTGCCAACCCTGTAAGCACAGAGTTTCCGTGCCGTCAGTGTAGAAGACAAAGCACCTTTAGTCTTACCACTGACAGCACAAACTGTCCAGTGAGATTTTTTTTTTATACCACTTAGTTGGCAGACAAGCACACGGCCCACCTGATGGAAAGTCGTTACCGTGACCTATGGACGTCTGTAACACCAGAGGAGTCACAGTCGCGCTGCCAACCCTGTAAGTACAGAGTTTCTATGCCGTCAGTAGAAGACAAAGCAGGACAAGCCTTTAGTCTTCCCACTGACAGCACAAATTCTCCAGTGAGCTCTGGCTACCCTACTCACCGCTGGGAACATAACACGAGTTTATTATGGCCCTATCCCACCTCCCTAACCCCAACCGCAACACCCGTCAGTCAGTGTGTCCGCTTGCAGGTCCTCGGTTCTATTAAAGCAAAACCTCTGTCATACCACATATAGTTTTTATAGGACATACATCCCAGAAAGTTTACCTACCAGTAACAACTCAAAGAAAGTCTTATATCCGTATTCATGCCAGCTGAAATATAGATCTCCCTCCAGGTCTTCATACTGGGTATAAGTGCAGATGTCGTTCCAGCTGTAGGCGGCTACGGTACTGTCTACGATCATCTCTATGATGTGCAGGAGATGCTGTATAAAGTCCTTGTCGGCCAGCAGGTCGGGGTACTTCGATGAGATGTACTCTATCAATCTGGAAATGCAATTTATACTGTAGATTGATGGCACTTGGTGGAATTTGTTGTTACACATATTGATAACTCACTTGTACTTTTCCGCATTTTTTTATTTGTTGTTAGACCTGACCGGTTGGTTTCACCTTACGGCATCCTTAAAGGTTTACAATGACATTTAAGAACATTCCTTTATAAATGTTGCGACTGTTAGCCATATTTCACATGTGGGTAGTTGTAAAATTATGAATACCGGTATAATTTTTGCCCCCAAATTTGGGAAATCTATATATCTATATAGATGGTTCTAAAGATATTTTAAATTTATAAATAATTACTGTCATGTATTTAAGTTATAATGTCAAAGAAATAGTTATATTATAACTAATAATATCGAATTGAAAAATTAATAAAGATGTGAATAATGTTAGATAAAAATTAACAATGTCAAATATTATATCAAATTACGACCTCCGCCCCCCATGAGCGCAGGCCTGGGGGTGACAAGTGGAGCCGCCTGTCACCCTGGCAGAAGCAGGCCACGGAATTTTGACGCGCCTCCCCGTTTCCGGGGACGAGTTTGGGGACTCTGTAGTCCCCACACCCAAGAAGAGGGCCAGATCGTAAGAGATGGCCCTGGGTCGGCCGGGATGCGAGGGATATGCCTGTCAACCTCACCTTCGGCAACCAAAACGACCCACAGGTGGCGTGCGTTTTAGTCGGTTCGAGTCCGACATAACCTCTACCACCGGCTCCGGTGGGGAGGTATCCGTGGGGATTTTGCGCACGTAAAAAAGAAATATATCAAATTATACTAAATTAAGAGATTAAATGAAATAAAGTTAAATTAATAGCTAAGTAGATGTCAATAGCATCTCTATTGACATCTACTTAGCTATTAAATTAAATCTAATTGCTGATTTAATATAATATTTCTGTTTGTATTTAGTACTATATTTATTTTGAGGTTTTCCATGGCATTCGTCGCACAGTCGCAGTGCTTTAAAGTTGTCTTTAGAGTCGAAGGAGTGGTTTTCATTGCGGAGGTATTCTGCAAGATTTGAATCTGTTTTTTGAACACAACTACCCACATGTGAAAACACATTATCTACCTTCGCTGGTGTAGTCGGGTAAAAGCCGTTCTCCGGCTGTCTATAGTCGTTAGGTCAAAGCGGAAGCCTATATGGGCGATCTGTATGACTCTATCAGTGGTTGGTCACTATCCACATCTCAGGCTGGGTCAGGCGGCAGTTGCTCCCAATATAACCGGCAAAACTAAACCACATATATTTAAACGGATCCCGGACTCTCAAATCCTGTCGTGAAGCCTGTGAAGTAGTAAGCTTATGCATTTCTGGGCGAAGCTAGGCTGACTGCTTTAGCCAGTATTCTTCACGCACAACGGCCCAAAAATAGGAGGCTAGGCAGACTAAAGAGTCCCTTTATAAAGTTTCGACAGTATCTACACGCGCGAAGTGTTGAATATAGCTGGAAATGAGGGTGGATAAATGTTCCTAGACCTGTCCTCTGCTTCTTGGAGCGCGTCTCTGAAATTTATCGCTACTTTGGAATTTTCACTTTTGGCCAGCTAAACTCCGAATTCCGGCCTCTATGCGTTGCATTGGTATCGGTGGCAAAATATTCATGGCTATTATAACGTACTTTCTCGTAACATAGGGTCCGACAGCTTCAGGCTCTTTCGGTGTTTTCCGGGAAGTCCCCAAGCCATAGTTGATGAGTTCAAGCAATACTTCTTTGTTTGTGTCCGAGCCGTCCGACCTGTAGATAAAAATGCGTAGTTATTAGATCGCAATAATATTTCTTCTACCATATTTTAGCCAATGTTACTTTTAAACTATCGCGGTGTGAATTCATTATTATACAATAGTTCGGGACTTTTCGCCATTAAATTATGGAATTTACTATTTCTGCTGACGTTTCGGATGCGTTGCAACACCCGTGGTCACGACTTGACTAGTTTACGAGCGTCGAGAGGTATGCGAATAACATTTTTTGTGCCTACCCACCATTACTTTTATTATAGAAAGTGGTTACCGTGGCCTATCGACGTGTGCAACACCAGAGGAGTCACACACGTGCTGCCGACCCTATAAGAACAGAGTTTTTGTGCCGTGCAAGCCTTTGGTCTTCCCACTGACAGCACAAATATTTAATTTACAGTGAGCTCTGGCTACCCTACTCACCGCTGGGAACACAACACGAGGTTATTATAGCCGCGGTATTCTGTAGGTTGGAAGGTACTTCACCAGTCAGACTGCTCAATTGGGACGGGAATATAGTTGTATTTATTATTTTTTATTTTATTACCTGAACACTCGGAAGGGCTCAAGATTCTGTGCTCGTATAGAGATGTTGTGTCGCATGGCGAGCTCGTAAACCCGACTTGATTTTGCTCCGTGGATCCTGGAAAGAACAAATCCAGACTCGTGAACCATTTTTTACCCGCCTACGGTGAAGCAAAAGGAGGGTTATGATTTTGACAGGCTTTGTATATATGTATGTAGATTCTTCTACTCTCTTATAACTCCTCAATCACTTATTAGAACTGGACATATGAGGTATCATTAGAAGCGACTTAGTCGTCCGCTGGTTATAGGCAACATGACGTGTCACTGAATCTAATGTGGTGCACTCTATCGGTCATAAAGTACTGTGTAAAAAAAAATATTTGAGATATACATGTCGTGTTTGGTATCAACTGAAACAGCTTAAGTATCATATTTCATGCCGCGGCGGCACGCGTGTTTCCGGGGACGAGTTGGGGACTCTGTAGTCCCCACACCAGAGAAGAGGGCCAAATCGTAAAAGATGGCCCTGGGTCGGCCGGGGTGCGAGTGATATGCCTGTCATCCTCACCTTCGGCAACCAAAGCGACCCACAGGCGATGTGCATTTTAGTCGGTTCGAGTCCGACATAACCTCTTCCACCGGCTCCGGTTTAAGGGTATCTGCGGGGATTTTGCGTACGTAAAAAAAAAGTATCAAATTTCAAATATGTACAAATTATACCTGTTGCTTGCCCCTATAAATAAAAAAAATAGTTTAAAACTAAAACCAGACTACTGAAAAATCACGCTCTGAAAAGTGTTAATCAAGAAAAATCTAGGATAGCCTTGGTCGTATGCCACTTAGTCTAACAAAACAATATATTCTAGGGGAAAAGTGGCGCCGAGGCGGGAGCTTGTGGCGGCCCTGGGTGTGAGGGTTCTCACACTCTCCACCTTGCTCGCGGCGATGATCCGCTGCGCGGATGCGTGGGCGACTGGCGCCTCCTTCTGCGAGCAAGTAATGCTCGTGAAGGAGGAGGCGGGGCGGGAGCGGCAGCGGGAGCGACGAAGGATCGCAAGCCAAGCTGCCGGCGTACGAAGGCAACTCGGGCGTCGGAAGGACGATGAACGACCTCCGCCCCCCATGAGCGCAGGCCTGGAGGTGACTGGTGGAGTCGCCTGTCACCCTGGCAGAAGCAGGCCGCGGCGCCTCGCGCTCCTCTCCGTTTCCGGGGACGAGTTGGGGACTCTGTAGTCCCCACACCCGAGAAGAGGGCCAGTTCGTGAGACATGGCCCTGGGTCGGTTGGGGTGCGAGGGATATGCCTGTTAACGTCACCTTCGGCAACCAAAGCGACCCACAGGCGGGATTTTGCGCACGTAAAAAAAAAGGGAACGTGGCATGCGACCACAGCTATCCTAGATGTTTTTTGTTTAACAACTTTTAGATCGATGAATCACAGTCTCTATCAAGGCTGTCGCAGCTCTGTGCTCGACCGTGTTTAATTAGAGAAATGCACAGCAGATGGCTCCAGCGTCACTCTAAGACATGAGAGTATAGGTGAATTTCGATATTCCATGACATGTATAGGTACTTACAGACAAACTTCGTGAACCACTGAACCATAAATACACCGCAAAAAATGGCATTAAATTTTACACTTTATTGCTATACCCTTAAAGTGCAAAATCACATAAACTCACGCCTATATCCCCGAAGGGGTAGGCAGAGGTGCTAGCAACCACATTTCGCCAGTTTATGTTTAGGTCCCAATGTAATAGGTGGCGAGTCTATTGCCATTAACCGGGCACTTATAAACCTGCGATAAATACACACATCCTAACTTCGAAAAGCATCGAAAAGTCATTGGTGTGTGCCATGGTAAAACCTGGGATCGAACCCGAGGAATAGTTCATTACCCATACCACTCAAATGAAAAGAATCTCGTTTAACTGTTTCATTATCACTGTATCAAGTCTTTTAAGTTTGTACTTTGAAACCATTGCTTTAAAGTTTATAATTAAATGGATTTTTAGCAGTGTCTGTGGTATGGCTGTTGTTTTTCCTTGAGCAGAATCGAAACCCTGGTTAGGTACTCACCATTCAGCTCCCAATTCCACGATACCATCTCCAAAGGGTTTAGTGTTGACTCTCCCCCCCACTCTGTTCATCGCCTCCAGAGCCAGCACTTTCTTGCCGGCCTCACAGAGCACCGAAGCTGCTGTACTGCCCGCGGATCCCATACCAACTATTATCGTATCATATACTGGTGGAGTGCTGTGGAAAAAAGATTTGTAATTTTAAAAATATACTTGATATACCTCGAGACAAGGTGTCTATATATCATAAGTATATAAGGTGTAACAAAGTATGGTGACCCTCTTTTCTGGGACTTTGCCTTCAGCTTACCATCAGGCAAGGCGAAGTCCAATTGACGTGTCCTATATAAAAAAAAAAAAAAAAAAAACTCTCATTAACGAGGACCACAGAGTCCCCGTTAACAGCGCGAGCCCTGGTGTTGCATACGTCCATAGGCTACGGTATACACTTCTCGTCGGGTGGGCCGTGTGCTTGTCTGCCCTTGTCTGTCTCTGTGGTCCCCACACCCGAGGAAAGGGCCAGATCGAAAGAGATGGCCTGGGTCGGCCGGTGTGCGAGGGATATGCCTGTTAACCTCACCTTCGGTAAACAAAAACTACCCACAGGCGTCGTGCGTTTTAGTCGGTTCGAGTCCGACATAACCTCTCCCACCGGTTTCCGTGGCGGGGATTTTTCGCACGTAAAAAAAAGATGTAACAAAATTAACTCTCGGTACTTTAGGGGGGTTTTTTTATATAGGACACGCCAACTTGACCTCAGCTCGCCTGATAGTAAGCTAAGGCAAAGTCTCAGGAAAGAGGGTCACCATTACCGACACTAAGTGCTACAATGGTGGCACTCAGCTTGGCGGCCTCATCAGATGCTTTTTCACGCCCCGCTTAAAGGATCCGGGACTGTAGGAAGAAGGAAACACGTGTGCTGGTAATGAATTCCAGGTCTTAGTGGTGCGGCAAAGAAAATAGTCTCCAAACCGCTTGGTTCTTGCTCGTATATTCTGTACAGTGTGAGGGTGACATCTAAGGCCTGCACGTGTTGTCCTATGTAGGAAAGGAGATGGTGGGATTAGTTGGAAGAGCTCGTCAGAACACTCACCATGGTAGAGACGGTTGATCAGGGTTGATCAGTATCGGTAACTATGGCCAAAAAAAAATAGATGATATGTTAATTTTTCACTTATTATTTAATATAACGCTCATTTTTGTATGCTAACACTGCTACGAGGCCGCATTTCGAAATTCGGGTCCTCTCGAGTCATGATACGCGCCCGTTGGCTCATAAAACTTACCTACGGAACACCCACCGGTCATTGACTTTCAAAAGTCAGCTGATTACTGCAACCTATGTGCGGGACATATCGATGTGGTACGGTTAGCGTATAGGCATTGATGTAAATTTTTGCAATATTTGCCACTGTATTTTAAAGAATTATAATTTTACAAGCACAAGGCCGGCCTGATGGAAAGTGGTTACCATGGCCTATGGACGTGTGTAACACTAGAGGAGCCACACTCGTGCTGCCGTCCTTGTAAGCGCCGAGAGTTTCTGTGCCGTCAGTGTAGTCTTCCCACTGACAACACAAAAACGCTCCAGTGAGCTCTGGCTACCGTACTCACCACCGTGAACATAACGCGAGGATAACCTTATTAACTATTCTGACGGCGATAGTTCGTACGACTATCGGTAGATGGCACTTAACCGTCACACGTAAGACCGATATGTATAGAAGAATTTGGATGGTTTCGGGCGAAAGTTCTATGACTTAGTGTTCAGAGCATTATCCCTCTAAGGGAAAGATTTCGGGTTCGAATCCAGCCTGAACAATTTGAATAGTTAGCATACTAAATACTTTGAAATTTCATCCAATTTTTACGGGATTTTGAAGTATGCCTTAAGCGAAGCCGGGGCGGATCGACTAGTTTATAAGTATTATATCTTCAAGTGTAAGCTATGTAAGGTGTCACCCAAGTTCAATCTGTTGATAAGTTTTAGTAAACAATCAACATATAATTACTGCTTTGAAACTGTGTCTATCTATTATAATCACAAGGTGCTTTATCTCTGACATTTCGTTTTCGCTTGATAAATAAGCTGAAAGGTCAACATAACATTTTTTTTATACCACTTAGGTGGCAGACAAGCACACGGCCCACCTGATGGGAAGTGGTTACCGTGGTCTATGGTCGTGTGTAATACCAGAGAAGCCACACTCACGCTGCCGACCCTGTAAGCACAGAGTTTCTGTGCCGTCAGTGTAGAAGACAAAACAGGACAAGCCTTTAGCCATCCCACTGACAGCACAAATTGTCCAGTGAGCTCTGGCTACCCTACTCACCGCTGGGAACACAACACGAAGTTATTATAACCGCGGTATTCTGTCGGGCGGAGGTATTTCCCGAGTCGGACTGCTCAATTGGACGGAAATGCCGCCGTGTCCTACCTCCTGACTCCTGACTAAGCTACAAAAAGTGCAAGAGTTTGCTGGATTAATATTCAAGTTTTCACTTCTGCCGGCACTCCCGGAGTGCAACCCGTCATTTTTTTTGTATATGTGTACTAACCATGTTCAAACACAATGTGAAAATTGTTAGTGAATAAATACTGAATACTGAATATTATTTTATTCTACTTACGGAGTCGAGCTCCCGAGCACGGCAAACGCTAACAAGATCACTGTTCGCACCAACATGGCTGACGCTGAACTGAGTTGTGTATTGTTGTGTTATCATATTTATACAGACAATGATTTATCTTAATCAGCCGCGAACTCATACATACAAACATACATACAATCAGGCCTTTATCCCCGAAGGGTTAGCCAGGGGTGAATTAACACCTACATTTCATCAAAAATTGTTTTCGGCCGCAGGTAATAGGGTGTGAGACTATTGCCGTCTTCTGGGCACTATTGTTGACTCGAGCCTTGTATCTGTGCCTAAGTCTGCGCTGTATATATCTGTCTGATGTTAAACAGCCCTGTCCCTTAGTCGCCTTGTACGACACCGCATGGGAAGAGATGGGGTAGTCCAAATTCTACTCTGTCAGGAAACACTCACCCGCCTCAAACGATAACACCTAAGGTACATGCTTTAAGAACGTTTCAAGCGATTGAAAGACCTCGACAGCTAAATCGCGGATTTTAATGTGCTCGATAACGTGACGTCATCAAATTTAGAGCACGTGAAATTGAAATACCGCATTAGCCTAGTGGTATAATTGACTGCTGAGACGATGTCTCGGGTTCGATCCCAGGTTTTACCATGGCACACACCAATGACTTTTCGATGCTTTTCGAAGTTATGTGTGTATTTAGCGCAGGTTTCAAATCAAATCAAATCAAATCAAATGTATTTATTTGCGAAAATGGGTATTACAATAGATGTTCACAAAAAAATAATAATTTCATCAGCCATATTCCGCCCCAAGGCATGCAAATATTGGAATAATCAATCTTATCGACTATTTACTTCAAAAATTGACTTCAAATTTCATATTAATATAATGTCAAAATAGGTAGGAATCCCAGGAATCACACAGACACACATTTGTCATCTAGATACTCTTGTACATTATAATATGCCTTTTGTATCAAAACATTTTTCAACTTGTGTTTAAATTCATGCATATTAGTTGCGGCGCATAAATCAGTCGGCAGTTTGTTGAAAACCCTTGATGTCATACATAATATACTTTTGCTTACCAAAGCAGTTTTATTTGGAATGGTTTTTATTTTATGTTGATGCCTAGGGCCACAAAGGTGTTCAAATAGCTGCATGTTTCTTTTGACAAATAGGGCTACCTCCATAATATATAAACTAGGAAAAGTTAATAACTTTAAATTAATAAAATGGGTTTATAAGTGCCCGGTTAATGGCAATAGGCCCGCCACCTATTACATTGGGACCTAAATATAAACTGGCGAAATGTGGGTGCTAGCACCTCTGCCTACCCCTACGGGGATATATGTGTGAGTTTATATTATGTTATGTTATGAAATTGAAATCTCACCGCGGATTCGGTTGTCGAGTTATTTCAATCGCTTGAAACGTTCTTACATGTTTTTTTTTTTTACGTGCGCAATATCCCCACGGAGACCTCCCCACCGGAGCCGGTGGAGGAGGTTATGTCGGACTCGAACCGACTAAAACGCACGCCGCCTGTGGGTCGCTTTGGTTGCCGAAGGTGAGGTTGACAGGCATATCCCTCGCACCCCGGCCGACCCAGAGCCGTCTCTCACGATCTGGCCCTCTTCTCGGGTGTGGGGACTACAGAGTCCCCAACTCGTCCCCGGAAACGAGGAGGCGCGCCAGGCGCACCACCGCCGGCGTTCTTACATGTTAGCATGTGTCTGCTGGACACATATTTTGAATATAAATCGCGAGGCAAACGAGGCCCTAATGCGCGTGGATTGTTTTTCGTCGGAAGAAGGCAACACATGAGGTATGACACGGGGATATTTCCACCGGGCAGTACCTCCGCCCTACAGAATACCGCGGCCATAATAACCTTGTGTTGTGTTCTCAGCGGTGAGTACGGTAGCCAGAGTTCACGGGAGAATTTGTGCTGTCAGTGGCAGACTAAAGGCTGGTCATGCTTTGTCTTCTACACTGACGGCACAGAAGCTCTGTGCGTACAGGGTCTGTGCGTACAGGAACACAACACGAAGTTATTATAACCGCGGTATTCTGTAGGGCGGAGGTACTTCTCAAGTCAGACTGCTCAATTGGGTGGAAATACCGCCGTGTCCTACCTCCTGACCAAGCTACAAAAACTGCAACATATTTTGATTGCGTTGACTTGCAAGTTTCAGTTTTACACAGTTTTTTTTTTACAAATCAAATCATATTTATTTGTTTAAACATTGTTAAACATACTTACATGTGCATGCAAGATGTTAGGTCAACAATTTTATTATGTCTAACATGTTTAGCCGTATATATGGCGGCGTACAAACCTTTTTATGTCTTTGTTATATCTTGTTACGAATTACAAATACCTATAATTGTCAAATAACCAAAAATTATATAATTATTAAAGGATCATTATAGAATATTATATTTCTCGTGCACATACATGAAGTTCACGAATACTCATATTTGTGCGTCTACATTGACAGAACGTGTTGAAACTCGCAATGCATTGTAATATACTTTGTAACATCATCTGTACACATGTTTCTACAAATAAATTTATCTTTATCTTTATCTTTATCTTTGTAAGAAATAACAATAATTAAAGAAATATACGAGTCTAAATAATAAAAATAATTTCAAGTCTGAAAATAAACACAATTAAAAGTGATGTGTCAAAAAAAACACAAATAAACAATAAAATGTTAGTACCTAAGTAAAATGTCAAAAATTATAGTAGAGGCCATATGGATATAATCGAAGTTCTAACGTCAAAAAGTATATTGTGTCAATAAAATGTTATGTAATTACAAATTTTAATTATAGGTAATACTCAAACAATTTCGTGATTTATTAGTTCAATTGTGTATTAAAGATTTTAAATAAATAAATAAAATAAAATAAAAAATCATCATTCAGAAAATCTGTTAGTTTCTATGTTATAGACCAGAAAAGCTAACAAACACTTTTAATACATTTTTGAAAAGTGACAGCTGTAAAAAAGTAATACGAAATTTATCATCAAAATGGATTAGCATTTAGGAAGTACTGTTTTTGAAGATTGAATTTAATTTATCAAGCGGTCAATAAAAACAAAGTTTACTTAATACAGAGTTGAAAAATCTTGAAATTCAAACAAAATATATATGATGGAAATAGCTATTAAATTACAGAAAAAACGATCTCATGAATCTGTAAGAAAAATTTCGGCAATTTCATAGGTAAAGACCTAATATTGGTACCCTGTTTAATTTTTAGTTATTCATAGTACATTTTACAATTTATCTTCAATTCTTTATCCTACTAGTCTATGCCCTTCCCTGTACCCTGACTCCACAGCCCCATTGACAGTACTGAAGTGCAGACTGTTAGTGGCTTCACCCGCGAACAGTACCCGTGGGACTTCGCTGCTGTCCACGAGGGGCTCCGCTAGGTCGTCGCGCCTGAAAGGGTGCACTGGTGTTTGTACGTTGTCGTAGCTGTAGGTCCCTCGGGTATAGGGGTTCGAGTACCAGGTCGTTCTAGAAAAAAAAAATCAGTCTATTTTTATACCTAAATAGCTAGCTGCTGCTCGTGGCACCACTCTCGTAGATATCGGAGCCCCCCATTCGATTAATTTTATTTTATGTCATAATAAAACCATTGTCACACAGTAATAATGTCACTTAATTTAAGCTATGACGTTAGAGCCTAGTGGTATGGGTAATGGACTGCTGAGACGAGGTCTCGGGTTCGATCCCAGGTTTTACCATGGCATACACCAATGACTTTTCGATGCTTTTCGAAGTAATTATGTGTGTATTTATCGCAGGTTTATAAGTGCCCGGTTAATGGCAGTAGGCTCGCCACCTATTACATTGGGACCTAAACATAAACTGGTGAAATGTGGGTGCCAGCACCTCTGCCTACGCCTTCGGGGATATAGGCGTGAGTTTATGCTATGTTATGTTTATGACGTTAGACTCTAAAATTCATCAAAGCATCTTATAGAGTGAATGAAAGATGTATTGAACTGTTTTTCACTTAATTTTGAACTTTAAACCAATGAAGTTAAAGTCTAAATTTTAATGTCATTTTTGGTGTGTCAGTGGTATGACAAAATTAGCAGAATCGGGGGTTGGTTATCGCGACCAAGACTTACTTTTTTTAGTCTATCTCTGTACCAATTTTTTTCGACTACGACGAACCAAAAGGAGGGTTATGATCCCGACAGGCTTGGTATGTTCCGGCCTGGGAGTGACAGGTGGAGCCGCCTGTCACCCTGGCAGAAGCAGGCCGCAGCGGTGGCGCTTGGCGCGCCTTGCGCGCCTCCCCGTTTCCGGGGACGAGTTGGGGACTCTGTAGTCCCCACACCCGAGAAGAGGGCCAGATCGTGAGAGACGGCTCTGGGTCGGGCGGGGTGCGAGGGATATGCCTGTCAACCTCACCTTCGGCAACCAAAGCGACCCACAGGCGGCGTGCGTTTTAGTCGGTTCGAGTCCGACATAACCTCCTCCACCGGCTCCGGTGGGGAGGTAACCGTGGGGATTTTGCGCACGTAAAAAAAAAGGTATGTTGTATTCCCTCATAGCGACAAATTAGGTATCATTAGAAGCATATTTGTCGTCCGCTGGTTATAGACTATATGACGTGTCACTGAATCTATTGTGGCGCCCTCTAACGGTCATAAAGTACTGTGATAAAAATAAATTTCAGATAAATATACCGTGTTTGGTATCAACTGAAAGGGCTTAATTAGCACATTTCAAATATGTATAAATTATACCTATTGCTTGCCCTAAAATAATATAAATAAAAAAATAACTTTAACACTAAAACCCGACTACTGAAAAAGTATAAAACAAGAACCCGTAGCCGTGGTCGTATGCCACTTAGTCTAACTTATGTTTGGAATAAACTAAAAGGACTTAATTAGCACATTTCAAATATGTATAAATTATACTTATTGCTTGCCCCAAAATAATATAAGTAAAAAAATAAATTTATAACTACAACCGGAAAAATCACGATTTAAAAAGTATTAAACAAGAAAATATCAAAGATAGCCGTGGTCGTATGCCACTTAGTTAACAAAAGATTCCAAGGAAAAGCAATACCTCATTTGTCCAGTTCTAATAAGTGGTTGAGGAGCTATGAGGGAACAGATGGACCTACATACATCGCATTTTAAAAATCATAACCTTCCTTTTCCTTCGCCTTAGTCGGGTAAAAATAAAAATAAACTCACCTCAGCATATCAATGGGGTCCGGTATGATTGCCACAGTACTCATGAACCTTCTGAGGATCTCCATGGCTTTGCTCTTCACGACATCGTCGGACAATGTCTCCACCTGTAACCGAAGAGGTGGAATTAGAAGCGTATCTTTTTTAATAAGAATATTAGTAGTAGAAGTCATTGATATTCCCTCTATCCCCTCCAGATAAGCTAAGTTACTTGAGTTAGGAGTGAGTTGCCGTCGGCAGTGGCCACGATCCAAACCTGGGCCCTTTCGATAGTTAGGCCGAAGCTACCGATGCGAGGTTTCACGGACACATATAAGAAGAAAGAAAGCAGGGAACTGGGGAAGTACCTCCGGCCTACAGAATACCGCGGCCATAATAACCTTGTGTTGTGTTCCCGGCGGTGAGTAGGGTAGCCAGAGCTCACTGGAGAGTTTTTGTGCTGTCAGTGGGAAGACTAAAGGCTTGTCCTGCTTTGTCTTCTGCGCTAACAGCACAGAAACTGTCAGTTCTTACAGAGTCGGCAGCACGAGAGTGACTCCACTGATTTTACACACGTCCATGGGCACGGTAACCACTTTCCATCAAGTAAGCCGTGCGCTAGTATATCATTTAATTGGTATAAAAATCGGTACTAACCATCTGCTGAGTATCTCCATATGTCCACAGCGTTATAGCATTCTGATTGCCCATAGGGACGGTAACACGCACAAAGTTAGCCCAGTCTGCTCCCAAGGCACTTATATCCTCCTCAGTCCAGTGAAACACAATATACTCCTTATCTAACTGCTGGTCAACCCACCATGGGTACTCAAACAATAGTATAATCTTTCCTAACAAACCCATTGATACATTTTCTATGGCTGCTGATTTTGATGATGACAACTGCGGTGAAAATAATGATTGATAGCTGAAATTAGAAATGAGATAGATAGATAGATAAATAATTCTTTATTGTACACCAACAGATTTACAGTAGGACAAGTAGGTAGCATGTATACAGTTCAATGTACAATGGGTGGCCTTATCGCTGAAGCGATTTCTTCCAGGTAACCTTGGGATGGACAGTAATTAGTTAGTTTCTACCCGACTACGGCGAAACAAAAGGCGGGTTATGATTTGGACAGGCTATGTATGTATGTAGGTTATCTGTTCCCTCATTGCTCCTCAACTACTTATTAGAATTGGACAAATGAGGTATCGTTAGAAGCGTCTTTGTCGTCTGTGTTACTGAGTCTATTGTGGCGCGCTCTAGCGGTCATAAAGTACTGTGTTAAACAATAAAATTGAGATGTATATTCAAAATTCAAAATTCATTCATTTGCAGAAATGTGGTCAAACATGATGTTACAAAGACTCCTGGCACCACAGACCTGAGGAGCGGACCAGATCGAGAGTGTTGGCCTTGGGTCGGCCGGAGTGCGAGATCGTGATTTTTCAGTAGTCGTGTTTTAGTTTTAAACTTATTTTTAGATGTTCCCAGTGGAATAGAATACCACGGCCACTCCATCTCTTTCCGTGGGTGTCCTAGTATTGCATCCGACAGTAACATGATAAAGTGCCTGCTTGAGTGGGACCGAAGTTGAGTGTTTGCCTTTGCGTACTTTTTATTTTATTTTTTTATGCCACTTAGTTGGCAGACAAGCACAGGGACTCCTGATGAGAAGCGGTTACCGTGGCCTATGGACGTATGCAACACCAGGGGTGTCACACTCGCGCTGCCGACCATGAAGAAACCTTTTGATGCCCCTCTTGAAAAACCCCATATTGTAGGCGCTTGAGAAAACCGCAGCAGGAAGGTCATTCCACAGCTTGAGTGTGCGTGGGATGAAGTTTCTTTCATACCGCACAGTGCGCACCGTCTCAGGTCACAATGTGTGAGGATGAATTCCCTGCCTATGGCAAGAGGTGCGATGATAGAATGTAGCTACGGGCATCATGTCAAACAATTCATCAGAGCACAAACCATTGTATAGGCGGTAGAACACACACAGTGAGGCAAAATCCCTCCTAAGGCTAAGAGGTTCCACACTACCTGTGAGTATGGGATTGTCAACCAGCCTCAATGCCCGTCTTTGCACTGAGTCGAAGGGGTCAAGCTGGTATGCAGGTGCTCCAGCAAAAAGGTGACAACATTACTCCATGTGAGGCCGGACCTGAGCTTTATAAAGAAGGACTCCTTCAAGGATTATCTAGGACACGCCAACTTGACTTCACCTCGCCTGATGGTAAGCTAAGGGGGAATGCTCAGGAAAGAGGGTCACCATTACAGACACTAAGTAATGTTACAATGGTGGCAGTTGCTTGTATGTACTTGCTTGCTTGGCGGACACATCAAATGCTTTTTCACACCCCTCTTAAAGGACCCGGGACTGTAGGAAGAAGGAAACACGTGAGCTGGTAATGAATTCCAGGCCTTAATGGTGCGACAGAGGAAAGAGTCTCCGAACCGCTTAGTTCTTGCTCGTAAATTCTGCACAGTGTGAGAGTGACGTCTAAGAAGTGCATGTGTTGTCTTATGTAGGAAAGGATTGGGTGGGATTAGTTGGAAGAGCTCATCAGAACACTCACCATGGTAGAGACGTTAAACACAGTCAAGGAAGCAACATCTCTACGTATCTGCAAAGGCTCGAGGGTATTATATGAATGTCATTTATGTTTCTAATATTGCAGACATCCTATTTCTGAAGGCTGACCCTGGCCATCCCCGATTTCGAGATGGTTTCCTCGGAGGTGAGGAATACGGTGTCCTCATATCATGTCCCAGAGTGGGGGCAGGGGCAAATGGAGACTTACCCAACCTGATTCACACCTGTCACCCCTAGGCCTCCGCTTTTGGGGGACGGAGATCGATTGTGACGGTTCCTCTCCTTGAGCTAGAGGGACTCGTGTAGAGCCTCCAAGTTTCCCTCTAAATGATCACCCCCTGCTTCGTCGTAAAGCCATATGTCTTGGCTGTAGGCTTGAAAGCAGCGCTGACGTCTTCGTTGCCCATGGTATACCGCATGGATGAATGCAACCTAATCGAAACAGGTACAGGTATTTGTGTGCTGATACCTCGCCTTAAGCACGCCGAGTGACACAGTGACGATGACAGCCCTCGCCGTGTACACGGAGCCGTCCTGGCAGTACACCTCCACGTCCTGTGCCGGGTCCTGAGGGTACGAGATCTTCGTCACCACCTTTTCCAGTTGGATATCCAGGGTCGGGTACCCTGGCCCGCCGTTGTATGTGTTCTGTAAAGGACAGAAACATTTTTAGATTTTATTTTATAAATTCGGACACTGTTAACATGTAAGCATATTATATGAGTGGGCAGTGGGCAGGGCAACCTCGTGATACACACAATGAGATAATTAATAAAGTATCTAAAATAGGATATCGCAGGTTTATAAGTACCCGGTTAATGGCAATAGGCTCACCACCTATTATATTGGGACCTAAACATAAACTGGTGAAATGTGGGTGCTAGCACCTCTGCCTACCCCTACGGGGATATAGGCGTGAGGTTATGTTATGTGTTAAAATAGGAATGTTACCCCGATTTTTCTTTAAGCCAACCACGGACACTGCAAAACATGCTATTTTATTTTAGAATAGAATAGAATATATATTTAAACAGGGTACATAATGGAGCCTCCCCGTTTCCGGGGACGAGTTGGGGACTCTGTAGTCCCCACACCCAAGGAGAGGGCCAGATCGTGAGAGATGGCCCTGGGTCGGCCCGGGTGCGAGGGATATGCCTGTCAACCTCACCTTCGGTAACCAAAACGACCCACAGGCGGCGTACGTTTTAGTCGGTTCGAGTCCGACATAACCTCTTCCACCGGCTCCGGTGTGGAGGTATCCGTGGGGATTTTGCGCACGTAAAAAGAACAAGAGGGAAATGTTTATGTATCATACATGTACGGTACGGTAAGCAGACTAAGTTACCAGTAATATCTCGAACAGCGTCCTATAACCGTGTACGTTCCAGCTCAGCGACTTATCACCCTGGACCTCCCGGAACGTGCCGTCTGTGGTGAGATCGTACCAGCTGTAGGAGGCAAAGTAACAGTCTATCAGCACATCGAGGGTCCGCAGAAGTTCCGCCAGGAAGTCCTTGTCATTCAGTAGTTCGGGATACTTGGAGCTTATGTACTCATTCACCCTGGAAAGGTAAAGAAGAAATTGCCATTTTTGTTGAAGAAATTGGAGGAATCCCAAATTTCAATACTAACACGTGGTTGCCGCGTGGTTTCCGGTGGAGTAGAATTAGGGCCACCCCATCTCTTCCCATGCGTCCTCACAAGGCGACTAAGGGATAGGGCTGTTTAACATCAGATAGATATATACAGCCCAGACTCAAACTCAGATGCATGGCTTGAGTCAACAATAGTGCACGGAATACGCCAATACGCTCACCCCCTATTACGTGGGACCGAATACAATTATTGGTGAAATATAGGTGTTACTTCACCTCAGCCTAACCCTTCTGGGATAAAGGCGTGATTATATGTTTTTTTTTTGGAATGACAAATCCAAATTTTATGATTTTTTTATTGTATGAATGAGACAACATTAAGCTAACAAACACTTTTATTACATTTTTGAAAAGTGACAGCTGTAAAAAAGTAATACGAAATGTATCATCAAAATGGATAGCATTTAGGAAGAACTGTTTTTGAAGATCGAATTAATTTATCAAGCGGCCAATAAAACAAAATTTAATACAGAGTAAAATCTTGAAATCAACTTTCAAACAAAATATTAATAACGGAAATAGCTATTGAATTACAGGAGTTATTCCTGTAATTTAATGGCTATTTCCGTTATTAATATTTTGTTTATCATAAAAATGGATATCATTTAGGAAGTACTGTTACAATAAAAACAAAATGTAATACAGAGTTGTAAAATCTTGAAATCAACTTGCAAACAAAATATAAATAATGGAAATAGCTATTAAATAACGGAAATAACTAACTCATGAATCTGTTAGAAAATTTCGGCAATTTCATAGGTAAAGACCTAATATATATACTTACTTTCTCGGTATATACTGTCCCGCGGATTCCGTCGATCCTGGCTCCATCGGTGAGGTTCCAACTAACTGCATTGCATAAGATATAAGTTCTATGAATATATCCTTGTTGATATTCGAGCCGTCAGATCTGGTGGAGAAGAAACCATATTGTTTAGATATAGGTATATTAAAAAAGATGGCTGTGGAAGACTGTATGCGGAAGTAGGAGAAACCGGAGCAATGGCGCACATTGAGATAGACCTATGCGGGGTCGTTCAAGTATTACGTAAGCACTAAAGGGGGGAGAAGGAGGTTTTTTCTTTTATAGCACTTAGGTGGCAGACAGGCACACGGCCCACCTGATGGAAAGTGGTTACCGTGGCATATGGACGTGTGTAACACCAGAGAAGTCACACTCGCGCTGCCGACCCTGTAAGCACAGAGTCTCTGTACCGTCAGTGTAGAGGACAAAGCAGGACCTTTAGTCTTCCCACTGACAGCACAAATTCTCCAGTGAGCTCTGGCTACCCTACTCACCGTTGGGAACACAACACGAAGTTATTATAACGTGGTATTCAGTAGGGCGGAGGTACTTCCCCTGTCGGACTGCTCAATTGGGCGGAAATACCGCCGTGTCCTACCTCCTAGAAAAACACATATTGAGAACTCACTTGTACTTTTCCACATTACTTTTAATATATGTTAGAACTGATCGGTTTCGCCTTACAGCATCCTCAAAGGTTTACAATGACATTTATAAACATTGCGAAACTCAAACATATTTCACATGTGGGTAGTTGTAAAATTATGTATACCAGAATAAATTTATTTCCCAAAATTTGGGGAAACAAAATATAGATCTTAGGTCTTAAAGATATTTTAAATTTATGAATAATTACCATTATGTATTTGAGTTATAATGTCAAAGAAATAATTATATAATAATTTAAGAAATACTTATAAATTCGAGCTAATAATATCGGATTGAAAAATTAAATAATGACATTGTTAATTTTCATAATTTTACAACTACCCACATGTGAAGTATGTTTGAGTGTCGCATAGTTTATACGGGAAAAATAAATTATACTGGTGTACATAATTTTACAACTACCCACATGAGAAACATGTCGCAATGTTTACAAAGGAATGTACTTAAATGTCATTGTAAACCTTTGAGGAAGCCGTAAGGCGAAACCGGTCTGGTGTAATAAGTAATCAAGTAATGTGGAAAAGTACAAGTGAGTTATCAATATATGTAAAAAGAAATAGCATGAGACGAGAGTGAGCGAGATATCGCTATCAGCGCTCACGACAATATCTATCTCGCTCGCTCTCAGCTAATACTCTATCTTTCTCTTTCTATACCGCGCCCCCCGCCAAGCCGCGCTTACCTACGGCGCGGTACAGTTCGGGCTGTCATATTATTACCTGAATGCTTCGTAGCCGGTCAGGTTCTGGGAGAGTAAGGAGACTTGGTTTTGTACTGCAAGATCATACACCGGATTTGGATACTGACCGTGGATCCTGGAAAGTAGAAAAACACATTTTTGAACATCTATTTATACAACTAAGTTTTAAAGTTTCTCGTTCCATGGTATACAATAATGTTTAAGGGAATTAACGTGATCAGGGTATAAGTACATACCTTTGAAAATTTCAACCGGGAAGTAACATAACATAACAAATTTAAAAAAAAATTATCTGCAACATGGAATCCAGTGTTTCAAAACATACAACCTCGCTTTTTTGCTTAGTTGTATAAACACCGAACAGATTAAGTAGGGTAGCCAGAGCTCACTGGAGAATTTGTGCTGTCAGTGGGATGACTAAAGGCTTGTCCTGCTTTGTCCTCTACACTGACGGCACAGAATCTCTGTGCTTACAGTGTCGGCAGCGCGAGTGTGGTGCGCTTCTCTGGTGTTATACACGTCCATAGGCCACGGTAATCACTTTCCATCAGGCCGTGCGCTTGTTTGCCACCTAAGAGGTATAAAAAAATAATTGAAAGCACTCACCACTCAGCACCTATTTCTACAACGCTATCGCCGAAGGGTACAGTGTTGACTCTCCCCCCCACTCTGTCCATTGCCTCCAGAGCCAGGACATTCTGTCCAGCCTGACAGAGCACCGAGGCCGCGGCGGTACCTGCCGCTCCCATGCCGACTATGATCGTGTCATATACAGGGGTTGTGCTGTGGAAGTCAAGATATTCTCTTCTCAAAATTTTTACATTACAGAGCATAACATAACATAAACTCACGCCTATATCCCCGAAGTGGTAGGCAGAGGTGCTGGCACTCACATTTCGCCAGTTTATGTTTAGGTCCCAATGTAATAGGTGGCAAGCCTATTGCCATTAACCGGGCACTTATAAACCTGCGATAAATACACACATAACTTCGAGAAACATCGAAAAGTCATTGGTGTGTGCCATGGTAAAACCTGGGATCGAACCCGAGACCTCGTCTCAGCAGTCCATTACCCATACCACTAGGCTACCGCGGATTTTTATAGTCGGAATATAATAGCATTAGCTGACCTGCCTCGAGTTCGCCCGTGGTATTCTTGGAGACCCATATTATTAAATTATATACATATAATGTATTTGTTTGTGTATATGTATATATATGTAGCTTATGACTACACTAATAACTACCCATGGGTTATTATTGTTAAGACAATAATTAAAACAATTCCATCTAAAGGTTGCCTGGACGAGATCGCTTGTAGCGATAAGGCCGCCATTTGCACATTTATAATAATAATAATAATAATAATAATAATAAACTTTATTGATATAAAAATACATTTTTACTTAAATGATGAATGGAACCTCCTTTTAAGCAAATAAAAGCCTGTGTCAGGAGACTCCGCTCTTCTGCTACATAAATTATGGCTTAAATTTATTTTAAATGTTTAACATATTGCCATTTGGCTTTAAGAGTAAAAATAATTTAAAAGTAATCAAAGTAAACTTAGCATAAATTTGAATGTTGTTTGGTTAGCGTGAGTGTGTATGAGTACGTATGTTTATGTGATGTGTGTGTGTGTGTGTGTGTGTGTGTGTGTGTGTGTGTGTGTGTGTATGTGTTATGTAGTGACATTATATATTACATTGCAACAATGCTTCGGTATCGTCGTATGAAAGGTCCTTAATCCACTCAGTCAGTCTGGATTTGCATTCATAATTGGTGTTTGAAAAAATTGATAATTTCTTATTTATTTTATTATATAAATGTGTTGCACTCCATTCGTATTGCGAACGAGGAAACGTGGTACGGATTTGAACTGATTTAGCCACTATATCTTTCCTTCTCTTAAGTTCAATTTCTGCATTATAAGGTAGGGATTTATGTTTCTTGAGTATTGTTTGGATAATATAGAGTTTTCTGACCGAGAGTAAGTTGCTAATGCCATAAAGTGCTTCTGTAGAAAATCTTTTTTTCTTAAAATACATTATTTTTATGAGTGTTCGTTGTGCTCGCTCTACTTCAGTGAATTTAGTCTTACCAGCGCCTCCCCATACAGAAATGCAATATATGAGGACAGATTGCACTAGTGCTACATATATATTATTAAGAAGACTTTTAGTAGTATCACTTTTTGGTACTACATATCTTAATGTTTTGAAGATCCAGCTCAATTTTCTAATCCTATTAGAGACTTGCTCAAGTTGAGGATACCAGGATAATCTCTGATCTATCACAATACCTAAATACTTGACTTGTGAGACTTTGCTAATGCTAGGGCATCCACAGTTTAAGTTTAGAACATCGCCACATGAGTGTATTCTGACTGTAAAATCCCCTCTCGGCTGGGTGCATTTACGGATGCTGAAGCACAAGAAATTAGTTTTCTGTGTGTTAAGGGTAAGCAGGTTAAAATTTAGCCACTGAGCTATTTTTGACATGCCCACTTCAGCAATGCGCTTAACATTTTCCCACGTACTACCATAGCAGACCAGAGCAGTATCATCGGCATAAGAAAGGATTCTCGCGTTGGGAATTTTCAGACTGCAGAGGTCGTTGATATAAATCAGGAATAGTGTAGGTCCGAGTACACTACCCTGTGGGACACCGTATGATATGCCTGCCTCATTGCTGATGCAATTACCCACTTTTACTCTTTGACTTCGCATCGATACATAGTCTTCAAAAAGGTTCAACTCATTATCCCGGATTCCAACATTTTCTAGTTTTTTAAGCAGGATTGGGACAGATACAGTATCAAAAGCCTTTTTTAAGTCAATGAATGCAGCTAAACACCTATTTCCTTTATCCAGATTTTCAGTCACGATAGAGCTTAGTGTAGTAACTGCATCTTCAGTTGACATACCCTGTCGAAAACCAAATTGAGAGGAAGATAATATACTATATTCGTTTAAATACTTGATTAGTCTATTATTCATCAATTTTTCAAGTATTTTAGACAAAGCTGGTAGAACTGATATAGGTCTGTAGTTGTTGATATCATTTTTATTCCCAGTCTTATGTACCGGAGTTATAATTGATTGTTTAAGTTGGATTGGGAATATGCCATTTCTGAAGCAAAGATTAGCCAGGTGAGTTATTAATGGGACAGTTTCATTTCTAGTATATTTCAAATATTCTGTTGAGATATTATCCCATCCGGGTGCGCTACTAGATTTTAAGCTCATCAGTACTCTACAAACTTCATCGGGATCAGTATCAAGCATTACCAAAGAATTCACCTGAGTAGGTAAGTCACGTAGAAAATTTGGATCGTTAGTTCCGTTACCCTGAACTTGCTGAGCTAGGTGCGTACCGACATTTACAAAATATTCATTGACAAAATTGACTGAGTCAATAGATGAAGTCTTAAGGTTTAATAATTCCGGGCTTTGACTTTTGGTGTTATTGGCGTAGGTTATAGATTTAATGTTTTTCCAGAGTAATTTATTATTGTTCATTGATTTACTTAATAGTTCTGTTTGATATTTTCTTTTTAATTTCTTAATGAGGTTATTACAATAATTCCTATAGCGCGTGTAAATTATTTTTAAGATTTCATTATATGGATCGCGGCTTAAATCTTTTTGAAGCTTATTACGATTTTTTATACAACGTAGAATTCCGCGTGTAATCCATGGTTTAATAATGCGTTTGTCATGAGGAATATTGATACTAAGTGTATTAATTTCAATCGATTCTTTTAAGAGATGTATAAAGCGTTCACATAATATATTTGGATTTTCATAATGTAGCAGATCACTTATTTTATTTGCTTGTAAGTATTTTAAAGCCTTCTCATAATCAACTTTAGTGTGAGTGTTATTTATAGAGGATACAGTTTTAGATTATATATATTTTCATAATGTTGTCTGTACATGTACTGTAATGTGTCGGTGTACATAACATAACTCATAAACTCACGCCTATATCCCCGGAGGGGGTAGGCAGAGGTGCTAGCACCCACATCTCGCCAGTTTATGTTTAGGTCCCAATGTAATAGGTGGCGAGCCTATTGCCATTAACCGGGCACGGTGTACAATAATTAGATTATCTTATCTTATCTTACCCGGTATCACGCCTTTAAAACATATATGCCTGAAATCATCATCATCAATCACCAGAAGAATTTGGATGGTTTCAAGCGAAGGTTCGGAGACTCTTTCCTCTGTCGCACCATTAAGGCCTGGAATTCATTACCAGCTCACGTGTTTCCTTCTTCCTACAGTCCCGGGTCCTTTAAGCGGGGCGTGAAAAAGCATATGATGAGGCCGTCAAGCTGAGTGTCACCATTGTCACACGGTATGTGTAAGTAATGGTGACCCTCTTTTCTGGGACTTTGCCTTCAGCTTACCATCAGGCAAGGCGAAGTCCAATTGACGTGTCCTATATAAAAAAAGAAGGTTCGGTGACTCAATGGTCAGAGTGTTCCCACAGTCGGTTCTAGTATTTAAAAAAAAAGATAGCGGGTTCGAATCCCGCCTGAACCGTTACAATTTTTTCTATCTTAAGGTAGACTTTCGAACTAAGCGTCACAGACGCAGCGTCTATCTATGGCGTCACCAATGTGCTGTCACAGCGGCACTGTGACGTCATTGACGCCGCGTTTGTGTCGGTGAGCTCGAAAGTCGTTCCCTTTTTTTTTTATTTTTACGTGCGCAAAATCCCCACGGTAACCTCCCCACCGGAGCCGGTGGAGGAGGTTATGTCGGACTCGAACAGAATAAAACGCACGCCGCCTGTGGGTCGTTTTGGTTGCCGAAGGTGAGGTTGACAGGCATATCCCTCGCACCCCGGCCGACCCAGGGCCATCTCTCGCGATCTGGCCCTCGTCTCGGGTGTGGGGACTAGAGAGTCCCCCGAAAGTCGTTCCCTAGAATTTCATACATCTGTATGGAACATCTGTCGCTCTCATCAGTATCAGAATAAACGGGATATTTACCATGTTTCATTATTTTGAGTGTCCGATATTTCGGCGCTGTTGCAACAAGCTAAAACAAAATCGCGAGTGAATACAGTGATCGTGAACGTGATCGAGATCGGGTTCGAGTTTGTAGTGAGAGTGAAACCAATAGTAGTGCAGATACGCGTAGTAAAAGAACTCGAAAGAGGGTAGATCGATATAATTACTCCTAGAAGAAAAAACTTTTTCTTTGTTCACCGCCACTACTCCAGTTCCTCCGTAATCATGGTGCTTGCAACAGCGCCGAAATATCGGAAACTCAAAATAATGAAACATGGTAAATATCCCGTTTATTCTGATACTAATAAAAACTTTATAGCAGATAAGGCACAATGGTGTAGTGACCATTGTTAAAAAGGGAATAGGGAAAATAGTGAGGGATGTGCTATGTATATGATGTGCTATTTACATTGTGATTGTGACTATGTACTTGCTTGTTTGTTTTTGATTTATATTATTTTGTTTTTTGTTTGTACATATAATACTCGGGGCTTATAAATAAATTAATGGGGAAAGAGATATTCTCTTTCCCCATTAATTAACAACTAGGTACATGTGTGATACTTGCAAGAACTATTTGCTATACTTACGAGTATCTTTCTTTGTATTGTGTGATGGTATTCCGTGTGCGCATAATGTGTGTATTGTGTAGGTATACCTAGTACATGTTGTGTGTATGTACAGTACGGGTACGTGTATGTACTTTGTTTTTTTTTTCTTTTAATAGGAATAATGGCAAATATAGTAAGCTACCTGGTTTGGTTAGGCTACAGTTGAAAACCAGCGCTGCAGATGGTGCCTAATCTGTAGCATCAGCTGAACTGCGGCCTTTTAAACACACACTCCACACTGACACATGGTATTAATGGCATTACTATTTTTTTGTGTGTGTTTAATAAACGTATTTTCTTTCTTTCTTTCTTTCATTGACGAATTCCTCAATGATAATTCTCTCGCATGACATTGTAAAGACATAATATTAAGAAGACATATTTATATTAATGTTACTGTAAATTTAATTTACAGTACACCATATGCCATGGTAGGACATAGTGCACTTTAATGTAACCTAAAATAAGAACTGTACACAAACCTATGATCCACAAATAAATAAATTGAATTGAAATGCTTTAAATGCCTGTAATTTATTACTTTTCAAATAATATATAGGAATTAAAGAACTGTAATAAATCTGCTTACGTAATATTTTCTTTTTTATTTAACGTGCGCAAAATCACTACGGATACCCCCCCACCGGAGCCGGTGGAAGAGGTTATGTCGGACTCGAACCGGCCAAAACGCACGACGCCTGTGGGTCGTTTTTGGTTGCCGAAGGTGAGGTTAACAGGCATATCCCTCTCACCCCGGCTGACCCAGGGCCATCTTTCTCGATCTGGCCCTCTCCTCCCCGCACGCGTTAAATCTATACTAATATTATAAAGCTGCAGAGTTTGTTTGAACGCGCTAATCTCTGGAACTACTGGTCCGATTTGAATGATTCTTTCAGTGTTGGGTAGTCCATTTATCGAGGAAGGTTTTAGGCTATATATCATCACGCTACTACTTAAGGGAGCGGAGCATTGATAATAAATGTTAACAAAGGCGGCAATTTTTCATACATAAATATTTTGAAGACTAAAACATACGGGCTCAAAGGGATACGAAGCTTCAAAATATACCCCGGGCGAAGCTGGGGTGGGTCAGCTAGTTATACAATATAACAATACAATACTTAGTACATTGTTTTGATAAATCTCGTAAGGTTCAGCCTGCGTTTGCAATCTAAGCGGAAAAATGAAAAATAACAGTATTTCTCCACTATTTAATGGTTGTTATTATACATATGAACCTTCCTCTTTAATCACTCTATCTATTAAAAAAAACCGCATCAAAATCCGTTGCTTAGTTTTAAAGATTTAAGCATACATAGGGACATAGGGACAGAGAAAGCGACTTTGTTTCAGACTAAGTGATGATTAGTATTTGTTTGTTTTGCATATTAGTTAGATTTTTATTAATAATCTTTTTATTTGTTAAAAACATGTAAGTAAATTACAAACACATATGTACTAGTGACATATTACGAACAATGGCGTGAAGATATAGTTGCGATGCAAAACAGATGTGGTTGGTGGCGCGTGGGCCAACGTGTACGAGTGGACTGTATTGCGGGGAAGCAGATAACTGTTCTATTGACACTTTACACACAAAACAAGACAGGTGGCCGGGCTGCCGCGGATTCGATCCAGGCAGTGAATGCAGCCCGAGAAATTAGGAGAGGATGCACTAACCTTCACGACCCACGTGTTTTTCATCGCAGCCGGTACACGGATCTTCTCTTCCTTGCTCAGGAGCTGCCGTCAGCGTCACTAGATCCCTTGAGGAACACACGAGAGGCACCATCCGATCGGTAAAGGTCTATGAGGCGGTTAAAATACAACAAATATTATTCATTTCTGAGAGACGCGCGCGCGCGATCGCCTTTACGCTGGCTAGTTCAAAGCGAGACTGAGTGTCTATATTTCACAAATGGCGGACGGAAGCCATATCTATGATTAGTGCGGGAGAGGAGACGGGTATAAAAGGAGTGGGTTTCCGTGTCAAAAATACAGTTTCCACTTCGGCGCAACCATTCCCCCCGGCTTGAAGGGTTACCTTCGAAACGACAAATGCGAAACAAATCTAAAGTCTAATCTAAATCTAGGTTTGGGAAATAACAACTAAAATATAAACCTAGATTGGAGCTCGTGCCTACTGCTGGCTAGGCAGCGGGCAGAGGCGAACAAACAACACAACGCAACAGTCTCGACCAAGACGAGACGCGATTAGCCAACAACAAAATAAGGGTCTCTTCACGTGGGACCGATACAACAAGCGAGTGCTTCTTCTCCTCGGGTGGTTCGGAAACCGTAGTGGGATTGAATTGACTAACTGGCCACCCATCTAACGCGGCATGAATCCAGGACGGTCCACCAAACCACAACGGGTGATCCAAAATTTGCGAAGGAAGCAATCCACGAGAGAGACAATCGGCTGGGTTGTCGGTGCCAGCAACGTGAAAGAGATTATGTGGCGCCAATTCAGATTGAATTTTGCCACTCTATTAGCGACGAATGTGTCCCAACGATGGGGCGAAGAGTGGGCCCAACACAAAGCGACTGTTGAGTCCTAAAAGCTAAAATTCTACTAATATTAATGCGAAAATTTACAATTATATCATTAAGCGACACGGAAGTGCTAATCTTAGCACTGCCATCCAAAACTACACGGAGTTTTAGTAGTAAGCTTATCTTCTCCAATAACTCCGCGGTGCGGGACAATGTACGAAGGCTGGGTCCCGCCAGTGTCCGCAGGCGCAGGTGAGATGTAACCTTTATCTAAATATTCGTTAACAACCTCATCATAGGCCCGCTTCGACTTTGGGGACGCCTGCATCTTTCGTTCCAAACAAAGAAAGCGTTTTTCAGCGGATACACGGGAGCCACCGAGCGAAAACTTGCGGATGGTAGACTCCAGTGGCGGCTCGACGGTGCAACAGAACGAAGCAGTCGAGTGACTAAAACTATCTATAGAAGCGGGTGCGGAACCAATTATAACAAAACCCAGAACTGTTTCCAGGGCGTGCGGAGCGGGGTACGTCGGTCCCCCTTGAACCTTACGTGATAGCTGGAGGTGCGGGAGAATCGAAGCGCCGATCAATATATCGACGACTCCAGGAACAGCGTAAGTCTCATCTGCTAAAGGCAAATCTTTAAATTTCGTTAATAAAGACGTGTCAACCGGGACGGTAGGCAACTGTTCAGCTATTCTATCTATAACGAGCGAATCCATGTCAAACCAAATATTATTATTAAAACGAGATCTAAACCTTGTTTTAACGGTGCCACGAACAGCTGACTGTAAGCTTCCAAAACCCTTCACCACTGAGCGGGTTGAACGCTTATCAACATTGAAACCAAGACGCCGACAACAATCTTGAGTAATAAAATTACTTTGCGAAGCGCCATCTAACAGCGCTCGAACAATGCGCGGCTTACCTAATGCATCAACAATAACAACGCGAGCGGTCGCAAGACACACAGTAGTGAGTGCAGCACTAGCGGAGAACGAACACAAGGTGACGTCATCCGCGGCGGTCACCGGGCGGGCTGGAGCGCGCGCGAGCGCGGGCTGCGGCTGCGGCGCAGGCTGCCGTGTGTCACCGCTCGACGAGCCAACCGTGCTCACATTGGATGCGGCATTACTATTCTCAAAATGAAGCAAAGTGTGGTGTCTCGCTTGACATTTGCGACAACTATTTCTACTATTACATAAAACAACGCGGTGTTTAGTACCGAGACAATTAAAACAAAAATTATTAGCGCGAACAAATTTATAACGATCACTAGGCGACAATTTTAGAAAACCAGGACACCTGTACAGTTGCGAATGATGAGTGCTACACAAAGAGCAAACAGGTGATTGTACACGTGCTGGTGCGGTATTAACATAAGTATGGGTTGACCTCAGTGACTTCGATGACGCATCTATTTTGCGTTCAGAAGTAACAACCTTCTTCGCGCCTTCATGTTTCGATGAAGAGCGTTGCAATACCTTTATATGCTCGCGAACAAAACTTTCTAAGTCTTCGAACTTAGGAATTTTACTGCCGCGATGATCCGACTCAAACAAACGAATGGTTTCGGAATCTAATTTCTTTAAACCCATATACAAAAATACGAAGTCGCAGAGGTCATCGATCTTCAAGTTCTTTACGGCGCGAACAGCTGACGCGAAAGTATCTAGAAATTTCTCTAAGTTTTGATCGTTACATGCCGTAATAGATTTCAAATCAGACATCTGATCTAAATAGGCGTTAGCTACCGATCTTTTATCCTCATACTTAGCTTTCAAAGTATTTAAAATTAAATTATAATTCCCGGCACTAAACGTAATTCCAGCGCAAGCGGTTATAGCTTTACCAGTCAATTTTTCAACGAGATAATGCAATTTTTCGTGATCTGTCAACGAATCGTTCTTATCTATTGTATTCTCAAAACTATCTATAAATCGACACCAATTGCGAATGTTACCATCAAATTCGGGTATTTGAATTGGTGGCAACTTAGGTCGGTCGCGAGTGGGGTTGGGTAGGTCAGCCGGTTTCTCCAAACTCCTAGCGACGCGTTTGATACGACAATACAAATCGTCAAACGACGACAAGGCTTGATAACTCACTGAGTAATCGGGATCCAAATTCAACTCTAAAACGTTGATGTCATGCACTAAGGTTTCGAAATCCGCGCGTAGACTATCTAAGTTTTCTATAGAACACAAGAACGAATCTCTGATGACCAAATCAGAGGTTTTAAGTGCATTATCATAAATCGATTGTACGCGAGAGTAAATCATTTCTTTTTTAGCGTTTAAAAGTTTCAATTGAACCTTACCGGTCCTATCAACCTTTGGGGACATGTTTACAATTAAATCTCGAACTAAAGTGAGGTAAACAACAAATATGAAATGACTTAATCTTAGCGGCACAGAGCAGCGAGGCGGCGCGAGCGACACTCGGCAGATAGGTAGGTACCTACAACTGTGAATGCACGCTTGAACAAACGCGCATAGCAACAAGGTCGTACGTACCTACGCGATGGTCGCTGTCTAGGTTCAACTATTATTTCCGAGATTAAGTATTGCGTAATATCTATTCAAATTAAAATACTTTCGCATGAATTGGGATGAGATGCGAGCGAGGTAGGCACAGCCACGTGTCTACCCACGCAGGTACTAGGCAAATACGACGTGAGCCGAGAACAACGTAATTGAAAAAAACAAAACAAAGCCAAATGCGTTAGGTATTACACTGTGCCTATGCACTAGGGTGTCTGAGTATACCTAAGATCTAAGCCTAAATGTCTGGATGCGGGGTTTTCTACTAAAATAACCAGGCACTTAGGTGCGATGCGAAAATTGTGAACTACGATTAAGTGTTGATATGATACCTAACCTATTTATGTATTAGGTAGGTACAATGCGAGCCAGCGGCGAACGGACAACAAATTCTAAGCCTAAGTGTCTGGATGCGGGGTTTTCTACTAAAATAACCAGGCACTTAGGTGCGGTGCGCTCATTCCCATTAGAATAATAACAAAATACGAACTACGGCTAAGAATCCGGCTCGATCCGGACCAAAAATGGTGGCGCGTGGGCCAACGTGTACGAGTGGACTGTATTGCGGGGAAGCAGATAACTGTTCTATTGACACTTTACACACAAAACAAGACAGGTGGCCGGGCTGCCGCGGATTCGATCCAGGCAGTGAATGCAGCCCGAGAAATTAGGAGAGGATGCACTAACCTTCACGACCCACGTGTTTTTCATCGCAGCCGGTACACGGATCTTCTCTTCCTTGCTCAGGAGCTGCCGTCAGCGTCACTAGATCCCTTGAGGAACACACGAGAGGCACCATCCGATCGGTAAAGGTCTATGAGGCGGTTAAAATACAACAAATATTATTCATTTCTGAGAGACGCGCGCGCGCGATCGCCTTTACGCTGGCTAGTTCAAAGCGAGACTGAGTGTCTATATTTCACAAATGGCGGACGGAAGCCATATCTATGATTAGTGCGGGAGAGGAGACGGGTATAAAAGGAGTGGGTTTCCGTGTCAAAAATACAGTTTCCACTTCGGCGCAACCAGTGGTGATGAACAATAATATATTATAGCTGTTTAGTGACAATGTTGACGTAATTAGTGACCTTGTAAGGACGTAAATTATAAATTAAAATTTATTAAAAATTCATTTATCTCCATAATACACCCTTACCACAAATCCATATCCAGTGGCCCCACACTAGGCAAGCCTGTCCTGTGTACCTAATATAAATAAGCATCATCATTATCCTAGCTCCGGTCGCGAGCGGAACTTTCTTAGCGCAGGGCACGCCGTAGCAGCGGCGGTAAGACCCATCATAGGGGAGTGGCTAGAGAGGACAAACGTCAGCCTCTCGTACCGTCTAACGCAGATGACTGAGGGCACCCAAAAAAGACTCACAGGCGTCGTGGGTTTTAGTCGGTTCGAGTCCGACATAACCTCTCCCACCGACTCCTGTGGTGGGGATATCCGTGGTGATTTTCCGCGCGTAAAAAAAACCGGAACTTTCTTCGGTTTTTGTCAATTTAACCCTCTGGACCTCCACTGGACCGCAATGCCCACTAGATCATCACGGGAGGAACACAGACGAAGACCTACTGCATATTTAGTAGGAGGTAGGACACGACGGTATTTCCGTCCCAATTGAGCGGTCCGACTGGGGAAGTACATCCGCCCTACAGAATACCGCGGCCATAATAACTTCGTGTTGTGTTCCCGGCGGTAAATAGGGTAGCCAGAGCTCACTGGAGAGATTTTGTGCTGTCAGTGGGAAGACCAAAGGTTTGTCCTGATTTGCCTTTTGTGCTGACGGCACAGAAACTCTCAATGCTTGCACGGTTGGCAGGCAGGTCATGGTGCTTGAAATATCGGAAACTCATAACAATACAACATGGTAAATATCCTGATTATTAATCTACTTACGGAGTCGAGCTCCCGAGCACGGCAAGCGCCAACGACATCACTGTTCGAACCAACATGGCCGACTCCTGAGTCTGTCAGCTGCTATATTGAAGTAAAACTGCACTGTATGTAGCTCTACTTATAGTAGAACATGTTTGCTTAGCGACTTTTGCTGGGGTAACGCATAACAAACAACCTATTATCAATAGTATTTGTTACTATACTAGCTGATGCCCGCGTTTCCGCTAGCTTGGAGTCGGTTATGCCGATCATACAGCCTATCTAAGGACGTAGATAGACCTTGGAGAACGCTCGGATATCGGTTATCGCGCCCAAACAGCCTCAATAAGGACGTAGGCAGACATTGAAGAAGGCTCCATGGTCTATCTATCTGTGTGCCAAAAGATTTTGTCTTGGTCATGCTTACTACTTAATTTGTCTCATGTTTTAAGCTAAAAATATGATCAAAATCATTGATTTTGTAAATCAATGATCAAAATGAATAATTATTTATTTTTATTTTATTTTATTCGGAAAACAAACAGCATTATAACTATATAATAGTACTACTTACATGACTAAAAACCATTTCTAAGTTTTCACATTTAAACATTATTTTTATTTTATTTTTATTTTATTTTATTCGGAAAACAAACAGCATTATAACTATATAATAGTACTACTTACATGACTAAAAACCATTTCTAAGTTTTCACATTTAAACATTTAACAATTAAATAAAATACGTTTGAATCCGACTTCAAAAACTAAAAACCATATACTTAATAACAAAATAAGGTTTGTTAGAAGCCGGTGCCTAGTTCGAGAGACCATATTATTTCAATTGATTGCATCATAATATTTCACGTAGGTACAACAGTAAAGTAGGCACCGACTTCCAACTCTTCAGTAAACTTGTAAATTCAGTAATTTTTCTCTTATATTTATTATGTAATTTTATAGATTTTAATTTTTGAAGTCGGTTTTTTTAAAGTAGTTTTTTTAATTTTTACTTTTTAGTGATTTTGTTGTTTTTAAATGTTATTAATTTAGTCCCCCTTTTTAGAGGGCAGTCCAGCATGCCGTCCATAACTTTCGATATAATGCTCTCAATAACCTAAACGAGGCATCCATGCTATACATCATTAAGAAATTCTGATATTTGCCTCCATAGTTCAAGACTTGGTAATTCTAGCACACCCTTGACCATCATAATGTCGCCTACCGTGCCACAGAATCTTCATGAAACTAGCTAAAAAGCAATCATTACAGGAGGTAGGACACGGCGGTATTTCCGCCCAATTGAGCAGTCCGACTGGGGAAGTACCTCGAAGTGAGTAGGGTAGCCAGAGCTCACTGGAGAATTTGTGCTGTCAGTGGGATGACTAAAGGCTTGTCCTGCTTTGTCCTCTACACTGACGGCACAGAGACTCTGTGCTTATAGGGTCGGCAGCGGGAGTGTCGCTTCTCTGGTGTTACACACGTCCATAGGCCACGGTATCCACTTTCCATCAGGTGGGCCGTGCGCTTGTCTGCCTGCCATCTAAGTGGTAAAAAAAATCCTTTCCCATTTCCTATTTGATTTCGAGGAGTTCTTTGGTGTATCTCCGGAGTCCAGGGTCCAGTACCAATGAAATAATATAGAACTAATTATAAGTTATACTGAACTCAATGCAAAAATAATTTTCAAAATCTATTCTTAAACTATGGAATTATCGAAGAACATAGAGAAGAAGTCGGTTAAAAATTTGCATGTCAAAACACTCATAAATGTTCATAAAATTAAAACTACTGGTCCAAACAATATCAAATTTCTATAGGACTAAATGGCAACTATTCTCCATCAAACTAATAAAGAATTACATAAATCGAATCTCAAATCTCAGAGTATTTTTTATTTAGAATAGGTTTTACATTTGATTACATTACAAGTCTATTACAAGTCAATAATTTGGTTTTTAAGGAAAACTTTATTAACCAAGATTTTCGACATAAAATAAACCTGTATGCATTCGGACAGCAGCTCGAGGAATGTTGTGTGAGCCGAGTGGCGCAAAAAACACCCACGGCGAGCGAACAACTGCTTACCTGGTTCCTCGACTAATTAACGCATTACCCCCGGAATTGCGCGCTGTTGATAGCATTGGGCCCTGCAGTGTCAAAATGAGACTCAAATTGCATTTCCTAAAATCACTTCTTTAACTTTTTTTTTAACCACGGAGGCATTGATTATAATCCGCATAGGTTTTGTTTTGTAAATGCTTATGAATCTTTTTACTGTATGTAATTGTTTAGATGATAATAAATTTAAAAAAAAAAATCAAATATATGGCTCAATACAATTCAATTGAAAATTAAAACTCAAACTATTATTAGATAACTACTAAAATACACTAAAATAAAATAACCGGCACACCCTGCTGTGCTTGAAAAATGTGAAGGCGCAAGAGTGTCGACGCACGTAGCGTCCCACACCAAAGGTCTACCCATCTTCCAAGGTAGCAACGACATACCATCCGGTCTCTTGCCATCGCTACGCACCAGCCCTTTAGGTTCACGAATGGCTGGTACGCCAGCGGTAGCTAGAGCACGGCGGATAATGTCGTTGATGCAGGCGTGTCGCGGTATACGCCCAGCGCTTCTGCTGCATGAAAGGCCATGGTGCCCTAGACTGTCGACAGCTTCACCGCAGTGGCAATGATGCGGAGAAATGCACGGCGCTCCTAAGCGAAGGCAAGTGGCAAGGCGGAAAGTAGTATCGTCCAACATAGTACCTATGTTGAGCGATGGAAGTGCCTGAATTAACATAGTAAAACATAAAGTTGGGTGAAGTAGTGTTCTCCTAGCTAGGTTGCAGAGCAACCTGTGATAAGGATATCGAGGAGTAACCGGTGTCATACATAAAAAATATTAAAAAAAAATACCAGTCGACTTTTTTATTGGCAGTTGGTTACAAATAAAAATCCGTTGATAATTGCTTTGATATCGTATAGCAAATATACATTTTGAGGATTACTTTTCTCCGGATTTCTCCAGTATCTTAGAATCAGATCCCGATTTCTTGGATTTGGGACCACTCTTAAAGTATACCCTATCGGACACCGCAAGATTAATAATAGTCCGTTTTTAATTGGCTTTGATATCGCGTTATGAACATTGAAAAAAATATATATACCTACACATCGAAGAACCTTCTCCTTTTTAGAAGCCGGTTAAAAAGTTAAACCGACTTCAAGAAACAACGGTTGTTCGCCTATTTTGCTCCCTTTGTACTGAAATTTAAAAAAAAATACTGATACACGTATTCTTTTATGGCTCTGATACAAAACACTACAAACAATAGGTACAAACAATGCAAAAAAAACGGACAAAAACAACATTTTTTAGGAGGTAGGACACGGCGGTATTCCCGCCCGATTGAGCAGTCCGACTGGGGAAGTACCTCCGCCCTATAGAATACCGCGGTTATATTAACTTCGTGTTGGGTTCCCAGCGGTGAGTAGGGTAGCCAGAGCTCACTGGAGAATTTGTGCTGTCAGTGGGAAGACTAAAGGCTTGTCCTGATTTGTCTTCTACTGACGGCACAGAAACTCTGTACTTACAGGGTTGGCAGCGCGACTGTGACTCCTCTGGTGTTACAGACGTCCATAGGCCACGGTAACTACTTTCCATCAGGTGGGCCGTGTGCTTGTCTGCCAACTGAGTGGTATAAAAAAAAAAAAAAAAAAAAAAAACATAACAATAGCACACTTGCTATTGTTATTTTGTTTTTGTACATTTCACTATTAAGTTTTATTTAATTATTATTTTTTTATTAATGTAAATTTTAGCATAGATTTAAAATATGTTAAGTGTAAATAGAGCAATGGTAAAGAATTTTAGAATGCTTACAAATAACTATTAAGTAGAATGATTTTTATTTATTTATCTATTTACGCTTAATGTATTTAAAATACATTAATAAAAAATTATAATTAAATTTAAAAAAAGCTAAAATGCGTCGTGGAATTCCTCCGCATCGCATGCCTCTTGTGGTAGCGTTCCCAGAAGACTGGCAGCATTGCCACGTTGTATGGCAATGCTTATTCTCTGACCTAAGAAGAGGCCAGCACCCTGGTCACGAGAAGCGGCGACCATACGCTTCGCTATCTCCCTGAAGAGATTGCGGGCGCTCGGACCCCACGGCCCAAACGTTTCTAGTCCAAACGGCACAAACTCATAATCACCAATGAGATTAGAATAATTTCGCCGCTTAAGAGTCTCTGCAGAAACTGCAGCAGCACCAGTACAGCCAGCCGTGCCTTCCTATTAAGTTGTATTTTATTTATTATTTATGTACTTACTTATTTTCGTCCGGTCATCCTCACGGATACCTCCCTACCATACCCTCTTCGGCTATCGGGACAGACTCGATCTGATTGAAACCGCACACCATCTTGCTGGGGCTTCACATCACGCTGGGGTCAGGCCGTCCGGGGTCTTAGGATGCCTAAGGAATATCCCTCGCACCCCGGTTGACCCACGACCATCTTCGATTTCGAGATGGCCCCCTCGGATGTGGGAAGCACGGTATCACAGTCGATTCCCGGTAATGGGGAGAGGGAAATGGTCGAAGTCTTGGTCGTGGTCGTGGTCATAGTCGTGGTCATGGTCGTGGTCATGGTCGTGGTCGTGGTCGTGGTCGTGCTCGTGCTCGTGCTCGTGCTCGTGGTCATGGTCGTAGTCGTGGTCGTGGTCGTTTTCGTGGTCGTGATCATGGCCAGTCATGGTCCATAGTCATAGTCATTTCATTTTCAATCTTGATCACATATAATTGTATCCTTATTGACGTCAATAATAATTCTACTTAAGCTAAGTTTACCACCGCTTTTTAGGCGCTGGTGGAGGAGAAAAGGCGCAATAAACACACGGCCCATCTTATGGAAAGTGGTTACCCTGATCTATGACCGTGTATAACGCCTGGCGCTCCCGATCCTGTAAGAACAGAGAGTTTCCGTGTCGTCAGTGAAGAAGACACAGAACATGGTATTTTCCCCTTTTACCGACTTAAAGGACTCGTATACCTTATAATCCTGGACGAAGAAAAAATAACACAATATTATTAATTTGCAATCTCTCTTTATTCGACTTTAGGGACCAGTCTATGTCCTTCCCTGAACCCTGTCTCCACAGCCCCATGGACAGTACTGAAGTGAATGCTGTTGGTGGCTTCACCCGCGAACAGTACGCGCGGGGCTCCGCTGCTGTCCACGAGGGGCTCTGCCAGGTTGGCGCGGTCGTTGGGGTGCAGTGGTGTTTGGAGGTTGTCGTAAGTATAGGTTCCGCGGGTATAAGGGTTTGTGTACCAGCTTGTTCTAGAAAATAGACCAAAATTTCAGTATTTTAAATTGTGTATAAATTTCTTGTATACCTGTATATTGTCATCCGCACACGGTGCAAAACATCCGATCAAGAACCAAGCGGTTCGGAGACTCTTTCCTCTGTCGCACCATTAAGGCCTGGAATTCATTACCAGCTCACGTGTTTCCTTCTTCCTACAGTCCCGGGTCCTTTAAGCGGGGCGTGAAAAAGCATATGATGAGGCCGTCAAGCTGAGTGTCACCATTGTCACACGGTATGTGTAAGTAATGGTGACCCTCTTTTCTGGGACTTTGCCTTCAGCTTACCATCAGGCAAGGCGAAGTCCAATTGACGTGTACTATATAAAAAAAAAAAAAAAAAAAAAACCAACATTGAGAGAGGCCTATATCCAGCAGTGGACTGCGGTGAGCTGATTCATTGATTGATTTTTTTTTAAATATAGAACACGTCAATTAGACTTCGCCTTGCCTGATGTTAAGCTGAAGGCAAAGTCTTAGAAAAAAGGGTCACCATTACTTAACATATACCATGTGACAATGGGTAACACTCAGCTTGACGGCCTCATCATATCCTTAATCACGCCCCGCTTAAAGGACCCGGGACTGTAGGAAGAAGGAAACACGTGAGCTGGTAATGAATTCCAGGCCTTATTGGTGCGACAGAGGAAAGAGTCACCGAACCGCTTGATTCTTGATCGGATGTTCTGCACTGTTGATTGGCATGTACATAAGACAAAAACGATAGCCTGTCTAGTGATATAAGTATTATACAGATCGTTATATTGATTTTGGCAAGCAGAAAAAGTCACCAGTATGTTCTACATAAATGTGTGTGTAACAAAACTCGTTTCCTCACTCACACACACTTATACACTTGCAAATTACAATTGATTCAAAACCATTCGTATTTATTTATCATCAGTTACACTTTCTTTAGTAATAACAATATCTCATAAAATTCTTATTACTGGTATATGAACGTAGTTTTTGTTAAATTCTTGTAAGTCTCCGTGACCCCAGGGTTTACAGCTTCGCTTTTTAAGTGTTAAAATCGTGCAAAGTTTTGAGTTCGAATCCCAGTCAAATTTTACTTTTTGAACTTTTAAATATTTGTATATCTTCATGTTAATTACTTACCTATTAAGGTAATGTTGAGGTAACATCACAAAAGTATCTTGATATTTTAGTTATTTATTTATAGCAACTTAAATCAGTAGTATTTTTATTATTACTGAGCGAGTATTGTTGCACACACATTGCATTAATGTTTCTCGTATTGGAATTTATGCTACCCTCATTCTCATGATTAAAATAACATGATAATTTTATTTTTAACTGTCAACAATTGGATGAATTGTGCTTTCCACACGGTTAATTAACAACTTAAACGTTATTTAATATCACAAACAAAATAAAGAACAAAAACAAAACTATTTATTAACGTAAACGACTACATCAATATAGTAGCGGTTCGAACTCGCTACCTTCGAAATGTCTTTACGCCTGTAATACCACTCAACTACGTGAGCCTGTGCTAAAATGGTGAAATTTACTTTCTCATTCGATGGCAGGCAAATCACTCACACATATTCAAACGTTCACGATTCACGAATATTCACGATCATGCGCACTGGCACACATAAACGTATTACACTAATACGCCTTTAACGATGACGCACACATGTGACTTCAAAGCAATGAGTTATTGTTGTGTGAACACACATATGTAAAACATACGGGTGCTTCCACTTGACCCAGATCATAAATACATTTTATTAGATGGATAGGCTATCTTTTTTGTCTTGTGTACATACTTACATCAATCAAATAGCCCACCGTAGTCCACTAGCTGGACGGCCTCTCCCAATGTGCGCCATTTTATCTGCATTCCGCATCCAGTCTGTCCCAGCTACCTTTTTCAGGTCGTCCGTTCATCTGGCTAGGGGGCGTCCTTACTTCCGCTTACCTTCCCGCGGTCTCCACTCTAGGACTCGTTTGCTCTAACATACATGCATATATACTGTCCAAAAATCAAACTTTTATGTCTACGCATTCAAAATATAGTACAGTTTATGTAGCTAAGTTAAGGAACCCTCGGTGCGCGAGTCCCACTCGAACTTGACTGGTTTTTAAAGAATTTTATAGCGATATCTTTGGTAATATTTACATTCAATCCGACGTTTTGGTTACTTTTCAGCAGCCATGGTCGCGGGGTGACTAAAGATAGTAGAGAATCTTAAATATATAAACTCAAATGTGACTGACTGACTAACATAGTGATCTATCAACGCACAGCCCAAACCACTGGACGGATCACGCTGAAATTTGGCATACAGGTAGATGTTATGACGTAGGCATCAGTTAAGAAAGGATTCTGATTAATTCTACCCCCAAGGTGTTAAAATAGAGGATGAAATTGTATGAAAGTTTGTCAATTTTAAACCGATCGGGCTGAGACTTTGCATGCATAAAGCTACTATGACGTAGGCATCCCCTAAGAAAGGATTTGGAGATGCAGGCAATATAAGACTAGCTGTTGCCCGCGGCTCCGGTATGTCCTCCGATTATTGGCAGGTAGCTGATGTAATAAGGAGTAACGTAGGCAACTTTTATTTTAGATTTTTTCTATGCTTAATAGTGTTGACTCAACACTAAGCGATAACCGACATCCACGCGGGCGGAGCCGCGGGCAACAGCTAGTTATATTATATTTTCTGTGATAGTAGTATTAACATAGTTTTGAAGAGTAAGTTTCTAAATTTTTTCACTCAAAAAGTGTGACCTCTTGCCATCTAATGGTGCTAAATCAATATTGAGGAAATAAACCCACCTTAGCATGTCAATGGGGTCCGGTATGGTGGCCACTTTGCCCATGAACCTTCTGAGTAACTCCATGGCTTTGCTCTTCACGACATCGTCGGGTAATGTCTCTACCTGTAAGGTGGAGAGGAGAAGTCAGGATTTAATGACTTTCGTAACATACAAACATGTATTCTCGACTAGGTAGAAGTGGTTTAAACACCCATAATATCGCCCACTAGGTAAGGCACGACGGTATTCCCGTCCCAATTGAGCAGTTCGACAGGGCGAAGTACCCTACAGAGTACCACGGCTATAATAACCTTGTGTTGTGTTCTCGACGGTGAGTAGGGCAGCCAGAGCTCACTGGAGAGTTTGTGCTGTCAGTGGAAAAACTAAAGGCTTACTCTGCTTTGTCTTCTACACTGACGGCACAGAAACTCTGTACTTACAGGGTCGGCAGCGAGAGTGTGGCTCCTCTGGTGTTACACACGTCCATAGGCCACGGTAACCACTTTCCATCAGGGTAGTGCTGTAGGTAGGGGCGGTTTAAACACCCAAAATATCGCCAACTATGATTTTCGATTCTTGAAACTGTTGGTCGACTCTCTTGGATGTGCACCACGCTCTTAGAGCATAACTAATGCAGCTACTCAACTACTAAGTAGACTAAGTGTATGGTATTAGAGGAGGTAGGACACAACGGTATTTCCGTTCCAATTGAGCAGTCCGACTGGGGAAGACCTTCGCCCTACAGAATACCGCGGTTATAAAACTTCGTGTTGTGTTCCCGGCGGTGAGTAGGGTTGCCAGAGCTCTTTGGAGAATTTTTGTGCTGTCAGTGGGAAGACTAAAGGCTTGTCCATTGTGCATTCTCTTCTCTTGTGCGTTCAAAATCTCTGTTCTTACAGGGTAGGCAGCACGGGTGTGACTCCCCTGGTGGTGTGTTCATAGGTCACGATAACCACTTTCCATCAGGTGGGCCCTGTGCTTGTCTGCCACCTAAGTAGTATAAAGAAAATATTTTTGTAAATAGACCAAAAAAAATGCCCGAAGTGTTTCATGCCGGAGTCTTCTCAGCTGTGTAATTCTTTGAGCACACAGCGTTGAGAGCAGCGCTGAGACAGCCTTAATCTTAATCCTCATAACTCATTTATTGGTAAAAAATATTAAAATATTCCTTCTTCCTACAGTCCCGGGTCCTTTAAGCGGGGCGTGAAAAAGCATACGATGAGGCCGTCAAGCTGAGTGTCACCATTGTCACACGGTATGTGTAAGTAATGGTGACCTTCTGCGACTTTGCCTTCAGCTTACCATCAGGCAAGGCGAAGTCTAATTGACGTGTCCTATAAAAAAAAAAGTCACATAATACATTGGTCTATCTCCAGTGATGTTACCCAGTCGGCAGTCTGACCAATGGCAATCTGTATCAACGATGTCGCAGTGCTGTCGTCGACGCTGTGGGCTTAGAAAATTGCACAGCAGGTCAGGGCCGCGTGACTAACATGTGGTGGTCCATTTGCTTAACTAGTTTTCATATTTCCTTTTGTATTGACGTTTTGTGAGTTCCGATTTAATGTTCTATGCAGAATAAATGATTTTTGACTTGGATTTTGTGATTGAACAATTCTCTTACAACGAGCCTAACGTTGAACTAAAGTCAGAGAATTGCATTGTCAGCCGGAGGGGACGGGGTCAGGAAAATGCCTTATCGGCTACTTTAGACCTCCACATCTGAAGATCCGAAAAGGTGTTTAGTTAGTTAGAGGTCTCAAACCACTGGCGAGCGGAAGGTGGTGAGGGGAGGAGGGAAGCTGGAATATCGTCGCTAGAAAAATTCGGTTCTTACCATCTTTTCGGTATCCCCATAAGTCCATAACGTCATAGCATTCCTATTGCCCATAGGGATAGAAACCCCTATAAAATTAGCCCAGTCTTTGCCAACCGCCCTCACATCTTCTTCAGTCCAGAGGAACAGAAACTCCTCAGTGTTGTCAGCCCACCATTGGTTCGGAAACAATAGAATAATCTTTCCGATTAAACCCATTGATATATTTTCTATGGCTGATGTTTTTGTTGCTGGCAACTCTGGTGAGAATAATGTTTTGTAGCTGAAAACAATTTGATTAAAAGTTAATTCTAGATGTTTCATTCAGACGTCCGAGCACTGTTCTTCCTGAGCGTGGATCTGGGGGAGACAGTTGGGGCTGAGACTAGCCGTCACCTTAGTAGACGCAGACCCAATTGTAACGTGAGTATAGACTAGAGGGTCCTTTTTTTCTTACGAAAAAAGCACCGCCCAAGTAAATCACCTGATGGAGCAGTTCTGTTGGACGCAAGGCGAACCCTGTGCTATTTACGGCTTTTAGATGACCTAATTCTGTCGGGGTAACAGGCAGCCGCACCTGCCACAACCCAAGTTTGCGCCCGGATAACCAGCCCTTCTCCTGTCTGCTGTCCACTGTGCCCTCTGCTTTCCTAGCAGGCTGCAGAATGGCTCGTGGGCCTACAAAGTGCCACTCCCGCCTTTCCAGCATCTCCCCTGTAGGAAAAAGGTGCTGCCGTCTGCCCAAGGTGTACTACGTGGATGAATGTTACTTAACTGTACTAACACAGTAATGAGAAACACGACTTAATTACAGATGTGTGCCGATACCTCTCCTTGAGCACGCCGAGCGACACAGTGACGATGACGTTCCTCGCCTTGTACACGGAGCCGTCCTTACAGCGCACCTCCACGTCCTGTGCAGGGTCCTGAGGGTACGAGATCTTAGTGACTTCCTTCTCCAGTTGGATGTTCAGGGTTGGGTACCCTGGCCCGCCGTTGTATGTGTTCTGTAAAGGACAGATATTTTTTTCATAAAAATAAATTCATAGTTTGATGACAGTAGAGGAACTGTTCTCTCTCGCTCTCTCTCTCTCTCTCTATCTCTCTCTCTCTGTCTGTGTGTTTATGGGTGTGTGCGTCTGTGCGGCAATCGTGCATGAGTGCTTGCTTGTGCTGTGCACGTGTTCCTGCGTGCGTGCCTGTGCGTGCGTGTGTGTATACAAGTAGATACATATAGTTCAAGTTACCAGTAATATCTGGAACAGCGTCCTATACCCGTGCTCGTGCCAGCTCAGCTGGTGGTCCCCTTCCAGTTCCTCGTACTCGCCGCTGGTGGTGAGGTCGTTCCAGTTGTACGAACCTTCGTAGCTGTTCGACATCATTTCGAGCGTGCGCAGGAGTTGCGCTAGGAAGTCTTTGTCGTTCAGTAATTCAGGGTGCTTTTCGGTTATGTACTCTGTTATTCTGGAAAGTGGAAAGTAATTAGAGTCACATATATATCCGCGTGGTTCCCGGTAGATTAGAATTTGGATCACCCCTATTCTTCAAATGTGGAGTCGTGCAAGGCGACATCAGACAGATATATAAGAATACAGCCCATCCTCAGCCTCAGGCAATGGGTTCACCCCCTATTACGTGGGACAAATTTAGTGATTGGCGAAATGTGAGTGTTAATTCACCTCTGCCTAACCCTCTGGGGATAAAGGCGTGATTATATGTATATTGGACCTGAATCCCGAGACAAACAAGGCTCGGGCACGATAATTATTTTGTGATTATCTGTGCTTGGTGACTTTGAGCTCTTCCGCCGCTGTAGCAACCCGTGGTATCCTCAAAAGATACCTAAGAAACGTGTAGCGCTCGTATATATTATATTTTGACCACATTTCAGGTATAAGATATACTTATCTCTCGAGGTAAGACATTATTGGTTACTAGAGGGCTTACACGCACAAAGTTCACCACAGTTTTGACACAGGTTTAATACACACGAAACATCAGGTCACCAGGTCCAAGATATATGTCTTTTATTGAGCAATAATGTCTTACCTCGAAGACATTATTGGTCAATAAAAGGCTTACAGTCACTAGGTTCACCAGTTTTGCCACAGGTTCAATACACATGGAACACCGTGCGTGTGGTTAGTAAAAATTATACAGTTGCGGTGTGCCGTGTACATATCCAGCCGGCGCAGGCGAGACTGTGGTGAAGTTTATGCGTGTGGTAGACCTATAAAGCTTAGTGCTTAAGGATATTATTATTTTATCACACATGCATTGTTTTTCTATTTTTTTGCAAATGTCCCGAGGTAAGTCATTGTTAGTCACTAGAGGGCTTACACGCACAAGGTTCACCACAGTTTTGCCACAGGTTTAATACACACGGAACACGGTGCGTGTGTTTGGTAAACATGATACAGTTATGTGCGGTGTTCCATGTACATATACAGCCTGCGCAGGCGAGACTGTGGTGAAGTTTGTACGTATGGTAGACCTATAAAGCTTAGTGATTAAGGATATATTTAATCACACATGCATTTTTTTCTATTTTTTAGCTTCATAAGAAAAAATATAGTAGCACACCTCTCGTTTTGTTTTAATATGCGGTTTTTTTTTTAAGATTACTAATTACCATTCTCTGAGCCTCAACTTCGTCGAGGTTGGATTTTCTAACTGTGATGTAGCTAAACTTTGATATTTTTGTGAAGCGGATCTGACCTCCACATCTTATTGGCGATACCAAAGTTCTTTATTTAGATTAGTCGAACTTTTAAGGGCTCGCAACTACCCGTAATGACTGCCATAGATATTTGTATGGCAACTGGGACCTTAACGTGGGCTTAACGTGCTCTCCGAAGGAGAAGAGCTTACTGCTAACCATAATGTCCATAATTATTAGTATTCTGGCCTCGCTTCTGTAAATTTTATGTCATAACAAACAAACTGTCACTCCAAAAATGTTATAAAATTTTAAATTTTATTTCTTAAAGTCCAAAAAAAATGAAAAAAGTTCATGACATTTTTCATTCGGTCTACAAAATGTCATTTTTGAATTTTAGACTTTAAAAGCATGTTGGTAAAGTCTAAAATTAATAGATAGATAGATAATTCTTTATTGTACACCAACAGATTTACAGTAGGACAAGTAGGTAGCATGTATACAGTTCAATGTACAATGGGCGGCCTTATCGCTGAAGCGATTTCTTCCAGGCAACCTTGGGATGGACAGTAATGTTATAAAAACAAAAGAAATGGTGTAGTTACCGACTAAACTTAAATAGATAGTGTATTAAAACAAAAGAAAGAGAGAAAAGTAAGTAAAATAAAATTAATATACGGCTTTACACAAAAAATTACCATGTTTTACAGTGTCAATGGTAATTGGTGTGACAGTAATTTTGCCATTCAGCTAATTTCTCCAGCTAAACAAAATTGCTTAATAAAGAGATTATGGCATTAGTGTAATACTCGCGGTAGCCTAGTGGTATGGGTAATGAACTGCTGAGACGAGGTCTCGGGTTCGATCCCAGGTTTTACCATGGCACACACCAATGACTTTTCGATACTTTTCGAAGTTATGTGTGTATATATCGCAGGTTTATAAGTGTCCGGATAATGGCAATAGGCTCGCCACCTATTATTTTATTTATTTATTTATACTTTACGCAGGATGTACGTTGGCGGACTTAATGCCGTAGGCATTCTCTGCCAGTCTACCATAGGGTGGTGCAGAGCTAGTACGAGGTAGGCGCATATTAACAAGAGATGCGTTTGGTTCTATAAGGACTATAGATTAATTATATATAGATTCTTAAACATAAACAGTACTTATACCTACTTATCAAATTTAAAATAAATCAGAATAGTTATACATGTACATAAAATATATACACATATATAACATAAATATAATACATAAATATAGATACCCATATCAATATGAGTAGAAATATAATTATCTTTGAGATGATGATTCTGCCAATTCTGTGGTGATCAATTGCCGTACCCTAGACTTAAACGCATTGCGGCTCCTGCTCTTCCTGATCTCTAGAGGAAGTGCGTTCCATAGGCGAACAGTGAGACTGTGACAAAGAAAGAGGAGCCTAAAAAGTTAGTTGTATGAGAAGGAAATGCGAGGATCCGGTTGTCAGTACCTCTACCCTCGGTGAATATAGGCGTGAGTTTATGTTATGTTATGTAATACCCAGGATTAGTATTCTGGACTCCTCGTTCCTTAGCATACTTACTCGATTCTAAGTACTTCTGGAAGATGGTTAAGTATCGGTATACTTAACCATCTCCCAGAAGTCTTGAAAACCAGCGCTTCGCATACCCTGGTGTGCGGGGCATTCATGCTGAGATGGTGGCCCATTTGGGTGCGCACGATGTGCAGTGAGAGTATTCTTGTTGTGTTGCCTTATTGTCTTTATATATTTGTCTGACTCTCTGTACGTTGTGTGTTCTTAAATAAATGTTTTTTCTTTCTTTCTTTCTTTCAAGTACTGAAATTACCTTCTCGTTACATAGTGTCCTGTAGATTCTGGCTCCTTCGGCGGATTTTCAACAATATGAGCGCCGTAATTAATGAGTTCTATGAAGACATCCTTTCTTGTATCCGAGCCGTCCGATCTGGTGGATGAAAAAGTTATTATTGATGACGACCTCCGTGGCGTAGCGGTAGAGCATTCGACTGCTATGCAGGGGGCGCTGGTTCGATTCCCGCTCAGTGTAAATATTTGTATGCATGAATATGTATATTTGCATTGGTCTGGGTGTTTCTATGTATAATATGTATGTATTTACAAAAAAAAAAGTATCTAAGTATGTTTATCCGCTTTCTAGATCCCATAACACAAGCTAGTATGCTTACCATGGGTCTAGATAGCGTTGTGTAGAATGTCGTGAAATATATTTTATATTTATATTTATATTTATTAATACAAATATTATAAAGCTGAAGAGTCTGTTTGTTTGAACGCGCTAATCTCAGGAAACACTTGTAAGAATTAAAAAATATGTTCTTGTATTGAATAGTCCTTTTATCTGCGAAGATTTCAAGCTATATATATCATCACGTTTCTACTGAAAAGAGCGGAGGAGTGATCATAAATGTCAATAAATCTAGCATTTTTCTATACATTATTTGAAGACTACATTTTTTCACACACGGCCCACCTGATGGAAAGTGGTTACTGTGGCCTATGGACGTTTGTAACACCAGAGGAGTTACACAGTCGCGCTGCCAACCCTGTAAGTAGGTACAGAGTTTCTGTGCCGTCAGTAGACAAAGCAGGACAGGCCTTTAGTCTTCCACTGACAGCACAAATTCTCCAGTGAGCTCTGGCTACCCTACTCACCGCTGGGAACAGAACACGAAGTTATTATAGCCACGGTATTCTGTAGGGCGGAGGTACTTCTCCAGTCGGACTGCTCAATTGGGCGGAAATAACGCCGTGTCCTACTTCCTTTATTATCTAGGACACGCCAACTTGACTTCACCTCGCCTGATGGTGAGCTAAAGGCTAAGTCTCAAGAAACAACAACAGACACTAAGTAATATTACAATGGTGGCACTCAGCGTAGCGGCTTCATCAGATGCTTTTTCACGCCTCGCTTAAAGGACCCGGGACTGTAGGAAGAAGGAAACACGTGAGCTGGTAATGAGTTCCAGGTGTAAGTGAATTTGGTTTGGGCTTCGGAGATGTTGGTAGGGCCCTGGATCCCGAACCACTGTCATACCACTGACACTTCAGAAAACGTCGTAATTTAGACCTTACCGATGTGTGTTATACAATGGTTTGTTCTCAGATGAATTGTTTAACATGATGCCCGTAGCTACATTCTATCATCGCACCGCTCGCCGTAGGCAGGGAATTCCTCCCCACACATTGCGACCAGAGACGGTGCGCACTGTGCGGTATGAAAGAACATCGTCCCACACACATTCAAGCTGTGGAATGACATCGCTGCTGCGGTTTTCCCAAGCGCCTACAATATGGGGTACTTCAAGAGGGGCATCAGAAGGTTTCTTTATGGTCGGCAGCGCGAGTGTGACACCCCTGGTGTTGCATACGTCCATAGGCCACGGTAACCGCTTCCCATCAGTTGGGCCGTGTGCTTGTCTGCCAACTTCGTGGTATAATTTTTTTAAAATAAAATGCAGTTAATGTCTAAAAGTATTTTTCATTTAATTTTGAACTTTAGATTATTTGAATAAGGTCTAATTTTTTATGCCATTTTTACAGTGTCAGTGGTATGACATCGGGTCCAGTTTTAACCATAGTGTTATTACCTGACTACTTTTAATTTGGACAGGTCCTGCGAGCGTATGGAGACGTTGTGTCGCACTGCGAGGTCATACACCGGACTCGGGCGTTCGCCATGAATCCTGGAAGGTAGAAAATCACATTTTTTTAAATAGATTTCGTTCAAAAACCTCAGTTCTCCTTTATTATTCCCGCGTCAATCCAGAAGCCCGATTCTGCTAATTGTCAACAATTGTCATATCACTGACTCTGCAAAAATGGCATTTAATTTTTGACTTTATCTCTAAAACCTTAAAGTCCAAAATTAATTGACAAAAAATTCATTACACTTTACAAGTTGTCATTAAAGTTTACACTTTAACAGCATGAAATAGCATTTTTTGCAGAGTCTGTGGTAATGACAGTTATCGGTGTTAGGGACTAGGTGGACAAAATGATGACACTAACTTCAGTAAGAAAGAAAAGAAAGAAAGAAAAAAGGATTATTGCGACACAGCATACAGTACAAAAAATAAAAATAAAAACAGAATGCAAAAAGAGAAAATAAAATCGGATGAGGTGCCACGTCATTTTGATGCCAAATATGACATTGTATATATTGAAAAATAAAATTAAAATGAACGATTGCCCCGACAAATAGTACTAACTGCGTAAACGAGTGTCGTGGTAGTGTCGTTACGAGCGGCCGCATCCCCACCTCGAAATCCCTGTATGGCTAGCAGCGTGAACAATCGGGGATATTCAAAGCTAATATTTTGAAGCTCGAAGTCAGCTCTTCCATAATTAAGTTCATGTTGAATTATACGAGAGAAACCACCCTCTATATTTTGCGCAATATCTTCACGGATACCCCATACGGATATGAGAGGTTATGTCGGAATTGAACCGACTAAATCGCACGCCGATTCTATGGGGTGCAGGTTGCCGAAGGTTCCATTATCTGAGACATATCCCTCGTACCCCATGCCATGAGATACACTACCCTGTTACATTGTAACTATTTTAAATAACCTTCTAACAAAAATGATCTCTTTGCTGCGGTTTTCCAAGCGACTACCATAAGGGGGTTTTCAAGAAGGTCTGTACAAAAACTCTGATACATTCAAAGTCAAAGTCAAAAATCATTTATTTTGCATAGACCATTAAATCGGCACTTACAAAAATATAGGAGTAGTACACGGCGGTATTTCCGCCCAATTGAGCAGTCCCACTGGGGAAGTACCTCCGCCCTACGGAATACCGCGGTTATAATAACTTCGTGTTGTGTTCCCAGCGGTGATTAGGGTAGCCAGAGCTCACTGGAGAATTTGTGCTGTCAGTGGGATGACTAAAGGCTTGTCCTGCTTTGTCCTCTACACTGACGGCACAGAGACTCTATGCTTACAGCGCAAGTGTAGCTTCTCTGATGTTACACACGTCCATAGGCCACGGTAACCACTTTCCATCAGGTGAGCCGTGCGCTTGTCTGCTACCTAAGTGGTATAAAAAAGTATTCAAGGAAATTTGAAAACCAGTTTCGCAATTGGACCGGACTCCGGCATAAACTCTAATTACAAACATACACTTAGTCTGCTTAATCTAAATACAAAAAAATACTTGAATAGCATAGTTGAGCGAACAGCATTCAAAGTACTTACCACTCAGCCCCTACTTCCACAATACTGTTGCCAAAGGGTACAGTCTTGACTCTCCCCCCCACTCTGTCCATTGCCTCCAAAGCCAGCACCTTCTTGCCAGCCTCAGATAACACCGAGGCCGCAGCAGTGCCTGCTGCTCCCATACCGACTATGATTGTGTCGTACACAGGAGTTGTGCTGTGGAAACATAAAATATAACATAAACTCACGCCTATATCCATGAAAGGGGTAGGCAGAGGTGCTAGCACCCACATTTCGCCAGTTTATGTTTAGGTCCCAATTCGGCGAGCGTATTACCATTAACCGGGCACTTATAAACCTGTGATAAATACACACATAACTTCGAAAAGTCATTGGTGTGTGCCATGGTAAACCTGGGATCGAACCCGATACCTCGTCTCAGCAGTCCATTACCAATACAACTAGGCTACCGCCTACATACTTTTATAATACTACATAAAATATAATGTATACAATTGATCGATTGCCTTAGTTGTGCGCTGGGTGGCGGGAGGTGAGGTAAAGAAAGAGAAAGAAAGCGCATGAATCGAGAGCAAGTGAGATAGCGCTGTGAGCGTTGGCGGCGAACTGACCAAAACTGCTGTGCATTAGGGTAGTTTCCTGACGTTTAGTCGCGTTTGGTCCAATACGCATTTGGTACAATTGTCAAAAACAGGAATAATTCGCGGTTGGTACAATTCGCGATCGGTCTAATTCGCAATTGGTACAATTCGCGATTGGTCCAATACGCGATTGGTCAAATTCCTGATTGGTCCAATACGCGATTAGTCCAATTTTTGTTTTTATGGTGGTAGTTTAAGGTTAGTTTAAAAGGGGTTTTGTTGTTGGTGTGGCCACTAGGATGGCGCTGGTGAAAAAGGTTTTGTGGCCTGGGTACCGGTCCGCTTAGGTCATATTGGCAATTGTATATACGCAGAATCTATAACTAAAATTATATATGTATTACAAGTTAAAAAAAACATGGTTAACTACTTAAGTAAAATGTTCCCCCAAAAATATAAATGGTACTTTTTAACATTCTGTATCAGCCACTATATACTTTACATGAAACAACAACTATTTATTTATTTATTGTATATGTATTTACGTATATTTCTATCGGTTAAAGATAAAATAAAAACTAAAGACAAATTAAAACGAAGTTTATAAACGTTGTTTATTTATTGTACTTAGTTTTTAATAATTTCTTTTAATTCATTTTCAGTTCTTATTTTAAGTATTTCTTAATTACAAACATTAGTTTGTAAGCATGATTGGGGCCCATCGCAAAAACAAAACATATAGTATAATTGCCGGTATTGAGGGTAGGTTGAAGAAAACGTAAAAAAGTTGTTAGTTACATTTGACGTTTGTTTAGTTAATTGAATTTCGCTTTTGTTCGCGTTTATGTCTATTTCGAAATTGTCAATATTCATATAATCTGCTATTTGAAATGTACGAAATAAAGTGAAACTTTGGAAATTACACAAAATAAACGTGGCCGTGATACACTGATTCATAACGGATATCGATTAACCTAAATAAAAACAATAAAATTGGAATTTTTCTCTCTAATTTTCAAATTTCTCTTTCCTCCTTATTGCTATAAGTAAGAAAGAGAAATAACCTTACTGGTATTATTATTATAAGTAACGTTATGATTCCCTTTAGCAAATTACTTATGCACACGGTGGAAGACAAAATGATTTTTACATTACTACAGACATTACAATAACACACCTTTGATTAAAATAGTAATATAACAAAAGTTTTTTCTTTTATATTATTGAAATAATATACAAAGAGTAAACATTTCAAATTATATCATTTAAACAAATCTACGATCATCTAATTCCAAAAAAACAACATTTATCTACTCAAGTGTATTTTTGTTTTTTGATTTGTCTAAAAAATAAAGGAACTGATTAATTATTATTTTATTGTTAACGCCAATGTGAGTGTAACACAAAATTTCTTTTATAATATTGAAATAATATACAAAGAGAAAACATTTCAAATTATAGCATTAAACAAATCTACGATCATCTAATACCAAAAAAACAACATTTATCTACTCAAGTGCATTTGTCTAAAAAATAAAAGAACTGATTAATTATTATTTTATAATTAACGCCAATGTGAATGTAACACACAACACACAAAGAAAGAAGTATGTACCAATATGTCGCTTTATTTAATAAAACCACAAATTAGACCAATAGCGAATTGTACCAATAGCGAATTGTACCAATCGCGATTTGTACCAATCGCGAATTGTACCAATCGCGAATTGTACCAATCGCGAATTGTACCAATTGCGAATTAGACCGATCGCGAATTGTACCAACCGCGAATTATTCCTGTTTTTGACAATTGTACCAAATGCGTATTGGACCAAACGCGACTAAACGCTAAAAATATAGCCGGATAGCCGTGGTCGTATGCCACTTAGTCTAACAAAACAATACATTCTAGGGAAAAGATTTTAGTTATTTTTTTTTTATACCTACCACTTAGTTGGCAGACAAGCACACGGCCCACCTGATGGGAAGCGGTTACCGTGGCCTATGGACGTATGCAACACCAGGGGTGTCACACTCGCGCTGCCGACCATGAAGAAACCTTCTGATGCCCCTCTTGAAGAACCCCATATTAAACTTAATTATTAATTTAATTTTATTATTTTGAGGGCAAGCAATAAGCATAATTTAAACAAATTTGAAATGTTCTAATTAAGTCCTTTCTGTTGATACCAAAGCCTAATATTTATCACATTTTTTTTTTATAAAGTTCTTTATGACCGCTAGAGGGCGCTACATTAGATTCAGTGACACATTATAATATAGCCTATAACCAGCGGACAACTAAGGTGCTTCTAAAGACACCTCATTTGCCCAGTTCTAATAAGTGGTTGAGGAACTACGAGGGAACAGATGAACCTAACAGATGATACATAGCCTGTCAAAATCGACCATCCAACCTTTTAGCATTGATCCTTTAAGCGGGGCGTGAAAAAGCATATGATGAGGCCGTCAAGCTAAGTGTCACCATTGTCACACGGTATGTGTAAGTAATGGTTACCCTCTTTTCTGGGACTTTGCCTTCAGCTTACCATCAGGCAAGACGAAGTCTAATTGACGTGTCCTATATAAAAAAAAAAGATATCGAACAAAATGTCAGAGGTGAGTTACCTTGAGATATGAAATAAACAAAGATTGTAAACAATAATATAATGTTTACAAAACATTATCAAGTGACATTACCTTGACTTCAGAATTCGAAATTATAATTATTGTAAGTGACATAATATTTTTTTCAACTCATTTGCTAATAAAGTGGCTCTAATTTCACCGCAATTGGGCACATAATGGCACCTATAATCAAACTGTGACATTTTCCTTGCTATAATTCCCAGTTATAGCTTTTATTTTATGAACTTATTAACTTAGGTGGCAGACAAGCAAAAGCCCACCTAATGAAAAGTGGTTACCGTGACCTAAGAACGTTTGTGACAACAACATCCGTGCTACCGACCCTGTAAGAACAGAGATTTTATGTGCCCTCAGTGCAGAACACAAAATCAGGACAAGGCTTTGGTCTTCCCACTGACAGCACAAAAACTCTCCAGTGAGCTCTGGTTACCCTGATCACCCTTGGGAACACAATACGAGTTTTTCGGTTAAGTTTATTGAAGTTTATTGGCGAAGCAAAATTTAAAATGACGTTCAGTTGAACGTCTATTTAAATTTTGCTTCTCTCATTTAACCGCTTTCGGCAAAAAATTTTGCTTCGCCCATTTAACCTCTTTAGACAAAAATTTTGCTTCGTCAATTTAACCCCTTTAGATAAAAATTTTGCTTCGCCAATTTAACCCCTTTAGACAAAAATTTTGCTTCGCCCATTTAACCCTTTTAGACAAGTGGCAATTCGTTGGCCAGCGTTTTGTAGAATAGAACATGACTGGCCTTCATATTCTGGCTGGCCTTCATATTCTTCAATACCGGCCAAACTCCTTCGTTTATTTCTGTAACCACGGACTTTGGCGGAAGTCTGGGTGAAAGTCTGGGTTCGCCAATTAACCAAAAGTTCAATTCAAAACGCTGGCCAACAAATTGCCGCTTGTCTAGTGGCGCTGACGTTTGTCGGATAGGACGTGACGATGACGCAAGTCCCATGATTTTCGTTCACGCAATTTTTTTGTTACGAAAACTACTCCCCTCGTCTTAAAAAGTTTTCGCTCCATATATCGATAGGCTTGGTTTTATCTGTGGTAGATGTTATTGTAGGTCGCTATTATGTAATCGAGTACCGACCGTGACATGTGACCTTAGCCTTGCGACCATAATCTAATTAGGTATATCGTCAGTTGTAAGTCAAAAGGTCGTAAGCGCCTTTTGATCGCTCTATACGTTGGCGAACACAGTGACCTACCCCAAGAGAATTAGCTCAAAAAATAGGGGCAAACCTAGAAAAAAAATTTGAAGCAATTTTTTTCGGAATTTGCTGTTAGAAGTCCCTGCCAGTGTACATTTTTGCGTGGTATTCGGTTCGGTGCCTTATTCGCCATCTTTTTCCGACTAAGGCGAAGTAAAAGGAGGGTTATGATTTTGACAGGCTATGTATGTATGTAGGTTCATCTGTCCCCTCATATCTCCTCAACTACTAATTAGAACTATGCAATGAGGTATCATTAGAAGCGTCTTGGTCGTCCGTTGGTTATAGGTTATATAATGTGTCACTAAATTTAATGTGGCGCTCCCTAGCGATCATAAAATACAGTGTTAATAAATAAATTTAATATAAATATGTCGTGTTAGGTATCAACTGAAAGGGTTTAATTAGAACATTTCAAATATGTATCAATTATACCTATTGCTTGCCCCAAAATATGTTATGTTATGTGATAAATCCCCATGAAGAGGTTATGTCGGACTTCAACCGATTAAAACGCACGGCGCCGTTGGGTTGTTCTTGGTTGCCGAAGGTGAGGTTGACAGACATATCCCTCGCACCCCGGCTGACCCAGATCAGATCTCTTTTAATATGGCCCTCCTCGGGTGCCTTATTCGCCCATCTTGAATTTAAGGGTGAATTTTTGTTTACTGAATAATTCATTTATTTGTAATTTTATACTATAAATAGTGAAACTAAATGTGAATGAAATTTTAAAGCATTTAGTATTCTTACTATTCAAAACGATTGTGATAGAAAGAAATTGAATTGGTCCAGGCGGGAACCGTTCGCCGCATGACGAAATTTTAGTCTACATATGTATAGAAAAATTTGGATGATTTCAGACGAAGATTTGATCGCTCAGTGGTCAAAATAAAAGTTGTGTGGAATCAAATTGCCTACATTTTGATTTTCTTATTTTTTTCGAATTGATGTTTTTCGATTTATACCGCAAAAGAGAGGGTGGAAACGTTCTCCAATGTATAGGTATAGCTTAAGAGTTTTATTATATTATATTATCTATGGTATAGCGGACATTGCGTAATGCTAATCGGATTATAACGAATTAGGTACCAGAGACAACTTTTTTGTTTTTTTTTTTGTGTACCATCGTTTGTCGCATTATCTGTAATGTAATAAATATTAGTTTTTGCTAATAATAGATTAGATATTTATAAAGCAAAAAAACCGGTCAGTGCTGCTGTCTCAGATCTAGTTGATGAAGCGAGCGAAGCTAGGAGGACCTCCGTTTCGACAAGCTGGCCGATTTTACTTTTGTCCGTTTTAGGGTTTGGCATTTGGGGTTTCCGTCACGCCTTCATCACCGGAGGGCTAGGTAGAACATCCACATTTCACCAAAATTGTATGCGGTCCCACGTAATAGGGGGTGAGCCTATTGCCGTATTCCAGGCATTATTGTTGTCTCGAGTCATGCATCTGATGCTGTGTCTGGGCTCTATATATCTGCCTGATGTTAAACAGCCCTATCCTTTAGTCGCCTTGTACGACACCGCATAGGAAGAGATGGTGTGGCCCAAATTCAACTCTACAGAAAGCCACGCGGCGGAAAAGTTCGTAATTATTGCGATAATAATAATCCATACTCATATTATAAAAGTAACTCTGTCTGTCTGGTAGCTTTAACTCCTAAACTACTGAACAGATTTTGAAGAAAGGTACAAAGATGTTTGATTGTTTCGCTTTCGAAGTGGCATAGTCCACTTCTTAATTAAAAACTGCCCATCGGTGGTTAATTTTCTAGCGTATAAGGTATGGTCGGCCGGGGTGCGAGGAATATGCCCTCACCTTCGCCAACCAACAATGACCCACAGTCGTCATGCATTTTAGTCAGTTCGAGTCCGACATAACCTCCCCTAATAACTCCAACGGGGAGGTATCTGTGGGGATTTTTTCGCAGGTAAAAAACGGGCATTATAAAAGAGAAAACGAGCAAAACCAGTCGTGTCAAAACGGCCATCATAGCGTACCGCATTCAGTGTCGTTTGGAAGATTTCTAAGATGTTTTTACTTACGGATTGGAGTTCCCAAGCGAGGCGAGTGCCAACAAAACCACAGTTTGACCCAACATGGCGGCCGCGGGACTGATACTGTGATACTGTGCTGTATCCGTAGCGATGTCTTATTATATACGTGTCAGTTTATCTCAATTATTGGGGGCTACTTCAAAACATATATCCGAAACTTTGGACCCGAACGAAACACAAACGAAAAATAGCTTCCGTTAAAAAAAATCCCATAGTAGAGGTTGAATCAGGGGAGATTTATTTGAGTTGTTCAGCATTTATGAAGTAATAATATTTTTTTTTTTTTTTATCTGAATGGATTTAAAAATGTAATTTGTATGTAACATAGTAATTAATAAAATAAATAATAATAAAATCATTTATTTCGGATCAGAGTCCATAGCGATAGTAAGTAGCTTGAAATTCTACTTAGATTACGTCACAGTTATAGCCTCTGTACTGTAGGTAGTAGGTATATTAGACTACTACGCAAGGGGCGCGGATTCGATTCTCGCTCAATACGAATATTTGTATGCATGAATGTGGCTCAGGGAGCACATTAAGCCGTCGTTATATGTATAAATCACCTGGGCCTCGATTCTACTAAAGCAAAACCACTGTCATACCAAAGACACTGCAAAAAATGACATTAAATTTTAGCCTTTATTTCTATTCGCGTAAAGTCGAAAATTAAATGGAAAGAGTTTCATTACACTTTTTCACTCACTCGGCAAAAAGTCTTTTAATTTTGGACTTTAATAACTTTGACTTAAAGTCTAAAATATAATGTTTTTTTATTATTTATTTATTTATTATTATAAACATATTATAGTAGATTACATACCTATTTCGTTTACTTGAAAAATTCCAGAGGAGTCACAGTCGCGCTGCCAACCCTGTAAGCACAGAGTTTCTGTGCCGTCAGTAGAAGACAAAGCAGGACAAGCCTTAAGTCTTCCCACTGACAGCACAAATTCTTCAGTGAGCTCTGGTTTTTGGAGTTTTTCTGGGCATCATTTCCATCGACATTCAGTTATTAACTTAGTCATAATAATACAATCAAGTACCCACATATTGCGTTGGGACATGTGTTATATTCTGTGTTCAATTGATTATTGTTTAAATTTTTCTGAGTTCAATGTTATTAATTCCGAATTAATTAATTTATTTAATTTGACAATGATTTATGAAGGCATTTGACATGGCGATTTAATCCAAATTTTTCAATTGAGCATTATTTTAGCTACATTATATTTTGCATGTCAGAACATTGACTGACGAAATATGCGATTCTCACATTTATGTTTAAAACCCACCTGCCATATTTCTGCAAATAAACATATTTCATTTCATTTCATTACGTCTAGCGACATCTTCCCGCCAGCCGGCTAACTGATTTTTATAAAGCACTCTGAGTAGATATTTTTTTTAGCAGTGTTTGCGGTATGACAGTCGTTTGGATTTACCAGAATCGAGACAATAGAAGAAGTATTACGTCATAGTTACCTAGTCATCTTTCTTCTAACGCAAGTATAAAGCACAATATCTTAATTGCACCTCGTGTTAGGTACTCGTGGTAGTTCCGTAGTTAGCTGTTCTCAGCTCATCCGCGACTGGCACAATACCTTATAAATTATTTTATCTCATAAATTCCTATTTAGGAAACATTTATGAAGAAAAAGAAATGAATACCGACAGAAGTGAAAACAGGTGAAAAGTAAAAAGTATTTACTTCACAAAAATTGTTAATCGCGCTTAAAGAAGTTTTTAGTTCAAAAAGGCGCCATATTCTGTGAATTTGATTTGACGTGATAGTGACGTGAGTTTTATTACTTCAGTTCACCTAAAATGTTCTACGAAAACTGTCCATTTAGAAGTATTTACTTCGAAAAATCCAGAAGGAAAACTAGAGGTCTCAATATTATAATCTCTTCGTTAGTTTCATTATTTCACCTAAAAATGATCTACGAAAACAGTCCATTTCGCGTAAGAAGTTTTCACTTCAGAAAACCAGAAAGAACACTAGAAGGTCCCAATATTGTAATCTCTTCGCTAGTGTGTTTTTGTTTGTGTGTGGCTTCTTGCAGAGCATATATTATATTGGCCAATATCATGTATTATAGAATAATGGTTCATGATGATGATGATAACGATCAATGCGATGATTGCTGACTCAGTAAAGTTGTGAGGACTTTACTAGAAGCTCTTGAGAGAGATTTGGAACCAACACGAAAAGTTACAATTCGCTGTAATATGCTACTTTCCTACGCTTGTGTGCGTTGTCATAAACATTATGTCTAAAAATCCATAATTTTTATACATAAAAACTCGAATTCACAACAAATAATACCGCCGTTATGCGACCTTCTGCGTGTTGGCGCCAAAAACCTTCTCTAATAATTTAAAAGTTCCCGCGTTTTGACGTTTGACAGATCACTCTTGCGTATGACGTATGAGTGGGCGCGGGTTTCCAGTCGTATAAAGTGATTAAGTTTTTCGTCTGTGCTGTAAGCTGTGACCACTGCACAAAGGTATTAAGTATATAAGCTATTAATCTTCAAAAAGTTTACTGCCTATTTTTTATCATTAAAATTTGCAAACCTGTGATACTTAAGATATAGTGGCAACACCTCGTATTGTTATACCATTGTATAGTGAAGCACGGTAAGCGGGAATGACACCACGTGTAAATTTATTTATAAATCACAGATAACATATTAATAATACAAGTTTTTATGAAGTTGACAAGGTATAGTGTATTTTTATCTCTACAGCTGTGAAACTGTGTTATCAGTTAATATTTTAGTATCGTTATTCGTGCTACTATTAACGACAGCTGTAAATAGATAGGTACGTATGTTTCCAGGTGGTGATAGAAAACTGCTGTTAGAAAACTCTGTAAAGTAAACTAAAAATGGCTAAAATTTTGTTTTGCTTTCAAAACGATTTAAATCACACAGTACTTACCTGCTTATTAATCCAAAATTTATCTTTATTACTTCGTAGAATTAGAATGTAGTTTTCTGTTTCCAAATTAAAATAAAAATATTCCAGAGATGTGAGTGGCGTAACTGAATCAGTCTTTATGTAGGTGTTTACATTGACGTTTAAATGATATAACGGTGTAAGCGACATCATATATTCAAGGCAAAACTAACCTTATCGACATGTAATACACTTGATTGAAAAATAATTTCCTTGTTAATTGTTAATGTCGCTTACGCATTTGGTGTTTCTATCGTTGTGTTTTGCGTTTAGTATGTCGTACAAATGATGTACTAGGTATATCATTGATGTCGAAGATCTTATTTCAGTGTTGAGTGTTCGTGTCAATTGCTTTTCATACATGTTTACACCACAAAACAAGTTGTAAACTTGTATATAAAAAACTTGTTGAAGACTTGTAGAAGATAAATCAAAACACAATACTTGTTTTTTACATGTATATGAGATACTTTTTCGTTCACAAGTTGTAAACAAGTATAAAACCTGTGTCATATTGCAACTTGTCAAATACATGTTTTTTACTTAGGTGTAAACGAGGGGATAGACTTCAAGAGGTTACTTTTAAATGAATTTCTATTAAAAGATTAAAATAATACTGCCTAGTATAGTATTGTGAGTTATTTTATCGTATTATCTTCCTCGATTCTATCTCTCGAGTATCGATTGAGCAGTCCGACTGGGGTAGTACCTCCGCCCTACAGAATACCCCGGCTATAATAACTTCGTGTTGTGTTCCCAGCGGTGAGTAGGGTAGCCAGAGCTCACTGGAGAATTTGTGCTGTCAGTGGGAAGACTAAAGGCTTATCCTGCTTTGTCTTCTACTGACGGCACAGAAACTCTGTACTTACAGGGTTGGCAGCGCGACTGTGACTCCTCTGGTGTTACAGACGTCCATAGGCCACGGTAACCACATTCCATCAGGTGGGCCGTGTGCTTGTCTGCCAACTAAGTGGTATAAAAAAAATAATCTTTCGTGATTTATTTGAAAATTTTCACGCGAAGCTCGACGTTTCGGTTGCTTTTTAGCAGTCATAGTAACGGGAACCATTGTGGCTTTTTTTAATTTATAAAATCCCGCGGATACCCCCCACCGGAGCCGGTGGAAGAGGTTATGTTGGACTTGAACCGACTAAAACGCACGCTTGTGTGGTTGGCGGTAGTGAATGCGACTAATGCGCTGGAAGCGCGGTTTCGATTCCCGCTTATTGCAAATATTTGTGTATGCATGAATATACATGTAGCCTTAGATGAATTTTAAGCTGTCGGTCCAGTTGTCATACAAACATCTATGAATCAAAGAATCAATTTCATTTATTCAGTTTAGGCACATAAAGAGCACATATGAACGTCAAAATTTTACAATAAATATGTCATATGTCAAGAAATATGTAAAATATTCTTAAAAAAATGTATATAAAAAATAACATAACATAAACTCACGCCTATATCCTCGAAGGGGTAGGCAGAGGTGCTGGCAACCACATTTCGCTAGTTTATGTTTAGATCCCAATGTATCCGAGAAGAGGGCCAGATCGTGAGAGATGGCCCTGGGTCGGCCGAGGTGCGAGGGATATGCCTGTCAACCTCACCTTCGGCAACCAAAACGACCCACAGGCGGCGTGCGTTTTAGTCGGTTCGAGTCCGACATAACCTCTCCCACCGGCTCCGGTGGGCAGATATCTGTGGGGATTTTGCGCACGTAAAAAAAAAAAGTCCCAATGTATAGGTGGCGAGCCTTTTGCCAATAACCGGGCGACACTTATTAACCTGCGATAAATACACACATAACTTCGAAAAGCATCAAAAAGTCATTGGTATGTGCCATGGTAAAACCTGGGATAGGACAGAACCCGAGATCTCGTCTCAGCAGTCCATTGCCCATACCACTAGGCTACCGCGGTAAAAAATATACTTGCAAAAATTAAATAAAAAATATTATTACTCGACTACTGTAATAAGAATAGAATCTAAACCAATTTGACAGCTGGCGGCATCCATAAAAAATAATCAGTTTATGTTTTGCAATAGTTTTTTTTTTTAACTAGTAAATTTTTATTTAATATATACATATACAAATCAATACAATTCAATTGAAAATTAAAGCTAAAACTATTATTAGATAGCTACTAAAATACACTAAAATAAAATAAACATAAAAATTACATACATAATGCGTCATGAAATTCCTTCGCATCATCACCGACCGGTAACGTACCCAGAAGGCTGGCAGCATTGCCACGTTGAATGGCAATGCTTATCCTCTCCTTTTGCAATAGTGTATCAAACTAGTTTGGATTTTTTAAACAGCAGTCGGGTTTAATTTTTTTTACCTAATAGACAAGCCGGGATTTTTTTTTTTGCAATTAAAATTTGACCAACACTGGCCAAGGGTAATGAATGTTATCGAACTCATAAAAATTACAACTTTTTTTATCTTAAGAACTATCTTTGTACAATACTATATCTTACACTTCACACGCGTGTGTCACCGTCTACGGTCGCTTCTACCAAGTAAGTTACTAAATTCCAAGGCAATTTCCAATACGCCTAGCGCGCCTCCCCATTTCCTGGGACGAGTTGCGGACTCTGTGGTCCTCACACCGTATCCGTGGGCATCCGTATATATGTGGTATCCGTGGGTATTTTGCGCACGTAAAAAAAAGCCTATTTCCAATATGGCAGCGGTCACCAGCTGCGCAGAGAATCAAATTTTTCATGACTAGAGACTCTGGTGTGGGACGCAACATGCGTCGATACCATTGCCCCTACCCATATACTTGGCACGGCTGGCTGTGCTGGTGCTGCTGCAGCTTCTTCAGAGACTCTTAAGCGGCGCAAATATTCCAATCTCATTGGTGATTATGAATTTGTGCCGTTTAGAGTCGAAACGTTTGGGCTGTGGGGTCCGAGCGCCTGCAATCTCTTCAAGGAGATTGCGAAGCGTATGGTCGACGCTTCTCGTGACCAGAGGGCTGGCCTTTTTTTAGGTCAGAGAATAAGCATTGGCATACAACGTGGCAATGCTGCTAGTCTTCTGGGAACGCTACCACAAGATGCATGATATGCGGAGGAATTCCACGACGCATTTTAACTTTTGTTTAATTATTATTTTTATTAATGTAAAACAGATTTAATTAAACATCATATTTCTAAAGTAGTTAGTTACATAGTATGAATTAGATCTCCATTGTAAATAAAATAAAATATATTTCATATTATATAACATCTCACAAATGAAAAGTCGTAGTTTCAGTTTAGTTGGGCAATATCTTATTTTACAAAGCATATTTTGTAATAACAAACTAACATATCAGGCAGTGTTGGGAAGACTCGGACGAACTTGTCAAATAGCATATTAATCGAATGGAAGAGAGCGATTACTTTTTGTTACTTTGCAAACGAATTAACGAATCCATTTTGTTACTGAGTGCATTGTCAGTAAGTATATCGCAAACTCATTACAAATCGCGACGTTACACGAAACAGCTGGTATGATAAGGCGCTTAGATAACACTTTAAGATATTATCGTTCGTCATTAAATAACTACACGAAACATTTAAATATTTATGTAGTGGTTTACTATTTTATTACCCGACCACGGCGAAGTAAAATGAGGGTTATGATTTTGACTGGCTGTCCATGTATGTATGTTCATCTGTTCCCTCATAGCTTCAAAGTCACTTATTAGAACTGAACAAATGAGGTATTGTTAGAAGTGTCTTAGTCGTCCGCTGGTTATAGGCTATATTTTTTTTTTATACCTCTAAGTTGGCAGACAAGCACCCGGCCCACCTGATGGGAAGTGGTTACCGTGGCCTATGGACGTATGCAACACCAGGGGTGTCACTGAATTTAATGTGGCGCCCTCTAGCGGTCATAAAGTATTGTGTTAAAAAATAAATTTAAGATAAATATGTCGTGTTTAGTATCAACAGAAAGGGCTTAATTAGCAAATTTCAAATATGTATAAATTATACCTATAGCTTGCCCCAAAATAATATAAATAAAAAATATTTTTTGAAACTAAAACCCGACTACTGAAAAATAGCGGTTTAAAAAGTATTACATACATACATATAATCACGCCTTTATCACCGGAGGGTTAGGCAGAGCGGAATTAACACCCATATTTCACCAATCATTGAATTCAGTCCCGCGTACGTAATAGGAGGTGAGTCTATTGCCGTTTTCCGGGCACTATTATTGACTCGAGCGATATCTGTCTGATGTTCAGCAGCCCTTTCCCTTAGTCGCCTTGTACGACACCGCTTGGGAAGAGATAGGGCGGTCTACTGACTACTGAGAAAGTATTAAACAAGAAAATATCAAGGATAGCCGTGGTCGTAGGCCACTTTTTTTTTTTTTTTTTTTTTTTTTTTTTTTTTTTTTTTTTTTTTTTACGTGCGCAAAATCCCCACGGATACCTCCCCACCGGAGCCGGTGAAGGAGGCCGTAGGCCACTTAGTCTAACAAAACAAAACATTCTAGGGAAAAGTGGCATACGACCACGGCTATCCTTGATATTTTCTTGTTTAAGTGTTAAACGTGCTAGAGCGTGATTTTTCAGTAGTCGGGTTTAAGTTTTTTTTACAATTATATTACGGAGCGTTACAAATTAATATTGTATTATGACAGCGTTATTCTGTTCCAATAGACTAAATTATCCTGTATGCCAACTTTTCTCCAGAAAAATGACAAAGTACGACACAATCATAGTGGGCATGGGGGCCGCAGGCTGTGCTGCGGCCTCAGTCCTGTGTAAAGCTGGCAGAAGGGTGCTGGCTCTCGAGGCAATGAGCAGAGTGGGGGGGAGAGTCAACACTGTGACTTTTGGAGATGGAGTTGTGGAACTGGGAGCCGAGTGGTGAGTGACTGTACATTTGTATTTACCAGAAATAGTCCGTTTGAAATAAATTTTTTTGTCATCAAAGTTTATATTTTGACATTTAATCATGGCACTGTAAATTTATCCATGTAGTAAAGATAAAGTATCACCACCCCATGTCATCCGAAGAGTGTCGTAAGAGGCGACTAACGGAATTAAAAATTAAGTTTAAAACTAAATTTAAAAAAATAATAATTTAAATGTCATCCTGGTACCTAGAAGCAAGCAGAGGTGGGCTCACGTGCGAAAAATCCCCACGGATACCCCCCCCCCCCCCCCCCATCACCGGAGCTGGTGGGAAAGGTTATCTTGGACTCGAACCGACCAAAACGCAAGACGCCTGTGGGTCGTTTTTGGTTGCCGAAGGTCAGGTTGACAGGCATATCCCTTGCACCCCGGCCGACCCAGAGCCGTCTCTCTCGATCTCTCCTTAGTTGTGGGGACCACAGAGTCCCCAACTCGTCCCCGGAAATGGGAAGGCGCGCGAGGCGCCACCGCGGCCTGCTTCTGTCAGGGTGACAGGAGGCTCCACCCGTCTCCCCCTGGCCTCATATTTGAGTACTTCGTCACTTTTCAATATAGAAGTATAATTTGATCAACATGGCTGCTAGTGTTCTAATAAGAACAAATTTCTTCCAGGGTGCACGGCGAGATTAATAACAGCGTGTTCCAGCTCGCTGATCAGCACAAGTTGTCGTTACTGCCTCACGATATAACCTTACAAGCATATAGGTATATCTATACTAATATTATAAAGCTGCAGAGTTTGTTTGTTTGTTTGTTTGAACGCGCTAATCTCTGGAACTACTGGTCCGATTTCATTCATTCTTTCAGTGTTGGGTAGTTCATTTATCGAGGAAGGTTTTAGGCTATATATCATCACGCTACTACTTAAGGGAGCGGAGCATTGATAATAAATGTTAACAAATTCGGCAATTTTTCATACATATTTTGAAGACTAAAACATACGGGCTCAAAGGGATATGAAGCTTCAAAATATACCCCGGGCGAAGCTGGGGTGGGTCAGCTAGTCTTCTTATATATAAAATTCTCGTGTCACAATGTTCGTCGCACTTAGTCTAACAATACAATACATTCTAGGGAAAAGTGGCATACGACCACGGCTATCCTTGATATTTTCTTGTTTAATATTTTTTGAAAGCGTGATTTTTTACTTGTCGTGTTATAGTTTCAATTAAATATTGTTGTTAGACGAATTTTACTTGACTATCATTTGCCCACCAGATCAGATGGCTCACGGCCAGGTTACAAGGATGACGTCATTAATGAGATAGTGGGCTTCGCCTTCTACGCCGTCGATGAACCACCAAAAGACCCTGAACCGCTGGGCCAGTATCTAACAAGAAGGTAAGTCTGATGAGCATCCAACGTTTCTACGTTGACTAGCTGTACGATACAAAATGGTACCACAAATCACCACAACCTGGCTTCAAGATGGGCATCAGAAGGTTACTTCATGGTCGTCCATAGGTCCCGGTAACTACTTCCCAGCAGGTGGGCCGTGTGCTTGTCTGCCAGCTAAGTGGTATAAAAATAGACTTCTTATTGGCTATGTAGGGACAGGATTGCTGACGCCGGAAATTCAAGTCATACGACCGAGCGCCCGGCGCGTTCAGGCAGTCGCGTACGAACTGGGCAGTAGGTTGGACACGTGCAACCTTAAGTAACAATTGTAACCTTTCTAATAACTTTTCTGTAACCAAACTTGTACCAAGGTCAGATACAGTAAATGGGTAATTATTCCTTGAGTGTTTAATTCACACAACCTAGTAGTCCCCCCAATAACCCCAACAGCTACAAAAAAGTACAAAAAAGAAGTAGATGTACGACCTTTAGTAGACAATGTTTTCTTGTGCCGTAGAGCGGATACCCTGGATACGTCTGGAAACGACGGGGGTAGTTGTTTCTTATAGGCCATAACTATGTTTAGTTCTTACCGACTAAAACAGCATGCCATCATAGGACTTCAGTGGCCAGAGGTGAGATAGCATATCTCTCGCACCCCGGCCTATCTAGGGCCATCTATTTAATAGCATTTTTTCCAGTGGTAGTGGACGATAAAAATATTTTATTTAGGACGCGCCAATTTAACTTCACCTCGACTGATGGTAGGCTAAAGGCAGTCTCAGGAGGTCACCATTACAGACACTAAGTAATGTTATAATTGTAACACTCAGCTTGGCAGCTTCATCAGATGATTTTTAACACCCCGCTTAAAAATCCCGGGACTGTAGGAAGAAGGAAACACGTGAGCTTTGGTTCTTGCTCGTATATTCTGCACAGTGTGAGGGTGACATCTAAGCCCTGCACGTGTTGTCCTGTGTAGGAAAAGAGAACCAGGGCCCATGTGATACATACTTTATCGCTTCATCAATCTTCTTCCATCCCATGAAAAAAAACTTTGATAATCAAAGAATCAAAGTATCCATTTGATTTATTCAGTTTAGGCACATAAAGAGCACATATGAACATCAAAATTGTACAATTATGTCAAGAAATAATATTAAATTTTAATAATGTAAAAAATAACCATTGGAAAATGATTCATTCGCTGGTTCGGTAGATTAGTTCTACTGAGAAGATACCAGCAAGGAACTCAGAGAACTATATTAGAACTAGATTATCTTTCTTTTTTAAACTTGCTTTAGTTTACAATTTATTTTGTGCGAGCAAGCAAGAGACTTATGTTCACCACGCATTTACATCATCAAGATACTACTTTATAGTAACCTTCTCAAAGTTAAGATCAAAACTTTCCTTTTTTTTAGGATAAACGACTACATTGCATCAAATCACCCAGCATTACTAAACGACAAAGATTTTATAGACAATCTTTTGCGATTCATAGACCAATTCATAGACAATCACAACGCTACCAGCAGCTGGAACGATATTACCACTCATGGGTACTACCAGACATTGGAAGGACATATGCATCGGAGCTTCCACAAGAATGGATATAGGACCATCTTTGATATATTATTGGTAAGTCTAGAAAGAAAGAAAATGCGTTCATTAGACACACACACACACAAACACAAAATACGAAATAACTATATTATATACTTAATATTTATTTATTTATTCAAATTTATGCACAATAATTTTGTACAAAGACGGACTTATGGATACATTGAGGTAGGTGCAGGCAAAATAATAATCCTTTTATTGTCATATTATCTGTATTTTTTTTTATATAGAACACGTCAATTAGACTTCGCCTTGCCTGATGGTAAGCTGAAGGCATAGTCTCAGAAAAGAGGGTCACCATTACTTACACATACCGTGTGACAATGTTAACAATAACAATACATACATTATACATACACACTATAATACATAAGAAATTCATACACATACTTTTAAATATAAGGTACTTATATATTATATAATACTTATATATAAATAATACTCCCTCTTATACGGATAGACCAGCCGTATCTTATCTTTAATATGCGTTTTCGTATTACGGCGAAGCAAAATGAGGTTACAATTTTGACAGGCTATGTATGTATGTTCATCCGTTCTCTCATTATTAGAAATTCCTCAACCACTTATTAGAACTGGACAAATCAGGTATCGTTAGAAGCGTCTTAGTCGTTCGCTGGTTATAGGCTATATAATGTGTCACTGAATCTAATGTGGCGCCCTCTAGCGGTCATAAAGTACTGCGTTAAAAAATAAATTTGAGCTAAATATGTCGTGTTTTATATCAACTGAAAGGGTTGCACATTTCAAATGTGTATAAATTATACCTATTATTTGTCTCAAAATAATATAAATAAAAAAAAAAGTTTAAAAGTAAAACCTGACTACTGAAAAATCATGCTTGTTTTTTTCTATAATACACGTCAATTGAACTTCGCCTCGACTAACGGTAAGCTGAAGACAAAGTCTCAGAAAAGAGGGTCACCATTTTTTTCATATACCATGTGACAATGGTGACACTCAGCTTGACACCTCAAACTTATCAGATGTTTTTCACGCCCCGCTTAAAGGACCCGGGACTGTAGGAAGAAGGAAACACGTGAGCTGATAATGAATTCCAGGTCTTGGTGGTGTGGCAAAGGAAAGAGTTTTTACTTTTTTACCGGGTTTTTAGCTGGTTAGTTGATTTCTAAAGCCGCGTGACTCCCGGCAGAGTAGAATTTGGGTCACCCCATCTCTTCCCATGAGGTGTCGTACAAGGCGACTAAGGGATAGGGCTGTTTAACATCAGACAGATATATACAGTCTAGACTCAACCTCAGATGCCATACCCGTATTAACACTCCTGCGTAATAGAGGGTAAGCCATTTGCCGTCAAGCGGACACTTAGTCATGGGCTGTATGTATAAGTCGGATGGAGAACGGCTAAGGCGAAGTCACTATCTACGACATCCTCGGCAGAGATGGAGTGGTCTTATTCTACTCCATCGGAAACCAACACGGTGACCTGGGACTTTAGGAAGTTTAACTAGAGGAGACGGAGTCGGGAGTTCGATTCCGTGCTCCAAAGTCCAGGCATTGGATACCATTGGAAAGATGATAATGGTCATTAATGGTAGTCACTTGTTCATCGTTTTATCTTTACAGAATACGTATCAAGGATCCCTGGGGTATCCAAACTTGAATATACGATTCGAGAAGGAAGTCACGCAGATCTCGTACCCTCAGGACCCTGCACAGGACGTAGAGGTGTGTTGCAAGGACGGCTCCGTGTATAAGGCGAGGAACGTCATCGTCACTGTGTCGCTTGGCGTGCTCAAGGAGAGGTATCGGCACACAACATCATGATATTACAAGTTTTTCTGTTTGACTTATTTTGGCTATTACTGGAGCAACTTCAGTGTGACCTCCCAACCCTAATATCTTAAAATGTTGGTGATACCCCGTACCATGGGGCCTATCGTAGTCTACTGCTGAATATATGCCTCTCGCAATAGTCCCAATCTTGGGACTGAGGAGGCTTTGGTCTACTATTTCCACGCTGGCCAGACTACTTGGTACAGGTTTTTTTTAAGGAATATTAGAAACGAAATCACTGATATTCCCACTAACCCCTCCAGCTAAGCTAAATTGCTTGTGTTAGGGGTGGGTTCACGTCGGTAGTGTACCTCCGCCCTACAGAATACCGCGGCTATAATAAATTCGTGTTATGTTCCCGGCGGTGAGTAGGGTAGCCAGAGCTCACTGGAGAATTTGTGCTGTCAATGGAAAGGCTAAAGGCTTGTCCTGCTTTGTCTTCTACACCAACGGCACAGAAACTCTGTACTTACAAACGTCCATAGGCCACGGTAACCACTTTCCGTCATGTGGGCCAGCGTCAAGCGTCGGTAGCTTAGGTGGCAGACAAGCACATTGTCTGCCACCTAAGCTACCGACGCTTTATTCCGACGTTTTATTTCGAGTTTTCTTCCATATCAGTTTTTTTTTACGTGCGCAAAATCCCAACGGATACCTCCCCACCAGAGCCGGTGAGAGAGGTTATGTCGGACTCGAACCGACTAAAACGCACGCCGCCTGTGGGTCGCTTTGGTTGCCGAAGGTGAGGTTGTATATCGGTTACTAGTAATCTCTAAAATATGACTACTTTCAGATACACATCTATTTTTTACCCCCCACTACCAGACGAGAAAGCAAGAACTATTGAAGCAGTATCTATGGGAGTTATGGACAAAATTATACTACTTTTTCCGTATGCCTTTTGGCCTAAGGAACGCACCTTCTATGCTTTTATATGGAGAGATGAAGACAGGGGCAAAATACCCCGAGAAGATTATTGGGTTACTACAGTATTTGGCGCTAGCAACCCTAAGGGGTCCGAAAGGGCTCTGACTCTATGGACTAGCGGTCGAGTAGGTAAAGTGGTGAGTATCCTACTGCTGTTATAAATGTGAAAATGTTTTGATGTTTGTAACACAATCAAGCGCAAACGGCTGAATGTTTTTGGCTAAAATTCTGTACAGGTATAGATTGACCTTACCGCTATTCCCAGCTGTATCCGAAGACTTCAAACCTGGAGCCCACTTACTTCTTATCCTCCTTTAGGTTTAGGAAATGGCTTTTATGAATCCGACTGCCATCTATTCTCAAACGCCGGGAGAAGGTGGTACGACACGACGGTATTTCAGTCCAATTGAGCAGTCTGACTGGGGAGGTACCTCCACCCTACAGAATACCACGGCTGTAATAACCTCGTGTTGTGTTCCCGGCGGTGAGTATGGTAGCCAGAGCTCACTGGAGAGTTTTTGTGCTGTCAGTGGAAAGACCAAAACACAAATAAATCTTTCTTTCTTTCTTTTATTGTAGGTAGAAACGTTACCAGAGGACGTGGTCAAGAGGAAACTGATGGAACTTGTCAGACGGTTCATGGGCAAGGGGATCGCTGTTCCGGAGCCTACAGATATGTTGAGGTACGTTTTTCTTTTTACATGCGCAAAATCCCTATGGATACCCCCCCCCCCCCCCCTCCACTGGAGCGGGTGGAAGAGGATATGCCGAACTCGAACCGACTAAAATTTACGACGCCTGTGGGTCGTTTTTGGTTGCCGAAGGTGAGGTTAACAGGCATATCCCTCGCACCCCAGCCGACCCAGAGCCATCCTTTTTTTTTTTTTTTATACCACTAAGTTGGCAGACAAGCACACGGCCCACCTGATGGGAAGCGGTTACCGTGGCCTATGGACGTATGCAACACCAGGGGTGTCACACTCGTGCAGCCGACCATGAAGAAACCTTCTGATGCCCCTCTTGAAGAACCCCATATTGTAGGCGCTTGGGAAAACCGCAGCAGGGAGGTCATTCCACAGCTTGAGTGTGCGTGGGATGAAGTTTCTTTCATACCGCACAGTGCGCACCGGCTCAGGTCGCAATGTGTGGGGATGAATTCCCTGCCTATGGCGAGAGGTGCGATGATAGAATGTAGCTACGGGCATCATGTCAAACAATTCATCTGAGCACAAACCATTGTATAGGCGGTAGAACACACACAGTGAGGCAAAATCCCTCCTAAGGCTAAGAGGTTCCACTCTACCTGCGAGTATGGGATTGTCAACCAGCCTCAATGCCCGTCTTTGCAACGAGTCGAAGGGGTCAAGCTGGTATGCAGGTGCTCCAGCAAAAAGGTGACAGCAGTACTCCATGTGAGGCCGGACCTGTGCTTTATAAAGAAGGAGTTGCTGCCCCGCAGTGAAGTACTGCTTCGCCCTGTTGAGCACTCCGAGTTTTCTTGATGCCAACTTAACCTTGTCCTGCAAATGACTTCGGTATTGGACGTCGCTGGAGATATCGACACCAAGGATCCCGATACTCGAGGAGATGGTAAGCGGTGTGCCCAGGAATTGCGGCGCCACAACGAATGGGGTTTTCTTAGCGGTGAATACACATACTTGTGTCTTAGTGGGGTTGAATTGGACTAGGTTTAGTCGTCCCCAATCGGATACTCCAGAGAGAGTAGTCTCGATTTTAGACACAAGTTGTTCGCGACTCTTTTCCACCTCGGACTGAGGGATATTTGCACAGCCCGTGTAACACGTGTCCCCGGTACTGTCGTCCGCATAACAATGAATGGAGCCATCAGACAGCATGTCATTGATATGCAGCAGAAACAGCGTCGGAGACAATACGGAGCCTTGTGGGACACCAGCGTTTATGTTCATGCGGTCCGAGCAGCTGCCGTCGACGACGGCTTGGATGCTTCTGTTGGACAAAAAGCTGGCGATCCATTCGCAAAGTCCCTCGGAGAGTCCATAGTACGGCAACTTCGCAAGAAGACCTTTGTGCCAGACCCGATCGAAGGCCTTCGCTATATCGAGGCTGACCGCTAGTGCCTCACCCCGACTCTCGATGGCTTGCGACCACCGGTTTGTTTGAACGAGATACACAAGAAGGACCACCCGTTGCGTGATTTTAACTTCGGTCATGGAATCACCACAGCTGGGGATGATGGGTGGTTCGGCGTTCCCGTCGTTCATAGTCGAGTTTGACGCAAAGAGATTACCCAAAAGATCGGCCTTCTCCTTAGCGCCATGGGCCAGACTACCGTCGGATTTTTGCAGCGGCGGAAGGCAAGACTGGCAGAAGTTTCCCTCGGCAGCTTTGGCGAGCGACCAAAATGCGCGACTGCCAGATGGGTAGCGCGCAAGCCGTTCGCCAATTCTGCCGATGAACTCAAACTTTGCCCTAGACGTTGCCTTTTTACTGGATCTCGAAGCAGCATTCAACTTCCGCTTCACTTCAGCGATGTTCGGATCCTTATTGGCAAGAGCCGTAGTCCAAGCCTTGTATGCAGATTGCTTGCGGTCTCTAGCTTCCCTGCAAGGCCTATTAAACCACGGGCGTTTGTTCGCTCCTGTCGCGACCCAGCGGTTAGGGATGTAGCATTCCATACCCACTAGAATCGCGTCAGCGACTGCTGTTGCACAGGAGCTTGGATCATCAGAAGTGAAGCAAAGCTGGCTCCACGGGTACGATGCGAAGAATTCTCGCAGTCCGTCCCAGTCTGCCGACTTGTAGTGCCACACGTGTCGCCACTGAGGTGACCGCGGTGGTTCAGGCCGCGCGAGTGTCACTTGCGCCCGGACGAGGCTGTGGTCCGAATTACCAAGAGGTGCTTCCACCCTTATGGAATACTAGCTTTTGCCCGCGGCTCCGCCCGCGTAGATGTCGGTTATCGCGACAAAACATAGCCTATGTCCTTTCCCAAGATCTAATCTACCCCTGTACCAAATTTCAGCAAAATCGGTTCAGTGGTTTAGGCGTGAAAGCGTAACAGACAGACAGACAGACAGACAGAGTTACTTTCACATTTATAATATTAAGTAAGGATTCATCCGGGCGCGTAGTCAGCAGAAGGTCCAGTATAGAGCTTCTGTGGGTCTCAATTTCTGGTGTTCTAGTGATAGAATGTACCAGTTGAGAGAGCCCATAGGTCAGGGCAAAGTCGTGAGCAGCCCTTCCCGCGAAATCAGTCCTGGGAGACCCCAGCCACTCCACGTGGTGAGCGTTGAAGTCCCCCAAGAATACTAAATCCGCAGTGGGGTACTGCTCAATTACGCTGTCCGCCGACCGTTGCAGATGCTGAAACAGTTGAGCCGTGCCCAGGTCACCGCTATGAGACCTGTATAGGCACGCATAGATACGGGTGTGGCCACCGTGATCTATACGTACCCATATAGTTGACAGGTCTCTGTCCTCAAGACCATGGAGACGGCGGCAGCAAATATCATCCCGGACGTACAAGCATACCCCGGCGCGACTCATAAAGTTGTGCTCGAGTTTGTACCCGGGGTACATTAGGTAGGCTGTATCGGCCGGGCATGATATTTGCGTCTCCGTCAGAAAAAGCAAGGTAGGCTGCGCGGTCTCTAAGTGGAGATGGACCGCGTTAAGGTTGGAGTGTAGGCCCCTGATGTTGCAGAAATCCACATTAACTGTGGATGATGGAGCCGCTGTGGTAACGTTACTCTTGCCTTTTTTAAATTTCATGTTTGAGTTGGGGGGGAGGGGGGGGGGGAGAAGGTAAGAAGAGATTCTCTCAATCTGGCCCTCTCCTCGGGTGGGGGGACCACAGAGTCCCCCACTCGTTCCCGGAAATGGGGAGGCGCGCCCCCACCGCGACCTGCTTCTGCCAGGGTGAAAGGCGGCTTCACCTGTGACTCCCAGGCCTGCGCTTATGGGGGGCGGAGGTCATTCATCGACCTCCGACTTCCAAGTTGCCTTCGTCGCTCCCACTGCCGCGAGGTACGTAGAGTACATACAGTCAATGATATAAGTTGATCAACTCTAAAATATTTACAAACCTTTTTTTCATTTGGAATACCAGTATTAATAATTATTTCTGTATAAAAAAATTAGTTTAAAACTATAACCCGACTACTGAAAAATAGCTCTTTAAAAAGTATTACATACATACATACATATAATCACGCCTTTATCCCCGGAGGATTAGGCAGAGGTGAATTAACACCCACATTACACCAATCATTGAATTCGGTTCCACTCACACCATAGGAGGTGAGTCTATTGCCGTTTTCCGGGCACTATTATTGACTCAAGCCAAGCATCTGAGGCTGAGTCTGGGCTGTATATATTTGTCTGATGTTCAACAGCCTTATCCCTTAGTCGCCTTGTACGACACCGCATGGGAAGAGATGTGGTGGTCCAAATTCTGCTCTGCCGGGAACCATACGGCCGTATAAAGTATTAAACAATTAAATATCAAGGATAGCCCTGGTCATATGCCACTTTTGTCTAGAATGAATTGTTTTGTTAGACTAAGCGGCATACGACCACGGCTATCCTTGATATTTTTGTTTAATACTTTTTAAATCGCAATTTTTCAGTAGTCGGGTTTTAATTTTAAACTTATTCTCTCTCTTAGTGTCTCAATATTTTAAGATTAGCGTCAACTTTCAGATCAACCTGGCATTCGAACCCATACACCAAAGGAAGCTACACTTATGACAATCTTGAGACACCACTGCACACAAACGCTAGAAATATTCTAGCGGAGCCCCTCACTGACGGCAGTGGGGCCCCAAGAGTCCTATTCGCTGGTGAGGCCACCCACGATAGGCTGTTCTCAACGGTCCATGGTGCTATCGACACGGGGCGAAGAGAGGCTAGTAGACTATTGTCTCGAAGTAAACTGTAATAAAATATAATAAAGCAGTATTTACCAGCACACATGTTTCCTTCTTCCTACATTCCTGGGTCCTTTGAAAGAAAGAAAGAAGAAAGAAAATACATTTTACGATTTGCAACACAAACATACTTAAAACTAAGCATGTCTCTTGGTGTTGGTCACCAGTAGGTATTATAACAACCTTTTTTTAAGGTTTGGAACCTTGGGAGGAAAAAAGCAGAACCATATTTACCGAATTTATTGAATGCTATATATATATATAGCTTCTGGACACCTTCATTTACACGTACACAGTTTCACACACGGCTTCTGCGATTTGGAGTCCGTGTGTCACTGGACGTTTCAGGTTTCTACCTGCCACGTGCTGAACTGGCCACCCATTTATGTTCTTTCGAGCCCGGGACCTCTCAATTGTAAGAGGGACTTCTTAACCACTGACGCTTATTATAATACTAGCTGACCCACCCCAGCTGCGCCCGGGGTATATTTTGAAGCTTCATATCCCTTTGAGCCCGTATGTTTTAGTCTTCAAAATATATATGATAAATTGTCGTATTTGTTAACATTTATTATCAATGCTCCGCTCCCTTAAGTAGTAGCGTGACTACCCAACACTGAAAGAATCATTCAAATCGGACCAGTAGTTCCAGAGTTCAAACAAACAAACAAACTCTGCAGCTTTATAATATTAGTATAGATTAAAAGAGTTAAAATATTATATTACCCGTGATTATTAAAAGATTAAAATATTATCCACGTGGTTCCCGGCAGAGTAGAATTTGGACCCCATCTCTTCCCATGCGGTGTCGTACAAGGCGACTAAGGGATAGGACTGTTTAACATCAGACAGATATATACAGCCCAGACTCAGCCACTGATGCATGGCTTAAGTCAACAATAATGCCCGGAAGACGACAATAGGCTCACCTCCTATTGCGTGGGACCGAATTCAATTATTGGTAAAATGTGGGTGTTAATTCACCTCTGCCTAACCATCCGGGGATAAAGTATGTACCTACTGTTAATTTTCCATAAAGGTTTCCTAAAATGAAATGAAAAAATAAGGATTGTCATTGGTCGGACTAGGTGACGTCACTGGAAATCGACCAATCACAAGCTCTATCAAGGCTCTCGCAGCGCTGTGCTCGACGCTTTGTGCTTAGAGAATTGCACAGCAGAAGGGAGTAAGAATTCGCCCTGCAGGGCTAAAAAGGCCATCTCATGAAACGAATCGGATTCCAGGTTCGTCTTCCAATTCGTCCGCCGAAACGCTTTCCAATTCGTCCGCTGTCGTAAAATGAAACACATAATAGACGATTCGTCTACAATGCGGTTCGTCAGACGATTCGGATTAAGATGAAATGTTGCAATTTTAAAAATGTAAACACCAATAACTTAACCGGTTATTTTTAAATCAAAATTTTAAAATAAAGAAGAGTTTTAAAAGTGTAGTGACTAGAATTTATTTCTTTATTTATCAAAAAATACACTTTTCAAACCATTTTACACATTAGATGTTAAATATTCAATATATTTCAAAATTGTTAATTAACTGGCAACAAACTGTGCTCTGTCAACAAACTGACTGTACAAGCCTGCCTTATGCGCTGCAGCGTCAGGGTAGTCCCACCAACCTCTTTTTTTTTAAATTTCACTTAGGTGGCAGACAAACGCACGGCTGGAAAGTGATGGAAAGTGGTTACCGTGGCCTATGGCCGTGTGTAACACCAGAGTATTTCGACATCGACACTCGCATTGCCGACCCTGTAAGCACACAGTCTCTGTGCCGTCAGTGTAGAGGACAAAGCAGGACAAGCCTTTAGACATCCCACTGACAGCACAAATTCTCCAGTGAGCTCTGGCTACCCTACTTAGCGCTGGGAACACAACACAAAGTTATTATATAATTCCCAAAGTACCTAAGTCAAAATTTTATATAAATAATCAAATACAGTCCCAAATTATAACTTTTTAGATTCCTCATTGAATTACAAATTACGTTTATTATGAACTATATACGTGTAAACGCAACGTAGACCGAAATAAACGCGATATTCTCGTGCACTCCTTATATTTGCACTACTCGCGACTAGCGTGTGACATCACTCACAAATACGACTTTGTATGGAGCGTTTTCGGACGGCGCGATAAACTTAATTTTCAAACTCAAATATCTTTAAAACTATTTGTCGTTTGGCAGTTCATTTTAGTATTATAGAGTGGTCATTTTTCGTTAATAAAAGTCAAATAGCCTCTTAGCGATATTGAAGTGCAGTAGTTATAACGCTTTTTGTAAAAAGTGAATAAAGGTGATATCATCTTATACTCGTATGTGATATTTAATTAAATAAATCACTTAACAATTTAAAGGTAACAGTAATTCAGCCTCAACACAAACCGCTTTATCTAATCTGTGGGAAAGAAGATTACTCTCGAATCAATTGGCGCCTATAAATTATGACAACACTTGATTAAATTACTCAGTTCCGCGTGAGCCATGTTGTTGCGAACAGTGATTTTGTTAGCGCTCGTCTCGCTCGGGAGGTCGACTCCGTAAGTAGAATTCTTAAATACATATGTATATATATTCACGCCAGTAAATCCCTGAAGGGGTAGGCAGAGTTGTATTACCTAATACCCACAATTACTATGATTTTTGGATAGGTACGTAATAGGGAGCGAGCCTGTCGGCGTTAAGCGGGCCCTTTGTCCTGTTTAAATGTGGCGAAATGTGGGTGCTAGCACCTCTGCCTACCCCTTCGGGGAGATAGGCGTTGAGTTTATGTTATGTTTATGTTATATTATATATATCCGTCTTGTGGGCATACCAAATTATTTAAAATTTCATTCAACAGAACAAGTTTAATTGATTACCAAACTATAGGTTATACCTAAATAGTAATTAGTTCTAATATTCATATTGATATCAAGTTGAACAATTAAACATACATTAATGTAGCCAGTGATATCTATATGTACCTAGCTATATCTATACCTACTATTAGAAATAGGAAAGTAACTATCTGTCTGTCTGTTACGCTTTTACACTAAGCCAAGCTGCCCGCGTACGAAGGCAACTCGGGCGACGGAGGTCAATGAATGACCTCCGCCTGTGGTGACTGGTGGAGCCGCTTGTCACCCTGACAGAAGCGTTCTTTTTTATGTGCGGAAAATACCCACGGATATATTGAACGAGCTGAGGTTTGTCTGTCAATAAAAAAAAACTACGTTTAAAACTAAAAGTTTAGATTTATGCTTAGTTTTTTTATTTATATTATTTTGGGGCAAGCAATACGTATAATTTATATGATTTTACATATTTGAAATGTGCTAATTTAAAGCCCTTTCAGTTGATACCAAACACGATATATTTATTTTATAACACTATACTTTATGACTTCTGTCAAAATCATAACCCTCATATTGCTTCGCCCGTAGTCAGATAACAAGAATGAAAGCTGAAATCTGTAGTCAAATACCTTGATAACCCTCTGGCAAGATTCTAAACGAACATAATAATCTTTTAACGAATATATGATGATATATTTTAAAAACATATTATGAAAGGTCAAGCATAAGATTTGACCTGTCTTAGATAATAAATGTATTTATCAACACGGTTTTACTATAGACCCATCCTATCGCAAATCATCATAAAATGAACAGACAATAACGCTGTACCATTCTCAAGATACACGCGGTGGAGTGGGGGACGTGGTAAAGAAAGAGAAAGAACAACATTACTCCAGATTGTGTGGTGACGGAGAAAGATACAAGTATCACCACTTCATCTTACCCGACGACGGGTCGCGTAAGAGGCGACTAACGGAAAAATACGCAGACGATATCATTGCGAGAGAAGGAAAACTCGAATTAAAATTCTGCACCAAACCGTCTAGCCACTGTGGAAACAGTAGGCCACAGCGTCCCCACATTACTTTCGCATATGGAAGAGAATATGGATTCTTATAAATAAAATAAATAATTCAAAATTTAGAAACCTCAAAATAATAAAAGTAATTGTTGTGATTAGCCATTAGACCTAAAGACTACGATAACGCTAGAATCAAAATATTACTTTATAGGCATATCAAAAATAAATGGCTAACTAACATGATGTAGGTACTATTTATTTTTAGTGGTATTTTTTGTACTAGACATTTGAAGACCGAAGCTCATCAAGAATGATCTTGATGAGTGACCTTTACAAGATTTTCATCTTTACATAACATGCTCAAAATACGAATTACATCATGTCATGGTATGGAATGCGGCAATTTGACATTTAATGTTACTTTGTTGCCACATTATATTAATTATTATCGTTTAGGGAAATTTTAAATATTGAAAACAGGTTTTTTTCTTTTTTATACCACTTGGTGGCAGACAAGCACATGGCCCACCTGATGGAAAGTGGTTACCGTGGCCTATGGACATTTGTAACATCAGACCACTTTTGCTTAAAGTTGAATTATTGCATGCACATTGAGGTCAAATGACAGTCGCTTCAAGTAAAATATCGAAGTTCCACCGCATCCCAATTAGACTGCACGACGAAGCCGATCTTACTTACTTACTATCATAAATATTTAAATGACATGAAAACTTATATCCTCGCATAAAACTTCGGTTCGGTGACTCTTTCCTCTGTCGCACCATTAAGGCCTGGAATTCATTACCACACGTGTTTCCTTCTTCCTACAGTCCCGGGTCCTTCAAGCGGGGCGTGAAAAAGCATATGATGAGGCCGTCAAGCTGAGTGAGTGTCACCATTGTCACACGGTATGTGTAAGTAATGGTGACCCTCTTTTCTGAGACTTTGCCTTCAGCTTACCATCAGGTAAGGCGAAGTCTAATTGACGTGTTCTATATTTAAAAAAAAAAAACTTGATTTACGTGCTTCTAATTTCCAACTTAGAACTAATATAAATGAAAATCTAGGCGAATCAATTAAGATAGAAAATTGAATCTGTTCAGGCGCCTCAACCGTTTAAATTTTTTCTACCTTAATCGATTTGAATATTTTGAATACTAAGCATACTGAAGATTCAAATAATCTAGGCAGTCAAAATTTCTAGTACCGGTATCCCTCCATATGAACACCGTTTTTGTAAATGTCAAAAACAAAATGATAAATAATTCTATGAATTGGTTATATTTAGAAAAATACTTCATAACTTTACTTTGAAAAAGTAAAAGTATATAGAGTTAATATTAATGAACAATAAATAATAGGTTTTCAATAATATCATCATAAGTGTAACGTGGAAACGAACATATCATAAAAATAAATTGCACCTTATCGTCTCAATTTACGTTATAAAGCTAATTAACTGTCCTAATCGTGTATATATCACACCACTAAAAGGTCATAGATAAAATATATTTGTGAGAAAACGGTGAACTGCGGAAGTATCTATAATATCTCTTGATCCTTACTCCATACCGGTAGGTACTAATATTTTAAATACCTACGAAAATAACTGTCTGTATGTTACGCTTTTGATCTAAATCGCTTTGGATGAAATTTGGTATACCGGTGGATTAGACCTTGAGTAAAGATAGGTCATATTTCTTTTTTTTTAAATACAATTTAGGTGGCAGACAACCACACTGCCCACCTGATGGAAAGTGGTTACTGTAACCTATGAACGTGTGCAACACCAGAGGAGGGACACCCATGTTACCGACCCTGTAACCTGACCCAGTCGGACTGCTCAATAGGATGAGAATACTGTCATGTTCTGTAATATTTCATTGCTATAACCAACATACATATTATAAACCTTCATTCTCCATTGCATAATTTATAAGAGCTGCATGGTTCCCAACAGTAGAATTTGAACCACCACATCTCTTCCCATGCGGTGTCGCAAAGGTGACTAATGGATAGGGCTGTTTAACATCAGTCAGATATATACAGCTCAGACTCAGCCTCAGATGCAAGGCTTGATTCTGCTGTAGTGCCCGGAAGACGGCATTTATTTATTTTCTCTTTTATTTATAAATAAATATGTGTTTATACCGAATTCAATTATTGGTGAAATGTGGGTATGAATTCATACATACATATAATCACGCCTTTATCCCAGGAGGGTTAGGCAGAGGTGACTTAACACCCACATTTCGTCAATCATTGAATTTGGTTCCATATAATAGGAGGTGAGCCTATTGCCGTATTCCGGGCACTATTGTAAACTTGAGACATGCATCTAAGGCTGTGTCTGGGCTGTATATATCTGTCTGATGTTAAACAGTCCTATCCCTTATTCCCCTTTTACGACACCGCATGGGAAGAGATGGGGTGGCCCTAATTCTACTCTGCCAGAAACCATGCAGTAAATTCACCTCTGCTTAACCCTCTAGGGATAAAGGCGTGATTGTAATATGTATGTAATTTATAAGAGAATAGACATTGGAAGTAATGTTAATTTATATCATGTAAAAATCATATTCCTTTCATTTTCTCAGCGAGATGTCTGTTTATGATACAATCATAGTCGGAATGGGGGCCGCGGGCTGTACTGCAGCCTCCGTGCTCTGTAAAGCTGGCAGAAGTGTGCTGGCCCTTGAGGCGATGGACAGAGTTGGGGGGAGAGTCAACACTGTACCCTTTGGAAACGGTATTGTGGAACTTGGAGCTGAATGGTGAGTAACCTTCAACAATCTAAATGTAACTTTTTTTTTTTTACATGCGCAAAATCCCCACGGATACCCCCATACCGGAGCCGGTGGAAGAGGTTTGTCGGACTCGAACCGACTAAAACGCACGCCGCCTGTGGGTCGCTTTGGTTGCCGAAGGTGAGGTTGACAGGCATATCCCTCGCACGCCGGCCGACCCAGTGCCATCTCTCACGATCTGGCCCTCTCCTCGGGTGTGGGGACTACAAGGTTCCTAACTCGTACCCGGAAACGGGGAGGCGCGCATCCGCCCCGGCCTGCTTCTGCCAGGGTGACAGGCGGCTCCACCCGTCACCCCCAAGCCTAAATCTAAATGTACCTTATATAACTAAATATACCTCCTTCATGAATATGCACCAGATTATTGGGGTGAATCCTTATTCGATTTTTGGACTTCTGAGCTAAGAGACAGCCTTGCAGTGTCTTGTGTATTTCAGCATATTTTTTTTATACATATATTGTGTAGAAGACAAAGCAGGACGAGCCTTTGGTCATCCCACTGACAGCACAAAAACTCTCCAGTGAGCTCTGGCTACCCTACTTGAGTGAGTAGGTTGTTTAGTACCAAGTATATTTAGGCTTGTTAGATAACTGTGTTACAGGTAGGTTAAGAATAATCCCAGACAGCACGATTGTGCCTCTCATCGCTACTTAAGGTGGATCTTTGATTTCGTGAGTCCCCAAACTAGGTGAGCCTGTTTTGCATTGGTCTGGTCGTGCCTCGGAGAGCATATTAAGCCGTTGATCCTGGTTACCATGCGAATTTCTATGGCAGTCATTATTTATTTATTTATTTATGAACGAGCAGCTACAAGCTGATGTGTTCACATCTAGTGATAAAATGTGTACTCTCTATTGAAGCCTTAACTATCCGTCACTTTTTGAGCTGTGTTGCCTAATCGTAGCCAGTTATCAAGTCTATTTTTGAATCCATTTATTGTATATATATCATATATAAAGGATATGGGTATAATGGCCCCTACAAAAGAGCTGATTAACATCAGACAGATATATGCAGCCAAGACTCAGCCTCAGATGCATGGGTTGAATCAATGTTCGCCCTGCCCGGAATACGACAGAATTTGGACCACCCCATCACTTCCCATGCGGTGTCGTAAAAAGTGATTAAGGGAATAGGGCTGTTTAACTTTAGACAGATATATACAGCCCAGACTCAGCCTCAGATGCATGCAATAATGCCCGGAAGACGGCAATAGTTTCACCTATTACGTGGGACCGAATTCAATGATTGGTGAAATGTGGGTGTTAATTCACCTCTGCCTTTTTTTTTATTGTGAGCGAAATCCCCACTGTTACCCGGGACCGGGACTGGTAGGGGAGGTTATGTATTGAACCGACTGAAACGCACGCCGACTGTGTGGGGCCGCAGGTGATATTATCTGAAACATATCCCTCGCACCCCGGCCAGTATTCACCTCTGCCTAACCCACCGGAGATAAAGGCGTGATAATATGTATGTATACGTATAGAAGGACTGATCACCCGTCTGGTCAACGGCGTCTCCAAAGGCAGTAAAAAAAACTATAGATAAAACTTTTTTTTTAATTTCTTTTCAGGATCCATGGTCAAAGTAACAGTCGTGTCTACGAGCTCGCTGTTCAAAACAATGTCTCCATAATACCTCAGGATGTCTCCTTCCAAGTGTTCAGGTATTTTTTTTTTATACCACTTAGGTGCAGACAAGCACACGGCCCACCTGATGGAAAGTGGTTACCGTGGCCTATGGGCGTTTGTAACACCAGAGGAGTCACAGTCGCGCTGCCAACCCTGTAAATATAGAGTTTCTGTGCCGTCAGTCTATGAGACAAAGCAGGACAAGCCTTTAATCTTCCCACTGTCAGCACTAATTCTCCAGTGAGCTCTGGCTACCCAACTCACCGCTGGGAACACAACACAAAGTTATTATAGCCGCGGTATTCTGTAGGGCGGAGGTACTTTCCCAGTCGGACTGCTCAATCGGGCGGAAATACCGCCGTGTCCTACCTCCTACAATAATAAAAAAATGATTTTGGTTAACTTGTCTTCCAGTTCAGGCGGATCCCCACGGATACCACCCCTGTCGGCCAATGGGGGTTATGTGGGGCCCCACATCAATGATGACTGGGGATTTTTTTTTCTTTGAACGTAGGCTACAGGTCGTTACATATAAAATTGGCGTTTTATTGAAGAAATTGGGGTAAACCCAATTTTCAGTACCAACATTTTAGCATATTTTTTAGGAATGGCAATTCCAAATTTTATGATTTTTTTTTGTGTATGAATAAGACAACATTAAGCTAACAATTTTATTACATTTTTGAAAAGTGACAGCTGTAAAAAAATAATACAAAATTTTCCATCAAAATAGATAGCTAGGATCTTATCTTATTATGTTGGAGTCGCACCGACTAAAACCGCACTCTGAGTCTCAATTGCTGGGGTAATAAAGACATTATACTATTTTTTTTTTACGTGCGCAAATTCCCCTCGCATACTCTCCCACCGGAGGTAGAAAGTGGTGGAAGAGGTTAGGTCAGACTCGAACCGACTAAAACGCACGCCGCCTGTGGGTCGCTTTGGTTGCCGAAGGTGAGGTAAACAGGCATATCCCTCGCACCCCGGCCGAACCAGGGCCATCTCTCACGGTCTGGCCCTCTCCTCGGGTGTGGGGACTACAGAGTCTACAACTCGTCCCCGGAAACGGGGAGGCGCGCGAGGCGCGCCGCCGCCGCGGCCTGCTTCTGCCAGGGTGACAGGCGGCTCCACCCAGGCCACCACCCAGGCCTGCGCTCATGGGGAGTGGAGGTCGTTCATCGATTGACATAATAAAATTTTGACGTTCATATTGTTACGACAGCCGTCGATATCTCGAAAACTAATAATTGAATCTTCAAGAAATAAAAACGCATTGTTAGTGACGAGGTACTCTACCGAATGGCATAGAAAAATCTAGAATTGTCAACAAAAAGTCACAACCTACCTACGAGTACCTACACTCTCAAATATAAACAAACAATAGGTAAATATCGAGAAATTACTCGAAGGTCAGCGACGGCGGCAAGATCAAAAGAATAGGTTTTTATCGCTCGCGAACTTTCTAGATAATTCGATCCCCCTAATTGAGAGGTATAAAAACATGCTCGCATAGCAACACGATTCATTCAGTCTTTGAGATCGATAACGAACACAGCGAACTTAAGCGACCGAAGAAGATTCTACCTGCGACCTGAGCAACGACTGTGGACTACTGTGAACTGCTGAGCGACTGTAACTGTGAAGAGTACTGTGTGTACTAGTGATTAAATTGTCTAGTTTGTGGAGAGCTAATAAATCTCTTCGTTGAGTAAACGGCATTTAATTGTACCCCGTGCACATAACAATATGTGCTCTTTGTGTGCCTAAACTGAATAAATGAAATTGATTCTTTTATTGATTCTTTGAAAGGAAAGAGTCACCGAACCGCTTGGTTCTTGATCGGATATTCTGCACCGTGTGCGGGTGACATCCCTGCAAATGTTGTCCTATATAGGAAAGGAGAGGGTTGCTAAAACGTGGCTCATGACTTTCGTTTTGTATATATTCCAGGTCCAATGGGACTACCTTAGACAAAAATCTTATCAATGAGCTGATGAACTTCACTTTAGAAGCAGTTGATGACCCCCCCAAGGACCCTGAACCTCTCGGACAGTATCTAACTAGAAGGTAAGTGTTGAAGCTCTCTCTACATCCTAGCGTTAATCCTGGTCGCTTCCGAAGCTTTCACCTTCCAGGGTCTGGCTGAACTTCGATATTTTCCGTGAAGCGACTGCCTACTGACCTCCAGAACCCATTACCAGTATCAAATAATTGCGGTTAGATCAGTCATCTGCCATAGATGTTGACCCGAGACTGTAGGAAGAAGGAAACACATGAGCTGATAATGAATTCCAGACCTTAATTGCTTATTTTCTTTTTTATACCACTTAGGTGGCAGACAAGCTCAAGGCCCACCTGATAGAAAGTGGTTACCGTGGCCTAAGGACGTGTGCAAAACCAAGGGAGTCACACTCGCGTTGCCAACCCTGTAAGCATAGAGAGTTTATGTGGCATCAGCATAAAAGTCGAAGCAGGACAAGCTTTTAGTCTTCCCAATGACAGCACAAAAACTCTCCAGTGAGCTCTGGCTACCCCCGATTCTCTGTCTTCCTCATCCACTTGTTAGCGTGACTGTGACTCCTCTGGTGTTACAAACGTCCATAGGCCACGGTAACCACTTTCCATCAGGTGAGCCGTGTGCTTGTCTGCCAACTAAGTGGTATAAGAAAAAAAGCCAGTCTGTCCCAGCCTCCTTCTTCAGGTCGTCACCCCATCTGGTTAGGGGGCGTCCTACCTTCTTCTTCACTCTAGGACTCGGTTGCTCCAACATCACTAACTAATCTTCGCATATTTTCGAAGGTTAATGGACTACATAACACCAAAACACCCAGAGCTCCTGGAGGACAAGGACTTCATAGAACAGTTCCTCAACTTCATGGACCTGGTGGTGGACAACTACGAGGGCTCCAACAGCTGGAATGACGTCACCACGCACACCAAGTATGAAGACCTTGAGGGGGACCTTCATATGAGCTGGCACTCGAACGGGTACCACACTCTCTTTGAGATACTGCTGGTGAGTTCTGTCTAGATTAAGTAGACTAAGTGTATGTTTGTAAATAGACCAACAAAAAACACATGAATATAGGAGGTAGGACACGGCGGTATTTCCGCCCAATTGAGCAGTCCGACTGGAGAAGAACCTCCGCCCTATAGAATACCGAGGTTATAATAACTTCGTGTTGTGTTACCAGCGGTGAGTAGCCAGAGCTCACTGAAGAATTTGTGCTGTCAGTGGGATGACTAAAGGCTTGTCCTGCTTTGTCCTCTACACTGACGGCACAGAGACTGTGCTTACAGGGTCGGCAGCGCGAGGGTGGCTTCTCTGATGTTACACACGCCCATAGGCCACAGTAACCACTTTCCATCAGGTGGGCCGTGCGCCTGTCTGCCACCTAAGAGGTAATAAAAAAATTATAAAAATGTCCGCTGAGTTTCTTGCCGGGGTCTTCTCAGGTCGGGGCCGCGTTTCGACCCGGTGGTCCAAATGCTAAACTGGTTTTCATGTTTCCTTTTTTATTGACGTTTTGTAAGTGCCGATTTAATTATCTATGCAGAATAAATGACTTTTGACTTTGACTAGCTTCTGCTCGGCTCCTAAGGGTCGTACCGTAGTGTTATATAACTGGCCAAAAGAACTGGGCTAACGAATGCAAAAGGTATTTTTCAAATCGCTTTACTAATTCCAGATACTAACTACAAACAAATAAATATATCTTTATCTTTATCTTTATCAGACATTAGCGCATTCAAACAAACTTATTTTACCCGACTGCACTAGCGAGTGTAAAGTTTTACGCGCGTATGTATATATGTTATGTAGTTATCTTTGCTCCCTCTATAGGTCTAACGGCTGGACGGATTTCGATGAATCGTATCTCAAATGAAAGGTATTTATCTCCCGAGTGTCATAGGGTATATAAAATATCAATAAAAGTATAAATTAAATGTAATTTTAAAGCATTTAGTACGCTAACTATTCAAATTGATTAAAATACAGAAAATTTAAACAGTGTAGGTAGGATTCGAACATACGATCTTTCCCTTATAGGGGGACCGCTCTAACCACTGAGCCACTGAGATAGCTATATGTATAAGAAGAATTTTGATGGTTTCAGGCAAAGGTTCGGTTTGCTAATGTTATTTTTAAACATTCGCGGTGTGAATTCATAATTATACTATGTATCGGGATTCTCGCGAATTTTTTATTTTTTATACCACTTAGTTAGCAGACAAGCACACGGCCCACCTGATGGAAAGTGGTTACCGTGACATATGGATTCTGTAATACCACAGGAGCCACAGTCGTGCTGCCACCCCTGTAAGTATAGAGTTTCTGTGCCGTCAGTAGAAAACAAAGCAGGACAAGCATTTAGTCTTCCCACTGACAGCATACATTCTCCAGTGAGCTCTGGCTACCCTACTCACCGCTGGGAACACAACACGAAGTTATTATAGCCGCGGTATTCTGTACGGCGGAGGTACTACCCCAGTCGGACTGCTCAATCGGGCGGAAATACCGCCGTGTCCTACCTCCTTAAAAGGATTATATCTTGGAACTTACTATTTCTGCCCCGCAGTAGCAGAACATCTTGAGTCGGGCACCAATCACTGGATTGAGCTTCATCAACCCAAAGTCCTCTCCACTGATCGCCACTACTATTCACGGATTGTGCGTGAAGCCATTGAAATAAAAAAATATAAAAATTTCAATAGGGAAGATGGATTCAAGCTATCTGGAACATGGAATCCAGTGATTAAGATACTAAAACCAAAAAACACAGTGCCGTTAAAAACTGACATAGTGAGATCGTGTGTTGCCAGCGTAACCGTTCATAATAAGTGTAATGGTGGGTAGGCGCTCAAAAAATGTTCCCCGCATACATCTCGACGCTCGAAGACTAGTCAAGTCGTGACCACGGGTGCTGCAACGCATCCGAAACGTCGGCAGAAATAGTAAGTTCCAAGACATAATTCGCGAGAAGTCCCGATACCTAGTACAATTATGAAAGGTTCGGTTGCTCAGTGGTCATTATTATGAACCGGAAACTGTCTGTCCTTTACAGAACACATACAAGGGCGGGCCAGGGTACCCGACACTGAACATCCAACTGGAGAAGGTGGTGACGAAGATCTCGTACCCTCAGGACCCTGCACAGGACGTGGAGGTGCGATGCCAGGACGGCTCCGTGTACAAGGCGAGGAACGTCATCGTCACTGTGTCGCTCGGCGTGCTCAAGGAGAGGTATCAGCACACTTTTATACTTGATGAAACTTCCTTTTAATATATAACCACCCCCACTGGGGTGACAGGTGGAGCCGCCTGTCACCCTGGCAGAAGCAGGCCGCGGCGGTGGCGCGCCTCCCCGTTTCCGGGGTCGAGTTGGGGACTCTGTAGTCCTCACACCCGAGACGAGGGCCAGATCGTGAGAGATGGCCCTGGGTCGGCCGGGGTGCGAGGGATATGCCTGTCAACCTCACCTTCGGCAACCAAAGCGACCCGCAGGCGGCGTGCGTTTTAGTCGGTTCGAGTCCGACATAACCTCTCCCTCCGGCTCCGGTGGGGAGGTATGAGTGGGGATTTTGCGCACGTAAAAAAAAAAACCACCCCTACTGGCCGCTGGAGAGAGTAAGGGTGGTTATATCGGAGTCGAACCGACTAAATCCGCACGCCCTCTTGGATCATTTTTTGCTGGAGTTAAGGTGGTCACTGGCATATCCCTCGCATCTCGGCTGACCCAGGGTCATCGAGATGACCCCGTCGGGTATATCCCTAATGACCACGGTATCCTCGGATAGGGGGAGTCGCGCATCGTTGATGGAACCCCCCTTGGAAGGAGAAAAGGTACTGTCTTGGAACAAAAAAAAACATAACATAAACTCACGCCTATATCCCCGAAGGGGTAGGCAGAGGTGCTGGTACCCACATTTCGCCAGTTTAAGTTTAGGTCCCAATGTAATAGGTGGCGAGCCTATTGCCATTAACCGGGTGCTTATAAACCTGCGATAAATACACACATAACTTTGAAAAGTCATTGGTATGTGCCGTTGGTAAACCTGGTATTGTGTCTTGGAACTGTCAAAAATATTTTCCAACCATGCGAATCTTTTCTCCCCAGTGTTGCCACAATCAAAAATATCTGCCATAGACAATATACTTGAACATTTCCTGTGTTTTGAAACCCCTAATAATATTTTTTTAAATATTAAAATTAATATAAAGTCAAATTATATTCACCAATTAAACCCACATTATAATTAAATTTACAAACGTTGAGAGGGGGGTCCCTCCTGGTGCAAAGAAGTCTACTACGCTGGTTGTCTTCGCTCCTTTTGCGGTCGAGGCGTTGAATTATTTTTTATACCACTTAGGTGGGCAGACAAGCGCACGGCCCACCTGATGGAAAGTTACCGTGGCCTATGGACGTGTGTAACATTAGAGAAGCCACACTTGCGCTGCCGACCCTGTAAGCACAGAGCTTCTGTGCCGTCAGTGTAGAGGACAAAGCAGGACAAGCCTTTAGTTATCCCACTGACAGCACAAATTCCCCAGTGAGCTCTGGCTACCCTACTCACCGCTGGGAACATTGGGCGGAAATACCGCCGTGTCTCTCACTCCCCCTCGTACTTGGGGCAAATCTATGGGGCTATCCAGCGTGGTAATGACGCTAGCGTAATGGGCACCTTTACACCGGGTTCGAAGGGTGGGTTAATACATTAAATATTATTTGACTTTTTATCAATTTGAGGTTTGAAAAGATTGTTGTGACATCTATAAAAATAAATAAAAAATATCAATTTTAATGACATTATAAAACATTTATTATGCTAACTTTTCAGTTGTGTTCCAATCTAAGACTTTATAATCTATATTCAAAATAGAGTATATTCTGGAATACAGAGTCTTAATTCTACTAAAGCAAATCCACTGTCTTACCTCAGCAACTTTAAATATGGTATTAAATTTTATACTTTATCTATATCCCCGAAGGGGTAGGCAGAGTTGCTAGCACCCACATTCGCCAGTTTATATTTAGGTCCCAATGTAATAGGTGGCGAGCCTATTGCCATAAACCGGGCACTTATAAACCTGCGATAAATACACACATAACTTCGAAAAGTATCGAAAAGTCATTGGTGTGTGCCATGGTAAAACCTGTGATCGAACTCGAGAACTCGTCTCAGCAGTCCATTACCCATACCACTAGGCTACCACGGTTGTATTCTTTTGCAGATTGAATGAAAGAGTGTAATGAAACTCTTTTCATTGAATATTGGACTTTAAGCTGATAGTAATAAAATCTAAATTTTAATGCCATATTTTGCATTGTCTGTGGTATACAGTGGTTTTTTTTATACAACTTAGGTGGCAGCACACGGCCCACCTGATGGAAAGTGGTTATCGTGACCTATGAACGTGTGTAACGCCAGTGGAGTCACATCGGTGCTCCCAACCCTGTAAGAACAGAGATTTTTTGTGCCCTCAGTGCAGAGCACAAAATCAGGACAAGCGTTTGGTCTTCCCACTGACAGCACAAAAACTCTCCAGTGAGCCATCGAGGGCCTGGTCTAAATTACAAAATTATATATTTTAGACATGAGACACTATTCTCACCAAAACTGCCCACGGACAAAATCGAGATGATAAACGCAGTTTCAATGGCCTACCAAGGTAAAATTGTTCTAAACTTCGATCACATCTGGTGGGATCCAGATATTGTTAACAATGAGTTCCTCTGGTTCGGTGAGGATCGGAAGACGATTCCTTATGAAGACAGGTGGATGTTCAAGGTCGAGGGGCTTGGCCAAGTGATGAGTTTGAACACATCAGTCAGTTTGTGGACTACTGGAGACGCTACTATTATGGTTAGTTGTATGTCTTATGCATGGGATGGTACGAAACGTTTTTGTGGGATGATGGTGATTTGAGATACTGATTAACTCTAACACATAAACGTCTAATACATCAGGGCTGTGATTCTGCTATTATTTTTTTTTATCTAGGACACGCCAACTTGACTTCACCCCGCTTTATAATAATAATAATAATAATATATCTCTTTATTGCATGTACACAAAGAAGGGATACAGAAAAAATACAATAGGTACATCTTTGTGGCATTACAAGTGGCGGCCTTATTGCACAAGGCAAAGTCTTAGGAAAGAGGGTCACCATTACAGACACTAAGTAATGTAACAATGGTGACACTCAGCTTGGCGGCCTCATCATATGCTTTTTCACGCCCTGCTTAAAGGCCCCGGGACTGTAGGAAGAAGGAAACACTTGAGCTGGTAATGAATTCTAGACCTTAATGGTGCGGCAAAGCAAAGAGTCTCCGAACCGCTTGGTTCTTGCTCGTATATTCTGCACCGTGTGAGGGCGACATCTAAGCCCTGCACGTGTTTCCAGTAGGAAAGGAGAGGGTGGGATACATCTTAGGTGACAGAGAAGCACACGGTCCACCTGAAGGAAAGTGGTTACCGTGGCCTATGGACGTATGCAACACCAAAGGCGTTACACTCGCGCTGCCGACCCTGAAAAAACCTTCTAATTTTCTTATTGAAGGACCCCATATTGCAGTCGCTTGGTAAAACCGCAGCAGGGAGTTCATTCCACAGCTTACAGTTTAGAATAATAAACTAAATTCTACCAAATTCTTACTGAAAACATACTATTTGGTAGGTTTTTAATTTGGTCTGTCAATTTGAGTGCAACACTGCTTCTGCATATTTCGGATAGGAAAATAGAGGATGGAGTATAGAAATATATGTCATTTTTAACCGACTAACAAAAAAGAGGAGGTTCTCAATTCGATTGTTATTTTTTTTAATAATTTTCTTATATTGTCAACTCGGAAATGGTCTAATTTAAGCTAAACTACGTCATTCATTAAATAAATTGCATGTAAGCATTAATTAAAATAAAATGGGACTTTATAGAACATTGTCAATGGTAGGTTATACATTTTTGATTGTGGCAAACATACTAACCTAGGAATACGTATCATTTAATATAAATTAATTCAAGGCAATTGTTTTTTTAGGTTAATGTATGGGTAATGCATGCCATATTATTTGTGAACAAGTAAATAACTGCTGCTTACGAAATCATTATCTAGACCCCCCACCCCATATCATCACAATTAAGCAATGCAAAGACCCCCCTCCTTTCTTTAGTGCTTATGTAATACTTGAACAGCCCCCTATGGATATTTGGTGTCAGAATTAATATAAATTACATCTAACTTAACTTACTCATATGAGGTATCGTGTTACTGCATCTGCACTAATTATTATGTGATAAAAGATGTTTATTACTGGCGGTGTGACAAACAAGAAAGGAATTCCTGATTGACACACTGGTGTGACCACGAGTCCGGCATCATTTTGTGGAAAGTGGTCACCGCAGCCTATGGACGTGTGCAACACCAAGGGAGTCACACTCGCGCTGCCAAGCTGTAAGCACAGAGTTTCTGTGCCGTCAGTGTAAAAGACAAAACAGGACAAGCTTTTGGTCTTCCCACTGACAGCACAAAAACTCTCCAGTGAGTTTTGGCTACCCAACTCACCGCCGGGAACACGACACGAGGTTATTATGACCGCGGTATTCTGTAGGGCGGAGGTAGTTCTCAGTCGGATTGCTTAATTTGACGGAAATACCGCCGTGTCCTACCTTAAAACCTACCTACCTACATAGCCCTTTAAATAATGTCGATACAATTTAAGCGCCGCGTGGTTCCCGACAGAGTAGAATTTGGACCACCCCATCTCTTCCCATGCGGTGTCGTACAAGGCGACTAAGGGATAGGGCTGTTTAACATCAGACAGATATATACAGCCCAGACTCAGCCTCAGATGCGTGGCTCGAGTCAACAACGCTCCCTCTCTACTCATGTTCTTTCTTTCTCTTTCTTCACCTCGTCCCCCGCCACGCAGAGCGTACCTACGGCGCGGCACATTGGTCTTATTGTCTACCTGATGATTGCCATTAAAATTTCAATTTTATGCCAATGAAGATAAATCCTAAAGTCTGTTGTTATTCAACAAATGGAATTATATTGCCGTCAGTCAATGTTTGACTTTCACTAGTTCAAAAATCGTATTTCCAGATTCACAACACTATTTTATCCCCCACTACCGGACGAAAAGGCAGCTATCATAGACACAGTATCAATAGGAGTGGTCGATAAAATAGTGCTGCTCTTCGATTACGTTTGGTGGTCTAAAGAACTCACTGTCTATGGATTTGTGTGGAGGGCAGAGGAGAGGGCTAAAATCCCTGAAGAGGATAGTTGGATCATGTCGATATTTGGGGCGAGTAGTCCTACAGGGTCGGAGAAGGCCTTGACGCTGTGGACTAGCGGCCGGATGGCTAAATTGGTAAATATTTCGACCTTCAAACTAATGAATTTTATAAGTACTATGTATACTATCTCTATATATAGTAGAGCAGCTGTTTAGAGCAGAAACTGTGTCGTAGTTTGTGTGTGAAGTGGATTTGTAAGAGAGTTAAGGGATAGACTGGAAAATTGGACACTCTAGAGACGTTTTTATACCGAGCTCTGTGTTTCTATTTAAAAAGAAAATGTTTTTAACAATACAAATCGCACTAACCTTTTTCATTATAACCGTCACTTCATTCAACAATGCTACCGCCGCCATCGCTCTCTTGAAAAAAAAACTAAACGTCAGTTTGACAGTTGATTTTAAATGTTTTTATTGATGTATTGCGCTGGGCCTCGATTTTACTAAAGAAAAACCAATGATTACCACAGACCCCGCTAGAGTTTGAAAAAGTATAAGGAAACTCTTTTCATTTGATTTTGGACCTTCAGTTTATAGAAATAAAGTCTAAAATTTAATACCATTTTTACAATGTATGTGGTATGACAGTGATTTTGCTTTAGTAGAATCGTGGACATGGTGGGTGGCGCCTTGAGATAAGCATGTGAAACTGCACGTATATTGATAAAACTTGCCTAAACTAAAATGACACGCCCCACAAAATTCACTTTATCTGTGTAAAAACGTAGACGGTTTCGTTAACTATGCTTGCGGTCGACTAGTCGCGTGATAAATCCGATTACGCTCTCTGTGTGTACTAACGCTGATATATAACTTAAAACAAGACGTCCGCTCGCTCGCACATTCTGTCACGTTATGACTAGTTGGACAACAAATCTGAAAACAATCGTCGTTAATTTGTTTGTGTGCGTAAGGAAGGTACTGGCGCGCGTCATTTGAGCTTACACAAGTTTTATACATTCTCATTACAGCATGAATGTCTGAACCGACTTAAACCGCACGCCGTCCAGGTGTAAGGTTAATTATTAGGATAATACCGAGGGTATTCCTCCGACTGAGACTATTTATGTAACCTACACATTGACTGTTACATGTTATTTTTAACATCTACCCACATTTTAGATAGAAACATTGCCCGAAGACGTGGTAAAAAGGAAAGCTATGGAGCTGATCAGAAGGTTTATGGGCAAAGACACAACTATACCGGAGCCTATAGATATGTTGAGGTAAGTTATCTATACTAATATTATAAAGCTGCAGAGTTTGTTTGTTTGTTTGTTTGAACGCGCTAATCTCTGGAACTACTGGTTCGATTTGAATGATTCTTTCAGTGTTGGGTAGTCCATTTATCGAGGAAGGTTTTAGGTTATATATCATCACGCTACTACATAAGGGAGCGGAGCATTAATAATAAATGTTAACAAATCCGGCAATTTTTCATACATATTTTGAAGACTAAAACATACGGGCTCAAAGGGATATGAAGCTTCAAAATATACCCGGGCGAAGCTGGGGTGGGTCAGCTAGTAATTCATAATATATTAATTATTATACATGCTAAAGGTTGCCTGTAAGAGATCGCTTGTAGTGATAAGGCCGCCATTTGTACATTTTTCATAATGTTGTCCGTACATGTACTGTAATGTGTTGGTGTACAATAAAGATTATCTTATCTTATCTTAAAGTAACTGTTACATATGATGTGTTAAAGCGTCGGCCGCTACGCAGGAGGCGCGGGTACGACCTCCGGCCCCCATGAGCGCCGGCCTGGGGGTGACAGGTGGAGCCGCCTGTCACCCTGGCAGAAGCAGGTCGGGGCGGATGCGCGCCTCCCCGTTTCCGGGGACGAGTTGGGAACCTTGTATTCCCCACACCCGAGGAGAGGGCCAGATCGTGAGAGATGGCCCTGGGTCGGCCGGGGTGCGAGGTATATGCCTGTCAACCTCACCTTCGGCAACCAAAACGACCCACAGGCGGCGTGCGTTTTAGTCGGTTCGAGTCCGACATAACCTCCTCCACCGGCTCCGGTGGGGAGATATCCGTGGAGATTTTACGCACGTAAAAAAAAAAAAAAAAAGGAGGCGCGGGTTCGATCCCCGCTCAATGCAAATATTTGTATACATGAATATAGGTATTTGTATTGGTCTGGTCGTGCCTCGCAGAGCACGTTAATCCGTCAGTCCTGGTTGCTATACCAACAGCGTCGATAGCTTAGTGGTTAAGGAGTCTTACGATCGAGAGGTCCCGGATTGAAATCCTGGTCATTACACTACCGACGTGAACCCACTCCTAACACAAGCAATTTAGCTTAGTTGGAGGGGTTAGAGGGAATATTAGTAATTGCTGTTTCTAATATTCTTTAAAAAAATGGAAAAGCTATGGCTGTAGTTACGGATTTTTTTTTTATACAACTTAGGTGGCAGGCAAGCCCACGGCCCACCTGATGGAAAGTGGTTACCATAACCTATGAACGTGTGTAACACCAGTGGAGTCACATCCGTGCTGCCGATCCTGTAAGAACAGAGATTTTGTGCCGTCAGTGTAGAGGACAAAGCAGGACAAGCCTTTGGTCATCCCATTGACAGCACAAAAACTCTTCAGTGAGCTCTGGCTACCCTACTCACTGCCGGGAACACTACACGAAGTTATTATAATAATAATAATAATAATGTTTATTTCTCACCAAAACGTTTACATAACAAATCTCAAATAAAATACAGTAGAACGTAATTAATAAATTAGTACAAGGATCAATCAGAATTATGGCGGACTGGCCCCTGAACTAGGAGAATCCTGTGTCTCAGGCTACCAACCCTCCACCCCTGGCCAGAATCTAATATAATTTATAAATAAGGATGTGTGAAAATACGTGTGGGTGTGGGTGTGTGTGTGTGTGTGTGTGTGTGTGTGTGTGTTTTATGTATACATATGTTCGTGAATGTGTACGTATATGTCTTGTTTGTCTTTGGGTGTGCATTGAGTACCTATGTGTGAGTGTGTGTTGCGTCTGAGTGAGGGTTAGGCGTTTGCGGCTGCATGTATACCGTATGTGTAAGTATGCGAATGTGCATCTGGATATGTAAGGATTCAAGTTCCTTGATTATAACCGCGGTATTCTGTAGGGCGGAGGTACTTCCCCAGTCGGACTGCTCAATTGGGCGGAAATACCGCCGTGTCCTACCTCCTCAAAAAGGGTAATAGAAGCCTTAAAAAATCCAAATCAACTGGTCTAACTGCAATGCTTGGGTATCGCTTTTGGGTTGTGGAGGTCACATGGCAGTCGCTTCACGCAAAACATCGAAGTTTAGACAAATACGCAGTTAGACTGGTACTCTGGTACTGGCGGGTTGTGGCTCAGAATGTCAACTTCCCATAATGTCGCATTCCCAGAATGTTCCCCATTCCTAGGCTTAGGAATTTTTTGCACCCCGACACGGATAGAAATAGGTTAGAAGAGTTAGGTATTTCTTCTTACTTTGACAAAAGAAACCTAACACGAAGAACTCTTCTAAAAAGAGAGAGAGAGAGTAGAGTCTAAAAAGAGCACTGTGAGTGTTTATTAAATAAAAAAACTACATTTTTTTACAGTGTCTGTGGTATGACATTAGACAATTGTGGGTAACTGTATAAATTGAGGGTTTTTTTTTACGTGCGGAAAATCCCCATGGATAACCCCAGCACCGGAGCCGGTGGGAGAGGTTATGTCAGACTCGAACCGACTAGAACGCTTCTGGGTCGTTTTTGGTTGCCGAAGATAAGGTTAACAAGCATATCTCTCGCGCCCCGGCCTACCCAGGGCCATCTTTCTCGATCTGGCCCTCTCTTCGGGTGTGGGGACCACAAGTCCCCAACTCGTCCCCGGAAACGGGGAGGCGCACCGCCGCCGCTCTGCCAGGATGACAGGCGGCTCCTCCGTTCCCCCCAGGCCTGCGCTCATGGGGGGCGAAGGTCATTCATCGACTTATCAATTGGGTATTTGACTGACTAATCTGATTTGTTCTTTTGAGACAATAAACAATTTATATTATTATTTCATGTGTACGCCTACAGCTATAGATATAAGTATTTATGTATTTATTATTTATGGTTCCCGTCAGAGCAGAATTTGGACCACCACATCTCTTCCCATGCGATGTCGTACAAGGCGACTAAGGGATAGGGCTGTTTAACATCAGACAGATATATACAGCCCAGACTCAGCCTCAAATGCATGGCTCGAGTCAACAATAGTGCCCGGAAGACGGCAATAGACTCACCTCCTATTACGTGGGACCGAATTCAATGATTGGTGAAATATGGGTGTTGATTCACCTCTGCCTAACCTTCCGGAGATTAAGGCGTGATTATATGTATGTTAAAGGTACATATATATATATATCATTAACTTCAGTACATTAAACCACATCTGTTCTAAAATCTGCAGGTCTACCTGGTACTCGAACCCCTACACCCGCGGCAGCTACACGTACGACAATATCCAGACACCTTTCCACCCGAACGCGCGCGCTATTCTCGCGGAGCCCCTCGTGGACAGTAGCGGAGCCCCACGCGTACTGTTCGCGGGCGAAGCCACTGATACCTACCACTTTTCCACCGTCCATGGGGCCACGGACACGGGACACAGGGAGGCCACGAGATTGTTACCGAAAGGTAAACTATGATTAAAAACGTATAAAGACATGTCAAAAATATAGTTTTGTATACAATTTTTTATGTTTTTGACGAAATAAACACGCGTTGCTGTGTTAGGCTGCCTATCCACTGAAGCGGAGAGGAGAGGAGCGAAACTGTGCCAATATAAATAAATCGAATTCATAATCTCCGGTCCGCTTCATTGGACAGGGATTTGTAAACTAGTGTAAAAGTACCTATATTTTTTAAATACAGGGTGGGGAAGCGGAGAATAGAAATTAGCGCAGGCGCGGGTTGCAGTCTAGTTTCGCTTAAAGAAAACAGTTCGCAACTCCGCTCTGCATTACTCTCTCACAGTCTCACTACCTAGCTCCGCCTAAATGGACAGGCAGCCTTATATGGGCGCTTGTGAGACAGTCAAAATATTTATATCGCGATCCTGTCAATATATATTCTCTTTGATCCCATATTAATGATTGGCAAACAAATGCGATTGCTCTCAACACCGGATCACGATACTGGATCACAATATATAACTGTCTTTACACTCCCTATACAAAGGTTACCCCATTCTGATACAAAAAGTACAGAGCTTTTGATATCTAGAAGAGTGAAGCGATTTTAGATCGATTTGTTTGGTTTTGTATGCCATTCTCTCTATTGCACATTGGACTGATATAGTAGATATATTTATAGAGTGGTTACAAATTTCTGGGACTGTTCCCGATTACACTTCCTACACAAAAGATACCCCATTCCGATACAAAAGAATACAAAAAGTACAGAGCTTTTGATATCTAGAAGAGTGAAGCGATTGTAGATCGATTTGTTTGGTTTTGTATAGCGTTCTCTCTATTGCACATCGGACTGACATAGTTGATATATTTATAGAGTGGTTACAACTTTCTGAGAATGTTCCCGATTACACTTCCTACACAAAAGATACCCCATTCCGATACAAAAAGTACAGAGCTTTTGAATCTAGAAGAGTGAAGCGATATTAGATCGATTTGTTTGGTTTTGAATAGCGTTCTCTATTGCACATCGGACTGATAGAGGTGATATCTATATAGAGTAGTCACAATTGAATATGATAAATGTGTAATGTTATTGGTAATAATCATTGTTGAAATAAATCTTATATATAAAATTCTCGTGTCACGGTGTTCGAACTTGAACTCCTCCGAAACGGCTTGACCGATTCTCATGAAATTTTGTGAGCATATTGAGTAGGTCTGAGAATCGGCCAACATCTATTTTTCATCCCCCTAAATGTTAAGGGTTGTCCACCCTTAACATTATATGGCAAAACGACGTTTGCCGGGACAGCTAGTCAATAAATAAAAACTTTCTGACAATGTTCCCGTTGCTTAAAGCCTCAAACACACAGACGTGTAATTAACGTACGATAATACCGCACGCGTATTTATGATACTTGTCAAGAGCACCATAAGTGTGACGACAGCTGCACGACGCTACTGCGTTAACATCTATGGCAGTCGTTACGGGTAGTTGGAGAATTAATCTGACTAGCCTAACGAAGTTCGGTACTTAAACTAAATATCTGACTAGTCTGAAAGTTTCTTCATGGTCGGTAGCGCGAGTGTGACACCCCTGGTGTTGCATACGTCCATAGGCCACGGTAACCGCTTCCCATCAGGTGGGCCGTGTGCTTGTCTGCCAACTAAGTGGTATAAAAAAAAAACTACATAGATATTTAAACTATCATGGTCACTCACATCAGTATCAAAATAAACGGGACATTTACCATGTTTCATTGTTTTGTTCAGTTTCCGATATTTCGGCGCTGTTGCAAGCACCGTGATCACGGAGGAACTGGAGTAGTGGCGGTGAACAGAGAAAAAGTTTTTTTCCTAGGAGTAATTATATCGATCTACCCTCTTTCGAGTTCTTTTACTACGCGTATCTGCACTACTATTGGTTTCACTCTCACTACAAACTCGAACCCGATCTCGATCACGTTCATCGTAGTCTAACTACAATGTCGCCAATAAGCTATTGGACAAGGTTGTCTGATTCTTTCCAATACCGCTTAATAGGTTAGTTTGTTCTAGAAAAATATGCCTTGCAAAATAAGGTATTTTCTAACCCAACTGAGACTATGACTTCATTATTTTAATTCCCAAAGTAAGTCAAAATATAAAAAAATAAAAATCAGTCCAAATTTTAACTTTTTAGATTCCTCATTACGTTTCAAATTACTTTTATTATGTACTATACACATGTAAACGCAACGTGGACCGAGATAAATGATTCTTTAGAACTTCATACATTTGCACTACGCGCAACTGGCGCGTGACGTCACTCGCAAGTATGATTTTGTATGGAGCGCTTTCGGCCGGCTTGAGAAATTGAATTTTCAAAATCAAATATCTTTAAAACTATTTGTCGTAAGAAAATTTCTCTTTGAAAGTTCATTATATGCAGGTATCATACTGAAGTGAACATTTTACGACAAGAAAAAAAAATTGTCAAGTAGTATATTGGTTATGGAGGCCAAGAGTTGGGATAAGGTTCAGAGAGTATTAACGCGTCTGTGTGTTTGAGGCTTAATTCGGAACATCCAAACAAATGCGATTTTTCTTAATTTTAGGCAGTATACACACTCTAATATGTGACTGCCTCGACTTTTAACTGCCATTCTGGATATTGAGTGATTTTATATCATATTATGAAATTTTAAATGAAATAAATAGCTATATTGTTGTATTTAACCTTATTTTTAATTAAAAAACGACTACCCTCCGAAAATAAAACGCAGCAGTGTATAGCTATACAAGCTGTTTAGTACAAAAATTGTGTCACGTTTAATGAGGTTTAATGAGAGGTAAAAAATTAAAACGGCACATACAAAACGTCAAAAATAATAAAGACATGTTTAGTAAATGGACCACCGCCGCCGGTTCCTAACGCGGTCCCGACCTGAGAAAACTCCGGCAATTAACTCGGCAGGCATTTTGTGGGCTGTTAACAAATTTATTTACTTTGTGTAATGAAGGAAAGGAATTTTAAATTTAGATCGGGACAAAGCAGCTAGTCAAATGAGATTTGAACCTGCGATCAGACACTTTTTAACCTTAATTTGATACTCATAAAGTCCAAAATTGTATATGAAGAGTTTCATTACACTTTTTTCATTCACTCAGAAAATTTTAATTTTGAACTTTACATTGCTTTAAAGTATTAAATTAAATGATTTTTTTAGCATTGTCCGTTGTATGACAGTGGTTTTGCTGTAGCAGAATCGACACACTGGGCATCTTGGGGAATAACTGTAGCAATTTTTAAAACAATTTTCCCACAGTAACTCATCCAAAATGTACTTTATACCTAGCCATACTAAAATCACGTCCATGGCTGTATTTTACCGTCTGTACCATGGTGAGTGTTCTGATAAGCTCTTCCAATTAGTCCCACCCTCCCCTTTCCTACACAGGACAACACGTGAAGGTCTTAGATGTCACCCGCACACGGTGCAGAACATCCGGTCAAGAACCAAGCGGTTCGGACTCTTTCCTCTATCGCACCATTAAGGCCTGGAAGTCATTACCAGCTCAGGTGTTTCCTTCTTCCTACAGTCCCGGGGCCTTTAAACGGGCGTGAAAAAGCATATGATGAGGCCGTCAAGCTGAGTGTCACCATTGTCACACGGTATGTGTAAGTAATGGTGACCCTCTTTTCTGAGACTTTGCCTTCAGCTTACTATCAGGCAAGGCGAAGTCTAATTAACGTGTTCAAAATAAAAAATATATAAAATAATCATATAGCTGAAAAGTTTGTTTGAACGCGCTAATCTCAAAACTACTGGTTCGAAATGAAAAATTATTTTTGTTTTCATTGGTCCGTTTATCGCCTAAGATTTTAGGCAATAAATCTTCACGCTACTACTTAAGGAAGCGGATTAGTAGACATAAGGAGGAGGTAGGACACGGCGGTATTTCCGCCCGATTGAGCAGTCCGACTGGGGTAGTACCTCCGCCCTACAGAATACCATGGCTATAATAACTTCGTGTTGTGTTCCCAGCGGTGAGTAGGGTAGCCAGAGCTCACTGGAGAATTTGTGCTGCCAGTGGTAAGACTGAAAGCTTGTCCTGCTTTGTCTTCTACTGACGGCACAGAAACTCTGTACTTACAGGGTTGGCAGCGCGACTGTGACTCCTCTGGTGTTACAGACGTCCATAGGTCACGGTAACCACTTTCCATCAGGTGGGCCGTGTGCTTGTCTGCCAACTAAGTGGTATAAAAAAATTAAAAAAAAATGTCAACAAATCCGGCAGATTCTCACACATTATTTGAAAACCGTTCAATCAACCAGCCCACCGCATTTCACAGCTGGACATAGCCCTCTCCCAATGTGCGCCATTTTCTCCGATCCTCCACCTTCCGCATCCAGTCTGTCCCAGGCACCTTTTTCAGGTCGTCCGTCCATCTGGCTGGGGGCGTCCTCTCTTTCGTTTACCTTCTCGCGGTCTCCACTCTAGGACTCGTTTGCTCCAACGGCCATCGGTCCTTAGACAAACGTGCAGCGTTAAAAAATTAAAACCTTTTCTTCGTCCCTCAACGACGGCTCGTGTCTCACACTCGGCCTCAGGGATGTTTAGTGTGTTCAACTGGGTATCAGGAATAACTGTACCGACTTTCAAAATTACAAGAATCATTCGACCTTATTTCTTTCAATCAAAGAATCAATCAATTTCATTTATTCAGTTTAGGCACACAAAGAGCACATATGAACGTCAAAATTTTACAATTAGGTAGGTATGTCAAGAAATAATATAAAAATATTAAATAATGTAAAAATAAACCATTGGAAAATGTTTCTTTCGCTGGTTCGGTAGATTAGTTCTACTGAGAAGATACCAGCAAGAAACTCAGCGAACTATATTAGAACTAGATTATTTTTCTTTTTTAAATTTGCTTTAGTTTACAATTTATTTTTGCGAGCAAGCAAGAGACATGTTGACCACGCATTAACATCATTAAGTTACTCATCCACTTTATAGTAACATTTACTCATTAAAGATTTTTTCATTTCTATTTTAAATTTATTTATTGGCATATTAATCAAATCCTGAGGAATTTTATTAAATATTTTTATGCAGCTGCCTACAAATGAATCACCAACCTTGTGAAGCGTAAGTTTTGGTACAACTAGTTTATTTTTGTTTCTCGTATTAAAAATATTAAAATTCTTTAATCTTCTCGCGCTAGGTATCAAAACCCAAATAATGTCACCATTTGCATCAATGAGTCAAATGAACTATATTCTAATTGTACAGGAGTGTTTACATATATTAACATGTTATATTATATAATAAAAACGTTTTATATGCTTTATATTTAAGAATATTTAATAAAAAGTTATCATGTATGTCCGTGTTTTATTTAGATCTCTACTGCGGTATAGGTGTCGGCAAAAATCGTGAACCAAACGTCATAAACTTCACGCTGTTAGTGGTTGGTTGTTTTTATTTTTATACCACTTGCAGACAAGCACACGGCCCACCTGATGGCAGCGCAACTGTGACTCCTCTGGTGTTACAAACGTCCATAGGCCACGGTAACCACTTTCCATCAGGTGGGCCGTGTGCTTGTCTGCCAACTAAGTGGTATAAAAAAAATGGTTACCGTGGCCTATGGACGTTTGTAACACCAGGGGAATCACAGTCGCGCTGCCAACCTTGTAAGTACAGAGTTTCTGTGCCGTCACAAAGAAGACAAAGCAGGACAAGCCTTTAGTCTTCCCACTAACAGCACAAATTCTCCAGTGAGCTCTGGCTACCCTACTCGCCGCTTGGAACACAACACAAAGTTATTATAGCCGCGGTATTCTGTAAACTAACACCCGACTACTGAAAAAGTATTAAACAAGAAAATATCAAGGATAGCCGTGGTCGTATGCCACTTAGTCTAACAAAACAATACATTCTTGGGAAAAGTGGCATACGACCACGACTATCCTTGATATTTTCTTGTTTAATACTTTTTCAGTGGTCGGGTTTTAGTTTTAAACTTATTTTTCACAAACAATATAGCATGCATTACCCAAAAAACATGAAAATATGCATATAGGTACCAATGTTTACGTAAGCATGGAGAGGAGGGGGGTAAAAGTTTTTCTTACTTTTGCTGACAAGGGGGAGGGGGTGTTATAATTGAAATTAATCTGCTTACGTAATACTTACACAGCCCCCCTGACAACACCGGTATTGAAACAATAGTTACAATTTCGTTGCATCAAACTTAGTATGTATCATATCATTAGTATAGTGAACAGAAAAAAAATTGACAATATCAATGTCGGTTATTGACAATAACTTATCAATTTCGGATTTTTACAGTTCCCATATATTAAAACTTTTCATAAAACATTTAATTTGCGTGATAAATATGTAAAAAAAACGATTTAATCAGATTAGGTGTAGTAACCTCCAATATTTAGCTAAAACCGTAATTGTTTCCTGACAATACCGGTTTTCAAACAATGGTTTGTGTTATACGTAGCTTATTATATTACTTGTATAAAAAAATAGATAAAATATACACTAACACGGTTAAGTCGTATAAACTTAACTGATATTTAAACAAAATTAGTTAAATCATCTCTGATATACAAAATACTTGCTTAGATTTGGACCACCCCATCTCTTCCCATGCGGTGTCGTACAAGGCGACTGAGGGATAGGGCTGTTTAACATCCCGAGGAGAGGGCCAGATCGTGAGAGATGGCCCTGGGTCGGCCGGGGTGCGAGGGATATGCCTGTCAACCTCACCTTCGGCAACCAAAGCGACCCACAGGCGGCGTGCGTTCGTCGGTTCGAGTCCGACATAACCTCCTCCACCGGCTCCGGTGGGGAGGTATCCGTGGGGATTTTGCGCACGTAAAGGCTGTTTAACATCAGACAGATATATACAGCCCAGACTCAGCCTCAGATGCGTGACTCGAGTCAACAATCGTGCCCGGAATACAGCAATAGGCTCACGCTCTATTACGTGGGACTGAATACAATGATTGGTGAATTGTGGATGTTAATTCACCTCTGCCTAACTCTCCAGGGATAAAGACATGATTATATGTATGTATATATAAAAAATAATTCTATCACAGTTCCGTTGTACAGAATCATGTAATCAGTATCTAAAAATATCGATATTTAATACCGGTATTCCAACTATTTACAATTTATTTTTTATACCACTTAGTTGGCAGACAAGCACATGGCCCACCTGATGGGAAGCGGTTACCGTGGCCTATGGACGTATGCAACACCAGGGGTGTCACGCTCGCGCTGCCGACCATGAAGAAACCTTCTGATGCCCCTCTTGAAGAACCCCATATTGTAGGCGCTTGGGAAAACCGCAGCAGCGAGGTCATTCCACAGCTTGAGTGTGCGTGGGATGAAGTTTCTTTCATACCGCACAGTGCGCACCGTCTCATATTCTTTCCAGCCTTTCTCGCCCTTCTGCTTTTCTGGGCGGAGCTAGGTTGACTGCTCTAGCCAGTACTCTACACGCACAATGGCCCAAAAAGAGAGGCTGGGTGCAGACAATCGAGTCCCAATTCAATCCATGAACCATGATTGAATCGGGTTCGGTAGCTTAGTCGGCCTCACGACCGAGGCCATTACACTCCCGACGTGAACCCACTCCTAGGACAAGCAATTTAGCTGTGTTGGAGGGGTTAGAGGGAATATTGGTAATTGCATAACATAACATACACTCACGGCTATATCCCCGAAGGGTTAGGCAGAGGTGCTAGCACCCACATTTCGCCAGTTTATATTTAGATCTCAATGTAATAGGTGGCGAGCCTATTGCCATTAACCGGGCACTTATAAACCTACGATAAATACACACATAACTACGAAAAGCATCGAAAAATCATTGGTGTGTGCCATGGTAAAACCTGGGATCGAACTCGAGACCTCGTCTCAGCAGTCCATTACCCATACCACTAGAGTACCGCGGTTATTATGTTGGTAATTGCAAATAAAAAAAAAAAATAAAAAAAAAAAACGCAAAATGTCCGGACCGTTGTATTGGTTTTTATACAAATTAGCTGGCAGACAAGCACACGGTCAACCTGATGGAAAGTGATTACCGTGACCTATGAACGTGTGTAACACCAGAGGAGTCACACTCGCGCTGCCAACCCTAAAAGAACAGAGTTTTACAGACTGCGCCGTCAGTACAGAACATAAAATCAGAAATTTTATAATTATAAAATAAATAATATCACATCAATTCTATCACAGTTAACTTGAGCATAGCCTCCTTACGCAATACCGGTTTTAAATACCGTTCTTTGACAATAACGGTATTTTTACTATAACCGTCACTTTGCTTGCCAATACCGGTTTTCCGAATATTGAACATCTCTATTCTATTCGGTTAGGTTCTTAACTAAAGGTACACAATCTTTTAGGGACTATTTATAAATACTTACATACATGCAGCTATGCAGAAGGCTTGGGTTCGATTCCCGCTCAGTGCAAATATTTGTATGCATGAATATGTAATATTTGCATTGGTCTGGGTGTTTCTATGTATAATGTGTATGTTTACAAAAAAAAAGTATCTAAGTATGTTTATCCGCATTCTAGATCCCATAACACAAGCTAGTTAAGCTATGCTTACCATGGGTCTAGAATATTTATATATAATTACGCCTTTATCCCCGGAGGGTTAAGCAGAGGTGAATTAACACCCACATTTCACTAATAATTAATTCGGGGTACCGAATTTTTTAATTTATTTGTATTATGTGGTAACATAATACAAATAAAATCACAATTTAAACAAACAAACTAGGCTAACTAATGATTCGATTTCGGATTTAGACTTTAAAATGAGTTACTAAACAGAAAAATATTAATAAACTGAGTTTTAAAATAAAACATTAAAAAAAACACAAGAAAATTGTTTACGTCTAGTTAAACACCTAACCGAATGGCGTATAAATAACCTGCATTTTTAAATAACATTGGTAATATAAATTAAAAAATAAATATTAATGTTATATATAAAAAAAATAAACCTTACACACTAAAAACAATCTTCTTTCTTGAGGTACATTATAAAATAAAACTCATCTGAAAATATTGGTCAATTTTTTTTATGAATTATTTTCATACTTAAATCTAACATACAAATATAGGTTTTTTTTTTTATGAAACTGTGATGGGAAGTCCCATCACTAAACATTTTACGACAGAGACTAAAAATTAAAAAGTTAATTTAAGGTCATTGCATATCAAGCTGAAAAATGAGAGAGCAGTTTTCAAGTGTTAATTAAATATGTAATATTCCATTATTATAAAACTAAAAATACTATCAGATCGGACTGCCACGTGGTAGAATTTGGACCACCCCATCTCTTCCCATGCGGTGTCGTACAAGGCGACTAAGGGATAGGGCTGTTTAATATCAGACAGATATATACAGCTCAGACTCAGCCTCAGATGCATGGCTCGAGTCAACAATAGTGCCCAGAATACGGCTTTAGGCTCAAACATTACATGGGACCTAATACAGTTATTGGTTAAATGTGGGTGTTAATTCAACCTGTGCTTAACATAGGCACATAGGGGACAAATGCTTTATGCCCGACATGATTTAATACTACATACTATTTTAAGCTTTATCTAAATGGAATAATGTTGATAATTAATTACAATTTAAAAACGTTTCGATCATTTTTCAGACAATACTAAATTGAACCTTATAATAAGTGACAAAAGGATGCAATATTGTTATCGCTTACAAAAATCACAGCAGGGAGTACATTACACAGATTGAACGGTGTTAATATGTAAGGACAGATATATATATACCCTCTGTAATTTTTTTATTGTGAGACAGACATACAAAAAATTATATCCTGAGAAATGTATCCTATATAGACCAGTCTTTTACCCCTTGTTAACACCATGAAACAAGTTGTAAACTTATCTTGTCAAATACTTGTAGAAGACTAATCAAAACACAATACTTGTATTATACATGTATCTCAGATACTTTTTCGTTCACACAGTATGTATAGCCAACAAGTTGTAAACAAGTATGAAACACAATTGCGTTCACACTGTAGCTTGTGACATATTGCAACTTGTCAAATACATGTATACTGCAACTTGTCAAATACATGTATATTACAACTTGTCAAATATATGTATTTTGCAACTTGTCAAATACATGTTTTATACTTAGGTGTAAACGAGGGGTTAAATATAACCTTTACATATATACAAAATTGAATCTACAAAGACTCTGACTTAGAGAGGATATGATGGGCCCGTAGCCTTGTGCGTTGTCATACAGCTCAAACAATGGAGCTGCTACAAGTTTATAGTTCTTGGGCACTGCGAAGAGAGCTCGGTCTTGGAGCTGAACGAGGAACAAACGCTTGTGTTCTTTGGGTTTAGTGATGTGGGGGGGTATGTATGGGTATTGGGGGGGCTCGAAGTTTGGACGCCACCAATTGCCTGGAACAGAAGAAAAATTATAAAAATGTTATTTATTTTATTCTAAGAGGGTATGGTTGGAGCTATGACCTCCGTCCCCCGTGAGCGCAGGCCTGGGAGTGAAGGGTGGAGTCACCTGTCACTCTGGCAGAAGTAGACCGTAATAATACGTATTTTTAACTACACTCCGTACGGTTAGGTACTTCAATCAATCAATCGATCAATCAATCAATCAATCAATCGAACAATCAACTACAAAAATACATATCAAATTAATTGGTTCAATTTCAGTTTATAGTTTTTAAAATGAGGTTCTAAACAAAAATATTAAAAAACTAAGTTTTTAAATAAAACATTGATTAAAGAGACACATCAAGCTTGTTTAAGTTTAGTTAAATATCTAACACCGAATGGACTATAGGAGTAGTTATGAGAAGGCCTTGTCTTCAAATGACTATGAATTCTCTCTCCTGTACGTAAGATTCAAAATTATCTATACTAATATTATAAAGAGGAAAGATTTGTATTTTTGTATGTAACGAATAAACTCAAAAAGAACTGGACCGATTTTAATAATTCTTTTTTCATTAGAAAGCTACATTCTTCGTGAGTAACATAGGCTACTTTTTATCCCGATATTCCCATGGGATCAGGATTTACGCGGGTGAAACCGCGGCGCGATGCTAGTTAGTTATATTTTGCCTCAAAATACCGCTGCAGGCTGCTGATTTTTTAGTGGACATTGACCCTAATGACCTGAAATACTCAAAGCAGTAGATGCTATAACAGAAAAAATCTGCTACTTACCTATGGTGTCTTCAATGACCCATTCTTGCTTAACTCCATCTTGTCTACCAAGAGTTTCTGTCAGGAGCCGCTTAAGACCCTCGATCTCATCCTGAAAGGGTAAGTAAATATTTTTATGTACACTAATATAAATAATTTAATTTGGTGTCAAAAAACTACCGCGGTAGCCTAGTGGTATGGGTAATGGACTGCTGAGACAAGGTCTCGGGTTCGATCCCAGGTTTTATCATGGCACACACCAATAACTTTTCGATGCTTTTCGAAGTTATGTGTTTATTTATCGCAGGTTTTATAAGTGCCCGGTTAATGGCAATTGGGACCTAAACATAAACTGGCGAAATGTGGGTGCTAGCACCTCTGCCTACCCGTTCAGGGATATAGGCGTGAGTTTATGTTTTATATGTTTATGTCAAAAATCTGAAGTACGCCGCAATGGAGTCTCAATATTATTTTGTGCCGATTGTGGTAGAGACAGTTGGGGGTCAGAGACGAAGGGCTTAGTTGCTGAAATTTGTCGCCGTATCCACAAACAAGGCGGTGACTCACGATCCGGTTCGTTTCTGGGGCTCGGTTCCTCGGAACATCGCGTATCAGCAAGGCAACCCCTCCAATGTCATAAGCACCTTTGGCATACCGTATATATATATATATATTCATATATGTATATGTAGTAAAAACAGTTTATATCAATATTTTTTTATACCACTTAGGTGGCAGACAAGCGCACGGTCCACCTGATTGAAAGTGGTTACCGTGGCCTATGGACGTGTGTAACACCAGAGAAACCACACTCGCGCTGCCGACCCTGTTAGCACAGAGTTCCTGTGCCGTCAGTGTAGAGGATAAAGCAGGACAAGCCTTTAGTCATACCACTGACAGCACAAATTCTCCAGTGAGCTCTGGCTACCCTACTCACCGCCGGGAACACAACACGAAGTTATTATAACCGCGGTATTCTGTAGGGCGGAGGTACTTCCCCAGTCGGACTGCTCAATCGGGCGGAAATACCGCCGTGTCCTACCTCCTTGTAAAGCAGCTTTATAATGTTAGCATTTATTGTACATGAATATTTACTACAATTTTTTTCACTAACATATGCCCCTTTGCCTGTGTGCGCGACATTATGTGTTCCCAGTATGTACTATTACAAACAGACACTCCAATTTTATTTATATACTAGCTGACCCACCCCAGCTTCGCCCGGGGTATATTTTGAAGCTTCATATCCTTTTGAGCCCGTATGTTTTAGTCTTCAAAATATGTATGAAAAATTGCCGGATTTGTTAACATTTATTATCAATGCTCCGCTCCCTTAGGTAGTAGCGTGATGACATATAGCCTAAAACCTTCCTCGATAAATGGACTACCCAACACTGAAAGAATCATTCAAATCGGACCAGTAATTCCAGAGATTAGCGCATTCAAACAAACAAACAAACAAACTCTGCAGCTTTATAATATTAGTATAGATATAGATTATTTATTTAAATGAAAATGAATTAACAACAGTACTTAACAGTTCCAATACCCTAAAATCTTTACCTCGCCAGGGTTGAGCTCTCCACCGGGCAGCTTGAAGAATGCCGTCCCGAGCTGTAGAAGCAGCACATGTGGAAGACCATGTTCATGTACTAACAGCACACCTTCCACTGACCTGTGGACAGTTGTAACTTATTTAATAGCTGGTCTTCATAGTTTGAATCATTTCCTAACTTGGTGTCAACTTTTCTTCATCCTAGGGTTAAACCCAGTTGCATCCGATGCTTTAACACCTCGGAGTCTGTGGTTTGCTTTACCAACCAAACTGCGAATTTGGCTGAACCTCGATATTTTCCGTGCAACAACTGCGAAAAATTCCCATGGGTACCCACCCGCCGGAGTCGGCGGGAGTGTTTACATTTGAATTTTTTTTTAAATTTAGATTACATACATACATCTAATCACGCCTTTATCTCTGGAGGGTTAGGCAGAGGTGATCTAACACACACATTTTACCAATAACTGTATCCGTTTCCACGTAATATGGGGGTACTCGAGCCATGTATTTGAGGCTGAGATTGGGCTGTATATATCTGTCAGATGTTAAACAGCCTTATCCCTTAGTCGCCATGTAAGACACCGCATGGGAAGAAATGAGGTGGCCCTAATTTTACTCTGCCGGAAACCACGCGGCAATTCTACTCTGCTGGAACCGGAATTACTAGTATACCCCTCTAACCAACAAAAACGCATGGAGCCTGTGGGTAACTGTTGGTTGCCAAAGATGAGTTTTACAGGCATATCCCTCGCACCCTGGCCCATGATCTGGCCTTCCCCATGAATAAATTCTTGCTTTGCAAATTAAATTTTACCCTGAATTCTTATCCAATAAGTTTAAGATATATTTATTAAAGTATATTATTATGATATTTCCACAGTACAATCACTTTACATATCTTGTATTGTTTCTCTAGTACAAATTAGAATAGATACTTTAGACAAACAAAAAAAAAAAATTATTATACTCAAAATCTATTATTCAGTGAACAACTTTAAAAACAGACTGGATCACTGGTTGCTAACAAACAAACTTCACAACTATAGGCTCAATCAAGTGTAGTGACTAAATTGAACTGATCTTCAACATGTGTGAACTGTGACATAGACATATCAGCTCAAAGCTGCTCGTCTATAATCAATAATAATAATAATATAGAAAAAATATAAACGGTCCAGGCGGGATTCAAACCCACAATCTTTCCCTTACAGGAAACCATCCAAATTCTGCTATACATCTGTTTTATATATATATCTCTGTCTTATGGTGACAATTTGTCATAATTTGTAAGCATGGTTTTTTTATACCACTTCTAGTAGCATAGTATTTTATGCCATTCGGTTAGGTAGTTAACAAAATGTAAACAATTTAATGGATCTTTTTCATGTTTAATTTAAAAACTTTATGATTGCAAATAATGATGAAACATTTGTATTGTTTTTGTTTAAATAAAATTTATAAAACATGTACTTTAATATGATATAGTGTCAATTAGTAAAATCTTGAAATTGTTTTTATTAAAAACTCAGTTTTTTTTTTTACATTCTCATTATAAAGACCAAGAACTGAAATTGTACCACTAGTTAGTTAACCTAGTTTATTTGTTTAATATGTGTTTTTAATTTATTTTTTTTATACCACTTCGTTGGCAGACAAGCACACGGCCCACCTGATGGAAAGTGGTTACCGTGACCTATGGACGTCTGTAACACCAGAGGAGTCACAGTCGCGCTGCCAACCCTGTAAGTACAGAGTCTCTGTGCCGTCAGTAGAAGACAAAGCAGGACAAGCCCACTGACAGCACAAATTCTCCAGTGAGCTCTGGCTACCCTACTCACCGCTGGGAACACAACACGAAGTCATTATAGCTGCGGTATTCTGTAGGGCGGAGGTACTACCCCAGTCGGACTGCTCAATCGGGCGGAAATACCGCCGTGTCCTACCCCCTTCAAAATATTGCTACAATATTATTTACTTTTAATTAATTACCTAACCGAATGGAGTATAAATAATAAATAAATATTCTACAACATTCTACTAGCTTGTGTTATAGAATCTAGAATATGGATGAACAAACTAAGATACTTTTTTTTGTAAATACATACATATTATACATAGAAACACGCAGACCAATGCAAATATACATATTCATGCATACAAATATTTGCACTGACCGGGCCCATCCCCCCTACGTAGCACTACAATGTTCTACTTCTACTCCACAGAGGCAGTCATATTGTACTTAAATGTAGAAAGACAGATTCATTATAATTTATGAACATGATTTTTTTTTTATACCACTGTATTTTAGATATAGCTTGTTTACCATATATTACTCAATGACAATACAAGACAGAAATAAATTGTTGCAGTGTTGAAATTGGAGTAGAATACGGTCACTCAATATCTTCCCGTGGGTGTCGTAGCAACCGGTTAAGGGATGGGACTTTTCTCCATCCGATAATTAATATACAGTCTATAACAAACAAAGTGCCTGCTGCGAAAACCACAGGTGCCGAATTGCGGATGTTAATGCACCTCTACCTACCCCTTCTTGGATTTACAGGGGTGATATTTATAATAATTAAAAAAATACTAACCTCCGCATGCCAATTTTGGTGAACTCTTCCCTCATCCTTTGAAACCTTGCTGGCACCGACGCATCCTTCTCAAATAGGGGTTCTTTCGTCCCGAACGTGTAATTAGTTAAAGGATACAAGTTTATTGCCCTGTTTAACGTTAAATTCGGCTGATTTTGACTGTTCTGGTGCTGGATCCCCGGTCTTGCCGGCCAATTCTTGTTCCCAGGTGGGCCTTGTACAGCAGTCATAATTGCAAATTATATTAATAATATCACCTCACAGTATTTGGTTCAGGTTTTAGTAATTATTTTACTGTTAAATTGTATTTATGTGAATAAAAACCACGCTGAAAACTAATGAGATAACGTTAAGCACAGTAAGCACTAAACAAGCAGCCAAGCCCACCACAGACAACAAAGAGTATATAAGACAACTACAAAATGCGAGTTGCGATTGCGACGCGTACGGCGTAAGCCAGCGGCCATTATCCCACAAAACAATTATTATACTCCGAGACAATTATACTGCATTTTCCATTAATTTAATAATTACTTTTAGTAGTGGTGGTCATTATATTAAAAACAGATTATAATAATGACTATTAAAACTAAATTATAATGCATTGTGGAGGATTTTTATACTTAATTTATTCTGAACAACAGAGCGCCAACTCACTTAACATTTAAAAATAGAAATTTGGAACGCGTCGATAATCTGTAGCTAGTAGCAGCCAAAGAGTAAATGAGAGTAGCAGTCATCTTAGATTTTTACATAATATTATAATATAATGGATCTCGGTCGTGTTATGGCAGCCATGTCATATTCATCATCATCATCATGTAAGCCACACAATATAGTCCACTGCTAAACATAGGCCTCTCCCATAGACTTCCAGAATGACCGATCTAAAGCAGCCCGCATCCAGTGCTTCCCGGCGACCTTCATGAGGTCGTCCTTCCACCTGGCCGTAGGGCGTCCTACGCTACGTTTACGCCATGTCATATTATTACATTATATTTATATGTATTTTTATTTTATATTGTTATTTATATTATCACTTATAATATATAATATAAATATACAGAATACCGCGGCTATAATAACTTCGTGTTGTGTTCCCAGAGGTGAGTAGGGTAGCCAGAGCTCACTGGAGAATTTGTGCTGTCAGTGGGAAGATTAAAGGCTTTGTCTTCTACACTGACGGCACAGAAACTTTATATTTACAGGGTTGGCAGCGCGACTGTGACTCCTCTCTGGTGTTACAAACGCCCATAGGCCACGGTAACCATTTTCCATCAGGTGGGCCGTGTGCTTGTCTGCCACCTAAGTGGTATAAAGAAAAAAAAAATTAATGGATCGCAGTAGTTTTTTAATGGTTAGGTACTGTCAAATGATAAGGTTACAAGGTGTTTTATTGAAATGCAAAGGTAGAAGAAATGGCGCGCCTCCCCGTTTCCGGGGACGAGTTGGGGACTCTGTAGTCCCCACACCCGAGAAGAGGGCCCTGGGTCGGCCGGGGTGCGAGGGATATGCCTGTCAACCACACCTTCGGCAACCAAAGCGACCCACAGGCGGCGTGCGTTTTAGTCGGTTCGAGTCCGACACAACCTCCTCCACCGGCTCCGGTGGGGAGGTATCCGTGGGGATTTTGCGCACGTAAAAAAAAAAAAAGGGTAGAAGGAAATATTGGTTACGTTAACGTTTTAAGCTAAACTGAAATATCAAATCCCAAGGATACTGGTAGTTGACAGAATCTGGTATTGGTTTGGTTTTTTTCTATTTAAAGTAGTACTTATTAAAATAATTTCGATTGCTGTGTAAAGCTAAGACTCATTTCAATATTAAATTATACTTGATATCGCGGTATATTTATGAAGAAATAAAGAACTATTGTACAACTTTCTACACAATGCTATGTACTCCCTTCGTATGCTTACGATGTACTAAGTACTTACCTAGCTTGTGTCATGGAATGTAGAATGCAGATAAACATATTTAGATATTTAATTGCAATTTTTTTTACAAGCATGGTATTTTACTTAATACGTCATAAGCATACGATGGGTCTATATTATTATACATAAAAACATTCAAACCAATGCAAATACATTTTAAATATTCAAGCATAAAAAATAATAGCCTCAGCGGGAATTGAATCCGCGCCTCCTGTGTCGGATGTTTTACGCCGCAGAGGCCACAGCAGAGGACATGTTGAATTTTGACGAGTAGGTACCTTTTTTTTAGAAATCGCACAACGTACTACATAGCCGTTCAGAAAACCAGATAACCCATTAATGAAAATGTATAAAAAACCGATAGATGAAATACCATACTGTACCATACTAACTACCACTCTACTGTCAAAAAGCAGCTTTTTTTTAAATTGTGGAATGATGAGAATGAATGACGTTGAGTTTTTTTTTTTGTTCGGTGACATCGTGCTTGCTACAAGTGGTCGTCAATTTCAAAAGAAATATCATTGTTAATACTGTGTTGTTGAAGTATTTTATTGCTTTTGTGGTGTCTGTGTGTGCTTAGTCTACTTATATTGTCTGGGTAAGTCCTAACAGTAGCATTTAACCTAGGATTGTAATATGGATAACCATCATCCACCCGACCCGGGAGGTGATGAAGATCCTCTGAGGTTACTTCTCAATCGATCTACTAGTTCTTCCTCCAAAAAACGCCCAAATGAAGCACAGCTAGACCCTGGTGCTAATAAAAAAATAATAATAGATCCGACTGAATCTGCTCCTTCCGTCCAATCCACTTATATTCACCCGGATTACGCAGATAAGCCTGCCACTTATTCTGAATCGGACTCAGGCCCCTTTTTAGTCCATGTCACCAGAGATGTAGGAGATGCGTCATCAGGAACAGTATTCCGATCGATTAAATTTGGACATTTCCTATCTACCAATAATATTAAAAATATTGTACCTGGAGGCGTAAAACGCGTTGGTCGAAACAGAGTTTCCGTCGAATTTAAGTCCGCTAACGATGCTAACAATTTTTTATCCCATCCCGCTCTAGCTAGGGCTAAATACGAAACTTCAATTCCCTCGTTCGCGTGTTCCCGTATGGGAATTATTAGGCAGGTGCCCGTGGAATGGACCTTGGAGGAGGTGGTTCAATCCATAGAGGTTCCACTGGGCTTTGGATCTGTTATGAAGGCCAGGAGGTTAAATAGGAGAGTCACAAGTGAAAATAACATCCCCACATATGTGCCTACCCAGACCATAGTTGTCACTTTCTCGGGTCAAAAATTACCACCCCATGTTTATTGTTTCTATAATTCTTTACCCGTTGAAACATATGTCCTCCCCTCAATACAGTGTTTCAAGTGCTGCAGATTCGGACACGTCACTTCTCAATGCAGATCCTCTCCTAGATGTTTTCTTTGTAGCCAAGCCCATGAGGGTGCAACTTGCTCCACTCAATCCCCCACATGCCTGTTTTGCTCTGGTCCCCATTCTGCCAAAGACACTTCTTGCCCTGAACACTCACGTCAGAAGTCAATTAAAATAACCATGTCGCAGGAGAATATTTCTTACATGGAGGCTTCTGCTCGATTCCCCCATGTGAGAAAATCTTTTGCAGACACCACTCGTCCTACACATCCAAACAATATCCAGCCTAGTTCTCAACAATTTTCCTCCCTCAGCTCCCAACAATTGTCTTCTCCCCTCTCTCAGGGCCCATCTCCAATCTCTTATAGGAAAACAATATACTCCCCCCATAGACAACATAACCCTGCCTCGAGTCCTGGCTATGACAGACAGGCTCATAACCATATTACCCAATCTCCCCCTTCTTCCATGCCTAATGGCTCGGCTCTCTTAGTTGAACAAGCAAAATCTTCATCAAATGATAACCTTCTTGACTTACTTCTCTCCACCCTCATCAACATGTTAACCAGATTCAGTGACACTGAGCTTCCTGACAAATTTAAAGTAAAACTTTCTCAGCTGTTAATTCTTTCCAGTCAAATTCCCTCCCCTTCTGCAATGGAACTGTAGGAGTATTCATAATAAAAAAAATGAATTAATATATTTAATTAATAAATACAAGCCGCTCATTGTTGCTATTCAGGAAGCGTGGCTTAGGCCCAATTCCCGTTTTAGGATGTCTGGGTACGCCTGCTTTCGGGATGACAGGAATGACGGCCGTGCTGGAGCCACTATGTTGGTTTCCAGAAGTATTATATTCTCCCAAATTTCTATCCCCCCTCACAGTGACCTATTTCATATTGTTGGCATTAGATCAATGAACATTTCTTTTCTTTCTGTGTACATTCCATACCCTGATTCTTCCATACTTGCTGACCTTTCTCACATCATATCTTCTATCTCTCCTCCTATCATCATCCTCGGGGATTTCAACACTCACCATACCTCTTGGGGATCATATCAATGTGATAGCTTGTCTTCTTCATTTCTTGATTGGTTGGTTTCTCTGAACCTCTGCATTCTGAATAACGGCAGCGCAACTCGCAGACCGACTCTGTCGCATCCTGGCCCTTCTGCTGTTGACCTGTCGCTATGTTCTCCTTCTCTCTCTTCATGTCTTCTATGGCAGGTATTAAGTAACTCCCACGGAAGTGATCATTTTCCCATTTTCATATCATCACTTACCAGCCAAGTGCATAACCCTAAATTCAATCCCCTTCTTAAATACAACCTCTCAAGAGTTGACTGGGAGGTATATTCTAGTTGGCTGGATCGTGAGATAGAACTATTGCCAACTCCGAACTCCGATAATTATCATTCTGTATATTCCTGCTTCAAGAAAGCTCTCCTGATTGCTGCAGACAAGTCATTTCCAGTCAAGAAACCTCCTAGGAAGAATCTCCCTTCCTTACCTTGGTGGGATCAATCGTGTACAGTTGCATGTAAAAAGAGGAAAGAGGTTGAAAAAGCATATATAAGAGATATGTCCCGGTCAAATTACCTGGACTATCAAAGGGTGGCTGCTGAAACAGTCAGACTCCTCTCCCAAAAGAAACGTGATGGCTGGCACAGGTTTTGCGAGAATCTATCTCCACGTACACGCTCATCTTTGGTATGGAAAAATATTAGAAAGTTTAAATACTCCATATCATCTAACCACATAGCTTCAAATGATTCTTCTGTCTGGATCCAAGAGTTCGCGCAGAAATTGGCTCCTCCATCAGTCCCTACTTCTTCTGAGTGTTCTGTTCACCTCTCCTCTTCCCATCCTAATCATCACTTTGATACTCCTTTCACTCTTAACGAACTTCTGGCGGTGTTGGAACCACTAAAGGATTCATCTCCTGGAGTAGATGGCATCCCATACTCCTTCATTGTTAAGAGTAGTCTATCCACCAAAAAATTTTTCTTAAGCATTCTAAATTTAATTTTCGGCTCTGGTATTCCCCCTGAAGAATGGAAATCTCAAATTGTACTTCCAATTTTAAAACCTGGCAAACCTAGCGATGATCCCTTAAGTTATCGCCCCATTGCTCTTTCTTGCACAATGGCTAAAATTTTAGAACACCTTATTAAAAACCGATTGGAATGGTTCGTAGAGAGTCAGGGTCTACTTTCTAAAACCCAGTTCGGATTTCGTAGGGGTTTGGGCACTACCGATAGTTTATCCATCTTTACTACAGATGTTCGGATTGCAATGTCCAAAAATAATTTCTGTGTGGGGTTGTTTTTGGACATAGCATCTGCATATGACAATGTTCTTCTTCCTGTGCTCAGGCAAAAGTTGCAAAAGCTGAGTGTTCCAGAGAAGATTGTTAACTTTGTATCGAATTTCCTCTCTGGTAGGAATATTCAAATTAAGTATCAAAATTCTATCCTCCCCTCTAGAATCATTTGGAAGGGTCTTCCTCAGGGTTCTGTACTAAGCCTCCTTCTCTACAGTATATATACATCGGATTTAGATCTCTCTGTAACTTCCTTCGTCAACATTCTACAATATGCAGATGATCTGGCTCTGTATGTATCCTCAGAGCAAATATCGGATGCAGTGACAAAACTAAACTCTGCTATTTACTACCTTCACATTTGGCTTGCAGATCATGGACTATCTCTCTCAATCCCGAAAAGCACGGTTGTAGTCTTCAGCCGTCGCCGTACCATTCCCGATTGTGTGATCTCTTGCGAAAACCAAATCTTTCCTGTAAAAAATAATGTCAAATTTTTAGGTATGATATTGGACTCCAAGTTATCAGGGACAGAGCATATTAATTATACCATTCAGAAGTGTGAAAAAAAATTAAATATCATACGGTCTGTGGGCGGTGTCTGGTGGGGAGCTCATCCCTATTGCCAGAAACTGCTGTATAATGCTCTGATTCGCAGCCATCTGGATTATGGATCCTTTCTTCTTGAACCCTGCAACAAAACGGCTCTTACTTCGCTAGATAAGATCCAGTCGAAATGCCTTCGAATAATCCTGGGTGCCATGAAGTCATCGCCAATAAATGCTCTACAATTAGAGTGTGTTGATCCTCCTTTATTCTTTAGGAGACAATACCTCTCCGATAGATACCTCTATAAGACTTCTCAACTCGCTTTCCATCCTCTGATACCTAAGCTACATTCCCTGTCTGAGTATATTTCATCTGGTGGGTATTGGACTCATAAAGATCATCCTCGTCTATTCAATTCATTTGTGAATTATGTTCGCCTTCCTTTCCCCTGTTTCCAATCAAAACTTAACCCCCTCTTTGAAATTCCATTTGAATCCATAATCCACTTGCCTGATATCAATATGGACACTGGCATTAGTAAACATTTGGTAGATGCCGAAAGGATTCTACAACGACTAATCAGCCAAAAATGGCAGGACTCAATAGCCATATACACAGATTCCTCCAAGTTGTCTGATGGCTCCTGTGTTGGATCTGCCGTATGGATTCCTCATTATAATATTATATTGTCTTTTAAATCCCCCAACATTAACACTATTTTTACTGGAGAAGCTATTGCCATTTTGGAGGCCTTACTATACGTAGAATCTCACAGTATCAGCAAATCAGTTATTTTCACAGATTCCAAGAGTTGCTTACTGGCCATCATAGCTAACCAATTCTCTAGTAAATCTAGATCTCCCTTAATTCTCCAAATTAAACACTCACTTTTTAGGTGCCACAATAAAGGCCTCGTGGTCTCATTAGCCTGGATACCAGGACATAGTGGAATCTTGGGTAATACTGTGGTGGACTCTCTTGCCAGGACGGCTTCAACTAGTGGATCTCGTGACCAATTCAAATCCTTCTCTCAGGACTTACTCTCTCTCGCCAAAACATGTTTAGCATCTCAGTGGAATGTGCATTGGTCCCAGTCCAGCTCATCTAAGGGTAGGCATTATGCTTCAATCCAAAATGACATACCGTGTAAACCCTGGTTCTTTAAATTCCGCAAAGCTTCTAAGCGAGCAACCTCTGTTATTTGCCGTCTGCGATTGGGTCATGCCTGCACAAATGTTTTTTTATCCAAGATACGGATAAGGGATAGCTCTCTGTGTGAATGTGGCTTGGACGAAGGAACTCCTGACCACATTTTCTTCTCATGTTCTAGGTTGAATGGATCCCTATATGATCTCCTTCCCTCAAACGATTTCCCTCTTCCTGCCAACTTTAACACCCTCCTGACTTATGTCAATTCCCCACTCATTTATACATTATGTTACTTCATAGATCTTAACAATATTAACCTGTAAAACTGTGCTCGTTTGCTCTAACACTTAACATTGTGTCTGCTTTAATGATGTCTCCTCTTTTCAGGTATTTCAACACTCCATAAACCTTTTGGCCTCTTTCCAAATCAACTGTTTATATGGAAAAGAAATTTGGTTTATTGACACTTGTACTTTCACACGTTATTTCGATCAGTAATCAGTACCTACATAAAAACTGAGTTGTTGGCGGAATCGTTGGGATCGCCATAGAAGGAAAAAAAAAAAAAAAAAAAAAAAAGAATGACGTTGACATTCATTGACATTTGACATATCGCATTGTTTTGATTTTGTGTATCTAATTTTGTAATTAATTTTTAATTATAATAATGTCCCAACAACTAGAACTGCTTACAGAAAGTCCGTCACAATGGACTACAGTATCTTTGTTGACGCCAGAAATACAGAGAAAGGAGATAAAACCTTTTGTTATCTGTGAGTAGTCTTTTAAAATTTAAATTATTTTTTTTATATTATTAACTTGGTAATTATATATGTCAATACACTGGGTGGTTAGGAGTGATATAGGATAATGTTGAAGCTAATCGTATTATATATTTTCAAAGTTTGCTACAAGTTTTAAGAAAACTTAGTGATAAAAATTATGATGAACTCAAACTTGAATTAAAAGTGAATTTAAGGCGGAAGAAGTTAATATCCGATGCCGAGGTCGAACCCACCGGCAGTCCCTCTCTAATGAAATACTTTGACGTACTTAAACACCTGGCCAAGCGAATATCACCTGCAAGCCATCCCTCTAGACAATTTTTTTTATTTATTAAATAAACACAACCACATTACATGTATTACACAATTCACACAACATTCAATTATTAATAAAATCTCCGATACACATAACAATTACAGTGTACATAACATTTACAAAAATATCAGAACAGTGATGCAAAACAATGCATTAACTACAATCGGCAGTGCTAGTGCCAGTAGCAAAAACAAATTTTAATGGTGACAACAAACAAAATACAAACATGAAACTATAATTTTCAAGTAACACAACTAGGTAGTAACTTTGATTTCAATTCAATTTCATTTCAATTTGTTGGCCGGCCTATTGTTGAATAGAACTACGAATGTATGGAGTTTGACGTTTATTAAATTCATTGACTACTGTCATAAATGTCAAATTCCTTGTCCTTCTGTTCTACGATACACCGGCCAAGGAAATGCCACTTGTCTGGGGGGACAGTACATCTTCTGATTTATTGATGAGTATTTGGAGCAAACTACACATACATAAAATCAAGCCTGTGTCCCATAGGGGTAGGCAGAGATCACGGTACTCCATTTGCTACGATCCTGACATACTCCTCTCGCTTCATTCACTCTCATTACATTGTTCATGCATGCTCGTCGGTTTAAAGCACTCCTGACCTGCCCCTTTTCTAAAACTTATTCCACGACATTCTACACAGCGCTATCTAGACCCATGGTAAACATAGCTTAACTAGCTTGTGTTATGGGATCTAGAATGCAGATAAACATACTTTATTTTCTGTAAATACATACATACCAATGCAAATATACATATTCATGCATACAAATATTTGCACTGAGCGGGAAATGAACCCACGCCTCCTGCATAGCAGTCGAATGCTCTACCGCTACGCCATGGAGGTCGTCGAGAAATAATACTACTTAGATAGTGATGGAAAATAGATACCGTGCCTATGGATGTGTGCAACACTAAAGCGTTCACACTTGTGCTGCCGACCCTAAAGCCAAAGAACCCCATAAAATCATTCTAAAACCCTTTTTGAAGAACCCCATATTGTAGACCCTTGGAAAAGCTCAGGAATGAGAACATTCAATCGCATAAATGTGCAGGAAATGTAGCCCCTATGATCTGCTGTAAAGTGATTACCATAGCCTAAAATATAACATTATAAAAAACAAATTAGTCTTCTATTTCCAGTGGCTTTAAAAGAATTAGAAGGTAACCCAGACAGTAGGACTTCAAGCCTCATGAATGCAGATAAGTTCTCAGCCGTCCGAGAAGTAGTGAGACATTTTGCCAGACTGCGGTCTGCTATCAAAGAGCCCTGGCTGCAGGATGACGTCAAGATGTTTTTAGAAGGATTAAGGTTTGTAAATGTAATTCCTTTTATCTCGAACAATACATGCAGGACTCAGGTATGTAATTATCACCAGCTTAGTGGTTAAGGACGACGACCTTACGGTCGATAGTTCGAATCCTGGCCATTAAACTACCGACGTGAACGCACTTCTAACAAACAATTTATCTTAGCTGGAGGGATCAGAGGGAATATTAGTAAATTCGGTCTAATATTCTTTGAAAAAAAATGGTGTTACTCTCATATGGTATGGTATGGTTGGCCCAATTTTATTCCATCCAATATTACTTATGTGGCTGACAAGCCCACGGCCGACCTTGGCACCTCCTGATCGGAAGTGGTTATGGACGTATGCAACATCAGAGAAGGTACACTTATTTTGCCGAACCTGAAAAAACCTTCTAATGCCTTCTTGAACGACCCCATATTGTTGTCGCTTGGGAAAACTGCAGCAGGGAGTTCATTCCAAAGCTTGAGCGTGCGTGAGATGAACTCTTCTTGTGTCTCTTATTTGTGGAGCGGCTAAAAACAATAAATCACATCCATTATTATTTCCAGATTCTCACCGGAGTGTGTGACGGAGTTCACAGCCTTGTTATGCACCGACCAAATGTACGAGAACATACCCGCACACTTGAGAGCCAAGCCCGGTCTAGCCAGTATGACGTGGAAGATTGATATCTCTTTAGGGTAAGTTCATCACCAAATTGTGCGAGAATTGGCATGCTAGGGATATATTTTAGGCAATCTTACACCCCAAAACGGCATGCAGTTTTAATCGGTTTGTGGCGGTACCACATGTACCCAACGCCATCTAGCGACAGCACGCCGAATGAGGACGTCTCTAGTAATCTTACATCGCGCTAGTGAAATTCTCGTTTTTTGGACTTTTACCATTTTTATTTACTGATGAATATAAGGTGTAACAAAATTAACTCTCGGAATTTTGGGGGGTTGATCAGTATCGGTAACTACGCCTGAAAAAAATAAAAAACGATACGTTAAATTTATTTGTTTAATATAATGTTCATGTTTGTATGTTAAAACTACCACGGGGCCGGCATTCGGGGCCTCTCGAGTCGTGATACGCGCGCGTCGGCTCATGAAACTTACGGAACACCCACCGGTCAATGACTTCCAAAAGTCAGCTGATTACTACAACTTTTGTTATAATTTATATAAATCAATGTTTTATTTGCTGACTGTACGATTTTGCCAAAATCTGTGTATGCAGTTCAGAATATTTTAAAAAGTTATAGATAGTCTCCTAAGAACGTTTTACTGTATCTATAACAATTAAGGCACCTGCCCTTACTGACCTGTTTCAAAAATACACCCTGTATGTTCATTTGCCTATTTTTTTTCAGCCAGTCAAACCACACCTCTAGTTCACAGAATAGTCAAGAAATTCAAGGTCAACACATATTCGTGATACTCACACTCAAATTAACAGACGGACAGACACACACTTACCGGTTATCAGTGAACAAGTTTAACGAGCTAAGGTATACCATAGCTAGTGCTTTGAAGTCCATGATTGTATTAGAGAAGCGGAATTGTATGAGAAAAAACTGACATACGTTTTCTTGGGGTTGATTTTTCTAATTGCTTTGAGTATTTAACATGAGATGCAATAAGTTAAGCAACATAGCCCCTCGTTTACACCACGAAACAAGTTATTTATGAAAAACTTGTTGAAGACTTGTAGAAGACTAGTAGCACTTAGTGTCTGTAATGGTGACCCTCTTTCCTGAGACTTTGCCTTTAGCTTACCATCAGGCGAGGTGAGGTCAACTTGGCGTGTCCTATATAAAAAAAAAAAGAAAAAAAAAAGACTAATCAAAACACAATACTTGTTGTATACATGTATCTCAGATACTTTTTCGTTCACATAGGATGTATAGCCAACAAGTTGTAAACAAGTATAGCAAGTATAGTAAGTTGTAAGCAAGGAGGTAGGACACGGCGGTATATCCGCCCGATTGAGCAGTCCGACTGGGGAAGTACCTCCGCCCTACAGAATACCGCGGTTATAATAACTCCGTGTTGTGTTCCCAGCGGTGAGCAGGGTAGCCAGAGCTCACTGAAGAATTTGTGCCGTCAGTGGGAAGACTAAAGGCTTGTCCTGATTTGTCTTCTACTGACGGCACAGAAACTCTGTACTTAGAGGGTTGGCAGCGCGACTGTGACTCCTCTGGTGTTACAGACGTCCATAGGCCACGGTAACTACTTTCCATCAGGTGGGCCGTGTGCTTGTCTGCCAACTAAGTGGTATAAAAAAAAAAAAAAAAAAGTATAAAACACATTTGCGTTCATACCTGTGACATATTGCAACTTGTCAAATACATGTATATTGCAACTTGTCAAATTCATGTATATTGCAACTTGTCAAATTCATGTTTTATAATTAGGTGTAAACGAGGGGTTAACCGAGTTGGTCTTAGGATGGGTGAACTTTAAGACATTGTGACCTCTTTGTGCTTCTGAGCACGTTAAGTCCCGGTTGCCATACGACGGAATTAATGCCACAGGCATTTTCTACCAGTCAACCTTAGAGTGATGCAGAGATATTTATATCAAAGGTAGGTGCACGAAGTGTTGTGGAGAGAGTTTTTCTCAGTATACTATCGGGATGTACAACAAACATGTTGCATCGAGACCGATTTTCATCGAAGGGGCGACACTCGATGTTGTTCAAATTCGTTTTGATTAATTAGCATACTAAATGCTTTAAAATTTGATTAAATTGTTCAAAAATATATCTACCTGGAGCAGGTTATCCAGCTCGGTAAAAACAACTTAGAGAAAGAACTAACCAGAAGAATCCAGCTGGGTTGAGCAGTATTTCGCAAACTACGTCAGGTCTTTTCTTCAACCCTACTGCAGGAGGGATAAATATTCCACGAAATAAATATTCCACGACATTCTACACAACGCTATCTAGACCCATGGTAAGCATAGCTTAACTAGCTTGTGTTATGGGATCTAGAATGCGGATAAACATACTTAGATACTTTTTTTTTTTGTAAATACATACATATCATACATAGAAACACCCAGACCAATGCAAATATACATATTCATGCATACAAATATTTGCACTGAGCGGGAATCGAACCCGCGCCCCCTGCATAGCAGTCGAATGCTCTACCGCTACGCCACGGAGGTCGTCAAAATGTCGTCAAAATGATCGGATGAAATGGCGCACATTGGGGGAGGTCTATGTCCAGCAGTGGAGTGCAGTGGACTAATCGATTGATGATTGACCACTGAGATCTCCCCGTTTTGGCGAGCAAATTCTATCAAGCTCTAGCTGCAGTGCCGACGTCAGGGTGACTGGCGCCCCGGGCAAAAGTTTTTACCGTGACCAAAATTAAGCTAATGCAGAAGCAGTAGATATAGCAACGAGTTCCCAGATATCTTTCCCAACAGAATGCAAATTATAAGAGGATATTCAAATTTTTGGGCGGTTGCATCTATCTGGATTTGCATATTAGATAAGGGACACGTTGAGGCAGTCATTGGCTTGCAGAGGATCTTAACACCGAAATATATATAGAAAATGACGTCACTTCCATAGCGCCATCTACTCAGGAGTGATAAAACTTCTTAAATCAAATGCAGAAATGAGAAATGCAGAGTCGTATACCATCTCTATACTGTTTTATATGTAATTAATTATGTTATAAAGTTTCCAAATTTGCAGAGCGCTGCAAATATGGCGCCCCAGGCGGCCGCCCTACCTCCCCCCCCCCCCCCCTAACCCTGGGCACTGCGTTATAGTGAGCATTCTCGGGAAAGCAGTAAATTTGCATCGACTTGAGGGCTCGTTAGAAACATCATGGAAATGTTTGGTTCTATGCTTGGTGCTTCGTTTATCAAATACTCGATGTTCTGTTACAATTGTATGCTCAAATTTAGCACCTTTAGGTTAAATACTCAAAGCATTTTAGTGATAAATAACCTTAAAACGAGAAGGAAAAAGAATATTGTGGTCAACATATCCACTGTCCAAAAACAAACCCTTGCCTTATATTCTAAGTTAAGAATGATATATAGGTATATGATAAATTTAGAATGCTGCGGTCACCTGTGACAGCCAGATATATGTACAACTTGTGGTAATTAACATAGCTATGTGAGGCTAAAAACTTGTCAGAGACCACTACATAGCTGCATTCTATCATCGCACCTCTCGCCATAGGCAGGGAATTCACCCTCACACATTGCGACCTGAGACGGTGCGCACTGTGCGGTATGAAAGAAACTTCATCCACGCACACTCAAGCTGTGGAATGACCTCCCTGCTGCGGTTTTCCCAAACGCCTACAATATGGGGTTCTTCAAGAGGGGCATCAGAAGGTTTCTTCAATGGTCGGCAGCGCGACTGTGACACCACTGGTGTTGCATACGTCCATAGGCCACGGTAACCGCTTCCCATCAGGTGGGCCGTGTGCTTGTCTGCCAACTAAGTGGTATAAAAAAAACATATTTCCGATTGGTAAGCGGTCACCGGTGACCGCATCTAAATAATTATGTAAAATTGTTAAATTAATATTATAGGTATATTTGTTGCGGTGCTAATCGCCATATTGTCAAGGGTGCTATCAGAATGATGCGTTGTGGATATCAGATAGCAATCGCTCTCGGGGCCCCCAAACGCTTACACTATATAAACTCTATAGACACAGTAAGTGGCACTATAAAGCGGCGGAAAAAATATCTGCTACTTGGTACCAGTCGATGTAGTCCACGCCAGGAAATAAGTCCCGCGGCAAAACTTGGAACTAAAAATGACGGCCATTCTGGTTGGTTCCGGCCATGACAGGGAAGGTTTAAGAGTTGCCAGAACTTTTTTATGATGTACTAGTGGGAATTATAGTTCTTAGCATATATATTGATCCCAATCTCGTCACAACATGTGCACTAATATGCACGTGTTTTTTGGAGGATAGCATGAGGTGGTACGGCGGCAGAGGAGCTCAAACTCACTAATCAGATTAAAAAGTGTATTGGTGGGAGGTTTCACAACACGCTCCAAGACCTCTTGATACACTTTGATTGAAGTTTTTACTCCTTTAACTTCTTAAGGTTCAGCAGTTCAACTAAGTACTATTGCATTCTTAATTATACAACTCTTAGGGACTTTTCCCGATGAAATCATGGAACTTACTATTTAATTTAATCACGACTGTTGTATAATTATGAATTCACAATATTGCATTCTTATCTGAACAATAAAAGATCTGGTAAAATAAAGAGACGATACTGGCAATATTATTTTTGACCGCGGTAGCCTAGTGGTAGTGACTGCTGAGACGAGGTCTCGGGTTCGATCCCAGGTTTTACCATGGCACACACCAATGACTTTTCGAAGTTATGTGTGTATTTATCGCAGGTTTATAAGTGCCCGGTTAATGTAAATAGGCTAATCACCTATTACATTGGGACCTAAACATAAACTGGCGAAATGTGTGTCCTAGCACCTCTGCCTACCCCTTCGGGGATATAGGCGTGAGTTTATGTTATGTTATGCTATTTTTGAGTACAGATAACGCATATACAGTAGCACCCTACTGTATCTCTGCAGTATGTGGTCTAAGCTCAAACTTATGTCCCACAAAACAAGGGGCAATAGTATAGTATAATAGCAATAATTTAACTTTATGTCATATTAGAGTGTGACGAAATACAGTACATCAGATCGATTTTGAACAAGTACCTACTCAGAATGACGTTGATTTCCCCCCATCCTACCCGCACATTCTAGAGAATTCTCGAGCGTATATTTGTGGGTAGATATTCTAGAGAATGTGCGGGTAGATGAAGAAATTCCATTCTCGAGAAACGCTCGATACGATATAGATAGATAGATATTACAAATAAAATATTATTGATTAAATTAAATAAATTTAAATCTTGTTACACTATATTTTTATAAATAAAACGATAAATAATTGTTTGTATCTTTGATTTAAAATGAACATCGGGAGAGATCTATTTCCAGCAATGGATATGCCATTGCTGGAAATGGCAATGGATATGCCATTGCTGGAAATGGCAATGGATATGCCATTGCTGGAAATAGATCTCTCCCGATATGGTCCACATTATTCCCAACTTCCACTTTCCACATCCTGTCTGTCCCAGCCACCTTTTTCAGGTCATGCATCCATCTTACTGGGAGGCGTCCCTCCTCCCGACTACTTAATTGGCCTCTGTGGCTTAGCGGTAGAACATTCGACTGCTACGTAGTGCAAATATTTTTATACACAAATATGTATATTTGCATTGGTCTGGGTGTTTCTATATACATATTCAAGGGGATTACCGCACGTTCTCATGTGTCTCTACCTAAGTATATATGGGGCCCATCAATATCTTGAGGAAATGTGGATGTTACACCTCGGCCTACTCCTTCGGGGATAACAGGCGTGAATATGTATGTATAAAGTTGCATACTATAACATTTGTTTGATAAATGAAAGACTGAGTCTTGCAAATTGTTTTATTGTGAGTAGATACAATTATAAAAGTGAATCTACCCTCCGAATTAAAAATATTGTTTTATTATGGGTAGATACAATTATAAAAGTGGATCTATCCTCCGAATTACAAATAATATTGTTTTATTGTGGGTAGATACAATTATAAAAGTGGATCTACCCTCCGTATTTACAAACAATATTGTTTTATTGTTGGTAGAGATACAATTATAAAAGTAGATCTACCCTCCGAATTACAAATAATATTGATTTTTTGTGAGTAGATACAATTATAAAAGTGGATCTATCCTCCGAATTACAAATAATATTGTTTTATTGTGGGTAGATACAATTATAAAAGTGGATCTACCCTCCGTATTTACAAACAATATTGTTTTATTGTTGGTAGAGATACAATTATAAAAGTAGATCTACCCTCCGAATTACAAATAATATTGATTTTTTGTGAGTAGATACAATTATAAAAGTGGATCTACCCTCCGAATTACAAATAATATTGTTTTATTGTGGGTAGAGATACAATTATAAAAGTAAATCTACCCTCCGCATTACAAATATTGTCTTATTGAGGGTAGATACAATTATAAAAGTAGATCTATCCTCCGAATTACAAATAATATTGTTTTATTGTAGGTAGATACAATTATAAAAGTGGATCTACCCTCCGAATTACAAATAATATTGTTTTATTGTGGGTAGATACAATTATAAAAGTGGATCTACCCTCCGAATTACAAATATTATTGTTTTATTGTGGGTAGATACAATTATATAAGTGGATAATAATAATAATAATATTAATGTTTATTTCTCACCAAAACGTTTACATTACAAATCTCAAATAAAATACAGTAGAACGTAATTAATAAGAAAAGTAGATCTACCCTCCGAATTACAAATAATATTGATTTTTTGTGAGTAGATACAATTATAAAAGTGGATCTACCCTCCGAATTACAAATAATATTGTTTTATTGTGGGTAGATACAATTATAAAAGTGGATCTACCCTCCGAATTACAAATAATATTGTTTTATTGTGGGTAGATACAATTATAAAAGTGGATCTACCCTCCGAATTACAAATATTATTGTTTTATTGTGGGTAGATACAATTATATAAGTGGATAATAATAATAATAATATTAATGTTTATTTCTCACCAAAACGTTTACATAACAAATCTCAAATAAAATACAGTAGAACGTAATTAATAAGAAAAGTAGATCTACCCTCCGAATTACAAATAATATTGATTTTTTGTGAGTAGATACAATTATAAAAGTGGATCTACCCTCCGAATTACAAATAATATTGTTTTATTGTGGATAGAGATACAAATATAATAGTGAATCTACCCTCCGCATTACAAATATTGTTTTATTGAGGGTAGATACAATTATAAAAGTGGATCTATCCTCCGAATTACAAATAATATTGTTTTTTTGTAGGTAGATACAATTATAAAAGTGGATCTATCCTCCGAATTACAAATAATATTGTTTTATTGTGGGTAGATACAATTATAAAAGTGGATCTACCCTCCGTATTTACAAACAATATTGTTTTATTGTTGGTAGAGATACAATTATAAAAGTAGATCTACCCTCCGAATTACAAATAATATTGATTTTTTGTGAGTAGATACAATTATAAAAGTAAATCTACCCTCCGCATTACAAATATTGTCTTATTGAGGGTAGATACAATTATAAAAGTAGATCTATCCTCCGAATTACAAATAATATTGTTTTATTGTAGGTAGATACAATTATAAAAGTGGATCTATCCTCCGAATTACAAATAATATTGTTTTATTGTGGGTAGATACAATTATAAAAGTGGATCTACCCTCCGTATTTACAAACAATATTGTTTTATTGTTGGTAGAGATACAATTATAAAAGTAGATCTACCCTCCGAATTACAAATAATATTGATTTTTTGTGAGTAGATACAATTATAAAAGTGGATCTACCCTCCGAATTACAAATAATATTGTTTTATTGTGGGTAGAGATACAATTATAAAAGTAAATCTACCCTCCGCATTACAAATATTGTCTTATTGAGGGTAGATACAATTATAAAAGTAGATCTATCCTCCGAATTACAAATAATATTGTTTTATTGTAAGTAGATACAATTATAAAAGTGGATCTACCCTCCGAATTACAAATAATATTGTTTTATTGTGGGTAGATACAATTATAAAAGTGGATCTACCCTCCGTATTTACAAACAATATTGTTTTATTGTTGGTAGAGATACAATTATAAAAGTAGATCTACCCTCCGAATTACAAATAATATTGATTTTTTGTGAGTAGATACAATTATAAAAGTGGATCTATCCTCCGAATTACAAATAATATTGTTTTATTGTGGGTAGATACAATTATAAAAGTGGATCTACCCTCCGTATTTACAAACAATATTGTTTTATTGTTGGTAGAGATACAATTATAAAAGTAGATCTACCCTCCGAATTACAAATAATATTGATTTTTTGTGAGTAGATACAATTATAAAAGTGGATCTACCCTCCGAATTACAAATAATATTGTTTTATTGTGGGTAGAGATACAATTATAAAAGTAAATCTACCCTCCGCATTACAAATATTGTCTTATTGAGGGTAGATACAATTATAAAAGTAGATCTATCCTCCGAATTACAAATAATATTGTTTTATTGTAGGTAGATACAATTATAAAAGTGGATCTACCCTCCGAATTACAAATAATATTGTTTTATTGTGGGTAGATACAATTATAAAAGTGGATCTACCCTCCGAATTACAAATATTATTGTTTTATTGTGGGTAGATACAATTATATAAGTGGATAATAATAATAATAATATTAATGTTTATTTCTCACCAAAACGTTTACATAACAAATCTCAAATAAAATACAGTAGAACGTAATTAATAAGAAAAGTAGATCTACCCTCCGAATTACAAATAATATTGATTTTTTGTGAGTAGATACAATTATAAAAGAGGATCTACCCTCCGAATTACAAATAATATTGTTTTATTGTGGGTAGATACAATTATAAAAGTGGATCTACCCTCCGAATTACAAATAATATTGTTTTATTGTGGGTAGATACAATTATAAAAGTGGATCTACCCTCCGAATTACAAATATTATTGTTTTATTGTGGGTAGATACAATTATATAAGTGGATAATAATAATAATAATATTAATGTTTATTTCTCACCAAAACGTTTACATAACAAATCTCAAATAAAATACAGTAGAACGTAATTAATAAGAAAAGTAGATCTACCCTCCGAATTACAAATAATATTGATTTTTTGTGAGTAGATACAATTATAAAAGTGGATCTACCCTCCGAATTACAAATAATATTGTTTTATTGTGGATAGAGATACAAATATAATAGTGAATCTACCCTCCGCATTACAAATATTGTTTTATTGAGGGTAGATACAATTATAAAAGTGGATCTATCCTCCGAATTACAAATAATATTGTTTTTTTGTAGGTAGATACAATTATAAAAGTGGATCTATCCTCCGAATTACAAATAATATTGTTTTATTGTGGGTAGATACAATTATAAAAGTGGATCTACCCTCCGTATTTACAAACAATATTGTTTTATTGTTGGTAGAGATACAATTATAAAAGTAGATCTACCCTCCGAATTACAAATAATATTGATTTTTTGTGAGTAGATACAATTATAAAAGTGGATCTACCCTCCGAATTACAAATAATATTGTTTTATTGTGGGTAGAGATACAATTATAAAAGTAAATCTACCCTCCGCATTACAAATATTGTCTTATTGAGGGTAGATACAATTATAAAAGTAGATCTATCCTCCGAATTACAAATAATATTGTTTTATTGTAGGTAGATACAATTATAAAAGTGGATCTACCCTCCGAATTACAAATAATATTGTTTTATTGTGGGTAGATACAATTATAAAAGTGGATCTACCCTCCGAATTACAAATATTATTGTTTTATTGTGGGTAGATACAATTATATAAGTGGATAATAATAATAATAATATTAATGTTTATTTCTCACCAAAACGTTTACATAACAAATCTCAAATAAAATACAGTAGAACGTAATTAATAAGAAAAGTAGATCTACCCTCCGAATTACAAATAATATTGATTTTTTGTGAGTAGATACAATTATAAAAGTGGATCTACCCTCCGAATTACAAATAATATTGTTTTATTGTGGGTAGATACAATTATAAAAGTGGATCTACCCTCCGAATTACAAATAATATTGTTTTATTGTGGGTAGATACAATTATAAAAGTGGATCTACCCTCCGAATTACAAATATTATTGTTTTATTGTGGGTAGATACAATTATATAAGTGGATAATAATAATAATAATATTAATGTTTATTTCTCACCAAAACGTTTACATAACAAATCTCAAATAAAATACAGTACCTAGAACGTAATTAATAAGAAAAGTAGATCTACCCTCCGAATTACAAATAATATTGATTTTTTGTGAGTAGATACAATTATAAAAGTGGATCTACCCTCCGAATTACAAATAATATTGTTTTATTGTGGATAGAGATACAAATATAATAGTGAATCTACCCTCCGCATTACAAATATTGTTTTATTGAGGGTAGATACAATTATAAAAGTGGATCTATCCTCCGAATTACAAATAATATTGTTTTTTTGTAGGTAGATACAATTATAAAAGTGGATCTATCCTCCGAATTACAAATAATATTGTTTTATTGTGGGTAGATACAATTATAAAAGTGGATCTACCCTCCGTATTTACAAACAATATTGTTTTATTGTTGGTAGAGATACAATTATAAAAGTAGATCTACCCTCCGAATTACAAATAATATTGATTTTTTGTGAGTAGATACAATTATAAAAGTGGATCTACCCTCCGAATTACAAATAATATTGTTTTATTGTGGGTAGAGATACAATTATAAAAGTAAATCTACCCTCCGCATTACAAATATTGTCTTATTGAGGGTAGATACAATTATAAAAGTAGATCTATCCTCCGAATTACAAATAATATTGTTTTATTGTAGGTAGATACAATTATAAAAGTGGATCTACCCTCCGAATTACAAATAATATTGTTTTATTGTGGGTAGATACAATTATAAAAGTGGATCTACCCTCCGAATTACAAATATTATTGTTTTATTGTGGGTAGATACAATTATATAAGTGGATAATAATAATAATAATATTAATGTTTATTTCTCACCAAAACGTTTACATAACAAATCTCAAATAAAATACAGTAGAACGTAATTAATAAGAAAAGTAGATCTACCCTCCGAATTACAAATAATATTGATTTTTTGTGAGTAGATACAATTATAAAAGTGGATCTACCCTCCGAATTACAAATAATATTGTTTTATTGTGGGTAGATACAATTATAAAAGTGGATCTACCCTCCGAATTACAAATAATATTGTTTTATTGTGGGTAGATACAATTATAAAAGTGGATCTACCCTCCGAATTACAAATATTATTGTTTTATTGTGGGTAGATACAATTATATAAGTGGATAATAATAATAATAATATTAATGTTTATTTCTCACCAAAACGTTTACATAACAAATCTCAAATAAAATACAGTAGAATGTAATTAATAAGAAAAGTAGATCTACCCTCCGAATTACAAATAATATTGATTTTTTGTGAGTAGATACAATTATAAAAGTGGATCTACCCTCCGAATTACAAATAATATTGTTTTATTGTGGATAGAGATACAAATATAATAGTGAATCTACCCTCCGCATTACAAATATTGTTTTATTGAGGGTAGATACAATTATAAAAGTGGATCTATCCTCCGAATTACAAATAATATTGTTTTATTGTAGGTAGATACAATTATAAAAGTGGATCTACCCTCCGAATTAAAAATAATATTGTTTTATTGTGGGTAGAGATACAATTATAAAAGTGAATCTACCCTCCGAATTACAAATAATATTGTTTTATTGTGGTTAGATACAATTATAAAAGTAGATCTACCCTCCGAATTACGAATAATATTGTTTTATTGTGGGTAGATACAATTATAAAAGTAAATCTACCCTCCGAATTACAAATAATATCGTTTTATTGTGGGTAGATACAATTATTAATGTAGACCTACACTCCTAGAAATAATATATCACACTTTATACTTAAAATAATGCTTTCAACTTTCTTGTGGTATGTTTTGTATTTCCAGGCCTGGTACATGATCCTTCTGCGAAAAAAAGAAGATTTAAACTTTAATATATATCTAGATAGACAAGTGTTATTTAGAATTATAATAAACTTAGTAGTATATGGTTGGTCGCCTGTCACCCTGACAGAAGCAGGTCGCGGCGGCGGCGCGCCTCCCCGTTTCCGGGTACGAGTTGGGGACTCTGTGGTCCCCACACCCGAGAAGAGGGCAAAGTATGGATTGGTTTTTTCTCTTTAGATACGCTATCTTTTCCCTAGAATGTATTGTTTTGTTAGACCAAGTGGCATACGACCACTGCTATCCTTGATATTTTCTTGTTTAATATTTTTTATAGCGTGATTTTTCAGTAGTCCGGTTTTAGTTTTTAACATAATTCTTTATTTATATTATTTTGGGGCAAGCAACACCTATAATTTATACATTTTTGAAATGTATTTAATTTGAATTAACAACAACAAAAACTCTTTCAGTTGATACCAAACACATATTTATCTCAAATTTATTTTATAACACTACTCTATGACCGTTAGAGGGCGCAATACAATAGAATATGCGCAATATAATACAATAGATTCAGTGACACGCCATTTATGTAATAGCCTATAACCAGCGGACGACCAAGACGCTTCTAATGATAACTTATTTGTCCAATTCTAAAAGTAGTTGATGAGTTATGAGGGAACAGATGAACCTACATACATAACCTGTCAAAATCATAACCCTCCTTTGGCTTCGCCGCAGTCAGGTAAAAATCCCTAAAAACTGCTGTCTAAACGATCAAAACAAGTTTTATAGCAGGCGGTACACATTCAAAAACCATATAATATCAATATTTTCACATTGACATTTATGATTGACATCGATAATGGTTTATTTTTTGTATAATTTTTGCATGACATGCCTCATTAATTACTATTCTTCCTATAATTTAATACAATGTAATTCAAAATTCAACACAATGTAAAAGTTGTTATGAATGAATAAATAAAAAAAAAAAAAAATCTTTAATACAGTAATATATGTAGCGTGTCACCTGGCTGTGCTTGGCGGCGTGCACCCTCAGGCTGGCCCTCTGCGTGAAGGCGGCTCCACAGGAACACACGAAGGGTCTCTCGCCAGTGTGGCTGCGGACGTGGATTTTTAGGATGCTCTTGCGCTGGTAAAGATTACATACATCAATCAATCAGTTAGCACATCGCAGTCCTGCTGGACAAAGGCTTCTCCCAATATTGGCAGGCTCTGGGCTAATTCCACCCTGGCCAGACGGGTTGGTACAAGGTTTTATTTCAAGTTTTCCTTCTCTCGCAGTGATATCGTCTGCGTATTGTTCCGTTAGTCACCTCTTACGACACCCTTCGGATGAGATGGGGTGGTGATACTTGTATTCTTTCTCCGTCACCACTCAGATAACATACATATAGGCTTTATCCCTGGAGTGTTAGGCAGACGTAAATGAACACCCAAATTTCACCAATAATTGTGTTCGGTCCCACGTAATAGGGGGTGAGCTTATTGCCGTCTACCGGGCACTATATTGTTGACTCGATCCAAATTCTACTCTACCAGGAACCACGTGACTTGGAAAAGGTTAAATATATATATAACATAGCTGTTCAATTTTTGGTCAAGAGCTGACCGATCAAACTTCGATAATTTCAAGAGCTGACCAATCAGACTTCGATCATATCAAGAGCTGACCAATCACACTTCGATCATGTCAAGGGTTTTTTATTGTATGAAAACTGGTGCAACCGGAGCCGGTGGCGCAGGTTATGTCGGACTTGGACCGACCAAAACGGGTCGTTGCAGCCGGTTGCCGGAGAGGCGAGGTTGGCAGGCATATCCCCCGCACTCCGGTTGTCCCAGAGTCATCTTTCTCAATCTATCATTTCAAGCGATCATGACAAGAACATACATACCGTGAAACTCTTGTCGCACAGGTGACAGCTGGCCGGGGGTTCCCGCTTCTGATTGTGGACTCGCCAGATATGTCCTCTCAAGGACTCCTGTGGACATACAATTTCATATTTTGTAATATATAATATATATACTAAAAGTGTTACATTTTTTTTTATACCACTTAGGAGGCAGACAAGCACACGGCCCACCTGATGGGAAGTGGTTACCGTGGCCAGTGTTACACTTGCACTGCCGACCACGAAGAAACCTTCTGATGCTCCACTTGAAGAACCCCATATTGTAGGTGCTTTGGGTAAACCGCAGCAGGGAGGTCATTCCACAGCTTGAGTGTGCGTGGGATGAAGTTTCTTTCATACCGCACAGTGCGCACCGTCTCAGTCGTTCCAGTAACACCTGTGAAACTTTATGGGTACGCATAGATCACGGTGGCCACACCCGTATCTATGCGTGCCTTTACAGGTCTCATAGCGGTGACCTGGGCACGGCTCAACTGTTTCAGCATCTGCAGCGGTCGGCGGACAGCGTAATTGAGCAGTACCCCACTGCGGAATTAGTATTCTTGGGGGACTTCAACGCCCACCACGTGGAGTGGCTGGGGTCTCCTAGGACTGATTTTGCGGGAAGGGCTGCTCACGACTTCGCTCTAACTTATGAGCTCTCTCAACTGGTGCATTCTATCACTAGAACACCAGAACTTGAGACCCACAGAAGCTCTATACTGGACCTTCTGCTGACTACGCGCCCGGATGAATGCTCCATAAGGGTGGCAGCACCTCTCGGTAATTCGGACCACAGCCTCGTCCGGGCGCAAGTGACACTCGCGCGGCCTGAACCACCGCGGCCACCTCAGTGGCGGCATGTGTGGCACTACAAGTCGGCAGACTGGGACGGACTGCGAGAATTCTTCGCGTCGTACCCGTGGAGGCAGCTTTGCTTCTCTTCTGATGATCCAAGCTCCTGTGCAACAGCAGTCGCTGACGCGATTCTAGTGGGTATGGAATGTTACATCCCCAACCGCTGGGTCGCGACAGGAGCGAGCAAACGCCCGTGGTTTAATAGGCCTTGCAGGGAAGCTAGAGACCGCAAGCAATCTGCATACAAGGCTTGGACCACGGCTCTTGCCAATAAGGATCCGAACATAGCTGAAGTGAAGCGGAAGTTGAATGCTGCTTCAAGGTCCAGTAAAAAGGCAACGTCTAGAGCAAAGTTTGAGTTCATCGGCAGAATTGGCGAGCGGCTTGCGCGAGTTAAGGAACCCCAAAACACACACATTAGCTTTGTCAGCAAATAAACTTCTAGAACATTCGACGCATATCGACAGTTCTATCCAGGTCATGCGTCATTGTGTTAAATGCCGAGTAATCAATAAGATTAGTATATAAGATCAACATTTTGTGAATAGAATCAATTACTGTTAATTATAAACAATTGCTGTTACTCTGTCTCTCGAAATAAAGTATTTTTTTAAATAACTTCAGTGTCAGTCTCTTTATTGGCGCAGCCGGTAGGATCTTTGCAGTTAGACTCTTACCACGTATCTACATCTACGAGAAGTATCTGACGTCCGTCTCTACGGTTCAGCAAGGATCCCCGAACAAACAAATTTATAAGGAGCAGCCGGTGGCAGAAGCAGCCAAGCAGTAATTCACAGGAAATGAAGATAGCTGCGGAATTGTGAGTTCATCTTATTCACTTTCCTTTCAGATCTTCCTATTTCTAAACCTTGTCTTAGACCTATGTTTTGTGTGTGTTATTAGGGATTAGACAACGCCTTAGTGATACTGTCATAGGTTTACGGGTTAGGTAGTCTTAGTATTTTATTCTATTGTCATAGAGAACCTAATATACAATGGAGGGAATAACTCGTGTCCCACAGGAGATGGTCAACATTATACCTGTATTTAGTGGTGACGCAAGGACCTTGCCATTGTTTATTAAGAAATGCGAATACATACTTAATACATTTTCCGGTGGTACCGAACAAAATATCTATTTATTTCATGTAATAACAAGTAGATTATCGGGCGAAGCAGCTAGTTTAATAGGAGAACGTGATTCCATAGATACTTGGGAGGACTTGAAAACCCTATTGAGCCAGCACTTTGGGGACCCACGTACTGAAGATTGTTTAGCATTAGAACTAGAGTCCTGTAAAATAAATAAGGGTGAAAGTTACCTAGATTATTGCCATAGAATACAACAAATAAGAAGTATTTTGTTCGCCAAACTCTCGGAGACTATTCGCGACGAAAGTCTACGCAGGGCGAAACAAACTATTTACAACAACAGGGCGATGCATGTATTCTTGTATAATTTACCACAATACCTTGTGAGATTAGTTCGTTTGCGTAATGTATCTACCTTAGAGGAGGCGTTAAAAATCGTTCTCGAAGAACAGAATTTCCAAACTGTATATGACGCTAGGACAAGCGATCGCCGTAGTTTTACTAAGACAAATAAATCCAACTCTTCACAGTCAGAAACTCAAAGGGACGGTTCACAGAATACATCGAGAACTGAGCCAGCTTTAAATACTAGAAGGGATAGCCCTAATAGTTCATATACACCTCATTCTTCCAACCAGTTTAGGAACTCTAGATCGCAGAATAATCACCCAAATAGCTCTAATGTGAACAATAACAATAATTCGCAACAACAAGTTAGTAGGTCACCGTATCCGGTGGCACAACAAAACTATACACCACGCTCGACACCGTTTGCAGCGCAAGCACAATCATCGGGTTCAAACACCGATGTTACTATGCGTACTGCGAGCTCACGACGAGTCAATTATATAAACAATAATGAACCTAATACAAATAGCTTGATTAACGAATTCCAAGAATTAACGCTCGATGATGGTAGCGCGGAAAATTTTTGCGTAACAGCCTCCTTAACAGAGAACGAATAAAATTGAACTGTAACAGGAGACTAAATTTACCGCATGTAATTATAAAGGAACTAAATGCAGTATTTATGATAGATACCGGTAGTGTTAGGTCGTTTATTAGCCCATTTATAGCAAATAAATACTTTAAAAATTATTTGAGATATGAGCCGTTCGAAGTTGTTAGCACTCACGCTTCGAGCGTTCATAGCGAAACGGCAATAATACCATTGCCAAATACTTTTAAGAGTAGTGAATCCCATAAGTTCTATGTTTATAGTGTAGACGACAGGTATGATGGGTTAATCGGTAGTAATCTGTTGAAGCAATTACAGGCCAAAATTAACATGGAAAACCAAGTCTTACACTTAAAAAATACAGACATCCCCATTATCTATTCACCGCCTATGAGAGAGGTATACCATCTACCTTCTCGTAGCGAACTTAGAATAAGACTTCCAGTCAACTTATTAGACGGGGAAGGTATTTTAGATTTTAAGCAGCTTACGGAAGGGATTAGAATGCCCGCTGCATTAGTTACTTGTAAGAAAGGTTTTGCGACAACTGTCATCCAGAATTACAGTAACGTTAGTAAAGATTTAGTTGTAACAGGCCCTTTTACAGTAGAGCCTTACGTTAGAAACTCGCCCCTGAGAATAAACTTTACCGAGAATAGTATAGAAATCGATAAATTACTCACCCAAAACTTATCAAAATTGCAGCTGAATCATATGAATTCAGAGGAACGATTAGCCATCGAGGGTCTATGCCATGAATATAAGGATATTTTCTATTGTGAGGATATACCTTTAACTTTCACAAACCAAGTTAAGCATAGGATTAGGACAAAGAACGAGGACCCTATAAACATAAAATCATACAGGCTCCCTCCTGTCCAAACCCAAGAAATTAGGAAACAGGTAGATAAGATGCTACGGGATAACATAATCCAGGAATCACACTCTCCCTGGAGTGCCCCCGTACACTTGGTACCTAAAAAGCTAGACTCCTCGGGCCAACAAAAATGGAGAATGGTAGTTGATTATCGACGCCTCAACGAAATCACAACCGACGATAAATACCCACTACCTAACATTAGCGATCTGTTCGATATGTTGGGAAAAAGCACATATTTTACAACGCTAGACTTAGCTAGTGGATATCATCAAATAGAAGTTGCAGAGGAGGATAGGGATAAAACAGCCTTTAGCACTCCAGCAGGACATTATTCTTTTAACCGTATGCCTTTCGGGCTAAAAACGGCTCCCGCCACGTTCCAAAGGGCAATGGATAACGTCCTTAGAGGTCTCCAGGGCATACACTGTCTGGTATACTTGGATGACGTTATAATATTCTCCAAAAGTTTACCAGAGCACGTACAGAAGCTTAGGGCAGTTTTTGAGCGATTTCGTAAGACAAACCTTAAGGTACAGCTGGATAAATCACATTTCCTCAGAAAAGAAGTCCTCTACCTTGGACATACTATAACCAGCGAGGGTTTGAAGCCAAACAGCGACAAAATCGATGCTGTGCTTCGTTATCCCATACCAACCACTGTAACACAGATCAAAAGCTTCTTAGGGCTGATCGGGTATTACAGGAAGTTTATTAAAGATTTCGCCAAAATAACCAAGCCATTAACAGCGTGTCTAAAGAAAGGCCGCAAAATAATTCTTAATGACGAATTTAAGGAATGTTTTGAAACTTGTAAACAACTCCTTACCAATGCACCTTTGCTACAGTTTCCCGATTTCAGTAAAGGTTTCATATTAACCACTGATGCATCCAATTATGCGATCGGAGCTGTATTATCACAAGGGCCCATTGGAGCAGATAAGCCAATAGCATACGCAAGTAGGACATTGAGCGACACTGAATCCAAATATAGCACAATAGAAAAGGAACTTTTGGCTATTATTTGGGCAGTTAAGCATTTTAGGCCATATCTATACGGCAATAAATTTACGATCTTTACAGATCACAGACCGTTGGCATGGCTCTATTCACTAAAAGAACCAAATAGTAAACTCACACGTTGGCGTTTACGATTAGAAGAATATGACTATGAAGTCAAATATAAAAAGGGCCCTCAAAACACAAACGCTGATGCCCTCTCTAGAATAAAAATTAACGCAATAGATGATGATATGGACTCGATCTTTGTGAACGTAGGGGATAGACAGGAACGAATAAGACAAATTCGAGACGAACTTGAACATGATCTTTCGGTTAATGAAACCCCTATAGAAACTATAGAACTTTCAGACTCTGACGATGGTGTCACAGCCAACTCTGTTTCAAATAGAGAACACGAAGGAATCCCTATTTTAAACGAAGCTATAGATAATAAAAGTAGACAAATTTTAGTTCACTTTTGGTTTAAAGATAAATTAACAGTCACAGATATATCTAATAATAAGCAAAACATTTTAGAAGTACATTTACCAACAGATAACGATAGCTTAGTTAAAGACTTTTTAAAGGAGTATATAGATCCTAAATTTAAATATTTCATTTATTTTGAACACCCATCTTTTAGAAAAACTTTTTCCAACATGGTTATTAAATTATTCAAAAAGGATTCGCTAAAACTGACGGAATGCACAGAGAGAGTGGTCAATCTGACAGATTCGGAAGCAGATCAAAAGGAAATTGTTCTCAAATACCATGACGGAAAAACTTGTCATAGAGGTATTAGGGAAACTTTAGCCAAAATTAGGAGGCATTATTGGTGGGCCAATATGCATGAAACCGTCTCCGCTATCATTAACAGTTGTGAGCTGTGTAAAAAAATGAAATATGACAGAAAGCCCATCAAACCTCACATCCAATTAACTCAGACCCAGGATAGTCCTTTTCAGGAAGTATTCATGGACTTACTTTTCATCGAAAGCAAATATTATTTAACTATTGTTGACGCCTTCAGTAAATTAGCCCAGGCAATTGAAGTACCCAACAGGGCTACACCTACGATAGTTAGAGCCCTTATTAAGTATTTTAGTATGTACGGACTACCTAAGAAAATTAGTTGCGACTCAGGTACAGAATTCAACAATACCCTAATTAAGGAAATGTTAGGAATGTACAAGATAGAACTCCATATAGGGACACCGAACAACCCAAGTTCGATGGCCGTAGTAGAAAGATTCCACTCTACTATTATTGAGATGTACCGAATAGCAAAATACGAAAAAACAGACCTTGATGCCGCATCTGTAATGACGTATGCCATTATGGGATATAATAACAGCATACATTCAGCCACAGGCTTCACGCCTTTTGAACTAGTATTTGGGCACACTGACACTGGGAACATATTCGATATCGACAGACAAAAACAGCTAACTCAAAAATTATTATTAGATCATAGGAAACGTCTCAAGGTACTATATGAATTTGTAACAGAAAAGTTAGGTTCAAATAAAGTTAAAGTTAGAGACAAAAAAGGCGGAGAAAGTGTCCCGTCCATCAAACCAGGTGAGACAATTTTTATGAAAAATACGAGAGTTAGGAAGGCTAAAGAAAACCACGATACGAGAAAGCTAAAGTTACGGGAGACGTACAACGTAACATTGTTCCTGTAGAATTAAATAAACGTTCCACACGTGTGGCAGTTAAAAATGTAAAACGTCCTCCACAGATCGTGGCTAGTCCTTCTAGCGATGACATCCGCCCTGGACCTTCTAAACCTCGGTCAGAGCCCGGGGATAGCATCGCTGAGGATGGGAGTAGCAGTGAAGAGGAGTAGCTTTTGGACCATTTTTAAAACTCTAGATTTAGAATCCTTAGGCTTACAAATAGAAGATAATATTCAGAATTTCAATAATCTTAAACTTAAGATAAGGGAAATTAGTTTAGCAAACGAAACTTTGGGGGTTGAAAATCAAATAGAATATTTAATAGCCTTAACCAAAAATAGATTATCCCAAATTTATCCTTTCAACTTTCGTATTAAGCGAGCATTACTCAGTCCCTTAGGTTCATTAGTCAAAACTATTACAGGAAATTTGGACGAGGATGATGCTATAAAATACGACCAGGAAATACAAATGCTAACTAATAAGGAGCATGTGATTGAACGTAAGGTTTCGTCTATGCAAAGAGCTTTCGATAGATTGGTGAACAATTCGGAAACAATAAATTATAATATTAAAAACTTAGGCTCACAAACCAAGGAAATAGAAAAGCTTGCTCAAAATGAGTTTAATTTTAACACTTTATTACACATGTTAAATGCAATGTACCAGGTCTTGAGTAACTTTCGCTCTTGTTACGAAAATATACAGGAAATAGAAACAGCAATCGCTTTTAGCAAGTTAAATATATTACACCAGTCAATTATAAATAACACAGAACTATATAATACATTACTAGTTATTAACAAACATGCTAAGACTATTTACCCCATAAACAGACAAAATTTACTTAAACTAGAACGTAATATTTTAATCAAATCATTTTTAAATAGTGATAGGTTAGTTTTTATTCTAGAGGTTCCGTTAATAGAAGACAAAACATATAACTACTACAAGGTTATACCTATCCCTATTTTCCAGTACCCAAACACCCTGACCATTATTCCTAAGTACCCATACCTAATGGTGAATGGATTAACTTACATACCTGTAGCAAACCCGTGTACTGAGGTTGAAGATGGAAAATTCCTTTGCACCGAAGATAATCTAAGCCAAGACTTGACAGAGACTTGTGTGGAACAAATAATGCTGATGAAAAACAAATATAACAGATGTATACAAAGTCACATCAAGATCGAGAAGACCAAGGTGCAGAAAATAACTGAAAACCAATGGTTGGTCTACTCTGAAGTCAATTTAGTCATCACCGAAAACTGCGACACCGACATAAGGAAGACCAATATCCTCGGTACATATATGGTGACCCCAGATCAACGCTGTGAGACCCAGATCGGAGATATATTTGTTGCTTCTACTACGAATCTAACAGTTTCCAGACTTCAACTTCCATTGATCCAGATGCCAGAGCTTCAAAACAAGATCCAAACAAGAACTCAAAAGGTGGACCTCAGAGACGTGGATTTTAGCGATGTTAAAGAAATTCTCAGAACTGTGAAATATAGTGACAATGGTGATTCAAGCACAACCCAAATTTTTACTGTAGAAATAAGTGTCTGGACTATATTTTTGTATATCATAATAATCATTATAATTATTGTAATGTTTTGGAAATTAAAGTTCTTTTATATTTTTCGCCGAAATTCTCCGAAGCCATCTGCGAGGTCTTCTGATAATTTCTCTCTTGGGGAGGGAGGAGTTAAGGAACCCCAAAACACACACATTAGCTTTGTCAGCAAATAAACTTCTAGAACATTCGACGCATATCGACAGTTCTATCCAGGTCATGCGTCATTGTGTTAAATGCCGAGTAATCAATAAGATTAGTATATAAGATCAACATTTTGTGAATAGAATCAATTACTGTTAATTATAAACAATTGCTGTTACTCTGTCTCTCGAAATAAAGTATTTTTTTAAATAACTTCAGTGTCAGTCTCTTTATTCGCGCTACCCATCTGGCAGTCGTGCATTTTGGTCGCTCGCTAAAGCTGCTGAGGGAAACTTCTGCCAGTCTTGCCTTCCGCCGCTGCGAAAATCCGACGGTAGTCTGGCCCATGGCGCTAAGGAGAAGGCCGATCTTTTGGGTAATCTCTTTGCGTCATACTCGACTATGAACGACGGGAACGCCGAACCACCCATCATCCCCAGCTGTGGTGCTTCGATGACCGAAATTAAAATCACACAACGGGTGGTCCGGCGCGAGCTTAAGTCCCTAGATGTTCGGAAGTCGAGTGGGCCGGACGGTATACCGGCGATGGTGCTTAAGCACTGTGCCCCCGAGCTGTGCCCTGTACTTACACGCCTTTTCGCACTCTCATACTCCGCGAGGCAGGTCCCGGCCTCGTGGAAGACTGCATTCGTGCACCCTGTACCTAAGAAAGGTGACAGGACAGATCCGACCAATTACAGGCCTATCGCTGTAACCTCCCTTCTCTCGAAGGTTATGGAGCGTGTTATTAATACACAACTCCAGAGGTACCTTGAAGGAAACGATCTACTGAGCAACCGACAGTACGGTTTTCGCCACCGTCGCTCTACCGGTGACCTTCTTGTGTATCTCACAAACCGGTGGGCGCAAGCCATCGAGAGTCGCGGTGAGGCACTAGCGGTCAGCCTCGATGTAGCGAAGGCCTTCGATCGGGTCTGGCACAAAGGTCTTCTTGCGAAGTTGCCATATTATGGACTCCCCGAGGGACTTTGCGAATGGATCGCCAGCTTTTTGTCCAACAGAAGCATCCAAGCTGTCGTCGACGGCAGCTGCTCGGACCGCATAAACATAAACGCTGGTGTCCCACAAGGCTCCGTGTTGTCTCCGACGCTGTTTCTGCTGCATATCAATGACATGCTGTCTGATGGCTCCATTCATTGTTATGCGGACGACAGTACCGGGGACACGTGTTACACGGACCGTGCAAATATCCCTCAGTCCGAGGTGGAGAAGAGTCGCGAACAACTGCGTGTCTAAAATCGAGACTACTCTCTCTGGAGTATCCGATTGGGGACGACTAAACCTAGTCCAATTCAACCCCACTAAGACACAAGTATGTGTATTCACCGCTAAGAAAACCCCATTCATTGTAGCGCCGCAATTCCTGGGCACACCGCTTACCATCTCCTCGAGTATCGGGATCCTTGGTGTCGATATCTCCAGCGACGTCCAATACCGAAGTCATTTGCAGGACAAGGTTAAGTTGGCATCAAGAAAACTCGGAGTGCTCAACAGGGCGAAGCAGTACTTCACTGCGGGGCAGCAACTCCTTCTTTATAAAGCACAGGTCCGGCCTCACATGGAGTACTGCTGTCACCTTTTTGCTGGAGCACCTGCATATCAGCTTGACCCCTTCGACTCGTTGCAAAGACGGGCATTGAGGCTGGTTGACAATCCCAAACTCACAGGTAGAGTGGAACCTCTTAGCCTTAGGAGGGATTTTGCCGCACTGTGTGTGTTCTACTGCCTATACAATGATTTGTGCTCAGATGAATTGTTTGACATGATGCGCGTAGCTACATTCTATCATCGCACCTCTCGCCATAGGCAGGGAATTCATCCCCACACATTGCGACCTGAGACGGTACGCACTGTGCGGTATGAAAGAAACTTCATCCCACGTACACTCAAGCTGTGGAATGACCTCCCTGCTGCGGTTTTCCCAAGCGTCTACAATATGGGGTTCTTCAAGAGGGGCATCAGAAGGTTTCTTCATAGTCGGCAGCGCGAGTGTGACACCCCTGGTGTTGCATACGTCCATAGGCCACGGTAACCGCTTCCCATCAGGTGGGCCGTGTGCTTGTCTGCCAACTAAGTGGTATAAAAAAAAAAGCCATTTTTTCTGGATGACATTTATGATCACTGCTTCGTTCCCTTTACTAGTAGCGTGATGATATATAAACTAAAACTTTCGTCGATAAACTAAAATAGATAGACCCTGTAAGTACAGAGTTTCTGTGCCGTCAGTGTAGAGGACAAAGCAGGACAAGCCTTTAGTCTTCCCACTGATAGCACAAACTCTCCAGTAAGCTCTGGCTACTCACCGCCGGGAACACAACACGAGGTTATTATGGCCGCGGTATTCTGTAGGGCGGAGGTATTTCCCCAGTCGGACTGCTCAATTGGGACCGAAATACCGACGTGTCCTACTTCCTACTCCTCCCAAAATCGACCTGGCTTGCGTTACTTAACCTTGTTAAGCTTAGCTCGTGGTATATTTTGAAACCTCATATCACCCCATTAAGCCTATCATTTTTTAGTCTTCAAATAATGTATGGATATGTGCCGGATTTATTGGCATTTATGATCACTGCTCTGTTCCCTTAAGTAGTAGCATGATGATATATAAACTCAAACCTTCGTCAATAAACGGACTACTATACAAACATATTTTTTCAATTCGAACTATTAGTAATTTAAGGAGGTAGGACACGGCGGTATTTCCGCCCGATTGAGCAATCCGACTGGGGTAGTACCTCCGCCCTACAGAATACCGCGGCTATAATAACTTCGTGTTGTGTTCCCAGCGGTGAGTAGGGTAGCCAGAGCTCACTGGAGAATTTGTGCTGTCAGTGGGAAGACTAAAGGCTTGTCCTGCTTTGTCTTCTACTGACGGCACAGAAACTCTGTACTTACAGGGTTGGCAGCGCGACTGTGACTCCTCTGGTGTTACAGACGTCCATAGGTCACGGTAACCACTTTCCATCAGGTGGGCCGTGTGCTTGTCTGCCAACTAAGTGGTATATAAAAAAAAAAGATAGTTCCTTAGATTAGTGAGTTCAAACAAACAAACAAACTCTTCAGCTTTATAATACTAGTATACAGTGAAACAAACATACCTTACTACTATAGTGATTATTACACATATCACAGACGTGCTGCTTCGCCTCTCCATGCGAGCTGCTCAGGTGCACAGACAGAGTCGACGGAGACACGAAGCGAGAACTGCAGTGGGGACAACTGTACCTGAGGGGGGGGGGGTTACCAGCTTTTATTAAAAAAAAAACTCAGTTTATAATATCTTTCGAACAAAAAAGACTACATCCAAATCGGATCATCAATTCGTAGCTACGATGCCACACACACACAAACACACGCACGCACTCACGCACGCACTCTCTCTCACACACACACACGCACACATTATAATGATGAACTTACTTGTACGAAGAATCATCGCGATGTCTTTTAGCTTTCTTGAAATGTAATCTCATACTCTCCTGTAATACGAAATGAAATGGCAAGTTTGCATAAATTCGCATAGAGCTGAAAATTACATACATACATACATATAATCATAGACACTTCATCCCCGGAGGATCAGGCAGAGGTGAATTAACACCCACATTTAACCAATAATTGTATATTATAGGAGGTAGGACACGGCTGTATTTCCGCCCAATTGAGCAGTTCGACTGGGGATGTAAGAGATTTTATGTGCCCTCAGTGCAGAACACAAAATCAGGACATTCCTTTGGTCTTCTCACTGACAGCACAAAAACTCTCCAGTGAGCTCTGGCTACCCTACTCACCGTTGGGAACACAACACGAAGTTATTATAGCCGCGGTATTCTGTAGGGTGGAGGTACTTCCCCAGTCGGACTGCTCAATTCGGACGGGAACACCGTCGTGTCCTACCTCCTCGATTTTATATGGTGGCTGGCGTGGGTGACATTGCGCAATCACAGATAACTAATTGTGGCGGGTATGAGGTCTTTGAGTTTTATGTTTTTTGTGTTTATATTTCTACTAGCTGACCCACCCCAGCTTCGCCCGGGGTATATTTTGAAGCTTCATATCCCTTTGAGCCCGTATGTTTTAGTCTTCAAAATATGTATGGAAAATTGCCGGATTTGTTAACATTTATTATCAACGCTCCGCTCCCTTAAGTAGTAGCGTGATGATATATAGACTAAAACCTTCCTCGATAAATGGACTATCCAACACTGAAAGAATCATTCAAATCGGACCAGTAATTCCAGAGATTAGCGCGTTCAAACACACAAACAAACTCTGCAGCTTTATAATATTAGTATAGATTTTATTTTTTAATTCTGTCTTCATTTTAAATTGTGTATACATATGTAAAGTGCGTTGTGTTTTCAATAAATGTACTTATTTTCTTTCTTTCTTCTTTCTAATAATAAATAATAATAATAATAAATATTCCATGACATTCTACACAACGCTATCTAGACCCATGGTAAGCATAGCTTAACTAGCTTGTGTTATGGGATCTAGAATGCGGATAAACATACTTAGATACTTTTTTTTTTGTAAATACATACATATCAAACATCGAAACACCCAGACCAATGCAAATATACATATTCATGAATACAAATATATGCACTGAGCGGGAATCGAACCCGCGCCACCTGCATGGCAGTCGAATGCTCTACCGCTACGCCACGGAGGTCGTCTAGAATAAAAATGTATTTTTTTTTATACCACTTAGTTGGCAGACAAGCACACGGCCCACCTGATGGAAAGTGGTTACCGTTACCTATGGACGTCTGTAACACCAGAGGAGTTACAGTCGCGCTGCCAACCCTGTAAGTACAGAGTTTCTGTGCCGTCAGCAGAAGACAAAGCAGGACAAGCCTTTAGTCTTCCCACTGACAGCACAAATTCTCCAGTGAGCTCTGGCTACCCTACTCACCGCCGGGAACACAACACGAGGTTATTATAGCCGCGTTATTCTGTAGGGCGGAGGTACTACCCCAGTCGGACTGCTCAATCGGGCGGAAATACCGCCGTGTCCTACCTCCTTAATGTATGTATGTGTGTGTGTTTGTATGCACTCACCGGCGACTTAAACTTGACGTCGCACTCCACGCAGTAGTAGTCCCCCGCGCCGTGCACGGCCCGCTCGTGCTTGTGCAGCAGGGACGGGTATATGAACCACTTGTCGCACCGCTCGCAGCGCAGGCGCCTGGACTTGTCGTGGCGCCTGCGAAGACAAGTATTAGAAAAAAAAAAAAAATTATTACAACGCCATCTAGCGGAAATATGCTGAACTACATCGAAACAAGTGTAGTAATTAATCCTGAATCGCGCTATCAATGTTTTCCAGCATTTCGCGCGTTGTCATATATTATTATTATTATTATTTTAACAGGCAGGCAGTCGAAGCAACTGATAATGCCCGTATCCTGCTTATGCCCACTAGTGTTTATTTTTTTTTTGGTTAAGGTGTTGGTCTAGTCTATTTTTAAATTGGTTTATGTTCTGGGCTGTCACAACATCATGTGGTAGCTTTATTCCACTCTCTCACTACCCTATTGCTTATAAAGTTATATCATTCATATTTTAGTCCCTTTGTTAGATAATATATCAGTTTGCCGCGTGGTTCCCGATAGAGTAGAATTTGGACCACCCCATCTCTTCCCGTGCGGTGTCCTACAAGGCGACTAAGGGATAGGGCTGTTTAACATCGGACAGATATATACAGCCCAGACCCAGCCTCAGATGCATGACTCGAGTCAACAATAGTGCCCGGAATACGGCAATAGACTCACCCCCTATTATGTGGGACTGAATTCAATAACATAATAAACATAAGATAAACTCACGTCTACATCCCCGAAGGGGTAGGCAGAGGTGCTAGCATCCACAATTAGCCAGTTTATGTTTCGGTCCCAATAGGTGGCGAGCCTATTGCCATTAACCGGGCACTTATAAACCTGCAATAAATACACACATAACCTCGAGAAGCATCGAAAAGTCATTGGTGTGTGCCATGGTAAAACCTGTGATCGAACCCGAGACCTCGTCTCAGCAGTCCATTACCCATACCACTAGGCTACCGCGATTATTCTTTGTTAAGTATATGATATTTAATTTATTAACCATCTTTCTCAATGTAACTCACATGGTTTTTTTTTTACGTGCGCAAAATCCCCACGGATACCTCCCCACCGGAGTCGGTGGAAGAGGTTATGTCGGACTCGAACCGACTTAAACGCACGCCGCCTGTGGGTCGTTTTGGTTGCCGAAGGTGAGGTTGACAGGCATATCCCTTGCACCCCGGCCGACCCAGGGCCATCTCTTTCGGTCTGCCCCTCTCCTCGGGTATGGGGACCGCAGAGTCTCCAACTCGTCCCCGTGTAACTCACATGGTGTGCACTCGGAGGCTTTCAATGGTGTTGAACAGTTTCCCGCAAGTGTGGCACGCGTGCCTCTCGCCGGCTCCATGTTGAGACCTCACGTGCCTCTGGACCACCGTGCGCTTGCTGCAACAATACATTACTGCAGGAGGTAGGACACGACAGTATTCCCGTCCTATTGAGCAGTCCGACTGGGGAAGTACCTCCACCCTACAGAATACCGCCAAATAACCTCGTGTTGTGTTCCCGGCGGTGCGTAGGGTAGCCAGAGCTCACTGGAGAATTTGTGCTGTCAGTGGGAAGACTAAAGGCTTGTCCTGCTTTGTCTTCTACACTGACGGCACAGAGACTCTGTGCTTACATGGTCGGCAGCGCGAGTATAACTCCTCTGGTCTTACACAAGTCCATAGGCCACGGTAACCACTTTCCATCAGGTGGGCTGCGTGCTTTATCTGCCACCTAAGTTAATTATATAGGAGACGTTAATTAGACTTCGCCTGATAGTAAGCTAAAGGCAAAGTCTCAGAAATGGTCACCATTATATTTATATACCATGTAACAATGGTGACACTCAGCTTGGCTTCAAAAGACCCGGGACTGTAGGAAGAAGGAAACACGTGAGCTGGTAATGAATTCCAGGCTTCAATGGTGCGACAGAGGAAAGAGTTACCGAACCGCTTAAGAGTTTTGAATATAACATTATGTGTGAAATTTAAAATCTTGTTATAGCATAGCTTGCTCTTTTTTTTTCGTGCGCAAAATCTTCATGTATACCTCTCCACCGGAGCAGGTGGAAGAGGTTATGTCGGACTCGAACCGACTAAAACACCGCCTGTGAGTCGTTTTGGTTGCCGAAGGTGAGGTTGACAGGCATATCCCTCGCACCCCGGCGGACTCAGGGCCATCTTTTACGATTTGGCTCTCTCCTCGGGTGTGTGGAGACTACAGAGTCCCCAACTCGACTCCGGAAACGGGGAGGCGCGCCGCCGCCGCGGCCTGCTTCTGCCAGGGTGACAGGCGGCTCCACCAGTCACCCCCAGGCCTGCGCTCATGGGAGGCGGAGGTCGTTCATCGATCTAGCATAGCTTGCACTTGTATGAGTACTTACTTGGTGGTGAAATCACACTTATCACACGTATAGGTGATGGGCGCGGAGGTATGAGTGATGGTGTAATGTTCTAACAAGTGCTGGCGAGACAGACGCACTTGTCCGCATAGCTTGCACTTGTATCTAGAATGGAACAGACATATAAAAGAAATTCGTGTTACTTACACTACTTACAACTCAAGAACGGCTGTACCGATTCGGTTGAAAATTGGTGGGGATATAGCTTAGGAGTAGGAGAACGACATAGGATACATTTCATCCCGTTCGATCTTCATCCTGTTGGACCGCGTTCCCGTATGACGTGATATAAAACCTCATAGAGAGTACAAGTAATATCAATAATAATTAATGATGAAATTAACGATATTAATGTAAAAATTGACTATGTACTATATTTGCACGCCATCATAAGGTAGAATATGAATGATAAATTTAAGTCATTGACATTTTGTTTTTATCTATTGTAACCTACTGACATTATTAATATTAATTTTGACATTGATATAATTAATATTGACTTGCATTGCACTCTATTTTTTACTGTCGCGCTGCTGTCATGTAGATATAATCACAATCACTGTGTAACCTACTTCATTACCTACATTAAACCTACAATAAGGAACTAATGACCTAATGTTTGCACGCTCCATGGAGCAGAATATGTTGTACCTACTAATCTTAAGACAAGAAGAAAAAGGAGGTAGGACACGGCGGTATTTCCGCCCAATTGAGCAGTCCGACTGGGGAAGTACCTCCGCCCTACAGAATATCGCGGTTATAATAACTTCGTGTTGTGTTCCCGGCGGTGACTAGGATAGCCATAGCACACTGGAGAGTTTTTGTGCTGTCAATGGGATGACCAAAGGCTTGTCCTCTACACTGACGGCACAAAATCTCAGTTCTTACAGGGTCGGCAGCACGGATGTGACTCCACTGGTGTTACACACGTTCATAAGTCATGGCAACCACTTTGCATCAGGTGGGCCGTGTGCTTGTCTGCCACCTAAGTTGCATTAAAAAAAACAACAATGTTTGATCGGTTCACTTTTGGCGTCTAGTGTCTTTCACTCTAGCTCCGATTGAATTTATTATGTATAGATTATTATAGAAATAATGATAAAAGTCTAGAGGGTTTGGTCCCTTGAGGACCAGATCGAGAGAGCTAGCCCTAGGTCGGCCGGGGTGCGAGGGATATGCCTGTCAACCTCACCTTCGGCAACCAAAACGACCCACAGGCGGCGTGCGTTTTAGTCGGTTTGAGTCCGACATAGCCTCTCCCACCGGCTCCGGCGGGTACCTGACCCGGGGGGATTTCTCGCACGTAAAAAAACGGTCTGGTCCCATCAGTACGACCCACTGGTGGGACCATGGGGACCAGTGGATTTTTCCCATAGTGTAACACTTACCTAGTGGTGTGTGACTTCAGATGTCCTCTCAATGACACGATGCTCGGACAGTACTGTGTACATATATTACATTGGAAGGAGCCATTTTCCTGCAACAGGGTAATTCCCTATAGATATATCTTTGTAACCGCGGTAGTCTAGTGGTATGGGTAATGGACTGCTGAGACGAGGTCTCGGGTGCGATCCCAGGTTTTACCATGGCACACACCAATGACTTTTCGATGCTTTTCGAAGTTATGTGTGTATTTATCGCAGGTTTATAAGTGCCTGGTTAATGGCAATAGGCTCGCCACCTATTATATTGGGAGTTAAACATAAACTGGCGAAATTTGGGTGCTAGCACCTCTGCCTACCCCTTCGGGGATATAGGCGTGAGTTTATGTTATGTTATATCTTTATGTATATTTTTGTTTCAGCAAGCCTTTAAGACAAATACTATCCCGCCTTTATAGACGACCTCTGTGGCGTAGCGGTAAAACGTTCCAAACACAGGGGGCGCGGGTTCGATGCCCGGTCAGTGCAAATATTTGTATGCATGAATATGTATATATTGGTCTGAGTGTTTCCATGAATAATATGTATGTATTTACAAAAAAAAAAGTATCTAAGTATGTTTATCCGCATTCTAGATCCCATAACACAAGCTAGTTAAACTATGCTTACCATGGGTCTAGATAGCGTTGTGTAGAATATTGTTATTTATTTATTTAATATTTATTTATTCACTTTTTTAATACTTATATGTTAGCGATTGCATTGTATTAGAACAAGAATAAACCTTTGTAGCTTTTTTGTGCTATATAATATTAATTTGAAACGTTTTTTTTTTAAAACCATAACTCACTGGAGAGCTTTTGTGCAGAAGACAAAGCAGGACCAGCATTTGGTCTTCCCACTGACAGCACAAACACTCTCCAGTGAGATCTGACTACCCTACTCACCACCGGGAACACAACACGAGGTTATTATGGCCGCGGTATTCTGTAGGGTGGAAGTACTTGAAGAGGTAGGACATGGCGCTATTTCCGTCCTATTAAGCAGTCCGACTGGGGAAGTACCTTGGCCCTACAGAATACCGTGGCCATAATAACCTCGTGTTGTGTTCCCGGCGGTGAGTAGGGTAGCCAGAGCTCACTGGAGAATTTTGTGCTGTCAGTGGGAAGACCAGAAGCTTATCCTGCTTTGTCTTCTACACTGAAGCTCTATTCTTACCGGGTCAACAGCCATACACGTCCATAGGCCGTTACCGTGGCCTATGGACTTTCCATCAGGTGGGCCATGTGCTTGTCTGCCACCTAAGTTGTATAAAAAAAAAGTACTTCCCCAGTCGGACTGCTCAATTGGGACGGGAATGTTATACTGACCTGTCGATGTTTCTCCATGTGTGAGTACAGCACATCCTCGAAGTTAAACCCTTTGACGCAGCTCTCACACTTGAAGGGAGCGCGTATGTATGCGTCCGTCTGCGCCTTCTCAGACATCTCCTGGCGTACCTGCAAGTTAGTTCGCTGGATAATGATACCGCCATCTATCGGTGAACATTGGTAGTTGTATGTACTGTTACACCTATACTCCATTACTTAACTAAGGTCGATGAATATGTATATATGTATATAATATGTGTATGATGGTATTGCTACATGTCTAGAGGTACTGGTCCCTTGAGGGCCAGACCCAGAGTGATGGCCCTGGGTCGGCCGGGGTGCGAGGAATATGCCTGTTAACCTCACCTTCGGCAACCAGCAACGACCCACAGGCGCCGTGCGTTTTAGTCGGTTCGAGTCCGACATACCTAACCTCTCCCACCGGCTCCAGCGGGGAGGAATTTTCCGCACGTAAAAAAAGTTACTTAACTAAAGATAAACAATCTTGTAACGACTTTTTTTTTTACAAAAACACATATTAAACAAATAAACTAGACTAACTGACTAGTGGTTCAATTTCTGTTTAGTATAAAGAAAAATATTGTAAATTAATCATACTAAAAAGACTCATCAAGATTTTTTATGTTTAGTTAAGTTCCTAAACGAATGGTGTATATATATTTTTAACCCCCGACGTAAAAACGACGAGGTGTTATAAGTTTGACGTGTCTGTGTGTGTCTGTATGTGGCGTCGTAGCTCCTGAACGGATGAACCGAATTGATTTTAAAATTATGTAAAATTAAAAAGGTAAAATGGGTAATCTCCCTATTTGTAAATACACATTTGCACGTATACACACATACACACACACACACATACACACAAAGACTTATTCACATACTCATGCATACGCAGACACACACCCACCAACACATACATATAATAAACATACATATACATATATATATAAAAATATGACTAACAATAGATAAATAAATACACATATAAATTAGCATTCACATACTGACTCCACATCTGTCTAGATTAAGCTATAACTTTTAATAAATCCAACAATATGTTACGCAGGAAGAGCGAGGCATTCCCATCACAAGTGTCCATGACTACTTACTGGGAAGCCCCAACAATGTATAAACTAGAATTTTATAAATAAAGAATTTTTAATATTTTAATGATGTAGTTTTCTTGTAGGCATATATATAAGGCATATTAGTCGAGTGTTCTTATGTATGTATGAATAAAATCGGTCCAAGATGGCCGCCGCTACAAAATGGCGGATTACTTTTTAATTCTCAACTACCTCAATATGGGTATCAAATGAAAAGGCTTGACTAGTAGAATACCATACAATATGACATTCATATGTCGCAGTAACCACTTTCCATCAGGTGGGTGGCTTGTCTGCCACCTAAGTTGTATAAAAATAAATTTTATAACATTACTGTCCATCCCAAGGTTGCCTGGAAGAAATCGCTTCAGCGATAAGGCCGCCCATTGTACATTGAACTGTATAGATGCTACCTACTTGTCCTACTGTAAATCTGTTGGTGTACAATAAAGAATTATCTATCTTTCTATCTATCTAAATTTGTACTAAACTTGACTAGCTTTTTTTAACTTATCATTAGACTAATGCAGCGTTTTATGCTAAAATGTCTCGTAAAAAATGTATCATCTCACCTGATCAGCTGTCAATTTAATAACGACGTATTCATCAGTCTCTTGTCTCATTCTAGAAGTGAAACCTTCCCTCATCTCTTGCTTCTTCGTTTTTCGCTTGCTGAAAGGCTTCTCTTCTTGTATTTCTATCTCGCTCTTTTGGTCTTCTTCTTGTTTAATATCTGGTTCTTGTTTTACCTGTAAATATTATAAAGGATATTATTGAAAATAGTACTTTAGGTGCGTTGGACAATGGGGAAAATAACTTCGCGACGCTGTTATCGTAACCAAAGTTTAGTATAGCGCCACCTAGTAAAGGGTATGAGAACTACTAAGAATCAAAGTTTACATACACACATACATTTAATCACGCCTTTATCCCCGGACGGTTAGGCAGCAGAGGTGAATTAATACACACATTTCACCAATAATTGTAGCCCGTATTTTTAGTCTTCAAATAATGTGTGGAAAATTGTCAGATATGTTGACATTTATGATCACTGCTCCGCTCTCTTAAGTAGTAGCGTGATGATATATAACCTAAAACCTTCGTCGATAAACGGTCTATTCAATACAAAAAAAAAATTCAATTCGAACCAGTCGTTCCTGAGATTAGCGCGTTTACATACGTACATACATACATACATACAAAAACTCTCGCCTATATCCCCGAAGGGGTAGGCAGAGGTGCTAGCACCCACATTTCGCCAGTTTATGTTTAGGTCCCAATGTAATAAGTGGCGAGCCTATTGCCATTAACCGGGCACTTATATACCTGCGATAAATACACACATAACTTCGAAAACATCGAAAAGTCATTGGTGTGTGCCATGGTAAAACCTGGGATCGAACCCGAGACTTCGTCTCAGCAGTCCATTACCCATAGCACTAGGCTAGCGCGTTTAAACAAACAAAGTCTAAAGCTTTTTAATATTAGTATAGATAGAACAAGACGTCCACTCGCTCGCGCATTCTGTTACATTATGACTAGTTGGTCAACAAATCCGAAAATAATCATCGTCAGTTTACTTGTGTCCATAAGGGAGCTCTACTCTTACCTCTTTTCTCTTTCTCTTCTTACTCTTAAAGTCTTGTAACATCACTAGCGGTATCTCATCATCATCTTCTGTGTTATCTTCTCCCATATATTCTTCTATAACAGTTACTTCTTCATTGTCTTCTGGACCGATATGGACCACTACTGGAGCAGTAGTACCCATATCACAATCCGATATTTGTATGTATAGAAATGTTTTTGATTCCTGGAGAAGAGAATATTTGATGTAAACCAATTAGTATGACAAATTTTCTTATACCGGTTATCGGTGGAGAAGGATAGGGTCACCCCATCTCTTTCCGTGTGTGTCGAAGGTGTCTACAAATAGGGCTGTTCTTCATGCGACCGGTTAACATATAGCCCATAAATGAGTGTTCGCTTGACGGCAATAGGCTGGGGAGACGCGCATCGTGTACCGCCTCCGCGGCCTGCTTCCGCTAGGGTGACAGGCGGCTCCACCTGTCACCCCCAGGCCCGTGAATAGATCGATGGTGAAAATAAATGAATTTTAATTTTAATTAACTTATAGTTTACGTTTAGGACACGACGGTGTTTCCGTCCAATTGAGCAGTCCGACTGGGGAAGTACCACCGCCCTACCAAATACCGCGGCTATTAACCTCGCGTTGTGTTCCCGGCGGTGAGTAGGGTAGCCAGAGCTCACTGGAGAGATTTTGTACTGTCAGTGGGAAGATCAAAAGCTTGTCCTGCTTTGTCTTTTACAGTGACGGCACAGAAACTCTTGTTTACAGGGTCGGCAGCGCGAGTATGACTCCCTTGGCGTAGCACACGTCCATAGGCCTCGGTAACCGCTTTCCATCAGGTGGGCCGTGTGCTTGTCTGCCAACTAAGTGGTATAGAAAAATAAAGGTTTTTCGAGCTATGGGGAACAGTGGTCTCTTAATATATCTGCAATACATACCTTTTCTGAAACTTGATCCAATATCAGACAAGCTTTCTGCACTTGCTCGGTAAACTTAATACATTTCTGGAGCATCCACTTGCATATTAAACATATAATCATGTTGCACTCAGTTATGTTCACCTGAAAATATATTAATAAAAAATAAAAATAAATGTTTATTTAATTTTAAAAGTACAGTAATTACTGCAGGAATTTCCATACTTATAAGCTATTTTTATTTATTTATTTATTTATTTATGAACAAGCAGCTACAAGTTGATGTGTTCACATCTAGTGATAAAATGTATAATCTCTCTATTGAAGCCTTAACTGTCCATCACTTTTTTGAGCTCTGTGTTGCCTAGCCGTAGCCAGTCATCAAGTCTATTCTTAAATCCATTTATTGTGGTTGCAGCAATAACATTGTCTGGCAGTAAGTTCCAATTGTGGACAACTCTGTTACTAAAGAAGTGATGTGTGACCAGTGTGTGTGGGGTATTTTGATGCGTGTGTGTGTATGTGTTTGTGTGTGGTACTGCTGCACTGAATATATACTATAAATTACTATACTCCGTTCGGTTAGGCACTTTGTTATAGGGGTGAGCCTATTGCCATCTTTCGGGCTCTATGAGTCTGTGTCTATGTGTAAATAGTCGTGACAGCTCCTATGGGGTGGCGGTAGCGTAGGCGCGGGTTCGATTCCCGCTCAGTACATAATTATATTAATGAATATGTCTATTTCCTTAGTTTTGATGTATCTGTGCTTCATTGTGCATGTTAAACTGTAGGTGCTGGTTGACCTACAAACATCTAAGGCCACCGTTACGGGAGTTAGCCTAACTGCAAAACTTGTATGTCGACAATTGGTTATGGAGGTTAGGTGGCAGTCGCTTCACGGAAAATATCGAAGTTCAGCTGCATCACAATTAGACTGGAAAGCCGACCCAAATAGAGTTAAGAAGAGGTTCAGAGAATATTGATTTCAGTGTGTAATGTGGCGTAGCGGTAGAGCATTCGACTGCTATGCAGGGGGCGCGGGTTCGATTCCCGCTCTCTGCAAATATTTGTATGCATGAATATGTATATTTGCATTGGTCTGGGTGTTTCTATATATAATATGTATGTATTTACAAAAAAAAAGTATCTAAGTATGTTTATCCGCATTCTAGATGCCATAACACAAGCTAGTTAAGCTTACCATGGGTCTAGATAGCATTGTGTAGAATGTCGTGGAATATTTATAATGTTAGAACTTCTAATAATTCAATTTATCTGGAGACTACTCTTCACAGAAACATACCTAATACAAGGTTTTGAAAGCCAGTCTGTGGCAGTGAGATCACATTAATTCTGCTTTATCACAAGTATTGTGATAAATTAAATATATTTTCGCGATTTAAAAAAACCAATGTAAAATAATAACCTTTTCGGTGAACTTTTGATACGCTGTTATTTCGTCTGGGCTCATTGTAAACACATTTTCAGTAACTTTGAGACATGCCCGGCACGTATTGTTCATATTAACGATATGAAAACTATTGTATTCAGTCATTTTTTTAGATAAAATTACAAAAATGAAATTACAAGCAAATTACAAACAAATCTCTTTTTTTTTTAATTCGACAACTATATAGAGATGTACAACATGTTTGGTTCACATTCTCAACAAATGACAAGTAACGGTTCGTCGATAGAGTTGTCCAATTGATCTAGGTGTATTAGTCGATTTTAGTTTGCCTTGGATCATTGTTGGCTACTTGACAACCGTTCACCAAATAAATACCACCTTACTGTGGTTCATTTCATCAAATAATATTCTATCCTTTATATTTGCTTACAAACGTGGTATGAAATTACTGAAATAAATAATAATTCAAATAAAAGATAAACTGGAGGGTAAATGGTACTAGAAGCGATCAAGCAAGATCGCTTTTAGTTTAATATTGCTGCTTATCTTTCTAAATAAAAGTCTAATTCAGGCAACTTCGTAGTTCGTATTCTCTGAAAATAACTTCTTAATGTGATCATATTTTCGTTTTAGAATGCATTGCTGATGTTTACATCGCAGAGCCCATGGTTAGGCAACTTACTCTTTTCATAACTGATTAAATTTTGGGGGAAGGTATTGAGTCGCGGCCGTTTGACACCAACCGTAAACCCGAGAGGCAGGCTTGCACCAGAGCATCACTAGGTGAGACCCATTGGAGTTTTGGCGCCAACACGAAGATGGGCGCACCGCGGTATTATTTTACATACATACATATAATCTCACCTTTATCCCCAGAGAGTTAGGCAAAGGTGAATTAACACCCACATTTCACCAATCATTAAATTCGGTCCCACTTAATAAGGGGTGAGCCTATTGCCGGCCGTCTTCCGGGCACTATTTTTAAGGCTGAGCCTGGGCAGTATATATTTGTCTGATGTTAAACAGCCATATCCCTTAGTTACCTTGTACGATACCCCATGGGAAGAGATGGGGTGGTCCAAACTCTACTCTGCCGGGAACCACGCGGCTTTATTTTATTTTCCGAAATTGGTGTTAATTCGTATATTTATGTATAAAACTAACGTCTTTGACAACGCTCACAAGTGTAAGAAAGTGGCATATTACAGAATACTGTGACTTTTCGTGTTGGTCCCAAATCTCCCTAGGGAGCTTCTAGAAAAGTGCCCACAACTTTACAGAGGCAGCAATCATTGATCATCATCATTAACATCATAGTCATTATCTAAAATCGTTACAATTAAGATATTAGTATAATCCAAATTAAGACTTTTCCTAAAAAGATTCCCGCAGAAAAGAACTGTTGCCATTGAAAAAGTGATTAGTTCATCTTTCGTGGGGGGTCTCCCCTCTACACTTTCCACACAGAGGTATGTAATCAAATAAAACACAATATTGAAAACAAAATCCATTTTAATTAACAAATCACGAACACGACAATTCATTATGTTTAAATTACAAATAGCAAAATAAATTAAAATAAAATGCAGAATATAAAATTATAGGCAATTATTTACAGAAAAATTTAATAGTAATAGAATAATATGCTACAATGACGTATATGTAAGCTGCTACTTATTACAACGTCCGCGCACGTTGTACGACGCCGTTGGAAATCTCGGAATGGAGGGGGACGAGGTACAGAAAGAGAAAGAAAGAGCCTTAGGTGAGAGCGAGCGATATCACTGTAAGCGATTGGGGCGGTATCTCGCTCTGAGTTAATGCTCTCTTTCTTTCTTTACCGCGTCCCCCGCCGTACCACGCGTACCATGGGGAAGTAGCGCCCGCATCGGTCTTTAGACTAGTATTTACTGCGAACAACCATTATGGGACCACCAAAAACTTACTGCAGTTATTGGACATACTTGATATGTTATTACAAAAATGTGCGCTATGGCTTTACAAATAGGCGTCAAAATATACTTCTCTATACTCGCACGTGGTGTGCATGGAAGTAATTTAGAGTAAATAATGCTTTAAATTAATTAATTAAAAATAAATACATTTCAATTGTGTTCACAGATTAGATTCTATTTTAATTCAGTTCACACACACACACACACACACACACACACACACACACACACACACACACACACACACACACACACACACACAACACACACACGCACGCACGCCCGCACGGACGGACGCACGCCATTTTACACACACTCTGAGAGAGATATGTGCACGTGTGCACGCTCTCAAATGTCATATGAAACAGTGATGTGATAGGTTATAATTAATATAATAATGCGTCGCAACTGCAAGAGCAAAATCTTCCATGGGTCCCAAATGTCTAGAATTGTTGTCGCACAGAAATTGAGAACGATTTGAAACGAAACAGAGAGGAATAGCTGGGTTAAACAAAATTATACACATAAAAAATATAGTCTGACTGACTTGGTCATACACACACTTGGTCATTAATCTTTATACCTATATATAACGCACAGTACTTACTAATTTTTAATATAATAGACGTAAACTTTATTGTACTTGCTTATATATAGAGAACATTACGAATGACGAAACATATTACTGGTTAATAAATAATACTAGTCTAGTGTAGATAATTATTTATTGTACACCAACACATTTACAGTAGGACAAGACCTACTTGTCCAGTGTCCGTGTGTGTCCGTGTGTGTCCGTGTCCGTGTAGCATGAATATAGTTCAATGTACAATGGGCGGCCTTATCGCTGAAGCGATTTCTTCCAGGCAACTTTGGGATGGACAGTAATGTTATAAAAACAAAAAATATGGTGTAAGTAGTTATCGGCTAAATTAAATAGAATGTGTATTAAAAACACAAGAATGAGAGATAAGTATAAGTAAAATAAACTTATACATTGTACCATGAATTATACATTCTCGAAAAGACACACACCCAAATACCATAGATTAGATAATATGCTAAAAACTACACAAGCTCATTCGGTTTCCCGTGCACCTCTTCTCTGAATTTATTTTATACAGGCACAATAAACAGTATTCTCAGGCCTCTTAAATCTATACATATAAATAAAATTGGAGTGTCTGTTTGTAATATTGAAATAACCGCTTTTTACTACATGCATAATATGAATATGTATACGGTACATTTTTTTTATACCACTTAAGTGGTAGACACGCTAAGGGCTCACCTGATAGAAAGTGGTCACCGTGGCCTATGGGCGCGTGCAAAACCAAGAGAGTCACACTCGCGCTACCAACCCTGCAAGCATTGAGAGTTTCTGTGCCGTCAGTGTAAAAGACAAAGCAGGACAAGCTTTTGGTCTTCCAACTGACAGCACGAAAACCCTCCAGTGAGCTCTGGCTACCCTACTCACACCAAATACATATCATACACCAAAATAATATTCTTTTCAATTTTTGTTTGTCTGACTGTCTGTCTGTTTGTTCCGGCTAATCTCTGGAATAGCTGAACCGATTTGAAAGGAACTTTCACTGACGGATAGCTGATGTAACAAGGTATAATATAGGCTATCCTGAGATATTTTCCCGAGGGAATCGGGAAGCACAAAACATTTTCACGCTGGCGAAGATTTTGTATTGATTAGCTCGATTAGTGACGAAGGTTTTTGGTTGTGTTATTTTTAAACTATCGCGGTGTTAATTCATAATTATACAATGGTTCGGGACATTTCGCGATTATATCATGGAACTTACTATTTCTGCCGACGTTTCGGATGCGTTGCAGAACCCGTGGTCACGATTTGATTAACTTATATATAGATAAGATAAGATAAGATTCATTTATTTGTAAGAATATTGTATAAAAGTTGATACAAAGTTGGATGTAGGTACATAATATTCTGCTGTATCCAGCGTTCAAATATTGAAAGGTAGTAAGTAATACAAATTTAAATAATTTCAGCATACAATTAATAATGATTCCTCGTTTAAATGATATAGTCATAATAGAAGTTATATAATTACAAAATGTCTAATCATAGGTTATACAAGTCAAGGTTCACAGAATAGGTCAATTTTAGACTCAAAACGTTCGCTTAGGAAGTCTTTCGTGGAATAATAACATTTAGTCAGAAGGAATTGGAATCGTTTACATTTAAATGTCTTAAGCTTTAGAGTCTTAAACGGAGCGGGTAGTTTATTATAAATTCTAAATGCCATACAGTATATATTATTAGAAAATATTTGAAGATTTTCCTTAGGCATATGTAAAAAGTTGCGAAATACGCGCGAACATCAAAGGACGTTATACCTCTACAAACACCGGGTGTTTATAAAGTGGATTGCAGCTGCGGTAGTTCGTACATAGGCCAGACCAAGCGAACCATTGCAGAGAGAGTCCGAGAACATATCGCAGCTGTGAAAAACCGTCAGTTTAACGAATCGACAGTAGCAGAACATCTTGATTTGGGAACCAATCACTGGATTGAGCTTCATCGAGCTAAAGTCCTCTCCTCTGACCGCCACTACTATTCACGGATTGTGCGTGAAGCCATTGTAATAAAAAAATATGCAACACAGTGCCGTTAAAAACTGACATAGTGAGTGTGGTGTGTTAATATACATAATACAATTTTAGACTCAAAGCGTTCGCTTAGGAAGTCTTTCGTGGAATAATAACATTTAGTCAGAAGGAATTGGAATCGTTTACATTTAAATGTCTTAAGCTTTAGAGTCTTAAACTGAGCGGGTAGTTTATTATAAATTCTAATTGCCATACAGTATATATTATTAGAAAATATTTGAAGATTTTCCTTAGGCATGTAAAAAGTAGCCAGCCTAACCGTTCATAATAAATGTATTGATGGGTAGGCGCACAAAAAAATGTTCTCCGCATACCTCTCGACACTCGTAAGCTAGTCAAGTCGTGAGCACGGGTGATGCAACGCATCCGAAGAAGCGTCGACAGAAATAGTAATTTTCATAATTTTAACCGAAAAGTCCCGAACCGGAACCGTTGTATAATTATGTATTCACACCGTGATAGTTTAAAAATCAAATCAACTAGCCCATCGCAGTCCACTGCTGGACTAGGCCTCTCCCCATGTTGGGAGGCTTTGGCCTACTGTTTCCACGCTGGCCAGACGGGTTGGTACAGGGTTTTATTTCAAGTTTTCCTTCTCTCGCAGTGATATCGTCTGCGTATGTTTCCGTTAGTCGCCTCTTACGACACCCTTCGGATGAGATGGGGTGGTGATACTTGTATTCTTTCTCCTCACCACGAGGACAATATATATTTATATATATATAGGATAGTTTAAAAATAGCACAACCAAAAAATGCTAATCCTTGTTATCTAAACCACATTAGTTATTCAATTTTAACTTGAAAGACACGGATAGTTAAGTACACATACGATTGCGTCTTAAATTGCAACTCTATCCACAGCCGCGGTAGCCTAGTGATATGGGTAATAGACTGCTGAGACGAGGTCTCGGGTTCGATCCCAGATTTTACCATGGCACACACCAATGACTTTTCGATGCTTTTCGAAGTTATGTGTGTATTTATCGCAGGTTTATAAGTGCCCGGTTAATGGCAATAGGCTCGCCACCTATTACATTGGGACCTAAACATAAACTGGCGAAATTTGGGTGCTAGCACCTCTGCCTACCCCTTCGGGGATATAGGCGTGAGTTTATGTTATGTTTATGTCTATCCACAATGAACTTAATTACTTAAGAAAAAAATCTTAAGATTTGACGTTTCTTGGAAACTTCAAATCTTTGAAACATCAGAAATTCTTTCTATGTTTCGCAATATAGGAAGAAGTTGAGGAGGTAGGACACGGCGGTATTTCCGCCCAATTGAGCATCGACTGGTGAAGTACCTCCGCCCTACAGAATACCGCGGTTATAATAATTTCGTGTTGTGTTCCCGGCGGTGAGTAGGGTAGCCAGAGTTCACTGCAGAGTTTTTGTGCTGTCAGTGGGATGACCAAAGGTTTGTCCTGCTTTGTCCTCTACACTGACGGCACAAAATCTCTGTTCTTACAGGGTCGGCAGCACGGATGTGACTCCACTGTTGTTACACACGTTCATAGGTCACGGTAACCACTTTCCATCAGGTGGCCGTGTGCTTGTCTGCCACCTAAGTGGTATAAAAAAAATGTTTTGCTGGATCCCCACAGGGCCTAATATACCGCTGGATCTCGCTGGATTGCGGTATCCCGCTTTGCTGGATTGCAATCCCTAAGCCCACACTATGCTCAAAAGATACCCCAAAAAAACGAGTAGGTACTGCGCACATAGAGTACGTTAGTGGGGGTCAAAGAATTCACGATATGATGACCCCATATACTCAGGTAATACAGCTGAACACAAGGTAAGATATTATTCAACAGATATAATTTACTGATTATCTATCTGATTAATCAATATCTCAATATCTCACTAAACAACCGCATTGTGCAACTGTGGAACCAATTGCCCGAGGAAGTGGTGTCAGTTGCTACGCTAACGACCTTTAAGTGTCGCTTGGATGAATGGCTTACAGTACAAAACAAACAATAAAAGAGATATGGACTGGACTGAACTGTACTCCAACACCATGCAGTGGACATATCAGCAAACATGCTGCTCGTTCATAATTTTAATAATAATAATAATAATATGTGGCGACTTTTTTTTTCAAATAATTTCAGAGATCGCACATTTTTTAATTTTATATTTTAATGAAACTATACTCCATTCGGTGAGGTACTTAACTAAAGGTAAAAAAAACTTGTAGCGAATGTTTTAAAAATACACATTAACTAAACAACTAACTGACTAATTTTTTAGTCTTTAAATAGTAAACTACATACTTAATTTCGTCGTTCAAGTTCAAACACCACGCAAGTCTTTTTTTGGCGGGATAGACCATAATTTTTTTGTCATTCAATATTTTTTTTACTAAAAACGAATAATATCTTTTATACAAATTATAAAATGGAACAATGAGCTCACTGGAGAATTTGTGCTGTCAGTGGGAAGACTAAAGGCTTGTCCTGCTTTGTCTTCTACTGACGGCACAGAAACTCTGTACTTACAGGGTTGGCAGCGCGACTGTGACTCCTCTGGTGTTACAGACGTCCATAGGTCACGGTAACTACTTTCCATCAGGTGGGCCGTGTGTTTGTCTGCCAACTAAGTGGTATAAAAAAAAATGGTACAGTCAAATTGTGGGCTGTTGTCTCTGCCTAGGGAAATAGGCGTTAACGTATATATTCAAGTATAAAATTGTAAAAACTGCAGCTTTTTCATGCCCGAAATGCTGCAATTTACTGTAAATCAAAATTGCAACCAACGATTCCGCGAAATGGCATAAAAAATAAGAACTACAGTGTTGTCACTGCCAAATGCATACTCTTTTATTGCAGATCATAGACAATTTAGCATGATTTGACATTATTTATAGTTTTAGAGGGCCAGAATTTATATACTTGGATAACCCCCCCCTTCCCCCCCTCACTCATCACTACGGTGGCGCCCTCAAGGAAAGAGGCGACCTCCTTTACTTTTTTATTATACACGGTGTTAGAATTTAATCAACGATTTGTGATGTTTTATTATGTGATGGTAACGTTACACAGTGTGGGCTTACCTTATAGTGTTAAAGCGTCCATGTTCTGGAGAGAAAGAGATAGCTATGTAGTGTATAGTTTTATCTCTGTTCCTCGCTCTGAACAAGGACGGTTACATACTTCATGGTAAACCCCCGGAGATGCCAACTCAGAGATGGGCACTAGGTAGGTTTGTCTTTGATCTTAAGTGCTGGATCTAAGGTGACCTAATAAGGCCTTTGAACTCCGGTTGACCCTGGGTGATTTATGGTTTTGAGATGGCACCATCAGGTGTAGGAACCACGGTGTCTCCATTTTACCTCGGAAAGTAAGGTGACTCAGGCTCCACAGCCTCAGCATAGTTAACTCAGATGTCGGGGATCGCCCTATTTCCTTCGTCCTCTTTGAGCGCATGCCAGGGGGTGACAGCCGAGGGCACTTTTCACCCTAGCAAAAGCAGGCCAGGGGCCCCTTCCTTTACGAGGCAAGATGGGGACACACCCCCACACCCGAGGGACCATCTCAAAACCGGAAGTGGCCTATAGTCAGCCAGGGTTCAAAGGCATTATTGGGCCACCTTACATCCTGGCACTTGAGACCCGAAACGATTTCGTAAATTAATCAAAAGACTGACATATTTTATAATCATCCACCTGCTCTTATACCAATTATTTGGGGTTGCCATAAAATATCATTCTCCTCTACACATTCCTGACAGATGTCATTTCCTCAGCCACCTCCTTCTTTGCCATATCCTCTTCAACATCCATCTTTTCTAAGGCTAACATATTTATTATCATGTGATTATTAATATTTTATATTATCTAGAATAATGTATCATTAAGATTATAAATATAGGTATTTAAAGTATCATAGACTCTAATTGCAAAATAAGATTATAAATATTCCATATAATCATTAACTTAGATTACGATATAGGGCTGTTAAGTATTACGTAAGCAGATGTATTATGATTATTTAATCCCCCCTACTCCTTGTCAGCAAAAGTTAGCAAAACCCTTAAGGCCTTGCCAAACAGAAGGCGTTGTTAGCGCCGCATAAGCGTCGCGTTTTAACGTCGCGCTATTTTTATGTCACACCAATAAATTTGCCCGACGCTTCTATGTCACGTACCATTCGCCAGAACACTACTGATCGAGCTCAGAGTGTGAAAATTTGTTTGTTTTATCGGCAATATATCTACGGATAATGTCTACTGCCAGATAAACCTCTTGAAACCAAAACTTTGTCTTAAATGTTATATTCTTATAGAACTATCCTTCGTATTGTATAAGCATGGGTTTTTTTTAACAATTTTCGGACATTATGCATTAATTAACACACACATTATATTCACGCCGACGCTAAAATAAAATCTGTAAAAAATTACAACGCCAGACGTTAAAGCGCCCTAACGCCGCGACAGAACGCTGCGTAAAGCTAGCGCTGGCTCTCTGTTTGGCGGTACATCACCATCGCAGTACAACATAGCTCGGCGTCATAGCGTCGCGTTAGGTTAGCGCCCTGACGCACGATAATCACGCGTTCTATTTGACAAAGCCTTTAACCCCCACACTTGTCAGCAAAAATGGGGCCTCCATGCTCACGTAAACATTGGTACCTATATGCATATTTCTTTTCATGTTTGTTACTTAGGTAATACTATATGTGAAAAAGTAAATAACTACTGCTTACGTAATCGTTATCTAGAGCCCCTACACCCATGTCATCCAAAATAAGCAATGCAAAACCAAACCCCCCCCCCCCTCCTCCCTATAGTGCTTACTTAATACGTAAACGGTCCCTTATACCCCCTAGCTTTTCTGTCAAATTAGAAAATTTCAAAAATTCACGCCATACACTGCGCACAGGCTGAGATCTGAGCTATTATATATCATTCAATATTTCTATGACATACAGTTGATAAACGACATAAGTATACACTTTTCCATACCGAACCCTTTCTCGCCATTCCGCACATGGACACCGCACCTACCACAGTCGACTTTACACGGACCGCACATACGCGAGAGATCCGCGGAACTACATAACCAAAGATGAATACAAACCACCGACTACAGGCAGTCAAAAATGGTTGCCTCCCCGTTTCCGGGGACGAGTTGGGGACTCTGTAGTCCCCACACCCGAGAAGAGGGCTAGATCGTAAGAGATGGCCCTGGGTCGGCCGGGATGCGAGGGATATGCCTGTCAACCTCACCTTCGGCAACCAAAGCGACCCACAAGCGGCGTGCGTTTTAGTCGGTTCGAGTCCAACATAACCTCTTCCACCGGCTCCTATATTGTAGTTCTGAGTTTCCGATATTTCGGCGCTGTTACTAGCACCATGATCACGCAGGAATTGAAGTATTGGCGGTGAACAGAGAAAAAGTTTTTTAGGAGCAAATATATCGATCTACCCTCTTTCGAGTTCTTTTACTACACATATGTGCACTACTATTGGTTTCACTCTCACTACAAACTCGAACCCGATCTCGATCACGTTCACGACACACGATGCTCACTGTATCCACTCGCGATTTTGTTTTGGCTTGTGCCCGGTTGTTTTTGCAAAGACGGACCACTGGCTGCCAGACGATCGGCAGTTGAAACCCATCCTCACGATTGAAATTTGTATACTTTTTAATTTCAATCGCTTATCTAACCAATCTTGGCTTGGTATGGTCTTCTGTCGAGAGCATCTAAGGGTTATGTAGCTCGATCCAGGGGTCAGTACCTAACTCCAAATCAATCCATGTAAATGCACCTACTAATTTATCTCTGCACCACCTTCCGTTGACTGGTAGAGAATCCCTATGACATTATGTCCGCCTATGTACTTGTGCATAAATTTCAATCAATAAATAAATAACCTGATAACTTTAATACCAATAGTAACGTTGTTTAAATGAATAAATAAAAATATCTTAACATAATTTTTTGTATAACTAATACCAATAGTTACGTTGTTTAAATGAATAAATAAAAATATCTTAACATAATTTTTTGTACAAAGGTGAGAAAAGATTCTACCAGTCAATGTTAGGGTGATGCAGGCTCGGATATTACTTAACATAATTACATTGACTTCCTGCATACTTTTTAAAGTAACGCCATCTGCTGCCTTATTCATGTCAGACGTGCTAATTATATGCACAAGGCAGCAGACGACCTAAGGTAAATTAACTTAAAGGCTGTTCAAGTATTACGTAAGCAGATTCATTACAATTATTTAGCCCCCTCTCCCCGTTGTCAGCAAAAGTAAACAAAACTCTTACCGACCTGACCTATCGTTTATTTTATTGTTTAATTTTCTAGGTATAGGTAATATTATGTATATATATATATATATATATATATATATATACATAATATTACCTATACATACATGCTATATTATGTATGAAAAAGTAAATAACTACTGCTTATGTAATCATGCCTTAAAACAAAGGTCTTTGAACAGTGCGTCCTACCTGTTATGACTTACGGTGCCGAAACGTGAACACTTACAGTGGGGCTGGTCCATAGCTTACAAGTCGCGCAGCGGGCTATGGAGCGAGCTATGCTTAGAGTTTCTCTGAAGGATAGAATTCGGAACGAGGTTATCCGACAGAGAACTAAAGTTACCGACATAGGCCACAGAATAAGCAAGTTGAAGTGGCAGTGGGCTGGCCACGTTTGTCGAAGGACCGATGGCCGTTGGAGCAAACGAGTCCTAGAGTGGATACCACGAGAAGGTAAACGAGAGGTAGGACGCTCCCTAGCCATATGGAAGGACGACCTGAAAAAGGTGGCTGGGACAGACTGGATGCGGAAGGCGGAGGATCGGAGAAAATGGCGCACATTGAGAGAGGCCTATATCCAGCAGTGGACTGCGGTAGGCTCATTGATGTAGTCATTATCTCCCCTCCCCATGACCCTCCAACCCCATGTTATCAAAAAAGAGCAATGCAAAGACTCCGCACCTTTAGTGCTTACATAATACTTGAACCCATTAATCTAATTTCAATTAAAATATATATACAAATTATTTTTATAAAGATAATCACTGCTGAGTTAATTCAACATCATTATATTTCAAATGGACATCATTAATATGTTTTTTAATATACAATTTATCGTACATTTTCATACAGTACTTGCACTGTACATTATTTTTCCGTTGTGTTGGGTATAAATCCCGCAAATCAATTACATCTGTTACATGATCACTTACTTTCATAGCTGTATTCTTATCCAGTTTCCGCATTAGCAATGTATTTTGGGCTACTTTCTTTATTTCAACGATATATTGTGAGTTTAATACCTTCTCGAACCAAACTTGGTTGACTTTTTTGTAGTGGCAATACGGTATTTGAGCCAGCAAGTTGAAGTGGAACTCCCTTATGTGATGTTTGAGATCCGTGAGGTGGAAAAAGTTGATTTGACACGCTTGACATATGTGTCTGTATTTGTTTTCAATAACTGGTGTGCTGTAAAAATATAAAATTAATATTTAAATGGAACATAACATAATATAACATAAACTCACGCTTATATCAGAAGTGTTGGTCACGGTAACAGAGTCGCGAGTACAAAAGTTTTTTTCCCACTGTCCAACGTACCTAAAGTACTTTTTTCAATAATAACATAACATAAACTCACGCCTATATTCCCCAAGGGGTAGACAGAAGTGCTAGCACCCACATTTCACCAGTTTATGTTTACAGGTCGCAATGTAATAGGTGGCGAGCCAATTTCCATTAACCGGCCACTTATAAACCTGCGATAAATACACACATAACTTCGAAAAGCATCGAAAAGTCATTGGTATGTGCCATGGTAAAACCTGGGATCGAACCCGAGACCTCGTCTCAGCAGTCCATTACCCATACCATTAGGCTATCGCGACTTCATTATTCGCGGTATTCAGTATTATGCTATACTTAATTCTTTTTACGTCTTTAAATTAAAAAAATCTCACACATTTCTTTTAACATCAATATTATTAGCCTTGATGTTAAAAAAAAAAATGGGTGCGCCAAAGTTCACCTAAATTTTCAACTCCGAAAATGTTCTTCCTAACATTTTTCATCCTAACAATCACAATTCCTAACTACTCTGTCTCTAATGTTTTAATTCCGAATCATTCAACTTCATAATGTCGGTAGCAATAAACATCTATTATACTATTATTTCTTTTCCTATATTTTGTCAACATGACCATCTTTTACACTATTATTGAAAGTCATACCTTTTTTGTTTAGATTTATAGGCCTCTCCCGTAGACTTCCAGAATGACCGATCTAAAGCAGCCCGCATCCAGCGCTTTAAAAAAAGGGACACTACCCACCCCGACTCGGATAGGTTAGGTTAGAAGGCTAAGGCAAAGCCTTCGTGGTTATTTTTTTATTAAAACTATAAATAAAATATAATTCTACCGACATATATTTTTATTACATTTGGTAGATAAATGTTTCTTTCTAAGTATGAGTGACAATATTATGGTAATTATGTTTAGGGATAAAAACGTTAGGATAAAAAACAGTAGGAGCTTTAATATTATATGTTAACGATTTTATTTATAACAATTTTCGGAAACATGAGTGTTATGAACATCGACGGTAGCACTAAAATTTTAGGCGGAGTGATCATTCGGATTACAAATCGTTAGGAAGAACAATTTCGGATAAAGAACTTTAGGTGAGTCAATATGGACCCAAAAAAAATGTGTGTGTTAATTAAGTACAATCAACAACAAAAGTAGCTTAACAATGTCTAGGTTATTGAATGCTGTGGCCACTAAACCTAACATTAAATAATTAACAAAAAATAAATATACTAATTTTGTCTACCGGAGATAATAAAACTACTAATAAATAATTAAGATAGAAAAATACTAGAAGAAGTTGCAATCTAATCGCTTAAAAATTTAATTAAATACTTATAAATTAATTATTGGATAGTTTTTTTTATCTAGGACACGCCAACTTGACTTCACCTTGCTTGATTGTAAGCTAAAAGCAAAGTCTCGTGAAAGGGGGTCACCATTACAGACATTAAGTAATGTTATAATGGTGGCACTCAGCTTGGTGACCTCATAAGATGTTTGTTCACACCCTGATTAAAGGACCCGTGACTGTAGGAAGTAGGAAACACGTGAGCTGGTAATGAATTAAAGGTCTTGTTGGTGCTGTGAAGAAAAGAGTCTCCGAACCGCTTGGTTCTGCTCGTATATTCTACACAGTGTGGATAGGTACATATATTCCAGTTTAACAAAAGGTTTGTAAATATTTTTGTGTTCATCAAATTATGTTATTAATTGTACCAAACCAAATATTTGTATGCATGAATATGTATATTTGCATTGGTCTGGGTGTTTCTATGTATAATATGTATGTATTTACAAAAAAAAATGTATCTAAGTATGTTTATCCGCATTCCAGATCTCATAACACAAGCTAGTTAAGCTATGCTTACCATGGGTCTAGATAGCGTTGTGTAGAATGTCATGGAATATTTATTTATTTATTATTATTATTATTATTATTATTAAATGAAGCATTTTGTAGTGTTAGTTCTAATCTTAGGCACTACACTACAGACATGAACCCACTAACACAAGCAATTTAGCTTAGCTGGAGGGGTTAGAGGGAATATCCCTTAGTCGCCATGTACGACACCGCATGGGAAGAGATGGGGTGGTCCAAATTCTACTCTGCCGGAAACCACGCGAATATTAGTAATTGTGGTTACTAATACTCTTTTTCTTAAAAAAAACGGAGTATAATTTGCTATATTTAACTTTGAAGGCATCTTCTCTAGATCCTACGATCCGTGCTCGTGGCAATGGATTTAAAAAAACTATCAAAAGAGTAACCCAGTCAGTATTAAAAAAAAAAAAAAATATTTTAAAAATAGAATACCTTTCTTTTATTTGGTGTATTTTTCGGTTATGGCACACCAGTAGTCCTTTATTTTTAAAAACCATATTGCATTGATCACAAGTTAAGCCTTCTACTCTTGGCATTGATTTTTGGGTGCTGTGCATTAATAAATGTTTTATGAGGATCGCCTTCCATTTGAAACCTCTTCCACAATAGTCGCAAATTACTGGCTTCTTATATTTTGAATATCTTTTAGACATTTCAGTAGAATTTGCGCGAAAATGATTTATTTGTATAGCTTGTAGTTTGCGTTTACAATAATATGAAAATGCTGTCAAGTTAAATTGTCAAATTATCAGATGTGTAAACATTGTCACAGTATATACAACATCTCTTCCAGCTGATGTTCTTTTTTTCTTTTTAGTACATAGAATTATTCAATGAGTAATATCAAAGAATTTTTATTTGATTTTTCCAAATCGACAATGCAATTTGAACTGACTTTTGTCTGAGATTGGCCCTCAGAATGATAAAAAAACGGAAAAGAGGTCAGTATTTACAAAGTGGCTTTGGATGCAAATACATCTGGGATATAGCAACACATTTCGACTGTCAGTCATAAATATGTCAGAATTTGTTATCACTTCGCCAGCCGTGTGGTGTATTTGTTTATAAATAATTTCAACAGTTTATTACTCTTTTCCTGCAATCAAAACATTATTAGCTTATCTATGCCCTGTTTTAATAATTGAGTTTGTTATCATGAGTTTGAGATAGATATAAGAAAGTAAAACAATGGGAAAAAATAGAATGATCGCAAAGAGCTGCCCGAAATGCGAGATGCAGGCAAGTATTATAGTAAATTGCAGATTTTTTTTTTATGTAGGACACCAACTTGACGTCACCTCGCCTGATGGTAAGCTAAAGGCAAATATTCTCAGCCACCTACAAACAGCGAAAGTCTCAGGAAAGAGGGTTTTGATGGTCTTGAACATGATAAATGGAAATTTATCTTCTGTGCTGTCAATATAGTGTTCATAATTGAACATGCAAAATTATTTACTTAACATGTTTATCTTCTAGACCAAGTTTTGTGTTTAATAAAAACAAACTGTAATAAAATATATCATACAGGTAGCTGTAGCCTCAAAATCTTGCAAGTGTGGCCACACTTTCTTCGCTTCCCGCCGTGGAGCAGACTGTTTACCTGCAGTAGAAGATATCAAACGAAGAACTGGTCGTGTGAGAAGGTCCCAACCACAGTTCTACGATGCACAGCATTATCAGAAACAGATTAAAAAACGGGTGAGTATGATTCTGGCATGGGTTGCCCATTCATGGGGTTTTTGGGAGTATATACAGACTGGGAACCCTTCTTGTGACAAGGAATAAGGGGTGATGATCTGGGATACTGGATCTTTTAAGGTTTTTTTTTATACCACCTGGTTAGCAGTTTTTACCTGGTTTTCTAAGGAGGTAGGACACAGCGGGATATCTGCCCAATTGAGCAGTCTGACTGGGGAAGTACCTCCGCCCTACAGAATACCGCGGTTATAATAACTTCATGTTGTGTTTCCAGCGGTGAGTAGGGTAGCCAGAGCTCACTGGAGAATTTGTGCTGTCAGTGGGATGACTAAAGTCTGGTCCTGCTTTGTCCTCTACACTGACGGCACAGAGACTCTGTGCTTACAGGATCGGCTGCGCGAGTGTGGCTTCTCTGGTGTTACACATACCTATAGGCCACGGTAACCACTTTCCATCAGGTGGGCCGCCGTGGGCCGTTCAAGCACACCAATGGTTACCTTGGCCTATAGATGTGTGCATCACCAAGGGAGTCACACTCGTGATGGCAACCTTGTAAGCACAAGAGGTTTTGTGCCGTCAGTGTAAAAAACAAAATAGGACAAGCTTTTGGTCTTCCCACTGACAGTCCAAAATCTCTCCAGTGAGCTCTCAAGTGAGGTATAAAAATCATTTATCGTGGTTATCAAGGTAGGGACCTCCATTCTGGGGACAGCATCTGTAACGGTAGCCACTATTCTTTGGACTATGCTGCGACTTACCATCAGGCAGTTCATTGGCCAAACTCAATATAGATAAAAGGACAGGTCTTTTTTTTTTATAGGACACGCCAACTTGACTTCACCTCGCCTGATGGTAAGCTAAAGGCAAAGTCTCAGGAAAGAGGGTCACCATTACTAACACTAAGTGCTACAATGGTGGCACTCAGCTTTGCGGCCTCATCAGATGCTTTTTCACGCCCCGCTTAAAGGCCCTGGGACTGTAGGAAGATGGAAACACGTTTGCTAGTAATGAATTCCAGGTCTTGGTGGTGCGGCAAAGAAAAGAGTCTCCGAACCGCTTGGTTCTTGCTCGTATATTCTGCACAGTGTGAGGGTGACTTCTAAGGCCTGCACGTGTTGTCCTATGTAGGAAAGGAGAGGGTGGGATTAGTTGGAAGAGCTCGTCAGAACACTCACCATGGTAGAGGCGGTAAAATACAGCCAAGGAAGCAATATCTCTACGCATCTGTCTTCTTGTCATTCGGTTAATAGGAACCCATCTTACCAGGTAGAAAGTCAGTCAATCAGTCTATTACCCCACCTGACTCCACTGCTGGACATAGCCATCTCCCAATATGCACCATTTCGTCCTTAGCCTTCCGCATGCAGTCTGTTCCAGCCACCTTTTTGAGATCATATTTCCCTGTGGTTTTGGAGGCCAGGTTTTAATATACTTAAAGAAACTAGGATCCCCCTGGTACAGTGGCAGCTTAAACTGAAAAGAATAAAATGCTAATTCTATTACAAATCGTATTTTATAACCTTCTTTCAGACACCAAAGAAGAGGTCCCTCTCTAGATCTATGGATGAAGATGTGAAACCCAAAGACAAAAATGAAAGTGGTAAGTAGCTGCAATTTTTTTTCTTTATTTTCTTTTTAATTATTTGGTTATTGTGGCCAGACCATTGCCAAATTCAGCTGCGTTTTTTTTTTTTCATATTCTTTATTGTACACAAAACACACGTCTCTCTAGTGTTACACACGTCCGTAGGCCACGGTAACCACTTTCTATCAGGTGGACCGTGCGCTTGTCTGCCACCTAAGAGGCATATGACAAAAAAAAAAGAGAACACAACCTTTCACTTAAACTGTTTGTAATTGTTACTAAGTTTGGTTGACACAACACAATCTTACTAATTGGGTATTATTCTCTCTAAAGTTAGTCAGCTGTCTTTGGAAGCTAAGTCTGCACTGGCTCTCGCAAGCCAAGCTGCCTGCGTACGAAGGCAACTCGGGTGTCAGAGATTGATGAACGACCTCCGCCCCCCATGAGCGCAGGCCTGGGGGTGACAGGTGGAGCCACATATCACCCTGGCAGAAGCAGGCCTCCCCGTTTCCGGGGACGAGTTGGGAACTCTGTAGTCCCCACACCCGAGACCCGAGAAGAGGGCCAGATTGTGAGAGATGGCCCTGGGTCGGCCGGGGTGCGAGGGATATGCCTGTCAACCTCACCTTGGGCAACCAAAACGACCCACAGGCGGCGTGCGTTTTAGTCGCTTCAAGTCCGACATAACCTCTTACACCGGCTCCGGTGGAGAGGTATCCGTGGGGATTTTGCGCACGTACAAAAAAAAGTCCGCACTGGCTCGTAATGCCATGTTACGTGTTTCTATTAGTTAAGTAAAATGACGCGCTTCCGTTGGGAACCGCTGTGTAAGCAAATATGTACAGTGAGACTGTACGAATATATTTTTTTTTTTTTTTAATACACTAGCAGCATAAGCTGATGCGTGTATATCACTGCACTTGTGTTTTGATTGTCCAATGTTTATCAAGTCTATTTTTAAAAATATTCACATTAGGAGCTTTTATTACACTATATAAAAGCCGCGTGGTTTCCGGCAGAGTAGAATTTGGACCACCCCATCTATTCCATGCGGTGTCGTACAGGGCGACTAAGGAATAAAACCGTTTAATCTCAAAATAAATATGTTAAAAACAAATATTGTTGAGTTCCAAACATATACGGCAACCCAACCCCCACTCGATATTCAGTATAAAGGAAACAACATAAAATGCGTCAGTGATTGCATGTTTTGGGTATCACAGTGGACAGGTATTGTAAATGGAGACCCCACATCGAAAGGTTTCTAAACAAAGTTGATCGTTTTGTATAAAAATAAAACAAACAATTAATATAAAAACAGCTCTGCTAGCCTATCATGGTTATGTCTCATCCGTATTGAGATATGGCATTATCATTTGGGGCAATTTTGTAGCGGTGGATGAAGCATTTAGGGCACAAAAAAAGTGCATCCGAGCAATAAGCGGGGCTGATCCCCTGGACAGTTGTAAACCACTTTTCGATAGATACAACATCCTACCTTTGCCTTGTTTATAGATATTAGAGATAAGTATTTTTGTGAAAAAGCATTCTGATATCTTTACTTTCTTTAATGTGACATCTAATAGAAATAAACATAGATTTAAGCTTAAGCTTCCCTCGATCAGATTGGAGTTGTTCAGGGGTAATGCCTATGGTATGGCAATCTCAATTTATAATCATCTCCCGTGAGCGCTACAAGAACTGCCACTGACAATATTTAAAAAACAAGTGCATGACTTTTTATTAAACAAAATGTATTACAGTGTACAACAATACCTTGACGATAAGAATACCACAATACTATAGACGGATAAATATATATTTGACATTATGTTTAAGTACCTGCTGACATTAAAACTTACAACTGAATAATTTATTGTTTGACATTATGCCTGTAATATTGACATCTATATTATATAAAAGAAAGTCGTGTTAGTTACACTATTTATAACTCAAGAACGGCTGTACCGATTTAGCTGAAAATTGGTGAGGATGTAGTTTAGTACCAGGAGATGGACATAGGATATTTTTCATCCCGTCCGTAACGGGATCAGAAATCTTTGCTTGCAGAGCCGCGGGCAACAGCTAGTTGAAAATGAAATGATAAGAAAATCGAATATATTAATAATTTTGAAAATAATATCATTTTGAAACACTATGCTTGTAAAGATTGACATTAAAACTTGCACGCTCTACGGGGCAGAATATGCTGTATTCACTAGTTTTTAAGACCTATAATGTGTGACCTGTAATGTGACCTATAATATTCGAAGCAAATAAATGAATTAAATTGAATAACATCAGACAGATATATACAGCCCAGACTCAGCCAGAGATGCATGGCTTGAGGCAACAATAGTGCCCGGAAAACGGCAATAGGGAATACAACTTCGGGTAGACGTGAATTAACACCCACCCACCCTATTATAATAGTTATGACATTAGTAAGAGATGCTTCTTTATTCTTTCCTGAGCGCTTGTAAATAACTTTAGTTCTGTTACCTATATATTTTTTTCTGTATCTGCCACAGCACGCGCCCGTCGTCGCCGCGCCCTCAGACGAGCCCAAAGACCCGCGCCAGCAAGATCCGGCGATCGAACCCGGGACCCCACTCCACAGCTGCGGCCCCCACAGCTAGCCAGATGTCGACTCATACTCGAGGAGATCAATAGAAAAATATCTGCCGTTACGTGGCAACCTCCTGGTGACGTCTAGAGGCTTTTTAATTAAACGTGTATAGGTAGGTATAAAAAAAGATAAACTGTGCGAATGATATGCCTAAGAAGGGAATGAAAGTTGAAATGACTTCGATCAGAGTGAATGGAAAAAGTATACAATCTTAGGCCAACCCTCGTGTTGTGTTCCCGACGGTGAGTAGGGTAGCCAGAGCTCACTGGAGAGTTTTTATGCTGTCAGTGGGCAGACTAAATGCTTGTCCTGATTTTGTGTTCTGCACTGAAGGCACAGAAAATCTCAGTTATTACAGGGTCGGCAGCACGGATGTGACTCCACTAGTGTTACACACGTTCATAGGTCACGGTAACCACTTTCCATCAGGTGGACCGTGTTCATGTCTGCCACCAAAGTTGTATGAAAAGAAATACATATATGGAATAAGGACAGTAGGATAATGAGACGTCACTAGTCTCTTAGGGCCTATGTTGTATCCTGCGTATTCAAAGGTTTGATTCTGAACGCTGCAGTGCTGCACAGTTCTACCGGTTCCCTTATAATCTCTATGAGTTTATATGACTTCAAATTGAGAGCTACGCAGCATCGTTGCTGCTTTGATAAACAACAGCACTTCATCACGAATAGCGCAACACTGCTGCACGACGCCACCCACAAGTGTGTGACGCTCGAAGTGACCTGCAAGTGTGTGACGGCCGACGACACCCGCAAGTGTGTGATGCTCGACGTGACACGCAAGTGTGTGATGCATGACGCGACCTGCAAGTGTGTGATGCTCGACGTGACACGCAAGTGTGTGATGCTCGACGCGACCTGCAAGTGTGTGACGCCCGAAGCTACTCGCGAGTATGTGACGCTCGACGACACCCGCTAGTGTGTGATGCTCGACGTGACACGCAAGTGTGTGATGCATGACGCGACCTGCAAGTGTGTGACGCTCGACGCAACACGCAGACTTGTGCCGCTCGATGCGACCTAAAAGTGTGCAACGTTCGACACGACTATTAAGTGTGTGACGCTCGATGCGACCCGCAAGTGTACATATGCCGCTCGACGCCATCCGCAAGTGTGTGATGCTCGACGCGACACGCAAGCGTGTGACGCTCGAAGTAACCTGCAAGTGTGTGACGCTCGAAGTAACCTGCAAGTGTGTGATGCTCGATGCGACTCCGTAAGTGTGTGACGCTCGACGACACCCGCAAGTGTGTGATGCTCGACGCGACCTGCAAGCGTGTGACGCTTGAAGTGACATGCAAGTGTGTGATGCTCGATGCGACCCGCAAGTGTGTGACGCTCGACGCAACACGCAGACTTGTGCCGCTCGACGCGACCTAAAAGTGTGTTACGCTCGACACGACTATCAAGTGTGTGACGCTCGACGTAATACGCAGGCGTGTGTTGCACGACGCGACACGAAAGTGTAAGATGCTCGAAGCGCATCTTACACTTGCTGAAACTGGGTCAAACAGTATATCTTACTGTAGCGGATATATTTATTTGTTTAATTTGTTCGAGTTTACATTTGTCTTACAACATTCAGTACGCAAATATCGACAGAAGATGATGGTCCAAGGTCGATACACACTATGAAAAAAAAAGGAAGAATAAGATAATATTATTTTTAAGTGATTCTTTTTTTTTATACCACTTAGGTGGCAGACAAGCGCACGGCCCACCTGATGGAAAGTAGTTACCGTGGCCTATGGACGTGTGTAACACCAGAGAAGCCACACTTGCGCTGCCGACCCTGTAAGCACAGAGTTTCTGTGCCGTCAGTGTAGAGGACAAAGCAGGACAAACCCTTAGTCATCCCACTGACAGCACAAATTCTCCAGTGAGCTCTGGCTACCTTACTCACCGCCAGGAACACAACACGAAGTTATTATAACCGCGATATTCTGTAGGGCGTAAGTACCTCCCTTCCCCAGTCGGACTGCTCAATTGGGAAATACCGCCGTGTCCTACCACCTACAAAAATGGAGATGGTTGTATGCCCCATAGTTTTCTCAACAAGAATGGACCGTTTCACTCTGCTGTGCAATTCTGTAAGCGCACAGCGTCGAGGTTAGAGAATTGCACAGCAGGTAAACCATTGCTGTATTAATTGTATTTTATGATTTATACATACATACATACATAAAATCACGCCTGTCTCCCATAGGGGTAGGCAGAGATCACGGATCTCCATTTGCTACGATCCTGACATATTACTCTCGCTTCATTCACTCTCATTACATTCTTCATGCATGCTCGTCGGTTTAGAGCACTCCTGACCTGCCCCTTTTCTAAAACTTCCCCGATTTGGTCCAGGTATGTGCGCCTAGGTCTTCCCCTTCCGACGGTACCATCCACACTCGCCTCATACACCTGTTTCGTTAGTCTTCTTTCATTCATTCTCACAACATGACCAAACCATCTCAACATTCCTCTCTCAATTCTCATCACTACATCTTCTATCACTCCACATCGTTCTCTTATCACGCTATTTCTCACTCTATCTTTCAAGGTCAAGCCACACATACTTCGCAACGCACGCATTTCTACTGCATTTACTCTACTCGGATGCTTTTTCTGCCACACCCAACTTTCACTACCATACATAATTTTATGATTTATGATGTAAGTATATTAATAATTAATAAGATTTATTCGATGTTGTCAGTAATTAATAAATAAATTGTTTATAATAATATATTGTGTTGTTCTTTTTAAATTTAGACTGTTTGAGGCTGGTTATAAAGAAATATGTTTGTTAATGTCATGCAAAACTCGTTAAACAGTGAATTAAAGGCAATTCCATTTGCCATGACACCCACTGTATCATACCTCGAAATACGTATTGTCTTGGCACACACATAACAGTGTGAGTTTAATCATTCTTACTCGACTACGGCGAAGCCAAGTGAGGGTTATGATATTGATAGGCTATTTATATCGATGAATGACCTCCGCCCCCCATGAGCGCAGGCCTGGGGGCGATTGGTGGAGCCGCCTGTCACCCTGGCAGAAGCAGGCATCGGCTGCGGCGCACCTCCCCGTTTCCGGGGACGAGTTGGGGACTCACCCGAGGAGAGGGCCAGATCGTGAGAGATGGCCCTGGGTCGGCCGGGGTGCGAGGAATATGCCTGTCAACCTCACCTTCGGCAACCAAAAACGACCCACAGGCGGCGTGCGTTTTGGTCGGTTCGAGTCCGACATAACCTCTTCCACCGGCTCCGGTGGGGGGTACCCTTGGGGATTTATACCCTCCCCCACTACCGGGGCTGGTGGGGGAGGGTATGTCGGACTTGAACCGACTAAAACGCACGCCGACTGTGTGGGCCCCAGGTTGCCGGAGGTGAGTATCCCTCGCACCCCTTCGAAAACATACAGGCATTAATATATTTATAGTTACTATAGTAACTTATATATTATATTTATATGACGGATATAATAAAGAATTTTACTGGTAACTATTTATTTATTCCATAAAACTCGATTGCAGCAATTTTCTGATAAGACTTCCGTTGCCAAATTGTAACGAGAATTGGTTGGAAAAATGCTATTATTGTTTGCAACATTTTTATTTAATCTATATATTCAAAATGGGGAATGTTTGTGGAAGAAGGGAGTGGTTCATTACGCGATTAATAAGAAGGATTATGGTATGTATGTTTGTAACATAAAATAGCCTAACTTTGAACAATAAATTGAAATGTTGCATGTATAGACAATACCAAATATTTGCACACCTTGAAGAGGTTGTAATACAGCTATACATTTAATGAAAATGTTTCTTTTACTAACTTTCTGTAACCTGTGTTATGCAAATAAATTATTTGATTTGATTTGATAAATGACCGCCATCTTTTTATCCAGACCTATGTTACGTTACATGATTTACGTAAAAAGAACTGCTTCTCAGATCTCCATTCCCAAGACATAATTGTCTCAACCCTGGATAAGATTCAGCGGGAAGTCTGCGTGAAGTTCTTTAACACTCCGATGAACTATAGCGCGAATGAGGAAGACAAGATCCTGTACATCAGTAATGCAGACAAGAGGAAAGACTGTCCGGCCGAGGAGTTTGACTACGAGCAGGCTGTGGTGGTGAGTTCATCTTTGATTAAGTCACTGTTTTCTCGTAGTCCCAGGATATTGTGTCATTAATGGGACCATGAAGGAGAACTGTTTCTCGTAGAATGAGTTCATCTGAGATTAATTCACTGTTTTCTCGTGATCCCAGGATTTTGTCTCATTGATGGGACCACGAAGGAGAACTGTTTCTCGTAGTCATGAGTTCATCTTAGATTAATTCACTGTTTTCTCGTGGTCCCAGGATTTTGTCATTGATGGGACCACGAAGGAGAACTGTTTCTCGTAGTCATGAGTTTGTCTTAGTTTAATTAGCTGTTTTCTCTTACTCCCAGGATTTTGTCTCATTGATGGGACCACGATTAGATTAGATTAATTCACTGTTTTCTCGTGATCCCAGGATTTTGTCTCATTAATGGGACGACGAAGGAGAATTGTTTCTCGTAGCCTGAGTTCGTCTTAGTTTAATTCACTGTTTTCTCGTGGTCCCAGAATTTTGTCTCATTAATGGGACCAAGAAGGAGAACTGTTTCTCGTAGTCATGAGTTCATCTTAGATTAATTCACTGTTTTCTCGTGATCCCAGGATTTTGTCTCATTAATGGGACGACGAAGGACAATTGTTTCTCATAGCCTGAGTTCGTCTTAGTTTAATTCACTGTTTTCTCGTGGTCCCAGAATTTTGTCTCATTAATGGGACCAAGAAGGAGAACTGTTTCTCGTAGTCGTGAGTTCATCTTAGATTAATTCACTGTTTTCTCGTGGTCCTAGGATTTTGTCTCATTAATACCACGAAGGAGAACTGTTTCTCGTAGCATGAGTTCACCTTAGATTAATTCACTGTTTTCTCTTAGTCCCAGGATTTTGTCTCATTAATGGGACGACTAAGGAGAACTGTTTCTCGTAGCCTGAGTTGTTCTTAGATTAATTATCAGTTTTCTCGTGGTCCCCCGATTTTTTCTCATTAATGGGACCACCCAGGAGTCCTGTTTCTCGTAGTCCCATTGTTGTGTATTTTTTTCTTATAACAAAACTCAGTCTCGATCTATCACCAGTTACAGTCACAAAGAACAGCTGTGTAATTCTGTAAGTACACAGCGTTGAGCACAGCGCTGCGACATCCTTGATAGCGAATGCCATTGGTCGGACTGGATGACGTCACTGGAGATCGACCAATAACAGTCTCTATGTGCTGTCGCAGCGTTGTGCCAGACGCCATGTGCTTAGAGAGATTGCACAGCAGAGGTCGTTGAGCGACTGAGTCGCCTCCGCTACCTATATGAACCTAAGTATTGCTTTCCGTATAGGATATGAAGATTGGCTACAAGTGCCTAAACGAGAATGACATCGCGAGACTGGTGGTGGATATGTTGCGGGCCAGCATCTCTATACAAGGTGAGTCTTCACAAGAGAGTCAACAAACTGTAAAAGTCCTCATTGTGGCATAATTCTGTAGAACGAGGAGGTAGGACACGATGGTATTCCCGTCCGAATTGAGCAGTATTCAGTATTTATTCATTAACAATTTTTAAAAATTGTGTTTGAACATGGTTTGTACACATACATTGCATATACAAAAGTATATACAAGTCCGACTGGACGTGGGAAGTACTTCCACCTTACAGAATACCACGGCTATAATAACCTCGTGTTGTATTCCTGGTGGTGAGTAGGGTAGCCAGAGCTCACTGGAGCATTTTTGTGCTGTCAGTGGGAAGACCAAAGGCTTGTCCTGATTTTGTGTTCTGCACTGAGGGCACATAAAATCTCTGTTCTTACAGGGTCTCCACAGTTGTTACACACGTTCATAGGACACGGTAACCACTTTCCATCAGGTGGGCTGTGTGCTTGTCTGCCACCTAAGTTGTGTATTAAAAAAGAACGGTGAAGCTCTTCAGCAGGCCTAGTTTTGTGTCCAATTGAGCAGTTGGACTAAGGAAGTACCTCCATCTTACAGAATACCACGGCTATAATAACCTCGTGTTGTATTCCTGGTGGTGAATAGTGTAGCCAGAGCTCACTGGACGGTTTTTGTGCTGTCAGTGGGAAGACCAAAAGCTTGTCCTGCTTTGTCTTTTACTGTGACGCCATAGAAATTATCTCTCTCTGGTTTTGCACGCGTCTATAGGTCACGGTGACCACTTTCTATCAGGTGGGCCGTGTGCTTGTCTGCCACTTAAGTGGTATAAAAAAATCCTGTACAAGTGTTCTTATCTAATCCAACTATATTTGGTTACAGGACGCCCGAACACCTATGATCTGGTACGTATATTCGGGTAGCCATGGAAACAGGTTTTGGGATGGCAATATACACATTGTATGCCTGCCTGGCAAGCTTAGTAGCCTAGAGCTGCCCTGAAATACATGTATATAAAACTTTTGAATGAATTTTTAAAGCATTTAGTATACCAATAATGTGGCTGTTCAAGTATTACGTAAGCAGATTTATTACAATTATTTAACCCTGCCCCTTGTCAGCAAAAGTGACCCAATCTCTTACCCCCAATGCTTACGTAAATATTGATACCTATATGCATAGTTCTTTTCATGTTTGTTTTTATAGAGTAACTAGCTGACCCACCCCAGCTTCGCCCGGGGTATATTTTGAAGCTTCATATCCCTTTCAGCCCGTATGTTTGTCTTCAAAATATGTATGAAAAATTGCCGGATTTGTTAACATTTATTATCAATGCTCCGCTCCCTTAAGTAGTAGCGTGATGATATATAGCCTAAAACCTTCCTCGATAAATGGACTACCCAACACTGAAAAAGTCATTCAAATCGGACCAGTAGTTCCAGAGATTAGCGCGTTCAAACACAACAAACTCTGCAGCTTTATAATATTAGTATAGATGTATGGATAGAGCATGCTATATTATGTCATGAAAAATAAGCAATGCAAAGACCTCCCGCTCCCCTCTTTAGTGCTTACGTAATATTTGAACAGCCCCTATTCAAAACGATTATAATAGAAAAAATTAAATCTGTTGAAGCGGGATTCGAACTCACGATCTTTCTCTTGAACGCTCTGAGCACTAAGCCCACACACTAAGCACGCTCTCACCACAACACTTCGTGCACCTACCTTTGATATAAATATCTCTGCATCACCTTAAGGTTGACTGGTAGAAAATGCATGTGACAATAAGTCCGTTCGGTTCGGAGACTCTTTCCTCTGTCGCACCATTAAGGCCTGGAATTCATTACCAGCTCACGTGTTTCCTTCTTCCTACAGTCCCGGGTCCTTTAAGCGGGGCGTGAAAAAGCATATGATGAGGCCGTCAAGCTGAGTGTCACCATTGTCACACGGTATGTGTAAGTAATGGTGACCCTCTTTTCTGGGACTTTGCCTTCAGCTTACCATCAGGCAAGGCGAAGTCTAATTGACGTGTCCTAAATAAAAAAAAAACGTCTTGATACAATCTTTGTGTATTTGTGCAAATAATTTTTAATAAAAAAAGGAAAAGTTAAACCAGCATACCTTTGCCTCAAACCGCTGTTTGCTTCGGGGTTAAAAACTTTACATTTTCGGGAAACGTGGCATACGACCACGGCTATCCTTGATATTTTCTTTTGTAAAACTAAGTAGTTGAGGAGCTATGAGGGAACATATGAACATACCTATCAAAATCATTACCGTCCTTTAACGCATCGGTTAAAAATAACACTAACCTTTCTTCAGACCCAGGAAAAGAAGGTCCCATCAGCATTACTATCATCAAAAGACCGAAACTTTATCAACTCGCATTACAATGAAGAGTGCGGAGACCTGATCCTGGCGAGACCTGCTGCTCCGAACTTAAGGAGAACTGGTGCCACGAACCTGGAGCTGACACCAGGCAATCTGAATTTCTACAAGAATAAACTATGGCCGCTAGGAATTGTCTTATATGGGACACCAAACGATGTCGGTATGTATATTATTACCGACTTAAAAAAAAGAGAATGTTTTTTATTTATTTATTTATTTTTCACTACATCACTATCTTGTTTTTATATTAACTGATGCCCGCGATGGTTTTCGATTTTTGGTGATAGATAATCTTCTTAGATCTTAGGAGCGACTTTGCCTCGCTATGTGTGTTCTACCATCTATACAATGGTTTGTGCTCAGATGATTTGTTTGACATGATGTGGGCTACATTCTATAATCGCACCTCTCGCCATAGGCAGGGAATTCATCCTCACACATTGCGAACTAAGACGGCGCGCACTGTGCGGTATGAAAGAAACTAGAAAGTGTTGTGTTCCCAGCGGTGAGTAGGATAGCCAGAGCTCACTGGAGAATTTGTGCTGTCAGTGGGAAGACTATATAAAGGCTTGTCCACTTTGTCCTCTACACTGACGGCACAGACTTCGTGGCAGCGCGAGTGTGGCTTCTCTGTTGTTACACACGTCCATAGGCCACGGTGACCACTTTCCATCAGGTGGGCTGTGTGCTTGTCTGCCACCTAAGTGGTATCTAAAAAAAACTTCATCCCAGGCACACTTAAGCTGTGGAAAGACCTCCCTGCTGCGGTTTTCCCAAGCACCTACAATTAATGGGGTGCTTCAGAAAGTTTCTTCATGGTCGGCAATCCATACGTCCATAGGCCACGGTAACCACTTCCCATCAGGTGGGCCGTGTGTTTGTCTGCCACCTAAGTGGTATAAAAAAAGAAAAGATAGATAGATAATTCTTTATTGCACACCAACAAAACCGTAAGACAAGTAGGCAGCATGTATACAGTTCAATGTACAATGGGCGCTTTATCGCTGAAGCGATTTCTTCCAGGCAACCTTGGGATGGACAGTAATGTTATAACAACAAAAGATATGGTGTAGCTATCGGCTAAAGTAAATAGAATGTGTATTAAAACCAAAAAAAGAGAGAGAGAGGGATAAGCTACCTCTCGGGATTAGGAGGGCCACGAGCCGTTACACCTATATATAATTTTGACGACCTCCGTGGCGTAGCGGTAGAGCATTCGACTGCTATGCAGGGGGCGCGGGTTCGATTCCCGCTCAGTGCAAATATTTGTATGCATGAATATGTATATTTGCATTGGTCTGGGTGTTTCTATGTATAATATGTATGTATTTACAAAAAAAAAGTATCTAAGTATGTATATCCGCATTCTAGATCCCTTAACACAAGCTAGTTCAGCTATGCTTACCATGGGTCTAGATAGCGTTGTGTAGAATGTCATGGATGGTCATTTATAATATTTATAATTAATCTATAGTCCTTATAGAACCAAACGCATCTCTTGTTAGTATGCGCCTACCTCGTACAAGCTCTGCACCACTCTATGGTAGACTGGCAGAGAATGCCTACGGCATTAAGTCCGCCAATGTACATCCTTCGTAAAGTATAAATAAAGAAATAAAATGGGAGTTCGGAAGCTCATGCTGGATAAATTAGAAGAAACTTATATATATTATTACTTATGTGTGTCTTACTATCTCTGCACCACCTATTGGGTTGACTGGTAGAGAATGCCTGTGGCATTAAGTCCGCCTGTGTACATGTGTGCAGTTTAAATAAATAAATACGTAAAATTCAAATAAAATTTTGGGTTTTCAAAAGCAATTTTGATGTAATATACCGCGGTAGCCTAGTGGTATGTGTGACTGCTGAGAAGAGGTCTCGGGTTCGATCCCAGGGTTTTCCAATCAATAAAGATTTGAGCTGTTTGATTGATTTCTGTTATAACTAGGGAACTTGATTTGTATTAATATGAATATTGAAGTATATAATATTAAATATATAATATAATAATTGTAATAATAAATAATTGTAACGTATTCTATAATTATTTATTAAGCACACTATTCCAGTCAAGATAGATTTTAATAATAAAATAACTTTACCGCGGTAGCCTAGTGGTATGGGTAATGGACTGCTGAGACGAGGTCTCGGGTTTGATCCCAGGTTTTACCATGACACACACCAATGACTTTTCGATGCTTTTCAAAGTTATGCCCGGTTAATGGCAATAGGCTCGCCACCTATTACATTGGGACCTAAACATAAACTGGCGAAATGTGGGTGCTAGCACCTCTGCCTACCCCTTCGGATATAGGCGTGAGTTTATGTAATGTTTATGTTTAGGTCCTAGGTATGTATGTTTAGGTGGCGAGCCTATTGCCATTAACCGGGCACACACACATTTCAACATTTATCATTCCTGTTTGGGTTTCCACCAATTTCTTAAAAAAAATGGCTATTTCATATGTATCGCCCTAATATATACAGCCCAGACTCCGCCTCAGATGCATGGCTCGAGTCAACAATAGTGACTGGAAAACGGCAATAGGTTCCCCTATTACGTGCGACCGAATTCAATGATGGGCGAAATGTGGGTGTTAATTCACTTCTGTCTAACCCTCCGGGGATAAAGGCTTACATATAATTACATTCGTTCCAGTGTACACAAAGCAGTTAGCTGACCTCCGCTATGCAATGTTTGCCATAGAAATGTCTTCCTGTATCATGTTCCACAAGGTGGATAAATTCGACCCATCTCCAAAGGGGTTCCTCTGGTTCTCCATGACGGAGGGTGAACCTATGCCGAGACTTGGCTTCATGGAAGGGAATCAGGTAATTATTTTTTAAAACTACTCATCATCTGCCTGCCTTGTTTCAATGGTCAGGGGTGGGTGCAATATTTTATGCTCCTCATTTGGTCAGTCACTCCCTTCTTTGGCATATCCTATTTTATGCTTCTCTAAACATTCCTCATTTGGTCAGTCACTCCCTTCTTTGGCATATCCTATTTTATGCTCCTCCAAACATTGCTCATTTGTTCAGACACTCCTTTCTTTGGCATATCCTATTTTATCCTCCTCCAAACAATCCTCATTTGGTCAGTCACTCCCTTCTTAGGCATATCCTAATTTATGCTCCTAGAAACATTCTTCATTTGGTCAGTCACTCCTTTCTTTGGCATATGCTATTTTATGCTCCTCTAAACATTCTTCATTTGGTCAGTAACTCCCTTCTTAGGCATATCCTAATTTATGCTCCTAGAAACATTCCTCATTTGGTCAGTCACTCCCTTCTTTGGCATATGCTATTTTATGCTCCTCCAAACATTCTTCATTTGGTCAGTCACTCCCTTCTTTGGCATATGCTATTTTATGCTTCTCCAAAGATTCTTCATTTGGTCAGTCACCCCATTCTTTAGCATATGCTATTTTATGCTCCTCCAAAGATTCTTTATTTGGTCAGTCACTCCCTTCTTTAGCATATGCTATTTTATGCTCCTCCAAAGATTCTTCATTTGGTCAGTCACTCCCTTCTTTGGTATATCCTATTTTATGCTCCTCCAAAGATTCTTCATTTGGTCAGTCACTCCCTTCTTTAGCATATGCTATTTTATGCTTCTCCAAACATTCTTCATTTGGTCAGTCACTCCCTTCTTTGGCATATGCTATTTTATGGTCCTCCAAACATTCCACATTTTGTCAGTCACTCCCTTCTTTGGCATATCCTATTTTATGCTCCTCCAAACATTCTTCATTTGGTCAGTCACTCCCTTCTTTGGCATATGCTATTTTATGCTCCTCCAAACATTCTTCATTTGGTCAATCACTCCCTTTTTTGCCATATCCTATTTTATGCTCCTCCAAACATTCCTCATCATGTCAGTCACTCTTTTCTTTGGCATATCCTATTTTATGCTTCTCTAAACATTCCTCATTTGGTCAATCACTCTCTTCTTTGGCATATCCTATTTTATGATCCTCCAAACATTCTTCATTTGGTCAGTCACTCCCTTCTTTGGCATATGCTATTTTATGCTCCTCCAAACATTCCTCATTTGGTCAGTCACTCCCTTCTTTGGCATATCCTATTTTATGGTCCTCCAAACATTCCTCTTTTGGTCAGTCACTCCCTTTGGCATATCCTATTTTATGCTCCTCCAAACATTCCTCATTTGGTCAGTCACTAGCCAGGATCAAAACTCGGGACCTCTTCAGCATGAGGCCTCAATGCACCCTGTTTACTGATATGATGCAGAAACTCAGCAAAGCAGCGATGCCTAGTGAATACCAGCGTCAATAGAGGCAGAGGCTATCGTAGAGCCTCTCCAGCAATTCCTCCATGACGGTTGAGTGATATATATATGGAATTCATTACCAGATCACGTGTTTCCTTCTTCCTACAGTCCCGGGTCCTTTAAGCGGGGCGTGAAAAAGCATATGATGAGGCCGCCAAACTGAGTGCCGCCATTGTAACATTACTTAGTGTCTGTAATGGTGAGCCTCTTTCCTGAGACTTTGCCTTTAGCTTACCATCAGGCGAGGTGAAGTCAAGTTGGCGTGTCGTAGATAAAAAAAAACCATAATGAAAGAAAAAATCTGAATACAGAGTCTATTACTAAAAATAGTTGCAAGACGGCTCGCGGTCAGTGCGGAAACTTCACTTTCGCGATGCAGAATTAGTAATTCTGTAACAGTATCAAAATCCTGTATTCTGCTCTGATTATTTTGAAACGGCTGACGTCGGAATTTTGTATACATACTATTTAGCACAAGTATTTCAATTGCGCGATTCAGAATCGGTAGTTTTTTTTTATTTATTTTTTATTTAATAATAGTATCGAAGTAGTTTAGCTTGCTGTCGCTAGATGGCGTTGGGCAAATGTTGTATCCTCACAAGCACTCTCATTATCATATCCACATTCACGCAATCCATTAATCTTTTCTTGGGTTTACCTCTGCTCCTAAAGCCCTCTACATCTTGGAACCTTTCTACGCCTACTAGTAACCGACATCACAAATATTTCCTCTAAGCCCTCCAGCTAAGCGAAATTGCTTGTGTTAGGAGTGGGTTCACGTCAGTAGTGTAATGACCAGGTACTCGATTCTGCTAAACCAAAACCACTGTCATACCTCGGACACTGCTAAAATCTATTTAATTTTAGATTTAAAAGCAATGCTCCTAATGTCCAAAATTTAAAGGCCTTTTAAATTTTAGCACAGAATTTCATTTGCGCGATTCAGGACTAGCGGTCCTGAATCGTGCAAATGAAATTCTTTGCATCCCCACAAGCACTCTCATTAAGGTGATCACATCTAGCGAGCCACCTATCAACAAGTGAAGTTAAAATGATGCATAGAAGCTATATATAGTATCGAAGTAGTTTAGCTTGCTGTAGCTAGATGGCGCTGGGTACATGTGATATCCCTCAAAAGCATTCTTATCAAGGTGATCACACTTTTTTCTTCTTAAATTTCTTTTTGATTTGAATTCAGTTGGAGAACTTCACTTTAGCGATGCAGTATCGGTAGTTATTTAACAGTGTCGAAGCAGTTCACTCTACTTTTTTTTATATATAGGACATGCCAACTTGACTTCACCTCGTCTCATTGTAAGCTAATGGCAAAGTGTCAGGAAAAAGCGTCACCATTACAGACACTAAATAATGTTATAGCTTGGCGGCCTTATCAGATGCTTTTTCATGCCCCGCTCAAAGGACCCGGGACTGCAGGAAGAAGGAAACACGTGAGCTAGTATTGAATTCCAGGTCTTGGTGGTGCGGCAAAGACAAGAGTCTCTGAACCGTTTGGTTCTTACTCGTATATTCTGCACAGTGTGCGGGTGACATCTAAGCCCTGCACGTGTTGTCCTATGTAGGAAAGGAGAGGGTGGGATTAGTTGGAAGAGCTCATCAGAACACTCCCCATGGTACAGACGGTAAAATACAGCCATGGACGCAACATCTCTACGCATCTGTAAAGGTTCTAGGGTGTTCGTGACCTCGGGATTCCCAATGATGCGGAAAGTCCTATGTAGGAAAGGAGAGGGTGGGATTAGTTGGAAGAGCTCATCAGAACACTCACCATGGTATATGCTGTCACTAGATGGCGCCAAATTTCATTTACATTATTATTCCAGACGGTACTACTCTCCCCCATGGTTAACGGCGCCCCTGGCCACACGGCGCACTCCCTCAACATGCTGCTCCGTATTCTGGGCATACCCATGATGTCAAATCGTTACGACCGGGATAATTATGTGACAGTTCATTGGAAGAACATCTGGAAAGGTGAGGGATAGGATATTTGTTCAAGGAGTGGAATTTTACTGGCTTTCATACTGAGAGGTATAAATATATAAGACCCGAAATCTGCTTATTGTCAATCATTATCATCACTGATACTGTAAAAAAATGCCATTTAATTATAGACTTTATTGATAAAAGCTTAATGTCTAAAATTAAATGACTCCCCTGGTGTTCCACACGTCAATTGGTCACGGTAACTTCTTTCCATCAGGTACGACGTTTCTGTCACACATCCTTTTTTTTTTACGTGAGCAAAATCCCCACGAATACCTCTCCACCGGAGCCGGTGGGAGAGGTTAGTCGGACTCGAACCGACTAAAACGCACGCCGCCTGTGGGTCGTTTTGTTTGCCGAAGGTGAGGTTGACAGGCATATCCTTCGCACCCCGGCTGACCCAGGGCCATCTCTCACGATATGGCCCTCTTCTCGGGTGTGGGGACTACAGAGTCTCCAACTCGTCCCCGGAAACGGAGAGGTCTGTCCGACACCCTATGTGGTATAAAAAATGAAAAAGAGTTCATACATACATACATACATACATATAATCACGCATATATCTCCAGAGGGTTAGGCAGAGGTGAATTAACACCCACATTTCACCAATCATTGAATTGTATTCAGTCCCACGTAATAGGGGGTGAGCCTATTGCCATCTTCCGGGCACTATTGTTGACTTGAGCAATGCATCTAAAGCAGAGTCTGGACTGTATATATCTGTCTGGTGTTAAACAGCCATATCCCTTAGTCGCCTTGTACGACACCGCATGGGAAGTGATGGGGTGGTCCAAATTCTACTCTGCGGGAACCACGCGGCATAAAAAGAGTTCAGTACACTTTTTTTATTCACTCTGCAAGATGCCATTTAAAACTTTAACAGCATTGCATGTCTAAAGTTAAAAAAACTTTTTTTAAATTTTAGTCTTTATTACTAAGTCTTAATTTTATTAAATGCCAATTTTTTAACATTAGACCTTGCTGTACTGCCGTTAGTATAAAATTAAATGACATTTTATTAAATTTTAAACTTAACTGTACTGTCATTAAAGTCTAAACATAAATTATATTTTTTTTATCTAGGACACGCCAAGTTAACCTCACCTCGCCTGATGGTAAGCTAAAGGCAAAGTCTCAGGAAAGAGGGTCACCATTACAGAAACTAAGTATTACAATGATGGCACTCAGCTTGGCGGCCTCATCAGATGCTTTTTCACGCCCCGGGACTGTAAGAAGTAGGAAACGCGTTTAAATTTTAGACTTAACTGTACTGCCGTTAAAGTCTATAATTCAATGTCAATTTTTACAGTGATTGGCAATTAGCAGTTGAGATCTAATTGTTGGACTATTTAGAGCTCCATAGATGACGTAACGACTCCGTAACGACAGCCATAGATGTTCGCATGGCAACAGGGACCGAAGACTTAACGCAATCCGACATTTTGTTCCAGGAATGGAACATTACTTAGAGCGTATGCCTCCAGAAGCTATGCTCCTGAACGGTGAAGGAGACCCCATCCCGTACGACTACACCAGCGCTTCGCACGCCCCCTCCAACTACCTGTGTGCCGACTGCTCTCTTGGGCAGCAGACCGTCACTCCTATACAGGTGAGAATACCGTGAAAGACAGACAACCCCTTCTAGACAAGAGACAATTCGTTGGGCTATTGTAACCCCTCGTTTACTCCACGAATCAAGTTGTAAAACAACTTGTAAACTTGTAGAAGACTACAAGAATACCGCGGCCATAATAACCTTGTGTTGTGTTCCTGGCGGTGAGTAGGGAAGCCTGAGCTCACTGGAGAGTTTTGTGCTGTCTGTGGGAAGACTAAAGCCTTGTCCTGCTTTGTCTTCTGCACTGACGGCACAGAAACTCTTGTGCTTACAGGGTTGGCAGCGCGAGTGTGACTCCACTGGTGTTACAAACGTCCATAGGCCACAGTAACCATTTTCCATCAGGTGGGCCGTGGTACCACCTAAGAGATATAAAATTTTTTTCTAGAATACAGGCCATAATGTATAGCCATCCCTTTCATTTCATCTGACGTCATCATTGTCTATTTTTTTATACGTGAGTGCATTGGTGAGAAAAAAATACGAATACATTAAATTAATGTCACAGAGTGACATGCTTAGGTCCCTCGCCCACGGCGACTTTTTGTAGCGATGCTGTCGCGGGTTTACTAAACGTGCGACAGCATCGCTACTAACACGCGTTAGTCGCATTTGCAACGCGCTACAATAGCGATGCCAATGTACTATTGAATCGCGACTGTATCGATGCAAACGCGCGACCGTGTCGGTTGACATCGGGGGAAGAAAGGAGGGAGGGTGGTACATGAGTGGAAGACGAGCATCAATGCTACACAGACAGGTCGAGAGTGCTGATGTCCGTCACATGCGCAAAATGGAGTCGAACGGCATTGAAACATTTTTGTGCCGTTGCTTGAATCGCGTTTGCATCGAGACAGAAACGCGACAATATCGCGTTTGCATCGCGACTGCATCTGAGCCCATGGACGAGGGCACACAGCTAGCGACTGCTTCGATACGGATGCACGACAGTATCGCTACAAAAAGTCGCCGTGGGCGAGGGGCCTTAGTCTTATTGTTGCGATCAAGGTATAGGTACATCTACCTTTGGTTTGCCTGACGAAAACCAGGGGGCCAATTCGCCTATTTTATGTTAACGTACAAGATTTTAGCGACACCATAGATATGAGATTTTGACTGACAAAGAAAATTTTGTGCGCCAAGTTGATTAATCTCATCGTAGTGTCTTTACTGTGGTCTCACCGGTGTGGTGTTCGAAACTATAAAGCCAAAAATTGCCACATCAGTGAAATTAAAATGACACATGAAATAAATTCAAAATGCACGTGCTTTTTTATTTTCTTTCTTATAGTAGCTCATTATAAACGTATTTGTTGATACAAATGTACAAACATGGCAATGACCACTTAATTTACCCATAATTCACTTTAAAAATGAAATTAAGTATATACTTGCCACTATAAAAAACAGTGACACTGACTAATGACATTACTGACGTACGTAATATGCGTTATTTCCTTAGATTCATCTAAGATTATTTCGAATGTTATTGAGATGTTACTACGCATTTTCATAAACAAAAGATGTTATATAGTTGAATATAAATACAAGTATCACCACCCCATCTCATCGGCAGAGTGTCGCAAGACTCGCAAAAGGCGACTAACGGGAAAAAACCCACACGCTATCACTGCAAGAGAAGGAAAACTCGAAATAAAACCCTGTTTCATCCTGTCTGGCCAGCGTGGAAATAGTTGGCCAAAGCCTCTCAACATTGGGAGAGGCCTATGTACAGCAGTGGACTGCGATAGACTAATATAGAAAAATGGATAGAGTTATATAGAAACACAAAAGATATTTGTGCATTATTGTATACATATGGTGGAAATAATAAGATTGGGACAGTCGGAGCCGTTAGTCCGTATCTTTAAGGACATTGCAGAGGAATTCATGATCCAAGGTACGAAAAAGCACCAGTCTCATCAGACTAAACCCCTCTGATTAAATTAAAAGTGAGTAACAAAAAAGACTTTTTATATTTATAATATTTGTCACTCTGTCCATTATTTATTAACAAGTGCCTGCTTAACAAACGCCTGGCTTTCCTGCAGGTGATGAATAACTCTCATCCTCTGTTTTCAAATGATCTTGAACCTAGAAACAATGAAAGAAATATTATGTTAACACAATAAATTATAAGTTTTCTTTGTACATTCTTAGTACCTATGTTTAAATAGAGACCTAAATATAAATTAACTGTAATACCTTCTTTTTTTTCAGGTATCCAAGACTAATATACAAGACTGATTTTTGACAAATTTAACTAAGCTATATCTAATATAAAAATATACATCAGCCATTATGTTTTTTACTTTTAAATACTATTTACCTTGGTAACTGATATTATAAAAGTAAGATTAAAAATTCATTTGTAACTGTTCTACGATATACAAATGATTTCTGGACAATGTCACTAATAAAGTTATATGTATTGAAAAAATATGTAAATACCTACTTACTATATATAAATATATAATTATTCCCAACTCAATTGATGTCGGCTTTCTAGTGTAACTAAGATATGGCTAAACTTTAACAATTTCAATGAAGTGACTGCCATCTGACCTCCACAAATAATTGGTGATATTGAAGATCTGTAGTAAGAATAGTCAGACAGCGACTGTTCGTCGTAAGAATATATTATTATAATATTACTGCGGACAAACTAATAGTGATAATAGACCAGTGTTTAGGTACTTCATCATCAACATCATGGAAATATGCACATGAGAGTGCTTCTTCCATTATATTATGTAATTCTTATAATAATTAGTAGTTAATATATATATATATATAGTATAGAATATGAAAAATTACATACATAACATAACACAAACTCACGCCTAAATCCCTGAAGAGGTAGGCAGAGGTGCTAGCACCCACATTTCGTTGGTTTATGTTTAGGTCCCAATGTAATAGGTGGCGACCCTATTGCCATTAACCGGGCACTTATAAACCTGCGATAAATACACACATAACTTCGAAAAGCTTCGAAAAGTCATTGGTGTGTGCCATGGTAAACCTGGGATTGAACCCAAGACCTCGTCTCAGCAGTCCATTACCCGTACCACTAGGCTACCGCGGTTTTTTGTAATGTGTAAATAACCAACTGACTTGGAATTCCTTGGTTGGTGCTCCGATGGGAAATTAACAAATTTATGGTAGGTATAAGGATAGATGGTTTAGTGCCTCTGTGACTTGTCTCACAGCTTTTGACACTGCAGTCTGTGTGGATTATGAAATGAACTGTGACCTAATAATGTTTGGTAGGACCCTGTCCCATAAATAACAGGAATATCAGAAGCTGAAATAAAAAGTAGGTATCAGAAAATGTCAAAGTGATGGTTAGATAATTTAAATTTAAAAGCATTTTACATGATGACATTTTAATTTAATTTCTTTCTTATCTCCATCATCACAGAACTTCCATCATTTCTCTGCTCTGATGGAATAATGTTGTTACGGTTACTACTATTCTCACAATCCTGTGATGCAATTTGTCTCGCAGAGCTATGAGCTTTTAAACGTTTTAATACATTCCTCTTTATTCGATGCAAACTTCTTTAATATAATTAATCTATGATTCAATCAAACTATAATAAGCAAAGCCAAGATTGCTGTTTTATGTTAGGTATACTTCGAGACATATATTTTGGACCTAAAATGTGTTCTATACACGCATCACTTGTTTCATACTTAGGCGTCTTCTGAGAAAAGAACGGCGTGCTACGACGGTGGACTTGCTCAAATTTACCAAACAACTCGAGTATAGATTATTATAATACTATCAGCACGCGCCTAGGCTTTATTTGTCTCACGACTCAAGTCCAAGATATGTGTACGCAGGTATACCTGACGTACAAGTCGCAGCGGTACGATTGACATACTATAATAGCTGTCAAAAAAACGGTAGTCTGCTAACTTAAATTCACTGGAGTATTATTATCTCAGTGGCGTTGATTCGTATTGGTGCCAACCTAAACGGCCAAAATAGTCATATTGCCATATTAGCGAAATTAAATGTGTCAATTGACAATTATTCAAAATTTCAACATGCATATAAGGTAAAAGCACCAATAGCGGACACTAACCCAATGGATATGAATACTTTTGAAATAAATCCGTTATTTTAAGATAGGAACCACATGGTTTACCAGACTATTGACTTAAAAGACGCCTAATGGCATCTATAATACATGTTCAAAAATTCGTAACACTATTCTAACTGAATTTTGAGTTGCTGACGGTTGACATCAACTAATGTGAGCTAGTGAACACGGTCGTGTTGTTTCTTAAGATTTTTGTTAAGGGTGCTGATTTTAACAGGTGTGATCATTTAATTGTTAAATGTATGGATGTTTTCTTTAATACTTGCCCATTGCCTACCTACGTATTTTGGTTTGATTTTCTAGCAGATTTAAGCCATGTTCTCTGTGGGTGCCAAAAAATGTAAAATTGTTCTTTCTTATATTCGTGATGAGCGTCATCTATTAACGCGAAAAGACACGTTTTAAATAAATAAATATTCCACGACATTCTACACAACGCTATCTGGTAAGCATAGCTTAAATAGCTTGTGTTATGGAATCTAGAATGCGGATAAACATACTTAGATACTTTTTTTTTGTAAATAAATACATATTATACAAATATTTGCACTGAGCGGGAATCGAACCCGCACCCCCTGCATAGCAGTCGAATGCTCTACCGCTACGCCACGGAGGTCGTCATTAGTTATTAGTTAAGCAAGTGTCATTAAGGTTAAAACCAATTAATTCCCTTTGTGAAACCGCAGTAGACTAGTGATGTGGGTAATGGACTGCTGAGACGAGGTCTCGGGTTCGATCCCAGGTTTTACCATACACCGTGACTTTTCGATGGTTTCGAAGTTATGTGTACACGCATTTTATCGCAAGTTTATAAGTGCCCGGTATTAACCGGGTCCCAATGGCCACCTATTACATTGGGACCTAAACATAAACTGGCAAAATGTGGGTGCTAGCACCGCTGCCTAACCCTTCAGGGATATAGGCGTGAGTTTATATCTATACTAATATTGTAACGCTGCAGAGTTTGTTTGTTTGTTTGTTTGTTTGAACGCGCTAATCTCTGGAACTACTGGTCTGATTTGAATGATTCTTTCAGTGTTGGGTAGTCCATTTATTGAGGAAGATTTTAGGCTATATATCATCACGCTACTATTTAAGGGAGCGGAGCATTGATAATAAATGTTAACAAATCCGGCAATTTTTCATACATATTTTGAAGACTAAAACATACGGGCTCAAAGGGATATGAAGCTTCAAAATATACCCCGGGCGAAGCTGGGGTGGGTCAGCTAGTTATGTTGTAAATGGATTTCACTCAAATATGAATTGTAAATAATTTATTTTAACAAAAAAGTTGCCGATTTTTAGTTTGTATTTCGCACGAAGCAAAACGTGTCAAGCCCTTTTATTTGATAAGTGCCCATATTGAGAGAGTTGAGAAAAAATATGTACTCCGTCATTTTGTAGCGGCAGCCATTTGGGACCGGTTTTTTTTCAAACATAGTTAAGAACACTCCCGACTAATATACCTTTCAAACAAAAAAAATGTTCAGGAGCTACGATGCCACAGACAGACACACACATACAAAGAGATATGTCAAACTTATAACACCCCGTCGTTTTTGCGTCGGGGGTTAAAAAGATTTTAAATAGTTTTTACGGAATAGTTTCAGAAGTACAGAGTTGGCGAGTAACTTCTGGCAGTAGTGCATTTTGGTCGCTCGCCAAAGCTGCCAAGGAAAACTTCTGCCAGTCTTGCCTCCATCGCCGCTACAAAAACCCGGCTGTAGTCTGGCCCATGGCGCTAAGGAGAAAGCCGATCTCTTGGGTTATCTCTTCACGTCAAACTCGACTATGATGACGGGAATGGCGAGCCACCTATTATTTCCTGTGGTGCTTCCATGACCGAAGTAAAAATCACGCAACGGGTGGTCCGGCGAGAATTTAAGTCCCTAGATGTTCGAAAGTCGAGTGGGCCAGATAGCATACCGGCGATAGTGCTTAAGCACTGCGCCCCCGAGCTGTGCTCTGTACTTGCATGCCTTTTCGCACTCTCTTACTCCGCGAGACAAGTCTCGGCCTCGTGGAAGACTGGTGACAGGCAAGATCCGTCCAATTACAGGCCTATCGCTATCACCTCCCTTCTCTCGAAGGTGATGGAGCGTATTATCAATACACAGCTCCTGAGATACCTTGAAGGATCGATCGATCTACTGAGCGACTGACAGTACGACTTTCATCACCGTCGCTCTACTGGTGACCTTCTTGTGTATCTCACAAACCGATGGGCTCAAGTCATCGAGAGTCAGGGTGAGATTGAGGTCGGTGACAATCACGAACACTCTCTGGAGTATCCGATTGGAGACGACTAAACCTAGTCCAATTCAACCCCACTAAGACCTATGTATATTCACCGCTAAGAAAACCTCATTCATTGTAGGGCCGCAATTCCTGGGCACACCGGTTACCATTTCCTCGAGTATCGGGATCCTTGATGTCGATATCTCCAGCGAAGTCCAGTACCGCAGTCATTTGGAGTACAAGGTTAAGTTGGCATCAAAGAACATAGCTCAACACAGCGAAGAAGTACTTCACTGCAGGGCAGCAACTTCTTTATAAAGCACAGGTCTGGCCCCACATAGAGTACTGCTATCGTCTTTTTGCCGGAGTGCCTTCATACCAGCTTGCCTCCTTCGACTCAGTGCCTTTGCATTGAGGCTGGTCGACAATCCCATACTCGCAGGTGATGTGGAACCTATCCGCCTTAGGAGGGACTTTGCTTCGCTGTGTGTGTTCTACTACTTCTATCATGGTACTGCTCGCAATAGATAGGAAATTCATCGCCACACATTGCAACCTGCGACGGTGCGCACTGTGCTGTATGAAAGAAACGTTATCCCACGCACACTCAAGCTGTGGAATAAACTCCCTGCTGTGGTTTTTCCATGTTAAGAACATTCCTGTTTCTTCAGGGTTCGGTTACACGTCCATAGGCCACGGTAACCACTTTCCATTAGGTGAACCGTGTGCTTGTTTGCCACCTAAGTGTTAATACTTATTCTTTTACATATCTACACCCTTTTTACATTTATAAAAAAAACTACTTTTTACAATGGGTACGAAGTTTCTATGGGTCTATTAAGCTGTATGTATATTTTGTGTGTGCGTAATTATTTATATCATTAGGGAGCTGTAAGAGATATATTTATATCGATTACCTTGAATATCTAGGAATGTAAGTATTTATGCCTAGAAAGGTACCACAGCTAGTGATTACGAGAAGTGCTGTACTAATGTTAACCTTGTAAAAAGCTATAGTCAGTGTTGGTCAGTTATAATTATTATTCTGCATGGTTGCAGGTTGAATTGATTTCTTACTTATTTAGTTACATTAAAGTTATCCTAAAAATAAGAACAACAGATTCATTAACCATAAGCTTTAGATTTTGGTGTGCTAACTGTAAACACTGATTTTTACGTTTGAGATCATTGAGCAAGATCGTTTGAGTGTCCTCATAAAAAAAATAGTTTTAACCATTTATTACGTGTTCTGTAACAACGACACTAGTCCGTCGCCGTGAGTTGCAGTACTCGTCTTAGGTCAGATATTATTATATCTTTTGCACTTATGTATATCACATTTTTATAATGACATCACACCCGAATTTGACGTTTTTCAACAGTTTTTCACGATCTTCTTAAGCTAACAAATTAAAAACAAATTTTCATTATTTTTTTATGTATTTACGCGAAAAAAAATTGGAATAGGAATAAAGTAAATATCTATAACTTTTAAGATAGGTTTCCAAAATTTGGTAATAATCATTATTGAAAATAAAATTTCGCCCTTATCAAAAATCTTAAGAAACAACTGTTCAAAATAAACTTACGACAGTGTTGTGAGTTTTGAAAATGTCTTATACATGCCATTAGGCGTCTTTTAAGTCAGAATTATGTGAAAAAAAGGTCAGTTTCTTAAAATAGAGATTTTTATTTAAAAGTGTCCACTATTGGGTTAGTGTCTAGTATTGGTGCTTTTACCTTAGCAACTACTAAAAAAAAAAAAAAATTTTTACTTGCTACGTTTAAAAAAATTACAGGTTTATTGACATTGACAATGGCATATTACTTTATTGCAAAGCCAAGTGTAAACAAACAATTTATTCGCAGAAAGAAATAATTATTCGCTCACTGTCTAACTCTATTCTCTATCTTTTTATTTACGATTTAATTCATTCTCCATCTTTAAATTTCTTCAACCATAAAAGTTTCCGAGGGCTATCATATTACAGACATCAGAAATCTACCTAATGTTATAATGTTGTGGAAATTGTTGGCAATGTTGGCATACGTAAGTTAACGTGAGGCTTACGTTGAACCACCACGTTGGTATACGTAGAAGTTCAGCGAAAAGGGACGTTGTGTAACGTTAAATGTATACTAACACTCGAACACAAATATTACGGAGAAGTTGTTCATTGTGACTGCTACCAGTGATGAAACATTAACTAAGATCGCCAAAGTGTAGTGTTCATCTGCAAGTAGATGCAAATATGCCATTTGTTTAGCAAAGTGTCTCTTTAAGCATTTCGATGAATCAATGGTTACTTCAACTGTGAGTTACTAGATTAAACCAAAATTAGCATAAAGAAGACTGGTTTAATTTTATAATCTTCCATCATAGGTGTGATCTCTGACAGAATTACGAATGACTTGTCATTAAGTTAGAATGCCCCATAAGCCAAAGAACCATGAAAAACTATACAAAAGACAGACAACTGCAAGACAATTTTAAAGCTCAAATTATGGTGCAAATGTATGGTGTACACAAATCTAAGGCCTCTTTTGTATAGCTGAGCACTAAGAGGTATTACACAAGTACTGGATTGAAATGTGACGACCATGTTAAAAAAAATGATACCATCTGCTGAAGATTTTTGGGAAAAATATACCTAAATTTCAAACAATTTTAGATATATTGGAAAATAAAAATACATGCATGATTGTAATGTTTTTTTATTCATTATTAATAATGGAATTTGTAGTCATAGTACTTTCTTGTGTTGAAGGTAGCGCTTCTTCATCAGGTATACTTTCATTTATATGAGATGCATGCATACACATGCATGCACACTCATAGGTACATCTTCATCGGGCTTATCCTTATTGTAAGAAATCAAACCATTTGTACTTCTGACTACTATCTTGAGCTTCTCTCGCACGGTTTTGTTGTTCTTATGGGATTTTCATAACAACACTAGTGTCATCTCTCTTCACTTTCTACTCAGTGTCTACAATTTGTTAATATTAGCTTAGTTTAGGCCTAGCCTTCATTCTTGTCCAATATATCTATAGTCCATTCAACTGAAACAAATATTCAGACTTAAATTATTTTTATAATCAATAAAAAAAATAGGACAGTCCTACAAAGGATTATAATATGATATGTCTCATATAAACATAATAACTTTGGTTGTCCATATTTCATGTGCTGCTGTACTCTTCATTAGAATGTGATAAAACCTAGTCAAGTTAGTAAGTACACTTGCAAGAAAGTTTTTGGTATAGTGAGATTAATACAATGTCCATGATTATGTAAGTTGTTATCCTGTGCTTTAATTGGAGTATCGGATAGACTATCAAAACACAACTTATGTTAATACTATGAAGTTTGTACAGGTATGCAGGTAATACTCACATTAATCTACTCAAATTAATCACTGAAGGTTTAGTGAGGATAAAATAGTGGTCATAATAGGCCAGTGCTAAGGTATGTCTTACCGCCATAAACACCTATACTATGCAATTCTTATAATAATAAATAGATAATGAATATCTAGAACCAATAGAATATGAATTATGTGTAAATAATCAACTCACTTGGTCTTTATGCAATCCTTTCTTGCTGCTCCAATGGAAATTTAACATATTAAAGTAGGTAAGTATATGAAGAGATAGTTTAATGCCTCCATGACTTGCCTCACAGCCCTTGACACTGTGGTCTGTGTGGGATTTGATAGACCCTGCTGCATAAATGACAGGAATATTAGAAGCTGAAATAAAAAGTAGGTATCAGAAAACTTCTAAGTGATTGTTAGAACATTTACACATTAATAATATTTTAATTTTTTTTAATTGGGAGAGGCCTATGTCCAGCAGTGGACTGCGGGGGGCTAATTGATTGATTGATATTTTAATTTAATTTCTTAAATCTTACCTTCATCACAGATATTCCATCATTTCTTTGCTGTGATGGAATAATGTTAAGGCTGTTTATGAGCTCAAACAAACCTTTTACTAAATTCTTCTTCAGGCGGTATATAGAAAATGTTACTGTGTCTAAGAATAGCACGAGTTCGGCAGCAATTCCTTGGAGATTTGTGTTGATGATATGATCTTCGTCGTGAGCTGCTTCTAGCAATTGTCATCGTGCGTAATGTTTATTGTTTTGAAGGGAAACATTGTTTAAACTCAACGGGAATACTACTAAAAGTAAATCCGTACTAATATCGCTTGAAATGAGAAGTGGCGGCAATTAATCAAGAGATACATCACTAATCGAACTATATTAAACACGAAAACACACACGAAAAAGGTGCATCTGCAGAGTGGCATCTCTATTAATTCAGAAATGTGAAATGGTCGATATGCAGCGGTTGAAACAGCTGTCAAATAATTAGTAGAATACCAATTATCAAATTATTACAAAGATATTGGGCCGCTATTAGTTAGTAGACTACCAATTTGTAACATTGACCAAAATGAGCTACAAAAAGAGCAAAATTATTGCGTCATCACACCACCGGAACACTATTTCATTAACAGACTTGCCCCTAATTTGTATCAGTGACCACTATGAAGCCACAACTACGATGACTACCGACAAGCCATCGCTTTAATTTTTTAGCAGAATACGAAAAGTGCAAAATTATTACGACGACACACCATGCAAACACTATTTTATTAGGCGAATTGGCCCCCAGGTTACACCGGCGGTGTCACAGGCTGACTGGCTCAGCGGTGCACACCCGCAGTCTTCGAGTTCGTGATGTAGGTTTTTTTTTATACAACTTAGGTGGCAGACAAGCACATGGCCCACCTAATGGAACGTGGTTACCGTGACCTTCTGATTTTGTGTTCTGCACTGAGGGCACATAAAATTTCTGTACTTACAGGGTCGGCAGCACGGATGTAACTCTACTGGTGTTACACACGCTCATAGGTCACGGTAACCACTTTCCATCAGACGGGCCATGTGCTTGTCTGCCACCTAAGTCGTATAAAAAAATTTTTTCGCACAGTTCATCTTTTCTTAAGTCTATACACGTTCAATTCTGGGACTTTGCCTTTAGCTTACCATCAGGCAAGGCGAAGTCCAATTGACGTGTCCTATAAAAATAAAAAAATAAATAAAAATAAAGCATCTAGACGTCACCAGGAGGTTGCACACCCGCAGTCTTCGAGTTCGTGATGTAGAAAGTTCTTCCTCTACTCGAAAATTTTCGATTTTTTTATACCTATTTTGTTTTTTATCACTGGATTCCATGTTACCGTTAATTCAAAACCCCATCTTCCCGATTGAAATTTCTATGCTACTTAATTTCAATCGCTTCACGTTTAGCTCTTGCGTAGAAGTGACGTTCGGAGCAGAGGAATAGTGTATGATGGAATTCAATCCAGTGATTGGTGCCTGCTTCCAATAGGTGTTCTGCAATCGCGTTGCATATACTCGCGTTCGTACGCAGCATCTTATGCTGAGATGGGGCCCTATTTGGGGCTCGCACAATGTAAAGTAAATTAATAAATAAATTACTTTAGTATCAGAATAAACGGGATATTTACCATGTTTCATTATTTTGAGTTTCCGATATTTCGGCGCTGTTGCAAGCACCATGATCACGGAGGAACTGGAGTAGTGGCGGTGAACAGAGAAAAAGTTTTTTCCTAGGAGTAATTATATCGATCTACCCTCTTTCGAGTTCTTTTACTACGCGTATCTGCACTACTATTGGTCAAAATAATGGAACATGGTAAATATCCCGTTTATTCTGATACTGATGTCAGTGACCATGATAGTTTAAATACCTAAATTACTTTAGGTTAAATAATGTAACCATCATGCATTTTGTGTGGTCGCAAATAAAATATTTTCTTTCTTTCTAATTATATGCCATGATGCGTTAATCTCCGTGAACATTATTGTATATCATGGAACGCGATAGTTTAAATGTTATTATACGTATTGCTGTCTTTCTAAGTAAATATTTCAACTAAATATTATAGTCATACTAGCTGACCCAGCAAACGTTGTTATGCCATGTATTTTTATTTCAAGAAAAATAACTTATTTACTAATGTAAGTGTGCGGGGATTTTATATAAAAGATATTAAAAAGTATTATTGTTCTCTCTAGTTGCCTTAGGTCGCTGAAAAGCAACCGAATCAATGTAAATAATAAAATAATACTGATTCCCGTGGTAGGCGGACACGCGGTAATTAATTTACTGGCGTGGCTAACTTGGATCTGGTAGAATTCCTTGAAAACTTGACATTGGCGTCTCGCCATTAATAATTTACTTGACATTGGCAAAATTGCACCGATTTGCTGAAGAAGCCATCAAAAAGAAGTAGAATAAAACATAACATAAACTCAAGCCTATATCCCCGAAGGGGTAGGCAGAGGTGCTAGCACCCACATTTCGCCAGTTTATGTTTAGGTCCCAATGTGATAGGTGTCGAGCCTATTGCCATTAACCGGGCACTTACAAGCCTGCGATAAATAAACACATAACTTCAAAAAGCATCGAAAAGTCATTGGTGTGTGCAATGGAAAAACCTGGGTTCGAACCCGAGACCTCGTCTCAGCGGTCCATTACCCATACCACTAGGCTACCGCGGTTATATAAAGAATAAAATATTACCTAATAAATGTAAAAATATTTTATTTCAATGTAAATTCGCCCTTAAGTTACGGCATCCAATATATATTTTTTTTAAATTTCAGGATCACCTATGGCAAAGGACACTCTCCATGGGACACCGCTACGATCTTAATCCTACTGATGTCGATATAATTAATTTATTGTACGGAAAAGAATGTAAAAGTAGAAATACCTACAGTATTTACAAAATGAAACCTTAGTAATAAATGCAATAATTAAAACTTCTTTTCTTTCTGAATAAACGATGAAATCTTTTTTATTCAATATACTCTGCGATTGGAAGGGACTTCTAGCAGTTTAGTGGCTATATCGATGCAGCAAAACGTTTAGTCGATTTTCTGCATTCGATCGCTCCATCTAACCCGATTTACAACCATACCATATCGATTCAGCAACACGTTTAGTCGATTTTCTGCAATCGATCGCTGCATCTAACCCGATTTACAACCATACCATATCGATTCAGCAATACGTTTAGTCGATTTTCTGCAATCGATCGCTGCATCAAACCCGATTTACAACCATACCATATCGATTCAGCAATACATTTAGTCAATTTTCTGCATTCGATCGCTGCATCTAACCCTATTTACAACAATGTCGATACTAACGTTTAGTCGATTAATTAGGTTTCATTGAGTAATTGGCGTAGTCTTTTGTTAAATAATACGATGTCATTTGACAAGACAGGTATTTAATACAAAACTGGTGACATAGAGTGTGTGCACTGTTGGTAATGGTTCATTTTGAATCTTTGTGTCAGGCTTTTAACCCTTAAATGCATAGAACTTTCAAAATTCGGGAAAAAAATATATGTGATAGGTTTTTAGGTCTAGATAATAGGAAAAATAGTAAAAAAAATCCAATTCATGTTTTTATATATATATATTTATTTATATAAACTAAGTATCGTTTTCGATACATTATGCATTTAGGTACTGTATAGTCCTATAAGTAGGTTAAGATAGGTAGTTCTACGAGTATTAGATATCTGTACATGAATGAAATGAAGTAAAGCAGTCTTTACTTTTTTTTGAGCACAAATATACTTTGCACTTACTACAGTATATTATACTAAGTAAAGTGCACCCAGGCATCATACATCTCATCCTGGTATCCCCTCGTTTTTGGTCATGCTCGAAACCGTCAAGGCGAAGTTCTCTTGGCGGTTTCTGCTGACATACCACACCCTTTCTTATCTTGGCTCTTGGTCCTTCTTCAACGCTATCACTTGGGCGACCCCTGGTAGGTGCAGCAGTATACTTACAGAGACAGTCTGCCAACTCTGACCGAAAATCTGCAAGTTTCATTATACACTTGGGGTTTTCTCCTCTTTCTAAAGAAACTTTCTTGTAGAGTACCCAAGAGTTAATTACAGTGAGATCCAAAATATGAAAAAAAAATTCTCATGTACCACTTGCGACTTTTCATCCGGATCCGGTACCTCCCTAAATATGAGTCCATAAGATCAACGCCGCCCATGTGTGCGTTGTATTCCTTTACCAAGTTAGGACACGCGATGGTTACTCTTTTCTTCTCCTTCTTGTCATACCTTTGAATTTGTCCCACAGGTTTTGCACCCACGTAAGTAGAAGCCAAAGTGACCGGCTTGTTATCCTTCCAAGATACAGCTGTTACATCTAGACCATCGATACTAGTGACATTCTCTTCATAGGTGCCACGAGACTGCTTCAATAACTGTTCCTTCGCCATGAGTTTGCATTCTTTTCCCAACCATTTCTACGTTTGTTGACTGGTCTTGCGCGATGTCTTGGGTATCTACTTTGGCTCTGTCATCAATATCGCCTTCTAACTCAGCCTCCAATGCTTCACGAGAAGGATAAAAATCTAGATCATCGCTGTCAGATTCCTCACCGTCTGAAGAGAGTTCTCCGTTTTCTAGCTGCCGCAAATAGTCCTCAATTCTCTTTGCAGACATGACTGAAAATGAATAAAAATAACACATACACCACACATGCAAAGCGAAAGTATGAAACACAGTATGAAATTGGCTAAAACTCTAGCAAATAGCTGTATTTATTGCAATTATAATGGTTTTTTTTATATTATTAAAATATATTTATACATTTTTTAAATCGTCTCATAACTACTGATAATTTAGTGGTTTTCATTGCCTTTACATTATTATACAAAGTCCATCACATTACTATCACAAAATAAGCATTTTGTTCAATAAAACATGCAGTAAATGCATAATGTATCGTTTTCGATACAAACAAAAATCTCTCCAAATATAACAGTGTTTGTGAATATAGTTGATAAATAATAGCAGAGAAAAGAAATTGAAGAACTTACCTTATTGCTATTAATTTTCTAACAAGAATATTTTAACGATTTTCACGTAGAAAACCGATGGAAATTATCGATCTTGCAAGAAAATCTTTTATTCATACACCACGCACAAAAAATCTTCCTGAGTCGAAAATGGCGCCACGAATCCCAGCTGTCAGTTTTTTTTTTTATTTGAATATAATATCGATGGTTTTCGTTGTGTCAAAAATATCATTGCCATATAAATAAACTACTTTATTGACTACAAAAATGCATGTATCGATTTCGATACAATATGCATTTAAGGGTTAAGATCGATCCGCGGCAGTCATTAATAACGTCGAGTAATTACTTCTGTGTACAACAAAATGTTCAGAACAAAAATTATGTCACAATTTCTGGGTGAGGAGGAAATTATATTGAATTGGGACACAGAAACTTGATAAATGAATTTGATAGTTATCTAGTTTGGCATAGCGCACCTCTTTGTAGTATCAACTGTATGACAGCTAAAGGTGACCAATTTTTTGTTCTGTCTAGTCTCAGTTTGTAGGAGGTAGGACACGACGGGTTTCCCGTCCCAATTAAGCAGTTCGACGGCTATATTAACCTTGTGTTGTGTTCCCAGCGGTGAGTAGGGTAGCCAGAGCTCACTGGAGAGTTTTGTGGTGTTCCCAGCGGTGAGTAGGGTAGCCAGAGCTCACTGGAGAGTTTTGTGCTGTCAATGGGAATACCAAAGGTTTGTCCTGATTGTATCTTCTGCACTGAGGGTACAGAAACATCTATACTTACAGGGTCGGCAACACGAGTGTGACTCCTCTGGTGTTGCACACGTCCATATGCCACGGTAATCACTTTCCATCAGGTGGGCCGTAGGATTGTCTACCACATAAGTTGTATTAAAAAAAAAGTTCAATGGTATACATAGACGTTGATGTAAAGTACTATATAATTCTGGTTAAGTTATATGAAATGGACAAAGTAGGGTACTTCTAACTAGTTATTAACAATGACTAAATAACAGGTATTATAACCTAATATTTGTATTGCGTCACAAATAATACCCTAATATATATTTGATATCAATTAGGTTCTGTATGGATTAAATATGAATATTGGCAGTTCAAAGTAAGTATATTTTTTTAAAGTAGCTTATTAGGTCTGTTTGCGATAAAAATATTAATCTACAGTTACAACCAATATTGTTGGTTAGTGTAAACCGCGGTTAAGGCAAAAGAAGCTCTAGAACATTAATAATAGAGTATATAATAGAATAAACGAGCAAACTATAGGCAATATTGTTTGAAACTAAAATTGCCGAGTTTGTATTTTGCACTCTATTGTATAGGTGGAAGAGTTGCCTTTATTTAGTCTTTGCGCGGTTAAAGTAAAAGAAGCTCTAGAACATTAATTATATAGTATACATAGGTTACACTAAAAGTTTCCGGAACTGGCCACTTACATAAACAATATTTAAAAAATTATTACAACATTTGAAAATAGAACTCTTTGGCTGTAGAATACAGTTTGTTTCATCTGACTGTCTTTTGTTTTTACCTTGTGGCGCCATTTAAAAAATTGTGTGTCTGCATCAACATGGATTTAACTCGGGAAAATTTTCGTAGTATGATTTTCTACGATTTTAAGTGTAATTTGACGGCTCAACAGAGCATCGCTCGGCTTGAAACAGCTTTTGGCGATGAAGCTCCATGCAAGACGACTGTTTATAGCTGGTTTGCAGAATTCAAGCGTGGTCGTATCAATCTCAGTGACGAATCTCGCGATGGTCGGCCGTCCACCGCTGTGACCAACAAAAACATCGATGCTGTGCGCCGTATGATTGAAACAGACAGGCATGTGACCTACCATGAAATTCGCGCATCCTTAGAAATAGGCATGAGTCAAATACAATCAATCCTACACAAACATTTGGGTGTGAGAAAGCTGTGCTCGCGGTGGATCCCACATAACTTGACCGAGGATCAAAAAACGGACCGCGTCACTTGGTGCAGTGCCATGCTTACCAGATTCAACGAAGGTGCGTCAAATTTGGTGTGGGACATAGTAACAGGTGACGAAACATGGATTTATTGCTACGATCCCAAAACAAAGCAGCAATCGAGCGTATGGGTCTTTCAAGATGAGCCGAAACCAACCAAAGTGGCGCGCGTGAAAAGTGCATCTAAGCGGATGATTGCTTCTTTTTTTAATAAAACTGGACACGTGGCTACTGTTGCTTTAGAAAATCGTCGTACTGTGAATAGTGACCGGTACACGACCATTTGTTTGCCGGAAGTTATTGACGAACTCCGTAAAAATAACCGTAAACGCCGTATCATCCTGCACCACGACTATGCTAGTTCTCACACGGCCAGACAGACAAACGACTTTTTGAAGGCGAAAAATGTAGAACTCATGAGTCATCCTGCATACAGTCCCGACCTGGCACCTTGTGACTTTTATCTGTTCCCAAAAATTAAGAACCAATTACGCGGCCAACGATTTCCATCACCAGAAGAGGCTGTCGAGGAGTATGAAAAACACGTTTCAGAGGTCACCACAGAGGAGTGGCACAAAAGTTTTCAAAACTGGTTTGATCGAATGAAAAAGTGCATAGACGCCAAGGGAGATTATTTTGGAAAACAATAAATTAATTTTGTACCTTTAATAGTATTTTTTCATATTCATTCCGGAAACTTATAGTGCGCCCCACGTATAATAGAATAAACGAGCAAACTATAGGCAATATTGTTTTAAACTAAAATTGCCGAATTTGTATTTTGCACTCTATTGTATAGGCGCAAGGGTTGCTTTTATTTAGTCTTTGAATAAAGCGAGTACAATATTCGTCTTCAATGATATCACAATGCGTATCTATATATAAAAAATTGTAATACTACGGTAACTATTCACTGATCAATCATGGAATCTCAGAAACTATAATATCTACAAACTTCAAATTTGCCAGGTAGGTTCCTTTTAGGGTGTAGACATCCGTTGAGAACGGATTTTACGAAACTCCACCCCTAAGGGGGTAAAACGGGTCCACGCGTACGAAGTAGCGGGCGACCGCTAGTACTGATAATAATTATGTCGAGCCATAAATATTTCTGTATACAACTCATTAAGTTTGACTCACAATAAAATTATTTTTCCATGATATTCTACCGTCATTAGACATATTACAATCAGAAATATGTTTGGTATAAAGTTCTTTAGTATCAGTTAAGTAATTGCATAAACCGCAAACAAACATTGGCGCCTGTTCGCATTTATCGCATGAAAACATTTTCATTCCATTTACGGTTTTTATGACACAATAATCGCACGTTTTTAGTCGATTTTCTTCGTTTCCATTACATTGTGCATCACTATTCTTTTTTATTTTTAAATCATCGATATTTCTCACCGAAATGGTGGGAAATGAACTGTCAGTTTTCTTTGAGCGTTTGTTGCTTTTGCATTTTTTGAAAAAATTGTTTAATTTCCCTTTGACATTTTCGAGTTTACCATTATTTGCACTGTTGGGAGTTTTAGACGATTTAAATTTATTCATTTCATTATTTTCAGAATCGTTTGATAATATTTTGTAAACTGTTATGTATTCTGACAAATCATTTATTATTTTTCTTGGTACAAATTCATTGTTTTTTTCACTATCTTCAGTAATATGGGTATCAATTATTTCTTTTTTAATTTCATAGTCTTTCATATTTATACTATCTACATCTATAATTGAACTACTTTCAGTTAAACTAGAACTTATATCTATAATTTTCATCTTTTTAGCCATATTTGTATTTACATTCGTATCTACAAAATTAATTTCATCGTCAGATATAAATCTGAAGTTAGAATGAGATACAATGTCTAAATTATAGTCTAAGTTATCTGAATCTTCAGATTTCATTTCATTAAAAACTCTAATGTCCGGTTTCCTCTTCAATGGTGGGAGTACATCTGGAACTATTAGCTCATTTTTTATTTCATTCCGAACATCTTCTGTTTTAATATCTGTGCCTTGTATACCTATTTCTATTTTAGTCTGTGCAACATTATGTTCTACAGGTATTTCCATGTTTTCTAGATTTGTTAAAACCTCTTCTTCGTTAAAACTTAAGTCTGATAGTTCTTCTTCGTCCGTAGTGTGAGACATGTTTTTAGTTTCACCTTTACCAGTTGCTATTTTATTTTTATTTTCATCAGCTTTTTCTATATTTTCATCAATAATTACTTTATTGCTTTTTTTACAATCGTTTTGTTTATCAGTTTTAATGTTTCGTAATAAACTTTCTAATTTTTGTTTCTTTTTTGTGAATGCTTTAGTATTGGTAGATGTGGGTTTAAGTTCTTCGATTTCATGTTCTAAATCGATGATCGGAGCACTTTCTATTGGTGTGCTCACTCTGTTATTTTTTTGTTCTTCTACCCTTCTGATATCATCTTGGTTTTTACTTGCATGTGGAGATGGACTGGGCACTCGTATACAGATTGCATCTAAAACAAGTACAACAGAAATGAGTTCTGTAACAGATATTATATTATTGTAGATAAGAAAGTTTCGGTAGCTTAGTTGTTCAGGAGCCTTACTATTAAGAGGTCTTGGGTTCGAATCCTGGCTGTTACAGTACTGAATTAAAGCAATTTAAATTGATTAAGATAGGATTTTTTTTTAATCGGTTGATGAGAGTATATCTCCTATCTTAATATATTTGAATAGTTAGCTTACTAAATGCTTTATCATTTCATATAACAATCAATGTAGGTTGTCGAAGGAGTTGGGAGAATGTTAGTAATTTCGGTAACTGGTACATACATACATACATACATACATAAAATCACGCCTGTCTCTCCCATAGGGGTAGGCAGAGATCACGGATCTCCATTTGCTACGATCCTGACATACTACTCTCGCTTCATTCACTCTCATTACATTCTTCATGCATGCTCGTCGGTTTAGAGTACTCCTGACCTGCCCCTTTTCTAAAACTTCCCCGATTTGGTCCAGGTATGTGCCCCTAGGTCTTCCCCTTCCGACGGTACCATCAAGGAGGTAGGACACGGCGGTATATCCGCCCGATTGAGCAGTCCGACTGGGGAAGTACCTCCGCCCTACAGAATACCGCGGTTATAATAACTTCGTGTTGTGTTCCCAGCGGTGAGTAGGGTAGCCAGAGCTCACTGGAGAATTTGTGCCGTCAGTGGGAAGACTAAAGGCTTGTCCTGATTTGTCTTCTACTGACGGCACAGAAACTCTGTACATACAACGTGTTACAGAAAGGTGTAGTCATATTCGAGGGACGCATTACGTGTGATATAAATAAAATTTCCGCGGGAGTATAAACACCGATTTACTTTGTATCACGTAGATAAATAATTTTATTTTTTATCGACCATGTGTAAACTAGTGGAAATTGCCGACAAACGCACAACACTAAAAAACTAACCAGGGCTGCAGCAGCTGCAGCGCGCTATTACAAATGAACTCTACGGTTTGAACCCGAGTAGGTTTACCAAACGATCAGATTTGATAGGCCCTGTCTCAATATCATCCTACGTACTTACTTTCTAGCTAACCTATTTTTTTTTATTGGGCAAAGAAACTCTGAAACAGCTTATAACTCGTTAAAATAGTATTAAATTAAAACAAAATTTACTTTAAGCAATAATAAAACATTTTTATGTTCCTGAAATCATCCATGCGAAATGTGAGACATGTCTCAAAGTTACTTTAGGTAAAGGTTAACCTACATTCAATACCAGGAGCCGTGGACTACCGAATTTCCAGCCACGCCCCTTAATATTATACTAATTAAAATTGGTTCCGTACCCAATTTTATTGATATGTGATGCAAAAAATAAATTTTCGGTTTTTATACAACTTAGGTGGCAGATAAGCACATGGCCCACCTGATGATAAGTTAAATAGAACAAGATTCCAAGTTGTTGGGTAGGTACACGATACATAGAGATACTTGGTTGCAAACCTCCGCAGCGCAACTGCGCGTGAAGACGGCAGCACCTCTACTCTCCCAAAATCCCGACCGAGGCAGGAATGCCCCTGTAAAGGGTTGCTGGGTGCCTCTTCATGTGTGCCTGAGTAACATAGGACACAATGGAGAGCAGACAAAGCCTCAAAGGGCTGGTCGAGGACCCGCCCCTTTCCAGGGTAAAATGAGGATACTGTACTTTTCCATACGGAATTAACATGGCAACTGGTTCGAAAACAGGGTTGTTTTTCTCTCGCATCCCCGCACGCTCTCGTCCTTCGAGACCAGCAGGAGGTTGGACAAGGCGGTATTTCCGCCCAATTGAGCAGTCCGACTAGGGAAGTACCTCCGCCCTACAGAATACCGCGGCCATAATAACTTCGTGTTGTGTTAGGGTAGCTAGAGCTCACTGGAGAATTCGTGCTGTCAGTAAGAAAACTAAAGGCATGTCCTGCTTTGTCTTCTACATTGACGGCACAGAAACTCTGTGATTACAGGGTCGGCAGCGCGAGTGCGTTCCCTCTGGTGTTACATACGTCCATAGGCCACGGTAACCACTTTTCATCAGGTGGGCCATGTGCTTGTCTACCACCTAAGTGGTATAAAAAAGCAGCATCCGCAACACTGTGATCGTTGCACGTTTGCCTTAGTTTGAGTTTCGCAGTTAACGAACAAACAAATTTCAAATAAAATCCGATAATAGGATTTTATTTGAAATTTGTTTGTTCGTTACTTTTGGGAAACCAGGTTTCATGATAATGCGCGCAATTGCTCACAACATAACGGCGGTGTACAAAAATGCACACAGAACTTACTAAGGTATATCATGTCGTACCCGGATAACATAGACTCTAAGAGGTCCTTATTAAGTGTTCGTTAAAGTAACATTCATTGCGGTACCCTAAAATATTTCATAATATTAAAATATCTTCTCTTTCACTCCAAATCGCCACGCCCTTTATTATGATTGGTTCCGTACCAATTTTTATTGAATACAAAACCTTTCTTAAAGCATAAAAAGGCATGGTAAAGTGAACAAAAATATGTTCAAATACCAGGATAACATAAAATGTAATAGTGGTTTCTTCAAAATTTTTGAATCAAGATTTTTTACGGTACCCTAAAATAATTGATAAGAAAAAATCATTTGTTATTTTTTTCCTATACCTAAATAGGGTGAACTGACTAGTATTCGACCATGGTCACAATTTTATTATTTTCTGCATTCTTCATTATCTACTGAATTACATACTATTTTTTAATAACAATGTTGTTCAGTCAGTGGGTCGTGTGCTTGTTTGCCCACCCGTTATTGAATGATACGAAATTATTATATAAGTTGTCTTTTACATAACAACAGACAACGAGTAGATTGAATAGTAGTGGTGTTGCATACGTCCATAGGCCACGGTAACCGCTTCCCATCAGGTGGGCCGTGTGCTTGTCTGCCAACTAAGTGGTATAAAAAAAAAAGTTGCGATTTTTTTTCAGAGTAAGTACACAACTCTGATTATGATTAAATTTGAGCGCGATAGCCCATTCATTGTCCAACCCAAACTCAATGCGAGGGGGTTTCCGCACTTAAAGAAACACAAAGTCATAGTTGAAAAATCCAGATTTAAATATTAAAATAAAATTTTTAAATGGACGTAAATCAGTACCTCTACCTTAATTTCATAGGTAATACGTTCGGCCGCGGAGTCCTTTGATGAGGCCGCGATGCGTGGCGGCGCTTTTGAAGCGGACAATAGGTGCCGCCGTGCCGCCGTGCCGCCAAGGACATAATATTTGGCGCCAAAGTGCGTAAAACAGTAGGCATCAATGTTGCCATAACTGATTTTATAAAATCAGTAGATGGCGTGTTAAAAATAGTAGAAGCAGCGTAGATTTCAAATGAAAAAGTGGTAAATTTATTAGTAGAGTAAAATGTATTTTTACGAGTTTATGCTTTTTAAAAGATAGAAGACGAAAAGCGGTTCGTTTGTTTTGCGTCTTGTCATCCGCAGAGTAGGTAAGTCTTGTCATATGCAAAGAAAATATCGTGACAATTTTATGTATTAATTATTTCCTGATTCCTCAACTTTTTTCTCCTCTTCCTCCTTTCCTCCTTCTCCTCTGGCTCTATCTCCTCTCGGTATGAGTAAAACTTGTGATTTTCAGTAGCAAGGCCGACCTTAACCACTGAGCACGAAGCTATCATTTAAGTACTTATAAGTTCAGATTTTTAGCGCGAACAGATAGCAAAATGTACCTAGGCAATGTACTTTTTAGTAGAAATAGAATATTGTTCTGAACAAAGGGATTGATTTAACTATTAATTACTTAACTGCAGGTTTTTCAGTCATATTTACCTTAAAAATGAAAGGAAGGTCTGTGGATTTTTCAAAATTCTACGTATTAAATTAGATAATTAGAACTCGATAGATTAATGGTTGGCAACATTCATATGTACCTACTTGTGCCGACTTCTTTTCTGTAGGTTGTTTACATGTTATTTGTAGACTAGTTGTTGTTCTGTTGTGCAGTGAAAATGTCGGTTTTTAGTAATAGCGAATATTAGATGATGCTTTGTGTTGGCGCAGCTGATGGTAGCTTACGAAAAGCGTCGACTGTACAGTGAGAGATTTGTGGACGGAAGACTAGAGGGTGACCGTCGGCGGTTTCCCTCTTTGGAGTGTTTTAGGAAGATGGTGGAAGTTTTCGTGGCGACCTTCTACGACGCCCACTGCTTTAGACGATCGTATTCTCGAGCATTTTGAAGTAGACCCGAGAACGAGTAGGTACCCGGCGAGCTGGAACGGTTATCGGAGTGAAACCCGTTCATTTCAAGAGGGAAGTTCGCGCGTATTTAAAGATGCGTTTTGATCAGAGGATTGGGCGTGGCGGTGAAGTGAGAGTCGCTTGCCCGGCGAGGTCCCCGGATCTCACTCCGCTCGACTATTTTCTCTAAGGTTACGTGAAGAAAAAGTGTACAGTATAGCATGTGACAGCAGAGAGAATATGGAAGCCCGAATATCAGAGATTTTCAGTAGCGTAACCCCAGATATGTTTCGAAGCGTGCGTGGTAGCATGTTACGGCATTGAGCAACGAGGTGGTCATTTTGAGCAGTTGCGCGTTGCTATAATTTTTTAAACGTAGGTATGCCTTGGAGTTTCACGCATACTGTGGCGTCATAAACTCTTCATTCTTGTGTACATGTACTCTTATGTTTTTGTGACCTACATAAGTGATAGTTGTAAACTCCTTGTGTCGCGATCGTGAAGTGATAAAGTAGTGCGTTCTTATGACTGTACCAGATCAGGTACATCACCGTTTCGCTGTAAGGAGAACACGCCCCGGTAAGTGGTAGTCAAAATATCTCTGATGTAACCTATCTCTAACTGTACCTACGCTTGGTAGGCCGGCTACCAGGCGCACAGCTGAGATTAGGGATTTTGCAGAGGTTATTGGACTCAATTGAACTTATCGCGAAAAAACAAAATACAATAGTGTTGTGACCTACCGCTTTTGCTAAATATCGAAAAATTTAACGAATTTAACAATTTTGTAAGACGATCAACGATGTCATCACTTTATTACTATTTGTACATTGGCCGGTGCATATCGACTGGTTATCAGGCATGTGTAACGACCCTTAAATATGACCACACCTTTCTGTAACACCCTGTATAGGGTTGGCAGCGCGACTGTGACTCCTCTGGTGTTACAGACGTCCATAGGCCACGGTAACTACTTTCCATCAGGTGGGCCGTGTGCTTGTCTGCCAACTAAGTGGTATAAAAAAAATAAAAAAAATAACCATCCACACTCGCCTCATACCACCACACCTGTTTCGTTAGTCTTCTTTCATTCATTCTCTCAACATGACCAAACCATCTCAACATTCCTCTCTCAATTCTCATCACTACATCTTCTATCACTCCACATCGTTCTCTTATCACGCTATTTCTCACTCTATCTTTCAAGGTCAAGCCACACATACTTCGCAACGCACGTATTAAAACTGGTATCAAAAAGAAAAAAATCATAAATGTAGAACTTTTTAAAGAAATGCCAGGTCTATTACCCGTACCTGTACACCAAGATGTGAGTGAATGAAGAGGTGATCTTTGAAGCTTATATATTTCATGTACAGATAACTATGACGTTTTCTGTTTATACTATAATAGTATGGTGTCAAATTATTAAATGAAGTATTAAAGCTTTCAAGTCTTTAATCTCAATATTTTAAATCCTACCTGTTATGACTTACTGTGCCGAAACGTGGGCACTTACAGTGGGGCTGGTCCATAGCTTAAAAGTCGCGCAGCGGGCTATGGAGCGAGCTATGCTTGGAGTTTCTCTGAAGGATAAGATTCGAAACGAGGTTATCCGACAGAGAACTAAAGTTAGCGATGAATTGTTTGAAATGATGTCCGTAGCTACATTCTATCATCGCACCTCTCGCCATAGGCAGGGAATTCATCCCCACACATTGCGACCTGAGACGGTGCGCACAGTGCTGTATGAAAGAAACTTCATCCCACGCACACTCAAGCTGTGGAATGACCTCCCTGCTGCGGTTTTCCCAAGCGCCTACAATATGGGGTTCTTCAAGAGGGGCATCAGAAGGTTTCTTCATGGTCGGCAGCACGAGTGTGACACCCATGGTGTAGCATACGTCCATAGGCCACGGTAACCGCTTCCCATCAGGTGGGCCGTGTGCTTGTCTGCCAACTTAGTGGTATAAAAAAAAAATACCTTCAAAATATCCTTCATCAGGTGGGTCCTCCCACCACACAGGGCTAGGACAGGTGAGTATCTCCATAAAGTCTTCATCACTGAGGCTATGGTTGTCCTCAATGAGTTTCACCATATCAACCATGGACATGTCTGAACTGCGGCTACCATTGTTGCTTGGTTTTACGTATTTTGGAGTTTTTGTAGTGGTGCCACAATGCTCTTTTAATGGCGGGATTGATTTTTGTCCTGGAATAAAAAAAAATAACTTAAACACCTCATTCATTTTTTATAACTGTGTTCCCAATGTTGTCCTGTCCTTCTACAGAATGTTTTCAAGATTTTTTAGAACTACATGTCAAATGACAAGCCCAATTATTTGGGGTCGGCGCATCATGTTATTTATTCTTCTCAAGACACCTACCCACCTACCTACCTACGACCTAAACATGAACTGGCGAAATGTGGGTGCTAGCACCTTTGCGTACCCCTTCGAGGATATAGGCGTGAGTCTATGTTATGTTATGTAATACATTTCTCTCAAATGACATCTCTATAGTCAATTCCATAATACCCTTTCACGCAAATTTTCTTCAGCCTACCTCAGCGACAGCGCCAGCTACCAGGCTCAAGTTTTTCATACAAACAACCAAATTCAGTCCCAAATTATAACTGTTTAGATTCCTCATTAAATTACAAATTACTTTTATTATTAACTATATATGTGTAAACGCATCGTAGACCGAGATAAATGCAAAATTCTCGCACTCCATACATTTGCAATAGTCGGGACTGGCGTGTGACGTCAGTCGCAAGTACGATTTTGTATAGAGCGTTTTCAGACGGCGCGAAAAATTGAACTGTCAAAATCAAATATTTTTAAAACTATTTGTCATAAGAATATTTCACTTTAGCAGTTAATTATATTATGACCACTTTATAGGTCATTTTTCGATAATAAAAAAACGACGGGTTGCACTCCGGGAGTGCCGGCAGTAATGAAAACTTGAAGATTAACGTTGTGCATTTTTGATATTACGGCACGCTGTAACACGCTGTGACACACGAACATTCGCGCAAGCGCCCTGCGCCGCCTGTCCTCTCTCCATCCGCCTTACGAATTTTCGATCAGGTCACGTATCCTGACGCGAGTTTAGAAATGTTTACCCATTCCAAAAAAAGTACACAGCGCCGCTAAAGAAGTTTTCACTTCAAATAATTGACAAATCGTCTATTCAGCTTAAATTGGATGGCGCTATGAAATCGAAAAAGGTGTATGTCACTTTACATATTTATTAAAAAACTACCTTCCACCCGCGTAGTCTGTTATCTCTGGTTCTACCCAATTGATTGCAATCAAACAAACGCAAGATTGTAATTCTGACCAAGACCTTTCTAACAAAAAAGACCGCATCAAAATCGGTTCAGTAGTTTTGTGTCCATCGCGAACATGTACATTTGCAATTATATAATAATATGGAAATCTTTTACCATGACAATGGTCCAATGGCTTTTCGAAGTTATGTGTGTATATATCGCAGGTTTATAAGTGCCCAGTTAATGGCAATAGGCTCGCCACCTATTACATTGGGACCTAAACATAAACTGGCGAAATGTGGGTGCTAGCACCTCTGGCTACCACTTCGGGGATATAGGCGTGAGTTTATGTTATGTAAAGAGCATTGTTAGGGGTGATGGGGGTTTAGTAGTCAAGAAGTTTTTTGTTAGTCCCGGTCACAACCAAGGTCTTCACCTCGAAAATTGGGTTCCGCTTTTTTTTTATACCACTTAGGTAGCAAACGGCTCACCTGATGGAAAGTGGTTACCGTGGCCTATGGACGTTTGTAACACCAGAGGAGTCACAGTCGCGCTGCCAACCCTGTAAGTACAGAGTTTCAGTGCCGTCAGTGTAGAAGACAAAGCAGGACATGCCTTTAGTCTTCCCACTGACAGCACAAATTCTCTAGTGAGCTCTGACTACCCTACTCACCGCTGGGAACACAACACGAAGTTATTATAGCCGCGGTATTCTGTAACTCAGAGGTACTTCCCCAGTTGGACTGCTCAATTGGGCGGAAATACCGCCGTGTCCTACCTCCTAATACTTTTATCAGTCTAACTGCGACGTGGCTGAACTACGTTATTTTCCGCAAAGTTACTGCCCTCAAAAATCCACTACCCATTAACAATATTGAAGTACTTTAGATAGACCTTTAAATACTTTTTTGTAATAAATAAATTATCTCAATGAATGTATACCTTAGGTTTTTAATTAAAATAAATAAATTATAGTTACCTCCTTTACGCGGCACAGATAGTTTCCTTCTGTTAGTAGAAGCTATTAGTTTAAAATTATGCTTCGGTTTCATAAAAGTCTTCTTTGCACTGAAATCCCTTTTCAACTTATCTGGATAATACTCTACTTGTTCAACAAGCTGCACCAAACGCCTTACTTTAGTCTGAAGTGGAGTAACTTTCTCGCATGTTTCAGTAGGTAAATTAGTCACTTTTATTTCTGGTTTCTCTGGCTTTTTAATTACCGGTTTCACGGTTTTCTTATTTTTGGCGCGAAGCTGGCGGCCATTTTGTGATTTGTTCCTTGTGACGATCACATTATTAGTTTTTGCTGCGGTAACATTTCTCTTCGCACATTTTGATGACATTTTAATCTGAAAATTAATAATAACAATATTTATGTATAATAATAATAATAATTAAGTGAAGAATTTGGATGTAAGCAGGATTGATGCTGATAATGTACGAACATCATTGGATAATGATGTTCGTTCATTATCAGCATACTACATATTAGGTCGATGAATGAACTCTGCCCCCGATGAGCGCAGGCCTGGGGTGACGAGTGGAGACCCACTCGTCACCCTGGCAGAAGCAGGCCGCGTCGGCGGCGCGCCTTCCCATTTCCGGAGACGAGTTGGGGACTCTGTGGTCCCCACTCTCGAGGAGAGTGCCAGATCGAGAGAGATGGCCCTGGGTTAGCCGGGATGCGATGATATACCTGTTAACCTCACCTACAGCAACCAAAAACGACCCACAGACGTCGTGCGTTTTGGTCGGTTCGAGTCCGACATAACCTCTCCTACAAGCTTCGGTGCCGGTGGTGGGCGTATCCGTGAGGATTTTTCGCACGTAAAAAAAGAATACCTACTACATATTCTTCCCTGAAATGATTTGTTTTGTTAGACTAAGTGGCATACGACCACGGCTATTGATATATTTTTGTTTAATCCTTTTTCAGTAGTCGGGTTTTAGTTTTAAACTTATTTTTTATTTATATTATTTTCGGACTAGCAATAGGTATGATTTAAACATATTTGAAATGTGCTAATGAAGCCCTTTCAGTTGATACCAAACACACACATTTATCTCAAATTTTTTTTTTTACGCAGTACTTTATAACCGCTAGAGGGCGTCACATAAGATTCAGTGACGATGCGGACGATTAAGACGCTTCTAAGGATTCATTTGTCCAGTTCTAATAAGTGGTTGAGGAGCTATGAGGGAACAGATGAACCTACATAGCCTGACAAAATCATAACCCTCCTTTTGCTTCGGTTTAGGGTGGAGGTAGGTACTTCCCCAGTCAGACTGCTCAATTCGGACGGGAATACTGTCGTGTCCTACCTACTAAAATGTGTCTATTTGTAACATTAAATCCAAAATGGAAGAGGTTCTCAATCTGATTGTGTTTTTTTTAAATTTTTTATTTATTTATGTACATTGATTACTCTGATTTATAATTCTTTTCAATGAAAGTTTAAAACAAGCTCCTATCAATAAGATTTCTTTATACATATTTAGGCTATCAAATTGACTGCACTCCATCTCATGGTAAGCAGAGGTGCAGTCCAGCAATTTAATTAAATTAATTTCTTTATTAATTAGAGCTTTGGTAGGTAAAAGGCCATCGACATAAGCCTAAACATAGATCCAACTAAGTACCTATGTAATCTACTTTGTTAATACCCCATTGAAGTATAGTATTATACTAGCAGGGCCCAGTGTTAGAACTAATTTACTAGGTAAAGCTGCGATTATTCAATGCAGTAGCGGACAGCACAGAACTTTTTACATGTTTCCTGACTTAGTTCACTAAAATCACACTATATGTTATTATATGTTATATGTTATTATATGTTATATGTTATTATATGTTTTATAATATTTAAGGACCACACTATTGTATTAAGTTAGCCTGTAAATATAGTGATAATTAATAAATAATATTTTTCAAATTGTTCTAAATTCCATAGATTGGTTCGTTGTAGACAATTTTATTTTCTATATAGGATGCATCCATGTGACTTCACCTCGCCTGATGGTAAGGAAGAAGATAAATTTGTTACTAGTATAACCAGAATAATAACTTACAGAGGTAAATTTCTTTTTTAAATTTATAGCAAAAAAATTATTATGAATTTTAAACTCGACAGAAAAAAATTACATGTGTTCTGGGTGGTGAGTAGTTTAGCCAGAATTCACTGGAGAGTTTTTGTGCTGTGAGTGAGAAGACCAAAAGCGTATCCAGCTTTGTCTTTTACACTGATGTCACGAAAACTCTCTGTGCTTATAGGATTGTCAGTGCGATTGTGACAAATGAGTCACACTCATGCACTAGGCCACTGTAACCACTTTCCATCAGGTGGGCCATGTGCTTGTCTGCCACCTAAGTGGTATAAAAAACTCTCTGAGATACACTTGTGAGTATCTGTGCTGTCAGTGTAAAAGATAAAGCAGGACAAGCTTTTGGTCTTCCCACTGACAGCACAAAAACTCTCCAGTGAGCGCTGGCTACCCTACTCACCACTGGGAACATGACACGCGGTTATTATGGCCACAGTATTAGGGCGGAGGTACTTCCCCATTCGGACTGCTCAGTTGGAAGGAAATACCGTCGTGTCCTACCTCCTACCTAAAGTGTAGTGTTATAGGGTGTAGACATCCGCTAAGAACGGATATTGGAAAACTCCACCCCAAAGGGGGGTAAACCGGGACCACGCGTGAGATGTCGCGGACGGCCGCTAGTACATGTATATGTATGTATGTATGTGAGTAATGTGATCTATACATACATAGCTTTTCAAAATCATTACCCTCCTTTGGTTTTGACATAGTCGGGTAATAAAAACAAATTGTCTTTCTTTCTTTCTTACACATAACCAGAAAGCATGTATGAAAACAATTTTGAAAGAAGTGAAAGCATATGGTAAGAGCACTGCAGAGATTTTGTGCTGTCAGTGGGAAGACCAAAGGCTTGTCCTGATTGTTACTTCTGTCAGCTGACGGCACAAAAAACTATCTTTGGCGGCAATGGGCTCACCCCCTATTACGTGGGACCGAATTCAATGATTGGTGAAATGTGGGTGTTAATTCACCTCTGCCTAACCCTCCGGGAATAAAGGCGTGATTATAAATATGTATGTACAACGGAGACCCACTGTGCAATTCTTTAAGTATTTTCTTTTATACCACTTAGGTGGCAGACAAGCACACGGCCCACCTGATGGAAAGTGGTTACCGTGGCCTTTGGATGTGTGTAACACCAGAGAAGCCACACTCGCGCTGCCAATCCTGTAAGCAGTCTCTGTGCCGTCAGTGTAGAGGACAAAGCAGGACAAGCCTTTAGTCATCCCACTGACAGTACAAATTCTCCAGTGAGCTCTGGCTACCCTACTCACCGCTGGGAACACAACACAAAGTTATTATAACTACGGTATTCTGCAGTAACTATCTGTTCTCACAGGGTCTGTAGCACGGATGAAACTCCCCTGGTGTTGCATATGTTCATTAGTCATGGTAAGCAGCAAAAGAATAATTTTCCAATGGTGAATTTTTCAACATTAAATGTTTTTGACATAATTGTAAAATTTTGGCTTTCATTTATGCTCTTTTTGTGCCTAAACTGAATAAATGAACTTGATTCTTTGATTTTTTGAACCACTTTCAATCAGATGGGCCATGTGCTTGTCTGCCACCTGAGTTGTATGAAAAATTAAATATGGTAGGTAGTAACTGAAATATGTAGCTCTGCCTACCCTATTAGCAGAAGTGTAAATGTATGTATATAAAATTACGATATGAATATTATATGTATATATGAATTATCACATATTATATCATATGTATGAAACATAATAATATGAGAAAATTAAGGGGGTCCTTTAATTTAATGATAATTTTGTTTATAACGGTTCCATCAATATGACTTCATATCACACTATTTATATATTTACTGCATAGATACTATGTATAGCACATGGCGGAACATGCTACACAACCTCACCTGATGGTAAGCTAAAGTTCTAACAATGTTACAATGGTGTCCGTAACGGCTTCATCAGAAACTCTTTCAATCAAGAATGAATGATGATATTAAGTCAGTATAATGTTAGGATAGTACTTTTTAACTGTTTTATGTAAAATATTATAAGTATATTCAAATATGGAGTCTCTTCTTGATATGAGGTCATTTTATTGAATTACTGAGTAGTGTCATTCATCACTAGTAGTCATATTTGATATATAATATTATGCTTTGTTATATAATTACTGAAAAATACAATAAAATCCTCCCTTATAATTACTAGATATATCAGAACACAAGTATCAATTCAATTTCCTTTGAAAATATGAGACTTTCCCTAGAACTAAATTGCTTCACAATTCTGTTCCTAGATGGCGTAACATGTCGTAACAGTAAAATCACGATATATTTTGCACTTTTCTATTAATATTTTGAATAGAATATTCCAATTTTAACCAAATTAAGAATAAATTAGCATCAAAAATAGTTATAAAGGTGCTCAGGTGCGATTTCTAGATGTAATACTATAATAATAATGATATCTATATTTCTATCCTTGTCATAGAGGAACGTTAGAGCGAGTTAGTATCTAGGTTCGACATCATACAGAAATATTTCAACCTGGCCTCATGGTATTCAATCTACCTATATGAAAATATATGTTTTAACAATATAATAGCACATCAAATTCAAATTTCAGACTTATACACACAATAAAAGGTCTAAAACTATACCCAATATTTACGCAACCAAATATGTAAAAATATTACCTGTGCTGAAGACTCCAGGTGCGTATTCGTAGATCAATAGAAATGTGCAACAAGCGTACCAATGTATATTATAGGTATTTCATATATTCTTAATGAATTCATGTGTTATTTATTATCTAATTTACAATTTTTAACAATAATTCTCTCATCGAAATCCCTCACGACAACGACGGGGATTTGAGACGACTAGTGTTGTCCAACATGGCGTACTAATTGAAACTAACATATCGACTAACTTAAGCTTATATATCGAGGAATGAAACTAATGGTTATATTGTAACTGAATAAAATAAAATAATTAGAAATTTATATAAAAACAGGTCTCAAGAAACAAAGTCTAAATTTTTTCACATAATTATCTGTAGAAAAGAAAAAGTGAATTTTGTACTTGTAGAGATAGTGAAATTAAATTGTACTTCAATATACTTACTGGCATATATATGAGACCCCAGACGTACAAAATGTACTTACTAGATTGCGTTACTGGATGTTTTTGAGAATAGCATGGGGTTATTTTTATTGAATCAAACAAAAACACGCGCGCCATGGCCTCGTTTCTCTTGCGACTTGGGACCATTAATGTATGCCGGGCACTTGAGAATATTACTTATGTTGTTATATGTATGGTAAACCATCAGAATTATACCATAATGTTTATATTATCAAGTATTACTTTCATAGGCTTAGGCGCTACTGAATCATAATGTTAAACCGAACCTTTATTTAAATTGGTATTCATCCGAATATTTCTAAAGCATTATTATAATAAATACAGTATATCATTATAAAATTTAATAAACATGCATAATAAAAGGTATTCGGGCTAAAATAACTAATTCGTTTCGATGCATAGAACTTTAGTGTTTGAAATATAAATATTTATAACATACCTTCTCGGAGTACTTATTCAAAATTATATACGAATTTCGTAGCATATTATATAATGTATCTTAAATTCTAGACTGTTCCTTAACCTGAGAAATGAGAACTGTCTAGGTCTTCTGATGCTATTTCTTAAATTATTTTTAAAACAGTAATCGACTAACAAAATTCATAATACTTCACTACTTGCACATGACTATTAATTAAAAAAAACACTACTACTTTAAAGCAATATTATCATGATTTTGCCGTTTGAATGCTTATTCGTTGTAATATTTTAGATAATACACCGTGACCTTGCAATTTTAATCTAGTTGCTGGCAAATTCAACATTCAAGACTTCAACCTACTTAATTTTTTCTTTTGCTAGGTACTCCATACTTGCCAGCCAGTATTAAATCTACCTATTGCATTATAATATAATAAAATTCCTACGTGAAACAAAAAAAAAGCTTTCAAATAATTTCCTTGCAATTATCGATATGCAATCGTGATAATTTAGGCCATGTTTAGAGGCTGTGAAGGTAAAGTTGCAAATAAACGCCATCTTGGATTTATTGTACTTAGCGCAGATTGGTGCAGTTTATCAGTATACCTAAGCTCATTTATTGCATTATCAAGATTATTAACACAAGGAAATAATCCAAGGAGGTGGTAGGGAAATAGGTTTAAATTTATACGCCAGTAATAGAGAGTCACCGTGTGGTTTTATTCGTTCGAATCAGACAACCATTTCAGTTGGCCGGCGGGGGTGATTGGGGGTGATAAACAATAAAGATACCGAGTCGGCAAGTACTTAATAATTTACCTATTTACTTTGTCAGAAAATCTGAACCTAGGTAAGGTAGGAGTAGCACTATCATTGAGAAGTAGGAGGTATCTAGTCATTTGACAAAAAACAAATAGGTAACAAATTTTCAGTTGATAAACAACAACGCCAAAATTTATACTTGATAAATTTATCATTTTAAAAACTAAGTTTGTAAGCAACTAATTAGACAAAATATTTACTTGGAACAATTTAATTATGCATACATCATAGCTTAACATTATTTCACTAATTGATATTATAGCAACCCAGGTTCCTAGACATTCTATACGCGCCACGCGTGGACGGTTACCCGCGCGCTATGCGTCTCCCTCTGACACATAAGCGGTTAGTTCGACACACGGCCGCAAGGGCAGTCCGCCGGCTACCGCGCTTACGCACACGTCTCGCTGGTACCTACCTAAGCTCGCCGGAGCAATACTTACTGTATTCGACGTAGTGTTACTGACTTTCAGGCATTGTAACCCCGTAAACATTATCAGTGTAAATCAATCTTTGAAATATATTATATACTCACATCTCGTGAAACTATTCATTCCCCTGAGACTGACGTCTCCCCCATATATGGCGCCCAACGTTTTTCTCGAATACCAGTGAATAAGTGACTATATCAGTGATCATGCCAGTGACCAGGAGTAGAGCGGCTAGTTTGAATCGCAGGGACGATGTCGAAAACACATCAACGATTGTCTCGCGACCGAACACGCCGCCGCCCGCCGAGTCTGCGTTTCAAGATGGCGCCAACGCGTCCTCTCCTCCGCAATGTACCGACGCTACGTTTTCTTTACAGCACGTAACGTCCATAATAGCTGCCCTTCAACGTTCACAGACTGAAGCGCTCAGGGAGCTACTTACCTCGGTACCACGCGCGAACGCATCGACTCCGGAGTCATTTGCTTTTTCAGGGCAAAGCACCCTAGCTCGCTGCAAAGTCACGTTCTCCGGCACACCGAAAGGATCGGTAGAAGCTTTCATCGATGGTATAGAAGCATACAGTGACTGTGCACAAGTTTCGGACTCAAACATTATACGCGGCCTTGCATACTTATTCAAGGACGAAGCCGCTGTTTGGTGGCAAGGAATCAAACATACCGTGTCAACATGGCGGCAAGCTAAAGAAAACTTAATAAGTGCATACGGCGACCGCCGTCCACCGCATCGTATATATAGAGATATTTTTTCAACAACACAACAAGAGGAGAATACAGACGTGTTTGTGGCACGCATTCGCGCCCTTTTATCACGTTTACCTACGGGAGACGTAACCGAATCTGCCCAGATAGACATGACGTATGGCCTTCTCAACTCTAGGATAAGAAAAAGGCTTCGAAGAGAAGACTGCACAAATTTTAGTCAATTACTTCGGCTTTCACGTAACATAGAGGATTCATTTGATGATATACACACGATGCCTACTACAAGTGAGCGCCAGATACAAACAAAGATGCGCCCCTTGTCTACATCTACGCAACAGACACAACTCGTCGCTAACACGCTACCGACCCGCGGGGCTCAGGCGCCGGCTCGCAGCGCTCCGCTGCCCGCTAGAAACGTTCCCGCCGTTTACGAAACCCAGCGCCCGCCGCCGCCCGCTCAGCCGCCGCCGCCGAGTCAAGACTCCGCCAGCACTGCGAAGCATCAACGACCCGTTTGTGTTTACTGTAAGAAATAAGGACACACTAGGGACCAGTGCCGTAAGTTACAAAAACATTCAGGTGAGTCGCAATCTCATAGCTGTACGGAAGTGCGCGTGCGTGAAAAACCCGATGTCTGTGATAAACAACAAAATAACTCATTTTATTGTGTTCATTCTCGTGTTATACCTACAGACTCTAAGAATAATTTTAATAATTCTTACGCTAATAATACTTCTCGTACGTATAATTCTAATATTCATAAGTGTGTATGTATACCTAAATGTGATCGAAGTATTCATTCAAATTTTTCTTGTGATAAATGTGTTAACAAGTCATTTCTGTTTTGTAATAATAATAGTAGTTGCTCCGAATTGGATTCAAGTTCCGTTTCGCGAAATTGTTCAAAATACGATAGTAAACAAATACGTTTAAAACAAAAGTGTAATAAGTCTAGATTATCAGATCAAAGTAGTGATGTGAACCAAAAGGTTAATAACCTCTACATTGATAGAAATGTACGCACAGTGGGAAAGTATTGTAACCCACAAATTTTAGAAATTAAGAATGTTTGTTATGGTAGTTCTATATGTTGTAATGGAGATGCTTCATCGTGCGGTAACCGTCCTGTCGGACGTATAGGTCGCGATTTACGCCCGATTTTCGAAATTCAAGTTTTGGGTTTTAACGGAACCGCATTGATAGATACGGCTGCTAAACACTGCATTGCGGGTCATTCGCTGTATACTCTCCTTCTACGTCAAGGACATCCACTCTTACCTTCCACAAGGGAAGTAAAGCTCGCCGATGGTATAGTGCGATTAATGGATGTACTAACGACTACATTAGAGGTTACTTTAAAGACTTCAGTTATCACCATGCCATTTTTAATTTTTCCCAACTCAACTAATAATGAAACATTATTAGGTATAGATTTTATAACTGCCGCCAGGGTTGTTATTAATTTTCATAAAGAAACTTGGTACTTTAGCAACAATAATCAAATAAAATACAAGCTGTGTTTTGAACCAAGCTCTCCTAACGTGTCCTGCGCCTCGACTGAAATACTTCGGGATGATGAAGGTACTCACCTCACGCCAGCTGAGCGTCAAGCGCTCGCTGACATCATTAACAGGCACGCTCGCGTCTTCAGTGCAGGGGGAGGTCCAACACCGTACGCAGAGCATCGCATTGATACAGGTGACCATCCGCCAATAGCGGTACCCCCTTATCGCCTTAACCCTTCAAAAAAACAGCTGATGAAAGCTGAAATAGCGAAGATGCTACAAGACGACATCATTGAAGAATGTGAATCGGCTTGGTGTTCACCGGCGCTTATGGTGCCAAAATCTAATGGTGGTATCCGTTTTTGTGTAGACTATAGGCGTTTGAATTCAATAACTAAGGCTGACACATACCCGATGCCACGCATCGACGAGTTACTACAGAGTACGAAACAGGACTGCTACATGAGTACGTTGGATCTTCGATCTTCCTACTGGCAAGTAAAGGTAAGGGAATCAGATAAAGACAAAACTGCTTTTGTGTGCTCTTTAGGGACCTATAGGTTCAAAAGGATGCCCTTTGGGGTCCGCAACGGTCCGGCCACGTTCCAGCGTCTTATTGATCGTCTCCGGTCCTGCTCTGCACTTCAAGAGGTAACTATGCTATGCTACTTAGATGATCTGTTGATTATGTCCCAGGGGTACCAAAAACACCTGCAAGACCTCGAAATAGTATTTAAACGTCTAGCCGACTTCAAACTCCATGTTAATAGAGAGAAATGTGTCTTCGCCAGAGCTAGCGTTAAATACCTCGGTCATGTCATAACTCAACAAGGTATATCGGCCGATCCGGAAAAGGTGAAGGCTGTAACTGATATGAAGGAGCCAGGTAACCTTAAACACCTGAGAACCTTCCTACAAACTTGTTCTTGGTTCAGAAAATTCATACCGAGTTTTTCAAAAATTGCCGAACCATTAACCCGTTTGACTAGAAAGAACCAAGAATGGTCTTGGGGCTCAGAACAGACCCAAGCATTTACCGAGCTAAAGCGTCTACTGACCACAGCTCCCATACTGGTTCAAGCCGATTTCAGTCGTCCTTTTGTTCTGCGTACAGACGCAAGTAACTACGCCTTAGGTGCAGTTTTATTACAGGGCGATAGCAATCAGGAAAGGCCTAATCAAATCATAGGTAAATATCATACTCAGGATCTTAGCCTTTATCAAGGTAGGGAGGACAGCACTGTACCAAAACCCGTAATTCCAAAAAGGAATCGCGGACGTCCTACAAAGAAGGTTGAATCACCAGTCCAGGAGCGAGGGCGTTCTCCAGAACTGGAGGGGGAGTATATAGCAACCCAGGTTCCTAGACATTCTATACGCGCCACGCGTGGACGGTTACCCGCGCGCTATGCGTCTCCCTCTGACACATAAGCGGTTAGTTCGACACACGGCCGCAAGGGCAGTCCGCCGGCTACCGCGCTTACGCACACGTCTCGCTGGTACCTACCTAAGCTCGCCGGAGCAATACTTACTGTATTCGACGTAGTGTTACTGACTTTCAGGCATTGTAACCCCGTAAACATTATCAGTGTAAATCAATCTTTGAAATATATTATATACTCACATCTCGTGAAACTATTCATTCCCCTGAGACTGACGTCTCCCCCATAATATTTTTTTAAAACATGTTAAGTAGTTGGCAAAACAACGTAGAGGTCCTTATGTCCGTAGCTTCGCACGCATTACATTTTAATCCCATTAATATAAATAATAGACTATTTAAAGTGACTTTTAAATTATTATCTTGAACAGTCAAAATTTGTGACAGAAATGAATCACGGACAAAGAGATCACGGAGTCTTGTTTGCCCTACCCCTAGTGGTATTTAAGCCCAGGTGCTTACGGGCGAGGCGGCCCACGAGCTGAAGAGCAGGTGGTCATAATGGTGGAAACAACAATCTGCGACGATAAGCACGTGGGCGGCCGCCGGAGCATCGCAGTGCCGGATTTGTGGCAGAAACGATGCTACAAACATGCTGCTTGCTGCATGTGTTGCTTCATGCCTGCCACATACATGGTTTGACTGTTTATTAACTGACTTTATTTAGTCAATAGTCAAAAAAATAATATTTCCTAAGTAATACATTATCGAAACCTCTATTATGTCAAATGATTCTTTATAAAGTCAATGTTTGTGAAACGAAGGTCAAGTGATTACTTTTTCAAACGTTGTTTGTTAATGATCTTTTATCTTATTGTTAAACAATAGTAAACCGAAGTAGGAACTTACTAAGTACTACTTTTATGATAATGTATTTTGATAACATTATCTCCTCATTATATTTAGAAAAGATTATTAGACTCGGAAGTAAAGGCACCTTAGCCTCAACCTCAGAATACAAAAAAGAACAGCCAGGGTCGCCTTGATTGGTCAAAATGACGTTCATGATGGGCTTAACATCCTCCTAACTTTTTTTCTTTAGTCTTGGTGATGTAGGTACAGAATATGCTATGACTAATTACTTTTTACATGACTAACTTAAAACCTTTTAATAAAAGTCACATAGCATAACATTTCAATTACAATGAAATAAGCGGCCATATTGTAATCCAAGATGGCTGTCAAATATTACTTTTATTTTTTGCTATTTCCTTTTTTAAAATATGTTAAAATGAACGTCATTCGAAACACTACTGAATTTGAAGAAAACAGTATTGATTTAAAATCACATTTAAAAATGCCAAAGGTTAAAACAATTTGTTCGAATAGGGATGCCCTGTGTCAGTCTAATGATGCTGTCGTGTGTACATTAAAATATGTTAATAACAGCAGCGTGTATAAAATGTTTAAAAATGCATGCTATTTGTTTTTGAGTAATATGTGCGATAATCCTGGTGAAGGTAAGATTTTGAATATATTCATTCGGTTATTGGCAGGCCATAAATTCTACTCTAATATAGCAAAACCGCTTTCATACCACAGATACTGCAAAAAATGCAATAAAATGCAAATAGTTTCATTTCAATTTTACATTCACTCTGCAAAATATTTTTTATAGCCTTGGCGGGCATGAAGGGTTCTGAAGGTGAAATTTTAAATACACTTTGAAATACCACAATATAGCGGTGAGTAGGGTAGCCAGAGCTCACTGGAGAATTTGTGCTGTCAGTGGGATGACTAAAGGCTTGTCCTGCTTTGTCCTCTACACTGACGGCACAAAAACTGTGCTTACAGGGTCGGCAGCGCGAGTGTGGCTTCTCTGGTGTTACCTACACACGTCCATAGGCCACTGCCAGCATTATATAATAACTTTTGTATAATACTGTATAGTTTTGAGAGTTACAAGAAAGAAGTTACAAGTAATCATGTACTAATCACTCATCATGAGTGCGCGGGATTGTGGTGTGTGTTGCCAACGCTATTAATTCCGGTAACGCTCCGGTATGCGGCAATTCCGTACGGGACATTCGGAGTGTCGCACAGCAATACTTTCAATTTTGGACTTTACATTACTTTAAAGTCAAAAATTGTTTTTTAGCAATATTCGTGGTATGACAGTTGTTTTGCTTTAACAGAATCGATACCCTGTTGAAATGGCTTACAGTTGAGTTTAGCTTGAGCCCCGAAGATATCATGAAGCCTTATACACTATCGGTAAGACCCATCATGAAGGATTGGCTAGAGAGGCCTCTCGGGGCCCTCTCGAACCGGCTGACGTAGGTGATGATGACGATTCTCACTGTGAAGTTTCTGATGCAAGACACGGAGCTGCACACGCTGATCGAATTCCCGGCGTGGGAAACGCTGAGTCAGGTAAGTTATTAGGTGTTAACGACCTTCGTCCTCCATGAGTACAGGCCAGAAGGTGACAGGTGGAGCTACCTGTCATCCTAGCAGAATTCCGCACGTTAAATAAAAAAAAACTTAATAATCTGAGTCAGCGGGATAAAATCACGTCGCCTTTTCTGGAACACAAAAAATTTTTGATTTAAAAACTTTATTTTTCGTTAGAGTTTTACATTTTGACCGATGGTACTTGCGAAGATCACTTTGCAGCAAGACGTAATGATGAGAATAAACCAGAAGCAACCACACCCATTGAAAGTACCAATGTTGCAACAAACGCACCAGTTGAAAATAAAAACGAAGAAGTAGACACACCCGTTGAAAAAAACAACGGAGAAATAACCACAGTAGTTAGTAATAGCAATGAAGAAAATACGACACCCGTTGAAAATGTCACTGAAGAAATTATAACACAAGTTGAGGATAACAACGAAGAAATAGCCACAACAATTAATAATACCAATGACGAAATAACAACCGTTGAAAATGTCACCGAGGAAATAAACACTGTTAATTCAGGTAAAATTATATAATCTAATATATAAAATTCTTGTGTCACAGTTTTAGTGTCCATTAAATACTTCTCCGAAACGGCTTGACTGATTTTGATGAAATTTTATATCTGTATTCAGTAGGTACACTGAGAACAAAAGTAACTGACGTAGCCCAGCGGATTAGCTCGTTGAAGTGGCAATGGGCGGGACACATAGCGCGCAGAACAGATGGCCGATGGAGCAGTCCGACTGGGGAAGCACCTCCGCCCTACAGAATACCGCGGTTATAATAACTTCGTGTTGTGTTCCCAGCGGTGAGTAGGGTAGCCAGAGCTCACTGGAGAATTTGTGCCGTAAGTGGGAAGACTAAAGGCTTGTCCTGATTTGTCTTCTACTGACGGCACAGAAACTCTGTACTTACAGGGTTGGCAGCGCGACTGTGACTTCTCTGGTGTTACAGACGTCCATAGTCCACGGTAACTACTTTCCATCAGGTGGGCCGTGTGCTTGTCTGCCAACTAAGTGGTATAAAAAAAAAAAAAAAAAAGTTCTGGAATGGCGACCGCGTACGGGCAAACATAGCGTAGGACGCCCAACGGCCAGGTGGAAGGACGACCTCATGAAGGTCGCCGGGAAGCGCGTGATGCGGGCTGCTTTAGACCGGTCATTCTGGAAGTCTGTGGGAGAGGCCTATGTTCAGCTGTGGACTATGTGTGGCTGACATGATGATGATGATGGTTCAGTAGGTATGAGAACAGGTTTATAACTCATTTTTATACAACAAACGTTAAAGGTGGTTGGCACCACAGAAAAAATATTTGTACTTTTTGGACAATTTTTTTTGTAATTTTTTTTATGTTGTGGAATTGAAAAATACATTTAAGTAGTCCTAAATTCTTATGCTCCTACCACCGTCCCCTATGTTTTAATAGCATTTTAATAAAATTCATATGGCACAACAACGTTTGCCGGGTCAGGTACTATATTATATGTCTTCTTCCCGGCAGAGTAGAATTTGGATCACCCCATCTCTTCCCATGCGGTGTCGTACAAGGCGACTAAGGGATAGGGCTGTTTAACATCAGACAGATATATACACTCAAGACTCAGCCTCAGATACATGGCTTAAGTCTTCAATAGTGCCCGGAAAACGGCAATAGGCTCACTCTCTATTACGTGAGACCGAATACAATTATTGATGAAATGTTATGTTAATTTACCCACATTTCATTAGTTTAGGACACGACGGTATTTCCGTCCAATTGAGCAGTCCGACTGGGGAGGTACCTCCGCCCTATAGAATACCGCGGCATAACCTCGTGTTGTGTTCCCGGCGGTGAGTAGGGTAGCCAGAGCTCACTGGAGAATTTTTGTGCTGTTAGTGGGAAGATCAAATTATGCTTGTCCTGCTTTGTCTTTCACACTGACGGCACAGAAACTTTCTGTGCTTAAAGGGTTGGCAGCGTGTGACTCCCTTGGTTTTGCATACGCCATAGGCCACGGTAACCACTTTCCAACAGTGGACCGTGTGCTTGTCTGCCACCTAAGTGATATAAAAGAAAATACTTAAAGAATTGCACAGCTGGCTCTCCGTTGTACATACATACATACATATAATCACGCCTTTATTCCCGGAGGCTTAGGCAGAGGTGAATTAACACCCACATTTCACCAATCATTGAATTCGGTCCCACGTAATAGGGGGTGAGCCCATTGCCGTATTCCGGGCAATATTGTTGACTCGAGCCTTGCATCTGAGGCTGAGTCTGGGCTGTATATATCTGTCTGATGTTAAACAGCCCTATCCCTTAGTCGCCTTGTACGACACCGCTCTCTGTTATATAGGCGTTAAAACATATATAGTTTTTTTTTATATAGGACACGCCAACTTGACTTCACCTCGCCTGATGGTAAGCTAAAGGCAAAGTCTCAGGAAAGAGGGTCACCATTACAGACACTAAGTGTTACAATAGTGGCACTCAGCTTGGCGGCCTCATCAGATGCTTTTTCACGCCCCGCTTAAAGGCACCGGAACTGTAGGAAGAAGGAAACACGTGTGCTGGTAATGAATTCCAGGTCTTGGTGGTGCGGCAAAGAAAAGTCTCCGAACCGCGAAGTCTCTTCTTAGGTAGGCACTATTTTGTTGACACCTACTATTATTTCAGATTTGATTCTACGTAATGCGACCACCCCTAAGCCCACCGAGCCTATAACCGAAACTGAGACAGCTGACGGTCTACCTTGTCCAGTATCTTGTCCGAAGATATACGACCCTGTGTGCGTCAACGTGAACAGAGGTCTTGGGAAATATTTCAAGATGTTTATGTTTGTGAACAGATGCATGTATAACTTGTACTATTGCAGACACCCTGTAGGTACGTCCATAGGCCACGATAACCACTTTCCATCAGGTGGGCCGTGTGCTTGTCTGCCACCTAAGTTGTATAAAAAAAAAAAGTTCAGTAGGCCGACATAAATTTGGACCTCGAGTCTTATATTTATTTAGGAACTCAACGGCTTATTTAATCCTTCTTAACGGTGAGTAGGGTAGCCAGAGCTCACTGGAGAATTTGTACTGTCAGTGGGAAGACTAAAGGCTTGTCCTGCTTTGTTTTCTACACTGACGGCACAGAAACTCTGTACTTACAGGGTTGGCAGCGCGACTGTGACTCCTCTGGTATTACAAACGTCCATAGGCCACGGTAACCACTTTCCATCAGGTTGGCCGTGTGTTTGTCTGCCACCTAAGTGGTATAAAAAAAATATGTACGAAAAAGCCTAAATCTTTTCGAAAAACTATCTGATGTACACAATGTTAATACGAGAAACAAGAATAAACTAGTTGTACCAAAACTTAGGCTTCACAAGGTTGGTGATTCATTTGTAGGCAGCTGCATAAAAATATTTAATAAAATTCCTCAGGATTTGATTAATATGCCAATAAATAAATTTAAAATAGAAGTGAAAAAACACTTTAATGAGTAAAAGTTACTATAAAGTGGATGAGTATCTTAATGATGTTAATGCGTGGTCAACATAAGTCTCTTGCTTGCTCGCACAAAATAAGTTGTAAACTAAAGTAAATTTGAAAAAGAAAAATAATCTAGTTCTAATATAGTTCGCTGAGTTTCTTGCTGGTATCTTCTCAGCAGAACTAATCTACCGAACCAGCGTAAGAATCATTTTCCAATGGCTTTTTTTACATTATTTCATATTTTCATATTATTTCTTGACATACCTAATTGTAAAATTTTGTCGTTCATATTGTGCTCTTTATGTTCCTGAACTGAATAAATGAAATTGATTCTTTGATTCTTTGCCGCGTGGTTCCCGGCAGAGTGGAATTTGGACCACCCCATCTTTTCTCATGCGGTGTCGTACAAGGTGACTAAGGGATAGGGCTGTTTAACATCAGACAGATATATATACAGCGAAGACTCAGCCTCAGATTGAGGCTCAAGTCAACAATTAGTGCCCGGCAATAGCCTCACACGCTATTCCGTGGGACCGAATACAATGATTGGTGAAATGTGGGTATTAATTTACCTCTGCCTAACCCTCCGGGGATAAAGGCGTGTTTATGTATGTTTTTTTTTACGTGCCCAATGTCCCCACGGATACCTCCCCACCGGAGCCGGTGGAAGAGACTAAAACGCACGCCGCCTGTGGGTCGTTTTGGTTGCCGAAGGTGAGGTTGACAGGCATATCCCTCGCACCCCGGCAGACCCAGGGCCATCTCTCACGATCTGGCCATCTCCTCGGGTGTGTGGGGACTACAGAGTCCCCAACTCGTCCCCGGAAAACGGGGAGGCGCACCAGACGCGGCGCCGCCGCGGCCTGCTGCTGCCAGGGTGACAGGCGGCTCCACTAGTCATTCCCAGGCCTGCGCTCATGAGGGACGGAGGTCGTTCATCGACCTTGATTATGTATGTAAGTTTAACATTGTGTTTTTGTAGAATTTGATCCTCCCTCCGGCGATGAATACGATGAAGACGCCATCCCTCTCCCACAGCCATCGCCCTTGGGCATGTCTTACTGTGCGGCATCGAGGTATGCATATCAAACCATTTTTTTAATAGGTTTATAAGTCTTTACCTATGAAATTTTCTTACAGATTCATGAGTTCGCTATTCCTCTCAGTATCAAAATAAACGGGATATTTACCATATTTCATTGTTTTGAGTTTCCGATATTTCGGTGCTGTTGCAGGCACCATGATCACGGAGGAACTGGAGTAGTGGCGGTGAACAGAGAAAAAGTTTTTTCTCCTAGGAGTAATTATATCGATCTACCCTCTTTAGAGTTCTATGGAAATAAAGTTCGAGTTTGATTTTAAGTTTCAGTTCTTTTACCAAGTAGTAAAAGAACTCGATAATAATAATATCCCGCTTATTTTGATACCGATGTGAGTGACCATGATAGTTTAAATACCTATAGGTATTCGTTATTCCTGTAATATATATATATAATTAGATAGCTACTAAAATACACTAAAATAAAATAAATATAAAAATTACATACATAATGCGTCATGAAATTCCTTATTTATACTTTGTTTGAAAGTTGATTTCTGTGCTGCCTAAATGCTATCCATTTTGGTGATTCATTTCGTATTACTTTTTTACAACTGTCACCTGTCACTTTTCAAAAATGTGATAGTAGTGTTTGTTGTCTCATTCATTCCCCAAAAGAAATCGTAAAATTTGGATTTGTCATTCTTAAAAAAATGCAAAAATGTTAGTACTGAAAATTGGGTTTCTCCCAATTTCTTTAAAAAAATTAACGGCAATTTTATATGTAGCGACCTATTATATAGGACACACCAATTTGACTTCACCTCGCTTTATGATAAGATATAAGGCAAAGCCTCAGGAAAGAGATTACAGACACGTACCATGTTACAATGGTGACACTCAGCTTGAGGGCCTCATCATATGCTTTTTCGCGACCCGCTTAAAGGACCCGGGTGTGTGTTCCTGTGTAGGAAAAGGGAGGGAGGGACTAATTGGAAGAGTTCATCAGAGCTTATGGGACCCGGGACTGTAGGAAGAAGGAAACACGTGAGCTGGTAATGAATTCCAGGCCTTAATGGTGCGACAAAGGAAAGAGTCGCCTAACCGCTTGGTTCTAGATCGGATATTCTGCATCCTATGCGGGTGACATCTAAGCCCTGCACGTGTTGTCCTGTGTTGGAAAAGAGGGGTGGGACTAATTGAAAGAGCTCATCAGTGCTTAGAGGACCCGGGACCGTAGGAAGAAGGAAACACGTGAACTGGTAATGAATTCCAGGCCTTAATGGTGCGACAAAGGAAAGAGTCTCCGAACCGCTTGGTTCTTAATAGGATATTCTGCACACTGTGAGGGTGACATCTAAGCCCTGCACGTGTTGTACTGCGTAATCCTTTGAGTTAAACTCGCCTTTGTGCATTACACTTCTCATCTTTTTGTATACATATCATTTATGTGTACAATAAAGTATAACTATATAAAAATAAATAAATATATTGTTCCACCACAGGTACCTTCAATTCGCCCGTTTTGCGGAAGTGACGTCATCCATGGCCCACTACGGCTGGCTGACCGGGAACTACCGGTATTCCCACATCATGGAGCCCTACCAACGGCTACCCGGCCACGGATAATTTTAATACTCACTTTTTTTTTTAATTTAGGGTACTAAAATTTTTTGGTCTGCAATACCGGTTTTTTCGGTTTACCGTAGGACCGGTAAACCGCTCTTTTGACCTCCCGAAATTTGGATAAATCGGATGATAATAAAAAAATTAAGTCGGTTATATTTGTAGGAATTTGATTAAACAATATTCACAATTCACATGAATTTAAATAATTTATTAAATGTACATAATTATTAGTTGTAAAATAATTTACGTAATGTTAATTGACAATGTATTCAACTTAATAAATAAATCTAATTAATTATTTATTGGTGTTTGTACATTAGTATGTAACTTTTTTTACGGTTTAACTAACTTACTAAACTCTTAATTCAATATTATAGCATAAAATTACATGACTAAATAGTAAAAAAAATCTAAATAATTTTGATAAAGGAAGGGGTAGGCAGAGGTGCTAGCACCCACATTTCGCCAGTTTATGTTTAGGTCCCAATGTAAAATGTGGCGAGCCTATTGCCATTAACCGGGCACTTATAAACCTGCGATAAATACACACATAACTTCGAAAAGCTTCGAGAAGTCATTGGTATGTGCCATGGTAAAACCTGGGATCTAACCTGAGACCTCGTCTCAGCAGTCCATTACCCATACAACTATCGCGGTTATAGATGTTACTTTGTTCTTCTTAGCTTTCTGTTCTTTATTATAAAAAAAGATACATAATAATTATTAAAATAAGTCCTCATTGCTCGCATCGCTCATGGCGTCACTATCTAACTCAAACGAGGTCACATGGATCAATGGTCCCATAGATTATAATATATAGTTGAGAATGGTCGCATAAGGCCCGTTTTTTTTTCTTTTGCATTTCATATTTACTTGTTTATTTTTAAAAATGGCTTCTGCAGTGCCGCCATTTTGCTAATGTCAAATTTTAAGATGCGGTTCTTAAAAAGGATTTATTGATGATTATGATTATCAATGAGATGATTGCTGCCTCAGTAAAGTTGTGGGGACTTTACTAGAAGCTCCCTAGGGAGATTTGGAGGCCTGGGGGTGACAGCAGGCCAGGGTGACTGGTGGAGCCGCCTGTCACCCTGATATGCCTGTCAACCTCACCTTCGGTCACCAAACCGACCCACAGGCGGCGTGCGTTTTAGTCGGTTCGAGTCCGACATAACCTCTTCCACCGGCTCCGGTGGAGAGGTACCCGTTGGGGGTTTGCGCACGTAAAAAAAAAGGGAGATTTGGAACCAACACGAAAAGTCACAATCACTATAATATGCCACTTTTCTACACGTGTGTGCGTTGTCAAAGATGTTATGTCTAGAAATCCACCATTTTTATTACGTAAAAACTCAAATTCATACCAATTTCGGAAAATAAAATAATACCGCGATGCGCCCTTCTTCGTGTTGGCGCCAAAATTCAACCACTTTCCATCAGATGGACCGTTTGCTTGTCTGCCACCTAAGTGGTATAAAACAATGCTTAAAAAATTAATTCAATAGTTATAAGCAAGTCTATCAGGTACCTAGGTCTACAACCTAACCACGGTAGCCTAGTGGTATGGGTAATGGACTGCTGAGACGAGGTCTCTGGTTCGTTCGATCCCAGGTTTTACCATAGCACACACCAATGGCTTTTCGATGCTTTTCGAAGTTATGTGTGTATTTATCGCAGGATTACAAGTGCCCGGTTAATGGCAATTGGCTTGCCACCTATTACATTAGGACCTAAACATAAACTGGCGAAATATGTGCGCTAGCACCTCTGCCTACCTCTTCGGGGATATAAGCGTGAGTTTATGTTATGTTCTATCAGGTGTTTAGATTTTTTTTTAATATAGAACACGTCAATTAGACTTCGCCTTGCCTGATGGTAAGCTGAAGGCAAAGTCTCAGAAAAGAGGGTCACCATTACTTACACATACCGTGTGACAATGGTGACACTCAGCTTGGCGGCCTCATCATATGCTTTTTCACGCGCCGCTTAAAGGACCCGGGACTGTAGGAAGGAGGAAACACGTGAGCTGGTAATGAATTCCAGGCCTTAATGGTGCGACAGAGGAAAGAGTCACCGAACCGCTTGGTTCTTGATCGGATGTTCTGCACCGTGTGCGGGTGACATCTAAGACCTGCACGTGTTGTCCTGTGTATTAAAGGGGAGGGTGGGACTAATTGGAAGAGTTCATCAGAACACTCACCATGGTACAGACGGTAAAATACAGCCATGGAGCCAATGTATCGAAAACATCCTGTAATGCTATAATGGAGTTCACAGTGTTTGTGTTCCTAACCGGTTTGATAAATAGAAATTTTACAAACATGTCGGCTATGTGATAACCTCTTTTTTATTTCACATAGGCCAAGGAGTTCGGCATGTTAAGTACGAAATGGAATATCAACTTTTTCTATCAAATGTAGAAGACCTTGGCGCTTATCGTAATTCTTTCTAACAAACCAAAATCTCTGTTTAATTCTCTTGTAGGCCCTTTTTTAATTTTTTTTCCAAGAATTTTGCCGCGTGTCCTGCTAAGTAGAATTAGGGCCATCCCATCTGTCGTACAAGGCGACTAAGGAATAGGGCTGTTTTTTTTATACAACTTAGGTGGCAGACAAGCACACGGCCCACCTGATGGAAAGTGGTTACCATGACCTATGAACGTGTAGTAACACCAGTGGAGTCACATCCGTGCTCCCGACCCTGTAAGAACAGAGATTGTGTGCCGTCAGTGTAGAGGACAAAGCAGGACAAGCCTTAGGTCATCCCACTGACAGCACAAAAACTCTTCAGTGAGCTCTGGCTGTATATATCAGACTTGGCTCGAGTCAATTATAGTGCCCGGAATATGGCAATAGTCTCACCCCCTATTAAGTGGGACCGAATACAATTATTGGTGAAATGTGGGTGTTAATTCACATCTGCCTAACCCTCCGGGGATAAAGGCGTGGTTATATGTATGTATGTATGTATTTAATATTAGTATTTCTCGTGATTTCACTTGCAAACCTGCCACCTTGCTCCCTTAGAAACTACTATTCTAACTTCTTTTGGATTAATTAAATATCGAATGCACCTATCTATATTTTTGACGATGAATTTCAGATGCTTTATTATTATATTTGATTGGAATTGTGTAAACATTATTACAAAAGACGAATAGAATAATATAATATTTGCATGCCATTAGTGGTAATAATAGGTACATTGCACTTATTTTATTTTTAGCGACCAACTTATTATGACTGTATTATGCAAATAAATGAATAATAATAATAATAATATATTAATAATAATAATAATAAATATTTCACGACATTCTACACAACGCTATCTAGACCCATGGTAAGCATAGCTTAACTAGCTTGTGTTATGGTATCTAGAATGCGGATAAACATACTTACAATTTTTTTTTTTCCTTAATACATACATATTATACATAGAAATACCCAGACCAATGCAAATATACATTTTCATGCATACAAATTTTTGCACTGAGCGGGAATCGAACCCGCGCCCCCTGCATAGCAGTCGAATGCTCTACCGCTACGCCACGGAGGTCAAAACATTACTTATCACCTCCTACACAGCGATTGTTTGTTAACGATTGTGGTAGGCCCCTTGTTAGTCTCTGTGGCGTGGCTGTAGTGGGGTAGGTGCGGGTTCGATCGCCGCTCATTGCGAAATATATGTATGCATTGGTCTGTCCGTGCCTCGGGGAGCATGTTAAGCCGTCTATGATGTTATCGTTAGGGAGTCGAATTAAAAGACGTCCATTACTTGTGAAATCCCGTTTATTACTCTCTAATAAGGTGACACAAATAAGTACTTATACGAGGAACTTACAACTATAGAGTTTCCACACACATACTATAACATTAGGGCTGTACCACACCATACGTCAGTTGTCATACCAACATCTATGGCATTCGTTACGGGTAACCGGAGCCCTAAAAAGCTTTACAACTGGTCTAGCTACAATGCTTAGATATCATATTTGGATTGTGAAGATCAGATGGCACTCAATGCAAGGAAAATATGGAAATCAGCAGTTAGACTGTTAAAGCGGACCCCAGACTCAGAGCTGAAAGCATCGGAAGCTGGGATTAACGCTAAGATGACGAAAGACATTATGCTTTTTTTTTACGTGCGCAAAATCCCCGCAAAAAGCCGGTGGAAGAGATTATGTCGGACTCGATCCGAACAAAAGCCACGGCGCCTGTGGATCGTTTTTGGTTGCCGAAGGTGAGGTTTTTTTTCCTTTTTTATTTAACCAGATAAACATACTAGGTCTAATGCCTTAGTACTGTAACAAAAACCAGAAAGGTTTGTCCGTACACTACGTTCGTCGTCGAGTCTATATAATACTAATGCTATACATCAGGTAGGCAATAGTTAATCTAGGTATAACAATATCAATTTAGATAGATAGATAGATAGATAATTCTTTATTGTACACCAACAGATGTACAGTAGGACAAGTAGGTAGCATGTACACAGTTCAATGTACAATGGGCGGCCTTATCGCTGAATTGTGGGTAGGTACATATATAGTGCAACAATATAATTTTACTTTCGTTCTGTGTTCGTAATATAATATTTTTAAGTGTATAGTAAAATAATTAACAGGCATATCCTTCGCACCCCGGGGACCCAGGGTCATCTCTCTCGATTTGGCCCTCTCCTGGAGTGTGGGGACCACAGAGTCGCCAACTCGTCCCCGGAAAAGACTTTATGCTTAAAATAAGCTTGAAACAAAACTCTACTGCAATAAGGCTGTTTCGTGAATGGTATGGTAGGCCCCCTGGACTGAAAAATGGCGAATTAGGCTAAACGAAAGCAAACCAATTCACGTTAACTTCACTAATATAACAGCTCAACATTTTTCTATATTTGTTAATAGCTAACGAGTTCCATACCCTAATACAGCTAAATATCTTGGTATGGGCCAGATCGTGAGAGATGGCCCTGGGTCGGCCGGGGTGGGACGGATATGCCTGTCAACCTCACCTTCGGCAACTAAAACGACCCACAGGCGGCGTGCGTTTTAGTCGGTTCGAGTACGACATAACCTCTTCCACCGGCTCCGGTGGGGAGGAATCGGTGGTGATTTTGCGCACGTAAAAAAAAAATATCTTGGTATGACGCTAAGCTGCGCTGAAAAGAACACGCCAAGGAAAAAAGACTGAATTGAAAATACGCTACCAGAAAATGTACTGGCTAATTGGAAGACACTCCCCACTATCAGTAGGTACACAACTAAGTCCTGGAGTGTGGATTGTACCGTCGGAAGGGGAAGACCTAGGCGCACATACCTGGACCAAATCGGGGAAGTTTTAGAAAAGTGATCTCTGCCTACCCCTATGGGAAACATGCGTGATTTTATGTATGTATTGATGCCAGTATGGACTTTTTTCCCTATAATATAATTCCCCGCTGGATTAAGGCGTAGACAGAGGCGGGAGCGGCAGCGGGAGCGAAGAAGGAACGCAAGCCAAGCTGCCTGCGTACTAAGGCAACTCGAGCGTCGGAGGTCGATGAATGACCTTCGCCCCCCATGAGAGCAGGCCTGGGTGGAGCCGCCTGTAACCCTGGCAGAAGCAGGCCCATACCTGAGGAGGGAAAAAGTTTTAAACAAGAAAATATCTAGGATAGCCATGGTCGTATGCCACTTAGTCTAACAAAACAATATATTGTAGAGAAAAGTGGCATACGACCACGGCTATCCTAGATATTTTCTTGCTTAAAACTTTTCAATTTTTTTTATACCACTTAGGCGGCAGACAAGCACACGGCCCACCTGATGGAAAGTGGTCACCGTGGCCTATGGACGCGTATATAACCAAGAAAGTCACACTCGCGCTGCAAACTCTGCAAGCATTGAGTTCTGTGCCGTCATTCAGTGTACCTAAAAGAAAAAAGCAGGACAAGATTTTGGTCTTTCCACTGACAGCACAAAAAACTCTCCAGTGAGCTCTGGTTACCCTATTCACCGCCAGGAACACAACACGAGGTTATTATGGCCGCGGTATTCTGTAGGGCGGAGGTACTTCCCCAGTCGGACTGCTCATTTGGACGGAAATATCGCCGTGTCTAACCTCCTTTTGAGGTTAATCTAATACAACAATTCTGTTACCTACAATTATTATCTTGAAAGATAAGAAAAATTAAGTATTTAAGACATATTATATAAACTCATAAACTCACGTCTATATCCCCGAAGGGTTAGACAGATGTACTAGCACCCATATTTCGCCAGTTTATATTTAGATCCCAATGTAGTAGGTGCCGAAGCCTATTGCCATTAACCGGGCACTTATAAACCTGCGATACACACATAACTTCGAAAAGCATCGAAAAGTCATTGGTGTGTGCCATGGTAAAACCTGGGATCGAACCCGAGACCTCGTCTCAGCAGTTCATTACCCATACCACTAGGCTACCGCGGTACTTAAGACTCATTGCCAAACTAAGATCCCTTGGTACACAGATAAATAAGACCTTGGGAAAGGGCATAGGTACTTTAAATATTTAGTCGCGATAACCGAGATCCACGCTAGCGGAAACGCGGGCTACAGCTGGTATATAAAAACATTCGTGATAATTAAGTTGTTTATTGTGTGTTACCTTTTGCTAGAAAAGCAGGTAAAACAAACATACTATAAGTAACTAGAGACAGTACAGTTTTACTTCAATAATAGCAGCTTACAGACAGGTGCCAGCCATGTTGCTTCGAACAATGATTTCGTTCGCGCTCGTCGCGCTTGGAAGCTCGACTCCGTAAGTAGAAACTTTCTTTTCTTTCTTTCTTTTTTCTTTTAATCGTGTTCTAGAAAGGAGGAGGTTCTTCTTCTTTTTTTATTGATGGCTTCTGCAGCGAATGGCTACAATTTTACCAACGTCAAGTAAATATCCACCTACAGAATACCACGGCTATAATAACCTCGTGTCGTGTTCCCGGCGGTGAGTAGGGTAGCCAGAGCTCACTGGAGAGATTTTGTGCTGTCAGTGGGAAGACGAAAAGCTTGTCCTGATTTTGTGTTTTGAACTGAAGGCACAGAAAATCTCTGTTCTTACAGGGTCGGCAGCATGGATGTGACTCCACTGGTGTTACACACGTTCATAGGTCACGGTAACCACTTTCCATCAGGTGGACCGTGTGTTTTTTCATTTAGTTAACAAGGTGATAGATTTAATTTTAGACTTTAACTATATATTTTTAAAGTTTGAAATTCAATGGCATTTTCTGCATGTATCAGTGGTATGACAGTGGTTGACAGCGGAATCGGGGTCCTGAGTTAATCAGAACAATACTCACTGAATCCACATTCCACATGTCGACAACCTCGTGAGCCAGATCCAAATATTTTATTTGCTTATCTTTCTCGGCTTTCATGAGATTTTCGTCATGTGGTATGTGATATCCGAATGCTTCTACAAATTACAGGCAAAACAGCTACAAAGTGAGGGCTACTCGTAACTTTAACAGGCTTTTTTTTTACGTGCGCAAAATCCCCACGGATACCTCCCCACCGGAGTCAGTGGAGGAGGTTATGTTTGACTCGAACCGACTAAAACACACGCCGCCTGTGGGTCGTTTTGGTTGCCGAAGGTGAGGTTGACAGGCATATCCCTCGCACCCCGGCCGACCCAGGGCCATCTCTCACGATCTGGCCCTCGTCTCGGGTGTGGGGACTACAGAGTCCCGAACCGGCGCCGCCGCCGCGGCCTGCTTCTGCCAGGGTGACAGGCGGCTCCTCCTGTCACCCCCAGGCCGGACTTTAACAGGCTATGTAAGCAGCACGATATTGACCCCTTCACGACTAGTGTGCCTGCGGCAAGAAGGTGCTTGAGTTTAACATTTTTCAAACCCAGAAATTAATGTACTATGTTCCTGGTGTTGACTATGTAGATCTATTGTGTAGTTTTTCTATTTTTTTCTTCCATAAGGTTTGTGCAATGCGTGTTTTTATTTACAATGTTTTACCTACGCAGCGACTATAAGTGAAAACTTGTTATTGGCTTTCTATCACCTAATCCAACGCTATTCATGTGTTTATGCTGTAAGTTTTCCATGTACTAAATAAATAAATAAATTATTATTAAAAAGGCGTGGCTATATGTATGTAATCTTATCCACTCCTGTCATTCCACACATCTATCTCAACATTTGCATCTCGGCTACAAGGAGTCATCTTTCATCTGTCACATTTTCGGGATAGCTCTCGGGTCCATGGTGTAATGTGACATTGTGACACGGCTGAGGTTAAGATAAATGCCGATACATATTAAAACAAAAAATAACCAATCCCGTATCGTTCCCGGGCGCAAAGGTGCCCATGATGCTGGCCGCGTTACCTTGTTGAATCGCAATAGCCATCCTTTGCCCCAGGAACGAGTCGGAGCGGGAGTCACCGGTTTGGTCGTGGATACGGCGGCATATTTCTGAGATCAAGCTCTTCGTCTCTGACCCCCAACTGCCCATAGTCTCCACCGCAATGGGCACAAAATAATATTGTGGCTCCATTGCAGCGTATTTTGCCCCTTTCTTGCTCAGGGTGTCTTCAGCCGCCGCCACCGGGGCCTTGATGATGCGACAAAGATGCCTGGCCGCGACTGTGATGACGCATGTATCGTCCCACACCAGGCACTTGCCGTTATTTCACAGAACAATATAAATTTTGCTGATAAAAAAATCATTTGCCATTATTTTTACTTCCACAGCACAACCCCGGTGTATGACACCATCATAGTCGGCATGGGAGCATCAGGCACTGCTGCGGCCTCGGTCCTCTGTGAGGCTGGACAGAAGGTGCTGGCTCTGGAGGCGATGGACAGAGTGGGGGGGAGAGTCAACACTAAACCCTTTGGCGACGGTGTTGTCGAAGTTGGAGCTGAGTGGTAAGTGCTTTGAGTATCAGATTTTTTTATACCACTTAGGTGGCAGGCACGCACACGGCCCACCTGATGAAAAGTGGTCACCGTGGCCTATGGACGTGTGTAACACCAGAGGAGTCACACTCGCGCTGACGAGCCTGAAAGCACAGAGCTTCTGTGCCGTTTTTTTTTGTTTTTTTTTATAACACTCAGCTTGACGGCCTCATCATATGCTTTTTCAGACTTGCGGACTGAATTTCGACAGTACAATACTTCGACATGTAGTGAACTTCGAAAACACGTAGATCGACAAGTCATTGCTTCGACAGACAATTATTAGACAACACACTCCTTCGAATGACCACTACTTCGACAGACGATTATTCGACAGACAATACTTAGACAAGATACACCTTCGAATTACCACTACTTCGACAGGTGATTACTCGACAGCCAAAACTTAGACAAGACACATCTACGAATGACTACTACTTCGACAGATTTTTTATCCTTCTTCCGAAATAAAATGCTCTGAAATGTAATAAATTTCTTTAATTGTTCATAATATTTTCGTTAAATCAAAAAGGTGTACATTGATTAAATTATACGTTCTTTATTACACATAATATGGAGTTTTCTATTATTTCTTGGACATATAAGTAACATACGATATTCTGCTTAGGAATGAAATTATATCCATGTCATCTTTGAGTAACAAATGGTTTTGTAGTCTTTCGTTGAGTTGTAACTGTTTCTTTTTCTTTGGTTTTTCTATTTGAGCTAATATTCTCTGTATATCGTTTTCTGTACTTTTTATTTCTTTTTTAACTTCGTCTAAAGTTTTGAAAATGTTCATTTTTTTTCTGTTGAGCAGAGTATTCCATCTCATATGCCAGCTTTCGATAGAGTTTTGAGTAGTAGGAATTCCACATTCAATCGAGTCTGCAACCGACCACAATTCTGGTGGAAAAGTTGGTGGTATTTTTTCATAAATTACTTTAAGGGGACTTGTCTTGTTTTCTTTTTTTTTATATGTTCCACTAACGTATGTTTTGGAAAACCAATCGCTAAGTGGTTTTGCCTCAGCGGGTAATACTTTTTCTTTAATTTGTTCGAATGCAGATGGAATTTCCGATGCTGGTATTTAAGGCAAGGCTGAAATATGTTTCAACTTGTGAGCGAAATCGCTGTCATTGGTGTACTTTTCGTCTAGGCCAGTCCCCTCAATATGCCGCCAAATAATTTGCTTAAAATGAAATAAACAACATTTAGGTTTTGCATCAGGAAACACGCACTGACTAGCATTGATAGCTGCTTTCTCGAAATCTGTTATTATCATTCGTGGCTTCAACTGTGTGCCGAATTTGTTAAAAACGTAGCGTTGTAATATTTCAAAATAAACGAAATAGGACTTTTCATTTTTTTATTCATAAAGCCATATACGAGAGGAAGAATTTCATTGGTACTGTTCCTTTGACCGACTCTACCTTGTATAGTATACATTTGATACAATAATAATGGACAACATTTAAAAGTTCCGTCCATAACCCAGAAATCAGAACATCTAAGTAATCTTAAATTTTCTTGGGTGCTAAAGACTAGCACAATGTCACCGTCCGAATTATAATGAGCAATTAAGAACTGTTCCCTCCCATCGATTGTTTTGTACTCTTCTGGAATGACCAGGTCTTCTAGCTTGGTAGGAATTTTCGGTAGCCCTTGGTTTCTAGTTCTGTTGATCATTCTTTTCATGGATGTTTTACTTGGCATAAATGGTGCACTGGTAGATGGGACATCTTGACTACATTGTTGTATAATTTGCACTGGGGTATCCATGCTCCCTCGAGCCTTTTCATTGAGCTTCAGATGTAACTTACGTATTCTGATATTTTCGGGATCAGGTATATGGCTGTGTGGATGTATACTTTTACTTGCAACGTAATGTTTTCCGTCTCGTTTTACTGTTTTCAGTCCTACGATACACTTTTTGGAACACTTTTCAATGCAATTCCAATAAAACACATCATTTCGCACTCTGTTTATACAATAAATATAACCATCCAATATCAATTGCTCTTTTCCGTTTCGTGATAACACAATTTCGCACAAAGGCATGATTTTAAAGCATAACTCAATTAAAACACATGTGAGCAATGTACTACTCAGCCTCCGATATAAAATTGATAGAATGACAAATGTGATACGAACAATATAAAAGTACCCTCATTTACACCCAATATAAAAGTGCCCTCATTTACACCCAATATAAAAGTACCCTCATTTACACCTTGATGAAAGACTACAAAACCATTTGTTACTCAAAGATGACATGGATATAATTTCATTCCTAAGCGGAATATCGTATGTTACTTATATGTCCAAGAAATAATAGAAAACTCCATATTATGTGTAATGAAGAACGTATAATTTAATCAATGTACACCTTTTTTATTTTATGTAACGAAAATATTATGAACAATTAAAGAAATTTATTACATTTCAGAGCATTTTATTTCGGAAGAAGGATAAAAAATCTGTCGAAGTAGTAGTCATTCGTAGATGTGTCTTGTCTAAGTTTTGGCTGTCGAGTAATCACCTGTCGAAGTAATGGTAATTCGAAGGTGTATCTTGTCTAAGTGTTGTCTGTCGAATAATCGTCTGTCGAAGTAGTGGTCATTCGAAGGAGTGTGTTGTGTAATAATTGTCTGTCGAAGCAATGACTTGTCGATCTACGTGTTTTCGAAGTTCACTACATGTCGAAGTATTGTACTGTCGAAATTCAGTCCGCAAGTCGCTTTTTCACGCCCCACTTTGCCCGCTCCGGGACTGTCGAAAGAAGGAAACACGTGAGTTAGTAATGAATTCCAGGCCTTAATGGTGCGACAGAGGAAAGAGTCACCAAACCGCTTGGTTCTTGATCGGATGTTCTGTACCGTGTGCGGGTGACACCTAAGACCTGCACGTGTTGTCCATGTGTTCGTGTAGAAGACAAAGCAGGACAAGCCTTTAGTCTTCCCACTGACAGCACAAACTCTCCAGTGAGCTCTGGCTACCATACTCACAGCTGGAAACATAATAGGAAGTTATTAAGGCAGCGGTGTAGGGCGGAGGTCCTACCTTCTTATGTGTCTTGGTTTCAATCGCTTCACGTATCTACAGCTCTTGAACAGAAGTGACATTCGGTGAAGAGCTTCTTGCGTATGGTGGAATTCTGTACATAGATGTTTAAAAATTGTTTTTCTCTACTTTCCAGGATGCTCGGTCAATATCCAAATCCGGTGTATGACCTCGCTGTTCAAAACAACGTGTCCTTACTCTCCCAGAACTTGACCGGCTACGAAGCATTCAGGTAATAATATGACGCGTACTGAGGCATCTCGAGCGTTGGAGATGAGCACAGACCTGGGGGTGACGGGTGGAGCCGCTTGTCACCCTGGCAGGAGCAGGCCTAGGCGGCGGTGCGCCTTGCGCGCCTCCCCGTTTCCGGGGACGAGTTGGGGACTCTGTGGTCCCCACAAAGTATAAATTTTAATACCATTTTTTTGCAGTGGTTTTGCTTTAGTAGAATGGTCGCATCTGAGGCCTAATCTCAACTGGAGTCCGTAAAAATAATCAATGCAAAGACCCCACCCCCCCTTTAGTGCTTACGTAATACTTGAACGACCCCGCATAGGCTTATCCCAATGTGCGCCATTGCTCCAATTTCACCTACTTCCGCGTCCAGTCTTTCCCAGCCATCTTTTTCAATATACCTATAACTAAACAATATTTATTAATATTTAATTTGCCGTGTGGTTTCCGGCAGAGTAGAATTAGGGCCACCCCATCTCTTTTCATGCGGTGTCATACAAGGCGACTAAGGGATAGGGCTGTTTAACATCAGACAGATATAAACTTAAACCAAACTCAGTCTCAGATGCATGGCTCGAGTCAACAATAGTGCCCGGAATACGGCAATAGTCTAACCTCTATTACGTGGGAGCGAATACAGTTATTTGTGAAATATGGGTGTTAATTCACCTCTGCCTAACCCTCCAGGGATAAAGGCGTGATTATATGTATGTATGTGTATGTAAACAATATGGTTTCTTCTCCACCAGATCTGACGGCTCGAATATCAACAAGGATATTTTCATAGAACTTATAGGTTATGCAATGCAGTTAGTTGGAACCTCACCGATGGAGCCAGGGTCGATAGAATCTGCAGGACAGTATATAACGAGAAAGTAAGTAGGTACATTACATCTTTATTTATTCAGGAGTAGAAGGCGGAGTAGAATTTGGACCACCCCATCTCTTCCCATGCGGTGTCGTACAAGGCGACTGAGGGATAGGGCTGTTTAACATCAGACAAATATACACAGCCTCAGATGCATGCCTCGAGTCAAAAATAGTGCCTGGAAGACGCCAATAGGCCGAATTTAATGAAGGTGTTAATTCGTCTCTGCCTAACCCTCCAGGGATAAAGGCATGATTATTTGTATGTATGTTATTCAAGCAACAAACATGCACTTATGTTACCTCGCTTTTTTTTTCTCAATTAATTTTTTTATTTGACTTTTATGCACATATATATATCTCTAATTTATAAAATGTATAACCGCGATAGCCTAGTGGTATGATGAGACGAGGTCTCGGGTTCGATCCTAGGGTGTATCATGGCACACACCAATGACTTTTCGATACTTTTCGAAGTTATGTGTGTATTTATCGCAGGTTTATAAGTGCCCGGTTAATGGCAATAGGCTCGCCACCTATTACATTGGAACCTAAATATAAACTGGCGAAATGTGGGTGCTAGCACCTCTGCCTACCCCATCTGGGATATAGGCGTAAGTTTATGTTATGTTGTTATGTTATATAAAATGTAGTCAACTAAATAACAGTTTTACTTAATAACCTTTAAGCGGGGCGTGAAAAAGCATCTGATGAGGCCGCCAAGCTGAGTGCCACCGTTGTAACATTACTTAGTGTCTGTAATGGTGTTCCTCTTTTCTGAGACTTTGTCTTCAGCTTACCATCAGACGAGGCGAAGTCAAGTTGGAGTGTCCTAGATAAAAAAAACCTATTATAACATTAATAATACAGAAACACTGGCCGTAATATAAAGATAAAGGAAAGGAAATGACTATTCTATTCGATCGAGCAAAAGGAGGGTTATGATTTTGACAGGCTATGTATATGAATATGTATGTATGTATGTAGGTTCATCTGTTCCCTCATAGCTCCTCAACGACTTATTGGATCTAGGCAAATGAGGTATCGTAAGAAGCGTCTTAGTCGTCCGCTGGTTATAGGCTATATAACGTGTCACTGTGGCACCCTCTAGCGGTCAGAAAGGTCTGTATTAAAAAAAAAAAAAAACAATAATGCCGTGTTTAAAATCAACTGAACGGGCTTAATTAGCACATTTCAAATATGTTTATATTATGCCTAAAAGTTAAAGGACCCGGGACTGTAGGAAGAAGGAAACACGTGAGCTGGTAATGAATTCCAGGCCTTAATGGTGCGACAGAGGAAAGAGTCTCCAAACCGCTTGGTTCCTGCTCGTATATTCTGCATCGTGCGCGGGTGACATCTAAGCCCTGCACGTGTTGTCCTGTGTAGGAAAGGAGAGGGTGGGATTATATGTATCTGTTAGTGCTTCTACAAAAGAGTTTCTTCTTAACCTTTCCAGGGTGATAGAGTACATACGCTCCAAATACCCCGAACTACTGAGCAACAAGGACTTCCTGGCAGAACTCCTGTGGACCCTAGATGTGCTGACGGACTGCTACAGTGCCTCATACAGCTGGTACGATCTCACCACTGACAGCACGTACCGGGGACTCAAGGGGGATATTGCCCTGAGCTGGAACGTACACGGTTATAGGACGCTGTTCGAGATATTACTGGTAACTTGGTCTGCTTATCTTTATGATACTATACTGTACCATACCGTACCGTGGCTTGCTATGCCGTGGCATGCCATGCTATGCCATGACATGCTATGTCATGACAATCCATGCAGTGATATGCCATACCGTACTGTACTGTAAATCACTTACAGTACATTACTCCGCCGGGAACACATGTATATATGTATCAACATATATACATGTGTTCCCAGCGGTGAATAGGATAACCAGAGCTCACTGGAGAGTTTTTGTGCTGTCAGTGAGAAGACTAAAGCCTTGTCCTGCTTTGTCTTCTACACTGACGACAAAGAAACTCTCTATTCTTACAGGGTCGGGAAAGCAAGTGTGACTCCTCTGGTGTTGTACGCGTCCATAGGCCACGGTAGCCACTTTCCCTCGGGTTTGCCTGCCACCTAAGTTGTATAAAATTTTTCATTCACACTACAAGACATCATTTAATTGTATACTTTAACAGCATAATGGTAATGTCTAAAATTCAATGGCATTTATTGCAGTGTCCGTGGTTGGCATAATGAATTATCGGGGTAAAATTTCTTTTTTAAATACCTTATTAATTATCTCATGTAGGTATCGCTAGGTTGACCTGCCCACTGCCCAATCATATATGCCTTACATTCTAGAAGCGGCTGGCATGTTTGCGCGGGATTTTTAAAATGTATGAGCGCGGCGTCAGCGCTGCCTAGCGGCCCCATCTGAAAACCAGCGCTGCGCATACTCTCAGTGTGCGTAGCATTTAATGCTGAGATGGGGCCCTATTTTGGGTTCACACAGTGTGAGATATACTAGGTTAAGGTTAGTTGTAAGTATAGTTCATAAGTATTTAAGTAACACTGTGAGAAGCAAAATAAAAAATTTCTTTCTTTCTTTCTTGCTTTTCTAGAAGTATCCAAACTCAAAAAAAAAAAAATCTAAAATGTTTCTGTCCTTTACAGAAAAAATACAACGGCGGACCAGGGTATTCAACACTGGATATTCAACTGGAGAAGGTGGTGACGAAGATTTCGTACCCTCAGGACCCTGCACAGGACGTGGAGGTGCGCTGCCAGGACGGCTCCGTGTACAAGGCGAGGAACGTCATCGTTACTGTCTCGCTCGGCGTTCTCAAGGAGAGGTATCAGCACACATCTACCTTTTATAATATCAACGTCACTACTGCATTGGTCTCGGTTACATTGCATTCATCCACGCGTTGTGCTGCAACGGAGACGGCTCCTGCCTCCTGCACGTCTGTGTTCAGTGAACCAGGTCACACCTTACCTGATGCTCGATTTTTTTTTATATAGGACACGTCAATTAGACTTCGCCTTGCCTGATGGTAAGCTGAAGGCAAAGTCCCAGAAAAGAGGGTCATCATTACTTACACATACCGTGTGACAATGGTGACACTCAGCTTGACGGCCTCATCATATGCTTTTTCACGCCCCGCTTAAAAGACTTTATTTATTTTTAAACTTTATGCACAGTTTATTGTACAAAGGCGGACTTAATGCCAAAGGCATTATCTGACAGTCTACCTTAGGGTGATGCAGAGATGCATTGAGGTAGGTGCAGGCAAAAAATTAACCAAGAACTATTAACGATAAGGAAAATACTCAAATTTGTACACAATAATGATATATATATATAGATACATATAAATATATGTACATATATTATACATACACAACCATAATACATACACATTTACATAAACTACTTATATACTCATATTATACATAGTATATACAATATAATCAAGCATAGATACACAATCATAAAATACATTTATATCCATTATGACGCCTAGGGGCCACTGTAGAGCTGACGTACTTTGTACTTGAACGTAGCACGGTTGGTCGATTCTGCTAAAGTAAAACCTATGTCATACCTAGGACACTGCTAACACATCCATTTAGTTTTCGACTTAAATGCAATGAGATAAAAGTCTGTGGAGGAACGAGGTGATATGTTCCTCCAACACAAAGGGACGATCCTCCGACCAGGCAAGGTGATCACGCCTGGCGGGCCGCGGCCCAACGATTGTCGTTGGGTTGATGTATACATGTTGTCCCAGCGCGAGAACTTTACTTGCGCGATGTAGGATTCGTAGTTTACGTAATAGTTCTGCTTGCTGTCGCTAGATGGCGCTGGGTACATATGGCATCGCCACAAGTCCAAAATTAACAGGCTTCTTGCAGAGTGAATGAAAAAGTGGAATGTAACTCTTGTCATTTAATTTTCGACTTTAAGATTATGACGGTAAAGTCTAAAATTCAATCCCATTTTTAGCAGTGTACCTATGTATTATGACTGTGCTTTAGTAGAATCGGGGGATATCCAGAGGGACACTTGGAAAGCCTCTGAACAGCTCTCAACAGGACCGCTCCCTCCTCAGCTGGAATTAACCGTAGGTGCAGGAGATATGTACTGCCGAATTAGTTGCCTAAGATAGACCCTCTACTAAAAACCAATATAAACTACAATGCAATGGGCATCATGCTTCCCACACTCGAGGAAAGCAATCTTAAAGCTATACATGGGTCAAGGTCAACCGGGACTTCGCCCGAGGCACACTTGGAAACCCTGTATCACCACATGAAACCAAATATAAACCCGCAATATAAATCCGCGGAGGGATAGGCAGAGGTGAATTAACACCCACATTTCACCAATCATTGTATTCAGGCACACGTAATAGGGGGTGAGCTTATTACCATATTCCGGGCACTATTGTTGACTCGAGCCATGTATCTGAGGCTGAGTCTGAGCTGTATATATCTGTCTGATGTTAAACAGCCCTATCCCTTAGTCGCCTTGTACGACACCGCATGGGAAGAGATGGGGTGGTCCAAATTCTACACCAACTATGATCCACGTAATAAGGAGTAAGGCTATTATTCTGCCTTCTAGCGGGCACTTTGTCACAGGCTGTTTGATTATTGTCTGATGTAAAGTCAAAGTCAAAGTCAAAAATCATTTATTCTGTATATACCATTATATCGGTACTTACAAAACGTCAACAAAAAAGGAACATGAATATCAGTTTAGTAAATGGACCACTGAAGGAGGTAGGACACGGCGGTATACCCGTATAATTGAGCAGTCCGACTGGGGAAGTACCTCCGCCCTACAGAATACCGCGGTTATAATAACTTCGTGTTGTGTTCCTAGCGGTGAGTATGGTAGCCAGAGCTCACTGGAGAATTTGTGCTGTCAGTGGGAAGACTAAAGGCTTGTCCTGATTTGTCTTTTACTGACGGCACAGAAACTCGTACTTACAGGGTTGGCAGCGCGACTGTGACTCTCTGGTGTTACAGACGTCCATAGGCCACGGTAACTACTTTCCATCAGGAGGGCCGTGAGAAGACTCCGGCAAGAAACTCAGCGGGCATTTCTTTTTTTTTTGGTTTATTTACAAACATACACTCTACAACATAGTCTACTTAATCTAAATACAAAAATTTACTTGAGTAGCATAGTTGAGCGAACAGCTCGTTTCCAAGCTTGTTTATCATCCAAGTATTCTTGGATTTTATAATAGCCTTTCTGGCGCAATTTACTTTTATAAAACAGCCCTATCCCTTAGTCTTCGCCTTTTACGATTCCCTCAGAAAGAGATGGACTGGCCGTATTCTACTTGACCAGGAACATCCAAAACTAACTTTTTACCCATTATTTTCAGCCACCAAACATTATTTTCACCCAGATTGCCAGTATCAAAAACAGCAGCCATTGAAAATATATCTATGGGTTTGTTAGGAAAGATTATACTATTGTTTGAGCACCCATGGTGGGGTGACGAGCAGTTAGAAAAGGAGTACATTGTGTTGCACTGGACTGAGAAGGATATAAAGGCCTTGGGCCCAGAATGGGCTCATTTTGTGCGAGTTACCATCCCTATGGGCAATCAGAATGCTATAACTCTGTGGACTTATGGACATACGCAGCAGATGGTTAGTACCGATTTAATACTACTTAAATGACAAACTAGCAGACGGCCCACCTGATGGAAAGTGGTTACCGTGGCCTATGGACGTGTGCAACACCATGGGCGTCACACTCGCGCTACCAACCCTGAAGAAACCTAATGCCCCTCTTAAAGAAACCCATATTCCACAACTTGAGTGTGCGTGGAATGAAGTTTGTTTAATTTTAAAAAAAATCTAGAACACGTTGAAGAGCATGTGAGGATACATCAAGCCAAGCTGCCCGCGTACGAAGGCAACTCGGGCGTCGGAGGTTGATGAACGACCTCCGCGGGGTGACAGGTGGAGCCGCCTGTCACCCTAGCAGAAGCAGGCCGCGGCGGCCTAGCGCGCCACCCCGTTTACCGGGAACGAGTTGGGGACTCTGTAGTCTCCACACATCCGAGAAGAGGGCCAGATCGTGAGAGATGGCCCTGGGTCGGCCGGGGTGCGAGGGATATGCCTGTCAACCTCACCTTCGGCAACCAAAGCGAAGGCGGCGTGCGTTTTAGTCGGTTCGAGTCCGACATAACCTCTCCCACCGGCCGGTGGGGAGGTATCCGTGGGGATTTAGCGCATGAAAAAAAAAAATACGTAAGGAGGAGGAAGTGGGAGTTAAAGCCGCCTGTCGCTCTAGCAGAAGCAGGTCGGGGCAGAGGTGCAATCCAAGGAGGCCATCTAGGAACCACAAGGAGTTTTTTAGGTGGCAGACAAACACACGGCCTACCTGATGGAAAGTGGTCACCGTAGCCTATGGACGCGTGCAAAACAAAGAGTCCCCCCTTTTGCTGCCGACCCTGTAAGAACAGACAGTTTCTTTGCACAAGCCTTTCGTCTTCTCACTGTCAGCACAAAAACTCTCCAGTGAACTCTGGCTACACAACTCACCGCCGGGAACACAACACAAGGTTATTATGGCCGCGGTATTCTGTAGGGCGGAGGTACTTCCTGAGTTTCCTACTTTCTTTCTTCTTACTTGCGTCCGAGAAACCTCGCATCGGTAGCTTCGGCCTTACTTTCGAAAGGTCCCGGGTTCGGATCTAGCCCACTGCCGACGTGAACCTAACACAAGCAACTTAGCTTAGCTGGAGGGGTGCGCTTGTCTGCCACCTAAGTGGTATAAAAAAAAAGGAAATATTAATAATTTCGGTTGCTAATATTGTTATAAAAAATATACGATTCTAAATCCAACTCTTCGGTTACAGGTGGAGACATTGCCCGACGATGTCGTGAAGAGCAAAGCCATGGAGATCCTCCGAAGGTTCATGGGCAATATGACCACCATACCGGACCCCATTGATATGCTGAGGTGAGTTTACAGTTTACAACTTTTGAATGAATTACGATATAGAAAAAAAAATCGCTTCAGGCAGGATTCGAATTCTGACCCTAAGCGACAGAACCTTTGTCCGAAACCATCTAAATTCTTCTATACATATATCGGTCTTACGTGTGACGGTTAAGCGCCATCTAGCGACATTCGTACGAACTATCAAAACCAATGGATGATGTTGCAATCATTTTTAAACATTGATTTTTGATGACTCCGCTGATGAATAATAAAAAAGTTCCTTCCTTGCCTTCTATCGGGTCTAGCATAAAGGTCTTCTTACGAAGTTGCCGTACTATGGGACTCCCCGAGGGACTGTGCGAATGGATCTCCAGCTTTTTGTCCAACAGAAGCATCCAAGCCGTCGTCGACGGCAGCTGCTCGGCCCGCATGGACATAAACGCTGGTGTCCCACAAGGCTCCGTGTTGTCTCCGACGCTGTTTCTGCTGCATATCAATGACATGCTGTCTGATGGCTCCATTTATTGTTATGCGGACGACAGTACCGGGTACACGTGTTACACTATCTCGGTCTACGTTGCGTTTGGACATGTATAGTGGGATGAAGTTTCTTTCATACCGCACAGTACGTACCGTCTCAGGTTGCAATGTGTAGGGATGAATTCTCTGCCTATGGTGACCGGACATAGATACGGACAAAAGCGTAATCGGCCGCCTTGTCGAAACGGCGACTCTCTCGCTTCGCTCGCTCGATCAATAAATATACTTTTATTTTATTTTTCTAGATCGACCTGGTACTCGAACCCCTATACCCGAGGGACCTACAGCTACGATAACGTAAAAACACCGCTGCACCCTTCCAGCCGCGATGACCTAGCGGAGCCTCTCGTGGACAGTAGCGGAGCCCCACGGGTACTTTTCGCGGGTGAAGCCACTAACAGTCTGCACTTCAGTACCGTCAATGGGGCTGTGGAGACAGGGTACAGGGAAGGGCATAGACTAGTAGGATAAAGTCGTTTCTAACAAAAAAAACCGCATTTAAATCCGTTCAGCAGTTTTTACGTCCTTCGGGAACAAACATTTCCAATTTACAATAGTATAATATTAAATAGTTCCTATATAATAATACCTCTCGCCATAGGCAGGGAATTCATCCTCACACATTGCGCCCTGAGACGGTGCGCACTGTGCGGTATGAAAGAAACTTCATCCCACGCACACTCAAGCTGTGGAATGACCTCCCTGCTGCGGTTTTCCAAGCGCCTACAATATGGGGTTCTTCAAGAGGGCCATCAGAAGTCCATAGGCCACGGTAACCGCTTCCCATCAGGTGGACCGTGTGCTTGTCTGACAACTAAGTGGTATAAAAAAAAAATTGAGCTGTTTCTGCAGAGGCTCTCAAGCGGCGCAAATACTCTAACTTTATCGGCGATTATGAATTTGTGCCGTTTCGAGTCAAAACTTTGTATGGTCGACGCTTCTCGTGACCAGAAGGCTGGCCTCTTTTTAGGTCAGCGAATAAGCAATGCCATACAACGTGGCAATGCTGCCAGTCTTCTGGGAACGCTACCACAAGAGGCATGCGATGCGGAGGAATTCCACGACGCATTTTAATTATTTTTAGCTATAAGTTGTATTTTAGTTAATATTTTAGGAAATATTTTAGTTTTATTGTATCTAATTTGACGTGAATTTAAAAATAAATTGAAGTTTATTAGTAAGTTAAAAATAAAATAGATGAATAACTAAGAACAAGATAAATATTATAATAATAAAAATTACACAGGATACCTTTTTTTTTTTACGTGCGCAAAATCCCCACTAATATGCCAGGGTGACAGGCGGCTCCACCTGTCCCAGCAATAGTAAGTTCCAAGATATAATTCGCGAGAAGTCCCGATACCTAGTATAATTATGAAGTTTCTTTAATTTTCTTTAAATCTAGAACACGTCAACTTGACTTTACCTCGCCTGATGGTAAGCTAAAGGCAAGATCAAAGTAATGTTACAATGGTGGCACTCAACTTGGCAGCCTCATCAGATGCTTTTTCACGCCCCGCTTAAACGACCCGGGACTGTAGGAAGAAGGAAACTGCACAGAGCTCACCGTTTCATTATTTATTATATATACAGTCTGTGGTATGAATATTACCACCCCGGACCAACAATTCCGCACTGTTTTAAAATATTTACGTCCACAACATTCTGGTCCACACGTTGATTCGGGTGATGAATCAAATGCAACAACACCTTAGGTTTCACATTTGATGACCACTTACAAATGGCGCAAACAAAATCACATTTAGAATATCTGTTCTTTTCACCGTGAACTGTCAACATATGTTTTTTAATTAAATACCTGTTGCACAATAGAGTTGAGCACTCCGGACACTGTTTACGGTTTTTTTCATGAGTTTCTATATCGTCGAATTTACGGTTACAGTGTGGGCATAGAGTGAAAATTTTCTTATTCCCGCCTTTTTTATCTGCGCCTTGATGTTCTTTCTTGATGTGACATCTGAGGGATTTAAGATGGCGGGCGATGAAGCCGCAGAGTTGACATTTGTGCGGGTTGTCTGGTCTGTGGATGAGTTCGTGTTTTTTTGTGTTTTTCTTGGACGCGCTCCGGTATGGGCAGTGGGAACACTGGAATGGTTTTATACCTGTAACATTTGAATGTTTTTTTTTTTAATTCACAAGGGACGTGAAAAAGTGTCTATGATGGCGAGGAAACCATAAAGAACCCACAAATTTACAGATACCACTATAGTTTTTTTAACATGCGAACAATCCTCTTCCCCCACCGGAGCCGGTGGAAGAGGTTATGTCAGACTCGAACCAACTAAAACGCATATCCATCGCACCCCGGTCGATCCAGGGCCATCTGTTTCGATCTGGCGCTCCTTGGGTGTGGGGACCACAAAGTCCCCAAATCATCCCCGAAAACGGGGAGGCGCGCAACGCCACCGCCCCGGCCTGCTTTTGCCAAGGTGAGGCCTAGTTTTAAATGTACTACCCAATAGATGCGTGCATCAAGTAATATGTTAAGTACAGCGCCATCTAGCGAAGACTGATCGAACTATGTAGTAAAACAGATCCTGCATCGCGGTATAGAGATACAGGAACTATTTTACTAAAGAAAATGCCTTGGAGGATGATGGATGAGACTGATGTGAGTTTTTAGGCATAAAACATGGGCTTCTTAACCTTATTTAACCTCAAGTCCCCTCTGATACATCTCCGCCACCCGGTGGGGGCATATTATATGTGGAGCTCGAACCGACCAAAACTGTCACAACCTCAAATGAGCCAGAGAGGAGGTAGACACGACGGTAGGGTACCCAGAGCTCACTGGACGGTTTTTGTACTGTCAGTGGAAATACCAAAAGCTTGCCCTGATTTGTCTTTTACAGTGACGGCAAAGAAACTCTCTATGCTTTCAGAGTTGGCAGCGCGAGTGTGACTCTTGGTTTTGCACGCGTCCATAGGCTACGGTGACCACTTTCCATCAGGCGGGCCGTATGCTTGTCTGCCACCTAAAAAACTCCTAGTGGTTTCTAGATGGCCTCCTTGGATTGCACCTCTGCCCCGACCTGCTTCTGCTAGAGCGACAGGCGGCTCTAACTGCCACTTCCTCCTCCTTACCTTGATGTATCCTCACATGCTCTTCAAACAGAGACTTGTTGTACGTAGAGTAGTCACACATATAACATTGGAAAGGGTTCTCTCCGCGGTGCACCTTTCTCACATGACGAAGCATCTTCTCTTCTGTCTCCGCTGTGTACGATGAGCATTCCGTGCATTTTATCCTCGGACGCTGGGTGTCCACGAATGGAGCTAGGGGAGATGTTGATCGTCTAAAAGAAAAGTAAGAGAGATTTATACTACTGATTGTATTAATCTCTTCAATGGCGGAAGAATTTAAAGGACATGGTATATGATACATCTTATATATAAAATTCTCGTGTCGCGGTGTTTGTGGTTAAACTCCTCCGAAACGGCTTGACGGATTCTCATGAAATTTTGTAAGCATATTGGGTAGGTCTGAGAATCGGACAACATCTATTTTTCATCCCCTTAAATGATAAGGGGAGTCAGTCCAACCCTAAATTTATTTTTCAATTTTTAGATTTTTTTATATTTTCATTATTTTTTACTATACATCATTAGAAAATACATACAACTCCGAATTTTCAACCCTCTACGATCATCCTCAATTTTGCCATCGCGATTTTTATCTTTCGATTATTAGTAAATCCCCGCACACTTATAATAAACTAGCTGACCCACCCCAGCTTCGCCCGGGGTATATTTTGAAGCTTCATATCCCTTTGAGCCCGTATGTTTTTAGTCTTCAAAATATGTATGAAAAATTGCCGAATTTGTTAACATTTATTATCGATGCTCCGCTCCCTTAAGTAGTAGCGTGATATATAGCCTAAGACCTTCCTCGATAAATGGACTACCCAACACTGAAAGAATCATTCAAATCGGACCAGTAGTTCCAGAGATTAGCGCGTACAAACAAACAAACTCTGCAGCTTTATAATAAATAATAATAATAAATAAATAAATAAATATTCCACGACATTCTACACAACGCTATCTAGACCCATGGTAAGCATAGCTTAACTAGCTTGTGTTATGGAATCTAGAATACGGATAAACATACTTAAATACTTTTTTTTTTTTTTATAGTAATTAATTAAATTTTTTAATATTAGTATAGATAAGTTATTTATGTTAAACTAAAAAAAAAAATCCAAGAAAGTAATAGACATGGCAAAACAATGTTTGCTGGGTCAGCTAGTGTTATTATAAAATTGACCATTTTTTAAATGATACAATCTAATTAAACACTGACATCTTAATTTTAAAATTGTACCTATAGCATGTGTTTATATTTAATGATAAATAATGAAATTAATCAATGTATTTTATATTGATTAATTTCATTATTTATCATTTAAATTTAATCATTTAATGATATAAATAATATATAAATAATGAAATTAATCAATGTATTTTACGTTGATTAATTTCATTATTTATGATTTAAATTTAATCATTTAATGATAAATAACGAAATTAATCAATGTAAAATACATTGATTAATTTCATTATTTATCATTAAATATCAACACATGCAATAGGTACAATTTTTTCACATGCAATTGTACGCCTGAACTGGCAGAATATGAGATCTGAACATTATGTACCTAAACACTATTTTGTTTCATAGTTGTGTGTTCTACCGTCTATACAATGGTTTGTGCTCAAATGAATTGTTTGACATGATGCCCACAGCTACATTCTATCATCGCACCTCTCGTCATAGGCAAGGAAATCATCCTCACACATTGCGACCTGTGACGGTGCGCACTGTGCGGTATGAAAGAAACTTCATCCCACGCACACTCAAGCTGTGGAATGACATCTCTGCTGCGGTTTTCCCAAGCGCCTACAATATGGAGTTCTTCAAGAGGGGCATCAGAAGGTTTCTTCATGGTCGGCAGCCATGATAGGCCACGGTAACCGCTTCCCATCAGTTGGGCAGTGTACTTGTCTGCTAAGTGGTATAATTATTATTTTTTATACAACTTAGGTGGCAGACAAGCACACGGCCTACCTGATGGAAAGTAGTTACTATGACCTATGAACGTGTGTAACACCAGTGAAGTCACATCCGTGCTACCGACCCTGTAAGAACAGAGATTTTGTGCCGTCAGTGTAGAGGACAAAGCAGGACAAGTCTTTGGTCATTCCACTGACTGCACAAAACCTCTCCAGTGTGCTCTGGCTACCCTACTCACCGCCGGGAACACAACACGAAGTTATTATAACCGCGGTATTCTGTAGTATTCACAACGAATAAAGACTTTTACTTTTTAACTTCACAGTAATAAAAATGTGGAGACGAAAAACACGAGTATGTGTGTACCACTGGTGGTAGAAACTTGGTGGCACAAATTTGTCTCAAGTTTCGACCGGGTAGGTACCACCGTGCACTATTGCGAAAAACCCTCCATAGCAATTCAATCTCGGTTGGATTGTGTTCAGGGGTCAGCATGTGCATAGCCGGGCAGAGGTGGTGGTTTTCGCAGCACTAGTGGGACCAGTGGGTCTTGGCGTAGTCTAGTGGGGATGGCGCGGGGCGATGCGCCGAACAGGGAGACCTGTAGAAACGGTGGTGCCGCTGGCCGCCCGCGGTATAGTACAGGGGCCCAACTGGGGTTAACCACCTTGGGAGGCTGCCTCACCAGGCCGCGCATAATCCCGATATGGTTCGTCGTGCCGGTTGGTGACCGGATTTGGGAGCCCGGCGACCATACTCGGGGGGGTACGGGGGCCCTTCCGTTCGGCGCGTCGGCTCTCGCCATGCCTCACATTCATCGATAAAACCAATATCCCGCGCTTTGTCACACGGTGCTGCGGCGGCAATCACTTCTTTTTTTCACGCCTTCTCCCACCCAAACTCATGGCGGCGCAATTTATAGAAAAAGGCAACACAGCGGCTCGTCACACTCCCAAAAGCTTGCTATTTGAGGTGGAGTCCACTAACATCTGTGGGCTCCATGCAAACCTCAACGCCGTCCACCAACACCTAGAGACGGCGAAACCTGCCATGTTTTTTCTAACGGAGACGCAAATACACCGCCCTGACGACACGACCTACTTGCTCTACCCTGGCTATGTTCTTGAGGAAAGTTTTCGTGCAAAAGCCGGGGTGTGCGTGTTTGTTAGGGCGGATGTTTGCTGTCGCCGTTTGCGCTGCCTAGAGGACCCATCCTTCTCCGTCCTTTGGGTACACGTAGACCATGGCCCTACGAGTCAGATCTATGTGTGCCTCTACCGTTCCCATACAGGAGATGCTGAGACAACTCGACTCTTTGAATATCTGAGTCAGGCGGCAGATGATGCGCAGGAGCGATTTCCGAATGCCGAAATGGTATTTTTGGGGGATTTTAACGCCCACCACGAGATCTGGTTGGGCTCCTCCAAAACAGACCATGCGGGAAGAGCCGCCCACGCATTTGCTCTGGCGCACGGCCTGACCCAATTGGTGCACGAGGTCACTAGGATACCAAGAAGGTCGGGCCAAGCACCTTCTCTGCTAGACCTTCTGCTGACGAGTGATCCGGACCGATACAGTGTATCGGTGCGAGCCGCGTTAGGCAACTCTGACCACTGCCTGGTCTGTTCCACGGTGCCTATTATGGCGCCCCCACGACCCGTGCAGGGGAAGCGGCGTCTCTGGCACTACTCGTCAGCGGACTGGGATGGACTTCGTGACTATTTTGCGTCCATCCCGTGGGTTGAGCGCTGCTTTGAAGGTAAGAACCCATCGGATTGTGCTACTGCTGTCGCCGGTGAGATCGGTCTGGGTATGGAATACTATATCTCATACACCGATGTCACCGGTGACCGCGGGGTGCGCCCTTGGTTCGGGCGCGAGTGCGCGGAAGCTGTTGAACAAAAACAGTCTGCGTACCGCGCTTGGGTAAGGGCGCGCGCCACGCGCCATCCCAATCTGGGCCACTTCAAGGCAGCGTACAACAGAGCCACAAAGGTCTGTAGAAGGGCCTATGTCAGAGCGGATGCCCTGCGCATAGCGCGGCTTGGTCAAGAGCTAGTGATGCATCCCACGGGAAGCCGTGGCTACTGGCGACTGGCTAAAGCCGTGCAAGCCAACTTCTGTCAGCCTTCGCTGCCTCCGCTGCGTAACCCTGATGGATCCCTGGCCCATGAGTCGCAAGAGAAGGCAAATCTGCTGGCTAATCTCTTTGCGGCCAACTCCCGAATCGATGATTGTGGTACGCAGCCAGCAACACTACCCGACAGTGACCACGCGATGCCTGATATCCATATCAGGCAACGCGATGTCCGTGCAGTGCTGCAATCACTCGATGTCCGGAAAGCCAGTGGTCCGGATGGTATTCCAGCGGTAGTTTTGAAAAAATGTGCAGCGGAGTTGTCTCCAATGCTTACGCGCCTGTACCGGCTATCCTACAGTTCGGGTACAGTGCCTTTGCCTTGGAAAGAGGCGAATGTTCAGCCGATTCCCAAGAAGGGGGATCGCTCGGAGCCAGCCAACTATCGACCCATAGCCGTCACCTCAGTGCTGTGCAAAGTGTTTGAGCACATAATTAACAAACAGCTCATGCGGCACCTAGAGGATCACTCCTTAATTAATGACCGGCAATATGGCTTCAGACCGAAACGGTCAACGGGTGATCTTCTAGCATACGTTACCCATCTTTGGGGTGAGGCTATGGACAAGCACGGCGAGTCACTGGCAATTAGTCTTGACATCGCCAAAGCTTTCGATAGAGTCTGGCACAAATCGCTTCTTTCTAAGCTACCTGCCTTTGGTCTGCCTTCTAGGCTGTGCAACTGGGTTGCTAGCTTCCTGCAGGGGCGCCGTATTCGCGTCCTTTGTGACGGACGAGCTTCAGAGTTTCTGCAGGTTAATGCTGGCGTGCCCCAGGGGTCCGTCTTATCACCCACTCTCTTTCTTCTGCATATCAACGACATGCTGTCTACCGGCAATGTTCATTGTTATGCAGACGATAGCACTTTACATGGGAGTTATCATGGACATCCAGCGGCCAAGCAGTCAGATATCGCAGAGAAAAGGCAGCTTTTTGTCACTGAGCTTGACGGGGTCCTGAATCACATTTCTCAATGGGGCTCTGAGAACCTGGTTGAGTTCAATGCCAAGAAGACGCAGGCATGTGCGTTTACAGCAAAAGTATCTTCTTTCCTTCCCCTCCCCACTCTTCAGAGCACGCCACTGCCGCTGCAGGACAATCTCAATATCCTAGGTATGGATGTTCGCTGCAACCTGAATAACAAAAACTACATCGAAAGCATCATCAAAACAGCCTCACGAAAACTCGGAGTCCTGAACAGAGTGAGACGATTTTTCACGCCGGAGCAGCGGTGTCTTCTATACAAGACACAAATTCGCTCCTGTGTGGAGTACTGCTCGCATCTCTGGGATGGTTCAGCAAGGTACTTACTAGATGCTCTCGACAGGTTGCAGCGACGTGCGAACCGCATCATTGGGAATCCCGAGATCACGAACACCCTAGAACCTTTACAGCTGCGTAGAGATGTTGCGTCCATGGCTGTATTTTACCGTCTGTACCATGGGGAGTGTTCTGATGAGCTCTTCCAATTAGTCCCACCCTCCCCTTTCCTACACAGGACAACGCGTGCAGGTCTTAGATGTCATCCGCACACGGTGCAAAACATCCGATCAAGAACCAAGCGGTTCGGAGACTCTTTCCTCTGTCGCACCATTAAGGCCTGGAATTCATTACCAGCTCACGTGTTTCCTTCTTCCTACAGTCCCGGGTCCTTTAAGCGGGGCGTGAAAAAGCATATGATAAGGCCGTCAAGCTGAGTGTCACCATTGTCACACGGTATGTGTAAGTAATGGTGACCCTCTCTTCTGGGATTTTGCCTTCAGCTTACCATCAGGCAAGGCGAAGTCCAATTGACGTGTCCTATATAAAAAAAAAAAAAAAAAAAAAAAAAAAAAAATCACTCCATCTCATCCGAAGAGTGTCGTAAGAGGCGACTAACGGAAAATACGTAGACGATATCACTGCGAGAGAAGGAAACAGGGTCATTTATATCATCAGAGGGAGGGCTGTGAATTGTGATACCTCTGCAGTCGATGGACCACACGAACAAGTAAAACTTAATATTCTAAAAGAACAATTTTTTAATAAATATTTACAGAACAAAGTGGAGCATTCTGTATATACACGACGAGTCGCACAAAAAAAACTGGCAATAGTGGGGGCGAGGAATTGCCACGGTGAGCGGACGAGTACATTCCTTGTACCGCGTCTTATCAATTCTTTGCCTACCCTCATGCGAGAGAAAATTAATGTGAGGAACATTAAATATAAGCTCAAGTCTTATCTTTTAACAGAATTGTAGGTACGACTTTGACTGCTTCATTGTAAACTGTTTAGGTGTTTTGTTTACGACGATAATGGTTTCTCCTTTTTTTATTTTTAAGGTTGTAATGTTTTGTACTGAAGAGAGAATCGCAAGTGTAGCTTTAGAGGCACATTAAGTCTAATTTTTTTTTTGTTAAATATGTATTCCGATAGTTAAATAAATAAAAAAAACCTAGCTGTGACCCTGCTATAATAACCTCGTGTTGTGTTCCCGGCAGCGAGTTTTTTTTTAAGTGCGCAAAATCCATACCTATACCCCCTCACCGGAGCCGGTGGAAGAGGTTATGTCGGACTCGAACCGACCAAAACGCACGCCGCCTGTGGGTCGTTTTTGGTTGCCGGAGGTGAAGTTGACAGGCATATCCCTCGCACCCCAGCCGACCCAGCTCCAGGTCGATGAACGACCTCCGCCCCCCATGAGCGCCGGCCTGGGGGTGACAGGTGGAGCCGCCTGTCACCCTGTCAGAAGCAGGCCGCGGCGGTGGCGCGCGTGGCGCGCCTCCCCGTTTCCGGGGACGAGTTGGGGACTCTGTAGTCCCCACACCCGAGAAGAGGGCCAGATCGTGAGAGATGGCCCTGGGTCAGCCGTGGTGCGAGGGATATGCCTGTCAACCTCACCTTCGGCAACCAAAGCGACCCACAGGCGGCGTGCGTTTTAGTCGGATACCGATAACCTCCTTCACTGGCTCCGGTGGGGAGGTATCCGTGGGGGTTCTGCGCACGTAAAAAAAAAAAAAAAGCCGACCCAGCTCCAACTCTCTATTCTTACAGGGTCGGCAGCAAGAGTGTGACTCCCCTGGTGTTGCACACATCCATAGGACACGGTATCCACTTTCCATCAGGTGGGCCATTGTGTCATTTCCGGTTGAATGTTAATGCTTGTATTAATGTTAATAAATTACTTACTCTGTCGTGCATCCTTTCTCAACTTTAACCTCCTTGAGTAACTCCATCACCACAGGGGGGGTATCACTGATGACCACATCTATGGGGTACTGGTCCGAGCTCATTGTACCGGCAGCCACGTCGATGAACACCGGATCAGATTGTAGACTTGCTGCCGCCATTTTGTTCTGTGATATTTTATTAGTGCGATTTCAGACATTAATAAGAATAGAATTTGGACCACCCCATCTCTTCCCATGCGGTGTCGTACAAGCCGACTAAGGGATAGGGATGTTTAACATCAGACAGATATATACAGCCCAGGCTCAGGCATAGATACAAGGCTTGATTCAACAATAGTGCCCGGAAGACGTCAATATGTTCACCACCTATTATGTGGAACTGAATTCAATGATTGGTGAATATGGTTGTTAATTCACCTCTGCCTAACCCTCCGGGGATAAAACCGTGATTATATGTATGTACTATATTTTTTTATTAGTAATTTCGGTTCTAAAATTCTTATAAAAAACTTCTAGCTTAAGCTATATTGCTTATGTTAGGAGTGCGCTCACTTTGGTACTGTAAGCCAGGATTTGACCTAGGGATCTTTTGATTGCAAAGTCAATTCCTTAACCACCAAGCTACAGACGTTTTGTGGTGTGAAACAGCTTATATATTACACAATCACAACATTTTTACTGAAAACATGCAAAAAAAAATTTTAGAGATTTCATCTCTATGGATTTTCAAATTTTTTTATGATGTTCGGCACTTTAGAGAAATAATACTTTCGCTAAGGGGTCAAACATTTGATACAAAGCACATTAAAGAAAGTATTTTTTCTCTTTAATACCAGACAACATTTAAATATATTTTTTTAGACATAGAAATGTAAATCTCGATAATGTGTTGTTGTCTGTTTTAAGTGAAAATGTAGCAAAAAAAAAATTTGCTGTAGAATGAAATTTTAAAGCATTTAGTATGCTAATTATTGAAATTGATAAAGATAGCAAAAATTTTAATCAGTTCAGGTGGGATTTGAATTCAATCTCTCATTTTTACCCGACTACAGCGACGCCAAAGGAGGGTTATGATTTTGACATGCCGTATGTAAGTATGTAGGTAGGTACATCTGCTCCCTCATAGCTCCAGAATTACTTATTAGAACTGGATAAATGAGGTATGGACAAGTGATGCGTCTTTGTTGTCCACTGGTTACAGGCTATATATGACGTATCACTGAATCTAATGGAGTGCCCTTTAGCGGTCATAAAGTACTGTGTTGAAAAATAAACATGAGATAAATATAATTATAGTAATTGTTATTTTTTTTATTATATGGTATAGGTCGGTACAGGGTGAGCCTTCCTACGTCCCATGGTTTGAAAACTGTAAGTTGAGCAGGAGTACCATCAAAACATTACTGAGGCTTCGTTCTGGGCACTATCCGTGCGCAAAATTTGCCTTCCTAATGAAGAAAGCTGACTCTCCAAATTGTAGGGAATGCGATAAAATTGAAGATGTGCAACATCTGCTTATGGAGTGTGTGCGGAGCGGAGCTGAGAGGGTGTTACTGATGAGTGACTTGAACCTGAATGGGCTGGATGTGGGTTGGGTTCAGTCTGTGCTCTCCGAGCCAACCTCTGACAAGGCCAGAAGGCTATGTCATTTGGTCACATCTGCCAACAGTTCCCAACAGTGAGGTTAGACTAGGCGTGAACTGGAAACAATTGGAAGGAAAGAACAAAGAATGTGTTACTGGTACAGGGTATGATGGGGTTGACATATCTATGTAGATAAAAACCCCCAAAAACCAGATTAAAAAAAAAAAAAAATATAATTATAGTAATTGTTATTTTTTTCTGTAATAGTGATTTATTTATAATTTTCGTGTTTGGTATCATCTGAAAATGCTTATTTAGCAAATTACAAATATATATAACTTATAGCCATTACTTGCCCCAAAATAATATAAATAAAAAATTATGTTTAAAACTATAACCCGACAACTGAAAAATCACTCTTTAAAAAATATTAAACAAGAAAACATCAAGGATAGCCGTGGTTGTATGCCACGTTTTCCTAGAATGTTTTGTTGTTTTTTTTTTTCAAATCTTATCTGATGCTTATCACACATATCTTAAGGGACCTTTTAAGAAGGAGTTACTTAGGATAATTGAGCATTGATATCACCATTGATATGACTTGTGGAGATCAGTTGCATCATGAATAAATCAAAGTTAAGTTCTATTTCAGTTAGATTGGCCTACGAGCTGACTAGACTAACGCAAGAAAGCTAAATTTAAAAGAACAGGTCTAAAGAGCTTGTAACCGGTGAGCTTGTATCTATTAAAGGTTTACTTACAGTAGAAGAATCTCTTGAAGTGTGTAAGGATTAACAGATCAAATGAAATAAGAAATTATATATATATTTATATATTTAAGAAATACGCCGCGTGGTTCCCAGCAGAGTAGAAATTGGACCACCCCATCTCTTCCCATGTAGTGTAGTACAAGGCGACTAAGAGATAGGGCTGTTTAACATCGGTCAGATATATACAGCCCAGACTCAGCCTCAGATGCATGGCTCGAGTCAACACTAGTGCCCGAATATGCCACAAGTAGGCTCACCCCCTATTACGTGAGACCGAATACAAATTGGTGAAATGTGGGTGATAATTCACCTCTGCCTAACACTACGGGGATAAAGGTGTGATTATATGTATGTATGAAATAAGAAATGAAATATCTTAGTATTTTTTTAAGAATATTAGCAACCGAAAGTACTAATATTTCCTCTAACCCCTCCCAGCTACGCTAAATTGCTTGTGTTGGGAGTGAGTCCACGTCGGTAGCTTAATGACAGACTGTTGTATCTACCCCGGAGGGAAGAAGGCGTGAGCAAAGCATACGTTTATATTATCTGAACACATTGTACAGATTCGGCTGTGGTGAAATACAAAACAACTAAATAATTCTAAATAATTTGTGTTACGACCACTGACTGAAGCCGTATGTTATGATAATAAACAACTTACTTTTATCTGATCAATGCAATAAATTTACTTAATTCTTACGATTGCACTAATTTTGCTCGAGTAATTTTATTAATATTTTGTAAACATTTGTGTTACGACCACTGACTGAAGCCGTATGTTATGATAATAAACAACTTACTTTTATCTGATCAATGCAATAAATTTACTTAATTCTTACGATTGCACTAATTTTGCTCGAGTAATTTTATTAATATTTTGTAAACAAAACAAATATGCACATCTGTCAAACATTCACAAGGATCTCGACAGATAAAATAAACACACAGACACATTTTATATCAGTTAAAATATGTAGAACAAAATTGCGAAACTATTTTTATAAAGAACGCTTTTATATTATTTACGACACGACATCATCGTACGATATTTCAAGATCAGGAATAATATAAAAACTACTTTTGAACTAATTTGCTAGGAGAGCGAGTATCCGATGAACACTTTGCTTGAAACAATGATGATTACTCTCTTTTTTATACATATTATAACTTAAATAATTAATCAAATAAAATTAATTCTATACATGCTCACGCATTACGAGATCACTGTTAAATGGTTAAAAGAAAGAAAAGTCTATACTCATTTCGAATGCAAAATTTGTAACTTAACAGTCTCCAATAATTTATGTCTTAATATTTTAAACTATTTTGGCAGCTTTTGCGTAATAGTCAAAGAGTATAGTAATATATAGTTCGATAAATCAGTTTTCTAATAGGGCAGAATTTTTAATTTATTATTGGTCATGTTGTTGTTAAGGTTTCTTAACGAACTTTTTACGAATATTTATTCCGAATGGTAATACTAAACTAAACATTAAACTTTTCAAAGTTCTTTATTATATGTTCTTTAAGTTGTTTTATTCGTGCGTGAAGTAAAACAAGTTAAATATTTAAACTAACGATAAATAGAACCTTCCTATAACAGTTACTGTTAATTGGATTCGTCACAAAAGTAAGTTTTGCATTATATTTAGAATTATTGAACTACCTACTTGTTTTTATTGCTTTGAAGACTGATTTCTATGTAAGACAAGTTGTACAGAACAAAACATATTTTATATGATAATGCCAGTTCCTGGTTGAGGCGGCAATTATTTTTAAATTTCGATGGAAGGGGACGCAGTAAGTACACGAAAAACTATACGAAACTGCAAGTGAGTTAATCGATTTTAACACCTATGTGTAAATTCATAGTGTCCCTTTCTGTCGCACATTCTAGCTAGTGCAGTGGTGGTCGTTCGTGATACTAAATTGTTTCGTAGCCAGGCTAATATGTACCATTAATAGGTTATAATACGTCCTCATAGATTATTATGAATAAAACCTCTCTATTTTTATCTGAAAACTGTTTTATGACGCCTCTACGTGAGCGATTATAATGTTTCTTTCTCTTTTCCTGTTTACAGAAAAATTCTAATATTTTATCGAAATTTGTTTCGATATATGTAGGTAGATTTGTTACGATTTCATTTCAAGTTTGCAACTTTATAAATAGGGAGGGGAAATTTATTTCAAGTATTTTTAAACAATATCGATGAAAAACAATTAATAATATCGATTCCTATGTGGATTATTTGATGGAATGATTAAACTTATTTAATTAGTTTTTGGCACATACAAAACACCAAGTTGATTACTAAGGAAAAATAATATAACCCCATTAGAATTTAGATAATGATTCGTCGGGTGGGAGTATGGGTGTACCCACCAAGCCTCTAGGGATTGGAAAAGGCGTACCGGTGCACACCTGTTGAGTAAAGGACGAAGCTTTAACCTAGCCTTTTCACGTGATATTGGAAGGTCAGACGATAGTCGTTCTCGGAAAAGTCAACATACCAATCAAAATTAAGAATTGGACCACAGGTTCCAAAGTATAAACATTTGACGCAACTGGGAAATCCCTATCAGTATAATAAAGAAAGAAAGAAAGAAGAAAGAAAGAAAGAAAATATTTTATTCAGGCCCCACAAAGCGATGAGAGAGATGAGAATAACAAGATGATGATTGTTTTTTATTCTATATTTTAGGTGGCAGACAAACACACGGCCCACCTGATGGCAAGTGACCACCGTGGCCTATGGACGTGTGCAACACCAAGAAATTTGGCCCACAAATGCAATTTTTGAATATATATTTTTTTTTATACCACTTGGGTGACAGACAAGCACACGGTCCACCTGATGGGAAGTGGTTACCGTGGCCTATGGACGTATGCAATACCAGGAGTGTTACACTCGCGCTGCTGACCGTGAAAAAACCTTCTAATGCCCGCAAAAAACCGCAGCAGAGAGGTCATTCCACAACTTGAGTGTGCGTGGGATGAAGTTTCTTTCGTACCGCACAGTCGTTACCGTCTCAGCTCGCAATGTGTGAGCATGGATTCCCTGCCTATGGCGAGAGGTGCGACGATAGAATGTCGCTGTGGGCATCATGTCAAACAATTCAACTGAGCACAAACCATTGTATAGGGGGAAGAACACACAGCGCATTTAATATTATATAATAAATACCAGTTTGTTCTGTTTATCTAGTCAACAATGGCGTCAACAAGCCGAGCCGGACCAAGCAGAAGAGTAAATAACAGTTTCGGCATTTGGATTTCTGATAATGAAGGCAGTGATGAAGAAACTGAGCTCATGGGTCTCACAGAAAGTGAAGGTAAGGCAAGGAGGATTAACAGTATTAACACTAATCAAAGATTGCCTCCCTGGAAGAATTTCGAAAGTACTATTGATGTACAAAATGTTAACGATATATATCACGAACTACCAACACTTGATTCAGATGATGAACCGGATTTGGAATTAACTGATAATAATATGTTAAGTTGGACTGATAACTTTAACACATTAACAGCCCAACCGTTACCATTTACTGCTAAAACTGGACCAACGTTATCATCTACAGATCCTTTAGTTATTTTCACAAAAATTTGGGATAATGATGTCATGAATTTGATAGCACATGAAACTAACAGATATGCCCTACAAATAGCTGAGTTACAGCATGAACAAAAAATTGATAAAAATACCCATACTTTAGTGGAATGGAAAGATACAACTGTTGAAGAATTGTATATTTTGCTTGTTTTAATAATATTTTCTTCAATTACGAAGAAGGTACAGCTATTTCGAGGTTCTTCTGCGTTACCAGTTTTTACTGAAATAATGAATTTGAAAAGACTCAAGACGTTATATCGTTGCTTACACTTTGTAAACAACAAAGATCTCAGCAAATTATCCACTGAAGAGAAGAGGATAGCTAAAATTGCACCAATAATGAACCATTGTAATAAAAAATTTGCAGCGTTGTATCGACCTAGCCAATTTTTAGGAATAGATGATTCGCTTCTTTTAGGCAAAGGAGATGAAAAACTCAAAGATCGTAGAATGGCAAATTTCTTTGGCGTAAGAACATATGAACTGAGTGAAGCGTCCACAGGATACATACTTAAAAATCTACAATATCCTGGCCGAGACGACCACTTCAATCATAGTGACAAAACACTTATAGCGCTAGATTTAATTGACGGATATTATAACAAGGGACATGTAATAATAGCTGACGACTACTTTTCGAGTGTATATCTTTCTCGAATGCTAAAATTAAGAGGCTTTGATAGTTTATGTGAAGTAAAAAAAAAAAGTAAAGAGCTACCAAAAATCATACAACAGCTAGCAGATGCTGCAAGGGAAGATGTAACTGAATCAACAAACGATCAATTAAATGGAAACAGGATTACAGCTATCAGCAGACACTGCGGAGATATAACCGTGGCTACGGGCACCCCGTATAATTTGACAATTTACTCAACCTACCACACTTCACAGATGATGGAAAGCAAAGGAAATGTTAGAGGTCATATCGTTACAATGGACTATTTTAAAATAAGGGATGAAATGTATGAAAGAGAAGACATATTGTCAGATTACTTAAACCCGATAGCAGGACGTTGGTACATCAAACAATTTAAACGATTAGTTAATATAAGTTTAGGTAATAGTTATATCATATACAAGAGTAATATGAAGAGCGAACCGATAAGTCAAATATCTTTTAGACGCAAGATTGCTAACCGGTTGCTATATCGTTACGGTGAAAGTAATATGGTGGCGAAAGTGAAATCTCTCACTATTTACGACAAAGATGATACTAGCGATGATTCTTTTTCCATGACTGATATGTTTAGCGATGAATCTCTTGATGAGAGTTAGAAAGTACGATGAATTCAGCTATTCAATTTTCTAAATGTATTGTTGTGTGAGTTAAGTAAAGGAGACTTGAGGCCCGATACAATTTAATAAACAACGTTTTTAAGACGTGTGATTTCAAAATTTCTAACATCTTGTAAAATAAAAATCTAATTTGAAAACGCAATTGACCTATGCAATTGTGAAGTTTAATAATCTTATGAAAACGTCAGTAAGTTTTGTTTGACAGATCTTACTGAACACCGAAGTTATTTTGCGTTTGCTTTCGAATTGAATTGAAATCACGCGTTTTGAAAACATTGAGTAACTGAATACGGCCATGTTAATGGTTTTTATTATTTTTACCAACACTTGCCAATTATAATAGATAAAAAATTTGTATCACGTCTTTTTTTTTGAAGCTAGAACAAAGATGGGGTATATATTTTAGTCTAGTCACGATTTTAATAAATTGTTGTGATATCTATGAATTTTAAAGTAAACATTAAACATAAAAGTAGTGTAAAGTTAAATTGTATAATTTTCAGTTGCCTAACAAATAATGAAATAGATTTTGATTTAATTCTGTCCAATTATATGTTATTCATATACCTATTCGAATATACCGACAACCTTTCAGCAGCTTTTCAAGCGGCCAAAGGAAAATGAGATGCGTAAATTGTAATGCGACACATTATGCTCTGTTTCAGTCTTTGAGTATTTTACCTAAGGAGCCTTCCAAGTCTACAGCGCGAAGAAATTATTCTGATGCCCAACAGCATTATTACGTAGTAATTTCGCTCACAAATAAGTAGGAATTTCGTGTATCGCAATGCAATTGGTTGCTTACTAGACTTTTACGTACTTTGACGAGAAGAGAACGCGCGCACAAGGTATCTCCTATGTTGAATACTCAAAGTCTCCCGTACTGTTGTATAATGTAAGGTAATTTATTTTGTATTTTATAATTTAAGGCTTTTCTAATAAAACAATTTAAGGTATTTTAAAATGATAATTAAAGTTTCGATGAAAAGTCATTTGTTTCTATTTCATTCATTTTAACAAATAAAAGAGTATACAGGAGCCTGCCGATACCTTTGAGGCTCAACCTTACCCGCTAGTCGGTACATCTTCTAAATAATAGACGAGGGTCAGATGTTGTTTTTCCTTTCGGGCTTGGGAGTTCAAATGGCACTCTCTCCTAGAAAAGTCGACATTTTATTTAAAAATAATAAGTGAATCCCAGGCTCCAAGGTGAAAACTTTGAATGCAACAAGGAAACAATTATGAAAATGATGATGACATGGTAAGAATGTTGATAAATTTCGTTTGGGGCCCAAGTTTTACTTTCGCTCGTCTGCTATATCTGCTAAATGTTTTCCTTTCGGGCTTGGGAGGTCAAATGGCAGTCTCTCCTAGAAAAGTCGACATTTTATTTAAAAACAATAAGTGAATCCCAGGCTCCAAGGTGAAAACTGGAATGCAACTGGGTAAAAAATATGAAAATGATGATGATGACAAGGTAAATATGTTGGTAAAACTCGTTTGGGGCCCAAGTTTTACTTTCGCTTGTCTCCTATATCTGCTAAATAACAGCCCCTCTGTTGTTGGGCGGTCTCACAGTAGTGGCTCTCGAAAAATTCATTATTATCTCAAAAACAATATTAGATCTCGCAATTCAAACTGCAGCCTGTTAAACAAAAATATATAGATCCTGCAACCTTTTACAGCTGTAAGAACATCAAACTTCTAAGTTAACACAATAGAAAGATATTGTCATTTATGTGAAATAAATTCGTCCCTCAATTCAGTTTTGTACAGCACCCTCACTGTGCGAATCCGTCTCCCACTTGACCGGCTTTTTTTGTCTAAAATTGATTTGAAATCACTGTGCAATATTAATATTAAATAATAGCACAGATGAGATATCGTAATATAATAATAGTTATTTTCAGTTGATTATAAAACTCGATTCTATGTTAAATCGATTTCATTATATTCCCATATTTCGCCATCACTAACAAATCCACAACTGTCATTTTGTCATTTAATTTCAAGCGCGCGTTAGAATTGAGAAATTCAACTTCGAAAAATCGGTTACAAAGTTTGGTAAGTAAAATAATTTCCATTGTTTTATATAATAATATGTAGGTATGTGTTATTTCAAGTGTTAATTTTGTAATAACTGCTGAAATAGAGTTATATTTCTTTATATAGCAACTACACAAACTAGCTATTACAAAATATACTAGCATACAAACTACCAGCATACAAAGATATTTGTTTTCTTTTCTATATTCAAAGTTGAACGAATCCATAGCGTTATTATTATTTTTTAAAGGATTCATAGACGGGTTTACATAAATTCATGAAGAGGTTTGTCTAGATTAAATTGAATTTATCAACAAAGATTCAGATTTACGTATAACAATATTTTTTTTTTTCGTAAACAATAGTGAGGTCTTTTGTTATTTCAGTTATATTTTTTTAAACCAGAATCAATTGAGGTCAACACTTACATACTTTTACTAAACGTTTTTTTTTATTTTTTTTATTTTTTTTCTTACTTTACCTTCAACCATGCAGATAAGTAATATAGTTAATAAAAACAAATATCTTCTATCCATACTATAATATAATTGTAAAGTGATTATGTCCATACATTCATACTAACCATACTAATATTATTAATGCGAAAATAATGTATCAATTGTACACCTAAACCACTGAACCTCTTTAGAGGAAATTTGGCATAGTGGTAGATTAGAAAGACATAGGCCTTGGTAAAGACATAGGCTATGTTTAGTTGTGATAGCCAAGATACAAATAGTCTTTATAACTCATTTTAATAAATAAGCTTGCTGGTATTACCAAAAGTTTAAACCGACTACAGAAAAAAGAGCATTACTTTTGAGGGAGCTCAGCTTTATAATAAGTTACCACTAAACATCAGAAAAAGTGACTCTCAATATCTTTAAGTAACGATTATCATTGTACATAACTGATCATTATTAATTTGTTAATCTCACTGCTGGGTGTTCTTTTTTGTCTAGTCTATAGGTTTCTTTCAACGACAAATAGCATATTTATTGTAAATTATGTTTTCTTGTAAGTGGCAATGTAATTGTCTTTTTGCAAATAAATATCTTTAAACCTACATGTTTGACTTCAATGATAACTTTATTGTTGATAAGGTAACTGATGGTTCCGTGAGTAAAAGTGATGTTTGCTGGCATTGTATTTATAAGTTTTTTTTATGGATTAATAATCCTTTGAGTGAAACTCACTATCTCCAGTATTCTGTCTACACAATGGTTTGTGCTCAGATGAATTGTTTGACATGATGCCCACAGCTACATTCTATCTTTGCACCACTCGTTATAGGCATGGAGTGTGCACGGTGCCCACTGCGGGTTATGAAAGAAACATCATCCCATACACACTTAAGCTGTGGAATGAACTCTAAATTTCAATATTGGGTCCTTCAAGAAGGGCATTAGAAGGTTTCTTCAGGGTTGGCAGCACTAATGTAAAACGCCTCTGGTGTTGCATACGTACTTAGATCACGGTAACCACTTCTCATCAGGTGGACCGTGTGCTTGTCTGCCATTTAAGTGGTATAAAAGAAAGTACTTCCTTTCCAGGTAAAGTCGAAATCTTCCACAGTAAATACAAAATTATTTTTGGAATTATTCATTTGTTTATCTATGATGGACGTAAAGACTGCCAACCGGATATTTCATGTGGTTTTTTGTTTGAAAGGTCTTGGTCAGACTAGCGTTAATCCCAGTCGCATTCAAAGTTTTAATCTCGGAATCTGGTGACCGCTTTACCAGTCTAACTGCGGATCTGACCTGAACTTCAATATTTTCCAGCAAGCAACAGCCGTCTGATTTCCACAACCCAAAGGCAATATTGAAGCATTGTAATATTAGTGTATAAATAATGCTTGCTTTCATTCTTTCTCGAGTTAATTAATCTTGCTTTTTTAGCAGATAAACAATGGCCGCCACAAGTGCAGAATCCAGAAGAGAAGACTCGAATATTGACCTTTGGATTTCAGAAAACGATGACAGCGAGGAAGATGCTGAGGTTGTGGAAGACGGACTACCTCCAACCCTACGAGAATTAGTAAAAAATATCGTAGATAAGCACAAACCATCATCAGGAAAAGCTGCCTGTGGTAAAGGCAAACCGCAGGCCAAGCCATGTTGGAAAAATAGCGGAAGTCAAGCGAATCTTACAGATTATATAGAAATTGTGCTAGCACAATTGCGTTTAGATGCATCAGACGAAGAATCGGAAGTAGATGAAGATGATATACCGACTTGGACACATAATTTCAAAACATTTACTGCCAAACCACTCCCGTTTACAGGCACAACCGGTCCTAAGATTAAATCTACAGACCCATTGACACTATTTACTAGTGTTTGGGATAAGAATATTATGAGTTTAATAGCAGAGGAAACTAATCGTTATGCAAAGCAAATGGCTGAATTACAAAAAAATCAAGACATACCAGAGAATTACACTTTGGTCAAATGGAAGGATACAACGGTTGAAGAATTATATATTATGTTAGCATTAACAATATTTGCATCAATAAGGAGCTCAAAAGAATATATATTGGATTCTAGAGCCCTTAGACTGCCAGATTTCACTGAAATAACGGAGTTAGAACGATTTGTAGCCTTATGCCGTTGTTTGCACTTTGTAGATAACACAAATTTGCCAGGAACGGACAATATGGTAGCTAAAATAAGACCTATAATGGACCATTGTAATAACAAATTTGCTGCAATGTATCAACCAAGACAGTTTTTAGATGTCGATGACTCGTTGCTTCTATCTAAAAAAGGCACTGAGGACTGTATACGTGTGCAAGCGAATTACTTTGGTGTAAGAACATATGAGCTGTCCGAAGTATTTACAGGATATGTATTGAAGATTTTACAGTATTCTGGTACAGATAGAAAGTTAACTTATAAGGACAAAGCGCAAATAGTACTAGATATGGTTAACGAATATTCTGGAAAAGGGCATAGAATAGTTACAAATACTTACTTTTCTAGTGTTTATCTAGCGAGGACGTTAAAATCAAAAGGTTTTGACAATATCGGAGAAGTAGAAAAAGCTCGGAAAGACTTGCCAGAAATTATACAACAGCTCAAGACACATGAAAACGATTCAGAACTTTACAAACTGGAAGGTAACAAGATCAGAGTTGTTAGCAGACATTGTGGTGACTTGTCCGTTGTTGCTTGGAGCGAGTGGGATATCACAGCGTTATCGACTTACCATACTTCAGAGATGAAAGCTAGTAAACGTGGTATCAGACGTCCAGCTTTAACGCTGGACTATTCAAAAGTCCGGGATAAGATCTCTGAAAAGGACAAAGACTTGTTAGAATATATTATGATGCGGCAGCCATCGGAACGCTGGTACATAAGGCAGTTTAGAAGATTGTTCAATATTAGTTTAAGGAACTTATACATTATATATAAGTATAATATGAGGAACAACTTGTGTTTAAAACAGGCAGCGTTTAGACACAAGTTGGCGAACCAGTTGCTAGATTTGTATGCTGATAGGAATAAGGTTATGAAAGCTAGATACAAGGCGATGGTAGAGGCTGAGGATAGTGATGATGGTGATGATGACTCTTGGACTGATTTAGATAGTGACGAGTCTTCAAGTGATTGTTGTATTATGTAAGTGCAAAAAAATATATACAATGTGCATCAGAAGTCCGTGAACAATTAAGCGGGGCGTGAAAAAGCATCTGATGAGGCCGCCAAGCTGAGTGCCACCATTGTAACATTACTTAGTGTCTGTAATGGTGACCCTCTTTCCTGAGACTTAGCCTTTAGCTTACCATCAGGCGAGGTGAAGTCAAGTTGGCGTGTACTAAATAAAAAAGAAATAACTCTCGCTCGCCCGCCCGCTCGCTGGCAGTGTGATCTGTTCCTTCAGGACACCCAGATATTTGTTTCCACCACTAACCTTTCAATAGTTTTTATCGGTGCTTCTAATAATGTACATGGGAATTATCTAAATCAAAATATAAAAACAATACAGAATATACCTAAACAATCCTGCAGATTCAGGCATCCAAGAATTCCTCCCCATCGATGTCAACCGGGAGGGTGGCCAGAAGGCTGGCGGCATTGCCACGTTAAATGGCAATACCAATCCTTTGCGCAAGGAATAAACCAGCCCTCTGGTCACGGGTAGCGTCAATTAAACGTTTAGAAACAATATGGTATGTATATTGAATATATATGTTTACATACATGCATTACACACTTTTTTTTTTGTATACCACTTAGTTGGCAGACAAGCACACGGCCCACCTGATGGGAAGCGGTTACCGTGGCCTATGGACGTATGTAACACCAGGGGTGTCACACTCGCGCTGCCGACCATGAAGAAACCTTCTGATGCCCATAAATTATCTTTAAAAGAGAAACATGAAAAAAAAAAATGCATATATGTACCAATGCTCACGTAAGAATACCGCGGCCATAATATCTTCGTGTTGTGTTCCTAGCGGTGAGTAGAGTAGCCAGAGCTCACTGGAGAATTTGTGTTGTCAGTGGGTTGACTAAACGCTTGTCCTGCTTTGTCTTCTACACTGACTGCACAGAAACTCTGTAATTACAGGGTTGGCAGCGCGAGTGTGACTCCTCTCGTGTTACAAACGTCCATAGGCCACTGTAACCATTTTCCATCAGGTCTGCCACCTAAGTGGTACCTATAAAAAAAGCTGTTCACAGAGCCCCAATGTTGCTAATTTTATTTTGTAACAAAACCACTGTCATTCTAACTGCAAGAAATGTCATTTAATTTTCGTTTCATTCAAGTGTAAAATTAAATGCCATCTTGTATTGTGAAAAAATTTAATGAACTCTTTTCAATTTATTTTTGTTATTTAAGTCTGTATCAGCAAATCTAATATTTAGTATGAGTGCCTCCTTTCTGTGTTTGCTCTGTCATGGAAATGTACCCCTATAGCCCAAGAGCCGGCCATGTTTTTTAATACACAAACTAGCTGTCGGCTCTCGGTCTAAAATGGCTGTGATTTAAAACAATATTTTGATATGCATAGCGTTGCCAAACTGATCTAAATAATTATTAAGCGAATTATCAAATCATTATCATTTATAAAATAAAAATAGATGTAAGCTAATGTTGATAAAGTTGAAACTTACCTGACAAGTTTAAGAATTTATGGCTGTGATGATTGTCATTGAATTTTCAATTTTATTTCAATGACGATAAGGTTTATTTTAATCGTCGTATACACTAGGAAACAATTTCGGCAACGTTGCGCATTTTTTGTGAAACAATGTTGTGCAACATGTTGCGCATCAGTGTTGCTTGGTGGATATAGTTACTGGCATAAATCTTGATCGCAATCACGTCAAATAATGTGCTCTATAAGCGCAGTAAGCGTTTCTTGAATGTATTTTGACGTTAGCACGGTGAAAATTCCACCATTCGTAAATAAAATTATTAGGAGGAGGTAGGACACGGTGGTATTGCCGCCCAATTGAGCAGTACCACTGGGGAGGTACCTCCGCCCTACAGAATACCGCGGTTACAATAACTTCGTGTTGTGTTCCCAGCGGTGAGTAGGGTAGCCAGAGCTCACTGGAGAATTTGTGCTGTCAGTGGGATGACTAAAGGCTTGTCCTGCTTTGTCCTCTACACTGTCGGTACAGAGACTCTGTGCTTACAACGTCGGCAGCGCGAGTGTGGTTTCTCTGGTGTTACACACGTCCATAGGCCACTGTAACCATTTTCCATCAGGTCTGCCGCCACCTAAGAGGTATAAATAAAAACTGATAATCCATGCTTCTCAGGGGCTCGTATCTCTCGCTACTTATCAAGATATATACCAGTAACTATACTAGGCTTTATTCCACAAATAAGACTCATTTGTCGTGCCTTACCATTAGTCCGCTCCGGAACCATAAAGTTTTTTTTTTTTTCATTCAATTATAATGTGTTTTTTTTTAAATTTTCCAGTATTTTGTTTAATTAATAATTTTGAAATATTAAGTTTTGTTTGTTGTAAGTTGTCTGTTCTTTTTAAATTATTTTAATAATAACGAATAAATGTTTGATTTCAAATGCGTATTATTTTTTCGACGACCTTCGTGGCGCAGCGGTAGAGCATTCAACTACTATGCATTGGTCTGGGTGTTTCTATGCATAATTGCATTTACAATCAAAAAGTATATAAGTATGTTTATCCGCATTCTAGATCCCATCATGCCAGCCACATATTATAGTCCACTGCTGAACATAGGCCTCTCCCACAGACTTCCAGAATGACCGATCTAAAGCAGCCCGCATCCAGTGCTTCCCGGCGACCTTCATGAGGTCGTCCTTCCACCTGGCCGTTGGGCGTCCTACGCTACGTTTGTCCGTACGCGGTCACCATTCCAGAACTTTTTTGCTCCATCGGCCATCTGTTCTGCGCGCTATGTGTCCCGCCCATTGCCACTTCGAGCTAATCCGCTGGGCTACGTCGGTTACTTTTGTTCTCCTACGAATATCATCATTTCTGACGCGATCACGTAAGGAAATACCGAGTATAGCCCTCTCCATAGCTCGTTGAGCAACTTTAAGCTTTTTCAGGAGACCTATAGTGAGGGACCACGTTTCAGATCCGTAAGTCATCACTGGTAACACACATTGGTTAAAGACTTTCGTCTTCAGGCACTGAGGTATGTCGGACGAGAAGACATCTCGTAGCCTCCCGAACGCTGCCCAGCCGAGTCGGATTCGTCGATGTACCTCGTCCTCGAAGCTGGAATTTCCTACCTGGATCAGTTGACCCAAGTAGACCTACTCGTCAACAGCCTCTAGGACTGAGTCCCCAACATGCACCGGTATAGGCGCAACATGGACATTTGACATAACCTTTGTCTTGTCCATATTCATCTAAAGGCCCACCTGTTGGGATACTCTATTGAGGTCTTCGAGCATAGTGTTTAAATCTTCCAGCGACTCTGCCATAATGACAATATCATCGGCAAACCGAAGGTGAGTGATATACTCACCGTTTATGTTGATGCCACGTCCTTTCTAGTTCAGTAGCTTGAAGACGTCTTCCAAGGCGGCGGTAAACAGTTTCGGAGAGATAACGTCTCCCTGTCTAACGCCCCTTTTCATTGGGATTGGCTTCGTGCTCTGTTCTTGTACTCGGACCGAGATAGTGGCGTTCTGGTATAAGCACTTCAACACTTCAATATACCGGTGATCTATCCGGCATCGCTGGAGATACTGTAGCACGGCCCATATTTCGATCGAATCGAAAGCTTTCTCATAGTCCACGAATCCTAAGCAGAGGGGCCGGTTATACTCTTTAGTCTTCTGTAAAACCTGCCGCAGCGTGTGAATGTGGTCTATGGTACTGTAGCCTTTTCGGAATCCAGCTTGTTCGGGTGGTTGGAAGTCATTTGCATTTTTCAATTTTCATTTATTACTTGTTGTACTTGTACTGTTATATAGATTAAATAGTGTCACCATATTTCACCTTAATAGGCATGCAATTCTTATAATACAACAAGTCTAATAATTATAATCATTAATTAATACAGATCAACATTATTTTTAAACAAGAGTATGTCTAAGTCATCACTTTAATACAGCAATTACCTTATTTATAATTCCGACATTTCCACATCAAGAATAATATTGACTACAGCATAATGATGTCATAACATAATATTTATACAGTCAATTTATTATAATGTCAGTTTAAATTCAGTAACTATATTCAATGTCAATCAATTTATTAAATACTACAATACTAATACATAATCAGGATAAATTAACATACAAATGGCAATAAATATCAAAGGCAATGAGACTACAAAAATTACAAAACGTCTTTCAGATATTCGTCTACAGTGCAGTGTAGTATGCTTTAGTAAGGAGTAACTGTAAAACATTATTTTTAAATTCGTGTGTATTGTCAATTCATCAAGCCTGTTGGCGAGACGGTTCGTAATAACCCTCGAAAACAGCTTGTAAATGTGTCTCATGAGCATCCCATAACACAAGCTAATTAAGCTAAACTTACCGTGGGTCTAGATAGCATTGTGTAGAATGTCGTGGAATATTTATTTATTTATTTTCCATCGCCAATTGATTGTGGAGATCAGACAGGGGTCGCATTACGGAAAATATCAAAGATAGCCTCCTCACTGGAACGCCAACCCCGATTGAGTTCGGATAAGACTCCAAGAATAATGATTCACACACACACCGCTAATTCGAGTGTTAGGGCTATCACTATCTCAAAAAATTAAAATGAAACAAACCAACTAAACTCCCTGCTGTGGTTTTCCCATGCGCCTACAATATGGGGTACTTCAAAAGGGGCATTAGAAGGTTTCTTCAGGGTCGGCAGCGCGAGTGTGCACCCCTGGTGTTGCACACGTCCATAGTCCACAGTAACCACTTCCCATCAGGTGGGCAGTGTCCTTGTCTGTCACCTAAGTGGTATAAAAAAACGATTAATATTATTATTTTACAAATGTAAATATATTTACAGTTGTTTGACTTTTAAATAATGTCTGATGAATTTTTAACCGTCCCTTAAAGTCCTGTCATTAAATATTAATGTTGCAATATTTCACAATGTTAAGAAAAAATATTTTAATAAATATTCGTTCGGAAAGCATGTACATGTACTTTATGTATAAATTTATTTAGTACATATATATGTATTTGTATGTCAGTATTTATGTTGATAATTTTTTGTGTAAAGCCGTATATTAATTTTATTTTACTTACTTTTCTCTCTTTCTTTCTTTCTAATACACTATCTATTTAAGTTTAGTCGGTAACTACACCATATCTTTTGTTTTTATAAAAACTATTTATTGTCCATCCCGAGGTTGCCTGGAAGAAATCGCTTCAGCGATAAGGCCGCCCATTGTATATTGAACTGTATACATGCTACCTACTGTCCTACTGTAAATCTGTTGGTGTACAATAAAGTATTTTATATCTACCTACATAATGTAATAAATGTTAATATTTTTAACAACGATAGATAGAAGTCACTATACCGACGCAAATATTATATTTGCTCAAGTCGCGTTACGCGTGTGTTCGCAAGCGCGTGCAAGCCCTCACTGCGCTTGCAGCCCGGAGTTGTATCGTGGCGTAGGTACTTATATACGTAGTTTGGGCGAGTGACGAATGCCTACCCGTGGTAGTGTTAACAAACATGAGTGTAATATTAAACAATAAGAGAAATCATAATTATAGGTACAAGGTATCGGGACTTCTCGCGTATTATATCTTGGAACTTACTATTTCTGTCGACGTTTCGGATGCGTTGCAGCACCCGTGGCCGTATACCTATTGAAGGTTAAAATCCGGCCATATTCGAGATTCGACCATATTAATCTATGCGTCCCAGACGGATACGTGGGGAGGCGCCTGAGGCGGCAGCTGCTGCAAGTGCCTAGCGCGCGCACTAACCAGCTGAAGGAGACGCTGCTGACGCGAGCCCTCCGGACACTCAACGTCGTTTCAATAAATATTGACCTGTTTTGTTGCTCTCTGAGGGAGTTCACAGATACCGCATTAACAATCATATGTTATAAGCAAAATTGTAGTTAGATTGTCTACTAAGTATATTGTATTAGGATAACCTGTAAAAATAGATCTAGATGAGAGAAATAAAAAAAAAAAATTAAAAAAACTGAACGTGTTCGAAGTACCAAAAATGGGATCCTGCCGCTTGGCAAAATAAGTTTTGTCAAATTTCACTTCCCAAAAAACTTATCGCATAGTTTCATTTCCCAAAAGAATCTTTAGCAAATTTATATTTAGCATTTTAATCAGTTGGTCAAATATTCATTTTTACTGGGTCAATTTTTATTAAGTATTTGCACTGACTGGTAATAGAACCTGCGCCTATGTTGCAGTCGTGTACACCATCACGCCACAAAGGCTTAGTTTAAAACAAACAATTATATTGCCACATAATAAAAATAAAAATATTATTATTTTCGGTTTTATTACTTCTAAAAAATCAATTTCATTGGCTATTATATACAGTTGCTGATGTATTTCAACGGATTTAACGAAATGTAATAAAAACAGGAGCTATAATAGAAAACATTATGAATTATTTATTATTACATTATTTTTGTAGGTAACAATTTTATTTCAAGTATTTTTTTTTTATATTAACTTCTCAAGAAGACGTTAGTGATTGATTGAGAATTTTATTTTCGCTTCCACGAGTGCAACTGCTTTCTGACAAACTTTGAATTTCAGGTTAACGGTTTCGCATCCGAGGCCCTAACCTCGGAGTCCGGGGTCAGTTTTTTGCACTCTAAATTCGATATTAGTCGCGAAGCTCCACAATTGTCAGTTTTCTTTTTTATACCACTTAGGTAGCAGATAAGCGCACGGTCTACGTGATGGATAGTGGTTACTGTAGCCTATGGACGTGTGTAACACCAGAGAAGCCACTTTCGCGCTGCCGACCCTGTAAGCACAGAGTTTCTGTGCCGTCAGTGTAGATGATAAAGCAGGACAAGGCTTTAGTCATCCCACTGACAGCATAAATTCTCCATTGAGCTCTGGCTACCCTGCTCATCGCTGGGAACACAACATGAAGTTATTATAACCGCGGTATTCTGTAGGGCGGAGGTACTTCCCCAGTCGGAATGCTCAATTGGGCGGAAAAACCGCCGTGTCCTACCACCTTGGTCTATTAATCAGTTGGTGTACTTCCACCTGTGCTGTGCAATTATTTATAAATTCAGCGTTGAGCGCAGCGCTGCGACCGACTAAGATAGAGTTTGTTATTGGTCGGACTGGGTGACGTCACTAAAAAAGACCAACCACAATCACTACCAAAGTCGGTTGCAACGCTGCGCACGGTGCTAAATGCTAAGAAAATTACACAACTGATGAATCAAAGAACCAATTTCGTTTATTCAGTTTAGGCACACAAATAGCACATATGAACATCAAAATATTACAATTAGGTAACCTATGTCAAGAAATAATATAAAAATATTAAATAATGTAAAAAAATCATTGGAAAATGATTCTTTCGCTGGTTCGGTAGGTTAGTTCTACTGAGAATATACCAGCAAGAAACTCAGAGAACTATATTCCAATAAATATTCCGCGACATTCTACACAACGCTATCTAGCAACCATGGGCACAAGCTAGTTATAGCTCGTGTTATGGGATCTAGAATGCATGCAATATTAGAAGCAGATTATTTTTCTTTTTTAAATTTGCTTTAGTTTACTATTTATTTTGTGCGAGCAAGCAAGAGACTTATGTTGACCACGCATTTACATCATAAAGATACTCATCCACTTTGTAGTAACCTTTACTCATTAAAGTTTTTTTTTATAAAGTACCAATGTACGTGTATATTTTGTTTCTAGTCATGGTTTGCATATGCAGTAGAAGAATATCTGGCTACCCAGACAAAAAAGCCAACAGCTTTGACATAGACGATTTTATAAATCAACTGCTCTCCTCACAAAAATTCGACGAGCTTGCTGACAAAGTCGCTGAAAAGGCCGTCATGAAAATTAAAAATTTCTCTTCAAAAGACTATGTTTTAGATAAAATACCTGTGGCCAAACATAGCAGCGAGTTGGCAGAGATGGAACATGAAAAAGTCATTCATGAAAGTAATGAAAGAAATGTCGACAATAATGAGAGCCTTGATGGACGACCAAAGAAAATCCACCAGGATCAAGATTTCAAACATAGAGAAAGAACCGAAGATACACACAAAGATGGGAGCGATAGACAGGCAAAAATAAACACACAAGCACTATTACAGAAAGAACCCAATTCCAAAGAAGCAGAACTGTCATTAAAATATAAACATCTCAAAAAAAATGCTCGCGATGAGAAGGATCATAATCTTTCACATCTAGAACATTCGAAACCAATAAAAGCACAGTATTTTGTACCAGTTGTCGACGGTAACGGTCATGCAGGCAATGCACATCATTCTATGAACTCGGACACTGTTGAAAATAGTCACGTAAAGAAGAATAAAAAGACAAGTTCACGATACCAAGGAAAACACAAAAACCAACAATATGAGATAAAAGATGACGATTCTAGACCGCAGTTCAAAAGTCAAGGAGCAGCAAATCCTCCTATGACAGATGTTGCTCAAAATGATGAACAGGAAAACAACAAATTTGATTCACACAAAGATAGTCATGAAGTAGGTGTTGAAAAGAAGTCTGAAATGATTTGGAGAGCTAATCACGCAGAATTTGATAAAAGTGACAGCGTGGAAGTTTCTAAGTTTATACGAACAACTACAAAAGTGCCTGGGTATGAATTAGGCGAATTGACGAATAAAAGAGTTATTCGGAGAGAGGGAGATAGATTGTATACTTATCTGTCTGGAGCAGAGTACGCAGACTTCCATGAGGAATTGAGAAAGGAAGAGCGAAACAGGAAATCTGGTAATTTGTATTGATATATTAATAAAGGGAAAATAAAATACTTTGATTCTGTATTTCTTTTTTACATTTACATTTCTCCATAAATTTGGCATGCAAACACAGATTATTAGGTATACAAAGCAATATCTACTTTACAACTAAAAAATATTGCAGCCACAACAATGGCGGAGCCGTTACAACGCATTTCACGCTGAAGGTTAGTCTCAGGAAAGAAAGTCACCATTACACACACCAACAATGGTGGACAGCTTGACGGCCTCATTTCATAGTCCATAAAGCTATTACTCATTGCATGAACATTTAGAGGATAAATGTAGCGAAATGTAATACTTAGTTTTTTTAGTCAAATTTATATTATTTATTCGTAGGTACATGTTAATTGTTGACTAATTAATTATTAATCATATATTTTGACATTAATTGTCATACTTGTCATTATTAATTAATATGCTATACTTAATAATGTTTTACTGTAATATTTAATCTTTTTTTGACATTCTTAATATTGTATGGTAATTTAACTTTAAAATTTGCACACCTATCAAAGGTAATAAGCAGTGCACTGCACATATTATGTAAACTACTGACCAACCCTATGTACCTGTCTTATGCGAATAAAAATGATTTGATTTGGTATTATTCACGCTCCGCTTAAAGGAGTCGGGAGGGTAGGAAGTACCAAACCACTTAATTCTTGCTGAAATATTCTGCACTAAATTGTTGCATTCGAGGTCTTACTCCCGTCATCATCCTTGCGTTAGACTCCGGCTCCGGCTTGTCATCCTGGCAGAAGCAGGCGCGCCTGGCGCACTTCCCCGTTTTCAGGGGACAAGTTGGAGACTCTGTAGTCCCCACACACCCGAGGAGAGGGCCAGTTCGTGAGAGATGGCCCTGGGTCGGCCGGGGTGCGAGGGATATGCCTGTCAACCTCACCTTTGGCAACCAAAACGATCCACAGGCGGCGTGCGTTTTAGTCGGTTCGAGTCCGACATAACCTCTTCCACTGGCTCCGGTGAGGAGGTATCCGTGGGGATTTTGCGCACGTAAAATAAAAAAAAGACCGATTCGGAGTCCGGCTCCGATTCTGTTAATTTTATGCCATAATAAAACCAATGTAACACCACTGACACTGCAAACAATGCCATTTCATTTTAGTCTTTACCGCCATGCAGTTAGATTCTAAAACTAAATGCCATCTTGTAGAGTGAGTGAGGCCGCGTGGTTCCCAGTAGAGTAGTAGTACCACCCCATCTGTTCCCATGCGGTGTCGTACAAGGCGACTAAGGGATAGCGCTGTTTAACATCAAATATATACAGCTCAGACTAGACTTAAAAGCATGGCTTGAGTCAAAACTAGTACCCGGAAGACGGCAAAAAGCTCACCCCCTTTTACGTGGGACCTACTTTAATGATTGGTGAAATGTGGGTGTTAATTCACCTCTGCCTAACCCTCCGGGGATAAAGGCGTGATTATAAGTATGTAGAGTGAATGAAAAGATGTAATGAACTCTTTTACATTTAATATTGAAGTTTGCCCGTATATTAATCTTCATATGTATAAAATTCTCGTGTCACAATGTTAGTTCCCGTACTCCTCCGAAACGGCTTGACCGATTCTCATGAAATTTTGTGAGCATATTGAGTAGGTCTGAGAATCGGACAACATCTATTTTTCATACCCCTTAGTGATAAGTGTTGTCCACCATGGGAACCGACATCCACGCGGGCGGAGCCGCGGGCAAAAGCTAGTAAAGTCTATAATTTAATGTAATTTTTTGCAGTGTCATTGTTATAACAATGCTTTTTTTTTAGTACAACTTAGGTGGCAGACAAGCACACGGCCCACCTGATGGAAAGTGGTTACCGTGGCCTATGGACGTTTGTAACACTGGAGGAGTCACAGTCGCGCTGCCAACCCTGTAAGTACAGAGTTTCTGTGCCGTCAGTAGAAGACAAAGCAGGACAAGCCTTTTGTCTTCCCACTGACAGCACCAATTCTCTAGTGAGCTCTGGCTACCCTACTCACCGCTGGCAACACAACACGAAGTTATTATAGCCGTGGTATTCTGTAGGGTGGAGGTACTTCCCCAGTCGGACTGCTCAATTCGGATGGGAATACCGTCGTGTGTCCTCCTGTGAAAATGCTTTTGCTATAACATAAAATTAGCAGAAACAGGGACTTGGTTCCATCTTGGTCAGGGCTTCACCTCGGAAGTCCAGGATCTGCTTAAATATAACGTGACCTGGATTTTTCGACAATATTTGGAGCGATTGACATCTCAGCCTGAGTTTTGGTTGGTGGTCAACCACTGACAAGTTGATTAGGCCCTCGACTCAAAAACTGCGCTTGTCATACATAACACATAAAAAACATAAACTCACGCCTATATCCCCGAAGGGGTAGGCAGAGGTGCTAACACCCACATTTCGCCAGTTTATGTTTAGGTCCCAATGTAATAGGTGGCGAGCCTATTGCCATTAACCGGGCACTTATAAACCTGCGATAAATACACACATAACTTCGAAAAGCATCGAAAAGTCATTGGTGTGTGCCATGGTGAAACCTGGGATCGAACCCGAGACCTCATCTCAGCAGTCCATAACACAGACACCAAAAATGGCATTAAATATTTATTTCAAAATTAAGTGAAAAGTACTTCATTGCGCGGATGCGTAGGCTGCCGGAGTCTCCTTCTGCGAGCAAGTAATGCTTGTGAATGAGGCCTGCTAGCGGAGGCGACTCGGGCGATGCAAAAAGACCTATGTCTTTCATAAAGGGCGGGCCTGGAGGTGAAGGCTGGTGACGCTTATCACCCTAGCAGAAGCAGAAACTCTAAGTATTTCTGTGTCTTCCTCTATAACACCCATAGGAAAACATGGAGTGGACCTACACTATTCACTATCCAAATAAAATAAAATGATATAACATACTTATTATAATAAAACTATATACATACATATACCTTAGTATAATCACGCCTTTATCCACGGACGGTTAGGCAGAGGTGAATTAACACCCACATTCTACCAATCATTGAATTCGGTCCCACGTTATAGACCCCCTATATAAAGCCCATTGCCGTCTTCTGGGCACTATTGTTGCCTCAAGCCATGCATATCGGCTGTATACATCTGTCTGATATTAAACAGCCCCATCCCTTAGTCGCCTTGTACGACACCAAACTACATTACATTTAACGAATTTATACATCCTTGGGGGTAGTCAGAGACCATCTGCTTGTCCTTATACACTGCACGAGTTTCCTCTACTGTGAATTCCTGTAGTAAGCAGATGTATTAACACCCACATTTCGCCAACTATGATATTCGGGCCCACGTAATAGGGGACGAGCCTATTGCCGTCAAGTGGACATTTTGTCATGAGCTGTATGTTTACCGTCGGGTAAAAAACAGCCTTATCCCTTAGTCGCCTTTTACGACACCCACGGGAAGACATGGGAAAGCAATATTCCACTCCACCTGGAGCTAACACAGCTTAAAAATTATACACACAAAATCAATAAAATATTTATTTCTTGAAAAAGAATTTAAAAGTAACTTAATAGCTAGAATTATAAAACTTACAAAGGGATAGGACTTATAGCTAAACATTATACACTAGAGTAGTAATATTTTGTGACGTATCACAACTGCTGAGATCATATTTTTCTTTGTCACTTCCATTCTGATTGGCACGTAACTAAAGCGTTGTAGCAACTTTTAATACAAACTTATTAAACAAATAAACTAGGCTAACTAACTAACTAGTGGTACAATTTCGGATTTAAATCTTTAAAATGAGTCTCAAAACAGAAAAATATTCATAAAACCAGTTTAAAACCATATTAAAAAGACATTAATTTACTAACTTTTCTAAAAAAAAATTATGTAACCTCGCTTTTCTAAGCAGTCGGATACAGAATAGGTCCACTGTAAGTGTGGTATGTGACAGTACATGGCGAAACGAAAATATTAAAATTATCGAGAATGTGCGGGTAGATAAAGAACTTCACGGAATCAAAGCCGGCGGGCGTGCAACACTGGAGCCAGTCCGCATGTGACTACGGCCGGTGTAACCTGATCGAATCGTTTGGCAAACCAAAGGTATGTATGTTTATACCTTGATCGCTTTAATTCTCGTAAACATTTACAATTATTTTTTGTTCGAAAGAGGTTTATAGTTTATTTTTTAATTGTTTTTTTTTATATACCACTTAGTTGGCAGACAAGCACACGGCCCACCTGATGGAAAGTAGTTACCGTGGCCTATGGACGTTTGTAACACCAGAGGAGTCACAGTCGCGCTGCCAACCCTGTAAGTACAGAGTTTCTGTGCCGTCAGTAGAAGACAAATCAGGACAAGCCTTTAGTCTTCCCACTGACGGCACAAATTCTCCAGTGAGCTCTGGCTACCCTACTTACCGCTGGGAACACAACACGAAGTTATTATAACCGCGGTATTCTGTAGGGCATGTAGGGCAAATGGGGTATTGTTGTTTGAAACAAAGCTTCCTAAACTAAACTTCCAGGAGGTAGGACACAACGGTATTTAATTTGATTTACTACAGAGATTGTAATCCAGATTGAATTTCTCGTTATATGTTATATATGTATATATATATATATATTTAACGAGAATTTGGTCTTAAGTCGGAGAATCGAGTGCTATAGCGCACATTGGGGGATAATAGGCCGCGCGGATTAATAATGATTATTATATTAAATAATATTAAAAAATTAGTACTAAAATGGCACTTGTGTACATTTTTAAACTTGGCACATTCATAATAATTTTTTTTTATTAATAACACCAATGCAATTTAGTTAGTTAGAATAAAATAATTCTCAATTATCAAAATCACATAAAATCAAAATTTTAAAAAAAATATATAATAATTTTACTTAAAACTAGCTCGTAAACTCACGAGAAAATCAAAATTAAAAAAAAAATGCTTAAAATAATTTCACATTTCGCACACCTAAAAACAGTTAAGACTCGCGCAACTCTATATAATTCCAAAATGACTAATCATTACCGAATTCTGCTTTAAAAACTACATAATCTACAAAGACATAACTTTTTTTAAATTTTTTATACCACTTAGGTAGCAAACAAAAAGTGAAGATGGCGTGATAACTTAGTTTGGCGGACTTTTAAAAAAAAAAAATTAATATACTAAATAGAATTTAAGTAAAACGCTTTTTTCGATTTCTAAAAATGTTATTTTTAGAGTTAGTCTTTATCTAGGTGTGCGATATAAATGGTGTCTCGTAAACTCACAAGAATATCAATATTTAAAAAAAAAATGCTTGAAATAATTTCAACTTTAAGTTGACAAAAATATATGTCATTCATAAAGTTTAGGCTAAAAAACCCAGAGATCAAAATTTAAAAAAATAATATTGTTATTTAATTTGTGATGGATGCCGTCCATCACAGATTAAATAACAATAATTTATAAAATTATAATTTCACGTCATTTTTTTTTCAGTCACTCTAGACTAATTAATCACAAATTGAAGCAGAATTCACGTAATTTATACTATACAAAATTCAGTTTCAATCAAATTTCAATCTCTCTAATGTCGAAAACTCGTAGTGTGACTGATACTCTGCTGAATGATACTCGCAGCGTAGCGAGAGACGCTTTTTTTTATACCACATAGTTGCCACACGGCCCACCTGATGGGCAGCGGTTACCGTGGCCTATGGACGTATGCAACACCAGGGGTGTTACACTCGCGCTGCCGACCATGATGAAACCTTCTGATGCCTTCTGAGGCGCTTGGGAAAACCGCAGCAGGGAGGTCATTCCACAGCGGCAAAGATCATGAGACGAGAGCGAGCGAAATACATCCGCCAGCGCCAGTTAGCTCGCTCTCTGCTATTAATCTTTCTTTATAGATAGCGTCACTAGCCACGTATCTTATAGCGGTACACACTATAACACAATTTTCATGAAAGTCTTGATCGTTTTTGACGTTTTAGAGACTGAGATTAGATCGAGTACGAGAGTTGACCTACAGAATTTGTTTTTCTAAAAAAATAATTCTTAATACAAAATATTGGTCCTTCGTATAAGTTTCTTGAAAGCAAAAAAAGTTACACATTTAAAAAAAAATAGTTTCTCAATTCTTAAAAGTCTACAGAGGAAGGTCTACGTTCCTCATCAGTGTAATCAAATTCAGACATAGAAGATTCATCAAATTCAGACATAGAAGATTCATCATCAGTATCGCTTGCATCATCAGTATTGCTTGGAGTTCCGCACATAGCCCTCGCTCTCTCCACATCTTCTGTGACCCCAAACAAATCTAGCAACTGGTTTGCCAACTGATATCTAAACTTATCTTCTTTCATGTAATTCTCCTTCATATTACATTTATATATGACATATATATTTCTTAAAGTATGGTTTAATAATCTATTGAAAACTTTCATGTACCAACGTTCAGATGGATTCTGTAACACTTTAGATTCAAATAAATCTTCATCCCGTACTTGAATTGCTTCCTTCATTTTCATATAGTCGATAGATACTATCGGACGTTTCACATTCCGAGTACTCGGCTTTATATCCGCTGTATGGTATGTTGATAAAGTTATTAACCTCGTTTTGCTCCATGCAAGTACTGACAAATCACCACAATGTCTACTGAGAATTTTTACCCGTTTCCCGTTTAATCGGAACAATTCCGGATTATCATCATCGTCTTCCAGTTTTTGTATCACTTGTGGCAAGTCTCTCCGTGTTCTTTTTACTTCACCAACGAAGTCAAAACCTTTTGACTTTAACGTGCGGGCAAGATGTACACTTGAAAAGTATTTATTGGCCACAATTATATGTCCTTTATTTGAGTATTCGTTCACCAATGCCAGTACACCCTGTTCTATCTCCCTGTAAGTTTTTTCTTCTTCTGTACCAGGATACTGGTTTATGCCGGGATAGAGAAGGAATTTCAAAAAATATCCTGTTGACACATCAGATAATTCGTATGTTCTTATGCCAAAGTAATATGCCTCTAAAAGAAGTCTTCTTGCAGTACCTTCTTTAGAGAGAACCATTGACACATCAATATCTAATGTCTGTCCAGGTTGATACAACTCGGTAAACTTTTTGTTACAATGGTCGACTATCGGCTTCAGTTTCGCTAACATATTATTAGTTTCTGGCAACTGAGTGTTGTCTACGAAGTGTAAGCAACGGGATAGCACTTTAAATCGTTCCAATTCCATTATTTCTGAAAATTCTGGGATTGATAGTTTTCCAAAGAAAACATTTACAGGACTGTTTATCGTAGTGAATATCAGTAAAGCAAGCTTAACATACAATTCCTCAACGGTTGTATCTTCCCACTCAATTTCAACAAATGTACCTGGTATGATGTCTTCGTTATACTGCAACTCGGCTATTTGTCTCGCATATCTGTTAGTTTCTTCTGCTATTAAACTCATGACATTGTTGTCCCATACTTTCATAAAAAGAGTAACGGGATCCGTAGATGTAACTGTAGGTCCACTTGTGCCAGTATACGGTAAAGGTTTTGGAGTAAATGTTTCGAAATCTTCAGTCCAAGTTGGTATATCGTTGTCATCATTTTCTGACTCGGGCTCTTCTTCATCATCTGAATCAAATACATGCAAGTCTTCACTAATTTGTTCTTCTAGATGGCTAAGATTTGATTCGCTCGCAGAATTTTGCCAGCCTAGCAAAGTTCTCGGTTTATAGTTTGGTTCAGAAGGCCCCCTTCTTCGGAAACTTTGAATGTTTAACATGTCTTCATCATCTGGTTCATCGTCCGACATCCAGATATAAATATGTTTAGTTGGTTTGTTATGTTCGTTGGGGTTTTCAGCTGCTACACTCATCATGATCTGCCAAACAAGAGAAAGTGGAATGGTTAATGCAATCATTATTTAAGGGAGTGATGCCTCGTCCAGGTCCAAGTTAAGTCTCCTACCAGCTGGAAAATCTGCTGATTAACAGGCAAGAATCTATTGTAAGGTTTATTTATACCATTTACATTGCAGACAAGCATACAGCACACCTAATAGATAGTGGTTACCATGACTTATGGACGTGTGCATCACCAGAGCAGTCACACTTGCGCTGACGACCCTGTAAGCACAGAGAGTTACTGTGACGTCCGTGTAGAAGACAGAGCAGAACAAGCCTTCAGTCTTCCCACTGACAGCACAAAAACTCTCCAGAGAGCTCTGGCTACGGTACACACCGCTGGAAACACAACAAGAGATTATTATGGCCACAGTATGCTGTAGGGTGGCGGTACTTCCCCAGACTTCTTAATTGGACGGAAATACTGTCGTGTCCCTCCATCAAAACAGCAGTTGTCTCAATAAAAGCGACGAGGTTAGGTGATACTGTATTTGTTGAACCTCTCAGCCTCAGGAGGGACTTCACATCGTTTTGTGTTTTACCACCTGTACAATGGATTGTGCTCAGATGAATTGTTTGACCTGATGCCCACACCTACATTCTATCATCGCACCGATCGCAGGGAATTCATCCTTACACATTGCAACTTGAGACGGTGCGCACTCTGCGGTATGAAAGAAACTTCATCCCACGCACACTCTATCTATGTACCTTCTTTAGTAACAGAGTTGTCCACAATTGGAACTCACTGCCAAATAACGTTATTGCTGCAACCACAATAAATGGATTCAAAAATAGACTTGATGACTGGCTACGACTGGACAACGCAGAGCTCAAAAGAGTGACAGACAGTTAAGGCTTCAATAGATCATTTTGTCACTGGATGTGAACACATCAGCTTGTAGCTGCTTGTTCATAAATAAATAAATAAATAATTAACTCCTTGCTGCGGTTTTCACAAGTGCCTACAAGGCTTCTACAGGGTCGGCGGTGCCTGTGTAACGCCCCTAATGTCACACATGAGTTGTATAAAAAAAAATACCACGGATTACGATAAGCAAACGGTCCCGGTTGCCATTCGAACATCTATGGCAGTTGTTACTGGTAGTTAGAGCCCAAATCAGTACCATCACTGGTAATACTTTGATATGGTCTATAGGTTGTCGAGGTGAGATGGCATTAGCGACACAGTAAATATCCTCTACAAAATGTCGTCTCCGTTTCGACAAGGTGGCCGATTTTGTTTTTGTCCGTATGTCTTTATCAGTTTCGGCGCATTTCCAAACCGATTTTCTAGAAACTTTGCACACATGTTGTTTGATTTTATTTTATTTTTTAAGAGCAGTTAAATTCTTGGAAGACAATGGAGGCTTTGGATTAATAAGGATTCATGTGGTATTTAAAATAGTATTACAAAATAAGATAGATAAAATGTTACCTATCAGTTTAGTATACACAATGTGATTCAATTTTTATATTTGTTGTCCTCTGTGATAAACAGTAACTGTTTACTTATGTAGACTAGATCTCCATGTGGTATTTAAAATGACAAATATTAAGTTATCTTAATGACAAAAAAATGTTATAAGTACTTAAGCACATACCTTTTGTTGTAACCGGTTCAAAGAATAATATACTACGATAGAGATAAGTTGTTTAGATAAATTGTTGTCCTCTGTGATAAACAGTAACTGTTTACTTATGTAGACTAGATCTCCATGTGGTATTTAAAATGACAAATATTAAGTTATCTTAATGACAAAAAAATGTTATAAGTACTTAAGCACATACCTTTTGTTGTAACCGGTTCAAAGAATAATATACTACGATAGAGATAAGTAGATATATTATAATAGATACTTCAGTTCGATATTAAGTTTAACATCAAGCACAATTTAAAGAATTAATACACAAGTAACCGCTAGGCGCCAAATCAAAATAGAAAATGAAATAATGCACATCGCATTCGAAACATAAACAAGAATGATGCCATCTCCAAAAATTTTTTTTTCTTCTATGGCAAACCCAACGATTCCGCCAACAACTCAGTTGATCCAAGATCCAACTAACGTGTGAAGTTAAGTCCCGGTCCCGGTCCCTGAAAGAAACACACTAACCTCTCTGAAACATTATTCACAAACCCAATAGGTATAAAAAATAGCTACATTGCAATTGCAGTAGCTACTCCGTCTAAAAACTAAATCAATCATTTATCGATCATTCTCCCGCCTGGACATGACCTTTCATGGATCAGGTGGAAGTTCTTAAACAGAATTTGGATACAGGTTGGGCGAAGCAAAGAAACCCGGTCTAGTTGGTCCTTGAGTGGTGGGGACCTCTGCCGAACTGGGGTGTGAATGTGAAGTTACTCCCCAAGCAGTGAATAACCTGGTAACGTATGCTGCATTCACATGCGCACTTCTGAGATCGCAACGAGGCCACTATTAGTTTACTGTTTCCCAACTGTTGATTTTATTAGTTTTAAGAGTCCAGCAATTTATGGTGATAATAATACTGTACCTGTTGTAAACTTTAGTACTTAAATACATGGAATATATTATTTTAATAGCTTTAAGATTAAGTTCGTTCTTTTATCGTAAACTATATTTGCCTTGTGGTGTGTGGTCCGTGAAATATTGCACCGTGGAATGCCTGTGGTGGAATATTTTATATTTCTAAGTTTTAAACAAAAGTCGTCATTTTCAGGGACAGAGTCCCTACTTTGGCAACACTGATATAAAAAAAATATGTTGCCGACATAATATTTTTTGAAACTCTAGGTATTGCTATATAAGAATAAACGGTTCTTCACTCATCAATCAGCATGCATGGGCGCTTTTATATTATTCACGACACTGTATTATCGCACAAAATGCCGTGAATAGTGTAATAAAAGCACCTTATTGATTTCATATTTAAAGTTATGCTGTGAAATGTTATTCTATGAAATAAACCAATTTTTATTATTGTATAAGCTTAGACCATTTTCTTGTTCGCATTTTTGAGAAGTGCCCTATTACTATTACTAGGCAAACACGAACCTTATATATATATATAGGTACTTAATGAAGTAGCGGACGGCACAGGATCTTTTTACATGTTCTCTGAGTGAGTTCTCAAAAATTGCGCTATATGTTACTAAAATATTTAATGACCACGCTATTGTATTGGGTTAGCCTGTAAAGATAGTGATGTAGTGAAAATAAATAAAAATATTAGGGGGTAGGACACGGCGGTATTTCCGCCCAAATGAGCAGTGCGACTGGGGAAATACCTCCGGCCTACAGAATACCGCGGCTATAATAACTTCGTGTTGTGTTCCCAGCTGTGAGTAGGGTAGCCAGAGCTCACTGAAGAATTTGTGCTGTCAGTGGGAAGACTAAAGGCTTGTCCTGCTTTGTCTTTTACACTGACGGCACAGAAACTTTGTACTTACAGGGTTGGCAGCGTGATTGTGACTCCTCTGGTGTTACAAATGTCCATAGGCCACGGTAACCACTTTCCATCAGGTGGGCCGTGTGCATGTCTGCCACCTGAGTGGTATAAAAAAAATCATAGGTATAAAAAAATACAATTTCATAGGTTTATGAACGGCACTAAACAATCTTTATACTTTTTTTAATCTGTCTCATGTGTAGTGTTTTCATGTCATGAGTGTCATGACTAATGTCATCTATTTTTGTCATGGCTCCGCGCCGTAGTTCAAAATATTTCTATCTATACGTACATATAAGTTTTTTGTTACCCACTTGTTGCTAATAGTTACAAATAACTGTGATAATTATTTAGTGCAAACTGAACCACCGACTTTAAATATGTCCGTGCCTTCCTTGAGACAGCCAAAGTTGGTTAAAAAGTCAGAAAAGAAGAAGAAGCCACTGCTGCCCCCTCCAACAAAGGCACCAATTATTAATACGCCTGTGAAACAAGACTTTTTGATAGTTACTTTGAAAGGTGGTAAGAAGCTTGTAGTGTCTTCAGATGCTTACCACGGGGTATTGACTGCCGGAGAGTTGTACAGATGCGTTTTTTGTGAAACAGAGATGACATTAGATATCCTATGTAAAGAGAGACACAAAAGTTCGCAAAATCATCGAAAAGTTTTAGAAAATTACCCACATTTGGAGGAATACAAAGAGAATCTTATTAGAAAGGTAATATTTTTTTATAAAATGTCGTTTATTGATGTTGTTTGAACTATTTTAGATTAAACAGGTTTTTAAAATTAAATTTATTTCGGAACAAGTCTGTAGAAGGTTAGTATGTACATTTTTCACTTATATACTATTGTTAGTAAGGTACATATATTTTTATGGTTGTGTTTTTTACGGTGTGAACCACCATCCTCCTATTAAATATGGTGGAGTCCCACCGGTTTGATAACACAGCCAGGATGCTGTTGGCGCTGCTCCTCGTGCGTTTCAATAAGAAAGCACAACACTTTCTTATCATAGTTGCGAAGTCGTCGACACGCTTCTCCGCAAACATCCCTGAGCCGCCGCAATGCCTCGGCAGACCCATCAGCATCCTGAATGCGTTATTATATTGGACTCGCAGGTCATCATATGCCCGACGCGTGAAACCCGCCCACAGGCTGCACATGTAAAAGGATTATTAAAAAAAATAAGAGTGTAACCCACGGTTGATCAAAATCCCACATTTTATGGAGAGTTCCTGCTTGATCAAAAAATTTAAGTGTTTTAAAATCTATGAGATATTGGATCCAGGGACACTTTCCTTGTATTTCCTATGGTTTAGTAAAATTCCTGTATATTAGATTTTTTTCACATTTTAACACTACCAATGTGACACACTCCTAACTATTATTTAGGTATTTTATGAGAATATTATTATTATTATTATTAATGGGGAACAGGCCAGCAGTTGAAACAACTGATATCAGCCTGCATCTCATTTTTCACTACACTGTTTTCACTACTCAAAAGATTTTGTTGATTTATGTGTTTGTCCAGTCTATTTTTGAATTGGTTAATGTTTTCTGCTGTCACAATATTTTCAGGTAGCCTATTCCATGTGTTAACCACTCTATTGCTCAAAAAGTTCTTGTGTGGGTTTGTATTCCAACTAGATTTTTGCAGTCTAATGTTGTGTCCTCTACGATTTCGGTCCGGTGCGCGTATGAACATGTTGCTGAATCCTTGTAAGTCATAGTGATCAGTGATTATTTTGAAGGTCTCAATCAGGTCTCCACGTTCTCTGCGCTCCTTCAAGGTGGTCAGGTTCAGTTTGTCTAATCGTTCTTCGTATGGCAACCGCTTCAGCTGTCTGGGGACTTTGGTGAATCCACGCTGCACTCTTTCCAACAGGTCTATGTCTTTTATGAAATAGGGGCTCCATACCTGATAGGCATATTCCAATATTGGTCTGACATACATTTTGTGGATTCTAAGAGCCATTTCAGGTGTCAATGTTCCAAAGGCCTTCCGTGTGAGGTATACCATGGTGTTAGCTTTTTTGACAATATTCGTGATATGGTCTTCCCATTTCAGATTCTCCGAGATCTTAACTCCCAGGTCCATCTGTGTTTTGACTTCGGCTAGCTGAGCATCGCCAAGTTTGTAAGTAAGCCTGGGGTTCCGATTTCCGATGTGCAATACCGTACATTTTGTGTGATTCAAATTTATGAGCCAGTCTTTGGACCACTTCATGATTTTATCTAAGTCTGCTTGGAGACGATCATAGTCTAAAAAGGGGTTTGCAAAGATCTTTGTGTCGTCGGCAAACATGCTGACTTTGCAATCAAGGCATTGACACAGATCGAAGGTGAAGATAATAAAAAGCACCGGGCCTAGGACGGAGCCTTGCGGCACACCACTATGGATATCTCGTTGTTCGGACAGTGTGTCACCCACTCTCACACGGAAGGTTCTTTTGCGAAGGAAAGCTTCTATCCAGTCGAGCAATCTGCCACGTATGCCAATAAATTCGAGTTTTTGCAACAGTCTGTTTGTGGGGACTTTATCAAAAGCTTTTTCGTAATCCAGGTAAACTACGTCAACAGGGGCTCGCTCATCAAAGCTCTTGGTCCAGGTAGCCAGGCACGACAGCAGGTTTGACACAGTGGAGCGGCGTGGACAGAAGCCATGTTGACAGTCGCTTATTATTTGATGTAGGCGCAGATGTTCTCTTATGTGTTTGACTACAATTTTTTTTTTTTTTTTTTTTTCCATGGCCTTACATATTAGAACCGAAATTACTAATATGGGGAATATTAGTAATTTCGATTCTAATATTCTTATAAAAAAATATAGTACATACATACATATAATCACGATTTTATTTTAGAAGGGTTAGACAGAGGTGATTTTTTTTTTTTTTATACCACATAGTTAGCAGACAAGCACACGGCCCACCTGATGGAAAGTGGTTACCGTGACCTATGGACGTCTGTAACACCAGAGGAGTCAGTCGCGCTGCCAACCCTGTAAGTACAGAGTTTCTGTGCCGTCAGTAGAAGACAAAGCAGGACAAGCCTTTAGTCTTCCCACTGACAGCACAAATTCTCCAGTGAGCTCTGGCTACCCTACTCACTGCTGGGAACACAACACGAAGTTATTATAGCCGCGGTATTCTGTAGGGCGGAGGTACTACCCCAGTCGGACTGCTCAATCGGGCGGAAATACCGCCGTGTCCTACCTCCTATAATATAATTCTTTATTGTACACCAATAGATTACAGTAGGACAAGTAGGTAGCATGTACCTATACAGTTTAATTGCATGGTCGGCAGCACGAGTGTGACACCCCTGGTGTTACATACGTCCATAGGCCCCGCTAACAGTTTCCCATCAGGTGGGCCGTGTGCTTGTCTGCCAACTGATTGGTATAAAAAAATAAAAAAAAGGTTAACAAATATTTCACCAATCATCAAATTCGGTCCCACATAATAGGGGGTGAGTCTAATGCCGTCTTCCGGGCACTATTGTTGAATCGAGCCATTCATTTGAGGCTGAGTCTGGGCTGTATAATATATATGTGTGATGTTAAACAGTCTTATCCCTTAGTCGCCTTGTACGACACCGCATGGGACGAGATGAGGTGGCCCAAATTCTACTCTGCCGGAAACTAAATCATTTAAATTTTAGTTACATACAAATGGTGTAGGTGACTAGGGTAGCCAGAGCTTACTGGAGAATTTGTGCTGTCAGTGGGATGACTATTGACTTGCCCTGCTTTGTGCTCTACACTGACGGCACAGAAACTCTGTGCTTACAGGGTCGGCAGCACGAGTGTGGCTCTGGTGTTACACATGTCCATAGCCCAAGGTAACCACTTTCCATCAGGTGGGACGTGCGCTTGTTTGCCACCTAAGTGGTATAAAAAAATTGTTTATTACTCAATAAAAATTATCTTATCTTATGTTTATTGCAGATCACTGCCGGTACACACTACTGCACTATATGCAACGTTGTAGTGTTGTCACACTTCTTGCACAAGCATTTAGATGGGGAGACCCATGTGAGGCAGATGGACCAAGCTTTCACCAAATCTGAGTTATATACACCAACTTTAGAGAACAATTCTAAGGAGTTCCCGCCTCTGCGTGCGCCTAAATAAATTATTTAGATTTATGCATTAAATATTGTTTTACATATATTAATATGAAAGTAACTTTGTCTGTCTGTTACCTTTTATGTCTAAACCGCTGAACCGATTTTGATGAAATTTACTATAGAGATAGATTGGAGTTTAGGAGGTAGGACACGGCGGTATTTCCGCTCAATTGAGCAGTCCGACTGGGGAAGTACCTCCGCCCTACAGAATACCGTGGCTATAATAACTTCGTGTTGTGTTCCCACCGGTGAGTAGGGTAGCCAGAGCTCACTGGAGAATTTGTGCTGTCAGTGGGAAGACTAAAGGCTTGTCCTGCTTTGTCTTCTACACTGATGGCACAGAAACTGTACTTACAGGGTTGGCAGCGCGACTGTGACTCCTCTGGTGTTACAAACGTCCATAGGCCACGGTAACCACTTTCCATCAGGTGGGCCGTGTGCATGTCTGCCACCTTAATGGTATAAAAAAAAGGATATAGGTTACCTGTTATGGCGAAGTGTTTCAAATAGTAGATACATGTTTTTAATACACCTTGTTTCTAGTTTATTATTTGCTAATCTACACCAAATCTTTCCATCCCAAGGTTGCCTGGAAGAAATCGCTACCAGCGATAAGACCACCCATTATAAATTAAACTGTATACATGCTACCTACTTGTCCTACTGTAATCTATTGATGTACAATAAAGAATTATATTATAGGAGGTAGGACACGGCAGTATTTCCGCCCAATTGAGCAGTCCGACTGGGAAGTACCTTCGTCTTCAGAATACCGCGGCCATAATAACCTCGTGTTGTGTTCCCGGTGGTTCCCGGTCCCCGGTAGGGCAGCCAGAGCTCACTGGAGAATTTGTGTTGTCAGTGAGATGACTAAAGGCTTGTCCAGCTTTGTCCTCTACACTGACGGCACAGAGACTTTGTGCTTACAGGGTCGGCAGCGCGAGTGTGGCTTCTCTGGTGTTACACACGGCCATAGGCCACGGTAACCACTTTCCATCAGGTGGGCCGTGTGCTCATCTGCCAACAAGTGTTAAAAAAAATTGCTTTTGTTTCTGTACTGTGAATTGTGTAGGTAGAATATAAATACCGCAATAAATTACTTTTGACCCTTCTTTCTTTCAGAGGGCAAAGTGGAGAGCAGGCACTACGCCCCCTCCCCTTCCCACAAGGATTTTTTTTTTTTTTTTTTTTTATATAGGACACGTCAATTGGACTTCGCCTTGCCTGATGGTAAGCTGAAGGTAAAGTCCCAGAAAAGAGGGTCACCATTACTTACACATACCGTGAGACAATGGTGACACTCAGCTTGACGGCCTCATCATATGCTTTTTCACGCCCCGCTTAAAGGACCCGGGACTGTAGGAAGAAGGAAACACGTGAGCTGGTAATGAATTCCAGGCCTTAATGGTGCGACAGAGGAAAGAGTCTCCGAACCGCTTGGTTCTTGATCGGATGTTTTGCACCGTGTGCGGATGACATCTAAGACCTGCACGCGTTGTCCTGTGTAGGAAAGGGGAGGGTGGGACTAATTAACAAATATTCATCCATGCAAATATACTTTCACACTTATTAAATTGTTAGGATTTATTAATGAGTGCAGCACAGACTCAGCCTCAAATGCATGGCTCGAGTCGACAATAGTGCGATGAGTGATGACAGTTGTTTTGCTTTAGTAGAATCAAGGACGCAGGCAGCAGCGTCTTCTCAACGTGAGATCGTTGCCGTCTTCGTTGCCCAGGGTGCACTGCATGGAGGTTCCGGACCAAACACCCCTCCTCGTAAATTAGCTACAATGGTACCTAGTTTGGGGACCACACACCAAAGCAGCAAGCACTCAACAAGCGGTAGGTAGTAGGCCGTAGGACACGACGGTATTACCGTCCCAATTGAGCAGTCCTACTGGGGAAGTACAGAATACCGCGGCTATAATAACCTCGTGTTGTATTCCCGGCGGTGAGTAGGGTAGCCAGAGCTGACTGGAGAGTCTGTGCTGTCAGTAGGAAGACTAAAGGCTTGCCCTGCTTTGTCTACACTGACGGCACAGAAACACTGTGCTTACAGGGTCGGCAGCGCGACTATGACTCGTCTGTATGGCGGAGCTACTTCCCCAGTCGGACTGCTCGATTGGTCGGAAATACCACCGTGTCCTACCTGCTTAGTAATAAAGGATGTCGCAAGCCGTGAGCACAGGTGCTGCAACGCATCCGAAACGTCGGCAGAAATAGTAAATTCCACGACTGATCACTTAACGTTCACTCCGAAGCACGATCAATTCATGCATACAAATATTTGCATTGAGCGGGGATTGAACTCTACCTTCCTGCGTAGCATTTGGGTTTACTACCCCCAAGCCACAGAGGCTGTCGCCGCAAATGCTTCTCAATCAATCAATCAATTATCCTATTGCACTCCACAGCTGGACATAGGCCTCTCCCAATGTTGGGAGGCTTTGGCCTACTGTTTCCAAGCTTCTCACTATTACTGCAGCTGTTTGCTGCTCCGGTGTGTGGCGTCCCTTACAAGCCTCCGCCACAGATTGACAAACTATCAACAAAAACAAAACAATTTATTTTAAGAGTCAATAAATATATTTTACTACAAAGTTATATTTATTGTTCTCCTCGTCTCTTATCGCGTTTAGATGTGTAATGTATTATTTTATACAAATTTTATGTAAGTAATACTTCGCTTTTACGAAAAGACGCTTCGAAATTCACGCTCTTTCCTATTTAAATAGCCTAAGGCCTCGTGGTATTACAATGAAATTAGGCATAAAAATACTGGCAACTCTGTCTTAGCTGTTATTTTTTTTTAATTTATTAATCGGGGCTCTGGAACGTAATTTGAAAAAGTATTTTGTTTCAAACGGCCATCAAAGGTGATGGTAGGCAACATACATACACATACATAAACTCACGCCTATATCCCCGAAGGGGTAGGCAGAGGTGCTTGCACCCACATTTCGCCAGTTTATGTTTAGGTCCCAATGTAGTAGGTGGCGAGCCTATTGCCATTAACCGGGCACTTTTAAACCTGCGATAAATACACACGTAACTTCGAAAAGTCATTGGTGTGTGCCATGGTAAAACCTGGGATCGAACCCGAGACCTCGTCTCAGCAGTTCATTACCCATACCACTAGGCTACTGCGGTACTTAGGAAATAGGCCTCTGTGAATAATTATTAATTTGATAGTTTGAAAGGAGGAGGCTGGACTGCTCACTGCGCCCTCTCATTGACAGAGTGCCTGAGAGGGGAGAACGGCTTATTTTCCTCCACGAAGTTGAATTCGTCAGAAGTGGTGGCTAAGACGCCATTTTTCGGGAAACTTTACACAGAATTCTTTGTACTTTCCAAAAATAATACGTTTATAACTAAAACCCGACTACTGAAAAATTATGCTTTGAAAAGTATTAAACAAGAAAATATCAAGGATAGCCGTGGTCGTATGCCACTTATCCATAGAATGTATTGTTTTGTTAGAGTCAGTGGCATACGACCACGGCTATCCTTGATATTTTCTTGTTTAATACTTTTTAAAGCATAACTTTTCAGTAGTCGGGTTTTAGTTTTTTTGTTTTTTGAAATTTAATAATTAAACCCTTTCATTTGATACCAAACACGGTATATTTATTTCAAATTTATTTTTTAACGCAGTACTTTATGACCGCTAGAGGGCGCCACATTAGATTCAGGGACAAGTCGTGTAACCAGCGGACGATCAAGACGCTTCTAACGATACCATATTTGTCCAGTTCTAATAAGTAGTTCAGGTGTTATGAGGGAACAGATGAAACCTACATACATACATGGGCTGTCAAAATCATAACCCTCCTTTGGCCGCCTTAGTCGGGTTAAAACAACTTCTGCACGCTAAAAGTCTGAACTTAGAAAGAAGATTTTCTGTGTAGCTAGTATCTTCAAGCTTTACAACTTATAGTTTGATGTCCGAGATCTCGATTCATTCCACTGACGCTGAAAAAATGCCATAAAATTTTAGACTTATTGGTACAGGCCTAAAGTTCAGAATGCAATAAAGTCATTAACGCTAAAAGAAGCCATTTAATTTCAGACTTTAACAGCATAATCGTTTAAGATAGAAAAATTGAAACGGTCCAGGCGGGATTCGACCCGCGATCTTACCCTTACAGCTCTGACCACTAAGCCACAGAACCTTCGCCTGAAACCATCCAAATTCTTCTATACATATATCCGTCTTACGTGTGACGGTTAAGCGCCATCTAGCGACATTCGTACGAATTATTGGAACCAATGAATGATGTTGCAATCATTTTGAAACATTGATTTTTGATGACTCCTCTCAAACTATAGAATCAAATTGTAATTTTAAATGCTAACTATTAAAAACATCTTGGTCGAGTTTGAATACTTAGCATATTTAAATGACAAAGCACTAGACATGAAATAAAATATTTAATGAAATTTAAATGTTGACATTCTTATTTGTATTGAAATACGTATTTTGTAATTTTATTTGACTATTTGAATAATTCAATGTTATTAGGCTGCTTGAAAGTGACTATTATTTTGAACACAAAAATGCTGACAGCTAAAATATTGACATGATTAATATTTTATTAATTCTTAATTTATAATTGATGAAGATTATATATGTACTACAAATATACTCGGAATTTTAATTCGATTCCAGATTTGACAATTTCAGTGTTGCAACGTTATGACAAGTACTAAATAGTGACGTTGCGAAATTATTCGATATGGAAATGGCATATTTCCGGATCGATTCTTCTCGTTTATAATTTTACTCTCGTAAACTAAGTATATCAGGAAATTAAGTATTTCTGAACCGATAATTTAGTTTTGACGATTAATTGACGATCTGAAACTTTTCTTTTAAAATTGTGTGTGAGATAAATAAAAAATGTAATCATGAAGGAACATGACAAATAAAACAGATAGATGTATTATGGTTATAATTTATTTTATAAATTGTCGCCGTCATCGCTATCGCTATCGCTGTCACTTTCTGTAACATTTATTATAAATGTGTCTGTGATATTGTCAATTAACATATCTAGCCTACTCATTTTTTCCTCTTCTTTGACAACATGGGATACGCATTTAGACCATGCGGTAGCCGTAATTTTTTGAATGCCTTCCTGAAATAAATTTCTCACGTCTGTCAATTTGTAGGTTTTATTATTTTGAGCTACATGCCCCTTTACCTGCGCCCATATCAATTCGATAGGGTTTAGCTCACAATGGTAAGGGGGCAGTCTTAAAACTGTGATCCCATGTTGTGCTGCCATTTCGTCTACACCGTACTTATTAAAAGACTCGTTATGTGGAATCAGTTCTAAAAGCGTAGCTTTAACCATATCTGGTTCGTAATGAATATTTTTATTTAAAAGCCAATCTTGAATGGCAGCTTTTTTCCAGCTCATTTTTGGTGCCGTTTCCAATTTTCGGGAGTGGTAAGGTGCATTATCCATCACCACAATTGAGTTTGGTCTTAATTTTGGTAAGACTCCAGCGAACCACTCCTCAAAACAAACTGCATTCATCTCATCATGGTAATCTTCACAATTTTTCTTTGCTTCAAAAATCATGAGCCCCTCTTCCAGGAAGCCTTCTTCACTACCTATATGGCTAATTATGAGACGTTTGCCTTTTCCAGATGGATTTTTTGATCCAGTGGTCAGTCCCTCCAAAAACGCTTGTCGAGATGATGTGACTTTCTTGTCCACCCAAGTTTTTTTACAGTATGATCTTAAAATAAATATAGTCCATGAACATTCAATATTACTATTAAATTTAATGTAAAACGTATATAAATTCATTTTGTGTATAAATGTTAGCCTTACCTGCGTTAAACCAAGTTTCATCTTGATAATATATACTTCAAACTTCAAACTTCAAACTTTATTTCATGGAATATGGTATACATTAGATTTTGTGAGACATAGATAAAGGAACGTCATACTCTGCCGTGTGGCGTTGAAATACATATAACATGCTTACTTGACAATATTAAAATTAATGTGCAAATAATAAATAATTAGTAATAACACCCTTAGGGGCTTCGGCCAATCGCTTAATATGTTACAAATAGAATAGTCGATAGTAATAGTAATAAGTAGCTAACATAATATTTTGAGAACTTCATACAGTCATGATAAAATAAATGTCACTAAAACACAAATCAAGTCAAAAGCCAAAAGCGAAAGAGTCAGTCATGAGGATTCAATTAAAATAAATAACAATGTCAATTAAAATTTGAAAACATTAAATTAAATTTAGAAATTATTCATTTTCAATAGTTATTTTGTCTCTTAAATATTCATCTATCCCATAGTAACCCCTTTCGCTTAGGATTCCGTACAGTTTCCTGCGGAAAGGAGCTCCTTCAAGTTCTTTTAAACATTCTGGCAGATGATTATATAATGTTATACACATACAAAATGAATTCCTCTTGGACAGCTCTAAGTTTACCCTTGGGATCTGGAGTCTATTTCTATGCCTTGTTCGGCTGTTTGGCATGTCTCCCAATTTAATGAAGAGATGTGAATGCTTTTTAACAAAGATACACATTTCCAGTATGTATAGGCATGGCAGCGGGAGAATTTTATGACGTTTAATATATGTCTCCCCTCACGTCGAAACTGACATATAGATCGCAAGTAACGCTGGCGCCATGTTCTTATATCATTTCGATCAATAAGTGTGCTCTTGCGTGACCGTGCAACAAATTTAAAATTAAGATGCTTCAAAATTTTTCTGAGGGTGTCTTTGGAAATCTTGGGCATTTCTGAATCATCGTTCATCACTTGTAAAATCTAAAATAGTAAATTTTATAATAGTTTGGAATCATTACTTATGTATAAAAGATGTAGGTATAAAATAATACTGTCTGACTGATTGACTAACCTTTGCTTTGGTTGGAGGTTCATTTCGGTAAAAGAACTGATGAAAAATTCTTCGTATTGCAGAGAATGTAAATTCATCAATTTTATCTTTGAAACTTCGCTTTGGTCCAGTTTTTTTAGGAGGAGTTGGCGGCGCACCTTTATTTACTTCCTTCAAAACGTTACAAACAGAGCGTGAGGTTATTCTCAATATGTCAGCAACTTTCATTCAAATTCATTTTCTTCCACAACTTCAAAGGCCTCCAATTGCGCAGAAATTTCATTTTTCACGTATTTGTAGGCGTTGCGGATCATTACTTTTTCAGTAACAGTGAAAGCTTTTCGTGGACGTTTTTTTTCTTGGGGACAAGAAAACATCCACGCCTTTTGTGATGTACTTGGCTGAGGATCCATTTTGATGGAAAACCAAAACAAATAGATTCACTCAAAGTTCACAAAAAACTATAAACGTAACAACAAACACAACGTAACAACACTTTAACAAAAACCCAACAAAATAACAAAATATCGATTCGCAATTAAATAAGATATTCGTGCAGTCAGATTGGGAGAAATCTGAAATCGAATTAAAATTCTGACTATATTGTCAATAAGTTATGTGACATTATTGCATGCCAATCTAGCTGAAGTATGGTGGAACCCAGATGTAATAATTGTAATACCTTTATACTTATACCCTTATTTCGCAATAAAATATATTGAATTGAATTGAATATAAAATGCTAAAAATTTCGTTTAACAGCATATCTGTAAAAATTAAGAACTTCAGTGGTTGCAATTTTAATAAATCTGTGCCATCCAGTACAGAATAAACTGCGGCTCTTCTTGAAGATGTACTACGCTTAGCAATCGAAGAAGTTTACAACTTTCATTTTTTACAGATACAATATCAACAGTGAGCTCATTTTCTAAAGACGTAGATGAAAGTGTAGTCCTTGGTTTTGGATTAAATAAAGATTTAAATGGTAGATCGACTTCGAGAAGCCTGGAACGTAATTCTGACACCGACAAAACCGCGCGTATTTCTCTCAGAAGTGACACACAACATATAACACATTACTCTGGACGTGACCCACCGGTATGGCACTCTGTACAAAGTATTGGACCTGGAGGGAAACTATCTCTTCCAGCTGATGAATCTTTTTCGTCTGATAGTGATGATGAATGGAACAGCGATGTGAATTTAGAAGCATCGATAAAAACTATTGAAAGGTTAGTAGTAGGAACAAATTTCTGGGTTTCCTGAAGGAACAAATCACACTGCCAGCGAGCGGGCGGGCGAGCGAGAATTATATCTTTTTTATTTTTTTATTTAGGACACGCCAACTTGACTTCACCTCGCCTGATGGTAAGCTAAAGGCAGTCCCAGGAAAGAGGGTCACCATTACAGACACTAAGTAATGTTACAATGGTGCCACTCAGCTTGGCGGCCTCATCAGATGCTTTTTCACGCCCCGCTTAAAGGACCCGGGACTGTAGGAAGAAGGAAACATTTGAGCTGGTAATGAATTCCAGGTCTTGGTGGTGCGCCAAAGAAAAGAGTCTCCGAACCACTTGGTTCTTACTTCGCTTTTACTTCTTTTCATGCTTTGGTTCACATCGCGTGCAGCGCGAAATAAGGTAAGAGGTTCTCCCGCCCGCCAGCTGGTGTCGCTGGACATATTGTCCAGCGACACCAGCGGGCGGGTGGGAGAACTGGCGTGCGACAGACGTTGTAGCCGGCAAATATCTTTTAACCTCTTGTTCATATCTCAGTTCGCCCGCCCGCTCGCTCGTTCGCTTGTCGACTCTCTCGCTGGTGGTGTGTCCTCTCCTTTACGCAATTTCTTTTCACCTCTGATAATTTCAGTTATATGTATCCTATCTATACTACTAGCTTTTTTAGGAGGAGGTAGGAAACAACGGCATTTCCGTCCAATTGAGCAGTCCGACTGGGGAAGTACCTCCTCCCTACAGAATACCATTATTATCTTATTCTATTTACCGGGAACACAACACGAGGCCATAATAACCTCGTGTTGTGTTCCCGGCGGTGAGTAGGATAGCCAGAGCTCACTGAAGAGTTTTTGTGCTGTCAGTGGGTAGACAAGAAGCTTGTCCTGCTTTGTTTTATACACTGACGGTACAGTACACAGGGTTGGCAGAGCGAGTGCGACTCCCTTGGTGTTGCACACGTCCATAGGCAACGGTAACCGCTTTACATCAGGTGGGCTGTGTGCTTGACGGTCAACCAAATTGTATAAAGAAAAAGACTGACTGCACGGGAGAAACCAAAAAAAGGACAAATCAAAGGGACTAACAATGCGCAACTTATTAAATTCGGTCTTACATGGTGAAATCATTTGTTTAGTTTCATGTAAACTCCAAATTCAATTCATGTTCCAAATTCCTTTCCTCTATCGTCCACTTCCGGATATCATAGATTTATTCCACTAAATCGTTGATCTAAATTCTAATAAACTAACATACATATTACAGAACACTAAAAAAAAGGCACGCGGCAAAATACAAATCAACAAAAGGACATATCTCGTGGACTAAGAAATATGACAAAGAGAGAAACAGAATGAATAGAGCGAGAGGCAGGAATAAACATAATAATAAACAGAAAAAGACAAATAAAGGTCATCACGCTCACAACAAGAAATCAACTACAGCCAATAAACCTAGCTTCGAGTCACCACTACTGTCAAACAGCCCAAAAGATGAAATATCATTAGGAGGAGGTAAACGATATAAAAATGGGGTCGACAACAAATATATTCCGTTATTAAGAGAGAAAAATAAACCTCGTAACGTTCCCTATGTAAAGAAAGATAAGGGTGATCACGATGACACAGATGGGGAGTATTTCAATGAAATTAGGCATAAGAAAAACTGGCAACTCCGTCTAGCTGTTATTTTTTTAAAATTTATTAATCGGGGCATGTAATTTGAAAAGAGTATTTCGTTTCCAACGGCCATCAAAGGTGGTGGTAGGAAATCTACATACATATACATAAACCCACGCCTATATCCCCGAAGATGAGATGCTAGCACCAACATTTCGCCAGTTTATGTTTAGGTCCCAATGTAATAGGTGGCAATCCTATTGCCATTAACCGGGCACTTATAATCGTGCGATAAATACACACATAACTTCGAAAAGCATCGAAAAGTCATTGGTGTGTGCCATGGGATCGAACCCGAGACCTCGTTTCAGCAGTCCATTACCCATACCACTAGGTTACCGCGGTACTTAGGAAATAAGCCTCTGTGAGCAATTATTAATCTGACAGTTCGAAAGGAGGAGACTGGACAGCTCACTGCGCCCTCTCATTGACAGAGTGCATGAGAGGGGAGAACGGCTTATTTTCCTCCACGAAGTTGAATTCATCAGAAGTGGTGGCTAAGACACCATTTTTCGGGAAACTTTACACAGAATTCTTTGTACTTTCCAAAAATAATACGTTTATAACTAAAACCCGACTACTGAAATATTATGCTTTAAAAAGTATTAAACAAGAAAATATCAAGGATAGCCGTGGTCGTATGCCACTAACTCTAAGAAAATAATACATTCGATGGATAAGTGGCATACGACCACGGCTATTCTTGATATTTTCTTGTTTAATACTTTTTAAAGCATAACTTTTCAGTAGTCGGGTTTTAGTTTTTAAATTTTTATTTTTTTGAAATTTTATAATTAAACTCTTTCATTTGATACCAAACACGGTATATTTATCTCAAATTTATTTTTTAACGCAGTACTTTATGACCGCTAGAGAGCACCCAAGTGCGACCGGCGTCGGTCGGCGTGAGATGTCGTGCGGTGTTCCACAGGGATCGGTTCTTGGGCCGCTCCTGTGGCACATCGGATACGACTGGGTGCTTGGCGGTGAGCTCGCGAACGGCGCCGCCGTCACGTGCTATGCGGACGACACGCTAGTGACGGCGAGCGGGGACTACATACCGCGAAGCGACCCTGAGGGCCACGACCGCGGTTGCTCAAGTCGTGGAACGGATCCGGCGGCTGGACCTTGAGGTGGCTTTGCATAAATTCGAGGCCATGTTCTTTCATGGACCTCGGCGCACGCCACCACCTGGTTCCAGTCTCACAGTGGGAGGCACTCTCATCGCCATCAAGCCCCAGATGAAATAACTGGGGCTCGTGCTCGACAGTCGGTGGGACTTCGGGAAGCACTTCCGAAGTCTGGGCCCCAAATTGGTGGGCACAGCCAACGCTCGGGCGCGACTACTGCCCAACCTGAGGGACCCGGAGAACTCCTGCAGGAGACTCTACGTGGGTGTCGTGCGGTCCATGGCCCTGTACGGGTGTCCCGTATGGGCGGACACCCTGAATGATCGGTACATGCCCCTGCTGCAGCGTCCGCAGCAGAAGTTGGCGTACCGCATCATAAGGGGGTACCGCACGATATCATTCAACGCGTCGAGTATCCTCGTCGGATCGCCACCATGGATCCTGGAAGCGAGATCCCTTTCGGCGCTATATTGGTTCCCAAAGGCGGCGCGGGAGCGGGGTCACAAACCCGAGCCCGAAGAAATTCGGGCCGTGAGATCCCGGCTCCACAGGGAAGTGGTGGCGGAATGGGAGCTACGACTTGGGCGACCAGGCGCAGGGCGCGCCGTAGTAGCGACGGTAAGACCCATCATTGGGGAGTGGCTAGAAAGGCCACATAGCAACTCGGGCGTCAGAGGTCGATGAACGACCTCCGCCCCCCATGAGCGCCGGCCTGGGGGTGACAGGTGGAGCCGCCTGTCACCCTGGCAGAAGCAGGCCGTGGCGGTGGCGCGCCTCCCCGTTTCCGGGGACGAGTTGGGGACTTTGCCGCACCACCAAGACCTGGAATTCATTACCAGCACACGTGTTTCCTTCTTCCTACAGTCCCGGGGCCTTTAAGCGGGGCGTGAAAAAGCATCTGATGAGGCCGCCAAGCTGAGTGCCACCATTGTAGCACTTAGTGTCTGTAATGGTGACCCTCTTTCCTGAGACTTTACCTTTAGCTTACCATCAGGCGAGGTGAGGTCAAGTTGGCGTGTCCTATATAAAAAAAAAAAACTCTGTAGTCCCCACACCCGAGAAGAGGGTCAGATCGTGAGAGATGGCCCTGGGTCGGCCGGGGTGCGAGGGATATTCCTGTCAACCTCACCTTCGGCAACCAAAGCGACTCACAGGTGGCGTGCGCTTTAGTCGGTTCGAGTCCGACATAACCTGCGGAGAGGTATCCGTGGGGATTTTGCGCACGTAAAAGAAAAACCCCCGAGAGAGAGCGCCACATTAGATTCAGGGACAAGTCGTGTAACCAGCGGACGATCAAGACGCTTCTAACGATACCATATTTGTCCAGTTCTAATAAGTAGTTCAGGTGTTATGAGGGAACAGATGAACCTACATACATACATGGAGTGTCAAAATCATAACCCTCCTTTGGCTTCGCCTTAGTCGGGTTAAAACAACTTCTGCACGCTAAAAGTGTGAACTTAGAAAGAAGATTTTCTGTGTAGCTAGTATCTTCAAGCTATACAACTTATAGTTTGATGTCCGGGATCTCGATTCATACCACTGACGCTGAAAAAATGCCATAAAATTTTAGACTTACTGGCACAGGCCTAAAGTTCAGAATGCAATAAAGTCATTAACGCTAAAAGAAGCCATTTAATTTTAGACTTTAACAGCATAATCGTTTAAGATAGAAAAATTGAAACGGTCCAGGCGGGATTCGACCCGCGATCTTACCCTTACCGCTCTGACCACTAAGCCACAGAACCTTCGCCTGAAACCATCCAAATTCTTCTAAACATATATCCGTCTTACGTGTGACGGTTAAGCGCCATCTAGCGACATTCGTACGAATTATTGGAACCAATGAATGATGTTGCAATCATTTTGAAACATTGATTTTTGATGACTCCTCTCAAACTATTGAATGAAATTGTAATTTTAAATGCTAACTATTAAAAAAATCTTGGTCGAGTTTGAATACTTAGCATATTTAAATGACAAAGCACTAGACATGAAATAAAATATTTAATGAAATTTAAATGTTGACATTCTTATTTGTATTGAAATACGTATTTTGTAATTTTATTTGACTATTTGAATAATTCAATGTTATTAGGCTGCTTGAAAGTGACTATTATTTTGAACACAAAAATGCTGACGGCAAAAATCTTGACATGAAATATTTTATTAATTCTTAATTTATAATTGATGAAGATTATTTACTATACTCGGAATTTTAATTCGATTCCAGATTTGACAATTTCAGTGTTGCAACGTTATGACAAGTACTAAATAGTGACGTTGCGAAATTATTGGATATGGAAATGGAATATATCCGGATCGATTCTTCTCGTTTATAATTTTACTCTCGTAAACTAAGTATATCAGGAAATTAAATATTTCTGAACCGATAATTTAGTTTTGACGATTACTTAACGATACTATTGTCAATAAGTTATGTGACATTATTGTATGCCAATCTGGCTGAAGTATGGTGGAACCCAGATGTAATAATTGTAACATCTTTATACTTATACCCTTATTTCGCAATAAAATATATTGAATTGAATTGAATATAAAATGCTAAAAATTTCGTTTAACAGCATATCTGTAAAAATTAAGAACTTCAGTGGTTGCAATTTTAATAAATCTGTGCCATCCAGAACAGAATAAACTGCGGCTCTTCTTGGAGATGTACAACGCTTAGCAATCGATTTTTTTTTACAGATACAATATCAACAGTGAGCTCATTTTCTAAAGACGTAGATGAAAGTGTAGTCCTTGGTTTTGGATTAAATAAAGATTTAAATGGTAGATCGACTTCGAGAAGCCTGGAACGTAATTCTGTCACCGACAAAACCGCGCGTATTTCTCTCAGAAGTGACACACAACATATAACACATTACTCTGGACGTGACCCACCGGTATGGCACTCTGTACAAAGTATTGGACCTGGAGGGAAACTATCTCTTCCAGCTGATGAATCTTTTTCTTCTGATAGTGATGATGAATGGAACAGCGATGTGGATTTAGAAGCACCGATAAAAACTATTGAAAGGTTAGTAGTGGGAACAAATTTCTGGGTTTCCTTCAGAACAGATGACACTGCCAGCCAGCGGGCGGGCGAGCGAGAGTTATATCTTTTTTTATTTTTTATATTTAGGACACGCCAACTTGACTTCACCTCGCCTGATAGTAAGCTAAAGGCAGTCTCAGGAAAGAGGGTCACCATTACAGACACTAAGTACAATGGTGCCACTCAGCTTGGCGGCCTCATCAGATGCTTTTTCACGCCCCGCTTAAAGGACCCGGGACTGTAGGAAGAAGGAAACATGTGAGCTGGTAATAAATTCCAGGTCTTGGTGGTGCGCCAAAGAAAAGAGTCTCCGAACCGCTTGGTTCTGGCTTTGCTTTTACCTCTTTTCACGCTTTGGTTCACACCGCGTGCAGCGCGAGCTAAGAGGTGAACTATATTAGCAGTAGGTACTTGCGAACGAAATATGTCCAGTGATACCAGCTGGCGGGCGGGAGAACTGGCGTGCAACAGGCTTTGTAGCCGGCAGATATCTTTAAACCTCTTTTTAATATCTCAGCTCACCCGCCCGCTCGCTCGTTCGCTTGTCGACTCTCTCGCTGGTGGTGTATCCTCTCCTTTACGCAATTTCTTTTCACCTCTGACAATGTCAGTTATATGTATCCTATCTATACTACTAGCTTTTTTAGGAGGAGGTAGGAAACAACGGCATTTCCGTCCAATTGAGCAGTCCGACTGGGGAAGTACCTCCTCCCTACAGAATGCCATTATTATCTTATTCTATTTACCGGGAACACAACACGAGGCCATAATAACCTCATGTTGTGCTCCCGGCGGTGAGTAGGGTAGCCAGAAATCACTGAAGAGTTTTTGTGCTGTCAGTGGGTAGACAAAAAGCTTGTCCTGCTTTGTTTTTTACACTGACGGTACAGAACACAGGGTTGGCAGCGCGAGTGCGACTCCCTTGGTGTTGCACGCGTCCATAGGCAAGGGTAACCGCTTTACATCAGGTGGGCTGTGTGCTTGACTGTCAACCAAATGGTATAAAGAAAAAGACTGACTGCACGAAAGAAGCCAAATAATGGACAAATCAAAGGGACTAACAATGCGCAACTTATTAAATTCGGTCTTACATGATGAAATCATTTGTTTATATTCCAAATTCCTTTCCTCTTTCGTCCACTCCCGGATATCATAGAGTTATTCCACTAAATCGTTGATCTAAATTCTAATAAACTAACATACATATTACAGAACACTAAAAAAAAGGCACGCGGCAAAATACAAATCAACAAAAGGACATATCTCGTGGACTAAGAAATATGACAAAGACAGAGACAGAATGAATAGAGCGAGAGGCAGGAATAAACATAATAATAAACAGAAAAAGACAAGTAACGGTCATCACGCTCATAACAAGAAATCAACTACAGCCAATAAACCTAGTTTCGAGTCACCACTACTGTCAAACAGCCCAAAAGATGAAATATCATTAGGAGGAGGTAAACGATATAAAAATGGGGTCGAAAACAAATATATTCCGTTAATAAGAGAGAAAAACAATCCTCGTAGCGTTCCCTATGTAAAGAAAGACAAGGGTGATCACGATGCCACAGATGCAAACTCCCATAATATTCGTAAGAGAGTGGATAATTCCAGTTATGGAGACATATATAATTTATTTAATGATCTCTGGAACTCAATACAATTACCCAAATCACGTACTAAGCCTGGAAGAACAAGGGATTTATCAATAGTTTTAACAGGAAAAGTGATGGATAAGGTGAGAAATATATCTGAGGTTATATTGACATTAGCGTTTATAAAGCCTGCGCAGTTCTTTAAGGCAGCGGGAGCAAAAATTACTTCGACAGTAGCGAGCATAGCAAACGATACATCAAAAAGCCTAAAGGATATATGGCTGAAGACAAATGTTGATGAATTGAACACACAATTACAATTAGGTCAAGATGAATGGATACCCGATTTACGACTAGGGACTGTGACAGCTGCACATGGCATCATGAACGCAACAAACAGTCTATGGCAACCGTGGGTGCATAGAGTAAGTGATGACGCTAAAATTAATTCGTTTATGAATCATATACTCAGACGTAACAAAAAAATATTTGATATAGTTGAAAAGAAAAGTAAAGATAAAAATTGGAAGACGTACGTCAGGTATCTGGCTCAAACCTACGAAGATAAATTCAATGAGTTCATTAGTGACACTAGTCAACACAAAATTAAAAGTAGAATGGGGTCAGAGCGTGTAGTTCTTAACTCTATTAGTGTATCCGACCGCATTTTAAAGAGGTTGTTTAATGTTGCATTCGATGAAATAGATAAAAATGGTTTTTTGATACAAAATAGCGACATACCTAAGATGATTGGTGAGAAAATTGATGAAGAGACAGAAACAGCACTTGAACGAGCTTGTTCAAAATTAAACGTTTGTAGATCAAGAAATGGCTTTATCGATTTTGCTGGCGATGTTTTTACAATAATATCTGGCCTCAATGTTGATAAATTTCAACTAGCCACTCGTGCACTGAGTGCAGCTGTTAAATATACAAATTTAACCCAAGCTCTTGGTCCAACTATAAGTAAAAAATTCAATGATCGTATTACAAAATTTGATTCTTTACCATATTTGTTTAAAATAGGAGCATTCAATGTTATTAAAAATATTGTTACAAATAGAAATTCTCCATTGGTTGTGTATGGGGATAGTAAACTTAATACAACAGATAAAACGGTTGCAGTACTAGATGTTATTAACACACTAGATCAAAAGGTATTAGGCAGTGCAGATAATATGAACCAATGGAATATAATAAGAAGAGAATTAAAAAGTTTCGCTGAAAATCGCAATCAAAATATTAAAAATACAATGTTAGCATTTGTGAATCATATCAAGACAGTCGTTGGTGGAATTGACGTGATTACGAGAAATAAAATTCTTAATAGCGCCAAGCTATTATTGTCCATTTAGTCTTTGTTTTATTTCTGATCTCATGATATGAATCGTAGCCAACCGCACACCGCAGCTGTGTAATTCTCCAAGCATAAAGTATCAGCATAGTGCTGTGACAGCCTTGATAAAAAATGTTATTGGTCGGACTGAGTGACGTCACTGTACTTTTTTTTCTATACTACTTAGGTTGCAGACAAGCACACGACCCACCAGATGGAAAGTGGTATTTTTTTTTTCTATATAGAACACGTCAATTGGACTTCGCCTTGCCTGATGGTAAGCTGAAGGCAAAATCCCAGAAAAGAGGGTCACCATTACTTACACATACCGTGTGACAATGGTGACACTTAGCTTGACGGCCTTATCATATGCTTTTTCACGCCCCGCTTAAAGGACCCGGGACTGTAGGAAGAAGGAAACACGTGAGCTGGTAATGAATTCCAGGCCTTAATGGTGTGACAGAGGAAAGAGTCTCCGAACCGCTTGGTTCTTGATCGGATGTTTTGCACCGTGTGCGGATGACATCTAAGACCTGCACGCGGTGTCCTGTGTAGGAAAGCGGAGGGTGGGACTAATTGGAAGAGCTCATCAGAACACTCCCCATAGTACAGACGGTAAAATACACCCATGGACGCAACATCTCTACGCAGCTGTAAAGGTTCTAGGGTGTTCGTGATCTCGGGATTCCCAATGATGCGGACCGCACGTCGCTGCAACCTGTCGAGAGCATCTAGTAAGTACTTTGCTGAACCATCCCAGAGATGCGAGCAGTACTCCACACAGGAGCGAATTTGTGTCTTGTATAGAAGACACCGCTGCTCCGGCGTGAAAAATCGTCTCACTCTGTTCAGGACTCCGAGTTTTCGTGAGGCTGTTTTGACGATGCTTTCGATGTAGTTTTTGTTATTCAGGTTGCAGCGAACATCCATACCTAGGATATTGAGATTGTCCTGCAGCGGCAGTGGCGTGCTCTGAAGAGTGGGGAGGGGAAGGAAAGAAGATACTTTTGCTGTAAACGCACATGCCTGCGTCTTCTTGGCACTGAACTCAACCAGGTTCTCAGAGCCCCATTGAGAAATGTGATTCAGCACCCCGTCAAGCTCAGTGACAAGAAGCTGCCTTTTCTCTGCGATATCTGATATATAATAACATGATATATGATAACTCCCATGTAAAGTGCTATCGTCTGCATAACAATGAACATTGCCGGTAGACAGCATGTCGTTGATATGCAGAAGAAAGAGAGTGGGTGATAAGACGGACCCCTGGGGCACGCCAGCATTAACCTGCAGAAACTCCGAAGCTCGTCCGTCACAAAGGACGCGAATACGGCGCCCCTGCAGGAAGCTAGCAACCCAGTTGCACAGCCTAGAAGGCAGACCAAAGGCAGGTAGCTTAGAAGGAAGCGATTTGTGCCAGACTCTATCGAAAGCTTTGGCGATGTCAAGACTAATTGCCAGTGACTCACCGTGCTTGTCCATAGCCTCACCCCAAAGATGGGTAACGTATGCTAGAAGATCACCCGTTGACCGTTTCGGTCTGAAGCCATATTACCGGTCATTAATTAAGGAGTGATCCTCTAGGTGCCGCATGAGCTGTTTGTTAATTATGTGCTCGAACACTTTGCACAGCACTGAGGTGACGGCTATGGGTCGATAGTTGGCTGGCTCCGAGCGATCCCCCTTCTTGGGAATCGGCTGAACATTCGCCTCTTTCCAAGGCAAAGGCACTGTACCCGAACTGTAGGATAGCCGTTACAGGCGCGTAAGCATTGGAGACAACTCCGCTGCACATTTTTTCAAAACTACCGCTGGAATACCTTCCGGACCACTGGCTTTCCGGACATCGAGTGATTGCAACACAGCATCGGGTAGTGTTGGTGGCTGCGTACCACAATCATCGATTCGGGAGTTGGCCGCAAAGAGATTAGCCAGCAGATTTGCCTTCTCTTGCGGCTCATGGGCCAGGGATCCATCAGGGTTACGCAGCGGAGGCAGCGAAGGCTGACAGAAGTTGGCTTGCACGGCTTTAGCCAGTCGCCAGTAGCCACGGCTTCCCGTGGGATGCATCACTAGCTCTTGACCAAGCCGCGCTATGCGCAGGGCATCCGCTCTGACATAGGCCCTTCTACAGACCTTTGTGGCTCTGTTGTACGCCGCCTTGAAGTGGCCCAGATTGGGATGGCGCGTGGCGCGCGCCCTTACCCAAGCGCGGTACGCTGACTGTTTTTGTTCAACAGCTTCCGCGCACTCGCGCCCGAACCAAGGGCGCACCCCGCGGTCACCGGTGACATCGGTGCATGAGATATAGTATTCCATACCCAGACCGACCTCACCGGCGACAGCAGTAGCGCAATCCGATGGGTTCTTACCTTCAAAGCAGCGCTCAACCCACGGGATGGACGCAAAATATTCATGAAGTCCATCCCAGTCCGCTGACGAGTAGTGCCAGAGACGCCGCTTCCCCTGCATGGGTCGTGGGGGCGCTATAATAGGCACCGTGGAACAGACCAGGCAGTGGTCAGAGTTGCCTAAAGCGGCTCGCACCGATACACTGTACCGGTCCGGATCACTCGTCAGCAGAAGGTCTAGCAGAGAAGGTGCTTGGCCCGACCTTCTTGGTATCCTAGTGACCTCGTGCACCAATTGGGTCAGGCCGTGCACCAGAGCAAATGCGTGGGCGGCTCTTCCCGCATGGTCTGTTTTGGAGGAGCCCAACCAGATCTCGTGGTGGGCGTTAAAATCCCCCAAAAATACCATTTCGACATTCGGAAATCGCTCCTGCGCATCATCTGCCGCCTGACTCAGATATTCAAAGAGTCGAGTTGTCTCAGCATCTCCTGTATGGGAACGGTAGAGGCACACATAGATCTGACTCGTAGGGCCATGGTCTACGTGTACCCAAAGGACGGAGAAGGATGGGTCCTCTAGGCAGCGCAAACGGCGACAGCAAACATCCGCCCTAACAAACACGCACACCCCGGCTTTTGCACGAAAACTTTCCTCAAGAACATAGCCAGGGTAGAGCAAGTAGGTCGTGTCGTCAGGGCGGTGTATTTGCGTCTCCGTTAGAAAAAACATGGCAGGTTTCGCCGTCTCTAGGTGTTAGTGGACGGCGTTGAGGTTTGCATGGAGCCCACAGATGTTAGTGGACTCCACCTCAAATAGCAAGCTTTTGGGAGTGTGACGAGCCGCTGTGTTGCCTTTTTCTGTAAATTGCGCTGCCTTGAGTTTGGGTGGGAGAAGGCGTGAAAAAAGAAGTGATTGCCGCCGCAGCACCGTGTGACAAAGCGCGGGATATTGGTTTTATCTATGAATGTGAGGCATGGCGAGAGCCGACGCGCCGAACGGAAGGGCCCCCGTACCCCCCTGAGTATGGTCGCCGGGCTCGCAAATCCGGTCACCAACCGGCACGACGAACCATATCGGGATTATGCGCGGCCTGGTGAGGCAGCCTCCCAAGATGGTTAACCCCAGTTGGGCCATTGTACTATACCGCGGGCGGCCAGCGGCACCACCGTTTTTACAGGTCTCCCTGTTCGGCGCATCGCCCCGCGCCATCCCCACTAGACTACGCCACAAGACCCACTGGTCCCACTAGTGCTGCGACAACCACCACCTCTGCCCGGCTATGCACATGCTGACCCCTGAACACAATCCAACCGAGATTGAATTGCTATGGAGGGTTTTTCGCAATAGTGCACGGTGGTACCTACCCGGTCGAAACTTGAGACAAATTTGTGCCACCAAGCTACTACCACCAGTAAACCGTGGCCTATGGACGTTTGTAACACCAGAGGAGTTACAGTCGCGCTGCCAACCCTGTAAGTACAGAGTTTCTGTGCCGTCAGTGTAGAAGACAAAGCAGGACAAGCCTTTAGTCTTCCCACTGACAGCACAAATTCTCCAGTGATCTCTGGCTACCCTACTCACCACTAGGAACACAACACGGGTTATTATGGCTGCGGTATTCTGTAAGATGGAGGTACTTCCCCAATCGGACTGCTCAATTGGACGGCAGTACCGTCGTGTCCTACCTGGAACTATATTTGAATATGTTTCATTGCAGGTTCCCGAGATTGCCGTTTACTCTTATTGGAGTTAGACAATATAATTGCACAACAATTTTTTTTTATACCGCTTTAGTGGCAGACAAGCTCACGGTCCACCAGGGCCTTAATTCTGCCAAACCTGACACTGATATAAAAAGCCATTTAATTTTAGACTTTAAAGCAATACTGTTAATGTCCAAAATCAAAAGGCTTTTTGCAAAGTTATTGAAAAAAATGTAATGAAACTCTTTTCTTTTAATTTTGAACTCTAAGTCTATAGGAATAAAGCTATAGCTAAAATTTAATGCGATTTTTGCTGTATCTTTGGTATGACCGCGGTAGCCTAGTGGTATGGGTAATGGACTGCTGAGATGAGGTCTCGGGTTCGATCCCAGGTTTTACCATGGCATACACCAGTGACTTTTCGATGCTTTTCGAAGTTATGTGTGTATTTATCGCAGGTTTATAAGTGCCCGGTTAATGGCAATAGGCTCGCCACCTATTACATTGGGACCTAAACATAAACTGGCGAAATGTGGGTGCTTGCACCTCTGCCTACCCCTTCGGGGATATAGGCGTGAGTTTATGTTATGTTATGTCTTTGGTATGAGTGGTTTTGCTTGGGAAGTGGTTACCGTGGCCTATGGACGTGTGCAACACTAGGGGCGTTACACTCGCGCTGCAGACCCTGAAAAAACTTTCGAAAAAAAGAAACCTCATTCTTTTAGTCTATGGTCTATGCTAGATGGGCGCGCATAGTAAAACTGATATTTTTTTCCCGCCATTACGAAAATAATCCTCAACTTGTTTTCACTGTTGTAATTATGTGTAATTATTAATTGAATTGTGCACAAGTACTTACTAGTAATGAAGAAAATGATTTATGCTGTTTACCACCCAATATAAGATGTGAAGCCCTTAACGTTATGGAAAGTTTACTACGTACTTGTGAACTACGAGGGTAAATATCTATTTTAGTGTTAATTTCTTCGCAAGTGTGTTGAAAAACGTCATATGCTACACGTGTGTATTGATGATTACCGCTAACGCGCTATTGAGACCCGAGACGACATCTACAGGCTGAGAATGTTACACACTCGTACGTACCATAATATATTTACTATTTCAACACATTTGCTCATAAGGTGGCTTCAATTCCACCGCAAATAGTCACACAATGGCACGGGATCCCATTTTTCCTCATAATGGTTTTTGTCCTAATTTAAATTATAATAATAAGTTAAACATAATTTTCTTTGTCATAATAATAGTGTGCCATAATTGGTGGATTTTAGCATAGGTACTGTGTTATTAAGTGTAAATATTGTATTTCTTATTGTTTTTATTCATAAAATTGATATGCATAAAGTTGTAATGCATATTGTTAATTTGTCTAATAGTTATTTGAGATAATTACGAATAATCTATCTTCACCACCGCCGCGGGAGCGAGCGAAGCGAGCTCGTGGACACCCCGCGCCCCGACACGTATAGATATAGGTTAGAACGGTAATGACGGAGGTCTCGCAGAGATCTCCGCCATTCGCCCTTCGCGTTAGGTTTCCTGTGTGTTAACGCAAGAAAAATAGGAACTCTCTCGACGTACCTACAGTTTACATATAGTTATTTAGTAGTATTTTTTCGGAATATAATTTGTATGCTTATAATAGTTATGCGTCGTTATGCTTAAGTAAACTTATGGTTTGGGATAGTAGGCTTATAAAATATTATGCTTATAGTAAATAGGAGTTAAAAAAATATGATTAAAAAATTATGGCAAATTAGTATTATGCATAAATAATGCTAGGACAAGCTGGACAAGTAACAATATGCAATGTTAAATTATGACATAAAATCGTAGGAATGAAAATAGAGAACCTAATGGCACGTATCAACAAACTGTGGCTTTTTCCTTGCTAAAATTTCATGAATGAGTTACCTATAGCTTATTTTTAATTTTATTACTTGAGTTGTATTCTTAAAAAGGTTTTGAATAAAATAATTTCAGTAGTTAGACAAGTCGTATGTGATTAATGTGATATGTAATAAATACCCATAGATCCAAATATATCATCATTTATTTTAACAATAATTTTCAAAGGATTACTGGTGTAAAGGTAAGAAATAAAACATTTTTTTTTTTGATAAAAATAAAAGACCCGACTGATGCTGAAAAGGGTTGGATTTGATGGATGGGTTGGGTTGGAGACCTAGATCCTTCAGTATTAAAACTGAAGGATCTAGGTCTCCAACCCAGAAAAACTACAGGATTGATATTACAACACATGTATGCTTTATAAAATGTTAAACCACTTAACAACCAATCCTCTCGTTTGTCAGTTCTTTTGTCTATTCCCGCGCATAGCGCCTACCGTTTAAGGTACATGTGTTACACACTGACGTGAGAAAGTCCGTGTATTTGAATTATTATAGTTTTTATAGTATATTTATATAATCACATGAATTAAGTACTGTTCTATTTCTATCGTGGGGCTAACAATACATTGTATAGCCATTATAATGGGGTCATGATATTATACCATTTTGATATCCTCACGATAAGCCCTTTAATTGATTGCACTATTACTTTATATTCCCTTCAAACTATAGCCTGTTGCACATATAGCGTCCATGTTGTTTATTTTTTCGAGTCACCTATTTAAGAACAATTGGGTTACCGTGATGAATGTAACGATATGTTTAATTGAAGAAAGCTATCCCATAGGTAAGAGGTAGGACACGGCGGTATTTCCGCCCAATTGAGCAGTCCGACTGGGGAAATACCATCCGCCCTACAGAATACCGCGGTTATAATAACTTCGAGTTGTGTTCCCGGCGGTGAGTAGGGTAGTCAGAGCTCACTGGACAATTTGTGCTGTCAGTGGGATGACTAAAGGTTTGTCCTGCTTTGTCCTCCACACTGACGGCACAGAAACTCTGTGCTTACAGGGTCGGTAGCACGAGTGTGGCTTCTCTAGTGTTACACACGTCCATAGGCTACGGTAAACACTTTCCATCAGGCGGGCCGTGCGCTTATCTGCCACCTAAGCGGAATAAAAAAGGTAATAAATAATATCACAAACATACATACAAGATATGCGCTACATAACCCTTCTTGGCAGTCGGGTAAAAAGCTAATTAATATTATCTAGATGAAAATATCATTTGTGAACTATTCCGAATTTTAAGTTTTGCTAATTTATTCATTCCATCAATGGCTTTCTTGACACTTTTCACGAAAGTAAACATTGTGTTATTAACATTTTGAGTGCGATTCTCTACATAACTTTTCATATCAGCTTTGATATTCGTCCATTGTTTGACATTTTCTTTACTAGCTGGTACGTTCTCATCTAACGTTTTGAAAACATCCAGCATTGCAATAGTTTTATGTGTGACACCCACTTTACCATCCCCATACACAACCAATGGTGAATTTCTATTTGTGACTATATTTGTCAAAACATTAAATGCCCCTTTTTTTATCAATAATGGTAATTTATCAAACATCGACGCTTTATTATGTAAACCTTTAGTAATATTGGAACCTAATGATTCAGTTAAACTTGTTTTTTTAACAGCTGCAGTAAATGCACTAGTCGCTAGTTTAAATTTTTTATCCTCAAGACTAGAAATTTTTGCGAAAACATCGCCAATATAGTCCATAAAACCATTGGTACGTCTACAAACGTTTAATTCCGAACAGGCTCGCTCAAAAATTGTATTTGCCTCTTTGTTAAATTTTTCGCTAATCATCATAGATATTTCACTATTTTGGATCAAGAAACCATTTTTAACTATCTCATCCATTGCTAAATTAAATAGCCTCGTTATAATACGGTTTGATACGCCAATAGCGTTAAGAACAACGCGCTCAGATCCCATTCTACTTTTAATCTTGTGTTGACTAATATCTCTAATGAACTCGTTAAATTTATCATCATAAGCTTTGGCCAGATATCTGATGAATGTCTTCCAATTTTTATCTTTACTTTTCATTTCAATAACATGTAATACTTTCAAGTTATGTCTAAGAATGTTATTAATAAAAGAATTGACTTTAAGGTCGTCTTCAACTATGTGTATCCATGGCTGCCAAAGACCAGTCCTAGGCGGTGCAACCGAGACAACTTGGGCTAGTATGGGCTCTTGTGCCGTGGATGTTTGTAGAGTGGGCACATTTATCGTAGTCCCATGACTTTTGCCCGGTACAAATACATCTTTTACTTTATCTATAAATTTTGGTTTCACTTCACTCTCCCATATATATTCTACTGCGTTACCTACTGCAATAGCTTTAGCTGTTATTTCATTGTATATTTCCTCAGGTTTCATAGTAGCAAAAAACTTAACAGGCTTTACAGTAACAATGTCATCTACTTTTGGCTTCAGTTGTTCGTCCCACAGACGATGTGTATAAACTACTATATTTCCAGTTACATTTACAATACATTCAGGCCAAATTGTTAATTCACTCGTTCTTCCACTTCCAGGCTCAGCGTTTAACTTTGGTGATTTTAGCGTATTCAGGTAAAAATTAAGTATATCATATATATTTTCATATTTAAATCCATTCGCTGGCTTCTCACGAAGCTTTGCATCTATGTCACTGTGATCAGCCTTATCTTTCTTTACATAGGGAACGTCACGAGGTTTGTTAATCTCTCTTAGTAATGAAACATATTTGTTTTCCACCTCATTTTTGTGTCGTTTATCTACCACCGATATTTTATCTCTTAGCCTGTTTGACGGTAGTGGTATCTTGAAGCCTTCGTCTAACTGTTTCACCACGTGTTGCTTGCTCCACAGATTTCCGATATCATAAGTTCCGTAGTGCGAATAGTGAGTTTTATTATATAATATTTGCCTCAAATTATCAATGTAAAGACCGACGGCACCTTGTTGCTTATTCCTTTCTATATTTTTATTGACATGCTTCTTGTTTTGTGTATGATTACGTTTATTTCTGCCTCTCGTTTTATTAATTCTATTCTTGCCTTTGTTATTTTTCTTAATCCGTGAAGAGTGTCCTCTTGTTGATGTGTATAGCCGCTTGTGCGTTCTTTTTCGCGTTCTGTAATAAAAAAAAATAGTTTATTTCTTTAACATTTCTCTTACCAAATTATTCAGTTACCAGAACAACCCAGGAAGCATGTAGTAATGCTTGTGTTGGGTCGTCCCGCTCCTCTTTAGGACTACATAATTAAGGTGGTAAAGGTATTACAGGTGATCACATGGTTAAACATTCTCTACATTCATTAACCTCATTACCTCTGAACTTCAGTGTTCGTATCATTTGTATGCCGATGACCCACAGACATACAGCCAAGCCCGCGTGGAGAACCTTTCAGAGGCAATTGACAGAGTTAATTCCGATTTGCGCTCAATAGGCATTTGGTGTGACAGGTTTGGTCTTTCTGTCAACCCCGATAAATGCCGGGGTATCTTAATTGGAAGTAGCGATAGGATGAATAAGGTAGACAGTGCAACTCTGCCAACAATAAAGTTCAACGGAAGAATGATTCCTGTCACGCATAGTGTCAAAAATCTGGGATTGAATGTTGACTCCACCTTGAACTGGCAAGTTCAAGTTACAAAGGTCTGTCAGAGGGTTACAGGAATGCTGCGTAGTCTTTATCGCCTCAAAAATTTTCTACCAAACAAAACCAAGGCAATGCTAATGCAGACGCTAATCTTTCCAATCGTGGACTATGGTGATGTATGCTATCTCGACCTGAATGCAGATCTGCTCAATAAACTCGACCGCCTTCTCAACAATTGCATTCGATTCACCTTTAACCTTAGGAAATATGATCACGTCTCAGCTCATCGTTCGGAGTTAGGATGGTTGCCGATACGTCAGCGACGCAGCTTGAGGGCGGTGATGATGATACATAAAATTTTAGCCACTCCTAATGTCCCCTCTTATTTATCATCTCATATTCAGCTACTTGGTTCTCACCACAACAGAAATCTGCGGTCAGCTGACAACCGTCTTCTCCACTGTCCTACTCATAGTTCCAGCCCAATTCATTCTTCTTTCCTCGTGCAAGCAATTCTCCTCTGGAATGCGCTTCCTCTCGAAATCCGGATGACCACTAACCGTACAACGTTCAAGTACAAAGCACGTCAGCTCTACTACAGTAGCCCCTAGTCATAGTTATGTGTAAAACCTTAATGTTAGAAATATTTTGTCAAAATGTGCGTGCGTGCGTGCGTGTGTGTGTTTGTATGTGTGCGCGCGAGTGTGGGTTTATGAATGTGAGGGGGGGTGCATATGTATGAATTTTGTGCTTATGTGAAGTTTGTGTGTGTTATATAGCTTGTGTGACTAATGCTTTTATTCAGAATTATCTAGTTTCTTATACTACTAGAATGATTAATGGGTTTGCATAGACTTAAAGCTAACACTTATATTTAAGTAGCAAATTCTCAGTTTCGTTGTACCCCAGCGGCTCAAGTTCCTGTACAACTTTTTGTTTACATTTATGGAGTTGCATGTTATATATTGAACATTTGTTGTTAAGTTCATTGTGTAGGTAGGCGGAGTGTGAGAGAAATTGTCGCCTGGCAAACAGAGTTCTACAAGAGGGAGTAGCGGCTACTTTACATTTTCTTCTGCCTGTTTGAGCTTTATATACGAAATTCAGGTTTTATGTAGTTTAAGTACTGAGTTGAGAATGTAAAGTTTTCTTAGTGACAGTGTTTTATGAATTAGATATAGTTCGTCTGTAGGAGATCTAAATGGCTTAAATAACATTGTCTTTATCAAGCATCTCTGGGCCCTGGGATACAGTAAAACATCACTGATTGCGCCAACGCAATATAGATACGTTTTAGGAGGTCTTGAGAGGTAACATGTCTTAACTTTTTAATGACCCATATGAGTTTACGGATTCTCTCATTTAAAGCATCGATTTGTGGGTGCCAGGAAAGTCGTTGTAATATATGTAAACGTATTAGTATTTTGGTCAACGATTCAGTGGCCTAAAACTATCACATCGAGAGTGCTCCATAGAGTAAAAAGATTGGGAACGGCACACAGAAACTAAACATAACTCCCGTTTTTGTAATTTCATTTAAATGATAGCAACAAGTTGTGTATTGTTGGTTCCTTTGATTTGTCCACTATTAGTTTCTTCCGTACAGCCAGTTTATTAGTAGATACGATACATAGAACTGTCATTGTCAGTGATAAAAAAAAAGGAATTGCTTTAGGGAACCCAGATATTGATTCCACTACTAACCTTGTAGAAGATTTTATCTGTGTTTCAAAATCAGTATTACTGTTTGATTTATCATAGCTATCAGATGTAAAATATTCATCGGATGCAAAATATAATTTCCCTGCAGGTCCAAAACTTTTTACAGAGTACCATATCGAAGTGTCACGTTTAGGTCGGTGTGTTCCAGAATATGCGAGGTCTTTTCTGAGAGAAATGAACGCTGCTTTATCGGAATCAGAATTAGGTTCGAGGTTTCTAGAATTCAACGTATAATTTTCTGTATTGAAACCAAAACCAATGGCTACACTTTCATTTAGTTCTAGAGTGATTGAGCTCACTGTCGATATTGTATCTGTAAAAAATGTAAAGTTTTTACTTTTTATTTGGGTCAACCCATGTCTTCCCTTACGTTGCCGTACAAGGCGACTAAGGGATAGGACTGTTTAACATCAGAAAGATATAATACAGTTCAGACTCAGACACAGATGCAGGGCTCGAGTCAACAATGGTGCCTGGAAGACGGCAATAGGCCTAATACCCTATTAGGCCTATTGCCGTCAAAATACCCTATTACGTGGGGCCGAAAACAATGGTGAAATTTGGGTGTTAATTCACCTCTGCCTAACTCTTCGGAGATAAAGATGTGATTATATATTAACTTCTTAACTATCAAGCTCAAATATCTACATCATGAAATGGAGCAAAAAAAAATTATAAAAGAACCAGCAGATCGATTCTGCTAATTATCAACCACTGTTAAATCACAGACACTGCACAAAATCCCATTTAATTTAGACTTTACTGCAATGCTGTTTTAAATGATGCTGCATGGAAAATGTAATAACAGATTCGATTGTTCCAATATTTGTAACAATATATGCTACATTGTACCAAGAACTTGGGCAGAGGCGCGTGTGCCCAGGCTCTTCCACACAGCGAAGTGTAGAACCAACGCTGGGATACGCGCGCCTCTGCGTCGTCTTTTAGATAATTATATTCATTTTTTTTATATAGGACACGCCAACTTGACCTCACCTCGCCTGATGGTAAGCTAAAGGCAAAGTCTCAGGAAAGAGGGTCATCAATACAGACACTAAGTGTTGCAATGGTGGCACTCAGCTTGGCTTGACAAACAAAAAGAAAAAAAAATCTAAAATTAAAGAGCATTTCACCAAATCAATGAACAATGTAATGAACTCTTTTCTTATTTAATTTTAGACTTAAACTCCATAGCCATAAAGTCTAAAATTTAGTGCAGTCATTTTGCAGCATCAGTCGTAGGAATCTGGATCCAGGACGACAAATTCCTATTCGTGCAAGATTCCCGCAACCCACGAAGCCCCCTTCCTCAGTTTAGAATTTTAGTTGGCAAGTGTTGATTTCCCGTAACAAGTACAGGAAGATTTATCCAAAATTCCTTCTTATTCACTATTGCTGACGGCTCCTAATTTTTTGAAGGAGAATAAGTCGTGCTACCCTCTCCATAAAGGACCCCATATCCTGCAGTCTGTTAATGAGAGGACGCGATGGGTCTCCAGCCTCCTCCTTTCAAACTAGAGTTTTTTTTAAAGTTTTAATAACTGTAAAGCTGTTACATCGGTTAATAGTCAGGAAACGGCTAAGGCAGCCAGTGTTCTGTATTCTAAGGTTTACTGCTTTGGTCTTTGGAATAAAATTTTACATTTGTTCCCTACCGTCCCCAGTGGTGACCTTTCGAAGCAAAGGCCATATCCAGACTGCAAGTTTCCGTTCTCTTTTCAACTTTTGTACCAGACCTCCTTTTTACAAATAAAAAATAAACATCTATCCAGAGTCGCCAACATTTCTTATGCCCACTTTCATTAAAATACCACGAGGCCCTAGGCTATTTAAATAAGAAAGAGCATGATTTTCGAAGCGCCATTTCGTAAAAACTAAAAGCGTAAAAGTCTTTCGCGCACTTAAAAATAAATTACACTTACATAAAATATGTATAAAATAATACATTACACATCTAAACGTGATAAGAGGCGAGGAGAACAATAAATATAACTTCGTTGTAAAATAAATTTATTGACTCTTAAAATAAATTGTTTTGTTTTTGTTGATAGTTTGTCAATCTGTGGCAGTGACTTGTAAGGGGCGCCACACACCGAAGTAGCTAGTAGCAAGCACACACATAATGGACCAATATTTACGCTGCAAATTCTGTTCGTTGATTAGTACATTTCTGGATATCAATGACATGCTGCCCACCATTAGTATCAAATATTACCGCAATGCCCACCATTAGTATCAAATATTATCATATATTACCGCAATAATTATTAACAATTAGTATTAATTTAATTTAATTTGATTTGATTTGATTTGATTTGATTTGATTTGATTTGATTTGATTTGATTTGATTTGATTTGATTTGATTTGATTTGATTTGATTTGATTTGATTTGATTTGATTTGATTTGATTTGATTTGATTTGATTTGATTTGATTTGATTTGATTTGATTTGATTTGATTTGATTTGATTTGATTTGATTTGATTTGATTTGATTTGATTTGATTTGATTTGATTTGATTTGATTTGATTTGATTTGATTTGATTTGATTTGATTTGATTTGATTTGATTTGATTTGATTTGATTTGATTTGATTTGATTTGATTTGATTTGATTTGATTTGATTTGATTTGATTTGATTTGATTTGATTTGATTTGATTTGATTTAATAATAATAATAATAATAATAATAAAGCCTTTTATTCGGACAAAATATACAATTAAGTTTTAAAAAACCACTGCACTGTTTTTTTTTTTTTTTTCGAAATTAAGTATATTCGACTATTTCATGCTTCTTTATTTTTTGTAAGTCCGTTTGCCAATTGGCAAAGGCCTCCTCCAACCTACTCCATTCTGATCTCTCTATGGCTACTCTACTCCATGTTGTACCTGCAACTTGCCTTATATCGTCGTCCCATCTTTTTTGTTGTTTGCCTCTTTTCCTTTTGCCTTCCCTTGGGTACCAACGTGTTGTTATTTTGCTCCATTTATCCTTTCCTCTGGCCATGTGTCCCGCCCACTTCCATTTCAGCCTTTTTATTTTTAGGGTGACGTCCTGTACCTTGGTCTTTCTCCTAATATTAATGTTTCCTATTCTATCCCTCCTCTTTACTCCCATCATGCTTCTCTCCATTGCTCGTTGGCAGATAGCAAGTCTATCGGTGGTGTTTTTTGATAAGGCCCATGTTTGACTTCCATATATTAGGGTTGGTAGAATGCAGACATTGAATAATTTACTTTTTGTTGCTATATGTATATATATAATTTAATTTAATTTAATTTAATTTAATGCCGAGACTCATGGGCTCAGGTACAATTCGACGAAAAGTGTGCTACTCGTTTTTCAACCCTGCGAACATAAAGTAAACACCATACCACCTGTGTTTCTGAGGGGTTCTCCACTAGAGCAAGTGTTTAAAGTCAAATACCTGGATCAGTGGATCTCGGATAACTTTTCTGATGATGCCGACATTGTGAGGGAACGAAGGGCGCTGGCTGTCCGGGGGAATATGTTGGTCCGTAGATTTGCAAAATGCACCGCAGAGTAAAAGTGTCACTATTCAAGGCGTACTGCCAATCTTTTTATACCTGCAATCTATGGGTCAGCTATACCCAGCGGGCACTCAGCGCACTTCGTGTGCAATACAACAACATATTTAGGATGCTGTTGAGGCTGCCGAGGCGCTGCAGTGCATCGGGCATGTTAACAGAAATGCACACTGATGGCTTCCACGCCATCATGAGAAAAAGAGTCGCCTCTCTGCTGCAACGTGTCCGAAACAGCGCCAACGGCATTCTAAGTGTGCTAGCGGATAGGTTAGAGTGTCCGATGGTGAGGCATTGGGTCAGAGTTCACGTGGGATACACGTGAGCCTTGGTCCAATAATTTTACACAAATAATAACGTGAAAATCTTTGTGCGTGTTTGTCCAGGCGTATTGTGAGGTTATTAGTTTCTTTGTCGTGTTTTTCCCGGGTGACTCAAGTTGTGGAAACTATCAAATATTATTCGTCTAAATTGAAGTGGCAGGTACGGTCTGGTTTTTCCCGTGGATACATCACAATATATTTTGATCTTGCTGTCTCGTATTGGTACGAGTGCAATTTTCAATGATTTATTTTTCTTAAGAATTTCTAATTCGGAGTCAGTCTTGGAATTTCCTTACTTCTTGCCAGTTTAGGATTTGCGGTACTAACTGGTTTCTATTACTCTTGATAATGCGTCGGCGACTGTATTTTGAACTCCAGCTATGTGCTGTATATCTGTGCAGAATTGTGCAATGTATTCTAGGTATCTTATTCTTCTAGGGGACTCATCCACTGATGGCTTCTTGTCGAATGCGTGAATCAGTGGCTTATGATCCGTGTGAATTGTAAATATGCGACCTTCTATTAGTCGTCTAAAGTGTTTTATCGCCATGTAAATACCTAGTAGTTCTCGATCGTATGTGGAATATTTTGTTTGTGCTTCGCTTAACCCCCTTGAAGATAATGATATGAGCTTCCATTTTCCTTGAACTTTTTGTTGAAGTACGGTGCCTACGTATTTTAGAATAGCGTCTGTCATGAGGGCTAGGGGTGCGTCCGTTTCAGGGTATGCTAGGGTTGTGACATTTCGTACGTCCTGTTTACAATTTTCAAATGCGCGATTTGCCTCTTCATTCCACTCGATTATTGTATTGTCATTCTTCTTCGAGTTGATCAAGTATTTTTGTTGAGCGGAGCTTGGTGTCTTGCTGCATGTGGGATGTTATTTCTGTAAAAGTTCATCATTCCCAAAAATCGACGTAGCTCCTTTACTACCTTTGGTTTAGGGTATTCGTTTATTGTTTGTACTTTCTCAGACGTAGGTGTGATTCCTTGGCTCGTTATATGATAACCTAGGAAGTCAATTTCTGTCTTTACGAATTCGCATTTGCTTATATTGATTGAAATATCGTAATGTTGTTCGGCATTCTGGCTCGCAATTAATATGTCGTCTACAAAAACATATATATAGTCCAGATCCCGGAACAGGGAGTCCATAAACCTTTGAAACGTTTGTGCGCTGTTGTGTAAACCGAAGGGCATGGACGTCCACTGGAACAGCCCTATTGGGCTAATTATTGCGGTCTTTTCTGGTTCCGCAACGCCGATTTGGTGGAACGCCTTTTTTATATCAAATCAAAGTCAAATCAAATCAAAGTTCATTTATTTCAAGTATCAGAGACTCATTACATATTGATCTACTATCATTATTACACAATACAATACACATAAGATAAAGTACGCAGATGTCATGAAAACAAATTTAAATTAATTTTCGTCATAAAGCATTACAAAAATAAAATTATTAAATTAAATTGAATGTCCAATGAGATTTATATACTTATAAATTGAATTTTAAATAATGTAAATTACAATTAAATACAATATAATTCAAATAAAATAAAATAATATAAATACAATTTCAATTAAATTATTATTAATAAAATACCCACCTCTGAGTCATTTGTTTGTTTGTCAATACATTTATCATATAACAGTGGTTAATGTACTGACAATCAAACCTATTTGCAAATACGCTGAGAACGCTGTTGGAGGTGATCCGGAGCCTGCGCCCCAGAGATGTGCACCGTTTTCGCATCGTCGTGTAGAAACAGTCGACACGGGCATCAGCGAACATCCCCGACGCGCTACAGTGCCGGGGCAGCCCCAACAACACCCTGAACGCATTGTTGTACTGAACACGGAGAGCGTTGTACTGCTTCTGGGTATATGATACCCACAGGCTGGCCGCGTACAGGGACGTACAAAATGCTCTAAACAGAGTTATTTTGACTGACCCCGAGCATCGTGCAAATCTACGGGCAATCATATTGGCCCTCACAGACAACGCCCTCCGCTCCCTATCGATATCCGCATTATCCTCCAGGTCAGAGGTCACAATGTGCCCGAGATATTTAAACTGTTTAACTATTTTTAACTCAACACCGTTTAATCTAATAGGTGGTACAAAATCCGGGCAACAACGACCTCCGGTCCGAAAGACCATATATTCACTCTTTTTTGCATTATAGAGCAACCCATGATCCAGCGCATAACGCTCGCAGACGCGCAGCAATCTGGACAGACCACACACCGAGGCACTCAGCAGCACCATGTCATCCGCGTAACTAATATTGTTGACACAAACACCGTCAATATAGCAGCCGACACGAGTGCCGCTGAGCTCCTCAATAAGCGCATTCACGTACAAGTTGAAGAGCGTCGGTGAGGTCAGCCCTCCCTGCCTCACCCCGCACTCCAACCCGTACGGTTCTGACAGTGCACCCGACCATCGAACGACGTTGACCTGGTTAAGATACCAGTACTTGAAAATTTCTATCAGTTCGAGAGGCATTGAAACGTTATTTAATTTTTGCCATAATTTGTCATAGCTAACCATGTCAAACGCCTTCGAGAGGTCGAGAAAGCAGGCATAAATAGGTGTACTCCTTTCGGAGTAGTACTTGACAGTTTGCTTCAAACACAAGATAGCTGACTCTGTAGACAGTCCCGGTTTAAAACCAAATTGATTGTCATGAGTTTTTATATACTGGTTAAGCTGTATATTAAGCAAACCGTCAAGAACTTTAGCAAGCACTGTGGCTAGTGAAATTGGCCTGTAGTTGCTCGTATCGCTCAGGTCACCGGTTTTACTCTTCGCAATCGGTACTACTACGGTCCTCATCATCTCGGCCGGTAAGTACGCATGTCCTATACAAAACGTATATAACATGGCCAGAATCCTGGGCAGATGGACACCAGCATGTTTTAGATGCTCAATGCTCAGACCATCATGACCAGGAGACCTACCACGTGACATTGACTTTATAACTACTCGAACATCCTTGGCTGTGAATCTAGTCTCTAGCTCTTGTCCATGTGACCCACCTACACTAAATGAACATGTCGGCTCCAACGGCGATTTCACCTTAAAGTGATCTCTAAACAAGTTTGCAACACATTTTGGTTCACTCATGCCCCCAACGCTCACGGGTAAGCCCGGTCTATTATTTAGCTTACTAGTCGTTTTCCAAAAATTACGAAAGTCATGGTTCGAATGGTGAGAGGCGAGGATATCCATCTTTATTTGCTCTCTATTATCTTGGCACCACTTCAGACGCGATTTAAAGATTTTACGACTCTCCCTCATCTCATCCCATATACGTCCTTCATTCGGTTTACCCAACAGCACCCACTCTTTAAACTTATCCCGAGCTACCCCATGAGCGCTGCGCACATGCTTGTTCCATCCGATCACAGGCTGATTTCGTCTCGGTTTAACAATGGTATGACTCTCAGAGGCGGCTTCAGATAATATATTAACAATTCTATTATACATACTGTCAATTATATGTATGTGGTCTCGGTTATCACAACGTTTATCACTACACTTAATAAGTTCCGGCGGGAAATCGATTCCTTTTAATCTATCATTACATAATTTACTATATAAATCTATTTGTTCGACATTTCTCTCCCCCCATCTTATTTTATTATATTCACAATTTCCTTGAATAATCTTTCGTTTTACATTACTTATATTACACTTAATAACGAGTGGCAAGTGGTCAGACCACACCGGATCATACTTGATGTGTGTATCGACTATAGTTTGAAAGGCGGACTCAGTTACAACACAATGGTCCAACCATCTTAGGGCCCCATTAGCGTCACTTATAAAACTGTATGTATCAGACAATAAACCTAAATTAATTATATCGGCACATTTCCAATCCATATCATTACAAAAATTTGAAAGTTCATAATAAAATTGCTCACCCGGATGGGCGTTGAAGTCCCCGAGTATGTAAACACACTCAATATCTTCACCGCCCACTACCGCGCTCAGCGTCCCCAAACAATCCGTAAACTCGACTAGATTCACCGTGTTATCAGTCGGCATGTACACACTGAATACTAAGAATGACCTTTGCCCCATCACTATTTTAATACCACACACTCGAGTATTGTCACACCGCACTACAGTCACATTATTAAAAGTTTTCTTATTCCATAACAATGCAACACCACCCCACGGACGTCCTAAGATCATCCCTTTTGACGTGTCCATGGGCGATACACCCGTATAAGCGAAGTCATCGTGTATACAACTCAGATAATCAATGTCGTGCGGCAGTAACCAATGTTCTTGCAAGGCAATTATGTGGGATGTTCGACACAACTGCCGCACATCATCTACTGAGCGCTTCACGTTCTTACAGTTGAAACTTACGAAGTTATATATTTCATTATTTGCCATATTCATTTTGGTTTTTGATCCGCCGATACAACGTTATTACCATTCGTACTCTTCTGTCGAAAGTTTATAAATCGTCTATAGATAATTCCTTCTGGCCATAAATTACTATCTAAAAATGTAGATAACTTCTGTTCCGAGACAAAAAACTTAAAAGCTTTATGATATTTCTCTTGCTTTATTGTAATTTCTTCCAACGTTATCATTTCCTTCGTTTTTCTGTATATATAGTTAATTATGTCTGTGTCTGTTGTATCCAAGTGAATTTTCGTTATAAAAATCGGCACTTTTTTGTCAGCGGCTTTGAAACCTCCCTCCATATCTCTTGAAATTCCAGATTTCCCATGATAATGGTAATTAAATTTCTTGCGTCTCGAAACGGTCTTCCATCCTTCATTATCATTTTCATTCGGTTTAAATTCAAGTTGACCTGTAGTGTTCATTGGTCCGAGGCGTTAGATTTTTTTCTCGTTTGTTATTATGCAGTTTGATAATAATTGTGTTGATAACGGACACTCGCCGGCTGACGTCACCGTAGTTAGCGGTGACGTCACCTCGGTTCGCCGCTCCAAACCGCTCGCTATTGTGTTCTCGCTTTCACATTGACTCAGCTCAGCTGTTTTACGTGCATTTTTATTTAAATCTACCCCCAAAATTTCTCGGTATACTGGTATATTTTCACCGGAACCATTCTTCTGGTTAACCACTGGGTCATTTAAAGTACAATTATTGATATCATGCGAGAGACCTACCGGCCCACTATCATGCAGCTGCCATGCTCCGCGCTTTTTATTCACATTCTGTGGAGACACATTCGGTAATGAGTCATATCTCAACCGTAATAACTCAGATCTGCACTCACTCAACTGTTCTTTTGTAACGTAGTTGGCTTTAACTACATTTAGCTCACTTTGCATTTTTAATAGGTCTTTTAGTAATTTTGTGCAGTCAAGATGGTCAAACAGAATAGGGGGTAGCTTCTCCAACTCTCGAGCCACAAAAATAGGTATTATGTCGGGTTCAGTCGATTTAAAAAGGCTCAGTATATCGACTAGATCTCTGCCTTCCTTTCCTTTGTTCTTCCGATTTATCTTAATTTTGTCCGTCGGAATAGACTCAAACAATAACGACTTAGATTTTTTTAATGTCTTCGCTCGTAAATGACGTTGAACATATTCGTACCAGCGTTTCCTCGTCCATTATCGAGATTTTGTTCTGAATATAGGATAAAAGCTCGTCAATCACTATATTACAAGAGTTACACTTGACAGTTACTGACATTTTGACTAATATAATGTACTTATCAACACGGCACACGAACTACACACATAGCGCCCTGCACGGTGGGATGCGTAATATCAATATCAATATATCAATATAATATCAATTTTGCTAAATACTGATTTTCCACTGGCAATGTATGTAAAATCTAGCAGTCTTGGCAAGGGATATCTGTCGGGAACAGTAATTTTATTTACCGCACGGTCTCCATTCCCCATTCTTTTTCTTTACCATGTGCAGAGGCGATGCCCATGGGCTACTTGAGGGTTCTAATATTCCTAAGTTTATTAGCTCTTGGATTCCTTTTCGCTGCCTTATACTTGTCGGGTGGTAGTGGGCGCCTAAACCAGTGTTTGAGTCGGTTATAGTTAGACGATTGGAAGGGTATATGGCACAGAGTCCCGTCTCATTCTGCGCTATTGGTCGTTTCCCGATCCTTGGTTATTTTTATTGGTTTGCCATGCACAAAGTTGTATGCATTTATATATTTTATACGCGTTTTGCTTGTATCTTCTGTGATAATAACATAGTTCGTGCTTCGTCATCGCATATCGCGATCGTGACCGAGACCGTGAATGCGGCCTTGTCCGGAATTTGCTGTGTTATAATTGTTGGCGATTGTTCATACGAAGCTCGTTGATTTCTATTCGCATCGCTGCAATTTGTGTCGTTAGCGTTGATATCAATCTTATGTTAGCAGATTCTTGTGACGAGTGGTTTGTTGTTGTTGTGTATCGCACGTTTTCATAAATTCGGTCTGCCATCTCACCTAACTTTTCTACACCTATTGAGGTGACTGAAGCCGAGAGTTGTCGGAACCATAGTAATCGTATGGTGTCGTCCTCCCTTTTTCCGCTACTGGCCTCCTTCATCCTTCTTAATAGTTGGGATGGAGTCGAGTCTCCTAGGTCCATTTCGGGCAACAGTTTGTGGAAGCGTCGGTGTTAGCTTTCCTCGTAACAACTTTTTACCCGATTTTTTATCGCGGCGTATTTTTCGGTGTTTGGCGGGCTGTTAAGTATATCGCTTACCTGATGTATGACAACTTTTGACAGCTTGACGACTACACTGTTATATTTATATTCGTCACCTTGTTTTTGGGAGGCTATGATGGCCTCAAATTGGGCGAACCATAGGCGTGGTGAATCTGTCCAAAATTGTGGTATTTTCTCCGCAATGCTAATTGCAGCCACCACTTGGCTGTCGTTGGTTGACTCAGCTGATGAGCCGGGGTTTTTTGACGGTGTTCCGGCTGGAATTATCGGTGCCATGATAGCGTCTAGCCTCTTGAAATTTCAGCTGGTTAGACCCGCTTGTGGGAAGCCAACTGAAATGTGCTTTTTCGCTGGTGGTGGTAGTCGGTTGATTCGATTGTTCCCTAGATTTGCTGCTGAAAACCTTTTCAGGGCTGCAGTCGGCCTGCAATTACATCAGCACTAGGATCACGTCAGGGTCACCAATATTGCGGATTAGTAAATGATGTTTACTGGTATTGATTCACCTTTATTGTTTAATTACATGTGCTAATATACAACAACCGCGGTAGCCTAGTGGTTTGGGTAATGGACTGCTGAGACGAGGTCTCGGGTTCGATCCCAGGTTTCACCATGGCACACACCAATGACTTTTCGATGCTTTTCGAAGTTATGTGTGTATTTATCGCAGGTTTATAAGTGCCCGGTTAATGGCAATAGGTTCGCCACCTATTACATTGGGACCTAAACATAAACGGGCGAAATGTGGGTGCTAGCACCTCTGCCTACCCCTTCGGGGATATAGGCGTGAGTTTATGAGTTTATTATGCTAATATACTATATCTTAATTATAATAAATAGTGGGGTTGGCTCTCGCGGTCACGCCTTGTGACGTCTTGTGTTGTTCGTATATTTGCGTGACCTGCTGAGTAACCATTTCCTTGTTATGGCACAGGACGTGATATCGAATGATTATTGATGATACATACATACATACATACATAAAATCACGCCTGTCTCCCATAGGGGTAGGCAGAGATCACGGATCTCCATTTGCTACGATCCTGACATACTACTCTCGCTTCATTCACTCTCATTACATTCTTCATGCATGCTCGTCGGTTTAGAGTACTCCTGACCTGCCCCTTTTCTAAAACTTCCCCGATTTGGTCCAGGTATGTGCGCCTAGGTCTTCCCCTTCCGACGTTACCATCCACACTCGCCTCATACACCTGTTTTGTTAGTCTTTTTTCATTCATTCTCTCAACATGACCAAACCATCTCAACATTCCTCTCTCAATTCTCATCACTACATCTTCTATCACTCCACATCGTTCTCTTATCACGCTATTTCTCACTCTATCTTTCAAGGTCAAGCCACACATACTTCGCAACGCACGCATTTCTACTGCATTCACTCTACTCTGATGCTTTTTCTGCCACTCCCAACTTTCACTACCATACATAAGAGTCGGCACCAATACTCCTCCATGTACAGCCAGTCGTGCCTTTTCGGACACTTTCCGGCTGCGCATAAAGTTGTGTAGTGCCCCATTCACTCTATTTCCAGCCATCACTCTCCTTTCAACATCTTCTTCATGCTTTCCATCTCTCGTAAACAATGTTCCCAAATATATGAACTCATTCACTTGTTCCACTTTTTCTCCATCTATACAAATCCTACACTCTGTCACGCATTCATCTCTTTCAAAAACCATAACTTTTGTCTTACTAACATTCACTTTCATTCCTTTCCTCTCAAAAGCTTCATGCATAGTTGTTACCATCTCCTGCAACTCATCTGCCGATGACGCCAGTAAAACCTGATCATCAGCATAAAGAAGACATTTGACGAGTAAATTCTTCATTCTTAAACCACATTCTTTATCTTTCAAATCTTGCAAACAACTGTCCATGAATAAGTTAAACAGCCATGGTGACGCTACACATCCCTGTCTAACCCCCTTTTATATACTAAACCATTCAGTGTATGACCCATGTATCCTCACGCAAGCTCTGGAGTCCTCATAGAGAGACTTCACACCTCGAATAAGGTTGCTGCTCACCCCATACATAGACAGTACCGACCAAAGTTCATTCCTCATCACTGATTATTGATGATATCTTAGGGAATTCACGTCCCGTGTTACCATGCTGCCATAATTAGCATTAATTGTTATGCAGACGATAACACCTTACACGGAAGTTATCACGGACATCCTGTGGCCAAGTACTCAGAAATCGCAAAAAAAAGGCAGCTTCTTGGCACTGAGCATGACCTGATCTTGAGTCACATTCCCCAATAGGGTTCTGAGAACCTGGTCGAGTTCAATGTCATGAAGACGCAGGCATGTGCGTTCACAGCAAAGGTATCTTCTTTCCTTCCCTCTCTCAGAGCACGCTTCTGCCACTGCCGGATAAGCTCAATATCCGAGGTATAGATGTTTGTTGCAACCTGAATAACAAAAACTACATCGAGAGTATCATCAAAACAGGCTCGCGTAAACTCGGAGTCTTGAACAGAGTGAGACGTTTTTTCACGCAGCACCAGCGGCGTCTTCTCAACGAGACACAAATTCGCTCCTGCGTGGAATATTGCTGACATATCTGGGATGACACTACAAAGTACAATTTACTAGATGCTCTCGACAGGTTGCAGCGACGTGCGGTCCGCATTATTTGGAATTCTGAGGTCACGAACTAAAGCCCTTGCAGATACGTAGAGATGTTGCACCCATGGCAGTATTTTACTGTCTGTAATAATAATAATAATAATGACGTCTTTATTGTACACCAATTACACATTACACTAGAATAAGTGATACAAGTTCCGTTATACGTACAGATGGCGGCCTTATCGCTCTGCGGCAATTTCTTACAGGCAACCATAGGATGGAGACAAGAAAATAGGAGAAGAATATTTTAGGGCAGTTAGGTGTACATAGAGAATATATAAAGAAAATAAAATAATAATAATGAAAAAGAAAACACAATAGCCATAGGTAAATACAATTATACATACACAAGCATACACACTATATATATCTTAGAGAAAGTCACAATACATTAACACAAACATAGATATACTTCATTCTACCTTGTCATTCCACTCTTTCATAGAGACAGGTAGTATTCCTTGACGAGTCTTTTGAACACAGGCAAGGACTGAGCTCGCCTGACATTCACTGGCAAAGCATTCCACAACCGAGCCGCCTGAACCGAAAAGGATTTGTCAGCAAAGTTTTTTCAACCTTAGATTCTCCGATGATCTCAAAACCTTTGAGTGAGTGTCGTGTAAGAACTCAAATCGCTGTTTCAGGTAAGAAGGAGTTAGTGGGTTAAATAAAATGTTGTATAGTAAGGAGAGAATATGCGCATTCCGGCGAAAGCGTATAGGTAACCACTTGAGCTTTTTTCGAAGATCTGAAACATGATCGTATTTACGTAATCCAAATACGAATCGTATACAAAGATTTTGGAGTCTCTCAAGTGTCTCATGGTGAATGTTCTGATGAGCTTTTCCAATTAGTCACACTCGGAGAGAGTGTGACTAATTGGAAAAGCTCAGCTCTTGCTGCAATGCAATGACAACACGTGCAGGTGTAGAATATCCAATTAAGAATCAAGGGGTTTGGAAACTGTTTCCTCTGTCGCACCATTAAGGCCTGGAATTCATTACCAGTTCACGTGATTCCTTCTTCCCACAGTCCCGGGTCCTTTAAGCTGGGCGGAGTGTCACCACTGTAACTTGGTAGGTAAATGTATGTAATGGTGACCCTATTTTCTGAGACTTTCAGCTTACCATTATACTACATTAAATAAATGTAGTTGCGATATAAGTATGGGTACATTTGCTGTGTGTTTGTTGCTTTGGTATGTGGCCCTCATAACAGCCGTTATAGATATGTAATGTACAAGAACGGGTGCTTGGTCCGGAACTTACGCGCTATGTAACCTGGCCAACGTAGACGACAGCGCCTCTCACTTTCACGCAGGGGAGACGCTGCTGCCTACGGCAAATTGCGGCCGAGACGTGAGGGCTGCTATGCAATTCTTGAAGAACACAGCGTCGAGCACAGCGCTGCGACAGCCTTGATAGAGCTTGTTATTGATCAATCTCTATCAAGGCTGTCGCAGCGCTGTGCTCTATGATGTATGCTTGGAGAGTTGCACAGCGTACGATTATTTATCCAATTCAATGACGTTTTACAACGCGGGAGAAATTATCTGCAACTTAAGCTTTCATTGAACCAGGCATATCATCGAGTGCAGTTTTGATATATCTCATGAACGTTTTCATGATATCTTCAACATCGTTTCTTTTACCCTGTTCCCATGCATCTATACTCGTCCTAAGAGTAGTCCATTTCAGCACATTTATGTCTGATCTGAGTAGTTCTGTCTCAAAAGTGTCTAAAATTTATGGAAATGCTATTGTTGAATTTATTCTGCTATTGGGCAAATCTGAAGGTTTCACAGATATTGGTCTATTTCTATTAGCAACTATATTATTTATAATTATTAAACCAGTTTTCTGAATGTGAAAATCTTGTTCCTCAATACGATCAATAGATGTTTTTATTTGCTTACAAGTTTTTTATTAAATGTAGATTGAAAATTTGTGTTTTTAATAACTTCTGTTAAAGATTCAATAGCTTTTTGTGTTTTTGAATCGTCAGATCTTAAAATAGTTGTTAAAAAGTCGTTTAACAATTTTGAAAATCCATATGCAGATCGACAGATACTAAAATCTTTACACGAATTACGTAATTGGTGGTCTGTTTCTTTACGAACCTCTTGTTGAAAATTTGCAATTGTTGCAAGGTTTTCGCGTAAATTTTTCTCAATCTTATCATCGATTATAACATTATTAATTAATCTACTTATTATGCGGTCAGATACTTCAATAGCATTTAGTATCACTTTCTGTGTCCCAAGTTTAGTTTTAACGTCTTGTCTAAACGTTTCTTCGAGAAATTCTTTGGAGGTATTTATACTCGTAACTTATAGCTACTGTGTCTAGTTTTCGTTTCACAGCTGTATCCGTGGTTTTCTTTTTCATTTCATCAATAGCTTTTAGGCCTGATTCCAAAATTTGTAAAGTAAATGTGTGTATTGTCACATTGTATTGTATTTGGTATGACATAGACTTCGCTTCAGTTGTTTCATCATGTTTCGTTGTAGGAACTTCATCTTCTTCATAATATACTAGCAATTTCTTTTGAAACTCAGGCATCCGAAGCCCTTTCTTCTTCCTCTCGAAAGTTTCTTTGCCTCGAAAAGGCCTTTGGAATTTTATATTATTTTTTTTATTCTTATCTGGCGGTAACTCTTGCATCTGTGCTTCTTCTTGTGTTTTTACTCGTTCTTCCGTTTCCACATGTTCTTGCATTACTAATGTTTGTTTGATTGGCGTACCCTGTCGCAGTACCAAATAGTCTAATGTTGCTTGCTGTACCTCGTAATTGTAGGTCCATTTTTTAGGAGAGTCAAAGAATCCGTCGATATCTACAGAGATAGCGTTCGTCAAGGTAATATAATCTGTAATGGCAATATATTTAATATTAATATTATTATAACAATTTTACCAAGTATGTAAGGGACGGCGTGGTTCCCGGCACCCTATGCGGTGTCGTACAAGCCGACTAAGGGATAGGGCTGTTTAACATCAGACAGATGTAAACAGCCCAGACTCAGCCTCAGATAGTGATGTTAAGAACTCGAGTCTTTGAGTCCTAATTCAATAGACTCGACTCAATTTTACAAGACTCGGTGAACTAACTGAACTCAGAGTCTTGAGTCGAGCCGAGCTTCAGTCTTTTCATAAAGACTCGAGCGCTAAAATAGAACTCGAGCTTTAAAAAGAGCTCGAGTCTTAAATAGAGCTCGAGTCTTAAATAGAGCTGGAGTCTTAAAAAAGCTTGAGTCTTAAAAGAGCTCGAGTCTTATGTCTACAACGTATTAAGGTTTAATAATGTTAGCAGTTGCAGGGTAATCCAAAGGTTTAATAAATAGATTTACGAGTACGTGAGATTTTTTCAAGATAACCAGGTTATTCTGGCTTTTATACATACTTATTGCTTGTGATTTTATTTAACTTATGTATTTTCTTCTGCCGCTTGCCTGTTATTGAAATAATAATAATAGAAACAATACTTCACTTAGGCCCATGTATAAAAATAAATAATATTGAAATTATCTCTAAGTGTGTAATACTTTATTTTCTTATTTCCTTATTCTACAATTAAGTTTTAGATATTAAGTAAAATATAATAAGTAAAATATATAGGTATAGTTTCATAATTTTTGAAGACTTATTCTGGTACATATCTATTCAGAATCGGAAAAACTAGGTAAACTAGTATCTCTTAAACTATCTTCCTCTCGTACTTTCCGTATAAATGATAATATCCTGGAGTAAGTCATAGTGCGTTTTATTTCGGGTACTCGATCCATCTCAAATGCTGTCAGTTTAGCAAATTCTTGATTCCTTGGATCATTCGGTTGTTCTGAACCAAAATCAATATCTTTTAGTAAATTTGTACGAGCTCGTACCTCACACGAGTCCCAGCGATTTCTTTGATACACATTGGAATCTATGATATCTTCATGTTTAACCTGCGTTTGTTTATCGACTTTTACTGAAGTTGTTGATCCTGATAATTTTCTCTTTTTTCCTGATACAATCCTGTCAAAATACTAGGAGAAGTAGATCGTTCACTATCAGCACTGGACATTTTGGTAAAAATATTAACGCACCACGTTTGAAAGTAGTCACTTGTAATAAAATAACTATAATACGGGAATTTGTGGATTAAAGTTTCCTTGTATTATAGTAATACTCGTAGTTACCTACAATAATTAATTATTATGGTGACTAGGTACCTATGTGATGCAGTCACTTTAGTTTAGTTTACTTCCTTTGCATGAAGGTACAATAAAACACTTTAATAATATAAATATTAGTAAGTATAAGTATAAATTAATAAGACTGTGTCTTATTATTTTTTGATGATTACAATTATTTTTCATGATTAATATTATTTTTCCTAATAATTATTTATTTATTTATTCAAATCAAATCAAATCAAATCAAATTCATTTTATTGCGATATATGGGTAGGTACACAGTTGTTACAATTTATGCATTACATAGTTTCACCATATTTCGGTCAAATTGACATGCAATAATCTCATATTATAGAATTGACAGCAAAATTTTGGGAATTTAATAATTAATTACATACTTATCAGAATTAGGGAAAAGAATAGATCATTATAATATATGTTGTCAAAATTATAGATGTCCGTGTTTCGGAACAGTAGTACCTAATCATTATTAGCTTTAATTTTTCAAAATACGCTTTACGAATATATCTGGCATTAAAATATTATATTAATATATAATATTTTAATGCCAGATTTAAAAAGGAACTCCAAACGGAATAGAACTCGAGCGCGACTCGCCCGTAAAAAGGACTCGAGCACTAAAGGAGACTTGAGTCTCAATTTGCGCTCAAGAGCTCATATGGACTCGAGTTCTCTAATCTTGGGAGTTTTATTGTAATGAGTCGAGTCCTGTAATTTGTCAGTCGAGCTCAAAATTTAGGACTCAAAGACTCGAGTTCTTAACATCACTAGCCTCAGATGCATGTCTTGAGTCAACAATAGTGCCCGAAAGAAGGCAATATTCGCACTCACTATTACGTTGACCTTATTTAATGATTGTTGAAACGTGGGTGTTAATTCACCTCTGCCTAACCCTCCGGGGACAAAGACGTGATTATATGTATGTAGATATGTAAGGCAAGGTGAATGAGCAGGCCAGTTGGAGCGACACAAACTAAATTCATGAAGTTTTGGAAAAAGAGCTGACCCTCGACTCTGCTGAAGCATAACCCCTCTTATACCACATTCACTGCAATAAATTCAGACTTTATGTATGTTATCTTAAAGTTCAAAATTGAATGAAAAGAGTTTCATTGTACTTCTTCATTCGCTCTGCAAAAAGTCTTTTAATTTTGGACTTTAAAAAATTAATCACAAAACAAATGTCAAATAATTATCTGCAATCATAGATTTTGTCAAATAACCCGCCCCGTTTCGTTCCCGGCGCAAAGGTGCCCATGACACTGGCAGCGCTGAATCGCGATGGCCAGCCTCTGCCCCAGAAACGAGTCGGAGCGGGAGTCACCACCTTGTTCATGGATACGGCGACCAATCTCAGCTCCGACCCCCAACTGCCCATAGGCATTTTGAAAAAGGGACATGTCAAGAGTACCCGAAACCGGCGAGCATGTATGAAAACAATTATGAAAGTAAAAGAAAGATGTATGCCAGAATGGTGGTAGGTGGTTAGAGGAGGTAGGACACGACGGTATACCCGCCCAACTGAGCAGTCCGACTGGGAAAGTACCTCCACCCTACAGAATACCGCGGCCATAAAAACCTTGTGTTGTGTTCCCAACGGTGGGTAGGGTAGCCAGAGCTCACTGGAGAGTTTTTGTGCTGTCAGTGGGAAGACCAAAATCTTGTCCTGCTTTATCTTCTACACAGACGGCACAGAAACTCTGTACTTACAGGGTCGACAGTGCGACTGTGACTCCTCTGGTGTTACAAACGTCCATAGGCCACGGTAACCGATTCTCCTAAAGCAAAACCACTGTCATACCACAGACTCTGCAAAAAATGGTTTTAAATTATAGACTTTATTTCCCAGTCGGACTGCTCAAATGGGCGGAAATACCGCCGTGTCCTACCTCCTTAAAACTGTTGACTCGAGCCATGCATCTGAGGCTGAGTCAGGGCTGTATATATCTGTCTGATGTTAAACAACCCTATCCCTTAGTCGCCTTGTACGACACCACATGGGAAGAGATGGGGTGGTCCAAATTCTACTTTGCCGGGAACCACTCGGCGGATTATAGTACCTAATAAAGCCTTAAATTAAATAATTTTCTAACCCGATGCACGCTCAAGCTGTGGAATGATCTCCCTGCTGTGGTTTTCCAAAGCGATTCCAATATGGGGTTCTTCAAGAAGGGTATTAGAAGATTTCTTCAGGGTCAGCAGCACGAGTATGCACGAGCACATAGGTCATGGTAACCACTTTCTATCCAGGTGGGCTGTCTGCCAACTAAGTAGTATAAAAAAAACCTAACCAAATTAAGTTTCCTTCTTCCTACAGTCCCGGGTCCTTTAAGCGGGGCGTGAAAAAGCATCTGATGAGACCGCCAAGCTGAGTGACACCATTGTAACATTACTTAGTGTCTGTAATGGTAGCCCTCTTTCCTGAGACTTTGCCTTTAGCTTACCATCGGGCGACGTGTGTCCTAGATAAAAAAGGTAGGTATATAATATGTATTTTTTTTTCAGAAAGTATATTGACACTACATATATTCAAAATGGCCGGTGTTCTACAAAACATAATCGTATTTCAATTTTCATTTCTTTTTCAAATTTTAACATTCTGAATATGTAAATATTATGTTACTTTTTCTTATTCAAACGAACCATCCGTGACCTAACGTTTTAACGTAGAAAGAACCGGTTAAGTGCAAGACAGACTCGCTACGAAGGGTTCCGTAACTTAACATAACATAAACTCACGCCTACACCGAAGGGGTAGGGAGAGGTGCTAGCACCCACATTTCGCCAGTTTATGTTTAGGTCCCAATGGTGGCGAGCCTATTGCCATTATCCGGGCACTTATAAACCTGCGATAAATAACGTACCAATCATTAAATAACCTGCTGTACGATTCTCTAAGCACACAGCGTTGAGCACAGCGCTGCGACAGCCTAGATTCTCATTCATTGGTGGGACTGGGTGACGTCTCTGGAGATAGACCTCTGCCTAAGGTCCGCACCATTGGGAATCCCGAGGTCACAAACACTCTAAAACTTTTACGGATGCGTAGAGATGTTGCGTCCATGGCTGTATTTTACTGTCTGTACCACGGTGAGTCTTCTGATGAACTCTTCCAATTAGTCCTACCCTCCCATATCCTACACAGGACAACACGTGCAGGTCTTAGATGTCACCCGCACACGGTGCAGAACATCCGATCAAGAACCAAGCGGTTCGGTGACTCTTTCCTCTGTCGTACCATTAAGGCCTGGAATGCCTGAACCGCAGATACGGAGCCCCGAGTGACGGAGCTTCATGTGGGATACAAGGAGGCCAGAGATGCCCTCCGAGTGGAGATTAAGCGGGTGAAAGCCGCGGCTTATAAGGAGCTTATGGAGACGCTGGAGCGAGACCCATAGGAGCGGCCTTTATGGTAAGAGGAAAGCTGCGCCCCCGGGCCCCGCCATTGACCCAGGTTCTCCAGCCAGCTCTGCTCGGTGGAGTGGTCGAGTCCCTGTTCCCGGCGCCTGCGGAACACGTTCTGCCGCAGATGACTCCGCCACCTCGGTCGCCTATGATGCTCAGTGTGGTAGTTGACGACGAAGTCCCCGAGGTCACTTGGGTAGAACTGGAGCTGGCGGTGTGAAGGCTTAGAGCCAAGAAGAGCACCGCCCCGGGACCCGACGGCATTCCAGGCCGCGCGTGAGTCGTAGCTCTGGGAGAAGACGGTCTCGAACCCCGACTGAGAGGGTTCCTCAGCGCATGCTTGGAGCGGGGCCAGTTTCCGAAGATGTGGAAGACGGGGAAACTGGTCCTCATCCGAAAGGAGGGTCGCCCGGCGGACGAACCCTCCGGCTACCGGCCCATTATGTTGCTCGACGAGGTGGGCAAGCTCTTTGAAAGAGTTATTGCGAAGCGCCTCTTCGAGCACCTCTCTGGTAGGGGGCCGGACCTGGCGGATGCATAATACGGCTTCCGCCGGTGGCGGTCCACCGTTGATGCCATCATGCGCGTGAGGGCTTTGGCGGAGGATGCAGTCGCTCTGGGTGAGGTGACGTTGGCGGTGTCCTTGGACATCTCCAACGAGTTCAACACCTTGCCCTGGAGTTGCATCAGGGAGGCACTCGTGTACCACGGTGTGCCTCTCTACCTCTGCCGCATAGTCGGGGCGTACCTGATGGAGAGCGGCTCTCTCCATCTACCCAAGTGCGACCGGCGTCGGTTGGCGTGAAATGTCGTGCGGTGTTCCACAGGGATCGGTTCTTGGACCGCTCCAGTGGAACATCGGATACGACTGGGTGCTTCGCGGTGAGCTCGCGGACGGCGCCGCCGTCTCGTGCTATGCGGACGACACGCTAGTGACGGCAAGCCGGGCTACATACCGCGAAGTGACCCTGAGGGCCACAAGTCAAGTCGTGGAACGGATCCGACGGCTGGGCCTTGAGGTGGCTCTGCATATATCCGAGGCCATGTTCTTTCATGGACCTCGGCGCACGCCACCACCTGGTTCCAGTCTGACAGTGGGAGGCACTCTCATCGGCATCAAGCCCCAGATGAAATATCTGGGGCTCATGCTCGACGGCTGGTGGGAATTCGGGAAGCACTTCCGAAGTCTGGGCCAACGCTCTGGCGCGGCTGCTGCCCAACCTGAGGGGCCCGGAGGACCCCTGCAGGAGACTCTACGCGGGTGTCGTGCGGTCCATAGCCCTATACGGGTGTCCCGTGTGGGCGGACACCCTGAGTGATCGACACATGGCCCTGCTGCAGCGGCCGCAGCAGAATTTGGCGTGCCGCATCATAACCTACAACACTTCGAGCACTTTTAATATCTCTGCATCACCCTAAGGTTGACTGGTAGAAAATGCCTGTGGCATTAAGTCCGCCTTTGTACATTCTGTCTGTTTGTGCAAAAAGCTTAAATAAAAAAATAAAAAAATAAGGGGGTACCGCACGATATCTTTCAACGCGGCGAGTCTCCTCGCCGGATCGCCACCATGAATCCTGGAAGCGAGATCCCTTTCGGCGCCATATCGGTTCCGAGAGGCGGCGCGGGAGCCCGAAGAAATTCAGGCCGTGAGATCCCGGCTCCACAGGGAAATGGTGGCGGAATGGGATCTACGACTTGGGTGACCAGGCGCAGGGCGCGCCGTAGTAGCGGCGGTGAGACTCATCATGGGGGAGTGGCTAGAGAGGCCACACGGCAGCCTCTCGTATCGTCTGACGCAGATGATCACCGAGCACGGGTGCTTCGGGAAGTATCTGCGTTGGATGGAGAAAGAGCCAAAGTCCGAGTGCCATCACTGCGACGCGAGCGAGGACTCGGGGCCGCACACGCTCACTGAGTGTCCGGCGTGGGAGACGCCGAGACGGGAGCTCGTGGCGGCCCTGGGAGTGAGAGTTCTCACGGTCTCCACCTTGCTCGCGGCGATGGTCCGCTGCGCGGATGCGTGGGCGGCTTAATTTAAAATTAAAAAAATTATTTATATATTAAATATTTTGTCTTGGTTCATGTCCAAATATTGTTTACTTTTGATGGGTAGGTAGGTATATCAGTATTAGAATAAACGGGATATTTACCATGTTTCATTGTTTTGAGTTTCCGATATTTCGGCGCTGTTGCAAGCACCATGATCACGGAGGAACTGGAGTAGTGGCGGTGAACAGAGAAAAAGTTTTTCCTAGGAGTAATTATGAACACAATGAAACATAACAATGAAACATGGTAAATATCCCGTTTATTCTGATACTGATGTGAGTGACCATGATAGTTTAAATACCTATATAGGTAGGTAGGTATATGTTTTTGACTAGTCGTTTTATGTTGAGTGAATCTATTTTACTCCTGGTTTATAATGGTATCTCGTTTATTAGTCTAGGTAGTAGGTAGTCCGTAGTTCGCGTGCCGTAGTAGTTGTTGGCTGTTTTTCTTTACAATTTGACGTGTCATGTTTATTGACATGATATTAGTTGAGTTGCTTTCTTCGTGGTCAAAATAAATACAAATAAATTAATAACTCATTTCATGAAACTTAGTATTCAGAGGGAAAACGCTGCCAGCCTGATGGGCACGTTTAGGCGAAGGGACGTTGATGTGACTTGATCTTCCGAATCAGAAATTTAAATATTATACTTCGTATTCAAATAGATAATTTCAATTTGTTCGTTTATTAAACCAGTTTAATAAATAAAACTTTCACTCAACTATAACTTATAATAATAATAATAATAGAAACCTGAAAAAAAAAACACTTCATGGACGACATCCTCATGACCTAGAACAGCCCCACATAGATCCCATAGCCTCAAATAAATGGCTTCAGATAGGTAATTTATTCCCAGAAACAGAAGGTTTTATAATAGCCATACAAGACCAAATAATAAACACTAAGAACTATCGAAAATTTATAATTAAAGACCCCACAATTACAAATGATTAATGTCGCAAGTGTCACGTACAATCAGAAACTATACAACATATAACCGGAGCATGTGTAACACTCACTCAAACAGATTATACACACAGACATAATCAAATAACCAACATTATACACCAAAGCTTAGCACAAAAATACAATCTGATACAAAATACTAATACGCCATATTATAACTACAAACCTGAAATAATTTTGGAAAATACCTCACACAAATTATATTATGATCGCGCCATACTTACTGACAGGACCATCCACTACAACAGACCAGATATCACATTACAAGATAAAGTAAACAAAACGACTTACCTGATTGACGTCGCAGTCCCAAACACCCATAACTTACAGAAGACCATTACTGAAAAAAATAACAAATATTCTGACCTGAAAGATGAAGTCATGAGAATCTGGAAGCAAGACAAAGTATATGTAGTGCCGATAGTTGTGTCCACCACCGGAGTCATCCCTAAACATCTACACCGTAGTATCAAACTGATAGACCTTAAGGATAACATCTACATACCCATTCAAAAAGCTGCTATATTGAATACATGCAGAATTGTGAGAAAGTTCTTGCAAATAGAAGACACTGAAAACACACACCCACTAACACACGATATACACAATTACACACACACACACACGCCACATTTACTTGGTTTCGACCCGTAAATGTGGTTAATACCAACTCATTGAGTTGAGAATAAAAAAGCAACACTATAATAATAATAATAATAATCATTTTATTGATGGCAACAGGGCCCAATTTGTTAGTAACAATATTATATACATATATAGAGCATGCAAAATGTCAACAGTATAAAATCAAATCAGGAAATTATTATCAATTGATATTATATTATTGCATTAGATTTGATGTCAGTTAAAAAAAATGTTTTTTAAGTTTTCTCCGTAAAAAATTTAAATGTCCCATTTTCTACGTTCCGAAAAAAGAAACCTCATTCTTTTAGTCTATGGTCTATGCTAGATGGGCGCGCATAGTAAAACTAATATTTTTTCCCGCCATTACGAAAATAATTCTCAAGTCGTTTTCACTGTTGTAATTATAGTTAATTATTAATAGAATTGTGCACATTTACTTACTAGTAATGAAGAAAATGATTTATGCTGTTTACCACCCAATATAAGATGTGAAGCCCTTAACGTTATGGAAAGTTTACTACGTACTTGTGAACTACGAGGGTAAATATCTATTTTAGTGTTATTTTCTTCGCAAGTGTGTTGAAAAACGTCATATGCTACACGTATGTATTGATGATTACCGCTAACGCGCTATTGAGACCCGAGACGACATCTACAGACTGAGAATGTTACACACTCGTACCATAATATATTTACTATTTCAACACATTTGCTCATAAGTTGGCTTCAATTCCGCCGCAATTAGGCACATAATGGCACGGGATCCCATTTTTCCTCATAATGGTTTTTGTCCTAATTTAAATTGTAATAATAAGTTAAGCATAATTTTCTTTGTCATAATAATAGTGTGCCATAATTGGTTTTTAGCATACTTACTGTGTTATTAAGTGTAAATATTGTATTTCGTATTGTTTTTATTCGTAAAATTGATATGCATAAAGTTGTAATGAATATTGTTAATTTGTCTAATAGGTAGTTATTTGAGATAATTACGAATATTCTATCTACACCACCGCCGCGGGAGCGAGCGAAGCGAGCTCGTGGACACCGCGCGCTCCGACACAGATAGATATGGGTTAGAAGGGTAATGACGGAGGTCTCGCAGAGATCTCCGCCATTCACCCTTCGCGTTAGATTTCTTGTGTGTTAACGCAAGAAAAATAGGAACTCCCTCGACGTATCCACATTTCACATATAGGTATTTTGTAGTTAATATTTCGGAATATAATTAGTATGCTTATAATAGTTATTTATGGTTATGCGTCGTTATGCTTAAGTAAACTTAGGGTTTGGGATAGTATGCTTATAAAATATTATGCTTATAGTAAATAGGATTTAAAAAAATATGATTAAAAAGTTATGGCAAATGAATATTATGCGTAAATAATGGTAGGACAAGCTGGACAAGTAACCAAATCAAATCAAATCAAAGTTCATTTATTTCAAGTATCAGAGACTCATTACATATTGATCTACTATCATTATGATAATACAATACACATAAGATAAAGTACACAAATGTCGTGAAAACAAATTTAAATTAATTTTCGTCATAAAGCATTACAAAAATAAAATTATTAAATTAAATTGAATGTCCAATGAGAATTATATATACTTATAAATTGAATTTTAAATAATATAAATTACAATTAAATACATAATTCAAATAAAATGAAATAATATAAATACAACTTCAATTAAATTATTATTAATAAAATGGCCCACCTCTGAGTCATGTGTACAAAATGAGTACAAGTGTCAACAATATGCAATGTTAAATTATGACATAAAATCGTAGGAATAAAAATAGAGAACCTAATGGCACCTATCAACAAACAGTGGCTTTTCCCTTGCTATAATTTCACGAGTGAGTTACCTATAGCTTATTTTTTAATTTTATTACTTGAGTTGTATTCTTAAAAAGGTTTTGAATAAAATAATTTCAGTAGTTGGACAAGTCGTATGTGATTAATGTGATATGTAATAAATACCCATAGATCCAAATATATCATCATTTATTTTAACAATAATTTTCAAAGGATTACTAGTGTAAAGGTAAGAAATAAAACATTTTTTTTGATAAAAATAAAAGACCCGACTGAAGCTGAAAGTTTGATAGCAGTTGGTACCAATTTGCCAATTATAAACTGTAAGAAAAATACATGGATACCGTCTGCTATCAAATTTGTTTCGATCTTTTCAGCATCAGTAGGATCTTTTATTTTTAATACTGAAGGATCTAGGTCGCCAACCCAGAAAAACTACAGGATTGATATTACAACAAATGTATGCTTTATAAAATGTTAAACCACTTATCAACCAATCCTCTCGTTTGTCAGTTCTTTTGTCTATTCCCGCGCATAGCGCCTACCGTTTAAGGTACATGTGTTACACACTGACGTGAGAAAGTCCGTGTATTTGAATTATTATAGTTTTTATAGTATATTTATATAATCACATGAATTAAGTACTGTTCTATTTCTATCGTGGGGCTAACAATACATTGTATAGCCATTATAATGGGGTCATGATATTATACCGTTTTGATATCCTCACGATAAGCCCTTTAATTGATTGCACTATTACTTTATATTACCTTCAAACTATAGCCTGTTGCACATATAGCGTCCATGTTGTTTATTTTTCGAGTCACCTATTTAAGAACCATTGGGTTAGATACCGTGATGAATGTAACGATATGTTGAAATGGAACATAATCGTATATTTAGAATATAGATTATTTTATCATTTTAAAACTCATATTTGAAGCATAAATACACAACATGAAACCATAGTATATTTTTTTATGCCTGTGGCAAGACACTTGTGTTAATTTTTTTTCTTTCTCGTAACTAAAATACGTATTATTCTAAAGAGAGGTCGGCCGGTCATAAACTATATTTTTTTGTTAGAGCGTCCACTTCAACTCTATGGGAACGATGGCTAAATCGAATTCTTGGGATATTCTATTTTTAAACACATGTATGCAAAAGACTGTTATGATGCTAATAGGTATTATTTACGTGAACGAGTGCAATATTACATATAACAATATATTGAGAAAGTTGATGTTGATATGGAATAGTATCATGATAAAGATGGTGGATTTTGATTATAATTAAGGCGTCTTGTTACGCCACACACGTTTGTAGGTTCATGCGAGTTTGACTCCATGGAATGATTAATCTTCGGATTAATCTAATAATTGGCACAAAGCATTACAAAATTACGACAAAATAGAATTCTATAAAAAAATAAATAAGTGCTCACTCTTCACGACGAAAGCGCAAATACAGTATGTTTATACATACGTGCATGACCAGCTGGTATACTATTGGTTTACTATTTAGTTACTGTATATTTGGTTTACTGTATTTTATATACTATTGTTTTGCATGATTGATATTCTGTAGAATATAATCATAATTGATTATATTGCATGAAGGCATGTTATATGTGAATGTAAACATGAGCTTAAAATTAACTTGCACTGAATTCCTTTGTTGACATTGTAAAAAAATCCTATGATAAAAAAAGGACCCAAGCGTCCCCGCTCCCGCGCGGAGTTCACACTGGTATAAAAGGAAATCGGCTGATTTGCGGGGAACAGAGTTTGGTTCGATTAGTAGAAGCGCACAGACCATGCAACGGTTTCATTAAATTATTCTAGCCGTATTACGCCAGTGTAATTTGTGAGAAAGTGGCAAAAGTTCGGTGTGCGGAAACTGTGTCGGAACAACGCGCTTTCTGAATTATTTCAGAAGGTTCCTAATTATTTATATACCTATTCCAATACACACAAATACCAAACATCCTTGAGACGTAGTGTTGATAAGTTCTTGTAGGTAAAGATTGCTTTAAATTTCGGGGCTGAGACTGGCCTTCGAAAGCGTCTCAATACCTTATCCTGGTCACCTAGGTTTCCGTGGTTTCGTTGTAGGAGAGTCTAAACGAAATCACTTCCCATTACCTTAGCTAGTTCACATTGTTGATTTACACAATTCACAACACACACATACACATAACTTCTAACTCACCTATTAAGGTTGGTAAGTCTTAATAGACCTAAGGTAAACACTAGGGCTCCTAGCTAGGTCTAGTTAGTTTTTCTGTGGCTACAGACATAGATTGTAGGAATTCTATAAGAATTATAGGTGTGCACTGTACCTTAAGTTTGAAGTGAATCTGTTATCGTTATCTTTGTGTTGATATAATAACTGTTGGGAACATTACACATGGTATTCGTAAATTATATCTTGGTTAGGTATAATACACAACTTGTATAGAGATTGAGTTGGGGTTTGTTATTTCCACATTTGAATGTAGCTGGAAAGAATTTGCAGTTGAATTATTAATGCGAAAGGCTTCATTTAGTGAGATCATATTTAACAGCATACGTGTTAAAGTGAACTATTTATGTCCTATTAGAATTACATTAGTAATTCATATATTATACTAGATCTCATCATTTATACCATACTGAGGCCTAAATAGTAAAGTCATACATTTATCACCAACTGTTAGGATTCAATTCTGTGGCTCCTGGATCATTTTGATACAGTATTAGAGCAACTCTGATTGAAGATACCATTTTATTACCAATCAGAGCAGTTTGTAAAGTGTAGCGGTCCATAAACCTGCCAAAACTTATTAAATTTATTATGTATTCGTTAGTAATGACAGCCATTACAGCCGTGAAGGCATAATATCTTTTTCCATTGTTGAAATAATATTATATCACATTCAATCATTATTCTAATTGTTTTGGCATCGTTCATGAGATTCGTGAGGCGTTAAAGGGCTACTACATTTTATACTGGAACCAGAAGCCGAAACTGAAGGATTACAGTATACAGTGGAGTTTAGTGGAGGTTTTACAAACTGAATTAAATTAACTGTGACGAAGTGGAGGGAGAGCCTTGATCTTTTGATCAACGCTATCAGTTCTTCGGAATTGATCATATGTAATCTCGCTCTTCGGGGCTTGAGATTCATATTCTCGCTCTTCGGGGCTTGAGATATTTAATTGATCCGGATCACTTATCACAAATCATATATGATATCTTCGACATTAAGGCCTATATAAAATATACAACTGAAAAAGATGCCACAAAGTTCAAACTATCAAAGACCTATATTGAATCTAATATATATCTCATTTGAATAGAATATAAATCCACAGTCTTATCATCATACTATTCCGAACAGTTAAAATCTAAGTTAGAATAACGATTTAAACTGTAGTGTCAGGATTATTAAAGTAATGAATGATAGATATTGGGTCGGGGTTTAAAGATAAGGTAAATAGACGATCACAGCTATAAGTATCGTGGGATTACCCCGGTAGTTCCCGTTACAATGTTTAATTGAAGAAAGCTATCCCATAGGTAAGAGGTAGGACACGGCGGTATTTCCGCCCAATTGAGCAGTCCGACTGGGGAAATACATCCGCCCTACAGAATACCGCGGTTATAATAACTTCGAGTTGTGTTCCCGGCGGTGATTAAGGTAGTCAGAGCTCACTGGACAATTTGTGCTGTCAGTGGGATGACTAAAGGTTTGTCCTGCTTTGTCCTCCACACTGACGGCACAGAAACTCTGTGCTTACAGGGTCGGTAGCACGAGTGTGGCTTCTCTAGTGTTACACACGTCCATAGGCTACGGTAAACACTTTCCATCAGGTGGGCCGTGCGCTTATCTGCCACCAAGTGGTATAAAAATAGGTAATAAATAATATCACAAACATACATACAAGATATGCGCTACATAACCCTTCTTGGCAGTCGGGTAAAAAGCTAATTAATATTATCTAGATGAAAATAGCATTTGAGAACTATTCCGAATTTTAAGTTTTGCTAATTTATTCATTCCATCAATGGCTTTCTTGACACTTTTCACGAAAGTAAACATTGTGTTATTAACATTTTGAGTGCGATTCTCTACATAACTTTTCATATCAGCTTTTATATTCGTCCATTGTTTGACATTTTCTTTACTAGCTGGTACGTTCTCATCCAATGTTTTAAAAACATCCAGCATTGCAATAGTTTTATGTGTGACACCCACTTTACCATCCCCATACACAACCAATGGTGAATTTCTATTTGTGACTATATTTGTCAAAACATTAAATGCCCCTTTTTTAATCAATAATGGTAATTTATCAAACATCGACGCTTTATTATGTAAACCTTTAGTAATATTGGAACCTAATGATTCAGTTAAACTTGTTTTTTTAACAGCTGCAGTAAATGCACTAGTCGCTAGTTTAAATTTTTTATCCTCAAGACTAGAAATTTTTGTGAAAACATCGCCAATATAGTCCATAAAACCATTGGTACGTCTACAAACGTTTAATTCGGAACAGGCACGCTCAAAAATTGTATTTGCCTCTTTGTTAAATTTTTCACTAATCATCATAGATATTTCACTATTTTGGGTCAAGAAACCATTTTTAACTATCTCATCCATTGCTAAATTCAATAGCCTCGTTATAATACGGTTTGATACGCCAATAGCGTTAAGAACAACGCGCTCAGATCCCATTCTACTTTTAATCTTGTGTTGACTAATATCTCTAATGAACTCGTTAAATTTATCACCATAAGCTTTGGCCAGATATCTGATGAATGTCTTCCAATTTTTATCTTTACTTTTCATTTCAATAACATGTAATACTTTCAAGTTATCTCTAAGAATATTATTAATAAAAGAATTGACTTTAAGGTCGTCTCCAACTATGTGTATCCATGGCTGCCAAAGACCAGTCGTATCCGGTGCAATCGAGACAACTTGGCCTAGCATGGGCCCTTGTGCCGTGGATGTTTGTAGAGTGGGCACATTTATCGTAGTCCCATGACTTTTACCCGGTACAAAAACATCTTTTACTTTATCTATAAAATTTGGTTTCACTTCACTCTCCCAAATATAATCTACTCCGTGACCTACTGCAATAGCTTTAGCTGTTATTTCATTGTATATTTCCACAGGTTTCATGGTAACAAAAATCTCTACAGGCTTTACAGTAACAATGTCATCTACTTTTGGCTTCAGTCGTTCCTGCCATAGATTTTTTGCATTATCTGCTACATTTACAGTTATATTTTTAATATTATCAAGCCAATTTCTTAGAAAATAAATTGATAAATCACTCATTGTTCCACTTCCAGGCTCAGCGTTTAACTTTGGTGATTTTAGCGTATTCAGGTAAAAATTAAGTATATCATATATATCTTCATATTTAAATCCATTCACTGCCTTTTCACGAAGCTTTGCATCTGTGTCACTGTGATCAGACTTATCTTTCTTTACATAGGAAACGTCACGAGGTTTGTTCCTCTCTCTTAGTAATGAAACATATTTGTTTTCCACCTCATTTTTGTGTCGTTTATCTACCACCGATATTTTATCTCTTAGCCTGTTTGACGGTAGTGGTATCTTGAAGCCTTCGTCAAACTGTTTTACCATGTGTTGCTTGCTCCACAGATTTCCGATATCATAAGTTCCGTGCAGTGGTCTAGAATAGTGCGAATAGTGAGTTTTATTATATAATATTTGCCTCAAATTATCAATGTAAAGACCGACGGCACCTTGTTGCTTATTCCTTTCTATATTTTTATTGACATGCTTCTTGTTTTGTGTATGATTACGTTTATTTCTGCCTCTCGTTTTATTTATTCTATTCTTGCCTTTGTTATTTTTCTTAATCCGTGAAGAGTGTCCTCTTGTTGATGTGTATAGCCGCTTGTGCGTTCTTTTTCGCGTTCTGAAATATATGTAAACGTATTAGTATTTTGGTCAACAATTCAGTGGTCTAAAACTATCACATCCGGGAGTGCTCGATAGAGGAAATAGATTGGGAACGGAACACAGAAACTAAACATAACTCCCATTTTTGTAATGTCATCTATATGATAGCAATAAGTTGTGTATTGTTGGTCCCTTTGATTTGTCCACTATTGGTTTCTTCCATACAACCAGCATATTAGTGGATAAGATACATAGATCTGTCATTGTCAGTGATAAAAAAAAAAAGAAATTGCCTAAGGGAACCCAGATATTGATTCCACTACTAACCTTGTAGAAGATTTTATCTGTGTTTCAAAATCAGTATTGCTGTTTGATTTATCATAGCTATCAGATGTAAAATATTCATCGGATGCAAAATATAATTTCCCTGCAGGTCCAAAACTTTTTACTGAGTACCATATCGAAGGGTCGCGTTTAGGTCGGTGTGTTCCAGAATATGTGAGGTCTTTTCTGAGAGAAATGAACGCTGCCTTATCAGAGTCAGAATTAGGTTCTAGGTTTCTCGAATTCAACGTATCATTTTCTGTATTGAAACTAAAACCAATGGTTACACTTTCATTTAGTTCTAGAGAGATTGAGCTCACTGTCGATATTGTATCTGTAAAAAATGTAAAGTTTTTACTTTTTATTTGGGTCAACCCTTGTTTTCCCTCACGGTGCCGTACAAGGCCACTAAGGGATATGACTGTTTAACATCAGAAAGATTTAATACAGTTCAGACTCAGGCACAGATACATGGCTCGAGACAACAATGGTGCCTAATACCCTATTAGGCCTATTGCCGTCAAAATACCCTATTACGTGGGGCCGCAAACAATGGTGAAATTCGGGTGTTAATTCACCTCTGCCTAACCCTTCGGAGATAAAGATGTGATTGCCTACGTTTGGGTGCACCGTGCTCCGCATCGGTGTCTCTGTGGAGAAGCTATCGATAGCCTTGGACATCACGGATTGTCTTGCTGCAGGAGCGCAGGCCGCATGTCCCGACATGCAAACATTAACGACATTATCCGTCGAGCTCTTGTCACCGCCGGTGCCAACTATACTTGAACCTGTTGGCTTGGCTCGCGACGATGGTAAGAGACCAGACGGTATGTCGTTGTTGCCTTGGAAGATAGGTAGGCCTTTGGTGTGGAATGCAACCTGTGTCGACACCCTGGCGCCTTCCCATCTTCCAAGTACGATGGACTGCGCATGCGCTGCTGCTGCATCAGCGGAGACTCTCAAACGGCGCAAATATACCAATTTAACTGGTAATTATAATTTTGAGCCGTTTGGAGTCGAAACGTTGGCTCCGTGGGGTCCAAGCGCGCGCGCGCTATTCAAAGAAATAGCGAAGCGACTAATCGACGTTTCCCGTGACCATAAGGCTGGCCTTTACCTCGCTCAAAGAATTGGCATCGCCATTCAGCGTGGTAATGCCGCCAGCCTCTTAGGCACGGTACCAGTAGAGATCGATGGGGAGGAATTTTTCGATGCCTAAAATTACAGTCTCCCTCTTTTTCTCTATCCCATTTTTGTAAATATTGTATAGTTAGCATAGTTTTATATAAATTTGTAAGTAATTGTATATTATAATGGCATATTTTATTTAATGTAATCATACTGAGCTTATAAAATTAAATGCGAAGATGTGATTATATATTAACTTCTTGACTATTAAGCTCAAATATCTACATCATTAAATGGAGCAAAAAAAATGAAAAAATATCCAGCAGATCGATTCTGCTAATTAACAACCACTGTTAAATCACAGACACTGCACAAAATCCCATTTAATTTTGACTTTACTGCAATGCTGTTTTAAATGATGCTGCATGGAAAATGTAATAACAGATTCGAGTGTTCCAATATTTGTAACAATATATGCTACATTGTACCAAGAACTGTAAATTGGGCAGAGGCGCGTGTGCCCAGGCTCTTCCACACAGCGAAGTGTAGAACCAACGCCGGGATACGCGAGCCTCTGCGTTATCTTTTAGATAACTATAACCCGCACTTTGTTCATTTAGATATTTTCGCACTTTCGGACTATCAATTTAGAATGCAAGCCATATTTTTACTTCTTTGATTCAATTTGAAGCAAAAGATTAGCACAATTTTAAGTCTTTTAACTACTACATTATTTTGCGGACATAAGTGTGGGTTATACATTTACCAAATTGTATAATGTCAAATTTCATTTTGTAACTGTTTTGGGTCCCAAAAAAAAAACAATAAGAAAAAAATATATCTAAAATTAAATAGCATTTTACCGAATCAATGAACAATGTAATGAACTCTTTTCTTATTTAATTTTAGACTTAAATTATATAGGCATAAAGTCTAAAATTTAGTGCAGTCATTTTGCAGCATCAGTCGTAGGAATCTGGACCCAGGACGACAAATTCCTATTCGTGCAAGATTCCCGCAACTCACGAAGCCCCCTTCCTCAGTTCAGAATTTTAGCTGGCAAGAGAGAAACAGGTACAGGAAGATTTATCCAAAATTCCCTCTTAGTCACCATTGCTGACCGCTCCTAACTTTTTGAAGGAGAATAAGTCGTGCTTCCCTGTCCATAAAGGACCCCATATCCTGAAGTCTGTTAATGAGAGGACGCGATGGGTCTCCAGCCTCCTCCTTTCAAACTGGTAGAGTATTTTTTTTAAAGGTTTTATAACTCTAAAGCTGTTCCTTCCGTAAATGGCCAGGAAACGGCTAGGGCAGACGGTGGTCTGTATTCTAAGGTTTACTACCAACAACTTTCACTGAAAGTGGTCATTGGAACAAAATTTTACATTTTTTGTTCCCTACCGTCCCCAGTGGTGGCCTTACCAAGCAAAGGCCTTATCCAAACTGCAAGTTTCCGTTCTCTTATCAACTTTTGTACCAGACCTCCTTTTTATAAATAAAAAATAAACATCCATACAGAACATAACATAACATAAACTCACGCCTATATCCCCGAAGGGGTAGGCAGAGGTGCTAGCACCCACATTTCGCCAGTTTATGTTTAGGTCCCAATGTAATAGGTGGCGAGCCTATTGCCATTAACCGGGCACTTATAAACCTGCGATAAATACACACATAACTTCGAAAAGCATCGAAAAGTCATTGGTGTGCGCCATGGTTAAACCTGGGATCGAACCCGAGATCTCGTCTCAGCAGTCCATTACCCATACCACTAGGCTACATCCATACAGAGTTGCCAATATTTCTTATGCCCACTTTCATTAAAATACCACGAGGCCCTAGGCTATATAAATAAGAAAGAGCATGATTTTCGAAGCGCCATTTCGTAAAAGCGAAGCCTTTCGCGCACTTAAAAATAAATTATACTTACATAAAATATGTATAAAATAATACATTACACATCTAAACGCGATAAGAGGCGAGGAGAACAATAAATATAACTTCGTTGTAAAATAAATTTATTGACTCTTAAAATAAATTATTTTGTTTCTGTTGATAGTTTGTCAATCTGTGGCGGAGGCTTGTAAGGGGCGCCACACACCGAAGCAGCTAGTAGCAAGCACACACACAATGGACCAATATTTACGCTGCAAATTCTGTTCGTTGAGAAGTACATATCTGCATATCAATGTCACTGCCCACCAGCAGCATTAATTGTTATGCAGACGATAACACCTTTATCACGGACATCCTGCGGCCAAGTACTCAGAAATCGCAGAAAAAAGGCAGCTTCTTATCAATGAGCATTTTTTTTTTTTTTTTATACCACTTAGTTGGCAGACAAGCACACGGCCCACCTGATGGGAAGCGGTTACCGTGGCCTATGGACGTATGCAACACCAGGGGTGTCACACTCGCGCTGCCGACCATGAAGAAACCTTCTGATGCCCCTCTTGAAGAACCCCATATTGTAGGCGCTTGGGAAAACCGCAGCAGGGAGGTCATTCCACAGCTTGAGTGTGCGTGGGATGAAGTTTCTTTCATACCGCACAGTGCGTACCGTCTCAGGTCGCAATGTGTGGGGATGAATTCCCTGCCTATGGCGAGAGGTGCGATGATAGAATGTAGCTACGGGCATCATGTCAAACAATTCATCTGAGCACAAACCATTGTATAGGCGGTAGAACACACACAGTGAGGCAAAATCCCTCCTAAGGCTAAGAGGTTCCACTCTACCTGTGAGTATGGGATTGTCAACCAGCCTCAATGCCCGTCTTTGCAACGAGTCGAAGGGGTCAAGCTGGTATGCAGGCGCTCCAGCAAAAAGGTGACAGCAGTACTCCATGTGAGGCCGGACCTGTGCTTTATAAAGAAGGAGTTGCTGCCCCGCAGTGAAATACCGCTTTGCCCTGTTGAGCACTCCGAGCTTTCTTGATGCCAACTTAACCTTGTCCTGCAAATGACTTCGGTATTGGACGTCACTGGAGATATCGACACCAAGGATCCCGATACTCGGGGAGATGGTAAGCGGTGTGCCCAGGAATTGCGGCGCTACAATGAATGGGGTTTTCTTAGCGGTGAATACACATACTTGTGTCTTAGTGGGGTTGAATTGGACCAGGTTTAGTCGACCCCAATCGGACACTCCAGAGAGAGTAGTCTCGATTTCAGACACAAGTTGTTCGCGACTCTTCTCCACCTCGGACTGAGGGATGTTTGCACGGCCCGTGTAACACGTGTCCCCGGTACTGTTGTCCGCATAACAATGAATGGAGCCATCAGACAGCATGTCATTGATATGCAGCAGAAACAGCGTCGGAGACAACACGGAGCCTTGTGGGACACCAGCGTTTATGTTCATGCGGTCCGAGCAGCTGCCGTCGACGACGGCTTGGATGCTTCTGTTGGACAAAAAGCTGGAGATCCATTCGCACAATCCCTCGGGGAGTCCATAATATGGCAACTTCGTAAGAAGACCTTTGTGCCAGACCCGATCGAAGGCCTTCGCTACATCGAGGCTGACCGCTAGTGCCTCACCGCGACTCTCGATGGCTTGCGCCCACCGGTTTGTGAGATACACAAGAAGGTCACCGGTAGAGCGACGGTGGCGAAAACCGTACTGTCGGTCGCTCAGTAGATCGTTTCCTTCAAGGTACCTCAGGAGCTGTGTATTAATAACACGCTCCATAACCTTCGAGAGAAGGGAGGTTATAGCGATAGGCCTGTAATTGGTCGGATCTGTCCTGTCACCTTTCTTAGGTACAGGGTGCACGAACGCAGTCTTCCACGAGGCCGGGACCTGCCTCGCGGAGTATGAGAGTGCGAAAAGGCGTGTAAGTACAGGGCACAGCTCGGGGGCACAGTGCTTAAGCACCATCGCCGGTATACCGTCCGGCCCACTCGACTTCCGAACATCTAGGGACTTAAGCTCGCGCCGGACCACCCGTTGTGTGATTTTAATTTCGGTCATCGAAGCACCACAGCTGGGGATGATGGGTGGTTCGGCGTTCCCGTCGTTCATAGTCGAGTTTGACGCAAAGAGATTACCCAAAAGATTGGCCTTCTCCTTAGCGCCATGGGCCAGACTACCGTCGGATTTTTGCAGCGGCGGAAGGCAAGACTGGCAGAAGTTTCCCTCAGCAGCTTTAGCAAGCGACCAAAATGCACGACTGCCAGATGGGTAGCGCGCAAGCCGCTCGCCAATTCTGCCGATGAACTCAAACTTCGCACTAGACGTTGCCTTTTTACTGGACCTTGAGGCAGCATTCAACTTCCGCTTCACTTCAGCGATGTTCGGATCCTTATTGGCAAGAGCCGTGGTCCAAGCCCTGTATGCAGATTGCTTGCGGTCTCTAGCTTCCCTGCAGGGCCTATTAAACCACGGGCGTTTGCTCGCTCCTGTCGCGACCCAGCGGTTGGGGATGTAACATTCCATACCCACTAGAATCGCGTCAGCGACTGCTGTTGCACAGGAGCTTGGATCATCAGAAGAGAAGCAAAGCTGCCTCCACGGGTACGACGCGAAGAATTCTCGCAGTCCATCCCAGTCTGCCGACTTGTAGTGCCACACATGCCGCCACTGAGGTGGCCGCGGTGGTTCAGGCCGCGCGAGTGTCACTTGCGCCCGGACGAGGCTGTGGTCCGAATTACCGAGAGGTGCTTCCACCCTTATGGAGTATTCATCCGGGCGCGTAGTCAGCAGAAGGTCCAGTATAGAGCTTCTGTGGGTCTCAATTTCTGGTGTTCTAGTGATAGAATGCACCAGTTGAGAGAGCCCATAAGTTAGAGCGAAGTCGTGAGCAGCCCTTCCCGCAAAATCAGTCCTAGGAGACCCCAGCCACTCCACGTGGTGGGCGTTGAAGTCCCCCAAGAATACTAATTCCGCAGTGGGGTACTGCTCAATTACGCTGTCCGCCGACCGCTGCAGATGCTGAAACAATTGAGCCGTGCCCAGGTCACCTCTATGGGACCTGTAAAGGCACGCATAGATACGGGTGTGGCCACCGTGATCTATGCGTACCCATAAAGTTGACAGGTCCCTATCCTCAAGACCATGGAGACGGCGGCAGCAAATATCATCCCGGACGTACAAGCATACCCCGGCGCGACTCATAAAGCTATGCTCGAGTTTGTACCCGGGGTACATTAGGTAGGCTGTATCGGCCGGGCATGATATTTGCGTCTCCGTCAGCATGACCTGATCTTGAGTCACATTTCCCAATGGGGTTCTGAGAACCTGGTCGAGTTCAATGTCATGAAGACGCAGGCATGTGCGTTCACAGCAAACGTATCTTCACTCTCAGAGCACGCTTCTGCGACTGCCGGATAAGCTCAATATCCGAGGTGTAGATGTTTGCAAATAACAAAAATAACAAAAACTACATCGAGAGTATCATCAAAACAGGCTCGCGTAAACTCGTAGTCCTAAACAGAGTGAGACGTTATTTCACGCCGCAGCAGCGGTGTCTTCTCAACGAGACACAAATTCGCTCCTGCGTGGAATACTGCTCACATATCTGGGATGACTCTGCAAAGTATAATTTACTAGATGCTCTCGACAGGTTGCAGCGACGTGCGATCCGCATTATTTGGAATTCTGAGGTCATGAAATAAAGCCCTTGCAGAAGCGTAGAGATGTTGCGTCCTTGGCAGTATTTTACTGTCTGTACCATGGTGAATGTTCAGATGAGCTCTTCCAATTAGTCACACTCTCTCCTTTCCTACGCAGGACACCACGTGCAGGGGTTAAATGTCACACGCATAAGGTGTAGAATAGGCAATCAAGAATCAAGGGGTCCGGAGACTCTTTCCTCTGTCGCACTATTAAGGCCTGGAATTCATTACCAGCACACGTGATTCCTTCATCCCACAGTCCCGGATCCTTTAAGCGGGGTGTGAAAAAGCATATGATAAGGCCGTCAAGCTGAGTGTCATCATTGTAACTTGGCAGGTAAATGTATGTAATGGTGACCCTATTTTCGGAGACTTTCAGCTTACCATTATACTACATTAAATAAAAGTAGTTGCGATATAAGTATGGGTACATTTGCTGTGTGTTTGTTGCTTTGGTATGTGGCCCTCATAACAGCCGTTATAGATATGTAATGTACAAGAACGGGTGCTTGGTCCGGAACTTACGCGCTATGTAACCTGGCCAACGTAGACGACAGCGCCTCTCACTTTCACGCAGGGGAGACGCTGCTGCCTACGGCAAATTGCGGCCGAGGCGTGAGGGCTGCTATGCAATTCTTCTAGAACACAGCGTCGAGCACAGCGCTGCGACAGCCTTGATAGAGATTGTAATTGATCAATCTCCAGTGACGTCACCCAGTTCGACCAATAGCAATCTCTATCAAGGCTGTCGCAGCGCTGTGCTCTATGATGTATGCTTGGAGAGTTGCACAGCGTACGATTATTTATCCAATTCAATGACTTCAACGACGAATGCAATTACAACGCGGGAGAAATTATCTGCAACTTGAGCTTTCATTGAACCAGGCATATCATCGAGTGCAGTTTTGATATATCCCACGAACGTTTTCATGATATGTTCAACATCGTTTCTTTTACCCTGTACCCATGCATCTATACTCGTCCTGAGAGTAGTCCATTTTAGCACATTTATGTCTGTTCTGAGTAGTTCTGTCTCAAAAGTGTCTAAAATTTCTAGAAATGCTATTGTTGAATTTATTCTGCTATTGGGCAAATCTGAAGGTTTCACAGATATTGGTCTATTTCTATTAGCAACTATATTATTTATAATTATTAAACCAGTTTTCTGAATATGAGAATCTTGTTCCTCAATACGATCAATAGATGTTTTTATTTGCTTACAAGTTTTTTTATGAAATGTAGATTGAAAATTTGTGTTTTTAATAACTTCTGTTAAAGATTCAATAGCTTCTTGTGTTTTTGAATCGTCAGATCTTAAAATAGTTGTTAAAAAGTCGTTTAAGAAATTTGAAAATCCATATGCAGATCGACAGATACTAAAATCTTTACACGAATTACGTAATTGGTGGTCTGTTTCTTTACGAACCTCTTGTTGAAAATTTTCAATTGTTGCAAGGTTTTCGCGTAAATTTTTCTCAATCTTATCATCGATTATAACATTATTAATTAATCTACTTATTATGCGGTCAGATACTTCAATAGCATTTAGTATCACTTTCTGTGTCCCAAGTTTTGTTTTAACGTCTTGTCTAAACGTTTCATCGAGAAATTCTTTGTATTTATACTCGTAACTTATAGCTACTGCGTCTAGTTTTCGTTTCACAGCCGTATCCGTGGTTTTCTTTTTCATTTCATCAATAGCTTTTAGGCCTGATTCCAAAATTTGTAAAGTAAATGTGTGTATTGTCACATTGTATTGTATTTGGTATGACATAAACTTCGCTTCAGTTGTTTCATCATGTTGTGTTGTAGGATCTTCATCTTCTTCATAATGTACTGGCAATTTCTTTTGAAACTCAGGCATCCGAAGCCCTTTCTTCTTCCTCTCGAAAGTTTCTTCCCCTCGAAAAGGCCTTTGGAATTCAATATTATTTTTTTGTTTCTTATCTGGCCGTAACTCTTGCATCTGTGCTTTTTCTTGTGTTTTTACTCGTTCTTGCGTTTCTACATGTTCTTGCATTCCTAATGTTTGTTTGATTGGCGCACCCTCTCGCTGTGCCAAATAGTCCAATGTTGCTTGCTGTACCTCGTAATTGTAGGTCCATTTTTTAGGAGAGTCAAAGAATTCGTCGATATCTAAAGTGATAGCGTTCGTCAAGGTAATATAATCTGTAATGGCAATATATTTAATATTAATATTATTATAACAATTTTACCAAGTATGTAAGGGACGGCGTGGTTCCCGGCACCCCATACGGTGTCATACAAGCCGACTAAGGGATAGGGCTGTTTAACATCAGACAGATATATACAGCCCAGACTCAGCGTCAGATGCATGGCTTGGGTCAACAATAGTGCCCGAAAGAAGGCAATAGGCTCACTCCCTATTACGTTGACCTTATTTCATTATTTTTGAAATGTGGGTGCTAATTCACCTCTGCCTAACCCTCCGTGGACAAAAGCGTGATTACATGTATGTAGATATGTAAGGTAAGGTGAATAGGCAGGTCAGTGGGAGCGACACAAACTAAATTCATGAAGTTTTGGAAAAACAGCAGACCCTCGACTCTGCTGAAGCATCACCACTCTTACACCACATTCACTGCAATAAATTTAGACTTTATGACTGTTATCTTAAAGTTCAAAATTGAATGAAAAGAGTTTCATTATATTTCTTCATTCACTCTGCAAAAAGTCTTTTAATTTTGGACTTAAAAAAATTGATAACAATACAAATGTCAAATAATTATCTGCAATCATAGATTTTGTCACGTTATGTCAAATCAAATAGCACGCCCCGGAACGTTCTAGGATTCGGGAGCGAGGACCACGGAGTCCCCATCTCGTCGCCGGGTTAACAATAATAAGACTGACGAAACAAATGAAGCGAGGGTCTAAAGGACAACCCGGAAGGGATTGAAATAGAACGTATGCCAAACAGATCGAAGGCATTTTAAAGAAAGGACATGGAATGGAATGGAAAGGGACTCCCTTGTCCGCACTTAGCCTCCCTCTTGGGCCATTGTGCGTGCAGAGAACTGGCTAGAGTAGCCAGCCTAGCTCCGCCCAGAAGCGCAGAAGCTTACTGGGGGCTTCACAGGCTTCGCGGAGCAACAATTTGTGATCGTTGTTAGGCTACTGCCTCGCATTCCAGTATTACATGGGCAGCCGTTTCCTCGGCAGCAAAACATCCCATGCAAAGGGGACTGTCCGTGACAGTGGCCCGTTATAGTCACCATTATTGTTCCTAGACTTGTTCTGTCTAGTTTTAGGAGGCGTTTCGTGAGTTGTTTATTTACCGATGGCATAGCCACTTTTGACTGCCTGTAGTCGGTGAAAAAAAAGGACATGTCAAGAGTATCCGAAACCGGCGCGCATGTGGAAACAATTATGAAAGTATAAGAAGCGAAAGAGTATGCCTTTATAGTGGCAGGTGGTTAGAGGAGGTAGGACACGATGGCATACCCGCCCAACTGAGCAGTCCGACTGGGAAAGTACCTCCACCCTCCCCCACAGAATACCGCGGCCAAAATAACCTCGTGTTGTGTTCCCGGCGGTGAATAGGGTAGCCAGAGCTCACTGGAGAGTTTTAGTGCTGTCAGTGGGAAGACCAAAAGCTTGTCCTGCTTTGTCTTTTACACTGACGGTACAGAAACTCTTGTGCTTACAGGGTTGGCAGTGCGAGTGTGACTCCCTTGGTGTTGCACACGTCCATAGGCCACGGTAACCACTTTCCATCAGGTGGGCCGTGTGCTTGTTTGCCACCTAACTGGTATAAAAAAAAAACAATAGTGCCCGGAATAAATTGTGTCAATTCACCTTTGCCTAACCCTTCGGGGATAAAGGCGTGATAATATGTATGTATGTATGTAGGTTTATTTGTATAGTGTCTATTTGTGTAAAAAGTCAATTCAAGATCAGGGTCTTCGAATCTGCTGAAGCAAAACCACTATTAAGAATTAATATAATTTTAGACTTTAAGTCAATGCTGTCAAAGTCCAAAATAAAATGTTTTTTTTTGCAGAGTGAACGATAAAGTGCATTGAAACTCTATTAATTTAATTTTGTACTTTAATGGAATAAAAATAAAGTCTATAATTTAATACCATTTTTTGCAGAGTCTGACAGTGGTTTTGCTTTAGGAGAATCGGTTATCGTGGCCTATGGACGTTTGTAACACCAGAGGAGTCACAGTCGCACTGCCGACCCTGTAAGCACAGAAGATAAAGCAGGACAGCCTTTGCTCTTCCCACTGACAGCACAAATTATCCAGTGAGCTCTGGCTACCCTACTCACCGCTGGGAACACAACACGAAGTGACTATGACCGCGGTATTCTGTAGGGCGGAGGTACTTCCCCAGTCAGACTGCTCAATTGGCTGGAAATACCGTCGTGTCCTATCACCTTAAAACTGTTGAGTCGACCCATGCATCTGAGGATGAGTCCGGGCTGTATATATCTGTCTGATGTTAAACAGCCCTATCCCTTAGTCGCCTTGTACGAAACCGCATGGGAAGAGATGGGGTGGTCCAAATTCTACGCTGCTGGGAACCACGCGGCGTTTTGTATAAAATTATATAATTTTCTAACTCGATGTACGCTCAAGCTGTGGAATGAACTCCCTGCTGTGGTTTTCCAAAGCGACTACAATATGGGGTTCTTCAAGAAGGGCATAAGAAGATTTTTTCAGGGTCAGCAGCACGAGTACGCACGAGCCCATAGTCCATGGTAACCACTTTCTACCAGGTGCGCTGTTTGCCAACTAAGTAGTATAAAAAAACTTATCTAATCTTAGTTTACTTCTTCCTATAGTCCCGGGTCCTTTAAGCGGGGCGTGAAAAGCATCTGATGAGGCCGCCAAGCTGAGTGCCACCATTGTACTCGTAACATTACTTAGCGTCTGTAATGGTAACCCTCTTTCCTGAGACTTTGCCTTTAGGTTACCATCAGGCGACATAAGTCAAATTGGTGGGTCTTAGATAAAAAAAAGAATATAATATGCATTTTTTTTTTCAAAAAGTATATTGACACTTACAGATATTCAAAATGGCCGGCGTTATACAAAACATAATCGTGTTTTAATTTCTATTTCTTTATCGAATTTTAGCATTCGAAATTTGTAAATATTATTCCAGTTTTTCTTATTAAAAAGAACCATCCGTGACCTAACATTTTAAGGTAGAAAAAACCGACTAAGTGCGAGATAGGCTCTCTACGAAGGGTTCCGTAACTTAACATAACAAACTCACGCCTATATCCCCGAAGGGGAAGGCAGAGGTGCTAGCACACATATTACGCAGTTTATATTTAGGTCCCAATGGTGGCGAGCCTATTGCCATTAACCGGGCACTTATAGACCTGCGATTTAATAACTTTTTTTTTCTTTTTATAACACTTAGGTGGCAGACAAGCGCACGGCCCACCTGATAGAAAGTGGTTACCGTGGCCTATGGACGTGTGTAACACCAAAGAAGCCACACTTGCGTTGCCGGCTCTGTAAGCACAGAGTTTCTGTGCCGTCAGTGTAGAGGACAAAGCAGGACAAGCCTTTAGTCACCCCACTGACAGCAGAAATTCTGCAGTGAGCTCTGGCTACCCTACTCACCGCTGGGAACACAACACGAAGTTATTATAACCGCGTTATAAAGTTATTATATCTGCCTAAGGTACGTACCATTGGGAATCCCGAGGTCACGAACACCCTAGAACCTTTACAGATGCGTAGAGATGTTGCGTCCATGGCTGTATTTTACCTTCTGTACCATGGTGAATGTTCTGATGAGCTCTTCCAATTAGTCCCACCCTCCCATTTCCTACACAGGACAACACGTGCAGGTCTTAGATGTCACCCGCACACGGTGCAGAATATCCGATCAAGAGCTGAGACCATGACTGTTATGACTGGTTTAAACTGATTTACGCGACAGTAAACTTATCTTAGCATAACCCTCCTTTGGCTTTGTCGTAGTCGGGTTAAAAGTAAGTAATGATATGTAGAAGATGTGTAGAGTTGTTGCTTCCTTGTCAGTATTTTACTGTCTCTACTATAGTGAGTGTTCTGATGAGCTCAGCCAATTACAGGACAACACGTACAGGGCTTAGAAATCCCCCCACACGGTGCAGAATATCGGCTCAAGAACCAAGCGGTTCGGAGACTCTTGCCTTTGCCACCTAACCTGGAATTCATTACCAGCTCCCGTGTTTCCTTCTTCCTACAGTCCTGAGTTCTTTAAGCGTGTAGCATCTGATGAGGCCGTCACACTTAGTGTCAACATTGTAACATGCAATGTGTCTGTAATGGTGATTCTTTTTTATACCACTTAGTTGGCAGACAAGCACACGGTCCACCTGATGGAAAGTGGTTACCGTGACCTATGGACGTCAAATCAAATCAAATCAAATTCATTTATTTGCTAGAACATGGTGTGTAGAGGTGGTATAATAACATAGTGTAGTTCGCTCATATTCTGCCATGTGATGGCGTGCAAATTTAGTACATTTGTCAATTTCTTACATCTACATTAAATCTATAATCATTACCATTATGTATTTATTATTATTATAAATTAACATCATTATTTATGTTCAAGTGCCATTCTATAAATTTGTCATTTAAATATTCATGTACGTCATAATAATTTTTATTTAATAACATTTCAAACAGTGTCCTTTTAAATAATCTTACATATCTGTAACACCAGAGTCGCACTTTCCCTTAGAATGTATTGTTTGTTAGAATATCAGTTAGTTAGAATCGACTCAGGTGGGATTCGAACACGCAATCTTTCCCTTACAGGGGGAACGCTCTGACCACTAACGCCACAGAACCGTCGCCCGAAACTATCCAAATTCTTCTATACACATATCCGTCTGAACCGATTAATTTTTTTCTAAATCTTAATAGATTTGATTTGTTAGCATACTAAATGCATTAAAATTACATTCAGTATGTGTATATTGTATATTAATAAAACTAAAGTCGCGTGGTTCCCGGCAGAGTAGAATTTAGACCACCCCATCTCTTCCCATGCGGTGTCGTACAAGACGACTATGGGATAGGGCTGTTCAACATCATACAGATATATACAGCTCTGAGTCAGGCACAGATACAAAGCTCGAGTCAACAATTGTGCCCAGAAGACGGTAATAGGCTCACCCCCTATTACGTGGGACCGAAAACAATGATGTTTGGTGAAATGTGAGTGTTAAACTCACATCTGCGGAGATAAAGGCGTGATTATATGTAATGTATGTAATGAATCATGCAGAAATATTATCCTAAAATATTCTATTATAATATACAATTACTTACAAATTTATATAAAACTATGCTAACTATACAATATATACAAAAATGGAATAGAGAAAAAGAGGGAGACTGTAATTTTAGGCATCGAAAAATTCCTCCCCATCGATCTCTACTGGTACCGTAGCCAAGAGGCTGGCGGCATGGCGATGCCAATTCTTTGAGCGAGGTAAAGGCCAGCCTTATGGTCACGGGAAGCGTCGATTAGTCAAAATGTAATATAATAAAACTAAAGCATATTTTTTATGAAGTTTATTAAGATTAGTCAAAATATTCATCCACGATTTAGCTTGAGTATGGTCTATAATATATTTAATTTGCGATGCAACACTCGTCATAGTAGCCTGAATGTCAGTTGCATGACCCTGGGCATACGTATTTAACTCAAATTCCAGATTACGCCATATTGTTGTATACTCCTCACTATTTGGTACTTCATTGTCTAATGTATTTATTACTTCTATAAAAGCTAACGTTTTCATCACATCATATTTATCATTATCGCCATAAATAGCTAAAGGTGAGTGTCTATATGTTATAATATTTTTTAGCATTTCTACCGACGCTCTTTTATACATAACAGTCATGTTTTCGTATGTCTTTGCAGTTTTCTTAAAAGCTTGATCATTAGAATACCCAATAGTATTTGTAAAGTCTGTATTTTGTATATGTTGAGTCATAATATTATATGCTTTTTCAAATTTAACATCATCCAAGCTCAGTAATATTGTTATGAAATTTGTTAAAAAATCAGCAAAACCACTTGATCGTTTACATATACCGAAATTACTACAAGCATATTTGAGTTCTGATTCTGTTCTTTGTTTAATTTTTTTCACAATGATATTTGTAGTGTTATTATCGCGTAGTACACCTTTTCTATCCATATCGTCTTCTGTAAAACGAGTTACTCTCATTACAAGACGTTTTGACATATCTATAGAATGTCGAATTAATCTTTCAGTGCCACTTTTACTTCTTATGTTATGATCACCAATCTCCTGAATAAATTCATTAAATTTATTCTCGTAAGTGTTTGCCATTTTTCTGAGTCTTATCTTCCATTCAATGTCTGCAGTATTCTCTTCAACCGTATGAAGTATTTTTAGTTTATCTTTAAATATTTGTTTTAGAAAATAATAAACTTGTTTATTGTCTTTAACTTTATGCGTGGACTGCCATAGTTCACTGGTTGTATTAATGGCGTGATTACAATCTTGTGATTTAGATTTTTCTATGTCTTCATTCGGATGGGTGGATGACGATTTATTTGTAACTTTTTTTAAAATCTTTTTATCAATGTTTTTTGTATTTTTTACTAATATATTAACGTTTTCTTCCTTCCTATTGCCTGTAGTGTTAACATATATCTTAATATGTGTTGTATTATGTTTTTTGTGTGAAACAAGTGAATGGTTCTTTGTTTTATTTCTAATATGTCCTTGTAACAAGTGTTTATGTTCGTGTTTCGACGACGGGAGCAGTACTTTTAAGCTGTTATTAAACTGAGTCGTTTCGTTTTCTTCTGCCCATGAAAGGTTAGTATTACAATAGTTCATTATCGGCTCTACATATAAAGAATGACCGCTGAATGAATTATTATTGAATGGTACAATTTCTTCTGATTTCTCGTTCTTATTTACATTATTTTTTACTCTTTTTATCGATTTCTTATTGAAGAGTTTCAACTGGTGAACGATATGTTTCTCTTTCGGGCTGTGATGATCTCTTTCCCTATTTTCGCTCTTCTTCTTTTTCTTATTATTTCTTAATGCATCTTCTTCAGATGTACTATTATCTGTATTAATAAGGAATGATGATTTATTTTCTTTTGTATGCCTTTTTACTACTGTGCTTTCTCTTCTCTTCTTTTTATTACTTGTAAGTGAATATTTTTCTGTAATAGTACTTTTATTATCAATAAATACTGCTGCTTTATTATTTCTCTGCTTTTTATTATTTCTGGGTAAGTTTCTTTCTGGTTTATTATTTTGAGTTTCTGTAAGTGAAAATCTGCTTTTATATCTCCTCGTATTTCTGTGAGTCGACCTGTAAGTAAAGAGTGTAATTATACATTCTTAGAGACATACCTATCTACTAATATATCACTGATTTCTTTATTTTATATATTTTTTTATACAAGTTAGGTAGCAGACAAACACACGGCCCACCTGATGAAAAGTGGTTACCTATGAACGAGTGTAACACCAGTGCTGCCGACCCTGTAAGAACAGAGATTTTATGTGCCTTTAGTGCAGAACAGAAAATCGGGACAAGCCTTGGTCTTCCCACTGACAGCACAAAACCTCTCCGGTGAGCTCTGGCTACCCTACTCACCGCCGGGAACACAACACGAGGTTATTATAGCCTTGGTATTCTGTAGGGTGGAGGTACTTCCCCAGTCGTACTGCTCAATTCGGAAGTATCGAAATAGCCCGAGTATGTCAACCAAGACCAAGTCAACCTCATCTACAGCAAGCCAGTGATTGACCGATGAGGCTCTGGCACAAGTTTTTCTCTCAGGGCTGTGAGGTCAGACGGCAGTCTTTCTTGTAAGTAAATGTAAAAGTTTGTGTATTTTTTTTTATATGCCACTTAGGTGGCAGACAAGCACACGGCCCACCTGATGGAAAGTGGTTACCGTGGCCTATGGACGTCTGTTACATCAGAGGAGTCACAGTTGTGCTGCCAACCCTGTAAGTACAAAGTTTCTGTGCCGTCAGTGTAGAAGACAAAGCAGGACAAGCCTTTGGTCTTCCCACTTACAGCAGTTTGTTATTCAATAACGCTTTTATAGTTGAACGGATCTAGCAGAAATACATATTAGTCTGGAATGCATACTTGTAGGTTCCATCCCGGAAATAGGTACCCATCGGTTATGCAAACAGAAATCAAAATTTTACGCACTGGGAAAAGTAGAAAAAAGTGCTTACCTCCTGGTGGATATCATTGTTTTCGTATTACCATAATTCTGAGATGATTTAGAATTCTCTAAATGTGAAAATTCGATATTCTCACTAAATAATGATTCTACGGGTATATACTTTTGTAAATAGAATGATCTCGGTGAATAGTATTTAACTGAGTCACTTGATACTGCGGCTTTGACTTCTGTTACACGAAATAGGCCGTGGTTCCCCTCTAAGGTATGTTCATGAAAAAGAGGTTTCTTTGTTGTAGACATAGCATCAAAATAGCGAAATCTAATATTGAAATTAAAATTTTCATCCATTTTTGTAGACATTGAGCTGACAGTTGTTATTAAATCTGAAATAAAATATACATTTGACTTTGAATTGAATTTATTGATGCATTAAGGTACAGTTTTGAGTGCTGCATCAGAACGCCACAATTCTCCTCAGCCCCTCTAGACAAATGGCGATTCGTTGGCTGGCGTTTTCTAAAATATAATGACGAATATATGGGATTTGACGTTTATGACATGCGTTGACAACTGTCATATTTGACAGTTGTCAACACATTCTAAAATACGCCGATCACTTTTTTATACCACTTAGGTGACAGACAAGCACACGGCCGCATACGCGTGTAGCGCTTCCGATCCTCACAAAGTGTAAACACAGAGAGTTTCTGTGCCGTCAGTGTAGAAGACAAAGCAGGACAAGCCATTAGACTTCCCGCTGACAGCACAAACTCTCCAGTGAGCTCTGGCTACTCTACTCACCGCTGCACTATGGGAAAGCCCCATACAACACCGTCTCAAAACCCTTTTAAGCGAAAGTCGAATACAAGGAATTTAATTAATCGTTTTATATAGTCTAATATATTATCTTGCGATTTGCATAATTTATTTTATTGTAATTGTTAAAAATAATATAAAAATCAGCATTAAACCTAACTCACATTCAGAGGTATCACTACGGGTGCAATATATTGCCCCAGTTCAACGTCACATTACTCGTAAACTTTTGACGGAAGTCTACAAGTATATACATTTTTGGAATGCTTATAATCTCCTTATTTTGATACGTAAATAATATTTAATGTTTGCTATATTAAAATAAAACTATCGAACACAATTCAAGATGACATACGTTTTTGAGATATATATTTTTTCAACAAGTGGTTTAGTCTTTACCGATGCTTGCCGATGTAGAGCTATTTGTTGAATTATAATCTTTATTCATTTTATTACAAAATAAATTTATAAAAAGTGGCAGCACTTTTGCACTTTTCGAAATAACTTCAGAAATGTATGACGAGGTAAACATTGCGTTTTTCTTCAACTTCGTATAAAATTATTTCCTATCTATTACGGTTAAATTGATAGCAAAATAATCACAGTGGTAAGTGTTATTTATAGTTTATTATGTGGTTGATATAGTTTTGACCACCTTGTTTGATAAGCAAGATGTGGTCTCTTATCAAGTTAGGTCAAAGTTGATAAAGGTTGGTTATAGAAGAATGCATATTGGTTTGTTATCTTTACCTACCTATTTCAGGGACCTATAAAAGTCGTCAAATCCTGAAAACATCACAGTCAGTAACCAGACACTCAACTGCCCAAAAAGCAGTTCTAGTAAATAACAATTTCTGAGCGTAACTAACTAATGAGTGAATTTGTTTGTAATAAACGAGAATTGTGTTATTGGTTGGTTAGAGGGCAGACTATAGAAGCCTACTTAGAAGAAAATTTTAATTTGTCAGAAGATAATAAGGCAACTGTGATCTCTTACATTCAAAGAAATTTGCTGACTCAATGTAATCAACGCTGGAGAAAAGCGTACTGAGTAAAAGAACGTTTCGAAAGTAAAAACGCTGAATGGCTAGATGGCTTATTTAGTGTTCCCCTAGAGTGTCGTGGCTCTGTTGATGAACCTAGCTCGTCTGGAAGTACTGGAGGCAGACCTTCAAAACCTTACGATGATTGTTCAGATAAAACAAAGAAGCGAAAAAATATGGAATTAATACAAGAGCACGGATTCAATTGTGTACTCAATTCATATGCTCAGGAGTTAAGATCTATGGGTGAGACAGACGAGGCCGCTATCGTTAACATAATAAGAACTACAACAAAAAATGAGAAGAAAAAAATACTTAAATACGCAACGGAAATCCCCGAAGAAGTAACACCATTCTCAAAGGAAGAGGCATTAAGGACATTTATTGATTCAGACCTCAGTAAAGAAAAGTATGAGAAACTGCGAGTTAGTTTGGCGGATAAAAATTGCAATATATTTCCGTCTTATGCAACCCTAGCTGAAGCAAAAAAATGTGTTATCCTCCTAATTCAAGCATAACCATTACTAATATAAGTGCAAAAGTTAATCTACAGAATTTGTTGGATCATACGGTAGCGCTAATTGATGAATGGTATTACTAATTGATTTAGTTTACAAAGACAGTTTGAAAATCCTTAAATTATTCTGTAAATGGGGCTGTGATGGCTCCTCAGGTCAGAGTGAGTACAAACAAGTTTTGCCGGAAGAAAGCGATCTTATATCAGACGCCAACCTTTTCATTGCTTCTCTTGTACCCATTAGACTCATAGACGAAGTAACTAACAGTGTTGTTTGGAAGAACGAAACTTGCTCATCTGTCCGATATAGCAGACCTATAGCAGAACTTATAAAACGTATGTATATTATATTGCAAACGATGTCATCTGGAATGGCTATTGATTCCAAAAAATTTTGGAAATATATATATATATATATTCAGACTTCATCACTCTAGAAAATGTTCAAGAGTGGCTACTAATGAAGATGTGTTTCATGCCTTATTGTACGCTTCTGATCCATATATTTCAAGTTTAAGAAACACTTCGGAAACAATATCGAGAGAACTATTCGACGAAGCGTAAGCTCTTCTTGCTGTCAATATTTAGGAGGTTACCTTATTAAGTACCTATTATTATTTTTTATTATGTTTGATATTATATTTATGTACAATTTTATATGCGATTTTGTGTAAAATAAAATTAAAAAATAAATACTGTATGCGTTTTCTAAGATTTATTATTTTCTTCTTTATTATTAAGATAAATATTTAAAATAATCAAAATCTGTTTTATTATAAATACTCTAAATATATTCAAGAATATATGTTCAAAATTACAGCTAATTTGAACGAAAACTAACAGAGATACAGAGTTTTGAGACGGAACATACGCAAGTTTCCCATAGTGCGCTGGCAATACAACACGAATTTATTATGTCCGCGGTATTCTGTAGGGTGGAGTTACTTCCCCAGTCGGACTGCTCAATTGGACGGAAATACCGTCGTGTCCTACCTTCTATAGGAAAGAAATATCTAGAGGTGCAGATTTAGCCACATGTCTAGAAGTGCAGATAACGAGGTGTGATGTTTAAGGCTAGGTGATCACACCTGGCGGGCCACGACCTGACTCTTGTCGTTGGGATGATGTACATAATTATAAGGTACCAGCGCGAGAACTTCACTTGTGCGATATAGGATTGGTATTAGTTCAGCTTGATGTCACTAGATGGCGCTGGGTACATGTGGTATCGCCACACTTGTAACACAATTTTCGTATGATCGGTTTTGACATTTAAGAGAATGATATTAGACTGAATTTCAATAGATTTTTATTAAGGAAATTGGCCTTCTATGTTATGCTCGTAATCATCTACCCTTGTCACAATCACTTCGGGTCGTCGCAATATGTCAATTTCCTCTATAGGTTTCTGCCAAATGTCATTTCTTTCCTAGGTCACTCCTTTCTTTACCATTATCCTCTTTCACGCAATCTACTAAAGCAAAAAATGGTATTTCGAAAGACTGTAAACAATTGATAAATATCATTTTTTGTTTCTGTTATACAGATATCATTACAAAATGACATCCTATAACTCTTTAGTTTTTGCATCCTCTTCCAAATTCGAAATTTATTCCCGCTTCACCCATGAACCGAATAGTTTTTTTTTAAATCAATGATTTGACGCGACACTGCGAAGCGGAACGTTTATCAAACTCAACAAAATAAATTGTACTCACATAAAATTTGTATAAAATAATACATTACACATCTCAACGCGATAAGAGGGAAGGTGAACAATAACTACATTTAAAACAAGAGAATTTGTACTAAAATAAAATTTATTGACTCATAAAAACATTTCAGTACTTTTTTTCTGAATTTCGTCTGTAACGATCTATTTTCTGGCTAAATATAAAATAATATGCACTTTCAAATTCGGGGTCTGTTTATTTTTGATTGCTTTGTTGGCATACGAGTGCTACTGGCATCTGTGCTCAAACCCTGCAACGCTGACCACAAGGCTGTGATATCGATAACAAATGACTGACTATGAAGTCTCTGCCGGGCCTGGGTAATAAAGGTAAACCCAAAAAGTGCTGCTTGGCGCCGGTGAGAGTGACATGAGTACCAATGGTCTAACTACCATGGATATCCAAGACCTTGGGCAATGGAGATGTGAAGCCTTCGATTTGAGAACCTTTCCTTACTTTCCTTTCCCTTGTAACTCTTCAGAACACACTGCCACTGCAGGACAACCTTAACATCCTCTGCACGGATATTCGCTGAAGACTGAATAACAAAAACTACATCGAGAGTATCATCAAAACAGCCTCACGTAGATTTGAGGGCCTGTGCGTTTTCAGCAAAGATTTGTTCTTTTATTTCCCTTCCCACTCCTCGGAACACACCACTGCCATTACAGGACAACCTTAATATACTCGGTAAGGATATTCGCTGCAGACTGAATAACAAAAACTACATCGAGAGTATCATCAAAACAGCCTCACGTAGATTTGAGGGCCTGTGCGTTTTCAGCGAAGGTTTGTTCTTTTATTTCCCTTCCCACTCTTCGTAACACACCACTGCCATTACAGAACAACCTTAATATACTCGGTAAGGATATTCGCTGCAGACTGAATAACAAAAACTACATCGACAGTATCATCAAAACAGCTTCACATACGTTTTTTCTCGGCGGAGCAGTCTTAGTTTTCTCCACAAGACACAAATTTGCTCCAACGTCGAATACAGCTCGTATCTCTGGGATGACTCCGCAAAGTACCTTCTCGATGCTCTCGGCAGGTTGCAGCGACGTGCGGTCGGCCACGTGGCGCTTCCTTGGCAGTTTTTTACCGTCTCTACTATGGTGAGTGTGCTGATAAGCTCTTCCAATCATTCCCAACCTCTCCTTTCCTACACAGGACAATACGTGCAGGGGATAGATGTCACCCGCACCCAGTGCAGAATATGCCATCAAGCATCAAAGTTTCGGACAATTCCCTACCAGCTCACGCAATTCCTTCTTCCTACAGTCCCGGGTCCTGTAAGTGAGGCGTGAAAAGCATCTGAGGAGGTCGTCAAACTCAGTGCCACTACTGTAACATGCTATGTGTTTGTAATGGTGGCCCTCTTTCAGGAGACTTTGCCTTCAGCTTACCATTAGTGACGTCAAGTTGGCGTGTGCTATATAAAAAAATCTAAGAAGCAACCGGGGTTAACGGGTTTTGCAGTCGTTTCCGAAGCTTTCACCTCAAAGTCTGGACTCCGCTTTACCAGTCCAATTTTGTTTAGCCTTTTCATTCACTCTAGAAGATGCCATTTAATTTTAGACTCTAACGGCATTGCCATAAAGTCTAAAATTTTATGGCATTGTTTGCAATGTCAGTGGTTATGACAATGGTTTTATGACATAAGATTCGTAGAATTGGCATCCAGGTGTACCGGGATACAGTTGACATTGGATTGGGTGTTGATTGCGATAAATAGCGGTTCATTAAAAAGCATCATCCATGTACTGACGGAGAAAGAATACAAGTATCACCCACTCCATCTCTTGCGAAGGGTGTCGTAAGAGGCGACTAACGGAAAAATACAGAATATACCACTACCAGAGAAAGTAAACTCGAAATAAAAACCTGTACCAACCCGTATGGTCAGCGTGGAAACAGTAGGCCAAACCCTACCAAGATTGAGAGACGCCTATGTCCAGCAGTGGATTGCGAAAAATCATGGTAAACACTCGTAAAATCAAAAGGATTGTTAAAAATTGTTATTAGTACGGAAACCACAGCCACACATTATTGCTTAATCAATTTGCAGATGCGTAGAGATGTTGCTTCCTTAACTGTATTTTACCGTCTCTAACATGGTGAGTGTTCTGATGAGCTCTTCCAACTAATCCCACCCTCTCCTTTCCTACATAAGACAACATGTGCAGGGCTTAGATGTTACCCTCACACTGTGCAGAATATACGAGCAAGAACCAAGCGGTCCGGAGACTCTTTTCTTTTCCGCACCACCAAGACTTGGAATTTATTACCAGCTCACGTGTTTCCTTCTTTCTACAGTCCCGGGATGAGGCAGAAAAGCTGAGTGCCACCATCGTAACATTATCTACTGTCTGTAATGGTGACCGTCATTCCTGAGACTTTGCCTTTAGCTTAGCATCAGGCGAGGTGAAGTCAAGTTGGCGCGTCCTAGATAACAAAAAAATGAACGATGGAATTTTCAACATGAAATTATTGTGAAAATATTTTTTTTGATGTTTAGAACGCTTTTGATATTGTTTTCATTCTAATTTAACCTAGAAAATTGTATTGAACAATCTGTCATTAAATGTTTAAAGTTAACGGGAAGAGCAAAGGCTTGTCCTGCTTTGTCTTCTACACCGACGGCACAGAAACTCTTTGTGCTTAGAGAATAACTTCCGCGGAGTACAGCAAAGTGTGTGACTACCCTGGGCCTTGATTCTGCTAAAAATTCATTTAATTTTAGTCTTTAATGCAATGCAGCTAAATACCAAAATTAAAAGGCACTTTGAAGATTAGATGAAAAAGTGTTATGAAACTCTTTTTATTTAATTTTGAACTTTACGATCATAGAAATAAAGGCTAAAATATAATGCGATTTTTTGAATTTACATTAGTAGAATGGATCGCCTGGTGTTGCACACGTCCATAGGCCACGGTAACCACTTTCCATCAGCTGGGCCGCGTGCTTGTCTAACAACTAAGTTGTATAATAATTATTATTATGAAGATCTCACCAATATTAGTGAGTAGTGATAGTTTTGTATGTACCTATGGAGTTCCTAAAAAAATGTGTAATCGACTGCTTAGACGAGGTCGGGTTCGATCCCAGGTTTTACCATGGCACACACCTATGACTTTTCGAAGTTATGTGTGTTTTTATCGCAGGTTTATAAGTGCCCGATTAATGGCAAGAGTCTCGCAACCTATTTACATTGGGACCTAAACATAAACTGGCGGAATGTGGGTGCTAACACTTCTGCCTACCCATTCGAGGATATAGGCGTGAGTTTATGTTATGTTATGTGGAGTTCCTCAAGGTACCAGTTCGGGGCCGACGAAGTTAGAACGCGTTGTTTTTAGTGCAAGCGCTACTGGTATATACATACATATAATCACGCCTTCATCCCCGTATGGATAGACAGAGGTAAATTAATACAAGCAATACAGCAATAATTGTATTTAGCCCTACGTAATAGGTGAGTCTATTGACGTATTCCGGGCACTATTGTTTACTCGGACCGTGCATCTGAGGCTGAGTCTGGGATGTATATATAATCACGCCTTTATCCCCGGAGGGTTAGGCAGAGATGAAGTAACACCCACATTTCACCAATCATTGAATTCGGTCCCACATAATAGGGGGTGAGCCTATTGCCGTCTTCCGGGCACTATTGTTGACTCAAGCCTTGTATCTGTGCCTGAGACTGAGGTGTATATATTTGTCTGATGGGGCTCAAAGGCTGTTTAGGGGCTTTAGAGCTTGAAGAGTAAGCTTTCCCAGCAGCTTCGCGTTTGTCGGGCCAGCGGGGTGACATTGCATATCTGAGAAGATAAAATGTACTTCTACATACATACATAGATATATTCATACCTTTATCCCCGGAGGGTTAGGCAGAGGCGAATTAAAACCCACATTTCACCAATCGTGAAATTTGATACTACGTAATAGGGAGTGAGTCTATTGCCGTCTTGCGGGCACTATTGTTGACTCAAACCATGCATCTGAGGCTAAGTCTGGGCGTGTATATCTGTCTGATGTTAAACAGCCCTATCCCTTATTCACTTTGTACGACACCGCATTGGAAGAGATGGGGTGGTCCAAATTCTACTCTGCCGGGAACCATGGCTTGTATATATCTGTAATATATAGAAATAAAGTCTACAATTTAATATCATTTTTTGCATTGTCTGTGGTATGACAGTAATTTTGCTTTAATAGAATCGAGGAGCTAGGACATACAATAATCAGAATTTAGAAATTTTTTTATACCACTTAGGTGGCAGACAAGCACACGACGCACCTGATGGAAAGTGGTCACAGTGGCCTATGGAAGTGTGCAAAACAAAGAGTCACACTCGCGATGTCAATCCTGCAAGCATTGAGAGTTTCTGTGCCGTCAGTGTAAAAGACAAAGCAGGACAAGCTTTTGGTCTTTCCACTGACAGTACAAAATCTCTCCAGTGAGCTCTTAAACTTATTTATAGAATAAGGAATGGATCATATTACATAACATAACATAAACTCACGCCTATATCCCTGAAGGGGTAGGCAGAGGGTGCTAGCACCCACATTTCGCCAGTTTATATTTAGGTCCCAATGTAATAGGTGGCGAGCCTATTGCCATTAACCGGGCACTTATAAACCTGGGCACTTATAAATACACACATAACTTTGAAAAGCATCGAAAAGTCATTGGTGTGTGCCATGGTAAAACCTGGGATGAAACCCGAGACCTTGTAAAACAGAATATTTGTCGCTAAAAATATAAATATAACATATTGTACAATTGACTATCATTGTCCATTTTATATTCATTTTCGTTGCCTCCAAGAAGACTATACTACATATAATCACACCTTTTTCCACAGAGGGTTAGGCAGAGGTGAATTAACACTCACATTTCACCAATCATTAAATTTGGTCCCACATACTAGGAGGTTACTCAATGCTGTAATAAATAAAAGTGTAACTGATAGGCAGCATATAATAACCAGTGTCAAAGTAAATTCAGTAGCATATAAATACTCCACAACATTCCACATGTTGATTAAGATATAGAATAAATCTGTTTCAGCAGGATTCAAATCTGCGATCTTTCCCTTACAATGGGAACACTCTGACCACTAAACTACAGAACTTTCACCCGAAAGCATCCAAATTCTTCAATACATATTTTTGTCTTAGGGTGACGATTCCATATTCGACATATTGCTTTCTAACATAACATAAACTCACGCCTATATCCCCTAACGGGTAGGCAGAGGTGCTAGCACCCACATTTCGCCAGTTTATGTTTAGGTCCCAATGTAATAAGTGGCGAGCCTACTGCCATTAACTGGGCACTTATAAACCTGCGATAAATACACACAACTTTCCTGATCCATAATAATGACAGTTTAACTAGCTATTATTATGGGATCTAGAATTTATGAATCATCAAATGACGTTAATTACTAAACAAAACGAGCTAAACATTTTGATAGAAATAAAAAACAATTTTATAACTACACATTTATTGATTATCGTTTTCGCTTTTTCGACCTCTTCTTTGTGCTTTTCTTGCCAGTTTTCGTCATTTTAGCTATTTTCCTCTTGTGCAACCATACAGGGTACTGTCCGTTTTGATCTTTCAATGTCTTGGTAGAATATACACGCTTTTTACCATCCACGCCGTCAACTGTTACCTTCTCGTCGTCAGAACTCATTGCTACGTCTTCGTCCTCCGCGACAGGTGTTTCCTTTGCCTCTTTTTGTTTTTTAATCGCACCAGCGTCTAAGAAAATCACTTGGTCAGAATCCATAACCTCTTCCGTGGTAGATTTTTCACCTTCCTCATTCTTCATGCCCAACATTTTCTTGAGACGCGCCAACTCCTTTACAGCGTAACGTTCACGTTTTACCGCCCTGCATTTTCGCTTCCAACGGCTTCTTAGAGATTTAGCCATTTTAATATTAAAACAACAATATTTAGCACGACGTGCTTTTTGACGTTAAGAAATGAAAGAGGGAGTCAAAGAGAATACAATGCTATGGAGGGAGTGACAGAGACGGAGCTGTCAAAATTTGACAGCGATTTTAGTGCTGCCCACTTTGAAAATTAAATATAGCAACCCATTATTACATCTAATTTTATATATGTAATCATCACGATATTTTATTGTTGTTGATATAATTGCTGTAATAGTTATGCTAATAATCAAAAAATATTATAAACTTATTACCGGATTTATCTCTCTTATACACCCACAACTAAAGTACCAACAGACAGAACATTAAAATGCTTCCGATTTAAGACTTTTAATTTAAAATCGACTAACAATCTTCAACTTTATAGTAGCCGCTTACCCTATCTCTATGTTTTCATTAAATCTCCTCCATATTTTCGATTTTAGATGTTTGTCCATTGATGTCGGAAACAGAACAACTAAAATTGGGAATTCACAGCTTATTTTGGAATCATTCCAAAAATAATTAAGTGTACGTCTACTGTTTGTGTGTTAAGAGTCATACCTTTGTTTATTTCGGGTTTCTTTGTTGCCTGTAACGCTTGGCGTGCCGACCAATTTTTGATATGTGAACAGAACAGATATCTTGTGTTTTCGTGAACAGTTTTATCATATAATATCTCGAAAATGGGCTCTATACAGCCTGAAAAAGATCCAGAAAAGGAGTTAAACGACAGCGGCTGTATACAAGATGGTAAGCTTCTCATAATTGGACTCCATTCTTATTGCATTTTTAATTTTTTCACGTAATTATTTTGCTACCTATATTTGTTTTGGTTGGTTTTTGATTGAAGTCATTATTAAAATAGAGGTTTAAAGGTGATAGTTTGCAGATTAAGGGGTTATAGCATCTAAATGATCTGTTAATCATGTTAAAAGTATTAATTCTCAAGTGGACATCGACAAATTTTCGCACATGCGAACTAGTGATTTAGGTAAAAGCGACAGAAATGGTTTTATTTGTGTCGCATATTATTGTATGTACTTGAATTCTCTTTATTATATACCTACGCGTTGTTTTTAGGAAAGGGGTTGGCAGAAATTTAATATGTAAACACCCACATAACAAAAATAATTATTATACTAGGTATCGGGACTTCTCGCGAATTATATCTTGGATTGGAACTTACTATTTCTGCCGACGTTTCGGATTCGTTGCAGCACCCGTGGTCACGACTTGACCGATGACTGATGACTTAAAAAAATAAATAATTATCTCCATAATTCTAAACTATAAGGCTTACTATATTGATTTCAATATTATATAAGTACTACTAAGTTGGCTGCATGGAATGAAAAAACTAGCTAAAACCCGCTCAGTGTAATTTTTTTTATACATAAATATGTCTATTTCCATGCCTTGAAGAGTTTTTTTTTTATACAACTTAGGTGGCAGACAAGCACACGGCCCACCTGATGGAAAGTGGTTACTGTGACGTGTGTAAGACCAGTGGAGTCACATCCGTGCTGCCGACCCTGTAAGAACAGAGATTTTGTGCCATCAGTGTAGAGAGGACAAAGCAAGACAAGCCTTTGGTCATCCCACTGACAGCACAATAACTCTCCAGTGAGCTCTGGCTACCCTATTCACCGCCGAGAATACAACACAAAGTTATTATAACTGTTGTATTCTGTAGGGCCCAGTCAGACTGCTCAATTGGGTGGAACTACCGCCGTGTAATCTTTAAATATGTATGCCATCTGTCCTGGTTATCATGTCTTACCAAACTCTATCCAGTTTTACATACATATGTAATCACTCCTGCCTGCTGCCTAAGTGATATGAACAAACAATCATACATATAAACACGCATTTATCCTCAGAGGGATAGGTAGAGGTGAATTGAAACCCACATTTCACCAATCATTTAATTCGCACCCATATAATAAGATGTGAGCCTATTGCCGTCTTCCAGGCACTATTACGTACATAGATATATTCATACCTTTATCCCCGGAGGGTTAGGCAGAGGCGAATTAAAACCCACATTTCACCAATCGTGAAATTCGATCCTACGTAATAGGGAGTGAGTCTATTGCCGTCTTGCGGGCACTATTGTTGACTCAAACCATGCTTTCTGTCACAGAGAACTTTCTGTGTACGCATAGGAAACACAACGTCAGCAGCGCATGCCGTGCATAGCGGCGTGCCCCAGGGATCTGTCCTCGGACCATTGATCTTCATACTATATCTGACTGACCTAAAGAATACACTACGGTTACCCTTCTCATTATTTGCCGACGACACGAAATTTTTTGGTAACCCCTTATCCCAATCGGAAGATATCCAGAGGGATTTAGACGCCATATTTGATTGGACTAAACAATGGTTATTGTCTCTTAATGCTACAAAATGTACCATACTGCACATAGGTAACAAGAACCCCTGTAAACCATACTATCTGGGACAGCATCAACTGACACCTGTGCAAGCACAGAGGGATTTGGGTGTCACAATTAGCAAGGACTTGAAATGGGAACCTCATATCAGTGAAATTGTGAAGAGAGCTAACTCCATGTTATATTTGGTTCGAAAATCCTTCAGATGTCTCACACCAAAAACATTTGTGAAACTATACAAAACATATATAAGACCACTGCTGGAATATGCATATGTAGTTTGGGATCCCTACTTTAAGAAGGATATTTCACTCCTTGAAAATGTACAAAGGAGAGCTACTAAAATGGTTGGAGTATTGAAGTACAAATCTTATGATGAACGCCTTAAGTTCCTTAGCCTTACATCACTTGAAAAACGGAGACAGAGAGGAAGTCTCATCGAAACTTACAAAATACTCCACGACTATTATGATATCGATAACATCCATGACATATACAGCCTCAACGAGAACAAGCACCTGAGGGGTCACCCACTAAAGCTATGTACAATGCGATCCAGACTTGAACCTCGGAAACACTCTCTACCTAACCGTGTCGTTAGAGAGTGGAACAGCCTACCTGAAAATGTTGTTTTGGCACCCAGTGTTAATAGTTTCAAAAACAGACTTGACAAAATCTCCGGATCATGAGACACACACACATCAGCCTAATGGCTGCTAGTGTGTTCAACATAAATAATAATAATAATAATCTGAGGCTAAGTCTGGGCTGTATGCATCTGTCTGATGTTGTACAACCCTATCCCTTAGTCACCTTGTACGGTATCGCATGGGAAGAGATGAGGTGGTCCAAATATTAATATCCGGGATAAATAAAGTCTGCCACATAGGTAAATTGTCAATGTGTGAAGCTAAGCACCTTATACTGAAGACCTTGCTTACCTGGTCTCATAAGTACACATACACATAGTAGTAAAGGTTACTATAAAGTGGATGAGTATGTTAATGATGTTAATGCGTGGTCAACATAAGTCTCTTGCTTGCTCGCACAAAATAAATTGTAAACTATAGCAAAAAAAAAAAAAATATTCTAATATAGTTCGCTGAGTTTCTTGCTTCTTGGTATCTTCTCAGTAGAACTAACCTGCCAAACCAGCGAAATAATCATTTTCCAATGGTTTATTTGTACATTATTTAATATTTTTATATCATTTCTTGACATATCCAATTGTAAAATTTTGAAGTTCATATCGACGGTTAAAAGGAAATAGGGGATAAGCGACAAAAGATGAAATGTTCAGGAGAGCCGTTCAAAGTTTTAAATTTTAGAAAAACTGACGTATTTTTGTCATTTATTAAGGTATCGTGAAAAGCGAAACAGTTATAAAATCAGATAGAAATGGAACAGTTACTGGTATTCTTAGTTTTAGTGATTTGACGTTATCTAAAGTATTTTTTGTCGCTTATAACCACAGCTTATAATTTTTGAATGAGGAAATATGGCATAAGATACAAATGACAAAATCAAATATTAAAGGATAAGAAGCATATGCGACATTCCAATTTATCATTTCGCAAGGTAAAAGGGTATAAGCGACTAGACCGTTCAATCAATATTATAGGAAAAGAAGGATAAGGTACTTTTCATAGTGGTTGGATAAAAGGGCAGAAGAAACACTCGGCATTCAAAACAATACCAGGAATATACGACATTAGTAACACACAATCTCGCTACGAAGCAAAGAAATATGGATGAAAAGCCACCCCAAAAGTAATGAAGTAGTGCAAACCAACACAATCCTTCATCAGGAAAATATCTAAAACAGATATTACACGACACCGTAATTGGGTCTCTAACTTCTAAAGTAGGGTGAAATTGCTTGGGAGTAAATTTTCACAGAAACATACTAAGGATCTATTTTACTAAGAAGCCTATTACAGTATACCCTGCTATAATTTTACACTAAATGGTAGATTTAAAAGATATAGCTCGTCATTTCATATTTGCTAACGAGCAGATAGTGTGATGTTTTTTGAAATAAAAAAGGAGTTTTTTTAATACTTTTTAATCAAGAAAAATCAAAATTAACCCCCTTACTAATAAAAACACGAATCGTATTTATATTAGTAAACGGAAGTAAGGTATAACCACCAGTGTCATATTAAAATCAATTTAGGTAATAGAGCATAACCGACTTGGCTGTCATTAAGAACTGAATGGAAATAGGGGATAACCGCCTGAGTAATATAAGTATGCATTTTGTATACATATAGGGCACAAGCGCCATAGCTCTGTTAAATTACGAAATGGAAGTAAGCTTTAAGCAACATTTGTACTTTTCAATTGAAATGCTTAAAAGGCATAAACAAACAAAAGCTTGGCACCCTTGTGAAGTAAAAAAGTATTACCGACAACAAACCCAAAATAAATCATTTTTGTAGGGGTACAATCACCTTTATAGCAAAAATGACCAGAATTTTCGTCGGTTAGCAAAAATAACACTATAAATTGTATTTGTTTTGCTTGGGCATAAACGCCAAAAAAGTCATCGTAGAGCCATGGGAGTAAGCGCATTCGAAAGAGCAGAAAATTTTAAGTCTAATGGCATAATAACTCATTTTTGACCAAAATATCCTTTTACCCGTCGATATGTGCTCTTTGTGTGCCTAAACTGAATAAATGAAAGACAAGCTGCCCGCGTACGAAGGCAACTCGAGCGTCGGAGGTCGGTCAACGACCTCCGCCCCCCATGAGCGCCGGCCTGGGGGTGACAGGTGGAGCCGCCTGTCACCCTGGCAGAACCAGGCCGCGGCGGTGGCGCGCGTATCGCGCCTTTCCGTTTCCGGTTACGAGTTGGGGACTCTGTAGTCCCCACACCCGAGAAGAGGGCCAGTTCGTGAGAGATGGCCCTGGGTCGGCCGGGGTGCGAGGGATATGCCTGTCAACCTCACCTTCGGCAACCAAAGCGACCCACAGGCGGCGTGCGTTTTAGTCGGTTCGAGTCCGACATAACCTCCTCCACCGGCTCCGGTGGGGAGGTACCGTGGGGATTTTGCGCACGTAAAAAAAAAACTGAATAAATGAAAGTGATCCTTTGATTCTTTGACACAGAAAGCTTTTTGAAACATGTGAAGTCTAAATTTGTATGTTACCTTATAGATTGTATGTTGCATAAATTTTATGTAATAGTGTTTATAAGTACATCATCTATATCTTACCTACTATTGTAATTACTGAATTGGAAAAAAAAATTTTTCTACAGGACAGGCTTAGCCTAGTGTAGAAAGCTTTTAGCAATATCGGAATTGTTCCTATTCAATACTATTATGTACACACCTGGTAAACTTGTGAATAGTTGTTTGCAATTTTGTAATAGCAAAATAAATTTTTACTTTTTTTTTTTATATATAGAACACGTCAATTAGACTTCGCCTTGCCTGATGGTAAGCTGAAGGCAAAGTCTCAGAAAAGAGGGTCACCATTATTTACACATGCCGTGTGACAATGATGACAGTCAGCTTGCTGGCCTCATCATAATATGCTTTTTCACAACCCCACTTAAAGGATCCGGGACTTTTTTTAATTCTCTGCCGGGAACCACTAATCCTTTTTCTAATTTGAAATGTGTTGCTTTGCGATGCGAGTAAAATAATAGTCAAAATAAAATAATAAGCAAATATTTCTTTTCCTTTATTCTATTGTTAATTCCAGTTGCATGAGAAGCTTTCACATCAAATTCTGGGGTTCGCTTAACCAGGCATAACTGCAGATTTGTTTGAACTTCTCTTGGTCAAACTACAGATATATAAAGAGCTTGCAAATCCATACTGGAGAGTTTTTGTGCTGTCAGTGGGAAGACCAAAAGCTTGTCCTTGCTTTGTCCTTTACATTGACAGCACAGAAACTCTGTGGTTACAGGGTTGGCAGCACGAGTATGACTACCATTAGGCCGCAGTAACCACTTTTCATCAGGTAGGTCGTGTGCTTGTCCGCCACCCAAGTGTTATAAAAAAAATCTGCAATACTAATAATATAAACGTAAGACCCTATTTCCTGAGACTGCGCTTTCAGCTTATGCTCAGGCGAGGTGAAGTCTTATTGACGTGCCCTATATAAAAAAAATATTTCTGTTCGATTAAGATAGTAACAATTTTATCAGCTCAAGCGGGATTCGAATACGTGATATTTCCCGTACAGGGGAAATGCTCTGACCAATAAGCCACTGAGATATGCCCGAAGCTAGCCAAATTCTCCTATGTATCAGTCTTGGTGTGTCTGTGGGAGCTATCTACCAATACACTTATGTCTTTATCTTAATCAATATAAATAGTTACCTATATTCCATTTTTTTTGACGAAATGTGGGTGCTAGCCTACCTCTGCTAACCCTTCGGGGATATAGGCGTGAGTTTATGTTATATTTATATAGCAATTCACCTCGACTGATGGTAAACAGAAGGCAATGTCTCAGAAAAGAGGTCACCATTACATACATATACCATGTTATTATGGTGTTCAGGACAAGTGCCTGAAGGTTTGTGACCGCAATACAAGCGAAGCACTGGTTGCAACTATGTTTCTGTGCGGCGCCGTCATATACTCGTAGTAGGTAGATCATTGTAATAAATTGGGACCCTATTCACTTGTCGTCGACCTGGAGAAAGGATTACACACGTACAGTTCCAATCGCTGCATTTTTATTTCACTATAATTCGGAGTCCAATCCTAAACATATGGTGAAACTCAGCTTGAAAGCCTAATTATATATACCTTTTTTTTTTTTTTACGTGCGTAAAATCCCCACGGATACCTCCCCACCGGAGCCGGTGGAGGAGGTTATGTCGGACTCGAACCGACTAAAACGCACGCCGCCTGTGGGTCGCTTTGGTTGCCGAAGGTGAGGTTGACAGGCATATCCCTCGCACCCCGGCCGACCCAGGGCCGTCTCTCACGATCTGGCCCTCTTCTCTCGGGTGTGTGGGGACTACAGAGTCCCCAACTCGTTCCCGGTAAACAGGGAGGCGCGCCCGGCGCGCCGCCGCCGCGGCCTGCTTCTGCTAGGGTGACAGGCGGCTCCACCTGTCACCCCCAGGCCGGCGCTCATGGGGGGCGGAGGTCGTCGGAGTCCAATCCTAAACATATGGTGAAAACTCAGTTTGAAAGCCTAATTATATATACCTATGCTCTTTCCATTCCATGGATTATATGTACCTACTTACAAACAACAAACAACTAGCCCACCGCAGTCCACTGCTGGACTAGCCCTCTCCCAATGTTGGGGGGCTTTGCCCTACTGTTTCCACGCTGGCCAGACGGGTTGGTACAGGGTTTTATTTCGAGTTTTCCTTCTCTCGCAGTGATATCGTTTGCGTATGTTTCCATTAGTCGCCTCTTACGACACCCTTCGGATGAGATGGGGTGGTGATAATTGTATTCTTTTTCCGTCATCCTTCCATAGGACAATGTACACAAGACAAAAACGATAGCCTATCCATCTAATAAAATCTATTTATGATCTGGGTCAAGTGGAAGCACCCATATGTTATACATATGTGTGTTCACACAACAATAACTGATTGCTTTGAAGTCACATGTGTGCGTCATCGTTAAAGGCGTATTAATGTAATACGTTTATGTGTGCCATTGTGTATGATCGTGAATCATGAACGATTGAATATGTGTGAGTGATTTGCCTGCCATCGAATGAGAAGGTAAATTTCACCATTTTAGCACAAGCTCACGTAGTTGAGTGGCATTACTGGCGTGAAGACATTTGAAAGGTAGCGAGTTCGAACCGCAACTATATTGATGTAGTCGTTAACGTTAATAAATAGTTTAGTTTTTGTTCTTTATTTTGTTTGTGATATTAAAGAACGTTTAAGTTGTTAATTAACCGTGTGGAAAGCACAATGCATCCAATTGTTGACAGTTAAAAATACAATTATCATGTTATTTTAATCATGAGAATGAGGGTAGCATAAATTCCAATACGAGAAACATTAATGCAATGTGTCTGCAACAATACTCGCTCAGTAATAATAAAAATACTACTGATTTAAGTTGCTATAAAAAATAACTAAAATACACTCGAGAGCAATGAATCCGGGTCACTTAAAGAATCCTAAAAATCTCGGAAACTAAAAATGCTAGGTTAAGGCAATAAATTGTATTTAATAGACAATGTAATACTCCTTAAATGAAGGTATTAAAACTTCTTAGTTATTGTAAAGTTATATCATAAAAAAATCAAATTTGAAAAAGGGCCACTTTCGAAGATGGAACTACGAAATTACAGCATTTGGTGTTGCTTTTGTTTGTAATCTGTCATTTATGTGGGTACATAAACCATGTTGATAGTGCTCTATATTCATTAATCAAGCTGAAATTATGTCGCTTACGCCTGAAGAATGCACCAGAATACTTACAATGCTGGAAACCGGCCGGAGTCAGCGCGATACAGCCAGGACTGTCGGTGTGTCGCTGTCAACAGTACAAAGAGTTCTCCGACATTACGAAGAAACTGGTTCTAACCTACGCAGACCAGGAACGGGCAGAACCAGGTGTACCACAGCACGAGAAGACCGATACTTGGTGAACACCATGCTTCGAAATCGCTTTCTCACAGGAACTGAACTCACCAATCAGTTTCGACGCCTCGGAGGAAGTAACCCAAGTGCGTGGACAGTAAGACGTCGGCTTGCTGAATCTAACTTAAAACCCCTTAGACCTGCAAACGGCCCTAAACTGGAGCGTGGGCATCGTATTTCGAGACTAAGTTATGCCCAGAGCCACGTAAATTGGAGTATTGAAGATTGGTCAAAAGTTATGTTCTCCGACGAATCAAAATTTATGCTCTACAAGCACGATGGAAGACACAGAGTGTATCGAAGACCAGGGGAAAGATTCAAGCAAGCATGCATCGAAGAAAAAGTAGCCTACGGTGGTGGGTCTGTACTTGTGTGGGCCGGAATTTCTTCTGAAAGTCGCACAGAGCTGGTGATCATAGAAAACGGCTCTTTAACTAGCGTAAGATATGTGGAAGAAATCCTCAATGATCACGTTGGTCCATTTATGGTCAATTTAGGTGAGGATGCTATATTTATGCATGACAATGCCAGACCTCATACAGGTAGGATTGTGAATGACTACCTTCAAGAGATGAACATTACTCGTATGGAGTGGCCAGCGCGCAGCCCGGATATCAACCCGATCGAGCATGCTTGGGACGAGCTAGGCAGATGTGTAATACAACGAAACCCTCCCCCAATCACGCTTCGTGAGCTCAAAATTGCTCTCACAGAGGAATGGGAGAATATTCCCCAAAATCGTATAAGGAACTTGGTGTACAGCATGCCAAACCGCGTAAACGCAGTAATGGAAGCACGAGGAGGCAATACGAAGTATTAAAATTCAAGAAAATCGTAATAAAGTTCAAAAATTTCATGTTTCCTATTTTTGTTTTAAGGAGAGATCAGCAGTTTTTTTCTTTATGTAATTTTGTGTTAATAAAATGTATGGTGACTCATATTTTTTTTACTTTCATTTAAGGAGTATTACATTGTCTATTAAATACAATTTATTGCATTAACCTATCATTTTTAGTTTCCGAGATTTTTAACATTCTTTAAGTGACCCGGATTCATTGCTCTCGAGTGTATCAAGATACTTTTGTGATGTTACCTCAACATTCCCTTAATAGGTAAGTAATTAACTTGAAGATATACAAATATTTAAAAGTTCAAAAAGTAAAATTTGACTGGGATTCGAACTCAAAACTTTGCAGGATTTTAACTCTTAAAAAGCGAATCTGTAAACCCCAGGGTCACGGAGACTTACAAAACTTTCACAAAAACTACGTTCATATACCAGTAATAAGAATTTTATGAGTTATTGTTATTACTAAAGAAAGTGTAACTGATGATAAATAAATACGAATGGTTTTGAATCAATTGTAATTTGCAAGTGTATAAGTGTGTGTGAGTGAGCAAACGAGTTTTGTTACACACACATTTATGTAGAACACACTGGTGACTTTTTCTGCTTGCCAAAATCAATATAAAGATCTGTATAATAAAGACAGGCTATCGTTTTTGTCTTGTGTACCTACTTAAGACAGATATATATACAGCCCAGACTTAGCCTCAGATGAATGGCTTGACTCAACAATCGTGCCCGGAAGATGCCAATATTCTCCCCTATTTTGTAGAACCTAATTGAATGATTGGTGAAATGTGAGTGTTAATTTATTACTGCTTGACACCGGGGATAAAGGCGTGATTATATATGTATGTATGTATAATGTACAGTTAAATTGTTATATAAATGTCAGTCATGTTATGTGAGGTCTCGGGTTCGATCCCAGGTTTTACCATGGCACACACCAATCACTTTTCGATGCTTTTCGAAATTATGTGCGTATTTATCGCAGGTTTATAAGTGCCCGGTTAATGGCAAAGGCTCGCCACCTATTACATTGGGACCTAAACATAAACTGGCGAAATGTGGGTGCTAGCACCTCTGCCTACCACTTCGGGGATATATGCGTGAGTTTATGTTTTAAATGTCAGTTAGTTAGCCAAGCTTTTATCACGTAAATAACTCTGTTCGGACCGCATTTCCGCGCTGGATTGCAATGGCTAGCCATTAAGTTGAAAATTTAGTTTTAAAATTAAGTGGAATTTTTGGTTTTGCTTTACCAGAATCGAGACCCTGGTGCAAAACCAGGGTCTCGATTCTGGTAAAGCAAAACCAAAAATTCAACTTAATTTTAGACTCTAAAGCAAAGCGCTTAAACATAACATAACATACATAAACTCACGCCTATATCCCCGAAGGGGTAGGCAGAGGTCCTAGCACCCACACTTCGCCAGTTTATGTTTAGGTCCCAATGTAATGCGAGCCTATTGCCATTAACCGAGCACTTATAAACCTGCGATAAATACACACATAACTTCGAAAAGCATCGAAAGAAAGCATAAAGGAGAAGAAGAAGCTTAGAGTATAAAATTAAAAAGATTTTTGCAGTGTGAATGTAAAATTTTATTGCTATGAAACCCTTTGCATTCAATTTTGCACTTGGACCTTTTCTCCGCGTTGTTGGGAACAAGTAACTTTGTCTATAACAGGTTAGACTTCTCTCAATTCTAAAATCGCGATAATCTCCGAAATGGTGATCCGTAAAAAAAAAAGATCATGATGGTCTACAGCTTTGTCCAACGAACTTTTACGATAGCACTTGATGTTTACGAGAAAAATGCAAGAATTAAAATATTTGGATCTGGCTCATGAGGTTGTCGACAAGTGGAATGTGGATTCTGCGATTTTTTTTTTATACCACTTAGTTGGCAGACAAGCACACAGCCCACCTGATGGGAAGCGGTTACCGTGGCCTATGGACGTATGCAACACCAAGGGTGTCACACTCGTGCTGCCGACCATGAAGGAACCTTCTGATGCCCCTCTTGAAGAACCCCATATTGTTCCGATAGTTGGTCGGTTCACGGTCTGATTGCCGAGAGCCTCGACCAACATCTTAAGAGGCTCGCATTAGACAGTTGGGTCAAGGGCCTGATGCAGAAGGCGGTAGGTACTCCTCGACACGGCACGCATTCTGAGGAGATTCCTCTCTCTGTAACCCTAACCACACCGGTAGCTTGGTCCCTGTACCCTATGCCGATGGAGCACTATTTTTTATATTTTTTAAATATATGTTTTTATATGTATTTAAAAATATAATTTATATGATTTGACGACCTCCGTGGCGTAGCGGTAGAGCATTTGACTGCTATGCAGGGGGCGCGGGTTCGATTCCCGCTCAGTGCAAATATTTGTATGCATGAATATGTATATTTGCACTGGTCTGGGTGTTTCTATGTATAATATGTATGTATTTACAAAAAAAAAAGTATCTAAGTATGTTTATCCGCATTCTAGATCCCATAACACAAGCTAGTTAAGCTATGCTTACCATGGGTCTAGATAGCGTTGTGTAGAATGTCGTGGAATATTTATTATTTATTTATTATTATTATTATGATGTTTACTGTAATAAAGATGAATAATAATAGCCGCGTGGTTCCCGGCAGAGTAGAATTTGGGCCACCCCATCACTTCCCATGCGGTGTCGTACAAGGCGATTAAGGGATAGGGCTGTTTAACACCAGACAGATATATACAGTCTAGACTCAGCTTTAGATACATTGCTCGAGTCAACAATAGTGCCCGGAAGACGGCAATAGGCTCACCCCCTATTACGTGAGACTGAATTCAATGATTGATGAAATGTGGGTGTTAATTCACCTCTGCCTAACCCTCCGGGGATAAAGGCGTGATTATATTATGTATACAATAGTAGTTTTTCTCATAAAATTCCTCCATATCTTGGCTTCGGCCCGACGCACGCCTTTCAAAGGCCTGGGACTCCATAGTCCTGAGAGTCATGGAACTGAGAAACAATAATAATAATAAGAAAGACACAATGAAAGAAAGAAAACGCGTTTATTAGACACACACAGATGGCGGCCTTATCGCTCTGCGGCTATCTCTTACAGGCAACTATAGGATGGAAAGAAAAACTTCATCCCACGCACACTCAAGTTGTGGAATGACCTCCCTGCTGCGGTTTTCCCAAGCACCTACAATATTTGGTTCTCCAAGAGGGGCATCAGAAGGTTTTTTCATGGTCGGCAGCGCAAGTGTAACATCCCTGGTGTTGCATACGTCCATAGGCCACGGTAACCGCTTCCATCAGCTGGGCCGTGTGCTTGTCTGCCTGCCACCTTAGTGGTATAAAAAAAAAATCGAACCCATGCCCCTTGCTTAGCTGTTGAACGTTATACCGCTAGACGTAACTTATTTCGATCTCTTCATCAACAGCCGGGACTTTATTTCTAAATAACTTTCTAATAGTGACTGTTGGTAGTGTAATGACCAAGATTCGAATCCGGGACATCTCGTTCGCCGAATGCGAAGCTAACGAAGCTTACAGCCTTTGTGGAGCGGCAGTAGTGAACGCGGCCACTACACAGGAGGCGCGGGTTCGGTCCCCGTTCATTGCAAATATTTGTAAACATGCATATGGGTATTCCCATTGGTCTGGTCGTGCCTCGGAGAGCACTTTAAACCGTTGGTCCCTGTTGCCATACGACAGTGTTAGGCAAATTTTAATTGCAATTAACCTGACTGGTTTCGACGACCCGAATTGTCGCGTCGTTTCCGGCAGAGTAGAATTAGTGCCCATCTCTTCCCATGCGGTGTCGTACAAGGCGACTAAGGGAGTTTAACATCAGACAGATAAATACAGCCCAGACTCAGCCTCAGCATGGCTCGAGTCAATAATAGTGCCCGGAATATGGCGTGATTATATGTATGTATTAAGCCAACTGCTGTTTAAAAGATTGAAATAAATTTGATAGCCAGCGGTACCCAGTATTTTTTTCTTTCGGCAATAGGGTATAACTTGTTTTTTTTTTTTTATACCACTTAGTTGGCAGACAAGCACACGGCCCACCTGATGGAAAGTGGTTACCGTGACCTATGGACGTCTGTAACACCAGAGGAGTCACAGTCGCGCTGCCAACCCTGTAAGTACAGAGTTTCTGTGCCGTCAGCAGAAGACAAAGCAGGACAAGCCTTTAGTCTTCCCACTGACAGCACAAATTCTCCAGTGAGCTCTGGCTACCCTACTCACCGCTGGGAACACAACACGAAGTTATTATTACCGCGGTATTCTGTAGGGCGGAGGTACTACCCCAGTCGGACTGTTCAATCGGGCGGAAATACCGTTTCGGTCTAATATGCTATTTAAGTCGATTAAGATCGAATTTTTTTATGGTCCAGGCGGGATTCGAACCTGCGATCTTTCCCTTACAGGGCGTTCCCCCTCTGGCCACCGAAACCATCCTTTGTTTAAATTAAATGTCACAAAAAAATTGTGCAATTTATAGCACCTACTTGTATGCCTAAAATTATAATTAATGTATTTCATTTTACAATATTGGAGTTTTGAATTATTTCGAGGAATTTGAAACTAATTAATATAATCTATGTAATGTATTGTATGATGTATTTTTTCTTTGTAACTGGCAACATATAAGCGCTTTGGTGCAAACTGTAAGCTTATATTGCTAATAATGAATGAATAAATAAATAATAAATACCTATATTAAAAAAGTCTTTGGTGAAATGACCTAATCTAGAAACTAGATCTAGAAGAGCGTCCCCACTGGCAGAAGTATGAACGAATGAATGAATATAGCTTTATTGTACACCGATAATCAACACAAAACAAATATCAACAAAGTTCACAGTAGTAGGTACAAATGGGCGGTCTTACCGCGGACTGCAATCTCTTCAAGACAACCTTTAGATGGATTGGTATCTTTGGAATAGCAGGCTATAAGTGGTGGTACATTAAAATATGTATGCAATTAAAATACATTCAGCCAATTTTACACGCTACAGAAAATGTCTATACTACTAAACAAACAATAATATTACTTATTAAGTCTTACTTAGAAGTACCAAAGCTTTTACTCTTTGTCAGACTAAATATTAAGAATTGATAAAACACATTTACGATATTATACGTAAGCATCGTCGATTTCTATTTATATCGCGACGCGACTGTCCTGCGCTGGCCTGCGGACCGTTGTGCGCGGTGTGACCAACTTCGAATTAACGATCCTGCCACCTGACAAAACTGCCAATCACACCCCACTTACAACATATTAACAAATTCTTATAATTAAAAAAAATCGATTGATTTATTTTTCTTTTGTTTCAAAAGTTGTATGTTCCACGAAAAAAAAAAACTATGGGAACAGAATTCTACGCTAGAAATATATTTTCAGTGTTTTGGCGCCAAAACGAAGTAGGGCGCATCGGGGTATTATATTATTTTCCGAAATTGGTGTGAATTCGAGCTTTTATTTATTGAAATGGTGGATTTTTTCACATAACGTCTTTGACAACACAAGTGAAAAAAAGTGCCATATTACGGTGAATTGTGTTTAACTCATCATCATCAATAAGCATTCTAAAGTACAGCAACTTGTAAAACTTGACATTGGTGTCTCGCCATTAATAATTTAAAAGACATTTACTTGACATTGGCAAAATTGCGGCGATTCGCTGCAGAAGCCATCAATAAGAAAAAAAGAAGAATAGATATTCAGATTTATAAATATATCTGGACATTGAGTCATTTAACATAATTTTTTTTCAAATAAACGATTCCCAAAAACAATTTTTTGGAATTCTTGTTTGTAGACACAAAACTTCTGAACTAATTTTTTTATTAGATAGGTTGTGGTCAAACCTTCCCACTGGCGGAGTCAGAGGCATCTTTTGGCCAATAATATTGTCATTTCATACATATTTACGTACGTTACTCTCTTTAGGCTGTAGGGCTCTTTGGTCAAACCAGATTCTTACAGGTGCGATTCGTCAGAAATGTCCAAGAACGCGCGACAATTGACAGTAATTAAAGGCCAAAAATGCCAAAGTGGCAAGAAATTGCCAGAGATGGTAACATTGGTGGGAGACATACACGTGTCTAGGTGGTGCGAGAGGGTGAGGCTCGGGTGGGAAGTGCGGGACCCGGGCGGGAAGTACGGGGGAGCAGAGGGCGGAGTCCCGTGGAGGGTGGGTGTGTTCGAAGCGTCTAGGCTTTCTTTACGGAGGGATATCCGTACAGTGTGGACGTTTGTCGCGAATTATCAATTTTAACTGCGAAATATTTCGAAAATTTTGTCGTTTTTGTTCTTGTGATCATTTGTATTGTAAGAAAATGTCTAAGAAGAGAAAAATTGGTGAGTAAATTTTGATTTTCGATGTCTGAAGTGGAAACATATTGAAGTGTTTAGTTCGTCGTTTAGTTTAGTGGTTTAGCAGTCCTTAGGTCCCGGGTTTGTATCCCGCCCGTTATATTACCGACGTGAATCCACTCCTAGCAAGCGATTTAGCTTAGCTAGAGGTATTAGAGTGAATATGAAAAAAAAATTTGTTGTAATATTGAATGCTAGTACTATTTAAAACTGTGGTCTCTGCCTACCCCATTGGTAAATTGGATGGACTGTATGTATGTGTGTCATTAGTAATTAATTATTGTATTTGATATAAATGACGTATTATTGAAGATACGTCATTAATAAACATGGCGGCTATCAAAAATGGCGCAACAATTAAGTATACGAAAATTATAGCTACTTACTAATAATACGTCAATATTATTAATTTATATGAATGTCAGTTGTAAAATAAATTAAATTACATTTAAGATTAAGTTGACTAAGTATATTTTTGTAAATAGACCAAAAAAAAAAAAAACAAAAAAAAATGCCCGCCGAGTTTCTTGCCGGAGTTTTCTCAGGTCGGGGCTGCGTTTCGAACCGGCGCCAGTGGTCCATTTGCTAAACTGCTTTTCATGTTTTTTTTTTTTATAGATGTTTTGTTAGTGCCGATTTAATGGTCTATGCAGAATAAATGAGTTTTGACTTTGACAATTTAAACATACATATATAAATTATATATTTTTGAATATAAAAATTTAAAAAAGTATCTTGATCTGAACAAATTCTCGTTTCCGATTGGTGAATAAAATCATGAACGACATTTTTATTTATACGACTTAGGTGGCAGGCAGACAAGCACACGGCCCACCTGATGGAAAGTGGTTACCGTAGGCTATGGACGTGTGCAACACTATTGTCGCCATTTAAGAGTCTGGACAACGCATTTACAGTCGAGGAATTTTTTTGAATCGGTTTAGGAGGGAATCCTGCCTAGTGGTATGGGCAATGAACTGCTGAGACGAGGTCTCGGGTTCGATCCCAGGTTCTACCATGGCACACACCAATGACTTTTCGATGCTTTTCGAAGTTATGTGTGTATTTATCGCAGGTTTATAAGTGTCCTGTTAATGGCAATAAGCTCGCCACCTGTTACATTGGGGCCTAAACATAAACTGGCCAACTGTGGGTGCTAGCACCCTCTGCCTACCCCTGCGGGGATATAGACGTGAGTTTATGTTTATGCCCGCACGGATTAAAAAAAAATATTATTAAAGAAATCGGACAGAGGCTCATCGAGGCGACCGGTGACACTCGTTCCGTGTTGTTATTGGTCCAAAGGCTGGCCATCACCATCCAACGCGGCAACGCAGCAAGTGTTATGGGCACTTTTGCACCGGGAGCGATCAGGGGCGGGTTATTTGATTAGTACGTGGACTAAGCATTTCTTGTTGTACAATTTTGACTTATTGTATTAATATGCCGCGTCGTTTCCGGCAGAGTAGAATTAGGGCCTCCTCATCTTTTCCTATGCGGTGTCGTACAAGGCGACTAAGGGATAGGACTATTTAACATCAGACAGATATATACAGCCCAGATTCAGCCTCAGATGCATGGCTCGATTCAACAATAGTGCCCAGAATACGGCAATAGGCTCATCCCCTATTACGTGTGACCGAATACATTTATTGGTGAAAATGGTGTTAATTCACCTCTGCCTAACCCTCCAGGGATAGAGGCGTGATTATATGTATGTATGTATTAATTTGATGAATAATTTAAAAATAGTTAGCATACTAAATGTTATAACATATCATTCAAATTTTCTATTTAGTCATGGTCTTCTGTTTTTTTTTAAATGAAATGAAATGAAATGAAATGAAATGAAATGAAATGAAATGAAATGAAATGAAATGAAAAGAAAATTTATTCGTAAGAGACACGGTAAATTCGAAAGAATATTAGAACCATCCTCATAGTGAGATTCCAGTAGCATCCAAAGAGTTCTACCAACAGAACTCTGTACATCCTGAGCACAAACCCTTTGATAACCCAGCTAGGTTACAGAATACCGCGGATATAATAACTTCGTGTTGTGTTCCCAGCGGTGAGTAGGGTAGCCAGAGCTCACTGGAGAATTTGTGCTGTCAGTGGGAAGACTAAAGGCTTGTCCTGCTTTTTCATCTACACTGACGGCACAGAAACTCTGCACTTACAGGGTTGGCAGCGCGACTGTGACTCCTCTGGTGTTACAAACGTCCTTAGGCCACGGTAACCACTTTCCATCAGGTGGGACGTGTGCTTGTCTGCCAACCAAGTGGTATAAAAAAAGGTGGTTTTAGCCAGTCGAACTGATTATAACCGCACTTTGTCTTGGGTCTTTTTTTTTTTTTAAGAAATTGGAGGAAACCCAATTTTCAGTACTAACATTTTTGCATTTTTTTAAGAAAGACAAATCCAAATTTTAGGTTTTTTTTTGTGTATGAATGAGACATCATTAAGCTCAACATTAAGCTAACAAACACTTTTATTATATTTATGAAAACTGACAGCTGTAAAAAAGTAATAAGAAATTTATCATCAAAATGGACAGCATTTAGGAAGTACTGTTTTTGAAGATCGAATTTAATTTATCAAGCGGCCAATAAAATCAAAATTTGATACAGAGTTGTAAAAACTTGAAATCAACTTTCAAACAAAATAAAAATAAACATGGAAATAGCTATTAAATTACAGGAATAACGAACTCATGAATCTGTAAGAAAATTTCGGCAATTTCATATGTAAAGACCTAAGACGACTTAGGTGGCAGATGAGAACTGGTTACCGTGGCATATGGATATATGCAACACCAGAGGCGTTACACTCTCACTGCTGACCATAAAAGATGTCGCGCTTTGAGATTGCCTAAGTTCCTTGCAACCCCGGCTCGCTCAGGGCTCCCCTCAAGCATCCTAATGACCCTGGATGAGAAATTTGATCCATGGTTGAATGATAGTTTTATTGTTTACAGATTCAATAACTGAGAAGTACAGTGGGCAGGCAGAGTTATTGGATTTGTCTGACGATGTGCTGCTTTATATTCTGAAGTTCTGCAATCCAAGAGACCTGAAAGCGCTCGGACAGTAAGTTCTTTTGTTTTTGTAATGACAACTTAAGATTTTTTTTTTATATAGGACACGTCGATTAGGCTTCGCTTCGCCTTTTTTTTATACCACTTACGTGGCAGACAAGCCTATGCAGAATAAATGATTTTTGACTTTAACTTTGATAATTTAAACATACATATAAATTATATATTTTTAAATAAAATAATATCTAAAAAAGTATCTTGATCTGAAATAATCTAAATAAATTCGCGTCTCCGATGGTGGTGAATAAAATCATGAACGATATTTTTATTTATACCACTTAGGTGGTAAAAAAACACACGGCCCACCTGATCGAAAGTGGTCACCGTGGCCTATGGACGCGTGCTAAACCAAGCGAATCACACTCACGCTGCCAACCCTGCAAGCATTGAGAGTTTCTGTGCCGTCAGTGTAAAAGACAAAGCAGGACAATCTTTTAGTCCTTTCACTGTCAGTGCTGTCGCACAAAAAGCCTCCAGTGAGCTCTGGCTACCCTACTCACCGCCGGGAACATAACACGAGGTTATTATGGCCGCGGTATTCTATAGGGCGGATGTATTTCCCCGGTCGGACTGCTCAATTGGACGGAAATACCGTCGCGTCCTACCATCTACTACGCCTGAAGGTAAGCTAAAGGCGAAGTTTCAGAAAAGAGGATCACTAATTACATACTATACTATGGTACAAAGGTGACACTCAGCTTAACGGCCTCATTATATACTAGGGAAAAGTGGCATACTACCACGGCTATCCTTGATATTTTCTTGTTTAATAGTTTTTAAAGCGTGATTCTTCAGTAGTCGGGTTTTAGTTTTAATTAGACATTTCGTCGGTGATCAGATATATTATATCGTTGAACTCAGTTTGATATATATCGGATATATATACATATATATATATTGATATACATATATCCATTAATATATATTCTCTAAACCTGAATACTACATACATAAAATCACGCCTGTTTCCCATAGGGGTAGGCAGAGATCACGGATCTCCACTTGCTACGATCCTGACATACTACTCTCGCTTCATTCACTCTCATTACATTCTTCATGCACCTGAATACTAAGTGCTTTAAAATCCCATTAAACCTATTTTCATTTACTCTTACAGCACCTGTCCCCGCCTCGGAGCCCTGATCTGCGACCACACCCTCTGGCAGAGAGTGGACGCGCGCTCAGACCCCACGGGGCAGGAGCGCCTGTCCTGGCTGCTCACCCACTGCCTGACACCCGGCACTCAAGAGCTGAAGCTTACTGGATACGTCAACAGGGATACCAGGTATGGAAACCAGGAAATATATAAAAAAAGCGTCTGTGGCGTGGTGCACGTACACTACACGTGCCCGCTACACAGGTGACGCGGCTTCGATACCCGATCTCTGCAAATATTTGTATGCATGTATGTAGGTATTTGCATTGGTCTGGTCGTGCCTCGGAGAGCACGTTGAGCTGTCGGTCCAGATTGTAGCACGAGAGGGCCAGATCGTGAGCAGAGGGCCAGATCGTGAGAGAGGGCCAGATCGTGACAGAGGGCCAGATCGTGACAGAGGGCCAGATCGTGAGAGATGGCCCTGGGTCGGCCGGGGTGCGAGGGATATGCCTGTCAACCTCACCTTCGGCAACCAAAACGACCCACAGGCGGCGTGCGTTTTAGTCGGTTCGAGTCCGACATAACCTCCTCCACCGGCTCCGGTGGGGAGGTATCCGGGGGAATTTTGCGCACGTAAAAAAAAAAAAAGATTGCCGTACAAACATCTATGCTAGTCGTTACGGATAGTTGAAGCCCTAAGAAGTCTAACAGGTGGTTTATCTGAAATGTTAAGGAGGTAGGACACGACGTTATTTCCGTCCAATTGAGCAGTCCGACTGGGGAAGTACCTCCGCCCTACAGAATACCGCGGCCATAATAACTTCGTGTTGTGTTCCCAGCGGTGAGTAGGGTAGCCAGAGCTTGTGCTGTCAGTGGGAAAACTAAAGGCTTGTCCTGATTTGTCTTCTACTGACGGCACAGAAACTCTGTACTTACAGTGTTGGCAGCGCGACTGTGACTCCTCTGGTGTTACAGACGTCCATAGGCCACGGTAACTACTTTCCATCAGGTGGGCCGTGTGCTTGTCTGCCAACTAAGTGGTATACAAAAAAAAAATGTTTCGATATCGCCTTGGGGTTGTAAAGGTCAGGTAGCAGTCGCTTCACGGAAAATATCGAAGTTCAACCAAATCTGCAGTTAGACTGGTAAACCGGACCCCAGACTCTCGAGGTGAAAACCTCGGACGCCACTGGGACTAACGCTAGAATGAAGATGTAAAAAAGAAATTTTCATACCAATTGGATATGGAAAGAAAACGATACTGTTAGAGGGAGCACAGCTGTACAACAAATTGCCTAATGACATCAAGGATACGGACAGCATAAAAATCTTTAAACTAAAACTAAAAGAATATGTGCAAAAAGTGTTGGTGGCGCGATTCTCATGCCACCTGAGCTAGTGGACTGTATTATGCGGGGGATGAAGCTAAATGTTTCATATGACACTTTACACAACAAACAAGATAGATGATCGGGTTGCCGCGGAGATGGTTTAGGCAGTGAATGCAACCCAAGAAATTAGGAGAGGATGCACTAACCTTTACGACGCCACGTGCTGTCGGAGCCGGTGCACCGGTCTTCTGTTCCTGGCTCAGGAGTTGCTGCCCACATCACTAAATCACTTGAGGGACACGAGAGGCACAATCCGATCAGTAAAGGTCTATGAAAGCGGTTAAAATCCAACAAACATTAATTTCTGAGAGACGCGCGCGCCGCCGCCATTGCGTTGCTGATTCTAGTTCAAACGGAAGTCAAGATGCGGCTATTTCAACCATTGGCGGGGCGAAAACTATTGTTATCTCACTTTAGAGGTAGTGCGGGAGGGAGATGGGTATAGGGAGCGTGTGTTCAGTGTCGACCAATTGAGAGACGATTTGAATTTACTACTACTGGCGCAACCAAGTGTAATGAACTTAGAACTGCATTAAGTTTATAAATACTTACCTAATGAACGACCCTAGAGGCGACAATGTATTTATTTATGTTATCTTATATAACATTTATGTGTACTTATCTCATTTTAAGTGAACTGTATGTTTTTTTATGAGAAATAAACATCTTTAAACCGATACCAATTGCACAGTTATAAAAAAAAAGTTGGATCCAAAGTTTGAACCTTGGATCCCGGGATCCAATTATTGATATTGATTGTTCAACATCATCATTTCTACGTTAGTCTCGGTCTCATCCGTGGAGGTCACCCTGTAGTCCGGGGTCTGCTCAATTATGACGTGGTTTGGTATTTATGGCTATATTTATTTATTTATTGGTCCACCAGCAGTTGTTTACATTGTACATGTTATAAACAAATATTATAAAGGTAACAATTTCTTATGTAACAACCACTTATAAGTAGACACATCACTCAAAAACAACATTTAAAAAAAAGGTGCTTTCATACACAGCAACACAATATGATTGTCCGAGTTAGAAACTCAATGGTGGTACTCTATACTGTAGATTGATGGCACTTTGTGGAATTTGTTGTTACACATATTGATAACTCACGTGTACTTTTCCACATTACTTTATTACTTATTACACCTGACCGGTTTCGTCTTACGGCATCCTCAAAGGTTTATAATGACATTTAAGAAACATTGCGACACTCAAACATATTACACATGTGGGTAGTTGTAAAATTATGTAAACCAGTATAATTTTTTTCCCAAAATTATATTATATTTATATGGTCCTAAATATATTTTGAATTTATGAATTGTTACTATTATGTATTTAAGTTATAATGTCAATTAAAAAATTATATAAAATTATAAGAAATACTTATAAATGTTGAAATAATAATATCATTGAAAAATTAAATAATGTCAAATGTGAATAATGTCAGATGAAAATTAACAATGTCAAATGTGAATAATTTCAGATGAAAATTAACCATGTCAAATATTATGTCAAATTATACCAAATCCGTAAGGCGAAACCGGTCAGATGTAATAAGTAATAAAGTAATGTGGAAAAGTACAAGTGAGTTATCAATGTGTAACAATGGTAGTAACTTCTCTTATACAAAAAAAAATTGGTTGCCTGTAAAGTCGGTATACGGGCGAAAGTTTTACGTGACAACGACTTTGAGTGGTAAAATAATTTTAATGTGAATATTCATTCGTATAGTAGGAAGAAGGATGAAATATCACTACACAATCGTTTTACAATTAACTGGCAACGTGTAAACTTGTATGCAGGCGCCTAAGCGAAATAGAAGCGCAAGACATGAACCGGTGTGTATGCCTATCTCTCTCACTCTCTCTCTCTCGCTCTGTCTCTCTCGCTCTTAGGCGGGCTAACTGTGCTCGAGTGGAAGGGACGCGTGCCTTTCACTTTTTATGTCTGTCTCTCTCGCTCTTAGGCGGGCTAACCATGCCCGAGTGGAAGGGACGCGTGCCTCTCACTCGCTCTCATTGTGAGCGCATAACGTGAGCGGAGCGTAACGCAGTTTCTTGAAGTGTCACCCGGCAAACCAATTTATAAGACGTTGTCACGTCAAAAAAAGAACAATAATAAAATAAAAAAATAACAAATGAAACCTATAGGTAACAAAAAAAAAAGAAACTAAGTTAGTTCTGGCAGCAAGTCATAAATTGACTTCTGTTTGCGATGCGAATCGAGGTGGACGTCAACCAGATGGCTACAACAATTAATGATCCCACTCAACCTTGCATAAGGAGAATTTGCACCGAGAACGGTTCGTCTTAAGGGTACATTGGGACCGACTGCCGTATGACTTACCAGCCTCAGTAGTAACACTCGATTCTAATAAAGTATTGTCATACGACACTGCAAAAAATGGCATTAAAATGTAGACTTTAATTTCTATGCGATTAAAGTCCGAAATTAAATGAAAAGAGTTTCATTACACTGTTTCATACATACATACATATAATCACGTCTTTATCCCTGGAAGGATAAAGGCGTGCTGCTGAAACCAAAGCACTGTCATACCACAGACGCTGCTAAAATTCCATAAAATTTTAAACTTTAAAGCAATGCCGTTAAAGTCCAAAATTGAACGGCTTTTAGCAGAGTAGAATGAGGGCCACCCTCATCTCTTCCCATGCGGTGTCGTACAAGGCGACTAAGGGATAGGGCTGTTTAACATCAGACAGATATATACAGCCCAGACTCAGCCTCAGATGCATGGCTCGAGTCAACAATAGTGCCCGGAATACAGCAACAGGATCCCCTATTATGTGGACCCGAATACAATTATAGGTGAAATGTGGGTGTTAATTCACCTTTGCCTACCCTTTCGGGGATTTAGGCGTGAGTTTATGTTATGTTATGTTATTTATATGCTAATGTTGCTAATTGTTCACAGATGCCTTGGTATTCAAGATGTGTCATGGCCATTGGGTGGTGAAAATGGAGGTTAGAATATTATTATTGTTTATTCTTTTTTTACTACCAGTATTTGAAATCAAGTTCAACAGATCTTTTCACTGTTATCTGTAATTCGTTGCTATGGTCCACGTACTGTTATACTTATATATATATCTACGAAAATTTTGAAGGCTTTAGGCGACATTCGGTGTCTGAGTGGTGAGAGCACTCCTCCCCTGTAGGCGAAAGATCTACAAATGTAAAAGTAAGAAGTGCAATGCAAGAAGGACTGTCGTGTATGGCATGAGAAGGAGAAGTTTTCGGCATAGTTATCCAAACTGATCTACCCCCCAATGTTCTCGGCGATGGTCCACTGCACGGATGCGTGGGCGGCTGGCGCCTCCTTCTGCGAGCAGGTAATGCTCGTGAAGGAGGAGGCGGGGCAGGAGCGGCAGCGGGAGCGACGAAGGATCGCAAGCCAAGCTGCCCGCGTACGAAGGCAACTCGAGAGTCGGAGGTCGATGGACGACCTTCGCCCCCCATGAGCGCAGGCCTGGGGTTGGCTGGTGGAGCCGTCTGTCACCCTGACAAAAGCAGGCCGGTGCGGCGGCTCGCCTCGCGCGCCTCTCCGTTTACAGGAACGAGTTGGGGACTCTGTAGTACCCACACCCGAGGAGAGAGCCAGATCGTTAGAGATGGCCCTGGGTCGGCAACCAAAAACGAACCACAGGTGGCGTGCGTTTTGGTCGGTTCGAGTCCGACATAACCTCTTCCACCGTCTCCGGTGGGAGGGTATCCGTGGGGATTTTGCGCACGTAAAAAACCCCCCCAATGTTCCGAGAGGTAATTTTGTTCCACCTTGTATAGTTCAATTAATAGGTTCAATTCCTTGGTGTGTTCCAGGCGCGGCGAACAGTGTACCAGGAGTGGATGTCGAGCACTTTCTTCTAAGGATGTGGTACTCACACCTTCCTAGGTAAGTTGATAACGTAACTATAAGATAAGATAACCGCGGTAGCCTAGTGGTATGGGTAATGGACTGCTCAGACGAGGTCTCGGGTTCAATCCCAGGTTTTACCACGGCACACACCAATGACTTGTCGATGCTTTTCGAAGTTATGTGTGTAATTATCGCAGGTTTATAAGTGCCCGGTTAATGGCAACCATTACATCGGGACCTAAACATGAACTGGCGAAATGTGGGTGCTGGCACCCCTGCCTACCCCGTCGGGGATATAGGCGTGAGTTTATGTTATGTTTACATTAGTCAAAATTGAATGTATACATTTACTACACAGTATGTCAAAATAATATAGCCATACATAATATTTACAATGACATACATATAATCACGCCTTTATCCCCATAGGGTTAGGCATATGTGAATTAACACCCACATTTCACCAATCATTGAATTCAGTCCCACGCAATAGGGGGTGAGCCTATTGCCGTCTTCCGATCACTATTGTTGACTCGAGCAATGCATCTAAAGCTGAGTCTGGACTGTATATATCTGTCTGATGTTAAACAGCCCTATTCCTTAGTCGCCTTGTACGACACCGAATGAAAAGTGATGGGGTGGCCCAAATTCTACTCTGCCCTGAATATATACTACATAGGCTTTTTTTATTAATCAAAAAATACCAATCTATCTAATATATAAAATTCTCGTGTCGCGGTGTTTGTGGTTAAACTCCTCCGAAACGACTTGACCGATTCTCATGAAATTTTGTGAGCATATTGGGTAGGTCTGAGAATCGGACAACATCTATTTTTCATCCCCCTAAATGTTAAGGGTAATCCACCCTTAACATTATATGGCAAAACAACGTTTGCCGGGTCGGCTAGTCTTATACACACATCAACAAAGTCTAGGGAACAAGGACATTTCTAGTTTTTATTTAAAAACCCTTTCTTGTAATAGTGAGTGTTTTATATCAATAGAAGGGTATTTTTATACCGTTTTTAATTTTAATAAAAACATTCTCATATCAATTTTTTTTTTTGAGATAGAATTGAATAGTGCCAATATTGAGTTTTACAACCTTCTACGATTAGGCACAAAAATAACGAGGTAGTAAGAAATACAGTAATTAACCGTACTTTAAACGTTTTTAATAATCTGTAGGACCTCCTAAAGCATTAGCAACAGCTCGACAACGGCGTGGCATACTTAGTATGAGATTGTCAATCATCGTCTGTGGAATATGGCTCCATACACTGCGAATGTGTAAAAAAAGTTGTTCTTCAGTGTTCAGATTTTCCAAAGAATCACTGAAAGCTCTTCACCCAAGCAAATCCCAGGCATGCTCTATGGGATTGAGGTCGGCAGACTGAGCAGGCCATTCCAACGTCGTAATATTGTGCTCGCTTAACGCATTGACCACTACCCTCGCGGTGTGTGACCGTGCATTATCTTGAATGAACATAAAATCTTGACCGAACTGCTGTCGATAAGGGATTACCATGGGGTGTATAACCTCCTGAATGTATTGGTTTGCATTCAAATTGCACCGTATCCAAACGAGGTCGGTCCTTCCACCAAGGCGAATTCCAGCCCATACCATGATTGTTCCACCTTGGTAAGGATGAACTTCTTGCTGATTCTGGAGACGACTCCGACGTCCAGGAACTCGCCATATACGCACTCTTCTCGAATCAGGATGAAAACCGAAGCGAGATTCGTCGGAAAACAGAACCAGTGCCCATTGATGGTTGGTCCACTGTAAATGTGCGTTAGCCCACAATAAGCGACGATCTCGATTTCCACGTCGAAGAGCTGGAACTCTAAGCGGTCTGCGAGCATGAAGATTGGCTTCGTGTAGTCTTCTCCTGACAGTTTGATCGCTAATAACCACTTGATGCTGAGACTGGAGGCCTGCGACCAACTGACGAGCAGTAATCGTGGGTTGCCGCCTTGCGGAATTTTGCAAGAAACGATCTTGTCGCGGGGTAGTAACCCTATTTCGTCCCCTGTGACGTTCGGCAACATCCCCTGTAGACCTGTAGCGTGCCCATAATCTGCAAATTACGCTTGGTTGGGTGTTGACAGCATCCGCTACGTCGCGTTGAGTTCGTCCAGCTTGCAGCATACCAACAGCCCTTAACATCTCTTCGCGACTTAAATGACGACGTGACATGATGACTACAGTCACAAAAATGCACAAACCATACGTAAAAGACGTATTATTGATAATAAACGTTATTTACAACCAAAGAAAATAATTTTTATTTTGCCTCAGAGAAACTGCACAATCAAACACTTTTAAAAGTTTTCCCTCAGTATTTGAAAATCATTACTTATTTAAATTTATTTATAAATTTCGAACAACTCTGTATTCTACTTTATTCTATTTTTATTTATTTGCTGCCAGTTATTTGCAAAACAAGATTAACACGAAAAAAGAAATTGGGGTCATCTTGTTCCCTAGACTTTGTTGAGGTGTTTATATAAAATTCTCGTGTCACAATGTTCGTTCCCGTACTCCTTTGAAACAGATTCACCGATTCTCATGAAATTTTGTGAGCATATTGAGTAGGTCTGAGAATCGGCGAACGTCTATTTTTCATCTCCCTAAATGCTAAGGGTTGTCCACCCTGGGAACCGACATCCACGCGGGCGGAGCCGCGGGCAAAAGCTAGTAATAATATAATTAACTGCTAAAGTGAAATATTCTTGCGACAAATAGAAGTATGTTTGATATTGAAAATTAAATTTTTCGCGCCGCCCCACAAAGTTCCATACAAAATCGTACTTGCGAGTGACGTCACACGCCAGTCCCGAATAGTGCAAATGTATGGAGTGCAAGAGAATATCGCATTTATCTCTGTCTACGTTGCGTTTACACGTGTACAGTGTGTAAATAAAAAACGACATTATTCGATGGAGCACAGCTTTATAATAAACTACCTAGCAACATTAAAAATATTGATAATTTGAATGTGTATAAGGGTAAACACAAAAACGATGTACAACAAATGTAATCATTTAAAGTAGGCAGAATAGAGGAAAACATTTATTGTACATTTCTTAATTATTGTTAATCTCATTTTAAGTGAACTTTATGTTTTTATGAGAAATAAATGTCTTTAAACCTGAACCTAACATGATTGATGTGAAATTTAATAAGGAATCTAAAATGTTGTAAATTTTGCTTTATTTCACTACGCGCCAGTACGCTGTGACGTCACCACGTGTCACGATTTTGTATGTAGCGTTTTAAGGCGAGAAATTGAATATTTAAAATCAAATATCTTTAAACTATTTGTCATAAGAAATTTCTCTTTTACAGTTCATTATATTATTGTAAAATGTACAGTTTATATAACAAAAGAAAAATAGGATCCTGTAGTTTAAATAATCACTCCTCATGTAGTTTAAGAATCAAATCCGCAGTTACCTCCGCAATGCAGGAGATGCGGGTTCGATCCCCTCTCAGTGCAAATGTTGGTATTCATGAATAATAGGATTTTTTTTTTAAATATAGAACACGTCAATTAGACTTTGCCTGATGGTAAGCTGAAGGCAAAGTCTCAGAAAAGAGGGTCACCATTATTCACACATACCGTGTGACAATGGTGACACTCATCTTGACGGCCTCATCATATGCTTATTCACACCCCGCTTAAAGGACCCGGGACTGTAGGAAGAAGGAAACACGTGGTCTGGCTGTGCCTCGGAGAGCACGTTGAACTGTCATACCCGCTTGTCATACCAACATCTATGGCAGACGTTACGGGTAGTTAGAGCCCTAAACAGTCCAACAACTGGTCTATTTGCAATGCTTCGATATTGCCTTTGGGATATGGAAGTTAGGCGGTAGTCGCTTCAAGGAAAATATCAGCCAAACAGACCTCTGCATAAATCCGACCGGCCGGCGCCTCCTTCTGCGAGCAAGTAATGCTCTTGAAGGAGGAGGCGGGGCGGGAGCGCACGAAGGCAACTCGGGAGTCGGAGGTCTGGGGGTGACTGGTGGAGCCGCCTGTCACCCTGGCAGAAGCAGGCCGTGGCGGCAGCTCGCCTCGCGCGCTTCTCCGTTTCCGGGGACGAGTTCGGAACTCTGTAGTCCCCACACACCCGAGGAGAGGGCCAGATCGGTAGAGATGGCCCTGGGTCGGCCGGGGTGCGAGGGATATGCCTGTCAACCTCACCTTCGGCAACCAAACTGACCCACAGGCGGCGTGCGACATAACCTCCTCCACCGGCTCCGGTGGGGAGGTATCCGTGGGGATTTTTACACGTAAAACGTACAAAAACGTACACGTAAAAAAAAGCCAGACAGACTGGTAAAGCAGACCCCCAGACTCCGAGGTGATAGCTTCAGATGCGACTGGGAGTAACGCTAGGTTGAATGAAGAAGAAGAATTAAATAGACTAGACTTTAGACCACCCCATCTTTTCCCATGTGGTGTCGTACAAGGCGACTAAGGGATAGGGCTGTTTAACATCAGACAGATGTATACAGCCCAGACTTAGCCTCAGATGCATGGTTTGAGTCAACAATAGTGCCCGCAAGACGGCAATAGACTCTTTCCCTATTACGTAGTATCGAATTTCACGATTGGTGAAATGTGGGTTTTAATTCGCCTCTGCCTAACCCTCCGGGGATAAAGGTATGAATATATCTATGTATGTATGTAGAAGTACATTTTATCTTCTCAGATATGCAATGTCACCCCGCTGGCCCGACAAACGCGAAGCTGCTGGGAAAGCTTACTCTTCAAGCTCTAAAGGCCCTAAACAGCCTTTGAGCCCCCTCAGCCAGTTAGCCTCAGAAATAGTCGCCGGTGCGGGCGCATCTGCCAGCAGCATCCCAGACATGACCAATCCCAATCTTAACCGGGGCCATTTTGATCCCAACTTGGGCAATTCCGACCCGAGCGCGAGCAATTCCGTCCCGAGCGCAAGCAACTCCGGCCCGAGCGCAAGCAACTCCGGCCCGAGCGCAAGCAATTCCGGCCCGAGCGCAAGCAATTCCGGCCCGAGCGCGAGCAATTCCGGTCCGAGCGCGAGCAATTCGAGCAACACTGGTACAAGCCCGAGTAATTCCGCTACGAGCTCGGATAACGGGCCGGAATCGAGCACTTCCGGTGCAAACTCGAGCAATTCCGGCACAGAATCGAGCGATGCTTTTGTCTCTGGTGAGTTTTATTTTTACTTTTTTTTTTCTGTTTCCCTCTACACGACGACCTCTGTGGCGTAGCGGTAGAGCATTCGACTGCTATGCAGGAGGCGCGGGTTCGATTCCCGCTCAGTGCAAATATTTGTATGGATGAAAATGTATATTTGCATTGGTCTGGATGTTTCTATGTATAATATGTTTGTATTTACAAAAAAAAAGTATCTAAGTATATTTATCCGCATTCTAGATTCCATAAAACAAGCTTGTTAAGCTATGCTTACCATGGGTCTAGATAGTGTTGCGTAGAATGTCGTGAAAATATTTATTATTATTATTATTATTAACAGGTCTAATGGCTGGACGGGTATCAATAATGGGGTCTCAAATAATAGCTATTCATCTCTGAGTGTTATAGGGTACATAAAATCTCAACAAAAATTATGCGGTGGATTTTTAGGCAAAAAATTCACATATTTTCAAATTTATCGAATAGGGTATCTAAATGAAGGGATTAGAAGGAGATAACAAAAAACGACGGGTTGCACTCCGGGAGTGCCGGCAGAAGTGAAAACTTGAATATTAACGTTGTGCATTTTTGATATTTTGGAATGGTTAGATAATAATTTTGTACGAATTGCTTTCATTATCATTATAAAAGTACTATTATTTATGTGGTGGAATACAATATTCATTTATTGCGCTATCGTACACAACATGACAATTTATATTACATTAAAAATTTAACACACAGAACTATTACAATTATTTTACATTAAAATGTTTATCACCGCCATCACACATGTGACAGTCGTGTGACACGCGCAAGCGCCCTGCGCCGCCTGTCCTCTCTCCATCCGTCTTACGAATTTTCGATCAGGTCACGTGTCCTGACGCGAGTTTAGAAATTTTTACCCATTCCAAAAAAGTACACAGCGCCGCTAAAGAAGTTTTCACTTCAAAAATACTGTTACGTGCACGGGGTACAATTAAATGTCGTTTATTAGCTCGCCACAAACTAGACAATTAAATTACTAGTACACACAGTACTCTTCAACAGTTCCAGTCGCTCAGTAGTTCACAGTAGTCCACAGTCGTTGCTCAGGTCGCAGGTAGAATCTTCTTCGGCAGCGCGAGTGTAACACCCCTGGTGTTGCATACGTCCATAGGCCACGGTAACCACTTTCAGGTGGGCCGTGTGCTTGTCTGCCAACTAAGTATTATAAAAAAAGACAAAGCAGGACAAGCTTTTGGTCTTCTCACTGACAGCAGAAAAACTCTCCAGTGAGCTCTGGCTACCTTACTTACCGCCGGGAACACAACACGAGGTTATTATGGCCGCGGTATTCTGTAGGGTGGTATATGTGTCCTACCTCGTTTCGATTTCCTTTAGATTTTTTTTTCATAGAACATGTCAATTTGACTTCTCCTTGCCTGATGGTAAGCTGAAGGCAAAGTCTCAGAAAAGAGGGTCACTATTACTTACACATACCGTGTGACAATGGTGACACTCAGCTTGGCGGCCTCATCATATGCTTTTTCACGCCCCGCTTAAAGGATCCGGGACTGGTGGAAGAAGGAAACACGTGAGCTGGTAATTAATCGTATGTAAATTTAGAATGTTATGTATCACTTAGCATTCTAAATTGACATTTTCATTACATTTTTGCCCTTTTCTTTTTGGATTGAACCAACAAAAACGACTAAAATGATATTTATACTCAAATCAAATGCAAATGCATGTCATTTAAATTTAATATAATAAGTAATATTAACAAGCTGTAATTACGAGTGAACATATTGTGTATGAGAAACTCTTCCTTTCTCCAAACATTGTGCACACCGACAGGGTCCGTAATTGTAACAATAATTTTAACCTGAACAACTGTAGGAGTAGGAGGTAGGACACGGCTGTATTTCCGCCCAATTGAGCAGTCCGATTGGGGAAGTACCTCCGCCCTACAGAATACCGCGGTTATAATAACTTCGTGTTGTGTTCCCGGCGGTGAGTAGGGTAGCCAGAGCTCACTGGAGAGTTTTTGTTCAGTCAGTGGGATGACCAAAGGCTTGTCATGCTTTGTCCTCTACACTGACGGCACAAAATCTCTGTTCTTACAGGGTCGGGAGCACGGATGTGACTCCACTGGTGTTACACACGTTCATACGTCATGGTAACCACTTACCATCAGGTGGGCCGTGTGCTTGTCTGCCACCTAAGTTGTATAAAAAAAATAAAAAAATACTGTACTATATTATGGAACGAAATAAATGTATTGAGTATTGAGTGTTAATTCCAGGACTTAATTTCTCTAATCAGTCTACTAATTTTAATTTCTAGAATCGTTGGATGGTGCCGCGGTGAATTGTCAAGGACCACAGTTCACCCTCAACCGGAGTCTGCTCAAATCTTTGAGGAACAAGTGCAGGAACCTGACTTCTCTGACGTTAGAGTACTGCAATTTGGATTACCGTAATGTGAGTATATTTCTTTTTTTATTAGGGACTAGCTGACCCACCCCAGCTTCGCCCGGGGTATATTTTGAAGCTTCATATCCCTTTGAGCCCGTATGTTTTAGTCTTCATAATATGTATGAAAAATTGCCGGATTTGTAAACATTTTTTGTCAATGCTCCGCTCCTTTAAGTAGTAGCGTGATGATATATAGCCTAAAACCTTCCTCGATAAATGGACTACCCAACACTGAAAGAATCATTTAAATCGGACCAGTAGTTCCAGAGATTAGTGCGTTCAAACAAACAAACAAACTCTGCAGCTTTATAATATTAGTATAGATTTATTATTATTATTATTATTGTTGTTAGTTAGCAGGCAGGCAGTTGTAGACAACTGATAATGCCTGTATCCTGTTTTCATTTTCTTTCCTTCCATTTCTCTAGTTTGAGGTAAAATGTATCAAGTCTGTTTTTGAACTGGTTGATACTGTCAGCTGAGACTACATGTTCTGGGAGCTTGTTCCACACACTGACTACTCAGTTACTGATGAAATGTCTGTGAGGATTGTTGTTGGAAAAGCTGTAATATTGACATTGAAAATAAAATGATATATATAAGTACCTAATATATTTTTGAAAGTATGTGTATGAATTTCTTATGTATTATAATGTGTATGTATAATGTATGTATTATTATTGTGAACACAGTGCACTGCACCTACCTCAATGTATCTCTGCATCACCCTAAGGTTGACTGTTAGATAATGCCTTTGGCATTAAGTCCGCCTTTGTACAAAATTACGTATTATAAACAAATACGAATATATTAATAATTTTGAAAATAATATAATTTTGAAACACCATGCTTGTAAAGATAACGACATTAAAATTTGTACGCTCTACGGGGCAGAATATGCTGTATTCACTAGTTTTTAATACCTATAATGTAACCATATTCGAAATAAATAAATGAAAAAAAAATGCACGACTTCAGATGGTGTCCTCTTAGATGTGCATTCTCGTTACGAATAAAGAGGGCATCAAAGTTCTTTATATCGTAGAATCCATTCAAGATTTGGCGTGGTGGTAACGAACGCGACTGCTACGCAGGAGGCGCGGGTTCGATCCCCGCTCGGTGCGAATATTTGTATGCATGAATATGGGTATTTGCATTGGTCTGGGTGTTTCTATATATAACTAGCTTCTGCCCGCGACTTCGACCGCGTTACGTTCAAAATATATTAAGAAATGTTCACTACTATAATTCAAACTTAATATATGTTATACCTATTTTCGTATATTCATATTGTGGAGAAAGTTTTTTTCGAGTGACTGACTAATACTGATTATTACATATTATTGATTTCAGACATAATTTATAATTGTCAAATTTTTAATTAAACTTCACCATAGACAAAATTGTGACTTGTATTCTCTTTGAGGTTTTATATCACGTCATACGGGAACGCGGTCCAACAGGATGAAGGTCGAACGGGATGAAATGTATCCTGTCCGTCTCCTAGTCCTAAGCTATATCCCCACCGATTTTCAACCGAATCGGTACAGCCGTTCTTGATTTATAGGTAGTGTGTTAAGGAGGTAGGACACGGCGGTATTTCCGCCCGATTGAGCAGTCCGACTGGGGTAGTACCTCCGCCCTACAGAATACCGCGGCTATAATAACTTCGTGTTGTGTTCCCAGCGGTGAGTAGGGTAGCCAGAGCTCACTGGAGAATTTGTGCTGTCAGTGGGAAGACTAAAGGCTTGTCCTGCTTTGTCTTCTGCTGACGGCACAGAAACTCTGTACTTACAGGGTTGGCAGCGCGACTGTGACTCCTCTGGTGTTACAGACGTCCATAGGTCACGGTAACCACTTTCCATCAGGTGGGCCGTGTGCTTGTCTGCCAACTAAGTGGTATAAAAAAAAAAAAGTGTAACTAACACGACTTTCTTTTATATATATAGATATGTATGTATTTACAACAAAAAAGAAATAAGTATGTTTATCCGTATTCTAGATTCCATAACACAAGCTAGTTAAACTATGCTTACCATGGGTCTAGATTACGTTGTGTAGAATGTTGTAGAATATTATAAAATCTCCACGATTTCTCCGTTCCTTCAGTGTTGTGAGTTGTAGTATTGACAAACGTTCCTCATATGTTCGCTGTTTGAGATTCCTAGGTACTTTAGTAAATCTTCGTTGCACTCCCTCTAAGAGATCAATATCCTTAACGAAGTAGGGACTGCAGACTTGAAATAATAAAATCCAAGAATACTTGGATGATAAACAAGCTTGGAAACGAGCAGTTCGCTCAACTATGCTACTCAAGTAAATCATTGTATTTAGATTAAGTAGACTAAGTGTATGTTTGTAAATAGACCAAAAAAAAAAGAAATGCCCGCTGAGTTTCTTGCCGGAGTCTTCTCAGGTCGGAGCCGTGTTTCGAACCGGTGGTCCATTTACTAAACTGATATTCATGTTCCTTTTTTGTTGACGTTTTGTAAGTGCCGATATAATGGTCTATAAAGAATAAATGATTTTTGACTTTGACTTTGCCCGACTGCCAAGGAAAGGTTATGTTTTCCGATGCCTCGACGGTCCTCAGAGGTGGTTGTGTAGCACTCGGACCCACTAAAACCGCACGCGTTTCAGGTGTTCAGATGCCAGTGATAATGTAGCTTTCTAATAGTAAAGTATTTTTTGAAATCGGTCCTGTGGTTTTCGAGTTTAATACGGTAATAGGCTCACACCCTATTTTATTCCACATGGGTGTCAGATAAGCACACGGCCCACCTGACGGAAAGTGGTTACCGTGGCGTTTGGACGTGTGCAACACCCTGTAAGAATATCGTTTCTGTGCCGTCAGTGCAGAAGATAAAGCAGGACAAGTCTTTGGCCTTCCCACTGACAGCACAAGAAGTCTCCAGTGAGCTCTGGCTACCCTACTCACCGCCGGGAACACAACACGAGGTTATTATAACCGTGGCATTCTGTAGGGCGGAGGGGGGACAAGAAATGTGGGTATTAGTTTACTTCTGCTTACCTTTCGCGGGTAAAGGCATGATTATATATGTACGTATGTTTTTTTAATATAGGACACGTCAATTAGACTTTGCCTTGCCTGATGGTAAGCTGAAGACAGTCTCAGAAAAGAGGGTCACCATTACTTACACATACCGTGTGACAATGGTGACACTCAGCTTGACGGCCTCATCATATGCTTTTTCACGCCCCGCTTAAAGGACCCGGGACTGTAGGAAGAAGGAAACACGTGAGCTGGTAATGAATTCCAGGCCTTAATGGTGCCTCTTAATGTGTCTATGGAGTTTGTATATAACCTAATTATGTATTTTATAATAGCTTTCAATCCTGTTATACACGAGTTCCGATCACTACTTATGTATTCACTCCTGTTAGCAGGCCAACCTCCGCTACTTCCCTCCCAAGCTGAAGAGGTTGTCGCTGAAAGGTACGAGGTGTTACAACCTCCCGCTCAGTACCTCATACCTGGGGAAGATACAAGACCGGCTGCCGGAACTTGAGGTACGATTTTTTTATACTACTTAGGTGGCAGACGAGCACACGGTTCGCCTGATGGGAAGTGGTTACCGTGGCCTATGGACGTATGCAACACCAGCGCTGCCAACCATGAAGAAACCTTCTGATGCCCCTCTTGAAGAACCCCATAATGTAGGTGCTTGGGAAAACCGCAGGGAGGTCATTCCACAGCTTGAGTGTGCGTGGGATGAAGTTTCTTTCATACCGCACAGTGAGCACGGTATCAGGGCGCAATGTGTGACGATGAATTCCCTGCCTATGGCTAGAGGTGTGATGATAGAATGTAGCTGTGGGCATCATGTCAAATAATTCATCTTAGCACAAATCATTGTATGTGTATTGATCAATTAAAAATGTATGTATGAATGAAAGAAGACTAACGAAACAGGTGTATAAGGTGAGTGTGGATGGTATTGTCGGAAGAGGAAGACCTAGACCTCGGGGAAGTTTTAGAGAAGGGGCAGGTCAGGAGTACCCTAAACCGGCGAATATGCATGAAGAATGTAATGAGAGTGAATGAAGCGAGAGTAGTATGTCAGGATCGTAGCAAGTGGAGATCCGTGATCTCTGCCTACCCCTATGGGAAACAGGCGTGATTTTGTGTATGTATGTGTCGAGTGGTTATATATATGTAATAATGGTAATTATTACATACATGGCCGCGTGGTTTCCGGCAAAATAGAATTAAGGACCCCATCTCTTCCCATGCCGTGTCGTACAAGGCGACTAAGGGATAGGGATGTTTAACATCAGACAGATATATACAGCCCAGACTCAGCCTCAGATGCATGGCTCGAGTCAGCATTAGTGCCCGGAATACGGCAATAGGCTCACCCTCTATTGCGTGGAACCGAATTCAATGATTGGTGAAATATGGGTGTTAATTCACCTCTGGGGATAAAGGCGTGATTATATGTATGAATGTAATTAATCAAATGTTAAATGCTGCTGAAAGCTGAAATACACATTTTTTCTTTCTAAATATGGGTGCTAATTCAAGAAGCGCCGCTAGCTTGGTGGTTAAGGAGTCGGCCTTACAATCGAGAGGTCTCGGGTTCGAAAACCTGGCCATTACACTATGTGAACCCACTCCTAACACAAGCAATTTATCTTAGCTGGAGGGGTTAGTGGGAATATTACTACAATTATAAAACAAACAAAAAGAAAAAAAAAGAATAAAATTATTGGTGAAATGTGGGTGTTAATTCTCTCTGCCTAACCCTCCAGGGATAAATACGTGATTATATGTATGTAAAAAAACAAAGTCGTCCTAAAAGGTCTCCATTTTTCTCCTGTTGTGTACCTCAACAGGAGTATCAGAGTATTCTCCTCAGTATCAAAATAAACGGGATATTTACCATGTTTCATTATTTTGAGTTTAACTAAATATCGGTAACTCAAAACAATGAAACATGGTAAATATCCCGTTTATTCTGATACTGATGTCAGTGACCATGATAGTTTAAATACCTGTACAGTATTCTGTTTTTCTAGGTACTGGACATCTCAGAATGCGAGTGGTTCGAACCTGCGTCCCTCTTACCGCTGAGCAAGGTGCGGAACCTCCAAGAGTTGTACATGAAAGACTGCAGGAGACTCACTGAGTGTGTCGCCTATGCTTCGCTGGCGACCAGATATGGATTTCAGAAACTTAGGGCAAGTTTTGTTTTTATTTTTATACCACTTAGGTGGCAGACAAGCACACGGCCCACCTGATGGAAAGTGGTTACCGTGGCCTATGGGCGTTTGTAACACCATAGGAGTTACAGTCGCGCTGCTAACCTTGTAAGTACAGAGTTTCTGTGCCGTCAGTAGAAGACAAAGCAGGACAGGCCTTTAGTCTTCCCACTGACACCACAAATTCTCCAGTGAGCTGTGGCTACCCTATTCACCGCTGGGAACACAACACGAAGTTATTATAGCCGCGGTATTCTGTAGGGCGGAGGTACTTCCCCTGTCGGACTGCTCAATTGGGCGGAAATACCGCCGTGTTCTACCTCCTTAGAAAATGATAAAACTTTACCTAACACTGAAAATAACTTTGTGAGAACTATACTTCATTCAGTCAGGTACTTTTTTATACCTCTTAGGTGGAAGACAATCACACGGCCCACCTGATGGGAAGTGGTTACCGTGGCCTATGGACGTGTGCAACACTAGGGACGTTTACAATCACGATCCGGACCCTTTTTTATCGTGTGAAAAATCCCCCCGGAGCCGGTAGGAGAGGTTATGTCGGACTCGAACCGACTAAAACGCACTACATCTGAGGGTCGTAAGTTGCCGGAGGGGAGGTGAGATTGCGGGAGGCATATCCCTCGCATCCCACGACCCAGAGCCATCTCTTTCAAGCTGGCACTCTTCGGGTGTGGGGACAACGGAGTCATCCTTTGTATATACTAGTATATAAATACTATATCATTACTTCGCACAAGGACATGTGGTATGGGTAATGGACTGCTGAGACGAGGTCTCGGGTTCGATCCCCGGCACACACCAATGACTTTTCGATGCTTTTCGAAGTTATGTGTGTTTGTCGCAGGTTTAAAAGTTCCGATTAATAGCAATAGGCTCGCCACCTTTTACATTGGGATCTAAACATAAACTGGTGAAATGTGGGTGGCTAGCACCTTTGCCTACCCCTTCGGGGATATACCGGTTAGGTTATGTTATCATTACTTCGCAAAATTTGATCCTTAACAATCGTATGGTGTATTTTTTCATAATCAACGGGTTCGATTTCCAGCTAGGATTATTGGTTTTTTCAAAAATCTAATGATGAGATTTTAAGTTTCATCAAAATTAGACTCGTGACTCCTTTGAGCGTTTTTCGCTATTCCCTATAGTTTCGGATTTGGCCATCCAAGTCCTTTTTAAAAATTCATTCTGTATAAAAAAATATCTCACTCGCTCACATACTCACTTGCTCATTCACTCAGTCATGTACATTTTCATCTTAAATCTTATTCATCAATGTTGCCATCACCAGATCCTCGATCTCCGCGGCTCACCGGTCGCTGACTCCGAAGTATCAGCTTTAGGTTGGCTGCCCCTCCTCGAGGAGTTGTACGTGTCCCCACCTGACGACAACAAGACATCCACGGAGCACTCCCACAAGTGGGATGATGTGTTGGCACCGTTCTCTGAGCTGGATTCTTGGGAGACTGAGGTAAATACTTGATGGGATGCTGTAGAATGAACTGGACTGGGATTGAACGGTATGTAGTGGGATTGAATGGGATGGAGTGAGATTAGATGAAATTAATGGGGTATTGCGTTACAAAAACTGTAACATCTTTCATCTCATCTCTTCATCATCTGTAAAATGGTAGAAGTGAGCAGTGGGATGGACTAGGATTGATGATAAAAAAAATAAAATTACAACACATGCGATTTTTTATTAAATGAAATGGGATGCGATGCGATGGACTGGGATTCGTTGAATTAAGTAGACTAAGTGTATGTTTGTAAATAGACCAAAAAAAATGCCCGCTGAGTTTCTTGCCGGAGTCTTCTCAGGTTGGGGCAGCGTTTCGAACCGGTGGTCAATTTAATAAACTAATATTCATGTTCCTTTTTTGTTGACGTTTTGTAAGTGCCGATATAATGGTCTAAAATCTTGTACATCCTGTGCTCAAATTAGATGGGATGTTACAGGAATGTGATGTTATTGGGTTGGATAGAATGGTATTTGATGAGATGTGTCATACTGATACATACCTGATCCAGGTGGGATAGTGTGGGATTGGATAGGATAGTGTGAGATTGGATGGGATGCTTTGATATTAGATGGGATGAAATGGTATTGGATGTAATGAAATTGAAGTACCCCTTCGTAATGGACTTCCCATCCCCGCAGGAACCTGATTACTACAGCTGCAAATCCCCTAACCCGGATCCCAACGATGACGCTGATGACACGAAGGAGGATGGAGAGCCTGCGGTACCTGAAGACAGGCTCGGTGACGTAATGATCGGGAACTACATTACATGTGCTTCTCTTGAAAGGAGGTTAGTTTTTGCGTTAGTTGCAATTCCCATCACTGAGGAGGGATACAGATTTCCCAGTACCAGACTATGCCAGTACCCGGATAATTCTAGGAAGTCCCAGAAATGCGGTACCACACAAATAAATTAAATGGAATATCTATTTAATTTATTTTTATTTGATTTCATTTATTTATTTCATGAACAATTTACATTGTGTTTGATAAAATGTAACCTATAAATTGACTACACAATTTTAAATAAACTATACAACTTTTTTACGCATGCACAAAATGTTACACTTCAGAAAAATAAATAAGAATTAAATACAAAATATCTTGCAAGTCTAATGTGTGTATTGTCACAATAAAATATACAATTACTTACAAATTAATATAAAACTATGCTAACTATACAATATATACAAAAATGGAATAGAGAAATTTAATTAATTATTAAAATTCCATGTCAGAAAAAAATTGTAGTAAAATTTACACCTTCAACATACCATAAGAGAATCATATAAAGTTCAACAATACCATAAAGACATTTTGTCCATTATTTGTGAGGTATCGAATTTTCCGCTTAAATCTGAAGTGGTGTTTTTTTTTAGACTATATGGGAGTTACTGCCGTATGACCTTCCAGGTAGTCTGACCGAACACTGACAGTTCAGCTCGCTCCGTCTTGACTTAACGACTATTGACAGCTGGGACCTACTTTGGGAGTTACTGCCGTATGACCTTCCAGGTAGTCTGACCGAACACTGACAGTTCAGCTCGCTCCGTCTTGACTTAACGACTATTGACAGCTGGGACCTACTTTGGGAGTTACTGCCGTATGACCTTCCAGGCAGTCTGACCGAACACTGACAGTTCAGCTCGCTCCGTCTTGACTTAACGACTATTGACAGCTGGGACCTACTTTGGGAGTTACTGCCGTATGACCTTCCAGGCAGTCTGACCGAACACTGACAGTTCAGCTCGCTCCCTCTTGACTTAACGACTATTGACAGCTGGGACCTACTTTGGGAGTTACTGCCGTATGACCTTCCAGGCAGTCTGACCGAACACTGACAGTTCAGCTCGCTCCGTCTTGACTTATCGACTATTGACAGCTGGGACCTACTTTTAGAGTACACGCCACGAAATAAGTCCCTTGGCCGCTGCTTGGCAGTCGCAACACGTAATGTTGCCAGTATCGTTTTTTTGTTTTACCAAATCTTTCATTGTTCAGATACGAATGTAATAGTTCTTGGTTGAACTGCTGAACTTAAAAAGTTAAAGGAGTGAAAACTTCAACCAAAGTGTATCAAGAGACAGTCTTGAATGTTGTTGTTGAAACCTCCCAGCAATACACTTTTTAATGTGATTAGTGGATTTAAAGTCCTCCACCGCCGTAGCACCGCATGCTATCCTCCAAAAATACATATTTTATTATTACATGTTGTACATGTTGTGACGAAATTGGGATCAATATAAATGCCGAGAAATATAATTCCCACTAGTACATTATAAACAATTGTACTGGCAACTCTAAACCTTAGTCATGGCCTGAACCAATCAACACACAGTAAGGACGAGTATGGCGGCGATGTCATTGTTAGTACAGAGTTATGCCGCGGGACCTATTTGTTGGAGCGAACTCTACGTGCCTTACGAGGCACGGATGCGACTATTAAGCGGTCCCCTATATAGATGGCAACCGCGGCTAAATAACGTCTCATGAGATTGGTACTGCGGAGTCCATTTGTAATTAAAAATAAAATTATTTCTTCCAGGATCATAGTTATCCATCCCAACCGACAGTTCCAAAACGATAATCGGGGCAACGACCAGCGACCCCCCGGCTTAGTTCCCGACCCTCCTGCGGGAAACCCTGGGGCAGGTGCTGGCCCAGATCATCGACCTCCGAGAAGACCAGTAAAGCGGATACATACATACCACTGTGTGGACCTGGCGAAAAGGAGGTTTGGTGAGCAGAGACCGGAACAGATTGACGATGAACAAGCTGAAGGTGTAGTTGAGAATAGACCAGAAGACCGTGAAAGTTCTAAACCCGATGAAGAGAACCAAGAAGGAAATGATGGTTCTAACTCAGTAACTTCCACATCTAAAACAGTAGTCCAGAACTCTAAAGAAGACCCAGGACCCTCTACATCCAAGCAAGTAGACCCAGAACCTTCTACATCCAAACATGTAGACCCAGAACCTTCTACATCCAGACAAGTAGAACCAGAACCATCTACATCCAAATCGGTAGACCAGAACGCTGGAAGCTCAAAATCTGATCGAGAACCTTCTAAACCCAAGCCTAAATTCGATAGCCCCGGGTCTGCTTTCGTTCCAGTACCATCCACCTCGAAACAAGAAGACCAAAACCCTGAGAGCTCTTCAAAGTCCAAACCAGACAATTCCAGCCCTAAGCCCAACGCTCAACCATCAGATCACGATATGCCCTCAACTTCTAGAGGTCCACATCCCACCAAAAGACCAAGACCTGATGACCATCCATCTACATCGGGTGTTAAAAGATCCTTCCGGATTGGTTCTACTGAAGTCCACGTTAGAGAAATCGTGATCCCCGAAGGACGTGATGATAACCAAAACCCATTCGATCTTGCCAATGTAACACCAGAAATGGCTATAAGACCATATTTGTCCAGATATTTCGATAGGCTCGCGAACAATATGAATGCGCCACCTTTGGCTGTAAACGCTAGGCCAATTCACGACCGAGCAAACCCTGAAGGTAGGGTAAACGCATATATATGTGATTACGCGGAGCCTGTACAGCGTCGAGGGTGTCTTCTAAGGTCACGAGGATATGTCCAGAGGAATATCCCTAGAGATTTGCTTCACTTCGGTCACCATCTTGTATCAGATTCTTCGGTACTCCGCTTCGGACGAGCTCTAAACGATAATGTTAATTACATACATATTGGTCATAATTTTCATGCGAATGATCCTGGCGTGAGGCCTGATAGGTCTAACTTGAGGGTGTTGTCGATAACTGGGTATAGGAATATCACTGATAGGAGCCTGGAGCATCTGGCGACAGCAGCGCCTCACTTGAGGGTGATAGATTTCTCTCGGTCAGGCGTGACTGATCGAGGCGTCGAGGTTTTCAGGGCGATTCGTCCTAACTGTGAGGTTGTATTTAGTAGGTTTGGAAGAGATACCTGAGTAGAGGAGTCTCCTGCTTTTAATGATGTCTCTTAAATTGTTAAGCGTACTAAAATGTCCAGTGAATAAAAACGTCCAGTAAATAAATACGTCCAGTGAACAAAAATGTCCAGTGAAACAAAATATCCTGCAATTTTATACTGTTTTGTCAGTTTTTAACAAATCATTTATTCTGTTTAGACCATTAAATCGGAACTTACAAAACTTTAAAATAAAAAATGGGCTCTGGCGGGGGGTAGAATAGAATAGATCTTTATTTGCTAGAACATTGTGATAAGGATGTTACAAATTTCCGTTTGTTCGAGTTCCATTGGAACCGGGGCTTCAGAAGTGGATGTGAATTGGTCAGCCATTATTATTATTTGCTTTATTCAAAATTCTTTTAATATCAATTACTATCTGTTTCTGCTGCGTTCTCTTGACGTGCGCGCTCCTTAGCCATTGATATATAAAGTGTAACAAAATGACCTCTTTAAACTTTGCGGGAATACTTGGTATCGAAAAATGTGTAGAAAGAAAATTTCAAAAATATTGCCTATTCTTTAAAATTAAGTTGCACAGATTTCAAAAATTGATATTAAAGCCTATGCTAACCGTACCACATCGATATGTCCCGCACGTGGGTTGCAGTAAACAGCTGACTGTTAGAAGTCAATGACCGGTGGGTGTTCCGTAAGCTTCATGAACCGACGCACGCGTCTCATGACTCGAGAGGCCGAATTCGGAATTTGCGGCCCCGCGGTAGCACGAACATAATATTTTTTCGGGTTTAATTAGCGATACTGATTAATCCACCAAAGTTCCAAGAGTTAATTTGGTTACACCTTATATAAGGTTTAAGGTTTAAAGAATTTATTCTCAAAAAGACATACACAGTCACTTACATGAGAACATAACAATAAATAAGTACTTAAATAGGTCACCGACACGACAAGAGAGGGGTACTCATTTGGCGGTTCCGATCTCAAAAGTATGTTTGCCTAATCACGCTTCAATTCAGTATGTAGGCTGACAGTTGAGACTTAAAATCGCGAAATGAGCTTACATTTTTTATTTCAGACAGAAGACCTATAGGAATAGAAGACGATATATAGACCAGTTTGCTGCGCTAATTCTTGTTCTTGATTCTCCCTCGCTGATAACGAGGTTTTGTTTACACCAAATATTGAATGAGATAATGCTCTTGTTCTAACTTTCTATGCCCGTTTGGTCCAAATATCATTTTTTAATGTGCGCAAAATCCCCACGGATAACGCCACTACCGAGGCCGGTGGGGGAGGTTATGTCGGTCTTGAACCGACTTAAACGCACGCCGACTGTGTGGGCAGCAGGTTGCCGGAAGTGAGATTATCTGAGACACATCTCTTGCACCTCGGAGTCTAAATACCACCTACCACTGGACGATATACCGATGTTTGAATGAAACTTTAAAGCATTTAGTATGTTTTTTTTTTCATTTATTCATTCATTCATTACAAATATGGGTTACATAAAGGTGTTATATCCAGTAGGTATATGCTATTTATTCAAATCTATTAAGACAGGAAAAATTAATCGGTTCAGGCGGTATACGAACCTTCAATCTATAGGAAGATTTGGATAACTTCAGGTAGGGTCCGCTGATTCAGTGGTCGAAGCATTCCCCCTGTAGGGTAAAAAGCGCGAGTCCGAAGTAGGGTACTTGAACCGATTAAATTTATCCCATCTTAATCGATACCGAGGTTCATAGCATTCGAATATTTTTACTATTGGACGTTTATAACTGGACATTTTAGGCAGACATCTAAAGCAGAAGACTATTCGATTACAAGTGACAAACTAGTCACAAAATTGTGTATTTTTTTTGATAGAGCAAGGTTGGCAGTAAGCACACGGCCCGTCTAATAATAACTGGTCTGTGTCAAACATATATGTAACCACAAAATAGAAGAAAATTATGACACTGCCAACTGAGCCTTTTAAAGCGTCTGCTGCACTATACTGGTGTGTAATGTGCAATGTTTCGTGCAAATCGTATGTAATTTTGCTCGAATTTTGCACAATATTATTTGAAAGCACATTCGTATGAAGAAGCGGACGGTCTTATTGTATTTTTTTATGGCTCGTCTATTTCACCTGATGGTGTGAACTATGAAATTATAAAAGATAAAAGTTACTAACCCCTTTTGCTTTTGTCGTTGTCGGGTAAAAACAATGTATTCTCTGTATATATACTGGATAAGTTGTTTAAAATAAAATAAAAATGTCAGGGGTACTGGGTGAGGTGAGGTGGCCTTCGAATTTAGTACGGGATGCAGATATTAGATAAATGTGTCAATTAATTTTGACACCTATCTATATACTCATAGCGTGCTTTTTGTTCATCATCTGTAAGGCAATTTTCCTAATAAAATTCGAACCAGTATTGTTTACAAAAACAAACTTTTCAGCTTAATAATATTAGTATTGACTTCGGTTGTTAATATTTAAAAAAGAAACAATCTTTCAAATGTCAAAAAGTGTATTTTCGAAACACACGTTTCAATAGCGAAAATTGATATTTGGAATATTCAGATTAGATCGATACTGAATATTGAATAGATTTTTAATAAGAAAATTAATCCTCTGTATGACAGTATTTTTTTTTATTATATACAACCTGTCTAGTAGTATACAGTACTATTAAAAAGCAAAAGGGTGGAAACGACATCGATTTTTCAAAGAAAAAAAGGTCTTTAACTAGGCACGAATATATATGGACTTGACGCAATTCCTATCTGAGGGATATAACATACATATAAGTACAGGAGATTCTCGATTACGATTTCAGAAACAGCATTCTGACACTCGAATAGATAGAAGTGACTCAATATTTTACTGAGCGATTCTCCTATGACATTTAATTCGATATATTGATAGGGGACATTCCCGGACAAGCAGAACGCTCGTCAATATCTCGCTATGTGAGTGATTTTGACAATGTCGAAATTGTCAAAATCGTGGGTGTTACCACGTAAAAAATTGTAGCTATCCATATTGTACTAGCGTTTGAACGCGAAACAATTTGGATAGTACTCTAAGATCTCTAATTTATATAAGATTTATCATAATTAGATATAAAACAAATATTGTAGCCAACCTGTTTGTATTTTGTATTCATGTATGTTAAGATACAAATACAAATTAATCTGAATATAATTATAATTGTATTTAACCGAAATATATTATTCTGTGTGATTTGAAATGTAGAACGAATAGCGTGAGCACTCCTTTAGTCATAAATGTCCGTTTGAACAAAAATGTCCACTTTTTTAGCATTTCTAAATGTACCGGTAGATTGTACGCTATATAATTTGTACACACTGACTTCTAAAAGTAGGAACGGGTGTTTTGATCCAGTGATCTTACTATCTACTTAGTTTCCCGCGGTACTAAATATTTATAGGAAAAATGTCCACTATTATAAAGACTGCTGACCAAAAATGTCCGCATTAGATTAGTTTGCTCATAAACTCAGAATGAGAATACCCAGAAAATGTGACAGATGTTGACTTTCTTTTTTTTAACGTCCGAAAAATCCCCACGGATTCCTCTCGCCGGAGCCGGTGGGACAGGTTATGTCGGACTCGAACCGACTAAAACGCACGACGTCATTTGCATTGCTCTGGTCGTGCCTCGGAGAGCACCTTAAGCTGTCCGTCATACGAACATCTATGGCAGTCAGTGCAGCCTTCAAAAGTCTGACTAATCAAACTATAGAATTTTGATATCGCCTATCCAACAGAGGTTAGATGGCATTTGCTTTACTGAAAATATCGGAGTTCAACTGCATCTTAGTTAGACTAGAAAGCCGCCCCTGAGTTGAAAAAGGGCTCCGAAAATGATAATATTCGCCATGTTGGACGTTTTTGGTATTGTCAATATTTTTTGTCAATCCAGTCAGCCTGTTACCACGGCTGGTGTAACATGTTCGAAGCGTCAGGCAAATCCAAATCAGTGATCGCGTTAATTCCCGTTAACATTATTGTGTATTCGATTAAAAGAATAGAAAAAATTAGATCAGTTCAGGTGGGATTCGAAACCGCGATTTTGACAACGCTGTGACCACTAACCCACAGACACATCGCCTTATGGCGTCTTATGGCGACTGTGGGCGCCATCTACCGATATTCGTGCGAACTCTCGTATTTACGATATCATTGGTCCTGATAGTTCGTACGAATATCGGATATATGTATAGAAGAATTTGGATGGATTAGGGCGAAGGTTCTGTGGCTTAGTGGTCAGACCGTTCCCCCTGTAACGGAGAGCCTGAACCGATTTAATTTGGATGGATTAGGGCGAAGGTTCTGTGGCTTAGTGGTCAGACCGTTCCCCCTGTAACGGAGAGCCTGAACCGATTTAATTTGGATGGATTAGGGCGAAGGTTCTGTGGCTTAGTGGTCAGACCGTTCCCCCTGTAACGGAGAGCCTGAACCGATTTAATTTGGATGGATTAGGGCGAAGGTTCTGTGGCTTAGTGGTCAGACCGTTCCCCCTGTAACGGAGAGCCTGAACCGATTTAATTTGGATGGATTAGGGCGAAGGTTCTGTGGCTTAGTGGTCAGACCGTTCCCCCTGTAACGGAGAGCCTGAACCGATTTAATTTTTTCTATTTCTTAATCATTTTGAATAGTAAGCATACTGAATGCTTTAAAATTTCATTAAATTTTATTGTCAATGTTTGATAGTGGACATTTTTCTTCAGACATTTTTCCTTTTCATTAAATGTTAACTTTTAGTGTTACAATTTAAAATGTTATATGGTACAGTCAATGGAAGTGAATAGGGTAGTGGATGGTGGATATGACTTTAGATATCTAATTAATGCGGTTCAAGACACTAAACATACATACAGGATTTATTTTATAGGTCTCAGTTATATTATTTTTATTCAACATAATTATAATATACAGAAAAAATATATGCAATTGCATACAATATATATACACAAAACTTACATCGAAAAATACCTCCCCATCGATCTCTACTGGGACCGTGCCCAAAAGGCTGGCGGCATCACCACGCTGAATGGCGATACCTATTCTTTGAGCGAGGTAAAGGCGCGTTTCGACACTAAACGGCTCAAAAAAAAACACGATGGTATTTCCAATTGGACAGTCCGTCTGGGGAAGTACCTCTGCCCTATAGAATACCGTGGCTATAATAACCTCGTGTTGTGTTCCCGCCGGTGAGTAGGGTAGCCAGAGCTCACTGAAGAGTTTTTGTGCTGTTAGTGGGTAAACCAAAAGCTTGTCCTGCTTTGTCTTTTACACTGACGGCACAGAAACTGTGCTTACAGGGTTGGCAGCGCGAGTGTGACTACCTTGGTGTTGCACACGTCCATAGGCCACGGTAATCACTTTCCATCAGGTGGGCCGTGTGCTTGTCTGTCAACCAAGTGGTATAAAAAAATCAGTAAAATTACATTCACCCTAACAACACTCGTTCATATAGTTCTTTTCACTTGCTAAGTCATATTCACCTTCGATCACGGTGAGTCCCATTCACCTCTAGTCTTATTCACCTCGTTGGGGCCGTTCAAGTATTACGTAAGCACTAAACGAGGGGGGGGGGATTCTTTGTGCTGCTTATTTTTTGATAACATGGGGGGGTGGGGGGAACGGTCTAGATAATGATTACGTAAGTAGTTAATTACTTTTTCACAGATAATATAGCATGTGCATTTTCTATACATTAACCTAAAAAAACAAACATGAAAATAAATATGCATATAGGCACCAATGTTTACGTAAGCATTCGGGGGAAGGGGTGAAGAGTTTTGCTTACTTTTGCTGACAAGGTGGAGGGGGTTTATTTTTTTTATGTGCGAAAGCGTTGCTTGGCGAAGGTAAGGTTGACATAGGCATATCCTTCGCACCCCTGCCGACCCAAGGCCATATTTCTTGATCTGGCCATCTTTGGGTGTTGGAGGGGGAAGGGGGGGGGGGTTAAATAATTGTAATAAATCTGCTTACGTCATACTTGAACGTCCAATTTTCACTTTCTTGAGTATTTCAATTCGGTGTGTACGGCATTATAAGCCTAAATGTGTTAGACACAGAGTAATTTTTAGATTAACTTTGTATCCACGATACAAATTAGTTTAAGTATATTAATAATATTTGTGTTATTTATCTGTTTCGGCTGTATATTATACATTAACATAGTCCACATATTGACAAGGGGGTAATAATAATAGTATATCTTTATTGTATGTACACAAAGAAAGACAAAAAAAAATACAATAGGTACATCTTTGTGGCATTACAAGTGGCAGCCATATTGCAAGGCATTCTCTACCAGGCAACCATGGGATGGATGGGTACTGTAACCCCTAGCACGAAAAACTTTGTTGAATGTCTACTGTGAACTTGTTTGTCTATGATGCCGGCCAATCGCAACGCTCCGTTCTCTCGTTACGTTCGATAGTTTTTCGTACTCGGGGTACTGTACTAGGAAATGAAGATATTAGAAGAAAAAAAGTTAAATCAAATAGATAAGTAACGCCATCTAGTATCGAGTAGAATCATATTTGGAGAACGAGACTAAGAGAGTTGAACACAGGTTGAATGTCGAAAGTACACTGAGGAGTCATGACGTCATCACAGTAGGGGTGCTACTGTGATGACGTCAATCAATCAAATCAACTTTTTTTTTTTACGTGCTCAAAATCCCCACGGATACCTCCCCACCGGAGCCGGTGGAGGAGGTTATGTCGGACTAGAACCGACTAAAACGCACGCCGCCTGTGGGTCGCTTCGGCTGCCGAAGGTGAGGTTGACAGGCATATCCCTCGCACCCCGGCCGACCCAGGGCCATCTCTCACGATCTGGCCTTCTCCCGCCACCGCCGCGGCAATCAAATCAACTAGCCCATCGCAGTCCATTGCTGGACTAGGCCTCTCCCAATGTCGGGAGGCTTCGGCCTACTGTTCCCACGCTGGCCAGACGGGTTGGTACAGGGTTTTATTTCGAGTTTTCCGTCTCTCGCAGTGATATCGTTTGCGTATGTTACCATTAGTCGTCTCTTACGACACCCTTCGGATGAGATGGGGTGGTGATACTTGTATTCTTTCTCCGTCACCACACTCATGATGACGTCATGACTTATCAATCAATAAGCCCACCGCGATCCACAGCTGGACATAGGTTTCCCAAAAGTCATGACCTAAAAGTTCGCCAATCATAGTACATATACTTAATTCCATTAGGTAGATACTAAACTAAAAGCAAACAATCTTGTACCGACTTTTTATAAAAACACATATTAAACAAATAAACTAGGCTTTTCTTAAGGAGGTAGGACACGGCGGTCCGATTGAGCAGTCCGATTGGGGTAGTACCTCCGCCCTACAGAATACCGCGGCTATAATAACTTCGTGTTGTGTTCCCAGCGGTGAGTAGGGTAGCCAGAGCTCACTGGAGAATTTGTGCTGTCAGTGGGAAGACTAAAGGCTTGTCCTGCTTTGTCTTCTACTGACGGCACAGAAACTCTGTACTTACAGGGTTGGCAGCGCGACTGTGACTCTTCTGGTGTTACAGACGTCCATAGGTCACGGTAACCACTTTCCATCAGGTGGGCCGTGTGCTTGTCTGCCAACTAAGTGGTATAAAAAAAAAACAGGCTAACTAACTGACTAGCTAGTGGTACAATTTCGATTTTCAATATTTAAAATGAGTTTCAAAACAGAAAAATATTACTATAGGCCATACCAATTCCTATCAGGTGGGCCGACTGCCTACTAAATGGTATAATAAAACCTAACCAAACTGAGTTCTTTCCTACAGTCCCGGGTCTTATAAGCGGGACGTGAAAAAGCATCTGATGAGGCCGCCAAACTGAGTGCCACCATTGTAATATTACTTAGCGTCTGTAATGGTGACCCCATTTCCCTTTAGCTTACTATCATACGAGGTGCAGACAAGTTGGCGTGTCCTAGACAAAAAAAAAACATTAAAAAGCATATCAAGATGGTTTTTGTTTAGTTAAGTACTAACTGAATGCATTGTTACTTAGATTGTCTCTTCTCAGTAGACTTTATGGTCTAGAATGGCACTCCTTGTAATGCTTGTCTCACACAGTAACTACGCACAAATATAATATGCGTCGGCAGCTAAGTGGTTAGGATGTCGGGCTCACGTTCGAGAGATACCGGATTCGAATCCTGGCGGACTACCGACGTGAACCCACTCCTAACAATCAATTTAGCCTAGCTGGAGGGTTTAGGGGGAATATTATTATTTTTCCGATATATTCTTTAAACGAAATTGTTGTACGAAGTATAAAATTTAAAATAAATTCAAATTTATTAATAATATACACTTATTATTGATTTAAATTGTAATTTTGTGTCTCAAATATAGGTTAAAATAAAAATTTAATGTAAATGGCGTTTGTATCAAAATACAAACGTTTAGTATTAGTAATATTTATTTTAATTATAAATTGTATCGTTAGAATAACTTTCATAATTATTAAATATATATTGTATTAGATATTTAAACTATCATGGTCACTCACATCAGTATCAAAATAAACGGGATATTTACCATGTTGCAATGTTTCGAGTTTCTGATATTTCGGCGCTGTTGCAAGCATCATGATCACGGTGTTCCTCCGTGATCATGGCCGAAATATCATTCGAAACAATGCAACATGGTAAATATCCCGATTATTTTGATATTGAAATTGTATTAGAGCTTGTCTAAACCCAAATTTCGCGCCTCACTTCGCTTACGCACACTAGTAAATTGTCTACGAGCAACGGATTTGTTGGTCAACTTGTCATAATATGACAGAACGTGCGAGCGAGCAGACGTCTTGTTCTATAAAATATATCAGCGTTAATGCAGAAATAGCGTACTCGGATTCATCACGCGACTAAAAGGTTTACACAGATGAAGTGAAAGTATAGAGCGCGTATTTCAGTTTAGGCAAGCTACACATATATTTCATGCAATCCCTATATAAGCAGAATAATAAATAGAGATACTGTTTAACCCTGTTTGACCATATAACACAATACTGCATTCGGGTAGGCACTTAACTAAAGATAAAAATCTTGTAGAGACATTTTATACAAACACATATTAAAACAAATAAACCAGGCCAACAAAATAACTAGTGGTTAGATTTTTAACCTTTAAAATGAGTTACTAAACAGAAAAATATTAATAAATTGAATTTCAAATACAATTTATTAATAAAATTGCGATTTAACGAGGCAACGCAGCCAGCATCATGGGCACCTTTGCGCCGGGAACGATGGGGAGTGGGTTGTTTGACGCGACATAATCGCGAATTTGTATGTGTTAAATAAATTTCAATTAAAATATATTAAAAATAAGATATGTTATGATTGTTTATGTTTAGTTAAGTATCTAATCGAATGGGGTATAGGTTTTTGGACCTTACAGGGCACATATAACACTTTCTATAACCCATATTTGCAAGGAATAAATAAATTTGGAATTTTCAATAATACAAATATAATATATAAAATTCTCGTGTCGCGGTGTTTGTGAGCATATTGCGTAGGTTTGAGAATCGGACAACATCTATTTTTCATCCCCCTAAATGTTAAGGGTAGTCCACCCTTAACATTATATGGCAAAACAACGTTTGCCGGTACAGCTAGTATAATATATATTTGGTAAGATTAAGAATTCTTATGTATGTTAACTTTTGCGAGCTGATATACTTGGACCTTGATTCTGCTAATATGAACTCCTGTTATGAACAGCCTCTGTGGCGTGGGGGTAGTAAACGCGACTGCTACGCAGGAGGCGCGGGTTCGGTCACCGCTCAGTGCAAATATTTGTATGCATGAATATGTATATTTGCATTGGTCTGGTATGCTTACCATGGGTCTAGATAGCGTTGTGTAGAATGTTGTAGAATATTTATTATTATGAACACACTGCCATGGCAAAAATCTTTGCGATATTCCCGCCCCAATTGAGCTGTCTGACTGGTGAAGTACTTACAGAATACCGCGGATATAATAACCTCGTGTTGTGTTCCCGGCGGTGAGTACGGTAGCCAGAGCTCACTGGAGAGTTTTTGTGCTGTCAGTGGCAAGATCAAAGGCTTGTTCTGCTTTGTCTTTTGCACTGACGGCACAGAAACTCTCTGTAACTTACAGGGCACGCAGCGCGAGTGTGAGTACCCTTGATGTTACACACATCCGTAGGCCACGGTAACCACTTTCCATTAGATTGTCAGACACCTAAATAAAAATTTGCCTACAGAAAACGCGTTCAGTTAATTGATATAGACTCTACATCCAACATTAAAAGAAAAATACTTCATTACATTTTGTCATTCTACAAGATGCCATTTAATTTTCGACTTTAAGTGCATAGCAATAAAGTTAGATATCAAATGGAATTCATTGCAATATCAGTATTATAATGATTATATTAATGTTGAAAATGTTCTACACAACGCTATCTAGACCCATGGTTAGCATAGCTTAACTAGCTTGTGTTATGGAATCTAGAATGCGGATAAACAAGATAACATATTCATTCATACAATTATTTGCACTGAGCGGGGATGGAACCTGCGCCCCCTGCGTAGCATTTAAACGTTCTACCGCAACGAAAGGCCGATAGTGTTGTTAGTGGAATCAGAGTCCTGGTGATTGAAGGAAGGTTCTGGCGAAGGCGTAGACAGATGGGGGGGGAGGGAGGGGGGGTTAAAATTATGAATAAATATCTGTACCTAGTATGTTATGAATGTTTAGAGTTAAATTATGAATTGTATCTCTAAATGTGTATTGAAATACAGAATATTATTCGGCAAACCACGTTTTTTATTGAAATTGATGATGGAGGAGAAGGCGACTATCAGATAGGGGGGTTCTCCTTGTAACAGTAAATATGTAAAATGCTTATTTGACGGTAAGAGGCTTGCTCCCTATGTGTTTTGGATGTGTTCCGGCTTACCCCCGGAAAAGGGGGAAGGATATGTTTACAGGATATTCACGCTTGTAAACCCCCGAAGGTGATTATGATTATAAGGGACACATCAATTTGATTTCACTTCGCATGAGGTAAGATGCAAGCCAAAGTCTCAAGCAAGGGTCACCATTGACATACAAAGTGATTATAAACTTGTTTCGGATAAAAAAAATTGGAGACAGTTTGGTAGCAAAATCGTTTGAAAGAATTATTTGACGAAAAGAAAAATTTATGATGTACGGGAATAACATATGAAAGAATCGTTTTTAAATATTTTATCTACCTTATTTAAAATTTTTATTGTGTCTTTAAATCGTTTATACACATGTTTATTTTCTTTTCTGTACTGAATCCAACGAAATGAGAATCCGGCCATTTGCGAATCCGACCATAAAACATAAACACAAAATAGATTCGCGGTTATGTCGCGTCGAACAACCCACCCCGCATCGTTCCCGGCGCAAAAGTGCCCATGATGCTGACTGCGTTGCCTCGCTAAATCACAATTTATTTTTGTACCATGCGAAATCTCCCCACGGATACTCCCCGCCCCGGCGCAGCTGGTGGGGAAGATAATATCAGACTTAACCGACTAAAACGCACGCCGTTGCCTCAGGCATATTCCTCCCACCCCGGCAAATTGGATACTTGTACAGAAAATAAAATACAACAAATTTATTTATGAATACCATTTAATTGTGTCGACTGTGGCATATAAGAAGACAATATATCTAACAAGTTTGACACCACATCACTGGCAGTCTTCACTTTGTTAAAAACTTCTCTGACCCGCGATTCAGACCAGCTGATCATGTTAGCGGCCATTTCTGTTTTCATTTTTTTTAATTGCACTTGCAAAATGTCAATGTTAGCGATTATATAACCAATTCGATAACTTATTGCATCGGATAACAATACTTTTATTTCTGTTAACGGTTTAATTCTTCGTTCAATATCATAAAACATTCTATCTAAATAAATAAGTAGTTTTTCTTTTAAAATCTGTGAAGATTTGTACAAAACGGAGCGTCTTCCGTTTATCATTGGATCTGTAGTTTGAGTCGAATTTGGATTCAAAAATATTGGTATTTCTAGCGGGGCTGCGGTTGTTGAGGTTAAATTCGTTTCGTTAATAGCAGATTTATTGGTAACGTTATTATCGTTATTTACCAGTTCGTTATCAGTTTTGTTATTATTATTTGAACTAGTAACGTTATTACTATCAACAACTGTTATACTTTCTGTAGTTTCGTTACCATTGTTAATAACATTACGTTTGATACGATGTCGAAGCTTGTCACGATGTCGTCTATGTTTCAAAGGACCTCGTAACGGATATCTGCCTTTTCTAGAAAGTTTCAAGTTTTTATTTAAGGAATTTAATTCAATCACCAATTTCTGTAAAAGACCTCTCATGTCATCTAAATTCTTTTCAGGTACAGGCTTTTCAGTTGTAGTGAATAAATTTTTAAATAATTTCATAATATGAGCGCGGCGGTTTTGTTGAAAATTAACTGTGCTATCGTTGCTGCTATCGTTTTTTTCTGTTGCCGTTATTATTGGAGAAAGTGTGGAGTGTGCGTTCAGAATTTTTAACGATTTTGTCGTAACATCTTCTAATTCTGGATTATTATTCCTCTCAAGGCTCTTTGAAAGAGCTGATTGTAAGAAAACACCTGGAAGTAAGATACTTATTAATTATTTATTTATGAGATAATTAGTTTTTCTTTATATTAACTTAGGTGGCAGACAATCACACGGCGCATCTGATGGAAAGTGGCTACCGCGAACTATAAATATGTGTAACACCAGTTTCTTTTTTATTTAGGACACGTCAATTAGACTTCACCTCGCCTGATATTAAGCTGAAGCTAGTCTCAGGGTAGAGGGTCACCATTACATACATATACCATGTTACAATGGTGACACTCAGCTTGACGGGCTCATCATATGCTTTTTCACGCCCCGTTTAAAGGACCCGGGACTATAGGAAGAAGGAAACACGTGAGCTGGTAGTGAATTCCAGGTCTTTTAGTATGCAAGTGATCATGTAAATTTTTTTATTCAAAAATAAATAATACCCAGGCCCCCGAATCTCACACCTCTCACGATCTGGCCCTCTCGCCAGAGAGTGAGAGATGGCCCTAGGTCTGTCGGGGTGCGAGGGATATGCCTGTCAACCTCACCTTAGGCAACCAAAAACGACCCACAGGCGGTGTGCGTTTTGGTCGGTTCGAGTCCGACATAAACTCTTCCACCGGCTCCGTGGGTATTTTGCGCACGTAAAAAAACCGCACAGCGTTGCGACAGCCTTGATAGAGTGTCATTGGTCGAACTGGGTGACGTCACTGGAGGTCGACCAATAACAATCTCTATCAAGGATATCGCAGCGCTTTGGTCGACGCTGTGTGCTTAGAGAATTGTACAGCATTTGAAATATCACGAAATTGTCACCAATCCAAAATACACATAGGTAGCTTGTCCCACACATGGCCACGAGCACTTGTTTTTTAAATTTTTATACCACTTAGATGGCAGACAAGCGCACGGCCCACCTGATGTAAAGTGGTTACCGTGGCCTATGGACGTGTGTAACACCGGAGAAGCCACACTCGCGCTGCCGACCCTGTAAGCACAGAGTTTCTGTGCCGTCAGTGTAGAGGACAAAGCAGGACAAGCCTTTAGTCATCCCACTGACAGCACAAATTCTCCAGTGAGCTCTGGCTACCCTATTCACCGCTGGGAACACAGCACGAAGTTTTTTTTTTTTTTTTTTTTTTTTTTTTATATAGGACACGTCAATTGGACTTCGCCTTGCCTGATGGTAAGCTGAAGGCAAAATCCCAGAAAAGAGGGTCACCATTACTTACACATACCGTGTGACAATGGTGACACTCAGCTTGACGGCCTTATCATATGCTTTTTCACGCCCCGCTTAAAGGACCCGGGACTGTAGGAAGAAGGAAACACGTGAGCTGGTAATGAATTCCAGGCCTTAATGGTGCGACAGAGGAAAGAGTCTCCGAACCGCTTGGTTCTTGATCGGATGTTTTGCACCGTGTGCGGATGACATCTAAGACCTGCACGCGTTGTCCTGTGTAGGAAAGGGGAGGGTGGGACTAATTGGAAGAGCTCATCAGAACACTCCCCATGGTACAGACGGTAAAATACAGCCATGGACGCAACATCTCTACGCAGCTGTAAAGGTTCTAGGGTGTTCGTGATCTCGGGATTCCCAATGATGCGGACCGCACGTCGCTGCAACCTGTCGAGAGCATCTAGTAAGTACTTTGCTGAACCATCCCAGAGATGCGAGCAGTACTCCACACAGGAGCGAATTTGTGTCTTGTATAGAAGACACCGCTGCTCCGGCGTGAAAAATCGTCTCACTCTGTTCAGGACTCCGAGTTTTCGTGAGGCTGTTTTGATGATGCTTTCGATGTAGTTTTTGTTATTCAGGTTGCAGCGTACATCCATACCTAGGATATTGAGATTGTCCTGCAGCGGCAGTGGCGTGCTCTGAAGAGTGGGGAGGGGAAGGAAAGAAGATACTTTTGCTGTAAACGCACATGCCTGCGTCTTCTTGGCATTGAACTCAACCAGGTTCTCAGAGCCCCATTGAGAAATGTGATTCAGGACCCCGTCAAGCTCAGTGACAAGAAGCTGCCTTTTCTCTGCGATATCTGACTGCTTGGCCGCTGGATGTCCATGATAACTCCCATGTAAAGTGCTATCGTCTGCATAACAATGAACATTGCCGGTAGACAGCATGTCGTTGATATGCAGAAGAAAGAGAGTGGGTGATAAGACGGACCCCTGGGGCACGCCAGCATTAACCTGCAGAAACTCTGAAGCTCGTCCGTCACAAAGGACGCGAATACGGCGCCCCTGCAGGAAGCTAGCAACCCAGTTGCACAGCCTAGAAGGCAGACCAAAGGCAGGTAGCTTAGAAAGAAGCGATTTGTGCCAGACTCTATCGAAAGCTTTGGCGATGTCAAGACTAATTGCCAGTGACTCGCCGTGCTTGTCCATAGCCTCACCCCAAAGATGGGTAACGTATGCTAGAAGATCACCCGTTGACCGTTTCGGTCTGAAGCCATATTGCCGGTCATTAATTAAGGAGTGATCCTCTAGGTGCCGCATGAGCTGTTTGTTAATTATGTGCTCAAACACTTTGCACAGCACTGAGGTGACGGCTATGGGTCGATAGTTGGCTGGCTCCGAGCGATCCCCCTTCTTGGGAATCGGCTGAACATTCGCCTCTTTCCAAGGCAAAGGCACTGTACCCGAACTGTAGGATAGCCGGTACAGGCGCGTAAGCATTGGAGACAACTCCGCTGCACATTTTTTCAAAACTACCGCTGGAATACCATCCGGACCACTGGCTTTCCGGACATCGAGTGATTGCAGCACTGCACGGACATCGCGTTGCCTGATATGGATATCAGGCATCGCGTGGTCACTGTCGGGTAGTGTTGGTGGCTGCGTACCACAATCATCGATTCGGGAGTTGGCCGCGAAGAGATTAGCCAGCAGATTTGCCTTCTCTTGCGACTCATGGGCCAGGGATCCATCAGGGTTACGCAGCGGAGGCAGCGAAGGCTGACAGAAGTTGGCTTGCACGGCTTTAGCCAGTCGCCAGTAGCCACGGCTTCCCGTGGGATGCATCACTAGCTCTTGACCAAGCCGCGCTATGCGCAGGGCATCCGCTCTGACATAGGCCCTTCTACAGACCTTTGTGGCTCTGTTGTACGCTGCCTTGAAGTGGCCCAGATTGGGATGGCGCGTGGCGCGCGCCCTTACCCAAGCGCGGTACGCAGACTGTTTTTGTTCAACAGCTTCCGCGCACTCGCGCCCGAACCAAGGGCGCACCCCGCGGTCACCGGTGACATCGGTGTATGAGATATAGTATTCCATACCCAGACCGATCTCACCGGCGACAGCAGTAGCACAATCCGATGGGTTCTTACCTTCAAAGCAGCGCTCAACCCACGGGATGGACGCAAAATAGTCACGAAGTCCATCCCAGTCCGCTGACGAGTAGTGCCAGAGACGCCGCTTCCCCTGCACGGGTCGTGGGGGCGCCATAATAGGCACCGTGGAACAGACCAGGCAGTGGTCAGAGTTGCCTAACGCGGCTCGCACCGATACACTGTACCGGTCCGGATCACTCGTCAGCAGAAGGTCTAGCAGAGAAGGTGCTTGGCCCGACCTTCTTGGTATCCTAGTGACCTCGTGCACCAATTGGGTCAGGCCGTGCGCCAGAGCAAATGCGTGGGCGGCTCTTCCCGCATGGTCTGTTTTGGAGGAGCCCAACCAGATCTCGTGGTGGGCGTTAAAATCCCCCAAAAATACCATTTCGGCATTCGGAAATCGCTCCTGCGCATCATCTGCCGCCTGACTCAGATATTCAAAGAGTCGAGTTGTCTCAGCATCTCCTGTATGGGAACGGTAGAGGCACACATAGATCTGACTCGTAGGGCCATGGTCTACGTGTACCCAAAGGACGGAGAAGGATGGGTCCTCTAGGCAGCGCAAACGGCGACAGCAAACATCCGCCCTAACAAACACGCACACCCCGGCTTTTGCACGAAAACTTTCCTCAAGAACATAGCCAGGGTAGAGCAAGTAGGTCGTGTCGTCAGGGCGGTGTATTTGCGTCTCTGTTAGAAAAAACATGGCAGGTTTCGCCGTCTCTAGGTGTTGGTGGACGGCGTTGAGGTTTGCATGGAGCCCACAGATGTTAGTGGACTCCACCTCAAATAGCAAGCTTTTGGGAGTGTGACGAGCCGCTGTGTTGCCTTTTTCTATACATTGCGCTGCCATGAGTTTGGGTGGGAGAAGGCGTGAAAAAAAGAAGTGATTGCCGCCGCAGCACCGTGTGACAAAGCGCGGGATATTGGTTTTATCTATGAATGTGAGGCATGGCGAGAGCCGACGCGCCGAACGGAAGGGCCCCCGTACCCCCCCGAGTATGGTCGCCGGGCTCCCAAATCCGGTCACCAACCGGCACGACGAACCATATCGGGATTATGCGCGGCCTGGTGAGGCAGCCTCCCAAGGTGGTTAACCCCAGTTGGGCCCCTGTACTATACCGCGGGCGGCCAGCGGCACCACCGTTTCTACAGGTCTCCCTGTTCGGCGCATCGCCCCGCGCCATCCCCACTAGACTACGCCAAGACCCACTGGTCCCACTAGTGCTGCGACAACCACCACCTCTGCCCGGCTATGCACATGCTGACCCCTGAACACAATCCAACCGAGATTGAATTGCTATGGAGGGTTTTTCGCAATAGTGCACGGTGGTACCTACCCGGTCGAAACTTGAGACAAATTTGTGCCACCAAGTTTCTACCACCAGTAGTTATTATAACCGCGGTATTCTGTTGTTGCGGTGTACTTTCTTTATTAAAATAATATAACTATTTAATAGCACACTCACATAATAATATAATACGTAGCATTTCTATAAAATTCCATGAAAAATACTTTTGTGAAATAACTTTGAAGTGTGGTGTTTAATATTGTTATCAATAGTCAATTAAAAACAATCAAATTATCAATATATTTGTCGTGTAGCAATTATAAAAATATTGTGTCGACTTGATTATGTACAGTCAGACACATAGACTACCTATTTACAAATTTCATAGACAACTAGCTGTACCCTGCCACACTTCGCTGTGGCACATTGTATAATATGTATGTATTTACAAAAAAAAAGTATCTTAGTATGTTTATCCGCATTCTAGATCGCATAACACAAGCTAGATAAACTAAGCTTACCGTGGGTCTAGATAGCGTTGTGTAGAATGTCGTGGAATATTTATTTATTATTATTTATTTAATTATTGTGATTGAATGGTTGCGAAATGAGAAACAAAACAAAGTGGTACACAGCTGATCGTTAAAGAAACTGTTTTTTCGCGGTCGCGGATATGTGAGTGATGCAAAAATTAGATAAAAACAATCCAAATGCGGATCATGCTAAAATTTCAGCTCGATCAGTGCAGAACTTTTTGAGTTTTTGAAGCGTACACAAACGAATTATAAGATATATATATATAAGAAACAATAATAAGATATGGCCACTAGAACGGATACTGGTAAAATTATCTATTTAATGTTTAGACTTTAAATCTTTATCCGGCAGAGTAGAATTTAGACCACCCCATCTCTGCCCATGCGGTGTCGTACAAGGCGACTAAGGGATACGGCTGTTTAACATCAGACAGATATATACAGCCCAGAATCAGCCTCAGATGCATGGCTCGAGTCAACAATAGGGCCAGAGATACGGCAATAAGCTCAAACCCTATAACGTGGGACCGAATACAATGAACCAATCATTGTATGCGGGTGTTAATTGTACATGTATATAAACTTCAAAATTAAAAGACTTCTTGCAGAGTGAATGAAAAAGTTTAATGAAATACTTTTCATTTTATTTTGAACTTTAGAATTTAGAGTTTATACTGAAACTCTAAATTCTAATGCCCTTGGTTGGTCAAGGCTTTATTATTAATATATATATCTAAATATTCTATAATACGAAGACGATATCGCTGCGAGAGAAGGAAAACTCGAAATAAAACCATGTACCAACCTGTCTGGGCAGCGTGGAAACAGTAGGCCAAAGCCTCCCAACATTGGGTGAGGTCTATGTTCAGCAGAGGACTGTGATGGGCTAAATGATTTGATTTGACATATTATACACCCGAAGAGCCGCGGCCCGCCACGTGTGATCACCTTGCCTGGTCGGAGGATCCTCCCTGTGTTGTAAGAACATCACACCTCGTTCCTCCACAGAGGCAACTAACGGAAATATACGCAGACAATATCACTGCGAGAGAAGGAAAACTCGAAATAAAACCCTGTACCTATCAACCTGTCTGGCCAGCGTGGAAACAGCAGTAGACCAAAGTCTCCCAACATTGGGAGAGCCCTTTGTCTAACAGTAGCTAATTAATTTGATTTGACATATTATACCTACACTCGCAGACCAATGCAATTATTTATGCGTTACATAAGAAATTGCCAGTTTTTTTTTTCAAGATATTGGAAGAAACCCAATTTTCAGTACTAACATTTTTGCATTGCAACACCTGAGAAGCCACACTCGCGTTGCCAACCCTGTAAGCACAGAGTCTCAGTGCTGTCAGTGCAGAGTACAAAGCAGGACAAGCCTTTAGTCATCCCACTGACAGCACAAATTCTCCAGTAAGCTCTAGCTACCATACTCACCGCTGGAAACACAACATGAAGTTGTTATAACCGCGGTATTCTTTAGGGTGGAGGTATTTCCCCTGTCGGACTGCTCAATTGGGCGGAAATACGTGTCCTACCTCCTCATGCTGTTATGTGACGTCATACAATTTGCAAACAAAGTAAATGTCATCTGCACGACACCCGTCGAATATCGCGTTGTATACTGTTTACTATTAAGTATTATGTATATATTGTTTTAAGGTGATAAATAAATAAATAAAATAAAATATTATAGTTTCTTTAAAAACTCTTTATGCACCCTAATGGTACTTTTTTATGTTAAATTTATTAAATTACCTAATCATGGATGCTGGATTCGTGAAAGCCGATAGTACAAATTTGCCGAGAACATATACATTGATGGTTGGTAATCACAGAAAAGCTACGAGGAAATCGCTTGTCATGGTTCGGGCATGCAATGCGTAGGGATGAAAGTAATGTCGTAAGGAAGGCACTAACTATAGCAGTGGATGGCTACAAGGGGAGAGGGAGGCCTAAAATGAGGTGGATGGACTGTGTGAAACATGACATGGTTAAGAAGGGAGTAAATGTTGAAATGACTGCAACTAGAGATGAATGGAAAAAGAACACATGTTGCGCCTACCCCAAATAATCTTGGGATAAGGGCAGGTGGATGCATATGATGGTTGGTAATTTTTTGCCACGAACCCGAATTTCTTCTCTGCCGAGCTGAGGAACGTCAAAACTTCTATGTAAGTAAAGTAGAGAATTTGGTGTTTTAATATAAAGATAGACATGGAGTTTTGGCGCCAACGTGAAGAATGGCGTATCGCGGTATTTTTTTATTTTCCAAAATTGGTGTGAATTCGAGATTTTATGTATAAAAATGGTGGATTTTTAGATATAATATCTTTGACAAAGCACACAAGTGTGGAAAATGGCAAATTACAGTGAATTGTGACTTTTCGTGTTGTTTCCAAACCTCCCTAGGGAGCTTCTAGTAAAGTCCCCACAACTTTACTGAGGACCGTAACTTGAAAAACTTGACCTTGGCGTCTCGCCATTAATAATTCTAAAGACATTTACTTGACATTGGCATATATCAATTACTTGCCAAAAAGGAGAAAAAAAGATAGACATAAAAAGGAGGAATAAGTATAAAAAAATTAACATCAATTGCATACAAAACTAAGCTCTCTCATCTCACTGTTACCATACTCTAATTGATTATTTGTCTATTTCAACTTTCAGATCTGCAAGGGAATCGTACGGCGATGATGCAGTAGGTTACGTCCATCTTAAATGTGATGGAAAATTTTGCAATATAAAATGTAAAATGTTTACAGAGCATAAAGTACGCTCCAAACAGTACACGGTGTCAGTACTGGTAGATTTAGTAGAAGAAAAGGTCACTAGTGCTATCTGTGAAGATTGTCCTGCGGCTGCAGGAGGCTGCAAACAAACAATAAAATTCAATCGTGAGGATGGGTTTCAATTGCCGAACGTCTGGCATCCAGTGGTCCGTCTTTGCAAAAACAACCGGGAACAAGCCAAAACAAAATCGCGAGTGGATACAGGAGGCATCGTGTGTCGTGAACGTGATCGAGATCGGGTTCGAGTTTGTACTGTGAGTGAAACTAATAGTAGTGCAGATACGCGTAGTAAAAGAACTCGAAAGGGGGTAGATTGATATAATTACTCCTAGGAAAAAACTTTTTCTCTGTTCACCGCCACTACTCCAGTTCCTCCGTGATCATGGTGCTTGCAACAGCGCCAAAATATCGGAAATTCAAAACAATGCAACATGGTAAATATCCCGTTTATTGTGATATTGATGCAAACATGCTATTGCATTTTTATGTGGTTGCACCGTCGCAGCAAAGAGCCTGCTTTTTTTTTTACGTGCGCAAAATCCCACGGATACCTCCCCACCTGAGCCGGTGGAGGAGGTTATGTCGGACTCGAACCGACTAAAACGCACGCCGCCTGTGGGTCAACAAAGAGCCTGCTTGTACATCGGTTGCATGTTATAGGAAAAAATCCAATCTATCAAATGTCGATTCAATGTTAAATGTATTAACTTACTTACGTTCTTACATTAAAGTGATTTTCGCAAAAATAAATTTGAGTTGCAGTTGTTGATAGCGATTCATTTTAGCGAGTTTTAGCCATGCGTTCCGCATATTTATTTCGCTGGGCACTCTAATCCACAACTTCCCTGGGGTCTTTATCGATGTGTTTTACATTCTCGGACGATACAATAATGATAATTACTATATTTGTCGTGTGAAGTAGTAGAAAACATGGTTTATAATTTAAATGGACTTTGATAAAGAGGTTATGCTTTTTTTTCTCGTTTTTGGCAAGTAATTGATATGTGCCAATGTCAAGTAATATAGTAGTAGTAATGTCTTTAGAATTATCAATGGCGATGGCGAGACGCCAAAGTCAAGTTTTTCAAGTTACGGTCCGCAGTAAAGTTGTGCGGACTTTAATAGAAGCTTCCTAGGGAGGGGAACCAACACGAAAAGTCACAATTCACTGTAATTTGCCACTTTCCACACTTGTGTGCGTTGTCAAAGATATTATATCTAATAATCCACCATTTTTATGCATAAAATCTCGAATTCACACCAATTTTGGAAAATAAAAAAATATCGCGATACATCATTCTTCATATTGGCGCCAAAACTCCGTGAGATAGGTTATGCTTGTGTTTACAAATTGTATGACGTTACAGCACAGATAATCTACAGATCAATATGGCGGACAGCGTTTTCGTCAGTTTAAGGCTAGGTATTCCAGCAGAGGCCGCACTTTTGAGTTCTTTTAAACCATCTGAATCATAGAAAAAAGCGTTTTAAATTTCGAAAAAAAGATATATAGTAGTTAAGGATCTAGTCTAGTCAAATTCGCATTCAGTTACAAGATCTAATGAACTTCACTCGATAGAAAAAAATCCCAAAGTTACCCCTTTTCATAATTTTTTTTTAATATTATGACTAAACTACTGATGTTTTCTATTAAATTTTTGTACTCAACTAAAGCCACTACATATTTATAGACATTTTCGCAGAGTTTGACTATATTATTAAATAATTTTTAAAGTTATGTTTAAATACCTACAAAATTCACGAGTGCTCGCGCCACTGAGGCCCGTACAGTCGCGCCAGTCGCGCGCTGGCGCTTACCGAAGTTGGACCTGTGTCAGTTTTTTTAGCGACAGTATCGTGCACCAATCAATCGGTTTTACGTATTCATTACAAATTGCTGCAAGTTATTCAATATGGGCAATAAACAACGCAAGCGAAAAAAGTCGCGTAAAGCCATAAAAATGACAAATAAAAAGAATGCACTCCAAAGATATGTGAAGAAGTAAGTAAATATTCATATAATTTATTAAAACAATTATGTTATGTTTCATTATTTTATCATTTTTATATATATTATATTATGTTATATTTCACTACATTTCTATCTCCGATTGGTAATTTAAAAAAATATCACACCTAAATATTACGTTCATAGCGCCACAGTATAAGAACATCAGTATAACTGCTGAGGATGCTACTTACGATTTTTGATCATTCATATTTTATCTATATCAGTACATCTGCTTACCGTTTGCAAATGATAAGTAAATACTAATAGATACTCCGTTTTATTGTAGGTCTATGGGGCAGCTTCAAACACCTGACATAGATACCGCCACAGTACTAAATCTGCTACCTGCGGATTCCATTGAAAATAGGTAAGTTATTATCCATAGATCTGAATAGGTAGGTACTAGGTTTTACGCACTTAGGGTGAGATTAGATAAAAATGTCTTATTAAATTAGACTTCCTTCCTTCACTTTATCATTTATCCCGGTTGCCCTAGACTTATGCTTAGGACCTAGGTTCTGCTAACTGGTCCAATCAGAATTACTTGAATTTCAGCTATTTCCATGGCGACACTGCTATCTGACCTCCGTCCCCATAGGCGAACTTCATTCTATAGTTAAACCACTTGACTTCATATAAAATATACACTACAATTTTTAGTAGCATTGTGCAAACATTAAAAACTGTAAAAAAAGCTTACACAATATACCACCTGACAAGTAAAATAATGTAATGCTTGCCTTCACTGTTTCAGATATATCGAAGAGACAGAAAATCCTCTTATCGTGTAATATGAAATGAACAAAGAAGATGAATTTCAGCCTGTTTCGGGACGTCGGATTATTGATTTAAATTATGTTTTACAGGAGATACAAGAAAAAGCTCGTCATAATAATCTATTTAATTCCACATTAGGTAACTTCCGTCTAATTAGTGAAAAGCTACGAAGAGTTTTATCGACGTATCGTTTTGAATGCAATACCTATGTGCAAACATATTTGCTTGATTACCTCTGAAGACCCTAATAACAAAGAACAAGTCAATCTAAATATAGCTGCCACTACGGGCATTGTGGCTTCCGGTATAGGCTTTTCTCAATTTGAGGAGTTATGTTCAGCCATGGATATTCCGCTATTCAGTGCAAAATACTATTCCAAATTAGAAGATGAAGTATTTGAAAAATGGAAAGAGACGACAAGTACTTCGATGGAAGCTGCAGCTCAAATGTAGAAAGATATCGCTATTGCAGAAGGTCGAACTAAAATTGGCATACCTTTGATTGATGTTTACGTTGACGGGTCATGGTGCGCTAGATCTTACGGCACGAACTATAAAGCGTCATCAGGCACAGCAGCCAGAAAAACAGGACAAGTCCTTTATATTGGGATAAAAAATAAATATTGCTTAGTATGCGCTCGAGCTGAGCACAACAAAATGTCACCGATTGAACACAAATGCTTTAGAAATTATGAAAGTTCTTCAAGCTCCATGGAAACGGAAATAATTGTTGAAGGTTTCAAGGCGTCAATCTAAATGTATGGTATGATATATGAACGCATGATAGAAGACGGAGACACTTGAGACTTACCCTGCCATCCTCAAAGCTAGACCGTATGAGACCAAAAATGTGACCGTCGAAAAAATTTAATGTCGGAATCGCAAACTTGCGCAGTATATACTGCGCAAGTTTTGAAAAAATTACGTAGCTTGACCCTAGAAACAAAATATGATCTAGCACATCGTAAAATGCTTACAAACGTAAAAACTTTGACGATGCGGAAATCAATTGTACAATCCATAAGACACCACAAAACCTCTGAAAATCCTCATAATGTAGCAACATCAAATCTTCACAATGATATCATTAACTGTGTAGCACATGCTTACGGCAACCATACAATGTGTCAAGAATATTATTGTACGAAAAATAAAAATGACAACGAAGAGCTCAAAAAGATCCAGAATTCAACATTCATGTTCAGAATAAATGCGATTGTTTCAAACGTTGCAACAAAATCGCGCAGTTTAGTCGAGGATGTTGACACAAATACTTTTGAGTGTTTTAATAGTGTCATCGCCAAATTTATTGGTGGAAAACGAATAAATTTTGTACTAAAAGGAGGTTACCAAGGAAGGTGCTCAGCAGCTGTTACTTCATTTAATTGCAAGTCCGCACTTTCAGCCATCCATAAAGCTATTTTAAATAGAATCCCTAAAGGGAGGGTTAAGATAATTGAAAGTAGGAGAGCACAATAACGTAAACTGAACTTCGAGCATCCGGTAAAAAAAAAATGAAAATTAAAAGAAATAAATCAGAAACAACATAGCTATGGTCCAGACAGCTCAGCACCATATATGGATTTACATGAATTAAAGAAAGCAGAAGAAGAGTTCTTAAATAATTTGTAAATGCAAATCAGATATCTTGTATCCATATTTCAAGCATTTGCTAGCTTTAGGACTAAATGACGCTTTGTTTTTTTATATCACCAGAGCCGCTAACAGGCATACTGGCCGCCGATGGTAAACGTCACCAAAGCCTATGGACGCCTGCAACGCCAGTGGAATCAAACACGCGTTGCCAACCCTTTAAAAACCTGTTCACTACCTTTTTGAAGAACTTCATACTGTAGTCCTTAGGGAATACCTCGGCAGGGAGTTCAGTCCACTATGAAATCGTTCGCGGGAGGAAATTCTTCTGAAACCGCTCAGTACGTAACCAATTATGTGCCGAAGTGTAAGGATGAATGACCAGTCGACGACGAATGGTGCGTTGATATAAAGTAACCGTTGGCATCATTTCAAACAAATGTTTGTAAATGTACAAACATTATTATTATTATAATGTAAACTGGAAATAAAAAAAAAGTAAACTCATAGCGTTTTTTAATTTCTTATTTATTACTTACTTAATTTACTCACGAAACTGAATAAAGTTAAAAAAACTGCACTTAATTTTTTAAGTCAAACCAAGTTTTCATACTGTTTATTTCTATTCTGCGTGGCTGGCGGGGTCAACAACGAGTTCACAGTCACTGCGGCCGCGCGTAATATTTTGCGATCGGCCGGGATGGCGATAAATGCCTACTTTTGCAAGAATACAGGGCCTTAACAAAAACATACTTAAAAACATATTTTTGAAATATTCTAATGTCTCAAAAAAATATAGTAATATTTTTTGGGTCTACTATAACGTCAGTAAGCATTTAAGACCTATTTGAAAAAAATATCAACTAGCCTATTATCCGACTGTACCTTAGAAGAAATAACAACAACAACAAGTAGCCACTATGTTCAATTCGCCACACACTTTAAGATTTGTATGTTTTAATTATAAAACGTACGAGTAGAAGTAATAATGTTCTAGCATGGTTGTATTTTTTCATATTAGTCTTTGCCCGCGGCTCCGTCCGCTTTGATGTCGTATATCGCCACTTTTGGTCATATCAGAGATTTTACTCAAACGAGCTTTCAAAAAAAAATTCGCACTAATATTCGTCCAGTATTTGCGTCAATCGCGAATAAACAGACAAAAAAAATTGTGTTGTCATCTCAAAACCACATGACGCCACAGATACTGCAAAAAATGGCATCTTGTTGAGCGAATGAAAAATTTTATGAAATTGTTTTCATTTTATTTTGGACTTTAAGCGTATGTGAATAAAGTCTATAATTTAATGGCATTTTCTACAGTGTCAGGGGTAATGACAGTAGTTTTGTTGCTTAGTAGAATCGGAGCCTAGATTCGTAGATCTGTAGACGGACAGATTCGTAGATGCTTAGCGTCGTAGACCCGTGGAGTCGTATACACTTAGATATGTAATCTTTTATGGTTGCAGATCTGTAGACCCTTAGACTTCGTAGACTATGAGAAAAATGGGAAAGAAAACAAGATCTTTAATATTTTTATTTTCAAAATTTGTTTATTTCAATATCAGTCTCTTATGGACAACGAGCCTCTGTATAATAATATAATAATAACAATAAAAATAAACATTATTCCTCTTAAAATACTAACGTACTGTTTGTACTTGACCGTATATTATTTTATGTAGATATAAAAAAAAGACAATTAAAATATTAAGAAAATTTTATACTTCTTATATTAAAACCAGCTATTCCGTGAAGCAGGAGGCCGCCACCGTCCCTTCAATATTGTCAAATTGTGTTAAATTAACTTTGATCTGCAATAAAACAGGCTCTCGTTTCTATTAAAGCAAAATCAATGTCATACCACAGACACTATAAAAAATGGCGTTAAATTTTAGATTTTATTTCTTTAAGCATAAATTCCAAAATTTAATGAAAAGAGTTTCATCACACTTTTCAATAACAAAGCAAAAATGTTAATATTGTACTTTAACGGCATTGCTTTAAAGTCTATAATGAAATGAAATTTTTAGCAGGGTTCTTGGTATGTGAGTTTTTTTATACCACTTAGGTGGCAGACATGCACACCTGATGGAAAGTGGTTACCATGGCCTATGGACGTGTGTGCTAAACCAAGGGAGTCATACTCGCGCTGCCAACCCTGTAAGCACAGAGTTTCTGTGCCGTCAGTGTAAAAGACAAATCAAGACAAGCCTTTGGTCTTCCCACTGACAGCACAAAAACTCTCCAGTGGTTTTGCTTCTTTTTCACAGTGACAATGGAAGTTCTCATATTAACCACTTCATGGAATCGTTGGTATATTTATATGCCGACAAATTCTCACATCTAGTGATGTGCCAGATCGTCAAAAAGTATAACTGCGGATACGTATGCAGATATTATTTTTATATCAACATCCAAAAATACGTATTTTAACTTTTTAAATTACCGTTTTCAGTCCAAGAACACTGACTGACCTTGAAGTTATTACACTATATTAGTTGTCAGTCAGTTGCTGTTTATTAATTATCTTGTTTATATGTGAAAACTTCTAAGTGACCTTTTCATACTATTTACTTTTTATATATGTATATTAGCTATAAGTTTTCCGAAAAATAAAAAATAAAATAAAAATGTAAAATAAAATATTTGAAAATACATTTTGAGAACACATTCATACTTTTTCCAAAGTATTTATTATTGAATCTGACGCACGCTGACAGTGTGGCTGCAACCTGTGGCCGTCGGAGGTGAGATTATATGAGACAAATCCCTCGCACCCCGGCCGACCCAGGACCGTCTCTCATGAGACGGCCCTCTTCGAGTGTGAGGACCACGGAGTCCCCATCGCATCCCCAGGTATGAGGGGGCGCCACCGCATCCTGCTTCTGCTAGAGTGATATCACCCCTTATAGCACGTAATTTGAAATCTTCAAATAAGATATGGAAATCTGCCGGATTTGTTGATATTTATGATCACTGCTTCGCTCCCTTAAGTAGTGGCGTAATGATATTTAGACTAAAACCTTCGTCGATAAAAGGACTATTCAACACAAAAATATTTTTTCAATTCGAACCAGTAGTTACTGAGATTAGCGCGTTTAAACAAACAAACAAACTTTTCAGCTTTAACATTTGTGTAGATCTTATCTAACATATTTAAAGAATTATCAATTTTAAAAAGAAAATTCTTTAAAAATGTTTTATTTATAATTAAACTTATATAATTAAATATTTTAAACTTAACACTGTATTAAATCATCATTATCTTAATATTTAAAGATAATTTAAATAAATATAATATAAAATGATTTTTGATATTTATTGCCTTTTAAAGCACCTACGTAAACATAGAAATTATTATTTTTAAAATTACTAGTAAGTAATTCAAATTACTAATATTTCTGCTAACCCCCCCAGCTAAGCGAAATAGCATGTATTAGAAGTTGGGTCATGGCACGTCGGTAGTATAAGAGCCAGGAATCAATCCCGGGACCTTTCGATCATAAAGTTGACTCCTTAACCACTATAAGCTACCGACATTTAGCTATTAATGATGTTGTACAGACGAAAAAAAAAAATCCGCAAGTACGTATCCGAAGACGGATATTTTGTGTCTGTACTGCGAACTGTACTTCAAAACGCCCATAAATATCGAAAATCGATGTTTACTAACAAATAACGGTATTTATTAGTAACATCACCATTCTCCATTATGTTATCACTGCTATAGAACGGTCGAAAATATCGTAAACCGGTGTTTATCGGCAAATAACGGTATTTAGTAGTCACATCACTATTCACCGTCCTCTGTTGCTCGGAGACGGTTTTCTGTGACCTTGTAATAGGGAGTCCAGAACTTGTGAGGCCGCGTTGACTTTACTGCACCTGCGAAGTGGGAACATGCAGTTATATAATTCTTGTTTGGTTTTTACCCGACTGCGCAAGCAAGGGTAAAGTTTTACACGTGTATTATTGGTCAAGCGTGAGCACAAAATTTTATCTTTCTATGCAATTCGACTCAGATTTATGTATTTACAATTATTCGTACTAGAGAAACTATTAAAATCAAATAAGATAGTGAACTTTAATAGAACTTGATTGGTAGGTATGCCATATTCGACCTTAAAATCTTGGCATAGCCAATAACAGTAAGGCCAAAAAAACCCACTAAGTTTCTTGCCGTAGTCTTATCAGGCCAGCGGGGCCACGTTCCGAACCGGCGGTGGTCCATTTACTAAACCAATCTACTATTGACGTTTTGTAAGTCCCGTTTAATGATCTATACACAATTAATAATAATTCTCACCTAGGAAACATATCGTTACATTTCAATTCTTTCCATCCTGTCAGCACTTCGTACAGCATCGTATCCAGGGCTTTGTTCGCTGCTAGCTCGCCTGTCAACATCCTCAGCGCCACGCTGAAAGATAATACTCAGGGTGAGTAAAGAAGGTATGCAAGGTGAGTTCAGTAAGTATGTAGGATGAGTGTAGAAAGTATACAGAGCGAGCGTGGAAAGTAAACAAAGTGTGTGTGGAAAGTATACAGCGTGAATGTGAAAACTGTACAGAGTGAGTGTGACAAGTAGATACAGGTTGAGTGGAAAGTGTACAGAGAGAGTGTGGAAAGTATACAGAATGAGTGTGGAAAGTATTCAGCGTGCATGTCAAAAATGTACAGAGTGAGTATGGAAAGTATACAGAATGAGTGTGAAAAATGTACAGAGTGTGGAAAGTACACAGAGTGAGTTTGGAAAGTATACAACGTGAATGTGAAAAGTATAGGGAGTGAGTGTGGATGTTTACAGAGTGAGAGAAAAAAGTATGCAGGGTGAGTTCAGAAAGTATGCAGGGTGAATATAGAAAGTATTCAGGGTGAGTTCATAAATTTCTTAAGATGAAAATTAGAAAGTGCTTACGATAAGTTGAAAAAGTATCTAATCAGATAACTTCATAAATATCGGAAAAAGTTTTCGTTACAGACGGTATTTGAATCCGCGACTGTGAAATCTATAGGTATAAAATGGTTATACCTTTCAAGACTAGAAGAACCCATATTGCAGTCACTTGGAAAAAGCCACGGCAGAGAGTTCATTCCACAGCTAGAACGTGCGTGGGATACAGTTCTTTTCATACCACTTAGTGCATACCTTCTTCATAAAAGGAGAAAAGAAGAAATTATTGCCATTGAAAAAATCTTACCCATTAATTCTGGCCATAGTACCGTAAGGCGCGTTCAACTTCGTAGTTGCTACCAAATTCCTGCAATATAGCAGCCACACACAGTCCAGCTCGGTATAAAAACTACCATCGCTACTATTATTGTTATTGGCAACACTCGTACTGTCAAATGACGTTTGCAGGTGGTTTAATGCGTGAGTGTTCGCATCGATGTTCCGAGACAGGGGGGAGAGAATAGTAGAAGCTTTGTTTTGTAGTTGGGCAATGATGTTCCTAAAACAGATAATTAATTTAATAAATCAAATTCTTCTCTCTTTCTTTCTTTTTAAAGACGTTTGATTCTGCAACTTCAAGTCAAGTCAAGTTATTAAGTCAAGAGGTGAGAGTGAGGTCACCAAGTCAGATAGTAGATAGAAGAGGTCACTAAGTCAAGTGGTGAGAGAAGAGAATTTGCTTAGTCAAGTGATGAGAGGAGGGAGGTCACCATGTCATGTGGTGAAAGTCCTCCGCCCTTTCTTCACGAGTAGTGAGAAAGGGGGAGTCACCAAATCAAATGGTAAGAGGGAAGAGGTTGCGATATTATATGGAGAGAAGGGGAAGGTCACCAAGTCAAGTGCTGGGAGGGGAGAGGTCTAATGACCTCTTCGTAATCGACAAGTTGTATGAGGGGAAATGTCACCATGTCAAGTGCTGGGAGGGGAGAGGTCACTAACACAAGAGTGGTGAGCGAAGGGAAGTTACCAAGTCATTTAGTGAAAGGGGGGAAGGTAACAAAGGTCGTCAAGTAATCTGGCGAGAGCAGCAAGCAGCAAGTGGTGAGGGGGAGTAGGAGAGGGGTAGAGGGGTGGAAGGGAGGGACGGGCGGGTAGGAACGTGGGAAGGAAAGTGGGAAAATACTCTTCACATCAAAAATCATTAACTTACTTAGTATTCTTGTAGGCTCTGCCCAAGTGGATGGCCGCCCGGGCCGCGCTCATACCGACTTCTAGAATGTTCTCGAGGAAATTCTTAGTGATGTCTGTCTCTTCTACTGGCTCTTGCCGCGGCATGAGGCGCTTTCTGGAAATTATGATTGTGTTTTTTTATTAACAATTAGCTCGCATGTAGATATATTCGCGATTCTTTCTTATGCGGCAGTATTTCCGCCCAATTGAGCAGTCCGACTGGGGAAGAACCTCCGCCCTACAGAATACAGCGGCTATAATAACTTCGTGTTGTGTTCCCAGCGGTGAGTAGGGTAGCCAGAGCTCACTGGAGAATTTGTGCTGTCAGTGGGATGACTAAAGGCTTGTCCTGCTTTGTCCTCTACACTGACGGCACAGAGACTCTGTGCTTACAGGGTCGGCAGCGCGAGTGTGGCTTCTCTGGTGTTACACACGTCCATAGGCCACGGTAACCACTTTCCATCAGGTAGGCCATGTGCTTGTCTGCCACCTAAGTGGTATAAAAAAATAGTTGTATATTTTTTCATAGTTGTATTCGGTCCCACGTAATAGGGGGTGAGCCTATTGCCGTATTCCGGGCACTATTGTTGGACTCGAGCCATGCATGTGAGGCTGAGTCTGGGCTGTATATATCTGTCTGATGTTAAACTGCCCTATCCCTTAGTCGCCTTGTACGACACCGCATGGGATGGGGTGGTCCAAATTCTACTCTGCCGGGAACCACGCTATTACTTACATAAATAGAGAATTATCATGTATTTCATTCTGTTTGACCTCCATTTTGCTTGGATCCAAGAAAAGTGCATTGAAGGCAAAGACATCTGGGTCTTTCAGCATTTTTACTCTGGCTGATTCCTGAAAATGTAATATCATAGTTAAGACACGTCACCGCAAAGAGTAGTCGAAGCCGTATTAAACACGTATTCAATTTTAAGAGTATTCCTCGTATTTCTTACATTATTTGTCGTACAAAACCAATATATATCGAATACAACTTATAAAACTATCAGATGGTTGTATAAATTACATTTAAAAATTGTATGTTTCTTTTATTTGAAATGCTCTAAAAACGCTGTCAGTCATTTTTATTTCTTACCACATAGGTGGCAGACAAGCGCACGGCCCACCTGATGGAAAGTGGTTAGCGTGGCCTATGGACGCGTGTAGCACCAGAGAAGCCACACTCGCGCTGCCGACTCGGTAAGCACAGAGTTTCTGTGCCGTCAGTGTCGCCTTGTACGACACCGCATGGGAAGAGATGGGCTGGTTCAAATTCTTCTCTGCCGGGAACCACGAAGTGAGTAATACCTACTACAGAAGAGGTACTAGTACTGTATACCAACCTGGTTCTCCCAGGCCATCAGTTGAATATTATGAAGTAGCATCACATCCAGGGTCAGGATGCCGAAGGACAGTAAATCCGTACTGTTCGTGACTATCACCTTTCGAGGAGTCTCAGGGTTGGTGTAGTTCTCACCGAAGTACATATCTTTGAGTTTTGACATCACTATGGTAAGGTTTCCATCTACCATGGTCTCGTTGAGGGCTTTTAGGAGGGAGCTGAAGTCTGCAACAGGAAGAATTCACCTTTTTACCCAACTACGGCGAAGCAAAAGAGGGTTATAATTTTGACAGGCTATGTATGGATGTGGGTTCATCTGTTCCCTCATAGCTCCTCAACTACTGATTAGAACTGGACAAATGAGGTATCGTTAGAAGCGTCTTAGTCGTCCGCTGGTTTTAGGCTATATAATATGTCACTGAATTTAATGTGGCGCCCTCTAGCGGTCTCCCGTAGTACCCTCTAGTGGTACTGTGTTAAAAAAATAAGTTTAAAACTAAAACTCCACTCCTAAAATATCACGCTATAAAATGTATTAAACAAGAAAATATCAAGGATAGCAGTGGTCGTATGCCACTTAGTCTAACAAAACAATATTATTACACAACACACAACAAAACAATATAATTGGTTCTTATACACAAAAAGGTGTTTTTTTTAAAAGCGCTCATGGGGGGTGGAGGTCGTTCATCGACCTCCGACGCCCGAGACCCAAAAAGCTGGGTAGATGACAGAGTTGGGATAATTTTAATTGCAATTAAAAAATATAAACAATTAAAATTCCGGACTTGCTGTCCAAGATCGGAACAAGTAAACCCGACTGCTGTCAAAAATATTGAAACTAGTTTGACAGCAGGCTGTATTCTATTGCCAATCATAAGCCGAAAGACAAATTAGTGGGTCCCGCCTGCTGTCAAACTTGTTTCAATATTTTTGACATCAGTCGAGTTAAATGTGCCCAACACTGGTAGATGAAACAAAAAAATAAAGCACTCACCAGTTCCACTTGAGGTATGGTTGCTGTTCAGATCGCTATCAGAAGTGACCCAGTCGTGAAGTTCTTGCACCTTCTCTATCAGATAGCTGGTCATGGTATTCGATTGCATATAGTCATCATAGAAATTTTCGTCGTTATAGAAATAGTCTTCTCGACCTGGAAAGACGTAATTCCACCTTGAAAGACTGCCTTTTTATATACAACTTAAATGGCAGACAAGTTCACGGCCCATCTGATGTAAAGTGGTTACCGTGACCTATGAACATGTGTAACACCATTGGAGTCACATCCGTGCTGCCGACCCTGTAAGAACAGAGATTTTATGTGCCCTCAGTGCAGAACACAATATCAGGGCAAGCCTTTGGTCTTCCCACTGATAGCATAAAAACTCTCCAGTGAGCTCTGACTACCCTACTCACCGCCGGGAACACAACACGAGGTTGTTATAGCTTTGGTATTCTGTAGGGTGGAGGTACTTCCCCAGTCCGACTGCTCAATTAGGACGGGAATACCGTCGTGTCCTGCCTTGGGTATATATAGGACACTACAGTGGCGATATGTGCTTTAACATAATATAAACTCACGCCTATATCCCCGAAGGGGTAGGCAGAGGTGCTAGCACCCACATTTCGCAAGTTATTATGTTTAAGACTCAATGTAATAGGTGGCGGCGAGCCTATTGCCATTAACCGGGCACTTATAAACCTGCGATAAATACACACGTAACTTCGACAAGTATCGAAAAGTCATTGGTGTGTACCATGGTAAAACCTGGGATTGAACCCGAGACCTCTTCTCAGCAGTCCATTACCCATACCACTAGGCTATCGCGGTTAAATAATTAAATAAATATTCTACAACATTCTACGCAACGCTATCTAGACCCATGGTTAGCATAGCTTAATTAGCTTGTGTTATGGAATCTAGAATGCGAATAAACATACTTAGATACTTGTCTTTTTGTAAATACATACATACATAATAATCACGCCATTATCCCCGGAGGGTTTAGCAGAGGGGAATTAACACCAACATTTCACCATTGAATTTGGTCCCACATAATAGGGGGTGAGCGTATTGCCGTATTCCAGGCACTATTGTTGACTCAAGTCATTCATCTGAGGCTGAGTCTGGGCTGTATATATATGTCTGATGTTAAACAGCCCTATCCCTTAGTCGCCTTGTACGACACCGCATGGGATGAAATGGGGTGGCCCAAATTCTATGTTATGTATATGGTATAACTCACCATCAAATCCCAAAGACAGGTCCATATCAACATTGGGAGCAAAAACCGGTAAAATCGGCTTAAATTTCGGCACATCCAAAATGTCATCCTCTTCCAATATATCTTTTACAATAGGCAGTCTATCTTTTATCTCGATCTTATCTTTTACAGTATCGTAATTCGAAATTTGAATTTTATCATTTAAATTTTCAATTTTATCATTCATAATTTCGATTTTGTCTTTTAATATTTCTGTGTTCTCTAATACAGCTTTGTCTTTTTTCTTTGTGTTCCTTTCTTCGTGGAGTATGTCATCATGGATGGGATGTATCTGTGGTTTTGATATTAGATTCTTGTGTTCTCTGTTTGCTATAACATTTTTGAATATTGATAGTCTCTCTAGAACTGGTAGGTCTTCTATTTCATCTTCAGATGAAGCATCGAAGTCTATTGGATCTGGGAGAGCGTTTGAGTAGATCGGTGCCTGGAATATTAAAAAAAAAGTAAGCGTGTACTTTTATTATTGCTAGCAGTAACTGAAGAAAAACTAACCACGTGAACAGTCACCGATCTTACGTCAAATTAAGAATCAATCAATCAAAAAATCAATTTCATTTATTCAGTTTAGGCACATAAAGAGCACATATGAACGTCAAAATTTTACAATTATATCTAGAAATATTATAAAAATATTAAATAATGTAAAAATAAACGATTGGAAAATGATTCTTTCGCTGGTTCGGTAGATTAGTTCTACTGAGAAGATATCAGCAAGAAACTCAGAGAAAATAAATAAAATAAATATTAGAACTAGATTATCTTTCTTTTTTAAATTTGCTTTAGTTTACAATTTGTGTTGTGCGAGCAAGCAAGAGACTTATGTTGACCACGCATTTACATCATCAAGATACTCATCTACTTTATAGTTTATTTACCTTTATTCATTAAATTTTTTTCACATCTATTTTAATTTCTTCAATTTAATTTTCTCACACATTGCGACCGGCAAGAAAGGATCCACCCCTAACACTAGAAATATAACTAATCTCGGTTGTACACCTATCAAAAATCCGTCCTCAGTACAATCCCTTAACCTCATATCATAATTTGCATAATTACCGGTGGTTCAATCACTTCCCTGGTGGTGTACGTCTCGCCTGTACCCCATTTAGTAATGAGTACGGTAGCTAGGACCAAAGCTGCACAGACGGCAAAACAAGACGCACTGGCTATGATCCAGACTTTTAACGGCACCTGGAAAAGGGAGAAGATTTATGGTGAAATCAACACGGTGGTGAGTAGGGTAGCCAGAGCTCACTGGAGAGTTTTTGTGCTGTCAGTGGGAAGACCAAAGGCTTGTCCTGATTTTGTGTTCTGCACTGAGGGCACATAAAATCTCTGTTCTGTTCTTACAGGGTTAGTCTGGGCTATTTATACCTGGCAGGTGGCCATTAATTGTCAAAATTCGGGGGTCAATACACCTCTGCCTACCCCTCAGGGATTTACAGTTCCTCTTCTATGCCAAGAACTCACTGTAGTTTTCTCTGGAATCCTGTGGCAAACTACGCTCGGCCTTGGCGGGAGCGGCCTGTGCGCGTTCGGCATGCGCTCGGGCACGTTCGGGTACCTTCGGCTCCAATCGGTCGTCATCGTCGCTCGGCTGTCACACGAATTTGCAGATGGCGGACGTTTCTCGTATTCGTATTGGAACATATTCTGGAACAAAACTCTTTCATTATTTTTTTTTGTAATGTACACTTCACATACCCCTTCATTACTCTATGCTTCTCTGCTACTCAAAGGTTTGCTGGGAGAGAACTCATTTTGAGTTAAGCTCGCCTTTGTATATTTTCTTTAAAATGTTTTTTATTTATGATCTCTTCATTCTCTCTCTCTTCTCACTCTTCATCAAAAGATTTAATAAAATAAAAATAAATAAACAATATTTGGGTATTAGTGCGGGGAGGCTACTGAGGCGCACCCTAGCAGAAGCAGGCCAGGGCAGCAACGTATTGCACGCCCTCCTCTATCAGGAGCAAGAGGAGGACACAACGGTATTTCCGTCCAATTGAGTAGTCCGACTGGGGAAGTATCTCCGCCCTACAGAATACCGCGGCCATAATAACCTCGTGTTGTGCCCGGCGGTGAGTAGGGGAGCCAGAGCTCACTGGAGAGTTTATGTGCTGTCAGTGGGAAGACCAAAAGCTCCTGCTTTGTCTTTAACACTGACGGCACTACAGGGTTGGCAGCGCGAATGTGACTCTTTTGGCTTTGCACGCGTCCATTGGCCACGGTGACCACTTTCCAACAGGTGGGCCGAGTGCTTGTCTGCCATTACTACCTGCCATGTTATTACAAGGTTATTATGGCCACGGTATTCTGTAGGGCGGAGGTACTTCCACAATTCACCATTCATTGTATTCAGTCCCACGTAATAGGGTGTGAGCCTATTGCCATATTCCGGGCACTATTGTTGACTCGAGCCATGCATCTGAGGCTGAGTCTGGGTTGTATATATCTGTCTGTTAAACAGCCCTATCCCTTAGTCGTCTTGTACGACACCGCGTGGGAAGAGATGAGGTGGCCCTAATTCTACTCTGCCGGGGATCAAGCTATTTATTATTATTATTTTATCTAGATTGTTAAGTTCAGTAAATTGGTAAATTTAATAATGCAAGTCCTTGAAAGGTTGTCTATTGTAATTTTGGACTTCAGGTGTTGAAATTTCGCATATTTTAAATAATGCTGTGTAATTTATGCCATATTATTTATTTTGCGTCTATACATCAGTTTTTGGAGGAAAATACTACCATATTACTCTATATTAGGTCCTCAAAATGATAATGGATATCCAGGGCTCCCCACACATCAAGAGGACCAGCTCGAGAGAGATGTTAGACATGTTAGGGATATGCATCCAGCAAATTTTGGCTTTTTTATACAAATTAGGTGACAGAGAAGCAGACCTGATAAAAAGTGGTTACTGTGTCCTATGGATGTGTGCAACACCAGGAGTGTCACACTCGTGCTGCCGACCCTGTAAGAATAGAGAATTGAGAATTGGGACGGGAATATATAATTATATAAAAAAAATATTATAATAAATAGCTTGATTCCCGGCAGAGTAGAATTAGGGCCACCTCATCTCTTCCAACGCGGTGTCGTACATATATTATCTAAAAACTAGCTGACCCGGCAAACGTTGTTTTGCCATATAATGTTAAGAGTGGACTACCCTTATCATTTAGGGGGATGAAAAATAGATGTTGTCCGATTCTCAGACCTACCCAATATGCTCACAAAATTTCATGAGAATCGGTCAAGCCGTTTCGGAGGAGTTTAACCTCAAAAACCGCGACACGAGAATTTTATACATAAGATTTATGGAGGTAGCACGTATCGTAAATCTGTTTATACGCCAAAACTACTGAACATATTTTGAAGCGGTTTTTATATTAAAAAAGGTCGACAACGCGAGTGTGATTCCCTTGATGTCGCACACTTTCATGAGTCACGGTAACCACTTTCCATCAGGTGGGCCGTGTGCTTCTCTGCAACCTATGTGGTATAAAAAAAAAATTGTATGGACATATCAAATTACCGTAAGCATTCGCACATTTCCCACACAATGTTACCATAAGAAAATGCAGTTACCCCATAATTTTCTACTCCCAAGAGTCAGTAATTTGTCACTAACAGCCTTATTACTGGGCGCATCACGTGAAATCATCTAATCTAGGAACAATTACTTTCATTTCAAACGATTTTGAGTCTTATTTCTAGAAAGCTAAGGTTCATTATCTATAATATGTGTATTTCATGATAAGAAATGAACAATTACTTTTGTTTCAAACGATATTAAGTCTTATGACTTAAGAGATAAAGTTTATTATTAACATTTTTTGGGTATATAGTTGTAAGAAATAACAGTTTTTTTGTAACGAGATGAGTTTTGCAAGTTTGAGTTTTATCCCAAAAGAAATAAGGTTGTATTTTAAGATTTCTGTGAAAAAATTAACTGTTTCTAACAATATCACTGTTAAGATAACGATAAATATTTTTTTTTATTGTTTTTTTTTTGGTAGAATGTAGATATTGTAGCTTCCGTGGCGTAGCGGCAGTGACGCTACGCAGTAGGCGCGGGTTCGATTCCCGCTCAGTGCAAATATTTGTATGCATGAATATGTATTTATCATTGTTGGACTACTATCTATCATTGTGAACACTGTGACAGCTCACAATTAATAGTCTCACCATTTTCCCTTCTTATTACTATGTACTATTTACTTCGTATATCTATTTATGTGCTAAAGTTGTGTATTTATTTAACTTTATTTGAACTTCTCTCATATCTATCTTTCTTTTTGTATCTTTTATTACACCTTGTTTCTAGTTTATTTGCTAACTACACCAAATCTTTTGCTTTATTACATTACTGTCCATCCCAAGGTTGTCTGGAAGAAATCGCTTCAGCTCCATTGTACATTAAACTGTATACATGCTAACTACAAATTTTACTGTAATCTATTGGTGTACAATAAAGAATTATCTATCTATCTATCTATCTATTTGCATTGGTCTGGTCGTGTCTCAGAGCTCGTCAAGCCGACAGTCCCGGTTGCCATACAAACATCTATGGTAGTTGGAGCTGCAAGCCCTAAAAGGTCAGCAATTGGTCTAGCTGCAATGCTTCAATATCTTTGGATGGTGGAGGTCAGATGACAGTCGCTTCACGGAAGATATCGACGTTCAGCCAAACCCGCAGACGTAGACTGGTAAAGCGGACCCTACACTCCGAGGTGTAAGCTTCAGATGCCACTGGGATTAACGCTGGGATGAAGCAGACTCTTTTCTTTGCCGCACCAGTAAGACCTGGAATTCAGTACCAGCACACGTGTTTCCTTCTTCCTAGAGTCCCGGGGCCTTTAAGCGGGGCGTGAAATAGCATCTGATGAGGCCGCCAAGCTGAGTGCCACCATTGTAGCACTTAGTGTCTGTAATGGTAACCCTCTTTCCTGAGACTTTGCCTTTAGCTTACCATCAGGCGAGGTGAGGTCAAGTTGGCGTGTCCTATATATAATAAAAACCTGCTAATATCCCCTAACTAACCCCTCTTACTAAGCCAAATTGCTCCAGGATTCGACCCATTACTTCTTATCATAGGGTTTTATTTTTAACTAACATACACTCATATATATAATCACGCCTTTATCCCCGAAAGGTCAGGCATAGGTGAATTAACACCCACATTTCGCCAATCATTGTTTTCGGTCCCACGTAATAGGGGGTGACCCTGTTGCCGTCTTCCGGGCGTTGTTGACTCGAGTCGTTTTTTTACGTGCGAAAAATCCCCACGGATACCCTCCGGCAGCCAGTGGTTAGAAATTATGTCGGACTCGAACCTACTAAAACGCACGGCGCCTGTGGGTCGTTTTTAGTTGCCGAAGGTGAGGTTGACGAGCATATCCCTCGCACCCCGGCTGACCCAGGGCCATCTCTCTCGATGGCCTTCCTCGGGTGTGGGGATCACAGAAGCCCTAACTAGCCGCCCCTACTTCTGCCAGGGTGTACGTTTGCCAGAACCACCCCAAATAAATATAAACAACATTCTATACAACGCTATCTAGACCCATGGTAAGGATAGTTTAACTAGCTTGTGTTATAAAATCTAGAATACGAATAAACATATTTAAATATTTATTTTTTTGTAAATACATACATTATTATACATAGAAACACCCAGACCAATGCAAATATACATATTCATGCATAGAAATATATGCACTGAACGGTAATCGAACCCACGCCCACATAGCAGTTTCGTTCGTTATCGCCACGCCACAAAGAGGCTGATTTCTAATTTGCATAACAAAGTAATTCCGAAGTATGTCACGATGATTTCTGCCTATCTTCGCACGCAGATAGCGTGAAGATCAATGACTGCTGGACATGTATCTTTCGTGTTAACGAATCAGAGCGTAGGAACATCTAAACACCCGTGAGATCGGTTTTCATAGGTAATACCCATGACGGTGGGTGATTTAGTATAATCGAATTATGTTGAACATTTTTTTTTTCGCTATTTAGGTGGCAGACAAGCATACGGCCCACCTGATAGAAAGTGGCCTCCGTTGTAAGTATTTAAATGCAACACCAGGAGCGTCACAGGCGTGCTGTCAACTCTGTTAGAATCTTCTTGAAGAACCCCATATTGCAGGAGCTTGAAAAAACCGGCCAAGTGCGAATCGGGGGTTCCGTAAGTTAAGCTGCATAAACCGTAATGTATTTTGATTTGATTGACACGTAAATGGGGGATGAGCCTAATGCCGTTTTCCGGGCACTATTATTGACTCGAGCCATGCATCTGAGGCTGAGTTTGGGCTGTACATATCTGTCTGATGTTAAACAGCCCTATCCCTTAGTCGCCTTTTACGACACCGCATGGGAAGAGATGGGGTGGTACAAATTCAACGCATTTAATAATTTACGCCTAACATAAGCGGAAGTAACTTAACTCTGTGATCTAATGCAGTAGGTTAGTACCAGGTTCGTTCCCGGCAGTGCACACATTCATTTAAATACACAATGACTATAAATACCCACAGATAATGATAAATAATTAATAAAATCATACAGACTCCATTGTAACCGTGTGCTGGGAACTGGGAACTTATGTTAAGTGTTTAATATGATTGACATAGATAATTTTATATGGTAACTAGTTTTTTTTTACTCCACTTGGTTGGCAGACAAACACACGGCCCACCTGATGGAAAGCGGTTACCGTGGCCTATAGACGTGTAAAAGGCTCACACTCGCGCTGCCAACCCTGAAAGCACAAGACTTTCTGTGCCGTCAGTGTAAAAAACAAAGCCGGTTCAGTAGTCAGAGCGTTCCATCTGTATTGAAAAGATCGCGGGTTCGACTCCCGTGAATCTATCTTAATGGATTTCAACAGTTAACATAACTAAATGCGCAAAGGATTGGTATTGCCATTCAACGTGGCAATGCCGCCAGCCTTCTGGTAAACTTCCCGGTTGACATCGATGGGGAGGAATTCTTTGACGCCTGAACCTGCAGGATTTATTTATTTATTTAGAAACTAAACAGCATATTAACATGATGCATGAGTAAAGTTAAGATTACATACGACACTTAGCCAATAATAAAGTTTCCCGACTAGTAAAATTGCGTGCACTGCTTAATACACAATTATGACAGGTAAACAAATTGAAGATATATTATCATAGGCAGGAATATCAATTTAACAGAATGCGAATGACTAAAGTATACAATTTTTTTTTTATACCACTTAGTTGGCAGACAAGCACACGGCCCACCTGATGGAAAGTAGTTACCGTGGCCTATGGACGTCTGTAACACCAGAGGAGTCACAGTCGCGCTGCCAACCCTGTAAGTACAGAGTTTCTGTGCCGTCAGTAGAAGACAAATCAGGACAAGCCTTTAGTCTTCCCACTGACGGCACAAATTCTCCAGTGAGCTCTGGCTACCTTACTCACCGCTGGGAACACAACACGAAGTTATTATAACCGCGGTATTCTGTAGGGCGGAGGTACTTCCCCAGTCGGATTGCTCAATCGGGCGGATATACCGCCGTGTCCTACCTCCTTAAAAATATTACAATAATCACAAAAAAGAAATTACAAATATGTCCGTAACTTTTTAACAGACTCTTTCTTAAAAACATTTTTCGACAGGTGGAAGATGTCAACGTCATCAAAGTTTTCGTTATAGCAGCTAGGCAAACGAGTGACGACGGCATTTTTGCCATAGTTAGTGCGGTGCAGAGGAACACTGAACAAGCGGGTATGTCTGGTACGAGTTATAGGTGCGCTCAAGTTAAAGGATTATTTAGATATATATTCTGTTTTTTATATATATACGTGGGGCGCACTATAAGTTTCCGGAATGAATATGAAAAAATACTATTAAAGGTACAAAATTAATTTATTGTTTTTCAAAATAATCTCCCTTGGCGTCTATGCACTTTTTCATTCGATCAAACCAATTTTGAAAACTTTTGTGCCACTCCTCTGTGGTGACCTCTGAAACGTGTTTTTCATACTCCTCGACAGCCTCTTCTGGTGATGAAAATCGTTGGCCGCGTAATTGGTTCTTAATTTTTGGGAACAGATAAAAGTCACAAGGTGCCAGGTCGGGACTGTATGCAGGATGACTCATGAGTTCTACATTTTTCGCCTTCAAAAAGTCGTTTGTCTGTCTGGCCGTGTGAGAACTAGCATTGTCGTGGTGCAGGATGATACGGCGTTTACGGTTATTTTTACGGAGTTCGTCAATAACTTCCGGCAAACAAATGGTCGTGTACCAGTCACTATTCACAGTACGACGATTTTCTAAAGCAACAGTAGCCACGTGTCCAGTTTTATTAAAGAAAAAAAAGAAGCAATCATCCGCTTAGATGCACTTTTCACGCGCGCCACTTTGGTTGGTTTCGGCTCATCTTGAAAGACCCATACGCTCGATTGCTGCTTTGTTTTGGGATCGTAGCAATAAATCCATGTTTCGTCACCTGTTACTATGTCCCACACCAAATTTGACGCACCTTCGTTGAATCTGGTAAGCATGGCACTGCACCAAGTGACGCGGTCCGTTTTTTGATCCTCGGTCAAGTTATGTGGGATCCACCGCGAGCACAGCTTTCTCACACCCAAATGTTTGTGTAGGATTGATTGTATTTGACTCATGCCTATTTCTAAGGATGCGCGAATTTCATGGTAGGTCACATGCCTGTCTGTTTCAATCATACGGCGCACAGCATCGATGTTTTTGTTGGTCACAGCGGTGGACGGCCGACCATCGCGAGATTCGTCCCTGAGATTGATACGACCACGCTTGAATTCTGCAAACCAGCTATAAACAGTCGTCTTGCATGGAGCTTCATCGTCAAAAGCTGTTTCAAGCCGAGCGATGCTCTGTTGAGCCGTCAAATTACACTTAAAATCGTAGAAAATCATACTACGAAAATTTTCCCGAGTTAAATCCATGTTGATGCAGACACACAATTTTTTAAATGGCGCCACAAGGTAAAAACAAAAGACAGTCAGATGAAACAAACTGTATTCTACAGCCAAAGAGTTCTATTTTCAAATGTTGTAATAAATTTTTAAATATTGTTTATGTAAGTGGCCAGTTCCGGAAACTTTTAGTATAACCTATGTATATATATATTTTAACTTACTTAATGCTTAAAAATTTCTTTCAATAATCCCTATTGCCACTATTCACTACCCAGTTCTTTTCCGATATATGTAAAATCGTAATTAACCTGCAGGTCATATTCAAATCTCATTTGTGAGTATAATTTGTATGTTTCTACGAGTTCACTGCGTAATTCATACATTTTTATTGAACGCACGTCGGATAGGGGGCCCTAATCTTTTTTTTCGTTCGGAAATCCCCTCTTAGACGGCGAGCGGAATAGAATAGAAAAGGAACTCCTTGATTTAATTTTATTTATTTAACTCTTTATTGCACACACATAGTACAGAGATCAAAGAAAATATACAAAGGCTCCCTTGTTAAAAGGGCCAGATCGTGAGAGATGGCCCTGAGTCGGCCGGGGTGCGAGGGATATACTTGTCAACCTCACCTTCGGCAACCAAAGCGACCCACAGGCGGCGTGCGTGGTACCTCCTCCACCGGTTCCGGTGGGAAGGTATCCGTGGGGATTTTGCGCACGTAAAAAAAAAAAGGCTCCCTTGTCCGCACTTAGCCTCCTTTTGGGCCATTGTGCGTGCAGAGTACTGGCTAGAGTATCCAGCCTAGCTACTGATCTATAGACGTGTGCGAAACCAAGGTAGTCACACTCGCGCTGCCAACCCTGTTAGCACAAGAGTTTCTGTGCCGTCAATGTAAAAGACAAAGCAGGACAAGCCTTTGGTCTTCCCACTGACAGCACAAAAACTCTCCAGTGAGCTCTGGCTACCCTACTTACCGCTGGGAACGCAACACGAGGTTATTATGGTATTCTGTAAGGTATATTGTACGCATGACTATGCTTATTTGCAATTGTCTAGTCTTGAAAAAAAAAAAAGAAAAAAAAACAACCCTCATAAAGTCGAAAATAAGTTGTGTTAGTTAACCCTATAACTTTGATATACCTAGTAATACATATTTTGATTCAAGGCTTGTCATGTTGGGGGACCCTAAATGGTAGAGCACTACGTCATTTTTTGTGACGGGGGCTTTTAATTTAATTTTTATTTTACACTTTTTAAATTGATCTTCTCGTCAAGCTCTTTGATTTGATAACCATATTGAGGGAGTTGTGAAATAAAATGTAATTTGCCATTTTGTGGTGGCGGCCATCTTGGATTAGAAATGTGTCATATTGTATGGTATTCTACTAGTCAAGCCCTTTCATTTGATACCCATATTGAGGGAGTTGAGACAAAATATGTACTCCGCCATTTTGTAGCGGCGGCCATCTTAGACCAATTTTTTTCAAACATAGCTAAGAACACTCCCGACTAATATACCTGTCAAACAAAAAAACTAAATTCAAATCGGTTCATCTGTTCAGGAGCTACGATGCCATACACACACACACACACACAGACACGTTAAACTTATAACACCCCGTCGTTTTTGCGTCGGAGGTTAATAAACATTTTTAAAGAAAAAAAAAATAGATCCAGGAAAAACATCCAGAGATCCAGGAAAAACATACATTAATTGAAGAAAAAAAATAACTACTGGCTCAAATGAGTGATATGAGGATTCAAAATATATCACGAACGACGCCGAAACGGGTCAGCTAGTAAAATAAACATTACGAAATAAATTAAAATATTAATCAAAGACAATGAGTCACCCAGCATTTAACATGATCAGGTGTCGAGAAAACAACTCCTGCGCACGTACGGATAATATTAACGAATCGAACAATAGATGTACAGACACACTTAAAAAAACTAATAAATATAAGTTGTAGGTATGTCATTTGATTTATAGGAGGTAGGACACGGTGGTATTGCCGCCTAATTGAGCAGTGTGTGTCGTGTTGTGTTCCTAGCGGTGAGTAGGGTAGCCAGAGCTCACTGGAGAATTTGTGCTGTCAGTGGGAAGACTAAAGGCTTGTCCTGCTTTGTCTTCTACACTGATGTCACGGAAACTCTGTGTTACAAGGTCGGCAGCGCGAGATGGCTCCTCTGGTGTTACAAACGTCTATAGGCCACGGTAACCACTTTCCATCAGGTGGGCCGTGTGCTTGTCTGCCACCTAAGTGGCATAAAAAATAGATATATAGAGTAAGATATAGAAAAAAAAATCTGTTCATTTCTTCTATATCTTGATCGAGAGTTAGCACCCAAAATGCTTTAAAATTTCATTCAATAGTTTGAGCGGTGTCATCAAAAATCAATGTTACTCTTCCCATGCGGTGTCGTACAAGGCGACTAAGGGATAGGGCTGTTTAACACCAGATAGATATGAACAGCCCAGACTCAGCCTCAGATGCATGGCTCGAGTTCACAATAGTGCCCGGAATACGGCAATAGGCTCACCCCCTATTACGTGGGACAACACAATTATTGGTGAAATGTGGGTGTTAATTCACCTCTGCCTAACCCTCCGGGGATAATGGCGTGATTTTATGTAAGTATGCAACATTATACATTGGTTCCGATAGTTCGTACGAATGTCGCTAGATGGCGCTTAACCGTCACACGTAAGACGGATATATGTATAGAAGAATTTGGATGGTTTCAGGCGAAGGTTCTGTGGCTTAGTGGTCAGAGCGTTCCCCCTGTAAGAGAAAGATCGCGGGTTCAAATCCCGCCTGAACCTATTCTTTCTATATCTTAATCGACTTGAATAGTCAGCATACTAAATGCTTTAAAATATCATTCATAACATAACATAAACTCACTCCTATATTCCCGAAGGGGTAGGCTGAGGTGCTAGCACCCACATTTCGCCAGTTTATGTTTAGGTCCCAATCTAATAGGTGGTCCATTGCTATTAACCGGGCACTTATAAACCTGCGATAAATACACACATAACTTCGAAAAGCATCGAAAAGTCATTGGTGTGTGACATGGTAAAACGTGGGATCGAACCCGAGACCTCGCCTCAGCAGTCCATTACCCATACCACTTTTTTTTTTTTTTACGTGCGCAAAATCCCCATGGATACCTCCCCACCGGAGCCGGTGGAGGAGGTTATGTCGGACTCGAACCGACCAAAACGCACGCCGCCTGTGGGTCGCTTTGGTTGCCGAAGGTGAGGTTGACAGGCATATCCCTCGCACCCCGGCCGACCCAGGGCCATCTCTTCTTGGGTGTGGGGACTACAGAGTCCCCAACTCGTCCCCGGAAACGGGGAGGCGCGCCAGGCGCACCACCGCCGCGGCTTGCTTTTGCCAGAGTGACAGGCGGCTCCACCTGTCACCCCCAGGCCGGATTACCCATACCACTAGGCTATCACGGTTTTTTTATTATCCATTTCATTCAATATATAGATATACATAGGTTACACTAAAAGTTTCCGGAACTGGCCACTTACATAAACAATATTTGAAAATTTATTACAACATTTGAAAATAGAACTCTTTGACTGTAGAATACAGTTTGTTTCATCTGACTGTCTTTTGTTTTTACCTTGTGGCGCCATTTAAAAAATTGTGTGTCTGCATCAACATGGATTTAACTCGGGAAAATTTTCGTAGTATGATTTTCTACGATTTTAAGTGTAATTTGACGGCTTAACAGAGCATCGCTCGGCTTGAAACAGCTTTTGGCGATGAAGCTCCATGCAAGACGACTGTTTATAGCTGGTTTGCAGAATTCAAGCGTGGTCGTATCAATCTCAGTGACGAATCTCGCGATGGTCGGCCGTCCACCGCTGTGACCAACAAAAACATCGATGCTGTGCGCCGTATGATTGAAACAGACAGGCATGTGACCTACCATGAAATTCGCGCATCCTTAGAAATAGGCATGAGTCAAATACAATCAATCCTACACAAACATTTGGGTGTGAGAAAGCTGTGCTCGCGGTGGATCCCACATAACTTGACCGAGGATCAAAAAACGGACCGCGTCACTTGGTGCAGTGCCATGCTTACCAGATTCAACGAAGGTGCGTCAAATTTGGTGTGGGACATAGTAACAGGTGACGAAACGTGGATTTATTGCTACGATCCCAAAACAAAGCAGCAATCGAGCGTATGGGTCTTTCAAGATGAGCCGAAACCAACCAAAGTGGCGCGCGTGAAAAGTGCATCTAAGCGGATGATTGCTTCTTTTTTTAATAAAACTGGACACGTGGCTACTGTTGCTTTAGAAAATCGTCGTACTGTGAATAGTGACTGGTACACGACCATTTGTTTGCCGGAAGTTATTGACGAACTCCGTAAAAATAACCGTAAACGCCGTATCATCCTGCACCACGACAATGCTAGTTCTCACACGGCCAGACAGACAAACGACTTTTTGAAGGCGAAAAATGTAGAACTCATGAGTCATCCTGCATACAGTCCCGACCTGGCACCTTGTGACTTTTATCTGTTCCCAAAAATTAAGAACCAATTACGCGGCCAACGATTTTCATCACCAGAAGAGGCTGTCGAGGAGTATGAAAAACACGTTTCAGAGGTCACCACAGAGGAGTGGCACAAAAGTTTTCAAAACTGGTTTGATCGAATGAAAAAGTGCATAGACGCCAAGGGAGATTATTTTGAAAAACAATAAATTAATTTTGTACCTTTAATAGTATTTTTTCATATTCATTCCCGAAACTTATAGTGCGCCCCACGTAGTTATCATCATATATCTTGATAGCAGTTACGTCACAAAATGGAGTCCATTTTTGTGTTGATGATGAAATTAATTATATAAAGGGGAGGTTTTTTCTTTATACAACTTAGGTGGCAGACAAGCACACTGCCCACCTGATGGAAAGTGGTTACCGTGACCTATGAACGTGTGTAACACCAGTGGAGTCACATCCGTGTTGCCGACCCTGTAAGAACAGAGATTTTATGTGCCCTTAGTGCAGAACAAAAAATCAGGACAGGCCTTTGGTCTTCCCACTGACAGCACAAAAACTCTCCAGTGAGCTCTGTCTATCCTACTCACCGCCGGGAACACAACACGAGGTTATTATAGCCGTGGTATTCTGTAGTAGTCCGTCCCAATTGAGCAGTCCGACTGGGGAAGCCGTGGTCGTAGGTATGCCAATTCTCTAGAACGTATTGTTTTGTTAGACTAAGTGGCATACGACCACGGCTATCCTTGAAATTTTCTTGTTTAATACTTTTAAAGCATGATTTTTCAGTAGTCGGGTTTTAGTTTTAAACTTTATTTTTTATTTATATTATTTTGGGGCTAACAACGGCTCTAATTTATACATATTTATAGTATGCTTATTAAGCCCTTTCAGATGATACCAAACACGGTATATATTTTTTTTAACACTGTTCTTTATGACCACTAGAGGGCGCTACATCAAATTAGGTGATACGACATATAGCCTATAACAAGCGGACGACCAAGACGCTTCTAAGGATACCTCATTTGGCCAGTTCTGATAAGTAATTCGGAAGCTATGAGGGAACAGATGAACCTACATACATAAATACATAGCCTGTCGAAATCATAACCCTCCTTTGGCTTCGCCGTGATCGAGTAAAAATCGCGATAACTGAGATCAATGCAGGTGTAGCCAGGGGCATCAACTAGTACATTATAACACTAAGAAGTCCATTCAGATGACATTTACCGTAATGTTTGGTAACGTGATATTGGGGTCAGCAGAGCACTCTAAGTGTTGTATGGTGAAAGGGTATTAGCGCGGGTCACTTCCTTAAGTGAACATACTGTACATTTGGTGAGATGTTTAGATAATATATTCACGACTGTATGTCGGGTAGGCAGAAGTGTGTTATTGTTCTTATCGCATCTGAGGCCTGGGGAAATAATATTTTGGTACTCATAATAGTAGATCTGCCACCTAATGTTGATACTTACTCCAAATGGTAGATCTACCCCCCAAATGTAGGTACTCAAAATGGTAGATCTACTCCTAAATGTAGGTACTCAAAATGGTAGATCTACCCCAAATGTAGGTACTCGAAATGGTAGATCTACCCCCAATGTTGGCACTCGAAATGGTAGATCTATTACCAAATGTTGGTACTTACTCCAAATGGTAGATCTTCTCCCAAATGTAGGTACTCGAAATGGTAGATCTACCCCCAAAAGTTGGTACTCTAAATTGTAGATCTAGCCCATAATGTTGGTACTCAAAATAGTAGATCTGTCCCACAATGTTGGTACTCAAAATGGTAGATCTACCCCCCAATGTTGGTACTCGACATGGTAGATCTCCCCCCAAATGTAGGTAATCAAAATGGTTTAACTGCCACCATATATGGTACTCAAAATGGTACGACCAATTTTGGCGACATATTTACCTGCCAAAATACCATGATAGTAAAATCTGCAGCCAGAATATTTTTCGAACTACCCCTCCCGCCCCCCTACCGAAAACTACGTGTATTTTTTACCAGACTATGGCGAAGCCAAAGAGGCGTTATGATTTTGACAGGCCATGTATGGATCAATGAATCTATTGTGGCGCCCTCTAGCGATCATAAAGTACTATGTTAAAAATAAATTGTGCTGTCAGTGGGTAGACTAAAGGCTTGTCCTGCTTTGTCTTCTGCTGACGGCACAGAAACTCTGTACTTACAGGGTTGGCAGCGCGACTGTGACTCCTCTGGTGTTACAGACGTCCATAGGTCACGGTAACCACTTTCCATCAGGTGGGCCGTGTGCTTGTCTGCCAACTAAGTGGTATAAAAAAAAAAAAAAATTTGAGATAAATAATAAATGTCGTGTTTGGTATCAATTGAATTGTCTTAATTAGCACACTTCAAATATGTATAAATTATACCTGTTGCATGCCCCAAAATAATATAAATAAACTCGAGTACCTACGGAAAAATCACGATCTAAAAAGTATTAAACAAGAAAATATCATCAAGGATAGCCGTGGTCGTATGTCACTTAGTCTAACAAAACAATACATTCTAGGGAAAAGTGGCATACGACCACGGCTATCCTTGATATTTATTTGTTTAAAACTCTTTAGAACGTGATTTTTCTGTCATCAAGTTTTAATCTTAATTTGAAATATAACCGCGGTAGCTTAGTGGTATGGGTAATAGACTGCTGAGACGAGGTCTCGGGTTCGATCCCAGGTTTTACCGTGGCACACACCAATGACTTTTCGATGCTTTTCGAAGTTAAGTGTGAATTTATCGCTGGTTTATAAGTGCCCGGTTAATGGCAATAGGCCCGCCACCTATTACATTGGGACCTTAACATAAACTGGCGAAATGTGGGTGCTAGCCTACCCCTTCGGGGATATAGGCGTGAGTTTATGTTATGTTATGCTTAATTTGGGACAAGATATTAATAACACACAAACAATAACGGTATATTCATTATTTCGCGTATGATATAGAAAATATAAATACAATACATAGTATCTCTTTACATTTCTATCTCTCCACAGGTTTTTTTTATATATATATATATATACAACACGTCAATTAGACTTCGCCTTGCCTGATGGTAAGCTGAAGGCAAAGTCTCAGAGAAGAGGGTCACCATTACCTACACATACCGTGTGACAATGGTGACACTCAGCTTGACGGCCTCATCATATGCTTTTTCACGCCCCGCTTAAAGGACCCGGGACTGTAGGAAGAGGGAAACACGTGAGCTGGTAATGAATTCCGGGCCTTAATGGTGCGACAGAGGAAAGAGTCAGCTAGAGCTTGGTTCTTGATCGGGTTCTTGGTTCTTGGTGATATTCCGCTTTTTTCCTAACCCCCTACCCCCCCTGTTGAGACTCACCTGATTAATCAACAGCCTCTTAGAACCCTTACTTCTAATCGTAACATAATGTCCGTGTATTTCACGAGTCCAATAAAACCAGCTATCAGCATTCTGTACTTAGTTATTTTGTGATACTAGCTACTATTAAATGAATTATAATCGTTTCCGTTATTGCGATAACGTTGCTAGATACAATTTTCTAACTGGTTCAATAACCACTTTTGCATGTACACAGTTTGATTAAATACACGCTTGACCAATTTTATGGTCGAAAATTTGAAGAAAACCTTCATACCCAAGATCATTGTGTGCCATATTGTTATAATATATCACAATCGACTCTATAATTTTTTATACCACTTAGGTGGCAGACAAACACACGGCCCACCTGATGGAAAGTGGTTACCGTGGCCTATGGACGTGTGTAACACTAGAGAAGCCACACTCGCGCTGCCGACCCTTTAAGCACAGTTTCTGTGCCGTCAATGTAGAGGACAAAGCAGGACAAGCCTTTAGTCATCCCACTGACAGCACAAATTCTCCAGTGAGCTCTGGCTACCCTACTCACCGCTGGGAACACAACACGAAGTTATTATAACTGCGGTATTCTGTAGGGCGGAGGTACTTCCTCAGTCCACTTAGGTGGCAGACAAACACACGGCACACCTGATGCAAAATGGTTACCGTGGTCCATGGACTCGTGCAAAACCAAGTGAGCAACCTTGTAAGCACAGAGAGTTTATCTGCCGTCAGTGTAAAATAGATAAATTTATAAAACTAAATTCCAACTTCTGAAAAATAATGTATTAAACAAGAAAATATCAAGGATAGCCGTGGTCGTATGCCACTTTTCCCTAGAATGTATTGTTTTGTTAGACTAAGTGGCATACGACCACGGCTATCCTTGATATTTTCTTGTTTAATACATTTTAATGCGTACTTATATAAATAAATAAATATTCTACACTACGCTATCTAGACCCATAGTAAGCATAGCTTAACTAGCTTGTGTTATGGGATCTAGAATGCGGATAAACATACTTAGATATTTTTTTTTTGTAAATACATACATATTATACATAGAAACACGCAGACCAATGCAAATATACATATTCGTGCATACAAATATTTGCACTGAGCGGGAATCGAACCCGCGGCTCCTGCATAACAGTCGAACGTTTTACCGTTACGCTACAGAGGCTGTATATAAACTCATTTTTCTATTTATATTATTTTAGGGCAAGCAATGGGTAAAATTTATACATATTTAAAAAGTGCTAATTAAGCCCTTTCATTTCATACCAAACACGGCATATACGATCGTACACGAAAAAAAGTATCTAAGTATGTTTATCCGCATTCTAAATTCCATAACACAAGCTAGTTAAACTATGCTTACCATGGGTCTAGATAATGATGTGTAGAATGTTGTAGAATATGTATTTATAGTCCAAGTCTAGATATTCGAGTGTTGACGGAGAAAGAATACAAGTATCACCACCCCATCTCATCCGAAGGGTGTCGTAGGGACTAACGGAGACATATGCAGACGATATCACTGCGAGAGAAGGAAAACTCGAAATAAAACCTTGTACCAACCTATCTGGCCAGCGTGGAAACAGTAGGCCAAAGACTCCCATCATTGGGAGAGGCCTAGTCCAGCTGTGGATTGCGATAGGCTCATTGATTGATTGAGTGATCTAGACCAAATAGAAGTCTTTCATTTGACTTCTATGAGAAATATCTACTCCAAAGCCGAGGTTTAAACCTAAGCTTACCTACAACCAGCTTAGGTTAGGTTTGTCTCCAAAGAGAGGAGGTAGGACACGGCGGTATATCCGCCCGATTGAGCAGTCCGACTGGGGAAGTACCTCCGCCCTACAGAATACCGCGGTTATAATAACTTCGTGTTGTGTTCCCAGCGGTGAGTAGGGTAGCCAGAGCTCACTGGAGAATTTGTGCCGTCAGTGGGAAGACTAAAGGCTTGTCCTGATTTGTCTTCTACTGACGGCACAGAAACTCTGTACTTACAGGGTTGGCAGCGCGACTGTGACTCCTCTGGTGTTACAGACGTCCATAGGCCACGGTAACTACTTTCCATCAGGTGGTCCGTGTGCTTGTCTGCCAACTAAGTGGTATAAAAAAAAAAATAAAAAAAAAAAGATCCCATTATGCTGTATATTCTTTTTTTATTTTTTTTTTATCGTGCTTAAAATCCCTCCGTATACCCCACTGCCAGAGCAAGTGGGAGAGGCTATGTCGGACTCGAACCGACTAAACCGCACGCCGTCTGAGGGTCGTAAGTTGCCGGAGGTGAGTTTGCCTCGGCCGACCCAGAGCCATCTCTTTCGAGCTGGCCCTCTTCGGATGTGGGGTCCACGGAGTCCTCATCCAATCCCCAGGCATGGGAAGACGCGCAACTTACGCCGCCGCCGCGGCATGCTTCTGCTAGGGTAACAGGCGGCTCCACCCGTCACCCCCAGGCCTGAACTCATGGGGGGCGGAAGTCATTCATCGACCTCGGACGCCCACAGCTTAGGCGTCGGAGGTCGATGATGATGATGAAATGATGATGAGCGGAGGCTAGTTAGCCTTCACTCATCGCGGGCTATGCGGTTAGCGAGTCTCCTCAGTTCCCGCAATGCTGCATAGGTATACCTGAGTTCTTTAAGCAAGGCATGCAAAGCATCTGATGAGGGCGTCAAGCTGAGTGCCATCATTGTGACATACTACATGTCTGTAATGGTGACCCTCTTTCCTGAGATTTTGCCTTCAGCTTACCATCAGGCGACTTGAAGTTATATTGAGGTGCCTTAAATAAAGAACATTACATATTGAGTACAAAACGAAAGTTTGTATGTATGTTTGTTCATTTTTGATACAGAAACGACTGAACGAATCAGGATGAAATTTGGTACAGATATTATATAGATGGGATATTGTACAAAGTATAGATTAATGGCAATAGGCTCGCCACATTGGGACCTAAACATAAACTGGCGAAATGTGGGTGTTAGCACCTCTGCCTACCCCTTCGGGGATATAGGCGTGAGTTTATGTTATGTATAGATTATACCACAGATAATGTAATATAAGTCTTATATACTTAACATTATAAAGCTGAAGAGTTTGTTTGTTTGTTTGTTTGAGCGCGCTAATATCGGGAACTACTGATTTGAATTGAGCAATTCTTTTCGTGTTGAATAGTCCGTTTATCGACGAAGGTTTTAGTCTATATATCATCACGCTACTATTTAAGGGAGCAGAGCAGTGATCATAAATGACAACTAATCTGGCAGATTTCTATACATTACTAGCTAACCAGGCAAACGTTGTTTTGCCATGTTAAAAAAAATTAGGGTGGACTACCCTTAGCAGTTAGGGGGATGAAAAATAGATGTTGGCCGATTCTCAGACCTACTCCATATGCTCACAAAATTTCATGAGAATCGGTCAAGCCGTTTCGGAGGAGTACGGGAACGAACATTGTGACACGAGAATTTTATATATAAGATTTATGTAGACTAAACATTTTCTATAATATGCTACTCTATAATATACTATAGTATATACTACTGTATTATAATGGTCTGGAAAGGAGTACTTAATAGACACTTTATCCTGAGAATAAAGTCCTAGGGGTCTTGCACGCGAGCAGAGCGGTGAGTAACAACTAGTTTTATATAATTCTAACAATTTCGCATGTTACTTAGAACTAAATCCAATTAAAGTATTGCAAGACACGCGGACATAGGTATTAGGTACAAACTTTTATACATTACAACGCTCATCAAGAAATAAAAACACAATATTACAAGAAAATAACAACACTAACCTCGAATACAACACTTGAAACTTTCAAATAACACTATAGTTCACACATAAATTAACATAATAATTTATTGACACATATATAAATAAAATAATTTATCACGAAAGTGTAGAAAACTTGCGGATGACAATACACGTATCAACACTCTCGCAGTTAAAATTGTACTGATTTGACAGCTCTCGCTGTTTACCATGCCAGCGTTGGTCGTAATTATTTTTGCGGTTTTTAGGGGAAAAATATCGTTAGCGGGGAAATAAACTTTAGTCGGATTTAACGATATTCAGGGTGAGATTTGATTCTCTGCCGAAACGTTTTAGTTATACGGATAGTTCAGCAAATTAGGACAACCCCAGGACAGAAGCAGAATATTAACCTTAGAAATGTAAATGTGTTGTGTAATGGTGTTAAATAGCACTATAATATCGCTTTGAAAGATTGACAGATTGAAAAAAATAGGCTACGGTAACCACTTTCCATCAGGTGGGCTTGTTTGCCACCTAAGTGGTATACAAAAAAAGGGAATGAGCATTGGAAGTTGAACCAGTCCCTTACAAGGAGAATGCTTTGTGCACTGAGCTACTGAGTTACGTCTAGAACATTTGAAATTTTCCTAAACAACCAAGCCATGGGGTTGCAATCCTCAAGACATGGGGTACTTATGTTATTATTTTAGTTTGGATATTCTGCAGCATTTCAACACAATCATTAAATGGCATTGTTCGTGAGAAATTATATTTGATTGATTCTTAATTATTAAAAATTAAAAGCAGGTTACCTGGTTACATTACCTACCTCTTATAGCATCAGCTATCTGCTAATAAAGTACCTACCGTGATATTTATTTTGTCTCTAATATTCACAATATAATAAATATTTTAACATTAAACTACTATAATATAAAGAAAAAATAAATGCAATTACTTCTAAAATGTATACAAAACTATTCTAACTATACAATATATACAAAAATGAAATAGAGAAAAAGTTAAAATAATGATAAGTTATATTATTTATTTATTTATTTATTAAATTGTGGAACATAGGTTTTACAAAGATCTTAAAATAATAAATATAGGTGCACTATGTCCTGCCACTTACATGGCGTACAAATTAAAATTAAATGTCATCATGATTAGTATTGGTACTTACAGTTATGGTTAGTAGATATCGATTACAAGATTAGTCCTTACTGCTCATAATAATACATTGCTCATAACGCTCAAACAATACATTTTACTGTCATATACATATACAATAATTATAATCTATTGTCAATGTCAATTTAATAAATCTTATGAACCAATAATAATATGTAACAATAAAATCATTAAAATTTCTCGTTTAGATACTCATTGATCGAATAATAGGCTTTCTCTAATAATAATGTGAGCAATTTATTTTTAAACTCTTGTAAAATGTCAATGGAACTTATAGATTTAGGCAGTTTATTATAGATTGTAGGTGCCATGCAGAAGACACTATTCTTATACATGGTTGTTTTAGACGCTACCACGTGGAGTTTACCTGCTCTACGGCTACTACTTACTGGTGAAAATTTTGACCAGTTCCGTCTAACAAACATGCACATTTCGAGAATGTACATGGACGGCATTGTTAATAATTTTAAACTTATAAAATGTGGCTTACATGTATCAGTGGTGTGTAAGTTGCATATTGCTCTGATACAGCGTTTTTGTGCCTTAAAAACCAATTCTTTGCCTACTGCATTCCCCCAGAATATAATACCGTACCTTAAAGTGGACGCAACAAACCCATGGTATGCTGTGAGTACAGTATCTTGATTTGCAGATTTGTTTAACATGTATAAGGCGTATGCGTGTTGATTTAATTTTCCACATACTTTTCCGATCTGTTCTTTCCATTGCAATGTGTTTTCTATTTGTAACCCAAGAAATTTTGTTACTGTAGCCTCATTCACTTTTGCACCATTATATTTAACATTTAGATGTAGGTCTTCGTCTATGTTTCTACCAAAGTTCATTATAGCCGTTTTCCCAATGTTAATTTTTAAGTTTTGCGCCTCAAGCCAAGCAACAAGAGAGCCAATACTGTCATTCATTTCCGATTCAATTACATCTATATTAGGTTTGTCAAATACAACCGTAGCGTCATCAGCAAACATTACCATGGGAAATGTTGTTGCTGACGGAAAGTCATTGATGTAAACGTTAAACAGCAACGGCCCCAATGTACTCCCCTGCGGCACACCGTAAGCTATATTTCTCACGTCTGACTGGTAATGATGTTCAGTGTTAGGTTTACAACTTATCCTGTTAATTACAGTGATCTGTTGACGATTTGTTAAATATGATTCGAGCAGACTAGATAAGTTTCCCCTAATGCCGTATGAATTTAATTTATCAATGAGAATTTTGTGGTCTACATAGTCGAATGCCTTCGTCATATCCATATAAAGCGCCGCAACGGGCAAACGTTTATCGACTCTGGCCATAATTATATTAAGAAAATCAAATATGGCGGTATCAATACATTTATTTTTTCTAAATCCTTTCTGTTGTTCAGCAAAAAGATTATGAACCTCAAAATAATTATTTATATTATCATAAATGACTCGCTCAAATATTTTAGAAAAAATTGGTACTAAGGCAATTGGCCTGTAACATGAGAGATCTTCCTTGTCTCCTTTTTTAAAAAGTGGTTTTATCACAGTTTTTTTTAGTTTATCGGGAAATATACCCTGCATAATGCTAGTCAACCAGATAGACAGACAAACATTAATATAGAAGTACCTATCTATAAATATACATTGACATGTATAAAAAATTTCAAACATACAAAGATATTGCAATATTACAAACACACACTTTTTTAGCAATTAATTAATTTGTAAATGTGGGGGAAATTCAAAATCTTAATCTGGCAACCCGCAGTACTGTTATTCCGTATTCGCAAGACCAGACGCGCCGAGCGAAAGTATCTCGAATCGTATCGTTTGCGCATGCGTGAATATAGTTTTTTTGTAGATAGACATACCGGCAGTGGACGCTTGATTTGTGAGCTGTGAGAATATTCTAACTAATCTGTGCCCTGACAAAAGAGTTCTTTTACATAAAAGTACAAAACTAAATATTATTTTCTGAACCTATCCCAACCCTGTTGGGGTTGGGGTCGGTTTTCCATTCTAACTGAGATGCTCTTTTCTTTGCCGCACAACCAAGACCTGGAATTCATTACCAGCACACGTGTTTCCTTCTTCCTACAGTCCCGGGTCCTTTAAACGGGGCGTGAAAAAGCATCTGATGAGGCCGCCAAGCTGAGTACCACCATTGTAACATTACTTAATGTCTGTAATGGTGACCCTCTTTCCTGAGACTTTGCGTTTAGCTTACCATCAGGCGAGGTGAAGTCAAATTGACGTGTCCTAGATTAAAAAAAAAGTTAAACTTCGATATTTTCCTTGAAGCGACTGCCAACTGACCTCCATAACTATAACCTAGGCGATATTGAAGTACTGCAGTTAGACTAGTCGGACTTTTGTGGTCTCCAACTACTCGAAACGACTGCCATAGATGTTGGTAATGGCAACTGGAACTGACGGCTTAATGTGCCTTCCGGGGCACATAAACACCCAGACCAATGCAAATATTTCCTTGGGGGTGACAGGTGGAGCCGCCTGTCACCCGGCAGAAGCAGGCTGCGGCGGTGGCGCGCCTGGCGCAACTCCCCGTTTCCGGGGACGAGTTGGGGACTCTGTAGTCCCCACACCCAATGGCCAGATCGTCAGAGATGGCCCTAGGTCGGCCGGGGTGCGAGGGATATGCCTGTCAACCTCACCTTCGGCAACCAAAGCGGCCCACAGGCGGCGTGCGTTTTAGTCGGTTCGAGTCCGACATAACCTCCTCCACTGGCTCCGGTGGGGAGGTATCCGTGGGGATTTTGCGCACGTAAAAAAAAATGCAAATATTTCTAAATCAAATCAAATCAAATGTATTTATTTGCGAAAATGGGTATTACTGTGGGTATAGCTGTTCACAAAATACAAAATTTGATCAGCCATATTCCGCCCCAAGGCATGCAAATATTGGATTATTCAATTTTGTCGACTATTTACTTCAAAAATTTACTTTAAATGTCATATTAATACTGGGTGGCGCAAAAGTAAAGACCCTATTTGGTTCGGCTATAACATTTTTTCTAAATTAGAAAACTAGATTTAGGTTTTTTTAAATGTATATTTGTACCATTAAATTTCGTACCATTAGGATTTAAAGATGATGTCTTTTAAATGGTGACCTCCAGAGTTGATACACATTTGAGCCCTATTTATGACATTTTGCATAACTTGCCGTGACACTTCCTGCGATATGTTCGTTATTTCTTGACGAATGTTTTCTTTTAGAGCTGCGAGAGTCTGTGGCTTGTTCACATACACCCGAGATTTCAAAAAACCCCAAAGAAAGAAGTCTGGACTGGTCAGATCGGGTGATCTTGCAGGCCAAGGCAAATCGCCAAAACGAGAGATAACTCGGCCTGGAAAAGAGTCCACTAAGAACATTGACACAATTATTCCACGTTCTTGGGGAGTAAAACGGTCCATGTTTATTTTCAGTGTATTTTACATTTGTTCACTACACAATTTTCAACAACAGAAGTACAGAAAATGTCATATAAAAAAAATAAAGGTATTTTCTTTAGTGCCAGTACTTTTGCGCCACCCAGTACAATGTCAAAAGATAAAATCCCAAGTGATGGGATGTCATAATAATTAACTTACAATTTATATAAAGGCCATAAAAAAAATATACACAAAGGACCAATGCAAATAACGGTAAGTTATAAGGTAACTTGTATAAAATAATTTATTGTGACGTCATAATATTTAATAGTCAAAATATTTAAAGTAATAATATAATAGTCAAAGTTTAAAGGAGGTAGGAAACGACGGTATTTCCGTCCAATTGAGCAGTCCGACTGGGGAAGTACCTCCGCCATACAGAATACCGCGGCCATAATAATCTCGTGTTGTGTTCCCGGCGGTGAGTAGGGTAGCCAGAGCTCACTGGAAAGTTTTTGTGCTGTCAGTGGGAAGACCAAAAGCTTGTCCTGCTTTGTCTTTTACACTAACGGCACACGAACTCTGTGCTTACAGGGTTGGCAGCGCGAGTTCGACTCCCTTGGTGTTGCACACGTCCATAGGTCACGGTAACCGGCCTGCTTCTGCCAGGGTAACAGGCGGCTCCACCTGGCACCCCCGCACCTATGCCTACCCCTTCGGGGATATAGACGTGAGTTTATGTTATGTTATAAACATATAACATAACATAAACTCACGCCTACATATCCCGCGGTAGCCTAGTGGTATGTTATGTTATAAGGTTTCATATTGTCTACGAAATCCTAAAAAAGTGCATTGAAATTTCTCTTTTTAATTCGGTTAAGCACGGCAACACCATAAGTTCAGTATTTTCTAGTAACCTCCAGCTCCACCTGTCACCCCCGCACCTATGCCTACTCCTTCGGGGATATAGGCGTGAGTTTATGTTATGTTATAAACATATAACATAACATAAACCCACGCCTATGTATCCCGCGGTAGCCTAGTGGTATGTTATGTTATAAGGTTTCATATTGACTACGAAACCCCAAAAAATTACATTGAAATTTCTTTTTTTAATTCGGTTAAGCACGGCAACACCGTTCAGTATTTTCTACTAAAGTGTTATTTAATGTCCTATCTGAATTGAACCAAAGAATATTTTATTACTCGCTAATGACCACACATGGTACGTTATACAGGGTGTCATTATTAGTAGAAGGCCAGATCGTGAGAGATGGCCCTGGGTCGGCCGGTGTGCGAAGGATATGCCTGTCAACCTCACCTTCGGCAACCAAAAACGACACACAGGCGGCGTGCGTTTTGGTCGGTCGGTTCAGGAATAAGCAAAGCTGAATAAACACCCACATTTCACCAATCATTAAATTCGATCCCACGTTATATAAGAACCTATTGCCTTACTTGTAGGCACTATTGTTGACTCAAGCCATGCATCTGAGGCTGAGTCTGTACTGTATGTATCTGTCTGATGTTAAACAGCCCTATCCCTTAGTCGCCTTGTACGACACCGCATGGAAAGAAATGGGGTGGCCCAAATTCTACTCTGCCGGAAACCACGTGGCTAAAGCGAGCTATTACAACAGCCTGTATAACAATAATTTTGCTTCACATCACCCTCGGACATAATTTCATTGCGGCCATTATGTCTGAATCAGAGAAATAAACTATTGTTGTGTGAAATTATGCAGTATGCAAGATAATAGCCTCTGTAGCGCAGCGGTAGTGAACGCGACTGCTATGCAGGGGGCGCGGGTTCGATTCCCGCTTAGTGCAAATATTTGTATGCATGCGGGTCTATGAGCATTGATCTGATCGTGTCTGGTTGTCATACCATCATCTACATTTTGTTACGTGCGCAAAATCCCTACTTATACCCCCCCACCGGAGCCGGTGGAAGAGGCTATGTCGGACTCGAACCGACCTAAACACACGCCGCCTGTGGGTCGTTTTTGGCTGCCGAACGTGAGGTTGACAGGCATATCCTTCGCACCCCGGCCGCCCCAGGGCCATCTCTTACGACCTGGCCCTCTTCTCGGGTGTAGGGACTACAGAGTCCTGAACTCGTCTCCGGACAAGGTGACAGGCGGCTCCACCAGTCACCCCCAGGCCTGCGCTCATGGGGGGCGGAGGTTGTTCATCGATCTCCGACGCCCGAGTTGCCTTCGTACGCTGGCAGCTTGGCTTGCGATCCTTTGTCGTTCCCGCTGCCGCTCCCACCCCGCCTCCTTCCTCATGAGCATTACTTGCTCGCCAAGACAGCCTCTGTGTGTGTACCTCTATGTGTGTATTTATCGCAGGTTTATAAGTGCCCAGTTAATGGCATTACAGACATTACGAGACATTACGAGCGAGAGAAGAGAGAGAGGGATGCGCCAGTCTATGCTTAGACTTTTTTTTTAAATTTTTTTTATACCACTTAGGTGGCAGACAAGCACACGGCTCACCTGATGGAAAGTGGTTACCGTGGCCTATGGACGTTTGTGACACCAGAGGAGTCACAGTCGCGCTGCCAACCCTGTAAGTACAGAGTTTCTGTGCCGTCAGTGTAGAAGACAAAGCAAGACAAGCCTTTAGTCTTCCCACTGACAGCACAAATTCTCCAGTGAGCTCTGGCTACCCTACTCACCGCTGGAAACACAACACGAAGTTATTATAGCCGCGGTATTCTGTAGGGTGGAGGTACTTCCCCAGTCGGACTGCTCAATTGGGCGGAAATACCGCCGTGTAAACTCCCCCTAACTAAAGTGGACTGGTGAAATGTGGGTGCTAGCACCTCTGCCTACCCCTGTTTTATGTTATGTAGACTAGTTAGTTTTAGGATGAGTAACCATTCTTGACACCCTTTTTTTATATTTTACTTGATTGCGCCAGCGAGAATATGTAATGTGTTTTATTTGTTACCCTCTGCAGGCCCACTCTCATGGCAACTGCCTTTAACAACTAATGTAGATGACCGTATGACAACCAGGCACTACCAGACCCTTGCTAATAGCCATTCATGCATACAAATATTTGCACTAAGCGGGAATCGAACCCGTCCCCTCTGGGTAGCAATCGCGTTCAATACCGCCGCGCCACAGAGGCTGTCTTGGCGAGCAAGTAATGCTCGTGAAGGAGAAGGCGGGGCGGGAGCGGGTGCTAGTATCTCTGCCTACCCCTTCGGAGATATAGGCGTGAGTTTATGTTATGTTATTGTTAACCCAAGCTGTGCACCTGGGGCTGAGTCTGGGCTGTATATATCTGTCTGATGGGAAACAACCCTATCCCTTAGTCGCCTTGTACGACACCGCATAGCATGCATGGCATTTGTATGCTTAGTTACCTACTTATAATAATTTATTTTTGTTTCAAATATAATGTCGACTGTGTAATTTGTGCACGTATAATGAGTTATGGAGCACTAACCAATGATGTTTATATTTATATGAGATAATAACAATAACAACAATGTAACAAATTCGTATGCCTAATGCAGGCGAGATATGCTGTACTATTCACACTGGAAAAATTAACACCTTTATCTTCACCGTGTCTCTTACGAATAAATTTTCATTTCATTTCATTTCGTTTCATTTCATTTCATTTCATTTCTTTTCGTTTCATTTCATTTCAAGAGTTGGGGTGGCCCAAATTCTACTCTGCCGGGAACCTTATATGCAATGCATGTAAAAAATTTGGTAGGAAATAGAAATTTAATATTGTAAATGGATCTCTGCCTTGTCGCCGACAATTGTTCAGCCGATTATCACTTACCAACTAACATTTCGCAGAATAATCATTTGCCAACTTGTGATATAATTTTGTTTTTATTACCCAACCTCACAGTTGTCAATTTTACGTTTGGTCTTCCTTTTAGAATGACACTTTTCAAAATGCCAACTTTACATAAGTTTAACTTAAATGCCCTTTGTAGTGAAATAAACGCGATGAGGTTCCGGCACTTCGCCGGCCGCTGCCGCAACACGCTCGCTTCGCTCGCTCGGCTCGTGTATTGTTTATCAGCATACTAACCTAACCTAACCGTTTCCTTTCGATTTCAGCTGAACTTCGCGCCGCACTTTGAAATTGATTATTAAATAAAAATGCATGTAAAATTGTTTTTTTTTTTAACATTATATCAATGTACGAAAGGGAACTGTTACACAGACAAAACGTTATTCGTCTAAAAGTTGTCTGGCCTGACAAAAGATAAATGCCCCAAACGTTTTTTGTCATTACAATAATCAGCTTAATTCTACCAAATGAAACGTTGTCATACAAAAATTTGACAATCGTTAGTCGTCAAAGTGTAAAATGGCGAAACGTTGGTTGGCAAGTGATAATTGGCCAAACGATTATCGGCGAAAATTAAAAAAAAATTAAATTAAATTAAAATTTATTTATTGTCAGACCATCGATCCATAGTGTTAGTAACAATTTAACTTAAGAACTAATGTTAGTAATAAATACAAATGAATAACAACACTCCACTATCTGTGGCACGTGTGGAGTGTCATCCAGTGTTGTAACAAGGGGGAGTCCCACCTATCCTTAAACACACTCAGGAGACTGTTGGAGCTGCGGCGGAGTCGTGCCAAGGCAGAGGCCGAACGCTTTCTAATAATAGCATAGAAATCGTCTGTGCGGGCCTCTGCAGGCAGGCTCTCTGAAAAGGCAGGGTCCCATTGTAAATAAAATGACAGAATGCTGTATATCCTAAATCACCCCAATACCCGTAACCAATCATATTCTAGGCAAAAACGATTCTTTTTCTTATTTTTAATGTGTTAACTCATTTATCACTTAGTCTCTAGTTCCTCCCAAAGCCAGAAAGAATCTAGGACGTTATTTTAGTTTGTAGTACATTTTACCGTAACTTGAAAATTGTTGCAAGAACATTCTAACTGTCTAAAATAGTGCTAAATGCAGTAGAAAGTATCACGAATAATCATACCTTACTTACATACTTAACGGTTGCGTATAACCCCCCCCCCCCCCCCCCCCCCGCTTGTCCATAGGCCACGGTAACCACTTTCCATCAGGTGGGCCGTGTGCTTGTCTGTCAACTACAATATGGGGTTCTTCAAGAGAGGGGCATCAGAAGGTTTCTTTTCTTCATGGTCGGCAGCGCGAGTGTGACACTCCTGGTGTTGCACATGTCCATAGGCCACGGTAACCGCTTCCCATCAGGTGGGCCGTGTGCTTATCTGCCAACTTAGTGGTATAAAAAAAATTAAAAAATATCCTTCATCAGGAGGGTCCTCCCACCACACAGGGCTAGGACAGGTGAGTATCTCCATAAAGTCTTCATCACTGAGGCTATGGTTGTCCTCAATAAGTTTCACCATATCAATCATGGACATGTCTGAACTGCGGCTACCATTGTTGCTTGGTTTTACGTATTTTGGAGTTTTTGTAGTGGTGCCACAATGCTCTTTTAATGGCGGGATTGATTTTTGTCCTGGAATAAAAAAAAAAAACTTAAACACCTCATTCATTTATTTTTTATAACTGTTCCCAATGTTGTCCTGTCCTTCTACAGAATGTTTTCAAGATTTTTTTAGATCTTAGGCTTGTTTGCTAACTTAGTGGTATATAAAAAAAAAGTGGTAATAATAATAATTATAAAGCTAGAGTTTGTGTTTGTCAGTTTGTTTGATTGACGTTTTGTAAGTGCGCGTTTTATGGTATATGCAAAATAAATCCGTTTTGACTTTAATTGAACGCGCTAATCTCAGGAATTGCTGATTTAAATTGACAAATTCCTTTTTATTGAATGGTTCGTTTATCGAAGAAGGTTTTAGGGTATATATCATTATGCTACTACTTAACGAAGCGGAGCAGTGATCGTCAGTCAACAAGGAAACAAGGAAACTTGTTTGAAATAATTTATTGTGACGTCATAATATTTCCCGGCATTGCCGCGTGGTTCCCGGCTGAGTAGAATTTAGACCACCCCATCTCCTCCCATGCGGTGTCGTACAAGGCGACTGAGGGATAGGGCTGTTTAACATCAGACTGATATATACAGTCCAGACTCAGGCACAGATACAAGGCTTGAGTCAACAATAGTGCCCGGAAGACGGTAATAGGCTCACCCTCTAATGCGTGGGACCGAATTCAATAATTGGTGAAATGTGGGTGTTAATTCCCCTCTGCCTAACCCTCCGGGGATAAAGGCGTGATTATATGTATGTAATATTTAACAGTCAAATTATTTAGTATCATCAGTCGGTGGGATGATTAAAAATAAATAGAAACATTTAAAGTAAGAACCGACTCAAATTTTACCGCTCTTTTACATTATATCCCCGAAAGGGTAGGCAGAGATGCTAGCACCCACATTTCGCCAGTTTATGTTTAGGTCCCAATGTAATAGGTGGGCGAGCCTATTGCCATTAACCGGGCACCTATAAACCTGCGATAAATACACACATAACTTCGAAAAGCATCGAAAAGTCATTGGTGTGTGTCATGGTAAAACCTGGGATCGAACCCGAGATCTCGTCTCAGCAGTCCATGACCCATACAACTAGGGCACCGCGATATTTTTTTATTTTGTGCTGAAGAGAGACTCGCTTATGTCGCACACAAGCTCCAGTAACTTTAGAGGCACCTTAAGTCTATTTTTTTTGTTAAATATGTTTTCCGATAGTTAAATAAAAAAAAAAATATTTTGGAGCAAGTAATAACTATTTATATATATGTATATATATGAACCTATATGAAATGTTGAAATGTGCTAATTAAGCCCTTTTATTTGAAACCAAACACGACTTATTTATAGCGAATTTATTTTTGTAACACAGTACTTTATGACCGCTAGAGGGCGCCACATTAGATTCAATTAGAATTTATATAGCCTATAACCAGCGGACGACCAAGACGCTTCTAACGATACCTCATTTGTCCAGTTCCAATAAGTGGCTGAGGAGCTATGAGGGAACAGATGAACCTTTGCCTGTCAAAAAAATAAATAAAAACAATAAAATAAGAGCCACTGTAACTTTTACCCGCTCTTTTTAACCCCCGACGCAAAAACGACGGGGTGTTATAAGTTTGACGTGTCTGTGTGTGTGTATGTGTGTGTGTGTGTGTGTGTGTGTGTCTGTCTGTGGCATCGTAGCTCCTGAACGAATGAACCGATTTGGATTTGGTTTTTTTGTTTGAAAGGTATATTAGTCGGGAGTGTTCTTAGCTATGTTAGAAAAAAATCGGTCCAAGATGGCCGCCGCTACAAAATGACGGAGTACATAATTTTTCTCAACTTCCTCAATATGGCTATCAAATGAAAGGGCTTGATTAGTAGAATACCATACAATATGACTAATTTCAAATCTAAGATGGCCGCCACCACAAAATGGGGTTCTTCAAGAGGGGCATCAGAAGGTTTCTTCATGGTCGGCAGCGCGAGTGTAACACCCCTGGTGTTGCATACGTCCATAGGCCACGGTCACCACTTTCCATCAGGTGGGTCATGAGTTTGTCTGCCACCTAAGTGGTATAAAAAAAAATGGCGAATTACAATTTATTTCACAACTCTCTCAATATGGGTATCAAATCAATGAGCTTGACCAGTAGATCAATTTCAAAAGTGTAAAATTAAAATTAAATTAAAAATGCCCCGTCACATAAAACAACCCCCAAAAAGTCGTAAATAAGTTGTGTTAGTTAGCCCTATAACTTTGATATACCTAGTAATACATTTTTTGATTCAAGGGTGGGACCTTGGATCTTTTCGATAATATGACGTTGTGCTCTACCAGTTAGGGTCCCCCGACATGACAACGCTTGCATCAAAATATGTATTACTAGGTATATCGAAGTTATAGGGCTAACTAACACAACTAATTTACAACTTCTTCGGGTTGTTTTACCATTCTTAATAAGCTAAGTAGTATATTTTATGTCCCCATGAGCGCCGGCCTGGGGGTGACAGGTGGAGCCGCCTGTCACCCTGGCAGAAGCAGGTCGCGGCAGTGGCGCATCTGGCGCGCCTCCCCGTTTCCGGGGACGAGTTGGGGACTCTGTAGTTCCCACACCCAAGAAGAGGGCCAAATCGTGAGAGATGGCCCTGGGTCGGCCGTCGGTCGGTCGGGGTGCGAGGGATATGCCTGTCAACCTCACCTTCGGCAACCAAAACGACCCACAGGCGGCGTGCGTTTTAGTCGGTTCGAGTCCGACATAACCTCCTCCACCGGCTCCGGTGGGGAGGTATCCGTGGGGATTTCGCGCACGTATAAAAAAAAAAGTATATTTTATGTTAACTTCAGGAAAATACACAATTGAATCCAAACGCGCAGCCTAGTTCAATTGTATCGATTTTATTGCAAACTATAAAGTCTATAAAAAATAAATTTAACATTTAATATTTTTTATTTATTTATTTTTCAACACCGTTCCGATAAAGATACAGTTCATGTTTTACTTTTATGTTTTGCTATGTGAGTAATATTAACGATGTATTATAAATTAAAGATACATTATTCACAATCTAAAATGGCGACAAAAAGTGTGCTCATTTTAAGTGCCAATCAGATACGCGAGAGTGCGCTACGTAAAAAAGTCTTATTTTTTTATAAATTCTTATTTTTTATACCACATATGTGGCTCAGCACACGGCCCAGGTAATGGGAAGTGATTACCGTGGCCTATGGACGTGTGGAACACCAGAGAAGCCACACTCGCGCTGCCGACCCTGTAAGCACATGGTGGTCCATGGACGTTTGCAATACTAGGGGCGTTACAATCGCGCTGCCGACCCTGAAGAAACCTTCTGATTCTTGAAGGACCGTGTATTGTAGTCGCTTGGAAAATGGTGCGCAGAGTGCACAAGAGGTATGGAAAGCATTGCATCCCACCCTGGCTCAAGCTAGGGAATGAACTCCCTACTGTCAGGTGCGGTCGCAGCTTTTTTAAGGCCTCTCTGGCCGGAGACGAGATGGGGATCTGTGGTCCCCACACCCGAGGAGACGGCCAGATCGAAAGAGATGGCCTTTGGTCGGCCGGGGTGCGAGAGATATGCCTGTTAACCTCACATTCAGTAACCAAAAACGACCCATATCGGCATGCGTTTTGGTCGGTTCGAGTCCGACATAACCTCTTCCATCGGCTCCGGTGGGGGATGGGGAATGGGGGGGAGGTATCTGTGGGGATTTTGAGCACCTTAAAAATAAAGGCATAGGTGCATAAATCTTAGCTCCGGCAACCTGCGGCCCACACAGTCGGCGTGCGTTTTAGTCGGTTCGAGTCCGACATAACTTCTCCCGCCGGCTCCGGTAGCAAAAAAAAGGCCTCTTAGACATATCATGAAGGACTGGCTAATAGTCCTTCATGATATGTCTTACCGCCGCTATCATGGCGTAACTTCCATTCCTCCACCACATTCTGGTGGAGCTGGGACTTGGCTACCTCGATTTCTGCAGGCTTGATTCATTTCCTGCGCTGCCTTGTATTGTTCTGAAAGAGCTCTCGCCTCCAGGTCCCATGAGCTTGATTGATTTGATTGAGATTGCCCTGCAAATCGAGCAGCAAGCCTCACCAGAGCGACAGCTGCGCCTTTAGCTTAGGGGCCAGACTCCGAAAATGCTCTCCGAAGTTTTATCGACCATCGAACATGAGCTCGAAGTAATTTCATATGGAGTTTGATGCCGACTAGAGTGCCTCCCACTATGAGACTGGTTCTCGCTGGTGACGCGCGCCTACGTACATGAAATGCTCGCCTCGGTTTTATGCAGAATCATCTCGAGACCCAACCGCGTAATTCGTGGCACGACTTAGGCAACCGCGGTTGTGTCCTTCAGGGTTGATTCACTGTGTGTTCACCGCACGCCATCACTAGCGTGCCAACCAAAAAAAACATCTTCGGGCTCGCCGCGAAGAACCCTGTACCCCCTATACGAGGTTCCATAAAAGCGGCCCCAGAATCAATCCCTGTGGAACACCTCACGAAATCTCCCACCGAACGAGGCCGGACACAGTTGGGTAGATGACAACTCTCTCCATTGGGACTATTCGTCGAAGGTAGAAAGGGATTTCGTGATATACTGGGTGGCGCAAAAGTAAAGACCCTATTTGGTTCGGCTATAACATTTTTTCTAAATTAGAAAACTAGATTTAGGTTTTTTTAAATGTATATTTGTACCATTAAATTTCGTATCATTAGGATTTAAAGATGATGTCTTTTAAATGGTGACCTCCAGAGTTGATACACATTTGAGCCCTATTTATGACATTTTGCATAACTTGCCGTGACACTTCCTGCGATATGTTCGTTATTTCTTGACGAATGTTTTCTTTTAGAGCTGCGAGAGTCTGTGGCTTGTTCACATACACCCGAGATTTCAAAAAACCCCAAAGAAAGAAGTCTGGACTGGTCAGATCGGGTGATCTTGCAGGCCAAGGCAAATCGCCAAAACGAGAGATAACTCGGCCTGGAAAAGCGTCCACTAAGAACATTGACACAATTATTCCACGTTCTTGGGGAGTAAAACGGTCCATGTTTATTTTCAGTGTATTTTACATTTGTTCACTACACAATTTTCAACAACAGAAGTACAGAAAATGTCATATAAAAAAAATAAAGGTATTTTCTTTAGTGCCAGTACTTTTGCGCCACCCAGTATGTACAAGCCCCTCCCTAATGTAACTCCAAGGTAAGGTGTTGAACGCATTAGTAATGCCCAAGAACACCGCCAATCCGCCGTATCCCTCGCTAGAGTCCTCACATGCATGCCGAGCCAATTTATGAGCAAGTGTGTTAATTAATATATTCTATTTTCACAGATTCCGTGTCATCAGTATACTCTTTAAACTTCACGGTAAATGGCGTCCTTAAGTTCGGACCAAAGTTGATGTACAAATACAACGTAGCAATACCATCGGAAAATGGAGGTATGGTTTCGTAGATGGCTCTCACTGTCTCCCCAACATGGTTGTAGAGGAGAATTGCGATTTTATTAACGTGCGCAATATTCTGGAGTTGGTGGGTGTGGTTATGTCGGACTCGAACCGACTTAAACGCATAGCGTTCATGGGTCGTAGGTTGCCAGAGGTGAGAATATATCTCTCGCAACCTGACCAAACTATGGCCACGTCTTCTGACCCTCTTCAGGTGTGGATACCACGGGGTCCTCATCAAGCTTCTGGGTATGGGGACGTACCTCGGCCTGCTTTTGCCAGGGTGACAGGTGGCTCCACCCGTCATCCAGCCCTCGCAAATGGGGGACGGAGGTGATTCGGCGACCTTCGATCAATTTTCAATTGTGTTCACAGGAATTAATGCGATCGTGGTTAGGTACCTTTGATTTGCTTGACGTTTCGACCAGGTTTTTTTTTTAATACCACTTAGGTGGCAGACAAGAGCACAGCCCACCTGATGGAAGGTGGTTACCGTGGCCTATGGACGTGTGTAACGGCTGAGAAGCCACACTCGCGCTGCCGACCCTGTAAGCAAAGAGTTCCTGTGCCGTCAGTGTAGAGGACAAAGCAGGACAAGTCTTTAGTCATCCCACTGACAGCACAAATTCTCCAGTGAGCTCCGGCTACCCTACTCACCACTGGGAACACAACACGAAGTTATTATAACCGCGGTATTCTGTAGGGCGGAGGTACTTCCCCAGTCGGACTGCTCAATTATGCGGAAATATCGCCGTGTCCTACCGCACGGGTTATTTATAAAATTTCACTTTAGCAGTTCATTATGTTATTATAAACTGGCAATTATTCGAGAATAATATTCCCTATTGCAAAGCTAGTCGCGGGATGAAGTCCGATCTGAACATTCACTTCTTCCAAACAAAATTGATTTAAATAGTTAGCATATTAATTACTTAGTATAAAATTTCATAAAATTAAGAAGATTCCAGAAATGAACATGGTGGCCTACAGCAAACAGAGGGCACGTCAGGAAGCAAAGAAGTCGATGCTTCGGAGGGCCCATTAGATCGAAGTGAAGCTTCGGAGAGCCGATCAGATCGACGTGAGACTCCGAATGAAATAGAGAAGAGGGCTGAGGATATGTTAGTATTTTTAAAAGATTTTCATCTAGCTGGCGGTAGTGAACGCAACTACTATGCAGGGGGTGCGGGTTCGATCCCCGTTCAGTCCAAAATGTTTATTTTCATGATTGTGTCTCGGAGAGCACGCCATACGAACATCTAGGTTTTTTTTTACGTGGGATAAATCCCGTGGCTTGCTTCTGCCAGGGTCATTCGACTTCGGGGTCATTCATCGACCTCCGACGCCCGAGTTGCATTCGTACGCGGGCAGCTTGGCTTGCGATCCTTCGTCGTTCCCACTGCCGGTCCCGCCCCGTCTCCTCCTTCACGAGCATTACTTGATCGCAGAAGGCAGCGCCACGAGCATCATTGTTAAACGTTATGAGAACGAGTAGTCGAACTATCCTTTAGTAAGACTTCCACTTCGACTTCGATAACAAAAGGCTATTTATAATTTATATATTTATTTTTATTATTAGGTGGGCCGTGTGTTTGTCTGCCACCTAAGTTGTATAAAAAAAAACTCCGGGAATGCCGGCAGAAGTGAAAACTTGAATATTAACATCGTGCATTTTTGATATTTTGGAATGGTTAGAGAATAATTTTGTACGAATTGCTTTCATTATCAGTATAAAAGTACTATTATTTATGTGGTGGAATACAATATTCATTTATTGCGCTATCGTACACAAACATGACAATTTATATTACATTAAAAAATTTACACTTCAGAGCTATTACAATTATTCTACATTAAAAAGTTTATCACCGCCATCACACATGTGACAGTCGTGTGACATTCGCGCAAGCGCCCTGCGCCGCCTGTCCTCTCTCCATCCGTCTTACGAATTTTCGATCAGGTCACGTGTCCTGACGCGAGTTTAGACATTTTTACCCATTCCAAAAAAAGTACACAGCGCCGCTAAAGAAGTTTTCACTTCAAAAAATTGCAATTTAATGAGGAATCTAAAAAGTTAAAAATTGGAACTGTATTTGATTGCTTATATTTTGACTTACGAGAATTAAAGAGAATGTAAAGCCATAGTTTCGGTTGAGTTAGGAAATATCTTGTTTTATAAGGCAATTTTTACCAGAGAAAATCTAAGATATCAAACGATATTGGGAAGAATTCTACGACCTTGAAAGCGAAACCACTGCCATGCCACAGACAATGCAGATAATGGCATTAAATTTTAGATTTTATATCTATATGCTTAAAGTTCAAAATTAAATAAAAAGAGTTTCGTTATACTTTATTATTCACTCTGCAAAAAACCTTGTAATCTTGAATTTTAAGGACATTAATGCCACCATTGTAACGCTTAGTGTCTGTAATGGTGACCTTCTTTCCTGAGACTTTGCATTTACCTTACCATCAGGCGAGGTGAGGTAAAGTTGGCATGTCCTATATACATATATATAAAAAAAAAGTAGAAATGTAAATGACTTTTATGGCAGTGTCCGTGGTATGACAATGGTTTTGCAAAATATCGAAGTTCAGCCACATCTTAGACCAGAAAAGACAAGAAAACCTAAACCAACTGATTTAGGAAAACGACTCAGAGATTGATATATGTACTATATGTGAAACTATATTTTTATAGAACTACTGAGAAGACACATTCAAAAGAAGAAGACGCTAGTGGACATGAAAGTCAAAGTGATAACTACAGACTTGATGGCCCTAAGTTACGTGGTGAAGAAATACACACATCTGAAGATAAAGATGACTCTCGTGACCACGAAATTAAATCAGAAAAATATGATTCTGCTGCAAATGGAGATAGTAAAAAAGATAGTGAGGTTTATGATAGCAATGATAACGATCGCCAAAGTTTTACTAGACCAATATTTGAGATGATTGAAACAGAACCTAACATTTATAATGAGCATAAAAAGAAACGCAAGGAAAAGAGGTATAATGAAAATGATAAGAAGAAAAAAAAACTAAGAAATAAAAATAACGATAATTTTGATAAACATCAAAATAACAATAATGTTCGGAAGAAAAAACATGATTTGGACGAAACTGGAATAATAATAGACAATTGGAATGATATACCGGATGATCAAAAACAAGTGATAAAATTTGATAATGGAACTCATAAACAGATTTCGGTAGTAATAATGGGTGATCCTAAGCATCCTCTTGGGAAGCCACATGGTGTCAGGCACAAAGGAAATGTGAATAAAAAGAATAACACTCATACTATAATTTCAGAATTAGCAGGTGATTCTATAAATGAAGGTAAGGAAAGGAAGACAACAGAGAAAGGATAACCATATAAACAAATATAGGAGGTAGGACACGGCGGTATTTCCGCCCAATTGAGCAGTCCGACTGGGGAGGTAACTCCGCCCTACAGAATACCGCGTTTATAATAACTTCGTGTTGTGTTCCTAGCGGTGAGTAGGGTAGCCAGAGCTCACTGGAGAATTTGTGCTGTCAGTGGGATGACTAAAGACTTGTCCTGCTTTGGCCTCAACACTTTCCATCAGGTGGGACGTGCGCTTGTCTGCCACCTAAGTGGTATAAAAAAAAATGTATTACCCCTCTCATTATGCTTCGGTGTTTACACCATTTACATATAAATACCCCCATAATCGCGATCCTTATGATATATCTGATGGTTCTGTAAAACCATATTTCCTCCTTTCTATTCACCGAATTTGGTATCACTAAATGTTGGACAACAAAACCAAACAGGTGTTGAGAATTGGGATGATATACCACAAGATCGAAAACATGATAAGATTTTTAAGAATGAGACATCTCCAGTGACGTCCAGTACCGGAGTCATTTGGAGGATAAGGTTAAGTTGGCATCAAGGAAACTGGGAGTACTTAACAGGGCGAAGCAGTACTTCACTGCGGGGAAGCAACTCCTTCTTTATAAGGCACAGGTCCGGCCCACATGGAGAACTGCTGTCACCTTTTTGCTGGAGCGCCTGCATACCAGCTTGACCCCTTCGAGTCGGTGCAAAGACGGGCGTTGAGGCTGGTTGACAATCCTATACTCGCAGGTAGTGTGGAACCTCTTAGCCTTAGGAGGGACTTTGCCACGCTATGTTTGTTCTACCGCCTATACAATGGTTTGTGCTCAGATGAATTGTTTGACATGATGCCCACAGCTACATTCTATTATTGCACGCTCGCCATAGGCAAGGAATTCATCCTCACACATTGCGAAGTGAGACGGTGTGCACTGTGTGGTATGAAAGAAACTTCATACCACGCACACTCAAACTGTGGAATGACCTCCCTGCTGCGGTTATCCCAAGCACCTACAATATGGGGTTCTTCAAGAGGGGCATCAGAAGGTTTTTTCGCGGTCGGCAGCGCGAGTGTAACACCCCTGGTGTTGCATACGTCCATAGGCCACGGTAACCACTTCCCATCGGGTGGGCCATGTGCTTGTCTGTCACCTAAGTGGTATAAAAAGACAGTGTGATCACATTAATAATAAATGATAGAAATAATCCTAATCAAAATCCAAAATTTTCCTACATTTGTAACACATCAGAGTCGTGAACACATTTTAAAATAAAACACAGGATAATTTCAATAGTAGTAAACGATTATAACAATGTTACAACTAAACGAGCATAAAATTTAAACTTAATTCCTTTAATAATACTTCAAGGTTCAGAAACTGAAGGATAAAACTCTTGGTATGATTTCAGGAGCAGTAGGTAAAAACAAGGGAAAAATAAAAATGAGAACGACTACACGGAGAACGAAGAAAACGAAAACAAGAAATCCGCATGAAAGAAACAAATATAATATGCATAAACATAAAAAGAAAACTAACAACATGATCCGACATGATCCGAATCCTATTCGACAGTTGACGGAAGTATTGAATAATACAATAAACAGTGCAGTAAATAAGTCTCAAAATTTGGGTTGGTTTAACAAATTAAGAAACACGACTATACAAGGGTTTTTTGCAAATTTACAACAGCAGATTGCAAATAAAACCAATGAGTTTGTTAATCCTCAAATTCAAACAGCATTGAATCAAACCAATCAGATTTTCAATCCACTACAAGGAGTATTCAATCAAAGCGTTCAATTTGTCGAGCAAGTTGGAAATGATATCAACAAAGGAGTAAATAAATTAACTACTATTACATTACCAGGAAATCCTTTAGAACCGATTGTACAACCGTTAAAACCAATCAAGGATCAGGCTCAAATAGGTCTTGAAGGTCTCTATAACGAGTTGAACAAAGTGCCCTTAAGGATACGTGATAATGATACCATTTATTCTTTCACAAAACGTATACTAAGCCGGACTTTAAAATTGTTTAAAGACATGGAAATGAGAAGTACGGAATATAGATGGAAGAAGAAAATGAAACATTTAGCTCGAAGTTATGAAGACAAATACAATGAATTTCTGAGAGCAACCAAACATCATACTATAAGAACTAGATTGGGAGCACAAAAAGTCATTTTGAACGCTATCGATGTATCCAATCGTATAGTAAAAAGATTACTAGATTTTATGAGCGACGATATGGATAAACGGGGTTTAGCACACAACCTTACCCCTGTAATGTTTAGGACTGAAATAAGTAAAGAAGAAGATTGGGAGCTAAATCACGCTTGCGACCAGCTAGGTATATGTAGAAATCACAAAACTTTTACAGATTATATTGTAGATATTTTGAATATGATGTTGAGCATTCCAAATGATAGATTTAAATCAGCATTTAGTTCTCTAATTGAAGCTGCTAAAACCACAGACTTCACTTTCAGTGAGCCAATTATTGAAGCTATAGGAAGAAAGCTAGATTACTATAAAAGACAAGATGTACACGTTCAGAAGGGTATGCTCATGATAGTTAAAAATATCATAGCAAATAGAAATGCTCCATTGGTTCTGCATAAAGATTCTGATCCAACTAAAAGTAGGCTGCATTCGACCCTAGCTTTTCTAGATATTATTAATACGATAGACGAAAAGAAGCCTACTTATGAGGAAGATCTTAAAATCTGGAATGAATTGAGACGTCAAATGCAAGGTTATATAAATGGGCAAAATAATGATATTCAAATAACTCTGAATAAGTTAATGGTACAGTTTGCTAATGCTATTAAAGATGTTGATTATGCTACATGGCAATTGATTTCGCGGAACCTTAATATATTGTTTTCTTGATCACAAACTGAGTTTTAATTATTTGTCCTTAATGATTGAGATGTAAAGTAGCCAGAGCTCACTGGAGAGTTTTTGTGCTTTCAGTGGGAATACCAAAAGCTTGTTCTGATTTGTCTTTAACGCTAACGGGACAGAAACTATATATGCTTACAGGATTGGCTGAATTCATTACCAGCACACGTGTTTCCTTCTTCCTACAGTCCAGGGGCCTTTAAGCGGGGCGTGAAAAAGCACCTGATGAGGTCGCCAAGCTGAATGCCACCATTGTAACATGTAGTTACTGTAATAGTGACCCTCTTTCCTGAGCCTTTGCCTTTAGCTGGCGAAGTTGGCGTGTCCTATATAAAAAAATGTGATTCCTTTGGTTTTGCTCACGTCCATAGGCCACGGTACTTTGGGCCTGGTGCCGTGTGCTTGTCTGCCACATAAGTTGTTATCGGTAGTCATAGGTTGACTTCAAAATTAGATTGGACCCAACTTCCACAGATAACTATGGGAACAGTCGTGTCGGTTACTGACAATGTCAAGAACTTGGGTATCTACATGGATAATTCATTTTCTTGGAATATCCAGTTGGAGAAAACCAGTCGAAAACTTTTCGCTTCAGCGTGCCTTACGGGTGCCTTACGAAGGCTCCGAAACTTCCTTCCAATTGCCACTAAAACTGTGCTCGCACAATCGCATGTTCATCCTGTACTCGATTACGCTGATGTCAGCTACCCCGATCTCACAGAGGAGCAACTAGATAAACTTGAGCGACTTCAAAATTTTTGCATAAGATTCATATTTGGTCTACGCAAGCATGATCACGTTTCAGATTTTCGTAAACAACTCAAGTGACTCCCAATCTCCCCGTTTCCGGGGACGAGTTGGGGACTCTGTAGTCCCCACAACCGAGAAGAGGGCCAGATCTTGAGAGATGGCCCTGGGTCGGCCGGGGTGCAAGGGATATGCCTGTCAACCTCACCTTCGGCAACCAAAGCGACCCACAGGCGGCTTGCGTTTTAGTCGGTTCGAGTCCAACATAATCTCTGTCACGGGCTCCAGTGGAGAGGTATCCGTGGGGATTTTGCGCACATAAAAAAAAAACAAAAGTGGCTCCCAATTCGGCTTCGCAGGAATGCCCATGTTTTAACATTGCTATATAATGTATTATTTAATCCCACCACTCCCCCCTACGTCAAAAAACAATTCCAGTTCCTTCATGACACATACGAGATGCCCGAGGTCATCTGTCATTGAGGCTGCGAATGCCAATGCATGCCACTGACTTCGTTGACAAGTCATTCACTGTCAAGGCTGTGCGCTTGTGGAATGCATTGCTATTGAACATCAGACGGGCAAGAACCCTTAACATCTTTAAAGGAATGGTAAAGAACCACTACTTATCGTCGTGTACTCTGTGATAGCTCGCAATTATATGCTCACATTGCTACTTATTATTTTCACATCATATTGGTATGTATTGTTTATTTTATATTTTATTATATCTACTAGTTTATTGTATATATCTATTTGTATTGTGTGATTATGTTTATAATACTTAATGTAATGCTGTACTTTATATACTTATATACTTTATTTTCCTTTATCTGTGCTTTTCTGTCTTTCTTTTTGTTTTAGTATATCTTTTATTTAGTTTTATATGATAATTTGAATTCAGAAGAGCTCCCAGCCGTCATGTTTTCAAGGCGAAAGTTCAAAATAATTAATAATGAATAATATCAAATCAAAGATATTTTAGGCATGTGTGTTTAAGTATGTATATGTATAGTATGGTTATGTATATATTTAATATCTGTATTTGATATGCATATTTATGTACACCTATTTATTTATATTATGTATATTATAAGTACCTACATCATAATTTACCTACTTTATCATACTATACAGATAACATAAACTCACGCCTATATCCCCGAAGGGGTAGGCAGAGGTGCTAGCACCCACATTTCGCCAGTTTATGTTTAGGTCCCAATTTAATAGGTGGCGAGCATATTGCCATTAACCGGGCACTTATAAACCTGCGATACACACACACGTAACTTCGAAAAGCATCGAAAAGTCATTGGTGTGTGCCATGGTAAAACCTGGGACCTCGTCTCAGCAGTCCATTACCCATACCACTAGGCTACCGCGTATATATCTATATATATATCTATATATATATTACTTTATTGAATTCATGTTCCGGTATACGGTGAATTCTCTCTATAATTTTACACTCAATAATGCACCCACTGAGTTTTTCTCTGCACCACCTTTGGTTGACTGGTAGTGATGGCGCGGATGCGTGGGTGGCCGGCGCCTCCTTCTGCGAGCAAGTAATGCTCGTGAAGGAGGAGGCAGGGCGGGAGCGGCAGCGGGAGCGACGAAGGATCGCAAGACAAGCTGCCCGCGTATGAAGGCAACTCGGGCGTCTGAGGTCGATGAACGACCTCCGCCCCCGCTGAAGTGGCAGTGGGCTGGCCACGGAGAAAATGGCGCACATTGGGAGAGGCCTATGTCCAGCAGTGGACTGCAGTGGGCTAATTGATTGATTATTTGACAGGGTCGGCAGTACGGATGTGATACTGGTGTTACACACGTTCATAGGTCATGGTAACCACTTTCCACCAGGTGGGCCGTGTGCTTATCGTAGGCAACGAATTCCATAACCTTACTGCGCGAACAGTAAATGTGCCATCGTAACTGCTGGAGCAGTGAAGACCAGATTACCAAAATATTTAGACACCACTCACACCTCATGGGACAAATTGAAAAAGCGCCTGTAGAAATATATTAGCAGCTACCAGCGACACACAAATAAGTAATTTCTTATTGCTATAATTTTATTTGCCACGTGGTTCCCGGCAGAATGCCGCGTGGTTTCCAGCAGAGTAGAAATTTGGCCACCCCATCTCTTCCCGTGCGGTGTCGTACAAGGCGACTATGGGATAGAGCTGTTTAACATCGGACAGATATATACAGCCCTGACTCAGCCTCAGATGCATTGGCTCGAGCCAATAATAGTGCCCGGAATACGGCCTGCTTCTGCCAGAGTACAGGCGGCTCCACCAGTCAGCCCCAGGCCTGCACTCATGGGAGGCGGTCGTCGGCGTCTCCCACGCCGGAAACTCAGTGAGCGTGTGCGGCCCCGAGTCCGCAGTGATGGCACTCGGACGTTGGCTCTTTCTCCATCCGACGCAGATACTTCCCGAAGCACCCGTGCTCGGTGATCATATGCGTCAGACGGTACGAGAGGCTGCCGTGTGGCCTCTCCAGCCACTCCCCCATGATGGGTCTTACCGCCGCTACTACGGCGCGCCCTTATTTAATAGGCTTTGAATTTGCCTGTCCGCCAATGTTTTATAAAAAAGAGCTAATATTTGAGATCATCGTGGCTAGTACCTACTACGACACAACTCCAATTTCTTAAGAACCTAATACTTTTTTTTTTTTGTACGTGCGCAAAATCCCCTCGGATGCCTCCCCACCGGAGCCGGTGGAGGAGGTTATGTCGGACTCGAACCAACTAAAACGCACGCCGCCTGTGGGTCGTTTTGGTTGCCGAAGGTGAGGTTGACAGGCCCTCGCACCCCGACCGACCCAGGGCCATCTCTCACGATCTGGCCCTCTTCTCGGGTGTGGGGACTACAGAGTCCCCAACTCGTCCCCGGAAAGAACCTAATACTTGTATGCAATTGAATCCGTACACACAGTCTAGTTCATTCATAAATTTTTATTGAGCACTAAAATCTCTATAAAAATAAATTTAACACTTTATATCTTTTATTTTTCAGTGCAGAGCCGATAAAGATACAGTTCATGTTTTTCTATTTTATATTATTATGTGAGTAAAATCAATTATCTTTATAAACTACTAGCTTTTGCCCGCGACTACGCTCGCGTGGATGTTGGTTATCGCAACAAAACATACGCTATGTCCTTTCTCGAGGTTTAATCTACCCCTGTACAAAATTTCATCAAAATTGAGCAGTCCGAATGGGGAAGTACCTCCGCCCTACAGAATACCGCGGCCATTATAACTTCGTGTTGTTTTCCCAACGGTGAGTAGGGTAGCCAGAGCTCACTAGAGAATTCCTACTGTCAGTGGGAAGACTAAAGGCTTGTCTTGCTTTGTCTTCTACACTAACGGCACAGAAACTCTGTGCTTACAGGGTCGGCAGCGCGAGTGTGGCTCCTCTGGTGTTACACACGTCCATAGGCCACGGTAACCACTTTTCATCAGGTGGGCCGTGTGCTGGTCTGCCTGCTACCTAAGTGGTATAAAAAAAATCGCTTGCGCATTTTAGACGTTAAATCGTAATATACAACCAGACGGACAGAATTGTTTTTCCTTCCCGGAACCTCTCCAATAACAATTAAACTTTCTGGTATGGTATTAAAGTTTGGTCGCCGCGTGGTTCCTGGCAGAGTAGAATTTGGACCACCCCATCTCTTCCCATGTGGTGTCGTACAAGGCGACTAAGGGATAGGGCTGTTTAACATCAGACAGATATATACAGCCCAGACTCAGCCTCAGATGCATGGCTCGAGTCAACAATAGTGCCCGAAATACGGCAATAATCTCACCTCCTATTACGTGGGACCGAATACAAATATTGGTGAAATGTGGGTGATAATTTACCTCTGTCTAACCCTCCGGGGATAAGGGCGTGATTATATGTATGTAGGTATGTATTAAAGTATGGAAGTAAAATTAGCTTTTAAGTATTATTACGAATCATTTTTAATGAAAGTATATATAAAGAATGGTCAAGGAGCACTATTTGTCGAGTGTGTCACGTGTAACATAGTATTTTTTTTTTTTTTTTTTTTTTTCTTTTTTATAAAGAATATTAGCAACCGCGATTACTAATATTCCCTTTAACCCCTCCAACTAAGCTAAATTGCTTGTGCTAGGAGTGGGTTCACGTCGGTAGTGTAATGGTCAGGATTCGAACCCGGAACCTCTCGATCGTAAGGCCGACTCCTTAACCACTAAGCTACCGACGCTATCTGTTTAGGTATGTATACCTATGTGTATGTATGTGTATAATTGTATATAAATAAATATAAGTATTTTAAGTATGTATATATTTATACAATTATGTACTTTATAAGTAAGTATTTATAGAATATAACTATATAATTAAACGCCAACAACTCCCAAATACTCCAACCAACATACATTTCCATCCAAAGGTTGTCTGGAAGAAATTGCGTAAAGCGATAAGGCCGCTCTTTGTACTGCTCTTGTCTTCTCATATTTCTGTAACATGAATATTGTAATTGGTGTACAATAAAGAATATTATAATACTTAATAAAAGTGATGTTTTTAGACTTTTATATAGTTAATTTTTAATCCTTTCTCTCCGTAACAACGAAAAAAGAACAAATAAGGTTCAGTTGCTCTCGAGATTTGCGCTTAGCAACACATTCAGCGATTCATTTTTATATTATAGATAGATTGTTATTCACAATCTGAGATGGTGACCAAAATGAGGACTATTTGTCCTCATTTCACGCACCAATCAGAGAGACACGACGGTGGGCTACGTTAAAAAAAAACCAGTAATAAAAAAATCGTATCAATCAAAATCAAAGGAGGAGGCGTAGGCCGCGACGGTATTCCCGTCCGAATTGAGCAGTCCGACTGGGGAAGTACCTCCACCCTACAGAATACCATGGTTATAATAACCTCGTGTTGTGTTCCCGGCGGTGAGTAGGGTAGTCAGAGTTCACTGGTTACAGAGGTTTTGTGCTGTCAGTGGGAAGACCAAAGGCTTGTCCTGATTTTGTGTTCTGCACTGAAGGCACAGAAAATCTCTATTGGTACAGTGTCGGCAGCACGGATGTGATTTCACTGGTGTTACACAAGTTCATAGGTCACGGTAACCACTTTCCATCAGGTTGGGCCGTGTGCTTGTCTGCCACCTAAGTTGTATAAAAAAAATATATTTATATAAATAGTATTTCCCGGGTCCTTTAAGCGGGGCGTGAAAAAGCATATGATGAGGCCGTCAAGCTGAGTGTCACCATTGTCACACGGTATGTGTAAGTAATGGTGACCCTCTTTTCTGGGACTTTGCCTTCAGCTTACCATCAGGCAAGGCGAAGTCCAATTGACGTGTCCTATATAAAAAAAAAAAAAAAATTCGCAATTCATATAATCATCATTTCATACAATCAATAAAATTAGCCCACCGCAGTCCACTGCAGGCCTCTCCCAATGTGCGCCATTTTATCCGTTCCACTGCCTTCCGCATCCAGTCTGTCCCAGCCACCTTTTTCAGGTCGTCCGTCCATCTGGTTGCCGTTTGCCTTCTCACGGTCTCCACTCTAGGACTCGTTTGCTTCAAACAGCCATCGGTCCTTCGACAAACGTGGCCAGCCCACTGCCACTTCAGCTTGCTTATTCTGCATATAAATGAATATCAGTCAATCAACTAGCCTTTCGCAGTCAATGCTGGACATAGGCCTCTCCCAATGTTGGGAGGCTTTGGCCTACTGTTTCCACGCTGGCCAGACGGGTTGGTACAGGGTTTTATTTCAAGTTTTCCTTCTCTCAGTGATATCATCTGTGTATTTTTCCGTAGTATATCTGTATTGAAGAATTTAGATAGGGCGAAGGTTCTGTGTCTTACTGACCAAGCGAGCGGAAAAGATCACGCCTGAACCGATTAAATTTATTCTTTATCTTAATCGAGATGAAAAAATATGATTGATGACCCCATCTCATCCCATGCGGTGTCGTACAAGGCGACTAAGGGATAGGGCTGTTTAATATCAGACACTGCACTGTGCTGTATGAAATAAACTTCATCCCACGCACACTCAAGCTGTGGAATGACCTCCCTGCTGCGGTTTTCCCAAGCGCCTACAATATGGGGTGCTTCAAGAGGGGTTTCAGAAGGTTTCTTCAAGGTCGGCAGCGTGAGTGTAACACCCCTGGTGTTATATACGTCCATAGGCCACGGTAACCGCTTCCCATCAGGTGGGCCGAGTGCTTGTCTGCCACCTAAGTGGTATAAAAAAAAGAAAAAAAGTCAGATATATACAGCCCAGACTCAGCCTCAGATGCATGGCTCGAGTCAACAATAGTGCCCGGAATACGGCAATAAGCTCACCCCATATTACGTGGAACCGAATATAATTATTGGTGAAATGTGGGTGTTGATTCACCTCTGCCTAACCCTCCAGGGATAAAGGCGTGATTATATGTATGTATCTATGTATCGAGGAAGCTTATAAGCTTATAGCGCGACGATCCATAGCCTATAAGCCCAATCCCGTGTACATTGAGCAGTCCCTCCACCCTAAAGAATACCGCGGCCATAATAACCTCGTGTTGTTTTCCCGGTGGTGAGTAGGGTAGCCAGAGCTCACTGGCGAGTTTTTGTGCTACCACTAGAAAGACGAAAGGCTGGTCCTGTTTTGTCTTCTGCACTGACAATACAGAAACTCTGTGTTCTTACAGGGTCCGCAACACGAATAATTGTGACTCCTTTGATGCTGCACCGTGTGCGTGTTTGCCACCCAAGTGGTATAAAAAAATAAATAAATGCCTATTTTCGCAGATTCCGCGTCATCAGTATACTCTCTAAGCCTCACGCTAGATGGCGTCCTCAAGTTCGGACCAAGGGTCCTGTACACGTACAACGCAGCAATACCATCGGAAAATGAAGAAGGTATGGTTTGGTAAATGGCTCTCACTGTCGCCCCAAGATCGTTGTATGGGAGAATTTCGATTTCCGAATACTTTTTTCTAACGTGCGCAAAAACCCCATGGAACCCTCCATGGGGTTTTTGCGCACAGAATACCGCGGTTATAATAACTTCGTGTTGTGACACACACACACACACACGCACACAGACACGTCAAACTTATAACACCCCGGCGGTGAGTAGGGTAGCCAGAGCTCACTGGAGAGTTTTTGTGCTGTCAGTGGCATGACCAAAGGCTTGTCCTGCTTTGTCCTATACACTGACGGCACAAAATTTCTGTTCTTACAGCGTCGTCAGCACGGATGTAACTCCACTGGTGTTACACACGTTCATAGGTCATGGTAACCACTTTCCATCAGGTGGGCCGTGTGCTTGTCTGTCACCTAAGTTGTATAAAAAAAAAGAAAAGAAAGACCTCTTTTGAGTTGGCCCTCTTCGAGTGTGCACACTACGGAATCCTCATTTAGCCTCTGGGTATAGGGAAGTACGCATTACTCCGCCGCATCGACCTGGTTCTGCTAGGGTGTCAGGCTTGTCCTGATTGTGTCTTCTGCACTGACGGTACAGAAACTCTCTGTTCTTACAGGGTCGGTTGAACGGGGGTGACTCCCCTGGTGTTGTATACGGCGTATGGACACGCCACGGTAACCACTTTCTTTCAGGTAGGCGACTTGATTCTCTGCAACCTTCAAGTGGCATAAAAAAATCATCACTCATTAGTTTAGCGGTGACAGCATTCCCCCTGTTAGGGCAAGTCGCGGGCTCGAGTCCCGTAAATTGATTTGAGTAGTTTGCACACTAATTAATTTAAAAATTAATTAAGAAGATTCCAGAAGTGAAAATGGCGGACTACGGCAAAGAAAAGTCACGTCAGGAAGCGAAGATTTTGATGCTTCGGAGGGCCTGTCGGATTCACATGGAGCTTCAGAGGACCGGTCAGAACGACGTGATGCATCGGAGGATATTCAAACGAGGACTCAGTATATGTTAGTATTATTAAAATATGTTCATATAACTGGTGGAACGCGAATGCTACGCAGAGAGAGCGGTTTCGATTCCCGCTCGCATACAAATATTTGGATTTTTTTTTTCTATATAGGACAAGTCAATTAGACATCACCTTGCCTGATGGTAAGCTGAAGGCAAAGTCCCAGAAAAGAGGGTCACCATTACTTACACATACCGTGTGACAATGGTGACACTCAGCTTGACGGCCTCATCATATGCTTTTTCACGCCCCGCTTAAAGGACCTGGGACTGTAGGAAGAAGGAAACACGTGAGCTGGTAATGAATTCCAGGCCTTAATGGTGCGACAGAGGAAAGAGTCTCCGAATCGCTTGGTTCTTGATCGGATGTTCTGCACCGTGTGCGGATGACATCTTAGACCTGCACGTGTTGTCCTGTGTAGGAAAGGGGAGGGTGGGACTAATTGGAAGAGCTCATCAGAACACTCCCCATGGTACAGACGGTAAAATACAGCCATGGACGCAACATCTCTACGCATCTGTAAAGGTTCTAGGGTGTGAATGTGAAGAAATTTTTGCATGCCGATAAGGTAGGCTGAAGAAAACCTAACCTAACATCTTTATATACCTTTGGTCAGCAAATAAATGATTTATTATTATTATTATTTCTCAGTACCTTGACTCTCGGGACTATGGAGTCCCGGGCCTTTGGAAGGCGTGCGTCGGGCCGAAGCCAAGACGTAGAGGCCCTTTTATGAGAATTTAATATGCTAGGAATACACACACATGGCGGATATCATCCCCGAGCGCACAATATATTATTATTATTATTATTATAATGTCTCCGTGTCTCAGAGAGAACGTTGAGCCGTCGGTCTCGGTTTTGATATGAACCTCTTTGTCAATCGTAACGGGTAGTTGCAGCCCTATAAAGTCGGACAAGTCTAACTACAGAGCTTCAATATCGCCAATTGTTTGATGAGACAACGTCGCTTCACGGAAAATATCGAAGTTCAGACGCATTTTAGACAGATTAAGTATAGGCCTGGGGGTGACAGGTGGAGCCGCCTGTCACCCTGGCAGAAGCAGGCTGCGGCGGCGGCGCGCCTCGCGCGTCTCCCCATTTCCGGGGACGAGTTGGGGACTCTGTGGTCCCCACATGCGTGGAGAGGGCCAGATCGAGAGAAATGGCCCTGGGTCGGCCGGGGTGCGAGAGATATGCCCGACCCACATGCGTCGTGCGTTTTGGTCGGTTCGAGTCCGTCATAACCTCTCCCACCGGCTCCGGTAGGGGAGGAATCCGTGTGGATTTTACGCACGTAAAAAAAAAGATAGATTAAGTATAAAAAAGACTAAAGTATATATCCCAACTGAGTTAGCAAAAGGTTTAGAGATTGATGTTTGAACTATATTTTTACAGAACTACTGAGAAGACAAATTCAAAAGAAGACGATGCTAGTGGACATGAAAATCTAAAGGATAAGTACAGACGTGATGGCCCTAACTTACGTGGTAAAGAAGTACACACATCTGATGAAGATGATAACTCTCATTACCACGAAATTAAATCTGAAAAATATGATATTGCTGCAAACGGAGTTAGTAAAAAAGATAGTGAGTTTTATGAAAGCGATGATAATGTTCATCAACGTTTTACTAAACCAATATTGATGGAGCCTGAACAAGAACCTAACATTTATAATGAGCATAAAAAGAAACACAAGGAAAAGAGGTATAATGAAAATGATAAAAAATTTATCAAGAAACACAAACACAGAAATAAAAAGAACGATATTTTTATTGAACTCCAAACAAAGAAGAATGTTCGAAAGAAGAAACAAGATTTAAAAGGAAATAGTCTAATAATAAGTAATTGGGATGATATACCGGAAGACCGAAAACAAGTGATAAAATTTGATAATGGTACTCATAATCTGATTACAGTTGTAATAACCGATCCTAAAAATCCTTTTGGGAAGAGTCCTTTCTTTGTTAGTTCTAAGAAAACACCGAATGACGTTCAACATGATGTCAGACAACAAAACCAAACTGATGTAGAGGATTGGGATGATATACCACAAGATCGGAAACATGTCGAGACTTTCACGAATCAGACTCACAGTGTGATCACATTAATAATAAATGATACTAATAATCCTAATCAAAATCCAAAGTTTCCTACATTTGTAACACCCCAGGGAGTCGTGAACACATTTCAAAATAATACACATAGAATAATTTCAGTAGTAGTAGATGATTCTAATAATGCTACGACTAATAAGTCAAAATTCCCAAATTTGCTTCCTATAATAATACCTCAAGGTATCCAAAAATTGAAGAATAAAACTCTTGGTTTGATATCAGGAGCAGTAGGTAAAAATAAAGGAAAAATTAAGAATAAAACTGTTGGTATACTTTCATCAGTAGTAGGAGGTATTAAGGGTAAAATAAAGACGAGGAAGACTACTCGGAAAATGACGACAAAGAAGGCAAAAAGGCCACATAAAATACACAAATTTAATATACATAAACTTAAAAAGAAAAGAAACAACATTATCCAAGTTGTATGGAATCCTGATCGACAGTTGACGGAAGAATTGGATAATACAATAAACGATGCAGTAAATAAGTCTGAAAATTTGGTTTGGGTCTACAAATCAAGAAATACGACTATACAAGGGTTTTTAGCAAATTTACAACAGCAGATTGCAAATAAAACCAATGAGTTTGTTAAATCTCAAATTCAAACAGCATTTAATCAAACCAATCAGATTTTCAATCCACTACAAGGAGTATGGAATCAAAGCGTTCAATTTGTCGAGCAAGTTGGAAATGATATCAATAAAGGAGTAAATAAATTAACTACTATTACATTACCAGAAAATCCTTTAGAACCGATTGTACAACCTTTAAAACCAATCAAGGATCAGGCTCAAATAGGTCTTGAAAGTCTTTATAACGAGTTGAATAAAGTGCCCTTAAGGATACGTGATAATGATACCATCTATTCTTTCACAAAACGTATACTAAACCGGACTTTAAAATTGTTTAAAGACATGGAATTGAGAAGTACGGAATATAGATGGAAGAAGAAAATGAAACATTTAGCTCGAAGTTATGAAGACAAATATAATGAATTTCTGAGAGCAACCAAACATCATACTATAAGAACTAGATTGGGCGCACGAAAAGTCATTTTGAACGCTATCGATGTATCCAATCGTATAGTAAAAAGATTACTAGACTTTATGAGCGACGATATGGAGAAACGGGGTTTAGCACACAACCTTACCCCTGTAATGTTTAGGACTGAAATAAGTAAAGAAGAAGATTGGGTCCTGAATCACGCTTGCAACCAGCTAGGTATATGTAGAAGTCAGAAAACTTTTACAGATTATATTGTAGATATTATGAATATGATGTTGAGCATTCCAAATGATAGATTTAAATCAGCATTTGGTTCTCTAATTGAAGCTGCTAAAACCACAGACTTCACTTTCAGTGAGCCAGTTATTGAAGCTATAGGAAGAAAGCTAGCTTACTATAAACAACAAGATGTACACGTTCAGAAGAGTATGCTTATGATAGTTAAAAATATCATAGCAAATAGAAATGCTCCATTGGTTCTGCATAAAGATTCTGATCCAACTAATAGTAGGCTGCATTCGACCCTAGCTTTTCTAGATATTATTAATATAATAGACGAAAATAAGCCTACATGTGAAGAAGATATTAAAGTCTGGAATGAATTGAGACGTCAAATGCAAGGTTATATAAATGGGCAAAATAATGATATTCAAATAACTTTGAATAAGTTAATGACACAGTTTGCTAATGCTATTAAAGATGTTGATTATCCTACATGGAAACAAATTTCACGGAACGTTAATATATTGTTTTCTTGATCATAAACTGAGTTTTAATTATTTGTCCGAATTATAGGAAGTCTTTTCACCAGTAGTGTGCTATGCACCTATACGTAAAAAGTTAAGCTAAAAAGCCATGTGACCGTTTACACTGTGCTGTGTTATGTAGTGTAGCGAGTAAGACGTCCCATGATGAGGCTGACCTAAGCGATATCTAAGTTCAATCACTTGAAAAATTAACCCATTAACCACAATTTTTGGGCACACCGCTTACCATTTCCTCGAGTATCGGGTTCTTCGGTGTCGATATCTCCAGAGACGTCTAGTACCGGAGTCATTTGGAGGACAAGGTTAAGTAGGCATCAAGGAAACTTGGAGTACTTAGGGCGAAGCAGTACTTCACTGCGGGGCAGCGAATCCTTCTTAATGAGGCACAGGTCCGGCCCCATATGGAATACCTACTGCTGTCACCTTTTTGCTGGAGCACCTACATACTAGCTTGACCCCTTCGACTCGGTGCGAAGACGGGCATTGAGTCTGGCCGACAGTCCCATTCTCGCAAGTGATGTGTAACCTCTCAGCCTCAGAAGGGACTTCGCTACGCTGTGTGTATTTTACCGCCTATCCAATGGTTTGTGCTCAGATGAATTGTTTGACATGATGCCCGCAGCTACATTCTGTCATCGCACTGCTCGCCATAGGCAGAGAATTCCTCCTCACACATTGCGACACCTGTACGGACTTTATCTCGTTTGCCTTTATACTCCAAGTATTTAGCCATTTGATTATGTTGTGTTGGTTCTTCACCACCGTGTCATCAGCAAAAGTGGCTACAACGACACCATCTGTCACGGTAAGGGTTAAGGTAAAATCAGATAAAGGACCAAGCACACTTCCTTGTGGCACTCCTGCATGCGACTTGTATAATTGGGTTGAATCTTCTCCCTGCTAACATGGAAAAATCTAAAATAATATAACATAACACAAACTCCCGCCTATATCCCCTAAGGGGTAGGCAGAGGTGCTAACACCCACATTTCGCTAGTTTATGTTTAGGTCCCAATGTAATAGGTGGCGAGCCTATTGCCATTAACCGGGCACTTATAAACCTGCGATAAATACACACATAACTTTGAAAAGCATTGAGAAGTCATTGGTGTGTGCCATGGTAAAACCTGGGATCGAACGCGAGACCTCGTCTCAGCAGTCCATTACCCATACCACTAGGCTACCGACATCAAATAACTACAAAACTCAAACTAAGGTAAACATGCAACGGTCACAGTGTTGCGGATGCTGCTGGTCTTGAAGGACGAGAGCGGGGCCTCTTGCGGGGATGCAAGAGGAGGGCAGAAGGGTTGTTTCCGATCCTTGTGCCATTAAATTCGCACGAGTTGTAGCTATGATTTTTAGTTGCAAGTTACCGTTTCAATGTTATCAAATTAAAGACTAACTACCAATTACTTTATATCTCCAATTATATCGTTTTTACAAATGTTGCACAACTCAATTTAGTTATTTATGGGTGCTAGTCTCAAACAGTATGCAAGAAAGATTATTATTGTTTATTTTTATTTTATTTTTTGTTAATATTGAAGTGAAATGTGGCTATCCTCCAGTAAGTATTTCTAACTTTAAGTGGATTATAAAAAAGGAGGTAGGACACGGCGGTATTTCCGTCCAATTGAGCAGTCTAACTGGGGAACAGCTGCCATAATAACCTCGTGTTGTGTTCCCGGCGGTGAGTAGGGGAGCCAGAAAACTGTTGAGTGTTTGTACTGTCAGTGGGAAGACCAAAAGCTTGTAGTGCTTGGTCTTTTACACTGACGGCACAGAAACTCTTGTGCTTACAGGGTTGGCAGTGCGACTCATAGGCCACGGTAACCACTTTCCATCAGGTGGGCCGTGTGCTTGTCTGCCACCTAATTGATATAAAAAATTACTTATCGATTAAGATCGGATTTTTTGAATTGGTACAGGCTGAATTCGAACCCTTGATCTTTCCATTATAGGAGAATGTTCTGACCATTGAGCAACTGAACCTCGGCTGAAGCCATCCAAATCTTTCTATATATATTCGTACTAGCTGACCCACCCCAGCTTCGCCCGGGGTATATTTTGAAGCTTCATATCCCTTTGAGCCCGTATGTTTTAGTCTTCAAAATATGTATGAAAAATTGCCGGATTTGTTAACATTTATTATCAATGCTCCGCTCCCTTAAGTAGTAGCGTGATGATATATAGCCTAAAACCTTCCTCGATAAATGGACTACCCAACACTGAAATAATCATTCAAATCGGACCAGTAGTTCCATAGATTAGCGCGTTCAAACAAACAAACAAACTCTGCAGCTTTATAATATTACCGAAACCATCTACCGATACTTATGCAAACTACCAATCAGTGAAGTTACAATCATTTTTAAACAATATTTATTTATTACTCAAACAATTTAATGAAATTTCCATGGCAGTATTTTATCGTCTGTACCACGGTGAATGTTATAATGAGCTCTTCCAATTAGTCCCACCCTCCCCTTTCCTACACAGGACAACACGTGCAGGGCTTATATGTCACCCGCACACGATGCAGAATATCCGATCAAGAGCCAAGCGGTTCGATGACTCTTTCCCCTGTCGCACCATTAAGGTCTGAAATTCATTATCAGCTCAAGTGTTTCCTTCTTTCCACAGTCCCGGGTCCTTTAAGCGGGGCGTGAAAAAGCATATGATGAGGCCGTCAAGCTGAGTGTCACCATTGTCACATGGTATATGTTGTGGTGATCCTCTTTTCTGAGACTTGCCTTCAGCTTATCATCAGGCAAGGCGAAGTCTAATTGACGTGTCCCATATAAAAAAAAAACTCTTTAAGTTCGAATCCCACCTGAATCAATTCAAAATGTCTCCTATATTTATCTATTTGAATACTACTAAATGCTTTCAAATTTAATTCAAAAATAAAAATCGCTTTTCCTGAGTCCTGAATGACCCTATACGTACTAAAAGCTACAAATTTGACATTACGGCAGGTTTGACATTACGGCATGATACCATTTATAATGCTGTAAGCATACACTAAAAAATGATTTTCGATAATATCACTCCTAAATACTGCAGTTAAAATAGGCAACGGCTAGTGTCTTTTAAATTGAGGCTCGTCAGAATGACCTGCGTCATCCATTAGCGTGGGCCTGGGAGTGACGGGTGAAGCCGCCTGTCACCCTAGCACAAGCATACATACACGGGGATAAGATATGGACTCCGTGGTCCCTACACCCGAATAGGGTCGTCTCATAAGAGACGGTCCTGGGCCGGATGGGGTGCGAGGGACATATCCCTCGCACCAATTATCTGAGACATATCTCAGATTATCTCATAAAATATATACATAATAATCAAATAAAATTTTTAAAGGAGGTAGGACACGGCGGTATTTCCTGGGGAAGTACCTCCGCCCTACAGAATACCGCGGTTATAATAACTTCGTGTTGTGTTCCCGGCGGTGAGTAGGGTAGCCAGAGCTCACTGGAGAGTTTTTGTGCTGTCAATGGGATGACCAAAGGCTTGTCCTCTACACTGACGGCACAAAATCTCTGTTCTTACAGGGTCGGCAGCACGGATGTGACTCCACTGGTGTTACACACGTTCATAACTCACCTCCGAGAACCTGCGGCCCACACAGTCGGCGTGCATTTTAGTCGGCTCAAGTCTGAAATAACCTCCCCCACCGGCCCCGGCGGGGGTATACAGTATATTTTCACACGTAAAAAAAAGGGTCTTAAAAATTATATAATGATGGTTTCACAGATTGCAATGCTTCAAAATGAATTGATTGGCAGGAGCGGCATCGAGAGCGACGAAGGATCGCAAGCCAAGCTGCCCGCGTACGAAGGCAACTCGGGCGTCGGAGGTCGATGAACGAACGAACGCCTCCCATGAGCGCAGGCCTGGGGGTGACTGGTGGAGCCACCTGTCACCCTGGCAGAAGCAGGCCGCGGCGGCGGAGTGCCTGGCGCGCCTCCCCGTTTTCCGGGAACGAGTTGGGAACTCTGTAGTCCCCACACACCCGAGGAGAGGGCCAGATCATGAGAGATGACCCTGGGTCGACCGGGGTGCGAGGGATATGCCTGTCAACCTCACCTTTGGCAACCAAAACGACCCACAGGCGGCGTGCGTTTTAGTCGGTTCGAGTCCGACATAACCTCTTCCACCGGCTCCGGTGGGGAGGTATCCGTGGGGATTTGGCGCACGTAAAAAAAATGAATTGATTCTCATATTTTCAATAACCACCACATCTCGTGCCATGCGGTATCATACAAGGCGACTAAGGGATAGGGCTGTTTAACATCGGACAGATAAATACAGCCCATACTCAGCCTCAGATTCATGGCTTGAGTCAACAATAGTGACCAGAAAACGGCAATAGGCTCACCCTCTATTAAATGGGACTAAACTTTATGATTGGTGAAATCCGGGGATCAAGGCATGATTATATGTACATATGTATGTTAAAATTTCAAAACTCAACAGATTGGCGATGAAGTACAAGCGGGCAGTGTCCTCTTACCAGCATCTAGAAGAGGAAGATACCTTGCTAACATTGTGAGAAGGCAGGCAGTGGTAAGTATTCTTCCTTCGCATACCTACTGCAGACTATTCTTGTGCACACCTACTGCAGACTATTTTTGTGCACACCTACTGCAGACTATTTTTGTGCACACCTACTGCAGACTATTCTTGTGCTTTTGTATTTTGTATCTATCTTCTTTCCTTTTGTTGCAATCAAAGTTCATTTATATCAAGTATCAGAGACTCATAACATAATGAAGTTCATCATTATTATAATACAATACACGTAATGTCATAAAAACAAATTTAAATTAATTTTCATCATGAAGCATTACAAAAATAAAATTATTAAATTAAATTGAATGTCTAACGAGAATTATACAATACTTAGAAATTGAATTTCAAATAATATAAATTACAATTAAATACATAATTCAAATAAAATAAAATAAAATAATATAAATACAACTTTAATTAAATTATTATTAATAAAATGCCCGCCTCTGAGTCATTTGTTTGTTTGTCATATGTATCGTATTTTTCGTATCTTTTATATATTTATATTATTGTACAAGCAAACGTAATAAATAAATATTTATATGTGTAGGTTTGTAATTTGCAATATGTTTAGCATAGTGCAATCTATTATACTATTATTATTAGTCTGTAAGCCTTCCTAAAAGTAATAATATATAAATAATCACTCGTTCCGGATCGTTCCTGGTCCAAAGGCTGTCTATCGCCATCCAACGTGGCAACACAGCAACTGTTATAGGCACTTTTGCACCGGGAGCGATCAGGGGCGGGTTATTTGATTAGTACATGGACTAAGCATTGCTTGTTGTACCATTTTGACATATTGTATTAATTTAACGATAGAGTGAGAAATAGCGTGATAAGAGGACGATGTGGAGTGATAGAAGATGTAGTGATGAGAATTGAGAGAGGAATGTTGAGATGGTTTGGTCATGTTGAGAGAATGAATCAAAGAAGACTAACGAAACAGGTGTATGAGACGAGTGTGGATGGTACCGTCGGAAGGGGAAGACCTAGGCGCACATACCTGGACCACATCGGGGAAGTTTTAGAAAAGGGGCAGGTCAGGAGAGCTCTAAACCGACGAGCATGCATGAAGAATGTAATGAGAGTGATGAAGCGAGAGTAGTATGTCAGGATCGTAGCAAGTGGAAATCCGTGATCTCTGCCTACCTCTATGGGAAACAGGCGTGATTTTATGTATGTATGTATGTTGACGAAAAGTAATAAATAAATAGTATCCTCAAGCAGTTTGCTGCTTGGTCTAGAAAGACTAAGAGTCTGCTCATATAAGAATAAGAAAGTGCTCGAATAGTTTTAAGTGTTAATTTTAAGTGAGTCGTTATTTCATTAGGTTAAACTGAATCGGAGGTATGATGTGACGGTATTTCTGTCCCAAATGAGCAGTCCGACTCGGGAAGTACCTCCACCCTACAGAATATCGCGGCCATAATAACCTCGTGTTGTGTTCCCGGCGGTGAATAGGATAGCCAGAGCTCACTGGAGAGTTTTTGTGCTGTCAGTGGGAAGATCAAAGGATTGTCCTGCTTTGTCTTCTGCACTGACAACACAGAGACTCTCTGTTCTTACATGGTCGGCATTACTAGTATGACTCCCGTGATAGTGCACACGTCCATAGGCCAAGATAACTACTTTTCATCAGGTGAGGCGTGTGCTTGTCTGTCACCAAAGTTGTATAAAAAAAACTCAGAAATGTTTCTGAGAACGTAATAAATGTACACAAACGGAAAACAAAATTTCACAGATACACAAACACATATTCTGTGTGTGTATGTGTGTCGTGCGTGAAGAAGAAAGAAGAAAATGCGAGCGTGTGGGGGTGTGTGTGAGGGTGTGAGGATGCATGTGTGTGTATGAGGCGTGTAACCTAACCATAATTAAATGCTTATATTTGTTTTCAGGATGGTACAGGAATTAAGTTCAACAAAGATGCAGACAGAGTAAGTATAATATATACCTAATAATTCATTTGAAAAATTTTTTTAATTTTTTTTAATTAATTTAATTTTTTAAAATTAATTTAAGTTTTTTAAATTATTATTTTTTTAAATTAATTTAATATTTTTTTTAATTTTTTTTTTTTTAATTTAATTTTTTTTTAATATTATTGCATGTTTGTTTTATGAATTATTCTATTACATTATTGTGACATTGTGGCAATTGACTAACAAAGTAGCTACCAAATAAATTTGTATACCCAAGTGGCAAAACATAGTGAGCCTAATACTTTAAAGATATCTGTGTACATGTTTTACAAATAAAGACATTCATTCATTCATAAAAAAAATATTACTGCTACTACAGATAGCCCTGCGTGGTTACGCCCTACTCAATCAATCAATCAATCAATAAGCCCACTGCTGGACATAGGCCTCTCCCAATGTGCGCCATGTTCTCCGATCCTCCGCCTTCCGCATCCAGTCTGTCCCAGCCACCTTTTTTGCCCTACTCATTATTGACTAATTACCCCTATAGGGTGTATTTTTGAAACGGGGCAGTAAGGGCAAGTAACCGTACCGTTGTAGTTACAGCAAAATGTTCTTAGGCGACCTTCCCTAACTTTTCAAGATATTTTGAAATGTAAATTTTGTCGAAATCGTACAGTCAGCAAGATAAATTTTAAAAGTTCCAATTGTGGTTGCCGAAGGTGAGGTTGACAGGCATATTCCTCGCACGCACCCCGGTCGACCCAGGGCCATCTCTCACGATCTGGCCCTCTCCTCGGGTGTGTGGGGATTACAGAGTCCCCAACATACCAAATCTTATTTCATGTGAGAATTAAAAGACTCTATGGGACCATTTTAGCTTTAAGTACTAGGAAAAACAGAAATCGGCAAAAACATATCCCATACATTTGATTAAGATAAAGATAAATTTATTTGTACAGCAACAGCCGCGGTAGCCTAGTGGTTTGGGTAATGGACTGCTGAGACGAGGTCTCGGGTTCGATCCCAGGTTTCACCATGGCACACACCAATGACTTTTCGATGCTTTTCGAAGTTATGTGTGTATTTATCGCAGGTTTGTAAGTGCCCGGTTAATGGCAATAGGCTCGCCACCTATTACATTGGGACCTAAACATGAACTGGCGAAATGTGGGTGCTAGCACCTCTGCCTACCCCTTCGGGGATATAGGCGTGAGTTTATGAGATGAGATAAATTTATTTGTAGTTTGTTATTTGAGTAAGAGAATCAAGTTCTACAATGGCCTAACGACTGCCTTAGATGTTCGTATGACAACTCAGACAGACAGCTTCGTAATCGAACCCGCGCCCTCTGAGTAGCAATCGAAAGCATCGTCAGATGCTTTTTAACGCTCCGCTTAAAGGACCCGGGACTGTAGGAAGAAGGAAACTCGTGAGCTGGTAATGAGTTCCAAGTCTTGGTGGTGCGGCAATAAAAAGAGTCTCCGCACCGCTGACTGTTTGAGATTAGTCAGTCAATCTCAAACAGTCAGTGAAGCAGTCATATTATATTCAAATTCACCATGTTTTACGGTATATAAAGGTATTTTTGGGAAGTACATCATTGAACTGCATAGATCCTTGTGGTAAGGAGAAAGAATGGAAGTATCACCATCTCATCTCATTCGAAGGGTGTCGTAAGTATGCGACTAAGATAAAAAGACGTTAAGGATATCACTGCGAGAGAAGGAAACCTTGAAATTAAACCCTGTGCCAACCCGTCTGGCCAGCGTAGAAACAGTAGGCCTAGTACGGTACAGTATCTCAACATTGGGAGAGGTCCATATCAAGCAGTGAACTGCAATGGGCTTATTAATTGATTAATTGATAAGCATAAAATAAAATTGATATGAAAAACCGCGGTAGCCTAGTGGTATGGGTAATGGACTGCTGAAACGAAGTCTCGGGTTTTACTATAGCACATACCAATGACTTTTCGATGCTTTTCGAAGTTATGTGTGTATTTAGCGCAGGTTTATAAGTGCCCGGTTAATGGCAATAGGCTCGACACCTATTACATTGGTACCTAAACATAAACTGGCGAAATGTGGGTACTAGCACCTCTGCCTACCCCTTTGGGGATATAGGCGTGAGTTTATGTTATGTTGTAAAATACTTATTTTAAAATCCTCTTCTAGATGAACGCAGATGCTAAGAAGAAAGTGGATGTACTATCAGAAGAATTGCTCCCCTACATCATAGCAGAGCAAGAGAGAAGAACCACGCTGTACAAGAGAGTCATGACCGCCATACAGAACGGGGAGAAGGGAGTCACGATCGCTGAAATTAGGAACAAACCACCAGCTATCATTAGAAAAGGTATCTGCCATTGACAAAGCGATCATAGAAAAATCAAGAATCGAGGAATATTGAATATTGAATCATTATTAACTCGATCTTGGAAAATATGTTACGAGAATAGCTATTTCGACATTTAGGTTTTTCTTTTATCTAGGACACACCAACTTAACTTGACCTCGCCTGATGTTAAGCTAAAGGCAAATCTCAGGAAAGAGGGTCACCATTACAGACAGTAAGTAATGTTACATTGATGGCACTCAGCTTGGCGGCCTCATCAGATGCTTTTTTACGCCCCGCTTAATGGATCCGGGATTGTAGGAAGAAGGAAACACGTGTGCTATAATTCTAGGTCTTGGTGGTGCGGCAAAGAAAAGAGTCTCCGAACCACTGACTGTTTGTGATTGACTAAGCAGTGTGGCGATTTTCCTCAATCCAGTGAATTGGTATAGCTCAATCCAGTGAATTGGTATAGCTCAATCCTGTGAATTGGTATAGCTCAGTCCAGTGAATTGGTATTACTCAATCCAGTGAATTGGTATAGCTCAATCCAGTAAATTGGTATAGCTCAATCCAGTGAATTGGTATGGCCCAATCCAGTGAATTGGTATTACTCAATCCAGTGAATTGGTATAGCTCAATCCAGTAAATTGGTATAGCTCAATCCAGTGAATTGGTATAGCTCAATCCAGTGTCAGCGGAGAGCTGAGCTCGACGCTCCCCTTCTTCAACCTAGCGTTAATCCCAGTCGTATCCGAAGGTTTCACCTCGGAGTCTGGGGTCCGCTTTACCAGTCTAACTGCGGATTTGACTGAATTTCGATATTTTCCGTGAAGCGACTGCCCAGAACTCCTCAACCCAAAGGTCATTCTTAGAGAACTGACCCCGTGTGGGCACACTCAGACCGTAAGCTAAAGGAGGGTTATAAATTTGACAGGCTATGTATGTATGTAAGTTCATCTGTTCCCTCATAGCTTCTGAACTACTTATTAGAACCAGGCAAATGATATCATTAGAAGTGTCTTGGGCGTCCGCTGGTTATAGGCTATTATGATGTATCACTGAATCTAATGTAGCGCCCTCTAACGGTCATAAAGTGCAGTGTTAAAGAATTGAGATAAATATACCGTGTTTGGTATCATCCAAAAGGGTTTAATTAGCACATTTCAAATATGTACAAATTTTAGGTGTTGCTGGCCCCAAAACAATATAAATAAAGAAATAAGTTTGAAACTAAAACCCGACTACTGATAACTAACACTAAAAAGTATTAAACAAGAAAATATGAAGGATAGCCGTGGTCGTAAGCCAATTAGTCTAACAAAACAATACATTCTAGGAAAAGTGGCATACGACCACGGCTATCTTTGATATTTTCTTGTTTAATACTTTTTATTAGGTACCGCGGTAGCCTAGTGGTTTGGGTAATGGACTGCTGAGACGAGGTCTCGGGTTCGATCCCAGGTTTCACCATGGCACACACCAATGACTTTTCGATGCTTTTCGAAGTTATGTGTGTATTTATCGCAGGTTTATAAGTGCCCGGTTAATGGCAATAGGCTCGCCACCTATTACATTGGGACCTAAACATAAACTGGCGAAATGTGGGTGCTAGCACCTCTGCCTACCCCTTCGGGGATATAGGCGTGAGTTTATGTATGTATGTATGTAATACTTTTTAAAGTGTGATTTTTCCCCCGACGCAAAAACGACGGGGTGTTATAAGTTTGACGTGTCTGTATGTGTGTGTGTGTGTGTGTGTGTGTGTGTCTGTCTGTGGCATCGCAACTCCTGAATGGATGAACCGATTTGGATATAGTTTTTTTTGTTTGAAAGGTATATTAGTCGGGAGTGTTCTTAGCAATGTTTGAACAAAATCGGTCCAAGATGGCCGCCGCTACAAAATGGAGGAGTACATATTTTTTCTTAACTCCCTCAATATGGGTATTAAATGAATCGGCTTGACTAATAGAATACCATACAATATGACAAATTTCAAATCCAAGATGGCCGCCACCACTAAATGGCTAATTACATTTAATTTCACAACTCCCTCAATATGGGTATCAAATCAAAGAGCTTGACGAGTAGATTAATTTCAAAAGTGTAAAATAACAATTAAATTAAAAATTTAAAAAACCCCCGTCACAAAAGACAACCTCCAAAAAGTATAAATTATATTGTGTCAGACAAACTTTGATATACTATAACAAGCGTTGTCATTGTCGGGGGGACCTTGAATCGTTCCGATTGTGCTCTACCAGTTAGGGTCCCCCGACATGACAAGGCTTGAATAAAAATTTGTATTACGTATATCAAAGTTATAGGGCTAACTAACACAAAATACTTTCGACTTTTTGGAAGTTGTTTTTGTGACGGGGGTTTTTTAAATTTTTAATTTGAGCGTTATTTTTCAGTAGTCGGGTTTTAGTTTTAAACTTATTTTACGATGCGGTCATCAAGTTCAAATGTAATACAATTCCAGGTCTAATGTACCGGTGTCCTACGAACCGTGCGCCCAAGGAACCCGACGGCTCAGGCGTGATTATGTGCGAGGATGGCATCGAACCGACACCTATCATGTATGACTCCTGCCTGTCTGCGGAGGACAAGGAACTCTTTGTCGCTGAGAATAAGTACTTCTTTTGTAACCGTGAGTATGGTGTTTAAGTCCTTTGATGTATACAGTAATATTGAACTACTGCAGGTCTACCATGGACTCTTAAAACAGGGTCGTCACACTACTCGCTTCAAATGTAACTTTGTATTTTTTTATACAACTTTTTATACAACTAGGTGGAAGACAAGGACACGGCCCACCTGTTAGAAAGTGGTTACCGTGACCTATGAACGTGTGTAACACACGTGCTGCCGACCCTGTAAGAACAGAGATTTGTTGTGCCGTCAGTGCAGAACACATAATCAGGACAAGCTTAGTTGGTCTTCCCACTGACAGCACAATAACTCTCCAGTGTGCTCTGGTTACCCTACTCACCGCCGGGATTATAACATGAGGTTATTATAGCCGACATATTTTGTAGGGTGGAGGTACTTCCCCAGTCGGACGGCTCAATTGGGACGAGAATAACGTCGTGTCCAACCTCCTAAAAATATATAACTATATATATATTTATTTACTTTATTATACGCCAATTACAATATTCATGATACATTGAGAAGACAAGAGCTGTACAAAGGGCAGCCCAGGCAATCTTTCAAGCAATTATATGGAATTACAAAGTTATTTATGCAGTTGGTACTATGTCGAATATCTGTGGTAGCATGAGAGCCACTTTAATTATTTACCCTTTTTTAACCCCCGACGCAAAAACGACGGGGTGTTATAAGTTTGACGTGTATATGTGTGTCTGTGGCGTCGTAGCTCTTGAACGAATGGACCGTTCAAGAGCTACGATTTAGTTTTTTTGTTTGAAAGGAATTTTAGTCGGGAGTGTTCTTAGCTATGTTTGAAAAACATCGGTTCAAGATGGCCGCCGCGCCGCTACAAATTGACGGAGCACATAGCTTTTCTCAACTCCCTCAATATGGGTATCAAATGAAAGGACTTGACTAGTAAAATACCATACACTATAACAAATTTCAAATTCAAGAAGGCCGCCACCACAAAATGTAGAATTACATTTTATTAACAGTTCATGGTACGAAATGAAATGAAATGATAGTTTATTTGTCAGAATAGGGGTAGGTACATACATTTTGGATGTTTGCAATCAGGTGCCAATTGAGCAGTCCGACTGGGGAACTACCTACGCCCTACAGAATACCGCGGCTATAATAACCTAGTGTTGTGTTCCCGGCGGTGAGTAGGGTAGCCAGGGTTCACTGGAGGGTTTTTGTGATGTCAGTGGAAAGACCAAAAGCTTGCCCTCGTTTGTCTTTTACACTGACGGCACAGAAACACTCACTGTTTGCAGGGATGGCAGCGCGAGTGTAACTCTTTTGATTTTGCACGCGTCCATAGGCCACGGTGACCACTTTCCATTAGGTGGGCCGTGTGATTGTCTGCCACCTAAGTGGTTTAAAAAAAATTACAACCTTCTATGAAAAGTGCGACTCTCTCTTATAAATATAGCAAATTATCCTTCCAGGACACAAGGTGGAAGGTCCAGATCTACCCCGTAACGGGTCCACTGTCATCGGCTGCGCGCCCTGCGAGAGGACATCACTGAACTACACTAGCGCCAAGTGTGCCTTGGAGGACACGGACGATGTAGTGGTTCATTACCGGTATTATCCAGACAGGGTACGTAAGAGGACGTTGTAGTTTGGAAGATAGGCAGTGACAGGAAAAACTTGAGTATGGTAAACTTAAATTTCTTTTTTCTGTTTCCAGACTTATAAGTTTGTGACGGAACTGGACCCTGACAGGGAAGTGTGTGAGCACTGGAACCCTTGTCAGATCGGGTACATCTTCAGCTTACCGTCTCCAGACCAGGCGTCACCGGCCAGCGAGCTATGGCGTAAGTAACTCTTCATCAACACTTGATATGTATATACGGATATCCGGAAATATATTAGGAGGTAGGACACGGCGGTATTTCCGCCCAATTGAGCAGTCCGACTGGGGAAGTACCTCCGCCCTACAGAATACCTACAATAACTTCGTGTTATGTTCTCGGCGGTGAGTAGAGTAGCCAGAGCTCACTGAAGAATTTGTGCTGTCAGTGGGAAGACTAAAGGCTTGTCCTGCTTTTTCTTCTACACTGACGGCACAGAAACTCTGTACTTACAGGGTTGGCAGCGCGACTGTGACTCCTCTGGTGTTACAAACGTCCATAGGCCACGGTAACCACTTTCCATCAGGTGGACCATGTGCTTGTCTGCCACCTTAGTGATATAAAAAAAATAGTTTTCACCAGCATGAAATTTTGATCCCGTTACTAAAACCTATGGGTATATTATTTATGGGAAAAAACCGACTTCAAAACATAAAAACTTTAAAGTAACAATAAAGATAAAAGAAAAATTACTGAATTTACAGATTTACTGATCTGTTGGAAGCCGGTGCCTAGACCGAGAGGCTGTATTATTTCAATTGATTGCGTCATAATAGTTCATCATCATTCATCATTAGTACATCATCATCAATCGAATATATAACATTATCAATGGATTTTGCATGCAGAGAAACTGCGAAGCATGTCGGACCTTATTTGTTTTGTAACACCATTGTAACATACCGTGTTTCGAGCAATAAATGATTTACTTACTTACTTACTTACTTACTTACAGGCACAGCAGACAAAGTAGGCACTGCACTGACTTCTAACAAATAATCATATTTTATAAGCATTGAGTTTTTTTTTAATCCGGATATCTGTAGATATTTTTAAGCTTTGTACATTTTTTTGTACATTTTATTCAAAATCTTTTTTTCTCATTACAGATGATTACAGTACGTACGTTTGAATAATATACTTTGATAATATATAAATGAGAATTAACATACATACCTATAATCACGCCTTTATCCCCGGAGAATTAGGCAGAGGTGAACTAACACCCACATTTCACCAATCATTGAATTTGGTCCCACGTAATAGGGGGTGAGCCTATTGCTATCCCCGCTCAGTGCAAATATTTGTATGCATGAATATGGGTATTTGCATTGGTCTGGGTGTTTCTATGTATAATATTTACAAAAAAAAAAGTATTTAAGTATGTTTATCCGTATTCTAGATTCCATAACACAAGCTAGTTAAACTATGCTTACCGTGGGTCTAGATAGCGTTGTGTAGAATGTTGTAGAATGTTATTATTATTATTATTATTATTATACTATTGTTGACTCAAGCCATGCATCTGAGGCTGACTCTGGGCTGTATATATCTATCTGATGTTAAACAGCCCTATCCCTTAGTCACCTTATATGATACCGCATGGGAAGAGATGGGGTGGTCCAAGTGGTACACGCATACCCAGATATCCCCCCACATGTGGTAATTTTTTTTTTGTTTGGGGAGCTTCAGCTACATTCACATATACACAACATTTAGGTTATGCCAGAATTGCACTGACTATATCAGCACGCCTGCGGCTCTTCAAAAGCCGAAGTATAAAGTTGCCTATAAGACATTTCCGTCGAACCCCGGCTGTCCTAGTGCACTCACAGAGATGTCATTCTCGAGTGAGGGAATCACGGTGTCCTCATTTTGACTACGAAAATTGGGAAGCGCGTATCGCTGGGTGACAAGTGGCTCCACCTGTCTAATTTAGACAACATGCGCTCATTGAGGACGGAGATCAAGAATCTAGAGCTAAACTGACGGTAAAACTGATTTACTTATCTAAAATATTTTACCACACAATGAATAATGGATACCATTTGTTTCAGCAGTAAGTGAGTAGGAATATTTACTAGAGCATAATTATATAATGGTTCGGGACATTTACCTTATTTAAGGCTTACTGTCAGTCGTTTTACACGTGCAGTCTGTGAGTAGGATATATAGTGGGCGTATATACAGCGATCTACGTGTCATGTATAATAATACGCTCAGGATACTGTTGGGGCTGCCTTGGAGGTGCAGTGAGTCGGCAATGTTCGCTGAAAGACGCATAGATGACTTAATGGCCATTATGCGTAAGAGGAGTGCCTCGCTCCTCGCTCGCCTGTCTGTTTTCGCAGATAAATGGGAGATACCAATACTGCGACACTGGATGAAACTCCAAACTACATAGATAAAAAGATATTATGTTTTACTAACACTAAATCATAAAGAACAATGTTACTAACAAATTATGGGCTTGCCTGAAATTAAAGATTTATTATTATTATTTTCGCGATTACGGATGACCACGGGTGCTGCAACGCATCCGAAACGTTGATAAAATTAGTAAATTCTATGATTGTTCCGAACTGTAACATAATATATTATTCAGATTATTTTTAATACAATTTTAGAAAAGTAACAAATAGTACCTACCTTTACTCATTTGTACAATCAGCGTCATAACGAACAAATTAAAAAGTGTATTTAACATTATTACTTCTATTAATTTCAATTAATTAATTTTAATTTTGACTTTGAACGCTAAATTGATTCTGGTTGCGCCGAAGTGGAAACTGTATTTTTGACACGGAAACACACTCCTTTTATACCCGTCTCCTCTCCCGCACTAATCATAGATATGGCTTCCGTCCGCCATTTGTGAAATATAGACACTCAGTCTCGCTTTGAACTAGCCAGCGTAAAGGCGATCGCGCGCGCGCGTCTCTCAGAAATGAATAATATTTGTTGTATTTTAACCGCCTCATAGACCTTTACCGATCGGATGGTGCCTCTCGTGTGTTCCTCAAGGGATCTAGTAACGCTGACGGCAGCTCCTGAGCAAGGAAGAGAAGATCCGTGTACCGGCTGCGATGAAAAACACGTGGGTCGTGAAGGTTAGTGCATCCTCTCCTAATTTCTCGGGCTGCATTCACTGCCTGGATCGAATCCGCGGCAGCCCGGCCACCTGTCTTGGTTTGTGTGTAAAGTGTCAATAGAACAGTTATCTGCTTCCCCGCAATACAGTCCACTCGCACACGTTGGCCCACGCGCCACCATTTTTGGTCCGGATCGAGCCGGATTCTTAGCCGTAGTTCGTATTTTGTTATTATTCTAATGGGAATGAGCGCACCGCACCTAAGTGCCTGGTTATTTTAGTAGAAAACCCCGCATCCAGACACTTAGGCTTAGAATTTGTTGTCCGTTCGCCGCTGGCTCGCATTGTACCTACCTAATACATAAATAGGTTAGGTATCATATCAACACTTAATCGTAGTTCGCAATTTTCGCATCGCACCTAAGTGCCTGGTTATTTTAGTAGAAAACCCCGCATCCAGACATTTAGGCTTAGATCTTAGGTATACTCAGACACCCTAGTGCATAGGCACAGTGTAATACCTAACGCATTTGGCTTTGTTTTGTTTTTTTTCAATTACGTTGTTCTCGGCTCGCGTCGTATTTGCCTAGTACCTGCGTGGGTAGACACGTGGCTGTGCCTACCTCGCTCGCATCTCATCCCAATTCATACGAAAGTATTTTAATTTGAATAGATATTACGCAATACTTAATCTCGGAAATAATAGTTGAACCTAGACAGCGACCATCGCGTAGGTACGTACGACCTTGTTGCTATGCGCGTTTGTTCAAGCGTGCATTCACAGTTGTAGGTACCTACCTATCTGCCGAGTGTCGCTCGCGCCGCCTCGCTGCTCTGTGCCGCTAAGATTAAGTCATTTCATATTTGTTGTTTACCTCACTTTAGTTCGAGATTTAATTGTAAACATGTCCCCAAAGGTTGATAGGACCGGTAAGGTTCAATTGAAACTTTTAAACGCTAAAAAAGAAATGATTTACTCTCGCGTACAATCGATTTATGATAATGCACTTAAAACCTCTGATTTGGTCATCAGAGATTCGTTCTTGTGTTCTATAGAAAACTTAGATAGTCTACGCGCGGATTTCGAAACCTTAGTACATGACATCAACGTTTTAGAGTTGAATTTGAATCCCGATTACTCAGTGAGTTATCAGGCCTTGTCGTCGTTTGACGATTTGTATTGTCGTATCAAACGCGTCGCTAGGAGTTTGGAGAAACCGGCTGACCTACCCAACCCCACTCGCGACCGACCTAAGTTGCCACCAATTCAAATACCCGAATTTGATGGTAACATTCGCAATTGGTGTCTATTTATAGATAGTTTTGAGAATACAATAGATAAGAACGATTCGTTGACAGATCACGAAAAATTGCATTATCTCGTTGAAAAATTGACTGGTAAAGCTATAACCGTTTGCGCTGGAATTACGTTTAGTGCCGAGAATTATAATTTAATTTTAAATACTTTGAAAGCTAGGTATGAGGATAAAAGATCGGTAGCTAACGCCTATTTAGATCAGATGTTTGATTTGAAATCTATTACGGCATGTAACGATCAAAACTTAGAGAAATTTCTAGATACTTTCGCGTCAGCTGTTCGCGCCGTAAAGAACCTAAAGGTCGATGACCTCTGCGACTTCGTATTTTTGTATATGGGTTTAAGGAAATTAGATTCCGAAACCATTCGTTTGTTTGAGTCGGATCATCGCGGCAATAGGATTCCTAAGTTCGAAGACTTAGAAAGTTTTGTTCGCGAGCATATAAAGGTATTGCAACGCTCTTCATCGAAACATGAAGGCACGAAGACAGTTGTTGATTCTGCACGCAAAGTAGATGCGTCATCGAAGTCACTGAGGTCAACTCATACTTATGTTAGTACCGCACCAGCACGTGTACAGTCACCTGTTTGCTCTTTGTGTAGCACTCATCATTCGCAACTGTACAGGTGTCCTGGTTTTCTAAAATTGTCGCCTAGTGATCGTTATAAATTTGTTCGCGCTAATAATTTTTGTTTTAATTGTCTCGGTACTAAACACCGCGTTGTTTTATGTAATAGTAGAAATAGTTGTCGCAAATGTCAAGCGAGACACCACACTTTGCTTCATTTTGAGAATAGTAATGCCGCATCCAATGTGAGCACGGTTGGCTCGTCGAGCGGTGACACACGGCGGCCTGCGCCGCAGCCGCAGCCCGCGCTCGCGCGCGCTCCGGCCCGCCCGGTGACCGCCGCGGATGACGTCACCTTGTGTTCGTTCTCCGCTAGTGCTGCACTCACTACTGTGTGTCTTGCGACCGCTCGCGTTGTTATTGTTGATGCATTAGGTAAGCCGCGCATTGTTCGAGCGCTGTTAGATGGCGCTTCGCAAAGTAATTTCATTACTCAAGATTGTTGTCGGCGTCTTGGTTTCAATGTTGATAAGCGTTCAACCCGCTCAGTGGTGAAGGGTTTTGGAAGCTTACAGTCAGCTGTTCGTGGCACCGTTAAAACAAGGTTTAGATCTCGTTTTAATAATAATATTTGGTTTGACATGGATTCGCTCGTTATAGATAGAATAGCTGAACAGTTGCCTACCGTCCCGGTTGACACGTCTTTATTAACGAAATTTAAAGACTTGCCTTTAGCAGATGAGACTTACGCTGTTCCTGGAGTCGTCGATATATTGATCGGCGCTTCGATTCTCCCGCACCTCCAGTTATCACGTAAGGTTCAAGGGGGACCGACGTACCCCGCTCCGCACGCACTGGAAACAGTTCTTGGTTTTGTTATAATTGGTTCCGCACCCGCTTCTATAGATAGTTTTAGTCACTCGACTGCTTCGTTCTGTTGCACCGTCGAGCCGCCACTGGAGTCTACCATCCGCAAGTTTTCGCTCGGTGGCTCCCGTGTATCCGCTGAAAAACGCTTTCTTTGTTTGGAACGAAAGATGCAGGCGTCCCCAAAGTCGAAGCGGGCCTATGATGAGGTTGTTAACGAATATTTAGATAAAGGTTACATCTCACCTGCGCCTGCGGACACTGGCGGGACCCAGCCTTCGTACATTATCCCGCACCGCGGAGTTATTAGAGAAGATAAGCTTACTACTAAAACTCCGTGTAGATTTGGATGGCAGTGCTAAGACTAGCACTTCCGTGTCGCTTATTTGACATAATTGTAAATTTTCGCATTAATATTAGTAGAATTTTAGCTTTAGGACTCAACAGTCGCTTTGTGTTGGGCCCACTCTTCGCCCCATCGTTGGGACATATTCGTCGCTAATAGAGTGGCAGAATTCAATCTGAATTGGCGCCACATAATCTCTTTCACGTTGCTGGCACCGACAACCCAGCCGATTGTCTCTCTCGTGGATTGCTTCCTTCGCAAATTTTGGATCACCCGTTGTGGTTTGGTGGACCGTCCTGGATTCATGCCGCGTTAGATGGGTGGCCAGTTAGTCAATTCAATCCCACTACGGTTTCCGAACCACCCGAGGAGAAGAAGCACTCGCTTGTTGTATCGGTCCCACGTGAAGAGACCCTTATTTTGTTGTTGGCTAATCGCGTCTCGTCTTGGTCGAGACTGTTGCGTTGTGTTGTTTGTTCGCCTCTGCCCGCTGCCTAGCCAGCAGTAGGCACGAGCTCCAATCTAGGTTTATATTTTAGTTGTTATTTCCCAAACCTAGATTTAGATTAGACTTTAGATTTGTTTCGCATTTGTCGTTTCGAAGGTAACCCTTCAAGCCGGGGGGAATGGTTGCGCCGAAGTGGAAACTGTATTTTTGACACGGAAACACACTCCTTTTATACCCGTCTCCTCTCCCGCACTAATCATAGATATGGCTTCCGTCCGCCATTTGTGAAATATAGACACTCAGTCTCGCTTTGAACTAGCCAGCGTAAAGGCGATCGCGCGCGCGCGTCTCTCAGAAATGAATAATATTTGTTGTATTTTAACCGCCTCATAGACCTTTACCGATCGGATGGTGCCTCTCGTGTGTTCCTCAAGGGATCTAGTAACGCTGACGGCAGCTCCTGAGCAAGGAAGAGAAGATCCGTGTACCGGCTGCGATGAAAAACACGTGGGTCGTGAAGGTTAGTGCATCCTCTCCTAATTTCTCGGGCTGCATTCACTGCCTGGATCGAATCCGCGGCAGCCCGGCCACCTGTCTTGGTTTGTGTGTAAAGTGTCAATAGAACAGTTATCTGCTTCCCCGCAATACAGTCCACTCGCACACGTTGGCCCACGCGCCACCAGATTCTTTTAGATAAAAACTGGAAACACAAAAAACTTTTTTTTTCTTTTTACGTGCGCAAAATCCCCACGGATACCAAAACGCACGCCGCCTGTGGGTCGTTTTTAGTTGCCGAAGGTGAGGTTGACAGGCATATCCCTCGCACCCCGGCCGACTCAGGGCCATTTCTTACGATCTGGTCCTCTTCTCGGGTGTGGGGATTACAGAGTCCCCAACTCGTCCCCGGAAAACGGGGAGGCGCGCCAGACGCGCTGCCGCCGCTGCCTGCTTCTACCAGGGTAACAGGCGGCTCCACCAGTCACCCCCAGGCCTGCGTTCATGGGGGGCGGAGGTCGTACACCTAAAACCTGATGTGCAATTCTGTAAGCACACAGCGTCGAGCACAGCGCTGCGACAGCCTAGAGAGAGAGTGTCATTGGTCGATCTCCAGTGACGTCACCCAGTTCGACCAATGAGAATCCCTATCAAGGCTATCGCAGCGCTGTGCTCGACGCTGTGTGCTTACAGAATTGCACAGTTGAAGTAGGAATCACTTCCCGACCTCCCGAAAAAAAAAAAATTATTTTGTTAGATTCTTTATCTTTTTTAATGGGTTTTATTCTCCTATTTTTTTTTTGTTTAACAACTAGTTGGCATTAAAGGTAAAAAATTCTTCCCTCGCAACTGGTTGTGAATCACAGTTGCGATGATGGCTGGAGGAATATTGACCGGTGTACGGTAAAATCTGTACATTTGTGTTTATTTTTCTAGTAAACACGGCACTTATTTATCGGCGCAGTCTAAAATACACATTACATTTAGTTTGTCCTCTTTTCTGTTCTTTTTATTTTGGTTTCGCATAAGGTTCTTTTATTTTTAAACCTTCTTATATATTTTTTTTTATTATTTTAGTTGATGAGGGTAAGTAACGATAAAAATATTTTAAACAAAATATTGCCATTTTTTTAATGTATATAGAACACGTCAATTAGACTTCAGCTTGCCTGATGGTAAGCTGAAGGCAAAGTCTCAGAAAAGAGGGTCACCATTACTTTTTACACACATACCATGTGACAATGGTGACACTCAGCTTGACGGCCTCATCATATGCTTTTTCACGCCCCGCTTAAGGACCCGGGACTGTAGGAAGAAGGAAACACGTGAGCTGGTAATGAATTCCAGGCCAATGGTGCGACAGAGGAAAGAGTCACCGAACCGCTTGGTTCTTGATCGGTTGTTCTGCACCGTGTGTCGGTGACATCTAAGACGTGCACGTGTTGTCCTGTGTAGGAAAGGGGAGGGAGGGACTAATTGGAAGAGCTAAAGACTAATTTAAAGCCACCAAGGACAGAGGTCGTGCTACCCTAGGCCTGCTTCTAGACTCCATTTGGTTAAGTACTTACCTAAATATAGACAATTTTGATGCTTTATTTAAAATTCAGTTTATTAATATTTTTCTATTAGAAACTCATTTTAAAGAATAAAACCGAAATCGAACCACACTGGTTGGTCAGTTAGTTAGCCTAGTATATTTGTTTAATATGTTTTTTTTGTTTTATAAAAAATAATTAAAACATAAATACACGAAACAAACTCGCGATCATGTCGCGTCAAACAACCCACTCCGCATCGTTCCCGGCGCAAAGGTGCCCATGATGCTGGCCGCGGTGCCCCGCTGAATCGCAATAGCCAACCTTTGCCCCAGGAACGAGCCGGATCGGAAGTCACCGCCTTGGTCGTGGATGCGGCGGCCAATTTCCGCGATCAACCTCTTCGTGTTTTTATAAAAAGTCGCTACAAGATTATTTATCTTTAATTAATTACCTAACCGAATGAAAACAAAAATAAGTAGGTCTTAGTCACTAGGGCAAAGTGGCCACAAAAAAAAATGCCTTGAAGCCAACTCTAAAAAAATCACTAATATTTTTTTCACCTTTTAGATTACGAGGGTGAGTCTTTAAATTTATGATAATTTATTACACAGATGTATTTTTTTTTTATACAACTTAGGTGGCAGGCAAGCACACGGCCCACCTGATGGAAAGTGGTTACCATGACCTATGAACGTGTGTAACACCAGTGTTTAAAAATGGTCTTTAAAACACTGTGTCAATCAGTTATAGGATATTGTATCCCGGTCTGGGGAGGAGCAACGAAGACCAACGTTCTAAAACTAGAGAGAGCTCAGAGAGCAATTTTAAAAGTCATGACTCGAAAACCTATACGCTACTCCACAGATCACTTATATAATGACTGCGACGTTCTGACGGTCCGTCAACTATACGTGCTCCGGTGTGTCCTGAGGAAACACAATAGCGTCCCTCCTTCTAATCCTAGTAGACGAACGAACTATCCTTTGGGCACGCTTCATAGGACCACCTTTGCTAAGCATCAATATTATATCATTAGCACTCACATTTATAAACAGATCCAGAAAAAGCTAAATATCATTGACCTAAATAAAATAGAATTAAAATCCAAAATGGAAACATGGCTTCTTCAACAGGACTATGAACAAACCGAATCCCTAATGATATACATCGCCTAATATGACAATGCAAACTTACGAACAACCCAACAAATACTCGCGTACAAGCACTCACACTACAACACATACAAGTCAAACGTACGTACACATGCACACCCACATACACATGCACACATACACCCATCACCCACACACACACACACACAAACAAACACACACACACACACACACAAACACACACACACACACACACAAACACACACACAAACACACACACACACACACACACACACACACACACACACCCACACACACACCCACACACACACTCACCTAATCATCAACCCCTGTCTTGATATTATAGAGATAGACCCAATTATAGAGATTCAAGAGAATAATATAATATCTTCTTTTAGGTGAAGGTAAGAGTTTATTTTTATTATTATAGCACAGCCATTATCATTTAAATTATTTCTTTTTTTATTTAAAATAAAATAATACCCTATAATCCCTCGAAATTAAATTGCTTGTGTTAGGAGTGTGTTGTCGTCGGTCCCTCAATCATAAGGTCGACTTCTTAACCACCAAGCTACCGATGCTTGATATACACATATGGTGAAACTATAATTTATTTTGTAATTTTCCAATAATATCAGTATTAAATAAATATAATTCAATAGTAAAAGTTTAATTACAATTAATTAATTTTATAATTACAATTATAATTGAATTAATTGGTTATTTAATAAGGTATGAATATTAATTTATTTAAGTACCTTAATTTTTAAAATTCCAGAATTTGTTCAACGTAAGTTTATTTTTAAACGAATTGACCCATAGAGCAAACACAAAGAGGAGGTGTTGTAATTAGATGTTCCTATAAAATAACACGTGACACTGCGGACTAGGGTGTGGTGGAGAGGGGTTAGATCTCACACTTCTTTATTTTCCATCTAACGGTCAATACTACTCATTTCATTATTTGTCCATGGAACTACATGGGATAACTATCGCTACATGTCATGGATGTACAAAGTGTCGTCACCTAGCGTTATGCAATTATATATGGAGTCACTGAGGCTAATAGAATTGTATACAGAACGAATTCCAGGCCACGTGTATGATAACGTCAGTAGGTAGCTGTCATACCGCATAGTTACTTAGACCACCTCCTCTCTGCTTTTGCAGTGAACGATCTTAATTATATTTAATTAAATATTTGAAACTTATTGTGCGTTAATTTCATATTTTAGCTGTACCAGGCAAGTATTATACCTACCCTAATAAAATCTGAAAAATAACTTCCTGTATTTTTATGGCAACGTTCTACAAGGTCAATCATAAGTATTAAATCTCTCTATTAAACATGCGGAATTAAATAAAGGAAATTCAATGAAATCTAACCTAATTTCTATAGGTCAAAACTAGGTAGACCTCTGCCTACCCAGTTTTGCCTACCCTATAGAAATTAGGTTTGTTAGGTATCAAGACCCACATTTCATTGGGTGTTGTTACACCTATAGCTCTGCCTACCCAAAGGATTTACAGGCTTTACTTAAATAGTCTAAAAAAATATTTAAAAAATTAAAACCATTAAAGTATTTCCCATTTTCAGAGGATACGAATAAGGAATTCGTGAAGCCGAAAAGTCCTTACAGAACCAGCCTCCTCAAGTTGAAATCTCCACCTGGCATGAAGTACGTGGGCGTGGTCAAGTATCTCATGGGACCAGGCGGTAGAGTACAGGTGACTTTTTTTGATACTCAAAATGTTAGATCTGTCATCAAGTGTTAGAATTCAAAATGTTAGATCTGTCATCAAGTGTTAGAACTCAAAATGTTAGATCTGTCATCGAGTGTTAGAACTCAAAATGTTAGATCTGTCATCAAGTGTTAGAACTCAAAATGTTAGATCTGTCATCAAGTGTTAGAACTCAAAATGGTAGATCTGTTATGAAATATTAGAACTCAAAATGTTAGATCTGTCATCAAATGTTAGCACTCAAAATGTTAGATCTTTCATCAAGTGTTAGAACTCAAAATGTTAGATCTGTCATCAAGTGTTAGAACTCAAAATGTTAGATCTGTCATCGAGTGTTAGAACTCAAAATGTTAGATCTGTCATCAAGTGTTAGAACTCAAAATGTTAGATCTGTCATCAAGTGTTAGAACTCAAAATGGTAGATCTGTCATCAAGTGTTAGAATTCAAAATGTTAAAAATTAAAATGTTAGATCTGTCATCAAGTGTTAGAACTCAAAATGTTAGATCTGTCATCAAATGTTAGAACTCAAAATGTTAGATCTGTCATCAAGTGTTAGAACTCAAAATGTTAGATCTGTCTTCAAATGGTAGATCTGTCATAAAATGTTAGAACTCTAAATGTTAGATCTGTCATCAAATGTTAGATCTTTCATCAAGTGTTAGAACTCAAAATGTTAGATCTGTCATCAAGTGTTAGAACTCAAAATGTTAGATCTGTCATCAAATATTAAAACTCAAAATGTTAGATCTTTCATGAAATGTTTGAAATCAAAATGGTAAATCTATCATGAAATATTACAACTCGAAATGTTAGATCTGTCATCAAATATTAGAACTCAAAATGTTAGATCTGTCATCAAGTGTTAGAACTCAAAATGTTAGATCTGTCATCAAGTGTTAGAACTCAAAATGTTAGATCTGTCATCAAGTGTTAGAACTCAAAATGTTAGATCTGTCATCAAGCGTTAGAACTCAAAATGTTAGATCTTTCATCAAGTGTTAGAAATTAAAATGGTAGATCTTTCATCAAGTGTTAGAAATTAAAATGGTAGATCTTTCATCAAATGTTAGAACTCAAAATGTTAGATCTGTCATCAAATGTTAGAACTCAAAATGGTAAATCTGTCATCAAATGTTAGAAATCAAAATGGTAGATCTATTAAGAAATATAGGAACTCAAAATGGTAGATATATCATCATGTTAGTACTCCTCAAAGTCATATAATAATATAACATTTTATTCACAGGATAAAATTAGTAATCGTAATGGCGTCGAACCTGTAAGTATTAACTTCTACTGTTACTAAATCACTGACCAAACACACAGTGACGGGAAAAAAACGTGTAAGTGTGGTGTCACTAATTAATAGTAGCGTTGGTCTGCAGGAGCCTCGTATTGTGAGGCTATAGATTTAGGGGATATATGATTAGCTTATTTTAACATACACGTTTGTCACTATTGTAGTACATAATTTTATTTCTATGTTGATGTTACTACGTAGTATAACTGTCTTATACTAGATGTCGCTAAATGTAACAGAGGAGGACTTAGATATAAAGTGTCGCCATCTAGCGTCGAGTAGAATTACATTTGGAGACACTGAGGCTGAGAGTACACAGGGCAAACGTCGATAGTACAAATGATGTCACGCCTACTGCGATGACGTCTACTGTGATGACATTACGCCTTGATTGAGAGTCACTATTATTTAGGCCACCTCCACTCTGTGTTTGGTCCTATGTTTTGTAGATGGTCTTCGACAGTCCACTCTATTAATAATTAATATGATTGCAGGCTCACAAGGTATGTTTCCTTAATTTAAATTTCCTTGTTCCAATTAATTCAATTAAAAAAACGGGTAGGGTGGCTAGAGCTCACTGGAGAATTTTTGCTGTCAGTGGATAACTAAAGAGGGATAACTAAAGGCTTGTCCCGCTTTGTCTTCTACACTGACGGCACAGAATCTCTGTGCTTCCAGGGTCGACAGTGCGAGTGTGACTTCTCCGGTGTTACACACGTCCATAGGCCACGATAACTACTTTCCATCAGGTGGGCCGTGAGCTTGTTTGCCACCTTAGTGGTATAAAAAAAACAGAATTCATCCCCACACCTTGCAACCTGCGACGGTGCGCAGTGTGAGATATAAAAGAAACTTGATCTCAGGCACACTCAAGCTGTGGAGTGAACTCCCTGCTGCGGTTTACTATATGTATATTACAAGGGTCGAAGACTACTTTCTTTATATTGACCGATAGCCCACTAAAGGGAATAAGAATATAACATTAATGTAATACGCTAAAAATATAACATAACATAAACTCACGCCTATATCCCCGAAGGGGTAGGCAGAGGTGCTAGCACCCACATTTCGCCAGTTTATGTTCAGGTCCCAAGGTGGCGAGCCTATTGCCATTAACCGGGCACTTATAAACCTGCGATAAAGACACACATAACTTCGAAAAGCATCGAAAAGTCATTGGTGTGTGCCATGGTAAAACTTGGGCTCGAACCCGAGACCTCGTCTCAGTAGTCCATTACCCATACCACTAGGCTACCGCGGTTGTTGCGCGTTGTGTGCGCTAAAAATATAACTTAAGAAAAACAATTGAGTAAGAATATAAATGAAGAATGAGAACTCTTCCTCTCTCCAAATACCACGCTGTACCCGCCAGGGTCCATAATTGTACCCTTTTTCATACTGAACAACTGTATATATTATGTCACATTATGGAACGCAATAAGTAAATAAATAAATAAATATTAAGTTTATGGAATTATCACTTGTCTATGGGAGCTGAGGTCAGATTTGACAGATTATCTATACAACCTTCCACAGATAAATCAAAATTCAAAACTGATTATTGAGTACTATTTCTAGAATAGGTATAAAAAGCTAAAATTTCCACTTCCACAGAAAAATATTAAAGTGGAGTACGAAGAAGACGGAGACGTTTTCAAGAACACGATAAATTTCAATCCCATAAACCCAGAAGACATCGGCTTGTACCACGCGAGGTTCGAGAAGGAAGGCGATCCGAAGCAGTTCAAATTAATGGACTTAGTCGAATTTGGTAAGTGAAACAAACAGAACAAAGTAACGCTCGAGAAGGAGATGGAATCCTAATGGATCCGGGAGACTATCGGCTCTACGAGCGGAAGCAACTTGGCTATCGGTGGTCGCAGAACCATCACTATTCTTTTTTTTTCTTTTTTATACCACTTAGTTGGCAGACAAGCACACGGCCCACCTGATGGAAAGTGGTTACCGTGACCTATGGACGTCTGTAACACCAGAGGAGTCACAGTCGCGCTGCCAACCCTGTAAGTACAGAGTTTCTGTGCCGCCAGTAGAAGACAAAGCAGGACAAGCCTTTAGTCTTCTCACTGACAGCACAAATTCTCCAGTGAGCTCTGGCTACCCTACTCACCGCTGGGAACACAACACAAAGTTATTATAGCCGCGGTATTCTGTAGAGCGGAGGTACTACCCCAGTCGGACTGCTCAATCGGGCGGAAATACCGCCGTGTCCTACCTCCTCAAAAACCTCCTCCTCTAGGAGAGCGGGCTTTTATGTGCGCCAAATCCTCCAAATACCCCCTCATCGAAACCGGAGCAGGAGGTTTAGTATGTCTCTACTAGCGGAAGCATCTCGGCTGTCGGTGGTGGCAAGACCACCACTGTTCTCTATGAGAGCGGGTTTTTATGTATGCCAAACTCTCCAAATACCCCCCTCGTCTAAACCGGAGCAGGAGGTTTAGTATGTCGGTCTAGAACCGACTAAAACGCAGTTGTTGGTCGCCCAGGACCATCACTCTCGATCTGGTTCTCTTGGACTACGGCCACAGAGTCCCCGTCCTCGTCTCAGAAGAATAGCTTAAAGCGCACCACTGCCGCGGTCTGCTTCTGTTAAGGTGACAGGTGGCTCCACCCGTCTTGAGGGTGACAGCCCGTGCTCATTGCAGGCGGAGGTCATTCTGCGACCTCCAACACTCAAGTTGCCTAAGATCGGGGGCAGCACTGTTTGCGGTTCTCAATTCCTCGCTTGTGTTGCAGTGATGACACTCGGATGTTGGCTCTTTCTCCTTCCAACGCAGATACCGTCCGTGCTCGGTGATGACCTGCGGCAGATGGTACGAGAGGTTGCCATGTGACCTCTCTAGCCACTCCCCCGAGCGCAGGCATGGGGATTTTTTTATATCGCTTAGGTGGCAGACAAGCGCACGGCTCACCTAATGAAAAGTGGTTACTGTGGCCTATGGACGTGTGTCACACCAGAGAAGCCACACTTGCGCTGCCGACCCTGTAAGCACAGAGTTTCTGTGCCTTCAGTGTAGAAGACAAAGCAAGGCAAGCCTTTAGTCTTCCCGCTGACAGCACGAATTCTCCAGTGAGCTCTGGCTACCCTATTCATCGCTGGGAAAATAACACGAAGTTATTATGGCCGCGGTATTCTGTAGGGCGGAGGTCTAGTTATTAATCTATGCACCATAAATAGCACAGCAAAGTGACCGCTTCGTAATTTTCTTGCAGAGGAGGCGGTAACGGAAGTGGAACCTGTTGTTATCGAAGCGCTGCCAGGACAGAAACTGAACCAGACTCAGATCAACATCACGTGCGCCCATTGCACCTGCAAGCTGGTGATGCTGCGAGGAGACGACGGTGGTGTCAGGAACCTGGAGACTTCTAAATATAGGATACATAAGTTATCAGACACGTAAGTTTACTTGCGCTGCCAACCCTGCAAGATCCTTATATGTATTGCCCTTCTTAAATTCAAATTCCATTAATTTAGACGTGAGTTCATAGAGTTACTTGTTTTTTTTACGTGCGCAAAATCCCCACGGATACCTCCCCACCGGAGCCGGTGGATGAGGTTATGTCAGACTCGAACCGACCAAAACGCACGCTGCTTGTGGTTCGTTTTTGGTTGCCGAAGGTGAGGTAGACAGGCATAGCCCTCGTACCTCGCCCGATCCAGGGCCATCTATCACGATCTGGCCCTCTCCTCGAGTGTGGGGACTACAGAGTCTCCAACTCGTCCCCGGAAACGGCGACAACGCCGACGCCCGAGTTGCATTCGGACACGGGCAGCTTGGCTTGCGATCCTTTCATTTATATTAATTAGGTGGAGCTTCACTCAACGACCCAACAAGGGTGACCAATCTTTTAAAACGCTCAGGAAACCATTGGTGCTAAGGCGGAGTCTCGCGGGCATGGAAGCGATTCGTTTTTTGTTATCGTGTAAAAATCAGCTGTGTATGCCTCTGCAAACATACCAGATGCGCTACTATACCGAGGCAAACCCAAAAGTATCCTGAACGCGCCAGTCACCCCAATTCACACGTTGTCATTTCGTGCAGAAATCCTCTCGAACCTTGAGGTAAGTAGCTAAGGTCAGGGCGGTTATGTCAAACTCGTTTTAAAACCACACGCCGTCTTGGGCTTTCAGACGCTGAGATTGTCTAAGGTTTCAAGATGGCCCCCCTCGAATGTGGAAACCACGGTATTCCCATCTTCTTGTCGTTAGAAAACTTATTTTCGATTCCACAGCCGCGCCAGTCTCGACATTGATATCGAGGAGGTTCATTTTCAAGAATTTGGCGAGTACTTCGCGCACATCACCCTTGCAGACGGCAATGAGGAGAGGGTGAAGGTCCTCATCATAAAGAGTAAGTTCAGAAGCCTAAGAACGACGGCACAACCATATCTCTTAAATTCTCTTGATAAAGATGTATTAGCAAAGATATATTATTTCTTAGCACTTAAAAAAATTAATGAACTTTTACCAAAAGGCTAAAGACAGTAAAGTTCTGAGCGTGCGCCAGCTATTTATTCTAAAGACACTACTAAAAACCCACCAAAATGTTATCAACTCACAAGGATATACCAATTTACTAAAACTTCGCACATACAAAATCACGGTTCCCAAAGTTAAAACTTCCTTTGCTAGACGCTTCAGTCCCTATAAGGACTGCTACATCTACAACAAAGTGGTAAAATGTTGTGACATAAAACAATGCACTCTAAAAGAAGCACAAAGCATACTCACAAAATATTTAACCTCTTTAGAATATGAGGCCGCAGAAAATATCCTAGTACACCTAGCCTAATCCTATGCTAAGCAAAACAAAATTATGACTATTGTTACGAATTATTACCTTTTATCTATCTTACTATATTAATAATATAATTTATTACTATATATCTGCGAACATTAAACTGAACACATGTAATGGACATGCAAGTTTTGTACAAGTTAGTAGGTATATATTATGTGTATTGTATCTATTTGTATGTATTTATATATTATATATACACAATACTCTCACACACAATACTCTCAAAATACTAAATATTTACTATTGCAAAAATATATTATTCTTCTAAAAATAAGTCACCTACAAATTCAAATATCTAATGTATGTCGACCGAGCAACATTGTAAACAAGCGTCAATGTAAACATGTTGGTATTGGTACACACAGGACAGGCATGCCTAGTGTGGGGCCAACGGATAACTTCAATTGTTTTGCTTTTGGTAATAAATGATTTTTATTTATTTATTTATTATTTATTTTGATGACAAACCAGTTTGAAACTGAATTATTTACTCAACTGTCTGGTAGACCTTCATTGTCAAGAAGTCTGCCGGTCATAGTAGCAGATATACCATGACTTTCGGGGCCCTCAAATATATAAAATATTTTATTAATATCGTTTTTTTTTTTAATTTTTACAGCTCCAGGTAAGACAATAATTTAGAATATGTGACGCTGCAATAAATCACGAACTTACCAATAAAATTCCCAAATTTAAAAAAAATCTATAAATGAGGAAAATGACGGAAATCAGTGCAAATCAAGGAATTGAATTAGGAATTTTCTAATAATCGAAACTACTATTATATAATATGCGGAGGCGGAGGAATTCCACAACTCATTTTAATTATTCTTAGGTATAAGTATTATTTATTTATTTTATATATTTAATACTGGCAAAATGTAATGGCAAATTTAAATATGGTCAGTGTTATTTATAATTCCATTTACCTACACCTAATATATTTTAAATCTATGCTAGTATTTACATTAATAAAAAATAATAATTAAATAAAACAAAAGTTAAAATGCGTCGTGGGTTTCCTCCGCATCGCATGCCTCTTGTGGTAGCGTTCCCAGAAGACTGGCAGCATTGCCACGTTGTATGGCAATGCTTATTCTCTGACCTAAGAAGAGGCCAGCCCCCTGGTCACGAGAAGCGTCGACCATTCGCTTCGCAATCTCTCTGAAGAGATTGCGGGTGCTCGGACCCCACAGCCCAAACGTTTCTACTCTAAACGGCACAAACTCATAATCACCAATGAGATTAGAATACTTGCACCGCTTAACAGTCTCAGTAGAAGCTGCAGCAGCACCAGCACAGCCAGCCGTGCTAGGTATATGGGTAGGGGCAATGGTAAAATGTATAATTTGCATGTAATACTACTATTACTCTTATTCCCTTTATTATTATTACTATTTATTGTAAAAATGTTCAAACACAGTGTAAAAATTGTTAATGAATAAATATACTGAAATACTGAAAATACTATATATTATTGCAACAGGCATTTGTTCTTTTCCATAGTTTTTTGGTTTTTACTTTATTGAAAAATCCCCGGGGGAATAGAGAATGGGGGGATACGTGACTAACCGTGTTTGAATTAACCTTGAAATTGACTTTTTTGTTTTAATGCCATCTATTTTTATGATTTCAGAAAGAGGTAAGAGATATTCTATATGGAAATTTTAATTTGCCCTGCTTTGCCCCGTGAAACACGTTATCATCACAATTTGCCTGAATTTTGTTTAATATTTCGAAAAATTTGTACATAACTATTTCGAAAACAACTAGGATTTTTTTTATACCACTTAGGTGGCAGACAAGCTCACTGCCCACCTGATGGATTGTGGTTACCGTGGCCTATGGACGTGTGTAACACCAGAGAAGCCACACTCGCGCTGCCGACCCTGTAAGCACAGAGTGTCTGTGCCGTCAGTGTAGAGGACAAAGCAGGACAAGTCTTTAGTCATCCCACAAACAGCACAAATTCTCCAGTGAGCTCTGGCTACCCTACTCACCGCTGGGAACACAACACGAAGTTATTATAACCGCGGTATTCTGTAGGGCGGAGATACTTCCCCAGTCGGACTGCTCAATTGGGCGGAAATACTTGTTTGTTGTTATTTGTTATAAAAATACGCGATTTTACAATTTATAAGCTCCTGGAGGAGTGCTCCTCCCCCCTCATACTGTAGGTGTCGTAGACCATCAGACAGTAAATATGACAGTGGCCGCTTAATGACAATAAATTCGCCCCTTATTATGTGAGCTCAAAAGTTAGCGATATATTGTTGATAAACATCTGCCTACCCCTTCGGGGATTTACTGGCATGAATATGTATTTACCTACTTGTATTCTTGGTACTTAGTATCTCTGAATTGGGGAGGTTAGATGCCAGTTGCTTCACGGAATTAAACTACTTAGTAAAGGGGGTCCGCTTTATTAACGCTTACGCTTTCGTATGAGGTAAAAGTAGCAGATGCGACTGGTATTAACGCAAAGACGAAGAAGAAGATTTAGTATCTCAAATGGCTAAGAGATGGCGTTGATAACATACAATACGGGACGAGCTTGCCTCCTTCTGCGAGCAAGTAATGCTCGTGAAGGAGGAGGCGGGGCGGGAGCGGCAGCGGGAGCGACGAAGGATCGCAAGCCAAGCTGCCCGGAGTACGAAGGCAACTCGGCCGTCCGAGGTCCGAGGTCGGCCTGGGGGTGACGGGTGAAGCCGCCTGTCACCCTGGCAGAAGCAGTATCCGAGGGGATTTTGCGCACGTAAAAACAAAAAAAAACCAGACGAGCTAGATCGCGCAAGTGAGTTGTACATATACCAAAATTTTATTTTTCTATCACTAATTGTTTTATTTTATTTTTTACAGACACTGGTCAGTATTAAATCAATTTTTGAATACTCATACACAGAATATAAAATCACATGATAGCCTGAAGCTATCGGTTGGCATGTTATTCCGTGAGGGATAGGTCCGGGACAATTTTACCCTCAGCAACTAATGACCCAAGATGGTGTGCGGTTTTAGTCGGTTCAAGTCTGATATAACCACATACCGCTGGCTCCTGCGGGGCAGGGTACATGTTACTCATTTTTTTTTTTATATAAGACACGTCAATTTGACTTCGCCTTGCCTGATGGTAAGCTGAAGGCAAAGTCCCAGAAAAGAGGGTCACCATTACTTACACATACCGTGTGACAATGGTGACACTCAGCTTGACGGCCTCATCATATGCTTTTTCACGCCCCGCTTAAAGGACCCGGGACTGTAGGAAGAAGGAAACACGTGAGCTGGTAATGAATTCCAGGCCTTAATGGTGCGACAGAGGAAATCACAGGTCTTTAGTATTGAAGTTATCAGAATATTTACCATATCGTGTCGTTTTGAGTTTTGTCACTGTTTACCGCCAATACTCCAGTTCCTCCGTGATCATGGTGCTTCCAACAGCGCCGAAATATCGGAAACTGAGAATAATACAACATATTCCGATCCGCCGCGTGGTTCCCGGCAGAGTAGAATTTGGACCACCCCATCTCTTCCCATGGGGTGTCGTACAAAGCGACTAAGGGATAGGGCTGTTTAACAGATATATACAGCCCAGACTCAGCCTCAGATGCACGGCTCGAGGCATAAATAGCGCCTGGAAAACGGCAATAGGCTCAAACCCTATTACGTGGGACCCAATACAATGATGGTGATTCACCTCTGTCTAACCCTCCAAGGATAAAGGCGTGATTATATGTACGCGTATAAATATCCCGATAACTTTAATACTAATGTGAGTGACCATAATAGTTTAAATACCTATGTAATGGGTCTTTGCACCCGAGGCCAAGGTGGACTTGGAGCTCAGGGTCTGCCTGCCGGGTCTTCCTCCTCCGCTTCCCATGATCTTGGGTTTCCATGGTAGTGAGACCATTCAAATTCAAATTTAAATTTTATTTGCATATAACATGGTGTACATAAATGTTAAAAAAGGTTTACAAAACTGAGCATGCATGTTTTGCTAGTGGTGTACTAGCGCACAAATATTTATTCCCTATTAACTTTGATTAAGAAATTCGTCAATGCTATAGAAGCTATGTTCATTTAGCCATTTATATAATTCTTTTTTAAATTTTTTAGTACTTAGTCCTTTAAGATACATTGGTATTTTAAAGGACTAAGCACTAAAATGTTTGGCACGCATTGGCACGCATCACGAATCCTGGTGGATGCAACAGCATACTAAATACTTGATTTGCTGATAAATATTTTTGTTTTTATTAGACAACAAATAAACTCGATTAAGATATAGAAAGATTGAATCGGTACAGACGAGATTCGAACCCGTGATCTTTTCCTTATAGGGGGATCGCTCTGACCACTAAGCCACACACAGAACAGTTAAAGGAGGTTAGAAAGGAAATAGTTCCTAATTTGTATTAGGACGCGTGTCGCCGCTTGTCTCCCACTCTTCAACTCCACTATAAAAAGAGACCAATACGACGCGGTTTACGCACACAAATAAATCAGCACACTCAAATCACGAGTTTGCGGTTGGTTGTCACACTAATGCAAATACTGCATTTGACGTGTACTCACACACGCACAAAAGCAATAAAAATTTCTCATACATGTTACGGTGACCAAAGGTCGATTTTCGATATCGATAAAATTTCCGTAATTTTGATACTATCTGAAATTTACACAAGTCGTGAAGTTTATTGAGTAAGCTCATTCTGCGTTATTAGTAACATCAACAATTCATCATAATTCTTGTATTTTGACAAAGTAGGTGAAAAGTAGCCGTAGTAGCCGTCTGGCTAAATGTAAATACACAACACCCCTCTAGTAACTAAATGTGGAAAAAAATCCTTTATTAACTACCAGTAGGGATAGATCAGTAGGGATATGTGGAACAGAGGAACACAACCAGGCTCTGTGGCCGCGGTCGTGGTCGACCCGCGCCACCTGTGTATCGGTCGCATTCACTATCAAGTGAACGCGACCGATACACAGGTGGCGCGGGTCGATTCCAGGTCAGTACAAATATTTGTATGCATGAATATGGGTAATTGCATTGATCTGGTCGTGCCTCGGCGAACACGCTATGCCGTCGGTCCTGATTGCCATACGAAAACCTATGGCAGTTGTTACGGGTAGTTGGGAGCCCTAAAATATCCAACAACTGGTCTGACTGCCATGCTTCGATATCGCCAATAAGTTGTGAAGGTCAGATGGCAGTCGCTTCACTGAAAATATCGATGAGACTAGAAAAAGCGGAGCGCGGACTCCGAGGTAAAATGGAAGTTGAACACAGCCACGAGTCAAATGTGCACCTGGGCTGTGGATTCCCGCGATTAACATCATTCATTCATCATTCATCAAATATCTGGATTTGTTGGAAACCTAAAATTAAATTATAAATGTATTTTCAATATAAACGGCTGACATAAAACAAAATTTTACAATTATTATTGACGGTAATAAACAAATGTATTTTGATTACAATATTACTGATAATAATAATTTGTGTACGTACTTAATATCGACAGTGTTTATAACGGATCATTTTGTCCAACACTATCGATACGCATGGATATCGCGGCATTGCAAGCGTTAGCTCGGCACACGCGATTCTCGCAAAGAACGCTATACACTGCGCGATCGCTCACGTAGTACAAGATGGCACTCATGTATTGCAAGCAATGTATAATTTTGTATCAGTTTGCGATTATGTCGTTTTTGTCTACAAATTACATAATACTTTTGTAATAATTACAAATATTACTTGTACTTTAAGGTTTTTTGACTTACCGATGAAAAGAAATCCCTTCTTGGGCTACACTACACATTTGGCTTCTTTTCCGACACGTTATTATAGCGCAAGACGGCATAATTCTTTTTTTTCGCGGAGCCTCTTACTTTGTCACAATAAGAGCGCGACTGTGTTGGCCGCTAAGTAAATTTCGGTGGGATATGAGCATTTGCTCATATGCGCGGCGCGCCTTCCCCGCCCACAAGGCCCTTCTAACCTCCTTTAACTGTTCTGTGAAGCCACAGATCCACAGCAATTAATGCGCATCTTATGACTAAGCGTCTCCTCACGCATATATTTGTACGCCGCTATATGGGGCAAAACATGACTGGACTATATAAATTATTACTAACCTATTACATGCTTTTGTATGTACACACATGTTTTGAACAAAAAAAACCATTCTATTCTATTCTATTCTATTCGCCATCCTTTACAACTTCATAGCCATTTTCTTTTCATGTTTTTTAATGTATTTGTCATTATTTTGTGACAGTATTTATATAAATAAAACAGATTTTAAATTAAACTTCTTTTTTTAATTTCAGAGAATGGTAAGAAAACTTATACTGCTTTTCATAATCATATTACAAGCTGATTAAGCTATGCTTACATGAATTTGGCTGTTATGGTGCGCCCCCGGGCGGAACGCATCCATATAGTGAAAAAAATTTTACACTACGCCCCCAACCGGAACGCCCCCGACTAGAACGCCCCCAATGTTTTTTTGCTATTTATTGATTAAGTGTCATAACACTTGGTTGACAGACAAGCACACGGCCCACCTGATGGAAAGTGGTTACCGTAGCCTATAGACGTATGCAACACCAAGGGAGCCGCAATCGCGCTGCCAACCCTGTAAGCACAGAGTTTCTGTGCCGTCAGTGTAAAAAACGAAGCAGGACAAGCTTTTGGTCTTCTCACTGATAGCATAAAAACTGTCCAGTGAGCTTGGTTACACAACTCACCGCCGGGAACACAACACGAGGTTATTATCGCCGCGGTTTTAAAATACCGTCGGGTCCTACCTCCTGCTTACTTCTTTTTCAGTACTGCAATTGAAACGCATGACTAAAGCGGGTACCGTGGGCCAGCCGTTCAACCAAGATGTGACATGCGAATGCACTGACTGTGAGATTACCGATGTTGTATGCCATGGAGAGGACATGCTAAATCTTGGACATGTTACTGTGGTGAAGAGAACCAATCTGCTAATAAGTTTCAACTTCCCAAGGTACGTCACGATATTGCTTTATTAACACGCTTTTAATAGCTTCACTTGTAACTATAACTAAGAAAATTTTGGATTCTTAATTTGACTCACTTCCAGGTCTTCGATTAGGATGACATTTAGTTCACGCTCTGAGTTCTGATGACAATACATGAGTAGCTAAGAAACGTCATTACAAATTCAATATGGCGGCCTCCCCAAATTGGCGGACTGGCTGTTTGAAACCCAACCCACCCCCATGATATGGGTATCAATTGAAAGGGTTTGCTGTCAGGAAAACGAAACAAATAGTTACGTGAGATAGATCCAATATGGCGGACGTCCAAGATGGCGGACAGACTATTTGAAATGCACTCCCATGATATGGGTATTTGAAAGGGTTTGCTATCAGGAATACGAAAAAGTATAGGTACAATAAAAATAATAGTTTAAAAATTTTTTTAAAACGCTTTTAACAAGCAATAAAAATCATTATCATCGTCACTATTTTCCCTTCGTATTAGTATGAACTATCTACTTTATGTATATGTTTATTTAATACATGTATATGTATTTATATGTCAGTATTTATGTTGATATTTTTTGTGTAAAGCCGTATATTAATTTTATTTTATTTACTTTTCTCTTGTTCTTTTGTTTTAATACACTATCTATTTAAGTTTAGTCGGTAACTACACCATATCTTTTACAACAACATTACTGTCCATCCCAAGGTTGCCTGGTAGAAATCGCTTCAGCGATAAGGCCGCCCATTGTACATTGAACCGTATACATGCTACCTACTTGTCCTACTGTAAATCTGTTGGTGTACAATAAAGAATTATCTATCTATCTATCTAAAAATTAGAAAATATTGACATGACAACGTCTTATAAATTGGTTTGCCGGGTGACACTTCAAGAAACTGCGTTACGCTCCGCTCACGTTATGCGCTCACAATGAGAGCGAGTGAGAGGCACGCGTCCCTTCCACTCGGGCATGGTTAGCCCGCCTAAGAGCGAGAGAGACAGACATAAAAAGTGAAAGGCACGCGTCCCTTCCACTCGAGCACAGTTAGCCCGCCTAAGAGCGAGAGAGACAGAGCGAGAGAGAGAGAGTGAGAGAGATAGGCATACACACCGGTTCATGTCTTGCGCTTCTATTTCGCTTAGGCGCCTGCATACAAGTTTACACGTTGCCAGTTAATTGTAAAACGATTGTGTAGTGATATTTCATCCTTCTTCCTACTATACGAATGAATATTCACATTAAAATTATTTTATCGCAGGTTTATAAGTGCCCGGTTAATGGCAATAGGCTCGCCACCTATTACATTGGGACCTAAACATAAACTGGCGAAATGTGGGTGCTTAGCACCTCTGCCTACCCCTTCGGGGATATAGGCGTGAGTTTATGTTATATGTAAAATTATTTTACCACTCAAAGTCATTGTCACGTAAAACTTTCGCCCGTATACCGACTTTACAGGCAACCAATTTTTTTTTTTTTCGTGCTAAAAGCGTGTTTTTTAATTTAATAAACAATTATTTTTTTATTTAACATACATATATTGCATTATACTAGGTGGAAGATTGCGATCTGACCATTTACTAATCATAAACAAAAAGAAAATTAATGGGTAAATACCGCCTGCTATTGCTGATTCAAGATTCAGATTCAGATTCAAGATTCAAGAGCTGCTATCAAACTTGTTTTGATCTTTTAGACAGCAGTCGGGCTTCTTTATTTTTTAATAATTAATAATAATAATATAATAATAATAAATCATTTATTTCAGGCAATAATAGAAAAGTTACAGGATGTTAAAAACTTATTCTACGGCCCATAAATATATACCTTAAAACTAAAAATACATATAATATATCTTAACCTAAAACACACGTAATGACGTCGACGTGTCACGGGACGGGGTGTCGCGTTTTTTTTGTGTTTAATTAATTATTTTTATATATATTTATATATATATTTAATAAATTGTGATTGTGTGGGTGCTAGCACCTCTGCCTACCCCTTCGGGGATATAGGCATGAGTTTATGTTATGTTTATGTTAATAATTAATTTTATTTAAAACTTTTCAGTTATGATACGACATATATATATTTTTGAAATCTCCTAATTCCCTTCATTTTGATACCCTACTTGATAAATTTAACTGATTTTATTTTAGTGTAGTACCGCGGTATTGGTATAGGTAATGGACTGCTGAGACGAGGTCTCGGGTTCGATCCCAGGTTTTACCATGGCTCACACCAATGACTCTTCGATGCTTTTCGAAGTTATGTGTGTATTTATCGCAGGTTTATAAGTGTCCGGTTAATGGCAATAGGCTCGCCACACATTGGGGCCTAAACATAAACTGGCGAAATGTGGGTGCTAGCACCTCTGCCTACCCCTTCGGGGATATAAGCGTGAGTTTATGTTTGTGTAAATGTTTTTTTTTGACATCCAGTTCTTTAGCACCAAAAATCCATCGTTTAGTTATTGTAGACATTTTGTGTATCCTATGAAACTCGGGCGAAGAATACCTTTCATTTGAGACCATATTCATCGAAATTCGTCCAGCCGTTAGGCCTGTAGAGGGGAACATACATACACACATAAAAATAATCACGCCTTTATACCTGGAGGGTTAGGCAGAGGTGAATTAACACCCACATTTGACCAATAATTGTATTCGGTCCCACGTAATAGGGGGTGAGCCTATTCCGGGCACTATTGTTGACTCGAGTCACGCATCTGAGGCTGAGTCTGGGCTGTATATATATGTCTGATGTTATACAGCCCTATCCCTTAGTCGCCTTGTACGACACCGCATGGGAAGAGATGTGGTGGTCCTAATTCTACTCTGCAGGAAACCATGCGGCTAACACGCGGGAAACAAAAAGAACTATATACATACATATGCGCGTAACGCATTGCCCTTGCATGCGCAGTCGGGTCAAAAGCACATGGTACGAATTGGATGAACTAAAATTAAAGTGACATCACAAAAACACTAATCAGGAATACATTGTTTGTATAATTTTTACGGTTGTGGTACGGATATAAGCAAGATTACTTTAAGCTTGAAACAAAGCTCTCCTGCAATAACACTGTTTCATAAACGGTTATGGTAGACCCCCAATCAATCAATTAGCCCACCGCAACCGCGCCTCCCCGTTTCCGGGGACGATTTGGGGACTCTGTAGTCCCCACATCCGAGGAGAGGGCCAGATCGTGAGAGACGGCTCTGGGGCGCGAGGGATATGCCTGTCAACCTCACCTTCGGCAGCCAAAGAGACCCACAGGTGGCGTGCGTGTTGGTCGGTTCGAGTCCGACATAACCTCTTCCACCGACTCCGGTGGCGAGTATCCGTGAAAAAAGCCCACCGCAATCCACTGCTGGACATAGACCTCTCCCAATATGGACCATTTTATCCGATCCTCTGCCTTCCGCATCCAGTCTGTCCTAGCCACCTTTTTCAGGTCTTCCGTCCATCTGACTAGAAGCGTCCTACCTTCTGTTTACTTTCTCGCGGTTTCTACTCTAGGACACGTTTGCTCCAACGGCCATCGGTCCTTCGACAAACGTGGTCAGTCTACTACCACTTCAGCTTGATTATTCTGCGACCTATGTCGGTAAATTTAGTTCTCTGTCGGATAGCCTCGTTCTGTATTCTATCCTTCAGAGAAACACCAAGCATATCTCGCTCCATAGCCCTCTGTCGTAGGCCCCCAGAGAATGCTAATGTCTTATTTTATTTTCAATTTTTTCAACAGCTTCGAAGACGCGAACGCCTGCGTGTATATGGTGAAGTTTACGAAAAATGGCAAGCATTACTACAACACATTGGCGGTCATCGAAAGTACGTATCAACCTCCTTCAAACTTCTTTGCATTCACCAGCTTACCCCCAAGTCAAGCGTGTCTCGCTACACTTGGGGGCAAGCTAGAGAATGTACTACACGAACTGCCAGTGAGTGCCCAAATAAGTACTCGTATTACTATTTGACAAATGCGCCGACTTGGAACCGCTGTACCAGCTCGTCCAATAGTAGTGGAGACTCTGGGGAGTTGAGGCAAGGAAGCTAAAAGCCTTATTAAAGAAATCGGACAGAGACTCATCGACGCGACCGGTGACACTCATTCCGGGTCATTCCTGGTCCAAAGGCTGTCCATCGCCAAAGCAATCCAATGTGGCAACGTAGCAAGTGTTATGGGCACTTTAGCACCGGGAGCGATCAGGGACGAGTTATTTGATTAGTACATGGACTAAGCATTGCTTGTTGTACCATTTTGACATATTATATTAATTTGACGAAACATAAATATTTGTTTTAATTATAAAAAGATTTAATTCTATACGGCCAGTAGCAAATCTTTGTCAACTTGTGACAATAGGGTTGTGTCCTTTTTAATTATAATCGTAAACTGTACATTTTACAATAATAAAATGAACTGTAAAAGTGAAACTTTCTTATGACAAATAGTTTTAAAGATTTGATTTAAAAAATTATACACCAGTGGAGTCACATCCGTGCTGCCGACCCTGTAAGAACATAGATTTTGTGCCGTCAGTGTAGAGGACAAAGCAGGCAGCAGCTTTTGGTTATCCCACTGACTGCACAAAAACTCTCCAGTGAGCTCTAGCTACCCTACTCACCGCCGGGAGCACAACACGAAGTTATTATAACCGCGGTATTCTGTAGGGCGGAGGTACTTGTGTATTTTAAACAACACAAAGAGAGAGTGGGAGGAGTAGGTCTGAGTAAAATGAAATAAATATAATGTCTAAACACTGTTTTGTATTCATTACTTACCTTTTTTTTATATAGAACACGTCAATTAGACTTCGCCTTGCCTGATGGTAAGCTGAAGGCAAAGTCTCAGAAAAGAGGGTCACCATTACTTACACATACCGTGTGACAATGGTGACACTCAGCTTGACGGCCTCATCATATGCTTTTTCACGCCCCGCTTAAAGGACCCTGGACTGTAGGAAGAAGGAAACACGTGAGCTGGTAATGAATTCCAGGCCTAATGGTGCGACAGAGGAAAGAGTCACCGAACCGCTTGGTTCTTTATCGAATGTTCTGCACCGTGTGTGGGTGACATCTAAGACCTGCACGTGTTGTCCTGTGTAGGAAAGCGGAGGGTGGGACTAATTGGAAGAGCTCATCAGAACACTCTGGTGATTGTTCTGATGAGCTCTTCCACTTTACCACCTTTAATCCAAATCTTTTTCTATGCTCACTGCACTGTAGTAAAGTGGTCTTAAAGTAATATCTACTTTCAATACGACTCAAATTTGAAGTGAAGAATATTTGTTTTAATATTTAATGATTTTTTTATTTTATATTCCAGATGATTGTAAGTATTTTGATGTTATACTCAGCTGGCTTTTAGTACTGGTCTGTGATTACGATATTATTTATAAACGTATTTTAAATTCTATTAAAACTTTCGCAAAATCTTGTATAGATAGTTATCTTATTTGTAACGTTTTCAAAATTATTTTACAGCTAAACGTAAGTTCTTTTTCTAATTCTTAATTCTATTTGTGTGGTGACGGATAAAGAATACAATTATCACCACCCCATCTCATCCGAAGGGTGTCATAAGAGGCGACTAACGGAACAATACGCAGACGATATCACTGCGAGAGAAGGAAAACTCGAAATTAAACCCTGTACCAACCCGTCTGGCCAGCGTGGAAACAGTAGGCCAAAGCCTCCCGACATTGGGAGAGGCCTAGTCCAGCAGTGGACTTTTAATTCTTTCTTGCACATAATTAAAGTACGATTACGGCACAGTAGAATTAGGGCCACGACTTCTCTTCCCATGCGGTGTCGTACAAAGCGACTAAGGGATAGGGCTGTTTAACATCAGACTGATATATAGGTATACATTCCAGACTCAGCCTCAGATGCATGGCTCGAGTCAACAATAGTGGCCGGAATACGGCAATAAGCGCACCCCTATTACGTGGGACCGAATACAATTATTGGTGAAATGTGGGTGTTAATTCACCTCTGTCTAACCCTCCAGGGATAAAGGCATGATTATATGTATGTATGTATGTAAAAAGATGACAAGAATCATGTTAAGAACAAGAAACAACTGAAGTCAATATGAGTTGAAGCAGAGAAGCAGTCATGGTAATGGATTTTACGGGATCGTGGCTAGCGTCCCCAGTGGTCGACGCCCCTATTGTCGACGTCCCTAATACATGATCTTCCCACTGACAAGATTTGCTGGGAGAGAACTCATATTGACTTAAGCTCGCCTCTGTCTCTTTCCTCGAGCAAGTAATGCTCGTGAAGGAGGAGGCGGGGCGGGAGCGGCAGCGAGAGCGACGAAGGATCGCAAGGCAAGCGGCACGCGTACGAAGGTAACCTCGGGCGTCGGAGGTCGATGAACGTCCTCCGCCCCTCATGAGCGCCGGCCTGGGGGTGACAGGTGGAGCCGCCTGTCACCCTGGCAGAAGCAGGCCGCGGCGGTGGTGCGCCTGGCGTGCCTCCCCGTTTCCGGGGACGAGTTGGGGACTCTGTAGTCCCCACACCCGAGAAGAGGGCCAGACCTTCGGCAACCAAAGCGACCTACAGGCGGCATGCGTTTTAGTCGGTTCGAGTCCGACATAACCTCCTCCACCGGCTCCGGTGGGGAGGTTGCACTCGCCTCTGTACATGTTTCTTGTCATTTTTTACATACATACGTATAATCACACCTTTATCCCCGTAGGGTTAGGCAGAGGTGAATTAAGACCCACATTTCACCAATAAATAAATTTGGTTCCAAACAATAGGGGGTGAGCCTATTGCCGTCTTGTCATTATTATTAACTCAAGCCATGCATCTGAGACTGAGTCTGGGCTGTATATATCTTTCTGATGTTAAACAGCCCTATCCCTTAGTCGCCTTGTACGACACCGCATGGGAAGAGATGGGGTGGTCCAAATTCTACTCTGCCGGGGACCATGCGGCTTCGATATTGTTAATAAAATACCCTTTTCTATAGTTGTATCCGTAAAGATGTCGGCCCCGGTACCTCCACCGCAGGAGGGAGATCAATTCGAGAAGGCAGTTGACTACACATGTACCCAAGACTGCCAGGTTGACAAGGTAATTGGAGAGAGCTCACTGGAGACTTTTTTCACTCTCAGTGGAAACACCAAAAGCTTGTCCTGTTTTTGCTTTTACACTGACGGCATAGCAATTCTTGTGCTTACAGAGTTGACAGCGCGAGTGTGACTCATCTGGTGTTGTACACGTCCATAGGCCACGGTAACCACTTTCCATCAGGTGGGCCGTGTGCTTGTCTGCCAAAAAAGTGGTATAAAAAAGAAATTAAGGTTCTGTACCCAAGGGGTAAATACGGAACTCTTTTATTGAGACACCAATGTCTGTCTAAATTTATTAAAAAAAAATTGACGTTTATGACAGTTGTTAAAGTATTCCAATCCTATACATTAATTAATCTATTCTATTGGAGTTTTGGCGCCAACATGAAGAATCGCGCATCGCGGTATTTTTTTATTATCCAAAATTGGTGTGAATTCGAGATTTTATGTATAAAAATGGTGGATTTTTAGATATAGTATCTTTGACAACGCACAAAAGTGTGGAAAGTGGCAAATTACAGTGAATTGTGACTTTTCGTGTTGGTTCCAAATCTCCCTAGGGAGCATCTTTTACTAGAAACTCCCCACAACTTTACTGAGGATCGTAACTTGAAAAATTTGACCTTGGCGTCTCGCCATTAACAATTCTAAAGACATACTTGAAATTGGCGTATATCAATTACTTGCCAAAAGGAATTATGATAGATTTTTTTAAAAATTAGTTCAAGCGGATTCGAACCCTTTCAAATTTAATTCAATTTCTTTTCTACTCTATTTCATAAAAGTGTTGCGACTTATCTAGAGGGTCTGATCTATCGTACCATATTTTACGTGCGAAAAATCCCCACGGATACCCCCCACCGGAGCCGGTGGAAGAGGTTATGTCGGACTCGACCCGACTAAAACGCACGGCGCCAGTGGGTCGTTATTGGTAGCCAAAGGTGAGGTTGACAGGCAAATTCCTTGCACCTCCGACGACCCAGGGCCATGTCTATCGATCTGACCCTCCTCGGAGATCTACTGTACCTATAGTACTTTCAGGAACTTCTGAAGCTATTGTATAACAGGTATTGTAAAGTATTCTGTATGCTTTCCTACATAGGACAACACGTGCAGGGCTTAGATGTCACCCTCACACTGTGCAGAATATACGAGCAAGAACCAAACAGTTCGGAGACTCTTTTCTTTGCCGCACCACCAAGACCTGGAATTCATTACCAGCACACATGTTTCCTTCTTCCTACAGTCCCGGGACCTTTAAGCGGGACGTGAAAATGCATCTGATGCGAACGCAAAACTGAGTGCCACCATTGTAACATTACTTACTTAGTGTCTGTAATGACGACCCTCTTTCTGAGATTTTGAATTTAACCTTACCATCAGGCGAGGTGATGTCAAGTTGGCGTGTCCTAGATATAAGTTCTTTTTTTGTACAGGTACTGTTGAACGGAGTTCCTCTGATCACCCAGACCAGGCGGACAAACGTGGGATCCATACCTTTCTATGTGGTACGTACTATATGTAAATATTGTTAAATATTGTCTCAACAGCACGTATGGGCAAAAACTCCTTTAAAACAACAGAATATATTGCCATAGGCAGGGAATTCATCCTCACACATTGCGGCCTGAGACGGTGCGCACTGTGCGGTATGAAAGAAACTTCATTCCACGCACACTCAAGCTGTGGAATGACCTCCCTGCTGCGGTTTTCCCAAGCGCCTACAATATGGGGTTCTTCAAGAGGGGCATCAGAAGGTTTCTTCATGGTCGGCAGCGCGAGTGTGACACCCTTGGTGTTGCATACGTCCATAGGCCACGGTAACCGCTTCCCATCAGGTGGGCCGTGTGCTTGTCTGACAACTAAGTGGTATAAAAAATAAAAAAAAAGAAGACAGCACGTGTGTGACTCCTCTTGGCCTCAATTTCTGCTAAAGCAAAACCATTGTCATACCACGTACATTGCTAAAAAGCCATTTAACTATGGAATTATAGACACCGCGGTAGCCTAGTGGTATGGGTAATGGACTGCTGCGATGAAGTCTCGGGTTCGATCCCAGGTTTTACCACAGCACACACCGAATGACTTTTCGATGCTTTTCAAAGTTATGTGTGTATTTATCGCAGGTTTATAAGTGCCCGGTTAATGGCAATAGGCTCGCCACCTATTACATTGGGACCTAAACATAAACTGGCGAAATGTGGATGATAGCATCTTTGCCTACCCCTTCGGGGATATAGGCGTGAATTTGTGTTATGTTAAATCATTTCTTTTTTTTTTTTATGCAATATGTTCCCACGCTGGCCAGGCGGGTTGGTACAGGGCTTTATGTCAAATTTTCTTTCCCTTGCAGTGATAATTTCTGTGTGTTTTTACGTTTGTCACCTCTTACGAGACGCTTCGGTTGAGATGTTGGGATGGAATGGAAAGGGACTCCCTTGTCCGCATTTAGCTTCCTTTTTTGAGCCATTGTGCGTACTGGCTAGAGTAGCCAGCCTAGCTCCGCCCAGAAGCGCAGCAGCTTACTGGGGGCATCACAGACTTCGCAGAGCGACCTCACTATGCCGAGGATTTGTGATCATTGATGGGCTACTGCCTCGCATTCCAGCATTACGTGGGCGACCGTTTCCTCGGCAACATAACACTCCCTGCAAAGGGGACTGTCCGTAATATCTATGATGTGTAGGTGCTTATGGAGGGGACAGTGGCCCGTTACTGTCCCCATAATTGTTCTTAGACTTGTTCTGTCTAGTTTTTGAACGGATGAGATGGTGCGCTGATATCTGAAACCTTTCTCTATCACCTCACGGATTATGCTGCCTAAAAAATATAATATATGTACACCGGAAGCCGCCCACTATATCTATCTATTTATCTAACTCACTCCATCCCATGGTTGCCTGGTAGAGATTGCCTTGTACAATAAGGCCACCATTTGATATGCCACAAAACTGTATCAAATTTTGTTTTTTCTGTATCCATTCTTTGTGTACATACAATAAAGAGATATGTTATTATTATTATTAATTTCCTTTTTTATTTACAGCTCGGTGACAATAAAATTATACTAAGAATAACGGAGTTTATGCCCATCCTCTTGGGTGTTGAGCAAGCTGTGTTTATGGTCGATGGGGAGCCCATAACCAAAACCATCATGGAAATCGGGTAAGAACTTTTTTTTTAATTATTATTGTCATGTTTCCTCAGTCTCTGTAGCGACGCGGTACTGAACGGACTGTTAAGCAGAGTGCGATTCCCGCTCAGTATTTAATTTTGTATGAAAATTAATGAAATCACATCACATTGATTTTTGTACTTTGGTTGGTGCGCACGTCATCCCTTAAATAAATATGTATATTTTCCTTTATCTGTTTTCTCTCTTTCTTTTTGTTTTAGTACACCTTTTATTTAGTTTTATATGATAACTACTCCTATATATATCTTTTGTCTTGTCACATTACTGTCCATCCCAAGGTTGCCTGGAAGAAATCGCTTCAGCGATAAGGCCGCCCATTGTACATTGAACTGTATATGCATGTTACCTACTTGTCTCAGCTGTAAATTTATTGGTGTACAATAAAGTATTGTCTATCTATCTATCTATCCGTGTAACATACATACAAACATAAATATAATCACGCTTTTATCCCCGGAGGGTTAGGCAAAGGAACAATGAAAAATGATAAATATCCCGTTCAAAATTCAATACATTATTTAAATGTGAATTAACACCCAAATTCATAATTATACAACGGCTAGGGATTTTCCCGATTAAATCATGGAACTTACTATTTCTGCCGACGTTTCGGATGCGTTGCAGCACCCGTGGTCACGACTTGACTAGTCTTCGAGCGTCGAGAGGTATGCGAGGAACATTTTTTGTGCGCCTACCCACCATTAAGTACTTTTATTATGAATAGTTCGGCTGGCGACACACCACACTCACTATTTCAGTTTTTAACGGCACTGCGTTTTATTGGTTTTGGTATCTTTATCACTGGATTACAACTTCCTGATACCACCGGATAACAAATAATTGTATTCGATCCCACGTAATAGGGAGTGAGCCTATTGCCGTATTCCGGGCACTATTGTTTGACTGAAGCCATGCCTGATGTTAAACAGCCCTATCCCACAGTCGCCTTGTACGACACCGCATGGGAAGAGATGAGGTGGTCCAAATTCTATTCTACCGGGAACCACGCTGTAAAATCCTGTATAAACATACAACCAGTCCCTCTGACATAAAGTATTTAAAATATATTAAAATTACAATTAAAAAATACCACGGTAGCTTAGTGGTATGGTAGGTCATGGACTGCCGAGAGGAGGTCTCGGATTCGATCCCAGGTTTTACCATGGCACACACCAATGATATTTCGATGCTTTTCGGAGTTATGTGTGTATTTATCGCAGGTTTATAAGTGCCCGGTTAATGGCAATAGGCTCGCCACCTATTACATTGGGATTTAGTCCCAATGTAATAGGTGGCGAGCCTATATGCGCCATAAGCTGGCGAAATGTGGGTGCTAGCACCTTTGCCTACTTCTTCAGGGATATAGGCGTGAGTTTATGTTATGTTATATTAAAATATAAATATATAATATAAATATAAATATTCTACAACATTCTACACAACGCTATCTAGACCCATGGTAAGCTTAAGCGTAAGTTTAACTAGCTTGTGTTATGGAATCTAGAATACGGATAAACATACTTAAATACTTTTTTTTTTGTAAATACATACATATTATACATAGAATCACCCAGACTAATGCAAATACCCATATTCATGCATACAAATATTTGCACTGAGCGGGGATCGCACCCGCGCCTCCTGCGTAGCAGTCGTATTCACTAACACCACGCCACAGAGGCTGTGTGTAAAATAATGTTCACGAGTATTAACGATCATGGTAACTTGGTCCAACGTCAGGCAATCCGAAGGTACGTACCTATACCATGATGTCTTTAATTCCTGTCAACATCCCGATGGTTCGTAACAATATCGGTAGGTGGTACTGCCTTCGTCGCCTCTAGACTGTCCTTTACCTCACTCACGGATAATGTAGGAGGTAGGGCATGACGGTATTCCCGTCAGACAAGCCGGTGGAAGAGGTTATGTCGGACTCGAACCGACTAAAACGCACCCCGCCTGTGGGTCGTTTTGGTTGCCAAAGGTGAGGTTGACAGGCATATCCCTAGCACCCCGGCCGACCCAGGGCCATCTCTCACGATCTGGCCCTCTCCTCCGGTGTGGGGACCACAGAGTCCCCAATTCGTCCCCGAGGGCGCCTGTGGGTCGTTGTTGGTTGCCGAAGGTGATGTTGACAGGCATATCCCTCGCACCCCGGCCGACACAGGGCCATCTCTCACGATCTGGCCCTCTCCTCCGGTGTGGGGACCACAGAGTCCCCAATTCGTCCCCGGAGGGCGCCTGTGGGTCGTTTTTGGTTGCCGAAGATGAGGTTGACAGGCATATCCCTCGTACTCCGGCCGACCTAGGGCCATCTCTCACGATCTGGCTCTCTCCTCGGGAAAGTCTTCCACATAGACATTCATTTCGGCGTCTAACTGTTCTGCAGTAAGCACAGGCCGTCGATTCCGTTAAAGCAAAACAACTATCTAAGTATGTTTATCCGCATTCTAGATCCCATAACACAAGCTAGTTAAGCTATGCTTACCATGGGTCAAGATAGCGTTGTGTAGAATGTCGTGGAATATTTATTTATTATAACTATCAAACCACAGACACTACAAAAAATGCCATTACATTTTAGACATTATTTCTACACGCCTAAATTTCAAATTTAAATAAAAAGAGTTTCATTATACTTTTTCATTCACTTTGCAAAAAGCCTTATAATTTTGAACCATAACGACATTGCTTTAAAGTCTAAACTTAAACGAATTTTTTAGCAGTATCCGTGGTATGAGACGGTTACCGTTATAAACTTCACATTTTATTTTTTATACCACTTAGGTGGCAGACAACCGAACGGCCCACTTGATGGAAAGTGGTTACCGTGGCCTATGGACGTGTGTAACACCAGAGAAGCCACACTCGCGCTGCCGACCCTGTAGGCACAGAGTTTCTGTGCCGTCAGTGTAGAGGACAAAGCAGGACAAGCCTTTAGTCATCCCACTGACAGCACAAATTCTCCAGTGAGCTCTGGCTACCCTACTCACCGCTGAGAACACAACACGAAGTTATTATAGCCGCGGTATTCTGTAGGGCGGAGGTACTTCCCTATTCGGACTGCTCAATTAGGCGGAAATACCGCCGTGTTCTACCTCCTATAAATACCGCTAAACATAAAGATAGTTTAAAACTAAAACCGGACTACTGAAAAATCACGCTCTAAAAAAGTATTAAACAAGAAAATATCAAGGATAGCCGTGGTCGTATGCCACTTTTCCCTAGAATGTATTGTTTTATTAGACAAAGTGGAATACGACTATCCTAGATTTTACTTGTGTTATAGGTACTATTTTTAGAGCCTGAATTATCAGTAGTTGGGTTTTAATTTAATTTTTATTGTTGTCAAATACCAAAAAACATATTTTTGGTCAGTCACGTGACAACCAACTAACGTTGTGAGTAAAATATTTATAGTTACGTCACGCAAACTGTTAACAGATTTTCTGTGTTTGCCTCATGTGAAAAACACAGTTAAAAATCAAAAAAAAAATTTTGTACAAATAAAATATTTAAAATACATTTTATATAGTTATTAAATCTGCGGTAGCCCAGTGGTTTGGGTAATGGACTGCTGAGACGAGGACTCGGGTTCGATCCCAGGTTTTACCATGGCACACACCAATGACTTTTCGAAGTTATGTGTGTATTTATCGCAGGTTTATAAGTGCCCGGTTAATGGCAATAGGCTCGCCACCTATTACATTGGGACCTAAACATAAACCGGCGAAATGTGGGTGCTAGCACCTCTGCCTACCCCTTTGGGGATATAAGCGTGAGTTTATGTTTATGTTATAGTTATTATTTACATACGAGTACAAGTTATCGTAGCAAATATATTCAATGGCAATAGGCTCGCCACCTATTACATTGGGACCTAAACATAAACTGACGAAATGTGGGTGCTAGCACCTCTACCTACCTTCGGGGATATAGGCGTGAGTTTATGTTTTGGTTCATATTTAACCCTTTTTTTTTATGTTTGATCATTCACCCAACCTATAACAGTAAATGATATGACTATTGAATATTATGACGTCATAATAATGTCAATTTCATACAAGTTTCCTTGTAAAATACTGTTTAAACGCTTAGTAAGAAGTAACTAATTTGACTAGTCACCATCTCCTTTCCTACATAGGACAACACGTGCAGGCCTTAGATGTCACCCTCACAATGTGCAGAATATACGAGCAAGAACCAAGCGGTTCGGAGACTCTTTTCTTTGCCGCACCACCAAGACCTGGAATTCATTACCAGCACACGGGTTTCCTTCTTCCTACAGTCCCGGGGCCTTTAAGCGGGGCGTGAATAAGCATCTGATGAGGCCGCCAAGCTGAATGCCACCATTGTAACACTTAGTGTCTGTAATGGTGACCCTCTTTCCTGAGACTTTGCCTTTAGCTAACCATCAGGCGAGGTAAGGTCAAGTTGGCGTGTCCTATATAAAAAAAAGTTACTCAAATACCGATATAAGATGTTGATAAACTTATTGATTAACTATTTTTTTACAGGAATAAGTCCGAATCTCAAGGTACGTATTCAAGTGATACTTTTGTAATGTTTCATTTATTTATTTCAATGGAAAACAATATTGCAAGCGACGTCACAAGCCAGTATAAATAAAAAAACGCAATTACTGTCGAAAAGATCGAAACCAGTTTAATTTTTAATTTTTATACCACTTAGGTGGCAGACAAGCACACGGCCCACCTGATGGAAAGTGGTTACCGTGGCCTATGGACGTTTGTAACACCAGAGGAGTCACAGTCGCGCTGCCAACCCTGTAAGCACGGAGTTTCTGTGCCGTCAATGTAGAAGACAATGCAGAACAAGCCTTTAGTCTTCCCACTGACAGCACAAATTCTCCAGTGAGCTCTGGCTACCCTACTCACCGCTGGGAACACAACAGTTTGATGGAAGGCGGTACCCATTAGCCAATCATAAACCGAAATACAATTAATGGGTACCGCCTGCTATCAGCCCTGTTTTGATCTTTCACAACAGCAGTCGGATTTGTGTTTTCTAGATACTGCCGGGGACTAACCAAAGCAATGAGAACGCTGCCAATAACGAGAATAACGAGAAATCTAATAATAACGAGAAATCTAATAATAACGAGAATTCAGCATCTACCACACCTGAATCTGGCGCTGCATCTAACGAAAATGGAACGCCTACCGTACCTGAGTCATCGGACGACCCAACACCAGCACCAGAAAAATAAGGTGCTGATAAAAAAAAAAATCCCTTTGGTGGCAGACAAGCACACGGCCCAATTCATGGAAAGTGGTTAGCGTGGGCTATGGATGTGCGCTATATCAAGGGAGTAACACGCGCTGCCGACCCTGTAAGAACAGAGAGTTTCTGTGCCGTCAGTACAGAAGACAAAGCAGGAGAAGCCTTAGGTCTTGTCGATGATCCGCGGTAGCGGCGCAAGTTATACGCCTCCCCATCCCCGGGGATGGGGTGAGGATTCCGTGGTCCCAACACCCGAAGAGGGCCAGCTTGAAAGACATGGCTCTGGGTCGGCCGGGGTGCGAGGGATATGCCTCCGGCAATCTTACCTCCTGCAATTTACGACCCTCAGACGGCGTGCGTTTTAGTCGGTTCGAGTCTGACATAACTTCTCCCACCGGCTCCGGTGGTGGATAGACGGGGGTTTTTCGCACGGTAAAGAATAAAGGTTTTCCCACTGACAGCACATTAACTCTCCAGTGAGCGCTGGCTACTCTACTCACCGCCGGGAACACAACACGAGGTTATTATGGCCGTGGTATTCTGTACGGCAGAGGTCTATATTTCCTCAGTCGGACTGTTCAATTTAATCGAAAATACCATCGTGTCATACCTCCGTAAGAAGTATCGAATTTTAAACTGCTGATAAGGCCACGGTAACCACTTTCCATCAGTTGGGCCGTGTGCTTGTCTGCCAATGGTTTAAAAAAGCATTTTTTTTAATACAACTTAGGTAGCAGACAAGCGTGACCTATGAACGTGTGTAACACCAGTGGAGTCACATCCGTGCTGCCGACCCTGTAAGAACAGACATTTTATGTGCCCTCAGTGCAGAACACAATATCAGGACAAACCTTTGATCTTCCCACTGACAGCACAAAAACTCTCCAGTGAGCTCTAGCTACCCTACTCACCGCCGGGACCACAACACGAAGTTATTCTAGCCGTGGTATACTATAGTGTGTAGAGGTACTTCCCCAGTCGGACTGCTCAATTCGGACGGGAATACAGTCGTGTCCTACCTCCTCCTAAAATTATTCCGAATATAATAATTCTCTTTAGACCTGTAAGGTTATAAATACTCAATTTTATTTTTTTATTTATATTTTATTATTTTTGTTTTGCAGAACATCGAAGTCCGACCCAACGTATGCTGACCCAATGAACTCTGAGTTACTGATAATCCAATATACATTGTACCTATTTATTTTATATATTATATTGAGCATTCAATAGTTGTTTTATTTATTGCTAACCTTCCGCCTGCCGCTCCGGGTGCGGATATAACCTTTCCCTTATTTCAAGCTATCTCTTCTTAACCGAATCAAACCGAACCGAGACGAACCGAACCGAACCGAACCGAACTGAACTGAACCGAACCGAAACGAACCGAAACGAACCGAACCGAAACAATCTGAACCCAACCGAACCCTCCTGAACCGAACCGAACCAAACCAAGCCTAGCCTAACCTAACATAACCTAGCCGAACGGTTTACGAGGAGGGCGCCCTGATGCGGCGTGTTGCAGGAGGTCGGCCGCTTCCGGAGGAGATCGATCGCTGGAGACAGGAGGCTCGCGATGTTCTCTTCCGGAAGTGGGCCGATAGGACGGGGTCATGGGGCTCCCACGTATCACCTCACCCAACTTCTCACGGGTCATGGCTGCTTCGCCAAGTACCTGTGGGAGGTGGTGGGGGTGGAAGCGGAGCCCCGGTGCCGAAACTGCACCAGCGGCGATCCCGACACGGCACACAACACTTTCGCCGTGTGTGACGCGTGGGGCAGCCAAAGAGCGGCCCTCACAAACATCATTGGTGTGGACCTCTCGCTGTCGGCCGTAGTTTCAGCTATGGCCCGCAGCGAACAGTGTTGGGCCGCCGTCGCCTCGTTCGCTAGCGAGGTGGTGGCGGCCTAGAGAGAGGCACTGCGGGAGCGGGAGCGAGCTGGGCTTACTCTTCCGCCCCGCAGGCCCCCGGCGAGGGGACGCCGGCGAACGCAATTCGCCCGCGTCCCCGAATGAGAGTGGCCACGGGCAGTGGGTCCAGAGGCAGTACACCCGCAGCCGAAGGCGAGCTGTCAGAGACCTCGCCCGGGAGGAGCGACTGCACGCTGCGTACAGGGCCGCCCGCGAGACCCTGAGCTCAGCGATCAAAGCCGCCAAGGAGGACTCCTGGAGGGAGTGGCTCGTGGGGGCGCCCGTACAGGGTCGTGAGTCAAAAAATTCGGCCCTGGGCGCCTCCCCTCACCCAAACTCTCGAGCCGAACTTCCTGGACCGAGTGGTCAGCTTCCTCTTCCCGGTGAGGGAAGAGTGGGTCCCGCCGCGGATGGTAGTACCAAGCCAAGTGCCGGCAGACGAAGGGGCGGTACCTCCCGTGTCCGAGGCTGAGTTAGGGGCCGCGATCCTGGTGCTCAAGTCCAGGAACCGCACCCCGGGCCCGGACGGCATCCCAGGGAAGGTGATTGCCACAGTTATGCCGGCACTAGAAGAGGAGACGCTGTACCTCATGTCGGAGTGTGTGGCGTCGGGGAGGTTCCCGCGATGATGGAAGATTGGCAAGCTCGTGCTTCTCAAGACGCACGGGCGCCCAGCCGAGTCGCCGTCGGCCTACCGCCCCATCGTTTTGCTCGACGAGATGTGCAAGCTGTTTGAGCGGGTGCTCGCTACGCGTCTCGTTGGTCACCTTGAGGGGGCGGGGCCCAACTTGAGTGACGGCCAGTTCGGATTCCGTCGCGGGAGGTCGACCCTCGACGCCATATCCCGGTTGCGGGACGGCATCGACGAAGCGGTCACCGGGAGGGAGGTGTTGTTGGCTGTATCGCTTGATATAGCCAACGCTTTCAACACTCTCCCCTGGGCGACAATTGCGGAGGCGCTGAGGTACCACAATGTCCCGTGGTACCTCAGGCGCATCCTGGCGGACTACTTCGTGGACCGGGTTATCATCTACCCGGCCCAATGCGGGGTGGTCCGCCGAACTATGGCGTGCGGCGTTCCGCAGGGGTCGGTCCTAGGGCCGCTTCTGTGGAACGTCGGGAACGATTGGCTCCTGCGCGGTGCTACTCTTCGGGGGGTCGGCGTACTTTGTTACGCCGATGATAGCGGCCCTAGTTACCGCGCGGGCCCCAACGTTTAGCGATGCCGCCGTTCTCGCCACGGCAGGTGTCGCCCATGTCGTGTGCCGTATCGGGGCGCTGGGACTGAAGGTGGCCCTCGAAAAGTCCGAGGTCCTTTTCTTCTATGGGCCTCGGCGGCCACCGCCTCGGGATCAGGCGATCGTGGTGGGTGGCACCTCCATCGCTGTCGGGAGCAGCCTGAAATACCTCGGGCTCGTTCTCGACAGTCGGTGGCGTTTCGCGGAGCATTTCCGGCGGCTGGCACCTAAACTGCTAGCGTTTGCCGGAATGCTCTCGCGATTGCTGCCCAACACTGGGGGTCCGGGGTCTGCCTGCCGCCGTCTCTACGACGGTGTGGTGCGCTCTAAGGCGCTCTATGGAGCGCCCATTTAGGAGGAGGCCCTCTGCCTTGCGAATGTCGTACTGCTGCGGCGACCACAGCGCGCCATCGCGCAGAGGGCCGCACGGGCGTATCACACCGTCTCTTATGAGGCGGCGTGTTTGATTGAGGGCAGTATCCCCTGGGATCTCGAGGCTGGCGTCCTTAAGAGGATTTAGGAGAAGGTGCCTGATGCGGCGTGTTGCAGGAGGTCGGCCGCTTCCGGAGGAGATCGATCGCTGGAGACAGGAGGCTCGCGATGTTCTCTTCCGGAAGTGGGCCGATACGTTGGCTACGACGAGGGGTAACTTGCTGCTTGTGGGGGGCCACACCACACTTTGGCCGTGTGTGACGCGTGGGGCGGCCAAAGAGCGACCCTCACAAGCATCATTGGTGTGAACCTCTCGCTGTCGGCCGTAGTTTCAGCTATGGCCGGCAGCGAACAGTGTTGGGCCGCCGTCGCCTCGTTCGCTAGCGAGGTGATGGTGGCCAAGAGAAAGGCACTGCGGGAGCGGGAGCGAGCTGGGCTCACTTTTCCGCCCCGCAGGCTCCCGGCGAGGGGACGCCGGCGAACATAATTCGCCCGCGTCCCCGAATGAGAGTGGCCACGGGCCGTGAGTCGGGGGACCCGCTGCCCCTGTGTGTTCCTGGGGTGCATTCTTGAAGTGAAAAACCCCCACCATTCCGGCCTGATTGCTGGGATGGTGGGGTCTTGAGTAGCGGGCCTACCAAGGGCGCCCCTAGCCGAGTCGCGGTGAGCATTCTATCCCGCGGCTCGGATTAGGCGAAGGAGGAACACCGTGGTGGTTTAGTGGGTAGTCTGGCCTTTGGCCGAGGCCAGGAGTCCCACACGAAGCGAACCACCTGCCACCGCGGGGGGTGAGCGAAGTGCATAAATGCATTCCACCACGTAAACAAAACAAAAAAACCTAACCGAACCGAACCCAACCGAACCGAAAAAATACGATATTATTCGATGGAGCACAGCTTTATAATAAACTACCTAACAACATTTAAAATATTGATAATTTAATGTGTATAAGGGTAAACTCAAAAACTATGTACAACAAATGTAATCATTTAAAGTAGGCAGAATAGAGGAAAACATTTATTGTAAATTTTTAAATTATTGTAAATCTCATTTTAAGTGAACTTTATGTTTTAATGAGAAATAAATGTCTTTAAACCTAAACTAATATTAGATACCAGTATTAGTCAATCAATCAATTAGCCCACCCCAGTCCACTGCTGGACATAGGCCTCTCCCAATGTGCGCCATTTTCTCCGATCCTCCTCCTTCCGCATCCAGTCTGTCCCAGCCACCTTTTTCAGGTCGTCCGTCCATCTGGCTAGGGGGCGTCCTACCTTTCGTTTACTTTCTCGCGGTCTCCACTCTAGGACTCGTTTGCTCCAACGGCCATCGGTCCTTCGACAAACGTGGCCAGCCCACTGCCACTTCAACTTGCTTATTCTGTGGCCTATATGGGTAACTTTAGTTCTCTGTTGAGTACTAATAATCATACGGAACATCTCTACGCGCTTACAAAACAAATTACTACTTTTTTTTTTGTTTATACCACTTAGGTGGCAGACAAGCACACGGTCCACCTGATGGAAAGTGGTTACCGTGGCCTATGGGCGTTTGTAACACCAGAGGAGTCACAGTCGCGCTGCCAACCCTGTAAATATAGAGTTTCTGTGCCGTCAGTCTAGGAGACAAAGCAGGACAAGCCCTTAATCTTCCCACTGACAGCACAAATTCTCCAATGAGCTCTGGCTACCCTACTCACCGCTGGGAACACAGCACAAGCGGCGCGTGAAAAATCATACGATAAGGCCATCAAGCTGAGTGTCACCATTGTCACAAGGTATATGTATGTAATGGTGACCCTCTTTGAGTCTTTCCCTTCAGCTTACCATCAAGCGAAGTCTAATTGACGTATCCTATATATATACATTTAAAAACAATATGGAGTAGCCTAGTGGTATGGGTAATGGACTGCTGAGACGAGGTCTCGGGTTCGTACCCAGGTTTTACAATGGCACACACAATTTTGGACTTTAAGGCTATTGATTTAAAGTCTAAAATTAAATGGATTTTTAGCAGTGTATGTGGTATGTGTTTATCGCGCAACTTGTATTGTTAACTTGCCCGTTGGCCGATTATTCTCTTAATTGTGCACTAGAAGGTTTATCTACACTAATATTATAAAGAGGAAAGATTTGTACCTATTTTTGTATGTTTGTATGTTTGTAATGAATAGGCTCAAAAAGTACTGGGCCGATTTAAAAAATTCTTTCACCAATAGAATGCTACATTCTTCCAATTTGACATAGGCTACATTTCATTTTGAAAAAAATTAGGGATCCTTGGTAAAATTTGAACAATGTAACCGAAGGTGTAGAAAAATGAGTCTTAAAATGTCTTTCGTCGAATGCGCTGCCGAAACTATTAGCGATAGAACAAAATAATGTACTACAATATTGAATTATACTTATTATATATTCACTGAAATACAGGAGTGGGGTGTCTCTGTCTACCCCGTGCGAAGCCGGGACGGGCTGATAGTTATTGAATAAAACCACGTCCGTAGACCGAACTTAATCGACGTTTATCACAACTCATAAATTACTTATATAGTATGCTCGGTAACAGACCATATCGCGATTTACAACAGAACAACGCCATCTATCGTTGGTCGGACAAACTATGAATGTTGTGTTAGCATCCTATTAAGTTTATCGCATTGAACAGTACGACAGTGGCTTACATTCAGCAGAATCGATGCACAGAAGCTAAATTGCTTGTGTTAGGAGTGCCAGGACTCGAACCCGGAACCTCTATATCGTAAAGTCAACACATTAAGCACTTAGCTACCGACGATTTTTTTTAATACAAATATACATATAATCACGCCTTTATCCCCGGAGGGTTAAGCAGAGGTGAATGAACACCCACATTTCACCAATAATTGTATTCGGTCCCACGTAATAGGGGGTGAGCCTATTGCCGTATTCCGGGCACTATTGTTGATTCGAGCTATGCGTCTGTGGCTGAGTCTGGGCTGTATATATCTGTCTGATGTTAAATAGCCCTATCCCTTATTCGCTTTGTGCGACACCGCATGGGAAGAGATGGGGTGGCCCTAATTCTACTCTGCCGGGAACCACGCGGTGAGTTTTGTTTAATTCTGTGTCTTGTCTCTTAAACAGTGTCATGCTGCATGCAACACAAATGACCTTGTACGTTATAACTGGTTATAAAATCGGCCAAGTGCGAATTAAACTCGGGAAAGGGTTCCGTACAATTATAAACATAACATAAACTCACGCCTATATCCCCAAAGGGGTAGGCAGAGATGCTAGCACCCACATAGTGTGACATGATCATTTTTTATCCCCATTTCAAAGTGCGTATAACGCATTTATAGTTTATCCTTGATTGTAACACGATTTGTACCACATTCTTGCTAATAAATAAATAAAATTTGATTAGGTATAGGGTTTAACCCGTAGCCTAGTGGTATGGGTAATGGACTGCTGAGACGAGGTCTCGGGTTCAATCCCAGTTTTTACCATGGCACACACAAATATCGATGCTTTTCGAAGTTATGTGTTTATTTATCGCAGGTTTATAAGTGCCCGGTTAATGGCAATAACCTCGCCACCTATTATATTGGGACCTAAACATAAACTAGCGAAATGTGGGTGCTAGCATCTCTGCCTATTCCTTCTGGGATATATATGTGAGTTTATGTTTTTACCCGCTACGTATGGGGCCCTAAAAACGTTTAATCTATCGGACAATGCTCTCGTTTCATTCACCGTTCGTTCTCGTATCGCGAGCCGCCAGTCGTGTTTTGTGCTTCGTTGTTACAACACCCATAGCAATGGCAACCGCTAAAGCAGAAAAGATCGGTATTGTTGGCAGGTAAGTGGCTTTTTTACCCGACTGGTATACAAAAATGTTAACGGGAATTAACGATAGCATGGTATAGGTGTACATACCTTTGGTTTGCGTGACGTTTCGACGAGATTACACCGGCCATTAATTCCCGTAAACATTATTGAATATCATGGAACGCGAAAATTTAAAAGTTAATATTTTTGTAAATATGTAATTGAGTAAGTAGGTACCTAATAATCTTTTTTTTTTATTTTTACGTGCGCAAAATCCCCACGGATACCTCCCCACCGGAGCCAGTGGAGGAGGTTATGTCGGACTCGAACCGACTAAAACTTATCTAATATGATGTGATTGCTGAAAACCATAAACATAACATAACATAAACTCGCGCCTATATTCCTCGAAGGGGTACGCAGAGGTGCTAGTACAGCGCTAGCGCCCCTGATATTGCACATGTTTATAGGTCGCGATAACCACTTGCCATCAGGTGGGCATTGCGCTTGTCTGCCACCTAATTTTTATGAAGAGAAAAAAAATGCAACGCAAACATGTTTTTGAAATATATTTGCAGGTAGCCTAGTGGTATGGGTAATGGACTGCTGAGACGAAGTCTCGGGTTCGATACCAGGTTTTACCATGGCACACACCAATGACTTTTCGATGCTTTTCGAAGTTATGTGTGTATTTATCGCAGGTTTATAAGTTCCCGGTTAATGTTAATATAACATAAACTGGCGAAATGTGGGTGCTAGCATCTTTGCCTACCCTTTTGTGGATATAGGCGTGAGTTTATGTTATGTTATGTCATTCTACACAACGCCATCTAGACCCATGGTAAGCATAGCTTAACTAGCTTGTGTTATGGAATCTAGAACGCGGATAAAAATACTTAAATACTTTTTTATTTGTAAATACATTCATATTAAATAGATACTTAGATAATTCTTTATTGTACACCAAAATTATAAAAGATATACAGACATAAATAAAGCTACAGTTAAATGCACAGTGGGCGGCCTTATCACTAAAAGTGATTTCTTCCAGGCAACCTTAGGATGGACAGGAATTAAAGTATATTTGAGTGTTGGTGTAATTTGTCAACATTTATAAAATAGTGTGTAATAAACACCCAGACCAATGCAAATATACGTATTCATGCATACAAATAATACACTAAGCGGGAATCGAAACCGCGCCTCATGCGTAGCCGTCAAAGTTCAGCCATGTCGTAGGTAGTCTGAAAATCAACTCCCAACTCAGGGCGAAGCTTGTAGCAAGATGATGATAACTGGTACTTTTTTTTATATCTATACTATAATATTATAAAGCTACGAGTTTGTTTGTTTGTTTGAACGCGCTAATCTCTTGAACTACTGGTCAGATTTGAATGATTCTTTCAGTGTTGAGTAGTCCATTTATCAAGGAAGGTTTTAGGCTATATATCATCACGCTACTACTTAAGGGAGCGAAGCAATGATAATAAATGTTAACAAATCCGGCAATTTTTCATACATATTTTGAAGACTAAAACATACGGGCTCAAAGGGATATGAAGCTTCAAAATATACCCCGGGCGAAGCTGGGATGGATCGACTAGTATATATATATATATATACATATATAGAACACGTCAATAAGACTTCGCCTTGCCTGATGGTAAGCTGAAGCCAAAGTCTCAGAAAAGGTGGTCACCATTATTTACACATACCATGTGACAATGGTGACACTCAGCTTGACGGCCTCATCATATGCTTTTTCACGCCCCGCTTAAAGGACCCGGGACTGTAGGAAGAAGGAAACACGTGAGCTGGTAATGAATTCCAGGCCTTAATGGTGCGACAGAGGAAAGAGTCACCGAACCGCTAGGTTATTGATCGGATGTTCTGCACCGTGTGCGGATGACGTCTAAGACCTGCACGTGTTGTCCTGTGTAGGAAAGGGGAGGGTGGGACTAATTGGAAGAGCTCATCAGAACATTCACTATTGTACAGACGATAAAATACAGCCATGAACGCAACATCTCTACGCATCTGTAAAGGTATATCTGATAACCTTCACAATCTTGTACAAACTAGAGGTTAATTTATACTTGAACTGTCCCAGTTATCACAAAATAATATTATTGTATCACGAAGTCATAATTAAAGTTATATCATTTTATTTTTGTTATCACAACAACATGTATATATTCACGCCTCTAAACCTCCAAAGGGTAGGCAGGGGTGTAATAACACCCACATTTCGCCAACTGTGATTTTCGTTCCTACGTAATAGGGGCGAGCTATTTATTTATTTATTTATTTATTATAATCATTGCAAATATGGGTTACATATAGTTGTTATAGGTAGCAGGTAGGTTTCACCATATTTTACCATAGTAGGCATGCAATTTTACAAGCTAAATTGGGAAGTGAATTAATTAATATGTTATATTCATGCTTAGAAAATTCAAATTATTAGATTATCATAACATTATTTTGTCATTTTTATAGATTCTAGGATATAAATCAAAATGTCATATTAGTATTTTAGTATACATACTTAAAAATTTAAAATTAACAATGTCATAGTGCAATATCTTCTTAATTATTATATATAGATCAGTTTATAATGTCAGTTCAGTAATATAACAATAGTAAATGTCATAAATAATTATAATCAGCTCGGCGAACCTTGATCCCTATGACACTGACAGTTATTCCCACGACACAACCTTGTAGTAGCGTCACCGTTATATTATAATCGAATTGGCGGTGTCTAAAAATGATATTTATTAATTTTAGGCAGATATATGCAATTACAATAATATCCCGTTGGAATTATAATAATTATTAACACTTACAAGAAATTATCTCAATCAGACTTTACGTTGACGTCCTGCAAAAGTTACTCCGTTTGGAAGATATCGACTAGTGCGGAAAAGTATCGATAAACAAATATCGAAAATGGAAACGAGTGTACAAAATACATCAATAGAGCACCTACGCTCTTAGTGTCAGATTTATAATCATTTAAGTTGTTTGCGATAATAAAATAAAGGAGATTTAACAAATTTATTGTATATACCTACTCAAATAAAACAAAAGCGGTTTATTTATGATTTTTTAATATACATTAATCTGAATCTGACAATGGTGTCACCGATTGCGTCTCAGACTCGGAATCCGAACTGCAGCTGCTTTCTCCTATGTTTATGATAAACGGCTGGTCTACTATATTGTCGTATCGCACGTCTCGATTCCAATCATCTAAGCATAGCTTTTTCGTCTTTTCAACCACTTTCCTCCAATTGTCCGGAGTCACTTGACTACATGCCTCTTGTAGCAACGTAAGCATTTTATTAGCTGTGAATGGTGGAGTGGTGTTAAGCCTGGCTGCACAACCTGAAACAATAATGGTTTAGATTGAAAATGATGCAAAGTCAAAGAGCGAGATCGGGGTAAGTACATTATAAGTACATAATTTTGTACGTTAAAAGTGTGTAATTGATATAAGCACATGGATAAAAATAAAAATGCAATTTGCTAGTGAAATAAAATAGCTTTAAATAGTACTAGCCGACTAGACAGTCACCAGTGACCTAAATAAAAACATGTTAAAATAAATACAAATCAACCCACCTTTGATCTGCGCCCATATCATTTCGATTGCATTATATTGGCAGTGGTAGGGCGGTAGCCGAATCACGGTGTGCCCTTTTGATTTTGCCATCTCATCCAAGAAATATTTCTTCTTTGTTTGCTGTTTATGAAGGTTCAACAATCTAACTAATTCCTTTTTCAGCATTTGAGTATTAGCTGCCACACCATTGTTTTGCAGCCACTCTATTATTTCGCCTTTATTGTTGTTCGCGGTAGGCGCTTTATTAATTTGCACAGAGTGGTATGGGGCGTTGTCCATTAAAATGTAGTGGGGCTCGTTTAAATTGTCTAATAGTTTTGTGAACCATTTCTTGAAATTCTCAAAATTCATCTCTTCGTGATAATCACTTGTTTTCACGGATTTGAAGGCCCACAAGCAGTTAGGTACAAAACCTTTGGCTGTGCCAGCGTGGCAGATAATCAAACGCTGGCCCTTGCCTTCTGGTGCTTTGGTACAGGATTTCTCTGTGTCGTCTGTCCATGTTTTGGAGACTGAGTGATTGGCGTTGAGCCACGTTTCGTCCAGATAAACCACCTTGTCCCAGTTCTCGATGTTTTTTATTTGTCGTAGAAAATCACACCTCATCAATCCAATGTCCTTCCGCTCCATTATCACTTTTCTTTTGTCACACTTCCCATAACGAAATCCACATTTTTTTATAACTTGTCTGAGAGAAGTGAATCCACCTTTAAATAAATCAGCCGATTTCAGCGACGCTAATAATTTTGTGCAAGTCGGCAGTTCACCTCGAAAATAATAGCCGTAAATATGGTTTCGTATCGCTGCCATGTCGAAATCATCGGGGTTAGTTACGGGTCGTGCCCTATTATGTTTTTTCTTCTTTGGAGTTGATAATTTGTTCTCCTCCATCGACGATTCGCCGAACTTCTCCTTTGTAATTCGGGAAACGGTAGCTTTGCCAATTCCCAAAGCATCAGCAACACGGTCGCGTACGTTGTCAAGTGGCAACAAAGGTCCGCCATTTTGTAGTTCGCGAGCAAAATAGTCACGCAAGCGTACAACAAACTCCCGCGTTTCACTGTTGAGTACAGTTTTTCTCAGTCTTTTCGGCATTTTGAAACACCAACAAAAACAAAACAGCAACAATAACAAAAACAGAAAACAACAATAGTAACAAACAAAGGATTCCGTTGACACAAGAAAACACGTGGCGCATACAAGGCGTTAGCACTCGTACTGGCGTAGCGAACTGACAGTACTAGCGTAGTGACAGATCAGATAGTGTTGCTATAACTAAAATTTTAATTCACATTAAAATTATACAGTCCGACCATGTTACCTCTGCATCGGAATATTGGCAACCCCATATACAAATACACGGATACTTGTAAATATAACAAGCATTATAATTATAGTAATGTAGATTATATTTTAAAAACATGTTTATCGATGTGGCTGAATGCAAGTCACGCCTTTGCCTATAAAAAGTTGCGATATATCGACACGACCCGTCACTAGTATGAACTGTCATAGGGATCAAGGTTCGCCGAGCTGATTATAACTTAACTTTGTTACAATAAACATTTTATACCATTCTCATCAAGAGTGTATACTGAACACATCACTACTATGGGACTTTGTACTGAAGTAATGAGGTATCTGACAGGAAGTCATTTAACGAATAGTAGCATTTCTTCACTAATAATACACGGAGTTGCTTTTTGAATATTTTTAATTCTGGAATAAGTCTAATACACTCTGGTACATTATTAAATATCCGCGGGGCCAAGCAAAATATACTTTCATGCATTAGTTGTGTTTTGCTAGCGACTACGTGTAATTTATTCTGATGCCGTGCACGTGTACGATAATCAAATAGTTCAGAGTTACTCTTCACAAATACTGCGGCCTCAAGTATATATATACATGGAAATGTTAATAAATTCATGTTTCTGAAGTATGGTTCGCAAGAGTTTGGTGAGTGAAAATTAAACATGACTCTGATACAGCGCTTTTGAGCAATGAACGCACGTTCGTGGTCTGTACTGTTACCCCAGAATATCACCCCGTATCTGAGTGTTGAGCTAACGTAGCCGTGATAGGCTGTTACTAAAGTAGATGTATTTGCAACCTTCCTTAATTTCTGGAGTGCGTATGAGAACTGTGCTAGTTGTTTACACACATACTCCACATGTATTTTCCAGTTGATTTTATTATCAATATGTAACCCCAGAAATTTAGTGACCTCCACTTCTTCAACGTCGCTATTTAAGTAACGAATTGTTAAAGGTGTTGTGCGACAAACTCGTATTCTAAAATTCATTATTTTTGTTTTGTCAAGGTTAATCGTTAAGTTATTAATTTTAAGCCAGTCTATAATTCGTGCTAAAGATTGATTAATGTCCGATTCTAAATCTATTGTATTGTCATTAGTAAAGAGTACAGTGCTATCATCAGCGAACAGCGTAATGTCGTGTTGTGTTGCCGAAGGCATGTCATTAATATATACAAGGAAAAGTAAAGGACCCAGAATACTCCCTTGTGGAACACCAAATTTAGCAATTCCAGTTTCAGAAGTACAGACTTCTTCAGTTTTTGTTTTAGGGTTGACCCATCCTATTTCTGTAAATTGCTGTCTGTCAGAAAGGTAAGATTTGATTAGATTGTACACATTACCTCTAACACCATATGCATATATTTTACTTAATAAAATATTATGGTCAACACAGTCAAAAGCCTTCGACATATCCATATATAGTGCCACAGCTGGTAGTCCATTGTCCAGATTAGTCATCACTTTACTTAAGAAGTTATAAATTGCTACATTTATTGATTTACAATTTCTGTACCCATATTGACAAGGTGTAAAAATGATTAATTTTTCAAAAAAGTTATATAGGCATTTGTGTATCACCTTTTCGAATATTTTAGCGAAAATCGGTATTAACGCTATGGGCCTATAGTTACTCATATTTGTTTTGTCACCTTTTTTAAATATTGGCTTTATAACTGATATTTTTAGTTTGTCTGGAAATTTTCCTTGTTCTATGCATTGATTAATAATATGGCTTAAGGGTCCGGATATAATGTGAGCGACATCTTTAATAATGTTTGTCAAAATGCCATCGCAGCCGGTACTGTTCGTGTTCTTCAAATTTACTATTATTTTATAAATATCGTCTGTAATAGTAGGTGCCATAAAGACTGAATTAGAGATGAATGTAATTTTGTTTGAGAACTATTATACAGGGTGTTACAGAAAGGTGTGGTCATATTTAAGGGTCGTTACACATGCCTGATAACCAGTCGATATGCACCGGCCAATGTACAAATAGTAATAAAGTGATGACATCGTTAGTCGTCTTACAAAATTGTTAAATTCGTTAAAATTTTCGATATTTAGCAAAAGCGGTAGGTCACAACACTATTGTATTTTGTTCTTTCGCGATAAGTTCAATTGAGTTCAATAACCTCTGCAAAATCTCTAATCTCAGCTGTGCGCCTGGTAGCCGGCCTACCAAGCGTAGGTATAGTTAGAGATATGTTACATCAGAGATATTTTGACTATCACTTACCGGGGCGTGTTCTCCTTACAGCGAAACGGTGATGTACCTGATCTGGTACAGTCATAAGAACGCACTAATTTATCACTTCACGATCGCGACACAAGGAGTTTAAACTATCACTTATGTAGGTCACAAAAACATAAGAGTACATGTACACATGAATGGAGTTTATGACGCCACAGTATGCGTGAAACTCCAAGGCATACCTACGTTTAAAAAATTATAGCAACGCGCAACGGCTCGTTGCTCGATGCCGTAACATGCTACCACGCACGCTTCGAAACATATCTGGGGTTACGCTACGTAATTCTCTGATATTCGGGCTTCCATATTCTCTCTGCTGTCACATGCTGTACTGTACACTTTTTCTTCACGTAACCTCAGAGAAAATAGTCGAGCGGAGTGAGATCCGGGGACCTCGCCGGGCAAGCGACTCTCACTTCACCGCCACGCCAAATCCTCTGATCAAAACGCATCTTTAAATACGCGCGAACTTCCCCCTTGAAATGAACGGGTTTCACTCCGATAACCGTTCCAGCTCGCCGGGTACCTACTCGTACTCGGGTCTACTTCAAAATGCTCGAGAATACGATCGTCTAAAGCAGTGGGCGCCGTAGAGGGTCGCCACGAAAACTTCCAGTGTGTTGAAGGCGGTTCACCATCTTCCTAAAACACTCCAAAGAGGGAAACCGCCGACGGTCACCCTCTAGTCTTCCGTCCACAAATATCTCACTGTACAGCCGACGAGCTTTTCGCAAGCTACCATCAGCTGCGCCAACACAAAGCATCATCTAATATTCGCTATTACTAAAAACCGACATTTTCACTGCACAACAGAACAACAAATAGTCTACAAATAAACATGTAAACAACCTACAGAAAAGAAGTCGGCACAAGTAGGTACATACGAATGTTGCCAACCATTAATCTATCTAATTCTAATTATCTAATTTAATACGTAGAATTTTGAAATATCCACAGACCTTCCTTTCATTTTTAAGGTAAATATGACTGAAAAACCTGCAGTTAAGTAATTAATGGTTAAATCAATCCCTTTGTTCAGAACAATATTCTATTTCTACTAAAAAGTACATTGCCTAGGTACATTTTGTTATCTGTTCGCGCTAAAAATCTGAACTTAAAAGTACTTAAATGCTTCGCGCTCAGTGGTTAAGGTCGGCCTTGCTACTGAAAATCACAAGTTTTAATCATACCGAGAGGAGATAGAGCCAGATGAGAAGGAGGAAAGGAGGAAGAGGAGAAAAAGTTGAGGAATCAGGAAATAATTAATACATAAAATTGTCACGATATTTTCTTTGCATATGACAAGACTTACCTACTCTGCGGATGACAAGACGCAAAACAAACGAACCGCTTTTCGTCTTCTATCTTTTAAAAAGCATAAACTCGTAAAAATACATTTTAATCTACTAATAAATTTACCACTTTTTCATTTGAAATCTACGCTGCTTCTACTATTTTTAACATGCCATCTACAGATTTTATAAAATCAGTTATGGCAACATTGATGCCTACTGTTTTACGCACTTTGGCGCCAAATATTATGTCCTTGGCGGCACGGCGGCACCGATTGTCCGCAACAAAAGCGCCGCCACGCATCGCGGCCTCATCAAAGGACTCCGCGGCCGAACGTATTACCTATGAAATTAGGGTAGATGTACTGGTTTACGTCCATTTAAAAATTTTATTTTATTATTTAAATCCAGATTTCAACTATGACTTTGTGTTTCTTTAAGTGCGGAAACCCCCTCGCATTGAGTTTGGGTTGGACAATAAATGGGCTATCGCGCTCAAATTTAATCAAAATCAGAGTTGTGTACTTACTCTGAAAAAAAATCGCAACTACTATTCAATCTACTCGTTGTCTGTTGTTATGTAAGAGACAACTTTTTCGACGCCGTGATTTTCGTATCATTCAATAACGGGTGGGCAAACAAACATACGACCCACTGACTGAACAACATTGTTATTAAAAAAGAGTATGTAATTCAGTAGAAATACTTCCGATACTAAGAATGCAGAAAATAATAAAATTGTGACCATGGTCGAATACTAGTCAGTTCACCCTATTTAGGTATAGGAAAAAAATAACAAATGATTTTTTCGTATCAATTATTTTAGGGTACCGTAAAATCTTGTTTCAAAAATTTTGAAGAAACGACTCTTACATTTTATGTTATCCTGGTATTTGAACATATTTTTGTTCACTTTACCATACCTTTTTATGCTTTAAGAAAGGTTTTGTATTAAATAAAAATTGGTACGGAACCAATCATAATAAAGGGCGTGGCGATTTGGAGTGAAAGAGAAGATATTTTAATTTTATGAAATAGTTTAGGGTACCGCAATGAATGTTACTTTAACGAACACTTATGAAGGACCTCTTAGAGTTATGTTATCCGGGTACGACATGATATACCTTAGTAAGTTCTGTGTGCATTTTTGTACACTGCCGTTATTTATGTTGTGCGCCATTGTGCGCATTATCATGACACCTGGTTTCCCAAACGTAACGAACAAACAAATCTCAAAAAAATCCGATAATAAATAACTACGAAACTCAAACTAAGGCAAACGTGTAACGATCACAGTGTTGCGGATGCTGCTTTTTTATACCACTTAGGTGGCAGACAAGCACATGGCCCACCTGATGAAAATTGGTTACCGTGGCTTATGAACGTATGTAACACCAGAGGGAACGCACTCGCGCTGCCGACCCTGTAATCACAGAGTTTCTGTGCCGTCAGTGTAGAAGACAAAGCAGGACATGCCTTTAGTTTTCTTACTGACAGCACGAATTCTCCAGTGAGCTCTAGCTACCCTAACACAACACGAAGTTATTATGGCCGCGGTATTCTGTTGGGCGGAGGTACTTCCCTAGTCGGACTGCTCAATTGGGCGGAAATACCGCCTTGTCCAACCTCCTGCTGGTCTCGAAGGACGAGAGCGTGCGGGGATGCGAGAGGAAAACAACCCTGTTTTCGAACCTGTTGCCATGTTAATTCCGTATGGAAAAGTACGGTATCCTCATCTTACCCTGGAAAGGGGCGGCTCCTCAACCAGCCCTTTGAGGCTTTGTCTGCTCTCCACTGTGTCCTATGCTACTCAGGCACACATGAAGAGTCACCCAGCAACCCTTTACAGGGGCATTCCTGCCTCGGTCGGGATTTTGGGAGAGGTGTGCTGCCGTCTTCACGCGCAGTTGCGCTGCGGAGATTCGCAACCAAGCATCTCTATTTATCGTGTACCTACCCAACAACTTGGAATTTTGTTCTATTTAACTTCTCATCAGGTGGGCCGTGTGCTTGTCTACCACCGAAGTTGAATAAAAACCGAAAATTATTTTTTGCATAACATTTCAATAAAATTGGGTACGGAACCAATTTTAATTAGTTTAATATTAAGGGGCGTGGCTGGAAATTCGGTAGTCCACGACTCCTGGTATTGAATGTAGGTTAACCTTTACCTAAGGTATCTTTGAGACAAGTCTTACATTTAGCATGGATGATTTCAGGAACATAAAAATGTTTTATTATTACTAAAAGTAAATTTTGTTTTATTTTAATACTATTTTAACAAGTTATAAGCTGTTTCAGAATTTCTTTGCCCGATATAAAAAAAAATTGTTTAGGTACAAAGTAAGTAAGATGATATTGAGACAGGGCCTATCAAATCCGATCGTTTGGTAAACCTACTCGGGTTCAAACCGTAGAGTTCATTTGTAACAGCGCGCTGCAGCTGCTGCAGCCCTGGTTAGTTTTTTAGTGTTGTGCGTTTGTCGACAATTTCCACTAGCTTACACATGGTCGATAAAAAAGAAAATTATTTATCTACGTGATACAAAGTAAATTGGTGTTTATACTCCCGCGGAAAATTTATTTATATCACACGTAATGCGTCCCTCGAATATGACCACACCTTTCTGTAACACCCTGTATGTATTAGTGTGTATGTCATGATTATTTATGTAAAGAAAAAAGTCATTAAATGATTTCGAGATGTCTTTAGGATTATCAATTATTACGTCATTACTCATTATTTGTTTTATACTTTCCTTCGGATGTCTATATTTCGTTTCGTTTATAACCTTCCATGTTGCTTTACTTTTGTTGGGTGCAGTCTTGATGTAGTAATCGTTTTGTGATTTTTTTGTCATCCTAATTATAGATTTGTACCTCTTTGCATATGTTTTAAATGTTTTTTTATTAGTTTCATTTCTATTATTTCTGTATTGCCACAGAAGATTGGTCTTACGTTTGCTGCATATTTTTATACCACGCGAGATCCATTTTGGTTTTGATATGTTATGAATGCGATTTTTTACTAAAGGAAAGCAAAGTTGGTACAGCATAATAAAGTTGTCATGGAATTGGTTATATGCACTATTTGCATCCATACAATTATAAACATCATTGTTGGTAAGCTGTTTTAGGTATTTCATAAATATCATTCTGTTACCCATAGAGTAATCTCGTTTTAAAATATACCAATACTTAAAAATACAAGTTTTTTTGACTGGAACCTTGATAATTTGTGCATTATGATCTGATAGTGCTAGTTCCTCAACAGTGCCCTTGCATGCTTTGACATTGTGGGCTATGTTGTCTATGCAAGTCTTACTGGCGGATCGCGTTATTTGCTTAAATTGTAATTTTAAATTATATGTCATTAAAAATTCTATAAACTTAGTAGAGTGCCAGTTTTGCTTTAAAATATCAATATTGAAGTCTCCACACAAAACAACCCTCTTGCCACTGAAACATACTTTATTGAATATTTTATTTAACACTGTAAAGAAACTGCAAAAAGAACTAACAGCATAGTCTGGTGGCCTATAGATACATAGAACTATAATTTTATGTTCCAGTATTTCGATGGCAGAGCATTCTATAGTATTTTGAATTGAAAGTTCTGATATATCTTTAAGAAGTTTGTGTTTCAAGTGATTTTTTATTAATATACAAGAACCTCCATGTCTACTGTTTCTCATTGTCCAAGGAATGTATATCTAGTTATAAATGTTCGAGTCATTGTCCTAATGTAACTGTCAAGTGGCTCGATAGATGGCGTTAAGATCGAATTAGGTCGCACTATGGTTTGTATCACGGCCACCTATAAATAGAGGTAAAAATAAATTCTTTTTGTGAATCGTCAATGGATAATAATTACATCAAGTACCTACGAGTAAAAGTGTATCATTTCTTCGTCGTCCAGACCATGTTCATGGTCCTTCGGAGCCGGAGTAACCGGGTGAGTCATCGGTAGTCATCAGTGGTGGTAGTGGCTATCTACCCTTTCGTCTCAGCTGGACGGCGAGTTGCGGTTCAGAACAAGACCCCCTGCAAGCAAGGCGCTGGGTGCGAAGCGTTGCAGTCTGCAGTGTTGGCGGGTACCGAGTGGCCAGTGGTGCCATTTCCGGAGGTGAGGCGGAAGCGGAGGGAACTACGCTACGGCGGCAGAGTTACGGCAAAGTCCCGTTAGGGAACGTCGTTGGAGAAAAGCCAGGAACAGGTGGTAGTGAGTGCCGGATCAAATTGTGAGTACATTTTCAACCTTATTTCTTTGAAGAAAATTAAATTAAATAGTTAAAAAAAGTGCATAGAAGTTTGAACTTTAAATTCAAGACAACTGGAACTTAAGAAAAATTTGAAGAAATTAGTATTAAGTCTTGGACTTAGAAAATATTTAGTTGTTTAGGACTTGTGTTAATTTTAAGTAAAAAGTGGTTTAGACGGGGAATCCATGCCCGATTTCATATAGAATACTGGTCCAAAACACTTGTAAAATTTTACGGATTTTTTAGGACTGAATTTGATGTCATTTGTGACTTAGAATATTTCGTTAAGATTTATTGACTAAAGCTACATTGTGGTCTAACTGTACTTTATTGTTGGCTGTAAGACTTGGTAATTGAAATTTGTAATCAGTTGGGATTTTTGTTGTATAAAAATGGAATCGTTAAGCAACATCCAGGCGGACATTAAGGCAAAAATGCATAAAGCAAAAACAAATTTTAAGAAGTCCTCAAAGGATCGCCTAACGATTACATATCTAGAAACAAGGTTAGAGAACTTAGATAAACAGTGGGCCTTGTTCACAAATACCCATACTACAATCTTAAGCACAGTAAATAAGACTGACCTTAGTAATTCCGATTATGTTAAAACCGACTTGTATGATGAGGTAGAAGAGTTTTATGTACAATATAAAAGCGAATTAAAAGAAGTAATTTTATCAAAATCTAAGGTAACTGCTACTATTGAATCTGCGAACCCAAAGCCGTGTGGTGAACTAGTAGTAAGTAGAGTAAAGTTGCCTGACATTAAAATACCAACATTCTCGGGAAAATATTCGGAGTGGCAAACTTTTAGAGATCTATTTGTAAGTCTAATTCACGAAAACAAAACAATCGATGATGCTCAAAAAATTTACTATTTAAAAGGTCACGTAACTGGGGATGCAGAGCAACTATTAAGAAATGTTAAAATTGCTTCTGATAATTACGCAACAGCGTGGAATACGTTAAACAAAATGTACGACAGCAAAAGGTATTTAGCTAAGGGTATTATAAAGCGATTACTAAGCCAGAAGGTTTTAACTTCAGAGTCAGCCTCAGAAATTAAAGGTCTGGTAAATACTACATCTGAATGTTTGGACTCAATGAGAGCTCTGGGGGTAGATACATCCTCTTGGGACATTTTAATTATTTATATTATTAGTGCCAAACTTGATCCAGAAACTAGAAAGGCTTGGGAACTGATGGTGTCATCAGATCAGACGGATGAATTACCTACCTATACAGAATTCTCAGAGTTTCTAATAGGTCGCTTCAGGGGTCTGGAGAATTTAGACCTGAAACCCCGTGGTGATAAAAAAGTCAACACGAAATCCTTTCATATTGTAAAGGCTAAAGGTCCTAATTCCTGTGCGTTTTGTGCTGCCGATCATAAAATAGTTTCTTGTAAGGCATTCAGTAAAGAATCAAACGAAAAGCGACGCGAATTTGCTATGGATAAAAAATTATGCTTTGTTTGTCTGCATAGCAACCATTCTGCCAAACAGTGTAAAAACATCACCCGGTGTAAGGCGTGCAAACGCCGCCACCATTCTTTATTACACCCTAGTGGTGTTTCTGGGTCAGTAGACGAGGAGACGGTTCACGAAACAGCCTCATCGACGGGGTCGATGAAGGAGGAATTTGCTTCCGGTAGTCAGAAGCAGGCCGCGCAAGCGGAGGGGTCTAACGAGCCACTGGTATCTTGTCTTGCGACAGGGAACTGTAATAAAACAGTTCTGTTAACGACAGCTGTTGTACAAGCTGAGTCGAAAGACGGGACTTTTCGTATGGTTAGGGCTTTATTAGACCAAGGGTCGCAAGGATCTTTTATTACGGAATCTATCGTTCAGTATTTGGGGTTAAAGAAATTTGCGGCTAAACACACTATAAGTGGTGTAGGTGGTGACAAAAGTGTGATCTCAAGGTCCACTGTCAACTTAAACATAAGATCTAGGGTTGATCCCCGTTTTCAAATTATGGTTAATGCCTACGTCTTGAAGTCGATTACGTCCCCTCTACCAGTTACGAAAGTAACTAGAGTAGAACGGGTACAATTGACTGTGGGTGAGTTGGCTGATCCCGAGTATCACAGGCCCAACAAAATTGACGTTTTGTTGGGTGCTGAGATATACAGCCACATTATAAAGGCAGGTATTAGCCGGGATTCGAGTGGGTCAATCTTAGTGCAAGATACTGCCTTCGGGTGGATATTGTCTGGCGCCTGTGAAGTGGATAATCGGGCTAATGTCTCTTCTCATATCACGGTGATGCATTCTTGTCTAAGCGCTGACGAGTTCTTGAAAGGATTCTGGGAATTGGAAGCCGAACCAACTGGAATCAAGAAGATGCTCACGGAAGAAGAGATAAGATGTGAGGAGCTTTTTACAGCCACCACAGAAAGGGATAGTCATGGTCGATATATCGTACGGTTACCATTTCGGGACGCTGACCCGGACTGCAAGTATGGTGAGTCAAGGAAAATAGCTGAAAAAAGATTAAGAAGGTTAGAATTTAAATTAGGAAAGAATATTAAACTAAGAACAGATTATACTAATGTTATAAAGGATTATTTAGAACTTAATCATATGAGAAAGGTCACTAATTTAGAAAAAACCAATAAAGAAGCTGTTTACTTACCCCACCACGCTGTAGTCCTGGAGGATAAGGACACGACCAAGGTAAGGGTTGTGTTTGATGCATCCTGTAAGGGGATGAACGGGATATCCCTTAATGATAACTTGATGATTGGTCCATCTTTGCAAGCCGAACTCCGTCATACTATTATGTGCTGGAGAAAATATAAAATATGTCTAGTTGGAGACATAATCAAAATGTATCGACAAGTTCTAGTACATAAAGAAGATACTCCATTTCAGCGAATACTTTGGCGAGAAAGTCCTGAACGAGATATAGAAGAATTCGAATTGGTCACGGTAACTTTCGGAACGGCCGCAGCACCATATCTTGCCGTGCGGGCCCTGCAACAAGTAGCTAATGACGAGTGCCAAGATAGTCCTGAAATAGCAAAAATAATAAGAAACGACTTCTATATGGATGATCTTATGACTGGGGCTGAGAATGTCGATAACGGTTATAAGATTTACAGGGAACTGACGCGAGTACTGGCTAAAGGCGGGTTTCAAATGCAAAAATGGATTAGTAATAGCAAGGAATTATTGGATAAGATAAAAAATGAGAATGATAGTTCGGACGAAGTGTTGAGAATAAAGTTGGATGAAATAACAAAAATTCTAGGACTTACCTGGTATCCACGGGAGGACGTCTTTCGATACACTGTTAATCTTGCTCCGCTGTGTGAACCTGCTACGAAAAGGAAGGTTATTTCCGATATTTCACGGTTGTTCGATCCTCTGGGATGGTTGGCGCCATGTATAATTGGCGCCAAGGTCTTTATTCAGAAATTATGGCTGGCTGGTATTGATTGGGATCAAGAAGTTCCCATCAATTTATTGACCGAATGGATGACTTACCGTCAAGATTTACCCTCTTTAGAAAATGTGAGAATCCCACGATGGTTACATACCCACCAGACAGGAAGGCTGGAGATACATGGTTTCGCGGATGCATCGAAACTAGCATATGCCGCTGTTGTATACCTCAGAGTGGTAGACGAAAAGGAAAATATTCATGTATCATTAGTGACGTCGAAAACAAAGGTAGCTCCGATAAAACAGGTGTCGATCCCGAGGCTCGAACTATGTGGGGCAGTTCTATTGTCGAAATTGATTGTTGAAGTGGCTGAAGTATTAGAAATATCCAAGGCCAACCTATACGCTTACACGGATAGCGAGGTAGTGCTGGCATGGCTGAATCAGCACCCAAGCCGATGGAAAACTTTCGTTGCAAATAGGGTCTCGGAGATATTAACCACTATAGATACTCACCATTGGTCCCATATTTCGTCCAAGCAAAATCCAGCTGACTGCGCGTCTCGCGGTATCTCTCCAACAGAACTATCAACGACCTCAATCTGGTTTGATGGGCCAGAATTTTTGAGGCACAAAGTGATTGATTTCAAGAAACCAAAACACCTGGTCACAAGTCAAGAACAAACGAAGACGCACACCACTGTCTTGGATGTTACTCTATGGCAAAGGTTCTCTTGCTTATCCAAACTCCTTCGCGTAATTGCTTACTGTCGCAGGTTCTTGAATCTCAGGAAAACTTCAGGGAAAAAGCACTGCACTAAGCATTTGATAGCTCAAGAAATGAATGCAGCTTTGGAAGTGTGTGTGAAGAGATGTCAAGAGGAAGAGTTAGGCGAAGAATTAGAGGAATTGAGGGATAAAGGAAGTTTAAATACAAAGGGAAAGCGATTGAAGTCCTTGAACTTGTTTTTAGATGCACATGGTGTAATAAGGGTAGGTGGGAGACTAGAAATGTCTCAATTAAATTATAATGAGAAACATCCGATTCTCATTCCACGAGATTCGTTTCTAACAAATCTCTTGATTGCGGATGCACATAAAAAGACAATGCATGGTGGTCCGCAACTCATGATCACCTATTTGCGCTCACTGTATTGGATTGTAGGTGTCAAAGGATTGGTCAAAAAATATTATAGAGGTTGCGTAACGTGTATTCGCTACTCATCCAAGGTAACAACCCAACTTATGGGTCAAATGCCGTCCTCTCGAGTGACACCCAATAAACCTTTTTTCATGAGTGGTGTCGATTACGCAGGCCCTATAAATATAAGGGTTTCAAAGGGAAGACGACATGCCTCCAGGTAGATGGTTGCTAGGTAGAATAGAGCAAAAACATCCAGGTCCAGATAACGTTACTAGAGTGGTGACAGTACGCACAAAGGGCACAGTTATTAAGAGGCCTACCTCAAGGTTATGTATCTTACCTTTAAGCACATAATTGTAACACTTTTGTATTTTTTTTTGTATGTACTCCGGTTGAGGGACAGAGTGCATTCTGTTCATGATGGGCGGTTGTTTGAAGGACAAGGTGCATTATGTCCTTGATGGGCGGTATGTCCAAGGAATGTATATCTAGTTATAAATGTTCGAGTCATTGTCCTAATGTAACTGTCAAGTGGCTCGATAGATGGCGTTAAGATCGAATTAGGTCGCACTATGGTTTGTTTCACGGCCACCTATAAATAGAGGTAAAAATAAATTGTTTTTGTGAATCGTCAATGGATAATAATTACATCAAGTACCTACGAGTAAAAGTGTATCATTTCTTCGTCGTCCCGACCACGTTCACTCATATAATAAGAAACAAGTTTGTAGTTGGGCACTGTAAGATACACTTCATCGCCCTCTATCATGTTGTGTTCAGTTAAACACAGTATGTCAATAGAAATGCTTTACGTGGTCAGATTATTAATACAAACAGAGAGCATGTCAGCTTTGTTGACTAATCCATCAATGTTTTGATGGAGTATCGTAACAAAATTATACACGAAATAAATTAGTGATTAGGTTAGGACCAGAGCTATGGTCGTTACTCAGTTCATTTATGGGTTCACCATTATTTAGATTATTGACTAGCAGGTCCTGTTCAAGATCTAAATTAACCTGAGTATATTGATCTACAGAATTTTTGTTTTTATTTTTTAACATTTGCTCGTGTTGTGATACTTGATAGTGATAGTTTAAACATAATATTTCTTTTAGTAGTGACCTTGCAAGATTTAATACATAATACCGCCTATTTGGTATAGATACAGAGTAGTTCATGTTCATGTATAGCACATTTTTAAACTTCTTACAAATAAATCTAAATTGATAGTTTAATTTAGCTTCTTTCAAAAACTTGTTTTTGGGCACTTCACTTATGATCACGTTCGTATTGGCGGTTGAAGTCAACCATCGATGTAGGTTGATGTCGAAATCATATGGGTTTTTTTCGAAGCAGCCTCCCAATACAATGACATAGTCGCTTTTTGTCAAAACACCTATCTTCTCACTACTGGAGTTTGACAAGATCTCATTAAGTACAGCATCAGGTTTTAGATATGAGAACACTGCGTATTTTGTTCCAAGCAGATTCTGCAGTATGTTGCGTAGACCTCGTCCCTGACCGTCGCCTAGAATAATTACTTTGTGCTTCTTACTTTGGGTTCTAACTGGTGCACTTTCAGTTAACGGGCATTGTATGTCCCTAGTGTCAGTATCGTTATTGGCTTTTTTTATCTGTGTTGTTTGTATATTGCGCCATTTTGGTTCTAAGGTATTTGTGCAAATACTTTTTGCGAGATGTATGGGAGAATGCCGAGGAGTATTTACTCTCATGTTAAATATTTTATTCGAGATAGGCGAAGAGTTGGTCTTACGCTGTGGAGTAGTGCAGCTTATTTTTTTAAGTAAATCTATTTGTCTTTGCTGTGCCTGTATGTCCTGTTTTAGTTTGGTATTTTCGTGATTCAGATTTTCAATTTCGTTGTCAGCACTTTTTAATTGTTGTTTGATTATATTGATTTCTCGTCTCAAATCATCAGCAACTGACTGATCAATATGTTGTGTTGCACTCTGCATACTCATGATACTGGAGTCCAACATAGTAGAATTTAATAAGTCTTGGCCTGCTGTATATGATAAATTCATTTCCGATTGCGTTCTTGTTAGCTTATTTCGAACAGTTACATTCTCCATTTTCTTATTTTTACTATTATTAACTATTGTATTATTTTTCTATAAAAAATGTAACGATAATTTTTTTATAGTAACACAATTGAATTCTTGATAATAAAAGTACACAAACAAAACAAAGTTTAAGAAAGCAAGATTCTATGAAACAAAAAGAATATCTTGCTGAGAGACTCGAACCCACGACTTTCTATATACGGGTTTTCCTGGCCGCGTTATCCGATACGCCACAGAGACACGTAACAAAATCATCAAATTTCTCAACTGCTTGTGTACTACTTTTATTTTGAACTGAATAGTATCGTTAGTATGACTCATGCAGAAAATATTTTTGCACTGAGAAGTTGATTTGTTGAACACTTTATGGTTTTATGTTCTCAAGTTTAATAGTTATTCGTTAAGTTAATTGGTGCACTGGATCACTTATAGTTTATAGTTTTGATTCTGATACGTTTAATGATAGATACACACTGGTTTCACACTTTATGAAGTATAATGTTCCCGGTTATTTTATAATCGTGTTTCCTGGTTTGTCTGTTTCACAATTGACTAGATAACATTGTCACTGAAACAGTTCTTCACATATTTATATAACTTATATAGTTCTATTAACTGTTTTTATATTTTTTAAAGTTGAATAACACGGACTCGATGTTAACGTTCCATGCGGGTTCATTGTCGTGCATTATATGTTCACTTTCGGATAGAAATCAGCCCTATCCCTTAATCGCTTTTTACTATACCCACGGGAAGAGATTTGATGGGATATCGCTATTGTACTCTACCGGGACCCAACAATAATAAAAAAGTAAGTTAAAAACTAAATCCCGACGACTGAAAAATCACGCTTTAAAAAGTATTAAACAAGAAAATATCAAGGATAGCCACGTATGCAACTTTTCCCTAGAATGTATTGTTTTGTTAGACTAAGTTTTTTTTTTATTTATTTATTTATCATCTAAACAATTACATACAGTAAAAAGATTCATAAGCATTTACAAAATGCCACAAATACAAAAAACCTATGCGGTTTATAATCAATGCCTCAGCGGTTAAAAAAAAATGTTAAACAAGTGATTTTAGGAAATGCAGTGGCATACAACCACGGCTATCCTTGATATTTTCTTGTTTAATACTTTTTAAAGCGTGATTTTTCAGTAGTCGGGTTTTAATTTTAAACTTCATTTTTTATTTATATTATTTTGGGGCAACAGCTATATTTTATACATATTTGTAATGTGCTAATTAAGCCCTTTCAGATGATATCAAACACAATATATTAATCTGATATTATTTTTTTAATACGGTACTTTATGACCGCTAGAGGGCGCCACATTAAATTAAGTGATACATCATATAGCCTATAACCAGCGGATGACCAAGACGCTTCTAACGATACCTCATTTGTCCAGTTCTAATAAGTAGTTCAGGAGATATGAGGGAACAGATGAACCTACATAAAAGTCAAAGTCATACATACATAGCCTGTCAAAATCATAACCCTCCTTTGGCTTCGTCGTAGTCGGGTAAAAATATATACAGATACTAGCTGTTGCCCGCAGCTCCGCCCGCGAGGATGTCCGATTTCGCGACCAAACATAGCCTCTGTCCTTTTTCAAGGTCTAATCTAACTGGCGGTGGCGCGCCTCCCCGTTTCCGGGGACGAGTTGGGGACTCTGTAGTCCCCACACCCGAGAAGAGGGTCAGATCGTGAGAGATGGTCCTGGGTCGGCCGGGGTGCGAGGGATATGCCTGTCAACCTCACCTTCGGCAACCAAAACGACCCACAGGCAGCGTGCGTTTTAGTCGGTTCGAGTCCGACATAACCTCCTCCACCAGGTCCGGTGGGGAGGTATCCGTGGGGATTTTGCGCACGTAAAAAAAAAGGTCTAATCTATCTATGTACCAAATTTCAACAAGGTTGGTTCAGTGCTTTAAGTGAGTTTTAGCAGGAGGTAGGACACGACGGTATTTCCGTCCCAATTGAGCAGTCCGACTGGGGAAGTACCTCCACCCTACAGAATACCACGGCTGTAATAGCCTCGTGTTGGGATCCCGCTGTGAGTAGCGTAGCCAGAGCTCACTGGAGAGTTTTTGTGCTGTCAGTGGGCAGACCAAAGGTTTGTCCTGCTTTTGTCTTCTGTACTGAAGGCACAGAAAATCGCTGTTCTTACAGGGTCGCCAGCACGGGTATGACTCCCCTGGTGTTACACACGTTCATAGGTCACGGTAAACACTTTCCATCAGGTGGGCCGTGTGCTTGACTGCCACCTAAACTGTATAACAAAGAAGTTTAGGCAAGAAAGTAACAAACATACAGATTTAACTTCTCATTTATAATATGTATGAATTACGAGATTTAAATATAATGTTTCAACTTATTCAAATAAACTTATGCACTCAAATGTTTCAGTGGGCTGATTGGACGCTCCTGGGCGATGCTATTCGCGTCAGTCGGCTACCAGGTCACCGTGTTTGACATCATTCCCCAGCAGGTCACCGACGCGTTGGCAGACATCAAGGTGCAACTGAAGACCTTGGAGAAAGACGGTCTACTGCGTGGGAAGCTGAACGCTGATCAACAGTACGAATGTATTAAAGGTACGTCTTTTGACTTAACCTTATAGTATGCTAACAATTCAATATGACCAAACACTGATCTCCCAAGGAACCTTTTCTCACAGCGTCAGTGGGACGGGCCGCTCTGCAGCTTAGTTGGAAAAAAATTACTAAATACATGTTCCAATGCTGCTTAGCGTGCCCGTTTACTGGCGGTTGGAGTGTGGGAATCGGGTCTTTGGCTACAAGCTCTTCCGTCGTCTAACGTAGGGACTATGTTAGATGACACTACCTTCCGCATCGCAACTTGTCTCCGTTTAGGTGCGCCGTGTGTTTCTCCGCATCAATGCCGAAGCCGTTGACAGACTCGGACACCATGGCCTGTCGTGCTGCAGGAGCGCTGGGCGAATTCCACGGCACGCCAGCCTCAACGACATAATCCGCCGTGCTCTTGTCACCGCCAGTGTACCAGCTGTATTTGAACCAAACGGTTTGGCGCGTGACGATGGCAAGAGATCGGATGGCATGTCGTTAATGCCATGGAAGATGGGTAGGACTCTGGTGTGGGACGCCACATGCGTTGATACCATTGGTCCTACCCATATAACTAGCACGGCTGGCTGTGCTGGTGCTGCTGCTGCTTCTTCAGAGGCTCTCAAGCGGCGCAAATACTCCAATCTCATCGGAAATTATGAATTTGGGGTCATGGGGTCCGAGCGCTCGCAATCTCTTCCGTGAAATTGCGAAGCGTATGGTCGACGCTTCTCGTGACCAGAAGGCTGGCCTCTTTTTAGGTCAGAGAATAAGCATTGCCATACAACGTGGCAATGCTGCTAGTCTTCTGGGAACGCTACCACAAAAGGCATGCGATGCGGAGGAATTCCACGACGCATTTTAATTGTTCTTAGCTATAAGTTGTATAATAGTTATTTTAGTTTTATTGTATTTAATATTTATATATTATTTCTTGACAGGATTGTAAAATTAATTTGTGAAATAAATTCAATATGACTAAGTCTAGAATGACCTCTGCCCCCCATGAGCGCAGGCCTGGGTGTGACGGGTGAACCCGCCTGTCAGCCTGGCAGAAGCAAGCCTTGCATGCCTCCCCATTTCCGGGGACGAGTTAATAATAATATTCTACAACGTCCTACCCAACGCTATCTAGACTCTAGACCCACGGTAAGCATAGTTTAACTAGCTTGTGTTATGGAATCTAGAATACGGATAAACATACTTAAATACTTTTTTTTTGTGAATACATACATATTTTACATAGAAACACCCTGACCAGTGCAAATACCCATATTCATGCAAACAAATATTTGCACTGAGCGGGGATAGAACCCGCGCCTCCTGCAGCCGTAGCAGTCGTGTTCACTACCGCCACGCCACAGAGGCTGTCAGAATCAGTTGGGAACTCTGTGGTCTCTGTGTGTCTGATATTAAACAGACCTATTTTTATACATATTAAAAAGACATTATCTAGATAGTTTGCGTTTAGTTAAGTATACCTAACCGATCGAAAACTTGAATAGCTGTTGAACACAATGCCATGTACAATGTGAAGCACTTTATCAGTACAAGAGAAGCTCAATCAGTTTTATGTCCTATTATTGTTATCTTATAACTAGTATTGTTAACAAAGTAGGTACAAAGGCAGATACAATACTTTTTAAATGAAATTTCAAGCAAGAACCAAGCGGTTCGGAGACTCTTTTCTTTGCCGCACCACCAAGACCTGGAATTCATTACCAGCACACGTGTTTCCTTCTTCCTACAGTCCCGGGGCCTTTAAGCGGGGCGTGAAAAAGCATCTGATGAGGCCGCCAAGCTGAGTGCCACCATTGTAGGCAGTGTCTGTAATGGTGACCCTCTTTCCTGAGACTTTGCCTTTAGCTTACCATCAGGCGAGGTGAGGTCAAGTTGGCGTGTCCTATATAAAAAAAAAATTGTATGCTAACTTTACAAAATCGTATAACATAGAAGAAATTGAAACAGTCCTAACGGGATTCGAACACACGATCTTTCCCTTACAGGGGGGACGCTATGACCACTAAACCACAAAACCTTCGTCTGCAACCATCCAAATTCTTCTATACATATATCAGTCTTACGTGTGACGGTTAAGCGCCATCTAGCGACATTCGTACGAACTATCGGAACCAATGAATGATGTTGCAATAATTTTTAAACATTGATTTTTGATGACTCCGCTCAAACTATTGAATGAAATTTAGTATGCAAACTGTTCAAAGTCGCTTCTATCTTAATATAGAAAAAAACGACGGGTTGCACTCCGGGAGTGCCGGCAGAAGTGAAAACTTGAATATCAACGTTGTGCATTTTTGATATTTAGGAATGGTTAGAGAATAATTTTGTACGAATTGCTTTTAATAACAGTATAAAAGTACTATTATTTATGTGGTGGAATACAATATTCATTTATTGCGCTATCGTACACAAACATGACAATTTATATTACATTAAAAATTTAACACTTCAGAACTATTACAATTATTTTACATTTAAAAGTTTATCACCGCCATCACACATGTGACAGTCGTGTGACATTCGCGCAAGCGCCCTGTGCCGCCTGTCCTCTCTCCATCCGTCTTTTTATTTTTATACCACTTAGTTAGCAGACAAGCACACGGCCCACCTGATGGAAAGTGGTTACCGTGACCTATGGACGTCTGTAACACCAGAGGAGTCACAGTCGCGCTGCCAACCCGGTAAGTACAGAGTTTCTGTGCCGTCAGTAGAAGACAAAGCAGGACAAGCCTTTAGTCTTCCCACTGACAGTACAAATTCTCCAGTGAGCTCTGGCTACCCTACTCACCGCTGGGAACACAACACGAAGTTATTATAGCCGCGGTATTCTGTAGGGCGGAGGTACTACCCCAGTCGGACTGCTCAATCGGGCGGAAATACCGCCGTGTCCTACCTCCTTAAAATCTTATTATGAAGTCTTACGAATTTTCGATCAGGTCACATGTCCTGACGCGAGTTTAGAAATTTTTACCCATTCCAAAAAAAGTACACAGCGCCGCTAAAGAAGTTTTCACTTCAAAAATTTAAACGGCCCAGGCGGGATTTGAACCCGCGATCTTTTCCTTACAGGCATTCTAGTTCTAAAGGTACTATACTATACCTGTTTAGGGATTTTTTTTACTGTTTAGGGTTTACTTTATTGGGGTGCTTGGTCCGGAATGTCCATGGGTTGAACCCTGGGCAACAGAAGCGCTAGATAGGTAGATGATAGATAATTCTTTATTGTACACCAATAGATTACAGTAGGACAAGTAGGTAGCATGTATACTGTTTAATAAACAATAGGCGGTCTTATAGCTGGAAGTGATTTCTTACAGGCAACCTTCGGATGGACAGTTATGTAATGTTTTATAAACAAAAAGAAAGAAAGATAAAGAGAGAATTTCATATAAAGTAAAATAAATATACAACTTTAGCACTTAAATAGATATACGAAGTAGATACAAAGCCTCTCTCCTCGGCCTGGGGGTGACAGGTGGAGCCGCCTGTCACCCACAGGCAGCGGCAGTGGCGCGCCTGATGCGCCTCCCCGTTTCCGGGAACGAGTTGGGGACTTTGTAGTCCCCACATTCGAGAAGAGGGCCAGATCGTGAGAGATGGCCCTGGATCGGCCGGGGTGCGAGGGATATGCCCGTCAACCTCACCTTCGACCAAAACGACCCACAGGCGGCGTGCGTTTTAGCCGGTTCGAGTCCGACATAACCTCTCCCACCGGCTCCAGCGGGGAGGAATCCGTGGGGATTTTGCGCACGTTAAAAAAAAACAGCCTCTCTCCTGTCTCCTACACAGGAAAGCCGTTGCCACATATTGTAAATACCGACGACGGCAGTGGGGGCTCCTGTCCGGGGTTCAATGTATCAAACTCATAACCCTCCTTTTGCTTCGCAGTAGTCGGGTAAAATGTATCTGTTATTTTTACCTGCCTACGGCGAGGCAGAAGGAGGGTTATGTTTTTGACAGGCTATGTATCTATGCATGTATCTATGTAGATTCATCTGTTCCCTCATAGTTCCTCAACCATTTATTAGAACTGGACATTATGTTACTGGCTAATCGACGCTTCCCGTGACCATAAGGCTGGCCTTTACCTCGCTCAAAGAATTGGCATCGCCATTCAGCGTGGTAATGCCGCCAGCTTCTTGGCCACGGTACCAGTAGAGATCGATGGGGAGGAATTTTTCGATGCCTAAAATTACAGTCTCCCTCTTTTTCTCTATCCCTGCTGCGGTTTTCTCAAGCACCTACAATATGGGGTTCTTCAAGAGGGGCATCAGATGGTTTCTTCATGGTCGGCAGCGCGAGTGCGACACCCCTGGTGTTGCATACGTCCATAGGCCACGGTAACCGCTTCCCATCAGGTGGGCCGTGTGCTTGCCTGCCAACTAAGTGATATAAAAAAAAATGGAGACATTATGTTTATAATGTTTTTTCAGTAGTCAGGTTTTAGTTTTAAACTTATAATGTTACAAATATACACACTTCACAATGTTTGCTTGTAGATAGTCAGCTACATATATCACAGATAAAATAGTTAAACATTTATAGTTCAAAGAACATTATCGATAACAATACTGTGTTGAGTGTACTTCATTGTATCCTTCAACATATAAAAGTGCTCAGACATTTGTTACGCCTTATCTGAATGTACCCTTATTTATACAGGGCACGTCAATTAGACTTCACCTTGCCTGCAGCTGAAGGCAAAGTCTCAGAAAAGAGTGTCACCATTACTTACACATACCGTGTGACAATGGTGACACTCAGCTTGGCGGCCTCATCATATGCTTTTTCACGCCCCGCTTAAAAGACCCGGGACTGTAGGAAGAAGGAAACACGTGAACTGGTAATGAATTCCACGTCTTAATGGTGCGACAAAGGAAAGAGTCTCTGAACCGCTTGGGTCTTGTTCGGATGTTCTGCACCGTGTGCGGGTGACATCTAAGCCCTGCACGTGTTGTCCTGTGTAGGAAAAGGGAGGTTGGGACTAATTGGAAAAGCTCATCAGAACATTCACCGTCCTTTAAGCGGGGCGTGAAAAATCATCTGATGAGGCCGCCAAGCTAAGTGCCACCATTGTAACAGTACTAATTATCTGTAATGGTGACCCTCTTTCCTGAGACTTTGCCTTTAGCTTAACATCAGGCAAGGTGAAGTCTTGTTGGCGTGAGCTAGATAAAAAAAGAAATAATCTTTGCTGAGCCATCCCAGAGTATTTTACAGTTTTACAGAAGACTCCGCTCCTCCGGCGTGAAAAAACGTCTCACTCTGTTCAAGACTTCGAGTTTACGCGAGGCTGTTTTAATGATACTCTCGATGTCCTTAGATAACCATATCTTGACCCTAATACAAAGTAATCTACAAGTACCAGTGTATTCTATATTGTACATAGATAATAAACACAATGGTACTTCTTACGAACCAGACCCTAATCTATAAGTACTAATGTACTCTATGTTGTAACAGATAATAAACATAATGGTACTTCATTAAAACAAGGGTAGTCTTGATGAGAACCAGGAAATGTTTCGTGTTCAAGAGAACAGTTATCATTTGTTTCAAGCAAATACAAGATTTAACAAGTGCTTGATAGTGTGTATAACAAACCTTTGTTAAGTTTAAAATGTATGTTACAAGTGACTACTGTTTATATATTGTTTATATATACTGTTTATATAATAATAATAATAATAATAATGACGTCTTTATTGTACACCAATTACACATTACACTAGAATAAGTGATACAAGATCCGTGGTACGTACAGATGGCGGCCTTATCGCTCTGCGGCAATTTCTTACAGGCAACCATAGGATAGAGATAAGAAAATAGGAGAAGAATATTTTAGGGCAGTTAGGTGTAATGTATTTTCAACCTTAGATTCTCCGATGATCTCAAAACCTTTGAGTGAGTGTCGTGTAAGAACTCAAATCGCTGTTTCAGGTAAGAAGGAGTTAGTGGGTTAAATAAAATGTTGTATAGTAAGGAGAGAATATGCGCATTCCGGCGAAAGCGTATAGGTAACCACTTGAGCTTTTTTCGAAGATCTGAAACATGATCATATTTACGTAATCCAAATACGAATCGTATACAAAGATTTTGGAGTCTCTCAAGCTTGTTAAGTTGGTCTTCAGTGAGATCTAGATAGCTGGCATCAGCATAGTCGAGAATAGGAAAAATAATAGATTGTGCAAGCGCAGTCTTAGTGGCAGTGGGTAGAAAATTTTGAAGCCTACGCAGGGACCCTGCCGCTGCAAATACTTTACGCCTTAGTTCCAGGAGATGCGGCCCCCAGGATAAGCGACTATCAATATCGATCCCCAGATTTTTTACTTCATTGCTATATGGGACTATTGTTCCATTGCAAGTCACTTGAGGTAGGGTTAACCAATCTATTTTATCAATCAACCTGGAGCTCCCGACAATAATGACTTGTGTCTTGCATGGATTTACTTTTAGACCGTACGAAGCACTCCAGCAGCATATCGATTTTAGGTCAGTATTTACTGTATTGACAGCTATCGCCAGTTTGTCCAGCGGGGCCCGAGAGTATATCTGCAAATCATCAGCATACAGGTGGTAGGAAGAAGATAGTTCGTCGGTGATAGAGTTTATAAAAACTGCAAATAGTAGGGGAGATAAAACGCCGCCCTGTGGTACACCAGCAGTTGTTGTACACCAAGAGGAGACGGATTCTTTGACACATACACGCTGCCGGCGACCAAACAGGTAACTACGAAACCAGTCAATCACCGTTGGAGATATGTTAAGAGTGCTCAATATGCCAAGTAACACGTCGAAATCCACGTTATTAAATGCGTTACTGAAGTCCAACAAAGTTAGTACTGTCAGCTCACCGCTTTCCATACCATATCTGATATCTTCCGTAATATGAACCAAAGTAGTAGTAGTACTGTGACCAGGACGAAATCCAGACTGGAGAGGATTCAGTAGTGCGTTTTTTGAGAGGAAATTAGATAGTTGAGTGTTAATGAGACGTTCAAGTACTTTAGAAAGAAAGGGCAAGATAGAAATAGGGCGATAATCAGAAAGAGAGGAAGGATTTTTCTTTTTAGGAATAGGGATTATCTGAGCCTCTTTCCACGTTTTTGGAAACACGTTGTTAGTTATTGAGAAATTCAGGATATGACAGATGACAGGAAGCTATAGCACGAGGTGAGATTGTAATATCGGTTGAGGATGTATGTACATATATACATATACATAATCACGCCTTTATCCCCGAAGGGTTAGGCAGAGGTGAATTAACATACACTACAATACAATACAATAAGATGAATTGTTTGACATGATGCCCTCAGCTACATTCTATCATCGCACCTCTCGCCATAGGCAGGGAATTCATCCCCACACATTGCGACCTGAGACGGTGCGCACTGTGCGGTATGAAAGAAATTTCATCCCACGCACACTCAAGCTGTGGAATGACTTCCCTGCTGCGGTTTTCCCAAGCGCCTACAATATGGGGTTCTTCAAAAGGGGCATCAGAAGGTTTCTTCATGGTCGGCAGCGTGAGTGGTGACACCCCTGGTGTTGCATACGTCCATAGGCCACGGTAACCGCTTCCCATCAGGTGGGTCGTGTGCTTGTCTGCCAACTAAGTGGTATAAATAAAAACACATTTCACCAATCACTGTAGTCGGTCCCACGTAATAGAGGGTGTATTGATTCGAGCCACGTATTTGAAGCTGTATATATCTGTCTGATGTTAAGCAGCCCTATCCCTTAGTCGCCTTGTACGACACCGCATGGGAAGAGATGGGGTGGTCCAGATTTAACTCTGCCGGGAACCACGCGGCTACGTATGTAAAACATGTACGATTTTCGATGTATGATTTTCGGTGCCAGGCAAGACGGTATCGTACAAGGCAACTAACAGATAAGGGCTGTTTAACATCAGACAGATATATACGACCCAGACTCAGCCTCAGATGCATGGTTCCAGGCAACAATAGTGCCCGGCTGACAGTAATAGGCTCACATCACAATATTACGTGGGACCGAATTCAATAATTGGTGAAATGTGAGTGTTATTACAGTCCCGGGTCCTTTAAGCGGGGCGTGAAAAAGCATATGAAGGGGCCGTCAAGCTGAGTGTCACCATTGTCACACGGTATGTGTACGTAATACGTGGGGCGCACTATAAGTTTCCGGAATGAATATGAAAAAATACTATTAAACTGTACAAAATTAATTTATTGTTTTTCAAAATAATCTCCCTTGGCGTCTATGCACTTTTTCATTCGATCAAACCAGTTTTGAAAACTTTTGTGCCACTACTCTGTGGTGACCTCTGAAACGTGTTTTTCATACTCCTCGACAGCCTCTTCTGGTGATGAAAATCGTTGGCCGCGTAATTGGTTCTTAATTTTTGGGAACAGATAAAAGTCACAAGGTGCCAGGTCGGGACTGTATGCAGGATGACTCATGAGTTCTACATTTTTCGCCTTCAAAAAGTCATTTGTCTGTCTGGCCGTGTGAGAACTAGCATTGTCGTGGTGCAGGTTCATACGGCGTTTACGGTTATTTTTACGGAGTTCGTCAATAACTTCCGGCAAACAAATGGTCGTGTACCAGTCACTATTCACAGTACGACGATTTTCTAAAGCAACAGTAGCCACGTGTCCAGTTTTATTAAAAAAAGAAGCAATCATCCGCTTAGATGCACTTTTCACGCGCGCCACTTCGGTTGGTTTCGGCTCATCTTGAAAGACCCATACGCTCGATTACTGCTTTATTTTGGGATCGTATCAATAAACCCATGTTTCGTCACCTGTTACTATGTCCCACACCAAATTTGACGCACCTTCGTTGAATCTGGTAAGCATGGCACTGCACCAAGTGACGCGGTCCGTTTTTTGATCCTCGGTCAAGTTATGTGGGATCCACCGCGAGCACAGCTTTCTCACACCCAAATGTTTGTGTAGGATTGATTGTATTTGACTCATGCCTATTTCTAAGGATGCGCGAATTTCATGGTAGGTCACATGCCTGTCTGTTTCAATCATACGGCGCACAGCATCGATGTTTTTGTTGGTCACAGCAGTGGACGGCCGACCATCGCGAGATTCGTCACTGAGATTGATACGACCACGCTTGAATTCTGCAAACCAGCTATAAACAGTCGTCTTGCATGGAGCTTCATCGCCAAAAGCTGTTTCAAGCCGAGCGATGCTCTGTTGAGCCGTCAAATTACACTTAAAATCGTAGAAAATCATACTACGAAAATTTTCCCGAGTTAAATCCATGTTGATGCAGACACACAATTTTTTAAATGGCGCCACAAGGTAAAAACAAAAGACAGTCAGATGAAACAAACTGTATTCTACAGCCAAAGAGTTCTATTTTCAAATGTTGTAATAAATTTTTAAATATTGTTTATGTAAGTGGCCAGTTCCGGAAACTTTTAGTGTAACCTATGTAGTGACCCTCTTTTCTGAGATTTTGCCTTCAGCTTACCATCAGGCAAGGCGATGTCTAATTGACGTGTTCTATATAAAAAAAAAATCACCTCTTACTAACCGTCCGGGGATAAAGGCGTGAATATATATATATATATATATATATATATATATATATATATATATATGTATGTATGATAATAAGACTTTACTTTCGCTATTCCAGGATCAACAGACTTAGCCACAGCTGTCAAAGGTGCAATCTTCGTTCAAGAATGTGTCCCAGAGAGCCTGGAGCTGAAGAAGAAGGTGTTCCAGAATCTGGACAAGGTGGTAGATGATAATACCATCCTGTCCAGTTCCACAAGCACCACGCTACCGTCGCGGTTCTCTGAGAATATGAAGCACAGGGCACAGGTAAGTTTTTTTTTTCATACCACTTAGGTGGCAGACAAGCGCACGGCCCACCTGATGGAAAGTGGTTACCGTGGCCTATGGACGTGTGTAACACCAGAGGAGCCACACTCGCGCTGCCGACCCTCTAAGCACAGAGTTTCTGTGCCGTCAGTGTAGAATACAAAGCAGGACAAGCCATTAGTCATCCCACTGACAGCACAAATTCTCCAGTGAGCTCTGGCTACCCTACTCACCGCTGGGAACACAACACGAAGTTATTTTAACCGCGGTATTCTGTAGGGCGGAGGTACTTCCCCAATCGGACTGCTCAATTGGGCGGAAATATCGCCGTGTCCTACCACATTTGAAAGTTTCCTTAAGTTGTAAATACATACACACGCCTTTATCCCCGGAGGGTTAGGCAGAGGTGAATTAACACCCACATTTCACCATTCATTGAATTCGGTCCCACGTAATAGGGGGTGACCCTATTGCCGTATTCCGGGCACTATAGTTGACACAAGTATTCTGTGCCTGAGTCTGAGCTGTATTTATCTGTCAGATGTTAAACAGCCCTATCCCTTAGTCGCCTTGTACGACACCGCATGGGAGGAGATGGGGTGGTCCAAATTCTACTCTGCCGGAAACCACGCGGCAATAAGTTGTAAATGTTACGAGTATTAAATAATGGATGTAAAAAATTTTGTTTCATAACTACCTACTGACTATTTTTAATCCTGTCGCAAAAACGACGATGTGTTATTAGTGTTTTAAGTGTATGTGAATGTGTGTGTGTGTGTACTGGGAGCATGCAGAAGGAAATTACCTGATCATATTCTGTCTGTCCTCCGTGGTCGAAAGTGTTCTTCTTCTTATTTTCTTATTGATGGTTTCTGCAGCGAATCGCCGCCGCCATTTTGCCAATGTCAAGTAAATGTCTATAAAATTGTTAATGGCGAGACGCCAATGTCCTTTAGAATGATTGTTGATGGTGACGATTAATGAGATGATTGTTCAGTAAAGTTGTGGGGATACTAGAAGCTCCCTAGGGAGATTTGGAACCAACACGAAAAGTCACAATTCACTGTAATATGCCACTTTCCTACACTTGTGTGCGTTGTCAAAGACGTTATGTCTAAAAACTCACCATTTTTATACATAAAAACTCAACACCAATTTCGGAAAATAAAAGAATACCACGACGCGCAATTCTTCGTGTTGGCGCCAAAACGTCAAGGCATGTTTTTTTTTTCTCCTTTTTAGCAAGTAATTGATATATGCCAATGTCAAGTAATGTAGTAGTAGGTAGTAATAGAAGTAGGTAGATATATATAAATGTCTTTAGAATTATTAATGGCGAGACGCCATAGTCAAGTTTTTCAAGTTACGGTCCTCAGTAAACTTGTGGGGACTTTACTAGAGGCTCCCTAGGGAGGTTTGGAACCAACACGAAAAGTCACAATTCACTGTAATTTGCCACTTTCCACACTTGTGTGAGATGTCAAAGATACTATATCTAAAAATCCACCATTTTTATACACAAAATCTCGAATTCACACCAATTTTGGAAAATAAAAAAATACCGCGATGCGCCATTCTTCATATTGGCGCCAAAAACTCTCAAGGAATGTTCTTTATGTTTGAAAAAAAATTTGGTCCAAGATGGCCGCCGCCACAAAATAACGGAGTACCTACATATTTTTTTACAACTTCGTCAATATGGGTTGGAATTAAAAAGGCTTTACTAGTAAATCTATTTGAAAAACTGTAAAATAAAATTTTTATAAGTATTTTAAAAACACCGTCACAAAATTTTTTTTTTTTATTTATACTTTATTCTACACATAAATGACATTTCAATAACAAAAATGTGAGATGTAATGTACAAAGGCAAGCTTAACTCAATGTTGAGTTCTCTTCCAGCAAACATTTTCCAAAAAGTTGAAAATAAATTGTGTTGGTTAGTCCTTTAACTTTGATATACCTAGTAATATTGTGTTGTCATGTCGGGGGACCTTGGATCATTCCGATAATAAGACGAAGTGCTTAACCAGTTAGGGTCCCCCGACATGACAAACCTTGAATGAAACATTACTAGGTATATAAAAGTTTCGGTAATCCAAGTGCTCTGAAAAATCCTTTAATACATATATTATACACAATTGAACTAATAAATAACTTAATTTAAATAGTAAAGATACTTATAAAATTTATACAAAACTATGATAACTATACAATATAGAACACAAGGGCTAACCAACACAATTTATTTTCAACTTATTGGGAATATTTTTTAATACGGGGGATTTTAGACATCTTTGGTATGGTATCAACCAAACGACCGTCAGATTTGGTCGGTCCGCCGCCAACGCTCGTGGCGGTATCTCGCTCGCTCTCGACGCATGCTGTTTCTCTCTCTCTCTCTCTTTACCTCGTCTCCCGCCGCCCGGCGCGTACCTAGAATACGCCTAGAACTACAGGTATCTATCAAGTATAGTTCTGAGAACATTTCACAACAACCTACGCACAATCATGTCCTAGATGTTTCAGCCAAAAGTCATCAAGGTCGGTAGGACATGACGGTACCTATTGCTGTCCAATTGAGCAGTCCAACTGGGGAAGTACCTCCGCCGTATAGAATATCGCGGTCACAATAACCTCGTGTTGTGTTATCGGCGGTGAGTAGGGTAGCCAGAGCTCACTGAAGTGTTTTTGTGCTGTCAGTGGGAAGACGAAAAGCTTGTCTGCTTTGTCTTCTACACTGACGGCACATAAACTCTCTGTGGTTACAGGGTTGGCAGCGCGAGTGTGATTGTCTGCCACCTAAGTGGTATAAAAAAAAATAACCCACAGCAAACATTCCCGCTTTTCCCTCCATTTTCTACCCTATCAAAAAATCTCTACCGCTGAATACACTACCGCCCCGCCACAGAGGTTGTTAACTAATATAAAACATAAATTATATAAACAGTTAGTTAAACATAAATGAACAAACCAAATGAGAATATTGTAAGAGTGACCTCCCTTGGTAATGAGGTCACGAATTCGCTCCATTTCGCTATCATACAATGGCTGATGACCGTGACCTGGCGCACAAGATTAGGTACCAATTGCTAATCAATATTGCACTATATACGCGCGAGAGGTTCATATTTGTTTGATAATAGTTATATTACGAGACAGAAACAATTCAAAAAAATTACTAATGTGAAAAAAATAATGTGATTTTATCTTTTTTTTCAATCCTGTCAAATAAATAATATATAACATAACATACATAAACTCACGCCTATATCCCCGAAGAGGTAGGCAGAGGTGCTAGTACCCACAGTTTGCCAGTTTTATGTTAAGGTCCCAATGTAAAAGGTGGCGAGCCTATTGACATTAACCGGGCACTTATAAACAAGCGATAAATACACACATAACTTTGAAAAGCATCGAAAGTCATTGGTTAACAAAAAAAAAGCCATGGTAAAACCTGGGATCGAACCTGAGACCTCGTCTCAGCAGTCCATTACCCATACCACACGGCTACCACTAGGTAAATAATATATCTATACTAATATTATAAAGCTGCAGAGTTTGTTTGTTTGTTTGAACGCGCTAATCTCTGAAACTACTGGTCCGATTTAAATGATTCTTTCAGTGTTGGGTAGTCCATTTATCGAGGAAGGTTTTAGGCTATATATCATCACGCTACTACTTAAGGGAGCGGAGCATTGATAATAAATGATAACAAATCCGGCAATTTTTCATACATATTTTGAAGATAAAACATACGGGCTCAAAAGGATATGAAGCTTCAAAATATACTCTGGGTGAAACTGGGGTGGGTCAGCTAGTACTATATAATAATACCCGGGCATGATGGTAAAGGGTCCACCTGGATGTCCCTAAATAGGTTGAGGACTCAGGTCGGCTACTGTAGGGCCCACCGCGTAAAATGGGGTTACCTAGACTCGGGGGGTGGTGGTATGATTGTGGTGCACCTCTGCAGTCGATGGACCACCTCCTGTCGTGCCCACTGTGCCCCTACATCTGTACAATTGCTGACCTGAATGAAGCGACAGAAGGTGCGGTCAATGTCGCCGAATTTTGGGCTGGGCGCATTTAGCATTTACTGTTTTATTGGTTGTTTTATTGATTTTGTTGTTTTTGTTGTTTTGTGTTTTATTGTTTTTGTTTGTTTTATTGGGATACGTAGCCAGTGCATCGGCGGTAGCGGGGAGCCGCTCAATTTCCTCGCAGAATGCATGTGAAATGCATGCAAATGGTGACGAATGGTGACTTTTTAATTGTTCCAATTGACACGAAGAAGAAGAAGAACAATAATATATAATATACTAGCAATCCGCCCCGGCTTCGCACGGGTGCAATGCTGATACTAAATACACTACATTATTAAATCTGTAATATCTTCGAAAATATTTATTTAAATTATATGCTGTAAAGGGCCGTAAAGATCTATATTAAATCAACAATGTATTTAAGGTATTTAATTCGATAAGGATTAATGCTGTTTTGGTCAAAATCGCTTTGAAACTTAGCCATTATTTGTCGTAAAAAGTAAATGATAAAAATATGTTATTGTGGGATATCCATAAAAAATAATACCAGACAAGACGTCAATTTTGATGTCTTTTTAATATGTTTAATTTTACTTTGAAGAAAAGTTTTAACAGTGAACAATATAATTAATTATAAGCACAGTATCAGATTATGACAAGGCATGTTATTCATATAATTTTCATTCATTTCTTATATTTTCCTTCCATTTCCTTCTTCAGAATAGCTAATCTGGTCAAGCATGCGTCGCGCCAGACGCGTCGTTCCTGCAGTTTGTCCAGACGTCAATTTTGATGTGTCTTTTAAATATGTTTTATTTAATATATTTCATTTGTGTGGTGACGGAGAAAGAATGAGACACCACCCCATGGTGTCGCAAGAGGCGACTGATGGAAAAATAAGCAAACGATATCACTGCGAGAGAAGGAAAACTCGAAATAAAACCCTGTACCAACCCGTCTGGTTAGCGTGGAAACAGTAGGCCGAAGCCTCCCAACATTGGGAGAGGCCTATGTTCAGCAGTGGACTATGATGGGCTAATTGATTGATTGATTGATATTTAAAAATGCAGTTTTAATATTTTTCTGTTTTCACCACTAGTTAGCAAGTTAGAGTAGGTAGTATATTAAAATTTGTTAAAAGTCACTATAATACCTAAGTTAGTAGAATACAGCGGGAGCGACGAAGGATCGCAAGCCAAGCTGCCCGCGTACGAAGGCAACTCGGGCGTCGGAGGTCGATGAACGACCTCCGCCCACCATGAGCGCCGGCCTGGGGGTGACAGGTGGAGCCGCCTGTCACCCTGGCAGAAGCAGGCCGCGGCGGTGGCGCGCCTAGCGCGCCTCCCCGTTTCCGGGGTCGAGTTGGGGACTCTGTAGTCCCCACACCCGAGACGAGGGCCAGATCGCGAGAGATGGCCCTGGGTCGGCCGGGGTGCGAGGGATATGCCTGTCAACCTCACCTTCGGCAACCAAAACGACCCACAGGCGGCGTGCGTTTTAGTCGGTTTGAGTCCGACATAACCTCCTCCACCGGCTCCGGTGAGGAGGTATCCGTGGGGATTTTGCGCACGTAAAAAAAAAAAAAAGTTAGTAGAATAAGACCATCCCATCTCTTCCCGTGGGTGTCTTAGAAGGTGACTAAGGGATAAGGCTGTTCTCCATCCAACAGAAAACATACAGCCTATTCATATTATGGCTCTTTCTGTGTGGTGACGGATAATGAATACAAGTATCACCACCCCACCAAAACATTACTCATGTTTCTCTTACTATGAGGACCCGTACCCAATACCTATTTATTGGTAATGTTACAGGTGATCGTCTCCCATCCAGTGAACCCCCCCTATTACGTGCCGCTAGTCGAGATCGTGCCCGCGCCCTGGACAAGGAAGGACATCGCTGAGAAGACCAGGAGTATCATGCTGGAGATAGGCCAGGCGCCCGTCTCTCTCAGCAAGGAGATTGACGGTTTTGTTCTAAACCGCATTCAGTAAGTTTTCTTTGGTAGCCATGCTTCCGCTGCCAAGTTAAGCTAAGTTAAGTTAAGTCGGAGGTACTTCCCCAGTTAAAATCTGTCTGCTAAATCTGACTGCTCAATTGGAACGGGGAAACCATCGTGTCCTACTTCCTACAATCACACACATTATATTATATTTGTAGTAGATACAAGAAAGAAATTGAGAAAATTTCTTAATTTCGCCCGTAATGTTCGAGCCTGTTGACATGCCTGCCATGAGTTGACAACACGTTTCCAGTTGCATTTATATGACACGCGACTAGGGACTCGTCACTATCTAGTTGCCTATTGTAATAAAAAAAATAAAAAACCAGTGCTGTCTAAGAGATCAAAACCAATTTGATAGCAGGCGGAAAGAAAATTAATGGGTACCGCTTGCAATCAAACTTGTTTCGACAAGGCCGTAGGACACGGCGGTATTTCCGCCCAATTGAGCAGTCCGACTGGGGAAGTACCTCCGCCCTACAGAATACCGCGGTTATAATAACTTCGTGTTGTGTCCCGGCGGTGAGTAGGGTAGCCAGAGCTCACTGGAGAATTTGTGCTGTCAGTGGGAAGACTAAAGGCCTGCTTTGTCTTCTACACTGACGGCACAGAAACTCTGTACTTACAGGGTGGCAGCGCGACTGTGACTCCTCTGGTGTTACAAACGTCCATAGGCCACGGTAACCACTTTCCATCAGGTGGGCCGTGTGCTTGTCTGCCACCTAAGTAGCATAAAAAAAATCTTTTAGACAGCAGTCTGATTTTCTATATTTTAATAATTTATTTTATTTTAAATTTTTTAGCTATGAAATAACTATCTATCTTTTAGTATCCTCCTTCTAATTCTCTTCATTTTGATACACTTCTCGATAAATTTGATTGATTTTTTTAACAGCACTCGTTTTAGCACCAAAAATTCACTGCAAAGTTTTTGTTGAATGTTTGTGTACCCTATTGCACTCGGGAGATTAATATAATAAGCCTTTATGCCTGTAGAGGGGAACATAAATATATATACATACATATACATACATATACATACATATACATACATATACATACATCTACATACATATACATACATATACATTCATATACATACATATACATACATATACATACATATACATACATATACATACATATACATACATATACATACATATACATACATCTACATACATATACATACATATACATTCATATACATACATATACATACATATACATACATATACATACATATACATACATATACATACATATACATACATATACATACATATACATACATATACATACATATACATACATATACATACATATACATACATATACATTCATATACATACATATACAGGACAGACAGCTAGGTGGCGTTGATCGCAATAACATCACCTCCGTAATTAATTTCAATTAAAAATATTATAATATGCCCACGCAGTTTAAAGATACGTTTTACCTAACTATAAAGGCATAAGTCATAACCACAAGTGTTGTCTGCGAAAAATAAAAAGTGTATGTGTAAAAATAACGGTGTTGTGAAAATTTGCCAAAAGTGCCAAATCAAATGTTATATGATCAATTATAAACTAAAATCAGTGCCTCAGTCTTGGCTAAATACCATATAATAGCAAGTTTGTAACATTATAAGTGAAAAGAACACTACACTTTGAAAATAAAATTTGTGAAAGTTTGATTCAAATAGTGCACAATCATTGCAAATCATTTCGTGTCATAAATTGCGTTTAGCGACATCTAGACAATCGGTTGGGATATAACAAATTGCCGATAAAACAGATCGTACCTATAATTTCATACATCATTTAACGAAACCTTTATTTCGCTCATACTATCATTGGCATTGTGGCGCGAATCAACTAGTCACCGATCGGCATGCAAGAAGCCTGGGATCAAATCCCACCTGTCTCACCGAGCACTTTTTGTGATTGCTGTCATGCATTTCTGACAATTTATAATGGATCACAATAGCGACGACAACATCACAGTAAGACGACCGGCAGTAAAATCACTGTTGTTGGACGATTCTACAACTTCCCTGTTTGAATCCACAGTGATGAGCCTACCTAATGTGTCACTAGGGGAACACCACGAAAAAATTACGAAATTACAAGAACAAATAGATAAATTAACGGCTAGGCTACAAAGCGCTAATCAAGAAATCGATAACCTTAATTGCGAAAACATTCGACTAAAATTGGAATTAGATAAATCGAACAGAATGATTGCTACCTCTACTCCGGTACAGCGTAGTTCAACACTCACGAAAACTGATAAAAGTATGGAACTACCTGTAAAGCCTGTACCTTGTGTTAGTAATTCACCTATAGTAATAAATTCTGACCGTGTTATGAGATCTCAGAATCAGAATACGTTGGAAGATGACAAACAAAGGAAAAGAATTGTTATTCTAGCTGACCAGCAGGGTCAAGGTATCCGAAAATCACTTCAAGCCCTTGTTGGCTCTGAGACGAGTGTGAGCTGTTATTGGAAACCGGGTGCAAAAATGTCTGATGTGTTGGATTCCATGACAAGTGATGTTGGTGCTTTAACTTGTAATGACTTTCTAGTTATACTAGGTGGTATGAATGACACTAATCCGTATGAACTACAAACACAACTTAATTATTTTATTATGTGTAACAGATGTGTTAATATTCTACTGTGCGAAGTACCTTACAATAAATCATTGAATGAGACCAAATTAAACTATGTATTAAAATTCGTAAGTCGCCGGTATAGTAAGAGTACGTTTGTTGATATGCACTACACGACATTTCTGCCTCATAAAACTAACCGAGCTTTGTATATTAGTAGATATTTACTTAAAGAAGTCATAAAAGGCGACTACACAAAGAAACTGCAGCAGTATAATATATATAAGCAGTCAAAAACACTAGGTGGAAAACAAAAATTAACGGTGACGTGTAATAGACGACCGTGACATACACGATCTGACTGATAAATATGCTACTACTACTACTAGTAATTATATAACAGAAAATAACGCACCACCGGAACCTCTTTTTCGTGTATAGTAATATAACTATTCTGCACCAAAACATAAATGGACTATTAAGTAAATCGGGTGCCTTTACAGTTCATATGGAAAACTTAAGTTGTAAAGATAATCAAATTGATATATTATGTTTCTGTGAACACAATATGGTGGCATTGGATACTGATTTGTTATGTATACCTAACTTCACGTTAGCGACTTACTGTGCAAGGCGCGTGAGGCGCGGAGGTACCTGCATTATGGTGAGAAATGGACTTAGGTATAAGGATATTTGGAAGCGCAATTCTCGCCACGTGAGCTAGTGGACTGTATTTCGCGGGGGGTGAAGTTAACTGTTCCATTGACGCTTTACACAACAAACAAGACAGGTGATCGGGTTGCCGCGGATGTGGTTTAGGCAATGAATGCAACCCGAGAAATTAGGAGAGGATGCACTAACCTTCACGGGGCCACGTGCCGTCGCAGCCGGTGCACCGATCTTCTCTTCCTGGCTCAGGAGTTGCCGCCCACATCACTAAATCACTTGAGGGACACACGAGAGGCACAATCCGATCGGTAAAGATCTATGAAAGCGGTTAAAATACAACAAACATTATTAATTTCTGAGAGTCGCGCACGCCGCCGCCATTGTTTATTAGTTCAAAGTGCGAAGTGAATATGCGGCTACTCTGACCATTGGCGGGCGAAAACTATTGCTATCTTTCACTTAGAGGTAGTGCGGGAGGGAGATGGGTACAGGAAGCGTGTGTCCAGCGTCAATGATTTGAATTAATACTATTGAGCAAAGAAAATACAAATTCTACCATCGGCGCAACCATTCCCCCCGGCTTGAAGGGTTACCTTCAAAACGAAAAATGCGGAACAAATCTAAAGTCTAATCTAAATCTAGGTTTGGGAAACAACAACTAAAATATAAACCTAGGTTTGAACTCGTGCCTACTGCTGGTCAGGCAGAGGGCAGAGGCGAACAACCGGGCGCAGATACGATCCGGTTGCGGTTTTAACCCGTACAACACGAGTTATCCCGCGGGAATCGGGAAAACTTCCTCTACTACTCCTAGAGGCCAATGCAAAGGAGGCGCATTCCCAGTCATAAGGACTACCACCGTAGTAATTGGGTTAGATGGAGTATTCTATTTTTGACGCGACTGCAGCGTGTGCAAATAATCGGTTCTCCAACGATTCCAAAACGATTGGACTAATTTATCTAAAAGAGCGTGACGAGTTAGAAGGTGCATTCTATCGTCATTAACATCTATTGCGGGCAAATATTTTGCGTACTTAAATCACCGGTCAACTCTATATGACCGCGCGTAGATAAAATTCTCAAAAATCGGCCTACATAAACAACACAACGCAACAGTCTCGACCAAGACAAGACGCGATTAGCCAACAACAAATAAGGGACTCTTCACGCGGGACCGACACAACAAGCGAGTGCTTCTTCTCCTCGGGTGGTTCGGAAACCGTAGTGGGATTGTATTGACTAACTGGCCACTTATCTAACGCGGCATGAATCCAGGACGGTCCACTAAACCATAACGGGTGATCTAAAATTTGCGAAGGAAGCAATCCACGAGAGAGACAATCGGCTGGGTTGTCGGTGCCAGCAACGTGAAAGAGATTATGTGGCGCTAATTCAGATTGAATTTTTGCCACTCTATTAGCGACGAATGTGTCCCAACGATGGGGCGAAGAGTGGGCCCAACACAAAGCGACTGTTGAGTCCGAAAAGCTAAAATTCTACTAATATTAATGCGAAAATTTACAATTATGTCAAATAAATTACCTTAAAGATTTTGACCACAATACAAAATGTCATTAAGCGACACGGAAGTGCTAGTCTTAGCACTGCCATCCTAAACTACGCGGAGTTTAGTAGTAAGCTTATCTTCTCTAATAACTCCGTGGTGCGGGATAATGTACGAAGGCTGGGTCCCGCCAGTGTCCGCAGGCGCAGGTGAGATGCAACCTTTATCTAAATATTCGTTAACAACCTCATCACAGGCCCGCTTCAACTTTGGAGACGCCTGCATCTTTCGTTCTAAACAAAGAAAGCGTTTTTCAGCGGATACACGGGAGTCACCGAGCGAAAAAATATCTCCCTTGAAAGGGAGCGCGACAACATAACGACCCTGCTCATCACGAGTAGTCGTGCGACAACAAATCTCCTCAGCCATCTTGTCATCAGGGCTTAGGATAGGTGGGACATTGACCTCTTCAATTTCCCAAAACTTGCGGATGGTAGACTCCAGTGGCGGCTCGACGGTGCAACAGAACGAAGCAGTCGAGTGGCTAAAGCTATCTATAGAAGCGGGTGCGGAACCAATTATAACAAAACCAAGAACTGTTTCCAGTGCGTGCGGAGCGGGGTACGTCGGTCCCCCTTGAACCTTACGTGATAACTGGAGGTGCGGGAGAATCGAAGCGCCGATCAATATATCGACGACTCCAGGAACAGCGTAAGTCTCATCTGCTAAAGGCAAGTCTTTAAATTTCGTTAATAAAGACGTGTCAACCGGGACGGTAGGCAACTGTTCAGTTATTTTATTTGTAACGAGCGAATCCATGTCAAACCAAACATTATTATTAAAACGAGATCCAAACCTTCTTCTAACGGTGCCCTGAACAGCTGACTGTAAGCCTCCAAAACCCTTCACCACTGAGCGGGTTGAAAGCTTATTAACATTGAAACCAAGACGTTGACAACAATCTTGAGTAATAAAATTACTTTGCGAAGCGCCATCTGATAGCGCTCGAACAATGTGCGGTTTACCCAATGCATCAACAATAACAACGCGAGCAGTCGCGAGACACACAGTAGTGAGTGCAGCACTAGCGGACAACGAACACAAGGTGACGTCATTCGCAGCGGTCACCGGGCGGGCCGGAGCGCGCGCGAGCGCGGGCTGCGGCCGTGGCGCAGGCCGCCGTGTGTCACCGCTCGACGAACCAACTGTGCTCACATTGGATGCGGCATTACTATTTTCAAAATGAAGTAAAGTGTGGTGTCTCGCTGAACATTTGCGACAACTATTTCTACTATTACATAAAACAACGAGGTGTTTAGTACCGAGACAATTAAAACAAAAATTATTAGCGCGAACAAATTTATAACGATCATTAGGCGGCAATTTTAGGAAACCAGGACACTTGTACAATTGCGAATGATGAGTATTACACAAAGAGCAAACAGGTGATTGTACATGTGCTGGTGCGGTATTAACATAAGTATGAGTTGACCTCAGTGACCTCGATGAGGCATCTATTTTGCGTTCAGAACTAACAACTTTCTTCGCGCCTTCATGTTTCGATGAAGAGCGTTGCAATATTTTTATATGCTCGCGAACAAAACTTTCTAAGTCTTCGAACTTAGGAATTTTATTGCCGCGATGATCCGACTCAAATAAACGAATGGTTTCGGAATCTAATTTCTTTAAACCCATATACAAAAATAAGAAGTCGCAGAGGTCATCGATCTTTAGGTTCTTTACGGCGCGAACAGATGATGCGAAAGTATCTAGAAACTTCTCTAAGTTTTGATCGTTACATGCCGTAAAGGATTTCAAATCAAACATCTGATCCAAATATGCGTTAGCTACCGATCTTTTATCCTCATACTTAGCTTTCAAAGTATTTAAAATTAAATTATAATTTTCGGCACTAAAAGTAATTCCAGCGCAAACGGTTATAGCTTTACCAGTTAATTTTTCAACGAGATAATGCAATTTTTCGTGATCTGTCAACGAATCGTTCTTATCTATTGTATTCTCAAAACTATCTATAAATAAACCCCAATTGCGAATGTTACCATCAAATTCGGGTATTTGAATTGGTGGCAACTTAGGTCGGTCGCGAGTGGGATTGGGTCGGTCAGACGGTTTCTCCAAACTCCTAGCGACGCGTTTGATACGACAATACAAATCGTCAAACGACGACAAGGCCTGATAACTCACTGAGTAATCGGGATTTAAATTTAACTCTAAAACGTTGATGTCATGTACCAAGGTTTCGAAATCCGCGCGTAAACTATCTAAGTTTTCTATAGAACACAAGAACGAATCTCTAATGGCCAAATCAGAGGTTTTAAGTGCATTATCACAAATCGATTGTACGCGAGAGTAAATCATTTCTCTTTTAGCGTATAAAAGTTTCAATTGAACTTTACTATCGGTACTACCAACCTTTGGGGGCATTTTTACAACTAATATAAAATATTAATAAATTAAAATACTTTCGTATGAATTTGAATGAAATGCGAGCGAGGTAGGTATAACCACGTATCTACCCACGTAGGTATTAGGTAAATACGATGCGAGCTGCGGCGAACGGACAACTTAATTGAAACAAATAAAAACAAAAGCCAAATGCGTTAGGTATTACACTGTGCCTATGCACTAGGGTGTCTAGGATACCTAAGATCTAAACCTAAATGCCTAGATGCGGGGTTTTCTACTAAAATAACTAGGTATTTAGGTGCGGTGCGTTTATTCCCACTGGAATAAATAACAAATGCGAAACTACGACTAAGTATCGATACGATAAGAGAAATGCGAGCGAGGTATAGCCACGTACCTAACCTATGTATGTATTAGGTAGATACGATGCGAGCCAGCGGCGAACGGACACCAAAAAATCTAAACCTAAATGCCTAGATGCGGGGTTTTCTACTAAAATAACTAGGTATTTAGGTGCGGTGCGTTTATTCCCAATAGAATAATAACAAACTACGAACTACGGCTAAGGATCCGGCTCGAAGGACCAAAAAGAATGGAAGCGCAATTCTCGCCACGTGAGCTAGTGGACTGTATTTCGCGGGGGGTGAAGTTAACTGTTCCATTGACGCTTTACACAACAAACAAGACAGGTGATCGGGTTGCCGCGGATGTGGTTTAGGCAATGAATGCAACCCGAGAAATTAGGAGAGGATGCACTAACCTTCACGGGGCCACGTGCCGTCGCAGCCGGTGCACCGATCTTCTCTTCCTGGCTCAGGAGTTGCCGCCCACATCACTAAATCACTTGAGGGACACACGAGAGGCACAATCCGATCGGTAAAGGTCTATGAAAGCGGTTAAAATACAACAAACATTATTAATTTCTGAGAGTCGCGCGCGCCGCCGCCATTGTTTATTAGTTCAAAGTGCGAAGTGAATATGCGGCTACTCTGACCATTGGCGGGCGAAAACTATTGCTATCTTTCACTTAGAGGTAGTGCGGGAGGGAGATGGGTACAGGAAGCGTGTGTCCAGCGTCAATGATTTGAATTAATACTATTGAGCAAAGAAAATACAAATTCTACCATCGGCGCAACCACTATTGAAAATGTACCGCCTTGTAGTGTGCCGGGGATAATCGAATGCTGTGGGGTAGATCTTATTGATCATAACATCATAATATTGTGTATCTATAGACCACCACAAAGGGATCAGGTAAAATACAAATTTAATGTGTTCTTTGATGTGTTATACCGGGTTCTCTCGTTGTTTCCATTCAATAGTAACAGAAAGTTAATAGTGTGTGGTGATTTCAATATTGACATTTTAAAGACAACAATTTATTCTCAGCAATTCATTCAAATACTTCAAGGGTTTAATTTAAAATGTGAAATAAACAAACCTACTCGCCTATGCAGTGGAACCTGTATTGATAACTTTGCACATAATTTACGACGATGTAAAAGTGAAGTACTAGAACTGGCAGTATCAGACCATACAGCACAACTACTACACTGCCCTGTCAATAAGACATGCAGACTAGATTTTTGGTTTAGGGTCAGGTGGCGAACAGTGAACCAGTGGTACACAATTAACCACCAGTCATTCGGTGCGAACACGACGTTTCCGAACCGTGCAACGAACTGAATTCGAAGCATTTTAAGTGCCTTCCTACTCTCCCTAGTCCACGGCGCGCTCCCGCCAAGAACTCATGTTTACCGTGTTATTTTGCTGTTGGAGTCATAAAAACTAAAAAAAAGTAAGTCCATTAATTTGTTTCTAGAATCGTTGTATAATTATTTCCAATATGTTTCACCAATTACACGTGAAAAGTGACTATTCCTAAATAAGTACGATGTTTTGTTTTCCTTTCATATTGTTTTATTCAAAAGTTACCTGACTTCAGATGTAAAATGGTATCCCTAGTACACAGTGAACCAAGAACATACGGTACACGATGAACCATTGGTTCATTGTGTACCAATATATTTTAGTACTGTGTAAATAAAACAACAAGTATTGTAATACACTAAAAATAAAATTAACATAAAACAAATAAGAACACAAACGAACAATAAGATAATTTAATGGAACTAAACATACCAAACTTCTCCTTTCTCGAAATATGAATACATGTTCTAATTTATTAATTTTACTATTTTAGAATGGGTCGAACTAAACGAGAAACTAGAAAAAAAGGCGATCATGATGCAAAAGATATGATGAAGGCGATAGATCTAGTAAAGGCAGGCTAATAGTTTTATTTGAATTTTATTAGGTATAAAACTGATTAAAATGTTACGAGTTAAATGAGCCAAGATTTATTACTAAGTATATATAGTCAAAGTTCCTTTCTATAGCCCTAAGGAGTATTTTTTGTACTGAGATCATTATTATTACTATTACTGTTAAAAGCAAATAAATAAACGACGTTTAAAACTAATTATATTTTTTTTTCTCATAGAATGAAGAAATATTTTTAGCAATTGCTCACTGTGTACTTACATAGTGGTTCATTGTCGACTACCCACCCGGTTCACTGTGTACCCACGCTTGTACACAATGAACCAATCTACGTTTTTTAGAAAAATGCTAATAACTCTTATTTTGATACGGGTATAGTCGAATTTTGTATACAAAACAAATATTTAATATATTCCGTGTCGTCTAATAAAAATAGTTTTTTAATAATGTTAGATAGGGTGGATTTTTGAAGGTTCAAACTTTTACTGGTTCATTGTTAACCATGTCACCCTACTCAAAAACGCAACTACTGTAGTAATAATATGGAAAAGTTCGTTGACTACCTTAAGAGTTTGGATTTTGCTAAAGTATACGCCGAAACTGATTGTAATTGCGCTTTTAATATATTTCATGAGATATTTTCATACGCATATAATATATGTTTTCCTAAAATTAAAATTAAAATCTCCACAAAAATAAAACCCAGATGGGTAACTAACGGTATTAGGGCTTGTAGTAAAAGAAAGCGTGAACTATTGTGGATATACAGACGATGTCCTACTGAGCGTAATAAACTAAATTTTAAATGCCTATCTCGCAGGCTTAAGAAAATAATTAATTTAACACAAAAACAACAACACAATAAATATGTACGTTCTTCTAAAAATAAATGTAAAGCTACGTGGAAAATAATAAACAAAGCCAAAGTTAGTTATCCTACTGAAGGTATTGGGCAAGTAAAAGTAAATAACCAGTTGATAACTAATCCTATGACCATTGCACAAGCATTTAATGACTTCTTTGCGGACCAAGCACAGTCGATAAAAGGTACCAGATGCATCAATTCTGTCAAACCTAGCAAATCCTCCTCAATGTTTATGCAACCTACTATACCACAGGACATATTTAAAATTATAAACCAATTAAAAAATACAGCTAGCACGGGATATGATGAAATAAGGACAAGTGTTGTAAAAAAGGTATCGTTGTACATTGCGCCTGTCTTAAGCCACATTATTAACTCCTGCATTATGCAGGGTATATTTCCCGATAAACTAAAAAAAACTGTGATAAAACCACTTTTTAAAAAAGGAGACAAGGAAGATCTCTCATGTTACAGGCCAATTGCTTTAGTACCAATTTTTTCTAAAATATTTGAGCGAGTCATTTATGATAATATAAATAATTATTTTGAGGTTCATAATCTTTTTGCTGAACAACAGAAAGGATTTAGAAAAAATAAATGTATTGATACCGCCATATTTGATTTTCTTAATATAATTATGGCCAGAGTCGATAAACGTTTGCCCGTTGCGGCGCTTTATATGGATATGACGAAGGCATTCGACTATGTAGACCACAAAATTCTCATTGATAAATTAAATTCATACGGCATTAGGGGAAACTTATCTAGTCTGCTCGAATCATATTTAACAAATCGTCAACAGATCACTGTAATTAACAGGATAAGTTGTAAACCTAACACTGAACATCATTATCAGTCAGACGTGAGAAATATAGCTTACGGTGTGCCGCAGGGGAGTACATTGGGGCCGTTGCTGTTTAACGTTTACATCAATGACTTTCCGTCAGCAACAACATTTCCCATGGTAATGTTTGCTGATGACGCTACGGTTGTATTTGACAAACCTAATATAGATGTAATTGAATCGGAAATGAATGACAGTATTGGCTCTCTTGTTGCTTGGCTTGAGGCGCAAAACTTAAAAATTAACATTGGGAAAACGACTATAATTCTAAACTTTGGTAGAAACATAGACGAAGACCTACATCTAAATGTTAAATATAATGGTGCAAAAGTGAATGAGGCTACAGTAACAAAATTTCTTGGGTTACAAATAGAAAACACATTGCAATGGAAAGAACAGATCGGAAAAGTATGTGGAAAATTAAATCACGCGCATACGCCTTATACATGTTAAACAAATCTGCAAATCAAGATACTGTACTCACAGCATGGTCAACCCATGGTGGGTTTGTTGCGTCCACTTTAAGGTACGGTATTATATTCTGGGGGAATGCAGTAGGCAAAGAATTGGTTTTTAAGGCACTAAAACGCTGTATCAGAGCAATATGCAACTTACACACCACTGATACATGTAAGCCACATTTTATAAGTTTAAAATTATTAACAATGCCGTCCATGTACATTCTCGAAATGTGCATGTTTGTTAGACGGAACTGGTCAAAATTTTCACCAGTAAGTAGTAGCCGTAGAGCAGGTAAACTCCACGTGGTAGCGTCTAAAACAACCATGTATAAGAATAGTGTCTTCTGCATGGCACCTACAATCTATAATAAACTGCCTAGATCTATAAGTTCCATTGACATTTTACAAGAGTTTAAAAATAAATTGTTCACATTATTATTAGAGAAAGCCTATTATTCGATCAATGAGTATCTAAACGAGAAATTTTAATGATTTTATTGTTACATATTATTATTGGTTCATAAGATTTATTAAATTGACATTGACAATAGATTATAATTATTGTATATGTATATGACAGTAAAATGTATTGTTTGAGCGTTATGAGCAATGTATTATTATGAGCAGTAACGACTAATCTTGTAATCGATATCTACTAACCATAACTGTAAGTACCAATACTAATCATGATGACATTTAATTTTAATTTGTACGCCATGTAAGTGGCAGGACATAGTGCACCTATATTTATTATTTTAAGATCTTTGTAAAACCTATGTTCCACAATTTAATAAATAAATAAATAAATAAATAAATACATACATATACATACATATACATACATATACATACATATACATACATACACATACATATACATACATATACATACGCTAGTTACACATTACCCTCGCTGATTCATTCACTCTGCAAAAAGTCTTTTTAATTATGAACTTTAACTAGTCTAAAATTAAATGAATTTCATAGCAGTGTTCATGCTATGACAGTGGATAACCACTGTCATAGGAATCGAAACCCAGATGAACCTACAAACATACATATATACACACATACATATTTTGTACCATATCTATATCTGTACCATGGTGAGTGTTCTGATGAGCTCTTCCAATTAGTCCCACCCTTTCCTACACAGGACAACACGCGCAGGGCTTAGATGTCACCCGCACACGGTGCGGAACATCCGATCAAGAACCAAGCGGTTCGGTGACTCTTTCCTCTGTCGCACCATTAAGGCCTGGAATTCATTACCAGCTCACGTGTTTCCTTCTTCCTACAGTCCCGGGTCCTTTAAGCGGGGCGTGAAAAAGCATATGATGAGGCCGTCAAGCTGAGTGTCACCATTGTCACACGGTATGTGTAAGTAATGGTGACCCTCTTTTCTGAGACTTTGCCTTCAGCTTACCATCAGGCAAGGCGAAGTCTAATTGACGTGTTCTTCCTTTCAAAACCTTAAATGTTATTCCAACCACCCAACAGGTACGCAATCCTCAACGAGGTGTGGCGCCTAGTAGATGACAAGATAGTGAACGTTGAAGACATAGACAAGGTCATGTCTGAAGGCTTGGGCATGAGGTACGCCTTCCTGGGCTCGCTGGAGACCGCCCATCTGAACGCCGAGGGCATGAAGAGTTACATCGAGAGGTAACTTAGACAGGATTTTATTTTTAAGAGTTTTAGCAACCCATAGTCTAGATTTATAAGTTTCTTCATTATTAGATGCTAGTCCATGGAGACGCCGTGTGCTAGTCTATGGCCGTGGCTTTCCAATATGCTAACACGACCACCTCACACCTCGTTTGCACCACGAAACAAGTTCTAAAACAAGTTTACTTGTTGAAGACTTGTAGAAGACTAATCAAAACACAATACTTGTATTATACATGTATCTCAGATACTTTTTCGTTCACATAGTATGTATAGCCAACAAGTTGTTAACAAGTATAAAACACATTTGCGTTCACACTGTAGCCTGTGACATATTGCAACTTGTCAAATACATGTTTTATACTTAGGTGTAAACGAGGGGATAATTTTATGCCACAGAATACTGTTTGCTCGCGTGGATATTTGACCCCGTTTCCACATCCTATGGGAACCTATTCCAGAGAATTATAAGCTATCTTTGTATCAAATTTGTTCAGCCGTTTGCATGATTGAGTAATGTCTAAACATTTATTATAATCAGCTCGGCGAACCTTGATCCCTATGACACTGACAGTTATTCCCACGACACAACCTTGTAGTAGCGTCACCGTTATATTATAATCGAATTGGCGGTGTCTAAAAATGGTATTTATTAATTTTAGGCAGATATATGCAATTACAATAATATCCCGTTGGAATTATAATAATTATTAACACTTACAAGAAATTATCTCAATCAGACTTTACGTTGACGTCCTGCAAAAGTTACTCCGTTTGGAAGATATCGACTAGTGCGGAAAAGTATCGATAAACAAATATCGAAAATGGAAACGAGTGTACAAAATACATGAATAGAGCACCTACGCTCTTAGTGTCAGATTTATAATCATTTAAGTTGTTTGCGATAATAAAATAAAGGAGATTTAACAAATTTATTGTATATACCTACTCAAATAAAACAAAAGCGGTTTATTTATGATTTTTTAATATACATTAATCTGAATCTGACAATGGTGTCACCGATTGCGTCTCAGACTCGGAATCCGAACTGCAGCTGCTTTCTCCTATGTTTATGATAAACGGCTGGTCTACTATATTGTCGTATCGCACGTCTCGATTCCAATCATCTAAGCATAGCTTTTTCGTCTTTTCAACCACTTTCCTCCAATTGTCCGGAGTCACTTGACTACATGCCTCTTGTAGCAACGTAAGCATTTTATTAGCTGTGAATGGTGGAGTGGTGTTAAGCCTGGCTGCACAACCTGAAACAATAATGGTTTAGATTGAAAATGATGCAAAGTCAAAGAGCGAGATCGGGGTAAGTACATTATAAGTACATAATTTTGTACGTTAAAAGTGTGTAATTGATATAAGCACATGGATAAAAATAAAAATGCAATTTGCTAGTGAAATAAAATAGCTTTAAATAGTACTAGCCGACTAGACAGTCACCAGTGACCTAAATAAAAACATGTTAAAATAAATACAAATCAACCCACCTTTGATCTGCGCCCATATCATTTCGATTGCATTATATTGGCAGTGGTAGGGCGGTAGCCGAATCACGGTGTGCCCTTTTGATTTTGCCATCTCATCCAAGAAATATTTCTTCTTTGTTTGCTGTTTATGAAGGTTCAACAATCTAACTAATTCCTTTTTCAGCATTTGAGTATTAGCTGCCACACCATTGTTTTGCAGCCACTCTATTATTTCGCCTTTATTGTTGTTCGCGGTAGGCGCTTTATTAATTTGCACAGAGTGGTATGGGGCGTTGTCCATTAAAATGTAGTGGGGCTCGTTTAAATTGTCTAATAGTTTTGTGAACCATTTCTTGAAATTCTCAAAATTCATCTCTTCGTGATAATCACTTGTTTTCACGGATTTGAAGGCCCACAAGCAGTTAGGTACAAAACCTTTGGCTGTGCCAGCGTGGCAGATAATCAAACGCTGGCCCTTGCCTTCTGGTGCTTTGGTACAGGATTTCTCTGTGTCGTCTGTCCATGTTTTGGAGACTGAGTGATTGGCGTTGAGCCACGTTTCGTCCAGATAAACCACCTTGTCCCAGTTCTCGATGTTTTTTATTTGTCGTAGAAAATCACACCTCATCAATCCAATGTCCTTCCGCTCCATTATCACTTTTCTTTTGTCACACTTCCCATAACGAAATCCACATTTTTTTATAACTTGTCTGAGAGAAGTGAATCCACCTTTAAATAAATCAGCCGATTTCAGCGACGCTAATAATTTTGTGCAAGTCGGCAGTTCACCTCGAAAATAATAGCCGTAAATATGGTTTCGTATCGCTGCCATGTCGAAATCATCGGGGTTAGTTACGGGTCGTGCCCTATTATGTTTTTTCTTCTTTGGAGTTGATAATTTGTTCTCCTCCATCGACGATTCGCCGAACTTCTCCTTTGTAATTCGGGAAACGGTAGCTTTGCCAATTCCCAAAGCATCAGCAACACGGTCGCGTACGTTGTCAAGTGGCAACAAAGGTCCGCCATTTTGTAGTTCGCGAGCAAAATAGTCACGCAAGCGTACAACAAACTCCCGCGTTTCACTGTTGAGTACAGTTTTTCTCAGTCTTTTCGGCATTTTGAAACACCAACAAACACAAAACAGCAACAATAACAAAAACAGAAAACAACAATAGTAACAAACAAAGGATTCCGTTGACACAAGAAAACACGTGGCGCATACAAGGCGTTAGCACTCGTACTGGCGTAGCGAACTGACAGTACTAGCGTAGTGACAGATCAGATAGTGTTGCTATAACTAAAATTTTAATTCACATTAAAATTATACAGTCCGACCATGTTACCTCTGCATCGGAATATTGGCAACCCCATATACAAATACACGGATACTTGTAAATATAACAAGCATTATAATTATAGTAATGTAGATTATATTTTAAAAACATGTTTATCGATGTGGCTGAATGCAAGTCACGCCTTTGCCTATAAAAAGTTGCGATATATCGACACGACCCGTCACTAGTATGAACTGTCATAGGGATCAAGGTTCGCCGAGCTGATTATATATATTAGTAAACCTATTCCAGAGTATTATAAGCTATCTTGCTTGTATCAAATTCGTTCATGATTGAGTAACGTCTAAACATTTATTATATACTTATTATTGAAATTAAAATTGTTGACTGCCTCTGTGGCGTGGCGGTGGAGAACGCGGCCGCTACGCAGAAGGCGCGGGTTCGATCCCCGATCAGTGCAAATATTTGTACGCATGAATATAGGTATTTGCATTGGTCTGGTCGTGCCTCGGAAAGCACGTCATGCCGACTTTCACTGTTGCCATACGAACATCTGAGACAGTCGTTACGGGTATCTGGAGCCCTAAAAAGTCCAACAGCTGGCCTAACTGCATTGCTTCAATATAGCCATTTACTTATCGATGTCAGATGGCAGTCCCTTAACGGAAAATATCGAAGTTCAGCCATATCCGCAGTTAGACTAGTAAAAGCGGACCCCAGACTCCGAAAACAATAATATACATACAAACATACATATAATCATGCCTTTATCCCCGAAGGGTTAGGCAGAGGTTTTACTAACACCCACATTTCATCAATCATTGGATTCAGTCCCACGTAATAGGGGGTGAGCCTATTGCCGTCTGCCGGGCACTAATGTTAATACATACATAAAATCACGCCTTTATCCCCGGAGGGTTAGGCAGAGGTGCATTAACACCCACATTTCACCAATAACCGTATTCGGTCCCACGTAATAGTTGAACCTATTGCCGTATATCGGACACTATTGTTGACTCGAGCCCCGCATCTGAGGCTGAGTCTGGGCTGTATATATCTGTCTGATGTTAAACAGTCCTATCCCTTAGTCGCCTTGTACGACACCGCATGGGATGAGATGGGGTGGTCCTAATTCTACTCTGCCGGGAACCACGCGGCATTTATATTAATAACAAAATAATATATTAATTCAAAATTACAGATATAGCGACACCATATACAGCGTCAGCAAAACCATGGGGGAGGTCCCGCGAATGTGCTCCAGCAAAAGTACGGACAGCATCTGCGAGCAGCTGAACCAAATGGTCCCACTGGACAAGCTGCAGGAGCGACGCGCCTGGCGCGACGCCTGCTTGACCAGACTAGCTATTCTGAAGAAGGAAATGGAAGGAAAATACAAGAAGTGAATGAAAATTATATGTACCTATAACATGCCTTGTCATAATCTGATACTGTGCTTATAATTATATTGTTAACTGTTAAAACTTTTCTTCAAATTAAAATTAAAACTAACGCCTCTCTTTTTTTATTTTTTTACGTGCGCAAATTCCCCACGGATACCCTCCCACCGGAGCCGGTGGAAGAGGCTATGTCGGACTCGAACCGACCAAAACGCACGCAGCCAGTGGGTCGTTTTTGGTTGCCGAAGGTGAGGTTGACCGGCATATCCATCGCACCCCGGCCGACCCAGGGCCATTTCTTACGATCTGGCCTTCTTCTCGGGTGTGGGGACTACAAAGACCCCAACTTGTCCCCGGAAACGGGGAGGCGCGCAAGGCGTGCCGCCGCCGCGGCCTGCTTCTGCCAGGGTGACAAGCGGCAACTAACGCCCCCTTTACAGCTCACTATTGTTTAACAAAAAAACGTATTTACTAAACTTACTTGTTGTGTTCCCGGCGGTGAGTATAGCAGCCAGAGCTTACTGGAAAGTGGTTGTGCTGTCAGTTGGAAGACCAAAAGTTTGTCCTGTTTTGTCTTTTACACTGACGGCACAGAAACTCTTTGTGCTTACAGAGTTGGTTGCGCGAGTGTGACTCCCTTGGTTTTGCACACGTCCATAGGTCACGGTAACCACTTTCCATCAGGTGGGCTATGTGCAGGTCGATAAACGATCTCCGCCCCGTCACCTCCCCGTTTTTCGGGGACGAGCTGGGGACTCTGTATAATAGTCCCCACACACCCGAGGAGAGGGCCAGATCGTGAGAGATGGCCCTGGGTCGGCCGGGGTGCGAGGGATATGCCTGTCAACCTCACTTTCGGCAACCAAAACGACCCACAGGCGGCGTGCGATTTAGTCAGTTCGAGTCCGACATAACCTCTTCCACCGGCTCCGGTGGGGAGGTATCCGTGGGGATCCTTTTTATTTTGGACTTCAACCACATCATTTCAAAGTATAAAATGAAATGGATTTTTTAGCAGTACCCTTAGTGTGACAGTGGTTTTGCATTAGCAGAATCGAGGCCTAGTTGTCACACTTCTTAGGGTCCCGTAACGATTGCCATAGAAGTTGTAGGAGTAGGTAGGACACAACGGTATTTCCGACCAATTCAGCAGTCCGACTAACGAAGTACCTCCGCCCTACAGAATACCGCGGCTATAATAACCTCGTGTTGTGTTGCCGGCGGTGAGTAGGGTAGCCAGAGCTCACTGGAGAGTTTTTATGCTGTCAGTGGGAAGACTGAAGGCTTGTCCTGCTTTGTCTTCTGCACTGACGGCACACTCTCTGTGCTTAAAGGGTCGGCGGCGCGAGTGTGACTCCCTTGGTGTTGCAAACGTCTATAGGCCACGGTAACCACTTTCCATCAAGTGGGCTGTGTGTTTGTTTTTATTTTTTAATTATACCACTTAGTTGGCAGACAAGCACATGGCCCACCTGATGGGAAGCGGTTACCGTGGCCTATGGACGTATGCAATACCAGGGGTGTCACACTCGCGCTGCCGACCATGAAGAAAACTTCTGATGCCCGTCTTGAAGAAGCCCAAGTCTGTCAACCAAGTGGTATAAAAAATATATGTTGAAAATGGCAATCAGGGCCGACGGCTTAACGTCCTCTCTGAAACACGAGGCAAATCTGGTGCAGACGTTCGTACTTTTAGTGACGTGATTGAAATCAAGACAAATATCAGTAGCTGGCACCTATAAAAGTAAATTTCATTTTACTAAGTAACAGTTTTACTGTTTCAATAAAAATAAACTCTGCATTTCTATTAAATTTATTCCGCCAGGCTCAGTTCGATAACGAAACATTTCATGTTTTTACAATTGCTCATAGTTTGTAAGTATTGCAGTAAATTACGTTTTCGTGTGCCGCGGAGATGAATTGGGTCAGTTTAATAAATTGATATTTTACCCCCGTCCTGTTAACTGATTGATCTGAGATTAAATTCTCCGAATAAAAATCTATTCCAAGTTCAGTCTCAACCTAGTCTCAATCTTCTAAACGTCAACAACGATCAACGATGCTACTTACTTTTAGAATAGAGGTATACATCCTTCTGGTGCTTAGCCAGTTGGTAGCGCAATTCTCGCCACGTGAGCTAGTGGACTGTATTTCGCGGGGGGTGAAGTTAACTGTTCCATTGATGCTTTACACAACAAACAAGACAGGTGATCGGGTTGCCGCGGATGTGGTTTAGGCAATGAATGCAACCCGAGAAATTAGGAGAGGATGCACTAACCTTCACGGGGCCACGTGCCGTCGCAGCCGGTGCACCGATCTTCTCTTCCTGGCTCAGGAGTTGCCGCCCACATCACTAAATCACTTGAGGGACACACGAGAGGCACAATCCGATCGGTAAAGGTCTATGAAAGCGGTTAAAATCCAACAAACCATTATTAATTTCTGAGAGTCGCGCGCGCCGCTGCCATTGTTTCTAGTTCAATTGCGATTGTGACTATGCGTCTATTTTGACAATTGGCGGGCGAAAACTATTGCTATCTTTCACTTAGAGGTAGTGCGGGAGGGAGATGGGTACAGGAAGCGTGTGTCCAGCGTCAATGATTTGACTTACTACTATAGCGAAAAATATAAATTCTACCATCGGCGCAACCATTCCCCCCGGCTTGAAGGGTTACCTTCAAAACGAAAAATGCGGAACAAATCTAAAGTCTAATCTAAATCTAGGTTTGGGAAATAACAACTAAAATATAAACCTAGATTTGAACTCGTGCCTACTGCTGGCTAGGCAGAGGGCAGAGGCGAACAACCGGGCGCAGATACGATCCGGTTGCGGTTTTAACCCGTACAACACGAGTTATCCCGCGGGAATCGGGAAGAACTTCCTCTACTACTCCTAGAGGCCAATGCAAAGGAGGCGCATTCCCAGTCATAAGGACTACCACCGTACCTACAGTAATTGGGTTAGATGGAGTATTCCATTTTTGACGCGATTGCAGCGTGTGCAAATAATCGGTTCTCCAACGATTCCAAAACGATTGGACTAATTTATCTAAAAGAGCGTGACGAGTTAGAAGGTGCATTCTATCGTCATTAACATCTATTGCGGGCAAATATTTTGCGTACTTAAATCACCGGTCAACTCTATATGACCGCGCGTAGATAAAATTCTCAAAAATCGGCCTACATAAACAACACAACGCAACAGTCTCGACCAAGACGAGACGCGATTAGCCAACAACAAAATAAGGGACTCTTCACGCGGGACCGACACAACAAGCGAGTGCTTCTTCTCCTCGGGTGGTTCGGAAACCGTGGTGGGATTGTATTGACTAACTGGCCACTTATCCAACGCGGCATGAATCCAGGACGGTCCACTAAACCATAACGGGTGATCTAAAATTTGCGAAGGAAGCAATACACGAGAGAGACAATCGGCTGGGTTGTCGGTGCCAGCAACGTGAAAGAGATTTTGTGGCGCCAATTCAGATTGAATTTTGCCACTCTATTAGCGAAGAATGTGTCCCAACGATGGGGCGAAGAGTGGGCCCAACACAAAGCGACCGTTGAGTCCGCAAAGCCAAAATTCTACTAATATTAATGCGAAAATTTACAATTATGTCAAATAAATTACCTTAAAGATTTTGACCACAATACAAAATGTCATTAAGCGACACGGAAGTGCTAGTCTTAGCACTGCCATCCAAAACTACGCGGAGTTCAGTAGCAAGCCTATCCTCTCTAATAACTCCGTGATGCGGGACAATGTACGAAGGCTGGGTCTCGTCAGTGTCCGCAGGCGCAGGTGAGATGCAACCTTTATCCAAATATTCGTTAACAACCTCATCACAGGCTCGCTCTAACTTTGGAGACGCCTGCATCCTTCGTTCTAAACAAAGAAAGCGTTTTTCAGCGGATACACGGGAGTCACCGAGCGAAAAAATATCTCCCTTGAAAGGGAGCGCGACAACACAACGACCCTGCTCACCACGAGCAGTCGTGCGACAACAAATCTCCTCAGCCATCTTGTCATCAGGGCTTAGGATAGGTGGGACATTGACCCCTTCAACCTCCCAAAACCCACGGATGGTAGACTCCAGTGGCGGCTCGACGGTGCAACAGAACGAAGCAGTCGAGTGACTAGAACTATCTATAGAAGCGGGTGCGGAACCAATTATAACAAAACCTAGAACTGTTTCCAGGGCGTGCGGAGCGGGGTACGTCGGTCCCCCCCGAACCCCACGTGACAACTGGAGGCGCGGGAGAATCGAAGCGCCGATCAATACATCGACGACTCCAGGAACAGCGCAAGTCTCATCTGCCAAAGGCAAGTCTTTAAATTTCGTTAATAAAGACGTGTCAACCGGGACGGTAGGCAACTGTTCAGTTATTTTATCTATAACGAGCGAATCCATGTCAAACCAAATATTATTATTAAAACGAGATCCAAACCTTGTTTTAACGGTGCCATGAACAGCTGACTGTAAACCTCCAAAACCCTTCACCACTGAGCGGGTTGAACGCTTATTAACATTGAAACCAAGACGTTGACAACAATCTTGAGTAATAAAATTACTTTGCGAAGCGCCATCTAATAGCGCTCGAACAATGTGCGGCTTACCCAATGCATCGACAACAATAACGCGAGCAGTCGCGAGGACAACAGTAGTGAGCGCAGCACTAGCGGACAACGAACACAAGGCGACGCCATTCGCAGCGGTCCCCGCGCGGGCAGGAGCGCGCGCGAGCGCGGGCTGCGGCTGTGGCGCAGGCGTCACCGACACGGGCGACCTATGCGACGGTGTGCCACCGCTCGACGAACCAACTGTGCTCACATTGGATGCGGCATTACTATTTTCAAAATGAAGTAAAGTATGGTGTCTCGCTTGACATTTGCGACAACTATTGCTACTATTACATAAAACAACGCGGTGTTTAGTACCGAGACAATTAAAACAAAAATTATTAGCGCGAACAAATTTATAACGATCATTAGGCGATAATTTTAGGAAACCCGGACACTTGTACAATTGCGAATGATGAGTATTACACAAAGAGCAAACAGGTGATTGTACATGTGCCGGCGCGGCATTAACATAAGTATGAGTTGACCTCAGTGACCTCGATGAGGCATCTATTTTGCGTTCAGAACTAACAACCTTTTTCGCGCCTTCATGTTTCGATGAAGAGCGTTGCAATATTTTTATATGCTCGCGAACAAAACTTTCTAAGTCTTCGAACTTAGGAATTTTATTGCCGCGATGATCCGACTCAAATAAACGAATGGTTTCGGAATCTAATTTCTTTAAACCCATATACAAAAATAAGAAGTCGCAGAGGTCATCGATCTTTAGGTTCTTTACGGCGCGAACAGATGATGCGAAAGTATCTAGAAACTTCTCTAAGTTTTGATCGTTACATGCCGTAATGGGTTTCAAGTCAAACATCTGATCCAAATATGCGTTAGCTACCGATCTTTTATCCTCATACTTAGCTTTCAAAGTATTTAAAATTAAATTATAATTTTCGGCACTAAACGTAATTCCAGCGCAAACGGTTATAGCTTTACCAGTCAATTTTTCAACGAGATAATGCAATTTTTCGTGATCTGTCAACGAAACGTTCTTATCTATTGTATTCTCAAAACTATCTATAAATAAACCCCAATTGCGAATGTTACCATCAAATTCAGGTATTTGAATTGGTGGCAACTTAGGTCGGTCGCGAGTGGGATTGGGTCGGTCAGACGGTTTCTCCAAACTCCTAGCGACGCGTTTGATACGACAATACAAATCGTCAAACGACGACAAGGCCTGATAACTCACTGAGTAATCGGGATTTAAATTTAACTCTAAAACGTTGATGTCATGTACTAAAGACTCGAAATCCGCGCGCAAACTATCCAAGTTTTCTATCGAACACAAGAACGAATCTCTAATAGCCAAATCAGAGGTTTTAAGTGCATTATCACAAATCGATTGTACGCGAGAGTAAATCATTTCTCTTTTAGCGTATAAAAGTTTCAATTGAACTTTACTATCGGTACTACCAACCTTTGGGGGCATGTTTACAATTAAATATCAAACTAAAGTGCGGCAAACAACAAATGAAATGACTTAATCTTAGCGGTACCTACAGTACAGCGACGCGGCGCGAGCGATATTCGGTAGGTAGGTACTTATGACTGCCAGTGCCGGCTTGAACAAACGCGCATAGCAACAGCCAGATCTTACCTACGCGATGGTCGCTGTCTAGGTTCAACTATTATTTCAGGGATTAAGTATTGCGTAATATCTATTCAAATTAAAATACTTTCGTATGAATTTGAATGAAATGCGAGCGAGGTATTGGTCACGTATCTGCCCACGTAGGTATTAGGTAAATACGATGCGAGCTAGCGGCGAACGGACAACTTAATTGAAACAAATAAAAACAAAAGCCAAATGCGTTAGGTATTACACTGTGCCTATGCACTAGGGTGTCTAGGATACCTAAGATCTAAACCTAAATGCCTAGATGCGGGGTTTTCTACTAAAATAACTAGGTATTTAGGTGCGGTGCGTTTATTCTCAATAGAATAATAACAAATGCGATTACACGTACCTAACCTATGTATGTATTAGGTAGATACGATGCGAGCCAGCGGCGAACGGACAACAAATCTAAACCTAAATGCCTAGATGCGGGGTTTTCTACTAAAATAACTAGGTATTTAGGTGCGGTGCGTTTATTCCCAATAGAATAATAACAAACTACGAACTACGGCTAAGGATCCGGTTCGATCAGGACCAAAAAGAATGTTAGCGCAATTCTCGCCACGTGAGCTAGTGGACTGTATTTCGCGGGGGGTGAAGTTAACTGTTCCATTGACGCTTTACACAACAAACAAGACAGGTGATCGGGTTGCCGCGGATGTGGTTTAGGCAATGAATGCAACCCGAGAAATTAGGAGAGGATGCACTAACCTTCACGGGGCCACGTGCCGTCGCAGCCGGTGCACCGATCTTCTCTTCCTGGCTCAGGAGTTGCCGCCCACATCACTAAATCACTTGAGGGACACACGAGAGGCACAATCCGATCGGTAAAGGTCTATGAAAGCGGTTAAAATCCAACAAACCATTATTAATTTCTGAGAGACGCGAGCGCCGTCGGCCATTGTTTATAGTTCAATTGCGAAAATGACTATGCGTCTATTTTGACAATTGGCGGGCGAAAACTATTGCTATCTTTCACTTAGAGGTAGTGCGGGAGGGAGATGGGTACAGGAAGCGTGTGTCCAGCGTCAATGATTTGACTTACTACTATAGCGAAAAATATAAATTCTACCATCGGCGCAACCACCACTGATTTGCATCCGTAAATCATGTTGTACGAGCAATCAAGAGACTTATGTTGACCACACATTTACATCATCAAGATACTCATCTACTTTATAGTAACCTTTATTTATTAAAGTATTTTTCAGATTAGCTGGAGGAGTAAATAATCTCATTTTCGCAGATACAATCTCACCAATGATCTCACTGGAAGTTGTAATAGACAGGAGAAGTGACAATGTACAAAAGAGTGTGATTCACTTTACTTGGCAACCCCCCAAAGGGGACGGTAGGCGCGCGATGGAAATGGAAAATGACAGCGTTTCGACAGATTACGATTCGGAATCGTATAATAGTTTGTAAGTATATTAAGTACCTATTTTATGAATCTATAGTATTGTTACGTGCACGGGGTACAATTAAATGCCATTTACTCAACGAAGAGATTTATTAGCTCACCACAAACTAGACAATTTAATCACTAGTACACACAGTACTCTTCAACAGTTCCAGTCGCTCAGTAGTTCACAGTAGTCCACAGTCGTTGCTCAGGTCGCAGGTAGAATCTTCTTCAGTCGCTTAAGTTCGTTGAGTTCGCTTTCGGTCTCAAAGACAGAATGAAACGTGTCGCTATGCGAGCATGTTTTTATACCTCTCAATTAGGACGATCGAATTATCTAGAAAGTTCGCGAGCGATAAATACCTATTCTTTTGATCTTGCCGCCGTCGCTGACCTTCGAGTACATTCTCGATATTTACCTATTGTTTGTTTTTATTCAAAAGAGTGTGTAGGTACTCGTAGGTAGGTTGTGACTTTTTGTTGACGATTCTAGATTTTTCTATGCCATTCGGTAGAGTACCTCGTCACTAACAATGTGTTTTTATTTCTTGAAGATTCGATTATTAGTTTTCGAGATATCGACGGCTGTCGTAACAGTACCTTATGTATAAGTTTTTTTTTATAGCACTTAGTTGGCAGACAAGCACACGGCCCACCTGATGGGAAGCGGTAACCGTGGCCTATGGACGTATGCAACACCAGGGGTGTCACACTCGCGCTGCCAACTTAGGTGGCAGACAAGCGCACGGCCCACCTGATGGAAAGTGGTTACCGTGGCCTATTATGGACGTGTGTAACACCAGAGGAGCCACACTCGCGCTGCCGACCCTGTAAGCACATAGATTCTGTGCCGTCAGTGTAGAAGACAGCAGGACAAGCCATTAGTTATCCCACTGACAGCACAAATTCTCCAGTGAGCTCTGGCTACCCTACTCACCGCTGGGAATACAACACGAAGTTATTATAACCGCGGTATTCTGTAGGGCGGAGATACTTCCCCAGTCGGACTGCTCAATTGGGCGGAAATACCGCCGTGTCCTCGATATATAAAGTCTTTTTTACTTCGGTGGTTGTTTACAAAACATAATTACCGACGCTCAAAGGGACAGGGAATGTATATAAGAGTAAACTCAAAAACTATGTACCTACAACAAATTACACAAAAATTTAAAGTAGGCAGTATAGAGGAAAACATTATCGTAATAATAATAATAATAATTTTATGAGAAATAAATGTCTTTAAATTTAAACCTAAGTCTTTTTTGCGTCCATGTGCTGTACAGATCTTACACTATATATTATATTACTAGCTGACCCACCCCAGCTTCGCCGGGGTATATTTTGAAGCTTCATATCCCTTTGAGCCCGAACGTTTTAGTCTTCAAAATATGTATGAAAAATTGCCGGATTCGTTAACATTTATTATCAATGCTCCGCTCCCTTAAGTAGTAGCGTGATGATATATAGCTTAAAACCTTCCTCGATAAATGGACTACCCAACATTGAAAGAATCATTCAAATCGGACCAGTACTTCCAGAGATTAGCGCGTTCAAACAAACAAACAAACAAACTCTGCAGCTTTATAATATTAGTATAGATTGTATCAACATGCAGCCCTGCTGGGGCACAGCAAAGTTATATAATATTATTATTAAATTCAGTCGTTATACATAATAATACTTATAAACTAAAACACAGTAATATTTGTCATTATTATTCTTAAACTTAGGTGGGATACATTAAATATTTTCGTCATTTGTCACTTATGTTTGTCATAAAGAAATTCCTGTATATTGTAATAGCATTTCTCTAATAGGTACTTTTTTAGTTGGTTTTTGAATTTATACTCGCCTTCTAAATCCTTTAACGCCTGCGGTATTTTGTTGTATACTTTTATGGACATTATATATGAGCCTGAGTGGCACATAGACATGGCAGATATTAGAAGAGCTAGTCTGTCCTTGTGCCTTAGGTTAGGTTGCGGGGTTGGCTGTAATGGTCTTTATTGCGAGTATAAAGCGAATTATGTTTTCTGAAATGTTTGAAATGTTATTAAAATAAAAATTATTATGACGTACATGAATATTTAAATGACAAATTTATAGAATGACACTTGAACATAAATAATGATGTTAATTAATAATAATAATAATAAATACACAATGGTAATGATTATAGATTTAATGTAGATTTAAGAAATTGACAAATGTACTAAATTTACACGCCATCACATGGCAGACTAAGAGCGAACTACACTATGTTTTTATACCACCTCTATACACCGTGTTCTAGCAAATAAATGAATTTGATTTCATTTGATTTGATTTGACAAAAATGCACAGTTCCACAATGTATATATAGTCTATAATGTTGAATCAGCCCCGGATCTTCATATTTCTTTAGGCTTGCCCCGCCTGACAACTACTTTGTCCCCGGATCTACTATAATCACACCTTTATCTCCGGAGGGTTAAGCAGAGGTGAATTAACACCCACATTTCACCAATCATTGTATTCGGTGCCACGTAATAAGTTGTGAGCGTATTGCCGTATTCCGGGCACTATTGTTGACTCGAGCTTTGCATCTGAGGCTCAGTCTGGGCTGTATATATGTCTGATGTTAAACAGCCCTATCCCTTAGACGCCTTGCACTAATGTCATGTACGGAGCGACGAGCATCAGCTAGTAAAATAATGTTATGTTACAGAACGACTCTGAAAGACTCCGGCTCATTGTACGACTCAGATGATAAACAAGCCGATAAGATAATAATTCCTCCTCCAACCATCCCACCAACCACTAACGCAATTGAAGAGGTCGCCACGAACACATCGGATTTGACTGATTTATTATATACTTAACGATTTAGGCTGCCTCTCCACTGAAGCAGAGAGAAGAGGAGAGGGGCGGAGATGTGCCAAGAACTACACTACAAGAACTGCCACTGACAAAATTTATAAAACAAGTACATGACTTTTTATTAAACAAAATGTATTACAGTGTACAACAATACCTTGACGATAAGAATACCACAATATTATAGACGGATAAATATATATTTGACATTATGCTTAAGTACCTGCTGACATTAGAACTCACAACTAAATAAATTTATTGTTTGACATTATGCCTGTAATATTGACATTGAAAATAAAATCGAATATATTAATAATTTTGAATATAATATAATTTTGAAACAATATGCTTGTAAAGATAATGACATTAAAATTTGCACGCTCTACGGGGCAGAATATGCTGTATTCACTAGCTTTTAAGACCTATAATGTAACCATATTCGAAGCAAATAAATGAATTGAATTGAATTGAACCAATAGAATTACAATTGATTGAAAGAACTGATTAATTTATTGTTTGACATTATGCCTGTTGGTTGCGCCGATAGTAAAATTTGTATTTTCCTGCTCAATAGTGGTAGTATGTCGAGTGATTCAAATCGTCTCTCAATTGATTGACACTGAACACACGCTTCCTATACCCATCTCCCTCCCGCACTACCTTTAAAGTGAGATAGCAATAGTTTTCGCCCTGCCCAATTGTTGAAATGGCCGCATCTTCACTTCCGCATAGAACTAGCAACATCAATGGCGGCGGCGCGCGCGACTCAGAAATTAATAATATTTGTTGGATTTTAACCGCTTTCATAGACCTTTACCGATCGGATTGTGCCTCTCGTGTCCCTCAAGTGATTTAGTGAGGTGGGCAGCAGCTCCTGAGCCAGGAAGAGAAGACCGGTGCACCGGCTCCGACAGCACGTGGCGTCATAAAGGTTAGTGCATCCTCTCCTAATTTCTTGGGTTGCATTCACTGCCTAAACCACCTCCGCGGCAACCCGATCACCTATCTTGTTTGTTGTGTAAAGTGTCATCTGAAATATTTAGCTTCATCCCCCGCAGAATACAGTCCACTAGCTCACGTGGCGTGAGAATCGCGCCACCACCTGTAATATTGACATTGAAAATAAAATTATAAGAAAATCGAATATATTAATAATTATGAATATAATATAATTTTGAAACACTATGCTTGTAAAGATAATGACATTAAAATTTGCACGCTCTACGGGGCAGATTATGCTGTATTCACTACCTAGTTTTTAAGACCTATAATGTAACCATATTCGAAACAAATAAATGAATTGAATTGAATAAATTCCAGGTCCTCTTCTGTGGACAGTGGTTTGCAAACTAGTTTTAATGTTCATACATTTGTGGGAAGCGGAGTGAGGAAGTTGAGTGGGGAAGCGGAGTAGCGTAGTGAAGTGGAGAAGCGAAGCGATGAAGTGGAACGGGGAAGTGGACTGAAAAAATAGAGCGGAGAAGTGAAGCGAGGTAGCGAAGTGGTCTCCACTCCGCTTTACTTTTGGTTCCGCTACTCTACTAAGCTCCGTTCCAATAATCAGGCAGCCTAAGGTTGGAAAAAGTTGAAATGCTCTGACTGGAATTGAACACGCGACCAGTACCAGGGGAATGCTCTCTCATATCTATCTTCCTTTTTGTTTTTTTTTTAAATACACCTTGTTTCTAGTTTATTTGCTAACTACACCAAATCTTTTGCTTTATTACATTACTGTTCATCCCAAGGTTGCCTGGAAGAAATCGCTGAGGCCGCCCATTGTACATTAAACTGGTATGCATGCTAACTACAAATTTTACTATAATCTATTGGTGTACAATAAAGAATTATCTATCTATCTATCTATCAATCCAGCCACTTCTTAAGCATTCCTAATCCTCCTAAAACTCAAACTGAAACTCATACTAAACTTGATTTCCATAGAACATGGTTACATTACAGGTGTTGAAATATTGTTTTGGAGCAGCACATACTGCCGTGAGGCGCGGAAATATTTATAGGTACATGGGGTAAATAAAAATAAAAATAGAATTCTGCATTCGGATTTAGTCCAGTCCTTATCAAACAAAAATATTGACGCGTAAATAATTAATAAATTTGATAGGCATTACGAACAAAATAAATATTACAATGAAATTTCCGTGTGTAATGAATGAGATAAATTATACATGAACTAGCTGACCCACCCCAGCTTCGTCCGGGGTATATTTTGAAGCTTCATATCCCTTTGAGCCCGTATGTTTTAGTCTTCAAAATATGTATGAAAAATTGCCGGATTTGTTAACATTCATTATCAACGCTCCGCTCCCTTAAGTAGTAGCGTGATGATATATAGCCTAAAACCTTCCTCGATAAATGGACTACCCAACACTGAAAGAATCATTCAAATCGGACCAGTAGTTTCAGAGATTAGCGCGTTCAAACAAACTAACTCTGCAGCTTTATAATATTAGTATAGATTAAACATGTTGTTTGTACAGTATGTGTACAGTATGACTAGGTACATTAAGTAGGTAGGTAGGTATTAGTCTTCTTCATAGGTAGGTACTACCATCTTTAGGGACGCGGGTTCAGGTTTGAACCCCGTTGAGGCTTTTCACTTTATACAATCTTAAATGATTTGAATAGTTAGCATATTATTATAATTAATTACTTTATTTTATTAAATTATATTAATAAACATAATATTTACAAGTCAAAATTGTCTATAGATATTTTTTACTTCTTTTTTTCGTTGAGGCTCAGAATGTCGACTTCCCAAAATGTCCCCTGGTTCCAAAATGTCAACTTCCCATAATGTCCCTTTCCCAAAATGTCGCTTTCCCAAAATGTCGCTTTCCCAGAATGTCCCCCATTCTTAGGCTTAAACCAACGAAATAAAAAACCAATTTAGAATCATTTATTTATTTTAATTAGGTACTTAAGTAGTGGGATTTTTAATTAGAAAAGAAATTTGTAATGAAATATAGTCATGTATTGTCAAAATTTAGGCACCTACTTAAATTTACTTAAGTATGTATACCAAATAAAATCAATATCAATAGGTATCAATATTTTACACACATTCAAAAAGATCAATAGAATTACTGTTAGTAACATATCCAAAGGTATATAATATATATATATTTTTTTATACCACTAAGTTGGCAGACAAGCAGACGGCCCACCTGATGGGAAGCGGTTACCGTGGCCTATGGACGTATGCAACACCAAGGGTGTCACACTCGTGCTGCCGACCATGAAGAAACCTTCTGATGCCCCTCTTGAAGAACCCCATATTGTAGGCGCTTGGGAAAACCGCAGCAGCAGAGGTCATTCCACAGCTTGAGTGTGCGTGGGATGAAGTTTCTTTCATACCGCACAGTGCGCACCGTCTCAGGTCGCAATGTGTGGGGATGAATTCCCTGCCTATGGCGAGAGGTGCGATGATAGGATGTACCTACGGACATCATGTCAAACAATTCATCTGAGCACAAACCATTGTATAGGCGGTAGAACACACACAGTGAGGCAAAATCCCTCCTAAGGCTAAGAGGTTCCACTCTACCTGTGAGTATGGGATTGTCAACCAGCCTCAATGCCCGTCTTTGCAACGAGTCGAAGGGGTCAAGGTACAGGGTGCACGAATGCGGTCTTCCACGAGGCTGCGAAAAGGCGTGTAAGTACAGGGTACAGCTCGGGGGCACAGTGCTTAAGCACCATCGCCGGTATACCGTCCGGCCCACTCGACTACCGAACATCTAGGGACTTAAGCTCGCGCCGGACCACCCGTTGCGTGATTTTAACTTCGGTCATGGAAGCACCACAGCTGGGGATGATGGGTGGTTCGGCGTTCCCGTCGTTCATAGTCGAGTTTGACGCAAAGAGATTACCCAAAAGATCGGCCTTCTCCTTAGCGCCATGGGCCAGACTACCGTCGGATTTTTGCAGCGGCGGAAGGCAAGACTGGCAGAAGTTTCCCTCGGCAGCTTTGGCGAGCGACCAAAATGCGCGACTGCCAGATGGGTAGTGCGCAAGCCGTTCGCCAATTCTGCCGATGAACTCAAACTTTGCCCTAGACGTTGCCTTTATACTGGACCTCTAAGCAACATTCAACTTCCGCTTCACTTCAGCGATGTTCGGATCCTTATTGGCAAGAGCCGTGGTCCAAGCCTTGTATGCAGATTGCTTGCGTTCTCTAGCTTCCCTGCAAGGCCTATTAAACCACGGGTGTTTGTTCGCTCCTGTCGCGACCCAGCGGTTAGGGATGTAGCATTCCATACCCACTAGATTCGCGTCAGCGACTGCTGTTGCACAGGAGCTTGGATCATCAGAAGTGAAGCAAAGCTGCCTTCACGGGTACGATGCGAATAATTCTCGCAGTCCGTCCCAGTCTGCCGACTTGTAGTGCCACACGTGTCGCCACTGAGGTGACCGCGGTGGTTCAGGCCGCGCGAGTGTCACTTGCACCCGGACGAGGCTGTGGTCCGAATTACCAAGAGGTGCTTCCACCCTTATGGAATATTCATCCGGGCGCGTAGTCAGCAGAAGGTCCAGTATAGAGCTTCTGTGGGTCTCAATTTCTGGTGTTCTAGTGATAGAATGTACCACTAGGTATAATTAAGATAATAGTAGCTATTACTAATAGTAACTCAAGTATTACAAATAAATATGTTTTATTCATTTTCTTAAAAATGATAAACATAACATTGATAAAAAACGATAAAATATAGACAGTGACATATCAAATCAATTATATTTTAATTGTGGTACTGAAATTTACTTTGGTTAATTAACATTACGAATAATAGTACATTTTGGTACAAGTGTGTAAAGTTAGTGATTACCGCTGAAGCGACATTGAGTCGGTCTTAAGAGAGCCGAGGACGGTAATTCCCAGACACACGAGTGTGTATTTGGTATACATACTTAAGTAAATTTAAGTAGGTGCCTAAATTTTGACAATACATGACTATATTTCATTACAAATTTCTTTTCTAATTAAAAATCCCACTACTTAAGTACCTAATTAAAATAAAAAAATGATTCTAAATTGGTTTTTTATTTCGTTGGTTTAAGCCTAAGAATGGGGGACATTCTGGGAAAGCGACATTTTGGGAAAGCGACATTTTGGGAAAGGGACATTATGGGAAGTTGACATTTTGGAACCAGGGGACATTTTGGGAAGTCGACATTCTGAGCCTCAACGCTTTTTTTTTCTACAACTTTGGTGGCCGACTAGCACACGGCGCACCTGATGGAAAGTGGTTACCGTGACCTATAAACATGTGCAACACCAGGGGAGTTACACCAGTGCTACCAACCCTGTAAGAACAGAGAGTTTCTGTATCGTTGTAGAAGAAACAATCAGAACAAGGTTTTGGTCTTCCCACTGACAGCACAAAAACTCTCCAGTGAGCTCTGGCTACTCTACTCACCGCCGGGAACACAACACGAGGTTATTATAGCCGCGGTATCCTGTAGGGTACTTACCCAGTCGGACTGCTCAATTGGGACGGGATTATCGTGTCCTACCTCCTTCTATACTCTCATAGATAGATACAAATATCCAAGCAACTAGCCGACCCGTCCCCGTTTCGTCAGTGGCATAAAAAACATAATTACATGGCCGCGTGGTTCCCGGAAGAGTAAAATTTGGACCACCCCCATCTCTTCCCATGCGGTGTCGTACAAGGCGACTAAGGGATATATACAGCCCAGACTCAGCCTCAGATGCATGGCTCGAGTCAATAATAGTGCCCGGAATACGACAATAGGCTCACCCCCTATTACGTGGAACCGAATTCAATTATTAGTGAAATATTGGTTTTAATTCACCTCTGCCTAATCCTTCAAGGATAAAACGCGTGATTGTATGTATGTATGTATATGTTTAACCCTCACAGATATATGCCTGTACCCATATCATAATTTACCTATTTTATCATACTATACATATTTACTCTATGGTAGGTATGTATATACCTATATATTTATGGAGATTGCAGAACTCAGTCTTTAAAAAAGAAATTAATAATATTTTACTAAGCAAATGCTATTACACGATAAATGATTATTTAACCGCGGTAGCCTAGTGGTATGAGTAATGGAATGCGTGAGACGAGGTCTTGGGTTTGATCCCAGGTTTTACCATGGCACACACCAATGACTTTGCGATGCATTTCGAAGTTATGTGTGTATTTATCGGTTTATAAGTGCCCGGTTAATGGCAATAGGCTCGTCCACCTATTACATTGGGACCTAAACATAAACTGGCGAAATGTGGGTGCTAGCACCTCTGCCTACCCCTTCGGGGATATAGGCGTGAGTGACAAAATACTAGATGTGAAGTAAATTATAAAATTAAATTATAACTCTGACATTATTATATAGGTAAATATTTGTTATTGATTATGTTGCATGAAGGTGATTATTTATTATGTTTAACATGAAAATACTGACATGTATAATTTTGACATGAAAAATTTCATCTATTCATAACCCTAAATTATAAATTGTTAATCTTGTTTTTATTGTCATAATATGTGAAATTATTGCATACCAATCTGGCTGAAATATGGTGGAACTCAAAATGTATTGCCTCCGAAGAGGCCCGGCCCTCTCCGGAGGCGGGTACGGCGGAGCAGGAGACGGCGGAGCTTGGCCAGGAGAGATTCAGGGAAGCGATTCAAACGTCCCTCAATGTATTTCGTCTTCCATGAGCGCGAGCCTGGGAGTGACAGGTGAATCACGCTAAAATCAAAATGTCAGACTGATTAAAAAATATCTTTATTCATTACTTTCAAAACGTTGACTTACATTATAATATTAACAATTAATTCAAACAACATATTTTAGGACAACAGCATAATACAATACCAGACTTTTGATCTAATACATAATATTCTAGAACGTCTACATAACGCTGCCTACACTCCAGTCGGTGAAGTACTTATCTAAAGCTAAACAATCATGTAGGGACTTTATAAACAAACACACATTACACAGAATACCGCGGTTATAATAACCTCGTGTTGTGTTCCCGGCGGTGAGTAGGGTAGCCAGAGCTCACTGGAGAGTTTTTGTACTGTCAGTGGGATGACCAAAAGCTTATCCTGCTTTGTCTTTTACACTGACGGCACAGAAACTCTTGTGCTTATAGGGTTGGCAGTGCGAGTGCGACTCCCTTGGTGTTTTAAAATCTTGATCTATGGTAAGCATAGCTTAACTAGCTTGTGTTATGAAATCTAGAATACGGATAAACTTACTTAAATACTTTTTTTTGTAAATACATACATATTATACATAGAAACACCCAGACCAGTGCAAATACCGATATTCATGCATACAAATATTTGCACGTGGCGTTCACTACTGCCACGCCACAGAGACTGTCAAACCGTGGTCTACCACGGTATCCACTTTCCATCAGGTGGGCGGTATGCTTGTCTGTCAACCAAGTGGTATAAAGAAAAAAACACAAATAAACTAGGTTAACTAACTGACTAACTAGTGATTCGGTTTTAATTTTTGGACTTTAAAATGAGTTTCTAAACAGAAAAATATTAATAAAATTGAATTTTTAAATAAGACATATTAAAAAAGATATCAAGATGGTTTATGTTTAGTTAAATACATAATCGAATGGGGTTTAGTATTATCAACACAGCGCTATTTAGACGCTAAGCGTTAACATACTTTAAACAATGCAAGTAATCGCAAACATGCATACAAATATTCACACTGAGCGGAATTTATTCGCAGGAGACACGGTGTAGATAAGGTGTTTTTTTTTATACCACTTACGTGGCAGACACACGGCCCACCTGATGGAAAGTGGTTACCGTGGCCTATGGACGTGTGTAACACCAGAGAAGTCACACTCCCGCTGCCGACCCTGTAAGCACAGAGTTTCTGTACCGTCAGTGTGGAGGACAAAGCAGGACAAGTCTTTAGTCATCCCACTGACAGCACAAATTCTCCAGTGAGCTCTGGCTACCCTACTCACCGCTGGGAACAGAACACGAAGTTATTATAACCGCGGTATTCTGTAGGGCGGAGGTACTTCCCCAGTCGGACTGCTCAATTGGGCGGATTTACCACCGTGTCTTACCTTTTTAGTTTTAGATACAGCATATCTCGCCTTCATTAGGATTTTGTATTGCATTTTCACTAACACCCAGTGTTGGGGACAAATAATTTTAATTGCAATTAAACTTGTAATTAACCCTACAGCTGTCTTAAAAGATCAAAAGAAGTTTGACAGCAGGCGGCACTCATTAATTTTCAAGGCAATAGGGCACAGCCTGGGAAGCAATTCGACCTTACTCGACCTCTCACTCTCCTTCCCTGCTTGCTAAACCAAAAGTCAGGTACTGTAGAGATATATCTGTACAAATCCGAACCTCATCATCATCTGTTAATAGTAATATTATTTCAATTTTACTTTGCTTTCATTGGGGCCGTTCAAGTAACACGTAAGCATTAATGAGGGGGGGGGGGGGGGGAAGGTCATTGCTTTTATTATTTTTGATGATATGGGGGGTGGGGGGTCTAGATAATGATTACGTAAGCAGTGACAAAAATTAGAAGAAATATGGATATAGGTACTAATGTTTACGTAAGTGGGGGGGGGAGGGGGGTAAAAGTTCTGTTTACTTTGGCTGACAAGAGAGAGGGGCTTTTTTTTACGTGCAAAAAATCCCCACGGGTACCTGGTACCATGGCCGGAGCCGGTGGAAGAGGTTATGAGGACTAAAACGCACGCCGCCTGTTGGTCGTTCCTGGTTGCCGAAGGTGAGGTTGACTGGCATATCCCTCGCACCTGTCGACTCAGGGCCAACTCTCTCGATCTGGTCCTCGTCGTGTGTGGGAAGACAGTTAAATAATTGTAATATATCTACTTACGCAATACTTGTACGGCCCCATAGTGTGAACTGTATCTTGTAAAACAAGTGTATAATCTAACAAATGAAACAAATAAATATATCCACTACAGTAAGAGATACTGTTTGACCTAATTTCACCAATATATCACTAATATCCCGAGTATACTGAGGTACGCTGAAGGTCCGGTTCACACTGTAAAAGTTAGACAAGTAATATTAAAATAATACTGCTACAAATGGGGCTACAAATGACAGTATCTGCGCTTCAAATGACAATCTTTTCCCTAACTTACAGTGTCTGTAACCTAAATGACAATTTTATACACAAATGACATTGAGAAATATACATTATGGAACATTTTTAAGTTTAATTTATGGTTAATTCTTATTGAAATAGCATTAGGCCGGAATTTATTACTAGAAATATTTGAGAGAAGGTTCCAGAATCTCAATTTTACTAATAAAAATGTGCTCAAGTCGAGTGGTTCTCGGCAAAGTAGAATTTGGACCAGCCCATCTCTTCTCATGCGGTGTCGTACAAGGCGACTAAGGGATAGGGCTGTTTAACATCAGACAGGTATATAAAGCCCAGACTCCGCCTCAGATGCATGGTTCGAGTCAACAATAGTGCCCGGAAGATGGCAATAGCCTCACCCCCTATTACCCCCTAGAACCGGGACCGAATTCAATGATTGGTGAAATGTGGGTGTTTATTCACTTCTGCCTAACCCTCCAGAGATAAAAGCGTTATTGACTGTATGATTGTAATGTCCAGAACGATCCATTTAATTTTATTGTACATACATACATACATATAATCAGGCCTTTATCACTGGAGGGTTAGGCAAAGATGAATTAACACCCACATTTCACCAATAATTGTATTCAGTCCCACGTAATAGGGGGTGAGCCTATTGCCGTATTCCCGGCACTATTGTTGACTCGAGCCATGCATCTGAGGCTAAGTCTGGGCTGTATATTTCTGTCCGATGTTAAACAGCCCTATCCCTTAGTCGCCTTGTACGACACCGCATGGGAAGAGATGGGGTGGCCCTAATTCTACTCAGGCGGAAACCACGCAGCAATTTTATTATCCTATTATTATTTTATTATTTAGGTATTTAAACGTCGAAGAATAATAACTTATTTCTTTCTATAAATATTTCTTTTCAAGATTTGAAAATTGTGTTACGAGAATACTATTTTTGACCTTTAGGGGATGCAGATTAGATCGAGACTGAAGGTTAAACACATTTTTATTTGGAGAATTCCTTCGCTCCCCCCCCCCCCCCTCCCCTCCTTTACCTTCAAATGACTATGAATTTTATCTCGTCTACATAAGATGCAAAATGATATGAAATATTTGGCTTCAAAAAGTCTCCAACCGCTGCTTTTTCAATGAAAATTCACCCTTACACATAATCTTACATTAAAAACATGTAGATATAGTAAAATTATCCGCGTGTGAGGGAGTAAGAATACAAATATTACCACTCAATCTCATCCGAAGGGTGTCGTAAGAGGCGACTAACGGACACATACGCAGACGATATCACTGAGAGAGAAGGAAAACTCGAAATTAAACCCTGTACCAACCCGTCTGGCCAGCGTGGAAACATTAGGCCAAGGCCCCCCCCGACATTAGGAGAGGCCTATGTCCAGCAGTGAACTACGATAGGCTATTTGATAGATACGAGATATAATTGACATTTCTCTTTTTTTTATACCATTTAGGTGGCAGACAAGTACACGGCCCACCTAATGGGAAGTGGTTACCGTGGCTTATGGACGTTTGTAACACCAGAGGACTCACAGTCGCGCTGCCAACCCTGTAAGTACAGAGTTTCTGTGCCGTCAGTGCAGAAGAGCCTTTACACACAAGCCTTTAGTCTTCCCACTGACAGCACAAATTCTCGAGTGGGCTCTGGCTACCCTACTCATCGCTGGGAACACAACACGAAGTTATTATAACCGCGGTATTCTGTAGGGCGGAGGTACTACCTCAGTCGGACTGCTCAATTGGGCGGAAATACCGCCCAATTGAGCAGTATGCAACACCAGGGGCGTCACACTCGCGCTGCCGACCATCTAACCTCTGTCTAATCTTTCAGGGATTTATAAGCGTGAATGTATCTTATACTTAGATATTTTCCGTGAAGTGACTGCCATCTAACCTCCACACCTCGCTATATCGAAGTTCTGTATGTATGTATTCTAGTATCTACATAATTTTAATATAATATCATTGAGTTGAATTATACTATTTGAACAATTTTCTTTCTTCTGTATTTCATCTTCTTGTATCTTCTGTTCTGTTCTTCTTTCAATTCGCACAGATTGTGGGGGGAGTGCTCGCTCTCTCAGCTAGCAGTGTGCTGATCTGTAATAAAAAATAGAGTTTTTAAAAATCTTTACTACAATTCTTTATTGTACACAAGAAAATAATACATCAACAGGTAATCACAAATACATCTTGGTGTACAAAGGCGAGCTTAACAATATTGAGTTTTCTCCCAGCAAACCTTTGGGGATTAAAAGTGCAAAAAAAATTATAAAAAAAACCGCACAACAGCAGAAAAAACACATATAATATACACTAAGAATAAAAATAGAAATTACTACTACTACAATTCAACAGCCTCTGTGGCGTGGCGGTAATGAACGTGTCCGGTACACAGGAGGCGCAGGTTCGATCCCCGCTCAGTGCAAATATTTGTATGCATGAATATGTATATTTGCATTGGTCTGGGTGTTTCTATGTATAATATGTATGTATTTACAAAAGAAAAGTATTTAAGTATGTTTATCCGTATTCTAGATTCCATAACACAAGCTTGTTAAGTTATGCTTACCATGGGTCTAGATGGCGTTGTGTGGATAGCTGTAGAATATTTTTTATTTATTATAATTATACATCTGAAGAGTTTCTTTGTTTGCATGCGATAATCTCGAGTACTACTATGTCGAATTGGAAAAATCTTTTTGCGTTGAATAGTCCGGTTATCGTGAAAGGTTATAGGCTAAATATCATCACGCTACTATTCAGGATAGCAGAGTAGTAATAATATATGCTACAAATTCGCACGATTCGCATTTAGAAATTAATAAATTTCAGGCATATTATGGCTCAAAGGGATTACCCCTTTAATATTCCCCCCTCCCCATTTAATAAATATCAGCCGGGCTTCAACACGGGCGAAGCCGGGGAGAATACCGGAGGTTGACCTGCCGAAATACCAAAACTTGACCTGCCAAAAACCAAAGCATGATCTACTTAAAATACAAAAGTTTGACCTGCCAAAATACCAAAGCTTGACCTGCCAAGATACCAAAGCTTGAACTGCCATAATACCAGTGTTTGATCTGTTTAAAATACCAAAACTTGACCTGCCAAAAACCAAAGCTTGACCTGCTTAAAATACCAAAGCTTGACCTGCCATAATACCAAAGCTAGATCTGCTTAAAATACCAAAGCTCGACCTGTCAAAATACACACATCAACAAAGTCTAGGGAACAAGGACATTTCTAGTTTTTATTTAAAAACCCTTTCTTGTTATAGTGAGTGTTTTATATCAATAGAAGGGTATTTTTATACCGTTTTTAATTTTAATAAAAACATTTTCATACCAAATTTTTATTTTTTTTAAGAAAGAATTGAATAGTGCCAATATTAAGTATTACAACCTTCTATGATTAGGCACAAAAATAACGAGGTAGTAAGAAATACAGTAATTAACCGTACTTTAAACGTTTTTAATAATCTGTAGGACCTCCTAAAACATTAGCAAGAGCTCGACAACGGCGTGGCATACTTAGTATGAGATTGTCAATCATCGTCTGTGGAATATGGCTCCATACACTGCGAAGGTGTAAAAAAAGTTGTTCTTCAGTGTTCAGATTTTCCAAAAAATCACTGAAAGCTCTTCTCCCAAGCAAATCCCAGGCATGCTCTATGGGATTGAGGTCGGCAGACTGAGCAGGCCATTCCAACGTCGTCATATTGTGCTCGCTTAACGCATTGACCACTACCCTCGCGGTGTGTGACCGTGCATTATCTTGCATGAACATAAAATCTTGACCGAACTGCTGTCCATGAGGGATTACCATGGGGTGTATAACCTCCTGAATGTATTGGTTTGCATTCAAATTGCCCCGTATCCAAACGAGGTCGGTCCTTCCACCAAGGCGAATTCCAGCCCATACCATGATTGTTCCACCTTGGTAAGGATTAGAGATGGGCCGAGTACTCGGTTGCTACTCGGTACTCGGCGTACTCGGCGGGTTTTAGATACTCGTACTCGGCCCGAATAACTCGGTTGGAATGCTGAGTATACTCGGTTTAAGAAAAGCAATATATTTAGGTAGATATAATTAAAACAACAGTGTTAATCAACAAGTATTTCTCACTAATTTAGGAAATCTATGTCAATCTCAATGAATAAAATCAAAATTATACTAATGAGTGAGTAGTAAATTACTTGTATACCATTTGTTTTATTTAAACATTGTTTAACATTGCCGTCGTAGAAGCCACTACGTGAAATCAGATAATTGCATAAAGTACATTTCACTTTTGCTTTATCTCCTACAATCTCGTCGCAAAACGCCCAAATTCGGGCGCCTTATAAATGAAACTGACTGGTGTTGCCGGGGTGAAGGGTTTATCAACACGAGCCGGCCGCTCGACCAGCGCGAACCTGCTGTGCAATTCTGTAATCACACAGCGTCGAGCACAGCACTGCTACAGCCTAGATAGAGATTGTCATTGGTCGGATTGGGTGCCGTCACTGGAGATCGACCAATGACGATCTCTTTCAAGGATGACGCTGTGTGCTTAGAGAATTGCACAGCTGTTTGTATGTGTTTACGCGCTCAAATTGATAATTTGATTGAACCGAGTTACTCGGCCGAGCACTCGGTTGAAAAAAAATTGAACCGAGTAAAACTCGGTACTCGTTACTCGGCAAAAGTGTTACTCGGCGCATCTCTAGTAAGGATGAACTTCTTGCGGATTCTGGAGACGACTCCGACGTCCAGGAACTCGCCATATACGCACTCTTCTCTAATCAGGATGAAAACCGAAGCAAGATTCGTCGGAAAACAGAACCCGTGCCCATGGATGGTCGGTCCACTGTAAATGTGCGTTAGCCCACAATAAGCGACGACCTCGATTTCCACGTCGAAGAGCTGGAACCCTAAGCGGTCTGCGAGCATAAAGATTGGCTTCGTGTAGTCTTGTTCTGACAGTTTGATCGCTAATAACCACTTGATGCTGAGACTGGAGGCCTGCGACCAACTGACGAGCAGTAATCGTGGGTTGCCGCCTTGCGGAATTTTGCAAGAAACGATCTTGTCGCGGGGTAGTAACCCTATTTCGTCCCCTGTGACGTTCGGCAACATCCCCTGTAGACCTGTAGCGTGCCCATAATCTGCAAATTGCGCTTGGTTGGGTGTTGACAGCATCCGCTACGTCGCGTTGAGTTCGTCCAGCTTGCAGCATACCAACAGCCCTTAACATCTCTTCGCGACTTAAATGACGACGTGACATGATGACTACAGTCACAAAAATGCACAAACCATACGTAAAAGACGTATTATTGATTATAAACGTTATTTACAATCAAAAAAAATAATTTTTATTTTGCCTCAGAGAAACTGCACAATCAAACACTTTTAAAAGTTTTCCCTCCATATTCGAAAATCATCACTTATTTAAATTTATTTTTAAATTTCGAACAACTCTGTAATCTACTTTATTCTATTTTTATTTATTTGCTGCCAGTTATTTGCAAAACAAGATTTACACGAAAAAAAATAATTGGGGTCATCTTGTTCCCTAGACTTTGTTGATGTGTTTACAAAAGTTTGACCTGCCATAATACCAAAGCTTGACCTGCTTAAAATACCAAAGCTTGACCTGCCATAATACCAAAGCTTGACCTGCTTAAAATACCAAAGCTTGACCTGCCACAATACCAAAGCTTGACCTGCTTAAAATACCAAAGCTTGACCTGCCATGAGGATAATTACGAATACAATCATTAAATAACATTAGTTCAGCACATGTCCTATAAGTCAATTGAAATTCTAAATATTAGTCACAAATATAATGTCAAAACATAAAATGAAATAAACAAGTCATAAAAATTGTGAAGAATGGTACACATGTCAATATATTGCGATAAATTAATAATGTCGTTAATGGGTTGACTTAATAATGTGCTAAAAATACTCATAGTTTACCCTTATATTTTTCGAATTCCTCTATCGTATAAAAGCATTTTTTGGCGTTGACTCGAGTTGGTGATTATTTTGTTTCTTAAATTGGAAGGTAGTTGATTTATAAAGCGAGGCAGTAGATATGCAGACGGGGGATGTGAAGTGCGTCCCTCACGCCTTCGACAATTGTCCAAACGGCAACTAGGCACAGCTACAGCTGCCACCACAAAGCACGGCTCTGTCAAAAAACACCTACCTATTTTAGTAGTCACCGACAGCCCTCTCTGCAGAGCCTGTACGAGAGAGGAAGAAACATGTGCTCCTACACTGACCTGCAACCGCCACATACAGGGCCCAGTACTTCAATAATACAGGTACGCTCCGGGAGATCACCAGCAGCGTGAATAGCCTGCTGAAGTTCTTCTATGAGTTGGGGTGGATCGATAAAAATGCCCACACTCACGCAAAATCCGCGTGGAGTTGCGGATACTAGCCTGTAATATCATACCGTACCCCCATGCCGCTTGTCCAGGGTGGCTCCCCCGCCGACAGGGACAGCTGCACCAGGCGCGCGCCCATCTCCGTGCGGCGCCGTGCCGCCTGTCGCCAAGTGGGCGCGTACCTTGTAGTGCGCGTGCGGCGTGGTGTCGGGCGGCAGGCGCAGCGCGCGCAGCAGGTGCGCGGCGTGCGCGGGCGGCTCCCCCGCCGACAGGGACAGCTGCACCAGGCGCGCGCCCATCTCCGTGCGGCGCCGTGCCGCCTGTCGCCAAGTGGGCGCGTACCTTGTAGTGCGCGTGCGGCGTGGTGTCGGGCGGCAGGCGCAGCGCGCGCAGCAGGTGCGCGGCGTGCGCGGGCGGCTCCCCCGCCGACAGGGACAGCTGCACCAGGCGCGCGCCCATCTCCGTGCGGCGCCGTGCCGCCTGTCGCCAAGTGGGCGCGTACCTTGTAGTGCGCGTGCGGCGTGGTGTCGGGCGGCAGGCGCAGCGCGCGCAGCAGGTGCGCGGCGTGCGCGGGCGGCTCCCCCGCCGACAGGGACAGCTGCACCAGGCGCGCGCCCATCTCCGTGCGGCGCCGTGCCGCCTGTCGCCAAGTGGGCGCGTACCTTGTAGTGCGCGTGCGGCGTGGTGTCGGGCGGCAGGCGCAGCGCGCGCAGCAGGTGCGCGGCGTGCGCGGGCGGCTCCCCCGCCGACAGGGACAGCTGCACCAGGCGCGCGCCCATCTCCGTGCGGCGCCGTGCCGCCTGTCGCCAAGTGGGCGCGTACCTTGTAGTGCGCGTGCGGCGTGGTGTCGGGCGGCAGGCGCAGCGCGCGCAGCAGGTGCGCGGCGTGCGCGGGCGGCTCCCCCGCCGACAGGGACAGCTGCACCAGGCGCGCGCCCATCTCCGTGCGGCGCCGTGCCGCCTGTCGCCAAGTGGGCGCGTACCTTGTAGTGCGCGTGCGGCGTGGTGTCGGGCGGCAGGCGCAGCGCGCGCAGCAGGTGCGCGGCGTGCGCGGGCGGCTCCCCCGCCGACAGGGACAGCTGCACCAGGCGCGCGCCCATCTCCGTGCGGCGCCGTGCCGCCTGTCGCCAAGTGGGCGCGTACCTTGTAGTGCGCGTGCGGCGTGGTGTCGGGCGGCAGGCGCAGCGCGCGCAGCAGGTGCGCGGCGTGCGCGGGCGGCTCCCCCGCCGACAGGGACAGCTGCACCAGGCGCGCGCCCATCTCCGTGCGGCGCCGTGCCGCCTGTCGCCAAGTGGGCGCGTACCTTGTAGTGCGCGTGCGGCGTGGTGTCGGGCGGCAGGCGCAGCGCGCGCAGCAGGTGCGCGGCGTGCGCGGGCGGCTCCCCCGCCGACAGGGACAGCTGCACCAGGCGCGCGCCCATCTCCGTGCGGCGCCGTGCCGCCTGTCGCCAAGTGGGCGCGTACCTTGTAGTGCGCGTGCGGCGTGGTGTCGGGCGGCAGGCGCAGCGCGCGCAGCAGGTGCGCGGCGTGCGCGGGCGGCTCCCCCGCCGACAGGGACAGCTGCACCAGGCGCGCGCCCATCTCCGTGCGGCGCCGTGCCGCCTGTCGCCAAGTGGGCGCGTACCTTGTAGTGCGCGTGCGGCGTGGTGTCGGGCGGCAGGCGCAGCGCGCGCAGCAGGTGCGCGGCGTGCGCGGGCGGCTCCCCCGCCGACAGGGACAGCTGCACCAGGCGCGCGCCCATCTCCGTGCGGCGCCGTGCCGCCTGTCGCCAAGTGGGCGCGTACCTTGTAGTGCGCGTGCGGCGTGGTGTCGGGCGGCAGGCGCAGCGCGCGCAGCAGGTGCGCGGCGTGCGCGGGCGGCTCCCCCGCCGACAGGGACAGCTGCACCAGGCGCGCGCCCATCTCCGTGCGGCGCCGTGCCGCCTGTCGCCAAGTGGGCGCGTACCTTGTAGTGCGCGTGCGGCGTGGTGTCGGGCGGCAGGCGCAGCGCGCGCAGCAGGTGCGCGGCGTGCGCGGGCGGCTCCCCCGCCGACAGGGACAGCTGCACCAGGCGCGCGCCCATCTCCGTGCGGCGCCGTGCCGCCTGTCGCCAAGTGGGCGCGTACCTTGTAGTGCGCGTGCGGCGTGGTGTCGGGCGGCAGGCGCAGCGCGCGCAGCAGGTGCGCGGCGTGCGCGGGCGGCTCCCCCGCCGACAGGGACAGCTGCACCAGGCGCGCGCCCATCTCCGTGCGGCGCCGTGCCGCCTGTCGCCAAGTGGGCGCGTACCTTGTAGTGCGCGTGCGGCGTGGTGTCGGGCGGCAGGCGCAGCGCGCGCAGCAGGTGCGCGGCGTGCGCGGGCGGCTCCCCCGCCGACAGGGACAGCTGCACCAGGCGCGCGCCCATCTCCGTGCGGCGCCGTGCCGCCTGTCGCCAAGTGGGCGCGTACCTTGTAGTGCGCGTGCGGCGTGGTGTCGGGCGGCAGGCGCAGCGCGCGCAGCAGGTGCGCGGCGTGCGCGGGCGGCTCCCCCGCCGACAGGGACAGCTGCACCAGGCGCGCGCCCATCTCCGTGCGGCGCCGTGCCGCCTGTCGCCAAGTGGGCGCGTACCTTGTAGTGCGCGTGCGGCGTGGTGTCGGGCGGCAGGCGCAGCGCGCGCAGCAGGTGCGCGGCGTGCGCGGGCGGCTCCCCCGCCGACAGGGACAGCTGCACCAGGCGCGCGCCCATCTCCGTGCGGCGCCGTGCCGCCTGTCGCCAAGTGGGCGCGTACCTTGTAGTGCGCGTGCGGCGTGGTGTCGGGCGGCAGGCGCAGCGCGCGCAGCAGGTGCGCGGCGTGCGCGGGCGGCTCCCCCGCCGACAGGGACAGCTGCACCAGGCGCGCGCCCATCTCCGTGCGGCGCCGTGCCGCCTGTCGCCAAGTGGGCGCGTACCTTGTAGTGCGCGTGCGGCGTGGTGTCGGGCGGCAGGCGCAGCGCGCGCAGCAGGTGCGCGGCGTGCGCGGGCGGCTCCCCCGCCGACAGGGACAGCTGCACCAGGCGCGCGCCCATCTCCGTGCGGCGCCGTGCCGCCTGTCGCCAAGTGGGCGCGTACCTTGTAGTGCGCGTGCGGCGTGGTGTCGGGCGGCAGGCGCAGCGCGCGCAGCAGGTGCGCGGCGTGCGCGGGCGGCTCCCCCGCCGACAGGGACAGCTGCACCAGGCGCGCGCCCATCTCCGTGCGGCGCCGTGCCGCCTGTCGCCAAGTGGGCGCGTACCTTGTAGTGCGCGTGCGGCGTGGTGTCGGGCGGCAGGCGCAGCGCGCGCAGCAGGTGCGCGGCGTGCGCGGGCGGCTCCCCCGCCGACAGGGACAGCTGCACCAGGCGCGCGCCCATCTCCGTGCGGCGCCGTGCCGCCTGTCGCCAAGTGGGCGCGTACCTTGTAGTGCGCGTGCGGCGTGGTGTCGGGCGGCAGGCGCAGCGCGCGCAGCAGGTGCGCGGCGTGCGCGGGCGGCTCCCCCGCCGACAGGGACAGCTGCACCAGGCGCGCGCCCATCTCCGTGCGGCGCCGTGCCGCCTGTCGCCAAGTGGGCGCGTACCTTGTAGTGCGCGTGCGGCGTGGTGTCGGGCGGCAGGCGCAGCGCGCGCAGCAGGTGCGCGGCGTGCGCGGGCGGCTCCCCCGCCGACAGGGACAGCTGCACCAGGCGCGCGCCCATCTCCGTGCGGGCCGCCATGCCGCGCGCACTCCTGCGAACCACCAAACATTGTATCACGTCACGCTATCAAACCCATAGAGTAAGCCCACTATACCAATTCTTGTGTTTAAAATTTAGCCGCGTGGTTCCCGACAGAATAGAATTTGGGCCACCCCATCTCTTCCCGTGCGGCGTCGTACAACGTGACTAAGGGATAGGGCTGTTTAACATCAGACAGATATATACAGCCCAGACACAGCCTCAGATGCGGGGCTCGAGTCAACTATAGGGTCCGATATACGGCAATAAGCTCACCACCTATTACGTGGGAACGAATACAGTTAATGGTGAAATGTGGGTGTTAATTCACCTCTGCCTAACCCTCCGGGGATAAAGGCGTGATATTATGTATGTATGTATGTAAAATTTAGCCAATCTCCCAATTGTCAAAAACAATCACGATGTCGATTAAAAAAATATATTTAGAGATCATTGTTTTTAGACTGAATTTTGCGCAACATGAGCACGTTATCACTATACTCTTTTAAAAAATGGAAGTAACTAGACAATACTCACTTGGGGTGCAGTCCACTCAAAGCCCTGCAAGCCGCTGCAACTTTCGGCCGGAGCGCTTCTAATCTAGAGTGTACACTCGCGCGGTCGGGCTCCGCCTCCGCCTCCTTCACAAGGTCACGGATCTACACAATAATATCAACAGTAAGGATATTTTTTTACAGTAAAGGTTAATTTTCACAGTAAAGGCCAATCATTTCCACAGTAAAGACCAGTTTCCAGAGTAAGGGTTAATTGCCACAGTAAGGAGCCAATATCCACAGTAAGGGCCAATATCCACAGTAAGAGCCAATTTCCACAGTACGGGCAAATTTTGACAGCAAGTGCCCAATGCCACAGTAAAGGGCCAATTTCCACAGTAAGGGCCAATATCCACAGTAAGAGCCAATTTTCACAGTACGGGCAAATTTTGACAGCAAGTGCCAAATGCCACAGTAAAGGGCCAATTTCCACAGTAAGAGCCAATTTTCACAGCAAGTGCCAATTTCCACAGTAAAGGGCCAATTTCCACAGTAAAGGGCCAATTTCCACAGTAAGGGTCAATTTCCACAGTAAAGGGCCAATTTCCACAGTAAGGGTCAATTTTCACAGCAAGTGCCAAATTCCGCAGAAAGGGTCAATTTTCACAGCAAGTGCCAATTTCCACAGTAAGGGTCCAATTTCCACATTAAGGGTCAATTTCCACAGTAATGGTCCAATTTCCACATTAAGGGTCAATTTCCACAGTAAGGGTCAATTTCCACAGTGTGCGCCAATTTCCACAGGAAGGGTCCAATTTCCACATTAAGGGTCAATTCCCACAGTAAGGGTCAATTTCCACAGTGTGCGCCAATTTACACAGTAGGGCCTATTGCCATGGGTGTGCGTGGTCCAGAACCTCCACACCGTTCACCCTAAACAACAGAGACGGCAGCGCCTCTCACTTTTGTACCATATTCAAGAAATAAAGAACTTTGAATAAAATAATATAATAATAATAATTCTTTATTGCACACGCTAATATAATATATTAACAGGCAATCGCAATTACATCTTGGGGGCCGTTCAAGTATAACGTAATTATTATTAATTATTTAATCCCTTAAGTTCAAACAGAACAAGACTAAGACCAATTATCACTTTCCGCTCCACAAGCACCTAAACAACATCGGTGTTACGGACAGTCTCCTGTGCAGCCTCTGCGACGTCCGTTTCCTCGGCAAAAAAACACTCCCTTGTTTTGTTACCGAGGAAACAGCCGCCCACGTAATAGTGGAATGCGAGACAGTAGTCCCTCAACGATCACAAATCCTCGGCACACTGAGGTCGCTCCGCGACGCCTGTGAAGCCCCCAGTAAGCTTCTGCGTTTCTGGGCGCAGTTAGACTGGCTGCTCTAGCCAGTACTCTGCACGCACAATAGCCCAAAAAAGGAGGTTAAGTGCGGACAAAAGAGTCCTCTTTACATTTCAATCCCCCTAAGTTCTCTGCTTACCTCGTCACACACGTTAAGGTACAGGTACAACGCCTGGCCGCCGGTCGCCCACCCGTTGATCTGGTTCAGCGTCGCAGCTTCATTCATACGATCCAGTAGCGGTGCTATGCTTTTTAGATCGTCTGAAAGAAAATTATATTAAATTGTATTTTGGTTTCAATTCCGTCGCGTGGTTCCCGGCAGAGTAGAATTTGGACCACCCCATCACTGTTCATGCAGTGTCGTATAAGGCGACTAAGGGATAGGGCTGTTTAACATCAGACAGATATATACAGCCAGGACTCAGCCTCAGATGCATGACTCGAGTCAACAATAGTGCCCGGAAGACGGCAATAGGCTAATCCCCTATTACGTGGGACCGAATACAATAATAGGTGAAAGGTGGATGTTAATTCACCTCTGCCTAACCCTTCGAGGATAAAGGCGTTAGATGTCTAACCTAACCTAACCTAACCTAACCCTTCGAGGATAAAGGCGTTAGATGTCTGTTTATTTAAACGCCTCGCCAAGTGAAATCGGAGATTGTGAAGAGATGGAGGTAGGACACGACGGTATTTCTGTCCAATTGAGCAGTCCAACTGGAGAAGTACCTGCGCCCTACAGAATACCGCAGTCAATAATCTCGTGTTGTATTCCCGGCGGTGAGTAGGGTAGCCAGAGCTCACTGGAGGGTTTTCGGAATATCACCAGGGGTGAGGAAGGGGTATAGTGTGATATCACGTGTATTTATTTTTTCAAATTACGCACAAAAAACTGAATATTTTGGTTTTTTTTTTCATAATTTGTACCAAAAACGTACGCGTGATTTAGGGGTAGGAAGGGAGGGGTATGCTGAAACCTCACCATGTATCACCATTGGGGAGAAGGGGTTAAAAATTTGCTTAAATATCTCGATTAGGGTTGCTACATCTTAGACAATCACAACGCTATCTAGACCCATAGTAAGCATAACTTAACTAGCTTGTGTTATGGGATCTAGATTCCGAATAAACATATTTATATACTTTTTTTTGTAAAAACATACATATTATACATAGAAACACCCAGACCAATGTAAATATACATATTCATGCATACAAATATTTGCACTGAGCGGAAATCGAACCCGCGCCCCTTGCATAGCAGTCGAATGCTTTACCGCTACGCCACGGAGGTCATCGAGTGGTTACAAACTCACGGGGGTGTTATAAACACCCCCGTGGTGGGGTAGGGGGAGTATTCGAGGGGATTGCCGCGCTTTAAAAAAGCGGGTAAAATTACCTGTTAGCACAGCTTCAGGTAGCAACTCTTCGAGTAGCACTTTGTGTGCAGCGTTCCACTGTCCAGCCCCTACCAAGTGTTCAGCTTCCAACGCTGGTAGATGCTGAAAGATAAACGTTTATTAGGTTTCTACCGTAAAGTTTTCATAACCTCCCCCACCGGCCTCGGTGGTGGGGGTATTCGTGAAGATTTTGCGCATTGGAAGTGTGTATTTCTGTCTGTATGTGTATTCCTCTGTCGCACCATTAAGGCCTGGAATTCATTACCAGCTCACGTGTTTCCTTCTTCCTATAGTCCCGGGTCCTTTAAGCGGGGCGTGAAAAAGCATATGATGAGGCCGTCAAGCTGAGTGTCACCATTGTCACACGGTATGTGTAAGTAATGGTGACCCTCTTTTCTGGGACTTTGCCTTCAGCTTACCATCAGGCAAGGCGAAGTCCAACTGACGTGTCCTATATAAAAAATAAAAAAAAATAAAAATCTCACCTCGTACTTAGCCCGGTGAGCCTGCGCCAGTAAGAGCCACTGGCGAGGCACCCGCAGTGCACGCAACAGATCTATGGCGGCGCCGGCGGAGCGCGCGGGCGCGTGGCGGGACAGCATGCCGCGGATTAAGTGCCCGCGACTGGAACAAACAAACAATAACGAGATAAATATTGATCTGTAGAGCAACAGAAAGCGTTGCTGCTGTGGCCAAGAAGGACCCGTACAAGTATTACGTAAGCTCTAAAGGAGGGAGGGGGGTCTTTGTGTAGCTTATTTTGATGACATAGGTAAGAGGTAGGACACGTCGGTATTTCCGCCCAATTGAGCAGTCCGGGAAGTACCTCCGCCCTAAAGAATACCGCGGTTATAATAGCTTCGTGTTGTGTTCCCAGCGGTGAGTAGGGTAGCCAGAGCTGGACACTGGAGAATCTAAGCTGTCAGTAGGATGACTAAAGGCTTGTCCTCTACACTGACGGCACAGAGACTCTGTGCATACAGGGTCGGCAGCACGAGTGTGGCTTCTCTGGTGTTACACACGTTCATAGGCCACGGTAACTACTTTCCATCAGGTGGGCCGTGTGCTTGTCTGCCACTTAAGTAGTATTAAAAAAAATGTAAGTAAGTAAATAATTTATTGCACGAAAAATGGTCAGGTATGAAGTTGTTAACACATAATTGTGTACAGCATGTCTCACAGAAATTTCGGCATGCAACATTGTCTATCAAATCAAACTGTATAAACGTTTTTGTCAAGTATTATACCCAAGAAATTGAAAAATAAGAAAAATTAAGGCAAATATGTCAAAACCCCCTTTGTTTTGTGCCTTCCGTGCACTTTCATAACTAAGTTTTGTTAACTGGTTAAGAAAAACCCTTTTTTATTATTGTTTTCCCAACTGGTTTTTAAACAAGAATACGAAGTGTTCATTCATAACTGACAATCACAAATAGTTAAAAAACGAATAATTATGATTATGTTTTTATAACTAAACAATAATAAAAAAGGGTTTTTCTTAACCAGTTAACAAAACTTAGTTATGAAAGTGCACGGAAGGGTTTTGTGTGGGGGCGGGCGGTCAAAATCAAAGTTAAAGTCTTTATCCGTTGAACATGGTACAAAATGGTGTTTAGATACATAATGATGATTTCATATTCTGCCGTTTCTGGCGTACAAATTTTACTATTTATCATTAAATTTCATTATTTATCATTAAATATAAACACATGCAATAGGTACAATTCTAAAATTAAGATGTCAGTGTTTAATTAGATTGTATCATTTAAAAAAGTTAAGCCTAGTGGTATGGGTAATGGACTGCTGAAACGTGGTCTCGGGTTCGATCCCAGGTTTTACCACGGCACACACCAATGACTTTTCGATGCTTTTCGAAGTTATGTGTGTATTTATCGCAGGTTTATAAGTGCCCGGCTAATGACAATAGGCTCGCCACCTATTACATTTGGATCTAAACAAAAACTGGCGAAATGTGGGTGCTAGCACCTCTGCTTACCTCTTCAGGGATATAGCCGTGAGTATATGTTATGTTACAAACATTAAAAAAAATAGGAGTATAATAATAGTCCTATATAAAATAAAAAAGGTATACAGTAAACCAAACTAAAAGTATACTCACGCTATCTCATTAGGGTGGTAAGCAAGGACCTGTACAGCGAGATGCCATGCTCCTGCTGCTTCTAGCTGGTCTGCCACGCCCACGATGCTTTCGATAGAGGGGGAACCGAACCACGCACCCAGGAGGAAACTGGAACCAAACAAGCATGAATTAGAAACATATTCATCCTCTGAGCCTTTTATCAATTTCGTATTTGACTGACCAGTCAAATTAGTTAAGATAAGATAAGATAAGATAAGATAAGATAAGATAAGATAAGATAAGATAAGATAATATAGGATAAGATAATATTTATTTGCAAAAAACATGTGTACATATAATATACATAGTCAAGTGCTTATTATATAGGTCTTAAACTTCGATTGGAAACAACATGTTACTTTTCTTTTTTTTTTATACCACTTAGTTGGCAGACAAGCACACGGCCCACCTGATGGAAAGTAGTTACCGTGGCCTATGGACGTCTGTAACACCAGAGGAGTCACAGTCGCGCTGCCAACCCTGTAAGTACAGAGTTTCTGTGCCGTCAGTGTAGAAGACAAATCAGGACAAGCATTTAGTCTTCCCACTGACGGCACAAGTTCTCCAGTGAGCTCTGGCTACCCTACTCACCGCTGGGAACACAACACGAAGTTATTATAACCGCGGTATTCTGTAGGGCGTAGGTACTTCCCCAGTCGGACTGCTCAATCGGGCGGATATACCGCCGTGTCCTACCTACCTCCTACAGCTTTACTAAACGTCAATACGGTAAGTTATAAAGAAACTTGTATGAAATAATTTATTGTGACGTCATAATATTTAATAGTCAAATCATTTACTATTATTATAGGTTGCGCGGATAAAATAATTACCGATGCAACTTGTACCGCACTTCTGCCATTCTTAATTTAATAAGAACAGTTTTTTTTATACCACTTAGGTGGCAGACAAGCACACGGCCCACCTGATGAATTATTAGGTATTCTGTAGGGCGGAGGTACTTCCCCAGTCAGATTGGTCAATTGGACGGAAATACCGTCCTGTCCTAACTCCTACAAGATATAAAAAAATTGATTCTGATAGCAATTTCTCAGTTAAAACAAAGAAAGTTGGATCCAAAGTTTAAACCTAGGAGCCCGGGATCCACATTAATATTGATTGTTTAACATCATTATTTCTACGTTAGTCTCGGTCTCATCCATGACGCTCACCCTGTAAGTCCAGGGTCAGCTCAATTATGACCTGGCTAGGTTTTTTAGAAGAATAATACCTACCTCAGGCTATAGTCTAGGGGGTCTGGGGTGTACGACGCAGGCCTGAGCTTAGGGCGATCGTTGAACGCTCGCGCTCGAATTAACTCGTAACGTAGATCTAGCACACGGCGTTTAACTCCATCCTGTAGAGTAAAAAAGTATATTTATAACATAACATAACATATACTCACGCCTGTATCCCCGAAGGGGTAGGCAGAGTAGCTAGCACCCACATTTCGCCAGTTTATGTTTAGGTCCCAATGTAATAGGTGGCGAAGCCTATTGCCATTACCCGGGCACTTATAAACCTGCAATAAATACACACATAACTTTGAAAAGCATCGAAAAGTTATTGGTGTGTGCCATGGTAGAACCTGGGATCGAACCCGAGACCTCGTCTCAGCAGTTCATTACCCATATCACTAGGCTACCGTAGTACTACTTTTATTTACTTTTATTGATAGCCTAGTGGTTTGGGTAATGGACTGCTGAGACGAGGTCTCGGGTTCGATCCCAGGTTCTACCATGGCACACCTCAATGACTTTTCCATGCTTTTCGAAGTTATGTGTGTATTTATCGCAGGTTTGGGACCTAATTGGGACCTAAACATAAACTGGCGAAATGTGGGTGCTAGCACCTCTGCCTACCCCTTCGGGGATATAGGCGTGAGTTTATGAGATGATGATGATGAGATGATTTCTATTTACTTTCATTTATCTTCATTTACGTAATCGAACTGAATGAATACAAAAACAACACTCACTTGTTCAATAGTAACATCGTATTCACAATTATAAGGCGGTAGAGGCAGCTTCATGTCCATCTCGCTGTTCTCAACGGTAGACAAATCAATTTCATCATCTTTCTCGTCCTCATCGGTGATGAAGAAGTTCTCGTATTTTCTCATCACCTGTTCTAGTGATGGTATGTGGGGACAGAGGTATCTAAAAAGAAGAAATAAGAGTTTGTGGTGAGATTCAAACAGTCAATCAGTTAGTCAAAAAACAGTCAATTAGTCAGTCAGTCAATCAGAAGGTTAGTCAATAATTCAGTTAGTCAATTCTCATTTAGATGATGAGTCAGTTATTCAATAATTATCCGTGCATCACATCCAAAGCCTTTAATTCGGAGTCTGGAGTACACTTAAATTTGTTATAGCTTTGTTTTTTTCTGTTACATTGGGAGCGACTGCAGTATGACCTCTCAGCCCAGGCTGTAAGCTGTAAATTCTAAGCTTTGGGATCCATACACCATGCATTTGATGGGTAAGTTAGTCAATCTGTCAGTGAATCAGTCAATTAGTCAATTTGCAATAAATCAATCTTTCTTCCAATCAGTCAGTTAGTCAGTCAATCAGATAGTCAATCAATAAGCATGTAAGTTAGTCAATTAGTCAATTTGCAATCAATCAGTCTTTCTTCCAATCTGTTAGTCCGCTAATCAGACAGTCAATCAATAAGTCAATTTGCAATCAATCAGTCTTTCTTCTAATTAGTCAGTTAGTCAGTCAATCAGATAGTCAATGAATAAGCATGCCAGTTAATCAATTAGTTAATTCGCAATCAATCAGTCTTTCTTCCAATCAGTCAGTTAGTCGGCCAATCAGACAGTCAATCAATAAGCAAGTCAGTTAATGAATCAATCAATCAACCCACAAATCAGTCAGTATAGCTAACTGTACCACTATAACATTACCTAGCCGTAGCATACAAGGCCCTTAGCCAGTCGATGTCCACGAGTTTGTCCCTGGCGGTACTTTGCCCAGCGATAAGCAGTAGTGAAGCCCAGCGGTGGGACGAGATAAGAGTGTCGGCCCCACACTCGCGCCATAGGGACAGCTGACGGGAGATTAGGGAGCGGAAGGTGGGGTCACCTGTGGACGAGAAAAATAATAATAGCAATTAAGGGTCATAAATGGTACACATATTGAAAAATACTTTTTATTCAAAGGGTTTTTTTAAGAAAAAAAATTTAAAGATGCCCTAATGCAAAACCGGTCAGGTGTATATGTGTAACAACAAATTCCACCAAGTGACATCAATCTACAGTCAGTAATGGTGGGTTTTCAATCTTTACGACGGCGTAGCCCAGTGGTATGGGTAATGGACTGCTGAGACGAGGTCTCGGGTTCGATCCCAAATTTTACCATGGCACACACCAATGACTTTACGAAGCTTTTCGAAGTTCTGTATTTATCGCAGGTTTATAGGTGCCCGATTAATGGCAATAGGCTCGCCACCTATTACATTGGGACCTAACCATAAACTGGCGAAATGTGGGTGCTAGCACCTCTGCCTACCCTTTCGGGGATATAGGCGATATATATATATACAACGTGATAAATATCCCGATAGATCAGCCTTTACTAATGTGAGTGACCTTGATAGTTTAAACACCTATATTAAAGACATGGTTAGCAATTGGAATACACCAGTTCAAAACGCGACTTGGGAAGACTCCGGCAAGAAACTCAGTAGAGTTTTTTCTTGTTTTTTCTTTCTTATGTTTTGTTATTCTTTGACCGGACATGTCTAACGAAAAAATACTGTGGCAAAAGTGTGTTCTTAGATATTAGTTAAATGCTTATAATTACTCACCAGCAGCTTGCGCCAGTAACGCCGCCATATTTAAATCACCGTGTTCCATGGCCAGCTTGCAAGCCTCCAGTAGCCTGCCCCCGACCAGTAACGCCCATATTTGGGCGCTGTGACCATCCTCTTCTGTAAATGTAGAAATTAATTTAGTAATCTATGCAAGATACTAATTTATATGATGACAGCCTCTGTGGCTTGACAGCCTCTGTGGCGTGGCGGTAGTGAACGCGACTGCTACGCAGGAGGTGCGGGTTCGATCCCCGCTCAGTGCAAATAATTGTATGCATGAAAATGGTGGTTGGGTTTAATGTATAATATAATTAATTCAATAACACAAGCTAGTTAAGCTATGCTTACCATGGGTCTAGATAGCGTTGTGTAGAATGTTGTAGAATATTTATTATTATTATTATTATTATTATATAGTATATATAGTACTGAACAACCACTAAGTGTCTATGGTTTAAATAAATATACACGTTTCGTCAACATGGTAGCACACATACTCATTACATACATACATATAATCACCCCTTTATCCCCGGAAGGTTAGGCAGAGGTGAAATAACCCCCACATTTTAACAATAATTGTATTCGGCCCCACGTAATAGGCCGTGAGTCTATTGCAGAGGTGAATAACACCCACATTTCACCAATTGTTACACACGTCCATAGGCCACGGTAACCACTTTCCATCAGGTGGGCCTTGTGCTTGTTTGCCACCTAAGGGGTATAAAAACCTTTATGTAGCAGAGAAACAGTCATGGTAATGAATTTTACGGGATCGTGGCTAACGCTTCCAGTGGTCGACGCCCCCAATACGGTCCAAACTGATTTGTGCCATCTAGCGGTGGAAAGCTGCAACTATGTGTAGAAGCTTTTGGTCTTCCCACTGACAACACCCACATTTCACCAATAATTGTATTCGGTCCCACGTAATAGGGGATGAGACTATTCCCGTTTTCCGGGCACTATTGTTGACTCGAGCCATGCATCTGAGGCTGAGTCTGGGCTGTGTATATCTGTCTGATGTTAAACAGCCCTATCCCTTAGTCGCCTTGTACGACACCGCATGGGAAGAGATGGGGTGGTCCAAATTCTACTCTGCCAGGAACTCACACACACGCACACTCGCTCTAATGCACGGTCACCGCTCAAATTCATGCTTACCCATCTCATACGCACACACTCATACATTTACCGTCACACTAAACTCACACAAAAGAGTTATACATAAAAATATTTCTCACCGTCCTGGTCTTCTCCAGGCTGTGGTTTCGACAACTCCTGGTCTGTGACGTCAGCAACAGTACTCTTCAACCAGGACAGGAATTTCTTGTGTCTGTTCACCACGGACTGAGGGTCTGTCCCGGGTACACCTGTGTAAACACATAGAAATTATTTAATATACTATATTGGTATAAATCCCACTACTTAAGTACCTAATTAAAATAAAAAAATGATTCTAAATTGGTTTTTTATTTTGTTGGTTTAAGCCTAAGAATGGGGGACATTCTGGGAAAGCGACATTTTGGGAAAGGGACATTATGGGAAGTTGACATTTTGGAACCAGGGGACATTTTGGGAAGTCGACATTCTGAGCCTCAACGAATTTACAGGTTAGCAGTACACATCACTTTACTGCTTGTCTATCTGCATGTAACGGTTAATCTCAGAAACGGCTGGATCTATATTTTCCAAAAATATAAACTCACCATCGTTCTCCAAATCTTGGCCCCATAACGCGTCACAAAGACGCCACACCTCGTGACAGTACGCCGCAGACACGCCGAACTGCGAGATGAATATGAAAAAAATATTACTAGGTTTATCAAAGTTAGAATCAAAGAATCAAAGAATCAAAGAATCGAAAAATCGAGAAATCGAAGAATCGAAGAATCGTAAAATCGAAGACTCAAAGAATTAATTTCATTTATTCAGTTTAGGCACATAAAGAGCACATATGAACGGCATCCTCAAAGGTTAACAATCCTCAAACCTTTGAGGATGCCGTAAGGTGAAACCGGTCAGGTTTAATCTATATTAAAAAATAATGTAGAAATATATAAATGGTTTCTAAATATGCATATCATTTTAAGCAGACCCAGGACTAGAGGTGAAGGCCTGGATTGCGACCACGCCTAACGCAACGGTAATGATTTCTTTTTATACCACTTAGGTGGCTGACAAGCACACGGCCCACTTAATGGAAAGTGGTTACCGTGGCCTATGGACGTGTGCAAAACCAAGGGAGTCACACTCACGCTGCCTACCCTGTAAAGCACAGACAGTTTCTGTGCCGTCAGTGTAAAAAACAAAGCAAAACACTCCAGTGAGCTTTGGCTACCCTACTCACCGCCGGGAACACAACACGAGGTTATTATGGGGGCGGTATTCTATAGGGCGGAGGTACTTCCCCAGTCGGACTGCTCAATACAAGTACCGTCGTGTCCTACCTCCTAAAAACGATGATTACTCACCGTATTACTGCTGGTAGCTTTTCTAGAATGTTCCAAATACTCGTGTAGTATCGACAGTCGCTGTCGAGGGTCTTTGGAGACAATCAGCTGAGGACACGCGTCTTCATCTACTTCTGACAACGTGGAGTGGTCGAGAAGTGTTTCTAAGTGGAGTTTCAGCATTTCCTGGTGAAAAGAGATAGAGAAATGATATTGTTAGTGTTTAAAGTGTATAATATATATTGAAATTGTAAGCTTTTTTTATACAACTGAGGTGGCAAACAAGCACATGGTCCACCTGTTGGAAAGTGGTTATCGTGAGCTATGAACGTGTGTAACACCACGGGAGTCACACTCGCGCTGCCGACCCTGTAAGAAAAGAGTTTCTGTGCCGTTTGCAGATCACAAAATGGTGGTCGTATGCCACTTTATCTAACAAAACAATACATTCTAGATAAAAGTGGCAAACGACTACGGCTATCCTTGATATTTTCTTGTTTAATACTTTTTAGAGTGTGATTTTTCTGTAGTTGGGTTTTAGTTATAAACATATTTTTTTTTTGTATTATTTTGGGGCAAGCAATAGGTATAATTTGTACGTATTTGAAATGTGCTTAACTAAGCCTTTTTAGTTGATACAAGACACGACATATTTATCTCAAATTTATTTTTTAACTCTGTACTTTGTGACCGCTAGATGGCGCCACATTAAATTCAGTGACACGTTATATCCTTACTAATATTATAAATGTGAAAGTAACTGTCTGTCTGTCTGTCTGTTACGCTTTCACGCCTAAACCACTGAACCGATTTTGCTGAAATTTGGTACAGGGGTAGATTAGATCTTGGGAAAGGACATAGGCTATGTTTTGTCGCGATAACCGACATCTACGCGGGCGGAGCCGCGGGCAAAAGCTAGTAGTCCATAACCAGCGGTTGACTAAGACGCTTCATACTTCATTCGTCCAGTTCTAATAAGTGTATGAGGAGCTATGAGAGAATAGATGATACGTAGCATACATACATAGCCTGTCAAAATCATAACCCTCCTTTTGCTTCGTCACAGTCAGGTAAAAACATTTATGATTTTTCTGATTTGACATTACACAACATAATGATTTGAACTGTTGGTGAAAATTGAAAGCAATTAATGCGCATCTTATGACTAAGCGTCTCCTTACGCATCATATATTGGTACGCCGCTATATGGGGCAAAACATGACTGGACTATATAAATTATTACTAACCTATTGCATGTTTTTGTATGTACACACATGTTTTGAACAAATAAAACGATTCTATTCTATTCTATTCTATTCTATCAAAATTATAACCCTCCTTTAACTTCGTCGTAGTCGGTAAAGTATACAAAGACTTACTTGCATAAAATCATTTTTATCCGTCTGTCCTAGCGCCATCCTGACGACAACCGGCTCCGACCAATCGTTGGAAGTGCGCCCTTGCACGTAATTGCCGAGCTCTGACAGTTCCGCATCTATAGGAGTTACAAACAATACATGCAATGAGGCCGTCAAGCTGAGTGTCACCATTGTCACATGGTATGTGTAAGTAATGGTGATACGTTAAGGCCAATTTTTTTAGGAATATTATTCAAAGAATCAATTTCATTTCTCAGTTTAGGCGCACAAAGAGCACATATGAACGTCAAAATTTTACAATTATGTATGTCAAGAAATAATATAAAAATATTAAATAATGTAAAAATAAATCATTGGAAAATGATTCTTTCGCTGGTTCGGTAGGTTAGTTCTACTGAGAAGATACCAGCAAGAAACTCAGCGAACTATATTAGAACTAGATTATTTTTCTTTTTTAAATTTGCTTTAGTTTACAATTTATTTTGTGCGAGCAAGCAAGAGACTTATTATGTGATTATATATTAGTTGCACATCAAATAAATAATCACATATCAATATATTACATTAATTTTATCCTCATAATGCGGATACAAATAAATTTATTTAAGTTCAAAAATTATAAATGTTTATCAAAAATACTAACTGCACAGCAAATTAACTAGTGCGCATGTAGAAGATACTACGCGTTCAGTAAAAAAACACTGATTGTACATCTAATTAAATTCAGAATGATCACCACCCACCCCGAAATGGATAGGTTAGGTTAGAAGACTAAGGCGGGAGCGAAGCGAAGCGGAGCTCCCGCCTTATGTCTTCGTGGTAATTTTTTTATAAGCAAGTAAGTAGCTTGTTGGTGCTCAATTAGTATTAATTGTAGTGTGTTTTCTACAACTTTGAGTTTAGTATTCTGCTGTGCAATCAGTAATTTTGATGGAAATTTGTATTATTATTTCATAAAAAAAGTATTTTATTTAATTTGCGTTTAAATACCACCCATTTTTTACAATAAAAATCTGTTTAAAATTCAGTCCCGATCTAATTTCAATCTCCCAAATGTCAAAAATTATCACAATCCTACAGTCCCGGGTCCTTTAAGCGGGGCGTGAAAAAGCATATAATGAGGCCGTCAAGCTAAGTGTCACCATTGTCACACGGTATGTGTAAGTAATGGTGACACTCTTTTCTGATACTTTGACTTCAGCTTACCATCAGGCAAGGCGAAGTCTAATTGACGTGTCCTATATAAAAAATAGAAATGTAAGCTTTTTCTATTTAGAGTAGACAAAGACCAGTGTCGGCCTTCTCACCATACCTAGGGGCTAGATGGGGACTCCGTGCTCCCCAAACATTGTCGGCCCGGAAATATGTCCCCGACCTCCGGCAATTTATGAGTGCTTTTAAGTCGGTTCAAGCTCGACTTTAGCTGCGGGGTTATAGGTCACATTAAAAAAAAGGGGTAGGCAAAGATCATTTTTTTAAATACTCCACGACATTCTACACAACGCTATCTAGACCCATGGTAAGCATAGCTTAACTAGCTTGTGTTATGGGATCTAGAATGCGGATAAACATACTTAGATACTTTTTTTTTTTTTTGTAAATACATACATATTATACATAGAAACACCCAGACCAATGCAAATATAATTCATGCATACAAATATTTGCACTGAGCGGGAATCGAACCCGCGCCCCCTGCATAGCAGTCGAATGCTCTACCGCTACGCCACGGAGGTCGTCGAGATTTACTTCCCAAATGTCCTTAGATGACTTGCATTTCTCGGATTCATCTGGGGGATTGATATTACTCAGTTTAATTTCAATAATTAGTATTAAAAAAACAAGTTGTTTAAAAAAAACATGCACAACTTACCCAATTTTGTTCTCTATATTTTCCGGTACTTATACATATAACAAGCTCATATCAAACAGTATAACAGTGGCAACGTACGGTTCGGTAGCTGCGTGACGGCGTCGTACGTGGAGGTGAAGGTGAGCGCCGCCCCCGGCCCGAAGCCCACGCGGCTGTGGCGAGCGCGGCACACCGACATGTCCGCCACACAGCGAGCCGACAGCCGCCCTGCCGACAACTGGCGCTTGAGGACGCAGGAGGCACAGGGACGATGCCCGCTCAGTGCAAATATATACATTTACATATACATACATATACATATACATATACACATACACATACACATACACATACACATACACATACATATAATCACGGTTATATCCCCGGAGGGTTTGACAGAGGTAAATTAACACCCACATTTCACCAATCACTGTATTCGGACCCAAATATTTGTATGCATGAATCTTGGTATTTGAATTTGTCTGGTCGTGTCTCAGACAACATGTTAAGCCATTTGTCTTGGTTGTTATCAAGTGTGAACCCGCGGTAGCCTAGTGGTATGGGTAATGGACTGGTGAGACGAGGTCTCGGGTTCGATCCCAGGTTTTACCACACCAATGACTTTTCGATGCTTTTCGAAGATATGTGTGTATTTATCGCAGGTTTATAAGTGCCCGGTTAATGGCAATAAGCCCACCACCTATTACATTGGAACCTAAACATAAACTGGCGAAATGTGGGTGCTAGCACCTCTGCTTACCCCTTCGGGGATATAGGCGTGAGTTTGTTTTTTTTTTATACCACTTAGGTGGCAGACAAGCACACGGCCCACCTGATGGGAAGTGGTTACCATGGCCTATGGACTCGTGCAACACCAGGGGCGTCTCACTCGCGGTGCCGACCCTGAAGAAACCTCCTAATGCCCCTTTTAAAGAACCCCATATTGTAGGCGCACGGGAAGACCGCAGCAGGGAGTTCATTCCACAACTTGAGTGTGCGTGGGATGAAGTTTCTTTCATACCGCACAGTGCGCACCGTCTCAGGTTGCAATGTGTGGGGATGAACTCCCTGCCTACGGCGAGCGGTGCGATGATAGAATGTTGCTGTGGGCATCATGTCAAACAATTATGTTATGTTATGTTTTGAGTTAAGAAAACCAAAATACAAACTTACCGGCGATGGTTTTTTTGAACGGCGGCACTTTACGATGATAATTCAGCACTATGGTGTGAGGTCTGATGATTAGAGGCTTCAGCGGCACTTCTATCGACAGAAAACAGTCGTAAGTATTCTGTGTATTGGTTACTTGTACAGAACAATACATAGAGACGCGATACAGAGAAGGGTTGAACGAAGTAAAATGTAAATTAGTCAATTGGTGAGTAGGGTAGCCAGAGCCGGGGCGGGAGCGGCAGCGGGAGCGACGAAGGATCGCAAGCCAAGCTGCCCGCGTACGAAGGCAACTCGGGCGTCGGAGGTCGGTGAACGACCTCCGCCCCCCATGAGCGCCGGCGCCGGGGTGACAGGTGGAGCCGCCTGTCACCCTGGCAGAAGCAGGCCACGGCGGTGGCGCGCCTCCCCGTTTCCGGGGTCGAGTTGGGGACTCTGTAGTCCCCACACCCGAGACGAGGGCCAGATCGTGAGAGATGGCCCTGAGTCGGCCGGGGTACGAGGGATATGCCTGTCAACCTCACCTTCGGCAACCAAAACGACCCACAGGCGGCGTGCGTTTTAGTCGGTTCGAGTCCGACATAACCTCCTCCACCTGCTCCGGTGGGGAGGTATCCGTGGGGATTTTGCGAACTTTAAAAAAAAAAAGGGTAGCCAGAGCTCACTGGAGAATTTGTGCTGTCAATGGGAAGACTAAAGACTTGTCCTGCTTTTTCTTCTACACTGACGGCACAGAAACTCTGTACTTACAGGGTTGGCAGCGCGAGTGTGACGTTACAAACGTCCATAGGCCACGGTAACCACTTCCCATCAGGTGGGCCGTGTGCTTGTCTGCCACCTTAGGTGGTATAAAAAAAAAATTGAGCAGTCCGACTGGGGAAGTACCTCCGACCTACAGAATACCACGGCTATTATCCCTTTTGAAAAATTCACCCTGTAGATTAATATTTTAGAGTTGAATAGTTTGTTTGTTTGATTGGTTGGACGCGGACGCGATTATCTCAGTATAAGAACAATAGATTCTAATTTAAACGTTTTTTTTGTTGTTTCATCGAGGAAGAATATGTCACAGTAAACTGTCAGGATTGGCAGTGAGGCGAATATCTATGGTAAGGAAACAAAAAAAAAAAAACATTATTTTAAGCATTGTTGTATTCCGCTGTTTGTTACTACCTCTAAAAATGTGCGCTGTGTTTTCTAAATAAAACATATTTTCTTTCTTTTCTTTCTTTCTTTCAATATTAAAAAAAAAATATTCAATCAAATTGCCGTCGTGTCGTACAAGGCGACTAAGGGATAGGGCTGTTTAACATCAGACAGATATATACAGCCCAGACTCAGCCTCAGATGCACGGCTTGAGTCAATCATATTGCCCGGGAAACGGCAATAAGCTCACCCTCTATTATGTAGGACTGAATACAATGATGGTGAAATGTGGGTGTTAATTCACCTTTGCCTAACCCTTCTGGGATATAGGTGTGATTATATGTATGTATGTATGTATTCAATTAAAACCCACTGTTCCTGTACTGAGACTAGCGCGTGGAACGCAAGCGGGCGAAGCCGCGTGCAACAGTTAGTGAATTAATAAAGTCCAACCATTTTATTATAAATCACAAAATAAAATTGTATAATTATTTCTTTAATTAATTCTTTATTGTACACAGGAAAATAATACATCAACAGGCAATCACAAATACATCTTGGTGTACAAAGGCGAGCTTAACTCAATATTGAGTTTTCTTCCAGCAAATCATTGGGGGTATAAAAATGCAAAAAAATGGTAAAAAAAATAAGTGTACAACAGCAGAGAAAATACATATAATACAGAAATTACTAAGAATAAAAATATCATATATATACAATACATACAGCAGACATATTACATATATACTGCTTTATATATAATTCAATTACACAAATGTACATATAATTTTATTTTATTACTTAATGTTTAATTTTATTTTATTTATTATATATATTTTCATTCATTCATTACTTAAATATATATCTCTGTAAACCATGTTTTAGACGCAATAAAATATTTTAATTTTATTTTTTATATTTTATTTCAGCATGGGGCGAGTGTGGATGGTACCGTCGGAAGGGGAAGACCTAGGCGCACATACCTGGACCAAATCGGGGGGGTTTTAGAAAAGGGGCAGGTCAGGAGTACTCTAAACCGACGAGCATGCATGAACAATGTAATGAGAGTGAATGAAGCGAGAGTAGTATGTCAGGATCGTAGCAAGTGGAGATCCGTGATCTCTGCCTACCCCTATGGGAAACAGGCGTGATTTTATGTATGTATGTTATTTCAGGATTGCCATTTTGACATATTGTATTAATTTGACGAATAATAAAAAAAAATATGTGGCTTACTTAAAAAATTCAATGATATTAATAATTCAGGTTGTATTTTTATTTTATTTTATTATTTAAGAAAAACAATATAGGAACAACCAGCACAGAATATTATAATGTATACGTAGGTATAAGGATGTTACATAATACTTTGAAAATTATTACTAAAGTAGTAAAATAGTAACAGTACTAAAATAGAGAGACCTTAATTACACATTAGTATCAACAATTTTTTTTTATTATTATTTATTTATTCATCTATTATTTATTTAAATATAAAAAACATACGTTAATTTCGACTAAGATTGAAAAGAGTGAAACGCTTTTTTTCAGAACCAAAATTATCAATATTCCATCTTTATTTTAATTTTTTTACGTGTGCAAAATCCCCGCGGATAACTCATCCCCCCGCTCCCCTCTCCCCCACCGGGCTCGGTGGAAGAGATTATGTCGGACTCTAACCGACCAAAACGCATGCCGCCTATGGGTCGTTTTTGGTTGCCGAAGGTGAGGTTGACAGGCATATCCCTCGCACCCCGGCGACCCAGGGCCATTTCTCTAGATCTGGCCCTCTCCTCAGGTGTGTTCAAAGTTCCCAACTCGTCCCCGGAAATAGGAAGGCGCGTCAGGTCCCTCTAACCCCTCCAGCTAAGCTTAATTGCTTGTTAGGAGTGTGTTCACGTCGATAGTGTAATGGCCAGGATTCGAAACCGGGACATCTCGCTCGTAAGATCGACTCCTTAACCATTAAGCTGACGTTTAGACGGGATTCGAACTCACGACTAGCCCCTAACACCTACCAGCTTTATAGTGACAAGAGGGTTTTTATTTATATCACTTAGGTGGCAGACAAGCACACGGCCCACCTGATGGAAAGTGGTTACCGTGGCCAATGGACGTGTGTAACACCAGAGGAGTCACACTCGCGCTGCCGACCCTGTAAGACATAGTTTCTGTGCCGTCAGTGTAGAAGACAAAGCAAGACAAGCATTTAGTAGTCTTCCCATTGACAGCACAAACTCTCCAGTTAGTTCTGGCTACCCTACTCAACGCCGGGAACAAAATAAGAAGTTATTATGGCCGCAGTGTTCTGTAGGGAGGAGACCTTCAGTTTGCCATAAGGCGTGGTAAAATCAAATTCACGGGTCCTACATACAAAAAAAAAGTTCTCTCAAAGCATTCACCCTTCCCAATCTTCACATGTATTGCTATAAAATTTCAATAGTATAAAATATGTTGGTGTTGATCAACTGATGATGCCGACCGTACCTTGGTGCTCTGGCGCAGGCGCGTCGGCGGCCATGGGCTCGTCGTGCAGCAGTGACGTCGGGCGTGACGTCACCGGCGGCGCCGACGCCGACACCGGCACCAGTTGGTCTCCGGTGGATACGGACGCTGCGTCTTCCATTTCTGTAAATAATTGCTAAATTTTATCATCATTTTTGGGCTGCCTTTCCACTAGAAATATTTACCAATCAAATCGAAGAATTTTGAAGGAAGGACATGTCAAGAGTACCCGAAGCCGGCGAACATGTATGAACACAATTTATGAAAGTAGAAGAAACGAAAGAGGGTATGCCAGTATCGTGGAAAACTGTAGTCTCTGCCTACCTCACTGGGAAAAAAGGCGTGACTGTATGTATGTATTATCTCTTCTACATCCATCTTTATAGGGTATACCCTTTTTTTTTCTTTTTTTTTTACGTGCGCAAAATCCCCACGGATACCTACCTCCCCACCGGAGCCGGTGGAGGAGGTTATGTCGGACTCGAACCGACTAAAACGCACGCCGCCTGTGGGTCGCTTTGGTTGCCGAAGGTGAGGTTGACAGGCATATTCCTCGCACCCCGGCCGACCCAGGGCCATCTCTCACGATCTGGCCCTCTTCTCGGGTGTGGGGACTATAGAGTCCCCATCTCGTCCCCGGAAACGGGGAGGCGCGCCGCCGCCGCGGCCTGCTTCTGCCAGGGTGACAGGCGGCTCCACCTGTCACCCCCAGGCCAGGGTATACCCTAACAAGAAAGAGTAAGCAATCTAAGCATACACTAATATGACTAACATAATTTCTGAGTATTATCTGTAACATACAACTGATAATGTGTCTACTGTGGATTCACTCAGAGAACAACAAAACAACAACATTTTATTTTTATACCACTTAGGTGGCAGGCAAGCACACGGCCCACCTGATGGGAAGTGGTTACCGTGGCCTATGGACAACACCAGGGGTGTTACACTCACGCTGCCGACCACAAGAAACCTGATTCCCCTCTTGAAGAACCCCATATTGTAGCTGCTTGGGGAAAAAAATTGCTTAAGCCACCCCCTTAGACCACAATGGTTTTCATGCGAGCGGGAACTTGCCTATTGAAAGTTGCAAGCACTGATTACACAATATAAGTAGATAATTTTAGAAAACGGCTTTGTAAACTTTTTATAAAGGGTTTCTTTGTTACATATTTTTGCACAATTTGTTTTTTTTTTTTAAAACAGCTTAGGTGGGCAGACAAACACACGGCCCACCTGACGGAAAGTAGTTACCGCGGCTTATGGACGTATGTAACACCAGTGGCGTCACACTCGCGCTGCCGACGAGCATAGTACAGTGAAATGGTCACATAATGACATAGCTTTTATATCCTCATGTCATAGCTGCATAGCATATCTCTTGTGAAAAGACTGCAGTCACGAACGCATCCGAGGGCCTTTACCTCAGAGTCGGGGTCCGCAATGTTGTGGTTTGGGTTTTTTCGGCTATATTGAGAGCGACTGCCGCCTGACCTACCAGCCCTTGCATCGGCTACTCTAGTGTAAACTTACCAGTGTCGGCGTATAAAGAAGCCTTCATGAGTTGCACGTTGTGACTCTGCCGATGTTCCAGCCGCGCCAGTTCGCTAGTGGGACTCTTCACTCCATACGCTGGCACACAGAACAAAAAAAAAAATTAAAACATTCATTCAAAGAATCGATCAATTTCATTCATTCAGTTTAGGCACGTAAAGAATACATATATGAACGTCAAAATTTCACAATTATGTCAAGAAGTAATATAAAAATATTAAATAATGTAAAAATAAACCATTGGAAAATGATTCTTTCGCTGGTTCGGTTGGTTAGTTCTACTGAGAAGATACCAGCAAGAAACTCAGCGAACTATATTAGAACTAGATTATCTATCTTTTTTAAATTTTACTTTAGTTTACAATTTATTTTTTATTTCGCCAGTTTAATAGGTTAGGTCCCAATGTAATAAGTGGCGAGCCTATTGCCAGTAACCGGGCACTTATAAACCTGCGAAAAACACACACACCTTCGAAAAGCATCGAAAAGGCATTGGTGTGTGCCATGGTAAACCTGGGATTGAACCCGAGACCTCGTCTCAGCAGTCCATTACTATACCATATATTAATCAAATTCTGAAGAATTTTATTAAATATTTTTATACAGCTGCCTACAAACGACTCACCAACTTTGTGAATCCTGAGTTATAGCAATGATATAGTGGACGCACTCTACTTACTAAACTAAAGGTAATCAATATTGATGTGTCTTAATATTTGTTACTAGATTCTATAAAAGAAATAATTAATAAATAAAAAAATATGAATGATTTAGAAAACTAGATTGTCTGCTTACCCCTATTATCCATATACAGGCTATGTACTTCGTTATCTTCTGTGGTATTCATCTCGAAGGCTGTCAACAAAAGAAAATTAATTAAATAATTATATTATTTTATTATTAATTAATACACCTCGGTGTATCCCTTCGGGGATTTCCAGGAGTGCTGATATGTATGTATCTATCACATACATACATACATACATATAATCATGCCTTTATCCCCGGAGGGTTTTTTTTTTTTTACGTGCGCAAAATCCCCACGGATACCTCCCCACCGGAGCCGGTGGAGGTTATGTCGGACTCGAACCGACTAAAACGCACGCCGCCTGTGGGTCGTTTTGGTTGCCGAAGGTGAGGTTGACAGGCATATCCCTCTCTCACGATCTGGCGCTCGTCTCGGGTGTGGGGACTACAGAGTCCCCAACTCGACCCCGGAAACGGGGAGGCGCGCTAGGCGCGCCACCGCCGCGGCCTGCTTCTGCCAGGGTAACAGGCGGCTCCACCTGTCACCCCCAGGCCGGCGCTCATGGGGGGCGGAGGTCGTTCATCGACCTCCGACGCCCGAGTTGCCTTCGTACGCGGGCAACTTGGCTTGCGATCCGTCGTCGCTCCCGCTGCCGCTCCCGCCCCGCCTCCTCCTTCACGAGCATTACTTGCTCGCAGAAGGAGGCGCCGGCCGCCCACGCATCCGCGCAGCGAACCATCGCCGCGAGCAAGGTGAAGAGCGTGAGAACCCTCACTCCCAGGGCCGCCACAAGCTCCCGCCTCGGCGTCTCCCACGCCGGACACTCGGTGAGCGTGTGCGGACCTGAGTCCTCGCTCGCGTCGCAGTGATGGCACTCGGACGTTGGCTCTTTCTCCATCCGACGCAGATACTTTAAGAAGCATCCGTGCTCGGTGATCATCTGCGTCAGACGGTACGAGAGGCTGTCGTGTGGCCTCTCTAGCCACTCCCCCATGATGGGTCTTACCGCCGTTACTACGGCGTGCCCTATCCCCGGAGGATTAGACAAAGTTGAATTAACACCTACATTTCACCAATCATTGAATTCGGTCCCATCGTTGCCATCTTCCGGGCACTATTATTGACTGAGGCTAAGTCTGGGCTGTATATATCTGTGTGATGTTAAACAGTCCTATCCCTTAGTCGCCTTGTACGACACCGCATGGGAAGAGATAGGGTGGTCCTAATTCTACTCTGACGGGAATGTAGACTTTATAAAATTTCTGCTTACCTTTAGATCCATTGAGCAGATTGAAGTTCACTGATGTCGCGAACATATTGTCTTCTGGCATCAGACCGAGGCCGCCTAGACCAGCGAGACCGGCCAGACCGGTGAGACTACCCACTCCGCCGAGTCCACCGAGACCGGGGGGAGGTACCACTGGTGGTTTTGATGCTGTGGATATAATGAATAACATATTTTTTATACCACTTAAGTGGCAGATAAGCCTACGGCCCACCTAATGGGAAGTGGCTACCGTAGACTATGAACGTGTTCAACACCAGAGACGTTACATTCGCGCTACCAACCCTGAAGAAATCTTCTAATGCCCCTCTTGAAGTACCCCATATTGTAGTTGCTTGGGAAAACCGCAGCAGGGAGGTCATTTCCACAGCTTGAGTGTGCGTGGGATGAAGTTCCTTTCATATCGCACAGTGCGCACTGTATCTGGTCGCAATGTGAGAGGATGAACTTCCTAAAGTCCGGACGCGAAGCAGAAAGAATTTCGTACATTAAACTATTATTACCTATCTCTGTCACTCCCGCGTAAATATACCGTGCTTTGCTCACACAGATGCAATAACCGCCGTGGGCAGGAACTGTAAACCTTTTACCTGAGACGTAAGGTTTGTTCTTGTTTGCATGTGGTTTTAACACAACATTTAAGATGGCAGATGTCAAAAAGTTGCTCCAGGAAGCTTTAGGCAATATTTCAGCAGAAAAATGGCAAAATTGCATAAGTCACGTAAATAAAGAGGAATCGAAATTAGATAGACTTGATGATAATGTAGACAAAACTGTTGATTCTTTTCGTTATAAATGTGACTGGCGAGACGTCATCAGAAAGCAGTTACTCTGGTACAAAGGAATCAGATTCTGATTTATGATTTTTTTTTTCTACCAAATTAATAAATTTAACTCGATTTTTATACTGTTGTTGTTATTTTTGTATTTAGTAACAATAATTTATTTAATAAGTTAGTAATTTATTTTTTCTCCTTCAAATATTTCATGTAAACTGCATTTAATATAAAAATGTTTGTGACCACGGTCAGTAGGTAAAGAGGTCATTGTACGAAATTCTTCCTGCTCCGCGACTGGACTTTACCTGTGGCGAGCGGTAGATGATTGAAAAACTACTAATGGTACTTATGTCAAAGTAAAAGCCCCTCGTTTTCAACCAAGAAACAAGTTGTAAATGTCATGCCATGCCACGCCACGCCACGCCACGCCACGCCACGCCACGCCACGCCACGCCACGCCACGCCACGCCACGCCACGCCACGCCACGCCACGCCATGCCATGTCATGTCATGTCATGTTATTCTATTCTATATCTCTCACCGTGCGGCGCCTGCCCCTGCAGCGCCTGGGCAGCGAGCTGCTTCTTGAGCACGGCGGGTACGTCGGGCGCGTCGTCGTCGTCGCTGTCGCTGAGCCCGTACTTGCTGAAGTGCTCGACGCGGAACACCCAGCTGCCGGTGGCGGGCCGGTACTCGATGAACTTCGTGTCGTGTTTGTCGCACACGCGCCGCAGCTTGCTCTCGTACTCCATTTTAAGAAGTCTGGGGACCAAATGTGATAACATTTATTGTTTCTCTTTTTACATAACATAAACTCACGCCTATATCCACGAAAGGGTAGGCAGAGGTGCTAGCACCTACATTTCGCCAGTTTATTTTTAGGTCCCAATGTAATAGGTGGCGAGCCTATTGCCATTAACTGGGCACTTATAAACCTGCGACAAATACACATATAACTTCGAAAAGTATCGAAAAGTCATTGGTGTGTGCAAGGTAAAACCCGAGATCTCGTCTCAGCAGTCCATTACCCATGCCACTAGACTACTGCGGTTTTCTAATTTATTTAACCAGAAAAATATACATTGGGGTCTAATGCCTCAGTAGTATAACAAAAACCAGAAAGGTTTGTCCGTACACTACGTTCGTAGTCGAGTCTATATAATACTAATTCTACGGTTCCTAGCCTATACATTTTGGTACCTGCTAAGCAATTTTGCTAAGCATATACGCGATTATGAATCTGATGATGAGAGAAGGGTTAGAGAAAGCACTCGCAGGAAAGATTTTCAGAGCAAAATTGTGCCTAGCCTGGACATCGTAAAGCATAGTACGCTCTACAACTCCATCAGAATCTTCAACAAACTGCCTCTAGATTTGAAAACTATTATTTACAAAAGAGAGTTCCAAGACAAATTGAAGGCTTTTCTGTTACAAGGGTGTTATTATTCAGTTGATGAGATATTTAATAAATAGGTTTTATACTGATACCAGTTTTTACGTGTCATGATATTTTCTACTGCTTTTGATTGTTGTTTTTCTTATGTTTTTTTTGTATATGCAATGTGTTTTTTTTAAAAAAAAAAATATACCACTTAGGTGGCAGACAAGCACACGGCCCACCTGATGGAAAGTGGTTACCGTGGCCTATGGACGTTTGTAACACCGGAGGAGTCACAGTCGCGCTGCCAACCCTGTAAGTACAGAGTTTCTGTACCGTCAGTGTAGAAGACAAAGCAGGACAAGCCTTTAGTCTTCCCACTGACAGCACAAATTCTCCAGTGAGCTCTGGCTACCCTACTCACCGCTGGGAACACAACACAAAGTTATTATAGCCGCGGTATTCTGTAGGGCGGAAGTACTTCCCCAGTCGGACTGCTCAATTGGGCGGAAATACCGCCGTGTCCTACCTCCTTGTTCCATGTTCAAACACAATGTAAAAATTGTTAATGAATAAATACTGAATACTGAATATACATCAGGTAGGCAATACTTAATCTAGGTACGAGGGGAGGTCCAAAAGTTCGTGGAATGAAGGGGTTGGAGTGGGGATAGGTGCGCTCGCTTAGTGTCATGCTCCTTAGTGACTCATAATTAGTATATAAACTGAGTTTCAACCCTAAAGCGTCATTCGTTCCCGAATACTCGCCTGATAAACAAGTCAATCCGGAAGAAAACGAAAACTATGGAGAAAATTGAACACCGTGCTGTAATAAAATTCCTTACCAAGCAGGGAAAAAACGCTCAGACCATTTTGAATGAAATGGAATCTGTTTATGGGGAACAGTGCCCTAGTAAATCAATGATTTACAAATGGCATAGTCTTTTTAAACGTGGTCGGGAGTCGATTGAAGATGACCCCCGCTCAGGCAGGCCAGTTGAGGCCACCACATCAGACATTGTGGAAAAAGTGGAAAATCTGGTACTGGACGACACCCGTTTGAAGAAGAAACAATTATCTGCATTAGTTGGAGTATCAGATACCACCATTCTGCGAATCCTACATGACCATCTGGGTATGACAAAAGTTAGTGCAAGATGGGTACCGAGAATGCTTACGCCGCTTCAGAAGCAGCAGCGCGTCGATGCGTCTAAACAGTTTTTGGAGTTGTGTGGAGACGATCCTGCACCGATTTTGAAGCGCATTGTTACCGGAGATGAGACATGGATTCATCACTTTGAGCCTGAGTCTAAACAGGAGTCCATGCAATGGCATAAAAAGGGAACACCACCGCCAAAGAAATTCAAAGTGTCGGAGTCGGCTGGAAAGTTGATGGCAACTGTTTTTTGGGATTGTGACGGGATACTATTGATTGATTACAAAGAAAAGGGAAAGACCATAACCGGCGAATATTACGCGACGATACTAGAGAGATTAAAGGAGGCTATCAAAGAAAAACGACGAGGAAAGTTGACTAAGGGAGTGTTGCTCTTGCAAGACAATGCACCGGTTCACAAGAGCCGAGTGGCAATGGCTGCTCTGAATGAGCATGGCTTCGAATCACTAGTTCACCCACCCTACAGTCCAGATCTGGCCCCTAGTGATTTTTATTTGTTCCCCAATTTAAAAAAAGACTTAAGGGGAAGGAAATTTTCCGACGATAATGAGGTCAAGGAGGCAATTTTGGCTCATTTTGAGGCAAAAGATAAAAAATATTTTTATGATGGTTTAGAAAAATTAATTCACAGATCTAATAAATGTATTCACCTTAAGGGTGATTATATTGAAAAGGAAAAATAGATTTATTGTTTTATTTTATTTAAAACCCTGTCATTCCACGAACTTTTGGACCTCCCCTCGTATAACAATATCTATATTTAGATAGATAGATAGATAGATAATTCTTTATTGTACACTGTTAGGGCCCGTAGCATGGTTCCGCTGACAACGCAAAACCGCGACTCCAGGCGTGGTATAATAATAATAATAATAAATAATAATAAATATTCCACGACATTCTACACAACGCTATCTAGACCCATGGTAAGCATAGCTTAACTAGCTTGTGTTATGGCATCTAGAATGCGGATAAACATACTTAGATACTTTTTTTTTGTAAATACATACGGATGCCGTCGGATGTTCAATGGCTACGCGCAACTCCTAGGTTATTCGTGCAGTACATTGTCGGAACGTTATTAGATCGTATTGCCTGAGTTCTCATTGTGTTTATTCCGCGCCGACGTTTACCCTAAGGGACTTGTGACAGTGCATAGAGACAACCTTCACATACACTAACAGCTTTACAGTAGGACAAGTAGGTAGCATGTACACAGTTCAATGTACAATGGGCGGCCTTATCGCTGAATTGTGGGTACATACATAGTGCAACAATATAATTTTACTTTCGTTCTGTGTTCGTAATATAATATTTTTGGATGGTATTTAAACGTATATCAAAAAGAGTACATTTTGTACGACAAAATAATCCAAATTCACATCAAAAATACTGATTGAGCACCAACAAACTACTGCAAGTAAGTAGTTAGTTAGCAACCAACCAACCAACCAATTATAAAAAAAATTACCACAAAGACATAAGGCGGGAGCTCCGCTTCGCTTCGCTCCCGCCTTAGTCTTTTAACCTAACCTATCCATTTCGGGGTGGGTGGTGATCATTCTGAACTTAATTAGATGTACAATCAGTATTTTTACTGAACGCGAAAATATTATCTATATTTTTTTAAGTGTATAGTAAAATAATTTAAGAGTACGAAGTTGCTTTTTAACCGCGTGCTCAAGTTTGATGACTGAACACGCGAAGGATTATTTAATTAAAATTAGAAGAATCCTGAGCGTTAGCGAGGGAATCAAAAGAGTACAAGGTGAAAACTCTTTTCACTTTTTTTTTATACCACTTAGGTGGCAGACGAGCGCACGGCCCACCTGATGGAAAGTGGTTACCGTGGCCTATGGACGTGTGTAACACCAGAGAAGCCACACTCGCGCTGCCGACCCTGTAAGAGTTTCTGTGCCGTCAGTGTAGAGGACAAAGCAGGACAAGCCTTTAGTCATTCTACTGAGAGCACAAATTCTCCAGTGAGCTCTGGCTACCTTACTCACCTCTGGGAACACAACACGAAGTTATTATAACCGCGGTATTCTGTAGGGCGGAGGTACTTCTCCAGTCAGACCGCTCAATTAGGAGGAAATACCGCCGTGTCCTACCTCCTCCGAGTGCAACATTTTTCTTTTCATCCCACCTCAGCGAGGAAATGCATTATATATCATAAATTTATTTACTTTATATATATGTAGCTTATGACTACACTAATAACTACCCATGGGTTATTATTGTTAAGACAATTAAAACATTTCCATCCAAAGGCTGCCTGTAAGAGATCGCTTGTAGCGATAAGGCCGCCATTTGTACATTTTTCATAATGTCCGTACATGTACTCTAATGTGTTAGTGTACAATAAAGATTATCTTATCTTAAATACAAAAAAAAAGCCAATTAAAAAAAAGTACACTAAGCAAGGAGTTTCTAGTTTTGAGTCTTTAACAAATAAAAAAAAATTGTGATTAATTCGGTGCCATAGATATAGAAGTAATTGGTTTAATGATGTTTTGAAACATAACCTAAGGTTGCACACGATGTTCTAAATTCAAATTTACTTTATCCTCTTGAGGATAAAAACGACTTTTGCACTCAGATATCGAAGAGCAAAATTACTCAATTTTTTATACCACTTAGGTGGCAGACAAGCACACGACCCACCTGATGGGAAGTGGTTATCGTGGCCTATGTACATATGCAACACCAGGGATGTTACACTCGCGCTGCCGACCACGAAGAAACCTTCTGATGCCCCTCTTGAAGAACCCCATATTGCGGGTGCTTGGGAAAATCTTTCCGAGATGGGAGGATGAAATTGTTATTTTTAAACTGTCGCGGCGTGAATTCATAATTATACAAGGTATCGGGACTTCTCTTGAATTAAATCATGGAACTTACTATTTCAACGCATCCGAAACGTCGTCAGAAATAGTAAAATCCATGATTTAATTCAAGAGAAGTCCCGATACCTTGTATAATTATGAATTTGATATGTTTTATAATGATGATGAGATGCCGCGTGGTTTCCGGCATAGTAGAAATAGGGCAACTCCATCTCTTCCCACGCGGTGTCGTACAAGGCGACTAAGGGATAGGGCTGTTTAAGATCAGACAGATATGTACAGTCCAGACTCAGCCTCAGATGCATGGCTCGAGTCAACAATAATAGTTGAGGCCGTTTGTCTGTGGAATGCACTTCCTCAGGAGATCAGGAAGAGCACAAGCCGCGATGTGTGCAAGTCCAGGGTACGGCAGTTGATCACCACGGAATTGGCAGAGTTATCGACTCAACAATAATGTTTTTACCACTCATGTACATTTATATATATTTATATAATATTGTATTTATGTTATATATGTATATTAATCAGATATGTATGATTTATGGTATGTAAGTAATATGTACTATTTATGTAAGTGTACGTAATTAATCTACAGTATTATCAGCATGCTATCGAACAATCTTAACCTATCCCTCATTAATATGCGCCTACCACGTACTCGCTCTGCACCACCCAATGGTAGACTGGGAGAGAATGCCTACGGCATTAAGTCCGCCAATGTAGATCGTGCATAAAGAATAAATAAATAAAAATAAATAAACAATAGTGCCCGGAATACGGCAATGGGCTTACGCCCTATTACGTATGAATACAATTATTGGTGAAATGTGAGTGTTAATTCATCTATGCCTAACCTTTCGGGGATAAAGGCGTGATCATATGTATGTTAAGCAATTTGAATAGTTCTCATACTAAATGCTTTAAATTTTATCATGCAGTACGCGGGCCTGTAAGACCCCTTGTCGCACCTGTCGGGGTCGGTAATAGGGCGCTTCTCCGTCTTGTCTCGCGGCCAGATGCGGTCTAGCGTCACGATGGCGCGCCTGTTCAGGCCGGACCCCAGCGCGGGCTTCTCAGACTCTTCAGGGTACACTATCACTTCTTTGTTCAAGAAGTGAACTGAAAAAGATAATAAATTTTTTGTTGTATTATTTAGTTGGGGTGCGTACAACGAGGGCGAAGCGGTGGGCAAACTGTCTTAATGGGGGGCCAGAAATTTCAGTCATGTCAGTTAGACTCGAGCCGACTAAAACGCACACCGCAAGTGGGTTGCCGGAGGTGAGATTGGCAGACACATATTTCCAGAGCCATCTCTCTCGATCTGGCTCTCCTCGGGTGTGGAGACCACAGAGTCCCCCAACTCGTTCTCAGGTATAGTCGCCGCCGCGGCCTACTTCTGCTAGGGTGACAAATGGCTCATGGGGGACGGTGGTCATTCATCGACCTCCGACGCTCGAGTTGCCCATGTTGGGTTTGGGGGGCTAGATAATGATTACGTAAGCAGTAGTTATTTACTTTTTCACACATAATATAGCAAGCATTACACTAAAAAACAAACATGAAAAGAAATATGCATATAGGTACCAATGTTTACGTAAGCAGAAGGTAGAGTTTTGCTTACTTTTGCTGACAAGAGGGGGGAGGGGGCGGCGGGGGGGGGGGGGGGGTTAACGTAATACTTGACGGTAACCACTTTCCATCAGGTGGACCGTGTGCTAGTCTGCCACCTTCGTGGTATTAAAAAGAATTGAGTTAGCCCCCTAGCCGACCGACAATCATATAATCTAATGTTATAGAACTAAATACCTATGACAAACTCTTACTCTCTCCAAACATTGTGCTGTTCCCGACAGGGTCCATAATTTTAACCTGAACAACTGTACTACATACATTATGGAACGCAATAAATGAATTGAGTATTGGATAATATACCTCTGCCTACCCACTAAGATGATGCTGAGATAATTAATATAGGACAAACTCACCCAACTTGTCGAGGTCCATGCCGGTGACGTCAATCTCACAGTCGTAGAACACGTTGCCGTAGTTCTTGCGGCCGATGGTCAGGTGAGGGACCACGCAGGACCCATCCGGACGGATGTATGCTGTTGAGAAACAATAAAATTTAAATTTGGGACAAACGAACCTCTTAGCCTTAGGAGGGACTTTGATAGATAGATAGATAATTCTTTATTGTACACCAACAGATTTACAGTAGGACAAGTAGGTAGCATCTATACAGTTCAATGTACAATGGGCGGTCTTATCGCTGCAGCGATTTCTTCCAGGCAACCTTGGGATGGACAGTAATGTTATGAAAATAAAAGATATGTGTAGTTACCGACTAAACTTAAATAGATAGTGTATTAAAATAAAAGAAAGAGAGAAAAGTAAGTAAAATAAAATTAATATACGGCTTTACACAAAAAATATAAACATAAATTCTGACATACAAATACATATTCGCTATGTGTGTTCTACCGCCTATACAATGGTTTGTGTTCAGATGAATTGTTTGACTTGATGCCCACAGCTACATTATATCATCGCACCTCTCGCCATAAGCAGGGAATTCATCCCCACACATTGTGAACTGAGACGGTGCGCACTGTGCGGTATGAAAGAAACTTCATCCCACGCACACTCAATTCCCAAGCACCTACGATATGGGGTTCTTCAAGAGGGGTATCAGAAGGTTTATTCATGGTCGGCAGCGCGAGTGTAACATCCCTTGTGTTGCACACGTCCATAAGCCACGGTAACCACTTTCCATCAGGTGGGCCGTGTGCTTGTCTGCCACCAAAGTGGTATAAAAAAAAACGAAACGCTGGATGTCAGTTCATCGAAATGTTGGTAAGTCAGTACTGTGAAACGTTGAGATATTAGCTGTGCAATTCTCTAAACAGCGTCGAGCGCAGCGCTGCTTGGTCGGACTGGGTGACGTCACAGCAGTTCGACCAATGACAATCTCTATCGAGGCTGTCGCAGCGCTGCGCTCGACGCTGTAACACTTAGAGAATTGTATAGCTGTTCTTTGAACCATTGGAAAGTCAGTGCTTGAAACGTTGGGAAGTCAGTGCTTGAAACGATGGGAAGTCAGTGCTTGAAACATTAGGAAGTCAGTGCTTGAAGCGTTGTGAAGTCAGTGCTTGAAACATTAGGAAGTCATTGCTTGAAGCGTTGTGAAGTCAGTGCTTGAAACATTAGGAAGTCATTGCTTGAAGCGTTGTAAAATCAGTGCTTGAAACATTAGGAAGTCATTGCTTGAAGCATTGTGAAGTCAGTGCTTGAAACATTAGGAAGTCATTGCTTGAAGCGTTGTGAAGTCAGTGCTTGAAACATTAGGAAGTCATTGCTTGAAGCGTTGTGAAGTTAGTGCTTGAAACATTAGGAAGTCATTGCTTGAAGCGTTGTGAAGTCAGCGCTTGAAACGTTGGGAAGTCAGTGCTTGAAACATTAGGAAGTCAGTGCTTGAAGCGTTGTGAAGTCAGTGCTTGAAACATTAGGAAGTCATTGCTTGAAGCGTTGTGAAGTCAGTGCTTGAAACATTAGGAAGTCATTGCTTGAAGCGTTGTAAAATCAGTGCTTGAAACATTAGGAAGTCATTTCTTGAAGCGTTGTGAAGTCAGTGCTTGAAACATTAGGAAGTCATTGCTTGAAGCGTTGGGAACTCAGTGCTTGAAACATTAGGAAGTCAGTGCTTGAAGCGTTGTGAAGTCAGCGCTTGAAACATTAGGAAGTCATTGCTTGAAGCGTTGTGAAGTCAGTGCTTGAAACATTAGGAAGTCATTGCTTGAAGCGTTGTAAAATCAGTGCTTGAAACATTAGGAAGTCATTGCTTGAAGCGTTGGGAAGTCAGTGCTTGAAACATTAGGAAGTCATTGCTTGAAGCGTTGTGAAGTCAGCGCTTGAAACATTAGGAAGTCATTGCTTGAAGCGTTGTGAAGTCAGTGCTTGAAACATTAGGAAGTCATTGCTTGAAGCGTTGTGAAGTCAGTGCTTGAAACATTAGGAAGTCATTGCTTGAAGCGTTGTGAAGTCAGCGCTTGAAACATTAGGAAGTCAGTGCTTGAAACGTTGGGAAGTCAGTGCTTGAAACGTTGGGAAGTCAGTGCTTGAAGCGTTGGGAAGTCAGTGCTTGAAACATTAGGAAGTCATTGCTTGAAGCGTTGGGAAGTCAGTGCTTGAAACGTTGAGATATCCAAATCGAAAAGTACAACTCACCAGTCATCTCGTCCAAGCTCGGTATGGTATAGTACCCGGGTCTCGTCAGTTTCACCCCTGACGGATGTGGTGGAGCATCTCGAGGCGCCACGTTCTCTTCTTCAGATACTGTAAGAACACAAAACGTACTTTTTATGTGTATAACTATTCTGTGTACAAGGAATAAGTTAACTTTCATATAGTTCCATACATATATACATATAATCACGCCTTTATCCCCGTAGGGTTAGGCAGAGGTGAATTATCACCCACATTTCACCAATAATTGTATTTGGCCCCACGTAAGGGGGTGAGCCTATTGTCGTATTTCGGGCACTATTGTCGACTCGAACCAAGCATCTGAAGCTGAGTCTGAGCTGTATATATCTGTCCGATATTAAACAGCCCTATCCCTTAGTCGCCTTGTACGACACCGCATGGGAAGAGATGGGATGGTCCAAATTCTACTCTGCCGGGAACCACGCCGCCTATAGTTACTTTGTCCTAATGAGTGAGCATGGATTTTTTTTGTTTTAACGTGTGGAAATCCACGGCGTTCCCATCTTTCTCCAGAAAAAGGGGAGAGGCACTAATCGCGCTGAAGTCTCGACCTGCTTCTGCTAAAGTGACAGGCGGCTCCACCTGTCACCCCTAGGCCTGCGCTCATGGAGGAGGGAGCAGGGTTCCGGTTCCGCTAAAGCAAAACCACTGTCATCTTTTTTTTTATACCACTTAGGTGGCAGACAAGCACACAGCCCACCTGATGGGAAAGTGGTTACCGTGGTCTATGGACGCGTGTAACACCAGAGGAGTCTTTTTATTTTAGATTTTTTTAATGATAAAGCATTAGAAAATACATATAACCCTACATTTTCAACCCTCTACGATCAACCCCTATATTTCCATCGCGATTTATATTTTCATTGTTTACAACGCTTTCGATTATAAAGAAATCCCCGCACACTTATAGTACATAGTTACATAACATAAACTCACGTCTATATCCCCCAAGGGGTAGGCAGAGGTGCTAGCACCCACATTTCGCCAGTTTATGTTTAGGTCCCAATGTAATAGGTGGCGAGCCTATTGCCATTAACCGGGCACTTATAAACCTGTGATAAATACACACATAACTTCGAAAAGCATCGAAAAGCCATTGGTGTGTGCCATGGTAAAACCTGGGATCGAACCCGAGACCTCGTCTCAGCAGTCCATTACCCATGCCACTTGGCTAGATAGTTATTTTTATTGAATTAAAAAAAAAAGGTTTTCTAGAATAACCATATAGTCCACCGATCTGATGAGTGATCTTCTCGCATCGGGAGCAAGTCACCTGGTCTCCCCAGCGATGGCGACAGAACTGGAGACGCTCTATGAGAGGAGAGGGAAGGAGATTGAGATGAGAGGAATACATAGGATACTGGGTTTTAGAGTAGATTAGTTAAATGATTGTACCAAAACTCGGACTTTTCAAAGTTGATAATTCGTTTTTAGACAGCTGTATAAAAACATTTAATGAAATTCCTCAGGATTTGATTAACATGCTACTAAATAAATTTAAAATAGAAGTGAAAAAAACTTTAATGAATAAAGGTTACTATATAGTAGATGAGTATCTTGATGATGTAAATGCGTGGTTAACATAAGTCTGAATATTAAACCTACTCGCGTGCACCGTGACTCGTGTCTCTCGCATTTTGGGAGCTATATATCATAAACTCAAAGAATCAACTTCATTTATTCAGTTTTGCCACACTAAGGAGGTAGGACACGGCGGTATTTCCGCCCGATTGAGCAGTCCGACTGGGGTAGTACCTCCGCCCTACAGAATACCGCGGCTATAATAACTTCGTGTTGTGTTCCCAGCGGTGAGTAGGGTAGCCAGAGCTCACTGGAGAATTTGTGCTGTCAGTGGGAAGACTAAAGGCTTGTCCTGCTTTGTCTTCTACACTGAAGGCACAGAAACTCTGTATTTACAGGGTTGGCAGCGCGACTGTGACTCCTCTGGTGTTACAGACGTCCATAGGTCACGGTAACCACTTTCCATCAGGTGGGCCGTGTGCTAGTCTGCCAACTAAGTGGTATCAAAAAAAAAAAACTAAGAGCACATATGAACGTCAAAATTTTACAATTATGTCAAGAAATAATATGAAAATATTAAATAATGTATAAATAAACCATTGGAAAATGATTCTTTCGCTGGTTCAGTAGGTTAGTTCTGCTGAGAAGATACCAGCAAGAAACTCAGCGAACTATATTAGAACTAGATTATCTTTCTTTTATAAAATTGCTTTAGTTTACAATTTATGTTGTGCGAGCAAGCAAGAGACTTATGTTGACCACGCATTTACATCATCAAGATACTCATCCACTTTATAATAACCTTTTTTCATCAAACATTTTTTCACTTCTATTTTAAATTTATTTAGTGGCATGTCAACCAAATCCTGAGGAATGTCTCCACGCTGGCCAGACGGGTTGGTACAGGGTTTTATGTCAAGTTTCCCTTCTCTCGCAGTGATATCGTCTGCGTATTTTTCCTTTACCACTGTAGCACCCTGCGTTGTCCTCAAAAGACACCCATAAAACGCGTACTGTGCAATAAGGAGTGGAATTTGCGACATGACTAAGGTCAAGATGTATAATGGATTTTTTTTTTATACAGGACACGCCAACTTGACTTCACCTCGCCTGATGGTAAGCTAAAGGCAAAGTCTCAGGAAAGAGGGTTACCATTACAGACACTAATCTATATATCTATCTATGAATTGAGCTTCATACCAAAAACTAATCTAAATATGCATCTCTTATAAGGGGGCTTGTATTCAGAATATTACAAATAGAGTTGAAGTCCCAAAACGTCTTGTGTCTCGAAGTCAAGGGACTTTGATCTTATGTTGTTTCGTGTTCCGGAACCTTGCGAAATGCTGGGTATTCCAAAAGCACAACACTTACCAGATAGAATATCGACGTTTTCCTTGTCGTGAGAGCGGTCTGCCCTCAGATTCAACTCCCTCACTGAATTCTCCGCAGAGTCTGGGTTACTCACTAGCGGTTTTCGCAGCGGTTTTGTTGTTAACCTGGAAAAAAAATTGCAATATTTTTAAAATAACGACCCTCCGTGGCGTGGCGGTAGTTACAAGAGGCGCGGGTTCGATCTCTTTTCAGTGAAAATTTACACATGAATATGGGTATTTGCATTGGTACCAGACCAATGCAAATACCCATATTCATGTGTAAATTGTGTACCTCAGAGTTAAGCCGTCAGTCCCGGTTGCCATACAAACATCTATGGCAGTGGTTACGGGAAGTTAAAAGACCTAAAAAACCAACAACTGGTCTAATTTCAATACTTCAAAACCACCAATAAGTTGTGAGAGTCAGATGGCAGTCGCTTCACCAACAATAACAAAGTTCCGCTGCGATGCAATTAGACTGGTAAAGTGGACCCCGGATTCAGAGGTGACAGCTTCTGATGGGTCCGGATTTTTTTTTATACCACTTAGTTGGCAGACAAGCACATGTCTCAACAAATGGAAAGCGGTTATCGTGGCCTATAGACATGTGCAACGCCAAGGGAGTCACACTCGCGCTGCCAACCCTGTAAACACAAGAGTTTCTGTGCCGTCAGTGTAAAAGACAAAGCAGGACAAGCTTTTATTCTTCTCACCGACAGTACAAAATCTCTCCAGTGAGCTCTGGCTACCCTACTCACCGCCGGGAACATAACAAGAGGTTATTATGACCGCAGTATTCAGTAGGGCGGAGGATTTTCCCCAGTCAGATTGCTCAATTGGAGGGAAATACTGCCGTGTCCTACCTCCTCTTATGGGGTTTATAATGCTCTTTCTTTCTTTTTACGTGCGAAAAATCCCCACGGATACTCCCACCACCGGAGCCGGTGGGAGAGGTTATGTCGGACTCGAACCAACTAAAACGCACGACTTCTTAAGGTCGTTTTTAATTGCCGAAGGTGAGGTTGACAGGCATATCCCTCGCACCCCCGCCAACCCAGCGCCATCTCTCTCGATCTGGCCCTCTTCTTGGGCATGGGGACCACAGAGGCCCCAACTCGACCCCGGACGCCGCGTCCTGCTTCTGCCAGGGTGACAGGCGGCTCCACCGGTCACCCCCAGCCTCGAGTTGCCTCAGTACGCGGGCAGCTTGGCTTGCGATCCTCCTTCGCTCTACGCTAGTAAATTGATGATAGTGCGAAGTATAACGCTACTTACCAACTGGCTCTCCTCTCAGCCACTTGCGCTTGAATGTCCTTATCTGAAATGAACGAGAAGACATCACAATCGACAAACAAACGTGAAGGCCAATAAAATTCTACTAATTATATATTAAAAATTTAAAATACCCCCGTCACAAAAAAACAATACTCAAAAATAAGTTTTGTTAGTTTTACATTGTTGTTGTTTTTGTTTAGTTGTCATTGTCGGGGGGACCTTGAATCGTTACAATAATATGACGTAGTGCTCTACCAGTTAGGGTCCCCCAACATGACAAGGCTTGCATCAAAATATGTATTACTAGGTATATCAAAGTTATAGGGATAACTAACACAACTTATTATCGACTTTTTGGGGGTTGTTCTTTGTGACGGGGATTTAAAAAAAAATGTATTTATAGTACAGCAAGTTCTCGTATTCGTTATTTTCTAAAAGATCTAGGTTCTTTCACGCACGTATTATGTTCACACACAACACACACACGCAGACAGACGTATAATCAAGCAATAACACCCGTACAGGGTGCAGAACATCCGATCAAGAGCCAAGCGGTTCGGTGACTCTTTCCTCTGTCACACCATTAAGGCCTGGAATTCATTACCAGCTCAAGTGTTTCCTTCTTCCTACAGTCCCGGCTCCTTTAAGCGGGGCGTGAAAAAGCATATGATGAGGCCGTCAAGCTGAGTGTCACCATTGTCACACGGTATGTTTAAGTAATGGTGACCCTCTCTTCTGAGACTTTGGTTCAGCTTACCATCAGGCAAGGGCAAAGTCTAATTGACGTGTTTTATATAAAAAAAGAAAAAACTGAATATACCTAAACGATCCTGCAGGTTCAGGCGTCAAAGAATTCCTACCCATCGACGTCCGGGAGAGTCGCCAGAAGACTGGCGGCATTGCCACGTTAAATGGCAATACCAATCCTTTGCGCAAGGAATAAACCAGCCCTCTGGTCACGGGTAGCGTCAATTAAACGTATATGATTGATGTGTTTTGTGCATTTGAATAAATAAATAAAAATATAACTCACCTATATTAGGATACAGCTTTGGTGTCGGCTCTCCATCAATAGATTTCTCTTTGTCGCTCCAAGGCACTTTAGAAGCACTCAACCTGTACGAACAAACACTTCTTGTTACTCCATATGCACGCATATATATATTCACTCCTGTAAACCCACGTAGGAGTTTGCAGAGGTGTATTAACTAACATAACAGATTCTTTGTTAGTCCCAGTTGTCTTTATTCATTAGGTCACGAATTCAAGGCGGAGGCCTATATGAGATGAGCGACCTGAACAACTCTGTCAGTGGTTGGTCACTAAACACAACTCAGGCTGGGAGGTCAGACCCCAGTCGCTCCCAATGCGACCAGGCTCTCGATTGTGATAATTTTATGCCATAGCAACACCACTGTTATACCACGGACAATGCAAACAAATGTCATAAAATTTTAGACTTTTTAAGCATAACATAAACTCACGCCTGTATTCCCGAAGGGGTAGGCAGAGGTGCTAGCACCCACATTTCACCAGTTTATGTTCAGGTCCCAATGTAATAGGTGGCGAGCCTATTGCTATTAACCGGGTACTTATAAACCTGCGATAAATACACACATAACTTCGAAAAGTCGTTGGTGTGTGCCATGGTAAAACCTGGGATCGAACCCGAGGCCTCGTCTCAGCAGTCCATTACCCATACCACTAGGCTACCACTAGGCTAGTGTATTAACTAATTGTGAGTAAAAACGGGGGCGGGCGTATTGCCATCAAGCGGGCACTTTGTCGTCCATTTTATTTATTTATTTAAACTAGTCTATTGTACAAAGGCGGACTTAATGCCAAAGCGTCGGTAGCTCAATGGTTAAGGAGTCGTCCTTAGGATCGAGAGGTCCCGGGTTCGAATCCTGGCTGTTACACTACTGACGTGAACCCACTCCTAATACAAGCTTAGTTGGAGGGGTTAAAGGAGAATATTAGTAATTTCGGTTCTAATATTCTTAGTAAATCTCTATACTAATATTATAAAGCTGCAGTTTGTTTGTTTGAACGCGCTAATCTCTGGAACTACTGGTCCGATTTGAATGATTCTTTCAGTGTTGGGTAGTCCATTAATCGAGGAAGGTATTAGGCTATATATCATCACGCTACTACTTAAGGGAGCGGAGCATTTATAATAAATGTTAACAAATCCGGCAATTTTTCATACATATTTTGAAGACTAAAACATACGGGCTCAAAGGGATATGAAGCTTCAAAATATACCCCGGGCGAAGCTGGGGTGGGTCAGCTAGTTATATATATATATACCTACCTCAATGTATCTCTGCATCGCCCTAAATATATTAGGGCGATGCAGAGATACATTGAGGTAGGTGCAGACAGAATATTGAACTAATAACCATTATGATAATTCTCTCATATATATATATTCACGCCTGTAAACCCACGTAGGGGTATACAGAGATGTATTAATTGATTATGAGTGCATTTCACCATGATAATGTTCGTTCACGACGAAACGGGGGCGAGCGTATTGCCATCAAGCGGAAACTTTGTCATGGGCCATATGTTTACTGTCGGATAGAGAATAGCCCTGGCCCTTAGTCGCCTCCTACGACACTCACAGGAAGAGATGGGACCTCTATTCTCCTCCACCAGGAATTATAAAATTTATTAAAAGAAAGTGTATTCAAAAACTAAACATTACATACCAACTAGAATCTCTCTGTTGTCTCTGCTCGTGTTGGCTTCCATCTGCAAAAAAAAAATAGAAAAAAGCATAAACAATTGAAAGAAAAATTGGTGGATTACGCAGGGATCACTTTCTTTTTACAACTTAGGTGGCAGACAAGCACACGGCCCACCTGATGGAAAGTGGTTACCATGACCTATGAACGTGTGTAACACCAGTGGAGTCACATCCGCGCTGCCGACCCTGTAAGAACAGAGATTTTGTGTGCCTTCAGTGCAGAACACAAAATCAGGACAAGTCTTTGTTCATCCCACTGACAGCACAAAATCTCTCCAGTGAGCTCTGGCCACCCTACTCACCGCCGGGAACATAACACGAGGTTATTATAGCCGCGGTATTCTGTAGGGTGGAGGTACTTCCCCAGTCGGACTGCTCAATTGGGATGGGAATACCGTTCTGTCCTACCTTCTCGTATTTACGCCTCTGTGGCGTAGCGGTAGTGAACGCGACTGCAACGCAGGAGGCGCGGGTTCGATCCCCGCTCAGTGCAAATATTTGTATGCATGAATATGGGTATTTGCATTGGTCTGGGTGTTTCTATATATGATATGTATGTATTTACAAAAAAAAAAAGTATTTAAGTATGTTTATCCGCATTCTAGATTCCTTAATACAAGCTAGTTAAACTATGCTTACCATGGGTCTAAATAGCGTTGTGTAGCATGTTGTAGAATATTTATTATTATTATTTATTAACTATAAATTACCCATTTTCGCAATAATAAATGAGTTTGATTTACAATAATGATATACCATGATCGCGTCAATTCCGGTTAACATTATTGTATATCAAACACATTTATTGCGAAAACGGGTAATTTAAAAGTTATTAAATGAGTGTGAGTATGGAGTTTGAAAAAAAAATCATTAAACATAACATAAACTCACGCCTATATATCCCCGAAGGGGTCGGGAGAGGTGCTAGCACCCACATTTCGCCAGTTTTATGTTTAGGTCCAAACGTAATAGGTGGCGAGCCTATTGCCATTAACCGGGCACTTATAAACCTGCGATAAATACACACACAACTTCGGAAAGCATCGAAAAGTCATTGGTGTGTGCCATGGTAAAACCAGGGATCGAACCCGAGACCTCGTCTCAGCAGTCCATTACCCATACCAGTAAGCTACCTGTTCAAAGTAAAATAAAAATCAACGGTCTGCCTGTCTGTCGTCAAAATAGTAGGGGTATTCAGCTACCGCAAAAATGTAGTCTCGAGCAACTTCTGCGGGGATTATTTCTTAGTGCATTATCATAGAAGTAAGTTAACACCAAGATATCAGAGATCTCGTTTAATCTTCGTCATCCTAGAGTCAATTCCAGTCGCATCCGAAGCTCTCACCTTTGAGTCTGGGGTCCGCTTTTTCCAGTTTAATGCGGATTAAGTTATGTTATGTAGAGTTATGTATTTAATTGTGGACGATGTCCACAATTAAATACATAACTCTGTATAATGGGGTCGGGCGACTGTTAACTGTTCACTGGGAAACGAATATTGTATAAATAATTTAGCCGAAAACTGTCTCCTAAGACACAGGATATCCTAGTTTAGGAGACAGGGTTCATTAATTTTTGTTAACATAATTATGTTAGCACCTAATGTGATATGATGTACCACCTGTAACAGCGCCAACTATACTCTGGACGCTCATTATACACTGTATTAAAATATGTTAAATCTATATTAGTTAACAATGTATATTCTTACTGTCAATAAAGTTTTTTTATTTATTATTATTACTGTGCATACAATGTACATTTTGGAGTGGTTCCAGATTTATGCCGGTAACTATACATGTTAAGCTATGAATCCGAAGGCGACCGCATACGGCAACTTGAAATATACTTGAATATGAAAGATTTGGTTGAACTTCGATATTTTACGTGAAGCGACTACCATATGACCTCCATAACCCAATGGCGAAATGGAAGCATAGCAGTTAGACCATTAGACCACTTGTTAGATTTTTAAGGCTCAAACTACCCGTAACGGCCGCCATTCATGTTCGTATGGCAACCTGGATCGAAAGTGGATAATAGTATATAGATTTGGCGACAGATTTATCATATTTGGCGGTAGATTTACCCTATTTGGCCGTAAATTTACCATTTTTGGCGGTACATTTAACATATTTGGCGGTACATTTATCATATTTTGCTGAAGATTTACCATATTTGGCTGAAGATTTAAAATACTTGGCGGTAGATTTATCCTATTTGGCGGAGGATTCAACATATTTGGCCGTAGAATCAATATATTTGGCGGTAGATTTACCATATTTGGCGGTAAATTAACCATATTTAACGATAGATTTACCATTTTTGGCAGTAGATTTACCTAGGCCGTAAATTTATCAGTGGCGGTACATTTATCATATTTGGCCGTAGAATCAACATATTTGGCGGTTTATTTACCATATTTGGCGGTAAATTAACCATATTTGACGATAGATTTACCATTTTTGGCAGTAGATTTACCTAGGCCGTAAATTTATCATTGGCGGTACATTTATCATATATGGCCGTAGAATCAACATATATGGCAGTAGATTCACCATATTTGGCAGTAGATTTACCATAATTGAGTACCAACTTTTGATGACAAAACATAAACTATGCTAACAAAAATCATATATCCTTATTTAAAGTAGATTATCAAATTGAGCTAAACATAAAAAATAATAATTTAAATACTACAAAATACTTACAACCCTCTCCAAAGTTGACTTGCCGCTTCGCGCGGTCAACTTCATCTATATTGGCGATATCGGGAGTACCCTGCCCCGCTATCTCGCTCTCTCGCTCGCCGTTAGAGTGAGACGGACCGTTCTGATGAGGCTGTTCTTCAATGTCTATGGACCTGTAGGAAAAAGAAAGTTATATTATGAAAGAAAGAAAATCGTTTTTATTGCCGATCACATATGTACATAATAAAAGTAAATTTGACAGAATAATAATAAGGTAGGATTCAACTGGGGAAGTTCCTCCGCTTACAGATATAATAATAACATGATATACATGTGATGCCTCTTCATATTCTGCCATTTGTGGCGTACAAATTATCTGGTTAGGATGTCATATTTAAATTAAACTATTGCATGCATGTTTTTAACAATTCAAATTATGTCATTAATTATTATTTTTATACTATTGTGACACAATTATTATTAGTAGGGTAGCTAGAGCTCACTAGAGGGCCGAGGGCTTTTGTGCTATCAATGGGAAGACCAAAGGTTGTCCAGTTTTGTCTTCTGCACTGACGGGACAAAAACTCTCTGTGCTTACAGGGTCAGAGGCGCGAGTGTGACTCCCCTGGTATTGCACACGTCTATGGGCCACGGAACCCACTTACCATTATGTGGGCCATGTGTCTGCCACCTAAGTGGTATAGAAAAATCCATAAATGCAACAGCGCCGTCGATGATATCTCCCTGGCATGACGAATATTCCTATTACATTGGGACCTGCACATAAACTGGCGAAATGTGGATGCTGAAAAAGCAGGACAAGCTTTTAATCTTCCTACTGACAGCACAAAAGCCCTCCAGTAAGCTCTGGCTACCCTACTCACCGCCAAGAACACAACACGAGGTTATTATAGCCGCGGTATTCTGTAGGGCGGAGGTACTTCCCCAGTCAGACTGCTCATTTGGGACGGGAATACCGTCGTGTCCTACCTCCTACAAGTTAATTAAAAACAGTACCTCTCAGTATCATTGTTATGGTCCACAGAGTCCAGGTGCTCGTTCCTCTGCTTCGGCCGCAGCACGAGCCGCTTGCGACTCGGCTTCAGACTCAACTTGTCTTCTAGACTCGCGTCAGACTCTTCTAGACCGTCGAATAAAGATTTCTGTGAACGAAAATACATACATACTGTAGGTGATAGATGTTCTTTGAAAGTGAAAATGAAAGACTATAAATTATTTTAGTAGGTAGACTATCAGAACAGGACGCGAAAGATGTTCGGCGGTTCGGACATCGCTTTATTCTTTTACAAAAAAAAAATGGCGGACGTATTGGTTAAAGGGGTGAAGACGTCACGCGTTGGACCAATCAGAGCGCTCTTTTGCGGTGCGTTCACGGCGGTCGTTATTTATTAATTCAAAAAAGGAAAAACATACGTAATTACATACTTATTGAACATTTAAAAAAAACCGCGGTAGCCTAGTGGTATGGGTAATGGACTGCTGAGACGAGGTCTCGGCTTCGATCCCAGGTTTACCATGACACACACATGAGTTTTCGATGCTTTTCGAAGTTATGTGTGTATTTATCTCAGGTTTATAAGTGCCCGGTTAATGGCAATAGGCTCGCCACCTGTTACATTGGGACCTAAACATAAACTGGCGAAATGTGGGTGCTAGCACCTCTGCCTACGACATCTGGGATATAGGCGTGAGTTTATGTATGTATGTAAACATTTAAAAATTGGATTTGTCGTTAGACGGACGGGCCATGATACCGACGTTAACAAATACATATAATCAGGTTAGGCAGAGGAGAGATAACACCCATGTTTCACTAATAATAGAATTCGGTCACATGTATTGCCATATTGGAATTGGAATATATCCATATGGAATGGAACAAAGTAAATAAATATTCTGGGCACTACTGTTGACTCGAGCCATGCATCTGAGGTTGAGTGTGGCCTGTATATATCTGTCTGATGTTAAACAGCCCTATCCCTTAGTCGCCTTGTACAACACCGCATGGGAAGAGATAGGGTGGTCCAAATTTTACTCTGCCGGGAACCACGCGGCAACAAAAACATTAAATTAATATTAAATTTTGAAGAAATTATTGAGTTAGTAAACATCACAGTATTACCATTTAAAGAATATACTTTGGAGCCTGGAGTCCCAACTTGTTTTTGGTGCGGATTTTCCCACGGAAACTACCGCAAGTCCGGTTTTGTCGGTTTCTAGCCAAGTAAAACAGCACACATTTTCGGGCCTTCAAATGTGGTAAACAGCGACACTATCGTATGGTGTAATAATAAAGGCTCTGGTTTTTTTTTTCATAATCAACGGTTTCGATTCCCAGGTAGGATTATTGGTTTTTCAAAATACTAATGATGAGGTTTTAAGTTTCATCAAAATCGGGTTCGTGACTCCTTTGAGCATTTTTCGCTATTCCTTATAGATTCGGACTTGGCCATTCAAGCCTTTTTCAAAAATTCAACCTGTATATAGTTAGATTAAGGACGGTAAGGTAGGAACGAAAAGCCCCCTAGCCAGATGGACGGACGACCTGAAAAAGTTGGCTGGGACAGACTGGATGCGGAAGGAGGAGGATCGGAGAAAATGGCGCACATTGGGAGAGGCCTATGTCCAGCAGTGGACTGCGGTGGGCTGATTGATTGATTGATTGATTTGTATCAGGCGAGGTTCAGTGGTTCGAATCCCACCAGAACTGATTGATTGATTGATTGATATAGGCAGATTTGGATGATTTCAGGCGAGGTTCAGTGGTTCCAATCCCACCTGAACTGATTGATTGATTGATTAATATAGGCAGATTTGGATGATTTCAGGCGAGGTTCAGTGGTTCCAATCCCACCTGAACTGATTGATTGATTGATTAATATAGGCAGATTTGGATGATTTCAGGCGAGGTTCAGTGGTTCCAATCCCACCTGAACTGATTGATTGATTGATTAATATAGGCAGATTTGGATGATTTCAGGCGAGGTTCAGTGGTTCCAATCCCACCTGAACTGATTGATTGATTGATTAATATAGGCAGATTTGGATGATTTCAGGCGAGGTTCAGTGGTTCCAATCCCACCAGAACTGATTCAATTTTTTTTCCGATCTTAATCGGTTTGTTCAGGAAGTTTGCCGGCAAGTATAGATGTAGTGTGTTACCTTGTCCTGCGAGAGCACTGGCCGCGGCTGCAGCTTTAAAGCGAGCGAGTTGGGCGACGACACGCGGTACGCCCGCGAACTGCTGTTGTCCAACACGGCTTGCACTGCACTGGGGTTGGTGGGCCTCAGCACATCGTCGGCTGTCACTGCTAAAAACAAAAATAGATATTCATGAACCTGCTTTTCAAAAACCGCGGTAGCCTAACGATAAATTTATTTGTAGAAACATGTGTACAGATTTACAAAGTATATTACAATGCATTGCGAGTTTCAATATGTTCCGTCAATGTAGACGTACAAAAAAAATGACTGATCCGGCCGTGGCGCGCCTCCCCGTTTCCGGGGACGAGTTGGGGACTCTGTAGTTCCCACACCCGAGAAGAGGGCCAGATCGTGAGAGATGGCCCTGGGTCGGCCGGGGTGCGAGGGATATGCCTGTCAACCTCACCTTCGGCAACCAAAACGATCCACAGACGGCGTGCGTTTTAGTCGGTTCGAGTCCGACATAACCTCTTCCGGTAGGGAGGTGTCAGTGGGGATTTTGCGCACGTAAAAAAAAACCTACAAATATGAGTACTCGTGAACTTCATGTATGAGTACGAGACATATATTTGAAAATGTTCTTATATTAATTACATATTTTTTAGTTATTTGACAATCATAGGTTAATCAATTCTTAACAAGATTAAATTTATCATTATCTGTCAATAAAGAATATAATTAATTAATTTAATGTCAGTATAAAGATATACAGGGTGTTACAGAAAGGTGTGGTCATATTTAAGGGTCGTTACACATGCCTGATAACCAGTCGATATGCACCGGCCAATGTACAAATAGTAATAAAGTGATGACATCGTTAGTCGTCTTACAAAATTGTTAAATTCGTTAAAATTTTCGATATTTAGCAAAAGCGGTAGGTCACAACACTATTGTATTTTGTTCTTTCGCGATAAGTTCAATTGAGTTCAATAACCTCTGCAGAATCTCTAATCTCAGCTGTGCGCCTGGTAGCCGGCCTACCAAGCGTAGGTATAGTTAGATACAGGTTACATCAGAGATATTTTGACTATCACTTACCGGGGCGTGTTCTCCTTACAGCGAAACGGTGATGTACCTGATCTGGTACAGTCATAAGAACGCACTAATTTATCACTTCACGATCGCGACACAAGGAGTTTAAACTATCACTTATGTAGGCCACAAAAATATAACGAGTACATGTACACATGAATGGAGTTTATGACGCCACAGTATGCGTGAAACTTCAAGGCATACCTACGTTTAAAAAATTATAGCAACGCGCAACGGCTCGTTGCTCGATGCCGTAACATGCTACCACACACGCTTCGAAACATATCTGGGGTTACGCTACGTAAATCTCTGATATTCGGGCTTCCATATTCTCTCTGCTGTCACATGCTGTACTGTACACTTTTTCTTCACGTAACCTCAGAGAAAATAGTCGAGCGGAGTGAGATCCGGGGACCTCGCCGGGCAAGCGACTCTCACTTCACCGCCACGCCCAATCCTCTGATCAAAACGCATCTTTAAATACGCGCGAACTTCCCCCTTGAAATGAACGGGTTTCACTCCGATAACCGTTCCAGCTCGCCGGGTATCTACTCGTACTCGGGTCTACTTCAAAATGCTCGAGAATACGATCGTCTAAAGCAGTGGGCGTCGTAGAAGGTCGCCACGAAAACTTCCAGTGTGTTGAAGGCGGTTCACCATCTTCTTAAAACACTCCAAAGAGGGAAACCGCCGACGGTCACCCTCTAGTCTTCCGTCCACAAATATCTCACTGTACAGCCGACGAGCTTTTCGCAAGCTACCATCAGCTGCGCCAACACAAAGCATCATCTAATATTCGCTATTACTAAAAACCGACATTTTCACTGCACAACAGAACAACAACTAGTCTACAAATAAACATGTAAACAACCTACAGAAAAGAAGTCGGCACAAGTAGGTACATACGAATGTTGCCAACCATTAATCTATCTAATTCTAATTATCTAATTTAATACGTAGAATTTTGAAAAATCCACAGACCTTCCTTTCATTTTTAAGGTAAATATGACTGAAAAACCTGCAGTTAACTAATTAATGGTTAAATCAATCCCTTTGTTCAGAACAATATTCTATTTCTACTAAAAAGTACATTGCCTAGGTACATTTTGCTATCTGTTCGCGCTAAAAATCTGAACTGAAAAGTAAATGATAGCTTCGTGCTCAGTGGTTAAGGTCGGCCTTTCTACTGAAAATCACAAGTTTTAATCATACCGAGAGGAGATAGAGCCAGAGTAGAAAGAGGAGAAAAAGTTGAGGAATCAGGAAATAAGTAATACATAAAATTGTCACGATATTTTTCTTTGCATATGACAAGACTTACCTACTCTGCGGGTGACAAGACGCAAAACAAACGAACCGGATTTCGTCTTCTATCTTTTAAAAAGCATAAACGCGTAAAAATACATTTTAATCTACTAATAAATTTACCACTTTTTCATTTGAAATCTACGCTGCTTCTACTATTTTTAACATGCCATCTACAGATTTTATAAAATCAGTTATGGCAACATTGATGCCTACTGTTTTAAGCACTTTGGCGCCAAATATTATGTCCTTGGCGGCACCGATTGTCCGTGTCAAAAGCGCCGCCACGCATCGCGGTCTCATCAAAGGACTCCGCGGCCGAACGTATTACCTATGAAATTAGGGTAGAGGTACAGGTTTACGTCCATTTAAAAATTTTATTTTAATATTTAAATCTGGATTTTTCAACTATGACTTTGTGCTTCTTTCAAGTGCAGAAACCCCCTCGCATTGAGTTTGGGTTGGACAATGAATGGACTATCGCGCTCAAATTTAATAAAAACCAGAGTTATGTACTTACTCTGAAAAAAAAATCGCAGCTACTATTCAATCTACTCGTTGTCTGTTGTTATGTAAGAGACAACTTTTTCGACGCCGTGATTTTCGTATCATTCAATAACGGGTGGGCAAACAAACATACGACCCACTGACTGAACAACATTGTTATTAAAAAAGAGTATGTAATTCAGTAGAAATACATCCGATACAAAGAATGCAGAAAATAATAAAATTGTGACCATGGTCGAATACTAGTCAGTTCACCCTATTTAGGTATAGGAAAAAAATAACAAATGATTTTATCGTATCAATTATTTTAGGGTACCGTAAAATCTTGTTTCAAAAATTTTGAAGAAACGACTCTTACATTTTATGTTATCCTGGTATTTGAACATATTTTTGTTCACTTTACCATACCTTTTTATGCTTTAAGAAAGGTTTTGTATTAAATAAAAATTGGTACGGAACCAATCATAATAAAGGGCGTGGCGATTTGGAGTGAAAGAGAAGATATTTTAATTTTATGAAATAGTTTAGGGTACCGCAATGAATGTTACTTTAACGAACACTTATGAAGGACCTCTTAGAGTTATGTTATCCGGGTACGACATGATATACCTTAGTAAGTTCTGTGTGCATTTTTGTACACTGCCGTTATTTATGTTGTGCGCCATTGTGCGCATTATCATGACACCTGGTTTCCCAAACGTAACGAACAAACAAATCTCAAAAAAATCCGATAATAAATAACTACGTAACTCAAACTAAGGCAAACGTGTAACGATCACAGTGTTGCGGATGCTGCTTTTTTATACCACTTAGGTGGCAGACAAGCACATGGCCCACCTGATGAAAATTGGTTACCGTGGCCTATAAACGTATGTAACACCAGAGGGAACGCACTCGCGCTGCCGACCCTGTAATCACAGAGTTTCTGTGCTGTCAGTGTAGAAGACAAAGCAGGACATGCCTTTAGTTTTCTTACTGACAGCACGAATTCTCCAGTGAGCTCTAGCTACCCTAACACAACACGAAGTTATTATGGCCGCGGTATTCTGTTGGGCGGAGGTACTTCCCTAGTCGGACTGCTCAATTGGGCGGAAATACCGCCTTGTCCAACCTCCTGCTGGTCTCGAAGGACGAGAGCGTGCGGGGATGCGAGAGGAAAACAACCCTGTTTTCGAACCTGTTGCCATGTTAATTCCGTATGGAAAAGTACGATATCCTCATCTTACCCTGAAAAGGGGCGGCTCCTCAACCAGCCCTTTGAGGCTTTGTCTGCTCTCCACTGTGTCCTATGCTACTCAGGCACACATGAAGAGTCACCCAGCATCCCTTTACAGAGGCATTCCTGCCTCGGTCGGGATTTTGGGAGAGGAGGTGTGCTGCCGTCTTCACGCGCAGTTGCGCTGCGGAGATTCGCAACCAAGCATCTCTATTTATCGTGTACCTACCCAACAACTTGGAATTTTGTTCTATTTAACTTCTCATCAGGTGGGCCGTGTGCTTGTCTGCCACCGAAGTTGAATAAAAACCGAAAATTTATTTTTTGCATAACATTTCAATAAAATTGGGTACGGAACCAATTTTAATTAGTTTAATATTAAGGGGCGTGGCTGGAAATTCGATAGTCCACGACTCCTGGTATTGAATGTAGGTTAACCTTTACCTAAGGTATCTTTGAGACAAGTCTTACATTTAGCATGGATGATTTCAGGAACATAAAAATGTTTTATTATTGCTAAAAGTAAATTTTGTTTTATTTTAATACTATTTTAACAAGTTTAAGCTGTTTCAGAATTTCTTTGCCCGATATAAAAAAAAAATTGTTTAGGTACAAAGTAAGTAATATGATATTGAGACAGGGCCTATCAAATCCGATCGTTTGGTAAACCTACTCGGGTTCAAACCGTAGAGTTCCTTTGTAACAGCGCGCTGCAGCTGCTGCAGCCCTGGTTAGTTTTTTAGTGTTGTGCGTTTGTCGACAATTTCCACTAGCTTACACATGGTCGATAAAAAAGAAAATTAATTATCTACGTGATACAAAGTAAATTGGTGTTTATACTCCCGCGGAAAATTTATTTATATCACACGTAATGCGTCCCTCGAATATGACCACACCTTTCTGTAACACGTTGTATATTGGGGACCGAGTGGTATGGGTAAAGGACTGCTTAAACGAGGTCTCGGGTTCGATCCCCAGGTTTTACCATGGCACACACCAATGACTTTTCGATGCTTTTCGAAGTCGAAACCGCAGCAGGGAGTTCAATCCACAGTTAAAGCGTGTGTGGGATGAAATTTCTTTCATACCGCACTGTGCGCACCGTCTCAGTTCGCAATGTGTGGGGATGAATTCCCTGCCTATGGCGAGAGGTGCTATGATAGAATGTAGCTACGGGCATCATGTCAAACAACTCATCTGAGCACAAACCATTGTGATATAAAAAAAATTGCATTTGTTGCGGCAACGAGTTCAAAATTCCATGCAGGCGGAGCCACTGGCAACAGTTAGTGATAAGTAAACACAAGTAGATCGCACTTACAAGAGTCCGGCAGTAGGTCCTTGAACAACGGGGAGTCCCCGTACGGTCTGGCGGCCAGCGTCAGTATCTGCTCGTGGACGTTACCAGCCGCCGAAGAGCCTGATAGACTGTTACTGAAAGGAAACATGACGTCATTATAAAAATAAAACTTAGGTATACCTACTTACCAGCACTGGTCGCTGGGCTAAGTACTGCCCGCGGGCCAGCTCCAGCCTGCCCAAACAAATTTAATCCGGCCCACTGACGTTCCTTTGATATAAATTTAGTATTTGGCCCGCGATAATTATATTTTGGCAGTCCAGTAGCATAAAGTATATTCTATATTATAAAAAAAATAAGTTTAAAACGAAAACCCGACTATTGAAAAGTCACGATTTAAAAAATATTAAACAAGAAAATATCAAGGATAGCCACTCGTATGCCACTTTTCCCTAGAATGTATTGTTTTGTTAGACTAAGTGGCATACGACCACGGGTATCCTTGATATTTTCTGGTTTAATATTTTTTATAGCGTGAATTTTCAGCAGTCGGATTTTAGTTATAAACTTATTTTTTATTTATATTATTTTGGGGCAAGCAATATGTATAATTTATACAAATTTTAAATGTGCCTCCACCTTTATAACTAACCTATGATCCACAGAAGTAATTGCTTTTGCATTTTTTTATAGATTTGCTCACTGGAGAATTTGTGCTGTCAGTGGGATGACTAAAGGTTTGTACTGCTTTGTCCTCTACACTGACAGCACAGAAACTCTGTGCTTACAGGGTCGGCAGCGCGAGTGTGGCTTCTCTAGTGTTACACACGTCCATAGGCCACGGTAATAACTTTCCATCAGGTGGGCTGTGCGCTTGTCTGCCACCTAAGTGGTATAAAAAACACTACCACAAATTTTTAAACACCCCCGCCACCAAACCCAGTAGGTATATAAATTCGGGCCCTCTCATGAAATTTCTCAGAAGAAAGAAATATACAGCTAAGTTCAGTTACGTTGCAGTCAGACTAGAAAATCGAACCCCGAACTCGGAGATGAAGGTCTAGGATGCAACCGCGACTAGCACCAGGATGATAATGAGAAGTCAAGTCTTTTTTTTTTAATACAATTTAGGTGGCAGGCAAGCACACGGCCCACCTGATGGAAAGTGGTTACCATGACCTATGGATGTGTGTAACACCAGTGGAGTCACATCCGTGCTGCCGACCCTATAAGAACAGAGATTTTGTGCCGTCAGTGTAGAGGACAAAGCAGGACAAGTCTATGGTCATCCCACTGACAGCACAAAAACTCTCCAGTGAGCTCTGGCTACCCTACTCACCGCCGGGAACACAACACGAAGTTATTATAACCGCGGTATTCTGTAGGGTCCGCCCACTACTTACTTAGGTACTTCCCCAGTCAGACTGCTCAATGGGGCGGAAATACCGCCGTGTCCTACCTCCTCAAAAAAGTCTAAAATCATTCATTCTTTATTTATTTATTTATTTATTTATTCTTATAATTGCAAATACAGGTATATGGGTTGTTATGTTCGTACAATTAAGTAACACTATATTTAGCCTTGCGGCGTTCTGCATAGACCATTAAATTGGCACTTACAAAACGTCAATATAAAAAGAAATAAAAAAGACCAGTTTAGCACGCGGCCCCGACCTGAGAAGACCCCGGAAAGAAACTCAGCTGGCATTTTTTTTTTATCTATTTACAAACATTTACTATCCAGTCTAAATACAATGATTTACTTGAGTAGCATAGTTGAGCGAACAGCTCATTTCCAAGCTTGTTTATCATCCAAGTATTCTTGGATTTTATAACAGCCTTTTGGGCACAATTTACTCTTTATTGCATTTTCAATTTATTCACGGATAAATCCCTCCACCTGTGCTAGAAATATTAAAAGTACTCACTTAGCCAAAAGACTGTTATTAGCGTTCAGAGCACCCAAGCCGAGTGCGGACCCGCCGAGTCCAGTGGAGTTGTTGAACAGACCGCCGCCGAGACCTCCGTCCAAACCTGGAAGCAATGCAAATATTCAAAAAAGTGACAGATTTTTTTTTATACCACTTAGTTGGCAGACAAGCACACGGTCCACCTGATAGGAAGCGGTTACCGTGGCCTATGGACGTATGCAACACCAGGGGTGTCGCACTCGCGCTGCCGACCATGAAGAAACCTTCTGATGCCGCTCTTGAAGAACCCCATATTGTAGGTGCTTGGGAAAACCGCAGCAGGGAGGTCATTCCACAGCTTGAGTGTGCGTGGGATGAAGTATTTCTCTTTATGAAAATAGCTGCGTGGTTCCCGACAGAGTAGAATTTGGACCACCCCTTCTCTTCCCATGCGGTGTCGTACAAACCGACTAAGGGATAGGGCTGTTTAACATCAGAGTAGAATTAGTCTACTCTGCCGGAAACCACTCGGCTTGTATATTTAATTATAATTACCTAAGTTGTATATTTAAAAAAGGGGGTAGTCAGAGATGTATTAACACCAACACCCGTAAAAACATGATATAAAATAACTCACCAGTCTTGAAATTGGTAGCGGGTGCGGCCTGCTGTTGGCCGAACATGTTGGTGGTTCCTAGGGCTCCGAAGGCGGGCGCCGCGGGCTTCGCCTGGAACGTGTTCGCGCCCAGGACTGCGCCCAGACCACCGCCTATAGGAATGAGAACACAAAAATTACAAATACGATAAATCGATACGATTTGATACGATTCGATACGATTCGATACGATTCGATACAATTCGATACGATACGATATACGGTTGCCATTCGGACATTCGAGCAGCAGTTACGGGTGATTGGAGTTCACAAAATGTAATGTTGTTTTGAATTGAAAAATGAAAAAATATTTATTGATGCAAAATGTTACATAGGTACACAATTTCATAACACAACAACTATAGTCATTTTGGGTAACTCTGACCAAGTTTTGTGTAATAAGTATGTTATGATCTAATGAGAAACATTCTGCAGAAAACCCACTTAACTTAACCTAGATCTATGTGTGGTTTCCTCACTAGGCAAGCCTGTATCGAGGAAACCTATTTAAACATATAATTGCTTTATCACTATTAATAAATTGTCTCTCACCTCAGCAAACAATCAATTCTAATAAATTATTATCTATATAAATAGGCATAATTCAAATAATAGATTTCAACAGAAGGATTAGTATATGTGCTTACATACTGGCATGTTATTTCTAGAAGATCTTCTGTAGCGTTATAATTCAATGTCTTTAGCCACTTATATATAATGTTTTTAGCCTCATTTACAGACCTATTTTTAATATCACAATGCCTGGCGACTCTGTTGTATACATGGACACTAACAAACCGACCAACACGTTATTAAATAAATTAGAAAATAACATCATCGAAAATCCTTTCAGTAAATTTTAGTGTCCATTGCGAATTGATTATTTCAATAAATTAAAAAAAAATACAAAAAAAATCAATGTCCTAAAACATTCAGCCAGTAAGTTGCGTAGGTCAGATGCCAGTCGCTTCACAACAAATATCGAAGTTCCTCCTTATCAAAAAGTTAGTCTAAAAGACAACCCCAACTTTTTTTGGAAAGCCTCAAAGGGTGAGAATAATACGTCACGACTTACCAAGAGTAGGTTGAGTGTTGAAGCCGAAAGCCGGCTGAGTGGTGGTCGGCTTGCCGAAGCTGGTATTGCCTCCAAACAGACCTCCAGACGTGGATGTGTTAGTGCCGAAGCCACCGGCACCTAGGGTACCAAACGCTGTGGAAAGGGTTATATTTAGTTTCACAAGGTGTATTTCTTGAGACGGGCCATTAAGAACAGGGCCTCGATTTTGCTAAAGCAAAATCTCTGTCATATATACCACAGACACTGCAAAGAATGCCATTAAATTTTAAAATTGTCCTGTTTTGATATCTGTCCTGACAGCACAGAAACTCTGTTTTTAAAGGGTCAGCAGCAAAGGTGTAACGCCCCTGGTGTTGCTCACGTCCATAGGCCACGGTGACTACTTTTCAACAGGTGGACTGTGTGCTTGTCTGCCACGTAAGTGGTATAAAAAAATAATATATATCGACGCTTCCCGTGACCATAAGGCTGGGCCTTTACCTCGCTCAAAGAATTGCCATCGCCATTCAGCGTGGTAATGCCGCCAGCATCTTGGGCACGGTACCAGTAGAGATCGATTGGGAGGAATTTTTTGATGCCTAAAATTACAGTCTCCCTCTTTTTCTCTATCCCATTTTTGTATATATTGTATAGTTAGCATAGTTTTATATAAATTTGTATGTAATTGTATATTATAATAGCATATTTTATTTAATGTAATCAATTAAATTACTTTTATATAAATATAAAGAGAGATGGGATTTCAAAAAAAAAAATATATATATATAATATATATATATATATATATATATAAATATATAATATATATATATATATACGAATATATACGGTTGCCATTCGAACATCTCACGGCCACGGATATCTGTGTCTGTTCTAATAGCAGATTTTCCATATCGCCAATTGGTTAAGCGCGAAATTGTGACCGTTTTTGACATTTGGGAGATTAAAATTAGATCGGAACTGAATTTTGAACAAATTTTTAAACCTAAATTGTCCTTAACGAATCGTCATGATCTAGTTTTGGTCCTATCTCTGGTTTTAATCAACTAATTACAATAAAAAAAACACTGGAACAAAAGATTGGACTAATAAAAAAGCATAACATAAACTCACGCCTATATCCCCGAAGGGGTAGGCAGAGGTGCTAGCACGCATATTTCGTCAGTTTATGTTTAGGTCCCAATGTAATAGGTGGCGAGCCTATTGCCATTAACCGGACACTTATAAACCTGCGATAAATACACACATAACTTCGAAAAGCATCGAAAAGTCATTGGTGTGTGCCATGGTAAAACCTGGGATCGAACCAGAGACCTCGTCTCAGCAGTCTACCACTAGGCTACCGCGGTTTTAAAAAAACAGCATCGAAAATCCGAACAGACAGTTTTTTTCGTTCATTGCGAAAAAGCACGATAAAATTAAAATGTACTGAAACATTTAGCCTGTAAGTTGTATAAGTCAGATGGATCTGCCATCGCTTCACGAAAAATATCGAAGTTCATTTGTGTCCTAGAGTCTAACAGTCGACTCCAACTTTGTTGCAGAAAGCCTCAAAGTGTGAGAATGATACGTCACGACTTACGAAGAGTAGGTTGAGTGTTGAAGCCGAAAGCCGGCTGAGTGGTGGCCGGCTTGCCGAAGCTGGTGTTGCCTCCGAACAGACCTCCAGACGTGGATGTGTTAGTGCCGAAGCCACCAGCACCTAGGGTACCAAACGCTGTGGAATGAGAATATTGTGTTTTATAGAGTGTATTTCTCGAGACGTTTCATTAAGAACAGGGACTGGAATCTGCTAAAGCAAAACCACTGTCATACCAAGGATACTGCTAAAAAATCCATTTCATTTTATACTTTAAAGCAATGTAGTCAAAGTCCAAAATGAAAAGGCTTATTGCAGAGTGACTTTTTTTACGTGCGCAAAATACCCACGGGACCGAAACCGGTGGAGGAGGTTATGTCTGACTCGAATCGACCAAAACGCACGCCGCCTGTGGGTCGTTTTTGGTTGCCGAAGGTGAGGTTAACAGGCATATCCCTCGCCTAGCCATTATCCGCAGTGTCTGTGGTATTGCTTTAATACAATCGAGTGCCAGCTACCATAACCAATATAGTTAAAGCAAAACGTTCTTAGGAAACTATACCTAACTTTTTTAAATATTCTAAATTGTATTCACAGATTTTAGAAAATCTCAAAAATATAGTGCAGTTTTTGTGTACAATACTTCAAGTATTGTAGTGTGTAAGCTACCAGTGTAAGCTACTGATGTAAGCTTACGGTGTAAGCTACTGATGTAAGCTACCGATGTAAGCTTACGGTGTAAGCTACCAGTGTAAGCTACTGATGTAAGCTACCGATGTAAGCTACCTGGTGTATTTATATCATGATTGCGTTTTTTTTAAATACCACTTAGGTGGCAGACAAGCACATGGCCCATCTGATAGGAAGTGGTTACCGTGGCATATGGACGTATGCAACACCAGGGGTGTTACAACGAAGAAACTTGATGCTCTTCTTGAAGAACCCCATATTGTAGGTGCTTGGGAAAACCGCAGCAGGGAGGTCATTCCACAGCTTGAGTGTGTCTCAGTTCGCAATGCGTTAATTCCCTTTAATAATATTGCAGACAGGGTAACTTCAGCATTAATAATATTAATATGAATGCATTTATTACCTGGGGCAGCCGTGCCGAAGGTAGGCGCCGTGGTCTTGGCCCCGAACAGGCCTCCGCCCCCGGCACCGAACGCGCCAAACCCGCTGTTCGCCGGTGTGGCGCCGAAGCCTGTGCTGGCGGGCTTGGCGCCGAACAGGCCGCCTTGTTGCTGCTGGAGTGACAAATAGAGCTATTAGGATTCTAATATTAAAAGAAGGGTTTTTTTTATACAACTCAAGTGGCAAACAAGCACACGGCCCACCTGTGAAAGTAAAAACCTGAAAGTGGTTACCGTGACTTATAAACGTGTGCAACACCAGTGGAGTCACACTGTAAGGACAGAGATTTTCTGTGCCTTCAGTGCAGAACACAAAATCAGGACAAGCCTTTGGTCTTGCCACGGACAGCACAAAAACTCACCGCCGTTCCGGGAACACAACAAGACGTTATTATGGCCACAGTATTCTGTAGGCCAGAGGTACTTCCTCAGTCGGACTGCTCAATTAAGACGGCAATACCGTCGTGTCCTGCCTTCGCACTATGACAAACGTATCTGTAATATTACAGACGAGTTCTATCCCACGGTACGCGTCCATGAAATCATGGGCAGTGGAAAGTCAGCTTAAGCTACCGATGGAAAGAAAAAAAATCTCACAAAATAGCAATTATTATTTTAAAAACAATAAGTCACGCAGCGGGCTAAGGAGCGAGCTATGCTGGAGTTTCTCTGAAGGATAGAATTCGGAACGAGGTTATCCGACAGAGAACTAAAGTTACCGACATAGGCCACAGAATAAGCAAGTTGAAGTGGCAGTGGGCTGGCCACGTTTGTCGAAGGACCGATGGCCGTTGGAGCAAACGAGTCCTAGAGTGGAGACCGCGAGAAGGTAAACGGAAGGTAGGACGCCCCCTAGCCAGATGGACGGACGACCTGAAAAAGGTGGCTGGGAGAAACTGGATGCGGAATGCGGAGGATCGGAGAAAATGGCGCACATTGGGAGAGGCCTATGTCCAGCAGTGGATTGCGGGTGGGCTAATTGATTGATTTTAAAAACTTACTTGATTCTGTGTGTTAGCACCAAATCCAAATGCTGGCGTGGTTGAGCCAAATGTGGTTCCGCTCGCCTGGGTCGTGGTCGCCCCAAACAACCCGGTACCTGTAGAGTAAAAATATCTTCGTTTAGCTTCTCTATGCTTTTCCCTGGCCTGATGATGGAAAGTGATGGAAAGTGGTCAACGTCGCCTATGGACGCGTGCAAAACCAAGAGAGTCACACTCGCGCTGCCAACCCTGCAAGCATTGAGAGTTTCTATGCCGTCAGTGTAAAAGACAAAATAGGACAAGCTTTTGGTCTTTCTACTGACAGCACAAAAACCCTCCAGTGAGCTCTGGTTACCCTGCTCAGCGCCGGGAACACAACACGAGGTTATTATCGCCGCGGTATTCTGTAGGGCGGACTTTCCCAGTCGGACTGTTCAATTGGACGGAAATACCGCTGTGTCCTACCTCGTGTGTGGGAAGCACGGTGTTCTCATCGAACCCCGGAAGGGGAGAGGGGTCCGGCGATGGAGGTGAAGAGGTGACCGCTGACTGCACCTGCAACCCCCAAGCTAGCGGTAGGAGAAGCAACCCTCTAAAAGGCAGTTCCCATCTATGCTGGGTCTACAGTAGACGGCACTGGAGAGGCGCTACCGTCTCCGTCGCCCAGTATCAGTAGCCTCTTCTACACTAACGGCACAGAAACACTGTGCTTACAGGGTCGGCAGCGCTAGTGTGGTTCCTCAGGTGTTACACACGTCCATAGGCCACGGTAACCACTTTCCATCAGGTGGGTCATATGTTTTTCTGCCACCTAAGTGGTATAAAAAAGCCTGAGAGGGTCATATTATGACCGTAAATGGTATCCTTGGGGATAAATGATTTCTCTTAACATTCACGGAAGCGACTGCCGGTGACGTAACGATCTTGGGTCTACAGAGCAGAATATCATGATCGCAGATGCGTCCCCTGCACACCCCAACTAAGGACTGGCTTGGAGTTTTTATTGACAGATTGTTTGTTAGTCCCAGTTGTCTTTATTCATTAGGCCTATATGGGCAACCTGAACAAATCTGTCAGTGGTTGGTCACTAAACACAACTCAGGCTGGGAAGTCAGACGGCAGTCGTTCCCAATGCGACCAGGCTCTCGATTATGATAATTTTATGCCATAGCAAAACCACTGTTATACCACTGACAAAGCAAAACAATAACATTAAATTTTAGACTTTTTAAGCATAACATAAACTCACGCCTATATCCCCGAAGGGGTAGGCAGAGGTGTTAGCACCCACATTTCACCAGTTTATGTTTAGGTCCCAATGTAATAGGTGGCAAGTCTATTGCCATTAACCGGGCACTTATAAACCTGCGATAAATACACACATAACTTCGAAAAGCATCGAAAAGTCATTGGTGTGTGCCATGGTAAAACCTGGGATCGAACCCGAGACCTCGTCTCAGCAGTCCATTACCCATACCAGTAGGGTAGCTAGGTTTTATAAGTTTTGGCTTAAAGCTCAAAATTAAATGAAAAAGACTTCATTACAACTTTTCATTCTCTCTACAAGAAGCCTGGAGGAGGTAGGACACGGCGGTATTTCCGCCCAATTGAGTAGTCCGACTGGGGAAGTACCTCCACCCTACAGAATACCGCGGTTATAATAACTTCGTGTTGTGTTCCCGGCGGTGAGTAGGGTAGCAGACTAACTGACGGAACGACGAGAAAGTGCTGTCAGTGGGATGACCAAAGGCTTGTCCTGCTTTGTCCTCTACACTGGCAGCACAAAATCTCTGTTCTTACAGGGTCTGCAGCACGGATGTGACTCCACTGTTGTTACACACGTTCATAGGTCACGGTAACCACTTTCCATCAGGTGGGCCGTGTGCTTGTCTGCCACCTAAGTTGTATAAAAAAAAAACCATTTCATTTTGACTTTAACAGAATGACAGTAAATTCTAAAATTAAACGGCATTGTTAGCAGTGTCAGTGGTGTAACAATGGTCTTATTATGACACTAGCTGAACCTCCTCCACTTGTGGCATATTTTTCAACCTCATATAACCTATTTGAGCCAAAATTTCTTCAGTTTTCAAATAACGTATGTGAATCTGCCGGATTTGTTGACATTTATGATCACTGCTTCGCTCCGTTAAGTAGAAGCGTGATGATATATAGCGTAAAACATACATATAGCATACTAAATGCTTTAAAATTTCATTCAATTATTTCAAGATAACCCGTCTAATTTGAAAACGCCGTAAGGGAACAAGTGAAAAAAAACAAAGATTTAGATTAACATTGTATTTAAATTATACATTATATGTTTTTTATATTTAATAACAATTATATATTAAAAATATATGATTTGAAATAAGCCACCTAAGTGGTATAAAAAAATCTTAGAATATAAAATTTAAATCGAAAACGTCATAAAAAATCATGAATCTTTTCCCAACACAGTTGGGGTTAATTCTCTAGTCAAGCACTAATGGCTGAACTTCGATATTTTTCGTAACCTCCAGAACCCATTAGCAATCATCATCATCGTATCAGCCACACACAGACGACTGCTGAACATAAACGTCTCCCACAGACTTCCAGAATGACCGATCTAAAGCAGCCCGCATCCAGCGCTTCCCGGCGACCTTGATGAGGTCGTCCTTCCACCTGGCAGTTGGGTGTCCTACGCTACGTTTGCCTGTACGCGGTCGCCATGCCAGAACTTTTCTTTGCTCTATCGGCCATCTGTTCTGCGCGCTATGTGTCCCGCCCACGGCCACATCAACGAACTAATACGCTCCAACTACTGGCAACGTATCATAAAAAGCCGGTCAAGCACGAGTAGGACACGCGCACTGAGGGTTCTATAACTTAGCTACATAAACCGTAATATATTTTGAATACATTTACTGAGAAGGGTGCGAGAAGCCGCGTGGTATCCGGCAGAGTAGAATTAGGGCCACCCCATCTGTTCCCATGCGGTGTCGTACAAGGCGACTAAGGGATAGGGCTGTTTAACATCAGACATATATACAGGCCAGACTCAGCCTCAGATGCGTGGCTGGAGTCAACAATAGTGCCCGGAATACGGCAATATTCTCACCCCATATTACGTGGGACCGAATACAATTAATAGTGAAATGTGGGTGGTTAATTCACCTCTGCCTAACCCTCCAGGGATAAATGCGTGATTATATGTATGTATGTATGTATGTATGTACTGAGAAGATTGTTTTTTGCACAGTTTCAAGACGTTTTAGACCTGAGTATGAGGTATGAATTTCAACATGATACCTCCACGTATTCTTAAGAAAAAAGGTCTTGACAGAGGGATAACGAAGTGATCCTATAAGGGTAACTTTTTTTTCCTTTTGAGGTACGACCCTAATGCAAACCTAAAAATATCATAACATATTTGAAAATATACTTCGTTCAGTATATCCTAAAGCACCAATAAACACTATATCTTAATAACAACAAGAATATTAAAATATTAAAACAATATAAATATAAACGTATGGATGATACAAATCTCTTCCCATGCGGCGTCGTACAAGGCGACTAAGGGATAGGGCTGTTTAACATCAGACAGATATATACAGCCCAGACTCATTCTCAGATGCGGGGCTCGAGTCAACTATAGTGTCCGATATACGGCAATAGGCTCACCACCTATTACGTGGGACCGAATACATTTATTGGTGAAATGTGGGTGTTAATTCACCTCTGCCTAACCCTCCGAGGATAAAGGCGTGATTTTAAGTATGTATGTATAAATGATATTTAAAAAATGAATGTTGTAAACATAATTAACTGCTTATATTAGACGAAATAATACAAATAAAAACTAAACCTACTCGCGGAAGTAGATTTTTTTAAACATTCTACACAACACTATCTAGACCCATGGTCAGCAGTGAGCATAGTTTAACTGGCTTGTGATATGGAATCTAGAATGCGGTTAAACATACTTAGATACTTTTTTTGTAAATACATACATATTATACATAGAAACACCCAGACCAAGGCAATTATACATATTCGTGCATACAAATATTTGCACTGAGCGGGAATCGAACCCGCGCCTCCGTCAGGCCATCAGAACGTCCTGCAGCTGTTTCTTTAATATCTCGAAGTTAGCCCTATTTTAATTACAAAAATCTCTATATGGTTTAGTTTTATCTCTGGAAGTTAGTCCCATTTCAATTAGAAATGCAATCACTTAAAAAATCTACTCTCTAGGGTAGTTTTTTTTTTTTTATATAGGACACGTCAATTAGACTTCGCCTTGCTTGATGGTAAGCTGAAAGTAAAGTCCCCGAAAAGAGGGTCACCATTACTCACACATACCGTGTGACAATGGTGACACTCAGCTTGACGGCCTCATCATATGATTTTTCACGCCCCGCTTAAAGGACCCGGGACTGTAGGAAGAAGGAAACACGTGAGCTGGTAATGAATTCCAGGCCTTAATGGTGCGACAGAGGAAAGAGTCCGAACCGCTTGGTTCTTAATCGGAGACTCTTTTACACATGTTTACATTACAATTCGAAAACGTCTACTCTATAAAGAACTCACATTTTCCATTTCAATTTGAAAAATCTAAATCTACTTCATAATGGCATTGTTATTAATGAATAATTATCGTATTATCTTTTAATTATATTACTATCTAAGATAAAAATATGATAATATACTTCTTATCTAAGTATAAAAATATATCACTACCCATTAATCGAATAAAGATACTTCTGTAAAATTTCTATTGTCTAAACCCAAATGAGGCGCTTCACTATATGAAAATTTACATCGGATTTGTTGGTAAACTAGTCATAATGAGACAGATCGCGCGACCGAGTGGACGTTTTGTTCTATACAATATATCAGCGCTAGTACCACACAGACAGAGCGTACTCGGATTTATCACGCGACTTGTCGACCGTTAGGTTCCCATACAAGTGTGAAATTATCGACGTTTTTACACAGATGAAGTGAATATGTGGGAAAATTATATAACAAGTATTTAATTGCTAATATTATAAACTCATCTTCACTTCATAATATTAATAGAATGGCGATCTGTGTTCAAAGAAAGTAAATTTCTTCAGTGTTGCCAGTATCTCTTCCATACAATCCATTTTTTTCCTATGGGACATCATCGATAGTTTGTTTTCTACTATTTTCGCGAACGACGAATTAATTGACGCTTCTATAGTAGAAAAATATCCATTAGGATATACAGGTGGTATACCGAAATTAAAAGATTGTCCTCCATATAGAGTCTTCCACTGGTGTTGGGTCAATCCAAAAGCATCTGAAAAGAAATATTTATTGGTAATAAAAAAAAATACTTTATAATACTTTATGATTAGTATGACCTTGATTGCTGTACCGCGCCCTGCATACACGCGACGGGGCGGGGGAGGAGGTAAAGAAAGAGAAAGAAGGTCTTTCTTGAGTCGAGAGCGAGCGAGATGGCGCCACGAGCTTTGGCGGCGGACTGTCGATACTCCCCCCGTCTCGCCGCGCACATACCCAAGGCGCAGTATTAAGTGGTCATTCTATAGATCGACAAAATGAACATGCAAGGCGGGACTTGAACCGAACTCGCGACCAGTAGGTCTTTTGTACCTACTGGTCATTTTATTGGAATCGTAATAGGATAATATTAAATAAGAATCTTTATTTCCTAGAATATGGTTGGTTACAGGTGTTGGGGTGATTAAGGATTTTACTTTATTTATTTATTTTGTCTTGCGACGATAGTTTTTTATTTTTTTATACCACTTAGGTGGCAGACAAGCAGGCCCACCTGATGGAATGTGATTACCGTGGCCTATGGACGTTTGTAACATCAGAGAAGTCACAGTCGCGCTGCCAACCCTGTAAATACAGAGTTTCTGTGCCGTCAGTGTAGAAGACAAAGCAGGACAAGCCTTTAGTCTTCCCACTGACAGCACAAATTCTCCAATGAGCTCTGGCTACCCTACTCACCGCTGGGAACACAACACGAAGTTATTATAGCCACGGTATTCTGTATATTTACACGAAACTAGGATCTACTTAGTACATGAGTTATTGTGATACGGCTCGTATTAGTGACCATTTAAAGAATTTTATAGGAATCTATTAGATTTACTGGAAATTCATTAAGTTAATAGTTTTTTTTTGTTATACCACTTGGTTGGCAGACAAGCACACGCCCCACCTGATAGAAAGTGGTTACCGTGGCCTATAGACGTGTGCAACACCAAGGGAGTCACACTCGCGCTGCCAACTCTGTAAGTACAAAAGTTTCTGTGCCGTCAGTGTAAAATACACAATCAGGACAAGCTTTTGGTCTTCCTACTGACAGCACAAAAACTCTCCAGTGAGCTCTGGCTACCCTACTCACCGCCGGAAACACAACACGAGGTTATTATGCACGCGGTATTCTGTAGTTTTTAGCAGAATCGTTTAATGTAGCCTTTTTAGACCCGCTGGATCCCGATTCTAATAATTTATAATATATAATATATTCTACAACATTCTACACAACGCTATCTAGACCCATGGTAAGCATAGTTTTACTAGCTTGTGTTATGGAGTCTAGAATACGGATAAACATACTTAAATACTTTTTTTTTTGTAAATACATACATATTATATATAGAAACACCCAGACCAATGCAAATACCCATAGTCCGGCATACAAATATTTGCACTAAGCGGGGATCGAACCCGCGCCTCCTGCGTAGCAGTCGCGTTCACTACCACCACGCCACAGAGGCCGTCGTTTATATCATAAAACCATTGTCATACCACTGACACGGTAAACAATACTGCAAAGAAATTTTTTTTTTTTTAATATTTTGGGAAGCTAAACTAACTTTTAAACTTTCGCGATCTATGTTATACAACAATGTTTACGGGAGTCAGGCTGTGACCATGGCCGGTGTGACCTGGTCAAAACGCCAGGCAAATTAACCGATCAAGAACCAAGCGGTTCGGAGACTTTTTCCTTTGTCGCACTATTAAGGCCTGGAATTCATTACCAGCTCACATGTTTCCTTCTTCCTACAGTTCCAAGTCATTTAAGTGGGCGTGAAAAAGTATATAATGAGGTCTTCAAGCTGAGTGTCACTATTACAACATGGTATATGTAAGTAATGGTTACCTGCTTTTTTTTTTTAATTTGCCTTCAGCTTACTATCAGGCGAGGTGAAGTCTAATTGACGTGTCCTATATAAAAAAACTGACTGAATGACAATTTTGAATTGAATGTATTTTTATTAATATATTTAACTCTCTTAACTCTTAACAAACTAGCAAAAGACAAAGCAGGTCAAGCCAGACAAAGTTGGTCTTACCACTGACAGTACAAAAACTCTACAGTGAGCTTGGAAAAAATCCATTGAAAATTATCAGGTAGGGTTAAAGGTATGTATCTACCTATAACCTATACCATGACCGCGTTAATTCCCGTTAACATTATTTACTGTTTACTGTCGTAAAATTAAATGGCATCTTGTAGAGTGAATGAAAAGATATAATGAACTCTTTTTCATTTAATTTTGGATATATTTTTAAGTGCGAATAATTCACACGGATACCGAGGTTATGTAGGACTCGTACCGACCTAAATGCAAGGCGTCTGTGGGTCGTTGTTGGTTGAGATCAGGTTGATAGGCATAACCTTCGCACTCTGGTCGACCTAAGGCCACCTTTCTAGATTTAACCCTCCACAGGTGTAGGGATCACGGAGACCCCAACTAGTCGCCAGAAAACGAGGAGGCGCGCAATGTGCATCGTGTATTTTGGATTTCAAGACTATATCAATTGTCTAAATTTTAATGTCATTGTTTATAGTGTCAGTGGAGTTAACAGTGGTTTTGCAATGCATAAAATTAACACAATCCAGGACCAGAAAAGCCACAGAAAAGGATGTGGGATATTACGGACACGTGCCGACTAAAACCACACCGCCAGAGTGGTAGCATCCCCGGCGTACCATCTCTGATTTCGATATGGCCCCGCTCGGGTCTGAGTCACCTCGGTGTCTTCATCCTTCCCCGGAAAGGGGAGGTCGCATAGCGCCACAACCCCGGCCTGAAACCAGTTCCTTATAGGAGAAATTCTCTGACCAACTGAGCTACCTGCATACGTCTTGATTATACGATATTTTCCTATACAGTCGTCTTTAAAGTGTGCTAACGGGACTAACCCAAGGATGATAATGATGATTATTGTCATAATATAACATAAACTCACGCCTATATCCCCGAAGGGGTAGGCAGAGGTGCTAGCACACACATTTCGCCAGTTTATGTTTAGGTCCCAATGTAATACGTGGCGAGTCTATTGCCACTAACCGTGCACTTATAAGCCTGCGATAAATACACACATAACTTCGAAAAGCATCGAAAAGTCATTGGTGTGTGCCATGGTAAAACCTGGGATCGAACCCGAGACCTCGTCGCAGCAGTCCATTACCCATACCACTAGGCCACTAGACCTGATTATTGTCAAATCTTTCAAAATAATTCCATCCATCTTTCGAGTTTTAGTAGTAGAATCTGGTCAGCAAAAACTGGTTAAGAAAAACGGCGCCAAATTTGAATAATCAACGGGTTGCAATACCGGATTATACATCGACAAAACAGAGTAGATACTATGTTTTTTTTATTAACATAAGAACCAGTCTATATGAAACTAATGTCAAAAAACTGGTGTGTGTGTACTCTACAATACAAACAAATTATTTTTAGATATTAATGAGTAACAAAACAGGACCTTTAAAATGTACCTATATGAATATCAGACTCAATAACCCATATTTAAAAAAATATATGTTAGATTATTATTTACAATCAATAATTTATTAATCATACAATTGGCCAGTGTAATGGTTGTTACAGATAATTTATTAATAAACACAATGTATAAGTAAGCACACTTCTGTTCGTTTAGTCGCAGAAGGTCCAATTTGCAAAATGTCAAGTGGTAGCAAAATGTCAAAGTCGCAAAATGTCCGAGTCTCAAAATGTTCAAATCTCAAAATGTCCGAGTCTCAAAATGTCAAAGCATTTAAATGAAAACTATATTCAATAAGCACTCACAATGCAATTTTAAAGGACATGTGAGCTATGGCGACGGAGAACCGTGAAGCGGTGTGTGCTTTAATACAGGTCTCCGCAAGACCTCCGACTATATCTATCCGTGTTGGGGCGCAAAAAAACATATATTATCTATCCATGTCGGGCCACAAAAAAATCTTCTAAAATATTGGACATTTTGGGAATTGGACATTTTAGGAACTGGACAGTCAGGGAATTGGACATTTTAGGAATTGGACAATATGGGAATTGGAGTTTTTGAAACCGCTTGACATTTTGAGAATTGGATATTCTGAACCTGAACCCTTCTGTTAACCGTGCGTGCGCATGCACATGAACGCCACGGGAGCGAGCGGCCGACTGCCTGAAGAGGGGTGGGTGCGCGGGCGAGTCCTGTCGCAAAGCCCGGGTGTGCGCATACGCAACCTTGGGCGCGCGTGTAACGTGTAGTACGACGCGCTGTTACACCAGTATTAAAAATAATCAATTCACTTCGAGAATTATCCGCAAATAATAACATTTTGTGAGTATCAAGTTTTCGAAGGTAAAAAAAAAAAAATTAAACACATTCCATGCTCACAAATAAAAACTCTCAAAATAATAGACAAGTTTGAATAGGTACTTACGTTATTTTTCGATAATTTTTCACACAAAATCCAATTGTTTCTTGAATTCGTGTATAAACGACGTCTATTCATCTCGATTTCACCACTTTCAAATAGAAAAAATCGCATCAAAGTCGGTCTATTCGTTTACAAACATACACAGTCTCGCTCATTTTTTGCGTTGAGGTTGAGAATGTAATGTCGCAAATAGAATTCCGGGAAACGCCGCGAAGTTTTGTTCGGTTAAATAAAAAAAAGTCGGTGATATAGTATTTTTATACCGCGTAGGTGGTAGACAAGCACACGGCCCACCTGATGGGCAGCGGTTACCGTAGTCTATGAACGTTTACTAGTCAGTCCCCACAGTTGAATGAAATTTTAAAGCATTTGGTATGCTATTTAAATCGTACAAAATAGGAAAAAAATCGAATCATTTCAAGCGGGATTCGAATCCGCAATCTTTGCCTTACAGGGGGAATATTTATTCTACTGTACAGACCATTGAAACGGCACGGTAATTGTATTGAATCGGTACTGACAAAACGTAATTTTTTTACTTAAAATTAAAAAAAAAAGTTTTGTCGGTACTTACAAAACATATTTTATTCAATTGTTTCAATTTAAAAAAAAAACTCATCCACCTAGGCAACATCAGCGTACACGAGCGTTCACGTGCGTACACGCTGGTGTACGTGCCTGCGTTGACACGGGAGAGAAAATGCGGAGTTCTATACTGTACCATAGCTTTTAAATACTGCCACTCGCATGCGACTCGTGGCGGCCAATGCGAGTGCAGTCAAATGCGACGAGATATTGGGTATTTTTTTTTATACCAGTGTTTTTATAAAGTGGTTACCGTGGCCTATGAACGTGTGTAACACCAGAGAAGTAACACTCGCGCTGCCGACCCTGTAAGCACAGAGTCTCTTGTGTCGTCAGTGTAGAGGACAAAGCAGGACAAGCCTTTAGTCTTCCCACTGACAGCACAAATTCTCCAGTGAGCTCTGGCTACCCTACTCACCGCTGGGAACACAACATGAAGTTATTATAACCGCGCTATTCTGTAGGGCGGAGGTACTTCACCAGTCGGACTGTTCAATTGGGCGGTAATACCGCCGTGTCCTACCTCCTATAAAAATGGGTATGCCGAGGGAATGATCAGTAGGTACCTTCTCATCGTTATTCCCGTGAGGGCCATTTGACACTCAATGACCTCCGTCTCCCAGGACTATCTCTTTAACAAAAGCAGACTGGGGCTACAGCAGCGCGATGTGCACCTCCTCAGTGGTAAATTAAATAAAAAAAATCCTCGTTCCCTACTGGTTAACGAAACTGCTCAACTAATAAAGCATTGGTACCGTAATTATGATTTTACATACATACATATAGTCACGAGGGTTATGCAGAGGCGAATTAACACCCACATTTCACCAAATACTGAATTCGGTCCCAAGTAATAGGAGGTGAGCGTATTGCCGTCTTCCGGGCAATATTGTTGACTCAAACCATGTATTTAAGACTGAATCTGGGCTGTATATATCTGTCTGATATATACAGTTCAGACTCAGTCCTAGACTCAGTCGCACTGTCCTACCTGTTATGACCGAAGGCATACGGAAGGTAGGACACCCTCTAGCCAGATGGATGGACGACCTGAAAAAGGTGACTGGAAAAGACTGAATGCAGAAGGCAGAGGATCTGAAAAAATGGCGCACATTGGCCATAGCGAGGCCTATGTTCAGCAGTGGACAACGGTGGGCTAATTAATTGATTGATTGTTGGTCTAGAGCCGGGGCCGGTTTAGTTATTGTATCTTAGACCACCTCCTCTGTATTTATTATGGTTTTTTTATACCACTTAGCTGGCAGACAAGCACACAGCCCACCAGATGGAAAATGGTTACCTATGGACGTGTGCAAAACTAAGGGAGTCACACTCGCGCTGCCAACCCTGTAAGCATAGAGAGTTCCTGACCCGTCAGCGTAAAAGACAAAGCAGGACAAGCTTTTGGTCTTCCCACTGACAGCACAAAAACTCTCCAGTGAGCTCTGGCTACCTTACTCACCGCCGGGAACACAACACGAGGTTATTATGGCCGCGGTATTCTGTGGGGCGGAGGTACTTCCCCAGTCGGACTGCTCAATTAGACGGAAATTCCGTCGTATCCTACCTCCTTAGAATACATATAACATATCTATTAGTTTACAATTTTAACACTATATATTAAAAAAAAAACTATCCAATTCTATAATTATATGAAGCGTTACTCACCAGTAGAAGCAGCGGCTCCGAAGGCAGGCTTCGCAGCCCCGAATAGACCCGGGGCAGTACTGTTGGTGGGGGCGGCGTTCCCGAAACTGAAGGAGCCGCCCGTGCCGAAGCCCGCACCCCCCATGGTGCCCCCGCCGAAGACCGACGGAGCTGATGTAGTGGCAGGTTGGGCGAATGCTGTGTGGAAATATGGAGCGATTAGTATACTTTTCTTTATACATACATACACATACAGTTGCACTACGCGCTACTGGCGTGTGACGTCACTTGCAAGTACGATTTTGTATGGAGCGTTTTCGGTGGCGCGAAATATTGAATTTGCAATATCACTGTAAAACTATTTTTCGTAAGAATATTTCACTTAATCAGTTCATTATATTAATTACAAAGTGGTTATTTTTCGAAAGACAAAAAAAATAGTCAATTAACCTATTCGCTCGAAGTGGTAGGCAGAGGTGTGCCTTGTCCTGCCTACCATTTCAGGGATTCACAAGCGTAAATATAATTATGTAAGTGTAAATATGTATGTAAAAAAATAAACTTACATGTGGTACCACCAAATAGTGGTTTAGCCTCAGGCGCCGACTGGAACCCCCCAAACATGCCACCGGGGTTACCCTTCCTGCCAGCCACATAGTCTTCCAGACGGAGCTCCTCAAGAGACTTGGTCTCATACTCCTATAGGATATAACAATATAATGAGAAATAGAACATCGATATCAACTGCTGCATACTATTTTCACGCTTATCTAATTGAAATAACGTTGATTGTTAATTAACACATAAATATATTCAAGTATTTTTCCGCTTGGTATGAATTGAGCCCATCATAATATGCTATCTTAATAACATCATTAACTCAAGTCAATGGTTTTCCCAAGCGCCTACAATATGGGGTTCTTCAAGAGGGGCATCAGAAGGTTTCTTCATGGTCGGCAGCGCGAGTGTGACACCCCTGGTGTTGCATACGTCCATAGGCCACGGTAACCGCTTCCCATCAGGTGGGTCGTGTGCTTGTCTGCCAACTAAGTGGTATAAAAAAAAGAAAAAAAAGTCAAGCGCTTTTTAAAGATTTTCTGCTACTTTTTTTTTGCAAAAATCACATCAGATACCATTACCCCTACCGGGAGGGAGAGACTATTAGTCGGATTCGAACCTATTAAAATGAAACGCAGTGTTGAGCTTTCAAATAATTTAGACCCTTGCCGGTCTCAATGTGTGAGGATGAATTCCCTGTTTATGGCGAGTGGAGCGATGATAGAGTGCTGCTGTTTCGGTATAATGCAGTTTCAAATTAATACGCACACCGTCTGTGGATTGTAGATTGCCGGAGGTGAGACTGGCCGAGTCATATCTCTCGCACTCTTCATGTGTCTCTCTAGCCCTCGGAAATGAAGAGTGCGCATCACACCGCCGTCCCTTCCTGCTTCTGCTAGGGTGACAGACGTCTCCACCTGTCACCCCCAGGCCCGCGCTCACGGAGAAACTTTATTCACACTTACCTTCATACAAGTGATGCAATGATGTTTGATGTTAACATTTTGGGAGGCGCCTTGTTTCACGACGACATCAGTGCCGATGACCGGGTTGTATTTGACATGGGCGGTGCCAGATGCCGTCTGCTGGGGCTGACCGAAGGCACCTGTGGAGATATACATTATTATTAGTCTGTCTGACTGTTACTCTTTCACTCCTAATGCACTGAACCAATCTTGATGGGGTACAGACATGGATTATAGTTTAGAAAAGGACATAGGCTACCGTAAATCTCGAAAAGGGTTTAAAAGGAATCAAACAGGGGATGAAAGTTCGTTTTTGAAGTTAACCTGATGAAATCTATACTATAATAAAGCTGAAGAGTATGTTTGTTTGTTTGCGCTACTCTCAGAAACTACTAGTACGAATTGAAATATACTTTTTGTGTTGTATAGTCCGTTTATAGACGAAGGTTTTAGATAAGATAAGATAAGATTCATTTATTTGTAAGAATATTGTATAAAAGTTGTTACAAGATTGGTTGTACATAATATTCTGCTGTCTCCAGCGTACAAATATTATAGGATTTATATAGGATGTATATCATCACGCTACTATATAAGGGAACGGAGTAGTGCACAGCACGTTCAAAGACACAAACAAACTCTTCAGCTTTATTTAGATGTGAAAGTTTGTAAAGATTTTTGCATATTTGTTACTTCAAATCACGCTTTAATAGCTGAACGTATCTGATTGAAATTTGGTACAAGGATACAGTCTTGAATAATACATAAATATTCCCGGGAATAATTTCCCGCAAGTTGCAGGAACGATATCAAAATTACATACGAGCGGAGCCACGCGCAACAGCTAGTACAACATAAAAAAACTTTCATATCGCGATGTAGAATAACTTTCACACTAACGCTAGATGGCGCTTTACTAAAAATTAAATATTGATTTATATTTTTCCAATACAATATCAGTAAGTTCATCGTGATTTATTTCTGAGTATAGCGCCATCTATAGAGATATAGTAGAACTACTCAGTGACAGCAATCCTACATGGCGGTATGAAGGTAGCAGTTTGATACAACGCCAACCAACCAGTATGTTTGAACAGCAGATCAACACCCTTGGCAGTGGGGGATTCTTCTCAAACAATACCAGTACATAAATCACGATGAACTTACTAGTGTTATTTGAGAAGAGCCCCCCACCGCCGATGGTGTTGGTCTGCTGTCCAAACAGACTGGTGCCAGTGTTTTGCGCGGCACCGAACAAACTGCTGCCGGCCGTTGCTGTGGTGTTCGTGGCTCCGAAACCGAACCCTGGAAGAGAATATCGAGATTAGCTTCGAAGGATTGCAATCAGTCAGTCATATTAACAATTAATTAACACGAAAATAACTTAATTGCCATTCAATCTGTCAGTTTGTCAGTCCGTCAGTCCGTCAGTCCGTTTGTCAGTCTGTCAGTCTGTCACGTTTGTCAGTCTGTCCAGTTTATCGGTCTGTCCAGTTTATCGGTCTGTCCAGTTTATCGGTCTGTCAGTTTGTCAGTCTGTCAGTTTGTCAGTCTGTCAGTTTGTCAGGCTTTCACTCATTCTGTCTGTCCATTCATTTATTGACTTCATCAACTTTAATGAGTAAAGGTTATTATAAAGTGGATGAGTATCTTAATGATATCAATGCGTGGTCAACATAAGTCTCTTGCTTGCTCGCACAAAATAAATTGTAAACTAAAGCAAATTTAAAAAAAAAAAAAAAAAAAAAATAATCTAGTTCTAATATAGTTCGCTGAGTTTCTTGCTGGTATCTTCTCAGTAGAACTAACCTACCGAACCAGCGAAAGAATCATTTTCCAATGGTTTATTTGTACACTATTTAATATTTTAATATTATTTCTTGACATACTCAATTGTATAATTTTGACGTTCATATGTGCTCTTTGTGTGCCTAAACTGAATAAATGAAATTGATTCTTTGATTCTTTGATTCTTTGTCAGTCTGTCTGTCCATTTATTCATTCAGTCCATCTGTCAATCTGTCTGTCAGGCTGCCTATCAGTCAGTTAGTCTGGCTGTCAGTCTTTCATTTATTCTGCCATGTTTTGAGTCTGTCAGATTGTTTCAAAATCATCCACCGTACCCCTCCTCCGAAATCAATTATTATGTCAGTAAATTACCTGAAGGTTTGGCTCCAAACGCCGACTGGTTCTGCGTATTACCAAAGAGACCTGTCGAGGTTGTGGCCCCGAAGAGCCCTCCGCCAGTGGACGTACTAGCTCCAAACCCGAAACCTGATGTACTGGCACCGAAGCCGCTGGTAGATGTACTAGCGGCGTTATTGCCGAAGAGACCTCCGGTTGTGTTTGTCGCACCGAAAAGACCTATGTAATAAAGATTAGGTTTTTTTAAATCATATGTTGCTGTTACGGTTATACATAAGCAAGGTGGACAAGTTCCTATGGATAGTTGGAACCCTAAAAAGTCCGGATTTAACCACAGACAGAGCTTCGATATCGTGTGGTTCTCGGCAGAGTAGAATTTGGGCCACCCCATCTCTTCCCATACGGTATCCTACAAGGCGACGAAAGGATAGGGCTGTTTAACATCAGACAGATATATACAGCCCATACTTAGCCTCAGATGCATAGGTAATATTGCCCAGAACACTATTCGATTAGCATATTTTATATTAGCGATATTGCACAGAATATTGCCCAGAACACTGCATAGGTAATATTGCCCAGAATACGATAACAGGCTCACCCCCTATTACATGGAACGGAATACAATGATTGGGGAAATGTGGGTGTTAATTCACTTCTGCCTAACCATTGTGATTATATGTATGTATGTATATATTCCTTCACGGAATAAGCTTCACAAAGTTAAGACTGAAATAAGTGTATCCAGACTCCAAAGTGAACCTTGGAACGCGACATGGATAATGATGATGATTGTGCATTTATTACCTCCTCCAGTGGCAGATTGGGGTGTAGCAGCAGCCCCGAAAGCAGGTGGTGCTCCAAACGCACTGGTACCCGTGTTAGGCTTAAAACTACCAAATGGGGAAGCCGTTGTAGTCCCCGAGTTGAAAGAGCCTGGAAACAATTCAATGAGTTATTGTTGGAGATATATAAAATCATTAATTGAGAGTCTGAAGGGTAAGGGATCAGGTGACTGTAGGAAATCAAATTGAAAGGTTAAGTAACACTAGTCAGCTAAGCCAATTCTCGTTAAAAATTCTGTTCAATATTGAGTCTCGATTTAATCTCAATCTAGGAAATGTCAAAAACTACCATGATATATTTATCTTATACCACTTAGGTGCCAGACAAACACGAGCCACCTGATGGGAAGTGGTTACTGTAGCCTATGGACGTGTTCAACACCAGGGGCGTTACACTCGCTCTGCCGATCCTGAAGAACCCTATATTGTAGGTGCTTGGGAAAACTACTGTTTTCCTTTCTTTCTTGAATGTTTTTTCTTGAAAATAGTGTTTTATTAAGATATAGTGAGACAATCTGTTCCTCAGAGAACATATCAAGCCATCAGTCTTAAGTGCCTTACGAATATTTGTTCTTTGAGGTGAAAATAACTCCATTCAGTTAGGCATTTAACTAAACATAAACCTTGATGTGTTTTTTTTAATGTTACTCACCAAAATTTGCCGTAGTAGAACCGAAAGCTGGCTTCTGGAACATTTTGCAGGTTCAGTCGTTCACTTATTGAGACTTAGCTGTTATCCTTATCTTGAACACTTCTTACTAGTAAAGCTGTTTCATGTTGCACTTCTGAAAAGATTAGATAGTATTTATTCATCATCATCATCATCATGACAGCCACACATAGTCCACTGCTGAACATAGGCCTCTCCCACAGACTTCCAGAATGACCGATCTAAAGCAGCCCGCATCCAGTGCTTCCCGGCGACCTTCATGAGGTCGTCCTTCCACCTGGCCGTTGGGCGTCCTACGCTACGTTTGCCCGTACGCGGTTTTTTTTTTTTTACGTGCGCAAAATCCCCACGGATACCTCCCCACCGGAGCCGGTGGAGGAGGTTATGTCGGACACGAACCGACTAAAACGCACGCCGCCTGTGGGTCGTTTTGGTTGCCGAAGGTGAGGTTGACAGGCATATCCCTCGCGCCCGTACGCGGTCGCCATTCCGGAAGTTTTTTGCTCCATCGGCCATCTGTTCAGTATTTATTGATTGATACAAATTATTTTAAACTTATGACCAAGGCGCCTTGGTTTATAAGGAATAAGGAGATATATGACGACTTATAGATGCCCACTATCAGGGACGAGATCAAAAACAACAGCAAGTAATATAAGGAACGGGTTAAATAAGAAAAGTTCTCCAGAACCACATGAATTAACTGGAAAAGGAATTTCGGAAGAGGCACGAAAATGTGAATCGATTTAAGAGTAATGGCAATTACTAGACTTAGACCGAAGAAGTTAAATTGAGTATTTGACTGATAGGGTTATATGATAGGGGGTGATAGCATTGTTTGCTAAAAAAATGCAATTTTGCAAAATGGCGTATGGATATCAAGTTTTTTGCAAAGAGAATGCAATTGTTTGCAAAATAACGAATGGTTGTAGGTTGTTAGGTTGTTTGCAGAGAATGGATCTTGTTATTTAAGAATGGGGTGAATTTTAGTGGAGTGTATATATTAAACCTTGTCATTGATTCTATCTTGAGGTATATTATTTTAGTTTTTGATTTATATTACACAAAAGTAAGCATCAATTGGGTATTTGCCTGATTAGTCAAATTAGTGACTTTTTACTAAACGTCAAAAGCGGTAAGCTACAAGGAAACATGTATGAAATTATTTATTGTGACGTCATAATATTTAATAGTCAAATCATTTACTATTAAAGGTTGGGTGGATGATTAAAAATAAATAAAAACGATAAGATTAGAACAGACGCAACTTTTATAGGTCTTTTACAATCCTTAATTTAATAGGTTCAGTTAAATAATTTATTATAACTAAAGGAAAATATTCAATTGTGCCACCCGATGTGGTGTCATTTGATAGAATTACACCTAAACACTAATTCATTGGAACTCATCTGATTATGGCTGAAAAGCAGATGAAAGATTGATCGAGAAAATAAATACTAGTGGCTATCCGCGACTTCATTCACATGGATAATTGTAGGTTTTAATCATATGAAATTGCCGTCTTTTTGAAGAAATTGGAGTAACCCCAATTTTCAGTATTAACATTTTTTTGCATTTTTTTAGGAATGACATATCCAATTTTTTTGTTTATTTTTTATTTATGAATGAGACAACATTAAGCTAACAAACATTTTTATTACATTTTTGAAAAGTGACAGCTGTAAAAAAGTAATACGAAATTTATCATCAAAATGTATAGCATTTAGGAAGTACTATTTTTGAAGATCGAATTCAAGCGGCCAGTAAAAACAAAATTTAATACAGAGTTGTAAAATCTTGAAATCAACTTTCAAACAAAATATAAATAATGGAAATAGCTATTAAATTACAGGAATAACGAACTCACTCAAAATTTCAGCAATTTCATAGGTAAAGACCTAATATATACATATTGATTTTAGTCTGGTTTCCTAAGAAACAGATATAACAGAAACTTCGCATATCCTACCCCATTACCAGCATCCTAAACCTGTGTCAGTTTCCGCGGTTCGTATGTCGTGCGAGTTAGCTCGGGCGGTATGCGGCACGCGGGACACACTCCTCATGCCAATCAATCCCCCTCCTCCCTCTTCTCTACACCAGACAGACACCAGCGGAGCCCTCGGACGAAATTCAACTTGGCGCGACCACTTTGGGAGCTTTAAAGGAACATCCAGGTAAGAGGGCGCAATAGATCAAAAGGCAGGGTACGGACCCGGAGGAGCGAATGGAGCAACGGCCTAGAAATCAGCCCCAAATGCTTGAGGGCCCACGGAAACCTACCGCAGGTCAAGGTGAGAAAGTGAGTGAGTGGTCATCATCGAACGAGATGATGGGGCGATAATGGACGAAGCAAAAGCTGCGAAGATTAGGATAAGACTAGTCGACCTGATCGAGATAGCTACACTGAACGGAACGGAGTAAGCGAATTGGAGGCTCCGACCGAGCCTGCAATTCGTCGCCTCGGGTCTAGTGGCGGAGGGATACTTCCTGGTCAGCGCGAAAACCGAGGAGGCGATCCCATTGCTACTGGGGTGCGACTTCGATAAGTATATGGGCGTCCCTCTCAGGCCGTAAAACCTCGACATCCACAGAGCAGCCATATGGCTACCCAGCAACGCAGGTGGCGTCAGGATCAACCCTCTGGCACTGATCAAGGTGCAAAATTGCAACCGGGAAGATACAAAATGATCTCCGAATGGAACCTCATTCGTAAGGACTTCGTTGCGGGTCCCTGTACTTACAGGAAGTACTTCCTGCTTCCTAAGGGTGCGACTTGAATTAGCGGTTGCCAAAGTCGCCTCCCAGACTCATGTCGTAACTACTAGGCAAGAGTGGTCTACGCCCGCGCCTTGGGTAAGCCATCACAAGTGCCCGAAAAGACCGGACAGGTAAAGTCTGCCCCGTTCACCACACAAAGTCACCGGGTATGGAGTCAAGCGGCAGTACCGATCAGCCTGTAGCCGCGCAAGTGGGCGCAGCTGACACAGGTACGCCGCAACCCAAGCAGTACTCAACAAACACCACACACACAGGTGGCATTGGTTGGAAGCAAGGAGAAAATGAACCCCGGCCGGGAACCTCGAAAGAGGCCCCGCCCGGGGCCAGGACGCCTCTCCAAAAATCATGCCCCAACATCAAGGCACACCTCCGCCCTGCGAAACGCAGTGATCGGACTTCTCCACCAAGCGTTGCACTATAGCTACCGCCTTGGATGGAGAAGAGTCCACCTGTGTAATGCAACGAAAGGAGGGAACACCCACCAACAGACACACGCAACACAATCACTCACCCAAAAACACCAAAAATAAACACACAAAAAATAATAATAGTTCAAGTTAATCTCCACTGCCGTGAAGCTATGATCAAATTCTGCAGATATGTGGTAGATGAGAAAATAGACATTGTCCTACTGCAAGAGCTGTACGTCGTCGAAGGACTCGTCTCCGGATTAAGTTCCTTGCTTAAATTATCTACTACGAAAACGGTGAGTTAACTCCCAGGGCGTGCATATACTCCAGCAGTAGGGTGATATCGTTAGAAATAATAAAAGCAGATTGTTACTGAGACCTAGCTAGTGCCATAATCACAATACAGCTTAACACGGGCGCCAAAGTAAGAGTGCTCTCCGCTTATCTGCCCAGTGAAGAAGACTACAAGCCACCTTCACCAGAACTGGAAGAAGTAAGACGGAAATACCATGGCCAGAAGAATCGCATTATTCTAAGTTGCGATGAAGTAAGTCACCTTTTCCGATGCACAGACTGCAACAGAAAACGTGCCATCATGGGGCACTGCTCGTTCACTAAACATCTTTTTATTTTAAGAATCACCGATAGCCCTCTCTGCAGAGCCTGCATGAGAGAGGAAGAAACTGCGGCACATATACTCATACACTGTCCTGCAACCGCCACATACAGGGCTAAGTACTTCAATAATACAGGTACGCTCCGGGAGATCACAAGCAGCGTTAATAGCCTGCTGGCGTTCTCCAATGCGTTGTAATGGATCGAGTGAAATGCCCACTTTCACGCAAAAACCGCGGCATGACGCGGAGTTGTGGATACCAGCCCGTGATACCATACCATACCAAGGTGACTTACTTTTGGATTTCATTAGCTCAACAGGTTTAGACGTACTAAATGTCAGTATCACGCCAACATTCGTTACGAAGCTGGTGCTGGACATCACCATCGCTACGGATATGATAAACTGACACATCACAGAATGGAAACTGAACGAAAGAGATTCAAAGTCGGATCACAGACGGATTACCTTCAGTCTGGGTGGCGAAATCGAGAAGACTGAAGTAGGAACGCGAGGAAAACCGACTGGACAACATTCGAACCCCATCTCATACCATGCGGTGCCATACAAAGCGACTAAGGGACAGGGCTGTTGAACATCAGACAGATATATACAGGCCAGACTCAGCCTCAGATGCATAGCTCGTGTCAGCAATGGTGCCCGGAATACAGCAATAGGCTCACCCCCTATTATGTGGGACTGAATTCAATGATTGGTGAAATGTGGGTGTTAATTCACCTCTGTCTAACCCTCCGGGGATATAGGCGTGATTATATGTATGTATAAAGAAGTGGGGTCCAGCCAAACAAAACTCTATAAAAGACCACACATTTAGAAAAAGAAGCCTCTTTGAGAGGCATACCACAAGGCATGCCCACTCAGGGAGATTGAACCAGGCAAAGGCCAACCATGGTGGACAAGAGTACCGACCTGTGGAACAGCGTAGAAAGAGTAGGCCAAAGCCCGACATTCGGAGAGGCCTATGGCCAGCAGTGAACAGCAATAGGCTAATGGATTGATACAGTTTCTTGCTATAATCAAAAGACTCTTTAAAACCAAGTGATATTTGAGTGCAGAAACAAATTAAAAAAATACACCCTGTATTCTTATACCTTAGACCCTTAGACCACCAATTGAACATCTTAATTAAAAATTAAAAATATGACAAATATCACCTATACAAAAAAGCCTACAGGGAATTCCCAATGACAAGTCCCTTAAAAATTAAAAAGTAATGTTCCTGTTTCATGTTCTTTTGACATTTTATTTTGGAATTAGAATTTTTTTTTGACAATTGATTATATTATTACTATTAATTTCTTTTGGGTTATTTAAATATCGAATTAATTTATATAACTGATGATAAATTTCAGATGTTTTGTTCCTAATTTAGCTATTAAATTGCATGCTTATTATGGTGGAATATGGTAAAACTACATTTATGCCTAATGAATGTAACATCTTATGTAACCCATATTTAAGAATAAATAAATAATAAATAAATATTCTACAACATTCTACACAACGCTATCTAGACCCATGGCAAACATTGTTTAACTAGCTTGTGTTATGGGATCTAGAATGCATATACTTAGATATATATTTTTTTGTAAATACATACATATTATACATAGAATCACCCAGACCAATGCAAATATACATATTCGTGCATACAAATATTTGCACTGAGCGGGGATCGAACCCACGCCTCCTGCGTATAGGTCGCGTTCACTACTGCCACGCCACAGAGGCTGTCAATAAATAAATAAATATTATTTTCATTTCAGTAGTGTAATTTTTTTCACAGACGATGAATTGAATAATGTAATATTTGCATACTGGTGATAAGACATTGTACTTATTTTATTTCTAGTGACCAACTTAATATACATATTATGCAAATAAATGAATGAATAAATAAATAAGATTTGTTTTTTTTTAAGATTTGACAGCCCAGAACATAAACCAATTTAAAAATAGACTAGACCAACACCTTAACCAAAAAAAATAAACACAAGTGGGCATAAGCAGGATACGGGCATTATCAGTTGCTTCTGCCTGCCTGTTAAAATAATAATACAGTAGAACCTCGTTAAGTCGAACCTCGATAAGTCAAAAACCTGAAATCTCGAAAAAATGTTTTGTTCCCTTCCCTTCAAACACCAAAACCTCCATTACTTGAAATCTTGACCCTCTGTTAGTCGAAATAATCACCGAGTCCCCTCCAAGCCATTTTGGTACATATTTTCACTCTATAACTCGAAAAATTAATTTTGACCTCTGTATCTCGAACATAGCAACGTTTTATTTTACAACCTTTACAACTTGATCATTTCGAATTTATTACCTCTATTGTTCGAACAAAAATAAGTTACCGACTTTAAGAACTTGCCGACAATGTGGGTACACTATTGTTTATTAGAAAACATTTTAGAAGTATACGATAATAAATTTATGACTGCTGGGACATTATCTGATGACGAAATTATCGATTCAGTAGCTCAGAAAACCGATACTAATGATTTAGATGACATAGAAGACGTGAATAGTACATGCGCTCCATGGGTTTCCATCAAAGAGGCGCAAACCGCATTGAATACCTTACGTAATTTTATAGAGCAGACCAGTAACTCTGAAGAAGAAGAATTTTCTGCTCTTTATAGATTAGACAATGCTATAGATAGAGAACAACCAAATTATCTAAAGCAAAAAAAAATTACTGACTTTTTTTAATGCCATATTTTTTATTTTAAAATGATTTGAAATAATGTTGATTTATAATAAATAAAAATATGTTTGTCACCTCTGCAAGTTGAATTTTTATTTATTTTACATCTCTAACTCAAAATTTATAAGAATAAACCTCAAACTCTTTATGTCGAATCAAAATCCGCCTAAGTCGAAATCCTCCATAAGTTGAAAACTCTATAACTCGAAATTTTTGGCGTCTCCCTTGATGTTCGACTTATAGAGGTTCGACTGTAATAATAATAAATAATAATTTATATTGGGGAGGCAAGAGTATTGAACAACCTCAAACAAGTACTAGACACTTCTTAAAGGACCTCATCAAAATGATAAATAAATATAGAAGAAATAATAAATATTCTACAACATTTTACACAACGCTATCTAGACCCATGGTAAGCATAGCTGAACTAGCTTGTGTTATGGCATCTAGAATGCAGATAAATATACTTAGATACTTTATTTTTTGTAACTACATACATTGATCATCACATGATGGAAAATTTACCATGGACTATGGATGTGAGCAACATCATTTCTGTGTCATAAGTGCAAGAGACAAAGCAGGATAGCCTTTGGTCTTCCCACTGACGGCACAAACACTCTCGAGTGAGCTCTGGATACCCTACTCATATTATACATATGGCAGAATGTGACTGTACTGCATGAGTTATAATTTTTATAATATCTCTGTACCTATGTATATTCTACCAAATAATTTGAATATGGCTTTAAGTATTTTACAACAATGGCAACCCTATTCCTTTTGTGTATAAATATTGCACAATGTATTTTTACCAAGTTGCATAACATATTTATACAAATAAAGATATATAGATAATTCTTCATTGTACACCAACAGATTTACAGTAGGACAAGTAGGTACCATGTATACAGTTAAATGTACAATGGGCAGCCTTTTCACTGAAGCAATTTCTTCCAGGCAGCCTTGGGATGGACAGTAATGTCATAAAAACAAAAGAAAGAGAGTTAAAGAGATAGAGATAGAGAGAGAGAGAGAAGTATAAGTAAAATAAAATTAATATACTGCTTTGCACACAGTATTATCAACATATTATACTGATATACATATACTATAACAAACAAATAGATATATAGTTTTTTTTTTTAATACTGTTGATTAATGGCACTTGGTGGAATTTGTTGTTACACATATTGAGATCACACTTGTACATTTGAAATGTCATTGTAAACCTTTGAGGATGCCGTGTGGCGAAACCGGTCAGGTGTAATAAGTAATAAAGTAATGTGGAAAAGTGTAAGTGAGTTATCAATATGTATTTATAAAGTAAATAGTTCATACTAATTAAAGCTAATAACGATATAAGCTTTAAAATGGCGGTTACTAATTACTTGCTCTACAAACTATAAAAAAATCGTTCAAAAATTGCTACAAAATAAAGAAACTAAAAAAAAAAACAATGCATTTTATTTTTCTAACCTCACTTTTTTTAACATGGAATACTGTTTTGATAACTATTATTACAGTATTGAATACTGATCGATTTGATAATGTGATTTAACTTTTTTTTATTTAGAATTTTTAATAATAAACTAAGACTAGAAATTTTAATAAGTTGCAAAATGACGTTATATTTTGGTGTTGAAAAAATCATCACAGGGGAGGTCACAGTCGAAAGTATGGAAAAAAACTTTTGAATTATGTTGGTTTATAAAATAGGTAAGTATATTTATTGATATAACCACTAATAACAAATTGTTTTAAGAAATACCTACATAGTGAATAATATTAGAGAAGAAAACATCATAACATTACCGTCTAGAAAAGCGGTTATGCTTATCGTTCAAATATCATTCATGTATTTTATAAGAAAAGTTATACTTACATAGAATAAAATACAGGAAAAGTGATTTTCGACTCGCGCCGACACACTTATAAAGATGTAAAAAAGCACTTATTTCTCACTTTTAGTTGAAAATAATCCTTTGGTAAACACCAAGCAAAAATCACTTGCGCATCGAATGTTGATTTAGCTGATCCAAGACTCACAGAGAAAAATAAACTTCATTAACTACAGCACAAGAACAATATGCGTTTGGCGTGCATGAAAATGGCACGACGGTATTACATTGTTGCCATATTTGCAGAAGTATTTATAGCATTGGGTACAAATAGTCGATTATTTAATTGTTAATATACTAAAAACCTTTTCTTCGACTCTAACAATATTAATTTTCAATGTTTATGTGAAAATTTACAGAAGCGACTGAAAATCTTGCTGTTTAATGTAATAGCACACATCGAGCAGCTGATTTTTGAACATAAATAAAGGAAACATATGTTTTATTATAAGAGAGACAGTAAACAAAAGTCTTGTATCATTAATATTTTGACAAAAGTACTGATTTTAATACGATACACAATAAAAATCTATTTACATAAATCGCTATGCACATCATTCTCATTATAGTCATTAAGTAGGTATAGACAGAAACATAATAAAATATTACGCAGAAATTGCGCAACTTTCTATTTGTTAATATTGTGCAATACGTATGCAATAATCATTATGAATATACTTACCTACTTATATAGTACTACATACCTTCCTTTTAATATTTGATCATATTTACCATAAGGCGAGAGAATAAAAACTCGAAATAAAACCCTGTACCAACCCGTCTATTCAGCGTGTATCAATAAACCAAAGCCTCCCAATATTGGGAGAGACCTATGTGAAGCAGGTTTAGTTTTTTAGGGTAAGGTTTTACAATCTATCGGTTTGATACATAATAAATACTCTTGTTAATTAATTGCCGCCATAAAACTCGTGACAGTTCTTAAAATATTGAACTAGTGGATGACTAGCCAGAAAGGAAGTCTATGAAAATTTCCTGGGATCGAAGCCTAGGCCACCAAAGGCCAAGGTTGTAATCAACTGAAGCAAGATTAAACGGAGAAAAGCCTTGATAGACCTGTGTCAGTCGAAGAATTTCGTACAATGTGTCACCAAAAGAAGGACGAGCTAACTGTAGAAACACTCCATAGAAATAGGATAATGTTCGGTGTCATCGAATTTTTAACAATACTGCATAATATCTTAGTATTTTATCTAGAAATATGTATAGGAAACTAAGATATTGCCTAACGAGACTTTTGATTATTTTTATTTCCCAAAACTTTTTTTTTGTGTCTTTCAATATGTTGTATTTAAAAACTCAATTTATTATTTTATAAATTCCTCATTTTATATGATAGTTATTTATTTATCTATTTACATTTAATGTATTTTAAATCTATGCTAATATTTACATTAATTAAAAAAAATACAAAAGTTAAAATGTGTCGTGGAATTCCTCCGCATCGCATGTCTCTTGTGGTAGCGTTCCCAGAAGACTGGCAGCATTGCCACGTTTTATGGCAATGCTTATTCTCTGACCTAAGAAGAGGCCAGTCCTCTGGTCACGAGAAGCGTCGACCATGCGTCCCTGAAGAGATTGCGGGCGCTCGGACCCCACGGCCCAAACGGCACAAACTCATAATCACCAATGAGATTAGAATACTTGCGCCGCTTAAGAGTCTCTGCAGAAGCTGCAGCAGCACCAGCACAGCCAGCCGTGCCAGGTATATGGGTAGGCGCAATGGTATCGACGCATGTTGCGTCCCACACCAGAGTCCTACCCATTCTCCATGGCATTAATGACACACCATCCGGTCTCTTGCCATCGTCGCGGGCCAAACCGTTTGGTTCAAGCACAGCTGGCACACCGGCGGTGACAAGAGCATGGTGGATTATGTCGTTGAGGCTGGCGTGCCGTGGGATTCACCCAGCGCTCCTGCAGCACGATAGGCCATGGTGTCCGAGTCGGTCAACTGCTTTTTCACAACGGCATTGATGCGGAGAAACACACGGCGCACCTAAGCGAAGGCACGTTGCGATATGGAAGGTAGTGTCATCTAACATAGTCCCTACGTTAGATGACGAAAACGCTTGTGGCCAAAGACCCGATTCCCACACTCCAACCGCCAGTAAACGAGCACGCTCAGCAGAATTAGAGCATGTATTTAATAATTTTTGTCTTACTAAACTGCAGAGCGGCCCGTCCCACTGACGCTGTGAGAATAGGTTCCTTGGAAGATCAGTGTTTGGACATGCAATTTTCCAAGCATTAACTGCATCAGTCTTACACAGTACTTCAAAATCAACTAGAGTAGGTAAAGATATTAACAATCGAAATACAGCAAAATTTTCAATTTTTAGATTCCTTATCAAATTTCAATGCACACTGGGTATAAAAATCATAGAACATCTGTACGTGATCGTGAGAATCTGAACAGACAGTACGATTTTTCAAGGAATAAGTAGATTCGATTCAAAGGCTCATGGCTAAGTGGTAATCGAGGTGGTTAACACATTGCAAGGACAAGTAGTACTGCCCAAGTTAGTGTTAGGATAGGTGCCCACAATTATCACATTAGGACCCCTCCGTGCCAAGGATATACTAAGTCGTAGGTCTCAGTTAACATATGACCGTCAATGGAAGTCAGTATTAGTTGGAGCCCTAAAAAGTCAGACAACTGAAGTGTGTTACGGCAAGGTTCCATGTGGACAGTGATATTATGCAGCGGTGGACACAGTTTCACCTTGCCAAAGACACACACATTAATTATGTACATTGTACTAGGGTTCCTGTTTTTATAATGACAGTTTTACTACTAACGTAGTTCTTAAGTTCTTTTGTTATTAACTTTCTATGGGCAATACCTAAACGATTAATAAACGATTTTTATTTTATTTTATTTTTATTAATATGCCAAAGCCAAGGCCCAAGTTGTGAAACAAAGTAAAATTGCAACATATTTCTAAATAGTTCTACGACGTCATCAAAATATTTTTAATTCATTACGTCATTCTTGCACAATAGGGGTACTGCGTAGAAGAGAAAGTTTTCCTTATAGAGTTCAATGCAATGATGCGCTCAAAAAATCGACTAAAGAACTTTCCATTTAGCCCAACTCTATATTTGTATATGGTATCACTGATAATGGCGGAGAAGCGGCAATCGCCGTCGTAGTACGTATTTTATTAAAATACATAGCAAATATCCATTATGGATCGAATGCTAAGTTCTAATAAGGACACGGAGTCGATATACGAGATATATCGAGCATGTCGACTTTGTGGCGGCGGTGCAGGCTACAAAATGCCGATCATTCAGACCATTGTTGATATGGATGAGTCTGATGTGGAATTGAAGCAAAAAATACGAGAATGCGTGCAAATAGAGGTAAATAAACACTAATACAAGCTTCTAGGAAACATTACTTAAAGATTTATACACATTTTAAGTCACACCAAACACGTTTCTACTTCACCTGTAACACATTTGTTGTCAAACAACCTCGAGGAAGCGAATTTAGAATTTATGGTAAAACTACAGCGTTACTTAACCAATAAAAAGGATATTACTTTCGAATAAGTGAAACTTTTACAATGTAGTACACAACTAATAGTACAGTATTATTTTTAGAGTTGCATACTCAAAAGGTTCAAAAAGAGAATACTATTTCTAATTCTCTACTTGTTTGTCTGCCACCAGGTTGTATTGCATGAATAGTAATAGGCGGACCGTCGATTTGCACAGACTAGGTTTTTTTTTTATTATTGTAAGTTAGCAGGCATGCAGTCGTAGACAACTGATAATGCCTGTATCCAATTTATATTTTCTTTCCTTCTATTTCTCTAGTTTGAGGTAAAATGTATCAAGTCTGTTTTTGAACTGGTTGATACTGCTGATGCTTTTTCACGCCCCGCTTAAAGGCCCCGGGACTGTAGGAAGAAGGAAACATGTGTGCTGGTAATGAATTCCAGGTCTTGGTGGTGCGGCAAAGAAAAGAGTCTCCGAACCGCTTGGTTCTTGCTTGTATATTCTGCACAGTGTGAGGGTGACATCTAAGGCCTGCATGTGTTGTCCTATGTAGGAAAGGAGATGGTGGGATTAGTTGGAAGAGCTCGTCAGCCATCCCAGAGATGTCTGTGAGGATAGTTGTTGAAGAAGCTGGTGCATAACTTCAGATGGTGTCCTCTTAGATGTGCATTCTCGTTAGGATTAAAGAGGGCATAAAAGTTATTTATATCATAGAATCCATTTTTTTTTTAATATTGAACACGTCAATTAGACTTCGCCTTGTCTGATGGTAAGCTGAAAGCAAAGTCTCAGAAAAGAGGGTCACCATTACTTACACATACCATGTGACAATGGTGACACTCAGCTTGACGGCCTCATCATATGCTTTTTCACGCCCCACTTAAAGGACCCGGGACTGTAGAAAGATCCATTCAAAATTTTGAATGTTTCTTATTAGATCTCCAGAATTCCTCCGTTCCTTTAGAGTTGTGAGTTTTGCCACTATAGCACAAATAAATTGACAGCGTCCAACTCGCGCTTGGCTAGCTCTTTTTTCTATTTGAAAACAGCCTTTTGTGTCATAGATACATATGTTCAATAATTTAAGACCATTTTCCATAAATTTTAATATTTACATAACATCATACTAAGGTACAAGCACCAATCGCATATACTTTAAACATCACTCTAGAAAATTACATAAATTTATTAAAGAATGGTTTTTATTTTTTTCTTTTTTTTTAAATCTGGTTTTTTGGGAGTTTTTGTTTGCACAGATATGTCAACCCCATCGTACCCTGTACCAGTAATACACTCTTTGTTGTCTCCTTCTAATTGTTTCCAGTTCACGCCTAGCTTAACCTCACTGTTGGGAACTGTTGGCAGATGTGACCAAATGACATAGTCTTCTTGCCTTGTCAGAGGTTGTCTCGGAAAGCACAGAAGAATATATATATTTTTTTAATTTTATTTGCTCATAAACATGGTAACATAAGACTGAACCTAACCCACATCCAGCCCATTCAGGTTCAAGTCACTCATCAGATACACCCTCTCAGCTCCATTCTGCACACACTCCATAAGCAAATGTTGCACATCTTCAATTTTATCGCATTCCCTACAATTTGGAGAGTCAGCTTTCTTCATTAGGAAGGCAAACTTTCCGCACAGATAGTGCCCAGAACGAAGCCTCAGTAATGTTTTGATGGTACTCCTGCTCAACTTACAGCCTTCAAACCACATAGGTAGGCTCACCCTGTACAGACCTATACCATATACCCTTTTCTTTAGATATATTAAGACAATTTATTTTCCAGTTATTAATCCTTAAAAAATAAGATATTTTTGCTTTAAATATAATTATTATACACTTAGTCGTAATAGCCAATTGTGGACAATTATTTAAATCTTAAAAATTTTACATGCATGTACGCCAGTGTTGTGTACTCTTGACATGCCCTTTCTTCAAAATGCCTTCAATCTGATTGACATTATGTATGTTTATGTTGACTCCTATCGGGTTGTCCATTCATCCCAAATCTATATAAACGTCGTATTTTTAGACTGCCTTACCAAAGATCAACACAATCTTCGCTAAGGACAATTGCACCTACAACAAATTAGTTCGATTGTGTGATATAAAGCAGTCTTCACTAAGGGAAGTCAAATCAAGGATCACGGAGTGGCTCGCTTCTCTGACCTATGATTTTACTGCGGACCTTCTCTTGCACTTGTTGTGATCGGAGCATGAACTTAGTTGGTGCACCACTTAACATCCTTTTGTTAATTACATTTATTTTGAATTATACAAGATATCGGGACTTCTCGCGAATTATATCTTGGAACTTACCATATCTGCCGAAGTTTCGAATGCGTTGCAGCACCCGTGGTCACGACTTGACTAGCCTTCGAGCGTTGAGAGATATGCGAGGAACATTTTTGTGCGCCTACCCACCATTACACTTATTATGAACGGTTAGGCTGGCGACACACGATACTCACTATGTCAGTTTTTAACGGCACTGTGTTTTTTGGTTTTAGTATCTTAATCACTGGACTCCACGTTCCGTATAGTTTGAATCCATCTATACATTTTCTAGCTGACCCACCCCAGCTTCGCCCGTGGTATATTTTGAAGCTTCGTATCCCTTTGAGCCCGTATGTTTTAGTCTTCAAAATATGTATGAAAAATTGCCGGATTTGTTAACATTTATCATCAATGCTCCGCTCCATTAAGTAGTAGCGTGATGATATATAGTCTAAAACCTTCCTCGATAAATGGACTACCGAACACTGAAAGAATCATTCAAATCGGACCAGTAGTTCCAGAGATTAGCGCCTTCAAACGAACAAACAAACTCTGCAGCTTTATAATATTAGTATAGATTTTATTCCTTTTCTCCTTTACACGTTTACATGTTTAGTTGAGCACTCTTCTAAAATTATGTTTGTTTTGTATTTTTATGATCATCCATTGAATAGTGTTGTAAATTATTATATGGAAATCAGATTAGGCACCCATAGGACAGGCTTGCCTTGTGTATAGTAACAGTGGCCTGGTTACGGATTTATTGTAAAAGTGTTATGGAAATAAATGAATTTTTCATTTTTTTTATACAACTTAGGTGGGAGACAAGCACACGGCCCACCTGATGGAAAGTAGTTACCGTGGCCTATGAATGTGTGTAACACCAGTGGAGTCATACCCGTGCTGCCAACTCTGTAAGAACAGAGATTTTAAGTGCCTTCAGTGCAGAAGACAAAATCAGGACAAGCCTTTGGTCTTCCTACTGATAGCACAAAAACTCTCCAGTGAGCTCTGGCTACCCTACTCACCGCCGGGAATACAACACGAGGTTATTATAGCCGTGGTATTCTGTAGGGTGGAGGTACTTCCCCTGTCGGACTGCTCAATTCGGACGTGAATACCGTCGTGTCCTACCATTATTTAAATACCATTGTTTTAGGTACACCAAGATGATAAAATGCCTCCATTAATATGCGAGCTGTGCGTGGACAAAGTGAATGATTTCTACGAGTTTCTCGATATGTGCCGCCAAACCAATAAGCGGACAAGATTGAAGCTTGGTCTACCACCGCAATCGCTGCCCAGAGGAGCTGTAAGTTCATTATTTTTTACCTGATTACGGCGAGGAGGGTTATGATTTTGGCTTCATCTGTCTCCACATAACTCCTAGACTAATTATTAGAACTGGTCAAATTAGGTATCGTTAGAAGCGTTTTGGTCATCCGCTGGTTATCTATACTAAAATTATAAAGAGGAAAGATTTGTATTTTTGTATGTAACGAATAAACTCAATGAGTACAGGACCAATTTTAATAATTCTTTTTTCATTAGAAAGCTACATTCTTCGTGAGTAACATGCTACTTTTTATCGGATGGTATTTAAACGTATATCAAAAAGAGTACATTTTGTACGACAAAATAATCCAAATTCACATCAAATATACTGATTGAGCACCAACAAACTACTGCAAGTAAGTAGTTAGTTAGCAACCAACCAATTATAAAAAACATTACCACAAAGACATAAGGCTTAGTCTTCTAACCTAACCTATCCATTTCGGGGTGGGTGGTGATCATTCTGAACTTAATTAGATGCACAATCAGTATTTTTACTGAACGCAAAAATATTATCTCTTTTTATCCCGATATTCTCATGGGATCAGGATATACGCGGGCGAAACCGCGGCACGGTGCTAGTAGTCTATATAATGTGTCACTCGGCAGCGGGAGCGACGAAGGATCGCAAGCCAAGGTGCCCGCGTACGAAGGCAACTCGGGCGTCCGAGGTCGATGAATGACCTCCGGCCCCCATAAGTGCAGGCCTGGGGGTGACGGGTGGACCCGCCTGTCACCCTGGCAGAAGCAGGCCGCGGCGGCGGTGTGCCTTACGCGCCTCCTAATTTCCGGGGATGAGTTGGGGACTCTGTGGTCCCCACACCCGGGGAGAGAGCTAGATCGAGAGAGATGGCCCTGGGTCGGGTGGGTGCGATGCGAGGGATATGCCTGTTAACCTCACCTTCGGCAACCAAAAACGCCCCACAGGCATCGTGCGTTTTGGTCGGTTCGAGTCCGACATAACCTCTCCCACCGGCTCCGGTGGTGAGGTACCCGTGGGGATTTTTCGCACGTTAAAGAAAAAAAAACGTCACTGAATCTTTTGTGGCCCCCTTTAGAGGACATAAAGTTGCGGCAGCGCGCCTCCCCGTTTCCGGGGACGAGTTGGGGACTCTGTGGTCCCCACACCCGAGGAGAGGGTCAGATCGTTAGAGATGCCCCTGGGTCGGCCGGGGTGCGAGGGATATGCCTGTCAACCTCACCTTCGGCAACCAAAAACGACCCACAGGTGGCGTGCGTTTTGGTCGGTTCGAGTCCGACATAACCTCTTCCACCGGCTCCGATGGGGGGTTATGTTTTTTTTACGTGCGCTAAATCCCCACGGATACCTCACCACCGGATCCGGTGGAAAAGGTTATGTCGGAGTCGAACCAAACGCCTGTGGGTCGATTACAAAATTCAGTTTAAAAAAAACTCAACTCTAACAAAACAATACATTCTAGGGAAAAGTGGCATACGACCACGGCTATCCTTGATGTTTTCTTGTTTGATATTTTTGGAGCGTGATTTTTCAGTAGTTTTGTTTTTAAACTTATTTTTAGATATTTTTATTGTTGCGCGTGGTTTTCGATAGGTTAGAATTTGGGTCACCCTATCTCTTCCCATGCGGTGTCGTACAAGCCGACTAAGGAATAGGGCTGTGGCGCAGCGGTCGAAAGTTCTGCCGTTTCGGCACAGAGGCCTTCCAGAGACTGCCAATTTTTTAGGTCAAAGCTTTATTACATTGTTACGTGCACGGGGTACAATTAAATGCCGATTAATCAACGAAGAGATTTATTAGCTCACCACAAACTAGACAATTAATTCACTAGTACACACAGTACTCTTCAACAGTTCCAGTCGCTCAGTAGTTCACAGTAGTCCACAGTCGTTGCTCAGGTCGCAGGTAGAATCTTCTTTTCGGTCGCTTAAGCTCGCTGTGTTCGTTATCGATCTCAAAGACAGAATGAATTGTGTAGCTATGCGAGCGTGTTTTTATACCTCTCAGTTAGGAGAGTCGAATCATCTAGAAAATTCGCGAGTGATAAATACTTTTGATGTTTGCCGCCGTCGCTGTCCTTCGAGTTCATTCTCGATATTTACCTATTGTTTGTTTTTATTCAGTAGGTACTCGTAGGTAGGTTGTGACTTTGTGTTAACAATTCTAGATTTTTCTATGCCAATCGGTAGAGTACCTCGTCACTAACAATGCGTTTTTATTTCTTGAAGATTCGATTATTAGTTCTCGAGATATCGACGTCACTCGTAACAATATTTACAAAAAAAATGTATTTCCTTTCTCAGCCTGACGCCGGGGACTGCATCCTGGGTTTGACGGAACCTCTTTTCGTGAACGACGATTCTGATGGAGAACCACTATCAAAGCATAAAAAATCTTCTAAAGTTAAAATCAAAAAGGAGCCAGTGGTGCGCATAAAGGTACTATTTTCTGCCATTTTTGATTTCCAATTCATTACCAGCTCACGTGTTTCCTTCTTCCTACAGTCCCGGGTCCTTTAAGCGGGGCGTGAAAAAGCATATAATGAGGTCGTCAAGCTGAGTGTCACCATTGTCACACGGTATGTGTAAATAATGGTGACCCTCATTTCTGAGACTTTGCCTTCAGCTTACCATCAGGCATTGAGGTGTTCTATATAAAAAAAAAATCTACATACTATATATTTTTTTTTATACCGCTTATGTGGCAGACAAGTACACGGTCCTGATGGGAGGTGGTTACCGTGGCCTATGGACGTGTGCAACACCAGGGGGTCACACTCGCGCTGTCGACCTTGAAGAAACCTACTAATGCCCCTTTTGAAGAACCCCATATTGTAGGCGCATGGGAAAACCGCATGATCACTGAGTTGATTGACATATTACAAGGTTGAACTATTATCCGCAATCTAGATCCCATAACACAAGCTAGTTAAACTTTTCTTTTTTTTACGTGCGCAATATTTGAAGGAGGTAGGACACGGCGGTATATCCGCCCGATTGAGCAGTCCGACTGGGGGAGTACCTCCGCCCTACAGAATACCGCGGTTATAATAACTTCGTGTTGTGTTCCCAGCGGTGAGTAGGGTAGCCAGAGCTCACTGGAGAATTTGTGCCGTCAGTGGGAAGACTAAAGGCTTGTCCTGATATGTCTTCTACTGACGGCACAGAAACTCTGTACTTACAGGGTTGGCAGCGCGACTGTGACTCCTCTGGTGTTACAGACGTCCATAGGCCACGGTAACTACTTTCCATCAGGTGGGCCGTGTGCTTGTCTGCCAACTAAGTGGTATAAAAAAAAAAAAAAAAAAAAAAATCCCCACGGATACCTCCCCACCTGAGCCGGTGGGAGAGGTTATGTCGGACTCGAATCGACTAGAACGCACGCCGCCTGTGGGTCGTTTTGGTTGCCGAAAGTGAGGTTGACAGACATATCCCTCGCACCCCGGCCGACCCAGGGCCATCTCTCACGATCTGGCCTTCTCCTCGGGTGTGTGGGGACTACAGAGTCCCTAACTCGTTCCCGGAAAACGGGGAGGCGCGCCTGTCACCCGCAGGCCGGCGCTCAATTGGGGGCGGAGGTCGTTCATCGACCTCCGACGCCCGAGTTGCCTTCGTACGCGGGCAGCTTGGCTTGCGATCCATCGTCGCTCCGGCTGCCGCTACCGCCCCGCCTCCTCCGTCACGAGCATTACTTGCTCGCAGAAGGAGGCGCCGGCCGTCCACAAGCTGGTTAAACTTAGTATCTAGATAGCGTTATGTAGAATGCTGTAGAATATTTAATATTTAAACTACATACGAGTATATATCGCATATGCGAGTTTGCTCTGCGGTTTTTAATATACGTGCCAATTGCTATCGCTTTAGGCCAGGCGAATGCCTTGATTAATTATATTATTTATCGCTTAACCTGAAGCCGAAGTCTCAGGAAATGGGTGGCCTTCAGCTTGACGGCCTCATTAGATACTTTTTACGCCCCGCTTAAAGGATCCAGGGCCTTGATTCTACCAACGCAAAACCACCGTCGTACCACAGATATAACATAACGTAAACTCACGCCTATATCCCCGAAGGGGTAGGCAGAGGTGCTAGCACCCACATTCCGCCTTTTATGTTTAGGTCCCAATGTAATAGGTGGCGAGCCTATTGCCATTAACCGGGCACTTATAAACCTGCGATAAATACACAGTTAACTTCGAAAAGCATCGAAAAGTCATTGGTGTGTGCCATGGTAACACCTGGGATCGAACCCGAGAACTCGTCACAGCAGCCCATTACCCATACCACTAGGCTACCACAGATAGGTACAGCAAATAATGGCAACACATTTAAGACTTTAATTCTATAAGCTTAAGGTCTAAAATTAAATTACTTTTGTCTGTGCCGTCAGTGTAGAAGATAAAGCAGGACAGGTCTTCCCACTGAAAAATTAAAGAAAGCACAAAAACTCTCCAGTGAGCTTTGTCTACCCTACTCACCGCCGGGAACACAACACGAGGTTATTGACTGCGGTATTCTGTAGGGCGCAGGTACTTCCCCAGTCGGACTGCTCAGTTGGGACGGGAATACCGTCGTGTTCTACCTCTTATGACTACTGGACTATATGTGTGACTATATTTGTAACCCCCGACGCAAAAACAACGGAGTGCTATAAGTTTGACGTGTATGTGTGTGTGTCTGTCTGTGGCATCGTCGCTCCTGAACGAATGAACCGAATTGGATTTATCAGAATAAACGGGATATTTACCATGTTTCATTATTTTGAGGGTTCGAGTTTGTAGTGAGAGTGAAACCAATAGTAGTGCAGATACGCGTAGTAAAAGAACTCGAAAGAGGGTAGATCGATATAATTACTCCTAAAAGAAAAAACTTTTTCTTTCTTCACCGCCACTACTCCAGTTCCTCCGTGATCATGGTGCTTGCAACAGCGCCGAAATATCGGAAACTCAAAATAATGAAACATGGTAAATATCCCGTTTATTCTGATACTGATGTCAGTGACCATGATAGTTTAAATACCGAATTGGATTTAGTTTTTTTTGTTAGAAAGGTATATTAGTCGGGAGTGTTCTTAGCTATGTTTGAAAAAAAATCAGTTCAAGATGGCCGCCGCTACAAAATGCCGGACGTTGTCACTGTCGGGGGGACCTTGGATCGTTCGAATAATATGACGTAGTGCTCACCAGTCAGGGTCCCCCGACATTGCAAGGCTTGCATCAAAATATGTATTACTAGGTATATTAAAGTTATAGGGCTAACTAACACAATTTATTTTCGAATTTTTGGGGGTTGTTTTTTGTGACAGGGTTTTTTTTGGTTATTTTGTTATTTCTCTTAGCACAACATAAGCTATGGTTAATATTTATAATATATAATGCCAACAGATTGAAAAAATGGACGAGCAGGAGCGTACGACACGCCAAAGGAAGAGGGAGCCGACCCCTCCCCGAGTCACCCGCCTCAGCAAGAGTAGAGACGATGACGTCAGCCCTAGCAGTCACAAGGTAAGCTGACACTACCACCACTGACTTGTACTAGATTGGCTGTTTAGAACATAAGCAGTAGCAGACACGAGGTAAGAAGCTACCTTGTTCAACGACCTCCGTCCCTCATGAGCGCAGTCCTGGATGAGATGTAGCAGATGGAGCCGCCTGTCACCCTAGCAGAAGCAGGCCAGGGTTGCGGCGCTTTCTGGTGACAAGATGAGGACACCATGCTTCCAATACCCGAGGGTCTTCTAAAAAATTGTTCATTTTATGTTTTGACATTATTTTTGTGACTAATATTTAGAATTTCAATTGACTTATAGCACATGTGCCGAACTAATGTTATTTAATGATTGTATTCGTAATGATGTGTAATTAAATGTTTGCATGCCATAAAATGGTAAATGTGCCGCACAAAACTATTGGACCTGACATCTTTGTAACCACATTTAAGCAAATAAATGAATTTGAATTTGAAAACCGGAGATGGCTGTGGGTCTGATAAAATGAAAGGAATCTTATGTATATCTTATGTAAAAGACCTAAGACTGCGTGCAGTTTTAAATGGTGCGAGTCCAACATCATCACCCCTGATAGCCAATGTGATGTACTTACTTTGAGTATTATGCTTTCTTTGGATTTTAGATTTCCACGAACTGACAATGTGTTGCGGAGGTTAGGTTAGAAGTGAAAAAAAACTTTAACGAGTAAAGGTTACTATAAAGTGGATGAGTACCTTAATGATGTTAATGCGTGGTCAACATAAGTCTCTTGCTTGCTCGCACAAAATAAATTGTAAACCAAAACAAATTTATAAAAGAAAAATAAACTAGTTCTAATGTAGTTCGCTAAGTTTCTTGCTGGTATCTTCTCAGTAGAACTAACCTACCGAACCAGCGAAAGAATCATTTTCCAATGGTTTATTTTTAAATTATTTAATATTTTTATATTATTTCTTGACATACATATTTGTAAAATTTTGACGTTAATATGTGCTCTTTATGTGCCTAAGCTGAATAAATGAAATTGATTCTTTGATTCTTTGATTCTTTAGGTGGTAGTCCACCTAACCTCCGCAACACGTTGGCAATGTCGAAGTTCTGTAATTAGACCAGTAGTTGAACTTTAATTCAAGAACTGAACCCGTTTTGACTTCCATAGATGTTTGTATAGACGGCTTAACATACTCCACCAAGACACTGAGGAGTCTAAATCTTAAGAATGGTTACCCATCCAAAGACTGGCCTGACTGGTGCTGCTTAACCTATTCGATTACTGCTTAGCCACAACCCCCTCATCTAAAATTTGTTTTTTATTTTTTTTTCAGGATAAAACCAAGCCTCAAAAAGTGACTCCAAAGTCGATTTTGAAAAAAGAAAATAGTGTTAAAGTAAGTTCATTTGAAGTTATTATATTATTACTAGCTGATAACGTCATTAAAAACCGGTCAAGTGTGAGTCGGACTCGCGCACGACGGGTTGTGTAACATTACCTAGCTTTAAGTCACGTTTGTTGGATAGTACCCTCCATTCAATATTAATTGAGGAGGTAGAACACGACGGTATCTCCGTCTAATTGAGCAGTCCGACTGGGGAAGTACCTCCGCTGGGGAATACCGCGGTTATAATAATTTCGTGTTGTGTTCCCGGCGGTGAGTAGGGTAGCCAGAGCTCACTGGAGAGTTTTGTGCTGTCAGTGGGAAGACCAAAAGATTGTTCTGTTTTGTCTTTTACACTGACGGCACAGAAACTCTTGTGCTTACAGGGTCGGCAGCGCGAGTGTGACTCCCTTGGCGTTGCACACGTACATAGGCCGCGGTTACAACTTTTCCTCAGGTGGGCCGTGTGCTCGCGCGCGGCGCGTCTCCCCGTTTCCGGGGACGAGTTGGGGACTCTGTAGTCCCCACACCCGAGAAGAGGACCAGATCGTGAGAGATGGCCCTGGGTCGGCCGGGGTGCGAGGGATATGCCTGTCAACCTCACCTTCGGCAACCAAAGCGACCCAAAGGCGGCGTGTGTTTTAGTCGGTTCGAGTCCGACATAACCTCCTCCACCGACTCCGGTGGGGAGGTATCCGTGGGGATATTGCGCACGTAAAAAAAAAAAAAGGTGGGCCGTGTGCTTGTTTGCCAACCAAGTAGTATAAAAACAAAAATAAAACTGTCTTCAGTACTTATTTGTTAAAGCGGCAATAGAAATGCATCATCTATTTAAATTTCAACTGTCTATCACGGCTTATGAGATGCAGCCAGGCCCCTGGTTCTGCTAATCTTGTCATAGCTCTGCTATATCACTGACACAGCAAGACACCCTAAAAATGGGGTGAGTGATAGAAGGGTGAAAATTAAGGGTATTCATAATAATTATATATGTATTTTATTTTATTACTGACATCGATTGCAATAAGTGCCCGGTTAATGGCAATAGGCTCGCCCACCTATTACATTGGGACCTAAACATAAACTGGCGAAATGTGGGTGCTAGCACCTCTGCCTACCACTTCGGGGATATAGGCGTGAGTTTATGTTATTATTATTATTATTTTTTTATATAGGACACGTCAATTGGAGTGAAGTCCATTGATTGCCTGATGGTAAGCTGAAGGCAAAGTCCCAGAAAAGAGGGTCACCATTACTTACACATACCGTGTGACAATGGTGACACTCAGCTTGACGGCCTCATCATATGCTTTTTCACGCCCCGCTTAAAGGACCCGGGACTGTAGAAAGAAGGAAACACGTGAGCTGGTAATGAATTTCAGGCCTTAATGGTGCGACAGAGGAAAGAGTCTCCGAACCGCTTGGTTCTTGATCGGATGTTCTGCACCGTGTGCGGATGACATCTAAGACCTGCACGTGTTGTCCTGTATAGGAAAGGGGAGGGTGGGACTAATTGGATATACACACAGTCTGACATCTAATGATAATAATTAATTTTATTTATATGGTGTGGTTATGGTGTGCGGGCTAGAAAACCTCCACGCGGTGCACGCTGGGCAACAGAAGCGGCAACTCCTCCCCTAAACTTAGGGGAGGAGTTGCGGCTCCTGGCCAATATTCTGCCGAGGTCAGAAAGACCTGAGAGAAGGAAAACTCGAGAACAAACCCGTTGCCAACCCGTCTGGCCAGCGTGGCAATAGTAGGCTAAATCCTCCCAAATGAATAGACGCCACAACAAAAGGCCCCCAGTTCCCGGCGGTCCCGCTATTCCCAGCCAAGGTAGCGGTTCGGGTAACGGCGGGACGGGGGGTGCGAAGAATCTCCGGGCTTCAGGAGGCTACCGAAAACGGCGACTACTACTGGCAACGTACAATTGCAGTACACTTCGTCTGGACAGGCACCTCGCGGAACTAGAGGTAGAACTAGGTCGCATAAATTGGCATATATTAGGGTTGTCCGAGATCCGAAGACAGGGGGAGGACACGACAACCACTGAGTCAGGCGACCTGTTCTACTTCAGAGAAGGTGAACAGCTCTCCCAGGGAGGTGTCGGTTTTCTGGTAAAAAATGACCTCATTAGCAGCGTTGTTGAAATCGGTAGTGTGTCGAACAGGGAAGCGTACCTTATCGTAAAAATCACGAACAGTCGTTCGCTGAAGGTGATAGGTATATGCGCCGACCTCGCTTCACCCCGACGAAAGTGCCGGGGCCGTATATGAAGATATTGCTAAGGCAATGAATCACACCGCCAAGGCCACTTACAACGTTGTTATGGGGGACTTCAATGCTAAAGTGGGAATACAAGAACGCGGTGAGACGAAAATCGGACCTTATGGAGCGGGGTGCAGAAATCACAGGGGACAAATGCTAGTCAACTTCCTCGAGGCGCAGGGGCTCTTCTTAATGAATAGTTTCTTTAAGAAAAAGCCCCACAGGAAGTGGACTTGGCAACGTCGGGACTCTGTGATAAGAAACGAGATAGACTTTTTGATAACGGACAGTAAGCACATATTTAGAGACGTCTCTGTGATCAACAAGTTTAAAACCGGAAGCGATCACAGACTTGTCCGAGGCTCTCTAAATATTAACATCAAGGCTGAAAGATTCCGAATGATACGGTCTACTCTCCGACCTACGCCACTCCAAGTCACTCTAGGGTCCGAAAAGTTCCAATTGGAACTTCAAAATCGTTTCGCAACACTGGAAACCACAAACGGCATTGACGAGAAAACCGACACAGTGGTCAAAACATTGCAGGAAGTGTCTCGAAAGTTCTTTCCCGGGAAACGCAAACAGCGAGAGTCCAAGCTCTCTCCTGAGACTCTCGAACTTATGAGAAAGAGACGCGAGAAGTCATCCACACCGTCCTCTTCGTCAGATGAGATAGCCTTAAACCGACAAATTAAAAAGCTGATTAGACGCGACCTCCGACGCTACAACACCCATATCGTCCAGGAGGCGATTGAGCGAAATAGGGGGTCGAAAGTGTTCGCTCAGCAGTTGGGGAGGCCCCATCTGACGAAACTTAAAACTGCGGATGGTAAAATGACTGCCTCAAGGTTCGAGATTCTCGATGAGATCGAAAAGTTCTATGGACAGCTATATGCATCACGGACGAGTAAACCTACGGGACACAGCGATGAAGACCACAGAGCCCCACTTACGCGCCATTACACCGAGGAGATACCCGATATCGAGCAGTGCGAGTTGGAGGCGGCTCTCAGACAACTGAAAAACAACAGGTGCCCGGGTGATGACGGTATTACTACTGAGCTCCTGAAAGCAGGCGGAACTCCAATCCTGAAAGAGCTAGCAAGCCTCTTTAATTCCGTCATCCTACAAGGTCTAACACCTAGGGCATGGAGCGGGAGTGCGGTGATACTATTCTTCAAAAAAGGAGATAAGACCTTGCTGAAGAACTACAGGCCCATCTCACTCCTGAGTCATGTCTACAAGCTGTTCTCGAGAGTCGTCACAAATCGTCTTGCGGGTAAGCTCGACGAGTTCCAACCACCGGAGCAAGCCGGGTTTCGAAAAGGTTATAGCACCGTGGACCACATCCATACTGTTCGGCAGATTGTAGAAAAGGCCCAAGAATACAATCAGCCGCTGTGTATGGCGTTTGTGGACTACGAAAAAGCCTTCGACTCCATCGAAACCTGGGCAGTTCTGGATGCCCTACAGCGGTGTCGTGTCGATTGGTGATACATCGAGGTGCTGAGATGCTTGTATGACACTGCCACAATGTCCCTCCAGCTCCAAGACCAGAAGACGAAACCTATTAGCCTCCAACGTGGAGTGAGACAGGGAGATGTTATATCCCCCAAACTATCACCAACGCGTTGGAGGACGTCTTCAAAACTCTGGATTGGACTGGGCGGGGTATAATCATTAACGGTGAGTACATCTCACATCTTCGGTTCGCCGACGACATCGTCATAGTAGCGGAATCGTTGGAACAACTGGGCGAAATGCTGCATAGCCTAGATGGAGCTTCTCGACGCGTCGGCCTTGGTGTAAACTTGGATAAAACCAAAATTATGTTCAACGAACATGTTGCACCGAGACCGATTGCCATCGAAGGGGCGACACTCGAAGTTGTTCATAAATATGTCTACCTGGGGCAGGTTATCCAGCTCGGTAAAAACAACTTCGAGAAAGAACTAGCCAGAAGAATCCAACTGGGTTGGGCAGCATTTCGCAAACTACGTCGAGTTTTCTCTTCACCCCTACCGCAATGCCTCAAAACAAAGGTCTTTGAACAGTGCGTCCTACCTGTTATGACTTACGGTGCCGAAACGTGGACACTTACAGTGGGGCTGGTCCATAGCTTAAAAGTCGCGCAGCGGGCTATGGAGCGAGCTATGCTTGGAGTTTCTCTGAAGGATAAAATTCGGAACGAGGTTATTCGACAGAGAACCAAAGTTACCGACATAGGCCACAAAATAAGCAAGTTAAAGTGGCAGTGGGCTGGCCACGTTTGCCGAAGGACCGATGGCCGTTGGAGCAAACGAGTCCTAGAGTGGAGACCGCGAGAAGGTAAACGAAAGGTAGGACGCCCCCTAGCCAGATGGACTGACGACCTGAAAAAGGTGGCTGGGACAGACTGGATGCGGAAGGCGGAGGATCGGAGAAAATGGCGCACATTGGGAGAGGCCTATGTCCAGCAGTGGACTGCAGTGGGCTGATTTAAATAAAATTCAATCAATCAATCAGATTGATTGAATTTTATTTATTCAGAACAGTGATACAGAGAGTGACCAGCTGGTTTCCTAGATAGGCCTAGACTTTTTTTTAAATTTTTTAATTTATTGGAAACTTAACAACTATTTTACATAATCGTGGGTAAACTTAAGAATAACGTAGGATTCTAAGCCAATAATAAAGTTTCACGACAAGTAAAGAGCATAATAACTTAACAACTAGGTACACAATACTTAATTCATGCAAACAGTAGTGTTTCAGCTATGTTATTAAATTAATTAATTAACTTATCGAATACACCTTCATTTGGTATGGTAGACAATTTAGACATATTGAATGAAATTTTAAACCATTTAGTTTGCTGACTATTCAAAGAAGTGGAAAATACAACTACTTTTATAAAAAATGTATTACACTTACTTATAACGAAAGCGTACTACACTATTGACGAATATTTGAATGACAAATTGTAATGAAAGTGACCATATTGTATTACAACTAATTAAACTTCTGTACTATTTAATTTAAAATTTTGACATAACTAAACCATTTAACATTATTAAATTCAAAATTAATTGCGTTATTAATCAGTAGCTACTCCTATAAAATGTATTTTATTTTTAAGCATATATTGTAAATTTGCATGCCTTTTAGGTGGAATGCGGAATGGTCAAACTTTTAAACCAATGTACCAACAATTTGTACCCGTGTTCGCAAATAAAGATGAAATTGAATTGAAAATCAATTAAGATGTACAGGCGGGATTGGAACCCCCGATCTTCCCCTTACAGGGGGAATATCTGACCACTAAGCCACAGAACCTTCGCCCGAAACCATCCAAATCCGTCTAACGGCATCGGGACGAATATGGACATATGCAATAACCAGGAGCGTTACACTGTTGGGGACTCTGTAGTCCCCACACCCGAGAAGAGGGCCAGATCGTGAGACATGGCCTTGAGTCGGCCGGGGTGCGAGGGATATGCCTGTCAACCTCACCTTCGGCAACCAAAACGACCCACAGGCGGCGTGCGTTTTGGTCGGTTCGAGTCTGACATAACCTCCTCCACCGGCTCCGGTGGGGAGGAAATAGGATTTTGCCATAAGATTATTTTTAGATTTATATCAAAGCTTTTCAAATTACTATATATATGCATATTTATTATATACATGAATGCCTAAACGATTGAATTTTAATTCTTATGTTGACTCAAATTACGTTTAATACTAAACATGTCTAATATTTTAACATTTTAATTTATATAATGCGCTTAACATTTTAATTTATTAAGGGGCGTTACACTCGCCCTGCCAAACGAGTACGTTCGGTACCACGAAATTGGGCCTATTGCCATCTAGCGGCTGCTTTGTCATGTGCTATATGTTTACTGTCAGATGGAGAACAGCCCTGCCCTTGGACGCCTTTTACTACACCCACTGGAAAAGATGGGGTGGCATTATTGTATTCCACTGGGAACCAACACGGCATATTAATAATGTACAATTTTTTTTTATTGCAGATTGAAGAGGATTCATTGCCACTGACACGATTGAAACGGACACGAGACGAACCGGCCAGTGATACAAAGAAAGGGGAAACCCAGAAAAAAGTCAAGTAAGAATATCTATGTAATTTATTTAATAAAAAGTTTTTTTATTTTATTTAATTATTTATTGCACACACAGTATTTTTTTTATACCACTTAGATGGCAGACAAGCACACGGCCCACGTGATGGAAAGTGGTTACCGTGGCCTATGAACGTGTGTAACACCAGTGGAGTCACATTTGTGCTGCCGACCCTGTAAGAACAGAGATTTTCTGTGCCTTCAGTGCAGAACACAAAATCAGGACAAGTAGGCAGGAGGTAGGACACGGCGGTATTTCCGCCCGATTGAGCAGTCCGACTGGGGAAGTACCTCCGCCCTACAGAATACCGCGGTGATAATAACTTCGTGTTGTGTTCCCAGCGGTGAGTAGGATATATCGTTGTGTCCTACCTCCTATGGCTTATGGACGCATGCAACACCAGAGGTCAAAGTCAAAAATCATTTAATCTGTATAGACCATTATATCGGCACTTACAAAACGTCAACAAAAAAGGAACATGAATATCAGTTTAGTAAATGGACCACCGGTTCGAAACACGGCTCCGACCTGAGAAGACTCCGGCAAGAAACTCAGCGGGCATTTCTTTTTTTTTTTGGTCTATTTACAAACATACACTTCAGTCTACTTCAGGTATAGGAGGAGTCACACTCGCGCTGCCGACCCTGAAAAAAACCTTTTAATGCCCTTCTTACTGTAGTCGCTTGGGAAAACCGCAGCTGGAAGTTCATTCCAAATCATCAATACACTTTCTTTCCACAGGATCTCCACGAAATCACCACCCGAATCGCGGCCGAAGCCATCACCAAAATCATCACCACGTCTCGTCCCCAAGTCTAAACCGTCTCGAGTGTTAAGGTCTCCCGTAGTGGTGACTCCACCGAAGAGACCCCCGTCTCCTGTTCGAGAGACATTCCCATGTGATGTATGTGGGTACGAGGCCAAGACTGTACAAGCAAAAAGAAGCCACGTGAAGACTCATACCGTTGGATTCACTAATACCAGGTAGGTTAAGCTACTGGGGTCAGGTTTGGATTTGGATGGGTGACAGTTTTTAACCACTGTTTGAGGTGGAAAGACCAAAAGCTTGTCCTGCTTTGTCTTTAACACTGACGGCACAGAAACTTTCTATGCTTACAGGGTTGGCAGCTCGAGTGTGACTCTCTTGGTTTTGCACACGTCCATAGGCCACGGTAACCACTTTCCATCAAGTGGACCGTGTGCTTGTCTGTCACCTAAATGGTATAATAACAAAAAAATTAGCCTAAAATATCAACCGCGGTAACCTTGTGGTATGGGTAATGGACTGCTGAGACGAGGTCACGGGTTCGATCCCAGGTTTTACCATGGCACACACCATTTTTCGATGCTTTTCGAAGTTATGTGTGTATATATCGCAGGTTTACAAGTGCCCGGTTAATGGCAATAGGCTCGCCACCTATTAAATTGGGACCTAAACATAAACTGGAGAAATGTGGGTACTAGCACTTCTGCCTACCCCTTCGGATATATAGGCGTGAGTTTATGTTATGTTATGTTAAAATATGCATACCACTTATTCCAGACTGGCCTGCAACCCCTGCGAAGACTGGTTTCCGACGCCCGAGGAGCTGGCCAGCCACCACAGGAGACACAAAACTAAGAACTTACCGTACACTTGCAGGAGATGTGATACCGACTACAAAAAATTGTCTGATTATGACAAGTAGGTATAGTCTTATATTACAAAATTCTCGTGTCACAATGTTCGTTCCCGTACTCCTCCGAAACGGAGGTACTTCCCCAGTCGGACTGCTCAATTGGGCGGAAATACCGCCGTGTCCTACCTATTGTATTTAGACAGTAGTTAGTTAGTTGACATTTGCTCACGAAGTTTGCCGGCCACTGTACAAGAAATAAGGGTCTCTTTCACCATCATAACAGTCTCAATACTGTAGGCACAGTCAGTAGCAAAATTAGTAAAAAATAAATGCTTTTTTTTGTTAACATAAATGAAATCTTTTTTTAAATATATATATTTCAATTTTGCAGTTGACTCTACCTACGGGGTTTTGATAAAGAAATGTATCTTATATATAAAATTCTCGTGTCACAATGTTCGTTCCTGTACTCCTCCGAAACGGCTTGACCGATTCTCATGAATTTTTGTGAGCATATTGAGTAGGTCTGAGAATCGGCCAACATCTATTTTTCATACCCCTTAGCGATAAGGGTTGTCCACACTGGGAACCGACATCTACGCGAGCGGAGCCGCGGGCAAAAGCTAGTTTAACTATATTTTCTTTACACAATGACTTTGTGTGCGTGCGTTCTTGCGTAAGTGCGTGCTTACGTGCGTTATGAGTAGGTAGGACACGGCGGTACCTCCGCCCAATTGAGCAGTCTGACTGTGTGTATCGTAAGAGGCGACTAACGGAAACATACGCAGACGATATCACTGCGAGAGAAGGGAAACTCTACATAAAACCCTGTACCAACCCGTCTGGCCAGCGAGGAAACAGTAGGCCGAAGCCTCCCAACATTGGGAGAGGCCTAGTCCAGCAGTGGACTGCGATGGGCTTTTTTTTACGTGCGCAAAATCCCCACCGAAACCTCCCCACCGGAGCCGTTGGGAGAGGTTATGTCGGACTCGAACCGACTAAAACGCACGCCGCCTGTAGGTCGTTTTAGTTGCTGAAGGTGAGGTTGACAGGCATATTCCTTGCACCCCGGCCGCGATGGGATAGTTGATTGATTGAATGTAAACGCTGTTTTTATATTTCAGACACATAGAAGGCAAGGAATGTATACCATTCGATGTAGTACCGGACGTGAAGTGTGATGTCTGCTGGCACCTTTTCGCTACTAACAACCTTCTAGACAGGCACAAGTGTTATGGAGAAGACAATAGACCGGGCGGTGAGTAGACCATAACATTATTTTGAGGTTAAACCTCTTTTAAGCGAATTTCAGAGTAGAATTTGGACCAGCTCTTCTCTTCGCATGTGTTTCGTACAAGGCGACTAAGGGATAGGGCTGTTTAACATCGGACAGATATATACAGCCCAGACTCAGGCTCAGAGGTATTGCTCGAGTCAACAATAGTGTCTGGAATACGGCAATAGGCTCACTCTTTATTACGTGGGACCGAATACAATGATTGATGAAATGTGGTTGGTAATTCACCTCTGCCTAAGCCCTTCGGAGACAAAGGGGTGATTATATGTATGTATGTTGACTGGTAGAAAATGCCCGTGACATTAAGTCCGCCTTTGTAAAATCTTTGTGTATTGCAAAAAGTTTAAATTTCTTTATTATGTTTTTAAGTATGTATATATGTATGTATGTATGTTTATAGAAAAAAAACGGGTGAACTGAATTCATGGAACTCACGAATATTTTCAAATACGATGTTACTTAATACAATGTTTAAGGATAGGTTGGACTCCCCCTTGTTACAACACTGGATGACACTCCACACGTGCCACAGATAGTGGAGTGTTGTTATTCATATGTATTTATTACTAACATTAGTTCTTAAGTTGAATTGTTACTAACACTATGGATCGATGGTCTGACAATAAACGAATTTTAATTTAATTTTTTTAATTAACTCTAAGATGAACAGTAAATTACCCCCTTGGTCTGATGCCGATGGTTCGTATTTCATTCAAGCATTCCCTTTGAGACATCCCAATGTAATTGAATTTAAAACGATAAACGTAGGAAAAATTTTGATTAGGCGGGTTTCGAACCCGCAAACTTTTCCTTTCATGGGCAATTCCCTGACCACTGAGCCATTGAACCTCGTATAAAGACATCCAAATGTTCCTATTATGTCTTTACCTATGAAATTGCCGAAATTTTCTTACATATCCATGAGTTTGTTATTCCTGTAATTTAATAGCTATTTCCATTATTTACATTTTGTTTGAAAGTTGATTTCAAGATTTCACAACTCTGTATTAATTTTTTTTTATTGGTCGCTTGATAAATTAAATTCGATCTTCAAAAACAGTACTTCCTAAATGCTATCCATTTTGATGATACATTTCGTATAACTTTTTTACAGGTGTCACTGTTCAAAAATGTAATAAAAGGATTTGTTAACTTAATGTTCTTTCTTTAATTCTTTATTGTACACAAGAAAATAATACATCAACAGGTAATCACAAATACATCTTGGTGTACAAAGGCGAACTTAACTTAATATCTCTCATTTTACATTCAATATAGCCTCAAACATACACAAAAAAAAAATGGACTTGTCATTCCTAAAAAAAATGCAAATTTGTCAGTACTGAAAATTGGGTTCCCTGCAATTTCTAAAAGAAAACTGTAATTTCAAATGTAATAATAATAATAATTTATTAACCAAAAAGAAGTACAGTATATATAATAATAATAATAATATAATAATATTCCACGACATTCCACACAACGCTATCTAGACCCATGGTAAGCATAGCTTAACTAGCTTGTGTTATGGGATCTAGAATGCGGATAAACATACTTAGATACTTTTTTTTTGTAAATACATACATATTTTACATAGAAACACCCCGACCAATGCAAATAAACATGTTCATGCATATAAATATTTGCACTGAGCGGGAATCGAACCCGCGCCCCCTGCATAGCAGTCGAATGCTCTACCGCTACGCCATGTATAACAACATTGATTTGCTACCTACGTGTAACATTGATGTAACGATCGATCTATTTGAATTGATATGAATTTTGATTTTTTTTTTTTAATTCTGAACATTGTCATACCACAGGTAAATGCTCGAAATGCAGGAAGAGTTACTCTCTACTGAAAAACCTTACGAAACACGAAGCCACGTGTCCGGCTAAAAAGAAAGGTAATGTTTTTTTATTTCTTATGGCTGTCATTTATTGTATTAACATTTTTTTTTGACATGATGCCCACGGCTACATTCTATCATCGCACCTCTCGCCGTAGGCAGGGAATTCATCCTCACACATTGCGAACTGAGACGGTGCGCACTGTGCGGTATGAAAGAAACTTCATCCCATGTATACTCAAGCTGTTGAATGAACTCCCTGCTGCGGTTTTACCAAGCACCTACAATATGGGGTTCTTTAAGAGGGGTATTAGAAGGTTTCTTCAGGGTCGGCAATACGATTGTAACTCCTCTGGTGTTGCATATGTCCATAGTCCACGGTAACCACTTCCCATCAGGTGGGCGGTGTGCATGTTTGCCACCTAAGTGGTATAAAAATCCAAGAATACTTGGATGATAAACAAGCTTGGAAATGAGCTGTTCGCTCAACTATGCTACTCAAGTAAACTTTTATATTTAGATTAAGTAGACAAAAAAGAAATGCCCGCTGAGTTTCTTGCCGGAGTCTTCTCAGGTCGGGGCCGCGTTTCGAACCGGTGGTCCATTTACTAAACTAGTTTTCATGTTTCTTTTTTTATTGACGTTTTGTAAGTGCCGATTTAACAGTTTATGCAGAACAAAAGAATTTTGACTTTGACTTTGTTAGCAGACCTTTTGACACGCCAACTTGACTTTACCTCGCCTGATGGTAAGCTAAAGGCAAAGTCTCAAGAAAGAGGGTCACCATTACAGACACTAAGTATTGTTACAATGGTGGCACTCCGACCACACACACATAACATAAACTCACGCCTATATCCCCGAAGGGGTAGGCAGAGGTGCTAGCACCCACATTTCGCTAGTTTATGATTAGGTCCCAATATAATAGGTGGCGAGCCTATTGCTATAGACTGGGCACTTATAAACCTGCGATAAATACACACATAACTTCGTAAAACATCGAAAATACATTGGTGTGTGCCATGGTAAAACCTGGGATCGAACCCGAGACCTCGTCTCAGCAGTCCATTACCCATACCACTAGGCTACCGCGGGTATATTATACATCTTATATATAAAATTCTCGTGTCACAATGTTAGTTCCCGTACTCCTCCGAAACGGCTTGACCGATTCTCATGAAATTTTGTGAGCATATTGAGTAGGTCTGAGAATCGGCCAACATCTATTTTTCATACCCCTTAGTGATAAGGGTTGTCCACCCTTAACATTATATGGCAAAACAACGTTTGACGGGTCAGCTAGTATAATATAATTTTTTAAATATAAATATATGTTCCAGGTGAGCCGTTTATCGAGAAGCAGCTGCTAGACCAACTGAAGCCCATCCAAATCCGGGTGGCGCGCTGCGATCCTTTACTTACCAACATTAAGCAGGAACATTACGATGTGTCCTGCGTTTCTGATGTAAGTATTAGTGTAATAATCTATTTTACACACACACGAGGTAGGACACGACGGTATTACCGTCCTAATTGAGCAGTCCGACTGGGGGAGTACCTCCGCCCTACAGAATACCGCGGTTATAATAACTTCGTGTTGTGTTCCCAGCGGTGAGTAGGGTAGCCAGAGGCCAGAGCTCACTGGAGAATTTGTGCTGTCAGTGGGATGACTAAAGGCTTGTCCTGCTTTGTCCTCTACACTGACGGCACAGAGACTCTGTGTTCTTACAGGCTCGGTAGCGCGAGTGTGACTCCCCTGGTGTTGCACACTTTCATAGGTCACGGTAATCACTTTCCATCAGATAGGTTTTTTTTTAAACTTTCGCGGTGTGAATTCATAACTATACTAGGTATAGGGACTTCTTGCGAATTATATCTTTGAACTTACTATTTCTGCCGACGTTTCGGATGCGTTGCAGCACCCGTGGTCACGACTTGACTAGTCTTAGAGCGTCGAGATGTATGCGGAGAACATTTTTTTGAGCGCCTACCCTCCATTACACTTATTATGAACGGTTAGGCTGGCGACACACCACACTCTCTGTCAGTTTTTAGCAGCACTATGTTTTTTGGTTTTAGTATCTTAATCACTGGATTCCACGTTCCGAATAGTTTGAATCCATCTTCCCTATTGAAATTCGCGAGAAGTCCCGATACCTAGTATAATCAGATAGGATGCTTGTCTGCCACCTACGTTGTATAAAAGAAACGTACATACATATGTATATACATACAGTCATGCACGCATTTTTCCCAGTGGGGTAGGCAGAGACTACAGTTCTCCATCTGCTACAATCCTGGCATAACTTTTTCGCTTCTTTTACTTTCATAATTGCTTTCATATATGCTTTCCGGTTTCGGGTACTCTTTTTATTTTTTTTAAAGCGCTAAATCCCCACGGATACCTCCCCACCGGAACCGGTGGAGGAGGTTATGTTGGACTCGAACCGACTAAAACGCACGCCGCCTGTGGGTCGCTTTGGTTGCCGAAGGTGAGGTTGACAGGCATATCCCTCGCACCCCAGCCGACCCAGGGCCATCTCTCACGATCTGGCCCTCTTCTCGGGTGTGGGGACTACAGAGTGCCCAACTCGTCTCCGGAAACGGGGGGGCGCGCAACGCGCGCCACCGCCGCGGCCTGCTTCTGCTGCGGGTGACAGGCGGCCCCACCTGTCACCCCCAGGCCGGCGCTCATGGGGGGCGGTTTCGGGTACTCTTGTATGTCCATGTCCTTTCTTTAAAATACCTTCTATCTGAAAAAATAAGCATTTGGTGCCATCAAAAACGACATTCTTTCATAAAAGTGTATAAGAAAATGCCGCGGTAGCCTAGTGATATGGGTAATGGGATGATATGGGGCATTCTAGGGAAAAGTGGCATACGACCACGGCTATCCTTGATATTATCTTGTTTAATACTAAAATAAAAGTACTAACTAAAAAAGAATTGTAAAATAACCGCAGTAGCCTAGTGGTATGGGTAATGGACTGTTGAGACGAGGTCTCGGGTTCGATCCCAGGTTTTACCATGGCACACACCAATGACTTTTCGATGCATTTCGAAGTTATGTGTGTATTTATCGCAGGTTTATAAGTGTCCGGTTAATGACAATAGGCTCGTCACCTTTTGGCCTTTGGGACCTAAACATAAACTGGTTAAATGTGGGTGCTAGCACCTCTGCCTACCCCTTCGGGGATATAGGCGTGAGTTTATGCTATGTGTGTAACCTATGCTTCACGAAATAAATAAATTTGAATTTGAACATATATCTAGGCCGACCCCTGCTACATGATGCCCGTAGCTACATTCTATCATCGCATCTCTCGCCATAGGCAGAATTTGTGTTTTATACATACAAGTATTGTGTTTTGATTAGTCTTCTACAAGTCTTCAACAAGTTTACAACTGATCTCGTGGAGTAAACGAGGGGCAAGAAACGTCTTAGTCGTCCGCTGGTTATAGGCTATATGACGTGTCACTGAATCTAATGTGGCGCCCTCTAGCGGTCACAAAGTACTGTGTTAAAAAATTAATTTGAAAATATGACGTGTTTGGTATCAACTGAAAAGGCTTAATTAGCACATTTTAAATATCTAAAATAAAATAAATAAAAAAGTTTAAAACTAAAACCCGGCTACTGAAAACTTAAGGATAGCCGTGGTCCCCTATGAGCGCCGGTCTGGGGGTGACTGGTGGAGCCGCCTGTCACCAGCAGCAGAAGCAGGCCGCGGCGGTGGCGCGCCTCCCCGTTTCCGGGGACGAGTTGGGAACTCTAGTCCCCACACCCGAGAGAAGGGCCAGATCGTGAGAGATGGCCCTGTGTCTGCCGGGGTGCGAGGGATATGCCTGTCAACCTCACCTTCGGCAACCAAAGCGACCCACAGGCGGCGTGCGTTTTAGTCGGTTCCACTCCGACACAACCTCCTCCACCGGCTCCGGCGGGGAGGTATCCGTGGGGATTTTGCGCACGTAAAAAAAAAAAAAAAAAAAAGTGCCCGGTTAATGGCAAAAGGCTCGCCACCTATTATATTGGAACCTAAACACAAACTGGCGAAATGTGGGTGCTAACACCTCTGCCTACGCCTTCGGGGATATAGGCGTGAGTTTATGTTATGTAGTACTATTTAGAGCGTGATTTTTTTTTTACTTTTCAGTAGTCTAGTTTTAGTTTTAAACTTAATTATATGAACGAAAACGATTTAAATTTAAAATATACGTAAATAGTCTCACATGCACTCACCAGATAAGAGAAAACGAGCAAACCAGTCGTGTCAAAACGGCCGTCAAAGCGTGCGGCAACTATACTAACCAATTCTTACTTCTGTCACCGGCGCCTGCTGTGTGAATTAACCCTAACAGCTGGTACATACAACACCAAATAGAATAAAGATCAAACATCTTTCCACAGGAATACGGTCTAGACCGAAACTGCTACTATCCCTACATATCCGGGCTCCGAATCAAATCCGAATTTCAAGGTATGGTGAACATCCATGATGATATTAAAAAAGAATTCTGTCCAGACGATTATGTACATTGGGACTCGGAAGACAGTGAATCTGATAACGAGATCAATTGCAATATGGCTCTAAATCCTTCTGCGAAGAAGAAGATAGTATCTTCCCTCACCGCTTTAACTCTCAAAACAATCTTCTCGAAAAGACTTTTAGGCAAGATGCCACGAAAGAAGAGAAGACTGAAGCCTGATAAGGTTTTTGGTGCTATGCTAGCAGACCAAGACGAGGTAAGAATGGATATTGACAGCATAATTGATAATTTAAGTAATGATTTTGGTACTAATGATGAAAAGTTTAATGATTCTATTGTAAGCTATAATGAAGTTAATGATAATGTAGTTAATAATGGTGATATTAATAATGATAATAGCAAAAAGGATATTGTTAGGTCTAATAATGATTCACCGTTTATTAATAGTGTTATATATGACATGAATAAAGATGATTCTATAAAAGATAATACTTCGGTAGATTCTTTAGATATATTAAAAGAAATGAGAAATAGTTTTAATGAAAATGATGAAAAAAATTCAGTACATATACAAAATAATGATAGTGATAATAGAAATGTAGATAATTGTTATACAGATGGTATATCTAATATACACAATGATTATGAAACATCTCAAAATGACTATGATACATCTCAAAATGAATATGATACATCTCAAAATGATAATAATACATCTCTTAATGACGATAGTACATCTCAGAATGATTCTAGTGTTGACTCCGCGGCTATAAATATGGACTCAAAAGACCAAGATACAAAGTTAAATAATTTTAATGATAACTATACCATTGATAAACTACTAAACAATGTACAAAGTAATGATTCAGTAGATAAGTCTGATTCTAATGTTATTAATAATGATAATGATAAGGTTTCATTAGATGATTTATTAAATAATGGTAATGATAATAAAGTTGGTTTGGGTAGTATAGAGGATTTTAGTTTTGATAGTTAGGTGTAGTTGAGATTTTTATTTAAAGTAATTCTGAGCTTCGATTCAAGTTCACAATTCAGTCTCAATTTAATCCCAATTTAGCAAATGTCAAAAATGATTAATGAATTTTGTGTTAGAGTATACAGATTTTACAAATGTGACGTTGAAATTAGATCGAGACTGAATCGTGAACAGATTTGTATTAGGAAATTTGACCTTCTGGCAGTAAAGAAAGATTAATTATAAATATACAATGATAAATTTGTTTTTACGACAAATTAAAAAATATAGCCACACATACTTTTCATAAAAAATAGCTTCTGTCCTGGTCTTAAAAACAGCTACAAATCCCTTTCTAATAATAACTACATATCAGGCATATGTCTGTCTGTCTAAAACAATTGCTATACATTCTTGTATAGAAAATAACTTTCTCCCTATATAAGCCCAAACTACACTTTAACCGATTTTTCGTCGCGAATCTTACAATCATCCGCGCGTTGTATTAATTATGGCGCTCTACTTCTAAAATTGACGCTCTTTCTGTTAAATTGGGGCTCTACTTGTAAAATTTGCGCTCTGCTTGTAAAATTGGCGCTCTATTTGTAAAATTGGCGCTCTACTTGTAAAATTGGCGCTCTACTTGTAAAATTGGCACTCTACTTGTAAAATTAGCGCTATATTTGTATTAATATCCATACTAATGTTATAAATCCGAAAGTAACTGTCTGTATGTTATGCTAAAAGCGTCTAAAAGCGCCTAAACCACTGGACCGTTTTGATGAAATTACTATAGGGGTAGATTACACCTTGGGAAGGAACGTAGGCTATGTATTGGTAGCGATAATCGACATCCACGAAGGTAATAGCTAGTAGCACTATATTTTAAATAAATAGCGCTGTATTTAAAAAAGGTCAAGGTCCATTTGCAAAATTGTCGCTCTATTTGTTAAAATTGCGCTTCATTTGTAAAATTGTCGCTCTATTTGTAAAAATAGCGTCACCTTTGTAAATTAGCGCTCTATTTGTAAATTTAACGCTATATTTGATAAAAAATAGTGCTGTATTTGAAAAAAATTGAGTTTCATTTGCAAAATTGTCGCTCTATTTGTAAAAATAGCGCCACATTTGTAAATTAGCGCTCTATTTGTAAATTTAACGCTATATTTGATAAAAAATAGCGCTGTATTTGAAAAAAATTGAGTTTCATTTGCAAAATTGTCGCCCTATTTGTAAAAATTGAGCTTCGTTTGTAAAATTCCGCTCTATTTGTAAAATTAACGCTATATTTGATACATAATAGCGTTTTATTTTAAAGCATTTAGTATGCTAACTACGAATATATATATATGGAAATAATTTGGATGGTTTCGGGCGAAGGTTCTGTGGCTTAGTAGTCAGAGCACTCCCCCTGTAAGGGAAATATCGCGGGTTCGAACCTCCCCTGAACCGATTAAATTTTTTCTATATCTTAGTCAACTCCTTATATGTTTATATTTGTGTAATTTTGTACATGACTGTATTTTTTCTTTAATTTTTGTAAGTGTATAATATAATATAAATAAAGTAATACTTTTCAGAAATAGAGGAGTTATATGTGAATAATTGTATAGTCAGCGGCAAAACTGAATGATCGTTGCACAGATTTCAAAAATTAAAAAAATAGGTTAGTTAAAAAAAAATCCTCTGAATCTTTTCCCAACTCTATTGGGGTCGGCTAAAAACCTACTTTACGTGTAGTAATGTTTAAGGAAAAAAAAATACAGTGGAAAAAGTACAACTGTGGTTTCAATATGATTAATTTTTAGTTTTTTTTACAATTCAAAATATTTGAAAACCTGCCCACTAAGTACTTAAACAGTATTTTCATGACGGTACAGAAACTTTCCGTTCTTACAGGGTCGGTAACATGGGTGTATGCATACGTTCATAGGTCGAGGTAACCACTTTCCATCTGGTGGGTCGTGTGCAAGTCTGCCACCTATATTGTATAAAAAAAAAATATTTAAAATATTTTTTTTATCTGAAAATTATCATCCATTTTTAAAGCTGACTGTACGCCGTTTATTTTTTGTAAATTAAACCTTACTTCTCTTAAATAGAGGGGGGTAAAAAATAAAATTGTGTTAATATGATATTTTGATTGTATTCTATATATAAATACATTTCTTTATCAAAACCCCGTAGGTAGAGTTAACTGCAAAATTGATTATATAAAAAAAAATATTTCATTTATGTTAACAAAAAAAAAACATTTATTTTTTTTAAATTTTGCTACTGACTGTACCTACAGTATTGAGACTGTTATGATGGTGAAAGAGACCCTTATTTCTTGTACAGTGGCCGGCAAACTTCGTGAGCAAATGTCAACTAACTACTGTCTGAATATAATAGGTAGGACACGGCGGTATTTCCACCCAATTGAGCAGTCCGACGGGGGAAGTACCTCCGCCCTACAGAATACCGCGGTTATAATAACTTCGTGTTGTGTTCCCAGCGGTGAGTAGGGTAGCCAGAGCTCGCTGGAGAATTTGTACTGTCAGTGGGATGACTAAAGGCTTGTCCTGCTTTGTCTTCTACACTGACGGCACAGAAACTCTGTGCTTACAGGGTTGGCAGCGCGAGTGTGACTCTTCTGGTGTTACAAACGTTCATAGACCACGGTAACCACTTTCCATCAGGTGGGCCGTGTGCTTGTCTGCCACCTAAGTGCTATAAAAAATAAAGTTATCTAATATAAAATATAAAAACAATACAGAATATACCTAAACAATCCTGCAGGTTCAGGCGTCAAAGAATTCCTTCCCATCGATGTCAACCGGGAGGGTGGCCAGTAAGCTGGTGGCATTGCCACGTTGAATAGCAATACCAATCCTTTGCGCAAGAAATAAACCAGCCCTCTGGTCACGGGTAGCGTCAATTAAATGTTTAGAAATTTCTCTAAACAAAAGACGGGCACTTGGACCCCATGATCCCAAACTCCCATACATATTTGAGCAGTTTGGGGTCGTCTCGACCCCAAACTGCTCAAATATGTATGAGAGTAGAATTTGAACTGCCCCATCTCTTCCCATGCGGTATCGTACATGGCGACTAGGGACTCAGCCTCAAGTTGAATCAACAATGGTGCCCGTAAGACGGTAATAGACTCTTCCCTTATTACGTGGACCTTATTACTTGGACCCCATGATCCCAGCGTCTCGTATAGAAATAAAGTTGAAAATTCAATCCCATTTTTTGCAGTTTCTGTGGTATGGCAGTGATTTTGCTTGTGTAGAATCAAGGGTCTGATCATTTACCTTTTTTTTTGTGCGAAAAGTCCCCGCTGGAACCGGTGGGTTGGTTATTTCGGACTTTCGGACTTGGTTGCCGAAGGTGAGGTTGACAGGCATATCCCTCGCACCCCGGCCAACACAGAGCCATTTCTATCGAGCTGGCCCTCTTCAGGTGTGGGGATCAAGGAGTCCACATCTAATCCCCTGGTATTGCGCTGCTGTTGCAGTCTGCTTCTGCTAGGGTGACAGGCGGCTCCACGCGGATATCCTCCCCGCTGGAGCCGGTGGGGAGGCTATTTCGGACTTGAGCCCTACTACAACGCGGGGCCGACACAGGGCCAGCTCGATAGAGATGGCCCTGTGTGTGTGTCTTCAGGTGTGGGAACCGCTGAATCTGCATCTAGTCCCCTGGCGGCTATAATAACAGGCGGCTCCACCCATCTCCCTCAGGCCGACACTCATTGGGGACGGAGGTAGTTCTGCGACCTCCGATTAGCCTCCACTACTCGCACTATTGATTATTTACCGAACAGTGAGTGCACCTGGCCCTGGACACATCGGCTGAATGCATTGTCACCAAGTTTGCAGGTCGCTGTACCTTATGAAGTAACTATTGTTGTGATGAACGACAAAATTCTCCATTAAAATAAATATTATAAAAGTCAAAAAAATATTTTTTGTTTTACATTTAATATTCTATCTAGGACATTCTACAGGATGCTATCTAGACCCAAAGTCAGTAAAACTTAACTAACTTGTGTTATGTTATCTAGAATGCAGATAAACAAACTTAATTTTTTTTTGTTGTTGTTAGTATAGATAATTATACATAGAAACGCCCTGACCAATGCAAACATATATATTCATGCGTACATATTATTTGTACTGAGCGGGAATCGAACCCACGCCCTCCGACTTGGCAGTTGAATGTTCTACCTCTCTTCAGAAGATAACAATAATTTTGGACAAACTTGGAATTATATACTTTAACGACTGTATGGGTGAAGAAATTGCTCATTTACGACCTATTGAGCTTTGCTGTCAGTTAGGCCCTTTTGAGATATATTGTCAGTTAGGCCCTTTTGAGCTACATATACTGTCACTAAGGTCCTTTTCAGCTTTGCTGTTAGTTAGGCCCTTTTGGGCAAAATTGTCAGTTAGGACCTTTTGAGCTCTGCTGTCAGTTAGGCCCTTTTGAGCTACATCTACTGTCACTAAGGTCCTTTTGAGCTACATATACTGTCACTAAGGTCCTTTTGAGCTTTGCTGTCAGTTAGGCCCTTTTGAGATATATTGTCAGTTATGAACTTTTGAGCTACATATACTGTCAATATGTTCCTTTTGAGCTTTGCTGTTAGTTGGTCTTTTTGAGCAATATTGTCAGTTAGGACCTTTTGAGCCACAAATACTGTCACTAAGTTCCTTTTGAGCTTTGCTGTCAGTTAGGAGCTTTTAAGCGATACAGTCATATAGGCCTTGTGAATAACACTGTCAGATAGACCCTTTTGAGCCATACAGTCACTTATACTCTGTTGGGTAGGTACTTAAATAAACGTAATCAATATTACTAGTGTAATACTCGCCGGGATATTTACTTGGTTTATTTTTGTTGAGCAACCAATATGTGAATGACCATGTCAATCTTAAATCGTAAACAGTATTGTATATCTTGTTATGTTTGTTATTTAAAAACTCCGTTTAAAAAATATAAACGCGGCTATAAACAGAAATTAGATTACTAGTTTAAGCACTAGTTTATTTGTGTAATATGTATGTAGTACTGCGGAAATCCACTTCGGATACCCCCCGCCGTGGCCAGGGGGGTGGTTATATCTGGCTCGAACCGTCTAAAACCGCACGGTCGTCTTGGGCCATCTGTTGCCGGAGGGTGAGGTAGCCTCTGGCATATCCCTCGCGCACCCCGACTGACCCAGGGCTATAGAAGGCCTCATAAATAAATATTCTAAAACATTCTACACAACGCTATCTGGACACATGGTAAGCATAGCTTAACTAGCTTGTGTTATGGTATCTAGAATGCGGATAATACTTTTTTTTATAAATACCAATGCAAATATACATATTCATGCATACAAATACTTGCACTGAGCGGGAATCGAACCCAGGCCTCCTGTGTAGCAATCGAATGTTCTACCGCTACACCACAGAGGCTACACCGGGTGGGGGACAACGGTGTCCCCATCTTTTCCCAGAAAAAGGCGAAGTAGTTAAGTACCTAACCAAATGGAGTTTAGATCCATTTGAGCGATACTGTCAGTTAGACCCATTTGAACGATACTGTCAGTTAGACCCATTTGAGCGATACTGTCAGTTAGGCCTTTTAAAGTTATATAGTCACTTAAGCCCTTTAGAGTTGTACTGTATTGATAGATAATGTATTAATGTGTCTCTTAGAATTAACTGTAAATGTTAAATAATTAAGGTTACATTGTGTATAAGTGATTTTATGTTTCTATATTCAATAAAAGAGTTTTTATATTTATTTATTTTTTTCATTTTATGGCTCATGTACGTCACCAAAAAAAAAGATATTTTTGTTATATCATTTAGGGGGCAGGCCTATAAACGTGTGCAACACTCGGGGAGTCACATCCGTACTACCGGCCCTGTAAGAACAGGGTTTCTATGCCGTCAGTGCAAAAGACACAATCAGGACAAGCCTTTGGTCTTCCTTCTGACAGCACAAAATCTCTCCAGTGAGCTCTGGCTACCCTACTCACCGCCGGGAACACAACACGAGGTTATTATCGCCGTGGTGTTATGTAGGGCGGAGGTACTTCCCCAGTCGGACTGCTCAGTGGAATTTTGGAAACACTTTCCATTTGGATAAGAATGCCTTAATATAGTACGATGGAGCTGATCTGATGATGGAGCAGCAAGGTGTCCATAGGCATTCCAATATAACCTTTCTTCGTAACAACCATGACCCCGCACAAGTTTCTTCTGTGCCTAAACTAACCGAACTACAGGTAGGCTTTTTTTTTTACGTGCGCTAAATCCCCACGGATACCTCCCCACCGGAGCCGGTGAAGGAAGTTATGTCGGAATCGAACCGACTAAAACGCACGCCGCCCGTGGGTCGTTTTGGTTGCCGAAGGTGAGGTTGACAGGCATATCCCTCGCACCACGGCCGACCCAGGGCCATCTCTCACGATCTGGCCCTCTTCTCGGGTGTGGGGACTGCAGAGTCCCCAACTCGTCCCCGGAAACGCGCCACCGTACTACTAACTACGAAGCCGTCTAGACAGAGCGATCGTGCGGGGTGAGCGGGATGGCGGGAGACGGGGGGTTTGTTCCGATTAACCTTACACTCCCGCCGAACCACCTGTACCATTATTTAGTACTATTGATGGTACAATTGGCACTGATTTGTCCCACTAGTACCCGTGAAATAAATAAAAGTCATACACTCGACGTTACTTCATTAAATAAACAATCTGATGGAACACTACTTCATTTTATTAGTATTTATGTAACAGGGGACGAGTTGGGGACTCTGTGGTCCCCACACCCGAGGAGAGGGCCAGATCGAGAGAGATGGCCCTGGGTCCCCGGGGTGCTAGAGATGTGCCTGTCAACTACACCTTCGGCAACCAAAAACGACCCACAGGCGGCGTGCGTTTTGGTCGGTTCGAGTCCGACATAACCTCTTCCACCATCTCCGGTGGGGGGTACGATGAACTACTGTATAGGGATTATATTGCTTCCGCGTGGTTCCCGGCAGAGCAGAATTTGGACCACCCCATCTCTTCCCATGCGGTGTACAAGGTGACTAAGGGATAAGACTGTTTAACATCACAGATATATACAGCCCAGACTCAACCAAAGATGCATAGCTCGAGGCAACAATAGCGCCCGGAAAACGGCAATAGGCTCACCCCCTATTACGTGGGAATGTGGGTGTTAATTCACCTCTGCCTAACCCTCCGGGGATAAAGGCGTGATTATATGTATGTATTTTTTTACCTCTGTATATAAGATTATTGTAACTTTAGCTTTCCATGATACAGAATAATGTTCATGTTCATCAACGCCTTCCATCAACCTTTGATTTGCCAAACGTTTCCACGGCCGGTGTAATTCTCAGTAAAGATTATTGTGTAAATAAGATTACTCGTTATAATACAGTGTCTATGCAGTGCGGGCAAACGCAAAAGGTGCAAAGTATAAAATGAAAAATCACATATATATATTACATTTAACAAAATGTTCCTCATTTATTTGAAACAAAATAATATAACGTACATTATTGTACGACAGAAATAACTTCAAATATAACAAGCCGTTAAGTGTTACAAACTCAAAGGAAACTCTCTCAGACCCATAACGGCAGCGTGTGGTTTTTGTTGTCTGAGGGATTTATGACGTGGCTAGGTTTTTCGGTTATATCGGTAGCGACTGCCGCTGACAAGCAGTTAGGTTAGACCTTTAACATGCCCACCGAAGCTCACGCGCTCATATCAAATACCACTAAGCAGTCACCCATCTAAATGGACACCACGCGTATGTAGCTTAACCCACTGGTCGTTTAGGTACGTAACAGTGAGCACAACTGGCCACCAGTTCTTCTGTAAGTGTGAAGATTCTTTACTTCTCTTCTTTAGTTTCTTTCTTTTTTCTTCTAGTTGGATTATCCAACGTAGTAAGGGCTTTAGCCAACATACCTTGAAAATTCTGATTTCTTGCTTTGTAATACTTATTTTTAACCGATTCTAACACTACATCTTTCTTATCGCCCAACAAGTGAGCCAATGGGTTGGTTGTCACTAACTTAGTTCCATCGGCCAGTTTGATCGAAGAACCGGGTTTCGATTTTTGTTCATTAGTTTGAGCGATGACATCTTTTACTTTAACAATTTTGTAGAACGGAGCTTGTGGTAACAAATGAGCTATTCTTATATCTGTTAGCTGTGAGGATAGTTTTGGAATAACCACTTTATGAGCAATTCTCTCCGTTGGTTCTTGCTTCGGTATTTCTTCTGTGTTTTCTAACATAACCTCTTCAGCAACTTCAGGAATATCCGAATCATGTCTGTCCATGTCATCATCACAATGATCAGAATAGTATTCATTGGTATCAAGAATTTTACATGGTGCATCAATTAATTTTAGTGTCGCTTTAGTTGTTTCCGGACAGTGATCAACAAATTTCACTGGCATCGCTAATTTACTTGAAGTGCTGATCGGTTGTGGTTTAAATTTAGTCATTTTTATAGCAGGATCTCTTGCATAACCGGTGACAAGTTTGATAACCGCAGTACTATCAACACTAACATCAACCTTACTCTCTTCTGGAACGAAATTCTCGAAAAATTTTTGTACAGACAGCTTTTGATCCACAGGTGTGATCTTTGCACAAGTTGCTGTTGGTTGTGACATGACTTTTACAAGTGTACGTCTGAACTTAACTGACATTGGCAAGTCTTCGGTAATCGAGCCACCGGTTTTACGCTTCTCTAATATGGTTTTTAATGTCTCAGTCAGCTTGGAGGATGAATGTGCAGCTACTATATGTTCATCCAATTTAGCCCTACTTTTGAATATTTTTGCACACTTAATGCATTTTTTAACCACATTCTTAGAATGAAGACTGACGTGATGATTGTAATTCTGGTATGTATAGCAATATTTCTTACAAATATTGCAAGTCAAGGCAGTTCGGTTAGATACTTGAACTCGTTTACTTTTGGGCAGCATAGGTACACCTTTCTTCTTTTGAAGTTTCACCCGTTTTCTTACGGTGTACAATGGTTCATCATCATCGGAAGATTCTATAGTGATCATTTCTTTTTTACCTTGCTTACGTGTCTTAGGATTCCGTTTACGTTTCAATGTAGGTCCTTTTTTAACCTCAACTTCTGTTTTGTTACCCTCAGTTAGGTTAGCCTCTGTGTCTGTCAATCCGACATTTATAAAATCCGAATTTAAGGCAACGTCTTCAATATTTTCTACGTCATTTTTTGTTTCCAGGTTATCTTCTACCTCATGGCTATAAAGACTTTTGGGTATAAAAGGGTTCTCAGATTTTTTGTCAGAGAAAAATACATGGTAGTTCTCATCAAATTCTACAAAACCAACACTGTTGTGCGATAGTTTTATATGAATGGTGAACCGTTTCCGGAGCTTAAATGTTTTGTCACAAATCTTACAAGTATAAGGAGAAATATCTCTATGTCTAGTAACAAAGTGTCCGAATAACTTCTGCGGATGTTTAAAAACGCTCTTACAATAAATGCAGAGGTACTTATACAAGTGGAACTCGGGCCTGTGAGTTTTATCTATATGTTTCTTCATTGCGACACTTCCAACGCATCTCTTCCAGCAAAATTGGCATGTCTCAACTTCAATAGACCGACTCGAATGCTCCCTAGATTGATGTTCCAACCAATCATTCATAGTTGGAAAAATTATTTCACACGTGTAACATTTTATCGGTTTACATTGAGTCTTATGTTTCGGGTATAAAGCAACAGGGAATGATATATTGCAACCTAGACATAACTTCGTCTTTCTCTCTTTTATACCAAAGATGTTGCATACACCGGTAAAATGTTTGATCAAATTTTTCTTTTGCCTGAATACATTCCCGCAAGTATGACATACATATACGTTGCAGTCCTGTGTCCGTAGATGATGGAGGTATTCTGACATATGCACCGTAGAGAGGTCACAGCCAACACATAAATATACAACATCAGTACCTAAAGTCTCTATAAAAGTTACTGATTTGACTTTTAAGGCTGCCGAAAGATACGGCAACACGTCGTACATTAGAACTCCGTCTCTATCATTTTTATGTTCGTATTCATGTTTTTTTAACGAATAAAGGTCCGCAAAACGCTGTTGGCATTGCGAACAACTGTAAGTAGATTGTGTATTCCCTATTGAATGCTTTTTGCGATGAGTTCTATGAGCGTCAAAATCATCGAATACTCGCCAGCATAGAGAACATGATTTTAGCGATGTTAAATGCGAATCTATTATGTGTGTGGCGTATTCCATCATGTCTGCGTACGCTATAGGACAAAACTGACATTTTTTAAGCTTAGATGTAGTTATTTTGTGTACTTGGTCCAAATGTATCTTGAGATCATCAGGATCTAAGAATTCGGCGTAACATATAGTACATGTTGTGTCAGGATCAGTGATATAGGTAGTCATTTCAGCCGCTTCGGTGAGATAACTTTCTTCTTTAATGTCATTTTCGTCAGTTGAATCCATTTTTGTTGGTGAATATTGTAATAGTTTTCAAATTTTTCAAGTCAAGCAAAAAGAAAACAACAGGGCGAGTGCGACATTTCATTTGACATTTGACTCGAACCACAGACCACAGATTAACAAGTAACAAACTCAATTTTTTTTTTGGGGTTTTACTAATATGGTATCTAGGGCTTTTACGTCGTCTTATTTTGTATCATACATACACACATCAACAAAGTCTAGGGAACCAGGACATTTCTAGTTTTTATTTAAAAACCCTTTCTTGTAATAGTGAGTGTTTTATGTCAATAGAAGGGTATTTTTATACCGTTTTTAATTTTAATTTTAATTAAAACATTTTCATACCAATTTTTTTTTTTTTAAGAAAGAATTGAATAGTGCCAATATTGAGTATTACAACCTTCTATGATTAGGCACAAAAATAACGAGGTAGTAAGAAATACAGTAATTAACCGTACTTTAAACGTTTTTAATAATCTGTAGGACCTCCTAAAGCATTAGCAACAGCTCGACAACGGCGTGGCATACTTAGTATGAGATTGTCAATCATCGTCTGTGGAATATGGCACCATACACTGCGAAGGTGTAAAAAAAGTTGTTCTTCAGTGTTCAGATTTTCCAAAGAATCACTGAAAGCTCTTCTCCCAAGCAAATCCCAGGCATGCTCTATGGGATTGAGGTCGGCAGACTGAGCAGGCCATTCCAACGTCGTCATATTGTGCTCGCTTAACGCATTGACCACTACCCTCGCGGTGTGTGACCGTGCATTATCTTGCATGAACATAAAATCTTGACCGAACTGCTGTCGATGAGGGATTACCATGGGGTGTATAACCTCCTGAATGTATTGGTTTGCATTCAAATTGCCCCATATCCAAACGAGGTCGGTCCTTCCACCAAGGCGAATTCCAGCCCATACCATGATTGTTCCACCTTGGTAAGGATGAACTTCTTGCGGATTCTGGAGACGACTCCGACGTCCAGGAACTCGCCATATACGCACTCTTCTCGAATCAGGATGAAAACCGAAGCAAGATTCGTCGGAAAACAGAACCCGTGCCCATTGATGGTCGGTCCACTGTAAATGTGCGTTAGCCCACAATAAGCGGCGACCTCGATTTCCACGTCGAAGAGCTGGAACCCTAAGCGGTCTACGAGCATAAAGATTGGCTTCGTGTAGTCTTCTTCTGACAGTTTGATCGCTAATAACCACTTGATGCTGAGACTGGAGGCCTGCGACCAACTGACGAGCAGTAATCGTGGGTTGCCGCCTTGTGGAATTTTGCAAGAAACGATCTTGTCGCGGGGTAGTAACCCTATTTCGTCCCCTGTGACGTTCGGCAACATCCCCTGTAGACCTGTAGCGTGCCCATAATCTGCAAATTACGCTTGGTTGGGTGTTGACAGCATCCGCTACGTCGCATTGAGTTCGTCCAGCTTGCAGCATACCAACAGCCCTTAACATCTCTTCGCGACTTAAATGACGACGTGACATGATGACTACAGTCACAAAAATGCACAAACCATACGTAAAAGACGTATTATTGATAATAAATGTTATTTACAATCAAAAAAAAATTTTTATTTTTCCTCAGAGAAACTGCACAATCAAACACTTTTAAAAGTTTTCCCTTCATATTCGAAAATCATTACTTATTTAAATTTATTTTTAAATTTCGAACAACTCTGTAAGTAATCTACTTTATTCTATTTTTATTTATTTGCTGCCAGTTATTTGCAAAACAAGATTTACACGAAAAAAAATAATTGGGGTCATCTTGTTCCCTAGACTTTGTTGAGGTGTTTAATAGTAATGCCTTAGCTTAGCATGTGTAATGTACTTTAATATATAATAATCAAAAGAAATTTACTAAAGCATCTGTATATGAGTAGTAAAACAGTCAGTTGTACGATCGACTCCTAACATAAGCAATTTAGCTAAAATGAATACCTACTAATAATTTCTATTAATAATATTTTTTTGAAAAATGTGTCTGGTCTCGAAGATTGTACCTGATCAGTTCAAACGAAAATCATATTACTTCTACTACTTATTAAGTACTTAACTTATCATTCTTCAAATCAAATCGTGAAGGCGATGTTCTTCTAGTCGACTTAGATAAGCTTGCGTTCTCTCTATCAAGTGTGGAGAGAATAGGCCATTGTGAAAAAATAAGCCACCACATAAATGATGGAAGAATAGGCTATTTGACAATGTCGTCCGATTCTGCTTAATAAATTAGTTTGTTATCATAAATATGCTTTGCAAAATAAGATATTGCCTAACTAAACTGCAACTATGACTTTTCATTATTTTTAATTCTCAAAGTAAGTAACTATTTGAATTACTTATAAAATTATAAATTACTTTTATTCATATTCATTTATTTATTATATTTATTCATTTTTCATTATTAAAAACTATATATGTGTAAACGCAACGTAGACCGAGATATAAGCGAAATTCTCTTACACTCCATACATTTGCACTACTCGCGACTGGCGTGTGACGTCACTCGCAAGTACGATTTTGTTTGGTGCGTTATCGGGCGGCGCGAAAAATTGAATTTAGAAATCTAATATCTTTAAAACTATTTGTCGTTAGAATATTTCCCTTAAACAGTTCATTATATTATAATAGAGTGGTAATTTTTGATAATAAAAAGAATTAGTCAAATAGCCTTTTGCCCGCGGCGGCGCGCCTGGCGCGTCCCCGTTTCCGGGGACGAGATGGGAACTCTGTAGTCCCCACACCCGAGGAGAGGGCCAGATCGTAGGAGATGGCCCTGGGTCGGCCGGGGTGCGAGGGATATGCCTATCAACCTCACCTTCGGCAACCAAAAACTACCCACATGCGTACGTTTTAGTCGGTTCGAGTCCGACAAAACCTCTTCCACCGGCTCCGGTGGGGGGTATCCGTGGGGATTTTGCGCAGGTAAAAAAAAATAGCCTTTTGTACCTATTCTTATTCTTTATCTAAAACCCTCCAAATCAAACAATTATATAATGTTTATAACGTTTTCAGTCCGTAAACCGGAATGCACAAAGACTATCATATAAAATGAAAACGAGGTCAATTACCGTGCATTAAATGTTGTACTTGACTTAAAATCTAAAGATAATGATAGTTATAATTGCGTTACTAACCGAAGGATAGTTTATATTACTTACAAAAGATAAGATAAAAAGAACTCATGTAACTGTAGTTTTGTCCGTTAGTGCACTTGACATTTACTTAAGTGACGAACAACTTCAAACAAGCATACGGCCAACCTAGTGGAGTGGGATAAGGCTAATGCAAAATCATTACAACCTTTATCATTTATCTATTATTTGTGAAACATAGGTATTAGAAAAGATCTTAACATTAATATCTGTGCACTATGTCTTTTTTTTTTATACCACTTAGTTGGCAGACAAGCACACGGCCCACCTGATGGAAAGTGGTTACCGTGACCTATGGACGTGTGTAATACCAGATGAGTCACAGTCGCGCTGCCAACCCTGTAAGTACAGAGTTTCTGTGCCGTCAGTTAAAGACAAAGCAGGACAAGCCTTCCCACTGACAACACAAATTCTCCAGTGAGCTCTGGCAACCCTGCTCACCGCTGGGAACACAACACGAAGTTATTATGGCCGCGGTATTCTGTAGGGCGGAGGTACTACCCCAGTCGGACTGCTCAATGGGCGGAAATACCGCCGTGTCCTACCTCCGTTTACCTACTACCGTCCTACTTCCATTTAACATGGTGTACAAATTAAATTTAAAATATGGTTAGTTTATTTACTAAGAATATGATTAGTACATGGTATGGTTAGTATTTGGTACATGTGTCATTAATTTAATATCGATTTATTTATACCACAATTCATTATTATTAATAACCTTTATGGCAAAATGGCCGCTTAAAGGCAATGGAATCATCTTCTATGCTGTAGGATGTTGGGATCAATAATCTTTCGTGTTGTGTTCCCAGCGGTGAATAAAGTAGGCAGAGCTCACTGGAGAGTTTTTATGCTCTCAGTGGGAAGGTCAAAGACTTGTCCTGCTTGTATCTTCTCCACGGAAACTTACTGTTCTTATAGCGTTGACAGCACTGGTGTGACACCCCTGGTGTTGCGCCTTTCCGTACTTTTTTTAGAGCAAGATTTTTCAGTAGTTGGGTTTTAGTTTCATACTTATTTTTTATATTCCGTGACTAACGAATCAAATTTGTTTCGGGCATTAACTTTCTTTAGAAATTGAGTCATAGCCCTAGACATAAACAGAAAGGAGTTTTGAATGTGACATGTTGCTATGACATGAAACAAATAAATTAAATATAATTTATGCCAGAATTCTTTGTTAAATAAACTGTTTTACAAGGTTACCCATAGTAAATGTTATGCTAATTATCGTGTATCATTACGTAAACACATAGTTTGATGGTAATATTTCAATATTGTTTACTTATCCTTGACTTGTAGAACAAACACGTAGGGCGAAATGACGTCAAAATTAGTTTTACGAGGCAAATATTTTTCTAAGGCTGGTATCATTACTAATATTTCTGTAAAGATATTCTTGTTTGTAATGTAGAATGTAGGTTTATAAATATTAGAATATTTTCATTGGAATCTTAATACGGAAAATTATACTTTAAATGTTGTGATCCCGGCGGTGAGTAGTTTTTGGGAAGACTAAAGGCTTGTCCTGATAGTGTCAGAAGACTGCACTGACGGCACGGAAACTCTCCGTTCTTACAGATTTCGTAGCACGGGTGTGACTCCTCTGGTGTTGCATACCTTCGTAGGTCGCGGTAACCACTTCCCATCAGGTGGGCCTTGTTATTAAAGTATATTATTATACTTCTTATGTGGAATGACCTCCCTGCTGCGGTTTTCCCAAGCGCCTACAATATGGGGTTCTTCAAGAGGGGCATCAGAAGATTTCTTCATAGTCGGCAGCGTGAGTGTGACACCCCTGGTGTTGCATACGTCCATAGGCCACGGTAACTGCTACCCATCAGGTGGGCCGTGTGCTTGTCTGCCAACTTAGTGGTATAAAAAAAAAATATATGTATACTTATTAAATATTTAAGGATATACGTTTCATTTTGTTACATCTAAACTACTCTTTTTAAATCAATCAATCAAACAATTAGCCCACCGCAGTCCTGTGCTGGACATAGGCCTCGCCCAAATATATACTTTGGCCAAATTGCTAAAGTATTGAAAAAAGGACAGCTGCAGGTTAGAAGCACTTGAAACTGGCGGGCTTATATACGTGAAAGGTTTTAACTGTATAAAGACAGTAGAGAAAGTTCGTGAAATATGCAAGCAAGTGATTATCTCTGCCTACCCCATAGGGAAATAGGTGCGACTAAATGTACGTATGTTTTTGAAAACACATACAGCAGTGATTTTTAGGTTTTTTTTTCCATAAAATTAAGTTCCCAATAAAATGGTAAATATTATTAACCTGCCCACATTATTTTTTTAATGGATCACGCTCAAAACGTCAAAAGAGTTCTTGTCTGTCATGTCACCACAGGCTGTCAGTTTATGCCCGTACTAAATAAAAATATAATTCGGCTGCAACACGCTGCCATGCACAAAACCAAGACTTTCAGGTAATTACAACCTAATTAATCTATTATTAATCAATTTTTCACGTAACAAAACAATTTACCGTAGTGCTATGTCACCATAACCTAAAAAAAAATTCGTGTTTTTTTATCATGTTTTATTGTTGTGCATCGAATTTAGAACGAAATTATACAGATATTCTTTTTAAAACTATATTAAATTAGCATTTTGGTCAAATATGTGTGCCTAAATGGTGCTAATTTTGTTTAATGAAATGTTTTATTTGAATTAAGTATTATTATTCAAATAAGTTATGTATGGACATAAGATTTGTGATTCATTACGCATATAAATTTGATCACAGTGTGTCTCTTATCTGCTGCGCATAGACAGGAAAAGTTAATATAATACTATGGTTTCGATTTTCAAATATTTATGAATTTTTCATTACTACTGTTTTAGTTGTAGTTTACATACATTTATGTTGATGTGATGTGACTTTCTATAGACCTAGCCATATTTTCTTTAATATTTTATACTTTCTAACACAATCTTAAAGTATATTTCGCATTTATAATGCTAAGATCCCATAGCGGAATGATATCAAGACCAATAAAAAAAAAGTTTGTTAGAAATGAAGTTATGAATATTTCACTATTGTTGGCATAGACAACTTATTCGTTTTTTTATGACCAAGAAAGAAATCTTATAAGTCTAGTATTTTATGTATATGAATGTGTGTATGTATGCGCACATTGGGAGAGGCCTATGTCCAGCAGTGGACTCCAGTGAGCTAGTTGATTGAATGATTGATTGTGTATGGATGTAATTCTATTGTAATTTACGGCACTTACCCCAATTAAAATTTATTTTCAAAATACCCCCATAATTTTCTTCATCCCTAGTATACAGTAACCAATAATAGGGCATTCTCTATAATGTGTAGTGTTGTAGGCTTTCATCAAATGTGAGTTTGTATTAAGGCCCCCCTCTGACTGTTCTGGCCCAATTCAACCTTTCCTTCTAGCTAATACACCTATTAGGTATATATATAGGCCAAACTAAGAGTACATACATACATACATAATATATAATCACGCCTATATCCCCAAACGATTAAACAGAGGTGAATTAACACCCACATTTCACCAATCATTGAATTTGGTCCCACATAATAGGGGGTGAGCTTATTGTCGTCTTCCAGGCACTATTATTGACTCGAGCCATGCATCTGAGGCTGAGTCTGGGCTGTATATATCTGTCTGTTGTTAAACAGCCCTATCCCTTAGTGACCTTGTATGACACCGTATGGGGATTGATTGAGTGGTGTAAATTCTACTCTGCTGAGAACCATGCGGTATATATTGTTATACATAAATACACTTGTGGACACATCTATTGGCCCACTTTAGAGTTTAGATTTCGATGGCCCCTACCTAAATATGATAGCTAGATTGAACAAAAACTATTGATGCAGTTTTAAACCTGATATATTTTAGCATCTTTTTCGATCATATTGTTTTACATTTGAATTCAGAATACCCCACGAATGGAGCTACGTCTAACAAGTCGGGTATGCGCCTTGATGAAGGCAGTTGATTTTTGAATAAAAAACATGTTTTAATCAAATAAAGGTTTAATTTAATAACGCGTGTTGCCTCCATGGGCATTTACGAAAGCTCTCATACGATTGGACATAGAGTTTATCAACCGTGCTATGAAATTTTGAGGGATCATCTCCCATTCCTCTTCTATGGAAGTTTTCAACCCCGGCATCATCTGGGTAACTGGCTGACGAGCCCTAACACGTCTTTTTAGCACGTCCCACATGTGCTCAATCGGGTTCATGTCTGGGCTTCTGGCTGGCCAGTCCATAACTGTGATGTTCCTATCTCGAAGATATTCCCTGACGATGCCGGCCGTAGGGGCTCTTGCATTATCATGCATAAAAAGGAAATTTGGGCCCACATGGTCCACGTATGGCATCACGTGAGGTTAGAACCTCACGAATGTACCTTTCAGCATTTAATGTTGGCAGCCGTAGTCCCGTAACAACCTCAAGTTGAGTTCTGCCGCTCCTTGAGCCACCGCCATAAGCAACCCTCTTTTGAAAGCAGCATTGTGCAAAACGCTCTCCCTTACGTCGGTAGAGCATCTTCCTCTAATCCGGGGGTCTTGAAAGAGTGTACCCAACAATTACGTGTGGCGTAGGCGGCGTCCGCGTCTACTAGCAGTGCCCAGTGCTAGAACTAATTTACTAGGCAAAGCTGTGATAACGCGCACCTTACACATACTCAATGAAGTAGCGGACGGCACATATCTTTTTACATGTTCCCTGAGTGAGTTCTCAAAAATTGCACTATATGTTATATGTTATTATAATATTTAAGGACCTCACTATTGTATTAGGTTAGCCTGTAAAGATAGTGATGTAGTGAAAAAAAAAAAAAAAAACATTGCCATGTAACGCAATTTTAGACTCATTAGACAAAAGTACACGGCTCCAATGCTGCTGAGTCCAATTTAAATGAGTGCGCGCGAAAAGAAGGCTCGTGTTAGTTTGAGGCCATTAACGGGTTTGTGTGGTACCATATCGCGTTCTTTTAACCTTCTCCGAACAGTTCGAACGCTCACAGATACCCCGTGGAAGTCGCGAAGTTGGTTTTGTATCTCAATGGAGGTAAGGTGACGATTTCTCAAGCTGGTCGTCACGATGAATCGATCCTGGCTTTCAGTTGTGACCCGAGATCGTGGCCTTCCTTGGCGACAAACAAAGCCGCCAGTATCTAGGTACCTCCGATAAACATTTTGGACCGCAGATCGACTTAAATTAAGTTGAGCACTCACATTTCTTTGGCTGTATCAGACTTGGATAAGTGCCACAGCTTGGGCGGCGACTTCAGGCGAAGTATCCATAGATTATTGATAGAACCTCACCTTAATGTTAAGAATAAGTAATGTTTGTTGCAAAACCAAAGAGAAAAATCACACTTTCAAGAATTAAATCCAAGTAAACCAAGTAAGCCTAGTGGTTTGGGTAATGGACTGCTGAGACGAGGTCTCGGGTTCGATCCCAGGTTTCACCATGGCACACACCAATGACTTTTCGATGCTTTTCGAAGTTATGTGTGTATTTATCGCAGGTTTATAAGTGCCCGGTTAATGGCAATAGGCTCGCCACCTATTACATTGGGACCTAAACATAAACTGGCGAAATGTGGGTGCTAGCACCTCTGCCTACCCCTTCGGGGATATAGGCGTGAGTTTATGTTATGTTATGTTTTAAACCAATAAAATCAAGTTTTTTTTCGTATTTGATTGTTTGATATCAACGAACTGGCTCCAAATTGTCTTTTGTTTCTTTAAATTCTGTGTTCGAAATTCACAAAAATACTATTGAATAAAATTATGAATGGTTCAAAACTGCATAAAAACTTTTTGCTCGACCTAATATAAATTTTTGGCTAGGACTAAACGAAACTGAAAATGCAAGGTGGGCCAATAGATGTGTCCACAAGTGTATATCTATTGAATGAAATTTTAAGCATTTAGTATGCCAACTATTCAAAATCAATTAAGATAGACCGTAAGACAGATATATGTTTTTTTTTTATATATATATAGAACACGTCAATTAGACTTCGCCTTGCCTGATGGTAAGCTGAAGGCAAAGTCTCAGAAAAGAGGGTCACCATTACCTACACATACCGTGTGACAATGGTGACACTCAGCTTGACGGTCTCATCATATGCTTTTTCACGCCCCGCTTAAAGGACCCGGGACTGTAGGAAGAGGCAAGGGTATAGAAGAATTTGGATGGTTTCAGGCGAAGCTTCAGTGGCTTAGTGGTCAGAGTGTTCCCCCTGTAAGGGAATGATTGCGGGTTTGAATCCCGCCTTGACCATTTAATTTTTTTTCTACCTTAATCAATTATAAATATATCTAGTTGCATTGGAGGTTCCGTGAGAGTATGTCAAGCTGTCAGTCCTAATTGTCATACGAACATCTGTATCATATCGGCCACATTTTACAGAAGAGCTCATCGCCCATCCTTCAACAGTGTTCTCACTAGCAATAGTAGTGGCAACGTGTATATATATTAGCATTGAAGTATGTAGTTTAATACATTAAAATGAGCTATCTCTGGATAATCACATTCACATAATATTATACGGACAGACATATGTGTATCATGAATAATTTATATCAAATGTACATGTTATAAGACATATTGGAAATTTTATCATAGATATTACTTTACCATCCATTACTCATACCGCGGTAGCCTAGTGGTACAGGTAATGGACTGCTGAGACGAGATTCTCGGGTTTGATCTCAGGTTTTACCATGGCACACACCAATGACTTTTCGATGCTTTTCGAAGTTATGTGTGTATTTATCGCAGGTTTATAAGTGCCCGGTTAATGGCAATAGGCTCGCCACCTATTTCATTGGGATCTAAACATAAACTGGTGAAATGTGGGTGCTAGCACCTCTGCCTTCCCTTCGGGGATGCTTTAGTCGCATTATGTCCAATTCGCAAAATGTCCAGCGGGCTCAAATTGTCCAATTCTCACAACGTCCAATTCGCAAATTGTCCAATTCTCACAACGTCCAATTCTCAGAATGTCCAATTCGCAATTGGCCCAGTTTGTAAAATAGGAGTCGTGCTTGATTACGGGAGGCGTTTTTGACGCTTCAGTCTCATAACGTTCTTAAACCATAAATCGCGCGCCCCGACACGGATAGATATAGTTTAGAAGGGTAATTTACCCTTCGTGTTAGGTATCTTGTGTAAGAAGAAATAGGAGCCCCGCTAAGCGGGGCTCCGTTGACATAGTCCGTTCACATATCCATATACTCACACACAATTAGGAACTGGACCAATTGCGAACTGGACCAACTGCGAACTGAACCAATTGCGAACTGGACCTATTGAGTATTGGACAGTTGGACATTTTGCGAATTGGACATAATGCGACTAAAGGTCGGGGATATAGGCGTGAGTTTATGTTATGTTATTATATGTATCAGTCCACAAAGGACCTTGAATTCATTGCAGCCCGGGTCCTTTAAGCGGGGCTTATAAAAATGATATACATATTATAAAAAAAAAACATATGATGAGGCCGCCAAGCCGAGTGTCACCATTGTGACATAATTTAGTGTCTGTAATGGTGACTTTCCTGAGACTTTGCCTTTAGATTACTATTAGGCGAGGTGAAGTCACTTCGGGGATATAGGCGTGAGTTTCTGTGTGTGTGTGTGTGTGTGTATATATTACGGTTAGGGTTATGTGTTTGACAGGCGTATGACACTCTTTCAACTTCACCTGCAAGGTGGTACAATTGCTGATATACCAATGAGACTCTGGTGCAAACTTTTTCTTAGATAAAAGTCCTATAATCAAATCAAGAAGAGAAGAAGTAACCAGACCACTGGTTCTGTAGTGAAACTTTTTTTTAAATTATATGCGCAAAATCCCCATGAAGACCTCCCCCTCCCCCTCCCTCTCTGGGGATTGAACGTTTATGACGTCCTATGAGGACTGTCTAATCACATTCATTTGTAAAGTACCTGCGCCCTACAGAATACCGCGGTCATAATAACCTCTTGTTGTGTTCCTGACGGTGAGTAGGGTAGCCAGAGCTCACTTGAGAGTTTTTGTGCTGTCAGTGGGAAGACCAAAAGCTTGTCCTGCTTTGTCATTTACACTGACGGCACAAAAACTTTCTGTTTACCGGATTGGCAGCGCGTGTGTGACTCCCTTGGTGTTGCACACGTCCATAGGCCACGGTAACCACTTTCTATCAAGTAGGCCGTGTGCTGGTCTGCCAACCAAGTGGTATAAAAAAAATAATTTCTGCAATTACTTCCATTGAATTGTTAGGTATTTAACTAAAGGTAAACAAATCTTGTAGTGACTTTTAATAAACCCCCTATTACGTGGGACCGAATTCAATGACTGGTAAAATGTGGGTGTTAATTCACCTCTGCCTAACCCTATGGGAATAAAGGCGTGATTGTATGTAAACAAATAAACTAGGCTAACTGACCAACTTGTGGTTCAATTTCATTTTTTACCCTTTAAAATGAGTTTCAAACAGAAAAATATTAATAAGCTAAGTTTAAAAAACTGTGAATTGTAACTTTTCGTGTTGGTTTTAAATCTCCCTAAGGAACTTCTAGTAAAGTCCCCACAACTTTACTGAGCAATCATCTCATTAATCGGCATTATCAACTCATCGTCACCATCAACAATCATTCTTAAGGATATTGGCGTCTCACCATTAATAATTTTAAAAGACATTTACTTGACATTGGCAAAATGGCGGCGATTCGCTGCAGAATCCACCAATAATGAAAAGAAGAAGACCCATTAAATAATTGAACAACCGAGGCGGATACACATCCTGTACGTCATAGTATTATTTATAATATTTTCCTCAATATCCAACGATTCTAAAAATATAACATAAATAAAACAGTACTGTATTATTTCCTTGTAATAAATGTCTTGTCATGAACCACCGTTTTCATATAGGGTTTACTTGAAAATAAAATTGGTTACTTGGTTCAATTAATTAGCTTCTCAGAGTCCATTGCTGAGCATAGATCTCTGTCAATATCGGGATGCTTTTGCCTACCGTTTCCACACTGGCCAGCCGGGTTGGTACATGGTTTTATTTCGAGTTTTCCTTCTCTCGCAGTGATTACTTACTTACTGCCAGCTGGGGACGCCACTGCCGGACGTATGATCAACCTTTAGGTATGGTCAATTTCACCCATTTACTCCTGTGAAAGATATGGGGTGTCCAGCGATCACGGCCTGTCTCTGCAAAAGCTTACGATCTGTTCCACCTACAAATTGTCGATGTCTTCACGAGTCTAAATTATTCGTTCCCATGATTTTATCATCTTTTCAACGAGTACTTGGGGCAGTCGGCCAGCAGTTGGACGCTGGTTTCCTCGGCTTACTCATATTAATGTCAGGTGCCTATTTAATCGGCAGTGGCCTGTAATCACTTTGGGTAGTTAAGTCAATTGGTGTGTTCTTTTTGTGTCTTTACTTTTTATGAAAACCTTCGACTGTCTCATGAAAGGCGAGGATTTTCAACTCTGGTTGATTTCTGCCATTATACTTCGGCTGATGACTCTCTTGGTGATATTGTGGGCAATTGGCATCCTGGGTTCAGGGTCCACTTGGTTTACTCTCGCACTCTATCGTCTGCGTATTTCACTGTTAGTCGCCTCTTACGACACCCTTCGGATGAGATGAAGTGGTCATACTTGTATTCTTTTTCCGTGACCACATGGATTCTTACGTCAACTTACTTTGGTACTGTTATACGATTATAAATTAGGCTACTATAATATGGGGTTACTCAAGTAAAGCATTAGAAGGTAACTACAGCGCCGGAAGCATGATTGAGTACCACAGCAGAGACCACTGTGTGGCGTACAATAATATATGACATTATATACCATTATTGAAAAAATCGTCAATAGTATAAAAACATTTATCCATTAGTAGAAGTAGCGATTGAGTAGAACTAGATATATGAGCAAAATCGATAACCAGCATCCACGCGGTTGGAGCCAGAGCATCTGTTTATAGGCATTTTGTTGTGTTCTCAGAAGTGAGTAGGGTAGCCTGAGCTCACTGGAAAGCTTTTGTACTGTCAGTGGCAAGACCAAAAGCTTGTCCTGCTTCGTCTTTTACACTGACGGCACAGAAACTCTATGTGCTTACTGGGTTGGCAGCGCGAGTGTTGTGTTGAGCTGTGAAAATAATAAAATACTTTTGAAAAGTACAATGTCTCATTCAATATGTGTAGCAAGTTCTACCAAATGTCAGATCACCAGTATAAACAGTCTAATTATATTTTTTAACATGCTTCTTTTTCTCTCTTTCCAGATCTTGAAATGCAGTGATATTCAAACCTTACCAACGCTTTATTTTTCCAAATCTTAACAAAACAATTTCGGTGCTTAATTTTTTTTTTTATTCGGCAAAGTACGGGCTGAACACAGCAATCTTTCCAAACTGTTATAAGCTTTCTGAGCTAGGCCAAAAGTCTTGTACACAAGACACAGGCTCCCAGCAGTTCTGTGACAGAAAATTCCATCATCACAATACGCCAATATGGAGAACCTCACTGTATTATCTTTCCGCAAGATTGAGGATATCAAACGCCTTGCGAGACACTTCCAAAATGTTATAAACCATCCCCTTACCCAGAACAAACAAGTCCTTCACGACTATCTGAACAATCTAGACCAAACGCACAAGAAAATATTCCTACAAAAACGCGAGAATGTCGAAGTCGAATATATATTTACGACTGAGAAGAAAAGTAACCTGCAGAGACAGCGCTTTAATAGCTTACCGGTGAGTGAGGTGCCTGAATTGCTGAAAGCCGAGTTCTTTACAAGCGAAGACGCGAAGCAAGTGCATATTTGCACTGATTGCAATGTCGAGATTGAGCTCAATGATGAAGAACCTTTGATGGAATCGCTGCAAAAGCACTTTAGTACTGATGTCCATTTGCCTAAACTGAAACGAGAGAGCATTGATGTCGCTGAGCCAATCATTTTACCAAATATGTCTCGTCGCTTATCCACCATGAGCGAGTTGAGTGACACGCCTTTGACGAAAATCAGGGAGATCACTATATCTTCGAAAGCCGCTGAAAAGTTGGAAAAGAACTTCACCTCCAAACTTAGCACTATGCTGGCTAAGCATCTACCGGATGCTTCTGAAGCTACTATCGATGCTGGAATGAAGTTCTACCAAGAGAGTTACGAGAAATTATCTTGTGATGTGTCGGCTATAGATTTTTCTACGCAAACCAGTTCTGTGGCTCCTATTATTATGAGTATTAAAGATAATGTGTATCAAAATTTCGCTGGAGACGCAAACAAGAATATAGAGAATGATGAAAACGAACCAGCGGCTGAAAAACCTAAGAATCAGGTGAAGAAATACCGCTACTACGGACCGATCGAGGCCCAAATCGTGAAGTTACTCGCCAATCACAAATTACTTTCTTTGATTGACGATAGAACTGGAAAATTAGCTTTCTTTTGCATTGTTTGTGAATACTACACTCTGAGATTCCATTACGATAGTGTCTTAAACCATGTCTTCAGCGAAACACACATACATAACCTCAATGCTACTCTCCAATCTGATCCGACCATTCCTTTTGTCATGACTGACAATTCCACGGAGAAAATTAAGGAGATAAATGAGAAGTTTCTACTAAGTCATGATGTTATTGTTTCACCCAACTCTATATATTGCCGTCTGTGCAGTGTCAACATCGATTCCATCGAAGCGTCTGTTCTTCATATCCTAGACGAGAAACATCTTGCCAAGCTATCAGACGAGCTATACTTAAGAATGAAGGAGAAAAGTTCCGATTCTGTTCCTGTTCCGGAAGAATGGGGTCCGAAAGATCTTAACTGGACAAAATATTTGGCTAGCGTCGGCAAGCCACATAACAACCGTGATCACGTAATGATCGAGAACTTTATCAAACCTTCTGGAAAAATCGGTAACTTCTGTACCTGCTGCGAAATGACTCTAAAAGGACCAAGACAAGTGCTCTTCAACCATATCCGTCAGAAGAAGCATTTAAGAAATGCAGCACCAAGAAAGCTTTCGTTGCTGTACAAGAACCATTGCCGACCTTCGGAATATTACGCTAGCTTCGGCAATTACTATGTGTGTTCCATCTGCCCGGAATACGTCGCTGTGCCTTCTATATCCGCAATGGTGGAACATTTTGAGAGTAACGCTCACTTCGAGACCATTTGCAAGCTCATTCGTTGCGCGCTGTTTAGCGAGAATGACCGGCAATTGCTCTTGGCCAATAAAATCGAGGACTTGAAATGCACCGTTTGCGATCTGAGCTTCCAAGATTACAATGACGCTGTCAAACATGTATTGAGCAGTGTTGAGCACCAGACTGCCGTAGCGGAAGATAAAGTGAACGCACATAAGGGAGATATTATCAGCGTTCTGATGAAAGGGAATTACATTCTACATAGCGAAGGGTCTACTTTTACATGCGTTGAATGCAAAGGAATGTTCCAGTCTATTCGTTCTTTGCTAACACATTTAGTATACGCTGGACACTTTGTTCAGAAACCACCTACAGAGTGCATTTTCCGTTTTTACTTGGATTTAAAACATAACATAAATATGTGGGGAAGAAATAAGTATGTGTACGCAAAATTTGGTAGTTTAAAATGTGGAGTTTGTGAGCGTGATATTGAAGAGGGTGAAACTGCTAAGAAACACGTGGTTTCTGCCCGCCATAGAGAAAATATGGGGTGCACTTACGTACCCCTGGATTCGTCTGCTGTTGAGTAGAGGTGGGTAATGTTTTTTTAAGTCTTTTTTCAGTACAGCTCTGTTAGGGATGTCTTTCAAGTAACTATTATCTGACCTCCACTAACTATTCTCGATTTCGAAGGTCTGTAGACTAGTCGGAATTTTTGGGACTCTCGTAATGACTGCCATAGATGTTTGTATGAAAACCGGGATTGATGGCTTAACATGCTTACAGTGGCATGAAAACACTAAGCCAAAGTAAATATACATATTAATACAAAAAGACACGCGGTATCCTAGTGGTGGACTGCTGAGACGAGGTCTCGGGTTCAATCCCAGGTTTTACCATGGCAACACCAATGACTTTCGATGCTTTTCGAAGTTATGTGTGTATTTATCGCAGGTTTATAAGTGCCCGGTTAATGGCAATAGGCTCGCCACCTATTACATTGGGACTTAAACAGAAACTGGCGAAATGTGGGTGCTAGTACCCTCTGCCTACCCCTTCGGGGATATAGGCGTGAGTTTTTGTTATGTAATACAAATATTTGCTCTGAGCGGGCATCGAACCCTGCGTAGCATTCGAATGCACTACCGCCACGCCACAGAAGTTATATCAAAATACATTTTCAACAAATACTTGCTATTATAACCTCTTACAAATTAAAATACATTGCTTCAATTAACACCTCGACACAGAAATGTATGCAAAGCAAGGTTTTCTCCTTGGCGCCAAAAATAAACTAAAGTCTCCATTGATTTCGGAAGCCTAAGATAATATAATATGAACTAATATCACAATGAAAACAATATGGCTGATAAGACCGCGATTTTATCGTGTGATTATATTTTTTATCTATATCTTAATTTGTCTGTGGTGGTTGACTAGTAATAAATATAATTTTATCTGTCTTGTTGGCGCTAAGCGGTGTGATTAAGAAAGTATTATATTGTTGCGATGTGATAAAAAATGTTTATAAAGTTGGGTGAGGGGGTCTTTTTTTTTTTTTTTTTTTTTTTTTACGTGCGCAAAATGCCCACGGATACCTCCCCACCGGAGCCGGTGGAGGAGGTTAAGTCGGACACGAACCGACTAAAACGCACGCCGCCTGTGGGTCGCTTTGGTTGCCGAAGGTGAGGTTGACAGGCATATCCCTCGCACCCCGGCCGACCCAGGGCCATCTCTCACGATCTGGCCCACTTCTCGGGTGTGGGGACTACAGAGTCCCCAACTCGTCCCCGGAAACGGGGAGGCGCGCCACGCGCGCCACCGCCGCGGCCTGCTTCTGCCAGAGTGACAGGCGGCTTCACCTGTCACCCCCAGGCCGGCGCTCATGGGGGGCGGAGGTCGTTCATCGACCTGGGTGAGGGGGTCTTACGAGCTAGTGATATTTTATTACTAGATAGATTATATTATGTGGGTGCTAGCACCTCTGCCTACCCCGGGGATATAGGCGTGAGTTTATGTTATGTTATATAATACAAATACTTGCTCTGAGCGGGTTTTGAACCCGCTTTTCGAAGTTATGTGTGTATTTATCGCAGGTTTATAAGTGCCCGGTTAATGGCAATAGGCTCCTATTACATTGGCACCTCTGCCTACCCCTTCGAGGATATAAGTGTGAGTTTATGTTATGTACATTATATCTGCAGGTGATTTTTTCATCATTGTGATAAACTTGGATGTCGAGGCCGACCGCAGACGTCTGCAGCAGATGTAGAGGGTACCATAAAATAGATTTAAATGTGATACGATAAGTGTGATGACGCAAAAACGATGGGGTGTTGTAAGTTTGACGTGTTTGTGTATGTGTCTTGTCTGTGGCATCGAAGCTCCTGAATGAATGAACAGATTTGTATATCGTTTTTATTTATTTATAAGGTATATTAGTAGGGAGTGTAAGTACACAGCTAAGAAGCTATGTTTGAAAAAAATTGGCCCGATGTTGCTTCCGCCACGAAATGACGGAGTACATATTTTTTCACAACTTGGATGGGAGCCTTGGATCGCTCTGATAATAATTATGATGGAGTGGTTTTAGGCGCTGTTCAAGTTTTACGTATGCAGATATGTTACAATTATTTAACGCCCCCTCCCCTTGTCAGCAAAAATAAGCAAAACCCTCCCCCTCCCCCATGCTTATGCGTAATCATTATCTAGATCCTCCAACCCCATGTCATCAAATCTCCCCTTTTTAGTGTTTAAGTATTTCTTGAACGGCCCCTTACCGGCTAGGATCCCCCGACATGACAACGCTTGAATCAAAATATTACTAGATATATCAAAGCTAACACAATTTATTTTTAACTTTTTAGGTGTGGTTTTTATGTGACGGGTGTTTTTTAAATATTGAATTTCATTATTATATTTATTTCATTGCTGCTTCTCAATAGTGATTGACGTTTAACAAGTCATGTATGTGAAAAATATAAATGTGTAGACAAACGAACGAATTGCAGGACTGATTTTCTTTTATTTCTATGGACCATTTATGTATGGTCAAACTGATGGCATATCACTATGATTTGTAAGAGGTAAAATGTTGCCGGGGTGCGAGGGATATGCCTGTCAACCTCACCTTCGGCAACCAAAACGACCCACAGGCGGCGTGCGTTTTAGTCGGTTCGAGTCCGACATAACCGCTCCCACCGGCTCCTATTAAAACAAACAAAATTATCGTATTCGAGTTGAATTTTGCGGTACGCTGTATCTGCTGCATGCATCCGCTGCTGCGGTCTGCGGTCTGATATTTTCTTGTTTAATACTTTTTCAGTAGTGGGGATTTAGTTTATTCGCTTGCCGCGATAAACGCCACCGAACATAGCCTATTTCCTATCCTAAGGTCCCCCTATCGGTCTCGGTCTAAATAGTTCAGTATTATTCATACTTGGCGGCGGGAGCGTCGAAGGATCGCAAGCCAAGCTGAGCGCAGAAGCAGGCCGCGGCGGTGGCGCGCCTCCCCGTTTTCCGAGAACGAGTTGGGGACTCTGTAGTCCCCACACACCCGAGAAGAGGGCCAGATCGTGAGTGATGGCCCTGGGTCGGCCGGGGTGTCAGGGATATGCCTGCCAACCTCACCTTCGGCAACCAAAGCGACCCACAGGCGGCGTGCCAGTTCGAGTCCGACATAACCTCTCCCACCGGCTCCGGTGGGGAGGTATCCGGAGGATTTTGCGCATGTAAAAAAAAAAAGTATTAATCATACTTTTGTCTTTCCACAGGTACTGAATGAATGGCCCAGCGTGTGTCGGCGTGCGACGAGTGGTGTTCTACAATCATGATAAGCATAATTTCCTTGAGAAATCATTTTACAATAAAATTTTATTAAATGAATTAATTTTATAATTAATAAACGTGTTTTATTTTAAACCTTGTTTAGGAATTATTGTGTTGTAGTCGCTGCGTTATTATTGTGACTGCAATATTGTTAGTTGCTAAGTAGATATTGCTTTGTATACCTAATTATCTGTTTGCATGCCAACTTTATGGCGAAAGGTGCTTGATTACTGTATTTTTTATTTCCATCTTTTGTTGTACCACATTACAAGCAAATAAATATATAAATGAATAATCGAATGAATGAATGAAATTATAAAGTAATATTATGCTATAGTCCGCTCTGGTGTTCCGCTCTTTGGTCCCCGAGGAAGATTACGACCAAAACCCTCCAGAGAAAAGAACAACGGTCATGTCATACACTACTAAAAATAACATCTTACATATAGCGACTTACAATGTTAAAACTCTTTCCACTTATGCACGCTTGCTGGAACTTACAGAATCTTTAAAAAACGTAAAATATGATATTATTGGCCTCTCAGAAGTCAGAAGACTCGGCAACAAGATAGAAGAACATGAAGATTTTATACTCTACCACATCGGGAATACACCAGGATTATACGGAGTAGGCTTTATTATAAAAAAACATCTAAAGAAACATATAATATATTTTAAGGGACTTTCAGAAAGAGTAGCGCTTCTAAAGATACATATCAACAATTTAGACTTATATATTATTCAAGCTTACGCCCCAACAGAGGCTGCGAAAGATGAAGAACTAGAGCTTTTCTACAATACTGTCGACAACGCCATACGACTATCAGGCAACAATATAATACTCATAGGTGACTTCAACGCCAAAATTGGGTAACCCAAACCATACGAAACCATTACTGGAAAACACGGATATGGAAATAGAAACCATAGAGGAGGATTTTGCGTATGAAAACAACCTAACCATTATGAATACCTTTTTCAAAAAGAATAACAAACAAAGATGGACCTGGAAGTCACCGGGTGGCAAGTAGCAAGTTTGGTCAGTGCCCCAGATCCCAGTTAAGGAACGAAAATGAAATACAAACCTACAAGGAATCACTGAACAGTTGCTGTAATAATTTGCTCGAACACTGGGATGACGCTGACACGGTTCAAAATTTCTATGACAAAATAACAAATGCTATTGATACCAGCTTGAAAAAAACACATGAACTAACATCCAACATACGCATGGAGAAAAACCAAATACTATCAGAACGTACAAAGGCGCTAATCAAAAGAAGACAAGATACACAAGGTCAAACCGAAGTCCAGAGCCATGAAAAACGAACTAAAGGCAACTGTATAAGCTCATAAGTAAACGTATCAACCAAGACTATAAGACACATCGCACTCAAACTATTGAAAAATATCTTCATGCCACGGGAAGCGTCAAAAAAGCGTATAAAGAACTTAGAACTCATAAATCATGGATTGAAGAACTAAAAAACAAAAATAATAACACGCAAAATAGAACAGAAATACTCAAAATAGCAACAGATTTCTACAGAAACCTATAGCTCGCCAAATCAACCAGCATATAAATTACCGAACAGCTGTACAGAAGAGGCGAAATTAACCGTCGATGAAGCCGAGGTTGTGAATGGAATTAAATCATTAAAAGCAGATAAATGCCCAGGACCAGACATAATCACCAACGAAGCAATAAAATCTGGATACATGTACTTAACTAAACCTCTAACCAGACTGTTCAATATGATACTGAGTTGCAAAATCACCCCACGTCAATGGTCGGAGTCCGAAATAATTCTGCTCTATAAAAAAGGAGATCCGAATGACATTGGTAACTATAAACCAATTAGCTTACTACCTTCATTATACAAGCTCTTTTCCTACATTATAGAGAAAAAAATAAAAGAATCCACGGAAAAATTCCAACCCATAGAACAGGCAGGCTTCAGACGAGGATTTTCTACAATAGATCATATTCATGCGCTAGAGATGACGATAGATAAATACCAAGAGTTCAATAGACCACTCTATGCCGTGTTTATCGATTATCAAAAAGCCTTCGATACTCTACTCCATTCAACAATCTGGGAAGCTCTACTCTCACAAGGAGTGGCATTGGACTACATACAAGTTCTAAAAAACTTATATGACAACAGTGCTAGCCGAGTGAAGCTAGAGACCGCTGGGTCACTGATAGAAATAAAAAGAGGGGTAAGACAGGGAGACCCAATCTCTCCAACAATCTTTATAGCCGTACTGGAGTCCGTCTTCCGCAACCTCAGCTGGAAAAAAGTTGGCATAAACATAAATGGTAGATACCTGAGCCATCTCCGTTCCGCTGATGATATAGTTTTGTTATCAGAAAACACAAACCAACTACAGATGATGATAAACTCTCTACACGGAGAAAGCCGTAAAGTAGGATTAGAAATCAACCTAAATAAAACAAATGTCATGACAAACTATACTAGAATACCTATATACCTTGATAATCTACCTTTAACTTATGTTGATACCTACATTTACCTAGGAAAACAAATTTCATTCAACCAAGACAACACCTACAGGAAGTAGAGAGAAGAGTCAACATCACCTGGAAAAAATTTTGGAGTCTAAAAGAAATTCTAAAAAGCGACATGACCATCAAGCTGAAAAGCAAAGTCATGAATACCTGTCTACTCCCCTCACTAACATATGCCTGCCAAACCTGGAAATTTACTAGGAAAGTGAAAAACAAGATTATAACATGTCAAAGGAGCATGGAAAGAAGCATTTTGAAGATTAGAAAGATCGAAAAAGTCCACCTTACCGACATAAGACAAAAAACTAAAGTCATTGACGCTCTCAGCTATTCACAAAAACTAAAATGGCGGTGGGCAGGACATGTGGCCAGACTTAGAGACAATCGCTGGACCAAAGAAATCACATCATGGCGAGGACCATCAGGCAAAAGGAGACAAGGTAGACCAAATGCACGATGGACGGACGACATTTTAAAGATGGCCGGCAACAACTGGATGCGAGTAGCAGAGGATAGAACGAATTGGCTATCTCTGGAGGAGGCCTTTACCTTCCACTGAGAGGGGTTCTTACAGTAGAAATAAATATAACTAAATAATTATACTACACATTTAATTTACAATATTTTGGTTAACTCATTATGAAACCAGTAAGAAATAAAAGGCTTTTTTATTTTTATTTTTTATTTTATCTTATTTATAGTCCACTCTTATGACAAGCACGGTGTCGGGGGACGCGGTAAGCAAGAGTCTGCACTCACGGTAAATAGCGTTAAAGTCTAAAATAAACTAAAAAAGTAATGTAACTCTCTGCATTTAATTTTGAACTTTAAGAATATTGCTTTAAAGTCGAAAATTAAATGTTATTTTTTGAAGTGTATCGAGGCCTAGGTGTGCACACATAACATGTGTCGCCCCTGATGTTGCACACGGCCATAGGACACAGTAACCAATTTCCATCAGGGGAATTGTTTGTGTGTTAATGTAAGAGGCATACAAGATGTATAGCCTAGTAATATATTCTATAGGTACATAATATTTATTTTGAAAAAAAAAAAAAAAAACGAAAAATGCATACAAAAATTTATTGACAAATATACATTTTAATAGCAAATACATAAGGTCTCTATTTGAAATTCTATCTAAGTTTCCACTTCTGTAGGTAACTCCCCTAGTGGTATTATCTGTGGAGGGCTGGCGCTGTCACACGTGCAGAAACAATTCTTTCCTTTAGGCCCGTTCGGTAACAGCAGCAATTTCAAATTCATGTTTGTTTCTAGTGCATTCATTATTTCTGAAAAAAAAGGGACTCTTAGATCTTGAGTCCAAATCACGAGTCTGGGGGTGAAAGGTGGAGCCGCCTGTCCTTGTCACCCTAGCAAAAGCAGGTCAAGCTTTTGGTCTTCCCACTGACAGCACAACTCCTAATGAGCTCTGGCAACCCTACTCACCGCCGGGAACACAACATGAGGTTATAATAGCCGTAGTATAGGGGTGGAGGTACTTCCCCAGTCGGACTGCTCAATTGGGTCCCATCTAAACAACATCCCCGCCTAGGTAGGTTAACCCACTGATAATTTAAAAAACACCACGAACCAGCCACGTACGCTTCACAATCTTTATTTATTTATTTATTTAATAGGTTTTTCCACAGCAAATGTATTACAAATCGTTTTACAAGATATGTTTAACGAGTAATGTGGCTGATACATTTGCCAATTACGGATAAACCAACATGCGTAATATTACAATATTGAAGAGAAAAGAAAAAAAGAAACCTATATTAGCACAGAGAATTGATTTTTTTTTTTTACGTGCGCAAAATCCCTACGGATACCTCCCCACCGGAGCCGGTGGAGGAGGTTATGTCGGACTCGAACCGACTAAAACGCACGCCGCCTGTGGGTCGCTTTGGTTGCCGAAGGTGAGGTTGACAGGCATATCCCTCGCACCACAGAGAATTGATTAGACAAATGACAGTTATGCGTGAGTTTAGCAGAGATAGTAAATGAATTACATACCTACAATAACTTATTTTTTATACTGAATAGGTAACTGAATAGGTCGCATCTGAAGTTTACACCTCGGAGTCTGGGGTCCGCTTTATATGTCTAATTGCAGATTTGGCTGAACCTCGACATTGTCCGTGAAGCGAGTGTCATCTGACCTCCACAACCCAAAGGTGATAGGTATCGAAGCATTGCAGCTAAACCAGTTGTTGAACTTTTTAGGGCTCCAACTATCAGGACCTCGATTTTGCTAAAGCAAAACCACTGTCATACTGTGTTTTACACTTTATATCAATGTATTTAGAGTCCCAAATTAAACATATAATAAAAAACGTGTTATGACGAAACTTTTCATTTAATTTTGAACTTTAAGCGTATAGAAATTAAATCAAAAATGTATCTTTTTTTTTATACCACTTAGGTGGCAGACAAGCACACGGCCCACCTGATGGAAAGTGGTTACCGTGGCCTACGGACGTTTGTAACACCAGAGGAGTCACACTCGCGCTGCCGACCCTGTAAGCACAGAGTTTCTGTGCCGTCAGTGTAGAGGACAAAGCAGGACAAGCCTTTAGTCTTCCCACTGACAGCACAAATTCTCCAGTGAGCTTTCTCATTTATTGTCTGTGGTATGACAGTGGTTTTGCTTTAATAGAATCAAGGACCAGTAACGTGATGGGAGGAGCCGTCTGTCAACCTGGTAGAAGCAGGACGCGGCGGCGTCCCACCCCGCGCGCCTCCCCGTTTCCAGGGACAAGTTGGGGACTGTAGTCCCTACACCCGAGGAGGGCCAGATCGAGAGAGATGGCGACCGGGGTGCGAGGGATATGCCTGTTAACCTCACCTTTGGCAACCAAAGACCCACTAGTGTTGTGCGTTTTAGTCGGTTCGAGTCTGACATAACCTCTCCCACCGGCCCCGGTGGTGGGAGTATTCTTGATAATACTCCCCACCACCGGAAACTGCCATAAATGTTCGTATGACAACCGGGACAGACGGCTTCACGTGCATGCATACAAATATTTGCACTGAACGGGGATCGAACCCGTGCTACCTGTGCGTAGCGGTCGCATTCACTACAGCCACACCACAGAGGCTGTTATTCACAATAGATACATACATAGAATCACGCCTTTATCCCCGGAGGATTAGGCAGAGGTGAATTAACACCCACATTTCACCAATCGTTCCCACGTAATATGATAAGCCTATTGGCGTCTTCCGGGCACTATTGTCGACTCAAGCCATGTATCTGAGGCTGAGTATGGGCTGTATTTTTTTTTTATACCTCTAAGTTGGCAGACAAGCACACGGCCCACCTGATGGGAAGCGGTTACCGTGGCCTATGGACGTATGCAACACCAGGGGTGTCACACTCGCGCTGCCGATCATGAAGAAACCTTCTGATGCCCCTCTTGAAGAACCCCATATTGTAGGCGCTTGGGAAAACCGCAGCAGGGAGGTCATTCCACAGCTTGAGTGTGCGTGGGATGAAGTATATATACACACATCAACAAAGTCTAGGGAACAAGGACATTTCTAGTTTTTATTTAAAAACCCTTTCTTGTAATAGTGAGTGTTTTATATCAATAGAAGGGTATTTTTATACCGTTTTTAATTTTAATTTTAATAAAAACATTTTAATACCAATTTTTTTATTTTTTTAAGAAAGAATTGAATAGTGCCAATATTGAGTTTTACAACCTTCTATGATTAGGCACAAAAATAACGAGGTAGTAAGAAATACAGTAATTAACCGTACTTTAAACGTTTTTAATAATCTGTAGGACCTCCTAAAGCATTAGCAACAGCTCGACAACGGCGTGGCATACTTAGTATGAGATTGTCAATCATCGTCTGTGGAATATGGCTCCATACACTGCGAAGGTGTAAAAAAAGTTGTTCTTCAGTGTTCAGATTTTCCAAAGAATCACTGAAAGCTCTTCTCCCAAGCAAATCCCAGGCATGCTCTATGGGATTGAGGTCGCCAGACTGAGCAGGCCATTCCAACGTCGTCATATTGTGCTCGCTTAACGCATTGACCACTACCCTCGCGGTGTGTGACCGTGCATTATCTTGCATGAACATTAAATCTTGACCGAACTGCTGTCGATGAGGGATTACCATGGGGTGTATAACCTCCTGAATGTATTGGTTTGCATTCAAATTGCCCCGTATCCAAACGAGGTCGGTCCTTCCACCAAGGCGAATTCCAGCCCATACCATGATTGTTCCACCTTGGTAAGGATGAACTTCTTGCGGATTCTGGAGACGACTCCGACGTCCAGGAACTCGCCATATACGCACTCTTCTCGAATCAGGATGAAAACCGAAGCAAGATTCGTCGGAAAACAGAACCCGTGCCCATGGATGGTCGGTCCACTGTAAATGTGCGTTAGCCCACAATAAGCGACGACCTCGATTTCCACGTCGAAGAGCTGGAACCCTAAGCGGTCTGCGAGCATAAAGATTGGCTTCGTGTAGTCTTCTTCTGACAGTTTGATAGCTAATAACCACTACTTGATGCTGAGACTGGAGGCCTGCGACCAACTGACGAGCAGTAATCGTGGGTTGCCGCCTTGCGGAATTTTGCAAGAAACGATCTTGTCGCGGGGTAGTAACCCTATTTCGTCCCCTGTGACGTTCGGCAACATCCCCTGTAGACCTGTAGCGTGCCCATAATCTGCAAATTACGCTTGGTTGGGTGTTGACAGCATCCGCTACGTCGCGTTGAGTTCGTCCAGCTTGCAGCATACCAACAGCCCTTAACATCTCTTCGCGACTTAAATGACGACGTGACATGATGACTACAGTCACAACAATGCACAAACCATACGTAAAAGACGTATTATTGATAATAAACGTTATTTACAATCAAAAAAAATAATTTTTATTTTGCCTCAGAGAAACTGCACAATCAAACACTTTTAAAAGTTTTCCCTCCATATTCGAAAATCATTACTTATTTAAATTTATTTTTAAATTTCGAACAACTCTGTAATCTACTTTATTCTATTTTTATTTATTTGCTGCCAGTTATTTGCAAAACAAGATTTACACGAAAAAAAATAATTGGGGTCATCTTGTTCCCTAGACTTTGTTGAGGTGTTTATCTGTCTGATGTTAAAAAGCCCTATCCTTTAGCCGCCTTGTACGACACCGCATGGGAAGAGATGGGGGTGGTACTAATTCTACTCTGCTGGGAACCACATAAGCTACTATAATTAAAAATACTCACGTTTCTTTCCATGACTGAGTCCTAATTTACCTCCTACATTTGTATCTATATAAGTATCAGCGTCTGTCTGTACAGAAGGGAACCCTGGAGGCTTAGGCTCATCAGTCACAGCTTCAGAAGACTCCTGTACAGCAGATCCTTCTTTTGTATGTACATCTTTTACTTCTGATTGAGTAGAACCGAAGGAAGACTCCGAAATAATCACTTCTTTAGCAGACTCTTCTTCTTCTTGTAAATGTTGTTCTTCAAACAACTGTTCTGTTTCAGATTTTATTATCTCATCTGTTTTTATTTCTTGTTCCATAGCTGTATCTGTAGTTGTTGGTTTTTCAGTTGTTGTTGATAGTTGTTCCATAACTGTTGTTGGGTGTACCGTTGTACTGGTAGATACTTCTGTAGTGGTTTCTTCTGAAGTTGATAGTTCTGTTGTTGTGGTTGAATCCGTTGTTGTTGTAACACTCTCTTCGGTTGGAACCTCTTCTGTTGTTGTGGTTGTACCCTCTGTTGTACTGGTATTAGTTGGGACCACTGTTGTGGTCGAGGTTGTATCTTCTGTCGTGGTAGTAGTTGTGGTTGGAACCTCAGTTGATATGGTGGTACTCTCTTCTGTTGTTGTGGTTGTTGGTGTAGTCTCTTGTTCAGTTCTGGTGCTCTGTTCAACCGTTGTGCTCTCATGTTCCATTGTAGTGGGTTGTTCTTCTGTGGTAGTAGTAGCCTGCTCAGTGGTAGAAGTTGTTTCTTCTGTAGTTGTTGTTGACTGTTGTTCTGTTGTTGACGTAGAGGGTTCATCAACTGATGTGGTTGTTGTACTTGGTTCTTCTGTTGTTGAGGTTGGTTCTTCTGTTGTAATGGTTGTCGATTCATCAGTAGAGGTACTTTTTGACTGTTCTGTGGTGGTAGTCGTTGTTGATTCTTCTGTTGTAATAGTCGATGTTGGTTCTTCTGTTGTTGTAGTCGCTGTTGGTTCTTCTGTTGTACTACTAGTTGTTGTTGGTTCTTCTGTAGAAAGAGTTGTACTTGAAATTTCTGTGAATTGTTCACTACTTTCCTCAGTTTTAGTGAGGCTATGAGATTCTTGTTCAGATTCTAAAGTGATATCTATGCTTGTTTCAGCGTCGTGTTCCTCGGTGATGCTGATGGCTATTGATTCTTCGGTGGTAGATGTTGGTGCTTCCGTAGTAGTTGTTGTTGTAGATTCTTCTGTTGTTGCTTCCTTTGTTGTGGTAGTAGATGTTGTAGGTTCTTCTGTTGTTGTGGTAGTAGATGTTGTAGGTTCTTCTGTTGTTGTAGATGTTGTAGGTTCTTCTGTTGTTGTAGATGTTATAGGTACTTCTGTTGTTGTGGTTGATGATGGTTCTTCTGTTGTAGATGATGTTGGTTCTTCTGTGGTAATAGTAGTTATCGGTTCCTCAGTAGTTGATGTTATTTCTTTTTCCATAGTAGTTAATAGTTCAGTTGTTGATATAGAAGGTGTACCTTGTGTAGTTACTTCGTACTCCGTAGAATAATCACCTGTAGAGTCTTCATACTCCTCAGAATCTTCATACGAGTCATCATAGTACTCATCACTGGAAAGTGTAGTCAGTAGTCCATCAGTAGTAGTAATCTTTGTTGACTCTTCTGTTGTAGTAGAATGGTCTGTTGCTGTTGATGTTGATTGTTCTGTTGAAATAGACGTTGTCGATTCTTCTGTTATACTAGTTGTGATTGGTTCTTCTGTAGTAGTCGTTGTAGGTTCCGTTGTTATTGCCTCTATAGTTGTTGTTATTGCATCTGTAGTTGGTGTTATAGGTCCTGTAGTTGTTGGTTGTTCTGTAACTACTGTACTAACTTCTGTAGATTCATCTGAATATTCATGCTCGTGGTCACCTGGCGGACACGTCACGCCGTCATCTGCTTCAGTTGAATAATCTTCATAAGAGTCGTAATATTCTGGTAATTCAGTAGTTGTTGGTAGCTCTGTTGTTGTGACATTGCCTTCAGTTGTTATGCTTGCTGCACTTGTGATTTCAGCTGCCGGTTCTTCTGTTGATGTGGTTGTTGGTTCTTCTGTTGTAGAAATCGCTGTTGGTTCTTCCGTAGTGGTAGAAGTTGTTGGTTCTTCTGTTGTAGTAGTTGTTGTTGGTTCTTCTGTTGTTGAAGTTGTTATTTCTTCTGTTGTACTAGTTGTAGGTTCTTCTGTTGTAGTGCTTGATGTTGGTTCTTCTGTAGTAGTAGTCGTTATTGGTTCTTCTGTTGTTGGTTCCTCAGTTGTGATAGTAGTTATAGCTTCTGTAGTAGTTTTAGTAGTAGTTGTAGGTTCTTCTGTAGTTAAAGTGGAAGGTGTACCTTTTGTTGTGTCTTCTTCATACTCTGTAGAGTAATCTGGTTCACCTGTAGAGTTTTCATATTCCTCAGAATCTTCATACGAGTCATCATAGTACTCATCGCTGGAAAGTGTAGTTGGATGTTCAGTTTGTTCTGTTGTAGTTGTTTGTTCAGTTGGAGTAGTCGTTGTCAAAACTTCTGTTGTAGTAGTCGTTGTCGGTTGTTCTGTTGTTGTTGGTTCTTCTGTGGTTGTAGTGGTTTTTTGTTCTTCTGTAGTAGTAGTCGTTATTGTTTCTTCTGTTGTAGTAGTAGTTGTTGGTTCTTCTGTAGTCAAAGTGGAAGGTGTACCTTTTGTTGTCTCTACTTCATACTCTATAGAGTAATCTGGTTCACCTGTAGAGTCTTCATATTCCTCAGAATCTTCATATGAGTCATCATAGAACTCATCGCTGGAAAGTGTAGTTGGATGTTCAGTATGTTCTGTTGTAGTTGGTTGTTCGGTTGGAGTAGTCGTTGTCGAAACTTCTGTTGTGGTAGTCGTTGTCGGTTCTTCTGTTATTGTTGGTTCTTCTGTAGTTGTTTGTTCTTCTGTAGTGGTTTGTTCTTCTGTAGTTGTTTGTTTTTCTGTAGTGGTAGTCGTTGTGGGTTCTTCTGTATTAGTAGTCATGTTGGTTGATGTTGGTTCTTGTGTTATAATAGCTGTTGTTAGTTCTTCTGTTGTTGTGGGTTCTTCTGTTGTAGTAGTTATTGTTATTTCTTCTGTTGTAGTAGTAGTCGGTTCTTCTGTTGTTGTTGGTTCTTCTGTAGTGGTGGTAGTCGTTGTTGGTTCTTCTGTTGTTGTTGGTTCTTCTGTAGTGGTGGTAGTCGTTGTTGGTTCTTCTGTTGTTATTGGTTCTTCTGTAGTGGTGGTAGTCGTTGTTGGTTCTTCTGTTGCAGTAGTCGTTGTTGGTTCTTCTGTTGTAGTAGTCGTCGGTTCTTCTGTTGTTGTTGGTTCTAATGTTGTAGTAGTCGTCGGTTCTTCTGTTGTTGTTGTTTCTTCTGTAGTGGTGGTAGTCGTTGTTGGTTCTTCTGTTGCAGTAGTCGTTGTTGGTTCTTCTGTTGTAGTAGTCGTCGGTTCTTCTGTTGTTGTTGGTTCTAATGTTGTAGTAGTCGTCGGTTCTTCTGTTGTTGTTGGTTCTTTTGTAGTGGTGGTAGTTGTTGTTGGTTCTTCTGTTGCAGTAGTCGTTGTTGGTTCTTCTGTTGTAGTAGTCTTCGGTTCTTCTGTGGTTGTTGGTTCTTCTGTGGTGGTGGTAGTCGTTGTTGGTTCTTCTGTTGTAGTAGTCGTTGTTAGTTCTTCTGTTGTCGTGGGTTCTTCTATTGTAGTAGTCGTTGTTGGTTCTTCTGTTGTAGTAGTCGTCGGTTCTTCTATTGTAGTTGGTTCTTCTGTATCGGTGGTAGTCGTTGTTGGTTTTTCTGTTGTAGTGGTCGTTGTTATTTCTTCTGTGGTAGTCGTCATTGTAATCGGTTGTTCCGTAGTAGTAGTAGTAGTTGTTGGTTCTTCTGTTGTAGTTGTTGTAGGTTCTTCTGTGGCAGTAGTCGTTGTAGGTTCTTCTGTTGTACTAGATGTTGGTTCTTCTGTTGTAGTAGTTGTACCTTCTACTTCAATTGTCACAGTAGGCACAACAGTTATTTCAGATGATAGGTTTTCATAACTCTCACTCGATTCTAGTGAATCTGTGTACTCATATTTATCTGGATATTCCGTAGTTAAATTACGCACTTCTAATTCTTCACCGCTATAATAATCACTCTCTTTAGTTTCTGATGAGTATTCATCATATTCTTCGGATTTTAACTCATCATCGTCTTCATAAGTAACTATATTAGTTGTTACTTCTTCTGTCATGGATTGGGCAGTTGTTGGCTCTTCTGTTGATGTAGAGATAATCTCAATAGTTGATTGTTCAGTAGTCATGTCTGCTGATGTCTCAGCCCTTTCGCTTGTAGCTTCGTCTGTTGACGTCATTATCTCGGTTGTTGTGATTGTTGTTGGCTCTTCTGTGGTGGTCGTTGTTGGTTCTTCTGTAGTAGTGGTAGTAGTTGCTTCTTCTGTAGTGGTAGTAGTTGTTTCTTCAGTAGTGGTCGTTGTTGGTTCTTCTGTAGTAGTGGTAGTAGTTGCTTCTTCTGTAGTGGTTGTTGTAGGCTCTTCTGTAGTGGTCGTTGTTGGTTCATCTGTAGTAGTGGTAGTAGTTGCTTCTTCTGTAGTGGTAGTAGTTGCTTCTTCTGTAGTGGTTGTTGTTGATTCTTCTGTAGTAGTTACTTCTTCTGTCGTTGTTGGCTCTTCTGTAGTGGTCGTTGTTGGTTCATCTGTAGTAGTGGTAGTAGTTGTTTCTTCTGTAGTGGTAGTAGTTGCTTCTTCTGTAGTGGTCGTTGTTGATTCTTCTGTAGTAGTTGCTTCTTCTGTAGTGGTCGTTGTTGGTTCTTCTGTAGTAGTTACTGGTTCCTCTGTAGTCGTGGTTGTAGTTGTTTCATCTGTAGATGATGTTGTTGATTCTTCTGTAGTAGTAGTCTCTGTTGGTTCCTCTGTACTAGTTGTTTTGGGTTCTTCAGTTGTGGTAGTTATTGATTCTTCTGTTGTTGTACTTGTTGATGATAATTCTTCTGTAGTAGTAGTTATGGGCTCTTCTGTAGTAGTAGTTGAGGGTTCTTCTTTAGTAGTAGTAGTTGAGAGTTCTTCTGTAGTAGTAGTTGTGAGTTCTTCTGTAGTAGTAGTTGTGGGTTCTTCTGTGGTAGTAGTGACGTGTTCTTCTGTTGTAGTAGTTGTTGGTTCTTCGGTAGTAGTAGTTATTGTTGTTGGTTCTTCTGTAGTTATTGTTGTAGTTGTGGGTTCTTCTGTGGTAGTAGTTGTTGTTGGTTCTTCTGTAGTAGTTGATCTAGTCGTGGGTTCTTCTGTAGTAGTAGTTGTTGTTGTTGGTTCTGTTGTAGTAGTTGTTGGTTGTTCTGTAGTAGTAGTTGTTGATTCAGTAGTCGTTGGTTCGGTTGTTGTTGTCGTTGCCTCTGTAGTGGTCACAGCAGTAGTTATTTCATTATCGATTTCTTCTGATTCTTCCTCAGATGACTCTTCAGCAGAGCTGTCCTCTTCGGTTGTTGATGAAGTCGGTTGAGGAGTTGTTGTTGTTGTGCTAGTCGATGTTGTTGATTTAGGTATGCGTGGCTTATTTTCTTTGATGTATTCTAGTGCATTTAATATATCTGTGAAGGAAATTATTGGTATGAGATTTAATAGATTTATTTATTACATTTTAGGAAATATAACATTTTTAGAAATAGAAATAGAATCAATTTGCTCTTAAATATGATAACAGAGATCTTAGTATAGAACAACACATGCAGGACTTAGATGTCACCCGCACACGGTGCAAAATATCCAATAAAAAACCAAACGGTTCGGAGACTCTTTCCTTTGTCGCACCATTAAGGCCTGGAATTCATTACCAGCTCACGTGTTTCCTTCTTCCTACAGTCCCGGGTCCTTTAAGCGGGGCGTGAAAAAGCATTATAATGCGGCCGTAAGCTGAGTGTCACCATTGTCACATGGTATATATAAGTAATGGTGATCCTCTTTTCTGAGACTTTTGAAACATGTATTTTGGTAATATACAGCTGATCAATTAGTAGTACAAGGATAGTTTAAATAGGATATCTCTAAGAGGAAGAGAAGAGAGATGAAATGAAAAAGATATAAAACTCACCTATTTGACCCGTAGCCCTTGGCAAATCACGTAAGGCGTCGATTAGATCTGAAAATTAATATAATTAAAAAATATATATTTACAATAGCTTGTTAGCCTGTATTATAGGTACTAGAATGCGGATAAACTTACTTAGATTTTACATACATACAATCACGGTTAGGCAGAGCTGAATTAACACCCACATTTCACCAATAATCAAATTTGGTCCCACGTAATAGAGAATGAGCCTATTGCCGCCTTCCGGGCACTATTATTGACTCTGCATCTGAGGCTGAGTTTGAGCTGTATATATCTGTCTGATGTTAAACAGCCCTATCCCTTAGTCGTCGACACCGCATGGGGTGGTCCAAATTCTACTCTGCCGGGAGTCATGCGGCACTTAGATTTTGTATGTGCTCTTTTAGATTTATTTATTTACTTTGTTATTTAAAAAGAAGTAGGAGTAATTTACCCCAAGAGGCGTGGATAACAGAGTTGCGATGTCAATGGGGATTTCTTCTCAAAAAATTGTTCGACGGGGTTATTTTTTACGTGCGAAAAATTCCCACGGATACCCCCCGCCGGAGCTGCTGGGAGAGGTTATGTCTGTATATGTATGTAGTGGGGATGTTCACGCTCCTAAAGAAGTTTAAACTTCCAAAAATAAAATAAAATTATTCACACTCACTCTCAGTTTCAGTATAATCTTCTAGTATCATTACAGCTTCTTGTAAATCTAAAAAGAAAATTAAAATATTTTTATTCACGAGCTTCTAGAAAACACTGATAAAAAAAAAGTTTATAAATTTTTTTTTTACAACTTAGGTGGCAGACAAGCATACGGCCCACCTGATGGAAAGTGGTTACCATGACCTATGAACGTGTGTAACACCAGTGGAGTCACATCCGTGCTGCCGACCCTGTAAGAACAGAGATTTCGTGCCGTCAGTGTAGAGGACAAAGCAGGACAAACCTTTGGTCATCCCACTGACAGCAGAAAAACTCTCCAGTGAAAGTTGCCGCAACACGGTTATATATATATAGGAAAATTTGGATGTCCTCAAGGGAGGTTCGGTAGCTCAATGGTTGGAGCATTTCCTCTGTAAGGGAACCGATTAATTTTTTTCCATCTTAATCGATTCGAATTGTTAACAAACTAAATGTTTTAAAATGTCATTCAATTTATTAAAGTAACACATATGACAGAGATATTCATATGTGTTACCTTAGTACAGTTACTCATAAAAATCTGTTTTTGTTCTGAAAAAAGAAGAACATACTTACAGAAGGATTTACTCAATGTGATGAGATTTTCGAAGAAGGTTTCGGTATCTGAAAAAAAATGGCGACAAATTTAATATTAGCGTTAGGTTTTATAGAGTTTTTAATACATTTCAAAGATATGATTGTAATAAAAAAATATATACCCATTTTAGTTATTTCATATATTTCGTGGATAACTTCAAACAAATCTGTAAAAGAAATAATATTTATAATTAATATTAAGTTTTACACACATTTAAATAAATTAAAGAAAAATAAAATAATCTGATGAGGCCGCCAAGCTGAGTGCCACCATTGTACATTGTACTTAGTGTCTGTAATGGTGACCCTCTTTCCTGAGACTTTGCCTTTAGCTTACCATCGGGCGAGGTGAAGTCAAGTTCTCGTGTCCCAAATAAAAAAGAAACTTATATACTCTACATATTGATTTATAGAACTAGCTTTTATTGCAGAACAATTAATTTTGACGTTCATACGTGTTACTTTGTGCATGCAATACATACATACATACATATGATCACGTCTTAATCCCTGGAGCGTTAGGCAGAGGTGAATTAATACCCACATTTCACCAATCATTGAATTTGGTCCCACGTAATAGTGGTTGAGCCTATTACTGTCTTCTAGGCACTATTGTTGACTCAAACCATGCATCTGAGGCTGAGTCTGGACTATATTTCTGTCTGATGTTAAACAGCCCTATCCCTTAGTCGCCTTGTGCGACACCGGATGGAAAGAGATGGGGTGGTCCAAATTCTACTCTGCCGGGAACCACGCGGCTATCTCACGAGCATCTAAACTAGCCCATCGCAGTTCACTGTTGGACATAGGACTCTCCCAATGTTGGCAGGCTCTGGCCAACTGTTCCCACGCTGGCCAGACGGGTTGGTACAGGATTTATATCTAGTTTCCCTTTTCTCGCAATGAATTTGTGCTGTCAGTGGGAAGACAAAAGGCTTGTCCTGCTTTGTCTTCTACTGACGGCACAGAAACTCTGTACTTACAGGGTTGGCAGCGCGACTGTGACTCCTCTGGTGTTACAAACGTCCATAGGCCTCGGTAACCACTTTCCATCAGGTGGGCCGTGTGCTAGTCTGCCAACTAAGTGGTATAAAAGAAAGTAAAGAAAGATATCGTCTGCGTATGTTTCCGTTAGTCGCCTCTTACGACACCCTTCGGATGAGATGGGGGGTGATATTTGTATTCTTTCTCCGTCACTACACGAATAATGTCATAAGCGTTACCAAATACTGACCGTCCATATTACTAATCTTGTTTAGCATAGAGGCTGCCACCCTTACATTGCTGGTGTTGGTTACCCGAAGTATCAGCTTCAGGAACACTAACACTTCAACGTTGGTGTACTTGTACACTTTGTCGAAGAATGTGAATATGTCTGAGGAGGAAGGGAGATAATCGTTTTATATTTTATTAATAGTACCGTTATATTAATAATTAATATGTTAATTTATTTGCTGTTAATGTGTTACATTTATATTTCTTAACTTTTAAGGTTAAAATATTGCATGCCGCAAGGCTAAATACAGTGTTACCTTAATTTAAGAACATGACATCCTGTACCTACCTGTATTTGCAATTTATGTTAATAAAGAAATAAATAAATAAATAATTACATCCATCATATAACAATTTAGGTGTATATTTAATGTGGTAGCGTGTTCAGCAATAAAATTATTTAACTTAAATTTAAAAAAAATTCAACGCTATAATTAACAAGTGAGTTATAGATTTTATTTTTATTTTATTGGTTGGGTTGCTTTGTTCTTAAGAAAAATTCGATCCAAACAAATCATGTTCAAAATAGTACAAACAAATTAATAGTTCTGCTGTATTTAAAAAGATTATTTCAACTTGTTCACTCAAATATAACTTTATGTACTCTGTAAAAATTTAAATTGCCCATTTTCTACGTCACGAAAAAAAACCTCAGTTTTTTTAGTCTATGGCCGTTACCGTTAGATACATAGTGGTTGCGCCGATGTAGAAGCTGTATTTCTTGACGCGGAAACACACTCTTTCTATACCCGTCTCCCCTCCCGCACTAACCATAGAATAGTACTAGATAGCTTCCGTCCGCCATTTGTGATATAGACACTCAGTCTCGCTTTGAACTAGCCAGCGTAAGGACGGACCGCGCTCGCGTCTCTCAAAAATGATTAATATTTGTTACATTTTTACCGCTTCATAGACTTATACCGATCGGATTGTGCCTCTCGTGTGTTCCTCAAGTGATCTAGTGATGCTGACGGCAGCTCCTGAGCAAGGAAGAGAAGATCCGTGTACCGGCTGCGATGAAACACGTGTGTCGTGAAGGTTAGTGCATCCTCTCCTAATTTCTCGGGTTGCATTCATTGCCTGGATCACGCCCGCGGCAACCCGATCACCTGTCTTTTGTGTGTAAAGCGTCAATGGAACAGTTAGCTACATCCCCGCAATACAGTCCACTACCGCACGTGGCCACGCGCCACCACATAGGAAAAATATTTATATTTTTTCCCGCTATTGCGAAAAAAATCTCAACTCGTTATTACTGTTGAAATTATAGTTAAATATTAATTAATTTACCTACAAGTAATAGTTATGAAGAAAATTATTTATGTTGTACACCATCCGAATTAAGATGTGAAGTCCTTAACGTTATAGAAAGTATACCACCTGAAAACTACAAAGGTAAATATCTATTTATTTTTTATTTTCTTCGCAGGTGTGTTGAAAAATGTCGCATAATACACGTGTGTACTAATGATTACCATCCTCGTCTCTCTTAAGACACACACCGACGCCTCAGCGGTAATCACCAACATTACACACTTGTACCATAATGTACTATTATACCATAGTGTATGACCTCTGTGGCGTAGCGGTAGAGCATTCTACTACTATGCAGGGGGCGTAGGTTCGATTCCCGCTCAGTGCAAATATTTGTATGCATGAATATGTATATTTGTATTCGACTAGGTGTTTCTATGTATAATATGTATGTATTTACAAATAAAAAGTATCTAAGTATGCTTATCCGCATTCTAGATCCCATAACACAAGCTTGAAAGAATTGAAAGCATGGCTCCTAAAAAAATGCTTTTATACTATACAGGAATTCGAAAAGTGTAAGGGTAAACGATGAGTATTTTTAGCACATTATTGAGTCAACCCATTTACGACATTATTAATTTATCACAATATATTGACATGTACCATTCTTCACAATTTTAATGACTTATTTGTTTCATTTTGTTTTGACATTATTTTTGTGACTAATATTTAGAATTTCAATTGACTTATAGGACATGTGCTGAACTAATGTTATTTAATGATTATATTCGTAATGATGTGTAATTAAATGTTTGCATGCCATAAAATGGTAAATGTGCCGCACAAAACTATTGGACCTGACATCTTTGTAACCACATTTAAGCAAATAAATGAATTTGAATTTGAATTTATGCTTACCATGGGTCTAGATAGCGTTGTGTAGAATGTCGTGGAATATTTATTTATTTATTATAAACTAATATTACGAAAGTGGCACCTAAATCGTATAGTTACTCACCTTTAATTGTAGTTACGTTGATCAGGACTTGCCAGGCTTCTTGGATAGCTGTAATTTAAATTAAAAAATTAAATTAGTAGACTTCGTGAGGATCCTTTGCCATATTTTTCAGGTACTCCACTTCGAGTTCATTCTCGATATTTACCTATTCTTTTTATTTAAAAGAGTAGGTACTCAGTATTCAGTATTTATTCATTAACAATTTTTACATTGTGTTTGAACATGGTTTGTACACATATGCAATGGCATATACAAAAAAAAAACATAAAAAAAACAACAATCAAAAGCAGTAGAAAATATCATCACACGTAAAAACTGGTATCAGTATAAAACCTATTTATTAAATATCTCATCAACTGAATAATAACATCCTTGTAACAGAAAAGCCTTCAAATTGTCTTGGAACTCTCTTTTGTAAATAATAGTTTTCAAATAGTACTCGTAGGTAGGTTGTGATGTGTGTGTGTGTGTGTGTGTGTGTGTGTGTGTGTGTGTGTGTGTGTTGTGTGTTTGTGTTGACGATTCTAGATTTTTCTATGCCACTCGGTAGAGTACCTCGTCCATAACAATGCGTTTTTATTTCTTGAAGATTCGATTACTAGTTTTGGAGATATCGACGTCTGTCGTAACAATATTTTAAAAAATGTACCCTAATATTAATGTTATTTTTAAACTTTCGCGGTGAAAATTCATAATCCAAAACGCCGGCAGAAATAGTAAGTTCCAAGATATAATTCGCGAGAAGTCCCAATATCTTGTATAATATTATTAAGTACTCACATTTAGCCCCAGTCATTGATATCAAGGTCTTGAAGAAATCTATCACGTTCTCGTGGCCAGATTTGATGCGTATATTCTCCAATATGTCCAGCAGTGGCACTGAAAATGACAAAAATAAATAAATATTCAACGACATTCTACACAACGCTATCTAGACCCATGGTAAGCATACTAGCTTGTGTTATGGGATCTAGAATGCGGATAAACATACTTAGATACTTATATTTTTTTGTAAATACATACATATTATACATAGAAACACCCAGACCAATGCTAACATACATATTCATGCATACAAATATTTGCACTGAGCGGGAATCGAACCCGCGCTCCCTGCATAGCAATCGGATGCTCTGCCACTACGCCACGGAGGTTATTTATTAAATAGCACAAGGGGTGGGGGGCGTACGACTGCTACACAGGGGGTTGCGGTTTCGATTCCCGCTCAATGCAAATATTTGTATGCATGAATATGTATATTTGCATTGGTCTGGATGTTTCTATGTATGAAGTGTATGTATATACATATAATCATGCCTTTATCCACAAAACTAGTTGAGCTATGCTTACCATGGGTCTAGATATCTTTATGTTTATTTATATTTTGGATGGGTTTATTTTTATAGTTCGAAATATTCCCACGGATCTCCACCGGAGCCAGTGGGGGTGGTTATTCAAATCGGACTCGAACCGACCAAAAACGCACGGCCGTCTCAGGCCGTTTAGTTTCCGGAGGTGAGGTAGCCTCTGGCGTATCTCTCGCACACCCAGGCTGGCCTAGGGGCATCGAAGAACCTCTCGGGTGTTGGACTACAATGTTCTTTACACAAAAAGGATTTTTTCCTCAAAAAAAAAAAAGCAGAAGGGAGCGTATCGCATCACCGTCTCGGCGTCATGCTAGGGTGACAGGCATATCCACCTGTCACCCCAGGTCCGCGTTCAAAGGATACGGAGTTCGTTCAACGATCTCCGACGCTTGAATCACCTTCGTGCATTGCGGATTACGCGAGACAGAAGGACCAGAGGCTCCTCCAGTTCCGCTCCCCCGCCCTTTTTTTTAGCGAGCGGAAAATTCTCACGGATACCTCCCTACCGGAGCCGGTGGGAGAGGTTATGTCGAACTCGAACCGACTAAAACACACCACGCGTGTGGGTCGCTTTTGGTTGCCGAAGGTGAGGTTCTTCATTTCTCTCGATCTGGCCCTCTCCTCCGCTCCCCCGCCTAGGTTAACGGGTCTAGAGACAATTTCGATCGTTTTTCGTCGGGGGTTAAAACTCACATTGCTGCATGGTGAGTGTTTGAATGACTGCCGCCGCGTCCTCGATGTTTGTAGTGAGGGTCACGTCTAACAGCGAGTTGAGAATGAACAGTGCATCCTGACTCTTGGTCACTTTGCTCACAGTGTGGATAATGGTGACGATATCTGAAATATTACAAAAAAAATAATTTAGTATAATTAGTTATAAGGATTATTTTCAGGTAGGACACGGCGGTATTTCCGCCCAATTGAGCAGTCCGACTGGGGAAGTACCTCCGCCCTACAGAATACCGCGGTTATAATAACTTCGTGTTGTGTTCCCAGCGGTGAGTAGGGTAGCCAGAGCTCACTGGAGAATTTGTGCTGTCAGTGGGATGACTAAAGGCTTGTCCTGCTTTGTCCTCTACACTGACGGCACAGAGACTCTGTGCTTACAGGGTCGGCAGCGCGAGTGTGGCTTCTCTGGTATTACACACGTCCATAGGCCACGGTAACCACTTTCCATCAGGTGGGCCGTGTGCCAACTAAGTGGTATAAAAAAAAATCTAAAATCCCAGTACTGAAAAATCACGTTATAAAAAGTATTAAACAAGAATATATCAAGGATAGCCGTGGTCGTATGCCACTTTTCCCTAGAATGTATTGTTTTCTTAGACTAAGTGGCATACGATTTTTTCTTGCTTAAGACTTTTTAGAGCGTGATTTTTCAGTAGTAGGGTTTTAGTTTAAACATATTTCTTTATTTATATTATTTTGGGGCAAGCATCACTTGTAATTTACACATATTTGAAATGTGTGAATGTGAAAACCCTTTCAGTCGATACCAAACACGACATATTTATCTCAAATTTAATTTTTAACATACACAACAACAACTTTACGGACTCTAGAGGGCGCCACAATAGATTTAGTGTCACATTACAAGCCTATAACCAGCGGACAACTAAGACGCTTCCAACGATATCTCATTTGTCCAGTTCTAATAAGTAATTCAGGAGCTAAGAGGGAACAGATGAACCAACATAATATATACATACATACATACTCTGTCAAAATCATAACCCTCCTTTTCCTTCGCCGTAGTCGGGTAGAAAGTAAAGACATGCAACATTTATAACAATTAATTAGATTCTGTTGATAGGTTCACCAAGACCTGGTGCTCAATACTTACTGTCAGTCCCAAAAATATCCTTGAACATAGCTTGAACCTTCAACATGTCTTCGACGCCGGCTATCAGGTACAGGTTCTCCACGATGAGGCTCAGACCTGGTCAGGAATTATATTTAGATTTACTTACCTAGATCGATAGATCTATTAGATCTAACTAGCTAGATCTATTGAAGTCTCTAATAGGATATATGTGTATTATTAAAAAAAAATATTGTTATAGAATCACTATGCAAATTTCTGGAGAACTAGTTTTATATTTTTTCACCTAGATCTATTAGATCTAACTAGCTAGATCTAAATAAAGCCTCTAATAGGGATAATATTGAAAATAGAGAGAAATATTTCTTTTATCTTTATTTTATATTATATTGGTATAAAATCGCCTTGCAAAAGCTTTCTGGGGAAAAATATAATACTTGTAGTTCTTATTTACTCACCTAGATGGATTAGATCTAATTATCTAGATCTATTGAAACATCTAAATAGGAAATTATATAATGCACATTGTTGGTAACTCTTCTTTGTCTGTCGTAGTCGAGTAAAAATAAAATGAATTATTTTCTAAATTGTTATAGAATCACCCATTATACATATTTTTGCAATTTCATTTTCTATTTTATAAAAATAAATTCAAAAATGTAATATCATATTCTGAATATTTGACGATGTATTAATAATTCAGTTTTTAATATTTTAGTGAGTTCCATTATATAATTTTAGGTTATTCTCACCATCCCCTACCAATCTTACCCCCACTGGGGGAATTTGATAATATATTAAAAGAAAGATACGACGATGTAACATTGTCATTGTTATTTCAAAAACACACACGGCATATACACACAAGTGCGCAAACACACTCACACACAAAAAATTGCGCTAGTTTTACTTCAATATATTTGAAAGATAGTATGAGAAAGATCGAGAATAAAGGTACCACCAGAAAACAGAATTTCCGAACACCATAAAAAAGATATCAAAAAAAGATACCAAAAGATAGTGAAAGTATTGTTCCATTGACAGTTGTATAACTATTCCTTATTCAACAAAATTGGCATGAAATGTAAAAAAATATGTTAAAAAAATATCGATCAATGTTTATTTAATGAGAAGTATATTTGTACTACTAATTTAGATTATTTAATATTAATTAAAAATCTATATACAGGGTGTACTTTTCAAAACGGATTGGATGGGGCAACTCCGAAATTATAAGGATTAGCGAACTTCGCAGAATTTGATTCTTAAAGCGACACTATCGTATGGAGTATTAATTATTATTACTCTTTGAATTGAAATATTGAAATAAAAACACAACATGTGTTTTGTTACTTTTGTGATTTTATGCACAAAGAACTAGGGTTATCGAAAAGTGGTTTCCCAAATCCAAATTTAAAAAATTACATAGATTTTTTTATTTTTTTGATATTTTTTGAGCTTTAAATTAAAATGTATTTTTATTACACTTTATGCCAAGCTTCGTTGAGTGGGATATAGATATATAACTTTATACATCAAGTATATTGAATTTTTTGAATATATAAATAAATATAATAATATATGGTTAGACAAGAGGCTGACACCATCATATTTGAGAATAATGAAAAAGAGAAACAGTGACTTCTATGTATTTTCTATTAGGCTGGCTGTATGGAACAAAATATTGGTACCCATCGAGAAATATTTCACGGGTACCCCCCAAGCCGGCGCCGGTGGGAAAGGTTATGTCGAACTCGAACCGACTAAAACGCACGGCGCCCGTGGGTCGTTTTTGGTTGCCAAAAGTGAGGTTGACTGGCATATCCCTCGCACCCCTGCCGACACCCACGGGAGAGTTGGGTGGGCCCTATCCTACTCCACTGGGAACCGAAATATTGGGGTATTAGAGATATTGGGATATTTACCATGCATTGTCATCAATCAAATCAATCAATTAGTTCATCGCAGTTCACTGCTGGACATAAGTCTCTCCCAATGTTGGGAAGCTTTGGCCTACTATTTCCACGCAAGCCAGACGACTTGGTACAGGGTTTTATTTCAAGTTTTCCTTCTCTCACAGTGATATCGTCTGCGTATTTTTTCTTTAGTCGCCTCTTACGACACCCTTCGGATAAGATTGGGTGGTGATACTTAGTACCAACCTCCCATACCCCTCTCCTATTGCTATCCAGTTATCGTGACACAATTTTTGTTCTAAATAGCCCATCTAGTAGTATACATAGAAGTCACTATAGAAAGAAGAGAACCCGTTAAAAATACTTACTACCTCTGTTCAATGCTTGTGTGAGCTCTTCCACCGCGTACTTTAGTTCTGGAATATAAAAAAAAAGATATTGTGACGTCATAATATTCAATAGTCAAATAATTTACTATTATAGGTTGGGGGGATGATTACAAATAAATATGAACAGATGCAACGTGTGCCGCTCTTTAACCAGTCATAATTCAATAAGCTCAGTTAAATAATTTATTTTAAATACAGGAAAATAACCAAAAAAAGTCAGTCTGAAAGGTTTTGAAAAAAAAACATAAATATACATTTAATCACGCCTTTATCCCCGGAGGGTGAATTAACAACCATCATTGTATTCGGTCCCACGTAATTGTGGGTGAGTCTATTGCCGTATTCCAGGCACTATTGTTGACTCGAGCCATATATCTGAGGCTGAGTATGGGCTGTATATATCTGTCTAATGTTGAACACGGGCATGGGAAGAGACGGGGTGGTCCAAATTCTACTCTGCCGGGAACCACACGGTTATAAAATTATACCATTTGTAATTATTTTTAAAATAAAGAATTTTAGACCCGAAATTACTAATATAGGGAATATTTAGAGGTCCGGGGTTCGAATCCTGACCACTACCGACGTGAACCCACTCCTAGCACAAGCAATTTAGTTTAGTTGGAGGGGTTAAAGGAAATATTAGTAATTGCGGTTGCTAAAATTATTAAAAAAAAAAAACTAAGTAAGAGGCTTTTAATATTTATTGGACACAATTTGACAATTTTAGATAGGTAAATAGATAGATAGATAGATAATTCTTTATTGTACACCAACAGATTTACAGTAGGACAAGTAGGTAACATGTGTACAGTTCAATGTACAATGGGCGGCCTTATCGCTGAAGCGATTTCTTCCAGGCAACCTTCATCTTTTGCTGGCCAGATTCTATGTCATATTTTAAGCAGTAAAAAATATAGAATAGTTATACATACGTGTCTGTCTGGTCACAGTTCTGAGAATGTTAATGCTGTCAGTGAAAGATGTAGTTTTTAACAGTTTGTTCAGGCTCTTGATAGCGTCGCCGATGTCTGAAAAACAAAAAGAATTTTATCCATAAACATTTTTGTTCATGGGCAAGTTGAGCAAGCCCGACTTGCCCATCAGATTTCGTTTTGGGGGAAGGTGAAATTATAAGAATTTTTCCATGAAAAATATTCTATTGTTTAGTGTAAGTATGCAATTTACAAAAAAAAATTGTAGGTATATTATTCATAGTGGCCTAAAGAAAGAAGAAAAAAAGAAAGAAAATACATTTAATTATTGGTGCAACACAAACATACTTAAAACTAAACAGTGTTATTTATTATATTATTTAGTGCTTGTATTGGGCACATTTAGGTTACACCAAGAATGGGACCAGTTCAGCATAATGCTGGGCACGGGTGTTATATTATTTTTTGCTATTAATTTTTAGGTGCGCTTAATATTGGACAACGAACTGATAAACGAATAATTAGAGAAAATATGGCGAGACTGGCACAGAAGAATATAGAGCTCGCTGGAGAGTTTTCGTGCTGTCAGTGGGACGACCAAAGGCTTGTCCTGCTTTGTTCTCTACACTGACGGCACAAAATCTCTGTTCTTACAGGGTCGGCAGCACGGATGTGACTCCACTGTTGTTACACACGTTCATAGGTCATGGTAACCACTTTCCATCAGGTGGGCCATGCGCTTGTCTGCAGTTGTACAAAAAAAAAATCTCCTGTGCCAGTCTCGCCATATTTTCGAAGTTTATTAACTTCACACACCAAAAAAGAAAAAACGAGCAAAACCAGTCAAAACCATAGCGTGCCTCAAGTATAGTCAAATTAGTTACTTTTTACTAAACGTCAAAACGGTAAGTTATAAGGAAACTTGTTTGAAAAACGTCATAATATTCAATAGTCAAATAATTTACTATTATAGGTCAAGTGGATGATTAAAAATAAATAATAAAAATAAATATGAACAGATGCAACTTGTGCCGCTCTTTTACCATTTTTAATTCAATACCTAGAATAAGAACTATACACAAACCTATGATCCACAAATAAATAAATTGATTTGAATTGAATTGCTCAGTTAAATAATTTATTTTAACTACAGGAAAAAAAACAATTAAAAAAAAAACTTCGTAAGTATTATTGTCACAAGTTTTGAAGAAGTCGGCAACAGATATTACAACTAAAAGATTTCTACATTGGATATGGTAGGTATGGTATATAAATAATATTTTTTTGGAAAAAAAAAATCATTCATTCTTTCATTCTTCCATCCATCCATCCATTCATTCATTTAATTTAATTTTTTTGTTTAAACTTTTTGCACAAATACACAAAGATTATACAAAGGCGGACTTAAAGCCACAGGCATTTTCTACCAGTCAACCTTAGGGTGATGCAGAGATATTTGTATCAAAGGTAAGTGCACGAAGTGTTATGGTGAGAGTTTTTCTCAGTAAGCTTATTCATTCATTCATCTATTCATTCATTCATTAATTTAATAAAAATACCTTTGAAACATAAAATTTACTTACCAACAGTTCTAGTTCCCAATATAATAAGATTAAAAGCGCCCTTCATATCTGAAAATACACAAATACATTACAAAATAATATTTAAAAAATTTATACTACATGACTATCTGCTGTAAAATTCTGTAAGCACACAGCGTCAAGCACAGCGCTGCGACAGCCTTGATATGATTGGTCGGACTGGGTGACGTCACTGGAAATTAACCCATAACAATCTTTTGCAAGGATGTCGCAGCGCTGTTCTCGACGCTGTATGCTTACAGAATTTCACAGCTGTACAAGAAAACGGTACTTATTTAAAAGCCAGTGGCAGAACGATTTAAAGTCATTACATCTAAATCTATTTCAAGGCATTGAAAATCTTGGTGGAAAAGAAAAGCGGGGCGTGAAAAAGCATCAGATGTGGCCGCCAAGCTGAGTGCCACCATACCACATTACGTAGTGTCTGTAATGGCGACCCTCTTTCCTGAAACTTTGCCTTTAGCTTACCATCAGGCGAGGCCTATATAAAAAATAAAAAAAGACAAATGTGCAGCATCTGGAATGGTCGCTTCCTTCTGCGAGCAAGTAATGCTCGTGAAGAAGGAGGCGAGGCGGGCGCGGAAGCGGGAGCGAAGGATGATCGCAAGCCACGCTGCCCGCGTACTGAGGCAACTCGTGCGGTCACAGAATTCCGCGACCCTCCCTCCCCCTCCCGCTCATGAGCGTAGGCTTGGGGGTGACGGGTGGAGCCGCCTGTCACCCTAGCAGAAGCAGGACGTGGCAGCGTCTCCCCCCACCCGAAGAAGGTCAAATCGAGGGGGCCCGGGGACGGCCGAGGTGCGAGGGATATGCCTGCTAACCTCTGGCAACCAACATTAACAACCCGTACACGGCGTGCGTTTTAGTCGGTTCAAATCCGACATGACCTCCCGCACTGGCTCCGGCAGGAGTTTTTTTTTTACGTGCGCAAAATCCCCACGGATACCTCCCCGCCGGAGCCGGTGGAGGAGGTTATGTCGGACTCGTACCGACTAAAACGCACGCCGCCTGTGGGTCGTTTTGGTTGCCGAAGGTGAGGTTGACAGGCATATCCCTCGCACCCCGGCCGACCCAGGGCCATCTCTCACGATCTGGCCCTCTTTTCGGGTGTGGGGACTACAGAGTCCCCAACTCGTCCCCGGAAACGGGGAGGCGCGCCAGGCGCGACCTCCGGCAGGGGTTGGTATCCGAGGGAATTTCGCGCACGGAAAAATAAGCATCTGGAATTATGGTCAAAATCTTCACCCTACCATCCAATTGTAAAAAATGAGAATCACACCGACAACAAATCGGTTAGTACCCTGAACTTACCAATCTCCGGAAGTAGTACTTTGAGGAGTCGAGGAAAATCTGCAGGGCCCACTCCCCCAGTCAGCTTCAACACTTCTAGTTTGAAGCCCTCCACACCTGGAACATAAAATAGGTAGATATTATTAAAAAATATTGTAGGATTTTTTAGGGCCGAAAACAATGATATTTATATATCATTGTTTGCGGCCCCACATAATAGGAGGTGAGCCTATTGCCGTATTCAGGGCACTATTGTTAACACGAGCCATGCATCTGAGGCTGATTTGGAGCTGTATATATATGTCTGATATTAAACAGCTCTATCCAAATAGACGGCAAAATAACCCCCTGGTTGACACATAAGCTTGTCAATAATTAAAAAAAAACCGGTCAAGTGCGAGTCGAACTAGCGCACTGAGGGTTCCGTACAAAATAAAATTGAGGGAAAGAACTTTTGATATATAAACGATAATATCATTTTATATTCGTTGACCTAGAAGTTTGCTTTTTGTTACAGCTGTAAGAGGTTGCAGTATTGATCATACATACATTTAATCACGCTTTTATCCCTGAAGGGTTAGGCAGAGGTGAATTAACACCCACATTTCACCAATAATTGTATTCGGTCCCACGTAATAGGAGGTGAGCCTATTGCCGTATTCCGGGCAGTAATGTTGACTCAAACCATGCATCTGAGACTGAGTCTGGGCTGTATATAACTGTCTTATGTTAAACATCCCAATCCCTTAGTCGCCTTGTACAGCACCGCATGGGAAGAGATGGGGTGGTCCAAATTCTACCCTGTCGGGACCAACGCGGCCACATAATATAAATTTAAACTTGATCCGTTCACACAATCCCCAGAAAAAGGTCTTGAAAGACAGATAGACAGACAAACCGACATTCGGACAATAAAGTGATTCTATAAGGCTCGTTTTTATTCCTTTTAAAGTACGGTACGCTAAAAAAACACTAAACGCTTACCAGTGGTGTATGCTATATGCTTAAAGTAATCAGCCACTTCATAAGGATCTGGAAAAAGCAAATTATTTCTTCATTAAATGGTGTATTGTTACCACTTGTTTACACCACGAAACAAGTTGTAAAACAAGATATAAATTTATTTATAAAAATCTTGTTGAACACTAACATAACATAACATAACATAAACTCACGTCTATATCCCCTAAGCGGTAGGCAGAGGTGCTAGCACCCACATTTCGCCAGTTTATGTTTAGATCCCAATGTAATAGGTGGCGAGCCTATTGCCATTAACCGGGCACTTATAAACCTGCGATAAATACACACATAACTTCGAAAAGCATCGAAAAGTCATTGGTGTTTGCCATGATTAAAACCTGAGATCGAACCCGTGACCTTGTCTCAGCAGTCCATTACCCATACCACTAGGTTACCGCGTTGAAGACTAATCAAAACACAATACTTGTATTATACATGTATCTCAGATACTTTTTCGTTCACATAGTATGTATAGCTAACAAGTTGTAAACAAGTATTAAACAGGACAAGCCTTTGGTCTTCCCACTGACAGCACAAAAACTCTCCAGTGAGCTCTGGCTACCCTACTCACCGCCGTGAACACAACACGAGGTTATTATAGCCGCGGTATTCTGTAGGGCGGAGGTACTTCCCCAGTCGGACTGCTCAATTGGACGGAAATACCGTAGTGTCTTTTTTGACGTTCATATGTGTTCTTTATGTGCCTAAACTGAATAAATGAAATTGATTCTTTGATTCTAAATAGATCTACCTACATAGTTAGATCTAACTAGATCTAGGTGACCAGATCTAGAGCTACATTACCTTTCTCCCCAGAAATCTTCTGCATGGTCTCGTATACCCCATCGAAGTCATCATGGCCGATCAAAGGCTTCAATGTATTGTAGGCATCCAATACGTCTGGAAAAAAACAATACATATACTACTGTAGAAGCAAATCAGTCTTATTCGGTTTTACGCTAAGTATAAATGCATTAAAACGGATGGCAACTTTAAAATGTTATGCGAATGAAGTAGTAAAAATATTCAATCAATCATTCAAACAATCCATCATTCAGTCATTCATTCAATCGTTCATTCAATCATTCACTCAATAAATCATTCAATTCAATCATCATCAATAGTGCTATAACAGATTTAATTCAAATAATGATTTTTAAAAGAGAGTATTCAATAGAGTTATTATTCATTAAATGTAATATTTTTACTACATAAAAATTTTACAATTATTGAATAAACGTTTTATATTCCACACTATTTATACTTTTATCTAACCGACTTCACAGAAAAATAATATTAAAATAATATCGACTTACCAATTTTGTTCGTGATTTGTCTTAGCAGTTCAACTACAATGTTTAAATCTGTAAAATTAAAAATATGGTTTATAAAAAACAACTCCATGGTATTCTACACAGCGCTGCCTATCCAAAGCTTAATTTAACTCTTGTTATGGGTTCTAGAATAAATATAAACATATTAAGATAAGCTTTTATTTGTAAATAACATACATATATCACTGATTCAAAAATGGACATACGTATTCATGCCTACATTTTTTTTATACCACTTAGGTGGCAGACAAGAACACAGCCCACTTGATGAAAAGTGGTTACCGTGTCCTATGAACGTATTCAACACCAGGGAAGTCACATTCGTGCTGCCGACTCTGTAAGGACAGAGTGCAGAAAACACAACCAGGACACAAAACTTCCCACTGATAGCACGAAAAATCCTCCAGTGAGCTCTGGCTACCCTACTCACCGACGGGAACACGACACGAGGTTATTATGGCCGCGGTATTCCATAGGGCGGAAGTACTTCCCCAGTCGGACTGCTCAATTGGGACGGAAATACCGTCGTGTCCTACCTTCACAGTGCACATTTGCACTTAACGGGAATCGAACCCACAATCTCTAATATAGCGGAGGAATGTTCTACTGCTAGTCTACGGGGGTTGAAAATAGTATGCCAACTATTCAAATCCAATAAGATAGAAAAATATTAATTGATCTTTGATCTTTTCCTTAGCCACCGAAACTTCAGCTGAAACAACAAATTTTGATGGTTTCAGGCGAAGCTTCGCTGGCTTAGTGGTCAGAGACTCGATTACATTTGTCTATCTTAATCATACATACTTATAATCACGCCTTTATCCCTGATGGGTTAGGCAGAGGTGAATTAACACCCACATTTCACCAATAATTGTATTCGGTCCCACGTAATAGGGGGTGAGTCTATTGCCGTATTCCGGGCACTATTGCTGACTCGAGCCATGCATCTGAGGCTGAGTCTGAGCTGTATATATCTGTCTGATGTTATACAGCGCTATATCTTAGTCGCCTTGTACGACACCGCATGGGAGGAGATAGGGTGGTCCAAATTCTGCTCTGCCGGGAACCACGCGGCTTGTTAATCGAATATTTAAAATTGTTTATCACCTATGAAGAGAAGAGAGTTATGTTATCTATAATGGACGTATAAGAAAACTTAAGATACATACGTGGCGTTTCGTCCAATAGTTTCAAGAAATCAGTTATGAACTGCCAATTTCTGGATCCTCGGGTTTTCTTTAAGAATTCGAATACTTTCTCTTGATCTGTAATTTTAAAAAAAGGCGGTTAAGTGCGAGATGGACTCGCGCAACGAGGGTGCGGTAACTTAAGCTATATAAATCGTGACATATTTTGATAGCGTTGACTTAGAACTTTGATTTTTGCACAGTTTCAAGACGTTATAGATCTGAGTATGTGGTATGAATTTCAACATGATAGCTCCATGCATTCTTGAGAAAAAGATCTTGACAGACAGACAGACAGACAGTCGAACAACGAAGTGATCCTATAAAAGTTCCGTACCTCAAAAAGGAAAAAGTCGAAACCCTTATAGGATCTGTCAGTCTGTCAGTCTGTCAGTCTGTCAGTCTGTCAGTATGTCAGTCTGCTTGTCTTGCGAGGGTAAAGTCGAAAAGTTATAGACCTTATTTTTTTTCGTGCGCAAAATCCCCACGGATACCTCCCCACCGGAGGAGGTTATGTCGGACACGAACCGACTAAAACGCACGCCGCCTGTGGGTAGTTTTGGTTGCCGAAGGTGAGGTTGACAGGCATATCCCTCGCACCCCGGCCGACCCAGGGCCATCTCTCACGATCTGGCCCTCTTCTCGGGTGTAAGTTATAGACCTGAGTATGTGGTATGACTTTCAAGTTGACTCCAAACATTCTTGAGAAAAAGGTCTTGACAGACTGACAGCCTGACAGACTGGCAGACTGACAGTCTGAACCTGACCGGTTTCGCCTTACGGCATCCTCATTGAAAACTTCTAGGTCTAATGTATATTAAAATATTATGGAAAACTTGTACTTTCCCACAATATTTTAATATACATTAGACCTGATAGGTTTCGCCTTACGGCATCCTCATTGACAACCTTTGAGGATGCCGTAAGGCGAGACCGGTCAGGTCTAATGTAAATTAAAATATTGTGGAAAAGTACAAGTGAGTTATCAATATGTGTAACAACAAATTCCACCAAGTACCATCAATCTACAGTATAAATAGTATAAAAACTCTTACCTCTTAGTCCAGTGAGGTGCTCAATGTATTTTATTGCAGACGCTTCATCTGAAATAATAATTAGATTTATTAAAATATTTACATAAATATATTAGCACCTGTAAGTTCCCAGAGTGGTAGGCAGAGGCATATTAACAGCCACATTACGCAAACAATGATTTTCGGTTCCACTTAACAAACTCCACTTTTTAATTTATTAAAGATGATTTACGAGCGGAATCGCGTGTTAAAATCACTATTTACCGAAGAAAAGATTGAGAGATTTGGTGAGTTAAAATCACTACGAGTTATGCCACGGCTATCCTTGATATTTTCTTGTTTAATACTTTTTATAGCGTGATTTTTCAGTAGACGGGTTTTAGTTTCAAACTTATTTTTTTATTTATATAATTTTGGGACAACCAATAGGTATAAATAAATAAATAATTAATAAATATTCTACAACATTCCACACAACGCTATCTAGATCCATGGTAAGCATAGCTTAACTAGCGTGTTATGGAATCTAGAATGCGGATAAACATACTTAGATACTTTTTTTTTTTTTTTGTAAATACATACATATGATACATAGAAATACCCAGACCAATGCAAATATACATATTCATGTATACATATATTTGCAGTGAAGAGGAATCGAACCCCCGCCTCCTGCATAGCAGTCGAATGTTCTACCGCTACGCCACATACATATTTGAAATGTGCTAATTAAGCCCTTTCAGTTGATACTAAACACGACATATTTATCTCAAATTTATTTTTTAACCTACTTTATGAACGCTAGAGGGCGCCATAATATATTCAATGATACATTATATAGCCTATAACCTGTGGACGACTAAGACGCTTCTAACGATACCTCATTTGTCCAGTTCTAATAAGTGGTTCAGAAGCTATGAGGGAACAGATGAACCTACATACTTACATAGCCTCTGAAAATCATAACTCTACTTTTGCTTCGCCGTAGTTGGGTAAAAATTAAATGGATTTTTTTGCAGTGTCCGTGGAATGATAGTGGTTTTGCTTTACCAGAATCGAGGCACAGATAACAGTCAGTACAGCCATGCAATAAGTATATTTTTGTATGGCTGTTGGCACAGATGGTGTTTGTACGTCCTCGTACAAACATATGTACAAACATTTATTGTTATTAATTATTTTATTATTGGTAATTGTGTGGGCAGGTAATTTGATTTAAAAAAAAATTACACCACTTAGTTGGCAGACAAGCACACGGCCCACCTGATGGGAAGCGGTTACCGTTGCCTATGGACGTATGCAACACCAGGGGTGTTATACTCGCGCTGCCGACCATGAAGAAACCTTCTGATGCCTCTTGAAGAACCCCATATTGTAGGTGCTTGGGAAAACCACAGCAGAGAGTTCATTCCACAACTTGAGTGTGCGTGGGATGCTTTAATATTTTTTAAAGCGGTGCGTGAAAATCATATGAAGTTTAATTCTTCCCCATGAGCGCGGGTTGAGCCGTCTGTCACCCTAGCAGAAGTATGCAGCAGCGCCTTCCCTGGATTGGATAGGGATCCCGTGGTCCCTACATCAGACGAGGGCCAGTTCGAAAGAATTGGCCCAGGGTCGGCCGGGGTGCGACGGATATGCCTCCGGTAACCTACGACCCTCAGTCCGCGTGCGTTATTGTCAGTTCGAGTCCGACATAACCTCCTCCACCAGCTCCGATAAAGGAGGTATCCGTGTGAATCGGAGGTACTTTCGCAGTCGGACTGCTCAACTTTTTTTTTATACCACTTAGGTGGCAGACAAGCACACGGCCCACCTGATGGAAAGTGGTTACCGTGGCCTATGGACTTGTGTAACACCAGAGGAATGACACTCGCGCTGCCAACCTTATATGTACAGAGTTTTTAAGCCGTCAGTGTAGAAGACAAAGCAGGGCAAGCCAATCTTCCCAGTGACAGCACAAACTCTCCAGTGAACTCTGGCTACCCTACTCACCGCCGGGAACACAACACGAGGTTATTATGGCAGCGGTATTCTGTAGGGTGAAGGTACTTCCCCAGTCGGACTGCTCAACTAGATTCCCTACCTGTGACGAGAGTGACAATATGTAAAAGTACTAATACTCACTTTTATGTCCAGTTAATTTGTGAAGCAGTTCACTGCACTCGTGGTGACCTGGAATTTAATAAAATATTATGTTAATTTCTTTTTATAATTCATTCTATACTAATATTATAAAGAGGAAAGATTTGTATTTTTGTATGTAACGAATAAACTCACAAAGTACTGGACCGATTTTAATAATTCTTTTTTCATTAGAAAGCTACATTCTTCGTGAGTAATATAGGCTACTTTTTATATCGATATTTCCATGGGATCAGGATTTACGCGGGTAAAACCGCGGCGCGGTGCTAGTTCATTTATAAATGTGCTTGTAATATGGTACAACAAAAGATGGAAATAAAAAATACAGTAATCAAGCACTTTTCGCCATAAAGTTGGCATATAAACACAGATAATTAGGTATATAAAGTAATATCTACTTATCAACTAAAAATATTGCATAACATAACATAAACTCACGCCTATATCCCCGAAGGGGTAGGCAGAGATGCTAGCACCCACATTTCACCAGTTTATGTTAAGGTCCCAATGTAATAGGTGGCGAGCCTATTGCCATTAACCGGGCACTTATAAACCTGCGATAAATACACACATAACTTCGAAAAGCATCGAAAAGTCATTGGTGTGTGCCATTGTAAAACCTGGGATCGAACCAGAGACCTCGTCTCAGCAGTCCGTTACTCATACCACTAGGCTACCGCGGTGTCTAACTAACTAAGACAAGTATTGGTAATAATTCGATGACTCAGGAAACCACCCTATTGGCGATATCGCAGCTCTGCAGGTAGACTAGTTGGACTTTTGTGAGTTCAAACTACCCGTAACGACTGCCATAGATGTTCGTATGACAACCAGGGTCTCGATTCTGCTAAAGCAAAACCAGTCATACCACGGCCACTGCTAAAAATCCCATTTAATTTAAGACTTTAAAGCAATGCTCTTACAGTCCAAAATCAAAAGGCCTTTTGCAGAGTGACCGATGGCCGTTGGAGCAAACGAGTCCCAGAGTGGAGACCGCGAGAAGGTAAACGAAAGGTAGGACGCCCCCTAGCCAGATGTACGGATGACCTGAAAAAGGTGGCTGGGACAGACTGGATGCGGAAGGCGGAGGATCGGAGATAATGGCGCACATTGGGAGAGGCCTGTGTCCAGCAGTGGACTGCAGTGGGCTAATTGATTTTTTTTTCATACCACTTAGTTGGCAGACAAGCACACGGTCCACCTGATGGGAAGCGGTTACCGTGGCCTATGGACGTATGCAACACCAGGGGTGTCACATTCGCGCTGCCGACCATGAAAAATTGATTGATTGCAGAGTGAATGAAAAAGTGTAATGAAACACTTTTCATTTAAGTTTGTACTTTAACTGTATAGAAATAAAGTCTACAATGTATTGCCATTTTTTGCAGATTTTAATCGAGGGCCAGGACCGACGGCTTACCGTGTTCTCCGAGGCACGGAAATTTCCGGGATTAAATAAGAGTATTCATGAATACAAATATTTGCGGGAATCGAACCCGCGACTCCTGTGTAGCGAATTCTATCACTATCACCTCGCCACAGAGTCTGTCGAAATACAAAAGTAACAAAATATGCTATTATAATATACAATTACTTACAAATTTATATAAAACTATGCTAACTATACAATATATACAAAAATGGGATAGAGAAAAAGAGAGAGACTGTAATTTTAGGCATCGAAAAATTCCTCCCCATCGATCTCTACTGGTACCGTGCCCAAGAGGCTGGCGGCATTACCACGCTGAATGGCGATGCCAATTCTTTGAGCGAGGTAAAGGCCAGCCTTACTGTCACGGGAAGCGTCGATTAGTCGTTTCGCTATTTCTTTGAATAGCGCGCGCGCGCTAAAGTAACTCTGTCTGTTTTACTTTTTATATTTGGTACACAGATTGAATAGAGCTTCGCAAGTAGAGCCGCAGGCAGCTAGTAAATAAAAACATACTTACATATAATCATGCCTTTATCCCCAGAGGGTTAGGCAGAGGTGAATTATCACCCACATTTCACCAATAATTGTATTCGGGCACTATTGTTGACTCGAGGCATGTATCTGAGGCTGAGTCTGGGCTGTATATATCTGGCCAATGTTAAACTAATCAGTAAATAAATGTTATAGATGAATTATACTTACTGCTTACACCCAAGATTAATCGGAGTTCATAGGATATGTGATGCTCCGACTCTGTAATGTGAAAACAAATAAATAAAATCATTTTTTTTTTCTGTATAGGTGGCAGATAAATACACGGCCCACCCGATGTAAAATGGTTACAGTGGCCTATGAACGTGTGTAACACCAGGGGAGTCATACTCGCTCTGCCGACTCTGTAAGAACAGAGAGTTTCTGTGCCGTCAGTGTAGAAGACAAAGCAGGACAAGCCTTTGGTCTTCCCACTGACAGCACAAATACTCTCCAATGAGCTCTGGAAGGAGTGTACTTAGTTTGTAAAGTTTCTAAATGTATCGAAGAAGGTCCAGGTGGGTTTTGAACCCGCGATCTTTCCCTTACAGGGGGAACTAAGCCACAGAACCTTGAGAGACAGCCCTGTGTCGGCCGGGGTGCGAGGGATATGCCTGTCAACCTCACCTTCGGCAACCAAAACGACCCACAGGCGGCGTGCGTTTTAGTCGGTTCGAGTCTGACATAACCTCTCCCACCGGCTCCGGTGGTGAGGTATCCGTGGGGATTTTGCGCACGTAAAAAAAAAAAGCCACAGAACCTTGAGAGACGGCCCTGGGTCGGCCGGGGTGCGAGGGATATGCCTGTCAACCTCACCTTCGGCAACCAAAACGACCCACAGGCGGCGTGCGTTTTAGTCGGTTCGAGTCCGACATAACCTCACCCACCGGCTCCGGTGGGGAGGTATCCGTGGGGATTTTGCGCACGTGAAAAAAGAAGCCACAGAACCTTGAGAGACGGCCCTGGGTCGGCCGGGGTGCGAGGGATATGCCTGTCAACCTCACCTTCGGCAACCAAAACGACCCACAGGCGGCGTGCGTTTTAGTCGGTTCGAGTCCGACATAACCTCTCCCACCGGCTCCGGTGGGGAGGTATCCGTGGGGATTTTGCGCACGTAAAAAAAAAAAAGCCACAGAACCTTCGACCGAAACCATCCAAATTCTTCTTTACATACACCCGTATTAGGTGTCCGACGGTTGAAAGACATCTACCTTCGTGGCGTAGCGGTAGAGCATTCGACTGCTATGCAGGGGGCGCGGGTTCGATTCCCGCTCAGTGTACGTATTTGTATGCATGAATATGTATATTTGCATTGGTCTGGATGTCTCTATGTATAACATGTATGTATTTACAAAAAAAAAAAGTATCTAAGCATGTTTATCCGCTTTCTAGATCCCATAACACAAGCTAGTATGCTTACCATGGGTCTAGATAGCGTTGTGTAGAATGTCGTGAAATATATTTATTTATTTATACCTAATATACGAATATTGGTAGATGGCTCTCAACCGTCCCTGTAAGGAAAAGATCGCGGGTTCAAAACCCACCTGGACCGATTCAATTTTGTCTATCTTAATCGATTTTATTCTTTTTTTAAAGGAATATTAGAACCGAAATTACTAATATGCCCTCTAACCCCTCCAGCTAAGCTAAATTGCTTGTGTTAGGAGTGGGTTCATGTCTGTAGTGTAATAGCCAGGTTTCGAACCCGGGACGTCTCGATCGGAAGCCAGACTCCTTAACCACTGAGCTACCGACGCTTAGTGTTGTCAATAGTGTTGTAAAATGTACTGTATATATGGGATGGTGCGTGGCGTCAGCGCTGCCTAGTGGCCCCATTTGAAAACCAGCGCTGTGCATACCCAATGAAGGGTGTGCGCAGCATTCAATGCTGTAATGGGGCCCTATTTGGGCTCGCATAGTTTTTTTTTTTTATACCACTTAGTTGGCAGACAAGCACACGGCCCACCTGATGGAAAGTAGTTACCGTGGCCTATGGACGTCTGTAACACCAGAGGAGTCACAGTCGCGCTGCCAACCCTGTAAGTACAGAGTTTCTGTGCCGTCAGTAGAAGACAAAGCAGGACAAGCCTTTAGTCATCCCACTGACAGCAGAAATTCTCCAGTGAGCTCTGGCTACCCTACTCACCGCTGGGAACACAACACGAAGTTATTATAACCGCGGTATTCTGTAGGGCGGAGGTACTTCCCCAGTCGGACTGCTCAATCGGACGGAAATACCGCCGTGTCCTATCTCCTAGTAAAGCATAGTGTGGAGTGTTGCACCCGTAGTCTAATTTTAATGTGCCTACTGTTTTTGATTTGATGTACCTGCTAACTGTTGTACTGCCTACCTGTTTGTATTTGGTGGGGTGCCCGCTGTGTGGGGCCTGAATAAAATAGTTTCTTTCTTTCTTTCTTTCTTTCTTGCTATATTACTGTTACGACAGACGTCGATATCTCGAAAACTAATAATCGAATCTTCAAGAAAAAGACGTGTGGCACTCGGGGACTGCCGCGGTAAAGCTATTGCATAGCATTTTTTATGAACTTATGCAATTATAATAAATAATAATATAATTTGAATTTGAATTTAAATTTGAATTTGAGTCTGAGTCTGAGTGTGAATTTGAATTTGAATTTGAATTTGAAAACTAACAACTTATGCAATTATAATTACTTACGTTAAGCGGAGCTACTTCGGAGCAGCTCGGCTCGATTCGTGCGAGCTCGGAGTGGGGGTGTTAGGTTTTTTTCGTTACGGAATTTCAGGATTCGGTCCCCACGCTCAAGGCCCGCGATAAAAGCTATGCAATAGCTTAATAAAAACGCATTGTTAGTGACGAGGTACTCTACCGATTAGCATAGAAAATATCTAGAATCATCAACACAAAGCCACAACCTACCTACGAGTACCTACTCTCTTAAATAAAAACAAACAATAGGTAAATATCGAGAATGAACTCGAAAGGTCAGCGACGGCGGTAAACTTCAAAAGAGAGTAGGTAGTTATCGCTCGCGTATTTTCTAGATGATTCGACCCTCCTAATTGAGAGGTATAAAAACACGCTCGTATAGCGACACCATTCTAACGAACACAGCGAGCTTAAGCGACCGAAGAAGATTCTACCTACGACCTGAGCAACGACTGTGGACTACTGTGAACTACTGAGCGACTGGAACTGTTGAAGAGTACTGTGTGTACTAGTGATTAAATTGTCTAGTTTGTGGTGAGCTAATAAATCTCTCCGTTGAGTAAACGGTATTTAATTGTACCCCGTGCACGTAACATTACAATAGATTCTCTCTCACCTCCTTTCCTGTGATGTTTCTTTTTGCTATGCCATTCTTCAATCTCGCTTGATGCCTCGGATTGATCCTGTCTTTCTTGAGATTCTTGTACGTAGGCATGGTGGTGCTTAGACTCTTTATTTGTAACTGTAAGAGAATATAGGTATAAACTATCGTGGTCACTCACATCAGTATCAAGATAAACGGGATATTTACCATGCCAAACGTCTGGCATCCAGTGGCCCGTCTTTGCAAAAACAACGGGGAAGAAGCCAAAACATAATCGCGAGTGGATACAGTGAGCATCGTATGTCGTGAACGTGATCGAGATCGGGTTCGAGTTTGTAGTGAGAGTGAAACCAGTGGTAGTGCAGATACGCATAGTAAAAGAACTCGAAAGAGGGTAGATCGATATAATTACTCCTAGGAAAAAACTTTTCCTCTGTTCACCGCCACTACTCTAGTTCCTCCGTGATCATGGTGCTTGCAACAGCGCCGAAATATCGGAAAATCAAAACAATGAAACATGGTCAATATCCCGTTTATTTTGATACTGATGTAAGAGAATACAATATAAAATGTATTTTTAAATAGACAATTACAAAATTGAAACTATCATGGTCACTCACATTAGTACTAAAGTAATCGGGATATTTACCATGATGTGCAATACAACATGGTAAATATCCCGATTACTTTATGGCCCCGGTTTCCTCGGGCGTCGGAGGTCGATGAACGACCTCCGCCCCCCATGAGTGCAGTCCTGGGGGTGACTGGTGGAGCCACCTGTCACCCTGGCAGAAGCAGGCCGCGGCGGCGGCGCGTCTGGCACGCCTCCCCGGAGACGAGTTGGGGACTCTGTAGTCCCCACACACCCGAGGAGAGTGCCAGATCGTGAGAGATGGCCCTGGGTCGGCCGGAGTGCAAAGGATATGCCTGTCAACCTCACCTTCGACAACCAAAGCGACCCACAGGTGGCGTGCGTTTTAGTCGGTTCGATTCCGACATAACCTCTTCCACCGGCTCTGGTGGGGAGGTGTACGTGGGGATATTGCGCACGTAAAAAAAAAAGGGCCCGGTTTCCAGTCCTGGCAACACTACCGAGGTGAACTCATTTCTAACACAAGCAAATTAGTTTAGCTGGAGGGGTTAGAACGAATATTATTGATTTTGCTTCTAATATTCTTTAAAAGAATGAGTATTCTTTTTATTATCTGTCTCATTCGCTCGCATTGTTCGACGAATCAGATTCTTATGGTGGTGGTACTATAGTAGTATGAAATAGTTAATAAAAAATAAGTTTAAAACTAAAACCCGACTACTGAAATAGTATCAGAATAAACGGGATATTTACCATGTTTCATTATTTTAAGGGTCCGATATTTCGGCACTGTTGCAAGCACCACGATCACGGAGGAACTGGAGTAGTGGCGGTGAATTTTTACGTGCGCAATATCCTCACGGATGCGCCCCCACCGGAGCCGGTGGAAGAGGTTATGTCGGACGCAAACCGATCAAAACGCACACCGCCTGTGGGTCGTTTTTGGTTGCCGGAGGTGAGGTTGACAGGCATATCCCTCGCACCCCGATCTGGCCTTCTTCTCGGGAGTCCCTAACTCGTCCCCGGAAACGGGGAGGCGCGTCGCGCGCCCCCGAGTACTATATGACCTGTAGAAGCGCCACATTAGATTCAGTGACACGTTATATAGCCCATAACCAGCGGATGACCAAGATGCTTCTAACGATATTTCATTTGTCCAGTTCTAATATGTGGCTAATGAGGGAACAGATGAACCTACATACATACCTACATACATAGCCTATCAAAATCATAATCCTACTTTTGCTTCCCCGCAGTCGGGTAATAAAATTGGATATCATACCTGAATGTTCAGCAACTGCTAGAGTCACAGAGGCCTGGAATGGAAAAAATAATGGTTACAGTTTTGGTAACTCAGATGACAGCCTCCGTGGCGTGGCTTTTTTTTTTATACCACTTAGTTGGCAGACAAGCACACGGTCCACCTGATGTGAAGCGGTTACCGTGGCCTATGGACGTATGCAACACCAGGGGTGTCACACTCGCGCTGCCGACCATGAAGAAACCTTCTGATGCCCCTCTTGAAGAACCCCATATAGAGACGCGGCCGCTACGCAGGAGGCGCGGGTTCGATACCCGCATAGTGCAAATATTTGTATGCATATTATTTTTTTTTTTTACGTGCGCAAAATCCCCTCGGATACCTCCCCACCGGAGCCGGTGGAGGAGGTTATGTCGGACTCGAACCGACTAAAACGCACGCCGCCTGAGGGTCGTTTTGGTTGCCGGAGGATTTCATCTCATGCGGTGTCGTACAAGGCGACTAAGGGATAGGGCTGTTTAACATCAGACAGATATACTATACAGCCCAGACTCGGCCTCATATATATGGTTCGAGTCAACTAGAGTCCCCGCAAAATATGCTCACCCCCTATTACGTGGGTCCGAATTCGATGATTGGTGAAATGTGGGTGTTAATTATACCCTGCGCGATTATATGTATGTACTAGCTGACCCACCCCAGCTTAGCCCGGGGCATATTTTGAAGCTTCATATCCCTTTGAGCCCGTCTTCAAAATATGTATGAAAAATTGCCGGATTTGTTAACATTTATTATCAATGCTCCGCTCCCTTAAGTAGTAGCGTGATGATATATAGCTTAAAAAATTTCTCGATAAATGGACTACCCAACACTGAAAGAATCATTCAAATCGGACCAGTAGTTCCAGAGATTAGCGCGTTCAAACAAACAAACTCTGCAGCTTTATAATATTATTAGTAACTAATATTAGTATAGATGAATATATTTTACGCAAGAATTTCTTACTGTGCAAGCCTCCGTGTCGCACCAATTTTAGAGTGAATCTTTCTGCCTAGAATTATTATTGTATTTAACCAATTGAATGTTGACAGTAACCTGGATCTCTTTAATACCGGTAAACATTCTGCCAGATCTTGTCTAACGAAGTGTTTTGTTGAAAGTTTATAGATGTTGATATTTCTATTGGCTCAATCTTATAGATAGATAATTCTTTATTGTACACCAACAGATTTACAGTAGGACAAGTAGGTAGCATCTATACAGTTCAATGTACAATGGGCAGCGGCCTTATCGCTGAAGCGATTTCTTCCAGGCAACCTTATTGGCCCTTACTAAAACCCTTATTGGCTCAATCTTATTCCTGTCTTATTGCTCTCACCTGTTAACAATTTTGTTTTATATAACTGGTTGATATAATTGTGGAAGATTGTAATTGGCGTGTACTAACCTAAATGTTGTGTATATGTGAATGTAGCTGTAAGCTCCCCAAATGACATAACATAAACATAAACTCACGCCTATATCCGCAAAGGGTTAGGCAGAGGTGCTAGCACCCACATTTCGCCAGTTTATGTTTAGGTCCCAATGTAATAGGTGGCGAGCCTATTGCCATTAACCGGGCACTTATAAACCTGCGATAAATACACACATAACTACGAAGAGCATCGAAAAGTCATTGGTGTGTGCCATGGTAAAACCTGGGATCGAACCCGAGACCTCGTCTCAGCAGTCCATTACCCGTACAACTAGGCTACCGTGGATCTCCCCAAATGAAATAAAATAGGTATTTGCATTGGTCTGGTCGTGCCTCGGAGAGAACGTTAAGCCGTCGGTCCCGCTTGCCATACGAACATCTATGGCAGTTGTTGCTAGTAGTTAGAGCCCTTAAAAGTCCAACAACTGCTCTAGCTGCAGTGCTTCAATATCAATATCATCTTATATATAAAATTCTCGTGTCCCGGTGTTCGAACTTGAACTCCTCCGAAACGGCTTGACCGATTCTCATGAAATTTTGTGAGCATATTGAGTAGGTCTGAGAATCGGCCAACATCTATTTTTCATCCCCCTAAATGTTAAGGGTAGTCCACCCCTAAATTTTTATTTTTATTTTTTAGGCATTTTTTTTTGTTTTTATTTTTTTATGACACATCATACAAAAATACATACAACCCTAAATTTTCAACCCTCTACGATCATCCCCTATTTTTCTATCGCGATTTTTATCTTTCGATTATTAGTAAATCCCCGCACACTCACATTAGTAAATAAGTTATTTTTGTTGAAATAAAAATACATGGCATAACAACGTTTGCTGGGTCAGCTAGTAATTCAATATAATAAGTTCACCCGCGTCGCGGTTGAATTCTACAACATTCTACACAACGCTACTTAGACCCCCGTTTCCGGGGACGAGTTGGGGACTCTATAGTCCCCACACCCGAGAAGAGGGCCAGATCGTGAGAGATGGCCCTGGTTCGGCCGGGGTGAGAGGGATTGCCTGTCAACCTCACCTTCGGCAACCAAAGCGACCCACAGGCGGCGTGCGTTTTAGTCGGTTCGAGTCCAACATAACCTCCTCCACCGGCTCCGGTGGGGAGGTATCCGTGGAGATATTGCGCACGTAAAAAAAAAAACGCTACCTATCTTGTGCTTAACTAGCTTGTATTATGGAATATAGAATGCGGATAAACATACTTAGATACTTTTTTTTAAATACATACATATTATACACCCAGACGAATGCAAATATACATATTCTTGCATACAAATATTTGCACTGAGCGGGAATCAAACCCGCACCTCTTGTGTAGTAGTCACGTGCACTACCGCTACGCCACAGAGGCTGTCATTTTGACAATTGGAAGAGATTCGGATACTGAGTTAGTCTTGGATACGACCGGGATTAATGCAAGGATGATGATGATGATGAACAGCGGTAGCCTAGTGGTATGGCTAATGGACTGCTGAGACGAGGTCTCGGGTGCGATCCCAAGTTTACCATGGCACACACCAATGACTTTTCGATGCTTTTCGAAGTTATGTGTGTTTTTATCGCAGGTTAAGTGGCCGGTTAATGGCAATAGGCTCGCCACCTATAACATTAGGACCTAAATATAAACTGGCGAAATGTGGGTGCTAGCACCTCTGCCTACCCCTTCAAGCGATATAGGTGTGAGTTTATGTTATGATGATGATGATGATTCAGGTGAAGATAATGTCCATTATTTGGTAGAAAAGACTCACTTAAATCGAATTAAGCTATGTTCCAAGGTAAACATTGGTCCAAGGACGCTACCCTTAGAAACACCAGATTTAACAGTCTATACTAATATTATATAGAGGAAAGATTTGTATTTTTTGTATGTATTGAATAAACTCAAAAACTACTGGACCGATTTCCAAAATGTTTTTACTATTACAAAGCTATATTATCACTCTTACGCTTTGAAATGTCCGTATTTAGAGCAAGAGGCGCAGCTGATGTATGTCATTTCGTTCATGGTTCATTTTCTTTATTGCGCCATCGTAATTTAGACTCTTTCCAACGCCATATGCTTTATTATTATTATACTTTATTGTACACACACACAATCATCATCCTCCTGCCCTTATCCCAAGATTATTTGGGGTCGGCGCAACATGTGTTCTTTTTCCATTCATCTCTAGTTGCAGTCATTTCAACAGTCACTCCCTTCTTAACCATGTCATCTTTCACACAGTCCATTCACCTCATTTTAGGTCTCCTTCTCCCCTTGTAGCCATCCACTTCCATAGTCAGTGAATCCCTTACGACATTACTTTCATACCTACGCATTACATGCCCGAACCAGAACACAGACACACAAAATTACATTTATATAGAAAAATAGATGTAATGTACAAAAGCAAGCTTAACTCAAAATTGAGTTTTCTTCCAGCAAACCCGGGAGTGCACAGAGGAATTGCAATACGAGAGGAACTAAAACCTTACCTGCAGTCACGAAATAGTCCGATAACTATTATATTTATTTTTCCACTTGTCACTATCGTTTTTGTTGCACTAAACACTAGAAAAGTGAAGATGACTTGATGAGGCCGTTTCGTCTCAATATATCACCTAACTTACCTTATGACTAAATTCAATTACATTTTATTCTTTCTATGTCTTCAAAGACGTTTTTTCTTTTTGTCTAGGTTATTAATTCTTCATTTTAAACACTAGTTTCAGTACCTTTATTAGAAATTCACGCCTATTCTTTTCATTTTAGCCAAACCTGTTTCAAATATGTCACAGGTTTTGGCTTCATTATTAATTTATCAAAATTCATTATCCTGACCTAATACGTAGTCTTCAAGTCTTGCAGTATTTCCTTGTTTGCCGTATCATACAAGGAAAGCATACAGACAGGGATAGACTAAAAAACTGCTAACAAAACGATGAGATGTCATTCATGTCAATGGTGACACTGTCAAAGCTTCTTCCAAAGCCTGAACGAAGTGGAGGAGATAATCAGGAAAGCAGACTTCAGGAAATCCGGCAATTAGATGAAGGTACAGTCTGGGTTTTAAATGGTTTTGTTAATAAACGATAGTCTTGCAAGATTTCCTTGTGTGACTCACTTCTTAACATCATTCCTTGCTTAGAAAATATTCTTTAATTCCTTATTTTTTCCTTGTTTACGATATGTTGTACTTAAATTTGCCAATTTCTTGTACATCGTTTCAGCAATCTAGTCTTCAGTATTATGACCAAAAGAAGTTTTTAAAATTCTTCGATATTCTCTATTCAAATGACCTAAACATTAATCTTGGGTGCACCCGAAGCTTCAGAATTCGAGGTCAATTTATCTTATCTCCTTTTCGCAAAGTCTTGCGTAACATTTCACAATTATTGAACACATCATATACAGGTATTTAAACTATCATGGTCACTCACATTAGTATCAAAGTAATCGGAATACCATGTTGTATTGTTTTGAGTTGCCGATATTTCGGCGCTGTTGCAAGCACGATCACGGAGGAACTGGAGTATTGGTGGTGAACAGTGAAAAAGTTTTTTAGGAGTAAATATAATGATCTACCCTCTTTCGAGTTCTTTTACTACGTGTATCTGCACTACCACTGGTTTTATTCTCACTACAAAGCCGAACCCAATCTCGATCTCGATCACGTTCACGACACTCAATGCTCACTGTATCCACTCGCGATTTTGTTTCGGCTTGTGACCGGTTGTTTTTGCAAAGCCGGACCACTGGATGCCAGACGTTCGGCAGTTGAAACCCATCCCCACGATTGATAATTTTATACTTTTTGATTTCAATCACTTCCCTAACCAGTCTTGGTATATAGTGGCGTTCTGTTGAGAGCATCTGAGGATTATGTTACTCGATCAAGTGGTCAGTACCGGAGTCCAATAAATGTTGAGCGATTGCAGATTTATGCGATTCATTGTTTTTGACTGCTCTGATGTGTTCCTTGATTCGGCTTGTACCCGTTCTTTTTGTTTGTCCTATACAAGAACTGCCACAGCTACAGTCAATCTTGTAACAGCGCCGAAATATCGGAAACTCAAAACAATACAACATGGTAAATATCTCGATTACTTTGACATATCATATACATTTTTATTATCCTTACTCTTGCAAGATCTTCGTAGTATTTCTTCTTTCTTCATTTTACACAATTTAGCACGCCAATAAACTTCACACTATTACGCACTTATCCCGTGTAAAATTTATCGCACTTTTTCTTGTCACGAAATAGCTCAATTAAAAAAAATTATCGCACTTTTCCTGCCACAAAATAGCCCTATCTAAAAAAACGCACTTTTTCCTGCCACGATTTAATCGTCCTTTTTAGAAAGATAAATGCACTTTTTTCCTGCCACGATTTAGTCAACGAATTAAAGCACTTTTAAAAAAAAAAGTATGCACTTTTTTTGCCCAAGTATTGCCCTACTTTTTAAAATCCCATTGATACTTACATACACCAAAGCCAAAATCAATCCGATCAACAATCGCATAGTCGTTTTAATACTCGTGTGAGTGGACAGACAAATATATCTGCTATAGACCACTTAGTCGAAATACTGCAAAGGCATAATTTATATAAATTTACGTTCAAACATACAGCCAGCTGGGTAAATATGGATGCTCAGAATAATTGGTATAATATATGAATACCTACGTGACGTGATTATGTGTTCAGGTTTTTCGGATTGGTGAGTGTTGCGTATTTTTATATGTTAACGGCGAAAATGGTTGAACAATCTAGGTAATTAGTTATCGATTTCTTTTTAAGAGGGTAATTTTAGAAATGTTCTCATCCAGCGAACTCCAGTTCATCGGTATCGGTGGTCTTTTTAATGTAGTGTCCGTCAATATGACTTCCACCTGCCCTAATTTTAGGCTAAAAAGAATATCTTAGAAATGAAGATTGTTATTGCATATACAAATAACATATTAATGATAGCCCTCAGTTGTTGGTTTCATTAATTTGTTCAAGCGTCAAATATAGGGTCTCAATTCCCCCAGATTTTTTTTATATCACTTAGGTGGCAGACAAGAACCCGCCCCACCAGATAGAAAGTGGTTACCGTGGCCTATGGACGTGTGCAAAACCAAGGGAGTCATACTCGCGCTGTCAACCCTGTAAGCACAGAGAGTTTCTGTGCCGTCAGTGTAATGGTCTTCCCACTGACCACACCAAAACTCTCCAGGGAACTCTAGCTACCCTACTCACCGCACCAGGAACATAACACAAGATTATTATGGCCGTGGTATTCTATAGGGTGGAGGCACTTCCTCAATCGAACTGCTCAATTAGACGGAAATACCGTTGTCCTAAAAACAAGTTTTATAATAGGTAATATGATGAAACGTTTTTTTAGGACTGAATCATTTACGAGGGGAATCGAGAAAGAGGAATCAAAACCCATTTTAAGGACCCAGCAGTGTAGGAAGAAGGAAACACGTACATTGGTGAAGGTGTTGAAGTGAGATGTGATTGGAATTCATCTTTAAGGTGCTGGACCTGATGATGATAGATAGATAGCTGCTAGCAGGTGTACCAACAAAAAGAAAAGGTTAGTTTAGCTCTGGTAGTCTTGATAGGTCCTCATCAAGACTGAAAGAAGATGAGTGACTCTAGTATTCAGTAGGAGTACCGCAGGGAACCAAAATAAGCCTCTACTTGTTCAGCAGAGACCTGGTAAAACACCAAGAACATAGTCTTGGTGGTCACATTAAAATCGGCCGAATTAGTTTGGCCCCGAGGGTCTTGGGCCACATAGACCCATGGAAGTAAGAAAGCTGGATATTCATCACCATTCTTGCGTTAGTCCTGGTCGCTGTCCAGGCATTCAGTCTTGGGTCCGCTTAAATATGATATGGTTATTTTTCGGCTATATTGGAAGCGACTGCCATTTAAACTCCCAGCTTGCAGCGCTCTCCGTTGCTCTACCTAGGTCATCGGTAGAGCAAGTGAAGGGGCAAATCGAGCAGGAAAGCAAATGCGACTTGGACTGAAATTGGGCCCCGCAGTCGCAGGACTCTTACGATCTGTCGATAAAGCCCCATTTTGCTATGTTTTCTCTGCAGCGGCCAACTTTGATCCGTAGGCGGTTTAAAGACTTCCAAGTTGGCCAATGGAGATGGAATCCAGACGGCAAGTCTCCGCTTGGTCTAATGAAACCTACCGGAGCTGGATTCTTGTCTTCCCATCTTTGCTCTCTTGGCCTACCACAGACAGATTTTTAACGTGCCCTCCGAAGTATGGAAGCGCTCTGATGAAATAGCACTAAGAGGTTACCCATTCAAATACCAACCGCGCCTATGTACCTTAACCCACTGATCGTTTTCTAAACAGTAAGCGTAGTACAAAGAATCAGCAGGGTTAGAATGGTGCCGGCGCCTCCTTCTGCGAGCAAGTAATGCTCGTGAAGGAGGAGGCGGGGCGAGAGCGGCAGTGGGAGCGACGAAGGCAACTCGGGCGTCGCAGGCCAATAAACGACCTCCGCCCCCCATGAGCGCAGGCCTGGGGGAAAAGGTGGAGCCGCCTGTCACGCCTCCCCGTTTCTGGGGTCGAGTTGGGGACTCTGTGATCTCCACACCCGAGAAGACGGCCAGATCGAGAGAGATGGCCCTGGGTCGGTCGGGGTGCGAGGGATATGCCTGTTAACCTCACCTTCGGCAACCAAAAACGACCCACAGGCGGCGTGCGTTTTATTCGGATCGAGTCTGACATAACCTCTTCCACCGGCTCCGGCAGGGGGATTTTGCGCACGTAAAAATAAAGGGTAAGAATGGATGTCTCCTGTAAATTTTTAGTACTCTGCGGCACTCCTTCCTTGTACTGACAAGGAAGGAGTGCCACAGGGTACTACAAAATTTAAGTTGAACAGTTTCTTGCAGACTGGACATAGAGTCACACAATACTTAGTCTGACGCAAGTTGTTTGAACTTTAAATTTAAAACAAATATGGCTTTAATAATAAATTAACTTTTATTTGCTCGCTCGATGTCGCATTGTCTGTGGCTTATGTGGAAACGTATTTTAAATTAACGTTAATTTGAAATGTTGCTTCCTGTTTGATATAAAAAAATTAAGTTTAAAACCCGACTACTGAAAAATCACGCTCTAAAAAGTTTAAACAAGAAAGTATCTAGGATAGCCGTGGTCGTATGCCACTTCTCCTTAGAATGTATTGTTTTGTGTGTGTGTGAAGTGGCAGATTCAATGATTTGTCCTGTTCTAATAAGTGGTTGAGGAGCTATGAGGGAATAGATGAACCTACATACATACATAGCCTAACAAAATCATAACCCTAATTTGGCTTCGCCGTAGTCGAATAAAAAAAATCTGTTTATGGATGTTTTTTTTTCAATTCAATTCAATTCAATTCATTTATTTGCTTCGAATATGGTTACATTATAGGTCTTAAAAGCTATTGAATACAGCATATTCTGCCCCGTAGAGCGTGCAAATTTTAATGTCATTATCTTTACAAGCATAGTGTTTCAAAATTATATTACATTCAAAATTATTAATATATTCGATACGATAAGGAGGTAGGACACGGCGGTATTTCCGCCTAATTGAGCAGTCCGACTGGGGAAGTACCTCCGCCCTACAGAATACCGCGGTTATAATAACTTCGTGTTGTGTTCCCGGCGGTGAGCAGAGTAGCCAGAGCTCACTGGAGAGTTTTTGAGCACGGATGTGACTCCACTGGTGTTACACACGTTCATAGGTCATGGTAACCACTTTCCATCAGGTGGGCCGTGTGCTTGTCTGCCACCTAAGTTGTATATAAAAAAAAATCTTATCATTTTATTTTCAATGTCAATATTACAGGCATAATGTCAAACAATAAATTATTCAGTCAGAATACATATTAGCAACCGAAATTACTAACATTCCCTCTAACCCCTCCAGCTAAACTAAATTGCTTGTGTTAGGAGTGGGCTCACGTCGGTAGTGTAACGGTCAGGATTCGAACCCGGGACCTTTCGATTGTAAGGCCGACTACTTAACCACTAAGCTACCAACGCTTTTAAGTTATAAATAGTTTCGAATACTAAGTAAGAGTACATTACGAGTCGCAGATTTTGTGTCCGTTCAGAGGGCATTAATGAAAATTTTTCATAGGGAACATACAAAGATACATATATACAATCATGCCTTTATCCCCGGAGGGCTAGGCAGAGGTGAATTAACACCCACATTTCATCAATCATTGTATTCGTCCCACGTACCTATTACGTGAGACTAAATACAATGATACGAACCGTGAGCCTATTGCCGTTTTCCGGGCACTATTGTTGTCTCGAGTCATGCATCCGGCGGTGAGTAGGGTAGCCAGTGCTCACTGGAGAGTTTTTTGTGCGATCAGTGGGAAGACCAAAGGCTTGTCCCGCTTTGTCTTCTCCACTGACGGCACAGAAACGAAAAGTTCTTACAGGGTCGGCAGCGCGAGTGTGATTCCACTGGCGTTGCACACGTCCATAAGCAAGGGTAACCACGTTGTGTGTGAGTGGTATAAAAAAATACTCATTTGGCCCTTTCATTTAAATCCTTAACCCCCATGAGTGCAGGCCTGGGTGTGACGGGTGGAGCCGCCTGTCACCCTGGCAGAAGCAGGCGCTGCGGTGCGTCTCCCCGTTTGCGGGAACGTGTTGGGGACTCTGTGGTCCCCACACCCGAGGAGAGGGCCAGTACGAGAGAGATGGCCCTGGGTCGGCCGGGGTGCGAGGTATATGGCTTTCAACCTCACCTTCGGCAACGAAAAACGACCCACAGGCATCGTGCTTTTCAGTCGGTTCGAGTCCGACATAACCTCTCCCACTGGCTCCGGTGGTGGGGATATCCTTGAGGATCAGTATCAGAATAAACGGGATATTTACCATGTTTCACTATTTTGAGTCAACAGCAACAGCGCCGAAATATCGGAAGCTCAAAATAGTGAAACATGGTAAATATCCCGTTTATTCTGATACTGATGTCAGTGACCATGATAGTTTAAATACCTATATCCTTGAGGATTTTTCGCACGAAAAGAAAATGGTGTATTCTTTTAGTCATACAATACTTTTGTTGTATGAAGAGAATACAATAATAGTTTTATGAGAACGTATCGTTTTTAACATCTGTATAAACAAAAAAAATTGAGGTTTTTGCGAAATTTATCTATTTTATTATAGATTAGCTTGCCCGCAGTTCTGCGCGTTAAACACATTCTATGCAATTTTTAACCTCCGACGCAAAAACAACGGGGTGTTATAAGTTTAACGTGTGTGTGTGTGTCTGTCTGTGGCATCGTAGCTCCTGAACGGATGAAGCGATTTGAATTTAGTTTTTTTTAATTTGAAAGGTATATTTGTATGTTTATAGTCGGGGGTGTTCTTAGCTATGTTTAAAAAAAATCGGTCCAAGATGGCCGCAGCTACAAAATGACGGAGTACCTACATATTTTTTCTCAATACCTTCAATATGGGTTTCAAATGAAAGGGCTTGAGTAGTAGAATATAATACAATATGACAAATTTAAAATCCAAGATGGCCGCCACCACGATATGGCGAATAACAATTTATTGCACAACACCCTCAATATGGGTATCAAATCAAAGAGCTTGACGAGTAGATCAATTTAAAAAGTGTAAAATATTTTTTTCTTCTTCTTTATTTAAGGATTTTATACAATAAGTATATGTCGCCCTGCTAGTACATATTGTATTATCTTAACAAATATTAAAACTAAAACATTGAGTAAGTACTATTGTATAGAAAGCATTCTATTTATATAGAATGCTCTCCTATAGAATTCCTCCGAATTAGGAGTGGTCAGTATTTTATGGAAGGCACCTATGTCTGCCTTATTTGCCTCTAAGTCTACCATCAGTTGGTCTCTGCCAGTCTTGTAGCGCGCGCATTCCATGAGGATGTGTTGTACGTCCTCCATTACTCCACAAGTTTCGCAATTTGGAGAGGTTGTTATACGCATTAAATATCTAAATTTATTTGATAAAACGTGACCACTTCTAATTCTATGTGCTATGACTATATATTTCCTAGGTAACTTATTATTAACAAACCAGGGAATCGGAGGAGGTTGACATTGTATGGTCTTATACCATATGCCCTTCTCTAGAGATATTTGATTAAAATATTCTTTCCACATGTTATAGCATTTCCTCCTGCAAGACATCATTTCGGAGTAATAAGGTGTTACAACGATTTCTTCGCCACTTAAACATGCTTGTTTGGCCAGTTTGTCAGCCTCCTCATTACCATATATACCTATGTGGGATGGAACCCATTGCAATCTCAGAGATAGTCCTTGTTGTGTCAGATTGTCTATTTTAGCTACTATTTCATACGCTATCGGTGTACCTCTATGGCTAGAGGTACATCTAGCAATATGAAATAGCGCACTTTTACTGTCAGAACAAATAATCACTTTTGTGAGATCCGTAGATCTACTAATGAAAGAAAGAGCCTCTGAGATCGCAATGAGCTCCAACGCCATAATAATAACTTTCCCCTGTATTTTCAAACCTCTATGCGTTAGATTAGGTGAAGCTTCTACATAAAAGGCGGCTCCACAACCTGTAGTGCTCTTTGACCCATCAGTATATATAAACTTCCAAGTGGTGTCATATTTTCCCCTAAGTTCTTGTATAACCGAAAATTTTAATCTATTAATTTCATATCTCTCTTTTGCCTGCTTAATACTATCCAAATTGACGTTAATTATTTGAGATACTCCAAAATTACTCATCCAGGTTCGCAATGTAAACATTTCTAAAGGTGCCGATGACGCCACATTTGTGTCTTTTAACTCTCTATAAACACTAACCATTAATGGGAGCTTTTTACGCGTCCAGTAACTGTTGTAGCAAAGAGCACTCAGATCTTGTAACAGTCGACAAGTCACATTATCTGTCCAAAACAAACATTTAAGGTAATACTTATAGGCCAAAAATCTCCTTCTTAGGCGCAGTGGAATAACACAGAGCTCACTCTCCATAACATGAATAGGAGTAGTTTTTATGAAACCTCCTATTACTCTTAATGCCGCATTTTGTAGTTTATCTAGCTTGTATAGATGGCTATTAGCACTTGAATCATATAAAAAGCATGAAAAATCTATGCGACTCCTTATAAGTACTATGTAAAGTCTCCGCAAATGCACCGGATGTAAACCCCATGAAGTACCTGCTAAAACCTTCAATAAATTAAGTTTCTTTTGTGTTTTTTGTACCATTTCATTTATATGTTTTCCCCACAGTAAACTTTTGTCTAGCCATACCCCCAGGTATTTATAGTTATCTACTGAACTCACTGGATTATTGTTTAAGTTAAGTTGTACATCCTGTTTTCGGTATCCCCTACTAAATACACAAAATTTAGTTTTATTTCTTGATACATTTAAACCTAGATTATTTAAAAAACACAAAAATGTATTCAATGCACTCTGTACTCTGTATGTACTCTCTGTAAGATGCTTACAGGTACTATAAATTACAAAATCATCGGCATATTGGCACATTTGGATATTATCTATATATGTAAATAATTTTGATGTTACAATATTGAATAAGATAGGGGAAATAGGGTCTCCCTGCGCTAAGCCTAGATCAGTGTATCTTATCCTCGTCCTATTTCCACTGTCCTTAATTTTTAGGCGTCTTTCTGTTAAAAAGTTCCATAGATACCGACATATTTTTTGCCCAGCGTTAATTAATAAAAATTTCAAAAAACCCCGTCAAAAACAACAATCCCCAAAAATCGAAAACAAGTTGTTTTAGTTAGCCCTATAGCTTTGATATACCTAGTAATACATATTTTGATTCAAGCGTTGTTATGTCGGGGGGACCTTGGATCATTCCGATAATATGACGTAGTGCTCTACCAGTTAGGGTCCCCCGACATGACAACGCTTGCATCAAAATTTGTATTACTAGGTATATCAAAGTTATAGGGCTAACAAAACTGCCTGGCGGCCTCATCAGATGATTTTTCACGACCCGCTTAAAGAACCCAGGACTGTAGAAAAAAGGAAACACATCGTCCATTTTAAAATAATGTATTTTTATTACTTAAATACACTTTGGTACATTCCTAAAGGTACATATATATGTATTTTAAAACTATTATCTTTGATTAAACATTTATTACTCACTGTCAAATGTAATATTATTGACAATTGAAGTTGAAATGGTATTTTGACGTTGTTTTTTTTTTTGTGGCGGGTCTATGTTTATCCGCATTCTAGAACCCATAACACAAGCTAGTTAAACTAATTATTACTTTGGATATAGATGGCGCTGTGTAGAATGTCCTGAATATTACTTACTACTTACTTATTAGTTTTCTTCTTATTCTTAGTGTTAATACTAGTCGCACCTCGGAGTCTGGACTCCGCTTTTTATTTTTATACCACTTAAGTGGCAGACAAGCACACTTCCCACCTGGTGGGAAGTGGTTACCGTGGCCTATGGACGTATGCAACATCAGGAGTGTCACACTCGCGCTGCCGACCATTAAGAAACCGTCTGATGCCCCTCTTGAAGCATCCCATATCGTAGGTGTTTGGGAAAACCGCAGCAGGGAGGTCATTCCACATCTTGGTGCGTGGGATGAAGTTTCTTTCATACCGCACAGTGCGCACCGTCTCGGTCGCAATGTATGAGGATGTGTGAGTTACTATGGAAGTTATATTAGAAGTAACAGATAGGCTTTTTTATCTATGACTTTGCCTTTAGCTTACAATCAGGCGAGGTGAAGTCAAATTGGCGTAACTTGACTTCACCTCGCCTGATGGTAAGCTAAAGGCAAAGTCTGAGGAAAGAGGGTCTCCATTACAGACACTAAGTAATGTTACAAGTTTCAGCTTAGTTGATCTGTCTTTCCACACAATTTTTTTTAAATTTAATTTAAATTAGTTATTTTGTTACTCAATTACACAAAAACTGCTGGATTAATTTGGTTAATATTATACACAAAGATAAAGTACGACAAATCACGACTACATGATATTCAAATCGAGAACGGGACCGCCATAAGTTTGGGATAGTAGTAAATTTACAGCTTTATAAAAATAGCCATGGTTTTTCCCGACATTTGCAAACACCCATCAAGGGGAACAATACTGGGCCAGGCAGATACAGTTACGACTTTTTTTATCGCTGCGCAGAACAATAGCTGCAATGCAATCCACATCTTGCAAGACAGCGAGTCCATGTTAGCAAGCGCACTTTGGTCACAGAATCAACAATTCACGCGAGCGGAACCGCAAGCAAAACCTAGCTATAATACCAAAATACACAATTCAACTTCAATCGTCTAACAATCATCAATGTATCAATCGCACTAAGATACATTGATCTAACTAAAATTACAATCTACTTACAATTTACTGAATGATCAAAAGATATGATTCCATAATTAACTTTATTACAATATAAACTACTGTTCGCTAAATAAAAATAAAATAAAAAAAATAAATGCACGTTGAGACTATTTTTTTAAACTTACCATGAAGTGTTAAGAAAGTTACATATCAAAAAAACTTTCGGGATTCTCAACTTTGGGAAATATTCCGAAGTTCAGAATTCTGAAAATTCCGAATTACAAATATATCGTACTTCGGTATTTCGTACATTAGAGATTTTGAACTACGGTATTTTGAAATTCGAATTTTGGTACGTAACTGTTAATAGTTAGTAGAGCGAGAGAAAGGGATGGAGCTATACACACTATATAGCACTATCTCTCTTTCGCGTTGGAACAACTGACGGCTGAAACACATCATAGTAAGTTCATAGGTAAGCTAGAGCGAGCAGCCATCTTTTAGGCATGAATAGAGAAGTTGACTTATTTTTCAAGTGACGACGTTTACTTTTTTTTTCTTTTTTTTATACCATATAAGTGGCAGACAAGCACACGGCCCACCCGTTTGGTTACCGTGGCCTATGGACGTGTGTAACACCAGAGGTGTCACGTCACACTCGCGCTCCCAATCCTGTTAGCGCAGAGTTTCTGTGCCGTCAGTGTAGAAGACAACGCAGGGCAAGCATTTAGACGTCATTAGATTCAAAATGGTTTGCCTCAAAGAGCCGCTGCCGGCCGCTGCTCTATCAGTGAGGATTGACCCTAATTTGATTGTTTGTATTTTGCCTTATTATGGGAACCAAAATAATAATTTAAGTCATAGTTTCAATTTCTGAAAGTATTTTTTTAAAACAATATTAGACCCGAAATTATTAATATTCTCTCTAAATCCTCCAGCTAAGTGGCGTAGCGGTAGAACATTCGTCTGTTACCCAGGAGGCGTAGTTTCGATTCCCGCACAGTGCAAATATTTGTATGCACGAGTGAATACCCTATGCATTTTTAAACAGCTGAACACTCTAGCTTATCTTCTTAGAAATAATTAAAGCAATACTAATATTAAATTAATATATAAACGTATTGTTCGACTCTTCTAACTAATTATAAAACAGTATGTTTTAGAGAGAGCTATATTTTGATTGTTTTGTCAGACGACCGTATAACAAAGGCGTTGGAAGTACACACCTGTAAATCCCTGAAGGGGTAAAGCAGAGGTGTTTTACTTTTAACGCCGTTATTAATCGACGCAGTTCCATAACTATATGCTCAAATAACCAAAAGTAATTTAATTTAAAATATTACAACTCAATACACTTAGTACCAGTCTATATTATGATTTAAAAAAAAACTAATAAAGACAATTTTTACAAAAACGAAAAATATCTTTGGTATTGTATTACAATCAATTAGTTAAAAGATATTGTTTTGATTTTTTTTTTTATACATATGGCGGGAGAGTAGAAGCGGGAGCGGCGACATTTTTATATTTTGAATTTAGAATCTGTCAGTTTTGGCGCTCATGACAGTAATGAATGTCAGTTGTATCAAAAATGACAGGTTGTAATCAATCGAAATGGTAGTAAGTCAAAAGTGATCAAAGTTTAGACCAAAGGAAAAAAAAAATCGGTGAATTTTTTGACGAAGTCATCTCAGCCCCTCTAGATAAGTGGCAATGCGTTGGCCGGCGTATTTTAGAATAGAATGACGAATTTATGAGATTTGACGTTTATGACATGCGTTGACAACTGTCAAATACGTCAAATTCCATATATTTGACATTGCATTCTATAATACGCCGGCCAATGAATTGCCACTTGTCTAGTAGGTGGTTAGGGGCCGCGTTTTGAACCGGTGTGGTCCTAAAACAAGTCCTTTGATGTTTTGTAATTGCAATTTTAATGGGCTATACAGAATAAATTATATTTTAACTTGGGTACTGAATTTATATTTTAATACTTCATGTTTATGAGTCACATATCTCAAAATGTTTTTGACGCTGCTTTTGACTTACTACCATTTCGAATTAAAGACAGATAATTATTTATTTATTTAAAAAATCAACGATTGAATTAATCGTCCCAAAATCGTGTCGTAGTCGTCCCGTCGAAGCTAAAATTTTAATGTTTGAATATTAACAATACCTTTGAGGAAAGCGACATCTTTTTTTTTAAAGAAAATATTGTATACCAAAGGAGTTGCTTCTTGTATGGCTACAGGTTATGTACAGATAGAGTTTTCGGCTACTGCGCAGAAGGCGCAAATTTATATTGACATAAATATGTTTTTGTATTGGTCTGAGTGTTTCTATGTATAATATGTATATATTTATAAAAAAAACATGTTATACAAGTTTTTCTATCCGCATACTATATCTCATAATAACGCAAGGTAAAAGTTAGACTAAGCATCCTTTCGATCTAGATAGCACTGTGTAGAATACAGATTTTTACCATTGACTTGACAAAGGGCCAGCCATTTTTCAAAAAACAGTGAATAAAAAGCTCTTTGTTTCACTGAGTGAATAATAAAATTGAATTTGGAACATGCGCGAATATACGGATAATATTAAGGACGTTTTCACATTATACGATCAGATATCGGCGTCAGACTATTATAGCCGACACCTTGTACTTTCTTCACACATATCTGATAAAATCGGTCCGATACGTCAAGGATACAGACTGAAAATAATATAGACCATACATCACAGTCATCAGTGCTCAATCACAGACTCCTTGGAAATCTGTACGATTTAATATGACATAACATTCGTTTTTTTAATATTTTTTTTGTGGTTTGACATAGATATCCGATATCGGGCCGGACCATGTAAAAGACACATTTTACTTCCTGTCGACTATCAGATGACGAATATCGTAGCCAGACAGCGATATCGGCATTGATAATGGGAAAACGTTCTAAAAAAAAGGCAAACATGTAAAGAGGTCACACTCTCGCTATTAAAAAGCTACTAAAAACTACCAAAAAGTATTAATTGGATGTAGAGAATATGACTCAGTTATTTTATTAGCTACTGTTATTTTATGCATTACCCATAATCATCACATAGTAACTATTTTCTAGTAGTCAATGATAAAAATTAGAGTTCCTAACAGGAACGCCCTGAATTAAAAGACCCAGGACAGTAGAAAGACTAGATCGAAACAAATTTGAATATCTTTTCATTAGGGGAATTACCTTCTATCCTCTAATAGAACCAACTCCTTTGAAAATACATTATTTTCACATCTAATACCTAAACACAACTAAGTATAATACTATTTACAATATTTTTAATTCGCTAATTTAAAAAATTTAAACAAAAAAAATCATGGGCAGTATCTTTTAAACAGTCTTTTTGTTAAATTAATTTAAAAAAAAAATACAACTTTGGTTTATAAAGACTCTGTGGTAAGTATATAAATTGAGAGGTGTTTTTAATTTACTAAAGCCCTGTTGGTTTGGTATTTAACTAAAGGTAAACTCTGCCGCGTGGTTCCCGGCAGAGTAGAATTAGGGCTACCCCATCTCTTCCCATGCGGTGTCGTACAAGGCGACTAAGGGATAGCGCTGTTTAACATCAGACAGATTATACAGCCCAGTCTCAGCTTCAGATGTATGGCTCGAGTCAATAATAGTGCCTGGAATACAGCAATAGACTCACTCTCTATTACGTGGGACCGAATTCAATGATTGGTGAAATGTGGGTGTTAATTCATCTCTGCCTAACCCGCCGGGGTTAATATAAAGGCGGGATTAGGGTTCCATACCTCTAGATAGACTCATCATCTTCCGTAGGAGAACAAAAGTAACCGACGTAGCCCAGCGGATTAGCTCGTTGAAGTGGCAATGGGCGGGACACATAGCGCGCAGAACAGATGGCCGATGGAGCACAAAAGTTCTGGAATGGCGACCGCGTACGGGCAAACGTAGCGTAGGACGCCCAACGGCCAGGTGGAAGGACGACCTCATGAAGGTCGCCGGGAAGCGCTGGATGCGGGCTGCTTTAGATCGGTCATTCTGGAAGTCTATGGAAGAGGCCTATGTTCAGCAGTGGACTATATGTGGCTGACATGATGATGATGATGATGACCTCTAGAGAGAAAATAAACGGAATCCTTATAGTATTATTTTGTAGTTCGTCTGTCTGTCTGTCAAGAACTTTTTCTCAGCAATGCGTGGAGGTATCAATTTGAAATACTTAGATCTATAATGTCTTGAAACTGTGGACAAATCAAAATTCTAAGTCAACGTTTTCTTAATATATTTGAGGCTGAGTCTAGGCTGTATATATCTGTCTGTTTTGTGTGAAAATAAATCAAGATTGTTTATCTGTAGTTAAGTACCTTACCAAATGGAGTACAGACGATATAGCTTGTCTAAACAGAAATAACGTTCTAACACACCATCTGTGTAATAACATAGATTGTTTTGTGAACTATGACATAATTGCGAATCTTGCGATCAACTAGTCGCGTATTAAATCCAAGCACGCTCTGTATGTGGACTAGCAGTGACATATTGTATAGATCAAGACGTCTGCTCGCTCGCGCGTTCTGACACGTTATGACTAGTTGACCAACAAATCTGAAAACAATCGTCATCAATATGCTTATATGCGTATCCCCTCGTTTTCACTAAGAAACCAGTTGTAAAGTTGTTTGATACAAAACTTGTTGAAGACTAGTCAAAACACAATACTTGCTTTATACATGTATTGAGACTGTCTCAGATACTTTTTCGTTCACATAGCCAACAAGTTGTAAACAAGTATAAAACACACTTGCGTTCACACTGAAGCCTGTGACATATTGCAACTTGTCAAATACATGTTTTATACTTAGGTGAACACGAGGGGTAAGGGAGGTAGGACACGTCAATTGAGTTTAGACAAGCTTAAAGACGTATGCACATTTTTTTAATAATTTAATCTCAAAATAATTAAATGCACATACGTACTTATTCTTCATTAGTTTGGAAAATATATATACTGTAGGTAATAACTTCTATGTATATTAGACAAGCACGATTTAGATTGGATAAATGCTTTTATAGGAAAATTTCGGATGCTTAAACTGAGCTACTGAACCACGCGTTCAGTAGCTCAGTTGTCAGGGCATTCGCCTGTAAGGGACGGGACGCTGGTTCAAGTCGCGTTTGACCATTTATTTATATATTTAACTTTATGCACAGCAACATTGTACAAAGGTGGGCTAATTGGTGTTTTTTTATACAACTTAGGTGGCAGACAAGCACACGGCCCACCTGATGGAAAGCGGTTACCGTGGCCTATGAACGTGTGCAGAACAAAGAGATTCGCATTGACAATCCTGTAGGCATTGAGAGTTTCTGTGCCGTCCAGTGTAGAACACAAAATCAGGACAAGCCTTTGGTCTTCCCACTGACAACACAAAAACTCTCCAGTGAGCTCTGTGATTTCTTTTTTAATATTTTGTTCATATGTGCTCTTTATGTGCCTAAATAAATGAAATTGATTCTTTGTTTCTTACGGCCAGTCTAGAGTACATAGAAGATATTATATCAATATATAATATTATATATAATAAGACATAAAATACAATATGGCGACGAGAATCCGTGACAGTGTTTACAGTGTAGAAATAATTTAAAAAAAAAATTTACTACTAACTATTGATATTGCCATCACAAAAAAAAATCTACCTATTTATATAATACTAAAACTATTTTTTAACAACATTATTGCATAAATAAACAATTTTAATTGTCTACATTTTAATATCATGTTTTATTTATATTTTCTAAACATCCAATCTCCAACATATAGATAATTATTAATTTTACTGTACAACAAAAATATTTGTTTCGTGTGGATGGTGGTGGATAGCAGATACAAGTTTAACCACCAAACACTCGAAAAGACGAAGTAATATTTTATGTGTTGAATGGATACTGGATTAAGTGATACATCTTTTTTTTTATACCACTTAAGTGGCAGGGAAAGTGGTTACTGTGGCCTATGAACGTGTGTAACACCAGAGAAGCCACACTCGCGCTGCCGACCCTGTAAGCACAGAGTCTCTGTGCCGTCAGTGTAGAGGACAAAGCAGGACAAGCCTTTAGTCTTCCCACTGACAGCACAAATTCTCCAGTGAGCACTGGCTACCGTACTCACCTATGGGAACACAACACGAAGTTATTATAACCGCGGTATTCTGTAGGGCGGAGGTACTACTTCCCCAGTCGGCCTGCTCACTTGGGCGGAAATGCCGCCGTGTCCTACGTCCTCTTAATCCACCAATCACTCGAGTAATAAATTTTTAATTCACAGATGTTTTTATTAAAAATGAAATATATAAACTTAGCTTTTTAAATAATTCGTAAATATTAGTTGTACAGTAAAAATATTTATTTATTTTTCTATATTGACAACTACAAATACGCTCTTTAAAAATTAACACTAATTCATATAATATACTATAAATATATATATATTTATTTATATATTATAATACTTGAATGGAAGATAGTTTAATACATATTATCTTTTAATAAATTAAGATATCTACGGTACTGAACTTTTAATGGGAACGTCGTGAAAATTCGGTTAAAGTCGGCTTACTTCGGTTTTGTATACCGTTCTCTCGGTCACACAACGCATGATATATTTTTAGAGTAGTTAAAACCAAAAATATTGTTTTAATCTATACTAATATTATAAGGAGGTAAAGTTTCTGCGTTTATGAAGTTGTTGTGAGGGAGATGGAGGGAGAGTAATCTATGTATCTACAAAACTGATTTTGTAAATTCTATTACCAATAGTAAGCATTAAATAACATAACATAACCTCACGCCTATATCCCCGAAGGGATAGGCAGAGGTGCTAGCACCCGCATTTCGCCATTTTATGTTTAGGTCCCAATATAATAGGTGGCGAGTCTATTGTCATTAACCGGGCACTTATAAACCTGCGATAAATCCACAGATAACTTCGAAAAGCATCGAAAAGCCGTTGATGTGTGGCATGGTAAAACCTGGGATCGAACCCGAGACCTCGTTTCAGCAGTTCATTACACATTTTTAATTATTAGCATTTAATACTAACTCGAAAAGCCGGAAAAGATGTGTGGCGGGAACGATATCAGAATTCCTCGTGTGTACAGCCGCTGGTAATACAGTTTTAAAGAAAAGGGAGAACGCCTTACAAAACCGATGTATATCGTTTTAGTAAAAAATCAGGTACAAAAGAGTAGTTATAATGAACTTGAAAGGTGGCCTTATGCTATTAAAAATAGATTAAGATTGAAACGGTCCAGGGGGGATTCGAGCCCGCGATATTTCCCTTACAGGGGAAAGGCTCTGACTACTAAGCTACCGAACCCTCATCGGAAATTATCCAAATTCTTCTATACATATATCTGTCTTACGGCGACAGTGGGAGCCTGGACCGTTTAATCTTGTTATATCTTATTCAATGGCCATATGCTTTTTTATCTATCGCAATTTCATAGTGTATGTATTATTTAAATTGTGCTGCAGCGTGTCAACGAAGTCAGCAAACGATCTAGTGTACATGATCCTTTATATAAATATTTTTTAGGCTATATTTTAACACCATCGGTCTTATTACAAAACACGGACTAACTCTAAAACCAGGTTTAAATCGTCTTTAGACCATGGTCTAAAGAAATTTTTATTACAAAAAGGGTTTTATTACTAAACCATGGACTATCTCTGGTCTAAAGATAAACCTGCGTGACCCCTAGTTTAACGTTGGTCTAAAGTGTAAATCACAATAATAATATGTCAAACTTGCCATTTTGAACTTAGCCGGTTAGCGTCAGATAAATTCGTTTACTTTCTTATAATACTATGCTCGTAATGGATATTGACGCAGTTGATTTGATGGATATCGCAGATATTAATATCGTGGAGTCATTGGACATACCACGCTTACCTAACAGACATCGTATTCCAGTAAACCCCCTTTATCGAACTATCTGAAGAAGCTTTTTATGCAAAAGTATAGGTTTACTAAACGTTTTAAATAACTTGCAATAATTATATTTTAAAGTAGGTATAAAAATTGGGAAAAATTTGATACCAAGTCAGCGCGAACGGAAAAGTTCGTTCCATTTCACGTCCATAGATCTTCCAATATCATACATAACAATGATTGCTAAATAAAGGCATCAAAATGATATTTTATTATAAAATAAAGTACAACTATTATTCATAAAATTGAATTTAATGAAAATGTATTATCTAAATCTTTTTTTCACCATTTTTAGTATATATTATTTATTAATGATGTCAGATAATTTTTGTTTTCTGAGGAAACGGAACGTTGCGATTGAATGGTATCATAATGAACGAACAATAGTTTGAGTAATCTGTGGTTTTATTTAAGTCAAGATTTAAATTATGGTACTAAGTAGTCTACGGATTATTCAGCTTTTGTAATAAGGAGAAGTTTAGACCATGGTCTTGAGATTAAGCCTAGACTTTATAGTTCAGGTTTAAACCTGACTTAATTCCGTTTTTTGTAATAAGACCGCATAAGTCTTACAGCGTCCGTTGCCTTATGCCATTTGTTCCGCACAAATTTTACGTATTTTGACCATACAATTATTTGCACGAAACATGGAGCCCGCATGAGTCAACGGACGACCTCAATGGCATATTTTTAACAGTATCTTTATTTTATACATTGATTTGTAATTTAAAAACTAAAATATGTCATATGGTACACGAATATTGAGGTTTAATAAAAGACTTTTAGAGCTTATTTTTAACTAAGTACAATGAATTGAGGTGTGTGAAGGTGCTTTGCCACTGGCTAATCGAAGAATTCATATCCACCAAAATGGCGGCTATTCATAAATCCCTATTATAAGTTTAGAGAGACTTTTTCGGTTCAGCAGTCCAATGATGCTTTTTTATACCACTTAGGTGCAGACAAGCACACGGCCCACCTGATGGAAAGTGGTTACCATGGACGTTTGTAACACCAGAGGAGTCACACTCGCGCTGCCAACCCTGTAAGTAAAGAGTTTCTGTGCCATTAGTGTAGAAGACGAAGCAGGACAAGCCTTTAGTCTTCCCACTGACAGCACAAATTCTCCAGTGAGCTCTGGCTACCCTACTCACCGCTGGGAACACAACACGAAGTTATTATAGCCGCGGTGTTCTAAATCATCGGAATACTGAGTCTTTTAGTCAGATTCGACATTAAATATATAATAATCTTCAGTATTTATATGATATCTATCACAAATTTACACACGCAATTAATAAAATTTAGTATTTTTTTTTTATCAAAAAAGAGGTTTTTAAGTAACTGGAAAGCACCTTTATAAAGATTGCTTTTGAAATCATTCTTAAACATAACAGACAATAATTACGAATTACCCGATGTCATGGATGATTGTTAAAAATATAATAAACATATATAATAAATGTACAACATTATTCTTAGTAAATTACTTTAAAACTTTCGCGTTTCATGATACACAATATTGTTAACGGGAATTAACTCGTTTTCCACAGTCGGTGTAAAACCTGGTCGAAATGTCAGGCAAACCAAATTTATTTATTTTATAAAAATCTGGTGAGCGAATTAGGGCGCAGGTTGAGGGACAAAACCGGTGACTCCCGCTCCGGCTCGTACCTGGGGCAACGGTTGGCCATAGCTGTTCAACGGGGCAATGCCGCCAGTGTCATGGGTACCTTTGCACCAGGTACGATGAGGGGCGGGTTAATAGATTAGACTGTCACTCTGACTGTACAAAAATGTGGACAATATTTTAATTGTATAATGTAATAATTAATTTTTATATATTGGCGTACTCTAATTTCTAAATTATTGTAAATCTAATTTTAAGTGAACTTTATGTTTTTATGAGAAATAAATGATTTTATAAAATTCGAAAACTTACAGCGATAATTAAGTAAATATATATATTACTAATATTATAAAGAGGAAAGATTTGTATTTTTGTATGTAACGAATAAACTCAAAAAGTACTGGACCGATTTTAATAATTCTTTTTTCATTAGAAAGCTACATTCTTCGTGAGTAACATGGGCTACTTTTTATCCCGATATTCCCATGGGATCAGGATTTACGCGGGTGAAATCGCGGCGTGGTGGTAGTGAACACGACTGCTACGCAGGAGGCGCGGGTTCGATCCCCGCTCAGTGCAAATATTTGTATGCACGAATATGGGTATTTGCATTGGTCTGGGTGTTTCTATGTATAATATGTATGTATTTACAAAAGAAAAAAGTATTTAAGTATGTTTATCCGTATTCTAGATTCCATAACACAAGCTAGTTAAACTATGCTTACCATGGGTCTAGATAGCGTTGTGTAGAATGTAGTAGTAGAATATTTCCTTTACTATAACACAATTTAACTAAGCTTGTGAACGTACAGATTTTTATAATTACATAATATATATACATATATGCGTTAATTCCCGTAAACATTATTGTGTATTATTCTTAATACATTATAAACATCAAAATTGTAGAGAGTCAGGACCTGTAGATTTTTCAAAGCTGTTTAATATGAGTACCCCTCACGAAAGGTAAGCTAAGGATTCTCTCAAATGAGGGTCACCATTACAGACAAAAATAATTTTACAATGGTGGTCCTCGGTGTATGACTCTTCAGAAACTCTTGTGTGCTGTTCGAGCCACTAGTGGATCAACCAAGTATTATAGGATCCACTAAACTATTGGTGGATCATAGAGTATTTGTTCGATCCACTGGTGGATTCAAATAAACTCCAGGAATATTTTCTACAAATTACAGACTCTAAACATTTTTAATATGTTACAACGTATTTTTTCTATGAAAGAGAGAGAGAGCATTAACATACCTATCTTCTTATTACTCATTTGGTAGATTTCCGAGCAATTATTAGTATTAAGACAAACTGTTTAATTATATTAAGTATCTTATGCCTTGAGTCTCAGTTGGTTGAGGTTTCTTTGCGCGCAGTGAAAGACACTATGGACCGAATTCCTTTTACGGAGGTCTGTGGAAAAAAAAACATTTTTATGAATTATTTATGTTTTTTTTTACGTGCGCAAAATCCCCACGGATGGATCAAACCGACCAAAACGCACGCCGTCTGTGGATCGTTTTTTGATGCCGAAGGTGAGATTAACAAGCATATCCCTCGCACCCCGGCCGACCCAGGGCCATCTCTCTCGATCTGGCCCTCTCCTCGGGTGTGGGAACACAGAGTCCCCAACTCATCCCCGGAAATGGGTAGGCCGCCAGGGTGACAGGCGGGTCTAACCGTCATCCCCAGGGCGAACCAGGATTCAATGAACGACCTCTGCCCCCCATGAGCGCAGGGCTCATGGGGGGCAGAGGTCGTTCATTGAACTCCGACCCCGGAGTTGCCTTCGTACGCGGGCAGCTTGGCTTGCGATCCTTCGTCGACTATGTATATGTCAGTGGGTGAAGCTACCTAGGCTGGGTTTCCATTTGGATAGGTGACCCCTTGAGTGCTATTTCACTATTTGGTACATGGTTCGGTAGATGCGCCAATGCGTGGGTTGCCGGCGCCTCCTTCTGCGAGCAAGTAATGCTCATGAAGGAGACGGCGAACGAGCAGAGGCTACTCGGGCGCTGGAGTTCGCAAAATGACCTCCACTCCTCATTAGCGCCGGCTTGAGGGTGACGGATGGAGCCGCCTGTCACCGTTGCGATGCCTCCTCATACCCAGGGACTAGATGGGACCTCAGTGGTCCCCACATCCGAAGAGGGCCAGCTCGAAACCCGGCAACTTCATCTCCGACAATCCATGAGCGTCAAACGGCGTTTTGATCACGCTCACCATCACTGAGTCCGGCTGGGTGGTATCCGACGGGATTTCCTAATGTTAAAAAAAAAAGTCTACGACACCCACGGGAAGAGATGGGGTGGCGTTATTCTACTCGACCGAGAATCAATACGGCTACCTGTATATGAATAGTTTACCTTTTTCTTAGATCCATTGAGGTAATCCTTGTACATCTCTGACCTCAGGTATCTTGAATAGCTGTCCGACTTCATCAGATGGTACACGTGAGCCTGGATAAGATAAGACAATATTTATTGTACACCAACACATTACACAGTACATGTACGGACAACATTATGAAAAATGGCGCGCCTCCCCGATTCCGGGGACTAGTTGGGGAGTCTGTAGTCCCCACACCCGAGGGCCAGATCGTGTGAGATGGCCCTGGGTCGGACGGGGTGCGAGGGATATGCCTATCAACCTCACCTTCGGCAACCAAAAACGACCCACAGGCGGCGTGCGTTTTGGTCGGTTCGAGTCCGACATATCCTCTTCCACCGGCTTCGGTGGGGAGGTATCCATGGGGATTTTTCGCACGTAAAAAAACTTTAGAGAGAGAGATAGGACGAGACTGTAGGAAGAAGGAAACACTTGAGCTGGTAATGAATTCCAGGTCTTGGTGGTGCGACAAAGGAAAGAGTCTCCGAACCGCTTGGTTCTTGATCGGATGTTCTGTACCGTGTGAGGATATTTGAGAAGAGGGGCCCATCTCATTGAGTGGGGCCCTTTACTAGCCAAGACCGTTATCAGGCTTGACCATTAACCAACTGTACTTTATTTTTCGTGAGCGAAATCCCCACGGACACCGGGACCGACGGGGGAGTTTATCTCGGACTCGAACCGACTAAAAACGCTTGCCATCTTAAGTCTTCAGATACCAGAAGTGAGATTGTCAAAGACATATCACTCGTCCGGTTGACACAGGGCCTTTCGAGATGGCACTCTCGAGTATGGGAGCTTTCCCATACTCGGAGGTAAAATGGGGACACAGAGAGCCTTCCATATTAGACGTATGTTAATGGGTTCGGAGGTAGAGGACTCACTTGAGCTTGATCGAAGCAATATCTATCAGCTGTACCAGATTCTACCTTGACGCGCGTTTGTTCCCTGTAACATATAAGAAAATACATAAATTACAATATAAGTTAGTTGACTGGATTATATACACCTGTCCTACCTAGGACACGACGGTATTTCCGTCCCAATTGAACAGTCCGACTGGGAAAGTACCTCCGCCCTACAGAATACCGCGGCTATAATAACCTCGTGTTGTGTTCTGGCGGTGAGTAGGGTAGCCAGAGCTCACTGGAGAATTTTTGTGCTGTCAGTGGGAAGACCAAAAGCTTGTCCTACTTTTGTGTTCAACACTGACGGCACAGAAAATCTCTGTTCTTACAGGGTTGGCAGCGCGAGTGTGACTCCCCTGGTGTAGCACACGTTCATAGATCACGAGAACCACTTTCCATCAGGTGGGTCGTGTACTTGTCTGCCACCTAAGTTGAATAAAAAAAAAAAAAAAAAAGACCTAAATCAAGCAAACGAGGCCCTGGCGAGGCCTTGTTTTGTTATAAATCAATGCTTGGTGAATCTGAACTCTTTCGCCGAAGTGGCAACCCGTGCTATTCTTAAAAGACACCCAAGAAAAGTGTACTGTGCGTATAAAGCACATTTTATATTCAAGATATACGCAGGTAGGACATATAAAGAGGTAGGACACGACAGTATTCCCGTCCCAATTGAACAGTCCGACTGGGGAAGTACCTCCGCCCTACAGAATACCGCGGCTATAATAACCTCGTGTTGTGTTCTGGCGGTGAGTAGGGTAGCCAGAGTTTACTGGAGAATTTTTGTGCTGTCAGTCGGAAGACCAAAAGCTTTGTCCTACTTTTGTGTTGCACAGAAACTCTTGTGCATACAGGGTCGGCAGCGCGAGTGTGGCTTCTCTGGTGTTACACACGTCCATAGGCCACAATAACCACTTCCCATCAGGTGGGCAGTGTGCTTGACGCCAACCAAGTGTAATATACCTGCTAGCTGCATCAATATTGATAGGAGAAGGCGCATCAGCAGCTAAGTACTCCTTCCATATCTCCTTGGAGCGGGCGGACACGCGGCGTATCGGGAGAGACTTCAACTCTTGCACAGCCAACCAGAATCTGGGGAAAGGAAAACAATTAAACATACATACAAATATATAATCACACCTTTATCCCCGGAGGGTTAGACAGAGGTGAATTAACACCCATATTACATCAGTCATTGTATTCGGTCCTAAGTAATAGGGGGTGAGTCTATTGCCGTATTCCGGGCAGTTATAAACCTGCGATAAATAGGCACATAACTTCGAAAAGCATCGAATAGTCATTGGTGTGTGCCATGGTAAAACTTGGGATCGAACCCGAGACCTCGTCTCAGCAGTCCATTACGGTATGTATGGGGACAATAACGGGCCACTGTCCTCTCCACATGGTTGTGGTGGAGTGGAGGTGTTACGGACAGTCCCCTTCGCAGGGGGTGTTTTGTTGCCAAGGAAACGGCCGCCCATATAATACTGGAATGCGAGACAGTAGTCGTGTTGTGTTCCCAGCAGTGAGTAGGGTAGCCAGAGCTCACTGGAGAATTTGTGCTGTCAGTGGGAAGACTAAAGGCTTGTAAGCTTTGTCCTCTACACTGACGGCGCAGAGACTCTGTGCATACAAGGTCGGCAGCGCGAGTGTGGCTCCTCTGGTGTTACACACGTCCATAGGCCACGGTAACCACTTCCCATCAGGTGGGCCGTGCGCTTATCTGCCACCTAAGTGGTATAAGAAAGTCACTCAACGATCACAAATCCTCGGCACAGTGAGGTCGCTCCGCGAAGCCTGTGAAGCCCCCCAGTAAGCTTCTGCGTTTCTGGGCGGAGTTAGACTGCACGCACAATGGCCCAAAAATGAAGCCTAAGTGCGGTCAAAAGAGTCCTTCCTCATTTCCATAGTCTTGTAGGCTATAGGGCCTATAATTTTATAGGCAATAGGGTTGTGTCCTTTATTATCGTAAACTATACATTTTATAATAATATAATGAACATGAACGTTTGTAGCGTAGGACGCCCAACGGCCAGGTGGAAGGTCGACCTCATCAAGGTCGCCGGGACTATTACATTCTACACAGACGGCACTGCTTTAGATCGGTCATTCTGGAAGTCTGTGGGAGAGGTATATGTTCAGCAGTGGACTGTGTGTGGGTGACATGATGATGATGATGATAATGATAATTTTCTCATGACACATAGATTTAAAGATTTTTTTTTAAATTCAATTTCTCGAGCCGCCCGTAAACTCTTCGTACAAAATAGTGGCACGTGGTGACGTCACAGCTCACTGGCGCGTAGTGCAAATGTATGGAGTGCAAGAGAATATCGCATTTATCTCAGACTACGTTGCGTTTACACGTATACAGTGAGTAATAAGATTGATTTTAAATTTAATAAAAAGTTGTAAATGTTGCTTTATTTCGATTGTTTTGATTTTTTTGGCCCGGGCTCAATTTGAGATTGATTTGCATGCCAATCTATCTGAAATATGGTGAAACTCAAATGTATTGCTTGTAACATCTTTGTACCCATATATCGCAATAAAATAAATTGAATTATTTTCACCTATTTTGGGCAATAAAAATAATGAAAAGTCATAGTATAAGTTTAGTTAAGCAATATTTTAGTTCACTATGCATATTTTGTTATAAATTACTAAGACCAGAGTAGTATTGGAAAGAATTCGATGACTAAGGAAACTACACTATAATACAGGTAATATCATCACGCTACTACTCAAGAGAGCGGAGCATGAGTCATAAATGTCAACGAATCCGGCAGGTTCCCCAGATATAGCTTACGAATCGTAACACAGGGTTCCGAAACATGGCACAAGAGATGGGGCGGATCGGCTAATTCAATATAATATCAAATTCAAACTTACTTGAGATTCTCCCCACTGAACTCCTTAGACAGAAACTTGGCGAAGTGTTCTTTTCCCGCGTTATCTTGGAGCAGTTCGCGAAGACCGAAAGACCATCGACGTACCCGACGCAATGGGAGAGGCTCTTTGCTGTAATGATAAAGTAAGTAATGGTTATTGAGTATTTAGAAATGGAATGTGAGAGTTGTAGTGGGAATAAGTGGGGGGCATATAGGAAGGAGGGAGATACTAGTGGTATACAGAGGTGTAAAACTATTTTAGAAGAAAGGAGGCTTTATAGGAGATAGGACACAGCGGTATTTCCGCCCAACTGAGCAGTCCGACTGGGGAAATACTTTCACCCTACAGAATACCGCGGCCATAATAACCTCGTGTTGTGTTCCCGGCGATGAGTAGGGTAGCCAGAGCTCACTGGAGAATTTGTGCTGTCAGTGGGAAGACTAAAGGTTTGACCTGCTTTGTCCTCTACACTGACGGCACAGAGACTCTGTACTTAAAGGGATGGCAGCGCGACTGTGACTCCTCTGGTGTTACAAACGTCTATAGGCCACGGTAACCACTTTCCACCAGGTGGGCCGTGTGCTTGTCTGCCACCTAAGTGGTATAAAAACATAACATAACATAACATAAACTCACGCCTATATCCCCGAAGGAGTAGGCAGAGGTGCTAGCACCCACATTTCGCCAGTTTATGTTTAGGTCCCAATGTAATAGGTGGCGAGCCTATTGCCATTAACCGGGCACTTATAAACCTGCGATAAATACACACATAACTTCGAAAAGCATCGAAAAGTCATTGGTGTGTGCCATGGTGAAACCTGGGATCGAACCCGAGACCTCGTCTCAGCAGTCCATTACCCAAACCACTAGGCTACCGCGGCGCTACCGTGGTATAAAAAAAAGAAAATAAAAACACTTTATAGTATACCTCTGTTTCTCCTGGTCCCACATCTCGGTAGTGTCACTGATCCAGGGGTTTGGCCACTCCGGCGGCGTGAGGAAGGCGTCGTACTCAGCGTACTGCTCACAGTAAGATATAAACCTGGAATTAACAGGATATTATGTCACTGCTTCATCCCAGGGTCCGCTTTTCCAGTCTAACTCCGAATTTGGCTGAACTTCAATATTTTCCGTGAAGCAACTGCCATCTGACCTTCACAACCCAGAGGCGATAACGAAGCATTACAGTTAGAGAAATTGCTGAACTTTTTTGATTGGTCCTTCGAGCCGGATCATCGTTGATCATAAAGTTGATGTGTTTTTATTCCTTTTTAAATATTATTATAAAATACTACAGTCCATAATTTTATTACTATCGCCCGAATTACTCCATCATCCGAGTCCAACAGTTAGAGAAGTTGTTTAACTTTTTGATTGGTCCTTCGAGCCGGATCATTGTTGATCATAAAGTTGGTGTGTTTTTATTCCTTTTTAAATAATATTATAAAATACTACAGTCCATAATTTTATTACTATCGCCCGAATTACTTCATCATCCGAGTCCCCAACAGCAGTTACAGAAGTTGTTGGACTTTTTTAAGGCTCCAACTGCCCGTAACAACTGCCATAGATGTTCGTATGGCTTAACATGCTCTCCGAGGCGCTACCAGACTAATTTTTTTTTTATTTGCACGGAGTGGGGATCGAACTAGAATAGGACATTATGTCAGCTTTTATCCCCTCGAATCATAATTCGATCTCTCCCAATAAGGCCGTCAAACTGAGAGTCACCATTGTCACACGGTATGTGTAAGTAATGGTGACCCTCTTTTCTGGGACTTTGCCTTCAGCTTACCATCAGGCAAGGCGAAGTCCAATTGACGTGTCCTATATAAAAAAAAAAATAAAAAAAAAAAAATAAAAAAAAAATAAAAAAAAAACCTCGTAGGTATCTTAATACCCTCACCCTCCGAATCTTCACCTCACTCGTATTCTTCCTCCCGAGTCTTAATCCCTTCTCGAAACCCCCTAACATTATATTTATTATGTTACATTAATCGAATCTTACCCCCTCGAATCAGAATTCATCACTCAAATCACTTGAATTTTTAATTATACCAAGTATCGGGACTTCTCGCGAATTATATTTTTTTGGAACTTACTATTTCTGCCGACGTTTCGGATGCGTTGCAGCACCCGTGGTCACGACTTGACTTGACTTGACTTAAGTCCCGATACTTGGTATAATTATGAATTCACACCGCGAAAGTTTAAAAATAACACTTGAATTTTGTCCTTTCGAATCTCTATTCACCCCCTCGACACTCAATCACCCCCTCGACTCTTAATTTACCCCTTCGAATCTTATTTGATTCCCTTTCATCTTTAAATTCACCCCCGTTCGAATCTTAACCTATCCCCACAAAAATCAACTTCACAATAATACTCACATCTGCGCCACGTTGCTGACCCTCACGTTCGTCCTCTCGAGGCGCGCTTTTAATTGATCTGCCTGGCGTTGCGCCACCTCTGGTGTTCGATAGTACATACCCTCTCCTTGTGGAGGGCAGGCGCACCATTTATATCCTTTCGAACTCTCGAAGAATCTAACCCCTATGAATCTTAACCTAGCTCGAATCTTACACCCTAAAATCTTAACCCCTGAATCCCATACGAATCTTAACCTCGCCGGAATATTACCCCTTCGAATCTTAATTCACACCGTTTAATCTTAACCCTGTTCGAATTGTACCCCATGAATACTCACATCTGCGCCACCTTGCTGACCCTCACGTTCCTCCTCTCGAGGCGCGCTTTTAGCTGCGCCACCTGGCGTCGCGCCGCCTCTATCTGCTGCTCTATGGTACGTACACTCTCCTTGTGCAGGGAGGGCGCGCCGTTCATGTCTTTAGAGTCTGTTGTGTCGGCTTGGGAGGGCTCTCCTGTAATATAAAATCAATAGGCTACTTAACTATTTTTTTAACTCTAATATAGTACATACATATAATCACGTCTATATCCCCGGAGGGTTAGACAGAGGTGAATTAACACCCACATTTCAGGAATCATTGTATTCGGTCCCACGTAATAAAGGGTGAGCCTATTGCCCTCTTCAGGGCACTATTGTTGACTGGATCCATGCATCTGAGGCAGAGTCTTGGCTGTATATATATGTCTAATGTTAAACAGCCCTATCCCTTATCCGCCTTGTATGACACCACATGGGAAGAAATGGGGTGGTCCAAATTCTACTCTGCCGGGAACCACGCGGTTAATATAATATAATGAACTGCTAAAGCGAAATATTCTTACAACAAATAGTTTTATAAATATACGATTTAAAAAATTTAACTTTTCGCGCCGCCCGAAAACACTGCAAACAAGATCACACTGGCAAGTGACGTCACACGCTAGTAGCGTGTACTGCAAATGTATATAGAATACAAGAAAATATCGCTTTTATCTTGGTCTATGTTGCATTTACATGTATATGCTTCATCATCAAAGGATTCTCCCAATGTTGGGGGGCTTTGTCCTACTGTTCCCACGCTGGCCAGACGGGTTGGTACAGGGTTTTATGTAGTTTTCCTTCTTTTTTTTTAAACCACTTTGGTGGCAGACAAGCTCACGGCCCGCCTGATGGAAAATGGTTACCGTGGCCTATGGACGTTTGTAACACCAGAGGAGTCACAGTCGCGCTGCCAACCCTGTAAGTACAGAGTTTCTGTGCCGTCAATGTAGAAGACAAAGTAGGACAAGCCTTTAGTCATCCCACTGACAGCACAAATTCTCCAGTGAGCTCTGGCTACCCTACTCACCGCTGGGAACACAACACGAAGTTATTATAACCGCGGTATTCTGTAGGGCGAAGGTACTTCCCCAGTCGGACTGCTCAATTGGGCGGAAATACCGCCGTGTCCTACCTCCTCTCGCAGTTTCTTAGTTTCGGATACCCCACACCCGAGGAGGGCCAGATAGAGAGATAAAAAAGTCTCTCACCGTTTTCTTTGATTGCTTTCTCTGTGTTCTTTTGAATTTCTTCTTCACTCTCTTGAGGATTTGTGATGGTCACTATTGGGTTTGTCTGCAAACAAAATGGAATACTTTTATAACGCGATGAACACAAATAAACCTACATACATATAATCACGCCTTTATCTCCGGAAGGTTAAGCAGAGGTGAATTAGCACCCACATTTCACCAATAATTGTATTCGGTCCCACGTAATAGGGGGTGAGCCTATTGCCGTATTCCGGGCACTATAGTTGACTCTGGCCTGTATATATCTGTCTGATGTTAAACAGCCCTATCCCATAGTCGCTTTGTACGACACCACATAGGAAGAGATGGGGTGGTCCAAATTCTACTCTGCCGGGAACCACGCGGCAAAAAAACACACACACAAATAAAATGATCTATTATTATACCATTTACCCCTCGTTTACACCTAAGTATAAAACATATATTTGACAAGTTGCAATATGTCGCAGGCTACAGTGTGAACGCAAGTGTGTTTTATACTTGTTTACAACTTGTTGGCTATACATTTTTATTTTCATACAACTATATGGCAGACAAGCACATGGCCCACCTGATGGTAAGTGGTTACCGAGACCCATGAAGGCATGCAACACCATGGGAGTCACATTCGTGCTGCCAACCCTGTAAGAACAGAGAGCTTCTGTGCCTTCAGTGCAGAACACAAAATCAGGACAAGCCTTTACTTAGTCTTCCCATTGACAGCACAAAAACCCTCCAGTGAGCTCTGGCCACCGCCGGGAACACAACACGAGTATTTTTATAGCCGCGGTATTCTGTAGGGCGGAGGTACTTCCCCAGTCGGACTGCTCAATCGGGCGGAAATACCGCCGTGTCCTACCTCCTTTTATTTGGAAATTCAATTTCTCGTGCTGCCCAAAAACGCTCCAAACAAAAACGTACTTGCGAGTGACGTCACACGCCAGTAGCGCGTAGGTCAAATGTATGGAGTGCAAGAGAATATCGCATTTTCTCGGTCTACGTTGCGTTTACACGTCTATAGTTCATAACTAAAGTAATTTGTAATTTAATGAGGAATCTAATAGTTATAATTTGAGACAGATATTTAATTGTTTACATTTTGTCTTACTGTGGGAATTACATACATACATATAATCACGCCTTTATCCCTGTAGGGTTAGGCAGAGGTAATTAACACCCACATTTCACCAATAATTATATTTGGTCCCTCGAAATAGGGGATGAGGCTATTGCCGTTTGCACAATTGGGACGGACGAAAAAGTATCTGAGATACATGTATAATACAAGTATTGTGTTTTGTCTTCTACAAGTCTTCAACAAGTACAACTTGTTTCGTGGTGTAAACGAGGGGGTATACTGTTGATTTATGGCACTTGGTGGAATTTGTTACTCATATTGAAATACACTTGTACTTTTTCAAATTATAAATGTGTAAACATTGTAAACCTTTGAGGATGCCATAAGGCATCCGAATTGAGCAGTCCGACTGGGGAAGTACCTCCACCCTACAGAATACTGCGGCTATAATAACCTCGTGTTGTGTTCCCGGCGGTGAGTAGAGTAGCCAGAGCTCACTGGACAGTTTTTGTGCTGTCAGTGGGATGACTAAAGGCTTGTCTTAATTTTGTGTTCTGCACTGAGGGCACATAAAATCTCTGTTCTTACAGGGTTGGCAGCATGGATGTGACTCCACTGGTGTTATAAACGTTCAAAGGTCATGGTAACCACTTTCCATCAGGTGGGTCGTGTGCTAGTCTGCCACCTGCGTTGTATAAAAAAGAAAATTTAAAAAAAAAGGCGAAATTGGTCAGGTGTATTAATAAAAATGTTGAAAATGTACAAGTGTATTTCAATCTCGCATCCAGGTCGACTTAGGGCCATCTCCGGGTCGAGATGGCTCTTTCAGGTGAGGGAGCACGGTGTCTCCATCTGGCCAAGCCAGCTTCTGAGGGCCAGTATGCTGACCTGGGTGCTTACCTTGATGTTATGCTGCAGTATCAACTCCTGGCACTGCCGCAGACGTTTGGCTTTCATCGCGTTGATCCGGGACAGCTTCTTCGGGTCCATTTCTGTGGTGTTCACACATCCAGGCTGTAAAACGAGAAATAATGTCACCATAGAAGGTAGAAATAAAACTATTTTTTAATTCTTATAGGGGAGACGTCCGCCTTATTTTTAAATTCGGGTAAACAGCCCTATCCCTTAGTCGCCTTGTACGACACCGTATGGGAAGAGATGGGGTAGTCCAAATTCTACTATGCCGGTCAAGTACGTCATGTATGTATTGTATTTAAACTATCATGGTCACTCACATCAGTATCAAAATAAACGGGATATTTATTTATTTATTTATTTATTTAAAATGGTACATCTACAGAATACATATTGTACACTTCTGATTCATAATTTGGATTGTGGTAATTTTTCTAATATGCATCCCTATTACTGACGTACACAACTTGAACATTGAACAGATTAGACAGATTAAACAATGATTAAATTATCAACAATAAAAAAAATACACTTTAACAATTCAGGATTACAAATTGAAATTAAAACGAAATAAATACAATTTAAATTAAATTATTACAATAAAATATATATAAATATATATATACAGTTTGAAATTAATCTCACATTTCATCACATCACATCACATTCAATTAATAAAAAATACAATTAAAAATACCTATACAATTTTAAAATTAATTTACAAATTAAATAATTTTTTTATCTTTTTTTTTTATTTTTCTTTATCAATGACTGAAAGCGACACTGGAGGGTTTTAAGAGATTCCCCTTTTGTTACCATGAGGGTAGATCGATATAATTACTCCTAGGAAAAAACTTTTTCTCTTTTCACCACCACTACTCCAGTTCCTCCGTGATCATGGTGCTTGCAACAGCGCCGAAATATCGGAAACTCAAAACAATGAAACATGGTAAATATCCCGTTTATTTTGATACTGACGTCATGTATGTGTAGAGAATACTCACCATAGGCCGGTGCACATCCCAGAACGCTCTCTCCTGGCTGTCCAGCACCTTTCTTTCGAGTTTATCACGTTTCTTGTCAACCTAGAACATTACCAAAACGTTTTAAAATACTGGCGTTAGTGCCACTAGCGCACTGGGCAATAATATTGCGGTACCTACTTAAGGAAATCATTATTTATTTATTTATTAATAAACTTATAGTGGTAGGACTCAGTGGTATTTCCGACCAACTGAGCAGTCCGACTGGGGAAGTACCGAGGACAAACCTTTAGTCATCCCACTGACAGCACAAATTCTCCAGTGAGCTCTGGCTACCCTACTCACCGCCGGGAACATAATCAATCAATCAATCAATCAATTAGCCCACTGCAGTCCACTGGTGGACATAGGCCTCTCCCAATGTGCGCCATTTTCTCCGATCCTCCGCCTTCCGCATCCAGTCTGTCCCAGTCACCTTTTTCAGGTCGTCCGTCCATCTGGCTAGGGGGCGTCCTACCTTTCGTTTACCTTCTCGCGGTCTCCACTCTAGGACTCGTTTGCTCCAACGGCCATCGGTCACTCTGCAAAAGGCCTTTTGATTTTGGACTTTAAGAGCATTGCTTTAAAGTCTTAAATTAAATGGGATTTTTAGCAGTGGCCGTGGTATGACTGGTTTTCCTTTAGCCCCCTAGCGTCCTACCTTTCGTTTGTGCGGTTATAATAACTTCGTGTTGTGTTCACCGGGAACACAACACGAAGTTATTATAACCGCGGTGTTCTGTGGGGCGGAGGTACTTCCCCAGTCGGACTGCTCAATTGGACGGAAATACTGCCGTGTCCTACCTCCTATTACTTCAGTCCATGGTGATGACGTGTGACAAATGATAGGAGGCTTTCAGCTGACGATGTAAGCGCTCTAAGTTACCATTTGCACAACTCACCTTGCTCTGAGCCTCCGCCTGCATGAAAATAAACTCCCACTTCCTGCTGAACATCTTCTGCAGCCGAGCCAGCGACTCTGCTTCGTAATCAGCCAGTTCCAACCGAGCCTTGTTCTGCATGGTACGCTTGCATAGGTATACCGCTGGAAATATTAACATAACATAATATCCCCAAAGGGTAGGCAGAGGTGCTAGCACCCACATTTCGCCAGTTTATGTTTAGATCCCAATGTAATAGGTGGCGAGCCTATTGCCATTAAAGGCACTTATAAACCTGCGATAAATACACACATAACTTCGAAAAGCATCGAAAAGTTATTGGTGTGCCAAGGTAAAACCTGTGATCGAACCCGAGACCTCGTCTCAGCAGTCCATTACCCATACCACTAGGCTACCACGGTTCTTTTCGTTTAAAAATATACATACCATAATCTGTGTTTTCTGGCTCCCATTGGTTAGATGGCCAAAAATATGGTGTCTGGAATCTGAAAATAAAAAGTGCAGAGTTAGCACCTGCTTTACAAAAAGTCCCGCGTTCAATTCCTAGAACCCACCCTGTAAAGAGTATAGATAAAAATGTGATTAGGTGCTATAAAACATATAAGCTTCCTTTTGACTTCGTATCATTTTGTACGCCAAACTGTTTTATATAATAAAGAAAATTTGCATGCCCAATTTAGGCAGAACATGATATACCAAATCATAATACATAATTTGTAACATCCTTATCACAATGTTCTAGCAAATAAAGATCTATTCTATTCTAAATAGTAGATTACAGGAGGTAGGACACGGCGGTATTTCCGCTCAATTGAGCAGTCCGACTGGGGAAGTACCTCCGCCCTACAGAATACCGCGGTTATAATAACTTCGTGTTGTGTTCCCAGTGGTCAGTAGGGTAGCCAGAGCTCACTGGAGAATTTGTGCTGTCAGTGGGATGACTAAAGGCTTGGCCTGCTTTGTCCTCTACACTAACGGCACAGAAACTCTGTGCTTACAGGGTCGGCAGCGCGAGTCTGGCTCCTCTGGTGTCACACGTCCATAGGCCACTTTCCATCAGGTGGGCCGTGCGCTTGTCTGCTACCTAAGTGATATCTTTTTCCACAGTATTTTTTATCATTACACCTGACCAGTTTCACCTTACGGCATCCTCAAAGGTTTAGAATTGCAGTTAAGGACATACTTCTCTGTGGTGAAATATGTTCTAACTGAAATTGTAAACCTGTGCATTAAAACCCTGACTTCTGAGCTGTTGATGACACTGACTCCTGAAATACAGGTTACAGAATTCCTACTAAGTCAATATAGATACCTATAAGCTGCTAGCACTTCTACCTAGACAAGCACACGGCCCACCTGATGGGAAGCGGTTACCGTGGCCTATGAATTTGCTGCAAAAATCCGATGGTAGTCTGGCCCATGGCGCTAAGGAGAAAGCCGATCTGTTGGGTAATCTCTTTGCGTCAAACTCGACTATGAACGACGGGAACGCCGAACCACCCATAATTCCCAGCTGTGGTGCTTCCATGTCTGAAGTTAAAATCACGCAACGGGCGGTCCGGCGTGAGCTTAAGTCCCTAGATGTTCGGAAGTCGAGTGGGCCGGACGGTATACCGGCGGTGGTGCTTAAACACTGCGCCCCCGAGCTGTGCCCTGTACTTACACGCCTTTTCGCACTCTCATACTCCGCGCGGCAGGTCCCAGCCTCGTGGAAGACCGCATTCGTGCACCCTGTACCTAAGAAAGGTGACAGGACAGATCCGACCAATTACAGGCCTATCGCTATAACCTCCCTACTCTCGAAGGTTATGGAGCGTGTCATTCATACACAGCCCCTGAGATACCTTGAAGGAAACGATCTACTGAGCGACCGACAGTACGGCTTTCGCCACCGTCGCTCAACCGGTGACCTTCTTGTGTATCTCACAAACCGGTGGTCGCAAGCCATCGAGAGTCGGGGTGAGGCACTAGCGGTCAGCCTCGATATAGCAAAGGCCTTCGATCGGGTCTGGCACAAAGGTCTTCTTGCGAAGTTGCCGTACTATGGACTCCCCGAGGGACTTTGCGAATGGATCGCCAGCTTTTTGTCCAACAGAAGCATCCAAGCTGTCGTCGACGGCAGCTGCTCGGACCGCATGAACATAAACGCTGGTGTCCCACAAGGCTCCGTGTTGTCTCCGACGCTGTTTCTGCTGCATATCAATGACATGCTGTCTGATGGCTCCATTCATTGTTATGCGGACGACAGTACCGGGGACTCGTGTTACACGGGCCGTGCAAATATCCCTCAGTCCGAGGTGGAGAAGAGTCGCGAACAACTTGTGTCTAAAATCGAGACTACTCTCTCCGGAGTATCCGATTGGGGACGACTAAACCTAGTCCAATTCAACCCCACTAAGACACAAGTATGTGTATTCACCGCTAAGAAAACCCCATTCATTGTAGCGCCGCAATTCCTGGGCACATCGCTTACCATCTCCTCAAGTATCGGGATCCTTGGTGTCGAAATCTCCAGCGACGTCCAATACCAAAGTCATTTGCAGGACAAGGTTAAGTTGGCATCAAGAAAACTCGGAGTGCTCAACAGGGCGAAGCAATACTTCACTGCGGGGCAGCAACTCCTTCTTTATAAGGCACAGGTCCGGCCTCACATGGAGTACTGCTGTCACCTTTTTGCTGGAGCACCTGCATACCAGCTTGACCCCTTCGACACGTTGCAAAGACGGGCAATGAGGCTGGTTGACAATCCCATACTCACAGGTAGAGTGGAACCTCTTAGCCTTAGGAGGGATTTTGCCTCACTGTGTGTGTTCTACCGCCTGTACAATGGTTTGTGCTCAGATGAATTGTTTGACATGATGCCCGTAGCTACATTCTATCATCGCACCTCTCGCCATAGGCAGGGAATTCATCCCCACACATTGCGACCTGAGACGGTGCGCACTGTGCGGTATGAAAGAAACTTCATCCCACGCACACTCAAGCTGTGGAATGACCTCCCTGCTGCGGTTTTCCCAAGCGCCTACAACATGGGGTTCTTCAAGAGGGGCATACTACAGAGTCCCCAACTCGCACCGCCGCGGAAATGTGGGTGCTAGCACCTCTGCCTACTATAATTATAATTATGAACAAAAAAAAAATCATTTTAAAACTGAAATCCGACTGTTGAAAAATCACGCTCTAAAAAGTGTAAAACAACAAAATGTCACGGATAACCCTGGTCGTGTGCCACTTTTACCTAGAACGTATAATATGCACGCCTCCCCATTCCCGGGGATGCGATGGGGACTCCGTAGTCCCCACACCTGTAGAGGGCCGTCTTATAAGAGACTGTTTGGGCCGGCCGGAGTGCGAGGGATATGGACGTTTGTAACCCTATATGTTAAGGGAATGATCCAAGGTCGTTTTTGAGTCTAGGTTAAAAATATACTGTACAAGCTACCTCTCGGGATCAGGGGGGCCACAAGCCGTCACACATTTAAATTGGGAGGTCGGAAGCTCATTCTGGATAAATTGGAAGAAACTTCGTTGTAATTATATTTCTTATTTATTTTCAGTAACAATTTACACTGTGTTTGAACATACATAATATTATTACAATAATTCATTTCAAGTCTATCAAAAATTTACAATAATTAAACAATAAGGAACTATAAAAATGACAAAATCAATTAACTTGGTAAGTAATTATAAAAATAAATTAGTACACAAAGTCAGATTTATACAGTAGGTACATGTCAATTTTTATTCATGTCAAATCATAAATTACTCATGTCAATAATATAATTTCAGAAGCCAAGTCCAAATACCAAATAATATACCAAAATTAAATCAAAATAAAATAAAACAAAATGTCAAATATAATAAAATTGTCAAAAAATTAAAAAATACCTATAATTCCTCGATTGAATAGTAGCACCCTTTCAATAGGAACACTTTTAACTCCCTATGGAACTCTTTTTCATATAGAAGACCTTTCAAATCTAATGGTAGCTTATTAAACAACCTGGTAGAATTGTACATCGTGCTATGTTTGACGATGTTCAAATGAGGACGAACTATACTTTGAAAATCCATCCTGCGCGTGCTCTCTCTGATCTTTCTTTCTTCTTCGGTTTCATATTCATGCACGTGTTTTGCAAAATGTGTCATCAATACCAGAACATACAAGCTTGGAACGGTCAAGATACCCAGATCATTGAAGTGCTCTTTGCATGACTCATCCTGTCTTATACGCACCATTGTTCGTATAGCTCTCTTATTTCTTATTTATCAATGTATGGTTAGATATTGAAATGAAATGAAATATGAAATGAAATGAAATATGTTTATTTGCAGAAATATGGTAGGTACAGGGTTTTAAACATAAATATGAGAATCGCATATTTCGTCAGTCAATGTTCTGACATGCAAAGTATAATATTATTATGTGTATGTATGTATATTTTATTATTATATTTATGTATATATGTATGTATTAATATATATTTTACCTAGTTAACTTTCATAATGCACCTACCTTGTTATTCTCTGCACCACCTACTGGGTTTCTTTTTTTTTTTTATGGGCACAAAATCCCCACGGATACCTCCCCACCGGAGCCGGTGGAGGAGATTATGTCGGACTCGAACCGACTAAAACGCACGCCGCCTGTGGGTCGCTTTGGTTGCCGAAGGTGAGGTTGACAGGCATATCCCTCGCACCCCGGCCGACCCAGGGCCATCACTCACGATCTGGCCCTCTTCTCGGGTGTGGGGCCTACAGAGTCCCCAACTCGTCCCCGGAAACTGGGAGGCGCCCCAGCGCGCCACCGCCGCGGCCTGCTTCTGCCAGGGTGACAGGCGGCTCCACCTGTCCTCCCTCCACCTTCGTACGCGGGCAGCTTGGCTTGCGATCCATCGTCGCTCCCGCTGCCGCTCCCGCCCCGCCTCCTCCTTCACGAGCATTACTTGCTCGCAGAAGGAGGCGGCACCAGTAGGTAGAGAATGCCTGTGGCATTAAGTCCGCCTGTGTACAGTTGTGCATGAAGTTTAAATAAAATAAATTAAATAAATAAGGACTTACCTATAGTAAGTATTATCATTCTTCACAGTCAGGCAATGGTCATCGATGGGGAACAGGTACCCGTGGGCAGCCAGCAGGTGAGCCAGGTGCAGCGCCTCCCATGTTTCCTCTAGGCGCAGGTGGCGAGTCAACCAGGCTACCAGGTCGGAGCCGGTGAAGACCTGGAATGTTATTTCAGTTGTAATAGCAGTTTTTGGGATAGAGGGTCTTTGCACTCCTGCATTTTTGATGACATGGGGGGGGGGTCTAGATAATTATTACGTAAGCTATAGTTATTTACTTCTTCACACATATATATGCATGCATGCATTACCGACACATTGCCCTAAAAAAACAAATATGAAAAGAAATATGCATATAGGAACTAATATCGTAAGAATGGGGGGAGGAGGGGGATAGTGTATAACGCATAACTATCTGTCAGAGCTTTCCCGCTGTAAGGGATGTAGTCCAGTCATTATAGTAAGTTCACCTCGGAATTCGGGATAGCCGTAAGCTGGAAGTCTGTAAATACGTGTATATTGACACCCTAAAAATTGTCTCAAATCCTACATAATATGTAAGGGTGTAAGCAACTATTCAATTTCAAGGTCAAAGGTCACAAAAATCGGTTTTTTGCGCTTCTTTTGGAAATATCTCATTCCCTATGGGTTTTTTGCTATTTGTATTTATTATCAACTAGCTGACCAAGTTCGCCCGGGGTATATTTTGAAGCTTCATATCCCCTTTGAGCCCGTATGTTTTAGTCTTCAAAATATGTATGAAAAATTGCCGGATTTGTTAACATTTATTATCAACGCTCCGCTCCCTTAAGTAGTAGCGTGATGATATATAGCCTAAAACCTTCCTCGATAAATGGACTACCCAACACTAAAAGAATCATTCAAATCGGACCAGTAGTTCCAGAGAACAGCGCCTTCAAACAAACGTGTAGATATTGTAGAAGAAAGAACGAATACAAAATTCTCTACAAATTACCTATGTTGTTATAAATTGTTAATAAATTATGGTACGAATCCCGCCTGGACCGTTTAATATTTTTCTATGTTAATACATTTAAATAGTTAGCGTACTAAATGCATTAAAATTTCATTCAATAAATAAACTTTTATGGGAGCAACTGCGTCTGACTTGCCAATCTAGAATCGAAGTCTCAAGAAGAGAAGAAGTCGCATTTAGCAATAACATTAGAGTAGGCAGCGCGAGTGTGACCACCCCTGGTGTTTTGCACACGTCCATAGGCTATGGTAACCACTTGCCATCAGGTGCGCCGTGTGCTTGTCTGCCACGATTTGTCTGCCATTTAAGTGGTATAAAAAAATGTAAAAATCGCGGTAGCCTAGTGGTATGGGTAATGGTCAGCTGAGACGAGGTCTCGGGTTCGATCCCAGGTTTTACCATGGCACACATCAATGACTTTTCGATACTTTTCGAAGTTATGTAACGACCTCCGTGGCGTAGCGGTAGAGCAATCGACTGCTATGCAGGGGGCGCGGGTTCGATTCCCGCTCAGTATTTGTATGCATGAATATGTATATATGCATTGGTCTGGGTGTTTCTATGTATAATATGTATGTATTTACAAAAAAAAAAGTATCTAAGTATGTTTATCCGCATTCTAGATCCCATAACACAAGCTAGTTAAGCTATGCTTACCATGGGTCTAGATAGCGTTGTGTAGAATGTCGTGGAATATTTATATTTATTTATTTATATTTATTTATCGCAGGTTTATAAGTGCCCGGTTAATGTCAAAAAACTGGCGAAATGTGGGTGCTAGCACCTCTGCCTACCCCTTCGGGGATATAGGCGTGAGTTTATGTTAATATGTTAACAAAAATGTCGCAATACTCACAGATGGTATTTTCGTCATGAAACTTTTCACAGTCCGAACTGGTACACCGGTGTTTTCATCCTGCATCTTCTCTATGATAGCCTCCATCTGCAACAACAGTAATTTATAATCAGAAAGAAAAGTATGAAGATCATTAACTTATACCCGACTAGGGCGAAGCCAAAGGCTATGTATGTAGAGCTGCCCGCGTACGAAGGCAACTCGGGCGTCGGATGTCGATGAACGACCTCCGCCCCCCATGAGCGCAGGCCTGGGGGTGACAAGTCGAGCCGCTTCCGGAGACTAGTTGGGGACTCTGTAGTCCCCACACCCGAGAAAAGGGCCAGATCGTAAGAGATCGCCCTGTGTCGGCCGGGGTGCGAGGGATATGCCTGTCAACCTCACCTTCGGCAACCAAAGCGACCCACAGGCGGCGTGCGTTTTAGTCGGTTCGAGTCCGACATAACCTCTTCCACCGGCTCCGGTGGGGGGGTATCCGTGGGGATTTTGCGCACGTAAAGAAAAAAAGGGGCTATGTAGGTTCATCTGTTCCCTCATAGCTCCTGAACTATTTATCAGAACTTGACAAATGAGGTGTCATAATCCCTCGTTTACTCAAGTAAGAAAGAAAAAGCGATATTCCGTTAGAGTTTACTCTCATTAGCATCTTCTCCCTCGTTTACACCTAAGTATAAAACATGTATTTGACAAGTTGCAATATGTCGCAGGCTACAGTGTGAACGCAAATGTGTTTTATACTTATTTACAACTTGTTGGCTATACATACTATGTGAACCAAAGATTATCTGAGATACATGTATAAAACAAGAGGTAGGACACGGCGGTATTTCCGTCCAATTGAGCAGTCCGACTGGGGAAGTACCTCCGCCCTACAGAATACCGTATTATATATATACACGTGGCTTGTCCTGATTTTGTGTTCTGCACTGAGGGCATATATAATCTCTGTTCTTACAGGGTCGGCAGCACGAATGCGATCCACATGTGTTACACACGTTCATAGATCACGGTAACCACTTTCTATCAGGTGGGGCGTGTGCTTGTCTGTCACTTAAGTTGTATAAAAAACAAAAACTTGGCTTGCAGTCTGGGGACCGCTTTTTCCAGTCTAACTGCAGGTTTGGCTGAACTTCGATATTTTCTATGAACCACTTGGAAATAACGAATCATTGCAGTATGACCTACTGCCATACCGTCTACCCATAACAACTGACATAGCTGTTCGAATGGCAACCGTGACCAACGGCTTGCTTACTTCCAGCAGAAAACATCGCAGTCCAGATCTGCCCTTCCGTGTGAGCCATTCCACCCAATTACCTCATCCCCGACTGACTTAACATGCTCTCTGAATCATGACCGACCAATGCAAATAGCCATTCATACATAAAAATTATTACACTAAACGAGAATCGAATACGCGCCTCCTGACTAGGAGTCGCGTACACTACTGACACGCCACAGACGCTATCAACTTCAGATTATATATGTGTCATAGAGAGCCTACAGAACAAACAAACAAACAAACATCTAGCCCATCGCAGTCCACTGCTGGACTAGGCTAAAGAGACATTTTGCGAAAGGGACATTCTGAGAAAGGGACATTTTGCGAAAGGGACATTCTGAGAAAGGGACATTTTGCGAAAGAGACATTCTGAGAAAGGGACATTCTGAGAAAGGGACATTTTGCGAAAGAGACATTCTGAGAAAGGGACATTCTGAGAAAAGGACATTTTGCGAAAGGGACATTCTGAGAAAGGGACATTTTGCGAAAGGGACATTCTGAGAAAGGGACATTTTGCTACCTGTAGTCATTTTGAGCGTCGTCCTTTTCTCGAAATGTCCTTTCTCATATTGTCCTTTTCTCGAAATGTCCTTTCTCATAATGTCCTTTCTCAATATGTCCTTTTCTCAATTTGTCCTTTTCTCAAATTGTCCTTTTCTCAAATAGTCCTTCTCGCGAGATGTCCTTTTCTCAAAATGTCCCTTTTTCAAAATATGTGCACTACAGAATATAACTATAATTTTAGAGACGTATGTCAATTCAGAATAATAAAACAAAATGTTATTAGTATTCTTCTTTATTTTCAGACAAAAATATTGATGAACGTAATTATTATTTCCTCAAAATAATCAACAATTATATTATATGATGTATGGAATATGTATGATATATGTATGATGTTAATTCACCTTTGCTTAACCCTCCGGGAATACAAGCGTATTTATATGTATGTATGTATGTATGCATGTATGGCGTTACAAGTAATTAATTAGGTTCGATAACTATCACTTTATCGTTTGTTTTGTTTTTTATACAATAATATATTACATTACGTATATTATTATTTAATTATTTGTTATATATAATTATAATATGGCATATATAATTTATTGTATTATTGTACCTACATATAATTTGTTGATTTTTATTTAACTGGCAAATAATACGTATGGTATCACTTTTAGCAGTTATTTTTTTTATATAACAATTAGGTAAATATAACATAATGTATCTTGATCTTCATTTTATAAACAAAATTAGATCAATATAATATAATTAAAAGGATTCGTTAATGTTTAATTCTTTTTTTTATACCTACCTAGGTACTTACTATTATTGTTGATTATTTTGAGGAAATAATAATTACATTCATCAATATTTTTGTCTGAAAATAAAGAAGAATACTAATAACATTTTGTTTTATTATTCTGAATTGACATACGTCTCTAAAATTATAGTTACATTCTGTAGTCCACATATTTTGAAAAAGGGACATTTTGAGAAAAGGACATTTTGCGAGAAGGACTATTTGAGAAAAGGACAATTTGAGAAAAGGACAAATTGAGAAAAGGACATATTGAGAAAGGACATTATGAGAAAGGACATTTCGAGAAAAGGACAATATGAGAAAGGACATTTCGAGAAAAGGACATTATGAGATGAGACGATTTTGAGAAGTGGTCATTTTGCGACAGAGCCCTCTCCCAATGTTGGAAGGCTTTGGCCTACAGTTTCCACGCTGGCCAGACGGGTTGGTACAGGGTTTTATTTCGAGTTTTCCTTCTCTCGCAGTGATATCGTCTGCGTATTGTTCCGTTAGTCGCCTCTTACGACACCCTTCGGATGAGATGGGGTGGTGATACTTGTATTCTTTCTCTGTCACCACAAAGATATGTACAGAACAAACATACCTTTTTATAGACCAAATAGTTAGGCGACTCCTCCGGAGATGGTATGGTAGTAATCAGTGCCTGCATTCCGATGGGCAGAGTGGAGGCAGCACTCTCCTTCTTGTTATCTTTTTCTTTTTCTTCTTTTATGCATTTTGAATTGTCTCTGAAACAAAATCTGTATATTAATATACTAAATAAAAATTTGGAGTAGTTATACTTTTTTTTTTATGTGCGAAACGTCCCCACGGATACCCTTCCACCGGAGCCGGTGGAAGAGGTTATGTCAGACTCGAACCGACTAAAACGGACGCCTCCTGTGGGTCGTTTTTGGTTGCCGAAGGTGAGGTTGACAGGCATATCCCTCGCACCCCGACCGATTCAGAGCCATCTCTCACGATCTGGCCCTCTCCCCAGGTGTGGGGACTACTGGTCCTGGGCCTGGGGGCTCCACCAGTCACCCCCAGGCCTGCGCTCATGGGAGTAGTTATAGTGTTGATTGATGGCACTTGATGGAATTTGTTGTTACACATATTGAGAACTCACTTGTACTTTTCCACATTATTTTTAATATTTATTAGACCTGATCGGTTTCTCAAAGGTTTAAAATGACACGAAAATGTCTTTTTTTTTTATACCACTTAGGTGGCAGACAAGCGCACGGCCCACCTGATGGAAAGTGGTTACCGTGGCCTATGGACGTGTGCAACACCACAGGAGCCACACTCGCGCTGCCGACCCTGTAATCTCAGAGTTTCTCTGATGTCAGTGTAGAAGACATAGCAGGACAAGCCATTAGTCATCCCACTGACAGCACAAATTCTCCAGTAAACTCTGGCTACCCTACTCACCGCTAGGAACACAACACGAAGTTATTATAACCGCGGTATTCTGTAGGGGGGAGGTACTTCCCCAGTCGGACTGCTCAATTGGGCGGAAATAACGCCGTGTTCTACCTCCTTTTAAATGTCTTTGTAAACCTAATAAATATTAAAAATAATTAACCAATTTGGATGAAATTTGGGAGAGAGGTAGATTAGACATTTGGAAATGACTATGTTCTGTCTCGATTGCCAACGTCCACCATCCACATGACTAGAACCGCTGGCAACAATAGCAGTAAAAATACTGTTACAATCAGACCAGGTTCTTCAGGGTTTTTTTTTTATACAACTTAAGTGGCAGACAAGCACACAGCCCACCTGATGGAATGTGATTACCATGATCTATGAATGTGTGCGACACCAGGGGAGTTACACCCCTGGATTATTTATTTGTATAGATAGTAAATCAAAATACAGTCTAAATAGAGGAAGTGTGTGTAGAATAAGGTAGGTAGGACACAGCGGTATTTCCCCCCGATTGAGCCGTCCGACTGGGGAAGTACCTCCAGCCCTACAGAATACCGCGGCTATAATAACTTCGTGTTGTGTTCCCAGCGGTGAGTAGGGTAGCCAGAGCTCACTGGAGAATTTGTGCTGTCAGTGGGAAGACTAAAGGTTTGCCCTGCTTTGTCTTCTACACTGACGGCACAGAAACTCTGTACTTACAGGGTTGGCAGCGCGACTGTGACTCCTCTGGTGTTACAAACGTCCATAGGCCACTGTAACCACTTCCCATCAGGTGGGTTGTGTGCTTGTCTGCCACCTAAGCGGTATAAAAAAAAATTGTGTGTAGAATTTGGGGTAGATAAACTATATTCAATTGGGTATGACAACTTCGTTGACCCCTGGACTTTTCTCTATCTCGTGCCCTGAGATAACATTATATACTAGCCCAGCTGGCTACCCTCGTGAAATATTGATACAGTTCGTAAGGGGCCGTTCAAGTATTACGTAAGTACCAGGGCATTGCATTGCTTAAATAATTATTAATATATAACATTATTTAAGTTCCACACATAATATAACATGCATTACCCTTACATTTAACAAAAAAAAGAAATATGCATATGTTTACTTTTAAGAGATTTGTTTACTTATGCTGACAAGTGGGAGGGGGGTTAAATAATTGTAATCAATCTGAATGCATACGTAATACTTGAACGGCTCCTAAGACACATAAGAACCTTTTTTCAGGATAAGAAGTAGACTATATCCCATTCCAGACTAAAACCTAATTATTCTGATCTAATAATTTCATTTCAGATTAGAATTTATCTTTTTTTTTTTATACCACTTAGTTGGTAGACAATTACACGGCCCACCTGATGGAAAGTGGTTACCGTGGCCTATGGACGTGTGTAACACCAGAGGAGTCACAGTCGTGCTGCCAACCCTGTAAGTGGAGTCTCTGTGCCGTCAGTTTAGAAGACAAAGCAGGACAAGCCTTTAGTCTTGCCAATGACAGCACAAATTCTCCAGTGAGCTCTGGCTACCCTACTCACCGGTGGGAACACAACACGAAGTCTCGTCTTTTGCCAGAATTCCAGTTAAGTTTTTTACATTTCTCGTCAATTCACATGTCCCATCCATTCTTACAGGCTTTCATATTTTATATTTGTAGGATATTGGGTATAGAAATATATACATACATATAATCACGCCTTTATTCCAGGAGGGTCAGGCAAAGGTGAATTAACACCCACATTTCACCAATATTTGTATTTGGTCCCATCTAATAGGGGGTGAACCTATTGTTGTATTCTGGGCACTATTGTTGACTCGAGCCATGCATCAGAGGATGATTCTGGACTGTATATATCTGTCTGATATTAAACAGCACTATCCCCTAGTCACCTTGTCTGTCACCGCATGGGAAGAGAAGGGGTGGAACTAATTTTACTCTGCCGGAAACCACACAGCCAGGGTATAGAAATGAGTTTGAGAAAATCATTACAGATGTGAGACACCCAAAACCATAGTCCAGGTTTAGTCTACACCTAGAGTCCAGGGCCCGGTTAAGAATTTTAGAATTATAATAGGCTCAACAATGTCTTTTATTTGTAAAATCTAACTGCTAAGTAATGTTTACCTGGAGGGCCCTTGCTGACAGGCTTTTTGTGCCGCCTTTTCCGATGAGTTCATCGTAACCATTTTAATTTTAAAAATCCAAATTCATAGCACAAAAATATTGCATTCATAAAAAAATTCAGTACGCGCCCAAATTTCGCTTCTCTCTAACATAAACTTTTTTATTACTCTTTGGCAACGGTGCAGGGTTATTAAGGCCTATAATGACCGCTTCAGCGGTTTATTTTACAACGCCACAAATAGCCCTCAGAGCCAGATTGTTTTGATATTATCTAAACACTGTTCACTTCAGATCAATGTTTACACAAACTTTAATGTAATTACACCACACAACACGGTCAATGATGCACAAATAATATGTTTAGTCCTAATTTGTATTTACTACGAAAACTTTTCATGCACTCGGATCAATCCTCAAAAAAACCATTTTCTCAATAAAAACTAAGCTCGAATGCACTTTATCATCATCTGCAAAGCATTTACACAACAATAACGATTTGTAAACACAGTTTTAAACGCATTTTTTGGTTTTATTTGCGATTTTTGACCCACTTGACTAGGTACACTGTTTTTACGTTTTATACATTTCTGACACTGCAGGTGGCCCGCTTGCAGCCACTATAAACGGATTTACACGGAATACTATCTTGTTTTATTTATAAAACATAAATAATAACAAGCGATAACAAATTTTAACATTTTGATAATAGCATGAAATGTCAAGAGCGTTCGCCATTTATCATCATCCCAATTCGAGGAGCCTGGTATTAAGAAGAGACAGGAAATACAGAACGCTTGAGTGCAAAAGAGAGACAAAACGGGAAGAAGTGTAATGCGAATAATATAAAGAGTCGTTGTGCTAGCAATTCGAATAGGCAGAGAAAGTACAACTGAAATTTGCCGATTGTATTGATGAATAGATGGCGCATGTGTTTTAGAGGTTTATTGAACGCCTTATTTGGAGCTATTTTTAGATCGAAAAAAGAAATAAAAGGAAATGCCTGATGAATAATTTATTAATCGTAAATAACTTCCTATTGCGTGCGATTTAATTATTGAGGCCTACAGTTTTCTATTAGCCTACAATAATGAATTTTAAATTCACCGCGTAAGTGTTACAAAACATACATACAAGATGGCAGCACTCGTAAAAAGCAATGATTTTTCTTCTACTTTTTAACATTTTTAGTAAGTTTTTAGGACAGCGGCTGCGTTCCCAAAAACTTAACTTTAACTTTACACTAGCCCTCTTATTGACATAAAACAAATCAATTTATAAACAAGAAGAAAATGTAACATTTAAATAGATTATGTTCAGTTATCGGAACATATACATTTATACTACTTAGGTGGCAGACAAGCACATAGCTCACGGCACTCTCATTTATCACGACTAGGCATACATTAGCAATGTTATTGACTTATAGCGTTCAACAGAGCACATATTGCGTAATAATACAAATAGAAAAAGTTTATAATAACTATACCGTACTTCGTTTTGATTTTATATTCCGTGGTTAAACTCCTTAGCACTGCCATCTATTAGAATATAAATGTAACACACATCTTGTTAGGTTAGAAATCGTAGTTGTTCACTACTGAACATAGATGGCGCTACATAGTCTACACAATGATTTATACATTTCAGTATCAAAATAAACGGGATATTTACCATGTTTCATTGTTTTGAGTTTCCGATATTTCGGCGCTGTTGTAAGCACCATGATCACGGAGGAACTGGAGTAGTGGTGGTGAACAGTGAGCAAGTTTATTCTAGGAGTAATTATATCGATTTACCCTCTTTCGAGTTCTTTTACTACACGTATCTGCACTACCACTGGTTTCACTCTCACTACAAACTCGAACCCGATCTCGATCACGTTAAATACCTACCCATAATGATTTCTACATTCTTTTTTTCAATTTCATTTATTTATTATCTGTGATACATAGGTATTAAAAGATCTTAACATTAATATTAGTGCATTATGTTCTACCTTTTAATATGGTGTACAAATTAAATTTAAAATATGGTTAGTTTACATGTATCATTAATTTAATATCGATTTATTTATACCATAATTAATAATTATTAATAACTTTTATACATATTGTTAACTTGTCTAATTTAGAGCAGTAACCATTAACATAATATCAAAGATAATATTATATAATTTTCTTATGAAACATAATATATTTATAAAACCTTTATTTATTTTATTTTATGAGTTATTATTGATTTAACTGACTTCAAAAAGGAGGAGTGTCATCATCAAAGATTGCAGTTAGGAGCAAGGAGTCTACATACTGTTTTTGATTAATATATCGGCTTCTACTATAGCGAATGCAATATTATGACCTCTTAACCCTGAAAGGAACGCTTGGACCAGTTGATTAGCATGTGAGGTAAACTTGGGCCCCGATGGTGTTAGTAATGGTTAGTAAAGATTTATTAGTTTTTTTGGTATACCTAATGAGGTTAGACGGCAGTCGCACCCAAAAGACTCTAAAAATCCAAGCCATATAATTTTTATGCGGACCGCGGACTCCGATTGGGTCGGACGGGGTGCGAGGGATATGCCTGTCAACCTCACCTTCGGCAACCAAAGCGACCCACAGGTGGCGTGCGTTTTAGTCGGTTCGAGTCCGACATAACCTCCTCCACCGGCTCCGGTGGGGAGGTATCCGTGGGGATTTTGCGCACGTAAAAAAAAAAAGGGATATGACTTCGGCAACTTCACCTCCTATGATCTTCAGACAGCGTGGGAGTTAGCCTCCCCCACCGGCTCCTAAGAGGGGATAATCTGTGGGTACTGTCCGCACAATAAAAAAGTACGTATTAAGTCCGGGATCCACCTCTTCCAGTTTGAAGCCCCCTCGAGGTTGGGGACCCTGGCTACGTGGCTTGTGTGCCTTTATGGTAATGACGGCATTGCCCGTAACGACTGACGTAGATATGTTCGTGTTCGTATGGCAACCTGGGAACCAGTTTCAACCTCAATAGTTAATGTGCTCTCTGAGGCACGGAAATATCCAGACCAATGCAAATATGTAGATATACAAACATTTACACCGAACGGAAATCGAGGCCGTGCCTAGTCGTGTTCACTACCTATTGAAAAAAAATAATTAAAAAATCAACCCAATATGTCAAACCGCTGTCAAAATCGGGCACAACTGCAATAAGTATGCAACAAAAAAAGTATTTGTTCCGCGTATGAACGGTGTAATATTATAATAATGCATTCACTTCACCTTGGCGCTCCATTCCCTGACATTTCTAGAAGCTAACCGTGTTTGTAAACAGAGTCGCTGGCCGTTACTTCATAAAATATAATTATAATTAATATTGTTATTCATACACTGTATATGGTAATTAAAAAAAAAAAATGTTTATGAATTTAGATTGGCGCGCTGAAGTTTCACTATTGAGGTTACAACTTACTTTTATGATATTATTTAAAATTATTCACGATTGTTTTTTTTTTTAGTATCGGGATTTTTTGTTTATCATGTTTGCTTGTTCCCGTTGGAGTAGAATACTGTCCTCCATCTCTTCCCGTGGTTGTCGTAGAGGACGACTAAGGGATAGGGCTGTTATTCCTCAATCTGACAGTAAACCGACTGGGGTAGTACCTCCGCCCTACAGAATACCACGGCCATAATAACTTCGTGTTGAGATCCCGGTGGTGAGTAGGGTAGCCAGAGCTCACTGGAGAGTTTTTGTGCTGTCAGTGGGAAGACCAAAGGCTTGTCCTGCTTCGCCTTCTACAGTGACGGCACATAAACTCTGTGTTTTTACAGAGTCGGCAGCACGACTGTATCTCCCCTGGGGCTCGATTCTGCTAAAGTAAAACTACGGTCATCGCGGACACTGCTAAACAATTAATTGTAGACTTTAAAGCAATTCTGTTAAAGTTCAAAATTAACAGGCTTTTTTGACATGATGCCCGTAGCTTCATTCTATCATCGCACCTCTCGCCATAGGCAGGGAATTCATCCCCACACATTGCGACCTGAGACGGTACGCACTGTGCGGTATGAAAGAAACTTCATCCCACGCACACTCAAGCTGTGGAATGACCTCCCTGCTGCGGTTTTCCCAAGCGCCTACAATATGGGGTTCTTCAAGAGGGGCATCAGAAGGTTTCTTCATGGTCGGCAGCACGAGTGTGACACCCCTGGTGTTGTATACGTCCATAGGCCACGGTAACCGCTTCCCATCAGGTGGGCCGTGTGCTTGTCTGCCAACTTAGTGGTATAAAAAAAAAAAAAAAAAGTCTTTTGCGGAGTGAATGAAAAAGTGTAATGAAACTCTTTTCATTTGATTTTGTACTTTATGCGTATGGAAATAAAGTTTAAAATTTAATGGAATTTATTGCGGTGTCTGTAGTATGAAAGTGGTTTAGTTGAAACGAGGGCCTGGCCCATAGGCCATTGTAATCACTTTCCATCAGGTGGACCGTGTGTGTGCCACCTAAATTATATTAAAAACTATCTAACCGAATGAAGTACAGCTTTGCAAGCGAGCAACAACTTGATTTCTCAATTCTAATTTAGTACGGAACCCACAGTGAGCGAATCACACTCACACTTGAGCATTTTTTTCTTTATTTATTGTTATAGATGCTGTGATGGCGGTAAGAAGAAATACGTCATTAATATAATTATAAAAGCAACGTCGGGACAGAGTTAGTACAGTCAGGAACGAAAGTTACTGCACACTGAAAATGTTACAAATAAATTTCGATATTTAAATTTTATTTTGTGTAAGTATTTTTGCCACTTACCCATTGTTTTACTTGCAATAATTCCCCACGGATACCCCCACCACAGGTGGGAGAGGTTATGTCGGGCTTGAACCGACTAATACGCACGACGCCTGTGGGTCGGTTTTCGTTGCCGAAGGTGAGGTTAACAGGTATATCCCTCGCACCCCAGCCGACCTAAGGCCATCTCTCTTGATCTGGCCCTCTCCTCGGGTGGGGGGACCACAGAGTCCCCAACTCTTACCCGGAATGCCACTTTTCCCTAGAATGTATTTTTTTGTTGGACTAAGTGACATACGACCACGGCTATCCATGACATTTTCTTGTGTAAAACTTATTATTAATTTATTTTTTTATACCACTAAGGTGGCAGACAAGCATACGGCCCACCTGATGGGAAGTGGTTACCATGGCCTATGGACTCGTGCAACACCAGGAGCGTCACACTCGCGCTGCCAACCCTGAAGAAACCTCCTAATGCCCCTTTTGAAGAACCCCATATTGTAGGCGCATGCGAAGACCGCAGCAGGGAGCGATTTTTAGAGCGATATAAACTAATATTTATAAGAATATAAAATAGGATACAAAAGGTTCAAGCATCGAAAAATTCCTCCCTATCGATGTCGACTGGTAATGTGGCCAAAAGGCTGGCGGCATTGCCCGGTTGGATGGCAATGTCAATCTGTTGTGCGAAAAAGAGGCCAGCCCTTTAGTCATGAGAAGCATCAACCAGTCGCTTTGCTATTTCTTTGTAAAGCGACCGTGGGCTCGGACCCCATGAACCCAGATATTCGCCGTTTGAGGGGCTCCGCAGATACCGCAACAGCACAAGCGTAATCCGTCGTACTTGGAAGATAGGAAGGCGCAAGGGTGTCGACGCATGTTGCGTCCCATACCAAAGGCCTACCCATCTACCAGGGCACCAAAGACATACCATCCGGTCTCTTGCCATCGTTACGCACCAAACCAACTGGTTCAAGTATAGCTGGAACGCCGGCGGTGACAAGAGCCCGGTGGTTAATGTCATTTAAATATGCATGACATGACATGCGGCCTGCGCTCCTGCCGCATGATAGGCCGTGATGCCCAAGGCTGTCGACTGCCTCACCACGATAACATCGATGAGGAGAAGCACAGGGAGCACCCAAACGAGGACATGCTGCAATTTTCAGTAGTCTGGTTTTAGCCCTTTCAATTGATTACCAAATACGACTTATTCATCTCAATTTTTTTTTTTTATAGGTCACGTCAATTGGACTTCGCCTTGCCTGATGGTAAGCTGAAGGCAAAGTCCCAGAAAAGAGGGTCACCATTACTTACACATACCGTGTGACAATGGGGACACTCAGCTTGACGGCCTCATCATATGCTTTTTCACGCCCCGCTTATAGGACCCGGGACTGTAGGAAGATGGAAAATATTTTTTAACACAATACTTTATGACCGCTAGAGGGCGCCACAATAGATTCTGTGACACATTATATAGCCCATAACCAGCGGACGACTAAGACGCTTCTAACGATACCTCATTTGTCCAGCTCTAATAAGTGGTGGTGGAGATATGAGGGACCAGATGAACCTACATACATACATAGCCGGACAAAATCATAACCCTCCTTTTGCCTCACCGTAGTCGGGTAAAAAGTGGTGTGTCGGAGTACTCGGTGCCCTATTCTGGGGACAAATAATTTATATATTTGACGAGTGGGACGCTACGTGAGTCGACACTCTTGCGCCTTCACATCTTTCAAGCACAGCAGTGTGTGCCGGTGCTGCTGCTGCATCTGCGGAAAACCTCAAACGGCGCAAATACTGTAACCTGACAGGTGATTATGTTTTTGAGCCGTTTGGGGTTGAAACGTTAGGGACATGGGGTCCAAGTGCTCGGTCTCTATATAAAGACTTGGCTGGTTATTATCTTGCACAGAGGATAAGCATTGCCATTCAACGTGGCAATGCTGCCAGCCTTCTGGGTACGTTACCGGTCGGTGATGATGCGGAGGAATTTCATGACGCATTATGTATGTAATTTTTAAGTTTATTTTATTTTAGTGTATTTTAGTAACTATCTAATAATAGTTTTAGTTTTAATTTTCAATTGCATTGTAATAATACTCGTTATTAAACAAGAAATATAAATTTGACGATCAGATTAGTGCTTAGGATAGGACATACTGTAACGACGCGCTCTGCGAACGTCGTCACACCGGTTTTAATTCTATTTTTGAACGAAAAGTTTCGGAACGCGGAGTGAATGACATTTTGACGTATACCTGTCAAGGCACCTTTCTTCCTAACGTTGAGGCTGGATGGTCGATATTCATGGCTTCGTAACTTAATTTCAATAAATCTCATAAAAATGAGAGTATTTTGGCCTAAAGGATAATAGTTTGTGTCCTCACAACTATCCTCTTGTGGAATTATAGTTTATTTCTGGTGAGTTGTCATTTTTTAATAAGATTCACTTTGTGGGAAATTCTCCACGTTCCTAATTTGAAAAATAATTGTTAAAATTCTATTGTTTCAGCTCTTAATCTGAGAATATTATGATTTCTTTTGCTATTGGCATTGTTCCAGCAAATTAAGGCGGTAAGTCGCCCAAATTTATAAAAAATTAGGACCTCGTGCCCATATAGGAGTTTGTTCTAATGACATGCAATTTTGTTACAGGTTTCCAATTGGAACCGCCTTTGTCTTTGCATTTTCTCTTTTCTTTGGACCTTTTTCGGCGTTTCTTTGTCTTCGGTCAACTGCATTTCCTTATGGAGGGTTTGGGCTTTTCACCTCAAACATGGATGTACCGCATGGGCTTAAACTGAAAACTTCGCCTGCTACGAGCTTTCCCGCTGCTGTGTTTACATATACTCGCCGAGGGATGCCGTGAGCTTACTTTAATTATATTTTAAATCTAAACTTCAAAATAACCTAAAAGTGCATTGGTGACATAGAATCATATTGACGTAGGATAATATTGACATAGCTTATAAAAATCTAATTTTAAATTTAAGGTTAGTTATACATTAGGAATGTATCCTTACATCTATTTCTGAATGCACACTGGAGTGGACAATAAAACCTTAAACCTCACAGTTTGGTTTCATTTAGCTCACCTCCGGAAGATTAAAAGTTTCCAATATCCGCTGATTATCTTAGGCATGTGTATCTCCAAGGCGCCCGAACTTTTATGGTAATGTACTTACAAACCAATTTTATTTATATTTCTTTTAAATAGGAGATTACACACTTACTTCTTTCATTGTCATATGACACATATTTTTTTATTATTACATCTGACGCTTGCGAACCAATTTTTTTTACTTTGTAATAACATTATATTTTTTAATTATTACAATACTTAAGCTATATTTAGTCGCGATACTCGCGATAAGGGAGACGGAGCCGCGTGTAACAGCTGGTACTCATACTAGCACTTCTGTTGCTCAGTGTACACACGTCAACAAACTGGTTACAGTGTCATAAGGAAAGGGTTCTGCCGTAGCCTTGCGATTTGAAAGTGAATAACCTTGTGATACCACTAATGCATGCTTTTGTATTTTATGAAGCATTCTTTGATTTACTTAGCCGCGGTAGCCTAGTGGTATCGGTACTGGACTGCTGAGACGAGGTTTCGGGTTCGATCCCAGGTTTTACCATGGCACACACCAATGACTATACGATGCTTTTCGAAGTTATGTGTGTATTTATCGTAGGTTAATAAGTGCAGGGTTAATGGCAATAGGCTGGCCACCTATTACATTGGGACCTAAACATAAACTGGCGAAATGTGGGTGCTAGCACCTCTGTCTACCCCTTCGGGGATATAGGCGTGAGTTTATGTTTTGTCTTTGATTTATTTTTCACATTCTTGCTTTTGCTTCAGAGTCCAATCATCTCTACAGCTCACTTAGATATGTGGCAATTCATTTGCCGGCTGCTGGCAATTGTGACCTCGGCCGATGTAACCTGGGCCACGATTCTGCTAAAGCAAAACAACTGTCATACCACAGATACTGCAAAAAATTACATTGGTTTTTAGACTTTAAAGCAATGCTGTTAAAGTCCAAAATTAAAACACTTTTTGCGGAGTGAACGAAATAGTGTAATGAAACTCTTTATCATTTAATTTTCGACTATAAGCTTATAGAAATAGAGTCTAAAAAGCAATGTAATTTTTTGCAGTGTCTTTTTGCGGTTATACTAACGCAAAACCACTTAATACCTACAGTGGTTTTGCTTTAGTAAAACCGAGGGTCAAGGCGAAACGTCGCCGTTGGGCAAACCAAAAGTATGTATGTACACTTGGCTGCAAAGAAAGGCTCCCAGCTCCCACAGCCATCTTTACGTGTGTGTGTGTGTGTGTGTGTTATTCCGATATGTTCTAACGTAGGTATAATTTACATGTGTGTGTTATTAACTTGTTTGTCCACACACATTAGCAAATGACAATCGATTTAAACTATTCGTATTTATAATTTACAATTTCTCGAGTAATATATATTACTAGCTGACCCGGCAAACGTTGTTTTGCCATATAATGTTAAGGGTGGACTACCCTTATCATTTAGGGGGATGAAAAATAGATGTTGTCCGATTCTCAGACCTACCCAACATGCTCACAAAATTTCATGAGAATCGGTCAAGCCGTTTCGTAGGCGTTTAACCACAAACACCGCGACACGAGAATTTTATATATTAGATGTATGTATTTATCGCAGGTTTATAAGTGCCCGGTTACTGGCAATAGGCTCGCCACCTATTACATTGAGAGCTAAACATAAACTAGCGAAATGTGGGTGCTAGCATCTCTGCCTACCCCTTCGGGGATACAGGCGTGAGTTTATGTTATGTTATGTTATATATTATTCCTATACCACGATCGCCTTAATTCCCGTTAATTCCCGGCTTTTAACCTAATTTTTTTATATATACCACTTATGGGGTCAGATAAGTACACGGCCCCTCTGATGGGAAGTGGTTACCGTGGCCTATGGACGTGTGCAACACTAGGAGCATCACATTCGTGCTGTCAACTCTGGAGACACCTTCTAAAACCCTTCTTGAAGGACCCTATTTAGTAGTATTTTGTGGTTCTCGGTAGCTTAGTGGTTAAGAAATCAGTATTTTTTTTATCGTGCGAATAATTCCGTTGGATAAACCCCCCCACCGGAGCCGGTGGGAGATGTTATGTCGGACTCGAACCGACTAAAACGCACAACGTCTGAGGATCGTAAGTTGCCGCACAGCGGCCGACCCAGAGCCATAATTAGCAATCATCTAGCCCTCGTCGGGTGTGGAGACCACAGAATCCTCATCCAATCCCCGGGCATGGGAAGACGCGCAACTCGCACCTTCGTCGCGACCTGCTTCTGCTAGGGTAACAGGTGGCTACATCCGTCACCAGACCCGCCCAGAGTCAGTCTTACGAACGAGAGGTCCCCAGTTTGAATTCGAGCCATAACACTACCGGTATTTAAACTATCATGGTCACTGACATCAGTATCAGAATAAACGGGATATTTACCATGTTTCATTATTTTGAGTGTCCGATATTTCGGCGCTGTTGCAAGCACCATGATCACGGAGGAACTGGAGTAGTGGCGGTGAACAAAGAAAAAGTTTTTTCCCCTAGGAGTAATTATATCGATCTACCCTCTTTCGAGTTCTTTTACTACGCGTATCTGCACTACTATTGGTTTCACTCTCACTACAATGAATAATCGAACGAACGAAACATGGTAAATATCCCGTTTATTCTGATACTGATAACACTACCGTCTTGAACCCACTCCAAACTCAAGCAATCTAGGTTAACTGGAGGGGTTAGAGGGAATATTAGTGATTTCGATTCTTATATTCTTTTCAAAAGACTGACGAATTGCCACTTGACTAGGGGCTGAGCGCTATACCTTCTGCCAGCAAATAGAGCTCGTGAAGGAGACGGCGGAGCAGGAGCGAAGAAGATTCGCAATCCGCGAGGTCCGCGAGCGAAGGCGACTTGGCCGTCAGAGGTCGCAATATGACCTCCATAACATAAACTCTCATAAACTCACGCCTATATCCCCAAAGGGGTAGGCAGAGATGTTAGCACCCACATTTCGCCAGTTTATGTTTAGGTCCCAATGTAATAGGTGGCGAGCCTATTGCCATTAACCGGGCACTTATTAACCTGCGATAAATACACACATAACTTCGAAAAGCATTGAAAAGTCATTGGTGTGTGCCATGGTAAAACCTGGGATCGAACCCGAGACCTCGTCTCAGCAGTTCATTACCCAGTCCATTGTCCCCTATAATTTCGGGCCTGGGGGTAATAGGTGGAACCGCCTCTTACCCTAACAGAAGCAGGCTGCGGTAGTGGTGCGATGCGTGCCTCCCTATACCCGGGGACGAGATGGAGACTCCGTGGTCCTCACATCCGAAGAGGGCCTCAAAGTTAGTTAGCCAAGTTTATTTGTTTGATATGAGTTTCTATAAAACGGTGTTTACCTTTTGTTAAGTACCTAAGCAATAGCAAATGAAGTATAATGTATTATGATACCCTATAGGTCACGGTAACCACTTTCCATCAGGTGGGCCGAGTGCTTGTCGGCCACCTAAGTTGTATAAAAAAAACATATTAACAAATTTATTTATAGTTAACTAAGAATAGAGACAAAATTAGCATTTCAAATTCAAAATGGCCGCTCCCACCTCAATTTATATACAGAATTATGTAATTATACGAGACTTGACTTAATAGAAACATTTAGTTTTAATGTTAAACCAGTTTACAAGGGAGTATGGACTGTGCTGAGCTCCGTCCTACAGAATACCGCGGTTATAATAACCTCGTGTTGTGCTCCCGGCGGTGAGTAGGGTAGCCAGAGCTCACTGGAGAGTTTGTACTGTCAGTGGGATGACTAAAGACTTGTCCTGCTTTGTCTTCTACACTGACGGCACAGAAACTCTGTACTTACAGGGTTGGCAGCGCGAGTGTGCAACTCCTCTGGTGTTACAAACGTCTATAAGCCACAGTAACCACTTTCCATCCAGGTGGGCCATAAATAAATGTGGGTGCTAGCACTTTTGCCTACCCCTTCGGGGTTATAGGCGTGAGTTTATGTTTTATAATACGGTTCTCGGGTTAACATTTATTTATACATTTTTTAAACAAAACAAGAAATAATTTATAAATATTAAATACAATAAAAATAAAATAACTATTATACAACTTATAGCTAAGAACAATTAAAATTCGTCGTGGAATTCCTCCGCATCGCATGCCTCTTGTGGTAGCGTTCCCAGAAGACTGGCAGCATTGCCACGTTGTATGGCAATGCTTATTCTCTGACCTAAAAAGAGGCCAGTCTTCTGGTCACGAGAAGCGTCGACCATTCGCTTCGCAATCTCACGGAAGAGGTTGCGAGCGCTCGGACCCCATGACCCCAAAGTCTCAACAGGCACAAATTCATAATAATAATGGAGTATTTGCGCCGCTTGAGAGCCTCTGCAGAATCAGCAGCAGCACCAGCACAGCCAGCCGTGCTAGTTATATGGGTAGGAGCCATGGTATCAACGCATGTGGCGGCCCACACCAGAGTCCTACCCATCTTCCATGGCATTAACGACATGCCATCCGGTCTCTTGCCATCGTCACGCGCCAAACCGTTTGGTTCTAGTACAGCTGGTACACCGGCGGTGACAAGAGCACGGCGGACTATGTCGTTGAGGCTGGCGTGCCGTGGAATTCGCCCAGCGCTCCTGCAGCACGACAGACCATGGTGTCCGAGTCTGTCAACGGCTTCTCCACAACGGCATTGATGCGGAGAAACACACGGCGCACCTAAACGGAGACAAGTTGCGATGCGGAAGGTAGTGTCATCTAACATAGTCCCTACGTTAGATGACGGAAGAGCTTGTAGCCAAAGACCCGATTCCCACACTCCAACCGCCAGTAAACGGGCACGCTCAGCAGCATTGGAACATGTATTTAGTATTTTTTTTCCAAATAAGCTGCAGAGCGGCCCGTCCCACTGACGCTGTGAGAAAAGGTTCCTTGGGAGATCGGTGTTTGGACATGCAATTTTCCAAGCGTTCACTGCATCAGTCTTACACAATACTTCAGAATTAACTAGTGTAGGTGCTCCCTTTTTCTCGGGTTGACGAGTTGAAATTCCACAAGTAAGATGCTTGTTTACCTCATCATCATCATGTCAGCCACACATAGTCCACTGCTGAACATAGGCCTCTCCCACAGACTTCCAGAATGACCGATCTAAAGCAGCCCGCATCCAGCGCTTCCCGGCGACCTTCATGAGGTTTTTTTTTATATAGAACACGTCAATTAGACATCGCCTTGCCTGATGGTAAGCTGAAGGCAAAGCCTCAGAAAAAAGGGGCACCATTACTTACACATACCGTGTGACAATGGTGACACTCAGCTTGACGGCCTCATCATATATACTCTTTCACGCCCCGTTTAAAGGACCCGGGACTGTAGAAAGAAGGAAACAAGTGAGCTGGTAATGAATTCCAGGCCTTAATGGTGCGACAGAGGAAAGAGTCACCGAACCGCTTGAGGTCGTCCATAACGATGATGAGGTCGCTTGTTTATTATAAATGGGTAAATTTATCTAGTGGAATTTCAACTCGTTTTATATGTCAATGAATTGAAACCACTTTCAATATCCTCAAGGCTCGTGGAACAAAGAAATCTGTCTAGCACTTGGAGTTCGATAAAATCAGAAGTAAGTAATCATTTTGTAAACACTTAAGTGTATTATCATGATTGCAAAATGTTACGGCTTTTAGTGTTTAAATTGACATAAGTACTACACTAATGTGTGGTACACACATTATGGTACACTCAATATGTGGGTTTTTTTAATAAATTTGATTGATTTAATAATTTTATAATAAAATGAATCGTTTTTTTACAATCTTATTTATCACATACAAAATAATTAAAGCATAAATACACGACACAAACTCGCGATCATGTCGCGTCAAACAACCCACTCCGCATCGTTCCCGGCGCAAAGGTGCCCATGATGCTGGCCGCGTTGCCCCGCTGAATCGCAATAGCCAACCTTTGCCCCAGGAACGAGCCGGATCGGAAGTCACCGCCTTGGTTGTGGATGCGGCGGCCAATTTCCGCGATCAACCTTTTTTTAATTGTGAAAATATCCCCACGGACGCCGAAGTTGGGCGGATTCAAACCGACAAAAACGCACGGCGCCTGTGGGTCGTTGTTGGTTGCCGAAGTTGAGGTTGACAGGCACATCACTTGCACTCCGTTGCCCACTCAGTGCAAATATTTGTATGCACGAACATGTCATGTGTATTTGGATTGGTCTGGGTGTTTCTATGTATAATGTATGTATTTACAACAAAAAAAGTACTTTTCTAAGTATGTTTATCTGCATTCTAGATTCCATAACACAAGGTTGCTAGGCTGTGCTTACCATGCGTCTAGACAGCGTTGTGTAGACATACGTACATACATATAAGGGATGAGTCAATCGCCGTCTTCCGGGTACCTTTGTTGATTCAAACCATACATTTGAGGCTGAGACTGGGCTGTATATATCTGTCTGGTGTTAAACAGCCCTATCCCTTAGTCGCCTTGTACGACACCGCACGGGAAGAGATGGGGTGGTCCTAATTCTACTCTGCCGGGAACCAGGCGGCTTTGTGTAGAATGTTGTAGAATATTTATTTGTTTATTTATAAACACTTGTATTGTATAATATTTCATTTGGTTAGGTACAGTCAGCACCAAAACTATCTAGATGAACAAAGTAAGTACTTTTTTAAAAGATCTGAAGACTGAGTGTTCTGTTATTCTGTACACAGCTTTAGTTCAGATAATAATACAATTTAAATCAGTAAAACAGTTTGATTTTGGATTTCAGATGCCTGGTTGTAAGAGCCCATAAGGCGTTCCTCGCACCGCGGCTGACCCAGCACCATCTCCGGTTTCGAGATATCCCCTCGGAGATAGCCTCCTTCTGCGAGCAAGTAATGCTCGTAAAGGAGGAAGCGGGGCGGGAGCGGCAGCGGGAGCGACGACGGATCGCAAGCCAAGCTGCCCGCGTACGAAGGCAACTCGGGCATGAACGCCGGCCTGGGGGCGACAGGTGGAGCCGCCTGTCACCCTAGCAGAAGCAGGCCGCGGCAGCGGCGCGCCTGGCGCGCCTCCCCGTTTACCGGGAACGAGTTGGGGACTCTGTAGTCCCCACACACCCGAGAAGAGGGCCAGATCGTGAGAGATGGCCCTGGGTCGGCCGGGGTGCGAGGGATATGCCTGTCAACCTCACCTTCGGCAACCAAAGCGACCCACAGGCGGCGTGCGTTTTAGTCGGTTCGAGTCCGACATAACCTCTCCCACCGGCTCCGGTGGGTAGGTATCCGTGGGGATTTTGCGCACGTAAAAGAAAAAAAAAAACCCCTCGGAGATAACCTCCCCCGGGGGATGACATTTTCAACCGCGCTAACTGGGAGCCTGCCGTTTCGCCGAAAATATTTCGTCAAAATGTCACAACCCAAAGAAAGTTTGGACACTTTATACCAAATGCAATTTTTGGAATAATTATAGTACGCACTTTTTAATTTCGTCTAATTTTTATTTGACAGAATATTGCCAAGGATAATATCTTCACAGCATTTGATCTTTAATCAAATGATTTATCTTTAGACAATAAAAGTTTTGGTTAAATGATTTGGTGGTGTAACTCCGAAATTGTTTCAAGTCGATTACTGCGCGCCCCGACTTGAATAAGTTAGGTTAGATGGCTAATGCGGTAGTGGAGCTATCGGTTTAGCCTTCGTGGTTATTTTCGGCAAGTTACAGGTTACAGCAACTCTACATGTGACTCGCGAATGCCCCTTCGATTGAAGGGCAAAATTTATAAGAGCATGATCCGGCCTGCCGTCCTGTATGAATCGGAGAGTTGGCCCGTAAAGGTGACGGATGAAAGACGGTTGTATGTATTATAGCCGAGATGCGATTGTTGAGATGGATGTGTGGTGTGACAAGAATTGAAAAGATTAGGAATGAATATATTAGAGGAAGTTTGAGAGTAGCACCAATCACAGAAAAGCTACGAGGAATTCGTTTGTCCTGGTTCGGGCATGTAATGCGTAGGGATGAAAGTAATGTCGTAAGGAAGGCACTAACTAAGGAAGTGGATAGCCATAAAGGGAGGGGGAGGCCTAAAATGAGGTGGATGGACTGTGTGAATGATGATATGGTTAAGAAGGGAGTGAATGTTGAAATGACTGCAACTAGAGATGAATGGAAAAAGAACACATGTTGCGCCGACCACATAATAATAATCTTGGGATGAGGGCAGGAGGATATTGGTTTTTTTTTTTTTATAACCATCAAACACCAACACCAATTTCGATGGTGTAACCCGAAACGGTTCTAAGTCTAATTTTATTTTGCGTAAAATGTGTTATTCCAACTGAACAATTAGACTAAAAAACATTGGTAAAAGTAGTAGGAGGCCTACCTCCTACTACTTTTACCAATGTTTTTTAGTCCGTGTCCTAACACGGCGGTATTTCCGCCCAATTGAGCAGTCCGACTGGGGAAGTACCTCCGTCCTACAGAATACCGCGGTTATAATAACTTCGTGTTGTGTTCCCAGCGGTGAGTAGGGTAGCCGGAGCTCACTGGAGAAATTGTGCTGTCAGTGGGATGACTAAAGGCTTGTCCTGCTTTGTCCTCTACACTGACGGCACAGAAACTCTGTGCTTACAGGGTCGGCAGCGCGAGTGTGGCTTCTCTGGTGTTACACACGTCCATAGGCCACGGTAACCACTTTCCAACAGGTTGGCCGTGCGCTTGTCTGCCACCTAAGTGGTGTAAAATAAATAGTTGGTAAACAAGTTAATGTTTAAACGTCGTCGATACAATTATATTTGAAGAGATTTTTTGCTGAGTAAGAAGATTTTTGGGAAGTGATAATTTGGCAATTTGTTTTTCAAACCTAGGTAACCCGCGCTAACTATTTTTTAATTTTGTATCATGATTTCTATATGCATCTTTATGGAGTGAATCCCCGGAGTCGGTATCACTCTCGTAGAAAGCTGTAAATACAATAATTACAGGTAAGTAATAAATCGCGATATAGACTAAATCCGATAAAGATAATTAAATTGTAAATGGCAGTATGATTCAATTTTATATTGTTCTGTTTATGAATATGATTTTTATGCTTTGATATGTTCATAACCCTGTTTCTCCCTCGTTGGGGACTCTGTGGTGCCGACATTCGAGCAGAGCAATCCCATTCATTGTAGCCGCCTTACCATTGCCTCGAGTATCGGGATCCTTGGTGTCGATATCTCCAGCGTCCAGTAACGCAGTCATTTGGAGGACAAGGTTAAATTGGCATCAAAGAAACTTGGTGTGCTCAACAGGGTGAGGCAGTACTTCACTGCGGAGCAGAGACTCCTTCTTTATCAGGCACAGGTCCAGCCCCACATAGAGTAGGTACTGCTGTCACCTTTATGCTGGAGCGCCTGTATATCAGCTTGACCCTTTAGGAGGGACTTCGCTTCGGTGTGTGTGTTCTACCGCCTATACAACGGTTTGTGGTCAGATGAATTGTTTGATATGATGCCCACAGCTACATTTTATCATCGCACTGCTCGCCATAGGCAGGGAATTCATCCTCTCACATTGCGACCTGAGACGGTGCGCACTGTGCAGTATGAAACAAACTTCATCCCACCCACGCTCAAGCTGTGGAATGACCTCCCTGCTGCGGTTTTCCCAAGCGTCTAAAATATGGGGTTCTTCAAGAGGGGCATTAGAATGTTTCTTCAGGGTCGGCAGCGCGAGTGTAACGCCCCTGGTGTTGCATTCGGGTATAGGCCACGGTAACCACTTCCCATCAGGTGGGCGCTTGTCTGACACCTAAATGGTAGAAAAAAATAGATAAATAAAAAGCGATCGTAGTAGATAAAGATAAGTAGGTACATAGTAAGTAGATACGAGTACTTACCAATAGATGCAAGTAGATTATGTTTTTTGTATATCTATACTAATATTATAAAGCTGCAGTTTGTTTGTTTGTTTGAACGCGCTAATCTCTGGAACTACTGGTCCGATTTGAATGATTCTTTCAGTGTTGGGTAGTCCATTTATCGAGGAAGGTTTTAGGCTATATATCATCACGCTACCACTTAAGGGAGCGGAATGTTAACAAATCCGGCAATTTTTCATACATATTTTGAAGACTAAAACATACGGGCTCAAAGAGATATGAAGCTTCAAAATATACCCCGGGCGAAGCTGGGGTGGGTCAGCTAGTCAGTAAATAAAACATTGTGCACTATTGCGCGCCATTTTATCAACTTACATGTGTCACATCACTTCCTTTTCCGTTGATAGTTTAATTAATTCAAATGTGTGTCTATTTAGTTTTATATATTCTGATATTTGTCTATAAGATAATCAAATGTGGATTTTATGTTTTGTTTAAGTAGTAGTAATTTCCTTCTTCCTCCTTCATCGAAATTCCAAGGTACCGACATCTTAGATTTAATATAATCACGCTTTTATCCCCGTAGGGTTAGGCAGAGGTGATTTAACACCCACATTTCACCATCATCGTATTCCGTCCCACGTAATAGGGGGTGAGACTATTGCCGTATTCCGTGCACTATTGCTGACTTGAGCCATGCATCTGAGGCTAAATCTGGGCTGTAGGGGAGACCTAGGAGAGTTGTGGCAATTTTTAGTTTTAGGGGAATATCTCGCTCCAGAAATATACCACAGTTACAACCTATGTGAATAAATGTAGCACCATTCCTTCCCTTTCCAAAACAATTATCAAAATTAAGGAAAGTATTACAGTTTATGAGATAATCACCAAAAAGAACGATTACTCCCTTTGTCACAACTCCCCTATCACCGAGGTAAGATGTGACAGGTACCGAGGAAAGTTGTGACAGCTATTTATTTATACTGTTTAATTATTAAAAAATACCATTACACATATTATAAATAAATTAAACATGTTTTTTTTAACATAAGTAGTTTAATCATCTTTTAGCACATCAAGTATCAACAAATACAATGTATTCATAACAAGTAATCATATCTTATACTGATAGGCAATTATGGCAAACGTATTTCAGCTCTCCTCCAGTACAATCTGCGTGTGACCAAGCTTTACATTCTAGGCATTGCACCCACTCCTTATTTGATCTGCTGTTTGAATAGGCTTCAAGGCAAACCATGCAAAAACAATTATTTTCTGCCTCTTCTTCGTCATCACCTGTTCTCTTCTTCTTATTAGTCTTCTTGGCTGTTTTATGCTTATTCTTATCTTCGCTTAAGACACGCTTTTTCACATTCTTTGCCTTTCTATTGGCTTCTATAGCAGTTATTTCGTCCTTAGTAGGTGTATCAGTAAGCATAGAAGATTTCGATTTTGCGTCTGTTCGGTTGACTGTTTTTTCTTGGCGGAGCTTTTGGCAACGGCCTAATTGATTCTGGAGAGAACACATTAGAAACAGTGGCAAGAGGACTATTGACTGTAGACATGGATGGCATCAGGTTCATTGGTGTTATGGTTCACAGCGAATGAATTTCTAGATGGCATGGCATGTTCTATAGATGAGCTTGGAGTATGGCTTTTGCTTCAACGTTATCAACTGTGCCGGTGTTGAGATTTGGACATTTGGAGCTCGTCGTTGCATGAATAGCTTGAGCCACACTTCTCCTGTCTGTTAATTCTCCTCCCATGACTTTGGAATTTTAATATTATATTTTTTGACTAACTTATATGCAATGACCCTCGTTTCTTTTTTTGTTAGATGATGCACATGTTAGCAAATAATAACTTAATATTTTCTCCTCCTCTTCTGTAAATGTCGTTGGACGTGCAAAACCCATAGATGGAGCCTCGCCTATTGGGTTTGCTTGATAAGCCACTTTCTTCTTAATATATCTCGACAAAGACATATAGTGTTAAGATTGTAAGACGACGCGGGATCTCTTAAACTTTTGCCTCTCAATCTTACCTCTTCAAAGGTCAGTTCATATATTTCAACACTAGCCTTTATCGGGGTTTCGTTTGTTGTTATTAGGCATTCTGAAACAAAAAAGTAGTCATCCAGCATGCATAATTTGCACCACCACACCACAACCAACGCATTATTTCTTATCGTAAATTACTTTTTTGACACATGCTTTTATTGTGGATTGTACTTTCAATATTTTGCCTTAATATTCTAATGTACAAACACACATACAGACATTGCAAATGAATAATAAAGTGTCGAAATAACCCAGCAGAAAGTCAAATAGGAGAGTTGTGACAGGCTGTCACAATTCTCCTAGGTGTTCAAAATTACGAATTGCACCGAATAACAATTTAAATTTTCTAAACAAGATGCAAACAAAAAAAAATGATGATACCTTTTGAGACTTAAATAACTACACAACTTAAGAAAAAATAACACAACAACGCACATATAATATGAAATGGTATAAATTCAATCAAAATTTTGACAAAAAACTTACTTTTCGACTTTTTTTGCACGCCGATGTTATAACTACGAAACCTCTTCGCGTGTGCCGCCGGCGGGTACTAAGTCAACTAGTGTGTCGTTAAAACGTCAATCGACGGTTGTTGCCAGATCGCTCACCTTCGTAGGTAAGGAGAAATAGCGTCTGTCACAACTCACCTCTGTCACTAATCTCCTAGGTTTCCCTATATATCTGTCAGGGTGTTAAACAGCCCAATCCTTAGTCGCCTTGTACGACACCGCATAGGAAGATATGGGGTGGTCCAAATTCTACTCTGCCGGAAACCACGCGGCTAATTGGAAAATGTTTAAAAGACATTGATTTATTTAAAGTCAATTTTTTTTTTGTTGTTTGATTGGCACAACTGCTTTTCATTTTGGCGTGGAGTTTGAGTTGCATCTGTCATTTATGTTAAAGACAGTGCTGTTTTTAGTTTTATAATATCTAGTGTGAATTACGAATTTCATAATGGACAAAAACATCGAACAAAGAGTTTGTCTTAAATTTTGCATCGCCAATGGAATTTCATGTTCGGAGACACTGAAAATGTTACAGAAGGCTTACGGTGAATCGACTTTATCAATAACACATGCTTATGAGTGGTGCAAAGCGTTCAAAAGCGGTCGAGATGTGATTTGATTTGCCTCGTTACTACGTTTGTTTAGTTACGTAAAGGTAAACCATCTTGATGTCATGTGTCTTTTTACACAAATACTGACTAAAATTAAGTTTAAAACTAAAACCGATCAATCAATCAAACAAATAGCCCATCACAGTCCACTGCTGGACAAGGCCTCTCCCAATGTCGGGAGGCTTTGGCCTACTGTTTCCACGCTGGCCAGACGGGTTGGTACAGGGTTTTATTTCGAGTTTTCCTTCTCTCTCAGTGATATCGTTTGCGTATGTTTCCGTTAGTAGCCTCTTACGACACCCTTCGGATGAGATGGGGTGGTGATACTTGTATTCTTTCTCCGTCACCACAGTCCAAATCAGACTAGCGCACCAAGGGTTCCGTAACTTCCATACATACATACATACAGTCATGCATTTTTCTCAGTGGGGTAGGCAGAGACTAAAGGTTTCCACTTGACACGATCCTGGCATACGTCTTTTGCTTTTTCTACTTTTATAATGTATTGTTTTCATGCATGCTCGCCGGTGTGGCGTAGCGGTAGAGCATTCGACTGCTATGCAGGGGGCGCGGGTTCGATTCCCGCTTAGTGCAAATATTTGTGTGCATGAATCTAAATATTAAACCAGAAAAAGCTATGAAAGTATTAAACCAGAAAATATCAAGGATAGCCGTGGTCGTATGCCGCTTTTCATTAATTAAGCCCTTTCAGTTGTCAAACACGACATGTTTATCTAGTTTTTTTTTAACACAGTACTTTATGATCGCTAGAGGGCGCCACAATAGATCAAGTAACATATTATATATCCTATAACCAGCGGACGACTAAGACGCTTCTAACGATACCTCATTTGTCCGACTCTAATAAGTGGTTGAGTAGCTATGAGGGAACAGATGAACCTACATACATATATAGTCTGTCAAAATCATAACCCTCCTTTTGCTTCGCCGTAATCGGGTAGTAAGTTATGAGTTATGTACCTATGTATAACTGGCTAATGCTGATAACACCAAATCCGTATCTGTCAAGGTCGAGCGGATATCGGTACGGTATTTTATAAATATTACGTAGGTGTAGTGCATCATTATTGTTTTTATACATTTATTTTTTTATGCACACTTCCTGTTAGCTACTTATCTATTTGTATTTAAAAAATTTTTTATTTATTTCACAATTATATCCACTACCTTTACAAGGATACCCCCAAAACAGAACTGGACATACAAAATTACTAATATATGACCCAACATACTAAATAATTAATCACAAAACAATACACAACAAAGAAATTTTAAAAAAAGAACACCAGAAAAATAAACACCAATTCGACAAAAAAAAAAATTTTTTTTTTTTGTCGAATTGGTGTTTATTATATGTATATATATTGGTAATATATATTGGTGACTCTACTGGTGTTACACACGTTCATTAGGTAATGGTAACCACTTTCCATCAGGTGCTTGTGCTTGTCTGCCACCTAAGTTGAATAAAAAAAAAAACATTTCACGAATTTTAAAGACATCTATTAGATTGCTGGCAATTCATAAAGTTATTAGTTTTTAGCAGAATCGGTTAATGTGACCTTTTTAGACCTTCAAGCTTAAAACACATTTGCGTTCACACTGTAGCTAGTGACATATTGCAACTTGTCAAATACATGTTTTATACTTAGGTGAAAACGAGAGGTTAGACCTTGATTGAACCTTGTGATTGGTCAATTTTCTTGGATGTGTTCTTCGATGTGCCTTTCGACGAGCACAAGACAAGTTAGAGAATTGTACTGCAGGCTGGTCAGTGTTCAGCAACTTCTCATGGAGACTACCATTATTTTGTTTCCTCCGGAAATCCTCTTATAGTAGCCTTACCATCTCCGCTGCTATCGGGGTGGTTATGTCGAACTCTGACCGACGCACGCCGCCATCTTCGTTTTCAATTTCATATTTGACTGATTAGTTAGATTAATTACTTTTTTCTAAACGTCCAAACAATACGTTATATAAAGAAACTTGTATGAAAAAATTTATTGTGACGTCATAATATTTAATAGTCAAATCATTTACTGTTATAGGTTGGGTGGAGGATGAAAAATAAATAAAAACGTTTGCCTCTCTTGTACCGTTCTTTAATTTTAATGAGCTCAGTTAAATACCTAATTCATTTTAATTAATCAGAAAACCGCGGTAGCCTAGTGGTATGGACTGCTGAGATGAGGTCTCGGGTTCGATCCCAGGTTTACCATGGCACACACCAATGACTTATATGTACTAATTATGTGTGTATTTATTGCAGGTTTATAAGGGCCCGGTTAATGGCAATAGGCTCGCCATCTATTACATTGGGACCTAAACATAAACTGGCGAAATGTGGGTACTAGCACCTCTGCCTTCCCCTTCGGGGATATAGGCGTGAGTTTATGTTATGTTATGTTCATTTTAATTACAGGAAAATACCCAACTACGGTTAGGTACAGTATCTCGTGGTACGGCACCGCATGGTTCCCGGCAGAGCAGAATTTGGACCGCCCCATCTTTTCCCATACCGTGCCGTACAAGACGACTGAGGGATAAGACTGTTTAACATCAGACAGATATATACAGCCCAGACTCAGTCACAGATGCTTGGCTTGAGTAAACAATAGTGCCCGGAATACGGCAATAGGCTCACCCCTATTACGTGGGACCGAAATTAATGATTGGTGAAATGTGGGTGTTGATTCACCTCTGCCTAACCCTCCGGGGACAAAAGCGTGATTATATGTATGTATGTAGATATATTATAAATAAATAAAAATCATTTTTTTCGAACCAGGGTCCATAGCGTGTTAGTATTATATAGCCCAGACTCAGCCTCAGATGCATGGCTCGAGTCAACAATAGTGCCCGGAACGTCCGAACGATTGGTGAAACGTGGATGTTAATTCAACTCTGCCTAACCCTCCAGAGATAAAGGCGACTTATGTATGTAGGTATGTTTATGGAATCTGAATTTTCTGCGATTTTCAGATAGCTATGGAACTCAGGAAAGGAGGCGGCCTGTGCCGGGACGCTGCGACTGTGAGGAGAAGCGTTTTTGTATTCATCTTAGGTGACAGACAAGCACACGGCCCACCTGATGGCAAGTGGTTATTGTGACGTCCGTGACCAATAGGCGTGTACAACACCGGTGGGGTACATTCGTACTGCCGACCCTGTCGCCCTCGCGTCTGCGTTAGGCACTAGCCCGCTCTTTCCCTGCTCTCCACTGTGCCCTCTGATAAATCAGAGGTGCCCCTAAAACCCGCAAAGGGCCGTTCACGCTAGCCACGTTGACCAAGCAGGCCATGCCTACGCTAGCTGTCAGATTGTAGCCACGCTGGCCACGCTAGCTGTCATATTGTAGCCATGCTGGCTACGCTAGCTGTCAGATTGTCGCCACGCTGACCATGCTAGCAGTCAGATTTTAGCCACGCTGACCACGCTAGCTGTCAGATTGTAGCCACGATGACCATGCTAGCTGTCAGATTGTAGCCACGCTGACCATGCTAGCTGTCAGATTGTAGCCACGCTGACTACGCTAGCTGTCAGATTGTAGTCACGCTGCCCACGCTAGCTGTCAGATTGTAGTCCCGCTGCCAACGCTAGCTGTCAGAATGTAGTCCCGCTGCCCACGCTAGCTGTCAGATTGTAATCCCGCTGCCAATGCTAGCTGTCAGATTGACTGGCGGTGACTGTACCGAATACGGAACATCGCGACCATAACATTGATTTCGGCTTGTTTTCGTTAGACGATGCTGATTGTATGTGATATCGTCTCAAAGATAAAATCAGCCGTGGCCGCCGATAATAAAACTGTATGATTTAATTTTATTATCAATGATTATTTATCTTTATTATCTGTGCATCGTATTAATGGTAGGTACATATACATTTTTGGTGCGGTCACCTCATAGTCTATCTATTTAGGTGCAATAATTTATGAAAAAGATAAATTGATTCATCATCGCAGAGTCTAAACAGCTAAGGATACGGACTTGAACCAACTAAAACTGCACAGTCTCGAATGTCCAGGTGAAAGGTTTGCCCAGTAAGGTATTTTCTTCGAACCACCGCTGATCCAGGGCTATCCCTGTCTTTAATATGACCCCGTCAGGTATAGTGACCATGGTGTCCCCGTCTTGCCAAGATTAGAAGATCATATCCTATTCTGAATCCGCATTCTCTGAACTTTATCCAACTCAGTTGGAGTCGGTTTTCCAGTCTAACTGTGATGCAGCTGTACTTTAATATTATCCGTGCAGCGACTGCCATAAAGATCTTCACAACCATACCTACACAATTTTTTTAAATAGGACACGTCAATTAGACTTTGTCTCGCATAATGGTAAGCTGGAGGCAAAGTTTCAGAAAAGAGGGTCATCATTAAATATATGTACCATGTTACTCAGCTTGATGGCCTCATCATATGCTTTTTCACGCCCCGCTAAAAGGACCCGGGACTGTAGGAAGATGGAAACACGTGAACTGGTGATGAATTCCAGATCTTAATGGTGCGATAAAGGAAAGAGTTTCCGAACCGCTTGGTTCTTGATCGGATATTTTGCACCGTAAGTACGTGTTGTCCTATGTAGGAAAGGGGAGGGTAGGACTAATTGGAGGAAGAGTTCAACAGAACATTCACCATGGTACAGACAGTAAAATACTGCCAAGAACACAACATCTCTATGTTTCTGCAAAGGCACTAAGGTGTTCATAACTTCAGGATTCCCAATAATGCGGACCGCACGTCGCTGCAACCTGTCGAGAGCATCTAGTAAGTATCTAGTATCTAAGCAGTATTACACGCAGGAACGAATTTGTGTCTTGTACACCGCTGCTCCGGCGTGAAAAAACGTCTTTCTGAACGGTTCCATAAAAAAAATCTGTACCTACCTATCTTCCATATCCGGACATAGGTATTTAATTTTATCTTTGTATCCAAGAAGATATTTCTCAACGGTATCAATTCTCATTATAGATTCACAAAGCGTGAACTTATAACATTATATCGATTAGCCTTGACATTTGGCGCGCATCTTATTGACATTTAAAAGCGCGCGAAACTTATCTTTTTTAAAGATCATAGAGTAAGAATGATATTTTTTTTATGTCGGGCACGCACGTCAATTTTATGATTGCATCCCGCCTGTTTGACCTATTATATAAATGAATGAAGTTTTTTTTGTAATTTATAAGTACTTAACGGCCATGAGCCATCGATATGAAGCTCTGTGAAGTAGTACAAGAAAGTAATTAATTATAACTTAATACAAGAAAGAAAGAAAGTACTGGTGGTAGAAACTTGGTGGCACAAATTTGTCTCAAGTTTCGACCGGGTAGGTACCACCATGCACTATTGCGAAAAACCCTCCATAGCAATTCAATCTCGGTTGGATTGTGTTCAGGGGTCAGCATGTGCATAGCCGGGCAGAGGTGGTGGTTGTCGCAGCACTAGTGGGACCAGTGGGTCTTGGCGTAGTCTAGTGGGGATGGCGCGGGGCGATGCGCCGAACAGGGAGACCTGTAGAAACGGTGGTGCCGCTGGCCGCCCGCGGTATAGTACAGGGGCCCAACTGGGGTTAACCACCTTGGGAGGCTGCCTCACCAGGCCGCGCATAATCCCGATATGGTTCGTCGTGCCGGTTGGTGACCGGATTTGGGAGCCCGGCGACCATACTCGGGGGGGTACGGGGGCCCTTCCGTTCGGCGCGTCGGCTCTCGCCATGCCTCACATTCATAGATGAAACCAATATCCCGCGCTTTGTCACACGGTGCTGCGGCGGCAATCACTTCTTTTTTCACGCCTTCTCCCACCCAAACTCATGGCAGCGCAATTCACAGAAAAAGGCAACACAGCGGCTCGTCACACTCCCAAAAGCTTGCTATTTGAGGTGGAGTCCACTAACATCTGTGGGCTCCATGCAAACCTCAACGCCGTCCACCAACACCTAGAGACGGCGAAACCTGCCATGTTTTTTCTAACGGAGACGCAAATACACCGCCCTGACGACACGACCTACTTGCTCTACCCTGGCTATGTTCTTGAGGAAAGTTTTCGTGCAAAAGCCGGGGTGTGCGTGTTTGTTAGGGCGGATGTTTGCTGTCGCCGTTTGCGCTGCCTAGAGGACCCATCCTTCTCCGTCCTTTGGGTACACGTAGACCATGGCCCTACGAGTCAGATCTATGTGTGCCTCTACCGTTCCCATACAGGAGATGCTGAGACAACTCGACTCTTTGAATATCTGAGTCAGGCGGCAGATGATGCGCAGGAGCGATTTCCGAATGCCGAAATGGTATTTTTGGGGGATTTTAACGCCCACCACGAGATCTGGTTGGGCTCCTCCAAAACAGACCATGCGGGAAGAGCCGCCCACGCATTTGCTCTGGCGCACGGCCTGACCCAATTGGTGCACGAGGTCACTAGGATACCAAGAAGGTCGGGCCAAGCACCTTCTCTGCTAGACCTTCTGCTGACGAGTGATCCGGACCGGTACAGTGTATCGGTGCGAGCCGCGTTAGGCAACTCTGACCACTGCCTGGTCTGTTCCACGGTGCCTATTATGGCGCCTCCACGACCAGTGCGGGGGAAGCGGCGTCTCTGGCACTACTCGTCAGCGGACTGGGATGGACTTCGTGACTATTTTGCGTCCATCCCGTGGGCTGAGCGCTGCTTTGAAGGTAAGAACCCATCGGATTGTGCTACTGCTGTCGCCGGTGAGATCGGTCTGGGTATGGAATACTATATCTCATACACCGATGTCACCGGTGACCGCGGGGTGCGCCCTTGGTTCGGGCGCGAGTGCGCGGAAGCTGTTGAACAAAAACAGTCTGCGTACCGCGCTTGGGTAAGGGCGCGCGCCACGCGCCATCCCAATCTGGGCCACTTCAAGGCGGCGTACAACAGAGCCACAAAGGTCTGTAGAAGGGCCTATGTCAGAGCGGATGCCCTGCGCATAGCGCGGCTTGGTCAAGAGCTAGTGATGCATCCCACGGGAAGCCGTGGCTACTGGCGACTGGCTAAAGCCGTGCAAGCCAACTTCTGTCAGCCTTCGCTGCCTCCGCTGCGTAACCCTGATGGATCCCTGGCCCATGAGCCGCAAGAGAAGGCAAATCTGCTGGCTAATTTCTTTGCGGCCAACTCCCGAATCGATGATTGTGGTACCCAGCCACCAACACTACCCGACAGTGACCACGCGATGCCTGATATCCATATCAGGCAACGCGATGTCCGTGCAGTGCTGCAATCACTCGATGTCCGGAAAGCCAGTGGTCCGGATGGAATTCCAGCGGTAGTTTTGAAAAAATGTGCAGCGGAGTTGTCTCCAATGCTTACGCGCCTGTACCGGCTATCCTACAGTTCGGGTACAGTGCCTTTGCCTTGGAAAGAGGCGAATGTTCAGCCGATTCCCAAGAAGGGGGATCGCTCGGAGCCAGCCAACTATCGACCCATAGCCGTCACCTCAGTGCTGTGCAAAGTGTTCGAGCACATAATTAACAAACAGCTCATGCGGCACCTAGAGGATCACTCCTTAATTAATGACCGGCAATATGGCTTCAGACCGAAACGGTCAACGGGTGATCTTCTAGCATACGTTACCCATCTTTGGGGTGAGGCTATGGACAAGCACGGCGAGTCACTGGCAATTAGTCTTGACATCGCCAAAGCTTTCGATAGAGTCTGGCACAAATCGCTTCTTTCTAAGCTACCTGCCTTTGGTCTGCCTTCTGGGCTGTGCAACTGGGTTGCTAGCTTCCTGCAGGGGCGCCGTATTCGCGTCCTTTGTGACGGACGAGCTTCGGAGTTTCTGCAGGTTAATGCTGGCGTGCCCCAGGGGTCCGTCTTATCACCCACTCTCTTTCTTCTGCATATCAACGACATGCTGTCTACCGGCAATGTTCATTGTTATGCAGACGATAGCACTTTACATGGGAGTTATCATGGACATCCAGCGGCCAAGCAGTCAGATATCGCAGAGAAAAGGCAGCTTCTTGTCACTGAGCTTGACGGGGTCCTGAATCACATTTCTCAATGGGGCTCTGAGAACCTGGTTGAGTTCAATGCCAAGAAGACGCAGGCATGTGCGTTTACAGCAAAAGTATCTTCTTTCCTTCCCCTCCCCACTCTTCAGAGCACGCCACTGCCGCTGCAGGACAATCTCAATATCCTAGGTATGGATGTTCGCTGCAACCTGAATAACAAAAACTACATCGAAAGCATCATCAAAACAGCCTCACGAAAACTCGGAGTCCTGAACAGAGTGAGACGATTTTTCACGCCGGAGCAGCGGTGTCTTCTATACAAGACACAAATTCGCTCCTGTGTGGAGTACTGCTCGCATCTCTGGGATGGTTCAGCAAAGTACTTACTAGATGCTCTCGACAGGTTGCAGCGACGTGCGGTCCGCATCATTGGGAATCCCGAGATCACGAACACCCTAGAACCTTTACAGCTGCGTAGAGATGTTGCGTCCATGGCTGTATTTTACCGTCTGTACCATGGGGAGTGTTCTGATGAGCTCTTCCAATTAGTCCCACCCTCCCCTTTCCTACACAGGACAACGCGTGCAGGTCTTAGATGTCATCCGCACACGGTGCAAAACATCCGATCAAGAACCAAGCGGTTCGGAGACTCTTTCCTCTGTCGCACCATTAAGGCCTGGAATTCATTACCAGCTCACGTGTTTCCTTCTTCCTACAGTCCCGGGTCCTTTAAGCGGGGCGTGAAAAAGCATATGATAAGGCCGTCAAGCTGAGTGTCACCATTGTCACACGGTATGTGTATGTAATGGTGACCCTCTTTTCTGGGATTTTGCCTTCAGCTTACCATCAGGCAAGGCGAAGTCCAATTGACGTGTCCTATATAAAAAAATAAAAAAAAAAAAAAAAAAAATCCAACTTCTACATCTTTACGCTTACGAATTCAATAATCCTATTTTAGATTAAGTTTACGGTTATAAACTAAACGACGACGGTACGAGGTCTTTTAATTTTAGCGCATCTATTTTAAGTCGCAGCAAGATTAATCCATACACCTATGAGATAATTACGGGATACTAGTCAAAATAGTGCGCTTAGTAGCATGCCCCACTTAAGTAGTTATACGATGTTAAAAATATTTCAAACTAACTAGGTAATACCCGGGGCTCCGCCCGTGTGGATGTCGATTATTGCGAGTTTTCGTATGTATCCGGTTCTACAACATAAGATTTTGAGTTTAACCGAGATCTTACCATCAAAAAAGCAAAAACCATTCCGTAATTTCTGTATCCATCGCAGACAAACAGACAAGAAACGATTTTAAAAAACACGAAAAGCTATGGTAAGTATTTTAAGTATATCATAGACTCAGATGATATTTTTTATGCTTGATAAAGACAACAACCTCTAATATCATCTTTGAAATTAACAAACTAATTTTAAAAAAAATCATAAGAAAGCAATTAAAAAAAAAAACAAAACCAAAAAGCTGTATTACTTTTTAATTGCTTAATTTATTAAAAAAAACAACCGCTCAATTTGGATATAGGTATTGCAAATCGCCATTTTGTATTACTAAAGTTATTGTTAGTTATATATGGTTCAAAACCTAGTTTCTGAATGTTTGTCACGCTCTACGAGATATCTCGGTATGCCGGCGTCCACAATTCACAATTACTCGAGTTAGGTAAGATTACTAACGCCAAAAAGTGAAAGGCGAAGGCGGGTCGCGAGGTCGTATTTAGATTGTAAGTAACTATTGACATATTGGAACCAGTTTTGACTTTTCGATATTGAAAATAAATCAGCATGTAGATGTCAAAATTAAAATCAAATATTTCAGTTGAATGTTTTTTTATACTACTTAGGTGACAGACAAGACGGCCCACCTGATGGAAAGTGGTTACCGTGGCCTGCCGACCATGTAAATACAGTTTCTGTGCCGTCAGTGTAGAAGACAAAGCAGGACAAGCCTGCCTTTAGTCTTCCCACTGACAGCACAAATTCTCCAGTAAGCTTTGGCTACCCTATGTGCTCAAGAATGACGGAACCAAGATATTATTATAATCGCCTTGTCATTCCACAACCTTTTTTGACAAGTCCTTAACAGTCCAGGCTGTGCGGTTGTGGAATGCGTTGCCTCTGACTATTAGATGTGCACAATCCCTGGCCATATTCAATGGAAGGAAGGAAGCCTAGGAATATTATCTGTGTTCTTTGCGACCTTCTTGTCATGTGGTCTTGCGCAGGAATAAACCCGCTGTGTTGTGTATATATTGAATACTTATATGTGTGTGTCTAATCTGTGTGTATGTATGTTTATGTAAATATTATAGAAATTGAATGTACCTATGTGTGTAATTGGGTATATGTAAGATATAATCTATACTAATATTATAAAGCTGTAGAGTTTGTTGGTTTGTTTGTTTGTTTGTTTGTTTGAACGTGCTAATCTCTGGAACTACTGGTCCGATTTGAATGATTCTTTCAGTGTTGGGTAGTCCATTTATCGAGGAAGGTTTTAGGCTATATACCATCACGCTACTACTTAAGGGAGCGGAGCATTGATAATAAATGTTAACAAATCCGTCAATTTTTCATACATATTTTGAAGACTAAAACATACGGGCTCAAAGGGATATGAAGCTTCAAAATATACCCCGGGCGAAGCTGGGGTGGGTCAGCTAGTATATAATAAATTTGTTTACGTTATATATATGTAGCTTATGACTACACTAATAACTACCTATGGGCTATTATTGTTAAGACAATTAAAACATTTCCATCCAAATGTTGCCTGTAAGAGATCGCTTGTAGCGATAAGGCCGCCATTTGTACATTTTTCATAATATTGTCCATACATGTATTGTAATGTGTTGGTGTACAATAAACATTATCTTATCTTATCTTATCTTAAAATTAGTTAGATGGCTTTTAGGGACCCGTACACGAAGGATAAAACAGAACCATAATACTACCCCGCTGCTTGTCTGTCTGTTTATCTGTCGCCAGGTTGTATCTTATCAACCGTAATAGTGTAGCCAGACGAATACTTAAAACAGAAAAACAATAATCTATACTAATATTATAAAGCTGCAGAGTTTGTTTGTTTGTTTGTTTGAACGTGCTAATCTCTGGAACTACTGGTCCGATTTGAATGATTCTTTCAGTGTTGGGTAGTCCATTTATCGAGGAAGGTTTTAGGCTATATATCATCACGCTACTACTTAAGAGAGCGGAGCATTGATGATAAATGTTAACAAATCCGGCAATTTGTCATACATATTTTGAAGACTAAAACATACGGGCTCAAAGATATATGAAGCTTCAAAATATACCCCGGGCGAAGCTGGGGTGGGTCAGCTAGTAATGCTATATAACCCTTCGTGCGCGATTCCTTATGCCACTTGGTTGGTTTTAAATTGGCGTGGGGAATTAACACCCACATTGCAACAATCATTGAATTCGGTCCCAGGTAATAGGGGGTGAGCCTATTGCCGTCTTCCGGGCACTACTGTTGAGTTAGGGCTTGCATCTGAGGCTTTTGGTTTGTTCTGTATTCTGAGGGGAAGAGATGGGTGGTCCAAATTCTACTTTGTCGGGAAACACGGAAACGCTTTTGAAACACTACTTTCTTACCCCACGAATACCCCTCCACCAGAGCCAATGGGAGCGGTTATGGTTTTTTTTTATGTCACTAAGGTGGCAGACAAGCGCACGGCTCACCTTATGGAAAGTGGTTACCGTGGCCTATGGACGTGTGTAATACCAGAAAAACCACACTCGCGCTGCCGACCCTGTAAGCACAGAGTTTCTGTGCCGTCAGTGTAGAGGACAACGCAGGACAAGCCTTTAGTCATCCCACTGACAGCACAAATTCTCCAGTGAGCTCTGGCTACCCTACTCACCGCTGGGAACACGACATGAAGTTATTATAACCGCGGTATTCTGTAGGGCGAAGGTACTTCCCAGTCGGACTGCTCAATTGGGCGGAAATACCACCGTGTCCTACCTCCTCATAAAAAAAACTCTGACTCAAACCGACTAAAGCGCACGGCGCCTTTGGGTCGTTTTTGGTTGCCGAAGGTGAGGTTGCAGGCATATACCTCCCACTGTTGAAACATTACTAAGCGGTACCTATTCAATGCTTCAGTCAAAGTTTTGCAATAAGGGGAATTAAGCTTAGATTACAGCACATAAATTCGCCTTTGCAAGTCTGCAATCAAGCACTCTCGCCTTTCATACCAAACCAACTTTGAAAAGTAAGGTCGTAGAACATAATTCTGTGTTACGAAAGATTACTTTGTTATATACACTAGCTGACATGCCCCAGCTTCGCCCGCGGCATATTTTTAATTAAACGTCATTTCATATTGAGCCGGTATTTCTTTAGTTTTCAAATAATGTGTGAGAATTTGCCGGATTTGGTGACATTTGTGATCACTGTAAGCCGCGTGGTTCCCGGCAGAATAGAATTTGGACCATCCCATCTCTTCCTATGCGGTGTCGTACAAGGGGGAGACTAAGGGATAGGCCTGTTTAACATCAGACATATTTTTATAGCCCAGACTCAGCCTCAGATGCATGGCTTGAGTCAACAATAGTGCTCGGAAGACGGCAATAGACTCACCCTCTATTACATGGGACCGAAATCGATGATTGGTGAAAAGTGGGTGTTAATTCCTCTGCCTTACCCTCCGGGGATGCAGGCGTGATTACATGTATGTATGTATGATGACTGCTCCGCTCATTTAAGTAGTAGCGTGATGATATATAGCCTAAAACCTTTGTCGACAAACGGTCTTCAAACCAAATTTTCAATACGAACCAGTAGATACTGAGATTGAGATAATCTCAAGAATTACAGATTCGAATTAATAAATTCAAACAAGTAAAGCGCCGCATACCTATGTAGGTACACGATACAGGTAGGACACGACGGTATTTCCGCCCAATTGAGCAGTCCGACTGGGGAAGTACCTCCCGCCCTAAAGAATACCGCGGTCATAATAACTTCGTGTTGTGTGCCCAGCGGTGAGTAGGGTAGCCAGAGCTCACTGGAGAATTTGTGTTGTCAGTGGGAAGACTAAAGGCTTGTCCTGCTTTGTCTTCTGCACTGACGGCACAGAAAGTCTGTGCTTACAGGGTTGGCAGCGCGAGTGTGGCTCCTCTGGTGTTACACAAGTCCATAGGTCACGGTAACCACTTTCCATCAGATGGGCCGTGTGCTTGTCTGCCACCTAAGTGGTATAAAAAAAATGTACCTAATAATGTTTATTTTTTAGATAGATAGATAGATAATTCTTTATTGTACACCAACAGATTTACAGTAGGACAAGTAGGTAGCATGTATACAGTTTAATGTACAATGGGCGGCCTTATCGCTGAAGCGATTTCTCCCAGGCAACCTTGGGATGGACAGTAATGTTATAAAAATGTTTATTTATTATTATTAATATTTTTTTGGCTTTTATTTGTTTTTTTTTATTGTATTGTAATGAATGATGTTTCAGTAATGTGTAATATCTAATAGGTATTGTAAATGTGTAATAAACGTATTATTTCTTTCTTTCAAACAAACCGCAGTAGCCTAGTGGTATGGGTAATGGACTGCTGAGATGAGGTCTCGGGTTCGATCCCAGGTTTTACCATGGCACACACCAATGACTTTTCGATGCTTTTCGAAGTTATGTGTGTATTTATCGCAGGTTTTTAGGTGCCCGGTTAATGGCAATAGGCTCGCCACCTATTACATTGGGACCTAAACATCAACTGGCGAAATGTAGGTGCTAGCACCTCTGCCTACCCCTTCGGGGATATAGGCGTGAGTTTATGAGTTATGAGTTCAAACAAACAAACTCTTTATCTTTATAATTTTAGTACTCACTGGCAGTGTTGCCTGCGACTCCGTTCCTGTGGCATTCTAATTCCGTCTCCCTAAACCTTGAAAACCTTTTCTAGGGATATAAATGTCGTTTCAGAAGTAGCTATATCGATTTTTAAGGGATATTTACGGAGAAAGCTGATGTTCTTTCTTTAATTCTTTATTGTACACAAGAAAATAATACATCAACAGGTAATCACAAATTCATCTTGGTGTACAAAGGCGAACTTAACTCAATATTGAGTTTTCTAAACCAAGTGAACAGCAGCAGAAAAAATACATATAATACATACTAAGAATAAAAATATTATACATATACAATACATACAGCAGACATACTACATATATACTGATTTGTATATACTTAATTCAATTACACAAATGTACAATAGATAATACATATATAACTATAAAATTAAATAACACACATTTATCTATGCCGTTGTGGAGAAGCCGTTGACAGACTCGGACACCATGGTCTGTCGTGCTGCAGGAGCGCAGGGCGAATTCCACGGCACGCCAGCCTCAACGACATAGTCCGCCGTGCTCTTGTCACCGCCGGTGTACCAGCTGTACTAGAACCAAACGGTTTGGCGCGTGACGTTGGCAAGAGACCGGATGGCATGTCGTTAATGCCATGGAAGATGGGTAGGACTCTGGTGTGGGACGCCACATGCGTTGATACCATGGCTCCTACCCATATAACTAGCACGGCTGACTGTGCTGGTGCTGCTGCTGCTTCTGCAGAGGCTCTCAAGCGGCGCAAATACTCCAATCTCATCGGAGATTATGAATTTGTGCCGTTTGGAGTCGAGACTTTGGGGTCATGGGGTCCGAGCGCTCGCAACCTCTTCCGTGAGATTGCGAAGCGAATGGTCGACGCTTCTCGTGACCAGAAGGCTGGCCTCTTTTTAGGTCAGAGAATAAGCATTGCCATACAACGTGGCAATGCTGCCAGTCTTCTGGGAACGCCACCACAAGAGGCATGCGATGCGGAGGAATTCTACGACGCATTTTAATTGTTCTTAGCTATAAGTTGTATAATAGTTATTTTATTTTTATTGTATTTAATATTTATAAATTATTTCTTGATTTATGAAATAAATTGTTTATCTATTTATGTTTATTTATTTATTTTTAAGGTGTATCTTAGACTACCTTTCTTTCCAGGGGGAATATGGAGACACATTGGTTCCCACACCCAAGGGAGCCATCTCCTCGAAACCGGAGGTGGCCCTGGGTCATCTGGGGTGCGGGTTATTATGTCTTAGGCAGTCTTCTTCTACGTGTCAGTGGCAACAATTAAAAAAATAGAATCTAAAAGCGCCCAGCACAAATTCGTCGACATTGACCGCACCTTCCAGCGTTTCTTTCAGGTCAGCAATTGTGCAGGTGTAGGGACACAGTGGGCACGACAGGAGGTGGTCCATCGACTGCAGAGGGGCACCACAATCATACCACCACTCCCGAGTCCAGTGTTACATATCTGAAGACCCAAAACCACGATGTACAATTTTAGTCGGTTCGAGTCTGACTTGACCTCCGCCGCTGGGTTGCGGAGGTAGGTATATCCGAGAGATTCCCGCAAGAAAAAAGGGTTGCCGCATGAAAAAATGCGTTTATAGGTCAGCGGTCATCAAAATTGCCATTTTTATCCGACTTTTGACTCAAAACCATATATAAATCGAACTTCATTTGATTCAAACAAATACTAAACTACTTATACTTGTACGCGTTGCAGCAACGCCCGCGTACGGTTCAGTGCCCTTACATACTGCGAAGTGCGAAGGTTGCATACAATTCTAAGCACGCGCTGACCGTTTGACCATAAATAACTGGCAGCTTTTGTTTTGAGAGAAAAAAAAACGCTTGGCACTTGGCGCGAAATTTTTCATTTAATTTTTTGTATACTACCCACAGAATAAAAAAGTAAAGAGATCCTCACGAAAATATTGGTTTTTATTCTGATGTTTGGCACATTTTTATAGGTATGTGGGTAAAATAATAAATCTTTGAGATAAGTGTCTGAGGGATAACGATATTCAATTAACTGATACAAAAAATGTGGTAACTTTCTACTAATCTTGGATGGGGTGGATGGAAGAACTGATTATTCCATTCCATTATCTTCTTACACACGTTTCCCTCTTCTTTCGATCTCTGGTTCTTCTATCGGGGTATCCCACTTAGGACAAGCACACGGCCCACCTGATGGAAAGTGGTTACCGTGGCCTATGGACGTGTGAGATATTCTGTGCCGTCAGTGTAGAAGACAAAGCAGGACAAGCCATCAAGGTAAGGAGCACCATTATGAGATTGTCAGTGGTGGTTCTTGTCATCTGGATTTTGAACTCTGTTGTAGTCCATTGACAGGCTACTATTTAGATACCTACACCATAGACAAAAAACGGTTCCTACGTGAAACGGGAATCAATTTTGAATTTCGAACGGGTGGGACGCACAAACTATAGATAAGCACACGAGTTAAGGTAATGCTTTTTCTTTTTTTTTACTACACCTAATGGTTCGTTCACTAAGATAGAAACGTCTAGAAAATTCAATTACATACAATTTGTTACGCGTTAGAGAAATTTTCTCGGCGTGCCGTTGACTTTTACTTGCGCAATACCAGAGCCATAATATTTCCACCTCTTACAAGCAGTAGGAAATTGAATTTTATAATAGGCCTACTTACCATAGATTTTTTTTGGATGCTTTTAATTGTTTTTTTTTATATATAGAACACGTCAATTAGACATCGCCTTGCCTGATGGTAAGCTGAAGACAAAGTCTCAGAAAAGAGGGTCACCATTACTTACACATACCGTGTGACAATGGTGGCACTCAGCTTGACGGCCTCATCATATACTTTTTCACGCCCCGCTTAAAGGACCCCGGAACTGTAGGAAGTGATTTTGTAGTTAAAAAAAAAAATTGTTTATTGACAGAAATACATTTACACATGTGAAAAAAATCATTGGCTCCCGAGCTAGTTTTGTAAAAAACTGTGTTACGGGAGTCAGTAATTTCCCTTATTAACTATGGATAGTTGCATATTAATGTCAAAAAGCGGATATGGTCAAAAGTAAGTACAAAATAGAATCATTTCAACCATACAGAAAAATAGTATTATTAAAAAACAGAGAATATTACCTATACGTCAAAAATGTGTGTGTGCGTGTGTATCTGTGTAACTTCTTGTGGTGTTCCCAACGGTAAGTAGGGTAGCCATAACTCACTGGAGAGTTTGTGCGGTCTGTGGGAAGACTAAAGGCATGTCCTACTTTGTCTTCTACACTGACGGCACAGAAACTCTCTGTGCTTACAGGGTATGCAGCGCGAGTGTTACTCCTCTGGTGTTACACACGTCTATGGGCCACGGTAACCACTTTGCATCAGGTGCGCTGTGTGCTTGTCTGCCACCTAAGTGGTATAAAAAAACAGTGACAGCGCCACAGTGTTTTACTAATGTATCATTATTGTATTTTTATTAGTTCCAATGAAGAGATTTTTTTTTAATTAATCTAGTCTATAGCTGAAGACTGTGATAGACTAATTACATAGATACATATACATAGATATAATCACGTCTTTATGCCCGGAGGGTTAGGCAGAGGTGAATTAACACCCACATTTCACCAATCATTGAATTCGGTCCCACGTAATAGGGGGTGAGCCTTGCCGTCTGCCGGGCACTATTGTTGACTCGAGCCATGTATCTGAGGCTGAGCCTCGGTTCTATATATCTGTCTGATGTCAAACAGCCCTATCCCTTAGTCAACTTGTACGATTCCGCATGGGAAAAGATGCGATTGTCCAAATTCTACTCTGCCGGGAACCAAGCGGCTAATTGAACTAATTGAATGATAAATTTTTCCCGCAGCCGGGTAGTAAAATTACAATCGACTAAGCAAGCACTTATTTGCTACCTAAGTAGGTAATATAAAGAAATATTAATATAATATTTGTTCACAATGTTACCAAACCGGCTAGACATGTTTCTTAACACGGCCCGCCCAATCGCTGCCAGCGAGTGTTGCGTCATTAATAAATTCGCAATACTATTTAATTAAGTGGTAACATTTTACGAATGAGGTTTTTGTTTTAATTTTTAATTTAATTAAAGAAACTTCATCCCACGTACGCTCAAGCTGTATTTTTTACAAGTGACTGCAATATGAGGTTCTGCAAGGGCATTAGAAGCTTTTTCAATACGTCTTCAGTTAGCCACGTGGTTCTCGGTATAGTAGAAGTTAGACCACCCCATCTCTTCCCATGCGGTGTCGTACAAGGTGACTAAGAGATAGGGCTGTTTAACCTCACACAGATATATACAGCCCAAACTCAACCTCAGATACATTGCTCGAGTCAACAATAGTACCCGGCAGACGGCAGTAGTCTCATCCCCTATTACGTGGGACCGAATTTAATGATTGGTAAAATGTGGGTGTTAATTCACTTATGCCTAACCCTCCGGGGATTAAGGTGTGATTATATATATATATATATATATATATATATATATATATATATATATATATATATATATATATATATATATATATATATTTTTTTTGCGGTTGCGGTTGCGGAGCTATTTGAGTGACCGCAGACAATGTGTACAGATAACGCGTGTAAACGATAGACAAGTCACTACTACCTATAGCTCTACATATGAGTATAATAGAGTCGGTGTTCCCCAGGGAAGTGTTCTGGGGCCACTTCTATTCTTACTCTACATAAATGATATCCCGAAAGTCACTAATCATAAGTGTATATTGTTTGCAGACGACATATCAGTTGTTGTTTCTCAAGACAAAAACAGTGAGGATAAACACGAACAAACTTTGAGAGACACAATTGAGGATGTCATTAAATGGTTAATGTCTAACAATCTCACTGCGAATTTATCAAAAACAAAAATAACACAACACAAACACTACAACGGCACGGTACCAAATATCAAAATACAAATCGATAATCAAGAAATTGCGCAAGAAAGTGAGACTATATTCCTGGGAGTTACGCTTGACAGACATTGTAATTGGAAGGCCCAGATAGATAAAGTCTGTAAACGAACAAACAGGTTCGTATTTGCCCTTAGGAAGACCAGGAAACTAACAAATGAAAGGACCGCATTGATGGCCTATCATGGGTATGTGGGGTCTTTACTGAGGTATGCAATACTGCTATGGGGAAATTCGACTGATATAAATAAAGTCTTTGTGTCGCAAAAAAAATGTGTCAGAGCAATTTGTGGAGCTGCACCACTTGATTCCTGTAGGCCCCTTTTCAAGAAATTAAATATTTTAACACTGACATCCGTCTACATACATGAAATTGGAATATTTGTCAAAAAACACCCTGACTTGTTTATTAAAGCATGCGTAGATAAAAAATTTCTGAGTAGAGATCCTACCAAACTGATGTTGCCACAGATATCTACAACGCTACAGCAAAAAAACAGTTTTTGTATGTGTATACGGGTGTACAATAAAATACCTAGAGATATTAGGGAACTGCCACTAAATAGTTTCTCGCCTACACTAAAAAAGTGGCTTATTGATAAGGGCTTTTATACTATACAAGAATTTATGACTGGTAGAAACAAATAAACAAATCAAATAGCTACCAAATACTGGTTAATGAAGGAAAACTATATTTTGAAATAATTGAATTGACTGATTTAATTTCTAGCTTGACATACATGAAAGTTTCATCAATTTGTAATTCTGTAATTTGCATGTTTTATTTATTTTATTCTATTCATCGAATCCAGTTTTGACATATCTGTGATAATAATAAATGTAGCTTTAAAAATGTAATTTGATTAATGTAATTTTGTAATGTAATTTAGTACCTAATGGAATTTCATAATGCAATTTAATAATACAATTAAATAATTTCATCTAATAATGTAATTTAACAATGCAATTTAATTCTCATTTTTTATAATTGTAATTCACTAATCTAAAAAGGTATAATAATTATATAATAAGGTATAATGTATCATATTTAAATTGAAACTGACTGATGTGTGTTATAAAGAACCAACATATTATTGCATGCAAGAATTTATTTTAACTTTAAACTAAAGTTTAAACCTAATCTTTAAACTTTATTTTTGCACACCGAATACGGTGAAACATGCTGCACTAATCAAAATAACAACCTGTTACCATTGTTGAACCATGTTTCTTGCAAATAAAATTTCATTTCATTTCATATATATATATATGTATGTATGTTTAGTACGAGTGTGACGCCTCTGGTATTGTATACGTCCATAAACCGCTGTAACGACTTACAATCTGGATGATCGTATCTTGTTTGCCACCTACGTGATACAAATAACAAATTTAAGCAAGGTAAACCCCGACTCTCTTTCTGCGGGGTGCAAGCAAAGCCTGTCTTAAGATGGGTCAGCCGTTGGTGATGGTTGAAATAGGACCCGAGACGGTCAACTACAGAATTTCGATAGCGCCAATGCGTTGTAGAGGTCAGACGGCAGTGCTTCACGGAAAAGATCGAAGTTCAGCCGAGTTACAGTTTTTTTTTAAATTTATTTCAATAGCATTACAATAGTTCATCTCATAGAAGCACCCATAAAATCCGTATAGGTTTATCTTATGTGTGAGTGTACATTAACATAACATAAACTCACGCCTATATCCCCGAAGGGGTAGGCAGAGGTGCTAGCCCCCGCATTTCGCCAGTTTATGTTTAGGTCCCAATGTAATAGGTGACGAGCCTATTGCCATTAACCGGCCACTTTTAAATCTGCGATAAAGACACACATAACTTAGGAAAACATCGAAACTTGTGCCATGGTAAAACCTGGGATCGAACCCGAGACCTCGTTTCAGGAGTCCATTATCCATACCACTAGTCTACAGCGGTTATTTTTACATTAATTTTAATTTATGTATAGTTAGACCTCGAATGTATCCGGAATTAACATTCAAGAGGTTCATGATGCCAGGAATTAATTCACGGGATAAAAATTTGGCCTGTATTTTTGAACATTTGAGCCAAATGACCTATACTCCATTTTTGTTAGGTGCCTACTTAACTAAACGTAAAGAATCTTCCTACAGTCCCGGTTCCTTTAAGCGGGGCGTGAAAAACCATATGATGAGGCCGTCAAGCTGTCACCATTGTCACATGGTATATGTAAGTTATAGTGACCCCTCTTGTCTGAGACTTTGCCTTCAGCTTAACACCAGGCAAAGCGAAGTCTAATTGACGTGTCTTATATATAAAAAAAATCTGTCTTTTTACCCGACTACGGCTAAAGGAGGGTTATTAATGTTTTGTTATTTTTCTGTTTGGAAACTATCAAAATTGAACCACCATAGTTAGCCTAGTTTACATAATCATAATCCCGAAATTCAAGATGTCGAAATTTCAAATCCCGAAAATTTTTACTCTAAAGACCCAGCTCTAAGATTAGAGTATTAATGTGTTTGCTTAGATGGATTAAAAAGTGAGGCCATTTTTACCCGACTACGGCAAAAGAAGGGTTATGATTTTTTAATTAATCTAAAAAAATGTACCTACGTTATTTTTCTAATACCACTGGTTGGCAGACAAGCACACGGCCCACCTGATGGGAAGTGGTTACCGTGGCCTATGGACATGTGTAACACCAAGGGAGTCACACTCGCGCTGCCAACCTTGTAAGCACAGAGAGTTTCTGTGCCGTCAGTGTAAAAGATAAAGCAGAATAAGCTTTTAGTCTTCCAACAGACAGCACAAAAACTCTTCAGTGAGCTCTGGCTACCCTATTTACCGCCATATCAAAATCCCGAACTACAAGATATTGAAGTTGTATTTCCCGAAAATTTTTACTCTAAGACTCAGCTCTAAGATTAGAGTATTAATATCTTGTGAGAGATGGCCCTGGGTCGGCCGGGGTGCGAGGGATATGCCTGTCAACCAAAGCGACCCACAGGCGGCGTGCGTTTTGGTCGGTTCGAGTCCGACATGACCTCCTCCACCGGCTCCGGTGGGGAGGTATCGTGGGGATATTGCGCACGCAAAAAAAAAAAAAAAAATATTAATATCTTTGCTTAGATGAATTAAAAAGGGAAGTTATTTTTATCCGACTACGGCGAAGCAAAAGAAGGGTTATGATTTTTTAATTCATCTAAATATATACGTAAACGTATGTATGTGCATTCCGTATAATTTAATTATTCTTCAATTACTTACAATTTTATAGCGCGTTATCAATCATTTCGCTAATTCAATTGCACAAATATGTTTTTTTTTTTTTCGTAGTTGAGTAATCTTATCAGTACGCTTCGTAGGTACCTACTTAGCAATATTATCACAGAATTTATCAACAATATTACATCAAATTAAATCTTATCTTGAACAGATTTCGATTACGCGCATAACCCACACAGAAAGGTGGTCACTGGACATAAACTGGTTCAAACAAAACAAGATTCACTCTCGTATAAGACGTAAGAACTTTTGACATTGAAAGTGAGAGTAATCATTATGGCGATTTTTTCTTTTTTCTTGGTTTCGCGGTATTACGAAAACTTTTTTTTTTAAATACTAGACTCAATGATACTGTCCGAAATTTCGTGAATAATAAATAACTGAAATAAAACCACCCCGTGGTCATGGCTGCTGAAAAGTAGGCGAAACCTCGGACTAATTATTGTTGGTATATAATAGCAAAAATTCGCGATTATTTTGAAATATATATAATATATCATAGATTACCTATTATATATTTCAATACTCGTCTCTTATTCCTTTTTTTTCGGATTTTATGACATGGTAACTAGGACCTTTATGTCAAGTCTCATTTTCTATTATATTAATATCTTAAAATGATGTTGATGACAATGATGATGACTTGCTGATGATGATGATGATGATAAAAATGACGATCAATGAGATGATTGCTGCCTCAGTAAAGTTGTGTAGACTTTACTAGAAGTTCCCTAGGGAGATTTGGAATTAACACGAAAAGTCATAATTCACTTTAATATGCCACTTTCATACATTTGTGTGCGTTGTCAAAGACGTTATGTACCTATGTCTAAAAATATTGTTATACCATTGTAATACATAAAAATCGAATTTGTACCAATTTCGGCAAATATACGATGCACCCTTCTTCGTGTTAGCGCCAAAACCAAAACTCATCTCAAGTTATGAAGTTAAGCAAAAGCATCATATCTTTAAAAAAAATGAGATACCCTACTTAAGTAATTTAGGTTAAAAAATGTAAATACTATTGTTGAACGAAATTTACTACACTTTATTTATTATTATTGTTGTTATACACTCCGTGCCGAGGGGCTGCTGAAAAGCAACTGAAACGTCGGGAATAGCGTAAATAAAATACAAAACACAACCACTCAATCAAAATTTTTCAGTTTTATTTCAATGCTGAGTAATATTTCTGTTTGAAATATACTTTTGAAAACATTTAAAAAATTGATTGAAACTTTTTACTATAAATAACGCACAGATAAAAAATAAAATTGAGCGGGAATTTATATGCGATTATACTCATATTATTGACATCACCTGGGCCGGCAGTCTGTACATTCGTCGTTAATACTTATCTTACGAAATCGTAAGCAAAGTTAACAACAAAATTCGGTTTCTTTGCGTCAAACCCAAGTCTGTACATTTTGAGGTAGCGACTAAGCGAGCAATAATGTATGGGGGATGCAAGTCTCTACATGTATCGGTGCGAGTTAACGACGGTATTTGGTACGGTGGCAATATTAGCAAGTCTCGACTTTCAAGTTAACAAAAATTGTCGGTTTCTTAACAAATTTCGTCGTAAAGAATGCGAGCATTCTTGAAGGCCCGCAAAGTAGTTAACGTCGTTAACTATTTGTTATTATTTGTCCACATTTTGTTAATGTTTTTAATAGAATATTAAATATGAAATTGGGCAACATTGAGGCAATAAGTATTATATATTATAAATGGAGGCTAATTTGGTGAATTTAGTTGAGTTTCAAGTTATTATTTGGATGATAATGATGTTTTATTGTTCAATTTTACATTTTAATAATCTCTAAGGTTATGAAATGGATGATAAAATACAATTATAAGATGATGGATGTTTATTTAGTGAATTTGGTTGAGCTTTAAGTTATTATTTAGATGATAATGATGTTTTATTGTTCAATTTTACATTTTAATAATCTCTAAGGTTATGAAATGGATGATAAAATACAATTATAAGATGATGGATGTTTATTTGGTTGAGCTTCAAGTTATTATTTGTTAACTTTTGATGATATGTGTATGTTATATTGTTAAATTTTATGTTTCATAATCTCTAAGGTTATGAAATGGATGACAAAATAGAATTATAAGATGATGGATGCTTATTTCGTTGAGGTTCAAATTATTACTTGTTGACTTTTGGTGATTTATGTATGCTATATTGCTCAATTTCATGATAAAATACAATTATAAGATGGTGGATGCTTATTTGGTGAACTTGGTTGAGCTTCAAGTTATTATTTGTAGACTTTTGGTGAAATGTGTATGTTATATTGCTCAATTTCATATTTAATAACTTCCCAAGGCTATGAAATAGATAATTATATACTGATGGATGCTTATTGTAACTGTCATGTTCATGTAGGTATGTAGGACTAGTAACTAACACAATATAAGTTATTGCAGAGTTCATACAAAGACTATCGGTAGGTAGTAAGTAGATTTCTATACAGGTAAATTAAATAAAACAAATATATTTATTTATATATAGGTTCATATCTTGTGCATTTATTACTTCAAAGTACTTAATACAAAGAGTTTCTATTAAGTCTTTACAGACAATAAAATTTTCTCAGTCTTCATTTTGTAACATTTTGTTATGACTTCGGCTATGGGTATCCTCTCCTCAGGCTTGAGTTGAGTGACAAACAACGGCTGGCATCTGCAATGAAAAGAAATAGATAGCAATAGGATTACAATATTTTCATTTGATGTATTGGTTTAGCTGTACCCACATGGATTCAACCTTTGGTTCTATTAAAGACAATAAATCCCTAAATAATATTACTTTTGGGAAAGCTATGTTCAGTTTATTGCAATGACAGCTTCGCTGGGGTGGAGATATTCAACTGGGTAACCAGCAGGAGGTTTTGAGGCAACAAATGCCTGTGGGTAATAAATGCTTGGCAATGGGGCTTCCGCCAGGTCCATGTAAAGAAAGTAGACTTGGCGTCGTGAAGGAGAAAGAGCCGAAGGCGGACCCTGAACTGCGAGGTAACAATGCAATCAGTATAGTATGTCTACACAAAGATGATGATGACAATGTTCAATTTCCGTTCAGTGAAAATATGTATATGCATCAAATACATCTATTTGCAATGGTTGTGTATCTGCCTATTGTCTGCCCCGGTTGCCATACTAACATCTATGGGAGTCGTTATATATGGCAAAAGCCCGTACAGAAGGGCTAACCATCTGTCCGGTTAACAGCTTCTCTGCTGGAAGGATCCACCACTTGAGCTTGAGTGACAGCAGCTGGCATTTGTAATGAATAATAATAGATAGCAAAAGGATTATACAATTTTCCTCTGATATAAACTGTAGCCTCATGGATACAACCTTTAGTTCCATGAAAAGCAGAAAATGCCTGCAGAATGTTGGTTTGGGATTGTTAGTTTATATTATAGTAGTTACTAATTTGCAAGTGCATAGCACACATCTAAGTATGAAAGAGAAGAAACCACTTCCTACTTCACGTAGAACATTACTGTAGTGTCTTGCATGTAAGTTACATATTTGTGTGTCAGTGGGGTATATTTATATTATGTACTACTATGGTACTCGCAAGGTTACTTGTACAATAATTACCATTTTCAAGAACTGGGTCGGCACATTCTTGTAATATGGCACCTCTGAAGTGTTGCTGATGTATAATTTTGGCCACTTGGTTGACTTGCAGTTGACAAGGCGAAAACAATCGAAAATAATGTTTCTGAATGATTCTCTGGGGCAGTGAAATGCCACAGATGTCCACCATAGTGTCAGTTCAGTGTAATACACAGTCTTCAGTGTATACTTGTCGTTAGGCCAAGGGGCTGGTTCATCATTGGGGTCATCGGCCATGGTTCTAGTGGATATCCATCATCACCTGTGGATTAAATCAAAATATAATATATGTTATAATTGTTATATTGACACATTGACAGCCTCTGTGGTGTAACGGTATTAAATGCAGCTGCTGCTTTGTGCAAATATTTGTATGAATAAGGGTATTAGCATTGGTTTGGTTGTGCGTCAGAAAAATGTTAAGCCGTTGGTTGCAGTTAACATGTATGACAGTCATTATATAGGAGAAATAGTCCACACAGAAAGGGTGATCACTCGTCCTGTCAACAGCATCCCCACTGGCAGTAATAGTATATTGACATATGGGGTGTTCAGTTATTTGACTCAAAACTTACCAAGTGACCATGCATGGTGGTCTCCGTTATTAACAAACGTCTTCATGTGGCATGAACTGGGGAATTTTCATATGATATATGTGGCTATCATGAAGAGCTCCTGGCCATCGAGCATTTATATTGAAAATGAGCAGAATAGTGTCACACACCTAAAATGATAAAAAGCACATAAATTATACAATTACAATATATTAAATGAGATGAAGTACTTCTAGATAAATAATAATTTTTAATCATGCCAACTATAGGTTAAACAATGTACAAGTTATACAATGAAACTTACATAGGACTCCACAGAAAGCCCGTAAGGGCGTTTTCTTTCAAGTGATAGCGCTATTTCATCAACAAGTTCTTTAAACATTGCCTTTGTAATGCGATACAATGATAGGAATTCACCATCAGCCAAATTCAAATAATTTTCACTAGCGCACAGAATCCATGCACCTTGCCGTCGCATTACCATTTCCCGCTTCCCGCCTATATTCTAGAGTAAACTAATCCCATGCTAAACACGCTTCAGCCATAATATTTCTCGTATTTCCCTACAACCTCCAAAAATATTCAATTCTTTTTCAAGGCTTCTTGGCTTCTTGCTTGTGTGTTATGTCACTTGTGTCAACTTGCCATGTCAGAGTCTATGTTTGGTCTATATATATGTATAATAATCTATGGTAAGGGTGTTGTGAAAAATCAATCAGCGGAGAGATTTTTCTGTTTGATGAAATTGTACAGTCAAAAAAGATACAATTACAAATTCATAAAGCATAATTGTACAAACATAATAAAAATGTCAACAAATTACACAGTTAACCAAAGAGAATCTAAGGGTAAGAGTGACAAATTCTATGCTTGTCTATGCTATTAAGGTACTATCCGAGAATTTGTTAAGTTAACGACGAATTTCGGTACGGCAACCGACAAAAATCGTAACTTTAAGTACAGACTTGGGAATTTCGGTTAGTTTGCGTCGCTACGTACTTAACATCCGAATTCGGTCGCTATCTCATGTACAGACTGCCGGCCCTGGGTTTATTACGAAATGTATTTTTAACAATCTGATTATTATCGTTTTCCGTCGATTTTATCGTACATATTTCTTGTATATGTATACGTAGGTAGGTAAAGAATGTTATTGTGTTTACTGTTTACCCGTAAACGCAAATTTGAGTCGTAGGTACTTTAGAGGTTTCGTTCGTATGCCATTGTTGTTTAGTCACGATTTCACGGATGGTAATGGTACATAGGTACATATGATCACGCCTTTATCTGTAGAGTGCTGAGCAGAGGTGAATGAGTGAATAGAGCACATTGTGGGTCAACGTTTTTTTTTTACAACAACGCTATCTAAACCCATGGCAAGCATAGCTTGTGTTATGAAATCTAAAATGCGGATAAACGTATTTATAAGATACATTTTTTTTTGTAAATACATGCTTAGAAACTGCCAGACCAATGCAAATATACATATTCATGCATACAAATATTTGCACTGAGCAGGAAACGAACTCACACACAGAGGCCGTCAAATATATATCCTGAGATATACATATAATACGTATTTTTATAAAAATCGCTACAATCTCGTTAACCTTTAGTTAAGTAGACCTAATCAAATGTATAGGTGGGTACTTACTAAGTTTGACTAGGTCTTTTGCTGTAGTAAAAATATTACGAATTAGCAGACCTTTTTTTTTTATACCACTTAGTTGGCAGACAAACACACGGCCCACCTGATGGAAAGTGGTTACCGTGACCTATGGACGTCTGTAACACCAGAGGAGTCACAGTCGCGCTGCCAACCCTGTAAGTACAGAGTTTCTGTGCCGTCAGTAGAAGACAAAGCAGGACAAGCCTTTAGTCTTCCCACTGACAGCACAAATTCTCCAGTGAGCTCTGGCTACCCTACTCACCGCTGGGAACACAACACGAAGTTAAATTACAGCCGCGGTATTCTGTAGGGCGGAGGTACTACCCCAGTCGGACTGCTCAATCGGGCGGAAATACCGCCGTGTCCTACCTACCCTATTTTTGAACTTCCTTGACATGTTTTGAAACTTCATATCACCACAGATAATGTAATATTATTCTTATAATATCACTTTTGAGCCCGTAGGTAGTTTTTAGTAGGTAGGTGGGTAGGTATTCAAATATTGTAAGGAATATTGCCGGATTTCCCTTAAATATTGGAACAATGGCATAACATAACATAAACCCACGCCTATATCCCCGAAGGAGTAGGAAGGGGTGCTAGCACCCACATTTCGCCAGGTTATGTATAGGTCCCAATGTAATAGGTGGTGAGCCTATTGCCATTAACCGGGCACTTATAAACCTGCGATAAATACACATACTTACATAACTTCGAAAAGCATCGAAAAATCATTGGTGTGTGCCATGGTTTTTTTTTATACCACTTAGGTGGCAGACAAGCATACGGAACTGATGGAAAGTGGTTACCGTGGCCTATGGACGTATCCAACACCAGGGATCGATGTCATAATGATAAATATAGCCTAAAACCTTCGTCTTTTCTATACTATTCAATACAAAAAGAATGTACAAGTACAATCCGAACTAGTAGTTCCTGAGATTAGCGCGTTCAAACAATCAAATAAACTTATCAGCTTTATAATATTAAGTAGGTATAGACAAAAGAATTTCGTGTCATGAATAGATTTTTTACCTACTCTATGCAATAGCCATTGGAGAATGAAATTTCTATCACCCACCCTCAATTTTAGGTTTTAATCGAAATATGAAGACCAATAATTCTCGTATAGTGGTGATCACAAGCGCTGTGGCTCCAACGATAGATACTTGCGGTGTGGCTAGGGACGCGCTGTAAAGAAAGAAACACGATGAGAGGAGAGCGTGCGGGATACATCAACTTGCGCTTACGGCTGTATCTTACTCTCTTTTATTATGTTCTTCTATCTGCCATCAGTCCTACAGCTATTATCAGATTAAATGATCCTCTGTAGCCGCGTGGTTCCCGGCAGAGTAGAGTTTGGACCACCCCATCTCTTCCCTTGCGGTGTCGTAGAAGGCGACTAAGGGATAAGGCTGTTTAACATCTGACAGATATATATACAGCCCAGACTCAGATGCACGGCTTAAGTCAACAATAGTGCCCGGAAGACGGCAATAGGCCCACCCCCTATTACGTGGGACCGAATTCAATGATTGGTGAAATGTGGGTGCTGCCTAACCCTCCGGGGATAAAGGCGTGATTTTATGTATGTATGTATGATTGTCTTCAGGCATTTTGAGTTTGTTCACACATGTAATGTGTCATCTCATCTCAACACTTTTTTTCTTTTGTTTAAGGCAGCTAATAATCTTTCTTTACAGGGTTACAAGCCACGCCGTCGCGAATATAATGAGAGGTACAGCCCTCGCGGTCATACTTTAAAAAAAAAATTGTTCAAAATTGAGTCTCGATCTCATCTCAATCTTCCAAATGTCAGACGCTATGAATATGTAAATGTTATTTCTAGAAAATTATGTTATGTTACGAGAATACCGTATTTTAAATTTTCGAGATTGAAGTGACATAGAAATTTTATTTTGAACAGATATTGTTACGAAAATTGGTCTTCTGTTATCGAATTGAACAAGATAAAAAGCATTTTCGTTTGTATATCAATTATATTTCAAAAATTCATAGTTTGCGCAATTTTTAAATTATGTAATTAAATGTTTATTTCTGGGAATTATTATCAACTTATAACAAACTATTGATAATTGTGATTATAATCTAACATTATTTTATTGCTATTAATTATTTATTGGAATCAAATTAAAACATAATTATTATAATTCTTATTCAATAATGACTTGCAATTCACATCACTCAGCTATTTATTACCCATAGGACCTCAAAGAGTTCGACCTCATCTAATAATGGGTCTAAATATAAATAGGACTTGACCTAAAGTTCTTAGTTACCAGGTCATAATCTCCAAAAATATAAATGGCTCTTAAAATGGGGGTCCAATGAAGTTTGGCCCCCAACTTTGAGGTTTTACAGGTACATATGTAGCCCATCACTCCACATTTTTTATATAACAAAACACTTAAAAATTTTCACCAACAATTATAAAAATCCTTTTTTCTTCTTAAAAAAAAAGTAAATCCATAAATTTAGATAGAAGTCATTTTTTTAAAGTGATTTTATCAACTTTTTTTTAAACTATTGCACTGGAAACAAGTCTTTATCACTATTAGTGTTTACCATTCACTCCATTAGTTGCAGATTCCTCCATGCTCTTCAGATGGAATGGACTGATTGTGAACACCTCTCCATTCACTAAATCTTGGATATTTTCTCCACCATACGACAAGAGAGGAGATATTTCAATGTCTATATCATCGGACACAGTTCCTCCAGCTTCTCTAACATATTTTCTATGTAACCTCAGGAGGTCCTCCCTAGCAGTTGTGGGACAGTCTTTCTTGACAGAATCTGCATTTTTTAAAGCAGAAAACTCAACATCTCTAGCTACTTCTAGACAAATGAAATTCTCTGCAAATTCAAAAACATCAAAAATGAATTTCTCCATTTTGATGCCATTTGGTTCGGTTGGCTTTTGACGTACACCATCCTGGTCTACGTAGGGAATCTTCTTTTTAGCTACGTGTAACTTTAATTTTGACTCATAATTCGTGATTTTTGTTAAGAACTCTGCTGAGAAATAGTGGTTGCATATGTTGCCTGCGGAGAATGTGAGTCTACCATCATCATTTCGTCTTTCTGCAGCCTCATCGGTCAACTCCGAGTATTCTACAACCTTGTAATGACCATTTACTCTGCAAACAACACCAACAGCTTCACTCGGAGAAGACTTTTGGACCACTTTAGCCGCACAATCAGCATTTTTACTCTTACAATAACCAATAAACACTGGATCAGCCACTTTAATAAGAATATTGTCCACCGAGTGAGCATGCAAGTGCTCAATACCACGCTTCGAGATATCCGCTAATATTCCTTGGGTTTTGAGAGCTCTGTATAACCCACCATTTCCATCAGGAGCTGATGATACATGATGTTTCTCATCCAAGAAAATTTTGCCTTCAAAGTCAAAGCACGGAAGTGTACCCTGTTCGAAGAAAAGTATGTCCTCCTCGTTCAGACCGAAGTATGAATGTCTCTTGAAAAAGTCTGCAGTTGGTTGTTTCGTGTGCTCTGATGTCATTATGTACCAAGTAATTTTACCATGTTTATCAAACTTTTCTGCCGCCATTTTCTGAATTCTCACAATTCGTTCAGCTTGAATTTGGAATAGTGTCTTTTTGGAGGGTAGACCAACATCATACATGCCTTTTGGGTGGCCAAATCCTAGCCTAGTGGCTTGTCCGCCGGCCAGTAACAACACACCAACTTTACCTTCACTGATTTCTTGGAAGCCGAGAGTCTCATATTCCTCAATTTTCTCATTGCTCAGACTGGACACAGACTCGTAGTGAGATTCAGGAATTGGTTTTAAATCTTCAACTTTTTCGAGTATTTTGGTAGTATCATTAGCGCGACTAAAAAGCTCATTTACTTCGGCTAAATCAACTTTTTCTATATCGCTGATCAATTGGTCCCGCTCTTTTTCGCTGAGTTCCGGCCAGTATGTTAGTAGGTGGCCTTGACCATGGGCAGTTAATTTTTCGTAAAGACTTTCGTAAGGCATTTTGAGTGCGCTATGTCCGAACTACGCGATTAGAAAGCGTATACTGGCTCATGGCTGCATACAAGTTATCATTTTCACTAAAACCCCACCACGGAATGATACACGTCGGCCCGTTTTGACGTATGCGGACATTCTTGTATACAAATCTTGTATTTACATTTTTGTTGGTACTATGTTCGTAGATTTAAAGACATTTTAGAACAGATGTTTGCTATTGCTGGTTTTCTATGTAAATTGACGATTGGTTTGTACTGAAAGCAACCATTGTACAGCAAAGATTACAATTTACTTCACGAGCAATAGCTATCGTATCGCTGCTACTATGGTGATCGTTCAGGAATTATAGCTGTCAAAAATTTGTACACAAATATTAAAAAAATCGTAAACATGACAAGTAAGTAAAAAATTGATTTATTTATTTATTATTTCTGTAATATTATTTCAAGTTACGGTATAGATACCTTTTTTGTTAAAGTAAGGATACAACAAAAATAATGTTTTATGAGCATTGGTTTCAGAACGGTTTCAGCTTCTAGTCTATGGATGACTCTTGTCCACCATAAATATTTTTATAAATTTATCAAAAAATATACATTATTAATAATAATGTCCTCTGAATTTCTCTTCACTTTTATTATCTTTGCATGCTTTTCTTTGTAAATTGTACATATGTAATATTTGAATAATTTAGTCAAGATTTTAGTTTAGGCTGTGGTTTAGTAATTTTTTAAGCTATGGCTATCTATGGTTAGTCGCCATGCGGAGTTACTGTCAAAAAGATGTCAAATGGCTTCTTTCCAGAAGCGCTTTATTTACTCTTGATTGTTGTTGAATTTCTACTAAATATTGTATATAGTGTGATAAACTGCATACTTTTTGTATCAAAATTTTTATTGGACTACACATTGTGTTTAAATATGACTGAGTCATCAAAGAAAAGGAAGAAAACAGCGAATTCTCAACCTAACCAAACTGTAGAGTTCCGTGGCCTTATTGATGCAAATTGGACAAAGTTCCTCTCAAGCAATCATTCAATGGAGAAAAAGAATGAAAAACCCGAGCAAGAAGTCAACAAGGACCATTATACTGGGTCATTTAGACGCAACAGAAAGAAAAAGACAAAAGACCAGGACGCAGTTCGCAACAATTTAAAAACGTTAAACTTAGCTCCAAACAGCGGGAAACCAGGGAATTGCATAGAATTAAAAAATAAATTTAGCGATCTTAGTCACGATGATAAAAGCGACACAATAAAAACTACAAATTTAGTGAAACCGACTGAAAATAAAAAAAATCGCCAAACGAAATTTTTGGCCATGGATTGTGAAATGGTGGGCGTGGGGTATGATGGGAACGACCATATGCTAGCTAGAGTCTCTATAGTCAATAAATTTGGTGACTGTATATACGATAAATTCGTAAAAGCAAGAGAGGAAGTAAAAGATTATCGGACCGAGATAAGCGGAGTTAGAAAAGAGGATTTATTGAACGGAGAAGACTTTACGAAAGTACAGAAAGAAGTATCTGACTTAATAAAAGGAAAAATTTTAGTTGGACATTCATTGAAAAATGATTTGTCTGTTTTATTCCTATCACACCCTAAACGTAATATTAGAGACACATCTAGATACAAGCCGTTTAGAAAGGTATGATGTTTACTTTTTCAAAGGAAAACTCATATTTTTTATACAACTTAGGTAGCAGACAAGCACACGGCCCACCTGATCGGAACACTAAAGTGGTTACCGTGACCTATGAATGTGTGTAACACCAGTGGACCAGTGTCCTACCTCCTCTGATACTTCTGGTATGATATGGTATCACGGGCTTGTATCCGCAACTCCACATCATGGCGCATATACTTACCTTTAGATTAAGTTAATAATTAGAGTGCTACATAGTAACACCAACTCCTCAAGGTTGATGAACGACCACCGCCCCCCATGAGCGCAGGCCTGGGTGACAGGTGAAGCCGCCTGTCACCCTGGCAGAAGCAGGCCGCGGCGGTGGCGCGCCTCCTCGTTTCTGGGGACGAGTTGGGGACTCTGTAGTCCCCACACCCAAGGAGAGGGCCAGATCGTGAGAGATGGCCCTGGGTCGGCCAGGGTGCGAGGGATATGCCTGTGAACCTCACCTTCGGCAACCAAAACAACCCACAGGCGGCGTGCGTTTTAGTCGGTTCGAATCCGACATAATATCTCCCACCGGCTCCGGTAGGGGGATATCCGTGGGGATTTTGCACTCGTAAAAATAAAAGGCACTCCTTAAGGTAGATCTGAGGGCACGTGAGAACACCACCTATGTAAGTGTACCGAATGACAGCGGGTGGGTGGATTTTCAGCTCATCGCATTTAGCATCGAGGTTTGCCTTTCGCTGTTCCTCGAAATCGCTTACTTGTCTTTGCACCATCCTGCGCCATTCTGGACGTTGTGCTGCCAAAATAAAAATTACAATAGAATAATAGTTAAGATATGATTTCAAACTCTCCAGCACAGCCGTATTGCATAGCACTACATCCCCACATAAATAAATAAATATTCTACAACATTCCACACAACGCTATCTAGACTCACGGTAAGCATAGATTAACTAGCTTGTGTTATGGAATATAGAATGCGAAATATATAAATACTAAAATATAAATACTTAAGATATAGAAAAAATTTATTGGTGCAGGCGGGATTTCAACCCGCGATCTTTCCCTTACACAAATACGTCTTTTAGATAATTATAACACACACTTTATTCATTTAGATATTTTTGCACTTTCGGACAATGAATTTAGAATGCAAGCCATAATCTTTACTTCTTTGATTCAATTCAATGCAAAAGATTAGCACAATTTTAAATCTTTTAACTACTAAATTATTTTGCGGACATAAGTGTGGGTTATACATTTACCAAATTGTGTAATGTAAAATTTAATTTTTTATGATATTATAATGTATAACTATTTATACTGTAGATTGATGGCACTTGGTGGAATTTGTTGTTACACATATTGATAACTCACTTGTACTTTTCCACATTACTTTATTGCTTATTACACTGATGGCATCCTCATATATTATTCTTATAAACCTTTGAGGATGCCGTAAGGCGAAACCGGTCAAGTGTAATAAGCAATAAAGTAATGTGGAAAAGTACAAGTGAGTTATCAATATGTGTAACTGTTTTGTGCCCCAACAAAAGAAAAAAAAAACTGAACACTAAGCCACAGAACCTTCGCCTGAAACATAAGAATTATATTATCTGTGCCTGAAACCATCCAAATTCTTCTGTCACATATCCGTCTAATGGTGACAGTGTTAGCATACTAAATGCTTTAAAATTTCATTCAATAATATTCTTTATTTCTCACATTTCAGATTACTAAAGGCAGCACACCGTCTCTAAAACGACTTGCAAAAGAGCTTCTCGGAATAGACATTCAATCTGGTGAACACAGTTCGGTAGAAGACGCTAGAGCTGCGATGCAATTGTACTGCAGTGTTGCCAGACAATGGGAGCCTCAGATAGCTGACAAACGGGGAAAAAGAAAAGTGTTGCCTGATGAATGACATGTTTGATTTTTTTTTAATTATATTAGTCATATTTTTCCATAATTAGTTGTTTTATTTTAGGACTAGCTGTTGCCATGCGCTCGCACAATACTTTGATTCCGTTTCCGCCATGGGAACCTATTCCCAGGATATTTCACCACCAAGGGAATCTCACACGCGTTGCCAACCCTCTAAGCACAGAGAGCTTCTGTGCCGTCAGTGTAAAAGACAAAACAAGACAAATTCAAATTCCTTTATTTGCTAGAACATGGTGTATACAGGTTTTGGTCTTCCCACTGACAGCACAAAACCTCTCCAGTGAGCTCTGGCTACCCTACTCACCGCCGGGAACACAACATGAGGTTATTATCGCCGCGGTATTCTGTACGGCGGAGGTACTGTCCCAGTCGTACTGCTCAATAGGATGGAAATACTTTCGTATCCTACCTCCTCGTAAAAATTGTTCTCACATTTCTTATACTGTGTGATTATTTAATCGTTTCGAAGAGAAATATTTTGGGCACAGTTTCGTTAATTTGGCGAACAAATATTTTTTTTCAACCCCCATTTATATTATTTCTTTCGTCAGTACAATATTCCTATATATTCCAAACTTTGCCCAAAATATTTTTTATTGAGTAGGAAGGATACGACTAGACATCTAACCTCTCCTTTTCACCTAAGCATAAAACATGTATTTGACAAGTTGCAATGTCACAGGCTTCTTCAGTGTGAACGCAAATGTGTTTTATACTTGTAGCTATATGAGTACATACTATGTTAACGAAAAAGTATCTGAGCAGTCTCAGTACATGCAGGTATAAAACAAGTAGGTACTGTGTTTTAACAAGTCCTAAACAAGTTTTGGGTCAAACAAGTTTTTTTTTTATACAACTTAGGTGGCAGACAAGCACACGGTCCACCTGATGGAAAGTGGTTACCGTGACCTATGAACGTGTGAACACCAGTGGAGTCACATCTGTGCTGCCGGCCCTGTAAGAACAGAGATTTTATGTGCCCTCAGTGCAGAACACAAAATCAGGACAAGGCTTTGGTCTTCCGACTGACAGCACAAAACCTCTCCAGTGAGCTCTGGCTACCATACGCCGGGAACACAACACGAGGTTATTATAGCCGTGGTATTCTGTAGGGTGGAGGTACTTCCCCAGTCGGACTGCTTAATTCGGGCGGGACACTATAAGTATATGTACCCACAATGTAACATATTTTTGTTGTGCAGATTTAATTCTGATATTGTTATACCTAGATTTAGTGCTTGCCTGCCTGATGTACAGAATTAATATTATATAGACTCGACTACGAACGTAGTGTACGGACAAACCTTTCTGGTTTTTGTTAAACTACTAAGGCATTAAACCCAATGTATGTTTTTCTGGTTAAATAAATAAATAAAAAAAAATACCGTCGTGTCCTAATTCCTCGAGAAATTCCTAACTTAAGTAAAGTTCAAACTTGTTTCTTAATGATTTTTTTTATTACTAAATAAAAACAATTTTTGTCTTTTTAATATATTTTTATTTATTTTTTATCATAGAGATCATTAAGTACACATTTACACAGCTTGCAGCACTAAATACTAACTATAGGAACAACATAAAATGCTTGAAAATTAAATAATAGCAATCAGTATTCAAAGTTTCAGAAATAATTATCACAGACTGAAGAAAATATACAAAAACAGTATTAATCTACTTCTTCAATGGTCGGCCCATCATTACTTTGGTAGCCTCCGCAACCTGGTCCACTTCCAGGCATTCCTCCATAATCAGGCATCCCACCAGGCATTTCGTTGGGCATTCCTCCGTAACCTGGCATTCCTCCGTAACCTGGCATTCCTCCGTAACCTGGCATTCCTCCGTAACCTGGCATTCCGCCGGGCATTCCTCCGTAACCTGGCATTCCGTTGGGCATTCCTCCGTAGCCAGGCATCCCACCAGGCATTCCGTTGGGCATTCCTCTGTAACCTGGCATTCCGCCGTGCATTCCTCCAGTATTACCAGTACCATTGCTAGCTCCATGCATTTTACTCATTAGCGGTGAGCAGATTCCCTGCAACTCTTTCAGTTTGTGTTCATACTCTTCCTTATCAGCAAGTGTGTTACTGTCGAGCCACTTAAGAGCTTCATCACAAGCATTTCGACCTGTATCCTTGTCTTGTTGCGACAGCTTCTCACCAGCCTCATCTAACGCTTGCTTGACGCTGAACACGTAAGACTCCAGCTGGTTCCTCGCCGCCACCTTCTGCCTCTGCTTCTCATCCTCTTCTTTATACCTCTCCGCTTCAGCAAGCATGCGATCTATCTCCGCCTGTGACAAGCGCCCTTTGTCATTCTTGATGACGATGTTCTTGCTGCGGCCCGTGCTATTCTCCTTGGCTGACACGTTGAGTATACCATTCGCGTCCAAGTCGAACGTCACGTCGATTTTAGGCACACCGCGAGGTGCTGGAGGTATACCAGTCAGATCGAACGTGCCCAGTCTATTGTTGTCCTTAGTCATGGCTCTTTCGCCTTCGTAAACTTGAATGGTGACTGCAGGCTGGTTGTCGGCGTAAGTGGTGAATGTCTGCGACTGCTTGCAAGGTATCTTGGCGTTGCGTTCGATGATTTTCGTCATGACTCCTCCAGCGGTTTCAATGCCGAGGGAGAGCGGAGCGACATCGACCAGTAAAACATCCTGAATCTTTGAATCCTGTTCCCCACTCAAGATAGCTGCCTGAACTGCTGCTCCGTACGCCACTGCTTCATCAGGGTTGATGGATAAATTCAGCTTCTTACCAGAGAAAAAGTTCTGCAGCAAGTTCTGAACTTTAGGAATACGTGTTGAGCCTCCCACTAAGACGACATCGTGTATAGCACTTTTGTCCATTTTCGCATCTCTGAGAGCTTTTTCAACAGGTACCAATGTAGTGCGGAACAAATCTGAACACAGCTCTTCGAAGCGCGCTCGTGACACCCTCGTGTAGTAGTCAATACCTTCATACAACGCGTCGATCTCAATGGTCGCTTCCGTACTTGAAGACAGAGTGCGCTTAGCGCGTTCGGCTGCAGTGCGCAGTCGCCTCAACGCTCGAGGATTCGTTCTCAGATCCTTGCGGTACTTCCTCTTGAACTCCTCTGCAAGATGTTTCACTAGTCTGTTATCAAAGTCCTCACCACCGAGGTGTGTGTCTCCAGCTGTCGCCCTCACTTCAAATAGCGAGCCCTCGTCGATTGTCAGTATGGAGACGTCGAATGTGCCTCCTCCCAGGTCAAAGATCAACACATTCCGTTCACCTTTGAGGTTCTTGTCAAGGCCGTAGGCTAGCGCGGCCGCAGTAGGCTCGTTGATGATCCTCAGCACATTGAGGCCGGCGATGGCGCCCGCGTCTTTAGTAGCTTGACGCTGCGAGTCGTTGAAGTAAGCGGGCACTGTGATGACTGCGTCACGAACGGTCGTGCCCAGGAACGCCTCTGCCGTCTCTTTCATTTTCGTCAGAACCATGCTGCTGATCTCTTCTGGTGCGAAGCGTTTCGTCTCACCCTTAAACTCGACTTGAATCTTCGGCTTCCCGCCATCACTAATCACTTTGAACGGCCAATGCTGCATGTCTTCTTGTATCTTCAGGTCGTTGAACTTCCTTCCGATGAGTCGTTTAGCATCGAACACGGTGTTGTGCGGGTTCAACGCCACCTGGTTCTTGGCCGCATCGCCGATGAGTCGCTCCGTGTCCGTGAATGCGACATACGATGGTGTCGTGCGGTTCCCTTGGTCGTTGGCGATGATCTCCACGTTCCCATGCTGCCACACGCCGACACAAGAGTAAGTCGTCCCAAGATCGATTCCGATAGCTGGCATCTTCACTATATTTCTTCGTATAATCACTTGTATTGTTAAAACTTCGAGTAAAACTCCTCCGGTTTGCACCGAACTCGTATTTCACTTCTATTCAGTTTCGTGTTTCAAATAAGAATGAATTCCCGCCGAGCTCCCCTCGCTTTTATACAAAACGTCAAGCATTCTAGAAAATTCCCGCCTTTACTGGTTTCGGCCAATCCGCTTCCAGAGTTTGTTGGAATGTTCCTTAGCGGAGGGAACGTCGACCAATAAAACTACAATCGCAATGTGTGCGAGCGAGATAGATGTATCGGTTATTGCAAATTAGGGTGGCAGTTGGTAAAATTACCCGATTTATGGGTAATTATGAATATCATTAGGTAATTTTTTTATTGAATTTTCCAACGCAATTAAACAATTACGGTAATGTACCTGTGATTTTAGATTGATACGGTAATTTACACTAATACTATAAAAGTTCATTCAATTACAGTAAATATCCCGTCGACTTTTATAATAGAAGTAATTACGGTAATTTTTGTCATAAATGTTTTGTACTAACGTTGCAGCTGTCTGGTTAAATGGTCCCACATATTGAAATCTGTTTTGTTATTTAATATTATATGAAATATGAACGATAAATTTACGTGTTATACATAATTATGCAGTCACTATTGGTACTTTCTGAAGGAAAAAATAAAAGTAATCGAACATTGATTTCAATTGAAATATGGTAAATATTTCAATGTAAACAGAACTTGAATTAATAATTTATATAATAAAGTTCAACTAATAAGTTTTTCTGTCGACTCGTTTATCGTTGTTAATCAAACATAATTAATATCATTCTTATAAATACCAATTAGTACCTATTATAAGTAGACAACAATTACCAGCCTGTTCTACAAGTTCTAAAAACATTATACATCATTATTATGGGTAATTTTAACAAGCCAGGCTGGCAATACTAAAGAACGCTCCAGACTTAGCGGGAAACGTAGCGAATATCGAGCATGTTCCCGATCGATACACCGTGAGAGCGAGACCAACGTATTTGTTTACTATTCTTGTCTTTATCTTACTCATTCATCAGCTGTTTTGTTTACCTGAGTAACTGCCATTCATAGCATTTTTTTTTAAATTAGAGATGTCGCGTAAAACAGGTCTAAAAGCCATTTTAGAAAACTGTAAATAGGAAATAAAAGAAATGCGTAGGCATTTAATGCTTATTAATATATTTTAAATTAAAGTTTCAAAAAATATAGAACAAAACTAAACCAAATAAAATAATAACAGTTTATAACTATTTATAAAAGTAAATGTAAAATAACAAAAATTAAATACAAAGACAATACAATAGAGTTATTAAAAAATAAGTATATTATTTATTAATTAGTAATACAACACACGATTCCAATTTTGAAAATTCAAATTGTTTAAATATAGGTAGGTAGGTACCTAATTTTATGTGTACATTTCTTCTATGTATCTGTGCTAATAATTATGAAGTTAAAGCTGTTGAAGTATGGTTTTTATTTATTTGTTCCTAAGGTTGAACGCGTCAATCTCAGGAACTACTGGTTCGAATTGAACAATTCTTTTTGTGTTGAATAACCCGCTTATCAAGGAAGGTTATAGGCTATATAATAACGCTACTCCTCAAGGGAGCGGAGTAGTTATCATAAATGTCAACAAATCCGGTAGACTACCATAAATTATTGATAAAAATTAATAAAATGGGGGTAAGTATGTAATGTGAGTTATTATGATACGGGATTTTGAAGTATGCCGCAGGCGAAGTCGGGCGGGTCTATTAGTTATTATTATGCATTGTTGATGTGGTATTAAATCCGCCTATGTACTTGTGTAGGTATAAAGTTCAGAATAAAATACAAAAAAATGTGTTATAGACTATAGGTATGTTGTCCATTCTCTAAAATGGCGGCAAAAAATTAATGACTTTCGTCATCATTTTATGCGCCAATCAGGGACGTGACAGTGCGTTGCACAAAAATAAGAAATAAATTTTGAATAATAAATTCGTAATATTAATAATGTTAATTGATGTAAATAATAATGTAAGTAATTCAAATAGTAGGTAATTTTTTTTTTATATCACTTAGGTGGCAGACAAGCGCACGGCCCACCTGATGGAAAGTGGTTACCGTGGCCTATGGACGTGTGTAACACCAGAGAAGCCACACTCGCGCTGCCGAACCTGTAAGCACAGAGTTTCTGTGCCGTCAGTGTAGAGGACAAAGCAGGACAAGGCTTTAGTCATCCTACTGACAGCAACATAAAGTTACGAGTATTATAACCGCGGTATTCTGTATGGCGGAGGTGGGTAGGTAGGTATAATAATATTGTCGTTTTATTACTAAATAGCTATATTTTTTTTAAACTTAGAGTTTGCGCCATTTTTGAAAGCCGCCATTTTTGTTTATGACGTATCAATTTATAGATTAGGTAAAACTAGCAGCGTGGCTCCCGCCGGAATAGAATTTGGGCCACCCCATCTCTTCCCATGCGGTGTCGTACAAGGCGACTAAGAGATAGGGCTGTTTAACACCAGACAGACATATAGCCCAGACTCAGGCATAGATACAAGTCTCGAGTCAGCAATAGTGGCCGGAAAACGACAATAGCCTCAACCCCTATTACGTGTCGCCGAAAACAATGATTGGTGAAATGTGGGTGTTAATTCACCTTTGCCTAGCCCTTTTGGGATAAAGGCGTCATTATATGTATAAGGTGTACTAAAATCGACAAGAAAGAGGGAGGGAGGGAGAGAGAAGTGCAAAAAATCCTTGTATGTTTGTTCGCGATTGACGCAAAAACTACTAAACTGATTTTGATGCTGTTTATTGTATTAGAAAGACCTTTTACAGATATGCCGTAACTTGACGTATATTTCATTACAATTGTTTTTTTTTATACAACTTAGGTGGCAAACAAGGACACGGCCCACATGATGGAAGGTGGTTACCATGACCTATGAACGTGTGCAATACCAGGAGAGTCACACCCGTGCTACCGACCCTGTAAGAACAGAGAGTTTCTGTGCCGTCAGTGCAGAAGACACAATTAGAACAAGCCTTTAGTCTTCCCACTGACAGCACAAAAACTCTCCAGTGAGCTAAATAGAACCAGAGATATGATTAAAAATAGAACCAAAATGATAGATTTTTTTTTATTTCTTTTTTTTATACCAATTGGCTTCTTAATCTTTGTTGCCATAACCAACATCAATATACGAGAGGAGCCACGAGTAAAAACTAGCATTTCATAAATTTCGTTTTCGGCATAAGCCGCCTGGCCAAAAGTAGATCTTTGCCCTTCAGCCCTTTGAGGGATATTTTTTTGGGCAACAAAGACTGTCTAATCTTTCGCTCTCTTTTGCCCGCGTGGGACTCTTCAAATAAAGAAAACTTTTCTTGGCGTTCCATCCATATCATTTGTGTTTCGTCCGGCTCTTTACCATCCAGGCGGAACTTTCTTGGAACCTGGAACATAATTTTTCATTTGAGTAGGTATGTCTATGGCGGTAGAACCTTGTGCCTCAGAGAGCACGTTAAGCTGCAGCGGTTGCAGTACAAACATCTATGGCGCTCGTTATAAATAGTTGGAGCCCTAAAAAGACCGACTAGTCTAACAATAGAATACTGCTTAAAACTCAATTTAGGTCTAAATTTAAGCAATGGTATAAATGATATAAGTGTAATTTAAATGTAATTCATATTCATATTCATATTAATTTATTTATTCACAGAATGCAGGTACAACACGTGTGGTCTTATAAATAAAATAATGTTTCCATGTACATTCTACCACTTTTGTGTGGTATGTAAATATTCAAACAGTCAATAATTAATTTGTGACACAATAGATATAAATATAATAGTTACAAGAATCAAGCATGCAATCATAAAAAAAAAAATCTCAATGTGATTATAAATGTCAATGTGATTATAAATGTATGATAATTTGTAATTAATTAATAATTTTCTCACAAAATATTGTATGCCGATATGACTGAACATAGCTGATCAAATTATGTAAAAGACCATCTTTGTACCTATGTTTCATAATAAAGCATTTGAATTGAATTGAATTGAATTGATCGATTGTAAGTGACTATGAATGTTAATAATTAGGTATAATTATATTCTATTACTCTTATAATTTGCACGAATTGAAAATTGTTAATATCTGTTTTAAATGCTTATTTATTGAAATGTATGATATAATAGAATCTAATAATATGTTGAATAGCAGTTGGGCTTTATAATGATAATTTTAAATTGTGACAATTTCCTATTTGTTGACATCGGCATTTCTTTCACAATTGCAATTAACAATATCAATTTAATCTGAGGACAGATCGTGAGAGATGACCCTGGGTCGGCCGGGAGGCGAGGGATATGCCTGTCAACTTCACCTTCGGCAACCAAAACGACTCACAGGCGGCGTGCGTTTTAGTCAGTTCGAGTCCGACATAACCTCTTCCACCGGCTCCGGTGGGGAGGTATCCGTGGGGATTTTGCGCAAATAAAAAAGTAACAATTTACAAAAAAATATCTATTTCGCCCTATTTCGTGCGACCAAGTACAATTATTGGTGAAATGTGGGTGTTGATTCACTCTCTGCCTAACCCTCCAGGGATAAAGGAGTGATTATATGTATGTATGTAATTCCCACAGTAAGACAAAATATAAACAATCAAATATCTGTCCCAAATTATAACTTTTTAGATTCCTCATTAAATTTCAAATTACTTGTATTATTTATAAACAATACACGTGTAAATGCAACGTAGACCGAGATAAATGCGATATTCTCTCGCACTTCAGACATTTGCACTACTCGCTACTGACGTGTGACGTTTTCGGGCAGCCCGAGAAATTGAATTTGCAAATAAAATATCTTTAGAACTATTTGTTGTCATAAAATTTCACTTCAGCAGTTCACTATATTATTATAAAGTGGTCATTCTGAAAGAATAAAAAAAAGTCAAATTGCTTATTGCCACCTGCCTAGGGGGCCAAACGGCAGTCGCTTCACGGAAAATATCATCAGTTCAGCCCAAACACAGCTAGACTGGAAAGCCGACTGTGTTCGGAAAAGGTACAGTGTTTTTTTTTTTATATACCACTTAGGTGGCAGACAAGCGCACGGCCCACAATGGAAAGTAGTTACCGTGGCCTATGGACGTGTGTAAAACCAGAGAAGCCACACTCGTGCTGCAGACCCTGTAAGCATCTTTGCCGTCAGTGTAGAGGACAAAGCAGGACAAGCCTTTAGTCATCCCACTGACAGCACCAATTCTCCAGTGAGATCTGGCTACCCACCACTGGGAACACAACACGAAGTTATTATAACCGCGGTATTCTGTAGGACGGAGGTACTTCCCCAGTCGGACTGCTCAATTGGGCGAAAATACCGCCGTGTCCTACCTCCTATAATCCTAGAATGCTCATGAAATAATATCTACCAGAATTTCGTTGCCGGGTTCAGGTTTCGAGCTGTACTCCAGCAGCTGCTCGGTTTCCGCTGGAGGTATCCTCGCAAACATGGTTCTTGGGTAGTCTGGTGGTTGGTACCTGGATGCAACAATGGCCATACACTTTTCGGAACAGTTTCTGTTTAAAGATCATTAAGTTGGGATTGTATTGACCCCCTGAGGCTCCATTCTGCTAAAACAACCAGGCATACCACCGAAGCTGCTAAAAAATCATTCAATTTTAGTTTTTAAAGCAATGGCCTTAAAGCCTAAAATTTAAAAGGCTTTTGGTACAGTGAATAAAAAAGTGCAATGAAACTCCTTTCATTTAAATTTGGACCTTACCCGTAAGAAAATTAGGTCTAAAATTAAATTTCATTGTTTGCAGAGTCTGTGGTATGACCTCTTTTCTTTAATCTATGGGTAAGACAGTGATTTTGCTTTAGTAGAATTGTTTTATATTATCTGTGGTAGAATTTAGGGCCGGTGGTCCTATTGCTAAACTAGTTTTTAAATTTTGACGTTTTGCAAGTGCCGCTCTAGTTGTCATGCGTGTGGTGACGGAGAAAGAATACGAGTATCAGCACCCCATCTCATACGAAGGGTGTACATAATAAGCAGATTCTACGTAATTAATTAAATCAACAAATTTCGGGTATATCGAAATAAACAAGTTGTGGTAGGTATGTATTTCATTTACTTATCTCTGCTAAACTCACGCATAACTGTCATTTGTCTAATCAATTCTCTGTGCCAATATAGGTTTCTTTTTTTCTTTTCTCTTCAATATTATAATATTACGCATGCTGATTTATCCGTAATTGGCAAATGTATCAGCCACATTACAGCCTTTTTTTTTTTACTTGCGCAAAATCCCCACGGATACCTCCCCACCGGAGCCGGTGGAGGAGGTTATGTAGGACTCGAACCGACTAAAACCCACGCCGCCTGTGGGTCGCTTTGGTTGCCGAAGGTGAGGTTGACAGGCATATCCCTCGCACCCCGGCCGACCCAGGGCCATCTCTCACGATCTGGCCCTCTTCTCGGGTGTCCGGAAACGGGGAGGCGCGCCAGGCGCGCCACCGCCGCGGCCTGCTTCTGCCAAGGTGACAGGCGGCTACACCTGTCACCCCCAGGCCGGCGCTCATGGGGGACGGAGGTCGTTCATCGACCTCCGACGCCCGAGTTGCCTTCGTACGCGGGCAGCTTGTCTTGCGATCCTTCGTCGCTCCCGCTGCCGCTCCCGCCCCGCCTCCTCCTTCACGAGCATTACTTGCTCGCAGAGGGAGGCGCCGGCCGTCCACGCATCCGCGCAGCGAACCATCGCCGCGAGCAAGGTGGAGAGCGTGAGAACCCTCACTCCCAGGGCCGCCACAAACTCCCGCCTCGGCGTCTCCCACGCCGGACACTCGGTGATCATCTGCGTCAGACGTGCTGCCGTGTGGCCTCTCCAGCCACTCCCCCATGACGGGTCTTACCGCCGCTGCCACATTACTCGCTAAACATATCTTGTATAACGATTTGTAATACATTTGCTGTGGAAAAACCTATTAAATACCTAAATAAATAAATAAATAAACCGCGGTAGCGGTAGTAGGTCTCGGGTTCGATCCCAGGTTTTACCATGTCACACACCAATGACTTTTCGATGCTTTTCGAAGTTATGTGTGTATTTATCACAGGTTTATAAATGCCCGGTTAATGGTAATAGGCTCGCCCACCTGTTACATTGGGACCTAAACATAAACTAGCGAAATGTGGGTGCTAGCACCTCTGCCTACCCCTTCGGGGATATAGGCGTGAGTTTATGTTTGTATATATGTTTTTAGTTTGAAAAATTGTTGTAAACATACCAAACAGCATCCCAGTGATTTCTATGGACCGGTGCAGGTCCTAGGATCTTCATCCACCGTAGGATATCACATCTGAGATATAAAGTACTTATAAATATCTTCAAGGGTGTGGAACTGTTTTTTTACATGCAAAAAATCCCCACATTTACCCCCATGTCGGAGCCGGTGGGAGAGGTTATGTCGGACTCGAACCGACCAAAACGCACGACGGCTGTGGGTCGTTGGGCGTCGTAGGGCGCTGATTCCCAGTAGAATAGAAGAGCGCCATCCCATCTCTACCCGTGGGTGTCCTTAAAGGTGAATAAGGGATAGGGCTGTGCTCCATCCAACAGTGAACATACAGCCCACGGCAGATTACATACACCCCCCACCCGCCGGAGCCGGTGGGAGAGGTTATGTCGAGTAAAACGCACGGCGTCTGTGGGTTGTTTTTGCTTGCCGAAGGTGAGGTTTACACGCATATCCCTTGCACCCGATCGACCCAGAGCTATCTCTCTCGATCTGGCCCTCTCTTCCAAGGAGCACCGCCGCCGCAGAACCGTACGTATACCTGTCAGTGTACTCCGGTCGCCAGCGCTGTTTCAAATTTTAATTCATTCAATAAATTAACATGTCTAAACGTTTTCCATTTCAATAACCAATGCTTACACCACTTTTACGCTTTCATTTCACTGTTTCTGTAGCTTTTATCTTCAATGCCTCTGCGACATCGCATCTTCCTCATTAGATGCCATCCCAAAAAGAACTGAAGACCACTCCGCTACACCGGGACATCCCCATACACGCTTCCAATATTCGGTTAACCTGGAATACCTACACAGGCACAGGTGGGCCCGGTAGACCGTAGCGTGAATGGCTTACTTTACGCAAGGATTATGGTAACAATATCATGATGCCCGTAGCTACATTCTATCATCGCACCTCTCGCCATAAGCAGGGAATTCATCCCCACACATTGCGACCTGAGACGGTACGCACTGTGCGGTATGAAAGAAACTTCATCCCACGCACACTCAAGCTGTGGAATGACCTCCCTGCTGCGGTTTTCCCAAGCGCCTACAATATGGGGTTCTTCAAGAGGGGCATCAGAAGGTTTCTTCATGGTCGGCAGCGCGAGTGTGACACCCCTGGTGTTGCATACGTCCATAGGCCACGGTAACCGCTTCCCATCAGGTGGGCCGTGTGCTTGTCTGCCAACTAAGTGGTATAAAAAAAAATACCTACCTGGTCCAGTTTTGCCGTACCCCCCAACTTGGCCCCGTCCGGGACTTGAACAAATTACAATGCGTGAGCGGCTTCCTAGGGGGCACGCTGATACTTCGGGCAAACTTCAAGAAGTCCAGTGAATACAGTTGTTTTACATGTTTTACAATCGTCTGGAAGGAACAGCATTATTAATTAAAAATATTGAATCGATTCAGGAGGGACGGAAGCCATAGAACCGTCGCCTGAAACCGTCCAATTTTTTTTTGTACCTCTTAGTTGGCAGACAAGCACACGGCCCACCTGATGGAAAGTGGTTACCGTGACCTATGGACCTATCTTTTATATATAATTTCACCGCCTGCATTTTTAGAGTTTCTTCGCATGAAATCACCATGTAAAACGTTTATTTATAACCACTATATTTTTTTTCATGTAATAAGAATAGTAGCTTATATGAAGCCACTACTGAAAATACATTTCTCTTGAAATACAAAAATTTAAAAAAATAAAAATATGCTATATTTCAATAACGGTGGTATGTCCGTGATGCACTTTTAAGCGCATTTACCTCTTTATATCGGTTATAATTGCAAATTTAGTACTTAAATTAAGATTATTATGTTAATTAATATATGAAGCAACCATATTTATTGCTTTCATTACTTCTATTATAAAGCAGACATATATATCCGTCTTACGGCCTCTTTCTATACATATATGTATATTAATCGATTTGAATAATTGCCGCGTGGTTCCCGGCAGAGTAGAATTTGGACCACCCCATCTCTTCCCATGCGATGTCGTACAAGGCGACTAAGGGATAGGGCTGTTTAACATCAGACAGATATATACAGCCCAAATTCAACTTCTGGTGCATGACTTAAGTCCAAAATAGTGCCCGTAAAACGGTTATTGGCTCATCTCTTATTACGTGGGACCAAATTCAATTATTGGTGAAATGTGGGTGTTAATTCACCTCTGCCTAACCCTCCGGGGATAAAGGCGTGATTATTTGTATGTATGCATGTGTGTGTGTCAAGTCTGTAGAAGTTCGACAGCCTCTGTGGCATTAGGCGCGGGTTCGATCATCGCTCAGTACAAATATTTGTATGCATGAATATGGTTATTTGCATTGGTCTGGGCCTCGGTTCTGCTAAAGTAAAACCACTGCCATACCATAATATACGGACGCTGCTAAAAATCCATTTAATTTTAGATTTTAAAGCAACGAACCGCCTGGTGTACCGTGGCCTGTCCATAGGCCACGTTACACCAGGCGGTTCCCATCAGGTGAGCCGTGTGCTTGTCTGCCAGGTCACGGTAAGCACTTCCCATCAGGTGAGCCGTGTGCTTGTCTGCCAACTAAGTGGTATAAAACAAAAGTCTTCATTTAATTTAGGACATTATCGTATAAAAATGTCGTATAAAAAAAAATGTCGTAAAGTTCAAAATTAAAATGCTTTTTACAGAGTAGTAAGTAGAGTAATAGTAAGTATAATAAAAGTTATTAAAATTAAAGTTATTATGAATGGTATTTCCTATAGGAGGCAGGACACGGCGGTGTTTCCGCTCAATTGAGCAGTCCGACTGGGGAAGTACCTCCGCCCTACAGAATACCGCGGCTATAATAACTTCGTGTTGTGTTCCCAGCGGTGAGTATCGTACCCAGAGCTCACTGGAGAATTTGTGCTGTCAGTGGGAAGACTTAAGGCTTGTCCTGCTTTGTCTTCTACACTGACGGCACATAAACTGTGCTTACAGGGTCGGCAGCGCGAGTGTGGCTCCTCTGGTGTTACACACGTCCATAGGCCACGGTAACCACTTTCCATCAGATGAGCCGCGTGCTTGTTTACCACCTAAGTGGTATAAAAAAAAGTCTTCATTTAATTTAGGACATTATCGGTATAGAAATAAAGTCTAATATTTAATGCTTTTTTTGCAGTGTCTGTAGTATGACAATGGTTTTGCCTATATATGTAGAATCGAGTGACTGGTCGTGCCTCGGAGAGCACCTTCCTTCCTCCTACGGTCTTCCTACAGTGCCGGGTCCTTTAAGCGGGGCGTGAAAAAGCATATGATGAGGCCGTCAAGCTGAGTGTCACCATTGTCACACGGTATGTGTAAGTAATGGTGACCCTCTTTTCTGGGACTTTGCCTTCAGCTTACCATCAGGCAAGGCGAAGTCTAATTGACGAGTCCAATATATATATAAAAAAAAAAAAAAGTTAAGCTATCGGTCCCGCTTGCCATACGAACATCTATGGCAGTCGTTACGGGAAGTTGGAGTACTAAACAGTCTAACAACTAGTCTGACTGTAATGCTATGATATCGCTTTTGGGTTGTGCAGGTCAGGTGGCAGGAACTTCAAGGTAAACCAGCCGAATCCGAAATAGTATTTGCTGTTATAGCGGCAGTAAAAAATGTGTTGCATCTAAAAGATGGAGCCCTTCTAAAATACCGCGGTTATAATAACTTCGTGTTGTGTTCCCGGCCGTGAGTAGGGTAGCCAGAGCTCACTTGAGAGTTTTTGTGCTATCAGTGGGATGACCAGAGGCTTGTCCTGCTTTGTCCTCTACACTGACGGCACAAAATCTCTGTTCTCACAGGGTCGGCAGCACGGATGTGACTCCACTGGTGTTACACACGTTCATAGGTCATGGTAACCACTTTCCATCAGGTGGGCCGTGTGCTTGCCTGCCACCTAAGTTGTATAAAAAAAAAACATTTTTTGTTCTGTTTTAGTATTTGTTGTTAAAAATAGTGATAACAGAAATACTCACTGCTGTGAAAATTTCAACTGTCTAGCTACCACATTCTCTCGACTCTGGAGCTGGCTTTCATTCTAAGGTGAAGAGGTCACACGGCAGTTACTCCCGTGAAAATCTATTTAAACCAATCTATAAGTTGAAGGAAGGTTTTCTGTTTTTTTGTTTTTTTTATACCACTTAGTTGGCAGACAAGCACACGGCCCACCTGATGGAAAGTAGTTACCGTGGCCTATGGACGTCTGTAACACCAGAGGAGTCACAGTCGCGCTGCCAACCCTGTAAGAACAGAGTTTCTGTGCCGTCAGTAGAAGACAAATCAGGACTAGCCTTTAGTCTTCCCACTGACGGCACAAATTCTCCAGTGAGCTCTGGCTACCCTACTCACCGCTGGGAACACAACACGAAGTTATTATAACCGCGGTATTCTGTAGGGCGGAGGTACTTCCCCAGTCGGACTGCTCAATCGGGCGGATATACCGCCGTGTCCTACCTCCTTTTAATTCTGTTCCGAGGTTTTAATAAAGGTAAGATCTTTATCTCGACATTGGAGAAGGTCAGGCAGAAATCACTCATGGAAAAACTAAACTAATTAAATCCATAGGTAAAAAGAGGTAGGAGTTTCGTTCCCTATTCTGTGGGTAGATTAATATTTACCATGACATGCTCAAATATGACAACGTTCATTCGTTCTAAGACTGTCGGGTCTTCCAGCTGAGGGAGTCGCATACCATTGATGTGGTTCTTGAGAATACATTCCTGCAATTCAAGTAAAAAAATATTTTGAGTGTGACAACACTGTATATTATTAAGCGCCATAAGTTTATAGTTTTGAAACTCGGGTGTTTATTTTTTTAATTTGTATATATTATAAAAATAAACTGTTATCAAACACACAAAAATTGTATTAAGCGTAATACTGAAGAAAAAACCAATTTGAAATAGAATTACAACAGTTTTCCAATCTATTCAAACAACGAACAAAACATACTCATACGATGACAAATTAAACGAATGAATTTAAGAACGAATGAATGAATGAAGATTATAATGAATGAGTGAAAGGAAAATTGATCGAAAGACTGCAAAGAATTAATAAATGAAGGAATGAATTGAGAACTAAATTAACCAATGAAGAGCGAAATAAATGAATGAGAAATGGAATCAATAAATGACGAACTGGCAGAATGAATGAAAGAATGAACTAATGGGATGAGTTAATGAATGAAAGTGTGAACGAACATGCTAATAACTAAATGAACGATAACACCAGCTAGTATCAAGTTTTACCTTATACTGCGGTAGTCCAACCACCTCTGATAACCATTTGACAACATCACTCTCGGACCACTTCAGGGCTTCCGGGAGGGGGGCGCTGTCCACCACCGCGGCCGCGAGCTCGTACAGAGTCAACGGCGTCTGCAGACAACTTCTCAGTTTCCTGTCAGCATTGAATTTCCTGTTACGTGTCTGTAAATATGATTCCAAGATTGTCGAAAGACCGAAGGCCGTAGGGGAGAGTGGAGACCGCGAGAAGGTAAACGAAAGGTAGGACGCCCCCTAGCCAGATGGACGGACGACCTGAAAAAGGTGGCTGGGACAGACTGGATGCGGAAGGCGGAGGATCGGAGAAAATGGCGCACATTGGGAGAGGCCTATGTCCACTGCAGTCCACTGCTGGACTGCGGTGAGCTAATTGATTGAAATATGATTCTGTTAATGGTGTGCATTACGATAATGGTCCCAGTGGAATCGAAGAGTGCCACCCCGTCTTATCCCGTGGGTGTCCTAGAAGGTGATTAAGGGGATAGGGCTGTTCTCCATCCGACAGTGAACATACAGCCCATGGCAAATTACATACACCCTCCACCCCCCACCCGCCGGAACCGGTGGGAAAGGTTATGTCGAGTAAAACGCAAGGCGTCTGTGGTTTGTTTTTGGGTGCCGAAGGTGAGGTTTACAGGCATATCCTTCGCACCCCAGCCGACCCAGGGCCATCTCTCTCGATCTGACCCTCCTCGGTTATGGGAACGACAGAGTCCCCAATTCGTCCCCAGAAACGGGGAGGTGCCCGGCTGATGGCAATACGCTCGTCTCGTATGACGTGGGACCGAAAATAATTTTTGTCGAAATGTGGGTGTTAAAAGTATTAATACACTTAAGCCATCGGTATGGTACCTAAGGCTGTCGCTTGGCCCACTGAAAGGGCGGTTGAGTTAATTAATGATTTGCTACATACTAATCCAGATGTTGATGTGTTCTTTGATAATATTTGCCAAATGACAAGAAACGAATTAACGTTTCTGAACGCACCATCCTGAGCTGTGCAAGTGTGTGGATCCTCAATGTTGGCACTATTATATAGAGGATTGTTTTGCATAAATATAATGCATAACATAACATAAAGATAAGCTCACGCCTATATCCCCGAAGGGGTAGGCAGAGGTGCTATCACCCACAATTCGCCAGTTTATGTTTAGGTCCCAATGTAATAGTTGGCGAGTCTATTGCCATTAACCGGACACTTATAAACCTGCGATAAATACGCACATAGCTTCGAAAAGCATCGAAAAGTCTTTGGTGTGTGCCATGGTAAAACCTGGGATCGAACCCGAGACCTCGTCTCCGCAGTCCATTACCCATACCACTAGGCTACATACGTACATACGTACATAAATATAATACATGTATATACATGCATTATATTTAGGTACCGCGGTCCCTACACCTACCTACCCTACAAATATATTATACATATATATGTATAATATATTTGTATGTAGTAATTTTGATAATACCGCGTGGTTTCCGGCAGAGTAGAATTAGAGCCACCCCATCTCTTCCCATGCGGTGTCGTACAAGGCGACCAAGGGATAGTGCTGTTTAACATCAAACAAATATATACAGCCCAGACTTAGCCTCAGATTCAACAATAGTGCCCGGAAAACGGCGATAGGCTCACACCCCGTTACGTGGGACCGAATACAATGATGGCGATTTGTGGTTGTTAATTTACCTAACCCTCCGGGGATAAAGGCGTGATTATATGTATGTATGTAAGTAGTAAAACATTATAAGCGATTTGGCGTTTACTGTTATCTTGTATTATTTGTGTGTATCAATAAATTAATACATAAATAAATAAATGTTAACCCCTTCAGGGATTTACGATTGTAAATGTATGTATGTATGTGTGTATACATACATATGTATGTACGCTATTATTACTTACAGCATTTCTTATTCAGAGTCAACAATTTTTAGAAAAATACAAAAACATTTAATAAAGCACTGAACGACTGACAGTTGTTATGTTATTGTTATTTCTAAGCCAACTAGTTACAGTATTTAGATAATCTGTGGTATAGCGAGCGGCAAATTTGTTGATAATGTACACAGTACTCAGGCTGCATAAGGCGAGGTTTTTAGGTCTCTTTGGGGAGGGCGAGCGGGGCGCAACGGCGGGGGCGTGTCTATCAACCAATCAGTGCCCTCTCAACGTGATACTATCTGCGTAGTGGTGCAGGCAGACTGCTAGTAAACTGGATTACCCTAGGTGAATTAGTCCAGGTTAATTAAGTCTACTAAACGGTATACCGAAATCACCTACGCAAGCAGTCACCTATGAACGTGTGTAACACCAGTGGAGTCACATCCGTGCTGCCGACCCTAAGAGAACAGAGATTTTAAGTGCCTTCAGTGAGGAACACAAAATCAGGACAAGCCTTTGGTCTTCCCACTGACAGCATAAAAACTCTCCAGTGAGCTCTGGCTACCCTACTCACCGCCGGGAACACAACACGAGGTTATTATAACCGCGGTATTCTGTAGGGTGGAGGTACTTCCCCAGTCGGACTGCTCAATTCGGACGGGAATACCGTCGTGTCCTACCTCCTACAGAGATTACTACTTACGGTCTTCTCCTGTAAGGCGATTCTTTCGGGAAGCAAGGGCACTCCGCACAGGTGGTCTTGTCTGGAGTTACGTACACAGGTCGCCTCTCCGGGATCACTAGGGAATGTTTTTTGAGTTTGATCTCGGGTATCACTGCGTTCTGTGGATTTTAATGGCTTCAGCTTAGACTGTACCTATACCAACCGCGTGGTTCCCGGCAGAGTAGAATTTGGATAAAGAGTAAATTGTGCCAGAAAGGTTATTATATATATATAATCACGCCTTTATCCCCGCTTGGTTAGGCAAAGGTAAATTAACACCCACATTTCACCAGTCGTTGAATTCGGCTCCACGTAATAGGGTATGAGCCTTTGCCGTCTTCCGGGCACTACTGTCGACTTGAGCCATGCATCTGAGGCTGAGTCTGGGCTGTATTTATATGTCTGGTGTTAAACAGCCCCATCCCTTAGTCGCCTTGTACGACACTGCATGGGAAGAGATGGGTGGTCAGAACGTTCACCCTGTTAGGGAAAGTACGCGGGTTCGTATCCCGCCTGAGCCTACTCAATTTTTTCTATAGGTATGTATTTAAATTAAAGTATCTAAGTATGTTTATCCGCATTCTAGATTCCATAACACAATGGACTGCTGAGACGAGGTCTCGGGTTCGATCCCAGGTTTTACCATGGCACACACCAATGTCTTTTCGATGCTTTTCGAAGTTAAGTGTGTTTTATCGCAGGTTTATAAGTGCCTGGTTAATGGCAATAGGCTCGCCACCTATTACATTGAGACCTAAACATAAACTGGCCAAATGTGGGTGCTAGCACCTCTGCCTACCCCTTCGGGGATATAAGCGTAAGTTTATGTTATGTTATACATAGAAACACTCAGACCAATGAAAATATACATATTCGTTCGCAAATACACATTATGTAGTTCGACGAGATGGACTTTTGAGGGTTTCAACTACCTTTAACATCCAGGACCTTGATTCTCCTAAATCAAAACCACCGTCATACCACAGACACTGCAAAAAACGGCATTTTAGACTCTATTTCTATGCCCTTAAAGTTGAAAAGAGTTTCAGTCTGCAAAAATCCTGGAATTTAAAGGCATTGTCAAATTAAATTAAATAAGTAATGTTATTTATTTATTAAATTAAAACATAAATACACAAAACAAACACGCGATTATGTCGCGTCGAACAACCCACTCCGCATCGTTCCCGGTGCAAACGTGCTTATGATGCTGGCCGCGTTGCCCCGCTGAATCGCAATGGCCATCCTTTGCCCCAGGAACGAGCCGGAGCGGGAGTCACCGCCTTGGTCGTGGATTACGGCAGCCAATTTACGATCAACCTCTACGTCTCCGACCCCCAACTATCCATAAAGATACCTAAACACAAAGTACAAACCAATATTGTGGTTTCATTGCAGCATATTGCCTTTTTTTTTGCTTTTTTGCGGCGTCATCAGCCGCCGTCGCCGGGCCATTGATGGTGCGACTAAGATGCGTTAAATTAAATGGATTTTTTAGCAGCGTATAACACATAAACACGATACGATGATGCGACGTCGTTTCACGATACGACGTCGTTTCATGATACGATTTTGTAACAGTGGTGTGGTGTTAGTTCATTACGATAAATAGACCGCACTAAATGCATTCAGCATCTGCTGTTAATAAGTATGTATTACTCGGACCTTGTGGGTACACCCCAAAACTTCGGACTGCTGCGGAGCTTTGCGCGCGTTTGGCACGAGAGGCGCAAAGCTCGTGGGGTCTCTAACGGCGACGAAGCCTGTTAGTGTGGCGTGCTGCCCCAGAAAGGGGAGAGAGCGAAAATGGTGGGGCACATAAAATAAATGAGTGAAGAAATGCGCGCCTGAAAGAGAGCAGACGCCAGTAGGGTGCGCATCTCCCAAGATTCGGCTCGTTATAACCAAGATGGTTGGTAAGGCCATGGGAAGGAGGTGGGAATTGAGCTGTTAATAAGTAGTCTTTCTTCGTCTTCTCGTATCGTGTTTACGTGTGGGAGTCCTATGACAGTGGTTTTGCTTAAGTAGAATCGAAGACCAGTACGACAATAGATGTTCGTATGGCAACTCTGTCCAACCAGGACCAACGGCTCAACGTACTCTCCGAGGCACAGACCGGTTCCGGTGTCCCAGAATAAAATATATAAAAAAAAACGGATACACCCAAACCAATAACATACATAACATAAACTCACGCCTATATCCCCGAAGGGGTAGGCAGAGGTGCTAGCACCCACATTTCGCCAGTTTATGTTTAGGTCCCAATGTAATAGGTGGCGAGCCTATTGCCATTAACCGGGCACTTATAAACCTTTTTTTTTTAATACCACTTAGTTGGCAGACAAGCACACGGCCCACCTGATGGAAAGTGGTTACCGTGACCTATGGACGTCTGTAACACCAGAGGAGTCACAGTCGCGCTGCCAACCCTGTAAGTACAGAGTTTCTGTGCCGTCAGTAGAAGACAAAGCAGGACAAGCCTTTAGTCTTCCCACTGTCAGCACAAATTCTCCAGTGAGCTCTGGCTACCCTACTCACCGCTGGGAACACAACACGAAGTTATTATAGCCGCGGTATTCTGTAGGGCGGAGGTACTACCCCAGTCGGACTGCTCAATCGGGCGGAAATACCGCCGTGTCCTACCTCCTCCAAAAAACCTGCGATAAATACACACATAACTTCGAAAAGCATCGAAAAGTCATTGGTGTGTGCCATGGTAAACCTGGGATCGAACCTGAGACCTCGTCTCAGCAGTCCATTACCAATATCACTAGGCTACCGCGGTCTTCCCAGACCAATAATGTAGATTAAAACATAACCAATGATAACTACGATCACGTGGGACCGAATACAATGATTGGTGAAATGTGGATGTTAATTCACCTCTGCCAAACCCTATAGGGATAAAGCCGCGATTATATGTATGTATGTATGATAACTTCAAATCTTGCTTACCACATTAGAATGTTTATCCATCTTTATGGCTTCTTATTAAGCTGACCAAGGTTCAATTCTTGAAGAATATTCAAAATGGCGGACGTAATTTACTGTTAGTATCTTTTAAGGTTACCTGGAAAAGATTGTTGTGTGCAATATGGCCGCCCAATGAGCAGTACGACTGGGGAAGTACCTCTGCCCTACAGAATACCGCGGCCATAATAACCCCGAGTTGTGTTCCCGGCGGTGAGTAGTGTAACCAGAGCTCACTGGAGAGTTTTCGTGCTGTCAGTGGGAAGACCAAAAGCTTGTCCTGCTTCGTCTTTTACACTGACGGCACAGAAACTCTGTGCTTACAAGGTCGGCAGCGCGAGTGTAGCTCTGGCCCCTCCGGTGTTAGACACCTCCATAGGCCACGGTAACCACTTTCCATCAGGTGGGTCGTGTGCTTGTCTGCCACCTAAGTGGTATAAAAAAACTCCACACCCAAGGGAGTAGGTATTCATCGGGTCCACGCCAATAAACATGGCACCTAACTAGAAATCAACCCACCTCTCGAATTCCCTCACGAGGCCCCCCCCTCGTCTCACACAGTGAACACAAATATATTTTTTCTATTCGAACCAGCAGTTCCTGAGATTAGCACATTCAAACAAACAAACTCTTCAGCTTTATAATATTAGTATAGACGAATAAGAATATTCTTTTGTTTCATATTCCAGAGTAAAAGAAATATTATGTTCCTGAAAAGTGTATGCGTTTGAAATATGTTCCGTATGTGTTGAGTTGATATATTGTTCCTAGTAAGTTTAGCGGTGTTTTATGTTCCAGATAAATCTTGATCTGTATATTTTCTAGATATGTACATACTACAGATAACATTTTGTTCCTAAGAGGTCTGGCGTTGAAATATTTTCCGCATGTGTTGAGATATATATTGTTCCTACTATGTTTAGTTTTGTTTTATGTTTCAAATAGATCTTTTACTTGTATATTTTCTATAGGGATATACCTGTTGAATGTGTTCCTGAGATATCTGGCGTTGAAATATGTTCCGTATATGTAGAGATATTGATCCTATATGTTCAGCGTTGGAACATATTCTTTAGGCATTTATTCTATTATATTCCAGGAAGATCTTATTCCAGATAACTTTTCTATATATTACAATATCATGTTCCTAACAGGTCTAGCGTAGGTATATCTTCTTAGAGTTCATCAACTGATGTTATTTAATGTTTAAATATGGAAAAATGGATGATTTCGAAAAGTTTTATAAAAGAGTATACCGCGGGAGTTTACGAGTAAACACAGACTTTGGCGCCATAAAATGTATAAAATCTTTCAGAAAATGTTTATAAATAGGCATTTAAAACATGTAAAAAATAAAATATATCAGAAAAAACGTTTCAGAACTGAACATTGCGCGAATACGGCGACATTGACAGTCAATGACATTGACAGTTTAAGTTTTTCCTCGGTTTCAGAACTTTGAGATTTACCTAGAGTGCAAGGAGGTTAATTAATAAATAAGTTTAAAACTAAAACCCGACTACTGAAAAAGTATTAAACAAGAAAATATCAAGGATAGCCGTGGTCGTATGCCACTTTTCCATAGAATGTATTGTTTTGTTAGACTAAGTGGCATACGACCGCGGCTATCCTTGATATTTTCTTTTTTAATACTTTTTATAGCGTGATTTTTCAGGAGTCGGGTTTTAATTTTTATCGTGTGTCCCATTGGTAGGTACAAACTAACTGTGGTAATTAATCAATAATACAAACATACATACATCCCCGGAATGTTAGGCAGAGGTGAATTAGCACCCACATTTCACCAATTACTGTATTCAGGACCACGTAATAGAGGGTGAGTCTATTGCAGTCTTTCTTCCGGGCATTATTTCGTCCCTCGAACCACCCGAGACTGAGCCTAGGCTGTATATATCTTTCTGATGTTAAACAGCCCTATCCCTTAGTGTACGACACCGCATGGGCAGAGATGGGGTGGTCCAAATTCTACAGTGCCGGGTACCACGGCTCTCAAAAATAAAACACTCATAAATACATTTTAATTGTTCTTTTTTATTTTCATTTCCATCAAAATAATCACGACCAGCGCAAATAAATAAATCTATACTTAAACTATCACTTTGTACAAAATAAATTAATTATTTACAACTTGTTACATAATCAGTCTTAGAAAATCTTATCACAGGAACTTAAGAACATATTAACTTCTTAATATACTTCTTCTATAGTAGGTCCATCGTTTCTTTGGTAACCTCCACAACCTGGCATGCCTCCGGGCATTCCACCTGGAAAACCTCCTGGCATTCCACCTGCGAAACCGCCTGGCATACCACCAGGATAGCCTCCAGGCATTCCACCTGCGAAACCGCCTGGCATACCACCAGGATAGCCTCCAGGCATTCCACCTGCGAAACCGCCTGGCATTCCACCGTTCATCCCTCCAGGCATTCCTCCAGAGCCCCGCATCCCGTCAGGCATTCCTCTATTATTGTCACCCGACGATCCATTGCCGGCTCCGTGCATTTTACTCATAAGCGGCGAGCAGATCCTCTGCAACTCCTTCAGCTTGTGTTCGTATTCCTCTTGGTCTGCAAGGGTGTTGTTATCGAGCCACTTGAGAGCTTCATCACAAGCATTCCTGCCTTCATCCTTGTCTTGTTGCGTCAGCTTCTCACCAGCCTCATCTAACGCTTGCTTGACGCTGAATACGTAGGACTCCAGCTGGTTCCTCGCCGCCACCTTCTGCCTCTGCCTCTCATCCTCCTCTTTATACCTCTCCGCTTCAGCAAGCATGCGATCTATCTCCGCCTGTGACAAGCGCCCTTTGTCATTCTTGATGACGATGTTCTTGCTGCGGCCCGTGCTGTTCTCCTTGGCTGACACGTTGAGTATACCATTCGCGTCCAAGTCGAACGTCACGTCGATTTTAGGCACACCGCGAGGCGCTGGAGGTATACCAGTCAGATCGAACGTGCCCAGTCTATTGTTGTCCTTAGTCATGGCTCTTTCACCTTCATAAACTTGAATGGTGACTGCAGGCTGGTTATCGGCGTATGTGGTGAACGTCTGCGACTGCTTGCAAGGTATCTTGGCGTTGCGTTCGATGATTTTCGTCATGACTCCTCCGGCGGTTTCGATGCCGAGAGACAGCGGAGCGAGATCGACCAGCAAAACATTCTGGATCTTCGAATCCTGTTCCCCACTCAAGATAGCTGCCTGTACTGCTGCTCCGTACGCCACTGCTTCATCAGGATTGATGGATAAATTCAGCTTCTTGCCGGAGAAAAAGTTCTGAAGCATGTTCTGGACTTTGGGTATACGTGTTGAGCCTCCAACTAAGACGACATCGTGTATAGCACTTTTGTCCATTTTCGCGTCTCTGAGCGCTTTTTCAACTGGCTCCAAAGTAGAGCGGAACAAATCTGAACACAGCTCTTCGAAGCGCGCTCGAGACACCCTCGTGTAGTAGTCAATACCTTCATACAACGCGTCGATCTCAATGGTCGCTTCCGTACTTGAAGACAAAGTGCGCTTAGCGCGTTCGGCTGCAGTGCGTAGTCGCCTCAACGCTCGAGGATTCGTTCTCAGATCCTTGCGGTACTTCCTCTTGAACTCCTCTGCAAGATGGTTCACTAATCTGTTGTCGAAGTCTTCACCACCGAGGTGTGTGTCTCCAGCTGTCGCCCTTACTTCAAACAGCGAGCCCTCGTCAATTGTCAGTATGGAGACGTCGAATGTGCCTCCTCCCAGGTCAAAGATCAACACATTCCGTTCACCTTTGAGGTTCTTGTCGAGGCCGTAGGCTAGCGCGGCGGCAGTAGGCTCGTTGATGATCCTCAGCACATTGAGGCCGGCGATGGCGCCCGCGTCTTTAGTAGCTTGACGCTGCGAGTCGTTGAAGTAAGCGGGCACTGTGATGACTGCGTCTCGAACGGTCGTGCCCAGGAACGCCTCTGCCGTCTCTTTCATTTTCGTCAGTACCATGCTGCTGATCTCTTCTGGCGCGAAGCGTTTCGTCTCCCCCTTGAACTCAATTTGAATATTCGGCTTCCCGCCATCACTAATCACTTTGAACGGCCAATGCTGCATGTCTTGCTGAATCTTGTGGTCGTCGAACTTCCTTCCGATGAGTCGTTTAGCGTCGAACACGGTGTTGTGCGGGTTCAACGCCACCTGGTTCTTGGCCGCATCGCCGATGAGTCGCTCCGTGTCCGTGAATGCGACATACGATGGTGTCGTGCGGTTCCCTTGGTCGTTGGCGATGATCTCCACGTTCCCATGCTGCCACACGCCGACACAAGAGTAAGTCGTCCCAAGATCGATTCCGATAGCTGGCATCTTCACTGTATTTCTTCGTATAATCACTTGTATTGTTAAAACTTCGAGTAAAACTCCTCCGGTTTGCACCGAACTTCGCACGTCTATTCAGTTTCGTGTTTCAAATAAGAATGATTTCCCGCCGTCTGGCCACTGCTTTTATACTAAACAAATAGTATTCGAGAATGTTCGCGCTCTCTCTGGAATCATCCAATCAGCTTCGAGATTCAAAAGAAATTTCCGGAACGATCGTGCGTTGACCAATGGCGTGTCGCTATTACAGAGAGAGAGAGATATAGATACATCGGGTATCGCATTTTAGTGTGGCTATTGTAGAAAATTACCCTGCTTAAAGGGTAATTAATTGTATTATGTTAAATAAAGATGAAGTAAATATTTAAAATAAAAATGAATTACAATTACTATTTTTGGTTGATGAATTAACATTCAAGACAAAATTCTTAAGAAAAAAATGTGATAGAGCATACTATAAGTATTAGGTAAGTGTTTATAAAATTCAATTTAAAATTATTTTTATTTTTAGTTCGATATTCTATTTGAGCATATTTTGAATCGATATTTTAAGTATCGGTTAAAAAAATTATTACCCACTAGAAATACTACGCGACCCTACACAAAGCTCGGTTTTTCACTAGTAAGTAATACAAATTGCTACACAACAATCATTAACGTTCATGGTTGTTTGCTCCCTAAGTAGAAAAAAATATGGGGAAATTTTAGATTGACATCTGGTAATTCGGAGGTACGTACGAGAATACGCGGGAAACGTCACCGGTCGATAACGACTAAGGGCGGCAGAGTGAGACAGATATACTATTGTTTACAAACAGTAACAGCTGACCCAGTTTACTTACGTTCAGAAATAAAATAAAGGATTATAAGAGACTTATAGTTCTGAATTGTTCTACCCTCTATATGTAACATTAATGAAATCACAGATAATAATAATATAATTCTTAATTGTAAAATTAAATTTGTACAATTAGGTTTGACGCAGAGATAAAACCTATTTAAAGCGATCATTGACCACCACATAGATTTAATAAATAATAGAATATTAAGTTAAAAAATATGCTTTAATAATTGTTTAAGTAGGGACTTGTCATATGTTTGTAATGTATTTTATTTAATTAGGTATTTAAAGCATTTTAGTGTTACACACTTTAGGAATTTTAGCAATCGTATTCTTTTTTTTTGTTTAAGCGCCAACACGAAATGGGGCGCATCGCGGTGCCTTGGTGTGAATTCTAGTTTTTTTTTACATCTTAGACAATGCACACAAGAGCCAATCTCTTTAAAAACCTGTAGTAAAGTCACCAAAATTTTACTGAGGCAGCAATCATCATTCATCGTCATTATTATCATCATCAACATCAATTAACATAATATTAATACAAATTAAGATACGGCTAGGTAATGTAACCAAGCAAAAAAAAATCGAAGTTAAACTATTTTTTTATCGATTTCTAAAGGAGGATGTTCTCTTTATATTTATTGAATACCTATACGTGTTTAGCTCCGTCGTGTGTATGATGTCATTTCCGATTATTATTTTTGTTTTCAGGTAACTGAAGAGCATTTTTTTATAGTATGCTAAACATGCTAAGACTAGACTGTTGCAGTGTTCACCAATAAGCTGCACTAAGTCGTAACCGAAGTCATCCGAACAGATGCTTGCCTGTACCTAATGGTAGTTGTTCTACTGCAAATAGACAACAATGCCCTATGGTTAGAGAAAATTCTATTAAAATGTACTATCAGTTATCTTAATAAAAAATAAAGAAAAACATTTATTGACAAAAAGTATGTTACAATGATTAACTTTGACCCCACACTAGGCAAAGCCTGTCCTGTGGGTGCCAAATACGCTTATCGTTAACGAGAAATGTTGTTGCTCGAGCGACATCATAGTTTTGGGTTTAACACAAAAATATACCATTCTGTCCACAATTTTTACCTACAATCTAAATACACTATACAATATAAACAAAGAGGATTGTGAGGAATATATGAGGAATATACAATCCTTACACAGATGATGAAACCACTTAACTACCTCAATCTCTTCTCCCAACAATCACCAGTGACCACAACATTTATGACACATGACCAACTAAATTTTCGGTAAGATCGTACGATAGGGAACTGAGCCATTTTGTGACTTTCAACCTTGCCTCTTTTACTGAACATAGTTTTATGTCGCAGGCGATATTTGTCTGATTATAAATATGGATATCTTTAAATGGACTAAAGCGTCTGGCAAAGCTAGTGTTGACCTGGGGCAGTGGTAATTTGTACACTCGTCGCTTAACTAAATCTTTAAAATCCTCTGAGTTTATTGTTTTTTTATGGATGTTTAGAATTATCTTAAGGATATACAACTGACGCACACTTAATAATTTACTTTCTCTGTACAAGGTCTCTGTAGGATATCGGAAGGGTTTCCTAAGCATTGTTTTAATAACTGCCCTCTGAGCTCTTTCAATTTGAATCATTGCCTTTTTCTGTGCACTTCCCCAGCACGTTATGCAATATGTTATCAGTGATTGACACAAGGCATAAAACACAACTTTTAAAGTGTCTGGTGACGCCGATGCACGCAGTAATTTTAGTATAGGTACTTGCTGTTTTTCGGACTTTGTTGCATAGGCTTTTTATATATGTAGGGTCGGTAGACTAAACCACATAAGTCAAAAAAATGCGTTTTGTTATTACAATTCCAACCACTTTCAATAAAATTAATACACCGACCGACTAAAACACGTAAGTCATAGTCGGTCATAGCAATATGAACTCTAATGTGTACTTTTTCAACCTTATAGCTCTCTTCAAATCTTACGATGTTATAAATAACACAAGTCAACATATGTCAAAAGGTCCACGAATATTTTTGTATTTGGTAAGACGATGTCTAATGACTTATGTGATTAGGGACGTTAAGTGGGTGACGTTATCATTTTGCTAGCTTGACGGTAGTTCATTAAGAATATAATTTATTGACTAAAAATATTGAAGTGCATGTGTTGCTCGAGACGTATAACGCTAATTCACTCAGTAGTGATACGATCATTGAAAACTTTGGTTTAGTGTAGACGTTATAAATAAAATACCATATTTTCATATTGAATATGGATAATCGCCGAGGAAAGAAATTAGTCGAGATAGTGTTAAAACATTCATCTACTCAAGGTAAGTCTGAGAACTTTTCGAATTAAAATATGTATTAAAGAAAGTACTGTATTTGCATTTCATAATGTTCGTATGTCGATATCGTTCAAAATACTAAGTATGTTATTTTCTAGGTGATCAGAATGACCACAGCCAAGAGTTCCATAAATTAGGGTTATCATTCAAAAAACCTCGTGCCGATACGTGTTATACGTGTGATACATATAAAATGCAAATTCAGTTGTGTCAAGATAGCCAGACCAAAGCTGAGTTACTTGCTCAACATAATGAACACAAGCCTGCTACTGCTGATCAAGCTCACGACAGGAAGAAAATTGATACACAGCTGATGTGCAAAAATGATAGTTCTGTTCAAGTGTACTCTTTTGATTTGCAGCAGTGTTTAACTACTCCAGCGCTAACTTCGTCTGTAGCTTTCTACAAACGTCAGTTGTGAACCTTCAATTTAACTGTACACGACAACAAAACTGGTAAAGCTGTTTGCTACATATGGTACGAAACTGTTGCTGCAAGAGGAGCTAATCAAATAGCCTCTTGTCTTTTTAAGCACATGCAAGCGTATCTTCCAGAAAATGAAAAGCATGTTATATTCTATTTTGATACTTGTGGGGGCCAGAACCGAAACTCTCATGTAAGTGCAATGTTTACCTAGGCTCCGCAAAAATTGAACATTGATATTATTGATCACAAATTTATGATTCCCGGTCACAGCCATTTAGAAGTAGATACCGACCACGGGATTATTGTAAAAAGAAAGAAAAAACTGAACTGCAAATCTATCATCCGCACGATTGGATGCAATTAATAAGATCAAGCAGCAAATAATTTGAGGTGGTCGAAATGTAAAATACAGATTTTTTTGACTTCTCTTCATTGCTAAAGGGTCCGTTAGTATTACGACACAAAGATATAGATGGGCGACAACTTAAGTGGCTCGATAAAAGATGGCCGCGGTATGACAACGAATACGGAGTTATTTCTTACAAAAATGACTTTGAAGAAGAAACAGATTTTATTAAACTCAACTTGAAAAGAAGAGATTCTGTTGTACCAGATAGCATTCCCATAATATCGTTACAGCCTTTACCGATATCCAAGGACAAAAAAGACGATTTAATATCTTTATTCACATTAATACCTGATATTTTCCACAGCTTTTATAGAGATTTGCCTACTGCAAATGATTTGAGGAATACTGACCCCGATATTGTAGACAGTGAAGATGATGAATAATTAATTTTTTACAAAGTCTTTACACGTACTTACCTAACTACTTTATTCAAAAGAAAATAGAAATTAATTTAGAATTAAGTTTTCATTTGTGTTTTTTTATACATCTGCACTGTTCTTATTCCCCTTAAGTCACAATTTTAGGCACAAGATAGCTGTTCCTAATTACATAAGTCACCAAAAAACGACTCTTTTAATTTTATATTTACAGAAGTTTACGTTGCATGTTAGTATTGTATTGTAAACTTAAAAATATAAAATAAAATGTAATTAAATACCCTCATAATTTTTTTTTTAGTTATTTGTTATTCCTGAAAAGTATGACTTTTTGACATATGTGGTTTAGTCTACCGACCCTACATATCATCATCAATATTATATTTATACATTTATATAATCATCATCAATATTATAACAGATTTGTTAATTTGCGTAGTTCAAGCGTGAAACCGAGTCTTCTGATCTAGGTGATAGGTTGGACAATTTAAGGAAAGAAGAAGGTTAATAAATATTTAATCAAAACGTTGATATTTACTTGTATCATCCAAAGATGTATCAAACTTTTTTATGTGCGATAATCCCCACGCCGCAAAATTCAAGTTACAATAGAGTACATACCTTCAGCAGAATATTCCATCACAAGTGTGCATAAAATGTGACTGATTTGTAAGTGAAAATGATCTCTCTTACATAACATAAACTCACGCTTATATCCCGGAAGGGGTAGGCAGAGGTAGGCACCCACATTTCGCCAGTTTATTTTTAGGTCCGAATGTAATAGGTGGTGAGCCTATTGCCATTAACCGGGCACTTATAACATACATACATATAATCGCGCCTTTATCCCTGGAGGGTTAGGCAGAGGTGAATTATCACCCAAATTTCACCAATATTTGTATTCGGTACCACGTAATAGGGGGTGAGCCTATTGCCGTATTTCGTGCACTATTGTTGACTCGAGCCATGCATCTGAGGCTGAGTCTGGGCTGTATATATCTGTCTGATGTTAAACAGCCCTATCCATTAGTCGCCTTGTACGACACCGCATGGGAAGAGATGGGGTGGTCCAAATTATACTCTGCCGGGAACCACGCGGCGCGGCGGGCACTTATAAACCTGCGATAAATACACACATAGCTTCGAAAAGCATCGAAAAGTCATTGGTGTGTGCCATGGCAAAGTCTGGGATAGAACCCGATACCTCGTCTCAGCAGTCCATTATCCATGCCACTAGGCTACCGCGGTACGAGGTAAGTAATAAAGAATATTATAAACCTACAAACATAAATCCATACAAGATACCTACGCGTAAAACATAAGCCTTCTTGGCAGTCGGTTTTTTTTTTATTATTTATTTATTTAACCAGAAAATAATACATTGGGCCTAATGCCTTAGTAGTGTAACAAAAACCAGAAAGGTTTGTCCGTACACTACGTTCGTCGTCGAGTCTATATAATACTAATTCTGTACATCAGGTAGGCAAGCACTAAATCTAGGTATAACAATATCAGAATTAAATCTGCACAACAAAAATATGTTACATTGTAGGTACAACAATATAATTTTACTTTCGTTCTGTGTTCGTAATACAATATTTTTAAGTGTACTGTAAAATAATGTGCGGGTAGATTGGTAAATTTACAGAGCACACTGGCTCACAATATGAATAAGTTGCCGCTGCGACTTACCGATCTGCTTACAGGATGTTTCATTACTTTTCGATTTTTTCTTTTCTTATGTTTTTAGTTTTATGTTCTAGCTACTTAATTATTTTAGTGTATTAATAAGGTAGGTTTTTAATGTAGCTTTTAGATTTTTACAATTTATTTTACTTTTTATTGTTTTTATATTGTAGTTTATTTCTGCTCGTAACCTGAAAATATAATGATTTCGTTTGCTATTGGTATTGTTCCAGCGAATTAAGGCGGTTTCCAATTGGAACCGTCTTTTCTTTTGGTCTTAGCCTTTTCTTTGTCTTCGGTGTCATCTGCATTTCCTTATGGAAAATTTGGGCGTTTCACCTCAAACATTAATGTACCGCATGGGCTTAAATTGATAGCTTCGCCTGCTACGAGCTTTCTCGCTGCTGGGTTTACCTATACTCGCCGAGGGATGCCGTGAGCTTACTTTAATTATACTTTAAATCTAAACTTCAAAATAACCTAAAAATGCATTGGTGACGTAGAATCATTTTGACCTTGTTTCTAAAACTCTAATTTTAAATTTAAGGCTAGTTACACATTAGGAATGTATCCTTAAATCTATTTCTGAATGCACACTGGAGTGGACAATTAAACCTTAAACCTCACAATTTGGTTTCATTTAGCTCACCACCGGAAGATTAAAAGTTTCCAATATCCGCTGATTATCCTAGGCATGTGTATCTCCAAGGCGCCCGAACTTTTATGGTAATGTACTTACAAACCAATTTTGTTTTTATTTCTTTTAAATAGGAGATTACACACTTACTTTGTCACATTTAACTTGCTCCATTAAAGTACCTACATCATCTGTCTAGCTATAAAGGTTCATGAGATACCGCCTGATGTGACAGACAAACAGACACAGCGGAGTTTTAATAATAGGGTTTCATTTTTACCCTTCAGGTACATTGCGTCCGTTGGGTCGTGTGCTTGTCTTCCACCTCAGTTGTTAAAAAAAAAACTGAAAGTTATTTGGCGCATGCTCCCAACAAATCAGACCAGATAATGTGAAAACGATCTTATAGTCAGAACGAGGGTTGTATAAAAGAAAAGTTTCGCAAAAACCACGAGACATGTTATGTCTCTGTTGAAGCCGGTGTCAACTACATCCGAGCACGGATAGCCATAACTTAGCCTTTTAATAACTCACAGAGCGATGGCCTGTTTGGGCCATAGCGGTTTTGTCAGGTATGGGGTACTTATTAAAGGTAAGAAAAAAGAAAATCTACTTTCGTCAAGTCATTGAAATCATTGTGCGTGCAGCCATTGAAATCAAAAAATATAAAAATTTCAAAAGGGAAGATGGATTCAAGCTATCCGGAACGTGGAATCCAGTGATTAAGATACTAAACCAAAAAACACAGTGCCGTTAAAAACTGACATAGTGAGAGAAGTGTGTCGCCAGCCTAACCGTTCATAATAAGTGTAATGGTGGGTAGGCGTTCAAAAAATGTTCCCCGCATACATCTCGACGCTCGAAGACCAGTCAAGTCGTGACCACGGGTGCTGCAACGCATCCAAAAATAGTAAGTTCCAAGATATAATTCGCGAGAAGTCCCGATACCCTGTATAACTTTCAAAAATGTTTAAAAACCGAATTTCAAATAAAACTTTTATTTTCCTCGAGTTACCATGAACACCTCCATCCTCTGCGGCCGGCTTATCCTTGTATTTTGCATCACGTCATATAAAAGTCAGTATACTGAACATATACTTTCATGAATATTAAGGATGACTGGCAAGGTTACCATGAGATTAAAGTGTCTGGTTACAAATAATGTTATTTCTGTTTTATTGAAAGTAATACTTAAAAATCATACTTTTTTAATTTTATTATTTTATACCACTTAGGTGGTAGACAAACGCACGGCCATCCTGATAGAAAGTGGCTACCGTGGCCTATGGACGTGTGTAACACAAGAGGAGCACTCACGCTGCCGACCCTGTAAGCACAGAGTTTCTGTGCCGTCAGTATAGAGGACAAAGCAGGACAAGCCTTTAGTCATTCCACTGAAAGAAGATATTCTTTTTTTACACCTTTACCGTGCACCTGCCAAAGCCACCAAGGCTAAAACTACCTAATGGGCCATCGTTCTCACCTGTGAAGGGAGCACGTGCTGGTAAACTTTCAGCTTTTATAGAATGACGTAAGTCTGGCGTTCACGGGCTCTTCTTAATCCATGTGGCTGTGACAGACTGAACAGCTGTGCCATTCTCTAAGCACACAGCGTCGAGCGCAGCGCTACGATAACCTAGACAGAGATTGTCATTGGTCGAACTCCTGTGACGTCACTAATCTCTAATCCCTATCAAGGCTGTCGCAGCGCTGTGCTCAACGGTGCGTGCTTAGAGAATCGCACAGCAGAGTCAAGGATTTGAAGATGAAAGTAATGAAAATAAAACAATTAAATATATTTTAAATGTCCATTTTTATTTTTTTCCTACAAAATGATCACGACCAGCGCAAACAAAAATAAATCTAAACTTAAACTAACACTTTGTACAAAATAAATTAATTATTTACAACTTGTTACATAATCAGTCTTCAATTTTTCATTACAAATTAAAATCTTTTCACAGGAACTTAGAACACATTAACTTCTTAATATACTTCTTCTATAGTAGGTCCATCGTTTCTTTGGTAACCTCCACAACCTGGCATGCCTCCGGGCATATTGCCGGGCATTCCACCTGCAAAACCGCCGGGTATGCCACCAGGATAGCCTCCAGGCATTCCACCTGCGAAACCGCCTGGCATTCCACCGTTCATCCCTCCAGGCATTCCTCCAGAGCCCCGCATCCCGTCAGGCATTCCTCTATTATTGTCACCCGACGATCCATTGCCGGCTCCGTGCATTTTACTCATAAGCGGCGAGCAGATCCTCTGCAACTCCTTCAACTTGTGTTCGTACTCCTCTTGGTCTGCAAGGGTGTTGTTATCGAGCCACTTGAGAGCTTCATCACAAGCATTCCTGCCTTCATCCTTGTCTTGTTGCGACAGCTTCTCACCAGCCTCATCTAACGCTTGCTTGACGCTGAATACGTACGACTCCAGCTGGTTCCTCGCCGCCACCTTCTGCCTCTGCCTCTCATCCTCCTCTTTATACCTCTCCGCTTCAGCAAGCATGCGATCTATCTCCGCCTGTGACAAGCGCCCTTTGTCATTCTTGATGACGATGTTCTTGCTGCGGCCCGTGCTGTTCTCCTTGGCTGACACGTTGAGTATACCATTCGCGTCCAAGTCGAACGTCACGTCGATTTTAGGCACACCGCGAGGCGCTGGAGGTATACCAGTCAGATCGAACGTGCCCAGTCTATTGTTGTCCTTAGTCATGGCTCTTTCACCTTCATAAACTTGAATGGTGACTGCAGGCTGGTTATCGGCGTATGTGGTGAACGTCTGCGACTGCTTGCAAGGTATTTTGGCGTTGCGTTCGATGATTTTCGTCATAACTCCTCCGGCGGTTTCGATGCCGAGAGACAGCGGAGCGACATCGACCAGCAAAACATCCTGGATCTTCGAATCCTGTTCCCCACTCAAGATAGCTGCCTGTACTGCTGCTCCGTACGCCACTGCTTCATCAGGATTGATGGATAAATTCAGCTTCTTGCCGGAGAAAAAGTTCTGAAGCATGTTCTGGACTTTGGGTATACGTGTTGAGCCTCCCACTAAGACGACATCGTGTATAGCACTTTTGTCCATTTTCGCGTCTCTGAGCGCTTTTTCAACTGGCTCCAAAGTAGAGCGGAACAAATCTGAACACAGCTCTTCGAAGCGCGCTCGAGACACCCTCGTGTAGTAGTCAATGCCTTCATACAGCGCGTCAATCTCAATGGTCGCTTCCGTACTTGAAGACAGAGTGCGCTTAGCGCGTTCTGCTGCAGTGCGCAGTCGCCTCAACGCTCGAGGATTCGTTCTCAGATCCTTGCGGTACTTCCTCTTGAACTCCTCTGCAAGATGGTTCACTAATCTGTTGTCGAAGTCTTCACCACCGAGGTGTGTGTCTCCAGCTGTCGCCCTTACTTCAAACAGCGAGCCCTCATCAATTGTCAGTATGGAGACGTCGAATGTGCCTCCTCCCAGGTCAAAGATCAACACATTCCGTTCACCTTTGAGGTTCTTGTCGAGGCCGTAGGCTAGCGCGGCCGCAGTAGGCTCGTTGATGATCCTCAGCACATTGAGGCCGGCGATGGCGCCCGCGTCTTTAGTAGCTTGACGCTGCGAGTCGTTGAAGTAAGCGGGTACTGTGATGACTGCGTCTCGAACGGTCGTGCCCAGGAACGCCTCCGCCGTCTCTTTCATTTTCGTCAGAACCATGCTGCTGATCTCTTCTGGCGCGAAGCGTTTCGTCTCCCCCTTGAACTCAATTTGAATCTTCGGCTTCCCGCCATCGCTGATCACTTTGAACGGCCAATGCTGCATGTCTTGCTGTATCTTGTGGTCGTCGAACTTCCTTCCGATGAGTCGTTTAGCGTCGAACACTGTGTTGTGCGGGTTCAACGCCACCTGGTTCTTGGCCGCATCGCCGATGAGTCGCTCCGTGTCCGTGAATGCGACATACGATGGTGTCGTGCGATTTCCTTGGTCGTTGGCGATGATCTCCACGTTCCCATGCTGCCACACGCCGACACAAGAGTAAGTCGTCCCAAGATCGATTCCGATAGCTGGCATCTTCACTGTATTTCTTCGTATAATCACTTATATTGTTAAATCTTCGAGTAAAACTCCTCCGGTTTGCACCGAACTTCGCACGTCTATTCAGTTTCGTATTTCAAATAAGAATGAATTCCCGCCGCCTGGCCGCTGCTTTTATACTAAACAAATAGAATTCGAGAATATTCACACTCTCTCTGGAATCGTCCAATCAGCTTCGAGATTCAAAAGAAATTTCCGGAACGATCGTGCGTTGACCAATGGCGTGTCGCTATTACAGAGAAAAAAAGATAGATACATCGGATATCGCATTTTAGTGTGGCTATTGTAGAAAATTACCCTGCTTAAAGGGTAATTCATTGTATTATGTTAAATAAAGATGAAGTAAATATTTAAAATAAAAATGAATTACATTCATACATACATAAAATAACGCCTGTCTCCCATAGGGGTAGGCAGAGATCACGGATCTCCATTTGTTACGATCCTGACATACTACTCTCGCTTCATTCACTCTCATTACATTCTTCATGCATGCTCGTCGGTTTAGAGTACTCCTGACCTGCCCCTTTTCTAAAACTTCCCCGATTTGGCCCAGGTATGTGCGCCTAGGTCTTCCCCTAAAATGAATTACAATTACTAATTTTGGTTGATGAATTAACATTTAAGATAAAATTCTTAAAAAATATATATAAGTAGATCATACTGTAAGTGTTTATAAAAATCATCAATTAAAAATTATTTTTAGTTAGATATTCTATTTGAGCATATTTTGAATCGATGTTTTAAGAATCGGTCAAAAATATACACTTACATAAAAAAAATATTACCGGGTAAAAATACTACGCAACCCTACACAAAGCTCAGTTTTTCACTAGTAAGTAATACAAATTGCTATACTACAATCATTAGCGTTCATGGTGCAAACTTGTTTGCTCCCTAAGTAGAAAATAAATATGGGGAAATTTTAGATTGACATCTGGCAATTTAGAGGAACGTACGAGAATATGCGGGAAACGTCGTCGATAAAGGGCGGCAGAGTGAGACAGATATACTATTGTTTACAAACAGCAACAGCTGACCCAGTTTACTTACGTTCAGAAATAAAATAAAGGTATATAAGGGACTTATGGTTCTGAATTGTTCTACGCTTTATGTAACATTAATGAAATCACAGATAATATAATATAAATTAAAGTTGTACAATTAGGTTTGACGGAGAGCTAAAACCTATTTAAGGCGATCATTGACCACCGCATATATTTAATAAATAATAGAATACCTATAATAGATGTTAAGTTGAAAAAAATATGCTTTATTTAATATTTGTTTAAGTATGGACTTATCATTATGTTTGTATTTATTTTTAAAAACCTGTAGTAAAGTCACCAAAATTGTACTGAGCTGCCTCATTAAAATTTTGGTGACTTTACTACAGGTTTCATCATCAGGTTTCGTCGTCATTATTATCATCATCATAAACATCAATTAAGATAATAATAATACAAATTAAGATATGGCTTAAAGGTAATGTAACCAAGCAAAATATTTCAAAAATAAAAATAGGTAAAAAAACTTTTTAAGTTAAACGGTTTTATGTTAAACATACATTGCAATGTTTAAGATAAATGTACTAAAAACCAAAAAATAATAAAATAGATACAGTCGTGGGAATTATAAACATATGCATAGACTAGACTAAAATATAAAACCGTGGGGCACGTCAATTGTCTCTCTTTTATTTACATGGAGTGTATAACTATTGGAATTTCCATGAACAAGAAGATAGTAAGTAATTTCCTCACTGTCTGCGGGCCAACTGCCTAACGACGAATTAAACGATTCTTCTATCGCACATTAAGTCGATAATTTGTAGACAATTTTACTGACGTGCCCCACGGTTTTATATTTTAGTCTAGTCTATGCATATGTTTCTAATTCCCACGACTGTATCTATTTTATTATTTTTTGGTTTTTAGTACATTTATCTTAAACATTGCAATGTATGTTTAACATAAATCCGTTTAACTTAAAAAGTGTTTTTACCTATTTTATTTCTCCTGACACAAGCATATGTTTGCTTAAAAGGAGTACTCAAACATTAGTAAGATGTACTAAAGAAACCGAAATATTTTTTTTTTTTTTTTTTTTCTAGTTTTTAGTTTTTATTTCGCATTCTGTTTAATTCATTTCGTGCTTCATTATTGCAAGGTTTCTTGCCCGTTAGTTTATTGCAGTCCGCTTCCAAGCGGCGGCCATCTTAGATTTCAATTTTGCATAGTAAATTGTATTCTACTTGTTGAGACCTTTTATTTGATACCCATATTTATTGGATTGATAAAACCTAAGTTATCCGCCATTTTGTAGAGGCCGCCATCTTGGATTTTAATTTTATATAGTAGGTACATTGTATTCTAACGGTTGAGCACTTTCATTTGATACCCATATTGATGGGATTGATAAAACCTACGTTATCCACCATTTTGTAGCGGCCGCCATCTTGGATTTCAATTTTTTATAGTATATTGTATTCTGCTTGCTGAGCCCTTTCATTTGATACCCATATTGATGGGATTAATAAAACATAAATTATCCGCCATTTTGTAGCGGCGGCCATCTTGAATTTATAATGATAATGAATAACATAATTGTATTGTCACCAAAATCCAAAGTGTATACAAAATTTCAGATTAATCGGTTGACAGGAAGAGGGTGAAATTTGAATGACTAAATTTGACCCAAGAATAAATAATAAAACTAACGGGGTGAGCTAAATAAAACCGTTTAAAAACAAACGGGGTGAGCTAAATAAAACCGTTTAAAAACAAACGGGGTGAGCTAAATAAAACCGTTTAATAAACTAGGCATTGAGGCTGGTTGACAATCCCACACTCGCAGGTGATGTGGAACCTCCCCGCTTTAGGAGGGACTTTTCTTTACTGCGTGTGTTCTACCGCCTGTACAACGGTTTGTGCTCAGATGAATTGTATGACATGATGCCCACAGCTACATTCTATCATCGCACCGCTCGCCGTAGGCAGGGAGTTCATGCCCACACATTGCAACCTGAGACGGTACGCACTATGCGGTATGAAAGAAACTTCATCCCACGCACACTCAAGCTGTGGAATGAACTCCCTGCTGCGGTTTTCCCATGCACCTACAATATGGGGTTCTTCAAAAGGGGCATTAGGAGGTTTCTTCAGTGTCGGCATCGCGAGTGTGACGCCCCTGGTGCTGCATGAGTCCATAGGCCACGGTAAACACTTCCCATCAGGTGGGCCGTGTGCTTGTCTGCCACCTAAGTGGTATAAAAAATAAATTATCGATTTCCAAAGGAGGATGTTTTCTTTATATTTATTTAATACTTATATGCGTTCAGCTCCGTCATGTGTATGATGTCTATTCTGTTTTTTTTGTTTTCAGGTAACTGAAGAGGATTTTTTATAGTATGCTAATGTTAATGTTGTATGTTAAGATTAGACTGTAACAGTGATCACCAATAAGCTGCACTAAGTCGTAACCGAAGTCATCCGAACAGATGCTTGCCTGTACCTAATGGTAGTTGTTCTACTGCAAATAGACAACAATGCTCTATGGTTAGAGAACATTCTATTAAAATGTACTATCAATCATCATAATCATCATCAATATTGTAACAGGTTTGTTAACTTGCATATTGCAATTGTGAAACCGAGTCTTCTAGGTAATCACAGTAATACCACGGACACTGCTAAAAAATCCATTTTATTTTAGACTTTAAAGCAAAACCGTTAAAGTTCAAAATTGTATGACTATTTGCTTGAGTGAATTATAAGTGTAATGAAACTCTTTTTCTTTAAGTTTGAACTTTAAGAAAAGTGAGATAAAGTCTAAAATGTTTTGCCATGTTTTGCAAAGTCTGTGGTATGCCAGTGGTTTTGGTTTAGTAGAATCGCGGACTTGATCTGGGGGATGGGATGAACAATTAGAACAAAAAGGACAAGGTTAAGTTGGCATCAAGAACTTCACTACGGGGCAGCAACTCCTTCTTTAAAAAGCACAGGTCCGGCCTCACATGGAGTACTGCTGTTACCTTTTTGCTGGAGCACCTGCATACCAACTTGACCCCTTCGACTTAGTGCAAAGACGGGCATTGAGGCTGGTTGACAATCCCATACTCACAGGTTGTGTGGAACCTCTTAGACTTAGGAGGGATTTTGCCTCACTGTGTGTGTTCTACCGCCTATACAATGGTTTGTGCTCAGATGAATTGTTTGACATGATGCCCGTAGCTACATTCTATCATCGCACCTCTCGCCATAGGCAGGGAATTCATCCTCACACATTGCGACTTGAGACGGTGCGCACTGTGCGGTATGAAAGAAACTTCATCCCACGCACACTCATGCTGTGGAATGACCTCCCTGCTGCGGTTTTCCCAAGCGCCTACAATATGGGGTTCTTCAAGAGGGGCATCTGAAGGTTTCTTCATGGTCGGCAGCGCGAGTGTGACACCCCTGGTGTTGCATATGTCCATTGACCGCGGTAACCGCTTCCCATCAGGTGGACCGTGTGCTCGTCTGCGAACTAAGTGGAATAAAAAAACAATTTTCGGAAAGAAGAAGAAGGTTAATAAATATTTAATCAAAACGTTGTTTTTTTACTTGTGTCGTCCAAAGATGTTTACGTGTGGTAATCCCCACGAACTCCGCCACCGCAGGCTAGTAGGAGTAGAATACATGGGGTGGCCATCTCAGGTTTCATTTACCAGGGTGTAAGATTACCCTATAAGGCTTTTCCCTCATACCTCCGATGACCCTCGGTCATCTACAGTTTACACCAAACGAGCGAATGCTCCTTCTATTCCCTCTACGTCAAAATATACATGTGTATGCAGAGACAGAATGCTCTTGTACTATGTTCATACATACAACATAAACTTACGCCTATATCTCCGAAGGGGTGTAGGTAGCGGTACTAGCACCCACATTTCGTCAGATTATTGTTTTAGGTCCCAATATAGTAGGTGGCGAGCCTATTGCCATTAACCGGGCACTTAAAAACCTGCGATAAATTCACACAAAACTTCGAAAAGCATCGAAAAGTCATTGGTGTGTGCCATGGTGAAACATGGGTTCGAGCCCGAGACATCGTCTCAGCAGTCCATTACCCATACCACTAGGCTACCGCGTTACGTGGTAAGTAATAAAGAATATTACAAACCAAAATACATAAATCCATACAAGATACGCGTAAAACATAACCCTTCTTGGCAGTCGGTTAAAATGGTTATAGCGGTAACTGAAATACCTACATTATCTGTCTAGCTCATATCACGGTCCATGAGATACAACCTGATGTGATAGACAGACAGACACACCGGAGTTTTAATAATAGAATTTCATTTTAACCCTTCTGACACATTGCGTCAGGTGGGCTGTGTGCTTGTCTTCCACCTCAGTTGTTTAAAAAAAAACTGAAAGTTATTTGGTGCAGGCTCCCAACAAATCAGACCAGATAATGTGAAAACGGTCTTATAGTCAGAACGAGGGTTGTATAAAAGAAAAGTTTCGCAAAAACCACGAGACATGTTATGTCTCTGTTGAAGTCGGCGTTAACTACATCGGAGCACGGATAGCCATAACTTAGCCTTTTAATAACTCACAGAGCGATGGTCTGTTTGGGCCATAGCGGTTTTGTCAGGTATGAGGTACTTATTAAAGGAAAGAAAAAAGAAAATCTACTTTCGTCAAGACATTGAAATCATTGTGCGTGAAGCCATTGAAATCAAAAATATAAAAATTTCAATAGGGAAGATGGATTCAAGCTATCCGGAACGTGGAATCCAGTGATTAAGATACTAAACCAAAAAACACAGTGCCGTGAAAAACTGACATAGTGAGTGTGGTGTGTCGCCAGCCTAACCGTTCATAATAAGTGTAATGGTGGGTAGGCGCTCAAAAAATGTTCCCCGCATACCTCTCGACGCTCGAAGACTAGTCAAGTCGTGACCACGGGTGCTGCAACGCATCCGAAAATAGTAAGTTCCAAGATATAATTCGCGAGAAGTCCCGATACCTTGTATAACTTTCAAAAATGTTTAAAAACCGAATTTCAAATAAAACTTTTTTTTTCCTCGAGTTACCATGAACACCTCCATCCTCTGCGGCCGGCTTATCCTTGTATTTTGCATCACGTCATATATAAAAGTCAGCTTTTATACTGAATATATACTTTCATGAATATTAAGGATGTCTGGCAAGGAGTTACCATGAGATTAAAGTGTCTGGTTATAAATAATGTTATTTCTGTTATGTTGAAAGTAATACTTGAAAATCATACTTTTTTATTTTTATTATTTTATACCACTTAGGTGGCAAACAAACGCACGGCCACCCTGATAGAAAGTGGCTACCGTGCCCTTTTTTTTTTTTTTGCGTGCTTATAATCCCCACGGATACCTCCCCACCGGAGCCGGTGGAGGAGGTTATGTCGGACTCGAACCGACTAAAACGCACGCCGCCTGTGGGTCGTTTCGGTTGCCGAAGGTGAGGTTGACAGGCATATCCCTCGCACCCCGGCCGACCCAGGGCCATCTCTCACGATCTGGCCCTCTTCTCGGGTGTGGGGACCACAGAGTCCCCAACTCGTCCCCGGAAACGGGGAGGCGCGCCACGCGCGCCGCCGCCGTGGCCTGCTTCTGCCAGGGTGACAGGCGGCTTCACCTGTCACCCCCAGGCCGGCGCTCATGGGGGGCGGAGGTCGTTCATCGACCTCCGACGCCCGAGTTGCCTTCGTGCGCGGGCAGCTTGTTTAGCGATCCTTCGTCGCTCCCGCTGCCGCTCCCGCCCCGCCTCCTCCTTCACGAGCATTACTTGCTCGCAGAAAGAGGCGCCGGCCGCCCACGCATCCGCGCAGCGAACCATCGCCGCGAGCAAGGTGGAGAGCGCGAGAACCCTCACTCCCAGGGCCGCCACAAGCTCCCGCCTCGGCGTCTCCCACGCCGGACACTCGGTGAGCGTGTGCGGACCTGAGTCCTCGCTCGCGTCGCAGTGATGGCACTCGGACGTTGGCTCTTTCTGCATCCGACGCAGATACTTTCCGAAGCATCCGTGCTCGGTGATCATCTGCGTCAGACGGTACGAGAGGCTGCCGTGTGGCCTCTCTAGCCACTCCCCCATGATGGGTCTTACCGCCGTTACTACGGCGTGCCCTGCGCTTGGTTGCCCAAGTCGTCTCTCCCATTCCGCCACCATTTCCCTGTGGAGCCGGGATCTCACGGCCCGAATTACTTCGGGCTCGGGATCGTGACCCCGCTCCCGCGCCGCCCTTCGGAACCGGTATAACGCCGAAAGGCATCTCGCTTCCAGGATCCATGGTGGGGATCCGGCGAGGAGACTCGCCGCGTTGAAGGATATCGTGCGGTACCCCCTTATGATGCGGCACGCCAACTTCCGCTGCGGACGCTGCAACAGGAGCATGTGCCGATCACTCAGGGTGTCCGCCCACACGGGACACCCGTACAGGGCCATGGACCGCACGATACCCGCGTAGAGTCTCCTGCAGGAGTCCTCCGGGCCCCTCAGGTTGGGCAGTAGCCGCGCCAGAGCGTTGGCTGTGCCTGCCAATTTGGGGCCCAGACTTCGGAAGTGCTTCCCGAAGTCCCACCGGCCGTCGAGCACGAGCCCCAGATATTTCATCTGGGGCTTGATGCCGATGAGAGTGCCTCCCACTGTCAGACTGGAACCAGGTTGGCTACCGTGGCCTATGGACGTGTGTAACACAAGAGGAGCCCCACTCACGCTGCCGATCCTGTAAGCACAGAGTTTCTGTGCCGTCAGTATAGAGGACAAAGCAGGACAAGCCTTTAGTCATTCCACTGAAAGAAGATATTCTTTTTTTACACCTTTACCGTGCACCTGCCAAAGCCACCATGACTAAAACTACCTAATGGGCCATCGTTCTCACCTGTGAAGGGAGCACGTGCTGGTAAACTTTCAGGTTTTATAGAATGACGTAAGTCTGGTGTTCACGGGCTCTTCTTAATCCATGTGGCTGTGACAGACTGAACAGCTGTGCCATTCTCTAAGCACACAGCGTCGAGCGCAGCGCTACGATAACCTAGACAGAGATTGTCATTGGTCGAACTCCTGTGACGTCACTAATCTCTAATCCCTATCAAGGCTGTCGCAGCGCTGCGCTCAACGGTGCGTGCTTAGAGAATCGCACAGCAGAGTCAAGGATTTGAAGATGAAAGTAATGAAAATAAAACAATTAAATATATTTTAAATGTCCATTTTTATTTTTTTCCTACAAAATGATCACGACCAGCGCAAACAAAAATAAATCTAAACTTAAACTAACACTTTGTACAAAATAAATTAATTATTTACAACTTGTTACATAATCAGTCTTCAATTTTTCATTTCAAATTAAAATCTTTTCACAGGAACTTAGAACACATTAACTTCTTAATATACTTCTTCTATAGTAGGTCCATCGTTTCTTTGGTAACCTCCACAACCTGGCATGCCTCCGGGCATATTGCCGGGTATTCCACCTGGAAAACCGCCGGGCATGCCACCAGGATAGCCTCCAGGCATTCCACCTGCGAAACCGCCTGGCATTCCACCGTTCATCCCTCCAGGCATTCCTCCAGAGCCCCGCATCCCGTCAGGCATTCCTCTATTATTGTCACCCGACGATCCATTGCCGGCTCCGTGCATTTTACTCATAAGCGGCGAGCAGATCCTCTGCAACTCCTTCAACTTGTGTTCGTACTCCTCTTGGTCTGCAAGGGTGTTGTTATCGAGCCACTTGAGAGCTTCATCACAAGCATTCCTGCCTTCATCCTTGTCTTGTTGCGACAGCTTCTCACCAGCCTCATCTAACGCTTGCTTGACGCTGAATACGTAGGACTCCAGCTGGTTCCTCGCCGCCACCTTCTGCCTCTGCCTCTCATCCTCCTCTTTATACCTCTCCGCTTCAGCAAGCATGCGATCTATCTCCGCCTGTGACAAGCGCCCTTTGTCATTCTTGATGACGATGTTCTTGCTGCGGCCCGTGCTGTTCTCCTTGGCTGACACGTTGAGTATACCATTCGCGTCCAAGTCAAACGTCACGTCGATTTTAGGCACACCGCGAGGCGCTGGAGGTATACCAGTCAGATCGAACGTGCCCAGTCTATTGTTGTCCTTAGTCATGGCTCTTTCACCTTCATAAACTTGAATGGTGACTGCAGGCTGGTTATCGGTGTATGTGGTGAACGTCTGCGACTGCTTGCAAGGTATTTTGGCGTTGCGTTCGATGATTTTCGTCATGACTCCTCCGGCGGTTTCGATGCCGAGAGACAGCGGAGCGACATCGACCAGCAAAACATCCTGGATCTTCGAATCCTGTTCCCCACTCAAGATAGCTGCCTGTACTGCTGCTCCGTACGCCACTGCTTCATCAGGATTGATGGATAAATTCAGCTTCTTGCCAGAGAAAAAGTTCTGAAGCATGTTCTGGACTTTGGGTATACGTGTTGAGCCTCCCACTAAGACGACATCGTGTATGGCACTTTTGTCCATTTTCGCGTCTCTGAGCGCTTTTTCAACTGGCTCCAAAGTAGAGCGGAACAAATCTGAACACAGCTCTTCGAAGCGCGCTCGAGACACCCTCGTGTAGTAGTCAATGCCTTCATACAGCGCGTCAATCTCAATGGTCGCTTCCGTACTTGAAGACAGAGTGCGCTTAGCGCGTTCGGCTGCAGTGCGCAGTCGCCTCAACGCTCGAGGATTCGTTCTCAGATCCTTGCGGTACTTCCTCTTGAACTCCTCTGCAAGATGGTTCACTAATCTGTTGTCGAAGTCTTCACCACCGAGGTGTGTGTCTCCAGCTGTCGCCCTTACTTCAAACAGCGAGCCCTCATCAATTGTCAGTATGGAGACGTCGAATGTGCCTCCTCCCAGGTCAAAGATCAACACATTCCGTTCACCTTTGAGGTTCTTGTCGAGGCCGTAGGCTAGCGCGGCCGCAGTAGGCTCGTTGATGATCCTCAGCACATTGAGGCCGGCGATGGCGCCCGCGTCTTTAGTTGCTTGACGCTGCGAGTCGTTGAAGTAAGCGGGCACTGTGATGACTGCGTCTCGAACGGTCGTGCCCAGGAACGCCTCCGCCGTCTCTTTCATTTTCGTCAGAACCATGCTGCTGATCTCTTCTGGTGCGAAGCGTTTCGTCTCCCCCTTGAACTCAATTTGAATCTTCGGCTTCCCGCCATCGCTGATCACTTTGAACGGCCAATGCTGCATGTCTTGCTGTATCTTGTGGTCGTCGAACTTCCTTCCGATGAGTCGTTTAGCGTCGAACACTGTGTTGTGCGGGTTCAACGCCACCTGGTTCTTGGCCGCATCGCCGATGAGTCGCTCCGTGTCGGTGAATGCGACATACGATGGTGTCGTGCGGTTTCCTTGGTCGTTGGCGATGATCTCCACGTTCCCATGCTGCCACACGCCGACACAAGAGTAAGTCGTCCCAAGATCGATTCCGATAGCTGGCATCTTCACTGTATTTCTTCGTATAATCACTTGTATTGTTAAATCTTCGAGTAAAACTCCTCCGGTTTGCACCGAACTTCGCACGTCTATTCAGTTTCGTATTTCAAATAAGAATGAATTCCCGCCGCCTGGCCGCTGCTTTTATACTAAACAAATAGAATTCGAGAATATTCACACTCTCTCTGGAATCGTCCAATCAGCTTCGAGATTCAAAAGAAATTTCCGGAACGATCGTGCGTTGACCAATGGCGTGTCGCTATTACAGAGAAAAAAAGATAGATACATCGGATATCGCATTTTAGTGTGGCTATTGTAGAAAATTACCCTGCTTAAAGGGTAATTCATTGTATTATGTTAAATAAAGATGAAGTAAATATTTAAAATAAAAATGAATTACATACATACATACATAAAATCACGCCTGTCTCCCATAGGGGTAGGCAGAGATCACGGATCTCCATTTGTTACGATCCTGACATACTACTCTCGCTTCATTCACTCTCATTACATTCTTCATGCATGCTCGTCGGTTTAGAGTACTCCTGACCTGCCCCTTTTCTAAAACTTCCCCGATTTGGCCCAAGTATGTGCGCCTAGGTCTTCCCCTAAAATGAATTACAATTACTAATTTTGGTTGATGAATTAACATTTAAGATAAAATTCTTAAAAAATATATATAAGTAGATCATACTGTAAGTGTTTATAAAAATCATCAATTAAAAATTATTTTTAGTTAGATATTCTATTTGAGCATATTTTGAATCGATGTTTTAAGAATCGGTCAAAAATATGTCTTACATAAAGAAAATATTACCGGGTAAAAATACTACGCAACCCTACACAAAGCTCAGTTTTTCACTAGTAAGTAATACAAATTGCTATACTACAATCATTAGCGTTCATGGTGCAAACTTGTTTGCTCCCTAAGTAGAAAATAAATATGGGGAAATTTTAGATTGACATCTGGCAATTTAGAGGAACGTACGAGAATACGCGGGAAACGTCGTCGATAAAGGGCGGCAGAGTGAGACAGATATACTATTGTTTACAAACAGTGACAGCTGACCTAGTTTACTTACGTTCAGAAATAAAATAAAGGTATATAAGGGACTTATGGTTCTGAATTGTTCTACGCTTTATGTAACATTAATGAAATCACAGATAATATAATATAAATTAAAGTTGTACAATTAGGTTTGACGCAGAGCTAAAAACTATTTAAGGCGATCATTGACCACCGCATAGATTTAATAAATAATAGAATACCTATAATAGATGTTAAGTTGAAAAAAATATGCTTTATTTAATATTTGTTTAAGTATGGACTTATCATTATGTTTGTATTTATTTTTAAAAACCTGTAGTAAAGTCACCAAAATTGTACTGAGCTGCCTCATTAAAATTTTGGTGACTTTACTACAGGTTTCATCATCATTCGTCGTCATTATTATCATCATCATCAACATCAATTAAGATAATAATAATACAAATTAAGATATGGCTTAAAGGTAATGTAACCAAGCAAAATATGTCAAAAATAAAAATAGGTAAAAAAACTTTTTAAGTTAAACGGTTTTATGTTAAACATACATTGCAATGTTTAAGATAAATGTACTAAAAACCAAAAAATAATAAAATAGATACAGTCGTGGGAATTATAAACATATGCATAGACTAGACTAAAATATAAAACCGTGGGGCACGTCAATTGTCTCTCTTTTATTTACATGGAGTGTATAACTATTGGAATTTCCATGAGCAAGAAGATAGTAAGTAATTTCCTCACTGTCTGCGGGCCAACTGCCTAACGACGAATTAAACGATTCTTCTATCGCACATTAAGTCGATAATTTGTAGACAATTGACGTGCCCCACGGTTTTATATTTTAGTCTAGTCTATGCATATGTTTCTAATTCCCACGACTGTATCTATTTTATTATTTTTTGGTTTTTAGTACATTTATCTTAAACATTGCAATGTATGTTTAACATAAATCCGTTTAACTTAAAAAGTGTTTTTACCTATTTTATTTCTCCTGACACAAGCATATGTTTGCTTAAAAGGAGTACTCAAACATTAGTAAGATGTACTAAAGAAACCGAAATAAGTAATTTTTTTTTTAATTTTTTTTTTCTAGTTTTTAGTTTTTATTTCGCATTCTGTTTAATTCATTTCGTGCTTCATTATTGCAAGGTTTCTTGCCCGTTAGTTTATTGCAGTCCGCTTCCAAGCGGCGGCCATCTTAGATTTCAATTTCCATAGTAAATTGTATTCTACTTGTTGAGACCTTTTATTTGATACTTACCCATATTTATTGGATTGATAAAACCTAAGTTATCCGCCATTTTGTAGAGGCCGCCATCTTGGATTTTAATTTTATATAGTAGGTACATTGTATTCTACAGTCCATCAAATCTAAGAGGTACCGTTTGACGTTTCATATTTTTCAAACCGAAACAACTTTGTTCATACGTACATTATTCAGTTTCGATAACCTTTTTCATAAAACCATGAATTTAGAAAGATTTCATTATTGTATCTAAAAATGTACAATTCTTAATATCTAAATGTAATTGAAAACTTTCAAACAAAGCAAAATAACACATATTTACACAGTAAATAATTTCTAATAGTTATATTCTTGACCGCATTACAAAGTTACGTAGTTAGGTCACTGCACGTAGTGTTGCGACTCTTCGGATACACTTGTATGCAAAAAAATCGTTTACATATACGAAAAATCGAATGTATTATTTACAAATTACACTTGACAACCAAACAAATATTTTTTCATGTGAATGGGATTTATCTCACATATTACGATTACATAACTAAATAGTTATGTAATCGTAAAATATGAGATAAAACCCATTCACCAAAAATACGTATTTATAAATCAAATATATTTGCTTCTTTAAAAAGTTGTCGAAAGCGATTTGTCGATTTTTGATTTTCGCGCCCAAATAAGTCGGGGTTTCTCGCGCTAACGCTGTCGAAATAGTAAATGGAGTCAGGGATAGTGTTTTTTACATTTATTTTTGTGTATGATAGTATGGGTTTGCATATTACAGAGAAATAAACAAATTTTTAACAAGCACATCCATTGATTTTACAATTACAATTTTTTCTTCTAAGTCTTATTTCTACGTCTAAAACTAATAAAAATAAGGTATGTAGAACCCATTCACAAAAATGTTGTTGCCAGGGCCGGCAGTCTGTACATGAGATAGCGACCGAATTCGGATGTTAAGTACGTAGCGACGCAAACTAACCGAAATTCCCAAGTCTGTACTTAAAGTTACGATTTTTGTCGGTTGCCGTAACGAAATTCGTCGTTAACTTAACAAATTCTCGGATAGTACCTTAATAGCATAGACAAGCATAGATTTTGTCACTCTTACCCTTAGATTCTCTTTGGTTAACTGTGTAATTTGTTGACATTTTTATTAGGTATGTTTGTACAATTATGCTTTATGAATTTGTAATTGTATTTTTTTTGACTGTACAATTTCATACATACATACATACATAAAATCACGCCTGTCTCCCATAGGGGTAGGCAGAGATCACGGATCTCCATTTGCTACGATCCTGACATATTACTCTCGCTTCATTCACTCTCATTACATTCTTCATGCATGCTCGTCGGTTTAGAGTACTCCTGACCTGCCCCTTTTCTAAAACTTCCCCGATTTGGTCCAGGTATGTGCGCCTAGGTCTTCCCCTTCCGACGGTACCATCCACACTCGCCTCATACACCTGTTTCGTTAGTCTTCTTTCATTCATTCTCTCAACATGACCAAACCATCTCAACATTCCTCTCTCAATTCTCATCACTACATCTTCTATCACTCCACATCGTTCTCTTATCACGCTATTTCTCACTCTATCTTTCAAGGTCAAGCCACACATACTTCGCAACGCACGCATTTCTACTGCATTTACTCTACTCTGATGCTTTTTCTGCCACACCCAACTTTCACTACCATACATAAGAGTCGGCACCAATACTCCTCCATGTACAGCCAGTCGTGCCTTTTCGGACACTTTCCGGCTGCTCATAAAGTTGTGTAGTGCCCCATTCACTCTATTTCCAGCCATCACTCTCCTTTCAACATCTTCTTCATGCTTTCCATCTCTCGTAAACAATGTTCCCAAATATATGAACTCATTCACTTGTTCCACTTTTTCTCCATCTATACAAATCCTACACTCTGTCACACATTCATCTCTTTCAAAAACCATAACTTTTGTCTTACTAACATTCACTTTCATTCCTTTCCTCTCAAAAGCTTCATGCATAGTTGTTACCATCTCCTGCAACTCATCTGCCGATGACGCCAGTAAAACCTGATCATCAGCATAAAGAAGACATTTGACGAGTAAATTCTTCATTCTTAAACCACATTCTTTATCTTTCAAATCTTGCAAACAACTGTCCATGAATAAGTTAAACAGCCATGGTGACGCTACACATCCCTGTCTAACCCCTTTTTGGATACTAAACCATTCAGTGTATGACCCATGTATCCTCACGCAAGCTCTGGAGTCCTCATAGAGAGACTTCACAGCTCGAATAAGGTTGCTGCTCACCCCATACATAGACAGTACCGACCAAAGTTCATTCCTCACCACTTTGTCATAGGCCTTTTCCAAATCCACAAATGCGCAATAGACCTTTTGACTCTTGGCCAAAAATTTCTCGGCTATGCTTCGCAATGAAAAGACCTGATCCGTTCATCAAACAGAAAAATCTCTCCGCTGAATGATTTTTCACAACACCCTTACCATAGATTATTATATATATAGACCATACATAGACTTTGTCATGGCAAGTTGACACAAGTGACGTAAGTGACATAACACACAGCAAAGAGAATACAATACTAAAATTTTACTAAAATTTTACGTAAGAAGAGACGGGACTTCCATAGTGCAAAATAATCTTACGAAATGTCAAATCAGGGCCGGCAGTCTGTACATGAGATAGCGACCGAATTCGGATGTTAAGTACGTAGCGACGCAAACTAACCGAAATTCCCAAGTCTGTACTTAAAGTTACGATTTTTGTCGGTTGCCGTACCGAAATTCGTCGTTAACTTAACAAATTCTCGGATAGTACCTTAATAGCATAGACAAGCATAGAATTTGTCACTCTTACCCTTAGATTCTCTTTGGTTAACTGTGTAATTTGTTGACATTTTTATTATGTTTGTACAATTATGCTTTATGAATTTGTAATTGTATCTTTTTTGACTGTACAATTTCATCAAACAGAAAAATCTCTCCGCTGATTGATTTTTCACAACACCCTTACCATAGATTATTGTACATATATATAGACCAAACATAGACTCTGACATGGCAAGTTGACACAAGTGACATAACACACAAGCAAGAAGCCAAGAAGCCTTGAAAAAGAATTGAATATTTTTGGAGGTTGTAGGGAAATACGAGAAATATTATGGCTGAAGCGTGTTTAGCATGTAATTAGTTTACTCTAGAATATAGGCGGGAAGCGGGAAATGGTAATGCGACGGCAAGGTGCATGGATTCTGCGCGCTAGTGAAAATTATTTGAATTTGGCTGATGGTGAATTCCTATCATTGTATCGCATTACAAAGGCAATGTTTAAAGAACTTGATGATGAAATAGCGCTATCACTTGAAAGAAAACGCCCTTGCGGGCTTTCTGTGGAGTCCTATGTAAGTTTCATTGTATAACTTGTACATTGTTTATCATTTATCTAATTCAAAATTATTATTTATCTAGAAGTACTTCATCTCATTTAATATATTGTAATTGTATAATTTATGTGCTTTTTATCATTTTAGGTGTGTGACACTATTCTGCTCATTTTCAATATAAATGCTCGATGGCCAGGAGCTCTGCATGATAGCCACATATATCATATGAAAATTCCCCAGTTTATGCCACATGAAGACGTTTGTTAATAACGGAGACCACCATGCATGGTTACTTGGTAAGTTTTGAGTCAAATAACTGAACACCTCATGTGTCAATATACTATTACTGCCAGTGGGGATGCTGTTGACAGGACGAGTGATCACCCTTTCTGTGTGGACTATTTCTCCTATATAATGACTGTCATACATGTTAACTGCAACCAACGGCTTAACATTTTTTCTGACGCACAACCAAACCAATGCTAATACCCTTATTCATACAAATATTTGCACAAAGCAGCAGCTGCATTTAATACCGTTACACCACAGAGGCTGTCAATGTGTCAATATAACAATTATAACATATATTATATTTTGATTTAATCCACAGGTGATGATGGATATCCACTAGAACCATGGCCGATGACCCCAATGATGAACCAGCCCCTTGGCCTAACGACAAGTATATACTGAAGACTGTGTATTACACTGAACTGACACTATGGTAGACATCTGTGGCATTCCACTGCCCCAGAGAATCATTCAGAAACATTATTTTCGATTGTTTTCGCCTTGTCAACTGCAAGTCAACCAAGTGGCCAAAATTATACATCAGCAACACTTCAGAGGTGCCATATTACAAGAATGTGCCGACCCAGTTCTTGAAAATGGTAATTATTGTACAAGTAACCTTGCGAGTACCATAGTAGTACATAATATATATATACCCCACTGACACACAAATATGTAACTTACATGCAAGACACTACAGTAATGTTCTACGTGAAGTAGGAAGTGGTTTCTTCTCTTTCATACTTAGATGTGTGCTATGCACTTGCAAATAGTAACTACTATAATATAAACTAACAATCCCAAACCAACATTCTGCAGGCATTTTCTGCTTTTCATGGAACTAAAGGTTGTATCCATGAGGCTACAGTTTATATCAGAGGAAAATTGTATAATCCTTTTGCTATCTATTATTATTCATTACAAATGCCAGCAGCTGTCACTCAAGCTCAAGTGGTGGATCCTTTCAGCAGAGAAGCTGTTAACCGGACAGATGGTTTGCCCTTCTGTACGGGCTTTTGCCATATATAACGACTCCCATAGATGTTAGTATGGCAACCGGGGCAGACAATAGGCAGATACACAACCATTGCAAATAGATATATTTGATTTATATACATATTTTCACTGAACGGAAATTGAACATTGTCATCATCATCTTTGTGTAGACATACTATACTGATTGCATTGTTACCTCGCAGTTCAGGGTCCGCCTTTGGCTTTTTCTCCTCCACGACGTCAAGCCTACTTTCTTTACCTGGACCTGGTGGGAGCCCCATTGCCAGGCATTTGTTGCCTCAAAACCTCCTGCTGGTTACCTAGTCGAATATCCCCATCCCACAGAAGCTGTCATTGCAATAAACTGAACATAGCTTTCCCAAAAGTAATATTCTTTAGGGATTTACTGTCTTTAATAGAACCAAATGAAATAGCGAACGAAATGAAAATATTGTAATCCTATAACTATCTATTTCTTTTCATTGCAGATGCCAGCCGTTGTTTGTCACTCAACTCAAGCCTGAGAAGAGGATACCCATAGCCGAAGTCATAACAAAATGTTACAAAATGAAGACTGAGAAAATTTTATTGTCTGTAAAAACTTAATAGAAACTCTTTGTATTAAGTACTTTGAAGTAATAAATGCACAAGATATGAACCTATATATATATATATGTTTTATTTAATTTACCTATATAGAAATCTACTTACTACCTACCGATAATCTTTGTATGAACTCTGCAGTAACTTATATTGTGTTAGTTACTAGTCCTACAAACATGAACATGACAGTTACTAATAAGCATCCATCAGAATATAATTATCTATTTTATGGCCTTGGGAAGTTATTAAATATGAAATTGAGCAATATAACACACATTTCACCAAAAGTCTACAAATAATAACTTGAAGCTCAACCCAGTTCACCAAATAAGCATCCACCATCTTATAATTGTATTTTATCATGAAATTGAGCAATATAGCATACATAGATCACCAAAAGTCAACAAATAATAATTTGAACCTCAACCAAATAACCATCCATCATCTTATAATTCTATTTTGTCATCCATTTCATAACCTTAGAGATTATGAAACATAAAATTTAACAATATTACATAAACATATCACCAAAAGTTAACAAATAATAACTTGAAGCTCAACCAAATAAACATCCATCATCTTATAATTGTATTTTATCATCCATTTCATAACCTTAGAGATTATTAAAATGTAAAATTGAACAATAAAACATCATTATCATCTAAATAATAACTTAAAGCTCAACCAAATTCACTAAATAAACATCCATCATCTTATAATTGTATTTTATCATCCATTTCATAACCTTAGAGATTATTAAAATGTAAAATTGAACAATAAAACATCATTATCATCCAAATAATAACTTGAAACTCAACTAAATTCACCAAATTAGCCTCCATTTATAATATATAATACTTATTTCCTCAATGTTGCCCAATTTCATATTTAATATTCTATTAAAAACATCAACAAAATGTGGACAAATAATAACAAATAGTTAACGACGTTAACTACTTTGCGGGCCTTCAAGAATGCTCGCATTCTTTACGACGAAATTTGTTAAGAAACCGACAATTTTTGTTAACTTGGAAGTCGAGACTTGCTAATATTGCCACCGTACCAAATACCGTCGTTAACTCGCACCGATACATGTAGAGACTTGCATCCCCCATACATTATTGCTCGCTTAGTCGCTACCTCAAAATGTACAGACTTGGGTTTGACGCAAAGAAACCGAATTTTGTTGTTAACTTTACTTACGATTTCGTAAGATAAGTATTAACGACGAATGTACAGACTGCCGGCCCTGATGTTATAAATTAACGACGTTACTGCGCGAACGCATAATGCACTGAATACACAGATACCCTAAAATAAATTAATTTAATTATTTTTAGGTCAATAGGCAAAATCGCAGGTGTCCAAGTCTCTACAATTTTTTTTTTCTGGCAACACTGCCAACTACAAGCGCACGCGGTCCGCTCGGTCGGTTCGACGTCAGCAGTCTCTCGCCATCTTGGAAGCTGACTGTGCGCGTACTTGCTTTCTCGTTTGTGTTTTACAATTTGTGACTTGGCTATTACTTTTCTGGACTGATCATTCTTTATCCGTTTACCTTGGCAATATTTATACTGGACTCCGAACTAAGCAAGTGTTTATTAATAATGTCGAAAAGAGGACGTACTTTGAACAGCCAGGCTCGTGAATTGGTGGTGAAATTACACGAGTATTTTGAGCGTGAATCTCAAAATGGTGGACTTCTACTGCCAGTTACACAAGTTCGGGATCGCGTCGGTGAAGCTCTCGGTATTGGTAGCCGCACCGTTGGCAAAATATTAAGTGAAAAATATGGGCCTTCGGGGAGTGACAGTAACGTACTTCACACACCGAAAAAACGAAAAAGAAATAAACCTGTGACAGGCATCGATGAATTCGATAGTCATGCTATTAGAAACCATATATACGGGTATTTTACAAGAGGCGAATTTCCAACATTGGCAAAGTTATGTGCAACTTTAAAAGATGCCGGGCTGTATAAGGGAAGCATAGAGTCGTTGAGAACGGTAATAACAGGAATTGGCTTCAGATACAAAAAAGTTGACAAACGAAAAATTGTTATGTAGCGACATGACATAATTATGCAGCGACTAACATTCCTGCGCGAAGTTAAACAAATTATAAACTGGGATAATGTAATATTTTTGGACGAAACTTGGCTAAATTCCAACCATTCTGTGCCGAAAACATGGACTGATGATTCTGAAGCTTCGTGCTCGAAGGTGCCGATAGGAAAAGGTGGACGCCTCATAATATGCCATGCTGGGTCAGCGTCTACAGGCTTCGTGGAAAACTCTTTATTAGCTTTCCAATCCAAAAGCACTAAAGAGTATCATGAAGAAATGGACGCAGTAAGGTTCCGAGAGTGGTTCTTAAATTTATTACAGAATATCCCTCCTAACAGCACAATTATAATGGATAATGCCCCATACCACTCTGTGCAAATTGATAAAGCACCTACGTCAGCCAATAAGAAAGCAGATTTGGTGGCATGGCTGCAAAGAAAAGGAGTGGATGCCGACATGTCACTATTAAAAGCTGAATTATTACAGTTAGTGAAATTGCATAAACCACCAAAACCGACATATGTAATTGACCAATTGGCCGAAGAGCACGGGCACAAAGTCATACGACTTCCTCCGTACCATTGCCAATATAATGCCATTGAACTGATTTGGGCCCAAGTTAAAGGTAATATTTTATAATATTATAATAATAACACGAGTACTTCTAACATTTATAATTTAAACAATGGTTTTCGTCTGCTATCAAATAGTTACATTATTGTTTTACAGGTTATGCAGCAAGACACAACACAAAACCACCCTTCAGTGTCAAGAAAATGGAAGGTTTATTAAAGGAAGCATGTGCCCAAGTTACACAGGAAGATTGGAGTAAAGTAGTACAAAAAACAAAGAAAATAATAATGGACGACTTCGAAAGAGACGTACACTTTGATAATGTAATGGACAATCAACTGGTCATTAATTTAAATGACGATGATGACGAAGACGACGATACTAGTACTAGTAGTGAATAAAAAAATATCCTAAACATTTCTTTTATTTAATTATAACAATTGATTTCTTAAAATTCGGATATTATAGTAATCGATCTCTTAAAGTTCGGATATTATAGTAATCGATTTTTTCATCCCATCCCTATCATTCAATTGTCAGAACTGTCAAACGGTACTTCTTAGATTTGACGGACTGTAACGGTTGAGCACTTTCATTTGATACCCATATTGATGGGATTGACAAAACCTACGTTATCCGCCATTTTGTAGCGGCCGCCATCTTGGATTTCAATTTTTTATAGTATATTGTATTCTGCTTGCTGAGCCCTTTCATTTGATACCCATATTGATGGGATTAATAAAACATAAATTATCCGCGTTTTGTAGCGGCGGCCATCTTGAATTTATAATGATAATGAATAACATAATTGTATTGTCACCAAAATCCAAAGTGTATACAAAATTTCAGATTAATCGGTTGACAGGAAGAGGGTGAAATTTGAATTACTAAATTTGACCCAAGAATAAATAATAAAACAAACGGGGTGAGCTAAATAAAACCGTTTAAAAACAAACGGGGTGAGCTAAATAAAACCGTTTAAAAACAAACGGGGTGAGCTAAATAAAACCGTTTAAAAACAAACGGGGTGAGCTAAATAAAACCGTTTAAAAACAAACGGGGTGAGCTAAATAAAACCGTTTAATAAACTAGGCATTGAGGCTGGTTGACAATCCCACACTCGCAGGTGATGTGGAACCTCTCCGCTTTAGGAGGGACTTTTCTTCACTGCGTGTGTTCTACCGCCTGTACAACGGTTTGTGCTCAGATGAATTGTATGATATGATGCCCACAGCTACATTCTATCATCGCACCGCTCGCCGTAGGCAGGGAGTTCATGCCCACACATTGCAACCTGAGACGGTACGCACTATGCGGTATGAAAGAAACTTCATCCCACGCACACTCAAGCTGTGGAATGAACTCCCTGCTGCGGTTTTCCCATGCGCCTACAATATGGGGTTCTTCAAAAGGGGCATTAGGAGGTTTCTTCGGTCGGCAGCGCAAGTGTGACGCCCCTGGTGCTGCACGAGTCCATAGGCCACGGTAAACACTTCCCATCAGGTGGGCCGTGTGCTTGTCTGCCACCTAAGTAGTATAAAAAAAATTTATCGATTTCTAAAGGATGTTCTCTTTATTTTTATTGAATACTTATATGCGTTTAGCTCCGTCATGTGTATAATGTCATTTCCGATTATTTTTTTTGTTTTCAGGTAACTGCAGAGCATTTTTTTATAGTATGCTAAACATGTTAAGATTAGACTGTAACAGTGTTCACCTATAAGCTGCACTAAGTCGTAACCGAAGTCATCCGAACAGATGCTTGCCTGTACCTAATGGTAGTTGTTCTACTGCTAATAGACAACAGTGCCCTATGGTTAGAGAAAATTCTATTAAATGGTACTATCAATCATCATAATCATCATCAATATTGTAACAGGTTTGTTTACTTGCATATTGCAAGCGTGAAACCGAGTCTTCTAGGCAATCACTCTAATACCACAGACACTGCTAAAAAATCCATTTTATTTTAGACTTCAAAGCAAAACCGTTAAAGTTCAAAATTGTACGACTATTTACTTGAGTGAATTATAAGTGTAATGAAACTCTTTTCAAATAAGTTTGAACTTTAAGAAAACAAAAATAAAGTCTAAAATGTTCTGCCATGTTTTGCAAAGTCTGTGGTATGGCAGTGGTTTTGGTTTAGTAGAATCGCGGACTTGATCTGGGGGATGGGATGAACAATTTGAGGAAAGAAGAAGGTTGATAAATATTTAATCAAAACGTTGTTTTTTTACTTGTGTCATCCAAAGATGTTTACGTGTGGTAATCCCCACGAACTCCGCCACCGCAGGCTAGTAGGAGTAGAATACGTGGGGTGGCCATCTCAGCTTTCATTTACCAGGGTGTAAGATTACCCTATAAGGCTTTTCCCTCATACCTCCGATGACCCTCCGTCATCTACAGTTTACACCAAACAAGCGAATGCTCCTTCCATTCCCTCTACGTCAAAATATACATGTGTATGCAGAGACAGAATGCTCTTGTACTATGCTCATACATACAACATAAACTTACGCCTATATCTCCGAAGGGGTGTAGGCAGAGGTACTAGCACCCACATTTCGTCAGATTATTATTTTAGGTCCCAATATAGTAGGTGGCGAGCCTATTGGGATTAACCGGGCACTTAAAAACCTGCAATAAATTCACACAAAACTTCGAAAAGCATCGAAAAGTCATTGGTGTGAGCCATGGTGAAACATGGGATCGAGCCCGAGACATCGTCTCAGCAGTCCATTACCCATACCACTAGGCTCGCGGTAGCCTAGTGGTATGGGTAATGGTAATACGTGGTATAGTATATATTTAATACGTGGTAAGTAATAAAGAATATTACAAACCAATATACATAAATCCATACAAGATACGCGTAAAACATAACCCTTCTTGGCAGTCGGTCAAAATGATTATAGCGGTAACTGAAATACCTACATTATCTGTCTAGCTCATATCACGGTCCATGAGATACAACCTGATGTGACAGACAGACAGACACACCGGAGTTTTAGTAATATAGTTTCATTTTAACCCTTCAGGTACATTGCGTCAGGCGGCCCGTGTCCTTGTCTTCCTCCTAAGTTGTATAAAAAAAGAACTGAATGTTATTTGTCGCATGCTCCCAACAAGGGTAAGAGCGATGGCCTGCTCGGGTCATAGTGGTTTTGGCAGGTATAAGGTATTATTGTATAAAGGTGAGAAAAAGCTATACCACGAACCCACGAATACCCCCACCATTGAAGGCGGGTGCAGAGGTTGACAGGCATATCCCTCGCACCCCGGCCGACTCAAGGCCATCTCTCTCGATCTGGCCCTCTCCTCGGGTGTGGAGACCACAGAGTCCCTAACACGTCCCCGGAAATGGAGAGGTGCGTAAGGCGCACCGCCGCCGCGGCCTGCTTCTGGCAAGGTGACAGGCGGCTCCACACCCGTCACCTTGGCCTGCGCTCATGGGGCGCGGAGGTGATTCATCGATTTCCGATGTTCGAGTAGCCTCAGTACGCGGGCAGCTTGGCTTGCAATTCTCCTTCGCTCCTGCAGCCAGCCGCTCCCGCTCCGAATAATGAAGTGTTTAGGTATTACCTTCAAAATATTATCAGCCCGTTTACTTGCCAAAACCACTATGACCCAAACTTCATATTGGGCCATCATCGTTCTTACCTGTGTTGGGACCATGCACTGCCTAACTTTCAGCTTTAAAATATAACGAAGTCTGTCCTATTATGCATAACCGCGGTAGCCTAGTGGTTTGGGTAATGGACTGCTGAGACGAGGTCTCGGGTTCGATCCCAGGTTTTACCATGGCATACACCAATGACTTTTCGATGCTTTTCGAAGTTATGTGTGTATTTATAGCTGGTTTATATTCGCCCGGTTAATGGCAATATTCAATGGCGAAATGTGGGTGCCAGCACCTCTGCCTACCCCTTCGGGGATATAGGCGTGAGTTTATGTTATGTTATGTAGTATTATGGTCCTGGTAGTTGAAAATGTCCCTCTATCACTCTAAGGTTTGCTGGAAGAAAACTCAACATTGAGTTAAACTCGCCTTTGTAATACAATAATATATCCTTAAGTTAAGTTTTAATAAAGTCAATATCTTTTAAAATTATTTTGCTTTGTGTACAATAAAGAATATGAAAGTGGTATTGGATACCGAAGACTTTCAAAAATGTTTAAATATGGAATTTAAAAAAAAAAAAAATTTCCCGAGTTACCATGAACACCTACATCCTCCGGTGCCAGCTTATCCTTGCATATTGCATCACGTTATATAAAAATCAGCTTTTATGCTATAACATGTACTTTCATGAATATTATGTTTTAGAATATTAAGGGTTACCATGAGATTAAAGTATCTGGTTATAAATAACGTTATTTCTGATATGTTGAAAGTTATACCTAAAAATTACACTTTATAATTTGACGAAAGTAGATTGTTTTTTTTTTACACCTGTACAGTGTATGTACCTGTCAAAGCCACCATGACTAAAACTTCCTAATGGGCCATCGTTCTTACCTGTGATGGGAGCACGTGCTGGCAAACTTTCAGCTTTATAAAATGACGAAAGCCTGGCGTTCACGGGCCCTTAAGCCATGTGGCTATGACAGACTGAACAGCTGTGCAAATGTCTAAGCACACAGCGTCGAGCACAGCAGCGCTGCGACAGCCTAGACAGAGATTGTAATGGTCGATCTGCAGTGACGTCACTAATCTCTAAACAATAATCTCTATTATCAAGGCTGTCGCAGAGCTGTGCTCAACGCTGTCTGCTTAGAGAATTAATTGCACAGCAGAGTCAAGGATCTCAAGGTGAAAGTAATGAAAATAAAACAATGAAATATGTTTTAAATACCCAATTTTATTTTTATTTCCAACAAAATGATCACGACCAGCGCAAATAAATAAATCTAAACTTAAACTAACACTTTGTACAAAATAAATTAATTATTTACAACTTATTACATAATCAGTCTTAAAAAATCTTATCACAGGAACTTAAGAACATAGTAACTTACTTAATATACTTCTTCAATAGTAGGTCCATCGTTTCTTTGGTAACCTCCACAACCTGGCATGCCTCCGGGCATATTGCCGGACATTCCACCTGGAAAACCGCCTGGCATACCACCAGGATAGCCTCCAGGCATTCCACCTGCGAAACCGCCTGGCATTCCACCGTTCATCCCTCCAGGCATTCCACCAGAGCCCCGCATCCCGTCAGGCATTCCTCTATTATTGTCACCCGACGATCCATTGCCAGCTCCGTGCATTTTACTCATAAGCGGCGAGCAGATCCTCTGCAACTCCTTCAGCTTGTGTTCGTATTCCTCTTGGTCTGCAAGGGTGTTGTTATCGAGCCACTTGAGAGCTTCATCACAAGCATTCCTGCCTTCATCCTTGTCTTGTTGCGACAGCTTCTCACCAGCCTCATCTAACGCTTGCTTGACGCTGAACACGTAGGACTCCAGCTGGTTCCTCGCCGCCACCTTCTGCCTTTGCCTCTCATCCTCCTCTTTATACCTCTCCGCTTCAGCAAGCATGCGATCTATCTCCGCCTGTGACAAGCGCCCTTTGTCATTCTTGATGACGATGTTCTTGCTGCGGCCCGTGCTGTTCTCCTTGGCTGACACGTTGAGTATACCATTCGCGTCCAAGTCGAACGTCACGTCGATTTTAGGCACACCGCGAGGCGCTGGAGGTATACCAGTCAGATCGAACGTGCCCAGTCTATTGTTGTCCTTAGTCATGGCTCTTTCACCTTCATAAACTTGAATGGTGACTGCAGGCTGGTTATCGGCGTATGTGGTGAACGTCTGCGACTGCTTGCAAGGTATTTTGGCGTTGCGTTCGATGATTTTCGTCATGACTCCTCCGGCGGTTTCGATGCCGAGAGACAGCGGAGCGACATCGACCAGCAAAACATTCTGGATCTTCGAATCCTGTTCCCCACTCAAGATAGCTGCCTGAACTGCTGCTCCGTACGCCACTGCTTCATCAGGATTGATGGATAGATTCAGCTTCTTGCCGGAGAAAAAGTTCTGAAGCATGTTCTGGACTTTGGGTATACGTGTTGAGCCTCCAACTAAGACGACATCGTGTATAGCACTTTTGTCCATTTTCGCGTCTCTGAGCGCTTTTTCAACTGGCTCCAAAGTAGAGCGGAACAAATCTGAACACAGCTCTTCGAAGCGCGCTCGAGACACTCTCGTGTAGTAGTCAATACCTTCATACAGCGCGTCAATCTCAATGGTCGCTTCCGTACTTGAAGACAGAGTGCGCTTAGCGCGTTCGGCTGCAGTGCGTAGTCGCCTCAACGCTCGAGGATTCGTTCTCAGATCCTTGCGGTACTTCCTCTTGAACTCCTCTGCAAGATGGTTCACTAATCTGTTGTCGAAGTCTTCACCACCGAGGTGTGTGTCTCCAGCTGTCGCCCTTACTTCAAACAGCGAGCCCTCGTCAATTGTCAGTATGGAGACGTCGAATGTGCCTCCTCCGACGTCAAAGATCAACACATTCCGTTCACCTTTGAGGTTCTTGTCGAGGCCGTAGGCTAGCGCGGCCGCAGTAGGCTCGTTGATGATCCTCAGCACATTGAAGCCGGCAATGGCGCCCGCGTCTTTAGTAGCTTGACGCTGCGAGTCGTTAAAGTAAGCGGGCACTGTGATGACTGCGTCTCGAATGGTCGTGCCCAGGAACGCCTCTGCCGTCTCTTTCATTTTCGTCAGTACCATGCTGCTGATCTCTTCTGGCGCGAAGCGTTTCGTCTCCCCCTTGAAATCAATTTGAATCTTCGGCTTCCCGCCATCACTGATCACTTTGAACGGCCAATGCTGCATGTCTTGCTGTATCTTGTGGTCGTCGAACTTCCTTCCGATGAGTCGTTTAGCGTCGAACACGGTGTTGTGCGGGTTCAACGCCACCTGGTTCTTGGCCGCATCGCCGATGAGTCGCTCCGTGTCCGTGAATGCGACATACGATGGTGTCGTGCGGTTCCCTTGGTCGTTGGCGATGATCTCCACGTTCCCATGCTGCCACACGCCGACACAAGAGTAAGTCGTCCCAAGATCGATTCCGATAGCTGGCATCTTCACTGTATTTCTTCGTTTAATCACTTGTATTGTTACAACTTCGAGTAAAACTCTTTCGGTTTGCACCGAACTTCGCACGTCTGTTCAGTTTCGTGTTTCAAATTAGAATGATTTCCCGCCGTTTGGCCGCCGCTTTTATACTTAACAAATAGTATTCCAGAATCTACGCGCTCTCTCTAGAATCATCCAATCAGCTTCGAGATTCAAAAGAACTTTCTGGAATGTTCGTGCGGTGACCAAGCGTATCGCTATTTCAGAGAGAAAGAGATAGATACATTGGATATCGCATTTTAGTGTGGCTATTGTAGAAAATTACCCTGCTATAAGGGTAATTAATTGTATTATGTTTAATAAAGATGATGTAAATATTTAAAATAATATATGAATTTGTACTTAATATTTTTGGTTGATGAATAAACATTTAAGACAAAATTATTTTTAAAAAAATGTGATAGAAGAAAATGTAAGTATTAGGTAAATGTTTATTAAATTCAATTTAAAATTATTTTCTTTTTCATTTCGATATTCTATTTAAGCATGTTTTTTAATTCATGTGTTATGTATCGGTATAAGAATTATAATATATTACCTGTGGTATCGGTCGAAAAAAAAATGTATTTATTATATAAGCATAATAAATTATTACCGTGTAAAAATACGACACGAGCCTACAAAAAACTTAATTTTTCACTAGTAAGTAATACAAATTGCTTTACTACAATCACTAGCGTTCAAGGTTCAAAACTTGTTTGCTCCCTAAGTAGAAAACATTATAGGGAAATTTTAGATTAACATCTGGCAATTTGGAAGAGCGTACTAGAATACGCGAGAAAAGGCGGGAAACGTCACCGATCGATAACGATAAAGGGCGGCAGAGTGAGACAGATACACTATTGTTTAAAAACAGTTACACACACAGCTGACCCTGTTTACGTTCAGAAATAAAATATGTAAGGATTGTGATTCATGCTCTGTTCTACCTGTTATGTAACATTAAAAAAATTAAAGTTGTACAATGGGTTTGACGCAGAGAAAAAACCTATTATAGGCGACATATCATATCATAGATTGAATAAATGATAGATGATAGATAAAAAATATGTTTTATTCTCAGTAGCCTAGTGGTATGGGTAATGGACCGCTGAGACGAGGTCTCGGGTTCGATCCCAGGTTTCACCGAAACATTGATGATGATGAATGATGACGGCTGGCTCGGTAAAATTGTGGGGGCTTTAACTACTTACAATTTTCTTTAATATGCCACTCTCCTATTCTTGTGTGCGTTGTCTAAGATTTTATGTCTAAAAATCCACCACTTTTATGCAAAAAAACTAGAATTCATACCAATTTCGGAAAATAAAATAGAAGATACCGCGATACGCCGCACATCGTGTTGGCGCCAAAACAAAAAAAAAGATATAGGTTTAATATCTTAGATGAATTAAAAAAAAATTATTCATCCCTTTTTAAATTCATCTAAGCAATCTAAGGTTTATATAAACACTAGTAATTTTAGCAGTGATGGGCTATGACGGCTTATCTACTCATGTGCTATGACGGACCAAATGTACCTACATACATTACATTACATAAACTCACGCCTATGCCCCTGAAGTGGTAGGCAGAGGTGCTAGCACCCACATTTCGCCAGTTTGTTTAGGTCCCTATGTAATAGGTGGCGAGCCTATTGCCATTAACCGGGCACTTATAAACCTGCGATAAATACACACATAACTTCGAAAAGCATTGAAAGGTCATTGGTGTGTGCCATGGTAAAACCTGGGATCGAACCCGAGACCTCATCTCAGCAGTCCATTACCCATACCACTAGGCTACCGTGGTTTTTTTTTGCAAATATTTGTATGCACGAATATATATATTTGCATTTGTCTGGGTGTTTTTATGTGTTATATGTATATATCACTGTACATCCCAAGGTTGCCTGGAAGATATCTCTTCCAGCGATAAGGACGTCCATTGTAGGTACATTAAACTGTATGCATGCTACTTACAAGTTCTACAGTAATCTATTGGTGTACAATAAATAATTATCTACATACATACATACATATAATCACGCCTTTATCCCCAGAGGGTCAGGCAGAGGTGAATTTCATTAACATATTTCACCAATAATTGTATTCGGTCCCACGTAATAGGGGGTGAGTCTATTGTTGACTCCAGCCATGCATCTGAGCCTGAGTCTGGGCTGTATATATCTGTCTGATCTTAATCAGCCCTATCCCTTAGTCGCCTTGTACGACACCGCACGGGAAGAGATGGGGTGGTCCAAATTCTACTCTGCCGGGAACCACGCGGCTAGATACCGTTGTGTAGAATGTTGTAGAATATTAATTAATTATTGGGAAAAGACATCATTTATGTTGGGTCGTGATAACCAACATGTGCGCAAACATTTTTTTTTATCTATTGTAACCTACTGACATTATTAATATTACTTTTGACATTGATATAATTAATATTGACTTGCATTGTACTATATTTTTTACTGTCGCGCTGCTGTCATGTAGAAATAATCATAATCACTGAGTAACCTGCTTCATTACCTAAACTAAACCTACAGTAAGGAATTAATGACCTAATAATGTTTGCACGCTCCATGGCGCAGAATATGTTGTACCTACTAATCTTAAGACAAGATCCTTGTAACCATACTTACTTGAAGCAAATAAACGTTTGAATTGAATTGGAGCCGCGGGTAATAGCTAGCTTAATATAATTCTATATGAGGATGTACAGTTAGTCACTTGGTAACAGAAAATTAATGTGTTCCATAGTTATTAATATCGAGAATAAACGGCAAAAAATCATTATTGATAATGTGATAAACAATTAATTATTTATTTTATTATATTTTACTACACTATTTTTTGACATGATGCCCACAGCTGCATTCTATCATCGCACCTCTCGCCATGGGCAGGGAATTCATCCCCACACATTGCGAACTGAGACGGTGCGCACTGTGCGGTATGAAAGAAACTTCACCCACGCACACTCAAGCTGTGGAATGACCTCCCTGCTGCGGTTTTCCCAAGCGCCTACAATATGGGGTTCTTCAAGAGGGGCATCAGAAGGTTGTCGGCAGCGCGAGTGTAACACCCCTGGTGTAGCATACGTTCATAGGCCACGGTAACCACTTCCCATCAGGTGGGCCGTGTGCTTGTCTGCCACCTAAGTGGTATAAAAAAAAACTATATTCATGGAAAGCGAATATTCAATAATCCAACTAAATATTCTGTAAATATTTCAAGCGTATACCTACCTGATGATATTAATTAATAATTAACGGCAAAAACCATCAAAATGTCATGTTTATTGACACTCCCATACATAAACCTTGATTTGACCCATAAAAATGGTATATGTATGTAATGGTGACCCTCTTTGCCTTCAACTTTTTTTTTCTTCCGTTTTGACAAGTAATAGATTTATGCCAATGTCAAGTAAATAAATGTCTTTAGAATTACTAATGGCGAGACGCCAAGGTCAAGTTTTCAATTTACGGTCCTCAGCAAAGTTGTGGGGACTTTACTAGAAGCTCACTAGGGAGATTTGGTACCAACACGAAAAGTCACAATTCACTGTAATTTGCCACTTTCCACACTTGTGTGCGTTGTCAAAGATATTTTATCTAAAACTCCACCATTTTCATACATAAAATCTCGAATTAAACAGCAATTTCGGAAAATAAAAAAAGCCGCGATGCGCCCTTCTTCATATTGGCGCCAAAACTCTGCCTTCAGCTTATCATCAGGCGAGGCAAACTCTAAATTGACGTATCTTATTTAAAAAAAAACTGTATTATTGTAGCAACCTATTTAGGTACAGTTATTTTCACATTTATTTATTTTTTACTTGACGACTATGTAAATGTTTTGATACAATTTTGACATTCATTTATAACTTTAATTTCATATATCTATAATTGTATTCTTTAATTATTTTAATGAGAATTATTATAAAATAGCTTAAATAATGACTTGTTTGAATAATTTTATTAAATTTAATTTAATTCGCAATTTAATTTTAGGTCTGTGATTGATTGTATAGTACATTGTATAGTACATAATTATTATAGTAGAATAGGACCACCCCTTCTCATCCTATGTGGTGTCGTACAAGGCGACTAAAGCATAGGGCTGTTTAATATCTGACAGACATATACAGCCCAGGCTCAGCTGCAGTTTCATGGCTCGAGTCAAGAATAGTGCCCGGGAAACGGCAGTAGGCTCACCCCTTATTACGCGGGACCGAATAAGATTGGTGAAATGTGGGTGTTTGTTCACCTCTGCCTAACCCTTCGGGGATAAAGGCGTGATTATATGTATGTATGTATGGATTGATTGTATAATCTTATTGTACGCCTAACCAGGCATGTTGCAGCGATACCTACTTAAATTATGTAAATGATAACATCTACTAATACCTGTGATAAACAATAAATGAATTTGATTTGATTTGATATTTAATCTGTACCTAATTTATTCTGTAGTAGTGTTGTAAACTTGACAAAATCTCCAGATGACAGGACTGGACAATACACGCTTCATATATACTACGGGTTCATTTCGCTTCATTCTGCTAGTGTGTTATATATAAATAATAATAAAAGAATATTAAGTAAAAATTAATAAGCTGACTGATGCTGAAAAGATCGAACAAGTTTGATCGCAGGCGGTACGTGTAAACATTGCCGCAAGACAAAATATTATCCCTTTCGAAATAAAAATCACATAGAAAAAAAAAACTTAATTCGTAGGTACTCAATTTATTTATTTCTAAATTGAAATTGAAAATTGAAAAATAAATTGAATATTTATTAAGTATTTTATGCATTCGGTTTAGTCAGTACTTAAATTATTTATTATGTCAGAATTATCTTCATTGTTATCAAATTAATAATAAAATGCCTTTTTGTCAAAAATACCATATCTATAAACTACAACAAACAAACAAAGTAAACAAGCAACGTAAACATAATAAAAAATAGAGGATACATCCAGATAAATCTAGAATTATCCTACTTATATTACTCTACTCTATGCTTATAACATAATTGAATACATTACAACGCTTTTTAACTTGACAGAATAATACTATCTCCCTCTCTCTCATCTGACACCATCGATATAAACGACTCGACATTTCCGGCGCGTTCTCGCCTTTTCTGAGAAATTGCTAGTTGTTGACATAAAATTTCCCTACATTTTTTACCTCACTGCAGGAAAAAGTATACTGTATTGCAATGAGTGGTGATAACCTTTTGTCACCTAATATCACCTTTTGTAAGCACATTTGCACAAGTTGGGTATAAAAACAAATATCTCTTCTAAATTATTTCGTAAAATGTATAATAGATTCACCAATGCCGTTAAATATTATTATGATATTTCAATCACGCATTGATAACTTATAATATATACTAATATATTAATATATATATATATTAATAACTTATAGTATAAACGTATACCTACATTAGGTTAGCTTTATTTGTATTCGAAACCATATTAATATCATTATACTAATAAAATATTAATGACTAACAAATCTCTTCAAAACATTTAGAAAAAGTCCCCAAAATAAGGGTAATTTTCTACAACTGCCACGCTAATATGCGATATCCGATGTATCCATCTCTTTCTTTCAAAATCAGTAACACGCCATTGGCCAGCGCGAGCTGACGTTCCAGAATGTTCTTTTGAATCTCGAAGCTGATTGGATGATTCCAGAGAGAGCGCGAACATTCTCGAATACTATTTGTTTAGTATAAAAGCAGTGGCCAGACGGCGGGAAATCATTCTTATTTGAAACACGAAATTGAATAGAAGTGAAGTACGAGTTCGGTGTAAATCGGAGGAGTTTTACTCGAAGTTTTAACAATACAAGTGATTATACGAAGAAATACAGTGAAGATGCCAGCTATCGGAATCGATCTTGGGACGACTTACTCTTGTGTCGGCGTGTGGCAGCATGGGAACGTAGAGATCATCGCCAACGACCAAGGGAACCGCACGACACCATCGTATGTCGCATTCACGGACACGGAGCGACTCATCGGCGATGCGGCCAAGAACCAGGTGGCGTTGAATCCGCACAACACAGTGTTCGACGCTAAACGACTCATCGGAAGGAAGTTCGACGACCACAAGATACAGCAAGACATGCAGCATTGGCCGTTCAAAGTGATCAGTGATGGCGGGAAGCCGAAGATTCAAATTGAGTTCAAGGGGGAGACGAAACGCTTCGCGCCAGAAGAGATCAGCAGCATGGTTCTGACGAAAATGAAAGAGACGGCAGAGGCGTTCCTGGGCACGACCGTTCGAGACGCAGTCATCACAGTGCCCGCTTACTTCAACGACTCGCAGCGTCAAGCTACTAAAGACGCGGGCGCCATCGCCGGCCTCAATGTGTTAAGGATCATCAACGAGCCTACTGCGGCCGCGCTAGCCTACGGCCTCGACAAGAACCTCAAAGGTGAACGGAATGTGTTGATCTTTGACCTTGGAGGAGGCACATTCGACGTCTCCATACTGACAATTGATGAGGGCTCGCTGTTTGAAGTAAGGGCGACAGCTGGAGACACGCACCTCGGTGGTGAAGACTTCGACAACAGATTAGTGAACCATCTTGCAGAGGAGTTCAAGAGGAAGTTCCGCAAGGATTTAAAAACGAATCCTCGAGCGTTGAGGCGACTGCGCACTGCAGCCGAACGCGCTAAGCGTACTCTGTCTTCAAGTACTGAAGCGACCATTGAGATCGACGCGTTGTATGAAGGTATTGACTACTACACGAGGGTGTCTCGAGCGCGCTTCGAAGAGCTGTGTTCAGATTTGTTCCGCTCTACTTTGGAGCCAGTTGAAAAAGCGCTCAGAGACGCGAAAATGGACAAAAGTGCTATACACGATGTCGTCTTAGTTGGAGGCTCAACACGTATACCCAAAGTCCAGAACATGCTTCAGAACTTTTTCTCCGGCAAGAAGCTGAATTTATCCATCAATCCTGATGAAGCAGTAGCATACGGAGCAGCAGTACAGGCAGCTATCTTGAGTGGGGAACAGGATTCGAAGATCCAGGATGTTTTGCTGGTCGATGTCGCTCCGCTGTCCCTCGGCATCGAAACCGCCGGAGGAGTCATGACGAAAATCATCGAACGCAACGCCAAGATACCTTGCAAGCAGTCGCAGACGTTCACCACTTACGCCGACAACCAGCCTGCAGTCACCATTCAAGTTTACGAGGGTGAAAGAGCCATGACTAAGGATAACAATAGACTGGGCACGTTCGATCTGACTGGTATACCTCCAGCTCCTCGCGGTGTACCTAAAATCGACATGACTTTCGACTTGGACGCGAATGGTATACTCAACGTATCAGCCAAGGAGAACAGCACGGGCCGCAGCAAGAACATCGTCATCAAGAATGACAAAGGGCGCTTGTCACAGGCGGAGATAGATCGCATGCTTGCTGAAGCAGAGAGGTATAAAGAGGAGGATGAGAAGCAGAGGCAGAAGGTGGCGGCGAGGAATCAGCTGGAGTCTTACGTGTTCAGCGTCAAGCAAGCGTTAGATGAGGCTGGTGAGAAGCTGTCGCAACAAGACAAGAATGAAGGCAGGAATGCTTGTGATGAAGCTCTCAAGTGGCTCGATAACAACACCCTTGCAGACCAAGAGGAGTACGAACACAAGCTGAAGGAGTTGCAGAGGATCTGCTCGCCGCTTATGAGTAAAATGCACGGAGCCGGCAATGGATCGTCGGGTGACAATAATAGAGGAATGCCTGACGGGATGCGGGGCTCTGGAGGAATGCCTGGAGGGATGAACGGTGGAATGCCAGGCGGTTTCGCAGGTGGAATGCCTGGAGGCTATCCTGGTGGCATGCCCGGCGGTTTTCCAGGTGGAATGCCCGGCAATATGCCCGGAGGCATGCCAGGTTGTGGAGGTTACCAAAGAAACGATGGACCTACTATAGAAGAAGTATATTAAGAAGTTAATATGTTCTTAAGTTCCTGTAATAAGATTTTCTAAGACTGATTATGTAACAAGTTGTAAATAATTAATTTATTTTGTACAAAGTGTTAGTTTAAGTTTAGATTTATTTTTGTTTGCGCTGGTCGCGATCATTTTGTTGGAAAAAAATAAAAATGGACATTTAAAATATATTTAATTGTTTTATTTTCATTACTTTCATCTTCAGATCCTTGACTCTGCTGTGCGATTCTCTAAGCACACACCGTTGAGCGCAGCGCTGCGACAGCCTTGATAGGGATTAGAGATTAGTGACGTCACAGGAGATCGACCAATGACAGACTGCAGATTAACCAATGGCTTACAGAATTGCACAGCTGTTCAGTCTGTCACAGCCACATGCATTAAGAGCCCGTGAACGTCAGACATTCGTCATTTTATAAAAGCTGAAGGTTTACCAGCACGTGCTCCCTTCACAGGTAAGAACGATAGCCCATTAGGAAATTTTAGTCATGGTGGCTTTGGCAGGTACATAAGGTGTAAAAAAAGAAAATGTACTTTCGTCAAATAATATGTCAGTGGGATGACTAATGGCTTGTCCTACTTTGTCCTCTACACTGACGGCACGGAAACTCTTGGCTTACAGGGTCGGCAGCGCGAGTGTGGCTCCTCTTGTGTTACACACGTCCATAGGTCACGGTAGCCACTTTCCATCAGGTGGGCCGTGCGCTTGTCTTCCACCTAAGTGGTATAAATAATAAAGTATGATTTTTAAGTATTAGTTTCAACATATTAGAAATCACGTTATTTATAACCAGACAATTTAATCTCATGGTAACTTCTTGCCAGACACCCTTAATATTCATGAAAGTATTATGTTATTATAGCATAAAAGCTGATTTTTATATAACGTGATGCAATATTCAAGGATAAGCTGGCACCAGAGAGTGGAGGTATTCATGGTAACTCAAGAATAAGAAAAGAAAAAAAAACTATATTTTATTAAATTCGTAATTTAAACATTTTTGAATGTCTTCGGTATCTGATACCACTTTCATATTCTTTATTGTACACAAAACACAATTTTAAAAGGTATTGATTTTATTAAAACATAAAGGCGAGTTTAACTCAATGTTGAGTTTTACTGGAAGAAAACCTTAGAGTGATAGAGGAATATTTTCAACTACCAGGACCATAATACTACATAACACACCATAAACTCACGCCTATATCTCCGAAGGGGTAGGCAGAGGTGCTGGCACCCACATTTCGCCAGTTCATTTAATCATATTCATTTATTTCAAGTGACCAAGACTCAGTGTGTTATATAGTAACAATTTTTCTTACTCCTATGTTAGTTTTAATATTCTAATATCTTACCCTAATAACAAATTGACAGTCTGCATGCGAATGACCACCACCCGCCCACCACCTAGGTGGAAAGCTTGCAGCAGCGACCCACATACAAACAGTCAAGTCTGCTCGCTATACAGCTTAGAATACTGTTGGAGCTGGCCCGTACCCGACGCACCAGGGAAGCACTTCGCTTTCTCATAGTAGCGTAATAGCAATCTACACGAGCCTCAGCAAACATCCCTGACGCGCTACAGTAACGGGACAGCCCCATCAGCACTCTGAACGCGTTATTATATTGAATACGAAGGACACTGTACGATTTCTGCGAATAATCTGCCCACAGACTGCACGTGTAAAAAGAAGTGCAATATGCACGAAATAAGGTTTTTTTGACACCTTCAGAGCAACGTGCAGATCTACGAGCTATCATATTCGCCCTAATCGACAGCGCCCTCCGCTCCCTCTCAATATCTTCATTGTCCTTCATGTCAGCGGCCAAGAGATGTCCAAGGTACTTAAATTTATAAACTCTAGTTAATTGTGTTCCATTTAACCTCACCGGAGGTATGGTTTCTGGACAACTCGCACCGCCGCCACCAAAGACCATGACATTACTCATAGCCACGTTATAGACCAAACCATGAAGCCTGGCATAGTCGACACAGATAGCCACTAGCTTTCTAAGACCACATACTGAGGCGTTCATTAATGCCATATCGTCGGCGTAGCTAATGTTAACACATACCCCGTCAACATAACAACCCGCCCGCTCCCTGCTGAGCGCCTCAATTAGATCGTTGACGTATAGATTGAAGAGCGTAGGTGAGGTTAACCTCCCCTGCCTCACCACGCATTCCAATCCATACTGCTCAGACAAGGCCCCCGCCCATCATACTTGGTTGATCTGGCCTCCGTACCAGCATTTCAGAGTGCTTATCAGTTCCGCTGGAACTCCTGCTTTCTCCATAAAATACTATAAGAAACCAGATCAAAAGCTCTAGAAAGATCTAAAAAGCCAGCATAAACAGGAGTTTTCCGGTCTGTGTAGTACCTCACAGTCCACATAAGAGATAGAATAGCACTTTCAGTGGACAACCCGGCCCGAGATCCGAACTGATTGTCGTGCAATCGAATGTAGTTGTTAAGCTGTCTATTAAGCAGGCTGTCAAGCACCTTCGCGATTACTGTCACCAAGGAAATAGGCCTATAGTTATTACTATCTGCGATATCGCCTGTTTTATTTTTAACAATAGGCACTACAATAGCTTTAGTCATCTAAGTAAATACGCATGACTCACACAGAAGTTAAAGAACATTGCCAACACGTTACTCTAGGCAGATGTGGACCTGCAAACTTGAGATGCTCGATACTCAGACTATCATGACCTGGAGACTTTCCTCTTACCATGGCGTTGATGACACCTTTTACATCCTTGGCTGTAAATCTAGTTTCAAGATCATGACAGCTGGCAACATCTTGCAGACTAAACTCGATGTTCGATGATGATTTTACGTTAAATTGTTCCATAAAGAGGTTAGCAATGTCCACAGGATCGCTCACGCCATTGACCGATACAAGGAGGCCAGGCTTACTATTCAACTTATTTGTGTGCTTCCAAAATGAACGATAATTTTTTTCTGAGTGATATGAAGCCAAGACATCCATTCTAATCTGTTCTTGGTGCGTTTGACACCATTTTAATCGAGATTTAAATATCCTCCTAGCCTCATTCATTTCATCAAACACAGGACCTGAAGATAGTTTATTACAGTCTAGCCAAACACGAAACCTCAGTCTGGCCTCCCTGTAAACGTCACTAACATGCCTGTTCCAACATGTAACAACCTTTTTCTTCCTACGTCTGCCGCTCTCTAGGGCTCCTGACCAACCAATGCTGATTCCTGTAAAGCTTGCTATAGTGCGATTATCTATCACTATATATAATGATTTGATGACAATATTGCCGACATGCTTTGTCGCTACAGTTTCCGAAAGTTTCAGGGAAGTCTATAAGCCGAAGTTTCTCATGGCATGACATCGTGTATGACTATATTTGCTCAGGATTTCTCTCCCTCCATACAACATTATTTTCTAAATAATTGTTATAATTAAGCTGCTTAGGACAAATCTTATCAAATAAACAATCCGACCACATTACGTCATATACAACCCGCGCAGCTAATACAGAGTTGCGAGCCGCCTTAGTAACGACACAATGATCCAACCATCTGCGTGAACCGTGCGCGTCACTCGCAAAGGTGTATGTGTTCAAATCAGTACCCAATAGCTCTGTATCAACACAATTCCAAACTAATTCACTACAAAAGTCTTAATTCGTCATAGAAAGGACTTGTTGGGTGAGCATAAAGTCACCTAATATATAAGTTTTCAATATTAGAGTTAAGTATCTATTATTGCACTCACCGCACCCAAGCAATCCGTGAATTCCACTAGGTTATGTGGCTTGTCCGTGGATTACCGCACGTCAAAAAGTTTGATACATCTTTGGATGACACAAGTAAAAAATAACGTTTTGATTAAATATTTATTAACCTTCTTTCCTAAAATTGTTCAACCCATCCCCTATATAGATCAGAAGACTCGGTTTCACGCTTGAAATATGCAAGTTAACAAACCTGTTACAATATTGATGATGATTAAGATGATTGATAGTACATTTTAATAGAATTTTCTCTAACCATAGAGCATTGTTGTCTATTAGCAGTAGAACAGCTACCATTAGGTACAGGCAAACATCAGGATAACTTCGGTTACGACTTAGTGCAGCTTATTGGTGATCACTGTTACAGTCTAGTCTTAACATGTTTAGCAAACTATAAATAAAATAAGATAAGATAATCTTTATTGTACATCAACACATTACAGTACATGTACAGACAACATTATATGAAAAATGTACAAATGGCGGCCTTATCGCTACAAGCGATCTCCTCCAGGCAACCTTTGGATGGAAATGTTTTAATTGTCTTAACAATAATATTGATAACGAATGTAAAGATAATGTATTAATTTAATATACACTGACGGACTCATAAACTGCATCAAAGTAATAGACGACTTTGAAATAAATATTTTAACCAAGTATGCATACTTTCTATGCAGATTTAAATTGAAACCTCTAGATTGGTTCGTGAACTTTAAAACAGCGTAGGGTCATATCTTTAAGTTTAAGTTTATGTACTGGAAAGGACCTTAAGACTTTTATTGAAGAAAAAACAGAAATTTAAGAAAAATTGGTTTAATTAAAAAATTGGTTTTAACAATAGACACAAACTTTATGCAAGGGTTTATTTGTGTTTTAATAAGGTGTATTACCCCCACGTGCCCTTATTACGGATTCTAATCGGTTCCGCATAGATTTTATAAGGGTTTTTAAAAGATCTTGCGGAATATTGTCCCATTCTTCTGAAAGTGCTGTTCTTAGTGCTGCCACTGTCGTGGGCGAAGGGTTTCTCGCATATACAGCTCTTTTTAAATTGTCCCAAACATGCTCGATGGGATTAAGATCCGGGCTGCGTGCTGGCCAATTCATTGTACGTATCCCAACCTCTTCGCAATAATGTTGAACTTGTGCAGCTGCATGCGGCCGGGCATTATCCTGCATTAAAGTAAAATTTTCGCCTATGAATCCCATGTAAGGCACCACGTGATCTTCTAATATCTCTGTTATGTAGCGATGTGCTGTCAAACCCCCTCTATTACCGTTTTAACGGACCATGTCTATGAACACAAGTTCGGTTCGCCCGTTCATCGATATGCCACCCCAGACCATACATGAAACGCCTCCAAAAGGAACACGCTCCTCAATGCAACTTTGAGCATATCGCTCCCCACGTCGACGATAGACTCTTCTGCGACCATCTGCACCATATAAACATGTCCTACACTCGTCCGTGAACAATACAGAGGCCCACTGCTCTTCTGTCCAATTCAGGTGATGACGCGCAAATCTTAAGCGAGCTTGTCTGTGAGCTGTAGACAACTTTGGACCATTTGCTGGTCTAAAAGGGGTGATATCCGCTTCCTTTAACCTTCTTCTTATTGTTCGTGCACACACGTTTACTCCACGCACTTCATTAAGCTCGGTTTTGATGTTAACTGACGTGAGGAAACGATTTCGCAGGGAAGTTATAACAATAAATCGGTCATCACGACCTGTGGTTGCTCGAGTTCTGCCTGTACCACGTCTCCTCCTGTAAGAACCTGTCTCTACAAACCTTCTGTATATTCTAGAAACCGTAGACTGGTTTAAATTTAAATTTCTACCAATCGTTCGTTGATCCAAGCCCTCCCGCACCAATGCTACAATTTGTGCCGCTTGTTCGGACGAAGTATCCATATTATGGTTCAAAAACTCTCGATGTGTTAAAAAACTAACCCAACAATTATGCTGGTAACAATAATTCAATTGACAAAACAAAAAAAATCAATGAGAATCAATTTAAAACTTTGCTATAAATAACACGCAAATCTGATACTACAAGTAAATTTTCTTTCCCGGCTATATTCATTTGTTTTACTGCAGTTCTATTTTTAAATTTAATTTTTTTTTAAGATTAAGAGCCAGTCTTTCCATATTTATATAATTTAATCTAAAAAGTTTGCATACTTATTATAAAAAATCCTTTTAGAGTAAACCTGAACTTTGATGCAGTTTATGAGTCCGTCAGTGTATATAAACTCTTTATTAATCTATTAAAATTGAATAACTAATTACATTACGATTAAACTAAAAAAATATAAGAATAGACAATTGCTGGAGCTACCGCTCAGCTAGCTGTTGACGAGGTGGGGGGAGTGAGGGAGGAAGTGATGCCACTGTCGATCCGCTGCTGGAGCTGGCTGAACGGTGGTGGGGGAGGGCGGTAGTGATGCTACCGTCGACCCGCTGCTGGAGCTGCCGATCAACCAGCTATTGACGAGTTATTGCGGTGAGGGCGGCAGTGATGCCACCGTCGACCCGCTGCTGGAGCTGCCGATCAACCAGCTATTGACGAGTTACCGAGGTGAGGGCGGCAGTGATGCCACCGTCGACCCACTGCCGGAGCTCGCTGAGCGGTGGTGGGGTGAGGGCAGTAGTGATGCTACCGTCGACCCGCTGCTGGAGCTGCCGATCAACCAGCTATTGACGAGTTATTGCGGTGAGGGCGGCAGTGATGCCACTGTCGATCCGCTGCCGGAGCTGGCTGAGCGGTGGTGGGGTGAGGGCGGCAGTGATGCTACCGTCGACCCGCTGCTGGAGCTGCCGATCAACCAGCTATTGACGAGTTATTGCGGTGAGGGCGGCAGTGATGCCACTGTCGATCCGCTGCCGGAGCTGGCTGAGCGGTGGTGGGGTGAGGGCGGCAGTGATTCTACCGTCGACCCGCTGCTGGAGCTGCCGATCAACCAGCTATTGACGAGTTATTGCGGTGAGGGCGGCAGTGATGCCATCGTCGACCCGCTGCCGGAGCTGGCTGAGCGGTGGTGGGGTGAGGGCGGCACTGATGCTACCGAAGAGCTGCTCATACCATCTAGACTGCTGCTGCTCATAATTGAGGTAGCTGGGTGAAGGTGGTGGTAAGGCCACCGCTAGATGGTCGAGGTGGCGGGTTGACGGCTGTGGTGACGCGGAGGTGGTATTAACACAACACCAGAACCTGTAATAAGTTAAACCAAATGAGAATAATAACCACGTATGACGAAGGTGTTTTTTATACTATTTAGTTACAATAATTATGAATAAATTTATAACATTTATATGTATTTTATATGAATTATTATTGTAATTGAATAAATAAATTTCATTAATCAATACATCATATAAAGAGAATAATGTTACATAAAGTAATAAAATAAGTAATGACAATATGGACAGTGCAAAAAAGTATTATTTTTTGTTTCTGTAATAAATACCGATTGAGAGAGAATACAGAGTCAATATGGGCAAACAAAAGTAAGAATCATAAACCTATACAATACTCCTTTCTATTTGTTTATATCCAAAGAAGGTCAGCAGATGTTATATTTGTCTTCTATTACTTACAAAGAACATCTACTGAATACACACCCTTTTCGTCGATGCATCACTGTTTTCTTAATGCGAACAGATTTTTATAGTTGCTGTTTTATTTACAAAAACACTTACAACAATAGTAAAAGAAGTATTGTTACTCTTATCCCAGGTGGGTATACTTTCCTTGCTTACTTAGAGTCAAACGGGGATAGATGGCCCACTTTTTGAAATAGGCTCATAATTTTTATTATAAAAACGACGGGTTGCACTCTGGGAGTGCCGGCAGAAGTGAACACTTGAATATTAACGTTGTGCATTTTTGATATTTTGGAGTGGTTAGAGAATAATTTTGTACGAATTGCTTTCATTATCAGTATAAAAGTACTATTTATGTGGTGGAATACAATATTCATTTATTGCGCTATCGTACACAAACATGACAATTTATATTACATTAAAAAGTTAACACTTCAGAACTATTACAATTATTTTACATTAAAATGTTTATCACCGCCATCACACATGTGACAGTCGTGTGACATTCGTCCTCTCCATCCGTCTTACGAATTTTCGATCAGGTCACGTGTCCTGACGCGAGTTTAGAAATTTTTACCCATTCCAAAAAAAGCACACAGCGCCGCTAAAGAAGTTTTCACTTCAATAATTTCTATTAAAGTAGCTAGCTTAATCATTTACACTGAAGTATTATTTAGTTGTTTTTACCTCATAATTACAGTATTTCAAAATGTAACGTTTAATCAACCCCTTTTTTTAGAAAAGATGTCTCAGTGTATGGATTGTTGCCTCACCATCCATGAAAATAATAAGAGTTGGTTGGTTGGACACCGATGGCTTTTATGACACTTGGGTATATTGGGACCTCTTACAATTATAGTAGAATGTTAAGGCCACTAAATGTCCGCAAACTATGACTATAATAATAAAAGTATTAACTACTATATACGTCCATTTTCTTTCCCGTGTGGAAATCGTAACAGTCTGTCACAATAAAAATATTTCTAGTTAATTAATAAAAAGTTAGTAAGTGGAGGTAGGGAATGTGGCCGGTACGCAGGAGGCGCGGGTTCGATCCCCGCTCAGTGCAAATATTTGTATGCATGGATATGGGTATTTGCATTGGTCTGGTCGTGCGTAGTTAGAGCCCTAAAAGTCCAACAACTAGTATATCGATTGTAACGACGCGCTCTGCAAACGTCGTCACACCGGTTTTAATTCTATTTTTGAACGAAAAGTTTCGGAACGCGGAGTGAATGACATTTTGACGTATAGCTGTCAAAGCACCTTTCTTCCTAGCGTTGAGGCTGGATGGTCGATATTCATGGCTTCGTAACTTAATTTCAATAAATCTCATAAAAATGAGAGTATTTTTGCCTAAAGGATAATACACTGACGGACTCATAAACTGCATCAAAGTAATAGACGACTTTGAAATAAATATTTTAACCAAGTATGCATACTTTCTATGCAGATTTAAATTGAAACCTCTAGATTGGTTCGTGAACTTTAAAACAGCGTAGGGTCATATCTTTAAGTTTAAGTTTATGTACTGGAAAGGACCTTAAGACTTTTATTGAAGAAAAAACAGAAATTTAAGAAAAATTGGTTTAATTAAAAAATTGGTTTTAACAATAGACACAAACTTTATGCAAGGGTTTATTTGTGTTTTAATAAGGTGTATTACCCCCACGTGCCCTTATTACGGATTCTAATCGGTTCCGCATAGATTTTATAAGGGTTTTTAAAAGATCTTGCGGAATATTGTCCCATTCTTCTGAAAGTGCTGTTCTTAGTGCTGCCACTGTCGTGGGCGAAGGGTTTCTCGCATATACAGCTCTTTTTAAATTGTCCCAAACATGCTCGATGGGATTAAGATCCGGGCTGCGTGCTGGCCAATTCATTGTACGTATCCCAACCTCTTCGCAATAATGTTGAACTTGTGCAGCTGCATGCGGCCGGGCATTATCCTGCATTAAAGTAAAATTTTCGCCTATGAATCCCATGTAAGGCACCACGTGATCTTCTAATATCTCTGTTATGTAGCGATGTGCTGTCAAACCCCCTCTATTACCGTTTTGACGGACCATGTCTATGAACACAAGTTCGGTTCGCCCGTTCATCGATATGCCACCCCAGACCATACATGAACCGCCTCCAAAAGGAACACGCTCCTCAATGCAACTTTGAGCATATCGCTCCCCACGTCGACGATAGACTCTTCTGCGACCATCTGCACCATATAAACATGTCCTACACTCGTCCGTGAACAATACAGAGGCCCACTGCTCTTCTGTCCAATTCAGGTGATGACGCGCAAATCTTAAGCGAGCTTGTCTGTGAGCTGTAGACAACTTTGGACCATTTGCTGGTCTAAAAGGGGTGATATCCGCTTCCTTTAACCTTCTTCTTATTGTTCGTGCACACACGTTTACTCCACGCACTTCATTAAGCTCGGTTTTGATGTTAACTGACGTGAGGAAACGATTTCGCAGGGAAGTTATAACAATAAATCGGTCATCACGACCTGTGGTTGCTCGAGTTCTGCCTGTACCACGTCTCCTCCTGTAAGAACCTGTCTCTACAAACCTTCTGTATATTCTAGAAACCGTAGACTGGTTTAAATTTAAATTTCTACCAATCGTTCGTTGATCCAAGCCCTCCCGCACCAATGCTACAATTTGTGCCGCTTGTTCGGACGAAGTATCCATATTATGGTTCAAAAACTCTCGATGTGTTAAAAAACTAACCCAACAATTATGCTGGTAACAATAATTCAATTGACAAAACAAAAAAAATCAATGAGAATCAATTTAAAACTTTGCTATAAATAACACGCAAATCTGATACTACAAGTAAATTTTCTTTCCCGGCTATATTCATTTGTTTTACTGCAGTTCTATTTTTAAATTTAATTTTTTTTTAAGATTAAGAGCCAGTCTTTCCATATTTATATAATTTAATCTAAAAAGTTTGCATACTTATCATAAAAAATCCTTTTAGAGTAAACCTGAACTTTGATGCAGTTTATGAGTCCGTCAGTGTAGTTTGTGTCTTCACAACTATCCTCTTGTGGAATTATAGTTTATTTCTGGTGAGTTGTCATTTTTTAATAAGATTCGCTTTGTTGGAATTCGCCACGTTCCTAATTTGAAAAATAATTGTTAAAATTCTATTGTTTCAGCTCTTAATCTGAGAATATTATGATTTCTTTTGCTATTGGCATTGTTCCAGCAAATTAAGGCGGTAAGTCGCACAAATTTATAAAAAATTAGGACCTCGTGTTCATATTGGAGTTTGTTCTAATGACATGCAATTTTGTTACAGGTTTCCAAATTGGAACCGCCTTTTTTTCCTTTTTCTCTTTTTGCCTTTGGATCTTTTCTTTGGACCTTTGTCTTCGGTCATCTGCATTTCTTTATGGAGGGTTTGGACTTTTCGCCTCAAACCTGGATGTACCGCATGGGCTTAAACTGAAAACTTCGCCTGCTACGAGCTTTCTCGCTGCTGTGTTTACATATACTCGCCGAGGGATGCCGTGAGCTTACTTTAATTATATTTTAAATCTAAACTTCAAAATAACCTAAAAATGCATTGGTGACATAAGATCATATTGACATAGGATCAGATTGACCTAGCTTATAAAACTCTAATTTTAAATTTAAGGTTAGATATACATTAGGAATGTATCCTTGCAACTATTTCTAAATGCACACTGGAGTGGACAATAAAACCTTAAACCTCACCGTTTGGTTTCATTTAGCTCACCTCCGGCAGATTAAAAGTTTCCAATCTCCGCTGATTATCCTAGGCATGTGTATCTCCAAGGCGCCCGAACTTTTATGGTAATGTACTTACAAACCAATTTTATTTCTATTTCTTTTAAATAGGAGATACAGAGAAAATAAAATCATTTTTTTTTTATTATTACATCTGGCACTCGCGAACAGGGACATGACAGTGTGCATATATCTTTATTCCTTGTCACCTTTGCATTATTTTTTACCTTATCATGTTAAGAACAGTGTTTTCTTCATGTATTTTACTGTTACATAACTGTGTATTACAGTGGATCTTTGTTATTGTTTACTTTGCAAAACTAATCATACTACAAGTTAGTACTATTGTTTGTATCTCTCAATTACAGGTGAATGTTTCAATTTGTATAACATGGTTATTGTTATAATTGTTTTATCTTATATAGCTTTTGTTTATTACAGGTAAGATTTTCCACTTAGTAATATTATATAATTACTAGTTCTTAACCTTTATTCACATGTGTGAAAACATAGTAATATTTGAATATTTGCTGTTTACCTTAAGTAGACATAAATAATTTATTTTGTGAATCACTAATGCATTTTTATCTTTATAGGCATTTGACCTAAATAATTTTTGCAACAATAACATTCCATTCTATGAGTTTGTTTGACTTTTGAGTTAGCGTTTTGCTATCAATGCAATTAACTTCATTCATAATTTAATTAACTTTAATTAGAAACTTTAATTGATACTTTAATTAGAAACTTATAGTGTATTTAACACAACTTTTTATTAGATTTTCACATCCTTTTATAAATCACACATGGATAAGGAAATACAGGTCCCGCCTTTGTTTGAGAATATTGTTGGTGATGTTCCAGTTGGTACTTCTACTCATGAGATGCCTCATGTCATGGCTGATTTATCTGTTGTTGTTGATCCATTTTCGAATAGTCGAGGAGCTGGTGATCATAGTCTGAGAGCCGCATCTTCATTTAATATGATGAATGTTTTATTGAATGATAATTTGAGGAAAAACTTGCCTTCTGTTACTAAGTTGCCTAATTTAAAACGAAGTAAGCTTTTGTATGATGGTAAATCGTGCGTTAGGGAATTTATTACTCAAGTGGAAGAATATTTCTTGTTTAAAAATTTTAATGAATATTTTTTGGTTAGTTCATTCTCTGATCTTTTGTCAGGCACTGCGCTTAAATGGTTTCGTAGTGTTCGTATTCGTATTGCTTCTTGGCAGGATTTGAAGGCTGCGTTGTTGAAACGTTTTGATAGAATTGAATTTGATTATCATTTGGAACATGAACTCCGTACTCGTAAACAAAAGATAACTGAGTCATTACCAGATTTTATTACAGACATAATGGATATGGCTAGCCGTTTGTCTATGCCTGTTTTTGATGCTACCCTCATAACTATTATTAAACATAACATGTTGAATATTTACACACCTTTTGTGTTTGGTAGAACTATTTCTTCTATCGACGAATTTATTAACCTCAGCAGAGAATTAGAGAATTTTGTGTCAAGAAAGAACTTGAGTGAGAATAAAAGTATTAAAAAAGAAAAATATTCTGCTCAAATTAGTGCTGTTAAATCAGATGATTTAACTTGTTTAAAATGTAAGTCCTCTGGACATTCTTATAAAAATTGCCCTACAGTTCCAGGTGTAATTTGTTTTAAATGTCACAAGCTTGGCGTCACTACGAAGAATTGCGAAGTTTGTAATTCAAATACTGTTCAGTCAAAAAACGTATCAGGTCCCATCGAGCCCTAGTTTTTGATAAAACCTCTGGTGACTCGATGTTGAAAAAATTTAGCAGTGCTCCGAATGAAGCCACTTGTAAGAAAGAATTTAATGAATGGTTGGATTATTTGAAAGTTTTCTTTAATAATATCAGGGCTGCTCCTGTTTTGTTTGTTAAACATAAAGAACACATTTTAGACACTATTAAATCTAATCATGATGATGTTAATTCAGGACATTTAGGAATTCATAAAACTTTAAATAAATTAAAAATATATTATTTTTGGAAAGGTATGTTTATTGATGTTCAAAAATACATTTCTTCTTGTGATACTTGTAAAGCTTATAAATCTTCTACTAATCCACCTCATGGAATTATGGTTAATCCTAAGAAAGTTGATAAACCAATGTTAATGCTTTCTATTGATATTATTGGAACTCTTCCAAAAGCTTATTCTGGCCATAAGTATATACTTTCAATCATAGATGTTTTTACAAAATATTGTTGGATATTTCCTATGACTAGTGCTACCACTAAAGTAATTTGTGGGATACTTGAAAAAGAAATATTTCTTAAGTTTGGAACACCTAAAATTTTTGTTTGTGATAATGGAAGCCAATTTACAGCTAAGCAATTTGTAGATTTTCTAAAAAGTTATAATATTAGTAAAATATTTTATAATACTTTATATACACCTCAAAATAATCCTGTAGAGAGATATAACAAAACAGTCGAAACATGTATTTCTTGTTTTGTTAAAGATGATCATAGAACTTGGTCAAAATATTTGCCTCATGTTCAATTAGCTTTAAATAGTAGTGTGAATCTAGCTACAGATTTCACTCCTAATTTTCTCATGTTCGGTAGAGAACTTATTTTTGATGCTTCATTGCACCGTTTTAGTAATTCTTTTGATAACCTCAATCAACTTGATGTTGTTGATAGGTCTTCATTTGCTTTTTCACTTAAATCACTTAGTGATATTTTTATAAAAGTTCAAGCTTCATTGCTTAAAGCTTATAAGCGTAATGCGCGTTATTATAATATAGGAAGGAAGGTCATTTCTTTTGAGGTGGGAGATATAGTGTGGAGGAGAAGTTTTGTGCAGTCTAATGCTCCTGCATTCTTTTCGGCTAAGTTAGCACCTAAGTTTGTTAAGTGTGAAATAATAGATAAAATTTCCTCTAATGTTTATGTTTTAAAAGACCTTAATAAAAACTATACTGGTCGTTATCATATTAAAGACATAATTAAATATTAAAATTATTCTTGTTTTGACAATGTCTATCTTTGTCTTTGGTACTTTGTTTGAAGTATGACCCCACTATGAGGTGATGTTTGAAAGGTTGAGGGGTGTTGAAAGGAGATGTATGTTAGGAACTTCACAACAATTTATTAATTTCAATTTTAGTTTCCTTCAAAAATAACTTAGGTCATTTTAGGACTTGTTATTGTGTAACTCTACTCCATATTAACAAATTGTTCCACATCAAAAGATCTTATATTTTTATTTATCTTTGTTGTATAGGATTATTTTCCTGTATATATTTTTATACACTTGTATATTTAATATTGTATATTTTGTACAAATTTAGGAATTTAGTTTCTACTCTAATATAGGAGTGAAATTTAATATTCATTTTCTACATTAAATTCACTTGACTTATTTCCACTCACTTAGGGAATGGAAAATTAAGTTTCTTGAACTTTATTTTTGTACAGTTCTGGGTTATTTTCTTAGTATTAAGATTCTCGGATTGGACGCATTTTATGCATTTTTTACACACCTTGTTATACCATTTTTTGGGAAACTTGTGTCTTACTGGACTTTACAATTTTTTGTGCTATTGTGTTTCATACACATAGTCACACCTTACGCTTTGCGCACGGGAAGCTGGTGGTGTTGAGCCGGTCGTAATTGTCGTTTTTCTCTTTTTGTACGATTGTGTTTTTATACACATTGTTACATTTTTTATGCTTTGCGCACGGGAAGCTGGTGGTGTTGTGCCGGTCGCAAATGTCATACTTTTCTTATGCGGTTGTGCTCAGAAAGTCAGTGGTGTTGTACTGGTCACAATTGTCATATTTTCTTTATATTTTGCTTGTGCTCGGAAAGTTGGTGGTGTTATGCCGATCACAATGCTTATAAATATATTATTACGACACTTTTGTTGTGATTTTGTTTTGACGTTTTGGATGTTGGAATAGGAATTTGAAGTCGGCGGCTTTTCAACCTAACCGACAGTGGGAAAACTTCATTGTTTTTACCGATTTTCTTTCAGATTCGGCAGCGTTGGTGCTTAACCGATATCTTGTTAGTTTCATATTTTTGTTTCAGGAATAGCTGGTATAGAGTCGGTGGCGTAGGAGCTCAACCGCACTTTTGTATTGATGCTAGAAGGCTGGTTAAGATCAAGGATTAGATTCGACGGCGTTGGTTGCCTAATCGATATCTGGAATGGAATTGAGTAGGGATTGTTTAATTTGTTTTATTGAAGGATTTATTTTCACTTTTGTGTTGAAATAAGTTTTTACTCTTTTCTGAGTTTGGTTTCGGTTATTCCATTAAGTTGGATAGTGTCCTTTGTTTCCATTTGAAACTGGAAATTCTTTTTCAACTTAATTCTTTACTTTTCGAGTGTTTTCACATTCTTTGATTTTTAGGAATGCTTTCCCATTCTTTAATTTATAATTATTTCTGCAATACCCAATGCAAGATGCTTTCGCATTGCCTTTTTTGTTTATTGAAAAATGTTGCAAGACATTTTGTCTTTTGAGGTTTTTTTGGAATTTTGTTCTGGACTCTCATAATTTTCATTAGAAAAGGAAGTTTCTTTCTTTCTTTTTGGGGAGGGATGTAATGTAACGACGCGCTCTGCAAACGTCGTCACACCGGTTTTAATTCTATTTTTGAACGAAAAGTTTCGGAACGCGGAGTGAATGACATTTTGACGTATAGCTGTCAAAGCACCTTTCTTCCTAGCGTTGAGGCTGGATGGTCGATATTCATGGCTTCGTAACTTAATTTCAATAAATCTCATAAAAATGAGAGTATTTTTGCCTAAAGGATAATAGTTTGTGTCTTCACAACTATCCTCTTGTGGAATTATAGTTTATTTCTGGTGAGTTGTCATTTTTTAATAAGATTCGCTTTGTTGGAATTCGCCACGTTCCTAATTTGAAAAATAATTGTTAAAATTCTATTGTTTCAGCTCTTAATCTGAGAATATTATGATTTCTTTTGCTATTGGCATTGTTCCAGCAAATTAAGGCGGTAAGTCGCACAAATTTATAAAAAATTAGGACCTCGTGTTCATATTGGAGTTTGTTCTAATGACATGCAATTTTGTTACAGGTTTCCAAATTGGAACCGCCTTTTTTTCCTTTTTCTCTTTTTGCCTTTGGATCTTTTCTTTGGACCTTTGTCTTCGGTCATCTGCATTTCTTTATGGAGGGTTTGGACTTTTCGCCTCAAACCTGGATGTACCGCATGGGCTTAAACTGAAAACTTCGCCTGCTACGAGCTTTCTCGCTGCTGTGTTTACATATACTCGCCGAGGGATGCCGTGAGCTTACTTTAATTATATTTTAAATCTAAACTTCAAAATAACCTAAAAATGCATTGGTGACATAAGATCATATTGACATAGGATCAGATTGACCTAGCTTATAAAACTCTAATTTTAAATTTAAGGTTAGATATACATTAGGAATGTATCCTTGCAACTATTTCTAAATGCACACTGGAGTGGACAATAAAACCTTAAACCTCACCGTTTGGTTTCATTTAGCTCACCTCCGGCAGATTAAAAGTTTCCAATCTCCGCTGATTATCCTAGGCATGTGTATCTCCAAGGCGCCCGAACTTTTATGGTAGGTAATGTACTTACAAACCAATTTTATTTCTATTTCTTTTAAATAGGAGATACAGAGAAAATAAAATCATTTTTTTTTATTATTACACGATATCGTCTTTGGGTTGTGTAGGTCAGGTGGCAGTCGCTTCATCGAAAACCATGAAGTAGTAAAAAAAAAAAGGTTAAGCCAAATTCGCAGTTACACTGGTGAAGCGGACCCCATACTCCGAGGTGAAGGCTTCGGATGCGACTGGGATGAAGACGCTAATAAGATGAAGAAGAACCAAGTAGATCTAATATAAAAAAAATACCAGTACAGAATATAGAAAAAAAAATTACTCACCACTACGATGACGCCATCGCCAGACGAGTGCGTGTTTTAAGCATCCACCAGGGTACAAAATTCGCACTCATCTGGCGGATAATGGTGATATGCCGCCATAGCGCAAATTGTGCATCAAAACCAATCTGAGTTCAGAAGATTTTCCAAGAGCGAATAAAATGTGTAATGCTCCAGGGCCACAAAATTTAGTTTCCCAACATAATAACAAAATCTTCTCTGAATATGAGTCGTTTAGCGTCGAACACGGTGTTGTGTGGGTTCAACGCCACCTGATTCTTGGCCGCATCGCCGATGAGTCGCTCCGTGTCCGTGAATGCGACATACGATGGTGTCGTGCGGTTCCCTTGGTCGTTGGCGATGATCTCCACGTTCCCATGCTGCCACACGCCGACACAAGAGTAAGTCGTCCCAAGATCGATTCCGATAGCTGGCATCTTCACTGAATTTCTTCGTATAATCACTTGTATTGTAAAAACTGAGTAAAACTCCTCCGGTTTGCACCAAACTCCGCACGTCTATTGTTTCAAATTACAATGATTATGATTTCCCGCCGCCTGGCCGCTGCTTTTATTCTAAACATAACAAATAGTATCTTACGTAGTATTGTATTCTCTTTGAATAGTATTAGAGAGCTTCGAGATTCAAAAGAACTTTCTGGAACGATCGTGTGTTGACCAATGGCATGTCGCTAATTTAAGAGAGAAAGAGATAGATACATCGGATATCGCATTTTAGTGTGGCTAGTGTAGAAAATTACCCCGCTTAAAGAGTAATTAATTGTATTGTGTTTAATAAAAAAGAAGTAAATATTTAAAATAAAAATGAATTGCAATTATGTACTATTTTGCCATTCAACGTGGCAATGCTGCCAGCCTTCTGGGTACGTTACCAGTCGGTGAGGATGCGGAGGAATTTCAAGACGCATTATGTATGTAATTTTTATGTTTATTTTATTTTAGTGTATTTTAGTAGCTATCTAATAATAGTTTTAGTTTTAATTTTCAATTGCATTAAAACCAATAGATATATGAAGTAAATTGTACTATTTTTGGTTGATGAATAAACATTAAAGATAAAATTCTTGAGAAAAAAATGTGATAGAGCATACTATTAGTATAAGGTAAGTGTGTATTAAATTGACTTGAAAATTATTTTTATTTTCAGTTAGATATTCCATTTAAGCATATTTTGAATCGATGTTTTAAGTATCGGTCAAAGAATGTCTTACATAAAAAACTATTACCCGGTAAAAATACTACGCGACCCTACACAAAGCTCAGTTTTTCACTAGTATAAAAGTTTACTTACGTTCAGAAATAAAATATGTACATATTTTATTTCTGAACGTAACTATACTGGGTCAGCTGTTACTGTTTGTAAACAATAGTCTATCTGTCTCACTCTGCCGCTCTTTATCGACCAGTGACGTTTCCCGCGTATTCTCGTACGTTCCGCCGAATTGCCAGATGCCAATCTAAAATTTCCCCATATTTTTTTCTACTTAGGGAGCAAACAAGTTTGTACCATGAACATTGATATACATTGATATAAAAAAATAATTAACCGTTAAAAATATTTATTTGTATATTTAGTTGAACAGGTAGGTACATATTGTAGAAACTAAGTAGGTATTTAGTATAATAAACTAAATACCTTCTTAGTTTCTACAATATGTACCTACCTATCATATTATGATGATTGCATGGTGGTGGTGAAAGCTTTTTGAATTTTGGTATCAAGCATCAAAGTTAAGTTGGTGGTGATGAGTGATGTTTCTTATAGTTAAAATGAAATAAATACATTTTTTTTATAAGAAATTAAATTGTAGAGTCTGTTCTTACAGTTTTTATGAATACATATGAATATTTTACTATATTTATTTAACGTTACATTATCAAAATTACAACTTTTTACATGCATATGTTTGTTTGTTTGTTCCAAGTAAATTTACAGAAAATTTAAAAAAATAGTCAACATGTCTTCCTCTTCAACTTTTGAAAGTCAATTCAAAACTATGTTATATTGTATGATATATAAACATTAGTTACGAATTAAACTCAAAATGTGAACAAACTTTTTATTCTTATTACAAAAAAAACAATATTAAAAAATCGACTCCATTGAAAACGAACAGGGTCATTTGTATTATGCAACTAATTTAAAGGACATTGTTATGCGTTGTTCTTACACTGCACACGCACCTATTGAAATGGCCTGTACTATATTGTAAAGTTATGTGAATATTTTAGATAAAATAAATGAAAATCACATAATACTTCCTATATTTAGTCATGAAAAATAGAAAAGCAAATCTATAAACTATTTTACTTACCGAAAATAAGATATTCCATTCTTTTTTAAAGCTTTTGACGTATTATTTTTGCAATTTTTCACAGAACACTTCGGCATTTTTGTCGTGCGTGCATAAACACAGGCGATGCGAGACTATTTGAAATGAGTGCTTAATTTGGAATTTAGCACTCATTTTATGCGGACGGTTTTGATGTCCGGACTGTGTATCTTGGGTTTTTTGTATATCAATGACCATGAACGCTAATGATTGTAGTGTAGCAATTTGTATAACTTACTAGTGAAAAACTGAGCTTTGTGTAGGGTCGCGTAGTATTTTTTTTGTAAGACTTTTTTTGACCGATGCTTAAAACATCGATTCAAAATATGCTTAAATAGAATATCTAACTGAAAATAAAAATAATTTTCAATTGAATTTAATAAACACTTACCTAATACTAATAGTATGCTCTATCACATTTTTTCTCAAGAATTTTATCTTAAATGTTTATTCATCAACCAAAAATAGTAATTGCAGTTCATTTTTATTTTAAATATTTACTTCATTTTTATTAAACACAATACAATTAATTACCCTCTAAGCAGGGTAATTTTCTACATATGCCACACTAAAATGCGATATCCGATGTATCTATCACTTTCTCTCTGTAATAGCGATACGCTATTGGTCACCGCACGAACATTCCAGAAAGATCTTTTGAATCTCGAAGCTGATTGGATGATTCTAGAGAGAGCGCGTAGATTCTGGAATACTATTTGTTTAGTATAAAAGCGGCGGCCAGGCGGCGGGAAATCATTCTAATTTGAAACACGAAACTGAACAGACGTGCGAAGTTCGGTGCAAACCGAAAGAGTTTTACTCAAAGTTGTAACAATACAAGTGATTAAACGAAGAAATACAGTCAAGATGCCAGCTATCGGAATCGATCTTGGGACGACTTACTCTTGTGTCGGCGTGTGGCAGCATGGGAACGTGGAGATCATCGCCAACGACCAAGGGAACCGCACGACACCATCGTATGTCGCATTCACGGACACGGAGCGACTCATCGGCGATGCGGCCAAGAACCAGGTGGCGTTGAACCCGCACAATACAGTGTTCGACGCTAAACGACTCATCGGAAGGAAGTTCGACGACCACAAGATACAGCAAGACATGCAGCATTGGCCGTTCAAAGTGATCAGTGATGGCGGGAAGCCGAAGATTCAAATTGAGTTCAAGGGGGAGACGAAACGCTTCGCGCCAGAAGAGATCAGCAGCATGGTACTGACGAAAATGAAAGAGACGGCGGAGGCGTTCCTGGGCACAACCGTTCGAGACGCAGTCATCACAGTGCCCGCTTACTTCAACGACTCGCAGCGTCAAGCTACTAAAGACGCGGGCGCCATCGCCGGCCTCAATGTGCTGAGGATCATCAACGAGCCTACTGCGGCCGCGCTAGCCTACGGCCTCGACAAGAACCTCAAAGGTGAACGGAATGTGTTGATCTTTGACCTGGGAGGAGGCACATTCGACGTCTCCATACTGACAATTGACGAGGGCTCTCTGTTTGAAGTAAGGGCGACAGCTGGAGACACACACCTCGGTGGTGAAGACTTCGACAACAGATTAGTGAACCATCTTGCAGAGGAGTTCAAGAGGAAATACCGCAAGGATCTGAGAACGAATCCTCGAGCGTTGAGGCGACTGCGCACTGCAGCCGAACGCGTTAAGCGCACTCTGTCTTCAAGTACTGAAGCGACCATTGAGATTGACGCGCTGTATGAAGGTATTGACTACTACACGAGGGTATCTCGAGCGCGCTTCGAAGAGCTGTGTTCAGATTTGTTCCGCTCTACTTTGGAGCCAGTTGAAAAAGCGCTCAGAGACGCGAAAATGGACAAAAGTGCTATACACGATGTCGTCTTAGTGGGAGGCTCAACACGTATACCCAAAGTCCAGAACATGCTCCAGAACTTTTTCTCCGGCAAGAAACTGAATTTATCCATCAACCCTGATGAAGCAGTGGCGTACGGAGCAGCAGTACAGGCAGCTATCTTGAGTGGGGAACAGGATTCGAAGATCCAGGATGTTTTGCTGGTCGATGTCGCTCCGCTGTCCCTCGGCATCGAAACCGCCGGAGGAGTCATGACGAAAATCATCGAACGCAACGCCAAGATACCTTGCAAGCAGTCGCAGACGTTCACCACTTACGCCGACAACCAGCCTGCAGTCACCATTCAAGTTTATGAAGGCGAAAGAGCCATGACTAAGGACAACAATAGACTGGGCACGTTCGATCTGACTGGTATACCTCCAGCGCCTCGCGGTGTGCCTAAAATCGACGTGACGTTCGACTTGGACGCGAATGGTATACTCAACGTGTCAGCCAAGGAGAACAGCACGGGCCGCAGCAAGAACATCGTCATCAAGAATGACAAAGGGCGCTTGTCACAGGCGGAGATAGATCGCATGCTTGCTGAAGCGGAGAGGTATAAAGAGGAGGATGAGAAGCAGAGGCAGAAGGTGGCGGCGAGGAACCAGCTGGAGTCCTACGTGTTCAGCGTCAAGCAAGCCTTAGATGAGGCTGGGGAGAAGCTGTCGCAACAAGACAAGAATGAAGGCAGGAATGCTTGTGATGAAGCTCTCAAGTGGCTCGATAACAACACCCTTGCAGACCAAGAGGAGTACGAACACAAGCTGAAGGAGTTGCAGAGGATCTGCTCGCCGCTTATGAGTAAAATGCACGGAGCCGGCAATGGATCGTCGGGTGACAATAATAGAGGTATGCCTGACGGGATGCGGGGCTCTGGAGGAATGCCTGGAGGGATGAACGGTGGAATGCCAGGTGGTTTCGCAGGTGGAATGCCTGGAGGCTATCCTGGTGAAATGCCCGGCGGTTTTCCAGGTGGAATGCCCGGCAATATGCCCGGAGGCATGCCAGGTTGTGGAGGTTACCAAAGAAACGATGGACCTACTATAGAAGAAGTATATTAAGAAGTTACTATGTTCTTAAGTTCCTGTGATAAGATTTTCTAAGACTGATTATGTAACAAGTTGTAAATAATTAATTTATTTTGTACAAAGTGTTAGTTTAAGTTTAGATTTATTTTTGTTTGCGCTGGTCGTGATCATTTTGTTGGAAATAAAAATAAAAAATGACATTTAAAATATATTTACTTGTTTTATTCTCATTACTGTGTTGCCTTGAGTTCCTTCACTCTGTTCAGCCTTTCACAGCCACAGCTCACACACTGCTGTCTAAATTTAGACAAAAATAGGGACTACTCTCACTTATTATTATTATTACAGCTCTGCTTCTATTCAGCCGCGTACGGCGTCGTAGCGTGCTATCTCCGCTGTAACGCTTCTGTATACAGCCACAGGTAACATAATTATTAATATATTATCTGTGGTTCTACTGAGGAAGCAAGAAACTCTGAGAACTATATTAGAAGTAGATTATCTTTTTTTTAATATGGTTTGGTTTACAATTTATGTTGTGCGTGCCACCCTTTTTTATCATCAAGATTTTTTCAAGATCTGCTTTTAGAAAATCTTTTTTCATTAAAGATTTGTCTACGTCTATTTTAAATTTATTTAGTGGCATGTCAACCATATATGGAGGAATTTTATTTAATATTTTATTTTATTTTTATATAACTGCCTACAAACGAATCACCAACTTTATGAAGCCTGAGTAGTGGTATAGTTTTCTAAGCTGATAAATCTGTAAACTGACGTTGAAGCTAACGTTAGTATACAGATGCCACAGATACCACAGATTCAAACTTTACCTCGCTTACAAGTATAGTTACAATACTTAACAAATTTGTATACATAGATGTCGGACGTATTCGCAAGATAAATTTACGATACTTTAGAGCCTGCCAAAATATCATCGCAATACAAGTAAATAACTTTCATTGCTCACACTAAAAAGTAGGCGCTTTTGAGTAAATCATTTTCGACTACAGGTTGCTACGTTACTAAGCAAATTTGTATGCATGGGTGTTGGTAATCGAGACAAAACGTAGCGTATGTCCTTTCCTAAGCTCTAATCTATCTGTGTACCAAATTTTATCAAAATCGGTTCAGTGGTTTATGTGTAAAAGCGTAACATACAGACAGAGTTCACTATAACGTACAGAGTTGAGACTGGGGAAGTACCTCCCACCCTACAGAATACTCAACTATAATACTTATATACTTTAATTCCTGCCCATCCTAAGGTTGCCTAGAAGAAATCACTTTTAGTGATATGGCCGCCCATTGTGCATATAACTGTAACTTTAATTATGTCTGTAGGTATATATTTTATAGTATTGCTGAACAATAAAGAATTATCTATTTATATAACCTTGTCTTGTGTACCCGGCGGTGAGTAGGGTTTCCAGAGCTCAATGGAGAGATAGTGTGTTGTCAGTACAAAGTTAAAGACTGGTCCTGTCCTGATTGTGTCTTTTGAAGTCATTCATTTATTTATTTGCTTGTAATGTGGTACAACAAAAGATAGAAATAAAAAATATATTAATCAAGCACATTTCGCCGTGAAATTGGCATGCAAACACAGATTATTAGGTATACAAAGCAATATCTACTTAGCAACTAAACAAATATTGCAGCCACAATAATGGCGCAGCCGTTACAACGCATTTCTGCTGCAGTGGTACGAATGACATATTTCTTTAAAAAGTCTTCCACTGTATAAAAAGTCTTGTCCACCAACCATTTATGTAATGCAACACGATTTTGTGACGCTCGCAATGAGTTGTAATTTTTTATTTATACCACTTAGGTGGCAGACAAGCACACGGCCCACCTGATGGGAAGTGGTTACCGTGGCCTTTGGACGTTTGTAACACCAGAGGAGTCACAGTCGCGCTGCCAACTCTGTAAGTACAGAGTTTCTGTGCTGTTAGTGTAGAAGACAAAGCAGGACAATCCTTTAGTCTTTCCACTGACAGCACAAATTCTCCAGTGAACTCTGGCTACCCTACTCACCGCTGGGAACACAACACGAAGTTATTATAGCCGCGGTATTCTGTAGGGCGGAGGTACTGCCCCAGTCGGACTGCTCAATTGGGTGGAAATACCGCCGTGTCCTACCCCCTAGTAAATTTAGTGGAGTCATATAAACACAACTACGTCTAAATATCTCTAACCTAGGTACCGGCATCTCAAGTGGCATGTATGTAACTTTCCTTCGGCACAGAAACTCTCTGTCATTACAGGGCCGGCAGCATGGGTGTGAATCGGTTGCACACGTTCATGTTTGGGCCGTGTGCTTGTCTGCCACCTGATTGTGCATATAAAAAAATCTATCTCAAAATTAAAATCCCAACTACCTACACACCCAGCGTACATTCTTCTTTCATTCAATCAATCTTGGATTTCTTTTCTATACAAAAGAAAAGTTTTAAACTTCGTGTTGTGTTCCCGGCGGTGAGTAGGGTAGCCAGAGCTCACTGGAGAGTTTATGCTGTCAGTGGGAAGACTAAATAAAGGCTTGCCCTGCTTTGTTTTCTACACTGACGGCACAGAAACTCTGTACTTACAGGATCGGCAGCGCAAATGTGACTCCTCTGGTGTTATACACGTCCATAGGCCACGATAACCACTTTCAATCAGGTGGGCCGTGTGCTTGTCTGCCACCTAATTAGTATAATATATATATTTGTTATAATATTTTATTTATTTTCTTTCACAAAGGTAGGTCACACAAAATCCATTAATACGCTTACTATAACTGTCTCAATTCTTTGTGGGAGATTTGTATCTGCACTTATTTATTTTCTTACGTGCGCAAAATCCCCACGGATACCTCCCCACCGGAGCCGGTGGAGGAGGTTATGTCGGACTCGAACCGACTAAAACGCACGCCGCCTGTGGGTCGTTTTGGTTGCCGAAGGTGAGGTTGACCGGCATATCCCTCCCTCTCCTCGGGTTTTGTATCTGTACTAGAAAAATTCTGTCGCATAGGTAGATTACCTGGATAAATAACGGTAGTTTGCAATCATTAAGCATATTAATTTATTTTATTTTTGTATAGGGTACCTAGTAAAAGTCCCTCACTTCGAGTTCTGAACGCATACGTAAGATCAGCTACAAGCTACAAATTGCCAGTTTATAAATCTAAATTTACCCACAATTTAATTATTCTGCTAAGGTGTCAAACAAGGTCATGAACATTTGCAATAACGGTATGTCAATTTACATTATATTTTTACATGACTACGTTGAAGCAAAAGGAGGGTTATGATTTTGACAGGCTATGTATGTATGTATGTAGGTTCATATGTTCCCTAACAGCTCCTCAACCACTTATTAGAACTGGACAAATGAGGTATCGTTACAAGCACCTTAGTCGTCCGCTGGTTATAGACTATATAACGTTTCACTATATCTAATGTGGCGCCCTCTAGTGGTCATAAAGTGATGTGTTAAAAAATAAATTTGAGATAAATATGTCATGTTTGATATCAACTGAAAGGGCTTAGTTAGCACATTTCAAATATGTATAAATTATACCTATTGCTTGCCCTAAAATAATATAAATAAGAAATAAGTTTAAAACTAAAACCCGACTACTGAAAAAGTATTAAACAAGAAAGTATCAAGGATAGCCGTGGTCGTATGCCGCTTAGTCTAACAATGACTACTTTCTAGGAAAAAGTGGCATACGACCACGGCTATCGTAGATATTTTTTTGTTTAAAACTTTTTCAGTAGTCGGGTTTTAGTATAAAACTATTTTTTTATATATCAATCTTTTTATACGTGATTGATTAGTTTTATATAAATTTATTACAGTAGACGCATGCAGCCCATAATTAAGTGCACGCTTGACGTCAACAGGCTCGCTCCCTATTATGTGGCGAATCAGATTGAATTGGAAAATGTTGACAGGCATTTATCTTCCGCACACCCCGGCCGACCCAGGGCCATCTCTTACGATCTGGCCCTCTTCTCGGGTGTGGGGACTACCGAGTCCCAAACTCGTCCCTGGAAACGGGGAGGCGCACTAGGCGCGCCACCGCCGCGGCCTGCTTCTGCCAGGGTAACAGCCGGCTCCACCTGTCACCCCCAGACGTGCGCTCACGGGGGACGGAGGTCATTCAACGACCTCTGACGCCCGAGTTGCCTTCGTACGCGGGCAGCTTGACTTGCCATCCTTATCAGCAGGTGCTTTGCATTGCAGGTAGTGTTTGTTTCTTCGTTGTGCTGTTTGCATGCACTTGTATACCTCGGAACTCGTATCTTGGACCTAAATAGGGAGACCGAGTCCTTAGTGCTCACGAATTGTATTGTAATAATCTATGCTTGGTGCATTTGAGCACTTCCACTGCCGTAGATCCCGTGCTATCCTAAAACATCCAAGAAACGTGTATTGCGAGTTTAGAGCACATTTTAGATTCAAGATCAATAATATTATTTTTTCAGTTACCACCACATTACCACCCGCATTTTATATTTATTATAGTCTTTTGTAAATAAATTCTGCAAAAGTTTACCAGTACAAGCATTAGACACTACGGGAGTAGTGGCTTTGGGTGAACATTTTCGAAAGGGAAGCTGAGAGAACATTAAACTTATCTGGTTCTATTTCTATCTAATTTGTCATGCACCATGTTAATCATTAGGAAGCCGGCAGGAATCGGGTTATAAGGTCGCCTCGCCACTGCACGAAACGGCAACTAGTGATGGTGAAATGTGGTGAACAGGTGATATTGCATTTCGGTTTTTGATTGTAGCATTCAATTTACCCATAAATGTGGGTAAAATTCTACAGCTGCTACACTAAACTGCAATTTCCGATGCATCTGTCTCGTTTATTTTAACGCAGCGACGCACTATTGGTCTACACGCGCTAACTTTCTGGAAATTTTATTACGTTTTCGAAGCTGATTGGATGATTTCAGTGAAGGACAGAAGTTTCTAGAATATCATTAGATTGTATAAAAACAGCGGTAAAACGATGCAAAATCACTAATTCAGTCTTATTTGAAACACGGAACTTAACGGTTGGCAGTTTAAAGTTCTGTGCAAACCAGGAGTTGTATTCAAAGTTTTAATAAATACCTACAAGTAATTTAATTAAGAAGTGAAGATGCCAGCTATCGGAATTGATCTTGGGACGACTTACTCTTGTGTCGGCGTGTGGCAGCAAGGGAGCGTGGAGATCATCGCTAACGACCAAGGGAACCGCACGACACCATCGTATGTCGCATTCACGGACACGGAGCGACTCATCGGCGATGCGGCCAAGAACCAGGTGGCGTTGAACCCGCACAACACCGTGTTCGACGCTAAACGACTCATCGGAAGGAAGTTCTATGACCTGAAGATACAAGAAGACATGCAGCATTGGCCGTTCAAAGTGATCAGTGATGGCGGGAAGCCGAAAATTCAAGTCGAATTCAAGGGGGAGATAAAACGCTTCGCGCCAGAAGAGATCAGCAGCATGGTTCTCACGAAAATGAAAGAGACGGCAGAGGCGTACCTGGGCACGACCGTTCAAGACGCAGTCATCACAGTGCCCGCTTACTTCAACGATTCGCAGCGTCAAGCTACTAAAGACGCGGGCGCCATCGCCGGCCTCAATGTGTTGAGGATCATCAACGAGCCTACTGCGGCCGCGCTAGCCTACGGCCTCGACAAGAACCTCAAAGGTGAACGGAATGTGTTAATCTTTGACCTTGGAGGAGGCACATTCGACGTCTCTATACTAATAATTGATGAGGGAGAGATGTTTGAAGTCAAGGCGACAGCTGGAGATACACACCTCGGTGGTGAAGACTTCGACAACAGATTGGTGAACTTTCTTGTAGATGATTTCAAAAAGAAGTACAAAGTGGATATTACAACGAATCCTCGAGCGTTGAGGCGACTGCGCACTGCAGCCGAACGCGCTAAGCGCACTCTGTCTTCAAGTACTGAAGCGACCATTGAGATTGACGCGGTGTATGAAGGTATTGACTACTATACGAAGGTGTCTCGAGCGCGCTTCGAAGTGCTGTGTGGTGATTTGTTCCGCGCCACTTTAGATCCGGTTGAAAATGCTCTCAGAGACGCGAAAATGGACAGAAGTGCTATACACGATATCGTCTTAGTGGGAGGCTCAACACGCATACCAAAAGTTCAGACCTTGCTTCAGAATTATTTCCGCGGCAAGAAGCTAAATTTATCCATCAATCCTGATGAAGCAGTGGCATACGGAGCAGCAGTACAGGCAGCTATCTTGAGTGGGGAAGAGGATTCGAAAATCACAGATGTTTTACTGGTCGATGTCGCTCCACTGTCACTCGGCGTCGAAACTGCCGGTGGGGTGATGGCGAAAGTCATCGAACGCAACACCAAGATACCATGCAAGAAGACGCAGATGTTCACCACTTATACGGACAACCAGCCTGCAGTCACCATTCAAATTTACGAAGGCGAAAGATCCCTGACTAGGGACAATAATAAACTGGGAAAGTTCAACCTCACAGGTATACCTCCAGCGCCCCGCAGTGTGCCTAAAATCGACGTGACCTTCGACATGGACGCGAATGGTATACTCAACGTATCGGCTACGGATAACAGTACGGGTCGCAGAGAAAATATTGTCATCACGAATGACAGCGGGCGATTGTCACAGGCGGAAATCAATCGCATGCTTGCTGATGCTGAAAAGTATAAAGAGGAAGATGAGAAGCAGAGACAGAAGGTGGCGGCGAGGAACCAGCTGGAGTCCTATGTGTTCAGTGTCAAGCAGGCGTTAGATGAGGCTGGTGAGAAGCTGTCGCAGCAAGACAAGGAGAAAGGTCGACACGCTTGTCATGATGTTCTTAGGTGGCTCGAGAGTAACGTGTTCGTAGACCAAGAAGAGTACGAAGACAAGCTTAAGGAGGTGCAAGGAATCTGTTCGCCGCTTATGATTAAAATGCACGGAGCCGGTAGTACTTCTAGTGGCAATGATGGAGGAATGCGTGGCCCTGGAGGAATGCCTGGAAGAATGAACGAAGGGATGCCTGGAAGTTTCGCTGGGGGAATGCCTGGAGGTATCCCAGGTGGAATGCCTCCTGGAGGCTATCCCAGTGGAATGCCTGATGCTTACGAAAACGTGAATGGCAATCGAACATACGGTGGTCCTACTATCGAAGAGGTGGACTAACTATTTAAAGAGTGTAATTTCGTTTGAAGTCTAGTCAATGTTAGTCAACCATTTTGGATTTATTGAACTATATATTTATTGTGTTAATGTTAGAATGGAATAAGTGGTGTTGCAATAAGAATATTTAATTACCACCTTTTAATATTGTGTAAAGTATTATTAACAATGATGTCATTATTTTATATGAAATGATAATATAATTCATAATATTTTAAATTTTTTTCAAAGTTTTCACATTGATAAGCTTAAAGGATTTTTAAATTTTAATTTCTAATGTCAACTATTTAAAAATAGTGTTTTATATATAAATTACATATAAAACTGTGATATTATTTATTTAAAGACTGATGTTTTAATGCTAGCTGATTTAAAATTTTATAATTTATTATGTAGGTATGTTGATATTTTTTAATCGAAGTGAAATTATATTAAAATCTTTTTAAATTTGTTTTTATTATTTTACATGGAAGCTACAAAGATATACAAACCAAAATGCTTGAGATCCTAAACCTTAGGCCTAAGAAATCCTGACTTGACGTCGTGGAGTGCCAATGGTCGTACAATCATGGACGCCCAAGATCGTAGGAGGAGGGAGGAAGAGCCTGAGCTCCGAGTCTCCGAGTTCACCTCGGCTTCGAATGAAATCAGTAAAACACAGTTCCTTGATGATAATGATTCTTGAGGTCCAAATCAACATTGTCTGTTTTTTTTTGTATACCTGCTAAACAAATGACGACGTATCTTTCCTCTTGGGGGTAGAAGGCTAGACGGTAGTTGCTTCTGGAAAAGTAGGTTAAATAAAAGTATGAATCATATATTATTTTCTTCTAAAGATGTTGCAGCCGTAATTAAGAAAATGAAGCGTGGGAAGTCCCCGGGTCACGACGGTCTCAGCATCGAGCATCTCAAGCATGCAGGACCTCACCTACCTAGAGTGTTATCGATGTTTTATTCATTGTGTCTAGTTCACTCCTATCTACCTCATGATCTCATGAGGACCATTGTAGTGCCCATAGTTAAAAATAAAACTGGTGATATTGCTGATAAAAACAACTATCGCCCTATCTCGCTGGCGACAGTACTGGCTAAAGTGTTAGACAGCTTATTAGACTCACGCTTAAATGAATATTTAGTATTACACGATGCGCAGTTCGGCTTTCGGTCGGGTCTATCGACTGAAAGTGCTATTCTAAGCTTGAAACACACAGTACAGTATTACACGGACAGGAGAACACCTATAATGGCTTGTTTCTTGGACCTATCAAAGGCTTTTGATCTTGTATCGTACGATAAGTTATGGGCCAAGATGCGAGAGGCGTTTATGCCAGATGACATGGTCAGATTATTTCAATACTGGTATATGAACCAGCTTAACAGCGTTCGATGGGGTGATGGTATGTCAGAGGAGTATAGGTTGGAGTGCGGGGTTAGACAGGGCGGACTGACGTCACCAAAACTGTTTAATCTGTACATCAATGAATTGATTGTTGGTCTCAGCGGTCAGCGTACAGGATGCCATATTGACAACGTGTGTGTAAACAACTTAAGTTACGCAGACGACATGGTGCTGCTGGCGCCGACTGTTGGTTCATTGAGAAAGCTGCTGCAAACCTGTCAGTTGTATGCGCAAAGTCATGGTTTGTTATATAATGTAGGCAAGAGTGAATGCATGGTCTTTGGGGTGCCCGGTGAAAAAGTTACTCATGTCCCACCCATAACTTTATATGGTGCTACATTGAAAAGAGTGAGTGTCTTCAAATATCTTGGTCACTATATTACCGAGGATCTCAGAGATCATGTAGACATAGATAGGGAACGCAGGGCGTTGGCGGTGAGGTGTAACATGCTGGCCCGCAGGTTTGCTCGCTGTAGCAAAGAGGTTAAAATCACCTTATTTAAGGCATACTGCCAGAACCTCTATACGGGCAGTCTATGGGTGAACTTTGCACTTAAGTCGCTGAACGCCTTGCGAGTTCAATATAACAATGCCTTTAGGGTGCTGTTGGGGTTGCCGCGCTATTGCAGTGCGTCAGCGATGTTTACTGAGGCGAGAGTAGACGGGTTTCATGCCATCTGGCGCAAAAGATCGGCGTCATTGTTGAGCCGTGTCCGCGGCAGCTCCAACAGTATTCTGAGAGTAATAGCTGCGCGGTACGACTCACCCATAATGAAGCATATCACCAGTAGAGTGAAACCCTACATGGTCACTTTAATTAATTGACTTAATATATTTGATTTGATTTATGTCGATTATTTGACTTATATTTGAGTTATATTTTATTATGAATTGACATTTTATTGACTATTGCATTTAGTATTAACCTGTGATACGTAATTTATAAATAATTGATATATTTTAATTTTGTGAATTATAATTTTTAACTGACATCAAATTTAATGCAATAATATAATATCAATTGATAATAATTTCCTGATTAGATTTTAAACTGTTGACATTTTGTATGCTAAATTACTAACCATAGATGTAAGACAAATATTGTTACTAACAAATTGGGCCCTGTTGCCATCAATAAAATGATATTATTATTATTATTATTATATATTTATATTCAAGTGGGGCGTGAAAAAACATATGATGAAGCCGTCAACTCGAGTGTCACCATTGTAACATGGTGTATGTATGTAATGGTGACCCTCTTTTCTGAGACTTTGCCTTCAGTTTACAATTGAAGCGTGAATCGACTGCCACCATCTGACCTCGACCACCAATTGGCGATTTTGAAGATCTGTAATTAGAATAGTTGGAGGTAGGACACGACGGTATTCCCGTCCCAATTGAGCAGCCCGACTGGGGAAGTACTCCGCCCTACAGAATACCGCAGCCATATAAACCTCGTGTTGGGTTCCCGTCGGTGAGTAGGGTAACCAGAACTCACTAGATTTTGTGCTGTCAGTGGGAACACCAAAAGCTTGTCCTGCTTTGTCTTCTACACTCACGGAACAGAAACTCTCTATGCTTACAGGGTTGGCAGCGCAAGTGTGACTCCCTTAGTGTTGCATACGTCCATAGGCCACGAACCAATTTCCATCAGGTGGGCGGTGTGCTTCTCTGCCACCTAAGTACTATAAGAAAAATAAGTATTACTTTTGCAATCATACTATTGGCACACTACACGCTCCGCCCACATGGAATTGTTATGTTCTTCAAGATGGAGACTATATTTTGTTTGTCTGTGGCTATAGCCAATCTTGCAATATGCCTACAACACATAAAAGTCGGGATGCTTAATCGGGAACCTCCACGCGGTGTACCCTGGGCAACGGAGACGGCAGCACCCCACTCTTACGTGCTTACTAGGTCTATCATTATAAATGCGTCGCGCCAATTTGACTTCACCTTGCCTGATGGTAAGCTAAAGGCAAAGTCTCAAGCGGTTAGGAGACTCTTTCCTTTGCCGCACCACCAAGAACTAGAATTCATAACCAGCTCACGTATTTCCTTCTTCCTACAGTCCTGAGTCTTTTAAGCGGGGCGTGAAAAAGCATCTGATGAGGCCGTCTAGCTGAGTGTCACCATTGTAACATTACTTTGTCGCTATAGTGCGTTTGGCTTTATAAGAAACAGGGGCAAGAATATTTTATATACAAACCAAAATGCTTGAGATGCTAAACCTTAGGCCTAAGAAATCCTGACTTGACGTCGTGGAGTGCCGTGAGTTACACGCTGCTCCGCGCCTCCGCTGCAGTGTCACGCTAGTGTGGTTTGACCTTACGTCGGTCCGAGTTCGACAAGCGGAGTGCGGAGTGGAACGGTTATGTCGCACTCCAACGAGAACCACACGCCGTCGGGTCTCAAAAGCCGGAGTGGAAGGTGACTCAATAAAACAATATTTTGTAGAAGGTAGAGGTACACACGATATTCCCGTCCAATTGGGCAGTGGGGAAGGAGCCGCTGGAGAGTTTTTGTGTTATATGAACTGAACTATGCTGCACCGATAATATATACGAATTTAAAAATAAGCTGAAAAATATTTTGGTACAAAAGGCATACTATAGTGTGCAAGAATATTTAGATGACAAGTGTGTGTAATGTATGGCAAAATTTTAATTTTATTTCGTTGTAATATTATGATATTATTCACGGCATGAAATATTGACATAATTACCATTATATAATTCGAAATTTTATTCATTATGACATTACATATTTATTGACATTGTTATTAATTTTATGAAAATTGGATTTATAGTATATTTTGTTTTTCCATTCGGTATAACTCAATTGTTTTTAATTTATTGACTTAAAAAAAAAATTATTGACATTGTTATTAAGTTTTTGAAAATTGGATCTACGGTATATTTTGTTTTTCCATTTGGTATAACTCAATTGTATTGTGTTTCAATCTTATTCATTATGACATTGATTATGGTTTGTTTTATTATGTTTCAATTTTACTCATGAGATTATGATATTGTATATTTATTATCATTATTATGAATCCCTAATTATGAATGTTGAAATGATTGTGTTAATTTATATTTTAAATGTTAGTTCATTTTATTATTTACCTAGTACCTATATTTGCATGCCTTGAGGCGGAATTTGGCTGTTTAAAAAAAAAAAAATTTTCATGTAAACACCTTATGTACCCATTTTCGCAAATAAATGATTATGATTATGATTATGATTATAAGTGGGATGACCAAAAGCTTGTCCTGCTTTGTCTTCTACACTGACGGCACAGAAGCTGTTCTTATAGGGTCGGCAGCATGAATGTGACGCCTCTGGTGTTGCACACGTCCAAAGGCCACGGTAACCACTTCCGCATGCTTTAAAAAATTAACGATAAAACCCATTTGAACCCTTTTATCCAAGATGGCAGCCGTAAAACAGGGGTTGCAACATTAAAAACTAGTCTACACTCTATTTAGTAAGACAAGTTTACTAATAGACTAAGTAAACAATCTTGTAGCGACTTTTTATAAAAACACATATTAAACAAATAAACTAGCCCAACTGACTAACTAAAAATTCTAATTCTGTTTTTAAATAGTTTAAAAATATTAATAAACTGAGTTTTTAAATCAAATAAGATTAAAAAGATCAAGATTGTAAGTACATACTGTGCAACAAACGTGTGTTGTGTTGACATCCCAGCTCGCCAGATGCTAATGTTAATACAATTTTTAAGTAATATCATCACTATGTATCTCGTTTTAAGCGAACTATTGTTGTTCTTATGAAAAATAAAGTTCTTTAAACCGATTGTTTACGTCTAGTTAAGTAGATAACCAAATGGAGTTGTAGATGATTGTCTTAAAGAATAAAAGTCATAAAAATAAAACGGACTGCTCTTTATTATGTCAATAATATTTATTACAAATTTTATAATTATTATGCCACATTAAAATTCAATCTTTACACTGATCTAACTAATTACATCTAGCAATTACGTTTTTTCGTTGCTTGAACTTTTTGTTGGACATTTTGACTTCTATTACAAGGACGTTTTGACTTCTATTGCGTGGACATTTTGACTTGGATTTAAAAAAATATGACTGGAATTTTCTTAATTTATTTAAATGCACTGCAACACTTTAGTCTAGAATTTCTGGTATTTAATTATATTACTAAAATATACAATACTAAACCTCGAATTACTAGACTAATTTGTTGTTCTTACAATTTTATGAATAATAACAACGTATTTTAGGTAGATTTCGACTACAAAATGCCCATTGCATATTTTTATCTTAATTAACAGAATCAACAATAATAAAATGTATATTATAATGTTACTATACTGTCATAAAATAATAAAAAAGAAAAAACCATCTGTTTGTTGTAATTATTGTCAGGAAGCACATATTCTGTTCACTTTTGCTTGTATTACTCACATTGAATGTTCAGAGTCGGACATTTTGACTTCGACTTGACTTTTAACAGAGAAAATTTAATCTGTATTTCAAATTGGAACCTCATCGCGACCATTCGATATTTTAACATTATAATTCAATAGTGGAAGTGGAAGCGTAGTATCCGGTAGATGGCGGTTTTTAAAATTTCTTATTTTGAAGGTTTCACTTCCTCCGGAGTGTCATTATTTATTTTAAATATTATACTTATCGTGTTTCAAAATACCAATTCAATTTTATTTATTTAAGTATCACTTCTTCTTAAAAAATATTATCCGCCTTACCTTCTAACCTAACCTATCTTAGTCGAACTCATATTACCCCTCGTTTTCACCAAGGCTTAACGCATGTATTTGACAAGTTGCAACATGTCACAGACTGCAAATGTGTTTTTAACTTGTATATAACTTGTTAACTAAATGTTTTTCTTTTTTTTATTAAAAAAAAAAGAATATTAGAACCGAAATTAATAATATTCCGTGTAAACCTTCTAGCTTGGCTCAATAGCATGTGTTAGAAGTAGGTTTATGTCGGTAGTGTAATGACAAGGCAATGGCAAGGCCGACTTTTTAAGCATTAAGTTACCGACGCTTAATGTATTTACAATTTATTTATATTTATATATAATTAATACATTATTATGTTTTGACAACTCTTTACAAGTTCTGTATTAAACAAGTTTACAACTTGTTTCTTGATGCAAACGGGAGGTAAGACGCCATTGCTTGAATAGGATTCTTTTATGAATATATTTCTGGACGAAACCGGGGCTCGGGCCGCTAGCAACATATCTAATATATATAATTCTCGTGTCACAGTGTTTGTTTGCAAATTCCTCCGAAACGGCTTGATCTATTCTCATAAAAATTGTTGTACCTATTTGTTAGGTCTGAAAATAGGTCGTAAATTATTTTCGGGCGCGGGTTCGATTCCCGCTCTGTGCAAATATTTGTATGCATGAATATGTATATTTGCATTGGTCTGGATGTTTCTATGTATAATATGTATGTTAAAAAAGTATCTAAGTATGTTTATCCGCATTCTAGATCCCATAACACAAGCTAGTTAAGCTATGCTTACCATGGGTCTAGATAGCGTTGTAATGTCGTGGAATATTTATTATTTATTTATTTCTATATTTTCAATCATTTCGTAATTAATATATTTTCTTGACTATAATATTCAGCCCAGACTTCGCCTCAGATGCATGGCTCGAGTCAACAATTGTGCCTGAAATACGCCATCTCCCTATTACGCGGGACCGAATACATAGAGGAATGTGGGTGTTAATTCCCCTCTGCCTAACCCTCTGGAGATAAAGGCGTGATTATATGTATGATTCTATAAGCAGTAGCCATTTCATTTTGCTTTTTTTTTAAATTCAAGCAACGTAATGACTAGGTCGTATTATCTTTATACAAACTTAAAAATTAAAATATAAACTTTTTACAATAACCGAATTTTGATTTGGCGCGTCGTGCACAAGTAAATTCGGTTAAGATCGGCTTTCTTCGGTTTTGTATGGCGTTGTCTCTGTCGCACATCAGACTGATAGTTATAGAGTGGTTAATACTGTTTTTTTATACCACTTAGGTGGCAGACATGCGCACGGCCTCACGTGATGGAAAGTGGTTATCGTAGTCTATGGACGTGATACCAGGGGAGAAGAATATTCTGGGACTAGTTACACAACGTCATCTAGGCCTAAACTAAGCTGAGTTAATAATTTAAAAAAATAAAATTTGTTTATTTCTCACCACAAACCAATCAATGCAAAATATGACATGATAGGATTACTGTATGCACATTGGGTTGTGGATCGCTGGTGCCTGTGGTAGGTAATAAAAACCTGAATTCCAGGTCACCAAAATACTCATACATAGATTGAGACCAATACAATACATATTCTCACTGAACGGGAATATGACCTGTTACCTCTGTGAGTACATGCCAGTGGAAAAGGCAAAAGAGAAAGGAAAAAAAAACATTTAATGTAAACTTTCGGTTTTAACTACTCTAGAAATATATCAAGCTGTAGACATGTGCTGTGCGACAGAGAGCCGTTCTTAGCTGAAGTCTCACTCTTCTTCCGAAGTGCGTCATCAAAAGTCGGGCATTGTACAATATCTTTTTACTTTTTTATTGTGCATTAAAATTACACTTAAAATCGTTTAGATGTAAGATTTAGATTATTTCTATCATAAGGTTGCGTTTTCACTGATCCGGAGATGAGCGTAGCTACGTAAAGATGAGCTGAGCATCTAATAACATTTATTTATACCACTTAGTTAGCAGACAAGCACGTGTCCACGTGATGGGAAGCGGTTACCGTGGCCTATGGACGTATGCAACACCAGGGGTGATGAGAATGAGGATGTATCTGCTGTACAATTCTCTAAGCACACAGCGTCGAGCGCAGCGCTGCGACAGCCTTGACAGAAATTGTTATTGGTCGATCTTCAGTGACGTCACCCAGTTCGACCAATGGCAAACTCTATCAATGTCGATCGCAGCGCTGTGCTTAACGCTGTATGCTTCGAGAATTGTAAAGCTAGAGTCCCACCACTTTCATGCAGGCTCAAGTTAATATCACATGAGGCTGTACCCCAGGCTTTGGTCTCTTAATCTTGGAAAGTCAGACAGCAGTCGCTCTCGGAAAAGTCGACATACCAATTCAAGCCAACAAGCGGACCGCACACTCAAAAGTTTAAACTTTGAACACAGCTCAGAAAGGTAGATTTTTAAATAACAATTGCTCGAACATTTTCCCGCCCGATCTGAATGGGCGTTTAATGGTTAATTTTTGCCCAGCCACTCTGGTAATTTACAAACGAATATTTATATATTAATCAAAAATCTTACATCTGAACGTTTACAACAATATTTCGATGCATTACTTCTATAATTATTACATTTACATCTAAGGTTATTACGCACCATTTTTTAAAATATACCGATTACTACCATTTTGGTAGAAATTTTGTCACAACTTTGACAGGTGTCACTTAATGTCAGTGGAGTGTATTAATGCTGTAACCATTTCTGTATACATACGTGGATGAGAGTTAGTTAGTATTCAAGAAAATTACGCCCCTTCAGCTCACTAGCCTTAAAAAACATTTCACTAGTATTATTCGTTCCAATAATTTAACAATCAGATATTCTTACCTAATACTGTTACAATTTTAATAAAAAACTTCCAAACGATACCAAAAATAATATGGCTACCTACATCAATGACGTTTTATATTAATAGATATATCACACAAAGATGGCGGTTTTTAAAAATGGCGCACTGTCTTTGCACTGACTTTTATTTGCGTCGCCAATGTTTAGTACATAAAATGATGGCGAACATCATAATTTTTATGTCGTCATTTTCGAGTCTGGACAACATATCTATAGTTTATAATAAACCATTGCCTACATCCTAAAAATAATCACATTCCACAATTTAATTGATACTAACGTTTAATATTGTAATATTTTATCCATTCTTACATTAGGAAACTTTTAGACGACTCAAGACTCCAGTCGCGAACTATAAACCGACTGCTGTACCGCACTCTAAGTACGCGCGGTGTATCGGGGGACGAGGTGAAGAAAGAGAAAGAAACAGCATGCGTCGAGAGCGAGCGAGATGCCGCTACGAGCGTTTGCGTTTGAGTCGATACCAGCCCGTCTTGACGCGCACGTAGGCAAGACGCGTTACAATCAATACGGTCAAACTATAGCGATATATCTCTCACATATATTTCAATATATTCGTGACTAAGGCATTGTCATCGAAAAGCAAGGCAAAGCGATGGACTAGCTATGCGGCGAACTAGTTTTGCGTGCGCGCGAAGAGATCCCGCCATATCACACTGCTAAATAAAATGACATCCTGATAACCGCCACACAGTCATTCCCGCGAATATATCAAACCTATTGATCACGTTCGTTTCAAACCGCGTCGCGTCGCAGGGCGACCTGCAGGTATTTGGTCACGTGGGTCAATTCAATACGTATATTTTTGTTGTTCACGCACCGCATCACCCTAATTCGCGTTTGCTTCAAAATCGCTCTCGTACAACGCCGCATCGCACACTTTGTACCTAGTCGTAAGTATCCGCGATCAATTGCACGAAACCCGCCATAACAGTCGCGCGCAAGATTAACATCGCTCACGACTACCGTCTCAACAGCTGTCGAAAAATATTGGCAAGATGGCAGAAGACCAATTTGATATTTAAGAAATTGAGAAAATGTCTTTGTCTTCAGTTAAGTAATGTAAGAGACTCGAGTAGCAAACGAGTTTCCAATCGCGTTTCCATAAAATGCGACTGAAGTTTTGTCACTTTTCAGTATCCTAATATAAGAATGGGCTCAAAATGATTATAGCATTAATATAATCGTTTTCAGGATGGTATTATAAGCGATTTATTGTTAACTAGCTGTCGCCCACGGATCTGTCCACATGGATTTCGGTTATCGCTACCAAACATATCTTAGGTGATTTAGGTTTAATGTACCTCTGTACCAATTTTGATCAAAATCGGTTCAGTACTTTAGGCATGAAATCTAAACAGACAGACAAATAGACAGACAGTTACTACCGTATTCATAATATACGTATAGATTGTGTAGTCTTATCTGTCAAAATTTCTACCAAATCACATTTAAGACAAAAAATCACAACATTACCATATAACAAAATTAGGATGAGTGCACGGATTTTCAGTGCCAATAGAAATTATTATCTATTTTAAAGCGTTACTTTTTAATTTTGCTACACAAACGATAATTGGTACTCTCATCCTATAAACATTTTAAATTACAAACAAAAAATACATACAAGTATACTGAATTAGTATAATAAGTACATTAATTTGCAGTGTTGCAACATTAAAAAAAACTGCTACTATGGTAGCTTTTTGTGTCAATATTTGGTTTGGAAAATTCAAAATTAATACTAGTTTACTAAAAATATTTCTTTCAGTGTTGTCAGTTCAGAAAAAAAACATTTATGAGATAAAAAAAATTACTAAGCTATGAAATATAGCAAAAAAGTCAGCGAGTACAGACAGGATTAGACCGATCTTGACGAATCAAGTATTGAGAATGATCTCAATGCCTTGGTTTCTCTCTTTTCTGTTGAATGATTGTTCTGATAATTAGTACACACCTTTATTTCAGGTGACAATACAATATAAATCAATAAAACAGTTTGACTTGCGCTTCATGTCTTTTTTTTTTTTACGTGCGTAGACCTTACTGATACCACTCCACTGCTCTTCATGCCTTGGTATTGAGATTATTTCGAGATTTTATAGTCAAGATTGTTCTGACACTGACTTTCGTATATTAGGGGTACGTAGAAATCACATTGTTTTTTAAATCTATACATTGATTGAAGTACTATTGAAGGAAATTAAATAATTGAAGCAATACAAAGAGTTGATTTAGTTTGAAAAAAAGATAATGCTTGTGTTGTACGGGAAAGTGAGTGCCGGCAAACTTCTTGAACATAAAACGGTGTTCGAACATGTGTGTAGGTACTATAAGGACCAATCAAACAACCAATGAAAGGGCTGATCAACGAATGATGTGAGCTCTTTGAACCTATCCCATCTACAATTATTAAAGTACTTTCCCTTCATGTGGTATTGTTGTGGGACGTCCTGTATATAGCAAAAAGATAAGTTTTATTTTTTCTAACGCTTTCGTGAAATGGCTAAAATCATAAATACAGTTATCAATATCTAATGCTTTATTGCATCACAAAGGCAATTTAGCACGATTTCACATTATTGAAGGGAAAATGGTGCTCTTTTTTTATACCACATAATTGGCAGATACGTGCACGGCCCCACCTGATGGAAAGTGGTTACCATGGCCTATGGACGTGTGTAACACCAAAGAAGCCACACTCGCGCTGCCGACCCTGTAAGCACAGAGTTTCTGTGGTGTCAGTGTAGAGGACAAAGCAGGACAAACCTTTAATCATCCCACTGATAGCACAAATTCTCCAGTGAGCTCTGGCTACCCTACTCACCGCTCTCCTTCATTCAAGAAATTGGTCATTGGTCCAATAAATCCGTATACTGAAGGATGGCGCCTTACCTTCAATCGTTGGTGTATCAAAAATTGAAATCTTACCGCGGATTCAGCTGTCGAGTTAGTTTGATCGTTCTTAAGCATCTGCCTGCTGTGCTGTATAGATGTATCCCGACTACCCGTAAATGGTACTAAGCTTGTACATACACACATAACCACACGCCTATATCCCCGAAGGGGTAGGCAGAGGTGTTAGCACCCACATTTCGCTAGTTTATGTTTAGGTCCCAATGTAATAGGTGGCGAGCTTATTGCCATTAACCGGACACTTATAAAACTGCGATAAATACACACATAACTTCGAAAAGTCATTGGTGTGTGCCATGGTAAAACCAGGGATCGAACCCGAGACCTCGTCTCATCAGTCCATTACCCATAACACTAGGTACTACCGCGGTAACAAAGCTTGTCACTGTCAAATATATTTACTTTCGATTTGAAAATGTTAAGATATTGGTTCGAAGCTAGTAAATTTTAGTACTAATGGATTTAGATTGGTTATATTGATTGCTCAGACGGGACTCGAACCCGCGACCAGTCCCTTATAAGGAGAATGCTCTGACCACTGAGTTACCGAGCCACTTTTTCCAATTTAAATCGATAGCTAGCTTATTAATTGCATTAAAATTTCATTAAATTAATAGTAACAGAATTTAGACTTATAATTTAAAAAAAAAAACATTTGCTGGTCCTCGATTCTACTAAAGCAAAACCACAGACACAGCAAAAAATGCCATTAAATTTTAGTCATTATTTCTATACACTTAAAGTCCAAAATTAAATGAATATAGTTTCATTACACTTTTTCATTCACACTGTAAAAAGCCTTTTCATTTTGAACTTTAACCGCATTGCTTTAAAGTCTCAAATGAAATTGATTTTTTTAGTAGTGTCCGTGGTTTGACAGTGGATTTGCCTTACCAGAATCGAGGCTCTAGACATGAGAATAGAATATAAACATACACAATAAAACTTATCTTCCTGTTAATTGTACCCCACTACCTCCCTCAACTACACAAGCAACTTGACAACGATTGCTATCGGATTTGTTGGTCAACTAGTCATAACGTGACAGAACGCGCGAGAGAGCAGACGTCTTGTTCTATACAACATGTCAGCGCTATATAGTCTATACTAGGGTTGTAACGGAACTTCGCCTCCGCCTCCGTTACTGCGGAAGTTCCGCAAGAAATCGTACCTTCGCCTCCGCTTCCGCCTCCGCACAATTTTTGCGTAGTTGTAACGGAGTTTTATTTACGTAATCATATAGCAATACCTTTTCACCAACACAAAGCGTGCATTCGAATCTGGCAGACATGTTGACAAATCACAGTGACAGTGAAGAGGAAACTGAAAATGACGACAGCAATAGTAACCTCATGATATGGTAAATTTTAATTAATGAATATAATAAAGAAAACAGACTCAAATTAGACGATGATCCATTATTGTGGTGGAGAAATAACAATAAATATAAAGCTTTTTCTCCCATCGTTCGCACGAACTTATCGGCGCCGCCAAGTTCAGTGCCAAGTGAACAATTATTTAGTTCAGCTGGATTAATTTATGAATCCCTTAGAAATCGTTTGGAAGGAGATAAAGCCGCAAAACTATTGTTTGTCAAATTTAATTTACCTCTCCTTAATTTTGATTACTAATTTTGATTACAAAAAAGTTAACTTAAAATTTTTACTTTATGTTCCAAATGTTTACTTAAGTGTTAAGTATTTAATATGAAAACTTTTGAACCTTAAATTACTATTTTATTTACATCCACTTTCACCTTCGCCTCCGCCTCCGTTAACCTCCGCATCCGCGGAAGTGAAACTCATCGCCTTCGCATCCGCCTCCGCCTCCGTTAAGAAGGCCTCCGTTACAACCCTAGTCTATACAGCGTGCTCGGATTTATCACGCGATTAGTCGTCCGCTAGGTTTGCATACATGTCACAAAACAATCAATTGTTTTTACACAGATGAAGTGAATGTGTGTGTGGGTAGCGTCATTTTAGTTTAGACAAGCACTAACATATCAATATTCGTGATATAAAAGCATGTAGGAATGTCTTAGAAAGCGATTGTACTTCACAGATAATATATATTACTTCGCGGTTGTCTCCCGATTCTAGTCATATTCGCACACAGTTCTCGGTCCCTGAAAGTTAAAAAAAAACAGATTAAAAATAGTACAAAAAAATTAGAGAAAGGGACAATTTTTCTCAGCACACTCAATGAATTTGTACCTCTTAACTTTCTTTATTTACTGTAGCATTTTAGATAATTTCAAGTAGAATTTATTGTAGTTGTACCGTACCATTCTATTACAGTAATTCCATTTATACCTTCCCATGTTTTTAATCCTGCTTGTACCATTCCAATACTGTTATTTTATCTGCACCATCAGATTTTATTAATACTATTGTACCATTCCATTGCATAAATTACACTTGTACCATCCAATTTAGTAATTCCCACTTGTACCATAATTTTTTAAAATCCCAATATTCGCCACAAACCCACTGAATTTTATGCAATTATTTAACTTACCTAATATCACCCCATCCGCCATTTCCCTTAACAAGTTTTTTATTATGCTTCGCCCCGCCTGTTGTAACGGTCGCCGTAACCCTAGATGGGAACATATATGGCTTGGCGCTTTTTAATAATTTTTGTACTTTAGATATCACTGTAGAGGCGTTACAATTTGATTTCTTGTGGTGGAAACCGCTAGGAAGAAAAAAAAAGACATTGATAAAGTTTCAATGTATGTGAGAGGGACAAAACACAGAATGTTACTTGGTGACAGTACCTTTAGTAAATTAAATGTATAAATAATAAATAAAGCATTTATTGCTGTTAATATTACAGTTCAGTTCAAAAGTGACTAAATAAGTTGACAATCGATTTGGTTTTCCTTTTTAAATCAACAGCCTTTGTCGAAGGATAATCGACAAAGGCCTCCTCCAAAGACTTCCATCTATCTCTATCTTTCCCTGTTCTTATCCACTCTGGACCGGTAACTCTTTTAATGTCATCTTCCCAGCGTTTCTTTTGTCGCCCTTTGCTTCTTTTGCCGTCCTTTGGATACCACATAAATTAAATGTAAGGGGACCCAATAAGGTGTTTAGAGTCCATACCAACAACACCTGTAAATCAGTGTACCTGCTAATTGACGGACAAGGCTGTGGTGCAGAATTTCTTTTCGAGGTTGACGTTCAAACGGCAGTTAAAGTCAAAGTAAACCAAATTGTGAAGACAAGAGTAAAAGACTCTCGGCTCCAAAGTGAAATCTTTGACACGTGTTGTGTTTCCGGCAGTGAGTAGGTTAGCCAGAGCTCACTGGAGGGTTTTTGTGCTGTCAGTGTAAAGACTAAAAGCTTGTCCTGCTTTGTCTTTTACACTGACGGCACAAAAGAGTGTAACTCTTTTGGTTTTGCACACGTCCAGAGGCCACGGTGACCACTTTCCATCAGGTGGGCCGTGTGCTTGTCTCCCACCTAAATGGTTTAAAAATAAAAAAACACATATTAATTAAACACTTGTACTCTGTCAAATAAATATCATGGAAGAGTACAAGTGTTTTATCAATATGTGTTACAATAAATTCCACTAAGTACCATAAATCAACATTGTAAATAATCTGAAATCTCTGACTGCCACCAAGAACATCGCTGTGAGAATGATTAATACTTCAAGTGAACCGAAAAAATCCAAATATTAGTGTACTTACCACTCCCCTATATGAAAAACTCTCGGTCCTTTGCAAACAATTACTTTAAATTTTTCCCTTCCAGGCATATTCTGTGAAAGGTACAACAGGGAATAGTCCCAATTGTAATCGTCATATTCACAGAATTTCTCCTTCAAATCCATTATTCTATTCCAAACTGTCCTATTGAAGGCAAAACCCATATTATGCATGCTCGAATGCCATGGTGTTATTTCGACCTGAAAACATTCAAAATTAATATTAGTACAAAAAGTCCCATGGTAGAATATACATTTATCAATCTACAACACTAAGATTTTTTTAAGTTGGCAATAATTTAGAATAGCTGTCAAAATTGGGAGGGAACAACATATTAAACATTCAACAGTTACTAATCAAATCTAAAGTGCTAGTTTTCTAAATACGATATTTTCTAAAATTACTTAATAAAATATCTATGCTAATATTTACAATTTCGTTATTTATAGTCAGACCAGTTATTTTTATTGTTAGAGTATTCAATATATAGATTTAGGTAAAGTTAGATACTGTCTGATTATTTTACTACCTTCGATGACGTCACGCAAGCTGATGACGTCATAGGGACCTTGACGTTAGTAAAATGTAGATAAGTTTTGTTCTAAACAAATCAAATTTTAAAAAATCTGTCTTATCGAATTTTGAAAATATGATCATACTAAATCAGACCTCTGTTTTGCAACTTTGTTTACTCGACAACCGCCGTCTGACCCCCAACTCCGAGAAGAAAGACTCAATTCAACAGAGCCTCGTTAGCAAGCATGTGTATTCTGGCTTCCAATTGGAACCCGAAGTTGAGGAACTGAGGTTTTACAGTATCTAACGTTTTCTAAATCTATTTTATGAACACAGCAAACATTTGATAAGTCTTGTGCCTACTATAACATGCTATAGGCGATACAGAGGGAGAAGGATAGCCCTATACATCATATATAGCTCCATCCTTTTCCCTCTCACTGTCCAAAACATGATCGCTTATAAGCTCGCTATAGCAAGCTCACTGGAACATATATTTGGTGTTAGTTGACAACAATATATACTTTAAGAATGTTTTAATTCTGGTCAGACTATATATGGGCTAAATTTAATTAAAATTAAGTCATGCTTATGATATATGCCAGTGCAGATAGACCAGATGGACTGATGATCAAGAATAAGTGGATTGGAATTCGACAGAAAAGGCATAAGGTTTAAGACACAATCAGTGCAAAATCGACATGTCTTCCGCTATGGAGCTATGGAGAATTGAATGCTTTGGAGAACATTCAGAGAGTCCTATGTTCACAAGTGGAATATGCTATTTCTTTATGCCACTTAGGGGGCAGACAAGCACACGGCCCACCTGATGGGAAATGGTTACCGTGGCCTGTGGACGTGTGCAACACCAGAAGCGTCACACTCGCTGCTGCCGACCCTGAAAATAACCTTCTAATGCTCCTTTTGAAGAACCCCATATTGTAATTGTTTGATATTAGCTTTAGGAGTGGCTTTACCTCGTTGTGTGTTCTACCGCCTATACAATGGTTTGTGCTCAGATGAATTGTTTGACATGATGCGCATAGCTACATTCTATTGTCGCACCGCTTGCACTAGCCAAGGAATTATTTCTCACACATTGCGACCTGAGACGCGCACCGTGCGGTATGAAAGAAACTTCATCCCACGCACGCTCAAGCTGTGGAATGAACTCTCTGTTGTAGTTTTCCCAACCGCCTATAATATGGGGTTCATCAAGAGGGGTTTTAGAAGGTTTCTTTAGGGTTGGCAACGGGCGTGTAACGCCTCTGGTGTTGCACACGTCCGTAGGCCACTGTAATCATTTTCCATCAGGTGAGCCGTCTGCTTGTCTGCCACCTAAGTGGTTGAAATTTTTTTTTGTAAGGTGAAGATGACTACCGTTGCTTACAACACAATTTTGCGTTTTAAAGATATCTGCACTCAACTATATTCATACTACACCATGCTATTTACAAAATATTTACATTTAATCGAAATACATTCAAAATTAGTCAATAAAATCTAACAAAACTAGCTTTTTTCAAACATCCTTTAAAATCAATATGCCATTTAATTTTAGTATTTACTGTTGTGACGTTAAAGTGTAAAATTAATTGGCATTTATCAGAGTGAATGAAATTTTTTTGATTTAATTTTAAACCATATATGTCAATATAGTCTAAAGTTTGATTGGTTTTTTTTTTCTGATGTGTTATGAGTTAGCGACAATAGGTTTACCCTCTATCACGAGGGAACACAAAAAACATACATGTAGCTAATGAAAGAATGTACAATATGATACTACCAAAAACTGGATATTGTACTATTCTGTATACAGACAAGATCAAATACTGTACCACACGCGACTCCATTACCCTATTCTTTAGAAACGGCAGCAGATACGTAATCTATGTGCAAAAAAGAAAAAAATTAACAAAAAAATTCTAGTTTACATAAACGCGAAAAGGCTTTCAAAATTCCCTGAAATGTGTGGATTATTTACATGCTTTAACACGATGAATCAAGTTGAAGTAGCAAAATGAAAAAAAAAAAATCTCACAAAAATGTTTACGTTTTTAAATCTGATTACGAAATCGGTTGAATGTCGCAGAGACATAGGGTTAATTTACATTTAAATATTTTTTTTCCAAGCCTAATTTTATTGTTAGATTAGAATTGTTAAATGCTATATGCTACACCATAACCACATAGAAAAAATATGTTTTTTTCCCCTAGCCTAAAATATCTTCAGTTTACCATGATTAATGTAGCATCATTACATAGCATGCAATTAAATATACCTTAGAAAAAAAAAAAACATTATCGATATGGAAGTACAGATACCGGCGTAAATCTTGAACAAAAGTTCGGTCCACAAACAAAAAACTTAGCGGGAGTTTAATGTTACTAGTTCGGTTCTAATATACTTAAAAAAAATTGAAAATATGTAATCTATGATTGGTGCGCCTACGCCATCACTGCACAATCACCAAAGAGACAAAAACAGCTTTCCGGGCAGCTTGAATACATTGTCAAGATAATACCAAATGGTTTTTTTTTTCTACAAATACATGTTATAGCAGCATGCAGTAATATAACATTAACATTTTCCTTTTTAAGTTACTACATTTGTGTATCGTACTAATATGAACTTATTTTAAATAGTTGTTTAGTCTTTTTGTGAAAAAATCTTCCTCATCAATATGGTAAATTCAATTAAAGGAAAACCATAACCTTTAATTGAATTTACCATATTGATGAGGAAGATTTTTTTCACAAAAAGACTAAACAAAAACAAATCTTCGAGACGTACGTAAAAAAAATTGCGTGTACAAAAAAGTCTATACTAAAAGAAAAGACGCAAGATAATTTTTAAGTATTTTTAATTTCATAAGTGGGTTATTTTTTTTAAATAAAAAATGGTCAAATATTACAAGTATTTATAGCGTATTCCGTAAACAAGCATGCTAAAAAATATGCTACAGCGCTTTTTATAAATAGCGCGCTATAAGCGTACCATCTAAGCATACCCGTTATTAAAACAATAATATCTTACAATTTGCATGTGTATGTAATTTTTACAACTTGTTACTATTTTACAGTGCAATATAGTGTTGACATGCTACATAGTATTAGCACTGTGAGTATTGGCATTGGTTAAAACCATTCGAGTTCTTGGCAGGGAGTTTTCGGAGATCTATCTTAAACTACTCCATTTGGTTAGGTACTAAGGCTGGGCGCATACGTACGGTTCCCTGATTAGGTTCAGATACGGAATTCCGTATGCCTAGCGCACAAATACGTTTTTTTGTATTAGGAATTTATACGGTTAGTTTGAATTTAGACACAATGTTAGCGCGGTTCTGAAAGTAAATTTCCTTATGTGCGGCGAAAGTATGAAATATACATAAACACTGCCTAATTACCTAATGTAAACCAAATGACGTCACTCCAAAGGTGACGTCATTAGGTTGTTTCCGTTCCTACAACCCGAACGCACGGAACGAATTCCGAAGCGTTCGTCGGGCTTTTTCCGTTCGGAAAAAGTAAGGACGTGTGCGTATTGTTGAAAATTGTGTATGTAAATGAAGCATTCAGGTTTCTGAATCTGTTTTTCTGATTAGCAAACCGAATCGGCAATTCGAGCGAATTTAGACGTGTCTTTAAAATGTTCTTACTTAAAAACTCAGTTTATTAATATTTTTTGATTAAAAACTAAGTTTGAAAATAAAATGCGAATAAAAACCGAAATCTAAGCACTAGTTCTAGCAGTGGTTTATTTATTGAATATAATTATTATGGTTTCTGTAAAAAGATCTAACCAAATGGAGTATAGAACCAATGCGATTTGCCCCCTGACAAGAAAGCTCTGCAATATCCCAATATAAACAGGTCCCTGTATTTACATATAAAAAAACAAACACCACCAAAATAGCATGCTAATTAATAGAGCAAATAGCATGCTACTATCGGAGAGAGCGTGCTAATATCTGAAATAGCATGCTAATATCGGAAATAGCGTGCTAATATTGTAAATATTTGTAGCTAATTTACAAATAGTAAGCTAAGCCATTAGAAATATAATTCGAAAAATATAAAAGGCCAGTAATATTTTTAATGAAAATTAGACTTTATAATACAGCATTACGATCCAAATTAGCTTAGTATAGTGGCGGGGAGTGAAAATTTTCAAAAGGGAAGCCGGTGAAAAAAAAAGGTATAGGATTTCAACTTCAGTCTATTAATTTCCAACACTACGTTTCGGATGTTGAACTGCCGATTCAGAATTTCAAATCCCGTATTTGAGATATTGGATTTTAGACACGGAATTTCAGATTTTAAATTAAAATTACTGCATTTTCAGATAATGATATTTAGATAAGCAGTATTTCAGATACTGAATTTCAAATTACGAGTTTCAGATATTTACAGTTTTAGATAACACATAATGTATATTATTTATTATCGTTAAAAACCACGGCTTCCCTTTGAAAAGCAAGTCAGGTATCAGCTTTTAGGAGCCCCTCGCCACAGGCTATATACACTCCTGCACTTAGCGCTATTACAACCTTCTGAGTGTGCGTATACAGGTTCGGATACAACTGGAAGTTCCAGCTCTGTGGCTCGTTCTTCCTTCGCTGTTCGCTGACCACCCGCACTTGTTGTATGTAGTTTAAAGTCTGGTGTTTCTTCCGCTGTTAATTTAGTGTCAATTAAAGGCGTTGTACGCACTGCGGTTTTTTCCGCAAGCGGAAATAAAAGAGTACTTTTTTTTTCATTTTTTGTAGTCTACTCAATAAAATAAGGAATGCCATGGTAGTGATAGTTGATATATGTGTGATATTACAATTTTATTTTAAGAATTTTTCAGTAGGAGTGTAACCGGGCTAACCGTCATGTGAGACTAAAAATATATCTGGCAAAATATGGATTTGAAAATTCCCGATATAAACATGTATAAATATTTAGAAAAAAAAAACGTAATGAGGCAAAAATTTATTAAACAATATATAATAAATAAGAATATATACCGGTTATTATAGAAAGCGGAAAAGTTGAATATCAGTGTGCGTAAAAACCCTCCCCTTTCCTACACAGGACAACGCGTGCAGGTCTTAGATGTCATCCGCACACGGTGCAAAACATCCGATCAAGAACCAAGCGGTTCGGAGACTCTTTCCTCTGTCGCACCATTAAGGCCTGGAATTCATTACCAGCTCACGTGTTTCCTTCTTCCTACAGTCCCGGGTCCTTTAAGCGGGGCGTGAAAAAGCATATGATAAGGCCGTCAAGCTGAGTGTCACCATTGTCACACGGTATGTGTATGTAATGGTGACCCTCTTTTCTGGGATTTTGCCTTCAGCTTACCATCAGGCAAGGCGAAGTCCAATTGACGTGTCCTATATAAAAAAAAAAAAAAAAAAAAAAAAAATTTTGTTAAAAATTTCTGCTTATTTTTTATTTGCAAAAGTACATTAAATGAATTGCAAATGTAAAATTATGTGCATATATTTGATGGATTAATTGACGTTAGATTTACAACCGCAGTGCGTGTTAGGCCTTAGAAATAAATATGAACGTGGAAATGAATCAATTTGATAACAATTAATTGAAGTAACATTGATGGTTAAAAACACAGCAATTTAAATTTACTAGGATCTCACTTAGGACAATTTTTATTTAAACACATCAATGTAACTTCTGAACATTTTGAATAAAAAAGCTGTAAAAAAAATTACACAACACAATATTTTTTAAATAACTTCTTATACATAGGTTTATTTTATTATATAGCATCGTTTTTAAAATGGTTTTTTGTTAATATTATAGTCGATTAATATTGAACTCAATATGGCAAAAAATATTTTTTTCTAGAATAAAATAGTAATGCACAAAGAATTTGTTTATTTTAAATTTATTTAGTAGTATTAATTTACGCTTCGTGCTTATACGATACTGTTATAATATAATTTATTTATGTGGATTTTCCGTGTTCGCCGAAAAAATACCACATGTCTAGTGAAAAGAATTTTAACTTAAAAATATGTTTTGTGCGGTTTCGCCGTCACGGAAAAAAAGTGAAAAACAACCAATTACTCATTACCTTTCTGTATCTATTTTACGTATGTCATTTATATTTTTGTTTATTTAAACATTTTTACGTATGTATATTTCTATGTATGTGATGAAATATTTCAACACGAATTAGCACTTTAAAACTATGTATCAATTTTGACACACTTTTCAAGAACCGATGACACAACAGTAATTAAAAAAAATATTAAAAAATTTAAAAACACTTTATTAGAGAAAAGTGTCATATGTACTCATGTTGATTAATTAGTTCATGAAATTAAATTATAATTATTGAATTTAAGATTATTATTGTTAAAATTCAGCCGCAATATTTAATACGAACATACACACACGCACACACTCACACACAAATATAGTTCCCGGCATATATGTTGACCCCAAGTCGCGAGAAAACGAGTCCCTACGTCGCACGAATTGTCTTGATATGATTGGTGAATTTTAGCTTCTCCACTGCCTCCGTAGCATCCTGTGCTATCCTCAAAAGACACCCGAAAAACTCGTACTGCGCTTAAAATATATATTTTATAAACTCACGCCTATATCCCCGGAGGGTTAGGCAGAGGTGCTAGCACCCACATTTCGCCAGTTTATTATGTGGAATATTTATTATTTATTTATTTTATATTACTATTACATTATTATAGAGTGGTCATGTTTCGATAGTAAAAAAATAGTCAAATAGCCTATTATTTAACCTCCCTCTCCCTCGTTACCAAAAATAAGCGAAACTCTTACCCCCCCTCCCCATGCTTATATAAAAATTGGTACCTAATTTCCTTTCTAGTTTGTTGTTTTAGGGTAATGCGTAAATAAATAACTACTGCTTACGTAATCATTATCTAGACACCCCCACCACCATGTCATCACAGGCGGCGTGCGTTTTGGTCGGTTCGAGTCCGACATAACCTCTTCCACCGGCTCCGGTGAGGGGTTTTGCACACGTAAAAAAAACCCCCATGTCATCAAAAATAAGCTATTCAAAGACCCCCCTCCCTATTTTAATGCTAATGTAATACTTGAACGGCCCCTTCCTGAAGCTTACACTTTGGAGTCTAGGAGCCACTTTTTGGTGTCTAACAGGCGGTTTTGGCTGGGGTCAAGATATATGCCAGTAACTGCACATACACACAAAGCCCGTTACACAAAAGCTTACACATACCTTATCACTTGTAACATGGTACTGGTAAGTCTTCAGATAGGTCCCTAATGACAGCATCTCGCAGTTAGGGCAATTCTTGTCCATAGTTGTCTTCAGGAGGGACATCATGTGTAGAAAATCTTCAGCCACATAGTGGTCTTCTTCTAGAAAGAGCACCATGCCTGCAAGATTTTTTTTTTTTTTTAATCTTTATTTATTTAGGAGCTTTTGGCCAAAATAACCATGCCAGCTCCATCGTACCGTAAATTTACATTAGTGAGATTACATAATTGCTTATTATAATTACATAAGACGCTTTAAATATAGGTAGATAGGGTATATGTAGCATACCAAGTTATGCAGGCAGTAAGCTACATAATTTAGTATGCTAAGAAGCTATTAAGCTTTCATACATCATTTTATAAACTATAAAGGCAGCTTCAGACTGAGGACTGGCCAGAATACTATTGAAACTCCCAACATCCATTGATCGTATGTTAAGTTCTTCCACTATAGTCGCTCTCAGCCTGCAAGATTAAAATATTTCTGTTGGTATTGTGAGCTCGTTCCTGCTACCCTGGGAAGTTATTCCTGGAATAAAAGTGGTCTACTTGTTATTTTCTTCAGACTGTTATGTATCCCTCTGTGGCGTAGCGGTAGTGAACGTATCTTCTATGCATGGGGCGCGGGTTCAATTCACGCTCCGTACAAATATTTCTCGTCGGAATCACCTACAATACCAACTCCCCCCCGACCCACTCCCGCGGTTATGTCTAACTCGAGAGGCTAAAATCGCTACCATCCCCCCCCCCCTTTTTTTTCTGTCTAAACCGAAGAGGCTAAGATCGCACGATTCTCGCTCGGTACAAATATTTGTCGTCGGAAACACCTGCACAAACCCTCCCCCCTCCCATGTTAGGTCTAACTCGAAGAGTCTAAAATCGTACGCTGTCTTGTATCTTTCAGATGCCAGGGTGAAAAAAGGCCTAGAGCATATAACTTTTTTTTTTTTTTATACAACTTAGGTAGCATGCAAGCACACGGCCCACCTGATGGAAAGTGGTTACCATGACCTATGAAAGTGTTCGTGCTGCCGACCCTGTAAGAACAGAGATTTTGTGCCGTCAGTGTAGAGGACAAACCATCTAAACTTCGCAAGCACGGTGTCTCCCCAACTTACCACGGAAAGAGGGGAGGGGGGGGGGGGGGACCAGAGGTCACCCCGTGCTCTGTTAGGCCCTACCTGTGTGCCCGTTAGTAAACGCCAGCTGGTTGAAGATCCTGTTCGCCTTCCACCACCAGTGGTGCTTCGTCTGTGTGTATTTAGCTTCTCTGTAATGGCCGTGGAGGTCTGGGTGATGTGCATTATTGCATTGGAGTTCTACGGCCCTGGAATGGAAGATAAAAGAATTATTTATTGCAGTGTTCCATTGGCAACACACAAGACTACAGGCCTAAACCTGAAGTGCATTTTTTTTTATTATCGTAAACTGTACATTTTACAATAATATAATGAACTGTAAAATTGAAACTTTGTTATGACAAATAGTTTTAAAGATATTTAATTTTAAAAATTCAATTTTTCGAGCCGCCCGATACCGCTGCATACAAATTCGTGGCACGTGGTGACGTCACAGCGCACTGGCTAGTAGTGAAAATGAATGAAATGCAAGAGAATATCGCATTTATCTCAGTCTACGTTGCGTTTACACGTATACATTGCATAATAAGATTTATACATACATACATACATAAAATCACGCCTGTCTCCCATAGGGGTAGGCAGAGATCACGGATCTCCATTTGCTACGATCCTGACATATTACTCTCGCTTCATTCACTCTCATTACATTCTTCATGCATGCTCGTCGGTTTAGAGTACTCCTGACCTGCCCCTTTTCTAAAACTTCCCCGATTTGGTCCAGGTATGTGCGCCTAGGTCTTCCCCTTCCGACGGTACCATCCACACTCGCCTCATACACCTGTTTCGTTAGTCTACTTTTATTCATTCTCTCAACATGACCAAACCATCTCAACAGTCCTCTCTCAAATAAGATTTATATGTAATTTAATAAGGAATCTAAAAAGTTGTTAATTTTACTTTATTTCATATAATTAAAAATAATGAAATTCATAGTTTTAATTTAGTTCGGCAATTTATTAGTTTACTATGCATATTTTTAGATAAAATACTAAGACATTAAATAGTGTTGGCAAGAATTCGATGACTCATGTGTTCCCGGCGGTGAGTAGGGTAGCCAGAGCTCACTGGAGAGTTTTTGTGCTGTCAGTGGGAAGACCAAAGGCTTGTCCTGATTTTGTGTTCTGCACTGAAGGCACAGAAAATCCCTGTTCTTACAGGGTTGGCGGATGTGACTCCACTGGTGTTACATACGTTCATAGGTCACATCAGGTGGGCCGTATGCTTGTCTGCCACCTAAGTTGTATAAGAAAAACTGCCCTATTCCTTAACCACACAGCGTCGAGCACAGAGCTGCAACAGTCTAATAGAGATTATTGGTCGATCTTGAGTGACGTCACCGACTCCGACCACCCCAATATCCATCAAGGTTGGTCGCAGCGCTGTGGTCGACGATGAGTGCTCAAAGAATTGTACAGCCGTACTCGTGATTCAAGCATCTTAGAACATAATCTCATGGTCTATTGTACCGAGACCGCTTTTTTCACAGTGGCATAGGCAGAGAGGAACTTCATTCCACGCACGCTCAAGCCTTGGAATGAATTTCCTGCTGTGATGTTTGTTTTAATACAACATAGGTGGAAGACAAGCACACAGCCCACCAGATGGAAAGTGGTTACCGTGGCCTATGGACGTGTGCAATACCAGGAGAGTCACACACCGACCCTGTAAGCACAGAGAGTTCCTGTGCCGTTTGCAGCGTCTTCCCGCTGATAGCACAAAATCTCTTCAGTGAGCTCTGGCTACCCTACCCACTGCCGGGAATAGGAAAAGAGGTTTATTTGGGCCGTGGTATTCTGTAGGGTGGAGGTACTTCCCCAGTCGGACTGCTCAATTGGACGGAAATATCGACATGTCTTCCTTCCAATGAATCCGGTCTCCAAGCTACTACAATATGCGGTTCTTCAAGAAGAGCATCAGAAGCTTCCTTCCAGCAGCAAGAGTGTAACGCCCCTGGTGTTGCACCCGTTCATAGGTCTCGGTAAGTTACGTGGGACTGACAGGCATAGCTTTTTTTTTTGTTTTTACGTGCGCAAAATCCCCACGTATACCTTCCCACCGGAGCCGGTGGAGGAGGTTATGTCGGACTCGAACCGACTAAAACGCACGCCGCCTTAGTCGGTTCGAGTCTGACAGGCATAGTTGGTGAAATGTGGGTGTTAATATACTTCTGCCTACCAATACGAGTTATGTTTTTTTTTTAATAATTTTAGAACCGAAATTACTAATATTTCTTCTAACCCCTCCAGCTAAGCCAAATTGCTTGTGTTAGGAGTGGGTTCAAGTCGGTAGTGTAATGGCCAGGATTCGAATCCAGTACCTCTCAATCGTAAGGCCAGCTTCTTAACCACTAAGCAACAGACGCTTAATGTATTGTATGTATGCACGAGGTCTTCAACTTACTGTTCAATTTTAGCATCCCTGGGACAATCGTTCGGGTCCATTCCCGGGAATTCGTTGGGGTGCGTTTGTATTGAGTACGGGTAGAAAATCTGAATCACCTGAAATATTTGTGATATATTAGACAAAATTATATTTTTTGTTTCATTTGAGGAGCTTTTTTTACATATATATATATGTAGGACACGTCGGTAAGATTCCTCGCCTGATGGTAAGCTGAAGGCAAAGTCTCAGAAAAGATAGTCACCATTACATACATATACATTACAATGGTGGCCACTCAGCTTGACGGCCTCATCATATGTTTTTTCACGCCCCGCTTAAAGGACCCGGGACTGTAGGAAGAAGGAAACACGTGAGGCAGTAAAGAATCCCTGCTGCGGTTTTCTCAAACACCTACAATTTGGGGTTCTTCAAGAGGGGCATCAGAAGGTTTCTTCATGGTCGGCAGCGCGAGTGTGACACCCCTGGTGTTGCATACGTCCATAGGCCACGGTAACCGCTTCCCATCAGGTGGGCCGTGTGCTTGTCTGCCAACTAAGTGGTATAAAAAATAAAAAAAAAAGAATTCCAGGTCTTAATGGTTTAGTGGTACCAAAGTAGGTTAATACGTTGCAAGAAGTTTAAGCAACACTAGCGAAGACCACGATTCTGCTAAAGCAAGACCACTGTCATACCACGGACACTGCTGAAAATGGCATTAAATTTTAGACTTTAAATCAATGTCGTTAAAGTCCAAAATTAACAAGCTTTTGCTTTGAATGCTAAAGTAAAATGAAACTATTTTTGTTTAATTTTGGACTTCAAACGTATAGAAATAAAGTCTAAAATAACATAACATAAACTCACGCCTATATCCTCGAAGGGGTAGGCAGAGGTGCTAGCACCCACATTTCGCCAGTTTATGTTTAGGTCGCAATGTTTGGCGGCGAGCCTATTGCCATTACCCGGGCACTTATAAACCTGCGATAAATACACACATAAATTCGAAAAGCATCGAAAAGTCATTGGTGTGTGCCATGGTAAAACCTTGAATTTTTTTTTTCATTCACAATTTTTTCTGCTTCCCTCTCGCCCTTACCTTAGCAAAATCGATAGTCCGCACGAGATTGTTGATCTCCTCATCGTAATAGTCGTGCGAGAAGACCAGCAGAGTCCTGTCTATGTCCCGCGCCTGTGCAAGCGACACGATCAGGTGGCGGAGGTAGGTTAAGCGTGTGTGGACCTGGAATTAAGAGAAATTCGAGTTTAGTTTACGAACGGCAGGAGGAGGTAGGACACGATGGTATTTCCGTCCAATTGAGCAGTCCGACTGAGGAAGTACCTCCACCCTACAGAATACCGAGGCGGATGTGTTCCCAGCGGTGAGTAGGGTAGCCAGAGCTCACTGGAGAGTTTTTGTGCAGTCAGTGGGAAAACCAAAAGCTTGTCCTGCTTTGTCTTTTACACTGACGGCATAAAAACTCTTGCGCTTACAGGGTTGACAGCGCAAGTGTAACTCCCTTTGTGTTGCACACGTCCATAGGCGACGGTAACCACTCTCTATCAGGTACACCGTGTGTTTGTGTGCCAACCAAGTGGTATAAAAAAAATCGTCCATATTTCGTGATCCATGATCGGGTTAATTCCCGTAATCAATCAATCAATAAGCCTATCGCAGTTTACTGCTGAACATAGGCCTCTCACAATGATGGGATGCTTAGGTCTACTGTTTCCACGCAGGCCAGACGGGTAGGTTCAGGGTTTTATTTCGAGTTTTCTTTCTGTCGCAGTGATTTTGTCGTTAACATATTGTTACGTGCACGGGGTCCAATTAAATACCGTTTACTCAACGAAGAGATTTATTAGCTCACCACAAACTAGACAATTCAATCACTAGTACACACAGTACTCTTCAACAGTTCCAGTCGCTCAGTAGTTCACAGTAGTCCACAGTCGTTGCTCAGGTCGCAGGTAGAATCTTCTTTTCGGTCGCTTAAGTTCGCTGTGTTCGTTATCGATCTCAAAGACTGAATGAATCGTGTTGCTATGCGAGCATGTTTTTATACCTCTCAATTAGGAGGATAGAATTATCTAGAAAGTTCGCGAGCGATAAAAACCTATTCTTTTGATCTTGCCGCCGTCGCTGACCTTTGAGTAATTTCTCGATATTTACCTATTGTTTGTTTATATTTGAGAGTGTAGGTACTCGTAGGTAGGTTGTGGCTTTTTGTTGATGATTCTAGATTTTTCTATGCCAATCGGTAGAGTACCTCGTCACTAACAATGCGTTTTTATTTCTTGAAGATTCGATTATTCGTTTTCGAGATATCGACGGCGGTCGTAACAATATTTTTTATTTTTGCCGTAATTCTCCTAAACATTATTCTATATCATGAAACGCGAAAGTTTAAAAGTGAGAAATGTAAACCTCTTTTTATAGTAAGTAAAAAATATTACAAGACCAAACCTTCAGCAATAGACACTTAAACCTCATAATTAAAAAAAAAAACACAATCTGTCAGTGACTTCAAAAATGTCAGATCGATCGTTTGAGTTACATACACTCGCCATATAGAAATATTCAATTGACTTGATACAATATTTATAATATTTTATTATGGAGGATGAACACGAGGAACATCCACCACCACCCCAACCACAAAAGGTGTGATATTATATCTATGTTCTTCTCCGAGCCTTCTCCCAACTTAAAACTTAAAAAGGACGAAAGGGGCCCAGAAATTATTTGTTTATCTGAAACAGTAGGGAGGTAGGACACGGCGGTATTTCGTACCTCCGCCCTACAGAATACCGCGGCTATAGTAACTTCGTGTTGTGTTCCCAGCGGTGAGTAGGATAGCCAGAGCTCACTGGAGAATTTGTGCTGTCAGTGGGAAGACTAAAGACTTGTCCTGCTTTGTCGTCTACTGACGGCACAGAAACTCTGTACTTAAAGGGTGGGCAGCGCGACTGTGACTCCTCTGGTGTTATAAACGTCCATAGGCCACGGTAACCACTTTCCATCAGGTAGGCCGTGTGCTTGTCTGTCAACTAGAAAATACTTTTATTTTCTTCAATTTACAGCCCCAACAAGAACAAGTAAAGTTTGTTTTGATAAAACCTCCGGTCGTGAGGTTCCCTAAACGCGTCAAGTCTATTATCATATCAGAGAGGGTACCAGTGTACATCACTCCCGATAAGATTACGTGTATTGAATGCCCCTGCTTCCCGAAAGAGTCACCTTGGAGGAGACACCCGTAAGTTATTTTACCCAATAAATCACCATATAAGACATACTCGTAAGTTATTTTACTCAATAACTCACCAAATAGTAGATACTCGTCAGTTATTTTGCCCAATAAATCACCATATAGAAGACATTCGTCAGTTATTTTACGCAATAAATCACAATATATGAGACACTCATAAATTATTTTACCCAATAAATCACCATATTAGAGACACTCGTAAGTTATTTTACCCAATAAATCACCATATAGGAGACATTCGTTAGTTATTTTACGCAATAAATTACCTTATAGGAGACACTCATAAATTATTTTACCCAATAAATCACCATATAGGAGATACACAAGTTATTTTACCCAATAAATCACCATATTAGAGACACTCGTCAGTTATTTTACCCAATAGATCACCATATAGGAGACACTCGTAAGTTATTTTACGCAATAAATCACCATATAGGAGACGCTCACAAATTATTTTAATCAATAAATCACCATTAAGATTTTTGATCCAAAAATATAATACACAATACAAATATACCTATTAACAAGCCAATAAATCGTCGAAGAAGTTGACAGAGGTGTATTAACACATTTCGCCAACTATGATTTTCAGTCAATAGCTGGCGAGCCTTATTGCCGTCAAGAATGCACTTTTTCAAGGGCATGCATGTATGTATGTATGCTTACTGTTGGAAGGACAATACCCCTAGCCTTTAGCCGCCTTCTATGGTACACACGGGAAAAGATGGGGTGGCCGATTTTTCTCCCAAAAGTACATGATTAACTAAGAAACGTCATTACAAATCCAATATGGCGGCCTCCCCAAGATGGCGGACTGGCTGTTTGAAAACCACCACCATCATATGGGTATCAAATGAAAGGGAGCGTGACAAAAAAAATTATAGTTTAAATCAGCATTCTTAAAACTATGTAAACTATTTTTTTTGTACTGAAGGTAGTTTTGTTTTTTTTTTTCATCCAACTTAGGTGGCAGACAAGCACACGGCCCACCTGATGGAAAATTGTTAACATGGCCTATGGACGTGTACACCAGGGGGGACTGGTGCAACACCTTCATTTCTCTAATTATGGACAATATCTTACCTATTTCTTGTTCTTCTCTTCTAGAAAAATAAAAGAGTGCCAGCAGACTCCTCTAACTCTTTACGAGTATGCTGCTGAAGTGGTAGACCGGCTGAAATTTCCTGAAGCCTTCAAATGGTCCGAGGAACAAGTGGCACAGTGGATGGAGGAGGTCGTGGGGTTGCCAGAGTATAAAGTATGATTTTTTAAATTCAGATACCAGGTTTTACCATGGCCCATACCAATGACATTTCGATGCTTTTCGAAGTTATGTGTGTATTTATCGCAGGTTTATAAGTGCCCGGTTAATGGCAATAGGCTCGCCACCTATTACATTGGGACCTAAACATAAACTGGCGAAATGTGGGTGCTAGAACCTCTGCCTTCGGGGATATAGGCGTGAGTTTTTATTTTTTATACCACTTAGGTGGTAGACAAGCACACGGCCCACCTGATGGAAAGTGGTTACCGTTGCCTATGGACGTATGCAACACCAGGGGTGTTAAACTTGCGCTGTCCACCGCGAAGAAACCTTCTGATGCTCCTCTTGAAGAACCCCATATTGTAGGTGCTTGGGAAAACCGCAGCAGGGAGGTCATTCCACAACTTGAGTGTGCGTGGGATGAAGTTTCTTTCATACCGCACAGTGCGCACCATCTCAGTTTGCAATGTGTGAAGATGAATCCCTGCCTATGGCGAGAGGTGCGATGATAGAATGTAGCTGTGGGCCTCATGTCAAACAATTCATCTGAGCACAAACCATCGTATAAGCGGTTTATCGCAGGTTTAAAAGTGCCCGGTTAATGGCAATAGGCTCGCCACCTATTACATTGGGACCTAAACATAAACTGGCGAAATGTGGGTGCTAGCATCTCTGCCTACCCTTTCAGGGATATAGGCGTGAGTTTATGTTATGTTTTTAGATTCATACACTCTTCAGAAAAGAGTATAAGCTGAGAGCATGAGATATACCGCCGTGAGCGCGTTGGAGGCAGTATCGCTCGCTCGCTCGTTCTCTTGCTCTAAGCTATTTCTTTCTCTTTTTTTAACTCGTCTCCCGCCTCGCCGCACATACCATGGGAGCGGAAAAGCGCTCGCGGATGGTCTAAAACAATCATCATCATCCTTGCGTTAATCTCGGTCACATCCGAGGTCTTCCGGAGTCCGGGATCCGCTTAAATATCGGCTATATATAAAGCGTCGGTAGCTTAGTGTTTAACAAGTCGGCCTTACGATCGAGAGATCCTTGGGTTCGAGTCCAGCAATTTAGCTTAGCTGGAGGGGTTAGAGGGAACAGCTCATTTCCAAGCTTGTTTATCATCCAAGTATTCTTGGATTTTATAATAGCCTTTTTGGCACAATTTACTTTAAACTATATTTTTAAATTTATACACAGGTAATCCCTATTTCAGGAAACCCTTATAGCCAATCACATTAACGGGAGAAGACTTCTGCTGCTTGAGGACATGACTCTACCATATATTGGTATAAAGAATTTAGATCATATGAAGGTAAAACTTCTTTTTTTATTTTTTTTTATCGTGCGCTAAATCCCCACTGATACCCCCACCACCGGAGCCAGTGGGGTAGGTTATGTCGGACTTAACTAAAATTCCTTCACAGCAATCCGTCTGTGAAATAAGCTACCAGTAGACATAAGAAAAGCTCAGAATTTAAATAAATTCAAAACTATGATGAGGGATCACTATTTGTCACTGTGAAAATGCTCTCATATACCATGCTTACTATTTCAAATTATTGTCTGATATATATTGAATATGTATTATATTTATGTGCGCCGGGTGCGGGCCAGCCCCAACAGTGTCCTGAGCATGATTGCAAGCAGGTTAGACTGCATATTTATAAATCGGTGTTGCAGGGTTTCCTTTTCAGTGATAACCTTGTAGCACTTTATGTTTATTGTTTATTGTAAATTTATCATTTAAATTATTTGTAACTAACATAGCCATGTAAGAAATTGTTACTAACTCAATGAGCCAAAGATTTATTTTTTATTTATTTATTTATTCTCTCATCTACATCTATTTTTACAGGTTACCCTAATACAACAGAGTAGGCAATTTAATTACATCTTTACTTATAGCATATAATTGTTAAAGCGGTATCTGTGAATTCCCTCAGAGAGCAACTAAACAGGTCAATATTTATTGAAATGACGTTGAGTGTCCGGAGGGCTCGGGTCAGCGGCACCTCCCTCAGTAGATGCTTTAATAAAGAAATTTTATTATTATTAATATGTATTAAATTTGCGTATCCGCCGCGTGGTACCCGGCAGAGTAGAATTTGGCTGTTTAACATCAGACAGATATAACATACAGCCCAGACTCAGCCTCAGATGCATGGCTCGAGTCAACAATAATGCCCGAAATACGGCAATAGGCTCACCCCCTGTTACGTGGGACCGAATACAATTATTGGTGAAAAGTGTGTGTGGCTTGACCTTGAAAGATAGAGTGAGAAATAGCGTGATAAGAGAACGATGTGGAGTGATAGAAGATATAGTGATAAGAATTGAGAGAGGAATGTCGAGATGGTTTGGTCATGTTGAGAGAATGAATCAAAGAAGACTAACTAAACAGGTGTATAAGGCGAGTGTGGATGGTACCGTCGGAAGGGGAAGACCTAGGCGCACATACCTGGACCAAATCGGGGAAGTTTTAGAAAAGGGACAGGTCAGGAGTACTCTAAACCGACGAGTTAGCATGAAGAATGTAATAAGAGTGAATGAAGCGAGAGTAGTATGTCAGGATCGTAGCAAGTGGAGATCCGTGATCTCTGCCTACCCCTATGGGAAACAGGCGTGATTTTATGTATGTATGTATGTATGTGGGTGATAATTCACCTCTGCCTAACCCTTCGGGGATAAAGGCGTGATTATATGTACAATGTATGTATGTATGTATTATATTTATTATATATATGTATTAGATATGATCACTTTATCGTATGTATCGTAGAAAAATGGCAGGTTTATGTATGTATGTATGATTTTACCCTATTATTATTATTTTCAGATGATAGTAACTCAAATACACAAGTTATATTCAACTGAAGTCGTTAAGTTCTCAAGAAGCATCGGCTTGCCTCCAAGGAAACCGCTGACTCATTGTACTTGGTTCAAATCTCGGACTGGGCCTACATGGGGGATCAGACAGAACTGGTCCAGGTGGGTTCAAACATTTGTATATCTATCTAATGCTAGCTGACCTACCCCAGCTTCGCCCGGGGTATATTTTGAAGCTTCATATCCCTTTGAGCCCGTATGTTTTATTCTTGAAAATATGTATGAAAAATTGCCGGATTTGTTAACATTTATTATTAATGCTCCGCTCTCTTAAGTAGTAGCGTGATGATATATAGCCTAAAACCTTCCTCGATAAATGGACTACCCAACAGCGAATCATTCAAATCGGACCAACAGTTCCAGATATTAGCGCGTTCAAACAAACAAACAAACTCTGCAGTTTTATAATGTTAGTATAGATTCGCCGCGTGGTTCCCGGCAGAGTAGAATTTGGGCCACCCCATCTCTTCCCATGCGGTGTCGTACAAGGCAACTAAGGGATAGGGCTGTTTAACATCAGACAGATATATACAGCCCAGACTCAGCCTCAGATGCATGGCTCGAGGAGACAATAGTGCCCGGAAGACGGCAATAGACTCACCTCCTATTACACAACACGAAGTTATTATGGCCGCGGTATTCTGTACGGCGGAGGTACTTCCCCAGTCGGACTGTTCAATCGGAAGGCAAAACCGCCGTGTCCTAGTTCCTTAAAAAAAATCTACTCTGCCGGAAGCCCCAATGTTAAGTTAACCATCATCATCCTCCTGCCCTTATCCCAAGATTATTTGGGATCGGCGCAACATGTGTTCTTTTCTAGTTGCAGTCATTTCAACATTCACTCCCTTCTTAACCATGTCATCTTTCACACAGTCCATCCACCTCATTTTAGGCCTCCCTCTCCCCTTGTAGCCAGTGCCTTCCTTACGACATTACTTTCATCCCTACGCATTACATGCCTGAACCAGGACAAAGTTAACCAATTAAGTTACAATATATTTTGCTTCTGATGTATCTATTTCTTACAGATGTGATGTCCTACGTTGGATGAAGATACTAGACCCTGAACCAGTAAGAATGAATCATTGGGACTTAGTGTGGTACGTTTTAACGACATTGTATAAATTTGTGTATCAGTGGGAATTTTGCTCACGTAAAAAAAAGGATCGCTTTGCCGTGTTGGTTCCCAGTGGAGTAGAAAAAGGCCACCCCATCTTTTTCCTTGGGTATCGTAGAAGGCGACTAAGGGATACGGCTGTTCTCCATCTGATAGTAAACAGACAGCCACAACTAAGAGCCCGCTTGACGGCAATAGACTCGCCCCCTATTACGTGGAACCGAATTTCATAGTTGGTGAAATGTGGGTGTTGATACACCTCTGCCTGACCCTTTGGGAATTTACAGGCGTGAGTATGTGTGATATCGATGAATCTGTGTCTTCATAACAAGCTTATACCCACAAGTAAATATTGGTTCAGCTGTGTTTTGATATCCACTTATAAATTTTGTTGATCTATCAAGGTCGACAAATAAAAATGAGAACCTTTATTGAATTTATTTGGAGATACTTAAATAAATAAGATGTATTGACAAATAATTTCTGATATTAGACGGGTTAGGGTCATAGAATTAGGATCGCAAGCCAAGCTGCCCGCGTACGAAGGCAACTCGGGCATCGGAGGTCGGTGAACGACCTCCGCCCCCCATGAGCGCTGGCCTGGGGGTGACTCGTGGAGCCACCTGTCACTCTGGCAGAAGCAGGTCGCAGCGGTGGCGCGCCTCGCGTTGGGGACTCTGTAGTTCCCACACCCGAGGAGGGTCCTGGGTCGGCCAGGGTGCGAGGGATATGCCTGTCAACATCACCTTCGGCAACCAAAAACGACCCACAGGCGGCGTGCGTTAAAAGGGTCATAGAATTGAATATAAATGTTATTTAAAAGGGTCATAGAATTGGATGTAAACGGAGAAAGAATACAAGTATTACCACCCCGTCTCATCCGAAGGGTGTCGTAAGAGGCGACTAACGGAAAAATACGCAGACGATATCACTACGAGAGAAGGAAAACTCGAAATAAAACCCTGTACCAACCCGTCTGGCCAGAGTGGAAACAGCAGGCCAAAGCCTCCCAAAATTGGGAGAGGCCTATGTCCAGCAGTGGAGCGTTTATTTTATTTATTTATTTATTCAACTTTATGCACAGTAATTTTGTTCAAAGGCGGACTTAATGTCAAAGGCATTATCTAACAGTCAACCTTAGGGTGATGCAGAGATACATTGAGGTAGGTGCAGTGCACTATGTTCACAATAATAATACATACATTATACATACACACTATAATACATAAGAAATTCATACACATACTTTTAAATATATTAGGTACTTATATATATTCGTATAATATAATACTAGCTGACCCACCCCAGCTTCGCCCGGGGTATATTTTGAAGCTTCATATCCCTTTGAACCCGTATGTTTTAGTCTTCAAAATATGTATGAAAAATTGCCGGATTTGTTAACATTTATTATCAATGCTCCGCTCCCTAGAGTAGTAGCGTGATGATATATAGCCTAAAACCTTCCTCGATAAATGGACTACCCAACACTGAAAGAATCATTCAAATCCAGACCAGTAGTTCCAGAGATTAGCGCGTACAAACAAACAAACAAACTCTGCAGCTTTATAATATTAGTATAGATAAACTTACCTATACGTGTTACGTTACGAGTTAAGGGTAACAGTAAAATATTTTGTGTACACTACAGTATTTCCGTCCCAATGGAGGAGTCTGACTGGGGAAGTACCTCTACCCTACAGAATACCGCGGCCATAATAACCTCGTGTTGTGTTCCCGGCGGTGAGTAGGGTAGCACGAGCTCACTGGAGAGTTTTTGTTTTGTCAATGGGAAGACTAAAGGCTTGACCTGATTACGTCTTCTGCACTGACGGCACAAAAACACTCTGTGCTTACAGGGTCGGTAGGACGGGTGTGTCTCTTCTGGTATTGCACACGTTCATAGGTTGCGGTAACCACATCTAAATTGTATAAAAAAGTTCAAACTTGTATTATATTTTTTTTATTTATTATTCCGTGGCGTAGCGATAGAGCATTCGACTGCTATGCAGGGGACGCGGGTTCGATTTCCGCTCAGTGCAAATATTTGTATGCATGAATATGTGTATTTGCATTGGTCTGGGGGTTTCTATGTATATCTTGTCTTTACAAAAAAAAAGTATCTATGTTTGTTTATCCGCTTTCTAGATTCCATAACACAAGCTAGTTAAGCTATGCTTACCATGGGTCTAGATAGCGTTGTGTGTCGTGGAATATTTATTTATTTATTATTATTAATTTATTGTACGCCAATTACAATATTCATGTAACAGAAATATGAGACGACATTATGAACTTCTTCCAGGTATCTGAAACCAGACTTCCCTAAGACAATGTTTGCCAGGATCCCACCAGCAGCGCCGCGCGAAAAAATACCACATTATGTGCCTAGCAAAGAAATTTGCACCGAGTATCAGGTATTGAAGCTTTTATTTTAGTTCACTTGTTCACTTGTAGCAGAGCGCAGAGTGGAGAGCAGGCAAGGGGCAGACGGTGTTCGATAGGAACACCGTGCTTTCCACACCCGAGGAGTCATATTAAATCCGATACCGTCATTACCATTCCCGATGGCCGACGGGAGAGGTATACGAGGGTATTTCCACTCGAAAAAAAATCGCTTTTATTTATTATACCTACCACTCAGGTGGCAGACAAGCGCACGGCCCACCTGATGGGAAGTAGTCACCGTGGCCTATGGACACGTGAAAACCAAGACAGTCACACTCGCGCTGCCAACCCTGCAAGCATTGAGTTTCTGTGCCGTCAGTGTAAAAGATAAAGCAAGACAAGCTTTTGGTCTTCCCACTGACAGCACAAAAACTCTCCAGTGAGCTCTGGCTACCCTTCTCACCGCCGGGAACACAGCACAAGGTTATTATGGCCGCGGTATTCTGTAGGGCGAAGGTACTTCCTCAGTCGGACTGCTCAATTGGTCGAAAATACCGTCGTGTCCTACCTCCTCTTAAAATCACTGAACGACCTACCGTATTTACAGAAACCCAGAAAATTCAAAATCTCCACAACACTCGAAGAAGATGAGATACAATACATATGGGATGAACCAAGGGCGGTTACCAAATCTAAAAAGGTACAGACCTTGTCAGCGAGAAAAATGAGAGCCTCTAGTACCACAAGACCAAGAAGTACCTCTCTGACAGAGAAGCCCAAAGTTGAAATGATAGCTATAAAGGTGCCGAAACCGGAAAAAGTCGAAGCTCCTAAGACGGAATCTAGATTATTACCAAAAAAGATATGCCTTAAAGGTCTCGCTGGTAAAGACTTGTTACTTGCTAGAAGACTTATGCCGAAACAAAAGTTTATGAAAGTGTAATGCGAGTGCCTAGAACGATTTTGGCTGCTCGGCGAAAATCGGACGTCTAAAGCCGCAAGTAAGCCTTAAAGTTTGGATGGCATCCGATTTTCGACAACGCGGCGACTGGCTGCAGGCGACAGTTGTAAAAATGAACCGTCTAAGCACTGAACTATCAGTTGCAGACCTTTTTTAAAAGAAAATCATCCTCGTTCGTAACTGGTTACGATCAAGGACGAAAAAGAAAAAGGTATATTTCACATTGAGGGAAATCTTTTTTCGATACAGAAGCCGATTGATTTACAGTCAGGCCGTTATCAAATCTCTGATAAACAGAAATATTATCAGTGCAAAGTCGGGTTTTAAGGCTAAATGGATTTCAATATCTGGCAATGGGGATTTTAGATTTAGAACCATAATTCATATTAGGTCTCGATTCTGCTGTTCACTGACATTGTAAAAAAATACCACTTTATCGCTATGAAGTTAAAGTCTAAAATTGTATGGGATATTTTTTAGAGTGAATGAAAATGAGTAATTTATTAGTTTTACTAACGTATGGTGTCTACCGAATATGTTACCATTTCTCATTACTTTCACTCCTTTGAATAGGAAGGAACTCTTCTCATTTAATTTTGAACTTTAACTGTATAAAGATAAAGTCTAAAATGATGATGATTGAATGGAATTTTTTACAGTGTCAGTGGAATGACAGTGCTGTAACACAAAATAGCAGAATCTAAGTTCAGGAATGATGTCGATATTTTTAAACGTTTTGATTCTACGAGCACTAGTATACATAGATAATGTTTTAATATTCACAACTTCGTTTGAAACCTATTATAGCGTAATGCCCACAACGGTTTAGGTCCAAAATGTCCAATACCCAAAACATCCACACGGTCCAAAACGTCCATATCCAAAAACATCAAATCCCAGAAGACTTTTTGGGGCTTGGGACATTTTTACCTTGGACATTCTGGGCTTTAGACATTTTTGCCTTGGACATTCTGGGCTTTAAACATTTTGGCATATGTACGTTTTGCGTTTACTGGCATTTTGGGAAATGAACCACAACGTACTTGCGGTATTTTTGTATGCATATGAACCACATGCGGAAACCACGCGGATAGCCGTGCTTCCATTTGGCAGACGCATGCGGGTATCCGCAAGTGCAATGTGCCTCTTACACTATACTTGAGCGCACGTATTTGCGTAATTTCTTTTACTTTTTCAGTAGCATTTAGTTATTTATTTTTATGAGTTATTTTTATCTTTCAATTTTAATTTTTTTATCTTTTAGGATATTAGATTTGTCTCAGACAGTTTTCAGATGGTATTTCTTAGTTATTTTGCTTATTGTTTGTATTTAGAATTTAAGTTTATGATAAATAAATTATTACCTAATTATATAACTTTTTTTTTTGATCAAGTGACCTATTTGTCATCACATTTATGCTGCAAGAACAGCTTGTGGAAATTCAATGCACCGCCACCGCGGTAATGTCGGACTCGAACCGACTAAAACAGCACGATGTCTTGGATCATCAATCGCGATGGCATATCTCTCGCATTGGGATGACCTAGGGCCATCATCTTGATATCAAATTTCAAGATTGCCCTCTCGAATGTGGAAATCTGTGTCTCCATTTTAGCCCCGGATATGGCGAGGCGGGGACTGCATCGTCGCCCTGGCCTGCTTCTGCTAGGGTCGGACAACTGAGGTGTATGTGAGTAACCTCCAACACCCACCTAGGCCCTCTTGGGACCTGGAACTTACCTCACAAGTTGTTCCAATCTAAACCTAGATTACTACATTTTGATAATAGATGGCAGCACTCACCTGAATCGCGATTATGACAGTGTCGTTCGTCACCGGACCAAATATATCCTCGTTATATATAGTTTGTGCGTCATTGTACCTCTGGATCGAACGTCTGATGTCTGTTAGATTCTTTGCAATCATTTTCTCGGTCGAGTTGGCTGAAATTTAGAAAAAATGTTTAATTACGTACAGTCAAAAGGAAAAGCTGTTAAACCGGAATGAAAACTAGTGTCGCCAAACGTTCCTACATTCTTCCAACACTAAGCCTTTATCCCCGGGGCGTCGGAGGTCAATGAACGACCTCCGCCGCCCATGAGCGCAGGCCTGGGGGTGACAGGTGGAGCCGCCTGTCACCCTGGCAGAAGCAGGCCGCGGCGGCGGCGCGCCTGCCCGTTTCCGGGGACGAGTTGGGGACTCTGTTGTCCCCACATCCGAGGAGAGGGCCAGATCGTGAGAGATGGCCCTGGGTCGGCCAAGGTGCGAGGGATATGCCTGTCAACCTCACCTTCGGCAACCAAAGCGACTCACAGACGGCGTGCGTTTTAGTCGGTTCGAGTCCGACATAACCTCTTCCACAGGCTCCGGTGGGGGGATATCCGTGGGGATTTTGCGCACGTAAATCAAAAAAGCCTTTATCCCCGAAGGGGTAGGCAGAGGTTTATTAACACTCACATTTCGCCAATATGATTATCTATCCCCTTTTGCAGAGTGAATGCAAAAATTGTGATAAAATCGATTAAGGTAGAAAAAATTATTAATCGGGGCCCTGGTGAAAAATTCCAAGATTAGATGGCGCGGCAGAATTACTGAACAGCTTGGTTCATAATGGAATTGTTTACCATGGTGAGTATTCTGATGAGCTCTTATAACAGTTATAACTAATCCCATCCTCTTTCCTACATAGGACAACACGTGCAGGGCTTAGATGTCACCCTCACACTGTACAGAATATACGGGCAAGAACCAAGCGGTTCGGAGACTCTTTGCTTTGCCACACTACCAAGACCTGGAATTAATTACCAGCTCACGTGTCATTCAAGCGGGGCGTGAAAAACCATCCGATGAGGCCGCCAAGCTGAGTGCCATCATTGTAACATTACTTAGTGTCTGTAATGGTGACCCTTTTTCCTGAGACTTTGCCTTTAGCTGAGCTTTAGCATCAGACGAGGTGAAGTCGAATTGGCGTGTCATAGATAAAAAAAATAAACATCTAAATGCAATATAATGTTTTGGCACTCCTACACGCGGACGTTCGGAGTTTGAAAATTCGTCTACTGTAGAACACCACCACCAAAACACATTACATTATGCCTAAATACACACTAAGTGGGCCACACGCCACATTCCTGTGTGGCTTTTTTAAGAGAGTAGTACAAGAAACAAACTGCTATAAAAAACAGGAGCCTCTTAGCCTTAGGAGGAACTTTGCCTCGCTATGGGTGTTCTACCGCCTATACAATGGTTTGTACTCAGATGAATTGTTTGACATGATGCCCACAGATACATTCCGTCATCGCACCTCTCGCCATAGGCAGGGAATTCATCCTCACACATTGCTGAGACGGTACGCACTGTGCGGTATGAAAGAAACTTCATCCCACGCACACTCAAGCTGTGGAATGACCTCCCTGCTACGGTTTTCCAAAGCACCTACAATATGGGGTTCTTCAAGAGGAGCATCTGAAGGTTTCTTCATGGTCGGCAGCGCGAGTGTAACACCCCTGGTGTTGCATACGTCTATAGGCCACGGTAACCATTTCCCCATCATGTGGGCCGTGTACTTGTCTGCCAACTAAGTGGTATAAAAACAAAGATACCAGTATTACTCACCAGTGACATTTTTAGGGTGCACAGTGAGATACTTGTGCAATTCTGGCGGTACTAACGCGAGGACTTGTTCTGACGTATCGTTGGCATTCATCAGCTCCTCTGGAAAAAATAGATACCGTTATTGGAATTGAAATTGTTCAGCCACGATGGCGTGGCGGTAGTGGACGCGGCCGCTACACTGGAGGGCACGGGTTCGATCCCTGCTCACACATATTGGTCTGGTCGTGCCTCGAAAAGCACGTTTAAGCCGTTGGTCCCGGTTGCCATACGAAAATCTATGGCAGTAGGGGAACAGGATAAGGTTCTTTGGGGAAAAAGAGTTAGTCCTGATGATAATCTGTAGTGGTTTTAATCGAAAGATAGATATTGCATTTTATCTACCTACCTATCTGTATTTTTTCCTTGTTTATGTAAACATCATTGTTACTTGTGGAAACTTGTTAATGACCTTCAGCTATTTATTATAATTAGACTATGAACTGTACACTAACTGTAAATTTTCCAAATAATAGGTCGTTACATATGAAATTGCCGTTTTTTTTAAGATATTGGTGGAAACCCAATTTTCAGTACTAACAGTTTTGCATTTTTTAGGAATGACAAATACAAATTTTAAGATTTTTTTTTGTTTATGAATAAGACAACATTAAGCTAACAAACACTTTCATTACATTTTTGAAACAGTGACAGTTGTTAAAAAGTATTGGTTGCGCCGATGGTAGAATTTGTATTTTTTTGCTCAATAGTAGTAATTCAAGTCATTGACGCGGAAACACACGCTTCCTGTACCCATCTCCTTCCCGCGCTACCTTTTAAAGTGAGATAGCAATAGTTTCCGCACCGCTCAATTGTCAAAATAGACGCATATTCACTTCGCACTTTGAACTAATAAACAATGGCCGGCGGCGCTCGCGTCTCTCAGAAATTAATAATGTTTGTTGGATTTTAACCGCTTTCATAGACCTTTACCGATCGGATTGTGCCTCTCGTGTGTCCCTCAAGTGATTTAGTGATGTGGGCGGCAACTCCTGAGCCAGGAAGAGAAGATCGGTGCACCGGCTGCGACGGCACGTGGCCCCGTGAAGGTTAGTGCATCCTCTCCTAATTTCTCGGGTTGCATTCATTGCCTAAACCACATCCGCGGCAACCCGATCACCTGTCTTGTTTGTTGTGTAAAGCGTCAATGGAACAGTTAACTTCACCCCCCGCGAAATACAGTCCACTAGCTCACGTGGCGAGAATTTCGCTACCATTCTTTTTGGTCCTGATCGAACCGGATCCTTAGCCGTAGTTCGTAGTTTGTTATTATTCTATTGGGAATAAACGCACCGCACCTAAATACCTAGTTATTTTAGTAGAAAACCCCGCATCTAGGCATTTAGGTTTAGATTTTTTGCTGTCCGTTCGCCGCTGGCTCGCATCGTATTTACCTAATACATACATAGGTTAGGTACGTGGCTATACCTCGCTCGCATTTCTCTTATCGTATCAATCCTTGGTCGTAGTTTCGCATTTGTTATTATTCTATTGAGAATAAACGCACCGCACCTAAATACCTAGTTATTTTAGTAGAAAACCCCGCATCTAGGCATTTAGGTTTAGATCTTAGGTATCCTAGACACCCTAGTGCATAGGCACAGTGTAATACCTAACGCATTTGGCTTTTGTTTTTATTTGTTTCAATCTCTAAGTTGTCCGTTCACCGCTAGCTCGCATCGTATTTACCTAATACGGTAGGTACACAGTTGTACCTCGCTCGCATTTCATTCAAATTCATACGAAAGTATTTTAATTTGAATAGATATTACGCAATACTTAATCCCTGAAATAATAGTTGAACCTAGACAGCGACCATCGCGTAGGTACGATCTTGTTGCTATGCGCGTTTGTTCAAGCTTGCCCTCGCAGTTATAAGTACCTACCTACCTACGAAATATCGCTCGCGTCGCGTCGCTGTTCTATAGGTACCGCTAAGATTAAGTCATTTCATATTTTGTTGTTTACCGCACTTTAGTTTGATATTTAATTGTAAACATGCCCCCAAAGGTTGGTAGTACCGGTAGTGGGGTTCAATTGAAACTTTTATACGTTAAAAGAGAAATGATTTATTCTCGCGTACAATCGATTTGTGATAATGCACTTAAAACCTCTGATTTGGCCATTAGAGATTCGTTCTTGTGTTCTATAGAAAACTTAGATAGTTTACGCGCGGATTTCGAAACCTTGGTACATGACATCAACGTTTTAGAGTTAAATTTAAATCCCGATTACTCAGTGAGTTATCAGGCCTTGTCGTCGTTTGACGATTTGTATTGTCGTATCAAACGCGTCGCTAGGAGTTTGGAGAAACCGTCTGACCGACCCAATCCCACTCGCGACCGACCTAAGTTGCCACCAATTCAAATACCCGAATTTGATGGTAACATTCGCAATTGGGGTTTATTTAAAGATAGTTTTGAGAATACAATAGATAAGAACGTTTCGTTGACAGATCACGAAAAATTGAATTATCTCGTTGAAAAATTGACTGGTAAAGCTATAACCGTTTGCGCTGGAATTACGTTTAGTGCCGAAAATTATAATTTAATTTTAAATACTTTGAAAGCTAAGTATGAGGATAAAAGATCGGTAGCTAACGCATATTTGGATCAGATGTTTGACTTGAAATCTATTACGGCATGTAACGATCAAAACTTAGAGAAGTTTCTAGATACTTTCGCATCATCTGTTCGCGCCGTAAAGAACCTAAAGATCGATGACCTCTGCGACGTCTTATTTTTGTATATGGGTTTAAAGAAATTAGATTCCGAAACCATTCGTTTATTTGAGTCGGATCATCGCGGCAATAAAATTCCTAAGTTCGAAGACTTAGAAAGTTTTGTTCGCGAGCATATAAAAATATTGCAACGCTCTTCATCGAAACATGAAGGCGCGAAGAAAGTTGTTAGTTCTGAACGCAAAATAGATGCCTCATCGAGGTCACTGAGGTCAACTCATACTTATGTTAATACCGCACCAGCACATGTACAATCACCTGTTTGCTCTTTGTGTAATACTCATCATTCGCAATTGTACAAGTGTCCGGGTTTCCTAAAATTATCGCCTAATGATCGTTATAAATTTGTTCGCGCTAATAATTTTTGTTTTAATTGTCTCGGTACTAAACACCGCGTTGTTTTATGTAATAGTAGAAATAGTTGTCGCAAATGTTCAGCGAGACACCACACTTTGCTCCATTTTGAAAATAGTAACGCCGCATCCAATGTGAGCACAGTTGGTTCGTCGAGCGGTGGCACACCGTCGCATAGGTCGCCCGTGTCGGTGGCGCCTGCGCCACAGCCGCAGCCCGCGCTCGCGCGCGCTCCTGCCCGCGCGGGGACCGCTGCGAATGGCGTCGCCTTGTGTTCGTTGTCCGCTGGTGCTGCGCTCACTACTGTTGTCCTCGCGACCGCTCGCGTTATTATTGTTGATGCATTAGGTAAACCGCACATTGTTCGAGCGCTATTAGATGGCGCTTCGCAAAGTAATTTTATTACTCAAGATTGTTGTCAACGTCTTGGTTTCAATGTTAATAAGCGTTCGACCCGCTCAGTGGTGAAGGGTTTTGGAGGTTTACAGTCAGCTGTTCATGGTACCGTTAAAACAAGGTTTGGATCTCGTTTTAATAATAATATTTGGTTTGACATGGATTCGCTCGTTATAGATAAAATAACTGAACAGTTGCCTACCGTCCCGGTTGACACGTCTTTATTAACGAAATTTAAAGACTTGCCTTTAGCAGATGAGACTTACGCTGTTCCTGGAGTCGTCGATATATTGATCGGCGCTTCGATTCTCCCGCACCTGCAGTTATCACGTAAGGTTCAAGGGGGACCGACGTACCCCGCTCCGCACGCACTGGAAACAGTTCTTGGTTTTGTTATAATTGGTTCCGCACCCGCTTCTATAGATAGTTTTAGTCACTCGACTGCTTCGTTCTGTTGCACCGTCGAGCCGCCACTGGAGTCTAGCAAGTTTTGGGAAATTGAAGAGGTCAATGTCCCACCTATCCTAAGCCCTGATGACAAGATGGCTGAGGAGATTTGTTGTCGCACGACTACTCGTGATGAGCAGGGTCGTTATGTTGTCGCGCTCCCTTTCAAGGGAGATATTTTTTCGCTCGGTGACTCCCGTGTATCCGCTGAAAAACGCTTTCTTTGTTTAGAACGAAAGATGCAGGCGTCTCCAAAGTTGAAGCGGGCCTGTGATGAGGTTGTTAACGAATATTTAGATAAAGGTTGCATCTCACCTGCGCCTGCGGACACTGGCGGGACCCAGCCTTCGTACATTATCCCGCACCACGGAGTTATTAGAGAAGATAAGCTTACTACTAAACTCCGCGTAGTTTTGGATGGCAGTGCTAAGACTAGCACTTCCGTGTCGCTTAATGACATTTTGTATTGTGGTCAAAATCTTTAAGGTAATTTATTTGACATAATTGTAAATTTTCGCATTAATATTAGTAGAATTTTAGCTTTTTCGGACTCAACAGTCGCTTTGTGTTGGGCCCACTCTTCGCCCCATCGTTGGGACACATTCGTCGCTAATAGAGTGGCAAAAATTCAATCTGAATTAGCGCCACATAATCTCTTTCACGTTGCTGGCACCGACAACCCAGCCGATTGTCTCTCTCGTGGATTGCTTCCTTCGCAAATTTTAGATCACCCGTTATGGTTTAGTGGACCGTCCTGGATTCATGCCGCGTTAGATAAGTGGCCAGTTAGTCAATACAATCCCACTACGGTTTCCGAACCACCCGAGGAGAAGAAGCACTCGCTTGTTGTATCGGTCCCGCGTGAAGAGTCCCTTATTTGTTGTTGGCTAATCGCGTCTCGTCTTGGTCGAGACTGTTGCGTTGTGTTGTTTATGTAGGCCGATTTTTGAGAATTTTATCTACGCGCGGTCATATAACCGCCGCTGATTTAGATAAAGCTGAATTGGTCATACTTCGCGAGTTGCAGAAATGTTATTTTGCTTCTGAATTTAAAAATTTAGAATTTAACAAACCTTGTAGTCGTTCTTTCCGACACTTGAAACCATTTTTGGAAGATGGACTCATTCGAGTAGGTGGTCGATTGAGAAATTCAAGTTTAGGATTTGAACAAAGGCATCCAGTAGTTCTCCCGCGTAAGGACCACGTATTAGATTTGTTAGTAGATTATCATCATAAGGTGAATTGTCACGCTGGTCCCGATTTGTTAATGTCTATTTTGAGACAGAAATACTGGATAATTTCCGCTCGTAATTTGATTCGCGCTAGAGTACGCAGATGTGTACCTTGTTTTAAACTCCGCCCGCGTTTTATCGCGCCTGACGCGCGTGTTGTACGGGTTAAACCCGCAACCGGATCGTATCTGCGCCCGGTTGTTCGCCTCTGCCCTCTGCCTAGCCAGCAGTAGGCACGAGTTCAAATCTAGGTTTATATTTTAGTTGTTATTTCCCAAACCTAGATTTAGATTAGACTTTAGATTTGTTCCGCATTTTTCGTTTGAAGGTAACCCTTCAAGCCGGGGGGAATGGTTGCGCCGATGGTAGAATTTGTATTTTTTTGCTCAATAGTAGTAATTCAAGTCATTGACGCGGAAACACACGCTTCCTGTACCCATCTCCCTCCCGCGCTACCTTTTAAAGTGAGATAGCAATAGTTTCCGCACCGCTCAATTGTCAAAATAGACGCATATTCACTTCGCACTTTGAACTAATAAACAATGGCCGGCGGCGCTCGCGTCTCTCAGAAATTAATAATGTTTGTTGGATTTTAGCCGCTTTCATAGACCTTTACCGATCGGATTGTGCCTCTCGTGTGTCCCTCAAGTGATTTAGTGATGTGGGCGGCAACTCCTGAGCCAGGAAGAGAAGATCGGTGCACCGGCTGCGACGGCACGTGGCCCCGTGAAGGTTAGTGCATCCTCTCCTAATTTCTCGGGTTGCATTCATTGCCTAAACCACATCCGCGGCAACCCGATCACCTGTCTTGTTTGTTGTGTAAAGCGTCAATGGAACAGTTAACTTCACCCCCCGCGAAATACAGTCCACTAGCTCACGTGGCGAGAATTGCGCTACCAAGTATCTTTCTTTAATTCTTTATTGTACACAAGAAAATAATACATCAACAGGTAATCACAAATACATCTTGGTGTACAAAGGCGAGCTTAACTCAATATTGAGTTTTCTCCCAGCAAACCTTTGGGGATTAAAAGTGCAAAAAAAATGATAAAAAAACCAAGTGTACAACAGCAGAAAAAATACATATAATACACACTAAGAATAAAAATATTATACATATACTATACATACAGCAGACATATTACATATATACCGACTTGTATATGGTGTTAGGCATCATCGCCCGACACCAATATCGGATAGTGTAAAAACACTCTAAAACTAATTCTGCAAGATAAGTGACAGTTAGTCACAGTTTGGTAAATGAAGAGGCACCTTGGAAATTAAGTAAGATTACACAAATATACAATAGATAATACATAAAGATTACTATAATATTAATTAACACACATTTATCTAGTTTGAGAGAGGAACAGTTCTTTTACTTTGATCTTAAATACGTTCAAAGAAATGCTATCGCGTACCGAGTGAGGCAAAGAATTCCATAACCTTACTGCGCGAACTGTAAATGAGCCATCGTAACGGCTGGAGCAGTGAGAGTGAATAATTCGAAATCCATCATCAAAATGGATGCATTTAGGAAGTACTGTTTTTGAAGATCGAATTTAATTTATCAAGCGGCCAATAAAACCAAAATTTAATATAAAGTGGTAAAGTCTTGAAATCCACTTTCAAACAAAATATAAATAACGAAAATAGCTATTCAATTACAGGAACAACGAACTCATGAATCTGTAAGAAAATTTCGGCAATTTCATATGTAAAGACCTAATATAATAAAATAAAAAAAGAGGTGCATTAACACCCACATTTCGCTAACTATGTTTTACGTTCCTACGTAATAGGTGGCCTATTACCGTCTAGTGGGCACAAAAATATAGCTATTGTATGAAAATAGTCGCGTAATTATGGGTGGTAGGGTGTAACGTATAAGATAAATTTTGTTTACAAATGCAACGACATAATTTCAAAACCTAGTCACACCATGCAAATGCATAAAATCTAGATTAAATTTATAGTTATATAACGTAGACTGCGCAGTTATAGTTTACCTATATCACGTGTTGTGACCTTATAAACCAGAATAAAAATTCATGATTATACAAGGTATCAGGACTTCTCGCGAATTAAACCATGCCAACCATAACCAATTACGTGCGCAAAATCCCCACGGATACCTCCGCACCGGAGCCGGTGGAAGAGGTTATGTCAGACTCGAACGCACGCCACCTGTGGGTCGCTTTGGTTGCCAAAGGTGAGGTCGACAGGCATATCCCTCGCACCCCGTCCGACCCGGGGCCATCTCTCACGAATGGCCCTCTACTCGGGTGAGTGGGGACTACAGATTCCCCAACTCGTCCCCGGAAACGAGGAGGCGCGCCAGGCCGCCGCGGCTTGCTTCTGCCAGGGGGACAGGCGGCTCCACCAGTCACCCCCAGGACTGCGCTCATGGGGGGGGCGGAGGTCATTCATCGACCTAACCATGGAACGAGTAGCAGCACCCGTGGTCACGACTTGACTAGTCGTGACCACGGGTGCTGCAACGCATCCGAAACATCGGCAAAAATAGTAAGTTCAATGACTTATTTCGCGAGAAGTCCCAATACCTTGTATAAATATAAATTCACACCGCGATAGTTTAAAAATAACAGAATGAAAATAAATATCAAATTCCACTGAAAACTGCTTTTTTTTTCGCTCTCATACACAATTCTCGTACGATGTCAACTTAAAATGGTGGGTAGTTGAAAACGACACTAAACCATAGTTTGGTGTTACCATACATACATATATAATTAGGCCTTTATCCCCGGAGGGTTAGGCAGAGGTGAATTAACACCCACATTTCAACAATCCGGGCCCATGTAATAGGGGTTAAGCCTATTGACGTCTTCCGAGAAATATTGTTGACTCAAGGAGTGGGTTCGCGTCGGTAGTGTGATAACCAGAAATTGAACTCGGAACCTTTTTGATCGTACAGCCGATTGTTTAACTACTAAGCCACCGACGCTATTGTTAATAAGTATCTCATTTAAAAACAATAATTTCTTAATTGGAGCATGGGAATTATGTCAAGTTCATAGTACAAAGAAAATGAAACCTGAGCATATTCAGACAACATAAATTAATCATTTGAACTCATCCATTGTTCTTCTAGGGTTGTCACCTAGTTATCCTTATTCTTCTTTATTGGTTGACAGACAAGCACACGGCCTACCTGATGGAAAATGGTTACCGTGGCCTATGGACGTGTGCAACACCAAGGGAGTCGCACTCGCGCTGCCAACCCTGTAAGCACTGAGCTTCTGTGCCGTCAGTGTAAAAGACAACGCAAGACAAGCCTTTGATCTTCTCACTGACAGCACAAAATCTCTCCAGTGAGCTCTGGCTACCCTACTCACCGCCGGGAACACAACACGAGGTTAGTATAGCCGCGGTATTCTGTAGTGCGGAGGTACTTCCCTAGTCGGACTGCTCAATTGGACGGAAATACTGTCGTGTCCTTTAAGCGGGGCGTGAAAAAGCATATGATGAGGCCGTCAAGCTGAGTGTCACCTTTGTTACATGGTATACACATACAAAGTAATGGTGACCCTCTTTTCTGAGACTTTGCCTTCAGATTACCACCAGGCACCAAAAAGCACTAGGGAGTAGTTCCCGGCAGAGTAGAATTTGGACCACCCCACCTCTTCCCATGCGGTGTCGTACAAGGCGACTAAGGGATAGGGCTGCTTAACATCAGAAAGATATAACAGCCCAGACTCAGTCTCAAATAAATGGCTTGAGTCAAAAACTAGTGCCTGGAAGACGGCAATAGGATCACCCCTTATTACGTAAGACCGAATTCAGAGATTGGTGAAATGTGGGTGTTAACTCTCAACTTCAACGATTTCCTTCATGGGTTTGCAAAAAATGTAGGTTCTGAGTTCAATTGTAATCTGGGCCGATTTTGATGAATTTTTATTGTGTATAGCTGAAGTTTTCTCCGATCCTCCGCCTTCCGCATCCAGTCTGTCCCAGCCACCTTTTTCAGGTCGTCAGGCCATCTGGCTAGAGGGCGTCCTACCTTTCGTTTACCTTCTCGCGGTCTCCACTCTAGGACTCGTTTGCTCCAACGGCCATCGGTCCTTCGGCAAACGTGGCCAGCCCACTGCCACTTTAACTTGCTTATTCTGTGGCCTATGTCGGTAACTTTGGTTCTCTGTCGGATAACCTCGTTCCGAATTTTATCCTTCAGAGAAACTCCACGCATAGCTCGCTCCATAGCCCGCTGCGCGACTTTTAAGCTATGGACCAGCCCCACTGTAAGTGTCCACGTTTCGGCACCGTAAGTCATAACAGGTAGGACACACTGTTCAAAGACCTTTGTTTTGAGGCATTGCGGTAGGGGTGAAGAGAAAACTCGACGTGGTTTCCGAAAATGATCGGAGAAAATGGCGCACATTGGGAGAGGCCTATGTCCAGCAGTGAACTGCAGTGAGCTGATTGATTGATTGATAGCTGAAGTTATACGACGTAACATAATATATTTTGTTTTGATTAATTGTTCATAACCATGACGCTACCATATACAATAGTACGTAACTTACACGATTACATAATATAATTTTAAAAACTATAAATAAAACATTTTATGTTTAAACAGCATAATTATAAAATAACACAATACCTAATAAAATTAACTTATTAACATTTAAAACATACAGACAGAATCACGGACACACAGACAGGATATTCAAAGGAAGCACTATCGTAAGGTAATAAAGTTGTTCCAGGTGAGAAAGCGAGATAGAGCTTTCAGCAGCAGTCCGACTGGGGAAGTACCTCCACCCTACAGAATACCGCGGCCATAATAACCTCGTGTTGTGTTCCCGGCGGTGAGTACGATAGCCAGAGCTCACTGGAGAGATTTTGTGCTGTCAGTGGGAAGACCAAAAGCTTGTCTGTCCTGCTTTATCTTTTACACTGACGGCTGAAACTCTGTGCTTACAGGGTTGGCTGCGCGAGTATGACTCCCTTAGTTTTGCACACGTCCATAGGCCACGGTGACCACTTTCCATCAGGTAGGCCGTGTTGTCTGCCACATAAGTAGTTAAAACAAACCCTGTATAGCTTCATCTCTTTTATCTCTCTGCCTCATCCGGAACACTAACGCTTGACACATCATGGTAAGCTTTCATCTAAAATCCGTGAACTTAAGGTTTACTATGACGTGTTAAACATTCGTGTTCCGAGTGATAAAGTGGGATAGAACTATGTATACCCATATAGCTCCATCTCTGTCTCACGCAACTGTACACATATTTACGCAAACACAACCGTGTCCAACACAATCACATTTTTGTGCCAGAATTGCTATAGCCAAGGTACGCGAAGCCAGGAATTCCGGAATCTGGATCTGGAAAAGATCCAGAGTTCAAGCGAAGGGACCAGTGGCAGAGGAAGACATAGTAAGCAAAGGAGAAACCCGATTCGAATACAAATATAGACTTAAAAATTAAACACAGCTGAAAAGCCAAGAATTAAAGAAAGGTTTCTAATGAATCCTGCATATTTTGCCTATGAGACTGTAATTTATTCGTAAATAGTATAACCTTACGGTAATCATTTGAAATAAAACATTATTTTTGGTGGATTAACTCTACTGACAGATTTACATGGCAAACACAGGGAGGAGGCGGTCTAAACAAGTGACAAGAATAATGTGAAAAAAAGTATTGCTATTTATAGTACATATAAACCCGTTCGAAAGAACTATTATTTATTATATGATGTAAAATGAAATCTATACTAAAGCTGAAGAGTTTGTTTGTTAAACGCACTAATCTCAGGAACCACTGGTTCGAATTATGAATTGTTTTGAATAGTGCGTTTATCGACGATCGTTATAGGCTATATTTCATCACGCTACTACTAAAGGGAGCGGAGCCGTGATCATAAATGTCAACAAATCCGGCAGATTAATTAACACATATTATTTGAAGGGGTGAAACGAAGTTTAAAAATATGCCAGCGAGGAAGTGTATTATACAAATCATAGTACTTCATCTATTAACTGACATAAGTGACGTTTTCGACAGCATTATGACAATACAGCCAACATGCAAATTACTAGTTCAGTTTCAAGACTTTTTCGTACTATGGCGGTAGATATATTAATTAAGGAGTAGGTGAGATTCATTCCCATGGTCACCACATCCTTATCCCGAAGTCACACGCTCTTTCATAGTAAAATCTAATCACAACACCTCCTCTCTGTGTTTGCACTTAATGCATTAGTGTTAAGATCGTTTCGGGATTTTTAGTCGAGATTGTTCTGATGTACACTGTACCTAGGATCTAATATTTGTATTTTTTTAAATAAATATATAAAAAATATCAGATTTATCAAGCCTCATGCTGGGTTTCTCCTTTTCTGTATAAGACGAATAATATATACATAATATTATATATTTTATTTTTATTAGCACATTGAGCACCGCATTTAGGCTTAACAACACGGAGCAAATTAAAAAAAAAGGTCTACCACCTTGATATGGCAATACTAAAAGCGAAGAAAGGTCTGCAATTGCTTGCTGTGGAAATACTAAGTGAGAATCTGTATCTACTGTGCTCTTATCTGAAAAAAAAAAACAAAACTACATGAAAACAAAGAAATAGCCGGCCAATAGATCAAGCAGGTTAAAATAGTCCTTTCATTCGAGCGTTCGGCTGTAAGGGGCCCCCTTTAAGACCCTGAGGGTAAGTTAACCTTATCTGCAAGCCAGTATACATACTTATTAAAGAACAAGACTCTGTGCAGGCTTTTTTTTCATATAGTTGAAATAATTTAATAGGTGCATTATAAGTTAGCCTAGTGGTATGGGTAATGGACTGCTGAGACGAGGACTCAAATTCGATCCCAGTTTTATCATGGCACACACCAATGACTTTTCGATGCTATTCGAAGTTATGTGTGTATTTATAGCGGGTTTATATAAGTCCCCGGTTAATGGCAATTGACCATCTATTACATTGGGACCTAAACATAAACTGGCAAAATGTAGGTGCTAGCACATCTGCCTACCCCTTCGGGAATAGTTAGTTAGTAAATTGAAATAAACATTTCTTTCTTTCTTTCTTTCTTTTATTAATGATAGTTGTAGTCTAGGAGTGACTCAAATCGATTGTGAGAATAATCGATTCCAGTAACAAACGATTAATCGTTTTAATATATCTTATTGATATTAAGATTTAGGATAAGTGTTAGAGTTAATGGAAATATGGGCATTAATAATTATGATTTATTCACTTTTTGGGTTACTTTCGCTTTCATCATCATAAACAAAAAACAATAATAATAACTTTTGCGATATGGTAAAAGTAACATCGAAGCAACATTTTAATTTAAGTAACATAAGAGAGCAAAAGTAACGCAACATGTCGCAAACGTTACATTCTGGCATCGCTAACCATAAAAGTAACGAGTAGAGATAATCTCCATATCATTAAAATGTAACAACCAAAGATAATGCAGCCACAACACTAAAATTAAAAAATACTAAAACGTAGCTGTTTTACGAGGTTTCGCAAAAATACACAATCACGTCTTAGTTTAAAATGAAATATGTCACTATTACTATTATTAACCTTACTGTTATAAGATATTACGTATTTACAAATTATTGAACTTAGATTATATTAGAGTTGTGTTACGTTCCAATCGTGCCAAGTTACCTTCTTTGACTTAGGGTATCTGTTAAATTGCATCTATTAAATTATTTCAACTATAGGTAAGTGAAGTTGGCTTGGACCCCAAAGATCTTATCTGATTAGACCCATAGACTCAGAATAAGAAATATTACAGGAAGTTTGAAACTCATGCCAGTGAATGATGAAAAATGAATGAAGGATATGGACTTAATAATTAGAAGAAATGAAAGTTATGTTATTAAAAAGATCTCAAGTACGAATATAGATCCAGAGACGAGTTGGGGACTCTGTGGTCCCCACGAGAGATGGCCATGAGTCGCCCGGGGTGCGAGGGATATGCCTGTTAACCTCACCTTCGGAACCTAAAACGACCCACCGGCGGCGTGCGTTTTATTCGGTTCGAATCCGATATAACCTCTCCCACCGGCTTCAGTGGTGGGGTGGGGGGGGGTTATCCGTGGGCATACTCTGCACGTAAAAAAGTGTGAAGAGGGCTTTAAAATAAAGTTAGACCCACAGACCATATGCAAAGAGGAGGTGTTGTAGTACTATTTTCTTATGAAATAAAGTGTGTAAAAGTAAACTGCGGTGTGAGGGTATGGTGAAAAGAAATCCCGCAGTCTTTTTTATTTTCCATCTACCGGTCAATAGCAAAACTACACAATTCATTCTACGTCGATGTTACTACGTAGTATAACTATCTCACACTAGATGTCACTAAATGTACCAGAGACGAGCTAAGATACAAAGTGTCGCCATCTAGCGTCGAGTAGAATTATATTTGGAAATACTGATGTTAAGAGAGCTGTACAGGATGAATGCCGATAGTACACTGACTAGAGCCCTCTATGATGACGTTACAATAGGCCCGAAAGTAAAAGGGCACTGTTACTTGAGTCACCTCCTCTCTGTGTTTGTTTTGTAGTATCAACATATTATGTAAAGAGATGAGAGCGTCAAGCGTTGGTAGCTTAAAGATTAAGGAGTCGGCCGAGAGGTCCCAGGTTTGGCTTAGCTGGAGGGCTTAGTGAGAATGTTAGTGAAAAAACCAGTACGTAATGTTTTTAGAAAGATTCTAAGTATTAATGTGGAGGGCTTAATTAGAGGCTGAACAAGATGGATGTATGTCTATCTATTTATCTATCTCACTCCATCCCATGGTTGCCTGGTAGAGATTGCCTTGTGCAATAAGGCCGCCACTTGTAATGCCACAAAGATGTACCTATTGTATTTTTTTATATCCCTTCTTTGTGTACATGCAATAAAGAGATATATTATTATTATAATGCATGAAAGATGATATCACAATTTCAAGGAAGTGATTGAGGAGATGACATCTGACAGGAATGTATATAGGAGAATGACATATTGCCTCAACCCCAAATAATTGGGTCAAGAGCAGATGGCGCAAAAAGAAAAAAAAAGTTAACAAATTTAGCACTAAAATAACATATACAAATTAAAATTAGCTAACAAAAAGTTTATTAAAAAATCAAACACCAAATTAATAGTGTAAAAACTCACCGGGATATTTACCAAATTTATAATTTTTGCTGATCAGTGATCAGTACACCGTAATCATGACGCTTGTTACAGCACTGAAATATCGGTTGCTCAGCAAAAATAATAAACATGGTAAATATCCCTGTGAGTTTACACTATTAATGTTAATGAGCTTGTCAATCTCAAAACACGAATTTGCATAAAAAATCTGAAAAAAAAAAGTCCAGAAACCAAGGACATACTGTATGTCATTTCTCGACATTCACATAAATCATACATCCTGTATATCTCATACAAACGTACATACGTTTTAGTGAAGTTATTAAACTTTAGAGTGGATCATCTCGGAACCGGAGGCCCTGGATCTGCCAGAGTTGCGAGATTATATGTCTTAGGCAATCTCACACACCCCTGGCACAAGAAGACCCAACGACGAGGGGTTTTAGCCGGTTCGGTCGTCGGTTCAAAAAAAAAAGAAAGTTTAGGTTTTGGTCTCGTGTCTCCCTAGGGGAGACATCAGATCTTACTTTTAAATTTATATTTTAAGTGCTCTTATCTCCCCTGTTATAGGACTCCCATGTATTTGTACTAGTAAAATAATATCAGTGTTACACATAAATGAAAAACTTGATATAGAAAGATAACATACGTCTTCAACGTAATTACATAAATATTACATTACTTAATACTTATTTCTTTTCAAGTATATTTAATTGAAATATGGGGTACAGCTGCCGTTACAAATTTAATTTCTTTACAAAGAACTCAAAATAAAATAATAAACGCACTATTTCACTATCACTATCGGACTCCAACAAATCAAATATAAACACCTCAACAAAGTCTAGGGAACAAGATGACCCCAATTATTTTTTTTCGTGTAAATCTTGTTTTGCAAATAACTGGCAGCAAATAAATAAAAATAGAATAAAGTAGATTACAGAGTTGTTCGAAATTTAAAAATAAATTTAAATAAGTAATGATTTTCGAATATGGAGGGAAAACTTTTAAAAGTGTTTGATTGTGCAGTTTCTCTGAGGCAAAATAAAAAATATTTTTTTTGATTGTAAATAACGTTTATTATCAATAATACGTCTTTTACGTATGGTTTGTGCATTTTTGTGACTGTAGTCATCATGTCACGTCGTCATTTAAGTCGCGAAGAGATGTTAAGGGCTGTTGGTATGCTGCAAGCTGGACGAACTCAACGCGACGTAGCGGATGCTGTCAACACCCAACCAAGCGTAATTTGCAGATTATGGGCACGCTACAGGTCTACAGGGGATGTTGCCGGACGTCACAGGGGACGAAATAGGGTTACTACCCCGCGACAAGATCGTTTCTTGCAAAATTCCGCAAGGCGGCAACCCACGATTACTGCTCGTCAGTTGGTCGCAGGCCTCCAGTCTCAGCATCAAGTAGTTATTAGCGATCAAACTGTCAGAACAAGACTACATGAAGCCAATCTTCATGCTCGCAGACCGCTTAGGGTTCCAGCTCTTCGACGTGGAAATCGAGGTCGTCGCTTATTGTGGGCTAACGCACATTTACAGTGGACCGACCAACAATGGGCACGGGTTCTGTTTTCCGATGAATCTTGCTTCGGTTTTCATCCTGATTCGAGAAGAGTGCGTATATGGCGAGTTCCTGGACGTCGGAGTCGTCTCCAGAATCCGCAAGAAGTTCATCCTTACCAAGGTGGAACAATCATGGTATGGCCTGGAATTCGCCTTGGTGGAAGGACCGACCTCGTTTGGATACGGGGCAATTTGAATGCAAACCAATACATTCAGGAGGTTATACACCCCATGGTAATCCCTCATCGACAGCAGTTCGGTCAAGATTTTATGTTCATGCAAGATAATGCACGGTCACACACCGCGAGGGTAGTGGTCAATGCGTTAAGCGAGCACAATATGACGACGTTGGAATGGCCTGCTCAGTCTGCCGACCTCAATCCCATAGAGCATGCCTGGGATTTGCTTGGGAGAAGAGCTTTCAGTGATTCTTTGGAAAATCTGAACACTGAAGAACAACTTTTTTTACACCTTCGCAGTGTATGGAGCCATATTCCACAGACGATGATTGACAATCTCATACTAAGTATGCCACGCCGTTGTCGAGCTGTTGCTAATGCTTTAGGAGGTCCTACAGATTATTAAAAACGTTTAAAGTACGGTTAATTACTGTATTTCTTACTACCTCGTTATTTTTGTGCCTAATCATAGAAGGTTGTAATACTCAACATTGGCACTATTCAATTCTTTCTTAAAAAAAAAAAAATTGGTATGAAAATGTCTTTATTAAAATTAATATTAAAAACGGTATAAAAATACCCTTCTATTGATATAAAACACTCACTATTACAAGAAAGGGTTTTTAAATAAAAACTAGAAATGTCCTTGTTCCCTAGACTTTGTTGATGTGTGTATCACGAAACAAAATTACTAAACATAAAACAACTATACATATACACGACCTGCATTTTAGTTAAAAAAATTATAACTAATTCGATCCAAAGTATTATACAGTTATCTAAGAGGGAATCAATTCACTTGCTAAGAAACAAGAGACAATATTCAGTTAATTCGTCCACGTACTAGCTATGGTAAAAAAACGATATTATTCGATGGAGCACAGCTTTATAATAAACTACCTAACAACATTAAAAATATTGATCATTTGAATGTGTATAAGAGTAAACACAAAAACTATGTACAACAAATGTAATCATTTAAAGTAGGCAGAATAGAGGAAAACATTATTGTAAATTTCAAAATTATTGTAAATCTCATTTTAAGTGAACTTTATGTTTTTATGAGAAATAAATGTCTTTAAACCTAAACCAAGTAGCCAGTGTGACAGAACTGTGACAATATTATTTTAAAAGCAACTTCTGATGTCTATCCAGCCTTAGGGGAGATAACAGGACTGAAAAAATGTCTCCCCTAGGGGGATATCAAGAGGAGACACTGGACCAAAACAAAATTTGGCCGATAAAAATGTATATGCCAGACCTGGCCATTGACTCGAAGTAAAAGAAGCCGATAAAAAGGTATTTCCAAAAAAAATACTTTGTCAAATTTTTTTTTTAGTTCTAATTTAATTGCAATAACTGTAACAGCCTCTGTGGCGTGGCGGTAGTGAACGCGACCGCTACGCAGAAGGCGCGGGTTCGATCACTGCTCAATGCAAATATTTGTATGCATGAATATGGGTATTTGCACGACCAGACCAATGTCTGGTCGTGCCTCAGAGAGCACGGTAAGCCGTCAGTCCCGGTTGCCATACAAACATCTATGGCAGTCATTACGGTTAGTTGGAGCACTAAAAAGTTCAACAATTGGTCTAGATGCAATGCTTCGATATCAAGTTTGGGTTGTGGAGGTCAGATAGTAGTCGTTTCATGGAAAAATATCGATGTTTAGCCAAATCTGCAGTTAGACTGGTAAAGCGGACCCCAGACTTAGAGGTGAAAGCTTCGGATGCCACTGTAAGTAACGCTAAGAGGATGAGGTAGAAGCAGAGTGTCACTTCTCGTGACCAGAAGGCTACCATACAACGTGGCAATGCTGCCAGTTTTCTGGGAACGCTACCACAAGAGGCATGCGATGCGGAGGAATTCCACGACGCATTTTAATTATTCTTAGCTCTAAGTTGTAAAATGTGTAGTTATTTTAGTTTTATTGTATTTACATACATCACGCCTTTATCCCCGGAGGGTTAGGGAGAGGTGAATTAATTGAATGGTAAAGCGGACCCCAGACTCTGAAGTAAAAGGTTCGGATGCCACTGGGAGTAACGCTAAGAGGATGAGGTAGAAGCAGAGTGTCACTTCTCGTGACCAGAGGGCTGGCCTCTTTTCAGGTCAGAAAATAAGCATTGCCATACAACGTGGCAATGCTGCCAGTTTTCTGGGAACGCTACCACAAGCGGCATGCGATGCGGAGGAATTCCACGACGCATTTTAATTATTCTTAGCTCTAAGTTGTATGTAGTTATTTTAGTTTTATTGTATTTAATTTACATACATACATACATATGATCACGCCTTTATCCCCGGAGGGTTAGGGAGAGGTGAATTAATTGAATTAGGTCCCTAGTAATAGGGGGTGAGCCTATTGCCGTATTGTATTTATTATTGTTATTGTATTTGCTATTACTACTATTATTGTATTTAATATTTATATACTATTTCTTGACAATAAAGCGATTACTCAAACAAAAAAAAAGACTAAAATAAAATTTAAAAGCACTTGTCATTATCTACCATTATAGACAAGGTGTGGAATAACGTAGAATATTAATGCTTGTCTATACTCCGTGTTAAATAAATGCTAATAGGTATTCTGAATAAACGTCAGTATTCTGTTATCACCGAACATGTACATACGTGTCTTATCATACCATTAATTAGTGAATTAATACCATCACATGGCAGAATATGAGCGAACTACACTATGTTTTTATACCACCTCTATACACCATGTTCTAGCAAATAAATGAATTTGAATTTGAATTTGAATAGGAAAACAATTAAATAGCAAATGTTAATGGCTGTTCCATGACTAAGTAATAAAAAAATATCCTTCAATATACTCACTCTTTGAGTTTATGCAAGTGACAAGTAATTTATCAAATTACTTGTCACTTGCATATATTTCGTTTAAATATGAAATATTATTCAAACTGTTGTTTGATTGCACTTGGTGGCATTTGTTGTTACACAAATTGAAATAACACTTGTATTTTTCCACAGTATTTTTATAAAGCGCCCCGTAAACGATCAAAATGTTTGACAAATTTTACGTGTTTGTAAAATTATTTGATAGTGTGCAGCTATGTTTGAAGTGTTTGTCAAACAGTCTACGTGTTTGACGTGTTTGACAAAAATTTTGATTGAATACCCGTTTGACAAACAAGTTTGAACGTGTACGGCGGTATTTGTCAAACAAAATTTCGTTTGTTCTATGGTTTTTGTATTTACATCATGGAGGACGTTACGGCCAATGATGACAGTGCGGAGTATACTCACGGAAAAAGAACAACGTTATGTTACAAAGACAGCCGAATGTACGGATGTACGTCAAATTTGTTTGATCTGTGGTTTGATCGTTTAAGCTATTGTTTGATGAAAACGTAAAATTTGACAAACAAAGGGCAATGTCCAAAACTGGCCTCCCATGGACACGACGTACGCAAATGTAGCTATTGATCAATAATCATGTTTAATTTTTACCGAACTAATGATGATTTCTTGGAGTATCAACAAATATCTTTAAATAATTAGTATTTAATCAATTAGTTCATTGAAATATACATTCTCCTAACATGAGTATACATCTGTCTCTTTTGCTTAAAATAAAATGTTGCCAGTTATAATAAAGATCGAAATCGATTTTTATTGAAGACAAATGAATATATCGATAAAGAGTAATGTATGGGACACTGGTGTTTGATAAGGAATTGATAGAGAATTGATAGATTGACTACTTGATTCTTAAAAAAAGATACATAAACTAAATGATATTGAGTACGCGTTGACTGTGACGCTTGCGGTTACGCCCGCGTGGAAGTCGGTTCTACTCAACAATCAAACGTAAGATTATAAGAACGATGACGAAAACGTAAAAATATATGTAAGTAATTATGTATTATATCCAGATGCACATTCGCATACTTACACATACGGTATACATGCAGCCGTAAACGCCTAACCCTCACTCAGACGCAACACACACTCACACATAGGTACTCAATGCACACCCAAAGACAAACAAAACATATACGTACACATCCACGAACATATGTATACATAAAACACACACACACACACATACACACACACACACACACACACACGCACACACGCACACACACACACACGCACATACATACATACACATACACATACACACACACACCCACACCCACACGTATTTTCACACATCTTCATTTATAAATTATATTAGATTCTGGCCAGGGGTGGAGGGTTGGTAGCCTGAGACACAGGATTCTCCTAGTTCAGGTGCCAGCCCGCCATAATTCTGATTGATCCTTGTACTAATTTATTAATTACGTTCTACTGTATTTTATTTGAGATTTGTTATGTAAACGTTTTGGTGAGAAATAAACATTATTATTATTATTATTATTATTATTATATTCGGTTAATAATGAGCTCATTTATTTATATATTAGACTTCATGCACAAGTAGGTACATAAGCGGACTTAATGCAGCAAGCATTCTCTATCAGTCAACCTAAACACTAAATAGTGTATGTAAATACAATAAAAATAAATAAATATAATACCACTTTACAATTTACATAATTGTAACGTGGTATTATATTTATTTATTTTTATTGTATAGATACGAGAAAGTAGTAAAGAATAATAATATATTAATATGGTTTAAAAAAGATTCACAACTCAAAACAATGTGGTGTCGTCTCGTCTTTGATCAAACCTTGTTTTTATAATAATGAAACGAAAACTTTTTAACTCGATTCAAAAACGAATTTATGTTTAATCGATTGAACTTGTATTTTTATAATTATAGCAACTGGAAAGAAATCCTTTAAAATGTCATTCGCTTGTCATCTTGACTCGTGAATACCTACATTTTTCAATTTCTTGCGAAAGTCGATTCTGTTTTTAGAGTTAATATTATTGGCGTGTAGTACATACCAACTTAAATAGGTCCCTAGGGTAAACCCACCTGCCCAATTCCAGGATGTTTTAATAACTTATGACTCTGAATAATAAGGAAATGATGAATACAACTAATTTTTTAACAAAAATTGACGAAATACAATGGTCAATAAATAATATAAATGATGAATTCTGATACAACCATATGATGTTATTTTATTTCTTACTAGTATGAACTACCAAACCTGTATCATATTTACCCTATTAATATCTGTCCATACCAGGCCAAGTGCTCATACAAGTTGGACAATGTCCTTTGTCAAACAAATTTGATCGCTTTCGCCTTGCGGCATCCTCAAAGGTATAAAATTATAGTTAAGCCGGCTCCGGCTCCAGCAGGGGGGAGGAGAGGGGTTCTCGTTTTGATTTTTCGTATGTAAAAAAAAGGAAGTAGAACTTTAAATTAACATTTTTTATTCATTAAGAAAAATATAGTGACATTTTGGCAATATATTTACTTTTTTGCTAACAGTGTCTATGATTTTTGCGACAAAACAAATCAGATACTTAAATTACCCTGTTTTCATTAGTTTTTGTATTTTGTTATTGTAGATAGATATAAACTAAAATTATTTGTTTATTAGATAAACATAAATGTGCAAAAACATAAAAAGAAATATGTACCCCATTATATTTCAAATGATACGGTGTTGAAAAATTAGACACGAAGATTAAAAAAAAAACATACTGTTTATGAAATTTTGTATTAAAAGTAATCCTTGTAGGTCTATTCGTAGGAGCCAACTAGATTTTATTAGATCTGGAAAATACAATGACGGAATCAAATACAAAATACAGTTTATCCTTTCAGGCATTTGTCTACCGCGTACCGCGGTAGCCTAGTGGTATGGCTAATGGACGGCTGAGACGAGGTCTCAGGTTTTACCATGACACACACCAATAACTTTTCGATGCTTTTCGAAGTTGTGTGTATTTATCGCAGGTTGATAAGTGCCCGGTTAATGGCAATAGGCTCGCCACCTATTACATTGGGACCTAAACATAAACTGGCGAAATGTGGGTGCTAGCACCTCTGCCTACCCCTTCGGGGATATAGGCGTGAGTTTATGTTTATGTTATGTTATTTCTCTATCAAGGCTTTAGCAATACTGTGTTCGAAGATGTAAGTTAAGAGAATTACAGGGTGATTTCGGTTGGAGAGTGAGTGAAGGCTGTCACCTCCTCCGCAGGGTTTCGGCCTCCCTCGCCAAAATAATACTGCACTAAAAATACATACATATAATGACGCCTTCATCCCCGGAGGGTTAGGCAGAGGTGAATTAACAACCACTTTTCACCATCATTGTTTTCGGTCCACGTAATAGAAGGTGAAGAAGGTGAGCCATTGCCATTTTCCGGGCACTACTGTTGCCTCGAGTCATGCGTCTGAGGCTAATTCTGGGCTGTATATATCTAACATAACATAAACTCACGCCTATATCCCCGAAAGGGTAGGCAGAGGTGCTAGCACCCACATTTCGCCAGTTTAAGTTTTAGGTCCCAATGTAATAGATGGCGAGCCTATTGCCATTAACCCGGCACTTATAAACCTGCGATAAATACACGCATAACTTCGAAAAGCATCGAAAAGTCATTGGTGTGTGCCATGGTAAAACCTGGGATCGAACCCGAGACCTCGTCTCAGCAGTCCATTACCCATACCAACAGCACTATCCTTAGTCGCCTTGTACGACACCGCATGGGAAGAGATCGGGTGGTCCAAAATTCTTCTCTGCCGGAAACCAGGCGGTAAAACATACAATTTGTAGAGTAAATTACGAAGTCGCTGTTCGGTTCACACCGGGCCGAAAAATACATGAGCACTTTTTCAGCGTTAATTAAATTCGTATGCCTAATGCTGGCGAGATATGCTGTACTATCCACACTGGAAAAATTAACACCTTTATCTTCACCGTGTCTCTTACGAATAAATTTTCATTTCATTTCAAATATCAACCTTATTGTATAAGCACACAGTTTTAAATTGTATTAATGCAATAAAGTTGATACTTATTTAAAGTGCTCGAGCATTTATCCTCTTGGTCTGTACACAACGAACGCTGTAAACCAAGAATAAATTTGTTTCACTCATCAGACGCGATACATCGCTGAGAACATAAATAATTCTTACATCTAGATCAAAATTTCTAAGAAAAAAATGACGCCAGCTCGTTAAAAACCCTTGTTTAGCAGTCCGTTATAAAATTACTAATAAAATACACCTATACCTACCTCCATCCCTGTACATCCCTCCACTAGACGCCGTGAGCATAATCTGCAACCACAGACAGAATAGCCCGAGTATAACCACAACTCTAGCCACAGACGCATATTTTAATCGTGGCATTTCGTACTATCGACCAATAGATGGCGCCACTTGCATCTTACTTAGCAGTTAGCCTGGCGGCCGGCAGATGGCGTGCATTGTTACCGGCTCAGCTCATTTTTCTGGGAGTTCTCTGAAAAAAAAAGAGAAAAATGAAGTTAGAAAAAATACGATTTTTTTTATATATAGTTACAGGATTATTTCCAGTTGCTCCAAAGCTCGTAGCTTGGAGCCCGCGGTCGGCACTCCTATTTTTTTCTCTTAATTTGACTTTTCTTGCGTTTTGTGGAATCTATCTTCCCAAATGAGAGAATATTCCACGACATAAATATTCCACGACATTCTACACAACGCTATCTAGACCCATGGTAAGCATAGCTTAACTAGCTTGTGTTATGGAATCTAGAATTCGGATAAACATACTTGGATACTTTTTTTTGTAAATACATACATATTATACATAGAAACACCCAGGCCAATGCAAATATACATATTCATGTATACAAATATTTGCACTGAGCGGGAATCGAACCCGCACCCCCTGCATAGCAGTCGAATGCTCTACCGCTACGCCACGGAGGTCGTCATTATGTGGCAGTGCTCGTTGACCAGAGACGGTGACGCGATGTGCGCACCTCTCCCTCCCCCTTCTTTTTTTTCTGGGGAAAGATGGCCTTCTATGGCCCCGGGTAAGTTGGGGTGCGCGAAGTATATGCCAAAGGCTACCTCATCACCGGCAACTGATGGCCTAAGGTGGCCGTGCGGTTTTAGGCGGTCCGAGTCCGACATAACCACCCTTACCGGGTCCGGCGGGGTGGCATCAGAGGGGATTTGCGCACGTTTAAAACTTATTGGGATTCTTCAAAAGAGGCTTTAGGAGGTTCCTAATGCCTCCTTTGAAGAACCCCAATAAGTTGTCTTGGTGTATGGCTATTGAGTTCTATGGAGCCGAAGCAACTGTGCTTGCTAACCTGTACCTGTTAACAGAAGAGGCTCTAGCAGTCTTTCTGCCCGGGATTGAGGTGAACGATACGGGGCAGCAATATACATATAATCACGCCTTTATCCCCGGAGGGTTAGGCAGAGGTGAATTAACACCCACATTTCACCAATCATTAAATTCGGTTCCACGTAATAGGGGGTGAGCCTATTGCCGTCTTCCGGGCACTATTGTTGACTCGAGGCATGCATTATAAATATATATAATCACGCCTTTATCCCCGGAGGGTTAGGCAGAGGTGAATTAACACCCACATTTCACCAATCATTAAATTCGGTCCCTATTACCGTAATTTACACACAATAAAAACCGCCGCGTGGTTTCCGGCAGAGTAGAATTTGGACCACTTCCCATGCGGTGACGTACAAGGCGACTAAAGGATAGGGCTGTTTAACATCGGACAGATATATACAGCCTAGACTCAGCCTCAGATGCATAGCTCGAATCAACAATAGTGACCGAAATACGGCAATAGTGAGCCTATTAAGTGGGACCGAATACGATTATTGGTGAAATGTGGGTGATAATTCACCTCTGCTTAACCCTCCGGGGATAAAGGCGTGATTATATGCTATATATGTATGTATGTAAAAAAAACAAAATGTTTGTTTATTTACGTTTTAAACGTAAATGAATAGAACGAAACATAATTACATATTTACATTGCAAAACTAAACAGTAATAAAACGGAGTAGTAATAAATATAAACGAAATGTTAAGAATAATAAAATTTGTGAATTAACCTACAGTACGACAGTATGAAATAGCATATATATATATATATATAATATATTATATATATATATATAATAATAGCGGCTGTACCGCGTGGTTCCCGGCAGAGTAGAGTCTGGAATTTCCCATCTCTTCCCATGCGGTGTCGTACAAAGCGAATTAGGGATAGGGCTGTTTAACATCAGACAGATATATACAGCCCAGACTCAGTCTCAGATGCATGGCTTGAGTCAATAATAATGCCTGGAAGACTGCAATGGACTCACCTTCTATTACGTGGGACCGGATTTAATGATAAGTGAAAATGTAGATGTTAATTCACCTTTGCCTAAGGCGTGATTATATATATGTTTGTATGAAATAGCATTAAAAAACTATACACTGTATCGCTACCAGAGGGAAAGAGATGGAGTTTTAGGCGGTTGGTATACCAAAACGGTGTAATTTTTTATCCTTACTAATATTATAAATGTGAAAGTAACTCTGTCTGTCTGTCTGTCTGTTACGCTTTCACGCCTAAACCACTGAACCGATTTTGCTGAAATTTGGTACAGGGGTAGATTAGATCTTGGGAAAGGACATAGGCTATGTTTTGTCGCGATAACCGACATCTACGCGGGCGGAGCCGCGGGCAAAAGCTAGTATTTTATATTTTTTATACAACTTAGGTAGCTGTTAAGCAGACGCTCCACCAGATGGAAAGTGGTTACAGTGGCCTATGGTCGTGTGCCACGCCAGGAGACTCACACTCCTGCTGCCTAGACTATAAGAACAGAAAATTTTTGTGCCGTCAGAAGACAAAGCTGGAGAAACCTTTGGTCTTTCCACTGACTTATGTTAAATAATTATGAAAACTTGATTGCTGAGATGTTTTGACCACTCTGGATGCTAACAACTATTTGAGCTTTGTGGATAGCAAATATAAAAACATACACTCACGCCTATATACCCGAAGGGGTAGGCAGAGGTGCTAGCACCCACATTTCGCCCGTTTATGTTTAGGTCCTAATGTGGCGAGCCTATTGCCATTAACCGGGCACTTATAAACCTGCAATAAATACACACATAAATTCGAAAAGCATCAAAAAATCAGTGGTGTGTGCCATTGTAAAACCTGGGATCGAACCCGAGACCTCGTCTCAGCACTCCTAGGCTATAGCAAATATAAATTGGAATTTTCAATTTTGGTATTATGATCATTTGAGTATTTTGCTGGTCAAGATCGATCAGATGCTAGTTGTACACCAAAATTTATATATTTCTGCCTGGTATGAAGTTACCCTTAAACTGCACCCAATATAATCTTCCCACCTTATCGTGAGCTAAGCGTAAAGATAAAAATATACGAATTTAGGCATGGAATAAACATTATGCTATTAACAGTTAATACTTTTTAATCTCCAAGCCAGCATGATTACCACTAATACATCTAATGATAAACGCTTTTTAGAAGGCAGGCGGGAGTGGTTTTATCGGCCTCGTGCCGCCTAAAAACGCATTTTTTATACAGCTTAAGTGGCAGACAAGCACTCGGCCCACCTGATGGAAACTGGTTACCGTTGAGATTTGTAACACCAGAGGAGCCACACCCGCGCTGTCGACCCTGTAAGCGAGTTTCTGTGCCGTCAGTGTAGAAGACAAAGCAGGACAAGCCTTTAGTCTTCCCATTGACAGCACAAACTCTCCAGCAAGTAAAAAAATACCCCTCCAGCTACGCTAAATGGCTTGTATCTGGAGTGGGTACACGTCGGGATAGGAACACTAGACCTCTCGATAGTAAGGCCGACTCTTAACCACTGAGCTACCGATGCTACATTCCGTCATAACATGCGTACGCGCATACCGCGTTACGTCACACCGTCTAACAGCAAGCGACACGACATGTTGAAATATTTGATGGTACATAACCATTTGCTTTCACTTATTAGATTTTTTATTTGATATATAAGTTATCATGGGGTTCCGTAACAGGTGTTTTTAAAAACCGGTCAAGTGCGAATCGGAATCGCGCACCGAACGTTCCGTAACTTAAGCTACATAAAACGTAATATTATTTTGACTTTGAAGTATGATTTTTGCAGTTTCAAGACGTTATAGACCTTAGTATGTGGTATGTATTTCAACTTGAAAACTCCACGCATTCGTGGGAAAAAGATCTTGATAGACAGACAGACTGACAGGCTGACAGGCTGACAAACTGACAGACAGACTGACAGACTGACAGACTGACAGACTGACAGACTGACAGACTGACAGACTGACAGACTGACAGAGATAGATAGATAGACGGACAACGAAGTAATCCTATAAATGATGGCGTTTTCAAGCCATGTTATTTCCCGGTGATGGAGTCTAGAGCTACCCCATATCTTTTTTTTATTCCACTTAGGTGGCAGATAAGCACACGCCCCACCTGATGGAAAGTGGTTTCTGTGACCTATGAACGTGTGTAACACCAATGAAGTCACATCCGTGCTGCCGACCCTCTAACCACAGAGAGTTTCTGTGCCGTCCAGTGTGAAAGACAAGCTTTTGGGATACCCACTGACAGCATTAAAAAATTCCAGTGAGCTCTGGCTACCATACTCACCGCCGGGAACACAACTAGAGGTTATTATGGCCGCGGTATTCTGTAGGGCGGAGGTACTTCCCCAGTCGGACTACTCAATTGGGTGGAAATACCGCCGTGTCCTACCCTCCTGTAGGTGTCGTAAAGAGCGACTAAGGAATAGGGCTGTTTTCCATCCCATCGTAAACACACATTCATGAGAAAGCGCACGCTTGACGAACATACACTCCCCCCTTAAAACCTACGTGGGACCGAAGATCATAGTTGGCAAAATGTGGGTGTTAATACACCTCTGCCTACCCTATGCTCGGTATATTATGTTGATAGATCTAAAATTTCAAATATTTCAAGATCAACATAAGAATTCGCAACAATATGAGTCATAAACAAACAAACGTGTTTGGCATTGAAGAATTTCGTCTTCAATGCTGAAAACTGATTGCGAGAGTTAAAACGCGAATTCCACGCTTGACTCAAAAGGGTTAGGCAGATCTACGTGGTAAGAGGTAAGACACGGCGGTATTTCCGTCCCAATTGAGCAGTCCGACTGGGGAAGTACCTCCACCCTACAGAATACCACAGCTATATTTAAAAAATAGTACAAAAATACAAAATATCTTGTAAACAACATTTTGTACAATTTAGAAAATTGTACAAAAATACAAAATATCTTGTAAACAACATTTTGTACAATTTAGAAAATTGTACAAAAATACAAAATATTTTGTAAACAACATGTAAACTTCACGTCATTTAATAAAATGGTGTCATTGCACCAAAATCGCCATATTACGGTTCAGTGACCTCACACGTTTCAAACATTATGACGTCACTATTATAGTTACTATAACGGTACTATATAAATTATAAACTATTATATGAAATTAATGCTAGCTTTTTGTGTATCGCAAAGTATTTTTTACAAACAAAAAACTAGACATGAGAAGAGTAGTTTTATCGCGAGAGATTCAAGTTTCTCCGTACCCGTAGAGCCCGCGAGGAGATGGACATTGGACATACCACACCGACCTCCGTTCTCCATGAGTCTATACTCTACTATTCATGGACGTGACAAGTGCAGCTGCCTGTCACCCTAGCAGAAGCTGACCAGTGCTGGCGCGATGCGCTGCTCTCCTCTCCGAGATATGGAGACGTTGTGGTTCCAACAGCCGAGAGAGCCATTTCAAAGTTGATGGTCCTGGGCCAGTCGGGGTGCGAGGGAAGACGCCTTTTGGGCCATCTAGGACCCCCGTATTTGAGGACCCGAGACGGTGTACGGTCATAATCGGTTCTAGCCTGATTATAACCACCTCCACTGGTTCCGGTGAGAGGGGAAGGTATCCGTAGGGACTGCTGATGCTGCTGCAGCCTCTGCTGCACTTTAAAATTAAGGGACACCAATCATGTTCGTTACATGGGGAATGCCCTGACCACTGAGCTACTGATTCAGGTCTTGATCATCCCAAATTCTCGAATTCTTCGAAAAACACCAATCAGTACACGATGGTATTTTCGTCCCAATTGAGCAGTCCGTCTTGGGAAGTACCTCCATCCTACAGAATACTACGACTATAACAACCTCGTGTTGTGTACCCGGCGGTGAGTAGGGAAGCCAGAGCTCACTGGACAGTTTTTGTGCTGTCAGTGGGAAGACCAAAGGCTTGTCCTGATTTTGTGTTCTGCACTGACGGCACAGAAACTCTCTGTGCTTACAGGGTCGGCAGCTCGATCGTGACTCCCCTGGTGTTACACACGTTCATAGGTCACGGTAACCATTTTCCATCAGGTGAGCCGTGTGCTTGTCTGCCACTTAAGTTCTAAATAAAAAAAATAGATCATATTAAACCTATCACATGTTCAAAGAGTACACATCATTCGTTGATCAGCCCTCTTATTGGTTGTTTGATTGATCCATATAGTGCCTACACATGTTAGCGAGAGCGACGAACGATCGCAAGCCAAGCTGCCCGCGTACGAAGGCAACTCTGGCGTCGGAGGTCGATGAACGACCTCCGCTCTCCATGAGCGCAGGTCTGGGGGTGACAGATGGAGCCGCCTGTCACCTTGGCAGAAGCAGGCCGCGACGGTGGCGCGCCTCCCCGTTTCCGGGGACGAGTTGGGAACTTTGTAGTCCCTGTATGGCCCTGGGTCGGCCGGGGTGCGAGGGATATGCCTGTCAACCTCACCTTCGGCAACCGAAACGACCCACAGGCAGCGTGCGTTTTAGTCGGTTCGAGTCCAACATAACCTCTTCCACCGGCTACGGTGAGGTGCGCACGTAAAAAAAAGAATAGTGCCTACACGTGTGAGAACTTGCAGTTTTATGTTCAAGAAGTTTGCCGGCACTTCAACATTCAATATTGAGTGCACAACTTATCCTGTTTACACCATGGGTAGATAACATGGGCGGATATTAAACAGGAATATTAACATTGCCATAAATAACAACGCGATATGAAGCTTTTGATTACAAGTTTATAGGTATAGTATACCTACTAGCTGACCTGGCAAACATTGTGTATTTGCAGGACAAGGTTAAGTTGGCATCAAGGAAACTTGGAGTGCTCAACAGGGCGAAGCAGTACTTCACTGCGGGGCAGCAACTCCTTCTTTATAAAGCACACTTTTTTTTTATACCACTTAGGTGGCAGACAACCGCACGGCCCACCTGATGGAAAGTGGTCGGGGTCGGTGGACGTGTGTAACACCAGAGAAGCCACACTCGCGCTGCCGACCCTGTAAGCACAGAGTCTCTGTGCCGTGAATGTAGAGGACAAAGCAGGACAAGCCTTTAGTCATCCCATTGACGGCACAAATTCTCCAGTGAGCTCTGGCTACCCTACTCACCGCTGGGAACACAACACGAAGTTATTATAACCGCGGTACTCTGTCCGGCTCCACATGGAGTACTGCTGTTACATTTTTGCTCGAGCGCCTGCATACCAGCTTGACCCCTTCAACTCAGTGCAAAGACGGGCATTAAGGCTGGTTGACAATCCCATACTCACAGGTAGTGTGAAACCTCTTAGCCTTAGGAGGGATTTTGCCTCGCTATGTCTGTACTACCGCCTATACAATGGTTTGTGCTAAGATGAACACAACACTACCCTGAACCATCTATACCCCCTCGGGAGTGGGGATTACGATGTCCCCTAGGCCCTAAGGTTACAAACGGTTCCACCTGTCAACATAGGGGAAGTTAACTCGATTTTAAAGATTACTAGTACCCTGTATGCCCTATTGTCCCTGCTTACCCCGAATATAAAAAACCGTAAATATATCTATGCATTTCTGTATCCGTGGTAAGGTTAGAAACAGTCTCATTACTATGCAGACTCGTCACAATAACGTTACCTTGCTCTCTTCATAATGGCGGTGGTCAAAACAAAAAAGTTTGTCAAGAAATAATGACAACTGACAGCCATTATATTAGATGGTAGTTGACAAGTCAAGGCTTTTACGGGATCATAAAAAAAACAAGAAAATATGAGTTATTACTCGATTACGACGAAGCAAAAGGAAGGTTATAACTTTGACAGGCTCCTCAGTTAACTAATTAGTAACAAAACTGGACAAATGAGGTATCGTTAGAAGCATCTTAGTCGTCCGCTGGTTATAGGCTATATAACATAACATAACCTAAACTCACGCCTATATCCCCGAAGGGGTAGGCAGAGGTGCTAGCACCCACATTTCGTCAGTTTATGTTTAGATCTCAATGAAATAGGTGGCGAGCCTATTGTCATTAACCGGGCACTTATAAACCTGCAATAAATACACACATAACTTCGAAAACCATCGATAAGTCATTGGTGTGTGCCATGGTAAAACCTGGGATCGACCCCGAGACCTCGTCTCAGCAGTCCATTGCCCATACCACTAGGCTACCGCGGTTGCTATATAACGTGTCACTAAATCTAATGTGGCGCCCTCTAGCGGTCATTAAGTACTGTGTTAAAAAAATAATTTGAGATTAACATGTTGTATTTGGTATCAACTGAAAGTGCTAAATTATTATATTCCAAATATATATATAATTATACCTATTGCTTGCCCCATAATAATATAAATAAAAAAAATAGTTTTTAAACTTTGTCTCAAAGAATCAAGAATCAAAGAATCAATTTCATTTATTTTAGGCACACAAAGAGCACATATGAATGTCAAAACTCTACAATTAGGTATGTCAAGAAATTAAGAAATGTCTAACAAAATAATACACAACGACTATCCTTGATTTTTCTTGTTAAATACTTTTTAGAATGTGATTTTTCAGTAGTCGGGTTTTAGATTTAAACTTATTTTTCGATAAGCTGTACGATGGTTGTGCTCAGCTGAATTGTTCTACATGATACCTACGGTTACAATGTCTATGGTATTCGCCTAACCGGACTTCCCACTGACAGCACAAAATCTCTCCAGTGAGCTCTGGTCACCCTACTCACCGCCGGGAACACAACACAATCAAAGAATCAATTTCATTTATTCAGTTTAGGCACACTTAGAGCACATATGAACGTCAAAATTTTACAATTGGATATGTAAAGAAATAATATAAAAATATTAAATAACGTAAAAATAAATCATTGGAAAATGATTCTTTCGCTGGTTCGGTAGGTAGGTCTACTGAGAAGATACCAGCAAGAAACTCAGCTAACTATATTACAACACATGGTTATTATAGCCGCGGTCTTCTGTAGCGCGAAGGTACTTCCCCATTGGGACTGCTCAATTGGGATGGGAATACCGTCGTGTCCTACCTTCATTATATAATACTTTTATCGCGAAATCGATAACAGATAAGCCTTGGTTATGCGATTTGAACGGGTGTAGTCCATTAGTACGACACTACTTTTTAATTTGACGTTTTGTATGTTCCGTGTTATTACTTGGGCCTCAATGATATCGGTAGGGCCTCAAGGTAATAACGATGATAATTGGCTACTTGACAAGTTCGTCTGATTCTTCCCAATATTGTTTAATATGTTAGTTCGTTTTCATAAAATATCACTATGACTTATCATTATTTTTATTTTTCAAAGTACCCTACGGTAGCCTAGTGGTATGGGTAATGGACTGCTGAGACGAGGTCCCGGGTTCGATCACAGGTTTTACCATGCAAACACCAATGACTTTTTGATGCTTTTCGAAGTTATGTGTGTATTTATCGCAGGTTTATAAGTGCCCGGTTAATGGCAATAGGACATTGGGACTTAAACATAAACTGGCGAAATGTGGGTGCTAGCATCTCTGCCTACCCCTTCGGTGATATAGGCGTGAGTTTATGTTATGTATGTATTTCTTAAAGAAAGTCAAAATATAAACAATTAAATTCAGTCCCAAATTATAACTTTTTACATTCCTCATTAAATTACAAAAAAATACTTTTATTATTAACTATACACGTGTAAACGCAACGTAGACCGAGATAAATGCGATATTCTCTTGCACTCCATACATTTGCACTACTGGCGTGTGACGTCACTCGCAAGTACAACCTATAAACGTGTGTAACACCAGTGGAGTCACATTCGTGCTGCCGACCCCTTTTTTTTTTACGTGCGCAAAATCCCCACGGATACCTCCCCACCGGAGCCGGTGGAGGAAGTTATGTCGGACTCGAACCGACTAAAACGCACGCCGCCTGTGGGTCCTTTTGGTTGCCGAAGGTGCGGTTGACAGGCATATCCCTCGCACGCCGGCCGACCCAGGGCCATCTCTCACGATCTGGCCCTCTTCTCGGGTGTGGGGACTACAGAGTCCCCAACTCGACCCCGGAAACGGGGAGGCGCGCAAGGCGCGCCACCGCCGCGGCCTGCTTCTGCCAGAGTGACAGGCGGCTCCACCTGTCACCCCCAGGCCGGCGCTCATGGGGGGCGAAGGTCGTTCATCGACCTCCGACGCCCGAGTTGCCTTCGTACGCGGGCAGCTTGGCTTGCGATCCTTCGTCACTCCCGCTGCCGCTCCCGCCCCGCCTCCTCCTTCACGAGCATTACTTGCTCGCAGAAGGAGGCGCCGGCCGCCCACGCATCCGCGCAGCCGACCATCGCCGCGAGCAAGGTGGAGAGCGTGAGAACTCTCACTCCCAGGGCCGCCACAAGCTCCCGCCTCGGCGTCTCCCACGCCGGACACTCGGTGAGCGTGTGCGGACCTGAGTCCTCGCTCGCGTCGCAGTGATGGCACTCGGACGTTGGCTCTTTCTCCATCCAACGCAGATACTTTCCGAAGCACCCGTGATCGGTAATCATCTGCGTCAGACGGTACGAGAGGCTGCCGTGTGGCCTCTCTAGCCACTCCCCCATGATGGGTCTTACCGCCGCTACAACGGCGCGCCCTGTGCTGCCGACCCTATAAGTACAGAGATTTTATGTGCCCTCAGTGCAGAACACAAAATCAGGACAAGGCCTTTGGTCTTCCCACTGACAGACAGCACAAAACTCTCCAGTGATTTTCAAAATCAAATATCTTTCAAAGTATTTTTTTTATACAACTTAGGTGGCAGACAAGCACACGGCCCACCTGATGGAAAGTGGTTACCATGACCTATGAACGTGTGTAACGTAACATCAGTGGAGTCACATCCGTGCTGTCAACCCTGTAAGCACAGAGTCTCTGTGCCGTCAGTGTGGAGGACAAAGCAGGACAAGCCTTTGGTCATCCCACTGACAGCACAAAAACTCGCCAGCGAGCTCTGGCCACCCTACTCACCGCCGGGAACACAACACGAAGTTATTATAACCGCGGTATTCTGTAGGACGGAGGTACTTCTCCAGACGGACTGCTCAATTTGTATTTGTCGTAAGTATATTTCAATTTAGCAGTTCATTATATCATGACAGAGTGGTGATTTTTCGATAATAAAAAAATTGCCATACAGCCTATTAATCCATCCCAAGGTAGTGATAATATCCGCGGCGGTGGCGTACGTGGCGCGCCTCCCCGTTTCCGGGGACGAGTTGGGGACTCTGTAGTCCCCACACCCGAGAAGAGGGCCAGATCGTGAGAGATGGCCCTGGGTCGGCCGGGGTGCGAGGGATATGCCTGTCAACCTCACCTTCGGCAACCAAAGCGACCCATAGGCGGCGTGCGTTTTAGTCGGTTCGAGTCCGACATAACCTCCTCCACCGGCTCCGGTGGGGAGGTATCCGTGGGGATTTTGCGCACGTAAAAAAAAAAAAAAAGTACTGATAATATTTCAATCTATCTGTTAGTCATATATCATACAATTAGTTACTATCTAGACTTTTAGTAGGTATCTAAATAAGTATATATCTGATAACCGATGTGTACTTTTTACAGTGTGATAAGATTATATTAATAAAACTAGAGTCATGATTCATAATTTTATCAAAAATCTATGCAATCCATAATCTATATACTTACCTATATAAAACCGAATTAACACTCGCTAATTAACTACGAATTCACAGAAACTATAACACATACATATTTAGGATGTAGGACACGGCGGTATTTGCGCCCAATTGAGCAGTCCGACTGGGGAAGTACCTCCGCCCTACAGAATACCGCGGTTATAATAACTTCGTATTGTGTTCCCAGCGGTGAGTAGGGTAGTCATAGCTCACTGGAGAATTTGTGCTGTCAGTGGGAAGACTAAAGGCTTGTCCTGATTTGTCTTCTACTGACGGCACAGAAACTCTGTACTTACAGGGTTGGCAGCGCGACTGTGACTCCTCTGGTGTTACAGACGTCCATAGGCCACGGTAACTACTTTCCATCAGGTGGGCCGTGTGCTTGTCTGATAACTAAGTGGTATAAAAAAAAATAACATTAGTCAAAATATTAGTCAATAGCTTGGAAACCTTAAATAAATTCACATTAATAATAATCAATAAACAATAATAATCAATCACATATTATACTTATATCTAGCCCTATATCTAGCGTTATCACACAGTAAATAAATAGCCTCTGTGAATTAATTCAGCGCGCACGAAAACACGTCGATGCGTTATGCCATACTCGAACCGACTAAAATACACGACGCCTGTGGGTAGTTTTTGGTTGCTAAAGGTTAAGTTAACAGGCATATCCCCCGCACCCAGGCTGACCCAGGACCATCCTTTTCGATCTGGCCCTGTCTTCGGGTGTGGGGACCACAGAGTGCCTACTCGCGCAAGACGCGCCGCCGCCGTGGCCTACTTCTGCCAAGGTGACAGGCGGCTCCACCCGTCACTCCCAGGCCTGCGCTCATGGGGGGCGGAGGTCATTCATCGACCTAGGTTAAGCAACCCTAACCAGGTTGGTCATTAAGACACCTTCTTGCTCGAAGAGTCATCGGTCCCAGTTGTCATCCAAAAATCTATGGCAAACGTTACGGGTAGTTAAGAGGCCTAAAAAGTTGCAGGGCAGGTGCTGTAAGAGCGTTTCGAACGATTGACACTAAAGGTACCAAGAGTTCACAGGCGGTAACCACTTACCACCAGGGCCGTATACTACAATGATTCTAATTTCAGAACGGTCGCATATAATACCATTCATAAAAGCTAATAATCCTGGAGCCTAATTAGGCTTGACCAACGTTAACATAACGAGTTTACACGCGTTTGTATTTCACAGAGTTTCTACGTCCCTTTCCACATGCCTACAACTCATTCAAATTCAAATTCAAATTCAAATTCAAATACAAATTCAAATTATATTATTATTTATATTATTATTTATTATAATTGCATAAGTTCATAAAAAATGCTATGCAATAGCTTTACCGCGGCAGTCCCCGAGTGCCACACGTCTTTTTAATTTATTTACTTCTACGTTAAACAATTGAAATTCGCAGTCTACTCACGTTACGAGTGCGTTTGGCACTCAATAACATATAGAAGCGTTTGAACCGCATTTGTGATTCATTGTCAAGCAGAATAATGCGCATGAACGGTCATCACTCTAATTGGCTAACAATGTTGACGAACGGAAACGTTATGAAAAGCATAATTTGTGTTCTATGTGTGCTATACAAACTGTTAGATCAAATTATGCCACAGTCCCTGGGCGAAGCGGGAACGATGTTTTATGCCATCTATTTAGATGGTATTATTATTTTTTATTTAGGACACGCCAACTTGACTTCACCTAGCCTTATATTAAACTAAAGGCAAAGTCTCAAGAAAGAGGGTTACCATTACAGACACTAAGTGTTACAATGGTGTAGCACTCAGCTTGGCCGCCTCATCAGATGTTTTTTCACGCCCCGCTTAAAGGACCCGGGATTGTAGGAAGAAGGAAACACGTGTTGCTGGTAATGATATCCAGGTCTTGGTAGTGCGGTAAAGAAAAGACTCTCCGAACCGCTTGGTTCTTGCTCGTATATTCTGCACAGTGTGAGGGTGACATCTATCGTGTTGTCCTATGTAAGAAAGGAGAGTGTGGTCATAGCCATGGAGGAGGTGGGTATACCCGTATGGTATACCCACCTCCTCCATGGCTTCAGTCACTTCAGTCACAGTGGATACCGTGGCCTATGGACGTGTGCAACACCAGGGGAGTCACACTCGCGCTGCCGACCCTGTAAGAACGGAGAGTCTCTGTGCCGTCAGTGTAGAAGACAAAACAGGATGAGCCTTTAGTCTTCCTACTGACAGCACAGAAACTCTCCAGTGAGCTCTGGCTACCCTACTTACCGCCGGGAACACGACATGAGGTTATTTATTTATTTATTATATTCTTTATTGTACGCCAATTACAATTATTCATATTACAGAAATTGAGAAGACAAGAGCCGTACAAAGGGCGGCCTTATCGCTTTACACAATTTCTTCCAGGTAACCTTTGGATGGAAATGTATGTTGGTTGGAGTATTTGGGAGTTGTTGGCGTTTAATAACAAACAATTATGGCTGCGGTATTCTGTAACTAATTATCTATTCGACTTGATACCTAACATGACTCTAATTGCACGAACACCGACAAAATGAAAACGAATTTGACATTTTTGACCTCACTGACTTAATTTTAATTTGAATGTACATTTAATCTATTTGAAATGATTTTTTTTTTTTTTTACGTGCGCAAAATCCCCACGGATACCTCCCCACCGGAGCCGGTGGAGGAGGTTATGTCGGACTCGAACCGACTAAAACGCACGCCGCCTGTGGGTCGTTTTGGTTGCCGAAGGTGAGGTTGACAGGCATATCCCTCGCACCCCGGCCGACCCAGGGCCATCTCTCACGATCTGGCCCTCCTCTCGGGTGTGGGGACTACAGAGTCCCCAACTCGTCCCCGGGAACGGGGAGGCGCGCCACGCGCGCCACCGCCGCGGCCAGAAATGATTTCTTTTAAATATAACCGCGGTAGCCTAGTGGTATTGCCGTATTGGTAATGGACTGCTGAGACGAGGTTTCGGGTTCGATCCCAGGTTTTACCATGGCACACATCAATGACTTTTCGATGCTTTTCGAAGTTATGTGTGTATTTATCGCAGGTTTGTAAGTTCCCGGTTAATGGCAATAGGCTCGCCACCTATTACATTGAGACCTAAATATAAACTGGCGAAATGTGAGTGCTAACACCTCTGCCTACCCCTTCGGGGATATAGGCGTGAGTTTATGTTATGTTTATGTAACCTATGCTTCACGAAATTAATAAATTTGAATTAAAACTGTTTCCATATTATGTCATTTTAAAAAGTGCAATATCCCAAGCTACTTAACATGAAGAGTATATAGCTCATAAAAACTATAGAGGAGGAGAGAATTTGTGTCTTATAGAGAAGACACCGCTGCTCCGGTGTGAAAAAACGTCTCACTTTGTTCAGGAGATCAGGTTTCCGGCAGAGTAGAATTTGGGCCACCCCATCTCTTCCCATGCAGTGTTGTACAAGGCGACTATAATAGCTTATACGTAAGTAATAACTTTGCAAAATGTATTATACAAAAAGATAAATTTAAATATTTTATTTTTAGAAAATAAAATTAAGATTTTTTATCTATATTTCATATGAAGCAAAACGTAAAGAGTCAGTTGACGGTTCGCATGACGTAACTATAAAAAATTTACTTAGCGTAACGGAAACTTTCGTTGGTTTGTACCTTCGTAGATATTATTTAATGACGTCACGCGGAGAATGCCACGAGATCGACCGTTTCTTGCTTGTGCTTTGTTCCCGGCGGTGAGTAGGGTAGCCAAAGTTCACTGCAGAGGTTTTGTGCTGTCAGTGGGAAGACCAAAGGCTTGTCCTACTTTGTCTTCTACACTGACGGCACAGAAACTCTGTAGTTACAGGGTCGGCAGCGATTGTGACTCCTCTGGCGTTGCATACGTCCATAGCCCACGGTGCCGTGTGATTATCTGCCACCTAAGTGGTATTAAAACCTCTCGCAGTGGTATCGTCTGCATATTTTTCCGTTATTCACCTCTATATATATAATATATATATATATATATATATAATAGGGGGATGGAGTTGCTCGCGTCCGTAGGATTTACCACCTTTCCTGTCACTCCCTACACGTGTCCCCTGGGTGGTGCAAAACGAGCAACAACGCCGAGTATCGAGCGGCGGTCAACTAACTCGATTACTCGACCAACCAAAGGCAGGAAATGGCCTAGGAATTTTGGAACACCTACAAGGCTTGGCTTGATTGTCTCCACAAAAAATAATAAAAAATAACCCCAATCCTAAGGTGGGCAACGTGCCGAGAGGATGTATGACTGATGGGAAATCAGTCTCTAACGCCAACCTCAGTGGGACGGGCAACCACTGTTGTATTTGCCTTCTACTGGGAATAGGCGTCACCCCAGGTAGTGACTTTTAAATCGTCCTCTCTCGTGGGAACAATATGAAAAATTCAAATACCTCTGAAAATATACCTAAATTAGATAATAAGAACTCAAAAGTGCTGACTCAACAACTCCTCCACAAAGAAATGTTCATCAATCGGCCAAGATCAAGTTCTTTTAGCGGCGCAACCAATCAAGACAAAGCGACTGTTGTTCAACCAGATGAAACAATTAGTGAACCTGAAGAACAACAGTACATAGAAGTGCACTATGGCAAAAGGCAAAGATCCAGTCCAGACGCAATAATGCGTAGCCAAAAACAAACAAAATTGAGTTACTGGCTAGCAGCACCAGCAATACCAACATCCAACAGCTTTACAGGGCTCGACGATGTAGAACGAACAGATAAACCTGAAACACAAGCACCAAAATCTATAAGACCCCCACCACTGTTTATTGATGGCGTCAAAAATATCCAACCTTTACAAAAATTATTAGAAGAAGTCGCAAAAGGAGAGTATGAAATTAAAGTATTAAGAAGCGACAGAGTTAAAATACAATCGAAAACAGCAGAATCATACTCCACTATTTACAAAGAACTGAAAGCAAAATGCACAGAATTCTTCAGTTATCAGCCTAAACAAGATCGCAGCTTTAAAGTGGTACTCAAAAACTTACACGCATCGACAGATAAAGAAGAAATAAAAATAGCTATTGAGGAGCTTGGCCATAAAGTAACTAATGTCTGGAACATCCAAAACTCAAGAACAAAACAGGCGTTACCAATGTGGAACATCGAACTAGAATCCCGTGAAAATAATAAAGACATATATAGCGTAAAATCTCTATTACACTGTCGCATATTGTTTGAAGCACCCAGACCTAAGCGTGTAATCCCTCAATGCACCAATTGCCAAGATTATAATCACACACAAAAGTTCGCCATAGGTTCGCATCACACTTCACTTTGCCTACGGAAAGAAAAATCAAACCAGGTTAAATGCGTCCTCTGCGAGGGAAACCACCCAGCTAACTATAAAGGCTGTACAGTCTACAAGGAGCTGTTGAAAGTCCGATATCCGCCCCCAATCACTCAACATAAAAGAAGCCCTAGGAGTGTTGAACATGCACTTACAAATAAAACAACGAATAACGGAAAATCGTATGCATCAGCCACAAAAGAACTCCCCAAACAACCTGCGTCGCAAACCGTTAATGTCGAAGATGACAACAAAAAAACCAATGAACTCAAAGCCATTACAGAGACACTTGTTGCCCTGATGAACCAAATGCTAATTATGACCCAAACGTTAACCGATCTTATCACAAAAATGCCATTACATTCACAACATTAAAACTAGGTGTATGGAATGCCAATGGCTTGTCAAAACACTCGGAAGAGTTAAAAAAATTCCTCTAAATTCACCACATAGATGTTTTACTAATATCAGAAACGCACTTCACACCCAAAAGCTACTTCAGGATACCTGGATACAATATGTACCACACTAACCGCCCTGACAACAAAGCACATGGAGGATCTGCTGTACTCATCAGGTCTAACATCAGGCATTACGTACTACAAGGCTACTGTAAAAATTACATCCAAGCAACAAACGTCGTAATAACGGACTGGATCAGCGACATTACAGTATCGGCCCTCTACTGTCCGCCGAGATTTACTATCAAGGAATCAGAGTTTAATGACTTTTTTCAATCCCTTGGAGACAGATTTATTGCGGGAGGTGACTATAATGCCAAACACACGTTTTGGGGCTCTAGGCTTGTTCTACCCAGAGGGCGCGAACTCTTTAAATGCGTCCAAACAAGAAATATGAACGTGATATCGTCTGGTCAACCCACTTACTGGCCAACAGACAAAAGTAAAATCCCGGATGTTATCGATTTTTGTGTCAGCAAAGGAATCGTAAACAGCAATATATCGTGGCAGAGTTGCTGGGACCTATCCTCAGACCACTCTCCAATCATAGTTGAACTACACACCACCGCTCAAGAATGCGCCAAAAAATGCGTTTTGCATAACAAAAAAACTAACTGGCCCCTATTTCGAGAGCTCATCGACAAAGCATTCCAGGAACCAGTTAGTCTAAAAACTGAAGACGAGATAACAGAAGCTGTTCTGTATTTCAACAACAGTGTGCAGGATGCAGCCTGGTCGTCAACCCCACCACTGCCACATAGAGGCACAGACAACTACGTAGCGAAACATATATTAGATAAAATAATCCAAAAAAGGAGAGTGAGGAAGCATTGGCTGCAAAGTAGAGACCCCGTTGTGAAAAAACAACTCAATCACATCAACAGACAGCTGAAACACATTTTAGACAAGGACCGTAATGACGGATTTCAAAATTATCTCACTGGCCTGGATGCTACTGCTTCCTCAGATTACTCATTGTGGAAAGCCACCAGAAGACTGAAGCGGCCTGTTGATGTTTCTTCTCCTATAAGGAAGTCTGATGGTTCCTGGGCACGGACGGACCAAGAGAAAGCCGATACCTTCTCAGAACATCTCTCAAAAGTATTTATCCCTCATTCATATGAAGGCTCTCCAGTGGATGCCGCAGAAATTACTGACTACTTGAATACTACTAAAGATAAGGAGGAAATGCCATTAAAATTTACAAGGACAGAAGTTGCTCGAATCATAAAAAAATCGGACCCTAAAAAGTCACCAGGATACGACCTTATTACAAACCGCATATTACAGGAACTACCAGAATCTGGCATAACTTTTCTGACGTCATTATTTAACGCCATGTCAAGACTGCAGTTCTTTCCCATGGAGTGGAAGGTTGCGCAAATTATAATGCTACTAAAACCAGACAAACAACCAGAAGAAGCAAAATCATATAGACCCATAAGCCTTCTACCCATCCCATCCAAAATATTTGAATCTCTGCTGCTGCAACGAATGTTACCTATACTCAAAGAAAAAGAACTAATTCCTGACCATCAGTTTGGGTTCCGCAATAAACATGCCACTGTCGACCAAGTCAACAGACTAGCAAATAAGATCATGGAATCACTGGAGGCAAAGTCTTACTGTACTGGTGTATTTCTGGACATATCGCAGGCGTTCGACCGCGTTTGGCATGCGGGTCTGCTTTTCAAATTAAAATACGCCCTACCAGATCACTTGTACGGAATACTAAAATCATTTCTACGACAGCGCCAATTCATAGTACAAAGTGGGGAAGCACTGTCTGATCTTCGTCAGATCCAGGCAGGAGTGCCACAGGGTAGCGTTCTGGGTCCCATACTCTACTTGCTTTTCACTGCGGACTTGCCGATATCCGAATCACTAACTACTGGTACCTTTGCTGACGATACTGCCATACTAGCTACACATAGTGACCCAAAAATTGCCTCACAAATACTCCAAGAAGGACTAAATGACGTATCAGACTGGCTTAAAAAGTGGCGGATAAAAGTAAACGAAACCAAATCAGTCAATGTTACGTTTACTTTAAGAAGAGGATCCTGTCCTCCAGTCACACTAAACAACATTGAAGTCCCACAAGCAGATCATGTGAGATATCTTGGATTGCATTTAGATAAAAGACTTACCTGGCAAAAACATATTTTCACCAAGAGGAAGCAACTTGGTATCAAAATACGAAAACTTTATTGGCTCATAGGGCGAAAGTCTCAGCTATCCCTAGAAAACAAAATACTCTTGTACAAGGCAATATTGAAGCCAATCTGGACGTACGGGATCCAATTATGGGGTACCGCATCTCACTCAAACATAGAAATCATACAGAGGTTCCAAAATAAAGCTCTACGTATGATAACCAACGCGCCCTGGTTCGTACCCTACGAACTACTACACCGTGACCTACGAATGCCCACTGTGACGCAGGAAATCGTACGCCATACCAAGTCCCATAAAGAAAGAATCCAACAACACCCAAACACTCTGGCTCGGTCACTAATGGAGAATCACAACAAAGCGCGACGATTAAAGCGCAAAATACCTCAAGACCTAATCCAATCACAGTAAATACAACTACTGTGGAAACAATGAGGATGTGACACAGGTCGCATACTGAGCAAGCCAGCGATAGCACCAACCAACATACTTCTGAATGTCCCACTGAGGAGACAGATTGTAGTAATAATAAAAAATAAAAAAAAAATAAAAATTCACCTCTTACGACGCCTTTCGGATGAGATGGAATTGTGATACTGGTTTCTCCGTCACCACACGAATTTTATAGGAACCCATTAGTACATGAAAATTCATAAAGATACTCGTTTTTCATGGTTTTCGGCAGAGTAGAATTAGAGCCACCCCATCTCCTCCCTTGCGGTGTCGTACAAGGCGACTAACATCAGACAGGGCTGTTTAACATCAGACAGATATATACAGCTCAGATTCAGCCTCAGATGCATGGCTCGAGTCAACAAGTGCCCGGAATACGGCAATAAGCTCACCCCCTATTACGTGGGATCGAATACAATTATTGCTGAAATGTGGGTGTTAATTCACCTCTGCCTTACCCTCCAAGGATAAAGGCGCGATTATATGTATGTTTTTATCTGAATCGTTCAATGTGGCCTTTTAAGACCCGCTACTGTTTGTCTTAGAAGTAAAAACTCGAGGAAAAAAATTAATAAGAGGTATCTAATTATGTAACTTTGATTCGCAGACAATTGTTTTTCAATTAATTTCTGGTTCAACTTCATCAATAAACCAATCGCGTGATTGTCTCGCTACCATCTCATAACCTTGCAATTGCATTTATTTATAACTAGCGTCGTGGACACTTACAGTGGGGCTGGTCCATAGCTTAAATAAAAGTCGCGCAGCGGGCTATGGAGCGAGCTATGCTTGGAGTTTCTCTGAAGGATAGAATTCGGAACGAGGTTATCCGACAGAAAACTAAAGTTACCGACATAGGCCACAGAATAAGCAAGTTGAAGTGGCAGTGGGCTGGCCACGTTTGTCGAAGGACCGATGGCCGTTGGAGTAAACGAGTCCTAGAGTGGAGACCGCGAGAAGGTAAACGAAAGGTAGGACGCCCCCTAGCCAGATGGACGGACGACCTGAAAAAAGTGGCTGGGACAGACTGGATGCGGAAGGCGGAGAATCGGAAAAAATGGCGTACATTGGGAGAGGCCTATGTCCAGCAGTGGACTGCAGTGAGCTGATTGATTGATGACTAGCTGACCTACCTTGTCTGTGGTATATTTTGAAATTATTAACACCCCTTTGAGCCCATAATTTTTAAGTCTTCAAATAATACAAGAAAATTTTCCACTTGGTTGGCATACAAGCTCACGGCCAACCTGATGGAAAGTGATTAGTGGCCAGGGAGTCACACTAGCGCTGCCAACCCTGTAAACACAAGAGTTTCTGTGCCGTCAGTGTAAAAGACAAAGCAGGACAAGCAGTTGGTCTTCCCACTGACAGCACATAATCTCTCCAGAGAGCTCTGGCTAACCTATTCACCGCCGGAAACACAACACGAGGTTATTATGACCGTGGTATTCTGTTGGGCGGAGGTACTTCCCTAGTCGGACTGCTCCGCTCCCTTAAGCAGTAGCGTGATGACATATATCCTTAAACCTTCGCCGATAAACGGACTATTTAATACAAAAATATTTTTTCAACTACGTCCTTTCTCAAAGTCTAATCTATCTCTAAACCAAATTTAATCAAAATCGGTTCGGTTGTTTAGGCGTGAAAGCTTAACAGACAAACGGACATAGTTACTTTCGCATTTTAATATTAGTTGCGGATTCAATTGTGACGTTAATAAATCATTCATGCTATTTTCTCGCTTATCTGACACGCTATCATCTGATAACCTTGCAATTGTATTCATTTATAAGTACCCCATGCCTGCTGCTCCGCCCGCGTATTCATGATCCCGTTCCCGCTACTCATGGGACCCTAATCGCAGGATAAGAAGCCTATGTGTTAATATATCAGTCAATCCCAGACCACTGTTGGACATAGGCCTTGTGGAGAAACGAGGCCGCGGCCCAACGATTGTCGTTGGGATGATGTATATATATAGTACCAGCGCGAGAACTTCACTTGTGCGATGTAGGATTCCTAGTGACGTCCTCGTTTGGCGTGCTGTCACTAGATGGCGCTGGGTACATGTGGTATCGCAACAGCCTCTTCCAACGTTGGGAGACTTTGACCTACTGTTTCCACGCTGGTCAGAGGGGTTTATACAGAGTACATGGTGGTACATTGGTACATGACAGAGGTAGGACATTGAGACATGACGGTATTTCCGTCCAATTGTGCAGTCGGACTGGGGGAAGTACCTCCGCCCTACAAAATACCGTGGTATAATAAACTCGTGTTATGTTCCCGGCGGTGAGTAGGGTAGCCAGAGCTCACTGGAGAGTTTTTGTGCTGTCAGTAGGAAAACCAAGGGATTGTCCTGCTTTGTCTTCTGCACTGACGGCACAGAAACTCTTTGCTTACAGGGTTGGCAGCGCCATTGTATTGCACACGTCCATAGGCCACGGTAACCACTTTCCATCAGACAGGCCGTGTGCTTGTCAGATTCGATTATTCATTAGAGCGTAAATGAGTAGCAAACATGCAAATATATTTACAATTTTTTAAATTTATAATATTAGTAGGACTAGGCTATGCCGCGTGGTTACCGCCAGAGTAGAATTTGGTCCACCCCATCTCTTCCCGTGCGGTGTCTTACAAGGCGACTAAGGGATAGGGCTGTTTTACAGCAGACAGATAGATATATACAGCCCAGACTCAGCCTCAGATGCATGGCTCGAGTCAACAATAGTGCCAGGAATACGGCAATAAGCTCACCCCCTATTACGTGGGACCGAATACAATTATTGGTGAAATGTGGGTGTTAATTCACCTCTGCCTAACACTACAGGGATAAAGGCGTGATTATATGTATGTATGTATGTAGGTTATGCCTGTGCCTCCAACCGCGTCACGTCAGGAGAGTTAAATTTTGAATCTGAATTTTTAAATTAAAATATTGATATGAAAAACTTTGACATGGAATAAACACACCCATCCATTTTATTTCACTAGTAATGTATGTATGTATGTGTTTATGTATGGGTCAAATCTTGAATATGAATTTTAAATCAGTTCTTTGTTTGGATGACAATGTATTTCACATAATCACTCTAGCCGGTCGATTGCTATTGACTTTGCCGTGCCATAAAGTCTTGGAACTCTTCACCAGCACACGTATTTCCTTCTTCCTACAGTCCAGGGTCCTTTAAGCTCGAAAAAGCATCTGACGAGGCCGCCAAGCTGAGGAACACCATTATGACATTGTCGGGTTCTGTGTACCGTGTGGTGCCGGAGAAAGAATACAAGTATCAACCCATCTCAACCGAAGGGTGTCGTAAGAGGCGACTGACGGAAAAATATGCAGATGATATCACTACGAGAGTAGGAAAAAATCTGTACCAACCAGTTTGGCCAGCGTGGAAACAGCAGGCTAAAGTCTGTGTACCTACATTTGGAGAGCCCTATGTCCAGTTATGTAATTCTCGAAGTACACAGAACCGAGCATAGTGCTGCGACACCCTGGCCAGAGATTGTCATTGGTCGGACCGGCTGACGTCACTGTTAATCAAATCAATCAACTGCGTCCTGCAGTTTCAAATTGTTGCCAGTTTTCTTTTCCCACTTATTACTTTATTTTTTGTAATGTTTTTTGGGGCCGTTCAAGTATTACGTAAGCACTATGGGGGGGGGGGGGGGGGGAGAGGTCATTGCATTGGTTAAATAATTATTAATATAGTATAATATTATTTATCTTTCACATAATATAACATTATGCATCAACCTTTTTTTTATACGTGCGAAAAATCCCCACGGATACCTCCCCACCGGAGCCGGTGGAGAAGGTTATGTCGGACTCGAACCGACTAAAACGCACGCCGCCTGGGTCGTTTTGGTTGCCGAAGGTGAGGTTGACAGGCATATCCCTCGCACCCCGGCCGACCCAGGGCCATCTCTCACGAACTGGCCCTCTTCTCGGGTGTGGGGACTACAGAGTCCTCACTCGTCCCCGTTATGTACCTATCACCCTTACATTTAACCAAAAAAAATTTTTTTTTTATGTTTATGTAGGTACCTAAGCATTTTAAGAGATTTGTTTACTTTTGCTGACAAGTGGGAGGGGGGTTAAATAATTGTAATCAATCTGAATGCTTACGTAATACTTGAACGGCCCCTTTTTTGTTGACATTGTGCGTCATGATGGTTTGTAGTTTTTTATAACCTTTGGATTAAATTGATGCCCCGCCCGATTGAGCAGTCCGACTGGGGAATGAAGAATACAGCGGTTATAATAACTTCGTGTTGTGTTACCAGCGGTGAGTAGGGTAGCCAGAGCTCACTGGAGAATTTGTGCTGTCAGTGGGAAGACTAAAGGCTTGTCCTGATTTGTCTTCTACTGACGGCACAGAAACTCTGTACTTACAGGGTTGGCAGCGCGACTGTGACTCCTCTGGTGTTACAGACGTCCATAGGCCACGGTAACTACTTTCCATCAGGTGGGCCGTGTGCTTGTCTGCTAACTAAGTGGTATAAAAAAAAAGACCACTGTCTCTGAAAATCAGCGCTGTCCGCCTGCACACAACGCGGACAGCATTAAGCTGAGAGGCGGTCATTATTTCTACTTGACTATTGTCACTTATTGTTGTACTGTGTATATTTGTTTTATGCTAAGTAGAATACAAATGTTGTCTATCTTTCTTTTCTTTTCTAATTAGAACACCGCAGTCCAATCCTCTCCCAATGTGTCTGTGATCCTCCGCCTTCCGCATCCAGTCTGTCCCAGGCACCTTCACTCATTTGTCCAGTTCTAATAAGTGGTTGAGGAGCTATGACGGAACAGATGAACCTACATACATACATAGTTACATACATGGCCTGTCAAAATCATAACCCTCCTTTTGCTTCGCCGTCGTCGGATAATTATACTCATTGTTTGAAATAATAATAATAATAATAATAATAATAATAATAATAATAATACTCTTTATTGCACACCAAACATAGGACACATACAATGGATACATACATTCTAGATAGTTGTACAATGGGCGGTCTTATCGCAATCTGCGATCTCTTCCAGACAACCAGTGTATGGACTATGCTGCCAGTAATCGGGGTAGTTTGCGGTGTACACTAAATTAAAACTAATTAAAATTTGTATCTAGTAAAGCATTTAAGAACAGAAGTGAAGAAGAATAAGAGATTATATTATTTAATTAAATAAATACCTACCTATATATACAGATACATAAATACATATCTAAAATATATACCATATATAAACATACATATACCATAGTTACATATATACATACCCATGTTAAATATATACCATATAAGTGAATTACACACAAATAAACACCAATTACATAATATACAGCTGCTAGAAGTAAATAAGAAAAAGGAAAATAAACAAAAAGCAAAGAGTGAACATACATAACAACTCATAACGCTAGGTAGTGCTCCCTTACCAGTCTCTGAAATGTTGACAGTGACTGTGCTCGTCTAATATTTACAGGCAACGCATTCCACAATCTTGCAGCTTGAACTGTGAAAGATTTATCGCAGAAGCTTGTAGAATGCGTCACAATTGCCAGGGTTAAGTTTTCCGTGGATCTTAAGAGTCTGGAATTGTTCTCGCACAGAAATTTAAATCGATTTTTTAAATATAAAGGAGTAGTCGGGTTAAATAAAATATTAAAAAGAAGAGAGAGAATATGAGTATTCCGGCGAAGGCGGATTGGTAACCACTTGAGTTTTTTACGAAATTCAGAAACATGATCATATTTGCGCAAGCCAAAAATAAATCGTACACAGAAGTTTTGGAGTCGCTCAAGTTTATCAAGTTGGTCCTCGGTAAGATCAAGATAGCTGACATCGGCATAGTCCAGAATAGGTAGAAGTATGGATTGAGCTAGCTCAATTTTAGTTGCGGTTGGAAGGAAATTACGTAGTCTCCTCAGCGATCCACCGGTGGCGAAAATTTTACGACTAACGTTCTGAACCTGAGCCGTCCATGACATGGTTTTGTCAAGATATATGCCCAAGTTCTTCACTGTATCACTTATGGGAATGGTAGTACCTTCAAAGCAAATTTGGGGCAGTGCCGACCAGTCGACCTTAGCTAAAAGTCTTGAGCTACCAATTACAGTGACCTGAGTCTTTCCGGGATTAACCTTAAGTCCATGCATAGCAGTCCAAGCACTAAGGTTAGCCAGGTCAGTATTAATCGTGGCAATACCTTGGGACAGCCCGTCCACATTGGTCTGGCAGTAGATTTGTAAATCGTCTGCATAAAGGTGGTAGGAAGAGAGAAGTTGATTAGAGATAGAGTTAATAAATAGTGAAAAGAGCAAAGGAGATAAAACGCCACCCTGCGGCACACCCGCAGCAGTGTCAGACCAAGATGAATAGGTGTCATCCAGTCGGACCCGCTGCCGGCGACCAGACAAGTAACTACGAAACAAGTCAATAGCCGATGGAGATATGTTGAGAGAGCTTAATATGGCAAGGAGAACGTCGAAATCCACCGTGTTAAATGCGTTGCTAAAGTCAAGTAAACAGAGTATTGTGAGATTTCCATTCTCCATACCGAACCGTATGTCGTCAGTAATATTAATAAGGGAGGTTGTGGTGCTGTGTCCCGGACGAAACCCGGATTGAAACGGGTTAAGTAGGTTATTTATACGGATAAATGCACTAAGTTGGTTTTGGATGAGGCGTTCAAGGACTTTGGATAGGAATGGTAAGATAGAGATGGGACGGTACTCGGTAAAAGATGTAGGTTTAGGATTTTTTGGTAACGGAAGGATTTGGGCATCTTTCCACGTTGTAGGAAATGTACCTTTGGCAATGGAGTGGTTCATTATGTGGGTGATAATGGGCAAAATGTCACTAAGGACGGGCAGCACCATCTTGCGGCTGATAGAATCAGAGCCAACTGCATTAGATGATATGGACAGAATACTCTTCTCAACATCACAAGCGGTCAATTGACTAAAGACAAATGGGGAGTAGTCTGGGGTTGGAAGCGATGAAAGATGATTCAGAGTGTTAATTTTAGCTGTCCCGCTGAAATTGGACGAAGCAGAGAAATACTGGTTAAGGGCGTTAATATCGGGACGTGTTGGAATTAGTTCTTGGCGTTGCTTTCCAACTCCCATCGATCTCAGGAATTTCCAGACTTTAGCTGGATCACTGTTTTGTACAGAATCATGGACATGTTGGCGTTGTGCGTTCCTACACACCTTGTTGCAGTGATTACGGATCGACAGATAGCTTTCTTTATTTCGATCAGTGGGTCGCATCTTGAACTTAAACTTAGCTGCACTTTTTTTGGTGATTAATTTTTTTATGTCTTCTGTGAGCCACGGTGCCGGGGGGTGTCTCAGTTTTATAGCTCGAATGGGCGCATGTATGTCGTAGAGCGCGATAAGGTTGGTATTAAAAATATTAACCTTCTCGTCTAGGGAGTCTGATGTTAATAGGGGCGCCCAATCGATCTCCCTTGCATCTTGTCTGAGCCGATCAATATTCACTGCACCAAAATTACGCTGCATTAGTATTTTCGGTTTTGCCTTGGGTGGGCGGACTTTATAAGATAGATAGAGAAGATCGTGATAGGAGAACATATCCGCTGCCAATTGCCCATGTTTAGCGACATGATCTAAAGAAGAAACTAGCATGAGGTCAAGAAGAGATGGTGCACAGTCAGGAAAAAAGTGGGTGGCATTAAGAGGGAGAGCATGGAGATTAGTTGATTGTACAATGGAAAGAAGAGAAGATGAACGAGTATCTTTTTTTAATAAACATGTGTTAAAGTCACCCATGATAATGATGTGATTGTACGACGGGGTGAGATTATGTAGTAGATTATCAAAGGACGAAAAGAAGTTTACAAGTAACGAAGGAGAGTAATAAACACCGAGCAGAATTCTTGAGTGATGCAGCTCGACTTCCACAAACAAATGTTCCCCAGCACTCGATGCGGGCGGCTGTGCCGATATGTCAACTACAGAGTAGGCGACAGAGCAACGGAGATATATGGCAACACCACCACCTTTCTTACCCGTACGATCGTTTCGGATAAGTGTGAAGCCAGGTAGTGAGTAAGAGTTAGTGGGTAGACACGGTTTAAGCCACGACTCTGAAACTAATATAGCATGAATGTTATTATTATTACCAAAAGTTGTCAGCATCTCTGGGAAGTGGCCAGGAATACTCTGAGCGTTGATATGGACCACGTTAAAGTTTCTTGGAACATCGGAAAATTGATTCTGAAGAGTTTCAGATAGTGCGGGAACACCAGCACCACCATCACGTATGTCGCTGTCGTCGTCACTAAACGAATAGTAAATTTCACTATCGCTATCACTACCGCTAGCCATGCATGTACATTTAATGTGTAAAACAGTAATATAATATAAAAGTATATAAGTATAATAGCAACGTTATGAAAATAAATAAATAATATATATAATAAATATATAAATATATCCTAATTATGTTAACTAAACTTAACACGGTCTACTGTAATCCAGGCAATACAGTCCACCCGCCAGTTGAGCACTATTTAAATTATTAAACCTTAGGTGCCATTTAAAACCACAGAACATGGCAACCTTTAACCACAAAGTTCTATTATAAGGAATTACAATACACACAACACAATTTTGTAACATGGTTCTGCGATACACAACACAAGACAACAAGAAACATATAAGAAGCATATACAGAGCCAAAAGAAGGGAAAAATAAAGAATAAAAAGTTTTAAAAATACAATTGCATTACATACTATGCATAAATAAACATAAATAAACAGTTTACGATCTACTAAAGTACCAACTACAATCAGAAACATTCTACACACGTAACGAGAATGTCAGTACTCGAGGTATGGACCGCACCGCACCACCCACCTCTCAGGCAACAAAGAACGTGAGACGAGAATATCGGTGCGAATTTATGTCTATGACAGAGCAACAGAGGTGTCAGCTGTCATGTCAGTGATATACGGTGAATTGTTAACCATTTGTCAAAATGATTGAAATATACATAGTAAAGAAAATAAACATGATAAAGAAAATATTATTACTACGACGTACCAATAATCGGAGTACCCTCGATGTTAAAATGGTGCAACGCAATACACATACCAATAGAACAAGAAAGCACAACAATGACACGAATAACTACAGCCAAAAGCTACCTACTTCCTAATGGTTCTTTTAGGCTTTGTGAGTCCAAACCTGGGCACTGAGGCTGCGGGAGGTTCCGGCTGACTACTGTCCTGAGCCGCCACTACGGGAATATGATGTAAATCAGCTCCGGTAGTGATCTTGCGACGCTGCCCCTTTTCGCCGAGTACATATATTGTGCCGTCCCGGGTCCAGCATTTTGCCACTCCGTATTTTTCCCGAGCGGCCAAGAAGAGGTCGTGGCGGGGTTTGGTCAGGAATTCAGACATCGTAATGCCTGTACCCTTTAGTCTAGTCTTCGAAAACCACACTTGATCCCGAACAGACATATGCTGTAGCTTCACCAGGATAGGCCGATGTCTATGAGGAGCAGCAGGCTTTCCCATGCGATGGCAACGCTTTATGGCACTTACTGTGAAGTTATCCACCTTAAGTGTAGACTTAATCACATTGACCACAACTTGTGCCAGCTCTTCATTCTTCTCCTCAGCGACCCCATGAAACAAAAGAATTTTTCGTCTCCCCCGCATCTCCAAATTATCAACATTGCGTGCCAGAGACTCCACCTGCTGCTGGAGTCCTTTCACTGCCTCGAGTATGAAAGTTCGGAATGCAGTGAACTCACCAACTAGCCCCGCAGTATTGGATGGAGGTCTTGCATTACTCTGGAGATCAGCTTCAAATTGGTCCATCCGTTTGTGAAACATGCTTGTTAAGTTCTCCAAAGTGTTCTGTAGTGACTCCATGGATTTGTAGTAACAGTACTTAGAAAGGAGATAACACTCACTGGCAGGTAGTGTACTTAGTTATCCTCTAATATGACATTAAATGTAGTTTTAAAGTGTTATACTATTATTTATTTAATTAAATCTGAGGAGGCCAAAAATTCAGTACTTTACACTCAACTACCCTCCACCATCTCCAAAGGGAAATATATATATATATAACTATTTGAGGTGGGGTTTGTCCGCGACTAGGGAATGAAAAACAATAATTATACCTACTGCCACTGTTTCGTTATAATTTAATTTAATAATAGTTACAAACACGCAATATCCTTGTATTATTAATAACTCCAGCAATATTGTGTGTTGGCCACTAATGGTGTATTGACTTTTATGAAAGCGACTATCGTCTGACCCCTTAGGACAAGACTATTTGCTAGTGACAGTTCCAGCCAGTTCAGTTTGGTCAATTTAAACGTGTGATAAAAAGAAGGTCGCGTGGTTCCCGGTAGAGTAGAATTTGGACCACCCCATATCATCCCATGCGGCGACTAAGGGATAAGGCTGTTTAACATCAGATATATACAGCACAGACTCAGCCTCAGATGCATAGTACGAGTCAACAATAATGCCTGGAAGACGGCAATAGGCTCACTCCCTATTGCGTGGGATCGAATTTAATGATTGGTGAAATGTGGGTGTTAATTCACCTCTGCCTAAACCTCCGGGGATAAAGGCGTGATTATATGTACGTATGTATGTATGTATATATGTTAAAAAGATAAATCAATATAAGAAAACTATCATGGTCACTCACATTAGTATCAAAATAATCGGGATATTTACCATATTGTATTGTTTCGAGTTTTCGATATTTCGGTGCTGTTACATTGCTATTGTGATCATGGTGCTTGAAACAATACAACATGGTAAATATCACAATTATTTTGATAAAATAACTGAATTTTAAGGAATACCAATCATCACGTCTCGCGGTGTCAGTTTTTTTTATACCACTTAGTTGGCAGACAAGCACACGGCCCATCTGATGGAAAGTGGTTACCGTGGCCTATGGACGTGTGAAACACCGAGGGAGTCACAATCGCGCTGCCAACACTGTAATCACAAGAGTTACTGTGCCGTCAATGTAAAAGACAAAGCAGGACAAGCTTTTGGTCTTCCCAATGACAGCACAAAATCTCTCCAGTGAGCTCTGGCTACCCTACTCACCGCCGGGAACGAGGAGAGGGCCAGATCGAGGGAGATGGCGTTGGGTCGGCCGGGGTGCGAGGGATATGCCTGTCAACCTCACCTTCGGCAACCAATACGACCCACAGGCGGCGTGCGTTTTGGTCGGTTCGAGTATGACATAACTTCTTCCACCGGCTACGGTGGGGGAACATCCGTGGGGATTTTGCGCACGTTAAAAAAAAACTTTCGGGAACAAAACACGCGGTTATTATGGCCGCGGTATTTTCCACTATTTATATAATAGTAACTAGATCGTATTTGTACATTGGAGTTATTTAAAAAGAAAAACTTGTTCATCTATCTAGGTATACCCAAGATTGCCTGGAAGAAATCGCTTCAGCGATAAGGCCGCCCATTGTACATTAAACTGTATACATGCTACCTACTTGTCCTACTGTAAATCTGTTGGTGTACAATAAAGAATTATCTATTTATCTATCTATCTATCTATTTATCTATCTCTCTATCTATTTATCTATCTATCTACTAATATTATAAAGCTGAAGAGTTTGTTTGTACAATGTGTGAACGCGCTAATCTCAGGAACTACTGCCTCGAATTAAACAAATCTTTTGTGTTCAATAATACATTTATCGACGTAGGATTTAGGCTGTATATCATCACACTACTACTTAAAGGAGCGGAGCAGTGATCATAAGTTTCAGACCTTAATGGTGCGACAAAGGAAAGAGTCACCGAACCGCTTGGTTCTTGATCGAATATTCTGCACCGTGTGCGGATGACATCTAAGCCTTGCAAGGTGGGCGTCGGGGGTCGCAAAATGACCTCAGTCCCCCATGAGCGCGGGCCTGGGGGTGACGGGTGGTGCCGCCAGTCACCCTAGCAGAAGTGCGCGATGCGCGCGCTTCCCCATTCCTGAGGATGCGATGGAGACTCCGTGGTTCCCACACTCGAAGAGGGCCGTCTCATAAGAGACGGTCCTGGCCCGGCCGGAGTGCGAGGGATATGTCTCATAATGTCACCTCCGGGAACCTGCGGCCCACACAGGTGGTGTGCGTTTAAGTCGGTTCAAGTCCGACATAACCTCCCCCACCGGCGTCAGTGGTGGGGGTATCCGTGGGGATTGCACGAGTTTTCCTGTGAGGAAAAGAGAGGGTGGGACAATATGGAAGCGCTCATCAGAACATTCACAATGGTATAGACTGTAAAAACAGCTATTACTATGTCTACAGAGTTTTTATACACACTAAGGTTACCGCGTGATACCCGGCAGAGTAGAATTTGGACCACCTCATCTCTTCCCATGCGGTGTCGTACAAGGCGACTAAGGGATAGGGCTGTTTAACATCTGACAGATATATACAACCCAGACTCAGCCTCAGATGCATGGCTCGAATCAACAATAGTGCTCGAAAAACTGCAACAGGCTCACGCCCTATTACGTAGGACCGAATACAATTATTAGTGAAATGTGGGTGATAATTCACCTCTACCTAACCCTCCGGGGATAACGGCTTGATTATATGTATGTATGTAAGGTATACTAGAGTTCAGACAAGACGTAAATACTTAATATTATAATATTCTCGACTGCTGCATACTGATAGAATAGCTTATACGTTTATGGCTACTTATACATGCAAAACAGAGAACAATAACAAAATGGCGGACGTAAGTTTTAAGGTCCCGACCATTGACTTCTATGGGCACGTGTAGACAATCAATATATTTTAAGCTATTGCATAGCTTTTATCGCGGGCCTTGAGCGTGGGGACCGAATCCAGAAATTCCGTAACGAAAAAAACCTAACACCCCCCACTCCGAGCTCGCACGAATCGAGCCGAGCTGCTCCGAAGTAGCTCCGCTTAACGTAAGTAATTATAATTGCATAAGTTGTTAGTTTTCAAATTCAAATTCAGACTCAGACTCAGACTCAGACTCAGATTCAAATTCAAATTCAAATTCAAATTCAAATTCAAATTCAAATAACATTATTCATACCCAAGTATTTTTTTATTTAATCTCTTTTTCACATCGAATACATTTATTACAATACAATATGCCAAATTCAAATTCAAATTATATTATTATTTATTATAATTGCATAAGTTCATAAAAAATGCTATGCAATAGCTTTACCGCGGCAGTCCCCGAGTGCCACACGTCTTTTTTTTATATAACTTCAGTGTCAGACAAGCACACGGCCCACTTGATGAAAACTGGTTACTGTGACCTATGAACGTGTGTAACACTAGAAGAGTCACACCCGTGCTGCCGACCCTGTAAGAACATAGATTTTCTGTGCCGTCAGTGCAGAAAAGGAAATCAGGACAAGCCTTTGGTATTCACAATGACACCACAACCTGCAAGACCTGAGACGGTACGAACTGTGCGGTATGAAAGAAACTTCATCCCACGCACACTCAAGTTGTGGAATGAACTCCCTGCTGCGGTCTTCCCATGCGCCTACAATATGGGGTTCTTCAAAGGGGGCATTAGGAGGTTTCTTCAGGGTCGGCAGCGCAAAAGTGACGCCCCTGGTGTTATACTTCCCATCAGGTGGGCCGTGTGCTTGTCTGCCACCTAAGTGGTATAAAAAAAAAACCACAAAAACTCTCCAATGAGCTCTGGTTACCCTACTCACCCCCGAGAACACAACACGAGGTTATTATGGCCGCGGTATTCTGTAGGGCGGAGGTACCTCCCTAGACCCGGACTGCTCAATTAGGATCTTTATCATCTTCTAAGCAATTTCCCAATAGCGTTTAAAGTTCCCGGTTGGGCTTTTTTTTCAACGTGTGGGAATCCACTCGGATACACCCCGCCGAGGCCAACGGGATGGTTTTTTCGGGTTCGAACCGACCAAAACCGCACGGACGTCTTGGGCCATAAGTTACCGGAGGTTGCATCCTCGTGAACCCCGACCAACCGAGCGCTATAGAAGACCCCATCGGGTGTGGGACAACGGCGTCCCCATCTTTCCCCAGAAAGGGGGAAGGGCACAATTCGCGCCGCCGCCGTCTCAGCCTGCTTCTGTTAAAATGACAGCGGCTCCACCTGACACCCCCAGGAGAGATTACGTTTTGACCGCGAATCTGATTATTATGTTGACGTGTCCGTGAACAACAGCCGTCTGACCATCCCAACTTCAAGAACAAGGTCTGTGACATAGCCTTGACCGTAATCAGCAGGTACCTAAGCGTTTTGAATCTAAAATTTACTTATTCAGTGAACCTTAACTTGACATTTTATAATTATACTAGCTGACCCACCCCAGCTTCGCCCGGGGTATATTTTGAAGCTTCATATCCCTTTGAGCCCGTATGTTTAAGTCTTCAAAATATGTTTCATACATATTTAATATAATAAATTGTCGGATTTGTTAACATTTATTATCAATGCTCCGCTCCCTTAACTAGTAGCGTGATGATATATAGCCTAAAACCTTCCTCGATAAATGGACTACCCAACACTGAAAGAATCATTCAAATCGGACCAGTAGTTCCAGAGATTAGCGCGTTCAAACAAACAAACAAACAAACAAACTGCAGCTTTATAATATTAGTATAGACTAGCACCGCGCCGCGGTTTCACCCGCGTAAATCCTGATCTGATGAATATCAGGATAAAAAGTAGCCTATGTTACTCACGAAGAATGTAGCTTTCTAATGAAAAAAGAATTATTAAAATCGGTCCAGTACTGTTTGAGTTTATTCGTTACATACAAAAATACAAATTTTTCCTCTTTATAATATTAGTTTAGATAACTTCTATTATTACGACTATATCATTTAAACGAGGAATTATTATTAATTTTATGCTGACATTATTTAAATTTGTATTACAACCTTTTAATATTTGTACGCTGGAGACAGCAGAATATTATGTACAACCAACTTCGTTACAACTTTTATACAATATTCTTACAAATAAATGAATCTTATCTTATCTTAAAAAACCGCGGTAGCCTAGTGGTATGGGTAATGGTAAATATTTTGTCATTATGTATAATTATATAAGTATAGGCAAGTTTATATTATATAAGTATATATTATACGAATATAATATAAGTACCTAATATATTTAAAAGTATGTGTATGAATTTCTTTTATATTATAGTGTGTATGTATAATGTATGTATTATTATTGTGAACATAGTACACTGCACCTACCTCAATGTATCTCTGCATCACCCTAAGGTTGACTGTTAGATAATGCCTTTGGCATTAAGTCCGCCTTTATACAAAATTACTGTACATAAAGTTGAATAAATAAATAAAAAATAAATAATGGACTGCCGAGACGAGGTCTCGGGTTCGATACCAGGTTTTACCATGACACACACCAATGACTTTTCGAAGTTATGTGTGTATTTATCGCAGGTTTATAAGTGCCCGGTTAATGGCAATAGGATCGCCACCTATTACATTGGGACCTAAACATAAACTGGCGAAATGTGGGTACTAGCACCTCTGCCTACACCTTCGGGGATATAGGCGTGAGTTTATGTTATGTTATGTTAACTTAGCATGGATGCGTTAAACCGTGGGAAGTGGACAAGTAAAAGTCGAAAAATAGATACCGGACTTCGAGGTGGACGACCGAAACCAACGCACGGATGATGATGATGACGTCAGAAAGGAGAGGAAAGGTGATGCGACTAGTCTTATAAACAAGGAAAACGCATACATAATAACAACAAGTTATTATAGTCATGACATAATTTTTATCATAACCATGTAAACACAAGTTTCTGTGCCGTCAGTGTAGAGGACAAAACAGGACAACCTTTTGGTCTTCCCACTAACAGTACAAAATCTCTCCAGTGAGCTCTAGGTATCCTACTCACCGCCGGAAACACAAGACGAGGTTATTATGGCCCCGGTATTATGTAGGGCGGAGGTACTTCCCCAGTCGGACTGCTCAATTGGACGGAAATACCGCCGTGTCCTACCTCCTGGTACTGATAATTGTAAGGTACTTTTTTTTATTCCTTACGCCCAGTTTTTAACCCCCGACGCAAAAACTACGGGGTGTTGTAAGTTTGACGTGTCTGTGTGTCTCTGTGTGTGTGTGTGTGTGTGTGTATGTATGTGTGTATGTGTCTGTCTGTGTGTGTGTGTGTGTGTGTGTGTGTCTGTGTGTGTGTGTGTGTCTGTGTGTGTGTGTCTGTCTGTGGCATCGTAGCTCTTGAACGGATGAACCGATTTGGTGATGAGTGTTCTTAGCTATGTTTGAAAAAAAAATGGGTTTAAGATGGCCGCCGCTACAAATTGACGGAGTACATATTTTTTCTCAACTCCCTCAATATGGGTATCAAATCAAAGAGCTTGACGAGTAGATTAAAATTAAATAAAATGTTTAAAAAACCCCCGTCACAAAAAACAACCCCAAAAAGTCGAAAATAGGTTGTTTTCCAGTTAGCCCTATAACTTTTGCAGTAGATTTGGTAGAAGTCATTGGTATAAATAATTTCTGTCTGTTTATTCCGCATGACAAACAATGCTATCATAAAAATTGTGTCATGGCTTGAATAATAACGCATTTGAAGATATGCGTTTTCCTTATTAATAACAACTAGCTGCTGTGGCATATTTCGGAACCTCATATCACGCCTTTGATCCCGTAATTTCTTTTTTATACCACTTAGTAGGTGGCAGATAAGCACACGGCCCACCTGACGGGAAGTGGTTACCGTGGCCTATGGACGTATGCAACACCAGGGGCACACTGACGGCACGGAAACTCTTCAATTCCCAATTGAGTAGTCCCACTGGGGAAGTACCTCCATCCTACAGAATACCGCGGCTATAATAACCTCGTGTTGTGTTCCCGGCGGTGAGTAGGGTAGCCTGTGCTCACTGAAGAGTTTTTGTGCTGTCAGAAGACTAAAGGCTTGTTTGTCCTGATTGTTTCTTCTGCACTGACGGCACCGAAACTCACTGTTCTTACAGGGCCGGTAGCACGGGTGTAACTCCCCTGGTGATGCACACATTCATAGGTCACGGTAACCACTTTCTATCAGGTGGGCCGTGTGCTTGTCTGCCACTACACAAAAATAGCAGTAGCCTAGTGGTATGGGTAATGCACTGCTGAGACGAGGTCTCGGGTTCAATCCCAGGTTTTACCATGGCACACACCAATGACTTTTCGATGCTTTTCGAAGTTATGTATGTATTTATCGCAGGTTTATAAGTGCCCGGTTAATGGCAATAGGCTATTGGGACCTAAACATAAACTTGCGAAATGTGGGTGCTAGCACCTCTGCCTATCCCTTCGGGGATATAGGCGTGAGTTTATGTTATGTTATGTTATGTTAAAGATTGCACGGGCATACTCCGAAATCTAAGTATGCCACAGGCGAAGCCGGGCCGTATAGGTCAGAATTGGTATATGTAAATATGCATAGGTCTACACTGCTACACGTGTGTGCAGTTATAAGTTTTGCTATGTCAGCGATGGCCTCGTCTTTCATTCACAATATGCGTGCTAGTACGTGCTAATTATCGCATATTTGGTTACAACGCAGTTGTTGTATGATGTCAATATGCGGGAGTGCACCGGAATGCAATGTTGTCAGAACGCATAAGAATGTTAAATTGTATGATCTGTAACGACGCTACACGGGGAATCCCGGCGTTTATCATCAACTTGACGTTAATACCAGTCGCATCCGATAGTTTCACCTTTGAGTCTGGGATCCGTTTACCAGTCCAACTGCGGATTTGGCTGGACTTCGATATTTTCTGTGAAGCGACTGCCTTCTGATTCCTACAAATCAAAATCAAATCAAAATCAAAGCATTGCAGGTAGACCAGTTTCTAGACTTTTTAGGGCATCAACTGCGACTGCGTGGGAGACGCCGAGACGGGATCTGGTGGCGGCCCTGGGAGTGAGAGTTCTCACGCTCTCCACTTTGCTCGCGGCGATGGTCCACTGCGTGGGCGGCCGGCGCCTCCTTCTGCGAGTAAGTAATGCTCGTGAAGGAGAAGGCGGGGCGAGAGCGGCAGCAGGAGCGAAGGAGGATCGCAAGACAAGTTGCGGGCAACTGAGGCAACTCGAGAGTTGAAAGTCGATGAGTGACCGCCGTCCGCCATGAGCGCAGGCATGGGGGTGACTGGTGGAGCCGCCTGTCACGCGTCTCGCGCACCTCCCCGTTTCCAGGAACGAGTTGAGAACTCTGTGGTCCCCACACCCGAGGAGAGGGCCAGATCGAGAGAGATGGCCCTGGGTGGGCCGAAGCATTGCAGGTAGACAGTTGTTAGACTTTATAGGGCTCCAACAACCGGGACAGACGGCTTAACGTACTTTCCAAGGCACGACCAGACCAATGCAAATACATATTCATATATACATACTAATATTTGCACTGAGCGGGGTTCGAACTCGCGCCTCGAGGGTTGCGGCCGCGTTTACTGCCGCTACAGTGGGTGTACCGATAAAAGCATTTATTCTGTATAGACCATTATATCGGCACTTACAAAACGTCAACAAAAAAAGGAACATGAATATCTGTTTAGTAAATGGACCACCGTGCACCGGTTCGAAACGCGGCCCCGACCTGAGAAGACTCCGGCAAGAAACTCAGAGGGCATTTCTTTTTTTTTTCGGTCTATTTACAAACATACACTTAGTCTACTTAATCTAAATACAAAAATTTACTTGAGTAGGATAGTTGAGCGAACAGCTCATTTCCAAGCTTGTTTATCATCCAAGTATTCTTGGATTTTACAATAGCCTTTCTGGCACAATTTAAATTTAACGATATTTTTTAATTTATACACAGGTAAATCCCTAAAACAAGTGCTGAAACCGGAAAAGCATACATTTAAAATATTTATCTACAATCAAAGCGACGTCTAACCAAGGTTATGTCATCTTATTTAGCGTTTGACCTCGGCACAGATGCATAGAGGCGTATCTATGTTTTGTTGATAGTTCAATTTTTTTCACTTACGCGTTTTGCATCTGTTTCCAATGCCGTAACGAACTAAACGCATCACTGAAATATTAAAAAAAAGTATTGATTCCTTGCTCTATGTCTGTGACATTTATTCGTTTCACGTATTGCTGTCACGGTATATGATAGAGGTTTTATAGAACACCAATAGATTACAGTAGAACTTGTAATTTTTTCTTTTTATCTAAGACACACCAATTTAACTTCACATCGCTTGATAGTAAGTTAAAGCAAAGTCTCAGGAAAGAGGGTCACCATTACAGACACTAATTAGGTAGCCTTGGCGTGTGTTCTGATGAGCTCTTCCAACTAATCCCACCCTCTCCTTTCCTACACAGGACAACACGTGCATGGCTTAGATGTCACCCTCACACTGTGCAGATAATACGAGCAAGAACCAAGCGGTTCGGAGACTCTTTTCTTTGCCGCACCACCAAGATCTGGAATTGATTACCAGCTCACGTGTTTCCTTCTTCCTACAGTGCCGGGTCCTTTAAGCGGGGTGTGAAAAAGCATCTGATGAGGCCGCCATGCTGAGTGTCACCATTGTAACATTACTTAGTGTCTGTAATGGTGATCCTCTTTCTAGAGACTTCGCCTATAGCTTGTGAGGTTGCGAGGCGAATGCTTGTGTTGAGAGGAACGTGACGTTCCTCACAACACAAACAACTAATGCGTGCAAAACTCGTGTTTGGTCGAACAAAAAAATGTCTTATCTTGTAATGTGAGATCATGTTTAATTTGTTAGCAAATAGACTTCTTACCTGTACCTACTTCCTACGCAAATATACCTCGTGACGCATATCTTGGACCTAAATGGCGAAACAAACGAGCCTCTGGCGAGCGTGTATAGTTTAGTAATAATCTACGCTTAGTAAATTTGAGCTTGTCCACAGCCATAAAATTCCGTGCTATCTTGTGCGCATTTTTTCTTTTTTTTATACCACTTAGGTGGCAGACAGGCACACGGCCCACCTGATGGAAATTGGTTAACGTGGCCTACAGGTCAGACTCAACCTCAGATGAATGGCTCGAGGCAACAATAGTGCCCGGAATAAGGCAATAGGCTCACCCCTTATTACGTGGGACCGAATACAATTATTGGTGAAATTTAGGTGTTAATTCACCTCTGCCTAACCCTCCAGGGATAAAGGCGTGATTATAAGTATTTATGTAAAGGGTTAAATGATTCATATAATAAATGAATTAATTGTCAAATTTGAACACACTTAAATTAAATATAGTAATTATTAAATGTCCAATTCAAGTAAAATTTTATACACAATTTTGATTAAATGTCAATATACAACACATAACATAAATATAAACTCACGCCTAAATCCTCGAAGTGGTAGGCAGAGGTGCTAGCACCCACATTTTGCCAGTTTATGTTTAGGTCCCAATGTAATATTTATTTATTTTTCACTACATCACTATCTTTACAGGTTAACCTAATACAATAGTGTGGTCCTTAAATATTATAATAACATATAACATATAGTGCAATTTTTGAGAACTCACTCAGGGAACATGTAAAAAGATCTGTGCCGTCCGCTACTTCATTGAGTATATGTAAGGTGCGCGTTATCACAGCTTTGCCCAGTAAATTAGTTCTAGCACTGGGCACTGCTAGTAGACGCGGACGCCGCCTACGCCACACGTAATTGTTGGGTACACATAGGTTAATCTCTTTCAAGACCCCCGGATTAGAGGTCTTACCACGTAATAATTTAAAAATATACGTGGTAATAGCCATGTACCTCCTTGTCTCCAATTTTCCAATTTGTTGTATCCTACCATGCCTATCACAAACAAGCTTGGATACATCAATGGATAAATTGGGTATACTCCATACAGCCTTAGGTACAAGAACCTAGTAAATTTATTTTGGATACGTTCCAACATTAGACTATATTTAGCTTCATGGGGAGCCCAGATAATTGCGTTACTTTCTAACTGGCTTCTCACTAATGCATTATACAAGGTGGTTATCGCTGTGATGCTTGTGAACCCCCCCGCTCTTCTGAGTACAAAGCCTAAGCTCCTGTATGCTTTTTTACATACATTTTGTATATGATTACGAAATGTTAGCTCAGCGTCCAGGTTTACTCCCAAATCTCGCACTGTATCCGTCCTTTTCAGTACTGTCTTATTCAGGGTGTAGTTAAAGTTGATAGGCTTTTTCAAACGGCTGAATGTTATAATTGAGCACTTAGAGGTATTGAAAAATAGTTTATTTTTCTTACTCCACTCATCTACCCTATCAATATCTAGCTGAAATCGATATGATCGATACGAAATAGGTGGCGAGCCTGTTGCCATTAACCGGGTACTTATAAACCTGCGATAAATACACACATAACTTCGAAAAGCATCGAAAAGTCATTAGTGTGTGCCTTGGTAAAACCTGAGATCGAACCCAAGACCTCGTCTCAACAGTCCATTACCCATACCACTAGGCAACCGCGGTTTTCATTATACAATAATTATAATGTTATTAAATGCTCATAAACAACGCTAAAATATCAATTTATTACGAATTTAATATTTGAGTGCTTAATGTCATAATTAAACTTCACTTATCTTCTAAATAATCTTTTTTATTTATACGAGTTAGGTGGCAGGCAAGGGAGTCACACTCGCGATGCCAACCCTGTAAACACAGAAAGTATCTGTCCCGTCAGTGTAAAAGACAAAGCAGGACAAGCTTTTGGTCTTTCCATTGACAGCACAAAAACTCTCTAGTGAGCTCTGGCTACCCTACTCACCGTAAGGAACACAACACAAGGTTATTATGGCCGCGGTATTGTAAAAGGCGGTAGTACTAATCACGTGTTGTGTAGTCGCATTTTTCTATTACTCTTAAGCTTGTCAGTGAAGAGTGCTATGCTTCCCTAACATATACCGTCTGTATCAGAACAATCGAACAAACTGTATCAGACGGAGATAGGACACGGCGGTATTTCCGCCCGATTGAGCAGTCCGACTGGGGTAGTACCTCCGCCCTGCAGAATACCGCGGTTATAATAACTTCGTGTTGTGTTCCCAGCGGTGAGTAGGGTAGCCAGAGCTCACTGGAGAATTTGTGCTGTCAGTGGGAAGACTAAAGGCTTGTCCTGATTTGTCTTCTACTGACGGCACAGAAACTCTGTACTTACAGGGTTGGCAGCGCGACTGTGACACCTCCGGTGTTACAGACGTCCATAGGTCACGGTAACCACTTTCCATCAGGTGGGCCGTGTGCTTGTCTGCTAACTAAGTGGTATAAAAAAAAACAATCTTAAATAACGAAGTATTCAAATGATGATTCCCAACCTTGATTGCTCTGTTATTTGGTACATCTTTAGTTCGGTCAATAATACAATTTAAATTAATAAAACAGTTTGATTGGTCTTATTACTTTGGTATTAAGATCAATTTACCAATTTACAACCTTCTAATGCCCCTTTTGAGCGCGCCTCCCCGTCTCCGGGGATGAATTGGGGACTTTGTAGTCCCCACACCCGAGAAGAGGGCCAGATCGTAAGAGATGGTCCTTAGTCGGCCGGGGTGCGAGGGATATGCCTGTCGACCTCACCATCGGCAACTAAAAACGACCCGCAGTCGGCGTGCGTTTTGGTCGGTTCGAGTCCGACATAACCTCTTCCGGGAGTATTAGTAGGGATTTTGCGCACGGAAAAAAAAAATGCCCCTCTTGAAGAACCCTATATTATAGGCGCTTTAAGCGAGGCGTGAAAAAGCTTATGATGAGGCTGTCAAGCTGAGTGTCACCATTGTAACATGGTATACGTAAGTAGTGGTGACCCTCTTTTCTGAGACTTAGCCTTCAGGCGAGGCTAAGACTCTTTTCTTTGCCGCACCACTAAGACCTGGAATTCATTACCAGCACACGTGTTTCCTTCTTCCTACAATCCCGGGGCCTTTAAGCGGGGCGTGAAAAAGCATCTGATGAGGCCGCCAAGCTGAGTGCCACCATTGTAGCACTTAGTGTCTGTAATGGTGACCCTCTTTCCTGAGACTTTGCCTTTAGCTTACCATCAGGCGAGGTGAGGTCAAGTTGCCGTGTCCTATAAAAAAAAAAAAAAGTCTAATTGATGTGTCGTAGATCGTTCATTCCACAACTTGAGCGTACGTGGGAAGACCAAAACGCATCCTGACTGTGTGGGCCACAGGTTGCCGGAGATGAGATTACTCGCACCCCGGCCGGCCCATGACCGTCTCTTATGAGGAGGTAGGACACGGCGGTATTTCCGCCCAACTGAGCAGTCCGACTGGGGAAGTACCTCCGCCCTACAGAATACCGCGGCTATAATAACTTCGTGTTGTGTTCCCAGCGGTGAGTAGGGTAGCCAGAGCTCACTGGAGAATTTGTGCTGTCTGTGGGAAGACTAAAGGCTTGTCCAGCTTTGTCTTCTACTGACGGCACAGAAGGGTTGGCAGCGCGACTTTAACTCCTCTGGTGTTACAAACGTCCATAGGCCACGGTAACCACTTTCCATCAGGTGGGCTGTGTGCTTGTCTGCCAATTAAGTGGTATAAATAAAAAATAAAAAACGCATCGCGCAACGCCGCCGCGGCCTGCCTCTGCTAGGGTGACAGGTGGTTCCACCTGTCACCCCAGACCCGCGTTCAAGGGCGACGGAGGTCATTTTGCGACCTCCGACGCCCGAGCCGCCTCCGCCCGCCGGATAAGATTTGACCCGAAACAAATCACATACATACAATGTAAATTGATAAAAAGCTCGTGATAATGGCGGGATTCTGTACCTACATTATAATGTTAAAAAATATATATTTAGACGTTACACATCTGTTAACGTTTCACGACTATTTTATTAATAACCTTGAAATTCGCAAGATGCGCGTGCGCCGATAATATATTTTGCACAAGTCCCACCAAGGTTATGGGTAATATGGACCTGGTAGATAGAATTGGGTTATAAGGGGAGTCTTTTCAGGATACCTTGGCTCGGTTATCATATAGATGGGTTTTTGTGTGAAAAATACCCCCACCACCGGAGCCGGTAACATACATACATATAATCACGCCTTTATCCCCGGAGGGTTAGGCAGAGGTGAATTAACACCCACATTTCACCAATCATTGAATTCGGTCCCATGTAATAGGGGGTGAGCCTATTGCCCTCTTCAGGGCGCTATTGTTGACTCAAGCCATGCATCTGAGGCAGCCCTATCCCTTAGTCGCGTTGTACGACACCGCATGGGAAGAGATGGGGTGGTCCAAATTCTACTCTGCCGGGAATCACGCGGCATACGCACGACGCGCGACGCCTGTCAGTCGTCTTTGGTTGCCGAAGGTGAGGTTAACAGGCATACCCCTCGCACCCCAGATCCAGGATCATCTCTGTCGACCTGGTTCTTTCCTCAAATTTGTGGACCACAAAGTCCCCAACTCGTCCCCAGAAACGGGGAGGCGTCTGGGATGGGCTTGGGCATGTTTTTTCCATTAGTCGCCTCTTACAACACCCTTAGGATGTACAGGATGGATAGCAAAGAAAAGAAGGATTCTTCATGGTCGGTAGCGCGAGTGTGACACCCCTGGTGTTGCATACGTCCATAGGCCACGGTAACCGGCGAAGCAAAAGGAGGGTTATGGTTTTAACATCTAGGTAGTAGATTCATTTATTCCCTCAAGAAATATATCCGATATATATCTTGAGATAGAGTGAGATATAGCGTGATAAGAGAGCGATGTGGAGTGATAGAAGATGCAGTGATGAGAATTGAGAGAGGAATGTTAAGATGGTTCGATCATGTTGAGAGAATGAATGAAAGAAGACTAACGAAACAGGTGTATGAGGCGAGTGTGGATGGTACCGTCGGAAGGGGAAGACTGGACCAAATTACCAAGTACCTAGTAACATAATATATTTTGTTCAGAAGCGGCTTTGGTTGGTACGTAATTTGTGCACAATCTTAAAATTGCTCTAGAATAGAGTTCATAACTACAAGAAGAGGAGGTGTATCAATATTGCATGAAGGACGCCGTTATCATCGTAAAAAAGTATATAAAAATGGAGACACATTTTATAAATGCTATGCTAAAAATGAATGTAAAGGAAATTTAACACTAAATACACGAAATGACATTATAAAAATCACAAAGAAACATGACGCTGACTGGCATGATTTTGGTCTTCCCACTGGCAGCAGAAAAACTATAAAAAGTACCTACAGGGAAACCTGAATTAGGTCACTAATGGCGAATTAATTTCAAATTATATTATTAAAATATTTTTAAGTCTATATTTCCTTTTCTACTTAAATGTATGTACTTGCGACTTCTACTATATTATTCTACTTGAATCTGTCCTTTAGCGAATAAAGGAAGTAAACTTATAGTTTAGTGTTAGCTTTATTACCTTTAGTACATAGGTTACACTAAAAGTTTCCGGAACTGGCCACTTACATAAACAATATTTAAAAATTTATTACAACATTTGAAAATAGAACTCTTTGGCTGTAGAATACAGTTTGTTTCATCTGACTGTCTTTTGTTTTTACCTTGTGGCGCCATTTAAAAAATTGTGTCTGCATCAACATGGATTTAACTCGGGAAAATTTTCGTAGTATGATTTTCTACGATTTTAAGTGTAATTTGACGGCTCAACAAAGCATCGCTCGGCTTAAAACAGCTTTTGGCGATGAAGCTCCATGCAAGACGACTGTTTATAGCTGGTTTGCAGAATTCAAGCGTGGTCGTATCAATCTCAGTGACGAATCTCGCGATGGTCGGCCGTCCACTGCTGTGACCAACAAAAACATCGATGCTGTGCGCCGTATGATTGAAACAGACAGGCATGTGACCTACCATGAAATTCGCGCATCCTTAGAAATAGGCATGAGTTAAATACAATCAATTCTACACAAACATTTGGGTGTGAGAAAGCTGTGCTCGCGGTGGATCCCACATAACTTGACCGAGGATCAAAAAACGGACCGCGTCACTTGGTGCAGTGCCATGCTTACCAGATTCAACGAAGGTGCGTCAAATTTGGTGTGGGACATAGTAACAGGTGACGAAACATGGATTTATTGCTACGATCCCAAAACAAAGCAGCAATCGAGCGTATGGGTCTTTCAAGATGAGCCGAAACCAACCAAAATGGCACATATACACGACCATTTGTTTGCCGGAAGTTATTGACGAACTCCGTAAAAATAACCGTAAACACCGTATCATCCTGCACCACGACAATGCTAGTTCTCACACGGCCAGACAGACAAACGACTTTTTGAAGGCGAAAAATGTAGAACTCATGAGTCATCCTGCATACAGTCCCGACGTGGCACTTTGTGACTTTTATCTGTTCCCAAAAATTAAGAACCAATTACGCGGCCAACGATTTTCATCACCAGAAGAGGCTGTCGAGGAGTATGAAAAACACGTTTCAGAGGTCACCACAGAGGAGTGGCACAAAAGTTTTCAAAACTGGTTTGATCGAATGAAAAAGTGCATAGACGCCAAGGGAGATTATTTTGAAAAACAATAAATTAATTTTGTACCTTTAATAGTATTTTTTCATATTCATTCCGGAAACTTATAGTGCGCCCCACGTACTTTTATTAGGACTACATTGCTATAATATGATTGCGTATGAAGAAAATAAATTCTTCTATTGAAACAACTGTTTTAGAAAAGTTCTTTGTTGTCAAATAGTAGCGCATAAAGGAAAAAAATTTTTGATGGCAACTAATTGCCAACAGAGAATAAAAATTCCTTATTCGCTACCGGTTGCGAAGTTTAGTTTTCTAATGGTAAGTTTAAACCATAAAAGGCAACATTTCTGCCGGAATTAATGGCGCGTATTATTAGATAATTTTGATTGTAATGTTTTTTTTTTTAATCTTAATTTTATTACGGGTTTTTATCTATAAAGGTTATGCCAACCCCATCGTACCTTTCGATATTATACAGGACAATAATAATAAATTATTAAAGAGGAGGTAGGACACGGCGGTATTTCCGCCCGATTGAGCCGTCCGACTGGGGTAGCACCTCCGCCCTACAGAATACCGCGGCTATAATAACTTCGTTTTGTGTTCCCAGCGGTGAGTAGGGTAGCCAGAGCTCACTGGAGAATTTGTGCTGCCAGTGGGAAGACTAAAGGCTTGTCCTGCTTTGTCTTCTACTGACGGCACAGAAACTCTGTACTTACAGGGTTGGCAGCGCGACTGTGACTCCTCTGGTGTTACAGACGTCCATAGGTCACGGTAACCACTTTCCATCAGGTGGGCCGTGTGCTTGTCTGCCAACTAAGTGGTATAAAAAAAAGGTGGGTAAACACGTTAGATGCATCAATTCACTGCTGAACCACCAGAGCCAAACGACATAATTTCATAGCCTCTTCATATTTAGGTCTTGCTAAGATCGTTTGAATGAGACCTATATCCTGTCTATTTAGATTTAGTTCGGTCAGCAGTGAATCGCAAATGTTGTATATCTTCAATTTAGAGTAAAGTCAAGTGTGCTTGTCGGTCACCTAAGTTATATATAAAAAATGCATATGCAAATAGTATTGACAAATAATACAATAAAATAATAATATGACTTTCATTCAAAATTGATATACAATAATATCAGACTTAATATAATATCGGATATTTTTTTTTTATACCACTAAGTTGGCAGACAAGCACACGGCCCACATGATGGGAAGCGGTTACCGTGGCCTATGCACGTATGCAACACCAGGGGTGTCACACTCGTGCTGCCGACCATGAAGAAACCTTCTGATGCCCCTCTTGAAGAACCCCATATTGTAGGCGCTTGGGAAAACCGCAGCAGGGAGGTCATTCCCGTGGGATGAAGTTTCTTTCATACCGCACAGTGCGCACCGTCTCAGGTCGCAATGTGTGGGGATGAATTCCCTGCCTATGGCGAGAGGTGCGATGATAGAATGTAGCTACGGGCATCATGTCAAACAATTCATCTGAGCACAATCCCTCCTAAGGCTAAGACGTTCCACTCTACCTGTGAGTATGGGATTGTCAAGCAGCCTCAATGCCCGTCTTTGCAACGAGTCGAAGGGGTCAAGCTGGTATGCAGGTGCTCCAGCAAAAAGGTGACAGCAGTACTCCATGTGAGTGATATATATCATAAATATTTGATATTTACAATAAATATCAGATATTTTCAAACCCTGGGTGTGACTATACGTATAATAAAACCGCGGTAGCCTAGTGGTATGGGTAATGGACAGCTGAGACGAGGTCTCGGGTTCGATCCCAGGTTTCACCATGGCACACGCCAATGACCTTTCGATGCTTTTCGAAGTTATCTGTGTATTTATCGCAGGTTTATAAGTGCCCGGTTAATGGCAATAGGCTCGCCAACTATTACATTGGGACCTAAACATAAACTGGCGAAATGTGGGTGCTAGCACTTCTGCCTACCCCTTCGGGGATATAGGCGTGAGTTTATGTTATGTTAATATTATAAAAAAATAGCCGCGTGGTTCCCGGCAGAGTACAATTTAGACCACGCGGTGTCGGAAAAGGCGACTAAGGGATAGGGCTATTTAACATCAGAAAGATATATACAGCCCAGAATCAGCCTCAGCTGGCTCAAGTCTATAATAGAACCCGGAATACGGCAATAGGCTCATCCCATTTTACGTGGGACCGAATACAAAGATGTTGAAATGTGGGTGTTAATTCACCTCTTCCTAACCTTCCGGGGATAAAGGTGTGATTATATGTATGTATTCGTCCACATACAAACCATGGTAAAAAAACGATATTATTCGATGGAGCACAGCTTTATAATAAACTACCTAACAACATTAAAAATATTGATAATTTGAATGTGTAAACACAAAAACTATGTACAACAAATGTAATCATTTAAAGTAGGCAGAATAGAGGAAAACTTTAATTATTATAAATTTCTAAATTATCACTACATAGTATAAAACAAAGTCGCCTTTTCTGTCCCTATATCCCTATGTGCGCTTAAATCTTTAAAACTACGCAACGGATTTTGATGCGGTTTTTTCCAATAGATAGAGTGATTCAAGAGGAAGGTTTATATGTATAATACATGCATCATATACTAAGGCAACATTGCAAATTTTAGAGGTTTCTAACGTGATGTCGTAAATTAACCTATATTTTATGCCCGTGCAAAATCGGAGCGGGCCGCTATGTTTTTATATACAACGTTCATAGTTTTTCTGTAGTGTATTTAATTTAGTATCAGCATTGCACCCGTGCGAAGCCGGGGCGGGTCGCTAATTGTAAATAATTTTAAGTGAACTTTACGTTTTTATGAGATATAAATGTCTTTAAACCTAAACCTAAAATATTGAAGATATTTTTTATAAAGAATATTAGAATCGAAATTACTAATCTTCCCTCTAACCCCTTCCTTCCTTCTTCCTACAGTCCCGGGTCCTTTAAGCGGGGCGTGAAAAAGCATATGATGAGACCGTCAAGCCACCATTGTCACGCAGTATGTGTAAGTAATGGTGACCCTCTTTTCTGAGACTTTGCCTTCAGCTTACCATCAGGCAAGGCGAAGTCTAATTGACGTGTTCTATATAAAAAAAAAACCCTTCCAGTTAAACGAAATTGCTTTTGTTACGAGTGGGTTCACGTAGATAATGTATAGTTCAGCCAAATTCGCAGTTAGTCTAGTAAAGCAGACTCCAGAGTCTGAGATGAAAGGTTCAGATGTGACTGGGATTAACATTAAGACAAAGAAGTAGAGAAAGAATTCTTTTACATAAATATCTTGAGACATACAACCTGCTTAATGGGCATTACGATGTGACAAACATTGAGAACATGTACATCAAGAACACAAACAGACACTTAAGAGGCCACTCAATGAAAATTAGTAAACCTCAGTGTGCCAGCAACCCTAGATATGACTTTTTGCCAAACCCGGTGGTGCATTGTGGAACTCCCTGTCAGAAACAGTAATAAGTGCTCCTAGCAGAACATTTTTAAATTTAAAAAGCATTTAGAATGTTAATCACAAGTGCAGTGATATACACACATCAGCTTTAAGCTGCTAGTGTATCAAAAAATAATAATATACTATGGGTAATAATAGTGACAAAAATACAACAACAGTGATAACAGGTCATGATTACAATATTTAAGCTTTTTCAATGTATAGGTCAATATTACTCCTACAGGATATAAGATGTTTATTGTATTACAAAACTCTTCAAAAGTTTTGAGCGGAAGTTAGTTTATATAAAAAAGATAAACCAATATTATTTAAAGAAATAAGTGCTCATTTTACCAATTCTCAGTATTCCAAGACTAGAATACCAATGAACCAGTCAATTTTATAAAAAAAAGCACCTAAACTTTTTTTTTCGTGGCAGAAACTACTTCGTATTCAGACGCTTACGCACGAAAATATAATTCCAAATTTAAATATTCATATTCAAAATTGCGCAATGAAAACCATAAAAAAAAAATATTATGAATGGACAATGCTGACCTACATGAGTGTTCATAACATTAAACTTATAAAACTAGTTTACTTACCAGAAAAACAAGAATAACATCGCTTTATATGGGTGCACACAAATCCTCTTCAAGTATTTCTTAAATTACGTAAATATTAACAGTAATAAATTCCAACTATTTATACTTCAATAACTCATACGAAAATCACACTGCACTATGGTAATTCAGAGTTTTTATTGTTCTTACACCGTTATGCGTTTCTAATATTAGTATTTACAATCGTATTCTAATTAATTGATAGATTATTATTGATTGAAACGCAAAGTACGGCAAAACAATAATTTAGACGTAAATTACTAGTGTTATTTTGATTAGTTGAAGTTGTTTTATATTTTTAATTCATCTAAGTATGTATATTTGGCCGTACAGTCTGTTACATGATGTTAATCAAATAGATAAACACTTTAATAAAATTAAAGTCAATGCGAGCCACTGCTTATCAAGTGGCAAAATATGTGTAGGTAATTTTCGACCCACATTTGGTGGTAGAAAAAATGACAGCAAGTGGCAAGTATTGCCATATCATGATCACGAATTTCAGTTACATTTACAATAAAACTAATATAAAAACAGCTGCACTATTTTCATACCCTATTAAGGTGGTTTTATACTGGCAAGGTGTGGCTTAGATGGAGTTGAAGTGAATTTCAAACACACTCGTACAACAGGGTCAGCAACGTTAGTGTTCCTCCTCTGGTTTTCCCCACATGCATAGGCCATGCTAACCAATATCCATCAGGTGGACCGTGTGCTTCTCTGCCACCCAAGTATATGGTATAAAAAACATTCACGTCAATATGCGCTCGCATGTAATTTCTGTCACTCACTTTTCTTTTAGAAATGATTACAAACATGTATTCGACCACCAATGAATCAGCTATTGTCGTGCCCGTTGCGCCCCAACACCAGCACAAATGGAGACCTCAGCGCAGCAAATGAGCTAGCAGTAAAGGTCACCGAGATTTGGACTGCATAGAATTCCACATCTAATACCACAAAGTATAAATATTGCCATCGACACGATAAAAAAGAAAAAGTTAAAGTATAAAAACGATTTAAAAAACAGGGAATCCTTTTAATATTACCATGTACTGGCTTGCTGTAGTCTCGCGCTGTCACCAATCGGCCCGCTGCATCTCACACGGACCTTACGTTTTATAGAGACAGCGATTTACTTACATCGCAGCTTGCAGTATTACGTTGCGCTTGACGGCAAAGAGTATATAACTTGACGGAGAGAGCCAGTGTGATCTGCCTCTCTATCTGTTTTACAAATTTAATAAATAATCAATTCTTATAAATTGTATGTACTAATAAATACAATAATTCACGCGTCACACATCCACGTTCATCTAAACATTTTAAATCAAAGATGGGTAAGGCGTGGATTGACAATACTTTGCCATACAAATTTCAATTCATGCTTATTCCTTCCAGTTCGCACTTTGCCAGTATATACACACATCAACAAAGTCTAGGGAACAAGGACATTTCTAGTTTTTATTTAAAAACCCTTTCTTGTAATAGTGAGTGTTTTATATCAATAGAAGGGTATTTTTATACCGTTTTTAATTTTAATTTTAATAAAAACATTTTCATACCAATTTTTTTTTTTTTTAAGAAAGAATTGAATAGTGCCAATACTGTGTATTACAACCTTCTATGATTAGGCACAAAAATAACGAGGTAGTAAGAAATACAGTAATTAACCGTACTTGAAACGTTTTTAATAATCTGTAGGACCTCCTAAAGCATTAGCAACAGCTCGACAACGGCGTGGCATACTTAGTATGAGATTGTCAATCATCGTCTGTGGAATATGGCTCCATACACTGCGAAGGTGTAAAAAAAGTTGTTCTTCAGTGTTCAGATTTTCCAAAGAATCACTGAAAGCTCTTCTCCCAAGCAAATCCCAGGCATGCTCTATGGGATTGAGGTCGGCAGACTGAGCAGGCCATTCCAACGTCGTCATGTTGTGCTCGCTTAACGCATTGACCACTACCCTCGCGGTGTGTGACCGTGCATTATCTTGCATGAACATAAAATCTTGACCGAACTGCTGTCGATGAGGGATTACCATGGGGTGTATAACCACCTGAATGTATTGGTTTGCATTCAAATTGCCCCGTATCCAAACGAGGTCGGTCCTTCCACCAAGGCGAATTCCAGCCCATACCATGATTGTTCCACCTTGGTAAGGATGAACTTCTTGCGGATTCTGGAGACGACTCCGACGTCCAGGAACTCGCCATATACGCACTCTTCTCGAATCAGGATGAAAACCGAAGCAAGATTCGTCGGAAAACAGAACCCGTGCCCATTGATGGTCGGTCCACTGTAAATGTGCGTTAGCCCACAATAAGCGACGACCTCGATTTCCACGTCGAAGAGCTGGAACCCTAAGCGGTCTGCGAGCATAAAGATTGGCTTCGTGTAGTCTTGTTCTGACAGTTTGATCGCTAATAACAACTTGATGCTGAGACTGGAGGCCTGCGACCAACTGACGAGCAGTAATCGTGAGTTGCCGCCTTGCGGAATTTTGCAAGAAACGATCTTGTCGCGGGGTAGTAACTCTATTTCGTCCCCTGTGACGTTCGGCAACATCCCCTGTAGACCTGTAGCGTGCCCATAATCTGCAAATTACGCTTGGTTGGGTGTTGACAGCATCCGCTACGTCGCGTTGAGTTCGTCCAGCTTGCAGCATACCAACAGCCCTTAAAATCTCTTCGCGACTTAAATGACGACGTGACATGATGACTACAGTCACAAAAATGCACAAACCATACGTAAAAGACGTATTATTGATAATAAACGTTATTTACAATCAAAAAAAATAATTTTTATTTTGCCTCAGAGAAACTGCACAATCAAACACTTTTAAAAGTTTTCCTTCCATATTCGAAAATCATTACTTATTAAAATTTATTTTTAAATTTCGAACAACTCTGTAATCTACTTTATTCTATTTTTATTTATTTGCTGCCAGTTATTTGCAAAACAAGATTTACACGAAAAAAAATAATTGGGGTCATCTTGTTCCCTAGACTTTGTTGAGGTGTTTATATATATATATTTATTATAAATAATCGAAATTAATAATAATTCATAATTAATTTCGTTTATACCTACTTGTCCAGTATTCATTGTGTGACTAATTAGCAAATTCAGTTTTTTGTTAACTGCAAACAACCGGGCCATGCCGGGCCCAACAAATAATATAACCTTGTAGTTTTTGGTGTCCTTTCTGTAATTTTAGTACCTAACTATTGGCATCAAAATCAACACTGTCTGTTGGTCTCTGTAACACATAATATTTCTACCAATAAAGTGCTTTTTATCTACAGTAACTCTAAAAATTTAATGTCAGAGCAATTCCATTTTAAGCAGAACTATGTAAAAATAAATTTATATTTACTCAGAATTAAACGTCAGTAGTTTCATAACACTGTTTATTTTATAAAATAAATATTTATTTATTAGTTTACGTACAGTACCTATCAATATTACATTTTATTTATCGACAAAAATTATTACAATCTGCAACTTTTTCACTGTTTTACTATCTGTAGTACCTGTGAACATCGACCTCTAATGACATTTAGTAAAAAAAAATAAGTTGATTCATTCGTGCTCCGATATCCGATAGTGATTTTTGTATTGATATAGTCTGGATATAGTCAATGTTATATTACAATTGAAACATCCTTGTTAACCTATGATTAGATATCAGTAAAATGGCGACGCCGGCGGATATTCGTGCACTATTTGAGGCGAGATTAAAGGAAACCGCTACACCCCCGGATTTTCATCCACTAGACTTAGAAAGGTCAAAAGATGAAAAATACCTTCGAAGAATACTTATGCATGTTGAAAAAGATGCGAAGCAGGGTGCGGACATGCTGTGGGATATCCTGACATGGAGGAAGTCGGTAGGTGCTAGCAATATCAACGAAAGTAATATAAGAATGGACTATGTTCAAGAAGGAGTATTCTTTCCTAGAGGAAGAGATATTGATGGGTGTCTATTGCTTATCTTCAAAGCTAAAATGCATATCAAAGGGCAAAGAGATTATGATGAGCTAAAGAAGATCATGATATACTGGTTTGACCGTGTTGAACGTGAAGAAAATGGTAAGAAAATCACAATGTTTTTTGATATGGATGGAAGTGGTCTAGGAAACATGGATATGGAGCTTGTGAAGTACTTGATTACATTGTTCAAGGCTTATTATCCATTTTTCCTTAATTACATCATTATTTACCAAATGCCGTGGGTCTTGTCGGCTGCGTTCAAAGTCGTAAAGACGTTACTACCAGCTAAAGCTGTTGAAAAAATGAAATTCGTTACCAAAGATTCTTTAAAGGATGTTGTGGTACCTGAACAGGCATTGGCTATTTGGGGAGGCAAAGATAATTATGTGTTTGAATTCATTCCGGAAGTTAAAAATAATGATCACGCAAGTTCTAAGAAGGTAACGTTTGCTGAGCAAGGTGATGGACAGCATTCTCCAGGTGAGATGCTACGTCTCGTACCAAATGATATAATAATATTTAAAGGAGATAGCGATGAAATCTCTGGACAATTCACAATTACCAACATGGATGACAGTGCCGTATCGTTCAAAATCAGAACAACAGCGCCTGAAAAGTTCCGAGTGAGACCGAGTTCAGGAACGTTAGCTAGCGGGGCATCCCAAACAGTACTCATTGTTGTTCAACCAGGTATACAACTACGTACTGTAGCTAAGGACCGATTCCTGGTTATGTCGATACAGATTCCGAAGACAGACGTAACGCCGAAGGAATTATCAGAAATCTGGCAAGCGTCAACTGGAAGTAAAACTGACGAGTACCGTCTAAAGTGTCAGTTCCCAGAGAAAGATGTACCAAAGAACGGTAATGTAGTAGATGGAAAATCATCAGAAAAAGGTGATTCTGGTGTTGGAACACTGTCCAACCTAGAAAGGAAGTACGAGATTCTGCATAGAGATTTTCAGAAACTGAAATGGCTGCAGTTTGTTACGTTAACTGTAACAGTCTTCGTTGCTGTAGTCGGATACCTCATTTATGTTAACGTTAACGAAGAAGGGAAGTATTGTGAATGTTTGTAGCCTATGGAGTATGTGGTGTTCAACCACATAGTGCAGATAGACATCGTAATGACTGTATTCACTTGTATGTTATTCATGAATATATTGTTGTATATTATGTATACTCGGGTATCTTATAGGTTAAGTAAATACCGTTAAGTTGAATTTCACCAGAGATCCGTTCAACTGAACCTTGTCACGTTTCACTCTGATTGAATGAAACGTGACAAAGTTTAATATTGAATTAGAATTTGTCGCTATCATTGTTGAAATTCAGTCTTATGCCTTGATCACACGCAACAAATGTAGTGGGGAGAGACTCCGCAGAGTTCGATGTACGTGCGGGAGACTCGATGCTATATTCAGACGTACCTAGTACTTGACCAAATGCACCGTCTCACCACTCCACTCGGTGAGTGTCATCGATGCATTAGTCAATTCCCACTTTAAGAGCACCAACCGGCATCGGTCAGAATCTATTACTAGAAATATCTATTACTACGAAGCTTCTTGGTAGTCGCGCCGCGCCTTCAAATTACTATAAACTTTTACTCCCCTAGATAAGACTCAAAATTCCTTGTCATATTTTCCTTTAAAAAACTGCTACTCTATCAGTGGAAATTGGCCTTTAAACTAAATTTCATCAATGAAATAATCTAGATGGCGTAAAGGAGCTAGAGCACTTTCTAAGTGTTAGTTAAATGTCAACCTTATCACATGTATACAAGTCTGAAAATAGTATGATAAGGCTGTAGCGCGTTGTTAAATACTATTTTAAACTTTGTTGTAATAGAATAAGGTTGATATTTAAATATATGATACTTTAAACCAGGTCATATATCAGGTAATCTCTGGTGAAATTCAATCTTAATATGAAATAATGTATTGGGTTGGGCCTGACAAAGAAATTATGGGAACCTCTAAGTATTTTGTCTGCATTGAGTGATGTTTTTCTAGAAATTCGTCTTCACAGCCCAGAAAACTCATATCCCTCGCACCCCGGCCGACCCAGGGCCATCTCTTTCGATCTGGCCCTCTCTTCGGGTGTGGGAACCATAGAGTCCCCAACTCGTCCCCGGAAATGGGGAGGAGTCTCATCAACTTGAAGTTGCTTCTGAAGTTTACATCTCGTAGCCCATCTCCTAGAATTGCACATCCAATTCGCACAATATTGGGCATCCATTTTACTATTACTACTGCCAGTTGGGATGCCATTGACTGGACGGGTGACCAGGGCCTCGATCCTGCTAAAGCAAAACCATAGTAATACCACAGACACTTACTTTCTGGTCCGTGCATACCTTTGATGACAGATGTAGAGTCTAAATAGTTTGTAGGGCTTAGAAGATGGAAGCAGACATGTCTTCTTCAAAGACAGACAGTAAAGCTTTGCTGCTTCCATTACCCAAGGCATACTACAAGGAGGTTTCCTAGCCCAGCAACCAAAAAATTTGCTTTGTATACATATGCACACGCTTAATTCCCTTTGGGGTAGGCAAAGGCAACAGCTCGCTATTTGGTTTAAATTGAATTTTCTTTCCCTTTTAGAGTAATTTGTTTAGATACCACACGCTATACTCGTCTGGGTTGAATTTAGTTCGTTTTGTAGATCGTTCTCTCTATTGAACATCGGATTGACAGTTGTGTAACTTCATAGAGTGGTTAAAACCGGTCGTGTGTATAAAATATTAAATTTATAACTTCGGTTTTAACCACTCTATATAGATATCGAACTGTAGATATTATGCTGTTCTTATCAATTAGTTTAGTTTAAACATTCCTGGTTGTATGGGCACTGTAAAATAATGTAGGTTAGATTATGTGCTGGTTCGCACTGCTAATATTCATAATTAAGTGGGAATAATTCCGTACAAGGCGTAAATAAGTGGGAAAAGTATACTTTTCAGGGTAACTACCTTTATTTTTGTGTGTAAATTTTACATTCCTATATGTTTTTCCAAGGTCTAATCTATTTCTGTACCAAATTTCATCAAAATCGGTTCAGTGACTCAGGCGTGAAAGCATAACAGACAGTTCCTTTCGCTTTTATAATATTATCGTAGATTTGCTGTTATGCAAGTTGTACATAACTCAAAATTTCATGCAAATTGACTTATCAATTTATTCACGTCTTGTATACAATTATTATTATTATTATATACATAATCATATTCGGGCTAAGGCATTTAATATCACCACCACTAACGTCGAAAATCGCTTGAACTTACAATATGATTAGTATCAAAAAGTGCAAGCGATTTTCACCCTAATAGTGGTATATCGAAATTGGTTGATTGGTCTATTACTTGGGTGAATATGTGTCAAAGGGTGAATAAGAATAGAAGATCAAATAGAATTAGATGTTATTTTCTCTTAAGTGATACTATGGAGTAAATGCCCTTGCCGCTGTTTTCCCAAGCGACTACAGAATGGGGTTATTCAAGAGGGGAATTAGAAGGTTTCTACAGGGTGTCGGGAGCACGAGTGTAACGCCTCTTGTAACCACTTCCCATCAGGTTGGCCCTCGTGGGCATGTCGCCTACCAAGCGTTAAAAAAATCAACGTAATATTAAATTAAAGTTGATACTTCAAATTTTCTTAAAAAAATATTTAATAAAATCTTATGATTATTTTATTTCTATTCACCCATTTATCCATATTCAACTTCTTTTATTTGGTATGTAAAATACATGTTATTATGTGTAAACACTTAGAAATTATTAAAATATATAGTACAGGGTTTTGATGTAATACGGGATCGGAAAAAGAGTGATCATTCGGCTAAGATCGGCTTGTTTCGGTTTTAAAGAACTTTCTCTCAGTCGCACAGCTTGATATCTCTGTAGAGTAGTTAATACCGTAGATTATATTTGAAATTTTATTATCATAAACGGTTTTAACTTCTCTATATAGATATCAAACTAATAACTTTTAAACTGCGTTCCATGATATACAATAATGTTAACGGGAATTAACGTTATCATGGGATAGGTATATACAAACCTTTGAAATGTCTGGCATTACGACAAGGTTACACCTGGCCGTGGTCCCAGGCTGACTGGCTTAGTGGTGCACGCCCGCCTTCTTGAAGTTTGTAATGTAGAAGGTTCTTCATCTACCCTCACATTTTCGATATTTTTCATATTTCAAAATATAACATAACAAACTCACGCCTATATCCCCGAAAGGGTAAGCAGAGGTGCTAGCACCCACATTTCGACAGTTTATGTTTAGGTCCCAATGTAATTAGTGGCGAGCCTATTGCCATTAACCGGGCACTTATTAACCTGCGATAAATACACAACTTCGAAAAGCATCGAAAAGTCATTGCTGTGTGCCGTGGTAAAACCTGGGATCGTACCCGAGACCTCGTCTCAGCAGTCCATTACCCATACCACTAGGCTACCTCCGTCTTAAAATATGTATGTACTTATACCATGATCGCCTTAATTACCATTCACATTAAGATATCAATTTGTCAACAAAAGTCGTGTACTGTATATTACTATACTTTGTAGATAATTAATTGTATTTTAATTATGGCATTTATACGTGTTTAATTAATTCGTCAGAAATAGTATTATTCTATTAGAATATATTCAAATATTTGGTGTAACCTACGTATACTACGAGACTGGCTGAGCAGACTAAAAAAGAATATTCAAAAATGCGTGCTATTGCTATAGATTTAGGTGTGAACATTCTTTAAACTCATTTTTCTAGTTTCTGCGTCTGTGTGAAGCGGGAATAAATTTCGAATTTGGAACGTGACACAGACAATTATCTGTATAGACATACAGTTATAAAAATGGCTCCTTTCGCGGTATCAGTTTATGAAGTGAAAGCTTTGAGGTGTGTGAGGGGAGGGGAGGGGGGTTTACATACGTTGCTGAATATCCGATATTATATTGGCCAAGTTTTCACTCCTGTTGACACTCCCGGAGTGCAACTTTTTTTTTAATTTGTTTTTTTGACTTATCTTTTTAAACAGTCCAGCTGTGCAATTCTCTAAGTATACAGCGACGAGCGCAGAGCTGCGACAGCCTTGATAGACATTGCCATTGGTCGGACTGGGTGACGTCACTAAAGATCGACCAATGAAAATCTAGGTCAAGGCTGTTGTAGCGCTGTGGTCGACGCTGTATACTTATATAAATTGCGCAGCAGTAGTATGCGTAGGAGTAATTGGTCCGAACAAGTAATTATACAATGTATAGATTAGACATGTTTATTTTAGTTATATATGTATAGCTAGTCTGCTGTATTCCAGCGATGTATTGGGCCTATTTTTATTCTTAAAAGGTATTGTTTCAAACAGAGTAGGCACACATGTTTAAAAAAAAATTGCATTCCTATGGTATTTAAAAGAGATTAGTATTAGTCTTTTCAGCTCTCATGGCTATGGTTTTTATAAATGTTTTATTAATATTTAATAATATAAATATAAAAAATTGTCTTGCCTATCACAAGAAACTTTGTTTAATTCTAATATGTTGCAATCGTAATTTGTTATGGGTCGGATCTTTAAAAATATATATCCGCAGGTACGGATCCGAATTATATTTAAAGTCAAGATCCGCGGATACGGTTCTTCACTTTATTTATTTGCCATTATCAAAACAGAATATTGACAGGTAATAAGGTAAAATATCCGCGAAAAAGTGACGGATACGGATCTTCACTTCCGGATATCCGCGGATAATCACCATTGTACAAAATTCCATTATTGTATTGAAATTTAATCATGTAATTATGTTTATCTAAATCACTGTTATTAACTGCTATTAAAAAATCAACTAATAAATGTTTTCTTACATTAATATAATATTACATTATAATCAATTAATTTCTTTTTTAATTGAAAATGTTGTAAGCCTAATTACAGTACCAGGCTTTTGGATTGTCACATCGGGAAGAAGAGTGATGGTTCGGTTTCCATAGCCCACGGTAATCACTTTCCATCAGGTGAGACGTTTGCTTGTCTGCCACCGAAGTGGTATAAAAAAGTTTTTGTAGAGTTTCACTCTGTCGCACATTAGATAAACAGTTTAGTATCTTCATAGAGTAGTTAATACCATTTTACAAAGTTTTAAATCTATAGTTTTAACTATTCTTAATAGATATCCATTTAGGTCAGTTGATCAGCGTTTTCCTCTTAGAAAAGGGCTGGTCGCGGGTTCACGCTTCTACCTGGCTCTTAACTTTTTCGATCTAAATGTATAAGAGAAGATAGCATATTAATTGCTTCAAAATATTACGAATATCTATGAAATAATGGTCACCAAAATTAAAGCATTCTAATCGCAATTGACAGGTTTCAACTACTCTATAAAGGTGCCAAACTGTTAGTAGTAGTGTGACAAAGAGAACGTTATACAAAACCGAATCAAACCAATCCAAACCGAAATCCCACTCTAATTCCCGACGTATCAGATCCGAAAACGGAATACTGTATAATATATAGATAGCTTGTCTAAACTTAAATAACGGCCACCACACGTGAACTACGGCATATATGCGAACCTCGCGGTCGACTAGTCGCGTGATAAATCGGAGCACACTGTTTGAACTAGCGCTGACAAATTGTATAGAACAAAACACGAGGACAGGCTTGCCTAGTGTGGGGCCACTGGCAATTATTTTGTATGTAAAGTGTTTTTGGTAATAAATTATTTATTATTATTTATTAAAGACGTCCGTTCGCTTGCGCATTTTGTGACATTATGACTAGTTGATCAACAAATCCGAAAATAATCGTCTATTTGCTTGTGCGCATAAGGGAGATGGTGGACCGCGTCATTTAGGCTTAAACAAGCTTTACTATTTTAATGTTTAGTGCTGAGCACTGAATACATGTTAAATTATCACAATTAGTACAATTGAAAAAAAAATCAATGTAAAAGGTGTTGGCTATTTCTAGGAGTTTTGTAAAAAGAAATAAACTATGTGGAATCTATGTGTATAAAAAAATAAATTGAGTTTTTTTTATTGTCTGTGCATTCCAAGGGCTTCTATCATCCAGGCTGCGGCGGCGCGAGTTGTGCGCCTCCCCATGCCCGGACTCCCCATGCATGAGGAGTCCGTGGTCCCCACACGCGAAGAGGGTCAGCTTGAAGGAGATGGCTCTGGGTCGGCCGGGATGCGAGATATATGCCTCCGTCCGCCGGGGTGCGTTTTAGTCGGTTCGAGTCCGACATAACCTCTCCCACCGGCGCTGGTGGAGGGTATCCTGGGGGATTTTTCGCACGATAAAAAAGGGGATTTTATCATCCGACAAAGAACTAAATTTACCGAGATAGCTCGCAGAATAAGCAAGCTGAAGTGGCTGAAGTGAGCAGACCATGATGCCCACAGCAACATTCTATCACCGCACCGCTCGCCATAGGCAGGGAATTCATCGTCACACTTTGCAACTGAAGACGGTGCGCACTGTGCGGTATGAAAGAAAATTCATCCCACGCACACTCAAGCTGTGGAATGAACTCCCTGCTGCGGTTTTCCCATGCGCCTACAATATGGGGTTCTTCAAAAGGGGCATTAGAAGATTTCTTCAGTGTTGACAGCGCGAGTGTAACGTTCCTGGTGTAGCATACGTACATAGGCCACGTTAACCACTTCCCATCAGGTGGGCACTTAGGTGGCAGACAAGCCGTGTGCTTGTCTAACAAACAAAACAAGTCCTAGAGTGGAGACCGCGAGAAAGCCAACGAAAGAAGGAACAGCTCCTGGCCAGGTGGAATGACGACCTGAAAAAGGTGACGGACAGACTGGATGCGGAAGGTGGAGGATGGTGCACATTGGGCACAGGGTTAGCAGCACAAGTATAACGCGCCTGGTGTTGCACACGTCCATAGGCCACGGTAACCACTTCCCATCACGTGAGCCGTGTGCTTATCTGCTACCTAAGTGGTATTAAATACATATATATTGCTTTTATGGTGGGAGACTGCCGTCTAACATCTCAATCTTGAAAGGGAAGTCTGTCAGAATCTCATCTCTTCCATACATTAATGGAAGACAACAAAATTACTGGCTCAAAAAATCATCAATAATTTACCTAATTACCCATTTATAATGCGAGAGATAGGTAGGTCAACACATCGCTAAGGTGACTTTCTCGGTGGTACCGTTTAACTTTGTGACCCACGGTACCACCAGTGCTTCGATACTGCTGAAGTAAAACCTCTGCCATACCACAGACAGCTAAAAATCTATTAAATTTTAGATTATAGCAATGCAGTTAGTTCAAACTTAAAAGGCTTTTTTATAGGAGGTAGGACACGACAGTATTCCCGTCCGAATTGAGCAGTCCGACTGCGGAAGTACCTCCACCCTACAGAAACCACGGCTATTTTTGAAAGACCAAAGGTTGTCCTGATTTTGTGTTCTGCACTGAATCCTGACGATGAAGACTGATCTCCGTTCTTACAGGGTCGGCAGCACGGGCACGCCGTAGTAACGGCGGTAAGACCCATCATGGGGGAGTGGCTAGAGAGGCCACACGGCAGCCTCTCGTACCGTCTGACGCAGATGATCACCGAGCACGGATGCTTCGGAAAGTATCTGCGTCGGATGCAGAAAGAGCCAACGTCCGAGTGCCATCACTGCGACGCGAGCGAGGACTCAGGTCCGCACACACTCACCGAGTGTCCGGCGTGGGAGACGCCGAGGCGGGAGCTTGTGGCGGCCCTGGGAGTGAGGGTTCTCACGCTCTCCACCTTGCTCGCGGCGATGGTTCGCTGCGCGGATGCGTGGGCGGCCGGCGCCTCCTTCTGCGAGCAAGTAATGCTCGTGAAGGAGGAGGCGGGGCGGGAGCGGCAGCGGGAGCGACGAAGGATCGCTAGACAAGCTGCCCGCGCACGAAGGCAACTCGGGCGTCGGAGGTCGATGAACGACCTCCGCCCCCCATGAGCGCCGGCCTGGGGGTGACAGGTGAAGCCGCCTGTCACCCTTGCAGAAGCAGGCCGCGGCGGCGGCGCGCGTGGCGCGCCTCCCCGTTTCCGGGGACGAGTTGGGGACTCTGTGGTCCCCACACCCGAGAAGAGGGCCAGATCGTGAGAGATGGCCCTGGGTCGGCCGGGGTGCGAGGGATATGCCTGTCAACCTCACCTTCGGCAACCGAAACGACCCACAGGCGGCGTGCGTTTTAGTCGGTTCGAGTCCGACATAACCTCCTCCACCGGGTCCGGTGGGGAGGTATCCGTGGGGATTTTGCGCACGTAAAAAAAAAAAAAAAAAAAAAGGGTCGGCAGCACGGATGTGACTCCACTGGTGTTACACACGTTCGTAGGTCACGGTAACCACTTTCCATCAGGTGGGCCGTGTTCTTGTCTGCCACCAAAGTTGTATAAAAAAAGGCTTTTTGCATAGAGATTGAAAAAATGTAATGAAACTCTTTTCATTTGATTTTGAACTCTAAGGGAATAGGCATAAAGTTTACAATTTAATGCTATTTTTGTAATATCTGTGGTTTATCAGTGGTTTTACTTTCGTAGAAACGAGGGCTTCATATTATGGGTCTGAAATGGGGATTTCTTAATCTGCCACAGACGAACTCAGGGCGGGTCGGCTAGTATTCCATACAACCAATCTAGTCTACATACAGTTAATTGCTTATGTCTACACAAATGTGTAATTACAGATTACATAAATATTTTTAAATTAATTATCTATCACGGCCTATTTTTTAAAGATATAGATTGGTATTGTTATCTATTAGTTTACTGAATTTATGTAATTGATCCGATAACTACGAATGCGCCGCGTGCCGCGTGGTTCCCGGCAGAGTAGAATTAGGGCCACCCCATCTCTTCCCATGCGGTGTCGTACAAGGCGACTAAGGGATAGTGCTGTTTAACATCAGACAGATTACAGCCCAGACTCGGCCTCAGATGCATGGCTCGAGTCAACAATAGTGCCGGAATATGGCAATAGGCTCACTCCCTATTACGTGGGACCGAATAGGTACAATCATAATCATAATCATAATCATAATATTTATTCTGTGGATCATAGGTTAGGTATAAAGGTCTTATAAATTATGTTATGTACGCTATGTCCTACCACATGTGGTTTACAGATTATTAAGTACAGGTTTCAATTTCGAATAGATTATTATTATTACAAATAAATTATGTCAAAATAAATAAGATTAATTTAAATTGATGAGATTAAGATAAAATTAAATTGAATTATTACAATTCCAAGCCGTGTCAATTGAATATTAATTTCATGAATATTTATACATCAATTCAAATAAATTATGTCAAAGTAAATAAGTAATATAAAATTGAATAGAATTATTATAATGTTATAAATGCAAGCAGTGTCAATAAAAAGTAATGTCACCAAGAAAAATCATATAAATTATGTCAATAAAAATAATGTAAAATTTAATAGAAATGAAGTCAGAAATCGGATTAACTACTCTTTTCATTAAGATACTCCTCTATTGAATAGTAGGCTTTATTCAGGAGAAATGCTTGTAATTGTTTTTTGAACATTAGTAGGTTTTTACAAGATTTAATAGCTTGAGGCAGTTTATTATAAACCTTAGGTGCCATTACGAATACACTTTTATGTAATAGGGCCGTTTTGGATGGGACTAAGCATAGCCTGTCAGACCTGCGACTGCTGGTTATAACAGAGAATTTCTCCCAGTTCTGTTTAACAAACATAACTATCTCAAATATGTACATACATGGCATCGTCAGTATCTTCAGGCTAATAAAATACGGTTTACATGTATCAGTCGTTTCAATCTTACATATGGCTCTAATGCATCGCTTTTGAGCTTTAAAAACTAATTCTTTACCAGTTGCATTGCCCCAAAATATGATCCCATACCTTAAAGTAGAAGCAACCAGTCCAAAGTATGCTGTAAGTACTGTGTTCCTGTTTACAATTTTACCAAGCATGTATAATGCATATGCATGTTGGTGTATTCTATTGCTCACCATTTCAATCTGTGCATTCCACTTTAGTGTATTTTCAATTTGTAGGCCTAAAAACTTTATCACTTTAATGTTATTTATCTTTTTATCGTCATACTGTATTTCTAGATTTGTTTTGTTAACCCTTTGATTAAAGTCCATTATATATGTCTTGTGCAAATTAATTTTGAGATTGTGTACCTCTAGCCAGTTTATCAAAGAAATAATATTTTTGTTGATAGCTGAAACAGTGGTATCAAGATTATCATTATTGAATACCACTGTACTATCGTCGGCGTACATGATCATGGGGAATGGTGTGGCTGATGGGAAGTCATTAACATAGATAATGAACAGAAGTGGTCCAAGTATACTTCCCTGTGGAACTCCATAGCGTATGGTTCTTGTGTCCGACATGTACGAAATTTCACTCCTAGTTCTATTACATATTTTATTTATTACAGTTATATGTTGACGATTTTCAAGATATGACTTGAGTAAACATGACAAATTCCCGCGAATACCATATGCATTCAATTTGTCAATCAATATTCCATGGTCTACATAGTCAAACGCTTTGGTCATGTCCATATATAGCGCCTGAACTGGCTGTTTTTTGTCCATTCTAGAGATAATTGTACTTAGAAAGTCATATATGGCAACATTGATACTTTTGTTTTTTCTGAAACCTTTTTGGTTATCTGTAAACAGATTATATTTCTCAAAGTAATTACTAATACTGTTATGGATGACCTTTTCGAAGATCTTAGAAAATACCGGTACTAGAGCTATTGGTCTATAAGAAGTCATATTCTCTTTATCCTCTTTTTTAAATTGTGGTTTAATGAGAGACAACTTTAGCTTTTCAGGAAAAATACCCTGTGTGATACAATTATTAATAAGATAACTTAGCACGGGAGCAATAATAGTTGACACGCTTTTTACAATCCTAGTGCTAATGCCGTCGTATCCTGTGCTAGCTGTGTTTTTTAATTCCATTATTATTTTATATACATCCTGGGGCACAGTAGGCAACATGAACATAGATGATAGTTTAGAGGAAAGGCAAGATTGTCGATTATTCGTGGAGGTAGGTTCAGACGGTGTCCCCAGATCTGCATAAAAATTGTTAAAGGCTTGTGCGATTGCCTTTGGATCAGTCAACATTTGGTCCTTTAATTTAATCCGTTCAATATTCTCACTGGGGAAATCAATTTTATTTCGATTTATTATTTGCCATGTAGCTTTGCATTTATTTTTCGCCAGGTGTAAAGCATTGATATTCTGTGACCGTTGTGTAAATTCAATTATCTTCTTAAGTCTAGCAGATAAAGCTTTAAAGTTGCATCGGTTTTCTTTAGTTGGATGTCGTCTATATTTCCATAGTAGTTGACGCTTTCTTTTACAGCATGTTCTAATACCCCGGCTTATCCATTTGGATTTTATTCTGGTTGATTTTTTTACTCTAACGTTTGGAAAACATAGATCATAAAATAGTGTGAATGTATCATGAAATAAATTAAACGCATTATTTGGATTTGTCTCCTCGTATACATCATTAAACTTAAGGCTTTGTAGGCACTCAATGAATTTTTCTATATTTTCCTTAGAGAAGTCACGTCTGAATGTAAACCAGTGATCAGATCTACAAGTTCTAGCCACAGGACACTGTAATAACTGGGCTGTGTGATCTGAAACAGCTAGTTCTAGAACCTCACTTTTACCTCCACGTATGTTGTGTAGAATGTTGTCAATACATGTACCACTAGATAAACGTGTTGGTACATCTATTGCACACTTCAAATTAAAACCCATTATTAATTGTTTGAATTGCCGTGATAACGGTGTATTTTTTAGAATGTCAACATTAAAATCGCCGCAGACGATACATTTCTTATTATTTTTAAGGGAATTTGATTGGAGTAAATTATCTAAATTATTAATAAAAATGTCAAATTTAATACTAGCGTCTCTATTTTGTGGGTTTCTGTATACACATATAATAATAATATTATGCTCAATAAGCTCTATTCCACAACACTCAACAATATTGGACACATTATAATTCATTACATCGTCAACAACTCTATATTTTAGACCATTTCTAACCATAATACAGGAACCCCCATTTCTAGACTTCCTTGTAAAATATGTGGCCAATTTGTAATTAGGAATATGCAGACAACTGACATCAGACACCTTCATATTATGTTCACAAAAACACAGAACATCAACATCCCTACCCTTACTACGTAAATTCTCCAAACACTATTACACTATAATATAATACACATACAATTATTGGTGAAATGTGGGTGTTAATTCACCTCTGCCTAACCGTCCAGAGATAAAGGCGTGATTATATAAATGAATGAATGAATTACGAATAAAACATCTTTCGATAACTCTTCCCTTTTTTTACATGCTTTTTGCATGCAAAGTTTATGGTCTCAAGCCGACCAAAACGCACGGCGCCTGTGGATCATTGTTTCCCGGAGGTGAGGTTGACAGACATATCGATCGCACACCGGCCGACCCAGGGCCATCTCTCTCGAACTGGCCCTCTAAGGGTGTCAGGACCACGAAGTCCCCAACTCGTCCCCAGAAACGGGGAGGCGCGCAAGTGCCCGCCGCCGTAGCCTGCTAGATATACTTAAATATTCTTATCAACCTTTAAAGAATAACAATCAAAGTACATTAAGAAAAGAATATTAGGTTACTTGACTTTGTACTCGCTAAAACAAACTTCCAAACAAATATTTCTTCAAGTTAGAATCACACGTTAATTTGTTATCATATTAAGGTTGTAAATACAGCCAGTCAGACGGTAAGCCGGCGATTTTTAAAATGACGAAATACCAGATGCGTCTTCCCTTCCAATCCTGGGTGCATCTATAGCCGGATTTCTACGGTGTGAAGTTTTAGGAAGGCCGACGCAGACACGGATGCATTTACTATGCGGACAAACATATCTGCAGTCACAGCCGATCCTTTTGTGGAGGAACGAGGTGATTATAAAGTGAGGATCCTCCGAGCAAGGTGATCACACCTGGCGGGCCGCGGGCCAAGGTTAACTTACTTATATAACCTTCGCCGAGCACACTCTTAGAAGAACTTAACTTATTCATCAAGGCTCCGATTTATTTTACTTAATTCTATATTGCACAGAATCAGCACAGAGCCAATACACAAAAAAAAAATATACCACTTAGTTGGCAGACAAGCGCACGGCCCACCTGATGGAAAGTGGTTACCGTGGCCTATGGACGTGTGTAACACCAGAGAAGCCACACTCGCGCTGCCGACGACCCTGAAAGCACAGTTTCTGTGCCGTCAGTGTAAAGGACAAGGCAGGTCAAGCTTTTAGTCATCCCACTGACAGCACAAATTCTCCAGTGAGCTCTGGCTACCCTACTCACCGCTGGGAACACAACACGAAGTTATTATAACCGCGGTATTCCGTAGGGCGGAGGTACTTTTCCTGTCGGACTGCTCAATTGGGTGAAAATACCGCCGTGTCCTACGTCCTATAAAACATATATTTATAACAAAGTATGTACAAAGGCGAGCTTAACTCAATATGAGTTCTTATTTCAGCGCTATTGTAAGCACCATGATCACGGAGGAACTGTAGTATTGGCGGTGAACAGAGAAAAAGTTTTAAGGAGTTAATATATCGATCTACCCTCTTTCGAGTTCTTTTACTACGCGTATCTGCACTACCACTGGTTTCACTCTCACTACAAACTCGAACCCAATCTCGATCACGTTCACGACACACGATGCTTACTGTATCCACTCGCGATTTTGTTTTGGCTTGTTCCCGGTTGTTTTTGCAAAGACGGACCACTAGATGCCAGACGTTCGGCAGTTGAAACCCGTCCTCGCGATTGAAATTTTTATACTGTTTGATTTCAATCGCTTCCCACGATAGTTAAAATACTTACTTATATAGAAGTTGATTCCCGTTCATCCCTAATCAACATGTGGGTGTGAAATTGAGATTCGATCGAAACTGAATAGTTACAGATATTTTCCCGAAAATGGCTCTCTGGTAGACTATATTTTTGGATGCTCTATGGTATGACCGCGTCAGTATCTACAATAAATAATAAAAATCATACGCTGTTTCTAATCCCTCGTTTAGGTACACCACGAATCAAGTTGTAAACAAAAACTTGTTGAAGACTTGTAGAAGACTAATCAAAACACAATACTTGTATACATGTATCTCAGATACTTTTTCGTTTACATAGTATGTATAGCCAACAAGTTGTAAACAAGTATAAAACACGCAGCTAGATACATTTTTGACGCTCACTCATGTTGACATGTACCTACCTAATTTGTTCAATTTATTTCTGACATTTTGTTTAGTTATTTAAGTACATTACCTACACAAAATTTTGCCTATTGTATGCCTAGAGGTGGAGAATGGAGAAACTTTATATCATTATTAACATCACATTGTAACCCATTTTCACAATAAATATATTTGAATTTGAATTTGACAATTGCGTTCACAATGTAGCCTGTGACATATTGCAACATGTTTTATACTTAGGTGTAAACGAGGGGTTTTTTTCTTTTTATATAGGACACGCGAACTTGACTTCACCTCGCCTGATGGTAAGCTAAAGGCAAAGTCTCAGGAAAGAGGGTCACCATTACAGACACTAAGTAATGTTACAATATACAATAATATAATACTCAGCTTGGCGGCCTCAGCAGATGCTTTTTCACGCCCCGCTTAAAGGCCCCGGGACTGTAGGAAGAAGGACACACGTGAGCTGGTAATGAATTTCAGGTCTTGATGGTGCGGCAAAGAAAAGAGTCTCCAAACTGCACAGTTCTGCACAGTGTGAGGATGACATCTAAGGCCTGCACGTGTTGTCCAGTGTAGGAAATGAGAGGGTGGGATTAATTGGAAGAACTCATTAGAACACTCACCATGGTAGAGACGGTAAAATACAGCCAAGGAAGCAATATCTCTACGCATCTGCAAAGGCTCGAGGGTGTTCGTGACCTCAGGGTGATTCATTCAAATAGTACCTTGTATTTGTTTTAAGCAAAGAAACATATTATGTATTAAATTATGAATAAAACATGGCAAGCACAAGCACCAAAGACACAAAATAAATAAAAGTACCAAAGGTTTCTATTAGCACCTAGGTGTTAAAATGCATAAATAAACATAAAAATGGTTACAAGGTTTTTTTGTATTCAAGCTATTATAACTTAACCGTCGCCGTAAGACGGATATATGTGTAGAAGAATTTGGATGGTTCCGTGCGAAGGTTCTGTGGCTTTGTGGTCAGAGCGTTCCCCCTGTAAGGGGAATATCGCGGGTTCGAATCCTGCCTGAACCGATTAAATTTTTCTATAGAATAGAATAGAGTTAGTTATTTAAAGATCTTGATATACAGAGGCCTGTAGCTGGAGCCATCTATATCTTAATCGGTTTGAATAGTTCACATACTAAACGCTTTAAAATTTCATTCAATTTGAATATTCTTTTAGGGATCCCTAACCAGAGTTATAACAAAAGTCTATTACTAAGATCGCTACTGTCTGTCTGTCGCCAGTCTGTTTCTCAGGAACCGTGATACTCGACAGTTGAAATTTTCATATATAAACTCACGTCTGTAAATGCGAGAAGGGGTAGGCAAAGGTGTATTAACATTTACATTTTCGGCCTCATGTAATAGGGGTGAGCCTATTGCCGTCAAGCGGGCAATTAATCATATGCTGTATGTTTAACAGCCCTATCCTGTGGACGCCCTCTACGACACCCACGGAAAGAGATGGGATGGTTTTATTCTACTCCGATTTTCACCGATGCTGTGTTAGGTATTTACTAAAAACAATACATACACATAATCCCGCCTTTATCCTCGGAGGGTTAGGCAGAGGTGAATTAACACCCACATTTCACCAATCATTGAATTCGGTCTCACGTAATAGGGGGTCATCCGGGCACAATTTTGACTCAAGCCATGCATCTGAGGCTGAGCTGCATATAGGTATCTGTCTGATGTTAAACAGCCCTATCCCTTAGTCGCCTTGTACGACACCGCATGGGAAGAGATGGGGTGGACCAAATTCTACTCTGCAACAAAGCAATACATTCTAGGGGAAAGTGGCATACGACCACGGCTATCCATATTTTTTTTTACGTGCGCAAAATCCCCACGGATACCCCCCACCGGAGCCGGTGGAAGAAGTTATGTCTGACTCGAACCGACCAAAACGCACGCCGCCTGTCGGTCGTTTATGGTTGTCGAAGGTGAGGTTGACAGACATATCTCTCGCACCCCGGCCGACCCAGGGCCATCTCTCACGGTCTGGCCGTCTCCTCGGGTGTGGGGACTACAGAGTCCCCAACTCGTCGACCACGGCTATCCTTGATATTTTCTTGTTTAATACCTTTTAAATCGTGATTTTACAGTAGTCGGGATTTAGTTTTAAATACAATTTTTTATATAACATAAGTTCGTCCCTCAATTCCGTTTCGTACCGAACCGTCGGTCTCAGTGCGCGAGTCCGACTCGCACTTGACAGTTTTATTACATTTCTGAACGTACAAAATAAAACCAATGACAATTTTTTTACTTTTATTTTTTAACAAACACAACGGAAGACACCACGCTGCCTACTTTCCCGCCAAACTTAAATTGCGGCGTCGGTATCACACGCTTGAGTTTCATTTTCTCACAAAAATGCTTTATTAGCTCCTCTTCGGTCCAGTTGCACGATGTAATTATGAACATACCTGGGGAATTAGACTAGTATTACATCTTGCTACTAATATCAACACTATTATGTAGGTACATAAATAGCCTTTTGTTGGAGGTAAGACACGACGGTATTCCCATCCCAATTGAGCAGTCCAACTGGGGAACTACCTCTACCCTAGAGAATACCACGGTAAGTAGGGTAGCCAGAGCTCACTGGAGAGTTTTTGTTCTGTCAGTGGGAAGACCTAAGGCTTGTCCCGATTGTTTCTTCTGCACTGACGTCATCCGGGCACTATTTTGTCGTTGACTCGAGCCATGCATCTGAGGCTGAGTCTGGGCTGCATATATCTATCTGATGTTAAACAACCATATCCCTTAGTCATTCAATTTCTTAATGGTTCAAATTCAGCTTAATTAAGATTAAAATGAGTTTCTAAACGCAAAAATATTATTAAACCGTGTTTTTAACTGGTCTGGGTATTTCTATGTATACTATGTTTGTATTTACAAAATAAAAAAGTATCTAAGTAGGTTTATCCGCATTCTAGATCCCATAACACAAGCAAGTTAAGCTATGCTTACCATGGGTCTAGATAGCTTTCTGTAATTATTTTTTTTAAGTTCTATAACAAAGACACATTACAAGAATATACAAGCAAGAACCAAGCGGTTCGGAGACTCTTTTCTTTGCCGCACCACCAAGACCTGGAATTCATTACCAGCTCACGTGTTTCCTTCTTCCTACAGTCCCGGGTCCTTTAAGTGGAGCGTGAAAAAGCATCTGATGAGGCCGCCAAGCTGAGTGTCACCATTGTAACATTACTTAGTGTCTGTAATGGTGACCGTCTTTCCTGAGACTTTGCCCTTAGCTTACCATCAGTAGTTTTTTTTATACCACTTTGGTGGCAAACAAGCACACGGCACACCTGATAGAAAGTGGTTACCGTGGCTTATGGACGTTTGTAACACCAGAGGAGTCACAGTCGCGCTGCCAACCTTGTAAGTAAAGAGTTTCTGCGCCGTCAGTGTAGAAGACAAAGCAGGACAAGCCTTTAGTCTTCCCACTGGCAGCACAAATTCTCCAGTGAGCTCTGGCTACCCTACTCACCGCTGGGAACACAACACGAAGTTATTATAGCCGCGGTATTATGTAGTTTTTTTTAATACAGATATAATTATTTTTTATTTGTCAAAATAATACCACATTCGATTGAGCAGTCCGACTGGGGAAGCACCTCCGCCCTACAGAATATCGCAGTTATAATAACTTCGTGTTGTGTTCCCAGCGGTGAGTAGTATAGCCAGAGCTCACTGGAGAATTTGTGCTGTCAGTGGGATGACTAAAGGCTTGTCCTGATTTGTCTTCTACTGACGGCACGGAAACTCTGTACTTACAGGGTTGGCAGCGCGACTGTGACTCCTCTGGTGTTACAGACGTTCATAGGCCACGGTAACTACTTTCCATCAGGTGGGCCGTGTGCTTGTCTGCCAACTAAGTGATATAAAAAAAAATTACAAAATTGTACAACAAGCAGTGCTTAGTATTTATTTATTTATTATAATTCTCACCGTCATCCTCCAGAAGCCGCACCACCGACTCAATGTACTTCTCCCTATGTCCTTTAGGGTCTTCTGGGTTCAATCCTATGGCGTCGTACGTGCCCTTGTCGTGGACTATCCCGAATTTCCCCAGGGAGTCTACATTGTCTTCTGTTATGTTGAACACCTGGGGGTTTTAAGACAGACATTCATATCCTTGTGGTGACAAAGAAAGATAACAAGTATCACCACCCCATCTTATCCGAAAGGTGCTGAACAGACAACTGCAGAGGTGAATTAACACCCACATTTCACCAATCATTGTTTTCTGGCCCACATAATAGGGGTGAGGCTATTGCTGTTTTCCGGGCACTATTGTTGACTCAAGCCATGCATATAAGGCAGAGTCTGGGCTGTATATATCTGTCTGATGTTAAACAGCCCTATCTCTTAGTCGCCTTGTACGACACCGCATGGGAAGAGACGAGGTGGTCCAAATTCTACTCTGCCGAAAACCACGCAGCTAAGGAAAAGGAACACTCAAAATACTAGTAGGCCAAAGCGTCCCACCATTAGGAGGAAATGGGTCCAGCAGTGAACTAATAACCGCGGTAGCCTAGTGGTATGGGTCTTACTAGGTTTTACCATGGCACACACCAATGACTTTTCGAAGTTATGTGTGTATTTATCGCAGGTTTATAAGTGCCCGGTTAATGGCAATAAGCTCGCCACCTATTACATTGGGAGCTAAACATAAACTGGCGAAATGTGGGTGCTAGCACCTCTGTCTACTTGATATAGGCGTGAGTTTATGTTATGTTATGTTTTAGGTTTACTTTTACAACCATTTTCCTTACAAACATGGGTCAACCTACTAGTTGCAAATATAACAATGAAATCTCTCTTTAATAAGGTAGGACACGGCGGTATTTCCGCCCAATTGAGCAGTCCGACTGGGGAAGTACCTCCGCATTACAAAATACCGCGGTTATAATAAGTTCGTGTTGTGAGTAGGGTAGCCAGAGCTCACTGGAGAATTAGTGCTGTCAGTGGGAAGACAAAGGCTTGTCCTGCTTTGTCTTCTACACTGACGGCACAGAAACTCTGTACTTACAGGATTGTCAGCGCGACTGTGACTCCTCTGGTGTTACAAACGTCCATAGGCCACGGTAACCACTTTCCATTAGGTGGGCCGTGTGCTAGTCAACCACCTAAGTGGTATAAAAAAAACTTTTTAATTTACCTGATATTGTATTTGAGGAAACTCTACACCAGATACCTTCTTGGCTAGCGATATAGCTTCCTCACAATAATCTATTCCAAGTAGCTGTGTGAAACCTTCTTTGGCCAGCTCTATCAGGGTGTACCCATTGCCACAACCTGAAAAAAAAAGCAATTTTTGTCATAAAAACTGTGAAACTGCATCTGAGTCTTTTTGTAACTCATTGGGGTTAGCTTTTTGTGTAACTAAGGAATTTTGTGTAACTAAAGAATTTTGTGTAACTAAGGAATTTTGTGTAACTAAGGAATTTTGTGTAACTAAGGAATTTTGTGTAACTGAGGAATTTTGTGTAACTAAGGAATTTTGTGTAACTGAGGAATTTTGAAACAATTTGTATGATCTCTATTCTAATCGTCATAGAAGGTAGGACACCGCGGTATTTCCGCCCAATTGAGCAGTCCGACTGGGGAAGTATCTCCACCCTACAGAATACCGCGGCTATAATAACTTCGTGTTGTGTTCCCAGCGGTGAGTAGGGTAGCCAGAGCTTACTGGAGAATTTGTGTTGTCAGTGGGATGACTAAAGGCTTGTCCTGCTTTGTCCTCTACACTGACGGCACAGAAACTGTGCTTGCAGTGTCGGCGCGAGTGTGGCTTCTCTGGTGTTACACACGTCCATAGGCCACGGTAACTTCTTTCCATCAGGTGGGCCGTGTGCTTGTTTGCCACCTAAGTGGTATAACAAAATCGGTAGATGGCTCCTGTTGTCGACCCAAGATGAGTCTATGGAAGAATTAGAATTAAGAAACCTCAACACAAAGCTTTGTAACTCAGTTGTCAGGGCATTCCCTCTCTAAGGAATTGGTCACTCACTTATTCCAATTTACACCTAACTAAGGTATGGCTCAACTTTTCGGAAACAGCGCTACCGGGTATAAATGGAGAATAATGAGAAATTTCAAATCTAATAAAGATACGGGTGATAATGTAAGATTAGCTTAATTTTAAATTCATTACTATGTAGTATGTTAATTTTTCTTATATAGTGCTATGTACTTAGGATTACGAACGCTGTGCATATCTGTAATTGGGTTATGTACTAGATATAAGTCCACAAAACCTGTTATTTAAGTTTGAAATGAAATATACAAAATCTGTTGATGTGCCTAATAATAAAAAAAAAACAATGATATTTTCTATGAAGAGACTGCCACCTGACCTCTACCGCTCACTAGTGTTCCTTAGTACATACATACATAAACTCACGCCTATATCCCCGAAAGGGTAGGCAGAGGAGCTAGCACCCACATTTAGCCAGTATATGTTTAGGTCCCAATGTAATAGGTGTTGAGCCTATTGCCATCAACTGGACACTTATAAACCTGTGATAAATACACACATAACTTAGAAAAGCATCGAAAAGTCATTGGTGTGTGCCATGGTAAAACCTGGGATCGAACCCGAGACCTCGTCTCAGCAGTCCATTACCCATACCACTGTCTTAGTTCTGTATTAAAACTATCAGTATTTTTAACCAATGGGGTGTTTGTTCACAGTGGTATGGAAAACAGTCCTATTAATAAGTGGCCTTCTTTACCCACTGGAAGACATGGGCACAACAACTCTTGTGTTTACAGGGTTGACAGCGTGAGTGTGATGCCCTTTGCGTTGTACATGTTCATAGGCCACAGTAACCACTTTCCATCAGGTGGGCCGTGTGCTTGACTGCAAACCAAGTGGCATAAAAAAAAATGTGGTGGCCATTTTCTCCTCTATTGGGAATCAACACAGCATAATAGTTATTGGCAAAATTACCTAAATCAATAACGGCAACATTTTTCTTAACTCCACAGTCACATATCCAGTTTATGACCCTCTGAGCACTATCCTCACCGAACCACACGTCTCCCGGGTCTCCATGCTCCTCATAATTCTCTATCTCTTTAGTATAAGCCTTCTGCCAGTAGTCTTGAGTGCCAAGCTCGGAAGAATCAAGTTCTGTGTCCTCCATTACCCTGGAAAATTGTGAGGAAGACCTTTTTGATTATACTGAATAATACATACATACACATATGTGTGATTATATGTATATATAATCACGCCTTTATCTCCGGGGGGTTAGGCAGAGGTGAATTACATACTTACATATAATCACGCCTGTTTCCCATAAGCGTAAGCAGAGATCACGAATCTCCATTTGCTACGATCCTGACATACTACTCTCGCTTCATTCACTCTCATTACATTCTTCATGCATGCTCGTCGGTTTAGGGTACTCTTGAGCTGCCCCTTTTCTAAAACTTCCCCAATTTGGTCCAGGTATGTGCGTCTAGGTCTTCCCCTTCCGACGGAACCATCCACACTTGCCTCATACACCTGTTTTGTTGGTCTTCTTTCATTCATTCTCTTAACATGACCAAACCATCTCAACATTCCTCTCTCAATTCTCATTCACCAATCATTATATTCGGCCCCACGTAATAGTCTATTACCGTATTATTCATCTGAGGCTGAGTCTGGGCTGTATATATCTGTCTAATGTTAAACAGCCCTATCCCTGAGTCGCCTTGTACGATTTCACATGGGAAGAGATGGGATGACCCAAATTCTACTATGCCGGGAACAATGCGGCAATAGTAATAACATAATAAAGATATGTAGCTAACAGTTAAATAACAGTGGTGGTAGTGAAGTGAACATGACTGCTTTGAAGCTACGTTTTTGTAGGTTAAGTTCCAATTTATTGTTGATTTCTTTCCATTTCATGTCGGTTGAATGAGTTTCAAATATTTAACTATTAAACTTAATTAATATTTATTTGAATTTGTACCTGTGTTTCTTTTTGGATGAATTATGTATTTGTTTACTTTTTTGACGACAGCATTGACATTAACTTGACAGCTGACAGTAGTTTTGGTAAGGGTTGCCAGCTTAAGTTTTTTAATTGGCACAACAGTAATTTTTCTTTTTATATAGAACACGTCAATTAGACTTGCCTGATGGTCTCAGAAAAGGGGGTCACCATTACTTACACATACCATATGACAATGGTGACACTCAGCTCCAACAATTATAATAATAATAATATATTCTACAACATTCTACACCTCGCTATCTAGACACATGGTAAGCATAGCTTAACTAGCTTGTGTTATGGAATCTTGAATGCGGAAATACATACTTAAATACTTTTTATTTGTAAATACATACATATTATACATAGAAACACCCAGACCATTTCAAATATACATTGTTGTCTATTTTACGAAATTATAACATACTGACACATATCAATACTCCCACAAGAAAAGCTACGAGTATAGATCAAATAGCTTCGAATATTCTAGTTGCAGATGTAGTGGCCGGTACGCATACCCTAAACCTATCAGACCACGATACAGGTCAATCTCTAATGTTTTATACAGATGCAAGTATTAAGAACTCTAAACACACGTGTTGGTATCAAACAAGACGAAACTTCTGTTGGTATAATATGAATAAATTCAGACAGTGTATTTCGGCATTATCATTCACAGAAATTTATGAAGAAAGGGACTGTGACCAATCTTTTAATATCTTTCACGATTTGTTCACGCTTATGTTCAAACTATGTTTTCCTTTGGTTCGTTATAAAAAAGGTCATAAAAAAGTTAAGAACTCGTGGATAAGTAAAGGACTCAAAACATCTTGCAGAAAAAAGAGATTATTATACTACAAATATCAAAATGAAGCGACAAACAAGACATTTCAAAAAAGTAAATATACAACCTACACTAAAATATTGAAAAAATGCATTCAAAAATCTCAAAGTATAAATAATAATAGATTTATAAGTACTGCTAAGAATAAATGCCAGGCGACATGGACTGTTATCAAGAATAATATGAATACAAATAATAGTAATCAGGATATTAAAGAATTGAAAATAAATGACAAAATAATTAATAAACCTAGTGACATTTGTGAATATTTTAATAATTATTATATAGAATTAACTAATAAATCAAATTATAGTAAAATAAATGACATAAATTTAAGTAATGAATTGCAAAGTATGTTCATAACTCCGGTAAGTCAGGACGACGTCATAAAAATAATACGGTCACTAAACGACACAAATGCTACGGGATATGACGAAATAACTACGAAATTAATCAAACATAATGCAAAAAGTATAGCCATGCCCATGAGCCACCTAATTAATAAATCGTTTGAAGATGGAATTTTTCCAACTAAATTGAAATTATCAATCATAAAACCACTATTTAAAAAGGGAGACCCCACAATCATTAGTAATTATAGGCCAATAACCCTAATACCCATTTTCTCAAAGATTTTTGAAAAAGCCATGTTTCAAAAACTTAATAATTTCTTGACGACGAATAAAATACTAGTAGAAAATCAATTTGGATTCAGAAAAAACAGCTCTACAGCATTAGCCTGTTTTTCGCTTGTAAAACAAGTCACTGAAGCTCTAGACAAGAAGATGTCAGTGCTATCTACCTTTTTAGATATGAGCAAAGCATTTGACTTCGTCCCACACAACCGCCTACTAAACAAACTGGAGAGATACGGAATAAGAGGTACCTAACGCTTATAATTGGTTGGAAAGTTATCTCTCAAATCGTCAACAGTGCACTATGATAACAAAAATAGTAAAAAACACAGAGGTAACTTTTACATCAACATTAAAAATAAATAGTTGCGGTGTTCCTCAAGGGAGTGTATTGGGGCCCTTACTGTTCCTCATTTACATAAATGACTTCAGCAAGAATATTATGCATGACTGTAGGTATACTCTTTGCTGATGACACGACACTTATGATTAAGTGTAAAAATAAATCTGACATAGAAACTGAAACTAATCAGGAGTTAAATAAGGCAATACAATGGTTACAAAACAACAACTTACAGATTAATGTCGATAAAACTAAAATAATTAAGTTTGAAACATATAATTCTAAATGCGCTTCACCAAATATCAATATTAACAATACATTTATTAAACCTGTCAACTCAACTCTATTTCTTGGAATAACAATAGATAAGTATTTAAATTGGAAAGAACATGTTGGAAATGTATGTGCAAAAGTGGACAAGTTTGTATTCGCTCTAAGGAAATTGAGACAGATAGCTTCCAGAGAGACAGCTCTGTCAGCGTATCATGGATACATCTCATCAGTGCTACGATATGGTATCGTTGTATGGGGTAACTCGGTAGAAGTAGAGAGTGTACTTCTGGCACAGAAGAAGTGTGTTAGAGCTCTGTATGGAGCCGGATACCGAGAACACTGCAAACCAATCTTCAAAATACTAAGAATTCTGCCATTTCCTTGCCTTTATATTTATGAAATGTGCCTATTTGTGAAGAAATATCCACAAATGTTTCCGCTACATGATGACACATTGAAAAAGACAAATAGTAGAGATCCTTATAAAATTTTAGTGCCCCAGCAAAGAATACATCTATATTCCTCAAATGCATATTGTATGGCTATAAAAATATATAATAAACTGCCAGTTGGTGTGCGAGCGCTACCTATGACTAAATTTAAATTCAGCATATTTAATTTCTTAGTAGATAAGTGTTTTTATTCAGTGAGGGAATATATGGATAGCAAATTTAATTTTAAGGACATTTGACTGATGTAAAACAAATAAATGACTAATAAAATAAATAATTATTGATTGCATGCGTGATATATATTTGATATTATTATCGTAAAATTTAAATTATTATTGTAAAACGTAATAGAAATAAATAATTAATTGATTGCATGAGTGACATATTTGACATTACTATTGTAAATCTTAAATATTATTATTATAAAATTTAATATTTCTACACCAGGGTATGGTAGAATATGTTTGAACAAGTGAAATAACATAAAGACCTCAATGTACCATATTCTTAGAAATAAATTATTATTATTATTATTATTACTTATTAGGTTTTTATTCTTTGTGCTTGGTCATTGAACGCTATTATACTACTTAAAAAAAATATATTTTCTTTGATATAATAGGAGGTAGGACACGGTGGTATTTCCGCCCGATTGAGCAGTCCAACTGGGGAAGTACCTCCGCCCTACAGAATACCGCGGGTATAATAACTTCGTGTTGTGTTCCCAGCGGTGAGTAGGGTAGCCAGAGTTCACTGGAGAATTTGTGCTGTCAGTGGGATGACTAAAGGCTTGTCCTGCTTTGTCTTCTACTGACGGCACAGAAACTCTGTACTTACAGGGTTGGCGGCGCGACTGTGACTCCTCTGGTGTTACAGACGTCCATAGGTCACGGTAACCACTTTCCATCAGGTGGGCCGGGTGCTTGTCTGCCAACTAAGTGGTATAAAAAAAAAATAGCCAGTATACCCAGTCGGATGAGTCGAACCAAAGATATATAAGATAAATAGTCTTTATAGCACGCCGAACATAAGATACATGCACATTAGATAGGTACGTAGCACTAACACCAGTTTATTTCTTAATTTATTTTATTATATTCTTTAATGTACGCCAATTACAATATTCATGTTACAGAAATATGAGAAGACAAGAGCAGTACAAAGGGCGGCCTTATCGCTTTACACAGTTTCTTCAAGGAAACCTTTAGATGGAAATGTATGTTGGTTGGAGTATTTGGGAGTTGTTGGCGTACACACATATACATACCTAAACAGATATGATGACAAATTATGTTACACGTGACACCACTCAACAAATAGTGCTCCTTGACACAGTATAATACTGTGTCCTTGACCACTCTTTTAAATGTCATTAACGTTTGAGCTCGTCTTATTTCCACTGGTAGGTCATTCCATAGGCGTACAGCAGTAACGGTAAAAGAATTATCGAAGAACCCTGTGGAATGCCTTGGCATCTTTAGGACTAATCTCACCGTTGATCTTAACATTTCTCATGCGTATCGGAAAGGAACTGAAAACGATCTTTTAATTTTACGCAGCTGTTAAACTTAATTATCATACCTTATTAATGTAGGTATTTTATTTTATTTTATTCTTTCTGAAAAACTTACAGCTAGAGTACAGATTAAAAACAATTCTGACATAAAATGGCCAATTACAAGTTTTTGCAATTATAGCTGTTATTATAACATGTAAAAGACGGTAGATAGTATTGCAATAGTAATAATATCACATATTTAATAAACTATACCTAAGTAAAGAACATAGAACTAAATTAATTTTTTTATACTTATTATTATATTACGCATTATACTTTGTCAAAAAATTACCCGCTCAACTTGACTTTAAGTTGATTAGTGCTGGTGAAAAATAAATGATAAAATGATAAAAATCAATGATAATATATTCTACAATACATACATTCTCACCTATGAATCCACTAAGGGTAGGCATTGGCGTATCACCTCCATCCCGGCAAAACACCAGATACTATTTATGCTTTTTTTTACGTGCGTATAATCCCCACGGATACCTCTCCACCGGAGCCGGTGAGAGAGGTTATGTCGGACTCGAACCGACTAAAACGCACGCCGCCTGTGGATCGTTTTGGTTGCCGAAGGTGAGGTTGACAGGCATATCCCTCGCACCCCGGCCGACCCAGGGCCATCTCTCACGATCTGGCCCTCTTCTCGATACTATTTATACTGAAAATAGGTTCCAGTGGATTATGGGTAAAGGATTAATATTTTAGCTGTTGGCAACAGCGAAAAATAAAAAATCAAAGCACATTAAGTAAACCAATCATTTATTTCTATTTATATTAATTATTATTAATAAAATTATCAACACAACAATAGCTAATAAAACACTTCACCATGCTCTATGGCTTGCATAATATGTTTATGGGTCTAGCTTAATAATTTGAATATAAGTCTTTTGTCATCATAGTCTCGACAGAATGTATTCAGGCTGAAAAAGAAATTATGAACATTTTAGTGAAATTTTCCCGCAATTCCTAAAAATTGGACTACAAACAATGAAGGCGACTATACTCCATTGGGTTCAGTGTCTTTATAATATATTTTATTTAAACATAACATAACATAAACTCACGCCTATATCCCTGAAGGGGTAGGCAGGGGTGCTAGCACCCACATTTCGCCAGTTTATGTTTAGGTCCCAATGTAATAGGTGGCGAGCCTATTGCCATTAACCGGGCACTTATAAACATGCGATAAATACACACATAACTTCGAAAAGTCATTGGTGTGTGACATGGTAAAACCTGGGATCGAACCCGAGACCTCGTCTCAGCAGTCCATTTTATTTAAAAACTTAGTTTATTAATATTTTTTTTTTAGAACCTCTTTTTAAAGACTTAAAACCTAAATTGAACTACTGGTAAGTTAGTTAGCCTAGTTTATTTGTTTAATATGTATCTAAAAAAAACTCTACAGGATTGTTTATCTTTAGTTCAATACCGAACCAAATAGAGTATAGATATAGCTGTTCTCCGTCTGATAGGAAACATACAACCCATGACAGTGTCCCTTTGACGGTAATACGCTCACCCATATTACGCCTTTATCCATAGAGGGTTATGCTGAGGTAAAATTAACACCCACATTTCACTAATAATTGTATTCGGTCCCACGTAATAGGGGGTGAGCCTATTGCCGTATTTCGGACACTATTGTTGACTCGAGCCCGGCGCGGCTGAGTCTGGGCTGTATTTATCTGTCTGATGTTAATCAGACCGACCTGTAGAGAAGAGATGGGGTGGCCAAATTTTACTCTGCCGGGAACCAACCAAATCAGTGGCACTACAATCTGGTTATAGGAAATGTATTCCCATGCAAAAATATCATATTCATGCATAATAATGTTTGCACTGAGCGGCAATCGAACCTATGTCCATTGCGTAACAGTCAAATGGATTCAATACTTACCGACACAAACCAATAAGAATTTTCCCTAAATATCAACCGCGATATGAAGGGCATTTCTGACGCTGGTGCGATAGCATGCAGGTGTAGATGCTTCACGCTCCGGAAAGGTGGCCAATGGTAGCCAAGCCGAGCATCGTCTAACGATACATGTTCGTTCTTTAACAATAGCTCCTTTGCTACTGCAATCATTTTCGTTACTGAAAGAAAGAATTTAACACAACATAAACTCACGCCTATATCCCCGAAGGGGTAGGTCGAGATGCAAGCACCCACATTTCGCCAGTTTATATTTAGGTCCCAATGTAATAGGTGGCGAGTCTATTGCAATTAACCGGGCACTTATAAAACTAATAATGGAGGAGGTAGCCCAATTGAGCAGTCCGACTGGGGAAGTACCTCCGCCCTACAGAATACCGCGGTTATAATAACTTCGTGTTGTGTTCCCAGCTAGCTAGAGCTCACTGGAGAGTTTGTGCTGTCAGTGGGATGACTAAAGGCTTGTCCTACTTTGTCCTCTACACTGACGCACAGAGACTCTGTGCTTACAAGGTCGGCAGCGCGAGTGTGGCTCCTCTGGTGTTTCACAAGCACAGGGCCTACTTGATGGGAAGCAGTTACCGTGGCCTATGGACATGTGCAAACATGCGAGGAAATCTTTCAAAAACATACATAGATTTATCCCTCATGTCTAATTGGGGTATGCAGCGGCAACATCATCTGTCTACTGGAAATTTAGTGTTTTATTTTAACTTTTTATATTTTTTTTATTTTAAATATAGTTTTCTCACAGAGAATTTAAGTTACCAACATAGGTTGCAGAATAAGCAAGCTAAAGCAGCAGTCGAAGGACTGATGGCCGTTGGTTTGGATAAAATGGTGCACATTGGTAGAGGCTTATGTCCAGCAGTGAACTGCAGTGGGCTAATTGATTGATAGTTTTGAACAGCAAATGGGCTATTTTTATTGTTGTTGTTGAGCAACGGGCAACAGTTAATGTGTACGCTATACTAATAATATAAAGCTGCAGTTTGTTTGTTTGCATATGCAAATCTTTTCAAAAAAATGTGACGTACATAATTTTAATACGAGAAACGAGAATAAACTAGTTGTACCACAACTTAGCCTTTATAAAGTTGATGGTTCGTTTGTAGTATAAAAATATTTAATAAAATTCCTCAGGATTTGATTAACATGCAATAAATAAATAATGATAAACAGAAGTGAAAAAAACTTTAATGAATAAAGGTTACTATAAAGTAGATGAGTATCTTGATGATGTAAATGCATGGTCAATGTAAGACTCTTCCTTGGTCACACAACATAAATTGTAAACTAAAGCAAACTTAAAAAAGAAAGAAAATCTAGTTCTCATATAATTCTCTGAGTTTCTTGCTGGTATCTTCTCAGTAGAACTAACCTACCGAACCAGCAAAAGAATCATTTTCCAATGGTTTATTTTTACATTATTTAATATTTTTATATTATTTATCGCAGGTTTATAAGTGCCCGGTTAATGGCAATAGGCTCGCCACCTATTACATTGGGACCTAAACATAAACTGGCGAAATGTGGGTGCTAGCACCACTGCCTACCCCTTCGGGGATATAGGCGTGGGTTTATGTTATGTTATGTTTATATTATTTCTTGACATTGTAAAATTTTGACATTCATATGTGCTCTTTGTGTGCCTAAATTGAATAAATGAAATTGATTCTTAGATTCTCGAAGTTTCAACAACTATTGGTTCAAGAAAAAGAAAATATTGTGTTCAATAGTATGTTTATCGACATAGGTTTTAGGCTATATATCTTCACGCTACTACTTAAGGGAGCGGAGCAGTGATCATAAATGTCAATTCCAGGAAATTCTTTTACATTATTTGAAAACAAAAGAAATACGGGCTCAAATTGATGATATAAGGTTTCGAAATATCCCACGGGCGAAACTAGGGTGAGTCAGTTAGTATTTGAATAAATTGTCTAAAATAATAGACATAAAAATATTGGGTCTCTACCTATGAAATTGCCAAAATTTTCCTACAGATTCATGAGTTTGTTATTCCTGTAATTTAATAGCTATTTCCATTATTTACATTTTGTTTGAAAGTTGATTTCAAGATTTACAACTCTGTATTAAATTTTATTTTTATTAGCCGCTTAATAAATTAAATTCGATCTTCACAAACATTTTATTTTATGTACCTAAACATAATATTATCACAAATCGTTTTTTAAATTAAATTAAATTTCGGTTTTCTAGTAAAAAATTCAGCATAACTTATACTGTTGATTGTAATAAAGATAAACATTTTTTTGATGATAAATTACGTATTACTTTTTTACAGCTGTCACTTTTGAAAATGTAATAAAAGTTTTTGTTAGCTTAATGTTGTCTCATTCATACACAATAAAAAAACATAAAATTTGGATGTCATTCTTAAAAAAAATGCAAAAATGTTAGTACTGATACTTAATAGGGTTTCCTCCAATTTCTTAAAAAAAAAGGCAATTTCATAGTAACGACCTATAATTTGCATACAGTGGGTTACATTGAGTCCGCGACCTCTGAGTTTTGACGTCGCAAACACAGTCGTTAATGACTTAATTATCATTAACGAAAGATTCAGATAACAGTATCAATCGATAAAATAGCTTACCCAACTCTTTATCGCTCGAAGTCAAGCATTTAGCATCCGGTATATGCTTCTTAGGTATAACTAAAATATGATATTTGCTTGACGGTTTAATGTCTTGAAAAACACACACGTCCTCATCTTCGTAAAGTATTTCAGTGTTTTCTAACTTATTAACTATGTTACAGAATATGCAGGAAGATCTTTCGGGCATTGTTGATGTCATGGTTTGATAAAAAAAACGTATTTAAATTGTGTGTTTACAAAAATCTCAGCTGCCGCAGCCGAGCGTATTCTGACAACTGTGACAAGAGCAAGACAATTGACAGCTCACGATTTGACGTTAGAAAGATAGTGTTGCCCCCTAAAATCCAACCACACGTCTGTCGACCTAAGGAATTTACTGGTGTGGCTAACGTGGTTCTGGTACTTGAAAACCTTGACACTGGCGTCTCGCCATTAATAATTTTATAAGCTACTTCACGCTACAAAATTGATGCTAAAAGTAGAGAGCCATTAATCAAAAATTGAATTCGATAGTAAATATTCCACGACATTCCACACAACGCTATCTAGACCCATGGTAAGCATAGCTTAACTAGCTTGTATTATGGGATCTAGAATGCGGATAAACATACTTAGATACTTTTTTTTTTTTTGTAAATACATACATATTATACATAGAAACACCCAGACCAATGCAAATATACATATTCATGCATACAAATATTTGCACTGAGCGGGAATCGAACCCGCGCCCCCTGCATATCAGTCGAATGCTCTACCGCTACGCCACGGAGGTAGTGTTGCAGTATTTGTCCTTTACCTATATAATAGTAGGTGACGACCTTAGTGGCGTGGCGGTAGAGCATTTAACTGCTATGCAGGGGGCGCGGGTTCGATTCCCGCTCAATGCAAATATTTGTATGCATGAATATGTATATATGTATAATATGTTTGTATTTACAAAAAAAGTATCTAAGTATGTATATCCGCATTCTAGATCACATAACACAAGCTAGTTAAGCTATGCTTACCTTGGGTTTAGATAGCGTTGTGTAGAATGTCATGGAATATCTATTTATCTATAACCTTTTTTTTTTAAATATATATAACCTTTTATACAATTAAATTATAAATATATTATAAAATACAAAAATAATAGAATGCTTAATTTGTAATTGTTATAGCATATTTTATGTACCCAAACAGAATAAACTTAACTAAACAAAATTTAACATAAGTATCTATTTTATTTTATTTATGTAATTACTTTTTTCGAGGAGGTAGGACACAACGGTATTTCCGACCAATTGAACAGCAGGATAGCCAGTGGTCACTAAATAGTTTTTATGCTGTCAATGGGAAGACCAAAAGCTTGTCCTGCTTCGTCTATAACATTGACGACACTCTCTGTTCTTACAAGGTTGGAAGCGTGAGTGTGACTCCTTTGGTTTTGCACACGTCTATAGGCCACGGTAACCACATTCCATCAGGTGGGCCGTGTGCTTGTCTACCACCTAAGTGGTATGAAATATGGTGCCGTTTCTGTTTGTTCAGACGCTACTGTCCCACCATTGCAAGATTCACCGATTTTATTCTTCAGTACCTACCAACCAAACTCCTTCGTTTTTTTCGTCTCTAACCATAGACATTGGTGGAAGACCTGGTGAATGATTGAGTTCGCCAATAAAATAAAAATACAATTCAAAGATAGTGTTGCCAAGTTTTGATGAATGTCCGTTATTTCATGGGTTATAGAATATATTTTTTTTATATAACCTACGTGGTAGACAAGCACACGGCCCACCTGATGGAAAGTGGTTACCTTGACCTATGAGCGTGTGCAACACCAGGGGTGTCACATCCGTGCTGCCTTCCCTGTAAGAACAGAGAGTTTCTGTGACGTAAATGCAGAACACAAAATCATGACAAGCCTTTAGTCCAGTGATGTGCAAAGTACGGCCCACGGGCCAGCTCCGGCCCGCGCAAGCATTTACTCCGGCCCGCCGACAGTCCCTCGACATGAATAATACTAATACATACAATACATAATAATAATACATATTGACAGTCCAGAAGTATACAAAGTAGTTTCTATATTATTAAAATAATAGACGCATAGGTAAAGAAGCCAGCTACCAGTCGCGTAGTTCATGATTGTGTTGCGGCTCACCTCCGGCCACCTACCTCAGACGGTGTGCATTTTAGTGGGTTCGAGTTCGACATAACTACCCCTGCCGCCCAGGGGGAGGGAGGTGTATATATAATTCTAGCCCTCCTCTAAAATTTCTTATCTGGCTCTCCATTAAGAAAGTTTGCCCACTACTGCTTTAGTCTAATTACATTACGTCACACTTCAACAGATGGCGCTACTTGTAGTATTCAAAGAAAATTATATTATAATAATAATAATAATAATAATAATAATTCATTTTCGTTAAAAGTCTCAGTTTCTTCATAATCAAGTGGTATTACGTACTTTGTTACTAAAAATTTGCAATCATGCAATGTTTTGTCATAGATCTGCAGCAGTTTATTAATTTTATTATATAAGAAATTTGAACGACTGATAAATTGTTTGTCAGCAAAGGAGGTTCTAGTTTTGGTAATAGAAATGACATGTTTTCTTCTGGCACGCATTTTATCGGGTTCATAAGGAGTACTTTTATGTTTTTTCAAAATTGTGAATAGTATGTACAATTTTCTAACGGATAAGACTTGACTGAGGGCATATAGACTGTTTGTTGGGAATCTCCTACGTTTGAAGTACATGACCTTTAATAGAGCACGTTGAGCGCGTTCAACCTGTATCATTTTCGTTTTATTGGCACCTCCCCACACAGGGATACAGTAAGTTAGAATAGATTGCGCTAATGCCATATAGGTTTCCTTCAATATATTTCTCGAGGAGTCATGATCAATCTGCTTGCCAGCTGGTAGTACGTGTCTTAGAGTCTTGAATATCCAAATTAATTTTCGAATTCTGGTGGAGATTAATTCAATATGTGAATGCCAGGAAAGCCGCTGATCAATCGCGACACCAAGGTATTTTATTTTCTCAATTTTATCTAATGCCGGGCAATCACATTCAACACTCTGTGCAAGAAATTCACAACGGTGAAGTCGGAGTTTGAAATCTTCATTAGGTTGTGTATGATTTTGGATACTGTAGCAAATGTATTTAGTTTTGGAAGTGTTCAGAGTAAGCAAATTATTTTTTAACCAATTCGATATGATGTTTATGCCACGCTCAGCATCCTCCTTCACCGAAGCCCAACTCTTTGCAGTGAAGACGACAGCCGTGTTGCATACGTCCATAGGCCACGGTAACCGCTTCCCATCAGGTGGGCCGTGTGCTTGTCTGCCAACTAAGTGGTATAAAAAAAAAAAAAAAAAAAAAAATGTGCGCATTGCTAATTTTGAGATTACACAGTTCGTTGATATAAATTAGAAAGAGTGTGGGTCCCAGTACACTTCCTTGTGGCACACCGAATGATACACTGGCGTCCCCACTACAATACTGACCGAGTTTCACCCTTTGTGTTCTACCTGAGAGATAATTTTTAAGAAGGGAGAGCGCAGTACCTCTGATACCGTATAGCTCTAATTTATGAACCAGTATAGGGATAGATACAGTATCGAATGCTTTTTGGAGGTCAATAAATACTGATAAACACTTATTCCCCTCATCAACCTTACTAGCCACAAGTTGACTGAGAGCGGTTACTGCGTCTTCTGTGGATTTACCATGTCTGAAGCCAAACTGTGACTCAGATAGAAGTTGGTATTTGTCAAAGTAATTTATCAGTCTGGAGTTTATAAGTCTCTCAAGAATCTTAGAAATGGCTGGTAGAACAGAGATTGGTCTATAGTTACCAACTTCATCTCTAATTCCACTCTTATACACTGGTGTAATGATGGACTTTTTTAGCAGAGCTGGAAAAACCCCTTGTTGAAAACAGAGGTTAGCGAGGTGAGTAATTATGGGTACAATTATATACCGCGCTAGTTTCAAAAAAGATACGGGGATGTTATCCCAGCCCGCCGCACTATCAGATCTCAAGCTCATTAGAGTATTATCGACTTCTTTTGTATCAGTTTCTAAGAGGACGAAAGAGTTAGTCTGTACAGAAGAATTGCTGGTTATTTCATTAGCAATGTCGCATGGATGTATACATTTTGCAAGCTGTTCTCCTATATTTGAGAAATATTTATTTATGTAATTAGCAGATTCTATTGGATTATCCTTGAGGTTAATTAATTCTATATTATCATCATATGTTTTATTACTATGAGTAATGTTCTTTATATTTTTCCACAGCAGTTTATTGTTATTTAATGATTTAGTAATTAAGTCCCTTTCGTATTTACGTTTCAGCTTTTTAATTAAATTATTACAATAATTTCTGTATCTGGTGTAAGTTATTTTTAAGATTTCATTTTGACTGTCTGCACGTAGTTGTTTTTGTAATCTATTTCTGTTTTTGATACATCGTAAAATTCCAGGTGTTATCCAAGGCTTGAGTGTACGTTGATTTTTAGGTATTTGGTTGTATACTGTATTACATTGCATAGTTTCAGTGAGTTCTTCTATTAGACGGTAAATTATAATATTAGGATCATTACAGAGCAGTAGTTCATTAAGTTTCTTCTGTTGTAAATGTTTAAGGGCCTTATCATAATCTAATTTTTTCCTTGTTATGTTTACAGGTTTTTTAGTTTTAGATTTAGATAATGAAAGGAGGATTGAGAAATGATCGGTTGTAGTAGTTTTAAGAACTGCAATGAAAGCAGACCTGTTATTTTTGCTGAACTTCATCATGAAATGATCGAGGCAGTTTTTGCCTCTGGTCGGTAAGGTATGACCCGCAACAATACCGTATCCGGAGAGTGAATTTAAATAGTTTATTCTGTTGTTGTACTCGTGAATCGGCTCTATAAGTTTTGGTGAGATATTAATATTAATGTCACCAGTGATTATGATGTTATTTCGTGAAGTTATAGTGTCCAAATGTGTACAGAGTGAGTCTATAAAACCATCGGCATTTTTTTGAGATGGAGAGCGGTATATGCCAAGTATTGTGTTACCAAGTACTTCCAGTTGTAAACCAGAAGCACCTGTTAGAGTAATTTCACTAGCTTTAGGCGCTAATGATTTTTTAGCATAGGCAACTACTCCGTCATTCTGGTTCAGCTGTAATGCTGTACAGTATGAATTATAGTTATCAATTTGTGGTATTGGTTTATTAAAGTCAAGTCTACATTCAGTTAGCACTAGAACATCAACTTCTACTGGCAGATTTGATAGCGTCAGTAAAAAATCATCAAAGGTTTTATAAATACTGCAAATGTTCTGAGAGATTACAGTAAGGTCCCTTTTATCAATTATCTTATAAGAAGAGAGCTCAGAGCACTCGCACTCTATTGCATGGGCAATTTCAGTGCTGTCTATCACGTCCATATTGTAGAGTGTGTCACCCATTTACAATTCTTAATAATAGTATGTTCGTCATAACATGCTCAGAGCTCAAGTGAGACATTTTGTCAATGTGCCTTTTTGACTTTATGTATGTATATATTATAGTATAGGTTGGTTTGGTGTAATAATATTTATTGACATTATTTAGGAAATACCAGTGTAGACATTTCAAGGGTAATTCATATGAAGGACTATTTTGTTTGAATTTGTGTGTTTTTGTACATAGTTGTATATGTATGAGGTAGTTGTAGGTGTTTACATATATATTCTTTATAAGTATATTCAAAATAGGTAATATGCAAGTCGTAACATATTTAAAGTTTGAGATCCTATTTAAATGTCTCTTCAGTTTCACGTAGTATTCAATAAGTTTATATTGAAAGTACCAGCTTAAAGATTCAATAATTAACTGATGTGAAGGAGTATTTTGTATGAGTTTATGTGTATTTGTTGTATTATTATGTGCTTGTAAATGTGTGAGATAAGTGTAGATGTTTGTATAAGTATGTTTGATATAAGTGAAGTATTTATCTATGTTGTGGCATGTAGCGTAGCATATTATTTTTACTTTGTTCTTCATGCCAGCGTTACTCCCAGTCACATCTGAAGCTTCCACCTCAGAGTATGGGGTCCGCTTTACCAGTCTAACTGCAGATTTGGCTGAACTGCGATATTTCCCGTTAAGTGACTGCCATATGACCTTCAAAACCCAAAGGTGATGTCGAAACATTGCAGTTAGACCAATTTGTTGGAATTTTGATGGCTCCAACTACCTTTAACAGCTGCCATAGATGTTCGTAAGACAACCGCGACGGACGGCGATGGTTTAACTTGCTCACCAAGGCTCGACCAGAGGAGGTAGGACACGGCGGTATTTCCGCCCGATTGAGCAGTCCGACTGGGGTAGTACCTCCGCTCTACAGAATACCGCGGTTATAATAACTTCGTGTTGTGTTCCCAGCGGTGAGTACGGTAGCCAGAGCTCACTGGAGAATTTGTGCTGCCAGTGGGAAGACTAAAGGCTTGTCCTGCTTTGTCTTCTACTGACGGCACAGAAACTCTGTACTTACAGGGTTGGCAGCGCGACTGTGACTACTCTGGTGTTACAGACGTCCATAGGTCACGGTAACCACTTTCCATCAGGTGGGCCGTGTGCTTCTCTGCCAACTATGTGGTATAAAAAAAATGCAAATACCTATATTCATGCATACAAATATTCGCACTGTGCGGAATTCGAACCAGCACCTACTGCGTTGCGGCTACGTTCATTACCGCCACGCCACGGAAGTTTCAAGGTATCAATCAATCAATCAGTCCACTGCTGGAAATAGGCCTCTCCCAATGTGCGCCATTTTTCCCGATCCTCTGCCTTCCGTATCCAGTCTGGTATATACTTATATAATTATTCAATCGAAATTAAACTCCATTATTATTAACAGAACAGTCCATATTGACTTATTTGAAGCATTAAAACTAATTTCAACAACTTAAAATTTGTTTTAACGTGTAAATAAAAGCATACGAGAAAAATACAAGCAGTGATGTCGTACGTATGTGAATTATGTTTTGACAACTGTTTTAGCATGCCGGTGGCGGTCCACCGTGGATGCCATCATGCGCGTGAGGACTTTGGCGGAGGAGGCAGTTGCCCGGGGCGAGGTGACGTTGGCGGTGTCCTTGGACATCTCCAACGCGTTCAACACCTTGCCCTGGAGTTGCATCAGAGAGGCACTCGTGTACCACGGTGTGCCTCTCTACCTCCGCCGCATAGTCGGGGCGTACCTGACGGAGAGAGCCGTCATCTACCCAAGTGCGACCGGCGTCAGTCGGCGTGAGATGTCGTGCGGTGTTCCACAGGGATCGGTTCTCGGGCCGCTACTGTGGAACATTGGATACGACTGGGTGCTTCGCGGTGAGCTTGCGGACGGCGCCGCCGTCACGTGCTATGCGGACGACACGCTAGTGACGGCGAGCGGGGCTACACACCGCGAAGCGATCCTGAGGGCCACGACCGCGGTTGCTCAAGTCGTGGAACGGATCCGGCGGCTGGGCCTTGAGGTGGCTTTGCATAAATCCGAGGCCATGTTCTTTCATGGACCTCGGCGCACGCCACCACCTGGTTCCAGTCTGACAGTGGGAGGCACTCTCATCGGCATCAAGCCCCAGATGAAATATCTGGGGCTCGTGCTTGACGGCCGGTGGGACTTCGGGAAGCACTTCCGAAGTCTGGGCCCCAAATTGGCGGGCACAGCCAACGCTCTGGCGCGGCTACTGCCCAACCTGAGGGGCCCGGAGGACTCCTGCAGGAGACTCTACGCGGGTGTCGTGCGGTCCATGGCCCTGTACGGGTGTCCCGTGTGGGCGGACACCCTGAGTGATCGGCACATGCTCCTGCTGCAGCGTCCGCAGCGGAAGTTGGCGTGCCGCATCATAAGGGGGTACCGCACGATATCCTTCAACGCGGCGAGTCTCCTCGCCGGATCCCCACCATGGATCCTGGAAGCGAGATGCCTTTCGGCGCTATACCGGTTCCGAAGGGCGGCGCGGGAGCGGGGTCACGATCCCGAGCCCGAAGAAATTCGGGCCGTGAGATCCCGGCTCCACAGGGAAATGGTGGCGGAATGGGAGAGACGACTTGGGCAACCAAGCGCAGGGCACGCCGTAGTAACGGCGGTAAGACCCATCATGGGGGAGTGGCTAGAGAGGCCACACGGCAGCCTCTCGTACCGTCTGACGCAGATGATCACCGAGCACGGATGCTTCGGAAAGTATCTGCGTCGGATGCAGAAAGAGCCAACGTCCGAGTGCCATCACTGCGACGCGAGCGAGGACTCAGGTCCGCACACGCTCACCGAGTGTCCGGCGTGGGAGACGCCGAGGCGGGAGCTTGTGGCGGCCCTGGGAGTGAGGGTTCTCACGCTCTCCACCTTGCTCGCGGCGATGGTTCGCTGCGCGGATGCGTGGGCGGCCGGCGCCTCCTTCTGCGAGCAAGTAATGCTCGTGAAGGAGGAGGCGGGGCGAGAGCGGCAGCGGGAGCGACGAAGGATCGCTAGACAAGCTGCCCGCGCACGAAGGCAACTCGGGCGTCGGAGGTCGATGAACGACCTCCACCCCCCATGAGCGCCGGCCTGGGGGTGACAGGTGAAGCCGCCTGTCACCCTGGCAGAAGCAGGCCACGGCGGCGGCGCGCGTGGCGCGCCTCCCCGTTTCCGGGGACGAGTTGGGGACTCTGTGGTCCCCACACCCGAGAAGAGGGCCAGATCGTGAGAGATGGCCCTGGGTCGGCCGGGGTGCGAGGGATATGCCTGTCAACCTCACCTTCGGCAACCGAAACGACCCACAGGCGGCGTGCGTTTTAGTCGGTTCGAGTCCGACATAACCTCCTCCACCGGCTCCGGTGGGGAGGTATCCGTGGGGATTTTGCGCACGTAAAAAAAAAAAAAAAAAACTGTTTTAGCATTGTCGTAGATACGATAGAGAATTTGTGCTGTCAGTGAGAAGACTAAAGGCTTGGTCCTTGGGGACCTTGTAGTCCCTACACCCGAGAAGAGGGCCAGATGGTGAGAGATGGCCCTTGGTCGGCCGGGGTGCGAGGGATATGCCTGTCAACCTCACCTTCGACAACCAAAGCGACCCACAGGCGGCGTGCGTTTTAGTCGGTTCGAGTCCGACATAACCTTCTCCACCGGCTCCGGTGGGGAGGCATCCGAGGAGATTTTGAAAAAAAAAAAAAAAGAGAGAGGCTTGGTCCTGCTTTGTCTTTTACACCGACGACTGACTGCAAAAAAATGGGATTAAATTTAAGATTATATATCTATTCTCTTTGGTGGCGCCAGTAGTTGCATACTCGAATCGTCTTAATTGGTTGGCGCTGAACACACGCTCCCTATACCCATCTCCCTCCCGCACTACCTCTAAGTGAAAGATAGCAATAGTTTTCGCCCGCCAATGGTCAGAGTAGCCGCATCGTCACTTCCGCTTTTGAACTAATAAACTATGGCCGGCGGCGCGCGCGTCTCTCAGAAATTAATAATGTTTGTTGGATTTTAACCGCTTTCATAGACCTTTACCGATCGGATTGTGCCTCTCGTGTGTCCCTCAAGTGATTTAGTGATGTGGGCAGCAGCTCCTGAGCCAGGAAGAGAAGATCGGTGCAACGGCCCAGCCAGGAAATGACAAAACAGCACGTGGCGTAGTAAAGGTTAGTGCATCCTCTCCTAATTTCTCGGGTTGCATTCAATGCCTAAACCACCTACGCGGCAACCCGATCACCTATCTTGTTTGTTGTGTAAAGCGTCAATGGAACAGTTAACTTCACCCCCCGCAAAATACAGTCCACTAGCTCAGGTGGCATGAGAATCGCGCCACCATTCTTTTTGGTCCTTCGAGCCGGATCCTTGGTCGTAGATCGCATTTTGTCATTTATTCTATGGGAATAAACGCACCGCACCTAAATACCTAGTTATTTTAGTAGAAAACCCCGCATCTCGGCATTTAGGTTTAGATCTTAGGTATCCTAGACACCCTAGTGCATAGGCACAGTGTAATACCTAACGCATTTGGCTATTTCAATTTCTGGGTTGTCCGTTCGCCGCTGGCTTGCATCGTGTTTACCTGATACCTACATAGGTTATGTACGTGGCTATACCTCGCTCGCATTTCTCTTATCGTATCGATCCTTAGTCGTAGCTCGCTTTTGTTATTTATTCCACAGGGAATAAACGCACCGCACCTAAATACCTAGTTATTTTAGTAGAAAACCCCGCATCTAGGCATTTAGGTTTAGATCTTAGGTATCCTGACACCCTAGTGCATAGGCACAGTGTAATAGCTAACGCATTTGGCTTTGTTTTTATTTGTTTCAATTAAGTTGTCCGTTCGCCGCTAGCTCGCATCGTATTTACCTAATACCTACGTGGGCAGATACGTGACCAATACCTCGCTCGCATTTCATTCAAATTCATACGAAAGTATTTTAATTTGAATAGATATTACGCAATACTTAATCCCTGAAATAATAGTTGAACCTAGACAGCGATCTAGCTCGCGTAGGTACGATCTTGTTGCTATGCGCGTTTTGTTCAAGCCGGCACTCGCAGTTATAAGTACCTACCTACGGATTTCGTTCGCGCCGCGTCGCTGTACTGTAGGTACCGCTAAGATTAAGTCATTTCATTTGTTGTTTACCGCACTTTAGTTTGATATTAGTTGTAAAAATGCCCCCAAAGGTTGGTAGTACCGATAGTAAAGTTCAACTGAAACTTTTATACGCTAAAAGAGAAATGATTTACTCTCGTGTACAATCGATTTGTGATAATGCACTTAAAACCTCTGATTTGGCTATTAGAGATTCGTTCTTGTGTTCTATAGAAAACTTGGATAGTTTGCGCGCGGATTTCGAGTCTTTAGTACATGACATCAACGTTTTAGAGTTAAATTTAAATCCCGATTACTCAGTGAGTTATCAGGCCTTGTCGTCGTTTGACGATTTGTATTGTCGTATCAAACGCGTCGCTAGGAGTTTGGAGAAACCGTCTGACCGACCCAATCCCACTCGCGACCGACCTAAGTTGTCACCAATTCAAATACCCGAATTTGATGGTAACATTCGCAATTGGTGTTTATTTATAGATAGTTTTGAGAATACAATAGATAAGAACGATTCGTTGACAGATCACGAAAAATAGCATTATCTCGTTGAAAAATTAACTGGTAAAACTATAACCGTTTGCGCTGGAATTACGTTTAGTGCCGAAAATTATAATTTAATTTTAAATACTTTGAAAGCTAAGTATGAGGATAAAAGATCGGTAGCTAACGCATATTTGGATCAGATGTTTGATTTGAAATCCATTACGGCATGTAACGATCAAAACTTAGAGAAGTTTCTATTTTAGATACTTTCGCATCATCTGTTCGCGCCGTAAAGAACCTAAAGATCGATGACCTCTGCGACTTCTTATTTTTGTATATGGGTTTAAAGAAATTAGATTCCGAAACCATTCGTTTATTTGAGTCGGATCACCGCGGCAATAAAATTCCTAAGTTCGAAGACTTAGAAAGATTTGTTCGCGAGCATATAAAAATATTGCAACGCTCTTCATTGAAACATGAAGGCGCGAAGAAAGTTGTTAGTTCGGAACGCAAAATAGATGCGTCATCGAAGTCACTGAAGTCAACTCATACTTATGTTAATACCGCACCAGCACATGTACAATCACCTGTTTGCTCTTTGTGTAATGCTCATCATTCGCAATTGTACAAGTGTCCGGGTTTCCTAAAATTATCGCCTAGTGATCGTTATAAATTTGTTCGCGCTAATAATTTTTGTTTTAATTGTCTCGGTACTAAACACCGCGTTGTTTTATGTAATAGTAGCAATAGTTGTCGCAAATGTCCAGCGAGACACCACACTTTACTTCATTTTGAAAATAGTAATGCCGCATCCAATGTGAGCACAGTTGGTTCGTCGAGCGGTGACACACGGCGGCCTGCGCCACAGCCGCAGCCCGCGCTCGCGCGCGCTCCGGCCCGCCCGGTGACCGCTGCGAATGACGTCACCTTGTGTTCGTTGTCCGCTAGTACTGCGCTCACTACTGTTGTCCTCGCGACTGCTCGCGTTATTATTGTCGATGCATTAGGTAAACCGCACATTGTTCGAGCGCTATTAGATGGCGCTTCGCAGAGTAATTTTATTACTCAAGATTGTTGTCAGCGTCTTGGTTTCAATGTTAATAAGCGTTCAACCCGCTCAGTGGTGAAGGGTTTTGGAGGCTTACAGTCAGCTGTTCATGGCACCGTTAGAACAAGGTTTGGATCTCGTTTTAATAATAATATTTGGTTTGACATGGATTCGCTCGTTATAGATAAAATAACTGAACAGTTGCCTACCGTCCCGGTTGACACGTCTTTATTAACGAAATTTAAAGACTTGCCTTTAGCAGATGAGACTTACGCTGTTCCTGGAGTCGTCGATATATTGATCGGCGCTTCGATTCTCCCGCACCTCCAGTTATCACGTAAGGTTCAAGGGGGACCGACGTACCCCGCTCCGCACGCACTGGAAACAGTTCTTGGTTTTGTTATAATTGGTTCCGCACCCGCTTCTATAGATAGTTTTAGTCACTCGACTGCTTCGTTCTGTTGCACCGTCGAGCCGCCACTGGAGTCTACCATCCGCAAGTTCTGGGAAATTGAAGAGGTCAATGTCCCACCTATCCTAAGCCCTGATGACATGATGGCTGAGGAGATTTGTTGTCGCACGACTACTCGTGATGAGCGGGGTCGTTATGTTGTCGCGCTCCCTTTCAAGGGAGATATTTTTTCGCTCGGTGACTCCCGTGTATCCGCTGAAAAACGCTTTCTTTGTTCAGAAAGAAAGATGCAGGCGTCTCCAAAGTTAAAGCAAGCCTATGATGAGGTTGTTAACGAATATTTGGATAAAGGTTACATCTCACCTGCGCATGCGGACACTGACGAGACCCAGCCTTCGTACCTTATCCCGCACCACGGAGTTATTAGAGAAGATAAGCTTACTACTAAGCTCCGCGTAGTTTTGGATGGCAGTGCTAAGACTAGCACTTCCGTGTCGTATTAATATTGGTAGAATTTTAGCTTTTCGGACTCAACAGTCGCTTTGTGTTGGGCCCACTCTTCGCCCCATCGTTGGGACACATTCGTCGCTAATAGAGTGGCAAAAATTCAATCGGAATTAGCGCCACAAAATCTCTTTCACGTTTTTGGCACCGACAACCCAGCCGATTGTCTCTCTCGTGGATTGCTTCCTTCGCAAATTTTAGATCACCCGTTATGGTTTAGTGGACCGTCCTGGATTCATGCCGCGTTAGATAAGTGGCCAGTTAGTCAATTCAATCCCACTACGGTTTCCGAACCACCCGAGGAGAAGAAGCACTCGCTTGTTGTATCGGTCCCGCGTGAAGAGTCCCTTATTTTGTTGTTGGCTAATCGCGTCTCGTCTTGGTCGAGACTGTTGCGTTGTGTTGTTTATATAGGCCGATTTTTGAGAATTTTATCTACGCGCGGTCATATAACCGCCGCTGATTTAGATAAAGCTGAATTGGTCATACTTCGCGAGTTGCAGAAATGTTATTTTGCTTCTGAATTTAAAAATTTAGAATTTAACAAACCTTGTAGTCGTTCTTTCCGACACTTGAAACCATTTTTGGAAGATGGACTCATTCGAGTAGGTGGTCGTTTGAGAAATTCAAGTTTAGGATTTGAACAAAGGCATCCAGTAGTTCTCCCGCGTAAGGACCACGTATTAGATTTGTTAGTAGATTATCATCATAAGGTGAATTGTCACGCTGGTCCCGATTTGTTAATGTCTATTTTGAGACAGAAATACTGGATAATTTCCGCTCGTAATTTGATTCGCGCTAGAGTACACAGATGTGTACCTTGTTTTAAACTCCGCCCGCGTTTTATCGCGCCTGAAATGGCCGATCATCGCTCTTGTCGTGTTGTTCAATCCGCAAAACCTTTCGTACACACCGGCACAGACTTTGCTGGGCCTTTCAATTCACCATTGCTCGTGGTCGTGGCATTCGCTCCACGAAAGCTTATGTTTGTTTGTTCATTTGTATGACAACTCGCGCGGTTCATATAGAGTTGACCGGTGATTTAAGTACGCAAAATTTTATGTCCGCTTTTAAACGTTTTTTGTCGCGTCGTGGTCCGGTTAAGCGCATGTATTCGGACAACGGTACAAACTATGTAGGGGCCCGACGCAGTATTTCGGAATTGCACACATTCTTACGGTCTAAGTACTACCAAAGTGAATTCGCTCACATCTTAGCAGAAAATCGCATTGAATGGTACTTTAACACGCCTGCAGCTAGTCATTTTGGTGGTAATTGGGAAGCGAATATTAAAAGCCTTAAGTCGCATCTGTTTCGCGTCATAGGCGAACAGATTCTCTCGTTCGAGGAGTTGAGTACCGTACTCGCTCAAGTAGAGGCGGTGATGAACACGCGTCCGCTGTGTCGGACTCTATCTAGCGATCCGTCAGAGCCATTAGCGTTGACGCCAGCTCACTTCTTAAATACGACTCCTCTAAAATATTTGCCCGCAATAGATGTTGATGACGATAGAATGCACCTTCTAACTCGTCACGCTCTTTTAGACAAATTAGTCCAATCGTTTTGGAATCGTTGGAGAACCGATTATTTGCACACGCTGCAGTCGCGTCAAAAATGGAATACTCCATCCAACCCAATTACTGTAGGTGGGTGAATATTTCATTTCGTGCATATTTGAGGTTTTGAAGAAAAATGAAAAATATGCGCCAAAACATATTCTTTATATATTTTTTGTAAAGTATTTAATAGTTACTTCTGAATTATATTGAAGGGACAGCAATAACTCTTTTATCCTTTGAGATTTTGACGTTTCTATTTTTTCCGAAAACGGTAACGAGATTTTACAATTACGGTAATTAGATCTCAGGATACGGTAATGATGTAACTTAAAATGGTAATTTGAAATAAAACAAATGTTTGACAAATCAGCCTTTTATTGAGAACTTTGTATTCAGTCTTTCATAGGAACTAAATTTACTGATTATACTCGAACAACTTCGCTTAGGATCAAAAAACATTATTAAAAATTAAAAGAAAATAACATGATTAGAACAGTTTCTACTGTCTAAGGCTAGCTTGCCTAAATCAACATATTTTTTAATCAAAATGACTTCAGAATTCGAGTACTAATTTGGAGATATTAAAATAATAATACTTATCTAATATACAAAATATTATCAAATTGTTAAATCAACATAATATATAAAGCTATATAACGAAATTGCAATAAAGCATCTCAACATCTCTATATCATCATTAATCATCAACTTAAAATAAACAAAAAAAATTCTTCGTAATCTGATTACTTATCTAAGATGGCACATTGAGGACAAATGAAATTCAACAAATATAGTAATTGCTTCAAAAGGCAAATTATGTCCATTAAAATCTTTCACATTCAAACAATATTACTAGAGAAAATGGAATAATTTCCAACTATTAATACTATTTAAAATACTTCTTCTTTGGAAAGATATCTAAATCACAATCACTATCTGTATCATTGTTACTGAAAAACCGATTACCATCTGTTAAATTAATTGAAACTTCAGATGGTTTATAATGAACAAAACTATCGTTATCATTTTTAAACTCGATACTATCATCAGAACTGTCTAAGATTAAATGTCGCTTTCTCTTGACGGATTCTTTAAGTCTATGATTGGTCGGTAACGCAGCAGGTGTATAATTAACTTCAGGAGCTTTTTCAATAACAACTTGAGTCGTAAATGAATCACCACCAGCTCTCACTGGGGACGTTGGTGGTGAACGATCACTCTCAAAAATATTTGATTTGAGTTCTTGGAACACATTTTGGTCAATATTTGAAGAACTGTGGTTAACTAGACCATCTTTAAAGTAGCCGGAAAAATTTACTGTAGCATTAGAAATGTTATATTCTTTAACCATTGTGGTTATATCCACTTCAGGATGTAAGTGTAGTTTACTATCCGGTATTATATCACACAGCCTAGTAACTTGAATGTCGCCTTTACAACTTGGGTTCAGCAAAATGTTGGAATGGATAATTACATTTGGATGTTCGATAAAAGCACTATCATTTTCTTTATTATCATCAGCATTTTGTGTTACGTATTTTAACTTCCCAACCAATTTTGTATGCAAGCAGTTTTCATTAATACAAATAAAGCAACTTGCTTCCCTGAATATAACTTCATCTTTATGTTTGTGCTATGGCACAAACATAAAGATGAAGTTATATTCAGGGAAGTGTCCCCTCAAGTGATTTAGTCCCTCAAGTGTATCGAAAAAGAAACCAAAAAGAATGATGGCGCGATTGGCCACGTGCGGTAGTGGACTGTATTGCGGGGATGTAGATAACTGTTCCATTGACGCTTTACACACAAACAAGACAGGTGACCGGGTTGCCGCGGATGTAATCCAGGCAATGAATGCAACCCGAGAAATTAGGAGAGGATGCACTAACCTTCACGACACACGTGTTTTCATCGCAGCCGGTACACGGATCTTCTCTTCCTTGCTCAGGAGCTGTCGCCAGCATCACTAAATCACTTGAGGGATCGTAAACTTGATGTACTTTTAAAGCCCCTTTCAATGGCAGTATCTCTGTTTTAGGAATTAACAAATCTTTTTCGTATATTCGATATTCGTCAATCACTATCACTTTAATATTTTGCGTATTGTTTGTAATGATCCTAATAAAAGAATCTAATGTGGCAATATCTTTACCTTGAGCAACAGCAGCGTCGGCTGTGCGTTTTAAAGTACCTCCAACTCCATCAGCTGCACCCTTACCATGGCCAGACTCGGAATAATTCCATGTGATCAGTTTCAGACCAGATATATACCAGTATAATTTTGTAATTATATAAAACATTGTCTTGTTTCTATATTGAGAGCTGGGTGAATCAGACAAGAAATGAATAGTAGTATATTTAATAATCTTTTCACTTAAAGTTGCAACATACTCTAGCAGTGGTACTATATGCGCCCACACTGCAGCGGCATCATGGCGACGATTTTCGCTAACTGTACAAAGTGACTTAGCCGTACACTTTCCTGCCTCAACATGATAGATGACTGCTGTGTGAAGGGCCAATTCATTTCTGCTTCCACCAAAATGGAATGATTGCACTTCAGAGGCGTACTTTAAGGCGTAGTTTTCGCTAAAGTCAATGTGAATAATTGCTTCATCTTCCCTTAAATTGTTTTTAAGATCATTAATTGCTGAAAATTGCCATCTTCTGGTACCTTCATGTTTTACAAATGTGGACACATTTTTTTCAAACTCTGCAACTTTCGGGTGCTCTTGGGGCTGCCACGGAATTGTAGCGCGTTGGGGATGTTCGCCGACGCTCGCATCGACTGTTTCTATACGACGATGCGAAAGCGGTGCACATCCCTGGGGCGCAGGATCCGGGGCAGCGGTAACACTATCCTGAATGTATTTGCAAGTAGGTTTGATTGTCGGTACATCAACCATGCGTGCATGGTTCATGTGCTGACAAACATACAAATGACTCAGAGGCAGAGCATGTTTTATTAAAAATGTAAATTTAATTGTAATTATTGTGATATTTGATTCGGAATAAATTTAATTGAAATTGATTTTATAGTAATTTTCTTTGACATTTTAATCTGTAATTGAATTAATTAAATTGTAATTTTTCGTTGAAATTTTATATTATATTGCAATTTTTATTTTTATTTTAATTGAATTAATTCCAGACTTTTCTTAAATTATTATACATACTAACATAGATTTATATAAGTCAATTGTTACTAACACATTGAGTCTTGTTGCTCGAAATAAAGAAATTTATTATTATTATTATTATTATAGCATCTTTCGGAGACACAGTCATATTTATTTTTTCTACAATTCTTTTTTCTTTATTTATGCCTTTGGATATATATGTAGATTTTTTAGTTTCCCATTTTTTATACGTTATTGGTTCTTCATTATTAAATTGCAAGTAATTCACAACTTTATTACGGCACAATTCACATCGCTTTAGTAAGCATTCCGTTTTTGAACAACAAAGAGTTTTAATTACTTCATTAGGAGTTTTCTGCAATAGAATTCTTCTTTTGTTTAATCCATGTATCAAAAACTCCATATTTGCATGTATTTTGCAAACACAAGTATCCCTTTCATTGACATCGGGAATAAGAACCCAGAATGGCCTTTGTTTACAGAAAAAAGAATAACTTACTTTACTAGGTATATTGTTCTTGAAAGATCTTGTGGAGATTTTTTAGAGTCTAATAGATATCTTTTTTGTTTTTGAATCTTGTCTCGTGTAATTACTTCTTTTCTTCCAGCAGTTATCCTCGACACATCATCGCGTTCATAAAATGTCTGTATGTTGTGTATAATAATTTGGTAATGCTGATCTGTTTCGACATTTAATTTGATTGTATCTCGGACACTAAATTTCTTTACTTCTGTTAAAATTTTATGTTTTCTTATGATCGTTTTATCTCCAATAACAGCATCGCTAAACTCTTTTTTGCATTTTTTTCTTTGTTGTTTGTAATTACACTCCAACGTCTTTTTTATTGCTTCACCAAATAAAATCTTTTTCTTTACTTCTGACCGTTTTGATTTATCATTTAGTAAATCATTTATTTTTGAATTAGGGCTCTGTAGTTGTTTTTTTAATCTCGTTATTTGTTTCTTGTAACTTTCATTTTTTCTCTCCAAATCATCTATCTTTCTTTTAAACGCCTTGCTCTTTTGTAACATAATATATCTTAATCTTCGTACCTTCTTCTTTAATTCAACTACAGTACCTTGAGTAGATATCTCTTCAACTTGAGAAGTCGACGGTTGCGGATCTTGAATTTCACCTTGATTGTGTGGCGAATTGTGGTCCTTTTCAAAGTATATCACAGCACCGTCTACCATAAGTGGATCTTCATTATCACTGCAACTTAGGGTATTGTCTCTCATCATATCAATGCCCCGTTTAACTAACAGTTTTCTTTGATAAAAATTATTAAAATTATCTCTCCACTTTTTTCTTTGTTGCCTTTTGCCTCTTGGAGTCATATCATTTATAGACAAAATTTTGTTCTGTTCTTTTCTCTTTAGATATCTTTGGTGTTCTTTTTCTTTCTGCAAAGCATAAAGAGCGGGATCTGATTTGATATTTGCATATGTTTTTCTGCGAGCTAATTTGTCTTTTTCTAATATTTCTTCTCTAGTTTTCTTTTTTCGTGGCATTGTGATCTAAAAAACTGATAATAATTTTGTAAGAACCTATACGGAAAACAAAAACACAATGCCTATATAGGTTTTTACTCCAATGAACTAGGAAAAATCATTACCGTTCGTTATTTCTAATTACCATTCAAATTTAAAAGAATGGTAAATAATGGTAATTAGAAGAACAGTAATTAGATTTACAAGCATTTTTATTTAAATAGTCCAGTTTTTAATAGATAAAGTCCAGTTGACGTTTGCAGCATATTAAAGATCTATATTGGATATACCTGACAAATAATTATATAGAAGTAATAATTTAATTACCTTTGAAAATATGAATGGTATATAGAAATATTCTGAGTCACTTCACTTTCCGAACAGGAGAACTTTAAATTACGTAGCCACACTCGCTCTTTGACGCATGCGTTCGGCTTGGTAGTATAGCGGTGACTGTCGCCGAGTAATTTATTTTCAGTCTAGTGCACAGTGACGCGTAAATACGAAAATATCGGATCTAGAATATCATCGAATGGTAATTATGGGTGAGTATAGGGACATTTTTCAAAGTCGTATTAAACTAGTTAAATTTGTTCTTTCGTAAACAATATCTACTAAACAATAAAGATTAGTTAATCTATTAACTGAAAACGTATTTAATAAATCGTTCTTCCAACAGATTTTTTACCACGTTGTACCAATTTACTAAAATCTGGAGAAAGGGACACCGACGGTAATTAGATTTTCGATTTGGTTTTTAAATTTGAAGTATTTCTAATAAAATACTAGATGTATTCGGAGTTGCCTAGCCAGCAGTAGGCACGAGTTCAAATCTAGATTTATATTTTAGTTGTTATTTCCCAAACCTAGATTTAGATTAGACTTTAGATTTGTTCCGCATTTTTCGTTTTGAAGGTAACCCTTCAAGCCGGGGGGAATGGTGGCGCCAGTAGTTGCATACTCGAATCGTCTTAATTGGTTGGCGCTGAACACACGCTCCCTATACCCATCTCCCTCCCGCACTACCTCTAAGTGAAAGATAGCAATAGTTTTCGCCCGCCAATGGTCAGAGTAGCCGCATTGTCACTTCCGCTTTTGAACTAATAAACTATGGCCGGCGGCGCGCGCGTCTCTCAGAAATTAATAATGTTTGTTGGATTTTAACCGCTTTCATAGACCTTTACCGATCGGATTGTGCCTCTCGTGTGTCCCTCAAGTGATTTAGTGATGTGGGCAGCAGCTCCTGAGCCAGGAAGAGAAGATCGGTGCAACGGCCCAGCCAGCAAATGACAAAACAGCACGTGGCGTAGTAAAGGTTAGTGCATCCTCTCCTAATTTCTCGGGTTGCATTCAATGCCTAAACCACCTCCGCGGCAACCCGATCACCTATCTTGTTTGTTGTGTAAAGCGTCAATGGAACAGTTAACTTCACCCCCCGCAAAATACAGTCCACTAGCTCAGGTGGCATGAGAATCGCGCCACCACTCTTAAAGTTAAAAATTAAATGGAAAGAGTTTCATTTCACGTTTTTTTTTATTTTGATTGATTGGTTGATTGGTCCCAGTAGCCATACAAACATCTATGGAAGTCGTTGCGGGTAGTTTGCAGCCCTAACAAGATCAAACGACTGATCTAGAGCAATGCTTCGATTGCTCCTACTGGTTGTGTCTTTATCTCGACTTGCAACCCAATGCCCATCTACTGACTCTCATCTTTACCGTCTGGGAGCAAGTGCGAGCTACTCTCGACATAGTTAATATGTTTAATGATTCTTTATTCTCAATAAAAACATAGTTACTTACTTGATAACATTAATAACTTAAAGTAAATTTACAAGTTCGTCATTTCACCAGTTAACAATAATGATTATTAGCAATGATCATGAACGCAATATGCCAAAACAAAAAACAAACAGTCACTTAGTACATTCGTTAGAGAAACAATCGAAAACATGCAATTATGAGACCATGTAAATGCACGCTTCATCATTTTTGTTAACTTCAAAGTTATAATTATTTTTAAACTATCGCGGTGTGAATTCATAATTATACATCGGTTGGGCACTTTTTGCTATTAAATCATGGAACTTATACTATTTCTGCTGACGTTTCGGATGCGTTGCAGCACCTGTTCTCACGGCTTGATTTAATCGTGAAAAGCCCGTTGTATAATTATGAAGTTTTTTTTTTTTTTTTTACATGCGCAAAATCCCCACGGATACCTCCCCACCGGAGCCGGTGGAGGAGGTTATGTCGGACTCGAACCGACTAAAACGCACGCCGCCTGTGGATCGTTTTGGTTGCCGAAGGTGAGGTTGACAGGCATATCCCTCGCACCCCGGCCGACCCAGGGCCATCTCTCACGATCTGGCCCTCTTCTCGGGTGTGGGGACTACAGAGTCCCCAACTCGTCCCCGGAAACGGGGAGGCGCGCCACGCGCGCCACCGCCGCGGCCTGCTTCTGCCAGGGTGACAGGCGGCTTCACCTGTCACCGACCGACCGACCGGCCGGCGCTCATGGGGGGCGGAGGTCGTTCATCGACCTCCGACGCCCGAGTTGCCTTCGTACGCGGGCAGCTTGTCTTGCGATCCTTCGTCGCTCCCGCTGCCGTTCCCGCCCCGCCTCCTCCTTCACGAGCATTACTTGCTCGCAGAAGGAGGCGCCGGCCGCCCACGCATCCGCGCAGCGAACCATCGCCGCGAGCAAGGTGGAGAGCGTGAGAACCCTCACTCCCAGGGCCGCCACAAGCTCCCGCCTCGGCGTCTCCCACGCCGGACACTCGGTGAGCGTGTGCGGACCTGAGTCCTCGCTCGCGTCGCAGTGATGGCACTCGGACGTTGGCTCTTTGTGCATCCGACGCAGATACTTTCCGAGTATAATTATGAAGTTATAATTATTTAGCAATGAATTCAGTTCGCATTCGGTCGTCAAGCATTCCGCGCGTATTTATCTCAATAAATCAATTAGCCCACATCAGTCTACTGCTGGACATAGGCCTCTCTCTACCTTCCGCATCCAGTTTGTACCAGCCACCTTTTTCAGGTCGTCCGTCCATCTGGCTATCATTCATATTTCAGTCCCTTTGTTAGATATATCAGTTTGATCTATCTAAAGAGTATTAGATAGATATATAATTCTTTATTGTACACCAATAGATTACAGTAAAACTTGTAGTTAGCATGTAAACAGTTTAATGGAAGCGATTTCTTCCAGGCAACCTTGGGATGGACCGTAGGTAGTGTAATAAAGCAAAAGATTTGGTGTAGTTAGCAAATAAACTAGAAACAAGGTGTATTAAAAAAAACAAAAAGAAAGAAAGATATGAGAGAAGTTCAAATAAAGTAAAATAAATTTACAACTTTAGCACATAAATAGGTATACGAAGTAAATAGTACATAGTAATAAGAAGGGAAAATAGTGAGCGTATTAATTGTGAGCTGTCACAGTGTTCACAATGATAGGTAGTAGTCCTTTACCATTGCTTTAAATACGTTTAGGGATTTTGCTCGTCTGATACTCAATGATGAGTAGCAATCTTTCCGTACACTACAGAATATCACGGCTATAATAACCTCGTGTTGTATTCCCGGCGGTGTGTAGGGTAGCCAGAGCTCACTGGAGAGTTTTTGTGCTGTCAGTTGGAAGACCAAAGGCTTGTCCTGATTGTGTCTTCTGCACTAACGGCACAGAAACTCTCCGTTTTTACAGGGTCAGTAGAAAGGGTGTGACTCTTTGGTGTTGCACACATTCATAGGTCGCGGTAATCACTTTCCATCTGGTGGGCCGTGTGTCTGCCACCTAAGTTGTATAAAGAAAAAGAGATTAAAATCCAAAATTAATGAAAAAGAGTTACACCTTTTTATTCACTTAACAAGATGCCATATAATTTTAGACCCTAACCGCATTGCAATAAAGTCTTTTATCAAATTGCATTGTTTGCAGTTCCAGGGATATGACAATGGTTTTATTAAGGCATAAAATTACTATAATCGGGGCCCAGGGGGCCCAGGGGCGAGGCTGAATTTGGTATAGGACAGAGGTGCGCTCCCTGTTCGATAAACGATCAGTGGGTTAAGTTATCTTAGCGTGGTTGACATTTAGACTGGTGACCGCTTAGTGGTATTCCATCTGAGCGCTTCCGTGCTTCAGAAGACACGTTAAAAGTCGGTCCCGGATCTCAATAGCTGTTAGGTCAAGACGGAGGCTTATATACTATTGCAGATATGACACACTGGCTGTTTTAAAAGAACATAATATACGATTCTTTAAAAAAAACAAAAGCAATGTACCTACACCTATGTTAACAAAATACATGTCTTAGGTATAAGTGTATAACTCGGGACATATATTGAATGTTGGACCTAAAGTGTGCTCGAAATGTACCCTATATGTGAAGTACATATTTCTTGGAAGTCTTTTGAGGATAGCTCAGGACATGCTAGGGGTATACCTACGGCACGAGCTCAAGTTAAGCTATAAAATTGCATTCTTACAGATTCATGAGTTCGTTATTCCTGTAATTTAATAGCTATTTCCATTATTTTTATTTTATTTGAAAGTTGATTTCAAGATTTTACAACTCTGTATTAAATTTTGTTTTCATTGGCCGCTTGATAAATTAAATTCGATCTTCAAAAACAGTATGTACTTCTTAAATGCTAGCCATTTTGAAGATAAATTTCGTATTTACTTCTTTACAGCTGTCATTTAAAAAAAATGTAATAATGTTCTCTAGTTCATCCAAAAAAAAAAATCATAAAATTTGTATTTGTCATTCCTAAAAAAATGCACAAATGTTGTTACTGAAAATTAGGTTTCCTCGAATTTCTTAAAAAAAAACGGTCATTTCTTATGTACCTAACGATCTATTATTACTTATTACCAAAGATAGTCCAAAATACGTGCCTTGAGGTAAACCATAAGTATGTCGCCATCTTGAATTATGATTACTAATGGCGGCAATAAATAGTACCTACAACAAAACTAATATTGACACGATTAATTTATTAGTATAATTAGGAATAACGTTCTTCGTACATTGTTAATATTATTTAAACAGTTTGGAAGCAAGATTTACGCAATTGGATGTATATTTTGATGACATAAATGATTATAAATTCATGCAAAATATTATTTGGAAATCATAATGGCGGCTGTTGACATTCGTAGTCACGACTGTCACGAGGCAGGCTGAGAGCGTAGACTTAATGTTTTTTTAATCCTAAGTGACAGACAAGCACGACCTTATGGAAATATGTTACCGTGGTCTATGGACGCTTACAACGCCAGGGTCGGAGTTCGAATATTATTGTATTTTTTTTAGTCGTGTGGTTTCCGGCAGAGTAGAATTAGGGCCACCCCATCTCTTCCCATGCGGTGTCGTACAAGGCGACTAAGGGATAGGGCTGTTTAACATCAGACAGATATATGTTACAGCCCAGACTCAGCCTCAGATTCATGGCTCGAGTCAACAATAGTGCCCGGAATACGGCACCCCCTATTACGTGGGACCGAATACAATTATTGGTAAAATGTAGGTGTTAATTCACCTCTGCCTAACCCTCCAGGGATAAAGGCGTGATTATATGTATGTATGTATGTATGTATTTTATTTTTCTAGGATCAAAAAGCCTTAAGTAGCTGTAATCAATCAATTAACTTACTATATTACAGCCCTCTCACTGGATATATTATTATGACATATTAGAACTGTCCCAATGAGTACCACAGCATCCGATCTTTTTAGTATTAAAGTTATCGGGATATTTACTATGTTGTATTGTTCTGTTTCCGATATTTCGGCCCTCTTGCAAGTAAACACTCTTCTCTTTGCCGCACCACCAAGACCTGGAATTCATTACCAGCACACGTGTTTCCTTCTTCCTACAATCCCGGGGCCTTTAAGCGGGCCGTGAAAAAGCATCTGATGAGGCCGCCAAGCTGAGTGCCACCATTGTAACATTACTTAGTGTCTGTAATGGTGACTCTCTTTCCTGAGACTTTGCCTTTAGCTTACCATCAGGCATGCAACTAAAAAAACCATGATCACAAAGGAACTGGAGCAGTGGCGGCGATAGTGAATTTTTTTTTCAGGGGTAAATATACTTCGAGTAATATCTTTCGAGTTCTTTTTCTACGCGTATCTCTGCACTACAACTAGTTTCACTCTCACTACAAACTCGAACCCGATCTTGATCACGTTCACAACATACGATGCGTACTGTATCCACTCGTGGTTTTGTTATGGCTTGTTTCAGTTTCTTTTTCCAAAGACGGACCACTGAATGCCAGACGTCCAGCAGTTAAAACCCATCATCACGATTGAAATTTTTATACTTTTTGATTTCAATCGCTTCCCTAACCGATCTTCGTAGGTATATAGTAGCGTTATGTCGAGAGCATTTGAGGATTATGTAACTCGATCCAGTGGTCAGGGCCTCGGTTCCAATAAATGTTGAGCGATTGCAGATTTATGCGGTTCGTTGTTTTTGACTGCCCTGATGTGTTCCTTGAATCGGCATGTAACCACTCTTTTGGTTTGTCCTATATAAGAACTGCCACAGCTACAGTCAATCTTGTACACTCCTGGCCTCTCCAGTAGAGAGCCATCTTTGGGTGAGATAGTTTATATACCTGTATCCGATCTTTTCCGCTTTTCACATTGAGTCTATCTCACCTACCTTTTTCAGAAATGCAGTTCTCTAAGCACACAGCGTTGCGACAACCTTGATAGGGATTAAAGGAGGTAGGACACGGCGGTATTTCCGCCCAATTGATCAGTCCGACTGGGGAAGTACCTCCGCCATACAGAATACCGCGGCTATAATAACTTCGTGTTGTATTCCCAGCGGTGAGTAGGGTAGCCAGAGCTCACTGGAGTGCTGTCAGTGGGAAGACTAAAGGCTTGTCCTGCTTTGTCTTCTACACTAATGGCACAAAAACTCTGTACTTACAGGGTTGGCAGCGCGACTGTGACTCCTCTAGTGTTACGAACGTCCATAGGCCACGGTAACCACTTTCCATCAGGTGGGCCGTGTGCTTGTCTGCCACCTTAGTAGTATATAAAAAAAATATATTCTCAGTGACGTCACAGGAGATCAAGGCTGTCGCAGCGCTGTGTTCGACGCTGTACGCTTAGAGAGTTACGCAGCAGGTCGTCAGTCCACCTGAGTAGGGGTGTCCTTATGTTAGTCGATGTCTTACCAGGCTCATCCTTAATCAAATAGCCTATCATAGTCCACTGCTGGACACAGGCCTCTCCCAATGTTGGGAGGCTTTGGCCTACTGTTCCCACGCTGGCCAGACGGGTTGGTACAGGGTTTTATTTCGAGTTTTCCTTCTCTCGTAGTAATATCATACATACATATAAGGAGGGCTAGGCAGAGGTGAACTAACACCCACATTTCACTTTAATTGTATTCGGTCCCACGTAATATGGGGTGAGCCTATTGCCGTATTCCGGGCACCATTGTTGACTCGAGCCATGCATGTTGAGTCCGAGCTGTATATATCTGTGTTATGTTAAACAGACCTATCCCTTAGTCGCCTTGTACGACACCGCATGGGAAGAGATGGGGTGGCCCTAATTGTACTCTGCCGGGAACCACGCGGCAACGTAGTAATATAATTTGCGTATAATTCCGTTAGTCGCCTATTACGACATCGTTCGGATGAGATGGGGTGATGATAATCGTATTCTTTCTCCGTCACCCTCAGAAGACGCACCCCGCGGCCGTTTCCGGGGACGAGTTGCGGACTCTGTAGTCCCCACACCCGAGAAGAGGGCCAGATCGTGAGACATGGCCCTGAGTCGGCCGGGGTGCGAGGGATATGCCTGTCTACCTCACCTTCGGCAACCAAAACGACCCACAGGCGGCGTGCATTTTAGTCGGTTCGAGTCCGACATAACCTCTCTCACCGGCTCCGGTGGAGAGGTACCCGTGGGGATTTTGCGCACGTAAAAAAAAAAAAGAAAACCCTCAGAAGACGCTTATAGAACGGCCAACAACTGTTCCTTTGGTAGATGTGATCAGCCTCAACAAATTATTACGTTCCATCTTCATGACTTCACGACAGCAATTGATCTCGACAATACCATTAGTGGCATTAGCGCAGTTATACCAGTTATTGAGCTTTTTAGGGCTTCAACTACCCTAACAACTGCCAAAGATGTTTTATGACAACCGGGAAAGAAAGAAAGAAAGAAAGAAAGATGTTTATTGCGACACAGCATACAGTACAAAAAAGAAAAAAAACAGAATGCAAAAAGAGAAAATTAAAAAAAAAATACAGTATAATATTTATATACTGTGGCGGGTGAGGTGCCACGTCACTTTGATGCCAAATATGACACTTGACAAGTCAATGTCACATCTGTCAGCAGCAGGACGTGACGTGACACAGCACACCGCTACGTGGCAGATTCTCTTTTTTTACATTTTATATAATATAATAAAAACACAGGAGGTACCTACTACCTACTTAACCCCATCCACATATATATATACATACATACACTGACAATTGCGACGGCTCTGAGGCAAGGACCAATGCAAATATCCCTAAGTAATGACCACTGTTAGACAATGAACCGCACAAATATATATTTTACATACCTAATATAATTACCCATGCACAATGTAATAACGCACGATAGATTAAGAAAGAACCTATGGAAAATACCGTACAACAATTATGAAATAAATTTGATTTGATTTATACATGTGTACACTCAAGCTGTGGAATGACCTCCCTGCTGCGGTTTTCCCAAGCGCCTACAATATGGGGTTCTTCAAGAGGGGCATCAGAAGGTTTCTTCATGGTCGGCAGCGCGAGTGTGACACCCCTGGTGTTGCATACGTCCATAGGCCACGGTAACCGCTTCCCATCAGGTGCCCCGTGTGCTTGTCTGCCAACTAAGTGGTATAAAAAAAAAAAAGTGTGCATACAAATATTTGCACTGGGAATCAAACCTACACTCCATGCGTAGCAGTTGAATGCTATCATATCAACAGCCAAAGTAGGCTTAATAATATAAGTAGATTAAATCACTTCACATTAGCATAAACGAATTTTTTTCAATATAATGACAAATATCATTTTGAAATTCAGCACCTGTGTTTACACAACTGCTCCAGTGTAAACACACGGAAGGATTTTCTTACTTCGTCGATATATAATAACTGGATTTTGTTTATTTTCCAATCACTCCATTATGAAGATAGCGGGTGGGCTGACCATCATTCTGGTGAGAAAACCATTAATTTTTTATACCACTTTGGTGATGACACGGTCAACCTGGATCCCGAATCTACTGTCACTACTACACTGCAAAAATGCCAATTAATTTCCGACTTTAATGGTATGCTGTTAAAGTCTAAAAAGGAGGTAGAACACGACGGTATTTCCGTCCGACTGGGGAAGTACCTCCGCCCTACAGAATACCGCGGACATAATAACCTTGTGTTGTGTTCCCAGCGGTGAGTAGGGTAGCCAGAGCTCACTGGAGAGTTTTTGTGCTGTCAGAGGGACGACCAAAGGCTTGTCCTGCTTTGTCCTCTACACTGACGGCACAAAATCTCTGTTCTTACAGGGTCGGCAGCACGGATGTGATTCCACTGGTGTTACACATGTTCATAAGTCATGGTAACGACTTTCCATCAGGTGGGCCGTGTGCTTGTCTGCCACCTAAGTTGTATAAAAAAAAAATACACGACGGTATTTCCGTCCAATTGAGCAGTCCGACTGGGGAAGTACCTCCGCCCTACCGAATACCGCGGCCATAATAAGCTTGTGTTGTGTTCCCAGCGGTGAGTAGGGTACCCAGAACTCAGTGGAGAATTTGTGCTGTCAGAGGGACGACCAAAGGCTTGTCCTGCTTTGTCCTCTACACTGACGGCACAAAATCTCTGTTCTTACAGGATCGGCAGCACGGATGTGATTCCACTGGTGTTACACAGGTTCATAGGTCATGGTAACCACTTTCCATCACGTGGGACGGGTGCTTGTCTGCCACCTAAGTTGTAAAAAAAAAAAATTACACGACGGTATTTCCGTCCAATTGAGCAGTCCGACTGGGAAAGTACCTCCACCCTACAGAATACCGCGGCCATAATAACCTTGTGTTGTGTTCCCAGAGCCAGAGCTCACTGGAGAGTTTTTGTGCTGTCAGTGGAAAGACCAAAAGCTTGTCTTGCTTTGTCGTTTACAGAGTTGGCACAGAAACTCTCAATGCTTGCCCCTGCAAGCATTGAGAGTTTTCCTGCAAGCAGAGAGAGAAACCCTTTTGGTTTTGCACGCGTCCATAAGCCACGGTGACCACTTTCCATAAGGTGGGCCGTGTGCTTGTCTGCTACATAAGTGATATAAAAAAGGTATCATTTAGCTGAATGACAAAATTTAAAGAGCTTTATTTCGTTCAATTTTGGAATTGAAACCTTTTCTAGTAAAGTTTAAAATTTAATGGTATATTTTGCAGTGTTATATACATATATGACAGTGATATATAACTAGCTGAATCAAGTTCCTGATTTGAAGTGGCTAACGGCCAATGGACGTGTGCAACACCAGGGGTGTCATACTCGCACTGCCTACTCTGTCCTGTAGGAAACTCTTAAGCCCGTATTCTAGACCTCCGCCTACCCTTCTAACCTAAACTATCCGTGTCGGGGCTCGTGGAGTACACGATTTCGCTCTCACGCATCTTAATTTCACTCATAATGAAAATTTAACAAGTGGTCTATGAAGAGTCACCGGTGAACTGTCGTCATTTTCATTAAAATATCTATGATTTCACAAACAAAAATACTGAAAGTCTAGTTATTAATTATATCACCCGTTTTAATTTTTATAGTCTTTTTATATTTAAGCCTTATGTTGCAAATAATACAATGTTTGTTATCCTAATATTAGTCGCCAAGTCATGATTTCATTGAACCCTGTTTACTATATTTACTACCTTACAGTAGCAGCCATTTTTTTAGTTTTTGTGATACCTTGCATTTCGAAGTTACTAGGCTATCTTAATCGTTTTGAATAATTAGCATACTTTTTTTTACGTGCGCAAAATCCCCACGAATACCTCCCCACCGGAGCAGGTGGAAGAGGTTATGTCGGACTCGAACCGACTAAAACGCACGCCGCCTGTGGGTCGTTTTGGTTGCCGGAGGTGAGGTTGACAGGCATATCCCTCGCACCCCGGCCGACCCAGGGCCATCTCTCACGATCTGGCCCTCTCCTCGGGTGTGTGGGGACTACAGAGTCCCCAACTCATCCTCGGAAACGGGGAGGCCTGCTTCTGCCAGGGTGACAAGCGGCTCCACCTGTCACCCCCAGGCCTGCGCTCATGGGGGGCAGAGATCGTAATATTTAGCATACTAAATAAAAATGCTTTAAAATTTCATTCAATTTTAATATTTATATATGTTTTACAGGTGCTTGGGGCCCTCGAATCTTTGTCGGGTAAGTTCTATTCAAACAATCAACCAATCAATGAATCAATTTCATTTATTCAGTATAGGCACACAAAGAGCACATATTAACGTCAAAATTTTACAATAAGAAATCTTTCGATCGATCAGGGCACGAAATAGAAAGAAGTAGCGATTTTTGATATTGGATGTCAAGATTAAAAGTCGTATAGACTGCGAAGTAGGTCAGTAAAAAAAAAGACAAATGTTTGATACTTTAAAAAAAAATATTGGCTATATTACAAAAATATTTTATTTTATCTCTATTCTTTTATTTTTTTACCTGTAGGTAAAGATGGTAGTGTGAGGAACAAAAAATAAATGAAATAAATAAATTAAAAGTATGTCAAGAAATAATATAAATATATTGAATAATGTAAAAATAAACCATTGGAAAATGATTCTTATGGATCTGGAGATTAACCAACCCCCCCTCCCTAGAAAAGTGGTAATTTTTTTTTTTATTATTATAAACAATTACAGTATTTACATATTTCGTTTACTTAGTGTTGCCACATAAACTCATTTGAGTTTTTCTGGGCATAATTATCATCGACATTCAGTTATTAACTTAACATAAAATCATACAAAATAATACAATCAAGTACCCACATATGGCGCAGGGACATGTGTTAGGGCACATCACAGAAAAAATAAATAAAATAAATAAATAAAAACATTAATTTTGGCGGGTAGGTTGCGAAAGAACGCCACTACGTCTAGCGTCATCCTCCCGCCAGCTCGCTAACTAGTTTTTAGTTAGTCGGGTAGTTAGTTGGGCAACTTATTGTAGAATAGAATTATTGACGGCCTCTGTGGCGTAGCGGTTCAACGTTCCACTGCTACGCAGGAGGCGCGGGTTCGATTCCTGCTCAGTGCAAATATTTGTATACACGAATATGTATATTTGCATTGGTCTGGGTGTTTTTATGTATAATATGCATGTATTTACAAAAATAGACGCTTGGTTGGCAGACAAGCACACAGCCCACCTGATGGAAAGTGGTTACCGTGGCCTATGGTGTGCAATACCAAGGGAGTCTCACTCGCGCTGCCAACCCTATAAGCACAGAGAGTTTCTGTGCCGTCAGTGTAAAAGACAAAGCAGGACAAGCTTTTAGTATTCCTACTGACAGTACAAAAACTCTCCAGTGAGCTCTGGCTACCCTACTCACCGCCGACAACACAACACGAGGTTATTATGGCCTCGGTATTCTGTAAAGCGGAAGTGCTTCCCCAGTCGGACTGCTCAATTGGACGGAAATACCGTCATGTCCTACCTCATAAACTAAAATATACTAAACTAAAAATCGGAAACTGTACATTTTACAATAATATAATGAACTGTAAAAGTGAAACTTTCTTATGAGAAACAGTTTTAAAGATATTTGATTTCTTGTACCGCCCGAAATCGCCCAATACAAAATTGTGGCACCTGGTGACGTCACAGCGCACTGGCGCATATTGAAAATGTATGGAGTGCAAGAGAATATCGCATTTATCTCAGTCTACGTTGCGTTTACACGTATACGTAAGGAATCTAAAAAGTTGTAAATTTTGCTTTATTTCGATTGTTTAGGTATATTTGGACCTATTTTTGGGAAACAAAAATAATGAAGTCATAGTTTCAGTTTAGTTAGGCAATATCTTAGTTTACTATGCATATTTTTAGATACAATACTAAGACATTGAGTAGTATTGGTAAGAATTCGATGACTCAGGACACTACCCTATTGACGGCTAGCAGTCAAAGTGACTTCGTTTGCGTCTTCTTCATAGTGTTCATCTAAGTCGCATTTCATCGCTTTTCACCTCCGAGTTTGGAGTCCGTGTTTTACAGTCTAACTGCGTGAGTTTGGCTGAACTTTTTCGTGAAGCGACTGTCATCTGACCTCTAAAACACAAAGGCGATACCGAAGCATTGTAGTTAGAGCAGTTGTTGAACTTTTTAGGGCTCCAGCGTCTTCATCCGCGTATAGTTTGTATTAAGTAATATTGTCTTTTCAGCCCTAGCTGTCCCAGGAGTTGGAGGCGGTGTGGATGTCGATTACGATAAGGAGAATGGATTAAGCTTAACCGAAACATCCGAGAAAGAAGAAAAGACCAGCTCAAGTAGTGAGACAGGAAGCAGAACTCATTCTGAAGGCGGTGAGTAGACCACACAACAGGGGCTGGTTGAGTCACGCACATTCAAGCTATGGAATGACCCGCGTACGAAGGCAACTCGGGCGTCAGAGGTCGATGAATGACCTCCACTCCACATGAGCGCAGGCCTGGGGGTGGAGCCCACACCAGAGGAGAGGGCCAGATCGATAGAGATGGTCCTAGGTCGGCCGGGGTGCGAATGATATGCCTGTTAACCTCACCTTCGGCAACCATAAACGACCCACCGGCATCGTGCTTTTTAGTCGGTTCGAGTCCGACATAACCTCTCCCACCGGCTCCGGTAGCGGAGGTATCCGTGGAGATTTTTCACACTAAAAAAAGCTATGGAATGAACTTCCTGCTGCGGTTTTCCCAAGTGCTGGGGTTCTTCAAGAGGGGCATGAGAAGGTTTCTAAAGGGTTGGCAGCACGAGTGTATCGCCCCTGGTGCTGCACACATCCATAGGCCACGGTAACCTCTTCCCATTAGGTAGGCCGTGTGCTTGTCTGCCACTGTAATGGCAATTCATAAACTCGTTTTTGGCGGAATCGCTCAATGTGGCCGTTTTAGACCCGCTGGTCACGCGTAGACTCAATCAGTCGCTTTGCCAATTCTTTTTCATTTCAATTCACATGTGTTGTGATGCGCGCTCGGCGACGGTCGTGTCTCACTAATGCATAGTACGTAATTAATTAATAAAAATAATTAATTCGCGAAACGCGCCGCTCGGGCGCCGCTGCCCTACATCGCCACGATGGCTACCAACAAGGCGATCATAGTGAACGAGTTACTGGCGTTCATCCAGAATGCAGTCGACACTATGGACGAGATCAGCATCCTGCAGATCTGCAAGTCCAATTTCAAGGAAGAGGAGGTCTGCAGCGGGAAGGCGCTGCTATACCAATCGGTTGGCAAAACTGCCCAGATGCCATCTCGCAGAAGGGATGGAGGGGAACGAAGTGTGCAGGACATCATCACCCTGCTGAAGGAAACTGACCCGGATGACGTGCCAGATTTCGTCGCGAAGGAGCTGCACAAGCTTCCGCCGGTGGGATTCGACCACGTAGATGTCACAAGACTTCTCAAGGACATCACGTTCTTGAAGTCCAGCCTTGCTGATGTGTTGGCAAAATTAGAGACTTCTGATAAAACTATCAGAGGACTACAAGCGGAATTATTGCTACTCCGTAACAGTAATACAGCTAGTACGTCACATAATGTAGCCTCTAATAATGTCAACGTACGACGAGGCGCGCAGAATGCGTCATTTTGCAGTTTTGAGTCAGCAAAATTTGATTCGCCTGAGTCGCCGATGGCCGAGGAGCGTGCCGCGAACACGATCGCGCGCCCCGCCGCCCCCGCTGCCCCTTCATCGTCCGTGAAGAGGCCGAATATCACGTTGCAAGTTCCTCAGCCACGTGACTACGCAGCTGTTACGGCCAGCACCCCTACAGCCGTACCCACAAAGAGACGGCAGTGTAGTGTCATTCAATGCAACACTGCATCCGTCAAGGCGCCGGGGAAGGAGCCTTGTGATGTGGAGGACTTCAAAGTTGTTGAGAAGAAGAAGAAGAAGTCCTCCCGCAAGAACCAGTGTGGTACTGCAGCGAGGAGCATTGAGCAGCAGTTCCGCGCAGAGGTCCCTTCGACGATGGTCTACGTATCTCGTGTACATCACAGCGTGAAGATCGTAGACGTCGCGAACTATCTCCAAAAGAAAACCGGGATGGGCTTAAGGGTGGAGAAGCTGGACTCTCGTCACAACGTGAGCTTCAACTCTTTTGTGGTGCGAGTTCCAAACAGCCACACCGCTACCATCCTGCGTCCTGACTTTTGGCCGACGGGGGTGAAGTTTCGGCGCTTCCGAGGACGCCTGCCGACACGCGACACCCCGTCCCGTGACACGTCGACGTCATTACGTGTGTTTTAGGTTAAGATATATTATATGTATTTTTAGTTTTAAGGTATATATTTATGGGCCGTAGAATAAGTTTTTAACATCCTGTAACTTTTCTATTATTGCCTGAAATAAATGATTTATTATTATTATTATTATTATTATTATTTGTACAGAAAACAAGCAGTTAGACCCCACGTGCCATGTTAATGCGCACGAATTAAATATAGTCATGTACCAAGCGGTATGAAATTTTATTTCTTATGACCCTCCTGTCAGCTCGAGTCTCAACGGCGCCTCAGCGGTAACCATCAACTTTACACACTTGTACCATAATAATATTAGTTTACACTTAAGCATTCGCGCCATTTTTTGTAGCCGCCATATTGTTACATGACGTGTCAATGGACAAACCCTATTATTTTGGCAACAGATTTATCACACCCATTATAAATACACAACTTACAGATGGCAGTGTCAAGGATTCGCAGCATTATAAAAAAGAAGAACGAGAATCAAGAAGTAAAACTTCTGAAAAGAACAAAATCAGCGTCGGCGGTGAAAAGTCTAAAGGCGTAGAATATACCAAGACTCAGAGGAAAACTGGTGACACTAAAACTAAAAAAACACAATATGACAGCAATTACGAGAAGAAAGGTAAGAAGGAAAGAAGAAAAAGAAAAACTTAGTGGTTAAGGTGTAGGTCTCAGGATCATGATCGAGAGATACCGGGTTCGAATCATGGCTATTAAACTACCGACGTGAACCCAATCCTAACACAAGCAGGCAGGGAATTCATCCTCACACATTGCGAACTGAGACGGTGCGCACTGTGCGGTATGAAAGAAACTTCATCCCACGCACACTCAAGCTGTGGAATGACTTCCCTGCTGCGGTTTTCCCCAGCACCTACAATATGGAGTTCTTCAGTATCAGAAGGTTTCTTCATGGTCGGCAGCGCGAGTGTAACACCCCTGGTGTTGCATACGTCCATAGGCCACGGTAACCATTTTCCATCAGATGGGCCGTGTGCTTGTCTGCCACCTAAGTGGTATAAAAAAAACAAGCAATTTTGCGTAACTGGAAGGGTTAGAAGGAATATTACTAATTTCAATTTGTAATATTCTTTATGAAAAAATTTGCTTCTACCAAACTCTCCTTTATTACATAGGACAACACGTGCAGGGCTTAAATGTCACCCTCACACTGTGCAGAATATACGAGCAAGAACCAAGCGGTTTGGAGACTCTATTCTTTGCCGCACCACCATGACCTGGAATTCATTACCAGCTCATGTGTTTCCTTCTTCCTACAGTCCCGAGTCCTTTAAGCGGGGCATGAAAAAGCATCTGATGAGGCCGTCAAGCTGAGTGCCACCATTGTAACATTACTTATTGTAATGGCGACCCGCTTTTCTGAGACTTTGCATTTAGCTTACCATCAGGCGAGATGTTCAAGATTAAAAAAAAATAACAGGACGCCGACTGTGATACCACAGATCCTGTAATAAATGACTTTTGATTTTAACTTTATCGAAATACAGTTAAAGTTTAAAATGTAAGGAGGTAGGACACGGCGGTATTTCCGCCCGATTGAGCAGTCCGACTGGGGTAGTACCTCCGCCCTACAGAATACCGCGGCTAAAATAACTTCGTGTTGTGTTCCCAGCGGTGAGTAGGATAGCCAGAGCTCATTGGAGAATTTGTGCTGTCAGTGGGAAGACTAAAGGCTTGTCCTGCTCTGTCTTCTACTGACGGCACAGAAACTCTGTACTTACAGGGTTGGCAGCGCGACTGTGACTCCTCTGGTGTTACAGACGTCCATAGGTCACGGTAACCAGAGAGAGAGAGAGAGGGAGAGAGAGAGATAGAGATAGAGAGAGAGAGAGAGATTCTAGTATACTCCGTTTTGAATGTCGATTGGATGACGGCCTCTGTGGCGTAGCGGGAGAACGTTCGACTGCTACGTAGGAGGCACGGGTTCGATTCCCACTCGGTGTAAATATTTGTATACACGAATATGTATATTTGCATTGATCTGGGTATTTCTATGTATAATATGTAGGTATGTATTTACAAAAAAAAAGTATCTAAGTATGTTTATCCGCATTCTATATCCCATAACACAAGCTAGTTAAGCTATGCTTACAAAGGATCGCAAGCCAAGATGCTCACATACGAAGGTAACTCGGGCGTCGGAGGTAGATGAACGACCTCCGCCCCCCATGAGCGCAGACCTGGGGGTGACTGGTAGAGCCGCCTCGCCTCGCCTCGCCTCGCGTGCCTCCCCGTTTCCGGGGACGAGTTGGGGACTCTGTAGTCGCCACACCCGAGGAGAGGGCCAGATCGTGTGAGATGGACTTGGGCCGGCCGAGGTGCGAGGGATATTCCTATCAACCTCACCTTCGGCAACCAAAAACGACCCAGACCAACGGTTAGGTCGGTTCGAGACCGACATAGCCTCTTCCACCGGCTCTGTCCGTTCCTTTCTACTCGTGGGGATTTTGCGCACGTAAAAAAAAAGCAATGTTTACTATGGGTCTAGATAGCGTTGTGTAGAATGTTGTAGATTATTTATTATGTATATCTGTCTTATATTCACAGACGAATCCGGACCCAATGGCGACTATAGATCAACTGAAACTCAAAACGAATCTGGCAGTAAAAATGTGAAAGAGACATCCTATGATAAAGAACAGACTGATCATATGACTCTTGGGCAGGGCGGCATCACGAAAGGAGAGACCAAAAAGTCTGAAAAGACCAAGTCTAGTGAAACAGAACAGGAGTTTGCACACAGTAAAAGCAGAGAAGAAGGTAAATACTTACATATAGTCACGCCTTTATCCCCGGAGGGTTAGGCAGAGGTGAATTAACACCCACATTTTTTTCAAACCACTTCGGTAGCAGACAAGCGCACGGCCCACCTGATGGAAAGTGGTTACCGTGGCCTATGGACGTGTGTAACATCAGAGGAGTCACAGTCGCGCTGCCGACCCTGTAAGCACAGAGTTTCTGTGCCGTCATTAGGAGACAAAGCAGGACAAGCCTTTAGTCTGCCCACTGACAGCACAAATTCTCCAGTGAGCTCTGGCTACCCTACTCACTGCTGGGAACACAACACGAAGTTATTATAACCGCGGTATTCTGTACATTTCACCAATTATTGAATTGGGTACCACGTAATGGGGGGGGGGGGGGGGGGGGAGCTTATTGCCGTCTTCCGGACACTATTGTTGATTCAAGCCATACATCTGAGGCTGAGTCTGGGCTGTATATATCTATCTGATGTTAAACAGCCTTAGTCGCCTTGTACGACCTCGCATGGGAAGAGATGGGATCTTACAAATTCTACTCAGTATGGAACCACGCGGTTAGAAGGTGTATTTTAATCTATGTGACATGATTATTGATAAGATATTGACATTTCTACTGTATTTTTGAATCCATTTGACATAACATTACATAATGATTATTGAACTGTTAGTGAAAATTGAAAGCAATTAATGCGCATCTTATGACTAAGCGTCTCTTCACGCATATATTTGTACGCCGTTATATGGGGCAAAACATGACTGGATTATATAAACTATTACTAACCTATTGCATGCTTTTGTATGTACACATGTTATGAACAAATAAAACGATTCTATTCTATTCTACTCTAAGGTAGAAATTTATGTATTTCTAGAACATGCCTGAAAGGATAGGCAGTGTAACTAGACTCGTATTCCAGATCAATCAGTCTTGATTCTCGATTTATAACTAACACTAGAACAATACAATAGAGTCCCGGGTCCTTTAAGCGGGGCGTGAAAAAGCATATGATGAGGCCGTCAAGCTGAGTGTCACCATTGTCACACGGTATGTGTAAATAATGGTGACCCTCTTTTCTGGGACTTTGCCTTCAGCTTACCATCAGGCAAGGCGAAGTCCAATTGACGTGTCCTATATAAAAAAAAAAAGATGCTTCTTCATCTTGAGTGTTAATGCCAGTCGCATCTTAAGCTCTCACTTCGAAGTCTGGGGTCCGCTTTTACTAGACTTATGCGTAAAATAAATTATTAGAGAATAAAAAAATATGCGACTGCTACTGAAAACAGTTCTTTTATACCACTTAGTTGGCAGACAAGCACACGGCCCACCTGATGGAAAGTGGTTACCGAGGCCTATGGACGTTTGTAACACCAGAGGAGTCACAGTCGCGCTGCCAACCCTGTAAGTACAGAGTTTCTGTGCCGTCATTAGGAGACAAAGCAGGACTTTAGTCTGCCCACTGACAGCACAAATTCTCCAGTGAGCTCTGGCTACCGTACTCACCGCTGGGAACACAACACGAGGTTATTAAGGCCGCAGTATTCTGTAGGGCAGAGGTACTTACCCAGTCGGACTGCTCAATTGGGCGGAAATACCGCCGTGTCCTACCTACAGATAACATTTAAATAAATTTGATAGCAGGCGGTACTAATTCAGTTTATGATTGGCAAACAGGTACCGATTGCTATCAGATTTGTTTTGATCTTTTAGACAGCGGTCGGGTTATTTTTTTAATTCGTTTACGTAACAGTCAACCTTACCATGGTAGCCTAGTAAACCGCGGTAGCCTAGTGGTATGGGTAACGGACTGCTGTGCCGAGGTCTCGGGTTCGATACCAGGTTTTACCATGGCACACACCAATGACTTTACGATGCTTTACGAAGTTATGTGTGTATTTATCGCAGGTTTATAAGTGCCTGGTTAATGGGAATATGTGGGTGCTAGTACCTCTGCTTACCCCTTCGGGGATATAGGCGTGAGTTTATGTTATGTTATGTAATATAAATATAGGTACCCATATCAAGAATTGGCATCGCCATTCAGCGTGGTAATGCCGCCAGGCTCTTGGGCACTATTGTTGACTCGAGGCATGCATTCCGAGTCTGGGCTGTATAATTATATCTGTCTGATGTTAAACAGCCCTATCCTTTAGTCGCGTTGTACGACACCACATGGGCAGAGATGGGGTGGCCCAAATTCTACTCTGCCGGAAACCACACGGCTTACTATTACTATTTAAAATTTCAGAAGTGTCCCATCAGAATGGTCAAACTACACATACGAGGAGAGATTCCGAGAGTAATGCAGAAAACGAAAGTGCATCTACACAGGAGACAGAAAAAGAAACCATTACCAGAAATGATGGAGACGGTTCTTCGAATGATAAAGGTAGATCCGGGTTTCTTTTACCTTTATTTTTGTTTTAAAAGAATACATACATATATATAACCACGCCTTTATCCCTGGAGGGTTAGGCAGAGGTGAATTAACACCCACATTTCAATTCATTGAATTCGGTACCACGTAATAGGGGGTGAGCCTATTGCCGTATTCCGGGCACTTTTTACCTCCCCACAGGAGCTGGTGGAGGAGGTTATGTCGGACTCGAACCGACTAAAACGCACGCCGCCTGTGGGTCGTTTTGATTGCCACTCCCATCACATCCCTCGCACTCCGGCCGACCCAGGGCCATCTCTCACGATCTGTGGGGACTACAGAGTCCCCAACTCGCCAGGCGCGCCACTACCGCATTCCGGGCACTATTGTTGACTCAAGCCCTGCATCTGATGTTGAGTCTGGGCTATATATATATATATATATCTGTTTGATGTTAAACAGCCCTATCCCTTAGTCGCGTTGTACGACACCGCATGGGAAGAGATGGGGTGCCCCTAATTCTACTCTACCGGAAACCACGCGGCAAAAAATTAAAAGAATATTTAAACCTTTATTTTTAATTCCCAAAGTCATAATACATTTATTATAATACAATATGTCAAAACTACTAATCAAATAACCCGAACCCGCCCCTGATCGCTCCCGCCATTTTCTCCGATCCTCCGCCTTCCGCATCCAGTCTGACCCAACCACCTTTTTCAGGTCGTCCGTCCATCTGGCTACGGGGCGTCCTACCTTTCGTTTACCTTCTCGCGGTCTCCACTCTAGGACACGTTTGCTCCAACGGCCATCCGTCCTTCGACAAACGTGGCCAGCCCACTGCCACTTCAACTTGCTTATTCTGCAACCTATGTCGGTAACTTTAGTTCTCTGTCGGATAACCTCGTTCCGAATTCTATCCTTCAGAGAAACTCCAAGCATAGCTCGCTCCATAGCCCGCTGCGCGACTTTTAAGCTATGGTCCAGCCCCACTGTAAGTGTCCACGTTTCGGCTCCGTAAGTCATAACAGGTAGGACGCACTGTTCAAAGACCTTTGTTTTAAAGATTCTGAATGAGTTTTGTTTATTAGAAAGGTATTTTATTCTTCTTTTTCTCTCTCCTTCTTCTATTTCACTCTGCTTGTTCTCTTTTTTTTCCCTTCTTGATCTCTACTTTCAATCTTTTTCCTTTTACACTTCTTGAAAGAATTTTAATATTCTTTTTTTCTCGAATTCCTAGATTCCAATATCCATTTCACAAGTTTTCATGAAGAATATAGTTCCGTTGATGACAACGGGGTTAAGTCTACCAATGTTTCTGGTTCCGTACAAGAAGATTCAAAAACTTTTACTCACAATGGCGGAGCGGAATGGTCGAAAACTGGTATGCAAGACGTAGACAGCTTTTTTAAAGAGTGTAAGTTAACTAATTTAGCGACTTCGGACTTCGATCCGGGTTTATTTATTTTTTTTAGAAACTAATAAAATTTCCTAATATAAATGTAGCTTTAGTTCTAGTAAAAATGCTATCAAAATGAGCCTAGGTAGTTCGGAGATTACCGATTGTATAACAGTAGAAAGAAAGACAGACAATTAAATTTTTATCTGTTTTGTTATGGCTATGCAATCTAACATACGGTACGTAGGTACGTACGTTTTCAAATTAAGCTAATATCATCCTCACACATTGCGAACTGAGACGGTGCGCACTGTGCGGTATGAAAGAAACTTCATCCCAAGCACACTCAAGCTGTGGAATGACCTCCCTGCTGCGGTTTTCCCAAGCATCTACAATATGGGGTTCTTCAAGAAGGGCATCAGAAGGTTTCTTCACGGTCGGCAGCGCGAGTGTAACACCCCTGGTGTTGCATACGTTCATAAGCCACGGTAACCACTTCCCATCAGGTGGGCCGTGAGCTTGTCTGCCACCTAAGTGATATAAAAAAATATCTTTATGATAAAAAGAAACAGTTTTATTATACCACTTAGGTGGTATAATAAATATAATAAGCACACGGCCCACCTGATGGAAAGTGGTTACCGTGGCCTATGGACGTGTGCAAAACCAAGGGAGTCACACTTGCGCTGCCAACCCTGTAAGCACAGTGAGTTTCTGTGCCGTCAGTATTAAAGACAAAGTACGACAAGCTTTTGGTCTTCCCACTGACAGCACAAAAACTCTCCAGTGAGCTCTGGCTACCTTACTCACCGCCGGGAGCACAACACGAGGTTATTATGGCGACGGTATTCTGTAGGGCGGAGGTATTTCCCCAGTCGGACTGCTCAATTGGACGGAAATACCGAGGTGTCCTACCTCCTCTAGTATAGTAATCCTTGTCTTTGCGCCCATCGCGAACATAGGAGGTAGGACACGGCGGTATTTCCGCACGTGTCGTTCTTGTGTAGGAAAGGAGAGGGTGGGATTAGTTGGAAGAGCTAATCAGAACAGTAGTATGGTTACTTTACAATTATCATCATCAACATGCCCTTATCCCAATTATTTCTGATGGGCGTAACACGGCACTCTCCTCCATACATTCCTATCAGATCTCATCTCTTTAGTCACTCCCTTCGATCCAATACCCTCTTTCACGCACTCCATCCACCACATCCATCTTTTCTTGGAGCTATCTCTGTTCCTAAAGCCTTCTACATTCAAACTTTTTTAGCCGTATACGGCGAAGCAAAAGAAAGTTATGATTTTGACAAGCTATGTATGTTTGTAACCTAACCTACAGTTCATCTGTTCCCTACTAGCTCCCCAACCAATAATTAGATCTGGACAAATGAGATATCGTTAAAAGCGTCTTAGTCGTCCGCTGGTTACAGGCTATATTATGTATAACTGAATTTATTGTGGCGCCATCTAGCGGCCGTAAAGTACTGCGTTGAAAAATAAATTTGAGATAAAATAGTTTAAAACTAAAACCCGACTAAAAAATCACGCTCTAAAAAGTGTTAAATAAGAAAATATTAAAGATAGCTGAGGTCGTATGCCAATTTGCCCTAGAATGTATTTTTTTTAGACTAAGTCTATCGCTATGAAAAGAGTCAAACAAGAAAATATCAAGGATAAGGTCGTACACTTTATCTATACTAATATTATAAAGCTGCAGAGTTTGTTTGTTTGTTTGTTTGAACGCGCTAATCTCTGGAACTACTGGTCCGATTTGAATGATTCTTTCAGTGTTGGGTAGTCCATTTATCGAGGAAGGTTTTAGGCTATATATCATCACGCTACTACTTAAGGGAGCGGAGCATTGATAATAAATGTTAACAAATCCGGCAGTTTTTCATACATATTTTTTTAAGACTAAAACATACGGGCTCAAAGGGATATGAAGCTTCAAAATATACCCCGGGCGAAGCTGGGGTGGGTCAGCTAGTATAAAATAAAATCAATGACTTAACCTCTATAACTAAAACTATTTTATCAATTACAGTAGACAACCAGAGCTCAGGAGACAGTAAGAGAAGAAAAAAACGAAATGCAAATCACCAGTATGGTAATAATCATGGACAATCAGGCAGTAATCATCAGTACAATAAAAATCAACATTCTGGTAACACTCACAATGAACACGAACGCCAGAGTTATGGATCTGAGCAAGGTCACACAAGAAATAATAATGGCTATCATGAGAATCGCGGTGTCCAAAGCAATCACCATGAACAAAAAAATCTTCAGCATAGAAACGAACAGCATGGTTCTCAACATGGCAACTACAATAGAAGAGACCATGAGAGTTACAATCAACATGAGAGCCGTCAATACGGTAGCGAACAACACGGCATGAGAAACGGAAACAGTAGATCTGGAAACAACAATCATTATTCTGGTAATGAAAATCATGGTAATTATAGAAATGGTTATCATAATTCTGGAGAAGGTAATGCAGGTAACCATGGAAACTACAGAACTGGAAGTAATCAAAATTCTGGAAGGGAATACAGTGGAGGTAATCGTGGAAACTATAGATCTGGCAATACTAATCGTTATTCAGGAAGAGAAAATCATGGAGGTGGTCAATATTATAAGTCTAACGAGGCAAACCATAGTGGTCAGCGTTCAGGTGGTTCTTATAATAGAAATTATGGAAATTCTAAACACAATGCTGGAAATTATGGAAATTATAATTCCAATCGTTACTCTAATAGTGGAAATTATAGAAACAGCAATAAACGTTATACATCTGTGAATTATGGTAATAATAATCAACACGCTGCAAATCATGGTTCAGGAAGTTATAGATCTAATAATTATGGAAACACAAATCACTATTCTGGAAGACCAGTCAGTTACCAATCTCATAACCGTAATTACGGATCAAATAATAGACATGGCAATTACGGTGGTTACAGAAGCAAAAATGCTGGATCTTATCGCAAAACCTATGGATATAGTTCCGAAGGACAAAGATATGGCAATACCGGATCGAGTTATAGAAATAAAAACTACGGATACAGGAATTACGGAACCGGAAATTACAGGTATGGCAATAGGGGATATAGTAGTGGAAATAATATGCATTATTATACTAGACCACATGGATATCAAAATGGCTACCGCCCAGATAATTCAGTACAATATCGCAAAGGTGTTAAGCATGAAGATGTTCTTAAATATTTGAGCAATAAAGGACGACGAGTTCCAGATAGAGACTACGAAGACTATGATAGTTACCATGGATCTGGAGGCATTCTGAGAGGATGTGATTTCAATAATGTTATAGATAATACTCGTTATACAACTGGTAATGGACGTTACGTGCTTAAACCTGGCGAAAATGGCAATAAACACTGCTATTACGATACAGAAACAGGAAACTACCATCAAGTACATAAAATAACTTTACACGATGGTGACGTATTAATTATCCCTGGTGATTTTATCAACAGCACCAATACTGAAAAAGAATCTGACGGTACTCCTGGTTGCTATAAAGAGAATCCGCATGAAGATGGTCTGCTGAATCTCCACGGTTGTTATCCATATAAACTTGGACCTAAGCTCTCCTATTGTGGTAAGGGAGTATATGAGTCTGAAGGTGAAAAGATTCCTAGCACAGATATAGTAGAATATTGTGAAAAGAATAACATTAATGCAAAATTCACAGACGGCGGATTCCCTTATTCTCTGTTCAATGATAAAGTTGAAGGCGCACTTGGATCTCATGGCCAGTTCCCATTCGATTGCGGCAATGGTATATATTACCTTGGATGGGATCACTATAGGTGTAATGACAAAATTATACCTGCTTGTGACATGCCTGAATATCTAGAAACAAATAATTTAGATTTATCTATACTGAGAGATGATGGTCTACCTAAAGCACTTTTCGATAAACCTCAGGACATTTCGAAACCGAATGAAAATGAAAATTTTGATGAAAATTTAACACCTACAGAACTTATTTATGGAATTTGGCCCTACCACCTTGGATCAGATCTGTTTTACTGGGATAACAGTACTTATACATACAAAGATGAAACCATACCTTGTAGTGAAATAGTCGAATATTGTAAAACACATGATATTCAGAATGTATCGTTCATAGACAATGGATATCCTGATTTCCTTTGCAAAAATACCTATAATGATACTTTCCCCATTAAAATCGATACAGATATAGAGTTCCTAGGATGGAGTCACTATAAATGTGGTGACAAAATTATACCTGCTTGCGACATCGTTGAATATACTAAAGGGATTTCAAAAGATATTTCGTTCGATGAAAAAGGGATAGCCCTTGTAGTTTTGCATAAACTTTTAGGAAATGAAATGGAGCCAGATGAAGATCAACTCATGGAAATAATAAATGGAAATTATCCCTACCCTCTTGCACCCGACCTATCGTACTGCGGTAACAGTACTTATACATACAAGGATGAAATTATTCCAAGTAGTGATATAGTTAAATTTTGTAAATCACATGATATTAAGGATGTAACATTCACAGACGGATATCCTGATATAATTTTCAAAGATACTTTGAACGACACATTGCCCATTGACGTCGGGCCAGACATTAAATTCATTGGATGGGGTCACTATAAGTGTGGTGACAAAATAGTTCCCGCTTGTGACATCGGTAAATATACCGAACAGCTTGACTCAACCATTAAATTTGATGAAGCAGGAATAGCTCATATAGTGTATGATAAACTCTTCGGAAATATATTAGAACCGAATGATATTGGAAACTTCCCATATGATCTTGGACATAACTTGTCTTACTGTGGTAACGGTACCTATATTTACCAAAACAAAACAGTTATTGATAGTAGCAAAATAATCGAATTTTGTGAATTAAACAATTTGAAAATACCATTCACGAAAGATGGAATTCCTTTAGATTTTGCCAATAAAATCCCAGATGGCGGATCTAAATATGATGTTAATGATGTTCTCGACCTTGGAAATGGACTTTTATTCAAGGATGGTGAATATACGTGTAACAACGAGACCATTCCAGCTGATAAAATTAAACAGTATTGTAAAGATAACAATATTAATAATATTAAATTCACCGATAATGGCTATCCTGAACCTTATGATGATGAACCTGCTCCACAACCGAACAAGTCATCAAATTGCCCGGAAGGACCTATAGATTGCGGAGAAGGTATTACATATGTAGGTGACTGTAATTATATGTATCAAGACCATTTAGTAGAAGCAAAATATATTCTTGGACTTCTTAGTATTCTTCAAGTGCATGATGTGCACCTACCTGTTGGTCCTAATGACGATTACACTGTTGATGAAGTTTCAAAAGATACATCAAGCACGAAGGATTTAGGATATGACGTTTATTATAATAAAGAAACTAAAAAATACAAATACAAAGATCGGGAATGTGAAGCGCCTATCTTTTTAGATGTCCTCGAAATACTTGGCCTGAAATTTAACCCCGAAAACCCTAATAAACTTATAAAAGATGATTCAAAAACAGAAAATAATGATGAAGATGTTTTAAAATTGATTGATGAACTACTGGCTTACAAGAATGATGAATATACAACAGTGCGACCAAAAGACACCACGGATTGTGACAAAAAAAGTAAGCATATATCAATTGTAATAAACATTTCGAAAGCTAATAAAAGACTTCGACCTAAATTAATTATTAATGGATTACATTATAATCACATTCCAGATGACTCAAGTAACGATGGTCCAAAGAAACCTGTAAAAGATGGTCAAAATGATTACGACGGTAGTTCTTCAACCACCAGTTCATCACCTAGTTCATCTAGTTCTTATAGCTCCGAAGACAGTTATTCATCAACATCCAGTTCTGCTGGTAGCACATCTAGCTCCAACAATGGCAGGTCAAAGGGCTATAGAAAGAAGAAAGATGATGATTGTGATGACAAAGACGATAAAGACAAAGATTCAAACGAATATAGAGGTAAGAAAGATAAGAAACAAAGTGAAGGCGATTGTGATGAAAATGAAAAAAAATCTAAGAAAACTAAAGAGGAGTCGAAAAAAAACAAAGGTAAGAAAGACGGAAAGGCAACTAAAGACGATTGCGACGACGAGGAAGTGTCGATTAAAAAAAGCTCCGAAGACAGTTATTCATCAACATCCAGTTCTTCTGGTAGCACATCTAGCTCCAACAACGGCAGGTCAAAGAGAATAAGAACGAATAAAGATGATTGTGATGACAAAGATGATAAAGACAAAGATTCAAACGAATATAGGGGTAAGAAAGATAAGAAACAAAGTGAAGGCGATTGTGATGAAAATGAAAAAAAATCTAAGAAAACTAAAGAGGAGTCGAAAAAAAACAAAGGTAAGAAAGACGGAAAGGCAACTAAAGACGATTGCGACGACGAGGAAGTGTCGATTAAAAAAAGCTCCGAAGACAGTTATTCATCAACATCTTCTGGTAGCTCATCTAACTACAAAAATGGCAGGTCAAAGGGATATAGTAAGAAGACAGATGATGATTGTGATGATAAAGAAGATAAAGGCAAAGGTTCAAATGAATCTAAAGGTAAGAAAGATAAGAAACTAAGTGAAGGCGATTGTGATGAAAATGAAAAAAAATCTAAGAGAACGAAAGAGAAGTCGAAAAAAAACAAAGGTAAGAAAGAGGAAGAAGGCAAAGATTCAAACGAATATAGAGGTAAGAAAGATAAGAAACAAAGCGAAGGCGATTGTGATGAAAATGAAGAAAAATCTAAGAGAACTAAAGAGAAGTCGAAAAAAAACAAAGGTAAGAAAGAGGAAGAAGGCAAAGATTCAAACGAATATAGAGGTAAGAAAGATAAGAAACAAAGCGAAGGCGATTGTGATGAAAATGAAGAAAAATCTAAGAGAACTAAAGAGAAGTCGAAAAAAAACAAAGGTAAGAAAGACGGAAAGGTAACTAAAGACGATTGCGACGACGAGGAAGTGTCGATTAAAAAAAGCTCCGAAGACAGTTATTCATCAACATCCAATTCTTCTGGTAGCTCATCTAGCAACAACAATGACAGGTCAAAGGGATATAGTAAGAAGACAGATGATGATTGTGATGACAAAGGTGATAAAGGCAAAGGTTCAAATGAATCTAAAGGTAAGAAAGATAAGAAAGAAAGTGAAGGCGATTGTGATGAAAATGAAAAAAATTCTAAGAAAAAAGAGGAGTCGAAAAAATCCAAAAATAAAAAAGAAAGCAAAAATAGTGAAGAAACTTACAGCAACGGTAACAGACAATCTGAAGAACGTAAATCAAAGTCTGAAAAGAAGAAAGAAATAGAGTCTTCACAGGGCCATTACAAGAGAAGCAGCGAAGACGGTACAGAAGAGGATTGTGAAGAAAACAAGCGTTCAAAAGAATCAGGCCGAGACAAAAAATCTAAAGAAAAAGAAGATGTAGACTGCGATGGCAACAAAAAAAAACAGAAAACTACGTCAGAGTCTGAACGGAACAAACAAAAAGAATCTTCAGAGGGACATTACGAGGCAACAGATAGAGACGGCAGCACAGAAAAGAAGTCTAAAAAATATAAAGCTTCAAAAGAAACAGGTCGTGACAAGAAAACTAAAGAAACAGATGAAACTGACTGTGATGGAAACAGCAAGAATTCAAAATCTTCTGAAGAATCTAAATTTGCAAAGAAAAAGAAAGCATCAGAGAAAGATTATGAGCACAAAGACGCAGACGATAATACTGAATCATATCACGAAAAACAATCGTCTCGGTCGAAGAGTACTAAAAAATCGAGTTACACGGAAGAGACAACTTCAAATTAAGTAATATATTTATCAAAATTCCCTACGTACCATTAAATCATCTGAAAAATTAATTTAAAGTTGGTCAATTGCAATTAGCGCGCGTTTCCACTGCATCGTATCGATAATCGTACCCGGTATAAATCTCACTTATTAATTTAAATGGGACGATTTACTATCGTCCACAACATTAAATCTGTGACAATAGATTGTCAAGAAGGATAGCTTGTAATACGATAATAAAACGTCACGACAAATCGTGAAGGCAAATATATAATCGTTTGTCACGACGGAAAAAATATCGTCTCTTCGTTTGGATGTAAATTTAGTTATCTGCCGTCTTTTAGATTCAATACATAGTACATACAAAAAGGAATTAGAATAGAGATTTTGCCGATAAGTCAAACTTTAAAACAATTGCCGTGAACGAATAAAATGTCGTTACGGAATCGTGTACGATAATCGTCCAACGATAAATTTCACAACCGCGGTAGCCTAGTGGTATGGGTAATGGACTGATGAGACGAGGTCTCGGGTTCGATCCCAGGTTTTACCATGGCACACACTTTTCGATGCTTTTCGAAGTTATGTGTGTAGGTATTTATCGCATAGGCTCGCCACCTATTACATTGAGACCTAAACATAAACTGGCGAAATGTGGGTGCTAGCACCTCTGCCTACCCCTTCGGGAATATAGGCGTGAGTTTATGTTATGATAAATTAATCGGTCACGATATAGTGCAAACGCGCATTTACGATACTATACTTAGGAGATTGTCTACAGAGATACAATGATATTTAAAACTTACGAAATGTCTACAGAGGACTATTAGGTGTATTTACCAACGATACCGTGAAATGCATACGTGAAAGCAAAATCACTGTCATGCCACTGACATTGAAAAAAAAATTCATTTAATTTAAGATTTTAATCCACTAAAGTTAAAGTCCACAATTAAAAGGGTTTATTGGCAGATTGAATGAAAAAATATTAATGAAATTATTCATCATTTAATTTTGAACTTTAAACGTATAGGCATCAAGTCTAAAATTTAAAGGAAACAGTGGTTTTGCTTTATTACAATCGAGGGTTTGTTTATTGCACATCTAAGTTTAGTCCGATTTGAAAACATCGAAGCGACAGTGGCGCCGTCTTTCAATTCACAGATTTGTTGGTATATATTACGTCTGATAATATAAGGCAAAGTTATTTGCATAATAATAGCGTGAATTTCACATAGAACTTTCTTGTCTGTCTTCCATACACACACACAGATATTTGCATACATATATGCTTGTACAGTCGTCAGTATTAGCATAAAATGAAATCAATTGCCGATCATCTTAGATTATAATTATTTACATAAAAAAAAAATTAAAATGTTTAATTTCTACTCTGTACATTACAAAAATAATAAAATACAATCAATAAATTATTGATTTATTTATTTATTTCAATGTTAAGACCATTTTGTTTTATACATACTAAAGATACATAGCCACTTACGTCACACATTTTTTTTTACAATGTGTTGCCATAGTTGCATAATTATCTGTTACACTTTTTTTTGTTAGGATACACCAGAATAAATATAATTAAAAAAAAATGTTTTATTTTTATTTCCGTTCAATTGAGCAGTCCGACTGGGGAAGTACCTCCGCCCTACAGAATACCGCGGCCATAGTAACCTCGTGTTGTGTTCCCGGCGGTGAGTAGGGTAGCCAGGGCTCAATGGAGGATTTTTGTACTGTCAGTGGTAAGAACAAAAGCTTGTCCTGCTTTGTCTTTTACACTGACGGAAACTCTCAATGTTTGCAGGGTTGGCAGCGCGAGTGTGACTCTCTTGGTTTTGCACACGTCCATTGGCCACGGTGACCACTTTAAATCAGGTGTGCCATGTGTTTGTCTGCCACCTATGTCGTATAAAAAACATTTTTTTTTGCCTCCTAGCATTTTATTTTTGTTTTATTCTTTTGTGATTAAGGCGGTCACCAATACCGGCCACATCAGAATAGATGCCTTCACCTCGGAGAATCCGGGGTCCGCATTTACCAGTCTAAATGCGTGTTCGGCTGAACTTGAACGGAGGAGGCCTACCTCCTCCGTTCAAGTTCATCCGAACGGACTGCTCAATTCGGACGGGAATACCGTCGTGTCCTAACACGACGGTATTCCGACTTGAGCAATCCGACTGGGGAAGTACCTCCACCCACTAGAATACCATGGCTATAATAACCTCGTGTTGGGTTCCCGGCGGTGAGTAGGGTAGCCAGAGCTCTCTAGTTTTTGTGCTGTCCGTGAGAAGACCAAAGGCTTGTCCTGATTTTGTGTTCTGCACTGAAAGCACAGAAAATCTTTTATTTGACAGGGTCGCCAGCACGGATATGACTCTACTGGTGTTAAACACGTTCATAGGTCACGCTAACCACTTTCCATCAGGTGGGCCGTGTGCTTGTCTGCCAGCTAAGTTGTATAAAAAAAAACTTCGATATTTTCCGCGAAGCGACTGTCATCTGACCTTCACAACTCAATGTTTTAATACTTAGATAGATAGATACATAGATAGATAATTCTTTATTGTACACCAACAGATTTACAGTAAGACAAGTAGGTAGCATCTATACAGTTCAATGTACAATGGGCGGCCTTATCGCTGAAGCGATTTCTTCCAGGCAACCTTGGGATGGACAGTAATGTTATGAAAACAAAAGATATGGTGTAGTTACCGACTAAACTTAAATAGATAGTGTATTTAAACAAAAGAAAGAGAGAAAAGTAAGTAAAATAAAATTAATATACGGCTTTACACAAAAAAATATCAACATAAATACTGACATACAAATACATATACATGTATTAAATAAATATATACATAAAGTAGATAGTTCATACTAATACGAAGGGAAAATAGTGAGTGAGCACATAATTGTGAGCTATTACCTACTGTGCACAACATGATAGGTAGTGGTTCTTGACCATTAATTTAAATGCATTTATGGATTTTGCCCGTCTGATGTTCAGTGGCAACGCGTTCCATAAGCGCACCGCCCTGACAATGAAAGACTTGTCAGCAAAGTCAGTAGAATGTATTGGCATACTCAGCCTCAAATTCTCGGACGACCTCAGGCACTTCGTATGTGTGTCATAGAGGAACTGGAATCGTTCTTTGAGATAAGAGGGAGTTTTGGGATTAAACAATACATTATATAACAATGTTAGAATATGGGCATTCCTGCGAAGTCGAATTGGGAGCCACTTGAGTTGTTTACGGAAATCAGACACGTGATCATACTTGCGTAGACCAAATATGAATCTTTTGCAAAAAATTTGAAGTCGCTCAAGTTTATCTAGTTGCTCCTCTGTTAGATCAGGATAGCTGACATCGGCGTAATCGAGGACAGGAAGAAGAATCGATTGTGCGAGATAGTGCACTCTAGACCAGTTTTTAAACTTTTTAGAGCTCTAACAAACTAACGATAGCTTGACAAAGAATCAATTTTACTTAATTATTCAGTTTAGGCACATAAAGAGCACATATAAAATTAAATGTCAAAATTTTACAATTATGTCATAAAATGATATAAAAATATCAAATAATGTAAAAATAAACCAATGGAATATGATTCTTTCGCTGGTTCGGTAGGTTAGTTCTCCTGAGAAGATACCAGTAAGAAACTCAGAGAACTATATTAGGTATAACTAGATAATCTTATATTATTCTACAACGACAACTGACGACTTAACGAGATTGGAAAGCAAAGTCAAGGAAATACACAGCCCAATGCAAATAACATCAATAATAATATTGCTTTTTTAATGTCTACCGCAAAAAGGGCAACACAAAGATTCATTCAGAACGCACGCATCATAGGCCCTAGGGAGCGATTACGCCCACGCCTTGTTAATTACGAGAAAAAAAACGGCGCGTGTCGGATGACAGTTCAGCTGTCAATATTGCCGCCTTTTTTTGCTGTAAGGTTTGGGACACAAACGAATAAATATATTTGTATATACATTATTTTGTGTACGTGATTCAAACTGAAAAATATATATGATTGCGATACGATATTCCATAGAAACACATTCCTTTTGTCGTAACCAGTTGAGTGGAGCCCTAAAAAGTTCAACAATAGAACTAGTCTAACTGGTTGTAGAGGTCAGATAGCTGTTGCTTCATGGAAAATATCGAAGTTATGTCAAACTCGTAGTTAGATTGGAAAAAGCAGACTCCACACTCCGAGGTTCACTTCGGATGCGACTGGAATTAACGCTAGATAAAGAAGTCACATTACTTTTTTGTCATCTAGAGCTGAAGTATAGTTTATTGCAAGAGCTCAAGAATGATAAAGCTATTTAGAGTTAAAATTCTGTCGTGTTTCAGAGCTGAGGCTGGAACAGGGATACGATAAATTAATTACTTTTAAATCTTAATACCTATGTCTAAGCAGTAGTGCAGTATTATATACAAACATTTGCGCGTAATTGATGGTTGGCACGATAATTCTGTTTTTGTTCCGTACAGCCAGTCGTATTAAAAATCACTATCTCAAACCAACACACTCAGTGTAACCCCTACCTTAAGTATCAAATTCATACTTCCTAGTGTCAAAGTTCCCGCCCTTGCGCGCCATTTTTTACCACAGATAATTTACTGCAACTAATCCGTGTAAGTGCCTAATTACGTGTTAAATTGTTTAAAAATAACATTCTAAGGAAAAAGCGGCCCATATTTTTGAAACTGAGTCACATTCTTGGTTTTGTAATTTAAGACGTTAGGCCCGTTAAGTGAACAAGATATTTAATAAGTGAAAAAGATATAGGTACTTAGGTACTTAATATTTGTAATAAGTAGTAAATGCATCTTAACTTTAAAAAGTCTTCATCTGCGTAAAAAGTCTCGTCTACCAACCATTTATGTATTTAGTAATTATTAATAGTAAATTTATGTAATGCATCGTATTGTTATAGCTCCATTCAAGATGTACACAAATCAAAATTAAATTTCTTACTTGTTTTTTTTTTACTTCTTTTCTTTTTGGTGGCTTCTGCAGCGAATCGCCGTAATTTTGCCAATGTCAAGTAAATGAATTTAAAATTTTATTAGTAATGACTAGACGCTAATGTCAGGTTTTTCAAGTTGCGGTCCTTTAGAATGATTGTCGATGATGACGATCAATGAGATGATTGCTGCCTCAGTAAAGTTGTGGGGACTTTACTAGAAGCTCCCTAGGAAGATTTGGAACCAACACGAATAGTCAAAATTCACTGTAATATGCCATTTTTCAACGCTTGTGTGCGTTGTCAAAGACGTTATGTCTAAAAACTATAATTCACACCAGTTTCGGAAAATACAATAATACCGCGATGCGCCCTTATCCGTATTGGCACCAAAACACTCATCTTTTTTTCTGTTTAATTCCAAAATAATCCACAGATAATTTCAAATAAGTGTAATTACGTTGATAAAATTTTGGCGGTCTGTCAAAATATTTAGCAATAAAATAACAATCCTCTATGGGCAGATCGTTAGGGGTGATTGCATTCTCGTGTTGCACAGATAATAATATAATTATCGAGATAAAGGATGTTGAGAGAAAGGGGGATCAGTGTAACATAATTATGGGGTTATAATTGTATTTTTATTTGATTTTGTAATGTGTGGTTTGTATTTAGTCATCCTTTCACTGGAGAGGTTTTGTGCTAACAGTGGGAATAGCAAAGGCTTGTCCTGCTTTGTCTTCTGCACTGACAGCACATAAACTAACCTCTTTCGATTTATACTCTCTGACTTATTTTATAAATCAATAATATAGGTTATAAATAAATCAATGCTAATGAAATATTTTACTACTAAACTGATTTTAATAAAACTTTGCTTACCTACAAAGATGCACTAAAGCTTGAAAAAGGACATGGGATACTTTTAAAAATATATACATGTATATAATCACGCCTTTATCCCCGGAGGGTTAGGTAGAGGTGAATTAATACCCACATTTCACCAATAATTAAATTCGGTCTCACGTAGGTAATAGGGGGTGAGCCTATTGCCGTTTTCCGGGCACTATTGTTGACTCAAGCCATTCATCTGAGGCTGAGTCTGGGCCAATATATCTATCTGATGTTAAACAGCCCTTTCCCTTAGTCGCCTTGTACGACACCGCATGTGAAGATATGGGGTAGACCTAATTCTATTCTGCCGGAAACCACGCGGTATTATCAAAATTACTACATACAATTTTTTTTTTTATACCACTTAGTTAGCAGACAAGCACACGGCCCACCTGATGGAAAGTAGTTACCGTGGCCTATGGATGTCTGTAACACCAGAGAGTCACAGTCGCGCTGCCAACCCTGTAAGTACAAAGTTTCTGTGCCGTCAGTAAAAGACAAAGCAGGACAAGCCTTTAGTCTTCCCACTGACAGCACAAATTCTCCAGTGAGCTCTGGCTACCCTACTCACCGCTGGGAACACAACACGAAGTTATTATAACCGCGGTATTCTGTAGGGCGGAGGTACTTCCCCAGTCGGACTGCTCAATCGGGCGGAAATACCGCCGTGTCCTACCTCCTTCAGATATTATATATACATGCATTATTTATGCAATACAATCCTCAGTAATAGTGACAACATTGAGGATCCACCCACTTGCACAGCTCAGTATGGAGGATGGCGCGTTCAGAAACGTTAATTCGTTTCATGTCATTTGGCAAATATTATCAAAGAACACATCAACATCTGGATTAGTATGTAGGTAGCAAATCATTAATTAACTCGACCGCCCTTGCAGTGGGGCAAGTGACAGCCTGCGGCACGCGTGTCATAACGATGGCATAAGTGTATTAACATTTTTAACACCCACATTTCGACAAATCTGATTTTCTACTCTGCCGGGATCCACGCGGCTACGCCGGGAAAATAAGGTTCAGATTAGCGATCAATACCTAGGTATCATAAGAATCTTCAAGAAGGGCATTAGATGGTTCTTACAGAGTAGGCAGTGCGATTCTGACGCCCCTGATATTCCACACGACGCACACGTCCATAGGCCATGGCAACAACGTTTCATCAGGTGAGAGGCATGGGTCGTGTGCTTATCTACCACCCAAGCGGTGTATAAAAAACTTATGCCCAAGTATTAATTTGCTATGCTAGATGTATTAATAGTACTTATAATATTGTATACCTATGCCACTGCATTAGATTCTTAAAAGAAAAAAAGATTGCCTATCACATATCCGAACCTGAGAAGATAGAAAGGGATAGCCATATAATATTATGTGTGAACAGGAAAGAGACCACCATACGTCGGGCAATAGCTTCTATTTTGGGCGTGGTTAAGCGTCCCGCCAATTTATAACGACCGAAGATTTCTCATTCTAAAAAGTCTTAAGCGACAATAAGAGAAATACATTTTAAGTTTCATCCCTGTAAATGCCCGACGGGTTAGGTAGAGGCGTGTTAATACCCACATTTCGGAAACTATGATTTTTGATGCCATATAATAGATATTATAAAGCGAGTACGAGTTTATTCTAGAACCCATAAATACAAGATTATAATGCCATACCTAGATTTTTTGTATTTTTTTTATACCACTTAGGTGGCAGACAAGCACACGGCCCACCTGATGAAAAGTGGTTACCGTGGCCTGTGGACTTGTGCAACAACAGAGAAGCCACACTCGCGCTGCTGACCCTGTAAGCACAGATTCTCTGTGCCGTCAGTGTAGAAGACAAAGCAGGACAAGCCTTTTGTCATTCCACTGACAGCACAAATTCTCCAGTGAGCTCTGGCTACCCTACTCACCGCTGCGAACACAACACGAAGTTATTATAACCGCGGTATTTTGTAGGGCGGAGATACTTCCCCAGTCGGACTGCTTAATTGGGCGGACATTCTTCCTACAGTCCCGGGTCCTTTAAGCGGAGCGTGAAAAAGCATATGATGAGGCCGTCAAGCTGAGTGTCACCATTGTCACACGGTATGTGTAAGTAATGGTGACCCTCTTTTCTGGGACTTTGCCTTCAGCCTACCATCAGGCAAGGTAAAAGGCAAGGCAAAAAAAACATACCGCCGTGTCCTACCTCCATAACATACATATTTATGATACTTTTTTTTGGGGAAGATAATGTCGGACTTGAACTGACTAAAACGCACGCCGCCTGTGTGGGCCGCAGATTGCCAGAGGTGTGATTATCTGAGACATATAACTCGCACCTCTTGCTTATTTTAATTTTTTTTAATTATGTAACTTTTAATAGTGTATTATTTCGTAGGTATGCCTTTAGGCGAAACATTGAAGACCATTATATTTTTTATTGTAACACCTTTTTTACCTATGTTTGACGAATTAAATTGATTATTGATCATAATTATGATACCTACTTGTACCTACATCCAGATTAAACCAATGCAAGTAGGTATACATATATTTTTAATAAGAATATTAGCAACCGTAATGACTAATATTCCCTCTAATCTCTCCAACTAAGCTTAATTGCTTGTGCTAGGAGTGGGTTCATGTCGGTATTGTAATGGCCAGGATTCAAACCCGACACCTCTCGATGCGATCCGACTCCTTAATCACTAAGCTATTGACGCTTAATATTCATGCGTACAAATATTTATAAGTACTAAGCGGGAATGTAACCGCCACCTCTGGCTTACCAGTCGCTATACCGTGATAGCATCGGAAAATTATTCACCAGCATTTTTTTTTATACCTATATCGGTAGAACACTCACAATTTTATCTCGCCTGATGGTAAGCCGGCTGGCTGAAAGAGCACGGTAAGCCATCGGTCTCGGTTGCCATACGAATATCTATTATGGCAGTCGTTATATATTTTTTTTACTATACGTCAATTAGACTTCACCTCGCCTAATGGTAAGCTGAAGGCAAAGTCACAATAAAGAGAGTCACCAGTACATACATATACCTACCATGTTACAATGACGACACTCATCTTGACGGCCTCATTAGATGTTTTTTCACGCCCCGCTTAAAGGACCCGGGAATGTAGGAAGAAGGAAACACGTGAGCTGGTAATGAATTCCAAAACTTTATAGTGCGGCAAAGAAGAAAGCCGCTGCACCGCTTGGTTCTTGATCGTAGAGGAAAATCAGCAGTCTCAAATTATGTCGTGGCTAAAATAAACAGGGATATTAGATATAGACCTCATATTGGCGGTTAACACGTTTTGTTTTGGAGTGAATCCGATTCCCGAACGAGCTAAGTCACGCCCCCAACGTAGGCACAGGAACCAACAACTCAATGTTTCGGCCAGTCACTAAAAGCGCGCCAAATAGGATGTCACTCGACTGTCAAAGTGACAGCTGATGTTGATATTTCGAAATAAAATAAAATAAAAATAAATAAAGTAATTACGGTTTCAGTACCTAATTAAGTGAAGTTATTACGATAATTTTAAATTTAATAATAATAGTGTATTGTGACATATATATAATAAAAGTATTTTTTTTTAAATAAGAAGAGTTTTTTTTTAGTTTTTTTTTTAATGACGGATAGTGATGTGTGTCTTATTTAGAAAGTGATATTTTTTTCTAGTCGATTTTATAGGTAAGGCATTGTTTTTTTACACAACTGCATGAAACATAATGATATAATTTTATTAGCATACTAGCCGGCCCGTCGGCTTCACCCGTGACTCCGGATCGCCTTTTAGAGCCCTTAATTTTTTAGTCTTCAAATAAAATATATGGAAATATGCCGGATTTGTTGACATTATTGATCACTGCTTCGCTCCCTTTAATAGTAGCGTGATGATTTATATCCTATAACCTTCGTCGATAAATGGGCTATTCAATACAGAAAGAATATAGTGATAATAGTAAGTACCTACATCCTGAGATTAGTGCCTTCAACCAAATAAACGACTCAGTTTTATAATTGGGTATAGTTAAAAGTATAACTAATTTTACTGACTAGTCAAATTAGTTACTTTTTTCCAAAACGTCAAAACGGTAAGTTATAAGGAAACTTGTATGAAATAAATTATTGTAACGTCATAATATTTAATACTATTATAAGTTGGGTGGATACTTAAAAATAAATAAAACCAAAGCACTTTTACCGCTCTGCAATCATTCTTAATTAAACAATCTCAGTTAAACAATTTATTTTAACTACAGGAAAATACCCAATTAATAATAGAAGAAGAATTTATATAGATCAAAAAGAAAACTTTTAAGAATAAATTAAGGATTAACTTAATACAATGTTTTAATTTAAAAAAAGAACTGATTTTATAAATTCAATAAGAAAACAACCCATACTTACATATTTTTTTTTATAAAAATATTATTTACCTTACCAAATAGAGAACCTTCTTAGTTCCTCCTTTTTGAAGTCGATTAAAAATAAATCGCTGACACGCGTCCCGCGTATAACTTCCAATCAACTGCACACCACAATGGAGAAATTTTTCGATGCCTAAAGTTGCAGTCTCCCTCTTTTTCTCTATTTAATTTTTGTATATATTAGGTATATAGTTAGCATAGCTTGTATAAATTTATAAGTAAGCAATTGCATATATTTTTTCTGTATATTATAATAGATAGTATATTTTATGTCCTTCTTCCTACAGTCCGGGTCCTTTAAGCGGGGTGTGAAAAAGCATATGATGAGGCCGTTTAGCTGAGTGCCACCGTTGTAACATTACTTAGTGTCTGTAATGGTGACCCTTTGTCCTGTGACTTTGCCTTTAGCTTACCACCAGGCGAGGTAAAGTCAATTTGGCGTGTCCTAGATAAAAGAAAAAAATCTTAATTTGGAATAGGTATTAAATGATATTATCTAGATTGCTAATATCTAATTTTTACGTGTGTTATTGTCAAGGCAAGGTTATATTGATATTTTAATGATTTTCCTCGAATTTTTCAGGATCCCATCAGTGGATCCTGAATCCTGACTCCCTGATTATGAGACCACCCTTGGGTGTAAAAAACATACCTACATATGTGGAATTGAGAATCTCCTCCATTTTAGAGCCTTTAAATCTTTTCTCCTAAAGCAAAACCACTGTCATACCACGGACACAACTTAAAAAACCATTTAATTTTAGACATAACATAACATAAACTCGCGCCTATATCAGCGAAGGGGTAGGTAGAGGTGCTAGCACCCACATTTCGCCAGTTTATGTTTAGGTCCCAATGTAATAGGTGGCGAGCCGATAGCCATTAAGCGGGCACTTTTAAACCTGTGATAAACACATAACTTCGAAAAGCAACGAAAAGTCATTGATGTGTGCCATGGTAAAACCTGGGGTCGAACCCGGGACCTGGTCTCAGCAGTTCATTACCCATACAACTAGGCTACCGCGGTACATTTATGTCAAGAAATAATATAAAAAATATTAAATAATCTATACTAATCTATACTAATATTATAAAGCTGCAGAGTTTGTTTGTTTGTTTGAACGCGCTAATCTCTGGAACTACTGGTCCGATTTGAATGATTCTTTCAGTGTTGGGTAGTCCATTTATCGAGGAAGGTTTTAGGCTATATATGATCACACCACTACTTAAGCGAGCGGAACATTGATAATAAATGTTAACAAATCCGGCAATTTTTCATACATATTTTGAAGACTAAAACATACGGGCTCAAAGGGATATGAAACTTCAAAATATACCCCGAGCGAAAATGATTCTTTCGCTTGTCCGGTGGGTTAGTTCTAGATTAGAACTAGATTTATTTTGTGCGAGCAAGCAAGAGACTTATGTTGACCACGCATTTACATCATCAAGATACTCATCTGCTATAAAGTGACAAATTTTCATAAAAAAATGTCACTTCTATTTTAAATTTATTCAGTGGCATGTTAATCAAATCCTGAGGAATTTTATTAAATATTTTTCGTCTACAAACGAATCACCAACTTTCAAATATAATTATTATTTAACTATTTATTTATCTATTCATTAATTTGCATAATACAGTCATAATAAGTTGGTCGCTAAAAATACAATAAGTACAATGTATTATCACCAGTAAGGGCATGCAAATATTACATTACTTTATTCGTCTTTTGTGATAATGTTTACACCAAATTCACCGTCAAAAATATAGATAGGTAAATTTGATATTTAATTAATCCAAAAGAAGTTTATTGTTATACCACTAAGGTGGCAGACAAGACCTGACGGTAAATGGTTATCGTGGCCTATGGACTGTAAGCACAGAGTTTCTGTGCCGTCAGTGTAAAGGACAAAGCAGGACAAGCCATAAGTCATCCCACTGACAGCACAAATTCTCCAGTGAGCTCTGGCTACCCTACTCACCGCTAGGAACACAACACGAAGTTATTATAACCGCGGTATTCTGTAGCGCGGAGGTACTTTCCCAGTCGGACTGCTCAATTGGGCGGAGATACCGCCGTCTCCTATAATCGTGTAATATAATCAATTGTCAACAAAAGTCTAATTCTAAATTAAAATGTCAAAAGAACAAGAAACAGGAAAACTACTTTTTATTTTTTTTGAGACTTGTCATTGAAAAATTCTACTGCTGAGTAATAATCCTTTTGTATGAGCATTTCATGTATAGGTGAATAGGTGAATCTACCAAGCATATTTAGTATTATATAAAGGATGGTATTTAAACGTATATCAAAAAGAGTACATTTTGTACGACAAAATAATCCAAATTCACATCAAAAAGTTAGTTAGCAACCAACCAACCAACCAATTATAAAAAAAATTACCACAAAGACATAATAGTCTTCTAACCTAACCTATCCATTTCGGGGTGGGTGGTGATCATTCTGAACTTAATTAGATGCACAATCAGTATTTTTACTGAACGCGAAAATATTATCTTTATATAAATTGTATAGATCTGGGTCCATGACCACTTTCTTTATATTGACCGATATCCCACTAAAGGGAATAAGAATATAACATTATTGTAATACACTTAAAATATAAATTAAGTAAAACAATTAAATAAGAATATAAATAAAGAATAAGAACTCTTCCTCTCTCCAAATACTATGCTGTACCCGACAGGCTCCATAATTGTAACCTTTTTCATACTGAACATAACATAACATAACATAACATAACATAAACTCACGCCTATATCCCCGAAGGGGTAGACAGAGGTGCTAGCACCCACATTTCGCCAGTTTATGTTTAGGTCCCAATGTAATAGGTGGCGAGCCTATTGCCATTAACCGGACACTTATAACCCTGCGATAAATACACACATAACTTCGAAAAGCATCGAAAAGTCATTGGTGTGTGCCATGATAAAACCTGGGATCGAACCCGAGACTTCGTCTCAGCAGTCCATTACCCATATCACTAGGCTACCGCGGTTCACAACACAGCTGAACAACTGTATTATATTATGTCACATTATGGAACGCAATATTGAAGGAGGTAGGACACGGCGGTATTTCCGCCCGATTGATCAGTCCGACTGGGGAAGTACCTCCGACCTACAGAATACCGCGGCTATAATAACTTCGTGTTGTGTTCCCAGCGGTGAGTAGGGTAGCCAGAGCTCACTGGAGAATGTGTGCTGTCAGTGGGAAGACTAAAGGCTTGTCCTGCTTTGTCTTCTACTGACGGCACAGAAACTCTGTACTTACAGGGTTGGCAGCGCGACTGTGACTCCTCTGGTGTTACAGACGTCCATAGGTCACGGTAACCACTTTCCATCAGGTGGGCCGTGTGCTTGTCTGCCAACTAAGTGGTATAAAAAAAAAATTGTCATATTTTTAATAAAATTTGGCAACTTATTGTACACATGTGGCGTCATGCAAAATATACTTTTATTCTTTAACGTTTTAACTTAAATATATGCTTACAATAAAGTTATAACAAGTTTTTTTATAACACTACGCCGACATATTGTCTTTCATATTGTAAACAGTTTACATTGGCCGTCATTTGACAGCCAAATGTTGTGCTCAGATGTCACATGTGTGTATCATTTTTATCGCTCACGGTTACAATGTGAGGATATATTACTATATCGTATGCATTTTTGGATATTTACTGTATTACATACATACATACATAGGATTTCTACATATATTAAATTGCAAAAATTCTTAGCTTCTAATCTTACAAACAAATATTGTCATAATATGTGTGACATTATTGCATGCCAATCTGGCTGAAATATGGTGGAACCTAAATGTATTTACTTGTAACCTGTGGTCCCATATATCGCAATAAATTGATTTGATTTGATTTGACACGACGGTATTTTTTTAATTTTTTTTATACCACTTAGGTGGCAGACAAGCACACAGCCCACCTGATGGAAAGTGGTTACCGTGGCCTGTGGGCGTGTGTAACACCAGAGCCACACTCGCGCTGCCGACCCTGTAAGCACAGAGTCTATGTGCCGTCAGTGTAGAGGACAAGCAGGCGGAAATACCGCCGTGTCCTACCTCCTGTTTGTATATCCGTCCTAATTGAGCAGTCCGAGCGAGTCCGAGTTCGAGGTCACGGCAACCACGTTCCATCAGGCGGGCCGTGTGCTTGTCTGCCACCTAAGTTGTTTAAAAAAAAATCACCAGTATTCCCTTTGGGTTAGGCAGAGGTAATTTAGCACCCACATATCACTAATCATTGAATTCGGTCCCACGTAATAGGTGGTGCGCCTATTGCCGTATTCCAGGCACTATTGTTGACTCAAGCCATGCACCTGTGGCTGAGTCTGGGCTGTATATATCTATATGATGTTAAACAGCCCTATTCCTTAGTCGCCTTGTACGACACCGCATGGGAAGAGATGGGGTGGTCCAAATTCTACTCTCTCTCATACATATTTGAGCCGTTTGGGGTCGAAATGCTGGGATCATGGGGTCAATGTGCCCGTCTTTTGTTTAGAAACATTTCTAAACGTTTAATTGACGCTACCCGTGACCAGAGGGCTGGTATATTCCTTGCGCAAAGGATTGGTATTGCCATTCAACGTGGCAATGCCGCCAGCCTTCTGGCCACCCTTCCGGTTGACATCGATTGACAGGAATTCTTTTATGCCTGAACCTGCAGGTTTGTTTAGGTATATTCTGTATTGTTTTTATATATATAATAATCTATACTAATATTATAAAGCTGCAGAGTTTGTTTGTTTGTTTGAACGCGCCAATCTCTGGAACTACTGGTTCGATTTGAATGATTCTTTCAGTGTTGGGTAGTCCATTTATCGAGGAAGGTTTTTGGCTATATATCATCACGCTACTACTTAAGGGAGAGGAGCGTTGATAATAAATGTTAACAAATCCGGCAATTTTTCTTACATATTTTGAAGACTAAAACATACGGGCTCAAAGGGATATATATGAAGCTTCAAAATATACCCCGGGCGAAGCTGGGGTGGGTCAGCTAGTATATAATAACCGCAGTAGCCTAGTAGTATGGGTAATGGACTACTGAGACGAGGTCTCGGGTTCGATCCCAGGTTTTACCATGGCACACACCAATGACTTTACGATGCTTTTCGAAGTTATGTGTTTATTTATCGCATGTTATTAGTGCCCGGTTAATGACAATAGGCTCGCCAACTATTACATTAGGACCTTAACATAAACTTTCGAAATGTGGGTGCTAGCACCTCTGCCTACCCCTTCGGGGATATAGGCGTGAGTTTATGTTATGTTATATTTTATATTTCAATTTAGATAACTCCTACATAGCCTGCTAAATTATAACCCTCCTTTTTTTCGCCGTAGTCGAGTAAAAACTAGTATTAAATACCACTAAGTATCGACACATGTTATTTGATATTATTATTGAAACCATATGTGGAGATTGAGTCACGAATCTGATTTTATCACTCATTTATGTTGCTGTACAACTATTAGTTTAATTTTTTTCAATTCACATCGATAAATGAGCCAGTGGCGAATCAGACTCAAGTAGAGGGCCAGATCGAGAGAGATTGCCCTCTGTCGGCCGGGGTGCGAGGGATATGCATGTTAACCTCACCTTCGGCAACAAAAAACGACCCACAGGCGGCGTGCGTTTTGGTCGTCTCTCGACTTCGACCTCGTCGACCTCTTCCCGCCCCGGCTTATCCGTGGGGATTTTGCGCGCGTAAAAAAAAAGCACGCAGGTACCGTGCCATTAAAAAATCTAAGTAGATATTTGTTGTTATAATGGTAACAGAAAAACATCATATATAAAAATAGCTGACCCACCCCAGCTTCGCCCGGGGTATATTTTGAAGCTTCATATCCCTTTGAGCCCGTATGTTTTAGTCTTCAAAATATGTATGAAAAATTGCCGGATTTGTTAACATTTATTATCAATGCTCCGCTCCCTTAAGTAGTAGCGTGATGATATATAGCTTAAAACCTTCCTCGATAAATGGACTACCCAACACTGAAAGAATCATTCATATCGGACCAGTAGTTCCAGAGATTAGCGTGTTCAAACAAACAAACAAACAAACTTTGCAGCTTTATAATATTTTATTATATAAAAATTTCAACTGTCTTGCTATCACGGTTCCGCGGTGCGCGATGCGCGTGTCCTCATACCCGGAAATGAGATGGGGACTCCATGGTCCCCATACCAGAAGAGGGCCGTCTCATAAGAGACGGTCCTGGGCCGGTCGGGGTGCGAGGGATTTCAGATAATCTCAACTTCGGCAACCTCCAGCCCATACAATAGGCATCTGTTTTAGTCATTCAAGTCCGACATAACCTCTCCTACCGACTCAAGAAATTGAATTTTCAAAATCTTTATAACTATTTATCGTACGAATATTTCTCTTTAGCAGTTAATTATATATCATTAAAAAGGTTTTAACGCAAGGATTATGATGAGTAGAGGAAACGAAGTATGATGACGGAGAAAGAATACAATGATCATCATCCATCTTATCCGACGGGTGTCGTAAGAGGCGATTGACTGAAAAATACGCAGACGATATCACTGCGAGAGAAGGAAAATACGAAACAAAACCCTGTACCAACCCGTCTGGCCAGCGTGGAGACATTAGGCCAGAGCAGGCCAATATCGGGAGAGGCCTAAGTCCAGCAGTAGATTGCGATATACTAATTGATTGATATATGTACTTAACATTCAAGCTGTGGAATGACCTCCCTGCTACGGTTTTCCCAAGCGCCTACAATATAGGGTTCTTCAAGAGGGGCATCAGAAGGTTTCTACATGGTCGACAGCGCATGTGTAGCACCCTTGTTTTTGCAAACGTCCATAAGTCACGGTAACCGCTTCCCATCAGGTGGGCCGTATCTGCCAATTAAGTGGTATAAAAAAAATCTTTTCTTTTGTCCCCAGGTGTACCCAATGTCCAGCTACGGGAGTATGTCTCCATCAGATGAAGGTTTTGATAGATATGAACCACCATATTACTGCCAGCCCAGCCATCAAGGTAAGAACCATATTCAAATAGATTTAGATTTTTTACAGGAGGTTGGATACGGTATTTTCGTCCAATTGAGCAGTCCTTCCAGGGAAGTACCTCCGCCCTACAAAATACCGCGGCCATAATAAGCTCGTATTATGTTCCCAGCGGTGAGAAGGGTAGCCAGAGCTCACGGGAGAGTTTTGTGCTATCAATGGGAAGACTATTACTGCTGCTTTGTTTTCTACACTCACGGTACAGATACTATAGCCGGTGTAGGTGCCCTGGGTGGCAGCATCAGGGGGCGGCAAATTGCCGGGGGCCTTTCGTCTACAAGGTCTTACCTTATGTGACTTTAACCTATATTAAGAGGCAAGCTGCACCCCGGACCCCGCCATTGACCCGGTGTCTCTGCCAGAGCTGCTCGGAGGCGTTATTGGCTCCCTGTTCCCAGCGCAGGCAGTGGAATTTGCAGACTCTGCCTCGGATACTCATGGCACCCATTGTGGGTGTCCGAGGTCACTTGGGTGGTCAGGATAGAGATCGTGAGGCGTGGAGGTGACTAAGATGTCGGACGTTGTTCAATGACCGTCATCCGAAGCTTCATGCTTAGAACTTGAATGACCGATCCCCGTATCCGATTTCCGTACGAAAAAATTTAGTGGGGGTAGCAATTTATTAGTTTTGCCCCGCCTAGAAAATATTGTAGATCCGGGGCTGACTATTTGTGCTTACAAGGTCGGTAGCGTGAGTGTGACTCCCTTGGTGTCACCATCCATAAGGAGCAGTAATTACTTTCCATGAGGTGGGCTTCTTCATGCACGTTGGGCACTAGAATACGAAGAATATATGTATCAATATTAAGCACGGAGTCGTTCATCAAGAATTGAATTGAATCATTCTTCTACCACTTGTCTAAGGGACAGAAGACCCAAGACGGCGTATGCTTTTAGTCGGTTCAAGACGGACATAACTGTCTCCTCTAGCCAGCTTGTATCTGAGGGGATTTCTGGACGAAAAAGGATAAAGAAAGACGCGTTAGGTATTTTCGTAAAAACAATTACAGATGAAAAAATCGCACTCATGACGTCGTTGCTGACATATTGTAACAAATCCAGGTATACTGTATAGTGATCCAACTTTTCACTTCTGTCGGCGTTCCCATAGTTATTTTTATTATTATTTGCTTTTGTTGACAGGCAGCCCCATGGACGGTGGAGTCTACTGGCCAGGATCGAACGGCGAAGCTCACGAGTTCGATGCCCAGGATGTGTATCACGACACAACACACTATATAGGAAGGGGTTATGGTATGTCATAACACACCTAAACATACACCTAAAGCTAATAACACCTAAAGTTAAATTCAAAAACTCCTAGACTTAAAAGAAATCTTATAAATCTTTAAATAACTTTATACATAAAGCCTTAGAGCCAAAATAACCCGAACTGAAGTGATAAAAGTCATCTTTTTAAAAACCACTAAAGCTGCACTTAAAGCATAAAACACCTCTAACTGTTTTCAATAACCCTAGAGCTTAAAAATACCCCAAAAACTGAAGTCTTAAAAACTATTGTTGAAAAATTCTAAAGCTGGACTGAAATCCCTAAAGCTAATTAAATACTTCTAAAGCTATATTCAAAATAACTAAAGTCATAAAGTTTTAACATATTAAATTTACAATCGACTTTAATTGCGTAGATACTATTTATAATTTGAAAATGTTTATTTTCCGCGTGGTTCCCGGCAGAGTAGAATTTGGACCACACTATCTCTTCCCACGCGGTGTCGTACAAGGCGACTAAGGGACTGTTTAACATCAGACAGATATATATATATACAACTCAGACTCAGCCAGAGAAACATGGCTCGAGGCAACAATAGTGCCCGGAAAACGGCAATAGGCTCACTCCTTATTACGTGGGACCGAATACAATGATGGTGAATTGTGTGTGTTAATTCACCTCTGCCTAACCCTCCGGGGAACCTACTAATATTCTCTTTAACCCCTCCAGCTAAGCTAAATTGCTTGTGTTAGCAGTGGGCTCACGTAGGTAGTGTAATGTCCAGGATTCGAACCCGGGACCTCTCAATCGTAAGGCCGACTCCTTAACCACTAATCTACTGACTTTTAATTTATTATTTTAAAAGTGAGATTTTTTTAAAAATCAAATTTAACTCTTTATTTAATATTTACATAATGAACAAGGAAGTTATCTAAATTAAAATATATTTAAAAAACTATATAAATAAATAATCCTGCAAGTTCAGGCGTCAAAGAAATCCTCCCCATCGATGTCAACCGGGAAGGTGGCCAGAAGGCAGGCGGCATTGCCACGTTGAATGGCAATACCAATCCTTTGCGCAAGGAACAAACCAGCCCTCTGGTCACGGGTAGCGTCAATTAAACGTTTAGAAATGTCTCTAAACAAAAGACGGGCACTTGGACCCCATGATTTATTATTTTGATTCTAATTTATTATGTGTGTATTTTGATTGCAATCTGATAATTTATTGATTTGATTTTTAAAATTTAAATTCTTTACTTTTTTTTTTTTTTTGGCAGCATAATCAAATCAAATCATTTTATTGCTTTAAGACAAAAACCATGACTACGTAATTTTCAATAGATGGTTTCGACTTGTCTCTAAATAAATTCGAAATCTTTCAATTATATTTGTGACTTCGCCTCTACTTCTCTGTTCCGTAGATGTACCTAACTATGATTAGAAATGTGTTTTTATTATCTGTGGTAGAAGTTAATTAAATTATTCTCATTCTAAGTAATCTATACAGAAATAATTTATAAATATTAAATACAATAAAAATAAAATAACTATTATACAACTTATAATTTAATTCTTTACTAACCAAAATGAATCTCAGTTACTCGCAATCAATCAATCAATCAATCAATCAATCAACTAGTCCATCGCAATCCACAACTGGACATAGACCTCTTCCAATGTCAGGAGGCTTTAGCCTTCTGTTTCCACATTGACCAGACGGGTTGGTACAGGGTTTTATTTCAAGTATTCCATCCCTCGCAGTGATATCGTCTGCGCATTTTTCCGTTAGTCGCCTCTTACGACACCCTCCGGATGAGATGGGGTGGTGATAATTGTATTCTTTCTTCGTCACCACACGGATAATCTCTCGCAAATATTACCCTCCCTTACTTCTACTAGGTATAATCATCACCTGTTGCTCTAATAAATCTATACTATACTATATATACTATACTATAGTATATATATAATATATATATATATATACGGGGAAGTAGGTACCTCCGCCCTACAGAATACCGCGGTTATAATAACTTCGTGTTGTATTCCCAGCGGTGAGTAGGGTAGCCAGAGCTCACTGGAGAATTTGTGCTGTCAGTGGGAAGACTAAACGCTTGTCCTGATTTGTCTTCTACTGACGGCACAGAAACTCTGTACTTACAGGGTTGGCAGCGCGACTGTGACTCCTCTGGTGTTACAGACGTCTATAGGCCACGGTAACTACTTTCCATCAGGTGGGCCGTGTGCTTGTCTGCCAACTAAGTGGTATAAAAAAAAAAATATATATATGGTATACATATATAATAATAATAATAATATTATAAAGAGGAAAGATTTGTATTTTTGTATGTAACGAATAAACTCAAAAAGTACTGGACCGATTTTAATAATTCTTTTTTCATTAGAAAGCTACATTCTTCGTGAGTAACATAGGCCACTTTTTATTCCGATATTCCCATAGGATCAGGATTTACGCTGGTGGAACCGCGGCGCGGTGCTAGTGAATTAATAAAGTCCTAAAATCTGAAGTCAAAACTTCTTACCCCGAAGTCAAAAACCCCTAAAATCATTTACTTTCCAGGTTATGAAGAAATGCAAATGTCTGGAAACGATCCATACGACTCCTATCACCACAATATGAACCATAGTTACACACCAAATAGTACAGGTACGTATAACAAATAACTGACTTGCATTGTGGGTTCTGGAACGCGGATAAAAGATTCAGTAATTTAATTAATTGAGTAAAAATATGGAATTAAATTGACACTAATAAATAATTAATACAATAATGATAATCAATACGCAATATTAAATCAATTAATACATTATGACATGATCAAAAACATATATATAAAAGTCAGTCAGTCAATCAAATAATGTCAAATTATTACTTATAAATATACTAAAAATATATAATAAAAGCTTGCCCTGCTTTGTCTTCTACACTGACGGAACATAAACTCTGTGCATACAGGGTCGGCAGCGCGAGTGTGACTTTTGTGACTCCTCTGGTGTTGCACACGTCCATGTCCATAGGCCACGGTAATCACTTTCCATCAGGTGGGCTGTGTGCTTGTCTGCCACCTAAGTGGTATAAAAAAAAATACAAACCTTTAAGTACCGCTTGGGTGAATGGCTTACAGTACAAAACAAACAATAAAAGAGATATGGACTGGACTGAACTGTAGTCCAACACTATGAAATAATTTCCATAATTTTAGAGAGAGGAATGTTGAGATGGTTTGGTCATGTTGAGAGAATGAATGAAAGAAGACTAACGAAACGGGTGTATGAGGCGAGTGTGGATGGTACCGTCGGAAGGGGAAGACCTAGGCGCACATACCTGGACCAAATCGGGGAAGTTTTAGAAAAGGGGCAGGTCAGGAGTACCCTAAACCGACGAGCATGCATGAAGAATGTAATGAGAGTGAATGAAGCGAGAGTAGTATGTCAGGATCGTAGCAAATGGAGATCCGTGATCTCTGCCTACCCCTATGGGAGACAGGCGTGATTTTATGTATGTATGTATGTATATTTCCACTGAGCGGGGATCGAACCCGCGCTTCCTGCGTAGCGGCCTCGTGCACTACCGCCACGCGACAGAGTGATTAATATCCGGTCTTATTTCAGGTCTAGAATGTGATCTCCAGGCCCTCCCCCGCCGGTACGATCGCCCTGCCCCCTCGTTCGTACGCGTGGCGAAGCGTCGCACCACTGCCAACAATAAGGAACGCAGACGCACTCAGCATATAAACACAGCGTTTTCGGACCTAAGGGATTGTATACCAAACGTGCCCCCAGATACGAAACTTTCTAAGGTGAGAATTTTCATAAAACATAATTTTCATATAACTTCATTTTTCTTAAGGAATCAACTTTTTTTTTCATAGTGAAATAACTTTTTTTTTTAAGAAAGAATTACCCTTTTTTTTATTATGAAAAAACTTTTTAATTTTCATAAAAAAAATACTTTTTTGTCATAAACAAATCTTTTTTTTTTCTTAAATATAACTCAGTCGGTAGGAACGCCGATGAAATTAAACATAATATTTTCTATGCGGGAAATATCCATCTTGACACGCATCTTGGCAAGATCTTCCCCTAAATTGGGTTGATTGATATGTTGCCATCCTAAAATAAGGAGAAAAATTTAGGCGGGGTATGTAAGGGGCCGTTCAAGTATTACATAAGCACTAAAGGGGGTAGGGGAGGTCTTTGCTTTGCTTATTTTTGATAACATGGAAGAGGGAGGGGGTCTAGATAATGATTACCTACGTAAGCAGTAGTTGTTTACTTTTTCACACATAATATATCTAGCAGGCAAAACAAACATTACTCCAAAAAAACAAACATGAAAATAAATATGAAATGTTTTTGCTGACAAGGGGGAGGGCATTTGCCTACTTTTGCTGACAAGGGGAGGGGTTAACTAATGGTAATAAATCTGCTTACGTAATACTTGAACGGACTTAAATGCCTTATTGAATCACCTTACAACCTAGCATTTGAGATCTAAGATGGCGTGCGGTTTTGGTCGGTTCGAGTCCAACATAACCGGGGAGAACGGTATTTGAAACCGTGATCAGTTCCTCTTTCTAGAGGAATACGTCGATAGATTCGTGGTTAAGCAGTCCATGATCGAGAGATCCCGGGTTTGAGCCCAGACTGAAGTGAATTCACTTTTAACAAAAGTAACTTTGCTGTTGTTTAGTGGGGATATATATTTTCCTTTAACTGAAATTATCAAACACCCATAAAGTTAATGGGTAAACGAGTCATGTCCTATAACTCTTTTAGAAACTTTCTTGTGTTTCTGAACGTTTTAGATGCCAATAAAAAGCGACAGCGCATGCCAGCTAATGCCAGGTACACATCAATTGAATGAAAGCAAACAAACGGAAATCAGTAAGATTTATCTATATCAATCACTCGCTATCAATAATTTATAGAAGAATAAAATCAAAGAATCAATTTCATTTATTCAGCCTAGCCACATAGAGAGCATAAATGAACGTCAAAATTTTACAATTATGTCAAGAGATAATATAAAAATATTAAATAATGTAAAAACAAACCATTGATAAATGATTCTTTCGCTGGTTCGGTAGGTTAGTTCTACTGAGAAGATACCAGCAAGAAACTCAGCGAACTATAACAGATTATTAAACAAATTAAAAAAGGATACTGCTAGCATTTTTGCATACATACAAGCTCTTAAATTTTATACTCTGCGAATAGGAGGTCCAAACATACCAGTTCGCTTTCTTTCTCTATATGTGTACCCGGCATTAGAAAAACGCCTGTATTGTATAGGCGCGTATCAGTCAATAATATATTGCGATCCATTATCATTATCTAATGATACAGCCACGAATCACGTGTATAATTATTATTATACAGGGTACACATATTGAGAACTCACTTGCAATTTTCCTTTGTAAACCTTTGAGGATGCCGTTAAGCGAAACCTTTTTTATTTGTTACTAGCACCGCGCCGCGGTTTCACCCGTGTAAATCCTGATCCCATGGGAATATCGGGATAAAAAGTAGCCTATGTTACTCACGAAGAATGTAGCTTTCTAATGAAAAAAGAATTATTAAAATCGGTCCAATACGTTTTGAGTTTATTCGTTACATACAAAAATACAAATCTTTCCTCTTCATAATATTATAATATATATATTATAGTGTAGATTAGACAAATAAAAAATGCTGTGGAAAAGTACAAGTGAGTTATCAATATGTGTAACAACAAATTCCACCAAGTGCCATCAATCTACAGTATAAATAATATCCTGTATTATAATTTCAAGTAAAAAAAAGATACCTAATATCGTGAGTAGGGTAGCCAGAGCTCACTGGAGAGTTTTTGTGCTGTCAGTGGGAAGCCTAAAGACTTGACATATGATTGTGTGTTCTGCACTGAGGGCACATAATATTTCTGTTCCTACAGGGTCGGCAGCACGGATGTGACTACACTGTTGTCACACACGTTCATAGGTCACGATAACCACTTTCCATCAGGTAGGCCGTGTGCTTGTCTGCCACCTAATTTGTATAAAAAAAGAAAATAAATAATTAAAGAAACTTGGTACAAAAATATTTTTTGCGAAGTGTTTTAGATTTTTCAAAAATCTATGAATATTACAGTCCAGGCCATTGATTTTGCTAAAGCAAAACCATTACCATACCGTGTGGTGTCGTAGAAAGAATACAAGAACGACTACCCCGTCTCATCCGAAGGTGTCGTAAGAGGCGACTAACGGAACAATACGCAGACGATATCACTGCGAGAGAAGGGAAACTCGAAATAAAACCCTGTACCAACCCGTCTGGCCAGCGTCGTTAATGCCAAAGCCGCCCAACATTGGGAGAGATAGATAGATAGATAATTCTTTATTATACACCAATGGATTACAGTAAAACTTCTTTTTTTTTATATATATTGAACACGTCAATTAGTCTTCGCCTTGCCTGATGATAAGCTGAAGGCAAAGTCCCAGAAAAGAGGGTCACCATTACTTACACATACCGTGTGACAATGGTGACACTCAGCTTGACGGCCTCATCATATGCTTTTTCACGCCCCGCTTAAAGGACCCGGGACTGTAGGAAGAAGGAAACACGTGAGCTGGTAATGAATTCCAGGCCTTAATGGTGCGACAGAGGAAAGAGTCACCGAACCGCTTGGTTTTTGATCGGATGTTCTGCACCGTGTGCGGATGACATCTAAGACCTGCACGCGTTGTCCTGTGTAGGAAAGGGGAGGGTGGGACTAATTGGAAGACTTGTAGGTAGCATTCATACAGTTTAATGTACAATGGACGGCCTTTGTCCAGCAATGAACTGCGATAGGCTTATTGATTGATTGATGGTGATGGTGACCCTCTTTTCTGAGACTTTGCCTTCAGCTTACTATCAGGCAAGGTGAAGTCTAATTGACGTGTTCTATATTTAAAAAAAAACTGCAAAAAATTTAATTTCATAATTTATTTTAAAGCAATGCTGTTAAGTTTTTTGGAGAGTGAATAAAAAAGTTGTAATGAAATTCTTTTCATTTCATTTTAGACATTAAGCTTAAAAAAATAAAGTCTAAAATCTAATGCCATTTTTTGTCAGCGGTATGACAGTGGTTTTGCTTTAGTAGAATCAAAAGTCAGAATATCTTTAAAAGTCTTTGATAGTCTTCTAAGAACGTTTCTGCCTTTACCGCCCGTCCTCAAAAATGCACCTTTTTTTTAAACCATTTGGTTGGCAGACAAGCACACGGCCCACCTGATGGAAAGTAGTTACCGTGGCCTATGGACATGTGTAACACCAAGGAAGTGCATCTTCACAATCGCGCTGCCAACCCTTTTTTTTATACCACTAAGGTGGCAGACAAGCACACGGCCCACCTGATAGAAAGTGGTTACCGTGGCCTATGGACGTTTGTAACACCAGAGGAGTCACAGTCGCGCTGCCAACCCTGTAAGTACAGAGTTTCTGTGCTGTCAATGTAGAAGACAAAGCAGGACAAGCCTTTAGTCTTCCCACTGACAGCACAAATTCTCCAGTGAGCTCTGGCTACCCTACTCACCGCTGGGAACACAACACAAAGTTATTATAGCCGCGGTATTCTGTAACCATGTAAACACAAGAGTTTCTGTGCCGTCAGTGTAAAAGATAACGCATGACAAGCTTTAGGTCTTCCCATTGACAGCACAAAGACTTATATACTTATTGATAGGATCGCGATATTATATTGACTGTTTAAAATCTATATAAACGATCCCAGATGGTGCGAAAGAGATCACAGACCATCAACTCTGCCTTCACGATACTCAGACAGCATATACCTAACGTGTTACCTGATACCAAGATGACTAAGGTTAGTATCGGCTTCTGGTGGGTAATGAATTGGACATGGTAAAAGTAGCCAATGGTTCCCAGGGTATTGAATAGGACCACTTCTTTTCCTTTCTTTCTAGAACAATTTTGTTTCCGCGTTGCGTGGTTTCCGGTAGATTAGAATTAGCCACCCCATCTCTTCCCATGCGGTGTCGTACAAGGCGACTAAGGGATAGGGCTGTTTAACATCAGACAGATATATACAGCCCAGACTCAGCCTCAGATGCATGGTTCGAGTCAACAATAGTACCCGGAATACGGCAATAGGTTCACCGTCTATTGCGTGGGACCAAATACAATTTTTTGTAATACAATTAATTCACCTCTGCCTAACCCTCCAGGGATAAAGGAAGGAAGATTATATGTATGTATGTATGAACAGTTTAACTTCACCTCGACTGATGCTAAGCTAAAGGCAAAGTCTCAGGAAAGAGGGTCACCATTACAGACACTAAGTAATGTTACAATGGTGGCACTCAGCTTGGCGGCCTCATCAGATGCTTTTTCACGCTTAAAAGACCCGGGACTGTAGGAAGAAGGAAACACGTGAGCTGGTAATGAATTCCAGGTCTTGATGGTGCGGCAAAGAAAAGAGTCTCCGAACCGCTTGGTTCTTGCTCGTATATTCTGCACAGTGCGAGGGTGACATCTAAGGCCTGCACGTGTTGTCCTATGTAGGAAAGGAGAGGTACCCATGTGGCCCCTTTAGCTAGTCTCCCATGATGGGTCTTAGGGTCAATCTCGAACAGACACATACATGCCCCTGCTGCGCGGTCCGCAGCGGAAGATGGCCTGCTGGATCATCAGGGGTCACGCCACACGATAACTATTGACGCGGAGAGTCTCCTCACCGGATCGTCACCGGAATCCTGGAAGCATCCCTTATCTATTCTGTGGTATAGGGGCCGTTCAAGTATTACGTAAGCACAAGAGGCAAAGGGGGAGGGGAGAGGAGTCTTTGTGTTGTTTATTTTAGATGACATGGGGGTGGGGGGTCCAGATAATAATTACTTAAGCAGTTGTTATTTACTTTTTCACATCATACCCATACATTACCCTAAAAACACCCAGGGCCATCTCTCTCGATCTGGCCCTCTCCTCCGGTGTGGGGACCACAGAGTCCCCATCTCGTCCCCGGTAATGGGGAGGCGCGTCTGTTAACGTTCGTGTTTATTTATTTATTATTCATATTTGAAAACCTATATCCTACTTTTGATAAGGACTTTTTACATATCACGGCTTTGTTATATTTATGTCTAGTATTAATCTTCACATGGTTTTTTTTTATTATAGACATTTAAAAGCTTTAAATAACTTCTCGTTACGTTCTACTGCTCTATATCCCCGCCTATATCCCCGAAGGGGTAGGCAGAGATGCTAGCACCCATATTTCGCCAGTTTATGTTTAGGTCCCAATGTAATAAGTAGCGAACCTATTGCCATTAACCGGACACTTATAAACCTGCGATAAATACACACATAACCTCGAAAATCATCGAAAAGTCATTGGTGTGTGCCATGGTAAAACCTTGGATTATTTTTTTTATAGAAAATCTCCCTTTTGGTCAATAGGGGTAAAGTAAGAGACACACGGGTCTTAGTCAAGTGTGTAACGTAGAAAAAAGGAACAAAAGAGTCAAAGTCAAAGTCTAAAATAATTTATTCTGTATAGACCATTATATCGGCACTTACAAAACGTCAACAAAATGGAACATGAATATCAGTTTAGTAAATGGACCACCGGTTCGAAACGCGGCCCAGACCTGAGAAGACTCCGGCAAGAAACTCAGCGGGCATTTCTCTTTTTTTTGGTCTATTTACAATACACTAAGTCTATTTAAACTAAATACAAAAATTTACTTGAGTAGCATAGTTGAGCGAACAGCTCATTTCCAAGCTTGTTTATCTTCCAAGTATTCTTGGATTTTATAATAACCTTTCTGGCACAATTTACTTTTAACAATATTTTTAAATTTATACACAGGTAAATTTAAAAATATAATAATAGTGATAATGAGATGTGGGCGAAGCAAGAAATTTACGGGTCAGACGGCATGGGTTGAGAAGGGCGGCTTTCTTTATTAGCGTAAGGGTTGATTTTGGCGTTTGTAGTGTGTTTAGGTTCGTTTGGAGGGTCTTAGTATTATTTGCGTTTATACCATGTCCAACTCTTCCCCCCAGGGCCAAAAATTCTTTCTCATCTTTTAATCACAGATTAACGTTTGCTCTCTCGCCAGATCAAAACCCTGCGGCTGGCCACGTCCTACATCAGTTACCTCCTGAAGGTCTTGGAGACGGATGGAGAGCCTGCAGGCGGGTTTAGAGCTGATCTCCATCATACACCGCCGAGGAAAAGGACTGATGGACAGGTGAGTGAACTTTGTATGTTAACTCCTTGCTGCTGTTTTACCAAGCTACTACATGGGGGTTCTGCAAGAAAAACATTAATGGCTGTTCAAGGATTACGTAATCTGATTTTTTTTATGTAGAACACGCCATTACAATTATTTAATCCCACCCATCTCCCCCTTGTCAGCAAAGGTAAGCAAATCTTTTACCCCCCTCCCCCCCTTGTTTACGTAAATATTGGAACCTATATACATTTGTCTTTTCATGTTTGTTTTTTTAAGATAATCTATGGGTAGTGCATGCTGTACTGTATTGTGTGTGAAATACAAAAAGTGAAGTTCAAAAGTAAATAACTAATGCTTACGTAACCCATGTCATCTAAAGTAAGCATGCAAAGACCCCATCTCCCCCCATTAGTGTTTACGTATTACTTGAACGGCCCTAAAACGTTCTTAATGGGTCGGCAACGAAAGTGTGACGACCATAGGTCATGGTAACCACTTTCCATCACGTGGGCCGTGTGCTTGTGTCTACCACCTAAGTGATTTAAAAAATATAAAGGACATATCAAACATTCGTTCTTCAAAATCGTGTTACGAAAGAAAAAAACATTTTAGATATATAATTTGATTTTGAGACATCGAGACTGAATTTTGAATAGATTTTTTACTAGACTCGACCTATTAAGTGAGATTGAAAATCGTAGGTGGCGAAATGTGGGTGTTGGTACACCTCCGCCTACTCCTTTAGAGATTTACAGGAGTGAATATATACATTAGTATTAAAGTTATCGGAATATTTACCATATTGCGTGGTTCCCGGCAGAGTAGAATTAAGGGCCACCCCGTCTCTTCCCATGCGGTGTCGTACAACGCGACTAAGGGATAGGGCTGTTTAACACCAGACAGATATATACAGTCCAGACTCAGCTTTAGATGCATTGCTCGAATCAACAATAGTGCCCGGAAGACGGCAACAGGCTCACCCCCTATTACGTGGGACCGAATACAATTATTGGTGAAATGTGGGTGAATTAACTCACTCATTATGCAGACCTAACCCTCCGGGGATAAAGGCGTTATTATATGTATGTATATATATACAATATTAATTATCGTCTATTCCCGTCTAGTGTAAATCCACTAGCGCATATTTCGTAATGCGCCGGCGCCGAAGAGTGCGCTCTTGAGCTACACATGCGCACAGATAAGGCGGTTCCCTCGAGAATCTCGGATGCACTTGAGATGTATTACTTACTGATACATTCGTCGGTTTTATTTTAAATCTTAGTAGATATATCTCAGATAATATATTCAATTACGAAGTTAATAACAGAGTAATGACCTCGTGTTGTGTTCCCGGCGGTGAGTAGGGTAGCCAGAGCTCACTGGAGAGTTTTTGTGCTGTCAGTGGGAAGACTAAAGACTTGACATGATTGTGTCTTCTTTACTGACGGCACAGAAACTCTCTGTTCTTACAGCGTCGGCACGGGTGTGACTCCCCTGGTGTTGCACAAGTTCATTATTCGCGATAATCTCTTTCCATCAGGTGGGTAGTGTGCTTGCCTGCCACCTAAGTTGTATAAAAAAAGTGCAGTACAGTGGCAGATAAACGGTTCAGTATCCATTTGCATTAAAAATATAACCATAAAATATTTTGGCATAATGTAATTTAGACAAAAGATAATATTATTACATATGCATAATTTATATGTAATTATGCCAAAAAAATTATGCATAAATATCATTAGTCTAAATCTAAATTGCCATATGCCAAAATATTTTATGGTTATTTTTTATGCAAATGTATAGTGAACCCAGATAAACACACGACCCACCTGATGGAAAGTGGTTACCGTGAGCTATGAAAGTGTGTAAAACCAGGGGAATCACACCCGTGCTGCCGACACTGTATGATAAATGTTATTTATTTTAAGGAGGTAGGACACGGCGGTTTTCCGCCCGATTGAGCAGTCCGACTGGGGTAGTACCTCCGCCCTACAGAATACCGCGGCTATAATAACTTCGTGTTGTGTTCCCAGCGGTGAGTAGGGTAGCCAGAGCTCACTGGAGAATTTGTGCTGTCAGTGGGCTTGTTCTGCTTTGTCTTCTACTGACGGCACAGAAACTCTGTACTTACAGGGTTGGCAGCGCGACTGTGACTCCTCTGGTGTTACAGACGTCCATAGGTCACGGTAACCACTTTCCATCAGGTGGGCCGTGTGCTTGTCTGCCAACGAAGTGGTATAAAAAAATAATAATTATAAAATTGATGATTTTTTAAATTATACACTCTATTGGAACAATGACATCTTAATTTTAAAATTGTATGTGTTGATATTTTAATGATAAATAATGAAATTTAATGATAAATAGTAAAATTTGTACCTACGCCAGAACCGGCAGAATATGAGATCTGAGCATTATGAACCTTAACACCATTTTGTACCATATTCAACGAATAAAGACTTTGACTTTGACTTTTTGACTTTGACTTTGACTTTGACTTTGACTTTGACTTTGACTTTGACTTTGACTTTGACTTTGACTTTGACTTTGACTTTGACTTTGACTTTGACTTTGACTTTGACTTTGACTTTGACTTTGACTTTGACTTTGACTTTGACTTTGACTTTGACTTTGACTTTGACTTTGACTTCAACTGCCATAGTCTATGTTTGCTCTTCGAGGCACGGATATACCGGTTACAAACAGACAAACAAACGTGCCTCTAAACCTCATTCGTCCACCGGCATGTATACCGTCTTGCAGGTGAGGTAGTCTTGGGCCCCGAACACCGTGATGGGCCCTATAGACCCTTTACTGACACTCCGCCCCTAATAATGAAATAACTGAAATAAATTATTGTATCATTTCGTTATGATAGTACAAGACCAGGTCTGCACGTGTTCGTGTGTGGTGCAAGTTATAGGAGCTTGTGTTTGTATCTGCACCACATATTACCTTTTTTATACCACTTAGGTGGCAGACAAGCACACGGCCCACCTGATGGGAAGCGGTTACCGTGCCCTATGGGCGTATGTTACACTCGCGCTACCGACCATGAAGAAACCTTCTCATGCTCATATTGTAGGTGCTTGGAAAAACCGCCGCAGGGAGGATTGGTTTTGTTAAGTAGCTACTTAATTAAAGGTATACAATATTTTGTAACCAAATGGAGAAATACAAGCTGTGTGATTCATCAATAAAGAGCTTAAACAGCTAGAAACGCAAACTTAAAATTTTGACAGTACCTAGATACTTAAAAAAGATATTATTTTTGGAAATTTTGCTACTAAGAAAGTAGAAAAATTACTAAGAATATGAACAACTAATCATATAGTATAAAAAAAACCGCGGTAGCCTAGTGGTATGGGTAATGGACTGCTGAGACGAGGTCTCGGGTTCGATCCCAGGTTTTACCATGGCACACACCAATGACTTTTCGATGCTTTTCGAAGTTATGTGTCTATTTATCGCAGGTTTATAAGTGCCCGGTTAATGGTAATAGGCTCGCCACTTATTATATTGGGACCTAAACATAAACTGGCGAAATGTGGGTGCTAGCACCTCTGCCTACCCCTTCGAGGGATATAGGCGTGAGTTTATGTTATGTTATGAAAAAAAAAAACAAGATTCTGACATTAAATAAACATAGAATTTTATTTAGGACGAGTTACAACTTAGTCTATGAAGCAATTATTAATTACAAATGTGGGAGTTAATGCATGTAAAAAATCTGGTAGGGAATTGAAATTTAATATTTGCACGCCACAAAAGGCAGAATATGCTATATATCCTAAATCACCCCATCACCTGTTATATATTCTTACCAACCATTATATATATTCTTATATATATTACAGACTACCTAAATGACCGCTTAATATAATTATTTATTTTGACATCTTAATTTATGACCATACACTATTAAATGAATATTTAAATGACAAAACACTAGATGCTAGGTAAATAATTAAATTCAATCATAACTTTGACATTTCTTATTAGGTATATAAATTGTATTTGACTAATTTAATGATTATTCTGCATGGAGGTGTTTATTATGTTTAGCACGGAAATATTGACATCTAATGTTATGAAATTTTCTATAATAAATTGCAAATTCTTAGCTTCTAATCTTATAAATAAATATCGTCATAATATGTGTGACGTTATTGCATGCCAATCTGGCTGAAATATGGTGGAACCTAAATGTATTTGCTTGTAACCTGTGTACCCATATATCGCAATAAATTGATTTGATTTGATTTGTATTTTTTAAACATCCAAATATCATCTAATAAATTATCAACTGTATTTAAAAGCTCTGCCAAATAAAATTCTTAACATTTAGCTTTCAAAATAAACTATGGCGGATATAAAACGCTAAGCTCTTACGACTCGCATCCCTGCACCTCCTAATACAATTACGCTAAAACCACATGGCCCCTGCTATCAAAGAATTAACTGCGTTATAAAACAGATAATTCTATGAAATGTTACCTATTTATATAAATGCAAGGATATTTTTATGATTCACTAATGCAGTTATAGTATTGAAATGTTTTAAATACATGTTGTAAAATTGGTTTGATTATGTATAGACTTGACGAATAAGGACTAATAATAATTCGCTCGACGAATTAGAACATACCGTTCAAGTAATACGTGAGCAGATTTTTTTTTTTTATACCACTTAGTTGGCAGACAAGCACACGGCCCACCTGATGGAAAGTAGTTACCGTGGCCTATGGACGTCTGTAACACCAGAGGAGTCACAGCTGCGCTGCCAACCCTGTAAGTACAGAGTTTCTGTGCCGTCAGTAGAAGAAAAAGCAGGACAAGCCTTTAGTCTTCCCACTGACAGCACAAATCCTCCAGTGAGCTCTGGCTACCCTACTCACCGCTGGGAACACAACACGAAGTTATTATAACCGCGGTATTCTGTAGGGCGGAGGTAGTTCCCCAGTCGGACTGCTTAATCGGGCGGAAATACCGCCGTGTCCTACCTCCTTAAATTTTTCTACAATTACGTACCCCCGAAGAGGGCCGTGTCATAAGAGGCGGTCCTGGGCGGACCGGGTGTGAGGGATATGTCTTAGGTAATCTACGTCAACCTGCGTCCCACACAGTCGGCGTGCGTTTTAGTCGGTTCAAGTCCGACATAACCTGGGGGAGGAACTAACCCCTGGCCTCGGTGGTGGGGGTATCCGTAGGGATTTAGCGCACATTACCCCCCCCCCCCCACCCGTGCTTGCGTATGAGGTAGGACACGGCGGTATTTCCGCCCGATTGAGCAGTCCGACTGGGGAAGTACCTCCGCCCTATAGAATACCGCGGCTATAATAACTTCGTGTTGTGTTCCCAGCGGTGAGTAGGGTAGCCAGAGCTCACTGGAGAATTTGTGCTGTCAGTGGGCTTGTCCTGCTTTGTCTTCTACTGACGGCACAGAAACTGTACTTACAGGGTTGGCAGCGCGACTGTGACTCCTCTGGTGTTACAGACGTCCATAGGTCACGGTAACCACTTTCCATCAGGTGGGCCGTGTGCTTATCTGCCAACGAAGTGGTATAAAAAAAAAACATAAAAATTGGTATTTATAGGTATGTATATTTCTTTCACATTTGTTCAAGAATCAAAGAATCAAAGAATCAATTTCATTTATTCAGTTTAGGCACACAAAGAACACATAATGAACGTCAAAATTTTACAATTATGTATGTCAAAAAATAATATAAAAATAGGTATTAAATAATGTAAAAATAAACCATTGGAAAATGATTCTTTCGCTGGTTCGGTAGATTAGTTCTACTGAGAAGATACCAGCAAGAAACTCAGCGAACATGTTTTTTTAGGATAATATACCTATGCGTAATGCCTGCTATATTATGCGTGAAAATGTAAATAACTACTGCTTACATAATCACTATCTAGACCCCCCCACTCCCATCAAAAAGAAGCAATGTAAAGACCCCCCCTCCCGCCTTTAGTGCTTACGTAATACTTGAACGGCCCCTAACAACAGATTTGAAGAGTTAGTACCCACTTTTCACAGACATGACGAAATTGGAACAAAAATTTGCGCTAAGCACCCTTTTGTCAATTCGAAAAAAATCTGACTTGACCAATTACACCCAAATCTGTAAATAACTCCAATAGTGTTCAATTACTTGATTGTGTATATTATGTACTTAAGTTTAAATACACTACAATATATTTATTTATTTATTTAAACCTATCTTGACTTTTCGATGCTTTTCGAAGTTATGTGTGAATTTATCGCAGGTTTATAAATGCCCGGTTAATGGCAATAGGCTCACTACCTATTACATTGGGAGCTAAACATAAACTGCCGAAATGTTGGTGCTAGCACCTCTGTCTACCCCTTCGGGAATATAGGCGTGAGTTTATGTTATGTTATCTTGTAGGACGTAGGACACGACGGTATTTCCGTCCCAATTGAGCAGTGCTATTAGAGAAGTACCTCCACCCTACAGAATACTACGACTATAATAACCTCGTGTTGTGTTCCCGGTGGTGAGTAGGGTAGCCAGAGCTCACTGGAGAGTTTTTGTGCTGTCATTGGGAAGACCAAAGGCTTGTCCTGATTTTGTGTTCTGCACTGACGGCACAGAAGATCTCTATTCTTACAGGGTCGGCAGCACAGGTGTGACTCCCCTGGTGTTCCACATGTTCATAGGCCGTGTGCTTGTCTGCCACATAAGTTGTATAAAAAAGAACTTTTTGCACAAAAACAAAATGACTGTACAAATACGAATTTAATTCCATGGGAATTTTTTGCCAGTCAACCTTAGGATGGATGGAGTATCATTGTGGTGACAGTTTGACCTAGGTACAATTAATAAATCCTGCTTTGTCTTTTACACTGACGGCACAGAAACTCTGTGCTTACAGGGTTGGCAGCGCGAGTGTGACTCCCTTGGTTTTGCACACGTTCATAGGCCACGGTAACCACTTTGCATCAGGTGGACCGTGCGCTTGTCTGCCACTTAAGTGGTATACGTATACCACTTAGTTGGCAGACAAGCACACGGCCCACCTGATGGGAAGCGCGGTTACCGTGGCCTATGGATGTATGCAACACCAGGGGTGTCACACTCGCGCTGCCGACCATGAAGAAACTTTCTGATGGCCCCTCTTGAAGATACAAAAAATATAAAATAATGTTGGATAGAGAAATAATACGGGTTTTAATTCAACATAATCAAAAAAAAACACAAGAAAATCTAATCTATAGCTCGCTACTCGCTTATAACTTGAACGTATTTTCTAATGTGATTACACCAAGCCACATGGCCCAGGGGAGAGCTATCAGATAAATTCACTACTACAAATATACTGAATGTTAACTTTCAAGAATATTCTTAAGAGAAAAACATTTGCTAGCGATACAATGAAGCTTACCTACATAGATTGAAACGTTCAGAAAAAAAAGTTTAAAACTAAAACCCGACTACTGAAAAATCACGTTCTAAATAGTATTAAACAAGAAAATATCAAGGATAGCCGTGCTCGTACGACATTTAGTCGAACAAAACAATATATTCTAGGGAAAAGCAGCATACGACCACGGCTATCCTTGATATTTTCTTGTTAAATAAATAAATAAATATTCTACAGCATTTCACACAACGCTATCTAGACCCACGGTAAGCATACTTTAACAAGCTTGTGTTATGGAATCTAGAATACGGATAAACATACTTAAATACTTATTTTTTTTGTAAATACATACATTATTATACATAGAAACACCCAGACCAATGCAAATACCCATATTCAAGCATACAAATATTTGCACTGAGCGGGGATCAAACCCGCGCCTCCTGCGTAGCAGTCGCGTTCACTACCGCCACGCCACAGAGTCACACTTATTAGAACGTGATTTTTCAGTAGTCGGGTTTTAGTTTTAAACTTAATTTTTATTTATATTATTTTGGGGCAAACAATAGGTATGATTTATACATATATAAAATGTGCTAATTTAGCCCTTTCAATTGATACCAAACACGACATATTTATTTCAAATTTATTTTTAACGCAGTACTTTATGGCCGTTAGATGGCGCCACAATAGATTCAGTGACACGTTATATAGCCTATAACCAGCGGACGACTAAGACGCTTCTAACGATACCTCATTTGTCCAGTTCTATTGAGTGGTTGAGGAGCTATGAGGGAACAGATGAACCTACAAATATAGCCTGTCAAAATATATATAGGAAGTAGGACACGGCGGTATTTCCGCCCAATTGAGCAGTCCGACTGGGGAAGTACCTCCGCCCTATAGAATACCGCGGCCATAATAACTTCGTGTTGTGTTCCCAGCGGTGAGCAGGGTAGCCAGAGTTCACTGGAGAATTTGTGCTGTCAGTGGGATGACTAATGGCTTGTCTTGCTTTGTCCTCTACACTGACGGCACAGAAACTCTGTGCTTACTGTGGCTCCTCTGATGTTACACACGTCCATAAGCCACGGTAACCACTTTCCATCAAGTGGGCCGTGCGCTTGTCTGCCACCTAAGTGGTATAAAAAAAAATCATAACCCTCCTTTCGCTTCGCTATAGTCGGGTAAAAACGCAGGTATATCGAAGAATTCCAGCTATTCCATTGTGAGCTATTATCAGCTACCTGTGTCTGTTTAGCATCTGGTCTTAATTATCTGTTTCCTATGTTTATATTAACTGAAGCATAAAAAAATATACGGCTACCAAAATAGGTCCGACCTCATTTTGAATCGCGATATCAATATTGCGATCTGGTCTCTGTAGCGTAGCGGTAGTGCACGCGACTGCAAAGCAGCAGGGGGCGCGGGTTCAATTCCCGCTCAGTGTAAAATTTGTACACACTATACATATAATCATGTTTTCATCCGCGGATGTTTAGGCAGAGGTGAATTAACACCCACATTTCACTTCATTGTATTCGGTCCCACGTAATAGGGTATTGTTACCTCGAGCCATGCATCTGAGGCTGAGTCTGGGCTGTATATATCTGTCTGATGTTAAACAGCCCTATCCCTTAGTCGCCTTGTACGACACCGCATGGGAAGAGATGGGGTGATCCAAATTCTACTCTGCCGGTAACCACGCGGTTATGTATGGTGTAAATATTTCTATGCATGAATATGTAGGTATATTTGCATAGGTCTGGGTGTCAGTATACCTCAGGAGGACGTTAAGCACACGACCCACCAGATGGAAAGTGGTTACCGTGGCCAATGAATGTGTGTAACACCAGAGTAGCCACTCTCGCGCTGCCGACCCTGTAAGCACATAGTTTCTGTGCCGTTAGTGTAGAAGACAATGCAGGACAAGCTTTTAGTCTTCCCACTGACAGCACAAAGTCTCCAGTGAGCTCTGGCTACCCTACTCACCGTTGGGAACACAACACGAAGTTATTATGGCCGCGGTATTCTGTAGGGCGGAGGTACTTCCCCAGTCGGACTGCTCAATTGACCGGAATTCTCAATAACTCAATTGACTGAGCAGGAATATAACTCCATGCCTAGCAGTCGAGCTCACCACCGCCGCGCCACAGAGACAACATAAATATTTCCATTTAAACTATCATGGTCACTGACATCAGTATCAGAATAAAAAAACTCAAAATAGTGAAACATGGTAAATATCCCGTTTATTCTGATACTGATAAATATTTCCGTTTAAAACTAAAAAAAGCACAGATAATTTACAACATAATGCTTTTCACATAAAAACAAGATAATTTCTGGTAACACCAGCCACGTGTACAAAGTTAAACTGTTTTATTATCTGACGGGGAATCGGAAAGCGCATAAAAAACTCCTAACAGTAGCCCTCTGAATGTTTTTTGGGCAACACTTGAAAATGATATTTTTTGAAGTAGCCATATTGGATGCCACGTCATGACTTTTTTAAACTTTCATTTTTTTTTGTTTTTAAGATTTCTCTTTTCTTTATCTATGCTATTAACCGCGGTAGCCTAGGGTATGCTAATGGACTGCTGAGACGAGGTCTCGGGTTCGATCCCAGGTTTTACCATGGCACACACCAATGACTTTTCGATGCTTTTCGAAATTATGTGTGTATTTATCGCAAGTTTATAAGTGCCCAGTTAATGGCAATCGGCTCGCCACCTATTACATTGGGATCTAAACATAAACTGGGATTTCGGGGATATAGGCGTGAGTTTATGTTATGTTATTAGAATAATTAAAATAACGGTTCCTTTGTTCCAAAAGATAGGTTAGGTTACGAATGCAGACTAGAGATGCAACCGGTATCTAAGTATTTTAATACTTATTATAAATTTGAAGAGTTTGTTTGTTTGATTGAGCGCGCTAATCTCAGGAAGTACTAGTTCGAATTGAAAAAATATTTTTGTATTGGATAACCCGTTCATCGATGAAGGTTCTAGGCTATATATCATAACGCTACTACTAAAGGGAGCGAAGCAATGATCATGAATGTCAACAACTTCGGCAATTTTTCATACATTGAAAACTCAAACGGAAGGGACGGAGTTTCTAAAAATGCCACAGCCGAAGCCGGGCGGGTTGGCTAGTTAATAACAATATTCATTCCTCTATCTGTTTAAAGTGAGAACATTCCTAACGTTCCCCCCACCGGAGCTAGGTGGTTAGACAAAAACCGCAAGATTTGACTAATTTCGGAAAATTATCTTTAATAGATGTAAAATATATTTTTTAAACAACTTATGTGGCAGACAAGCATACGACCCACCTGATGGAAAGTGGTTACCGTGAACTATGAACGTGTGTTACACCAGGGGTCACCAGACAGAGATTTTCTGTGCCGTGTGTGCAGAACACAAAATCAGGACAAGCCTTTGGTCTTCCCACTGACAGCACAAAAACTCTCCAGTGAGCTCTGACGCACGCAGAAAATCTGTTGACAGTTCGCGTGACGTAACTATTTAAATTTTTGGTAACGCAATCTTTTAATTAGATTTTTTTAATTATCGGAAAATTTCGTTTGTTGGTCTCTTCGTAGATATTATTTAATGACGTGCGCAGAATGTCATCACTAAGTTACCAACGTAATGACTTCGAACCTGGCACTATTCGCTCGTACGGCCGACACTAACCACTGATCTACATACATACATATAATGACGCCTTTATCCCTGGAGGGTTTGGCAGAGGTGAATTAACACCCGTATTTCACCAATAATTGTATTCGGTCCCACGTAATAGTGGGTGAGCCTATTGCCGTATCCGAGCACTATTGTTGACTCGAGCCATGCATTGTGGCTGAGTCTGAGCTGTATATATCTGTCTGATGTTAAACAGCCCTATCCCTTAGTCGCCTTGTACGACACCGCATGGGAAGAGATGGGATGGTCCAAATTCTACTCTGCCGGGAACGGAAATGTGTTTTATGCTTGAAGGTCTAAAAAAATTACATTGACCGACTCTTTAAATTAATTATATCTTTTGTTACAGCAAGCGTCAGTCGAGAAAAGGGGAAAGGGCCGAACCGGCTGGCCCCAACACGTTTGGGCCCTCGAGCTGAAGAGTGAACAGAATCTACAGACATAATCTCTGGATTAAATCACCATTATAATAGGTCGTTATACAGTCGAACCTCTATAAGTCGAACATCAAGGGAGACGCCAAAAATTTCGAGTTATAGAGTTTTTAACTTATGGAGGATTTCGACTTAGGCGGATTTTGATTCGACATAAAGAGTTTGAGGTTTATTCTTATAAATTTTGAGTTAGAGAGGTAAAATAAATAAAAATTCAACTTGCAGAGGTGAGAAACATATGTTTATTTATTATAAATCAACATTATTTCAAATCATTTTGAAATAAAAAATATGGCATTAAAAAAAGTCAGTAATTTTTTTTGCTTTAGATAATTTGGTTGTTCTCTATCTATAGCATTGTCTAATCTATAAAGAGCAGAAAAGCAGTTGCAGTAGCAGTTGTTCAGCAACATCTTTCTTTTTTTGATACCTCTTCACAGCTTCGAGCACTTCTAATTTTTCAGCAAGACTCAAAGTTTTTAGTTTACGTTTCACAGCACTCATGTTAACTGTTGTACTAATTGATGTGTATTGCAGTAGAACCAAACTACATCTGACAGTATTTAAGTCGAAAACAAATGACTTGCTTAGCTAAAGTTCAAAGGAAATCAAAATTGAACACCTGACACCAAGCAAGCAAACACGTGTTTACGTGAGTCATAAATTTATTATCGTATACTCCTAAAATGTTTTCTAAGAAACAATAGTGTACCCACATTTCGGCAAGTTCTTAAAGTCGGTAACTTATTTTTGTTCGAACAATAGAGGTAATAAATTCCAAATGATCAAGTTGTAAAGGTTGTAAAATAAAACGTTGTTATGTTTGAGATACAGAGGTCAAATTTAATTTTTCGAGTTATAGAGTGAAAATATGTACCAAAATGGCTTGGAGGGACTCGGTGATTATTTCGACTAACAGAGGGTCAAAATTTCAAGTAATGGAGGTTTTGGTGTTTGAAGGGAAGGGAACGAAACATTTTTTCGAGATTTGGAGGTTTTTGACTTATCGAGGTTCGACTTAACGAGGTTCTACTGTATTATGAAATTGCCGTATTTTTGAAGAAATTAGAGGAAACCCAATTTTCAGTACTAACATTTTTGCATTTTTTTTAGGAATGACAAATCCAATTTTTTTTGATTTTTTTTTTGTGAATGAGTGAGACAATGTTAAGCTAACAAACACTTTTATTACATTTTTAAAAAGTGACAGCTGTAAAAAAGTAATACGAAATTTATCATCAAAATGGATAGCATTTAGGAAGTACTGTTTTTGAAGATCGAATTTAATTTATCAAGCGGCCAATAAAAACAAAAAATAATACAGAGTTGTAATATCTGGAAATCAACTTTCAAACAAAATTTAAATAATGGAAATAGCTATTAAATTACAGGAATAACGAAATCATGGACCTGTAAGAAAATTTCGGCAATTTCACAAGTAAAGACCTAAATCAATGTACATTATTATATACATACATACAAAAAAAAAAAAAAAAATTGTAATATATAAATATTCACGACTGTAAATAGGTACCCTACCTACTATTACGCCTATTTTGCCAGTTATATGTGTTAATACACATATATTTGGCGAAATATGTGATAGGGAGCGAGCCTATTGCCGTCTTCCGGGCACTATTGTTGACTCAAGCCATGCATCTGAGGCTGAGTCTGAGCTGTATATATCTGTCTGATGTTAAACAGCCCTATCCCTTAGTCGCCTTGTACGACATCTGGGAAGAGATGGGGTGGTCCAAATTCTACTCTGCCGTGAACCAAGATTTCGTTTAGGCTATATTATATGAACAGTCTTATCCCTTAGTCGCTTATATTTGTTCAAAATTCAATCTCATTCTAAACTCAAACTATCAAATTTTAGAAATGATCACGATATCAAATGAATAAATTGTAAAATTGGGTATTTGACTGACTAGTCAAATTAGTTACTTTTTACTTAACGTCAAAACGGTAAGTTATAAGGAAACTTGTATGAAATAAATTATTGTGACGTCATAATATTCAATAGTCAAATCAACACTATTTTAGAGGTTAGAATAAATAAATTAAAACGATAAAATAAGCACAGACGCCACTTGTACCGTTATTTTATTATTCTTAATTTAAAAATCTCAGTTAAATAATTTATTTTAACGACAGGAAAATACCTAATTATGTTACAGAATTGACATTTTGAATATTTTTATATATAACCCCTTGTTCACACCTAAGTATAAAACATGTATTTGACAAGTTGCAATACCTATGTCACAGGCTACAGTGTGACCTCAAATGTGTTTTAAGCTTGTTTACAACTTGTTGGCTATACATACTATGTAAACAAAAAAGTATCTGAGATACATGTATAAAACAAGTATTGTGTATTGATTAGTTTTCTACAAGTCTTTAACAAGTTTTTTATAAACAAGTTTATAACTTGTTTTACTACCTACTTGTTTTGTGGTGTAAACTAGGGATTACAATTGAAAAAAAAAACAAAATTAAAAACTAGGTTAGGTACCTATAAATGTTTTAAAAATTATATAAATAGGTATAGCTCTAAGAATATTGTACTTAATTTAAATAAATTTTACCAAAGACTTTAGCGCCAAAATATAGTATCTATTAATATTTAAGTAAATTGATAATAGGTATAGAAGGATTTCGAATACAGGCAAGACGAGCCTAAGTAGCTCTTCTTTCTTTTATTGATGGCTTCTGCAGCAAATCGCAGCAATTTTGCCAATGTCAAGTAAATATCTTAAAATGATTAATGGTGAAACGGCAATGTCAAGTTTTTCAAATTGCGGTCCTTTAGAATGATTTTTGTTGATGATGACGATCAATGAGGTGATTGAAGGAGGGAGATTTGGAACCAACACGAAAATTCACAATTCATTGTAATATGCCACTTTCCTACACTTGTGTGCGTTGTCAGAGACGTTATGTCTAAAAATCCACCATTTTTATACATAATATCTCGAATTCACACCAATTTTGGAAAATAAAATTAAACCGCGATGCCCCTTTCTTCGTGTTGGCGCCAAAACTCCCCCTGAGTACCTCAGTTAGGTCAGAGCTCCCATCTTAGACCTTCACTTTTACCGATGTCCATATTAATATTAAATATAATATTAATACGAAAGTAATTCTAACCTACTTGGTTCCCACTTCGCTACCATTGATGCCCTTCTGATTTTATGTTCTGTGATAGCTAATATTATAACATACAATTTTTTTTTTCAGACAATAAACAAAAATGTTACAACTTATAAATAAAAAACAAATATACTTATCGATGTAATTTATATTTAAATGAAATAAAAAGTAATGTAAATATTGTATTCTTATTTGTTTTTTTTTCACCCACTTGAATTATTTTTTATACCCCTATACCTAAGCATACAGCCCACTTGATAGAAAGTGGTTACCGTGGCCTATACACGTGTGCAACACCATGCCGACTCTGTAAGAACAGAGTGTTTCTTTCTGTGTAGAAGACAAAGCAGGACAAGCCTTTGGTCTTCCCACTGACAGCACAGTTGATGATGAATGCTGGTTAAAAGAGGTTTTCAACGAGTGATATACCTATAGATTTTTTTGTTTTATTGGTAGAGTTGCTTTCTTAAAAAAATTATATACAAAAAAATCGTGTTCATAATAAATACAAATAAATTAATAACTCATTTCATGCAACTTAATATTTAAACAGATAATTTCAAATTATTTTTTTATTAAACCAGTTTAATAAACATGTTTTTCACTCAAATATGTTTTCTCCCGGAAAAAATTTATATTCCCCATTTTCTACATAACTCAAAAAAAAATTAACATCATTCTTATTTCTTTTAGTCTATGGTCTATGCTAGATAGGCGCGCATAGTAAAACTAATTAATTCTTGCCCGCTATTGCAAAAATTATTCTGAACTCGTTTTCACTGTTGTAGAAATTGTAGTTAATTATTAATTGAATTGTGTACAAGTATTAGTTGTGAAGAAAATTATTTGTGCTGTTCACCGCCCGACATAAGATGCGGAGTTCTTAACGTTATGGAAAGCTTACCTGCTTACTAGGGTACTTGAAAACTACAAAGGTAGATAGATATCTATTTTAGTATTATTTTCTTCGCAATTGTGTTAAAAAACGTCGTATGATACACGTGTGTATTGATGATTACCGTCTTTTTCTTTTATACCACTTAGTTGGCAGACAAGCACACGGCCCACCTGATGGGAAGCGGTTACCGTGGCCTATGGACGTATGCAACACAAGGTGTCACACTCGCGCTGCCGACCATGAAGAAACCTTCTGATGCCCCTCTTGAAGAACCCCATATTGTGGGTGCTTGGGAAAACCGCAGAAGGGAGGTCATTCCACAGCTTGAGTGTGCGTGGGATGATGTTTCTTTCATACCGCACAGTGCACACCGTCTCAGTTCGCAATGTGTGAGGATGAATTCCCTGCCTATGGAGGGAGGTGCGATGATAGAATGTAGCTACACACTCGTACCATAATAATAGGTCGTACATATAAAATTGCCGTTTCTTTGGAGATTGAAGAAATTGGAGAAAACCTAATTTTCAATAGATTATTTTCGCGTTCAGTAAAAATACTGATTGTGCATCTAATTAAGTTCAGAATGATCACCACCACATAGACTAATAGCTATTACCGCACCTTATGTCTTTGTGGTAATTTTTTTTATAATTGGTTGGTTGGTTGGTTGCTAACTAACTACTTACTTGCAGTAGTTTGTTGGTGCTCAATCAGTATTTTTGATGTGAATTTGGATTATTTTGTCGTACAAAATGTACTCTTTTTGATATACGTTTAAATACCATCCATTTTCAATACTAACATTTTTTTTAGGAATGACAAATCCAAATTTTATGATTTTTTATGTGTATGAATGAGACAACATTAAGCTAACAAACACTTTTATTACATTTTTGAACAGTGACAGCTGTAAAAAAGTAGGTAATACGAAATTTATCATCAAAGTGGATAGTGGTTTTTGAAGATCGAATTAAAGCGATTCGGTGACTCTTTTCTTTGCCGCACTACTAAGACCTGGAATTTATTACCAGAACACGTGTTTCCTTCTTCCTACAGTCCCGGGTACTTTAAGCGGGGCGTGAAAAAGCATCTGATGAGGCCGCCAAACTGAGTACCACCATTGTAACATTACTTAGTGTCTGTAATGGTAACCCTCTCTCCTTAGACTTTGCGTTTAGCTTACCAACAGGCGAGGTGACGACAAGTTGGCGTGTCCTAGATAAAAAAAAAATATCAAGCGGCCAATAAAAACAAAATTTAATACCTAGAGTTTTTTTTTTTTTCTCATTTTTGGCAAGTAATAGATAGGTATATGCCAATGTCAAGTAATATAGTAGTAGTTATAATATATATATATATATATATATATATATATATATATATATAAATCTTGAAGGACATGTTGCGTCCTACATGGCGTTATTTACCGATGATGCCGCGTCCGACTGACTTTGTGCGTCCGAAATACGGACGCAAGATTAACCGACCCTCATTTTCAGCCCAAATATTCCTTATGATCAATAGAATGCTAGGGCGAAAAATTGGCATGGACGTAATTCCATCACTACAACGCCTTTTAGCGTATAATATAGTTCGGCCGTCGCCCGACTGAAATTTGGAGGGCACTAGTGTTCAGCGTATACTTTACCACGTATACTTTGAGTTCAGTTCACCGATCTTAATGTGTCCATTGAATATCGTACTTAATTTGTAAAGTTTTTATCATGTTTTCGTGACAACAATCTTGCGTCTCTTAAATATCCTTAAACGGGCACTAGGTACGGTGTCTGAGGGGTCTATTCGGGGTTCACGAGGGACGGCGGGGTGGGCGGCGGGCTTCAGCGCGCTCGCGTGCCGAAGTTTTTAAACAAACAGACATGTGCGGGCCGTGATGTAAGTTTGTCACCAAAGTGAAAGCTTTAAAAATGGTTATTTATTTGATCTATTATTACCTATAGATAGTTTTTTTTTAATCTTCAGTTGTTATTGAGGATTGAGGTCTTAGTCATAGCGTGACTATGTCGCCCTCATTGGAATTGTTGAATACATGGTGTTCAATCAATGATCTATACAGCAAATCTTAGCTAAGGAATACAATTTTTTCGGCTCCTCAGAAGTTGGACTAGCGAGGATACTGTTACATAGGCCCATATTGTTATTACCGTTACCATATTGTTACGACAGACGTCCATATCTCGAAAACTAATAACCGGATCTTCAAGAAATAAAAACGCATTGTTAGTGACGAGGTACTCTACCGATTGGCATAGAAAAATCTAGAATTGTCAACACAAAGTCACAACCTACCTACGAGTACCTACTCTTTTGAATAAATGAAAACAATAGGTGAATATCGAGAATGAACTCGAAAGTTCAGTGACGGCGGCAAACTTCAAAAGAGAGTGGATAGTTATCGCTCGCGTATTTTCTAGATGATTCGACCCTCCTAATTGAGAGGTATATGAACACGCTCGCATAGCGACACCATTCATTCTGTCTTTGAGATCGCTAACAAACACAGCGAGCTTAAGCAACCGAAGAAGATTATACCTGTGACCTGAGCAACGACTGTGGACTACTGTGAACTACTGAGCGACTGGAACTGTTGAAGAGTACTGTGTGCACTAGTGATTTAATTGTCTAGTTTGTGGTGAGCTAATAAATTCCTTCGTTGCGTACACGGCATTTATTTGTACCCTGTGCACGTAACAATATAATTGCTTTCTTTGAGCCTCATTCCGGACACACTTCATCAAAATGTAATTGATTGACGTTACATAAGCTACAGTTAGGCGAGCCCAACTTATCCTTTAAAGATAGACTGTAGGCACTTGAGGTGGAAACGATCCAGAGTACGTTTGTGGTGCCGATACACACACCACATCTCAGAGGAATATAAGAGGTTTGACAGCACAACTGCCATGTAAACAGATATTTTGGTGGCCAGCTTAAGGTCATTTGAGCAGAAAACCTTGGAATGCAGCTTCCCAAATATCGCAGCTGCGGCATAGATCCCGCTGCCGATCTCATCATCAAGGTCACACTTGGATGTTATAGTGCTCCCCAGATAGCAAAACTGGTCAACCTGCTTGAGCATGTCCTGACCTAGCTGTATAGACAGTGTCTCGTGACCATGTGTGTTCAGAGACATCACCTCCGTCTTCTTGACACTGATTTTAAAGCCGAACTTGCAGCAAGCTTGGTGACAACTGGACATTAGCTGTTGCAGGCCATCAGGGGATTCTGCCACAAAGCATAAGCATACATGATTTCTGTAATCATTGTATGGGGAGACCTTAGTGCGCGCCTTAAGTCTGGCCAAATTGAAAAGACCATCCTCCGCCATCTGTGCGGAAGCGGATGCGTACTCCCTCAGAAAGAGTTCGTAAAACATCACTGACTATTACTGCAAAGTACTTGGCGAACAGTGTGGGCGCTAGAACACACCCTTGTTTCACCCCACAGGTAACGAGTAAGAAATTTGATTGTTCACTATCGACACCGACGCAGCATTGCATGTCGTTATGCAGGAGTCTAAGAAGTCTCACAAACTTCTCCGTGCACCCTAGCTTCCCAAGCATCATCCAGAGAGCTTCCCGAGGCACACTGTCGAATGCCTTCTCCAGGTCAACACAGCGGAGATAAAGCGGACGACCCTGTTCTCTGCTATTTTCTTGCAGTTGACGCACAGAAAAGATTGCTTCAGAGGTGGTTCGTTCAGGTCGGAAGCCAAACTGGGTTTCTGGCAGTATCTTTTCAGACAGAGCTTTTAAGCGGTTTAACAGGACTCTGGCCAAGGCCTTTCCCAGGGCTGACAAAAGCGAAATACCGCGGTTAGAGTTGCAGTCGGAACGGTCACCCTTGTTTTTGTAGAGGGTATTTTTAATTTTTTATACCGCTTAGTTGGCAGACAAGCACACGGCCCACCTGATGGGAAGCGGTTACCGTGGCCTATGGACGTATGCAACACCAGGGGTGTCACACTCGCGCTGCCGACCATAGGGAAACCTTCTGGTGCCCCTCTTGAAGAACTCCATATTGTAGGCACTTGGGAAAACCGCAGCAGGGAGGTCATTCCACAGCTTGAGTGTGCGTCGGATGAAGTTTCTTTCATACCGCACAGTGCGCACCGTCTCAGGTCGCAATGTGTGGGGATGAATTCCCTGCCTATGGCGAGAGGTGCGATGATACAATGTAGCTACGGGCATCATGTCTAACAATTCATCTGAGCACAAACCATTGTATAGGCGGCAGAACACACACAATGAGGCAAAATCCCTCCTAAGGCTAAGAGGTTCCACTCTACCTGTGAGTATGGGATTGTCAACCAGCCTCAATGCCCGTCTTTGCAACGAGTCGAAGGGGTCAAGTTGGTATGCAGGTGCTCCAGCAAAAAGGTGACAGCAGTATTCCATGTGAGGCCGGACCTGTGCTTTATAAAGAAGGAGTTGCTGCCCCGCAGTGAAATACTGCTTCGCCCTGTTGAGCACTCCGAGCTTTCTTGATGCCAAGTTAACCTTGTCCTGCAAATGACTTCGGTATTGGACGTCACTGGAGATATCGACACCAATTATCCCTATACTCAGGGAGATGGTAAGCGGTGTGCCCAGGAATTGCGGCGCTACAATGAATGGGGTTTTCTTAGCGGTGAATACACATACTTGTGTCTTAGTGGGGTTGACTTGGACTAGGTTTAGTCGTCCCCAATCGGATATTCCAGAGAGAGTAGTCTCGATTTCAGACACAAGTTGTTCGCGACTCTTCTCCACCTCGGACTGAGGGATATTTGCACGGCCCGTGTAACACGTGTCCCCGGTACTGTCGCCCGCATAACAATGAATGGAGCCATCAGACAGCATGTCATTGATATGCAGCAGAAACAGCGTCGGAGACAACACGGAGCCTTGTGGGACACCAGCGTTTATGTTCATGCGGTCCGAGCAGCTGCCGTCGACGACGGCTTGGATGCTTCTGTTGGACAAAAAGCTGGAGATCCATTCGCACAATCCTTCGAGGAGTCCATAATATGGCAACTTCGTAAGAAGACCTTTGTGCCAGACCCGATCGAAGGCCTTCGCTACATCGAGGCTGACCGCTAGTGCCTCACCTCGACTTTCGATGGCTTGCGCCCACCGGTTTGTGAGATACACAAGAAGGTCACCGGTAGAGCGACGGTGGCGAAAACCGTACTGTCGGTTGCTCAGTAGATCAGATCGTTCCTCAGTACAGGGTGCACGAATGCAGTCTTCCACGAGGCCGGGACCTGCCTTGCGGAGTATGAGAGTGCGAAAAGTCGTGTAAGTACAGGGCACAGCTCGGGGGCACAGTGCTTAAGCACCATCGCCGGTATGCCGTCCGGCCTACTCGACTTCCGAACATCTAGGGACTTAAGCTCGTGCCGGACCACCCGTTGTGTGATTTTAATTTAGGTCATCGAAGCACCACAGCTGGGGATGATGGGTGGTTCGGCGTTCCCGTTGTTCATAGTCGAGTTTGACGCAAAGAGATTACCCAAAAGATCGGCCTTCTCCTTAGCGCCATGGGCCAGACTACCGTCGGATTTTTGCAGCGGCGGAAGGCAAGCCTGGCAGAAGTTTCCCTCAGCAGCTTTAGCGAGCGACCAAAATGCACGACTGCCAGATGGGTAGCGTGCAAGCAAAACTCAAACTTTGCTCTAGACGTTGCCTTTTTACTGGACCTTGAAGCAGCATTCAACTTCCGCTTCACCTCAGCGATGTTCGGATCCTTATTGGCAAGAGCCGTGGTCCAAGCCTTGTATGCAGATTGCTTGCGGTCTCTAGCTTCCCTGCAAGGCCTATTAAACCACGGGCGTTTGCTCGCTCCTGTCGCGACCCAGCGGTTGGGGACGTAACATTCCATACCCACTAGAATCGCGTCAGCGACTGCTGTTGCACAGGAGCTTGGATCATCAGAAGAGAAGTAAAGCTGCCTCCACGGGTACGACGCGAAGAATTCTCGCAGTCCGTCCCAGTCTGCCGACTTGTAGTGCCACACATGCCGCCACTGAGGTGGCCGCGGTGGTTCAGGCCGCGCGAGTGACACTTGCGCCCGGACGAGGCTGTGGTCCGAATTACCGAGAGGTGCTTCCACCCTTAAGGGTATTCATCCGGGCGCGTAGTCAGCAGAAGGTCCAGTATAGAGCTTCTGTGGGTCTCAATTTCTGGTGTTCTAGTGATAGAATGCACCAGTTGAGAGAGCCCATAAGTTAGAGCGAAGTCGTGAGCAGCCCTTCCCGCAAAATCAGTCCTAGGAGACCCCAGCCACATACAACCAGAGCCCACAGACAAGTTGGGGTTGTGTGACTGGCTGGCGCGATGGGCGGAAGGGCCCCTGGTCCCCTCTCAGATACTGAAGCCAGGTCCACTCCGGTCTCCTCCTCCGGCATGGCTACAGCACCGGGAACTTTACACAGGCTGCTGGTTCAGCCTCCTGAGGCGGAGATTAAGTAATCCCCAGGTTCGGAAACCGTACAGCCTGCGGGCGGCCAGCGGATAACCGTTTTACCGAGTCTCCCTGACCACCGCGCCAACATTTCACGCCCCCACCAGTCAGTGGGGTCAATTTAAGCCTTTGGTCTTCCTACTGACAGCACAGAACCTCTCCAGTGGGCTCTGGCTACCCTACTCACCGCCGGGAACACAACACAAGGTTATTATAACCGGGGTATTCTGTAGGGCGGAGGTACTTACCCAGACGGACAGCGCAATTTTGGACGGGAGATACCGTCATGTCCTTCCTCCAAATAAAAATACAAATAAAGGTACAAATGCGAGACACTTTAAAGTCATCCGGGACTCGCTCTTCCTCCCACATACGAGCAAAAAGTTTCCAAACCAACATCTACAACTCCCCGCCGCCGTATTATAACAGCTCTCCCGGTATAAGGTCAATACCAACCGCTCGCTTCTGTTGCTGCCTGATAGCAGAGACAACCTCATCATATGACAGGGGCTCATCCAGCTCAATGGAAAGAGGGAGTTGAGGTATTAGACTCACATTTTGTAAATCAGATGATCGATCTACGTTGGACTTGGACTTGACCAGTATCTCTCTGCCTGACAAGTATAATCAATCAAGTGCCAGTGTTTCGGATCGAGGATGCATCCACGTTGTCTTGTGCTTAGCGGCAAGTCTGAACATAGTGTTCGATATTGCAAGCTCAAAATGAGCACAAAGACTGAGTAGCAACTGACCATTGCTGTTCATGTTGCCGACTCCGTGTCTACCCAAGACTCCAGGCCAAGCCTCATTGTCCCGTCCAACTCTGGCATTGAAATTGCCTAGCAATATAACCTGCTCTCTGGCGTTTATGCTGTCAAGGCATTGAGATAGTTCCTCGTAGAATTTATCTTTGATGTCATCAGCCTTGTCTAGCGTAGGGGCATAGACACTGATGACATTAAGGTAATTGTCTTTGTCCGTGAAGGCGCAGTGTGGTAACGCGGTCTGAAGAATGCATAGGGTGCTCCTCAAGTCGCTTAGCTATGTGATTCTTGATGGCAAACCCTACGCCTGAACGTCGCGGTTCGGAAGCTGTGGTACCTTTCCAAAAGAAAGTATAGCCGCCACCTTCTTCTATCAGCTCTCCTTCATCGGCAAGGCAATCCACGTTATATCGATGAAGTTCCCGAGCTACTATGGCAGTTTTGCGTTCAGGGCAGGCGTTGCCATCGCGATCAACAAGCGTTCTCACGTTCCACGCGCCGAATGTCATTATAGGTATTGTCATTTTTGTATGCTAACTATTAGTTATTTAATATCTGTGCCTGGAGTCTTTATAAGCCCTTATATAGATGGAAGCCTCTTGGCTGATAAGCTGGATACAATAATTCAAAAACAGTATTCGGAACCAATCTGAATTCAATAGTAGATAGATGTCATGTAGTTATTAAATCATTATGATATATGCAGAGCATTATACGGAATTGATTTCAACATGCAGTTGGATGGAGGCGGGAATGTGCATGCAGTGTTTTGAACGTATACGGAGATATTCAGTGTGCAAGAAAGATTTAAGAGTGAACGGACGAACTAATTCAGTTATACGGAACCAATCTCAATTCAATAGTAGATGGATGTAATTTAGTTATTATAATCATTATGATATATGCAGAGCATTATACGGAATTGATTTAAACATACATTCGGATGGAGGCAGGAATGTGCATGCAGTGTTTAGTAGGTATACGCAGGTATTCAGTGTGCAAGAAAGATTGAAGAGTGAACGGACGCACAAATTCAGCTAGAAATATTTAATTTGAATATCACCATTTAACGTTTAAATGAAATTTGACGTCGACTACTGATATGATACTGATTAAAACATCTTACATACGCATTGAAAACATTAAAAATCTCACTACATTCAGTGGACGCCGCCGGGTGGTAGTTTGTAAAGACGCAAGAAGTCCTTCGCGATTTATATATATATATATATATATATATATATATATATATATATATATATATATATATAAATGTCTTTAGAATTATCAATGGCGAGACGCCAAAGTCAAGTTTTTCAAGTTACGGTCCTCAGTAAAGTTGTGGGGACTTTACTAGAGGCTCCCTAGGGAGGTTTGGAACCAACACGAAAAGTCACAATTCACTGTAATTTGCCACTCTCCACACTTGTGTGCGTTTTCAAAGATATTATATCTAAAAATCCACCATTTTTATACATTAAATCTCGAAATCACATCAATTTTGGATAGTAAAAAAATACCGCGATGCGCCATTCTTCATGTTGGCGCCAAAACTCTGATATACCTAGAGTTGTAAAATCTTGAAATCAACTTTCAAACAAAATATAAATAATGGAAATAGCTATTAAATTACAGGAATAACGAACTCATGAATCTGTGAGAAAATTACGGCAATTTCATTGGTAAAGATCTAAGATCTAGGAATTAACGGGGTTTCAAAGTATGTCCTGCTTTGTCATCTACACTGACGGCACAGAAACTCTGTACTTACAGGGTTGGCAGCGCGACTGTGACTTCTCTGGTGTTACAAACGTCCATAGGCCACGGTAACTACTTTCCATCAGGTGGGCCGTGTGCTTGTCTGCCAATTAAGTGGTATAAAAAAAAAGAATGTCACGAGCGAAGCCTGGGAAGTCAGCTAGTATGTTATAATCTTATAACAAGTGTAGGTACCCTCATTCCACTTCCCGTGGCGCACGCGTGGAACACATGGCCTGCGAACGGATACGTGATGTAAACATCAAATATAATATAAATATATAAAATTTACAACCTGTGCGTCTGTACCTTGAGAGGAGAGGTATTTGGGGGCATGCCATTGAATACACCAATCAGTAGCATCAGATAAAATCGTGTTTTTATACTGCGGTAGCCTAGAGGTATGGGTAATGGACTGCTGAGACGAGGTCTCGGGTTCGATCCCAGGTTTTACCAATAGCTTTTCGAAGTTATGTGTGTATTTATCGCAGGTTTATAAATGCCCGGTTAATGGCAATAGACTCGCCACCTATTACATTGGGACCTAAACATAAACTGACGAAATGTGGGTGCTGGCACCTCTGCCTACCCCTTCGGGGATATAGGCGTGAGTTTATGTTTTGTTAATTAAAAAGTTACGAAAACTTATAAATTTTAGTAGTGATTTAGAATCAAACGTCAATATGGTGTTGCACACGTCCATAGGCCACGGTAACTTTCCATTAGGTGAGCCGTGTGCTTGTCAGCCACCTAAGTGGTATATAAAAACTAGGAGTCATTCTGAATTCAATAACATTGCGAAAGCCTAGGTAGGTTTTGTTGGGGACAAATAAAAAAAAAACTTATAATATATTTAATGTACATTATACTTGTTTTATTATAGTAGTAATAGTAGGCTCTCGTATACTGACACAAGTCATCACCAGGCACGGGTGCTTCGGGGATTTCCTGTCGCATCAGGAAAGACCCAACGTCTGGGTGCCATCACTGTGATGCGAGCGAGGACTCGGGGCTTCACACGCTCACTGAGTGCCCGGCTTGAGAGACGCTGAGGAGAGATTTAGTGGCGGCCCTAAGAGTGAGAGTTCTCTGCCGGCCTGGGGGTCACAGGTGGAGCCGCCTGTCGTCACCATGGCAGAAGCAGGCCGCGGCGGTGGCACGCGTGGCGCGCCTCCCCGTTTCCGGGGACGAGTTGGGGACTCTGTAGTCCCCACACCCGAGAAGAGGGCCAGATCATGAGAGATGGCCCTGGGTCGGCCGGGGTGCGAGGGATATGCCTGTCAACCTCACCTTCGGCAACCAAAGCGACCCACAGGCGGCGTGCGTTTTAGTCGGTTCGAGTCCGACATAACCTCCTCCACCGGCTCCGGTGGGGAGGTATCCGTGGGGATTTTGCGCACGTAGAAAAAAAAAAAAAGAGAGAGTTCTCTCGCTCAGCGTCTTGCTGACAGTGATGGTGTTCATCAGTATCAAAATAATCAGGATATTTACTATATTGCATTGTTCCGAGTTTCTGATATTGCTTAGGGGAGCGATTGAAATCAAAAAGTATAAAAATTACAATCGTGAGGATGGGTTTCAACTGCCGAACGTCTGACATCCAGTGGTCCGTCTTTGCAAGAACAACCGGGAACAAGCCAAAACAAAATCGCGAGTGGATACAGTAAGCATCGTGTGTCGTGAACGTGATCGAGATTGGGTTCGAGTTTGTAGTGAGAGTGAAACCATTGGTAGTGCAGATACGCGTAGTAAAAGAACTCGAAAGAGGGTAGATCGATATATTTACTTCAAGAAAACCTTTTTCTCTGTTCACTGTCAATAAGTTCCTGCGTGAACATGCAACATTGGTATTTGCAACAGCGTCGAAATATCGGAAACTCAAAACAATGAAACATGGTAAATATCCCGTTTATTTTGATACTGATGTGAGTGACCATGATAGTTTAAATACCTATAGTTTCGACGGGATTTCCACACAATAAATAAGGTAGGAGGTAGGTATGTAAGTTTTGTTTTCACAATATAAATGGGAATACCTACATCTACATATAGTATACTAGCTTTTGCCCGCGGCTCCGCCCGCGTAGATGTCGGTTATCGCGACAAAACATAGCATATGTCCTTTCCCAAGATCTAATCTACCACTGTACCAAATTTCAGCAAAATCGGTTCAGTGGTTTAGGCGTGAAAGCGTAACAGACAGACAGACAGACAGACAGACAGAGTTACTTTCACATTTATAATATTAGTAAGGATATACATAAGCGTCGATAGCTTAGTGGTTAAGGAGTGCACCTTACGATCGAAAGGTTCAGCGTTCGAAACCTGGCCATTACAACTCGTGCGAAATAACATGGCGCTTGGCTAGAAAACAACTCTCCTCTCGCATCTCCGCATAAGACCCCGCTGACGTCCACCGACACCAACAGCATCCGCAACACTGACCGTTGCACGTATGTCTTAAGTTTGAGTTTCGTAGTTTTCAAATTTTATTTGAGATTTTTATTTGTTACGTTTGGGAAGCCACTCTGAACACAAGCAACTCGTCGTAGATAAGTATTGCAATTTATTGTATGCAATTTATAAGTAAAAACCGCGGTAGCCTAGTGGTATGGGTAATGGACTGCTGAGACGAGGTCTCGGGTTCGATCCCAGGTTATACCATGGCACACACCAATGAGTTTTCGATGCTTTTCGAAGTTCTTCTACTGACGGCACAGAAACTCTGTACTTACAGGGTTGACAGCGCGACTGTGACTCCTCTGGTGTTACAGACGTCCATAGGTCACGGTAACCACTTTCCATCAGGTTGGCCGTGTGCTTGTCTGCCAACTAAGTGGAATAAAAAAAAAAGTTATGTGTGTATTTATCGCAGGTTTATAAGTGCCCGGTTAATGGCAATAGGCTCGCCACCTATTACATTGGGACCTAAGCATAAACTGGCGAAATGTGGGTGCTAGCACCTCTGCCTACCCCTTCGAGGGATATAGGCGTGAGTTTATGTTATGTTAATTTATAAGTTGGAGGAGTTACAGAGAATATTTGTAATTTCGGTTGGCTTATTTTAGAAACGCCATTCTTACACCAGAATGACTTCTATAAATTAAATTTACAGCTTTATCTTTCAACCGTACAGCGTGGTACAGTGAATCAACGGGCCGAAAATTAAAAATAATGTTAAATTTTCAGTGGTTTGCTGTAAAATCCCCAGCAATAACAGGTAGTATATAAATACCCTCAACAGAGTTTATCGCCGTTATCCGTGTCTGCAGGGCCATGTGGCGTTTAGAAACGCGTGCGGGGTGGGTGCCCATGGTCTCTGGGTTATTGAGACAGTCCTGGCGCGAATTTGGGATGACAAATAAATATTGTAGACACATTTATAGACCTATAGAAAGAATAACATGACTAGCTTGTGTTAAGAGTGCTAGATTGTTGCTCGTATATTCTGCACAGTGTGAGGGTGACATCTAAGCCCTGCACGTGTTGTCCTGTGTAGGAAAGAAGAGGGCGGGATTAGTTGGAAGGGGTCATCAGAATCCTGGCTTTTACACTCAGTGAACGCACACTTAACACAACTCTCTGTTTTTACAGGGTCGGTAGCACGAAAGGGAAATTCTCTTGGTGTTGCACACGTCCGTAGGCCACAGAACCACGCACCTTCAGGTAGGCTGTATGTTTGTCTGCCACTTGGGTAGCACAAAAAAACACAATTTATTTTACTTGGAGGGGTTACAAGACAGAATGATAAATATTTATTCTAGAGGATACATAATAACATTAAACTTAACTATAAGGAGTGAAAATAAGCAGAGTGGTTCCCGACAGAGTAGAATTTTGACCACCCCATCTCTTCCCATGCGGTGTCGTACAAGGCGACTAAGGGATAGGGCTGTTTAACATCCGACAGATATATACAGCCCATACTCAGCCTCAGATGCATAGCTCGAGTAACCAATAGTGCCTGGAAAACGGCAATAGGCTCACCCCCTATTATTTATTTTATTATATTCTTTATTGTACGCCAATTACAATATTCATGTTACAGAAATATGAGAAGACAAGAGCAGTACAAAGGACGGCCTTATCGCTTTACACGATTTCTTCCAGGCCACCTCTATTACGTGGGACCGAATAAAATGATTGGTGAAATGTGGGTGTTAATTCACCTCTGCCTAACCCTCCGGGGATAAAGGCGTAATTATACGTATTTATGTAGGTATGTAAATAATGACGTACGGGCCCGAAAAGGATTTGTCCCGCGATTCTTTACCTCATGGCCGTATGAAACACAGGAATACATCTAATTTGTTTTATAGACAGACAAATTGAGTTATTTTGTTTTTTACAAAGCTTTGATGTTCTCCGATTGATTTTGTGAACAGCGATCGTCTGGCAAAAGCTTCGTGGTATGTCATGGGGGGGGGGCTACCATAAATGTGGTACGAGACTTCGGTTCCGCACGAAAAATGAATTAAAGATGTGGCATTTGGCCATGTAGGTGATGGATTTAGGCGGATTTAGGAGGCGCGGGTTCGATAAGATAATCTTTATTGTACCTACACCAACACAATACATGTACGGACATTATGAAAAATGCACAAATGGCGGCCTTATCGCTACAAACGATCTCTTCCAGGCATCTTTTGGATGGAAATATTATGAAAATATGATATAATATTCTACAACATTCTACACAACGCTATCTAGACCCATGGTAAGCATAGCTTAACTAGCTTGTGTTATGGAATCTAGAATGCGGATAAACATACTTAAATACTTTTTTTTTTTGTAAATACATACATATTATACATAGAAACACCCAGACCAATGCAAATATCCATATTCATGCATACAAATATTAGCACTGAGCGGGGATCGAACCCGCGCCTCCTCCGTTCCTCGGAGAGCACGTTAAGATGAGGGTCCCGGTTGCCATACGAACGTCTATGGCACTCGTATAATACACTTTTATCTCGCTGCGATAGTAAGCTGAAGGCAAAGTCTTAGAAAAGAGAGTCACCATTACTTACACATACCGTGTGACAATGGTGGCACTCAGCTTGACGGCCTCATCAGATGCTTTTTCACGCCCCGCTTAAAGTTACCACTTAGTTGGCAGAGAAGCACACGGCCCACCTGATGGAAAGTGGTTACCGTGACCTATGGACGTCTGTAACACCAGAGGAGTCACAGTCGCGCTGCCAACCCTGTAAGTACAGAGTTTCTGTGCCGTCAGTAGAAGACAAATCAGGACAAGCCTTTAGTCTTCCCACTGACGGCACAAATTCTCCAGTGAGCTCTGGCTACCCTATCTACTCACCGCCGGGAACACAACACGAAGTTATTATAGCCGCGGTATTCTGTAGGGCGGAGGTACTACCCCAGTCGGACTGCTCAATCGGGCGGAAATACCGCCGTGTCCTACCTCCTCCGAGTGTCCGCTGGTCCAGTCCCAGACCCAGTCGTCCGCTGGTTATAGGCTATTTAACTTGTCACTGAATCTATTGTAGGGCCCTTTAGCGGTCATAAAGTATTGTGTTGAAAAATAAATTTCAGATATATATGTCGTATGTGGTATCAACTGAACGGGCTTAGTTAGAACATTTCAAATAGGTTTTTTTTTATACAACTTAGGTGGCAGACAAGCACACGGCCCACCTGATGGAAAGTGGTTACCATGACCTATGAACGTGTGTAACACCAGTGGAGTCACATCCGTGCTGCCGACCCTGTGAGCAGTCTCTGTGCCGTCAGTGTAGAGGACAAAGCAGGACAAGCCTTTAGTCATCCCACTGACAGCACAAAAACTCTCCAGTGAGCTCTGGCTACCCGGGTCTGGCCGGGAACACAACACGAAGTTATCATAACCGCGGTATTCTGTATGACGGAGGTACTTCCCCAGTCGGACTGCTCAATTGGGCGGAAATACCGCCGTGTCCTACCTCCTCAAGGTATGTATAAATTATACTTGGTTACCTATTGCTTGCCACAAAATAATATAAATAAGAAATTAAGTTTAAAACTAAAACCTGACTACTAAAAAGACCACGATCTAAAAAGTATTAAACAAGAAAATATTCTAGACATCTATTAGATCTTACCTTTCTGATCTCCTCTTGTGATGACATCTGATGAGGCCGCCAAGTGCCACCATTGTAATATTACTTAGTGTCTGTAATGATGACCATCTTTCCTGAGACTTTGCCTTTAGCTTACCATCAGACGAGGTTAAGTCAAGTTGGCGTGTCCTAGATAAAAAAAAAGATATTTTCTTGTTTAATAGATTTTAGATCGTGATTTTTAGTAGTCGGGTCTTTTTTTTACGTGCGCAAAATCCCCATGGATACCTCCCCACCGGAGCCGGTGGAGGAGGTTATGTCGGACTCGAACCGACTAAAACGCACGCCGCCTGTGGGTCCCTTGGGTTGTCGAAGGTGAGGTTGACAGGCATATCCCTCGCACCCCGGCCGACCCAGGGCCATCTCTCACGATCTGGCCCTCTTCTCGGGTGTGGGGACTACAGAGTCCCCAACTCGTCCCCGGAAACGGGGAGGCGCGCCACCGCCTGCGCCTACTTCTGCCAGGGTGACAGGCGGCTCCACCTGTCACCCCCAGGCCGGCGCTCATGGGGGGCGGAGGTCGTTCATCGAGAAGTAGTAGCGGTAGACGGGTTTTAGTTTTTCAAGGTGGGTAAAATCACTATTGACCAGTGATTTCTATTTAAAATCACTAATAAAGAATTATATCAAGGGTCGGTAGCTCAGTGGTTCAGGAGTCAGACTCACGATCGAGTGAACCCACTCCTAGCACAAACAATTTAGCTCAGTTGGCGGGATTGGAGGAATTATTAGTAATTGCGGTTGCTAATATTCTTTAAAAAAAAAATTCCACTCAAAATCACTAGGAAAAAAAAGCAAGAACCAAGCGGTTCGGACTCTTTTCTTTGCCGCACCACCAAGACCTGGAATTCATTACCAGCTCACGTGTTTCCTTCTTCCTACAGTCCCGGGGTCTTTAAGCGGGGCGTGAAAAAGCATCTGATGAGGCCGCCAAGCTGAGTGCCACCATTGTAACATTACTGTCTGTAATGGTGACCCTCGTTTTTTTTTTGTACCACTTAGGTAGCAGACAAGCGCACGGCCCACCTGATGGAAAGTGGTAACCGTGGCCTATGGACGTTTGTAACATCAGAGAAGCCCCACTGGCGCTGCCGACCCTGTAAGCACAGTCTCTGTGCCGTCAGTGTATAGGACAAAGCAGGACAAGCCTTTGGTCATCCCACTGACAGCACAAATTCTCCAGTGAGCTCTGGCTACCCTACTCACCGCTGAGACTTTGCCTTTAGCTTACCATCAGGCGAGGTGAAGTGAGTAAATAAAACAACACAACATACTTTTATTCCCTTTATTGCATGTAACATAGGCATGAACCGCACGCACATCAATATTGTGTCAATATCATCAATACATATTGACAGAATCTCGAAATACATTGTCACTGTCAATACATATTAAGTTGGTATCATGTTTAATAGTAGTTACAGGTCTTTAAATAACTATAGGGTCTCTCCACACTATCTACCTTTTGAGGTCTTTTCGCGTAAAGCAGCGATGTGTGCAGACCTTAAACTGTAGGTACTGTGGGGAGAAAGATACATTTCATAACAATAATATTGCTAGACTTAAATATTTAATTCTCACAATAGTAATAAGTATATCTTATAATATAATCTTAAAAATATTGCTGTCATTATTTTGGCTTATTTAAGATACGATTAAGATAAGATGCTACCGTTTTAATACAATGCCGTTAATGTGCACTTTAATATCTAATCTGCAGGTAATTGTAGGAGGTAGGACACGGCGGTATATCCGCCCGATTGAGCAGTCCGACTGGGGAAGTACCTCCGCCCTACAGAATACCGCGGTTATAATAACTTCGTGTTGTGTTCCCAGCGGTGAGTAGGGTAGCCAGAGCTCACTGGAGAATATGTGCTGTCAGTGAGAAGACTAAAGGCTTGTCCTGATTTGTCTTCTACTGACGGCACAGAAACTCTGTACTTACAAGGTTGGCAGCGCGACTGTGACTCCTCTGGTGTTATAGACGTCCATAGGCCACGGTAACTACTTTCCATCAGGTGGGCCGTGTGCTTGTCTGCCAACTAAGTGGTATAAAAAAAAAAAATTCTGATACAAATCGTTAAAGTGTAAATTTTTTATTTAAAAAGCTCATAATAATTGCATATTTGATTAGGTTAGAACAAATGGTGGGCAAACTTTTTTAATAGGGGGCCAAAAACTTAAAGCTATTTTGCGAGGGGGGGCTATAATTATAGAACTATGCATTTTGTACCAGTCGCGTGGCTAGAGTCAACAATAGTATCCGGAATACGGCAATAGGCTCACGGACACTGCTAAAAATCTATTTAATTTTAAACTTTAAAGCAATGTCATTAAAATCCAAAATTAAACGGCTTTTTGCACTGTGAATGAAAACGTGTAATACAACTCTTTTTATTCAATTTTAGATTTAATATAGAAATAAATTCTAAAATTTAATGCTAGTTTTTTCTACTTTGCCGCGTGGTTCCCGGCAGAGTAGAATTTGGACCACCCCATCTCTTCCCATGCGGTGTCGTACAAGGCGACTAAGGGATAGGGCTGTTTAACATCAGACAGATATATACAGTCCAGACTCAGCCTCAGATGCATGGCTCGAGTCAACAATAGTGCCCCTATTACGTGGGACCGAATACAACTATTGGTGTAATGTGGGTGCTAATTCCCCTCTGCCTAACCCTCCGGTGATAAAGGCGTGATTATATGTATGTATCTATGTAGTTTTTGCAGTGTCTGTGGTTTTACAGTGGTTTTGCTTTAGTAGAATTGAGTGCCTCATTTTCGCCAATTAACGGTAATATATATACGACGCTATTTAGACCCAAAGTACACATAGCTCATCTAGGGTGTAGGGGGGCTGTTCAAGTATTACGTAAGCACTAAAGAGGGGAGGGGGAGGGAGTCTTTGCATTGCTTATTTTTGATGACATGGGTGACACCACTTTGGTGGCAGACAAGCACACCGCCCACCTGATGGAAAGTGGTTACCGTGGCCTATGGACGTTTGTAACACCAGAGGAGACACACTCGCGCTGCGAACCCTGTAAGTACAGAGTTTCTGTGCCGTCAGTGTAGAAGACAAAGCAGGACAAGCCTTTAGTCTTCCCACTGACAGCACAAATTCTCCAGTGAGCTCTGGCTACCCTACTCACCGCTGGGAACACAACACAAAGTTATTATAACCGCGATATTCTGTAGGGCGGAGGTACTTTCCCAGTCGGATTGCTCAATTGGCTCAATAGTAATGATTTTCTGGTTCACGAATATTCCCATTCGTGAAAATTGACAGTCAGACCAGAAAATCAGAGGAAGAAACGTCCCTTTTTTCAGTTTTTTTCCTGGAACATCGAAAACTATGAAACTATATATGAGAGTAGATAAACCACTATTCTAGAGTTATAACTGATGCTCATGAATCAATAAAAAACAGGTTATAAGCAGGTATCAATGTTTACGTGAGCAGGAGGAAGGTGCAAGTTTCGCTTACTTTTGCTGACAAGGGGAAGGGAGGAGTACTTGTAATAAATCTGCTTACGTAATACTTGAACAGCCCCTACTATTGGATCTAGAACGCGCATTTGCTAATATTTAATCTAAAAATTGTTTTATTAGCTCAATAATAAATATAACAGATGTAGCATCGGATTATTGCTGTCTCACAGACTAATGTATACATAAAAATATATAAAAAATTATACAATTATAAATATATATCTATATTTGTATTGCGTATTCAATAGAACAGTGACGTCTATAGATAGATAGATAAATAGATAATTCTTTATTGTACACCAATAGATTACAGTAAAACTTGTAGGTAGCATTCATACAGTTTTAAGTACAATGGGCGGCCTTATCGCTGGAAGCGATTTCTTCCAGGCAACCTTGGGATGGACAGTAATGTAATAAAGCAAAAGATTTGGTGTAGTTAGCAAATAAACTAGAAACAAAGTTTATAAAAACAACAAAAAGAAAGATATAGAGAGAAGTTCAAATAAAGTAAAATAAATAAACAACTTTAGCACATAAATAGATTACAGCCGAAAGTATGGTCAGCGTCAGGTCGATCTTGACGTACAGTACTCAAAATGATTTTAACACCGCACCGCTCGCCATAGACAAGGAAATCAACAGATTCTGGTTGTTTAAACTATCATGGTCACTCACATCAGTTTCAAAATAAACGGGATATTTACCATGTTTCATTGTTTTGAGTTTCCGATTGCGGCGCTGTTGCAAGCACCATGATCACGGAGTAACTGGAGTAGTGGCGGTGAACAGAGAAAAAGTTTTTTCTAGGAGTAATTATATCGATCTACCCTCTTTCGAGTTCTTTTACTACTCGTATCTTCACTACTATTGGTTTCACTCTCACTACAAATATCGGAAACTCAAAACAATGAAACATGGTCCCGTTTATTTTGATACTGAGATTCTGGTTGGCTGTGCAAGAGTTGAAGTCTCTAACGATACGCCGCGTGTAGGAGATATGGAAGGAGTACTTAGCGGCTGATGAGCCTTCTCCTATCAATATGGGTGCTGCTAGCAGGTATTTTTTTTTATACCACTTAGGTGGCAGACGAGCACACGGCCCACCTGATGGGAAGTGGTTACCGTGGCCTATGGACGTATGCAACACCAGGGTCTCGATTCTGCTAAAGCAAAACCACAGTCATACCGCGGACACTGCTAAACTATCCGTTTTAGACTTTAAAGCAATTCGCTTAAAGTTCAAATTTTAAGGGGTTTTTTTTTGCAGAGTGAATGAAAACTTGTAAACTGTTTTCATTTAATTATGGACTTTAACAGTATAGAAATAAAGTCTACAATTTAATACCATTTTTTGCTTTGTCTGTGGTATGACAGTGGTTTAACTTTAGTAGAATCGGGGACCTGGGGTGTTACTCTCGCGCTGCCGACCATGAAGAAACCTTCTGATGCCCCTCTTGAAGAACCCCATATTGTAGGCGCTTAGGAAAACCGCAGCAGGGAGGTCATTCCACAGCTTGAGTGTGCGTGGGATGAAGTTTCTTTCATACCGCACAGTGCGCACCGTCTTAGGTCGCAATGTGTGGGGATGAATTCCCTGCCTATGGCGAGCGGTGCGATGATAGAATGATCACGAGGGGCATTAGGTTTCTTCAGGGTCGGCAGCGCGAGTATAACGCCCCTGGTGTTTCACACGTCCATAGGTCACAATTCCCATCAGGTGGACCGTGTGCTTGTCTGCCACCTAAGTAGTATAAAAAGTACCTTGGTTTTCGCCCCTTCTATCTTATATTCCTATCTTTATCGAATTGAATAGTTGGCTTAGTTTAATAAAAATATAATTTCATCAATGTTCCATTGTAATGAAATGAAATGAAAATTTATTCGTAAGAGACACGGTGAAGATAATGGTGTTAATTTTTCCAGTGTGGATAGTACAGCATATCTCGCCTGCATTAGTTATATAAACAAAATAAAAATATATTCAAGTTTTTTTTCAATATAAGTATGATTATTTTATATAAAGTATAAAGATAAGATATTCGAAACTTCGGACCGAAAGAACATATCGAAGGTCCGAATATTCGGATGTATATATTTTAAGATACAGTGTCACCATCAGATCGAAATTAACTAGCAAACTATTAAAAATCTTAATACCCAATTGAGCAGTCAGACTGGGGAAGTACCTCCGCCCTACAGAATACCGCGGTTATAATAACTTCATGTTGTGTTCCCGGCGGTGAGTAGGGTAGCCAGAGTTTACTGGAGAATTTGTGCTGTCAGTGGGAAGACTAAAGGCTTGTCCTGCTTTGTCTTCTAAACTGACGGCACAGAGACTCTACTTACAGTGTTGGCAGCGCGACTGTGACTCCTATGGTGTTACAGACGTCCATAGGCCACGGTAACCACTTTCCATCAGATGGGCCGGGTGCTTGTCTACCAACTAAGTGGTATATAAAAAAAAAACTAATGCAGAAAAGCTCACCCCTATTACGTGGGACTGAGTTTAATAATTAGTGAAATGTTGGGTGTTAATTTACCTCTGCCTAACCCTTCGGGGATAGAAGCATGATTATACGTATGTATAGAAGAAGCAAGATGAAGTGACAATGGGCTGGCTTCAGCTGTCGAAGGACCGATGGCCGTTGGAGCAAACGAGTCTTAGAGTGGGGGCCGCCACAAAACAAACAGAAGGTAGGACACCCTTAGCCAGATAGACAGACGACCTGAAAAAGGACTTCACCTCGCCTGATGGTAAGCTAATGTTAATATCAAACTGTTTTATTGATTATCGTCCGAACGAAAGGTGTGTACCGAATATCAGTCAACAGGAAGGAGGGAATTCGAAGGTGTTAAAATTATTATAAGTGCTTTGTTCATCATGATCGACCTGATGTTGTCTGTACCTCTACAAGTATATCTTATAACTAACGATTTTATATATATAGTGATATTTTACTAAAGTGTATATAACTTTTATATGAAATTAATCTATTATACAATATAATATAGTTTTTAATTATATAAAATTACAAGCGGGCGGTTAACATTAGGTAAGTAAATGATTATATTCTTTAACAAAAAAATTTGTTTATTCTAAATTATTATTCTCAACCCCGAAATATATACATTCACTAGCTGTCCCGGCAAACGTTGATTTGCCATGTTAAAAAAAATTAGGGTGGACTACCCTTAGGCCTCTTTTCCATTACACGGTTTCTCGCCGTGAAAATCTACGGTTAATTCGCCGCGTGTAGGCACGGTCGTCAGTGTGGTATGGATCACTATATGAGCTTGTCGACATGCACGGTGGCGCCAAGGCACGGCGCCGCGGCCGCGTGCGCCGTGACTGCCCCTCGGCGCGCCGCGTCTACGCACGGCGTGATTTTCACCAGTGTTGTATGGCAGTCTATCGGGGTGTGTCGACGGTGCCGGACGTACGCACGGATTCGTGACCGCTTATATACGCTGTTTCGCGATTTTATTATAAAATGAACATAAATCAAGAATTATTAATTACGTTGATTCAAGAAAGGCCTGTAATATGGGATAAGACCATCGACGATTATAAAAATAAGCGGCTTAAATATGATTCCTGGAAAGAAATATTTATTCATTTCCAGCCCACATTTGAAGATTTAAGTGGTGATGAGAAAAACAAGTTTGGTAAGTTACAGATATTTAATTATTAACTTTTTACTTATGCATAGTTGTTTTGATAGGAGAGGCGACCTTCGTTAGATACAAAATATTGTGCAAATCTGTTGCGAACTTCATTAGCCGCCAAACTTCCGCGAACTGCATTCGTGATAGGTAACTGGATTAGTTCCGATTCTGAATCAAGGGTGGACTCATTTTCACTCGCATTGTGAAACTGAAAGTTTTCCTGCTTATGTATAAAATTTTGCAAAACACAACATGTTTTCACAATATCAACTGCCAAATCGATGGACACATTCATTGGCCGGTGAAAAATTCGCCATTTATTGGATAAAATGCCAAACGCACATTCAACAAATCTTCGCGCTCTGGTGAGTCTGTAGTTAAATGTACGTTTTAATTGATCAAGCTGATGACCACCAAATGGACGAAGCAAGTGATAATGCAAAGCAAAGGCTTCGTCCGCAACGAACACATATGGCAAATCGTAGTCAATTCCAGGCAAACGTGTTGCATCGGGTAGATTTAATCCGTTGTTTGTTAAATTTTTCCAAAATGGGGTCTCTTTAAACACACTGGAATCACACTCCTTTCCGTAGGCGCCAACGTCAACAAATATAAAGTTGTAATCGCTATCTACTACTGCCATCAAAACTATAGAAAAAAAATGTTTGTAATTTAAAAACATCGAGCCACTATCAATTGGCTTAATAAGTCTGATGTGTTTTCCATCGACCGCTCCTAAGCACAGCGGGAAGTTGGAAGATTCTTGAAATTTGCTTGCAATGTGTAGCCAGTCTTCTTTAGATGGCATTTTCATATATTCTTTATACAGTTCTAACCAAATGTAGTGGCATACTTCACGTACGATGCAACTTATGGTTTTTATTCCAATTCTATAGCTGTAGTATAGGTCAGTAAAGGTATCTCCTGTTGCTAGATACCTGAAATATAAAACAAAACGGTTCAGGTTCAAATACTAAAACCCCATTTTAGGTCGGGGTCGATTCAGTTTAGGTCGGGGGTTTTTATAAATTTTGAATTTAATAATTATTATTTATTTATTTTCAGGGCAAATGGTGATGAAGAAGTGGACCAATATGAAAGATAGCTGGATAAAATATGACAAAAAAATTAATGAATGTAAGTCTGGTTCTTCAGCAAAAAAAATAAGAAAATATATGTTCTATGATGAAATGATGTTCCTAAAAAAAAATGTTGAGCATCGCAAGACCGATTCTAACATGACTGAACATGTTCATGATTCTAGCCTCAGTAATGAAAATTTTGATAGTGCAGTCCCGAATCAATCAAGCTCGGGATACACTGAACGGAGTGAGACGCAAAGGGCTAAAAAAAAAAGAAAAAATGAACTAAGTGAAGTTGACATTAGGTTTATGAAGTTTATGGATTCAGCAGAACGAGATGAGAAAAAGAAAAGCCGTAGTATGAACTTTTTTATGGGAATCGCTGATACAGTTGACAAGTTCAGTGATGAAAATATGATAGACTTTCAGTTTCAAGTAATTTCAATAATTAAAAATATTCAACAAAGACAGTGTACTCAGTATATACCTACATCAAGAAACCAATGGGATCAAGGCCATCAAGGATATTTAAGTGGTACAGCATCCTCAAATGCGCAATCGTCAACATATGGATATTCTACAGCTGCTAGATCGGGCTATGGAATAAGTCGTCCACAGACGTCTTCTCATGATTTTGGACACGGTTCTGGTTTAGAGCCAATCCACTACCGACCCGAATCACAATTATCTGTACATAGTGTAAATGCGGAAAGTATCTCGGCAGATTCTCAAGTTTCTATTGAAGACGAATTCGATTTTAGTACCGCATTTGAGTAGCATTTTCAGCGTAGTGTATTTTTTGATTTACTTGTTCTTAAATTAATAATTATTAAAATTCAATTACATGTAATAATTTTGTTTGTGTGCAATAAACAATTTTAAACTAAAATATGTCATTTAATTTTGTACCTACTTACCTCAGAGTTACAGCCAATCTTTCTGCGGGCGATATACTCTCTCGCATAAAAGTATCTTGATGTTTTAGTTCCTGGGATAATTTTTGGAGCAAGTTGTCGAATGTACTTTTCTGCATTCTAAAATAATTGTAAAACTTGTCTTCATCTTCTCTCAATTGATTCTTGACAAGTGTATGAAACGCGCCATATTCCTCCCTTTTTTCTAAAATCGGATGTATCCAAAACCTTACTTCCCTTTTTTTTTCTATTTTCTTTTTCCTATATATGTAATAAGCAACTATAATCTTTTTTTTCGTAAGAAAATTCATGACGCAGCACGTCCTACACAGCCCGAGTAAAAAGCGCTACTAGCCAGTACTTACCAATGTCTCGCGCGGTGATTTTGCCGTATCATGTACAAGCTAGCACGTTTTTTCAACCGTACGGCTTACACACCGTACGTTTGAACAACCGTGTAATGGAAAAGAGGCCTTAGCATGTAGGGGGATGAAAAATAGATGTTGGCCGATTCTCAGACCTACTCAATATGCTCACAAAATTTCATGAGAATTGGTCAAGCCGTTTCGGAGGAGTACGGGAACGAACATTGTGACACGAGAATTTTAAATATCTTATATTATACATACAACTAATATTACTATTTCATATCCCTGGTGCTGTCAGCTAAATTATACATTACTAATAGGGCTGTTGTACATTCGACAGCCCATAACAAAGTGGCTACTTGACGGCAATAGGCTTGCCCCATATAACGTGGGACCGAAAATCATAGTGTTTAATAAACCTCTGTATACGCCTTCGGAGGTTTACAGGCGTGATAAAATGATTTCCCATAATTCCCGGGATCATGGGAAAAGAATATATTCTCCATTTGGTTAGGTAGGTACTTGGTAAACAATCTGTATATGTTTTAATGAAAGAAGACTAACGAAACAGGTGTATGAGGCGAGTGTGGATGGTACCGTCGGAAGGGGAAGACCTAGGCGCACATACCTGGACCAAATCGGTGAAGTTTTAGGTAAAGGGCAGGTCAGGAGTACTCTAAACCGACGAGCATGCATGAACAATGTAATGAGAGTGAATGAAGCGAGAGTATTATGTCAGGATCGTAGGAAATAGAGATCCGTGATTTATGCCCACCCCTATGGGGAACAGGCGTGATTTTATGTATGTTTGTATGTTTGTGTGTAAAAACTGAGTTCATTAATATATTTCTGTATAGAAACTCATTTATTTTATTTATACTGTTAATTAATGGAATTAGTTGTTACACATATTGAAATAAACTTGTACTTTTTCAACAGTATTTTTCATTATCACACCTGACAGGTTTCGCCTTTTTTTATACCACTTAGGGAGTCACACTCGAGCTGCCAACCCTGCTTACAGGATCTGCAGCGCGAGGGTGGCTCCCCTGGTGTTACATACGTCCATACCAATCAGGTATGATGTGTGCTTGTTCGCCACCTAAGTGGTATAAAAAAAAGGCGAAACCGGTCAGGTGTAACAATAAAAAATACCAGTATCAGAATAAACGGGATATTTACCATGTTTCATTATTTTGAGTTTCCGATATTTCGGCCTCCGTGATCATGGTGCTTGCAACAGCGCCGAAATATCGGAAACTCAAAATAATGAAACATGGTAAATATCCCGTTTATTCTGATACTGATGTCAGTGACCATGATAGTTTAAATACCTATAATGAAAAATACTGTGGAAAAAGGACAAGTGTATTTTTTTTTTTTTTTTTATATAGGACACGTCAATTGGACTTCGCCTTGCCTGATGGTAAGCTGAAGGCAAAGTCCCAGAGAAGAGGGTCACCATTACTTACACATACCGTGTGACAATGGTGACACTCAGCTTGACGGCCTCATCATATGCTTTTTCACGCCCCGCTTAAAGGACCCGGGACTGTAGGAAGAAGGAAATTCTTATGTGTCACTAGTAGTTTATTTATTTAATATGTATTTCTTTAAAAAGTCTATACTAGATTGTTTACCTTAAATACCTCACCGAATGGAGTTGGACTTGGGGTGATATTGAAGCTTCGAAGTATGTCAGTTCTATAACACAATTGTCATCTGTCTAGGGGTCTCTTCCAAGGCCCCTAGAGCGCCTCAGTGCGCGCGGAGTCCCCTCAGGTGCCTGAGGGCGCACCTGGCAGCGGTCCCCTTAGCGATGCGGTAGTTCCTGCCTACTCCTTTGAAGGTCCCCCTTCCGAAGACTTCAACACACACTCGGACCCGGCGACCGTCTGCTAGGCGTTCAGGTTTACTGTGGAAGAAGAAAATGTTATAGGCGTAGAGCAAATATGCAAAGTAGCATTGTTTTTTTTTTATCTAGGTCACGCCCATTTGACTTCACTTCGCCTGATGGTAAGCTACGGAGGTAGGACACGGCGGTATTTCCGCCCAATTGAGCAGTCCGACTGGGGAAGTGCCTCCGCCCTACAGAATACCGAGGCCATAATAACTTCGTGTTGTGTTCCCAGCGGTGAATAAGGTAGCCAGAACTCACTAGAGAATTTGTGTTGTCAGTGGGAAGACTAAAGGCTTGTCCTGCTTTGTCTTCTACACTGATGGCACAGAAACTCTGTGCTTACAGGGTCGGCAGCGCGACTGTGACTCCTCTGGTGTTACAAACGTCCATAGGCCACGGTAACCACTTTCCATCCGGTGGGCCATGTGGTTGTCTGCTACCTAAGTGGTATATATAAAAATTTTAAAAAAAATCTTAGGAAAGAGGGTCACCATTACAGACACTAAGTAATGTTACAATGGTGGCACCCAGCTTGACGAGCAATTGATGTTTTAACGTGCTCAAAATACCCACAGATACCTCCCCAAACCGGATCCGACAGGGGTGGTTATATCGGAGTTGAACCGACCAAAACCGCACGGTCTTCTCGCGCCAGGGGAGAGGTAGCCGCTGGGATATCCCTCACCCCAGCTATTAAAAGTCTTTAGGTCAAGATAGAGGCCTATACGGGCCACCTAAACAACTCTGTATGTGGTTGCCACTAACCACAACTCACAATGGCAGATCAGACGACAGTCGCTCCTAATGTAGCCGAAAACCATATTTAATTGGACCCCAGACTCGGAGTTAAAGGCCTAGAATACGGCCGGGCCTAACATAATGGTGATGATGAATATAGTTAGTAAGACTTACCCAAACTTGGCGGTATCAGGCTCTGCCTCGAGCAGCTCCCTGACAGGAGACTTGGGAGCTGCCGCGCTGAACGCCTCCAACTCCGCGCCCATTAGGTTTACGTAGGACTTCCACACGGCGGCCAGAGACATACCTGTGGATGATTAAAAGGAGTTAGTAGGAGTTAAGGAATTAGTGGTCACGGTAACCACTTTCCATCAGGTGGGCCATGGGCTTATCTGCCACCTAAGTTGTATGATAAAAAAAAAGTATGATTTCTGGTGTCTGACCAGATGGATTGATATGGATTGAATCATCATGATTTAGTAGAAGGTAGGACACGACGGTATTTCCGTCCAATTGAGCAGTCCGACTGGGGAAGTACCTCCGCCCTACAGAATACCGCGGCCATAATAACTTTGTGTTGTGTTCCCGGTGGTGAGTAGGGTAGCAAGAGCTCACTGGAGAGTTAGCTAGTGTTGTCAGTGGGAAGACCAAAAGCTTGTCCTGCTTTGTCTTCTACACTGACGGCACAGAAACTCTCTGTTCTTTGAGGGTCGGCAGCGCGAGTGTTACTACTCTGGTGTTGTACACGTCCATAGAGCAAGGTAACCACTATCCATCAGATGGGCCGTGTACTTATCTGACACACAACTGGTATAGAAAAATCATCCTAGCGATTTCACAGTTCAAAGTACTCCAAAATTTGCAATTTGGAACAAGATTATTTTTATTTCGTACAGACTGACTAGGTAACACCCGCGGTTTCACCCGTGTGAAATTTTGATAGGAAAACGCACGTCGCCCGAAAAACCCTGGTTTGTGACGTCACTCGCAAGTACTTCTCGCTTTTGAATGGACCGCTTCGGGCGGCGCGAAAAATTGAAATTGTTTTTAAAACTATTTGTCGTAAGAATATGATTGAGGGGGTATTTTTCGATAATAAAAAAATAATAGCCTAGTGGTATGAGTAATAGACTGCTGAGACGAGGTCTCGGGTTCAATCCCAGGTTTTACCATGGCACACACCAATAACTTTTCGTTACTTTTCGAAGTTATGTGTGCCCGGTTAATGGCAATAGGCTCGCCACCTATTACATTGGGACCTAAACATATACAGGCCAAATGTTGGTGCTAGCACCTCTGCCTATCCCTTCGGGGATATAGGCGTGAGTTTATGTTATTTATTTATTTCTGTAACATGTTCTTTCGTTACAGAGTTCTTGAAAAACACATCTAAATTTCCAAACATATCGTCACAATTATTAAGATAGGGTGTCCGTTTATCCGTCTGTCCATCTGAAATATTACCAGAGTCCAAAAATATAGCTCCAGCGACGGATTCGAACAGATCGCCTAACGCTTTAGGAACCTCCACGTCCTCTGCTTGCTCCATTTCGTCTTCTTGGATCAGGTAATGCTGCAGAAATACAAAATTTATGAATACAATCATTTTCCAATGGTTTATTTTTACATTATTTAATATTTTTATAGCCTAGTGGACCGCAGTAGCCTAGTGGTATGGGTAATGGACTACTGAGACGAGGTCTCGGGTTCGATCCCAGGTTTTACCATGGCACACACCAATGACTTTTCGGTGCTTTTCGAAGTTATGTGTGTCGATAAATCGCAGGTTTATAAGTACCCGGTTAATGGCAATAGGCTCGCCACCTATTACATTGGGACCTAAACATAAACTAGCGAAATGTGGGTGCTAGCCCCTCTACCTACCCCATCGGGGATATAGGCGTGAGTTTATGTTATGTTTATATTATTTCTTGACATGCCGTGTAGATCCCAGCCAGAGTAGAATGAGGGCCACCTCATCTCATCCCATGCGGTGTCGGCCTAGGGGTGACGGGTGGAGTCGCCTGTCAGCCTAGCAGAAACAGGCCTACCCCCTGGTCCCCACACCCGAGGAGAGGGCCAGATCGAGAGAGATGGCCCTGGGTCGGCCGGGGTGCGAGGGATATGCCTGTTAACCTCACCTTCGGCAACGAAAAACGACCCACAGATGGTATGCGTTTTGGTCGGTTTGAGTCCGACATACCCTCTTCCACCGGCTCCGGTGGGGGGTTTATGTCTGTAAAAAATGTAAATAGTTGAAATCAAACTCACCTCTTCGCTAATAGAATGTCCATTTTCTTCTTGTATCTTCACATATTTGGTGAGCACCTCGTTCAGACCCGGAGACATATGCCTAAAGTATCTGTGAAGGATAACATAGTGTTGATAATCTTCAGAACAATTTATGAGGGGGCTATAATATAATAACGTCTTTTATCGCACACCAATAACATTTTACATTACAATATAGGTATTTAAACTATCATGGTCACAACTTGACAACAAGACTGGTTAGGGAAGCAATTGAAATAAAAAAGTATTAAAATTTCAATCGTGAGGATGGGTGTCAACTGCCGAACGTCTCGCATCCAGTGGTCCGTCTTTGCAAAAACAACCGGGAACAAGCTAAAACAAAATCGCGAGTGGCTACAGTGAGCATCGTATGTCGTGAACGTGATCGAGATCGGGTTCGAGTTTGTAGTGAGAGTGAAACCAGTGGTAGTGCAGATACGCGTAGTAAAAGAACTCGAAAGAGGGTAGATCGATATAATTACTCCTAGGAAAAAACTTTTTCTTTGTTCACTACTCCAGTTCCTCCGTGATCATGGTGCTTGCAACAGCGCCGAAATATCGGAACCTCAAAACAATGAAACATGGTAAATATCCCGTTTATTGTGATACTGACTTCAGAACAGTTTATGAGGGGGCTATAATAATGTCTTTTATTGTAGGTACACCAATAACATATTACATTACAATATGAGATTAATTAAGTTTTGTGGTACGTACAGTTGGCGGCCTTATCGCTCTGCGGCAATTTCTTACAGGCAAACATAGGATGGAGAGAAAAAAGAGGAGAACAAATAGTTTAGGGCAGTTTGGCGTACATAGAGAAAATATAAACGGCCAGGCAAACATTTAATGGTACAAAATTGATAGTGGTACAAGAAACTTCGGCCGGGGTGCGTGGGATATGCCTGTCAACCTCACCTTCGGCAACCAAAGCGACCCACAGGCGGCGTGCGTTTTAGTCGGTTCGAGTCCGACATAACCTCCTCCACCGGATCCGGTGGGGAGATCCGTGGGGATTTTGCGCACGTAAAAAAAAAATTAAAAATAAAAAGTGGTACAAGAAACTTTGTAGGAGGGAGGACACGGCGCTATTTCTGCCCAATTGAACAGTCCGACTGGGGAAGTACCTCCGCCCTACAGAATACCGCGGTTATAATAACTTCATGTTGTGTTCCCAGCGGTGAGTAGGGTAGCCAGAGCTCACTGGAGAACTTGTGCTGTCAGTGGGATGAGTAAAGGCTTGTCCTGCTTTGTCCTCTACACTGACGGCACAGAAACTCTGTGCTTACAGGGTCGGCAGCGCGAGTGTGGCTTCTCTGGTGTTACACAAGTCCATAGGCCACGGTAACCACTTTCCATCAGGTGGGCCGTGCGCCTGTCTGCCACCAAAATGGTATAAAAAAGCAATGGGATTGTTTACCAGGACACAGCGTGTCCCCAACTCGTCGTCGCCGCGGCCTGCTTCTGCTGCGGGTGACAGGCGACTCCACCGGTCACCCCCGGGCTCATGGGGGGCGGAGGTCGTTCATCGACCTCTGACACCCGAGTTGCCTTCGTACGCGGGCAGCTTGGCTCAATGTTTGCCACCTAAGTGATAAGGAACTTACTTGTGGAAGCCATGCCGAGCCGCCAGAGTGGCGAAGATAGTGTTGTTGACTAGCGCCGAGCGCAGGTCCGTGAGCGCGCCGGGCGAGTGGCGCCGCGGGTCCTCGTACAGGTGCCGCGTTATCAGGTAATCTGGAACAGGAGTCATCTATACTTACTAATATTATTGTAATAATAAAAAATATGATGTTATTACAAAGTAAAAAAAATTGGTTCGCAAGCGTCAGATGTAATAATAAAAAAATATGTGTCATATGACAATGAAAGAAGTAAGTGTGTAATCTCCTATTTAAAAGAAATATAAATAAAATTGGTTTGTAAGTACATTACCATAAAAGTTCGGGCGCCTTGGAGATACACATGCCTAAGATAATCAGCGGAGATTGGAAACTTTTAATCTTCCGGAGGTGAGCTAAATGAAACCAAACTGTGAGGTTTAAGGTTTTATTGTCCACTCCAGTGTGCATTTAGAAATAGTTGCAAGGATACATTCCTAATGTATATCTAACCTTAAATTTAAAATTAGAGTTTTATAAGCTAGGTCAAAATGATCTTATGTCAATATGATTCTATGTCACCAATGCACTTTTAGGTTATTTTGAAGTTTAGATTTAAAATATAATTAAAGTAAGCTCACGGCATCCCTCGGCGAGTATATGTAAACACAGCAGCGAGAAAGCTCGTAGCAGGCGAAGTTTTCAGTTTAAGCCCATGCGGTACATCCATGTTTGAGGTGAAAAGTCCAAACCCTCCATAAGGAAATGCAGATGACCGAAGACAAAGGTCCAAAGAAAAAGTCCAAAGGAAAAAGAAAAAAGGCCAAGACAAAGGGCAAAGGCGGTTCCAATTTGGAAACCTGTAATAAAATTGCATGTCATTAGAACAAACTCCAATATTAACACGAGGTCCTAATTTTTTATAAATTTGCGCGACTTACCGCCTTAATTTGCTGGAACAATGCCAATAGCAAAAGAAATCATAATATTCTCAGATTAAGAGCTGAAACAATAGAATTTTAACAATTATTTTTCAAATTAGGAGCGTGGCGAATTTCCATCAAAGGGAATCTTATTAAAAAATGACAACTCACCAGAAATAAACTATAATTCCACAAGAGGATAGTTGTGAGGACACAAACTATTATCCTTTAGGCCAAAATACTCTCATTTTTATGAGATTTATTGAAATTAAGTTACGAAGCCATGAATATCGACCATCCAGTCTCTATGCTAGGAAGAAAGGTGCTTTGACAGCGATACGTCAAAATGTCATTCACTCCGCGCTCCGAAACTTTTCGTTCAAAAATAGAATCAAAACCGGTGTGACGACGTTTGCAGAGCGCGTCGTTACATTACATCCCTCCCCAAAAAGAAAAAAAGAAAGAAGGAAACTTCCTTTTCTAATGAAAATTATGAGAGTCCAGAACAAAATTCCAAAAAACCTCAAAAGACAAAATGTCTTGCAACATTTTTCAATAAACAAAAAAGGCAATGCGAAAGCATCTTGCATTGGGTATTGCAGAAATAATTATAAATTAAAGAATGGGAAAGCATTCCTAAAAATCAAAGAATGTGAAAACACTCGAAAAGTAAAGAACCAAACTCAGAAAAGAGTAAAAACTTATTTCAACACAAAAGTGAAAATAAATCCTTCAATAAAACAAATTAAACAATCCCTACTCAATTCCATTCCAGATATCGATTAGGCAACCAACGCCGTCGAATCTAATCCTTGATCTTAACCAGCCTTCTAGCATCAATACAAAAGTGCGGTTGAGCTCCTACGCCACCGACTCTATACCAGCTATTCCTGAAACAAAAATATGAAACTAACAAGATATCGGTTAAGCACCAACGCTGCCGAATCTGAAAGAAAATCGGTAAAAACAATGAAGTTTTCCCACTGTCGGTTAGGTTGAAAAGCCGCCGACTTCAAATTCCTATTCCAACATCTAAAACGTCAAAACAAAATCACAACAAAAGTGTCGTAATAATATATTTATAAGCATTGTGATCGGCATAACACCACCAACTTTCCGAGCACAAGCAAAATATAAAGAAAATATGACAATTGTGACCAGTACAACACCACTGACTTTCTGAGCACAACCGCATAAGAAAAGTATGACATTTGCGACCGGCACAACACCACCGACATCCCGTGCGCAAAGCATAAAAAATGTAACAATGTGTATAAAAACACAATCGTACAAAAAGAGAAAAACGACAATTACGACCGGCTCAACACCACCAGCTTCCCGTGCGCAAAGCGTAAGGTGTGACTATGTGTATGAAACACAATAGCACAAAAAATTGTAAAGTCCAGTAAGACACAAGTTTCCCAAAAAATGGTATAACAAGGTGTGTAAAAAATGCATAAAATGCGTCCAATCCGAGAATCTTAATACTAAGAAAATAACCCAGAACTGTACAAAAATAAAGTTCAAGAAACTTAATTTTCCATTCCCTAAGTGAGTGGAAATAAGTCAAGTGAATTTAATGTAGAAAATGAATATTAAATTTCACTCCTATATTAGAGTAGAAACTAAATTCCTAAATTTGTACAAAATATACAATATTAAATATACAAGTGTATAAAAATATATACAGGAAAATAATCCTATACAACAAAGATAAATAAAAATATAAGATCTTTTGATGTGGAACAATTTGTTAATATGGAGTAGAGTTACACAATAACAAGTCCTAAAATGACCTAAGTTATTTTTGAAGGAAACTAAAATTGAAATTAATAAATTGTTGTGAAGTTCCTAACATACATCTCCTTTCAAGAACCCTAAACCTATCAAACATCACCTTTTAATGGGTTCAATACTTCAAACAAAGTACCAAAGACAAAGATAGACTTTTTGACAGTCAAAACAAGAATAATTTTAATATTTTATTATATCTTTAATATGATAACGACCAGTATAGTTTTTATTAAGGTCTTTTAAAACATAAACATTAGAGGAAATTTTATCTATTATTTCACACTTAACAAACTTAGGTGCTAACTTAGCCGAAAAGAATGCAGGAGCATTAGACTGCACAAAACTTCTCCTCCACACTATATCTCCCACCTCAAAAGAAATGACCTTCCTTCCTATATTATAATAACGCGCATTACGCTTATAAGCTTTAAGCAATGAAGCTTGAACTTTTATAAAAATATCACTAAGTGATTTAAGTGAAAAAGCAAATGAAGACCTATCAACAACATCAAGTTGATTGAGGTTATCAAAAGAATTACTAAAACGGTGCAATGAAGCATCAAAAATAAGTTCTCTACCGAACATGAGAAAATTAGGAGTGAAATCTGTAGCTAGATTCACACTACTATTCAAAGCTAATTGAACATGAGGCAAATATTTTGACCAAGTTCTATGATCATCTTTAACAAAACAAGAAATACATGTTTCGACTGTTTTGTTATATCTCTCTACAGGATTATTTTGAGGTGTATATAAAGTATTATAAAATATTTTACTAATATTATAACTTTTTAGAAAATCTACAAATTGCTTAGCTGTAAATTGGCTTCCATTATCACAAACAAAAATTTTATGTTTAACTAAATGAGTAAGACCTAAGCCTCTCTTTTCATAAGAAATATTTTCAAAAAGTGAAATAATTTTATTTAACTCGTGTTTCTCAGAAGGAGAAAGTTCAGAAACAGAAGTAACTGCATTTACACAAGTAGTGGATTCATATTCAAAAGTAATATTATTCCATAAGTCTTTAGCAAGATTAAATTTCAACCAAAAGTCAAATCCCAAAATAATTGAAGGTTTAAAAGAAGGTATTATCAAAAAATCTACATTTTGAGTTAAGTTATCACAAGTGATAGGTAAAACCATAGTTCCAATAACATTGTGTGCAGAACCATCAGCAGTAACAGCGTTACCTTTATAAGGTTTAAATTTATAACCTAATTGCAAAAATGTTTGATGAATATTAGAACCGAGTACACAACTACAAGCTCCACTATCTAACAAACCTGAATAAAATTTATCATATTAAATGAAGATGCGGCTCTCCGACTATGATCACCAACTTCAGACAAATCAGCCATGACATGAGGCATCTCATGAGTATAAGTACCAACTGGAACATCATTAACAATATTCTCAAACAAAGGCGGGACCTGTATTTCCTTATCCATGTTTGATTTATAAAAGGATGTGAAAATCTAATAAAAAGTTGTATCAAACACACTATAAGTTTCTAATTAAAGTATCAATTAAAGTTTCTAATTAAAGTTAATTAAATTATGAATGAAGTTAATTGCATTGATAGCAAAACGCTAAACTCAAAAGTCAACAAACTCATAGAATGGAATGTTATTGTTGCAAAAATTATTTAGGTCAAATGCCTATAAAGATAAAAATGCATTAGTGATTCACAAAATAAATTATTTATGTCTACTTAAGGTAAACAGCAAATATTCAAATATTACTATGTTTTCACACATGTGAATAAAGTTTAAGAACTAGTAATTATATAATATTACTAAGTGGAAAATCTTACCTGTAATAAACAAAAGCTATATAAGATAAAAGAATTATAACAATAACCATGTTATACAAATTGAAACATTCACCTGTAATTGAGAGATACAAACAATAGTACTAACTTGTAGTATGATTAGTTTTGCAAAGTAAACAATAACAAAGATTTACTGTAATACACAGTTATGTAACAGTAAAATACATGAAGAAAACACTGTTCTTAACATGATAAGGTAAAAAATAATGCAAAGGTGACAAGGAATAAAGATATATGCACACTGTCATGTCCCTGTTCGGGCGCCAATTGTAATAATTAAAAAATATGTGTTATATGACAATGAAAGAAGTAAGTGTGTAATCTCCTATTTAAAAGAAATATAAATAAAATTGGTTTGTAAGTACATTACCATAAAAGTTCGGGCGCCTTGGAGATACACATGCCTAAGATAATCAGCGGAGATTGGAAACTTTTAATCTTCCGGAGGTGAGCTAAATGAAACCAAACTGTGAGGTTTAAGGTTTTATTGTCCACTCCAGTGTGCATTTAGAAATAGTTGCAAGGATACATTCCTAATGTATATCTAACCTTAAATTTAAAATTAGAGTTTTATAAGCTAGGTCAAAATGATCTTATGTCAATATGATTCTATGTCACCAATGCACTTTTAGGTTATTTTGAAGTTTAGATTTAAAATATAATTAAAGTAAGCTCACGGCATCCCTCGGCGAGTATATGTAAACACAGCAGCGAGAAAGCTCGTAGCAGGCGAAGTTTTCAGTTTAAGCCCATGCGGTACATCCATGTTTGAGGTGAAAAGTCCAAACCCTCCATAAGGAAATGCAGATGACCGAAGACAAAGGTCCAAAGAAAAAGTCCAAAGGAAAAAGAAAAAAGGCCAAGACAAAGGGCAAAGGCGGTTCCAATTTGGAAACCTGTAATAAAATTGCATGTCATTAGAACAAACTCCAATATTAACACGAGGTCCTAATTTTTTATAAATTTGCGCGACTTACCGCCTTAATTTGCTGGAACAATGCCAATAGCAAAAGAAATCATAATATTCTCAGATTAAGAGCTGAAACAATAGAATTTTAACAATTATTTTTCAAATTAGGAGCGTGGCGAATTTCCATCAAAGGGAATCTTATTAAAAAATGACAACTCACCAGAAATAAACTATAATTCCACAAGAGGATAGTTGTGAGGACACAAACTATTATCCTTTAGGCCAAAATACTCTCATTTTTATGAGATTTATTGAAATTAAGTTACGAAGCCATGAATATCGACCATCCAGTCTCTATGCTAGGAAGAAAGGTGCTTTGACAGCGATACGTCAAAATGTCATTCACTCCGCGCTCCGAAACTTTTCGTTCAAAAATAGAATCAAAACCGGTGTGACGACGTTCGCAGAGCGCGTCGTTACATTATAAGGCAGGGAATTCATCCTCACACATTGCGAACTGAGCGGTATGAAAGAAACTTCATCCCACGCACACTCAAGCTGTGGAATGACCTCCCTGCTGCGGTTTTTTTTTTTATATATATAGGACACGTCAATTGGACTTCGCCTTGCCTGATGGTAAGCTGAAGGCAAAGTCCCAGAAAAGAGGGTCACCATTGCTTACACATACCGTGAGACAATGGTGACACTCAGCTTGACGGCCTCATCATATGCTTTTTCACGCCCCGCTTAAAGGACCCGGGACTGTAGGAAGAAGGAAACACGTGAGCTGGTAATGAATTCCAGGCCTTAATGGTGCGACAGAGGAAAGACTCTCCGAACAGCTTGGTTCTTGATCGGATGTTCTGCACCGTGTGCGGATGACATCTAAGACCTGCACGCGTTGTCCTGTGTAGGCAAGGGGAGGGTGGGACTAATTGGAAGAGCTCATCAGAACACTCCCCATGGTACAAACGGTAAAATACAGCCATGGACGCAACATCTCTACGCAGCTGAAAATATATCGATCTACCCTCTTTTGTAAATGTCCCAATAAATTTTATACTAATGTGTGTGTACGATGCAACCGTACACTGTCTGCCGACTAAACATTTTTACCTTAGTTGGCTATAAATTAATTACATACAAAGTAGTACCCGATCAACGGCCATCGCGTGTGCTCCCTCGCTCCTTTATTATATGTAATATAATAATTAAATTGGTCCGAGTAATAAATTCCCCAAAAAATCGTATATCTGCAGTAATTCTTTACCATCTACCGACTACCAAATCTTTACAGTGTGTAACCATGATAATTTAAATACCTACATTGGAAAATGATTCTAGTACGGAAACCTACCGAACCAGCGTAAAAAAAAGTCGCAAAAAGTCCCGAATCGTTGCATATTTACAAAAAAATTTTTTTCCTAAGTTCACTCACCCAGTATAGCGTCTCCTAGGAACTCCAACCGCTGGTAGCAGTCGGTAAGTCGGTTCGAGTGGTGCGACGCGTGCGTGAGAGCTTGCAGCAGCAGCGAACGGTCTTTGAACCTGTACTGCAGAGTCTGTTCTAGAGCATCGTAGCCTGCGGACGAAGAAATCGCATATTAAACTAATTATAAATATTCTACACAACGCTATCTAGACCCATGGTGAGCATAGCTTGAGTTATGGGATCTAGAATGCGGATAAACATACTTACGATACTTTTTTTTTGTAAATACATACATATTATACATAGAAACACTCAGACCAATGCAAACATGCATACAAATATTTGCATTGAGCGGGTGTCGAACACGCACCTCCAGCATAGCGGCTGCGTTCACTACTGCCATGCCATTGAGGATAAATTGTCAACACTTGAGTAAACTGGATAGTTTTTGTGCTGTCAGTGGGAAGACCAAAAGCTTGTCCTGCTTTGTCTTTTACACTGACGGCACAAAAACTCTTGTGCTTACAGGGTTGGCAGCGCGAGTGAGACTCCCCTAGTGTTACACACGTATATAGGCTACGGTAACCACTTTCCATCAGGTGGGCCGTGTATTTGTCTGCTAACCAAGTGGTATAAAAAAAAATATATTTACCAGATAGCATCTGCTCCAGCTCCCCTTCAGGATCTTCGATATATCTCAGCAACGGAGACGGAGGTGCTTTTAGTTCACCGAAGATTGGCTGCAAAACATTTAAATATAATAATAAATAAAATCCATACATACATATATAATCACGCCTATATCCCTGGAGGGTTAGATAGAGTCGAATTATCACCCATATTTCACCAATAATTGTATTCGGTCCCACGTAATAGGAACCTATCGCCGTATTCCGGGCACTATTGTTGACCCGAGCCATGCATCTGAGGTTGAGTCTGGATATATCTGTCTGATGTTAAACAGCCCAATCACTTAGTCGCCTTGTACGACACCTCATGAGAAGATATGGGGTGGTCCAAACTCTGCCAGTAACCACGCAACATCATCACGAAATATATTTTTAATATAACATCAACCAACCAACCAACCCAAGTATTTTTTTTAACCTAACCCTCCGGGGAAATAGGCGTGAGTTTATGTTATGTTTATGTTTTGTAATATATATAAAAGAAAGTGTAAAACACAGTGCTAGCACCCACATTTCGCCAGTTTACGTTTAGGTCCCAATGTAATAGATGGCGAACCTATTGCCATTAACCGGGCACTTATAAACCTGCGATAAATACACACATAATTTCGAAAAACATCTGAAAGTCATTGGTGTGTACCATAGTAAAACCTGGGATCGAACCCGAGACCTCGTCTCAGCGGTCCATTATCCATACCACTAGGCTACCGCGGCTATTATTATAAATAAAATAAAAAAAGTTTATATATATATATCATCATTACCTGCATCCAAACCCCTTTTTCATTAACAAATGGCTGCAAAGAACCCACAGCTCTACCAGACCAGGACCAGTCTACGTCTGGGAACACCTCCTGTTGCTGGAGAGGCTCTTCGTCATCTGAGGAGCATTCTGATGACGAGGAGTTGGTGCGTTGGCGCTTCGGTGATTCGGGGGATGGAGGTTTCTAGAAAAAAAGAAAGTAATGATAAATATGGTGGGATAATCTACACAGCGCTATCTATCTTTTTACCCGACTACGGCGAAACCAAAGGAGGGTTATGATTTTGACAGGCTCAAAGTCGCTCAACGAGCTATGGAGAGGGCTATGCTCGGTATTTCCTTACGTGATCGCGTCAGAAATGATGATATCCGTAGGAGAACAAAAGTAACCGACGTAGCCCAGCGGATTAGCTCGAAGTGGCAATGGGCGGGACACATAGCGCGCAGAACAGATGGCCGATGGAGCAAAAAAGTTATGGAATGGCGACCGCGTACGGGCAAACGTAGCGTAGGACGTCGTCGTCGGCGTCGTCCGCTGGTTATAGGCTATATAATGTACTGCTGAATCTATTGTGGCGCTCTCTAGCGGTCATAAAGTACAGTGTTAAAAAATAAAATTGAGATATATATGTCGTGTTTGGTATCAACTGAAAGGGCTTAATTAGCACATTTCAAATATAGAAAGAAAGAAAGAAAAGAAAGAAAATATTTTATTCAGGCCCCACACAGCGGGCACCACACCAAATACAAACAGGTAGGCAGTACAATAGTTAGCAGGTACATCAAATCAAAAACAGTAGGCACATTAAAATTGAACTACGGGTGCAACACTCCACACTATGCGAGCCCAAACAGGGCCCCATCTCAGCATTGAATGCTGCGCACACCCTTCGTTGGGTATGCACAGCGCTGGTTTTCAGATGGGGCCACTAGGCAGCGCTGACGCCACGCACCATCCCATATATACAGTACATTTTACATCCACACAGGTATTATTCTATTATAAAGTGTATAATTTATACTTATTGCATGCCCCAAAATTATATAAATAAAAAAAGTTTAAAACTTAAGCCTCAACAACTGAAAAAACATGCTTTAAAAAACATTAAATAAGAACATATCAGGGATAGCCGTAACATGCTAGGGAAAAGTGGCATACGACCACGGCTATCCTTGATATTTTCTTGTTTAGTTTAATGTTTTTTAAAGCGTGATTTTTAAGTAGTAGGGTTTTAGTTTTAAACTTATATTTTTATATTTATTATTAAAAACTCAAGATGGTTGGTACAAGAGAATTTTGATTGCTCAAGACGTGTTCATATTTGCCTTTAGTTAAGTAACCTAATAGTATAAATAAATAAATAATAAATAAATATTCTACAACATTCTACACAACGCTATCTAGACCCATGGTAAGACACAGAGCATAGCTTAACTAGCTTGTGTTATGGGATCTAGAATACGGATAAACACACTTAATAATTATTTTTTTTTGTAAATACATATTATACTTACATAGAAACTCAGACCCAGACCAATGCAAATACCCATATTCATGCATACAAATATTTGCACTGAGCGGGGATCGAACCCGCGCCTCCTGCGTAGCAGTCGCGTTCACTAACGCCCACAGAGGCTGTATAGTATAGAACTTACCTTAGGATTCTGATCAGCATTTTTCGCAGCCATCACGAAGGGATGGTCCTCATCCAAAGGTATATGATGACAAGGCAACACCTTGATCCCGAGCCAGGACATGAACAGCAGTGCCCCGCGGGGACCACACTCTAAGAGGTAAGCGCCGATTAAGGCTTCTACGCAGTCGGCGATTGATTTATCTGTGGTAAAATGGATTATTAAAAACAAGCTTATATCCCGAATTAGTCGCGTGGTTCCCGGCAGAGTAGAATTTGCCCCCCCCCCCCCCCCCCCATCTCTTCCCATGCGGTGTCGTACAAGGCGACTAAGGGATAGGGCTGTTTAACATCAGACAGATATACACAGCCCAGACTCAGATTCAGCTTGAGTCAAAAATAGAGCCCGGAAGACGGCAATAGACAAACCTCTACATAACCGTCAGGTGATTATATGTATTTATGTATCTCGCGAATCAGCTCAGGCGGGACTCGAATCCGCAATCTTTTCACTGAGCTACCAAGCCATGACTAAAGCTGTCCAATTACTCCTATATATTGTTGGGGCGACAGACTAGCTGCTCAACCCACACTATCATGTTGGTCAGATAATTGTAGAATAAAATTAAGAAATAGAAATATGATATGTCGACCCACATTTCACTAATCATTCAATTCGGTCATCCCACGTAATGAGGAGTGAGCCTATTGCTGTCTTCCGGACACTATTGTTAGACTTAAACTATGTATCGGAAACTGAGTGTGGGCTGTATATATCTGTCTGATGTTAAACAGCCCTATCCCTTAGTCGCCTTGTACGACACCGCATGGGAAGAGATGGGGTGGTCCAAATTCTACTATGCCTCGCAATCAATCAATTAGCCCATCGCAGTGCACTGGACATAGGCCTCTCCCAATGTTGGGAAGCTTTGGCCTACTGTTCCCACGCTGGCTAGACAGGTTGCTACAGGATTTTATTTCAAGTTTTCCTTCTCTCGCAGTGATATCGTCTGCGTATGTTTCCGTTAATCGCCTCTTACGACACCCGTCAGACGAGATGGGGTGGTAATACTTGTATTCTTTCTCCGTCACCACCTCAAAATTTTTTACAAGCATGAAAGCACAAGGTCCACCTAATGGAAAGTGTTTACCGCGACCTATGGACATCAGGGGTATCCCACACGCGCTGCCCACCCTGTAGAAACCTTCTAATGCCCTTCATATAATAGCAAGGTTCAAAAGAAGTATACAATGAGTTGCTTACCTGGTATACTGTGCTGCGTGATCAAGTTGTAGGGAATGAAGCATCCCGTCGCATCCAACGGCACTTCAGGGTTGAGGATGTCCAGTTGGGCGTCACCCTGTAGCAAGAAAACTACTTAAAGGGTTTGAGATTTACATGGTCATTCACATTACTATACTTTGTAAAATGTAGCTTGGGTCCTATGACATTTGAACATTTTCAGGACGACTTTACATTGTAACGGCGTCTCTCTTTGATCATTCATTTCTAGATTTTTATTTTTCGTAGTTACCACCATAGCTCACAAATAAAATTTATCATACAATAATATAACACAATAACAACATAATAATTTGGAAAAACAAGCATCAATAAATAAAATAAATGCGCTACAAAAAATATCTTGCCGTTCTATCAAGGTTCCGTCCGTCGGCAGAAATTACTAGAGATGGGACACAATCGGTCGACTGGGTCGACTCAGTCGACTGTATGAGGCATAATCGATACACATTTTATAACTGTTGTAAATTTATAAAATTATGTAAAGTTAATAGATTTACGTTAGGTATCCTTAATGAATGTAAATATTATGTAGTTCGTTATTGTTTATTGGCTTTTAAGTCAGTTAAAACGGTTGAATACCACGAAGAAATGAATTATGAAAAATTCAAAGAGTGGTTCATGACGTTATTAGCCAATTTAAATAAGCCCCATGTTATTGTTATGGACAACGCCTCGTACCATTCCGTGCAAATGGATAAACCGCCAACCAAAGTTAACCGAAAGAGCGAAATTTTGGAATGGCTCCAAAATCAAGGTGTTGAGGCGGATGTCTCAATGTTGAAGGTGGAGCTACTAAGGTTAACTTAAATAAGCCACCCGGCGGTTCAAAATATATATTCGACGAGCTGGCAAAATCCTTTGGCCACACTGTTCTCCGTCTCCCTCCATATCATTGCCAATACAACAGTATAGAAATGATATGGGCTCAAATTAAAGGTTCGTATTTTTTAATTATTTTTAGTTTTTTTTAATAAAATCCTGTCATATGATACATTTTATAAATTTGAAAAGTGTTTGTTTGTAATTTTTTTTTTCGTTGCAATGTAGCAACAAAGGCTGGAAGGACCATATCCTACTTTTTATCTAAAAAGAATAATGCAGACTGAGTGCCAGGGTAAAGCTAATTACAAAAAATATGTTACCTATTTAAAGTTCAGTAACAAAGACCCATGTAATACATATTTTACTATTAATATAATAATGAATATTTAATTGTTTTTAGGCTACGCGGCACGCAACAATACCACTCCGCCGTTTACTGCAAATAAAATGATGGGGTTATTAAAAGAAGCTTGCACCAAAGTAACACCGGAGAACTGGAAAAGTGTTGTGGAAAGGACCAAACGTCTCATTATTGAAGACTGGGAACGTGACGTATAAATCTCCAAGACTGTTCCAGCGAGTCGGATATAGAAGACGACGACGATGATGATGATGATTTAGGATGTACTCCATTGTCTGATTCAGATTAAATAAATAGCTTTTGATAATATACATACATGCGTTTTCATTGTACCTATACTTATTCTCGACTTAGACTATTACACTTTCACATCACTAGTGATGTCTTTTCAACATCTGTCATAGGACCCAAGCTACATTTTACAAAGTATAGTGTAAAACTCGCCAGGATATTCACCATGTTCAAAATGTTTTAAATGGTAAATATCCCGGCGAGATTTACACTAGTAATATGTACTTATAGAGTATTTATAATAATGCGCTGGGGGTGACAGATTAAGTAGTTGACCACGCATTTACATCATCAAGATACATACCATATAAACATAAACTCACGCCTAGGGGTAGGTAGAGGTGCTAGCACCTACATTTCGCCAGTTTATGTTTAGGTCCCAATGTAATAGGTGGCAAGCCTCTTACCATTAACCGGGCACTTATAAACCTGCGATAAATACACACATAACTTTGAAAAGCATCGAAAAGTCATTGGTGTGTGCCATGGTAAAACCTGGGTTCGAACCCGAGCCCTCGTCTCAGCAGTTCATTACCCATACCACTAGGCTACCGCGGTTTTTTAGTGTGCGGATACCCGGAAGTCTCGTACCGACTAAAACGCACGCCGACTGTGTGGGCCGCAGGTATGATTATCTGAGACATCCCTCGCACCTCGGCCGGTCCTGGACCGGTACTTATGAGACGGCCCTCCTCTGGTGTGGAGACCACGGCGTCCCCATCGCACCCTCGGGAATGGGGAGGCGCGCATCGCATCGCATCGTCACCGCGGGTGACAGGCGGCTCTACCCGTCACCCTCAGGCCCGCGCCCATAGGGGACGGAGGTCATTTTGCGACTTCCGACGCCCGAGTCGCCTCCGCTCGCGAGCAGTGCGGTTTGCGAGTCTCCTTCGTTCCCGCTCCGCCAATATTTAAGTACCTGAGAGTTTTTTGTAACATACAGCAGTCTATATACTCACATGTGCGCTGGGGTGCAGGGTCGGGGGGGGCCTGTGGCAGGGGGGGAGCCAGTTGTCGTGCGGCTCGAACTTGGACGCGATCATGCGCGCGCCCAGACGCTTGTTGCGGCCCAGACGGTACAGGTTTAAGTTCGATACCTGGGTAGAGCAAAGAATACTATACAATAATATATTACTTAGGTTATAAATAATAGGTCCTTACATATAAAATTGTCGGTTTTTTTTTTGAAGAAATTGGAATCATCTCAATTTTCAGTACTAACATTTTAGCATTTTTTTAGGAATGACAAATCCAATTATTTTGTGTATGAATGAAACAACATTATGCTAACAAACACTTTTTACATTTTTGAAGTGACAGCTATTATAAAGTAATACGAAATGTATCATCAAAATGGATAGCATTTAGGAAGTACTGTTTTTGACGATCGAATTTAATTATTAAGCGGCCAATAAAAACAAAATTTGATACAGAGTTGTAACATCTTGAAATTAACTTTCAAATAAAATATAAATAATGGAAATAGCTATTAAATTAAAGAAATAACGAACTCATGAATCTGTAAGAAAATTGAAGCAATTTCATGGGTGAAGACCTAATATATATCAGTAGGAAATAATATAGTTATTGAGAATTCTGTAGTCACGAACACCCTAGCCTAGAGCCTTTGCAGATGCGTAGAGATGTTGCTTCCTTGGCAGTATTTTACCGTCTGTACCATGGTGAATGTTCTGATGAGTTTTTCCAATTAGTCCCACCCTCCCCTTTCCTACATAGGACAACACGTGCAGGGCTTAGATGTCACCCGCATTCTTAATCCGATCAAGAATTAAGCGGAAGCTCTTTTCTTTGTCGCACCATCAAGGCCTGGAATTCATTACCAGGTCACGTGTGATGAGGCCGTCAAGCTGAGTGCCACTATTGTCACGTGGTATATGTCAGTAATTGTGTCCCTATTTTCTGAGACTTTGCGTTCAGCTTACTATCAGGCGAGGCGAAGTCTAATTGACGTCTCCTACATGAAAAAAAAACTAATATTTGCACTGAGGGGGGATCGAACCCGCGCCTCCTTCGTAGCGGCTACGTTCTCAACTACCACGCTAAAGAAGCTGTTAACTCTAATTTTAATTATACTTTCAATACCTATAAATAAATAATATTAAATATTCCACAACATTGTACACAACGCTATCTAGCCCCATGGTAAGCATAGCTTAACTAGCTTGTGTTATGGGATCTAGAATGCGGATAAACATACTTAGATACTTTTTTGTTGTTAATACATACATTTCATACATAGAAACACCCAGAGCAATGCAAAGATACATATTCATACATACAGTCAAACATACTACCGCTACGCCATGGAGACCGTCATAATACCAGTGGAGTCAAATTATGTATACTCTGCCTTGTTCTCACCAGGGTGGGAACATAGTCACGTCTTGTTCACGTCCGAAATGAGCAGTCTGACTGGGGAAGTACCTCCGCCCTACAGAATACCGCGGCCATAATAACCTCGTGTTGAGTTCCCGGTGGTGAGTAGAGTAGCCAGAGCTCACTGGAGAGTTTTTGTGCTGTCAGTGGGAAGACCAAAGGCTTGTCTTGATTTTGTGTTCTGCACTGAAGGCACACAAAATCTCTGTTCTTACAGGGTCGGCAGCACGGGTGTGACTACACTGGTGTTACACACATTCATAGGTCACGGTAACCACTTTCCATCAGGAGGGCCGGGTGAATGCCACCTAAAAAAAAACTATATGTAGGTACCTGTTTGCTCCTCATGTGGCTAAGCTTCCCTTCATGCACCGTTGGGTGTGCGCAGTACAAGTATGCAGTTATTGCGAATTTGAGGAAACTGTCCCCAATAGTCTCTAGACGCTCTAGATTGATGCCGTCGTTCGCGTTTGACATTGTTAATGACTGAAAAAAAGAAAAAAATTAAAAAAAAACACTTAGCTGGCAGACAAGCACACGGACCATCTGATGTAAAGTGATACATAACATAGTCATAAACTCACGCCTATGTCCCCATATTTCGCCAGTTTATGTTTTAGGTCCCAATATAATAGGTGGCGAGTCTATTGCCATTAACCGGGTATGGGTCGTTTTGGTTGCCGAAGGTGAGGTTGACAGGCATATCCCTCGCACCCCGGCCGACCCAGGACCATCTCTCACGATCTGGCCCTCTCCTCGGGTGTGTGGGGACTACAGAGTCCCCAACTCGTTCCCGGAAAACGGGGAGGCGCGCCAGGCGCACCGCCGCCGAATAAACACAGAACTTCGAAAAGCATCGAAAAGTCATTGGTGTGTGCCATGGTAAAACCTGGGATCGAACCCGAGACCTCGACTCAGCAGACTAGCAGACTAGGCTACCGCGGTTCTCTCAGCAGTCCATTACCCATACCACTGTGATACAATATTTCAAATTCTTTATTTCTCAAAATAGTGCAACGTAATTACTTCTTTTTGACGTCAAATTCTGTTTAAAACCAAGTTTACCAGCGCTTCCTAGGCGCTAGTTTAGAAGAAACGGCGCAACAAACTCCACTGCCGCATTTTCGAGACGTCAGCTTATAAATACTGATTTCTGAAGACTCCATATTTAGTCTTCAGAAATCAGTATTTATAAGCTGACGTCTCGAAAATGCGGCAGTGGAGTTTGTTGCGCCGTTTCTTCTAAACTAGCGCCTACGAATGTACATTTTTGTCTCGTGTCATGATAATTAAAGGTATATAAAAAAACAAAACCGCGGTAGCCTAGTGGTAGGGGTAATGGACCGCCGAGACGAGGTCACGGGTTCGATCCCAGGTTTTATCATGGCACACACCATTGACTTATCAATGCTTTCGAAGTTATGTGTGTATTTATCGCAGGTTTAAAAAAGTGCCCGGTTAATGGCAATAGGCTCGCCACCTATTACATTGGGACCTAAACATAAACTGGTGCGGGGGTGACAGGTGGAGCCGCCTGTTACCCTGGCAGAAGCAGGCCGCGGCGATGGCGCGCCTAGCGCGCCTCCCCGTTTCCGGGGTCGAGTTGGGGACTCTGTAGTCCCCACACCCGAGACGAGGGCCAGATCGTGAGAGATGGCCCTGGGTCGGCCGGGGTGCGAGGGATATGCCTGTCAACCTCACCTTCGGCAACCAAAACGACCCACAGGTGGCGTGCGTTTTAGTCGGTTCGAGTCCGACATAACCTCCTCCACCGGCTCCGGTGAGGAGGTATCCGTGGGGATTTTGCGCACGTAAAAAAAAAAAAAAAAAAAAAAAAAACATAAACTGGTGCTAGCATCTCTGCCTACCCCTTTGGGGATATAGGCGTGAGTTTATGTTATGTTATAAAAAAACATTATAATAAAATTTTTACCTAAATTAAACGTTAAAATATATGAAAAAAATTAAAATATGGCAAAAAAGGTCGCGTGCCTACTACAATATTATGCTGTAGTTCTGGCATTCATATGCTGGATCATGATAACGGATCATGATACTGTATCTCGGTACTGAATCACGATACTGATACACGATACCAGATCGGGATACCGGATCACGATAATAGATCACAACACTGAATCATGATCCTGGATTACAATTACGGATTGCGATATTTTTTCATGTAAACGCACCAAAAACAGCATAAAGAACCAAACTGAGATTTTTTTTATACCACTTAGGTAGCAGACAAGCACACGGCCCACCTGATGGAAAGTGGTTACCGTGGCCTATGGACGTTTGTAACACCAGAGGAGTTACACTTGCGCTGCCAACCTGTAAGTGTACTTACAGAGTTTCTGCCATCAGTGTAAAAGGCAAAGCAGTACAAGCTTTTGGTCTTCCCACTGACAGCACAAATTCTCCAGTGAGCTCTGGCTACCCTACTCACCGTTGGGGACACAACACAAAGTTATTGTAGGCGCGGTATTCTGTAGGACGGAGGTACTTCCCCAGTCGGACTGCTCAATTGGGCGGAAATGCCGCCGTGTCCTACCTCCTAAGATTTATTTATAATGTGAGTTCACTTAAATCTCTGATGGGAAGTGGTTACCGTGACCTATGGACGTGTGCAATATCAGGTGAGTCTTCTTTTCCGCTATCTTTTTACTCACTTGCAATATAACACTAGGTCCCGGGCGTCCCTCCAACGTCGGCTGGTGATCAAGTCGAACTCCCTCCTGCCCTGTTTTTCAGCGTAGTACGTAGTCTGTTTCTCATCATAATATATTGAGTATATTGACATAATATTGATGAGCAAACGCGATTGCACAATACTGGATCAAAATACCTGATCATGGTACTGAACCACGTTACATGATCACGATACAGGATCCGAATACCAGATCATGATCCTGAACCACGATCATGGATCAAAATACTGGGCCAACAAAAGCAAGCTCGGTACATGATACTGGATTGGGACACCGGATCACGATATAGGATCACTATATTGGGGGACCATATTGGAGCATTATATTGCATCTTGATATTGGATCACGGTACTAGACCTCGATACAGTGTCTTTATTATGAGAATCACGATACTTGATCACCCTACTGGATCACGATCCTAGATCACGACAACGGATCACGATATGAACTATCTATAACGTGGATAAATATACATAAGTACTCACTTGCAATATAACACTAGGGCTGGGCCCCGGGTGTCCCTCCAACTTCGGTTGATAATCGAAGTCAAACTCCGTCCCGCTCTGTCTCTCCGCGTAGTACGGCGCAAACTCTTTCCGTCTCTTACACACATCTTCGTAATTCTCCTTCTTATCGAAGCCCACATTCACTATTTTCTCGTTTATATACCCAGGGCAATCTATGTCAATGTCTTTCATTGAAAAGCAGTTGAGACTCTTTACGTCCTCTTCTGGCATTCTGGTTTTTATCGCTGTAAGAGTAGGATAGCTATATATAATAGGTTATGCATGAAATTCACGTTTTTTTTTTAAAAAAATTGTAGGAAATCCAATTTTCAGTACTAACATTTTTGCATTTTTTTAGGAATGACAAATCCAAATTTTATAATTTTATTTGTGTATGAATGAGACAACGATAAGCTAACAAACACTTTTATTACATATTTAAAAAGTGATAATAACAGAACACCGCGGCCATAATAACTTCGTGGTGTGTTCCCAGCGGTGAGTAGGGTAGCCAGAGCTCACTGGAGAGTTTGTGCTGTCTGTGGGAAGACTAAAAGCTTGTCCTGCTTGGTCCTCTACACTGACGGCACAGAGACTCTGTGCTTACAGGGTCGGCAGCGCGAGTGTGGCTTCTCTAGTGTTACACACGTCCATAGGCCACGGTAACCACTTTCCATCAGGTGGGCCGTGCACTTGTCTGCCACCTAAGTGGTATAAAAAAAAATTACTTACCCTCTAAAATAACCCTCTTATTCCTCTCAATACTCTCAATATCAATCTGTCCGTTAGCCACACGCAGTTCTCCAGAACCGAAAGGAAACAACTCCAGTACCGCTTTGTCCAGTGCCAGATTATGCACTATTTGCTGTTTGTCCTTATTCTCTGGCAACACATCCACTATAGGACAGTCTTTAGGTACCAAGTTGCCTTTTTCGACAATTTCCTTTTTGTGGCGGTCGACTGATGCCCGAAATTTATCTATATACTGTAATAAAAAGAGACATTAGAAATTTAAACTTCAACTGTTAACACCCAACAAAGTATGACTATAACACCCAATAAAGTATAACTGTAATTCTCAACAAAACATGACTTAACACCCAACAAAGCTTGGGTCTAATACCCAACAAAACATGACTCAACACCCAACAAAGTATAGTAGCTCTAATACTCAACATAATGTGACAACACCCAACAAAGCATGGCTCTAATACTCAACAAAACATGACTCAACACCCAATGAAGCTTGAGTGACGCCCAACCAAGCATGACCATAACAACCAACAAAGCTTGTCTTTAACACCCAACTAAGCATGTTTCTAACAACTAACAAAGCTTGTCTTTCACACCAAACAAAGCACGACTCTAACACCCAACAAAGCTTGCTTTCAACACTCACCAATATATGACTCTAACTTTCAACAAAGCAAGGCTCTAACACCCAACAAAGTATGACTCTAACATCCAACCAAGTAGGACTTTAACATCCAATCAAGTATAGTCTTAAGACTAAGACCAGAACCAATCATGATTCAGCTTGTCATGATCCTCCCTATCCAAAGCATCGTCAACATCATCGAGTGTCCGTACTGTTTCGTACGTTTGAGATCGACACAGTACATAACTCTGACATCCAACCAAGCATTTCTCTAACACCCAACCAAGCATGACTAACACCCAATCAATCAAGACTAACACCCAATCAAGCAACACTAACACCCAAACAAGCATGACCTCCAACACTGAAATACTCACTTCTTTAGGCGCGACCCCAGTCCTCAGCAGCCTGTCATGCTCCTCCCTATCCAGAGTATCGTCCACGTCATCGGGTGTCGGTGCGGGATTGACCTTTTTCGTACGTTCGAGGTCAACGGCCTCTGCTTCGTGGGCTGTCTTGTATTCTATGCGGACACCCATCGCCACTGTGTGCAAAATAATTTGTTATCATTCTCTGAACTTCCCAATTGAATTGTCGGATTTCCAGTTTGATTATGATGTTTTTTCGCGAAGCGACTGCAATCTAACCTCCACAATATAAGAGTATTAATCACGAATCAAAGAATCAGTTTCATCCCACCCTCTCCTTTCCTACATAGGACAACACGTGCAGGGCTTAGATGTCACCCTCACACTGTGCAGAATATACGAGCAAGAACCAAGCGGTTCGGACTCTTTTCTTTGCCGCACCACCAAGACCTGGAATTCATTACCAGTACACGTGTTTCCTTCTTCCTACAGTCCCGGGGCCTTTAAGCGGGGAGTGAAAAAGCATCTGATGAGGCCGCCAAGCTGAGTGCCACCATTGTAGCACTTATTGTCTGTAATGGTGACCCTCTTTCCTGAGACTTTGCCTTTAGCTTACCATCAGGCGAGGTGAGGTCGAGTTGGCGTGTCCTATATAAAAAAAAAAGTTTAAGCACGCAAAGAGCACATATGATCGTCAAAATTTTACAATTATGTCAAGAAATATTATAAAAATATTAAACAACTGTAAGGGAAAGATCGCGGGTTTGAGTCCTGCCTGAACCGGTCCCAGGTAAAGAGATACAAGATAAAGATAAATATATTTGTAGAAACATGTGTACAGATAATCTTACAATGTAATTTTTTTCTCTTAAATTCAATTCAAATGTCCAATTTTTTCTATTTCATAATCGATATTATAAATAATAAATAAAAGAAAATAAAATAAAAAGACTTTATTTGATCCTGCTACATTGATTCTTAATTTAGGTTATGCTATTTTATAATATAACATTATGTATGTTTTTAGCAAGGTCTACATTCTATCATCGCACCTCTCGCCATAGGCAGGGAATTCATCCTCACACATTGCGACCTGAGACGGTGCGCACTGTGCGGTATGAATGAAACTTCATCCCACGCACACTCAAGCTGTGGAATGACTTCCCTGCTACGGTTTTCCCAAGCGCCTACAATACGGGGTTCTTCAAGAGGGGCATCAGAAGGTTTCTTCATGATCGGCAGCGCGAGTGTGACACCCCTGGTGTTGCATACGTCCATAGGCCACGGTAACCGCTTCCCATCAGGTGGGCCGTGTGCTTGTCTGCCAACTAAGTGGTATAAAAAAAAAAGTCCCCAGATTGGGTAAAGGCCTCCTCCAACGATGTCCACTTCTCTCTATCCTGAGCTGTTTGCCACCACTTTGGACCAGCGACTTTTTTTATTTCATCGTCTCAGCGTGATGAGGGTCTGCCTCTCTTTCTTTTCCTTGGGGTCCTCTCCATATGGTGGTACTGTGGGTCCATCTTTTGTCTCTAAGCCTGGCTATGTGACCGGCCCATTTCCACTTTAACTTTTGTGCGTAGTTTAAGGCATTAGTGGCTTTTGTTATTTGTCTTATTTTTACGTGTCTAATCTTATCTAGTTTCTTTATTTTTAGCATGCTTCTCTCTATTCCGCGCTGACAGGATGATATTTTTTACTTAGCTTTTGATGTAAATTGCCATGTTTGACATCCATATGTCAGAGTTCCATGTCTTAATCGATATTAAACAATGTATAAATAAACCATTGGAAAATGATTCTTTCGCTGGTTCGGTAGATAAGTTCTGCTAAGAAGATACCAGCAAGAAACTCAGAGAACTATATTAGAACTAGATTATCTTTTTTTAAATATAGGTTTATTTACAATTTATGTTGTGCGAGCAAGCTAGACTTAAGTTGACCACGCATTTAGCACCACTAGTTAGTCAGTTAGTCAGCCTAGTTTATTTGTTTAATATGTGTTTTTATAAAAAATCGCTACAAGATTGTTTACCATTAGTAAATTTATTTTTTTATTTATTTTATTTATTTATTTCTCATTACAACTATCATTACAGGCTTTACCCCAATACAATAGTGTAGCTATCTTATAATTATCAACTGTGTGTCTACGTTCTATGTAATACATACATACATATAATCACGCCTCTATCCCCGGAGGGTTAGGCAGAGGTGAATTAACACCCACATATCACCAGTCACTGTATTCGCTCCCACGTAATAGCGTGTGAGCCTATTGCCGTTTTCCGGGCACTATATAAGCCATGCATCTGAGGCTAATTCTGGGCTGTATATATCTGTCTGATGTTAAACAGCCCTATCCCTTAGTCGCCTTGTACGACACCGCATGGGAAGAGATGGGGTTATCCAAATTCTATTCTGCCGGTAACCACGCGGCTTAGGTATATTAAATGTTGATAACATTGAACTTAACGTAGCAGATTATATGTAATGCCACCCTTGTGAATTCACTCTTAGCACAATGGAATAGATCAATCTCCGCAGTTATGAGATTCAATGTGCGAATCGCACGCGTCAGGGGCGCCTCCTGCAGGAGGTTCTTTCGTCCTTATAGGCTTCACTAGTAGGGGTGGTTTTCGGCGTCGCCATACGTACTCATCCGGCACACACAAACCTAGCAAACCTAATAATAATAATAATAAAACTGATAGCAAAGTGCCTCGACCAACACCTAAAGAGGCTCGGGTTAGATGGTTGGGTCAAGGGCCAGATGCAGAAGGCTGTGCTTCTTGATACGGCGCGCATCGTGCGGAAGTTTCTTTCTCTGGAGCCCTAACCACCGGTAGCTTGGTTCCTGTACCCGATACCGGTAGAGCACTATTTTTTATATTTTTAAATAGATGTTTTTTATATGTGTTTAAAAATATAATTTATAAGTTGAATATTAAAATAAAGTAAATAATAATAATAATATATCTCTTTATTGTATGTACACAGAGAAGTTTTCTTCTAAGTATTGCGAATACATACGTTGTCAGGGTAAATATCTTCTAACCTCAAGTCCATTGTATCCCACCATTCCCATCACGAACATAGTCCAAACTGAAGGGAGTGTATCATCGCACCTCTCGCCATAGGCAGGAAATTCATCCCCACACATTGCGACCTGAGACGGTGCGCACTGTGCGGTATGAAAGAAACTTCATCCCACGCACACTCAAGCTGTGGAATGACCTCCCTGCTGCAGTTTTCCCAAGCGCCTACAATATGGGGTTCTTCAAGAGGGGCATCAGAAGGCTTCTTCATGGTCGGCAGCGCGAGTGTGACACCCTTGGTGTTGCATACGTCCATAGGCCACGGTAACCGCTTCCCATCAGGTGGGCCGTGTGCTTGTCTGCCAACTTAGAGGTATAAAAAAAAAAAAGTGTAGTCTAGTTTTTGGGGTTACAACCTTTGCTTGCTGTTACGAGATAATCCCCATCGGATGTCTATGTGCGAAGGCAATACTCACTGTTAGTATTCTTGTTACAACAGAAGCCCCCGGTGTCCATTTCATCATCACTGCCGTCATAATCCAGGTCCGTGTCGTCAGAATCCAGGTCACTAAAATAATAAAATCATACTTTTTATACTTAATGGCACTCGGTGGATTTTGTATTTAGATTAAGTAGACTAAGTGTATGTTTGTAAATAGACCAAAAAAAAAGAAATGCCCGCTGAGTTTATTGCCGGAGTCTTCTCAGGTCGGGGCCGCGTTTCGAACCGGTGGTCCATTCACTAAACTGATATTCATGTTCGGCGCACGCCGCCTGTAGGTCGTTGTTGGTTGACGAAGGTGAGGTTGACAGGCATATCCCTCGCACCCGTCGACACAGGGCCATCTCTCTCGAGCTAGCCCTCCTCGGGTATCCCCGGAGGGTTAGGCAGAGGTGAATTAACACCCACATTTCACCAATAATTAAATTCGGACCCACGTAATAGAGCCTATTGCCGTATTCCGGACACAATTTTTGACTCAAGCCATGCATCTGAGGCCGTGTTTGAAGCTGTATATATCTGTCAGATGTTAAACAGCCCTATCCCTTAGTCGCCTTGTACGACACCGCATGGGAAGAGATGGGGTGGCCCAAATAGGATGACCTAGGTATATGTGACTCACCTAGATATGTAAGAACAATCGCTATCCACCATAGAGTACATCCTGGTAGGGTTGAAGGTACTAAACTTGGGTTTATCGATGGGATCACACCAGTTCGTCCCACCTGAAAACAAAATTCAATCATTATAATACGGAATTGCTATGATGTGTACAGAACCATCGGTAGCTTAATGGTTGAGGAGTCGGTCTTGCGATCGTGAGACCCCGGGGTTCGACTCCTGGCCATTAAACTACCGACGTGAACCCACTTCTAACACAAGAAATTTAGCTTAGCTGGAAGAGTCAGAGAGCATATTATAATATTTTTCACGTAGCATGGGTACGGTGACATTTGACTAATTCCATTTCATGCATGATTCATTTCGAAACAATTTACCTAACGCGGAATACAGGAAACAACACTTAATACGAAGATAAGAAGAAAACTGTTTTATTTTGCATTTTTAACTTAAAACTATTTTTATTTCTCCGTAATTATTTAAACTTTAAATATAAACATTCCAAATACATAATTCTTGATGCGTGAATCGGAACAGGTTGCGTTAGAGATTGACATAGTAAAATCGTTATAATCGATAAATTGTCGAATAAAGTATCATAAATCGTTAGTTGTATTTTTAACTAAAATACGATTATAAAATATAATTATGTATTAATAAACTTTAAACAAAGCATTTTTGTCTTTGTGGAGCTTTATTATAATATAGCAACACTGCTTAAGCATGAGCTGGCAGCCATCTTGTTATATCAACTCAGTACGAGTGCGTCTGCCTTGTATGCGGTCTGTTTTCTTTGTTTTGAGCTTGCGTGGTGTTTTTGTTACTTGTTTTTGTTATTGACTATCGTTGTGCTTTGTTGTTTTCGTTACCGTTTTTTGTTATTGACTTTTGTTTTGTTGTTTTTTTTGGCAAAATGCCAAAAAGAACGAAAAAGACTGTGCTTGGTAATCAAGCCCGTGAATTTGTAGTTCGATTGCGGGATTACTTTGAGCGGGAACGTGAGAATGGCGGAACGCTATTGCCTGTGTCCAACGTTTTGGATCGAGTGGCAGATGCGTTAGACATTGGGCGGAACACGGTTTCTCGAATCACTGGAGAAAAATATGGTGCTCACGATACAGAAGAAAATAAGTTGTCCACCCCTAATAAAAAGCGAACCAAAAAGGCATCTGTAACAGATGTAGACAGTTTTGCGGCCGATGCTATACGGAGCCACATTTATAACTATTACCAGAATAAAGAATTACCGACGCTTCTAAAGCTGGTCAAGTCTTTAAAAGATGCTGATTTGTTAACTGGAAGTCCTACATCCTTGTGGCGCGTATTAAAGGACATTGGTTTCCAATTCAAAAAAGTAAACAAAAGAAAAATTGTCATGGAGAGGGGCGATATAGCACTTGCGCGGGTTACCTTTTTGAAAAAGGCTAAAGCGATTACCGATTGGAGCAATATCGTCTTCCTGGATGAAACTTGGCTGAATGCCAATCATACGGTCGGTAAAATGTGGACTGACGATACACCTCATGCCTCGACCAAAGTGCCAGAAGGAAAAGGGGAGAGATTGATTATTTGTCACGCAGGCACATCGAAAGGATTTGTAGAAAATGGGCTACTTGCTTTTAAATCGAAAAAGACGGGAGAATATCACGAAGATATGAATGCGGAAGTATTCACGGAGTGGTTTCAAAATATGTTTAGCAATTTAGAAGAACCCAGCACAATTATTATGGACAATGCCCCATATCACTCCGTGCAATTGAACAAACCGCCGACTTCTTCCAATAAGAAGAGCGAGTTGATCGAGTGGCTCCAAGCCAATAATGTGGAAGCCGATGAGACGAAATTAAAGGTGGAGCTAGTGAAGCTCGTAAAAATGCACAAGCCCCAAACGACATACAAATTAGATATGATGGCAAACGAATATGGTCACGAAGTCCTGAGGCTTCCACCGTACCACTGTCAGTACAATGCCATTGAATTAATTTGGGCCCAAATCAAAGGTAACTTGTTTAACCATAGTCTATTTACATACTGACAAAAATATGATTATGTTTATTACTTGAATTCTATGACTCAATTTGTTTTTTATCTTGTTTCAGGATACGCTTCACGAAAAAATACAGCTCCGCCTTTTACAGCCACAAAAATGATGGGGTTATTGAAAGAGGGATGCAAAAATGTCACTGGCGATGACTGGAAGAAAGTAGTGGAGAAAACCAAAAATCTAATCTTACATGACTGGGAGCGAGACATTAGAATAGACTGCATAATTGATTCCCAAATAATTATTCACGTCGACGAGTCAGATGACGATGATGATGATGATGATGATGATGAAGATGATGAACATGTTTGATTTTTAATAAATAATTAAACAGGTTATCAATTTTGTTTTACTTTTTTCTTCAAAATTATTAGTTAATAGAATCGATTTCTTCTTCATTAATAAATGATCTCGATAAGATATATAATCGATTTTATTTCATGCGATTTTATCTTGACTACATCTCTAGTAACTTCAAATCCCAAACGTCACCGTACCCATGTTACGTGAAAAATATAATAGTAACAATATAAAAATAATTCTAAATCGATTAATATAGAAAAAACTGAAATGGTCGCCGTAAGACAGATATATGTATATAATAATAGAATTTGGATGGTTTCGGGCGAAGGTTCGGTAGCTTAGTGTTCAGAGCGTTCCCACTGTAAAGGAAAGATCGCAAGTTCGAATCCCGCCTGGTCCGTTTAAATTTTTTCTATCTTAATGGATTTTGAATAGTTAGCATACTAAATGCTTAAAATTACATTCAATAGTTTGAGCGGAGTCATCAAAAATCAATGTTTAAAAGTGATTGCAACATCATTCATTGGTTCGTACGTTAAATGTATAGAAGAAGTTTTATGCTCTTATTATTATGTTATTTATCGACTACATTATTGCGAGAAATCTACTATTTTGATGACAAGTCCCATTATCTAAGCATTCCATAATAAAATTCAATTAGTAATAACTTCAATCTTAAAAGATAATCTTACCAGAAGCCGATGTACAGAAGGTCAGGTTAGGAGGCAGAGGTTCCAAGAACTCATCGTATTCCATGTCCTCAGGGATCTGAGACGCCATGTCATTACTCCAAGTGCCTATCTCGAAGCCCTGCAAAGTAAATAAATATATTCTATAACATATTATAGAGGGCAAGATGTTCCTCTCGTAAAATTAACCTTTCTCATAATGTCCCTTTAAAAAAAAAACAATATTAGCATATTTACATCTTATATATAAAATTCTCGTGTCCCGGTGTTCGAACTTGAACTCCTCCGAAACGGCTTGACCGATTCTCATGAAATTTTGTGAGCATATTGAGTAGGTCTGAGAATCGGCCAACATCTATTTTTCATCCCCCTAAATGTTAAGGGTTGTCCACCCTTAACATTATATGGCAAAACGACGTTTGCCGGGACAGCTAGCCTATAAATAAAATTCTCGTATCACAATATTAGTTACCTTACTCCTCAGAAACGGCTTTACTGATTTTTACCAAATTTTATTTGCACATTCAGTAGGTCTGAGAATCGGCAACTATCTATTTTTCATACCCCTAAATGATAAGGGTAGTCCCACCCCTAAATTTCTTTTTTAATTTATAGATATTTTTTTATATTTTCATTACTTTTTATTATACATCATTAGAAAATACATACAACCCTGAATATTCAACCCTCTACGATCAACCCCCTATTTTTCCATCGCGATTTTATTTTTATTTTTCGCGGTAGTCTAGTGGTATGGGTAATGGACTGCTGAGACGAGGTCTCGGGTTCGATCCCAGGTTTTAACATGGCACAGACCAATGACTTTTTGATGCTTTTCGAAGTTATGTGCGTATTTATCGCAGGTTCATAAGTGCCCGGTTAATGGCAATAGGCTCACCACCTATTACATCGGGACCTAAACATAAACTGGCGAAATGTGGGTGTTAGCACCTCTGCCTACGCCTTCGGAGATATAAGCGTGAGTTTATGTTATGTTACATACATAATATACATAGAAACACACACATTCATGCATACAAACATTTGCACTGAACGGGAATCGAGCCCGCTCCTCCTGCGTTAACTTTATTCATAATTTCCGCAACTCATAATGACCCTAACTCATAACAAATTTCATTCATAATGTCTCCTATTCATTATAATTAGTAAAATAAATATATCACTCACCGCGGACTCAGCGTCTTCCTTCTCTTGTAATATATCGTTGATAGTCTTCTCCTGCGGCTCGTCCTGTCCCCCTGCTGCCTTCATATCCTCAATCTCTTTCTCTTTGTCTATCTTTTCTTTTTCCTCTTTGTCCCTGCAAAAGGAAAAAACGGAACCTTTGTAGGTGGTAGGACACGGCGGTATTTCCACCCAATTGAGCAGTCCGACTGGGGAAGTACCTCCGCCCTACAGAATACCGCGGTTATAATAACCACGTGTTGTATTCCCAGCGGTGAGTAGGGTAGCCAGAGCTCACTGGGAAGACTAAAAGCTTGTCCTGCTTTGTCCTCTACACTGACGGCACAGAGACTCTGTGCTTACAGGGTCGGCGGCGCGAGTGTGGCTTCTCTGGTGTTACACACGTCCATAGGCCACGGTAACCACTTTCCATCAGATGGGCCGTGCGCTTGTCTGCCACCCGAGTGGTATAAAAAGAAGGATCACTCCGTTGTCCGTCTGTCTGTCTGTCTGTCACGACGTTTTTCTCAGGAATGCGTGAAGATATTAAGTTGAAATTCATACACACATACTCAGGTCTATAACGTTTCGAATCTGCAAAAATCAAACGTCTAAGTCATACATACATACATATAATCACGCATCTATCCTCGGAGGGTTAGGTAGTGGTGAATTAACACCCACATTTCACCAATCATTGAATTCGGTCCCACGTCTCACCAGAAGCTGTAGCTTAGCCCACTTTTTCTTTTTTTATACTACTTAGGTGGCAGACAAGCACACGACTCACCTGATGCAAAGTGGTTACCGTGACCTATGAACGTGTGCAAAACCAGGGGAGACACACCCATCCTACCGACCCTGTAAGAACAGAGTTTCTGTGCCGTCAGTGCAGGAGACACAATCAGGGCAGAATACAGAATACCGCGGCCATAATAACCTCGTGTTGTGTTCCCGGCGGTGAGTAGGGTAGCCAGAGCTCACTGGAGAGATTATGTACTGTCAGTGTGAAGACCAAAAGCTTTTCCTGCTTTGTCTTTTACACCGACGGCAGAGAAACTCTTGTGTTTACAGGATTGGCAGCGCGAGTGTGAATCCTATGGCGTTGCACACGTCCATAGGCCACGGTAACCACTTTCCATCAAGTGGGCCGTGTGCTTGTCTGCCAACAATGTGGTATAAAAAAAGACAAGCCTTTGGTCTTCCCACTGACAGCACAAAAACTCTTCAATGAGCTCTGGCTACCCTACTCACCGGCATCACTAGTAATCTTTTACCGCACAGTGAGTGCACCTGTCTACTCACCTGCTAGTCAAATCAGAAATTTAAAAGAACAAATACCTTAACTCTTTCTCTCTCTGTTCTTTTTTATATTCCTCTTCTTCTCTTTTCTTTTCGGTCTTTTCCGAATCTGCGTTTAGCACCTGCAAACAAAACAATCAGGTATATAATACATTCTACATTTGGAGCTTTTTTATTTTATAGTACGAATAATCTCCATTGTATTGTTCCCGGCAGAGTAGAATTGGGATCACCCCATCCCTTCCCATGCGGTGTCGTACAAGGCGACTAAGGGATAGGGCTGTTTAACATCAGACAGATATATAGATGGCGGACGTTGAGGCTGGTCGACAATCCTATACTCCCAGGTGATGTGGAACCTCTCAGCTTTAGGAGCGACTTTGCCTCGCTGTGTGTGTTCTACCGCCTATACAAAGGTTTGTGCTCAGATGAATTGTTTGTCATGATGCCCACAGCTACATTCTATCATCGCACCGCTCGCCGTAGGCAGGGAATTCATCCCCACACATTGCGACATGAGACGGTATCTGTACGGTATGAAAGAAACTTCATCCCACGCACACTCAAGCTGTGGAATGAACTCCCTGCTGCGGTTTTCCCAAGCGCCTACAATATTCTTCAAAAGGGGTATGAGGAGGTTTCTTCAGGGTCGGCAGCGCGAGTATAACGCCACTGGTGTTGCACACTTCCATAAGCCACGGTAACCACTTGCCGTCAGGTGGGCCGTGTGCTTGTCTGCCACCTAAGTGGTAAAAAAAATAATTACAGCGCAGATCCAACATCAGGTGCATGGCTCGGGTCAAAAATAGTGCCCAGAATACGGCTATAGGCTCACCCCATATTACGTGGGGGTGACAGGTGGAGCCGACTGTTACCCTGGCAGAAGCAGGCCGCGGCGGTGGCGCGCCTGGCGCGCCTCCCCGTTTCCGGGGTCGAGTTGGGGACTCTGTAGTCCCCACACCCGAGACGAGGGCCAGATCGTGAGAGATGGCCCTGGGTCGGCCGGGGTGCGAGGGATATGCCTGTCAACCTCACCTTCGGCAACCAAAACGACCCACAGGCGGCGTGCGTTTTAGTCGGTTCGAGTCCGACATAACCTCCTCCACCGGCTCCGGTGGGGAGGTATCCGTGGGGATTTTGCGCACGTAAAAAAAAAAAAAAAAAAAAACACCCTATTACGTGAGACCGAATACAATTATTGGTGAAATGTGGATGTTAATTCACCTCTGCCTAACCCTCCAGGGATAAAGGCGTGATTATATGTATGTATGTATAATCTCCATGGATAACCCCGTCAGAGTCGGTGGGGGAGGTTGTATCGGATTTGAGGGACTAAATTAATTTAATTCTTTAGGGTCGACAGCTCGAATGTGACACGCCCATGGTGTTACACACGTCCATAGACCACGGTAACCACTTTCCATCAGGTGCCTGCAGCCTAAGTGATATAAAAAAACATCCATACATATAATCATACATTTATTTTGCATGTAACTGATAGGTAATATGTACTTTAATTTACACTTGACATACCATTAAATTTGTACGCCACAAATGGCAGAATATGCTGTGCCTGCACATGAGTACCATGTAATTATAACAACTGTAAAAAACCATATTCACAAATAAAGATTATTATTATTATTTATCTCCAGAGGTTTAGGCAGAGGTAAATTAACACCCACATTTCACCAAACATTGTATTCGGTCCCACGTAATATAGAGTGAGCCTATTGCCGTATTCCGGGTGCAATTGTTGACTCGAGCCATGCATCTGAGATTGGGTCTGGGCTGTATTTTTTTTTATACCACTTAGGTGGCAGACAAGCACACGGCCCACCTGATGGCAAGTGGTTACCGTGGCCTATGGACGTATGCAACTCCAGCGTTATATTCGCGCTGGCGACCCTGAAGAGACCTTCTAATACCCCTTTTGAAGAATATTGTAGGCGCTTGGGAAAACCGCAGCAGGGAGTTCATTCCACAGCTTGAGTGTGCGTGGGATGAAGTTTCTTTCATACCGCACAGATACCGTCTCATGTCGCAATGTTTGGTGATGAACTCCCTGCCTACGGCGAGCGGTGCGATAATAGAATGTAGCTGTGGGCATCATGTCAAACAATTCATCTGAGCACAAACCTTTGTATAGGCGGTAGAACACACACAGCGAGGCAAAGTCCCTCCTAAAGCCCTCTCCGCTTTAGGAGGGACTTTGCCTTTTTCCTACCACCTGAGAGTATAGGATTGTCGACCAGCCTCAACGTCCGTCATCTATATATCTGTCTGATGTTAAACAGCCCTATCCATTAGTCGCCTTGTACGACACCGCATGGGAAGAGATGAGGTGGTCCAAATTCTACTCCGCCGGGAACCACGCGGCACTCGAAATAAACTCATACTTCTGCCAAACTCCATCCGAAGTCTAAAGCCGGCCACTGAAAGCCTGGCATGGTCTTCTCATTGATCTTGGGCACACCCAGTCCCACGTCTATCGCCACCGCGCGCCGGATCTCATCTGCTATAAGTAGCGCGTTGATTCTGTGGAAGAAGTTCGAAATTCAGATTTGGAGGGTAGGACACGCAATTGAGCAGCGCGACTGGGGAAGTACCTCCACCCTACTGAATACTCGTGTTGTCTGTTTGTACCAATAAATAACTTCATACATATACCCAATGTTTGTAGAAGTCTTTCCACCCCGAATTAGACAGTAATTGCTCCAGGAAATTCTAGATATATAATTACAAGGAAGACAAAAGGAGTCAGATTAGGCTCCAAAGTCTAACATCACTAAGATGATGATGATGATAATAATAGTGTTGCTTCTGTTGATGATAATAGTGCCGCTGATGATGGTAATGATGATATTAGTGATGACGACACGACCATGATGATGATAATAGTGATAATGATGATGATAATAGTGATGACGACGACGACCATGATGATGATAATAGTGATAATGATGATGATAATAGTGATGACGACTACCATGATGATGATGATGATGCTGCTAATAGCGATGATGATAATGATAGTGATGATATTATGATAATAATAGTGATAATAACCTGTATAGCACGCAGGGTAACGCGACAGTAGCGAACCACAGTGGAGCAGCGAACGGGTGAACACGACATAGCTCTGGCACCAGGATCTGCTTCTGGTCCAGCCGATCGCGCTTCGCTCGGCGAGTACGCTCCGAGGATACAGGTAAAGCCACGCCTTTGCGGTTCACGTATCTGTGGGCAGGGCGATCTATAGATAGTTCTACGACGGTACTTTCGTCTAATAAAGCAGTCCGACTGGGGAAGTACCTCCGCCTTACAGAATGCCGCGGCCAAAATAACCTCGTGTTGTGTTCCTGGCGGTGAGTAGGGTAGCCAGAGCTCACTGGAGAGTTTTTGTGCTGTCAGTGGGAAGACCAAAAGGTTGTCCTACTTTGTATTTTACACTGACGACACAGAAACTCTTGTGCTTACAGGGTTGGCAGCGCGAGTGTGACTCCCTTGGTGTTACACACGTCCATAGGCCACGGTAACTACTATCCATCAGGTGGGCCGTGTGCTTGTCTGCCAACCAGGTGGTATAAAAAATAAAAGAGTTCACTGCTGGATATAGGCCTGTGGGGGATTTGGGGTTGATGTGGGGGAGAGGTGTGTAGTATGCGTGAGGGGGGGAATAGTTTTGAGTATAGGGGCGTGTTATAAGTGGGGGATGATGTGTTTAGGAAGTGGGAATTTTCTGTCTTGCATGTGGGGGGGGGTTGTCTGTCTTGTATGGGGGTTGTGAGTGGAAGTGTTGGGATATAAGAGCATGTGGGGACGAGATGTTGTGTAGGGGGTGTAATTTATGGGACGGGGGAGGGGAGTGGGAGTAAGGAGGAAGTTGGAGTATTCAGGGGTGTCAGTATATTCATTACACAAACAGTAATCCCCAGTACCTGGGCGTGAGAAGGTTCAATCTCGCACTAGTGTGGTCTACATCCAGGAGTGGCTGGTCCCGCTGTGTGAGCGCCACGCCATATTTACCACTGTAGTAGTCCCGGAAACTGGCATGGCTCGCTGACGGGAACGAAGAGTCCGGAGTTAGGTTCCAGCATATCTCCGCCACCAGGAAGAACTGGGGATAGAGTGAACCAGTTGTTACATGAATACTAGTGGTTAGTCAACTGTCTTAGGGTCAATGGGGTTCATAAACGTACACACATACACAAACAGACACACACACACACATACTCAAACACTAACACGCTCTCTTACAAACGCCCATGTATATATACCTTCTTACAAACTTAAAAGTACATACACCCTCTCACATACACACTTACACCACGCTCACAACCTTGCACACACACACACACACGCACGCACGCACGCACGCACGCACGCACGCACGCACGCACGCACGCACGCACGCACGCACGCACGCACGCACGCACGCACGCACGCACGCACGCACGCACGCACGCACGCACGCACGCACGCACGCACGCACGCACGCACGCACACACGCACGCACACACGCACGCACGCACGCACGCACGCGCACACACACACACACACACACACTCCCATACACACTTACACACTCACACCCTTGCACACACATACTCACACCCTATAACACACACATAATATAAACCAATAATAACCATACCTGCGGTTGATCCTGGTTCCTATACCATGGAGTGACGACAGCTTCCTTATACCTCTCAGAGTCGAACACAAAGGTCTCCCCCGGCTTCAGAAGGGGATTCTCTAACTTTTTCACCTTGCCCCGTCTCTCTCGGGCTGGGCCTTTTATCTGTATATGAATATAAAAACTGACATAAAGATGAATTTTTAATTTCCTTTTAAATACACAGGCAAAATATTACAAACCATTTTCAATCTTATCTATGGACCAAAAAGTTCATAGTCACTTGGAGGTTATGGAGGTATAGCGTGACCCTTCTAGTGACAAATTCTAGCCGCTGCCGGCTACGCCGCCTTCAGTGTGTGATGACCATTTTTTTCGTGCGGCAATCCCTTCAAATAACCCCCGACATCCGACAAGAGCAGTTAGGGTCCATTCAAGTATTACGTAAGCACTAAGGAGGGGAGGGGGTCTTTGCATTGCTTATTTTTGATGACATGGGGGTGAGGGGGTCTTGAAAATTATTACGTAAGCAGTGGTTATTTACTTTTTACATACATACATACACACATAAAATCACGCCTTTATCCCTGGAGGGTTAGGCAGAGGTGAATTAACACCCACATTTCACCAATGATTGTATTCGGTCCTACACGTAATAGGGGGTAAGCCTATTGCCGGGCACTATTTGGTGGCGCGATTGGCCACGTGCGCTAGTGGACTGTATTGCGGGGATGTAGGTAACTGTTCCATTGACGCTTTACACACAAAAAGACAGGTGATCGGGTTGCCGCGGACTTGATCCAGGCAATGAATGCAGCCCGAGAAATTAGGAGAGGATGCACTAACCTTCACGACACCACGTGTTTTCATCGCAGCCGGTACACGGATCTTCTCTTCCTTGCTCAGGAGCTGCCGTCCACATCACTAAATCACTTGAGGGACACACGAGAGGCACAATCCGATCGGTAAAGGTCTATGAAGCGGTTAAAATGCAACAAATATTATTCATTTCTGAGAGACGCGCGCGCGGTCCGCCTTTACGCTGGCTAGTTCAAAGAGGGAGTGAGTGTCTATATATCACAAATGGCGGACGGAAACTATATCTAGTACTATACTATGGTTAGTGCGGGAGGGGAGATGGGTATAGAAGGAGTGTGTTTCCGCGTCAAAAAACAGATTCTACATCGGCGCAACCATTCCCCCCGGCTTGAAGGGTTACCTTCGAAACGAAAAATGTGGAACAAATCTAAAGTCTAATCTAAATCTAGGTTTGGGAAATAACAACTAAAATATAAACCTAGATTGGAACTCGTGCCTACTGCTGGCTAGGCAGAGGGCAGAGGCGAACAACCGGGCGCAGATACGATCCGGTTGCGGTTTTAACCCGTACAACACGAGTTGTCCCGCGGGCATCGGGAAAAATTTCCTCTACTACTCCTAGAGGCCAATGTAAAGGAGGCGCATTCTCAGTCATAAGGACTACCACCGTACCTACAGTAATTGGGTTGGATGGAGTATTCCATTTTTGACGTGACTGCAGCGTGTGCAAATGTGGCCCGGAGACCGCTGCATAGAATGGTGGCGCGATTGGCCACGTGCGCTAGTGGACTGTATTGCGGGGATGTAGGTAACTGTTCCATTGACGCTTTACACACAAAAAGACAGGTGATCGGGTTGCCGCGGACTTGATCCAGGCAATGAATGCAACCCGAGAAATTAGGAGAGGATGCACTAACCTTCACGACACCACGTGTTTTCATCGCAGCCGGTACACGGATCTTCTCTTCCTTGCTCAGGAGCTGCCGCCAGCATCACTAAATCACTTGAGGGACACACGAGAGGCACAATCCGATCGGTAAAGGTCTATGAAGCGGTAAAAATGCAACAAATATTATTCATTTCTGAGAGACGCGCGCGCGGTCCGCCTTTACGCTGGCTAGTTCAAAGAGGGAGTGAGTGTCTATATATCACAAATGGCGGACGGAAACTATATCTAGTACTATACTATGGTTAGTGCGGGAGGGGAGATGGGTATAGAAGGAGTGTGTTTCCGCGTCAAAAAACAGATTCTACATCGGCGCAACCACTATTGTTGACTCAAGCCATGCATATGATTAAAAAACAAATATGCATATTCGTACCAATGTTTACGTAAACATGATAGGGGGGGGGGGGGGTAGATTTGTGCTTACTTTGACTGACAAGGTGGAGGGGAGGTTACTTACTTACTGCCAGCAGGGGACGCCACGCCCGGACGAGTCCGATCCGCCCTTAGGTATGGGCCATTACACCCCTGGGGGGGTTAAATAACTGTAATAAATCTGCTTACGTAATACTTAAACGGCTTCTTACGTTCGACTCCAACCGTCTTCGGACTTCAGATGCCGGAGTGCGAGATTACCGAAGGCAATGTCTTCAAGAACCTGAGTTGACCCAGGGCCATCTACGGTATCGTATCACCTCTCGGGAAGTGTGAAATAACCCATAACACCTAACTTCCCTCCTTAGCAAAATCTATAAAATATAAAACAATACCTTCGCGGCCATTTCCTCCTCGTGGCACTCCCAGAGCGCGTTGCAGTCCATCTCAGAGAGTTTCTTGTCCTCTGTGTGCTGGTATATAAGGTCTAGGAACGCCCAGTCGATATCAATCTTTGTAGTTCCGTCGGCCCTAGTGGCTGCAACAAATATACATTACTATTATATACTAGCCGGTAACCGCGGTAGCCTAGTGGTATGGGTAATGGACTGCTAAAACGAGGTCTCGGGTTGGATTCCAGGTTTTACCATGGCACACACCAAGTTGTCGAAGAACTGATGGCTGTTGGAGCGAGTCCTAGAGTGGAGACCGCGAGAAGGTAAACGAAAGGTAGGACGCCCCCTAGCCAGATGGACGGACGACCTGAAAAAAGTGGCTGGGACAGACTGGATGCGGAAGGCGGAGGATCGGAGGAAATGGGGCACATTGGGAGAGGCCTATGGCCAGCAGTGGACTGCAGTGGGCTAATTGATTGATTGATTGACACACCAACGACTTTTCGATGCCTTTCGAAGTTATGTGTGTATTTATCGCAGGTTTATAAGTGCCCGGTTAATGGCAATAGGCTCGCCACCTGTTACATTGGGACCTAAACTGGTGAAATGTGGGTGCTAGCACCTCTGCCTACCACTTCGGGGATATAGGCGTAAGTTTATATTATGTTATGTTCATCCCAGTGTTAATCCCAGTTTATGTTTAAGTCCCAATGTAATAGGTGGCGAGCCTATTACCATTCACCAGGCACTTATAAACTTGCGATAAATACACACATAACTTAGAAAACCATCGAAAAGTCATTGGTGTGTGCCATGGTAAAACCTGGGATCGAACCCGAGACGTTATCTCAGCAGTCCATTACCCATACCACTAGGCTACCGTGGTTATTGGGATGAAAATGAATTACTTACATTTAACAGTAGGAACAATATAATAGTTGTTATGTGTTGAGCCGTCGCTCTGCAGCTTCATGCCTCGCCGACGGACACGGAGCACTTCGGCGAACACGAAGCGCATGAACCTGCACGAAGATATAAATTGGTGATTCATTTACAAATATTTATAAAAAAAAAAAATATACCACTTAGGTGGCAGACAAGCGCACGGCCCACCTGATGGAAAGTGGTTACCGTGGCCTATGGACGTGTGTAATCACCAGAGAAGTCACACTCGCGCTGCTGACCCTGTAAGCACAGAGTTTCTGTGCCGTCAGTGTAGAAGACAAAGCAGGACAAGCCTTAAGTCATCCCACTGACAGCACAAATTCTGCAGTGAGCTTTGGCTACCCTACTCACAGATTCGTCTTCTGTTTGGGACAATTTCTCAGGATTTGATTCCACAACCCAATTTAAAGTAGAAGTGAATAAAAACTTTAATGAATAATTAGCCGCGTGGTTCCCGGCAGAGTAGAATTTGGACCACCCCATCTCTTCCCATGCGGTGTCGTACAAGGCGACTAAGGGATAGGGCTGTTTAACATCAGATAGATATATACAGCCCAGACTCAGCCTCAGATGAACGGCTTGAGTCAATAATAGTGACCGGACTACGAATACAAATTATGGTGAAATAAATAAACAAATATTCCACGACATTGTATATGTAGAACGCTATCTAGACTCATGATAAGCATAGCTTTACTAGCTTGTGTTGTGGGATCTAGAATGCGGATAAACATACTTAGATATTATTTTTTTGTAAATAAATACATATTTTAATTCATCTCTGCCTAACCCTTCAAAGATAAAGGCGTGAGTATGTATGTTGAAATATACATAAACTGAGTTTTTAAACAAAACATATTAAAAAGACATAGAGCCATCTACCGGTATTCTTAAAAACTAATGAAACATATTAAAAAGATACAGAGCCATCTACCGATATTCTTAAAAACTAATGAAACATTAAAAAGACACAGAGCCATCTACCGATATTCTTAAAAACTAATGAAACATTAAAAAGACACAGAGCCATCTACCGATATTCTTCAAAACTAATGAAACATATTGAAAAGACACAGAGCCATCTACCGATATTCTTAAAAACTAATGAAACATTAAAAAGACACAGAGCCATCTACCGATATTCTTCAAAACGAATGAAACACATTGAAAAGACACAGAGCCATCTACCGATATTCTTAAAAACTAATGAAACATTAAAAAGACAGAGCCATCTACCGATATTCTTAAAAACTAATGAAACATATTAAAAAGACACAGAGCCATCTACCGATATTCTTAAAAACTAATGAAACATTAAAAAGACACAGAGACATCTGCCGATATTCTTCAAAACTAATGAAACATATTAAAAAGACAGAGCCATCTACCGATATTCTTAAAAACTAATGAAACATATTAAAAAGACAGAGCCATCTACCGATATTCCTAAAAACTAATGAAACATATTAAAAAGACACAGAGCCATCTACCGATATTCTTAAAAACTAATGAAACATTAAAAAGACACAGAGCCATCTACCGATATTCTTAAAAACTAATGAAACATATTTAAAAGACACAGAGCCATCTACCGATATTATTAAAAACTAATAAAACATATTAAAAAGACAGCCATCTACCGATATTCTTAATAATGAATGATATTGCAATCATTTTTAAACATTGATTTTTTTTTATGACACCATCGCCGTAAGACGGATATTTATGTATAAAATAATTTGGATGGATTATGGCGAAGGTTCTGTGGCTTAGTGGTCAGAGCGTTCCCCCTGTAAGGGAAAGATCGCGGGTTTGAATCCCGCCTGAAGCGATTCAATTGTTTCTATATCCTAATCTATTTGTACATAATACTTTTCACTTCTGTCAACACTCTCAGAGTGTCAGTGTTCTACCGCCTATACAATGGTTTGTGCTCAGATCAATTGTTTGACATGATGCCCGTAGCTACATTCTATCAGCGCACCTCTCGCCATAGGCAGGGAATTCATCCCCACACATTGCGACCTGAGACGGTGTGCACTGTGCGGTATGAAAGAAACTTCATCCCACGCACACTCAAGCTGTGGAATGACCTCCCTGCTGCGGTTTTACCAAGCGCCTACAATATGGGGTTTTTCAAGAGGGGCATCAGAAGGTTTCTTCATGGTCGGCAGCGCGAGTGTGACACCCCTGGTGTTGCATACGTCCATAGGCCACGGTAACCGTTTTCCATCACCTGATGGAAAGCGGTTACCGGATATTATTATCGTAAAATTTAAATTATTATTGTAAAACGTATTAGAAATAAATAATTAATTGATTGCATGAGTGACATATTTGACATTACTATTGTAAATCTTAAATATTATTATTATAAAATTTAATATTTCTACACCAGGGTATGGTAGAATATGTTTGAACAAGTGAAATAACATAAAGACCTCAATGTACCATATTCTTAGAAATAAATTATTATTATTATTATTATTATTATTACCGTGGCCTATGCAGACAAGCACAATTAGTGGTATAAAAACTGCCAACTAAGTGGTATAAAAAAAAAAAACATTTTTATAAACTGACCTCCGAACCAGCCGCCCTCTCCTGGGAGACAGCCTCACGTCAGCATCAGGCACGTGTTCCACTGAGACCCTTACTTCTCCGGAGCGAGTGTACACAGGGAACGCCGGGATTTGCAAACTGGAGACAAAAAAATATATTTAATTAAATAAAACAATTCATATATTAATTATTCAAATCAATTTAGATTGGAGAAATATTGAAGAAAGGAGAAAGTAAAGAGAGAAAAAGAAAATAAGAGATAGTGAAAAATTCCTAAACTAAGAGTGAATGTTTTTAGCAAAAATGTATATTATATGGCAATACATATTTATAATAAAATAAAACATAACATTAACTCACGCCTATATCCCCGGAGGGGTAGGCAGAGATGCTAGCACCTACATTTCGACAGTTTATGGCGAGGCGAGCCTATTGCCTTTAACCGGGCGTTTATAAACCTGCGATAAATACACATAACTTCGAAAAGTATTGAAAAGTTATTGGTCTGTGCCATGGTAAAACCTGGGATCGGACCCGAGACCTCGTCTCAGCAGTTCATTACCCATATTACACAGGCTTAACAAAAAGTGAATGATTTTAGTAAAAATGTATATTTTTTGGCAATACATATTTTTAATAAGTTACTAAATAGTCTCAAAGAAATTAATGCGTACAATGCATTTAAAAGAAATCTGTTTCCATTACTAATGGATAAGAGTTCTTGAAGAATTCCATTGACCAATTTTTAAATAATGGTAAATTGTGGTACCGCGGTAGCCTCCTCCTCCTCTTCTGTCGGGCTCCTCCCTCGCCATGAGTATCCTGATGACCTGGCTCGCGTTCTGCTAGCCCCTTACCTGTCGGGCTCCTCCCTCGCCATGAGTATCCCGATGGCCTGGCTCGCGTCCTGCTAGCCCCTTACCTGTCGGGCTCCTCCCTCGCCATGAGTATCCCGATGGCCTGGCTCGCGTCCTGCTAGCCCCTTACCTATCGGGCTCCTCCCTCGCCATGAGTATTCCGATGGACTGGCTCGCGTCCTGCTAGCACCTTACCTGTCGGGCTCCTCCCTCGCCATGAATATCCCGATGGCCTGGCTCGCGTCCTGCTAGCACCTTACCTGTCGGGCTCCTCCCTCACCATGAGTATCCCGATGGCCTGGCTCGCGTCCTGCTAGCCCCTTACCTATCGGGCTCCTCCCTCGCCATGAGTATTCCGATGGACTGGCTCGCGTCCTGCTAGCACCTTACCTGTCGGGCTGCTCCCTCGCCATGAATATCCCGATGGCCTGGCTCGCGTCCTGCTAGCACCTTACCTGTCGGGCTCCTCCCTCGCCATGAATATCCCGATGGCCTGGCTCGCGTCCTGCTAGCCCCTTACCTGTCGGGCTCCTCCCTCGCCATGAGTATCGCGATGGTATACTCGCATCCTGCTAGCCCGTTACCTGTCGGGTCCCTCTCTCGCAATGAGTATCCCGATGGTATACTCGCATCCTGCTAGCCCGTTACCTGTCGGGTCACTCTCTCGCCATGAGTATCCCAATGGCCTGGCACGCGTCCCGCTAGCCCCTTACCTGTCGGGCTCCTCCCTCGCCATGAGTATCGCGATGGTATACTCGCATCCTGCTAGCCCGTTACCTGTCGGGTCCCTCTCTCGCAATGAGTATCCCGATGGTATACTCGCATCCTGCGAGCCCCTTACCAGTCGGGCTCCTCCCTCACCATGAGTATCCCAATGGCCTGGCACGCGTCCTGCTAGCCCCTTACCTGTCGGGCTCCTCCCTCGCCATGAGTATCCCGATGGCCTGGCTCGCGTTCTGCGGCGCGTGGAGGCGCCGCCCCCTGGTGTTGTATCGCTCGGGGAGGGCGCACCAGAGGGAAGATACTATAGCGTACAGCATGTTGCGTTTCTTGCCTGCATACAGAAGAATTATACAATGGTAAAATAACTCTATTTTCGTGCAGAAATCCTCACGGAAACACACCGCTGGCTAGAGAGGCGGTTATGTCAGGCTCGAACCGAGTAAAACCGCGCGGCCGACTTGGGCCATCAGTTGCCGGCGGTGAGGTAGCATCTAGCATATCCATCGCGCACCCCGACTGACTGAGACTTCCTCAGAAAAGGGGGAGGGACGCAAATCGCGCTGCCGTCTCGGCCGGCTTCTGCTAGAATGACAGGCGGATCCACCTGGCTATGCCATTGGAGCCATCCCGCTGGATGGTATCCGAGTGGATTTCCGCATGTTAAAAATCCGCCCAATTGAGCAGTCCGACTGGAGAAGTACCTCCGCCCTACAGAATACCGCGGTTATAATAACTTCGTGTTGTGTTCCCGGCGGTGAGTAGGGTAGCCAGAGCTCACTGGGGGGTTTTTGTGCTGTCAGTGGGATGACCAAAGGCTTGTCCTGCTTTGTCCTCTACACTGACGGCAAAAAATCTATGTTCTTACAGGGTCGGCAGCACGGATGTGACTCCACTGGTGTTACACACGTTAATAGGTCATGGTAACCACTTTCCATCAGGTGGGCCGTGTGCTTGTTTAAAAAAAAAAGACCGCCAGATTCCGAGGAGAAGGCCTCGAATGCAAACTGGAACAAACGCAAGAATGAATGTCCCTATAGACGGCAGATAGAAACAAATTCTTACGAGCAGGCTTTGGCGGGATCGGTTCCGTCTTTTCTTCCACTTTAACTCCAGGAGGTTCCAATTCAGAATCACTTGTATCTACCACTGGTTGGCAGTCGGTGAATGCCCAGGCAGTCTGTAAATGAAAAAGGACAGTACCATCTTATAACCTGTATACAAAATCTATAGACAGAATAATTGCCGCCTGGTTCCCAGCAGAGTAGAATTTGGACCACCCCATCTCTTCCCATGCGGTGTCGTACAAGGCGACTAAGGGATAGGGCTGTTTAACATCAGACAGATATATACAGCCCAGACTCAGCCTCAGATGCATGGCTTGATAATAGTGCCCGTAAGATGGCAATAGGCTCACCCACGATTATGTGGGAGCGAATTCGATAATTGTTGCAATGTGGGCGTTATATCACCTCTGCCTAACCCCTCCGGGGATAGATGCGGGATCATATGTAAGCATGTAATAATTGTCACAACACGGAAACATCCACACCAATGCAAAAATAGAATCATACATACATATAATCACGCCTTTATCCCCGAAGGGTTAGACTGAGGTGAATTAACACCCACATTTTACCATTCATTAAATTCGCACGTAATAGGGGGTGAGACTATTGCCGTATTCCGGGTACTATTGTTGACTCAAGCCATTTATCTGAGGCCGAGTTTGCGCTGTATATATCTTGTTGATGTTAAACAGCACTATCCCTTAGTCGCCTTGTACGACACCCATGGGAAGAGATGGGGTGGTCCAAATGCTACTCTGCCGGGAACCACGCCGCATACAACAAATATTTGCTCTAAACGAGAATCGAACCCGCGAATTTAACAGTCTAACGCTCTACCGCTATGCCGCTGTGGTCGTGATGGTACATACCCGTTTATAATAATATTGTCTTCGTTTAGTAGTCCCAGGGCGTGCGCTATCACTGTTGTCGATTGCATCGTTATTGGCACAGGCGATTGTGTTGGTGGCCTCCAATTCTGTAGCCTTGAAGTTTTCTTTGCCTGGTAAAAGAAAGGAGAAAAATTAGAACATAATATATGAGTCAACAATAGTGCCCGGAAGACGGCAATAGGCTCACCCCCTATTACGTGGGACTGAATTCAATGATTGGTGAAATGTGGGTGTTAATTCAACTCTACCTAACCCTCTGGGGATAAAGGCGTGATTATATGTATGTATGTATGTATTATGCAACTGTTTTATAAACTACAATTATGATATTACCTATAGGCATCAGTTGGTTGTCCAGCTCTCCCGACTTGTGGAGTATTCTGCAGGCTTGCAACGCCACCATGCGTCTGGCTAGCACCCTGGTGGGCATGGGGTGACCCTGGAAAGAATATAATATTTAAAAAATGGGTAGGTACAGTTACCGCCCATATATCTTGGACTCAAAATGTGTTCAAATTTCAAAATGTGTGTTTCTTGGGTGTGTTTTAATGATATCATGGGGTGCTACGATCGTAAAAAAGCTTAAGTTCACTAATCATAGATTTTTATAAAATAATTCGCTAGAGCCTCATTTGCCTCGCGACATAGGTCCAACATAAGTGTCCATAGGTATAACCGAATAGGGCAGGGTGAAGCGTTTCTCTCTCGTTAGAGGAGACGCTGTCACCTACGGCAGAAAAAATAATCAGGACAAGCCTTTAGTCTTCCCACTGACAGCACAAAAACTCTCCAGTGAGCTCTGGCTACCCCACTCACCGTCAGGAACACAACACGAGGTTATTACAGCCGTGGTATTCTGTAGGGTGGAGATACTTCCCCAGGACGGGAATACCGTCGTGTAGCTACTTACAACAATATTATACTTCACAGGACAGTTGAGAGGCAGTCTCAGAGTACAGATGTACGCTGTCCTCATCTCTTTGGAGTCTCCGTGGGGCAGCTGGACCTCTTCCATCCACCACTGCGGGGCTAAACGGGTGAATGTGTCTGATGGGAGTTTGCCACAGTATCTGTAAAATACAACTGTCTTCTAAACCACAGATAAGATATTTAGAAAATGTATTTTTAAAGCAATCATACAACTGGCCTAACTTTAGAATTTTTATATCACCAATAGGTTTTCGATGTGAGTAATAAATCTACATACACACATACATCACGCCTTTATCCCCGGAGGGTTAGGCAGAGGTGAATTAACACCCACATTTCACCATCATTGTATTCGGTCCCAGGTAATAGGGGGTGAGCCTATTGCCCTTTTCCGGGCACTATTGTTACCTCGAGCCATGAATCTGAGGCTGAGTCTGGGCTGTGTATATCTGTCTGATGTTAAACAGCCCTATCCCTTAGTCGCCTTGTACGACACCGCATGGGAAGAGATGGGGTGGTCTAAATTCTAATCAGCCGGGAATCACGCGGCTAATAAATCTGAATAATGTAGCAATACTATTTTTTAACTGACTCGACATTTTTTTTTATGTACCACTTAGGTGGCAAACCAGCACATGGCCCACCTGATGGAAAGTGATTACCGTGACCTATGGACGTATGCAAAACCAAGGGAGTCACACTCGCACTGCCAACCCTGTAAGCCTTGAGATTTTCTATGCCGTCAGTGTAAAAGACAAAGCAGGACAAGCTTTCAGGTCTTCCCACTGACAGCACAAAAACTCTCCAGTGAGCTCTGGCTAAGGTATCCAGAGCTCAACACCGGGAACACAACACAAGGTTATTATGGCCACAGTATTCTATAGGACGGAGGTACTTCCCCAGTCTAACTGCTTGCTCAATTGGACGGTAATACCGCCGTGTCCTACCTCCTAATCATTTTTGCCAACATGGTACAGTGTGAAGCTTACCTATTTATAAGTGCAATCGCAGTACTCAAATCCACACTCGCACTATCACAATCACTTATATTTTTCTTACTATCACTTTTATTAATATCACCTTTGTTTACACTGTCTTTTAACAAACACGGGTATACACATTGCTTGATATCAACACATTTATTGCACAATATATTCTTTTTAATTTCGCTTTTTAAAGTGTTATTAATATCTTTAATTTTCTTATTTATATCAATGCTATTTGTCAATGGAATGTTTCCTTTTGCCTTTTCTTGATTACTTATTTGTAATTTATTCATTAAATTATTAATTTCATTATTTTTTAAACTATCGTCTTTGTTAATTTCATTATTTTGTCTAATCTCATTATCATTTGATTTCTTTTCTGAACATATATCAAAATCACTTATATCACTATCTTTTCGCTTATTGCTGAAGCTGATTTCATTTATCAAATCTTTTGTACATGTTTTATCAAAATTATCTTTCTTATTATCATGTCCACTATCTAGATTTATCACGATTTCTTTACTTTTATCTTCTCGACTATCACACTTCTCACCACTATCATTGAACAAACTATTACTTTCTGAATTCTCTTTGATACTAGCCTCTAACAAAGCACAGGTTTTTTTCTTTCCTTTACATTTAATTTTAGCCTCTGCATCATCCGTACTAATTTCTTTGGCGTCCTTTTGACTAATATCACTAATATCTTCTGCATACTTATTCCGCTTACTATCACTAACTGCATTTGTACCAACAATGACATTAGCAGTATCTTTCCGACTATCATTAGCACTTATATCAGGTTCGGAATTATTATTCTTGATATTAGCTACGTCACTGGGTAAGTTATTCGGAGTATACGGCTTCACGAAGATGTTTAGTCTATCGGCGTGGTCTTCTTCTGTCTGTGGGGGTTCGTCCTGTATGCCACAACCGCATTTTCTGCTGATTATCTGAAGATGAAGAGAATATAAGTTTAATTTTATGATTTTTTTATTTAATAAACAATTTAAAAAAGCTTATACAATATTTTCAAAGGTGGACAAAAAGAGTGACAGAATGGGGGGTTGGGGGGGTCAGAGGGCAAAAGAATGAAAGGAAAACCTTGCACCAGATGAGCGGATGAAATGAGACGCACAGCAGGTCCAAACTGGTTACAAACAGAGCAATCCAGGGAAAACTGGCTCAATTTGGAGGAGACCTTCACCCGCAGAGGGGTTCTTTCAGAATAATCTTATTTTTATTTTATTTTATTCTTTGTGATAAACTTACAGCTAAATACAAATTAAAAACAATTATAACATAAAATGGCCAATTACAAGTTTTTGCAATTAATAATTAATAACTTATTTTAAAACGCTTTTATAAACGTATACTTTTTTTTAGTGCGTAAAATCCCCATAGATACCTCTCCACCGGAGCCGGCGGACGAGATTATGTCGGACTCGAACCGACTAAAACGCACGCCGCCTGTGGGTCGTTTTGGTTGCCGATGGTGAGATTTACAGGCATATCCCTCGCACCCCGGCCGACCCAGGGCGATCTCTCACGATCTGGCCCTCTCCTCGGGTGTGTGGGGACTACAGAGTCCCCAGCTCGTCCCCGGAAAACGGGGAGGCGCGCCACCGCCGCGGTTTATAAACGTATATTAACACACTAAGTACTATAAAATATAAGTAGTAAAGTTAACTAACTTTGTAAACTATCATTTCTGAAAGAAATAAAAGGCCTTTTTTTATACAATGTTTTTTAACGGGAATTAACGCGATCATGTTATAGGTACACAGGTTTGTCTGGCGTTTCGATCAGATTACACCAGCCATGGTCTCAAAAGAAATTTAATTGCAATAAAATTTCCCATAGATTTGGAAATATTAAACATCCAGTATGGGAGTTGAACCCGAGACTAGTATCATACACACCGCATCAAGCCCCAGATGAAATATCTGGGGCTCGTGCTCGACGGCCGGTGGGACTTCGGGAAGCACTTCCGAAGTCTGGGCCCCAAATTGGCGGGCACAGCCAACGCTCTGGCGCGGCTACTGCCCAACCTGAGGGGCCCGGATGACTCCTGCAGGAGACTCTACGCGGGTGTCGTGCGGTCCATGGCCCTGTACGGGTGTCCCGTGTGGGCGGACACCCTGAGTGATCGGCACATGCTTCTGCTGCAGCGTCCGCAGCGGAAGTTGGCGTGCCGCATCATAAGGGGGTACCGCACGATATCATTCAACGCGGCGAGTCTCCTCGCCGGATCGCCACCATGGATCCTGGAAGCGAGATGCCTTTCGGCGCTATACAGGTTCCGAAGGGCGGCGCGGGAGCGGGGTCACGATCCCGAGCCCGAAGAAATTCGGGCCGTGAGATCCCGGCTCCACAGGGAAATGGTGGCAGAATGGGAGAGACGACTTGGGCAACCAAGCGCAGGGCACGCCGTAGTAACGGCGGTAAGACCCATCATGGGGGAGTGGCTAGAGAGGCCACACGGCAGCCTCTCGTACCGTCTGACGCAGATGATCACCGAGCACGGATGCTTCGGAAAGTATCTGCGTCGGATGCAGAAAGAGCCAACGTCCGAGTGCCATCACTGCGACGCGAGCGAGGACTCAGGTCCGCACACGCTCACCGAGTGTCCGGCGTGGGAGACGCCGAGGCGGGAGCTTGTGGCGGCCCTGGGAGTGAGGGTTCTCACGCTCTCCACCTTGCTCGCGGCGATGGTTCGCTGCGCGGATGCGTGGGCGGCCGGCGCCTCCTTCTGCGAGCAAGTAATGCTCGTGAAGGAGGAGGCGGGGCGGGAGCGGCAGCGGGAGCGACGAAGGATCGCTAGACAAGCTGCCCGCGCACGAAGGCAACTCGGGCGTCGGAGGTCGATGAACGACCTCCGCCCCCCATGAGCGCTGGCCTGGGGGTGACAGGTGAAGCCGCCTGTCACCCTTGCAGAAGCAGGCCGCGGCGGCGGCGCGCGTGGCGCGCCTCCCCGTTTCCGGGGACGAGTTGGGGACTCTGTGGTCCCCACACCTGAGAAGAGGGCCAGATCGTGAGAGATGGCCCTGGGTCGGCCGGGGTGCGAGGGATATGCCTGTCAACCTCACCTTCGGCAACCGAAACGACCCACAGGCGGCGTGCGTTTTAGTCGGTTCGAGTCCGACATAACCTCCTCCACCGGCTCCGGTGGGGAGGTATCCGTGGGGATTTTGCGCACGTAAAAAAAAAAAAAAAAAAGTATCATACACACCTTGTAAAGTACTGGTACATACCAGTACCTTACAGGGGGTACCTTGAAGGGTACGCCCCAAGACGTATGTACTTCTTATACAACTTAGGTGGCAGACAAACACACGGCCCACCTAATAGAAAGTGGTTACCGTGGCCTACGGACGTGTACAACACCAGGGGAGTCACACTCGTGCTGCCCATGCTTTAAGAACATAGAGTTGCTGTGCCGACAGTACAGAAGAAACTATCAAGACAAGCCTTTAGTCTTCCAAGTTTTTTTTTCGAAAACAAATTTCTTTCGTACATATAAGAATGGTACACCATAAAAGATATTTCTATTACTACATATGTATAATATACATGTGTATACAATACAATACATGTATTGTTTTGTACCACATTAAATGCAAAAAATAAAAAATGTACATAACATAGCATAAACTCACTCCTTTTTTTTTTTATACCACTAAGTTGGCAGACAAGCACACGGCCCACCTGATGGGAAGCGGTTACCGTGGCCTATGGACGTATGCAACACCAGGGGTGTCACACTCGTGCTGCCGACCATGAAGAAACCTTCTGATGCCCCTCTTGAAGAACCCCATCTCCGAAGGGGTATGCAGAGGTGCTAGCACCCACATTTCGCCAGTTTATGTTTAGGTCCCAATGTAATAGGTGGCGAGCCTATTGCCATTGACCGGGCACTTGTAAACCTGCGATAAATACACACATAACATCGAAAAGCATCGAAAATTCATTGGTGTGTGCCATGGTAAACCTAGGATCGAACCCGAGACCTCGTCTCAGCAGTCCATTACCCATACCACCACATAATAATTTCATTTATTCAATCGATTTCCCATACCACTAGAGTACTTAAAACCGAATACAAAAAATATTTAAGAGGAAGAGGGAGTCTCCCATACAACAAACCTAATTTTAAGAAGGTAGGTATGGAAACACACGCTACCGCGGTTCTAATCTGAATATCTATATTCATGATTGTCATTTGAGTTATTTCACTCACTCCTCTTATCAATAATAAATTAAAGTAAAGCAGTGTTTCCCTTAAAATAAGTCTACCGACGCTTTAAATTAAAAGTCTTGTCGTCATCTCACCTGATCCAGCTCTCTATACGTTGCGACATTATGAAGGAGTTCTTCCGTGGAGTCTCGAGAGTAGCTGCAGAAGAGTGCAGACGAAGATCGTACCGCCCTGGCTCTGCTACGGCATAGGCCGTACGAACGGTATCTGAATAATAATAATAGAATAATATAATGCCTAAATTATATACATAGATAGATAATTCTTTATTGTACACCAACAGATTTACAGTAGGACAAGTAGGTAGGTAGGGTTTCGCAGAAATGCTCAGATTCTAACATCATTATATGTATTATTTAATCCCATCACTCCCTCTTATCTCAAAGAACGATTCCAGTTCCTCCATGACACACATACGAGATGCCTGAGGTCATCCGAGAATTTGAGGCTGAGAATGCCAATGCATTCAACTGATTTTCTTGGTAAGTCATTCTCTGTCAAGGCTGTGCGCTTATGGAACGCATTGCCATTGAGTATCAGACAAGCAAAATCCTTAAACATATTTAAAAGAATGGTAAAGGACTACTATCTATCATTGTGAACACTGTGACAGCTCACAATTAATATGCTCACTATTTTCCCTTCTTATTACTATGTACTATTTACTTCGTATATCTATTTATGTGCTAAAGTTGTATATTTATTTAACTTTATTTGAACTTCTCTCATATATATCTTTCTTTTTGTATCTTTTAATATATTATAACCTTGTTTCTAGTTTATTTGCTATATTTTTACTGTAAACAACTGATATTATAAGGTGCAAATTAGGCTACGTTTATTACCAAATAAATAAAGTTCCACGTAAAAAATAAAAATAAAAACAGCTTGAAGTAGACCCTTTCCCGTGGTGAACTACACTATTTTTTTTGCTTTATTACACTACTGTCCATCCCAATGTTGCCTGGAAGAAATCGCTTCCAGCGATAAGGCCGCCCATTATACATTAAACTGTATGCATGCTCACTACAAATTTTACTGTAATTGGTGTACAATAAAGAATTATCTATCTATCTATCTATCTAGTATGTATACAGTTCAATGTACAATGGGCGGCCTTATTGTTGAAGCGATTTCTTCCAGGCAACCTTGGGATGGACAAGTAATGTTATAAAAACAAAAGATATGGTGTAGTTACCGACTGAACTTAAATAGATAGTGTATTAAAACAAAAGAAAGAGAGGAAAGTAAGTAAAATAAAATTAATATACGGCTTTACACAAAGTATTATCAACATAAATACTGACGTACAAATAGATATATAAAGTAGATAGTTCATACTAATACGAAGGAATAAATCGCCGCTTGGTTCCCTGCAAAGTAGAATTTAGACCACCCCCTCTCTCCCCATGCGGTGTCGTACAAGGCGACTAAGGGATAGGTCTGTTTAACATCTAACAGATATATACAACGATAGTGGTCGAAAGACGGCAATAGGCTCACCCCATATTACGTGGGACTGAATTTAACGATTGGTGAAATATGGGTGTTAATTTACCTCTGCCTAGCTCTCCGGGGATAAAGGCGTTATTATATGTATGTATCATATGCTTTTTCTGACCCCGCCTAAAGGACCTAGGATTGTAGGGAGAAGGAAACACGTGAGCTGGTAATGAATTCCAGAATATATGATGAGGCCGTCAAACTGAGTATCACCATTGTTTTTTGAGACATTGCCTTCGGCTTACGATCAGGCGAGATGATGTCAAATTGACGTTTCTTATGTTCTTTTTTGTATAAAGGACACGCCAACTTGACTTCACCTCGCCTGATGGTAAGGTAAAGGCAAAGTCTCAAGAAAGAGGGTCACCATTACAGACACTAAGTGTTATAATGGTGGCACTCAGCTTGGCGGCCTCATCAGATGCTTTTTCACGCCCCGCTTAAAGGCCCCGGGACTGTAGGAAGAAGGAAACACGTGTGCTGGAAATGAATTCCAGGTCTTGGTGCTGCGACAAAGAAAAGAGTCTCCGAACCGCTTGGTTCTTACTCGTATATTCTGCACAGTGTGAGGGTGACATCTAAGGCTAAAATTTAGCATACTATTTGCTTTAAAAATATTTTCTGTAGTCTTCACTAAAATCGTTAAAATCAGACGTGAAGTTTAATTAACTACAATATCCTTGTATTTATCACATATAGCTCAAAGACATGATGGCTTGAGTAGGAGCCAACCTCAATCATAAGCTAGTGGAGTCCTCTTTTCTGAGAGATTGCCTTCAGCTTACTATCAGGCGAGGCGAAGTCTAATTACACACATACATATAAATAATCACGTCTTTATCCTCGGAGGGTTAGGCAGAGGTGAATTAACACCCACATTTCACCAATCATTGAATTCAATCCCACGTAATATGGGGTAAGCCTATTGCCGTCTTCCAGGCACTATTGTTGACTCAATCAATGCATCTAAATCTGAGTCTGGACTGTATATATCTGTCGGGTGTTAAACAGTCCTATCCCTTAGTCGCCTTGTACGACACCGCATGGGAAGTGATGGGGTGGTCCAAATTCTACTCTGCCGGGAACCACGCGGCATTGTCTAATTGACGTGTTCAATATATAAAAAAAATACTCACGACTGTGGTACATCCCATCTTAACACCAGATTGCACCTGGGAAGGTCTATGCCTTCTTCGAGAGCTGAAGTAGCCAGAAGTAGATTGCACTCGTGCATACGGAATCTGTGAAAATAAAATAATATGTAAGGTCTTTCCAAGATTTGAAAATATAATAATAATAATAATAAATATTCCACGACATTCTACACAACGCTATCTAGACCCATGGTAAGCATAGCTTAACTAGCTTGTGTTATGGAATCTAGAATGCGGATAAACATACTTAAATACTTTTTTTTTGTAAATACATACATATTATAGATAGAAACACCCAGACCAATGCAAATATACATATTCATGCATACAAATATTTGCACTGAGCGGGAATCGAACCCGCACCCCCTGCATAGCAGTCGAATGCTCTACCGCTACGCCACGGAGGTCGTCTATAATAATAATAAAGTAAAAGTAATTTGATTATAATAATATCTAGAATTTGACATTCGAATAATTTTAACTATTTTTTGACATGATAATATGGACATATGTTATGAGAATAATTAAATTTGACAATTATTAATTTTAAGATTTGACATTTATAATCACATTGATAATTGATTTTTTTTTTTTTTATGTTTGCATGCTTGATTCTTTTAACTATAATATTTATATCTAATGTGTCACAAATTAATTATTGACTGTTTGAATATTCACATACCACACATAAGTGGTAGAATGTACTAGGAAACATTATTTTAATTATAAGACCACATTTGTTGTACCTGCATTCTGTGAATGAATAAATGAATATGAATGAAAATGAATATGAATAAAATCCAATAATACTTGTATGATAAACAAGCTTGGAAATGAGCTGTTCGCTCAACTATGATACTCAAGTAAATTTTTGTATTTAGATTAAGTAGACTAAGTGTATGTTTGTAAATAGACCAAAAAAACAGAGAAATGCCCGCTGAGTTACTTGCCGGAATTTTCTCAGGTCAAGGCCGCGTTTCGAACCGGTGGTCCATTTACTAAACTGATATTCATGTTCCTGTTTTGTTGACGTTTTGTAAGTTCCGATATAATAGTCTATACAGAATAAATGATTTTTGACTTTGACTTTGGACTTTGATTATCGCTTTAAAATTTAATTCAATTGGGCGGAGTAATCAAAAATCAATGTTTTCTTTATACCACTTAGGTGGCAGACAAGCACAAAGCCCACCTGATGGGAAGTGGTTACCGTGCCCTATGAACGTGTGCATAACTACATTCGCGCTGCCAACCCTGCTAGCATTGATAGTTTCTGTGCCGTGAGTGTAAAAGACAAAGCCGGACAAGTTTTGGTCTTTCCACTGACAGTTCAAAAGCTCTCCAGTAAGCTCTGGCTACCCTACTCACCGTCGGGAACACAACACGAGGTTATTATGGCCGCGGTATTCTGTAGGGCGGAGGTATTATATATTTCCCCAGTCGGACTGCTCAATTGGACGGAAATACCATTGCGTCCTATATTTTTATACTACTTAGATGGCAGATAAAAGCGTATACTTTCCCTATAAAAGTTAAGATATACCGCATTAACTTATGATAAACTGCGATTATAAATAAACTTACTTCTTCAAGACCTCCTCTTGTTTCTTCCCCTGGCGCTGGCACTCCTTGAGCTCAGTGCCGGGCTCCACGGGCGAGTCCATGGCACAGTACTGAGCGCACAAGTATGACAGCTTCCAGTTGCAGCGAGACATATCCTGGAAGCAGAGACTAGCTATTTACATAATTGTTAACTCTCTTTTATTAGTGCAACATGAATACTTGTCTGTATTATGCTGCATAACCAATTACTAATCAAGATCGTTGATATGATGCCCACAGGTACATTCTATCATCACACCTCTCGCCATAGGCAGGGAATTCATCCTCACACATTGCGACCTGAGACGGTGCGCACTGTGCGGTATGAAAGAAACTTCATCCCACGCACACACGCACAATCTGTTGAATGACCTCCCTGCTGCGGTTTTCCCAAGCACCTACAATATGGGGTTCTTCAAGAGGGGCATCAGGTTTTTTCATGGTCGGCAACGCGAGTGTTTGCACACGTCCATAGGCTACGGTAACCACTTCTCATCAAGTGGGCCGTGTGCTTGTCTGCCACCTAAGTGGTATAAAAATATCGTGGTGGCCATCTTAAAACTGTAGAATGACGACGATCAGCCAGAGTTGAGGCGGGAGCGGAGAAGAAAAGCTGCCCGCGAATTGAGGCAACTCGAGTGTCGGAGGTCTATGAATAACCTTCGCCCCCCAAGACCGAGGGCTTGAGAGTGACGGGTGGAGCCGCATGTCACCCTAACAGAAGCAGGCCGCGGCGGCGACGCGCCTCCCTATTCCGGGGACGAGTTAGAGACTCTGCGTTCCCTACACCCGAGGAAGTTCAGATCGGGAGAGATGGCCCTGCGTCTATGGGATATGCCTGTCAACTTCACTTTCTGCAACCAACAATGACCCACAGGCGCCGTGCGTTTTAGTCGATTCGAGTCCGACATAACCTCTCCCTAGCCATGATTGGTGCTACTGACAAACTTCCTCTAATATATTCATTACTGATCTTATCCATTTTTGTCACACCACACATACATCTCAACATTCGCATCTCGGCTACATGCAACAGTCTTTCATCCGTCATATTTGTATATTATTTAAATGAATGTCATTAATTATATAAACAATTACTTATAAATAATTTATAATCATACGTTTCGGGACTTTTCGCTATTCAATCATGGAACTTACTATTTCTGCCGACGATTGGGATGCGTTGCAGCACCCGTGGTCGAGAGTCGAGAGGTATGTGGGGAACTTTTTTTGAGCGCATACCCTCCATTACTATTATCATAAACGGTTAGGCTGGCAACACACCACACTCACTATGTAATTTTTTAACGGCACTGTGTTTTTTTGGTTTAATATCCACGTTCCGAATAGTTTGAATGCATCTTCACTATTGATTTTTTTTTATACCACTTGGTTAGCAGACAAGCACACGGCCCACCTGATGAAAAGTGGTAAACGTGGCCTATAGACGTTTGTAACACCAGAGGAGTCACAGTCGCGCTGCCAACCCTGTAAGTGCAGAGTTTCTGTGCCATCAGTGTAGAAGAAAAAGCAGGACAAGCCTTTAGTCTTCCCACTGACAGCACAAATTCTTCAGTGAGCTCTGGCTACCCTACTCACCGCTGGGAACACAACACGAAGTTATTACAGCCGCGGTATTCTGTAGAGCCAGTCGGACTGCTTAATTGGGCGGAAATACCGCCGTGTCCTACCTCCTAAATTTTATATTTTTTGATTTCAATGGCTTAACACACAATCCGTGAATAGTTGTTCAGCGATCAGTGGAGAGGACTTTGGGTTTATGAAGCTCAATCCAGTGATTGGTACCCGACTCAAGATGTTCTGCTACTACCGATTTGTGGAACTGACGGTTTTTCACAGCTGCGATATGTTCTCGGTTCAACCTGATGCGAGTTCAACATTGATGTTGATATTTACAAACCGTTGTATAATTATGAATAATTCACACCGCTATAGTTTAAAAATAATTATAAATAATTTATTATTACTTACCACAATAATCATGAACATGATCTTTGCAATCAAAGCATCTTTCATATACACGATACCGCACAAAGCATCTGGATTTTGTTGCATCTGCAGAGCTCTTGCAGCATTGTTCCTATGCATACGAGTCCGACCCCTAGTCCGTCCCATCCGCCTTGGTAACGGCATCAATGTCTTAGGTAATATAACTTTACTATCCGAATTGGCACTATCAGTTTTACTAATATCCGTTTTAGTAACTTGAATATCGGTAACAGTAATATTCTTTGTGTTTATCGATTCTTGATGTTTGGCGCTATCATTTTTATTTGCAGTATTATTTTCATCAATATCATTATTAATGTTTGAGATTGTTGCACTCGAAAAATCCTCAATATCTTGTAAATTAGCTTCGTAAACGTTAACTCTGTCTTGTATCTTATTGCCTAGCGTCATAAAATCGCATTTATCAATCGCATTGAGCATTTTATTAATACTATCTTGTCCGGTAACGCGACTATCATTATCACTTACAGTACTAATAGCGTTAATATCTTTCTTATTTATATTCTTTAAATCTGGTGGTTGAAATTTTTCAAGTATTTCAGCGAATCTATGAACTTTAGAGGTACTAAATGTCTTAATCTTTTCCCACTCATCGTCTAATTTGCTAAACATATGGTCAGCAAATCCTCTGATTTTGACAAACACTGTCGTACATAGGCATAGCAATAGAAAATGCCTTTCGTAGGGTACTTTTATTTTTAATTTCTCTAACTTTATTAGGAGAGAGAAAGCTGCTTTATCGGCTGCGTAAGGACCTGTAATTTAAAAAATATATATAATTCTCCTGAATATACAGTTCAGCTGCTAGAGGTCCCTAAGTCCCTATAACTCATTTCCTGCCAGTTTGTCAATAGATCGTATGGTGCCATGACAAACAAGATCGGGGAAAGTACTTTACCGCCGACTTGCCTTTTAAAAATTTCACCCCTCACCACTGGCTCATACATACGCTCACGCCTATTCCTCTCCGGGGTAGGCAGATACAACAGACCGCCATCTGCTTCTATCCTTAGACACTTCACGAGCTTCCTCTACCGCGGGACCGAAAGTCATAGCGTTAGTTCCCTCTGTGATCATGGTGCTTGATGCGAGTATTTCGACGCTGTTGCAAGCACCATGATAACAGAGTTTCCTCTGTGATCATGGAGTTTGCAACAGCGCCGGAGGTTCCTCCGTGATCATGTTGCTTGCAACAGCGTCGAAATATCAGAAACTCAGAACAATACAACATGGTAAATATCCCCGTAACTGTAATACTAATGTGAGTGACCATGATAGTTTAAATACCTCTGCTAGGTATACTCACCTAGCTGCTCTAAAACGTATAAAAACTGTCTAAATAAACGCTTGGGGTCCAGGCCGGGGTCCGGGATGTCTTTGAAGTCGTCACAGAGCTCGTCACCATAAATCTCTGTGGGGTCATGTCTGAAAAAAAACACAATAAACAAATTAAAAAAGAATAAGGAATCGGGTCCTTAACTCCAAAGTTTTGCTTTGAATGCAATTGGGTTTTACAGTGTGGTTTCCGGCAGAATAGAATTAAGGCCACTCCACTCCATCTCTTCCCACGCGGCGTCGTACAAAGCGACTAAGGGATAGGGCTGTTTAACATCAGTCATCTATATGTATACAGCCCAGACTCAGCCTCAGATGCATGGCTCGAGTCAACAATAGTGCCCGGAATACGGCAGCACCCCCTATTACGTGGGACCGAATATAATTATTGGTGGTGAAATGTGGGTGTTAATTCACCTCTGCCTAACCCTCCAGGGATAAAGGCGTGATTATATGTATGTATGTATGTATGTAGTTAGGATGCTGGTGAATGAAGATTATGATGATGGTTGGTGATGTATAATGATAGATGGTGATGAGTACCTCATCGAACACATACAATATGAATTTCTTCACTTTTCTGTATTCATCAGTCTCCAGAGAGGTCTATTAGTCCACTATAGACCAAGATTCAACAGATGGTGACGGTTGATGATGATCACGAAAATCTATGATGATGATGATGAGGATGATGTGTCATGATTCAACTCTCTGTGTTGTATACCTCTCAAAACCGAGATCCATAAATGGTGATGATGAATGATGAAACCGCGGTAGCCTAGTGGTATGGGTAATGGACTGCTGAGACGAGATCTCGGGTTCGATCCCAGGTTTTACCATGGCACACACCAATGACGTTTCGATGATTTTCGAAGTTATGTGTGTATTTATCGCAGGTTTATAAGTGACCGGTTAATGGCAATAATAGGCTCACCACCTATTACATTGGGACCTAAACATAAACTGGCGAAATGTGGGTGCTAGCACCTCTGCCTACCCCTTCGGGGATATAGGCGTGAGACTATATTATGTTTATGTTATGAATGATGATTTTAATAGATGATGATGTATGATGATATATAGTGATGAGTATATATGTTATGCCACGATCTTACCTATGGCCATCCATAAACTGCGTAGCCTGATCGATCGCGCCCAACATTAATTTCTTCATCTCAATGTATTCATCAGACATAATAACCTTTAAAAACCCAGGTCTATTAGATGGTGATGGTTGACGATGATGTATGAAGATGTTGGATGATGATGATGTATGATGATGTGTGATGATGTGTGATGATATATGATGATACATGGTGATAATTATATTTGCTCTATAAATTTACCTATAGTCATCCATGAACTACGTGGCCTATTCTATAGCATTCAACATGAATTTCTTCATCTCTATGTATTCATCAGACATAATTACCTTTGAAGACCGAGATCCATTAGATGGTGATGGTGATGGTTGATGATGATGTATGAAGATGTTGGATTATGATGATGTGTGATGATATATGATGATACATGGTGATAATTATATTTGCTCTATAAATTTACCTATGGTCATCCATGAACTACGTGGCCTATTCTATAGCATTCAACATGAATTTCTTCATCTCTATGTATTCATCAGACATAATTACCTTTGAAGACCGAGATCCATTAGATGGTGATGGTGATGGTTGATGATGATGTATGAAGATGTTGGATTATGATGATGTGTGATGATATATGATGATACATGGTGATAATTATATTTGCTCTATAAATTTACCTATGGTCATCCATGAACTAAACACACCAACATGAATTTCTCCTTTAATTTTAATTTCTTTATGTATTCATCAGATATAATTACCATGGGTCTAGATAGCGTTGTGTAGAATGTTGTAGTTTATTTATTTTAGTAATACCGAGGTCAATTAGATGGTGATGGTGGATGTAAGTATGTTGATGATTTATGATGATGATAGATGATGATGGATGCTGATAGATGATGATACATGGTGATAAATACTCTATAAACTTACCTATGGTCATCCATGAACTGCGTGGCCTCTTGGATAGCGTCCAACATGAATTTCTCCAACTCCCTGTATTCATCAGACATGGTTTCCTCTGAGAGTCGAGGACAATATTCCACGATAAGCTCACGAGGTTTCGTTGTGGAGTTCGATATTCTGAAGAAGAAAAAACGAGTTGTTATATTAGACCGTAGACGACCTCTGGCGTGGCGGTAGTGTTGGACTGGTGAGTCAGGGTCACGTGTTCGATTGCCGCTCAATGCAAAAATTTATATGTATCAATATGTTTCCGACGCATGGTTCCCTGTAGATTAGAATTCGTTCCTACAAAGCGATTAAGGGATAGGGCTGTTCAACATTAGACAAATATAATACAGCCCAGACTCAGGCACAGATACAAGGCTGGAGTCAACAATAGTGTCCGGAAGACGGCAAGAGACTCACCGCCTGTTACGTGGAGCTAAAAACAATGATTGGTGAAATGTGGGTGTTAATATACCTCTGCCTTGCCCTTCGGGGACAAAGGCGTGATTGCATGTATGTATCAATATGTCTTCTTGTATATGTCTCAGTGTTGGAAGTGAAAAAAAATAATTCACGTAAATCTACATGTTATGACCATAAACTTAGTAGAATCGGGGAACTGATGGATAGTGGTTACCGTGGCCTATGGACGTGTGTAAAACCAGGTAGTCACACTTGTGCTGCCTAACCTGTAAGAATAGAGAGTTTCTGTGCCGTCAGTGTAGAAGACAAAGTTAGACAAGCCTTTGGTCTTCCCACTGACAGCACAAAATCTCTCGAAATCGTCTCACCGTTTCCCTCCATCGATGTCCTCAGCCAGGTCCATCTCACAGCAAAGCTCTGACTCCAGGTCTTCAATCTTCCACTCCAGCTTTTCGTACAAATCGAAGTCATCAAGATTCTCGTAGACACCAAGCTCTTCCTCGCTTCCCTTTGAGAGGAGAAAGAAAAATAAGAGTCATATTATTGATGCTCACAGCTCCACGCGCCTGCAATTTTGATCCCGTTTCTGAAACTCATTGGAACCTATTAATGGGATGAAAATCTATCCCTATACCAAATTTCAGACTTTTTTTTAATACCACTTAGGTGGCAGACAAGCACACGGCCCACCTGATGGAAAGTGGTCACCGTGGCCTATGGACGTGTGCAAAACCAAGAGAGTCACACTCGTGCTGCCAACCCTGCAAGCATTGAGAGTTTCTGTGCCGTCAGTGTCAAAGACAAAGCAGGACAAGATTTTGGTCTTCCCACTGACAGGACAAAAACTCTCCAGTGAGCTCTGGCTACCGTAATCACCGACGGAAACACAACACGAGGTTATTATGGCCGCGGTATACTGTAGGGCGGAGCTACTTCCCCAGTCAGACTGCTCAATTGGACGGAAATACCGTCGTGTCCTACCTACACTTCTAAAAAATCCATTTAATTTCAGACTTTAAAACAATGGCAAATCAATTAAGATGTAGAGGAACGGTTTAGGCGGGATTCAAACCCGCGATATTCCCCTTACAGAGGGAACGCTCTGACCACTAAGCCACAGAACCTTCGCCCGAGACCATCCAAATTCTCCTACACATATATCCGTCTTACGTTTGACGGTTTAGCGCCATCTAGCGACATTCGTACGAACTATCAGAACCAATGAATGATGTTGCAATCATTTTTAAACATTGATTTTTGATGACTCCACTCAAACCATTGAACGTAATTTTAAAGCATTTAGTATGCGTGGTTGCCGGGAGAGTATAATTAGGACCACCACATCTCTTCCCATGCGGTGTCGTACAAGGCGACTAAGAGATAGGGCTGTTTAACATCAGACGGATATATACAGCCCAGACTCAGCCTCAGAGGCATAGCTCGAGGAGACAATAGTGCCCGGAATACGGCAATAGGCTCACTGCCTATTACGTGAGTGGTATTTATTATTAACTTTTTTATACCACTTAGGTGGCAGACAAGCGCACGGCCCACCTGATGGAAAGTGGTTACCGTGGCCTATGGACGTGTGTAACACCAGAGGAGCTACACTCGCGCTGCCGACCCTGTAAGCAGAGTTTCTGTGCCGTCAGTGTAGAGAGTCTTCCCACTGACAGCACAAATTCTCCAGTGAGCTCTGGCTACTCTACTCACCGCTGGGAACACAACACGAAGTTATTATAACCACGGTATTCTGTAGGGCGGAGGTACTTCCCCAGTCGGACTGCTCAATTGGGTGGAAATACCGCCGTGTCCTACCTGCTATTGTTGTTGGTTTTTCTAATTATTGGTGAAACGTGGGTGTTAATTCACCTCTGCCTATCCCTCCATGGATAAAGGCGTGTTTGTATGTATGTAGTATGCTAACTATGCAAATACTCTTTTCATTTGATTTGGGATTTTATAGAAATAAAGTCGTAAAATTTATTGCTGTCTGTGGTACATATGACAGTGGCTTTTGCTGTAGTAGAATCTAGTGCCGGGACTAACACAAGGGTGATGATGAAATAGATAAACAGTACGACCACACAATACCTGATCTCTCATAATCTCCGTCTGAGTCTTAATGCTGATAATCTCCTGCGAGTCTTGCAGAGGGTACTCCTTCCTTATCTCCTTCTTGGGGGAGGCGAATAGGGGGTATGTGAGTGCCAGGATGAGGGGGCGCTCGGGCTGTAGGTATTCTTTGTATAATTGCATTATCTGAAAAAATATTAAAGATAGATTTACTTTTCTGGCCATACATAGCCACGAAGTGTTAAACAAGAAACCAGGACAAACGATTTCCTCGTAGCTTTTCCGAGATTGGTGCTACTCCTTTTTTTTTTAACTTGGACACGCCCCAACTTGACTTCACCTCGCCTGATGGTAAGGTAAAGGCAAAGTCTCAGGAAAGAGGGTCACCATTACAGACACTAAGTACTGTTACAATGGTGGCACTCAGCTTGGCGGCCTCATCAGATGCTTTTTCACGCCCCGCTTAAAGGACCCGGGACTTTTGGAAGAAGCAAACACGTAAGCTGGTAATGAATTCCAGGTCATGGTGGTGCGGCTAAGAAAAGAGTCCCCGAACCGCTTGGTACTTGCTCGTATATTCTGCACAGTGTGAGGGTGACATCTAAGCCCTGCACGTCTTGTCCTATATAGGAAAGGAGAGATTGGGATTAGTTGGAAGAGCTCATCACAACTAACTTCCTCTAATATTCAATCCTCCAATACATTTCAGAAATGTCATCATCATCATGTCAGCCACCGATCTAAAGCAGCCCGCATCCAGCGCTTCCCGGCGACCTTCATGAGGTCGTCCTTCCACCTGGCCGTTGGGCGTCCTACGCTACGTTTGCCCGTACGCGGTCGCCATTCCAGAACTTTTTTGCTCCATCGGCCATCTGTTCTGCGCGCTATGTGTCCCGCCCATTGCCACTTCAACGAGCTAATCCGCTGGGCTACGTCGGTTACTTTTGTTCTACTACGGATATCATCATTTCTGACGCGATCACGTAAGGAAATACCGAGCATAGCCCTCTCCATAGCTCGTTGAGCGACTTTGAGCTTTTTCAGGAGACCTATAGTGAGGGACCACGTTCAGAAATGTGAAGACAGTAAATATATTTAAAGACAAAATGCACAAGCTGCTAGTAGCTAAATGCTACTATAATATAGATGAATTTTTAGAAGACCAAACACTTGAATATAAATAGATAAGAATAATTATAAACAAAATTACATGATATGACATGACTGGTATAAATGATAATAAGTGTAATTTAAATATGATAATTTGTAATCTACACTAATATTATAAACAGGAAAGATTTGTACCTATTTTTGTATGTTTGTAATGAAGAGGCTCAAAAAGTACTGGGCCGATTTAAAAAATTCTTTCACCAATAGAATGCTACATTCTTCCAATTTGACATAGGCTACATTACATTTTCAAAAAAAATTAGGGATCCTTGGTAAAATTTGAACAATGTAACCGAAGGTGTAGAAAAATGAGTCTTAAAATGTCTTTCGTCGAATGCGCTGCCGAAACTATTAGCGATAGAACAAAATAATGTACAACAATATTGAAGAACATCATAATGTCCACAAAAAACTCCGCGGTAGCATATGTCCAACTATTGTAGTTATGTCACTACAACAACTTTTTTCATTTTAAACATTAATGAAAATGCTAACCAAATTCAAACCATGCTATTTATGTGTTTATATTAATCCTTATCCAAATAAATTATTTTATGGTCAAGACCATTTAACTACCTATAAAATAGTTTTTAAATTATTTAAATTGGACTTTCCATTCAAAAGATATTACGAATTAAAAAATTCAAACAGTAAACAAAACCGCCATAGCGCCGTGGCCGTTGTTTGCGATGCAGTCTGAAAAGCGCGCCGGGCATCGCGGCGGGCGGGGTGGAGGGGGCACTGAAATACAGGAGTGGGGTGTCTACCCCGTGCGAAGCCGGGACGGGCTGCTAGTTAATTAATAATTTCCTCACAAAATATTATATGCCGATATGGCTGAACATAGCTGATTAACAAATTATGCAAAAATACCATCTTTGTACCTATGTTTCACAATAAAGCATTTGAATATATAACAGTATAACACTTACATATTTTAAGTTACCATCTCTATATATAAGATGGCAGCTATCCAATATAAGTACATTGATATTATTTATCTTGAGATGTTCATTCTCCAATATCTGTCTCAACACTGAAGCGGTGCAAACTACTACCTGAAATTACATAGAAAAGAAAAAACAATCAAATATCTTATAAAGTAGGTAGGAGGTAGGACACGGAGGTATTTCCGCCCAATTGAGCAGTCCGACTGCGGAAGTACCTCCGCCCTACCGAATACCGCGGTTATAATAACTTCGTGTTGTGTTCCCAGCGGTGAGTAGGGTAGCCAGAGCTCACTGGAGAATTTGTGTTGTCAGTGGGATGACTAAAGGCTTGTCCTGCTTTGTCCTCCTTTGTGACGGCACAGAAACTCTGTGCTTATAGGGTCGGCAGCGCGAGTGTGGCTTCTCTAGTGTCATAGGCCACGGTAACCACTTTCCATCAGGTGGGCCGTGTGCTTGTCTGCCACCTAAGTGGTAAAAAAAAAAAAAAAATGTTCGCCTAATTCTAAATGACGCGCCTCACCACTTCTCTTACTCCTCGTTTTCACCAAGAAACAAGTTCTAAACTTGTTTGATACAAATTAGGAGGTAGGACACGGCGGTATTTCCGTCTAATTGAGCAGTCCGACTGGGGAAGTACCTCCGCCCTACAGAATACTGCGGCTATGATAACCTCGTGTTGTGTTCCCGGCGGTGATAGGGTAGCTCGAGCTCACTGGAGAAACATGTATTTGACAAGTTGCAATATGTCACAGGCTACAATGTGAACGCAAATGTGTTTTATACTTGTTTACAACTTGTTGGCAATACGTACTATGTGAACGAAAAAGTATCTGAGACAAACTAGGATATCCTGTATCTTGAGAGACAGGAAAAGAACTCGAAAGAGGGTAGATCGATATAATTACTCCTAGGAAAAAACTTTTTCTCTGTTCACCGCCACTTCAGTTCCTCCGTGATCATGGTGCTTGCAACAGCGCCGAAATATCGGAAACTCAAAACAATGCAACATGGTAAATATCCCGATTATTTTGATACTGATGTAAGTGACCATGATAGTTTAAATACCTATATAACACATACCTCTTTCGCCTCCAGTTCTTCAGCCCAATCTTCAATCTCCTCATAACTTTCTGTCGAGGCAATCATCAAGTCCGTCAATATCCTCAGCTCGTAGGACACCACAGGGACCCGGGAGGCGCGAGTAACGTAGAAGGAACGCCGGGCACCGCTTGTTAGGGACCTGTTGATGTGAAGAAATAGATTACATTGTGATATTGGTTAACGACTCATATTTTTTATTTTTTTTACGTGCGCAAAATCCCCACGGGTACCCCCCACCAGAGCCGGTGGAAGAGGTTATGTCAGACTCGAACCGACTAAAACGCACGCCGCCTGTGGGTCGATTTCGGTTGCCGAAGGTGAGGTTGACAGGCATATCCCTCGCACCCCGGCCGACCCAGGGCTATCTCTTACGATCTGAAAGAAAAGAAATGCTGCCTGCGCTCATGGGGGGCGGAAGTCGTTCATCGACCTCTGACGCCCGAGTTGCCTTCGTACGCGGGCAGCTTGGCTTGCTTAACGACCGTAAGCTCCGAGGGTACCTTGGCTTCATATAATAAATCTTAATGAAGATGAAGAGTCTTAGTGTCAAATTCAAATTCTTTATTTACCAAAATACGAGTAGTAATTACATCTTTTCGACTTCCCCAATCGGACTGCTCAATTGGGACGGAAATATCACCATGTTCTACCTCCTAGAACTTATGATGCTTGTATCTTTATGATGATGCTTGTACCATTTTAAAATAATCTAGTACAGGTAATAAATGGGATAAGATATAAATGTGTCTGTTATGATTTCACGCCTAAAATCTATTCTAATATTATAAAGCTGCAGTTTGTTTGTTTGTTTGTTTGAACGCGCTAATCTCTGGAACAACTGGTCCGATTTGAATGATTCTTTCAGTGTTGGGTAGTCCATTTATCGAGGAAGGTTTAAGGCTATATATCATCACGCTACTACTTAAGGGAGCGGAGCATTGATAATAAATGTTAACAAATCCGGCAAATTTTCATACATATTTTGAAGACTAAAACATACGGACTCAAAGGGATATGAAGGTTCAAAATATACCCCGAGCGAAGCTGGGGTGGGGTGGGTCAGCTAATATATATATATATATATAAGCAACCGCAAATACTAATATTCCCTCTAACCCCCCCAACTAAACTAAATCGCTTTTGCTAGGAGTCGGTTCACATCGGTAGTGACCAGGATTCGAAGCCGGGACCTCTCGACCGTAAGGTCGCCTTAACCATTAACCTACTTACCCCCGTATCTGATATGCCTTCTCATACAGCAGCCTGACGGGTATGAAGGAAGCGTACTCCACAGCGAGAATGTTCTTGGTGGAGGCGGCTGCTGCGAGCCTGGCTCCTCCTTCGGCAGCCGTGAAGCGGGAACAGCATGCTTCCATCATGTTGACCTGGAACAAATATACACTTTTTATACGACTGAATGAAAGAAGAATCAAAGAATCAATTTCATTTATTCAGTTCACACCGACACACTCGCGCTGCCAACCCTGTAAGCACAGAGTCTCTGTGCCGTCAGTGCAGAGGACAAAGCAGGATAAGCCTTTAGTCATCCCACTGACAGCACAAATTCTCCAGTGAGCTCTGGCTACCGTACTCACCGCTGGGAAAACAACACTAAGTTATTATAACTGCGGTATTCTGTAGGGCGGAGGTACTTTCCCAGTCCGACTGCTCAATTGGGCGGTTATACCGCCGTGTACTACCTCCTTAAGGACTGGATTTATGGCTTTTTTTTTTTTACGTGCGCAAAATCCCCACGGATACCTCCCCACCGGAGCCGGTGGAGGAGGTTATGTCGGACTCGAACCGATTAAAACGCACGCCGCCTGTGGGTCGCTTTGGTTGCCGAAGGTGAGGTTGACAGGCATATCCCTCGCACCCTAGCCGACCCAGACCCAGGGTCATCTCTCTCGATCAGGACTTCCTCGGGTGTGGGGATCGCGGAGTCCCTAGCTCATCGAAAACAGGGAGACGCGCAACGCCACCGCGGCGTACTTCTGCCATGTTGACAGGCGACCCTACACGTCACCGCCAAAATGGCGACAAAAGACGCTCCGACGCTTGAGTTGCCTCAGTACGTAGGCAGCGCGATTTGTGATTCTTCTTCGCTCCGGTCTCCTTCTTCACAAGCATTACTTGCTCGCAGAAGGAGGCGCCGGTCAGCTGCCTATGCATCCACGCAGCGTGTGAACTCTCACTCCCACCCACAGCTGCTGACAGCTCCCGTCTTAGCGTCTCCCATGCCAGACAAGGCGTCTCCCACGCCCAACAAGGCATCTCCCACACCAGACAAAATAGGCTAGCACTTTGCGAGGTTAAGCAATAAAAGATGGGTGACTATTCTTAACATATTGAAATCCCTAGGTGTCTCAGAGTTCCTGAAAACATTATTGTATACCATGGAATGCAATAGTTTAAAAGTAAAAAATTTCAATATTAACCATTGCTAATTAATATATATAAAATATTTATAAATATATAAACACATTGGAAAACCCATTGGTTGTGAAGGTTAGATGGTAACCGATTCATTCATGTACGATATTGAAGTTTAGCCATGTCTGAACACTTCAACAATTTAAACATAAAATTATGTAGGTAGTACAGTAAGGTTGCAGTAACCCTCATAAAAGTTATATCACCTAAACTGGGAGGAGTAAAGAGACCTAGGGCTCCAAAGTGTAAGCCTCAGATACAACTGGGAATAACGGTAAAATGGTGATATTGATATTTATGTCTGGGTTGACACTTTATGTACTGGTCAATTAATAAGACCATTATAGTCACCTGCTGGACATAGGCCTCTCCCAGTGTTGGGAGGCTTCGGCCTACTGTTTCCATGCTGGCCAGACAGGTTGGTAAAGGTTTTATTTTCGAGCTTGCCTTCTCTAGTAATGATAAAGACTGCGTGTGTTTCCATTAATCACCTCTTACGACATCCTTCGGATGAAATAGGGTAATGGTACTAGTATTCTTACTCTGTCACCATCAGGATAGTACTGGTGAACTATTACTATTCCCAGCGGTGACATTACTAAACGGACAGGTGATAAACCGTACTGAGTGGGTCAATTCACTTATTTCTCCGATACAACTACTGTCATAGACGTTGGCATGGCAACCAGGACCGACAACTTAACATGCTCTGCGAGGTACAACCAGACCAATGCAAATATCCTTATTCATGCATACCAATATTTGCTAATCAGGAATCGAACCAGCCCGCCTGCGTAGTAGTCGAAAGCACTACCACAAAGCCACTGAGGCTACCGGTAACCTAACTCCTAGTATATAAACAGTAATAAACATGTACCTATTTAAATATAATATTGTTGAAGAAAGAATAGTTACAAGAGGTTATCTCTCCAGTGAAATATTATATTAGCAATACTATAAGACACTTACGTACTGTAGTTTACTCAATAAATCCAATTAGAACTTAATATTTCGTAATATAACCGAACAATCAGTCATTTTCACATTGAAATATGAGATTCCTACGCGTACGTTATTCGAACATTTCTCACAGCTTTTACGTGATCTTATAATATTAAAATAACCAATATATTAATTTTATGATGTTTTGTGTCACAATAAATGGCATAATGATTGAAACGATTGTTTTTTTATGATAATAATTTGATTTCAGTATCAAACAATTTTCGTAAAACTTAGCAGTTTAGTAGCATTCAACCACAGATTCACGATTATAAAAAAATTGTATTACTGCCAAAAATGTCAAAAAAGTGATACAGATATCTAAATTAATATTGCCAGGTAAATAGGAGTCCAATAGCGGACACTTTAAGGATAAATCAAACTACAATTTACAAAATGAAATATAATAATCACAGAATGATCGTTACATCCTTTTGTAACTGTTACAGCAACAGTCACAACTGTTACAGAAAAAATCTTTAAAAACTATCATAATTTTAAATAATATACGCTTTGTCGTAATCACCAATAACAGACACACATTGGCACCAATAGTGGTGGTGCCGCACATCCACGGCGTCTCTGCTCTGCGACCGCTTCGCCCCGAAACCGCTAGTATGGTAAGGCCCTCAAGAACATTCAAACTGCCGACGATGCATATTTTTTGAACCTCTGACGCAATATTATATGTATTCTCATCCAGTAAAACTCATGGTTGAGAAAGAAATTCATAACATGTCACAGGTGTTACTGTTTGCAACACTTTTTATCCCAACGCGTAACCCCGCACTGTGTATGTTTTTGTTTTCGGAAAGGGATTTTTTATACCACTTAGGTGGCAGACAAGCACACGGATCACCTGATGGGAAGTGGTTACCGTAGCCTATGGACGTATGCAAAGCAGGGGCGTTACAATATTGTGCTGTCGACACTAAAGAAACCTTTATAAAGAACCTCACATTGTAACCGTTTGGGAAAACCACACGGAGGAGTTCATACTAGAGTTGCCACGAATAGTGATTTGGCCGAATACCGAATACCGAATATTCTGCAACGCTGTCGGCCGAAGCGCCGAATATTCGGCCGCCGAATATTCGGTACAAAGTACATGATTGTCGAGCGCGTAAAAAATAATACCACCTGTCTAACTCGTTTTTTTGAATTGAAAATTTGAAGCCCCTCCACAAAAAGTCTTTTTAAATAGTATGTTCTAGCTTGTCCTTTTACTGGTGGATAAAATCCATCTCGTGTAAGATAGTGTATCTTACACGAGATGGATTTTTATTGGAAAACAAATCGTCTAAATCGGAAAGCTGATGCTTACAAGTGGTGGTCTGCAAAAAAAAAAACAATTTGAGGAGGTAGGACATGGCGGTATTTCCGCCTAATTCAGCAGTCCGACTGGGGAAGTACCTCCGCCCTGCAGAATACCGCGGTTATAATAACTTCGTGTTGTGTTCCCGGCAGTGAGTAGGGTAGCCAGAGCTCACTGGAGAGTTTTTGTGCTGTCAGTGGGATGACCAAAGTCCTCTACACTGATGGCACAAAATATCTGTTCTTACAGGGTCGGCAGCACGGAGGTGACTCCCCTGGTGTTACACACGTTCATAGGTCATGGTAACCACTTTCCATCAGGTGGGCCGTGTGCTTGTCTGCCACCTAAGTTGTATAAAAAAATAAAAAAAACAATGCCCAAACCTCTCGAAATTTTGAAAAAAATTTGCTAAAGTTTATCTTTCTTCACCCGCGAGTAGCGTGTATAGTGAGAGGTTGTTTTCTGAAGCTCGTATCATTCGCGACAAATCACAATAAGTTTTTATCCATAACAACTTACCACTGATGAATTTTACTTATTAAAGTATTGTAATTCGGTAATAAATACAAATCTTGAGTAATATGATGTCATTTTTGTACATGATTTGGTATTCGGTATTCGGCCGAATAGTACCAATTATTCGGCCGAATACCGAATACCTAAAAAAGTAGCCGAATAGGCCGAATACCGAATAGTTGCCGAATATTCGTGGCATCTCTAGTTCATACCACAGCTTGAGCGTGCGTGCGATAAAGTTCCTTTTACACTGCACACTGCTGTTTTCAGGCGCAACGTGTAAGGCCAAACTGCCTGCCTATCGCAGGAAACCGTGATCATGGTACTTGCAACAGTGTTGAAATATCAGAAACTCAAAACAATGCAACATGGTAAATATTCCGATTATTTTGATACTGATGTGAATGACCATGATAGTTTAAATAGGCACCTATATTCTACAAATTCTGTTATTCTTTCTTCTTTTTCTTTTTGTTCTATGGTGATTCCAACGATTCTGCCAACGACTCTGTAAATGTTTATAAAATTATTAATGGCGAGACCCCAATGTCAAGTTTTTCAAGAAATTCTACCAGAGTTAGTCACACCATTAAATTTGTTTCCGTGTGTCCATCCTCACAAGATTCAGGTAATCTATCATGCATGACATGTGGTGGGATATTAGGGGGACATCCTACACCCGAGAAGAGGGCAAGATCGTGAGAGATGGCCCTGGGTCGGCCGGGGTGCGAGGGATATGCCTGTCAACCTCACCTTCGGCAACCAAAGCGACCCACATGTGGCGTGCGTTTTAGTCGGTTCGAGTCCGACATAACCTCCTCCACTGGCTCCGGTGGGGAGGTATTCGCGGGGATTTTGCGCACGTTAAAAAAAAGAAAAAAGCGGGACATCCTGTCCATATCTGCTGTCTGTTCTAGTAAATAAAAAATTTAAAAAATTGAGCATTTCATTTTCATAGTGTGGCCACTGTGATGTATTCAATTCAATACAACTTATTGATTTGTGGATCATCGGTTTGTGTACATACCTACTTCTTATTCTAGGTTACATTAAAGTGAGTTATGTCCTACCATGGAATATGGTGAACATTAACATTCATATAAATATTGATTACTTTACATTATTGAAATAAAGCCGGGAGCATTGCTGTGCGTGCGAACAGACTGAACAATACATGTTTGTCGTGTTATTTATTTACCCCAAATAATATAATAAATACAGGATACCACAACAATGAAAGCATAGACAGTTTGGAGTTTGAATTTCATTGCATTTATCAAGAATTGCTCCGAAGCGTATAGTACGACATTTTCATTATTTTTATGCTTCGGAGGGTACGTTAAAAATTGGTTCCAGCTGCCAATAGGTCAAAACGGAGGTCTATATGGCTAGTGTAACTAGTAGTATAACTGGTGGTAGAAACTTGGTGGCACAAATTTGTCTCAAGTTTCGACCGGGTAGGTACCACCGTGCACTATTGCGAAAAACCCTCCATAGCAATTCAATCTCGGTTGGATTGTGTTCAGGGGTCAGCAAGTGCATAGCCGGGCAGAGGTGGTGGTTGTCGCAGCACTAGTGGGACCAGTGGGTCTTGGCGTAGTCTAGTGGAGATGGCGCGGGGCGATGCGCCGAACAGGGAGACCTGTAGAAACGGTGGTGCCGCTGGCCGCCCGCGGTATAGTACAGGGGCCCAACTGGGGTTAACCACCTTGGGAGGCTGCCTCACCAGGCCGCGCATAATCCCGATATGGTTCGTCGTGCCGGTTGGTGACCGGATTTGGGAGCCCGGCGACCATACTCGGGGGGGTACGGGGGCCCTTCCGTTCGGCGCGTCGGCTCTCGCCATGCCTCACATTCATAGATAAAACCAATATCCCGCGCTTTGTCACACGGTGCTGCGGCGGCAATCACCTCTTTTTTCACGCCTTCTCCCACCCAAACTCATGGCAGCGCAATTCAGAGAAATAGGCAACACAGCGGCTCGACACACTCCCAAAAGCTTGCTATTTGAGGTGGAGTCCACTAACATCTGTGGGCTCCATGCAAACCTCAACGCCGTCCACAAACACCTAGAGACGGCGAAACCTGCCATGTTTTTTCTAACGGAGACGCAAATACACCGCCCTGACGACACGACCTACTTGCTCTACCCTGGCTATGTTCTTGAGGAAAGTTTTCGTGCAAAAGCCGGGGTGTGCGTGTTTGTTAGGGCGGATGTTTGCCGTCGCCGTTTGCGCTGCCTAGAGGACCCATCCTTCTCCATCCTTTGGGTACACGTAGACCATGGCCCTACGAGTCAGATCTATGTGTGCCTCTACCGTTCCCATACAAGAGATGCTGAGACAACTCGACTCTTTGAATATCTGAGTCAGGCGGCAGATGATGCGCAGGAGCGATTTCCGAATGCCGAAATGGTATTTTTGGGGGATTTTAACGCCCACCACGAGATCTGGTTGGGCTCCTCCAAAACAGACCATGCGGGAAGAGCCGCCCACGCATTTGCTCTGGCGCACGGCCTGACCCAATTGGTGCACGAGGTCACTAGGATACCAAGAAGGTCAGCCTAGCACCTTCTCTGCTAGACCTTCTGCTGACGAGTGATCCGGACCGGTACAGTGTATCGGTGCGAGCCGCTTTAGGCAACTCCGACCACTGCCTGGTCTGTTCCACGGTGCCTATTATAGCGCCCCCACGACCCGTGCAGGGGAAGCGGCGTCTCTGGCACTACTCGTCAGCGGACTGGGATGGACTTCGTGACTATTTTGCGTCCATCCCGTGGGTTGAGCGCTGCTTGGAAGGTAAGAACCCATCGGATTGTGCTACTGCTGTCGCCGGTGAGATCGGTCTGGGTATGGAATACTATATCTCATACACCGATATCACTGGTGACCGCGGGGTGCGCCCTTGGTTCGGGCGCGAGTGCGCGGAAGCTGTTGAACAAAAACAGGCTGCGTACCGCGCTTGGGTAGGGGCGCGCGCCACGCGCCATCCCAATCTGGGCCACTTCAAGGCCGCGTACAACAGAGCCACAAAGGTCTGTAGAAGGGCCTACGTCAGAGCGGATGCCCTGCGCATAGCGCGGCTTGGTCAAGAGCTAGTGATGCATCCCACGGGAAGCCGTGGCTACTGGCGACTGGCTAAAGCCGTGCAAGCCAACTTCTGTCAGCCTTCGCTGCCTCCGCTGCGTAACCCTGATGGATCCCTGGCCCATGAGCCGCAAGAGAAGGCAAATCTGCTGACTAATCTCTTTGCGGCCAATTCCCGAATCGATGATTGTGGTACGCAGCCACCAACACTACCCGACAGTGACCACGCGATGCCTGATATCCATATCAGGCAACGCGATGTCCGTGCAGTGCTGCAATCACTCGATGTCCGGAAAGCCAGTGGTCCGGATGGTATTCCAGCGGTAGTTTTGAAAAAATGTGCAGCGGAGTTGTCTCCAATGCTTACGCGCCTGTACCGGCTATCCTACAGTTCGGGTACAGTGCCTTTGCCTTGGAAAGAGGCGAATGTTCAGCCGATTCCCAAGAAGGGGGATCGCTCGGAGCCAGCCAACTATCGACCCATAACCGTCACCTCAGTGCTGTGCAAAGTGTTCGAGCACATAATTAACAAACAGCTCATGCGGCACCTAGAGGATCACTCCTTAATTAATGACCGGCAATATGGCTTCAGACCGAAACGGTCAACGGGTGATCTTCTAGCATACGTTACCCATCTTTGGGGTGAGGCTATGGACAAGCACGGCGAGTCACTGGCAATTGTCTTGACATCGCCAAAGCTTTCGATAGAGTCTGGCACAAATCGCTTCTTTCCAAGCTACCTGCCTTTGGTCTGCCTTCTAGGCTGTGCAACTGGGTTGCTAGCTTCCTGCAGGGGCGCCATATTCGCGTCCTTTGTGACGGACGAGCTTCGGAGTTTCTGCAGGTTAATGCTGGCGTGCCCCAGGGGTCCGTCCTATCACCCACTCTCTTTCTTCTGCATATCAACGACATGCTGTCTACCGGCAATGTTCATTGTTATGCAGACGATAGCACTTTGCATGGGAGTTATCATGGACATCCTGCGGCCAAGCAGTCGGATATCGTAGAGAAAAGGCAGCTTCTTGTCACTGAGCTTGACGGGATCCTGAATCACATTTCTCAATGGGGCTCTGAGAACCTGGTTGAGTTCAATGCCAAGAAGACGCAGGCATGTGCGTTTACAGCAAAAGTATCTTCTTTCCTTCCCCTCCCCACTCTTCAGAGCACGCCACTGCCACTGCAGGACAATCTCAATATCCTAGGTATGGATGTTCGCTGCAACCTGAATAACAAAAACTACATCGAAAGTATCATCAAAACAGCCTCAAGAAAACTCGGAGTCCTGAACAGAGTGAGACGATTTTTCACGCCGGAGCAGCGGTGTCTTCTATACAAGACACAAATTCGCTCCTGTGTGGAGTACTGCTCGCATCTCTGGGATGGTTCAGCAAAGTACTTACTAGATGCTCTCGACAGGTTGCAGCGACGTGCGGTCCGCATCATTGGGAATCCCGAGATCACGAACACCCTAGAATCTTTACAGCTGCGTAGAGATGTTGCATCCATGGCTGTATTTTACCGTTTGTACCATGGGGAGTGTTCTGATGAGCTCTTCCAATTAGTCCCACCCTCCCCTTTCCTACACAGGACAACGCGTGCAGGTCTTAGATGTCATCCGCACACGGTGCAAAACATCCGATCAAGAACCAAGCGGTTCGGAGACTCTTTCCTCTGTCGCACCATTAAGGCCTGGAATTCATTACCAGCTCACGTGTTTCCTTCTTCCTACAGTCCCGGGTCCTTTAAGCGGGGCGTGAAAAAGCATATGATGAGGCCGTCAAGCTGAGTGTCACCATTGTCACACAGTATGTGTAAGTAATGGTGACCCTCATTTCTGGGACTTTGCCTTCAGCTTACCATCAGGCAAGGCGAAGACCAATTGACGTGTCCTACATAAAAAAAAAAAAAATCCTGACCTACTCGATTAGCATTTCATTTACCCATGAACTCAAATGCTGTGCCAGTGCATTATGTAAGGTATGAAAGATACTTTATCCCACTCGCACTCAAGCTGTAGAATGAACTCCCTGCTGTGGTTTTCTAAGCGACTATAATTATGCAGTTCTTCAAGAAGGTTGTAGCGGAAGTAGGGTGTTGTTTGTAAAGATTATATCAAACAGTACTCTAATAATTATTATATATTTTAAATACACCTGATTTATTTTGAGTATTCAGATAAAAATTAATCTTAATTAAATTCTATTAACCCGCCCCTAATCGTACCTGGTGCAAAGGTGCTCATGACGCTGGCGGCATTGCCCCGTTGATTAGCTATGGCCAACCGTTGCCCCAGGTACGAGCCGGAGCGGGAGTCACCGGTTTTGTCCCTCAACCTGCCCCCTTTTAAATTGATACTTACGAAACATGACGGTTCATTTTCTTCACGACACCATAGCTGTGTAGAAAGAAGGTTTTAATGCTAACAAAAAGTTGGTACTTATATACGTTATCAAAATTAAAATGTGGTACGCGATTTCCTTCAATTAGAAAGTTTCTTCAGGGTCGGCAGCACGTGTCTGACGCCCCTGGTGTTGCACACGTATTATAGGGCACGGTAGCTGTTTTTCATCAGGTGGGCCGTGTACTTGTCTGCCACCTACGTGGTATAAAGAAAAATCTTGTGCAACACGATCCGGTCTATAGATAAAGTGGCTAGCTAGTAGCTCACCATTCGATTAAAATATTAATTTCATCGTTCACATAATGATCTTTATTAATCTATCATATCTGCCAAGTTTCTACCCATTTCTGCCAAACAAATTATAAATGATAGGTCCTCTTTGGACAGTAAATTTCTCATTAGGAATAAAGTCGATAATTAAAAAAAACATTTTGGACATACAATGTTATGATGTTGCAACGAATACTATATAATTATAATAATCAGTGTTGCAGCGCCTAATCCACATGAAATGAAAATAAAAGCATAGATAGTATAAAAGAGCTAAACTTATCGAAACAATAATGTTATAATTTATTTTTAAAAAACCGCACCGATACCGACCATTGGACCATTGTTTGAGACTTAAGTACTTACGAACTATACGAAAAGAGTGAAGTACCTACGGTAAGTAGCACGTGTATATACCAGTTACTCTTTGTCAGTACCTACCGGTCACACATAACATATAGATACCAGGAGGTCTGTTATTAATTCCGAATCAAGTAATTTGTTTAATTTGACAATAATTGATGAAGTCATTCGACATTTCACATTTAATCCAAATCTTTCAATTAAGCACTATTTTAGCTACACACTTTAAGTTTAGAGATGGCAGCAACAGAATTAGTATCAATATTTTACATGTCAGAACATTGACTGACGAAATATGCGACTCTCACACTCATGTTTAAAATCGTACCTACCATATTTCTGCAAATAAATATATTTCATTTCTAAAAAAATCACTATTGGAATTGTATATTACACGAATATTTACACGAAATAAGGGTCTGCGTAGTAATATAATCATTGTGATTCGGCTCATATGAGTGACCATTTAACTAATTTTATAGGAATGTATTAGATCTACTGGAAATTCATAAAGTTAGTAGTTTTTAGCAGAATCGCTTAATGTTTCCTTTTTAGACCCGCAGCTCTTATATCCTCCTTGGATACCAGCAATGTCGTAGTATATAGTTTAGTATAATTTTATACCATAAAACAATGCCGTTAAAGTTTAAAATTAAAAGGCTTTTGCAGAGTGAATTAAAAATTTGATTTAATTTTGAATTTTAAAGATTTGGAAATAAGGTCTAAATTTGCAGTATAAAAGACAGCAAAGACAACAGTTTTTGTTTACTTTTATACCACTTAGGTGGCAGACAAGTACGCAGGCCACCAGATGGAAAGTGGTTACCGTGGCATATGGGTGTAACAACAGGGGAGTTACAATCGCGCTTCCAACCCTGTAAGCACAGAGAGTTTCTGTGCCGTCAGTGTATAAGCCAAAGCAGGACAAGCCTTTGGTCTTCCCACTGACAGCACAAAAACTCTCCAGTGAGCTCTGGCTATCCTACTCACCGCTGGGAACACAACACGAGGTTATTATGGCTGCAGTATTCAGTAAGGTGGTGTGTAGTATCTGTGATGTGTGTTGTGTGATATACCAGTTCAAATAGGATATACCAGTTACTCTTTGCTAGTACCGGTCACATATGACATCCCTATAGCTCTTAGATCCTCTTTGGATACCATCATACCATTATCCCATTATCCGTTCACTCCGTCTCTACTATATATAATAATCTATGGTTCACTCTTTGATCCGTTCCTTTCAGTAATTCCAGCAATAGCCACTCTTTGAATAGTTAGGTACTTTAAATAACTTTTGCTACAATATTCATAATTGAAGTTGATTTTGGTGCTGTTTGATATCTTCTGTATTTCGTATTGTACCAGTGGTGATGAGCACGGAATTTAAAAAAAAAAGTCTAATGTGGAGGTTCTAGTCTAGTCTTATCTTACAAATATTGACTGATTATTGCAAAACAATAGGATACTATTTATTAAAGGACCCATTTAGCCTTATCAGCATTGGTAAGTCTGAGATAAAAGTTATTTTAAGTTATTAATCTTCATTAAGTGCATACTTAATCATTTTAATATTTTGAATTCCGAATTTCATTCCTTTTTTTTAAATCAGATATATTTTAGGCTATGTGAATCATGCTCTTGTCCTAAAAAACAATACTAAACCAGATAAGTTAAAACAAGTAATAAGTTAATTTGAATAAAGTTCTTATGTAGGTTGAATAGAATTTGATTTAATTAAAATATTAATTAAAATATTGAAATCATATGAGATTTATTATAAAGACTGACCCTTTGTAAATATATAAATATGAGTACCTAAATTGTTATTTTTATAACACTACTTTTTTGGTATACAATAAAGAATGCCTTGTGCTATAAGTATTTAAAAAATAAAAAGTGTCTTTATTTCAAGATAAGCGATTTTTTGTTCTAATTTTAAAATCAGTTAGACATACTAAATATTAAAGCTTATATACAGTAAAAGTTATATTCATATATTTATAGCCTATATGCTATTCCATATTGTCTATCTATCTCTGTGCCAAATCTCATGCTGGTTCATTCAACTGTTTTAGCGTGATCAACAAATGCTCCAACCAGCTGTGTTTCTAAACTAACACATAGTAGTAAGAATTCATCAAAACATCTGTGTATTAGTTCTGGCCCTCCACCGTACAGAATACCGCAGCCATAATAACCTCATGTTGTGTTCCTAGCGGTGAGTAGGGTAGCCAGAGCTCACTGGAAAGTTTTTGTGTTGTCACTGGGAAGACCAAAGGCTTGTCTTACTTTGGCTTCAACCCGGACAGCACAGAAACTCTTTCTGCTTACAGGGTTGGCAGCGCGAGTGTAACTCCCCTGGTGTTACATCCATACGCCACTGTAACCACTTTCCATCAGGTGGCCTGCATACTTGTCTGCCTCCTAAGTGGAATAAAAGACAACAAAAACTGTTGTCTTTGTTTGTCTTTTATACTGCAAATTTAGACCTTATTTCCATACCTTTAAAATTCAAAATTAAATGAAGAGAGTTTCAATACAATAATATATTTTTTATTCACTCTGCAAAAAGCGTTTTAATTTTGGACTTTAATGACATTATTTTAAAGTATAAAATTAAATGGTTTTTTTTTATCATTGGTATGACAGTGGTTTTGTTTTAGCAGAATCAATGCCCAGGCTACGAAGGCCTTCACCTCGCAGTTTAGCAAATGGCTTGGTTTTTTCGGCTATATTGCCGCAATACTCATCTGACCACTGACAGAGTTTTGGGGCTGTTCAAGTATTACGTAAGCACTGAAGGGGAGGGGGGGTCTTTGCATTGCTTATTTTATACTACTTAGGTGACAGACAACCTGCCCACCTGATGAGTAGTGATTACCGTGGCCTATGGACATATGCAACACCAGAGGCGTTACATTCGCACTGCCGACCATGAAGAAACCTTCTGATACCTATCTTGAAAAACCCCATAAGTGTAGGCACTTAGGAAAACCGCTGCAGGGAGGTCATTCCACAGCTTGTTACTTTGGATTTTTGACAGTTAGTTTTTGATGACGTGGGGGTGGGGGGGTCTAGATAATGATCAGTAGTCATTTCATAATTATACTAGGTATCGAGACTTCTCGCGAATTATATCTTGGAACTTACTATTTCTGCCGACGTTTCGGATGCGTTGCAGCACCCGTGGTCACGACTTGACTAGTCTTCGAGCGTCGAGATGTATGCGGGTAACATTTTTTGAGCGCCTACCCACCATTACACTTATTATGAACAGTTAGGCTGGCGACACACCACACTCACTATGTCAGTTTTTAACGGCACTGTGTTTTTTGGTTTTAATATCTTAATCACTGGATTCCACGTTCCGGATAGCTTGAATCCATCTTCCCTATTGAAATTTTTATATTTTTTGATTTCAATGGCTTCACGCACAATCCGTGAATAGTAGTGGCGATCAGTGGAGAGGACTTTGGGTTGATGAAGCTCAATCCAGTGATTGGTACCCGACTCAAGATGTTCTGCTACTGCCGATTTGTTGAACTGACGGTTTCGCGAGAAGTCCCGATACCTAGTATAAATATGAATTCACACCGCGAAAGTTTAAAAATAACAGTAGTCATTTACTTTTTCACGCATAATATAAGCATGCAGTACTATTACCCATGCATTACCCTAAAACAAACAAACATGAAAAGAAATATACATATTGGTACCAATGTTTACGTAAGCAAAGGGGGCAGGTTGAGCGTCGGAGGTCGATGAACGACCTGAGCGCAGGCCTGGTGTACCCTGGCAGAAGCAGACCGCCGCCTCCCCGTTTCCGGGGACGAGTTGGGGACTCTATAGTCCCCACACCCGAGGATAGGACCAGATCGTGAGAGATGGCCCTAGGTCGGCCGGGGTGCGAGGAGAAACAAAATGAAAACAGTTCCTATAAAAAATATAATCTAAAAATAAATAAAATGTTAAACAGACTTCAATAAACAAAAGAACTAAACTCCATTCCAACAATTTTGTACTTAGTGAATTTTTATAAATTAATAAATATTCCACGACATTCTACACAACGCTATCTACGTGGGGCGCACTATAAGTTTCCGGAATGAATATGAAAAAATACTATTAAAGGTACTAAATTAATTTATTGTTTTTCAAAATAATTTCCCTTGGCGTCTATGCACTTTTTCATTCGATCAAACCAGTTTTGAAAACTTTTGTGCCACTCCTCTGTGGTGACCTCTGAAACGTGTTTTTCATACTCCTCGACAGCCTCTTTTGGTGATGAAAATCGTTGGCCGCGTAATTGGTTCTTAATTTTTGGGAACAGATAAAAGTCACAAGGTGCCAGGTCGGGACTGTATGCAGGTTGACTCATGAGTTCTACATTTTTCGCCTTCAAAAAGTCGTTTGTCTGTCTGGCCGTATGAGAACTAGCATTGTCGTGGTGCAGGATGATACGGCGTTTACGATTATTTTTACGGAGTTCGTCAATAACTTCCAGCAAACAAATGGTCGTGTACCAGTCACTATTCACAGTACGACGATTTTCTAAAGCAACAGTAGCCACGTGTCCAGTTTTATTAAAAAAAGAAGCAATCATCCGCTTAGATGCACTTTTCACGCGCGCCACTTTGGTTGGTTTCGGCTCATCTTGAAAGACCCATACGCTCGATTGCTGCTTTGTTTTGGGATCGTAGCAATAAATCCATGTTTCGTCACCTGTTACTATGTCCCACACCAAATTTGACGCACCTGCGTTGAATCTGGTAAGCATGGCACTGCACCAAGTGACGCGGTCCGTTTTTTGATCCTCGGTCAAGTTATGTGGGATCCACCGCGAGCACAGCTTTCTCACACCCAAATGTTTGTGTAGGATTGATTGTATTTGACTCATGCCTATTTCTAAGGATGCGCGAATTTCATGGTAGGTCACATGCCTGTCTGTTTCAATCATACGGCGCACAGCATCGATGTTTTTGTTGGTCACAGCGGTGAAAGGCCGACCATCGCGAGATTCGTCACTGAGATTGATACGACCACGCTTGAATTCTGCAAACCAGCTATAAACAGTCGTCTTGCATGGAGCTTCATCGCCAAAAGCTGTTTCAAGCCGAGCGATGCTCTGTTGAGCCGTCAAATTACACTTAAAATCGTAGAAAATCATACTAAAATTTTCCCGAGTTAAATCCATGTTGATGCAGACACACAATTTTTTAAATGGCGCCACAAGGTAAAAACAAAAGACAGTCAGATGAAACAAACTGTATTCTACAGCCAAAGAGTTCTATTTTCAAATGTTGTAATAAATTTTTAAATATTGTTTATGTAAGTGGCCAGTTCCGGAAACTTTTAGTAACCTATGTAGACCCATGGTAAGCATAGTTTATCTAGCTTGTGTTATGGGATCTAGAATCCGGATAAACATACTTAGATACTTTTTTTTTTGTAAATACAAACATAGTATACATAGAAACACCCAGAGCAATGCAAATATACATATTCATGCATACAAATATTTGCACTGAGCGGGAATCGAACCCGCGCCCCCTGCATAGCAGTCGAATGCTCTACCGCTACGCCATGGAGATCGTCTATATCGTTATAAAAACATATTATACAAACAAGCTATGTAACTGACCAACTAGTGGTTCCATTTCGTTTTTGAATCTTTAAAATGAGTTTCGAAACCAAAAAATATTAATAAACTGATCAATATCATTTTTTTTATTTAATAAACTAATCAATTTCTTTTTCCGATCTATAAATCTAAGGTTTGCTAGAAGAAACATTTTTTTAAATTTATTCTTATTTATCACATACAAAATAATTAAAACATAAATACACGACACAAACTCACGAGCATGTCACATAAATACACGACACAAACTCTCGATGTTTATTAAGTATTTATTTAAACTTTTTGCACAGACACACAAAGATTGTACAAAGGCGGACTTAATGCCACAGGCACTTTCTACCAGTCTACCTTAGGGTGATGCAGAGATATTTATACTAAAAGTACAACATTGTGTTTTGTGTACAATAAAGAAATTTTAAATAAAACATTAAAAAGATACATCAACATTGTTTACGTTTAGTTAAGTACCGCGGTAGCCTAGTGGTATGGGTAATGGGCTGTTGAGACGAGGTCTCGGGTTCGATCCCAGGTTTTACCATGACACACACCAATGAATTTTCGTTGCTTTTCTCAGGTTTATAAGTGCCCGGTTAATGGCAATAGGCTCGCCACCTATTACATTGGGACTTAAACATAAACTGGCGAAATATGGGTGCTAGCAACCTCTGCCTACCCCTTCGGGGATATAGGCGTGAGTTTATGTTATGATATGTTTATGTTACTTTTCAAAATATAGTTGATAAAAGCACTTAACTTGTTGATTGTTGTATGCGTGTTTGCTACATTTGCATTGTAATATGTTTCATCCGACAGTGATGTCTCTGGAACAGGCGTTCATCTTGAGACCAGAGAGTAGTAATTTCTGTAAAAGTCAAGATTATAATGTCAGGCAATGATACTTTAGGCAACGATCGCGAGTTCAACGGCCAGCGGAGTATTATTGTTGCGGCACGGTATGATGGCCGTTTTTACACGACTAGTTTTGCTCGTATTCACTTTTTTTATACCACTTAGGTGGCAGACAAGCACACGGTCCACCTGATGGAAATGGTTACCGTGGCCTATGGACGTGTGTAACACCAGAGAAGCCACACTCGCGCTGCCGACCCCGTAAACACAGTTTCTGTGCCGTCAGAAAGAAAGAAAGAAACATTTATTTAGTGCTAAGTGGTCACACATAAAGGAAATTACACAATAACATTATAATACCATTTGAAGTAAGTACTGGAAGCATGTTCACACATTAATAATAATAAACATGCTTTCAAACTCCAAACGCAACAAACGTGCAATCAGTGCGACACACAAATGCACCAAATGGGTGTCCAGTTCAGCATGTGCCAGGTAGAAACCTAGCGCTGGTTTTCAACTGGAGCCCGATTGGGCAGTGATATACGGACGCCAAACCGCAAAAGTCATGTGTGAAACTGTGTACGTGTAAATGAAGGTGTCCAGGAGCCATATATATATAATACAATAAATAGCGGATGACAATGTATAAGTGATAATAATACAATAACATATAGGAATAGTAGGTAAATACATTAGTATATTAAAGTGAGTAAACAGACAGTGAGTAAAAAATGTAAAACGGTTGCTATACTTCTGACAATTTCGAAGACAATCAGATCAATGAAATATTAGAGTTAACGTTATCCAGCCTCCTTTGAGCTTCCAAGAGGAATAATCGTAAACGTTTCCTAAACGTGATAATTGTGTTAATGGATCGCAAAGGTGGTGGAAGATTATTCCATATTTTGGAAGCCGAATAACGAAAACTGCCCCTAAATGCCTCAGATCGATGCCGAGGTATTGACAGTTGCTGGGAGCACTGTCTTCTCTCACACAATCTGCCGGCAGTTACCCAGCCAAGCTTGTCAAACAAATACCGCGGCTTCCCGCACTTTATGACACCGAACAGAAGACATGCCACATGCATTTTCCTTCTAGTTTTCATCTTTAAGAGAGAATTTTGACTTAGGTAAGGTGTGACATGTCCTCTGGCCGGTATTGAGAAACAGAAACGAGCACAGGCGTTTTGAACACGCTGAATGATTCTTTCCGTTCGAGCCAACAGACGCGGGCCGTAAACTACATCGACGTAATTGAGCTTGGATAGCACAAGGGACTCTGTTACACGAGTCCTGAGTTCCTCGGATAGGTGCGGCCTCACTTTATATAGAACTTTCAGACGGTAAAAGCAATTTCGAACGGCCTCTGCGATATGTTGTTCAAATCTAAGGGAAGGATCCACATATAACCCCAAGTTGCGAGCTCCAGCAACCCTATCTATTGGCTCTCCCTTAAGGCTCAGGTTCAGATTGATGGGAACACGACTAATCTGACTCTTAGTACCAAATAGTATGTACTTTGTTTTCTGAGGGTTTAATACCAGACAATTACTGTCCGCCCATGCTGCTATGCGTCTGAGATCGTCATTTAATTTCATAACAGCCGCTTGATGCTCACCAGGGCTGAATGACAAGTATACCTGCACGTCATCGGCATATATATGGTACTGACAGTTCTGAAGGCAGCTGACTATATCCGCACAATATAAACTAAATAAAATGGGGCCAAGGATCGAACCCTGGGGAACACCTCTTCTGATGGACGCAAGGGGTGAAAAAATTTCATTTCCATCGTTAATTTTGAGTGCTACCATCTGCTTGCGACCATCAAGATAACTGTGGAACCAAGAAAGTGATCCCTGATCTACACCATAGTATCTGAGTTTAGACAAAAGTAACCCCGTATGTATCCCATCAAATGCGCGGGAAAAATCGAGCAGCACCAACACAGTGCACATCCCCTTGTCTTGAGCAGCTAGTATATTATCTGTTACATCTAACAGCGCCGTGGCCGTGCCGCGTCCTTTTCTAAAACCCGACTGCAATTCAGGCAGAACACTATGCTTTTCTAAATACTCCGTGAACTGTTGACACACTATTTTCTCCATAACCGTAGTGTTTCAACCGTAGTGTTGTCCAGCGTCTCGCACCCTACGAAACAACTGGCGGTTCATTTTAGTGAGACGCTCGTTAATATAAAACCGCCTCGCTGGCCCTGCCATACCCAAGTCTGTAGACGTTGCACCGCGGCGCACGCGCGCGCACGACAATAGCTCCTCGCGCAGATCTCGGCGCGCTAAGCGCACGGCAAGGGGACGGGGGCGGCGCTCCGGGCCCCGCGAGTCAGTCGACTGCAGATATCGAGGACCAACACGCTCCGCACTGACAATATCCCGTTCCTCCAGCTTCATTCCCAACTTCACTGCAACAAGCAGAACCGTATTGACTGGATTCTCAGCATTAGGTTCAACTAAATTGGTAATCTCAACATCGTTGATCAGCAACTCCTGGTCGCGGTCATTCAAGTCTTGCCGTAGTTGGTCGATGACGTCATTATTATTGGTCTGGTCGGGGGGTTGCAGCTTCTCCAGAACAGATAGCCGCTGCTCCATGCTGTCGACTCTGGCGTTGCATTGCTTCATGGACACAACGATATCAGACATCTCCTCCTTATATTACTTGAGAATGTCGTTTATAGAGCGCAGGTTGTCCCTTAAAATTCTAAGCTCAGTTGCAATATCAGTCGTCAATACCGCCGTCTCATCGGGGGATTTCGTGGCAGTGTTGCTTACTGGACGCTGTTGCATAGTGGAGCCTCTGATCGGTGACTCAGCCCCATTATCGGTAGCCACATTCTTCTTGCATTCAGGGCATAGCCAGGATGGTGGTATGACGCCAGTCACCGGCAAAACAACGCATTTCCGATGGTACGTTGAAATGCATTTAGAGCACTTAGCGACATCTACCGGAGATAGAAACCTCCCACACGCGTTGCATGACTTTGTCATTTCTATTGATTGCAAAGTGAATAATCAACTGTATCTGTGATTTGCCGCTAGATGGCGTTATTATCAAAATAATGCTACGGTGAGTCTAATTATGTTATCCTATTGTGTAACAGGATGATTCACACGGAGCTAAGATTTTCTAGATGAGAGATACACTATGGGGCACCAAAAGAATATGTATTAATGAGCAAACTTTGGTCGCCACTCCACAGAAACAGTTTGTAGGGTATTTATTTATTATTATTGTTATTTGACTTTTTTTTTGAATGAAGTGTCAATAATATCTTTAATTGATTACATTAAATAAAATATGCTATTATAATATACAATTACTTACAAATTAAAAACTAAAAACTATGCTAACTATACAATATATACAAAAATGGGATAGAGAAAAAGAGGGAGACTGTAATTTCAGGCATCAAAAAATTCCTCCCCATCGATCTCTACTGGTACCGTGCCCAAGAGGCTGGCGGCATTACCACGCTGAATGGCGATGGCAATTCTTTGAGCGAGGTAAAGGCCAGCCTTATGGTCACGGGAAGCGTCGATTAGTCGCTTCGCTATTTCTTTGAATAGCGCGCGCGCGCTTGGACCCCACGGACCCAACGTTTCGACTCCAAACGGCTCAAAATTATAATTACCAGTTAAATTGGTATATTTGCGCCGTTTGAGAGTCTCCGCTGATGCAGCAGCAGCGCATGCGCAGTCCATCGTACTTGGAAGATGGGAAGGCGCCAGGGTGTCGACGCAGGTTGCATCCCACACCAAAGGCCTACCCATCTTCCAAGGCAACAACGACATACCGTCCGGTCTCTTACCATCGTCGCGAGCCAAGCCAACAGGTTCAAGTATAGCTGGCACGCCGGCGGTGACAAGAGCTCGACGGATAATGTCGTTAATGTTTGCATGTCGGGACATGCGGCCTGCGCTCCTGCTACAAGACAATCCGTGATGTCCAAGGCTATCGACAGCTTCTCCACAGAGACACCGATGCGGAGAAACACACGGGGCACCCAAACGTAGGCAAGTCGCAATGCGGAAGGTCGTGTCGTCCAACATTGTTCCAATGTTGGGAGAAGGAAGTGCCTGGAGCCATACACCAGATTCCCATTCACCCACAGCCAATAGGCGAGCGCGCTCAGCAGCGCTGGTAGCTGTACTGATTAAATGTTTTTTAACACCAATAGTGAGCGGCTCATCCCATTGCCTTTGGGAAGATGGGTTGGCGGGCATGGCGGCAGTTGGACAAGTCATTTTCCAAGAATTTACAGCTTCGGCCTTACCTGGCACATCCGAATTAATCAGTGAAGGAGCTAGAATTTTCCTGACTAATTCTTCAGTGCCATAGACCGACGACAAAAATGCTGGCATACTTACATCTGCAATTTTGCGAACGCCGAGGCCCCCGAGACGAACTGGAAGGGACGCCTGAAGCCACACTCGATCGTTCAAATTTATATTTAAAATTTTGCATAGAGTGTCTTGCAGCAAGTGGATAGCACTTGACCTAAAAGTTCCAAAAATTTAAAAAGTTGAGTTGAACGCAGGGCATGTGTAAATTTTGGTACGAAAAGACAATGCCGAATAATGGTGAAAGCTGAATGTATATTAATTTGGTACAATCGCTCCGAAACATCACAAAAGAAATTTATTTTCTCTTCCACAAAAGACTCGTAAGCATCTTCAAGAATTGGGGACCCAAGGAGACGGAGAGAACTTTTTTGTAAAACTTTTAAATTTGGAGCCAAAGCATTGAATTTTGAGAGTACCGAAAGATTGTCAATTTGATCACTGAGAAAAATTTCACATTTGGTGGGATTTCGTTCTAGGCCGATTGAACTAAATTCTTTTTTTAGAAACGCCAAATCTTTTAACACCGTTTCTACGTCGCCTCCGAGAGTTCCATCATCTAGATACCAAACGTTAAATTTGGAATTTAGTCGCTGAATTATAGGGTGAATAGCCAGGCTGAAAATGACTGGTCCAAGAGGATCACCTTGTTGACACCCTACTGCTGAATTTAAAATATTTTCCTTATAAAGCAATTTAGAAGGATGCCTATAGCACTGCCAGAGAAATTTAAAAATTTTGGGGGTTTCCAATTTGGCCTGTGTCAACAAAGTGTCTCTATTAACAGAGTTAAAGGCATTCCTCAAGTCAACTTTGAGGATAACCTCACCTCCACTGCAGTCAAGGAACGTAGATAAGGCATGTACAGCAGCCTCACAGCCCCCTTTGGAGCCGAAGCCGAGTTGGAGGGGCTGGAATTTATCTGTGAGAGAGTCTCTATATGCTCTACAACACAACTTAGCTGCTATTCGCCTGTATGTACAGCCTACGGCAATGGGACGAATGCCACCATCTTTTTTACGCAAGGCGCAGAGATTAGCGCCGTACAGTAAATCAATGATGCCCTCGTCCACATTGCCGGACAACATAAGGTTAATTAAGGCCGTTAGTTCTTTCAAGAGTGCGTCGCCAGCTTCTCCGACGCTTACGCCGGTAAGGTCCTTGAGATGCTGTGGAGTAAGGCCATCGAGGCCGCCGGCAGACCCACTCCGGAAAGAGCCAACGGCTGCTATCACGTCCTTGGCTGAAACACTGAGACAATCAGCGTCTGACTCCAGAGGCTCAGGAAAGGAAAGGTTATCAGCAGGTGATGGGTGCTTGCTTTGCAAATCTGCCAGAGTATCTGGCGAGCATGGCGCTATCACATCACTGCTGAATAAAAGCCTTGCAGCTCCTCTAATGTCACCTTCTCTTAACTTGGACTCTACATAGTGGTAAATTGAATTTTTATGGAAGGTGGTGAATTTTGGATCAAAATTATGAGCTAGAGAGCAATTTTCTTTTATTTGTGTTGTTAGCGATTTTTTGGTGGCCTGGTCTTTCGCAACATGTAGAATCCTATAAGGGAAGGTGAGTAATTGTTCCCAAGCGCTTTGAGAGTTCACCCGGACGACCACGGCTATACACCGGGTAAGGTTCAGTGCAACGGATGGCCTTGCACCACGAGGAACTCTCTTTAAAATTGGAACCGAATTTTTAAATTTGGATAATGTTTGCCAAAAGGGAATTTGGGTGACAAAGGTAGGGGTTGTTTGGATTGAAGGTGCATTTTGGGATTTGTGTACTTTCCCAAAATGCACTTTTAAACCTCGCTTACCTTTAAAAAAACGGGCTTGAGAACAATCTGGGCATTGTACAAGTTGACTTGCACATATTTCCGCTTCGCTGTTACCACTGTTACAGTCTCTTTGCATTTAAATACACACAATAACACTTAAAAACTACACAATGTACACGATAAAATTATAAAAACTGAAAAATTTACTAAAAACAAAATTGACAGTTGCATCTTCGCATCCTAGCAACGCGAGGGACCGAAGCGGCGCCCCCGCGTTGCACTAGTACTGTTGCTATGACTTATTCTGTTTCTTGGTTCCCCGCGGTGCCCGACTATCTGTGGCACAAAATCTGGCTTCTTGCATTTCAAAAGTAGTCCGGGAGAACTCTCAAAGAGCTTGGGAACAGCTTCTCACTTTTCCTTACAGGTATTGTGATTTGATTATTTGAATAGACTCAAGATACATGAATGTATAACGGTATTCTATGGAAAGTTGCAGTATTACATTCTTATATATCAATTACTTTTGGATAAAATCAACGACATTTTTCAGACAGATGACATGACAAACTCATCGTAAACTCGTTTGTAGGGTAGATGTTTAGATCACTATGTTCACTATATTTGTTTTATCACTTTTGCGCATTCACGACGCGCGAAGGCACTTGCAAACACTTGCCCGGCACTTTTTATTATTCACTCTCACTTTTACGGTTCAGTTAGCGTATTTGGACCTTTATTATTATTTTATTCAACACGAATTAAGAGGACAACGATTGAGTAGTTTGACATCCGTGACGTCACTCTGCACACCGTCAGTGTAAAGGACAAAGCAGGACAAGCCTTTAGTCATCCCACTGACAGCACAAATTCTCCAGTGAGCTCTGGCTACCCTACTCACCGCTGAGAACACAACACGAAGTTATTATAACCGCTATTATATCTTTTTTGATTCCCTTAATGTTGGATAACGAACTGTTAGAAGTTAGACGAATAACTAAAGAAAAATATAAGCAAGACTGGCACAGAAGAAAATAAATTTAACACGCAAAAAAAGAAAAAAAACAAGCAAAGCCAGTCGTGTCAAAACGGCCATCATAGCGTGGCGCGACTATAGTGCGTCTAGTATTTCGTAAGAGGGAAAGAGAGGAAGGATAAATTCCCTTTGGCTTGCCGCACCGCTGCCTGAGTTCGCGACTGAGGCCTTAGTATTTTATATGTATGACAACGGGGACATACAGCTTAACGATCTCTCTGAGGCACGAAATAGACATATTCATACATAAAACTATATGCACGGGGGGACCTTGGAACGTTCCGTTAATATGACGTAGTGCTCTACCAGTTAGGGTCCCCCGACATGACAAGGCTTGCATCAAAACATGTATTACTAGGTATATCAAAGTTATAGGGCTAACTAACACAACTTTCGACTTTATGAGGGTTGTTATGACGGGGGTTTTAATAATATATGCTACTAGCTGACCCACCCCAGCTTCGCCCGGGGTATATTTTGAAGCTTCATATCCCTTTGAGCCCTTTGAGTATGTTTTAGTCTTCAAAATATGTATGAAAAATTGCCAGATTTGTTAACATTTATTATTAATGCTCCGCTCCCTTAAGTAGTAGCGTGATGATATATAGCCTAAAACCTTCCTCGATAAATGGACTACCCAACACTGAAAGAATCATTCAAATCGGACCTGTAGTTCCAGAGATTAGCGCGTTCAAACAAACAAACAAACTGCAGCTTTATAATATTAGTATAGATAAATAAGATTGTAGTGCATGTTTCTATCTGTTTGCATAACACCCCGTCGTCGGGGGTTAAAAAAAAGAAAAAAGTCAACATCCAAGACGGAAATTATTTTCGCGACCTTCCTTTCTAGAGAAAATGATTTGACTGACAAACTATTGGAGAATTCTTTTAACGCTAGAGACAATTCGTCCTTTCCGTGACTTTTAACATAGTTCTAAATACGCTTCAATAATAATAATTATTTTACAGGTATTCCAGAAGATGTTCCAAAATAAATCTACAATCCAAGTTTCGCCAAACTTACTCGCAAATTTTAATCCCTTCGATATATTAGAGCCTGAAAAATGTGACACAAATGGACTCAGAGTTGAAAAGCTTATCGACGTCGATAACTCAACACCTAATATTGAAATAGACCCATCACTGTTAGATCAAAAACCTCATTACGATTTAGTTGATCTGTACCAAAACTTTTATGTCACACCACAGCATGTGAAATTAAAAAACAAAGAAACTGAACTCTGTAAAAATAATCCAAGTTCTAGTAACAATGCTATTGATGTTAATGAAACTGACGCGAATGGACCAACAGTTGAAACTCTCATTGATATTGATGATTTTAATAACCTATCTAATTTAAACGATATAGATTTTAAAATATTTTTGGACAAATATGAGTCTGGAGAAAAAATTGACTGGACTAAAGATGACCAAGACAAAATCACACCACAGCATGATAATGATGAAGATGATATTGACCCTGAAGATTTAATAAAAGAAGTTTTGTATCAGAGGAGTATTGAAAAAAGATATATGGATGACGTAAATCACGGTAGAGATGTTAATGCTGATAATCTTGAGCATAAAAATAATATACCTGATGATTCGTTAAAGCCAAAAGTGCTAAAAAGTCCTTCAATTGATTTATTAGCGCTTAAAAATGCTAAAAGTAATAAAAATAATAATAGACTTGAGCAAAATATGCATAATAGCTCAAAACAGGATGACCCTGAAATGGATTTAATTAAAGAATTTTATTTAAAGTTAAATAACGACTCGGTAAATGATGTTAATATTAATAAAACTCAAAATAACACTAAAATTGAGGGCCAAATAAATAATGTCGTCAATTTTGATATTATACCTATAAAAAAAGATGAGAAAGTTTATAAAAAGAGACGCCTCTTAAAGCCTGAGAGTCAGACATGTAAGTTTACTAAAGGACCAGATTTACAAGAAAAGATGATTGTTTTACCTCAGATTATGGCGCGTATTTACGACAGAAAGGCGTATTTAGAAAATAGAACGCACTTAAAAAAGGTATTAATTTTGGACGACCGTAAAAACGAAACGAAAATAGATGTGAGAATACCAAAGAAAACTAAAAGAGAAGATTATGTAGTCACAAATTTAAAAGAAGTAGTAAGAAACACGAAAGATAACCAAGAAGAAAAATCTACGTTGTCAAATATTGACAAATATGAAAATGCTTCTGTAACAAAAGATTTAAAACAGTGTTGCCACTGTTCATGTACCAAATCTCCTGTAAAAGAAATAAATACATCTTCTGATTCTACTAAATCTTTTGTTAGAAGCAATTCTTCTGATAGAGAATTTGGTGAAGTAAACCCCATGGTTGTGATGGAAGATTGTAGGCAAGAAAGAATAAAGGCTTTGAAAATGGGCCAGATGTTTCGGAAATTTGTATTGGAAGGTGAAAAAAAGTGATTTAGTTACGACAAGGTGGTTTTGGAGTTTTTATGCTGTCAGTGGGAAGACCAAAGACTTGTTCTGATTGTGTCTTCTGCACTGACGGCACAGAAACACTCTACCCCGGTGTTGCACACGTTCATAGGTCGCGGTAACCATTTTCTATCAGGTGGGCCGGGAACTAGTCAGCCATCTAAGTTGTATAAAAAAAAAGGTGACTGATTTTGCTTTTGTTTGTCAATATTAGTATGTTTGTCAGTTATATATATAAATAATGTTTTTTATATGGATAATTCTTTATGAATAATATATACAGTAATTTTTTTTTATATAAGGCGGGAATGAATTTTGAATTTCGGATTTGGAATGGCACACAGAAATTAGACGAATGGGTTGATGAATTTTGACACCTATCGTATAAACATAGAGTGCCTTTTTGTAATGTCATCTGTATATTCTGTATGACATCAGTTTTTTTTACATATAGGCGCCAAAATAAATTAGTTTATGTCCATTTCAAATTCAAAACTAAAATAAAGAAGAATAGAACAGATAATATGACAGACAGATATTAATAGAAGAAATATTTATCCATTTATAGATTAAGAATTGTTTATTTTGATGCAGTTAGTGTTCGCAAAACGTATGTGTAAGTGAGTTATAAATATATCAATTGTTAAAAAAATTATGTACCTATGCATTTTGTATGTAGTAATACTGTATGGTGCTCAAATAAAAATATTTGCCTTTTTAATATGTTTTATTTAAAAACTCATTTTAAAGACTAAACTGAATTCTTTTTTTTTAAATAGTTGTTGTACAAATTGTGTTTTACAAAAAGTCAAAAGGCCACGTGCCGCGTGGTTTCCGGGAGAGTAGAATTAGGGCCACCCCATCTCTTCCCATGCGGTGTCGTACAAGGCGACTTAGGGATAGCGCTGTTTGACATCAGACAGATATATGCAGCCCAGACTCGGCCTCAGATGCATGGCTCGAGTCAACAGTAGTGCCGGGAATACGGCCATAGAGCACCCCTATTACGTGAGAATGAATACAATTATTGGTGAAATGTGGGTGTTAATTCACCTCTGCCTAACCCTCCAGGGGTAAAGACGTGATTATATGTACGTATGTATATACACAGACAACTATAAGGGGGCCACAGAACTTCTTTGCTGTATGCAGATGCTGCTTTGGTGCACCACATTAACACAACAAACGGCAGCAACTGTTTCATGTCATCTCTTGTCAAGTTTTTAAGCTATTGCATAGCTTTTATCGCGGGCCTTGAGCGTGGGGACCGAATCCAGAAATTCCGTAACGAAAAAAACCTAACACCCCCCACTCCGAGCTCGCACGAATCGAGCCGAACTGCTCCGAAGTAGCTCCGCTTAACGTAAGTAATTATAATTGCATAAGTTGTTAGTTTTCAAATTCAAATTCAAATTCAGATTCAGACTCAGACTCAGACTCAAATTCAAATTATATTATTATTTATTATAATTGCATAAGTTCATAAAAAATGCTATGTACTTAATAGCTTTACCGCGGCAGTCCCCGAGTGCCACACCTCTTTTTGTTTTTTTTTTATATAGGACATGCTAACTTGACTTCACCTCGTCTAAGCTAAAGGCAGAGTCTCAGGAAAGAGGGTCACCATTACAAACACTAAGTATTACAATGGTGGCACTCAGCTTGGCGGCCTCATCAGATGCTTATTCACGCCCCGCTTAAGGCCTCGGGACTGTAGGAAGAAGGAAACACGTGTGCTGGAAATGAATTCCAGGTCTTGGTGGTGCGGCAAAGAAAAGGGTCTCCGAACCGCTTGGTTCTTGCTCGTATATTCTGCACAGTGTGAGGGTGACATCTAAGGCCTGCATGTGTTGTCCTATGTAGGAAAGGAGATGGTGGGATTAGTTGGAAGATTTTGACAATTTGCTGTGTACTCCGCAAATGCTGCTTTAGTGTGTGGCCCCTTAAATGTGCACCAAGTTTGTTTGCTTGTGTTTTACGGAGGGGAGGGGGAGACTTATAATTAATCCTCCTACTAATAGGACACAAAAAAATCCTCCTACTAATAGCCTAGTGGTATGGGTAATGGATTGCTGAGACGAGGTCTCGGGTTCGATCCCAGGTTTTACAATGGCACACACCAATGACTTTTCGATGCTTTTCGAAGTTATGTATGTGTTTATCGCAGGTTTATAAATGGCAATAGGCTCGCCACCTATTACATTGGGACCTAAACATAAACGGGTGAATTGTGGGTGCTAGCACCTCTGCCTACCCCTTCGGGGATATAGGCGCGAGTTTATGTTATGTTATGTCTAATAGGACAACACGTGCAGCTGTGCAATTGTCAATAACATAAAAATATTAAATAATGTAAAAATAAACCATTGGAAAATGATTCTTTATTATGTTGACCACGCATTTACATCATCAAGATACTCATTTACTTTATAGTAACCTTAATTCATTAAAGTTTTTTTCACTTAGTGTTAAATTTATTTATTGGCTTGAGAAATTTAATAAATATTTTTATAGAGCTGCCTACAAATGTACTACCACCTTGTGAAGCCTGAGTTTATTCACAACTAGTTTATTCTTGTTTCTCGTATTAAGATTATGTACGTCCGAGTTTTTATTGAAAAGACTTAGGTTTCTTTCGCTTTGCTTTAAAGACTAAAATTCAATTGATGTTTTAGCAGTGGACGTGGCATGACATTGTTTTGCTTTAGCAGAGTCGAGGCAATAATACGTTGCACTACTAGTACACAAGTGTTTTGATTTGGACAAACATAGGTACATATAATCACGCCTCCATCCCCGGAGGGCTAGGTAGAGGCGACTAACCCACATTTCACGAATCATTGAATTCCGTCCCACATAATAGGAGGTGAGCCTATTGCCGTCTTTCGGGCACTATTGTTGTCTCAAGCCATTCATCTGAGGCTGAGTCTGGACTGTATGATGTTCAGCCCAATCCCTTTTTGATTTGTAGTATATCTTTAACATCACATTAACTTAAATTATGCACACTGTAAAACGAAAACACATCTTATCATTCGTGTTATAGATTACTTAAATATAGATAAAAAAGTGCCGCCGCGTGGTTCCCGGCAGAATAGAATTTGGACCACCCCATCTCTTCTCATGCGGTGTCGTACAAGGCGACTAAGGGATAGAGCTGTTTAACATCAGACAGATATATACAGTTCAGACTCAGCCATGCATGTGAATGGCTCGAGTCAACAATAGTGCCCGAAAGACAGCAATAGGCTCACGCCCTATTACATGGGACCAAATTTAATGATTTGTGAAATGTGGATGTTAATTCAGCTTATCCTAACCCTCCGGGGATAATAAATAAAAATAATAATATATTTATTTGCTTAAGATGTGGTAAATACAAGGTGACAAACAATTTATGAGCATAAGACACATTTTGCCATTCCGTCATGACATGCAAACATTAAAACATTAAATTAACATAATATTGTGAATTTAACTGTCAAAATAGAACATCAAAATAATCATTTCATTAAAATTGACACAATTGTTTAAATATAAATAAAGGCGTGATTATATGTATGTATGTAGATAAAGAAGTGATTAAAGACGACACATACATACACTCACACACAACTACCAATCAGTCGTGTTGTTGACACTGATGACAGTTACGACTGAAGGTCCAAATGTAGGTACGCTTCTGCGAATCTCCGCATAAGAATGACACGCGTAATTCACAGTTCCACCTAGTTCTCTGCTCTGTGGGGGCGAGCCTATTGACGTCAAGAGAGCAATTTGTCATTAACTGTATTTTTTTTTTATACCACTTAGGTGGCAGACAAGCACACTATGCACACGATGGAAAGTGGTTACCGCGGCCTATGGACGTTTGTAATACTAGAGGAGTCACAGTCGCGCTGCCAACCCTGTAAGTACAGAGTTTCTGTGCCGTCAGTGTAGAAGACAAAGCAGGACAAGCCTTTAGTCTTCCCACTGACAGCACAAATTCTCCAATGAGCTCTGGCTACCCTACTCACCGCTGGGAAAACAACATGAAGTTATTATAACCGCAGTATTCTGTAGGGCGGAGGTACTTCCCCAGTCGGACGGAAATACCGCCGTGTACTACCTCCTTAAAAATTTACTGTCGGATAGAGAAGAGCCCTATCCCTTATGCGCTATCTCCGATACCCACGAGAAGAGATAGGTTGGTTCTATTCTGTTTCACCGGGAACCAATAGGTACGGGGGCATTTACATTATTTAAATAAATATATAGTGTATAAATAGCCTTGGGGTTCCCGGCAGAGTAGAATTTGGACCACCCCATCTCTGCCCATGCGGTGTCGTACACGGCGACTAAGGGATAGGACTGTTTAACCTCTGACAGATATATACAGCTCACACTCAGGCTCAGATGGAAGGCTTGAGCCAATAATAGTGCCTGGAAGACGGCAGTAGGTGTGTGTGTGTGTTAAATCACAGCTGCCTAACCCTCCGGGAGTAAAGGGGTGATTATATTTTTGTATAATTGTTATCTGTTTGTTCTGTCTGTCTCATCTTGTGGTGTCAAAGTATCTAAGATGAATTTGTTTTTTTTTATATAACACACATCAATTAGACATCGCCTTGCCTGATGGTAAGCTGAAGGCAAAGTCTCAGAAAAGAGGGTCACCGTTACTCACATACCGTGTGACAAAGGTGACACTCAGCTGGACGGCCTCATCATATGCTTTTTCATGACCCGCTGAACCCGGGACTGTAGGAAGAAGGAAACACGTGAGCTGGTAATGAATTCCAGGTCTTAATGGTGCGACAGAGGAAAGAGTTACCGAACCGCTTGGTTCTTGATCGGATGTTCTGCACCGTGTGCGGGTGACATCTAAGACCTGCACGTGTTGTCCTGTTGTTGTTTTGTACAAGAAAAATAAAATCAGCTGTATATTTACTGTCGAATGGAGAATAACCCTATAGGTACCTTACTTTAGTCGCCTTCTACGAGATCCACGGGAAGAAATAGGGTAACCCCATTCTACTCCACCAGAAATTAACACGGCATCGATGAAGGGATTTAGATTACAATAACATACTTACAGTGTAATATAACATTATCTACTAAGCAGTTCCTTCTAAACAACAATATTACTATTGTTGAAATAACACATTACATTCAATGAAACCATTTTATATTTCTTAAAACATGACAGAGATAACCTCGATTCATCCGTTCCATGCGTAATAATAGAGATAATATAGACAAAAACCTCTATAGAGGGGCATTCCCTTTTACCAGAGTTGCCAGACCGTTGAGATTTGTACTAATATGGTAGAATTTTGAGGCACATATGAAAAACATATTAAAAATATTCCATGATTATAGCTATAGATACAGCAGTAGCTTAACAAGCTTGTGTTATGGAATCTAGAATGCTGATGAAATAAGAACATCCAAACAAATGCAAAGTATATTTATATAAGAAATTGTTGCACTGAGCGAGAGCGAGAATTGAATCTTCGCCCCCTGCGTAACAGTCCAATGCACTACTGCATTACTACGGTATCGAATTCAAATATTGCAAGGTTAAGTTTATATATCTATTTGTGTTGTGGTTGTGCGATTATAGTTTGTAATACTTAACGTAAAGCTATATATTTTATTTTCCTTTATCTGTGCTTTTCTCTGTCTTTCATTTTGTTTTAGTACACCTTTTATTTAGTTTTATATGATAACTACACCATATATCGTTTGTCTCGTCACATTACTGTCCATCCCAAGGTTGCCTGGAAGAAATCGCCTCAGCGATAAGGCCGCCCATTGTACATTAAACTGTATATACATGTTACCTACTTGTCTCAGTTGTAAATGTATTGGTGTACAATAAAGTATTATCTATCTATCTATCTATCTAAGCTCTCAAAACTCTGACTAGTCTTACAACAGAACTTCGATATTGCTAATTAGTTGTGGGGGTCATATGGCAGTCGCTTGACGGAAAATATTGAAGTTCAGCTGCATCTTAGTTAGACTTAAAAGCCGACCCCAACTGAGTTGGCAAAAGGCTGAGGGAATGACGATGATGAAATTATAGGCACTAGGTAGACCAATCTTAGGATGATGACAAGGTGAACAAAATTTTCAAAACTCCTTCGTGCATCTGAGATCACATTAGACGTCGGTCTCAGTTAGTTTAGCCAGACATTTGCTCTTCACGAATTGCAAAACATGGCCGCAAACCGAAAGCGACTTTACCCGAAAGCAAACAGAGATATTTTAAACTACAGAGGTGGCCGCCAAGCACACGATTCATAGGACGGGAAGCCATGACTGTTGTCCATGAACTACTATGGTAAAATTTATTGCACATTAGTATTTATTATAATTTACATCAGGTAACACAATTTTGTAGACTGGGTAACTTGTAAAATAGACTGGGTACTTTTTAATACATAGACTAAAACATTGCAATCTTTTTGAAAGAATTTAATCTAAATAATAAAAAATAATAATAAATGAAATTGGAAATAAAAACACACGGTTTTCATATTTGTAGTTATTTATGAGTTATTGTATTTTATACATTTCTTGATGGTTTAGGTTAAGTTCGAGGAGCATGCTATCATTTTTATTATTAACCATGGTCACCCGTTGTCTTGTCTGTCATTGTTTTGCATTGTTTACTTTCAAAAGTAAGACTACAAGACAAGTTAAGAAAAATATAACCTAAGTTTTATTATCAATTACACCTGTTTATTTTATATAAACAATATTATAAAACACAGGCAAACAATGGATCAAATATTAATAATAGAGAATGAAATAGACGAATTACGCCAAAAACTGCAAGAAAAAGAAAAAGAATTGTATGCACTCAAAAGGAGTTTTAATTTGGTAAATAATTTGGTTTTATTGTTTTACGGTGGAGTAAAATAGGACTAAGATCACCACATCTCTTCCCGTGCATGTCGTAGGAAGCTACTAAGGGTTAGAGGGCTGTTATACTGTCCTACAACCGACAGTAATACAATCATTTTATAATTATCAACATACATCATTCGGGGATTTATAGACGTGTTTGTATGTGTCATTATGTAAATACTAGAAAAAAAAAATTGTACCTATGATTGAATGATGATTAACAAATAGTGATGCGACTTAAAAAAAAAGCAAATAGTGAAATCGTAAATGGTGGCGTTGTATTTGACCTTCAGTTCATTAGAAGTTTGCAAGAATGATTAAACAGTCAATGACTCATTAAAATAATTACATATCTTTTTTAAACTTACTATTTCCATTTTGTACATGACAATATTAAAAAAAAATACACATTCTTTAAACTGGATGTATTGTAAAAAAATATTAAGTGTATTAAGTAGTTTTAATTAAACACATAAAATTACTAAATATATGAATAAAATCCCCTTTCTTCCTTAGTCTATTATCCTCCAAATGCTCAAATTCAAATCAAATTCAAATTCAAATTCAAATTCCTTTATTTGCGTGTAATGTGGTACAATAAAAGATGGTAATATGATATCAAGTCCGGGCACATTCCGCCATACAAGTGGCATGCAAACACAATTATACACAGCAATATCTACTTAATAACAAAAATATTACAGTCACAATAAGAGCGCAGTGTCTGCTACAATGCATTTCTGCAGTGGTACGAACGACATGCATATTTCTTTAAGAAATCTTCCACTGTATAAAAGGTCTCGTCCACCAACCATTTATGTAATGCAGCACAAAATTTTTTATAAGGCAGGTCTATAATCGACGCTGGCAATGAGTTGTAAATTAGTGGAGCCATATAAACACAACTACGTCTAAATATTTCTAACCTAGGTGCCGGCATCTCAAGCTGCATGTGTGTAACCTTCCGTTTATTAAAATTGTCCTTTTTATTAAATAGTGATATATTATTTTTCACAAATATGGCACTTTCATATATATAAATACATGGTACAGTTAAGACTTTATTGGCTTTGAACACATGTAAACAAGAATCCGTCCAAGCCATACCAAATATAGCTCTGATGCACCTTTTTTGTGCTATAAAGACCCGCTAGCGACAAGACTACCATTAATCCAATTTATCAAAGTTTTATATATTAGTTTTTTTTTAAAACAATATTAGAATCGAAATTACTAATATTCCCTATAACCCCTCCAGCTAAGCTAAATTGCTTGTGTTAGTAATGGGATCACATTGGTAATGTAACAGCCAGGATTTAAACCTAGTAGCTTTCAATCTCAAGGCCGACTCAACCACTAAGCTTCAAGCAAAATTAAAATTACAGAACCAGAATACTGTTCTTCTCAATGGTGGAAGACCAGGGTGTGATGGAGATAAGAAAGTGACGTATGGACCTCTTCCAAAATGGGCTATTGAAAGGTAAACAGACACATTATCATGAAACCGTTATTGCCGGTTGTATCTGTACTCCATCCGGTTGGGTACTCAACTAAAGGTAAAAAAACTTATAGAGATTTTTTTTTTATACCGTATAGTTGGCATACAAGCACATGGCCCACCTGATGGAAAGTGGTTACCCTGGCCTATGGACGTTTGTAACACCAAAAGAGTCACAGTCGCGCTGCCAACCTTGTAAGTACAGAGTTTCTGTGCCGTCAGTAGAAGACACATATTAAACAAATAAACTAGTTTTTTAGTCTTTAAAATGTGTTTCTAAACAGAAAAATATTTATGAACAGACTTTTTAAAATAAATATCAAGACTTATCAAGAATTTTTGTTTGTATTTTTTTTTATACCACTTAAGTGGCAGAAGTACACGGCCCGCCTGATGGAAAGTGTTTACTGTGGCCGATGGACGCGTGGAAAGCCAAGAGAGTCATACTCGCGCTGCCAACCCTGCAAGCATTGAGAGTTTCTGTCCCGTCAGTGTAAAAGACAAATCAGGACCAGCTTTTGGTTTTCCCACTGACAGCACAAAAATCCTCCAGTGAGCTCTGGCTACTCTACACGCCGCCGGGAACACAACACGAGGTTATTATAGCCGCGGTATTCTGTAGGGCGGAGGTACTTCCCCAGTCGGACTGCTCAATTGGACGGAAATACCGTCGTGTCCTACCTCCTATAACTTACCTTCAGTTAAATATACCAACGAAACGAAGTATAGGGGTTTAAAGCTACAATATTGTCTATTTCAGGTACAGTCGACAAATTTTACTCCGTGAGATCGGAGTAGCTGGACAGTCCAGGATATGTTCAGCAAGGGTTCTCATCGTAGGAGCAGGGGGATTGGGGTGTCCTGCGGCTATGTACCTAGCCGGCGCTGGAGTTGGTAAATCTTCTTAATCTTAACATTAATCCTAGTCGCATCTGAAGCTTACTGTCAGTCTGGGGTCTGCTTCACCAGTCTAGCTGCGGATTTTTTTTTATATCTAGGACACGCCAATTTGACTTGATCTCGCCTGATGATAAGTTAAGGGCAAAGTCTCAGGAAAGAGGGTCACCAGTACAGACACTTAGTAATGTTACAATGGTACTCAGCTTGGCGGCCTCATCAGGTTTGACTGAACTTTCATATTTTCCGTGAAGCGACTGCCGTCTGATTCCAATTAGTCCCACCCTCCCCTTTCCTACACAGGACAAAGCGTGCAGGTCCTAGATGTCATCCGCACACGGTGCAGAACATCTGATCAAGAACCAAGTGGTTCGGAGACTCTGTTCCTCTGTCGCACCATTAAGGCCTAGAATTCATTACCAGCTCACGTGTTTCCTTCTTCCTACAGTCCCGGGTCCTTTAAACGGGGCGTGAAAAAGCATATGACGAGGCCGTCAAGCTGAGTGTCACCATTGTCACACGGTATGTGTAAGCAATGGTGACCCTCTTTTCTGAGACTTTGCCTTCAGTTTACCATCAGGCAAGGCAAATTCTAATTGACGTGTTAAGGAGGTAGGGCACGGCGGTATTTCCGCCCGATTGAGCAGTCCGACTGGGGTAGTACCTCCGCCCTACAGAATACCGCGGCTATAATAACTTCGTGTTGTGTTCCCAGCGGTGAGTAGGGTAGCCAGAGCTCACTGGAGAATTTGTGCTGTCAGTGGGAAGACTAAAGGCTTGTCCTGCTTTGTCTTCTACTGACGGCACAGAAACTCTGTACTTACAGTGTTGGCAGCGCGACTGTGACTCCTCTGGTGTTACAGACGTCCATAGGTCACGGTAACCGCTTTCCATCAGGTGGGCCGTGTGCTTGTCTGCCAACTAAGTGGTATAAAAAAAAAACGTGTTCTATACAATAAAAAAAAACATCTCAAAGGCGATACCGAAGCTTTGCAGGTATATCAGTTGTTAGACTTTACGGCTCCATCTACCCGTAACGAGTGCCATAGATGTTCGTATGGCAAACAGGACTGACGGCTTATCGTTCTCTCCGAGGCACAACCAGACCAATCTAAATAGTCATATAATAAAGATACAAATACTTGCACTGAGTGGGGATCGAACCCGCGCCTCCTGCTAAGCGGCCGTTTTCACTAACGCTACGCCACAGAAGCTGTCCCTTAACTTGGTAAATATATCACATTGAAAGAAAATGTGCTCTTCCAATTACTCCCACCCTCTCCTTTCCTACATAGGACAAGACGTCACATAGGACAACACGACACTATGAATTGAAGTATTTGGTGGCGCGATTGGCCACGTGCGCTAGTGGACTGTATTGCGGGGAAGTAGCTAACTGTTCCATTGACGCTTTACACACAAAAAGACAGGTGATCGGGTTGCCGCGGGCGTGATCCAAGCAATGAATGCAACCCGAGAAATTAGGAGAGGATGCACTAACCTTCACGACACACGTGTTTTCATCGCAGCCGGTACACGGATCTTCTCTTCCTTGCTCAGGAGCTGCCGTCAGCATCACTAGATCACTTGAGGGACACACGAGAGGCACAATCCGATCGGTAAAAGTCTATGAAGCGGTAAAAATGTAACAAATATTATTCATTTTTGAGAGACGCGAGCGCGGTCCGCCTTTACGCTGGCTAGTTCAAAGCGGGAGTGAGCGTCTATATATCACAAATGGCGGACGGAAACTATCTCTAGTACTATACTATGGTTAGTGCGGGAGGGGAGCTGGGTATAGAAGGAGTGTGTTTCCGCGTCAAGAAATACAGCTTCTACATCGGCGCAACCATTCCCCCCGGCTTGAAGGGTTACCTTCGAAACGACAAATGCGAAACAAATCTAAAGTCTAATCTAAATCTAGGTTTGGGAAATAACAACTAAAATATAAACCTAGATTGGAGCTCGTGCCTACCGCTGGCTAGGCAGAGGGCAGAGGCGAACAAACAACACAACGCAACAGTCTCGACCAAGACGAGACGCGATTAGCCAACAACAAAATAAGGGTCTCTTCACGTGGGACCGATACAACAAGCGAGTGCTTCTTCTCCTCGGGTGGTTCGGAAACCGTAGTGGGATTGAATTGACTAACTGGCCACCCATCTAACGCGGCATGAATCCAGGACGGTCCACCAAACCACAACGGGTGATCCAAAATTTGCGAAGGAAGCAATCCACGAGAGAGACAATCGGCTGGGTTGTCGGTGCCAGCAACGTGAAAGAGATTATGTGGCGCCAATTCAGATTGAATTTTTGCCACTCTATTAGCGACGAATGTGTCCCAACGATGGGGCGAAGAGTGGGCCCAACACAAAGCGACTGTTGAGTCCTAAAAGCTAAAATTCTACTAATATTAATGCGAAAATTTACAATTATGTCAAATAAATTACCTTAAAGATTCCGACCACAATACAAAATGTCATTAAGCGACACGGAAGTGCTAGTCTTAGCACTGCCATCCAAAACTACGCGGAGTTTTAGTAGTAAGCTTATCTTCTCTAATAACTCCGCGGTGCGGGATAATGTACGAAGGCTGGGTCCCGCCAGTGTCCGCAGGCGCAGGTGAGATGTAACCTTTATCTAAATATTCGTTAACAACCTCATCATAGGCCCGCTTCGACTTTGGGGACGCCTGCATCTTTCGTTCCAAACAAAGAAAGCGTTTTTCAGCGGATACACGGGAGCCACCGAGCGAAAACTTGCGGATGGTAGACTCCAGTGGCGGCTCGACGGTGCAACAGAACGAAGCAGTCGAGTGACTAAAACTATCTATAGAAGCGGGTGCGGAACCAATTATAACAAAACCAAGAACTGTTTCCAGTGCGTGCGGAGCGGGGTACGTCGGTCCCCCTTGAACCTTACGTGATAACTGGAGGTGCGGGAGAATCGAAGCGCCGATCAATATATCGACGACTCCAGGAACAGCGTAAGTCTCATCTGCTAAAGGCAAGTCTTTAAATTTCGTTAATAAAGACGTGTCAACCGGGACGGTAGGCAACTGTTCAGCTATTCTATCTATAACGAGCGAATCCATGTCAAACCAAATATTATTATTAAAACGAGATCTAAACCTTGTTTTAACGGTGCCACGAACAGCTGACTGTAAGCTTCCAAAACCCTTCACCACTGAGCGGGTTGAACGCTTATCAACATTGAAACCAAGACGCCGACAACAATCTTGAGTAATGAAATTACTTTGCGAAGCGCCATCTAACAGCGCTCGAACAATGCGCGGCTTACCTAATGCATCAACAATAACAACGCGAGCGGTCGCAAGACACACAGTAGTGAGTGCAGCACTAGCGGAGAACGAACACAAGGTGACGTCATCCGCGGCGGTCACCGGGCGGGCCGGAGCGCGCGCGAGCGCGGGCTGCGGCTGCGGCGCAGGCTGCCGTGTGTCACCGCTCGACGAGCCAACCGTGCTCACATTGGATGCGGCATTACTATTCTCAAAATGAAGCAAAGTGTGGTGTCTCGCTTGACATTTGCGACAACTATTTCTACTATTACATAAAACAACGCGGTGTTTAGTACCGAGACAATTAAAACAAAAATTATTAGCGCGAACAAATTTATAACGATCACTAGGCGACAATTTTAGAAAACCAGGACACCTGTACAGTTGCGAATGATGAGTACTACACAAAGAGCAAACAGGTGATTGTACATGTGCTGGTGCGGTACTAACATAAGTATGAGTTGACCTCAGTGACTTCGATGACGCATCTACTTTGCGTGCATAATCAACAACTATCTTCGCGCCTTCATGTTTCGATGAAGAGCGTTGCAATACTTTTATATGCTCGCGAACAAAACTTTCTAAGTCTTCGAACTTAGGAATTTTATTGCCGCGATGATCCGACTCAAACAAACGAATGGTTTCGGAATCTAATTTCCTTAAACCCATATACAAAAATACGAAGTCGCAGAGGTCATCGATCTTTAGGTTCTTTACGGCGCGAACAGCTGACGCGAAAGTATCTAGAAATTTCTCTAAGTTTTGATCGTTACATGCCGTAATAGATTTCAAATCAAACATCTGATCTAAATAGGCGTTAGCTACCGATCTTTTATCCTCATACCTAGCTTTCAAAGTATTTAAAATTAAATTATAATTCTCGGCACTAAACGTAATTCCAGCGCAAACGGTTATAGCTTTACCAGTCAATTTTTCAACGAGATAATGCAATTTTTCGTGATCTGTCAACGAATCGTTCTTATCTATTGTATTCTCAAAACTATCTATAAATAGACACCAATTGCGAATGTTACCATCAAATTCGGGTATTTGAATTGGTGGCAACTTAGGTCGGTCGCGAGTGGGGTTGGGTAGGTCAGCCGGTTTCTCCAAACTCCTAGCGACGCGTTTGATACGACAATACAAATCGTCAAACGACGACAAGGCTTGATAACTCACTGAGTAATCGGGATCCAAATTCAACTCTAAAACGTTGATGTCATGTACTAAGGTTTCGAAATCCGCGCGTAGACTATCTAAGTTTTCTATAGAACACAAGAACGAATCTCTGATGGCCAAATCAGAGGTTTTAAGTGCATTATCATAAATCGATTGTACGCGAGAGTAAATCATTTCTCTTTTAGCGTATAAAAGTTTCAATTGAACTTTACCGGTCTTATCAACCTTTGGGGACATGTTTACAATTAAATCTCAAACTAAAGTGCGGTAAACAACAAATATGAAATGACTTAATCTTAGCGGTACAGAGCAGCGGCGCGGCGCGAGCGATACTCCGCAGGTAAGGTAGGTATTTACAACTGTGAATGCACGCTTGAACAAAACGCGCCTAGCAACAGCCAGGTCGTACTTACGCGAGCCAGACCGCTGTCTAGGTTCAACTATTATTTCAGAGATTAAGTATTGCGTAATATCTATTCAAATTAAAATACTTTCGTATGAATTGGAATGAGATGCGAGCGAACAACGTAATTGAAAAAATAAAACAAAGCCAAATGCGTTAGGTATTACACTGTGCCTATGCACTAGGGTGTCTAGTATACCTAAGATCTAAGCCTAAATGCCTAGATGCGGGGTTTTCTACTAAAATAACTAGGTATTTAGGCGCGGTGCGAAAATTGCGAAATACGACTAAGTGTTGATACGATACCTAACCTATGTATGTACTAGGTAGGTACTATGCGAGCCAGCGGCGAACGGACCACAAATCTAATCCTAAATGTCTGGATGCGGGGTTTTCTACTAAAATAACCAGGCATTTAGGTGCGGTGCGCTTATTCCCATTAGAATAATAACAAAACTACGAACTACGGCTAAAATCCGGCTCGAAGGACCAGAAAATGGTGGCGCGATTGGCCACGTGCGCTAGTGGACTGTATTGCGGGGAAGTAGCTAACTGTTCCATTGACGCTTTACACACAAAAAGACAGGTGATCGGGTTGCCGCGGGCGTGATCCAAGCAATGAATGCAACCCGAGAAATTAGGAGAGGATGCACTAACCTTCACGACACACGTGTTTTCATCGCAGCCGGTACACGGATCTTCTCTTCCTTGCTCAGGAGCTGCCGTCAGCATCACTAGATCACTTGAGGGACACACGAGAGGCACAATCCGATCGGTAAAAGTCTATGAAGCGGTAAAAATGTAACAAATATTATTCATTTTTGAGAGACGCGAGCGCGGTCCGCCTTTACGCTGGCTAGTTCAAAGCGGGAGTGAGCGTCTATATATCACAAATGGCGGACGGAAACTATCTCTAGTACTATACTATGGTTAGTGCGGGAGGGGAGCTGTGTATAGAAGGAGTGTGTTTCCGCGTCAAGAAATACAGCTTCTACATCGGCGCAACCAGTATTATTTTGACTTTATTAACTTAATTATTACTTAGACATTATTATTTGAATTATTACTTTGACATCATCAACTGAATAATTATTATTTCTGATATGACATGTTCATGAATAATATTTGAAATGGTAATTATATCTACAATAATTAATAATATGTTGTAGAATTATTGTTTAGTTTTTGAAACTGAATGATTATGTGTGATTATGATAATGTAAATGACATTTAATGTAATTTTTTTTTTTATACCACTTAGTCGGCAGACAAGCACACGGCCCACCTGATGGAAAGTAGTTACCGTGGCCTATGGACGTCTGTAACACCAGAGGAGTCACAGTCGCGCTGCCAACCCTGTAATTACAGTTTCTGTGCCGTCAGTAGAAGACAAATCAGGACAAGCCTTTAGTCTTCCCATTGACGGCACAAATTCTCCAGTGAGCTCTGGCTACCCTACTCACCGCTGGGATAAATGAAATTATTAAAATTATGTTGCTACTCTGTCGCATTGGGTCTGCCTGTAATGACATTGTATGTATGAAATAAATAAATAAATAAATAAAAACGTGCAAGGCTTAGATGTCACCCTCACACGGTGCAGAATATCCGATCCAGAACCAAGCGGTTTGAAGACTATTTCCTCTGTCGCACCATTAAGGCCTGGAATTCATTATCAGCTCACGTGTTTCCTTTCCAAAGAGGTTTCGGAGAAATTTTGGGGTTTAAACGCAATGATTCCAAAAATTAATCATCCGCATGGCGGCGACGCGGTACGCCACCCGTCACGTCTCGTTTCCAGTGGGGGCGAAAAGTGGCTCACGGAGAGCCGTTTTGCTACGTTGAATGTTGGAGGAGGAATGGAAGAAAAAATGAATGATGTTTGTAAGATGATGGATGAAAGAAGGATTGATGTGCTTTGTGTGAATGAGACGAAGAGGAAAGGATGTGACACCACCAAGCACGGACCCTACACCGCGTACTGGTCGGGAGTACCCAATACCGACAGAGCTTGCCAGGGAGTTGGTGTCATCCTATCTGCTAGAATGGCTGAGTGTGTGAATATATTCGAATGTGTGAATGCTAGACTGATGTGGATGAGAATGAAAGTGGGACTCACTCGTATTTTTGTCGTAGGGGTTTATGCTCCTGTAGACTCCGGTACGAATACGTCCCAGGAAGTACAAGAAGAAAGAGAACAGTTTTGGGAGAGTTTAAGAGATGTATTAAGAGAATGTAAGGATAATGAAAGAATCATAATGCTAGGTGATTTTAATGGATGGGTAGGACTGAAACGAGATGGATTTGAAAGGGTTCTTGGCAAGTACGGAGATGAACGAGTGAACGAAAATGGTAAAGGTTTGCTTGAAGTATGTTTGGAATGGAACCTTTGTGTGTCAAACACGATGTTTCGACACAAAAGGATTCATATGTATACAAGAGAAGCGAAGAATGTCAGTAAAAGTATGATTGATTTTGTAATAGTGGATGAAAGATTGAGAAAAAATATTCTAGACGCTAGGGTATATCGCGGTGTGGGTATCCATACAGATCACTTTTTGGTTATGTGCCGTATAAGTGATCTCTTTAAAGGATGGAGACGTAGAAGGCGTGAGCCCATAAGTGTTCTAGAAAGAATAAAAGTAGAAAACTTGCAAGAAGATAAAGTGAGAGAGGAGTATGGAAGCAAATTAACTGAAAGGTTTCATGATCTTGATAGTATTTGTGAGATTGAGGAGTTATGGAAGGTATTCAAAGATGAGATTGTGAGTGTGGCTTCCCAAGTATGTGGTATAAGTAAAAGAAGTAAAGTGCAAAAGGTGAAGCATGCATGGTGGGATAAAGAAGTGCAAAAGTTGGTATGTGAGAAAAAGAAAGCGTGGCTTGATTGGCTCTCAGTCAGAGCTAATGAGAGAATGCAGCAAGCTACAATTGAGAATGTGGATGAAGCGAAAGATAAATATAGAAGACTGAAAGGGATAGTGAAAGGAGTGATTGCTAGAAAGAAAAAGGAACAAAAAGACGTGTTTGATGAAAGGTTATCTGAGGATTTCCAGACGAACATTAAGTTCTTTTGGAAGTCCATTCGTTTAGCCAGAGGAGAAACACAGAGCTCCGAGCTGAACGCTATTAGAGACCAGAATGGAAGTATTGTAAAAGGTGAGGAATGTGTGTTAAAAAGATGGCAGGACTATTTTGAAAGCTTGTTTGAAAGAGAGGATGGTGTACATGCACTAACCTCGGTGATGGATGACTATGTTGATGCTGATAAAAGTGGTATTAGTATGAATGAAGTTGTGAGTGCATTAAGAAGTATGAAAGCTGGTAAAGCAGCGGGATATGATAAGGTGACAGTCGAGATGCTGAAGGCTGGACAGGGCCTTGTAGCAAGTCAGTTGTGCCGCCTTTTCAACATATGTTGGGTTAGCGGTCGTGTACCAAGTGATTGGTGTAAGGCCGTTATAGTTCCACTTTACAAAGGAAAGGGCTCGCATCAAGACTGCAAAAACTACAGGGGCATTAGCCTACTCAGCGTCGTCGGCAAACTGTATGCGAAAGTGTTGATTGAGAGAGTTATGAAAGAAACCGATGAGAAAATATGGGATGCACAAGCGGGTTTTAGAAAGGGAATGGGATGTACGGATCAGGTCTTTTCATTGCGAAGCATAGCCGAGAAATTTTTGGCCAAGAGTCAAAAGGTCTATTGCGCATTTGTGGATTTGGAAAAGGCCTATGACAAAGTGGTGAGGAATGAACTTTGGTCGGTACTGTCTATGTATGGGGTGAGCAGCAACCTTATTCGAGCTGTGAAGTCTCTCTATGAGGACTGCAGAGCTTGCGTGAGGATACATGGGTCATACACTGAATGGTTTAGTATCCAAAAAGGGGTTAGACAGGGATGTGTAGCGTCACCATGGCTGTTTAACTTATTCATGGACAGTTGTTTGCAAGATTTGAAAGATAAAGAATGTGGTTTAAGAATGAAGAATTTACTCGTCAAATGTCTTCTTTATGCTGATGATCAGGTTTTACTGGCGTCATCGGCAGATGAGTTGCAGGAGATGGTAACAACTATGCATGAAGCTTTTGAGAGGAAAGGAATGAAAGTGAATGTTAGTAAGACAAAAGTTATGGTTTTTGAAAGAGATGAATGTGTGACAGAGTGTAGGATTTGTATAGATGGAGAAAAAGTGGAACAAGTGAATGAGTTCATATATTTGGGAACATTGTTTACGAGAGATGGAAAGCATGAAGAAGATGTTGAAAGGAGAGTGATGGCTGGAAATAGAGTGAATGGGGCACTACACAACTTTATGAGCAGCCGGAAAGTGTCCGAAAAGGCACGACTGGCTGTACATGGAGGAGTATTGGTGCCGACTCTTATGTATGGTAGTGAAAGTTGGGTGTGGCAGAAAAAGCATCAGAGTAGAGTAAATGCAGTAGAAATGCGTGCGTTGCGAAGTATGTGTGGCTTGACCTTGAAAGATAGAGTGAGAAATAGCGTGATAAGAGAACGATGTGGAGTGATAGAAGATGTAGTGATGAGAATTGAGAGAGGAATGTTGAGATGGTTTGGTCATGTTGAGAGAATGAATGAAAGAAGACTAACGAAACAGGTGTATGAGGCGAGTGTGGATGGTACCGTCGGAAGGGGAAGACCTAGGCGCACATACCTGGACCAAATCGGGGAAGTTTTAGAAAAGGGGCAGGTCAGGAGTACTCTAAACCGACGAGCATGCATGAAGAATGTAATGAGAGTGAATGAAGCGAGAGTAATATGTCAGGATCGTAGCAAATGGAGATCCGTGATCTCTGCCTACCCCTATGGGAGACAGGCGTGATTTTATGTATGTATGTATGTTAAAAAACCAAATATGTCTGTGAAATGGCTGGAAGTGAATGGTGAAAGGCACAGAGAATAACATAACATAAACTCACGCCTATATCCCCGAAGGGATAGGCAGAGGTGCTAGCACCAGTTTATGTTTAGGTTCCAATGTAATAAGTGACGAGTCTATTGCCATTAACCGGGCACTTATAAACCCGCGATAAATACACACATAACTTCGAAAAGCATCGAAAAGTCATTGGTGTGTGCCATGGTAAAACCTGGGATCGAACCCGAGACCTTGTCTCAGCAGTCCATTACCCATACCACTAGGCTGGAGTTTTGTAAGATATATTACTTTTTCTATTTTGGTCTTTTCAGGCGAGATTGGCATCGTAGATTATGATACAGTAGAACTGTCTAATATTCATAGACAACTTTTGCATAAAGAAGAGGATACAGGCATGAATAAGGCGGAGTCTGCAGCCCAAGCTATAAGGAGGTAAGGGAAAAGTAAAAACGACAGAAACCACGACCAGGCCCTTTCTAGGGAGAATATTCTGACCAACTGAGCTAATTGGACACGTATAATCATACCCTCTCCACATATTTACCTCCCCCCAAGACGGCAACCCTGACTTTTACACCATCTCCTTGCCTAGCTTTACCCCCATTATTATTAAATCCTCCCCCCTTCCTTTTCATGCTTAGCGATCGAATGTTATCTCTCTTCAAACCTTATCCCCCCAACTCCTGAATATTATCTCCCCTATTGAGCGAGCTATGCTTGGAGTATCTTTGAAGCATAGAATTCGGAACGAGGTTATCCGACAGGAACTAAAGTTACCGACATAGGCCACAGAATAAGCAAGTTGAAGTGGCAGTGGGCTGGCCACGTTTGTCGAAGGAGCGATGGCCGTTGGAGCAAACGAGTTCTAGAGTGGAGACCGCGAGAAGGTAAACGAAAGGTAGGACGCCCCCTAGCCAGATGGACGGACGACCTGAAAAAGGTGGCTGGGACAGACTGGATGCGGAGGGCAGGGGATCAGAAAAAATTGTGCACATTGGGAGAGGCCTATGTCCAGCATTGGACTGCGGTTGGCTAATTGATATTACCATAACCCCCGCCCCCAATAGTATACTCTTTGAGTCGGCAGCGCGAGTGTGACACCCCTGGTGTTGCATACGTCCATAGGCCACGGTAACCGCTTCCCATCAGGTGGGCCGTGTGCTTGTCTGCCAACTAAGTGGTATAAAAAAAAAAAACATAACCCACCCGAGTCTAAAACCCCTCTACCCCTTCCCCTAAATTAAAACATACCTATGTTCTACTAAATTATTTTTTATATATTATTAGTATCAAAATAAACCCGCGGCGGTGGCGCGCCTGGCGCGCCTCCCCGTTTTCGGGGACGAGTTGGGGACTCTATAGTCCCCACACCCGAGAAGAGGGCCAGATCGTGAGAGATGACCCTGGGTCGGCCGGGGTGCGAGGGATATGCCTGTCAACCTCACCTTCGGCAACCAAAGCGCCTCACAGGCGGCGTGCGTTTTAGTCGGTTCGTGTCCGACATAACCTCCTCTACCGGCTCCGGTGGGGAGGTATCCGTGGGGATTTTGCGCACGTAAAAAAAAAAAGTATCAAAATAAACGGGATATTTACCATGTTTCATTGTTTTGAGTTTCCGATATTTCGGCGCTGTTGCAAGCACCATGATCAAGGAGGACTGGAGTACTGGCGGTAAACAGAGAAAAAGCTTTTTCCTAGGAGTAATTATATCGATCTACCCTCTTTCGAGTTCTTTTACTACGCGTATCTGCACTACTATTGGTTTCACTCTCACTACAAACTCGAACCCGATCTCTATCACGTTCACGACACACGATGCTTACTGTATCCACTCGCGATTTTGTTTTGGCTTGTTCCCGGTAAATATCACGTTTATTTTGATACTGATGTGAGTGACCATGATTGTTTAAATACCTATATACATTATATTATTTTTCAGTATAAATTCTCGCATCACGGTGACTCCGTACAAGGTTCAGCTGGACTCGTCAAACGCTCACCAGATAGCATCCCAGTACGATTTAGTGTTAGATTGTACTGACAATGCGCCCACTAGATATTTGTTGAGCGACCTCTGTGTATTGGCTAAGGTAAGACTTGGTTTTTTTATATACATACATATAATCACGCTTTTATCCCTGGAGGAGTAGACAGAGGTGAATTAATACCCACATTTCGACAGTTTATGTTTAGCATAACATAACATAAACTCACGCCTATATCCCCGAAGGGGTAGGCAGAGGTGCTAGCACCCACATTTCGCCAGTTTATGTCTTAGGTCCCAATGCAATAGGTGGTGAGCCTATTGCCATTAACCGGGCACTTATAAACCTGCGATAAATACACACATAACTTCGAAAAGCATCGAAAAGTCATTGGTGTTTGCCATGGTAAATCCTGGGATCGAACTCGAGACCTCATCTCAGCAGTCCATTACCCATACCACTAGGCTACCGCGGTATTTTTATGTACATAGATATAATCACGCCTTTATCCCCGGAGGGTAAGGCAGTGGTGAATTAACACCCACATTTCACCAATCATTGAATTCGGTCCCACGTAATAGGGGGTGAGCCTATTGTCGTATTCCGGACACTATTGTTGACTCGAGCCATGCTTCTGAGGCTGTATATATCTGTCTGATGTTAAACAGCCCTATCCCTTAGTCTCGTTGTACGACACCGCATGGGAAGAGATGGGGTGGTCCTAATTCTACTCTGCCGGGAACTACGCCACACCATTTTTTTATATAGGAAACCTCAATTAGACTTCGCCTTGCCTGATGGTAAGCTGAAGGCAAAGTCTCAGAAAAGAGGGTCACCATTACTTACACATACCATGTGACAATGGTGACACTCAGCTTGACGGCCTCATCAGATGCTTTTTCACGCCCCGCTTAAAGGACCCGGGACTGTAGGAAGAAGGAAACACGTGAGCTGGTAATGAATTTCAGGTCTGAAGACTGCTTTGAAAGTTAACGGCAAATTTCGTGAACAAACTTTTTAATGCAGTCCGCCTGAGGAAGTACCTCCGCTCTACAGAATACCGCGGCCATAATAACATCGTGTTGTGTTCCCGGCGGTGAGTAGGGTAGCCAGAGCTAACTGGAGAGTTTATTGTGCTGTCAGTGGGAAGACAAAAAGCTTGTCCTGTTTTGTCTTTTACATTGACGGCACAGAAACTCTCTGTGCTTACAGGGTTGGCAGCGCGAGTATGACTCCCTTTGTTTTCCACACGTCCATAGGCCACGGTAACCACTTACCTTTAGGCGGGCCGTTTGCTTGTCTGCCACATAAGTAACATAAAAAAAATTAAAAAACCCTATTACAAGAAACAGCCCCCAAAAAGTCAAAAATAAGTTGTGTTTGTTAGCCCTATAACTTTGATACACCTAGTAATACATATTTTGAAGCAAGCGTTGTCATGTCGGGGACCCTGACTGGTAGAGCACTACGTCATATTATCGGAACGTACCAAGATCCCCCCGACACTGACAACGTTTAGACAGGACTTCATACAGAGGGCATCAGAAGGTTTTTTCATAGTTCATGTTCATGGCAGCGCGAGTGTAACACCCCTGGTGTTGCATACGTCCATAGGCCACGGTAACCACTTCCCATCAGGTGGGCCGTGTGGGTGTCTGCCACCTAAGTGATATAAAAAAATAAAAAAGACCGGGGCGTCTGTCTGTTGAGCACCTCCCCGTTTCTGGGGACAATTTGGGGACTCGAACCAAGCGGTTCGGAGACTCTTTTCTTTGCCGCACCACCAAGACCTGGAATTCATTACCAGCTCACGTGTTTCCTTCTTCCTACAGTCCCTTTAAGCGTGGCGTGAAAAAGCATCTGATGAGGCCGACAAGCTGAGTGCCACCATTGTAGCACTTAGTGTCTGTAATGGTGACCCTCTTTCCGGAGACTTTGCCTTTAGCTTACCATCAGGCGAGGTGAGGTCAAGTTGGCGTAAAAATAGAACTGCGGTCCCAATGCCTAAGGATCCTGGGTGGGTATTATGTCGAATGTTAAAAAAATTATAATGTCATAGTATATTTTTGTATACACTTCCAAGCCCGGATAGCTCAGTCGGTAGAGCATTGGACATTTAATCCAAGGGTCCAGGGTTCAAGTCCCTGTTCGGGCGGTTTCTTTTTGACAAAGTATTAGTAATTCCGGTTGCTAATGTTCTTTAAAAAAAAAGATCTTTTAAAAATAAATTAAGTATTGTTTACTTGTTTTGTTTCAGCTACCTCTAATATCAGGCAGTGCGTTGAAACTAGAAGGCCAGTTGACAGTATATGGCTACAGATCTGACTTACATTCTTCAGAAAAGGTGAGAAGGTATTAGCGGGTAGAACACGGCGGTATTTCCGCCCAATTGAGCAGTCCGACTGGGGTAGTACCTCCGCCCTACAGAATACCGCGGCTATAATAACTTCGTGTTGTGTTCCCGGCATGTAGGGTAGCCAGAGCTCACTGGAGAATTTGTGCTGTCAGTGGGATGACTAAAGGCTTGTCCTGCTTTGTCTTCTACTACGTCTATTATAGCCGTGGTATTCTGTAGGGTGGAGGTACTTCCCCAGTCGGACTGCTCAATTCGGACAGGCATACCGTCGTATCCTACCTCGTCGTAAATTTATGCCATATTAGTGACACCGGTAGACGCCTGGGGGGACAACTCAACAAGTGATAATTGATCAGTTAACGACCGGGGTTGATAAATATAAAATGCTATCAAAACAGGGGTCAGTGGTAGGAGGGTAAACATTTAGGAATTCCACACAAATTACACAATTAATATAAAAAAAAAAAAAAAATTGACCATAAAGTAAAAAATATTTTTTTTGGGGTGGCAACGGTGACGGTGACGGAGAAAGAATACAAGTATCACCACTCCATCTCATCCGAAGGGTGTCGTAAGAGGCGACTAACGGAAACATACGCAGACGATATCACTGCGAGAGAAGGAAAACTCGAAATAAAACCCTGTACCAACCCGTCTGGCCAGCGTGGAAACAGTAGGCCAAAGCCTCCCAACATTGGGAGAGGGCTAGTCCAGCAGTGGACTGCGATGGGCTAGTTGATTGATTGATTGACCCTTAACACTTAATTGTGTATAAATTAGTTATAAACCTATTCTCACCTGTCACCTGTATATCGCCATCTTTACATCTAACAAAGGAGGCCGCACCGGAGGCCACAATTCACTAATAATATTTCTAAGATACTAACACTAGATTAAGATTATAATTGTACTACTAACACTTTATATGGATTTGAAAAATCTGAAATAAAAGATATTCTATTCTATTCTATTCTCATACCTAACTGAATATACATATAAAATTTCATCAAAATCGGTCAAGCCCTTTCGGAGGAGTGTAAGCACTAAAACTGACAAGAATTTTATATATTAGATAATAATAATAATAAATATTCCACGACATTCTACACAACGCTATCTAGACCCATGGTAAGCATAGCTTAACTAGCTTGTGTTATGGGATCTAGAATACGGATAAACATACTTAGATACTTTTTTTTTTGTAAGTACATACATATTATACATAGAAACACCCAGACCAATGCAAATATACATATTCATGCATACAAATATTTGCACTGAGCGGGAATCGAACCCGCGCCTCCTGCATAGCAGTCGAATGCTCTACCGCTACGCCACTGAGGTCGTCAAATAATATATTTTTTTTAGATTTACATCGAAGTTTTTATGTAATTACAGTGGTCATACATATTCTACTATAATTGATGTAGAAATATTAAGTTTTATAATATTAATAGTTTTTTTTTACGTGCGCAAAATCCCCACGGAGCCGGTGGGAGAGGTTATGTCGGACTCGAACCGACTAAAACACACGCCGCCTGTGGGTCGTTTTGGTTGCCGAATGTGAGGTTGACAGGCATTTACCTCGCACCCCGGCCGACCCAGGGCCATCTCTCACGATCTGGCCCTCTTCTCGGGTGCAGGATAATATAAATATAAATATAATGTGTTAAATACTAATACAGCTGTCACACATGCAATGAATTATTTAGTTATAAGTATTTAAACTATCATGGTCACTCACATCAGTATCAAAATAAACGGGATATTATATAATACGAAATATCGGAAACTCAAAACAATGAAACATGATAAATATCCCGTTTATTTTGATACTGATTTAATTGCCACGCCAAGCTGAATGCCACAATTGTAACACTTAGTGTCTGTAATGGTGACACTCTTTCCTGAGACTTTGCCTCTAGCTTACCATCAGGCGAGGTGAGGTCAAGTTGGCGTGTCCTATATATATATATAAAAAAAATGCGTTACCTCTGTCAATACGATGGACTGCGCATGCGCTGCTGCTGTATGAACAGAGACTCTCAAACGTCGCAAATACACTAATTTAACTTATAATTATATTTTTGAACCGTTTGGAGTCGAAACGTTGGGTCCGCGTGTTATTTAAAGAAATAGCGAAGCGACTAATCGACGCTTCCCGTGACCATAAGGCTGGCCTTTACCTCGCTCAAAGAATTTGGCATCTCCATTCAGCGTGGTAATGCCGCCAGCCTCTTGGGCACGGTACCAGTAGAGATCGATGGGGAGGAATTTTTCGATGCCTAAAGTTGAAGTCTCCCTAAAATTGTATTCGGTCTGACATAATAGGAAGTGAGCCTATTGCTGTCTTCCTGGCACTATTGTTGACTCGAGCCATGCATCTGTGCCTGAATCCGGGCTGTAGGTATATATATATCTGTCTGATGTTAAACAGCCCTATCCCGTAGTAGCCTTGTACGACACCGTATGGGAAGAGATGGGGTGGTCCAAATTTTACTCTGCCGGGAACCACGCGGCTAAATCAGCCGGGAAGAATCACGTTACAGGGACCTCACCACAGCTGGATAATTTAAATACCTATCTATTTTTTTTTTAATTACAGAGTGGTACATATAGAGGGCCATGCTACCGGTGTGTATTCTCGACCCCTCCCTCCCCGGATGCTATGGGGAGTTGTTCCCAGCACGGAGTTGCAGGCCCCGTGCCCGGGGTCATTGGTAAGGGACAATACTGTTCTAGAATATTCTACACAGTGCTATCTAGACCTAGAGAAATAATTCGTGTTGTAGGTTCTAGAAAACAGATAAACATACTTATGCTTAGTACTTAGTAACCGCAGTAGCCTAGTGGTATGGGTAATGGACTGCTGAGACGAGGTTTCGGGTTCGATCTCAGGTTTTACCATGGCACACACCAATGACTTTTCGATGCTTTTCGAAGTTATGTGTGCATTTATCGCAGGTTTATAAGTGCCCGGTTAATGGCAATAGACTCGCCACCTATTACATTGGGACCTAAACATTAACTGGCGAAATGTGGGTGCTAGCACCTCTGCCTACGCCTTCGGAGATATAAGCGTGAGTTTATGTTATGTTATGTTACTTTGATTAAGATAGGAAAAATTTATATCAGTTCAGGTGGGATTCAAACCCGCGATCTTTCTGTTACAGGAGGAACGCTCTGATCACTGAGCTTTCGAACCTTGCCCGAAATTATCCATATCTTCTTATATATCTGTCTTACGTCTGCATCCACCTTCGCCGTAAGGCGGATATATATATAATATATATTGGTTTTTCACCATTTTCTGGTCCTGATCGAGCCGGATTCTTAGCCGCTAGTTCGCATTTGTTATTATTCTATTGAGAATAAACGCACCGCACCTAAATGCCTGGTTATTTTAGTAGAAAACCCCGCATCTAGACATTTAGGCTTAGAATTTTGTTGTCCGTTCGCCGCTGGCTCGCATCGTACCTACCTAATACATACATAGGTTAGGTATCGTATCAACACTTAGTCGTAGTTCGCAATTTTGTTATTATTCTATTGAGAATAAACGCACCGCACCTAAATGCCTGGTTATTTTAGTAGAAAACCCCGTATCTAGACATTTAGGCTTAGAATTTTGTTGTCCGTTCGCCGCTGGCTCGCATCGTACCTACCTAACACATACATAGGTTAGGTATCGTATCAACACTTAGTCGTAGTTCGCAATTTTGTTATTATTCTATTGAGAATAAACGCACCGCACCTGAATGCCTAGTTATTTTAGTAGAAAACCCCGCATCTAGGCAGGCTAGGTTTAGATCTTAGGTATCCTAGACACCCTAGTGCATAGGCACAGTGTAATACCTAACGCATTTGGCTTTTGTTTTTATTTGTTTCAATTTCTAAGTTGTCCGTTCGCCGCTGGCTCGCATCGTATTTACCTAATACGGTAGGTACACAGCTACACCTCGCTTGCATTCCTCTTATCGTATCAATCCTTGGTCGTAGCTTGGCATTTATTATTATTCTATTGAGAATAAACGCACCGCACCTAGATACCTAGTTATTTTAGTAGAAAACCCCGCATCTAGGCAGGCTAGGTTTAGATCTTAGGTATCCTAGACACCCTAGTGCATAGGCACAGTGTAATACCTAACGCATTTGGCTTTTGTTTTTATTTGTTTCAATCTTTAAGTTGTTCGTTCGCCGCAGCTCGAATCGTATTTACCTAATACCTACGTGGGTAGATACGTGGTTGTACCTACCTCGCATCTCATTCAAATTCATACGAAAGTATTTTAATTTGAATAGATATTACGCAATACTTAATCTCTGAAATAATAGTTGAACCTAGACAGCGGTCTGGCTCGCGTAAGTACGATCTGGCTGTTGCTAGGCGCGTTTTGTTCAAGCGTGCATTCACAGTTGTGAGTACCTACCTACCTGCGGAGTATCGCTCGCGCCGCGTCGCTGCTCTGTACCGCTAAGATTGAGTCATTTCATATTTGTTGTTTGCCGCACTTTGGTTTGATATTTGGTTGTAAACATGCCCCCAAAGGTTGGTAGTACCGATAGTAAAGTTCAACTGAAACTTTTATACGCTAAAAGAGAAATGATTTACTCTCGCGTACAATCGATTTGTGATAATGCACTTAAAACCTCTGATTTGGCTATTAGAGATTCGTTCTTGTGTTCTATAGAAAACTTGGATAGTTTGCGCGCGGATTTCGAGTCTGTATTACATGACATCAACGTTTTAGAGTTAAATTTAAATCCCGATTACTCAGTGAGTTATCAAGCCTTGTCGTCGTTTGACGATTTGTATTGTCGTATCAAACGCGTCGCTAGGAGTTTGGAGAAACCGTCTGACCGACCCAACCCCACTCGCGACCGACCTAAGTTGCCACCAATTCAAATACCCGAATTTGATGGTAACATTCGCAATTGGTGTTTGTTTATAGATAGTTTTGAGAATACAATAGATAAGAACGATTCGTTGACAGATCACGAAAAATTGCATTATCTCGTTGAAAAATTGACTGGTAAAGCTATAACCGTTTGCGCTGGAATTACGTTTAGTGCCGAAAATTATAATTTAATTTTAAATACTTTGAAAGCTAAGTATGAGGATAAAAGATCGGTAGCTAACGCATATTTAGATCAGATGTTTGATTTGAAATCCATTACGGCATGTAACGATCAAAACTTAGAGAAATTTCTAGATACTTTCGCATCAGCTGTTCGCGCCGTAAAGAACCTAAAGATCGATGACCTCTGCGACTTCGTATTTTTGTATATGGGTTTAAAGAAATTAGATTCCGAAACCATTCGTTTGTTTGAGTCGGATCATCGCGGCAATAAAATTCCTAAGTTCGAAGACTTAGAAAGTTTTGTTCGCGAGCATATAAAAGTATTGCAACGCTCTTCATCGAAACATGAAGGCGCGAAGAAGGTTGTTACTTCTGAACGCAAAATAGATGCCTCATCGGGGTCACTGAGGTCAACTCATACTTATGTTAATACCGCACCAGCACATGTACAATCACCTGTTTGCTCTTTGTGTAATACTCATCATTCGCAACTGTACAAGTGTCCTGGTTTCCTAAAATTGTCGCCTAATGATCGTTATAAATTTGTTCGCGCTAATAGTTTTTGTTTTAATTGTCTCGGTACTAAACACCGCGTTGTTTTATGTAATAGTAGAAATAGTTGTCGTAAGTGTCCAGCGAGACACCACACTTTGCTTCATTTTGAGAGTAGTAATGCCGCATCCGATGGGAGCACGGTTGGTTCGTCGAGCGGTGGCACACGGCAGCCTGCGCCGCAGCCGCAGCCCGCGCTCGCGCGCGCTCCGGCCCGCCCGGTGACCGCTGCGAATGACGTCACCTTGTGTTCGGTCTCAGCTAGTGCCGCGCTCACTACTGTGTGTCTCGCGACCGCTCGCGTTGTTATTGTTGATGCATTAGGTAAGCCGCGCATTGTTCGAGCGCTGTTAGATGGCGCTTCGCAAAGTAATTTTATTACTCAAGATTGTTGTCAGCGTCTTGGTTTCAATGTTAATAAGCGTTCAACCCGCTCAGTGGTGAAGGGTTTTGGAGGCTTACGGTCAGCTGTTCAGGGCACCGTTAAAACAAGGTTTAGATCTCGTTTTAATAATAATATTTGGTTTGACATGGATTCGCTCGTTATAGATAAAAATAACTGAACAGTTGCCTACCGTCCCGGTTGACACGTCTTTATTAACGAAATTTAAAGACTTGCCTTTAGCAGATGAGACTTACGCTGTTCCTGGAGTCGTCGATATATTGATCGGCGCTTCGATTCTCCCGCACCTCCAGTTATCACGTAAGATTCAAGGGGGACCGACGTACCCCGCTCCGCACGCACTGGAAACAGTTCTAGGTTTTGTTATAATTGGTTCCGCACCCGCTTCTATAGATAGTTTTAGTCACTCGACGGCCTCGTTCTGTTGCACCGTCGAGCCGCCACTGGAGTCTACCATCCGCAAGTTTCGGGAAATTGAAGAGGTCAATGTCCCACCAATCCTAAGCCCTGATGACAAGATGGCTGAGGAGATTTGTTGTCGCACGACTACTCGTGATGAGCAGGGTCGTTATGTTGTCGCACTCCCTTTCAAGGGAGATATTTTTTCGCTCGGTGGTGTATCCGCTGAAAAACGCTTTCTTTGTTTAGAACGAAAGATGCAGGCGTCTCCAAAGTTGAAGCGGGTCTGTGATGAGGTTGTTAACGAATATTTAGATAAAGGTTGCATCTCACCTGCGCCTGCGGACACTGGCGGGACCCAGCCTTCGTACATTATCCCGCACCACGGAGTTATTAGAGAAGATAAGCTTACTACTAAACTCCGCGTAGTTTTGGATGGCAGTGCTAAGACTAGCACTTCCGTGTCGCTTAATGACATTTTGTATTGTGGTCAAAATCTTTAAGGTAATTTATTTGACATAATTGTAAAATTTCGCATTAATATTAATAGAATTTTAGCTTTTAGGACTCAACAGTCGCTTTGTGTTGGGCCCACTCTTCGCCCCATCGTTGGGACACATTCGTCGCTAATAGAGTGGCAAAAATTCAATCTGAATTAGCGCCACATAATCTCTTTCACGTTGCTGGCACCGACGACCCAGCCGATTGTCTCTCTCGTGGATTGCTTCCTTCGCAAATTTTAGATCACCCGTTATGGTTTAGTGGACCGTCCTGGATTCATGCCGCGTTAGATAAGTGGCCAGTTAGTCAATTCAATCCCACTACGGTTTCCGAACCACCCGAGGAGAAGAAGCACTCGCTTGTTGTATCGGTCCCGCGTGAAGAGTCCCTTGTTTTGTTGTTGGCTAATCGCGTCTCGTCTTGGTCGAGACTGTTGCGTTGTGTTGTTTATGTAGGCCGATTTTTGAGAATTTTATCTACGCGCGGTCATATAGAGTTGACCGGTGATTTAAGTACGCAAAAATATTTGCCCGCAATAGATGTTGATGACGATAGAATGCACCTTCTAACTCGTCACGCTCTTTTGGATAGATTAGTCCAATCGTTTTGGAATCGTTGGAGAACCGCAACCGGATCGTATCTGCGCCCGGTTGTTCGCCTCTGCCCTCTGCCTAGCCAGCAGTAGGCACGAGTTCAAATCTAGGTTTTATTTAGTTGTTGTTTCCCAAACCTAGATTTAGATTAGACTTTAGATTTGTTCCGCATTTTTCGTTTTGAAGGTAACCCTTCAAGCCGGGGGGAATGGTTGCGCCGATGGTAGAATTCGTATTTTCTTTGCTCAATAGTATTAATTCAAATCATTGACGCGGAAACACACAGTTCCTGTACCCATCCCCCCTCCCGCACTACCTCTAAGTGAAAGATAGCAATAGTTTTCGCCCGCCAATTGTGAAAATAGACGCTTATTCAGTCCCGCTATGAACTAGCCAGCGTAAAGGCGGACCGCGCGCGCGTCTCTCAGAAATGAATAATATTTGTTACATTTTAACCGCTTCATAGACCTTTACCGATCGGATTGTGCCTCTCGTGTGTCCCGCAAGTGATTTAGTGATGTGGGCGGCAGCTCCTGAGCAAGGAAGAGAAGATCCGTGCACCGGCTGCGATGAAAACACGTGGTGTCGTGAAGGTTAGTGCATCCTCTCCTAATTTCTCGGGTTGCACTCATTGCCTAGATCACATCCGCGGCAACCCGATCACCTGTCTTGTTTGTGTGTAAAGCGTCAATGGAACAGTTATCTTCACCCCCGCAAAATACAGTCCACTAGCACACGTGGCCAATCGCGCCACCATATATATATAGGAAGATTTGGATGGTTTCTGGCGAAGGTTCTGTGGCTTAGTGGTCAGAAATTTCCCCCTGTATTTTTTTTTTATTGGGACACAAAACAGTTACACATTATATCATACAAAATGAAAGTTACCAATGTTAAATTTGGTAAATGTATAACCCACACTTATGTCCGCAAAATAATATAGTGAATAAAGAGTTAAATTTGTGCTAATCCTGAGCCATATTGACTCAAAGAAGTGAAGATATAGCTTGCTTTCTAAATTCATTGTGCGAAAGTGCGAAAATATCTAAATTAGGGAAGTGCGTGTTATAATTATCCAAAAGGCGACTCAGGGGCGCGCGTACCCCGGCGTTGGTTCTGCACTTCGCGGGTTTGAATCCCACCTGAACCGATAATTTTTTTTCTATATTTTAATCGATACACACATACATACATATAATCACGTCTTTATCCCCGGAGGGTTAGGTATAAGTGAATTAACACCCACATTTCACCAACCATTGAACACGGTCCCACGTAAAATGGGGTTAGCCTATTGCCGTCTTCCGGGCACTGTTGTTGACTTAAACCATGCATGTGAAGCTGAGTATGGGCTGTATATATCTGTCTGATGTTAAACAGCGCTATCCCTTAGTCGCCTTGTATGACACCGCATTGGAAGAGATGGGGTGGTCCAAATTCTACTAACATATCTTCAATAAACAGACAACTAATTTACAATATCATAATAGTATTGTAAATAGTCATATTTATCAATTCAAATATTTGTACTAAATTCAAATTCAAATGCTTTATTGTGAAACATAGGTACAAAGATGGTCTTTTACATAATTTGATCAGCTATGTTCAGCCATATCGGCATACAATATTTTTTGAGAAAATTATTAATTAATTAGAAATTATCGTACATTATATTTAAATTACACTTATCTCATTTATACCAGTCATATCATGTATCATTATCATATAATGTTATATAAAGCCCCTCCCATCAGACGAGCATCAAACCCAAGACCCTCCACTTAACAGCCGCACGCTTTAAACTAACGTATTTTTTTAATCCACAGGCACTCTACAAGCCATGGAAGCCATCAAGTTAATAATTGGCCACCCATCCAGAAATTTGTTAGTGGAAAGGATGCTTATCATGGATGTTGATGATATGTCTTGTAAAGTCGGTAAGTGTGTTTTTTAATGGTGTTCACATTAGATATGAATACATATAGGCAAAAATATAGGATTATAGAGTGGAAAAGAGGCAAATTTAAAGATCTTACATACATACATATAATCGTCTTATCCCGGAGGGTTAGGCAGAGATGAATTAACACCCACATTTCACCAATCATGGAATTCGGTCCCACGTAATAGGGGGTGAACCTATTGCCGTCTTCCGGGCACTATTGTTGACTCAATTCGAACCCGCGATCTTTCCCTTATAGGTGGAAACGCTTTGACCACTAAGCCACAGAACTTTCGCCCGAAACCATCCAAATTCTCCTACACATATATCAGTCTTACGGCGACGGTTTAGCGCCATCTAGCGACATTCGTACGAACTATCAGAACCAATGAATGATGTTGCAATCATTTTTATACATTGATTTTTGATGACGTACGAAAATCAATGTTCGTACGAATATCGGTAGATGGCTCCACTGTCAGCGTTCCCCCTGTCGATTTATCGATTTTGAATAGCAGCATACTAAATGCTTAAAATCTCATTCAATAGTATAGATTTTTTTATTTTTTTCAGTGCAACTCCGCCCACGGAATCCCATGTGCTCTATCTGCTCGGACACACCTATAATCACTCAATTGGTTGACTACGAGGCTTTTTGCAAAACACTCGCAAAAGAAAAAGTATGTCTATAATTTTTTTTTATACCTTTTTTTTTATACTATCTACTATTTTACTTTTTTTTTTCATATTCATAGTCATTTATTCTGTGAAACATAGGTTAATTATAAAGGTCTTACAGGCTATGTTATGTTCGCTATGTCCTACCATATGTGGTGTACAGATTGACACAGTTAATTAGCTAATTTAGATATTTCAGCGAATTTAAGTAATTATTGTAGTGAATTTCAAATACATATAAATGTCAATCAATTCAATAAAAGTATTTAAGTTGTACTACAGATTTAACCAAAATTCACATTATATGCCTTATTAAATGTCAAATACAGCAATTGAGGCGTATGCAACTACATAAAACTAACTACTTTTATACTACTATTTTACTTTTATACTACTATTTTACTTTTATACTACTATTTTACTTTTATACTATTATTTTACTTTTATACTACATATTATTTTAGATTTTTTATACCGGTTAGGTGGCAGATAAGCACACCTCCCACCTGATGGGAAGTGGTTACCGTGGCCTATGGACGTATGCAACACTAGTGTTGATCTCTCGCTGCCGACCATGGAGAAACCTTCTGATGCCCCTCTTGAAGAACCCAATATTGTAGGTGCTTGGGTAAACCGCAGCAGGGAGGTCATTCCACAGCTTGAGTGTGCGTGGGATGAGGTTTCTTTCATACCGCACAGTGCGCACCGTCTCAGTTCGCAATGTGTGAGAATGAATTCCCTGCCTATTGCGAGCGGTGCGATGATAGAATGTAGCTGTGGGCATCATGTCAAACAATTCATCTGGGCACAATCTGAACACAAGAATAAAGTGATATTCAATTTCAATAGAGACCATAATAGTGGGGCTACATTAGCGGGCAAAGACTTGAGTCGCGATGGCGCGCTAAAAACATTTTTTTTAAAAGAATATTAGCAACCGCAATGACTAATTTTCCCTTTAACCCTTTCAGTTAAGCTAAATTGCTTGTGTTAGCAGTGGGTTCACGTCGGTATTGTAATGGAGGTTTTTTATTATTTCCGTCCAATCGAGCAGTCCGATTGTAGAAGTACCTCCGCCCTACAGAATACCGCGGCCAGAAAAGATCATAATGAAAAAAAAAAGTATTAGATTGTAATTAAAAAATAGGTTTTATTACATTTTGTGGAAAAACCTTTTAGGTTGCTATAGGTATACCATACCATACCCAGACAATGGAGCCCAATTTTTTATCTATTGCATCATTAACTTTTGTCATATTTGGTTCTTGGACTAAAAGACACAGAATTAAAGTACGACCAAAATTTTGCTAGATATTACAAACATTAAAAAATATATTTTTATATTATCGGCTTAGGTACATAAAGTCTACTTTATCAAAATGTCTACTGTCTAAAATGTTTACTGTACCAAATTGACCATCGTGGTGTGAATAATTAATAATTATACGATTTTGTGATTAAATCATGGAACTTACTATTTCTGCCAAGTCAATCAAATCGTGACCACCGATGCTGCAACGCATCCGAAACGTCGGCAGAAATAGTAAGTTCCATGATTGAATAGCGAAAAGTCCCGAAACGTTGTATAATTATTAAAAAAAATGTGTCTCTGACATTTTAAATGTAACTTTGCAATGTATATAAATTACAACAATACTATAATTTTTTTTTTTCATTTGCAAAATTTGTTATATTTATAGAATTTATCTAAATTAAAGTATTTTAAAAAAAGAAGAAAATACTGATTATACCTAAACAATCCTCCAGGTTCAAACAATCCTGCAGGTTCAAGCGTCAAAGAATTCCTCCCCATCGACGTCAACCGGGAGGGCGGCCAGAAGGCTGGCGGCATTGCCACGTTGAATGACAATACCAATCCTTTGCGCAAGGAATAAACCAGCCCTCTGGTCACGGGTAGCGTCAATTAAACGTTTTGAAATTTCTCGAAACAAAAGACGGTCACTTGGACCCCATGATCCCAGCGTCTCGACCCCAAACGGCTCAAATATGTAATTACCACTTATATTACCATACTTGCGCCGTTTGAGGCTCTCTGCCGACGCAGCAGCAGCGCAGGCGCAGCTTGCAGTCCCTGGAAGATGTGAAGGCGCAAGGGTGTCAGCACATGTTGCATCCCACACCAAATGCCTTCCCATCTTCCAAGGCACCAATGACATTCCATCTGGCCTCTTGCCACTTACTTATAAGTGTTTTTGTGTGAGTGTCAAAACTGCGAATGTTATAAGGTAAGTTAGTATTCCAAATTATATTTGCACATAATTTCATAATAATTAATTATTTTATTAATTAAAAATTATATTATATTGATAAAAATATTCGCGGTTTTGGGATGTTTTTCTTTGCAAATAATCGTTATCACGTTCATGTTGTTCTTAGTTGCTAGATTAATAACATATTTCGGGACTCCGTGGTCCCTACATCCGAAGAGACGGTCCTGGGCTGGCTGGGGTGCGAGGAATATGTATCAAATAATCTCACCTAGGGCGAATGTGTTTGGGGGGGGGGGGGGGGGGGGGAATCAGTGCGGACTGTGTTCACAATACAATAAAAGACTAGTAACATTCTTATAGTCACTATTTTCCTACGGGGTAGGCAGAGACACTAGCCAGCTATTTACTGCTATCCTTAAACACTTCACGAGCTTTATCTGCTGTTATTATACCTTTCATGCAAGCGTTTCGAGAGCTTCTGATCAGGGCTGGAGGATTTATGCTATCAGTGGGATGACTAAAGGCTTGTCCTGCTTTGTCCTCTACACTGAAGGCACAGAGACTGTACTTACAGGGTCGGCAGCGCGAGTGTGGCTTCTCTGGTGTTACACACGTCCATAGGCCACGGTAACCACTTTCCATCAGGCGGGCCGTGTGCTCAATCTGCATAATCGAGGGCCAAGACCTTGTTAAACACAGTTATACCACTGTCACTGCAAAAATGCCATTTACTTTTAGAGTTTAGAATGAATGAAGACATGTACTAAAACTCTATCCATTTAATTTTCGATTTATTCCCATAGAAATAAAGTCCATAATTTAATGCCATTTTTTGCAGTGTCTTGTATGACAGTGGTTTTGCTTGAGTAGAACTGACTGCAGAAAATGCCATGCAGTTATTGAATGGAATTTTAAAGCATTTAGTATGCTAACTATTGAAATCGACTAAGATATAGAAAAAAATAAATCGGTTAAATGTTTTCTATGTCTTAATTGATTCAAATGGCATATTGTAAAGTAAAAATGTAAAGTAAAAAAAAATTGAACTCTTTTTAATTTAATTTTGAAGTTATAGTCTGTATTAAAAATCTATTCTCTTTACAGAAACGTCCGAACTCGTCGAAAAATACAGAAAAAAGAAACAGAGAGAAGGAGAAACGTATGACAGGGCAGAGTTACTACGGTTTCCGAACGCAAACGGACGGGGATAAAAAAACTTATATCCAAGATGTACCAAAATCTAAACGAACGCTCGGCCCAGTGTGTAACTCCGAGATATGCGCAAAAAATATTGATCGATACTGTTATAAGCTCACTGATACGGACAGACAAACAATTTTCACACATTTCTGGCAGTTAGTATGGTCAGAAAAAAAGAATTTAATTAAATCTCTAATCGATATTGTACCGGCAAAAAGACGTAGACCCACACATAAAGGAGGAAATTCAAGAAAAGGGGATTCTAAACTATATAACCTTATTTTTAATGACCAAAAATTACCAGTATGCAGAGTAACATTTTTAAATACACTAGGCATCAAAGAAGCTATGGTTCGGTGTTGGTTGACAAAGGACTCGAAGCCGCGTTTAAAAAAGACTCCAATAAAATCTTTGTCTGTGGTTACTTACATTGACAGCTTACCGATCATAGAGTCTAACTGTCAATGTCATAATAATGTCAATGTCAAACATAAATATATAAATGTTAATGTTAAAAATCAATTTCAATTGTATAATATGTATTTTAAAAGTATGGTTAATCAAAATATTACTCCCGCGTCAAGAAAAACTTTTGCCAAAGTGTTGACTCGCAAAAATCTGAGGGTTTTTGGTTCTAAAACTGAGAAAGATGCTTGTAACTGCGTCAGTTGGACTTCATGACATTCTAGCATGGTTTATTGTCTCTGGGCACGTGTTGGAGACTCTGTGGTCCCCACACCCGAGGAGAGGACCAGATCGAGAGAGATGGCCCTGGGTCGGTCGGAGTGCGAGGGATATTCCTGTCAACCTGACCTTCCGCAACCAAAAACGACCCACAGGCGTCGTGCGTTTTTTTCGGTTTGAGTCCGACATAACCTCTCCCATAGGCTCCGGTGGTCGGGGTACCGAATCCATGGGGATTTTTCGCACGTAAAAAAGGATGGTATACTATTACTATATTGTACCTCCATGACTGCGTGAGATTTGGTTTCGATCTCTGCTTGCTTATTCGGTTATCGTTCATTAGATAGTCCGTAAGAAAATTGGTAGATATCCCCATGACGAGTATAGTAAAACCTTTTGCGATCTAACATACATACATATAATCACGCCTTTATCCCAGGAAGGTTAGGCAGAGGTGAATAAATACCCACATTGCACCAATCATTGAATTCAGTCCCACGTAATAAGAGGCGAGGCTATTACCGTCTTCCGGGCACTATTGTCGACTCAAGCTATGCCTCTGAGGCTCAATCTGGGCTGTATATATCTGTCTGATGTTAAACAGCCCTATCCCTTACTCCCTTGTACGACACCACAGAGAGATGGGGTGGCCCAAATTCTACTCTGCCGGGAACCACGCGGCTCTAAATGTATAAAAAAAAGTTAGCATACTATTTGCTTTAAAATTAAAAAAAAAAGACTGATCTTTTGTATTCTGTATAATAATTGTTAAATAAATAGAAAGAAAGAAAGAAAGGAAAAACATTTATTTAAGAACACACAACGTACAGAGAGTCAGACAAATATATAAACACAATAAGGTAACACAACAAGAATACACTCACAGCACATCGTGCATATTACTGTCATTAAATGTGTATATTACTGTCATAGTTGTATTATTTACTCACCCTAATTCGTAACACTCGATGGTTATAATAATGTGACTGTGAGCGCTGTACTGCGTCCTAGGAAAGCGCGGCGTGGCGGGAAGGGAGGTAAAGAATGAGATAGAAACAGCATGCGTTGAGAGTGAGCGAGATAGGGCCTGGCTGACGGGTGGAGCCGCCTCTCACCCTAGCAGAAACAGGCCGCGGCGGTAGCTCCCCATACCCGGGGACGAGATGGAAACTCCATGGTCCCCATACCAGAAGAGGGCCGTCTCATAAGAGACTGTCCTGGACCGGCCGGAGTGCGAGGGATATATTTCAGATAAGCTCACCTCCGGCAACCCTGGCAGTTGGCGTGCGTTTTATTCGGTTCAAGTTTGACATAACCTCCCTCACCGGAGGAGTGGTGGGGTAATACGTGGGGATTTTGCGCACATTAAAAAAAAATTGAGTGAGCGAGATAACGCTGCCAATGCTCATGCATGCATGCATGATGTTCGCGCCGTGCCTGTAACATAGGTGCATTATAGCAGACCAGTTCTCCGTGCCAGCTCTGTCCCCTCCTTCGCTGGATCCGGCGCTATCTTCAATCCACTGATACAAATTGTGTTCGCACTATAATTCATTTAGAATATTGGATGTGTCTCCCAATTTTTTACTCGACTACGGGGAAGCAAAAGGAGGGTTATGATTTTGACAGGCTATATTTATATGTAGGTTCATCTGGTCCCTTTTAGCTCCTCAACCACTTATTAGAACTGTACAAATGAGGTATCGTTAAAAGCGTCTTAGTCGTCCGCTGGTTATAGACTGTATTTTTTTATACCACTTAGGTGGAAGACAAGCGCATGATGCATGATGGAAAGTGGTTACCGTGGCCTATGGACGTGTGTAACACCAGAGAAGCCACACTCGCGCTGCCGACCCTGTAAGCACAGAGTCTCTGTGCCGTCAGTGTAGAGGACAAAGCAGGACAAGCCTTTAGTCATCCCACTGACAGCACAAATTCTCCAGTGAGCTCTGGCTACCCTACTCACCGCTGGGAACACAACACGAAGTTATTATAACCGCGGTATTCTGTAGGCCGGAGGTACTTCCCCAGTCGGACTGCTCAATTGGATGGAAATACCGTCGCGTCGCGTTCTCCTATAAGATTGAAATTAGATCGAGATTGGGGTTTGGACAGATATACTGCATACCAGCTTCGAAGCAGTCGAAGGGGTCACCTTCGACTCAGTGTAAAGACGGGCGTTGAGGCTGGTTGACAATCCCATACTCGCAGGTAGTGTGGAACCTCTTAGCCTTAGGAGGGACTTTGCCTCGCTGTGTGTGTTCTACCGCCTATACAATGGTTTATGCTCAGATGAATTGTTTGTCATGATGCCCACAGCTACATTCTATCATCGCACCTCTCGCCATAGGCAGGGAATTCATCCTCACACATTGCGACCTGAGACGGTGCGCACTGTGCGGTATGAAAGAAACTTTATCCCACGCACACTCAAGCTGTAGAATGACCCCCCTGCTGCGGTTTTCCCAAGCACCTACAATATGGGGTACTTCAAGAGGGGCATCAGGTTACTTCTTGGTCGGCAGCGCGAGTGTGACACCCATGGTGTTGCATACGTCCATAGGCCACCGTTACCACTTCCCATCAGCTGGGCCGTGTGCTTGTCTGCCACCTAAGTGCCTTTATTAGCCTTCAGAATTGGAACCCGGAACCTTTCTGAAATCACTAAGTTTTCTTTTTCTTTGTCTTTTAGGAATTAGAACTACACATTCTACCGCTCACCAATCGTATCTCCGCTATAGAATTATCGAAACTTCTAGAAGACAAAACTAATATCCTGATAGATGTTCGATCGGAGTCTGAGTTTGACATGTGTCACATAGATGGCGCTCACAACGTGCCCATAGACAAGGTAGAGGCGAGGATAGAAGAATTGGCGGGAAGAGTGAAGGAAAACAGTGGTGCAGGTATATTATTAATCATATTTCTTTTTTCGCCCGTTTGGCGGCAGTAGGCTAGCCCCTCTATTACGTACGACTAACAAGGTGACAGACAGTTTTTCCGGAGACGAGTTGGGGACTTTGTGGCACTCACACCCGAGGAGAGGGCCAGATCGAGAGAGATTGCCGGGGTGCGAGGGATATGCCTGTTAACCTCACAGGCGCCGTGCGTTTTGGTCGGTTCGAATCCGTCATAACCTCTCCCACCGGTTCCGGTCGTGGGGGTTTTTCATACGTGCCATCTACCGACAATCGTAGGTTTAATTTATAGTTTTTGGTTTTTGAAGTGTGTTTTTTTTAAACGTATTTTTTTTATATATCCGCCATTTTGTTTCAGTTGTATTCATCTGTCGCCGCGGCAACGACTCACAGATCGCTGCCAAGATGCTGTTGACTAAACTACAAGAGGAACCCAAGTTTAAAATCAAAGATATGGTTGGCGGGCTACATGTTTGGGCTCAAGATGTCGATAAATCTTTTCCTATATATTAGGAATTATTCTGTTTTTATTCACCTATGGAGGTGAGGTGATACCTCTCTTCAACATCCTTAATAATATAATATTAACATAACATAAACTCACGCCTATATCCCCGAAGGGATAGGCAGAGGTGCTAGCACCCACATTTCGCCAGTTTATGTTTAGGTCCCAATGTAATAGGTGGCGAGCTTATTACCAATAACCGGGCACTTCATAATGTATCATAATAATAAGAATAACGTTTATTACAAAAAGATTTTTTTATATATTTTTTTTATACTTAGGTGGCAGACAAGCACACGGCCCAACTGATGGAAAGTGGTAACCATGGACGCGTGCAAAACCAAGAGAGTTACACTCGCGCTGCCAACCCTGCAAGCATTGAGAGTTTCTGTGCCGTCAGTGTAAAAGACAAAGCAGGACAAGCCTTTGCTCTTCCCACTGACAGCACAAAATCCCTCCAGTGAGCTCTGCCAATAATCACGGCTATAATAACCTCGTGTTGTGTTCCCGGCGGTGAGTAGGGTAGCCAGAGCTCACTGGAGAGTTTTTGGGCAGTCAGTGGGAAGAGCAAAGGCTTATCCTGATTTTGTGTTCTGCACTGGAAGCACAAAATCTCTGTTCTTACAGGGTCGGCAGCACGTATGTGACTCCACTGGTGTTGCACACGTTCATAATAGGTCACGGTAACCACTTTTCATCAGGTGGGCCGTGTGCTTGTCTGCCACCTAAGTTGTATATAAAAAAAACGAGAACTTCAGGATACATTGAAAGGCATGTTCAGGACAAAGAGCAAAACCAGTCGTGTCAAAACGGCCATTATAGCGTGCCGCAACTATAGTTTATAAGTGTAAGTGACAGAGTACATAAAAAAGTTGAAATTTGTAAAACACAACAACTTATTTAAATATATATTATAAATATTAAGATGTTATGAAAAATATACTTGTTTTATTTCATTAAAACCTTGCTGACCTGGGCCTTCTAATAAAGCAATACCACTGTCACAACAGACACTGCAAAAAATGGCAACACATTGTGGACTTTATTTCTATACGGATAAAGTTCAAAATGAAATGAAAAGAGTTTCATGACTTTTTCATTCAATTCTCTGCAAAAGGTCTTTTAATTTTGGACTTAAGGACATTGCTTTAAAGTCGAAAATTAAATGGATTTTTAGTAGTGTCCGTGGTATTACAGTGTGGCGATGCCACATGTATCCAGCGCCATCTAGCGACAGCAAGCAGAACTATTACGTAACTACGAATCTTACATCGCGCAAGTGAAGTTCTCGCGCTGGTATAACACATGTACGTCGTCCCTACGACAATCGTTGGGCCGCTGCCCGCCAGGCGTGATCACCTTGCCTGGTCTGAGGATCCTCCCTTAGTGTCGGAGGAACATATCGCCTCGTTCCTCCACAACAGTGATTTTACTTGAGCAGAATCGAAGCCCTGTTCAGACAGAAACATGCCCTAAGTAAAATACATACATACATATAATCACGCCTTTATCCCCGGAGGGTGAAGCAGAGGTGAATTAACACCCACACTTCACCAATTATGGAATTCGGTCCCACGTAATAGGGGGTGAGCCTATTGCCGTCTACCGGGCACTATTGTTGACTCAAGCCATGCATCTGAGGCTGAGTCTGGGCTGTATATATCTGTCTGATGTTAAACAGCCCTACCTAGGCCTTATTAGCCTAAGGGTTAATCAGGCTCAAGGAATAGGGCACTTGGGGGAGGGGGTGACTACCGACAAGAGATTACCTAACATTCAATGCAACAATTCACAGTCTTAAGCGCAGGCCAGACAGAAGAGACGTAAGACGAGGACGTGTCGCGTGTAGGGCGGAGACGAGACACGGACGCGACTTTTGAAATTATATAGAAGAGACGGGGCGCGGACGCGACGCAGTCGCGCAGTCAGGCGACTCGTTTGGGCATTCTACAGTCTGATTTCGATACATGTCTTCTTCTGAAGATGAAGCAGAACTAGCACTAGTGAATCTCGCAAATATACAGAGGGTTAGACGTTACTGGGTACATCCAGTGTGGCTAACCAATGAAGACAATAGATTTTTTTAAATAATGGAGGACAATACACTACACAATTACCCAGATCGGCATAGTTAGGAAAAATATATTACAACTCAAAACATTCAACCTCAAGACGGTATACGTGACTGACGGAGAGCGAGCGACGAGACCCACCCGGGAGGCACGCCACCCCGCGCCCCTTTCTCGCCCCGATCTCGCCCCGCTGCGTCCGCGCCCCGTCTCTCCTGTGTGTTTTGAACAAAAGACGCAGACTAAAAGTGTTTGCGCCCGCGTCCCGTCTGTTCTGTATGTTTTGCGTCGCGACGCTTCTATAAATTTTGTATGAAAGGGACACGATAGAGACAAATGTCCGCGTCCCGTCTGCGTCTTACGTCTCTTCTGTCTGGCCTGCGCTTTAGATAGACCGTCGCGTCATCATACTCAATAAGGGGGGAGGGGGGTGGTTCCTGGGGTATAGAATGTACATAATAAAATAACATTTACATAGACAACACACACTAATACATAGGCGTTAAACGAGGTGCTTAGAAGGAGATTATTGAGGGGAGGGGGTTTTTAAGAGGTTTCTAACAAACATATCTCAAAGCTGTAGATGACCCAGGATCAGCCAAGGTGCAAGGCAATTGGGGTGATTACGTGGGTGGGGGGGATGGGGGTTTTACATAATGAAACAACATGTCTAGTAAACCACCCATCTCTTCCTATATCGACACACGCAAGTCCTCCTCATCGATGTCGTACCGCAAGTCGCTGTCTGCCAGTATGAGGTCCAACCCCTCCGCAGTCCTCATCACGGGTTCTTCCTCCTCACTACTATCCCTAGAGGACTCTACAACGTCTTTCTTCTCTTCTTTTATATCTTCTGTCTTCGGTTTCTCAATGACATCGATTTGTATTTTTGGAGCGTCTGGAAAAGAGAATTCACACCTTCATACTCTATTCTGTCTGTATGGAAGTACCTCCGCCCTACAGAATACCGCGGCCATGATAACCTCGTGTTGTGTTCACGGCGGTAAATACTGTAGTCAGAGCTCACTGGAGAGTTTTTATGCTGTCAGTGGGAAGACCAAAGGCTTGTCCTGCTTTGTCATCTACACTGACGGCACAGAAACTCTCTTTTCTTACAGGGTCGGCAACACGAGTGACTCGCCCCTGGGCGATTCTGCTAAAACAAAACCTCATATCACGGACACTGCTAATTTTAGACTTTAAAAGTCTTTTTGTAGAGTAAATGAAAAAGTCAAAGTTTAAAAGAAATGGCATTTAAAATTGAACTTTAAGATTATGGAGATTAAGTTTTAAATTTAATGCCATTTTTTGCAGCGTCTGTGGCATGACAGTGGTTTTACTTTAGTAGAATCGAGTGTTGCACACGTTCATAGTAACCACTTTCCATCAAGTGGGACATGTGCTTGTCTGCCACCTGAGTAGTATAGAAAAAACCTGGCATAGCATTTTTGACTTAATTTCTATACGCTTCAAGTCCAAAATTAAATGAAAGGAGTTGAATGAAGAGAGAGCCAACCGCGGTAGCCTAGTGATATGGATAATGGTCAGCTGAGACGAGGTCTCGGGTTCGATCCCAAGTTTTACCATGACACACACCAATGACTTTTCGATGCTTTTCGAAGTTATGTATGACAGGGCGGTGTTTCCTCCCAATTGAGCAGTCGGACTTGGGAAGTACCTCCGCCCTACAGAATACCGCGGTTTTAATAACTTCGTGTTGTGTTCCCGGCGGTGAGTAGGGTAGCCAGAGCTCACTGGAGAGTTTTTGTGCTGTCAGTGGAACGACCAAAGGCTTGTCCTGCTTTGTCCTCTACACTGACGGCACAAAATCTCTGTTCTTACAGGGTCGGTAGCACGGATGTGACTCCACTGGTGTTACACACGTTCATAGATCATGGTGACCACTTTCCATCAGGTGGGCCGTGTGCTTGTCTGCCACCTAAGTTGTATAAAAAAACGCAGGTTTATAAGTGCCCGGTTAACGGCAATAGGCTCGCCACCTATTACATTGGGAGCTAAACATAAACTGGCTAAATATGGGTGCTAGCACTTCTGCCTACCCCTTCGGGGATATAGGTGTGAGTTTCTGTTATGTTCACAAGCGCCACCCCACTGGTCGTATACTTACCATCAGGAAATTGAAGTTTCAACAGTTTTACCTTCTCTTCTCTTTCTCTGCTTGATTCGAACCCTGTGAGCTTGTGGCTATTGGCTTTGGATCCTTTCAGCACAGACAGTAGACTTGATACATTCAGATGCAGAGTTGGTCCTGAAAAATTTGATACTTCTGTATTAGATACGTCATACTTCCTGGCACACTAGGCCCGCGAAAGGCGTTCAACGCAGCAGAGGCGGCTCAGACGTCGTCGGAGATCGCTCAGCGACCTTCGTCCTCCAAGAAAGCAGGTCTAAGGGTGAGAGGTCGAGAGTTCTCACGCTCTACACCTTGCAGCGGGAGCGGCAGCGGGAGCGACGAAGGATCGCAAGCCAAGCTGCCCGCGTACGAAGGCAACTCTGGCGTCGGAGGTCGATGATGTCACCCTGGCAGAAGCAGGCGCGTCTCGCGCGCTTCCCCATTTCCTGGGATGAGTTAGGGACTCTGTAGTCCCCACACCCGAGGAGAGGGCCAGATTGCGAGAGATGGCCCTGGGTCAGCCGGGGTGCGAGGAATATACCTGTCAACCTCACCTTCGGCAACCAAAAGCGACCCACAGGCGGTGTGCGTTTTGGTCGGTCCGATCCGACATAACCTCTTCCACCGGCTCCGGTGGGGGGGTATCCGTGGGGATTTTGCCCACGTAAAAAAAAAGGGTGAGAGGTCGAGCCGCCTGTCTCCCTAGCAGGCGCAGGCTTATACGTCAGCGTGTGCCCCCCGCCCCCAACCCGCCTCTTCGGGCAAGACGGGGATGAGCACCGTGGTTCACTTATCCGAGGATACCATCTCAAAACCGAATATGGTCTTGGGTCAACCGGGGTGCAAAGCTAAAATTACATATTTTGTGTAGATAGATAGCTATATAGATATTTTTTTATTGTACACAGATTAAATAGCATCAATAGCATGCATACAGTTTAATGGACAATGGGCGGCCTTATCGTTGGAAGCGATTTCTTCCAGGCAACCTTGGGATGGACAGTAATGTTATAAAGCAAAAGATTTGGAGTAGTTATTAAATAAACTAGAAACAAGGTGTATTAAAAACAACAAAAAGAAAGATATAGAGAGAAGTTCAAATAAAGTAAAATAAATGTACAACTTTAGTACATAAATAGATAAAGGTATAGGACACGGCAACTTGACTTCACCTCGCCTGATGGTAAGCTAAAGGCAAAGTCTCAGGGAATAGGGTCACCATTACAGACACTAACTAATGTTTCCGTAATGATTCTGACGTCACACCGATAGAATTCTCAAGTTATCTACTTTTCAATTCTGTCGGCAGTCCTCAACGATAAACCAGCATGTCGATTTTTATAAGTAGCCAATTCAGACAGCTGTTCTTTTATAGCTAATAGATAATTAATCCAGAGGAGGAACGTCAAAGTCAAAGTCAAAGTCGAAGTCGAAGTCGAAGTCGAAGTCAAAGTCAATTTTTTTTTTTTTTTTAACTTTAGAAAACTCCGGCAAGAAACTCAGCGGGCATTTTTTTTTAGTCTATTTACAAACATACACTTAGTCTACTTAATCTAAATACAATAATTTACTTGAGTAGCATAGTTGAGCGAACAGCTCATTTCCAAGCTTGTTTATCATCCAAGCATTCTTGGATTTTATAATTTCTGGCACAATTTAAGTTTAATTATATTTTTAAATTTATACACAGGTAAATCCCTAATTTTATTAGGGAGCTTGTTAAAAAAGCGTATACAGTTGGCCTGGAATTAATGACTATATTTTTCAAGGTGACTACCACAGACTACAAGATTGGTTTTGTGTCTGGTATTTATGTTATACCGATCACAAACTCTGGAGAATTTTGAAACATTTTTCCGTACATATTATATGGATTTTCTAATAGCCTTTTTGGCACAATTTATGTTTAACTACATTTTAAAATTTATACACAGGTAAATCCCTAATTTCATTAGGGAGCTCGTGACCCAATTTTAATTAGGGACGTCGCATGTACATATAACCATTGCGAGAACATTACTTGCGCGATACAGTAAAGTAAAATTTTATTTTTGCCATTACTAAACTGCATACAATTACCACTTACAAGTTTTACCGGGAGCGTACATAACAGTAGTGAATAGGAACAATTACGATATTGCCATAAGCTTCTTTTTCCAATTTCCGTTTTTTACACAGGGCAACACGTGCAGGTCTTAGATGTCCAACCGCACACGGTGCAGAACATCCGATCAAGAACTAAGCGGTTCGGTGACTCTTTCCTCTGTCGCACCATTAAGGCCTGGAATTCATTACCAGCTCACGTGTTTCCTTCTTCCTACAGTCCCGGGTCCTTTAAGCGGGGCGTGAAAAAGCATATGATGAGACCGTCAAGCTGAGGGTCACCATTGTCACATGGTATGTGTAAGTAATGGTGACTCTCTTTTCTGAAACTTTGCCTTCAGCTTACCATCTGGCAAGGCGAAGTCTAATTGAGGTGTTCTATATAAAAAAAAAATCGGTAATTACTACAGTAGCTACATATTACAAGATATAGTTCATGTACGTGGTACCGAATGATTTGTTTTATAAAAGTTCAGCTTCGTGTCGCTAGATGGCGCTGAACGCAAGTTACATCGCGATAATGGAATAAAATTCAAAATGAATACCTATGCGGATCGGTTTCATGTAACCGACATTCTCCTTGATAGTTTTCGCTGAGAATCTTTGATGTTGGCGGGTATCTCCTTTTGTGGAGCTTGGGATGAGTATAACTGAAAAATATAATATAGGTACAAGCGGCCTACCACCCTGGACCTGATTCCGATAATATTGTCAAATGCGCAGTCACAGCACTGACGCAGCAAAAAATGTCAAAAAATTTTAGACTTCAGTGTTGTGAACTTACAGTTGAGAACACGACGGTATTTCCGTCCAATTGAGCAGTCCGACTGGGGAAGTACTTCCGCCCTACAGAATACCGCGGCCATAATAACCTCGTGTTGTGTTCCCGGCAGTGAGTAGGGTAGCCAGAGCTCACTGGAGAGTTTTTGTGCTGTCAGTGGGAAGACTAAAAGCTTGTCCTGCTTTGTCTTTTACACTGACGGCACAGAAACTCTTGTGCTTACAGGATTGGCAGCGCTATTGTGACTCCCTTGGTGTTGCACACGTCCATAGGCCACGCTAACCACTTTCCATCAGGTGAGTCGTGTGCTTGTCTGCCAACTAAGTGGTATATTTTTTTTTAATGAAACGAGTTCAGTACGTTTTTCATTCACTCTACAAGATGCCATTCAATTTTATACTTTAACAACATAGAAGTAAAATCTAAGATTTAATGGCATTTTTTCCGTGTCTGTGATATGATAATGGTTGATAGGGGACACCGTGGTTGTCTCAAGGGTTAGGCAGAGGTGTATTCGGTCCCACGTAATTGGGAGTGCCCCTATTTCCGTTTTCCGAGCACTATTGTTGCCTCAAGCCATGCATTGGAGGCCGAGTCTGGGCTGTACATATCTGTCTGATTTTAAACAGCCCTATCCCTTAGTCGCCTTGTACGACACCTCATTGGAAGAGATGGGGTGGTCCAAATTCTATTCTGCTGGAAGCCACGCTGCTTTTTTTCTTTATGTATGACACGTTAATTTGACTTAACCTCACCTGCTGGTAAGCTGAAGGTAATATTTTCAGAAAAGAGGGTCACCATTACAGACACGTAACATGTATTGCAGTTTATTGGTACCATGTCACAATGGTATCACATAGCTGGACGGCCTAATCAGATAATTTTTTGCACCGCGCTTAAAGGACTTGGGGCTGTAGGAAGAAGGAAACACGTGAGCAGGTAATTAATTCCAAGTCTTAATGGTGCGACAGAGGAAAGAGTCTCCGAACAACTTGGTTTTTGACTGAATATTCTGCACGGCTGCACCGTGTGCGGGTGACATCTAAGCCCTGCACGTGTTATCCTGTGTAGGAAAAGGGAGGTTGGGAGATTGGAAGAGCTCATTAGAACATTCACCAATTTCACCATGGTAGAGACGATTGCTGTTCAACATCAGAGAGATACAGCCCAGATTCAGTTTCAGAGTCAACAATAGCGCCCGAAAGACGGCAATATGCTCACCTCCTATTACATGGGACCGAATTCAATGATTGGTGAAATGTGGGTGCTAATTTACCTCTGCCTTACCCTCCGGGGATAAAGGCGTGATTATATGTATGTAGAGACGATAAAATACGGCCAAGGACGAAACATCTCTACGCATCTGTTAAGGCTTGAGGGTGTTCTTGACCGGTCCTTTCTAGGTTCCCAATAATGCGGTAAATATTTAGGTACTATTTTTTTTTTTTATACCTCTTAGTCGGCAGACAAGCACACGGCCCACCTGATGGAAAGTGGTTACCGTGACCTATGGACGTCTGTAACACCAAAGGAGTCACAGTCGCGCTGCCAACACTGTAAGTACAGAGTTTCTGTACCGTCAGTAGAAGATAAAGCAGGACAAGCCTTTAGTCTTCCCACTGACAGCACATATTCTCCAGTGAGCTCTGGCTACCCTACTCACCGCTGGGAACACAACACGAAGTTATTATAGCCGCGGTATTCTGTAGGGCGGAGGTACCTACTACCCCAGTCGGACTGCTCAATCGGGCGGAAATACCGCCGTGTGTGTTAATAAATATATTATAGATACTCACATAAAATGTATATAAATATAAAATTCAGGAATTTGTATTTCATTGCCAATATTACATTGGACCTGCGATTTTGAAACTAAATTAAAAATTAAAAATTCTATTTTGTCACAGACAAGTTAATTTTCTACTTTTGGCGCGAAATTGCACAGATAACGAACAATCTTAGTTAAATTAGTTTCAGTCGGATATTGGACTGGCTGCTAACTTAATCAAATTAGTTACTGTTTACTAAATGTCAAACAAAACAGTAAGTTATAACGACATTAAGGACTTGTTTACACTTACCTAAATAATTATTGTGACGCCATAATATTTAACAGTCAAATGGGCACCTTTGCGCCGGGAACTACGAGGAGTGGGTTGTTCAACGCGACATAATCGCGAATTTGTTTTGTGTAACTATGTTTTAATTTAATAAACAAATAGGACTTCATAATAGTCAAATAATTTACTATTATAGGTTAGGTGGAGGATTAAAAATAAATAAAAGTGATAAAATAGGAAGTCACGCATTTTTTACCGCTCTTTTCCTATTCTTAGTTTAATAAGTTTAGTTATGTAAATAATTTGGGCTGCCTACGTTTGACCGAAAAGAAATTGCCACTTCCTAAAAAATGTTCCGCAAAATTTCATTTGTCAAATTTTTACTTGGCAAAAAATCTCTTCATAAATTCAATGATTGTAATTTTGAGGTTGTTAAATTGTAACAAACGTTATAAGTAATAATAATAATAATAAATATTCCACGAAATTCTACACAACGCTATCTAGACCCATGGTAAGCATAGCTTAACTAGCTTGTGTTATGGGATCTAGAATGCGGATAAACATACTTAGATACTTTTTTTTTGTAAATACATACATATTATACATAGAAACACCCAGACCAATGCAAATATACATATTCATGAATACAAATATTTGCACTAAGCGGGAATCGAACCCGCGCCCCCTGCATAGCAGTCGAACGCTCTACCGCTACGCCACGGAGGTCGTCAATGTTATATTATGTTTGGGTAGTGAACGTTTAAAAACAATAACTTGTTTACCTACTAATAATTTTACCAATTCTTATTTAACCTAATCTTTCAGTTGGAATAACACATTTTACGGAAAGTATACCTAGGTAATAACACTTGCGACCGTTTCGGAGTTACACAACTGAAATTGATGTTGGTGATAAATGGTTATTAAAAAAATTACCACAAAGGCTAACGCGGGAGCTTTACTCCGCTCCCCCTTCCTCTTCGGTTATTCTTCTTCAATTATTTCCAATATAGACCTTCTTTCTTGTAGTTACCTTGTTAAGTACTCGTTCCTTTATCATTCTTTCCGTCCATCTTATCCCTAGATAACATTACATAACTTTAATTTAATCTATTGCGCATCATCACTCTATCATACAAATCAACTCCCTATACATCATTTATTTTACCTGTCCAAAGTAAATATCAACAAACTTATTTTACATCTACAAAACAACGTTGTATTCGATTAACGACTCTATTGTCTAAGCAAAAAGAGTTATAACATAAATTACAAGCAGAAAACTTAATATAGGTTAACATCCAAGCCCTTTTCTTCCGAAACTGACCTGTGATTGGCTAATTTATAAAATGCGCGCGCATTCGAATTCCAGAATTTGTGTGTTTTCTTGTAAATACGATATGCATTGCTCGTTTTTCTTTGAGAAGTATTTAACTAATCTCCATATAAACCACAATGGTTAATATATTATTAAATTTGTAGCAAATCCCCTTACAGAGAGTTCGCAATTCTTTGAATGCAAACTAAACTCTCCAGTTGAGTTTTGCTATCCGCTGCACTTAGTAAGCACTTATAAAAAAAATGTAACAGATATAAAAATGTGTGCCTATGACAGAGTGCCTTAATATTAAAAAATTAGTGTATTTTTAAAAATAGAACTTAAAAAAAAGTGAACATCACAGTTATTTCTTTAAATAAAATTCAAAATACGCCTAAATAAGTGCCTTAATAAGCAATTTGATGTTTTTTGTTATTCTTGTCTTCATATATTCGTAAATTATTTCTTTCACAAATGGCTAACGTCGGAAAGGTATTGGCTACAATAAAGGCAGTGATAACGCGGTTGGTGTTCGCTTGCCACGGCATCATAGCAATATGGCAGGTCACAGTATTCAAAGATGACATGGAATACTGGTATTTGGCGTCTCCAATTCTTTTATTAATCTTCGAAGGTGTATTTACTCTAACAATTAAAGAAAGTCAGGAGTGGAAATGGTAAGTTTTAGATAAAGAATTAAACTTTATAACTCTGATAATAGGTACCTTTTATTTTTCGTGCGGAAATAATCGTTTTGTCAGACACGAACCGATTTAAACCGATATTCAAAATTGATAAAACTGCAGCAGCAGTATCGGCAGACTAAAATACATTATATTTACGCTTGTAAATCCCTGAAGGGGTAGGTAGAAGTGTGTTAACAACACCCACCTTTCGCCAATTATGATTTTCGGTCCCACGTACCTAATAGGTTTTATGAACGCGGAAATATTAACTATGATAATTTTGTGGATTTTTTATTGTTTTGAATAAGCATATAGTTAATGGCTATTTATACTGTTGATTGAATTTTTAACTATTTTTTTATACCACTTAGTTGGCAGACAAGCACACGGCCCACCTGATGGGAAGCGGTTACCGTGGCCTGTGGACGTATGCAACACCAGGGGTGTTACACTCGCGATGTCAACCATGAACAAACCTTCTGATGCCTTGAAGAACCCCATATTGATGGCAAAGTTAATGTCAAATTTAATCATTAATATACAATTTTGTCAGTACCTGCTGCAGTTTTCCCAAGCGCCTACAATATGGGGTTCTTCAAGAGGGGCATCAGAAGGTTTCTTCATGGGCGGCAGCGCGAGTGTGCATACGGCCATAGGCCACGGTAACCGCTTCCCATCAGGTGGGCCGTGTGCTTGTCTGCCAACTAAGTGGTATAAAAAAAAATAGGTACACAAAATAGATTCGCGATTATGTCGCGTCGAACAATCCACTCCGTATCGTTCCCGGCGCAAAGGTGCCCATGATGCTGGCCGCGTTGCCTCGCTGAATCGCAATGGCAATCCTTTGCCCCAGGAACGAGCCGGAGCGGGAGTCACTGCCTTGGTCGTGGATACGGCTGCCAATTTCCGCGATCAACCTCTTCGTCTCTGACCCCCAACTGCTTATAGTCTCCACCGCAATGGGTACAATTAAAGTGTATTGTGGAATATATTTTACTAGCTGTTGCCCGCAGCCCCGCCCGCGTTGAATTTTGATCCTGTAATCTATTTTTTCGTGCGGATATCTCCTCAGTTACTAACCTCGATGGCACACGGGGGTGGATTGTGCTGTGTCGCACTCATACCCACTAAAACAGCACACCGTCTCAGGACATAAAATTGCCTAAAGCTTATCCCGCGCTCTCGGCTGGCCCTGGTCATCTATGGTTTTAAGATGGTCCCCTCAGGTGTGGAAAACTAGTGTCCCCATTGAACCCCTACCTGAAAGGGGGAAAGGCAAACATCGTGCCACTGCAGTGGCGGGGGTATATTGGTGACAGACGACCCTTTTCTCTAGAATGTATTGTTTTGTTGCAGTTTTTTTTTTTTTTTTTTACGTGCGCAAAATCCCCACCGATACCTCCCTACCGGAGCCGGTGGAGGAGGTTATGTCGGACTCGAACCGACTAAAACGCACGCCACCTGTGGGTCGTTTTGGTTGCCGAAGGTGAGGTTGACAGGCATATCCCTCGCACCCCGGCCGACCCAGGGCCATCTCTCACGATCTGGCCCTCTTCTCGGGTGTGGGGACTACAGAGTCCCCAACTCGTCCCCGGAAATGGGGAGGCGCGCCACGCGCGCCACCGCCGCGGCCTGCTTCTGCCAGGGTGACAGGCGGCTTCACCTGTCACCCCCAGGCCGGCGCTTATGGGGGGCGGAGGTCGTTCATCGACCTCCGACGCCCGAGTTGCCTTCGTACGCGGGCAGCTTGTCTTGCGATCCTTCGTCGCTCCCGCTGCCGCTCCCGCCCCGCCTCCTCCTTCACGAGCATTACTTGCTCGCAGAAGGAGGCGCCGGCCGCCCACGCATCCGCGCAGCGAACCATCGCCGCGAGCAAGGTGGAGAGCGTGAGAACCCTCACTCCCAGGGCCGCCACAAGCTCCCGCCTCGGCGTCTCCCACGCCGGACACTCGGTGAGCGTGTGCGGACCTGAGTCCTCGCTCGTGTCGCAGTGATGGCACTCGGACGTTGGCTCTTTCTGCATCCGACGCAGATACTTTCCGAAGCATCCGTGCTCGGTGATCATCTGCGTCAGACGGTACGAGAGGCTGCCGTGTGGCCTCTCTAGCCACTCCCCCATGATGGGTCTTACCGCCGTTACTACGGCGTGCCCTTGTTTTGTTGCAGTAGGTAAGTGGCATACGACCACGGCTATTCTTGATATTTTCTTGTTTAATACTTTTTAGAGCGTGATTTTTCCGTAGTCGGGTTTTAGTTATTTTTAATTTATAATTTAATATTTTGGGGCAAGCTACAGCTGGCTGTAAAGGTGGCTGGGACAGACTGGATGCGGAAGGCGGAGGATCGGAGAAAATGGCGCACATTGGGAGAGGCCTATGTCCAACAGTGGACAGATGTGGGCTAATTGATTGATACAGCTATATAATTTATATATATTTGAAATGTGCTAATTGAGCCCTTTCAGTTGATACCAAACACGGTATATTTATCTCAAATTTAGTTTTTAATAGAATTCTTCTTGACTGCTAGAGGGCGCCACATTAGATTCAGTGAATAACCATAAAGACGAATCACTGAGACGGTGCGCACTGTGCGGTATGAAAGAAACTTCATCCCACGCACACTCAAGTTGTGGAATGACCCCTGCTGCGGTTTTCCCAAGCGTCTACAACATGGGGTACTTCAAGAGGGGCATCAGAAGGTGGTATTGCATACGTCCATAGGCCATGGTAACCACTTACCATCAGGTGGGCCGTGTGCTTGTATACCACCTAGGTGGTATAAAAAAAAGCTTATAACCGTAGAAGGAGAGTCTAGAATCTAGGTAGAGATTACACTTTTTTTTTTTATTACGTGCGCAAAATCCCCACGGATACCTCCCCACCGAAGCCGGTGGAGGAGGTTATGTCGGACTCGAACCGACTAAAACGCACGCCGCCTATTGGTCGTTTTGGTTGCCGAAGGTGAGGTTGACAGGCATATCCCTCGCATCACGGCCGACCCAGGGCCGTCTCTCACGATCTGGCCCTCTTCTCGGGTGTGGGGACCACAGTCGTTCATCGACCTCCGAATAGATATTACACTGGATATTGAATGAAATTTTAAAGCATTTAGTAAGCTAACTATTCAAATCTATAAAGATAAGAAAAAACCGCGGTAGCCTAGTGGTATGGGTAATGGACTGCTGAGACGAGGTCTCGGGTTCGATTCCAGGTTTTACCATGGCACACACCAATGACTTTTCAACGCTTTTCGAAGTTATGTGTGTATTTATCGCAGGTTTATAAGTGCCCGGTTAATGGCAACAGGCTCGCCATCTATTACATTGGGACCTAAACATAAACTGGCGAAATGTGCTAGCACCTCTGCCTACCCTTTAGGAGATATAGGCGTGAGTTTATGTTTGATAAGAAAAAAATTTAATCGGTTCAGGCGGGATCAAACCCGCGATCTTTGCCTTACAGGGTAAACGCTCTGACCACTAAGGCACAGAACCACGCCTGAAATAATCCAAAACATTTTTTTTATATATAGAATTCATTACCAGCTCACGTGTTTCCTTCTTCTTACAGTCCCGCGTCCTTTAAGCGGGGCGTGAAAAGGCATATGATGAGGCCGTCAAGCTGAGTGTCACCATTGTTCACACGGTATGTGTAAATAATGGTGACCCTCTTTTCTGAGACTTTGCCTTCAGCTTACCATCAGGCAAGGCGAAGTCCAATTGACGTGTCCTATATAAAAAAAAAAAAATAGGATACGCCAACTTGACTTCACCTCGCCTGATGGTAAGCTAAAGCAAAGCAAAGTCTCAGGAAAGAGGGTCACCATTACAGACACTAAGTGTTACAATGGTGGCACTCAGCTTGGCGGCCTCATCAGATGCTTTACACGCCCCGCTTAAAGGCCCCGGGACTGTAGGAAGAAGGAAACACGTGTGCTGGTAATGAATTACAGGTCTTGGTGGTGCGGCAAAGAAAAGAGTCTCCGAACTGCTTGGTTCTTGCTCGTATATTCTGCACAGTGTGAGGGTGACATCTAAGGCCTGCACGTGTTGTCCTATGTAGGAAAGGAGATGGTGGGGTTAGTTGGAAGAGCTCATCAGAACATCAGAATACTTCCTATATATCCGTCTTACGGCGATGTGGGCGCCATCTACCGATACTCGAACGAACCATCGGCACCAATGAATGATATATAAAGAATCTTCGCCCAAAGTATTGGATGAAATTATAAATCATTAAATTCAAATGCATGGTATTTCCGCCCAATTGAGCAGTCCGACTGGGGAAGTACCTCCACCCTACAGAATACTACGGTTATAATAACTTCGTATTGTGTTCCCGGCGGTGAGTAGGGTAGTCAGAGCTCACTGGAGAGTTTTGTGCTGTCAGTGGGATGACCAAATGCTTGTCCTGCTTTGTCCTCTACAGTGACGGCACAAAATCTCTGTTCTTACAGGATCGGCAGCACGGATGCGACTCCACTGGTGCTACACGCATGGTAACCATTTTCCATCAGGTGGGCCGTGTGCTTGTCTGCCACCTAAGTAGTATAATAAAATGTGCCTGGAAAACGGCAATAGACTCACCCCCTATTACGTGGGATTGAATTCAATGATTGGTGAAATGTGGGGGTAAATTCACCTCTGCCTAACTCTCCGGGGATTAAAGTATTGGTATGCTCACTATTCAAATCTGTTCAGAGCATTTTCCTGTAAGGGAAAGATCGCGGGTTCAAAACCTACCTACACTAATTCAATTCTTTTTCCTACACTAGATATCTTCATTTGAAACAAAATCTATATTCTTCATTTCAATCATAAGTAAAAAAAAAGTTTACATGTCAAAAAGAAACCGCCCGAACAGGGACTTGAACCCTGGACCCTTGGATTAAAAGTCCAATGCTCTACCGACTGAGCTATCCGGGCTTCGAAGTGTATTCTAAAATATACTATGACATTATAATTTTTTTAACGTTTGAAATATCCCCAGCCCAGCCCACCTCAGGCATTGGAATCGCACAGTCCCCAAATTGTCCCCAGAAACGGGGAGGCGCTCAACGGGCCGACGCCCCGGTCTATATTTGCTAGGGTGACAGGCGGCTTCACTCCACCTGTCAACCTCAAGTCCGCGCTTATGGAGGAGGAAGGTTATAGAGTAATCACTGACGCCCGAGTCTCCTCCGCGCATTGTGGATTATATAAATAAATAAAAATAAAAAAGCCTATTATTTCATTCAGAAATTATTCTTTCGCTGGTTCGGTAGGTTAGTTCTACTGAGAAGATACCAGCAAGAAACTTGGAGAACTATATTAGAACCAGATTATTTTTCTATTTTAGTTAGTACTAGATTATTTTAGTTTACAATTTATTTTGTGTGAGCAAGCAAGAGACATATGTTGACCACGCATTAACATAATTAAGGTACTCATCCACTTTATAGTAACCTTTACTCATTAAAGTTTTTTTCACTTCACTCTGCCGAGAACAGCGCCGATTATACGGGATGGAAAAGAACTGAGTCTCCTTCAGCCTCTTCTCCTCCTCCCCCATCTCCTTCTCGAGCATTACTTGCTAGCAGAAGGAGACGGTGGTAGCCCATGAGTAATCCTCGCGCTCCAAAGAGAAAATTTTAGACGTAGGTAACTGAAAAATAGCTATAAATGACTATTGCACTGCTTCTTCAGCGTAGAGTCAATCCCAGTATCATGCTGGAGGTAGGATACGACTTTATTTCCGTCAAATTGAGCAGTCCGACTAGGGAAGCACTCCCCCCTGTAAAATACCGCGGTCATAATAACCTCGTGTTGTGTTCCCGGCGGTGAGTAGGGTAGCCAGAGCTCACTGGAGAGTTTTTGTGCTGTCAGTGGGAAGACCAAAAGCTTGTCCTACTTTGTCTTTGACGGCAGGCTTAACGGCTGCACGGATTTCGATGAATAGTCTTTATTATTATTATTATTAACTGATTGCCAAGGGAAGTCGCATCGGAAGCTGATAGCAAATTGTTCAAAAGGAAGATAAAAAAATACTATCTTAACAGTCTGTCATCGTGGTGATATGGTGAAGGTCTGGTGACACCATGTTTATGGCTGTGTATTGTTTATGTAGGTAAATCTAAATATATATTACTCAAAGGTGACTGACTGACTGACATAGTGATCTATCAACGCACAGCCCAAACCACTGGACGGATCGAGCTGAAATTTGGCATGCAGGTAGATGTTATCACGTAGGCATCCGCTAAGAAAGGATTTTAATTAATTCTAACCCCAAGGGGTTAAAATAGGGTATGAAAATTTGTATGAAACTTTGTCAATTTTTAACCGATCGGGCTGAGACTTTGCATGCATAAAATTACTATGACCTAGGCATCCCCTCAGAAAGGATTTTGAGATGCAGGCTATATAAGATTAGTAACTTTAGAGTTTAAAATATACGAATTTCTGTATGCTAGCGCCACGACATCCACGCGGGTGGAGCCGCGGGCAACAGCTAGTATTAATATATGTTCTGTGTAGATTTATCTACGATAACCTGTAAATTGTACGGAGTACAATCTATTAAATGTACGGAGGCTGAATCCCGCAGACAAACCGATTACACGGTTTTGTGGGGCTTTGTGTAACTTATCAATGTAACTGATTTGCAGAAATAAATAAATAAATAAAAAATGAAAGGTTCAGCTCTCGAGTGTCATAGGGTACATAAAATATCATCAAAAACTATGGTTAGGATTTTCGGGGCTAAAATAAGGGTTGTCAATTATTTTTTATTCAAATTTATCGAGTAGGGTATCAAAATGAAGGGATTGCAAATATATATATTTATAGGTAAATATATATATTTGCAATCATTTCAAAAATCATTCATCATCATCATCATTTGCAAAAAAAATTATAGGTAAAAAAAAAAAAAAATTTTCATAGGTAAATAAAATAAATTAATTAAAAATCCCGACTGAAAAAAAAATGGGTACCGCTTGCTGTCAAGTTTCGTTTTTTATTTTTTTAATAATTCTGGTCTAAGTACGAGTTTTGCTTATCTTCAATATTTTCCATGTAGCGCCTGGCACCTGACCTCTACAACCCCATAATTGCACTAATTACGTAAGAGTAAATGCTATCAAGTGCCCTCTCAACAGTTTCAAGTGTAGGTACCATAGGATGGTCGGCAATTTATAAAGATAGTAGGTTTACAAACTACTTACGAATACCAATATAAGTTTATTAATGCAATAAATATGTTACACTCTTCATTAGATAATGTAATATCATCACGCTAGTACTCGAGGAAGCGGAGCTGCAGAGGAGTAATCATAGACTTCAATAAATACAGCAGATACATACATACACACATACATATAATCACGCCTATGTCCCTGGAGGGTTAGGCAGAGGTAAATTAACACCAACATTTCACCAATAATTGTATTCGGTCCCACGTAACAGGGGGTGAGCCTATTGCCGCATGCCGGGCTCTATTGTTGACTAGAGCTTTGCATCTGAGGCTGAGTCTGGGCTGTATATATCTGTCTGATGTTAAACAGCCAAATCCCTTAGTCGCCTTGTACGACACCGCATGGGAAGAGATGGGGGTGGCTCTAATTCTACTCTGCCAGAAACCACGCGGACAGGAGATACATTGTGTATTAAATGAACATTCGGGATTTTCGATTAAGATATAGAAAAAATTGAATCGGTTCAGGCGTGATTTGAACCTGCTATCTTCCCCTTACAGGGGGAACGCTCTGACCACTAAGCCACAGAACCTTCGCCCGAGACCATCCAAATTCTTCTACACATACACACATCAACAAAGTCTAGGGAACAAGGATATTTCTAGTTTTTATTTAAAAACCCTTTCTTGTAATAGTGAGTGTTTTATATCAATAGAAGGGTATTTTTATACCGTTTTTAATTTTAATTTTAATAAAAACATTCTCATACCAAATTTTTTTTTTTTAAGAAAGAATTGAATAGTGCCAATGTTGAGTATTACAACCTTCTATGATTAGGCACAAAAATAACGAGGTAGTAAGAAATATAGTAATTAACCGTACTTTAAACGTTTTTAATAATCTGTAGGACCTCCTAAAGCATTAGCAACAGCTCGACAACGGCGTGGCATACTTAGTATGAGATTGTCAATCATCGTCTGTGGAATATGGCTCCATACACTGCGAAGGTGTAAAAAAAGTTGTTCTTCAGTGTTCAAATTTTCCAAAGAATCACTGAAAGCTCTTCTCCCAAGCAAATCCCAGGCATGGTCTATGGGATTGAGGTCGGCAGACTGAGCAGGCCATTCCAACGTCGCAATATTGTGCTCGCTTAACGCATTGACCACTACCCGTGCGGTGTGTGACCGTGCATTATCTTGCATGAACATAAAATCTTGACCGAACTGCTGTCGATGAGGGATTACCATGGGGTGTATAACCTCCTGAATGTATTGGTTTGCATTTAAATTGCCCCGTATCCAAACGAGGTCGGTCCTTTCACCAAGGCGAATTCCAGCCCATACCATGATTGTTCCACCTTGGTAATGATGAACTTCTTGTGGATTCTGGAGACGACTCCGACGTCCAGCAACTCGCCATATACGCACTCTTCTCGAATCAGGATGAAAACCGAAGCGAGATTAATCGGAAAACAGAACCCGTGCCCATTGATGGTCGGTCCACTGTAAATGTGCGTTAGCCCACAATAAGCGACGACCTCGATTTCCACGTCGAAGAGCTGGAACCCTAAGCGGTCTGCGAGCGTGAAGATTGGCTTCATGTAGTCTTCTCCTGACAGTTTGATCGCTAATAACCACTTGATGCTGAGACTGGAGGCCTGCGACTAACTGACGAGCAGTAATCGTGGGTTGCCGACTTGCGGAATTTTGCAAGAAACGATCTTGTCGCGGGGTAGTAACCCTATTTCATCTCCTGTGACGTTCGGCAATATCCCCTGTAGACCTGTAGCGTGCTCATAATCTGCAAATTACGCTTGGTTGGGTGTTGACAGCATCCGCTACGTCGCGTTGAGTTCGTCCAGCTTGCAGCATACCAACAGCCCTTAACATCTCTTCGCGACTTAAAATGACGACGTGACATGATGACTACAGTCACAAAAATGCACAAACCATACGTAAAAGACGTATTATTGATAATAAACGTTATTTACAATCAAAGAAAATAATTTTTATTTTGCCTCAGAGAAACTGCACAATCAAACACTTTTAAAAGGTTTCCCTCCATATTCGAAAATCATTACTTATTTAAATTTATTTTTAAATTTCGAACAACTGTGTAATCTACTTTATTCTATTTTTATTCATTTGCTGCCAGTTATTAGAAAAACAAGATTTACACGAAAAAAAAAAATTGTGGTCATCTTGTTCCCTAGACTTTGTTGAGGTGTTTATATCCGTCTTACGGCGACAGTGGGAGCCATCTACCGATATTCGTACGAACTGGTTTCGGGAGAAGGTTCTGTGGCTTAGTGGTCAGAGCGTTCCCCCTGTAAGGGAAAGATAGCAGGTTCAAACCACGCCTGAACCGATATTTTTTTCCAAATCTTAATCAATTTGAATAGTTAGCATACTAAATACTTTTCATTCAATTCGGGATTTTATTAAGCACTAGTTGACCCACCCCAGCTTCGCCCGGGGTATATTTTGAAGTTTCATATCCCTTTGAGCCCGTATGTTTTAGTCTTCAAAATATGTATGAAAAATTGCCGGATTTGTTAACATTTATTATCAATGCTCCGCTCCCTTAAGTAGTAGCGTGATGATATATAGCCTAAAACCTTCCTCGATAAATGGACTACCCAACACTGAAAGAATCATTCAAATCGGACCAGTAGTTCCAGAGATTAGCGCGTTCAAACAAACAAACAAACAAACTCTGCAGCTTTATAATATTACTAGCTGACCCACCCCAGCTTCGCCCGGGGTATATTTTGAAGTTTCATATCCCTTTGAGCCCGTATGTTTTAGTCTTCAAAATATGTATGACAAATTGCCGGATTTGTTAACATTTATTATCAATGCTCCGCTCCCTTAAGTAGTAGCGTGATGATATATAGCTTAAAACCTTCCTCGATAAATGGACTACCCAACACTGAAAGAATCATTCAAATCGGACCAGTAGTTCCAGAGATTAGCGCATTCAAACAAACAAACAAACTCTGCAGCTTTATAATATTAGTATAGATTCGGTATTTCGTACTTCGGTCTTATGAAATTCGGTATTTTGTATTTCGGGAACATGTATGTCATTAGAGGCACATCCAGTGGACTGGAATATATTGTCATCATGTGTAGTTGGAGTCCTCAAAAGTCTTACTAGTCTAAATAAAGAAGATGACAGTAGCTTCACGGAAAAACCGAAGGTCAAGCAAGGAAAGCCGACCCCGGTTGGAATTCGTTTTCCATGCGGTCCTAGTTGGGACAGAAACTTAATGAACGATTCTATGCCTGAGCCTTGTCTCTTCATTCGGTCGCAGTTAGGACAAATGCTCAAAAAATGATTCTTTGCCTGAGCCTTGTCTCTTCACTCGGTATTCATTCGGTCGCAGTTGGGACAAAGGCTCAATGAATGATTCTATGCCTGAGCCTTAACTCTTCACTCGGTCTTTCCATTCAGTCCCAGTTGGGACAAATGCTCAATGAACGATTATATGCCTGAGCTTTGACTCTTCAATTGGTCTTTCCAGCCTGCCTGAGCCTTGTCTCTTCACTCGGTTTTCATTCGATCGCAGTTGGGACAAAGACTCAATGAACGATGCAATACCTGAGCTTTGACTCTTCACTCGGTCTTTCCAGAAGGTCCCAGTTAGGACAAATGTTCAATGAACGATTCTATGCCTGAGCCTTGTCTCTTCACTCGGTTTTCATTCGGTCGCAGTTGGGACAAAGACTCAATGAACGATGCAATACCTGAGCTTTGACTCTTCACTCGGTCTTTCCAGAAGGTCCCAGTTAGGACAAATGTTCAATGAACGATTCTCTGCCTGAGCCTTGTCTCTTCACTCGGTATTCATTCGGTCGCAATTGGGACAAAGGCTCTATGAATGATTCTATGCCTGAGCCTTGTCTCTTCACTCGGTCTTTCCAGTCGGTCCCAGTTGGGACAAAGGCTCAATGAACGATTCTATGCCTTTTTTTATACCACTTAGGTGGCAGACAAGCACACGGCCCACCTGATGGAAAGTAGTTACCGTGGCCTATGGACGTTTGTAACACCAGAGGAGTCACAGTAGCGCTGCCAACCCTGTAAGTGCAGAGTTTCTGTGCCGTCAGTGTAGAAGACAAAGCAGGATAAGCCTTTAGTTTTTCCACTGACAGCACAAATTCTCCAGTGAGCTCTGGCTATCCTACTCACCGCTAGGAACACAACAGGAAGTTATTATAGCCGCGGTATTCTGTAGGGCGGAGGTACTACCCCAGTCGGACTGCTCAATCGGGCGGAAATACCGCCGTGTCCTACCTCCTTAAAAATCAATGAACGATTCTATACCTGAACTTTGACTCTTCACTCGGTCTTTCCAGTAGGTCCCAGTTAGGACAAAGACTCAATGAACGATACTATGCCTGAGCCTTGTCTCTTCACTCGGCCTTTTTAGTCTATCACGACAAAGACATCATTATTTCTCCTCAAATAAAATCGACCTTGATGATTCAGTACTTAACCCTAAACAATCTCTAAAACGTTGTCGCTTCATTAGCCGTTCACAAAACATCAAAATGTCACCGACTTAACCCTTGCCTCGGAGGGGTGAGTTTAACGACGGGTGGGTCGATATTGTACCCCGAAACCGCCCTAAAACTATACGTTTTATTGCATGTGTTGGGTCGAATATGAAGGGATAGTAAGGGAGGATTTTTTAACATAACATACATAAACCTATATTCCCGAAGGAGTAGGCAGAGGTGCTAGCACCCACATTTCGCCAGTTTATGTTTCGGTCCCAATGTAATAGGTGGCGAGCCTATTGCCATTAACCAGGCACTTACGAACCTACGATAAATACACACATAACTTCGAAAAGCATCGACAAGTCATTGGTGTGTGCCATGGTAAAACCTGGTATCGAACACGAGACCTCGTCTCTGCAGTCCATTACCCATACCACTAGGCTAGGCTAGTAGCAAAAACACAATAATAGGATTCCTTCCAACAATAGACGAGCTGTTCGAATCAAAGTACAATCTGAACCCCACACCGGCGATGTAGCTACAGATAGATAGTGTAGCTTGCCGCGCCCTTGGTGTGTGCCATGGTAAAACCTGGAATCGAACCCAAGACCTCGTCTCAGCAGGCCATTACCCATACTACTAGGCTACCGCGGTTATATGCCGCTATGCAATTCTGTAAACATACAGGACCAGTGGTGAGGGCTACAAACCCGATTCCTGCTGTGCAATTCTGTAAGCACACAGCGTTGAGCACAGCGCTGCGACAGCTTTTATTGGTCAATCTCCAGTGACGTCACAGGAGATCGACCAATGACAGACTCTATCGAGGACGTCGCAGCGCTGTGCTCAACGCTGTATGCTTACAGAATTGCACAGTTACTGCGTAAGAGCACTTGTCTGCTAGGCCGCGGCGGCGGTGCTCCTCCCTGTTTTCGGGGACGAGTTGGGAACTCTGTAGTCCCCACACCCGAGAAGAGGGCCAGATCGTAAGAGATGGCCCTCGGTCGGCTGGGGTGCGAGGGATATGCCTTTCAACCTCATCTTCGGCAACCAAAACGACCCACAGGCGGCGTGCGTTTTGGTCGGTTCGAGTCCGACATAATCTCTTCCACCGGCTCCGGTGGGGGGGTATCCGTGGGGATTTTGCGCACGTAAAAAAAAACAACACCTGTCTGCTTGTACCCTTTGTTGCACGAGGTTAAATGATACGCTGACGTACTTGAGACAATTAAATTGCATCACAAAAAGGAGGTAGGACACGGCGGTATTTCCGCCCGATTGAGCAGTCCGACGGGGGTAGTACCTCCACCCTACAGAATACCGCGGCTATAATAGCTTCGTGTTGTGTTCCCAGCGGTGACTAGGGTAGCCAGAGCTCACAGGAGAATTGGTGCTGTCAGTGGGAAGATTAAAGCCTTGTCCTGCTTTGTCTTCTACTGACGGTACAGAAACTCTGTACTTACAGGGTGGCAGCGCGACTGTGACTCCTCTATTGTTACAGACGTCTATAGGTCACGGTAACCACTTTCCATCAGGTGGGCCGTGTGCTTGTCTGCCAACTAAGTGGTATATAAAAAAAAAAAAAAACCTGCTTGTTAACACTAGTGCAGCCATTTGAGAACTAACTATAAAAAATAAAAAATAAAAATCATTTATTACCAAAAGCAAAACAATTGAAGTTACACAGGACAGGCATGCCTAGTGTGGGGCCAACGGATTGGCCCCACACTAGGCATGCCTGTCCTGTGGGTACCAATACCAACATGATTACATTGACGCTTGTTTACAATGTTGCTATAAATGATATATTTCATGGCTAATCAGTATATTTAGAAATATTTTTTAGTATACTAATGGTACTAAGTTTAATAAACAAATCAAGAAATAATTTATAAATATTAAATACAATAAAAATAAAATAACTATTATACAACTTATAGCTAAGAACAATTAAAATGCGTCGTAGAATTCCTCCGCATCGCATGCCTCTTGTGGTAGCGTTCCCAGAAGACTGGCAGCATTGCCACGTTGTATGGCAATGCTTATTCTCTGTCCTAAAAAGAGGCCAGCCTTCTGGTCACGAGAAGCGTCGACCATTCGCTTCGCAATCTCACGGAAGAGGTTGCGAGCGCTCGGACCCCATGACCCCTAAGTCTCGACTCCAAACGGCACAAATTCATAATCTCCGATGAGATTGGAGTATTTGCGCCGCTTGAGAGCCTCTGCAGAAGCAGCAGCAGCACCAGCACAGCCAGCCGTGCTAGTTATATGGGTAGGAGCCATGGTATCAACGCATGTGGCGTCCCACACCAGAGTCCTACCCATCTTCCATGGCATTAACGACATGCCATCCGGTCTCTTGCCATCGTCACGCGCCAAACCGTTTGGTTCTAGTACAGCTGGTACACCGGCGGTGACAAGAGCACGGCGGACTATGTCGTTGAGGCTGGCGTGCCGTGGAATTCGCCCAGCGCTCCTGCAGCACGACAGACCATGGTGTCCGAGTCTGTCAACGGCTTCTCCACAACGGCATTGATGCGGAGAAACACACGGCGCACCTAAACGGAGACAAGTTGCGATGCGGAAGGTAGTGTCATCTAACATAGTCCCTACGTTAGATGACGGAAGAGCTTGTAGCCAAAGACCCGATTCCCACACTCCAACCGCCAGTAAACGGGCACGCTCAGCAGCATTGGAACATGTATTTAGTAATTTTTTTCCAACTAAGCTGCAGAGCGGCCCGTCCCTCTGACGCTGTGAGAAAAGGTTCCTTGGGAGATCGGTGTTTGGACATGCAATTTTCCAAGCGTTCACTGCATCAGTCTTACACAATACTTCAGAATTAACTAGTGTAGGTGCAAGCATTTTCCTAGTTAATTCTTCCGTACTGTGGACTGAAGACAGGAACGCTGGTAAGCTGACATCTGAAATTTTGCGAATACCGAGCCCACCCAAGCGAATCGGTAGAGTCGCTTGTAGTAAAGCTCGGTCATCCAAGGCCACATTTAAAATTTTGGTGAGGGTATTTTCTATAATTTCATCCATTTTTTTTTAAATTGTTATATTTTTAAAAAATGGCGTCGATCGTAGGGCATGGGTGAATTTTGGAACGAATGGGCAATACCGAAGAATAGTGAAAGCCGAGTGTATATTTATTTTGAGTAGGCGATCCGAAATGTCACTAAAATTTTGAATTTTTTCCTCTATAAATGAGGTGTAGGCATCTTCTAGAATTGGGGATCCGAGGAGACGTAAAGAGTCTTTTTCTAAAATTTTGATGGTGGGAGCTACGGAATTGAATTTAGAAATAGTAGAAATTTTGTTCGAAACGTCGTTTAAAAAAATCTCGCATTTGCTGTCATTTAGTTCTAAACCAATTAATCTAAATTCATTTTTAATAAATACCAAATCTTGTAAAACTGTCTCCACATCTCCTCCTAGAGTCCCATCGTCTAGGTACCATACATTAAATTTAGAATTTAATGTATGGTAATTGGCTAATTGAATTCTGTCTTCCTAATGGGTCCGCATGGTGCATGAGAAACTGTACTCCATTCGGTGAGGTAATTAACTAAAGGTAAAACAATTTTGTAGCGACTTTTTATAAAAACACATAATTAAACATATAAGCTAGGTTAACTAACTGACTAACTAGTGGTTCCATTTCGGTTTTTAGTCTACAGAAAAATATTAATAAAATGAGATACTTTTAAATAAAATCTATACTAATATTATAAAGCTGCAGAGTTTGTTTGTTTGTTTGAACGCGCTAATCTCTGGAACTACTGGTCCGTTTTGAATGATTCTTTCAGTGTTGGGTAGTCCATTTATCGAGGAAGGTTTTAGGCTATATATCATCACGCTACTACTTAAGGGAGCGGAGCATTGATAATAAATGTTAACAAATCCGGCAATTTTTCATACATATGTTGAAGACTAAAACATACGGGCTCAAAGGGATATGAAGCTTCAAAATATACCCCGGGCGAAACTGGAGTGGGTCAGCTAGTATGTAAAAAGGACGCATCAAGATTGTTGTCTACGTTTAGTTAAGTAGATACCCAACCGAACGGAGTACAGACCCAGGTAAGTTTTCGTTTCAACGGTTACCTTTTTGAAAATGTTCACCCTTTATCATTGGTAAGCAGAGGTGAGTTTTACGCAATAGTGGGCCTATTACCGTCAAGTAGGTACTTTATCATGGGCTGTATGTACACTGTCAGATGGAGAACAGCCCTATCCTTTAGGCGCTTGCTACGACACCTATAGCAAAATATGGGGTGGCCTTATTATGCTGCATCGGGAAAAAGTTGGGTGCTCCATCGGGTGGAGCCGCCTGTCACTCTAGCAGAAACAGGCCGCGGCGGTGCGCGATGCGCCCCTTCCCATAACCGGGGATGAAATGGGGACTCCGTGGTCCCCACCCCCGAAGAGGGCTGTCTCGTAAGAGACGGTCTTAGGTCAGCCGGGGTGCGAGGGATATGTCTCATAATCTCAGCTCCGGCAACCTGTGAACCGCACAGTCGGCGTGCGTTTTAGTCGGTTCAAGTCCGATATAACTTCCCGATATAAAAAAATTAAAGACGAAGAAAGAGCGAGAGAAAGAGAGAGAGAAAGAAAGAAAGAAAGAAAAAAAAATAATTTTCATTTCATTCTCTGATTAGAAAGAAAGAAAACTATTTACATTTTACACAATTCAAAGTACAGAAACAAAAACAATACTTACATACAAAATAGACATACAATAATGTAAGCCTCTTAGCGTGATGCTATTCGCATAGTGGTGTAGGCAGACAGCGCTAAATTTCAGACATGATATTTTTTTAGAGCGTAATTTTTCAATAACCAGAATACACATATTGATAACTCACTTGTTCTTTTCCAAATAACCTTTAACATTTTTTAGACCTGAACGGTTTCGCTTTGCGGCATCCTCAAAGGTTTATAATGACATTTAAAAGAACATTCCTTTAAACATTGCTTTGTTTATAAAGGAATGTTCTTAATTGTTTTTGTTTATAAAGGACTGTTCTTAAATGTCATGTGTTCTTAAATGGGAGGGCCACAAGCCGTCACACATTTAAATTGGAAGTTCCGATGCTCATGCTGGATAAATTGGAAGAAACTTCATTGTAATAATATTTATCAATGTATGGTTAGATATTACTATGTGTATGTATATTTTATTTATATACTTATGTATATATGTAATGTATTAATATATACAAATATATGTTTTTTTATACCACTTAGGTGGCAGACAAGCACACGGCCCACCTGATTTAAAGTGGTTACCGTGGCCTATGGACGTTTGTAACACCAGAGGAGTCACAGTTGCGCTGCCAACCCTGTAAGTACAGAGTTTCTGTGCCATCAGTGTAGAAGACAAAGCAGGTCAAGCCTTTAGTCTTCCCACTGACAGCACAAATTCTCCAGTGAGCTACCCTACTCACCACCGGGAACACAACACGAAGTTATTATAACCGCGGTATTCTGTAGGGCGGAGGTACTTCCCCAGTCGGACTGCTCAATTGGGCGGAAATACAGCCGTGTCCTACCTCCTTTAAAACTACCCAGTTACCTTTCATAATGCACCTACCTTGCCTTCTCTGCACCACCTATTGGGTTGACTGGTAGAGAATGCCTGTGGCAATAAGTCCGTCTGTGTACATTTGTGCATGAAGTTTAAATAAATAAATAAACCTTTGAGGATGCCGTAAGGCGAAACCGGTCAGGTCTAACAAATAATAAAAGTAATGTGGAAAAGTATAAGCGAGTTATCAATATGTGTAACAACAAATTCCACCAAGTGCCATCAATCTACAGTATAAAAAAAAATTACCAGTATCATTATCCTCCTTTGGCTTCAGTAGGGTATTAAGGACTAAGAAACATAGTATATTAGATGTCAGTTATTCGCCCGACAGTCGCTTCCTGCCGCGCCCGGCCTCGCCTAATGATAGCTGACGTCACAATCAAACATGGCAACGTTCCTATGGAATAATTTATATGGATGACTGTCTTGAGACGTATTTGTTTAAAATATTACCTTGTTTGTTGCATTTCTGAGTACGGCAATAAAGGACGGCTATTAGTAAGTGTTTTGAAGATTTAAAGAATATAATAGGTCGTACATATGAAATTTCCTTTTTATTTTTTGAAGAAATTGGAGGCAACCTAATTTTCAGTACTAACATTTTGCATTTTTTTTTAGGAATGACAAATTCAAATTTTAGGATTTTTTTTTGTGTATGAATTGATGAATGAGAATAAGACAACATTAAGCTAACAAACACTTTTATTACATTTTTGAAAAGTGACAGCTGTAAAAAAGTAATACGAAATTTATCATCAAAATGGATAGCATTTAGGATGTATTGTTTTTGAAGATCGAATTTAATTTACCAAGTGGCCAATAAAAACAAAATTTAATCCAGAGTTGTTAAATCTTGAAATCAACTTTCAAATAAAATATAAATAATGGTGGTTCCTGGCAACGTAGAATTTGGACCACCTCATCTCTTCCCATGTGGTGTTTTACAAGGCGACTAAGGGATAGGGCTGTTTAACATCCGACAGATATTATACAGCCCAGACTCAGCCTCAGATGCGGGACTCGAGTCAACAATAGTGTCCGATATACAGCAATATGCTCACCACCTATTACGTGGGACCGAAAACAGTTATTGGTGAAGGGTGGGTGTTGATTCGCCTCTGCCTAACCCTCCGGTGATGGAGGCATGATTGTATGTATAAATAATGGAAATAGCTATTAAATAACAGGAGTAACGAACTCCTAAATCTGTAAGAAAATTTCGGGCAATTTCATAGGTAAAGACCTAATATTACCTTGTTTGTTAACTTTTATCCGATTACAGCAATAAGGAGCTATTAGTAATTGTTTTGAAGATTTAAAGAATATATTTTTACACCACATTTTATTTTATCTAGGGCATGCTAATTTGATTTCACCTTAACTAAGGTAAGCTAAGGGCAAAGTTTTTTTTTTTCGCGCGGGATATGCTCATATGCCTGTCAACCTCACCTTCGGCAACCAAAAACGACCCACAGGCGGCGTGCATTTTGGTCAGTTCGAGTCCGACATAACCTCTTCCACCGGCTCCGGTGGGGGGGTATCCACGGGGATTTTGCACATGTAAAAAAAAAAGGCAAAGTTTTTTTATACTGTTCATTGATGGCATTTGGTGGAATTTGTTGTTACACATATTGATAACTCGCTTATACTTATCCACAGTATATTTAATATTTATTAGACTCTTAAACTTCGCCTTAAAGCATCCTCAAAGGTTTAGTTATAGGCAGTAGAACACGCACAGCGAGGCAAAGTCCCTCCTAAGGCGAAGAGGTTCCACTTCAACTGCGAATTGGGATTGTCGACCAGCCCATTAAGTGATTTAGGCGTGAAAGCGTTTTACATACATACAGCCCAAGGCAAAGTGCCCGCTTGACGGCAATAGACTCGCCTGCTGTTACGTGGGGCCGTAAAGCATAGTTGTTGAAACGAGGGTGTTAAACACTGCGTTCTCCTTGGGGATTAACGAAACTGGTTACGAAACTGTTTACTTACGGTCGTTTACGAAACTTTTCGGAGGAGGTAGGACACGGCGGTATTTCCGCCCGATTGAGCAGTCCGACTGGGGTAGTACCTCCGCCCTACAGAATACCGCGGCTATAATAACTTCGTGTTGTTTTCCCAGCGGTGAGTAGGGTGGCCAGAGCTCACTGGAGAATTTGTGCTGCCAGTGGGAAGACTAAAGGCTTGTCCTGCTTTGTCTTCTACTGACGGCACAGAAACTTTGTACTTACAGGGTTGGCAGCGCGACTGTGACTCCTCTGGTGTTACAGACGTCCATAGGTCACGGTAAACACTTTCCATCAGGTGGGCCGTGTGCTTGTCTGCCAAGTAAGTGGTGTACAAAAAAAATAAAAAAAACCTGGGAATAAAAGACATCAAACTTCGAGACTTTTCCCCAGCTTTCAATCTAACTACGAAACGGCTGAACTACGATATTTTCCGAAGCGACTGCCATCTTACCTCTACTCCCCAATGGCGATATCGAAGTATTGCAGTTAGACCAGTTTGTTGATACTTCCCACCGGAGCCGGTGGGAGAGGTTATGTCGGACTCGAACCGACTAAAACGCACGCCGCCTGCGGGTCGCTTTGGTTGCCGGAGGTGAGGTTGACAGGCATATCCCTCGCACCCCGGCCGACCCAGGGCCATCTCTCACGATCTGGCCTTCTTCAACAGTTAGACCAGTTGGACATTTTTAGGGCTCCAACTTCCCGTAACCACTGCCATAGATGTTCGTATGGCTACCAGGACGGACAGCTTGACGTGCTCTCTGAGGCACGATCAGACCAATGCAAATACCCATATTCATGCATACAAATATTTGTACTGAGTGGGGATCAAACCCTGTATAATGTGTTATGTTATGAATATGATTCATAGTTTATATCTTACTAGCAGCCCGTCCCGGCTTCGCACGGGGTATTCACCCCACTCCTGTATTTCAGTTTTATTTTCTACACCTTCGGTTACATTGTTCAAATTTTACCAAGGATCCCTAATTTTATTCAAAATGAAATGTAGCCTATGTCAAATTGGAAGAATGTAGCATTCTATTGGTGAAAGAATTTTTTAAATCGGCCCAGTACTTTTTGAGCCTATTCATTACAAACATACAAAAATAGGTACAAATCTTTCCTCTTTATAATATTAGTGTAGATCATTACAAACATACAAACATACAAAAATAGGTACAAATCTTTCCTCTTTATAATATTAGTGTAGATCATTACAAACATACAAAAATAGGTACAAATCTTTCCTCTTTATAATATTAGTGTAGATCATTACAAACATACAAACATACAAAAATAGGTACAAATCTTTCCTCTTTATAATATTAGTGTATTTATTCATTTATTTATTTATTCATTCATTATTCGCAATATAAGCTTACAGCTTGGGCCAAAGCGCTTATATGTTGTCAGTTACAAAAAAATTACATCATACAATACATTACATAGATTATATTAATTAGATAATTACACATTCCATTCCTCGAAACTAATCAAAACTTCAATATTATAAAATGAAATACATCAATTACAATAATTTTAGGCATACAGTGGGTGCTATAAATTGCACAAATATTTTGTGACACTCGTACCAATGACACTTGGCCCATCATGGAAGAAAGAGCTTCAGATCGTCAGCAAACAGAAGACACTCAGCATCAGTAAGAACTCCAGGCAAGTCGTTAATCATTATCAGGAACAGAGTTGGACCCAGATTACTGCCCTGGCTTACGCCTGATCTGGTATAAAATGTACGAGATATATGGTTCCCAATTCTTACGTACTGCTTGCGATCTCTCAGATAATCCGCCATGAATTTAAGAAGCTGCATATCGAACCCAATGATGCAAGCTTCATTAGAAGTACGTCATTATCCACGAGATCGAAGGCCTTTCTAAAATCAAAATATGCTGCGTCGACCTGACAGCCTGCTGTCACCCGAGAGCGCAGATAATCTACAAACCCAATATGGTTAGTTAAGGTAGAGCGCGCCGGGCGAAATCCATGTTGGGAATTATCTATGTACTTACTAATGTGATCGTATATACTCTTATTTATAATGGATTCAAAGATTTTTCCAAAAATTGATAATACTGCAATAGGTCTGAAGTTAGTGATGTCAATCGAAGAACCACCCTTAGGGATCGGTGTTATTCTAGAGACCTTCCAGTTACTAGGATAGACACCCTGCTGGAGTGATAGGTTATAAATGTGCAAGAGCGGTTCCTCGAAGGCAGAAATACAGTCTCTAAGCAAAAACGTGGGTATGTTATCGGGACCATACGCAGAGGACGGCTTCAGTCGCCGAACCGCTCGTCTTAAGTCAGAAGCATTTATGTGTCCCACATTAAAGTTGGTGTAATTATAGCCTGCGTCAATTGCTTCTCGCTCAGCTACCTCAGGATCCAGCACCGGTATGTTTGGATGAAAGACAGAACTAAAATACTGCGCAAAAGCATCGACCGCCTCCTGACCTTCGACAGTTACATTATTGTAGTTATATTCCCTGCCTTGGCGCATATCTCTACGTTTGTCCCTCACGTATTTCCAAAAACTGGCCGGGTCACGAGTAATATTATTCATTATTCTCCACGGCATATACATACTTCTTAAAAGCTATATCAATGAGATCCTTGACTTTGGTCCTATAATATTTGAACACTTCTCCATTAAATTGTAGTCCATAAATTTTAAACTTTTTCAAGTGAAAATACTTTAATTTTATATAATATATTATTTCACTAGTGTACCAAGTTGGATATATATATTTATGACTAGATGGATATTTTTTTAAAGGAACATGCTTGTCGATTATGTTGTTCAATTTGTTATACAGCGTATCCACAGCCACCTCAGCGTCACGCTGTTGTATTAAATCTGACCAATCAGTACCAGCAATATCTGAGTATAGGCCATGGAAGTCTGCTTTTCGGAAATTCCAAGTGGACATAACACCGTGTTCCTGCCTCACGATAGTGTAGATCATTACAAACATACAAAGATACAAAAATAGGTACAAATCTTTCCTCTTTATAATATTTGTGTAGATTACATTAGTTTACATGTTTATTTAAATTCAATACAATAAAATTATAATGAGCTATGAAAAAAAAAGCAATAATAGTGATAAAGGTATAAAAAATTGTAACATAAATTAGCCGCGTGGTTCCCGGCAGAGTAGAATTTGGACCACCCCATCTCTTCCCATACGCAGTTGTACAAGGCGACTAAGGGATAGGGCTGTATAACATCAGACAGATATATACAGCTCAGATTCTGCCCCAGATGCATGGCTCGAGGCAACAATAGTGAATTGTGTGTACATAAATAAATTTAATAAATAAATAGTGCCCGGAAAACGGCAATAGTACCCTCTATTACGTGAGACGGAAAACAATGACGGTGAAATGTGGGTGTTAAGTCACCTCTGCCTAACCGTTTGAGGATAAAGGCGTGATTATTTGTATTTTTATTATGTAATATTTTTTTATACAACTTATGGGCAGACAAGCACACGGCCCACCTGATGGAAAGTGGTTACCGTGACCTATGAACATGTGTAACACCAAGAGAGTCACACCCGTGCTGCCGACCCTGTAAGAACAGAGTTTCTGTGCCGTCAATGCAGAACACAAAATCAGGATAAGCATTTGGTCTTTCCACTGTAAAATTTTAGTATTTTACTGTAATAGACTGATATTGTCCCCAGGTTTTGCCCGTCAGTGTTCATCTACCTGGGGTTGGTGGTGCCCGCGATATGGCTCCTAGAGTTACACAAGGTGGACCTAAGGTTGCAGAAGAAAATGATCAACGTTACATTCGTAGACGTAAGTATTTTAGAAGAGTAACATCATAACGAGACTAGCCTACCCGCCCGGCGTCGCCCGTGGCATACTTCGATTGAATTCGACACTTCTTCTTCCTACAGTCCCGTGTCCTTTAAGAGGGGCGTGTAAAATCACCTGATGAGGCCGCCAAGTTGAGTGCCACCATTGTAACATAAGTAAGGGTGACACTCTTCTTTTTTTTTTATACCACCCAGGTGGCAGACAAGTGCACGGCCCACCTGATGGAAAGTGGTTACCGTGGCCTATGGACGTGTGTAACACCAGAGAAGCCACACTCGCGCTGCCGACCCTGTAAGCACAGAGTTTCTGTGTCGTCAGTGTAGAGGACAAAGCAGGACAAGCCTTTAGTCATCCCACTGACAGCACCAATTCTCCAGTGAGCTCTGGCTACCCTACTCACCGCTGGGAACACAACACGAAGTTATTATAACCGCAGTATTCTGTAGGGCGGAGGTACTTCCCCAGTCGGACTGCTCAATTGGGCGGAAATACCGCCGTGTCCTACCTCCTATACGTATCCTAGATGAAAAAAGAATATTCCCTCCAACCCCTCCAACTTGGCAAAATTGCTTGTGTTAGAAGGTGGCCCGCGGTTCCCCCCACATTGATGTCGATTATTGTGACTCCTTTACACCATATGTGCTCGTAATTTAGAATTTTCCCAATAATCTATGGGAATCAGTCGGATTTTTTTGATATTATGAATGATATTCAAATGGAGGTATGACACGACGGTATTTCCGTCAAACTGAGCAGTCCGACTGGGGAAGTACCTCCGTCCTACAGAACACCGCGGCCATAATAACCTCGTGTTATGCTCCCGGCGGTGAGTAGGGTAGCCAGAGCTCACTGGAGAGGTTTTGTGCTGTCGAGTATTGGCGGTGAACAGTAAAAAAGTTTTTTTAGGAGTAAATAATCGATCTACCCTGTTTAATTAACCCCCGACGCAAAAACGACGGGGTGTTATAAGTTTGACGTATCTGTGTGTGTGTGTGTGTGTGTATTGCTCTACCAGTTTGGGTCCCCCGACATGACAAGGCTTGCATCAAAATATGTATTACTAGGTATATCAAAGTTATAGGGCTAACTAACACAACTTATTTTCGATGGGTTGTTTTTTGTGACGGGGGTTTTTTAAATTTTTAATTTAATTTACTTCGTGTATCACTGATTTCACTCTCATACAAACTCCAACTGGATTTCGATCACGTTCACGACACACGATGCTTACTGTATCCACTCGCGATTTTGTTTTGGCTTGTTCCCGGTTGTTTTTGAAAGAGGGTAGATTGACATATACACTCGAGAGCAATGAATCCGGGTCACTTAAAGAATCCTAAAAATCTCGGAAACTAAAAATGCTAGGTTAATGCAATAAATTGTATTTAATAGACAATGTAATACTCCTTAAATGAAGGTATTAAAACTTCTTAGTTATTGTAAAGTTATATCATAAAAAAATCAAATTTGAAAAAGGGCCACTTTCGAAGATGGAACTACGAAATTACAGCATTTGGTGTTGCTTTTGTTTGTAATCTGTCATTTATGTGGGTACATAAACCATGTTGATAGTGCTCTATATTCATTAATCAAGCTGAAATTATGTCGCTTTCGCCTGAAGAATGCACCAGAATACTTACAATGCTGGAAACCGGCCGGAGTCAGCGCGATACAGCCAGGACTGTCGGTGTGTCGCTGTCAACAGTACAAAGAGTTCTCCGACGTTACGAAGAAACTGGTTCTAACCTACGCAGACCAGGAACGGGCAGAACCAGGTGTACCACAGCACGAGAAGACCGATACTTGGTGAACACCATGCTTCGAAATCGCTTTCTCACAGGAACTGAACTCACCAATCAGTTTCGACGCCTCGGAGGAAGTAACCCAAGTGCATGGACAGTAAGACGTCGGCTTGCTGAATCTAACTTAAAACCCCTTAGACCTGCAAACGGCCCTAAACTGGAGCGTGGGCATCGTATTTCGAGACTAAGTTATGCCCAGAGCCACGTAAATTGGAGTATTGAAGATTGGTCAAAAGTTATGTTCTCCGACGAATCAAAATTTATGCTCTACAAGCACGATGGAAGACACAGAGTGTATCGAAGACCAGGGGAAAGATTCAAGCAAGCATGCATCGAAGAAAAAGTAGCCTACGGTGGTGGGTCTGTACTTGTGTGGGCCGGAATTTCTTCTGAAAGTCGCACAGAGCTGGTGATCATAGAAAACGGCTCTTTAACTAGCGTAAGATATGTGGAAGAAATCCTCAATGATCACGTTGGTCCATTTATGGTCAATTTAGGTGAGGATGCTATATTTATGCATGACAATGCCAGACCTCATACAGGTAGGATTGTGAATGACTACCTTCAAGAGATGAACATTACTCGTATGGAGTGGCCAGCGCGCAGCCCGGATATCAACCCGATCGAGCATGCTTGGGACGAGCTAGGCAGATGCGTAAAACAACGAAACCCTCCCCCAATCACGCTTCGTGAGCTCAAAATTGCTCTCACAGAGGAATGGGAGAATATTCCCCAAAATCGTATAAGGAACTTGGTGTACAGCATGCCAAACCGCGTAAACGCAGTAATGGAAGCACGAGGAGGCAATACGAAGTATTAAAATTCAAGAAAATCGTAATAAAGTTCAAAAATTTCATGTTTCCTATTTTTGTTTTAAGGAGAGATCAGCAGTTTTTTTCTTTATGTAATTTTGTGTTAATAAAATGTATGGTGACTCATATTTTTTTTACTTTCATTTAAGGAGTATTACATTGTCTATTAAATACAATTTATTGCATTAACCTATCATTTTTAGTTTCCGAGATTTTTAACATTCTTTAAGTGACCCGGATTCATTGCTCTCGAGTGTATTTACTCCTTAAAAACAACTTATTCACTGTTCACCCCCAATACTCCAGTTCCTCCGTGATCATATTGCCAAATATCGAAAACTCAGAACAATACAACATGGTTAATATTCCGATAACTTTAATACTTTTTTTTTTATACACCTTAGGTGGCAGGCAAGCACACGGCCCATCTGATGGAAAGTGGTTACCATAAATCAAATATAAATTAAATATTAAATCATTTATATCATTCATTTTTGATGTTACGGTAACACTTTAAATTAATTATGAATTACTAAAGAGCAATAAATACATTAAATACCAATTCGCATTGAGAAGGAAAAATTGTTTAGTAAACAATTTGAAATTACACATTGTCATTATGATTTATACCTATCTTGCAACTGAAGAGTCTGTATACCTATATCTTAGAGTTTGCTTAGCTAATTTGTGGCGACATTTCTACCCAGTTATTTTTATATAAAGTGGCTCTCTTTACGTCTTCATTTTAAAGTAATTAAATTGTTATTGTATTTTCTTTGCCTATGTTACTTCGCGAACTATTGCTACTAAAAATGTAGCAATAGTACGGTGCGTTGTGCTTACCGGACTACTGCGACTAAAAAGTAGCATTAGTTCGGTATACCGGACAAATCACCGAACTACTGCGAATAGGGGGACATGAACGTGTGTAACACCAGTGGAGTCACATCCGTGCTGCCGACCCTGTAAGAACAGAGATTTTGTGCCGTCACTGTAGAGGACAAAGCAGGACAAGCATTTGGTCATCCCACTGACAGCACAAAAACTCTACAGTGAGCTCTGGCTACCCTACTCACCGGCTGGCCGGAAACTATTGATAGAAAATGATTACCGTGTCCTATGGATGTGTGCAACACCAGGGGTATCACACTAGTGCTGCCGACCCTGTTAGATATTAGTATAAATACCAATTTTACTTTGTACAGACGGAAATCCCACTTCCCGGTGCCACGAAGATCCCCACAGATATGTGGGTGACTCTTATAGAACAGTTCCTGATGCTGACCCTCATCGTGGGGCGCTGGCTGCTGCCAAAGGGAGACCTCACCAGGGACCAGCTCAGCCAGCTCTTGCTTGTGTATATCGGTAAGGAACTGAGGGAAATTACTTGCGCCGCTGGCCGCGTGGTTTCCGGCAGAGTAGAATTAGGACCACCCCATCTCTTCCCATGCGGTGTCGTACAAGGCGACTAAGGGATAGGGCTGTTTAACATCAGACAGCTATATACAACCCAGACTCAGCCTCAGATGCATGGCTCAAGTCAACAATAGTGCCCGGAATACGGCGATAGGCTCACCCAATATTACGTGGGACCGAACACAATTATTGGTGAAATGTAGGTGTTAATTCACCTCTGCCTAACCCTCCAGGGATAAAGGCGTGATGATATGTATGTATGTATGTACTAAGGGAAATTACTTGCAACTTGCAATCCCATCGCATCCCAGAATTGCGGCACGCTATCAAGGCTGTTTTGACACAACTGGTTTTGTTCGTTTTCTCTTTTTTGATGTTACAAAGAAATAGCAAAACGACTGGTCGATGCTTCGCATGACCAAAGGGCTGGCCTCTTTTTCGCTCAACGGATTGGCATTGCCATCCAACGGGGCAATGCCGCCAGCCATTTGGGCACATTACCAGTCGACATCGATGGGGAGGAATTCTTCGATGCTTAATTTGATCCTTTTGTATCCTATTTTATATTCTTGTAAATATTAGTTTATATCTTATTACATTAGTTTACTTATAATTTAAATTTTCTATGATATCAGAGAATAGTACTCAACCTCACGACAAAGAACATAGAAAAGTACTCTATTCTCTTGAGACTCAACTCAAGAACAAAATGCTTATTGCTCATGCTCAAAGATTTAAAAGTCGTGCTCATAGTTTTAATAAAAACTTTAACACCTTTTTGATGTTTGAATTTTATCTTCTGTACCAATCTCGCCATATTTTTCTTTAGTTATTTGTCTTACAGTTCGTTATCCAATTCCACCTGCCACTCTTTGAATTCTTCTCCAATTTTGTCTTCCAATTACTTCTTTAAAATTCAATAATCTCCTACTAAATCTCACAAATTCCAATAACATGTTTACATTGCTGCTAATTATTTTCCCTTCATATTGGTATGTAGGTATTATTTATTTTATGTTTTTTTATATCTACTAGTTTAATTTATTTATCTATTTATGTGTTATGGTTATATTATATTTATAATAATACTTTACGTAAAGCTGTATGTTTAATTTTCCTTTATTTGTGCTTTTCTCTTTCCTTCTTTTTGTTTAGTGTTTAGTTTTTGGTAGCCTAGTTGTATGGGTAATGGACTGCTGACGAGGCCTCGGGTTCGATCTCAGGTTTTACCATGGCACACACAAATGACTTTTCGATGCTTTTTGAAGCTAAGTGTGTATTTATCGCAGGTTTATAAGTGCCCGGTTAATGGCGATAGGCTCGCCACCTATTACATTGGGACTTAAACATAAACTGGCGAAATGTGGGTGCTAGCACCTCTGCTTACCCCTTCGGGGATATAGGTGTGTGTTTATGTTATGTTAAGTTTATTTATCTAGAAAGAAAGAAAGGAACAAAGTGAAAAAAAAAACACGTTAAATTTGATTCTCTTACCCACAGGAACAGCAGCAGACATTATAGAATTTTTCGACTCCTTCAAAGATGAGAAGGTGGCTTCAGAGAAAGTCCTCGTACTCCTGACCCTGGCGATATGGTCGTGGTCCCTGATGCAGTTCACTGTCGTACTGACTGCGACCAAGAGTCGGAAGTCAAGGGGGGCGGCTAATAGGTCAGACATGTACGTATACATTAACGCACGCTCGCTCATGAACACGAAGGCACTTGGATGGATGGATGGATGAATGTGAGATGGGAGGAGTAATAACACAAACCGGTCAAGTGCGAGTTGAAATCGCGCACCTAGGGTTCCGTAACTTAGGCTACACACATACATATACATATAATCACGCCTTTATTCAGCGAGGGTTAGGCAGAGGTGAATTAACACCCACATTTCACGAATCATTGTATTCGGTCCCATGGAATAGGGGATGAGCCTTTTGCCGTATCCCGAGCATTATTGTTGACTCGAGCCATGCACCTGAGGCTGAGTCTGGGCTGTATATATCTGTCTGATGTTAAACAGCCCTTTCCCTTAGTCGCCTTGTACGACACCGCATGGGAAGAGATGGGGCGGTCCAAATTCTACTCTGCCGGGAACCACGCGGCTCGCGGATAAAATATATTAACCGTAATATATTTTGAATGCGTTGACTTAAAAGTTTGATTTTTGCACAGTATCGAGACGTTATAAACCTGAGTGTGATATGAATTTCAACTTGATACCTTCACGCAATAATATCTTTTCTATTAAGTAGTTTCATTTAAAAAAATACAGACCGTATCTTTCTTATAATTCAAAAGTATTATTTCTTTTTTAAAATACAATAAATGCAAAACAAACTACTCCCATCTCTCAATCAACCCCAAAATATACTTATACATATTTTATACATATATCTTACAAATTATTTTTTATACATATTTAATTGTGTATAAATTCATATGTAGGTATTTAAAATTGGAACATTTTAAAATAACGGCTAAATAAATTCATGTGACCATGCTTTTTAGCTTTTGTGTGTACATTTTCTTTATTTAAATTATTTTGTTGTTGTGTACAATGGACTGTCTCGATTGGAAGTGCGTATATTATCTGTGAGATCCCAGGTTCGTCTTCTGAGTCTATTAAAGTAGCAGGACGTCTGACGGAGGAGGTAGGACACGACGGTATTTCCGTCCAATTGAGCAGTCCGACTGGGGAAGTACCTCCGCCGTACAGAATACCGCGGCCATAATAACCTCGTGTTGTGTTCCCGACGGTGAGTAGGGTAGCCAGAGCTAGATGAAGCGTTTTTGTGCTGTCCGTGGGAAGACCAAAGGTTTGTCTTACTTTGTTGTACACTGTCGACACAGAAACTCTTGTGCCTACAGGGTAGGCAGCCCAAATCTCTTGGTGTGGCACACGTCCAAAGGCCAGTCAGGTTATTTTAATTATGATTTTTATTTTAATCTTTATAGTCATGCCATCACATGTACATATTTTTGCAATCTCCTCCAAATTCTCTTCATTTTGATACCCTACTCGATATATTTGAATGAAAAAAAAAATTGACAACATGCATTTTTAGCACCAAAAATCCACGACAAACTTTTTGTTGACATTTTATGTACCCTATGACACTCGGGAGATGAATACCATTCATTTGATATCCCATTCATCGAAATCCGCCCAGCTGTTAGGCCTGCAGAGGGGAGCGAAGAAAACTACATACATACATAGCCGCGTAACACATTACCCTCGCTGGCGCAGTCGGGTAAAAATGTAACGCAACTAAAAACCGAAATCGAACCGCTTTTTGGTTAAACACCACATCAAGATTGTTTTTTTTTAGTTAATATTGGGGGTGAAGGGTGGAGCTGCCTGTCACCCTAGCAGAAGCAGGCTGCAACTCGGCCCCGATTCCGGGGACGAGTTAGGGACCCCGTACCCGAAGAAGGCCAGATCGAGAGAGATGGCCCTCGGTCGGTCGGGGTACGAGGGATATGCCTGTCAACCTCACCGTCGGCAACGAATAACCACCCACAGGCGCCGTGCGTTTTAGTTGGTTCGACTCCGACATAACCTCTCCCACCGGCTCGGGGCTATCCGTGGGGATTGTGAAACTAACCGAATAGAGTATAGCTGTGTATTGACGGGTTCTTAGTCTTGTCCATCTATAACCGCAGTCCTAAATAACTCCCCCCTCCCCACAGGAACAGCCGAGCATGCTGCTGCACCATCGAAGTCTGCGCCATCATCATGAATATAGCTCTCCAGGACGCTCCATTCCTCGCCTTCAGACTCCTAATAATCTGCCATTACAAGATCATCAATTATATGAATATATTTTTCACTTGCAAGAATACGCTGGTGAGTGCTTTTATATTTCATTCAGAACACGCCAAGTACAGTTCTTATGGTGACGAGAATACATGTATCACCATCCCATCTCATACATAAGGTGTCGTAAGAGGCGACTAATGGAAAAATACGCAGACGATATCACTGCGAGAGAAGGAAAATTCGAAATAAAACCATGTAACAACCCTTTTTTTATACCACTTAGTTGGCAGATAAGCACACGGCCCACCTGATAGGAAGCGGTTACCGTGGCCTATGGACGTAGCAATACCAGGGGTGTCACACTTGCGCTGCTGAAGAAACCTTCTGATGCCCTTCTTGAAGAATATTGTAGGTGCTCCGGAAAACCGCAGCAGGGAGGTCATTCCACAGCTTGAGTGTGCGTGGGATGAAGTTTCTTTCATACCGCACAGTGCGCGCCGTCTCAGGTCGCAATGTGTGAGGATGAATTCACTGCCTATGGCGAGAGGTGCGCTGATAGAATGTAGCTAGGGGCATCATGTCAAACAATTCATCTGAGCACAAATCATTCATCAACCGATGCTTCTTAAAGAACCCCATATTGTAGTCGCTTAGGAAAACCACAGCAGGGTGTTCATTCCACAGCTTGAGCGTACGTACACACATATAATCACGTCTTTCTCCCCGGAGGGTTAGACAGAGGTGAATTGAATTAAATGAAAACAAATATATCTTTCCTCTTTATAAAATTAGTATTGACTAACTTAACTGATGCCCGTGACTCCCCCCGCGCAGACTTCTGTTACTTATACTGGATGGTTGTTCCTCAATCAAGTTCTAACAACTGATCGGTATTGACCGGAATTTGGTGCAGGAATAGATCAGACTGGAATAACATACAGGCTACTTTTTATCCCAGGAATAGGTGCCCATGAGTTCCGGGAACGGGATTAATGTTCCAAGCGGATGGAGCGACAGATAGAACTAATAGAATCGCAGGTGATGTGCAACCTCTCCGCTTTAGGAGGGACTTTTGAGGCAGACAAGCACACGGCCCACCCCTGATGGAAAGTGGTTACCGTGACCTATGAACGTGTGTAACACTAGTGGAGTCACACCCGTGCTGCCAACTCTGTAAGAACAGAGATTGTATGTCCCCTCTATGCAGAACAGAAAATCAGGACAAGCCTTTGGACTTCCCACTGACAGCACATAAACTCTCCAGTGAGCTCTGGCTCACTCTGCTTTGCTTCGCTGTGTGTGTTCTACCGCCTATACAACGGTTTGTTCTCAAATGAATTGTTTGACATGATGCCCACAGCAACATTCTATCATCGCACCGCTCGCCGTAGGAATTCATCTTCACACATTGCAACCTGAGACGGTACGCACTGTGCGGTATGAAAGAAACTTCATCCCACGCACACTTAAGCTGTGGAATGAACTCCCTGCTGCGGTTTTCCCATGCACCTACAATATGGGGTTGTCCAAAAGGGGCATTAGGAGATTTCTTCAGGGTCGGCAGCGCGAGAGTGACGCCCTTGGTGTTGCACCATCAACCTCTTCCCATCAGGTGGGCCGTATGCTTGTCTGCCACCTAAGTGGTATAAAAAAACTAATATTGTTTCTCTACAGGTAATCCTACTGCAGATATACAGACTCTATGTGCTGCACCTGGAGACGGTAGACGAAGGTAATGGTGGTTCCGTATACAAGAAGAAACGTAAGCCCAAGTCTGGTGATCGGAAAGAGAAGGAAAAGAAACACGGGTACGTATTCCTATTAATATACCCCCAGATTCTATATTTTGTTAGAGGAAAATTGGGTTTCCTCCAATTTACTAGGAGGTAGGACACGGCGGTATTTCCGCCCGATGGAGCAGTCCGACTGGGGAAGTACCTCGGCCATACAGAATACAGCGGTTATAATAACTTTGTGTTGTGTTCCCAGCGGTGAGTAGGGTAGCCAGAGCTCACTGGAGAATTTGTGCTGTCAGTGGGAAGACTAAAGGCTTGTTCTGCTTTGTCTTCTACTGACGGCACAGAAACTCTGTACTTACAGGGTTGGCAGCGCGACTGTGACTCCTCTGGTGTTACAGACGTCCATAGGCCACGGTAACTACTTTCCATCAGGTGGGCCGTGTGCTTGTCTGCCAACTAAGTTGTATAAAAAAAATTAAAAAAAATTTTAAAAAAAAAAAACACAATTTCATATGTAAAGCCAACAAGTTGTAAACTAACAAGTATATGGCCCTGGGTCGGCCGGGGTGCGAGGGATATGCCTGTCAACCTCACCTTCGGCAACCAAAGCGACCCACAGGCGGCGTGCGTTTTAGTGGGTTCGAGTCCGACATAACCTCCTCCACCGGCTCCGGTGGGGAGGTATCCGTGGGGATTTTGCGCACGTAAAAAAAAAAAAAAAAAAAATAACAAGTACAAAACACATTTGCGTTCACACTGTAGCCTGTGACATATTGCGACTTGTTTAATACCTACATGTTTTATACTTAGGTGTAAACAAGGGGGTAGCGCAACAATAGGCAGACGATATCACTGCGAGAGAAGGAAAGCTCGAAATAAAACCCTGTACCAACCCGTCTGGCCAGCGTGGAAACAGTAGGCCAAAGCCTCCCAACATTGGGAGAGGCCTATGTCCAGCAGGCACTGAGATTGATTGATTTAGGTGGTAGATAAATACGCTGCCCACCTGACAGAATATGGTTACCGTGGCCTATGGACGTGTGTAACACCAGAGGAGTTTAATAGGAGGTAAGACACGATGGTATTCCCGTCCGAATTGAGCAGTCCGACTGGGGAAGTGCCTCCGCCCTACAGAATACCGCGGCCATAATAACCTCGTGTTGTGTTCCCGGTGGTGAGTAGGGTAGCCAGAGCTCACTGGAGAGTTGGTGCTGTTAGTGGGAAGACTAAAGGCTTGTCCTGCTTTGTCTTCTACACTGATGGTAAAGAAACTGTGCTTACAGGGTCGTAAACGCGAGTGTGACTCCTCTGGTGTTATACACGTCCTTAGGCCACGGTAACCACTTTCCATCACACTGGTCCGTGTGCTTATCTGCCACCTAAGTGGTATTAAAAAAGTCTCCCCTCAACACAGTGAATCCTAGGGAGCAATCTGATTGGTTCATTTGTTAAGGAGACAATACTTTTTCATTTTTTTTTAATATACTTATTTGTGAAATGAGAAGTCTGAGAAATATAATAGCTGGGGTGAAGTTGACGGAGTACCCTCCAGAATACCACAGCTATAGTAAATCTAATGCTCTCCATCACGCATAGTCCCAAATGTGCGGAGACGAATTTGGCGTTAGAGGTCGCTCAACAACCTCCATCCTCCATGAGAGAGGGTGTGGAGGCGCCTGTCCCCCTTTATTTAAGTATGAAAGGAGCCGGTGGGCGTGACTCTTCTGTAGTCGGGTTTTAGTTTTATTTATATAAATAATACCATTTATATTGATAGGAAACACAAGTCAAAGAAACACAAGAGGAAACATGAAATCGGTGAAACTTCAATATCTGTGATCAGCGACAGGAGACACGACAGGGGAGACGGTGGACGGATCAGGTCAGTTCTCTTTTACTTCTGTTCTGATGAGCTCTTCCAATTAGTCCCACCCTCCCCTTTCCTACACAGGACAACACGTGCAGGGCTTAGATGTCACCCGCACACGGTGCAGAACATCCGATCAAGAACCAAGCGGTTCGGTGACTCTTTCCTCTGTCGCACCATTAAGGCCTGGAATTCATTACCAGCTCACGTGTTTCCTTTTTCCTACAGTCCCAGGTCCTTTAAGCGGGGCGTGAAAAAGCATATGATGAGGCCGTCAAGCTGAGTGTCACCATTGTTACATGGTATTAATGGTGACCCTCTTTTCTGAGATTTTGCCTTCAGCTTACCATCAGGCAAGGCGAAGTCTAATTGACGTGTTTAAAAAAAAACCTATCCTTGGTAGGTCAGCGACGAGGGGTCTCTATGATCTGATTCCAGCCGGCCTGCTGAGCAAAGGGAAGCCGTGATAGTGATGTATTATAATTATAACTAAATATATTCCGTGTGGTTCCCGGCAAAATAGAATTTGAACCACCCCATCTCTTCCCACGCGGTGTCGTACAAAGCGACTAAGGGATAGGGCTGTTTAACATCAGACAGATATACTTATATATACAGCCCAGAATCAGCCTCAGATGAAATGCTTGAGTCAACAATAGTGCCCGAAAGGCGGCAATAGGCTCAACCCTATACTTTGTCTAACATAACAATACATTCTATGGAAACGTGGCATACGACCACGGCTATCCTAGATTTTATCTTATTTTTATATTTTTAGAGCGTGATTTTTCTGTGACGTCATTTTTTTATGTGATGCGTGATTTCATTGACATGATATAAAGAACAATATTCAAATCAAATCAATCAAATTTATTTTATAATCGTTGTACAGTATTTTACATGGGTTCTTAATCTATCCTGCGTTATTACATTGGGTATATTAGGTATTATGTATATACACTGACGGACTCATAAACTGCATCAAAGTTCAGGTTTACTCTAAAAGGACTTTTTATAATAAGTATGCAAACTTTTTAGATTAAATTATATAAATATGGAAAGACTGGCTCTTAATCTTAAAAAAAAATTAAATTTAAAAATAGAACTGCAGTAAAACAAATGAATATAGCCGGGAAAGAAAATTTACTTGTAGTATCAGATTTGCGTGTTATTTATAGCAAAGTTTTAAATTGATTCTCATTGATTTTTTTTGTTTTGTCAATTGAATTATTGTTACCAGCATAATTGTTGGGTTAGTTTTTTAACACATCGAGAGTTTTTGAACCATAATATGGATACTTCGTCCGAACAAGCGGCACAAATTGTAGCATTGGTGCGGGAGGGCTTGGATCAACGAACGATTGGTAGAAATTTAAATTTAAACCAGTCTACGGTTTCTAGAATATACAGAAGGTTTGTAGAGACAGGTTCTTACAGGAGGAGACGTGGTACAGGCAGAACTCGAGCAACCACAGGTCGTGATGACCGATTTATTGTTATAACTTCCCTGCGAAATCGTTTCCTCACGTCAGTTAACATCAAAACCGAGCTTAATGAAGTGCGTGGAGTAAACGTGTGTGCACGAACAATAAGAAGAAGGTTAAAGGAAGCGGATATCACCCCTTTTAGACCAGCAAATGGTCCAAAGTTGTCTACAGCTCACAGACAAGCTCGCTTAAGATTTGCGCGTCATCACCTGAATTGGACAGAAGAGCAGTGGGCCTCTGTATTGTTCACGGACGAGTGTAGGACATGTTTATATGGTGCAGATGGTCGCAGAAGAGTCTATCGTCGACGTGGGGAGCGATATGCTCAAAGTTGCATTGAGGAGCGTGTTCCTTTTGGAGGCGGTTCATGTATGGTCTGGGGTGGCATATCGATGAACGGGCGAACCGAACTTGTGTTCATAGACATGGTCCGTCAAAACGGTAATAGAGGGGGTTTGACAGCACATCGCTACATAACAGAGATATTAGAAGATCACGTGGTGCCTTACATGGGATTCATAGGCGAAAATTTTACTTTAATGCAGGATAATGCCCGGCCGCATGCAGCTGCACAAGTTCAACATTATTGCGAAGAGGTTGGGATACGTACAATGAATTGGCCAGCACGCAGCCCGGATCTTAATCCCATCGAGCATGTTTGGGACAATTTAAAAAGAGCTGTATATGCGAGAAACCCTTCGCCCACGACAGTGGCAGCACTAAGAACAGCACTTTCAGAAGAATGGGACAATATTCCGCAAGATCTTTTAAAAACCCTTATAAAATCTATGCGGAACCGATTAGAATCTGTAATAAGGGCACGTGGGGGTAATACACCTTATTAAAACACAAATAAACCCTTGCATAAAGTTTGTGTCTATTGTTAAAACCAATTTTTTAATTAAACCAATTTTTCTTAAATTTCTGTTTTTTCTTCAATAAAAGTCTTAAGGTCCTTTCCAGTACATAAACTTAAACTTAAAGATATGACCCTACGCTGTTTTAAAGTTCACGAACCAATCTAGAGGTTTCAATTTAAATCTGCATAGAAAGTATGCATACTTGGTTAAAATATTTATTTCAAAGTCGTCTATTACTTTGATGCAGTTTATGAGTCCGTCAGTGTATTTGTGCAGTTAATTGTCTCACAGAGGTCTTTACTTAGGGATATTTATCTAAGCTGTGCCTGAACTAGGTAGTCCTGTGCTTCAGGCGTCAAGTGCAGATTAACAATATTTCATAAATACTATTACAGATACAACCAATTTACTAAGAATAATATTGACATTAACTTACTCACACATAACGTGTTTTTCAACTACTATGTCTATATAATATAATATTCTAAGCCTACACAAGTCTACAACAAAAATGGCGAATAATACTTCCGTCGGACAAAAGCGCTTGACCCATAGATTGTAACATTGGCCATGCTTTATACTAACTGTTGGTATGTATAGCTACCTATTGTCGGCTAGAAGGCCGACCTACCTTGACATCAACGGGTTGGATCAACCCTCAGAGATGTGGCAGTATCGATAAAATGAGAGAGAATTGTTATCGATAATCGTGTTGGTTTCTGGTGTAATAAAATAGTGTAGCAAATAAATGAATTGAATTGAATTGAGTGCCTCCTCGTCTCTTATTGTGGGTGTCATAAGTAGAATTTGATAGAAGGCTGTTCTCTATTCCATTCGACATATTAAATTTAAAAACGTGATGGCAAACGATCGATGCTCAATGCGGCCTCTGTGGTGTAGTGGTAGAACGCGGGTTCGATTCCCGCTCAGTGCAAATAAGAATAAGAATAAGAATAATTTATTTGCCTTTAAACATGGTCACATAGGTCTTACAATATGTATGAGTATAGCATGTCTAGCCGCAATCTGCAGCATGCAAATTTTTCAGTCTTCACAAATCGAACAATTATTATACACTCGAGAGCAATGAATCCGGGTCACTTAAAGAATGTTAAAAATCTCGGAAACTAAAAATGATAGGTTAATGCAATAAATTGTATTTAATAGACAATGTAATACTCCTTAAATGAAAGTATCAAAAATATGAGTCACCATACATTTTATTAACACAAAATTACATAAAGAAAAAAACTGCTGATCTCTCCTTAAAACAAAAATAGGAAACATGAAATTTTTGAACTTTATTACGATTTTCTTGAATTTTAATACTTCGTATTGCCTCCTCGTGCTTCCATTACTGCGTTTACGCGGTTTGGCATGCTGTACACCAAGTTCCTTATACGATTTTGGGGAATATTCTCCCATTCCTCTGTGAGAGCAATTTTGAGCTCACGAAGCGTGATTGGGGGAGGGTTTCGTTGTTTTACGCATCTGCCTAGCTCGTCCCAAGCATGCTCGATCGGGTTGATATCCGGGCTGCGCGCTGGCCACTCCATACGAGTAATGTTCATCTCTTGAAGGTAGTCATTCACAATCCTACCTGTATGAGGTCTGGCATTGTCATGCATAAATATAGCATCCTCACCTAAATTGACCATAAATGGACCAACGTGATCATTGAGGATTTCTTCCACATATCTTACGCTAGTTAAAGAGCCGTTTTCTATGATCACCAGCTCTGTGCGACTTTCAGAAGAAATTCCGGCCCACACAAGTACAGACCCACCACCGTAGGCTACTTTTTCTTCGATGCATGCTTGCTTGAATCTTTCCCCTGGTCTTCGATACACTCTGTGTCTTCCATCGTGCTTGTAGAGCATAAATTTTGATTCGTCGGAGAACATAACTTTTGACCAATCTTCAATACTCCAATTTACGTGGCTCTGGGCATAACTTAGTCTCGAAATACGATGCCCACGCTCCAGTTTAGGGCCGTTTGCAGGTCTAAGGGGTTTTAAGTTAGATTCAGCAAGCCGACGTCTTACTGTCCATGCACTTGGGTTACTTCCTCCGAGGCGTCGAAACTGATTGGTGAGTTCAGTTCCTGTGAGAAAGCGATTTCGAAGCATGGTGTTCACCAAGTATCGGTCTTCTCGTGCTGTGGTACACCTGGTTCTGCCCGTTCCTGGTCTGCGTAGGTTAGAACCAGTTTCTTCGTAACGTCGGAGAACTCTTTGTACTGTTGACAGCGACACACCGACAGTCCTGGCTGTATCGCGCTGACTCCGGCCGGTTTCCAGCATTGTAAGTATTCTGGTGCATTCTTCAGGCGTAAGCGACATAATTTCAGCTTGATTAATGAATATAGAGCACTATCAACATGGTTTATGTACCCACATAAATGACAGATTACAAACAAAAGCAACACCAAATGCTGTAATTTCGTAGTTCCATCTTCGAAAGTGGCCCTTTTTCAAATTTGATTTTTTTATGATATAACTTTACAATAACTAAGAAGTTTTAATACCTTCATTTAAGGAGTATTACATTGTCTATTAAATACAATTTATTGCATTAACCTAGCATTTTTAGTTTCCGAGATTTTTAGGATTCTTTAAGTGACCCGGATTCATTGCTCTCGAGTGTATTATAATACTAAACATCACAGTCATCAATCATTGCACTTACATTACATTTATTATAAAATTATATTAAATTATGGAATAAGTTGTAACATTATAAATTATCTACTAATATTCATATTATCACAATACAATAGGTATAATTAATATTAGGTATACTTATCTATTATCACAACTACATTACCGATTGAGCTTATCCCATAGAATTTGGTAACTACAAAGTAACACAGTAATGTCAACAATATAATTATTATACCCATGACTACTTCTTATTATACCCTACTACTATCTAGTTTTACTTGTTACTCAGGCATTAATTTATTCTATTTAATTTTTATATGTCATAAACTCTTTCATTGTGTAAAAACATCTATCTATTAGCCATTTTTTTAAGGATTGTGTAAAGCGTGAAACTGGTAACTCTCTTATATATTTTGGTATTTTATTAAAAACTTGGACACACATACAGAAACTATTCTTTTTATATAAACTAGTCGACATCATGGGTATCAAGAGTTTACTTGGGTCTCTAGATATAAACTTTTTAGTCTCACAGGCTTTTTCAAATAGTTGTGGGTTTTTTTTTACGAACACGCCAATCTCGTGAACGTAGATTGATGTGAGTCTCAATAATTTGAGCTTTTTGAAGAGTGGCTTACAGGAATCTAGAGGTGCGGCCCCACAAATCGCCCTAACACATTTCTTCTGCGATATAAACACTTTATTTATGTCTGTAGAATTACCCCATAATAGTATTCCATATCTCAGCATGGAACCTACATATCCATGATATGCCATTAGCGCCGTTTTTTCATCTGTTAGTCTCCTCGTCTTTCTGAGTGCGAATACGAATCGGTTTATGCGATTAGATACGTTATTTATTTGGGCCTTCCAGTTGCAATGGCTGTCGAGTGTAATACCCAGAAATTTTGTTTCGCTTGCCTCTGCTATATCATAACCACAGAAGTTAATGTTCAGATTGTTAACGTTATTATTATAATTTTTAAATTGCACAATATTGGTTTTTTTTAAGTTTACATTGAGGTTATTTACTTTTAGCCATGTTGTTATTGAATCGATCGCCTTTTGCAACTCCATTTTGTAGTCTTCACTGCTATTTTTGTTCTGTGTAACTATTACTGAAATATCGTCCGCGAACAACGTGCATTTGTGGTTCGTTACCTTCGGGATATCATTTATATAAATTAAAAACAGCAACGATCCTAGAACACTGCCTTGGGGAACCCCGACTTGATTTTTTTCATATGGAGAGCTATATGAAGTGACAACTCGTTCTTCGTCTTCTCGAGTAATTTCTACACATTGTGTCCGTTCTTCAAGTAGCTTTCCAGCCATTTCAGACATACGCCTCTTATACCGTATAGCTCACATTTGTGTAGGAGTATTTTATGATCAACAAAATCGAAGGCGCTGGACATATCAAAGAAAATCGCCGATACCATCTTTCTTTTATCCAATGATTCGGTAACGCCTTTGATCAGAGAAAACGCCGCTAGGGTGGTCGATTTACCTTTTTGAAACCCGTTCTGTTCTCTTATGATTATATCATGTTTATCCAGAAAGTTGGTGATCCGCACGTGCATTAACTTTTCAAAAATTTTGGAAAATATGGGTATCAGTGTAATAGGTCGATAATTATTTAGCTCATCTCTATTCATTTTTTTATATAGTGGCTTAACTATAGAGGTTTTCAGTTTGTCGGGAAATGTACCTTCCCAGAAGGAGAGGTTATATATTGTATGAATATGTATATTTGCATTGGTCTGGGTGTTTCTATGTATAATATGTATGTATTTATAAAAAAAGGTATCTAAGTATGTTTATCCGCATTCTAGATTCCATAACACAAGCTAGTTAAACTATGCTTACCATGGGTCTAGATAGCGTTGTGTAGAATGTTGTAGAATATTTATTTATTTATTTTTATTTAATACAACTTTTTTGGAATTTTTGTTCATTAGTCAGTGTAGAATATAATTTTTTTTTCAGATTTTGATGTGGTTTTCTTTATTAGACAGGTCTTGGTCAGACTAATATCTTACGAAAGTTATATCGTAATTGGTTGAGTAATAAGTGCAATATGACCAAAAGTCGCGATAACCGATTACAACGTGACCGGAGCTGCGAGAATAGACTAAAGGCGAATTCAGACCAAACAAGCGAATACTTACATCAGTATCAGAATAAACGGGATATTTACCATGTTTCATTATATTGAGTTTCCGATATTTCGGCGCTGTTGCAAGCACCATGATCACGGAGGAACTAGAGTAGTGGCGGTGAACAAAGAAAAAGTTTTTTTTTTCTAGGAGTAATTATATCGATCTACCCTCTTTCGAGTTCTTTTACTACGCGTATCTGCACTAATATTGGTTTCACTCTCACTACATACACACGATGCTCACTGTATCCACTCGCGATTTTGTTTTAGCTTGTTCCCGGTTGTTTTTGCAAAGACGGACCACTGGATGCCAGACGTTCGGCAGTTGAAACCCATCCTCACGATTGAAATTTTCATACTTTTTTATTTTAATTGCTTCCCTAACCAGTCTTGGTATATAGTGGCGTTCTGTCGAGAGCATCTGAGGGTTATGTAGCTCGATCCGTTTATTCTGATACTGATGTGAGTGACCATGATAGTATAAATACCTATAAAGCGAATACTTATTCTATCCAAACAAAAAATATGAATATTAGGAGGAGGCAGGACACGACTTTATTTCCGTCCAATTGAGCAGTCCGACTGGGGAAGTACCTCTGCCCTACAGAATACCGGGGCCATAATAACCTTGTGTTGTGTTCCCAGCGGGGAGTAGGGTAGCCAGAGCTCACAGGAGAGTTTTTGTGCTGTCAGTGGGAAGACCAAAAGCTTGTCCTGCATTGTCTTTTACATTGACGGTATAGAAACTTTTGTTTATAGGGTTGGTAGCGCAAGTGTGATTCCCTTGGCGTAGCACACGTCCATAGGCCATGGTAACCACTTGCCATCAGGTGGGCCGGCTGTCAACCAAGTGGTAATAAAAGAAAAATATTCCCTCTACGTCAATTCAATTTTTCTAGTTAAAATACTAAACAGTAATAAAACATTCTTAATATACACACATATACTTAGTCTGGCCATAAATACTGTTACAATTAAAATAAGAAAGATATTACATTTGAATTTGGAATCTGTCATTTTTATACGATTGTTCATTGTGTTTTCTAATTTTGGCGCCAATACATTGTACAATATTTTGCTATATTAAAATGGAGTGGGGTGATAAAGAAAACCGAATCGCTGTGATTGCATTACACAAAGTTGGTATGAAGCCGAATGTAATTTTTAAAACTCTCCATACGCTTGGTATTAGTCAAATGTTTGTGTACCGGGCTATTAATAGGTACAATGAGACCTCCTCTGTTTGTGACAGAAAAAGATCTGGCCGTCCACGTAGTGTTCGTACGAAAAAGGTGGTAAAAGCAGTAAGGGAAAGAATTCAAAGAAATTCTGTCCGAAAGCAAAAGATTTTATCTCGGGAGATGAAGATAGCACCCAGAACCATATCGCGCATTTTAAAAGATGACTTAGGACTTGCAGCCTATAAGATACGCACTGGTCATTTTTTAACTGAGAATTTAAAAAAGAATAGGGTGGTAAAATCGAAGCAACTACTGAAGCGGTACGCAAAGGGAGGTCACAGAAAAATTTTGTTTACGGATGAGAAAATCTTTACAATTGAGCAACATTTTAACAAACAAAATGACCGTATTTATGCTCAAAGCTCTAAGGAAGCTTCCCAATTAGTCGACAGAGTGCAACGTGGGCTTTATCCGACTTCAGTGATGGTTTGGTGGGGTGTTAGCTATGAAGGAGTGACTGAGCCATATTTTTGTGAAAAAGGTATCAAAAACATCGGCACAAGTGTATCAAGATACCATTCTTGAGAAGGTAGTTAAACCCCTTAACAACACCATGTTCAATAACCAAGTATGGTCCTTCCAACAAGACTCAGCGCCGGGTCATAAAGCTCGGTCCACGCAGTCTTGGTTGGAAGTGAACGTTTCGGACTTCATCAGAGCTGAAGACTGGCCGTCGCCTAGTCCCGATCTTAATCCGCTGGATTATGATTTATGGTCAGTTTTAGAGAGTATGGCTTGCTCTAAACGCCATGATAATTTGGAGTCCCTAAAACAATCCATACGATTGGCAGTGAAGAATTTTCCCATGGAAAGAGTGCGTGCTTCTATTGATAACTGGCCTCAACGTTTAAAGGACTGTGTTGCAGCCAATGGAGACCACTTCGAATAAGCTTTCTAAATTTTAAATTGTTTTATATTTATGTATTAAACTAACACACTGTAAAAGTAATAATTATTATTTGCAATAAAAAAAAAATGTTTTTTCTTCGTAACAATATTTATGGCTAGACTAGGTATATATAAACATTTTTACATGCGCATAATCCCAACGGATAACCCGTCTAAATACACCTTAATAGGATAGGTAATATCGATAGCCTAGTTTCCGACACCTTCCCATCCCTAAAGGGCGCGGCAAGCTACACTATCTATGTATCTGTAGCTACATCGCCGGTGTGGGGTTCAGATTGTGCTTTGATTCGAACAGCTCGTCTATTGTTGGAAGGAATCATATTATTGTGTTTTTGCTAATAGCCTAGCCTAGCGGTATGGGTAATGGACTGCTGAGACGAGGTCTCGGGTTCGATCCTAGGTTTTACTATGGCACACACCAATAAATTTTCGATGCTTTTCGAAGTTATGTGTGTATTTATCGCGGGTTTATAAGTGCCCGGTTAATGGCAATTGGCTCGCCACCTATTACATTGGGACCTAAACTTAAACTGGCGAAATGTGGGTGCTAGCATCTCTGCCTATCCCTTCGGGGATATAGGCGTGAGTTTATGTTATGTTTATGTAATATAACTTTTATAGATGGACACGTTTTTTACGTGCCTTACCCGTAATCGTAAGACAAACGCAATCTCTGTCCATAACATAACATAAACTCACGCCTATGTCCCCGAAGACATATATATGATTTACTTTATTCTGTTATTTATATTCAGATATAATATATAGTTAATATATATATTTACCTCACTCCATCCCATGGTTGCCTGGTAGAGATTGCCTTGTGCAATAAGGCCGCCATTTGTAGGGTACTCACGCTCTCCACCTTCCACGCGGCGGTGGTCCGCTGCGCGGATGCGTGGGCGGCCGGCGCCTCCTTCTGCGAGCAAGTAATGCTCGTGAAGGCCTCCTCCTTCACGAGCATTATAATTATAATGCTGCCAAGCCAAGCTGCCCGCGTACGAAGGCAACTCGGGCGTCGGAGGTCGATGAACGACCTCTGCCCTCCATGAGCGCAGGCCTGGACTCCGGAGGGGGGTATTTTGCGCACGTAAAAATAAAAAAGTTCTATCTGTGTGATTTAAGTGTGTAAGTGTAATATTAGTGTGAATTGTTTCAGAGCAATAATTCTGACAAATTCGGATGAGTTAAAGGAAATAGAACTGAACAAGATATTCAGGGATCAGGTGTCAACGGAGACGGAGAAGAAAAAGGGGTGAGTTTCATACACACACACACACACACACACACACACATTCACGCCTATTGACGACCTCCGTGGCGTAGCGGTAGAGCATTCGACTGCTATTCAGGGGACGCGGGTTCGATCCCCGCTCAGTGCAAATATTTGTATGCATGAATATGTATATTTGCATTGGTCTGGGTGTTTCTATGTATAATATGTATGTATTTACAAAAAAGTATCTAAGTATGTTTACCCGCATTCTAGATCCCATAACACAAGCTAGTTAAGCTATGCTTACCATGGGTCTAGATAGCATTGTGTAGAATGTCGTAGAATATTTATTTATTACTAACCGCGGTAACCTAGAGGTATGGATACTGGACTGCTGAAACGAGGTCTCGGGTTCGATCCCAGGTTTTACCATGGCACACACGAATGACTTTTCGATGCTTTTCGAAGTTATGTGTGTATTTATCGCAGATTTAAAAGTGCTCGGTCAATTGGGGTGTTAATTCAGCTTTTTTTTTTTTATTAGCACACGCCAACTTGATCTCACCTCGCCTGATGGTAAGCTAAAGGCAAAGTCTCAGGAAAGAGGGTCACCATTACAGACACTAAGTGCTACAATGGTGGCACTCAGCTTAGCGGCCTCATCAGATGCTTTTTCACGCCCCGCTTAAAGGCCCCGGGACTGTAGGAAGAAGGAAACACGTGTGCTGGTAATGAATTCCAGGTCTTGGTGGTGCGGCAAAGAAAAGAGTCTCCGAACCGCTTGGTTCTTGCTCGTATATTCTGCACAGTGTGAGGGTGACATCTAAGGCCTGCACGTGTTGTCCTATGAAGGAAAGGAGATGGTGGGATTAGTTAGAAGAGCTCGTCAGAACACTCACCATGGTAGAGACGGTCTCTGCCTAAGTCGCCGGGGATAAAGGCGTGATTATATGTTTGTGTGTGTATGTAATAGAATAACCCGCCCAGGATCACTCCCGGTACGAAGGTGCCCATCACACTTGCTGCATTTCCACTCTGGATTGCGATGGCCAGCTTCTGCACCAGGAACGATCCGGAGCGAGAGTCACCAGTAGCCTCTATAAGACTCTGCCCAATCATTCTTTGAAGGCTTTTGGCCTCATTATATTATTTTATTATTGTTATCAACAGTAAAAAGAAACAAAAATCTGAGAGCTCAGAAGAGTCTTTGAACAACGTGCACCATACAACGGATGACTCAGGCATTTGACATCACAGAGTGAGACGCGACAGCCCTAAACGCAGTCCCAGAAGAGAGAAGAAAGAAGAAAGACAAAGAGAGAAGAAGAAAAAAAAGAAACACGACACTAGTGACAGTGATAGTGACAGTGACAGTTGAAGGACGTAGGCGTTGCCTTTGTGTTCGATTCGTTGTCTATGGTTTGAAGATTGGATAGTTGGCTTTTGGGGATGAGATTTAAGAAATGTTTTTAAAGCATTGTGATGGAAAAATATTGTTGAAAGTTTACCGCGAATATTGTATACTAGATGTTGCACGCGGCTATGCTCGTGTGAAATTGAAATAAAAATATTTCGATTGGATTCTATGTCAATGTTAATTTTTATTATATAATACTAGCGGCCGCTTGTGACTTCGCTCGCGTGTTCCCATTTTTCCCCTTAGGAGTGGAGTTTCGTATTGTTTGGGACATTGACCTAAAGGTCAAAGAAATATACTAGTAGTACTATACACTTGGACCTTAAAAGGTCCAAGTGTATAGTACACGTTTCTGAGTTTGATTCCCGCTCAGTACGAATTTTTGTAAGCATGGATTTGTCTCTGTGCGTTGGTCTCAGCCTTTATTGTATAATATGTATGTGTTTATAAAAAAGTATATAAATATGTTTATCCGCATTCTAGATTCCACAACACAAGCTAGTTAAGCTATGCTTACTGTGGATCTAGATAGCGCTATGTAGAATATCCTAGAATACTTAAATCAAATCAAATCAAATCATTTATTTGCATAATACAGGTATTGGGATGGTACGGTTATATGTGCATAGGTGCGCTGTACTATAACCTCTTAGTACAAGGTGTGCAAATATTTACATGCAATATGACAATTTTGGCATTCTTATTGATTAATAATTAAGTAATAATAATGAGAATTAATAATATAAACTTTAGTCACGTCAATATTAACAATGTCAAAATAATAAGGTTAAAAATGAATAATGTCAAAACAATCAATAATGTCAAATGTAATGTGTGTGTTATATTTATTTGAAATAATTTACCCTGCAAACTATAATGACCGCTTACATCTTTAGTCACCCCGCGACCATGGCTGCTGAAAAGTAGACGAAACGTCGGGTTAAATATGATACCGAATATAAATCACGATAGAATTCGTTGAAAATAAAGTTATTTCAAAGAAATATTTATTAAAAATGTTATTGTAATGAACACAAATGAAAAAAAATTGTATAAAAGATTTTATATTATTGTAAAACTAAATTGCATGAATATGGGTATTTGCATTGGTCTAGGTGTTTCTATGTATAATATGTATGTTTAAAAAAAAGTGTTTAAGTATGTTTCTCCGTATTCTAGATTCCATAACACAAGCTAGTTAAGCTATGGTTACCATGGTTCTAGATAGCGTTGTGTGGAATGTTGTGGACTTTGTAGGATGTAAGTAATTGTTTTTAATAAATAGAGGTATTATGGGAGAGTAAATACAGTATTTACTTAATATATTATTAATATATAAATATATATAGCCTAGTGGTATGGGTAATGGACTGCTGAGACGAGTCCTCGAGTTCGATCCCAGGTTTTACCATGGCAAACACCAATGTCTTTTCGATGCTTTTCGAAGTTATGTGTGTATTTATAGCAGGTTTATAAGTGCCCGGGTAATGGCAATAGGCTCACCACCTATTACATTGGGACCTAAATATAAACTGGCGAAATGTGGGTGCCAGTTAGTTTATGTTATGTTATATTAGATATAATTATGAAACATAACCTGTAATATTTGCGGTTTCCTTAGATTTCCTCGGGATCCCTTCATCAGGATTGTAATAGGTGGCCACCTCGAAAGAGTCCTCATTCAAATAAAAAGAAAATTAAGACGAATTTCTATAATCAGTTCACAAAACGAAGGCAAAATCCTTAAAAAAGAATAAAATATATTTCTCGCAATGAAGTCGGTTATTTTTTTTATATAGGACACGTCATTTAAACTTCACCTCGCCTGATAGTAAGCTGAAACTAAAGTCTCAGGAAGAATAGAAAACTTTGCTGACAAAAAAAATATTTTGTAAATTCCCTAACTACATTTATATGTATGTATACTAATAAATAAGTAAAAGTTTTATATCTATTCGTAGAAATATTTGATATTCGCACAACAAAAAGTATATTGTATTGTATTTTAAGATATTTCGTAGATTTTTTAATAAAAACATTTACTGTACTTTGTGTTTTCTTTAATAATCTTAATTAATCCTTCACCCTCATCAACCCTGACAGACTCTCGAATACCTCTAAAGCATGCCAGAGACTCCTCCAACTCGTCCGACCACCTGATGGAAAGTGGTCACCGTGGCCTATGGACGCGTGCAAAACCAAGAGAGTCACTCTCGCGCTGCCATTCCTGCAAGTATTGAGAGTTTCTGTGCCGTCAATGTAAAAGACAAAGCAGGACAAGCTTTTGGTCTTTTCACTGACAGCACAAAAACTCTCCAGTGAGCTCTGGCTGCCCTACTCACCGCCGGGAACACATCACGAGGTTATAATGGCCGCGTTATTCTATAGGGCGGAGGTACTTCCCCAGTCAGACTGCTCAATTGGACGGAAATACCGTCGTGTCCTACCTCCTATTCCAGTCTTAGGGACTCTGTGATCCCCGCACCTGAGGAGAGAGCCAGATCGTGAGAGATGGCCCTGGGTCGGCCGGGGGCGAGGGATATGCCTGTCAACCACACCTTCGGCAATCAAAAACGACCCACAGGCGGCGTGCGTTTTGGTCGGTTCGAGTCCGACATACCCTCTTCCACCAGCTCCGGTATCCCACACACCGAATCTGTGGGGATTTTGCGCACTTACAAGAAAAAAACCTCCAGTCTAGATTAATTTTAAACTCTCAAATGTCAAAAATTATCAGCTGTGCATTTCTAAAAGCACACAGCGTCGAGCGCAGCGCTGCGACAGCCTTGATACAGATGGTCATTGGTCGATCTCCTGTGACGTCATCCAGGCCCTTGATTCTACTAACGGAAAACCACTGTCATACCACCCACAGTCACAGCAAAAAAAGGCATTAAATTGTTAACTTTATTTTTATGTCCTTAGAGTCCAAAATTAAACGAAAAGAGTTTAATTACACTTTTTCGTTCACTCTGCAAAAAACAATTTAATTTTGAGACTAAATTGCATCGCCATAGAGTCTAATATTTAATGAAATTTTCAACAGTGTCCGTGGTGTGGCAGTGGTTTTGCTATAACACAATCGAGGCTCAGACCGACCAATGAGAATCCCTCAGGGCTGTCGCAGCGCTGTGCTCAACGCCGTGTGCTTAGAAAATCCCACAGCAGAGTTTTTTTTTTTATACAACTTAGGTGGCAGACAAGCACACGGCCCACCTGATGGAAAGTGGTTACCATGACCTATGAACGTGTGTAACACCAGTGGAGTCACATCCGTGCTGCCGACCCTGTAAGAACAGAGATTTTGTGCCGTCAGTGTAGAGGACAAGCCTTTGGTCATCCCACTGACAGCACAAAAACTCTCCAGTGAGCTCTGAGAGTTATCGGGGTATTTACCATTTTGTATTATTTTGTTTCGAGTTTCCAACATTTCGGCGCTGTGGCAAGCACCATGATTACTGGTGGAGATTTACAACATGGTAAACATCACGATACCTCTTAAAAGTAATGCGTGTAACCATGATAGTTTAAATACTTACCTAGATCACGATGTTCCTAACACGTTTAAAAAAAAATGCGTAAGGAATCGTTTCTGACATGTCATTTGATTTTGACAGATTGTAAATGAATTTTAAATATATTTTATGAAGAGAATTGACCTTTAGGGTAAGGTGTAAAGTAATTTATAATCTAGCTAGATATATAAATAAAACACAAAAACAATTAGAATATGTCCTAAATACTTACAAGAACTTTATTAAATTGAATTATGCAATCATACTTAAGGCTTGTTTATAAAACTAGATTCATAAATAAATAAATTTTACGATGCAGTCAACGATAAAAGTGTTATAAACAAAATACTTACAAATCTTTGTTTTACTTTTAATAGACATTATGAAAGAATTGATATGATAATGCTTTTAATCCCCAAAGCACGATTTAATTATAAAACTTTTAAGAGCTGAGATCAATAAATAGAATTTGTAATGTGCTTTTGTCGTTGACTATACCTACACCCATGGATTACAAACACACAACTGTCAATAGTGTCATTGTCAAACTTCATTTTCGCGCTCAATTTCCGCGCCATATTGGCTGTATAAAGTGCGCCAAAAGTACGCTCTATCAGGAGTCAGTGGAGATACGTATTGAGGTTCCAGAGTGATGGCCAGCTGCTGAGGGTACGGCATCCATTCCCCATTGTCGGGATCTGGAGTTGGAGTCCTGTGAAAAGATATTTTCAGTAAGTTAATGATTAATTTTAGTTAGGACATCGTCGTCACATCAATGAACTTTATTCAGCACGCCTAATATTATAGTAAAACCAACCAACATTCTGTGAATTGGATGTGGCTGCCATTTTCCCTTCAATAATGTCAAATCGTCAAATCTTTATATTTGATGTGCAATAAAATAGTAGGTACCTATGCTTTTAATAAAACAGTGAACTGTAGTTCCTATGTTCGCCACTATTTCCTATCTTAATTTTTCGAAGTTTAAGACTTACCCGTATTTAGCGAAATTAGTCCACATCATAGTCATAAAAGTCACAATCCTCGCATCATCTTCGTCCATTGGCAACGGTAATCTCTCCAGCTCGAACACGTAAAACAACTCGTCCATATATGTAGTAGCTTCCAAAGTCGTATTAGTCAGAATTCTGCCTAAATTTCTATTTCCTATATAGTTAAAAATGTACTGAAAAACATCATTATCTGAATTCTTAGAATACATTTCTACAAACAAAGACATAGGTCCAACAAAACAGAAGTCTGAATTAAGATTTATCAGACCACCGATTACAGATTCGTCGTTTGTCACATTAGAAAAATATGTATCTTTTAGAATGGAACAGATTTCTTTTTTTGTGTCTTTGGAAACGTTAAAACATTTTTGATCGATACATGAGAAGTCTTCATTTAAAATTCTGTCCATTTGACTTGTTATAGTATAATAATCTAATGTCGTAGCCAATCCTTCAACTGTATTCAGACCAAATATGGCCGGCACTGGTGTAAAAGCTTCAGAAGATAATATATTATAAGGCGTATCCGTCAAGAAAGGGTCTTCATCGCAATAATCTTCAATAGACGGTAAAAACACTGATTTTGCATTCATTTGATTTCCAATCGCTTCTTCCAATTTATCTATCGGAACATCTGTATATATGTTAAGAAGTTCTTCAACGTCTAAAGTATTGACACCAAGAGATTTAGCCACTTGAGAAGCAGTCGCTATTGGGTTAGCATCAAAAGATTTTGGTGTGAACATCGTTCCACTTTCAGAAATAACTCTTTTGAACAAGCCTTTGCAGGATTCTGACATCGTCAGATATATAGCTGCAACTCCTCCGCTTCCATGCCCAAATATTGTAACATTTTCTTCATCGCCTCCAAAGTTTGCAATATTCTTATTTACCCATCTTAAAGCAGCTCTAATATCTTTCAAACCAGCATTCCCTGGAGCTTCTTTGACTCCCAAATTGAGGAAACCTAACGCATTCAACCTATAATTTATGGAAACGACGATAACCCCATGGCTGACTAAGAAATGTGGGCCATAGAAGTGAGGAGAACTGCTACCAACACCGAAATCTCCTCCATGGAGGAACACCATTACTGGAAGAGTGGAATTCGTGAAGCTCGGCACGTAGACGTTTAGGATAAGGCAGTCTTCGTTATCGCTTGGGGCTGCTAAGGGATCGTTGGCGGGGAACTGAGGGCATAATACTGCTCTGTTGTTAGCAGCGTAAATACCATCGTGTGAAGGGGGTTCTTCGGCAGTCTGAAAAATTAAAAACAAATATTCCAGGACATTTTTATATAACACAATCTAGACTGGGGAAGTACCTCCGCCCTACAGAATACCGCGGCTATAATAACTTCGTGTTGTGTTCCCAGCGGTGAGTAGGGTAGCCAGAGCTCACTGGAGAATTTGTGCTGTCACTGGGAAGAAAGGCTTGTCCTGCTTTGTCTTCTACACTGACGGCACAGAAACTCTATATTTACAGGGTTGGCAGCGCGACTATGCCTCCTCTGGTGTTACAAACGTCCATAGGCCACAGTAACCACTTTTCATCAGGTGGGCCGTGTGCTTGTCTGCCACCTAAGTGATTTAATAAAAAATAGGCCAAAATAAAGTAAAGTCCTACTAATATTATTATTAATGTGAAAGTTTGTTGGTTTGAATGAATGAATGGATTATTGTTACTCTTTCACGCAAAAAGTAACGAACAGATTTGGATGAAATTTGGAACAAACATATATATATATATATATCATATAATCACGCCTTTATCCTTGGAGGGTTAGCCAGAGGTGAATTAACATCCACATTTCACCATCATTGTATTCGGTCCCACGTCCGTTTTCTTAGCCTATTGCCTATATATATTTGTAATCTAATTGAAGCCATGCATCTGAGGCTGAGTCTGGGCTGTATATATCTGTCTGATGTTCAACAGCCCTATCCCTTAGTCGCCTTGTACGAATACTCATGGGAAGAGATGGGGTGGTCCAATTCTTCTCTAACCACGCAGCCGTTCGCAGCCGAATTTGGAACAGAAATAGATTATAGTGTGGAATTACAAATTGATTACTTTTATCCTGGGAATAGGTTCCCGTGGGTACGTCTATGGTAACTCTATCAGTGGTTAAACCACTAATCACAGTTCAGACTAGAAGGACAGACTGAATCGACAAGACTCCAGCCCCGGACTTCGAAGATAAAGGCGAGGATGATGATTAGTATGAATAAAGAATACTTACCCTATATCTGTCCTTTACAACGCCATATCGAATACCACAATACTCATAATAAAGTCCATTTGTTGCCAGATATCCCTCCACTTTTCCCTGCTTAGTTTCCACAATTTTAGTGTCGCCATCACAAATAACTTGATTTACAAAGACTAATAAAACAATTAGGCTGTATACGCCCATTGCCTTTGCTCCGAATAAAAAATTTAATAACAAATATTAATTATCAAGATGGCGGCTTTTATAATGAATAATTACATAATAATTTTTGTTGATGTTTGATTGTTATGCTTTCAGTGAACTGGTGTTTATTGATAAGGTTCCGTACCTATTTGAATGGAATATATTAAGTTTAAAACTAAAACCTGACTACTGCAAAAATCACGCTTTAAAAAGTATTAAACAAGAAAATATCAAGGATAGCCGTGGTCGTATGCCACTTTTTCCTAAAATATTTTGTTAGACTAAGTGGCATACGACCACGGCCCGGCTATCCTTGATATTTTCTTGTTTAATACTTAATAAAACGTGATTTTTGCCGTAAGTAGTAGGGGTTCAATTTAATTTTTTTTTTATTAATATTATTTTGGAGCAAGCAATACCTATAATTCATACATATTTCCCTTTCAGATGATACCAAACACAGTATATTTATCTTAAGTTTATTTTTAACACTGTACTTTATGACCGTTAGAGGGCGCTACATTAGATTCAGTGATACGTCATATAGCCTATAACCAGCGGACGAACAAGACACTTCTAATGATACCTCATTTGTCCAGTTATAATTAGTAGTTCAGAAACTATGAGGGAACAAATGAACTGTCAAATTCATAACCCTCCTTTGCGTCTCCATAGTCGGGTAAAACTATAAGGAAGCGTTTTTCCCAACTCGTTTTAAGTTTTCAACGGCTTTCAGGTCTAACCCCTAGTTTACACCTAAATATAAAACATATTTGACAAGTTGCAATATGTCACAGGCTTCAGTGTGAACGTAAAATATTTTAAACTTGTTTACAACTTGTTGGTTATACCAAAAGGATCAGAGACAGTCTCAATACATAGTAGTCTTCTACAAGTCACGCGCCTCCCCATTTCCGGGGACGAGTTGGGGACTATGTGGTTCCCAGACCCGAGGAGAGGGCCAGATCGCGAGAGATGGCTCTGGGTCAGCCGGGGTGCGAGGGATATGCCTGGTAACCTCACCTTCGGCAACCAACAATAACCTACAGGCGTCGTGCGTTTAGTCGGTTCGAGTCCGACATAACCTCTCCCACCGGCTCCAGTGGTGGGGGTATCCGTGGGAATTTTTCGCACGTGAACAAAATGTCTTCTACAAGTTTTGTATCAAACAAGTTTACAACTTGTTTCTTGGTGAAAACGAGGGTTAAGATAGGTAATGGCAGAACTTCAGTCACATGAAGCGACTACAATATGACCTTCTTAATCACATTCACTGCCTCTTATGATACAGGTTGCCCTAGTTTAAGAGGCAGGGCTCAACAAAATAACAAGGTAGACAGAATATTGTGCTTGTTAATGTCATTATAAAACCAAAAATACTGTAACTATACTTTAACATATTATATTGTAAGATCCATGTTACTATGTTTAAAGACAAATAAATTATTCTTAATCAATTGGTGATATCGGTTCTGCAGTTAGACTAGTCGGAGTGGTTCCTCGACTAATTAACACATTACCCCCGGAATTACGCAATATTGATAGCATTGAGCCCTGCAGTGTCAAAATGAGACTCAAATTGCATTTCCTAAAATCACTTGTTTAACTTTTTTTTTTAACCGCTGAGGCATTGATTATAAACCGCATAGGTTTTGTTTTGTAAATGCTTATGAATCTTTTTACTGTATGTAATTGTTTAGATGATAAATAAATTAAAAAACAAAAATGGCTTCTAACTACCTGTAACGACTGCCATAGATGTTTTTTTTGTTTTTTTTTTGCCAAAGACGGCTTAAGGTGCTCTCCGGGGCACGGATAAACCCAGAACAATGCAAATAGATTTATTGATGCATACAAATAATTGCATTGTAAATCGAACCCGCGCCTTCTGCGAAGCAATCGCGATCACTACCACCACGCCACAGGCCACAGAGGCTGTCTCTACGTTTAAGGATCTCTAAATAAAACCCGCGAAATTGTACGTGACTCTAACAAAAATTAATTATCTGTATTATTTTGTAATCTATATCTGCTTCTATATAATTACATTATCTGTGATTATAGTCATAATCGTTGCTTAATATTATGTCATACTTCTGATTAACTTTTTCTCCGCATTCTAGAACACATAACACAAGCCAGTTGTTGCTTACTTTGGGTTTGGTTAGCGTTGTCTAGAGATGAGAGTCGTGGCAAATACCAGAAGGAAATCGAGGCGTTTGCGACGATGTGCCCCCTTTTCGGGGTCAAGGTGTGGACACCATGGCTTTCACGCCCGAGTGGGTCATTACGGAACTGGAGATGACCCAGGATCAGTTAGGGTGCGAGGTATATGTCTTAAGCAATCTCACATTCGCGTCGGAGGATGACTTCCTCCATCCATGAGCGCGGGCCACGGGCCTGGGGGTGACGGGTGAGCCGCCTGTCAACCAAGCAGTAGCAGGCCGCCGCGCCTCCCCATTCACGGTTTCTAGATGGGGACGTTGTAGTCCCCATACCCGAAGAGGAACCCAAGGCCAGCTCAGAAGAGATGGCCCTGGGTCGGCCGGGGTGCGAGAGATATGCTTCCGGCAACTTCACCTGCAGTAACCCTCACACGACTATTTGCGTGCATTTAAGTCGGTTCAAGTCGGACATAACCTCTCCCACCGGCTCCGTTGAGGGGGGTATTCATAACATAAACTCACGCCTATATTCCTCGAAGGGGTAGGCAGAGGTGCTAGCACCCACCCACATTTCGCCAGTTTATGTTTAGGTCCCAATGTAATAGATGGCGAACCTATTACCATTAACCGGGCTCTTATAAACCTACGAAAAATACACACATAACTTCGAAAAGCATCGAAAAGTCATTGGTGTGTGCCATGATAAAACCAGGGATCGAACCCGAGAGACCTCGTCTCAGCAGTTCGTTACCCATACCACTAGGCTACCGCGGTATTCGTGGGGGCTTTTCGCACAATAAAAAAAAGTCTTTAAAATTACCAGGGTAAAATGAAATTCTGTGATATATTTTTTCAAAATATATATATTTTTTACTTAAAACTAAAATATGTAACAGATCTGCTTACTCGAGCATGTTTTTATTCAATTTGCAGTCAGTTTGTTTACAGAGAATTATATATTGTATTCGTCTAGTAATAAGCATCAATGTCCATTGACACATTAGCGGCCCGAATTTGTTACTATAGACCGATCGTGACCGCTTTACTGCGCTCTAGGTATGCGCGGCGTGGCGGGGGACGAGGTAAAGAAAGAGAAAGAATGAGTATGAGACGAGAGCGAGTGAGATACCGCCACACGCGTTGGCGGCAGACTGAGCAACTCTGACGGTTGATTGGTCGACACTCCCCCCGCCTCGCCTCGTACATACCCAAGGTATACAGTGGTTAGATTTGGTCTATAGAAATAGTTCGTGTAATTTTTTTTTTAAGTATCGCGTTCAATGATATACAATAATGTTAACGGGAATTAACGTTATCATTGTATAGGTACATATATACCTTTGGTTTGCCTGGCGTTTCGACCAGGTTGCACCGGCCGTGGTCACAGGCTGACTGGCTCAGCGGTACACGCCACCGTCTTCGAGCTCGTGATGAAGAAGGTTCTTCCTCTACCCGCGGGTAATTCCCGTTAACATTATTGTATAATAATTCGTGTAGCCGTATAACTTGTCTAAACAGAATTGACGCACCCCACTACATTCATTTCATCTGTATAAAAACGTCGATTAAATCGTCGTCGTAAATAAAACATTTGTGCGATCTTTGAGGCCGACTAGTCGCGTTATTAATCCGAGTACGCTCTGTGTGTGGCTGACTGCGATGACATATTGTTTAGAATAACACGTCCACTCGCTCGCGCTTTCTGTCGCATTATGACCAGTTGGCCAACAAATCTGAAATAAATCTTCGTCAATATGCTTGTGTGTGCAAGGAAGGTGGTGGAAGGCGTCATATGGGCTTAGACAAGTTCATCATATAGGCCGTATACATGAAAAATCATTTGTAATAATATGAGATATTGATGCAAAAATAAACTAAATTATAATATTTACAAAATCTGTACTATATTAAATAATGCATATTATATAATGATTAAAAATAAAGAAAATTACATATGTATCGAAAACTGGGGTAACTTTGGACAGGGGGGTAACTTTGAACAACGGTATAACTTTATGACAATTTAAAATTTGCACTTTTTCCATAGTATTTATACTGCAGAAAATGTGTTATCAATATGTGTAACAACTAATTCCACTATTAATTCTCTATCAGTAGTTACCCCGCAGTACGAAGTTACCCCGCTGTCCGAGGTTACCCCGCTATCCGAAGATACCCCCGTTTCCGATACTTAACTAAAACTTACAATAAGGATATCTTAAGTACAAAAAATAAATAAACTATATTACATAGAAACTTAAAACGTTAATTTATACATTTCTTATTTAAATACTAACTAATACGCGCGGCTCCGCCAGACAAACACACGGCCCAGCTGATGGAAAGTGGTTAGCATACCATGGCCCATAGACGTGTGCAACACTCGAGCTGGCATATATGTTTATAATGGTGGCGAATTATGTCATGGGCGAAGCCACGGAACACAGATAATTTTATTATTAACATGATTTTTTTAATTTCCTAGGATTTTCAAAAAGGAAAACGCGACTTCGAAAGACAGTTGCGCTTCTAAAGACAACAATGTATGGTTGGCAACAAAAGTTGCTGAACACAAACATGATTTAAAATTGAAATACATGAATAATCTTTACTAATATAAAGCTGACGAGTTTGTTTGTTTGTTTGTTTGAACGCGCTAATCTCAAGAACTATTGGTTCGAATTGGAAATATCTTTTTGTGTTGAATAGTACGTTTATCGACAAAGGTTTTTTGGTTATATATCATCAGTAATCATCACGCTACTACGTTAGGGAGTGGAGCAGTCAATCCCACAGTTCCCCATACATTATTTGAAAACCAAAGAGATACAGAGTCTTTTTTATACCACTTAGGTGGCAGACAAGCACACGGCTCCCCTGATGGATAGTGGTTACCGTGGACTATGCACGTGTGTAACATTAGAGAAGCCACACACTCGCGCTGCCGACCCTGTAAGCAAAGAAGTAGCAAAATGATGCTGCTCAAAATATAAATAACGTTGATATAGGCATAAAAATGCATTAATAAGAATTTTAATCTATACTAATATTATAAAGCTGCAGAGTTTATTTGTTTGTTTGAACGCGCTAATCTCTGGAACTACTGGTCCGATTTGAATGATTCTTTCAGTGTTGAGTAGTCCGTTTATCGAGGAAGGTTTTAGGCTATATATCATCACGCTACTACTTAAGGGAGCGGAGCATTGATAATAAATGTTAATAAATCCGGCAATTTTTCACACATATTTTGAAGACTAAAACATACGGGCTCAAAGGGATATGAAGCTTCAAAATATACCCCGGGCGAAGCTGGGGTGGGTCAGCTAGTTGAGTAATAAAATAGCAATCCAATGCTTAAAGAAGTGCAATATCCTGGACATTGATAAGAGACAATAACCGCCTCAATTACATAGCCTTAATGTAGCATGGCTATTACTGTAGCATGGCTATTACAGATGTGATTATGACTTATTTTGGTCGATTGTAGATGTGAGAAGAGAGAAGAAAAAATAATGTCTACTAACATCATTTTAATAATCAATATGGAGACATATTTTTCGACACCGAGGTAAAATCCGAGCTCAGGGTCCATATTCTGGCTTTGCCTCCTCCAACTTCACACATTCTTGGGCATCCATGTTTAGTTAGACCATGGCGCACCAAATTCAAGCCTTATATTAATTGAATAAGAGTTCTACATGGTAAGTAAGTATGGATATAGTATATTTTGCACAGCTGTCCTCTCTTTCAATCTGCCCCTGCGGCACAAAGGTCTCCCCCAGTAGCCTCTTCTGCCTACCTTTGCCACAGAGGGCCAACAGCCGTTTTTAGGTCTAACTAATAAAACGTTCGCGTTCTATGATCTACAATAATGATTATTTTACGGGAATTCTGAACACAGAAACTCTGTACTTACAGGGTTGGCAGCGCGACTGTGACTCCTCTGGTGTTACAGACGTCCATAGGTCACGGTAACCACTTTCCATCAGGTGGGCCGTGTGCTTGTCTGCTAAGTGGTATAAAAAAAAAAATAAAAAAAAAATCCATCTGAACACTGTGCATACACTTTACGTACTGTCCGTTTCTCCTCCGCTTATTGGTGCACTGATCTACAAATGCTCCTGAATCCCGTGTTATTAGTATCAAAACGTTCAACGAACTAACCTAAATATTATGTTTAGTGTAAGGCATTTCATATGTGAATGTGTTAGCTAACATTTCTAAAATATTAAGTACTTTATAACCTAGAATTTACATTTATTACTCGTGGGCCTGCCAACTAGCCAGCGGGGACACCGTTGACCGGACGGTAGTGTTGGGCTAATTTTAATTGCAATAAAAATAAAAATCCCGACTTGCTAGTTAAAAGATTGAAGTAAGTAAACTGATAGCTGTCTAAAATATATTGTTAATTATAAACCGAAAGAAAACTTTGCGGGTACGGGTATTATTATTATTATTGGGGAACAGGCCAGCAGTTGAAACAACTGATATCAGCCTGCATCTCATTGTTCACTACACTGTTTTCACTACTCAATGTTTTTGTTGATTTATGTGTTTGTCCGGTCTATTTTTGAAGTGGTTAATGATTTCTGCTGACACAATATTTTCAGGTAGCCTATTCCATGCGTTAACCACTCTATTGCTCAAGAAGTTCTTGTGTGGGTTTGTATTCCAACTAGATTTTTGCAGTCTAAGGTTGTGTCCTCTACGATTTCGGTCCGGTGCGTGTTTGAACATGTTGCTGAAAACTTGTAAGTCATAGTGTCAAAACAGCAGTCGGGTTAAAAGCAAAAATAAAAATGTTTAAATGCAATTAAAATTTGCGCAACACTGTCGGGTGGGTCAATTTATCCATTTCCTTCATATAACAACTGCTATAGATGTTTGTACAACTGCGACCAACAATTTAACATGCTCTCCAGTGGCACTGTAACACCCATCAATACAAATAGATATATTAATACATACAAATATTTGCACTGAGCAGGAATTGAACCTCGGCCCCTGGAATAGCAGTCCAATGCACTACCACCACAGCACTGAGGCTGTTCAACCCCTGTACACAAGTGGCAATTTATTGGCTGTTTTTTTGAATATTGACAAACCCAGACATTCACCCAGACTTGTTGGCTGCTTATTGTAGAATATAATGATAAATGTATAGAATTTGACATTAATGACATATGTCAACTGTCATTAACATCAAATCCAATACATTTGTAGAATTATTCTAGGTTTATAGATATTTATTTTCAAAAAGACAATCACATTGCCACTTACATGAAAACATAATTTACAATAAATATGATATTTTTCATTGAAAATTGCCTGTGGACTAGACAAAAAGAACACTTAGCAGTGAGATTAATATGTACGATGATGATTGTGAATTAAAGATTTTGAGAAAGTCACTTTTTCTGACGTTTAGTAGTAACTTATAATAAAGCTGTGCTCTTTTTTTTTTTTAATTGGTACGTACTTTTGGTAAAACTAATAAGCTAGATCGGCGAAGGCTGAGTTCACATATGTGTTTTTTTATAAAGGTTATTCTACAATATGCCAGCTAACAAATTCCCACTTGTCTAGGGGCACAGTTATTATAACAGTCTGTGCAATAAATAAACAAACATCCTTCCAATAAATGTATAGAATGTAAAAATAAAAATAATTATTTATACCGAACTAAAATATTAACTATAAAATCATAATTTCTTATGAATCCTAGCCAAGTGACTACTCAATGACTCCTCAGCTTTGAACTTTAAAGAACACAACTCACATTGAAAAGTGGTGTTTTTAAATGTGTGTTTGTTTTTCACATGTTTTGCTAAACCCTCTTTTGTAACAAACTTTTTATGACATTTGAAACATGAATTTTCTTGTAACAACTGCTTTAATCTTAAATGGCGACGCAAACAATACCTGGATTTAAAAGTAATCGCACATGATTCACATTTTGACTTGCTTTTCACTTGATGATGGGTCTGACAATGGAGGTCTAAATTGGCCTTCTTTGTGAACACAATTTGACAGTCATGACACTGAAAGGTCGCTGTCTTTTGCTGTAATTCATGATTTGAAGTCATGTGGCGGAAATACTGACTGTTTTGCGTGAATTTCAGACGACAATACTGACACGAGTATATGTATTTACGATCGTCTAAAATGCTTGGTTCTTCGGTTTTCTTCAATTTTAATGCTGGTCTCGTGATCCTGATTCTCGGGCCGGTTCTAACAGGCTTTTTATTCATATCTGTGATGGTTAACACGTTCTTTTAATAGAATTTAACAATTATTTCTTATATTGTCGACCCCAACACGTATGCAATTTATAAAAACCTTGTTATTATTCTCTATATTGTTCAGTTTTCACTTGGTTATTTACACGAAATGTTGGTTTAGAATAAAAAACTGTTCGCTTTGCTTGTAAACTTATGAAAGACAAACAAATATTTAAGATAGTATTGTATTATTTCTTCATTAGATGTAACCACAATTTAATATGTCAAAACGTAAGTTTGGAGTGCGTTGTGAAGCTTGCAATGTTCGACTTTCACTTTGTTTGTTTATTTGTTAACTAATAAAAATGATCAACTAAATTAAATGATGACCAGCGTTTGTTAAAAATCGGTGCATCATACAATAAATGAAATTAATAAAATAAAATCAAACAATTAATTTCTGTAAAATTGATTTCTAGGATTTAGATTGAAGTTTCAAAACGTTTTTACATTTAGTGCCTTATTCAAAGTTTTCGTAAATAAATTATTGGTGACTCCAACTCAGCTTGGATTATTCAGTGCCTGGCCTCCTTTATTTATTCAAATCAAATCACATTCAGTAGGTACATTGTCTATTATTATTTAGTAGTCTTCTTTTCCTGTAGTTATTTTATAAATCAATGTGATGGTTTTGAAGTATACTATCAATTTTAAAAGAGAACTCCATTAAAATGGCTCGTATGGACAAACAGAAATAAATCTTAGATCTTTGAGATAGAATTTACATTTATATGTCGGTCATTTCACCATAACTTTGCTTTTAGTTTGTGATGAGCATACTTGAATAAGGTGATTTTATTTGTTACATCGCAGGTTTATAAGTGCCCGGTTAATGGCAATAGGCTCGCCACACATTGGGACCTAAACATAAACTGGCGAAATGTGGGTGTTAGCACCCCTGGCCCCCTGGCTGACTCACGTCTATATCCCCGAAGGGGTAGGCAGGGCCTACCCCTTCGGGGATATAGACGTGAGTTTATGTTTTATTTGTTACATAAAAATATCCGCTACTGTGCCGTGTCTCAGGTAGACAGCAATGTGTTACAACTCCAAATTAGAGGTCATATCCAACCTTGATCCTAAACAAGAAAAATTAAAAATAATAATCCATTTTCATTCAAAAATGGTCAAATAGAATTTAGAAAAATCTTCTTGGAAACGGTTTGACCGTTACCGCGCCATCTCTTGGTCGCAATTCAATACCAGCATTAGGAGATGTCACGTCGTAATTACACAAGATGTCGCTAGTAGGTGACGAAAATCTGGTGTCTGTTTACTTCACTGATAATATAATATATTTCTTAGTTTAAGTCAAGGACAGTAATCCGAAGACCGGAATTATGGCTTCAGGCCGAAACGGTCAACGGGTGATCTTCTAGCATACGTTACCCATCTTTGGGGTGAGGCTATGGACAAGCACGACGAGTCACTGGCAATTAGTCTTGATATCGCCAAAGCTTTCGATAGTCTGGCTCAATCGCTTCTCTCCAAGCTACCAGCCAGCCGTCTTTTAGCAGCTAAAAGAATAGAGAGTTTCTGTGCCGTCAGTACAGAAGACACAATTAGAACAAGCCTTTGTTCTTTTCATTGACAGCCCAAAAACTCTCCAGTGAGCTCTGGCTACCCTACTCACCGCTGGGAACACAACACGAGGTTATTATAACCGTATGTAGGGTGGAGATACTTCACCAGTCGGACTGCTCAATTGTGGGACTGGAATACCGTCGTGTCCTAGATCCTTACCTGGGTGTTGGTACGATGTAGGTACGATTAAAAAAACAGGAATTCAGTGCTATAAACTATATATTTAATAAATTATGCTGTCTTAGATCTTAATCTATATTTTACAAATACATTTTATATGTTAAAATTAAAGTTCGAAAATCATTGGATATCTCATAAACTATCGTATTGCATGAAATAACATAAATGACGACAACCGTGGCGTAGCGGTAGAGCATTCGACTGCTATGCAGGGGGCGCGGGTTCGATTCCCGCTCAGTGCAAATATTTGTATGCATGAATATGTATATTTGCATTGGTCTGGGTGTTTCTATGTATAATATGTATGTATTTACAAAAATAAAAAAGTATCTAAGTATGTTTATCCGCTTTCTAGATCCCATAACACAAGCTAGTATGCTTACCATGGGTCTAGATAGCGTTGTGTAGAATGTCGTGAAATATAAAAAATAAAAATAAAATACATACATAAATATAATCACACCTTTGTCCTCAGAGGGTTAGGCAGAGGTGAATTAACATCCACATATCACCAATCATTGAATTCGATCCCACGTATTAGGATAGCCTATCGTCATCTTCCGGGCACTATTGTTGACTCAAACCATGCATCTGAGGCTGAGTCTGGGCTGTATATATCTGTCTGATGTTAAACAGCCCTATCCCTTAGTCGCCTTGTATGACACCGCATGGGAAGAGATGGGGTGGTCCAAATTCTACTCTGCCGAGAATATACAATAATTTTAACGGGACTTAACGAGATCTGGTATAGGTACATAAGTACATACTTTTGATTTGACAGTTTGCTTACCGAATAGGGACCCTGTGACTTCTGTGAGTGTGGCGCTGTAAAAGTAACGAAAAAAAAACGGTACCCTTATGTATTCATCACTTTAAATGTTAATAATCGTTACGTTACTCTATAATGTTAACGAGAATTAACGTGATCATTGTATACGTGCATACATATCTTTGATTTAGTCAGCCTGTGCCCACGGCCGGTGTAACCTGGTCGAAACATCAGACAAACCAAAGGTATTTATACAGTGATTGCGTTAATTACCGTTAACAATTGTATATCATGGAACGCGATAGTTTAAAAGTTATCGTTACGTTACTCGTTACTCCTGATGCCCCACGCATTATGCGTACAGTTAGAGTAACGAATTAAGTCGTATTGCGTACGCGTATAGTATTACGTATTATGTATCGATATAATGAAAAAGTAGCAAAAAGAGGAGAATATTGTTTATTTACAATTATTAGGAAAAAAGGGAGTAACGAAATGAATTATAGAGTAACGTATCGTTACTCGGTACTTGATGGCGTACCCGCTTTTTTTCTTTTATACCACCTGATCGAAAATGTTTACCGTAGCCTATGGACGCCGCCGACCCTGTAAGCACAGAGTTTCTGTGCCGTCAGTGTAGAGGACAAAGCAGGACAAGCCTTTAGTCATCCCACTGACAGCACAAATTCTCTAGTGAGCTCTGGCTACCCTACTCACCGCTGGGAACACAACATGAAGTTATTATAACTGCGGTATTCAGTAGGGCGGAGGTACTTACCCAGTCGGACTGCTCAATTGGGCAGAAATACCGCCTCCTACCTCCTCATAAGTAACGAATACAGTTTACTACAGAACTAGTGACGGTAAATTACCTAAGTGGTATAAAAAAAATCAAGAATTTGCGGGTAGATAAAGAACTTTCTACATAACATAAAGAAACATTTATTTAGTGCGAAGTTAGTTACACATAGAATAAATTACACAGTAAACAAGACATTGGAAGTACTGGAAGCATGTTCACACATTAATAATAAGCATGCTTTCAAACTCCAAACGCAAGAAGCGTGCAATCAGAGCGACACACAAATGCACCACGATCACGAGCTCGAAGACTGCGGGCGTACACCGCTGAGCCAGTTAGCGGATCCCTCTTTTCTGGGATTTTGCCTTCAGCTTACCATCAGGCAAGGCGAAGTCCAATTGACGTGTCCTATATAAAAAAAAAAAAAAAAAAAGTTAGCCTGTCACCACGGCCGGTGTACCTGGTCGAAACGTCAGGCAAACCAAAGGTATATATATACTTATAACATGATCGCGTTAATTGCCATTAACATCATTGTATATCTAGAAAGAAAGAAAGAAAAATATTTATTCAATCCCCACACAGCAGGCACCCCACCAAATACAAACAGGTAGGCAATACATATAACACTCTTGTCGTAGTATACTTGTCTTCTTGTTAGGCTACTTGTGACTATGTGCGAATATATAGGAGACACGAACTGGTTTTTTTATACCACTTAAGTGGCAGACAGCGAGCTAGAAAACCTCCACGCAGTGCACCCTGGGCAACAGAAGCGGCAACTCCTCACAAAATTTAGGGATGGAGTTTTTTTTTTTTTTTTTTTTTATTCTATTGTTTTTAGGGAGTTTTTGCCCACATGGGCACGACAACTCCATTGTACCTTAAGCTAAAGTAACGATCACAAATTATGATTATGGAATATAAACTAATGAATCTGAACCCGAACAGCCATTCTATATGCAGTGTGTATATAGAATAACTGTGTAGGCACATGCCACGGTACTATGAAAGATAGGGGACATCATTGCCAAACTGCAGAATTTTTGGGTCACATCAGATTTTGGATTTGACAAAATACTGTTGATTAGTCCAACATCTAATCTATTGAGATTGAGTTGTGGCCGATATTCTGTCGATGTCAGAACGAGTTGAGAGAAGGAAAACTCGAGAACAAATCCTTTGCCAACCCGTCTGGCCAGCGTGGCAATAGTAAGCTAAAATCCTCCCAATGAACAGACGCCACAATAAAAGGCTACCAGTTGCAGGCGAAAGGTAGATGATCGGAAAAAAAATGGCGCACATTGGAAGAGACCTATGTACAGCAGTGGGCTGCAGTGGGCTAATTGATTGATTGAGGTGGCCTACCTGATAGGAAGTGGTTACCTTGCCCTATGGAAATGTGCGATACCAGGGGCGTTACACAGGCGCTGCCGACCCTGAAGAAACCTTCTAATGCTTCGCTTATATAGGCATTTGGGAAAACCGCAGCAGGGATTTCATTCCACAGCTTGGGTGTGCATGGGATGAAGTTTCTTTCATACCGCACAGTGCGCATCGTCTCGGGTCGCAATGTGTGAAAATGAACTCCCTGCCTATGGCAAGTGGTGCTATGAAGCAATGTAGCAACTTATTAATTTCCAAGTAATGTATGGGAATTTGATGGGTATATAGTTACTACTCGGTTCCCCTGAGGAGTACCGTGATGATATTTAGCCTATAACCAAACCGACTTAACCACCGGCATACACTAAAATTAATTTTAACGATTTTCTAACGACATTTGACTTTTAGTCTAGGGACATGAATTTCTAGGAGTTGGCAAATTGGTTCTATCTCGCTCGCTCTCGTCTCATGGTCTTTATATCTCTTTTTTTACCTCGCCCCCCGCCGTGCCGCGCTATCCTATAGCACAGTACACAGGTCGCCGTTATACTAATATCTAAAATATAAATAATATTTATTTATAATAAATAACCCTAAAATAATTTATAAGCATATAAATCACAACTACCCTGCAAAGAAACACACTAAGAAGTACCCAGTGTCACTTAAGATGCAGGAAAAAAAAATGTTTTTAGGGCACCATACTCAAAGGGTAAATACGGAACCTAAGACTCTACTGTCTGACTGTCTGTCTGTCTGTCACCAGACCATATATCATGAACCCATGACCCATGATAGACAGTTGAAATTTTTCTGTTGCCATTATAACAACACTTACATAAACATACATAATTATGTTATAGTCATAGTATGTGTTATAGTCATGCCTATATCGCGGAAGGGGTAGGCAAAGGTGCTAGCACCCACATTTCGCCAGTTTATGTTTAGGTCCCAATATAGTCCCAATAGGCGAGCCCATTGCCTTAACCAAGCACTTATAAACTTGCGATAAATACACACATAACTTTGAAAAGTCATTGGTGTGTGCCATGGTAAAACCTGGGATCGAACCCTAGACCTCGTCTCAGCAGTCCATTACCCATACCACCACATAATAATTTCATTTATTCAATCGATTTCCCATACCACTAGAGTACTTAAAACCGAATACAAAAAACATTTAAGAAGAAGAGGGAGTCTCCCATACAACAAACCTAAATTTTAAGAAGCTAGGTATGGAAACATTCAGGTTCAAGTCTGACTCACACTTGACCGGTTTTTTTAAAAATCACATTCATTATAAAGATATTGCAGGCAGACACTCCAGGTTTGGTTATAGACTATATATATAAACTCACATATTTAAAAATATAGTTTAACATAAATTGTGCCAAAAAGGCTATTATAAAATCCAAGAATACTTGGATGATAAACAAGCTTGCAAATGAGCTGTTCGCTCAACTATATTACTCAAGTAAATTTTTGTATTTCGATTAAGTAGACTAATGTATGTTTGTAAAAAAAAAAAGAAATGCCCGCTGAGTCTCTTGCCGGAGATCAGGTTGGGGCTGCGTTTCGAACCGGTGGTCCATTTACTAAACTGATATTCATGTTGCTTTTTTGTTGACGTAATGGTCTATACAGAATAAATGATTTTTGACTTTTGACATACATTTGTTAATGCTAAACACATTACACTCACTTTTTGGGTAGTTAAGTAAAAATAGGCGGAAGTGCGGCTACTAAAGTCAACTGTAGCTAATAAGACTATAAAATTATTATTATTATACATAATATCATCACCTTAATAGCAAAGGTGCAAATCTGTGTTTTTACAATTTTACAGAAGAGTATAAAAACTCTTTCTAATTTTGAAAATAGCTAGCTTCATTTTTTTTTATACTAATTAGAGTGCAGAAGACAAAGCAGAGGAAGCCTTTGGTCTTTCCACAGACAGTACAAGAACTCTCCAGTAAGCGTTACCTTACCACTGGGAACACAACACAAGGTTATTATGGCTCCTGTATTTTGTAGAGAGGAGTTACTTCCCAGTCAGACTGCTCAACTGGAACACGCATAATTTGATATTTTTTCCTATGGCCTGTTTCTACACCAACCAAAATAAAAGCACATATGTGACACCCCTGGAGTTGCACACGTCCATAGGCCACTTTAACTACTTTCCATCAGGTGGACCATATGCTTACCTGCCACCTAAGATGTATAAAAAAGATATGGAGCGAGCTATTTTACAAATAAGAAAAAAAATAGTTTTTAATACAGTACTTAATTATAACATTCTCTTACAACATATCAGACGAGGTCACGAGCTTCCCATTCAGCAATCCCATTTTATGTTTCTCTCTAACGTGTCTAACAACGTGATCTTTCCGTTTGTACGTCTGTCCACAAATCGGGCAAACCGCAAACTGATTCAAATGCTGCGACTTCACGTGCCTTAGCATATGATCCCGTCTTTTGAAAGTTGTATGACAGTGTGGACATAAATGCCGGTCGGTCAAAAGATGGCTGAACTCATGTTTTTCCAACTCAGATAAAGTGTTACATTGAAATTCACATTCTCTGCAGTTGAACACCTCTGTAGCGGTCGTATGTTTTCTTTTAATATGTTTTAGCAGTATATCTTGACGCTTACAATCTTTTTTACATACAGGACACATGCAATACTTCTGATTATTGTGCAAACTCTGTATATGACGTTTTAAGTGATCCTGTCTCCTAAAGGTAGCGTCGCAGAGACTACATGATAATATCTTCTTCTTACCGTGTAATTCAACATTGTGATGTTCGTATTCTTCTCTGTCAACAAATATCAGGTCACAGTGCTCACATACCAATGGTTTCTCTAAGTTATTTTCAATTTTATTTGATACATTTTGTGATTGAAATTCTGCAGTGGCGAATGGGTTTATGGCGTATTTTGCGCCATTTGTGGCTTGAAATATAGCGGCGTTAATATAACTCTCTTTATTATCCATCATTTTTGTTATTAAACACTTAATATTATTTAACGCCTTTACAAATAAACACTATAAGGCGTGCTTCGCCTCTCATTTACTTTATTTGATTAATTTAGGTAGCATAATATGCTCTGTACTTTTCTCACAAACCCGATTACAATAAAGCTATCTTTGTTTTATTCTACAAATGTTCCTATAAGAAATCGAAGGAATGGAACGTGCGATTGAAAACAATCGATGCTTAAGGATGACATTGACAGTTCAGGGTTGCTGCTAGATATTTTTAATAAGTACTATCTCTTCACCAAATAACTTTTCACAACATCCTGACATTGGCAAGTTGTGGCAACACACAATATATTTAAATATTTAACTATTTATTTATTTATTTATTTAGATTTACCAACATTTGTTTACACTGTTACAAGCTACAGAAATTACATTAAGTTAGATATGAATCGAGTGTGACAAATAATTATAGGTAAATACTATATAAAACTAGGTACCTACTGACATATAAACACCTCAACAAAGTCTAGGGAACAAGATGACCCCAATTATTTTTTTTCGTGTAAATCTTGTTTTGCAAATAACTGGCAGCAAATAAATAAAAATAGAATAAAGTAGATTACAGAGTTGTTCGAAATTTGTAAATAAATTTAAATAAGTAATGATTTTCGAATATGGAGGGAAAACTTTTAAAAGTGTTTGATTGTGCAGTTTCTCTGAGGCAAAATAAAAATTATTTTTTGGGTGTTAATAACGTTTATTATCAATAATACGTCTTTTACGTATGGTTTGTGCATTTTTGTGACTGTAGTCATCATGTCACGTCGTCATTTAAGTCGCGAAGAGATGTTAAGGGCTGTTGGTATGCTGCAAGCTGGACGAACTCAACGCGACGTAGCGGATGCTGTCAACACCCATCCAAGCGTAATTTGCAGATTATGGGCACGCTACAGGTCTACAGGGGATGTTGCCGAACGTCACAGGGGACGAAATAGGGTTACTACCTCGCGACAAGATCGTTTCTTGCAAAATTCCGCAAGGCGGCAACCCACGATTACTGCTCGTCAGTTGGTCGCAGGCCTCCAGTCTCAGCATCAAGTGGTTATTAGCGATCAAACTGTCAGAAGAAGACTACACGAAGCCAATCTTTATGCTCGCAGACCGCTTAGGGTTCCAGCTCTTCGACGTGGAAATCGAGGTCGTCGCTTATTGTGGGCTAACGCACATTTACAGTGGACCGACCATCAATGGGCACGGGTTCTGTTTTCCGACGAATCTTGCTTCGGTTTTCATCCTGATTCGAGAAGAGTGCGTATATGGCGAGTTCCTGGACGTCGGAGTCGTCTCCAGAATCCGCAAGAAGTTCATCCTTACCAAGGTGGAACAATCATGGTATGGGCTGGAATTCGCCTTGGTGGAAGGACCGACCTCGTTTGGATACGGGGCAATTTGAATGCAAACCAATTCATTCAGGAGGTTATACACCCCATGGTAATCCCTCATCGACAGCAGTTCGGTCAAGATTTTATGTTCATGCAAGATAATGCACGGTCACACACCGCGAGGGTAGTGGTCAATGCGTTAAGCGAGCACAATATGACGACGTTGGAATGGCCTGCTCAGTCTGCCGACCTCAATCCCATAGAGCATGCCTGGGATTTGCTTGGGAGAAGAGCTTTCAGTGATTCTTTGGAAAATCTGAACACTGAAGAACAACTTTTTTTACACCTTCGCAGTGTATGGAGCCATATTCCACAGACGATGATTGACAATCTCATACTAAGTATGCCACGCCGTTGTCGAGCTGTTGCTAATGCTTTAGGAGGTCCTACAGATTATTAAAAACGTTTAAAGTACGGTTAATTACTGTATTTCTTACTACCTCGTTATTTTTGTGCCTAATCATAGAAGGTTGTAATACTCAATATTGGCACTATTCAATTCTTTCTTAAAAAAAAAAAATTGGTATGAAAATGTTTTTATTAAAATTAAAATTAAAAACGGTATAAAAATACCCTTCTATTGATATAAAACACTCACTATTACAAGAAAGGGTTTTTAAATAAAAACTAGAAATGTCCTTGTTCCCTAGACTTTGTTGATGTGTGTATATTACTGTTTCCTTTCCCTTTATATTAATATGTAACTCGGGATACATTATCTTGGACCTAAAATGTGTTCAAAATGTGCTCTTTACGCGTAGTACACGTTTCTTGTGTGTCTTTTGAGGGTAGCACCGAAATGGTAGTGGACGAGCACAAATACATTAAGCATAGAATTACAATACAATACAAACACGTCAAGGCCTGTCTTTTCTCTTGACTTAGGTCCTAGATATGTGCCCCGACGCGACGTAGGTATACCAGAGTTTATTTTAATGTGTAAAGTCTGGATTCATAATATACTTTATCAAATTTAATTAATAAGTTTAGATTGCAAGGATTTCTTTTCATTTCATTTACCATGTTTGTTTGAAAGATTTGAACCATACAATTGACACTATCGATTGATGCCATAAAAAATATAGGTTGTTACTTTTTCGAATTTTAGTCGAGTAGAGTTCGAGCAAGTGAGTTATCGAAAATCGTTGAATGCAGTTTGGTTTCTGTTTAAAAATAAAGGAATGTTAAATACCTTTAAGTGAAATTCGCTGTCTCCTGTATTTAGAGTACTTCCCCTCCAGGTAAGGTCGAAATCATCCACCCTGAAGGTATAGCCAGCCTTTCATTATGAACAGCCTATTCAACCCAAAAATGTTCAATTCATACCAGTAAGTACTTACTAAGATTAGCGCGATCAACCAAACATTTAAGCTTTATTATATTAATATAGGTGATAAAAATCTTGGGAAATACATTAATTTGTAACTTTTTAAAAATAAAGAACCTTTTCTTTTGCGTAAAATTTGATATCTACAGTATTTAGAGTACTTTCCCTTTATAGTAGTTAAAAAATTACACTTGTATATTGTACCATAAAACGGGTTGAATAGGGTTCAAAGGACGAATAACAATATGACCGAAAAGTGAAACACTATGGACTCATTAAAAAAATACCCTTATCTCTATTCATCCCTTGATACTTCTGCTGATATTATAAGTAGTCTGATGATATTTCGAACTGAAATTCCGTACTCCGTACTCCTCAAAAGTATAATGGTTATTTACTAGAAACTCCGGTTCACCTGAAATGGCAGGGCATTTTAAAATAAAACCAACATGTAAAGATTTAATATTGGACTAATATTTAGTAAAATACCATATTATATTAATAAAATTCATATAAAAATTCAAGTATTTCAGTTTTAAACAATACCTACAAACCTACCGAGGATCAGAGGCGTATATTGCGTACATCGAAAATTACGGGTCTGTCGATAGTGGCTTAGTTGCACGACTTCACAATTTTTTATATAAACATAAACATTAAGTACTTAAATAATTAAATTTTGTGGATATAAATAAATTATACTATACTACTTAAATATGTACGTCTCGTTATTACAAATTTTAATAATAAATAATTAAACATAATATTATATTATGTACCTAATACTTTTAATTCAATTATTCTAGAAAATAAATAATTAAAATATTAATGTTTTAGGAACATTACAATCGTGCATTTCTAATACTATCGACAGTTGAAAATAAATTTAGAATATCCTCTAGAATCCCCAATAAGCATAACACTAAGTAATACTATTCAAACGACAAAAATAACATAAAAAAATCACTCTTAAAATAAGGAAAAACGCAGGTAAATCCAAAACTACTTATCTACAATAATTATATAGTTTTTACATAAATACAAATATATAAAAAATCGTAATACATCTTATTTAAAATAGAAAAGAAAAAGAAAAAACAATAAAGTTCCGTTGTTTTTTTAGAAATTTGAATCTAATTTGCAATATTCAAACAGATTTTTTTACATTTTTCTATTTATTTCAAGTTAAATATACATAAATATACCTTATTTTACGGCCAACGTGCAAAAACTTTATATTCGCTGAAAGCTTATACTAAACTGTGTAAAATTACCTATCATAGAAATAAAAAACTCGAAAAAAATACTGAAAAATTTAACACTAAACTACTAGTGAATAAAATCTACTAATCAATAAAAAGTTATATAAAAATTGGTAAAAAATAAATAGGAATAACATCAAAAATACATCAAAACAAGCAGGTGATGAAAAAATTGCATACAAAAAGCAGAATTTATTTTCCACTGGAAATTAAGTAAAAAATAGGAATCAAAATATGTCTTTTTGGTAGGTAACTTTGGGCCGCATGACTGTCTTTGGTCGAAACTAGAAGGATGTAGCTAAAATATGTACTTACAAAAGTAATCTGTGATACAATAGGGGCAACAACTGTGGTTTGAAGTTCTTTTACACGTTAATTGGTGTTACACGACAGTGTTATCCAAAGAGCATTTGCATATCTCGTTTTATTATGGATTGTCGATATGCGTTTTTGATTAATATGTCGACACAAATTGGTAACAATCTACTGAATTGTGTTGACAATGCGCAGTAGACGAAGGCACCGGACGTGGAAATAAGCGCGTATGACCCAAACACGGATATTATGTGCAAATATTGCACCTTAATATGCTTACTGTGAATGTTACATTACGCCGTTGCAGGATACACTGGTGTAACAACATCAGTCAGTATGCAGCTACAGATTTTCGTGATGTGAATGTGCTTTGTCCATTCTAGTCCAAATTAGCTTCTGAACCTTTTAACTCATATTAGGCACAAAATGGTGGGGCAGATGAATTGCCAAATCGCGGACTTTTTAACACACACAGACCATTATAATACGGAAAAGTATACACCTTCACATACAACTTTATATGATAAGGTGTATGAATCCTGTGCAGTGTGTATTAATATTTTTGTCGGTGGGGACGGAATGATAACGAGAAAAAGACAGCAAGTTCATCGTCACGTGTTATTGACCTACGAATGAACCGGAAAAGAGGGGGAGCCCTTGGGAATTTATGTACGTAGAGTCCAATTAACTTTTGTATCACGAAATAGTGCGACCTTTTTAGTAAAATTGCCCGATACAGGACATTGATAGAGATCTGATACAAAGAAATCTTACAACCAAGGGCAAATAGATTGCTTGGTAAGTCATGAGCCCTCTGTCGCATCTGGATTCTAAACTGGACAAATTCTCAATTGAACATGATGTGATAATAGGGTAAACAGTATTTGTAAATTCTGGAAGAAAAACAATTTCTGTTACAATTGTTATCATTTTATCATATACCTACCGCTAACTGTTCGTTACAAGAAGGCTAGAAAATTGGAAATCCCGTTAAGGGATAAGCTCGCCTTTGCGCTGTAATACTTAAACAATTATGCAATAAAGAGTTTATATACATAAATATTATATTCCAATCTCTTTGATAGAAGTTTAATATTTCAAAATTATTTCATTTTATTTGAAGAGTGATTTTACTTTAATAAACATATATATTTTTCATTTAAAAAAAATATTTTTTACATGGCTATTCTGTCCAATTGAGAAACTGTCCAGTTGAGAATCTGTCCAGTTGAGAATTTGTTCAATTGAGAATCTGTCCAGATGCGCCGGAGGGGTTACGAGTTAATGATTCATTTGTTTGTCAATTTGGTGATCAGAGATTTTAGGTGTCCTTTTGCATTTCACTACTTTGATACATCAACCAGCTCCATTCAACTTCAATCTATAGAGCATTAGGACTTTGCTTTCCGGTTGCTCACCTATCATGTGGAACTATACAATTAAGTATAATTAGTAAAATGCGAACTTAGTGTCATGAAGAGGGATTTCCTCACCATCATAATATTTACGAAATACCTTGGACATTCACATTCACAACGAAAATCCATATTAATCATTTCTTTTTAAACTAACAAACCAAGCCGTTGGTCCAAAAATGCGAAATTGCACTACCCCATAAGCAAACTACAATACAAACACAGGGCGAAAGTTTCAAATTATTTTAATATCTCACAATAGTAAAGAAATTCACGGGTGTGAAACAAGCGAGTTGAAGCCGACAACGGCAGAATATTGGTTGAGTGCTGTTAGGGCTAACATTTAGTGATAGTGAATGCGAATACGGGACTGTTTACTGTTCTACAGTAACAGAATTAACTATTTTTAATGACTACCAGTAGCCCTTCATAAGCTATCCCCATGGTAGGACCACTGAGATTTCGATTACCAATAGTGGGATTTTCACGGGATATTGTCTAAAGAATTTTCTGTCCACAAGTCCGTTCGTAGAAAATTTGAGGCTATTCGGAATGTTTTTAAATAATGGAATTATACTGAAACTTTGAAGAAATAGTTGTTTTTTAGCAGAGAAGCTTAACGCATTCAATGCTGGTAACGCATTCATACACACAAACGTAGTTGTGTAATGCGCCGCCAGCATGGAATGAAATACTCATTAGAAGAATAATTTTCAATAACGCATCATTTAAAATCTGATCAAATACATTTTTAAGTCTTATAACTTATTTCCTGCATTCCCAACTTCACAAACACCATTCAATTCAAATTAACTTAACACTATATGAAAGCTTAAAAATAAACCTTAATTATTTCTCACTAAAGCTGTCACTAGGTATTGTAGAACGCATATTAGTATCTAATATGTTAGCCCAAATAGCTCAACCACAATGTTGACAAAAGAAACTTGGTTATAAGTTCATCTCACACAACAAAATTGATTTTATATAACAATGAATGAAACAACTGCATATAAAAATATATAATCTTATTTCAAATCAATTTAAATTAATATGGACTCAGGTACACCGCTCGTTAGTGTAATTCAAGAAGTTTCAATATTGCCATGTGTAAATAATTCCTACTGTCTGGAGGAAATTTTCTTAAGTTAATTTGCTAAGGCATTGAAACTTATTGAAGCGCACTTACGAAATTTTAAAACATTCGAGCAGTTCAAACGAATTTCATCATTATATTTGCTGACAATACGGAAAAAATAACGCCAATTAGTCTTAGTCTTAGATAAAGTGAACGTTTGAGCGCAACTCGATTGTCTGAACAATGAAAACATACCCGAGAGTCCAGTGAACGTTTTAAAATAAAATTCGATATCCCACCGTTACTTTCAGTTACAGTTCAAATGATACAAACAGTGAAATAACACCAGAAGGTAAAACGGTGCAATTGTTTATAAAAACAATAATATTGTCCTAGCAACGGTACAAGATATTAGGTACATTATTTAGACTCAACTAGGTTAGTTAAATTGCGCTACTCTTTGCTATTTTAATTTCACTAAAACTCTAGCACAAGAATTTACAAAACTCGCCCGGGCGACACGGCGACGCTAAGATGCGAAAATTTTCCTAAATCCGTTTCGCCAATGACGTAATCGTAAAAAACTTACTTTTTTTGCGAATTTTTTAAATATTTTGTTTTCCTAACTCCTATGTACATGTATGTGAAGTGCGAAACTCACTCGGGAGTAACGTGGGGGACGATACACCGATCAACAACAACAATTCATTTATAAAGATACAAATTTCACGTCAAAAAATGTATAAGAACGACACCGCGACGCCCCCCGCCTGTGACCGCACGCAGTGATATGCAAACGACAAAATTACGATCTAAAATTAATGAGAACAGCACACCCGTCCATAGAAAAAACAGACAACGTACAAACGTGAACGAGGACCGCTCAGTGACGGCGTCGACAAAACAACCTACAAACTAGCGACTAAACATACGTGCGAGTAATACGGCCGCCCCGCCTCAACAAACTAAACCGCATTCCAAATCAACAACACAATATTTTCATTTTCAAACGCTACAGATGCCATCAAAACGTAGACGATCCTTGTGGAAGCGCTGGCCGCAATGACGCGGTATAAGCACCAAGAGACTAAGCTTAATCAATTTAGACAACGTTTCGAAAATTCGTCGTTCTTTGCCGCATCATTGCGGCACTCGCCCACAGAATAAGAAACTAAACGAATGTCAAAACTAAAATAATGCGAGGCGACATCAAGAACAACAACAAATAAGCGAAAACAGGTTACAAAAACCTCAAGAGAAAATATAAAGTAAAGGAGGACGAATTGAAACTTTCCCCCGCGCGATATATTAACCAAATAGCAAAATTAGTAAAAATCCTTCGCGAACTACCATCATGGTAGAAAAGCAATTAGGCTGGTCATACTAAAAAGGTATCTTAACTTCCTATTAAATTGGTTGGATTCAGAACCTTGTTAAAAGGTATCTAATACTAAATAAGCTATGTTCCACGCTTAAGACGCCTTTCTATATCACCAGCCTCAAAATGACGATACAAATAGTCACACAAAGCCTCAGGCATAGTGCAAATCTAGCCCACCGCTCGCAGCAGACCACATATCCCAAACACACCTCGGTTATTTTAATCTAACACCAATTATTTTATTCTTTTTAATCGCCGGGTTGAACAGATCTTCAAGATTAGTTTGAACGCTGTAGTTAATATATAATGCTTTAATGGGTAAGTACGTCAAAAACCCGAATTCACTCTTAGTTACAGTCGAAAAGAGTTTAGCAATGTTCAAAACGAATTTGAATGTGCCCTTGAAGATCTGTTGTAATTTTGTAAAGTATACACCCAAGCGTTAACTACAACATTGCGCGTAAAGTAAAAAAAATCACATCCGAATTCACATTATTTACCTTTTTATTATAAAAATACAAAAATACAAAATGGGACAGTGCGACCACACATTCAACTATCGCCCGCCATATTAATTTCAACTAGGGGGGTAGGGAGTACTAAACAATTTACAAAAACCGATTGAGCAATTTCTTGAAAAAAGAACCACCAAAAAAGACGAACGAGTGTACGAAATTCACAAATAAAACGTAAAAATAAATTTTATATTAAAAACTCAACTCGTTGCACCGTGTCAGAAACAATACGCTACAAACAAAATTTTATTTCAAAAGTGTAGCCATATCAAACGTTTGAAAAACTACCAAATTTGAAAATGCAGTAGAAAAACGAAAATCAGTCGACAATAAAATTAATGATATAAAGTGTGCATGTGAAAATGGTTCCTACATAAGGTGTTCGGGGCGATCAAGGCGTGTTTTTTTTAATATTTTTCTAAGAAACTTCTATTTAGAGAAATCTTATTCGCATTTGCTATACTGAACCTATTAATTTTTACTAACAGATCCGACTCTACTAGAAATTCACAAATACACCAGCTTATAGAACTAAGTTATTTAAGTGTTTTTTATGTGAAATCTAAATAGTTTGAATTACATAGTTCCAGATATATATTTATACTAAACATTTGCATACTGACGAGCGCTGGTTTATTCAAATTTCCAAGTAGTAATAAGCGTCAGATCGTTTATAAAGAGCTTCACACTCACGTGCGATTTATTAAATTCTGTGCACATCGCGGGTCCCACCACCGTTAAATATTATACATACATATCTAAATACATACTAAGAAAAATATAATATTATCTTTCCCTTCAAATATTTTATCTACATTAATTGATTAAGTAATACTTGAACATTTTCAACGGTAGGGAGTCTCGCGATGTGTTTTATGGCAAATTTTACTAAAAATGCTTCTACTATTAATACAAATTGTATCTACTTATAGTTTAGTGCGGGCCAATTCTACTCCCACCATTAGGATGAAGAATAAAAAATAGGGAATATTGGAGTAAAACCGACCCTAATTATAATAACTGTATCTAGAGCCAACTCGGGAAAATTCAGAAACTTTCGGCTCAAACATAAGGGTAACAGGAACCTAACAGACCTACATTCGAGCTACGACGGGAGGGGTACATCAAACTCATACGCCACTTCAAGGCACTATTAAGCCTCATGATAATTTCCGAAAAAAGGTACCACACAACACGAAAAAACCGCATCGAAATAATGAAAAAAATCATCAAAAAATCCGCGCAAGTCTTTATACTACAGTCTATTTTATTTCCGTGGTCTTTGGGGATACGTTATCTAACTCCATACAGTGTATCCGTTGTTATAAACTCGAGATTTTAAGTACATACTAGACTGAAAAAAAATATCAAAATGTTTTGTCAAGACTTCGTTAAATTGGGTTTGAGGCTCGCATCCAATAAGTTGGGATGAAATAATCCCATATGCAGCCAACCCAAAACCGATTCTACTAAGTCTTGACTTGGGACCGACACGAAGACACTGGCATTGAATTTAAATATCTCCATAATTTTTAGTAAAATTTTTTAGATGACTATTTTTTTTTGAAGATTTTAAAATTCAAACTTGAAATCGAATACATTCTCAGAACAATAAGTGTATCATTGACTTCGTAAGTCCAATGAAAGTATATGAAAATTCAAGCACAGTAATTCCCAGCAGTTTCCTTATAAATCCAATCGTTATTGTAAGGCATCGTCAATGCAAGCACGCGATTCTGTGATGTGGACGAACGATATAAATTAAATTTCGATTATTTGAATCGGAACGTTTACTGTTCGGACGAAAATATTGCGGATCAAAATGTTGGTTGTACTTTAGAAATAGCTGCCCATTTTCGTCATTTTTTTATTACAGAATTCTTTAATTTATGGTCGAGAACAGCGAACGTTCTAAATTCAAATTTAGTCACGATCCCAAGTGAAACCAGCGCGCACGCTAAAATTGTGAAACCTTTTCTATATACACTAGGTTTTAATAAGGATATATTTATCTTAAATAATTTCAGAGTACCCACTAGTGGCCCTTAAATAGGACCAGTTAGGGCCACTAGTGTTCACTAGAAGTCAGAAATTATACTACCGTCTATTGCACTACCCCCGGCAAATTCAAAAAAATAGTTTTAAATATATTACTTTTTTACGCTAAAGTAAAAGGCGTGGGGACTGTTCGTAGAGCGCGAGATGAACCTTTTTTTTTTACTATGGCAAATTTCTTCTATAGCTTGAGTAGAACAAGTAACATTCAAATTTCGTTCAGCCCGTGTGATACCACCCGTACTATCATTGAGGCTCTCGCTAACTTCAATGTTTCAAGGCTCACAAACAACCCCACTAACTTGCAAAGCAAGACTACAGCCAAATTGGTAACCGTTTTTAAAGTTTGTACTAAAAACTTCCCTACCGCCTCCCTTGTCGAAATATCAACGAGCCCAGAGTTATTCTGTTCGTTTCCGTTCGACAGAGCAGGTATAGTCTAAAAGAGGTATTCCGACGACATGGGATGAGACAGCGGCTTCTTTTGGTTATTAATAGCTGATGGATTCTGAGTTTTATTACTTGATGTTATGACATAGCCATGACATAGCCATGACATAGCCATGACATAGCCATGACATGGCCATGACATGGCCATGACATAGCCATGACATAGCCATGACATAGCCATGACATAGCCATGACATAGCCATGACAATGCCATGACAATGCCATTACAACGCCATTACAATGCCATTACAATGCCATTACAATGCCATGACAATGCCATGACAATGCCATGACTAGAGCCATGACACAATTCATTACAAGAGCCATGACAAAATTCATTACAAGAGCCATGACAAAATTCATTACAAGAGCCATTACAAGAGCCATGATAGTCATGACAACCATGATGAGAGCCATGACAACATGCTAATACTTTTGAATTAACCCTTACCCGATGGGTAAAACATAGTTCCAAGTATCACATAGCGGTTGTATAACAAGTTTTATACTAATATATAAATATTTAAACAAGATTCAAACAGGGAACGATTGGAGGGTGTACAAAACTTGTAAATACAACGACGCAGCCGCTGCTCAACGCCGTCTATCAGATCATAGACTATCAGACCACTGAAGGACTACTCTTACGAACGGGACACCAAGACAATCTAACAGTATTCCAAATCGATAGTCTCAACGAAATAAAAAGGAAATATATTCGGGAAATTGTCACTAGCTACACAGGTACAATTATGTTTTGAAAAATCAGACATTCCACTTATGTCTTACGCCATTAATATCTTACGATAAGTGAGCGTACACAATACGATTGAGGCTGTAGGCTTCGGACTCGTGTCTCTCCTGGTCAGTCACCTGGTGGTGACATTATGAATTTTACAACTACAATCACTTCCACTAGCTTCTTAATTATAATTGAAGTATTATAAATAAAACTAGTACAAGTAATGGTTGTTGTAAAATTCCCCATGTTACCGCCAGATAATTGACTATGAGAGACACGAGTCTGAAGTCATTGCAGTATAGTGCATCAATCACGAATGCATCATCTCTTCTTGACCTTACCTATCAACAAATGACAACGGACATCTAGCTAAGTTTCGGATACATATTTTGCTTAAATCGAATCTATTTTGTCGTAAAGTGTTCGTGTGGAAACTACCATTTTAGTAGAAATGGTAGTTTACGCAGAAACCAGACGGATTTATTGAAACGTGTTGTACTTTGCTTAATATTTTGCTTAATATTAAATTTCGGATAATATAATGTGGCAATTTTTTTATAGTCTGGTCAAACAGATATTTGAACATCGATTTGAAAGCTCCATTTAACCTGCAAGCAGTTTGGCTGAGTACAGGCAAAGCAAACTGCTTGTGGATGTATGTATTTAATTACACTTGAAACAAAAAATATTAAAACCTGACCATTACACTAACCCGAATTTTGGGTCACAATCTGTCTATAATTTAGGATGATAATTTTGATATGAAGTATTAGTAGTAGAGACACGCCTATGAAGTAATGTATTTTTTATTTACATATTAATACCTCTACAATTATTGTTGTACATAGACAGGCACCACCCACTTATCGTAGTGAGGCGTCTTGCAAGAATACAGCACAATTGAATTTAGACGTTTGAATCGAAATCAAATCAAATAAATCGAACTTATATTACTTTATTAAAATTATTAAGTATTTATCTACAACTTTATTTTGAAATATAATTAGCAAGTATAATAAAAAACAAACAAGAATTTATTATTCACCTTGGTGATAGTTCAAATAGTGATGAAGACGACGATGATTTAGGTGGTGCCCCTCTAAATTAATAAAAATAATAATTTTGATTTTGTCGTTTAACTTTTTTTATAAGTTGCGATAATTAATAAACCTTCTCTTTTGTTATCCTGAAGTAAGTATGTGAAATGAGTCTTGGATAAAGAGTGTAATAAGTATTAAATCCGTCTTTACATCGAGAATGGTGAATTTCGTGCACCCATATCGACCACTTTTTATATCTATCTAGTTTTTCTGCCTCTCCGCATAATATAGCTACTACTATCACTTCACCACTAATCCGTCTACGTCCATCATGTAGGTCAGGTAACCAACAAATGAATATAAAAATTTTGCCGCTCATTGTTGCAATTATCATCCTATATATTTGCAGTAGAGTGCGGTTTGGTAATGCCGAGCCGCTCCTATAACGCGGCGCACCTCTTCCCTGCAGTGTAACTTAAGATTACACAGGTATACAAATATTTATAAACTTATATTTCCCTAATTACCTAAAATAATAAAATAAATAACGTGTTTTTGTAACTATCGATTACATATCCTACGGGAATGATAATCGAACATCGAATAGAATCATTTACTATTATACTCTATGGGGTACCCCCCTACTTGGAACTGTCAAAATTATCATCCTATATTTGACAAAGTTTAAGCATAAAAATTTTATCTTGAAACATTTTTGTTCTAGATGTAAAAATACAAACCAATTTTTTTAAATCGATGTCCACAAAGTAAAGACCAGTATGTCCGTTTTAAGCTAGTAATCAATATATCGCATCGTTCCCAACGCGGGAATGTTGCCATCAAAAAAATCCCTAGCCTTGGTACGATTATTCTGAAAACTAGTCTAAATGCTAAAGTTACATTCTCTTCACGACCATCCCTTTGCTTGGCAAGCAGAGGTAAGTGGTACTATACTAAGACTTACACCACTTAGTTTCATTCAATATAAGAGTAATTATTTTTACTAGAGGAATATTTTAACTAATTAAATAATTCTACCAAAACTCTTAAGGACACCGTGAAGATTTAATGAAGCTGGCAATTTATTAGCAGTGTTGCCAATACTTAGACTAGTTTTATACCAATTCCATTCCGTAAGTCCGATGAGGTGACTTGGGCAGATATTGTGTGTAAAACTCCTTAGGGAGACTGCAGCAAGGGGGTAAATCCTACCAGTGGTAATGGGGTAAAACTAAGTAACATTCGACAACCATTTTACATGAGGACATCATTCCCACAGTAAAACGAACTTACCCATTGAACACACTACCCGCGGTAGAACTTACCCCAAAAACTACCCGCTAACATGTCAAAATGTACGAACCCTACCCAATATCGCGAGTACAAATTCGCTCGAGTTGTTCCACCACGCGCTCAAGGGCACGCAGAGGCAAATGGGGATGTGAGGTAAATTAACCTTAAAACAACTTCAGTTGGAATGGTTGATTATAGTAAGTCCCGTACAAAATTTGCCAACTCTTTAACCCACTTTCCCTTACACTCACTGCCTACTCTCCCCCTCGATACCCACTCCCCCACACTAATTTTCCCCAAACTATCAACAATCCACCCAAACTGGCTATTCTCCACCCAAATTGCCTACTCTCCCCCACAACGCCAACTCCTCCCACACTGCCAACTCTCACCCACAATACCAACTTTCCCCAACATTCCCAACGTTCCATACACTTCCAACCCACCGCCACACGACCAATCCTCCCTTACACTGGCCAACTTTACCCAACAATCCTAACTCACCTGCCTACTCTCTCCCCACACTGCCTACTCTCCCCCTCCCACACTGCCAGCTTTCCCTCCATGTTGCCAACTTTCCCTCCATGTTGCCAACTTTCCCTCTACACTGCCAACTTTCCCTCCACAATGCAAACTCTTCCCCACCAACTCTCCTCCTCTCCACCCCATCACCCCTCACTGCCTACTTACCCCCTCACTGCGCATTCCCCCCTACCCTCACTACCAAACCACATAACCAACCAATTCCTTCCCCACTTTTCGATGGTACTCCTAAACACCTCACTCCCCTACGTGCGCCTGCCGTCGGCCCGGACGCGCGGTGGCCCAGCGCGAGTCGCCACTAACACCAGCGAAAGGGCACGGCGCGCGGGCGGTCGGCGCCTTCCTTCACGAGCGGCTTGTGGAACTCCCGGCCGGGCCGCGAGTGGATCGTCGCCCAGCAGTGCTCGCAGTAGTACTGGCATTGAGGGAAACGTTTGAAATTAAACATCTGTACTAAAATTATTAAAACAATACTATTAAACTTTTTGTTTCTAATAGAAACTCTCGAAAGTTATCGGTCGATAACACTGCACGGTATTGCGCATGCCAGTGTATTCGCTATTAACGCAGCAGTGTACCGCAGTTACTGTATACTGAAGTCATAGCATAGTAATAACGCGCGCGGTATTATCGGTCGATATGTTACGGCTTAATGAACCGATTATAATAATTTTTCATCAAAACTGTCAGCAATAATACCTATTCAAAGTTTAATATCTTCCATTGTACCTAACAGACAACTAAATTAAATTTTACAATAGTATAGATGTATCATACCTGCAGACAAGTCACGTTGGCGCAGAAGAAAGGCGCAAACTTGGACCCGCAGCGTGCGCCCGCGCACTCGTCACACATCTGATCATCCAGTACATATGGCTTCACCTATAAACATAACAAAATTATATATACATTACAGTAAAATTCTCTGCCATTGGAAATACCAGTGTAGTAATAGTAACAGTACCAGAGGGTAATAGTGACAGTACCAGAGGGTAATAGTGACAGTACCAGGGGTTAGTGTAAGCATACTGTCGCTATTACACCCGATATTGTCGCTTACAGTATGAAGTGGTAGTCGCCTAATGCCGTCAGTAGTCACTATGACCCCTGGTACTATTACCCTAATGGTGCTATCGCTATTGCCCCTTTGGTACTGACACTATTATTTCACTAGTACTGTCATTATTAACCCTGTGCTACTGTTGTTATTACCCCTCTGATACTGTAATTATTACCCCCTTGGACTGACGCTATTACCCCCTGTTACTGTCGCTTACAGTTTGAGGGGGTAGTCTCCTGATGTTGTCACTCTGACACTAATGGTACTGTCTCTATTACCCCAAGGTATTAGCGCATTTACCCCAGGTACTAATGCATTTACCCCAGGAAAATAGCGGATTGGTATGGTTTCTTCCTCGTACTCACCTCAACACGCTTGTCAATGTCCCCGTGCTGCAGTTGCACGAAGCGCGCGGAAATGGCCGCGATGTAAGATTGCTGGTTGGAGAACGCCACGCGACCCGCGCCCTGGAATCACAAACATTGAATCAGTGTAATCTAAATTCCGTTTCAATTTGCCAATCCACAATTACGTATTTCGGTTCTTATTGTCATTAATATTCATCAAACTATTCAAAATAGAATCAAATTGTATGATGTCAATCAACTATCTAAATTTATGTCAATTCCAAGTCAGTAAATAGAACTATCTATATTGGTCTCCAATACTTTTTAACAGTCAAAGAATTTAATATTTGACAACTATTAAAAAATATGATATGACTGTTTAGTCTCTGTCTGAACTTAAGTCTTCTTTTTTGTGCTGTTATGTGAGAAGAGCACTGGCTAGAACAGCCAACCCAGCTCCAACCAGAAATGCAGAAGCTTACTTGGGGCTTCACAGGAATCGCGGAGTGTCCTCAATATGCCGAGGATTTGAGATCGTTGGGGGGCTACTGTAACGCTTCCAATATGACGTGAGCGGAATTTTAGGAGACGTTTCGTGCTTATTGGTTGTGGTGTTTAGTCGCTACAAGGAAAATATGGAAGTTCAGCCGCAGTTAGACTGGAAGAGGCCTCGCGGGTACGACGAAGCTGATGATTTAGGAATATTTGTATGCATGAATATATGGTTTGGTCATGCAGCGGGGAGAACGTTAAGCTGTTGGTCCCGGTTGCCATACAAACATCTATGGCAGTCGTTACTGGTAGGTTGGAGCCGAAAAAAGTCCAACAGCTGGTCTATCTGCTATGCTTCGATATCGCCAAGTTCAGCCATATCCGCAGTTCGACTGGTAAAGCAGACTCCGAGGTGAATTGCTTCGGATTCTACTGGGATTAACGTAGAATGCAGAAGAACGATGATGCTGACGTCTCACCTTAGGATACTTGAGCTCGGGGTCCGTGTCGATGCCGGCGTAGCACACGCCGCCGTACAGCCGGTCCATTATCATCGCCAGCTCCACTGGAACAAATAACACTCCATTAGCACACGACAAATTTTGTAGTCTCAAGTTAAGGTTAGCCGCGATTCCCCCACCTTTTCGATTTCCCCCGTTTTTTTTACATTAAGACAAAATCGGGGGAAATCGAAATCGTTAGGGAAAATTATTTTATTTGTTAACGACCTCTGCGGCGTAGCGGTAAAACGTTCGACTGCTACGTAGGGGGCGCGGGTTCGATTCCCGCTCAGTGCAAATATTTGTATGCATGAATGTGTAAATATTTGCATTGGTCTGGCTGTTAAATACAAATAAAACATGTTTAAAATATAAAAAATAGTACTCCACCGGCCACCGGTACAGGGGCCAAGCTACCAATGGTTTGGGCTCCTGAGATAAAGCTCCAGAATTATAGCGTTATAAAACGCTATTTTAAAACAGCTTTTTTTGTAATACCACTGATGGCAGACACGTACACGGCCCACCTGATGGAAAGTGGATACCGTGGCCTATAGACGTTTGTAACACCAGAAGAGTCACACTCGCGCTGCCAACCCTGTAAGTACAAAGTTTCTGTGTGGTCAGTGTAGAAGACAAAGCAGGACAAGCCTTTAGTCTTCCCACTGACAACACAAATTCTCCAGTGAGCTCTGGCTTCCCTACTCACCGCTACAAACAACACAGTTATTATGGCCGCGGTATTCTGTACGGCGGAGGTACTTCCCCAGTCGGACTGCTCGATTGGGCGGAAATACCACCGTGTCCAACCTGAACGTGTCGCTGAACGGGGGGAATCGTAACTACATATCGTAATCCAGCTAAAAGGCGGTTAATTAAGAGATTCTCGCAATAATAAGCTGTCCAAAATTCAGTCCCGGTCCAATCTCAATTACCCAAATGTCAAAAACGGTCCAAAATTGGTTGAAAAGAACCGGAGATATGGCTAAACGTTCAAGAAGGGTATCAGAAAGTTCTTACAGAGTCGTCAGAACGAGTGACTTCTTCGAGTGGCGTCCTTGTCTGCCACCTAAGAGGTATAAAGTAACACTCACCAGCTTTCAGAGGGCGCGGCACTCCTCCCACAAAGACAGTCTTCCTAGGGTCGAGGGGCATGCTGGCATCCAGCACGAAGTCCGCGTCTGCAAGCCGCCACGGTCGGATCTGCACTGGCTTGTCGCGAATCGTGGGCGATGACACGCACAGGTACAGCTTGTCATCGTCTGTGATGCAGGCTTCCATCAGAGCCGCTACGGAGCTCTCATCCTGAAAAAATACATATTTGTATCTGAAAACAGTGAGCCTAAATTCTTGTCTTTCCATAGATTCGCCATGCGGGTGCCAGGTCCATCGTGTGGCAGACAGAAATCCGAGTAGACCCTGAGACTGGAGACCCGGGTGTAACTTTAAGGAGCCCCTTTGTGACATACACCTATATTCACCTTCCCTATCCATATTGCCTGCCCAGCCAAATGTGCCTGCTAATACAGCTTTAGATTCTCGTTTTTGTAGAAAACTTACTGCACTTTTGGACAAGACCAGGTCTGCAGGTGCAAGGGCAGGCAAAGCGTTAGGAAATCAATTAGATTTTTAGTAAAGCATTGTCCCCATAGCGGCCATGAGAGCCAAGGTACGCAGACAAACATCCAGTTGTCTTCAACCGGATCTGACGCAGAACGTCTCATTATCAAAATGCCACGGTGAAAAAGAATATGGTATTTGGGAAAAAACGGTGCAAAGATGAGCGTTGAGGCTGGTCGACAATCCCATACTCGTAGGCGATGTGGAACCTCTCAGCCTTAGGAGGTACCTTAGCCTCGATGTATGTGTTCTACCGCCTAAACAATGGTTTGTGCACAGATGATTTTTTTGACATAATGCCCACAACAGCTACATCTATCATCTATCATCGCACCTCTCGCCAGGAGTTGATCCTCACACATTGCGACCTGAGACGGTGCGCACTGTGTGGTATGAAAGAAACTTCATCCCACGCACACACATTCAAGCTGTGGAATGAACTCCCCTGCCGCGGCTTTCCCAAGCGCCTTCTATATTGGGTTCTTCAAGAGGGACATGAGAAGTTTACTTCAGGGTCGGCAGCGCGAGTGTTACGCCCTGGTGTTGCATACGTCCATAGGCCACAGTAACCACTTCCCATCAGGTGGTCTCTTGGTCAATTCTCATTCCAAGAAAGTTTTAGTCCTTTATCATGGGCTGTATACGATGGAGAACAGTCCTATCCCTTAGTCGCCTTCTACGACACCCACGGGAAGAGATGTGCTGGTCATATTCTACTCCATTGGGAAATAACATAACATAAACACACGCCCGAAGAGGTAGGCAGAGGTGCTAGCACCCATATTTCGCCAGTTTATGTTTAGGTCTCAGTGTAATAGATGCCGAACCTATTGCCATTATCCGCCACTTATAAACCTGCGATAAATACACACGTAACTTCGAAAAGCATCGAAAAGTCATTGGTGTGTGTATGGTAAAACCTGGGATCGAACCCGAAACCTCGTCTCAGCTGTCCATTACCCATACCACTAGGCTACCGCGGTTTAGAAATTAACACAGCATGTAATAATATGTATTTAATGATTATAATTACCTGGAAGAGCAGAAAGGCGTAGCCCTTGGGCGGAAAGTAGCTCTTGCTCTCAGCTTTGTGGGGCCAGTCCACCACCAGCGGGCCAAATCGGCGGAACGAGGATGTGATCTCGTCTGAAATATAAATATAAATCCATCATTAAAGCTTTACGTTGAAAGCACCGAGCTAATGAAATTTGACTAGACCCATATTAGGTCGCAATATCCGACTTCCACGGCTCCAGCTAGTCACATCTATTACTATTATAAAATATAATCACAACAATATAAAACTTTGAAACGTGTGCCTCTTTGTTTACGATACATGCAAAAACTACTGGAGAGATTTTGATGCAGACTTTTTATTAGAAAGGCCTTGTTCAGTTTTTATCCGATTACGAATGTTCATCTGTCCCCTCATAGCTCCTCAATCACTTATTAGAACTGGACAAATGAGGTATCGGTAGAAGCATCTTTGTTATCCCCTGGTTATAGGGTATATAATGTGTTACTGAATCTATTGAGGCGCCCTCTAGCGGTCTTAAAGTACTGTGTTAGAAAATATGAGATAATCATGTCTTTTTTGGTATCAACTGAAAAGGCTTTATTGGTACATTACAAATATATTTAAATTAAAACTATTGCTTGCCCCAAAATAATATAAATATAAAACTAAGTTTCAAACTATAACCTACTGAAAAATCACGCTCTAAAAATATTAAACAAGTAAATATCAAGGATAGCCGTGGTCGTATGCCACTTTTCCCTAGCATGTTTTGTTTGACTAAGGGACATACGACCAAGACTATCCATAATATTTTCTTGTTTAATATTTTTAAAGAGCATTATTTTATATTATTTATCTTTAATCAACTACCCGAATTTATTTATACCACTTAGGTGGCAGACAAGCACACGGCCCACCTGATTACCTGATGATGAACGGTTATATGAATAAATTATTTAATTTTTGAAGGTTATTATGTGGCAGACAAGCACACTGCCCACCTGATGTAAAGTGGTTATCGTGACCTATGGACGTGTGCAAAACCAAGAGTCACACTCACACTGCCAACCCTGTAAGCATTGAGAATTTGTGCCGTCAGTGTAAAAGACAAAGCAGGACAAGCTTTTGATCTACCCATTGACAGCACAAATTCTCCAGTGAGCTCTGGCTGCCCTACTCACCGCCGGGAACATAACACGAGGTTATTATGGCTACCCTAACACAACACGATGTTATTATGGCCGCGGTGTTCTGTAGGGCGGAGGTACTTCCCCAGTCGGACTGCTCAATTGGACGGAAATACCTTCGTGTCCTACCTTCCTTAATCAATCCATAATAGTAGATAATTTGGCTATTAAATATTATGACGTCATAATAAATTAGTTCATACAAGTTTCCTTACTTACCCTACCATTTTGACGTTTAGTAAAAAGTTACTAATTTGACTAGTCAGTCAAATACTTAATTTAGTAATTTCGTAAAAACAAAATAGGTCTTTCATAAACTCCCTGCACTGCAACAATATTGTTCAAAAGGAACTATTTGTCGTGCCACAGATCAGTTGATCGATGGCCCAGTTTCTCGGGCGACTGTTTGCGACAAATATTTGTGCCATCTAAATATGAAGTTGGTTATCAATCATGGCGTATTAATCCTGAATGTAGTTGGGAGAGCTTACAGGGATGCCACGCGCAGCATTCTGATTACTCTTAGATATCGCGAAAAAAAACCTAAAAAGGGTTCAAGTAGTTCTTAAATAGTGTAAAAAAGTTCTTCATTCTCAAAAAAAAAAAAACAGTATTTGGCGAATAGATTGATTAGAGCTTAGGAAGGCAATGTTTAATCGCGATAACCTAGATCCGTTTGGTTAAAATAGCCCGAATTTTGGAATGCGCTCCCTACTGGCGTCTGCTCTCTTTCGGGCGCGCATTTTGTGACTCCTTACGAATTACTTTAGGTCTTTTCGGGGCAGCACAACATACTAAAAGGCTTCGTCGCCGTTAAAAACCTCGCGAACTTTGCGCCTCTCGTGCCAAACACGCGCAAAGTTCCGCAGTATTCCGAAGTTTTGGGGTGTGCCTACAAAGTCCGAGTAATAAGGGCCAGCCTCCGATCTTACCACCTTTCTCATCATGTTGTCGTCATACAGGGGGCAGACCCACAATACATGGTGTACATCTTCTAAACCACAGAAACACACACTTTCGCTTCCAAGGCCCAAGACGTGTGATCTAGGCCATAAGGCTCGTATTCTAAAATGACAGTCTTGAATTTCGATTGTCTTTTTTTTATACCACTTAGGTGGCAGACAAGCACACGGCCTACCTGATGGGAAGTGGTTACCGTGGCCTATGGACGTGTGCAACACCAGGGGCGTCACACTCGCGCTGCCGACCCTGAAGAAACCTCCTAATGCCCCTTTTGAAGAACCTCATATTGTAGGCGCATGGGAAAATCTCAGCAGGGAGGACTGACTATATTTTATAGATGACAGTCCTAATGTCATTGTGAGAGTTGATTTGCAATTAGGTACTGTGCAATTCTCTAAGCGTACAGCGTCGAGCACAGCGCTGCGAAAGCCTTGTTACAGATTGTTATTGGACGATCTCCAGTGACGTCACCCAGTCCCACCAATGACAATATACAAAGGCTGTCGCAACTCTGTGCTCGACGCTGTACGCATACCCCTCATTTACACCACGAAACAAGTTGTAAACTTGTTTTTTTTTTATGTACGACCCGCCAACTTGACCTCACCTCGCCTGATGGTAAGCTAAAGGCAAAGTCTCGGAAAGAGGGTCACCATTACAGACACTAAGTGTTACAATGGTGGCACTCAGCTTGGCGGCCTCATCAGATGCTTTTTCACGCCCCGCTTAAAGGCCCCGGGACTGTAGGAAGAAGGAAACACGTGTGCTGGTAATGAGTTCCAGGTCTTGGTGGTCCAGCAAAGAAAAGAGTCTCCGAACCGCTTGATAAAGACTTGAAGTTATAAAGTGGATAAATATCTTAATGATGTTAATGTGTTGTCTCTTGCTTGCTCGCACAAAATAAATTGTAAACTAAAGCAAATTTTAAAAATAAAAATAATCTAGTTCTAATATAGTTCTCCGAGTTTCTTGCTGGTATCTTCTATGTAGAACTAATCTACCGAACCAGCGAAAGAATCATTTTCCAATGGTTTATTTTTACATTATTTAATATTTTTATATTATTTCTTGACATACCTAATTGTAAAATTTTGACGTTCATATGTGCTCTTTGTGTGCCTAAACTGAATAAATGAAATTGATTCTTCGATTCTTTGACTTTTTCGTTCCCATAGGATGTATGGCCAACAAGTTGTAAACAAGTATAAAACACATTTGCGTTCACACTGTAGCCTGTGACATATTGCAACTTGAGGTGTAAACGAGGCGTTAGCGAATTGCACAGCCGAGCGTTGTTCTAGAACACGGGCTCTAGAACACTCATTAATACTCTACTTATTCGACCTACATACTAAACTGACCAGCTATTAATATTTGTCCTACATTAATATTGACGCGCCATCGACAGCCTTGAGCCCGCCATTGCAGTGGGCCTTCAACTACTGTTTGTACGCCGTTGCATGGCGACGGAGGTACAGGACAATTGAGTAATAATAACCACTTTCAACTCTAATTAGATTAATATATTATTGTTGGCTGACGATAGTGTGATATATTTGAAACTATAGTGAATCGTATGAAAGCATTTTTATATTATTTTAAATAGGTACCAGGTAAAACGTGGTGAGTAGACATAAAATGTATATTAAAATATTTTAAGCATACATACATAACTGGAGAGTTAAGCAGAGGTGAATTGACACCCACATTTCACCAATCATTGTGTTCGGTCCCACGTAACAGGGGGTGAGCCTATTGCCGTTTTCCGGGCACTATAGTTGATTCGAGCCAAGCATATGAGGCGCAGTATACGTACTAAATCTGTTTGATGTCAAACTGCCCTATCCCTTAGTCGCCTTGTACGACACCGCATGGGAAGAGATGGGGAGGTCCAAACTCTTTCCTGGGAGGTCCTAAACACTATTGTTGCCTCAAGCCATGCATCTCTGGCTGAGTATGGGCTGCATATATCCGTCTGATGCCAAACAGCCCTATCCCTTAGTCGCCTTGTACAACACTGCATGGGAAGAGATGGGGTCGTCCAAATTCTACTCTGTCGGAAACCACGCGCATGTATTTTGGCATAATTAATGTGCACTGAGCGGGGATAGAACCCGCACCTCCAGCGTAGCGGCTGCATTCACTACCGCCACGCTAAAAAGGCATAGTAAAGAAGTTTTTGAGCACGAATGCTGTACTAGTTTTAACAGCACTTTGCATCTACCTAAGCATAATTTAAAACGAACATTTCCGCACGGAAAAGTTGATCGCGATATCAAATGACACGACCCAGTTTGTCACAAAGGGATTCCGGCTGTCGACCTAACTATAGGTACCTACTAGAGACGAGAGTTGAGATAAACACAATGAGATAATATGATATTTGTTTGATGGCCACGGAATAGAAAGTAGGGCACGTCATGTCCTTTTCGACTTGGGTTCACGGATTACTGTCTTACGTAACTTAAGGTATGCATACGCTGCGGAGACGGTTCGGGGGTCGGAGGTCGCAAAATAACCTCCGTCCCCCATGAGCGTGGGCCTGGGGGTGACGGATGAAGTCGCCTGTTATCCTAGCAGAAGCAGGTTACAGCGGCAGTGCACGATGCGCGCTTCCCCATTCCCGACGATTAGAAGGGGACTCCCGTGGTCCCCACACTCATAAGAGACGGACCTGAGACGCTCGGGGTGTGAGGAATATGTGTCAGATCTCACCTCCAGCAACCTGCGGCAGACAGTCTGCGTGCGTTTAAGTCGGTTCAAGTCCGACATAACCTCCCCCACCGGACCTGGCTGTGCGGGTATCCGTGGGGATTTTGCGCACATTAAAAAAAGGTATGCATACGCTGACGCCTATTTCCTTTTGGGGTAGGCAGAGATAACAGCCGGTCATCTGCTTGTCTTTTCTCTAGAATGTATTGTTTTGTTACGACCACGGCTATCCTTGATATTCTTGTTTAATACTTTTTAGAGAGTGTTTTTCAGTAGTCGGTTTTTATTCTACAATTATTTTTGTATTTTTATTATTTTAGGGCAAGTAATAGGTATAATTTATACATATTTGAAATGAGCTAATTAAGTCCTTTCAGTTGATACCAAACACGACATGTTTATCTCAAATTTATTTTTTAACATAGTACTTTATGACCGCTAGAGGGCGCCACAATAGATTCAGTGACACGTTATATAGCCTACAACCAGCGGACGACCAAGACGCTTCTAACGACACCTCATTTGTCCAGTTCTCATAAATGGTTGAGTAGTTATGAGGGAACAGATGAACCTACATACATACATAGCCTGTCAAAATAACCCTCCTTTTGCTTCGCCATAGTTGGGGTAAAAAAGCTCTAGACAAAGGTTGTATTTTGATTCAAAGAATACGTGGCACACGTGTTTGGTGTTTAGTAGTTTGGTGAACATCGATTAAGAAATGTGCCTTCTAGACCAGAACGGACAAACAGACATACAGACAAAAGCCAAAGCAGCCACCTTGTCGAAACGAAGACTTTCGCTCGCTCCGTCAATAAGAGGAGGTCAATAGACGTGAATGGTACTCACCCTCGTCGATGTCAGGCGGCAGTCCCCCAACGAACACCTTGCGGCTGAACCGCTCACCGTGCTCCGAGCCGGCGGACACGGGCGACGAGCGAGCGGGTGAGCCCAACGCGCTCACACACATCGATAAACCTGCAATTTAAATAAAGTATTGTTTGAAGGAGTTTGAGGTATGTAATAGGTCGTTGTACATATGAAATTGCAGGTTTTTTTTTAAGAAATCTGAGAAAACCCAATTTTCATTTTTTTATACAACTTAGGTGGCAGACAAGCACACGGGCCCGCCTGATGGAAAGTGGTTACCGTGACCTTTGAACGTGTGTAACACCAGTGGAGCCACATCAGTGCGTTTTAGTCAGTTCGAGTCCGACATAACCTCCTCCACCGGCTCCGGTGGGGAGGTATCCGTGGGGATTTTGCGCACGTAAAAAAAATCCAAATTATATAAATTTTTTCGTGTATGAATGACGCAACATTAAGCTAACAAACACTTTTATTACATTTTTGGAAAGTGACAGCTGTAAAGTATGTAATACGAAATTTTTAATGAAATTTCATTCAAACTTGTAAACCAATTTTTGTAAATAAATACATTTTATTATTATTATCTAAGCCCAGCACGTGCTTCGTTTAGATGCCCCGTTTTACGGCTAAAATAAATAGGATCCACAAAGCCTGCAAAAGCGTATGCGCCGTGGAAGGAACCCATACACTTATTTTTTTCAAGTTTTAGGGGCAGGGCACAGGGACAGGGCAGTCGCTCTCATTAAAGCCATTTGCCAAAAGTAATAGAGGAGAAGGAGTAAAGTAAGAATAAAACAGCGTAGGATGCAATCAGGAAAAACTATAAGATAATGAGACACTTATAGTTCTTATAGTGATATCCCAGTTAAGACCAAAGTTGCTTAAGGTTCCGCTTAGATAGGTTTTGATTGATATGTTGGGAACAACTATCGTCTTAACTCTCAACCCTGAGAGGAAACTCTGCCCCTGCGTCCGGTGCAGCAACTGGCTTGCGCCTTATGCATTGTTGGTAGGGTCCTATACCACAGCTTAGCTATACTTCGTACCATACAAGAGCGACAATGACTGTCTTAACAGTAATATGTAACTGCAGCAGCAATATCCGCCGTTGATCCGAGAGGTGAGAACTGAGTCTAGTATAAACACCAAGATGATGAACTCTACCCATAGATACAGATACTCACCGGCAGCAGAAAGCCTGGAGACCACATCTTGAGCCTGTTCGGGGACCGAAGGCGAGCCGGCGCCCGCCGCGCCAGCCGCCACGCTTGCTTCCTCCACGCCGGGGAAGAATGGCGACTTGCCTGCAGACAAAGAGACTCACTGTTAGGACTTTGTATTACGAACTGCTACCTCCATGAGCTGACAAGTGGAGCCACCTGTTACTCTATACTGTGACCCCCCAAACGCTGTAGGTTTCTATTGCTCCCATAATAGGCACGGTGAGGGATGCTGTAAAGAAGAAAACGAGACGAGAGCGAGCGATACTGCTGCCAACGCTCACGGTGGTATCTCTAAGTCTCAGCTAATAGGTACTATCTTTACAGAATTGCCCGCCATGCAGAAGTATACCGGCACAATGCACGCCCACTCTTTTAGGGAGTAAGATGGGGATAATTTAAAAAAACTCAAGGTGTCACCACTACCCCCCCCCCCCCCCGCCTATATGTACATATATTTTTGAAATATGTATCTTTGTCCAAAAATACCCTCATCTATTCGACAAACTTGGTATAGCCGGACCAGACAATAAAAACAGGTTACATTTACTATTTAGAAGGAATGTTTACTGAATGTATGTCTGATAATCAGCCCGTAAAACGGCAATAGGCTCACCCCCTATTACGTGGGACCGAATACAATGATGGTGAAATGTGGGTGTTAATTCACGTCTGCCTAACCCTTTAAACTTGCATTAAGTTTGACTAACCTACGTATGACATTATTTAAGAAACAATTATTAGACATTTTTTTCATATAATATATAGAACACGTCAATTAGACTTCGCCTTGCCTGATGGTAAGCTAAAGGCAAAGTCTCAGAAAAGAGGGTCACCATTACTTACACATACCGTGTGACAATGGTGACACTCAGCTTGACGGCCTCATCATATGCTTTTGCACGCCCCGCTTAAAGGACCCGGGACTGTAGGAAGAAGGAAACACGTGGGCTGGTAATGAATTCCAGGTCTTGGTGGTGCGGACAAAGGGAAGAGTCACCGAACCGCTTGTTGTTACATACCTACTCATATAGGGGCTAAATTTCATTAGTTTTTAAAACCAAACAGATGTATGTATATATATATATATATAATGTATTTGTGTATATGTATATATTTGTAGCTTATGACTACACTAATAACTTTTTTTTTATTTTTTATTATTATTTATCAGAACCAAACATTAAATACATAGGATTACACAGTAATAGCATCAAAAAACCACTCAGGTTTATACCTGTGCTATTGAGTTGTCGGCACAATTCTACATACAGGGTGTTACAGAAAGGTGTGGTCATATTTAAGGGTCGTTACACATGCCTGATAACCAGTCGATATGCACCGGCCAATGTACAAATAGTAATAAAGTGATGACATCGTTAGTCGTCTTACAAAATTGTTAAATTCGTTAAAATTTTCGATATTTAGCAAAAGCGGTAGGTCACAACACTATTGTATTTTGTTCTTTCGCGATAAGTCCAATTGAGTTCAATAACCTCTGCAAAATCTCTAATCTCAGCTGTGCGCCTGGTAGCCGGCCTACCAAGCGTAGGTATAGTTAGATACAGGTTACATCAGAGATATTTTGACTATCACTTACCGGGGCGTGTTCTCCTTACAGCGAAACGGTGATGTACCTGATCTGGTACAGTCATAAGAACGCACTAATTTATCACTTCACGATCGCGACACAAGGAGTTTAAACTATCACTTATGTAGGCCACAAAAACATAACGAGTACATGTACACATGAATGGAGTTTATGACGCCACAGTATGCGTGAAACTCCAAGGCATACCTACGTTTAAAAAATTATAGCAATGCGCAACGGCTCAAAATTACCACCTCGTTGCTCAATGCCGTAACATGCTACCACGCACGCTTCGAAACATATCTGGGGTTACGCTACCTACTGAAAATCTCTGATATTCGGGCTTCCATATTCTCTCTGCTGTCACATGCTGTACTGTACACTTTTTCTTCACGTAACCTCAGAGAAAATAGTCGAGCGGAGTGAGATCCGGGGACCTCGCCGGGCAAGCGACTCTCACTTCACCGCCACGCCCAATCCTCTGATCAAAACGCATCTTTAAATACGCGCGAACTTCCCCCTTGAAATGAACGGGTTTCACTCCGATAACCGTTCCAGCTCGCCGGGTATCTACTCGTACTCGGGTCTACTTCAAAATGCTCGAGAATACGATCGTCTAAAGCAGTGGGCGTCGTAGAAGGTCGCCACGAAAACTTCCAGTGTGTTGAAGGCGGTTCACCATCTTCTTAAAACACTCTAAAGAGGGAAACCGCCGACGGTCACCCTCTAGTCTTCCGTCCACAAATATCTCACTGTACAGCCGACGAGCTTTTCGCAAGCTACCATCAGCTGCGCCAACACAAAGCATCATCTAATATTCGCTATTACTAAAAACCGACATTTTCACTGCACAACAGAACAACAACTAGTCTACAAATAAACATGTAAACAACCTACAGAAAAGAAGTCGGCACAAGTAGGTACATACGAATGTTGCCAACCATTAATCTATCTAATTCTAATTATCTAATTTAATACGTAGAATTTTGAAAAATCCACAGACCTTCCTTTCATTTTTAAGGCAAATATGACTGAAAAACCTGCAGTTAACTAATTAATGGTTAAATCAATCCCTTTGTTCAGAACAATATTCTATTTCTACTAAAAAGTACATTGCCTAGGTACATTTTGCTATCTGTTCGCGCTAAAAATCTGAACTGAAAAGTAAATGATAGCTTCGTGCTCAGTGGTTAAGGTCGGCCTTTCTACTGAAAATCACAAGTTTTAATCATACCGAGAGGAGATAGAGCCAAAGTACTACATCAAATTCTCACGATATTTTTCTTTGCATATGACAAGACTTACCTACTCTGCGGGTGACAAGACGCAAAACAAACGAACCGGATTTCGTCTTCTATCTTTTAAAAAGCATAAACGCGTAAAAATACATTTTAATCTACTAATAAATTTACCACTTTTTCATTTGAAATCTACGCTGCTTCTACTATTTTTAACATGCCATCTACAGATTTTATAAAATCAGTAATGGCAACATTGATGCCTACTGTTTTACGCACTTTGGCGCCAAATATTATGTCCTTGGCGGCACCGACTGTCCGTGTCAAAAGCGCCGCCACGCATCGCGGTCTCATCAAAGGACTCCGCGGCCGAACGTGTTACCTATGAAATTAGGGTAGAGGTACTGGTTTACGTCCATTTAAAAATTTTATTTTAATATTTAAATCTGGATTTTTCAACTATGACTTTGTGCTTCTTTCAAGTGCAGAAACCCCCTCGCATTGAGTTTGGGTTGGACAATGAATGGACTATCGCGCTCAAATTTAATAAAAACCAGAGTTATGTACTTACTCTGAAAAAAAAATCGCAGCTACTATTCAATCTACTCGTTGTCTGTTGTTATGTAAGAGACAACTTTTTCGACGCCGTGATTTTCGTATCATTCAATAACGGGTGGGCAAACAAACATACGAACCCACTGACTGAACAACATTGTTATTAAAAAAGAGTATGTAATTCAGTAGAAATACATCCGATACTAAGAATGCAGAAAATAATAAAATTGTGACCATGGTCGAATACTAGTCAGTTCACCCTATTTAGGTATAGGAAAAAAATAACAAATGATTTTATCGTATCAATTATTTTAGGGTACCGTAAAATCTTGTTTCAAAAATTTTGAAGAAACGACTCTTACATTTTATGTTATCCTGGTATTTGAACATATTTTTGTTCACTTTACCATACCTTTTTATGCTTTAGGAAAGGTTTTGTATTAAATAAAAATTGGTACGGAACCAATCATAATAAAGGGCGTGGCGATTTGGAGTGAAAGAGAAGATATTTTAATTTTATGAAATAGTTTAGGGTACCGCAATGAATGTTACTTTAACGAACACTTATGAAGGACCTCTTAGAGTTATGTTATCCGGGTACGACATGATATACCTTAGTAAGTTCTGTGTGCATTTTTGTACACTGCCGTTATTTATGTTGTGCGCCATTGTGCGCATTATCATGACACCTGGTTTCCCAAACGTAACGAACAAACAAATCTCAAAAAAATCCGATAATAAATAACTACGTAACTCAAACTAAGGCAAACGTGTAACGATCACAGTGTTGCGGATGCTGCTTTTTTATACCACTTAGGTGGCAGACAAGCACATGGCCCACCTGATGAAAATTGGTTACCGTGGCCTATAAACGTATGTAACACCAGAGGGAACGCACTCGCGCTGCCGACCCTGTAATCACAGAGTTTCTGTGCCGTCAGTGTAGAAGACAAAGCAGGACATGCCTTTAGTTTTCTTACTGACAGCACGAATTCTCCAGTGAGCTCTAGCTACCCTAACACAACACGAAGTTATTATGGCCGCGGTATTCTGTTGGGCGGAGGTACTTCCCTAGTCGGACTGCTCAATTGGGCGGAAATACCGCCTTGTCCAACCTCCTGCTGGTCTCGAAGGACGAGAGCGTGCGGGGATGCGAGAGGAAAACAACCCTGTTTTCGAACCTGTTGCCATGTTAATTCCGTATGGAAAAGTACGATATCCTCATCTTACCCTGAAAAGGGGCGGCTCCTCAACCAGCCCTTTGAGGCTTTGTCTGCTCTCCACTGTGTCCTATGCTACTCAGGCACACATGAAGAGTCACCCAGCATCCCTTTACAGGGGCATTCCTACCTCGGTCGGGATTTTGGGAGAGGAGGTGTGCTGCCGTCTTCACGCGCAGTTGCGCTTCGGAGATTCGCAACCAAGCATCTCTATTTATCGTGTACCTACCCAACAACTTGGAATTTTGTTCTATTTAACTTCTCATCAGGTGGGCCGTGTGCTTGTCTGCCACCGAAGTTGAATAAAAACCGAAAATTTATTTTTCGCATAACATTTCAATAAAATTGGGTACGGAACCAATTTTAATTAGTTTAATATTAAGGGGCGTGGCTGGAAATTCGATAGTCCACGACTCCTGGTATTGAATGTAGGTTAACCTTTACCTAAGGTATCTTTGAGACAAGTCTTACATTTAGCATGGATGATTTCAGGAACATAAAAATGTTTTATTATTGCTAAAAGTAAATTTTGTTTTATTTTAATACTATTTTAACAAGTTTAAGCTGTTTCAGAATTTCTTTGCCCGATATAAAAAAAAAATTGTTTAGGTACAAAGTAAGTTATATGATATTGAGACAGGGCCTATCAAATCCGATCGTTTGGTAAACCTACTCGGGTTCAAACCGTAGAGTTCATTTGTAACAGCGCGCTGCAGCTGCTGCAGCCCTGGTTAGTTTTTTAGTGTTGTGCGTTTGTCGACAATTTCCACTAGCTTACACATGGTCGATAAAAAAGAAAATTAATTATCTACGTGATACAAAGTAAATTGGTGTTTATACTCCCGCGGAAAATTTATTTATATCACACGTAATGCGTCCCTCGAATATGACCACACCTTTCTGTAACACGTTGTATATATACGTACAACAAATTATACAATCGAATTTTACAAACCGAATACAATCCACCAAATTATCTAATTCTTAATAATATATCTATATAATAACAATCTATTTTACGCCTAGGAAATGTTCTTTGAGCTTTTTATGTACATAAGATATTTTGTCATTTTCTCGGATACAAGAGGGTAGGTCATTAAGAAGTCGCGGGACAATATAGCCAGTAGTCACCCATGGGGTATTATTATTAAGACAATAATTAAAACATCTCCATCTAAAGGTTGCCTGGAAGAGATCGCTTGTAGCGATAAGGCCGCCATTTTGTTCCGAGTGCCATCACTGCGACGCGAGCGAGGACTTGTGGCGGCCCTGGGAGTGAGAGTTCTCATGCTCTCCACCTTGCTCGCGGCGATGGTCCGCTGCGCGGATGCGTGGGCGGCCGGCGCCTCCTTCTGCGAGCAAGTAATGCTCGTGAAGGAGGAGGCGGGGCGGCAGCGGGAGCGACAAAGGATCGCAAGCCAAGCTGCCCGCGTACGAAGGCAACTCGGGCGTCGGAGGTCGGTTAACGACCTCCGCCCCCATGAGCGCAGGCATGGGGGTGACTGGTGGAGCCACCTGTCACCCTGGCAAAAGCAGGCCGCGGCGGTGGCGCGCAAGGCGCGCCTCCCCGTTTCCGGGGATGAGTTGGGGACTCTGTAGTCCCCACACCCGAGGAGAAGGCCAGACCGTGAGAGATGGCCCTGGGTCGGCCGGGGTGCGAGGGATATGCCTGTCAACCTCACCTTCGGCAACCAAAAACGACCCACAGATGGCGTTCGTTTTAGTCGGTTCGAGTCCGACATAACCTCTTCCACCGGCTCCGGTGGGGAAGTATCCGTGGGGATTTTGCGCACGTAAAAAATTTGTACGTCATTGTACATTTTTCATAATGTTGTCCGTACATGCACTGTGTAATGTGTTGGTGTACAATAAAGATTATCTTATGTACGCTGTGTATTGAAAAAAATAAGATTCTCGATAAAAATTGCTAGTACAACGGCAGCCACCCTGTTTGACCCGTACGGAAGAGGTCACAATTTAACGGGTCAATGACACGCAAATCTAGTATGTCCTGCCAATAGGGAGAGTATATTTTAATAACGAAATAAGGACAGTTTTAGGAAATCTGGACCGTATCCTCCTTTATTTATTTATTTATTTATTCAACTTTATGCACAGTAATTTTGTACAAAGGCGGACTTAATGCCAAAGGCATTATCTAACAGTCAACCTTAGGGTGATGCAGAGATACATTGAGGTAGGTGCAGTGCACTATGACCACAATAATAATACATACATTATACATACACACTATAATACATAAGAAATTCATACACATACTTTTAAATATATTTACTTACATATTACTTACTTATACTTACTACTTATATATATACTTATATATATTCGTATAATATATACTTATATAATATAAACTTACCTATACTTACATAGTTATACATAATGACTAAGTATTTCTAACATTAAGGTTTTACACATTACTATGACTAGGGGCTACTGTAGTAGAGCTCCTTAATGTTATAAATGTTATAGTTTGAGAAAATGTTTAGATGTTTGGTAACAATCACGCTGTAACGGCTGAACGGATCAGGCTTGAATTTTGTACAGAGATAGATCATAGGAATAACACAGTCTTCTATCCCGGGAAAAGGTTCCAATGAAAAATCAGCTAGTCTCGTCATATTATGAAGCCTGAAGAATTAAAGAGGTAAGAGCAGCTAAATCGCGATTACAAGACTGAAGCGCGATCCTGATAAAAGCGATACAAAATTTGACCAAAGGCATACAACCAGCGACAGTATCGCGATTATATCGATGAGAACGCGCGATAGTATCGGTACGAAAAGTTGCATTAGGCGAGCCTCTTTTTCGTAAAGAAATCCCCTTGTCAGGCCAACATGTTGGCCTGGGGCCGACGAAAACTGCATGTTATCTCCGATATCATTGCCGGGGTAAGGTCCCTATTAATATATTTCCTTTGCAACCTGGCTGACCTTGGACTATTTACAGTTTTAATATGGCCCCATTGAGCCCTGGAAAGGGAGAGTAGGGGCAACTGTCGCATCGCTGCGTTATCAGAGAGTAAAGGTAGGGCAAGTGGCCTAACGTAATTGCTTCATCAAATAAATCGCTTTAACAGCTATATAAAGGTGCTGATAGAATATCTGAGTATTTGCCGTTTTTGAACTGAACAACGAACCGAAGAAGAGAGCCACAGTTAACACTACGAATATTTTCATGTGCTTTCTAGCGAGTAATACCCAATTTACTGTCCTTTCGCGAGAATATAATTACGAAAATGCTCGCCAGAACGCTCGATAGAATGCCCGCTAAACGCTCTTTTACTTTTCTGTAATATAATACTCAAGTCTATCATCACGTTTAGATAAAGATCTTAAAAGCTCGTAATAAAATACCGCGTGGTTCCCGGCAGAGTAGAATTTGGCCCACCCCATCTCTTCCCATGCGGTGTCCTACAAGGCGACTAAGGGGTAGGGCTGTTTGGATTTGACAACATATGACGAGTTCTTTTAAAGTCCTTTCCTTTATCGGTCTATTTCTTAATCTACGCGCTTCTGGTTGTACCTCAGACAGATATATACAGCTCAGTCTCAACCTCAGATGCATTGCTCGAGTCAACAATAGTGCCCGGAAAACGGCAATAGGCTCAATCCTATTACGTGGGACCGAATACAATGATTAGTGACATGTGGGTGTTAATTCGTCCCTGCCTAACCCTTTGGTATGTATGCTGATATGTACGTAATAAACCGGGGATAAAGGCGTGATCAGTGATTATATCTCTATGTATGTATGTGTGAAATAAAATTGAATTATTTATAAAAATCCACCCAATTTTTAGCCACCCTAGGCCGAGTAGGTACTTTCGTTTTATAGACACGTTGACACCGAGTTGATCAATACATTTTATGTTCGTTTGTCTATATATTTCATCGAAACTATATACACATATAGCTTTTATCGTTAGAAAGGTTTTTGGTCAGACTTATATCCTAAATATTTTTGATCGAAATTGGTTGATTCGAGCTGGAGATATGACTTAAATCGCGGTGAATCTGTCCAAAGTTTACGCAAATATCACTCGCTGCGCTTCGTCCGTGTCATATTCAATTGAATCCTCATATTATTCAGTTTGATTTGTTGACATTTATGATCACTGCTCCGCTCCCTTAAGCAGTAGCGGGATGATTTCGTCGATAAACAGACTATTCAAAGCAAAGAATTTTCAATAGTTCGAGGTGTAGGACACGACGGTATTTCCGTCCCATTGAGCAGTCCGACTGGGGAAGTACAGAAAATAGCGGCCATAATAACCTCGTGTTGTGTTCCCGGCGGTGAGTAGTGTAGCCAGAGCTCACTAGAAAGTTTTTGTGTTGTCAGTGGGAAGACCAATAGCTTATCCTGCTTGTCTATCACACTGACGGCACAGAAACTCTCGTGCTTACATGGTTGGTAGAGTCAGTGTGACTCCCTTGGTTTTGCACACGCCCATAGGCCACGGTAACCACTTTCCATTAGGTGGGCCGTGTGCTTGTCTGCCACCTAAGTATTAGTATTTACATTTAGCCAGACGTTTCGGCTACTTTTCAGCGGCCATAAAAGCGCGATAGAATAAAAAAGTTTTGGTAACCGCGATAATTGACATCTACGCGGGCATATTCGCAGCCTCCATCTCTTCCCATATCTCTTCCCGTGAGTCGAAGAAGGCGACTAAGGGATAGGTCTGTTCTCAATCCGACAGTAAACGCACAGCCCATAGCAACATGCCTGTTTGACGGCAATACACTGGCCCCAATTACGTGAGCCCGAAAATTACAATTTGCGAGCGTTAATACTGTTAATATGTCTCTGTTAACGCCTTCAGGGATTTACATGTGTAAATATATGTATACAATATTACAGTGATTATTTGCAAACGTTTTTTCATTAACAAAAAACTTCCACAGTATGTGTCATTGATGTTACACAACAAGGTGTCTGGCAGAGTGCTCGGCTGACGTCATTTCACCTGTAATTTATCTAAATACCAATGCTGCGACTTTGTCTGACTATAAACATATATACATACGCTCACGCCTTTTCTTCTCTGGGGTAGACAGAGACAGCAGACCGCCATCTCCTTCTATACTTAGACAATTGGAGCTTCCTCTAGGTACTGTCATTAAAACTTTCATACATTTGTTAAAATAATAATAAAGAGCTCTCCACTCCGGGCTAGGAGGGTTAGACGGCAGTCGCCCCAATAAAAGCCGACACACAGATCGAAAATAACGAACCATGGGATGAGAATGATGATGAACCCTATAAAAACAGTGTACATAAATGTCAACCAATCCGGCAGATTTCTTTTTTTTTAAACCACTTTGGTGGCAGACAAACACATGGCCTACCTGGTGGTAAGTGTTATTTGGATCTCTAATTCATTTGCTAATTGGATGTGCTCTCTAATTGAAATGTTGCATGTATAGACAATATCAAATATTTGCACACCTTGAAGAGGTTGTAATACAGCGGACCTATACATTTATCGAAAATGTATCTTTTACTAACTTTCTATAACCTGTGTTATGCAAATAAATTATTTGATTTGATTTGATTTGGAATCTAACAGATTACGGGGATTATTAAAGGGGTGCAATAGGGGCTCAGAGTATGTCACTAGCGAAGCCGGGGAGGGCCAGGTAGCTCGATTATAAAGGTAATAACTCGTAGGTGACTGCAAACTGCAGCAGCAAATACAGCGAATATAGACTTAAATATGATAATTGATATTGTTTATTGCTTTTATTCATTGCGGTTTTTCAATGGTGTAGTTTTTTTTTATATAAGACACGTCAATTAGACATCGCCTGGCCTGATGGTAAGTTGAAGGCAAAGTCTCAGAAAAGAGGATCACCATTACTTACATATACTATGTGATAATGGTGACACTCAGCTTGATGGCCTCATCATATACTTTTTCACGCCCCGCTTAAAGGACCCGGGACTGTAGGAAGAAGGAATCACGTGAGCTGGTAATGAATTCCAGACCTTAATGGTGCGACAAAGGAAAGAGTGTCGTTGTTTAACAAGTAATTATAGGTATGTGAAGAGATCACACATCAACCAATCGCACAATGGTCCATAGACTGTCACCCTCACATTGTGCAGAATATACGAGCAAGAACTTCGGAAACTTTCCTTTGCCGCACCACCAAATCCTGAAAATCATTACCAACTCCCGTGTTTCCTTCTTCCTACAGTCCCGGATCCTCTAAGCGAGGTGTGAAAAAGCATCTGATGAATCCACCAAGCTGAGTGCCACCATTGTAACATACTAAGTTGTTATACCATTGTAATATGCATATAATGGTGACCCTTTTTCCTGAGACTTTGCGTTTAGCTTACCATCAGGCGAGGTGTAGTCAAATTGGCTAGTCGTAAATTTTAAAAAAAGGGTATCAATCCCGTAATCAGCTCATTGGTCTATAACTATAAATTTTTATTTATTTTCACATACATTACTTGTTAAACTGCAATATGAGTAAACAGCACCATTGAGAAGTCACAAAATAAAGCAATCTATACATATTTACATATAAATAAAATTGGAGTGTGTTTGTACCTAATATATACTAAAATAACATTTTTTACAATTTTTGGTCTATCTGTCGGCTAATCTCTGGAACGGTTATCCGATTTTAACGGGATTTTCACTCGCGGATAGCTAATGTTACAAGGTATAACATAGGCTTTCCCGGAAATTATTTCCCGCGGGAATCGGGAAGTATAAAACATTTTCACGCAAATGAAGCCGCGAGCGTCCAGCTAGTAAACAATATTATCACATTCAAATCTATTTCACACTATCTCCTGTATGCTGCTACTGCTGCTGCATGCTGCATGCTGCTGCAGTCTGCAGCCGGCTACCATCGCACCTTTACAAGGATTTATTACCAACACTTGAAAGTCAATGACATTTTAAATTCCGGCCATCTTGGATCCGAGCCAAGCTTAATCTATTTTGATAAAGTTACAAAGATGCTACATTCATTGTTTTTGTTGTCTAGCGACAGAAATTTATTATCTGCTAGCTATGCATCCTGGTTTCGCCTTGGTGCAAGTATAGCTACTAAATCCCGGCATATAAAATCATTGAGTAGTGAAAACAGTGTAGTGAACAATGAGATGCAGGCTGATATCAGTTGTTTCAACTGCTGGCCTGTTCCCCAATAATAATAATATATCTAGACCTCAAACCGTGAGAAATACGAAGGCCTTAGTGGATTTTGAACTCCTTCGCCACCATAGCACCGTGCTATCATCTAGACATAAAAAACGCGTACTGTGGGAAAATAGCGGACCCCGGACTTCAGGATGAACGTCTGGCTGCAAATACGACAGAGAGTAACCCAAGAATTACAACGATGTAGCCACTAAATTGCACTGTAATCCACGAATATACAAAATATTTTAAACACGATTACAGATTAAATGCACACATATATTTGCACTGAGCGGGACTCGTATCCGCATCAATTGATGATACAATAACTGTCAATTGGTGTAAAATAAATAAATTAGAAACAACAGAATCATAGGTGCCGAGTACCGCTTAACGCGAGGAACATAGTTTGCCACTTTAGGGGTGTAAAATAAGTTGTAGAGCTAACTGATACGGAACGGTAAATCTCTACGGCTTATACGATTATATTTGTATAAAAAAACGATTTTTATATGGAACTTTTGGCTTCAATAAACTGATTACACTTAAAAATACTTTAGCTATAATTATTATTTAGTTAATATTAATTACGATTTAGTCTAATTACAGAAAAAGATATTAAAGATATGTTCCCGAAAGAGGAATGTCCTGTAGAAATATAAAAAATAAAAATGTAAAAACACTTACTCTTTCTGTACGGGAACCTCGGGCCTCTAATAAAAGGTGTAACCAGAGGAATCGTATGCACCGACATAATATTTCAAACTTGTTATTACCGAAAAATTCGGTTTATTACTAAGAAAAAATATTTTTTTCAAACTGATTTTTAACTAAAAAACGTGTAATGCCCGCGCTGACGGAACGCGAATGAAAAAAAAAGAAAAGCAACTAACATTCCAAATTCGAAAAAGTATTTTTTTCATCTAGCGTGCTATGCCAGCATATTTCATCGATCGAGTTTGAATGACTTCTGAATAATGTTAAATTAAAATAGCGCTTAATTACACTGCTATTTAACATATAATTCGCATTTCATTTTCAAATAATGTGTGTAACTCCTAGTAAACCACAGAATAGTTTTATTATTTTATTCTTTGTTGAAGTTTGAAAAAACGGAAAAAATAGATAAATACGATCCAAGAAAAAAGGTTTGTATACTTATGGAACTTTTCTTTACCTGACCTAAAAAAACTTTCAAGATACTTTCCAAGTTATTTTTATAGGTTATTTTTCTTGCACGAACTATCTTTTAACGTTACAAAAATGTAATAAAAACTTTTAGGAAGCTCATGTGCTTATAGTAGCCTATTACAGGTATTGTTCCCGGCATATATCTTGACCCCAAACCAAGAGAGAAACGAGGCCCTAGCGCGCGTTCTGTTTGGTTTAATATAATCTGTGATTCTTGGATTTCCCGCTATCGTAGTACCTCGTGATATTTTCAAAAGACATGTTTATACATTTCTTGACGTGATTGGGGTTAAAATATAATTCGGTAAATAATGACGTGAAACATTCTTGAAAATAATAGATTTTACAGAACCACAGAGTCTGAATGGTATATATTTCTTTTCCTAATCTGCCCATAAGACTTAGCTCTCGGAGTTGATGGGGCCATACGGCACTGAAAAAGTCAAGACAAACAAAAATATTGAAAGGGGGTGTAGTATACCCTACTAGGACACTAGGGACTAGGGCATTAGGTCACTAGGTGCCCTATTGACGTTTTCAGGGCTCTTTTTTTTTTTTTTTTTTTTTATATATATAGAGGACACGTCAATTGGACTTCGCCTTGCCTGATGGTAAGCTGAAGGCAAAATCCCAGAAAAGAGGGTCACCATTACTTACACATACCGTGTGACAATGGTGACACTCAGCTTGACGGCCTTATCATATGCTTTTTCACGCCCCGCTTAAAGGACCCGGGACTGTAGGAAGAAGGAAACACGTGAGCTGGTAATGAATTCCAGGCCTTAATGGTGCGACAGAGGAAAGAGTCTCCGAACCGCTTGGTTCTTGATCGGATGTTTTGCACCGTGTGCGGATGACATCTAAGACCTGCACGCGTTGTCCTGTGTAGGAAAGGGGAGGGTGGGACTAATTGGAAGAGCTCATCAGAACACTCCCCATGGTACAGACGGTAAAATACAGCCATGGACGCAACATCTCTACGCAGCTGTAAAGGTTCTAGGGTGTTCGTGATCTCGGGATACCCAATGATGCGGACCGCACGTCGCTGCAACCTGTCGAGAGCATCTAGTAAGTACTTTGCTGAACCATCCCAGAGATGCGAGCAGTACTCCACACAGGAGCGAATTTGTGTTTTGTATAGAAGACACCGCTGCTCCGGCGTGAAAAATCGTCTCACTCTGTTCAGGACTCCGAGTTTTCGTGAGGCTGTTTTGATGATGCTTTCGATGTAGTTTTTGTTATTCAAGTTGCAGCGAACATCCATACCTAGGATATTGAGATTGTCCTGCAGCGGCAGTGGCGTGCTCTGAAGAGTGGGGAGGGGAAGGAAAGAAGATACTTTTGCTGTAAACGCACATGCCTGCGTCTTCTTGGCATTGAACTCAACCAGGTTCTCAGAGCCCCATTGAGAAATGTGATTCAGGACCCCGTCAAGCTCAGTGACAAGAAGCTGCCTTTTCTCTGCGATATCTGACTGCTTGGCCGCTGGATGTCCATGATAACTCCCATGTAAAGTGCTATCGTCTGCATAACAATGAACATTGCCGGTAGACAGCATGTCGTTGATATGCAGAAGAAAGAGAGTGGGTGATAAGACGGACCCCTGGGGCACACCAGCATTAACCTGCAGAAACTCCGAAGCTCGTCCGTCACAAAGGACGCGAATACGGCGCCCCTGCAGAAAGCTAGCAACCCAGTTGCACAGCCTAGAAGGCAGACCAAAGGCAGGTAGCTTAGAAAGAAGCGATTTGTGCCAGACTCTATCGAAAGCTTTGGCGATGTCAAGACTAATTGCCAGTGACTCACCGTGCTTGTCCATAGCCTCACCCCAAAGATGGGTAACGTATGCCAGAAGATCACCCGTTGACCGTTTCGGTCTGAAGCCATATTGCCGGTCATTAATTAAGGAGTGATCCTCTAGGTGCCGCATGAGCTGTTTGTTAATTATGTGCTCGAACACTTTGCACAGCACTGAGGTGACGGCTATGGGTCGATAGTTGGCTGGCTCCGAGCGATCCCCCTTCTTGGGAATCGGCTGAACATTCGCCTCTTTCCAAGGCAAAGGCACTGTACCCGAGCTGTAGGATAGCCGGTACAGGCGCGTAAGCATTGGAGACAACTCCGCTGCACATTTTTTCAAAACTACCGCTGGAATACCATCCGGACCACTGGCTTTCCGGACATCGAGTGATTGCAGCACTGCACGGACATCGCGTTGCCTGATATGGATATCAGGCATCGCGTGGTCACTGTCGGGTAGTGTTGGTGGCTGCGTACCACAATCATCGATTCGGGAGTTGGCCGCAAAGAGATTAGCCAGCAGATTTGCCTTCTCTTGCGGCTCATGGGCCAGGGATCCATCAGAGTTACGCAGCGGAGGCAGCGAAGGCTGACAGAAGTTGGCTTGCACGGCTTTAGCCAGTCGCCAGTAGCCACGGCTTCCCGTGGGATGCATCACTAGCTCTTGACCAAGCCGCGCTATGCGCAGGGCATCCGCTCTGACATAGGCCCTTCTACAGACCTTTGTGGCTCTGTTGTACGCCGCCTTGAAGTGGCCTAGATTGGGATGGCGCGTGGCGCGCGCCCTTACCCAAGTGCGGTACGCAGACTGTTTTTGTTCAACAGCTTCCGCGCACTCGCGCCCGTACCAAGGGCGCACCCCGCGGTCACCGGTGACATCGGTGTATGAGATATAGTATTCCATACCCAGACCGATCTCACCGGCGACAGCAGTAGCACAATCCGATGGGTTCTTACCTTCAAAGCAGCGCTCAACCCACGGGATGGACGCAAAATAGTCACGAAGTCCATCCCAGTCCGCTGACGAGTAGTGCCAGAGACGCCGCTTCCCCTGCATGGGTCGTGGGGGCGCTATAATAGGCACTGTGGAACAGACCAGGCAGTGGTCAGAGTTGCCTAAAGCGGCTCGCACCGATACACTGTACCGGTCCGGATCACTCGTCAGCAGAAGGTCTAGCAGAGAAGGTGCTTGGCCCGACCTTCTTGGTATCCTAGTGACCTCGTGCACCAATTGGATCAGGCCGTGCGCCAGAGCAAATGCGTGGGCGGCTCTTCCCGCATGGTCTGTTTTGGAGGAGCCCAACCAGATCTCGTGGTGAGCGTTAAAATCCCCCAAAAATACCATTTCGGCATTCGGAAATCGCTCCTGCGCATCATCTGCCGCCTGACTCAGATATTCAAAGAGTCGAGTTGTCTCAGCATCTCCTGTATGGGAACGGTAGAGGCACACATAGATCTGACTCGTAGGGCCATGGTCTACGTGTACCCAAAGGACGGAGAAGGATGGGTCCTCTAGGCAGCGCAAACGGCGACAGCAAACATCCGCCCTAACAAACACGCACACCCCGGCTTTTGCACGAAAACTTTCCTCAAGAACATAGCCAGGGTAGAGCAAGTAGGTCGTGTCATCAGGGCGGTGTATTTGCGTCTCCGTTAGAAAAAACATGGCAGGTTTCGCCGTCTCTAGGTGTTGGTGGACGGCGTTAAGGTTTGCATGGAGCCCACAGATGTTAGTGGACTCCACCTCAAATAGCAAGCTTTTGGGAGTGTGACGAGCCGCTGTGTTGCCTTTTTCTGTAAATTGCGCTGCCATGAGTTTGGGTGGGAGAAGGCGTGAAAAAAGAAGTGATTGCCGCCGCAGCACCGTGTGACAAAGCGCGGGATATTGGTTTTATCTATGAATGTGAGGCATGGCGAGAGCCGACGCGCCGAACGGAAGGGCCCCCGTACCCCCCCGAGTATGGTCGCCGGGCTCCCAAATCCGGTCACCAACCGGCACGACGAACCATATCGGGATTATGCGCGGCCTGGTGAGGCAGCCTCCCAAGGTGGTTAACCCCAGTTGGGCCCCTGTACTATACCGCGGGCGGCCAGCGGCACCACCGTTTCTACAGGTCTCCCTGTTCGGCGCATCGCCCCGCGCCATCCCCACTAGACTACGCCAAGACCCACTGGTCCCACTAGTGCTGCGACAACCACCACCTCTGCCCGGCTATGCACATGCTGACCCCTGAACACAATCCAACCGAGATTGAATTGCTATGGAGGGTTTTTCGCAATAGTGCACGGTGGTACCTACCCGGTCGAAACTTGAGACAAATTTGTGCCACCAAGTTTCTACCACCAGTGTTGCACCAAGCTCTAACAAACTTACCTGTAAGTCGGTTCTCCTGCTAAACAACGGCCGAGACTGGTTTAGGCTTTCGTCTTGGGGTAGGACTAGGGAGGTCAAACGGCAGTTGCTCTCGAAAACTAGTTTTTTTTTATTTATAGGTCATGTATGTCTGTATGTAGTGTATGTAATTAATCTATAGTATCATCTACATGCTATCGAACAGTCAAATCGATTTATTGAACCTAACTTATCCCTCATTAATATGCGCCTACCACGTACTCGTAGCTCTGCACCACCCTATGGTAGACTGGTAGAGAATGCCTACGGCATTAAGTCCGCCAATGTACATCGTGCATAAAGAATAAAAATAATAAATAAATAAATGTCTATTAGTCTTTGCCTCGCCTGATGGTAAGCTGTTTTTTATGCCACTTAGGTGGCTGACAAGCCCACCTGATGGGAAGTGGTTACCGTGGCCTATGGACGTATGCAACACCAGGGGTGTTACACTCGCGCTGCCGCTGAAACCTTCTGATGCCCCTCTTGAAGAACCCCATATTGTAGGTGCTTGTAAAAAGCTGAAAGCAAAGTCTCAGGAAAGAGGGTCGCCATTACTTACACATACCATGTAACAATGGTGACACTCAGCTTGACGGCCTCATCATAATGCTATTTCACGCCCCGCTTAAAGGACCAGTATCCAAATATTTTAATTTAATTTTACCTATTGGTTGAGCTCGGGAAAGTATTCATTCTCTGAGTCTTTTTTCCAGCACAATTAGGGTTGGCTTATCCAGTGAAACGGTGATAGGGGCTGAATTTCACTATTTAAAAAAAAAAAATTATTGCTCGAAACACGGTATGTTACATTGGTGTTACCAGAAAACAAATAAATTTATTGGTTCCTTTTTTATGCCAATTATTTGTAGCATCTGGTGCTGAGCTAGGCCTGTGTTTCAGCAGACAGCTCCTCCGCCCACAAATTATTATTATATTTACCGTGAAGCGACTTCTACCTGACCTCCATAATTGGAGGTATTACAGTTCTGTAGTTAGACTAGCCGAACTTTTGAGGACTCCAACTACCATAATCCCAGTCGCATCCCAAGGCCAAATCGTGAGAGATGGCCCTGGGTCGGCCGGGGTGCGAGGGATATGCCTGTCAACCTCACCATCGGCAACCAAAACGACCCACAGGCGGCGTGCGTTTTAGTCGGTTCGAGTCCGACATAACCTCCTCCACCGGCTCCGGTGGGGAGGTATCCGTGGGGATTTTGCGCACGTAAAAAAAAAAATCGCATCCAAAGCTTTCAACTTCGGAGTCAGCTTTACCAATCTAACTGCTGATTTGGGTGGAACTTCAATAATTTCCGTGAAGCGACTGCCACCTGACCTGTACAATTAAATGGCGATATGGAAGCATTACAGATCAGTTGTTGGATTTTTAGGGCTTCAACTATTCGTAACAACTGCCATAGAGCTTCGTATGGCAACTCCAAGGCACGCTCAGACCAATGCAAATGTTCATACATATACCTACATATTTGTACTGAGCAGGAATCGAAGTTTTGCCCCTGCGTAACCATCGTGTTCACTACCGACACGCCACAGAGGCTGAGACCTCCGAAATGTATAGTATACTTATCTTTCTTTCTTTCTTCGAGCTATATGAACTGAACTTTGCACTCTAAAATAATAAATTCAAACTGTTTGGTCACTTAAGTTGCCTTGACACGCGCCACAGACTACATATAGAGCGAGCAATGTCATATTGCGCCAGAGACAAGCTCAGTGTTGCAATGACATAACGCGCTTTTAGACAGATCATCCGTTGCGATTTTTATTTTGCTTTATAAAGATAAACAATATTGTATAGTTTTGAATAAAAATTCATATTAAACAAATAAACTAGGCTAACTAACTGATTAAGTAATGGTTCGTATTCGGTTTTTAGACTTTAAACATATAATTACATATAATATATGTAATTATATATAATCTCGCCTATCCCTGGAGGGTTAGGCAGAGCTGAATTAACACCCACATTTCACCAATAATTGTATTCGTTCCCACGTAATCCCCTATTACGTGGGATTGCCGTACTCCAGGCATTAGTTGACTCAAGCCATGCATCTGAGGCTGAGTCTGGGCTGTATATATCTACCTAATGGGGCTATATAGGGCTGTTTAACTCTATCCCTTAGTCGCTTTGTACGACACCGCATGGGAAGAGATGGGGTGGCCCTAATTCTACTCTGCCGGGAACCACGCGGCAGAGTAGAATGGACCATGTTTGCTAAACTAGTCTTTCATTTTTTGTACTGACGTTATGTAAGTGGTGATTTAATGGTCTTTTATTCTGACCTCTCAACTCGAAGACGAAAACTTAGCCTTGTCTATCGTTTAGCAGGACAAACAAGCAGGTGGCACTGAATACCGTAGTTAGCGAAATATGGGTTATGTGTTATAGTTATAACTCTACCTGCTTATCCCTTGGTGGCTTTACAGGCGCGAATATTTTATGTAATGTCAACCTTGCATCAAAGAAGCGTGAAAAAGTTTCTGTCAAGGTCGTCGAAGTAGGGACAGCTATTTTACGAACGACATTTTGTAATATGGGCCACTAATCTTTGGGCGGCATCTCAGCTTGCCACCTGACGGGGGTCAGTCATATTGACGAGCTCACTGGAGAATTTGTGCTGTCAGTGGGAAGACTAAAGGCTTGTCCTGCTTTGTCTTCTACACTGATAGCACAGAAACTCTGTACTTACAGGGTTGGCAGCGCGACTGTGACTCCTCTGGTGTTAAAAACGTCCAAGCCACGGTAACCACTTTCCATCAGGTGGGCCGTGTGCTTGTCTGCCACCTTAGTGGTATAAAAAAAACGGTCAAGTACGAGTCGGGCTCACGCACTGTAGGTTCCGTACAAAACTGGGTATGCACTCGGTTTTGTTACACAAATGGCCGACCTTATCATTTTTTTTATTCTGTCGTCTGTGGGCTGTATCTTTTGATCCAATTGACTTACAAGTTAGATTTTCTCACAACTTCAAGGCGTTGTAGACTTACGTATTTGATTTTTTTTTTAATACCACTTAGGTGGCAGATAAGCACACGGCCCACCTGATGGAAAGTGGTTACCGTGACCTATGAATGTGTATAACAATAGTAGAGTCATATCCGTGCTGCCGACCCTGTAAGAACAGAGATTTTATGTGCCCTCAGTGCAGAACACAAAATCAGGACAAGCGTTTGGTCTTCCCACTGACAGCTCAAAAACTCTCCAGTGAGCTCTGGCTACCCTACTCACCGCCGGGAACACAACACGAGGTTATTATAGCCGCGGTATTCTGTAAGGTGGAGATACCTCCCCAGTCGGACTGCTCAATTCGGACGAATTTCATCTAGATAGCTTTATGCATTCTTGGGAAAATCGTCTTGATAGATAGACAGACGGACAGTGAAGATTTTTTTTTTATTTTTTTTTTTAAATAATTCTTATTAGCAACCCCAATTATTAATATTCCCTCTAACCCCTCCAACGAAACTAAATTGCTTGTGCCAGGAGTGGGTTCACGTCAGTAGAGGAATGACCAGGATTCAAACCGAACCACTCGATCATACCTACGTTTTTTTACCCGATTACGGCGAAGGCAAAGGAGGGTTATGCTTTTGGCAGGCTATGTATGTTTGTAGATTCACCTGTTCCGTCATAGCTCCTGAACTATACTTATTAGAACTGGACAAATGAGATATCATTAGAAGCGTGCATGTATCACTGAATCTAATGTAGCGCCCTCTAGCAGTCATAAAGTACTGTGTTAAAAAATAAACTTGAGATAAATATACCGTGTTTGGTATCATCTGAAAGGGCTTAATTTATACATATTTGTAATTAGCACATTACAAATATGAATAATTTTTTTCGTTGTTTGCTCGAAAGTAATATTTTAGTATGTAGTATTAACTTGTGATACGTAATTTTATTAATAATTGAAATATTTTAATTTTGTGAATTACAATTTTTAACTGACATCAAATCTAATGCAATAATATAATCTCAATTGATAATACTTTCCTGACTGATTTTATACTGTTGACATTTTGTGTGCTAACCATACCTAGATGTAAGACAAATAATATTGTTACTAACAAATTGGGCCCTGTTGCCATCAATAAAATGATATTATTATTATTATTAATATAAAAAAAAAAATTTGTTTAAAACTAAAACCCGATAAACTGCAAACTGCAAAAATCACGCTCTAAAAAGTATTAAACAAGAAAATATCAAGGATAGCCGTGGTCGTATGCGACTTTTTCCTAGAATGTTTTGTTAAACTAAATGGCATACTGATAAATACTTGATAAAACTATCAAGGATAGCCATCCTTGATAGTTTAAGTTTTATTTTGCTTTTGAGTTAGGAAACCCTAAAATTACACTCCGGTAGTGCCGAAAAAAGTGAAAACTTCGCCTATATAATGTATGTGGATACTTATTTAAAGAGATGTCATATGTAAATTGTCACAATCTGTGAAAAGGGGTGTTTTATTCCCAAAAAAAACTTCCACGAAAAATGCCCAGCGCGTCAAAAGAGGTTTTCACTTCACAATACACAAACAATATCTCAGTTTCGTATGCCGGTGTATAGCTGAAGCAATACAGGAAACGTTCTATTATGGGCGACCTCCGTTCTGCAATCATGGCGGCACAACGCACAATGTTGAATTAATGGAACGTATAAACATGAATCCTTGTCTTTTTTGGCCTCTCCCAACATGAGAGAGGGCTATATCCAGCAGTGAAATCCGATATGTTAATTGATTGATTGATCACCCATACTGTACTTAAATGTCAAGGCAGGTTAACATTGCGAGCAACACTAGCTAGGTTAGTGTTAGAATGGGTGATCACCGTTCAGCGAGCAGGTAATTTTCGGGAAGAAGACGGCGAAACAGGCGCGACATAGGTTCAGGTTTATTCTGCTCCACAGAGCTTCCTCGAAACCGGAGAAGGGTCTGGGTCAGCCAACAAAGCCTTCCAACATTGGGAGAGAACTATGTCCAGCAGTGGACTGCGATATTCTAATTAATTGATTGATATTATGATAGGACACGGCGGTATATCCGCCCGATTGAGCAGTCCGACTGGGGAAGTACCTCCGCCCTACAGAATACCGCGGTTATAATAACTTCGTGTTGTGTTCCCAGCGGTGAGTAGGGTAGCCAGAGCTCACTGGAGAATTTGTGCCGTCAGTGGGAAGACTAAAGGCTTATCCTGATTTGTCTTCTACTGACGGCACAGAAACTCTGTACTTACAGGGTTGGCAGCGCGACTGTGACTCCTCTGGTGTTACAGACGTCCATAAGCCACGGTAACTACTTTCCATCAGGTGGGCCTAGTGCTTGTCTGCCAACTAAGTGGTATAAAAAAATAAAAAAATATCTAGGGAGCTGTGTAGTTCCCGGCAGAGTAGAATTTAGGCTACAACATCTCTTTCAATGCGGTGTCGTAAGGGATAGGGCTGTTTAACATCAGACAGATATGTACAGCCCAGAATCAGCCTCAGATGCATGCCTCGAATCAGCAATAGTGCCCGGAATACAGCTATAGGCTCACCTCATCAGAATATAAACAAAAACATACAACTAGGTTATCGCAGTACACTGCTGGACTAGGCCTCTCTCAATGTTAAGATGCTTTGGCCTACTGTTCACGCTAGGGTTGGTACAGGGTTTTATTTCAAATTTTCCTTCTTTGGTAGTAGTATCTGAGGTAGGACACGGCGGTATTTCCGCCCAATTGAGCAGTCCGACAGGAGAAGTACCTCCGCCCTACAGAATACCGCGGCTATAATAACTTCGTGTTGTGTTCCCAGCGGTGAGTAGGGTAGCCAGAGCTCACTGGAGAATTTGTCCTGTCAGTGGGAAGACTAAAGACTTGTCCTGCTTTGTCCTCTACATTGACGGCACAGAAACTCTGTGCTTACAGGGTTGGTAGCGCGAGTGTGGCTTCTCTGGTGTTACACACGTCCATAGACCATGGTAACTACTTTCCATCAGGTGGGCCGTGCGCTTGTCTGCCACCTAAGTGGTATATAAAAAAAAGTTTTTCTTCTACCGCAATGATATCGTCTGCGTATTTTTCCGTTACGACCCCTTACGACACCCTTCGGATGAGATAGGGTGGTGATACTTGTATTCTTTCTCCGTCACCACATCTTTTAGGCTGATGGGGGTGTTATTCAAGGCGATTTCCGCACGAAAACAAGGATAGCTACAAAAAGTTATAAAGCATTCAACCCACTCCACATTACAACAGAATCAATAAAGTCGCTATTGATTTTCACAACATGTTTGTAGGTCAACAAAAGTTAATTCCTATAATGCGGCGGTACTTAGAACGGCGCGCGGTCGACGAAGGATCGTAAGCCAAGCTGCCCGCGTACGAAGGCAAGTCGAGCGTCGGAGGTTTGTGAACGACCTCCGCTCCCTTTGAGCGCAGGCCTGGCCTGGCCCAACGGCTCACCGTTTCCGGGGACGAGTTGGGGACTCTGTAGTCCCCACACCCGAGAAGAGGGCCAGATCGTGAGAGATGGCTCTGGGTCAGCCGGGGTACGAGGGATATGACTGTCAACCTCACCTTCGGCAACCAAAAACGACCCACAGGTGGCGTGCATTTTAGTCGGTTCGAGTCCGACATAACCTTTTCCACCGGCACCGGTGGCGATTTTGCACACGTAAAAAAATAAAAAGAACAGCGCGCGGCGATCGCTACATGTACCTACGGCTGACTAGTACCTGCTGGGTACTGCTGGGTAGGTCCTTCACTGTAGTCAGAATAAATTTAAAGACCTTAGATCGGTATCTAATAATATGACTTACAGAGCCGAAATGTGATCACTGACGATGGGGTTACGCCATGATCAAAAACTGACGCAGCGGGCTTAGTAGCGAGGTTTTTTTTATACCACTTGGGTGGCTGACTAGCACACGGCCCACCTGATTGGAAGGAGTCACCGTGGCCTATGGGCGAGTGTAACACCAGAGGTGCCACACTCGCGCTGTCGACCCTGTAAGCACAGAATTTCTGTGCCGTCAGTGTAGAAGACAAAGCAGGACAAGCCTTTAGTATTCTCACTGACAGCATAAATTCTCCAGTGAGCTCTGGTTACTCTACTCACCGCTGGGAACACAACACGAAGTTATTATGGCCGCGGTATTCTGTAGGGCGGAGATACTTCCCCAGTCGAACTGCTCAATTGGTCGGAAATACCGCCGTGTCGTACCTCCTATCAACAGCTATGCTTTTTTTCATATAGGACACCTCAATTAGTCGTCACCATGTCTGATAGTAAGCTGAAGGCAAAGTCTCAGAAAAGAGGGTCACCATTACTTACATAATACCATGTGACAATGGTGACACTCAGCTTGACGAGCTCATCATATGCTTTTTCACGCCCCGTTTAAAGGACCCGGGACTGTAGGAAGAAGGAAACACGTGAGCCGGTAATGAATTCCAGGCCTTAATGGTGCGACGAAGGAAAGAGTCTCCTCTTGAGTTTCTTTGAAGAATAGAATTCGAAACGAGGTCATCCGACAAAGAACTAAGTTACCGATATAGCTCGTGGAAAAAGCAAGCTAAGCGAAGATAAGCGAATAAGTTAGGCAGAGGTGAATTAACATCCACATTTCACCACTCATATTTGACATGGAATATAAAATAGAAACAATATCTCAATTCTAAGTAATCTATACAGAAATAATTTATAAATATTAAATACAATAAAAATTGTATTCGGTCCCACGTATTAGGGGGTGAGCCTATTGATTCTGGACACTATTGTTGACTTGAGCCATGCATCTGAGGCTGAGTCTGGGCTGTATATATCTGTCTGATGTTAAACAGCCCTATCCCTTAGTCGCCTTGTATGATACCGCATTGGAAGAGATGGGGTGGTCCAAATTCTACTCTGCCGGGTACCACGTGTATAGGAGTGAGCATATTGAAATAATGTCCTAAAGGAAAGGCTTAAGTACTGGCCCCACTGACCCCATTTCTTAAGTGTCACGCTAGAGTGTTACAACGCGACAAACTGTAATCCATTTTGTTACTTCGCACAACTATTCTTAGATAATCCTATTGTAGAAATTAACTTACAGAGGCGCTAATCTTTTAGCTTTCTAGAAGAATACCGTGACGTATGAATTATCCTACTTTTTGCTACTCGACTGCGGTGAAGCAAAAGGAGGGTTATGATTTTGACAGGCTATGTATTAGTCTAAAAACCAATACTTTCTAGGGAAAAGTGGCAACGACCACGGCTATTTTGGCTATTGGACAACACGTGCAGGGCTTAGATATCACTTTCACCCTGTTCAGAATATACGAGCAAGAACTAAGCGGTTCGGAGACTTTTCTTTGCCGCGCCTACAAGACCTGGAATTCATTACCAGCTCACGCGTTTCCTTCTTCCTACAGTCCCGGGTCCTTTAAGCGGGGCGTGAAAAAGCATCTGATGATGCCGCCAAGCTAAGTGGCCACCATTGTAACATTACTTAGTGTCTGTAATGGTGACCCTCTTTTCTGAGACTTTGCCTTTAGCTTACCATCAGGCGGGGTTAAGTCAAGCTGATGTATCCTAGATAAAAAAAAGAAACACTGGTATTGGTGAAGAGTTCCAAGTCGCGACTGTGAAAAGACGTATGTCTTAAAATACATTACGAATGGAAAAAGATATTTTTGTCACCAAAAATCTTCAACCAAACATAATTCCTAAGCATTTGACTGTATAAACATTTTTGTTTTTATTATTCAAATGGCTCCTTGCATCGGTTATATAGATTAATCGTTTACAGAGATCTCTAGGTCTAGCCATATTAGTTACTTTTTACTAAACGTCAAACGTAAAGTTGAAATCACAGACGTACCTATAAAGAGAATATGAAATAGCTGTTTTTTTTGAAGAAATTGGAGCAACCCCAATTTCAAGTTCAGTACCTACTAACATTTTTGCAATTTTTTAAGAATGACAAATCCAAAATTTATGATTTTTTTGTGTATAAATGAGACAACATTAAGCTATAAAACACTATTTTTACATTTATGAACCGACTGGTGAAGTACCTCCGCCCTACGGAATACCGCGGCTATAATAACTTCGTGTTGTGTTCCCAGTGGTAAGTAGGGTAGCCAGAGTTCATTGGAGAATTTGTGCTGTCAGTGGGAAGACTAAAACATTGTCCTGCTTTGTTTTCTACACTGACGGCACAGAAACTCTGTACTTACAGGGTTGGCAGCGCGACTGTGACTCTTCTGGTGTTACAAACGTCCATAGGCGTGGCCACTTTCCATCAGGTGGGCCGTGAAAAGGTGATAATGTAGCTTTCCAATGAAAAAAGAATTATTAACATCGGTCCAGTACTTTTTGAGTTTATTCGTTACATACAAAAATACAAATCTTTCCTCTTTATAATATTATAGTATAGATATAATGGAAATAGCTATTAAATTACAGGAATAACGAACTCATGAATCAGTTAGAAAAGACCTAAAATAATATTTTATCTTTATACGTCTGTGGTTGAAATAAACAATTGTGACGTCATAATATTTAATTGTCAAATAATTCACTAATATAGGTCGGATGTTTGATTAAAATTTTAAAAAATCGATAAATTAAAAACAGACGCCACGTGTACTGCTCCTTTACCATTCGTAATTTAATAAGCTCAGTTAAATAATTTATTTTTAACTACAGAAATACAATCAAAATTGTATTTTTTTTTCTTAAAATTGCGTAAAAATTGAAGCGAAGGACTGCGCGCATGCGTGCGGTGAGCACGTGTCGGGTCGACGACCTGCGATTAGACTGTCTCAGTTTTGGGCCACCGTGCGGTCGATATAGGTTAAAAGATCGGAGTCAGCTGGCAGATTTAAAACTATATTATACCTTAGACTATATACGGTATAGACACAGCCGCCAACTATAACGCGGCGTAAAAAAATAGCTCCTACTTTGGAACAAGTTTTTCTTCTTAGACCATATACTTTAAAGACACAGTAATGACAACCATAACGCGGCGGAAAAATAACTACTTTAGTACAAGTTTGATATCTTAGATCATATACTCTATAGACACAGTAGTGATAACTATAACGCGGCGTAAAAAAATAGCTACTAATTTGGTACATGTTTGTCTTCTTAGACCATACTCTATAGACACAGTAATGGCAACTACAACGCGGCTATACTAAAATGTATACTAGACATCCCGTAACAAGTGAACGTTCACATTTTAGAAAACAATATTAGCTTACTCGTTACGTGTTTCCTTCTTCCTACAGTCCCGGGTCCTTTAAACGGGGCGTGAAAAAGCATATGATGAGGCCGTCAAGCTGAGTGTCACCATTGTCACACGGTATGTGTGAGTAATAGTGACCCTCTTTTCTGGGACTTTGCCTTCAGCTTACCATCAGGCAAGGCGAAGTCCAATTGACGTGTCCTATATAAAAAAAAAAACTCACATATAACGCCGCATAGGCTTACACCCTATTACGTGGGACCGAATACAATTATTGGTGAAATGTGGGTGATAATTCAACTCTGGGGATAAAGGCGTAATTATATGTATGTATGTATGACGCCACATTATGCGATGAATTTTGTTTTGCTACGTCTATACAGTATATGATCTAAGCGTTGAACTGTTTGGTTCTTGATGGAATTGTTCTGAACCAACAATTCGTTCGCAGTGAAAGTTTTAATTCACAATTCATTGATCAAGTGCTGTGTTAACTGCGTAACTTTGTCATTTGTTTACTATCAAATAGAAAGTTTTCACAATGGACTCCATCATCCAAAACCATAAAAAAAACAGCAGTGATATCAGTTGATGTTGATACGCAGTCATATTTCATATTACTCCTTGTGGTGACGTAGAAAGAACACAAGTATATAGGAGGTAGGACACGGCGGTATTTCCGCCTAATTGAGCAGTCTGACTGGGGAAGTACCTCCGCTCTACAGAATACCGCGGTTAAAATTCGTATTGTGTTCCCAGCGGTGGGTAAGGTAGCCAGAGCTCACTGGAGAATTTGTGCTGTTTGTGGGATGACTAAAGGCTTATCCTGCTTTGTCCTCTACACTGACGGCACAGAGACTCTGTGCTTACAGGGTCGGCAGCGCGAGTGTGGCTTCTCTGGTGTTACACACGTCCATAGGCGGTAACCATTTTCCATTAGGTGGGCCGTGTGCTTGTCTGCCACCAAGTGGTATAAAAAAAAACCACCCCATCTTATCCGAAGGGTGTCGTAAGAGGCGACTAACGGAAACATACGCAGACGATATCACTGCGAGAGAAGGAACACTCGAAATAAAACCCTGTACCAACGCGTCTGGCCAGCGTGGAGACAGTAGGCCAAAGCCTCTCAACTTTGATAGATGCTTTTTTTTTTACGTGCGCAAAATCCCCATGGATACCTCCCCACCAGAGCCGGTGGGAGAGGTTATGTCGGACTCGAAACGACTAAAACGCACTCCGCCTGTTGGGTCGTTTTGGTTGCCGAAGGTGAGGTTGACAGGCATATCCCTCGCACCCCAGCCGACCCAGGGCCTTCTCTCACGATCTGGCCCTCTTCTCGGGTGTGGGTACTACAGAGTCCCGAACTCGTACCCGGAAACGGGGAAGCGTGCCACCGCCGCGGCCTGCTTCTGCCAGGGTGACAGGCGGCTCCACCAGTCACCCCCAGGCCGGGTACATTAATAGATGCTTGCGGCTCTGAATGTTCGTAATGTGTATCGTGATCAATTACCCAATAGTGGACATAGGCCTCTCTCAATGTTGGGATGCCTTGGCCTAGTGTTTCCACGCTGGCCAGACGGGTTGGTACAGTCTTATATCAAATTTTCCTTCTCTCGCAGTGATTTCGTCTGCTTATTTTTTCGCTAGTTGCCTCTTACGACACCCTTCGGATGAGATGGGGTGATGATACTTGTCTTGCGGTAGTGAACGCGACTGCTACGCAGAAGGCGCGGGTTCGATCCCCGCCCAATGCAAATATTTGTTTGCTTGAATATGTATATTTGCATTGGCCTGGGTGTTTCTACGTATAATATGTATGTATTTTCAAAAAAAAGTATTTAAGTATGTTTATCCGTATTCTAGATTCTATAACACAAGCTAATTAAACTATGCTTACCATGGGTCTAGATAGCGTTGTGTAGAATGTTGTAGAATAGACATAACATAAACTCACACCTATATCCCCGAAGGGGTAGACAGAGGTGCTAGCACCCACATTTCGCCAGTTTATGTTTAGGTCCCAATGTAATAGGTGGCGAGCCTATTGCCATTTTAACCGGGCACTTATAAACCTGCGACAAATACACACATAACTTCGAAAAGCATCTAAAAGTCATTGATGTGTGCCATGGTAAAACTTGGGATCGAACCCGAGACCTCGTCTCAGCAGTCCATTACCCCCACCACTAGGCTACCGCGGTTGTGTAGAATATTTATTTATTATTTACTTGTATTCTTTTTCCGTCAGCACATAGATTAAACATAGCATATGTTCTTTCCCAAGCTCTGGTGTATCTCTGGACCAAATTTAATCAAGATTGGTTCAGTGTGTTAGGTGTGTAAGCGTTAAAGAGAGACAGGGAAGTAAGAATATGAATGCCCGCAACTCCCCTCGCGTGAATATAAGTCATCGCGATTTTTGGTCATGCCAACAGTTCTACTTAAACAATAACGATAAAACACGTGGCAGATTTTCCATTCAGTAAGACCTTTCAAAGAAAAGAAAAACCGCAGTAATTTTTAATAGATTTTGTGCCCATCGCGAATAAACAAACAAGAATTTAAAAAAAAACTTCAATTTTTTGTGTTCATTATTGTTAATTTAATAAAACCCCAGTTGAGCAATTTAAAATATACAAATTAGTGGTTACAGACATCAAATAAATGATTTTTAGACAGCGCTAGGCTTTTACTATAGTAGATATACATATGCTGATGAATTTGGATCTTTCCATCTCTTCCCATGCGGTGTCGTGCATGGCGACTAAGGGATAGGGCAGTTTAACATCAGACAGATATATACAGCTCAGACTCAGCCTCAGATGCATGGTTCGAGTCAAAAATAGTGCCCGGATGACGGCTATAGTCTCACCCCCTATTACTTGGGACCGAATACAATGTAATGTAATGCAATGCAATGCAATGCAATGGTAATTTACCTCTGCCTAACCCTCTGGGTATAAAGGCGTGATTATATGTATGTATACAAATGTAGAGTATAGACTCAGTACGTCTACAGAAATTCATCTCAAAAGACGGCACGAAATTTCGCGTTGTGTGAGATAAGTCTGGCTATAAAATACCTACACCCACCACAGCTGACTGTAAGAAAAAAAAAACAATCTGACACGCCTATCATGTGTTATATAACACGCATGCGCGGTTTCCATGACAACGGCAATATGGCCGCGTTGCCATGTCAACGAAATGTAGGGCACACCGTCCCAGTTTGACCTAAATAAGAAGAAGTATTGATGCGGCAGTGTTCACCCCATAAAAATGAAGAATGGGAAACTTCATTGACCCCTGTGAGTTACGGTTTTGGCGGCGGGAATGGTAATCTATTATTGGGGGCTGTTAAATATTGATTGCTCCAATTTTTTATGAGTATGGCTATACGGAAAAAGTTTAGAATTAATTAGAATTTAACGAAAAAAGTTTAGAATGACCGATGATGAAAGACTAGTGGAACAGCAAAAATGTGGCGTTTTTTATTGATGATGACGATGGTGATGAGTCGATAATGTTGATGGTGATGATCAATTTTTTTTTTTCAAATGGCTTCTTGCATCGGTTTTACAGGGTATATTTTTGAAACTGGGCAGTAAGGGCAGGTAACTAAACCGTTGTAGTTACACCAAAATGTTCTTAGGAGACCTAACCTAACTTTTTGAGATATTTTGAACTGCATTCACAGATTTTGACAAAATCGTACAGCCAGCAAGAAAAATGCTAAAAGTTCAAAATATTTTTTTGTTCCAATAGATCCTATTTCTTGTGGGGATCAAAATACTCTAAAGGACCATTTTAGCTTTGAGTACTAGGAATGACAGAAATCGCCAAAAACGTTTCCCATACATTTGATCCGGAGAATCGAGTTCTTACAATGGTCACACTTTTTGTTTTGGGCAGGAAGTGGATAGTATTGACAGAGAAGTAAAGAAAAATATTTTTAACCGACAAATTTCAAATTTGATCCGAAAATCTTTGTTATTCTTAGTTAGAGCTAACGCTAGGAAGAATATGTAATTTGTTTAACTTACCATAATACGCCATATTGCTCACTAAATGTTCATTAATCATTTTGCCCAAATATCTGTACACTTACACCATAAAATTTTATTAAAAAAAAACAACTCAAAAACACAACATGTTTATATTCACTTCACTGCTACAAACACAATAAAGATTTGAAAAGTGGATATTAAATAATAATAAATTAGAAATTCTATAAAAACATAATTTAGCCTCGTGGTATGGGTAATGGACTGCTGAGAAGTCTCATATTCGATCCCAGGTTTTAGCATGGCACACACCAATGACTTTTCGATGCTTTTCGAAGTTATGTGTGTATTTTTCGCAGGTTTATAAGTGTCCGGTTAATGGAAATAGGCTCGCCCACCTATTTCATTGCGACCTAAATATAAACTGGCGAAATGTGGGTGCTAGCACCTCTGCCTACCCTTTCGGGGACATAGGCGTGAGTTTATGTTATGTTTTATATTATAAATGTTAATCATCGATAACTTAGTGGTTAAGAGTCGGCCTTGCGACCGAGAAGTTTGAGGGTTTCGAGTCAAAAAATGTTTGTATGTAATCAATTATTTGGACCACCCCATCTCTGCCCATGCGGTGTCGTACAAAGCGACTAAGGGATAGGGCTGTTTAATATCAGACAGATATATACAGCCCAGAATCAACCTCAAATGCATGCATTACAATTATAATTAGCTCACCCCCTATTGCCCCGAATTCAATGATTGGTGAAATTTGGGTGATAATTCACCTCTACCTGAAAAATCTCTATCAGAAACCCTCCGGGGATAAATGCGTGATAATATGTATGTATGTGTGTATTATTCAATCACGCTATAGTTGCTGAATAGATTTGGCTGATATTTGAAACAGGTATGGATAGAGAGTATAGAGCATTGAAAAACAAGAGATAAATTTTAATCCCGTGAAAATCTACCCATGGGTTGCGAGAACGAGATCAAATATCCACGCGAAAGAAATATCAGACACGACACCTACAAACTTTAAATTTATCAGGTAGGAAGAATCAATTTCATTTATTCAGTTTAGGCACACAAAGAGCACATATGAACGTCAAAATTTTACAATTATATATGTAAGAAATAATATAAAAATATTAAATAATGTAAAAATAAACCATTGGAAAATGATTCTTTCGCTGGTTCGGTAGGTTAGTTCTACTGAGAAGATACCAGCAAGAAACTCGGAGAACTATATTAGAACTAGATTATTATATTTATTTATTTTTTAAGATTTACCACCTTTTGTTTACACTGTTACAAGCTACAGAAATTACATTAAATTAGATATTAATCGAGTGTGACAAATAATTATAGGTAAATACTACATGCTATATATTTATTTTTATACTGCTTATTTGGCAGACAAGCACACGGCCCACCTGATGGAAAGTGGTTACCGTGACTTATGGACGTCTGTAACACCAGAGGAGTCACAGTCACGCTGCCAACCCTGTAAGTACAGAGTTTCTGTGCCGTCAGTAGAAGACAAAGCAGGACAAGCCCACTGACAGCACAAATTCTCCAGTGAGCTCTGGCTACCCTACTCACCGCTGGGAACACAACACGAAGTTATTATAACCGCGGTTTTCTGTAGGGCGGAGGTACTACCCCAGTCGGACTGCTCAATCGGGCGGAAATATCGCCGTGTCCTACCTCCTTATGTATTATATATTAACTATATTACTATATATATTACTTTTCCTTTCCTTTTTTGTCACAAAGTTTACGTAACTCCACCCCTAAGGGGGTAAAACTAGTCCAGCGTACGAAGTCACGGGCGGCCATTATTCTCCATTGTGACGTACAATGACGCCATCTTGTATTGATCAAGATAACAATACCATCTTTTATCTGCGATGAAACAATAAAAATTTACAGATAATTTTAATAATAATAAAATAAAACGTGTTGTATTATTACTTTACCGCACGTACTATTCATATTACAAGATGTTTATTATCACTATCACGCTTGTCTATATCTAAAGGGGTAGTCAGAGATGTATAGAATTAGGTATTTGACTGACTAGTTACTTTGTCAGGAGAACCTTGGCTCGTTCCGTTAATATGACGTAGTGCTCTACCAGTTAGGGTCCCCCGACATGACAACGCTCGCATCAAAATATGTATTACTAGGTATATCAAAGTCATAGGGCTAACTAACACAACTTATTTTCGACTTTGTGGGGGTTGTTTTTTGTGACGGGGTTTTTTATTTTATATAGTTTAAGTGGCAGACCAGCACACGAACTTTTTGATGAAAAGTGGTTATTTTTATTTTTTTATGTCACTTAGGTGGCAGACAATCGCACGGCTCACCTGTTGGAAAGTGGTTACCGTGGCCTATGGAATAATTGCATTGAATTTATTGCTTTATTTCTTTACCCTTTAATTCTGAAATAATATGAAAGAGCCGCGTGGTTCCCGACAGAGTAGAATTTGGACCACCCCATGGTCACCACACGGAGAATAATATCGCAGTGTTCTGCTGGATATAGGCCTCTCCCAATGTTGGGAGGCTCAAACTGTTTCCACGCTCGCCAGACGGGTTGGTAAAGGGTTTTATGTTCAATTTTCCTTCTCTCGCAGTGATATCATCTGCGTATTTTCCCGTTAGACGCCTCTTACGACACCTTTCGGATGAGATGGGGTGGTGATATTTGTATTCTTACTCTGTCACCGCACGGAGAACAATACTGCAGTCGTAATTAGTAAAATACTAGTTATAATTCAATGTTATTTTAAGTATACAAGTACAAACGAACCAAGGTCGTCCATTGTCGGTAAGTGAATAGGTACATTCAATGAAACGTCGTTTGGAGACAAGAGACAATAGTACCACTTTGGTAATGAACGAACACTAAACAATAAATGTAAATATGTTTTTAAAAACCACGTAGTTAAGTCCGACATGACCTCTCCCACCACCGGAGCCGATGGGGAGGTTATGTCGGACTTGAAACGACTAAAACGCACGCCAACTGTGTGGGACGGAGATGAGATTTTCTGAGACATATCCTTCGCACCCCAGCTGGCCCAGGACCGTCTCTTATGAGAGGGTTCTCTTCGAGTGTGGGGACCACGGAATCCCCGTTTCGTCCCCGGATATGGGGAGACGCGCAGCGCCCACCGCCGCCGCCGCGGCCTGCTTCTGCTAGGGTGACAGGAGGCTCCACCCGTCACCCTCAGGCCCGAGTTAAGATTAGACTTGGAGCGCATTAGTTCTGATTTAGATAGATAGATAGTGCTTTATTGTATACCAATACATTTACAGTTGAGACAAGTAGGTAACATGCATATACAGTTTAATGTACAACGGGCTATCGCTGAAGCGATTTCTTCCAGGCAACCTTGGGATTGGGATGGATAGTAATGTGAACAATCGTCATTTCCAATGCGATATTGAATTTAAAGAATGGCCTGCTATGCTTCCTCAAATATTACAATATTTAAATATATATGTTAAATGTATAAGTAATATTTATTTAAGTATGTAATAGTTAATGTGACAAGTTTATAACTAGATCTGCGGACAGACTGTATTCTAAATGACAGTTCTGAGTTCTGATATCTGGGAGTTGATTTACAACCAATCGTTGTTCAGGAACACGCACCTTAACAGGCAGCAGGTGATTCTTCTTCATCGTTGAGTAGCAACTTTTTTTACCCCGATTCTACTATTGTGCCACTATCATAATACCAATACTGACACTGCAAAAAATGCTATTGAATTGTAGACTTTACTTCAATACTGTTAAGATCCAAAATTAAATGGCATCTTGAACAGTGAATGAAGAAAAATTAGGACACCCTGGGGATCGATGCACTGATATTAGAGTCTTCCTAATAGAGTCCTTGCAAAGGGTATGGAAATTTAAAAAATCTATACTTAAATTATATGCCTATATTCGTAATTCCCGGCAGAGTAGAATTTGGACCACCCCATCTCTTCCCACGCGGTGTCGTACATGGCGACTAAGCGATAGGGCTGTTTAACATCAGACAGATATACACAGCCCAGACTCAGCTTCAGATTGACGCTCGAGTCAACAATAGCGCCCGGAATAGCGCAATAGACTCACTCCCTATTACGTGGGACCGAATACAATTATTGGTGAAATGTGGGTGTTAATTCACCTTTGCCTATCCCAGGATAAAGACGTGATTATATTTATGTAAGTAACAGGACAAGCTTTTGGTCTTCCCACTGACAGCACAAAATCTCTCCAGTGAGCTCTGGCTACCCTAATCACTGCTTGGGAACTCAACACGAAGTTATTATAGCCGCGGTATTCTGTAAGGCGGAGGTACTTCCCCAGTCGGACTGTTCAATTGGGCGGAAATACCGCCGTGTCCTACTTCATTTATAATTTACCTCTGCCTAACCCTCCGGGAATAAAGGCGTGATTATATGTATGTATGTATGTAGATAGATATATGGCTTAGATGGGGTTTTAAGAAGCAAGACACACACACAGCTAGTGTTTTATATATCTCGTCTGTAGACTAGATGCCGATTTTTATGTCGACAGCTTCAATTTGAGACCCGCTAATGTTTTCTTCAAACATTGTTGAAGCAAGACCTTGGTTGATTACAACACCCCATGCAGTTAGCATACACTATCTTACGCAAAATTAGCAGTCTGTACTCATCAAAAGCATAAGCCGACTACTGAAAAATCACGCTTTAAAAAGTATTTAACAAGAAAATTCAAGGATAACCGTGGTCATATGCCACTTTTACACCGCGAATTGGCAAACGGCATTGGAACACCCTCAGCTAAGTGGTTAAAATTTAAAAGGTTACTGAGATAGACAGTATGTGTAAGGCGATTGACATCCGAGGAGAGGGCTAGAACCGAGGAGAGGGCCAGATCCTAGAAGAGTGCCAGATCCGAGTAGAGGGCCAGATCGTGAGAGATGGCCCTGGGTCGGCCAGGGTGCGAGGGACATGCCTGTCAACCTCACCTTCGGCAACCAAAACGACCCACAGGCGGCGTGCGTTTTAGTCGATTCGAGTCCGGCATAACCTCTTCCACCGGCTCCGGTGGGGAGGTATCCGTGAGGATTTTGAGCACGTAAAAAAAAGGCGATTGACATAGAAAGTTCTCGGCTAAGGTTGCAAAGTTCCCAATCCCGCACAGCTATAAAAATAAAGCCACAATATTCCCGCTATTAATTTTGACAGCTATCCGCCATCTTATATTCCACGTCACACACCGCAACGTGTGCTAAGTATGCACGCTAAACAGGTGTTAGCATATTACGCAAGGAGATGCGCGCGCGTAAGACAGTTCAACACACACCGACTGGTCATGGCCGAATTTAATTGCATTTCTTAAACCTAAACTATTGTTTTAGAATATTGTTCTGTTGTTCCATTTTTGGATAGCGAACGAAGCGTCGAGATGTTTTAAGTAGTGATCGATTTTGCTTTCGTTTGGCGGTTTCATCATTCTGGATCCGGATAATTTTCATCAGTTTCATCTGTCAGTTTATCTGTCAGTTTCATCTGCCAGTTTCATCTGTCAGTTTCATCTGCCAGTTTCATCTGTCAGTTACATCTGCCAGTTTCATCTGTCAGTTTCATCTCTCAGTCTCATCTGTCAGTTTCATCTGTCAGTTTTTTGGCGACTACCCATTAGATGTGCAATATTTCCAAGCTTCAAAGTCCCTAAAAATACTGAAATCTATGCAGAAATAGATACATAGCCGCGGGCATGTGCAGGCATACATACATACATATAATCAAGCCTTTATCCCCGGAGGGTTAGGCAAAGGTGAATTAACACCCACATTTCACCAATCATAGAATTCGGTCCCACGTAATATGGGGTGAGCCAATTGCCGCATTTGGGCACTATTTTTGACTCAAGTCATGCATTTGAGGGTGAGTCTGGGCTGTATATATCTGTGTGATGTAAAACAGCCTTATACCTTAGTCGCCTTGTACGACACTGCATGGGAAAAGATGGGATAGCCCAAATTCTACTCTGCCGGGAACCACGCGACTCGTATAGAGCCCTAAAATACTGAAATCTTTGTAAAAATTTAAACAGCCGCGGGCATGTGCTAGCCATTTAATAAAATTGTATTTTAGTGTACTAATTCAAATATTATATACAATCAAATACAATACCACTTGATACCAATCAAAAATGAACGCATGGAATTTGTCACACGCTCCATTTGAATAATCAAATCAAATGATTTGTTTGCATAACACAGGTTACAGAAAGCTTGTAAAGATGCATTTTCATTAAATGTATCAGATCTGATGTATTACAACCTTTTCAAGAGAGTGTCATAATACTAACGGGTCGGTAGTTAAATAGATAGATAGATAGATAATTCTTTATTGTCCAAGGAGGTAGGAAACTACGGTATTTCCGTCCAAATGAGCAGTCCGACTGGGGAAGTACATCCGCCCTACAGAATATCGCGGCTATAATAACCTCGTGTTGTGTTCCCAGCGGTGAGTAGGGCAGCCAGAGCTCACTGGAGAATTTTTGTGCTCTCAGTGGGAGGATCAAAAGCTTGTCCTGCTTTGTCTTTTACACTGACGGCACAGAAACTCTCAATGCTTACATGGGAGCGCGAGTGTGACTCTCTTGGTTTTGCATACGTCCATAGGCCACGGTGGGCCGTGTGCTTGTCTGCCACCTAAGTAGTATAAAAAAAAAACTTTTTTTTAAATAAGAAGGTTTTTTTTATGACAGGCGGGGTGCAGTCATGTTAAATTAGATGCTCTCAAGTCTGATTCTCTAATGAAGAAGATATTGTCTAACCTCGATTTAAATGAATGCACGACTGGACTCACAGCTCTATTGAGCAAGAGCCCTTGACCCGGGTTTATTTGCTATATTTTTTTGTTGAAAATGCACAAAAACAAAACCATATTTTGTAGGTTGAGGTGACATTTAAAAGGTTGTACATTTTTTCTTCTAAAATACAGATTATTAATGTTTAATTTTAGTATCTATAGTACTATCACAGATAATATAATGGTACTATACTAATAGGTCGATACATATGTAAATGCCGTTTTTTTTTTTAAGAAATTGTAGGAAACCCAATTTTCAGTACTAACATTCTTGCATTTTTTTTAAGAATGACAAATCTAAATTTTATTTTTTTATTTGTGTATGAATGAGACAGCATTAAGCTAACAAACACTTTTATTACATTTTTAAAAAGTGACAGCTGTAAAAAAGTAATACGAGATTTATCATCAAAATGGATAGCATTTAGGAAGTACTGTTTTTGAAGATCGAATTTAATTTATCAAGCGGCTAATAAAAACAAAATTTAATACAGAGTTGTAAAATCTTGAAATCAACTTTCAAACAAAATATAAATAATGGAAATAGCTATTAAATTACAGGAATAACGAATTCATGAATCTGTGAGAAAATTTCGGCAATTTCATAGGTAAAGACCTAATATTGAAAAGTGAAGACTGCTTCGTAGCAGTGGAAAACGCGGCTGCTACACAGGAGGCACGGGTTCGATCCCCGCTCAGTGCAAGTATTTGTATGCAAGAATATGAGTATTTACATTTGTCTACCGCGGTAGCCTAGTGGTATGGGTAATGGACTGCTGAGACGAGGTCTCGAGTTCGAACCCAGGTTTTACCATGGCACATACCAATGACTTTTCGATGCTTTTCGAAGTTCTGTTTTTTTTTTTTTATACCTCTTAATTGGCACACAAGCACACGACCCACCTGATGGAAAGTGGTTACCGTGGCCTATGGACGTTTGTAACACCAGAGGAGTCACAGTCGCGCTGCCAACCCTGTAAGTACAGAGTTTCTGTGCCGTCAGTAGAAGACAAAGCTGGACAAGCCCATAGTCTTCCACTGACAGCACAGTGTGTATTAGTAGTAGGGATTCACGGGGACTGGACCAACTCTCCAAACCCCCACCTCCCCCTGTCATTCCCTCCCCCCGCCATGCCCTGTCTCTCGGCTTCAGGGTGGCCGTCAGGGCTAAAAAAAAAAAAAAAAAAAAAAAAAAAAGTTTGGTGTCTATTTGGGGGTTTTCGGCCATGCTGAGTCGATTGCGCTAATCCGTTTTCGCGTACGACGCACCGTTACAAAGTTACAGAAACGTAATCTGAGGTAATTGACGAACAATTGATAACGGCCGACCCTTGATAACGACCAGCCGTCGTCGCTCAATGTTATCTCGGGTCTGTTGTCTTTTTGTCAATGTCTGCGTCATAGCCAAGGATGACTAAACCTATGATGTAAACGGGTATGTATTTGATTTTAAAAAAAAGTCCTTTCGCAATACTAATGTTCTTTATTATTTTCAAAACAATATTTGAATAACTTACTTAATATGATATCGTTATACAGCGTATTGTTAGTGAACAGGTGCTGGAAATCGGCTAATGACATACCATAATGTTTATAGTATAAATACATTAAACAATATTCGCCACATACTGGAGTGTAATCGTTTTGGATTCGATTAGTGTTGTAATTCCATACTCTGCAATTTCGATCTAAAAACGTACGATGGAAACCTGTGGGTGCTCTACCATAGGAATCAAAGTACTGACCAACTCCATTCGCGTCTATGTGTATAGCAACCCAGTGAGAACCAGGCTTATTGTCGCTATCTAAGTTGCTTATGATATATGTAGGCATATCTACATGAATCGGCAAGCGATTTGCGGCATAAACATTACATTCACTTTTTGAATCCACTTGTCTCAAGTATCTCCGTATTTCTAATGTATTCATGATCGCGTTACGATGTTATCAGGCTCGTAGATTATAAGCAAATAATGAGATCAACAATAATTTAACATATTATAGGGTCTACAAAAACTTTTGTTTTAACTGTAACATGACGTACGAGCTCCCTTTGCTCGCTCCCGCGCATAATAATTTCACTCATAATGAACATTGACCAAATTGGTCTGGTCTATGACAGAGTATCTTAACATACACTGCATTTCGAACATTCACGGTAACATAATATATACAAACACATTGTTAATAAAACAAAGAAATACTTTGTATGAATATATTTTATTGAAAGGATCAATATACAATAATGCAGACTAATTTCTAAAACATATTTAATTCTAATACGCGCTTAATTCTAATACACACTTAATTTTAAAACATTTAAGTTTACTTAACTACTATAGTCAACAGAAATGTTACGGTTTTTATCGATTTCTATAACATTATCAAATTCTGCATAGACAATACAATTAATAGTTTGTGTTAAAGCCGTATCAAAGCGAACTTCTATTCTTACGCTACCATGTTTTATAAGGTTCCAGTGATTAGAAGCATTCGCTGATAAGTCAGGTGTTAAATCGAACGCTAGCAGACAAAACCCTTTGGAATATTGATCTCTAGATATCCCGTTGCCTTCATTAAGGAAATGTATACCTGTACCCGAGAACAACGTATGATAACTAGAAGTAAAAATATTATTCCCAAATGATGGTTGTAAAGCTTTTGAAGGTATTTGTTGTCCGTCTATGTATAAACAAAATGTACTAATATCAAAATTTTCAAAGTTAAATGGGTTTTTAGAGAGATTTCCATTGAATGCTGCATTATTCACAAAACCAACTATACACCGTTTAGGTACTTGACCAAGGAATATGTTATCAAGAGTTTTACCCTGAACACCTGATGGTATCGTCAAAACTTTAACTTCAGCTCGTGTGATAGGATATTTAGCTGTCGTAGATGATAACACTTTTTGATGTGCAAGTAACACAGTTGGATTAATTCGTGCTCTACGAACAATCAGGGTTGCATCTGTAATAGTAACTTTAAATTTAAGGTCATGCGAAGAAGCCATTAGATTAAAATTTTCCCTAGAGCGAACTAATTTTACACACATATCAACACCATTAATCAAAAATTTTTCTTGATTAAATATATCACCATGAAGATGACCAATCATTTCTATTTCTCTACTTTCACTAGCCATTTGTTGTCTCTTTGTAAATCCCTCATTTTTATCATCCATCTCGTCCATTTTCCCAGCTACGTCTTCATACCAAAGACTGCATGATAGATGCGAGTTTTTAGCTGCAGGTGCATAGTTCAATAGTGTTTCTATGTAAGCTCGATAAGCATATGTATTATTTGGAGGTGATACAAGTTTTTGGTTTAAGTACACATCGAGTTGACTAAAAAGCGAATGTAACCAATTGTTAACTGGAGCAACTACTGCACTAGTAGCAAGTTTTGTATTATCCTGGGTTAATATTTTCGCTTTTAGTTGAAGTAAAGTATGAGATAAATCAACTTTATACATAGACGGACAACAAATACCTTCAAAAGCTTTACAACCATCATTTGGGAATAATATTTTTACTTCTAGTTATCATACGTTGTTCTCGGGTACAGGTATACATTTCCTTAATGAAGGCAACGGGATATCTAGAGATCAATATTCCAAAGGGTTTTGTCTGCTAGCGTTCGATTTAACACCTGACTTATCAGCGAATGCTTCTAATCACTGGAACCTTATAAAACATGGTAGCGTAAGAATAGAAGTTCGCTTTGATACGGCTTTAACACAAACTATTAATTGTATTGTCTATGCAGAATTTGATAATGTTATAGAAATCGATAAAAACCGTAACATTTCTGTTGACTATAGTAGTTAAGTAAACTTAAATGTTTTAAAATTAAGTGTGTATTAGAATTAAGCGCGTATTAGAATTAAATATGTTTTAGAAATAAGTCTGCATTATTGTATATTGATCCTTTCAATAAAATATATTCATACAAAGTATTTCTTTGTTTTATTAACAATGTGTTTGTATATATTATGTTACCGTGAATGTTCGAAATGCAGTGTATGTTAAGATACTCTGTCATAGACCAGACCAATTTGGTCAATGTTCATTATGAGTGAAATTATTATGCGCGGGAGCGAGCAAAGGGAGCTCGTACGTCATGTTACAGTTAAAACAAAAGTTTTTGTAGACCCTATAATATGTTAAATTATTGTTGATCTCATTATTTGCTTATAATCTACGAGCCTGATAACATCGTAACGCGATCATGAATACATTAGAAATACGGAGATACTTGAGACAAGTGGATTCAAAAAGTGAATGTAATGTTTATGCCGCAAATCGCTTGCCGATTCATGTAGATATGCCTACATATATCATAAGCAACTTAGATAGCGACAATAAGCCTGGTTCTCACTGGGTTGCTATACACATAGACGCGAATGGAGTTGGTCAGTACTTTGATTCCTATGGTAGAGCACCCACAGGTTTCCATCGTACGTTTTTAGATCGAAATTGCAGAGTATGGAATTACAACACTAATCGAATCCAAAACGATTACACTCCAGTATGTGGCGAATATTGTTTAATGTATTTATACTATAAACATTATGGTATGTCATTAGCCGATTTCCAGCACCTGTTCACTAACAATACGCTGTATAACGATATCATATTAAGTAAGTTATTCAAATATTGTTTTGAAAATAATAAAGAACATTAGTATTGCGAAAGGACTTTTTTTTAAAATCAAATACATACCCGTTTACATCATAGGTTTAGTCATCCTTGGCTATGACGCAGACATTGACAAAAAGACAACAGACCCGAGATAACATTGAGCGACGACGGCTGGTCGTTATCAAGGGTCGGCCGTTATCAATTGTTCGTCAATTACCTCAGATTACGTTTCTGTAACTTTGTAACGGTGCGTCGTACGCGAAAACGGATTAGCGCAATCGACTCAGCATGGCCGAAAACCCCCAAATAGACACCAAACTTTTTTTTTTTTTTTTTTTTTTTAGCCCTGACGGCCACCCTGAAGCCGAGAGACAGGGCATGGCGGGGGGCGGGAATGACAGGGGGAGGTGGGGGTTTGGAGAGTTGGTCCAGTCCCCGTGAATCCCTACTACTTGTATTTATCGCAGTTTTATAAGTGCCCGGTAAATGGCAATAAGCTCGCCACCTATTACATTGGGACCTAAATATAAACTGGCGAAATGTGGGTGCTAACACCTCTGCGGGGATATAGGCGTGAGTTTATGTTATGTTACATTGGTCTGGTCGTGCTCGTCAAGCCGTCGCTCCTGGTTGGCATACGAACATCTATGGCACTCGTTACGGGTAGATGGAGCCCTAAAACAAGTCCTACAACTAGTCTAGCTGCAGCGAAAGTGTATGTCTCTGTGGTTTGGAAGATGAAGACCTACACCATGTGCTGTGGGTCTGCCCCCTGTATGATGACATCCGCGACAACATGATGGGAGGTGTGGTAATATCGGAGGCTGGGCCTATGTATTACTCGGACCTCGGTACACCCCAAAACTTCGGACGGCTGCGGAGCTTTGCGCGCGTTTGGCACGAGAGGCGCAAAGCTCGTGAGGTCTCTAACGGCGACGAAGCCTGTTAGTGTGGCGTGTTGCCCCAGAAAGGAGAGAGAGCGTAAATGATGGGGCACATAAAATAATTTGTAGGGAGTCAAGAAATGCGCGCCTGAAATAGAGCAGACGCCAGTAGGGTGCGCATCTCCCAAGATTCGGCCCGTTATAACCAAGATGGTTGGTAGGGCCATGGGAAGGAGGTGAGAATATGCATCGTGGTCTAGCTGCAATGCTGCGATATCGCTTTTGGGTTGTGGAGGTCAGATGACAGTCGCTTCACGGAAAATATCGAAGTTCAGCCATACCCGTGCTTATTTCAAGAGACAACCAAAATATAGTGCACGTCCATTTTACATACATACATACATAAAATCACGCCTGTTTCCCATAGGGGTAGGGAAAGATCACGGATCTCCACTTGCTACGATCCTGACATACTTCTCTCGCTTCATTCACTCTCATTACATTCTTCATGCACGCTCGTCGGTTTAGAGTACTCCAGACCTGCCCCTTTTCTAAAACTTCCCCGATTTGGTCCAGGTATGTGCGCCAAGGTCTTCCCCTTCTGACGGTACCATCCACACTCGCCTCATGCACCTACTTCGTTAGTCTTCTTTCATTCATTCTCTCAACATGACCAGACCATCTCAACATTCCTCTCTCAATTCTCATCACTGCATCTTCTATCACTCCACATCGTTCTCTTATCACGCTATTTCTCACTCTATCTTTTAAGTTCAAGAGATATGCCCCGAGCAATATACATCTCTGCCTACCCCAGAAATAGGTATACAGGTATCAGTTCATTGTGTAACAATCTTTTTAATTATATTTTTGTGGTTACACAACCACACAAATTGGCGGTAAAACGTTATTCGTCCGCCATATTGGTAGCAGTTACGTTTTATGACGTCACATCCTGGTTATAAACAAAAAGTTTTAATTAGATGGGCCGTGTAACGTTTACGTGACATGTAGGGACGATTCAGCTGTTTTTTAGGGAACCGCACTCAAAGAGGAAAAGCAGAACCGCTGTCTGTCTGTAACCAGCCCTCCTAGACAAGTAGCAAATACTTGGTCAGCGTTTTTGTACCTGCTTAATATTTTGAAGCTAAAGTTTGTTTGTTTGTTTGAACGCTTTAATATCTGGAAGTACTGGTTCGAAGTGAATAAATCTTTTTATATTGAATAGTCCATTTATCGAAGAAGGTTTTAAGCGATAGACTTTGACTTTATTTGACTAATTCAATGTTATTATGCTGCTTGAAAGTGATTATTATGTTCAATATAGGTATTTAAACTATCATGGTCACTCACATCAGTATCAGAATAAACTATATATATATATATACACACATCAACAAAGTCTAGGGAACAAGGACATTTCTAGTTTTTATTTAAAAACCCTTTCTTGTAATAGTGAGTGTTTTATATCAATAGAAGGGTATTTTTGTACCGTTTTTAATTTTAATTTTAATAAAAACATTTTAGTACCAATTTTTTTTTTTTTAAGAAAGAATTGAATCGTGCCAATATTGAGTATTACAACCTTCTATGATTAGGCACAAAAATAACGAGGTAGTAAGAAATACAGTAATTAACCGTACTTTAAACGTTTTTAATAATCTGTAGGACCTCCTAAAGCATTAGCAACAGCTCGACAACGGCGTGGCATACTTAGTATGAGATTGTCAATCATCGTCTGTGGAATATGGCTCCATACACTGCGAAGGTGTAAAAAAAGTTGTTCTTCAGTGTTCAGATTTTCCAAAGAATCACTGAAAGCTCTTCTCCCAAGTAAATCCCAGGCATGCTCTATGGGATTGAGGTCGGCAGACTGAGCAGGCCATTCCAACGTCGTAATATTGTGCTCGCTTAACGCATAGACCACTACCCTCGCGGTGTGTGACCGTGTATTATCTTGCATGAACATAAAATCTTGACCGAACTGCTGTCGATGAGGGATTACCATGGGGTGTATAACCTCCTGAATGTATTGGATTGCATTCAAATTGCCCTGTATCCAAACGAGGTCGATCCTTCCACCAAGGCGAATTCGAGCCCAAACCATGATTGTTCCACCTTGGTAAGGATGAACTTCTTGAGGATTCTGGAGACGATTCCGACGTCCAGGAACTCGCCATATACGCACTCTTCTCGAATCAGGATGAAAACCGAAGCGAGATTCGTCGGAAAACAGAACCCGTGCCCATTGATGGTCGGTCCACTGTAAATGTGCGTTAGTCCACAATAAGCGACGACCTCGATTTCCACGTCGAAGAGCTGGAACCCTAAGCGGTCTGCGAGCATGAAGATTGGCTTCATGTAGTCTTCTCCTGACAGTTTGATCGCTAATAACCACTTGATGCTGAGACTGGAGGCCTGCGACCAACTGACGAGCAGTAATCGTGGGTTGCCGCCTTGCGGAATTTTGCAAGAAACGATCTTGTCGCGGGGTAGTAACCCTATTTCGTCCCCTGTGACGTTCGGCAACATCCCCTGTAGACCTGTAGCATGCCCATAATCTGCAAATTACGCTTGGTTGGGTGTTGACAGCATCCGCTACGTCGCGTTGAGTTCGTCCAGCTTGCAGCATACCAACAGCCCTTAACATCTCTTCGCGACTTAAATGACGACGTGACATGATGACTACAGTCACAAAAATGCACAAACCATACGTAAAAGACGTATTATTGATAATAAACGTTATTTACAATCAAAGAAAATAATTTTTATTTTGCCTCAGAGAAACTGCACAATCAAACACTTTCAAAAGTTTTCCCTCCATATTCGAAAATCATTACTTATTTAAATTTATTTTTAAATTTCGAACAACTCTGTAATCTACTTTATTCTATTTTTATTTATTTGCTGCCAGTTATTTGCAAAACAAGATTTACACGAAAAAAAAAATTGGGGTCATCTTGTTCCCTAGACTTTGTTGAGGTGTTTATATATATTTACCGCCACTACTCCAGTTCCTCCGTGATCATGATGCTTGCAACAGCGAGCGCCGAAATATCGGAAACTCAAAACAATGAAACATGGTAAATATCCCGTTTATTCTGATACTGATATTAGGTATGTTCAACACAAAAATACTGACAGCTGAAATCTTGACATGAAATATTTTATTAATTCTTAATTTATAATTGATTTAGATAATGTACTATTGTCAATAAATTATGTGACATTATTGCATGCCAATCTGGCTGAAGTATGGTGGAACCCAGATGTAATAATTGTAACACCTTTATATTAATACCCTTATTTCGCAATAAAATATATTGAATTGAATTGAATTGAATTACCGATATACCGATTAAATTTTTTCTATATCTTAATAAATTTCTATAGTTACCATACTAAATGCTTTAAAAATTTCATTCAATAGTTTGAGCGGAGTCATCAAAAATCAATCTTTAAAAATGATTGCAACATCATTCATTGGTTCCGATAGTTCGTACAAATATCGCTAGATGGCGCTAAACCGTCGCCGTAAGACGGATATATGTGTAGAAGAATTTGGATGGTCTCGGGCGAAGGTTCTGTGGCTTAGTGGTCAGAACGTTCCTCCTGTAAGGAAAAGATTGCGGGTTCGAATCGCGCCTGAACCAATTCAATTTTTTCTATACCTTACTCGATTTGAATTATTAGCATACTAAATGCTTTAATTTCATCAATATATACTTTCATGCTACTACTTGAGGGAGTGGAGTAGTGATCATAAATGTCAACAAATCCAGCAGATTTTTTTTTATACCACTTAGGTGGCAGACAAGCGCACGGCCCACCTGATGGAAAGTGGTTACCGTGACCGTGGCCTATGGACGTGTGTAACACTAGAGGAGCCACACCCGTGCTGACGACCCTGTAAGCACAGAGTGTCTGTGCTGTCAGTGTAGAGGACATACCTTTAGTCATTCCACAGACAGTACAAATTCTCCAGTGAGCTCTGGCTACCCTACTCACCGCTGGGAACACAACACGAAGTTATTATGACCGCGGTATTCTGTAAGGCGGAGGTACTTCCCCAGTCGGACTGCTCAAATGGGCGGAAATACCGCCCTGTACCTACCTCCTATTTGAAATCCGTGATATCCGTGTATTATTTGAAAACTAAAAAATTACGGGCTCAAGGGGGTGAGCCTGTAATTTTTTATGAGATTTCAAAAGACACCACAGGCGAGGCCAGGTCAGCTAGTTGTAGAATATAATGATAAATGTATGCTATTGACATGTATTTTGACAATTGGGTATTTGACAAATTAGGAAATCCTTCTTAAAAAATTATTATTTTTAAGAAGGATTTTTTTTTTATTATTTTCGTTATAAAATATTCGTTATTTTCCGCACTAGCAAATATTAAAAACAAAATAAAATAAATATTTAAGAGGGCTCCCATATATCAAACGTGGTTATTTTTTTTAGCTAGATATTTATAAAAGCAACAGCAGCAGCAGCAAAAATTTTTTTTTTTAAGCACAATGGAAATTTTTTGTATAGAATTTTATAAATAACCTCAACATAGATTTTACTGCCTTATTAGAATAACATAAATCAATTGAGGAGGTTAAGGAGTCGGCCTTACGATCGAAAGATCCCGGGTTCGAACCCTGGTCATTACTCTACCGACGTGTAACCACTCCTAGCAAGAACAATTTTGTTTAGTTGGAGGGGTTAGATGGAATATTAGTAATTGCACTTGCTTATTATATTCCTTTTTTTTAAATGTCGATCTTCCAAAATGTCAGAAATATTATTCTCGTGTCCACTCGTGTCACAATTTTTTAACTTTTAAAAGATCACGATTAGATCGAGAGTGAATTTTGAACAAATTGTTATGAAAATTGACCGTCAAGTTTTCGTAACGCGTGTTCAATTCAAATAGAAAGATAAACTTATTCTGTAATATATCAAATCAAAACCTAATACGTTTTCTTGAGTTTATTAAACTATAGTTGATTGCGTTTTTAGTTACAACTTGAAATTTTAACATTAATTCATAAATAAATAATCATTCTACACAATGATATCTAGACCCATTTTAAACATAGCTTAACTGGCTTGTGTTATGGAATCTAGAATGCGGGTAAATATACTTAGATAGGTACTTACATTTTCTTTTTTAAATACATGCTTATTAAACATAGATTATGAAAAATAATACTTAATGAAGAATTGTAATGTATTCAAATGAATGTTTTCATTTAAAAATAGAATTATTGCTACTATTGCCAATGTATGTATTGCCAGTAACCATTAATAATCAGCATTTTAATTTCAAATCGATTACTGTTTCAAGGCACAGGAAATTTTTTAATGCCTAACCTCGGCGATTATGAATAAATAATTATTAAATAATAGATAGCTACCTATAAATAAAATATTAATTATTACTTACTCTTACTTAATTATTATTGAACGAATTAAATGTGTAAAAAAGCCATTTTACTCTTTATGGTAGGATCGACAGATAAAAAAAAATATCTGTCAGAAAAGTATTTAAGTCAATTATAAGATCAGTTGATAAAATAATGTTATATAAATAATATATTACCTAAAAATATAAACATTAGCTAATTTAATATCCAATTTTCAAAACACAACAAAATACACAATTTTAAAGTTCACTGCACTCCAAACGTTTCACGTAATATTTTTTTACAAAAATAGACAGAACACGCGCCCACGGTTCTAAATTTGTATTAAAAAAAATTATCGACGCATGCGCTTCGTTCGCGCGCGCTCACCTACTGACAGCGCACATCACAGATTCTAACTCAATTGTTATCGACTAACCGACCATTTCAAATCTACATCCAAATGTTACTAATTTAATCTGAAACAATACCTTTCTAATTTTGTACCATAGCACCGCAGTGATAAGCCGACCAATTTAAACTGTCGCTGTTCGTATTCAGAACGTTACTGTGTATTACTGTTTTAATTTATCCGGTTTGTATGGAAATTCTAAGCGCATTGGAGTCACGAGGTTGAAATCGTTTATTTTTATCTAGTTTTAGCTTTTAGACGTGCGATGTGAGCCAAATGTGAAAATGTCATGCGTCTTAATAGTTACTTTGCATTGATATGAAGAGTTTTATGCGTTGTGTTGGAGTTTATATCTATTAGCGAATAGTGAAATGGTCTTTATGAAGTTTTAATTGCGAAATAGTAACTTAACATAATGCAATAAACACGCAGATAGGCATTAGAGGCCCTAGTTTGGGAGGACACCCTGAGCAATAAATGCTGCGTCATTTATTATCATAATAGCGTTATCTGAGGACCCCGGGGTCCACCTTCCAACTTTTTCTTCTCCACTTCTCATCATCACACAGTCTATACGACCTCCGTGGCGTAGCGGTAGAGCATTCGACTGCTATGCAGGGGGTGCGGGTTCGATTCCCGCTCAGTGCAAATATTTGTATGCATGAATATGTATATTTGCATTGGTCTGGGTGTTTCTATGTATAATATGTATGTATTTACAAAAAAAAAGTATCTAAGTATGTTTATCCGCATTCTAGATTCCATAACACAAGCTAGTTAAGCTATGCTTACCATGGGTCTAGATAGCGTTGTGTAGAATGCCGTGGAATATTTATTTATTTATTATTTATTTATTTATAGTATCCCTGGTATGCACATCGCCTTCTACGACATCAAGCCTACTTCTTGGGTATACATCTCCTACAAAGACCCTGTGAGAGCATTGCCAGATAATTGTCTTTTTTATATAAGACACGTCGGATGGTAAGCTGAAGACAGAATAGGGGTCACCATTACATATATAAACCATGTTACAATGGTGACATTCAGCTTGACAGCCTCAATCAATCAATAAGCATGTCGCAGTCCACTGCTGGACTAGGCCTCTCCCAATGTTGGGAGGCTTTGGCCTACTGTTTCCACGCTGGCCAGACGGGTTGTGGGCACAGCATTCCAGCTCTTTATCGTGCGACAGAGCAATGACCAGACAGCTTTTTCTTTATACCACTTAGGTGGCAGACAAGCACACGGCCCACATGATCGAAAGTGGAACACCAGAGGAGTCACACTCGCGCTGTCGACCCTGTTCACACAGAGTTTCTGTACCGTCAGTGTAAAAGACAAAGCAGATCAAGCCTTTGGTTTCCTCACTGACAGCACAAAAACTCTCCAGTGAGCTCTATGTACCCTACTCACCGCCGGGAATACAACACGAGGTTATTATAGCCGCGGTATTTTGTAGGGCGGAGGTACCCCCCAGTCGGACTGTTCAATTGGACGGAAATACCGCCGTGTCCTACTTAGTGCTGTTGTAGTGTTTCCACTCTATCTGGGTGACATCGCAGACCAATACCAGTTGTTCTGGACAAGAAGGCAGAAGGTGGGATCAGTTGAAAGAGCTCTTTAAGCGGGGCGTGAAAAAGCATATGATGAGGCCGTCAAGCTGAGTGTCACCATTGTCACATGGTATGTGTAAGTAATGGTGACTCTCTTTTCTGAGACTTTGCCTTCTGCCCTTCTCATAAGAAAGGTGTTGTAAGCACTAACGGGAAAATACGCAGACGATATCACTGTGAGAGGAGGAAAACTCGAAATAAAACCTTGTAACAACTCTTTGGAGAAGTCTCCCAACATTTGGAGAGTTCTATGTCCAACAGTGGACTGTGATTGATTGATTTAAGTATGTTTCTTTTTTTTTTTTTTATATAGAACACGTCAATTAGACTTCGCCTTTGTTGGTAAGCTGAAGCCAAAGTCTCAGCAAAGAGTGACCCCATTACTTACACATACCTTGTGACAATGTTGACACTCAGCTTGACGGCCTCATCATATGCTTTTTCACGCCCCGCTTAAAGGACCCGGGACTGTAGGAAGAAGGAAACACGTGATAATGAATTCCAGGCCTTAATGGTGCGACAGAGGAAAGAGTCTGCGAACTGCTTGGTTCTTGATCGGATGTTCTGTACCGTGTGCGGATGCATCTAAGACCTGCACGTGTTGTCCTGTGTAGGAAAGGGGAGGGTGGGACTAATTGGAAGAGCTCATCACAACACTCACCATGGTACAGACGGTAAAATACAGTCATGACTGTAAGACATAACAGACGCCCACGCGAAGCCGTCGGCCATAGCTACTAAGCAATATATAGAGTTCCAATCGGCTGCGATTATTTCGTCACAATACAAAAGTTTGTCAATTGACTTCCGTCGATAACATTTTATAGCTTCCTTACATTCATAAAGTGGTGTACAATATTACTTTCACTATTTTCATGACTGTGGAAGTAGGCAGATAGCTGTACTGTAAAGAGTAAATTGAGCCAGAAAGGTTATTATAAAATCCAAGAATACTTGTATGATAAACAAGCTTGGAAATGAGCTGTTCGCTCAACTATGCTACTCAAATAATTTTTTGTATTTAGACTAAGTAGACTTAGTAAATGTTTGTAAATAGACCAAAAAAAATGGCTGAGTTTCTTGCCGGGGTCTTCTCATGACAGGCCTGCGTTTCGAACCAGTGGTCCGTTTGCTAAACTAGTCTTTCGTGTTTCTTTTTATGTTTGACGTTTTGTAAGTGTTGATTTAATGGTCTATGCAGTATAAATAATTTTTTACTTTGACTTTGACTTTGCAAGCCAAGTGCGAGTCGGACTCGTGCACCGAGAGTTCGATCACTCAAGCTACATAAACCGTGCGGGGCGGGAGCGACAGCGGAACCGAAGGAGGATCGCACGGTGCTTGGGGTAACGGGTGGGGTCGCCTGTCACCCTAGCAGAAGCAGGCCGCGGCGGCAGTGCGCGATGCGCACCTCACCATTCCCGGGGATGTGATGGGGACACTGTGGTCCCACCCGAAGAGGGCTGACCGGGGTGCGAGGGATATGACTCAGTTAATTTCACCTCCAGCACCCTGCGAACCACATTGTCGGCGTGTGTATTAGGCGGTTCAAGTCCGACATAACCTCTCCCACCAGCTCTGATGGTGGAGGTATACGTGGGGACAGCTCTCACGTAAATAAAAATGCCACGTGGTTTCCGACAGAGTAAAATTGGAACCACCCAATCTCTTCCCATGCGGTGTCGTACAAGGCGACTAAGGGATAGCGCTGTTTAACATCAGACAGATATATACAACCTAGACTCTACCTCAGCATGGCTTGAGTCAACAATAGTGCCCGGAATACGGCAATAGACTCACCCCCTGTTACGTGGGACCGAATTTAATGATTGGTGAAATGCGGGTGTTAATTCACCTCTGTCTATCACTCCAGGGATGGAGTTGTGATTATATGTATGTATGTACTTCTCTGCATATTTTTCTGTTGACGCCTCTAATTCCATTACCAGTTTAAGGAGGTAGGACACGGCGCTATTTCCGCCCAATTGAGCAGTCCGACTGGGGAAGTACCTCCGCCCAACAGAATACCGCGGCTATAATAACTTCGTGTTGTGTTCCCAGCGGTGAGCAGGGTTGCCAGAGCTCACTGGAGAATTTGTGCTGTCAGTGGGACGACTAAAGGCTTGTCCTGGTTTGTCTTCTACACTGACGACACAGAAACTCTGTACTCACAGGGTTGGCAGCGCGACTGTGACTCCTCTGGTGTTACAAACGTCCATAGGCCACGGTAACCATTTTCCAGCAGGTGGGCCGTGTGCTTGTCTGCCACCTAAGTGGTATAAAAAAAACCAGTTACCATTGCAGCCGATGCGCTTACGACACCTTTCAAATGGGATGGGGTGGTAATACTTATTCTTTCTCCGTTACCCCACGGGTAGTTTAAGTAAGTAAATATAGTTATACACGAAACTACCATAAACTATAACAAACGCGCCGTAACACACAGGTACGATTGTTGCTGGTGAACGAACCAAGGTCATAGGAAGGCTGACAGGCGTTACGCAAGGGACAGGCGAATATCGACGCTAGATGTGGCATTATTGACTGAGCGTACTTGCTCAGGTTCAGCAGACGCAATTACTTGTAAAGAAAGGAAGAAAGAAATAAAGAAAAGAAATTAATATAAAACTATGCTAACTATACAATATATACAAAAATGGAATAGAAAAAAAGAGGGAGACTGTAATTTTAGGCATCGAAAAATTCCTCCCCATCGATCTCTACTGGTACCGTGCCCAAGAGGCTGGCGGCATTACCACGCTGAATGGCGATGCCAATTCTTTGAGCGAGGTAAAGGCCAGCCTTATGGTCACTAGAAGCGTCGATTACAGTATAACAGTACGAAAAAAAAGGCAGAACGCAAAAAGTGAAAATAAAAAAAACAATATAATTTTATAAGCTGTGGCGGGTGAGGTGCCGCGTCATTTGTATAGGTTTTTAATATCATTCAGGTTGTAGATACGTACTTGGGCTACTAATGGACAGTGAGTAGCCTATGCAAACACAAACGCGTGCACACACTCATATACAGACACACACGCACACTAGCACCTATATCGATTTTAGACCACTAAAATAAGCAACAACATTGCGCCAGCATATGTATGTATGAAGTTTTCTTTGTGCCCCTCTACAGGTCTAAAGGCTGGACGAATTTCGGGTGCGAGGGATATGCCTGTCAACCTCACCTTCGGGAACCAAAACGACCCACAGGCGGCGTGCGTTTTAGTCGGTTCGAGTCCGACATAACTTCTTCCACCTGCTCCGGTGGGGAGGTATCCGTGGGGATTTTGCGCACGTACAAAAAAAAAGCCTAGATACATAAAATAAAAGGCGGTACTCATTATAATTGGGGCTCGATATGATGGCCGTTTAGAAACGACTGGCTTTGCTTGTTTTTCTCTTTTTTGACATAACATCTCCCACCGGTTTCGGCGGGGAGGGGTATCCGTGTATTATTAATTTCAGAAAGTTTTTTTGTTGTATATAAACCATAAACTGCGGTAGCCTAGTGGTATGGATAATGGACTACTGAGACGAGGGTTCGATCCCAGGTTTTACCATGGCACACACCATGTGTATTTATCGCAGGTTTATAAGTGCCCGGTTAATGGCAAGAGGCTCGCCACCTATTACATTGGGATCTAAACATAAACTGGCGAAATGTGGGTGCTAGCACCTTTGCCTACCCCTTCGCGGATATAGGCGTGAGTTTATGTAATGTATGTATAAACCATACAATTAGGTATACCAAATGCCATCGGCCATTATGAATTTTCATCAAAATTGCTATCTCAAATTACAAACAAACACTTAATTCTCATCATTACTTCAGCCATTACCTCATTTAGTATATTTTAACGACATTCCGCAATCAAATAAAACTTTATTACAGTTTCCAACATAAGGAAAATACTAATCTCGCCTCGATTTAGTCGAAACGCTTTAGAATGGCGGCCATAATGGAAATTTTCGCGCCAAAAATAACCGAAACCATACAGTGAGGATACTGTGATAATACAAGCAATTATTTTTTATAACTGCGACGTCATTTCTTTGTTTTCTAACTATTCAGTTTTGAGGGGAAAATTGGCTTTTCAATTAGAAGCGAGAAAATGTCGATCGAAAATAAAATTATTTTTAAAAAATGTTTGAACTGAAAACAATTAACTTTTAGAAGTTAAAGTAAATATCAATAATTAAATAAGACTGTTTTCATCGGATTCTATTTATGTAAGATATATTCGTCACGCTTTTAAATCCTCGATTGCATAGGCAGAGGTGTATTAACCTCTACATTTCAACTATGATTTTTGGTCCTCTCGTGCCATTACCTCGACACTATTGCCATCGAGGGGGCATTATTTTCATGGGATGTATGTTTGTGATCATAGCCTGGGCCCTGGTTGTGCTAATTTTATGTCATATCAAATTCACTGTCATGCCACAGACACTGCAAAAAGTTAAATTTTATTTTAAATTCTACCTTAATGACGTTTAAGTCTAAAATGACTTAGTACCTTGTAAAGTGAATGAAAAAAATGTTATAAAGTTTTTTCTTAAATAATGTCTAAAATTTAATGGCATTCTTTGCTGTATTAGTAGTATGACAGAATAGTATAGTATAGTCCTAGTCCTATAGTATAGTCCTGCTGTTCTGTATTATTATATTATATTATCTGTGGTAGTACACATAGAATTTATCGGCCATATCTAGTAAATTTAATTCTCGACACGTACTCTGCAACACAAACAATTGTTACCGAGTAACATCAACAAAACAAAACTATGTCAAGCGTATAGCAGCCGGCGTAAATCTTGACCCCAGTGACGTCACAACTGTACTACAGAGTGGATGTTTTCAACATTAACTGAAATAGGAAAAGTACTTAACTGCCCCGACAGTCTTGGATTGTTCCGATAATAATAATATGACGTAGTGCTCTACCAGTTAGGGACCCCGACATGACCTGGCTTACATGTATTACTAGGTATATCAAAGTTATAGGGCTAAATAATAATAATTTATTTGGTTAACACATGGAATAGGCTACCTGAAAATATTGTGACAGCAGAAAACATTAACCAATTCAAAAATAGACTGGACAAACACATAAATCAACAAAATCATTGAGTAGTGAAAACACTGTAGTGAACAATGAGATGCAGGCTGATATCAGTTGTTTCAACTGCTGGCCTGTTCCCCAATAATAATAATAATAATAAAATAACACAACTTATTTTCGACTTTTTGGGGGTTGTTTTTTGTGACGGGGTTTCAATAAATTTTTAATTTAATTTTTATTTTACATTTTATAATTTATTATATACATAATCACTCCATTTTTTTTCTTCACTTATAAACAACCACAGATAATACCTAAGCGCAATCCGTAAAGACATAAAAAAATCGTCTTCCAAAGAGTTTGATAGCGTAAAGAGGTTGATCTATTTTGTCGATGGTACTGCGCGAGTGTTAAATAGGAAGTCACGTCATATTAACGCTGTCGCATTATTGTGTGTGGGGCCAGTAAGTCCACGGGTTTAGCGCTAAATGTATGTTACTGCCCGCGGCTTCGCTTCCTATCCCAAGATCTAAAATACTCCAATATTGTAACATTACTTAGTGTCTGTAATGGTGACCCTCTTTCCTGAAACTTTGCGTTTAGCTTTCCATCAGGCGAGGTGAAGTCAAGTTGGTGTGTCCTAGATAAAAAAAATATCTATATTAAATCTACTTTTTTTTTACCAATCAAAATTTTCATTTCATTACATTGGGACCTAAACATAAACTGGCGAAATGTGGGTGCTAGCACCTCTGCCTACCCCTTCGGGGATATAGGCGTGAGTTTATGTTATGTTAAATTTTCTATTAAAAAAAGTAAGTTTAAAATCTAAAACCTGAATACTGAACGACCGCGCTCTAAAAAGTATTAAACAAGAAAATATCACATATTGATAACTCACTTGTACTTTTCAAATCAAATCAAATCATATTATTGTGAAAATGGGTACATAGTGAAGTTGTAATAAAATGTGGTTTCTCCATTCTCAGCCTCAAGGCATACAATAGAATTGGTTATAAAATATGCAATATAATAACATAACATAAACTCACGCCTATATTCCTCCATTTAATCATTAAACAATTATGTAGGCCTCACAGATTTCACCTTACGGCATCCTCAGAAACCGGTCAAAACATTACATTAAAAGTGATGTGGAAAAGTACAAGTGAGTTATCAATATGTGTAACAACAAATTCCACCAAGTGCAATCAATCAACAGTATAATAATAATATAATAATAAATATTTTTATTTCGGACTTCGGGGTCCATAAAGGTGTTAGTAACAATTTCCTTACGATCTAATGTTAGTAAGACATGAATTAAAATGTAAAACAAAAAGAGAAACAACAATAAAAATACAAATACGCGGAAGGAGGAGACAGATTCACACCTTTATGGCGTGAATCCGTATCCACCTCCCAAGCAGAGGCGAGTCCCATCTCGTCGCAAACACTTTCAGGAGAGCGTTAGGGCCGCCGCGCAGGCGCTCGAGAGCTGACGTGCAGCGCTTGCGCATAATACACGCGAAGCTGTCAACGTTGCTTATATAAATAAGAAAATATCAAGGATAGCTATGGTCGTATGCCACTTTTGCCTAAAACGTATTATTTTGTTAGGTTAAGTATAAGCATAGGGAAGTATTGAATGAAATTTTAAAACATTTCGTATGCAAACTATTGAAATCGATTAAAACAGAAAAAATTTAAACGGTCCAGGCGGGATTCAAACAGCGATCTTTCTTTTACAGGGGCAACGTTCTGATGTATAGAAAAATTTGGATGGTTTCGGACGAAGGTTCGGTGGCTCAGTATACGTAAACATGAGTAACCGGTTTTTTTTTTTAATAAGAGTATTAGAACTACTAATATACCTACCCTCTAACCCGATCCAGTTTTTGCTTGTGTTAGGAGTGGATTCACGTCGATAGTGTCAGTGGTCAGAGCGTTCCCCTTAAGGGAAAGATCGCGGTTTCGAATCCCGCTTGAACCGTTTCAATTTTTTCAATCTTCAAAATAGTGTTTCATCGCTGTACTCATGGCCCAACACTAACATTTAGTCCATTCCAGCTAAACCAACACAACTGTGAGCAAATACGCGTTGTAATACTATGTATAGTATTGATATAGTGACACTACAGTGGCAACGGAGACCTTCAATTGTGGTAATAACCAAAGAATGCATTCTGTAACTCTATCATGAGATATTTACCAAAACGTCACTTCAAAATACATTAAGCGAGATATTGGTTACGTATCTGAAATAAGAGATGGCGTTATTGTGTAGGAACTTTAAAGTAAGAGCGTTATCAACTGAGTTGTCGGACCATAAATCAGTTTTCTATAAGTTTTTTTTTTGACCTCTATGGCCTGACGACGCAGATATATAACGCTCTAGCTATAATGTTCCTACACAAAAAGCCGCGTGGTTCCCGGCAGAGTAGGATTTGGGCCACCCCATCTCTTCACATGCGGTGTTGTACAAGGCGACTAAGGGATAGGGCTGTTTAAAATCAGACAGATATATACAGCCCAGACTCTGCCAGAGATGCATGGCTCGAAGCAACAATAGTGTCCGGAAAACGGCAATAGGCTCACCCTCTATTACGTGGGACCGAATACAATGATGGTGAAATGTGGGTGTTAATTCACCTCTGCCTAACCCTTTCGGGGATAAAGGTGTGATTACATGTATGTACAAAATACGCCATCTCTTTTTTTTTTTTTTTTTTTTTTTTTTATACCACTTAGTTGGCAGACAAGCACACGGCCCACCTGATGGGAAGCGGTTACCGTGGCCTATGGACGTATGCAACACCAGGGGTGTCACACTCGCGCTGCCGACCATGAAGAAACCTTCTGATGCCCCTCTTGAAGAACCCCATATTGTAGGCGCTTGGGAAAACCGCAGCAGGGAGGTCATTCCACAGCTTGAGTGTGCGTGGGATGAAGTTTCTTTCATACCGCACAGTGCGTACCGTCTCAGGTCGCAATGTGTGGGGATGAATTCCCTGCCTATGGCGAGAGGTGCGATGATAGAATGTAGCTACGGGCATCATGTCAAACAATTCATCTGAGCACAAACCATTGTATAGGCGGTAGAACACACACAGTGAGGCAAAATCCCTCCTAAGGCTAAGAGGTTCCACTCTACCTGTGAGTATGGGATTGTCAACCAGCCTCAATGCCCGTCTCTGCAACGAGTCGAAGGGGTCAAGCTGGTATGCAGGCGCTCCAGCAAAAAGGTGACAGCAGTACTCCATGTGAGGCCGGACCTGTGCTTTATAAAGAAGGAGTTGCTGCCCCGCAGTGAAATACCGCTTTGCCCTGTTGAGCACTCCGAGCTTTCTTGATGCCAACTTAACCTTGTCCTGCAAATGACTTCGGTATTGGACGTCACTGGAGATATCGACACCAAGGATCCCGATACTCGGGGAGATGGTAAGCGGTGTGCCCAGGAATTGCGGCGCTACAATGAATGGGGTTTTCTTAGCGGTGAATACACATACTTGTGTCTTAGTGGGGTTGAATTGGACCAGGTTTAGTCGACCCCAATCGGACACTCCAGAGAGAGTAGTCTCGATTTCAGACACCAGTTGTTCGCGACTCTTCTCCACCTCGGACTGAGGGATGTTTGCACGGCCCGTGTAACACGTGTCCCCGGTACTGTCGTCCGCATAACAATGAATGGAGCCATCAGACAGCATGTCATTGATATGCAGCAGAAACAGCGTCGGAGACAACACGAAGCCTTGTGGGACACCAGCGTTTATGTTCATGCGGTCCGAGCAGCTGCCGTCGACGACGGCTTGGATGCTTCTGTTGGACAAAAAGCTGGAGATCCATTCGCACAATCCCTCGGGGAGTCCATAATATGGCAACTTCGTAAGAAGACCTTTGTGCCAGACCCGATCGAAGGCCTTCGCTACATCGAGGCTGACCGCTAGTGCCTCACCGCGACTCTCGATGGCTTGCGCCCACCGGTTTGTGAGATACACAAGAAGGTCACCGGTAGAGCGACGGTGGCGAAAACCGTACTGTCGGTCGCTCAGTAGATCGTTTCCTTCAAGGTACCTCAGGAGCTGTGTATTAATAACACGCTCCATAACCTTCGAGAGAAGGGAGGTTATAGCGATAGGCCTGTAATTGGTCGGATCTGTCCTGTCACCTTTCTTAGGTACAGGGTGCACGAACGCAGTCTTCCACGAGGCCGGGACCTGCCTCGCGGAGTATGAGAGTGCGAAAAGGCGTGTAAGTACAGGGCACAGCTCGGGGGCACAGTGCTTAAGCACCATCGCCGGTATACCGTCCGGCCCACTCGACTTCCGAACATCTAGGGACTTAAGCTCGCGCCGGACCACCCGTTGTGTGATTTTAATTTCGGTCATCGAAGCACCACAGCTGGGGATGATGGGTGGTTCGGCGTTCCCGTCGTTCATAGTCGAGTTTGACGCAAAGAGATTACCCAAAAGATTGGCCTTCTCCTTAGCGCCATGGGCCAGACTACCGTCGGATTTTTGCAGCGGCGGAAGGCAAGACTGGCAGAAGTTTCCCTCAGCAGCTTTAGCAAGCGACCAAAATGCACGACTGCCAGATGGGTAGCGCGCAAGCCGCTCGCCAATTCTGCCGATGAACTCAAACTTCGCACTAGACGTTGCCTTTTTACTGGACCTTGAGGCAGCATTCAACTTCCGCTTCACTTCAGCGATGTTCGGATCCTTATTGGCAAGAGCCGTGGTCCAAGCCCTGTATGCAGATTGCTTGCGGTCTCTAGCTTCCCTGCAGGGCCTATTAAACCACGGGCGTTTGCTCGCTCCTGTCGCGACCCAGCGGTTGGGGATGTAACATTCCATACCCACTAGAATCGCGTCAGCGACTGCTGTTGCACAGGAGCTTGGATCATCAGAAGAGAAGCAAAGCTGCCTCCACGGGTACGACGCGAAGAATTCTCGCAGTCCATCCCAGTCTGCCGACTTGTAGTGCCACACATGCCGCCACTGAGGTGGCCGCGGTGGTTCAGGCCGCGCGAGTGTCACTTGCGCCCGGACGAGGCTGTGGTCCGAATTACCGAGAGGTGCTTCCACCCTTATGGAGTATTCATCCGGGCGCGTAGTCAGCAGAAGGTCCAGTATAGAGCTTCTGTGGGTCTCAATTTCTGGTGTTCTAGTGATAGAATGCACCAGTTGAGAGAGCCCATAAGTTAGAGCGAAGTCGTGAGCAGCCCTTCCCGCAAAATCAGTCCTAAGAGACCCCAGCCACTCCACGTGGTGGGCGTTGAAGTCCCCCAAGAATACTAATTCCGCAGTGGGGTACTGCTCAATTACGCTGTCCGCCGACCGCTGCAGATGCTGAAACAATTGAGCCGTGCCCAGGTCACCGCTATGGGACCTGTAAAGGCACGCATAGATACGGGTGTGGCCACCGTGATCTATGCGTACCCATAAAGTTGACAGGTCCCTATCCTCAAGACCATGGAGACGGCGGCAGCAAATATCATCCCGGACGTACAAGCATACCCCGGCGCGACTCATAAAGCTATGCTCGAGTTTGTACCCGGGGTACATTAGGTAGGCTGTATCGGCCGGGCATGATATTTGCGTCTCCGTCAGAAAAAGCAAGGTAGGCTGCGCGGTCTCCAAGTGGAGATGGACCGCGTTAAGGTTGGAGTGTAGGCCCCTGATGTTGCAGAAATCCACATTCACTGTGGATGATGGTGCCGCTGTGGTAACGGTTCTCTTGCCTTTTCTGGTTTTCATGTTTGAGATGGGGGGAGGGGGGGGAGAAGGTAAAAAGAGATTCTGTGCCTCCAGTGTAGAAGACAAAGCAAGGCGTCCTACCCCACAGACAAGTTGGGGTTGTGTGACTGGCTGGCGCGATGGGCGGAAGGGCCCCCGGTCCCCTCCCAGATACTGAAGCCAGGTCTCTTATTTCACATGCGTAACCAAGTTTTCTATTACTGTCAATAGATGTCTCTGGCGTCGGAATATAGTAATACCAACCAATTCATATACTGAATAAAAGCGCCACTGTATTTTGTATGTCGCTAAGTTGGCTGACATGCACACGGTTGACCTGATTGAAATTGGGTACCGTGGTCTATGGACGTTTGTAACACCAGAGGAGTCACAGTCGCGCTGCCAACCCTGTAAGTACAGAGTTTCTGTGCCGTCAGTAGAAGACAAAGCAGGACAAGCCTTTTGTCTTCCCACTGACAGCACAAATTCTCCAGTCAGCTCTGGCCACCCTACTCACCGCTGGGAACGCAACACGAAGTTATTATAGCCGCGGTATTCTGTAGGGCTTCCCCAGTCGGACTGCTCAATTGGGCGGAAATACCGCCGTGTCCTACCTCCTTTTACGAGCGAAAAATCCCTCCGGTACCCCATCCTTCAGAGCCGGTGGGAGAGGTTATGTCGGACTCGAACCGTCTAAAACGCACGGTGCCTGTGGGTGGTTTTTAGTTGCCGAAGGTGAGGTTGGCAGGCATATCCCTCGCACCATCTATACAACGGTGACAGACAAGCCAATGTCTTTCATCTAAGTTACCTGCTTTTTTATTTATTTATTTGTGTTTCCCATAGGGGTAGGCAGAGATCACGGATCTCTATTTGCTACGATCCTGACATACTACTCTCGCTTCATTCACTCTCATTACATTCTTCATGCAAGCTCGTCTGTTTAGGATACTCCTGACCTGCCCCTTTTCTAAAACTTCCCCAATTTGGTTCAGGTATGTGCGCCTAGGTCTTCCCCTTCCGACGGTACCATCCACACTCGCCTCATACACCTGTTTCGTTAGTCTTCTTTCATTCATTCTCTCAACATGACTGAACCATCTCAACATTCCTCTCTCAATTCTCATCACTACATCTTCTATCACTCCACATCGCTCTCTTATCACGCTTTTTCTCACTTTATCTCTCAAGGTCAAAGGTAAAGCTTTAGTTATTATAACAATATAACATATACCCAAAGTCAAAGCAGTTAAACCACTTCACAGAATCGTCGTTTTAACAATATGATTATATAAAAATACCTTTCATGTGATCTGAAGTGTCTGCTCTCATAATATCTGTTAAATAGTGTTCGAGTGACCGCATATTGTCCAAACCGCTTCGTTCCTGAAACAAATAACAATAATATTTAATATTATCTAGGTAGGTCGCTCAATGACGTCCGTCCTCCATGGACGCGGGCCTGGAAGTGACAGATGGAGCCGCCTGTCACCCTACTAAGCGGGGGGTGCAGGCTTGCTCCTATCCAGGGCCAAGAAACGCTGTGGTTCCTTCACCTGGGGGAGCAATCTCGAAACCGTAGATGACCTTGGATCAACCGGAGTGCGAGAGTTGTTTTATCCTACAAAGGAAAACACGTGCAGCAGGGCTTAGATGTCACCCGCATACGGTGCAGAATATTCGATCAAGAACCAAGCGGTTCGGTGACTCTTTCCTCTGTCGCACCATTAAGGCCTGGAATTCATTACCAGCTTACGTGTTTCCTTCTTCCTACTGTCCCGGGTCCTTTAAGCGGGGCGTGAAAAAGCATATGATGAGGCCGTCAAGCTGAGTGTCACCATTCTTTCAAGGTATGTGTAAGTAATGATGACCCTCTTTTCTGAGACTTTGCCTTCAGCTTACCAACAAAGGCGAAGTCTAATTGACGTGTTCTATATAAAAAAAAAATATTGTCAAAGTGTGGGTAAAGCAAATGTTCCATATTTAATTTCAATGTTCCATATTTAATTTTAATCGATAATACAGCCATGCAACTAACTAATATCGCAGCTGCTATGCAGTACCACCCTTACTGAATAAATTATGACAGAACGGATAAGTAACCTTCAGAAAAAAATCGATCATAATACTGTGCTGCCATTGGTCAGATCATAATGGTTTTTTATTTTGAGACTGTTGAAAATGGTAACTGGAACCTTTAAGTAAAGTCTTATTTGTATTGTATTACATTCAAGTAAAATAGTCGATACTTTATTACTACAGGCATCATTCCTTCTTTTTTATGCATTGTCTAAGACTATAGGTACATAAAATATTCGAATTTGAACTAATTTAAGAAAAAACAAATCTATTGCCGCATTGGCGCTAAAATTTGAATTTCGAATCGCATTGCGTTGACCTTACGACCTGTGCAGTTTTAAAAATAAAACCTATTACGTTAATTTAAACTTTAACTTGTTAGCACAAAGTCAATTTTCAATTGAAATTAAAATGTTTGTACCACTTACTACGTACAATGTAAAACCAACGTTATTTACACGCAACAACATTCAATTTTGCTTATACCTTCCTTCGCGTTATGGCGCAATGCTGTAGTGACGTCACACTGCGTAGCCGGAAAATAGGTCAGTAGGTTTACAGTATAGCTTATCGTCCAGTTAACTTAGAGCTCTGATGCATCGAAAGATTTGATGATAACGTATAAAACTTAGAGGTCTTTATAAAATTGTTGCTTACGCTTAGGTTTTCTCAGTGATAGATTGATGATTCGTATGTAAGTATAGGTTTATTTTAATGAATATGAAATGGAAGATATGTCGAGTAGAATTAGGGCCATCCCTTCTCTCAATCGACTAAGGGTCAATCTGACAGTAAAGACACAGCCCATGACAAAGTGCTTAGCGGGAATATGCTTGCTTCTTATTACGTGAGACAGAAAATCATAGTTGGCGAAGTGTGTTGTGTTAATTTCACCTTTGCCTATGTCTTCAGGGATTTATAGACGTAAATATATTTGTATATTTTCTTTGACGATTGATATTACGAGCAGGGAAGCCTGCCATTTTGCCGAAAAGATTTTGCCAAAATTTCACTACCCAAATAAAGTTTTGGCAACCTTTTTTTTACACCAATGCAATGTTTGGAATAATTTTAGTGCGCACTTTTTCATTTCACAGAATATTACCAGGGATAATATCATTATGGCATTTATCTTTACACACCTACATGTATACATATAATCACGCCTTTATCCCTGGAGGGTTAGGCAGAGGTGAATTAACACCCACATTTCACCAATCAATGAAGTCGGTCCCATGTTAGGTGGTGAGCCTATTCGCGTCTTCCGGGCACTACTGTTGACTCGCGCCATGCAACTGAGTCTGGGCTGTATATATCTGTCTGATGTTAAACAGCCCTATCCCATAGTCACCTTGTACGACACCGCATTGGAAGAGATGGGGTGGTCCAAAATCTACTCTGCCGGGAACCACGCGGCTATTTCTTTTTATCTTTAAGCAAATTATTTATTATAAACAAACTTTAGATAATAAAAGTTTGGTCAAACGATTTGCTATGACCGAGAAGTAAAAAGCGACGGGTTGCACTCCGGGAGTGCCGGCAGAAGTGAAAACTTGAATATTAACGTTGTGCATTTTTGATATTTTGGAGTGGTTAGAGAATAATTTTGTACGAATTGCTTTCATTATCAGTATAAAAGTACTATTATTTATGTGGTGGAATACAATATTCATTTATTGCGCTATCGTACACAAACATGACAATTTATAAATAAATAAATATATAAATAAATATTCCACGACATTCTACACAACGCTATCTAGACCCATGGTAAGCATAGCTTAACTAGCTTGTGTTATGGAATCTAGAATGCGGATAAACATACTTAGATACTTTTTTTTTTTTGTAAATACATACATATTATACATAGAAACACCCAGACCAATTTATATTACGTACATTAAAAATTTAACACTTCAGGAACTGTTACAATTTATTTTACATTAAAAAGTTTATCACCGCCATCACACATGTGACAATCGTGTGACATTCGCGCAAGCGCCCTGCGCCGCCTGTCCTCTCTCCATCCGTCTTACGAATTTTCGATCAGGTCACGTGTCCTGACGCGAGTTTAGAAATTTTTACCCATTCCAAAAAAAGTACACAGCGCCGCTAAAGAAGTTTTCACTTCAAAAATATTAGGGAACTATTTAATTAGCAATTGCGATGGTGTAACGCCGAAAAGGTTCTAAGTCGAATACTGTGCACCGGATAGGTTAGCTTAGAAGACTAAAGGTTGATTTTTTTTTTTTATATAGAACACGTCAATTAGACTTCGCCTTGTCTGATAAGCTGGTAAGCTGGTAAGCTTAAGGCAAAGTCTCAGAAAGGAGGGTCACCATTACTTACACATACCGTGTGACAATGGTGACACTCAGCTTGACGGCCTCATCATATTATGCTTTTTCACGCCCCGCTTAAAGGACACGGGACTGTAGGAAGAAGAAATGAGAGCTGGTAATGAATTCCAGGCCTTAATGGTGCGACAGAGGAAAGAGTCACCGAACCGCTTGGTTCTTGATCGGATGTTCTGCACCGTGTGCGGATGACATCTAAGATCTGCACGCGTTGTCCTGTGTAGGAAAGGGGAGGGTGGGACTAATTGGAAGAGCTCATCAGAACACTCACCATGGTACAAATGGTAAAATACAGCCAAGGACGCAATATTCAAGGTATTAAAGTTACATGCCCCGCTTCATGGACCCGGGACTGTAGGAAGAAGGAAACACGTGAGCGGTTCCAAGTCTTAATTTAATTTGCGTAAAATGTGTTATTCCAACTGAAACTTTTGACTAAATAAAAATTGGTAAACAAGGAGTTAGGACACGGCGGTATTTCCGCCCAATTGAGCAGTCCGACTGGAGAATTACCTCTGCCTTACAGAATACCGCGGCTATAATAACTTCGTGTTGTGTTCCTAGCGGTGAGTAGGGTAGCCAGAACTCACTGGAAAATTTGTGCTGTCAGTGGGAAGTCTAAAGGCTTGTCTTGTTTTGTCTTCTACACTGACGGCACAGAAACTCTGTACTTACAGGGTTGGCATCGCGACTGTGACTCCTCTGGTGTTACAAACGTCCATAGGTCACTTTCCATCAGGTAACCACTTTCCATCAGTTTCCACGGTAACCACTTTCCATCAGGTGCTAGTCTGCCACCTAAGTAGTATAAAAAAAACAAGTTATTGTTTAACGTTCACTACCCAAACGTTTGCGCTACAGTTGTTTATGAAGAGATTTTTGGCTAACAAATAATTGGGCGAAAGAAATTATGCGGAAAATTGGTTAGTTTTGTTCCTAAGATAACTTGTAATTAAATTACAACTCCATTTTCAAGTTTCATTCATAATTTTAAACTGAAATAAGATTTTACTACAGATAAATTAAAAAATTAGACAATGCTACCAACCTCTAAATAATTCTCAAACATGGCGCCCGGGGAAGGAACTGAGAGGTTCTATTCATAGACAACATACGATAAAACAAGATGGCAGCAGGATACGTATCATGAATACACGTCACTGGTATTAATATTCCTATTGTTGGTTCTAAATGATAGGATGACAGAAATAATTATCTACATGCCATGATCTTCAATTAAAATAAGGTAGACATTTTATGTATAAGACGACATATGAAAACAAACCGTGCCGTTTTGGTTCCCGGTGCAATAGAATAGGTCTATCCCATCTCTTCCCGTGGGAGTCGTAGAAGGAAATTGAGGGATAGGGCTGTTAATCATCCCACAGTGAACATACAGCTCCGACCATGAAGAAACCTTCTGATGCCCCCTTTGAAAAACCCCATATTGTAGGCGCTTGGGAAAACTGCAGCAGGAAGGTCATTCCACAGCTTGAGTGTGCGTGGGATGAAGTTTCTTTCATACCGCATAGTGCACACCGTCTCAGGTCGCAATGTGTGAGGATGGATACCTATGGTGGGCGGTACGATGATAGAATGTAGCTGTGGGCATCATGTCATACAATTCATTTTACTATGTGGGATCTACAATCAGAGTGTGTAAATTGTATGTGTTAATAAGCCTCTGGCTGATTTACAGACGTGAATATAAGTATGTATATATGAAAACGAGAGGAACATCGTCACAGAGCTTCATTTGTGTACCTTAAATGTAGTCAGTTTTTTTTAAATTAAACTCTACAGTAACTCTATTAATGGCACCCGCCATCTTTTTTAAACTCTTTGAACTAAATGGCGCGAAGATGGATTGGTGATCTGTGGTATCGAAAATAACATTTTTAAAGAATTGTTTCCGGAAAGGGAAGTGCTATTGACAGACAGTTTTTTTAAAGACGCATGTTGACAATAGTGTTTTTATTTGATTTGATAATAACTTAGATATACGAATGATAATTACTTAGGTATACCGCGGTAGCCTAGTGGTATGGGTGATGGACTGCTGAGATCGCGGATTTGATCCCAGATTTTACAATGGCACACACCAATGACTTTTCGATACTTTTCGAAGTTATGTGTGTATTTATCGCAGGTTTATAAGTGCTCGGTTAATGGCAATAAACTCGCCACGTATTACATTGGGACCTAAACATAAACTGGCGAAATGTGGGTGCTAGCACCTCTGCCTACCCCTTCGGCGTGAGTTTATATTATGTTATGTGATAATTACTTAGATAAAAACATAGATATCTATACTAATATTATAAAGAGGAAAGGTTTAATTGTTTGTTTGTATTGAATAGACTCCGAAACGTAAGCGAGGCGTGAAATAATCTGATGAGGCCTACAGGCAAGTGCCACCTGGCTGGTGGACCACCATAATCAGTGTCTGTCAGTGTCTGTAATGGTGACCCTCTTTCCTGACACTATCTTCAGGTCACTATCAGGTAGGGTGGAGTAAAATTACCATATAAATTGCCAATTTATATTCTACCAGTATATATAATATAATACCAGTATGTATAATATAATATGGTATTATTTAATTTTAATTCAATTGCTAAAATAATTTAAAAAAATCCGACTGCTGCCTAAAAATTCGAAACAAGCTTAATAGCGGTAGCATTCATCAAAATCAGTCCAGCCGTTAGGTCTGTACAAATAAAACTACATACATATATACATATTACGTAACACATTACCCTCGTTGGCGCAGTCGCGTAAAAAAATACAAACGGGCACAGAATTCCACGCGGACGGAACCACAGACAATATCTAGTGTTTTATTTGTAAGTCTATTGACCGAGACGCCATCTTTCTTTTCGTGACAAAAAAACGCGGGAATCATTAGTTGATACTTTTTTTAATAAAAAAAGTATACGCGGGAAAGTATCACAAGCCTAAGGCGCCAACAAAATTCTACAATTTCCATCTCATCTAAAATACATTTCGTTCTGTATATACGCGCTCTTACTAAGAGCTAGGGTCCCATAATTGTAGCTGGGGCCCCTCGTAACATTACGGAACACGAAAATGCGGCTTCCGTATCCGGACTATGGAGTTACATACTGCGGTATGCGCTATAACTTGAATCTGGGTTGCCAGTACTATAGGATGGTATTTCATTTTAGTTGAGGATTTTAATAAATTATTAATATTCGTAGATTATCAGCTGTGTGATGTAGCTCGTGTAGCGGTAGGTTATACTTTTTACCCGACTACAGAGAAGCAAAAATAGGATTATAATTTTGACAGGCTATGTATGTATGTAGGTTCATCTGTTCCCTCATAGCTCCCCAACCACTTATTAGATCTGGACAAATGAGGTATCGTTGAATGCGTCTTAGTCGTCCGCTGGTTATAGGCTATATGATGTATTGTAAAATTAAGTCTAAAATAAAAAATAATAAGTTTAAAACTAAAACCCAACTACTTTTTTTTTTACGTGTGCAAAATCCCCACGGATACCTCCCCACCGGAGCCGGTGGAGGAGGTTATGTCGGACTCGAACCGACTAAAACGCACGCCGCCTGTGGGTCGCTTTGGTTGCCGAAAGTGAGGTTGACAGGCATATCCCTCGCACCCCGGCCGACCCAGGGCCATCTCTCACGATCTGGCCCTCTTCTCGGGTGTGAGGACTGCAGAGTCCCCAACTCGTCCCCGGAAACGGGGAGGCGCGCCAGGCGCGCCACCGCCGCGGCCTGCTTCTGCCAGGGTGACAGGCGGCTCCACCTGTCACCCCCAGGCCGGCGCTCATGGGGGCGGAGGTCGTTCATCGACGTCCGACGCCCGAGTTGCCTTCGTACGCGGGCAGCTTGTCTTAACCCAACTACTGAAAAATCACGCTTTAAAAGGTATTGAACAAGAAAATATCAAGGATAGCCGTGGTCGTATGCTGCTTTTCCCTAGCATGTGTTCTTTTGTTAGACTAAGTACGACCACGGTTATCCTTGATATTTTCTTGTTAAATACTTTTTGTAGCGTAATTTTTCAGTTGTCGGGTCTTATAATCCGGAACGCTCAGGTTCGATTCTCGCTCAGTGCTAATTTTGTATTATTTATATGTTTGTTTACATTGGTGTAAGTCTCTGAACCTTTTCCCAACAAACAATCAATCAAGCCTATCCCAGTCCACTGCTGGACATAGGACCCTCCCAATGTTGGGAGGCTTAGCCTACTGAGCCAAACGCGTAGGAGTACCCAACAGAATAGGAGTCGGCTTTCCAGTCTAACTGTAATGTGGCATTTTTATTTATGTTACGTGCCAAAAATCCCCACAGTTACAACCCCCTCCCCTCCCTCCCCCGAATAAAGGTGTCATTGTAAGTATGTATGTATTACACTACAATAATTTTAGACTTTAACACCATGACAGTAAGGTCTAAAATTAATTGGCATTTTTTACAGGTCAGATCAGGGTCCTGTTAGAAGTCGCGTTCACCGTCTACCGCTGCACCACAAATGCTTGTTCGGCTTCTATTCTCTAGTTATAATATTAATAGTTAGATCCGCGTGGATCCCGGTAGAGTAAAATTTGGACCACGCCATCTCTTCCCATGCGGTGTCGTACAAGGCGACTAAGGGATAGGGCTGTTTAACATCAGACAGATATAAACAGCCCCAGGTGCATGGCTCTAGTCAACAATAGAGCTCGGAATAGGGTATCAGGCTCACCCCATATTACGTGGGACACGAATACAATTATTGGTGGATATTAATTCACCTCTGGGGATAAACGTATGTATGTAAAATTACATTAAAATTAACAGTATTACACACAGCTATAATTATTATTATCTCAATATTTAATCAGCTGTCTGTCGACACGCTGTTCCATGTGTTTAAATATTAAATTCCGAGTTGAGACCCATCTTCACAACTTAAATTAGCTCCCTAAAGAGTCGTTTTGAAACTAGTATTTGTGTTTGAAGGGTGAAAACACACAGTGTCACATAAATGCGTGAGTAGGATAGCCAGAGAATTTGTGCTGCCAGTGGGAAGACTAAAGGCTTGTCCTGCTTTGTCTTCTACTGACGGCACAGAGACTCTGTGCTTACAGGGTTGGCAGCGCGACTGTGACTCCTCTGGTGTTACAGACGTCCATAGGTCACGGTAACCACTTTCCATCAGGTGGGCCGTGTGCTTGTCTGCCAACTAAGTGGTATAAAAAAAAAATGCACGCCAGTAAATCACTGAGAAGGCAGGCAGCGTTGTAAAAACACCCACATTTCAACCACGGTCAAGCGATTGAATATACTGGCTGTGGTACAGCGATAAAAAAAAATAGATTACATTTGAAATGAGAAGAATCGTAAATGTAACTTATCACAATGGTTTTTTTTTAATATCAAATTTGAAATCCTCCTGAGACTTTCCCTTCAGCTTACAATAAAGGGAGGTGGAGTGCCGCATCCTATGTATTTTTTTTTATTTATGTTGAACACATGTAAAATGTACAAACACAACATACATACATATAATCACACCTTTATGCCCGGAGGGTTAGGCAGAGGTGAATTAACACCCACATTTCACCAATCATTGAATTCAGTCTCACGTAATAGGGGGTGAGCCTCAACAACAACAGCAGTGACTCAACAACTCGTATACAAACACAAGTAATTTACAATTACACGGCCGCCGGCGTATTACCCCCTTAGGGGTGGAGTTTCATAAAATCCGTTTTTAGCGGATGTCTACCCCCTATTAGGAATCTACCTGCCAAATTTCAAGTTTGTATGTGTTATGGTATCTAAGAATTCATATTTGTTTTTTCATATTTTAACTTTCTACAATTATTTCATTTGATATTTTATTATAAGGGATTTTTTATTATAGATTTTATAACTTTTAATTATCTTGACACGAGACAAAAATGTACATTCGTCCATATTTAGTCTTAAGAAATCACTGAGGCTTGGAATTCATTACCAGCTCACGTGTTTCCTTCTTCCTACAGTCCCGGGTCCTTTAAACGAGACATGAAAAAGCATATGATGAGGCCGTCAAGCTGAGTGTCACCATTGTCGCATTGTATGTGTAAGTAATGGTGACCCTCTTTTCTGAGACTTTGCCTTCAGCTTACCATCAGGTAAGGCGAAGTCTAATTGACGTTCCCTATATATATTTAATAAAATATCTAGTAACTTCATTTATAAGCTGACGTATCGAAAATGGCGCAGTAGAGTTTGTTGCGCCGTTTCTTCTCCACTATCGCCTAGGAAGCGGCGGAAGAATTATGTTTTTATTATTTTAATAAATTGGTTTTTTTTATTTATTTATTTGAACTTTTTGCACAAACAGACAAGGATTGTACAAAGGCGGACTTAGTGCTTAATGTTTTTTTTCTTTTCTTTCTTTATTTATCTTTTTTTTTTTTTGTTATGTACACTTCACATCCCCCTTTAATACTATATGCTTCTCTGCTACTCAAAGGTTTGCTGGGAGAAAACTCATTTTGAGTTAAGCTCACCTTTGTACATTTTCTTTGGAATGTTTTTATTTATGATCTCTGTACTGTGTGTGTGCAAAAGAATAAATAAACAAATAAACTTATTTTTAAGCAGAATTTGACGTCAAAAAGATGTAACTACGTTGCACTATTTTGATAAATAAAGAAATTGAAATTTGAAATTTTAAGTTGTATTTCGATTTTTCATTCATAATTAGATAATATATCGCATAGAAATATTATTTCACTCCATAACACTATTCGTACCACACAAAACACTGTTATCACCAGGAAATATGATCTTATCACTAGTCTGTCACCGCGTGTGATACACACTGTCGATATATAGGTGCGTATCATCTATTTAAGTCTATTGGAAACTAGCTGACCCTACCTAACTGCGCCAATGCAGTCGTGACATAATTTGAAACCCCGTTGCACCCCATTTAAAACTTCTGATAGATTGATTGAAAAAGAGAAATTAATAAATAAAAAAGTCGGTCAAATGCGTGTCGGGCTCGAACTAAAGTTTTATATAAAATTGTATTCAGGGACAGACGAACACACACATGTTCAAGTCTCAATTAAAAGCATTCTTGTTGGACTAATGTCTTTATAGAATAGTTGAGGCGCTCGAAGATGGCTAACATAGCCGATCTTCGCGGTGAACTCTCGTGTACACTGAGGGCACGTGAGAACTCTACCTATGTAATTGTACTGAATGACAGCAGGTGGGCGGACTTTCAGCTCATCACGTTTAGCGTTGAGGTTTGCCTGTCGAGGGTGCTGGTGGCGAGATAGACATATTGAAATACCGATTCTGCGTCGATCGACCGATTGTCAAAAATTGGGATTGACAATAATTTTAAATTGACGATCGAATATTGGAAGCGGCGGTAAGTCAACGCAATCAAAATATATTGCGGTTTATGTAGATTAAGTTTGATTTGATTTAAGTATTTAATTCATGAACAATTTACATTGTGTATGAAAACAAATAACCTATGAATTTACTACACAATTTTAAATAAATAATACCTACAACTGATAGGAGGCGGTATTTCCGCCAAATTGAGCAGTCCGACTTGGGAAGTTTCTCCGCCCTACAGAATACCGCGGTTATAATAACTTCGTGTTGTATTCCCAGCGGTGAGTAGGGTAGCCAGAGCTCACTGGAGAATTTGTGCTGTCAGTGGGAAGACTAAAGGCTTGTATCGCTTTGTCCTGTGCACTGACGGCACAGAAACTCTGTGCTTACAGGGTCGGCAGCGCGAGTATGGCTTCTCTGATGTTACACACGTCCATAGGCCACGGTAACCACTTTCCATCAGGTGGGCCGTGTGCTTGTCCGCCACCTAAGTGGTATGAAAAAAAATACATATAAATATTTTTTTCAATTCGAACTAACTAGTAGTTCCAGAGATTAGAACGTTCAACCAACCAAACAAAAAAGTCTTAATCTTAATAATTTTAGTATAGGTTTTACTCTACTGACTTGTCACTTGTTTCGAAGTCCACAAGGGCAAAACCGCGAGGGACAGCTAGTCTAGTATGAATAAAACTCAAGCGTCACTTACAAAAATGTACTACACAATGCAGCCAATCGCACGGCGAAATTAGGCTAACCTAACTTGAAAATAGAACGACGCGAATGCGGAGCATAGACGGAAGTTACTTTTTTTAAACCTAGAATGTAGCTTTTGTAGTTTCGTTTGTTTTTTTTTTCGTTCTTTAGGCACTGGTGACCTACTATTCGAATTGATTTTTATCAAAGGGTAACTTTGAACGCTATCGTTAACTGCTAAAAGGGTAATGTTGCCTGTACTTTGTTTTTTAGTCGTTGATTAAGATGGCGGTCGAGAAATAGAGAATATTCTTTAACTATTATACTCTATAGACAGTAGTGATAACAAAGTTTATCGCAAAAAACGGCATGAAATATGCGTCATGTGAATGTGTGAGTAAGTTTATGTCAATATTGTTCTTTATATTAGATCAACTAGCATGATATTCAAAGTTATCCAACCATAGTGAAATGCAGACTGAACTGTATCTAACTCCCGTAAAATTGGTCACTCTTCTCTGCTTATACCCGCTAAGTAAATTATGCGTGAAGACTGAAGTGTACGTCATATAAAAATCATGGTTTTGAGAAATTTTATGAAGATATTGCTAGCCGTACCTCAAAAGGAAAATTAGGGTCGGTAGCGCGAGTGGGACACACCTGGTGTTGCATATGTCCACATAGGCCACAGTAACCACTTTCCACCAGGGGGCCGTGTGCTTTTCTGCCACCTAAATGGTACAAAAAGCAAAGGAAAAAGCGAGATACTTATAGGAACATTTCGTTACCCGTCAGTCTGTCTGTTATAACCTTTTTCTCAGGAATGATCACTGATCCGCTCCCTTAAGTAGTAGCGTGATGATATAAGCCTTCGTCGATAAACGGACTATTCAACACATTTTTTTTTTAAATCGAACCAGTGTAGTAGTTTCTGAGATTAGCGCGTTCACACAAATAAACTCTTTTATTTTCTTTTTTTATACAGGTAGCAGACAAGCACACGGCCCACCTGATGGGAAGTGGTTACCGTGGCCTATGGACGCATGAAGAAACCTTCTGATGCCTCTCTTGAAGAACCCCATATTGTACCACTAAAAACCCTTTGTCTTAGTCAATTTGAATAGTTAGCATACCAAATACTTTGAAATTCCATTCAAAACTTTTCAGCTTTTTATTATCAACTAGCTGACCCACCCCAGCTTCGCCCGGGGTATATTTTGAAGCTTCATATCCCTTTGAGCCCGTATGTTTTAGTCTTCAAAATATGTATGAAAAATTGCCGGATTTGTTAACATTTATTATAAAATAAATCTTATCTTTATTATCAATGCTCGGCTCCCTTAAGTAGTAGCGTGGTGATATATAGCCTAAAACCTTCCTCGATAAATGGACTACCCAACACTGAAAGAATCATTCAAATCAGACCAGTAGTTCCAGAGATTAGCGCGTTCAAACAAACAAACTCTGCAGCTTTTTAATATTAGTATAGATATAGATACTTTGACGGCCGGTCTTTTGAGTCACCTCGATACCGTGTCACTAGCAAGTGCTGTTGAAATGTAACTGTTTATATTCTAATATCTTATCTTTTCTTATCTGTATCCCCATATCTTTACTCAGATGATCTCTCAAAAGTTGTCTATGGTAAGCTTTAATATTGCTACTTATACATTTTTAGATTTTATTTATGGTACTGAAACGGGGACGCCTTATGGTGGGGCTGGTTTAAAACTTAAAAGTCACGCAGTGGACTATGGAGCGAGCTATGCTTGGAGTTTCTCTGAAGAATAAAATTCGGAACGAGGTTATCCGACAGAGAACTAAAGTTACCGACATAGGCCACAGAATAAGCAAGTTGAAGTGGCAGTGGGCTGGCCATGTTTGACGAAGGACCGATGGCCGTTGGAGCAAACGAGTCCTAGAGTGGAGACCTCGAGAAGGCAAACGGAAAGTAACTCGCCCCTGTCATCCTCGAATCTGTGACTCCACCAGGTGCTATGCGCATTCGAGTCCCCCCCAAAAACAGCAAGCTGGGAACCTAGACCTCTCCTCACCTCTTTGAGCCGCTCTAGGTAGGGTGCTAGTGGTAGGGCGCTAGTGGTACTGGCTCCGGATCGAAGTAGAAGGACACCAGCATGATCGTCCAGGCACTGGTCCGGATCGCCACCACTACGATGTTGTTAGTGGTGAATTGCGGGTACTGTATGACATCCACGGTCGGATCGAAGACCGTACCGTCCATCTGACTAGGGGTGGACACCCCCTAGTCAGATGGAAAAGGTGGCTGGAACGGACTGGATGCGGAAGGCGGAGGATGAGATGAAATTGCGCACATTGGGAGAGGCCCCAACGTTTTTGCGTCGGGGATTAAATAGAAATATTCATGCATAGAAATATTTGCACTGAGCGGGGATCGAACCTGGGCCTCCTGCGTGGCAGTCGCGTTCACTACCGCCACGCCACAGAGGTTGTCAAAATAAGAATATTGAACAGAAAATCTTTGCGCCATCTCTATCTCAAAGGAGTATTGATATGATACCATTTAAATCTGTCACAGCCTGACAGTATCTAGACGATTAGATTAAAAATTGATAACAATATGACTATTGCTTGAGAAGTAGAACGTACATACATACCTACATATATTCACGCCTTTAAATCCCTAAGAGGGTAGGCAGATGTGTATTTTTTATCTAGGACTCTCCAATTTGACTTCACCTCGCCGATTGTAAGCTAAAGGCAAAGTCTCAGACAGAGGGTCACCATTACAGACAGTAATGTTACAATGGTGGCACTCAGCTTGACGGCCTCATCAAATGCTTTTTCACGCCCCGCTTAAAGGACCCGGGACTGTGGGAAGAAGGAAACCCAAACAATTTTATAACGAAATCAAATAATACATTTACATTAATAGCCATTTTTTCAAAATCATCGTGAAATCTTCGAAAGTATGCACCTGTCCCCCCAAGGTAAATAACGTCTCATGACATCAGCCATCTTGGTGGCAATCAGCGAAAAATGCGCGAAAGAGAGCACGCTGCACTAAGGGTTAATGACAGAAGAGAGAAGCTCGTGACGTACCTATGTATGGATAAAAGTAGATAGCGGGCAGTTCTCTACCTACTCCGTAGCGAAAAAGCGTGAGCATACGTACACAATCACACTGCCGTTTTTAAAAATGTCAGACGATCTCAAAACCCATTCTTTTTTTAACATAACATAACATAAACTCACGCCTATATCCCCGAAGAGCAGAGGTGCTAGCACCCACATTTCGCCAGTTTATGTTTAGGACCTAATGTAATAGGTAGCGAGCCTATTGCCATTAACCGGGCACTTATAAACCTGCGATAAATACACACATAACTTTGAAAAGCATGGCAAAGTCATTGGTGTGTGCCATGGTAAAACTTGGGATTGATGTAGGATAATAATAATAATTAGACATTAGACAGTTGAGTCAAGGGCCTGATGCAGAAGGCGGTACTCCTCGACACAGCACTTGTTGTGAAGAGATTCCTCTCTCTGGAGCCCTAACCACCGGTAGCTTGGTCCCTGTACCCGATGCCGGTGGAGTACTATTTTTATATTTTTAAATAGATGTTTTTTATATGTATTTAAAAAATAATTTTTAAGTTGTATATTTTAATAAAGAGAAAAAATAATAATAATAGTGCTCACTGGAGAGTTTTTGTACTGTCAGTGGGAAGACCAAAAGCTTGTCCTGCTTTGTTTTTTACACTGACGGCACAGAAACACTCTGTGCTTACAGAGTTGGCAGCGCGAGTGTGACTTCCTTGGTTTTGCACACGTCGACAGGCCACGATAACCACTTTCCGTCAAGTGGGCCGTGTGCTTGTCTGCCACCTAAAAGTGGTATAAAAAAGAATGTACGTAGCGCGACAGCAAGTTTGTTGAACGATATCAAAGAATTATCAGTCATTCACCTGATAGGGATGCAAATTAGGAGTTTCACAGTTTTTTTTGTGTTCTATTTTGATAAACATACATAAGTACACACTTACTCTTTTGCCTTCAGCTTACCATCAGGCAAGGCGAAGTCCAATTGACGTGTCCTATATAAAAAAAAAAAAAAAAAAAAACGGAACATTCTAGGGAAACGTCGCTTACGACCACCGATCGGTTATCTATACTAATAATATATTTATATATATTACTAGCTGACCCGGCAAACGTTGTTTTGCCATATAATGTTAAGGGTGGACTACCCTTAACATTTAGGGGGATGAAAAATAAATGTTGGCCGATTCTCAGACCTACCCAATATGCTCACAAAATTTCATGAGAATCGGTCGAGCCGTTTCGGAGGAGTTCAAGTTCGAACACCGTGACACGAGAATTTTATATATAAGATAAAGAGAATATTATAAAGAGGAAAGATTTGTATTTTAGTATGTAACGAATAAACTCAAAAAGTACTGGACCGATTTTAATAATTCTTTTTTCTTTAGAAAGCTACATTCTTCGTGAGTAACACAGGCTACTTTTTATCCCGATATTCCCATGGGATCAGGATTTACGCGGGTGAAACCGCGACGCGGTGCTAGTTCTTGATATTTTCCTATTTAACCTAGTAGGTAGTCTAGTGGTATGGGTAATGAATTGCTGAGACGAGATCTCTGGTTCGATCCCAGGTTTTACCATGACACACGCCAATGACTTTTCGAAGTTATGTATGTATTTATCGCAGGTTTATAAGTGCCTGGTTAATGGCAATAGGCTCGTCACCTATTACATTGGGACCTAAAAATAAACAGGCGAAATGTGGGTGCTAGCACCTCTGCCTACCCCTTCGGGGATATAGGTGTGAGTTTATGTTATGTTATGTTCTTATTTAACTTTTTACTCGACTACGACGAAGCAAAAGGAGGGTTATGATTTTGACAGGCTATTGTATGTAGGTTCATCTGTTCCCTTATAGCTTCAGTCCCAAATTGTAACTTTTTAGATTCCTCATTAAATCACAAATTACTTTTATTATGAACTATATATGTGTAAACGTAACGTAGACCGAGATAAATGCGAAATTCTATTACACTCCATACATTTGCACTACTCGCGGCTGGCGTGTGACGTCACTCGCTAGTACGATTTTGTATGGAGCGTATTCTTGCTGCGCTAAAAATTTAATTTTCGAAATCAAATATCTTTAAAACTATTTATAATTCATTATATTATTATAGAGTGGTCATTTTTCAATAAAATTTTTTTATCAAATAGCCTATTGCGTTTGCTTGTTAACCTTCAAATGATTATGAACGTTTTCTCCCGTGCTTAAGATTCAAAATGATTTGTTACATATTGTCTCAAAAAGCCACTGCCTCGCTCTTTCAGTTCAAATAGTCCCTAATTCACACAGTTTGGTCCCAACAGCTACCAAACAAGAAAGTGGGTTATCTATTCGTACACTTGATATTCCAACACACAGCAAACATTCTTATCTAGAACATCAGGTGGGTAGAATGCTTAATAATAATATTAGTAACCTAATATTAGGTAAGGCAGTTTTTTACCCGACTACAGCGAAGCAAAAGGAAGGTTATGATTTTGACAGGCAATGTATTTTCGTGTTAGGATAACCGCTTGGTTACCGGTAGAGCAGAATTTGGACCACACCATCTCTTCCCATGCGGTGTCGTACAAGGCGACTAAGGGATAGGGCTGTTTAACATCAGACAGGTATATACAGCTCAGACTTAGCTTCAAATACATGGTTTGTGTGAACAATAGTGCCTGGAAGACGGCAATAGGCTCGCCACCTATTACGTGGATCGAATTCAATGATTGGTGAAATGTGGGTGTTAATTCACCTCTACCTAACCTTCCAGGAATAAAGGTGTGATTATATATAGGTATGTTGGTAGGTTCATCTGTTCCCTCATAGAACTTTAGTATTATGTTATCTGTTCCCTCATAGCTCCTCAACCACGTATAAGAACTGGACAAATGAGGTATCGTTAGAAGCGTCTTAGTCGTCCGCTGGTTATAGGCTATATAACGTGTCACTGAATCTAATGTGGCGCCCTCTAGCGGTCATAAAGTACGCACACTGTGCAGAATATACGAGCAAGAACCAAGCGCTTCGGAGACTCTTTTTTTGCCACACCACCAAGACCTGGAATTCATTACCAGCTCACGTGTTTCCTTCTTCCTACAATCATGGGTCCTTTAAGCGGGGCGTAAAAAAGCATTTGATGAGGCCGCCAAGCAGAGTACCACCATTGTAACATTTTACTTAGTGTCTGTAATGGTGATCCTCTTTCCTGAGACTTTGCCTTTAGCTTACCATCAGGCGAGGTGAAGTCAAATTTGCGTGTCCTAGATAAAAAAAAATTGCATACAAATATTTGCACTGTGCTGAAATCGCACCCCTATTACAGCAGTCGAAGGCACTACCACCACGCCTATTGAGGCTGTATAATACGTACAGATCTAAGTAAGTACAAAGAAACTAAAATAAAAACAAGTCAACAACTACATATTTCAAGTACACACATAAAACTATGTTCGTCTCTGTCTAACATAGTAAGTTAGAGCGTGACGGGTGTTACACGTGAGGTGACGTCACAACATGGCGGTACAACCTTGGCTACAAACTGCACTGATAAGGATGGAGAAATTACTGAACGTATTGTTTAGAGTTTTTTCTATTTTTCACAATAGATTTTTCATAAACGTTTCACAAACGCTGTAAAGATAATATATCTAGAAATATATAACTTAGGATATATTTCTAACCGTGTAGTGACGTAGAAAGAATATAATTAACACCCCCATTTTATCCGAAGGGTGTCGTAAGAGGCGACTAACGGAAAATTACGCAGACGATATCACTGCGAGAGAAGGAAAACTTGAAATAAAACCCTGTACCAACCCGTCCGGTTAGCGTGGAAATACATACATATATATAATCACGCCTTTATCCCCGGAGGGCTAGGCAAAGGTGAATTAACACCCACATTTCACCAATCATTGAATAATTGCCGTCTTCCGGGCACTATTGTAGACTCAAGCCTTGTATCTGTGCCTAAGTCTGAGCTGGATATATCTGTCTGATGTTAAACAGCCCTATCCCTTAGTCGTCTTGTACGACACCGCATGGAAAGAGATGGGGTGGTCCAAATTCTACTCTGCCGGGAAATACGCGGCAATGCCGATAGGTAAGCTGCGATAAGGTAATAAAATGGAATTGATTGATGATAACTAATAATACACACCACTTATAGAATGGCCATGCGTGTATTTTCAATTTAATTCAATTGCATTGCGCTTTCAACCTTCCAGGGACTGCAAACTGCGCCTGCGCTGCTGCTGCGTCGGCAGAGACCCTCAAACGGCGCAAGTATAGTAATATAAGTGGTAATTACATATTTGAGCCGTTTGGGGTCGAGACGCTGGGATCATGGGGTCCAAGTGCCCGTCTTTGTTTAGAGACATTTCTAAAAGTTTAATTGACGCTACCCGTGAGAGGGCTGGTTTATTCGTTGCGCAAAGGAGTGGTATTGCCATTCAACGTGGCAATGCCGCCAGCCTTCTGGCCACCTTCCCGGTTGACATCGATGGGGAGGAATTCTTTGACGCCTGAACCTGCAGGATTATTTAGATATATATTCTGTTTTTTTTATATATTTTAAATTAGATAACTTCCGTGTACATAAGTAAATATTAAATAACTACCATAAAAAAATGAAGGAAAAGTGTTATTACTTTTCCTTCATTGATTGATTGACTTGATTTAAATGTCATTTAATTCAATTCAATTTATTTATGGATCAAAAGTTTATGTACAATTCTTATTCTAGGTTATATTAAAGTGCGCTATGTCCTACCATGGAATATGGTGGACAAATACATAAACAATCAAATAAATAACAAATACATAACAATGTCATGCGAGAAAATTATCATTTGTAACATGGCTAATGCCAATAATACTTTCTGTCTTTAGAACTCTTTCGAGATGTACAGCAGTGGACTTCAATAGGGTAATTTGATTGACTGTTTGACATAATATCTTGGAGCTAAAATGTTCTCTATATGGGGAGTACGTGTAATGTTTGATATTTTATACAGCGTTATACAGCGGTCGACAAGCTCAAATTCACAAGCACAATTATCAAAATTTAATGAATTCCCGTCACAAAAAATAACCTCCAAAAGTTAAAAATAAGTTGGTTCCCTCCAAAAGTTAAAGGGTTAGCTTTAACTTTGATATACAGCACTATTTCACCGTCTGTACCATGGTGAGTGTTCTGATGAGCTCTTCCAATTAGTCCCACCCCCTTCCTACACAGGACAACATGTGCAGGGTTTAGATTTCACCCGCACACGGTGCAGAAATCCGATCAAGAACCAAGTGTTTCGGTGACTCTTTCCTTTCGCACCATTAATGTCTGGAATTCATTACCAGCTCACGTGTTTCCTTCTTCCTACAGTCACGGGTTCTTTAAGCGGGGCGTGATGAAGCATATGATGAGGCCGTCAAGCTGAGTGTCACCATTGTCACATGGTATGTGTAAGTAATGGTGACCGTCTTTTCTGAGACTTTGCCTTAAGCTTACTATCAGGCAAGGCGAAGACTAATTGACGTGTCCTACATAAAAAAATTAATAAATTAAAATTCATTTATTGTCAGACCATCGATCCATAGTGTTAGTAACAATTTAACTTAAGAACTAATGTTAGTAATAAATACAAATAAATAACAACACTCCACTATCTGTGACATGTGTGGAGTGTCATCCAGTGCTGAAGTGTCAACAAGGGGGAGTCCCACATGTCTTTAAACACACTCAGGAGACTGTTGGAGCTGCGGCAGAGTCGTGCCAAGGCAGAGGCCGAACGCTTTCTCCACCCTTTACCTCGTGTTGTGTTCCCGGTGGTGAGTAGGGTAGCCAAAGCTCACTGGAGAGCTTTTGTGCTGTCAGTGGGAAGACCAAAGGCTTGTCCTGATTTTATTTGGTTAGTTTTAGTTGGTCGGCAGCGCGAGTATGACACCACTGGTGTTGCATATGTCCATAGGCCACGGGAACCGCTTCCCATCAGGTGGGCCGTGTGCTTGTCTGCCAACTAAGTGGTATAAAAAAAAACAGGGCCAGATCGCGAGAGATGGCCCTGGGTTGGCCGGGGTGCGAGGGATATGCCTGTCAACCTCACCTACAGCAACCAAAACGACCCACAGGCGGCGTGCGTTTTAGTCGGTTCGAGTCCGACATAACCTCTCCCACCGGGTCCGGTGGGGAGGTATCCGTGGGGATTTTAACATCAGACAGTGGTTGCGCCGATGGTAGAATTTGTATTTTTTTGCTCAATAGTAGTAATTCAAGTCATTGACACTGAAACACACGCTTCCTGTACCCATCTCCCTCCCGCGCTACCTTTTAAAGTGAGATAGCAATAGTTTTCGCACCGCTCAATTGTCAAAATAGACGCATATTCACTTCCGCTTTTGAACTAATAAACAATGGCCGGCGGCGCGCGCGTCTCTCAGAAATTAATAATGTTTGTTGGATTTTAACCGCTTTCATAGACCTTTAACGATCGGATTGTGCCTCTCGTGTGTCCCTCAAGTGATTTAGTGATGTGGGCAGCAGCTCCTGAGCCAGGAAGAGAAGATCGGTGCAACGGCCCAGCCAGCACGTGGCGTAGTAAAGGTTAGTGCATCCTCTCCTAATTTCTCGGGTTGCATTCAATGCCTAAACCACCTCCGCGGCAACCCGATCACCTATCTTGTTTGTTGTGTAAAGTGTCATATGAAACATGTTAACTTCACCCCCCGCGAAATACAGTCCACTAGCTCAGGTGGCATGAGAATCGCGCCACCAGACAGATATACACAGCCCAGACTCAGCCTCAGGTGAATTGCTTGAGTCAACAATAGTGCCCAGAAGACGGCAATAGACTCACCCCCTATTACGTGGAACCGAAATCAATGATTGGTGAAATGTGGGTGTAATTCACCTGTCTAACCATTCGTGGATAAAGACGTGATTATATTTGACGTATTTATATTTGTAAACCCAGTTATAACAATAAATCAAAACAAACAAAATGTCTTATAATCTGTGGTTTATTATCTACTGCATTATAAAAACTGATTCGCGGATAATACTTTGAATTTGTTGATAAATTGTAATCAGTCGTATTTATTTATCGTTTGTAGATATTATTAATAATTTTTCTGTTATTATTAGTAACAGGCCAGCCTTGGCTTTCCTGGTCGAAATTCCGTTAAAACACCCTTTAAAACATTTTTACCCGAGTACGGTGAAACTAAAGAAGGCTTCTTTTTTATACCATTTAGGTGGCAGACTAGCGCACGGCCCACCTGATGGAAAGTGGTTACCGTGGTCTATGGACGTGTGTAACACCAGAGAAGCCACACTCGCGCTGCCGACCCTGTAAGCACAGAGTTTCTGTGTCGTCAGTGTAGCGGACAAAGCAGGCCTTTAGTCATCCCACTAACAGCCACAAATTGTCCAGTGAGCTCTGGCTACCCTACTCACCGCTGGGAACACAACACGAAGTTATTATGGCCGCGGTATTCTGTAGGGCGGAGGTACTTTCCCAGTCGGACTGCTCAATTGGGCGGAAATACCGCCGTCTCCTACCTCCTCGTGATGTTATGATTTTGACAGGCTATGTATGTATGCATGTATGTTTTTTTTACGTGTGCAAAACCCACGCATAAATTGCACGGATTTAAACTAAAACCCGACTATTGAAAAAGTTTTAAACAAGAAAATATCTAGGATAGTCTTGGTCGTATGCCACTTTAGTCCAACAAATTAATACATTGTAGGGAAAAGTGACATACAACCACGGCTATCATAGACATTTTCTTGTTTAAAACTTATTCAGTAGTCGGGTTTTAGTTTTAAACTTATTTTTTTATTCAGTAGTCGGGTTTTGGTTTAAAACTTAATTTTTTTGTCTGTTGTTGAACTTAAGCCCTAAAATCTGATGTATATTTAATCGTATTTTGTTGAGAACAGGAAATATTTAACAAAAAGCTGACCGACATCCAAGCGGGGGAAGCCATCAGCTATGTCCATATATTCAGTATAGCGATGGAATTTGTTCAAAAGAAGGGACTACCATCATTATGAAGGGTGTGGTAGGAAGTTCTAAGTAATTTTATACACTGACGACGCAGAAAATGTCATGCATTAATTACTTAGCGCTATTTCGGGATTGTGTAAAATAATTTTGAGGTTGGCCGTTATGTAATCTGTTGTCTATGGTGTTACGCAGTGTTGTCAGTTGAAAAAATGTTTGAAAATGGTAATATCTAAATGATCGGAGGAAAATATGTAGGTGTAAAGTGTTTTGTATAACAATCCATCTAACTATTCAAATCGAATAAAATCAGAAAAGATCATAATAGTTAACTTACGATTTTTAACATTTTAATTTATGTTAACGTAAGAAAAGTGACTATTTCATTTATTTGACTACCTATCATTTCATTTTTTCATTTCATTTATTCATTAACAATTTTTTACAATCGTGTCTGAATGTACAATATTTATTTAACTAAATTAACAAGAAACAAAAACATGGCAATTAAAATTGAGTACCTAAGTATAGTCGATGCATTTCTCATCCCTATTTTTGTAAAGATGCTGCGCACAAATATTTAAAATTTCAATTTGAATGTGAATGGATTTTAGAACCTGATGAATTTATGCACTGTTAAATTATACAATTCAATCATAAATAGTAGGTAAGTCGAATATTAATAAATTTTATAACAGTTGTGAAATAATGTCATTATCGAATTCAATGGAATGTCAAAATCAAATTAAAATTAAAATCCCTATGTCATTTAAACATTTTTTGTCCTCATAAATTTATATAATTCAATCATTTATACTAAGTCAAATATTAATAAAGTTGTGAAATAATAGTGTTAATAATGAATTCCATGCAATGTCAAAATTAATTTACAAATTCTATGTCATTTAAGTACCTACTCATGGTCACAAATTCTTCCAGTGAATAAAAACAGTTACTGAGCAGATATTCTTTAAGTTTTGTCTTAAACAAGTATGTCTTATGGATAATATTTTTAAGTTCAGTTGGTAAGCAATTGAACAGTTTAACTGCCTGGTATGATGCACCATGTTTTACAATATTTAATGTAGGGATGAAAGCAGTCCGTATTACATTTCGTCGTGTGCTTATTCTTAATTTTCTTTCATCATCAGTTTCAAATCTATGTATATTTTTAGACATATTACACAAAACCATAAGTATGTAAAGGCTCGGAACAGTGAGTATTTTTAATTTTTTGAAATATTCCCTACAGGACTCCCATTGGGGAATGCGTACAATAATCCTAATGGCCCTTTTCTGTAGAATAAACGCTCTATTACAATTATACGCGTAACTATTTCCCCAAAACTGTATGCTGCTGCGCAGTCTAGATTCTATCAGGGCAAAATAAACGGTCCTCAATATATTAATGTTGACTTCATCGCGTAAACTTCGCAAGGCATAACAGGCGGATGATATTGATCCGTCGATAGCATCTAACTCCTGTGTCCAGTTAAGATGGGCATCAATAACAACACCCAACAGTCTTGCTGAGTTAACAAGATTTATCTTGTCTTCATTAAAGTTTACGTCTAAAGTATCAGTGACCCGTGCGGTAGTTTGGAATAGTACAATATTTGTTTTTTTAGTGTTTACAATTAATTTATTTGCTGTAAACCATTCCTGAAACATATTGAGTGTCGTGTTAACTTTTGAGTTCAATATGTGAATGTCACTTGCACCAACTACCGCATTTGTATCGTCAGCAAATACAACTATATTATCATCTGGATTTTTTTGTTCAGCATAACTAATCAAATCATTTGTAAATATGATGAACATTACAGGTCCTAAAATAGATCCCTGTGGAACACCAGTATTTACGCGACATATCTGCGAGTGATATGCATTTTGGCATCTATTTTCATCTATGGCTTTAATTTCTACAAACATATTTCGATTCTGAAAATAGGAACTGAAAAATTCAAGAACCTTTCCTCTTACCCCATAATGTTCTAATTTCATCAAAAGTAGATTATGATTAACGGTATCGAAGGCGGAACTCAAATCTAAGAAAATTCCTGCTACCTTCATTTTATTATTTAACTTATTTAGAATATCATCTATTATAGTATCTGTAGCATCTGCTGTACCTACGCCCTTTTGGTAGCCAAATTGTCTACGGTTTATTATTTTATTTTCAGTAAGATGCTGGACAAGTCTAATTTTTATCAGTTTTTCAAATATTTTTGATAGAGTTGGCAGTACCGAAATGGGCCTATAATTACCGGGGTCTGAATATGAACCTTTTTTATGTAATGGAATCACTTTGGCTAGTTTTAACTGGTCCGGAAAGATTGACTCCTCGAAACATTTATTAAAAAAAGCCGATAAAGGACAGGCCAGTAAATTTATATGTTCCTTTACCACAAATATTTGCAGTTCATCATACCCGCTTGAACTTTTATTTGGCATTTGAATAACCGTTTTCTTAACTTCATCCGGTGTAATAGATGATAAAGACATACTATTTTTCACCCTGTCACTGCAATCCTTTAGGTAAGATATCGCCTGATTAGCTTGAAAGGAAGTATCTAAATTTTTAATATTAAATTGTGCTGCAAATACATTGGCAACATCTTTGGGGCTGTCAATAATTTTGTTACAGTGATTTAGTATAATTTTTTTTGTCATATTATTCTTACTCACGTTTCTATGTCTATTTACTACTTTCCAGATTTCCCTGCTAACACATTTCGCATTTTCCAGCTGCCTCATCACAGCATTTTGTTTAGCTGCCCTAACAACCTTTTTAAACAAGCTTACATATTTTTTTCTGTAAGTTAAAATACTATTGTTTAAACAGGTACCATTATTTGCACACAGAAAACGTTTCATTTTGCTGGATACTTTGACACCCTGCGTAATCCATTTCATGCTGTTATTGTCACTTATTATGATTTTTTTCGTAATTTTTTTAAAGCTATGCCTATATGTGTTGCAAAACTTATTTAAAAACGTATTTATACCCATTTCACTCCAGTCGTTGATCAGCAATAGTTGTTGAAAAATATTGTGGTTTCTTTTTTTAAATAATCTACGACTTATGGTAATGGTTTGCTTTATGTCCAATTTCCGAGCAAGTAACAAATCACAAAAAATCCCCCCATGCCCATCGGCCAAACCGTTATGGTCTATGTCAGTACCCTTTATGTAAATGTCATCTAAATTTGTCAAAAAGTTATCTATACAAGAGGAAATATTGTTTCGCAAAAAAGTTACTTTTTGAAGGAGGGGTTTAAAATTATAACTTTTAAGGAGACTTAAAAATTCTGTACGCTCTTTGCTCTCTGATAATAGGTCAACATTAAAATCACCACAGATGAGAGTCTTTCGGTTGAAAAAATATTCCAAGGACCTTTCCAAATTTTTTAAAAATTCTGCGAAGTTAGCATCATAAGGACTTCTGTAGCAGCAACACAAATAGAGACCGGTATCTACGTCTTTAATACTACACACTTCAAACGAGTCCTGCTTATACAACTTATTAATTTGAGAGCATTCAATAAACTCTCGATTACATTGCCCTAAAATCAAACTTCCACCTCTCTTTTTCTTAGTTCTTGTATTACTTGCAGCTAAGTTATAGCCAGTGAAATTCAACAAAGGTGCTGATAATTTGGTTAGAAAATGTTCTGTGACACAAATATAATCAGGTTTGGTTGCTAGCATATTTATATACAATTCTAATTCACTTTTTTTATTGGTTATACCACATACATTCTGATGAAAAATATTTAAACTTTTAACATTTTCAACGAAAAAACTCACTTTCAACATTCTTTGAGTTACAATCAGTTTGAGTAGTAGCATTTACCAACAGTGACTTTGTAGCAGCAAGACAAGTTTGCACACCCACGCTACTGAAACATTTAGGAGTTCTCGTACGTATTGTTGGGATCACATTCACATCACTACGCACCCCAGAATGTGAAGTGATTGCCGAGTTACGATAGTTCCGTATAATCTGTAGAATATCTTGGTACATACTTTTAATACCACTTCTATTTAGTTTACCGCTATTTACAGAAAACATGTCAAATGATAAATTTCGGTTTGTATCAATAAAGTGTGCATAGCTATCTCTCTGCAGATCTAAATTTAATAAATTGTTAAATAAATCGATTTTATAGTTATAAATTGGTGCCCCACATACATACGTGGGAGCACATATTAATATATTTGTATGCGTTATATGTTGTAATAAATATCTTATATTTTTTACTAAAATAGTGTAGTCCTGCATATCCTTAAAATCTCTTTGTCCAATTATAATGACACAATGGTCATTTTCGTCAAAAAGTTGTAATTTAGCGTCAAGGTTATTAAGCATTTTTTCTAGGTCACAGTTGGGTAAGACATACCTACAATAGTCGAATTCACGACCAAAGGTATTTTCGACAACTTGCAGGGTGCCGCAATTTTCACTGTTGGTCACGATACACAATTTTTGACGCTTTTGTCTATTTTGACCCTCCGAACTTGTTTCATTAGTAATGCGTTGAGAAGCCGATGACTCTTCCCTTTTTCTACTTTGCAGTGCACTTTGCAGGTACTCTATTTGCTTATTTAAGTTTGTTAGTTCAGTTTTTGCCTGTTCTAGTTGGTGTTCTGGGCTATCGAGATGTCGTTGTCGCTTTGCAATCTTCTCACAAAGTTGTATGTCTGTCTCAGTCAAGCGTTTATGAGGTGTACTTGAACTAATATCCACGTGCCGCATGGAAAATCTACGCTTATAGTTATCCTCGCATTGTAAGTTTAATTCAATTTGGGGGCTTGAAACAATATCCGTGGTCTCCATTTGATTGTTCACATCGATGCGTAATACGTTACATTTATTATGGAGGTCACTAAGCGAACACTTTATTATGTTTATATTATCTGACATCTCAGCCATGGCTGTCTGTTGCGAGAGGTATCTGCTGTTGCATTCCTCACGAAAGGCACGTAATTCCAATAATACTGTTGTAAGTGTACTTTCCGCAACAGTGGCTGCACTAGCAGAATTCAGTCTACCCGATGAATTGGGGGTCTGAGATGCAGATATACTCTTTTGAGTGGTTTTTCTCCTTATTGTGACATTATTTGGTTCATCCAGGTACTGTTTCTCGGCAATAGAGGGTTTTGCAATCTTGGTTGACCTCTCACTGCCACACGGTATTACCGGACTAGCCGGCGTGGAGCTATTTATTACTTTTGGTTTTTTGCAGCGGCATTCATGACAAATCCATTTATGCTTTTCCTCTAAGCTCATTACCAGAATAAAATGACCCTGAGGTACATTTGCGCACTGTAGGTCGTAAGACTTGAGACATGTTGAGCACGAGAGCAACAAGTCATCTTCTATATTGTGCCTACAACCCTCGCAAATTGTTGCCATAATGCGATGAGTGATCAGCGTGAAATGTTACAAGCTCACAATTACAGATATAGATGGCGCTACGTGCTCAAAATTCCAAACGCCGTCCCTGGAACGCTTCTATAGTAGCTGTTTATTTTTGACAGATTGGTGAACTGTAAAAATACTGGAACGCGCCCACAATACTGGAACGCGGCCGATATATTCGGTTGCACTAATGTTGGTAGCACTGCCTCTTGACAATACTGGTTTGTTTACATTTTTAAAAGTGCAGAAAAAACGGATCACTATATTTTTCACAAGTTTATATATTAGGAACAGGGCTTATCTTGCGGGCAGCGTTCTGCTAAAATGTGTATTTGCACTGCATTTATGGTGTTTTAGTTCTCCAGTTCACTTAAATCACTGTTATTATTATAATAACGTACGTAACATTGTGTGCTAACAAAGTGCTAACAGTTTTTAGAAGTTAACAGTATACGATTTGCTAAGACACTGGTAAGTACTAACTATGCCGATTTGATTCACTGAAGACGCACTGGTGTTAATTTTATTGGTTATAACTAGTTTATTCTATTTTGATTTAATTTTAGCTACGGAGTCGATGTTCACTTTACAATGACACCTGTCAATTTCGTCATTTTTTATCGACTTAAAAGACGCCTAATGTCACCTATAAGGCATGTTCAAAAACTAAGCAATTTTTAATTAGCACAAGTTGATTCTTAAGATTTGTGTTAAAGATACTAATTTATAAAATTAAATATGTAAGTTGTACCATTGCCTATGTTTTTTGACTAGCTACCAATAGTGGACAATCATTTATAACTGCTAGAAATAGCAGTTATAAATGATTGTCTACTATTGATTCTTACGAATAAGTGTATAATAATTGTATTTAAAGTAAACATATCTTAGTTTGTTAAAGATTTTATCTGCAAAAGTAATTTTTTTTTTATACCACATAGTTAGCAGACAAGCACATGGCCCACCTGATGGAAAGTGGTTACCGTGACCTATGGACGTCTGTAACACCAGAGGAGTCACAGTCGCGCTGCCAACCCTGTAAGTACAGAGTTTCTGTGCCGTCAGTAGAAGACAAAGCAGGACAAGCCTTTAGTCTTCCCACTGACAGCACAAATTCTCCAGTGAGCTCTGGCTACCCTACTCACCGCTGGGAACACAACACGAAGTTATTATAGCCGCGGTATTCTGTAGGGCGGAGGTACTACCCCAGTCGGACTGCTCAATCGGGCGGAAATACCGCCGTGTCCTACCTCCTTTAAGTTAATATCGATTAAGGTAGGTATAGAATAAATTGAATCGGTTCAGACCTTAGAGTATACTATGTATACTCTAAGGTTCAGACGGGATTCGAAACCGCGACCCTTTCCCTTACAGGGGGATTGCTCTGACCACTAAGCCACAGACCCTTCGCCTGAAACCATCCAAACTCTTCTATATCCGTCTTACGGCGACTGTTGACCATTATTTAAAAAAACATTTACAATTTTGTACAATGAAGTTTAATCTATACTTAATATTATAAAGCTGCAGAGTTTGTTTGTTTGTTTGAACGCGCTAATCTCTGGAACTACTGGTCCGATTTGAATGATTCTTTCAGTGTTGGGTAGTCCATTTATCGAGGAAGGTCTTAAGCTATATATCATTACGCTACTACTTAAGGGAGCGGAGCATTGATAATAAATGTTAACAAATCCGGCAATTTTTCATACAATATTTTGAAGACTAACATACGGGCTCAAAGGGATATGAAGCTTCAAAATATACCCCGGGCGAAGTTGGGGTGGGTCAGCTAGTTTATCTATAAAGTGTCGACCATTGGTGCTTTTACCTTACAGCTGAAGTAAAAGTCCCATATAAAATATTAAATATCTAATAATAATCTTTATTATAATCACCAAAGCATACAGCTAACGTTTCCCACCCTGTCCTATAAACTGATTCAAGGCTCTGACCTACATTACGCCCGCAGTGCGGCGCCCTCAATGTTGCCACGCTGAAAAATTTATACCATTTATTACTTGGCAAGTTTTCGGCACAGGTTTTTGGATCGGACTTTTTGGTGATTTATAATATAGCTACATTATCTTTACTGTAATTTTATCGTGATTCAGCACTCCGCACTGATAATACTTAAACGTTTTTATCTCAGGAAATATGTCTTGGTTCTAAAATGTGCTTATAAGCGTAGTAGGTACAAGTTTCTTGGGCTACTTTTGAAGATTTCACGGGGTGCTACAGTGGTGAATTAGCTTAAATTTACCAAGCATAGATAAAGTACAAAAAAAATAAGCACGCGACAGGGATTTGTTTGTCTTGCGACTTAAGTCCAAAATAGGTGCCCCGATATACATATAATTTTATTGTAACATTTGAAGGAAGTAGAACGTAAAAAAAATAAAAAATCTTATCTTTTAGCGGAATTGTAGATACGACTTTGACTGCTTCATTGTAAACTGTTTAGGTGTTTTGTTTACGACGATTATGGTTTCTCCTTTTTTTATTTATAAGATTGTAATGTTTTATACTGAAGAGAGAATCGCATGTGTCGCACACAAGCTCCAGTAGCTTTAGAGGCACATTAAGTATATTTTTTTGTTAAATATGTATTCCGATTCCAATAAAAAACAAAAAAAAAAATAATTGAAAATTTAAAAACACTTCATCATAGTGATTTCCCAGTTGCACCCTTTGTTTTAATATGCACATAATCCCCACGGATACCCGGTGGGGGAAGTGATGTCGGACTTGAACCGACTAAAACGCACGCCGACTGTGTGGGACGCAGATTGCCAGAGGTGAGATTATCTGAGACTTATACCTCGCACTCCGGCCGGCCTAGCACCGTCTCTTATGAGACGGCCTTGTTCAAGTGTGGGGACCACGGAGTCCCCATCTTATCCTAGGGATGAGGAGGCGCGCATCAGTTTACTTTATACAGCTTAGATGGCAGACAAGCACACGGTTCACCTGATGGAAAGTGATTACCGTGGTCTATGGACGTGTGTAACATTAGGGGAATCACACTCGTGCTGCCGACTAGTGCCGACCCTGTAAGAATAGAGAGTTTCAGTGCCGTCAGTGTAGAAGACTAAGCAGGACAAGCCTATGCCCACTTATATTACAAAAACTCTCCAGTGAGCTCTGGCTACCCTACTCACCGCCGGGAACACAACTCGAGGTTATTATGGCCGCGATATTCTGGCGGAAGTGCTTCTCGGAGGCGGAGCAGATATATCAATTAATTTTGCCAGCTATGATTTTCATTCCCACGTAATACCTATGAGGCTAGCCTATTGCCGGTTAGGGGGCACTTTTTATTTTGTATGTTTTCTATCGAATAGAGAACAGTCCTATCCCTTAGTTGCCTTCTACGGCAGCTCACCATAAGATGGGATGGTCTACTCCACCGGGAACCAAGAGTAAAAATAAGTTGAAAACTGAAACCCGACTACTAATTATTTTCTAACACACTACTTTATCACCGCTAGAGGGCGCTACATTAGATTCAGTACGTCATATATCCTATAACCAGCGGACGGCCAAGATGCTTCTAATGATACCTCATTTGTTCAGTTCAGTTCAGTGTGAACAGATGAACCTATATACATCTTTCTTAATATATATAATTCTCCTGTCACGATGTTTGTCCGCGATGGACTCCTAAACTACTTAACCGATTTTAAATTAAATTGGCACACTGTGAGCAGTCTGGTCCAACTTAAGAGATAGGATAGCTTAGATCTTTAATTATAGTCGCAATTTTATTTTATTGCAAATTATTGGTTTATAATTAATTGACAGTCACAATTAATCTGTTAACTCCAAAAGATTCTAACAGATGTCAATACTTTTCGACTGGATTGAGTAAATAATCAATAGATGGCACTGCTATGGTAAACTGACAAACGTGTCATAATAAGCTACAATTCAATATCATGATTACCACATAGATCTATTTGGCACTTTACAGCATATGATTTAAAAAATATTTACGAAGATATTACAGATTAAAAAATTGCGGGACGTAGCATTTGCGGTGGTACTGTAGTGTATTTAGTATCAGAATTGCACCCGTGCGAAGCTGGGGTGGGTCGCTAGTTCATATATATATTATAGCCAGCCAAAATTATAACCCTTCTGTGGCTTCGCTTTAGTCAGGTAAAAATAAAAGTTGATAGTCACGCCTTCTTCTACATTCATAATTGTTTTCACACATGCTCGTCTGTTTCGGGTCAATCAATCAAACAATCTTGATGTGTTTTTTTAATATGTTTTATTTAAAATCAAAGTTCCTCCGCATCATCACTGACCGGTAACGTACCCAGAAGGCTGGCAGCATTGCCACGTGGAATGGCAATGCTTATCCTCTGTGCAAGATAATAACCAGCCTTCTGGTCAAGCGTAGCGTCGATCAGCTGCTTTGCCAAGTCTTTGTATAGAGAACGGGCGCTTGGACCCCACGTCCCTAACGTTTCAACCTCAAACGGCTCAAAAACATAATCAGCTGTCAGGTATTTGAGCCGTTTGAGGTTTTCCGCAGATGCAACAGCAGTACCGGCACACCCTGCTGTGCTTTAAAGATGTAAAGGCGCAAGAGTGTCGACACACGTAGCGTCCCACACCAAAGGCCTACCCATCTTCCAAGGTAGCATTATGTATGTAATTTTTATGTTTATTTTATTTTAGTGTATTTTAGTAGGTACCTAATAATAGTTTTTAGTTTTAAATTTCATTTAACGATTTTGAAAATTTAAGTTTTTTGATGTTGTTTTTAAAATTTTAAGAAAATAATTTTAAAAACAAAAAATCCGAAATCATACCACTAGTTACTCAGTTAGTTAGTCTAGTTTATTTGTTTAATATGTGTTTTTACTAAAAGTTGCTACAAAATTTTTTACCTTTAGTTAAGTAGCAAACCGAATAGAGTATGTATTATCTTAGTACACCTTCATTCAATAATAAACAAGCTTGAATATTATGTAAAATAAGATCAATACTTCTAGATTAAGGTTTCTAGAGCTACATCTGTTTCTAGGTCACCATTGGGCCGGGCTAGACAACAACCAGGGCATTGGGGGTTTATCCAGGACGCGGACAGACTCGGCCCCGTGACCCAGGTCGCCCTGCGCCATAGCACGTCATAATATTCACACGGGTGGAGCCTCAGGTATCAGCTAGCAATATTAAAATAAATAAGACATAACAGCGTACTTGCATAAAAGGCAATATATAGTAGATAAAGCTCTTGAAATCTGTAAAGATTTTTTTTGTACCACTTATGTCAAAGAATCAAAGAATCAATTTAATTTATTCAGTTTAGGCCAATGATATTTTTTTTACTATAACATCATTGGTTTAAGCACACAAAGAGCACATATGAACGTCAAAATTTTACAATTAGGTATGTCAAGAAATAATATAAAAATATTAAATAATTTAAAAATGAACCATTGGAAAATGATTCTCTCGCTGGTTCGGTAGATTAGTTCTACATAGAAGATACCAGCAAGAAACTCAGCGAACTATATTAGAACTAGATTATTTTTCTTTTTTAAATTTGCAAGCGAGTGACTTATGTTGACCACGCATTAACATCATTAAGATACTCATCCACTTTATACTTAGTAACCTTTACTCATTAAAGTTTTTTTCACTTCTATTCTATGGCAGACAAGCACACGGGACACCTGGTGGAAAGTGGTTACCGTGGCCTATGGACGTCTGTAACACCAGAGGAGTCACAGTAAGAAGATGGGGAGCTATTGTCCCAGCTTAACCTGAAGGGAATTAGGTGTGAGAAAACTTTTTTATTAAAATAAAAACTATTTATGTATACCTAACGCCATTACCCCAAACTAAACATAACTTGAAATTAATAATTATGTCAATTTTAGAACGATATCTAATTAAACATAGTTTTTTTTTTATATACCACCTCCGTGGTAGACTAGCACACCGCCCACCTGTCTTCAAATCCGTGAGGCCGTAGGTTCTTAACACGCTAAGCGCCAAGCATATATGGCCTTGCCACTCATTTTGACATGTTTTTTTTTTTATGTATATTTCACTATATTTACGGTATATTAACATAATAAAATACACTCCCTCTCGTTTTCAGGTCTTTTTACGGTTTTTCAGAGCGTGTATCATAAATGATACACTGGCCTACCAAATACTTTTGCGATCTTTCAGATCTCCCAGGCCACGTGTAACATTTATGATACACGCTCTGAAAAAATATATTTTCTTTATTTTCAAATAATATCGTTAAATTTAGTTACATTTGGGTATATTAAAGTTTATCGGGATATTTACCATGTTGTATTATTTGGCGTTTTCGATATTTCGGCGCTGTTGCAAGCACCATGATCACGAAGGAACTGGAGTATTGGCGGTAAACAATGAAAAAGTTTTGAAAAAAACTTCAGTTTCAGAGAAGACTGTCATGTCCCTGGCAGAAGATCTTTTAGATGAAGGCAGAACTTTATACACTGCTAATTATTATACAAGTGTTCCTCTCGCTTTGCGTTTGAGAAAAAGGAAAACGCATTTGGTTAGTACATTGAGGTCCAACAGAAAGCATTTACCTAAGGAAGTGATGAATGCGAAACTGAAGAGGGGAGAAATGGCAGCAAAGCAATCTGGAGAAGGAATAGTAGTACTGAATTGGCGTGATAAGAGAGACGTGAAGATGCTTACTACAAAAACATCCGCACTTGAGTTTGTTCCTATCAATAATAGAAGAGCTACTGCATTGACAATGAAACCAAAATGTATAGATGACTACAATAATGGTAAGTCTTCCATAGACCTCAGTGACCAAATGGCAACCTATGGGTCCGCACTTCGCCGTTGTACCAAATGGTACCGCAAACTTTTCGCAAAACGCATTTGAAATAATATGGGGAACAAGTTTAGTAAACGCTCATTTTCTGTACAATGAGTAGGTACACAACTAAAAAGAAAATGACCATCACTGAATTTCGTGAACACGTAATTTTGGCTTTATTGGAGAGGAATTCTTCAGTAGGCAACCAGGCTAACCTTAGATCTTCGAGACCACGACCACCAGACAAACATCTTCTAATTCAAAAAGTAGTAAATAATAAATAGGTTCGGGGACGTTGTGTCGAATGTTATAAAAAATTTGGCAGAAAAGGAGTTGGAATTGATGGTAAAATGAAAATGGCGCCTCAAATTTATACTATATGCTCAGTTTGTGGAACTTTCATGTGTCGTAACTGTTTCAATGATACTCATTGAAACAATACCTTTTTATTTTTGTAATTTTCTATAATAAATATGCAAAAAGCATTTAGTATTTTTTTTTAGAAGTCACCATCAGATTTCAAGTTTCATATTTTGTCAAGTATACATTATATCCCAGGCCCAAATACACAGTTAGATTGTCACAGGCCAGAGCTTTAATTCCCTTGAAGCAAATGTATGGAAACGTGCGCATTGTTGATACACAATGCTTTGAACACAAACTGTAATGTGTATCATTTTTGATACACACTGCACTAGCATGCGTGTGCAAAAATGATACACTGGCACTTAGCGTGTTAAGTTATTATTTATGTTTCTTAAATTATTTTATGTTATTATTACACCGTGAGGCAGTACTCACGGTGTAACAGAGAAATCAATTGTTACAGACACTAAGTGTTACAATGGTGGCACTCAGCTTGGCGGCCTCATCATATGCTTTTTCACGCCCCGCTTAAAGGCCCCGGGACTGTAGGAGGAAGGAAACACGTGAGCTAGTAATGAATTCCAGGTCTTATTGTGCGGCAAATTGCGGACCGAAATATCTAAGTTTTGTCCCATCGCCTATGCAGAAAAATTCATAGTGATTTTTGCACACTGTACATGTAATAGTGGATTTTTGGTCAACTTGCTTTTTACCATGGCACACACCAATGACTTTTCGATGCTTTTCGAAGTTATGTGTGTATTTATCGCAGGTTTTCAAGTGCCCGATTAATGGCAATAGGCTCGCCACCTATTACATTGGGACCTAAACGTAAACTGGCGAAATGTGGGTGCTAGTACCTCTGCCTACCCCTTCGGGGATATAGGCGTGAATTTATGTTATGTTATGTTGCTTTTTACATTTTTTACAACTAACACCTTGCTTATACTAGGTATCAGAACTTCTCGCGAATTATATTTTGGAACTTACTATTTCTGCCGACGTTTCGGATGCGTTGCAGCACCCGTGGTCCAGTCAAGTCGTGACCACGGGTGGTGAATATGATATAAGCGAAGCTAAGGCGAGTTGCCTAGTATTCTTATACGTCTTGGATATCTTACCAGCTCACGTGTTTCCTTCTTCCTAAAGTCCCGTGTCCTTTAAGCGGAGCGTGAAAAACGCATATGATGAAGCCGTCAAGCTGAGTGCCACCATTTTTTTTTAAAGAATATTAGCAAACGCAATTATTTGTCTATTATTGTAACGTTGTTTACGTCTGTAATGGTAACCCTCTTTCCTGAGACTTTGCCTTCAGCTTACCGCCAGGCGAGGTGTAGTGATATTGACATATCCTATCTAAAAAAAAGTCCGAAGCTTCGGTGTACGTTTCATAGTAACCCCCCTGTACTTTGTAAAAGTAATCTACAAAATCCCTTCGACACGAAGCCAGCTGTAAGTTTATCTCGCAGCAAGATTTCGAAACAAGAGAATGAAAGCAAATCTCGGGATTTCTATCTTTATCCCAGCTTAATTGAAAGAAGACTAACGAAACAGGTGTATGAGGCGAGTGTGGATGGTACCGTCGGAAGGGGAAGACCTAGGCGCACATACCTGGACCAAATCGGGGAAGTTCTAGAAAAGGGGCAGGTCAGGAGTACTCTAAACCGACGAGCATGCATGAAGAATGTAATGAGAGTGAATGAAGCGAGAGTAGTATGTCAGGATCGTAGCAAATGGAGATCCGTGATCTCTGCCTACCCCTATGGGAGACAGGCGTGATTTTATGTATGTATGTATGTATCCCAGCTTAATTTAGTAGTTAAGAAGTCGATCTTACGATCGAGAGGTACTGGGCTTCGATTCTGCTAAAGCAAAACCACTATTCAACCACGTACACTTAAATGCTTAACCGTCGCCATAAGACGAATATATGTTTAGAAGACTTTGAATGGTTTCAGACGAGGTTTCTGTGGCTTGGAGGTCAGAGAATTCCCGGCAGAGTGGAATTTGAATCACATCATCTCTTCCCATGCGGTGTAGTACAAGGCGACTAAGGGATAGAGCTGTTTAACATCAGACAGATATATACAACTCAGACAGACTCAAATGCATGGCTTGAGTCAACAATAGTGCCCTGCAAGTCTCTCCCCCTATTACGTGGAACCTAATACAATGATTACTGAAATGTAAGTTATCACCTCTGCCTAACCCTCCGGGGATAAAGGCGTGATTATGTGTGTGTATGTGTGTGTGGTGACTGAGAAAGAATACAAATATAACCCAATCTCATCAGCAAGATATCGTAAGAGGTGACTAACGGAAAAATACGCAGACGATATCACTGCGTATTTTTCCGTTAGTATTAGTATTTTTTGTTTAGTTAGTACTAGTATTCTTATACGTCTTGGATTTCTTCGCTTCGAGCTCACGTGTTTCCTTCTTCCTACAATACCGGGTCCTTTAAGCGGAGCGTAAAAAACCATATGATGAGGCTTTCAAGCTGAATGCCACTATTATTTTTTAAAAGAATATTCTATATATTACTAGCTGACCCGGCAAACGTTGTTTTGCCATATAAATAATTTTTAAGTAAATGTCTCACAAAATTTCATGAGAATCGGTCAAGCCGTTTCGGAGGAGTTTATATATAAGACTGACTGAGTGACACGAGAATTTTATATATAAGACTAGCTGACCCGGCAAACGTTGTTTATTATATTTAGTATATTATATTTAGGGGGATGAAAAATAGATGTTGGCCGATTCTCAGACCTACTCAATATGCTCACAAAATTTCATGAGAATCGGTCGAGCCGTTTCGGAGGAGTTCAAGTTCGAACACCGTGACACGAGAATTTTATATATAAGATTAGATATAGAAAGTATAGTCTATTATTGTAACGTTGTTGGCGTCTGTAATTGTGACCCTCTTGCCTGAGACTTTGCCTTCAGCTTACCATCAGTCGAGGTGTAGTCATATTGTTAGTCGAGAAGGGAAACTTGAAATTTAATAAAACCCTGTAGCAACCCGTCTGGCTAGCGTGCATACAGTAAACCAGAGCCTGCCAACATTAAGAGAGACCTATATCCAGCAGTTGACTGCGATGATAAATTTTTTTTGAAAAAAAAATGTAACCAATCACAATCGCTTTCTAAAATATGACTTGATGGCGAACGTTGTTTTGTGTTCTTGTTGTTCAACGTTGTTTTAATGTCTACATATCTTGTTACTTGTTTTCAATAAAATTTTGCGAAAAAAGAAATTAGCTGTTGCCGTAACTATAAAATATTCGTATCTTTACAGTTCCTAACATCATAACAATAATTTTTCAAGCTTGAATGTTGAGTTTACACCTCAATGTTGTCATCTAGGTATCCGTTTGTATTGAATGCAAACAAAACGAAACAATGCCCTCGTTTTGAATTACAAACTTGCGTAGAAAGAAAAAAAGTTATTGTGTAAACTGTTCTGGCAAGCCCTGTATCATTTTTTCTCATAAACTTACTGACTGTTGCCCGCGGCTCAGACACTCAGGAATTAATAAAGTTTAGTCAATTCTCTTTTTAAGAGCTGACTGGAGAATTTGTGCTGTCAGTGGGTAAACTAAAGGCTTGTCCTGCTTTGTCTTCTACACAGACGGCACAGAGACTCTACTTACAGAGTTGGCAGCGCGACTGTGACTCCTCTGGTGTTACAAACGTCCATAGGCCGCGGTAACCACTTTCAATCAGGTGAGCCGTGCGCTTGTTTGCCACCTAAGGGGTATAAAAAAACTGCGGGACATAGGCCTTTCCCAATGTTGGGAGGCTTTGGCCTACTGTTTCCACGCTGGCCAGACGGGTTACTACAGGGTTTTATTTCAAGTTTTCCTTCTCTCGCAGTGATATCGTCTGCGTATTTTTCCGTTGGTCGCCTCTTACACACCCTTTGAATGAGATGGGGTGTTGATACTTGTATTCTTTCTCCGTCACCGCGCTACGTCTGGGGGTCGTTGTTTATTGCCGGAGATGATGTTGGCAGGCATATCCCTCACACCCCGGCCGACCTAGGCCCATCTCTCGACCTGACACTCCTCGGGTGATGTTAGACACTTCAAATATTCTTTCTCTAAAGTGTCAAACATCATATTTTTTTGTGAATAGCCATACACACTTCAATCTATGTTTTTATGTGTGTTTTTTGCTAAAAACATGATCTGTTACCGTGGCTTATGATGTTTTAAAAAGATGGAATGGGACAATTACCACTGCTTCCTAGGCGCTAGTGGAGAAAAAACGGCGGAACAGACTCCACTGCGGTATTTTCGAGACGTAAATTTACAATAGAAGTCCTTCTCAATGTTTTTGAAAGGACTTACAAATACTTTTTTATGTTGAACTTATTTTACGCAACTACGACGAAGCAAAAGAAGGGTTATGATTTTTACAGGCTATGTATGTATGTATGCAGGTTCATCTGTTCCCTCATAGCTTCTGAACTACTAATTACAACTGGACAAATGAGGTATCGTTAGAAGCGTCTTAGTCGTCCGCTGGTTATAGGCTATATAATGTGCACTGAATCTATTGTGGCGCCCTCTAGCGTTCATAAAGTACTGTGTTAAAAAATAAACTTGACCTAAATATACCGTGTTTAGTATCATCTGAAAGGGCTTAATTAGCACATTACAAACATGTATAAATTATACCTATTGCTTGCCCCATAATAGTATAAATAAAAAGATAAGATTTAAACTAAAACCTGACTACTGAAAAAGTATTATACAAGAAAATATCTAGGATAGCCGTGGTCGTATGCCACTTAGTCTAATAAAATAATACATTATAGAGAAATATCACTAAAATTATGCAGTTGGTCGTTTTTAAATGCAGAAATCCCCATGGATATAAGTATTGCCCTGGGCATGATGCCCACAGCTACATTCTATTATCGCACCGCTCGCCATAGGCAGGGAATTCATCCCCACACATTGCGACCTGAGACGGTGCGCACTGTGCGGTATAAAATAAACTTCATCCCACGCATTTTTTTTAATACCACTTAGGTGGCAGACAAGCGCGCGGCCTACCTGATGGAAAGTGGTTACCGTGGCCTATGGACGTGTGTAACACCAGAGAAGCCACACTCGCGCTGAGGACCCTGTAAGCACAGTTTCTGTGCCGTCAGTGTAGAGGACAAAGCAGGACAAGCCTTTAGTCATCCCACTGACAGCACAAATTCTCCAGTGAGCTCTGGCTACCCTACTCACCGCTGGGAACACAATACGAAGTTATTATAACCGCGGTATTCTGTAGGGCGGAGGTACTTCCCCAGTCGGACTGCTCAATTGGGCGGAAATTCCGCCGTGTCCTACCTACCTCCTTACGCATACTCAAGCTATGAATCTGCTGCGGTTTTCCCATGCGTCTATAAAATGGGGTTCTTCAAGAGGGGCTTTAGTTTCTTCAGGTTTCAACAGCGCGAGTACAACATCCCTGGTGTTGCACACGTCCATAGGGCACGGTAACCACTTCCCATCATGCCATGGGCTTATTTGCCACATAAGTGGTATAAAACAATAAAAAATATTTGCACTGAGCGGGAATCGAACCCCGTGTATCGGGTCCCATTCTCTACCACCACCACACTACTGAGGCTACAGTGATAAATTTGTCGCCTAAATTACATAACATAACATAAACTCACGCCTATATCCCCCCGAAGGGGTAGGCAGAGGTACTAGCGCACTCACATTACGCCAGTTTATGTTTAGGTCCCAATGTAATAGGTGGCGAGCCTATTGCCATTAACCGGACACTTATAAATCTGCGATAAATACACAAATAACTTCGAAAACCATCAAAAAGTCATTGGTGTGTGCCATGGTAAAACCTGGGATCGAACCCGAGACGTTATCTCAGCAGTCCATTACTCATACCACTAGGCTACCGCGGTTATCTATACTAATATTATAAAGCTGCAGAGTTTGTTTGTTTGTTTGAACGCGCTAATCTGTGGAACTACTGGTCCGATTTAAATGATTCTTTCAGTGTTGGGTAGTCCATTTATCGAGGAAGGTTTTAGGCTATATATCATCACGCTAATACTTAAGGGAGCGGAGCATTGATAATAAATGTTAACAAATCCGGCAATTTTTCATACATATTTTGAAGACTAAAACATTACGGGCTCAAAGGGATATGAAGCTTCAAAATATACCCCGGGCGAAGGTGGGGTGGGTCAGCTAGTTACATATACATGTAAATTAAACAATTGTAATACAGGATAGTAACCTATTACCCTACTTTATGTGGCGTGTAAGAAAGAAACAGCTGGTATATGCCTCTCGCTCTAACCAATCAATATAATCTACGTGGCGCATTGGGGCGCTTAGCGTTGAAAAGTTCACTCGTTCGATGCCCGGAAGAATGTTTTATGACCCCTGTGGTGCAGCTGCAGAGCGTTCAATTATTATATCACAGGTCACAGGTTCAATAGTGCAATTTATCTTTTTTTTTTTATACCACTTAGTTGGCAGACAAGCACACGGCCCACCTGATGGAAAGTGGTTACCGTGACCTATGGACGTCTGTAACACCAGAGGAGTCACAGTCGCGCTGCCAACCCTGTAAGTGCAGAGTTTCTGTGCCGTCAGTAGAGGACAAAGCAGGACAAGCCTTTATTCTTCCCACTGACAGCACAAATTCTCCAGTGAGCTCTGGCTACCCTACTCACCGCTGGGAACACAACACGAAGTTATTATAGCCGCGGTATTCTGTAGGGCGGAGGTACTACCCCAGTCGGACTGCTCAATCGGGCGGAAATACCGCCGTGTCCTACCTCCTTAAAAAATATTTGTATGTATGAATATGTACATACATACATATAATCACGCCTTAATCCCTGGAGGGTTAGGCATGGGAAGAGATGGGGTGGCCCTAATTCTACTCTGCCGGGAACCACGCGGTTATTTTTAACCGATTTCAAAAAGGAGCAGATTCTCAATTCGAAGCCGCGTGGTGACCGGCAGAGTAGAACTTGGACCACCCCATCTCTTCCCATGCGGTGTCGTACAAGGCGACTAAGGGATAGGGCTGTTTAACATAAGACAGATATATACAGCCTAGATTCAGCCTCAGATGAATGGCTTGAGTCAACAATAGTGCCCGGAAGACGGTAATAGCCTCATCCCTTATTATGTGGAAGCGAATTTAATGTTTGGTGAAATGTGGATGTTAATTCACCTCTGTCTAACCCTCCGGGGATAAAGGCGTGAGTATATGTATGTATGTATGCTGATCATATCTCTATTCAACCAATTGTGATCAAAAAGAAGTAAGACTTTAGGCCTAAACAAATTTTCGGCCCACCTGACGGAAAGTGGTTACCGTGGCCTGTGGACGTGTGTAACACCAGAGAAGCCACACTAGCGCTGCCGACCCTGTAAGCACAGAGTTTCTGTGCCGTTAGTGTAGAGGACAAAGCAGGAGAAGCCTTGAGCCATCCCACTGACAGCACAAATTCTCCAGTGAGCTCTGGCTACCCTACTCACCGCTGGGAACACAACACGAAGTTATTATAACCGTGGTATTCTGTACGGCGGAGGTACTTTCTAATAAACCTTATAAAGGGGACAGATGAACATGTATACATACATAGCCTGTGAAAATCATAACCCTCCTTTTGCTTTACCGTAATCGGGTAAAAACTAAACAGCGTATCTGTCGCAAGAAAGTATAATATAAGTTGAATCAATCTTTATGTAGGCTCAGGTGCAAAGATGGCGACTTGGCGACAAGTCTTATGACATCATAACATAACATAAACTCACGCCTATATCCCCAAAGGGGTAGGCAGAGGTGCTCACATTTCGCCAGTTAATGTTTAGGTCGCAATGAGATAGGTGGCGAGATTATTGCCATTAACCGGGCACTGATAAACCTGCGATAAATACACACATAACTTCGAAAAGCATGGAAAAGTCATTGGTGTGTGGCATGGTAAAACCTGGGATCGAACCCGAGACCTAGTCTCAGCAGTCCATTACCCATACCACTAGGCTACCGCGGTTCGGTGGAATAATTTTAGTACGCACTTTTTCATTTCGTCAAATTTTTATTCGGCAGAATATTACCAAGGATAATATCATTACAGCATTTGATTTTTAATCAAATGATTCATTACAGAAAACAATCATTAGATAATTGAAGTTTGGTCAAACTATTTGCTATGACCAAAAAGTAAGAATTTTTGAGAACTATTATATTACTAAATAATGCAATTTTATTTTTATATTCATTTATTTAAGGCCAACCCATCTCTTCCCATGCGCTGTCGTACAAGGCGACTAAGGGATAAGGCTGTTTAACATCAGACAGATATACAACCTAGACTCAGCCTCATACGTATGGCTCGAGTCAACAATAGTGCTCGGAATACGGCAATAGGCTCACTCCCGATTACGTGGGACTGAATACAATGATAGGTGAAATGTGGGCGTTAATTCACCTTTGCCTAACCCTTTGTGCATAAAGGCGTGATTATATGTATGTATGTATGAATATACAAGTATTTATAGTGAGTGGGAATCGAATCCCCTAACTTAGCAGTAAAATGCTGTACTGCTACGCCACACGATCAAAAGTTAGTTCAAACAATGAACCCATTGCAGTCCACTGCTGGGCATAGGCCTCTCCCAATGTTGCGAGGCTCTGGCCTACTGTTTCCACGCTAGCCAGACGGTACAAAGTTTATTTCGAGTTTTCCTTCTCTCGCAGTGATATCGTCTGCGTATTTTTCCGTTAGTCGCCTCTTACGACACCCTTCGGATGAGATGGGGTGGTGATACTTGTATTCTTTCTCTGTCACCACGCGTTTATCCCATATAAGAGTAACAAAGATCTTTCCCCCCCTTCCCCTTCTTTTTGCGTTAGACCATAGTATGTGATTTGTAGATAGACATACAGTCAAAGAATCAAGAATCAAAGAATCAATTTCATTTATTCAGTTTAGGCACATAAAGAGCACATATTTTTTTTTTTTTTTTTATATAGGACACGTCAATTGGACTTCGCCTTGCCTGAAGGTAAGCTGAAGGCAAAGTCCCAGAAAAGAGGGTCACCATTACTTACACATACCGTGTGACAATGGTGACACTCAGCTTGACGGCCTCATCATATGCTTTTTCATGCCCCGCTTTTTTTTTTTTTTTTTTACGTGCGCAAAATCCCCACGGATACCTCCCCACCGGAGCCGGTGGAGGAGGTTATGTCGGACTCGAACCGACCAAAACGCACGCCGCCTGTGGGTCGTTTCGGTTGCCGAAGGTGAGGTTGACAGGCATATCCCTCGCACCCCGGCCGACCCAGGGCCGTCTCTCACGATCTGGCCCTCTTCTCGGGTTTTCATGCCCCGCTTAAAGGACCCGGGACTGTAGGAAGAAGGAAACACGTGAGCTGGTAATGAATTCCAGGCCTTAATGGTGCGACAGAGGAAAGAGTCTCCGAACCGCTTGGTTCTTGATCGGATGTTTTGCACCGTGTGCGGATGACATCTAAGACCTGCACGCGTAAATATGAACGTCAAAATTTTACAATTAAGTATGTCAAGAAATTATATGAAAATATTAAATAATGTAAAATTGGAAAATTACTACCGAGAAGATACCAGCAAGAAACTCAGAGAACTTAGAACTAGATTCTCTTTCTTTTTTAAATTTGCTTTAGTTTACAATTTATTTTGTGCGAGCAAGCAAGAGACTTATATTGACCACGCATTTACATCATCAAGATACTCATCTACTTTATGGTAACCTTTATTCATTAAAGTTTTTTTCACTTCTATTTTAAATTTATTGAGTGGCATGTTAAACAAATCCTGAGGAATTTTATTAAATATTAGTAGATATACTAACAAAATACATCGAAATAAAAGCGGCTTAATACACGCCTTTTGATTGAGTAAGCTTATGTCATGTCATTATTGCTCTTTAAACTGTCAAGGTGTGTATGTCATGGTATGTATGTATATGTCAACTTAAGGAGTAGATCTATAGATTTTGTATATGTCTAAGATTATCTGTGTTTACCATCCCCTCCTAAAATACCAGAACTACAGCATAATATTATAGTAGGCACGCGACCTTTTTTTACCTTATTTTAATTTTAACGTTTAACTCTTTCCTTTATCGCACTATTAAGGCCTGGAATTCATTACCAGCTCACATGTTTCCTTCTTTCTACAGTCCCGGGTCCTTTAAGCGGGGCGTGATAAAGCATATAATGAGGCCGTCAAGCTGAGTGTCACCATTGTCACATAGTATATGTATATAATGATGACCCTCTTCTCTGAGACTTTGCCTTCAGCTTATCATCAAGCAAGGAGAAGTCTAATTGACGTTTCCTGTATAAAAAAAAGTTTGGTTTTTTTTTTATTATAAGGTTTTTTATATACGTATAAATTTTTTATTTTTTTAAATCATTATATTCGTCAAATTAATACAATATGTCAAAATGGTACAACCAAGCAATGCTTCGTCCATGTACTAATCAAATAACCCGCCCCTGATCGCTCCCGGTGCTAAAGTGCCCATAACACTTGCTGCGTTGCCACGTTGGATGGCGATGGACAGCCTTTGGACCAGGAACGACACGGAACGAGTGTCACAGGTCGCCTCGATGATACGTTTAATTATCTTGACACGAGACAAAAATGTACATTTCGTCAATATTTAGTCTTACGAAATCAGTATTTACAAGCTGACGTCTCGGAAATGTGGCAGTGGAGTTTGTTGCGCTGTTTCTTCTCCACTAGCGCCTAGGAAGCGCTAGTAACATACATATATACATATGATCACGCCTCTATCCCCGGAGGGTTAGGCAGAGGTGAATTATCACCCACACTTCACCAATAATTGTATTCGGTCCCACGTAATAGGGGGTGAGCCTACAGCCGTATTTCGGGCACTATTGTTGACTCGAGCCATGCATCTGAGGCTGAGTCTGGGCTGTATATATCTGTCCGATGTTAAACAACCCTATCCCTTAGTCGCCTTGTACGACACCACATGGGAAGAGATGGGGTGGTCCAAATTCTACTCTGCCGGGAACTTCACTGGTAAACTTAGTTTTAAACAGAATTTGACGTCACAAACATGTAATTACGTTGCACTATTTTGAGAAATAAAGATTTTGAATTGATTTACATATTTTTCTTCTTCATCTAAGCGTTAATCCCAGTCGCATTCGAACCTTTCATTCTCTGAATCTGGGGTCCGCTTTACCAGTCTCACTGCGAATTTTTTTTTTTTTTATAGGACACGTCAATTGGATTTCGCCTTGCCTGATGGTAAGCTGAAGGCAAAGTCCCAGAAAAGAGGGTCACCATTACTTACACATACCGCGTGACAATGGTGACACTCAGCTTGACGGCCTCATCATATGCTTTTTCACGCCCCGCTTAAAGGACCCGGGACTGTAGGAAGAAGGAAACACGTGAGCTGGTAATGAATTCCAGGCCTTAATGGTGCGACAGAAGAAAGAGTCACCGAACCGCTTGGTTCTTGATCGGATGTTTTGCACCGTGTGCGGGTGACATCTAAGACCTGCACGGCTGAACTTCAATATTTTCTGTGAAGCGATTGCCTTGTGACCTTCACAACCCAAAGACGATATCGACGCATAGCAGATAGACCAGCTGTTGGACTGCGACTGCCATAGATGTTTGTATGGCAACCGGGACTGACGGCTTACCGTGCTCTCCGAGGCACGACCAGACCAATGCTAATACCTATATTCATAATATTTTCTTTTATACTACTTAAGTTGGCAGACAAGTACACGGCCCAAAGTGGTTACCGTGGCTTATCGACGTTTGTAACACCAGAGGAGTCACAGTCGCGCTGCCAACCCTGTAAGTACAGAGTTTCTGTGCCGTCAGTGTAGGCCTTTGGTCTTTCCACTGTAAAATGTTGGTATTTTACTGTAATAGACTGATATTGTCCCCAGGTTTTGCCCGTCAGTGTTTATCTATCTAGGGCTGGTGGTGCCCGCGATATGGCTCCTAAAGTTACACAAAATGGACCTGAGGCTGCAGAAGAAAATGATCAACGTTACATTTGTAAATGTAAGAATTGTAGAAGAGTAACATCATAACGAGACTAGCCTACCCGCCCAGCGTCGCCTGTGGTACACTTCGATTGAATTCGACACTCCTTCTTCCTACAGTCCCGGGTCCTTTAAGAGGGGCGTGTAAAATCACCTGATGAGGCCGCCAAGTTGAGTGCCACCATTGTAACATTAGTGTTTGTAAGGGTGACACTCTTCTTTTTTTTATACAGCAGACAAATGCACGGCCCACCTGATGGAAAGTGGTTACCGTGGCCTATGGACGTGTGTAACACCAGAAAAGCCACACTCGCGCTGCCGACCCTGTATGCACAGAGTTTCTGTCCCGTCAGTGTAGAAGACAAAGCAGGACAAGCCTTTAGTCTTCCCACTGACAGCACAAATTCTCCAGTGAGCTCTGGCTACCCTACTCACCGCTGGGAATATAAAAAATAATAAAATAAAAATATTTTATTGCGTCAAAAACATGGTTTACAGAGACATATATTTAAGTAGGCTTCTAGTATGTTACACTATATTTCTGTACGAAAAATGTTTCCTAAACTAGGCTATTGCCTGTATTTTAGGTAAACAGAGTTCAGTCGTTGACATATTATTTATTATTACTGTATATCATCAATGTATAACACGAAGTTATTATAGCCGCGGTATTCTGTAGGGCGGAGGTACTTTATACTGAGCAGGGATAGACCTCGCGCCTTCTTGCGTAGCGGCTGCGTTTACAATCACCACGCCACAGAGTCTGTTTCATTTTCACATTGTAATTAGGATTCAAATATATGTTGAAAAGATCTAAATTTCTGTTTAGTTGTCACGAAAAATGTACCTATCTACAGTAAATGTCATTTTTAATGTTAATTTTATATAGGATACGTCAATATGACTTCAGCTCGCCTGATGTTAAGCTGAAGGCAAAGTCTCAGAAAGGTGGGTCACCGTTATATACATATATCACTTCTGAATCTTGTTATGTAGCGACATTTTATAAAACACATATTAAACAAATAAACTAGACTAACTAATGGTTCAACTTCGGTTTTTAGTCTTTAAAATGAATTTCTAAACAGATTTTTTAATACACGTCAATTAGACTTTGCCTCGCCTGATGGTAAGCTGAAGGCAAGGTCTCAGAAAGGAGGGTCACCATTACTTACATATACCATGTGACAATAGTGACACTCAGCTTGACGGCCTCATCATATGCTTTTTCACGCTCCGCTTAAAGGACCCGTGACTGTAGGAAGAAGGAAACACGTGATACCAGCTCACGTACATTAATTCCAGGCCTTAATGGTGCGACAGAGGAAAGAGTCTCTGATCCGTATGGTTCTTGATGGGATTAGGTATTTGACTGACTAGTCAAATTATTAACTTTTTACTAAACGTCAAAACGATTAACCGATGCGATTAAAATGCAACCGAGCCATTTGAAAAAAAAATTACAAACAAAATATGATTCTGTATGATAAGTATGACGTCATACTTTTAATTGTCAAATAAGTGACTATTATAGTTTGAATGATTAAAAATAAATAAAAACGATAAAACAAGGAAATACATAATTTTTACTACTTACTTACCATTCTAAATGTATTAACGCAGTAAAACAATTTATTTAAACTATGGTACTGAAAATTATTCGAATTTTTGCACTATATGAGGGTGTAATCTTAACCCTGCACGTGGTTTCCTGTGTAAAGTAAAGGAGACGGTGGGACTAACTGAAAGAAATTTCAGATTTATCTTGTTTTTCTAGATTCAGATTATTAGAACTACCTAACAACATTAAAAATATTGATAATTTGAATGTGTATAAGGGTAAACTCAAAAACTATGTACAACAAATGTAATCATTAAAAGTAGGCACAATAGAGGAAAACATTTATTGTAAATTTCTAAATTATTGTAAATCTCATTTAAAGTGAACTTTGTGTTTTTATGAGAAATAAATGTCTTTAAATCTAAACCTAGATTTAACGAACATGTATTCACGCCTGTAAATCCCCGAAAGGGTATGTAGAGGAGTACTGAAAATAAAACCCTTATTTCGCCAAATATGATTCTAGTTCGTATTTAAAAGGGGGGCAAGCCTATTGCCTTCAAGCGGACACTTTATTATTGTCTAAATGATGGAGAACACCCATATACCTAGTCGCCTTCTACAACACCCACCGATAGAGAGGGGGTGGCGGTTTTACACTTCGACAAATATGCTTTTCTTAAAAAGTTATTTTCTTTACGTTACAAACAGACACTTCAATTTATTTGTATAGAATAGTTATAACTGCCACATAAAACTTCCTTAAAAAATATTTAAATGACAGTGAAAAGCGTATCAAAATCGGTTGAGTGGTTTAGGAGAAATCAACAGAGAAGTAGATTGACGCATACATGTAAAGATAGTTTAGGCCTTTTATTTGTTTAACATTCTATGAACAGTAAAACATTTCTTAACATAAAAATATTTTTTTGTTCACAAATCTTACGTTTATCAAGCTCAACATAAAATAATTAAATTTTTTTTTATTAAATTATTAATATTGTATTATTGTAAAAATAACTTTCATATACATTTAGAAAAACCCAGTAACTTTTAATAATTATAATAAAATCCTAACACGATATCATAGATCTCTCGTAGATCTAACTCTAGACATGTAATTTGCTTTTACGTAATTTCAAAATCTTCTTTTTTTCATATTTAATATTATGTTTCCTCATAAAAAGTCATTAAAGTTGTTTAACACGAATTTTAGAAATTATTACCACATAATAATCAATTCATAATTTAGTTTAGAACTTAGCTCTCAGCTGACGCACTTGACAGTATTCAGCTTGCAGTTAAATGTATTGATAACAGCAAACGTAAAATACACGTCAAAATTACGATTACAGCCAATCACATAAAACCACACTATACAAATCTAACAAAATATATATCGCAGCACAAAATATGTGAAATATACTTTACACAATTACACCCCAGCATTCACAGGTTAATTTAATATTACAACGACAAATACAAATTCTTTTTTTAAATTCGTTCCGAAACTGAAAATGACAGTAAAAAGGTTACTTATTTCAGTAACACACACTTACTTGGTATGTCTCGTCAGGTTTGCCCGGGTATGAAGCACTCCTACGATAGTCCGGAGGCCGAGGCGGTGCGGGCGCCCTACGCCACGGGGCGAAGGCGGACGGCTGCGGGGGCTGTGGCGCGGGCCACCTGTATTGCGGGGCTCTCCGGAACGGAGCCCTGTATTGTCTCTCATCATCCGCGACGCTCGGTGCCCCGGGGTATTGCAACTCGCCCATCTATAACATAGGTCCGACCGTTAAAGCGGTCGGACTGGTACTGGGGCGATAAGGTATCGGTCGATGCTGAGTGCGCGCGCAGTCAGTTTAGAGTTCTGACATCAGGGACAAAAAAAATATGCTTTATTTTTTTTTCCACTATGATTACTGCGTTCGGTAACTTAGTTTTGGCGCAGTATAGGTTACTTATAGATTTTATGTATAGGTACTTAGATACGTTTTATGACGAATGATTTAGTTTAAATTGAAAAAAAATGTAAATAAAAATAATGCGATTCCAAAATGGCGTCTATATCACGTAATTTGTTTGTTTTACTTATGTATTTTAACAAATATGTCTGAAATCAATTTATATCGAAGTATATAAGCAAGGACATGCACGGAATAATTTTTTTCAGGTCAGCGTAGTTGGTATAGGAAAATGAATCTAGATGGAGCCACTGTTTGTAATTTGAATATTTCATGACTTATTTGACTGAAGTGCTACGTGTTACGTAGGAGTATTTTCATAAATTACTTCACTTCTGTAACAATCAGAGTGTTTTCAATATGATGGGGTGGGATATATTTTAACCGACGTAAAAGAGAGGAGGTTCAAATTATTTGTTTATTTATTTTTAGTAGTTATTACTGAAAATAAATGTGCCCAAATAATGAAATACCTATATGTATGAAAACTAATATTTTAAGGGATTTGTGTTTGTTTGTGTATGGTGTGTTTGTGTGTGTTGCGTGTGTGTATGCGTGTATGTCTCTCACATTTTTTTTTATACCACTTAGGTGGCAGACAAGCACACGGCCCACCTGATGGAAAATGGTTACCGTGGCCTATGGACGTGTGTAACGCCAGAGGAGTTTCTGTGCCGTCAGTGTACAAGACTAAGCAGGACAAGCCTTTGGTCTTCCCACTGACAGCACAGACTCTTCAGTGAACTCCCCCCTCCCTACATCTTTTTTAGAACGTATGGGTAGCGATAGTACGTCATCATCATCATTTTAACTCACCTGCTTCATCATCGCCCGTAGCATACTTCAGAATATTTGCCCATAATATTCAATAATTTATGTATTGGAATCTGCCGGTTTTGCTGACATTTATGGCTACTTCTCCGCTCCCTTGAGTAGTAGCGTTATGATAGTTAGCCTGTAACCTTCCTCGATAAATTGACTATTCAACACAAAGAAGAATTTTTCAATTCGAAACAGTAGTTCCTGAGATTACAGCGTTCAACCAAATAAACAATCTCTTCACCTGTACCTATAATATTAGTATAGAAAATTAAATCAATATATCACGAAATTTTATACTGCGTTAACTAAACTCAAGTTAAGCATAGCCAAAGATAACATAATATAAGCACAAAGCTATGCTATTTATACCATTAGCTAGCTAAGCAGCTAGGTTATGTTATGGGTTCTTGAATAGGGATAAACATACGTATACCCCATTCAATTAGGTATCTACTTAACTAAAGGTTAAATAATCTTATAGCGACTTTTTATAGAAACATATTAAACAAATAAACTAGGCTAACTAACTGACTAACTAGTGATTCGATTCGGTTTTTAGTCTTTAAAATGAGTTTCTAAACAGAAAAATATTAATGAACATTATAAAATAATATATTATATTAATGTATTTAATAAAATTTTAATCTTGTGATTTTATATCTTGTCTAGACAGCGTTGTGTAGAATGTTGTAGAATATTTATAACTAGCTGACCCACCCCAGCTTCGCCCGGGGTATATTTTGAAGCTACATATCCCTTTGAGCCCGTATGTTTTAGTCTTCAAAATATGTATGAAAAATTGCCGGATTTGTTAACATTTATTATCAATGCTCCACTCCCTTAGGTAGTAGCGTGATGATATATAGCCTAAAACCTTCCTCGATAAATGGACTACCCAACACTGAAAGAATCATTCAAATCGGACCAGTAGTTCTAGAGATTAGCGCGTTGAAACAAACAAACGACCAAACTCTGCAACTTTATAATATTAAAAAGTATAGATATTATTATAGATATTTTATAAAATTTATTTTTGATTTTATATCTTGTCTAGACAGCGTTGTGTAGAATGTTGTAGAATATTTATAATTTGCAGAATTTAACGTACCGTTTTGACGTTTAGTAAAAAAGTAACTAATTTCACTAGTTATTTGCTTGACTCAATTTTTTTTTTCTCCCTTTTGGCAAGTAATTGATATATGCCAATGTGAAGTAAATGTCTTTAGAATGGCGAGACGCCAAGGTCAAGTTTTTCAATTTACGGTTTTTCAAGAGTTGTGAGGACTTTACTAGAAGCTCCCTAGGGAGATTTGGAACCAACACGAAAAGTCACATTTCACAGTAATATGCCACTGTCCACTGTCAAATCCACCATTTTTATACATAAAATCTCGAATTCACACCAATTTTGGAAAATAAAAAAATACCGCGATGCGCCATTCTTCATGTTGGCGCCAAAACTCCCTTGACCCAATTACAAACATACAGAACATCCAACATAAAGTTTAATATTTATAATATTAGCAGTAGTAGGCTAAAGCAACACAATGACAAAATCCAAATCAAATTCTTGTACCTCCGCATTGATACTGCAATGCGGAGGTACAAGAAATTCAAACGGACAAAAGGCCCTGTGTCATAGCGGATACTTGCCATGAAAACGAAACTTTTTAATAGCTATAGGAAATTAGTTACCATTGCTGCCCGGGTAGAGGAAGTTTGAGAGTAGCACCAATCACGGAAAAGCTACGAGGAAATCGTTTGTCCTGGTTCGGACATGTAATGCGTAGGGATGAAACTAATGTTGTGAGGAAGGCACTAACTATGGAAGTGGATGGCTGCAAGGGGAGAGGGAGGCCCAAAATGAGGGGGATGGACTGTGTGAATGATGATATGGTTAAGAAGGGAGTGAATGTTGAGATGACTGCAACTAGAGATTAATGGAAAAAGAACACATGTTGCGCTTACCCTAAATAAACTTGGGATGAGGGCAGGAGGATTATGATGGTTCCCAGTGGAGTAGAATTCAGTCACACCATCTCTTGGGGATTTACCAGTAAATAAATTTAAAAATGTATTTAAAAGTAAATTGTGCCAGAAAGGCTATTATAAAATCCAAGAATACTTGGATGATAAACAAGCTTGGAAATGAGCTGTTCGCTCAACTACTGCTACTCAAGTAAATCTTTGTCTTTAGATTAACGAAATTTAAATTAGACGAAGTGTATGTTTTTAAGTAGACCTAAAAAAATGCCCGCTGAGTTTCTTGCCGGAGTCTTCTCAGGTCGGTGCCGCGTGTCGAACTGGTGGACCATTTGCTAAATTGTAAAGTACTGATTTATTGGTCTATCCAGAATAAATGATTTTCGACTTGACTTTGACTTGGTGAGGAGTAGTAGGAGGTTTCTAAGACATAGGGCTGTTCTCCATCCAAACATCCATCCATCTAATCTGTGATAAAATGCCTGCTTGGGGGCAATAGGCTTATCCCCTATAACGTATTTCACACAATGCGACCTGAGGCGGTGCGCACTATGCGGTATGAAAGAAACTTCATCCCACGCTCACTCAAGCTGTGGAATGACCTCCCTGCTGCGGTTTTCCCAAGCGCCTACAATATGGGGTTCTTCAAGAGGGGCATCAGAAGGTTTCTTCATGGTCGGCAGCGCGAGTGTGACACCCCTGGTGTTGCATACGTCCATAGGCCACGGTAACCGCTTCCCATCAGGTGGGCCGTGTGCTTGTCTGCCAACTAAGTGGTATAAAAAAAAAAAAAACGTGGGATATCATAGTTGGCGAAATGCAGGTGTAAGTATACCTCTGCCTACCCCTGCGGGATTTAAAGGCGTTAATATTTAGAAGTTTGTTTGCGGTTACAGTTACACAAAGATTACGCTGCTTAAAAAACAGTTGTAATCCGGTAGTGTCAAAAAAAGTGAAAACTTGGTCAAAGTAATATGTTTTTATTTTATTTTTATACAACTTAGGTGGCAGACAAGCACACGGCCCACTCGATGGAAAGTGGTTACCGTGACCTATTAATGAGCTCAACACCAGGGGAGTCACACCCGTGTTGGCGACCCTGTAAGAACAGAGGTTTTTTGTTAGTGCCGAATACAAAATCAGGACAAGTCTTAAAAAATAAATTGTAAAATTTTGACGTTTACAACATAACATAAACTCACGCCTATATCCCCGAAGGGGTAGCAGAGGTGCTAGCACCCACATTTCGCCAGTTTATGTTTAGGGCCCAATGTAATAGGTAGCGAGCCTATTGCCATTAACCGTGCACTTATAAACCTGCGATAAATACACACATAACTTCGAAAAGTATCGAAAAGTCATTGGTGTGTGCCATGGTAAAACCTTCGTTCAAACCCGGGACCTCGTCTCAGTAGACGTAAGTACCCTTTGACGTTTATATGTGCTATTTATGTGCCTAAAGTGAATAAATGAAATTGATTATTTATTTATTATATTACATTTAATGGTATTTCCTTGCCCCAAAATAATATTAAAAAAAAATTAAGTTTAAAACTAAAACCCGACTACTGAAAAATCACGCTCTCCAAAGTATATTACAAGAAAAAATCAAGGATAGCCGTGGTCGTATGCCACTTACTCTAAAAAAAAAATACATTCTATTGAAAAGTGGCATGTATGTGTATTTTCTTGTCGAATACTTTTGAGAGCGTGATTTTTCAGTAGTCGGGTTTTAGTTTTAAACTTAATTTTTAATAATGTTTTATTTAATAACTCAATTACTTAATTAATATTTATCAAATTTAATCATACCCCTATTATAAACAGATAAATAATATTTATCTGTTTAGAAACTCATTTTAAAAACTAAAAACCGAAATAAAACCACTAGTTATGTAGTTGGTTAGCCTAGTTTATTTGTTTAATATGTGTTTTTTTTATAAAAAGTTGCTACAAGGTTGTTTACATTTAGTTATGTAAGTACCTAAACGAATGGTGTTATAGTCTGTATTACTTCGAGCGCACAGATTATACTCTGTCCGCATTATGTTGACTGCATGCGGCAGTACAGTACCACTGACCTGTTTCCGAACGGCATGCAGGGTCTGAGCCTACCATGAGTACAATAATACTAAAAAGTTAACGCATAGAAGGCTGCTATTTTCATATTAATATAAATATACTGAAAACTCAGTATTAATGCAGGATATGCGTAATTAAATTATCAAGAAAGAACATGACGTCGTGATAATTTTTAATTGATAACACTTTTTTTTTTTTTACTTGCGCAAAATCCCCACGGATACCTCCCCACCGGAGCCGGTGGAGGAGGTTATGTCGGACTCGAACCGACTAAAACGCACGCCGCTGTGGGTCGCATTGGTTGCCGAAGGTGAGGTTGACAGGCATATCCCTCGCACCCCGAACGACCCAGGGCCATCTCTCACGATCTGGCCCTCTCCTCGGGTGTGTGGGGACTACAGAGTCCCCAACTCGTTCCCGCAAAACGGGGATAACTGATAACACTAGAGAGAGGCAATATTATTGTTTTTTTTTACAAGTATTAGCCCCCTTTTCATTTAAAGATTACCGCCTATTGGTATGGGTAATGGACTGCTGAGACGAGGTCTCCGGTTCGATCCCAGGTTTTTCCATGGTACACACCAATGACATTTCGATGCTTTTCAAAGTTATGTGTGTATTTATCGCAGGTTTATAAGTGCCCGGTTAATGGTAATAGGCTCGCCACCTATTACATTGGGAGCTAAACATAAACTGGTGAAATGTGAAAAATAATATTAGAACCAAAATTACTAATATTCCCTCTAACCCCTCCAGCTAAGCTAAGTTGCTTGTGCTAGCAGTGGGTTCACGTCTGTAGGGTAATGATCAGGGTTCGATCCCGGGACCTCTCATTCGTATTTATGCTCGTCAGCTTGTGAGTGAATCGTATTTGCCCGCTAAGTTTCTCTTCCGGAGTCTTTGCAGGTTGGGGCCGCGTTTCAAACCGGTGGTCCATATGCTAAATATTCATACATACATATAATCACGCCTTTATCTTAGGCTTAGAAAGAGGTGACTTAACACCCACATTTCACCAATCATTGTATTCAGTCCCACGTAATAGGGAGTGAGCCTATTGCCGTCTTCCGAGCACTATTGTTGACTCAAGCCTTGCATTTGAGACTGAGTCTAGGCTGTATATATCTGTCTGATGTTAAACAGCCCTATACCAATTCTACTCTGCCGGGAACCATGCGGCAATATTTTTGTTTTTTTTTTTTACATGAATTAACCCCCTTTTCATTGAAATCGATATTACCTTTTCATTGATGACAAGCCTTTGTGGCGTTACGGTAGTGAACGCAACTGCTACGCAGGAGGCGCGGGTTCGATTCCCGCTCAGTGCAAATATTTGTATGCACGAAAATGTATATTTGCATTGGTCTGGGTATTTCTGTGTATAATATGTATTTACAAAAAAAAAGTATCTCGGTATGTTAATCTGCATTCTAGGGGCGTGAAAAAGCATGATGAGGCCGCCAAGCTGAGTGCCACCATTGTTACACTTAGTGTCTGTAATGGTGACCCTCTTTCTTGAGACTTTGCCTTTAGTTTACCATCAGGCGAGGTGAAGTTAAGTTGGCGTGTTCTAGATTGTTTTTAAATGCCGGGATTATCGCCATTAAGGCCTGGTATTCATTACCAGTTCACGTGTTTTATTCTTCCCACAGTCCCGGGTCCTTTAAACGGGGCGTGAAAAAGCATTTGATGAGACCCTCAGGCCAGCATTGTAACATGGTACGTGTCTGTAATGGTGATTCTCTTTCCAGAGACTTCACTTCGCCTGATGGTAAGCTTAAGGCATAAGCTAACAGCTTATCATCAGGCGAGGTGAAGTCAAATTGACGAGTCCAACTTAAAAAAAACCACCCTCATATTTTTAACCATCACCATCAATGCGCGTCACCGCTATGGCTTGCTTCTGCCAGGATGACAGGTGGCTCCATCCGCCACCCATAGGCCAGCGCTCATGGGGCCCTTCAACGACCTGCGACGCGACTCTCGAGTTGCCTCATTACGCGGGCAGCGTGCCTTGCGATCCTCTTTCACTCCCGTTACCACTCCCGCCCCCGCCTCCTCCTTCACGAACATTATTTGCTGGCAAAAGGAGGCGTCAACCCTCATACTACATACAGGTACTCTGAATATGTACTTATATGTAGTTATTCTGAATGACATGTCTACCTAATTGTGTGCCAGCACATACCTACGCCATAATCACTTTTACGTAACACTGTAAGCCTACTTCGTAACTAAACTAGGTCAATTTGGGCCTTGTACACTCTAGAAAGCCTTGAATAGAGATCTCTGCAGCTAGAATATCTGCATAAGATTATCTTTAGCTAAACTGACGCATTTTGTGTTCAAAACAATATATTTCAACAAAGTTTCAGCGCTACAATTGTATGGGCGGGTGTGTTACGTATACCTATATACGCAGAGTTATATGAGTAAGCCGAACTAAGGCACTATGTCAATGTAAATGGTAAACATTCAGAGGGTACGGCACTGGAAGATAATAATATATTGTATACAGCTGACCAAGTGTGCATTGCGGTAAACAATGGCCGCTCTGTTAACACCTAGTGCGTGTCTTAAATTATAGATGGCGTAAGTTAAGTTACTATTTCGAAAGGTCAATTACAGATGGTGTTAGTATCAATTAGTATGTAAAGTCACACGTAGATGGCGTATATCAGAACTGAGAATTATTTTCTTTTGTGTTCTATTTTATAATTTTTCGTATTTAATATACAATTAAAATATTGTATTACAAAATATCTGTACTTTCGACTATTTACAACAAACTAGTTTTAATTTTAATAAAATTCAGTCCAGAAATCATTAAGATTTGATTTGACATTTAGTTTGACATTAATGTTTATGTACGATAAAGACCTATGTTTACAAAACAGTGTTGTTCTTCCTGAACAGAAAGCTAGTAAATTAGAGAATATTGATATTAAAAATTAATACATCATGACAGATTTGACTACACTAGCTACTATAAAGTGTAATCAACAAGTAGTCCGCGCCGTACGGTTCAACGTAGACGGTGCCTACTGTCTAACCTGCGGAGCAGACAAAAAAATAAAACTATGGAACCCTCAGCGCCAATTGCTACTAAAAACCTATGGCGGGCACGCCAACGAGGTCTTAGATGCCGCAGGATCCTGCGATAGCAGCCATATTATATCTGCTAGCACAGACAAATCAGTAATCCTGTGGGATGTGACTACAGGACAGCCGCTAAGACGATACCGCGGGCATGCCAGTTCAGTAACTTGTATAAAATTTAATGAAGAATCGTCAATGGCGGTCTCCGGATCCGTAGACAATACCGTTGCTTTTTGGGATGTCGTAAGTCGTAGACAAGAGCCTGTACAAGTATTAAAAGATGCAAAGGACACAATTACATCCATCCAAGTGACTGACCATGAAGTATTGACCACATCAGTTGATTGTCATGTTAGGTTGTATGATATTCGTGTAGGAAAAATGATATCCGATTATATCGGACATATTGTAACGTTTGGTAGCTTAACGAGAGACGGTCAATGTTATATTTTGAGTTGCGCAGATAGCACGTTAAAATTATTTGATAAAGATTCCGGTGAAATTTTAAACACATTCGTAGGTCACGAAAGCAAGGATTATTTATTAGAGAATGCTGTTACTGAAAAAGATAGTCATATTATTTGTGGGTCAGCAACAGGAGAAGTTTTTTATTATGACTTAATAAGTTCTAAGTGTATTCAGAAGTTTGTACATAGTCAAAATAAGCCTGTAGTCTCAGTAACTCACCATCCAACAGACAATAGTTTTATATCGGCTTGTGAAGATGAAATCAAGTTATGGGGGGTGAAAACAATGGAAGAATAAATGAAAAATGGTACATGGTATGATGGGGTTTACATATCTGTGTAGATAAAAATCGCCAAGAAAAAAAAAAACCTTCACCCTGTCCCGGGTCCTTTAAGCGGGATGTGTAAAAGTATCTGGTGAGGCCGTCAAGCTGAGTGTCACCACTGTAACATGGTATATGTATGTAATGATGGCCCTCTTTCCTGAGACCTGCATCTTACCAGTATAATTGATTTGTACTATACAAAAAAATTAAAAATGTTTTTTTTTTCAAGGATCTGATCCTTCAATACACCTGTTGCACCAAGTACAGAATACCCCACCAAGGCTTTTGGAGCCCAAGCCAGTAGATCAAAACCCAAGCTATCAGTTGGAGTTCAGACAGTAATTCCTATAAAAGTTAAGACATGTCCAAAGTTGCCTACAATATTTTCACCTCAGAATCTGGGATCCGCTTTACCAGTCTAACTGCAGGTTTGGCTGAACTAAAGTTGTATGTTAAGGCTTAGTACCATTATTTATTGTGTGGTTAAGGTGTATACTTTAACTCCTTTGTCCACTATACATTGGAAATTAAAAAAAAAATTGAATTATGTTAGAGATTTTAAACCTCATTTTTTTTAGCTATGGACATCAGCTGGTTGGAAATAAAAAAATAAATTTATGAAAATAATTCCTTAGTTTTAATCAACGATTACCATAATGGGCGTGGAAATCAGATTTTCTTACAAACAAGAAAATTACTGTTTTACAGGCTATGAGAAAATTAACTTGAGCCACATAAATAGTTTTTGATCTGACATATCTATTATTTTAGCGCCATCTAGTTATACTTCTTCAAACTTAAAAAAGTGCAGCTGCAGAATGAAGACGAGATTTCCGCACGAACAAAAAGGTATGCAACATAAAAGAAAGAAAGTCCTCTTTATACTATGCCTGTGGTGTGGAATGTGAGGGAAATACTTTATTGGGCTACTTTGCTGTCTTATTGGGGCATTTAAGTCCCGAAACAACGTGCTGTTTTAGTGGGTTCGAGTCCAACATAACCACCCCGTCACCTCCGGCCAGCGGGGGAGAAGAAAAAAGAAATTACATTTCTTTATTCAACTTTTAAATACAAATCGCTCTTCTTCATTCTAGCGTTAATCCCAGTCACATTCGAAGCTTTTACCTCGGAGTCTGGGGTCCAATTTACCAGTCTAACTGCAGACTTGGCTAAACTTTGATATTTTCCTTGAATCGACTGACATCTAACCTTCACAACCCAATGGCGATATAGAAACATTGCAGTTAGACCAGTTGGACTTTATAGTGCTCCAACTTCCAACTACCCGTAACGGCTACCATAGATGTTCGTCTGAAAACCGTCTCCGTGCCTCGGAGACCAATGCAAATACTTGCACTAATGCAAATAATTCACGCATACAAATATTTGCACTAAAGGTAGGTATGAAAGAGTATATACCTACTATAAGAACGCTTCGAACCACAGAGTAAGTAATATACTACGTTTCGAACGATATGGAGCGAACTCGACAGTTGAATCCTCTATGAGATTTATATTTCTAATGCTGTTAATGGCAAATTACATTTTCTAATTAGTCGATGTACATTTCCTTTCAGAACTCCCTCAAAATGGGTATCAAAGAGCTTAACAAGTAGAACAATTTTAAAAGGGTAAAGTAAAAATTTAAGTAGACCCCGTAACAAACCCCCAAAAGTTGAAAAGCCCTTTAACTTAGATAAACCTAGTAATATATTTATTTAAGCGTTGTCATGTCAGGGGGCGACATGGCAGCGCTTCAATAACCCATGGACGTATTAACAATACGTATTGACAATACGTCCATGCAATAACCTTGTACTTGTAAGCACTCGGCCCGTAAAGCACTCCGTCCGTCATATTATGGAACGATGTACCCGATGTACCATCCACTCTTACGTAGTAGGTATATATAATAATTACTCTATAGCATCCACATTCGCATTGCCAGAATTAATGTAACTTTGTAACATTCTGCGATACTTTGGTTGTTTTTGTTACATACATTACTATTTAATTATTTTTTATTGTTTCTTTTCTAAACGAAACACGAAGCATTATTTCAAAACGCGTAACTTGACATAAATGAAAGCGCGTCATGTAGATGGCGTTTCAAAGACCTTTATCATACATTCTGCATTCGGCTACACGTTGTATTTTACTTCTCTTTTTCTCTCTAGAAAATCTGTATAAGGCAAAACGGTACAGCTAATATTATTCTTAATTATTCAATTGGCTCGTATCTGGAACGCTGTATGATTGAATGTTAAATGAAATTGTGAATAGACGAATTCCGTTTTTAAGTGAAATACGAGGAAGATACTTAGATTTATTCTAGTTATTACGTTATTGAAGAACCGTGGCAGCCAATGAAGTCGTCAAAATGGGAGCTAAAGCACCTGAAAAGCTGAAATTACGGCGTCAATCATGTAAATGTCATGATTGTGGTCGAAAATTCCTCAACGTACAAGCGTTGTCTTCTCATCGAAAATTCATGCATAAACCCAAAACTGTTAACACAAAACGTGATACAAAAAAGCCAACTGATGTGCAAGTAGTAAAGGTAGTTAAAAAGAAAGTTGTTAACCCGCCAGATTCGAACGTGACAGCCCAGCAACCTACTCCGAAACTTACAAATAAAAACAGCTCCAAAGTGATAACTGAAGTCTCAAGCGCTAAAAAAACTACTATCGGGAAGAAAACTGAGTTTAAATGCCCTAAATGTGTTAAAGTTTTCAGCGTATACTTCTCGGCTAACAGACATATACAGAAATATCATTGCGTGGACGCAAACGACAAGCCCGTGTAAGTAATCGTTCATAAGTTATGTTACACATACATATATTCACGCTTGCAAAGCCCTGGACGGGTAGGCATAGGTGTACTAATATCTCCATTTGACCAACTATGATTTTTGATCCCATCTAATTGGGGACAAACATAATACTGTAAGCAGACTTTTTGTTATGAGTTGTATGTTTACTGCCAAATGGAAAACAACTCTATCTCTTAGTCATCTACTACGACACCTGTGTAAAAATTTAAAAATATTGTTAGAAGTAAATTGTGAATTAATTGTTGAAAGGCTATTATAAAATCCAAGTAGGATGATAAACAAGCTTGGGAATGAGCTGTGCTCAACTATGCTACTAAAGTAAATTTTTGTATTTAGATTAAGTAGACTAAGTGTATATTTGTAAATAGACCCAAAAAAAGGAATGCCCGCTGAGTTTCTTGCTGGAGTCTTCTCAGGTCAGGGCCGCGTTTCAAAGCAGTGGTCCATTTAATAAACTGATATTCATGTTCCTTTTTGTTGACGTTTTGTAAGTGCCGATATAATGGTCTATACAGAATAAATGAGTTTATGTTTAGGTGGAGACCCTATTGCCATTACCAGGGCACTTATAAACCTGCGATAAATACACACATAATTTCACAATGCTAATATTTGCATGCATGAATATGTATATTTGCATTGGTGTGTGTGTTTCTATGTATGATATGTATGCATTTAAAAATGTTTATCCGCATTTAAATGTATTTAATGTTTATATAAAAGGAACAAGGAAAATATTAACAATCTAACTTTGAATTTTCAGAGAATCAGATTCCCCGGACATAGTGAAACCGATACGTATAGAGTTATGTGAATCCTGTGACAAGTACACAGATGCTTCTGAGACGCATACCTGTGAGACATTAACCGATGTCAAGACAGACCGTTGTATGTGTCTAGGCTGTCAGAAGACATTCGAAGGCCTGACAATGTTTGAACACCATGTCAAAGGAATGCATACACACCGTGCTGATTGCTTGTTCTTTACAAATAACAATGGTATGTCATTTTCAATTTCATTTTACCCTGCGAATCAACTACTACGCAGGGTTTGACACCTGCTCGGTGCAGGCTTGGAAATGAGCTGCTCGCTCAACTATGACTTTGAGTGGCTTATTTTCTACTGATAGCCATGATCCTCTGCTTAGAAGCCATTCCAATGATCTAAACGTGTAATTCATCCTGTTTTTATTTGTTATGTGTCTTCCAGATCTGCTTTCTGTCAAGGTGAAATCCGAGGTACTTTACAGTTCTGAAGTATACCACTTAGTTCTTGACCTATTTTTACAAGAGGAGTCTTCTTGCCTTAGGCTAAATGTAATGTGGTTGGATTTAGTTGCACTAGCCATGATTTTCCATGACTGCATCTAGAGATGAACTTTGTTCAAGTGCTCCTGTAGGTTTCTAAACGCAATTTCTGGATCTTTATCAGCTGAAGGACAGCGGTGTCATCTGCTAATGTGGCCGTAATGACGTTCTCAGATTCTGGCACAACTGCCGTGAATAGTAGATAGAGTGAAGGTCCCAGTATCGATCCCTGAGGAACGCCTGCTTTTATGTTGTAGTACTCTGAAGTGGCATCGTTGATTTTTACGTAAAAGATTCGATCATCTAGATACGATTTCAAGAGAAGATACATGGAATGTGGCAAAAAACTTCTTTAACTTATAGAGCAAATCATTATGCCATACCCTATCGAAAGCCTGCTGCACATCCAGGAATGCCCTAGAGCAGTATTTCTTGTTTTCCAGGGCGTCTCTGACATGATCGCATACTCTATGCACTTGCTCTATAGTTGAATGGTGTTTCCGAAATCTAAATTGGTGTTCTGGGATAATAGCCTCATTTTCAGTTATCATCTCATTGATGCAAGTGGATATTAATTGCTCTAGTACCTTTGATAACAATGGCAAGAAGCTAATAGGTCTGTATGAGGAGGTCAGATGTGGTGATTGGCCAGGCTTGGGGACCATCGTTATTTGTGACACTTTCCAAATGCTTGGATAATACGCAGTTCTTATATAGCGTTGAATAGTGAGGTCATGAAGACTGCCTTTCCTTGGTATTTTTTGCAGCACTTCAGCTGTTATAAGGTCGAACACTGGTGCTTTTTTAGTTTCAGTTCCATTATTGTATGCCTCAGTTGGTGTACAATATCTAATGGGAGGACTAAATTGGAGGTCACTTTTTAGGAAAGAGGAAATTTCGTCGACCATATCGTTTATACCAGGACCTTGGTTTGGTCTGAATACATCAGCCTGGAAGGATCCATATGCATCCACTCTCTCTTTGTTAGGCTTTGCCTAAGTGCCATCAGTGTTCTTAAGAGGGTGTTGAATGATATTGGGCTTATTTCGAGACTAAACTACTTTCCATAGTGAGATGTGCATGTTACAGGTTTTAAGGTCTGTAGATGTGCCTGTACTGGATCATTCTCTAGGTTTATTATCAGTTTCTTGAGATTTGTTGCTGCTCTATTGAAATCCCTTTTATCTAGAGGATGCCGAGTGGAATGCCATACTTTTTTAAGACAAAGGCAAATTCGCTTTTGTGTGGTAGTTGGATTTTCTCAGTATTGTTGGAGTGTTGATTCAGGCTGCTTTTTGAATATCCTCTCCTGATTTTAGACTGATTTTAAGATCTAGGTTTTCATTTATATATTGTTGAAAAGCCTGCCAATCTATGTTAAATAGGTATGTTGTTATTGTTTTCTTTATTATAGTTGAACTCATAGTCACAATAACAGGAAAATGATCTGATGACGAGTCGAGATGGCCTTCTATGTCTACTAAATGGATGCAAATCTATAAAGATGACTAGCAAGTCAGGCATTTTTCTCGGATCAGTAGGCCAATGGGTTGGTTGACCAGTTGATAGGACACGCAATTGGTGTTTTTCTAGAATCTTACGCAGGTGACGACTTCTTGTTGCTGTCAAACGTGATCCTCACAAAATGTGTTTGGCATTCCAGTTAAAATATTATATTTTTCAATTTTCAGATTACGCAACCTGGAAAACAGAACTAGAAGCTATAACAAAAATTAAATTTGTTACATTCGGTAGTCCCGATCCAAAATCTAAACAAATACACTTTCATTGCTCGCACCAATCATCGGTCAAATCTGACAAAACACTACTTTGCCCGTCAACTATTAGTCTAACAGAACTGAGCAATGGTTACCGAGTGGTATACTATAAGGAACACTTCGGACACTCAAGTCTAGACTTGTCACCATTAGATTATAAAAAATATTCGATATTACCGTTCTTGAAAGACGTTGACATTCAAAATATTGATAGCGATGAACATGTTCACCAGCAATTGAAAAGTATTGTCAATATTGTGACTGCCAACACTGCTAAGGCTGATATTGGTGTCCTGTACTCGTTACTAGAAAAAGCTTTAGCTATGACTGTTGTATTAAACAATGTCAGTCAAGAAGACCAAAACGTTGTGAACAAAAGCATGACAGATGAACAAATTACTGAAGTTTTGTCCGAAGTGAAAACGAATCCAGGGAAACGTAAATCTGAAACCGTTAAAAAGGATGTGAAACAAGCAAAACTTGAAGTGGATAACAATGAGAATGTGAAAAGCAATTCAGTAACGAATAAAACTGTTGCCAAGAAAGCCCTTGAATCATTGCCTTCCACACCTATGAAGCCGTTAATCCAATCATCTCCGTCATCGTTCAACGATTCATATAAAGACTTCGTTGAATCTAACTTCAAGCCGGGGTTGCCAGATGGTAGTACTGCAAAAAAGAATGTTGTTAAAAAGAAAGCTGTTGTTAAAACAAAAATTGGTCAATTTAAGGTTAGACCAAGTCTGTCTCCTAAGGTAGATGAAGAAGTACAGACACCTTCACCGGATAGCGATAAAGTTAACCTGTCACCTAAGAGAGTGAAACCAATTTTGTCTCCTAAAACACCGATTTCCAAACCAAATGTGAGACCTATTTCGTCTCCGAAGACGGTGATACCAAACTCAAAACTCATAGAACCTAAAATTAGACCAGACTTTGAATATGAAGTGAGAGAACAAGAGAATGACTGTAATATTCTAGTTTTGAAATTCTGAAAAAAGTATCTTTGTAATATTATGGTATATTATTTTTGTTTTATGGCAACACAGTTGTGATATTCTGCATCTGTGATGTTTCTCATGTTTTTTTTTTAAATTTCGTGGTTAAACCATACATGTTAGAAGGCTAATTTTCGTTATAAAAAGATTTTTCAAATAAGCCTCGTACTATCATCAGTATCAGAATAAACGGGATATTTACCATGTTTCATTATTTTGAGTTTCCGATATTTCGGCGCTGTTGCAAGCACCATGATCACGGAGGAACTGGAGTAGTGGCGGTGAACAAAGAAAAAGTTTTTTCCTAGGAGTAATTATATCGATCTACCCTCTTTCGAGTTCTTTTACTACGCGTATCTGCACTACTATTGGTTTCACTCTCACTACAAACTCGAACCCGATCTCGATCACGTTCACGACATACGATCACTGTATCCACTCGCGATTTTGTTTTGTTTTTTTGTTTTGTTGTTTCACCCAAAGATGGCTCCCCATTGGACAGACCGGGAGTGTTCAAGATTGACTGTAGCTGTGGCAGTTCTTATATAGGGCAAACAAAAAGAACGGTTACATGCCGAATCAAGGAACACATCAGGGCAGTCAAAAACAATGAACCGCATAAGTTTTGTCCGGATACGGATCCGGGATACAGTGAGCATCGTATGTCGTGAACGTGATCGAGATCGGGTTCGAGTTTGTAGTGAGAGTGAAACCAATAGTAGTGCAGATACGCGTACTAAAAGAACTCGAAAGAGGGTAGATCGATATAATTACTCCTAGGAAAAAACTTTTTCTTTGTTCACCGCCACTACTCCAGTTCCTCCGTGATCATGGTGCTTGCAACAGCGCCGAAATATCGGAAACTCAAAATAATGAAACATGGTAAATATCCCGTTTATTCTGATATTGATGTCAGTGACCATGATAGTTTAAATACCTAAAAAAGCCTCGTACTAACCTCAACTTCCCAAATGTCAAAAACAGTATTCACGTCTTCTCAAAACACATATTTTAATTTTTATTATTGACTTGACACCATGATTATTTTTTTAATTAGCGAGATTGAGTTCAGATTTAAACTGAATTTAGAACATCTTATTAAGAAAATTAGCCTTCAGTTATTATTTGTACACAAATTGGAACAATGTATTAAATAAAAATCACTCAATGCATGCAATCTGAAGTAAATTACGACAAAGACATTACCTATTAGAGAGACCAATCTACTTTTATTCTAGGTATACTAGAAGACATACTGCCATGTATGGAACAAAATGAGCATCAACCAGGTGTTGAGCATGTCTAAGCCGAAATGACAGACTCCACCACCTCCCTCACGACACAATCAAATTGACGACAATTGTTTTCAGATTTGTTTGTCAACTAGTCATAACGTGACAGAACGCGCAAGCGAGCGGACGTCTTGTTCTAAACCATATGTCAGCGCTAGTTCAAACGCCCATAGGCCACGGTAAGCACTTTCCATCAGGTGGGCCGTGTGCTTGTCTGCCACCTAAGTGGTATAAAAAAAAAACAAAAAAAACAGCGCGTACTCTGATTTATCACGCAACTAGTCGACCATAAAGTTCGCATGCATGTCATACTTCACTAAACAATTGACGTTTTTACACAGATGAAGTGAATGTGTGGCGCATCATTTAAGTTTAGACGGGCCATAACTGTGGTTACTCAGGTAATATTACAAAAAGCGCGCAGTGTCCACTCTGATAGGTGTCAAAATTTACTAAATCAGTCCATAATACACAGCCTATAAGGGAATATCACCTTACCCCGAGAACCGCGAAACAAGTTTTGTTCTAAACAGCTCGTCTTATTATTATTGTGTTTTTTTTAATGATGTAATGTTGAGGTATCATGGATCTTGTAGTTTTCCATATTGATTCAAAAACTCAATGGAAGCTACTAGTATTGAGTAAAACGGAGTATATGTGTGAATTAATGGATGAACAGAGATGAAATGGTAGTTAGAATTTTTTTTTAATAACTTACGTTTCAAAATCTCAAGATAATTCTGTTCCTTAATGCTCCAGTATCATTTAAGTAAAAATAACTAAAAAAAATATAAAACAATTTTATTCCTGTTCACCCTGTGATTCTCATTAAACCTGTTTTACTTCATTTGTCATATTACTTGCCAGCATTATGCTTTAATCGAATGAACCCATATCGAATAAAAATATTTCCCGCCAATTTAACTTTTTTTACATAGATAACCCGGTCAAGTATACGGTCCACTGCTTTATTTTGTTAAAACAACATTCAGCAACTTTTTTTTTTTAGATTTGTTATACAAATATTTTATATACTTACTTATCTATCTCTCATGGCAATATGGTTTATTATTAGTGTAAAACTCGCCTGGATATTTACCATGTTGATTTTGCTGAGCAATTGATATTTCTGTTACAAGCGCAAATATGGTATTTATTCTTTCGAGTTTTACACTAGTAATGTGGGTCACCATGTCAATCTCTAAAAATATTGCCTATATTCTCTCTTTCTGCCAATACTGTCCATAATGGTGGTATTACTTTTCTTCTGAGCATTTTTTGTATCAAAAATCAACGTTTAAGTTATAAAATAGTAATATTGATTAATTTTATATTTTTAACAGCAGCATCCCTTTTATGGATTATATTTTTAGTTCACGTAACGACAACGACGGTACAATATTACTTTCACCACCACGTAATAGGGGGCAAGCATATTAACGTCTAGAGGGCATTTTGTCATGGGCTGTATATTTACTGTCGGGTAAAGAACAGCCCTATCATATCTTCCTACTATAGTCTAGTCGACAAGTTGAAAATGGTACAAAATAGAGATACTGCTCTTAAAAATATGTGCGATATCTCATTGGATCCGGAATGACGTCTAGAAAAATGTGCCAAAAACGTATATTAGCACATAAAAAATTGCAATTTTTTATGTGCTAAGTATTTATCGCAGGTTTATAAGTGCCCGGTTAATGGCAATAGGCTCGCCACCTATTACATTGGGACCTAAACATAAACTGGCGAAATGTGGGTGCTAGCACCTCTGCCTACCCCTTCGGGGATATAGGCGTGAGTTTATGTTATGTTATGTAAAAATTGCAAAAGTTATAAACAATTAAAGATGAAAAAAAAATGACATTTCGTTTTTTGCCAATATTTAATAAACTATTAATATTTAAGAAATTTCAAAAAAAGATTCTGAAAGAAGAGGAAATTTCCAATAACAATGTCCTAACTCCCGGAACTCTATCTCCATTATTTATAATTTTAATTTAACGCTGAAAATAGGTCTGCGCGTGACATTTTTAGGATGCGCGTGTGGCGTCAAAAGCGAGTACGGCGCATTAATTAATTTATTTAAGGTATTGAATTATTTTTTTTAAATTAGAAAAAAATATAGTGTGTTCTGAACACTATAAATAATTTATTCCCGTTGGAAATTTTACTTAAAGTTAATTTTTCAACGATTTAAACAATTGTTAACTAACGAAATTTTCTCGAACTACAGTCTTAATTGTAAGTGAAAAAAAATGTTTAAATAATGGTCGTAAAAAATTTTCGCTTCGTAGAGCCTTTCTTACATACATACTTAACAAGATCGTGCCATAAAAGTTAAAAAAATATTTATACTTTGTTTATAACAATTTTTTTACTTGAACAAAAACTTAAAAATCCAAGTAATGTTGTTAAAAAAAATTTTTTTTTTTCAAAATTTTCATATTATCGTTTTTTTATTAATACAAGATATTTTTATTAATTGATTTGCACAAAAATATTTTCCCGCCATTTGTTGATAATTTTTTTATAAACAAATTGACTAAATCAATATTTAAAAAAAAATCACAACTATATTACATTATAAGTATTACGACTAAAAAAAAAATGTTTCCTTAATAACAGTTTTTAATTGTTTATAATAGTTTTTTTATATTTCTATTGTTTAAATAATTAGTTAAGAAATTATTTATTTTCTATAAATTATAATTGACAGTCCTCTACAAAGTAACAAAAAAAAATTTTTTTTATCAACAATTCTATTGTTTATTAACTTACCAATTTGTTATAAACAAATTTTCAACTTTTTAATTTTTTTTCTAAAACTTCTAAAATTAACAAAAACAATCATATATAACAAATAATAGAAAAAAAAATTCAATTTTTTATTGTACTTTTAAAAAACACGTGTTACAAAAGTTGCAGCGGCTGCTTCGTTTGTCTACTAAAATACTAAAATAACTTTTAAACTATTAGAGATACGAAAATAAACATTCAAGTCGATTTTATAAATAGTTAAACGATCTTTTAAATGAACCACCGATAGATGATGTTTATGCTTCGAAAGATGCTATGGCATTGTTGAATCTTCTAGTTAGTGCAATAGGCTCGTTATCGATGACACAGACTGGTTTAGTTTTCGCCAGAGTTTTCACGCAGTACTTTTTGCTAAACTTATATGAGTCTGCATCCATTCCAACCATTGTGGACATACTTTTCAAGCCTTTCTCTACTGCTTTATGACAATCTATTGTTGAATCGCCAACTAACCCGGTGGAAAGAGACAATTGAGTTTGCCAGGTCTTTCATCACAAACTCCATGTTCCTGAAGCCAATTTTTGAATGATTGAACATCTTCTTCATCCTTTTTTTGGCGAGCTGATGTGAGATCTGTATGTTGGTCGGAAAAAGCGCATCTGGAATTGGCGAAAGATTCTAGTTGATCCATTAGGTATATCATAAGTGTATGGCATTCCTTGAATGAACCGAGCTAAAACGCTATCTGATACTGAGCGTCCATGAGTTGCTGATTGGCCACCAGTTTTTAGGACACGTATCAATGTTTGTTCAATGGTCATGTCAGACCAAATTCCCAACCAGGCTTTGTCGGTACGTCTCACGGTAAAAAGTCCATTTTCGGTGAACGTTATAAACTCAGAGGGATCCATTATATCTCGAAGATTGACCATATCCTGGAGGTAGATTTGAGCTCCTTTACTATAATTAGAATGTCCTGCAGCATGAAATATCGGCAGCATTTGTTGAACACAGGATAAATGTAAGTTCCAGTTGCCCAAACGTTCAGCTTCGATAAATTGCAAGGCTACAGTAATACAGTTGAAATATTGTAGCCACAACTCAGCAGTTGGACCTGAACGTTGTAATCTGTCAATTGCACTAACTAGAAGATTCAACAATGCCATAGCATCTTTCGAAGCATAAACATCATCTATCGGTGGTTCATTTAAAAGATCGTTTAACTATTTATAAAATCGACTTGAATGTTTATTTTCGTATCTCTAATAGTTTAAAAGTTATTTTAGTATTTTAGTAGACAAACGAAGCAGCCGCTGCAACTTTTGTAACACGTGTTTTTTAAAAGAACAATAAAAAATTGAAAAGTTTTTTTTCTATGATTTGTTATATATGGTGTCGTGGTGTATGGTGACGTGTCCTATATATAAAAAAAAATGGTTGTTTTTGTTAATTTTAGAAAAAAAGTTGAAAATTTGTTTATAACAAATTGGTAAGTTAATAAACAATAGAATTGTTGATAAAAAAAAAATTTTTTTTGTTACTTTGTAGAGGACTGTCAATTATGATTTATAGAAAATAAATAATTTCTTAACAAATTATTTAAACAATAGAAATATAAAAAAAAACGATTATAAACAATGAAAAATTGTTATTAAGGAAAACTTTTTTTTTTTAAATTATAATATTTATAATGTAATACAGTTGTGAATTTGTTTTTAAAAAAATATTGATTTAATCAATTTGTTTATAAAAAATTTATCAAGAAATGGCGGGAATTTTTTTTTTGCAAATCAATTAATATAAATAATAAAAAAACGATAATATGAAAATTTTGAAATATTTTTTTTTTTTTAACAACATTACTTGGATTTTTAAGTTTTTGTTCAAGTAAAAAAATTGTTATAAACAAAGTATAAATATTTTTTTAACTTTTATGGCACGATCTTGTTAAGTATGTATGTAAGAAAGGCTCTACGAAGCGAAAATTTTTTACGACCATTATTTAAACATTTTTTTTCACTTACAATTAAGACTGTAGTTCGAGAAAATTTCGTTAGTTAACAATTGTTTAACTCGTTGAAAAATTAACTTTAAGTAAAATTTCCAACGGGAATAAATTATTTATAGTGTTCAGAACACACTATATTTTTTTCAAATTTAAAAAAAAAATTCAATACCTTAAATAAATTAATTAATGCGCCGTACTCGCTTTTGACGCCACGCGCGCATCCTAAAAATGTCACGCGCAGACCTATTTTCAGCGTTAAATTAAAATTATAAATAATGGAGATAGAGTTCCGGGAGTTAGGACATTGTTATTGGAAATTTCCTCTTCTTTCAGAATCTTTTTTTGAAATTTCTTAAATATTAATAGTTTATTAAATATTGGCAAAAAACGAAATGTCATTTTTTTTTTCATCTTTAATTGTTTATAACTTTTGCAATTTTTTATGTGCTAATACACGTTTTTGGCACATTTTTCTAGACGTCATTCCGAATCCAATGAGCTATCGCACATATTTTTAAGAGCAGTATCTCTATTTTGTACCATTTTCAACTTGTCGACTAGACTACTAGCCTTTTACGACACCCACAAGAGAACGGAGGGGCCCTATTTACTCCACCGGCAACCAAAACGGCAGCAAATTTTAATTTTTGACTGGTAAATCCCTATGTAGAGGTATGAAGCAGGTTATTACAGGTAGCGTTAGAACGATCTAGACGATGAGGAAATCAAACTATTTTATTGATTTAAATTGTATTAATGTTCGAACTAAAGGTATGCACCAAATATCTGAACAATTCCTTTAGTCGCATTATGTCCAATTCGCAAAATGTCCAACTGTCCAATTCTCAATAGGTCCAGTTCGCAATTCGTCCAGTTCGCAGTTGGTCCAGTTCGCAATTGGTCTAATTCGCAATTGGTCCAGTTCCTAATTAGGGATCCTCCTTGATTACGAGAAGCGTTTTATTTTGTAAACGTGTATTTATATATTGTTGTGTGTGATTATATGGATATGTGAGCTATGTCAACGGAGCCCCGCTTCGCGGGGCTCCTATATCTTCTTGCATTACACAAGATAGCTAACGCGAAGGGTAAACGGCGGAGGACTCCGCCTTTACCCTTCTAACCTATATCTATCCGTGTCGGGGCGCGCGATTTATGGTTTAAGAACGTTATGAGACTGAAGCGTCAAAAACGCCTCCCGTAATCAAGCACGACTCCTATTTTACAAACTGGGCCAATTGCGAATTGGACATTCTGAGAATTGGACTTTGTGTGAATTGGACAATTTGCAAATTGGACGTTGTGAGAATTTGACAATTTGAGCCCGCTGGAAATTTTGCGAATTGGACATAATGCGGCTAAAGCGAACAATCATGCAACAAGAAGGGTCGAAAAGCAAGGCATTAAGAATATTTTTTTTCTCCCTTTTGGGAAGTAATTGATATATTATGCCAATGTCAAGTAAATGTCTTTAGAATTATTAATAGCGAGACGCCAAGGTCAAGTTTTTGAAGTTTCGGTCCTCAGTACAGTGGTGGGAACTTTACTAGAAGCTCCCTAGGGAGATTTGGAACCAACACGAAAAGTCACAATTCACTGTAATTTACAGTGTACTTTCCACACTTGTGTACGTTGTTAAAGATATTATATCTAAAAATCCACCATTTTTATACATAAAATCTCGAATTCACACCAATTTCGGAAAATAAAAATATACCGCGATGCGCCATTCTTCATGTTGGCGCCAAAACTCGCATTAAGATTCTTTTGAGTAGTGAGTACCCACTTTGTTCGTCAAGATCTATCTGACGCTGGCTCTATATAATCATAATATTGTTTATTCTATATATTAAATAAGAATAGAAGTGTTATTGTTTTGTACTAGAATAAGTTGAGGTTGAATGCAATCAGAAATATGATCTAAAATGGAACACAACAAAAATGAAATCTTGTATTTTGGCGCCAAAATTCACTTTTTTTTTTTTAAGATGGAGTTTTGAACTCTAGCCTTTTGGAATGTAACTGTAAATTAGTATGTAATAAATAAATTTCTTTTTGCATTTAATCTTGTAATAATATACTGTACATTATAGTTAATAAATAAATGTGTTGTTTTATTTCAAATTTGTAACTAACTGATCCAATTTTTTTTTTTTTTTTTTCATTATGATGTACCTACTCGTTGTTAAACGATTACTCATACAATTACAATCTAGACCTTGAGGCTAATAAGTAATTTAAATTTAACTTAATTTACTAACACTTACAAGTTAAGAATGTATCCATTGACACTTTTCTTATAGTCTCTATTGAAATTAAAAGACACTTTGTTCTTGTGTTCTTTAAACGTAGCACTCACTGTACTTAGTTACACTGACTTTACTAAAGTAACTCAAAAGGTTTAGTTCTTTTTAGTCTTCTCACTATGTCCGTGGTGTCAAGTAGCTGAATAGCCTCGACGTTCACATGATGAAGAAGCCTTTGTTCGTGTGCTTCAGCGTGTTTCTTTATAACATCAGTTACAAGATCCACTCCAAGGTCTCGGTGGATGTCCTCATTTCTGACGTACCAGGAAGCATTTACTATAGTCCGAAGTACCTTATTTTGGAATCTTTGTATGATTTCAACGTTAGTCCGTCTTGTACATCCCCAAAGTTGAATGCCGTATGTCCATACAGGCATGAGTACTTGCTTGTATAAAAGTACTTTGTTATACACTGACAAGGTGGAATGTCTGCCAAGTAGCCAGTACATATTTTTATAACGTATGTCTAACGCCTGTCGTTTCTTTTTGACATGAGCCTTCCAGCGAAGTTTTGCATCTAGCGTCATGCCCAAGTATTTTGCCGTATTTTCGTATGGTATTACACGATTATTAATGTATACTGATGTATGTTCAGCTCTTTGGTTTGTGAAATCAATATGTGTCGATTTTGACTCATTTAGTTTGATTTTCCATTTTTTTGTCCGGTCGGTGATGGCATTGACGGCAATTTGTACCTTCACCACTGCTTCTTTGTGATTGACACCCGTAGCCATGATAGCTGTGTCGTCTGCAAATGTAGCTATGACGCTGTTGTTTGTTTCAGGGATATCGCAGGTATACAATAGGTACAGGATAGGTCCAAGAACACTTCCTTGCGGTACACCAGCTTTTATTTGTTTGATATCTGAATAAGCATCTTCATGTCTCACTCTAAATGTCCTCTTAGTTAAATAGGATTCTAAAATGTCCACAAATTGTTTAGGGATCATTTTACCTAATTTAAATATAAGACCTCTATGCCATACTTTATCAAATGCCTGAGCTACATCCAGAAATACTGTAGAACAAACTTTCTTTTCTTCTAATGTTTTTCGTTTAATATTGGTTATTCTGTGTATTTGGTCTATTGTGGAGTGTTTTTCTCTGAAACCGAATTGGTAGTTAGGAATCAGTTCTTTATCTTCAATAATAACTTTTAAACGCCTGAGTAGTAGTTTTTCGAACAATTTTGCTATAATTGGCAAGAGTGATATGGGTCTGTATGATGTTACTTCATGAGGTGGTTTTCCTGGTTTAGGTATCATGATAACTTCAGCAACTTTCCACATACTAGGCACATGTTTTAATCTAAATGTGGCATTGATGAGTGTTGTAAGCTTTACAATTGCTTTACGTGGGAGATTTTGTAGGAGTTCTCCAGTGATTAGGTCGTATCCCGGTGATTTCCTTTTAGCCAAATTTTTGATCATGTTTTTAACTTCTTTTGGGGTAACAAGTTTTATTTCTAAGTTGTCATACTGCGTCACGTCCAGTGCTATACTTTCAGAGCTTTCCTCGCTGTTCGTTTGAAAAATTTGCTCGAGATGTTCTGCAAATACAGTTGCTTTCTGTTCATTATTTATGGCCCAATTGCCATCTATTTTTTGAATAGGCGAAATGTGAGTGATGGGCTTTTTTAAGCTTTTAGTGGCTTTCCATAGTGAGTAATCAGAAGTGCCATTACTTGATAGTTGACTAAGGTAATTATTTGTTGTCTCGTCGTGAAAATCATGAATTGCTCTACTTAATCTTTTTGTGAGTTTATTTAGCAGAGTGTTATCAGGTGGATATCTACATTGTTGCCACTTTTGCCTCTGGATTCGCTTTATGGCTATAAGATTTCTAATTTCCACTGGATATCTTTGAGTTGCAACTCTTCTTTTCATTTCAGGTGTATTTCGCCAAGCGCAACGTTGGATGTCCGTAATAAACTTTGCAACTTCGTCATCTACTTGCTGTTTGTCTTTAAGGGATACTTTGAGGTCTATACAGCAGTCTAAATCAAATTGAAAGCTCTCCCAGTCAGTGTATTTGTTCACTAAGGTTGGACTGCTTTCTTTTTGTATTATTGTCTCGCTTAGAGTTAAGATGATGGGAGAATGATCGGAATGCATATCATAGCCTTCTTCTATATTAAGGTATGCAGCTGATAGATTCTTATAAATAAAGAAGTCTATCAAATCTGGTTTTCTTCCAATATCGGTAGGCCAATAAGTGGGTTTCCCCGTTGAAATCACATTGCTCTTGATTTCTCTGATAGCACATAGCAATTCCTTACCCTTGGTATTAGTTAGTCTAGACCCCCAAAAAGTGTTCTTTGCGTTAAAATCACCTCCAAATATGAATGTGTTTCCTAGAGCTTTCAACATATTACTGTACTGCTCTGTTTTCAGCGCATACTTGGGTGGAATATATACAGCTGATATAGTAATATCATGAAGTTTGGTTCGGATTACAACAGCTACAGTTTGTACAAATTGTTCTTCACATTTATGTTTAAATAATGGTAGATTTTTTCTTTAATAATGATGGCACTGCCACCACTCGCAGTGTTGTTGGGATGCAGTGCATGATATATGTTATAGCCTTTAATATGAATAAAAGATTCTCTTGTAAAGTGAGATTCTGATATGAGGCATACATCAATTTGCTTTGTTGTTAAGACTGCTTGCAACTCGTTTCGATGCTTAAGGAGACCGTTTGCATTCTACGTCATAATTTTTAGTACGTTTTTCATTTTTGGATGTATTGAAAAGGTAATTGTTTGTTCTCAATGTTTCTTAACCTTTGATCCAAGGAAGTCAACATGCTTAAAATTCTACTAATATTTTCGTCTGTAGTAGTGTTATCAGAATTCGGGGACACCGTTGGCTGTGACAGTGACTGCGTTGCTTTTGTCATTTGCGCAAAAGACACACTACTTGTTACTTTTTTATGAGTAGAACGGGGTGGTTGTTGTTTCTCAGCAGCAGGGGCCGGGATATTAGGCGTAGCTACTTTTCTTTTGGAGGCTTTATTTTTCAATTGCTGTAGTTCTTTAGCTACAATACACCCTCTGTAATTAGCCGGGTGAGGCTCGCCACAGTGCACATATTTAGGTTTTGTAGCTATTGATTTTGTACAGTCCTTGGTGAGGTGTTTGCCATTGCACTTCACACACCTTGGTTCCTTTGAACAGTATTTTTGGGTGTGACCATATGCTTGACACCTTTTGCATTGTGGGATTAATTTAGATGTTTTTAAAGGCTGCACATCTACCTTACAGCCAAGTATGGCCTTAATGCCATAGATGTGGTTAATGTCTTCATCTTTTTGGAATGATAACATAAACATGTTAAGAGGTTCCTTCGTCCTCCAGCTTAGTTTATTGACAGCTTCCTGAATTTTATAGCCTTTAGCATTCAGGTCTTCTACTATTCTGTTTGGCAGACACGACGAGTGCAGGTTTTTGACCATAACTCGTATTGGTCTGTCTTGTTTATTCTCATACGAGTGCCAGAGACAGTTATTTTGCAACAATAATTTCGTTACAGCTCTGTATGAGTCTTCGTCCTTGGCGTTTATTTGAACGGTTTCCCCGTTCATCATCTTTACGATGAATGTATCCCTGTTTAGACTGGTCAAAAGAAGGTCGTAGAACTGTTGATAGTTCCTGATTTTTTCTACTATGATTGGTGGAGGTTGTGGTACCCTTTTTTCTTTTGGTTTCTCGGGTTTTGTGCCATCCTGAGATTCTTTTAAGCTTCCTCCTTGTGAAGGAGGAGATAGTGAAATGTTTAATTTCCGTTTCTTCCTACTTTTTTGTCTTACCCACTCTGTTTCTCGGGCAAGTTCCTCATCATCAGTCCCATATTCGACTGCCATTTGTGGTTTGTTATTCGTTAATTGTTCCTTCTCTAAAGGAACATTCTTTTGTTCCTGAATCAGTTTCAGCTGTTGTTGAAGTGATTCTATCTGACTACTGAGGTCTTTTACTAGTTTTTGTAGTTCGAGGCGTTCATTCTGTTCCTCTTTGTATCGGGTGTACAACTGATGCTCGAGTTCAATTTTGAGAACTACTTTGCTTGGTGAACCCATAATTGAGTACAAGTTATAATTGTAAAAACTATAACTTACCATTTGTTTGCACAATTACACATGATTCACTTAAGGCGGTATGTAGGTCATCGCGGCGACTGTGTCGTCAAGACGCGCCGGAATGGGCTGCTGCGTCAACAGTTTTACACGAGCGCGAACTTGTGCAAGAGCGTATATGACGCGACCGTTCTCGTTAGAAGTCAACTGACCAACTGATCCAATAATTATAAAAAAATGATACATATAATAAAATCTTTATCCCCGGAGGGTAAAGCAGAGATGAATTAACACCCACATTTCACCAATCATTAAAATCCGTCCCACGTAATAGGGGATGAGCCTATTGCCTTTTTCTGGGCACTATTGTTCAGCTGTAGCCTAGTGGTATGGGTAATGGACTACTGAGACGAGGTCTCGGGTTCGATCCCAGGTTTTGCCATGGCACACACCAATGACTTAAAGATGATTTTTGAAGTTATGTGTGTATTTATCGCAGATTTATAAGTGCCCGGTTAATGGCAATAGGCTCACCACCTATACTACATTGAGACTTATACATAAACTGGCGAAATGTGAGTGCTAGCAGCTCTGCGTACCCCTTCGGGGAGATTGGCGTGAGTTTATGTTATGTTATTGTTAAGACTCTAGCCACGCATCTGAGGCTGTCTCTGGGCTGTATATATCTGTCTGATGTTAAACAACGCTATCCCATAGTCGCCTGACCGCATGGTAAGAGATCGGGTTGTTTAAATTCTACTCTAACTCTAACAAGATTACTAATTAACCACGCGGCGTATGACAGCCTTAATCCTTTGAGTGCCTTTTTTTATATAGGACACGCCAACTTGACCTCACCTCTCGCCTGATGGTAAGCTAAAGGCAAAGTCTCAGGAAAGAGGGTCACAATTACAGACACTAAGTGCTACAATGGTGGCACTCAGCTTGGCGGCCTCATCAGATGCTTTTTCACGCCCCACTTAAAGGCCCCGGGACTGTAGAAAGAAGGAAACACGTGTGCTGGTAATTAATTCCATGTCTTGGTGGTGTGGCAAAGAAAAGAGTCTCCAAACCGCTTGGTTCTTGCTCGTATATTCTGCACAGTGTGAGGGTGACACCTAAGGCCTGCACGTGTTGTCCTATGTAGGAAAGGAGATGGTGGGATTTGTTGGAAGAGCTCGTCAGAACACTCACCATGGTAGAGACGGTAAAATACAGCCAAGGAAGCAATATCTCTACGCATCTGCAAAGGCTCGAGGGTGTTCGTGACCTCAGGGTTCCCAATAATTCGGATCGCGCGTCGCTGCAACCTGTCGAGAGCATCTAGTAGGTATTTCGCGGAACCATCCCAGAGATGCGAGCAGTATTCCACGCAGGAGCGAATTTATACCACTTAGGTTGCACATAAGCACACGGCCCACCTGATGGAAAGTGGTTACCGTGGCCTATAGACGTGTGTAACACCAGAGGAGCCACACTCACTCTGCCGACCCTGTAAGCACAGAGTTTCTGTGCCGTCAGTGACAAGCCTTTAGTATTTCCACTGACAGCACTAATTCTCCAGTGAGCTCTGGCTACCTTACTTACCGCTGGGAACACAACACGAAGTTATTATAGTCACGGTATTCTGTAGGGCGGAGGTACTTCTCCAGTCGGACTGCTCAATTGGGCGGAAATACCACCGTGTCCTACCATTCAGTAATTACTGTATTATGAAATTACCTTTTTTTCGTTCGGAAAACTCTACGGATATGTCGGGCTTAAACGGCACGCTTATGTCCCAACATGGCAATCACCCCAGAGGCGAAACTGAGCACATGTACTCTTTCGATTAAACACTCGTCATCCCTACCTGCACTCGAGGAACCCTCCAACCCCATGCCTAGAGCCATCTACCGATGTTCTGTCGAGGTTCGGTGTATTCGGTGGACGTTCAAGTCTCGCCTGGACCGTTTCAATTTTTCTATATTTTGTCGCATACCGGCGGGCCTGCCGGTATGCGACGAATCTTAAGGATATGATTGTGAAAGAAAAGTTTTAAGTCATTATTTCAAACTTCAAACTTCAAACTTCAAACTTTATTTCATGGAATATGGTATACATTAGATTTTGTGAGACATAGATAAAAGAACGTCATACTCTGCCGTGTGGCGTTGAAATACATATAACATGCTTACTTGACAATATTAAAATTAATGTGCAAATAATAAATAATTAGTAATAACACCCTTAGGGGCTTCGGCCAATCGATTAATATGTTACAAATAGAATAGTCAATAGTAATAGTAATAAGTAGCTAACATAATATTTTGAGAACTTCATACAGTCATGATAAAATAAATGTCACTAAAACACAAATCAAGTCAAAAGCCAAAAGCGAAAGAGTCAGTCATGAGGATTCAATTAAAATAAATAACAATGTCAATTAAAATTTGAAAACATTAAATTAAATTTAGAAATTATTCATTTTCAATAGTTATTTTGTCTCTTAAATATTCATCTATCCCATAGTAACCCCTTTCGCTTAGGATTCCGTACAGTTTCCTGCGGAAAGGAGCTCCTTCAAGTTCTTTTAAACATTCTGGCAGATGATTATATAATGTTATACACATACAAAATGAATTCCTCTTGGACAGCTCTAAGTTTACCCTTGGGATCTGGAGTCTATTTCTATGCCTTGTTCGGCTGTTTGGCATGTCTCCCAATTTAATGAAGAGATGTGAATGCTTTTTAACAAAGATAGGTATTCAATTTTTATTTAGATTCTGCTGCTTAAACGTCACGAATGTTTTGATCAAATATGTATTTATTTTGCTTGAAACGGAACGCCACAGAACCGAAATCAAATGTCAAATTTAAATCTACAAGCTGTCAATTGACCAACGGCTCTTGATTTGTGTTTATTTATGTTTCGTGAAAGTAATTCAACATTAGTTTAATTATTTTAGAGATTCCAAAGACAAAGTACTCGTGATTATATTGGGAAAAGTGTGTAACGAGTGAACTTACGTGAAAGACATCGGTAAAGATGCAGGCTGCAACTAAGAACAGTAAGAATATATTATCATAAAACTAAAGTTTTACTCATGTGATTATTTATTATTACACATGTGGTTCCCGACAGTAGACCTTAGGCCACCTCATCTCTTTCCATGGGGTGTCGTACAAGGCTTCTAAGGGATAGGGCTGTTTAACATCAGAAAGATTTATACGCCTCAGACTCAGAGATGTATGACTCGAGTCAACAATAGTGCCCTGAAGATAGCAATAGGCTCACCCCCTTTACGTGGGACCGAGTACAATGATAGGTGAAATGTGGGTGTTAATTCACCTTCGCCTAACCCTCCGGGGATAAAGGTGTGATTATGTGTATCTATAATTTATCTACACTAATATTATAAAGAGGAAAGATTTGTACCTATTTTTGTATGTTTGTATGTTTGTAATGAATAGGCTCAAAAAGTACTGGGCTGATTTAAAAAATTCTTTCACCAAAAGAATGCTACATTCTTCGTGAGTAACATATATTACATATTTTATTATGGAAATTATGTAATGTAATCATAAATTACACAAACACAATATTTGCAACACAAAGTTACAAGGTTTATAAAGTAAAGGTGAATGGGCAACCCGTTAGGGGAGGACCTAGACATACCTACATATGTCAATCAGATCAAGGACTTATAAATGAAGGCTATGTCAAGAGTACCCGAAATTGGTGAGCATAAGCATGTATGGAAATAATTATGAATGTGGAAGTAGCTAAAGACGTATGCCAGGATTATTTTTAAACAATTAAAGACTAGTCAAGTTGTGACTACGGGTGCTGCAATGCATCCGAAACGTCATCAGAAATAGTAAGTTCCATGATTTAATCCTCCTCCGATTCCCTGGTTTGTTAATAATAAGTTACCTAGGAAATATATAGTCATAGCACATAGAATTAGAAGTGGTCACGTTTTATCAAATAAATTTAGATATTTAATGCGTATAATGGTAGACTTAGAGGTAAATAAGGCAGACATAGGTGCCTTCCATAAAATACTGACCACTCCTAATTCGGAGGCATTCTATCTATATAGAATGCTTTCTATACAATAGTACTTACTCAATGTTTTAGTTTTAATATTTGTTAAGATAATACAAAATGTACTAGCAGGGCGACATATACTTATTGTATAAAGTCCTTAAATAAAGAAAAAACAAAAAAACAAATTATTTAATCGCGAAAAGTCCCGAACCATTATATAATATATACACTTCTTGCCATATCGAGTGATGAACTTGTGGTATTCTCTCCCGGAAACTGTAATAAGTGCTCCAACAGTGAACTGTTTCATAAATAGACTTGACAAACATTTAAATAATAAAGAACACAAGTGCAGTGATGTACACATATCAGATTGTCAATCAGACCTGCTAGCCTGTATATAATGTATTCACATTAGAAGCTTTTATTACACTTTCTGGAAGTGAGTTCCACATTTGCACCACGCGGTTCGGCAAGAAGTGATACCTAGGATTGCTGGCACATCGAGGCTTGCATAATTTCATTGAGTGACCTCTTAGATGTCTGTTGGAGTTCATTGTGTAGATGTTTTCTATATTAGATACATTATAATGTTTTGTCAGGATTTTGTATGTTTCAATGAGGTCTCCCCTTTTCCTGCTCTCTTCCAGTGTAGTTAGGTTTAGTTCCAGAAGGCGCTTTTCGTATGACATCTCTTTCAAATCATTGACCAAAATTTATGCGCGAAAAAATATCCTAAGGTAGCGAAAAATACTTTTTTCAGAACTTGCAGAACTTCAAAACATCATCACCAAGATGCCGTTAGAAGTATTCTGTGTGGCCGCTCTCCCAGACTTTGGTGTACGCTGGCGCGAAGTCTCGAGGGCAGTCCGCAACGCGAGGCTACCCATGCAGCCTGCGAGTGTGGCGAGGGTGCTGTGCAGACACGTTTCTAGAGCTCTCAGCGATGATGAGATTGAAGATATTGTTGCGAGACTACGTCTTAAGTGTAAGTTTTTATTAATTGTAAAATAAAAACCGGTCACATGTTAGTCGGACTCATGCACAGAGGGTTCCGTAACTTTGCCGTTGTGTCACAAGATATTTTAGAGAACCTGATGTATGTAAGAAAAAATATCTTAAAATTTTCAAGAGTTTGTGGCAGGCATAATATAAATACCAGACACAAAAACAATCTTGTTGTCTGTGATAGTAGACTTAAAAAAAATTAATCATTCTTTCCAAGGTAACTGTACCTATACGCTTTTTTAACAAGTTTGCCTTATGAAATTAGGGATTTACCTGTGAATAAATTTAAAAGTGTAGTAAAGAGTAAATTGTGCCAGATAGGCTATTATAAAATCCAAGAATATTTAGATGATAAACAAGCTTTGAATGGACGTGGGGTCCAAGTGCTCGGTCTCTATATAAAGACTTGGCAAAGCAGCTGATCGACGCTACGCGTGACCAGAAGGCTGGTTATTATCTTGCACAGAGGATAAGCATTGCCATTCAACGTGGCAATGCTGCCAGCCTTCTGGGTATGTTACCGGTCGGTGATGATGCGGAGGAATTTCATGACGCATTATGTATGTAATTTTTATGTTTATTTTATTTTAGTGTATTTTAGTAGCTATCTAATAATAGTTTTAGTTTTAATTTTCAATTGAATAATATTATTAAAATGAGTACTAAAAGCTTTGAATTGAGCTATTCGCTCAACTATGCTACTCAAGTAAAATCTGCCAAAATAGTAACAGAAAGTAATATTCAGAGTATCACTTTTAAATTTCAAATCTTTATTTATTTCAGTGGTGGCCAACCAAACTCGGACCTGGCACGTGATCCGTCTCTCTGAGAAGACCACGGATGAACCAGTGACGAACACTATCAGAGCCCTGCCCGGAAGACTGATGCAAACGCTCCGGAAGAACAAGAAAGGGATGAGACCTGAGGTATGCTACGTTAACTGGTAAAGCACTATATCAAAGGTCCCGCGATATGGCAACACTTCAATCAATTAAAAAAATCCGGTAAATGGCTCCACAGTCGCCGTAAGACGGATATATGTGTAGAAGAATTTGGATGGTTTCGGGTGAAGGTTCGGTGGCTTAGTGGTCAGAACGTTCCCCCTGTAAGGGGAAGATCACGCGTTCGAATCCCGCCTGGGCCGTTTAATTTTTTTTATATTAATCGATTTTGAATAGTTTGCGTACTAAATGAGTAAAATATCATTCAATCAATCTATGGGATGAAGTAACTGATGAGTCGTCACGTTCATATCCCGCTCTGTTATAATATTTAATTTTAAATGTTTATCTCGCCCACAATTATGTGATGTCGTACTAATATAATAGTATAAAGTGCCATAAACCAGTTCAAGTGTTATCCCAAGAAAGTAACGTAATGTGAAAAAGTATACCGCTAATAAACAAACTATAAAAGAAAACTTGGTGATATTGATGTGTAATTACGAAAAACCACGATCATTACCGTATTTTCGACACCCAATACACTGTATCATTATATTCTTTTAAAACGTGATAATAGTTATATAGTTATTAAATGTTTTTGTAATCTGTGGCAATTTTTCGATTATAAGGAACTATGAATGTTAATAATTAGGTATAATAAGCGGCCTGCTTCTGCCAGGGTGACAGGCGGCTCCATCAGTCACCCCCAGGCCTGCGTTCATCGACCTCCGAATAATTTTAACCCTCGTGTCCAATCGATGGGGACTTTTGATATTTCTTGTATTATGGTGTATTTAAGACCCCTACCAATTTTAAAGCTTACGATTTTAATGCTTCGATTTTGGTTGAAATATTATCTGGGTATATAATATTGTTTCTTTTTCAGATTCAATCAGTCTTACTAGGAGATCTGATGTATCTGAGCATACAGCTGGTCTCTGACCATAAGGAAGGCTCCATACTATACGTAGCCACCCCACCGGGAGAGCCAGTCGCTCTGGTATCTAGTACCACAATGGCAGGACTCCTCAAGGCTTGCGTTGAAGGTAATTTCTATAGTATAGCATTATCTGTTTGGTGACAGAGAAATAATACACGTATCTCCACTCCATCTCATCCGACGAGAGTCGTAATAGGCGATCAACCAATCAATTAGCCCACCGCACCGCACCGCACCGCTGGACATGGGCCTCTCCCAATATGCGCCATTTTATCCTATCCTCTGCCTTCCGCATCCAGTCCAGTCTGTCCATTTCCGCCCGATTGAGCAGTCCGACTGGGGTAGTACCTCCACCCTACAGAATACCGCGGCTATAATAACTTCGTGTTGTGTTCCCAGCGGTGAGTAGGGTAGCCAGAGCTCACTGGAGAATTTGTGCCGTCAGTGGGAAGACTAAAGGCTTGTCCTGCTTTGTCTTCTACTGACGGCACAGAAACTCTGTACTTACAGGGTTGGCAGCGCGACTGTGACTCCTCTGGTGTTACAGACGTCCATAGGCCACGGTAACTACTTTCCATCAGGTGGGCCGTGTGCTTGTCTGCTAACTAAGTGGTATAAAAAAAAAAAAGAAAATCCAAATTTTTCATGTCATAATTTCTTAATAGCATTCTCCATATAGAGACAGAGAAAGAATATAATTATAACCACCCCATCTCATCCGAAGGGTGTCGTAAGAGGCGACTAACGGAAAAATACGCAGACGATATCACTGCGAGAGAAGGAAAACTAGAAATAAACCCTGTACCAACCCGTCTGGCCAGCGTGGGAACAGTAGGCTAAACACTCGCAACATTGGGAGAGGCCTATGTCCAACAGTGGACTACCATGGACTAATTGATTGTATACGCATTCCCCATCGGATAAGTCGGACTCGGACGGACTTTCGGTGTTTCGTCACATAGACCCGACCGGCTAGGGTATCTGATTCGTTCTATATGACCCATACAACACTCATATTCGTGCATACAAATATTTGCACTGAGCTGGAATTGAATCCGCGACATCAAAAAAAGACTTTTTAGTATTAGTTTAGCGTTGGTTGCTTAGTGGTTAAGGAGACAGGCTTACAATCGAAAGGTCCCAGATTCAAATCCTGGGCATTACACTACGTGCACCCACTCCTAGCACAAGCAATTTAGCTTAGCTGAAGGGGTTAGAGGGAATATGAATAATTTCGATTCCAACCTCTTCCAACTCACGCCTATATCCCCGAAGGGGTAGGCAGAGGTGCTAGCACCCACAGTTCGCCACTTTATGTTTAGGTCCCAATGTAATAGGTGGCGAGCCTATTGCCATTAACCGGGCACTTATAAACCTGCGATAAATACACACATAACTTTGAAAAGCATCGAAAAGTCATTAGTGTGTGCCATGGTAAAACCTGGGATCGAACCCGAGACCTCGTCTCAGCAGTCCATTACCCATACCACTAGGCTACCGCGGTTTATATTATTGTCTCAACTAAAGGTGTGTAGCAAATATATATTATTTTTTTATACCACTTAGGTGGCAGACAGGCACACGGCCCACCTGATGGAAAGTGGTTACCATGACCTATGAACGTGTGTAACACCAGTGGAGTCACATCCGTGCTGCCGACCCTGTAAGAACAGAGATTTTGTGCCGTCACTGTAGAGGACAAAGCAGGACAAGCCTTTGATCGTCCCACTGACAGCACAAAAACTCTCCAGTGAGCTCTGGCTGCCCTACTCGAGGCCCTACATAACACGAGGTTTATATAACCCCGGTATTCTGTAGGGCGGAGGTACTTCCCCAGTCGGACTGCTCAATTGAGACCTTCGTGTCTTAATTCCTGTTATAATTCTGATCTAATTCCTTTTCAGGTCTAGGTTACAAAAAATACGAAAATGCGAACTTATACGGACGCGACGTGCAATCCCTTTTACGTATCAACAATGGCTCTTGGACCTCAAACGCAGACCATTTGACAGCAATACCGGAATACGCACCTACCCCAGTTATCACCAGCACCGGTATAGACTATACGAACAAGACATACGATGAGAATTATGTAGAAAACTTACTAGGACCAAATCCACCTCTAATAACAGATCTAAATATCAAAACAACAAAATTTTTCTTTGATCGAATGCGTCTAGATAAACAAATAAATTTATCTGTGACGATTAAATCTGAGAATGTTGCTAAATCATTGAAATGTTGGGTTAGCAAGGGGGCGCTGGCACCTACCAGTGACTTCTTTCAGATATTTAGACAGATCAAGTCGAATAAAATTAGTTATAGCAGGGAAGATTCGGATTGAGTTGATTAAGATTGGTTGTAGTATGGAAGATTCGGAATTAAGTGACATGAACTTTAATAATATTAATATAATTTCATCACTATTTATGTAAAGCCGCGTGGTTCCCGGCAGAGTAGAATTTGGACCCCCTCTTCCCATGCGGTGTCATACAAGGCGACTATATACAGCCCAGACTCAGCTTCAGATGCATGGCTCGAGTCAATAATAGTGTCCGAAATACGCCAATAGGCTCACCCCCTATTACGTGGGACCGAATACAATTATTGGTGAAATGTGGGTGATAATTCACCTCTGTCTAACCGTATGTATTTATGTAAATATATGTGATGGAGAAAGAATACAAGTATCATCACCCCATCTCATCCGAAGGGTGTCGTAAGAGGCGACTAATGGAAAAATACGCAGACGATATCACTGCGAGAGAAGGAGAACTCGAAATAATACCCTCGAAACAGCGGAATCAGTAGGCCAACGCCTGCAGTGGACTGCTATGGGCTTTGAAAAACATACATATAATCACGCCTTTATCCCGGAGGGTTAGGCAGAGGTGAATTAACACCCACATTTCACCAAAAATTGTATTCGGTCCCACATAATAGGGGGTGAGCCTATTGCCGTATTCCGGGCACTATTGTTGACTCGAGCCATGCATCTGAGGCTGAGTCTGGGCTGTATATATATTTCAGATGTTAAACAGCCCTATCCCTTAGTCGCATTGTACGAATGATTGAGATTTAAAAAAAAATGTAAATATGAAACTGGTTGGATGTTTGTCACTCAATCACACTAAAACTGCTGAACGAATCAGAATTTTTTTTAAGTGCAAAAAATTCCCCACGGATACCTCCCCGACGGAGCTTGTGGGAGAGGTTATGTCGGACTCGAACCAACTCACTGTAATGACTGCCATAGATGTTTATATGATGGCAACTGGGACCGACAGCGTATGTGCTTTTCAGTATAAAGTCATATATTGTACAATCGTAGCTTTTAGGTTAATTTTATTATTAATTATGTAACATTGACAAACTTATTTTTGTTATAATAAAACATTTCAATAAATAATTCTGTAAATATCAAAATATTATTTCACTGATATGTAACAGTTCTTGTTTTTTTTTAATGCGCACAATCCCCACGGATACACTCCCCTCCCCCTCCCCCCCCAACCGGAGCCGGTGGAAGAGGTTATGTCGAACTCGAACCGACCAAAACGCACGCCGCCTGTGGGTCGTTTCCGGTTGCCGAAGGTGAGGTTGACAGGCATATCCCTCGCACCCCTGCCGACCCAGTGTCTACCTACCTCAGGATGATCCCGGGCATGATCTCTGCTTGGTCGGTATTTTTTTATCGTTCGTATACATGGACATTATACCACCCCCCCCCCCCCCCTCGTATATCGGACTCGAACCGACTATAATTGCGGCACGCTACGATGGCCGTTTTAACACGACTGGTTTTGCTCGTTTTCTTTTTTTTAAGTTTATTTTTATTAACAATTTAAGTTTATTTCTCGCCATATTTTTCATTAGTTATTCGTCTAACAGTTCGTTGTCCAATATTAAACATAACATAAACTTACACCTATATCCCCGAAAGGGTAGGCAGAGGTGCTAGTTTATGTTTAGGTCCCAATGTAATAGGTGGCGAGCCTATTGCCAATAACCGGGCACTTATAAACCTACGATAAATACACACACAACTTCGAAAAGCATCGAAAAGTCATTGGTGTGTGCCATGGTAAAACCTGGGATCGAACCCGAGACCTCGTCTCAGCAGTCCATTACCCATACCACTAGGCTACCAATATTAAGCGCACCAAAAGAAAGAAAACGAGCTAAACCAGTCGTGTCTAAACGGCCATTATAGCGTATCGCAACTATAATACCACATCCCGTCTTGGGTGATTAGTTACCGAAGGTGAAATTGTCTCTGGCATATGTTTCACGCCTCGGCTGACCCATGACCATTCATATGACCCCTTTGGGTGTAATAATAATAATAATCTTTATTTGTGAATATGGTTGTTTACAGATATAATAATAACATGATATACATGTGATGCCTCTTCATATTCTGCCATTTGTGGCGTACAAATTATCTGGTTAGGATGTCATATTTAAATTAAACTATTGCATTGTATTTATTGTATTATTGTAAGACTGTGTCCCCATCTTGCCTGGGATAGGGTGGACCTGTATACTAGGGTGACAGGCAGCTCCACTTGTTACCCTCAGATAGGGTTGCCAGTAAAAAAAAATAAAACGCACACATGAAATATTGATAAAACGCATTTATTTTTGGATCACAATCGAACTGGTTTAAACCATGTACGAGACAGGCTTGGCCGAATCATTACACTTATAACGATAATAATTATCTATGGCTAATTAACAATAAATAAAATATTTACTTTAATAATTATACCGGCTGACTATAGAATATAGGAAAAATCGTCTATACTCCTTTCGGTCAGGTAAACAATCAATGTAGCTACTTTTTATAAAAACACATATTAAACAAATAAACTAGTCTAACTAACTATTCGTTCAACTTCTGCTTGTGGCTTTAAAATGAATTTTAAACAGATATTTTTTTATACGTGGGGAGGCATCGGAGGCCGCAGCTGCTGCAGGTGCAGAGACTAACCTGCTGAAGGAGGCGCCGCTGACGCAAGCACTTCGGACACTAAACGTCGTTTCAATAAATATTGACCTGTTTTGTTCCTCTCTGAGGGAATTCACAGATACCACATTAACAAACATATAAGTTGTAGTTAGATTGCCTACTCTATTGTATTAGGGTAACCTGTAAAAATAGAAGTAAATGAGAGAAATAAATAAATATATAGGACACATCAATTACACTTTGCCTCGCCTGATTGTAAGCTGAAGGCAGTCTCGGAAAATAGGGTCTTAATTACATACATATACCATGTTACAATAGTAACACTCAGCTTGACGGCCTCATCATATGCTTTTTCACGCTCCGCTTAAAGGAACCGGGACTGTAGGAAGAAGGAAACACGAGAGCTGGTAATGAATTCCAGGCTTTAATGACAAAGGAAAGAGTCTTCGAACCGCTTGGTTCTTGATAAACCGAGTTATTCAATAATACATTATTAAAAAGACACGTCAAGATTGTTTACGCAATTGGGGTATAGTTTTTTATTATTATGAAATTAATTATTTGGCGAAGTTTCTTTTTAAACACCCATACACACCCATTATTTCGTTTATCTTGTACATTATGACGATACATAGTAATTTTTATTTTATTAATTAGCCATAAACATTAATTTTACATTAATATTACATCTGGCAAGACATTATAATCTAAGTTTTCAAAATTACCCTATCTATTAGAATTTGACTTAAAAAGTTTGGTATCTACAAATTGAGCTTAAGAATGTATTAAATTGCTGATTGCAATCAGCTAATAGCTCAAACACAACAAAGAACTTTGTCGGGGACTAAAGTCCGCGAAATGTCCGCCGCAGACTTCATTTTGACTAAACACAAAATTCACAATGAGAGCCTAATATGGCCTAACAGAAACAACATAACTATATTTAAACTATCATGGTCACTCACATTAGTATTAAAGTTATCAACAACCGGGAACAAGCCAAAACAAAAACATGAGTGGATACAGTAAGCATCGTGGGTCGTGAATGTGATCGAGATCGGGTTCGAGTTTGTAGTGAGAGTGAAACCTGTAGTAGTGCAGACACACGTAGTAAAATAACTCGAAAGAGGGTAGATCGATATTTTTACTCCTAAAAAAAACTTTTTCACTGTGCACTACCAATTGGTTGGCAGACAATCAGGTGATAGAAAGTGGTTACCGTGGCCTATGGACGTGTGCAACACCAAGGGAGTTACACTCGCGCCGCCAATCTTGTAAGCACAAGAGTTTCTGTGCCGTCAGTTTGAAAGACAAGCTTTTGGTCTTTCCACTGGTAGAAAAAAAAAACTCTCCAGTGAGCTCTGGCTACCCTACTCACCGCCGGGAACACAGCACATGGTTATTATGGCCGCGGTATTCTGTAGGGCGGAGGTACTTCCCCAGTCGGACTCCTCAATTGGACGGGAATACCGTCGTGTACTACCTCCGTGATCATGGTGCTTGCAACAGCGTCAAAATATCGGAAACTCAGAACAATACAACATGGTATCTCGATAACTTTAATACTAACAGAACAGCCAGCGGACAAAATATTCCTCATAGTAAGCTAGCCCTCATTGCTATTCAAATTACTTTAATGAATTCAACTTATAATGAAATCAAAGGTAGACATTCGCGGACTGGAAGTCCACCGCGGACTGTCCTACGTATGCATCGTTCCAAATTGAACTTTAGTGAACTACAAAACATTTCTTAAACCTATATCGACTAATCAAAAATTTTAGTCGATTTAACAAGCTGACTTACTAATTTGATAATTGCAACACTGGCTGCAAAATAAAAAAATCTAGAATTTATAGGTAAACCAAACGATTCCGTGAAATGTCTAAAAATTGAAGTTTAAAAACTAAAACCAAACTACAGAAAAATCACGCTCTAAAAATTTTCAAACAAGAAAATATCAAGAATAGCCGTGGACGTATACCACTTTTTCTTATAATGTATTCAATTGAATTCAATTTATTTATTTGTGGATCATAGGTTTGTGTACAATTCGTATGCTAGGTTACATTAAAGTGTGCTATGTCCTACCATGGTATATGGTGTACAAATTAAATTTACATTATTGCATTATTACATACAAATAACATTAATATTAATATTGATTACTTTACAATGTCATGCGAGAGAATTATCATTAAGGAATTCGTCAATGGTATAGTAAGCCTTATCTGCTAAAGTTTTTATTAGCTTACACCTAAATACGGTAACATTTTCTAATCGGATCGGTATTGTTTTTTAGAGTAAGTGGCATACGACCCCGGCTATCCTTGATATTTTCTACTTTGGCTTCTCCGTAGTCAAGTAAAAATTGGATACCATTGTCACTGATTTTTCAATAGAAATTGATATGCCTAAAACTCATTATCAAGCAGAATAATGTCCTTGCAAGCTAATTGTAATAGCTACCGGCATGTATTTTAAACCCAAACTCATCACAAAATGTACTATAAATCAATCCGCGCGCTGTAATCTCGCGTGACTCGCGGTTTGGGGACAAAATATATGCCGGAAACTCTAACATAACAAATTGTCATAAAAATAAACCACGGGTCGAATCGACTAACAGATCTGACAGCCAACAAAAAAAAATGGAAATTATAAAAATACATCTGAATTAAAATCCATATCCCTTTAACGATAAGCCTTAAATAAATGAACAATATATAGACTAGATTTACTTAGAACAAATCACCGAAAAGAAGTATGGAAGGTGGTTCTTCAAAAGGTGCAGTCTACAAACATGTTTAAGGAAATAGAGGTCCTAATTCTTGTGTAATAAGGTTCAAAATAGATTGTAGAGCAATGCCATGCCTAGTTCGCGAGTAATACGGTGTGAATACAGCTAAATTCTGTAGTTATTTTCTTTCAAGTGAAGCTATAGACTAATCCAATGTAACGACGAACAGAATTATCAAATATCTGATTAAAATTTTGTAAAAAAAAAAACAATACTCCATTTAGGTATTTAAACTATCATGGTCACTGACATCAGTATCAGAGATCGGGTTCGAGTTTGTAGTGAGAGTGAAACCAATAGTAGTGCAGATACGCGTAGTAAAAGAACTCGAAAGAGGGTAGATCGATATAATTACTCCTAGAAGAAAAAACTTTTTCTTTGTTCACCGCCACTACTCCAGTTCCTCCGTGATCATGGTGCTTGCAACAGCGCCGAAATATCGGAAACTCAAAATAATGAAACATGGTAAATATCCCGTTTATTCTGATACTGAATACTCCATTTGGTTAGGTACCTACTTAACTAGCTAATTTTTATAATTTGGTGTGATTCCCGGCAGAGTAGAATTTGGACCACCCCATCTCTTCCCACGTGGTGTCGTACAAGGCGACTAAGGGATAGGGCTGTTTAATATCAGACAGATATATACAGTACAGACTCAGACTCCAGTTGCATGGTTCGAGTCAACAATAGTGCCCGGAATACGGCGATAGGCTCACACTTTATTACGTGGGACCGAATACAATAATTGGGGAACTGTGGGTGTTCATTCACCTCTGCCTAACTCTCCGGAGATAGAAGGCATGAGTATATGTGTGTGTATGTGTTTATAAAAACACATATTAAACAAATAAACTAGGCTGACTAACTAGTGGCTCGATTTCGGTTTTTAGTTTTTAAAATGAGTTTCTAAACAGAAAAATATTAATAAACTGAGTTTAAAAATAACACATATTAAAAATATACATCTAGATTATTTATGTTTAGTTAAGTACCTAACCGAATAGAGTATAGCTAGGTACTTACCAGTTCATTTCTATTCACCCCGTATAACCGCACATGTACTTACTAATATTCTTTAAAAGATGCCATACCAATATTGGTTACTGAATATTCTTTAAAAGGTGTCATGCCAATATTGGTTACTGAATATTCTTTAAAAGGTGTCATGCCAATATTGGTTACTGAATATTCTTTAAAAGATGCCATGCCAATATTGGTTACTGAATATTCTTTAAAAGATGCCATGCCAATATTGGTTACTGAATATTCTTTAAAAGATGCCATACCAATATTGGTTACTGAATATTCTTTAAAAGATGTCATGCCAATATTGGTTACTGAATATTCTTTAAAAGATGTCATGCCAATATTGGTTACTGAATATTCTTTAAAAGATGCCATACCAATATTGGTTACTGAATATTCTTTAAAAGATGCCATACCAATATTGGTTACTGAATATTCTTTAAAAGATGCCATACCAATATTGGTTACTGAATATTCTTTAAAAGATGTCATGCCAATATTGGTTACTGAATATTCTTTAAAAGAAAATCATTTTCTAAAGCGGACTTAAAGTACGCAAAGATTTATTTTTTAGAAAAAAATAAATTTGCTATCAATAGCTTCCAGAACTTTAGAAGTAATAACTCCTTTAGGCGCGTTGGTAAAATCTAGACATTAGTAAAAAAAATTGAACTCACGACCTCTGCATTTATGCAATTGTTCAATTTTTCACTTCGAACCACTCGGAGTGTCACTGTTTTTTTATCTTATATAAGACACGTCAATATGACTTCACCTCACCTGATGATAAGCTATTTTAACAAAAACCTTATAGCTCCCAAACTTCTTTCGTAAATATTAATTACTTGTCAATATCCATTCAATCACTACAAACCAAAGAAATGTATTGTTATAACATGTATCTCAATCAATATGTATCGCGATCCTGTCAATATTATATTAAAACAATATTGATGTGCAAACACGGTTCGGTTTCGATCACGATATTAGATCGCAATATTTATTAACTGACTATCCGCACACAGATAGAGAACTAATTACATCAAATTATAACAAGAACTACACAACACGAAAATATTAAATATTCTATGATATGCCAAATGCAAGTTAGAAATGATTCAATTGAATTGAAAGGTCACCAGCGACTATAAATTGAATTGAAAGGTCACCAGTGACTATAAATTGAATTGAAAGGTCACCAGTGACCACAAATTCAATTGAAAGGTCAACCGTGACTGCGAATCGAATTGAAATGTCACCAGTGACCACAATTGAATTTAAAGGTCACCAGTGACCACAAATTGTATGGAAAGGTCACCAGTGACTACAAATTGAATTGAAAGGTCACCTCTAGTCACAAATATAACTAATAATAAAATTATTTACATTGAAAACAATACATTTAAGGAACAAATTGTGCACCACTTTTTACGAGGGTAGTTGTAATTTTTTAAACATAAATATTTTTTCTAAAGGTGCTGTTCGACTTGAGCATTCACTTGTAAATGAACAATTATTCCCTGTTTTTAAACTTGTCAAACTGAACAACGAACAGAGCCAAATATAGCTACGAAAACTTTCATGATCTTTCTAGTGAACGCTCTAGAGTTAATGTAAATTTGCTCTCTTCGTAAGAATGCTCGTCAAAACGCTTGATTGAGTGCTCGCTAAAACATTTTCTTTTTTTTATCTACAATGTAAAATTCGCAATAGCGCTCATTACAAGTAAACGCTCCAGTTTATCAGCACGTCAATAATAACAATATTTTTCCCTCCTACACACCTTTCAACTACCCACCAAATATTTTTAAATAGGGTATAGTCTTAACACGTCAAATTATACTATATTACTCCCAAAAAACACCATGCAGCTCGCAACGCATATTGCACGCTAAATATAAAGCATAATAATAATTATATAGAGGAGGAGGTGGTAATTTGGAACCCCACTTTGTTTTTTGAGTATTATAAGAAAACTATTTGACTAATCATCACAAAACTGTCTTTTTATATTAAATAACTTGTCAACTTTTATTTTAGAGACTAATTTATAAAATAAAATCACCCATTATAGGAAATAATTTGCTTTATTTGAAAAATTAAAAAATAGTGTTCGGAACTTTGGTGCTGGTATTATGGAACCCGGGTTCCGAATTACATGTATGGAATGAATTTAATTACAAAAATCACATATATAACTCTCCGCGTCGCATCCTGAACATTCAATGTGTGCCCACAACCTACACGATTGGCACTGAATCCAAGTTTCACCCTGCTGATCATTGGAGTAATTTTCCGAGCAAAAAATGCAACAAGCGTCATCTTGGTTTGTAGGCTGGATATGCGCGGTATCATTTTCCGACATGACCGTGTCACCTGATATAACAGAAGACTCAGAATCCGAAGAGGAAGAATCCTGGCTGTTTGTAAGGGTTCTAGAAGACAGTCCACCTCTACGCCCACGAGCTCTTCCCCGAGCTCTTCCCCGACTATTTCCTCTCTGCGCTATAGACTTGATTGACTCCTCAAGTTGCTGTTTGTAAGGGGATCCGGTTAATAAAGTAGCGGCAGATGACTTACGGCCTCTGTTGGACCTTTTATTCTTTGGTGTCGGCACCGGTACGATGTGTTCAGGAAGAATAATAGAATTCCTGTCAATGATTTGCGGAGAAGACTGGTTTGCCTGTCCACTAGGGCCTGGTTGAGGTTCTGGCTGTGGCATTTGAACAGCAATATGCGTACTGGTAGACGGTAGATGCGGGTCATTATCAGTAGTTTGAGATTGAAGAGTGGTCTCACAGCTTGCTAGGTAGTCTACTTCTGTGAAAACGTGTCTGTTAATTGGGTAAATGCCAGTTACTCTGAACCCATTTACAGCAATAGCTCCTGTTTGGCACTTGAGATAAGCACGTCCCAGCAATTCAGATATTTCGTATGGAGTCAACGTCTGGTTGGAATTGAGTAACCACTGTCTAATTTCTTCACTGTAGTATGTTTTCAAAGGACCCATAAAAGACCTGTCGAGAGGTTGCATTTTGTGTGTTGAATGTGGCGGTAAACTAATAATTGTGACGTTGTTAGCTCTAGCTGCCATCAAAACATCTAAATTGCGTGTATGTGAATAATGACCATCAAGAATTAATAAAACAGGCGATGCTTCAGTCGGGTGGGTCTTTTCAACGAAATGATGAAACCAGTCAGTAAACAGGTTTGACTGAATCCACCCTGACGGATGACATCTTCCTATCGAACCTGGTGGAGCTCCTTTCATCAACGTTTGTGTCATGTTTTTGCGTGGAAATATTAACAGCGGTGGAATAAATATGCCACTTGCGCTCATCGCTGATACTACTGTCACCAATGATCCACGCTCAGCCGCAGTTATGCTACCTACTTGTCTTTTCCCTCGCAGACCAATTACTTTAACCATTTTGCTTTGTACGACAGAAAGCCCTGTTTCGTCGACATTAAAAATTCTCTCCGGAGGATAATTATGTTTTAGGAATTCTTCTTCAAGGAGGTCAAAGAACTTATCCACTGCTTCTTTATTGAAACCTTGAGCCCGAGCATTGGAAGTTCCTGTAGGTGATCGAATAGATAGTTTATCTTTGTGTCGTAATAAGAAATGGTCAAGCCAAGCTCGCCCGGCTATGTTATTTCGAAACGGATGTTCAATATTATTTTTCACAGCCAACTGATAGGCCATCTTACGAACATCCTGACGGGTCAAGCCATAAAATTTACTTTCCATAACAAGAAGATATGACACAAGGCTTTCTTCAAGATGAGTTGGCAGGACAGGTCTTCTTCCTATAGTGGTATTTACAACCTCATCGGGAGGCTGGTCACTGTGCACAAACCTTTGCAAAGTAGTTTTTGGAACGCTATACAGCTTAACTGCTTTTTTCAGACCCATTTTCTTTTCTCTTACTGCTTTTACAGCCTCAATCATGTTAGCCTTGGCCCAACTCTTTCTTTTCGACTTCGGCTTTGGTGACAATTGACTTCGAGGCATGACTGAAACCAAGAAAAAACAATGTTAAATGCATTGTGGGTAATATGGAACCCGGTTCCAAATTACCTGCACTTATAGGGTTCCAAAATCAAAACCTTACTTTGTTATCAAATAGTCAAGAAAACAAAATCTAGTTCAACTAAATCATAAAACTTACCTCTGACAATGTGAACTGATGCGTATATACTTCTTGTAACACCTACTGTAGTTACTTTTAGACAGAAATAAAAGTTTTGGCAGTAATAGGAAAAAAAAGTAAAAAACATTTGCCGGTAACATAAAATTTCAACTTCGTATGACAGGTCCAAACTCGATGCAAAAATGGCGCTAGTGGCGGTAATACGTTAAATGACATGAGTTCAAAGTAATTTCATAGGTTTTTAACAGATGTCGTTGTCTGTTTCTGAGATATTAAGGGGTTCCAAATTATCAGCAGGTTCCAAATTACCACCCTTTCCTCTACAAAAAAAAATATATCATCTACGCATAAATCTAAATAGAACTTTTAAGTTGCTATAGGAAAAAAATAATAAAAATAGTATTTTTTTAAACTAATAGTATGGCAACACCCAAATAAATTGCACCAATAAGATCCAATGACACATAATGGAGATCATTCAAGTCAAAAAAATATAAAACAGTTCCATATTCAAATATTGTTTAGTTCGTTCTCTCAAAGGGATATAACATTCCTGATGGCCAGGGTCATCAAGCGAGTGGACTTAGCATATTTCGAGATTAAACGAACTATATTTATTATTGCCAGCGAAAACCTTTATATATGTTGTCTCTGTCTACGCCAACGATAAAGACTATGTATGTAATTTACAAAAATCTATGGATTTTTTACATTATCGATTTATAAATCAAATCTGGCAATACCGTTTACGCATCTGTAAAAAAAATACCAACGAATTTTTATTTTAAACTGGCATTTTTTTTTTATGTATGGCTTTTTAACGTCATTAGACAACTGGCGTGTAGAGCGACCGCACATTACATTCTGCGCTAACGATCGGTGCAAGCGTCAATATTCCGCCTTATTTGTTGGTAGTTAAGGTCCAATTTTCGCTAGCAATAATAAAAACAACAATTTAATTCCTTTTTTCAGCACAAGTGTTAATAATATATTTTTACCAAGTACCTATAATGCATTAGCATAAGGAATTCTGTCGAGATTATTATACTATTTCATATAAGGTCTTTGTTTAAAATTACTGAAGGGATTACTATTATTTGCTAGTTGACCAGAGCCTCGAGTCTGCTAAAGCGAAACCACTGTCATACCAAGGTCACTGATACAAAAATCATTTAATTTTAAACTTTAAATCAATGCAATTAAAATTCAAAATTAAAAGGCCACCAAGGCAATTTTGACAGAGTGAATGAAAAATTGTAAGGATTTTTTTTTAATTTGATTTTGAACTTTAGATAAATAGATTTAGTCTTTTTTTTTTAATTTAGATAAATTCCATGTACATTATGTAAATATTTTATGCCATTTTTTGCAGTGTCTGTGGTATGACGTATGTGACGGTATGTGATATTCTGCTTTAATAGAATTGAGGGTCTGACAGACATTCTAACCACGCATTAAATACTGCAAGCCACTATCAAACTCCAAGGTCCATATTCTATAACGACACTCAATTATCCGAGGACAGCAGCCTCAGCGCGGTAGACATCTACAAAATCGAGACATATATCTTGGACCCATGAAATCGGTGAAAAATGTGTCACGTGACCAAAACTAGTGTAGACATTTCTCATGAACTTTATTTGTCAGAGAGAAGCAATTTTTATTTTTTACATAGGACTCGCCAACTTGACTTCACCTCGCCTGATGGTAAGCTAAAGGCCTCAGGAAAGAGGGTCACCATTACAGAATCTAAGTAATTATACAATGGTGGCACTCAGCTTGGCGGCCTCATCAGATGCTTTTTCACGACCCGATTAAAGGGCCCGCGACTGTTGGAAGAAGGAAACACGTGAGCTGGTAATGAATTCCAGGTTGCAACCTATGGAAATACTACGCACGAGACATTTTGAGAAAAGGGCATCTAGTCAACATCCTGAATTTTTAACCTTCATTAATTTTAATACAAAGACCATTATATTTACAGTACATAACATCGTAGGAACGTTTAGTGGCAAACATTATGTGACTAGCTTTGCTAGTAATCTAGACTAGTAACCTTGCAAGTATCTCGACTGTCAACCGACAACAAAAACAAAACAGCCAAATGTGAACACTTTAGATTTAAGACTATATATATACAAATTATAGACGCAGCAAGTGTTATTTCAATGCGGCGTAAAAAATGACTATTACTTGGGTATAAGTTGATTCTACATAAATTCCATGACACGCACACATTAACAGTTTAAAGAACAATATTGATATAAGCTTCCTCACACGTAACGAAAAACAAAACTCATACCTAAATAAAAATATTTCACGGTGGTTTTTGCTATGCATTTTGTTAACAAAGCTGTGTCTATATAGTATATGGTTTACGACCTAAACTAAGCGTTGTTAACAAAATGTATAGCAAAAAACGGTTTAAAAAACGCGGTATATGTGAGTAAGCTAATGCCAATAATTCTTTGTATTATGGGATGTATAAACTTGTAGTAACTACATTTTACGCCGCGTTGTAATGACACTTACTGCATCTATAGTATATAGTCTAAGCATCTACACTTCATTACAGGGTACCGAGGGTAGATGGATCAAAAAATAAAAAAAAAAACAGATGACTGTCTCTTGTGTCTGATTACAACAAATTATAAAAATAGCACCGCGTTTACAAAAAAAAAACACATTTTTCTACATTGCAACACCCTTAACATTAACATTTATAAACTGGCAACACTGATAGACAGAGAAATCAGTTTCATTTAAAATTCTTACACCTAGTATAGAAGACGCTAGTAATTAAGAATTGTTTATTTTTAAATTTATTTTTTTAGAAAAATGACATATTTTTTTTAGTTTCACTAAATAGAATTTTGTACTTGTAAATGCCAAACCATTTTTTTTTTCATTCATTCATATATTTGAAGATATAGGTTTACTTTATGACAAATAAATAAATTATTGAGATTCTTTTCGAAAGATACATAATATTTTAAAATTATTAATCTCATTTTTTTTTATTATAATTGGCTGTAATACAGCCATTATAAGTACCCGGTTAGTGGCAATAGGCCTATTACATTTGGACCTAAACATAAACTGGCGAACTGTGGGTGCTAGCACCTCTGCCTACCCCTTCGGGGATACAGGCGTGAGTTGGAAGAGGTTGGAATCGAAATTATTCATATTCCCTCTAACCCCTCCAGCTAAGCTAAATTACTTGTGCTAGGAGTGGGTTCACGTAGTGTAATGCCCAGGATTTGAATCTGGGATGGAAATGTTATGTAATACAGCAGCTAAAGGCAGCTTACCGTGATGGGTGGTGATCATCATTTTCTTAGCCTTTTTTTCGTAAAGCGATCTGATCTCCACAACCAATTGGCAGTTTCGAAGTTTTGCAGTTAGATTAGTCGAAGTTTGTAGGCTCTAGGTACATGTTACGACCACCATTATTTTTTATTTTTTTATATAGAACACGTCAATTAGACTTCGCCTTGCCTGATGGTAAGCTGAAGGCAAAGTCCCAGAAAAGAGGGTCACCATTACTTACACATACCGTGTGAAAATGGTGACACTCAGCTTGACGGCCTCATCATATGCTTTTTCACGCCCCGCTTAAAGGACCCGGGACTGTAGGAAGAAGGAAACACGTGAGCTGGTAATGAATTCCAGGCCTTAATGGTGCGACAGAGGCAAGAGTCTCCGAACCGCTTGGTTCTTGATCGGATGTTCTGCACCGTGTGCGAATGACATCTAAGCCCTGCACGTGTTGTCCTGTGTAGGAAAGGGGAGGGTGGGACTAATTGGAGCTCATCAGAACACTCCCCATAGATGAACGTATGACAACTGGGAGCGACGGCTTAACTTAAGCACGACCCGAGTCGAGACTCTGCTAAAGCAAAACCACTGTCATACCACGAACACTGCTAAAAAATCCATTTAATTTTAGATTTTAAAACAATGAGCTTAAAGTTCAAAATTCAAAAGGCTTTATGCAGAGAGAATGTAAAATTGTAATTAAACTTTTTGCATATAATTTTGGACTTTTGCCCTTAGTAAATAAAGTCTAAAATGTACTGCCATGTTTTGTATTGTCTGTGAGATTAATGTATTTCAAAGGCCTACGAATAAATTAATCTTTCTTTCTTTCTTTCAAAATGATCCGTGAATGTGGACGATTCACATACCGCGGAATACCGCCTTAAACTGTCGGAACTTACGATATGGAGGTCGTAAGTTCGAATCCTGGCTATTACACTACCGACGTGAACCCACTCCTAACACAAGCAATCTAACTTAGCTGGCCCCTCCTTAGAGGGAATATTAGTAATTTCGGTTTATAGTAATTTAAAAAAAAATAAAATAAAAAAAAAATACTATACGAATAAGTAAACCTATATCCTCGCCTTCGTATTCTAACCTATGATCACATTGCGCCATACAATCACAGATATTTTCGACCCTGACAACACCGCGCCACTGCTGTCTAGGCACTAAATAGTACCATTAAAAATTTTAAAAATAGAACACTCATAAATAATTTTTAAACGTAAACCATATTCATTTTTGTTCATAATTCAAACTGACCAGATGGCGGACTTAAGTCCGCGAATATTAATTTATTTATTCAACATATAAAACCATACACAGCTAAGCTTGATGATTACTAAAATGTTTTTTTTTTTTAGTTTTACTTTATCTAACCGAAACAAATTATAAATGATTATGATAATAATGAATAATGATTATAACTGAAATAACAATCAATAAAATAACAAAACAAATTAACAAATTATTATCTTACAGCAGTGGCACCCAAACTACTAAAAAGTACCTAATTTAAAATCTACCAAATGCATTTAGATTTTTAAACTGGCAAAACTTACATAATATTTTAGATCATTCTCCAAAACTTTTAGTAGGAAATGTATTTTTTTTGTTGAATGTTTTAATAAGTAATATCTGTGGGATTATTTTAAGTATCCTGCTTAGGAACTGCTAGATTAGACCACTGGGTTATCAAGCGACTCCGTCTACAGCTTTTTTATTGCCAGTGATCAGATTATTTTCTACCATTTTTTTACATTTGGTAGATTTTAAATCAGACATACTACACACCAGCACTTCCTGACACCATAACCTTTTTAATAATTTTATTAAATATTACCAAAATGTTCAAAACTAGCATTTTATAAACGATTCTTTTAAAAAATCTATTATTAATAAAAACGTGACAGACCGCCATTTTGTTATTTATTTGCTATTAAATATACAGCGTTCGAGTTCAGTTCTATTGGTCAATAAAACTTATATACGAGTTGCGGACTAAATTCCGTACGAAATCAGGCGGATAAGCATGCGGAAATCTCTGGGCGTTTGGCATTTCTTCAGAGAATAAAACCCACAAGCTATGTAACTTTAAGTAATTCCGACTACAGGGAATCCCCGCATATTGTAGTGAGTTACCAACCAATGAAACACTTCATAATTTCACATGTGGCACTTTAACATGAATACTGTATTCGTTTACTGTCATTAAAAAGTATCATTTTCAAAAATGGCACTAAAAGTGACACCTTTGAAACAAAACCAAAATGGCGGACTGTACTTTCGTGATTTACCAATCTACATTCTTATCTCGTTGCTCTATGGACTTGATTGTTTCATCTTGGTTTATGTGAGACATAGTGATATGGCGTCTGAAAAAAAAACATGACAGTCAATCTTCTTCTCTACATCCTAGCACTAACCCCAGTTGCTTTCACCCTGGAGTCTGGGGTCCGCTTTACCAGTCTAACTGCGAATATGGGTGAACTTCGATATTATCAGTGAAGCAACTGCCACCTGACTTCTACAACCACAATTAGCCATATCGTAGTAATTCAGTTTAGACCAGTTTTAGACTTTTAAAGCTCCAACTACCATAGACTACCATATTCGTATGGCAACCGGTACCAACGGCTTAATGTTCTCTCCGAGGCACGACCAGACCAATCCAAATAGACACATTCATGAATACTTCTGCACTGAGCGGGGATCGAACCCACGCTCCTGCTTAGTAGTCGCATCCACTACCGCCACGCCAGGCTGTTGATCAGTTCGTTGACAATACATTATGGAATATTGCCAACTGCAATTCCAAAAATAGTGGCCGCCATTTCTGATGCTGTCTCTAATATGGCGTTCCCTACCTGCTTGGAAGCCCACCAGGTGGGTAATGTGCTTGTCTACCCACCTAAGTGATATAAAAAGTTATAAACACGTACCTTAGACCCCTCCCTCCCCTAAAAGTGAGACTGCACATGGTACAACTCTTCCATTCCAATCCACTCTTGTCTCCTTTCATCTCCTTAGACAGAGTTATAGTACTCTGTTTGATCTCATCCTTTGTATTAGGCTTCTGATCTATCTTTTCCGTCTTCTTAGAGTCTTTGGGGGGCTGGAGAGAGCGCTTCTCTGCTTGGATTTTTGGCTTCAGATCTGCAAAGATAAGATAAGATAGTAATTTTTATATATTTTATATTTATATAACTTAGGTGGCAGACAAGCACACGGCCCACCTGATGGAAAGTGGTTACCATGACCTATGAACTCGTGTAACGCCAGTGGAGTCACATCCGTGCTGCCGACTCTGTAAGAACAGTGATTTTGTGCCGTCAGTGTAGAGGACAAAGCAGGACAAGCCTTTGGTCGTCCCACTGACAGCACAAACACTCTCCAGTGAGCTCTGGCTACCCTGCTCACCGCCGGGAACACAACACGAAGTTATTATAACCGCGGTATTCTGTAGGGCGGAGGTACTACCCCAGTCGGACTGCTCAATTGAGCGGAAATACCGCCATGTCCTACCTCCTCGAAAAATGAGTATACATACGTACAAAGGCAAGAGGCATGCAAAGTAGCTCAGTAGTTAAGAGTGTAGGGTACCTAACGTACCTATTAATATATACAATATTTACATAAATATTATTTATTACATGTATACGTATTTTATTTGCAGACTGTACATTTTACTTAATCTACACAACTTACATATTATCTAATATTATTTTATGTGAATAATATTGGTTGGTCAATGTAACTTGTCGACATCATGAATATCGACATTTTTTTTTTTATACCACTTAGTTGGCAGACAAGCACACGGCCCATCTGATGGAAAGTGGTTACCGTGACCTATGGACGTCTGTAACACCAGCGGAGTCACAGTAGCGCTGCCAACCCTGTAAGTGCAGAGTTTCTGTGCCGTCAGTAGAAGACAAAGCAGGACAAGCCTTTATTCTTCCCACTGACAGCACAAATTCTCCATTAATTTATCGACAGTGTCTCAACTCATTGCCATGTAGATGTATAAGTCCTAAGGTACCCGCTCCACCGATGCGCACGCGCAGAGGACACAGCCAGTCGCTAACCATATACGACGCGAAGCGCTTGCTATTTCCTTCCGCCAAACAGCATGTTTATTTATTTATTTTAATCGATCTTGTTGCTTATATGTCTAAGTGTAGTATATACCTAAATATAGTCTTTGTCTGTGTCTTCCTTGCTTTCTATTGCCGAACTATAGTGTGTATCTATCTTTCTGTGCTTAAACTTTCTTTCTGTGCCTGTGCTTAAAATAAACTTTCCTATCTTCTGTTGGTGAGTGTTTAACTGTGAGTACAAACATCTACCCCACAAGAGCAATCCCCCTGTAAGGGACTTGTTGCGTGTTCAAGATCCACCTGAGTCGTCTCACTTTTTCCTATATTAATCAATTTGATTATACAGCATATTAAATACATACATATAATCACGCCTTTATCCATGAAGGGTTAGACAGAGATGAATTAAAACCTACATTTCACTAATAATTGTATTCGGTCCCACGTAGGTAATAGGTGAGCCTATTGCCGTATTCCGGGTATTATTGTTGACTCGAGCCATGCATCTGAGGCTGAGTCTAGGCTGTATATATCTGTCTGATGTTAAACAGCCCTATCACTTAGTCGCCTTGTACAACACCGTATGGAAAGAGGACGAGCAGAGGTGGTCACTTACCTCTGGTCAATATGACGATGTTCGGCACTCCCATCACATTGTCATCGTTTTCCACACTCTTGGAGTCAACCTCTACAATCCGGCTGAGAGGGAGGGCCTCGTCGCTAGAGCCCTCAGTGTCACTGTGAGCGCGCGCCGTCTGGCGTTTCTTCACACGCTTCCTAAACCTGAAAATCAAAGCGGTACCATAGTGGGAGTTGGCTCCAGGTTCAGATCCTAGTCATAACACTACTGAAGTGAATTACCCATCTAATGGGAAGTGGTTATAGTAGCTTGTTCATTTATTAATTCACTAGCTGACCCACCCCAGCTTCGCCCGGGGTATATTTTGAAGTTTCATATCCCTTTGATCCCGTATGTTTTAGTCTTCAAAATGTGTATACAAAATTGCTGAATTTGTTAACATTTATTATCAATGCTCCGCTCCCTTAAGTAGTAGCGTGATGATATATAGCCTAAAACCATTCTCGATAAATAGACTACCCAACACTGAAAGAATAATTCGAATCGAACCAGTAGTTCCAGAAATTAGCGCGTTCAAACAAACAAACAAACAAACAAACTCTGCAGCTTTATAATATTAGTATAGATTATTAGCTTGTAGTTTGCAACAAAGTTCTCGTATGTTGCCAGTTACAAAAAAATACATTATACAATACATAACATTTAATAATTCAATGGCACATTCCTCGAAATTAGAAAATTATTCAAAATACTAATATTATGAAGTGAAATACTTTCAATTACATTTTAGGCATATTTTAGGTATTGCCACTTTTCTACAATACCCCGCTCAACGTATTGCCACTTATCTACAATACCCCGCTCAACGTATTGCCACTTGTCTACAATACCCCGCTCAACGTATTGCCACTTGTCTACAATACCCCGCTCAACGAATTGCCACTTGTCTACAATACCCCGCTCAACGTATTGCCACTTGTCTACAATACCCTGCTCAACGTATTGCCACTTGTCTACAATACCCTGCTCAACGTATTGCCACTTGTCTACAATACCCCGCTCAACGTATTGCCACTTGTCTACAATACCCTGCTCAACGTATTGCCACTTGTCTACAATACCCCGCTCAACGTATTGCCACTTGTCTACAATACCCTGCTCAACGTATTGCCACTTGTCTACAATACCCCGCTCAACGTATTGCCACTTGTCTACAATACCCCGCTCAACGTATTGCCACTTATCTACAATACCCTGCTCAACGTATTGCCACTTGTCTACAATACCCCGCTCAACGTATTGCCACTTGTCTACAATACCCTGCTCAACGTATTGCCACTTGTCTACAATACCCCGCTCAACGTATTGCCACTTGTCTACAATACCCCGCTCAACGTATAGCCACTTATCTACAATGCCCCGGTCAACGTATTGCCACTTGTCTACAATACCCCGCTCAACGTATAGCCACTTATCTACAATGCCCCGGTCAACGTATTGCCACTTGTCTACAATACCCCGCTCAACGTATAGCCACTTATCTACAATGCCCCGGTCAACGTATTGCCACTTGTCTACAATACCCCGCTCGACGTATTGCCACTTGTCTACAATACACTGCTAAACGTTTTGCCACTTGTCTACAATACCCTGGTCAACGAATTGCCACTTGTCTACAATACCCCGCTCAACATATTGCCACTTGTCTACAATACCCCGGTCAACGAATTACCACTTTTCCAGAATACCCCGATAATCAATTGCCACTTGCTTACAACACCGCGGTCAACGTATTGCCATTTTTCTACGGCGGGGCGTTGTCAGTCCACTCACCGTTTCCTGGGCCTCTTGTACACCAAAGCCGCCTTCTTGGTCTTCAGTTCTTCATTATTATTGATATTAATGTACTTCTCACAGGTGGCAGTGGGTTTCTCAGCCTCTGTGCTGCTGGAGATGGAGTCAGACTTGTCGCATGCGAAGAGATCAGTCTCGTTACTTAGTTCATTGCTATCTATTTGATCACTGAAAGAAAAGTAGAGACTTCTTTTTATATACAGGGTGTTACAGCCTCTGTGGCGTGGTGGTAGTGTACACAGCCGCTACGCAAGAGGTGCGGGTACGATCCCCGCTCAGTGCAAATATTTGTATGCAACTATACATTAATATGGGTATTTGGATCGGCCTGGTCGTGCCTCGGAGAGGACGTTAAGAACATCTATGACAGTCAGACAACCCACACAGAAGGGCTGATCACCTGTTCGTCCAATGGTGTTCCCACTGGCAGTGGTGGTAGTACATACAAGGTTTATTTTTGAAATGGGTCAGTAAGGGCATGTACCTATATCGTCGTATTTAAAGCAAAACTTTATTAGGAGACTGTCTATGTAACTTTTTAAGATATTCTGAACTGCATTCACAGATTTTGGCAATATCTAAAAGACAGCAAGAAAAATGTTGAATATCTAAATATTTAGGGATAGTCTCTTAGTCAGCAACTAACTTTTGTTTGTTTCTTTCATGATTTTTCTTTACTGTCACACCCAGATATTACGGTTAAGCTATGAATGAGTTGTGTACCTTTTGTCTTACTTGGACTTGAGATGAATCTAACTAAATCCTTTTTAGATACTCGTACATGTCCATTCATTGTGAAACAATGTTTTACTGAAACTAAAATGGTTGAAGTTTTTGCCTCTACCGCCCCGTTTCAAAAATACACCTTGTATAGAACACGCCAATATCAAAGTCAGCAAAGTCTTAGGGAAGAAGGTCACCATTACAGATACCATGTTACAATGGTGGCTTCAGCAGATGCTTTTTCACGCCCCACTTAAAGGACCCGGGACTGTAGGAAGAAAGAAACGTGTGTGCTGGAAAAGTATTTGAAGACTTTGTGGAAAGAAAAGAGTTGATACGTATAAACGCAACGCAGACCGAAATAAATGCGATATTCTCTACCACTCCATATATTTGCACTACGCGCTACAAGCGCGTGACGTCATTTGCTTGTAGCGATTTTATACGGAGTGTTTTCGATCAAGAATTGAATTTTCAAAATCAAATATCATTAAAACTATTTGTTGTAAGAATTCTTCAATTTAGCAGTTCATTATATTATTATAAAGTGGACTAAATTCAACACACCAAACAAACAGGCTAAACGAAATAAAACCTAGAATATACTAGGCCTAGTGATATGGGTAATGGACTGCTGGTCTCGGGTTCGATCCCAGGTTTTACCATGGCACACACCAATGACTTTTCGATGCTTTTCGAAGTTATGTGTGTATTTATCGCAGATTTATAAGTGCCCGGTTAATGGCAATAGGCTCACCACCTATTACATTCGACACCTAAACATAAACTGGCGAAATGTAATGCTACCTACCCCTTCGGGGATATAGGTGTGAGTTTATGTTATATTATACACTAGGCAAGATTGTTGCTCAACGTTTTACAATCAACGCAACATCGCGCAACAACGGCGTTGTCTGACCACACATGATGAATCGTTAAACAAACAATACGCCGCGTGTCATGTTGCAGCTGACAAATTCGCTCGTGGTGCGCAAAATTGCTGAACTTGTTGAGCAATACGTGTTGAGCGTCAAATATTACCTAGTGGATATGAGGCTAGGGCACGCCGTACTAACGGCGGTAAGACCCATCATGGGGGAGTGGCTAGAGAGACCACACGGCAGCCTCTCGTACCGTCTGACGCAAATGATCACCGAGCGCGGGTGCAGCGGGCAGTATCTGCGCCAACGTCTGAGTGCCATCACTGCGACACGCGCAAGTTATGCTCGTGAAGGAGGAGGCGGGACGGGAGCGGCAGTGGGAGCGAAGGAGTATTGCAAGCCAAGCTGCCCACGTACTGAGACAACACGAGTGTCAGAGGTCGATGAATGACCTCCGCCCTTCATGAGCGCAGGTCTGGTAGTGTCGATTGGACGTGTTGAGGACTCTGTGGTCCCCACACCCGAGGAGAGGGCCAGATCGAGAAAGATGGCACTGGGACGGCCGGGGTGCGAGGGTTATGCCTGTCAACATCACCTTCGGCAGCCAAAAACGACCCACAGGCGACTTGCGTTTTAGTCGGCTCTAGTCCGACATAACCTCTCCCACCGGCTACGGTGGTGGCTCCGTGGGGATTATTCGCACACAAAAAAAAGTAGATACGACGCTTTAAAGCGTTCCCAAGGGAGCCATGTCAAAATCGGAGATGGCTCTATGTAAGTCCGCGAATATGTCTTAGGCAACCTCACATCACGGCATCGGAAGTCCCAGGACGGCGTGCGGTTTTAGTGGGTTCGACATAACCCCGTCCATATTCGAGGTGACTGAAATAGCCGCATGGAAAAAAGGCAGGGAATTCATCCCCACACATTGCGACCTGAGACGGTGCGCACTGTGTAGTATGAAAGAAACTTCATCCCACGCACACTCAAGCTGTGGAATGACCTCCCTGCTGCGGTTTTCCCAAGCGCCTACAATATGGGGTTCTTCAAGAGGGGCATCAGAAGGTTTCTTCATGGTCGGCAGCGCGAGTGTGACACCCCTGGTGTTGCATACGTCCATAGGCCACGGTAACCGCTTCCCATCAGGTGGGCCGTGTGCTTGTCTGCCAACTAAGTGGTATAAAAAAAAGAAAAGGTTTTAAGTAATTTAAAACTGAAGTCAAAAAAATATTCCATTGTACTCTCAAGGTGTTTTCTTATCTAGAACTTTAAACACTTCAATAAGGCGTGAAAAGTTAGCAACTAAATGTTGTATAGTAATTAGTTACAGTGTTACGATAAAGCAAGATGGCAACTGCGTTTTTGTGGTTACGTTAGAAGGAAAATTATGCCCATTTATTTTATACTAGCTGTTGCCAGCTTGGATGTAGGATATCGCGACTAGTGTATCCTAGGGAGGGACGAAGGATCGCAAGCCAAGCTGCCCACGTATGAAGGAAACTCGGGCGTCGAAGGTCGATGAATGACCTCCGCCTCAGATGAGCGCAGGCCTGGGGGTGATGCATGGAGCCGCCTGCCTCTGTGGCGGACGGGGACAGGGACGAGTTTGGGCCTCTGTGTTCCCCACACCCGAGGGGTCGGCCGGGGTGCGAGGGATATCTTGCCTGTTAACCTCACCTTCGGCAACCAAAAACGACCAACAGGCGTCGTGCGTTTTGGTCGGTTCGAGTCCGACATACTCTGTCCCACCGGCTCCGGTGGTGGGTTATCTGTGATTTTTCGCAAAACCAATAACCTATGTCCCTTCCCAAGCTCTAATCTACCAGTGTACCAGTTTCATCAGCTTATCTTCAAAAATGATTAACTTTCATCCCTAATTTGAAATCCTTTTTTCAGGATAGAAGTAAAACGCGTAACAGACAGCAGCTCCGGATCTTAATATTTAGACGGGGCAAAACTGATAAACTGCCACCCCCACTCACTTTTTTCGTACGGATATCAGATACAGGGGGTTTTTGGGTGTATTCAAGTCCGGTTACGAGACGTTCCCCTTGGGTGGTGGGAACAGCTCTGGCAGAGACTTGCCTCTTACCATAGGGTAAAGTCCCATAAGATAAGACCTTGCAGATGAAAGGCCGCCCCCGGGGGGAAATTTGCCGCCCCCTGATTCGGCCTTGACAGACAGAGTTAGACAGACAGACGGCCTTTATGACAACGCAGAGGGTACGCAGGAGGCGCGGGTTCGATCCCCGCTTAGTGCAAATATATTTGTATGCACGAATTTAAATTTGCATTGGTCTAGTTGTGCTTCAGAGAGCACGTTAAGCCGTCGGTAGTCGTTAAGGGTAGTTACGAGCCCTAAAAATTACAACAACTTATCTAACTGCAATGCTACGATATCGCCATTGGGTTTTGGAGGTCAGATGGCAGTCGCTGCATGGAAAATAGTGAAGTTCAGCCAAATTCGCAGTAAGACTGGTAAAGCGGACCCCAGACTCCGAGGTAAAAGCTTCGGATACGTCTGGAACAAACGCTAAGCTGAAGAAGAAGTTACTTTTGAATTTATAATATTAGTATGGATATGGTTTCCAATAGTCATAGCCCTCCTTTAGCTTTTTTTTTTGTTAAGCCCCTTAGGTGGTAGACAAACACACGGCCCACCTGATGGAAAGTGGTTACCGTGGCCTATGGACGTGTGTAACACCAGAGAAGCCACACTCGTGCTGCCGACCCTGTAAGCACAGAGCCTCTGTGCCGTCAGTGTTGAGGACAAAGCAGGACAAGCCTTTAGTCATCCCACTGACAGCACAAATTCTGCAGTAAGCTCTGGTTACCCTACTCACCACTGGGAACACAACACGAAGTTATTATAACCGCCTATAAATATTTATCTCCTATAAAAGACGGACACGACGACGGTATTCCCGTCCGAATTGGGAAGTTCGACTGGGAAAGTACCTCCACCCTACAGAAGACCACGGTTATAATAACCTCGTGTTGTTCCCGGCGGTGAGTTTTTGTGCTATCAGTGGGAAGATCAAAGGCTTGTCTTGATTTTGTGTTCTGCACTGAAGGCACTTAAAATATCTGTTCTTACAGGGTCGGCAGCATGGATGTGACTCCACTGGTGTTACACACGTTCATAGGCCACGGTAACCACTTTCCATCAGATGGGCCGTGTGCTTGTGTGCTTGACTGCTCAATTGGGCGGAAATACCGCCTTGTCCTACCTCCTATAATAGCTTCGCCGTAGTCGGGTAAAAAGAAAAAGTTGTTGATCATTGGCAGTAACTGGAACTGGTACATTCTACATGCATTACTCTTGAGTCCGGTGGAATATTGAGATGAAAAGTAGCTTTATTACTAGGGCTGCAGGAATATGTGACTAGAAATCTTATGGCTCTTCTTACTCTTTGAGTCAATGGCCAGGTCTGGTATAATATAATGGTCTGGTATTGAAATTTTATTGGACCAAAACTTGCCCACAGTAACAGCGCTCAGCAAAAGGTAGTCAGTAGTGCAAGTGAAGGGGCACATCGAGCAGGAAAGCAAATGGGCCCCGCAGTTGCCGGACTCTTGCAACTGGTCGATAAAGCCTCATTGTGGCACTGGGTTACCCATTCTTGGCTTTAAATGCCATTATGACTATGAACATTTTAATCTATACTTAAGTATAGATTAAAATATTAATATTAAAGCTGCAGAGTTTGTTTGTTTGAAAGCGCTAATCTCCGATTTGATTGATTCTTTCAGTGTTGGGTAGTCCATTTATCGAGCAAGGTTTTAGGCTATATATCATCACGCTACTACTTAAGGGAGCGGAGCATTGATAATAAATGTTAACAAATTCGGCAATTTTTCATACATATTTTGAAGACTAAAACATACGGGCTCAAAGGGATATGAAGCTTCAAAATCTACCCCGGGTGAAGCTGGGGTGGGTCATCAGTAAATAAGATTCAAAATGGTTTGTATTATTATTTTTTTAATTATTATTGTAAGTTAGCAGGTAGACAACTGATAATGCTTGTATTCAGTTTCCATTTTCTTTCCTTCTATTTCTCTAGTTTGAGGTAAAATGTATCAAGTCTGTTTTTGAACTGGTTGATACTGTCAGCTGAGACTACATGTTCTGGGAGCATTTTTTTTTTTTTTTTTTTTTTTTTTTTATATAGGACACGTCAATTGGACTTCGCCTTGCCTGATGGTAAGCTGAAGGCAAAATCCCAGAAAAGAGGGTCACCATTACATACACATACCGTGTGACAATGGTGACACTCAGCTTGACGGCCTTATCATATGCTTTTTCACGCCCCGCTTAAAGGACCCGGGACTGTAGGAAGAAGGAAACACGTGAGCTGGTAATGAATTCCAGGCCTTAATGGTGCGACAGAGGAAAGAGTCTCCGAACCGCTTGGTTCTTGATCGGATGTTTTGCACCGTGTGCGGATGACATCTAAGACCTGCACGCGTTGTCCTGTGTAGGAAAGGGGAGGGTGGGACTAATTGGAAGAGCTCATCAGAACACTCCCCATGGTACAGACGGTCTATTAGTCACAGACATCACAGTCAGAGTCAGTCTAGCTTGATGTTGTGGAGTGTGACACGCGTCCAAATGGTCTCACTACCATGGGTGCACAAGATCATGTGAAGAGGAGGAGGGGCCGGAAGGTAGCCCCTGAGTTTCGAGGGCAACTTGGCCTCGGATCCAATTAGGATAATACATCTAAATAAAGTAAATTCCGTCATAGTCTTACTTTCCAGTAAGGTATTGGAGATTTTAGTAACATTTAAAATTATATTACACCACTTTCCTTGTGTATGACGACCTCTGTGGCGTAGCGGTAGAGCATTCGACTTCTATGCAGGGGGCGCGGGTTCGATTCCCGCTCAGTGCAAATATTTGTATGCATGAATATGTATATTTGCATTGGTCTGGTTGTTTCTATGTATAATATGCATGTATTTACAAAAAAAAAAGTATCTAAGTATGTTTATCCGTATTCTAGATCCCATAACACAAGCTAGTTAAGCTATGCTTACCATGGGTCTAGATGGCGTTGTGTAGAATGTCGTGAAATAAATAAAAAAAAAAAACTGCTTGTTCTATATAAAAATTCACCATTTTAAAGCATAACAAACTCGACTTACACCAATTTCAAAAATAAACATGTCTTTTTCCAATTTTTTTTATTTATACAGCTTAGGTGGCAGACAAGCACACGTGATGAAAAGTGGTTACCATGACCTATGGATATGTGCAACACCAGGGGCTTCACATATACTACTAATTCTGTTAGAACCACCTAATGCCTTCTCGGAGAACCATATTGCAGTCGCTTGGAAAAACCATAGCGTTCTCCATTCTGGTTGACATTTACAAAAGAGATCTAAGTTGAAGGTCTACTTACCTATGCTCAGAAAGTTCACTCTGCCCAGCAGACTCCAATTTTTTTATTTGAAATGTTATATTTATCCTTTTGTATATTTCTTCAGTGATATTTCTACATTTTTCATACTTTGGGTCGATGGTTTGACCGCCCAATGACCAAACATCGTTGTTTTTTTCTAAAGCAGACATATTGTGTCAAACTTATTAGAATCTTATTGGATTATTGAATAACTAATGGCGTTTTCTTGATCCGTAGTCTTATTAGACGGTTCTCACGTCGGTAATTGAGCAACACAGCCATAATTGTGACAGCAATATATTAAAATGTAGTTACGAAATTGGCGAAAACTCGCATTTGAAAATATAGCTCTAACAGGCTTGTAACACCACTTTTCTAGCACGAATCGAACAAAGAAAGATTCACAAACGATTTGCCACACCTTAAATGCAGCTTTCAAATGTTTTCAGCGATAAACTCACGATATAACTCACAGAAACACTGAGCCATGAAACAAAGGACACTATTTCAACATTTTTATGATGCCATAAACCCGTCACAAGCACTGATATTTGCAATTATATTACTCTGGACACAAAATAAGCTCTAAGACTAGATAAAATTATGGTTGTTTCTATCAAACTAGTACTATAACACTAATTAAACAAATAACAATAAAAATAAAAACTAAGCTGCCTTCCGGCAATTTTTTTTAGATATCTTGACGTTTTTAATATAGTGTTGCTGCTTGTTTGATTAATTGCACATAATTTTAATATAATTTTTACCATAGACAAACTTATTTTATTTGAAACAATGAGATCACAAGCCTATTTGGTAGAAGTCATAATTTTCCTAGTGGCAACTCAGTGGTTTCTCAGTGAAGGTTGAACGGTGAGTCGAAAAGTACTGGTTCTCTCATTTATTTTTTTCTCGTATTAGGCAGACTCCTTAGCTACTAAATAAGCTAACGATGCTGCTAGTTATGCTATGCTTGTCTAGTAGTTTATTCTGGAACTGAAAAATCATTGCAGTACTCGCTACAGGCAAGGTATTCGTCTTCATACATTGCGACGCTGTGCACAGTGCAGTATCAAATAAAGTTCGTCCCACGCTGTTAAATGAAATCACTGGTGGCAGTGGTTTTACAATTTTTAGGAAGCGACAACAATTTGGGGTTCATCAAGAAGGGCGTTATAAGGTTCCTACAGCACGGGTATGACGCCTCTTGGTGTTGCACACGTCCACAGGTCAAAGTAACTACTTTCCATCAGGTGGGCCGTGTGTTGTCTGCCACTTAAGTAGTATCACAGATAATATAATATAATTCTTATAATAGTATAAAAAAGCTAAAATGGTTTTCTTTTATGTAGGCAAAGTAAAATCTACCAAATTTTTAGTGATTACAAGTGTTACAACACTAACTTTTTTATGGATTTGTATGACAAATACAGTAAATTTTATTTACCAATACTGGTAACATCAATGCTCACGGTCTCTCGCGAACTCCCGCCAATAAAACTGTCACGTCAAAAAACGCCATGTTTACTTTTGCTCGTGTGAATAATTACTGTTATAACTTCAGTTTTTGAGTTTTTATTAACTTTCTTCCAATATTCGAAGTGAATTTAGACAGTGTATCTAACTATTGTTATATTAGTTACGTAAACGTGATGTATAAACGTGTTAAAAATAGATAAACGATCTCAAAATGGCCCTGTGGAAAAGTAGCGCCAAAAACATTACTGCTAGATTAGTGACTGGTAAAATACTTCCTTGTGCTTTTTGTAATCGTGATGTTGATGATGAGTTGTTATATGGCAAACTATATGCCATTGGGAATATACAATGCCATTATTATTGTGTGGTAAGTAGAGTTGTATACATGTATTGTTAGTCAAGAAATTGTTTACATAATAGTTGAAGTATAAGGTATTCTTACGCAAGTATTTAGGCAGAAATGATTATTTGAGAGTTAATTCTTGCTATAATTCAACTTTCAGTACTGATTAGAACACTTTCAATATTTCAATTTTTAAAGTGTTTAATTTTAAACTTCAGTATTATGGTGTTAATAACAAAACTTTTGTTTTATGGCTAGCTGGCCCTCCCCGGCTTAACTTGTGTAATATGGACTCCCGTTTGTTTCCATGTTATTTTTTTTTAATTTGTTTTCTTCCAAAAAGTTTGCCTACAAAGTAATTGCTTTAGATTTTTTTTATTTTTTTTTGTTTTCAGCTCTTGTCCTCATGTTTGATACAAAAAGGAAAGGACAGACAAGGTTTATTTGGTTTCCTATATGAAGACATATTGATTGAAATTGAAAGGTGTAAGAAACATGTAAGATTTTTTTACTTTTAATTTTTTTTTCAATATTATGTGCTTATATCTTTGAGTAAAATAGGGCAACTATATCTCTTTCCCTGGATGTTGTAGAAGTCGACTAATGGATAGGACTGTTTTCTATCTGACAGTAATTTATGACAAACTGCCTGCTTGACACTATTATGTTCACCCCTAATTACATGGGGCCGTAATGATGTCTCCTCTCTTCAGGTACTTCAACACTCCTTAAACCTTTTGCCCTCTTAAAAATTAACTTTATATATGGAAAAGAAATTTTGTTTATTGACACTTGTACTCTCACACATTATTTCGATCAGTATATAAAAACTGAATTGTTGGCGGAATCATTGGGATCGCCATAGAAAAAGAAAAGGAGGACACGGCGGTATTTCCGCCCGATTGAGCAGCCCGACTAGGGTAGTACCTCCGCCCTACAGAATACCGCGGCTATAATAACTTCGTGTTGTGTTCCCAGCGGTGAGTAGGGTAGTCAGAGCTCACTGGAGAATTTGTGCTGTCAGTGGGCTTGTCCTGCTTTGTCTTCTACTGACAGAACAGAAACTCTGTACTTACAGGGTTGGCAGCGCGACTGTGACTCCTCTGGTGTTACAGACGTCCATAGGTCACGGTAACCACTTTCCATCAGGTGGGCCGTGTGCTAGTCTGCCAACTAAGTGGTATAAAAAAAAAGAAAAAGAAATACTCGGGGTTGAAAATTCAAGTGACTGAAATGGAGGTGTTTTACATATATGTATAATATATGTAGTAGATAATTTTTTAACTTCACTGTAATTATCTGTTTCAGAAATGCTCATTTTGCGGCCAAATCGGTGCCAACCTGGGATGTTCGATAGCACAATGTCGGAAACAATTTCATCTGCCTTGTGGGAAAGAGAGGAACTCTGTGTCCCTATTCTATGGGAATTATAAGTAAGTACACAATAATGTTTACGGGAATTAACGCTATCATGGTATACCTTGTATACCTAATAATCTGTGCTTGCATGCCAATTTTATGGCCAAATGTGCTTGATTACTATATCTTTTATTTCCATCTTTTGTTGTACCACATCACAAGCAAACGAATAAATGAATTGAATGGAATTGTAATTTTGCTATGTCCACTTTGTCCTCTACACTGATGGCACAGAAACTGTGCTTACAGGTTGGCAGCGCCAGTGTGGTTTCTCTGGTGTTACACACGTCCATAGGCCACAGTAACCACTTTCCATCAGGTGGGCCGCGCGCTTGTCTGCCACCTTTTTTTTTTTTATACAACTTAGGTGGCAGACAAGCACACGGCCCACCTAATGGAAAGTGGTTACCATGACCTATGAACGTGTGTAACACCAGTGGAGTCACATCCGTGCTGCCGACCCTGTAAGAACAGAGAGAGACACCTAAGTGGTATAAAAAAAAAAACAACTGAGTTAGTTTTTATTTTCGTGTGGAATTCCCCATTGATGAACCGACTAAAACCGCACGCCCTCTCTTGGCGCAAATGTGCTAAAATCAGTTGGCATTTTCCTCACACCATGGCTGTCTCCATTCGAGTGTGGGAACCATAGTGTATCCATCTTGCCCTGTAATGGGCAGTTCACTTTTCTACTAAGGCAACTCGAAATGAAAATTCAAAATGAACGTTACAGAACCTATACACCTATACACTCGACTGCACCGCACTACACCGCACCACACAACACCACACCACATTACACTAAACATATATTTACCTATCTTATACTAGTTTATATTATATAACGTCTGCTGTAATAATAACCTAACAATGTGTTTGTTTTTTTTTTTTTTTTTTTTTTTGTTATGATTGTTTGTTTATTTATATGTTTAAATCTGAGATGAACTGGCAGACTGTAACACTGTACAATAGTGTAATGATAATCTTCTAGTGTAAATAACGACAACTACTTAGATACTGAACAACAATGTATAACAGATAATGTAGTTACGTATTTGGCACCCACAGGACAGGCTTGCCTAGTGTGGGGTCAGCGGCAATGAATGGTAAACTTTGTATTTTTGGCAATAAATTATTATTATTATTATTATTATCTTTTTTTTTACAGGAGCTTTTGCCAAAACCATGCACCCAAACAGAAGATCCCGGAGGTAATAATGGTGAAGGCCAGGCTGAGGAAATCCAGAGATAATAAGGTCAAGAAGAAAGAGTGCCATTTCAAGGATCTGAAGGAGCTCTCGTTGAACGATAGTCCTAATGGTAAGTTTGTCGTTATCAGTGACACGTTGTTTATTTATTTATACTTTATGCACGATGAACATTGGCGGACTTAATGCCGTAGGCATTCTCTGTCAGTCTACCATAGGGTGGTGCAGAGCTAGTACGAGGTAGGCGCATATTAACAAGAGATGCGTTTTGTTCTACAAGGACTATAGATTAATTATATATAGGTTCTTAAACATAAACAGTACATATACCTACTTATCATATTCAAAATAAATCAGAATAGTTATACATATACATAAAATATGTACACACATATAACATAAATATAGATACCCATATCAATATGAGTAGAAATATCATTATCGTTGAGACGATGATTCTGCCAATTCTGTGGCGAACAATTGTCGTACCCTCGACTTACACGTTATATGGTAGGACACGACGGTATTCCCGTCCGAATTGAGCAGTCCGACTGGGGAAGTACCGACACCCTATAGAATACCACGGTTATAATAACCTCGTGTTGTGTTTGTAACGACGCGCTCTGCGAACGTCGTCACACCGGTTTTAATTCTATTTTTGAACGAAAAGTTTCGGAACGCGGAGTGAATGACATTTTGACGTATAGCTGTCAAAGCACCTTTCTTCCTAGCGTTGAGGCTGGATGGTCGATATTCATGGCTTCGTAACTTAATTTCAATAAATCTCATAAAAATGAGAGTATTTTTGCCTAAAGGATAATAGTTTGTGTCTTCACAACTATCCTCTTGTGGAATTATAGTTTATTTCTGCTCTTAATCTGAGAATATTATGATTTCTTTTGCTATTGGCATTGTTCCAGCAAATTAAGGCGGTTTCCAAATTGGAACCGCCTTCTTTTCTTTTTTCCTTTTTCTCTTTTTGCCTTTGGATCTTTTCTTTGGACCTTTGTCTTCGGTCATCTACATTTCCTTATGGAGGGTTTGGACTTTTCGCCTCAAACCTGGATGTACCGCATGGGCTTAAACTGAAAACTTCGCCTGCTACGAGGTTTCTCGCTGCTGTGTTTACATATACTCGCCGAGGGATGCCGTGAGCTTACTTTAATTATATTTTAAATCTAAACTTCAAAATAACCTAAAAATGCATTGGTGACATAAGATCATATTGACATAAGATCATATTGACATAGGATCAGATTGACCTAGCTTATAAAACTCTAATTTTAAATTTAAGGTTAGATATACATTAGGAATGTATCCTTGCAACTATTTCTAAATGCACACTGGAGTGGACAATAAAACCTTAAACCTCACCGTTTGGTTTCATTTAGCTCACCTCCGGCAGATTAAAAGTTTCCAATCTCCGCTGATTATCCTAGGCATGTGTATCTCCAAGGCGCCCGAACTTTTATGGTAATGTACTTACAAACCAATTTTATTTCTATTTCTTTTAAATAGGAGATACAGAGAAAATAAAATTCTTTTTTTTATTATTACATCTGGCACTCGCGAACAGGGACATGACAGTGTGCATATATCTTTATTCCTTGTCACCTTTGCATTATTTTTTACCTTATCATGTTAAGAACAGTGTTTTCTTCATGTATTTTACTGTTACATAACTGTGTATTACAGTAAATCTTTGTTATTGTTTACTTTGCAAAACTAATCATACTACAAGTTAGTACTATTGTTTGTATCTCTCAATTACAGGTGAATGTTTCAATTTGTATAACATGGTTATTGTTATAATTGTTTTATCTTATATAGCTTTTGTTTATTACAGGTAAGATTTTCCACTTAGTAATATTATATAATTACTAGTTCTTAACCTATTCACATGTGTGAAAACATAGTAATATTTGAATATTTGCTGTTTACCTTAAGTAGACATAAATAATTTATTTTGTGAATCACTAATGCATTTTTATCTTTATAAGCATTTGACCTAAATAATTTTTGCAACAATAACATTCCATTCTATGAGTTTGTTTGACTTTTGAGTTTAGCGTTTTGCTATCAATGCAATTAACTTCATTCATAATTTAATTAACTTTAATTAGAAACTTTAATTGATACTTTAATTAGAAACTTATAGTGTATTTAATACAACTTTTTATTAGATTTTCACATCCTTTTATAAATCAAACATGGATAAGGAAATACAGGTCCCGCCTCTGTTTGAGAATATTGTTGGTGATGTTCCAGTTGGTACTTCTACTCATGAGATGCCTCATGTCATGGCTGATTTATCTGAAGTTGTTGATCCATTTTCGAATAGTCGAGGAGCTGGTGATCATAGTCTGAGAGCCGCATCTTCATTTAATATGATGAATGTTTTATTGAATGATAATTTGAGGAAAAACTTGCCTTCTGTTACTAAGTTGCCTGATTTAAAACGAAGTAAGCTTTTGTATGATGGTAAATCGTGCGTTAGGGAATTTATTACTCAAGTGGAAGAATATTTCTTGTTTAAAAATTTTAATGAATATTTTTTGGTTAGTTCATTCTCTGATCTTTTGTCAGGCACTGCGCTTAAATGGTTTCGTAGTGTTCGTATTCGTATTGCTTCTTGGCAGGATTTGAAGGCTGCGTTGTTGAAACGTTTTGATAGAATTGAATTTGATTATCATTTGGAACATGAACTCCGTACTCGTAAACAAAAGATAACTGAGTCATTACCAGATTTTATTACAGACATAATGGATATGGCTAGCCGTTTGTCTATGCCTGTTTTTGATGCTACCCTCATAACTATTATTAAACATAACATGTTGAATATTTACACACCTTTTGTGTTTGGTAGAACTATTTCTTCTATCGACGAATTTATTAACCTCAGCAGAGAATTAGAGAATTTTGTGTCAAGAAAGAACTTGAGTGAGAATAAAAGTATTAAAAAAGAAAAATATTCTGCTCAAATTAGTGCTGTTAAATCAGATGATTTAACTTGTTTAAAATGTAAGTCCTCTGGACATTCTTATAAAAATTGCCCTACATTTCCAGGTGTAATTTGTTTTAAATGTCACAAGCTTGGCGTCACTACGAAGAATTGCGAAGTTTGTAATTCAAATACTGTTCAGTCAAAAAACGTATCAGGTCCCATCGAGCCCTAGTTTTTGATAAAACCTCTGGTGACTCGATGTTGAAAAAATTTAGCAGTGCTCCGAATGAAGCCACTTGTAAGAAAGAATTTAATGAATGGTTGGATTATTTGAAAGTTTTCTTTAATAATATCAGGGCTGCTCCTGTTTTGTTTGTTAAACATAAAGACACTAGACCTTATTTAAATTTTAATATTAATAATAAATTTTATTCAGGTTTGTTAGATAGTGGAGCTTGTAGTTGTGTACTCGGTTCTAATATTCATCAAACATTTTTGCAATTAGGTTATAAATTTAAACCTTATAAAGGTAACGCTGTTACTGCTGATGGTTCTGCACACAATGTTATTGGAACTATGGTTTTACCTATCACTTGTGATAACTTAACTCAAAATGTAGATTTTTTGATAATACCTTCTTTTAAACCTTCAATTATTTTGGGATTTGACTTTTGGTTGAAATTTAATCTTGCTAAAGACTTATGGAATAATATTACTTTTGAATATGAATCCACTACTTGTGTAAATGCAGTTACTTCTGTTTCTGAACTTTCTCCTTCTGAGAAACACGAGTTAAATAAAATTATTTCACTTTTTGAAAATATTTCTTATGAAAAGAGAGGCTTAGGTCTTACTCATTTAGTTAAACATAAAATTAATGTTACTGGTGAACCTTTTAAACAACGTTATTGGCCCCTTAGTCCTGCTAAACAAAAAGAACTTTATGATGAAGTGGAAGTTTTATTAAAGGAAAATATTATTGAACCTTCTAAATCTCCTTGGTGTTCTCCAGTGTTAGCCGTTGAAAAACGCGATGGTGGAACAAGATTATGTTTGGACTCTAGACGTTTAAATTCAGTTACTGTTAAAGATTCTTATCCTTTACCTTACCCTTCTAGAATTTTAGATAACCTTCGGGGTGCTAATTATATAACTACTATTGATTTGTCTAAAGCATTTTTGCAAATCGCTTTAGAAGAATCTTCTCGAGAGAAGACTGCTTTTGTTGTTCCTGGGAAAGGTTTATTTCATTTTACCCGGATGGTGTACGGTTTGACTAATGCACCTGCAGAGTTGCAGAGACTCGTAGACAAGTTGTTTGGACCAGAATTTGATAATGTAGCATTCTGTTACTTAGATGATCTCATATTGATAAATTCTACATTCTCTGATCATTTAGATTATTTAAATAAAATTTATAAAATCCTTAAAGATGCTGGGTTAACTATTAATTTAAAAAAGTGTAATTTTTGTAAAGATAAACTGCGTTATCTTGGTTATATTGTTGATAGTAATGGTTTACATACAGACCCTGCTAAATTAGAGTCCATTAAAAGTTTCCCACGCCCAGAAAGCGTTAGACAATTAAGAAGTTTTCTTGGGTTATGTTCTTATTACCGTAGATTCATTGATAAGTTTGCTGATATTGCTTCGCCCTTAACCAAATTAACGGCCGGAAGCAAGAATTCTAAAAAATCTCTTTTCTGGAATGAAGAAGCTGAAGTTGCTTTTCATAATTTAAAACTTGCATTAATTTCTGCACCAGTTTTACATTGTCCGAATTTTGAAAGACCATTCTCTTTACATTGCGATGCTAGTTCTGTTGGAATTGGTAGTGTCCTGAGCCAAGATGATGATAATGGAGATCAACATCCTGTAGCTTATTATTCTAGATCACTTAATAAATGTGAACGTAATTATAGTACAACTGAGAGAGAGTTGTTGTCAATATTGGATTCTATTGAACATTTCAGACCTTATATTGAAGGAATGAAATTTACAGTTATCACTGACCATGCTAGTTTAACTTGGCTTCTTAAACTTGATAATCCTAGTGGTCGTCTTGCACGTTGGGCTGCTAGAATTTCTCAATTTACTTTTGATGTTAAATATAAAAAAGGTTCTTTACATTTAGTTCCAGATTGTTTATCCAGAATAGAAATTTCTGCTATTAATATTCCTGTAAATAATATTATTGTTATGCCAAATGAGGATATCGTTGATCCTTGGTATAGAAAAATATTTGTAAATTGTCAAAAGTTTCCTAGAAAATATAAAAATTTCAAAGTTGAAAGTGATACTTTGTATAGATTTTGTAAAGATAAATATAATCCTAATAATCGTTTAAATTGGAAAATTGTCATACCTAAAGAACACATCTTAGACACTATTAAATCTAATCATGATGATGTTAATTCAGGACATTTAGGAATTCATAAAACTTTAAATAAATTAAAAATACATTATTTTTGGAAAGGTATGTTTATTGATGTTCAAAAATACATTTCTTCTTGTGATACTTGTAAAGCTTATAAATCTTCTACTAATCCACCTCATGGAATTATGGTTAATCCTAAGAAAGTTGATAAACCAATGTTAATGCTTTCTATTGATATTATTGGAACTCTTCCAAAAGCTTATTCTGGCCATAAGTATATACTTTCAATCATAGATGTTTTTACAAAATATTGTTGGATATTTCCTATGACTAGTGCTACCACTAAAGTAATTTGTAGGATACTTGAAAAAGAAATATTTCTTAAGTTTGGAACACCTAAAATTTTTGTTTGTGATAATGGAAGCCAATTTACAGCTAAGCAATTTGTAGATTTTCTAAAAAGTTATAATATTAGTAAAATATTTTATAATACTTTATATACACCTCAAAATAATCCTGTAGAGAGATATAACAAAACAGTCGAAACATGTATTTCTTGTTTTGTTAAAGATGATCATAGAACTTGGTCAAAATATTTGCCTCATGTTCAATTAGCTTTAAATAGTAGTGTGAATCTAGCTACAGATTTCACTCCTAATTTTCTCATGTTCGGTAGAGAACTTATTTTTGATGCTTCATTGCACCGTTTTAGTAATTCTTTTGATAACCTCAATCAACTTGATGTTGTTGATAGGTCTTCATTTGCTTTTTCACTTAAATCACTTAGTGATATTTTTATAAAAGTTCAAGCTTCATTGCTTAAAGCTTATAAGCGTAATGCGCGTTATTATAATATAGGAAGGAAGGTCATTTCTTTTGAGGTGGGAGATATAGTGTGGAGGAGAAGTTTTGTGCAGTCTAATTCTCCTGCATTCTTTTCGGCTAAGTTAGCACCTAAGTTTGTTAAGTGTGAAATAATAGATAAAATTTCCTCTAATGTTTATGTTTTAAAAGACCTTAATAAAAACTATACTGGTCGTTATCATATTAAAGACATAATTAAATATTAAAATTATTCTTGTTTTGACAATGTCTATCTTTGTCTTTGGTACTTTGTTTGAAGTATGACCCCACTATGAGGTGATGTTTGAAAGGTTGAGGGGTGTTGAAAGGAGATGTATGTTAGGAACTTCACAACAATTTATTAATTTCAATTTTAGTTTCCTTCAAAAATAACTTAGGTCATTTTAGGACTTGTTATTGTGTAACTCTACTCCATATTAACAAATTGTTCCACATCAAAAGATCTTATATTTTTATTTATCTTTGTTGTATAGGATTATTTTCCTGTATATATTTTTATACACTTGTATATTTAATATTGTATATTTTGTACAAATTTAGGAATTTAGTTTCTACTCTAATATAGGAGTGAAATTTAATATTCATTTTCTACATTAAATTCACTTGACTTATTTCCACTCACTTAGGGAATGGAAAATTAAGTTTCTTGAACTTTATTTTTGTACAGTTCTGGGTTATTTTCTTAGTATTAAGATTCTCGGATTGGACGCATTTTATGCATTTTTTACACACCCTGTTATACCATTTTTTGGGAAACTTGTGTCTTACTGGACTTTACAATTTTTTGTGCTATTGTGTTTCATACACATAGTCACACCTTACGCTTTGCGCACGGGAAGCTGGTGGTGTTGAGCCGGTCGTAATTGCCGTTTTTCTCTTTTTGTACGATTGTGTTTTTATACACATTGTTACATTTTTTTATGCTTTGCGCACGGGATGTCGGTGGTGTTGTGCCGGTCGCAAATGTCATACTTTTCTTATGCGGTTGTGCTCAGAAAGTCAGTGGTGTTGTACTGGTCACAATTGTCATATTTTCTTTATATTTTGCTTGTGCTCGGAAAGTTGGTGGTGTTATGCCGATCACAATGCTTATAAATATATTATTACGACACTTTTGTTGTGATTTTGTTTTGACGTTTTGGATGTTGGAATAGGAATTTGAAGTCGGCGGCTTTTCAACCTAACCGACAGTGGGAAAACTTCATTGTTTTTACCGATTTTCTTTCAGATTCGGCAGCGTTGGTGCTTAACCGATATCTTGTTAGTTTCATATTTTTGTTTCAGGAATTGCTGGTATAGAGTCGGTGGCGTAGGAGCTCAACCGCACTTTTGTATTGATGCTAGAAGGCTGGTTAAGATCAAGGATTAGATTCGACGGCGTTGGTTGCCTAATCGATATCTGGAATGGAATTGAGTAGGGATTGTTTAATTTGTTTTATTGAAGGATTTATTTTCACTTTTGTGTTGAAATAAGTTTTTACTCTTTTCTGAGTTTGGTTTCGGTTATTCCATTAAGTTGGATAGTGTCCTTTGTTTCCATTTGAAACTGGAAATTCTTTTTCAACTTAATTCTTTACTTTTCGAGTGTTTTCACATTCTTTGATTTTTAGGAATACTTTCCCCTTCTTTAATTTATAATTATTTCTGCAATACCCAATGCAAGATGCTTTCGCATTGCCTTTTTTGTTTATTGAAAAATGTTGCAAGACATTTTGTCTTTTGAGGTTTTTTGGAATTTTGTTCTGGACTCTCATTAGAAAAGGAAGTTTCTTTCTTTCTTTTTTCTTTTTGGGGAGGGATGTAATGTAACGACGCGCTCTGCGAACGTCGTCACACCGGTTTTAATTCTATTTTTGAACGAAAAGTTTCGGAACGCGGAGTGAATGACATTTTGACGTATAGCTGTCAAAGCACCTTTCTTCCTAGCGTTGAGGCTGGATGGTCGATATTCATGGCTTCGTAACTTAATTTCAATAAATCTCATAAAAATGAGAGTATTTTTGCCTAAAGGATAATAGTTTGTGTCTTCACAACTATCCTCTTGTGGAATTATAGTTTATTTCTGCTCTTAATCTGAGAATATTATGATTTCTTTTGCTATTGGCATTGTTCCAGCAAATTAAGGCGGTTTCCAAATTGGAACCGCCTTCTTTTCTTTTTTCCTTTTTCTCTTTTTGCCTTTGGATCTTTTCTTTGGACCTTTGTCTTCGGTCATCTACATTTCCTTATGGAGGGTTTGGACTTTTCGCCTCAAACCTGGATGTACCGCATGGGCTTAAACTGAAAACTTCGCCTGCTACGAGCTTTCTCGCTGCTGTGTTTACATATACTCGCCGAGGGATGCCGTGAGCTTACTTTAATTATATTTTAAATCTAAACTTCAAAATAACCTAAAAATGCATTGGTGACATAAGATCATATTGACATAAGATCATATTGACATAGGATCAGATTGACCTAGCTTATAAAACTCTAATTTTAAATTTAAGGTTAGATATACATTAGGAATGTATCCTTGCAACTATTTCTAAATGCACACTGGAGTGGACAATAAAACCTTAAACCTCACCGTTTGGTTTCATTTAGCTCACCTCCGGCAGATTAAAAGTTTCCAATCTCCGCTGATTATCCTAGGCATGTGTATCTCCAAGGCGCCCGAACTTTTATGGTAATGTACTTACAAACCAATTTTATTTCTATTTCTTTTAAATAGGAGATACAGAGAAAATAAAATCATTTTTTTTTATTATTACATGTTCCCGGTGGTGAGTAGGGTAGCCATTGGAGAGTTTTTGTGCTGTAAGTGGGAAGACCAAAGGCTTGTCCTGATTTTGTGTTCTGCACTGAGGGCACATAAAATCTCTGTTCTTACAGGGTCAGCAGCATGGATCTGACATGGATGTTACATACGTTCATCGGTCACGGTAACCACTTTCCATCAGGTGGGCCGTGTGCTTGTCTGCCACCTAAGTTGTAAAAGAAAAACAAAATCCTATAACCAGTGGACGACTAATATGCTTCTAACTAAACTTCTAACTATTTGTCCAGTTCTAATTAGTGGTTGAGGAGCTATGAGGGAACAGATGAACCTACATACATACATAGCCTGTTAAAATCATAAACCTCCTTTTGATTCGCCGTAGTCGGGTAAAAAGAAACGTACAATTCATAATCTATACTAATATTATAAAGCTGCAGAGTTTGTTTGTTTGTTTGAACGCGCTAATCCCTGGAACTACTGGTCCGATTTGAATGATTCTTTCAGTGTTGGGTAGTCCATTTATCGAGGAAGGTTTTAGGCTATATATCGTCACGCTACTACTTAAGGGAGCGGAGCATTGATAATAAATGTTAACAAATCCGGCAATTTTTCATACATATTTTGAAGACTAAAACATACGGGCTCAAAGGGATATGAAGCTTCAAAATATACCCCGGGCGAAGCTGGGGTGGGTCAGCTAGTATAATAATAATAATATGTAGTATGTTTGATTTTTCTTTTCCCGTTTATTACGATTTCCCGCAAAAGACGCGTAAGACGCGTCTTTCGTCTTGTCCCGAGAAAATCTTACTAACGCGGTTTTGCAAGCCATGCTGCGCGCGTAAGAAGGCAACTCGGGCGTCGGAGCTCGATGAATTACCTCCGCCCCCTATGAGCGCAGGCCTGGGGCTGACGGGTGGAGCCGCCTGTCACCCGCAGCATAAGCAGGCTGCGGCGGCGCGTCTTGCGAGTTGGGGGCTTTGTGGTCCCCACATCCGAGGAGAAGGCCAGATCGAGAAATATGGCCCTGGTTCGGCCAGAGTGCGAGGGAAATGCCTGTTACCCTAATTTTCGGCAACCAAAAACGACACACAGGCGCCGTGGGTTTTGGTCAGTTCGAGTCAGACATAACCTCTCTCACCGGCTCCAGTGGAGAGGTATCCGTGGGGATTTTGCGCACGTTAATGAAATTAGGGATTTACCTGTGTATAAATTTAAAAATATAGTTAAAAGTAAATCGTGCCAGAAATGCTATTATAAAATCCAAGAATACTTGAATGATAAACAAGCTTGGAAATAAGCTGTTCACTCAACTACGTATGCTCAAATATACTCAAGTAATTTTTTGTATTCAGATTAAGTAGACTAAGTGTACGAGTTAGTAAATAGACAAAAAAAAATGCCCGCTGAGTTTCTTGCCGGAGTCTTCTCAGGTCGGGGCCGCGTTTTAAACCAGTTGTCCATTTACTAAACTGATATTCATGTTCCTTTTTTGTTGACGTTTTGTAAGTGCTAATATAATGGTCTATACAGAATAAATGATTTTTTACTTTGACTGTGTTAAAAAAAGAACGCGATTTTACTGTACAAGCTTACGCCGCCATTAAATATATGTTCTGTTACAGATTCTGGGGCCGACACACAGTCGGTATGCGTGATATGTTACGAGAATGTCGAGGGCTATCCCACACCGAATACTTTCTGGCCCCCTTGCTGTGCGAGGGACGCTTGGTTCCACAGGACCTGTCTGCAGGTAAAGAAAATATTTTTTTTTATACATAGGTTTTAGATAAGCATACGGCCGATGGACGTCTGAAATATCAGGAGTCTCACTCGTTCAACTCGTTCGTCAGTGTAGAAGACAAAGCCGTTAGTCTTCCCACTGACAGCACAAACTCTCCAGTGAGCTCTGGCTACCCTACTCACCGCCGGGAACACAACACGAAGTTATTATGGCCGCGGTATTTTGTAGGGCGGAGGTACTTCCCCAGTCGGACTGCTCAATTGGACGGAAATACTGTCGTGTCTCTAAAAACTACTATTGTGAACTTTGTTGATATTTATTTTGTGTGCTGATTATCGGTGTACAATAAAGTTATGTTCATTCATTCAAGAAGAACTACCATTTTGAATATTTTCGGTTTTATTTTTCAGCGCATGGCTCTAAGTGCTGGCATGCACTATCTGAAGTGTCCGCTGTGCAATGATAAGGAGAGTTTCTATCAAGCAGTTGTCAGCCAAGGGTACTACGTCCCAGATAGGTAAGTCTTCAAATTGGATATATTAAAAACTTTATTGCATGATTTTTCAGTAGTCAGGTTTTAGTTTTATATAATAATATATATAATATAATAATAAATCATTTATTTCAGGCAATAATAGAAAAGTTACAGGATGTTAAAAAACTTATTCTACGGCCCATAAATATATACCTTAAAACTAAAAATACACATAATATATCTTAACCTAAAGCACACGTAATGACGTCGACGTGTCACGGGGCGGGGTGTCGCGTGTCGGCAGGCGTCCTCGGAAGCGCCGAAACTTCACCCCCGTCGGCCAAAAGTCAGGACGCAGGATGGTAGCGGTGTGGCTGTTTGGAACTCGCACCACAAAAGAATTGAAGCTCACGTTGTGACGAGAGTCCAGCTTCTCCACCCTTAAGCCCATCCCGGTTTTCTTTTGGAGATAGTTCGTGACGTCTACGATCTTCACGCTGTGATGTACACGAGATACGTAGACCATCGTCGAAGGGATCTCTGCGCGGAACTGCTGCTCAATGCTCCTCGCTGCAGTACCACACTGGTTCTTGCGGGAGGACTTCTTCTTCTTCTCAACAACTTTGAAGTCCTCCACATTACAAGGCACCTTCCCCGGCGCCTTGACGGATGCAGTGTTGCACTGAGTGACACTACACTGTCGTCTCTTTAAACTCTTTAAACTTATTTTTTTATTTATATTATTTTGGGGCAAGAAATAGGTATAATTTATACATATTTGAAATGTGCTAATTATGCCCTTTCAGTTGATACCATGTAATAATAAAAAAATGGATTTTATTCTCTGTATTCCTATCATTGGTTTACTCTTGAATGGAGCAAGTTAAATGTGACAAAGTAAGTGTGTAATCTCCTATTTAAAAGAAATAGAAATAAAATTGGTTTGTAAGTACATTACCATAAAAGTTCGGGCGCCTTGGAGATACACATGCCTAGGATAATCAGCGGAGATTGGAAACTTTTAATCTGCCGGAGGTGAGCTAAATGAAACCAAACGGTGAGGTTTAAGGTTTTATTGTCCACTCCAGTGTGCATTTAGAAATAGTTGCAATGATACATTCCTAATGTATATCTAACCTTAAATTTAAAATTAGAGTTTTATAAGCTAGGTCAATCTGAACCTATGTCAATATGATCTTATGTCACCAATGCATTTTTAGGTTATTTTGAAGATTAGATTTAAAATATAATTAAAGTAAGCTCACGGCATCCCTCGGCGAGTATATGTAAACACAGCAGCGAGAAAGCTCGTAGCAGGCGAAGTCCTCAGTTTAAGCCCATGCGGTACATCCAGGTTTGAGGCGAAAAGTCCAAACCCTCCATAAGAAATGCAGATGTCCGAAGACAAAGGTCCAAAGAAAAAGTCCAAAGGAAAAAGAAAAAGGCGGTTCCAATTTGGAAACCTGTAATAAAATTGCATGTCATTAGAACAAACTCCTATATGAACACGAGGTCCTAATTTTTTATAAATTTGTGCGACTTACCGCCTTAATTTGCTGGAACAATGCCAATAGCAAAAGAAATCATAATATTCTCAGAGTAAGAGCTGAAACAATAGAATTTTAACAATTATTTTTCAAATTAGGAACGTGGCGAATTTCCAACAAAGTGAATCTTATTAAAAAATGACAACTCACCAGAAATAAACTATAATTCCACAAGAGGATAGTTGTGAAGACACAAACTATTATCCTTTAGGCAAAAATACTCTCATTTTTATGAGATTTATTGAAATTAAGTTACGAAGCCATGAATATCGACCATCCAGCCTCAACGCTAGGAAGAAAGGTGCTTTGACAGCCATACGTCAAAATGTCATTCACTCCGCGTTCCGAAACTTTTCGTTCAAAAATAGAATTAAAACCGGTGTGACGACGTTCGCAGAGCGCGTCGTTACAACCACGACATATTAATCTCAAATTTATTTTATATCACAGTACTTTATGACCGCTAGAGGGCGCCACAATAGATTCAGTGACACGTTATATACCCTATAACCAGCGGACGGCTAAGACGCTTCTAACGATACCTCAATTGTCCAGTTCTAATAAGTGGTTGAGGGGCTATGAGGGAACAGATGAACCTACATACATACATAGCCTGTCAAAATCATAACCCTCCTTTGGTTCGCCGTAGTCGGGTAATTATACAATACTAGCTGTTGTCCGCGGCTTCGCCCTAGTGAAATTGGGTTTCTGTTCCAATTTTTTTTTAGATAGATAGATAGATAGATAATTCTTTATTGTACACCAATAGATTACAGTAAAATTTGTAGTGAGCATGCATACAGTTTAATGTACAATGGGCGGCCTTATCGCTGGAAGCGATTTCTTCCAGGCAACCTTTTTCGTGCGGAAGTTCCCTCGACACGAAAACCGCGTCTCACGGCTGACCCTGGGTTAAGAATCCATTTACTGTTTAAGATGACCTCAGAATTGGGAAGCTGTAAAATATTGACAGTCACTTCTATCAACTCGAGTGTCAGAACGCTATATTCTTAAAAAATAATAAAACAAACGGGGTGAGCTAAATAAAACCGTTTAAAAAAAAAACTTGGTACCAAAAAAAAGTATAATAATAAAAATAATAAATAACCACGGTAGCCTAGAGGTATAGGTAATGGACTGCTGAGACGAGGTTTCGGGTTCGATCCCAGGTTTTACCATGGCACACACCAATGGCTTTTCGATGCTTTTCGAAGTTATGTGTGTATATATCGCAGGTTTATAAATGCCCGGTTAATGGCAATAGGCTAGCCACCTATTACATTGAGACCTAAACATAAATGATATGATGAGGCCGTTAAGCTGAGTGTCACCATTGTCACACGGTATGTGTAAGTAATGGTGACCCTCTTTTCTGGGACTTTGCCTTCAGCTTACCATCAGGCAAGGCGAAGTCCAATCGACGTGTCCTATATTAAAAAAAAAAAAATGTATGTATGTATAAAATTTTAAACTTATGGTTATCGTATTGTTTCAGGGATGCTGCATGGGAATTAGAACAGAACGCGTTCGCAGAGATATATGAGAGACCGATCAGCTGTTCAGCAGTAGACTGCCTATGTCCTGTGGGCCGGAACCACGACGCGGACACTGGGTAGGTCACTGTCGTTGGACTAGTCCTGTGGCATAGCCATAAAGCATTTTTTTTTATTGCGCAATATCCCCACGGATACCCTCCACCGGAATCGGTGGAAGAGGTTATGTCGGATTCGAACCGACCAAAACGCACGCTGCCTGTGGGTCGTTTTGGTTGCCGAAGGTGAGGTTGACAGGCATATCCCTCGCACCCCGGCCGACCCAGCGCCATCTCTCACGATCTGGCCCTCTCCTTGGGTGTGGGGACTACAGAGTCCCCAATTCGTCCCCGGAAACAAGGAGGCGCGCCACACCGCCGCGGCCTGCTTCTACCAGCCACAGAGCCTTTGATTATTTATACATACATATCACGCTTTTATCCCCGGAGGGTTAGGCAGAGTTGAATTAACACCCACATTTCACCAATCATTGTATTCAGTCCCACGCACGTAATATGGGATGAGCCTATTGCTTTCTTCCGGTCACTATTGTTGACTCTGTCTGATGTTAAACAACAACAGCCCTATCCCTTAGTCGCCTTGTACGATACCGCATGGGAGGAGATGGGGTGGTCCATATTCTACTATGCCGGGCAGGGCACACTCGAACTGCTAACCCCGAAGAAACCTTCTAATGCCCTTCGTGAAGAACCCCATTTTATAGTCGCTAGTCGCCGAGGCACAGCCAGACCAACGCAAATAGCCACATATTCAAATATTTGCACTGAGCGGGAATCGAACCCGGGCCTCCTGAATAGCAGTCATGTTTACTACGCCAGAGACTTGGTGGTCCAATTCCCTCCATTCATTATTTGTATGCATGTTTCTATGATGCTCAGATGAATTGTTTGATATGATGCCCGTAGCTACATTCTATCATCACACCTCTCGCCATAGGCAGGGAATTCATCCTCACACATTGCGACCTGAGACGGTGCGCACTGTGCGGTATGAAAAAAACTTCATCCCACGCACACTCAAGCTGTGGAATGACCTCCCTGCTGCGGTTTTCCCAAGCGCCTACAATATGGGGTTCTTCAAGAGGGGCATCAGAAGGTTTCTTCATGGTCGGCAGCGCGAGTGTGACACCCCTGGTGTTGCATACGTCCATAGGCCACGGTAACCGCTGCCCATCAGGTGGGCCGTGTGCTTGTCTGCCAACTAAGTGGTATAAAAAAAAAATGTATATATGTATTTCCAAAAAAAATCTAATATGTTTATTTCGCATTTTATATAACACAACTCAAACTTGAGACCTCTCGATCATATAGCTCCTTAACCACTGAGCAACCGGCGCTTATTCTTCCATCTTCTACAGTACATGGAGTATCACCGTATGCATGCTCTGCGGGAGCAGTGGCCAACACACGGGCTGCGTGACCGAGCAGTCCAGGGTTCATGTTCACATCTGTGCTGTGTGCAAGCCTGCCGCCCCTGAGGATTTGGAGAACTTGGCTAACAGCATCGAGGCTGGTGAGTGTACATTTTTTTAATAATAAGATATCTAAATATATATAACTCAAAGGTGACTGACTGACTGACATAGTGATCTATCAACGCACAGCCCAAACCACTGGACGGATCGAGCTGAAATTTGGCATGCAGGTAGATGTTATGACGTAGGCATCCGCTAAGAAAGGATTTTGATTAATTCTACCCCCAAGGGGATAAAATAGGAGATGAAAGTTTGTATGAAACTTAGTCAATTTTAAACAGATCGGGCTGAGACTTTGCACACATAAAGCTACTATGACGTAAGCATCCCCTAAGAAAGGATTTTGAGATGCAAGTTATATAAGACTAGCTGTTGCCTGCGACTCGGCTCGCGTTGGTTATCGCTCATGTTGAGTCAACGCTATTGAGCATAATTTTTTTCTAAAATAAAAGTAACCCACGTTACTCCTTATTACATCAGCTACCTGCCAATAAAAATCCCGTTAAAATCGGTCCAGCCATTTCAGAGATTAGCCGGAACAAACAGACAGACTTCATTCAGTCTTTATTGGCAGGTAGCTGATGTAATAAAGAGAAATGTAGGCTATTTTTATTTTAGATTTTTTTTATGCTCATAAGTGTTGACTCAACACTAAGCGATAACCGACATCCACGCGGTCAGAGCCGCGGGCAACAGCTAGTTATAAGATAAAGATAAGATCAGGTTCTGTGGCTTAGTGGTCAGAGCGTTCCCAACGTCGGAGGTCGATGAATGACCTCCGCTCACCATGAGCGCAGGCCTGGGGGTGACAGGTCGAGGAGCCGCCTGTCACCCGCAGCAGAACCAAGCCGCGGCCCCCGATTCCGGGGACAGTTTGGGGACTCTGTGGACCCCAAACCCGAGAAGGGCCATATCTAGAGAGATAGCCCTGTGTCGGCCGGGGTGCGAGGGATACACCTGTTAACCTGACCTGTGGCGGCGGCGCGCCTCGCGCAATTCCCCGTTTCCGGGGACGATTTGGGGAATATTTGATCCCCACACCCGATAAGGGCCAGATCGAGAGAGATAGATGGCCCTGGTTCGGAGGGGTTCGATGGAACGCCTGTTAACCTCACCTTCGGCAACCACAATATTTTTTTATTTTTTATATTTCATTCGGTTATATGCTTAACTATAATAATAATAATTTATTGCCAAAAATACAAGGTTACCATTCATTGCCGCTGACCCCACACTAGGCAAGTCTGTCATGTGGGTGCCTGTGGGAACCAAAAACGACCCAAAGGCGTTATGCGTTTTAGTCGGTTCGAGTCCGACATAACCTCTCCAAACCAGCTCCGGTGGGTATCCGTGGGGATTTTACACACGTAAAAAAAAAGGTATGTAGTTTGTATATAATCTTAAGAGTCATGCTTATTTCTATTATTCATTTACAGTGATATCACAAGAGCAGTCGCAGACGTCGTCGCGGAGTCGTCGCGGCCCCGTGATGCCCAGTCGGATGTCGTTACGCCGGACCAAACGAAACACAAACGTTCCCATGTGAGTTATTGCGGGGTTCTGTTATACCACAGTTGGGTATTAATGACTCTTTACTGATAAATGACATAACATAAACTCACGCCTATATTCCCGAAGGGGTAGGCAGAGGTGCTAGTACCCACATTTCGCCAGTTTATGTTTAGGTCCCAATGTAACCGAGCACTTATATACCTGCGATAAAAAAACATAACTTTTTTTTAATTTTTTATACAACTTAGGTGGCAGACAAGCACACGGCCCACCTGATGGAAAGTGGTTACCATGACCTATGAACGTGTGTAACACCAGTGGAGTCACATCCGTGCTGCCGACCCTGTAAGAACAGAGATTTTGTGCCGTCAGTGTAGAGGACAAAGCAGGACAAGCCTTTGGTCGTCCCACTGACAGCACAAAACTCTCCAGTGAGCTCTGGCTACCTTACTCACCGCCGGGAACACAACACGAAGTTATTATAACCGCGGTATTCTGTAGGGCGGAGGTACTTCCCCATTCGGACTGCTCAATCCTACCTCCTCAGAGAAACTTCGAAAAGCATCGAAAAGTCATTGTTGTATGCCATGGTAAAACCTGGGATCGAGCCAAGACCTCGTCTCAGCAGTCCATTACCCATACCACTAGGCTACCTCGATTTTATTATTGTTAATTAGTAATTATATACTAATAACGGAATCTTATATAATATGATTCTACACTGATGAAGATGAGGTATAGGAAACGACTTGTTAACTCAAGCCATGTATCTGAGTCTGGGCTGTATATATCTGTCTGATGTTAAACAGCCCTATCCCTTAGTCGCCTTGTACGACACCGCATGGGAAGAGATGGGGTGGTCCAAATTCTACTCTGCCGGGAACCACGCGGCTATATTTCTTTATAATATTCTTATTCGGTTATCGGGTTCGATTCCCGCTCAGTGCAAATATTTGTATGCATGAATATGTATATTTGCATTGGTCTGGGTGTTTCTATGTATAATATGTATGTATTTACAAAAAAAAATAGTATCTAAGTATGTTTATCCGCATTCTAGATCCCATAACACAAGCTAGTATGCTTACCATGGGTCTAGATAGCGTTGTGTAGAATGTCGTGAAATATATTTATTATTATTATTATTATCTTTACTTCCAGAGCTCCCAGTTTGTCTCAAGATCCTGTCAAAATTGAAATTGAATCTCATAGTAAGTATGTCAAACATATTAATTTTATACATGTAGGTGCATTAAGCTTGTTCCCTATTATTTGTGACCAAAAAAAATTTTTTTTTATACTATATAGGTGGCAGACAAGCACACGGCCCACCTGATGGAAAGTGGTTACCGTGGCCTATACACGTGTGTAACACCAGCGGTGTTACACTTGCGCTGCCGACCCTATACTGATTCCTTGTTATAGACTTTGTACTGACATAACATAACATAAACTCACGCCTATATCCCCGAAGGGGTAGGCAGAGGTGCTAAGCACCCACATTTCGCCAGTTTATGTTTAGGTCCCAATGTAATAGGTGGCGAGCCTATTGCCATTAACCGGGCACTTATAAACCTGCGATAGATACACACATAATTTCGAAAAGCATCTAAAAGTCATTGGTGTGTGCCATGGTAAAACCTGGGATCGAACCCGAGACCTCGTCTCAGCAGTCCATTACCCATACCACTAGGCTACCGCGGTTCCTTTGTATTCCTTTGTGTTCCTTTGTGTTCCTTTGTTTACTTTGTACTGATACGTATTAAATTCAAATATATTTATTGTGAAAATGGGTTGCAATGTGATGTTAATAATGATATAAAGTTTCTCCATTCTCCACCTCTAGGCATACAATAGGCAGTAAAGTATATATATAGCTGTCCCGGCAAACGTCGTTTTGCCATATAATGTTAAGGGTGGACTACCCTTAACATTTAGGGGGAAGAAAAATAGATGTTGGCCGATTCTCAGACCTACTCAATATGCTCACAAAATTTCATGAGAATCGGTCGAGCCGTTTCGGAGGAGTTCAAGTTCGTACACCGTGACACGAGAATTTTATATATAAGATAATTAAAAATTAATAAACCTTGAATGGCCTCTAGCATACTAGTTTCTTAGTCTATCACAGTTCACTGCTAGACACAGCCCTCTCCCGAGTTTTTTCCAGGGTGTGGTCCGCTGTTTCCACACTGCTGGCTAGACGGGTTGGTACAGGCTGTTTAACATCAGACAGATATATACAGCCCAGACTCAGCTTCAGATGCATGGCTCGAGTCAACAACAGTGCCCGGAATACGGTAATAGGCTCACACCCTATTATATGGGACCAAATACAATTATTGGTGAAATGTGGGTGTTAATTCACCTCTACCTAACCCTCGAGGGATAAAGGCGTGATTATATGTATGTTTCTTTCTCTCGCTGTGATATCGACTGCGTATAATTCCGTTAGTCGCCTCTAACGACACCCTTCGGATGAGATGGGGTGGTAATACTTTCTTCGCTGATTAAAATTTAATTAAAACCTTATTATTCCCCAGCATCAAGCCGTCAAGATCTAAATCTAAAACAGCCAAAAAGGTCCCCAACAGAAGATAACATATCATCTCCTCTTAAACTCGTATTTTCTCCTATCAAGAAGAAGAGTGACGAGAGATCTCCTTTGAAGAATATTAACAAAGAGTGTTCACCTACTAAAATTTTAGAAGAGGGATTGAGAAAGAAGTTTGGCTCGCAAGAAGTAATCGTGAAAGAAGAATTGATTACAGAGTTCAGAAGACGGTTCAAGAAGCCTCAGCCATTGAGTGTTAAGAAGAGAATTGTGAAGTAAGTAACTTCTTTAATACATGTTTGACATGATGCCCACAGCTACATTCTATCATCGCACCTCTCGCCATAGGCAGGGAATTCATCCCCACACATTGCGACCTGAGACGGTGCGCACTGTGCGGTATGAAAGAAACTTCATCCCACGCACACTCAAGCTGTGGAATGACGTGATGATGTGGAATATGGGGTTCTTCAAGAGGGGCATCAGAAGGTTTCTTCATGGTCGGCAGCGCGAGTGTGACACCCCTGGAGTTGCATACGTCCATAGGCCACGGTAACCACTTCCCATCAGGTGGACCGTGTGCTTGTCTGCCACCTAAGTGGTATAAAAAATTAAAAAAGAACATATTCCCACCATTCCGCCACAACACCTGGTGTTGTGTTCCCGGTGGTGTTTAGGATAGCCAGAGCTCACTGGAGAGTTTTTGTGGTGTCAGTGGGAAGACCAAAAGCTTGTCCTGCTTCGTCTTTTACACGGACGGCACAGAAACTCTCTGTGCTTACAGGGTTGGCAGCGTGAGTTTTGCACACGTTCATATGCCACGGTAACCACTTTCCATCAGGTGGGCCGTGTGCTTGTCTGCCACCTAAGTGGTATATTAAAAACAACACGTGAATCGCCGAAGCGGTAGGCATGAATGTAGGATACGATGATATTTCCGTTCCAATTGGCGCCCTACAGAATACCACGGCTATAATAACCTCGTGTTGTGTTCCCGGCGGTGAGTAGGGTAGCCAGAGCTCACTGGAGAGATTTTGTGCTGTCAGTGGGAAGACTAAACACTGCGTTGGCTTCTGCACTGACGGCACAGAAACTCTCTGTTCTTACAGGGTCGGTAGCACGAGTGTGATTCCCCTTGTGTTCCACACGTTTATAGGCCACGGTAATAGTAGGAAGTAGGACACGACTGTATTTCCGCCCAATAGAGCAGTCCGACTGGGGAAGTAACTCCGCCCTACAGAATACCGCGGTTATAATAACTTCATGTTGTGTACCCAGCGGTGAGTAGGGTAGCCAGAGTTCACTGGAGAATTTGTGCTGTCAGTGGGATGACTAAAGACTTGTCCTGCTTTGTCTTGTACACTGACGGCGCAGAAACTCTGTACTTACAGGGTCGGCAGCGCCAGTGTGACTCCTCTGGTGTGACAAACGTCCATAGGCCACGGTAACCACTTTCCATCAGGTGGGCCGTGTGCTTGTCTGCCACTTAAGTGGTATAAAAAAAAACCTGGAGGGCCGTGTGCTTGTCTGCTACCTAAGTAACATAAAAAAGTATACACAGACAGATAGATAAACATCAATTTTTATATTTACAGTGATATCCTAAACGATTTTTTCGACAACTTGCTCCAAGAGCTAAAACAAAAGGAGCCAGTCAAGCAATGGTGCTCACCCAAGAAATGTATGGAGGTCAGCGATCAAGTTACCGAGGTAAGCGTAATACCTTACAATCAGTGAAACAACTCAGGCGGGACTCGAACCCACTACCAATCCCTTACAGGGGGTATGCTCCTCCGTCCCCTATAAGCGCAGACCTTGGGGTGACGAGTGGATCCCCCTGTCACCCGCAGCTAAAGCAGGCCGCGACGGCGCGCCTTGCGAGTTGGGGTCCCTGTGGTCCCCACACTTGAGGAGAGGGCCAGATCGAGAGAGATGGCCTTGGGTCGGCCGGGGTGCGAGGGATTTGCCTGTTAACCTCACCTTCGGCAACCAAGAACGACCCACGGGCGTCGTGCGTTTTGGTCGGTTCGAGTCCGACGTAACCTCTGCCACCGGCTCCGGTGGGGGGGAGGGGTATCCGAGGGGAACTCTTAGGGCTCAGACTACCTGTAACGACTGCCCTAGTTTACATTCTTTCCATTGCGATTCTTTCTTAGTCCAGTCTATTCTTCTGTGCTTCCTCTGGAAATCAGGATGTCCACAAACCCTTTTATATTCAAGACTAGAGTACACCAGCTCTACAATAACCCATAGTTGGCAAACAAATCATTTATATATTTATATACATACACATACATACATATAATCACGCTTTCATCCCCGGAGAGTTAGGCAGAGATGAATTAACACCCACATTTCACCATCTTTGTATTTGGTCCCACGTAATAGGGGATGAGTCTATTGCTGTATTCCGGACACTATTGTTGACTCGAGCCATGCATCTGAGGCGGAGTCTGGGCTGTATATATCTGTATGTATTCGTGTATATTTATAAACATATTAAACATACACATACATACATAAAATCACGCCTTCAGCCCCGGAGGGTTAGGTTAGAGTCGGGGCTTTATATATCTGTCTGATGTTATACAGCCCTATCCCTTAGTCGCCTTGTACGACACCGCATGGGAAGAGATGGGGTGGTCCAAATTCTACTCTGCCGGAAACCATGTGGCTTACCTACTATATACAGTTTGATATTTTATTATTTTCATCAATTAATTATATTTTTATCATAAAAAATTATCATTTGTGTACCAAACTGGGAAGAACTCTCACCACAACACTTATAAATATCTATGCATCACTCTAAGGTTAATTGGTAATAAAATGATATGTGAATTTGTGCAAAAAGTACAGAATACCGCGGCCATAATAACTTCTCGTGTTGTGTTCCCAGCGGTGAGTAGGGTAGCCAGAGCTCACTGGAGAATTTGTGCTGTCAGTGGGACGACTAAAGGCTTGTCCTGATTTGTCTTCTACACTGACGGCACAGAAACTCTGTGCTTACAGGGTCGGCAACGCGAGTATGGGTCCTCTGGTGTTACACACGTCCATAGGCCACGATAAACACTTTTCATCAGGTGGGCCGTGTGCTTGTCTGCCACCTAATAAAGTATATAAATTGTTTTTACGTATGACAACTGAGACTGATTGTTTAACGTGTGCTCCGAGGCACACTGATACCAATGCAATTAGAACGCAGTGAACGGGAAACGAACCCCTTACGTAGCGTAACCTGCCTCGTCACACAAAGGGAGAATCCTCTTTCCAGACAATTCAGATCACGCCCGATGAGCCTATGATCAACGTTGAGGTGTCGTATATTGTTAAACCAGCGCGAGAACTTCACTATCGCGATTCAGGATCAGTAGTTCTGTACTGGTATCGAAATAGTTCACCTTGATATCGCTAGATGGCGGTATACTCAATTCGGTTAGGTATTTAACTAAAGGTAAACAATAAACTAGGTTACCTAACTGACTAATTAGTGGTTCGATTTCGTTTTTTAGTCTTTAAAATGAGTTTCTAAACAGGAAAGTTGTATTTTTTTTCATCCAGGACCAATTTGACATCACCTCGCCTGATGGTAAGCTAAATGCAAAGTCTCAGGAAAGAGGGTCACCATTACAGACACTAAGTAATGTTGCAATGGTGACACTCAGCTTGGCGGCCTTATCAGATGCTTTTTCACGCCCCGCTTAAAGGACCCGGGACTGTAGGAAGAAGTTTTAAACAAAAACATCAAGTATGTTATCGTTTAGTTAAGAACCTAACCCAACGGAGTATAGGTATATGTGATAACGTTATAATCAATATTTAAAAAAAATTGCAGGTTTCTCCAAAAAAAGAAATTGAAGATCACATCTCAAACCAAGATGCCAGCATCCCTGTACAACAGACAGACGCACCTTCAGACTATATGTGCATATACAACACACCGAAAAAGCTTAAAACGATAGATATATCAAAAAATTCTAGTTTAGAAATATCAGCTAAAGACGAAATTGTTAACATAGATGTTTTTAAATTAGAAAATGTCCAAATTGATCAAGTTTCGACACCGAAACGTCCGCCGGTGAGCACAAAGTACGGTTTTAAATTCAGTCCTTGTAACAAAGAAGAATTGGATGATAATATTGATATTGACATGGAAAGTTTTAAGAACCAATATCTACATGAAGTGAGCGGTTCAAAAGTGAACAAGGAAAAAACGTCCAAAAAACGTCCGAATAAAGGAAAAGAAAAAATTATCGTTAAATTGGAATCAAAGAAAAAACGTCGAAAAATCGACAGACGCAGTATATCAATTAAAAATAAAGATATACAAGTCAAAATAAAATGGAGGAAGGAACAGTTGAAATTGCAATTTAATGATATTAAAAAAAATAAAAAAAAATTTAAAAAATATAAACAATATGTGTTGAATTATTCACAAGATAAAAATATAAATAAAACAGAAATGGGTCGAATTAAGCCTGTTTTGGGCAAACCAGCTGTAGATGTGACCCCCAGAAAACGAAAATATACGAAACAGGAAAAAACACCTGACAATTTAGTTCAGACATCAATTCAGAGCTTTTTTAAAGTCACAAGCCCTAATAAAGAGTGAAAAAAAAATAAGGTTGTCTTTTACATCCCTTCCCCCTTCCCCCATTCCTGAACTGTCTCCCTACCCCTACCTTCCCCCAATCGTCTATCCCTGTGCTACCATAGTCCCTCTTTGTTCACCTTGCTCTTTCACCCTCCTATCCTCACTTTGCCATTATCCCCTACTCTCCTTCCCACCCATTTCCATCCTCATTCAAGAGATAAAATTAAAATAAATATACCAAACAAGAAAAAACGACCGATAAGTTGTTTGTTACACAATTGTTAACTCCTTCCCCGCTTCTTCTTCCCTGTTCCTTCCCCTTCTCCATTGTTCCTCCACCTCCTTCACCATCTTCCCCCTACTCCAACTTCCCCATACCCATCTTCCCTCTACCCCATCTTCCTCATACCCATCTTCCCCCTACTCCATGTTCCCTTACCCCCTACCTAATACATTTATCGGTACTAATGTTACATCTGTATGTTAAAACCTGTTATGTTACCGTTACAAACAGATACCCTCATTTTTATTTATTTCTGTATAATGTAGATTATTATAAGGGAGCGTTCCCATACTACGTGATCTATTTTTTAAGACTTCAACAACTCCCCCCTCGGTGACCACTCGTAGTATAGTCAATATCAAATCGATGTTCACGACTAAGCCTAAAAATGATGTTAATACTTTGGTATTCCCCCCCTTCCTTTTGATTGTTTTGATATTTAGTACACCCCTTTAGTTCGGACGATAATACAATTTAAATCAATAAAACAGTTTGATTTGGGTTCAATACCTTGGCAGATCGTTCTGATGCCGACTATACAAGTAAAGATCAACCCTTTTTTTTACGTGTGCATAATCCCCACGGTTACCTCCCCAGCCGGTGGGAGAGGTTATGTCGGACTCGAACCGACCAAAACGCACGCCGCCTGTGGGTCGTTTCGGTTGCCGAATGTGAGGTTGACAGGCATATCCCTCGCACCCCGGCCGACCCAGGGCCATCTCTCACAATCTGGCCCTCTTCTCGGGTGTGGGGACTACAGAGTCCCCAATTCGTCCCCGGAAACGGGGAGGCGCGCCACCGCGTCGGCCTGCTTCTGCTAGGGTGACAGGCGGCTCCAAGACCAACCCCTAACAGTTTTACGTAGTATTGACCAGTATAATTTAGTTTAAACTGAGGTTTAGAAGGAGAGATAAAGAGAGATAAAGATAAATTTATTTGTAGAAACATGTCGAAGCACCAAACAAATAGGTATAGGTTATAATATCTCTAATATATAAAATTCTCCTGCCGCGGTGTTTGTAGTTAAACCCTCCGAAACGGCTTGACCGATTCTCATGAAATTTTGTGTGCTTAATGATTAGGTCTGAGAATCAGGAAACATCTATTTTTCATCCCCCTAAATGTTGAAACCCACCCTATTTTTTTTTTAATTTTTACATGTTTTTTTAATGAATTAGAAAATAGACAACCCTGAATTTTCAACCCTCTACGATCAACCCCTATTTTTCCATCGTGATTTTTTATTATTATTAATTATGATTTTTTTCCTAATTCAATTTGATTAGCCTTAGCCGGTCGATAACCGATAAACTATGGCAAAATAATATTTGCGGGGTCAGCTAGTTTTATATAAAGAATGAAAAAGTGAAATTAATCTCAGTGAAATTGACTACGCTAACTCAAAGTCACTCCATCTCATACCCAGGGGTAGGAGGACAAGTGGGGTGCATGCCCCACCATACTCGGCTCGAAGTTAAGAATTTTAGAATACGACACAGGTCTCCCCACCCCCTTCTCTTTTCCCCCATCCATTAAAAGAGAGCTAGGTACGACCATGCCCTCTCCTGTGACCGAGCGTAATATTTTAAAGATTGAAAGACCACCCTACCCCCCTAAACTGGTCACGTAGTATAGATATGTTCCTTACGTAGGTAGATAGATATTATAACACTTTATATTATGTTAAATGTACTGGAGAGTTTTTCTGCTGTCAGTGGGAAGCCTTGCCCTGATTGTGTCTTCTGCACTGACTGCACAGAAACTCTCTGTTCTTACAGGGTCGGTAGCACGGGTGTGACTCCCCTGGTGTTGCACACGTTAACCACTTTCCATCAGGTAGGCCGTGTGCTTATCCGACACCTAAGTTGTATAAAAAAAGTTAACATACATAATAAATTGTGTAAGACTATAATTATTGTTTTTTTCTTATTTCACTCCTTAATTATTTTTTATTTATAGCACGTTGTCTTTTTGCCTAAAGGTCAATTCAGATCATGCAGAAAAATGATATTATTCCATTTGATGGGCAAGTTTTAATTGCAATAAAAAAATATTCAAAAATCCCGACTTGCTGTCTAAGATCGAAAAAGTAAACCTGATTGCTGTCTATGGACTGCTTTCTAAATCCTATCTCAATCCGTATTTCGGCAAAGGTGAATGAACACCCACATTTCACCAATCATTGAAGTCGGTCCCGCGTAAAAGGGGGTGAGCCTATTGCCGTCTTACGAACACTATTGTTGACTCGAGACATGCATCTGTGTCTGAGTCTGGGCTGTATATATCTGTCTGATGTTAAACAGTCCTATCCCTTAATCGCCTTGTACGACACCGCATGGGAAGAGATGCGAGTGGTCCAAATTCTATTCTACCGGGAACCACGCGGCTTAATCTTGATTTTACCATTTCAATAAACAATCTTTAGATAGATATGCTGTTCCTTTTTTCTAATCGATCTTTGGGAGGACGGATCGACACTAATGCATGGCGGTAACAGCTAATTTTGTTAGGGTGTAGGTGGCGAGATAGAAATATTGAAATACCGATTATGTGTCGATCGAAATATTGAAATACCGATTCTGTGTCGATGGAAATATTGAAATACCGATTCTGTGTCGATCGAAACATTGAAATACCGATTCTGTGTCGATCGAAATATTGAAATACCGATTCTGTGTCGATCGAAATATTGAAATATCGATTACCTATGTGTCGATCGAAATATTGAAATACCGATTCTGTGTCGATCGAAATATTGAAATACTGATTCTGTGTCGATTGAAATATTGAAATACCGATTCTGTGTCGATCGAAATATTGAAATACCGATTCTGTGTCGAACGAAATATTGAAATACCGATTCTGTGTCGATCGAAATATTGAAATACTGATTCTGTGTCGATCGAAATATTGAAATACCGATTCTGTGTCGATCGAAATATTGAAATACCGATTCTGTGTCGATCGAAATATTGAAATACCGATTCTGTGTCGATCGAAATATTGAAATACCGATTCTGTGTCGATCGAAAGGTTGTCAAAAATCGAGATTGAAAATAATCTTAGATTGACGATCGAATTTTGGAAGCGACCGTTAAATATTGAAACAATTTTCACAGCAGGCTGTACCTTAATCATAAAACGAAAGAAATATTAATGAGCACCGCCTGCAATCAATCTTGTTTCGATGTTTTAGAAAGTAGTCGGGTTAATTGAAAGTTTAGATAGATAGATAGACCAACAGATTTACAGTAGGACAAGTAGGTATCATGTAGGTATACAGTTCAATGTACAATGGGCGCTTATTGCAATTAAATCTTGCTCAACACTGCCATTTTATTTTATTTTTGATTGATAGATGACTAGATGATGAAATACGACAATAGGCTTCCTAAAACGTTGACGTTTAATGGCTTCTGTGGCGTCATAATAGAACGTACAGCGACTTCGCAGGAGGCGCGGGTTCGATTCCCGCTCGCGATTTGTATGCATGAATGCATAATAGATTTGTTGTGTTCTCAAAGGGGCCAAGAAGACGCAATCTTGTGCGTTCACAGCAAAGGTATCTTCTTTCTTTCCCCTTCCCACTCTTCAGAGCACGCCACTGCCACTGCAGGACAATCTCAATATCCTAGGCATGGATATTCGCTGTAAACTGAATAACAGAAATTACATCGAGAGCATCATCAAAACAGCCTCGCGGAAACTCGTGAAACTCCTGAACAAAGTGAGACGTTTTTTCACGCCGGAGCAGCGGTGTCTTCTCTATAAGACACAAATTCGCTCCTGCGTGGAATACTGCTCGCATCTCTGGGATGGCTCCGCGAAATACCTACTAGATGCTCTCGACAGGTTGCAGCGACGCGCGGTCCGAATTATTGGTAACCCTGAGGTCACGAACACTCTCGAGCGTTTGCAGATGCGTAGAGATATTGCTTCCTTGGCTGTATTTTACCGTCTCTACCATGGTGATTGTTCTGATGAGCTCTTCCAGCTAATCCCACCATCTCCTTTCGTACATAGGACAACACGTGCAGGCCTTAGATGTCACCCTCACACTGTGCAGAATATACGAGCAAGAACCAAGCGGTTCGGAGACTCTTTTCTTTGCCGCACCACCAAGACCTGGAATTCATTACCAGCACACGTGTTTCCTTCTTCCTACAGTCCCGGGGCCTTTAAGCGGGGCGTGAAAAAGCATCTGATGAGGCCGCCAAGCTGAGTGCCACCATTGTAGCACTTAGTGTCTGTAATGGTGACCCTCTTTCCTGAGACTTTGCCTTCAGCTTACCATCAGGCGAGGTGAGGTCAAGTTGGCGTGTCCTATATAAAAAAAAAAAAAAAAAAAATTTCACCAGTTTATGTTTAGGTCCCAATGTAACTGAGCACTTATAATCCTGCGATAAATACACACATAACTTTATTTTTATATAACTTAGATGGCAGACAAGCACACGGCCCACCTGATGGAAAGTGGTTACCGTGACCTATGGACGTATGTAACACCAGTGGAGTCACACCCGTGCTGCCGACCCTGTAAGCACAGATTTTGTACCGTCAGTGTAGAGGACAAAGCAGGACAAGCCTTTGGTCATCCCACTGACAGCACAAAAACTCTCCAGTGAGCTCTGGCTACCCTACTCACCATTGGGAACACAACACGAAGTTATTATAACCGCGGTATTCTGTAGGGCGGAGGTACTTCCCCATTCGGACTGCTCAATCCTACCTCCTCAGAGAAACTTCGAAAAGCATCGAAAAGTCATTGTTGTGTGCCATGGCAAAACCTGGGATCGAGCCCAAGACCTCGTCTCAGCAGTCCATTACCCATACCACTAGGCTACCGCGGTTTTATTATTGTTAATAAGTAATTATATACTAATAACTGGATCTTATATAATATGATTCTACACTACTAGAGGAGGTATATGAAATGACTTGTTAACTCAAGCCATGTATCTGAGTCTGGTCTGTATATATCTGTCTGATGTTAAACAGCCCTATCCCTTAGTCGCCTTGTACGACACCGCATGGGAGGAGATGGGGTGGGCCAAATTCTACTCTGCCGGGACCCACGCGGCCTAAATTTCTTTATAATATTCTTATTATCTTTACTTCCAGAGCTCCCAGTTTGTCTCAAGATCCTGTCAAAACTGAAATTGAATCTCATAGTAAGTATGTCAAACATATTAATTTTATACATGTAACATTAAGCTTGTTCCCTATTTTGTGATCAAAAATCATATTTTTATTTATACCACTTAGGTGGCAGACAAGCACACGGCCCACCTGATGAAAAGTGGTTACTGTGGCCTATTGTTTTTCAAGAGGGGCATCAGATGGATTTTCGTGGTCGGCAGCGTGAGTGTAACACCCCTGGTGTTGCATACGTCCATAGGCCACGGTAACCACTTCCCATCAGGTGGGCCGTGTGCTTGTCTGGTCTTCCCCAAGTAGGTCCCCCATGTCATCAAAACCCCCCCTTCCTTTTAGTGCTTACGTAAACCTTGAACGGCCTCTAGCATACTAGTTTCTACCGCAGCGGCGGCGGCGTCTCGCGCCTTCCGGTTTCCGGGGACGAGTTGGAGACTAGCCCCACACCCGAGGAGAGGGCCAGACCGTGAGAGATGGCCCTGGGTCGGCCTCACCTTCGGCAACCAAAAGTGACCCACAGGCGGCGTGCGTTTTAGTCGGTTCGAATCCGACATAACCTCTTCCACCGGCTCCGCTAGGGGGTATGCCTAAGGATTTTGCGCACGTAAAAAAAAAGGATACTAGTTTTTTTAGCATATCGCAGTTCACTGCTGGACACAGCCCTCTCCCTAATTTTTTCCAGGGTGTGGTCCGCTGTTTCCAGTTGCTGCCCAGACGGATTAGCACAGGGTTATATTTCAAGTTTTCTTTCTGGGCTGTTTAACATCAGACAGATATATACAGCCCAGACTCAGCCTCAGATGCATGGCTCAAGTCAACAATAGTGCCCGGAATACGGTAATAGGCTCACCCCCTATTACGTGGGACCGAATACAATTATTGGTGAACTGTGGGTATTAATTCACCTCTACCTAACCCTCGAGGGATAAAAGCGTGATTATATGTATTTATGTATGTTTCTTTCTCTCGCTGTGATATCGACTGCGTATAATTCCGTTAGTCACCTCTAACGACACCCTTCGGATGAGATGGGATGGTGATACTAGTATTCTCTCTCCGCTGATTAAAATTTAATTAAAACCTTATTATTCCCCAGCATCAAGCCGTCAAGATCTAAATCTAAAACAGCCAAAAAGGTCCCCATCAGAAGATAACATATCATCTCCTCTTAAACTCGTATTTTCTCCTATCAAGAAGAAGAGTGACGAGAGATCTCCTTTGAAGAATATTAACAAAGAGTGTTCACCTACGAAGATATTAGAAGAGGGATTGAGAAAGAAGTTTGGCTCGCAAGAAGTAATCGTGAAAGAAGAATTGATTACAGAGTTCAGAAGACGGTTCAAGAAGCCTCAGCCATTGAGTGTCAAGAAGAGAATTGTGAAGTAAGTAACTTCTTAATACATGTTTGACATAATGCCCACAGCTACATTCTATCATCGCACCTCTCGCCATAGGCAGGGAATTCATCCCCACACATTGCGACCTGAGACGGTGCGCACTGTGCGGTATGAAAGAAACTTCATCCTACGCACACTCAAGCTGTGGAATGACCTCCCTGCTGCGGTTTTCCCAAGCGCCTACAATATGAGGTTCTTCAAGAGGGGCATCAGAAGGTTTCTTCATGGTCGGCAGCGCGAGTGTAACACCCCTGGTGTTGCATACGTCCATAGGTCACGGTAACCACTTGCCACCAGGTGGGCCGTGTGCTTCTCTGCCACCTAAGTGGTATAAAAAATTAAAAAAGAACATATTCCCACCATTCCGCCACAACACCTCGTGTTGTGTTCCCGGCTGTGAGTAGGGTAGCCAGAGCTCACTGGAGAGTTTTTGTGGTGTCAGTGGGAAGACTAAAGGCTTGTCCTGCTTTGTCTTTTACACTGACGGCACAGAAACTCTCTGTGCTTACAGGGTTGGCAGCGTGGGTTTTGCACATGTCCATAGGCCACGGTAACCACTTCCTATCAGGTGGACCGTGTGCTTGTCTGCCAACTAAGTGGTATATTAAAAAAAACACGTGAATCGCCGAAGCGGTAGGCATGAATGTAGGATGTAGGCACGATGATGTTTCCGTTCCAATTGGCGCCCTACAGATTACCACGGCTATAATAACCTCGTGTTGTGTTCCCGGCGGTGAGTAGGGTAGCCAGAGCTCACTGGAGAGATTTTGTGCTGTCAGTGGGAAGACTAAACACTGCGTTGGCTTCTAAACTGACGGCACAGAAACTCTCTGTTCTTACAGGGTCGGTAGCACGAGTGTGATTCCCCTTGTGTTCCACACGTTTATAGGCCACGGTAATAGTAGGAAGTAGGACACGACTGTATTTCCGCCCAATAGAGCAGTCCAACTGGGGAAGTAACTCCGCCCTACAGAATACCGCGGTTATAATAACTTCATGTTGTGTACCCAGCGGTGAGTAGGGTAGCCAGAGTTCACTGGAGAATTTGTGCTGTCAGTGGGATGACTAAAGACTTGTCCTGCTTTGTCTTGTACACTGACGGCGCAGAAACTCTGTACTTACAGGGTCGGCAGCGCCAGTGTGACTCCTCTGGTGTGACAAACGTCCATAGGCCACGGTAACCACTTTCCATCAGGTGGGCCGTGTGCTTGTCTGCCACCTAAGTGGTATAAAAAAAAAGCTGGAGGGCCGTGTGCTTGTCTGCTACCTAAGTAACATAAAAAAGTATACACAGACAGATAGATAAACATAAATTTTTATATTTACAGTGATATCCTAAACGATTTTTTCGACAACTTGCTACAAGAGCTAAAACAAAAGGAGCCAGTCAAGCAATGGTGCTCACCCAAGAAATGTATGGAGGTCAGCGATCAAGTTACCGAGGTAAGCGTAATACCTTACAATCAGTGAAACAACTCAGGCGGGGCTCGAACCCACTACCAATCCCTTACAGGGGGTATGCTCCTCCGTCCCCCATAAACGCAGACCTTGTGGCGACGAGTGGATCCCCCTGTCACCCGCAGCTAAAGCAGGCCGCGGCGGCGCGCCTTGCGAGTTGGGTCCCTGTGGTCCCCACACCTGAGGAGAGTGCCAGATCGAGAGAGATGGCCCTGGGTCGGCCGGGGTGCGAGGAATATGCCTGTTAACCTTACCTTCGGCAACCAAAAACGACCCGAAGGCGGCGTGCGTTTTGGTCGTTTCGATTCCGACATAACCTCTTCCACCGGCTTCGGTTTGGGTATGAGGGGGGGAACTCTTAGGGCTCCGACTATCTGTAACGACTGCCCTAGTTTACATTCTTTCCATTGCGATTCTTTCTTAGTCCAGTCTATTCTTCTGTGGAACGTGCTTCCTCTGGAAGTCAGGATCTCCACAAACCGTTTAAATTATTATTTGATTAGAAAAGCCTTTAATGTTCTAACGCCAGATATGATGCTTAGGATCCACAAAACTTTTGTCAGACCAACCCTAGAATACGCGTTTCAAATCTGGAATCCTTACTTTAATAAAGATATTGAACTCTTGGAGAAGGTACAATGTAGCTTCACAAAAATTCCACGTTCATTGAAACAGAGACCCTATGAGGAGCGCCTTGCAGTTTTAAAAATTACAACTCTAAAAGAACGCAGAGACAGAGGTGACATGATAGAGACTTTCAAGATCTTAAGTGGACATTACGACATTGAAGACTGACAAATTGTTCACACGCAACAATAATAACCACTTCAGAGGCCACCACCTAAGACTATCCACCGGCTTCTCGAATAACAAACACACAAAAACTTTATAAGTAATAGGGTAGTGAGAGAGTGGAATAAGTTACCACATGATGTTGTGACAGCCCAGAACATAAACCAATTTAAAAATAGACTAGACCAACACCTTAACCAAAAAAATAAACACTAGTGGGCATAAGCAGGATACGGTCATTATCAGTTGCTTCGACTGCCTGCCTGTTAAAATAATAATAATAATAATATTCAAGACCAGAGTACACCAGCTCTACAACAACCCATAGTTAGCAAACAAATAATTTCAGAACGCATCATGTATATTCATATACATACATAAAATCACGCCTTTATCCCCGTAGGGTTAGGTAGAGATGAATTAACACCCACATTTCGCCATCTTTGTATTCGGTCACACGTAATAGGGGGGGGGGGGGGGCGTAATAGCCTATTGCACCGGGCACTATTGTTGACTCGAGTCATGTATCTGAGGCTGAGTCTGGGCTGTATATGTCTGTCTGATGTTAAACAGCCCTATCCCTTAGTCGCCTTGTACGATACCACGAGGGAAGAAATGGGGTGGTCCAAACTCTACTCGGCCGGAAACCATGCGCCTTACCTACTATTTATAATTTGATATTTTATAATTTTCATCAATTAATTATATTTTTATCATAAAAACAATATTATTTGAGTACCAAACTGGGAAAACCTCTCACCAGAACACTTTGTGCTCCTTTGATATAAATATCTCTGGATCACCCTAAGGTTGACTGATAAAAAATGATTTGTGTATTTCTGCAAAAAGTACGGAATACCGCGGCCATAATAACTTCGTGTTGTGTTCCCAGTGGTGAGTAGGGTAGCCAGAGCTCACTGGAGAATTCGTACTGTCAGTGGGAAGACTAAAGGCTTGTCCTGATTTGTCTTCTACACTGACGGCACAGAAACTCTGTGCTTATAGGGTGGGCAGCGCGAGTGTGGGTTCTCTGGTGTTACACACGTCCATAGACCAAGATAACCACTTTTCATCAGGTGGGCCGTGCGCTTGTCTGCCACTTAATAAAGTAAATTAATTGTTTTTACGTATGACAACTAAGACTGATTCAATTAGATATTTGTGCACTGAACGGGAAACGAACCCCTTGCGTAGTGTAACCCGCCTCGTCACACAAAGGGAGAATCCTCTTTCCAGGCAATTCAGATCACGCCTCATAGGCCTATGATCAACGTTGAGGTGTTGTAGATTGTTAAACCAGCGCGAGAACTTCACTATCGCGATTCAGGAACGGTAGTTCTGTACTGGTGTCAAAGTAGTTCAGCTTAATATCGCTAGATGGCGGTATACTCTATTCGGTTAGGTATTTAACTAAAGGTAAACAATAAACTAGGTTACCTAACTGATTAATTAGTGGTTCGATTTCGTTTTTTAGTCTTTAAAATGAGTTTCTAAACAGGAAAGTTGTATTTTTTTTCATCCAGGACCAATTTGACATCACCTCGCCTGATGGTAAGCTAAATGCAAAGTCTCAGGAAATAGGGTCACCATTACAGACAGTTAGTAATGTTACAATGGCGGCACTCAGCTTGGCGGCCTTATCAGATGCTTTTTCACGCCCCGCTTAAAGGACCCGGGACTGTAGGAAGAAGTTTTAAACAAAAACATCAAGTATGTTATCGTTTAGTTAAGAACCTAACCCAAAGGAGTATAGGTACATGTGATAACGTTATAATAAATATTTAAAAAAATTGCAGGTCTCTCCAAAAAAAGAAATCGAAGATCACATCTCAAACCAGGATGCCAGCATCCCTGTACAACAGACAGACGCACCTTCAGACTATATGTGCATATACAACACGCCGAAAAAGCTTAAAACGATAGATATATCAAAAAATTCTAGTTTAGAAATATCAGCTAAAGACGAAATTGTTAACATAGATGTTTTTAAATTAGAAAATGTCCAAAATGATCAAGTTTCGACACCGAAACGTCCGCCGGTGAGCACAATGTACGGTTTTAAATTCAGTCCTTGTAACAAAGAAGAATTGGATGATAATATTGATATTGACATGGAAAGTTTTAAGAACCAATATCTACATGAAGTGAGCGGTTCAAAAGTGAACAAAGAAAAAACGTCCAAAAAACGTCCGAATAAAGGAAAAGAAAAAATTATCGTTAAATTGGAATCAAAGAAAAAACGTCGAAAAATCGACAGACGCAGTATATCAATTAAAAATAAAGATATACAAGTCAAAATAAAATGGAGGAAGGAACAGTTGAAATTGCTATTTAATGATATTAAAAAAAATAAAAATAAGTTTAAAAAATATAAACAATATGTGTTGAATTATTCACAAGATAAAAATATTAATAAAACAGAAATGGGTCGAATTAAGCCTGTTTTGGGCAAACCAGCTGTAGATGTGACCCCCAGAAAACGAAAATATACGAAACAGGAAAAAACACCAGACAATTTAGTCCAAACATCAATTCAGAACTTTTTTAAAGTCACAAGCCCTAATAAAGAGTGAAAAAAAAAATTAAGATTGTGTTTTACATCCCTTCCCCCTTCCCCCATTCCTGAACTGTCTCTCTTCCCTTACGTTCCCCCCTTCATCTATCCCTGTGCTACCTTAGTCCCCTTTGTTCACCTTGCTCTTTCACTCTCCTATCCTCACTTTCCCATTATCCCCTACTCTCCTTCCCACCCATTTCCACCATCCTCATTCAAGAGATAAAATTTAAAAAAATATACCAAACAAGAAAAAAAACGACCGATAAGTTGCGTGTTATACTATTGTTAACTCCTTCCCCGCTTCTTCCTCCGTCCCTACTTACTCCGTTCCTTCCCCTTCTCCATTGTTCCTCCACCTCCTTCCTCTATCGTCCCCCATCTTCCCCCTACCCCAACTTCCCCATACCCCATCTTCCTCATACCCATCTTCCCCCTACCCCATGTGCCCTTACCCCCTACCTAATACATTTATCGGTACTAATGTTACATCTGTATGTTAAAACCTGTTATGTTACCGATACAAACAGATACCCTCATTTTTATTTATTTCTGTATAATGTAGATTATTATAAGGGAGCGTTCCCATACTACGTGGATCTATTTTTTTTAAACTTCAACCCCTCCCCGCTCGGTGACCACTCGTGGTATAGTCAATATCAAATCGATCTTCGCGACTAAGCCTAAAAATGATGTTAATACTTTGGTACTCCCCCCCTTCCTTTTGATTGTTCTGATATTTAGTACACTCCTTTAGTTCAGACGATAATACAATTTGGCAGATGGTTCTGATGCTGACTATACAAGTAAAGATCAACCCTTTTTTTTACGTGTGCATAATCCCCACGGATACCTCCGCAGCCGGTGGGAGAGGTTATGTCGGACTTGAACCGACTAAAACGCACGCCGCCTTTGGGTCGTTTCGGTTGCCGAAGGTGAGGTTGACAGGCATATCCCTCACACCCCGGCCGACCCAGGGCCATCTCTCACGATCTGGCCCTCTTCTCGGGGTGGGGACTACAGAGTCCCCAATTCGTCCCCGGAAACGGGGAGGCGCGCCACCGCGTCGGCCTGCTTCTGCCAGGGTGACAGGCGGCTCCAAGACCAACCCCTAACAGTTTTACGTAGTATTGACCAGTATAATTTAGTTTAAACTGAAGTTTAGAAGGAGAGATAAAGAGAGATAAAGATAAATTTATTTGTAGAAACATGTCGAAGCACCAAACAAATAGGTATAGGTTATAATATCTCTAATATATAAAATTCTCCTGTCGCGGTGTTTGTAGTTAAACCCTCCGAAACGGCTTGACCGATTCTCATGAAATTTTGTGTGCTTAATGATTAGGTCTGAGAATCAGGAAACATCTATTTTTCATCCCCCTAAATGTTGAAACCCACCCTATTTTTTTTTAATTTTTACATGTTTTTTAATGAATTAGAAAATAGACAACCCTGAATTTTCAACCCTCTACGATCAACCCCTATTTTTCCATCGTGATTTTTTATTATTATTAATTATGATTTTTTTCCTAATTCAATTTGATTAGCCTTAGCCGGTCGATAACCGATAAACTATGGCAAAATAATATTTGCGGGGTCAGCTAGTTTTATATAAAGAATGAAAAAGTGAAATTAATCTCAGTGAAATTGACTACGCTAACTCAAAGTCACTCCATCTCATACCCAGGGGTAGGAGGACAAGTGGGGTGCATGCCCCACCATACTCGGCTCGAAGTTAAGAATTTTAGAATACGACACAGGTCTCCCCACCCCCTTCTCTTTTCCCCCATCCATTAAAAGAGAGCTAGGTACGACCATGCCCTCTCCTGTGACCGAGCGTAATATTTTAAAGATTGAAAGACCACCCTACCCCCCTAAACTGGTCACGTAGTATAGATATGTTCCTTACGTAGGTAGATAGATATTATAACACTTTATATTATGTTAAATGTACTGGAGAGTTTTTCTGCTGTCAGTGGGAAGCCTTGCCCTGATTGTGTCTTCTGCACTGACTGCACAGAAACTCTCTGTTCTTACAGGGTCGGTAGCACGGGTGTGACTCCCCTGGTGTTGCACACGTTAACCACTTTCCATCAGGTAGGCCGTGTGCTTATCCGACACCTAAGTTGTATAAAAAAAGTTAACATACATAATAAATTGTGTAAGACTATAATTATTGTTTTTTTCTTATTTCACTCCTTAATTATTTTTTATTTATAGCACGTTGTCTTTTTGCCTAAAGGTCAATTCAGATCATGCAGAAAAATGATATTATTCCATTTGATGGGCAAGTTTTAATTGCAATAAAAAAATATTCAAAAATCCCGACTTGCTGTCTAAGATCGAAAAAGTAAACCTGATTGCTGTCTATGGACTGCTTTCTAAATCCTATCTCAATCCGTATTTCGGCAAAGGTGAATGAACACCCACATTTCACCAATCATTGAAGTCGGTCCCGCGTAAAAGGAGGTGAGCCTATTGCCGTCTTACGAACACTATTGTTGACTCGAGACATGCATCTGTGTCTGAGTCTGGGCTGTATATATCTGTCTGATGTTAAACAGTCCTATCCCTTAATCGCCTTGTACGACACCGCATGGGAAGAGATGCGAGTGGTCCAAATTCTATTCTACCGGGAACCACGCGGCTTAATCTTGATTTTACCATTTCAATAAACAATCTTTAGATAGATATGCTGTTCCTTTTTTCTAATCGATCTTTGGGAGGACGGATCGACACTAATGCATGGCGGTAACAGCTAATTTTGTTAGGGTGTAGGTGGCGAGATAGAAATATTGAAATACCGATTATGTGTCGATCGAAATATTGAAATACCGATTCTGTGTCGATGGAAATATTGAAATACCGATTCTGTGTCGATCGAAACATTGAAATACCGATTCTGTGTCGATCGAAATATTGAAATACCGATTCTGTGTCGATCGAAACATTGAAATACCGATTCTGTGTCGATCGAAATATTGAAATACCGATTCTGTGTCGATCGAAATATTGAAATATCGATTACCTATGTGTCGATCGAAATATGAAATACCGATTCTGTGTCGATCGAAATATTGAAATACTGATTCTGTGTCGATTGAAATACCGATTCTGTGTCGATCGAAATATTGAACCGATTCTGTGTCGATCGAAATATTGAAATACCGATTCTGTGTCGATCGAAATATTGAAATACCGATTCTGTGTCCATCGAAAGATTGTCAAAAATCGAGATTGAAAATAATCTTAGATTGACGATCGAATTTTGGAAGCGACCGTTAAATATTGAAACAATTTTCACAGCAGGCTGTACCTTAATCATAAAACGAAAGAAATATTAATGAGCACCGCCTGCAATCAATCTTGTTTCGATGTTTTAGAAAGTAGTCGGGTTAATTGAAAGTTTAGATAGATAGATAGACCAACAGATTTACAGTAGGACAAGTAGGTATCATGTAGGTATACAGTTCAATGTACAATGGGCGCTTATTGCAATTAAATCTTGCTCAACACTGCCATTTTATTTTATTTTTGATTGATAGATGACTAGATGAAATACGACAATAGGCTTCCTAAAACGTTGACGTTTAATGGCTTCTGTGGCGTCATAATAGAACGTACAGCGGCTTCGCAGGAGGCGCGGGTTCGATTCCCGCTCGCGATTTGTATGCATGAATGCATAATAGATTTGTTGTGTTCTCAAAGGGGCCAAGAAGACGCAATCTTGTGCGTTCACAGCAAAGGTATCTTCTTTCTTTCCCCTTCCCACTCTTCAGAGCACGCCACTGCCACTGCAGGACAATCTCAATATCCTAGGCATGGATATTCGCTGTAAACTGAATAACAGAAATTACATCGAGAGCATCATCAAAACAGCCTCGCGGAAACTCGTGAAACTCCTGAACAAAGTGAGACGTTTTTTCACGCCGGAGCAGCGGTGTCTTCTCTATAAGACACAAATTCGCTCCTGCGTGGAATACTGCTCGCATCTCTGGGATGGCTCCGCGAAATACCTACTAGATGCTCGACAGGTTGCAGCGACACGCGGTCCGAATTATTGGTAACCCTGAGGTCACGAACACTCTCGAGCGTTTGCAGATGCGTAGAGATATTGCTTCCTTGGCTGTATTTTACCGTCTCTACCATGGTGATTGTTCTGATGAGCTCTTCCAGCTAATCCCACCATCTCCTTTCGTACATAGGACAACACGTGCAGGCCTTAGATGTCACCCTCACACTGTGCAGAATATACGAGCAAGAACCAAGCGGTTCGGAGACTCTTTTCTTTGCCGCACCACCAAGACCTGGAATTCATTACCAGCACACGTGTTTCCTTCTTCCTACAGTCCCGGGGCCTTTAAGCGGGGCGTGAAATAGCATCTGATGAGGGCGCCAAACTGAGTGCCACCATTGTAACACTAGTGTCTGTAATGGTGACCCTCTTTCCCGAGACTTTGACTTTAGCTTACCATCAGGCGAGGTGAAGTCAAGTTGGCGTGTCCTTTATAAAATATATATATATATATATATATTTACGTGAGACTGAATACAATGATTGGTGAATATGTGTTAATTCTGCCTCTACGGGGATAAAGGCGTGATTATATGTAACTCAAACCCCTCGTTTACACCTAAGTATAAAACATGTATTAGACAAGTTGCAATATGTCACAGGCTACAGTGTGAACGCAAATGTGTTTTATACTTGTTTACAACTTGTTGGCTATACATACTATATGAACGAATAAGTACAAAACATAATGTACCTAATGCGTTTTGATTAGTCTTCTACAAGTTTTATGTCAAACAAGTTTACAACTTGTTTTTGGGTGAAAACGAGGGGTAATATTTATCTTTTACACTGACTGCACAGAAACACTATGCCTAATGGGTCAGCAGCACGAGTGTGGCGCCCTCGGTGTTGCACACGTCCATAGGTCATCACTTTCCATCAAGTGGACCGAGTGTCTGTTTTTTAAACACGACGGAACGGAGACGGTATATGCGTTTGAGCTGAGAGAATATTTGTGCAAATCATGTCGCCATTTTTCTCCTAAACTACTAATACGATTTTGCCTTTTTTTTGTACCACTTGGTTGGCAAACAAGCACACGGCCCACCTGATGGAAAGTCGAAAGTAGAAAGAATCTAGAATGTGGATAAACATGTTTAGATACATACTATTTTTGTAAATACATAGATATTATACATAGAAACACTCAGACCAATACAAATATACTTACCTATTCATGCACACAATTAATATTTGAACTGAGCAGACATTTCAGTTTTAAATGCTCTCTCAAAGGTCTTTGAGAGGGCTCTTAGTAACCGACTTAAGAAGTTTTTAGACAATTATTCCATAATTTCAGAAAATCAATACGGCTTCCGTACTGGGGTATCGACGGAAGACGCAATATTAGAATTAACACAGACTGTGGCTGAAGGTCTTGATAATAAGAATAAATGCCTTGGTATATTTCTGGACATCTCCAAGGCTTTTGACACTGTTTCTATCCCTATCCTCACTTCTAAACTGGAGCATGTTGGCATTAGAGGCGTTGCTTTAGATATCTTTAAAAGTTATCTGCAAAATCGAACTCAATGCGTCAGGATTGGAGAACACCTCAGTGAAGAGGAATCGGTATCTTTTGGAGTACCTCAAGGAAGTATTCTGGGCCCAACCTTGTTCCAAATATATATGAATGAGCTGTGTAAGATGACCCTACCAAATAGTAAATTAATCGCTTATGCAGACGATACTGCTATATTAGTACGTGGACTTACTTGGGATAGCGTCAAAAGCAGTGCCGTACAGGCACTCACAAATGTAACTAAATGGCTCAGTACTAATTCACTAGCCCTTAATACTAACAAAATCTGCTACATTACCTTCGGTCTACGTAGGAATACACTACCCGATTCCTCCTTCTCCCTAACAGCACACACTTGCTCTCAACTGTCAATTCCTTGTAACTGTCCTAATTTGACTTGAACAGATGACGTAAGGTACCTAGGGGTGCAAATCTATTCAGGATTACGATGGGACAAACAAATAGATGCAGTGACAAATAGAACAATGCGTCTTATTCATACCTTCAAACTACTTAGAAACTCCGCTGATCCTGATACCTTAAATATGGTGTATAAAGCTCTTTGCCAATCCGTTATCGGATATTGCATCCCTGGGGAGGTGCTATAAAAACGAATTTACTGAGAGTTGAGAGAGCGCAAAGAGCTATTCCAAAAGTTATTACACGTAAGCACTTCCGTAACTCTACGCACCAACTTTATTTAAACTGTAAGGTTCTAACAGTCCGTCAGCTATATGTCCAACAATCAGTTCTTAGAAAGCATAGTAGTGTCCCTCCGTCAAATCCAAATAGACGTAGGGACGACTCTCGGGGCATTCATCATAAAACAACCTTTGCTAAGCGCCAGTATCAAGTTCTAAGCACTCACCTCTACAAGCAGATCCATAAAAGACTCAACATAATAGACTTAAATAAAATACAACTAAAAATAAAACTCACAGAATGTCTACTCACACAGGACTATACGCAAACAGAACTGCTACTTACATATATCACCTAATAATAATAACAATGATCAAATATTAACAATAATCAAATATTTAATACAATTATAACAAAACACACACACACACACACACACACACCCGCACACACACTCACACACAAACACAATACACACTCTAATAATATTAACAGTAAAATATAGGCAATAAATTATGAAACATGAGACGACACCGTCAACAATCTATTGTAAAATGTACATACATATTTAAATGTATTATGTAAGTATATTTATTAAGCCGAACACTGCCTCTTATAATACAGGTTGCCCTAGTTTAAGATGCAGGGCTCAACAAAATAACAAGGTAGATAGAATATTGTGCTTGTTAATGTCATTATAAAACCAAAAATACTGTAAGTAACTATACTCTAATATATATTCATGTTTAAAGACAAATATATTATTCTTATTCTTAATTAAGTCAATAAATGCCGCCCCCCCCCTCCCCCTTAGTGCTTACGTAATACTTGAACAGACCCTCGGGATTTTTTTTAAATTGTAGCATAATTTTCTTTTTCTGTACCGTGGTTTTTAAATATTTATCTCTCGCGCACGTATGTATGGATGATTAAGTCAAGGCCGCCTCGCGTCGGGTCACAATATTATTTTGCTAATATGTATGCCACATGTATCAATCCTGTGGTTAAGCGATAAAAATACTGATTTTACTGGACATGTCATAGATTAGGTGGTAACACATTCGACGCAGACATGCTACATTCGGTTAGGTAGTTAACGAAACGTAAATAAACTTGATGTCTCTTTTTAATAAGTTTTAATTAAAAAATCAGTTTATTAATGTTATTCTATTTAGAAACTCATTTTAAAGACTATAAACCGAAGCGAACCACTAGTTAGTCAGTTAGTTAGCCTAGTTTATTTGTTTAATTTGTGTAGTTTATAAAAAGTCGCTACAAGAGCTACCTTTAGTTATGTACCTAACCGAATGTTTTATAGTCCGTCATTTCGGTTTATAGTCAGTCTTTAAAATGAGTTTCTAAACAGAAAAATATTAATAAACTGAATTTTAAACATAACATATTTAAAAAAAAGAACAAATCAAGATTGTCTACGTTTAGTTATGTAGGTACCTAACCGAATGAAGTAGGTATAGCCACAGATTAATAAATAGTTACTACTTATAGGTTGGTATTGTGGCGTTCTTCAAAATATGGGGTTCTTCAAGAGGGGTATCAGACGGTGGCAGAAGCAAGCCGCGGCGACGAGCCGGGGACGAGTTGGAGACTCTGTAGTCCGCATACCCGAGGAGAGGGCCAGATCGTGAGAGATGGCACTGGATCGGCCGGAATGCGAGGGATATGCCTGTCAACCTCACCTTCGGCAACCAAAAACGACCCACAGGCGGCGTGCGTTTTGCTCGGTTCGAGCCCGAAATAACCTCTCCCACCGGCTCCGGTTTTGGCGCACGTAAAAAAAGAAAAAAAAAGAGGGGTATCAGACGGTTTCTTCATGGTCGGCAAAGCGAGTGTGACACCCTTGCTGTTGCATACGTCTATAGGTCGCGGTAACCATTCCCCATCTGGTGGGCCGTGTGCTTGTCTGCCACCTAAGTGGTATAAAAAAAATTCTACAAATAAAATTGCATACACCTACACTGCTAAAAATCCATCATTTAATGTTAGATAATAAAGTAATTCTGTTAAAGTTCAAAATTAAAAGTATTTTTGCAGAGTGAATGAAAAAGTTTAATGAAACTGTTCATTTAACTTGGAGTTTAACGTTATAGAAATAAAGTACAAAATCAAATGCCATTTTTTTTGCAGTGTCTGTGATATGACTGTGGTTTTATTCTATATTTCTAATACTTCTTTGTAACTAAATAACTGGGGTGCGCTGTGCATCCTGGGCAGTAGAGACAGCAGCGCCCCTAGTAGGGGAGACGCTGCCGCCTACGGGAGCGGCCCTGTAAAAAAAGTCTATGCTGTAAAGGGCTAGGACTAGCAGAGGTCACAGTGGAGAGTAGGCAGGGGTCTGGTTCTTCAAACGCCGATGACGGGCGCCCTAGGGCCCTGCGCGTCACCTGTTTTCCGCCCACGGATAAGCTCTATCGGCTGACGGGGAGGTTATACCGACCTCGATCCGACTAAAACCGCACACCTTTTCGAATCTAAACACCACGGTGGCCCAATAAGGCCTTTCCCTCGTATTTCGGCTGATCCTTGGCCATTTACGTTGCCGAGATGGCCTCCTAGAGTAAGGGAAGCACTATTATTACTTATCATTATTAAAATATACAACTTATAAATTATATTTTTAAATACTAATAAAAAACATCTATTTAAAAATATAAAAAATAGTGCTCCACCGGTATCGGGTACAGGGACCAAGCTACCGGTGGTTAGGGCGCCAGATAAAGGAAGTTACGCACGATGCGCGCCGTATCAAGAAGCACAGCCTTCGGCACCTAGCCCTTGTCCCAGCCATCTATCCCGAGCCTCTTCTTATTATTAATTGTATGCAGACATTATTTAAATTAGTATTACAACCTTTTAATATTTGTACGCTGGAGACAGCAGAATATTATGTACAACCAACTTTGTAACAAGTTTTATACAATTTTCTTACAAATAAATGAATCTTATCTTATCTAACTTATCCCCATCTTACCTCGGAGAAGGGCGGCGCGACCATTAAATTTTACTTGTCACCCCCTCTGGCTTCAGTACCTAAGTTCCTAAGTACCTATTTGTTTAATCTGTGGTTACCGTTAACACGCCTTTGTGTTGTGAACATAATGTAAGTACAGTCATCGTCATAACTATATTAACTACATAGTCTCAAAAATGATCTTAATACCTTACTATTCCCCCCCCCTCCTGTTGACTGATTGCTCTGATATTTGGTACCAGACCCGGCTCTGTTTGGGGCGGGGGGGGGGGGGGGGTGTTCACGAGCCCCGGGCGGCAGCAGGGGGTGGGTAAATTGCCCCCAAGTCCCAGCGTTATTGGCTCCCAGCGCGGACCCATGAATATTGGTTCCCATGGCGTCCTTTGTGGATGAGTGGACCCGACGGCATTCCAGGTCGAGCCTGGGTACTAGCTCTAGGGGAAGATGCTCTCGAGCCCAGACTGAGAGAGCTTCTCAACGCATATTTGTAGCGGGGCCAGTTTCTGCAACTGAAGAAGGCGAGGATACTGGTCTCCGTCCGAAAGAAGGGGCGCCCGGCGGACTCTCCGTCCGCCTACCGACCCATAGTGTTACTTAACGAGGTATGCAAACTCTTTGAAAGAGTTACAGAGATGTACCTCATCGAGCAACTCTTCATCGTAAACGCTATTACTCACGCGAGGGCTCTGGTGATGGAAGCAGTTGCCCGGGCGAGATAATGTTAACGCCAACACGTTCAACATCTTGCATTAGAGAGGCGCGTTTATCATGAAGTGTTTTTCTACCTTCGACGCATAGTCGGGGTGTAACTAACGGAAAGACCAGCCTTGGACGGCGTGAAATGACATGCGGTATACTATAGGGACTGTTCTTGGAATCACTTCTGTGGAACACCGGATATGATTGGATACTGCGCAATGAGCCCACAGATGGTGCCACCGTCACGTGTTAATAATAATAATATTTATTTTATTAATTCAAAAGTATATGTTACATACTTTCATAATCTATTGCTATATTTTATACTTATTGCATACTTTATACATAAACTCTACAATAATTGTCAAATCAATCTTACGTTATAGTTATTAAGCTGTGCTACATAGATTGTGCCTGAACTAGGTAATCCTGTTTTTCAGGCTTGTAGTGCAATTTAAATTTTAAATAAATAATTCATATGTCTAAAAGTTACTTACAAAGTGAATTGGTAATTAAATCTAAACTTATATCTTAGTTACTAAACTACTTAAAGATATTCATTTCACCACCGTTATCAACTTCTCTGTCTCATCGTATGTCAATTTTTGTAGGAAATACTTTAGAACATTCTTACACTGGTTGAAGTTCAGAGGATATATGTCTGCATACAGCAGTGGTCCCAGAAACATATAGAATTTGGCTGTATATTTTTTTTTAACGTGCGCAAAATCCCCACGGATACCTCCTCACCGGAGCCGGCGGAGGAGGTTATGTCGGACTCGAACCGACTAAAACGCACGCCGCCTGTGGGTCGCTTTGGTTGCCGAAGGTGAGGTTGACAGGCATATCCCTCGCACCCCGGCCGACCCAGGGCCATCTCTCACGATCTGGCCCTCTTCCCGGGTGTGGGGACTACAGAGTCCCCAACTCGTCCCCGGCTCCCCGGAAACGGGGAGGCGCGCCACGCGCGCCACCGCCGCGGCCTTCTTCTGCCAGGGTGACAGGCGGCTCCACCTGTGGCTGTATATTCGTGCTTTATCGCAATTCGCTGGGTGCATACAATATCTTTCCGTCTTTTATTTACAATTTCAGTGCTGAATGGGAGTGCTGCGTGCTGTTTTAGTACTGTGCTCACTATAATTACCTGGCGAACTATTTATAGTGAGCACAGTGTTATATGAATGATATGTATATATGATATATCATTTTAAAACTTTGTAGTCAAAATCTTTCTGTCGCTGACTGTATGTGCGTATCTCACCGACCACTCATGCAAATGTCCGCCATGTCTACTATAGTGACTCATTCGCAGAGTTGTTTGTGTGTTGTGTACACTGAGCGTGCCGTGCCAAATTAATATATGTGAAATATAAGTTATCTACAAAACTTAACTTAAATAATACATAATGTATAAAAAGAAACCTTCATTTCCTGGTCCTATAGAGGGAATTAAATCTATTTACGTTGATAACTTTGAAAATAGAGATCAACAGGCTTACTTTTTGAGCCATTATCACTGGGATCATACATTTGGATTGTCAAAAAAACTGCTTGATCATTTGGAGGGAAAGGGTGTTGTTATATATGCATCGGAAGTTACAGTAGCCATAGTGAAAAATGAGTATAAAACTGAATCAAATGATTATACTGGAGTTCTGAAAGTTTTACAACTTGGTAAGTACGTTTTGTGTACCTTAGGACACGTATTTTGGACCTAAACTGTGAGATAATTGAGGCTCTAGTGCTTTTTTATTCCACTTAGGTGGCAGACAAGCGCACGTCCACCTGATGGAAAGTGGTTACGGTGTATGGACGTGTGTAACACCAGAGAAACCACACTCGCGCTGCCGACCCTGTAAGCACAGAGTCTCCGTGCCGTCAGTGTAGAAGACAAAGCAGTACAAGCCTTTAATCATCCCACTGACGGCACAAATTCTCCAGTAAGCTCTGGCTACTATACTCACCGCTGGGAACACAACACGAAGTTATTATAACCGCGGTATTCTGTAGGGCGAATGTATGTATGTAGCTCAGACTCAGGCATAGATACAAGGCTCGAGTCAACAATAGTGACCGGAAGACGGCAAAAGGCTCACTCCCTATTATGTGGGGCCGAAAACAATGATTGGTGAAATGTGGGTGTTAATTTACCTCTACCTAACCCTCCAGGGATAAAGGCATGATTGTATGTATGTAGGTTCATCTGTTCCCTCATAGCTCCTCAACCACTTATTAGAACTGGACAAATGAGGTATCGTTAGAAGCGTCTTAGTCGTCCACTGGTTATAGGCTATAAAACGTGTCACTGAATCTAATGTGGCGCCCTCTAGCGGTCTTAAAGTACGGAGTTGAAAAATAAATTTGAGATAAATATGTCTAGTTTAATATCAACTAAAAGGGTTTAATTAGCACATTTCAAATATGTATAAATTATACCTATTGCTTGCCTCAAAATAATATAAATAAAAAATTTAGCTTAAAACTAAAACCCGATTACTGAACAATCACGCTCTAAAAAGCTTTAAACAAGAAAATATCAAGGATAGCCGTGGTCGTATGCCACTTAGTCTAACAAAACAATACATTCTAGGGAAAAGTGGCATACGACCACGGCTATCCTTGATATTTTCTTGTTTAAAGCTTTTTATATCGTGATTTTTCAGTAGTCAGGTTTTATGTAATAAGTAATCTACTATGATTGGAGAATGGAGATCATCCACTGTCATACTCTCTGCTATCCTTATAAGACGGCCAGGAAATGTGTACCACTGTGTAATTCTGTAAGCTCACAGCGTCTAGCGCACCGCTGCGACATCCTTGATATTGTAACATAACATAAACTCACGCCTATATCCCCGAAGGGGTAGGCAGAGGTGCTAGCACTCACATTTCGCCAGTTTATGTTTAGGACCTGAAGTAATAGGTGGCGAGCCTATTGCCACTAACCGGGCACTTGTAACCTGCGATAAATACACACATAACTTTGAAAAGCATCGAAAAGTCATTGGTGTGTGCCATGGTAAAAACTGAGATCGAACCCGAGACCTCGTCTCAGCAGTCCATTACCCATACCACTAGGTCTTGTTGGTCCCCGAAGGGGTAGGCAGAGGTGCTAGCATTCACATTTCGCCAGTTTATGTTTAGGTCCCAATGGTCACAAATGGGTGGCGAGCCTATTGTCATTAACCGGGCACTTATAAACCTGCGATAAATACACACATAACTTCGAAAAGCATCGAAAAGTCGTTGGTGTGTGCCATGGTAAAACCTGGAATCGAACCCTAGACCTCGTCTCAGCAGTCCATTACCCATACCACTAGGTCTTGGTGGTGCGGCAAAAAAAGAGTCTTCGAATGTATTTATAGGAACAAAATAACATTGTGAACAAGTATTAAACTCTATTTCTTTACCTTATTGGAAATGTATAACATTTGCTGTTATTTAAATAAAATGTGAGATCTTAAAGTAGGTTAGATTTGACTTGGTCAGTTTTCATTTCATCATTTTTTTATACCACTTAGGTAGCAGACAAGCACACGGTCCACCTGATGGAAAGTGGTTACCGTGACCTATGGACGTATGCAAAACCAAGGGAGTCACACTCGTGCTGCCAACCCTGTAAGCACAGAGGGTTTCTATGCCGTCAGTGTATAAGACGAAGCAGGACAAGCTTTTGGTCTTGCCACTGACAGCACAAGAACTCTCAAGGGTCTTGACGCAGAACGTCACTTTCGCAAAATGTCATCGTGAAAATTTTGGTCACTTTAGCACAATGTCACTTTCGCAAAATTGTCACTTTCTTAGAATGTCACTTTCGTAAAAATGTCACTTTCTTAATATGTCACTTTCTCAAAAATGACACTTTCTTAGAATGTCACTTTTGCAAAAAAGATACACCTTACAAAATCTGGTAAGTAATTATTATTATCTTGTTTCTCATTTCCTTATCCCGGGTTTATGTGAGACCCGAACTTTTGGAAGGCATGCATTATAACTTACTAAATACGTATAAGTTCATAAATGTTTATAAGGTTCGTAATAAATTAGACGTCTTGTGTAGTTTTCTACGAGTATAATTATATAAAAATCACATAAATTAGACGCCTTGTGTAATTTTTTCTACGAGTATAATTATATAAAAATCATATACATCTTTAATACTTAATAAGTAAAACTAATATAATATTATCATAACTTATTAAATACCTACTGTCTTTTACTTAAATAATAATATCTTGATGAACTTTACTAATAATAATATGTGTTGTTATTATTATATCAATCGTCTAATTTATTACGAACCTTATAAACATTTATGAACTTATACGTATTTAGTAAGTTATAATGCATGCCTACCAAAAGTCCGGGTCTCACATAAACCCGGGATAAGGAAATGAGAAACAAGATAATAATAATTACTTACCAGATTTTGTAAGGTGTATCTTTTTTGCAAAAGTGACATTCTAAGAAAGTGTCATTTTTGAGAAAGTGACATATTAAGAAAGTGACATTTTTACAAAAGTGACATTCTAAGAAAGTGACATTCTAAGAAAGTGACAATTTTGCGAAAGTGACATTGTGCTAAAGTGACCAAAATTTTCACGATGACATTTTGCGAAAGTGACGTTCTGCATCAAGACCCTCTCAAGTGAGCTCTGGCTACCCTACTCACCGCCGGGAACACAACACAAGGTTATTATGGCCGCGGTATTCTATAAGGCGGAGGTACTTCCCCAGTCGCACTGCTCAATTGGACGGAAATACCGTTGTGTCCAACCTCCTCGAAATGGAAGATCTTACATTTTTTTAAATAACAGCAATTATTGTCGTCGTTAGAGCCGCCTTGATCGTCCGCTGGTTATAGGCTAATAAAACGTACCACTGAATCTATCGTGGCGCCCTCTAGCGGTAGTAAAGTACTGTGTCATAAGATTGTAACAATATTTTCTTTACAGGGAAAAACTCAGTCAATGTTACAATAGACGGTGAAAAAGAAACGTTAGACGTCATCGCGCTGGACGCTAAACACTGCTGGGGATCATTAATGTTTTTGTTTCAGTACAAGGGTCAAAATATTCTGTACACAGGTGAATAACTTCATATATTTGGAAACTGCACAAGAAATAAATAATAAAAAAATTGATTTATTAGCCACATAAGTTGTACATCAATTTACTCTACAATTATACATTCGGATTATCATCTTAGACCAATGTTTAGTTGAACACTGATACCCATGCTAAGAAAAAACTTGTGTTATGGGCAAAAAAAAAAGAAATCTAGCACAATATGTAAGCTGAAGCATAGCATAGATAATAGTCACACCCGAGGAGAGGTCCAGATCGAGAGAGACGACCCTGAGTCGGCCGTGGTGCGAGGGATATGCCTGTTAACCTCACCTTCGGCAACCAAAAATCTACCCACAGGCGGCGTGCGTTTTGGTCTGTTCGAGTCCGACATAACCTCTTCCGCTCCGGTGGGGGGTATCCGTGGGAATGGTGCGCACGTACAAAGAAACCATAGATAATAGTACTACATAGCTGCAGTGGCAATAGGCTGCTGTGCAATTCTGTAAGCACACAGTGTCGAGCACAGCGCTGCGATATTCTTGATAAAGATTGTCATTGGTCGTATTCCGGTGACGTCACCCAGTCCGACCAATGACAAACTATATCAAGGCTATCGCAGCGCTGTGGTCGAAGCTGTAAGCTTATAGAATTACACAGCTGGCAATGTACTGATAGCCAAACGAGTTCTAGAGTAGTAACGTGGTAGTAAAGTAGGTAGAAGGACTGGTGACAGGAAACAGCATAGGACTGATGCGGAAGGTGGATGTTTATATTATAAACTGAGACTTAAATTTTATTTATTAGTGAAAAAATATATGCCTACACAAGGTTTGTCCCTTTCAGGTGATTTTAGAATTACCAAAGAAGAGCTTCTAGGCAAAGATTATGATCTCTTGCGTGAAAATGGCGCTCCAATACGCATAGATAAGTTGTATGTTGACACCACTTTTAAAATGGTGCCAGCATTTCCTAAACGATCTGTCGTTGTGTCAAAGATCGTGGAGCTGGTAGAGAAATGGTGGGAGGCCGATAAGGACATACAAATTCATATTATTACCAAAGCATTGTATGCTTATGAGGATGTTTGTAATGCTATCTATGCTAAAACTGGTGAAAAAACAAAGGTTCGTGAGAACAAAGACACAAGAAGACCTAAATGGAAGATTTATGAGTAAGTGTTATTTTTTTCTTATTGTATTATTTTTGGACACCATTTTAGGATGCTTTCGAGTTCAATTCGTGAGGATAAGCATTCTTTACCCTTTAGGAGGTAGGACACGACGGTATTCCCGTCCGAATTGAGCAGTCCGACTGGGGAAGTACCTCCACCCTACAGAATACCACGGCTATAATAACCTCGTGTTTTGTTCCCGTCGGTGAGTAGGGTAGCCAGAGCTCACTGGAGAGTTTTTTGCCGTCTGTGGGAAGACCAAAGACTTGTCCTCATTTTGTGTTCTACACTGAGGGCACATAAAATCTCTATTCTTACAGACTCCACTGGTGTTGCACACGTTCATAGGTCACGGTAACCACTTTCCATCAGGTGGGCCGTGTGCTTGTCTGCCACCTAAGTTATATAAAAAAAAAGTATAAAACATGTATTTGACAAGTTGCAATATGTCGCAGGCTTCAGTGTGAACGCAAATGTGTTTTATATACGTGTTTATAACTTGTTGGCTATACATACTATGTGAACGAAAAAGTATCTGAGATACATGTTTAAAACAAGTATTGTGTTTTGATTAGTCTTTTATTGTGATTTTTTTTAGAATTTTTTTTGAAACTGCGGTAGCCTAGTGGTGTGGGTAATGGATTGCTAAGACGAGGTCTCGGATTCAATCCCAGGTTTTACCACACACACACCAATGACTTTTCGATGCCTTTCGAAGTTAAATGTGTATTTGTCACAGGTTTATAAGTGCCCGGTTCATGGCAATAGGCTCACCACCTATTACGTTGGGACCTAAACATAAACTGGCGAAATGTGGGTGCTAGCACCTCTGCCTACCCCTTCGGGGATGTAGGCGTTAGTTCATGTTATGTTATGTAATTTATTGTTTTAATACTTATATGCAACCGTTGTTGAAACGAAACGTCTAATTTTTTACAGGCAATTTCCCGAAGAGATGCCGGGTATTAAAATTGATAACTCTGTATTTAAAATAGAATTATATCATTCTTCACAAATTCCACGCGAAAAAGCAAAAAAAAAGGATAACGAAAACAAAAACGACAATGAAAATGAGAACGAACATGAACATAAGAACGAGAACGAGCATGAGAATGAGAATAAGAATGAGAACGAGAACAAGAACGAACATGAGAATGAGAATGTGAATGAATGCAAGAACGATAACAAAACAGATGATAATAATAAGGTTAAAAAACTATATCTTAGTGCCTGGTCATGGATTGGAAAACCAAATTTGATTGACAACTACATGAAGGAAGAAGGAAACGTGATAAAAATGTGTTTCTCGACACATTGTGGACACGACGAGTTGTTTAATTTTATAACATACATAAATCGTATCATTGAAATACCTGTAGAGAGAGATCCAATAGAATTACTAGCTTCTGATGTTGCTTCATGTTCTCTTAACAATTAAGCATTATTATTTTGAATATTATTATAGAATACTATTAAATTTCTTTAGTTTATTTTTTAAAGAATCTAAGCAAGCGAAATAATAAGTAGAAATTGTAGTACCTAATTGTTTATTGACTCAGAAAAATAAGGTACACAGATAATGGTCTTAAAACTAAGGGAGGTAGGCCACGGCGGTATTTCTGCCCAATTGAGCAGTCCGCCTGGGGAAGTACCTCCGCCCTACAGACTACCGCGGTTATAATATATATATAGTTTGTGCTGTCAGTGGGAAGACCAAAGGCTTCTACACTGCCGGCACAGAAGCTCTGTGCTCATAGGGTCGACAGCGCGAGTGTGACACCTCTGCAGCTCCGGTGTTACACACGTCCATAAACCCACTTTCCTTCAAGTGGGCCGTGCGCTTGTCTGCCACCTAACTGGTATAAAAAAAATAAGGCAATAAATTGAGGTTCGTGCTTTAGTAGGTACTACGCTGGTTCCCAAACTAAGCTGAAGCTTGTATTTTGGGAGTCAGTGCTCTAACGTTGTACAATGATAATTAGGTTTATAGCCTTAGTGAAACGTATGTTATACAATACACTAAATATTGGTATCGCCACAGATAGTATAATAATCTTAAACAGGTAAGATATTAAAACAATTTTATATAAATATTTTTTTTTTAGTAATTTAGAAAAGCTAAAAAGGAAGCTAAAAGCCTTATTAAAGAAATCGGACAGAGGCTCATCGAGGCGACCGGTGACACTCGTTCCGAGTCGTTCCTGGTCCAAAGGCTGTCCATTGCCATCCAACGCGGCAACGCAGCAAGTGTTATGGGCACTTTTGCACCGGGAGCGATCAGGGGCGGGTTATTTGATTAGTAGTTTTGACATATTGTATTGTAATAAATGTATTCGATGTAAGTAGATTATTAATTTTATTAAATTATTAGATATAATAAAAATTTAAAAAATATTTTTTAAATTTATAATAAAGTGTTTATACTAGAGTAGAATTTGGACCTCCCCATCTCTTCCCATGCGGTGTTGTACAAGGCGACTAAGGGCTGTTTAATATCAGACAAATATATACAGCCCAAACTCAGCTTCAGATGAATGGTTTAAGTCAACAATGGTGCCCGAAAGACGGCGATAGGCTCACCCCCTATTACGTGGGACCGAATTTAATGATTGGTGAAATGTGGGTGTTAATTCACTTCTGCCTAACCCTCAGGGGATAAAGGCGTGATTATATGTATGTATATATATTTAATTAAAATTAGATTTACAATAATTTAGAAATTAGAGTACGCCAATATATAAAAATTAATTATTACATTATACAATTAAAATATTGTCCACATTTTTGTACAGTCAGAGTGACAGTCTAATCTATTAACCCGCCCCTCATCGTACCTGGTGCAAAGGTACCCATGACACTGGCGGCATTGCCCCGTTGAACAGCTATGGCCAACCGTTGCCCCAGGTACGAGCCGGAGCGGGAGTCACCGGTTTTGTCCCTCAACCTGCGCCCTAATTCGCTCACCAGATTCTTGGCGTCGGTACCCCAACTACCCATTGTCTCGACCGCAAAGGGAGCGAACATATATTGCTCTGTCAACGCCGCATACTTCTCTCGTTTTTTATCCGCTGCGTCCTCAGCAGCAGCTGCCGGAGACCGGACAGTACGGCTCAGGTGACTGGTGTTTAATTAAATCTATTATAATATATACATTAATACAAAATAATTAATAAATAAAACAAAAGTAAAAATGCGTCGTGGAATTCCTCCGCATCGCATGCCTCTTGTGGTAGCGTTCACAGAAGACTGGCAGCATTGCCACGTTGTATGGCAATGCTTATTCTCTGACCTAAGTAAAGGCCAGCCTACTGGTCACGAGAAACGTTGAACATACGCTTCGCATTCTCCCTGAAGAGATTACGAGCGCTTGGACCCCACGGCCCAAACGTTTCGACTCCAAACGGCACAAATTCATAATCACCAATGAGATTGGAGTATTTGCGCCTCTGCAGAAGCTGCAGCAGCACCGGCACAGCCAGCCGTGCCAGGTATATGGGTAGGGGTAATAGTATCGACGCATGTTTCGTCACATACCAGAGGACATACAATACAATACATACGAGACAATACATTGTAGGGAAAAGTGGCATACGACCACGGCAAGTGTGTAAGTGTGTAATTCAATAGCAATAAACTGACAGCCTATGTGGCGTGGCGGTAGTGAACGCGACCGCAGGAGGCGCGGGTTCGATTCCCGCTCAGTGCAAACATTTGTATGCACGAATATGTATATTTGCATTGGTCTGGGTGTTTTTTTGTATAACATGTATGTATTTGCAAAAAAAAATTTATCTAAGTATGTTTATCCGCATTTTAGGTTCCATAACACAAGCTAGTTAAGCTATACTGACCATAGTCATAATCTAGATAGCGTTGTGTTTAATGTTGTAAAATATTTAAAAAAAAACGACGGAAATTTTGGAATGGTTAGAGAATAATTTTGTACGAACTGCTTTCATTATCAGTATAAAAGTACTATTACTTATGTGGTGGAATACAACATTCATTTATTGCGCTATCGTACACAAACATGACAATTTATATTACACTAGCTTTTGCCCGCGGCTCCGCCCGCGTAGATGTCGGTTATCGCGACAAAACATAGCCTATGTCCTTTCCCAAGATCTTATCTACCCCTGTACCAAATTTCAGAAAAATCGGTTCAGTGGTTTAGGCGTGAAAGCGTAACAGACAGACAGACAGACAGACAGACAGAGTTACTTTCACATTTATAATATTAGTAAGGATTAAAAATTTAATTTAACACTTCAGAACTATTACAATTATTTTACATTAAAAAGTTTATCACCGCCATCACACATGTGACAGTCGTGTGACATTCGCGCAAGCGCCCTGCGCCGCCTGTCCTCTCTCCATCCGTCTTACGAATTTTCGATCAGGTCACGTGTCCTGACGCGAGTTTAGAAATTTTTACCCATTCCAAAAAAAGTACACAGCGCCGCTAAAGAAGTTTTCACTTAAAAAAAAAGAATGTTTACATTTTTTGCCGTTTCAGTGGTGACCATCTGAGCCTAGAATTTGCTGAAGCAAAACCCTTTATCAGAATCTACGCCTAGGTTGCTATACAATAGTATGGTAGAACACAATAAGTTAAAACTATAGACGGCCTAGGGCCAGCCGGGAGTGCAGGATAAAAGCTTTGGGCAATTATACCTATACCCCGGTATCTTTAGACCTAACACGGTGTGCGGTTTTAGTGGGTCCGAGTGTGACATAAGGCCGACAGGGTTGGTAACCGAGGGAATTTCCGAACGAAAAGAAAGTGAATACAGGATCAAAATACTATTATACTCGTATTATTGCTAAGTGAAAATATTTGTTCGCAATGGACTCAAAAACTACCGAATAGATCTATTTACGTTTTGACGTGACAACGTCTTATAAATTGGTTTGCCGGGTGACACTTCAAGAAACTGCGTTACGCTCCGCTCACGTTATGCGCTCACAATGAGAGCGAGTGAGAGGCACGCGTCCCTTCCACTCGGGCATGGTTAGCCCGCCTAAGAGCGAGAGAGACAGACATAAAAAGTGAAAGGCACGCGTCCCTTCCACTCGAGCACAGTTAGCCCGCCTAAGAGCGAGAGAGACAGAGTGAGAGAGAGAGAGTGAGAGAGATAGGCATACACACCGGTTCATGTCTTGCGCTTCTATTTCGCTTAGGCGCCTGCATACAAGTTTACACGTTGCCAGTTAATTGTAAAACGATTGTGTAGTGATAATGTGAAGGTAGTTTCGTCCATCGCAACAATTCAAACAGCAAAGGTAAATAATTTCAGACTGATAATATAACATGATGAAATAAATGACTAAGACATAAGTGAATAGGTTATGTTGTAGTAATCACAATGTTGTGGTAGTTTTCAATCAAAAAAGTAGTATAAATCGTTTCTCAACCAATAATAATTTGTTTAACTTAAAAAAATGAGCGCGACTTGCTATGTAAAAAATTGAAATAACAATGTTTAACCTCCAACCTGTCAAATCGAAACTTTCAAACATTCAAACCGAGACGACTAATCACTGCGCAAGGTCGTAAGCGCGCGATTTACAAATTCAAAGATCAAATGTGAATTAGTTTTCTCCTTTTAGAAAATACACTTTGAATTAAAATCGATTGATATTAACAATTAATGTGATTTAAATAAATGTTCTAACTTTTAAATTTAGTTTTTATATTTATAACAATGTAAAACAAGTTAAATTTATTAATAACTTATAACAACTGATTGATTTAACATAAACCAATTTTGTGAATTCTCGAATTTGTTATTTATATTAATAACTGTTTCAACAAAGTTCAATTTATGCAAAAATTTGAAATAAAAAATGAATTTAACATACACAAATTTTGTGAAATTTCAAATTAATTATTTATATTAGTAACTTTTTAAAACTAAACCAACCAAATTGTGATCTTTTCTATGTTTTATAGAGAGTTTATCGTTATAAAGAATGATGTTATAAAGAGTTTACACTGTATTTGAAAACATTTAAAAATATGAGAAACAATAATTTCTAATTTGTTCAATTTTAGTACAATGGAGCCAGATGTACAAATTCCTTCAACGATTACACCGATGGAGACTGATGATATCGTGCCACCAACGTCTGCCATACCTTTCGCTGTGCCACACACACCCCATAACGCCAAAGCGCAACGACAAAGTATGTATAGAAAACGTAAGGCCGCGGAAAGAACTCCTGCAGAGGCAGCAGATTTTGCAAAAGCAGCCGCCGAAAGACAACGTAGATGCAAGCAACGTAGACTCGCCAACTCAGCTCTTGACACCGGCACACTAGAGTCAGCCACAGTGTCTGCTCCTGTGGTAGTGGAAAGAACAGTTACTGCCCAGACCAGCGCTCAGCGACAACGTGCTTACAGACAGCGTAGAGCTGCTCAAATTGTTTCACAAATAAGTACTCCACCGACTCACACAGCAGTGCAACCGGAACAATCAACCTGGAATATCAAATGGTCGTCGTCAATAAAGAGGTTTAAAACTACATTTCTGGACAACGAATTTGGCCACGCTTGCTCTGTTTGCGACCGATTGTGGTTCAAGAATGACCTTAAAATCATCACTGCTGCACAACTACAGGTCATATCGGATTGGTTCGTTAAGGAAAATAGGCAACTACGCGAGGAGGATTATACGCATATTTGCAACACCTGTAGATTTTCGCTGAACAAACATAAGCTTCCTACCCTTGCAAAAGTGAATGGCTTCTCATATCCAGAAATACCTCCTGGCTTACCGCCACTGGATCCAATTAGTGAACGATTAATCTCACCACGTCTGCCATTCATGCAAATGCGTCGTCTGCGGCATGACTTCTCTTATGGAATTATTGGTCAAGTGATCAACGATGGTAAAATGCTTGCCCCGGCATTTAGATGAGGACGACGTCATTAATGTCAACATCAAACGGAATCTCGCACACAAAACAAATTACATCAGTGGCTACATGTCCAAAAGGACAATCAAAGAATGGTTGGATGTACTTCAAAATTCAAGTCTATATCGCTTGTACGATATCAAAGTAGATTTGTCAAGGCTGCAAACTGTCGTGCCACCAGAGGAAGATTTGCAGGATGACTCGGCTCATCGAATCGAAACAATCGCCGCCGAGTGTACTCCGGAGTCAGAAATTCTTGCTTCCAGGCAGCATACACTACTGTGGAACGAAGAGGATTGCCTCGACATCGCACCAGGACATCGGGCCATGCCTCTGAACATCATTTACGACCGTCATGCTGAAGAACTATCATTTCCTGCAATATACTACGGCCAGCCTCGTCGCTTCCACATGGGAGTTTCAGTGACACCTTACATGATGGCAACCAGTGAATTACGACGAAGTGACAGACGCGGAGCCACGCCTCAAAAAGTCTTGTACGTTGCTATGAAGATTCTACGTCTCCGCAGGGTGGATGGCATTTACAGCACATTTCGGAATGTGTCAACCACGGAAAACGTAACTCGACGCATGTTGGAGGACCCGGAATTTCTTAAAGAATTTGTCGTTCAAAATCTTGCCTTCATGAAGTCAGTACCCAATTCCGTCCAGTATTGGGCCTCTCGCAAACGAGATCTGTTTGCGATGCTCCGTCAACTAGGTAAACCGACCATATTTCTCACTTTAAGTGCAAACGAAGTACGCTGGTTGATATTACTGAACTTACTCCTCAAATTGAGTAACAAGTATCCTGGAAAAGTTGCTGAAGATCTAAACACGTCAGAGCGGTGCAACTTAGTGAGCGACGATCCAGTTACGTGCTGCATATATTTCCACAAACTCGTCGGTACATTGATGAATATGCTGAAGGCAAAACAATCATATAATCCATTTGGCCAGTACTTTGTTAAAGATTATTTCTTTCGCATTGAGTTCCAGCATCGAGGAAGCCCCCACGCACACATTTTGGTGTGGTTGAATAATGATCCACACGAGGCCGTGTCAGAAAATATGCCAATGACCATCGAGCTCGTGGAGAAGCTGAGTTCTGTCGCCAAAGAAGATATGCCCAACGAGACCATCTACGCCAATCAAATTCACAAGCACACTTTCACCTGCACGAAGCACTTCTTCCATACGTGCATAACAGCCAGTACGTGCCACCGTTCCTGCAAGTTGATCCTAATATGCCGATTCTTCTATGCGGTGACTTCAACCAAAACGTGAAGTCTGATGACAAGTTTCTCAAATTCATTAAAGATACGTTTAATCTTGATTGCGTATCAGATATGTCTAAGTCTACTACGTTAAAAGGAACAACCATTGACTTGACATTTTCTAGGCACATTACAGCAGAAACACTTCCTTTCATTTCATATTTCTCCTATCATCGCCCTGTCCTCAACAAAATCACTCAGATAGGAACAAGTTAAGTTGTAGTAAACGCTGTTTCATTGTACGCAAATGTATTGCAAGTTATTGTATGTATATTTGTATATAAATACGTAATGTATGTGTAAAGGTAAAAATAAAATTTTGTTAATATGAAATTCAGTGCGAGATTCTTTGTATAAATTAATGTTTTAAATAAAATTCTTTGTATAAATAAATGTTTTAAATTGTTACTATTATTTCATCCTTCTTCCTACTATACGAATGAATATTCACATTAAAATTATTTTACCACTCAAAGTCGTTGTCACGTAAAACTTTCGCCCGTATACCGACTTTACAGGCAACCAATTTTTTTTGTTAAAAAGGTTATCTAAGACTTAATATTTTATACATATTTGAAATGTACTAATTACGCCCTTTCAGTTGCTACCAAACACGACATATTTATCTCAAAATTATTTTTAACACAGTACTTTAAATTTCGCTAGAGGGCGCCGCATTAGTTTTATTGACACATTATATAGCCTATAACCAGCGGACGACTAAGACGCTTCCAATACCTCATTTGTCCAGTTCTAATAAGTGGTTGAAGAGCTATGACGGAACAGATGAACCTACATACATACATAGCCTGTCAAAATCATAACCATTTTTTGCTTCACCGTAGTCGGGTAACAATAGGGTGAGTGGGGGCAAAAGCAAAATGGGGTAAGAAAAACAATAACACACAACATCTGTTTCAGCATGGTTTTTGCGGTGCACGTGATATTGCTATGTCCGCCATGACCTTACGTCCCTCACCCCTCACCTCAGTCAACATTTTACGGTAGAAGGGAGGAGCTGTGCACAGTTAGTCAATTTAGGCGACACGATATTTTAGCACAATATTTGAGTTATTCAATATAACCCCATGATCTGTAACTTGTAAAAAAGGTAGGCATTAGTGTTTTATTAGAATTTCAAGTTATTATTTTATATTCTTAGAAATAATGTCCTTGCACCTTAATATTGCTATAGTTCGTAGTTTAGATTTTATTCATACTTTCCGTCTTAAACCATCAAAATTTACGGGGGTAAGATGAACGTACAAAAGTTTCAATGTTACCCCATTACAAAATTCATACTAAATGTCAGATGTTCTCAATCTGTTTGTGATGATATAATTATTATTATGTGCACAAGAAACAGGTAATTACTTACTTTATTTATTTCCAGATTATGTGTAAGAACTTTATCTATCTTTCCCCTGCGTTTTTATGTAATACCAACATCTTTTTTTTGGTGGCAGTTTTAGCAGGATAATATTAATACCATCGAAATATTAACTTTTTTACTTTTTGCTCTTCACCTACAACATTAACATTAAGCTTGAGTCAATATTTATAGTTCTACAAGAGTTAAAATTCAAGACTATTCATCTCATCAAAAAATTGTTCACTCTTACCCCCCTTCACAGTAAGATTTTAAAACTTAAGTTTATTTGATTGCAATCGGCTGCGTAGAACTGGAGACCAGAGATATTGAGTATTACAATAATTAGAAACAACATTAAAATTTATTATTTGTTTTATATCAATATCCGGAATCCATCTTGAGTCAAGCACCTGTCTTTCTGCCTGTTGTCAACGTATTTCCGGTTCTCTCTCCGTATTTAGCGCCCTCTATAGTGACTTTTCAGTAGTACTCTTGGCGGGGAACGACCGCCATTACTGTCACTATAGCATCGTTTTTGGCGCCGTAAGCGTACCTTAAAATACTTTGCTTAAATTTTAACTAATTTCTATTCAAAAAATTCTCTCCGTTTGCCGTTAGTAATAGCAAATCAAAGTTGCATAGTCCTCGGGACTGTTATAAAGATTTAAGTCCAAAAATGTGTTAGTGCTTAGTCTTCGAATAGTGAGGGTGTCTTCGTTTTGCAGTGGATCGAGCGGGAGACGGCGGAAGTCGAAAAAGAATTCCCAAACTGTGAGTCATGAACAATTTGAGTTTTTATCACAAAATGGATTTTTGATTTATCTTATCTCAAAAAATTACTCTGATGTGTCTTATACAACTTCTCAACCTGCTAACAATGTGTCGATTAGGTACTTAAAATGATTACTATTTCCATGAACCTGGGGTAGTGCATAAAAATAATCTACTTCAAACATTATCTTACTATATATAATAAATTGCTTGTTACAGGAGTTATCCCAGTACAATGGAAGAGAACGAGAATTATTGCTATTCCAAAGTCTAGCAATAGTTCACAACCAGGTTCAGATGCGCGACCAATTGCTCTCATGTCTTGTCCTTGTAAAGTGTTTCATACAATTCTAAAACATAGGCTGGAGTGGTATCTAGAAAGCAAACAATGCTTCTCAAAATTTACGGTTGGATTTAGAAAATCTCGCTCCAGTTTAGATAGTCTCGCACGAATAGTTTCACAAATACAATTAGGCTTTTGTAACAACGCTGTAACCTTAGGTTGTTTTCTAGATATAGAAGGTGCATATAATAATGTCAATATTTCTGTATTATTGGCAACATTGGATAGGCAGGGGGTCGGGTCTAACATATGCAATTACTTATGGAATTTTCTAAAATCCAGAGAACTTAGTATAAAGCATTCTGAAAATCTGACTAAATCGAGAATTACGGGGCGAGGCCTCGCACAGGGTGACCCTCTATCCCCCGTATTGTTCAATGTAGCTACTATGCATATATGTCATGATATTGTCAATGTGTGTATATCTCAATATGCAGATGACTTTGTGTTGTTTGGTTCGTATAAAACACTGGAAGAGGGTAGCCTCAATATTCAGTTAGCTTTGGATAATATGAGAGAATTGCTAGGGAACCTTGGTTTAGACATCTCCAAAAGTAAAAGCAAAATATGTGTGTTCAAGAAGGGTGTTAATAGAAAGCAAGTTAACGTTAGTCTTAATGGACATCGGCTAGGGGCAGTGGATAGTGTGAAATATTTGGGTATGTGGCTGGATCGTTCACTAAAATGGGTGAAACACATAAACGAAACTGCAACAAAGACACTAAAATTCATAAATATACTAAAAGTATTGGCTGGTTCAGATTGGGGTCTTCATCCAAAACACCTAAGAAGACTATACATTTCTATTATACGGAGCCGCTTAGACTATGGTAGTTTCCTGTACGACTCAAGTGTTAAAACTCATCTATATAAACTGGAAAAAGTCCAAAACCAATGCATGCGTGTAATAGGCGGATTTATTAAGAGCACTCCAATTCATGTAATGCAAATTGAACTATGTTTGCACCCTCTTCATTTACGCAGGCGTTATCTTGGCGGGAAATTCTTCTTAAAAAGTGGCTATAAATGTACATAATGTAAATAGGGACTTAATTACTCAGCTATCCAGTCAATGCCTAAGACCTGGGCGATGGACTCGTAAAATACCCCTTCTGGTGAATGTATACGAGTTGTTTAAGGATATTTCCATACACTCTTCAAAAGTACTCGAAATGTATAGTTTGGACACGTGGGTTCAAAATATTAGTACGGACAATATTTGGTGTTACTTGGATGGCAACACTAAGTCTAAATCATCTTTAGGGATTACATATTTACGGGAGAAATTTAGTGAAGTCATAAATATCAAATTTGGCGATTTTTATAAGATTTATACCGATGGCTCCAAAGAAGGATCTGGTATAGGTGCAGCCTTGTTCGATCCACAGACGAAGTCACATATCAAATTTAAAATTGATACGAACATTTCAATCATGTATGCGGAGCTATATGCACTGCTCGAGGCCTTGGCATACATAGGCAGTATCAATCATGACAAATTTGTGGTATTGAGTGATGCTAGGAGCGCGCTTCAACACGTGGCTCGGTGTACCTCGAATTTTCGAGGAGTTCCGATAGCCTACAGTGTCCTAGACTCCATACAACAACTCAAGAGACAGAATAAAAAAGTAATTCTACAGTGGATTCCATCTCATACGGGGATTTGGGGTAATGAGGAAGCGGACCGTTTAGCAAAAGAAGCTGTAACCGACGGGATTCCCACATATGTTGCACCACTCTATACGGATGCACTCCCAATCCTTAAAAAGAACACTTTCCAACTATGGTGCGACTATTATACAGATCTTTCTTTGAGCAAGGGAATATGGTATAAGACCATTCGCTCAGTGCCGTTTCACGGTCCTTGGTTCGAATCATGTACGTTAGACAGAAGCTCTTTGGTCACCAGGCCCCTCTTCCCCACTGGGCACTATGGGCACGTGCCCAGGGCCCCGCGATCGAATGGGGCCCCCTAGTTCCTGCCAGATTACCAAATGATAACCGATATTTAGGTATTACCGAAAAACATTAATTTTGAAAAATCTGATGATAATGACTTACTACAATACCTACGCTTATTATATTAGCTTTAGTTTGCCGCATGCGGATAGCTATACCTTGTACAACATAGCTTGAACTTTTTGACAGATGGGTCAGTGATGGGAAACAGAAAATATCTATTGGTGTAAAAAATGTGTTGGCTAAATATGTGGCTGTATGTATGTTTTAAACTATTCAAAATAAATAAATTCATTCGTCAATCAATTTTATTGCACTAGACATAAAAACATTGGGTAGGTACCATTGTTTTCAGTTTTTCTATTTAAATTTTACTTCGAAGCAATAAAAACCACTTAAGACTTTCGGAAAATGCTTGAGTCCTTAACAGGTACTCTTATGTTGTGTGTCTATTCTTATGATTATTATCAATTTTTAATATTATTAAAATAAGAAAATATTGTTCGTCGTTGCAAAGTTATATCGATTTCAGATTTGACATCCGTCAAAAAGAAAGATCAAACTAATAAATAAACAGGGTATAAGTACTCCACTCTCTCTCAAAAATGAGTTTTTCCGATATTAGTATATTTAGGTTAATTTAAATACCACCTATATGTAAGTATAAGAATACAATTAAAAAAAAATTATTAAATTAAAAAAAGAAGAATTATTTGATGCGGTGTGGTTTATGTCTTTAAGAAACCTATTCGAACGTCATTCGTAATACCAAAGACAAAAAAGGGGAATTCCCGACTCCCGATCGTCGTTTGACTTGACGAACGGGCATTCCCTTCAAGTATTTGTCTGCGATGTTGTGGCGTTTGTTTGGTTTGTAGTTGTTAGTTTGTTACTGACTGTGCTTGAGCTCTGACAAAAAAATAGTATTGTTTGATTAAATCGTCGTTTGTCTGTTTTGTGTTAGCGAATATTTTCGTTATAAAATTAATTAAATACTGAATTATAATATAAAATGTCGAAACGGTCATATCCTAGTGGATCTGAAAAAAGGAAAAAAGCTCTACATCAGAAAGAAGTAATTGAAAAGTTACCAAAATTAACATCATATTTTACTACTACTACTGGAGAAACTTCTGTAAGTAGCAATCAACTCATAAATGTTCCACATGATGACTCAGCTCAATTACAAATTGCGGGAATTTCTAAACCTTCATGTTCCAATTTTGAAAAAGAGATTGAATCAAAAAGCGACTATTCCTACGACGAAAGTGCAACGACTTCAGTAACTTCACTAAAACCGACAACTCCAACTGTGTCAATTGAACAGCAGTTTTCCAACACAGAAGAATTAATATCGCACGATCCCGCCGATTTATTTTCACGAAAAGTTTGTTGAAATAAATCGCGAAATTTTAATTCGTAAGGGACCAGTATATTTTCAAAATAAAGATTCTGACTTTTCCGAGGCATCCAGAACCTACAAAGATGGTAATAAATTAGTGACGAGATATTTCAACAAAGCATTATTTATTCGCAAATTAAAGAACAATGAAAGCGTCGAAAGAAAATGGTTGCTGTATTCGCCTTCCAAATGCTCTGTATTTTGTTTTTCATGCTGCTTATTTAACCCAACTGATGTTAATCTTTGCTCTCGGAATGGATGTAATGATTGGAAGCATATTAATCACATAATTTTAACACATGAAAATAGCCCAGCGCATAAGCAATCTATGATGACTTATCTGGCACGAAGTAAAGCGGTTGGTAGAGTAGATATAGAGTTATTATCTCAACATCAAAAGGAAGTGGATTACTGGAGAAACATACTTAAACGGATTGTAGCTGTTGTAAAATTTTTGGCATCGAGAGGGCTTCCATTTCGCGGCGACAATGAAATCCTAGGATCTCCAAACAATGGAAATTATTTGGGTTGTGTGGAATTATTGAGTGAATTTGATCCATTTCTTGCAGATCACTTAAAAAAAATTGGGAATCCTGGAAAGGGTAACATTTCTTATTTATCAGCAAATATCTGTAATGAGTTTATTGAAGTAATGGGAAAACAGATTCTAAAAAAAATTATAAATGAAGTTAAATCAGCAAAATATTTTTCCATAAGCGTTGACAGTACGCCCCATCTGTCTCATATTGACCAGCTAACTTTCATCATTCGATACGTAAAAGACTGTGTTCCTGTTGAAAGGTTTTTGAAATTTATACCTATTAAAGAGCATAAATCTAAGTATTTAGCGGAGACCATCTTAAATTTTTTAGAGATACATGATATTCCCATAAAAGATTGCAGAGGACAAAGCTACGACAATGCTTCAAATATGTCGGGAAAGTATAGTGGTCTACAAACAAGAATCAAGGAAAAATGTGAATTTGCCACCTTTATACCATGTGCAGGACATTCACTAAACTTGGTAGGTGTCCATGCTGATGGGTGTGTACCGGAGGCATCACAGTTTTTTGAAATAGTTCAGAAAGTGTACAACTTTTTTTCGGGCTCTACCCACAGATGGAATATATTAACAGAACATTTAGGTTCAAAAAAAGTTGTTAAGAGTCTTTCACAAACCAGATGGTCAGCCCGAGCTGATGCAGTAAGTGCTTTGCATGGGGGTTATAAAAGAATATTAGAAGCTTTAATCACCATCGCAAACGATACTGAAAAGGCACGAGAAACAAGAGACGAAGCCCTTAGTCTGTCTAGAAAAATGGGAAATCTAGAATTTATTATACTGACGGAAATCTGGAGCACCATATTGGAAAGAATAGACAAAACAAGTAATTATCTTCAGAAAGAAACAATAACACTGGACGTTGCAACCAATTTGTTGACTTCACTTTATGATTTTATTACTAACCTCAGGGATAAATTTGATAACTTCGAATCATCTGCCAAAGAAAATAACCCAGAATCTGACTACAAAGATCTATCTCAAAGAACAAGACGTAGAAGCTCACGGCTGATTTTTTTTGATGGCTCTGCGCCATCAGTCCAATTGAATGGAAAAGAGCGATTCAACGTAGAAACCTTCCTCCCAATAATCGATACCTTGAGTGTTCATCTAAAACAGCGACAAAGTTCATATGAGACCGTCAGTCAATTTAGTTTATTTTTTCACTTAAAAACTCTGAATTCCGAAGAGATACGACAAGGATGCAAAGAATTTTCTCAAATCTATCACGTTCACGTTCACGTCAACATTTAAAAGAATACTTAAAAAATGTTCAGAGTGAAAATGAAGCATCTAACAGTGTACAGGAAGTATATAATCTATTAAAGCAAAACAAAATTGAAGACACATTTCCTAACGTAGAAATTGCATTGAGAATATTTTTAAGTATGATGGTAACTAACTGCAGCGGAGAACGCTCCTTCTCCAAATTGAAACGAATAAAAAATGAATTAAGAAGTACAATGCTTCAAGAGAGATTAACTAGTTTGTCGCTGATGTCCATAGAATGTGATATTCTCAATACCATAGATTTTGAAGATGTGATTAACGATTTTGCTCATCTTAAATCTAGAAGGGTACCTTTGCAATCAACATAGAATTAATCTAAGGATTTTATGTTAAGCGAGTTACTTTTGTAGATTATTTTTTATATTTCCTATTTTTTTATAGTTAGTAACTAAATAAAAATAAATTTAGAACCTTGTTTGTCTTTCTTTATCTATTGTAACTAAATAGTGTTTTCTCAAGGTCCTAGAGGCCCCATGATCCTAATGTGCCCAGGGCCTCAAATAGTTTAAAGACGGCCCTGTTGGTCACGGCCTTCAGAGTTCGTTCCGGACACATTCCACTCAACATGTTTGCATATTTAATCAAAAAGACTGCGTCTCCGAACTGCACAGAGTGTGGTATGATCGAAGATGTATATCATATCTTGATGGAGTGCGTCCGGAACGAATCAGTAAGAAGTACCATTGTCACTAATAGTATTGATTGTCTTATTGATGTAGGTTGGTGCAATACAGTTTTGAGCCAACCAGATTCCAGAAAAGCCAAAGAGCTATACAAATTAGTTAAATTTGGAATAAGGGTTAGATCTTAAGGTACTTATAATATTATAGTCTATAAGATGTATTACGAGGGCGACATGGTCACTATGTTATGTGTACCAAGCCCTCTATAAATAAAATAAAGATAAAAAAAAAAAAAAGGAAAGCAGAGATTATAATAGTAAGTAAAAGTGCTATAAAATCTACTAAAGGAGTCAATGGGGTCATTGCTCTCAAGGCAAGCTCTAAATGTCAATGATTTAATATAGTATTTAAATTTCATAATATGGTCATGCTTTAAATTTCTAAAATTGACATACCAATATTTAAATTTATTGGCAGATTTTATGGGACAGGTAAAAAGCTGCGCCATATGATCGGATAATGCGAACTCAAACATTTGGCCCTTCACTTTAGTCATATTGTGTATAAAATTGTCTAAACATTTGCCACTGACAGGTCACGTAGACTCCCTAGATCGCTAGATCCCTAGATCCCTAGGTCGCGTAGATTTTTTTAAACTGGGGTATTAATTCACCTCTGCCTAACCCTGGGGGTATAAAAGCGTGATTATATGTATGTAAACAAAATTAATCATAAAAAATATTGACAAAGTAAAATATAAATCATAAAAGTACATTAATAATATTGACGTATTATTAGTAATTTGCAAGATTTTTTATACTACTTAGTGTTGGCGCCATTTTTGACAGCCGCCATGTTCCTGCATGACGTTTCTACTTATATAATGCGTCATTATTTACGTTGTTTATATTATTTGCATATACAAATAATATCTATTAATTTGAAGAATTAATAGTTTGCAACAATGACTACAATCAAGCGAATATCTGATAGAAGTCTACGTCTGAACTACTGATGCAATCAATTGAAATAATGCGTCTTGGGCTAGATAAATCGACAAATTCTGTTATTTTACGGTTTTCAATGCCTCTTTTTTCGAAGTCGGTTTACCTTTTTATTGTTACAATGTTATATTATAAAGTGTTGTTATGCGGTCATTTTCTTAACGTGCGACTACAGCTCATATTTTTCACAACAAAATAATGTAGATATTTAAATCTCTATGGTTTTTCACAATTTTTTTATGATGTTCAGCAATTTAGAGAGAGAATATTTTTTCCAAGAATAACAAGCACATTATAGAAACAGTAGGCCATGTCTCCTAACATTGGGAGCTAGGCCTATGTCCAGCAGTGGACTGCCATGGGCTGATTGATTGATTAATGATATTAGAGAAAGAAAATCATAAAAAGTATTCGAAAAACCATAGAGATTGTAAACCTCTACAATATTTGTTGGGTGTTTTTTTTTATTGAAAATGTTGCGAATATTATGAGCCCTTGTAGCAAATCTAATCAATTGTCAAACATTATTATACAGGGTCAATAAATCTTTCGACGTTTTCAGGATCAACATTGAATTTTTCTATAAAATGATGTAATTCATCGCCAGCGCAGTGAGTCGCGTACAAAGCTGCATAGTAATTATCTCCCATTTTATGTATATGTTCCATAGATCCCCCCAAGCCCTTTGCAAAAAAGTGTATTTTCAAAATGGCTCGAGAATCACTTTCCTTGAAAAAGCGATTTTCATATAAGCGTATCCTAGATGCCCCAGAATTCGTAATTCCGGGCAATTGAGCCGGGAAATCTCTGAAAAAAAAATATTCGCCATTAATAAATTATAAACTGCTACATTGTCCTCCTTCTAAAATGGCTACAATTTTTTTAATTTTTTTTTAATCTTTATTTACGGAGCTTAGCCACAACATGACTATGTCGCTCCATCATAGCCATTTTGTATACTGTACCAGTAATTTTATATATATTAATACATTATACAGCTGTCACATAATCATGATATAACAGCCTACATGTCTTGAGCTGCATCCGCAAGCTACAAAAATTTATCTAATTATTCTTTTTTTGATTTTTGTCAGGTAAAACCGAAATCAAAATACCGAATTTTATAATGATGTACAAAATCCCGATAATTAGATTTTTGTGTGGTTTTGTTTAGGTGGTTATAAAAAAATTACCACGAAGGCTTATGCCGGAGCTCTACTCTGCTCCCGCCTCTGCTTTCTATTCTAATCTAATCTCTCCAAGTCGGATTGCGCGGGGTGGATACTGCGAGCGTCGGCATGGAGGTTGTACATCTAACAGCGCTTGTTATAAGTAGGTATATTATAAATTACCTACACAGATGCTCTAACGTAAGATATACCGAATGAGATAATGTAGACTAACAGAAATGAAGAAGTCATTTTAAATTTAAATCTACCCCTTTTTTATAACACTTGGGTGGCAGACTATCACACGGACCACCTGGTGGAAAGTGGTTACAGTGGCCAATCGACGTGTGCAATACAAAGGGAGTCGCACTCGCGCTGCCAACCCTGTAAGCACATTTAACTACAAAGCAGGGCAAGCTTTTGGTCTTCCCACTGACAGCACAAAAACTCTCCAATGAGCTCTGTGGCTACCGTACTCACCGCCGGGATTTAAATCGCGAAAAGTCACACAGTTATATTATCATGGACATGTTTTGACGTGTAGGACAGTCGTCAACGTATTTATATTAATTAATCTATTCCACTTTTCTAGAGGGGCTGTAGGGCTCGGCCGGGGTGAGTGGGGATATGCCTGTTAACCTCGCGTATGGCAACCAAAAATGACCCCTTTTTTTTTTACGTGCGCAAAATCCCCATGGATACCTCGCCACCGGAGCCGGTGGAGGAGGTTATGTCGGACTCGAACCGACTAAAACGCACGCCGCCTGTGGGTCGCTTTGGTTGCCGAAGGTGAGGTTGACAGGCATATCCCTCGCACCCCGGCCGACCCAGGGCCATCTCTCACGATCTGGCCCTCTTCTCGGGTGTGGGGACTACAGAAACGGGGAGGCGCGCCACCGCCGCGGCCTGCTTCTGCTAGGGTGACAGGCGGCTCCACCTGTCACCACCAGGCCGGCGCTCATGGACCTCCGACGCCCGAGTTGCCTTCGTACGCGGGCAGCTTGTCCTGCGATCCTTCGTCGCTCCCGCTGCCGCTCCCGCCCCGCCTCCTCCTTCACGAGCATTACTTGCTCGCAGAAGGAGGCGCGGGCGCCCACATCAAAAATGACCCTCAGACGCCGTGCGTTTAAGTCGATTCGAGTCCAACATAAGCTCTCCCACCGACTCCAGTTGTGGGGGTATCAGTGGGGAATTTACGCACTTAAAAGAAAGCTGTACTGTTTTAAATTAAAAAGAAATAAAATATACTTTACTTATAAATATTCCATATTTCCTTTTCCTCGTTCTCGTTATATGAATTATTTACTATATATGTTTTAATTCCGATTTTATTGTAGACTGTATTACATACTCCCTCGTATCCAAAACAAGCTGAGGTCAAAAAAACAACTTGATTGTTTTCATCCGCATCTAACCAATTCCGTACTATTTCCACAACACTGGCTTCAACTTCAGATCGATGTGGAAATGATTGCACATTTTGGAATGTCACATCTATATAAAGTTTGTCTAGATGTACTTTTTCGCCATTGTTGTTAAAAAACTGTTCGTAAATACCAGTGTTAAGTTCATTTGGGCTAATTCTGAAATCACCTGTAAGAGAGATGTTTTAATCAGTCTAGTCGTGACCACGGGTGCTGCAACGCATTCGAAACGTCAGCAAAAATAGTAAGTTCCAAGATATAATTCGCGAGAAGTACCGATACCTTGTATAATTATGGATAACAATAAACACCTTTCAAACTAAAGTAACATTTTCTCTCCTTAAAGAAAATTTCTTTAACAAGTCCATACAACATGATATATCGCTCAATATTCAAACTCGGAAAAAAATCAACAAAAAGGAAATAGTCCGTGCAGTAAATACCTATAGTGAAAGAACTACGGAATTTATCATTCCCGTCTATTAAATAATTTAAATCAATCTTTCATACAAAGCATCACCAATATAAATTAAAAAAGGAAATTAAAAGCACATTTTTTGAACAGCCTGTAGATGCCTCGTGCAAAACCGGTTTTACTCAATCGATGCAACCCCCCGCTCGCTGCTTTAACGTTAGGTTTATGTTATATTGTTATAATAAGTTATAATAACTTAGTCAAGTTGCTACTTTTACTAGTTGTTTAATAAGTTTATAGTTAGTTAGTATTTTAGTTAGTTTATATTTTAATTAGTTACCCTTTGTTTTCTATATTTTTTAAAATTGTTATTTGTTTTTAATTTGTTCACAGTATCTATCTATCTGTATTTTATAGTGTCACTACAAGCGAAGACTTGTAACTGGCTCTCTGTCACATATTTTTTAATATATTTGCATATTTACCTGCTCTGTATTATTAGCTGTAAGTCTTCCATACAATAAATAAATAAATAAATAAGTGAAGAAATGTAATATCTGCTTGTTTAATTGTGTGTTGTGCTAGTTCAGACAAACCCCCAGTGGTTTTAGGATGTGCCAATGTGTGTAACGATTGTATTATATTTTGTAAGTAAATAAATAAATAATTAAAAAGAATGAATTCGTGCGAATATCGGTAGATGGCACTTAACCGTCGCGTCTCCGTAAGACGTATATATGTATAGAAGAATTTCGGTGGTTTCGTGCGAAGGTTCTGTGGCTTAGTGGTCAGAACGTTTCCCCTGTAAGGGAAAGATAGCAGGTTCGAATCTGGCCTGAACCGATTCTATTTTTTCTACATCTTAATCAATTTGAATAGCTTGATTGATGATTTGCAGAATTTGGACCACCCCATCTCCTCCCATGCGGTGTCTTAAAAGGCGACTAAAGGATAGGGCTGTTTAACATCAGACAGATATATACAGCTCAGACTCGGGCACAGATGCGTCAACAACAGTGTCCGGAAGACGACGATAGGCTCACCCCCTTTTACGCGGGACCGAATTCAATGATTGGTGAAATGTGGGTGTTAATTCACCTCTGCCTAACCCTCCGGGGATAGGCGTGATTATATGTATGTATGTTATAATCTGCGAACTTGTCAAGTGATATACAGAATATACTGAGATTATGTCTGACACGTTCCGTTGCTAACACTGATTAACCATCACCAATTACTTATTAATTACATTCCTCACCTTCGGCAACCAAAACGACCCACAGGCGGCGTGCGTTTTAGTCGGTTCGAGTCCGACATAACCTCCTCCACCGGCTCCGGTGGGGAGGATTTTGCGCACGTAAAAAAAAAAAAAAAACATTAGTAACTTAGGTACTTATTATTGTTTTACTGTAATATTTGATATTTTTTTGACATTCTAATATTGTATGGTAATTTAACTTTTTAAAATTTGCACACCTATCAAAGGTAATAAGCAGAGCACTGCACATATTATGAAAACTACTGACCAACCCTATGTGGCTACCTGTCTTATGAAAATAAAAATGATTTGATTTGTGGCAAGCAATAGGTATATTTTATGTATATTAAAAATTTGCTATTAAGCACTTTCAAACACGATATTGTAAATTTATTTTTTAACACGGTACTTTATGACCGCTAGAGGGCGCCACATTAGATTCAGTGACACGTTATATAGCCTATAACCAGCGGACGACTAAGATGCTTCTAACGATACCTCATTTGTCCAGTTCTAATAAGTAGTAGAGGAGCTATGAGGGAACAGACGAACCTACACACATACATACATAGCCTGTCAAAATCATAACCCACCTTTTGCCGTAGTCGGGTAAAAACTAAATTGAACCACTAGTTAGTCTGTTGACCCTGTTCATTTGTGTTTAATATTTGTTTTTATGAAAAAGTCGCTACAAGATTGTTTACCGAATGGAGTAGGTATGTTACAAGTATATTGAAGACTAGCTGACCCACCCCAGCTTCGCCCGGGGTATATTTTGAAGCTTTATATCCCTTTGAGCCCGTATGTTTTAGTCTTCAAAATATGTATGAAAAATTGCCGGATTTGTTAACATTTATTATCAATGCTCCGCTCCCTTAAGTAGTAGCGTGATGATATATAAAACTTGCCTCGATAAATGGACTACCCAACACTGAAAGAATCATTCAAATCGGACCGGTAGTTCCAGAGATTAGCGCGTTCAAACAAACAAACAAACTCTGCAGTTTTATAATATTAATATAGATTGCCAGTCCCTTGGTTTTGCACACGTCCATAGGCCACGGTAAACACAAAAAAGCTTACTCGCACATAACCCGTGTTTCACGCCGTATTGTACGTTGCATTCTGTGTCTATACAGTATAGACGAATTACTCACCTGTGTACATGATGTTTTGACCCTTGTACTGAAACAAAAACATTAATGATCCCCAGCAGTGTTTGGCGTCTAACGCGATGACATCAAACGTTTCCTCTTCGCCATCTGTTATAATGGCGACTTCAGTTTTACCTGTAAATAAATTATAAGTTTTGAATGAAATTTTAAAGCATTTAGTATACCTAGTGGGTCGTTGTTTACATTGGGGCTGGTCCATAGCTTAAAAGTCGCACCGCGGGCTGCACAATTGGTATGGAAACATCGTTGTGTCTTACCTCCTATAAAAAATCTAAAATAAAACCCGATAGCAAAAACTACGAAACGTTACGGATGATGCTGGTCTCGAACGAGAGCAGGGTATCGTACGAGGATGCGAGAGAAGGGTTGTTTTCGAGCCATGCCATGTTAATTCGCACGAGTTGTATTATTAGTTAGGCATTCCCAATAGTTCCCAAACGTCCACAATTAGCCATTAGAAGGTTACTTCAAGGTCTGCAGCGCGAGTGTAACGCCCTTGGTGTTGCACACGTCCATAGGCCACGGTAACCACTTTCTGTCAGTTTTGCCGTGTGCTTGTCTGCTTTTTGGTATAAAATGTTTTAAAACTTTGTCCAATACATACCGATCTTCAAAACTTTAAGATAGTTCTTCAAGTTAGGTACATATACATTAACAATTGCTACAGTTTCTTCTGAAGCATAGATAAAAGAGTTGTTTTTCTTCAATGTCTGTGGTAGGCTCCTCTCTTTTAATCCATGAATGTGATCTCCATGAAAGTGGCTGAGAAAGTAAGCACTTTTATTTTGATTTTTAAAATTGTCTACAAATATAGAAGGAATCTCCTTTATAGCACCATGAAAGGCACTCGGGACTCTCCTGTATTCGTCAAATGAAAACATTTTCGTTGTTAAGCACACAAGTGATTTTATCGAGGGATAATGGTAGAATGAATTTCTTTAATGAGATCTAGACTAGGCTACATATATAAAGGGCGTTTATCAGCTGAATCACCACTATATCGGCTTTATTGGATGCACATAATGAAGGAAATATATAGATAAGTAAATAATTCAGTCGGTGACAATAATTGATATCATTACATATACGATAGAATATTAGAATATTTACCTCCTTCATTTTTATCTTAGCGTTAATCCCAGTGTCATCAGAAGCTTACATCTCAGACTCTGGTGTCCCGTTTACCAGTCTAACTGCAGATTTGGTTGAACTTTGATATTCCGTGAAGCAAATGCGATTCTCGACTTTACAGTCTAACTGTGATTACAGTTACGACTGAAAAGCCGACTCAGACTGAGTTGAGAATATAATAGACAAACAGACGTGAAGGAGGTAGGACACGGCGGTATTTTTTTTCCTCACCTCGCCTGTTGGTAAGCTAAAGGCAAAGTCTCAGGAAAGAGGGCATTTCCGCCCGATTGAGCAGTCCGACTGGGGTAGTACCTCCGCCCTACAGAATACCGCGGCTATAATAACTTCTTGTTTTATTCCCAGCGGTGAGTAGGGTAGCCAGAGCTCACTGGAGAATTTGTGCTGTCAGTGGGAAGACTAAAGGCTTGTCCTGCTTTGTCTTCTACTGACAGCACGGAAACTCTGTGCTTACAGGGTTGGCAGCGAGACTGTGACTCCTCTGGTGTTACAGACGTCCATAGGTCACGGTAACCACTTTCCATCAGGTGGGCCGTGTGCTGTGTCTGCCAACTAAGTGGTATAAAAAAAGACAAATATTTTTGTATTGTGTCGTTAAAATAACATAGTTATCTCCACCTTTTTTTTTAAAAAAAATCTCCAATGTACAGACACGAAATATTATCCTTCATCCTACAGTCCCGTCCCGGGTCCTTTAAGCGGGGCGTGAAAAAGCATCTGATGAGGCCGCCAAGCTGAGTGTCACCATTGTAACACTTGAGTGTCTGTAATGGTGACGCTCTTTCCTAAGACTTTTCCTTTAGCTTACCATCAGGTGAGTAAAATTAGCGTGTCCTAGATTTAAAAAAAGAGCATCTGACAATTTATATTAGTATAGAAATAAATATCTAATATCTTTCATAACTTTCGCGTTCCATGATATACATGTTAACGAGAATTAACGCAATCATTGTAAAGGTTTTTTTAATTGTAAAAGTTGTCAAATACTACATATACCTGGCACGGCTGGCTGTGCTGGTGCTGCTGCTGCTTCTGCAGAGACTCTCAAGCGGCGCAAATACACCAATCTCATAGGAGATTATGAATTTGTGCCGCTTGCAGTCGAGACTTTGGGGTAATGGGGTCCGAGCGTTCGCAACCTCTTCCGTGAGATTGCGAAGCGTATGGTCGACGCTTCTCGTGACCAGAAGGCTGGCCTCTTTTTAGGTCAGAGAATAAGCATTGCCATAAAACGTGGCAATGCCGCCAGTCTTCTGGGAACGCTACCACAAGAGACATGCGATGCGGAGGAATTCCACGACGCATATTTTTTATTTTTTATTTACGTGCGCAAAATCCCCACGGATACCTCCCCACCGGAGCCGGTGGAGGAGGTTAAGTCGAACTCGAACCGACTGAAACGCACGCCGCCTGTGGGTCGCTTTGGTTGCCGAAGGTGAGGTTGACGGGCATATCCCTCGCACCCCGGCCGACCCAGGGCCATCTCTCACGATCTGGCCTTCTTCTTGGGTATGGGGACTACAGAGTCCCCAACTCGTCCCCGGAAACGGGGAGGCGCGCGAGGCGCGCCACCGCCGCGGCCTGCTTCTGCCAGGGTGACAGGCGGCTCCACCTGTCACCCCCAGGCCGGCGCTCATGGGGGGCGGAGATCGTTCATCGACCTCTGACGCCCGAACATTCTACACAACGCTATCTAGACCCATGGTAAGCATACTAGCTTGTGTCATGGAATAATATATAATATATAATAAATGCGGATAAACTTACTTATATACTTTTTTTTTTGTAAATACATACATATTATACATTGAAACACCCAGACCAATGCAAATATACATATTCATTGGTGCATTCTATTACTAGAACACCAGAAATAGAGACCCACAGAAGCTCTATACTGGACCTTCTGCTGACTTCGCGCCCGGACGAATACTCAGTAACTGTGGAAGCACCACTTGGTACTTCGGACCACAGCCTCGTTCGGGCGCAAGTGACTCTCACGCGGCCTGAACCACCGCGGCCACCTCAATGGCGGCATGTCTGGCACTACAAGTCGGCAGACTGGGATGGACTGCGAGAATTCTTCGCGTCGTACCCGTGGAGGCGGCTTTGCTTCACTTCAAATGATCCCAACTCCTGTGCAACAGCAGTAGCTGATGTGATCCTAGCGGGTATGGAATGCTATATTCCAAACCACTGGATCGCAACAGGAGAGAGCAAACGCCCGTGGTTTAATAGGCCCTGCAGAGAAGCAAGAGACCACAAGCAATCTGCATACAGGGCTTGGACCACGGCTCTTGCCAATAAAGTTCCGAATATCGCTGAAGTGAAGCGAAAGTTGAATGCCGCCTCGAGGTCTAGTAAAAAAGCTACGGCCAGGGCTAAGTTTGAGTTCATCGGCAGAATTGGCGAGCGGCTTGCGCGCTACCCATCTGGCAGTCGTGCATTTTGGTGGCTCGCTAAAGCTGCCGAGGGAAACTTCTGCCAGTCTAGCCTTCCACCGCTGCAAAAAAAATACGATGGTAGTCTTGCTCATGGCACTAAGGAGAAAGCCGATCTGTTGGGTAATCTCTTTGCGTCAAACTCGACTATGAATGACGGGAACGCCGAACCACCCATAATTCCCAGCTGTGGTGCTTCCATGACTGAAGTTAAAATCACGCAACGGGCGGTCCGGCGTGAGCTTAAGTCCCTAGATGTTCGGAAGTCGAGTGGGCCAGACGGTATACCGGTGATCTACTGAGCGATCGACAGTACGGCTTTCGCCACCGTCGCTCTACCGGTGACCTTCTTGTGTATCTCACAAACCGGTAGGCGCAGGCCATCGAGCAGGGGTGAGGCACTAGCGGTCAGCCTCGATATAGCGAAGGCCTTCGATCGGGTCTGGCACAAAGGTCTTCTTGCGAAGTTGCCATATTATAGACTCCCCGAGGGACTGTGCGAATGGATCTCCAGCTTTTTGTCCAACAGAAGCATCCAAGCCGTCGTCGACGGCAGCTGCTCGGACCGCATGAACATAAACGCTGGTGTCCCACAAGGCTCCGTGTTGTCTCCGACGCTGTTTCTGCTGCATATCAATGACATGCTGTCTGATGACTCCATTCATTGTTATGCGGACGACAGTACCGGAGACACGTGTTACACGGGCCGTGCAAATATCCCTCAGTCCGAGGTGGAGAAGAGTCGCGAACAACTTGTGTCTGAAATTGAGACTACTCTCTCTGGAGTATCCGATTGGGGACGACTAAACCTAGTCCAATTCAACCCCACTAAGACACAAGTATGTGTAATCACCGCTAAGAAAACCCCATTCATTGTGGCGCCGCAATTCCTGGGCACACTGCTTACCATCTCCTCGAGTATAGGAATCCTTGGTGTCGATATCTCCAGCGACGTCCAATACCGAAGTCATTTGCGGGATAAGGTTAAGTTGGCATCAAGAAAGCTCGGAGTGCTCAACAGGGCGAAGCAGTACTTTACTGCGGGGCAGCAACTCCTTCTTTATAAAGCACAGGTCCGGCCTCACATGGAGTACTGTGCTGTCACCTTTTTGCTGGAGCACCTGCATACCAGCTTGACCCCTTCGACTCAGTGCAAAGATGGGCATTGAGGCTGGTTGACAATCCCATACTCACAGGTAGTGTGGAACCTCTTAGCCTTTGGAGGGATTTTGCCTGATTTTTTAGTGTGTGTTCTACCGCCTATATACAATGGTTTGTGCTCAGATGAATTGTTTGACATGATGCCCGTAGCTACATTCTATCATCGCACCTCTCGCCATAGGCAGGGAATTCATCCTCACACATTGCGACCTGAGACGGTGCGCACTGTGCGGTATGAAAGAAACTTCATCCCACGCACACTCAAGCTGTGGAATGACCTCCCTGCTGCGGTTTTCCCAAGCGCCTACAATATGGGGTTCTTCAAGAGGGGCATCAGAAGGTTTCTTCATGGTCGGCAGCGCGAGTGTGACACCCCTGGTGTTGCATACGTCCATAGGCCACGGTAACCGCTTCCCATCAGGTGGGCCGTGTGCGTATATGCCAACTAAGTGTTATAAAAAAAAAAAATATCCATGCATACAAATATTTGCACTGAGCGGGAATCGAACCCGCGCGAGGTTTGCCTAAGGTTTCGACCTTACACCGGCAGTGGGCACAGGTATGTACCTATGTACCTATACCATAATCGCATTTATTCCCATTAATTTTATTGTATTAATTATCAATCAATACCATCGCAGTCCACGGCCTACTGTCTCCACGCTAGTCAGACGGATTGCTACAGGGTTTTATTTCGAGTTTTCCTTCTCTCGCAGTGATATCGTCTGCGTATGTTTCCGTTGGTCGCCTCTTTACCCGTTTAATGAGATTATAGGGTGGATATATTCTATCTCCGTCACCAGTGGTGACGGATGGATCACCAGACGGAAGTGATAGATTATCTCTAATAATTATTAATTTCCTGTTAAGTTAGACTGCAAATAAAATAAATAATGACAAATTAAATATCAATAAATTAATCCTGCTGCAGTGATCATAACAGGAAATTACAATAATCAAGTGTAATATATATATAAATTATAATGATAAAACATACATTATCTTTACTAGGTAGGTCACAGAAATATATTAGCTTAGAACGGCTATAAGCTAGGTGTGGGAACATTCTAGATTAATCTCTCAAGGATGGCCAGAAAGCGGATTGATAGGAGACTTACCATGTGGTTGGTCTTCAAGTTATGAAAAATAACTCGCATTGTCCTCAACATCAGAGGCTGCTATGGCCAACACGCAGCCCTCTTATTAACCTCCATTCATGGTTTGTTGAAACTGAAATGATGAGTGAGACAAGGAGACGCTGCTATAATAGGCAGCGTCTCCACGGAGAGCCTATTCTCCTTGAGGGTTTCTGCTCCCTCTTAGCTTCTCAATCAGTAATTAGAACTGGACAAATGAGGTACCGTTTGAAGCATCTTAGACGTGCTCTGGTTATAGGCTATATAACGTGTCACTGAATCTAATGTGGCGCCCTCAAGCGGTCAATAAAGGCTGTGTGAAAAAATTAACTTGAGATAGTTATGTCGTGTTTGGTATCAACTGAAAGGGCTTAATTAGCACATTACAAATACAATGTATAAATTATACCTATTACTTATCCGAATATAAATAAAAAAATGTTTAAAACTAAAACCCGACTACTGAAAAAGTATTAAACAAGAAAATATCAAGGATAGCCGTGGTCGTATACCACTTAACTATCAAAACTAGGAAAAGTGGCATACGACCACGGCTGTCCTTGATATTTTCTTGTTTAATACTTTTTAGTATTCGGGTTTTAGTTTTAAACTTATTTTGTTGTTAAGATTTTTATAATCACTTTTTTTTTTGACAACACTCAATTTTAACATCAGAAATCTACCGCATAGTTTTTGTTGTTATTTTATGTACCACTAGCTGACCCACCCCAGCTTCGCCCGGGGTATATTTTGAAGCTTCATATCCCTTTGATCCCGTATGTTTTAGTCTTCAAAATATGTATGAAAAATTGCCGGATTTGTTAACATTTATTATCAATGCACCGCTCCCTTAAGTAGTAGCGTGATGATATATAGCCTAAAACCTTCCTCGATAAATGGACTAGAATGAAGAATCATTCAAATCGGACCAGTAGTTCCAAAGATTAGCGCTTTCAAACAAACAAACAAACTCTGCAGCTTTATAATATTAGTATAGATATGACACTCGGTTGATGAATAGGTATCTTTCGTTGATGAAAATCCGTCCAGCCATTAGGCCTGTAGGGAGGAACAAAGAAAACTACATAATACATTCATATACCACTTCAAACAATCAGCCCATCGCAGTCAAATGCTGGACATAGGCCTCTCCCAATGCTGGGAAGCTTTGGCCTACTGTTTCCACCCTGGCCAGACGGGTTGGTACAGGGTTTACATGTTACGCGCACACATTACCATTTATTTACCCTCGGTAGCACAGTCGGGGGTTTTTTTTTATAGGACACGTGAATTAGACTTCGTCTTGCCTGATAGATACTGAAGACAGTCTTAGAAAAGAGAGTCACCATTACTAACATATACTATGTGACAATGGTGACACTCAGCTTGACGGCCTCATCATATGATTTTTCACGCCTCGCTTAAAGGACGCCTACCGAATACCGTGGTTATAATAACTTCGTGGTCTGTTCCCAGCGGTGAGTAGGGTAGCCAGAGCTCACTGGAGAATTTGTGCTGTACGTGGAATGACTAAAGGCTTGTCCTGCTTTGTCCTCTACACTGACGGCAAAGAGTCTCTGTGCTTACAGGGTCGGCAGTGCGAGTGTGGCTTCTCTGGTGTTACACGCGTCCATAGGCCACGGTAACCACTTTCCATCAGGTGGACCGTGTGCTTGTCTGCCACCTAAGCGGTATAAAAAGGACGCGGGACTGTAGGAAAAAGGAAACACGTGAGCTGGTAATGAATTCGAGGCCTTAATGGTGCGACAAAGGAAAGAGTCTCCGAACCGTTTGGTTCTTGATCGGATATTCTGCACCGTGTGCGGGTGACATCTAAGCCCTGAACGATGTCCTGTATAGGAAAGGGGAGGGTATCCTGCGCACATAGCTGTTCTATCCTAATATAACTGTGCGCTAGATAGGTACTTAGCTTACAACATATATATTGAAACGAAAGGGTGATAATAACTTTTATGCAGACTTCAAATAATCAACACTTTATTAAATTATTAAATTATTACAATATAGCAATCGGACAGAGTTTCGTCTTAACCTAGTGTACGGCTCAGAATACCCGATAATATGAGCGGAGCGGGTATTTATAGGCGATTTTGACATCTGGCGACTTACGGCTGGATATGACGTCACGAATGAACTATTGAAGCGGGCTTGACTTTGGCATGGCTAACAGTTCTGGCGATGAACTATTGAAGCGGGCTTGACTTTGGCATGGCTAACAGTTCTGGCGATGAACTATTGAAGCGGGCTTGACTTTGGCATGGCTAACAGTTCTGGCGATGAACTATTGAAGCGGGCTTGACTTTGGCATGGCTAACAGTTCTGGCGATGAACTATTGAAGCGGGCTTGACTTTGGCATGGCTAACAGTTCTGGCGATGAACTATTGAAGCGGGCTTGACTTTGGCATGGCTAACAGTTCTGGCGATGAACTATTGAAGCGGACTTGACTTTGGCATGGCTAACAGTTCTGGCGCTGAACTGTTGTGGCTCGGCATGGCATTAGCTAGGCATTGGCTTCTCGTTGGCTCTGCTTGGCTGGGTGTGGCATGTGGCGTGGCGTTACAATATGTATATGCATTGTTCTAATCACTTACATTATTATCTAATCAGTTTATATTCAAAGTCTCAACTTATTTCATGATCCAAGAGCCGTGATAACAAAACCACTTCATAGAATAGAATAGATCTTTATTTGCTAGAACAATGTGATAAGGATGTTACAAATTGTGTCTTATGACTAGGTACATCATGTTCTACCTAAATTGGGCATGCAAATTTTCCTTATTATCTATACACTTTGGCGTACAAAATGATACGAAGTCAAAAGGAAGCTTATACATTTTAAACCACCTAATCACATTTTTATCTATACTCTTTACTTGTCATGGATAAAAACTCTGTAACAGAATAAAAACATTTGATTAGCAACCAGTCTTTTAACGCTTTTATAAATTTCTTGTACGGTAAAGCTTTAATTTCACTAGGTACACAATTATAAATATATCCCCACATAGACAAACAATTATTTTTATATACAACAGTTTTTGGTACCTTAGATAAAACTATTCTGTCTGGGTCGCGTGTGTTTCTGGGGTACATCTCCTTTGCTGTTATAAAGAGGTGCTTATTCAGTGTGGCAAATTTTGCACATTCAAATATAAACATGCTGGGCAAGGTTAACAGTTTAAGTGATTGAAATAGAGGTCTGCCAGATATCCAGGGGGCCACACCGCAAATCGTTCTGACACATTTTTTTTGAACAAAAAACTTATGTCAGTTGAGTTCCCCCAAGGAATCAATATATCAAGGCTGAATGAATTTATACTCAAGTATGTACCTACTTACGTTCGGCCGCTTTTTATATGCAACTAGCTATTGCCCGCGGCTCCGCCCGCGTGGATGTCGGTTATCGCATAGTGTGGAGTCAACATTATTGAGCATAATATTTTTTTTTTTTTTATATAGGACACGCCAACTTGACCTCACCTCGCCTGATGGTAAGCTAAAGGCAAAGTCTCAGGAAAGAGGGTCACCATTACAGACAGTAAGTGCTACAATGGTGGCACTCAGCTTGGCGGCCTCATCAGATGCTTTTTCACGCCCCGCTTAAAGGCCCCGGGACTGTAGGAAGAAGGAAACACGTGTGCTGGTAATGAATTCCAGGTCTTGGTGGTGCGGCAAAGATGTCACCCTCACACTGTGCAGAATATACGAGCAAGAACCAAGCGGTTCGGAGACTCTTTTCTTTGCCGCACCACCAAGACCTGGAATTCATTCTAAAATAAAAGTAACCTACGTTACTCCTTATTACGTCAGCTACCTACCTGCCAATAAAGTCTGTCTGTCTGTTTGTTCCGGCTAATCTCTGAAATGGCTGTATCTACTTTGACGGGACTTTTAATGACAGGTAGCTGATGTAAGATTGAGTAACGTAGGCTACTTTTATTTTAGATTTTTTTATGCTCAATAGCGTTGAATCCACACTATGCGATCACCGACATCCACGGTGACGTCATAGTAGCTTTATGCATGCAAAGTCTCAGCCCGATCGGTTTAAAATTGACACAGTTTCATACAAACTTACATCTCCTAATTTATCACATTGGGGGTAGAATTAATGAAAATTCTTTCTTAGCAGATGCCTACGTCATAACATCTACCTGCATATTCAGCTCGATGCGTCCAGTGGTTAGGGCTGTGCGTTGATAGATCACTGTCAGTCAGTCAGTCACCTTTGAGTTATATATATTTAGAAGATTAGATCGCAGTTTGTACCAAAGTGACAGCTTATTCAGCTTATTGGAAAGCAAAGGAGAAGGAGTGGAGCCCGTCAAAAGCCCTAGAGAAGTCCGACAGGGCCAAAACCGTCGCTTTGCCCTGGTCCCGAGCTGAAAGAATATTGTCCGTAACGTCCAACATGGCTGTAACCGTGCCACGATTCTTCATAAAGCCCGACTGCACATCTAGTAAAATGACTCGCGTTTCCATGTAGTGCCTAAGCTATGATGCAACCACCTTCTCTAAAATTTTTGATAAACAAGGTAAATACTAATTGGACGTAAATCTTTATAACCGAGTATCTCATTATTTTTAGGAATGGGCTTAATTATAGCATTTTTCCAGCTGGTGGTAAATTTAGAAGTCGAGATTGATTTATTCATGATGGCAGTGAGTACATTTAGAGTTTCCGGGATTAACATAAGTATCATTTTCAGTGATATGCCGTCGACTGCCACTGCATTTGATTTGAGCTCCTTTAATATTTTGAGTACCCCTATGAGTCAACAGTCGACATCCCGAAAGTAAAGTCACTGAACCTATTGTATTCTATATATTAATAATACTAGAACGGCCCCAAATTCGGGGTGTAATATCATATATGTACGAAAAAACCTAAATATTTTCGAAAAACTATCTGATGTACACAATTTTAAAACGAGAAGCAAAAATAAACTAGTTGTGCCTAAACTGAGGCTTCACAAGGTTGGTGGTTCATTTGTGCAGCATAAAAATATTTAATAAAATTCCTCAGGATTTGATTAATATGGCGATAAATAAATTTAAATTAGAAGTGAAAAAAACTTTAATGAGTAAAGGTTATTATAAAGTGGATGAGTATCTTAATGATATCAATGCGTGGTCAACTTAAGTCTCTTGCTTGCTCGCACAAAATAAATTGTAAACTAAAGCAAATTTAAAAAAAAAGAAAAATAATCTAGTTCTAATGTAGTTCGCTGAGTTTCTTGCTGGTATCTTCTCAGTAGAACTAACCTACCGAACCAGCGAAAGAATCATTTTCCAATGGTTTATTTGTACATTATTTAATATTTTAATATTATTTCATGACATACTCAATTGTATAATTTTGACGTTCATATGTGCTCTTTGTGAGCCTAAACTGAATAAATGAAATTGATTCTTTGAATACTACTTACCCCAATAAAACTTAGAGGTAGAACACGACGGTGTTCCCATCCCAATTGAGCATTCCTACTGTGGAAATACCTCCGCCGTACAGAATACCTTGGTCATAAGAAACTCTTGTTGTGTTCTCGGCGGTGAGTAGAGTAACTAAAGCTCACTGGAGAGTTTTTGTGCTGTCAGTGGGAAGACCAAAGGCTTGTCCTGCTTTGTCTTCTGCATTGATAGCACAGAAACTCTGTTCTTGCAGGGTCGGCAGCGCTAGTGTGACTCTCTGGTGTTACACACGTCCATAGGCCACGGTTACCACTTTCCATCAGGTGGATCACGTGCTTGTCTGCCACCCAAGTGGTATAAAAAATCTTTTACCTTGCACTCTGGCTGACCGATAAAAATAATCAGATAATACTTAATATTTTTTCCTTGTCATAGTATTTTATATCCGGACAGATAGTGATTTCCTGTCGAGATTAGGTACCTACTGCAGCAATAATCCTGGTCCTCAATTCTAATATTCCGCCAAAAACAAGTAACTTTATGAATTGCCATTAGATCTCGATCGATTCCTTTAAAATTCGTAAAATGGTCACTTATCCTGAGTAGAATTACAACAATTCGTTTACTAAGCAGATTTTAATTGCGTGTAAATGCTGCCGCTACCCAAAAATAAGGATCAAAGAAGAATCAATTTCATTTATTCAGTTTAGGCACACAAAGAGCACACATGAACGTCAAAATTTTACAATTATGTAATATCAATAAATAATATAAAAATAACCATTGGAAAATGATTCTTTCGCTGGTTCGGTAGGTTAGTTCTACTGAGAAGATACCAGCAAGAAACTCGGCGAACTATATTAAAACTAGATTATTTTTCTTTATTAAATTTGCTTTAGTTTACAATTTATTTTGTGCGAGCAAGCAAGACTATGTTGACAACGCATTAACATCATTAAGATACTCATCTCGTTGCGAAGATCGCGTTGTTAAGTTTTTTCTGTACTGTTTTTACTAAGTAGGTTAATTTGTAGAATATGTGTTATTAAAACAATAAAACGATGAAATACCAATTACCCACCATAGAATTATCGGAAATAAAATTATAAGAATGAAATCAAAGTATAAGTGTTGCTATTATCTGTTAGCGTCAGCAGCTTGGCTTTAGTAGGTATTATCTGTGGTATTTTGCTATCGGTGATGTATTCTCGTGCTTATCATTGAATTACTCTTTTTTTCGCTAGATGTGCTGTAGCCCAGGGCCGGCAGTCTGTACATGAGATAGCGACCGAATTCGGATGTTAAGTACGTAGCGACGCAAACTAACCGAAATTCCCAAGTCTGTACTTAAAGTTACGATTTTTGTCGGTTGCCGTACCGACATTCGTCGTTTACTTAACAAATTCTCGGATAGTACCTTAATAGCATAGACAAGCATAGAATTTGTCACTCTTACCCTTAGATTCTCTTTGGTTAACTGTGTAATTTGTTGACATTTTTATTATGTTTGTACAATTATGCTTTATGAATTTGTAATTGTATCTTTTTTGACTGTACAATTTCATCAAACAGAAAAATCTCTCCGCTGATTGATTTTTCACAACACCCTTACCATAGATTATTATACATATATATAGACCAAACATAGACTCTGACATGGCAAGTTGACACAAGTGACATAACACACAAGCAAGAAGCCAAGAAGCCTTGAAAAAGAATTGAATATTTTTGGAGGTTGTAGGGAAATACGAGAAATATTATGGCTGAAGCGTGTTTAGCATGGGATTAGTTTACTCTAGAACATAGGCGGGAAGCGGGAAATGGTAATGCGACGGCAAGGTGCATGGATTCTGTGCGCTAGTGAAAATTATTTGAATTTGGCTGATGGTGAATTCCTATCATTGTATCGCATTACAAAGGCATTGTTTAAAGAACTTGTTGATGAAATAGCGCTATCACTTGAAAGAAAACGCCCTTACGGGCTTTCTGTGGAGTCCTATGTAAGTTTCATTGTATAACTTGTACATTGTTTAACCTATAGTTGGCATGATTAAAAATTATTATTTATCTAGAAGTACTTCATCTCATTTAATATATTGTAATTGTATAATTTATGTGCTTTTTATCATTTTAGGTGTGTGACACTATTCTGCTCATTTTCAATATAAATACTCGATGGCCAGGAGCTCGGCATGATAGCCACATATATCATATGAAAATTCCCCAGTTCATGCCACATGAAGACGTTTGTTAATAACGGAGACCACCATGCATGGTTACTTGGTAAGTTTTGAGTCAAATAACTGAACACCCCATGTGTCAATATACTATTACTGCCAGTGGGGATGCTGTTGACAGGACGTGTGATCACCCTTTCTGTGTGTACTATTTCTCCTATATAATGACTGTCATACATGTTAACTGCAACCAACGGCTTAACATTTTTTCTGACGCACAACCAAACCAATGCTAATACCCTTATTCATACAAATATTTGCACAAAGCAGCAGCTGCATTTAATACCGTTACACCACAGAGGCTGTCAATGTGTCAATATAACAATTATAACATATATTATATTTTGATTTAATCCACAGGTGATGATGGATATCCACTAGAACCATGGCCGATGACCCCAATGATGAACCAGCCCCTTGGCCTAACGACAAGTATACACTGAAGACTGTGTATTACACTGAACTGACACTATGGTGGACATCTGTGGCATTCCACTGCCCCAGAGAATCATTCAGAAACATTATTTTCGATTGTTTTCGCCTTGTCAACTGCAAGTCAACCAAGTGGCCAAAATCATACATCAGCAACACTTCAGAGGTGCCATATTACAAGAATGTGCCGACCCAGTTCTTGAAAATGGTAATTATTGTACAAGTAACCTTGCGAGTATCATAGTAGTACATAATATAAATATGCCCCACTGACACACAAATATGTAACTTACATGCAAGACACTACAGTAATGTTCTACGTGAAGTAGGAAGTGGTTTCTTCTCTTTCATACTTAGATGTGTGCTATGCACTTGCAAATTAGTAACTACTATAATATAAACTAACAATCCCAAACCAACATTCTGCAGGCATTTTCTGCTTTTCATGGAACTAAAGGTTGTATCCATGAGGCTACAGTTTATATCAGAGGAAAATTGTATAATCCTTTTGCTATCTATTATTATTCATTACAAATGCCAGCAGCTGTCACTCAAGCTCAAGTGGTGGATCCTTCCAGCAGAGAAGCTGTTAACCGGACAGATGGTTAGCCCTTCTGTACGGGCTTTTGCCATATATAACGACTCCCATAGATGTTAGTATGGCAACCGGGACAGAACAGACAATAGGCAGATACACAACCATTGCAAATAGATATATTTGATGCATATACATATTTTCACTGAACGGAAATTGAACATTGTCATCATCATCTTTGTGTAGACATACTATACTGATTGCATTGTTACCTCGCAGTTCAGGGTCCGCCTTCGGCTCTTTCTCCTTCACGACGCCAAGTCTACTTTCTTTACATGGACCTGGCGGAAGCCCCATTGCCAAGCATTTATTACCCACAGGCATTTGTTGCCTCAAAACCTCCTGCTGGTTACCCAGTTGAATATCTCCACCCCAGCGAAGCTGTCATTGCAATAAACTGAACATAGCTTTCCCAAAAGTAATATTATTTAGGGATTTATTGTCTTTAATAGAACCAAAGGTTGAATCCATGTGGGTACAGCTAAACCAATACATCAAATGAAAATATTGTAATCCTATTGCTATCTATTTCTTTTCATTGCAGATGCCAGCCGTTGTTTGTCACTCAACTCAAGCCTGAGGAGAGGATACCCATAGCCGAAGTCATAACAAAATGTTACAAAATGAAGACTGAGAAAATTTTATTGTCTGTAAAGACTTAATAGAAACTCTTTGTATTAAGTACTTTGAAGTAATAAATGCACAAGATATGAACCTATATATATTTGTTTTATTTAATTTACCTGTATAGAAATCTACTTACTACCTACCGATAGTCTTTGTATGAACTCTGCAATAACTTATATTGTGTTAGTTACTAGTCCTACATACCTACATGAACATGACAGTTACAAATAAGCATCCATCAGTATATAATTATCTATTTCATAGCCTTGGGAAGTTATTAAATATGAAATTGAGCAATATAACATACACATTTCACCAAAAGTCTACAAATAATAACTTGAAGCTCAACCAAGTTCACCAAATAAGCATCCACCATCTTATAATTGTATTTTATCATGAAATTGAGCAATATAGCATACATAAATCACCAAAAGTCAACAAATAATAATTTGAACCTCAACCAAATTCAGCAAATAAGTAACCATCATCATATAATTGTATTCAATCATCCATTTCATAACCTTAGAGATTATTAAATATGAAATTGAGCAAAATAACATACACATATCACCAAAAGTCAACAAGTAATAATTTGAACCTCAACCAAATAAGCATCCATCATCTTATAATTCTATTTTGTCATCCATTTCATAACCTTAGAGATTATGAAACATAAAATTTAACAATATAACATAAACATATCACCAAAAGTTAACAAATAATAACTTGAAGCTCAACCAAATAAACATCCATCATCTTATAATTGTATTTTATCATCCATTTCATAACCTTAGAGATTATTAAAATGTAAAATTGAACAATAAAACATCATTATCATCTAAATAATAACTTAAAGCTCAACCAAATTCACTAAATAAACATCCATCATCTTATAATTGTATTTTATCATCCATTTCATAACCTTAGAGATTATTAAAATGTAAAATTGAACAATAAAACATCATTATCATCCAAATAATAACTTGAAACTCAACTAAATTCACCAAATTAGCCTCCATTTATAATATATAATACTTATTTCCTCAATGTTGCCCAATTTCATATTTAATATTCTATTAAAAACATCAACAAAATGTGGACAAATAATAACAAATAGTTAACGACGTTAACTACTTTGCGGGCCTTCAAGAATGCTCGCATTCTTTACGACGAAATTTGTTAAGAAACCGACAATTTTTGTTAACTTGGAAGTCGAGACTTGCTAATATTGCCACCGTACCAAATACCGTCGTTAACTCGCACCGATACATGTAGAGACTTGCATCCCCCATACATTATTGCTCGCTTAGTCGCTACCTCAAAATGTACAGACTTGGGTTTGACGCAAAGAAACCGAATTTTGTTGTTAACTTTGCTTACGATTTCGTAAGATAAGTATTAACGACGAATGTACAGACTGCCGGCCCTGCTCATATAAATAAACGGTATTTTTTTTCTTTATATCATAGCGTTTTTATTAAGAAACTAGCTGTTGCCCGCGGCACCGCCCGCATGAATGTCGGTTTTCGCTTAGTGTTGAGTCAACGCTTTTGAGCATAAAATATTTTTAAAATAAAAGTAGTCTACGTTACTCCTTATTACATCAGCTACCTGCCAAGAAAAGTCCCGTCAAAATAGGTCCAGTCTTTTCAGAGATCAGCCGGAACAAACAGACAGACAGACAAAAATAGTAAAAAATGATATTTTTGAATGCAACGTATTATATTCATATGCATGTAGTAAAAAATAGTTATGGTGGTTTTAAATTTCGCAACATTTTATGATAAAGCAAACCTGTAGATGGCGCTAGCATACAGTAATTCGTATATATTAAACTCAAAAGTTACTAAGGTAAAGGCGCCTATGTTGGACACGGACCAGTCATGAACAGTTTTTCAATTTACCTCCGAAATTAAGCAAACACGCAGTATTTTTTTTCAAATGGCAACATCGATCAGTTGGTCCAATGTTTTAGCTGTCATACCAACTGTTTTTGACAGCCGAGACCCATTTTGACGGCAGCAATAACGAGCGTTAGTTACGCGGTGTCATTTGGTGCTGAGAATCGTAATTTATTAGAAGAATCGCGATGCAAGTAAGTACGCTTAGCATTTTATTTTGTGTCAGGTGTATCGTCGTTGTTGAATTTCATATTATTTAGTGATTTATCAATAGTAATACATTGTTTTTATAATATAACCTAAAATGTAATTGTGATTGTAACCTTTAAATTCCCGGTGTCCATAACTGGATATTATTCAAGCACATACACCCAATCATGGACAGAGTGTCCATAAAGTGAAATTTCTGATTATTATTATTTTTCATATATTATACGTCTGTTCTTGTATACCTACATATTTCTCTAGAAACCTGCACTAAATTATTAGTCTATCCAATAATGGACATGCTGTCCATGACTGGGTGTCTGTAATTGGTTCAATATATTTCTAATACAAACAAAATTTATTTTCAACCTAGAAATGGCACCACGAAAAGACTACACAAAAGAACAAATGGCCAAGGCTATCGAAGATGTAAGAAAAGGGGAAAAAATATCTGTTGCTTCTACAAGATACGGAGTCCCAAGGATAACTTTACATAATAAAATCACTGGGAAAAGTCCTATCGATTGTAATCTAGGTCCAGCTACTGTACTTACCTACAATGAAGAAAGGATAATCGTGAAATGGATAATCTTTATGGCTGAAAAACACTTCCCTGTCACCAAAGAACAATTGCTTGATAGTGTCCAAAAAATAATATCTGAGAAAAATTTAGATTCTTGTCCGTTTACAGACAATCGGCCAGGAAAAAAGTGGTACTCTTCGTTTTTAAAAAGGCATTCAGATCTCTCTGAACGCACAGCGCAAAATTTAAGTAAAGCGAGAAATGAAGTCACAGAAGATGACATAATCCATTGGTTTGAAGTAATTAAAGGCTACCTTGAAAGTAAAGACTTGGTTGAAGTTATAAATGATCCTAAAAGAATTTTTAATTCTGATGAAAGCGCATTCTACTTACAACCAAAAGCTGGACGAGTCTTAGTGCGCAAGGGTGAAAAAAATGTCTATTCAGCATCAGGAGACGAGAAAGAAAATTTAACTGTGTTGGTTACTGGCAATGCTGCTGGAGTTTTAGCTCCACCTATGATAGTCTACCCTTATGAGCGTTTACCCGCCGTTATTGCTAATAGCGTACCTAAAGATTGGTGTATAGGCAGGTCAGATACAGGTTGGATGTGTGCCAGAACTTTTTATGAATACATTACCAATGTGTTCAATCCATGGATAGAAAAAAAAAATATACCTAAACCAGTTGTATTATTCTTGGACGGTCATAGGTCACACATGACCCTGCATTTATCTGATTTTTGTATAGATAATGGGATTGAAATTATTTCTCTATACCCTAACTCGACACATCTGCTTCAGCCCATGGATGTTGCAGTCTTTAGGCCGTTAAAAGTAGCTTGGCAGAATCAAGTGAAGAGTTGGAAAATGGAAAATCCGAAACAAACAATGAAAAGAGAGCATTTTGCACCAAACTTGGAGGCAGCTTTGCGAAACATTGCCACAGAAACGATAAGGAACGGATTTCGAAAAAGTGGACTTTTTCCCTTTGGTCCAGAATACGTCGACATGAACAAAATAAGTTCACAAAACCGTAGCACTATTTCTACATCAGCATTCGAAAAAAAAATTGACATAAAACAGTTTATGAATACTTTGGAATCAGAAATACGAAGCTTATTTACAAATGAGAAATTACATTTATTCACCAGGCTGTACTATGTACACAGAACTAACGTTGAGAACCTGCTTCCAAATGAAGATTTGTCGTTATATACTATTTGGGCTAAAACTAAACACTATTTAAATGAAAACGTTCCTCAGAGAGTTGCCGCAACTATCACAGAGCCATCGATACAAATTTCGCACTCTTCCGAACCTGAACATGTAAGAGGCTCCGAGCTATTACTACCACAAACTTCTGATGCATCTGTGGCCGACAATTCAATTTCTAGTTTACCTGAACACATATTGGAAGTCTCTCATCATATTTCTGAAAAACCACCAGAAGTGTTGGCCACAAACAATATGCAGGAATGGTACTTTGGTCCAAGTACGTCACCAGTTTGCACAGACATGAATGCTATCGATGATAGCAATCTAGATTTACAAGAAGAGAACATCGGAAGAGCTGAATTATCGAAAATGGTTTCGGAAGATCTTACTACTCCGAACAAAGTTCAAAATTCTGCAATTAATGACACAACATTGGAATCCTTGCCTTCCAATTCCCAAAATATAATACAGGAAACTATTGAATTTGTTACAGAATCGACGAAAACGATATCTAAAGACATTGCATACTCGGCAATGATTACTACTCCTAATAAAGTTCAGAATTTTGATTCAAATGACACTATATCCAAATCAATGTCTTCAAAGCCACAAACTGTTATGGAGGAAAATATTCCATCACCATTTAAACGGGCTTTATTTTGGCCAGAACCAGAAACGAAAAAAAGGCGTAGTAAGGAACGTCTTCCTTCGGCAATCACTGGTGAGAGTTGGAGAGCATATATGATTAAGAAAGAATATGAAAAAAAACAGAAAGAAGAAGAGAAAAACAAAAGAATAAAAGAGAGACAAGAAAAACAACAAATAAAAAAGAAAATGGCTGAAAAAACAAAGAAAGTTGCAAATAAAAAGAAGAATGTAAATAAAAGGAAGAGAATTGAATCATGTAGTTCATCAGCAGAACAAAATGAGATTCCATATGAAGAAAGTGACCAAGATTTAGAGTTGTCTGAAGAAGAATCAGATGAAAATATTCCTCTAAAAGATATTTCCCTGCAATTACTAAAGAAAGATACATATGTTATAATTAAATACGAAGGCGAATACTTTCCCGGGATGGTAAAAAATATTGAGAACAATACTTACGAAATAAGTACAATGGTTCTATCAAGAGGAAACACGTTTCGGTGGCCCGACACTCCAGATCAAATTTGGTATGATAGGGGAGCTATAATGGAAACAATTCAAAAGCCTAAAACCGTCCATAATAGGGGCTTTTTTAAAGTACCTGAAATGGAAAAATATTTACCTTTTATATGTTAAGGTTTTAATTGCAATATTTTGTTTATAATTTATAGCTTTATAGACTGTTACTTTTTGTGACTGTTACTTGTGTAAGGATAACTTTGTTAAGTTTAATAGATTGTTCGCAATGAAAAATAACGTGATTTTTGTGACTGATATTTTAATAGTACAATAATAATTGTGATAGATATTTAAGTTCGTGTCGTATTTAGATTCTTTTATGATTGTTTTTTAATAATAATTATGCAAAGATGTTTTATTTTGTTTAAAGTTGACTTTTGAGTATTGTCTTGATATATTATATAAGACTGATTTATAATAATGTTACTTGGATTGTTTTTTGCTTTTCTTAAATATAATTGTCCCGTTGGCTTAAAGATACGTATTTCGTTAGTAACAATTAATTTTGTTTTGTACCTATTCGATTATTCATATTTCTATAACTAGCTGTTAATTATTAGGGGTCCAATACTGGATTATTACTGTCCATTGATGGCTGTTCATAATTAGATAATGTTCATGATTGGGGGTCCTACACTGGATAATAAACGTCCATTAATGGTGTCCAAACAGGAGTGTTTTTTATTTATAATATTTTATTTTAATGAGTACTAAACCGAGATTAAACATTGTATATTGATTGAGAAACAAGCTTTTCATTTACCGCCCAAATCCCAAAGAATGTATATTGCAAAATGAAGAAATTACAAAGCAAATTAAAAAAAAAATCGCTTATACTGTCCATGATTGGTGACTTTACCTTAATCTTATATAGCCTGCATCTCAAAATCCTTTCTGAGGGGATGCCTACGTCATAGTAGTTTTATGCATGCAGTCTCAGCCCGATCGGTTTATCATACATACTTTCATCCCCTATTTTAACCCCTTGGCGGTAGAATTAATTAAAATCCTTTCTTAGCGGATGCCTACGTCATAACATCTACCTGCATGCCAAATTTCAGCTTGATCCGTCCAGTGGTTTGGGCTGTGCGTTGGATAGATCACTATGTCAGTCAGTCAGTCACCTTTGAGTTTTAAATATTTAGATAAGCGAAAGGAATTGAAGATGTTGCTACTTTCAAATCTGCTAACTGACATCAAAGCAATTCATAGTCTGTGAACCATTTTACGGTTTCCATCCCAAAACTTGTCAACTATTCGAATTGCGAAATTAGAATTGAGCGCAGTTCATATCAGTGTGTGACCTTTTTACGATTTTCAATATGACTCGTATAAATTATCCTAATACGATTCCATCAAAGGGACCTTTTTAGACCCGCACGAATCAAACATTATTCGTTCGTAGTCTCACTATTAAATCTTCTTAGAGTCAATGGCTAGGTCTGGCATATAATACTCATTTAAATAATAAATATTCTACAACATTCTACGCAACGCTATCTAGATCCATGGTAAGCATAGCTTCACTAGCTTGTGTTATGGAATCTAGATACGGAACTAGTTGATTCGAAGGGAACATATGCCTGAATCGACTTCCACTCTGATCAACTGGTTGATTCGTTCAATAGATCGGAGTGGAAAACGAGGGATAAACATACTTACGATAGTTTTTTTTGTAAATGCATATATATTATACATTGAAACACCTAGACCAATACAAATATACATATTCGTACATACAAATATTTGCAATGAGCGGGAATCGAACCCGCGCCTCCTGCGTAGCAGGCGCGTTCACTACCGCGACGCCACTGAGGCTGTTAATATATAATGGTCTGTTACCTATTTAAATTTTTTCGGCTCAAAACTTGGGTTCAGGTTCAGAATGTTAATTCTGAAATTGTGAAGCGGTTTCAAAATGTCCAATTCCTAAAATGTCCAATATTTTAGAAGACTGTGCCCCGACATGGATAGATGTTTTTTTGCGCCTTTCGACATAGCTCACATATCCTTTAAAAGAGCACTGTGGGTGCTTATTGAATATAGTTTTCATTTAAATACTTTAACATTTTGAGACTCGGTCATTTTGCGACTTTCACATTTTGCTACCACTTAACATTCTGCAAACTGGACCTTCTGCGACTAAACGAAAACTTGGCCACAGCAAGCGCTCTCTGTTGTGCTCTACATGGGCACATCGAGCAGGAAAGCAAATGTGACATGGACTGGGATTGGGCCCCGCAGTCGTAGGACTATTGCGACCGGTCGATAAAGCCACATTTTGCCATGTTTTATCGGCAGCAGCCAGCTCCGGAGGCGGTTTAAAGACTTCCAAGTTGGCCACTGGAGATGGAATCTAGGAGGCAGGTCTGTCACAGAACCTTTACAGATGCGTAGAGATGTTGCGTCCATGGCGGTACTTTACCGTCTGTACCATGGTGAGTGTTCTGATGAGCTCTTCCAATTAGTCCCATCCTCCCCTTTCCTACACAGGACAACACGTGCAGGTCTTGGATGTCACCCGCATACGGTGCAGAACATCCGATCAAGAACCAAGCGGTTCGGTGACATTTATTGCAATGGTGTACATAATGTTACAACTACCCACATGGGACATATATTTGAGTGTCGCAATGTTTATAAAGGAATGTTCTTAAATGTCATTGTAAACCTTTGAGGATGCCGTAAGGCGATGCCGGTCAGGTCTAACAAATATTAAAGGTTATGTGGAAAAGTACAAGTGAGTTATCAATATGAATTGTAGTTCATTCCACAGCTTGAGCGTACGTGGGATGAAGTTTCTAGAACACCTAACTGTGCGTACTGTTTCAAGTCGTTTTTCCTTCATTTATTAGTTTTAAAAGTTATCACACTACGGAGAACAGAAAAAATAAAAAAATGTTTAAAAAATAATAAGAATTTTTTTATTTCTTTTTTTTTCAGAAACTCAAAATAAAGAGTTAGTCGCGTGGAAATATATTAAAATAATATATATATTTTAATAAATTTTACATTAACTTCGTTATAATACTTAAAATTATTAATAAATGTACTTAAAAAAGAAAAATTCGGTGGATATTTTTTTTTTTACTTTTTCTCTCATATAAAATGTTTACATACACACTATGTGACTCTTGCTAAGATTTTATTTTAAAAAAAATGTTTCAGGAGGCAACTGTGGGGCAACTGTTGCGCAACAATTGGCCAACAGCAACGTTATAAATTCTGATTCGAGTTCGTACTCAGATGTAACTAAACTCTATTCAGTTAGATACTTAAATAAAGGTAAAACAATCTTGTAGCGATTTTTATATAAACACACATTAAACAAATACGATTTCGGTGTTTTTAGTCTTTAAAATAAGTTTCTAAACAGAAGAATATTAATAAACTGAGTTTTTAAATAGAATATATTAAAAAGACACAGTTTGTTTAGGTATTTTTTTATATATATATAGGACACGCCAAATTTACTTCACCTTAAGACTTCACTTACCGACATTAAGTGTTACAATGGTGGAGATAAGTACCTAACCAAACAGATATTTATTCAATTTTTTCTTAAAAAATTGGCAAAAAATTACAAAAAATATTCGTTTTCCGATTAACTATTTTCGAAGCGCCACAGTTGAAACCCAAACAAAAAACTTATAATCTAGTAAAAATATGGAATATTTTTTTTTTTGAACTTTTTTTTAAGTATTCAAATAATCACAGTAAAGGGTATAAAGCTGCAATGGACAATGCTTTTTCATATTTTTAATATAAAAAAACATTTTTTTTAAACCATTTTTATCCTAACTTTTATTGCAAAATTTAAAAGGAAAAAGTTTATATTCAAGACGGGATTTTTGATGAGTGATTACGATGATTAGGGTAGCCGGAGCTCACTGGAAAGAAAGGCACGGCACAGAAACTCTGTTCTTATACAAATTGCCACTTATCTAGAGGGGTTGCTCTCAAGTCCCGCCACGATTTGTCTTTTTCCAACTAAAATTATTAAATAACTAATAATAACATTCTGCCAGAAAAAACATTATCCATATTATTGCGTTAACTTCCTCCTTCATTGAAGTCGGTTAAATAGAAATTTAAAAAAGAAAACACCATTCACTTTAACCAGTTTTTCCAAATAACTTTTTTTATTTATCTCAAATGTCAAGTTTTTTTTCTTTCATTCAAATTTTTCAAATTGCACCATTTTTTTGCTTTTTTTTGTTACTGCAGTTTTTAACGCATTAAATGTAACTTAAATTAGAAACATACATTGCAAGTTTGGTGAGAGCGCGTGGCAACTGTGTGGCGACTGTTGCGCGACAGTCGGCCGACTTGTTCTTCCTCATCTATGCGTTAATCCCAGTCGCATCCAAAGCTTCCACCTCAGAGTCTGCGGTCCGCTTTACCAGTCCAACTGCAGATTTGGCTGAACTTCGATATTTTCTGTGAACCGACTGCCGTCTGACTTCCACGACCCAATGGCGATATGCAGTTTGTTCAGATGTTGATATTTTTACGGCTCCAACTTCCCGTAACGACTGCCATAGATGTTTGTATGGCAACCGGGACACACGGCTTAACATGCTCTCCGAGGCACAGTAAAATGTATACAATATTTGCACAGAGCAGGAATTGAACCCGCACTCCTCCGTAGTATTCGAATGCACTACCACGACGGAGATCCCAGTCAGCATATTATAGGAAAAATATGTAACATTTTAACTTTTTTTTTTTCAAAAATACCCCTCCAAACCTAGAACCTGGTTCCAATCGGTAACAGCCGATACCACAATTGCCATACACTTGCACACACATCCAACACACACACAACACTGATCGCGTACATTTTGATGCACTCAAAACTAGGATCACGATATATTCTCGAGATTGTTATTAATAATCTTAATTATTACTAACACATTCGCTTAACGATTGAAATTCATAAATAAATCTAATCCAAAATATATTATGTTATATTCTCTATTCGGTGAGGTAATTAACTAAAGATAAACAACCTTGTACCGACTTTTTATATAAACAAATATTAAAACAAACAAACTAGGCTAACTAAATGACTAACTAGTGATACAATTTCAATTTTTAGACTTTAAAACGTGTTTCTCAAACAGATATAACATAACATAAACTCACGACAATATCTCCGAAGGGGTAGGCAGAGGTGCTAGCACCCACATTTCACCAGTTTATGTTTAGGTCCCAATGTAAAAGGTGGCGGGCCTATTGCCATTAACCGGGCACTTATAAACCTGCGATAAATACACATAACTTCGAAAAACATCGAAAAGTCATTGGTGTGTGCCATGGTAAAACCTGGGATCGAACCCGAGACCTCGTCTCAGTAGTCCATTACCCATACCTAGGCTACCGCGGTATATACAGATATAAATAAATAATAAACAGATTTTTTAAATAAAAACAATATTAAAAAGACACCTCAAGATTGTTTACGTTTACTTAAGTACCTAACCGAATACAGTCTAGATTGGTTATGCGGAGCAAATATCGTGACCAGCAACAGTGAGCAACTTTTTGTTGCCATCAGATGATGGTACAAGAGCGTTATGCGTTAAGACATATCTGACTAGACATAGCGTGCTTAACTACAGACAGCAACAAAAAGTTGCGAGTAGTTGATGGTTGGTTGATAGTTTTGTACCGTACAACCAGTCTAGTAATATACATAGAAGTAATAAAAATATTCTGTTGGTCATTTCGCAATTTCTAAAAAAATAATTATACATGTATTGTATTAAGATTTGCGATCAGATTTTTTTTATAAATTTCCTTCGTTTAAAAACCACTTTGTAATATACAATTTAAAACTATATATGTATATATATTTACATATATATAAATGAAGTATGTGTATGTATTAATATAACAACTTAATAATAAATGCAGAAAATAAACACAGTACTTAACGAAAAAAAATTCTGTATGTTTCTTCCGGCCATCTCAAAAACGGCTGGACCGAATATGAAAAAGCAAACTGTATATTACAATAGGGTCCTTATTCTACATATATTCTAACACAGAATTGGACACAAACCGCAAGAACCAATTTGATAACTCTATAACCTATTTAGAGTTTTATTTCGACTATGTAATGTTTATTATTACGATAAGGTCGTCCGCAGACTCGTGCGTGTATCGTAGCGGACGCCTGCTTGGTACAGATTTCGTGGTAATTTCGTTTAATTTGCACTAAAATTATGCAAAAAAAGTACATAAGATTTGTCAAATGTACGTGACTGCATAAGACAGCAGAGGGCCTAAGAAACCGGAATAAGATTGAATTACTTAAATTTTGTAGAGCGTTCTCTCTATCGTACATTATAGTACCTGTATAGAGTAGTTAAAACAGTCTATAAAATGCCTTGATGACGATAGGTTCGCCTTAAAACAGGACCCAAAATCATAGTTGACGAAATGTGGGTGTCAATACACCTCTGACTACCCCCCTTTGGAGATTTACAGGCGTGAATTAGTTGTATAAAACACTAAGACTCTGGTTTTAACTGCTTTATAAAGATATCAGACGATAGAAAGACACTCTTTACAACATAAATATACATCGTGGTATGAAAGTGATATTTTCTTTTTAAATTGTATAAAGTTATTAAAATTACAATGGCCATCACAAATATTGAGCTGCATTTCTTTTATTAATAGCAAAACAAAACCAAAAACATAAACTCACGCCTATATCCCCGAAGGGGTAGGCAGAGGTGATAGCACCCACATTTCACCAGTTTATGTTCAGGTCCCAATGTAATAGGTGGCGAGCCTATTGCCATTAACCAAACCAAAAAAGAATTGAAAAAAATTATCAGATTGAAATTTTTATCGCAAAAATAATAAGACAGTATAGCAGGAAGCTAGTGAAGTATGTGAGTGTATAGAGAGTTAAAATAGCTGTTGTCTCTGCCTACCCCAGAGGGAAATAGGCGTGAGCGCATTTGTATGAAAATTTTGTTCACAGATCATAATTTCATTTGCTACTATTTTTTTTATATTTTTCATAATCATGGCCAATAATTATATATAAGTAGTTTTAAAATCATATTTTTCTCAATATTTGTAACGGTCCCTATATAATGATTACAAATAGACGCGTTGAGCACTTTTCGGGTGAACAAAAAATTAAAAAAAACTCGCGTAATTATCACATCACATCACGACAATACAATTCACAAGATTTTCACTATTTTTCACTTAGATTTTCCTCATGTTTTTCTTATGTAGTTGTATTTCTCTGTAGCAATAGTTTATAGAGAGTTGAAGGTCGTTTACTGGTTCTAGCGGCGTGGTTGGTCTCAGTTGTCGCAGTACACCGGTAGTACGGGGCTGCGAGGCCAATCCGATGTCTCCTCGTTCTCGCTACTCAAACTTCCCGATCTGTTAGAAAAGAATTTGTTTAGATCTCCAAAGTAACAAGTGTGAACGTCAAAAGTAACGAGTATGAACGTCAAAAGTAACGAGTATGAACGTCAAAAGTAACGAGTATGAACGTCAAAAGTAACGAGTATGAACGTCAAAAGTAACGAGTATGAACGTCAAAAGTAACGAGTATGAACGTCAAAAGTAACGAGTATGAACGTCAAAAGTAACGAGTATGAACGTCAAAAGTAACGAGTATGAACGTCAAAAGTAACGAGTATGAACGTCAAAAGTAACGAGTATGAACGTCAAAAGTAACGAGTATGAACGTCAAAAGTAACGAGTATGAACGTCAAAAGTAACGAGTATGAACGTCATTGACATATTTATTACAAATATTTGCAGTAAGCGGGAGGCGATCCCGCGCCCCCTGTGTAGCGGTCGGATGTTCTACCGCTACACCACAGAGACCGTTGCAGACACAGAATTGCTAGTGAAGATGGTTGATGCTGTGTATTACCTGTTCCTGGCAGGTGTGACGTCCACTTGGAAATGCTGCTCTTCTATGGTCGGAAGTAATGACGTCAGACGATCTGTAGGACGAAGGACCTGCAACATAAAGAAATACATTCATATTAATATTATAAAGGTAAAAAGATTTATTGTTTGATTGAAGGCGCTAATCTCAATACTTCTTGGGGAGTGAAGGAGGTTCGCAAGTCCTACTACGAGTTCAAATCTTTTCTTGCCGTGGATGGAATGTGGTTATTGTGACCTATAGATGTATGGGGTCTTTCAAGTATTACCTAAGCACTGGGGAGAGGCGGTCTTTGCATTGCTTATTTTTGATGACGTGTGTGTGTGTTTGGGGGAAGGGGTCTAGATAATTCTTTATTGTACACAAGAAAATAATAATAATACATCAACAGGCAATCACAAATACATCTTGGTGTACAAAGTCGAGCTTAACTCAATTTTGAGTTTTCTCATAGCAAGCCTTTGGGGGATAAAAGTGCAAAAGATGGTTAAATAAAACAAGTGGATGGTAAGAGATTTTTGCTGACAAGGGGGTGGCGGGGGTTAAATAACTGTATCAAAATTGTATATAATGAAGGGCCCCTATGCAACACCGGGGCAGTCCCGTCGCAATTGACCACGCTCGCATTGTCGTCACAAGCCGCTTGTAGCAGTATTGTGTCCGTGCAGGCACGTACATAAGCGTGACCGCACATGTCGCCTAGGTCGACCAATGTCTGTGGGATAGACGCAGTGACGTGAACAAGTGCGAGTGGCAGCGTGTGCGGTGAGGCTTACACTCGTGTTGTCGACCTTGTGCCTAAAGCCCCAGTAAGTTTCTAAAGTCTGAAGCAGATGATCACCGAGCACGGGTGCTTCGGGCAGTATCTGCGTCGGATGGAGAAAAAGCTAACGTCCGAGTGCCGCCACTGCGACGTGAGTGAGGACTCGGGGCTGCACACGCTCATCGAGTGTCCGGCGTGGTAGACGCCGCGACAGGAGCTGGTGGCGGCCCTGGGAGTGCCCTGTCCCTCACGCTCGCCACCGCACCGCGCAGCGATAGTTCGCTGCGCAGGGGCGTGTGTGACGGGCCTCGAACGTCGGGGGTCAATGGAAGACCTACGCCTTCCATTAGCGCAGGCCTGGGAGTGAGGGGTGGAGCCGCCTGTCCCCCTGGCAGAAGCAGGTCGCGGCGGCGGCGCGCCTCCCAGTTTCCGGGAGACGAGTTGGAGACTCTAGGAAGGCTAGATCTCTATCTAGCCTCTCTCTAGATGGTCGTAGGTAGGCCGGGGTGTGGGGTCATAGGTAGGTATCGTGCCGGGTGTGGAGCGCGCGTACCTTGAGCGTCCGCTCCGACAGTCTCCACACGAGGCGCTGCCTCTGCTCGCGCTGCGCCTCGCTCCGCTCGTAGCGCGACACCACGTGGCGCACGCGAGCTCGACACGCCGCCAGCGAAGAGTCACACATCTGAGGAGACACGATTCAGGTTCAAACATACAAAGTACAAGATAATATATGCATAAATAACTTTTGCCTGCGGCACCGCTTGCACGCATGTCGGTTATCGCGATACAACATCTCGATAACTACACCATATATATATATTTGTTTTTATAACATGACTGTCCATCTGTCCATCCCAAAGTTACCTTGAAGAAATCGCTACCAGCGAAAGGCCGCCCATTGTACATTGAACTGTATACATGCTACCTACTTGTCCTACTGTAAATCTGTAGTTTTAGCTGGTACTCACATGGCAAAGTATCTGCAACTGCCTAGCGAACTCGTACAAGTAGTACGCGTGTTCGCTTTCGACCCCATTGGAGGCGGCCCAGTCCGACAGCTGTTGCTCTGCGGAATTAAAAAATATAATATATTAGTTTTATAACCTTAGTGGGGTGACTCCATTGGTTGCACACGTTTATAGGACACGGTAACCACTTTTCATCAGGTGGACTGTGTACTTTTGTATCACTTAAGTGGTAGAAAAAAAATACTATCCCTGTTTGTCACCTGACTCCTTGTAAACAACTGAAGCCTCTGTCACGTGGTGGTAGCAAACACAATGCTATGCAAGAGGCGCAGGATCATTCCCCGCTCAGTGCAATTATTTGTATGCAAGAATATGAGTATTTGCATTGGTCTGGTCGTGACTAAGAGAGCACTACTAGCAGTGCCCAGTGCTAAAACTAATTTACTAGGCAAAGCTGTGATAATGTGCTCCTTACATATACTCAATGAAGTAGCGGACGGCACAGATCTTTTTACACTGAGTGAGTTCTCAAAAATTGCCTCTTGCATAACATCGTATTTACTATCAACACGTGACGGAGACTAACATACACAATTTCATGCAGCCCTTTAGTATTTTTTTTCTAACACTTACGAGGTAGAAGCACACGGCCCACCTATTGGAAAGTGGTAACCGTGGCCTGTAGACGTATGCAATACCAGGAGAGTAACACTCGCGCTGAAGTGTCTGTAATGGTGACCCTCTTTCCTAAGACATTGCCTTTAGGTTATCATCAGGCGAGGTGAGGTCAAGTTGGCGTGTCTTGGATAAAAAAAAAATGGTATTCTGTACAGGTACTTCCCCAGTCGGACTGCTCAATTGGGGCGGCAATACCTCTCAAATTTGTGAGGTTATGAGGGAGTGTACTCACCAAGTTTGTGGTAGAGCAAGACGAGCGTGAGCTCGCTGGTCCGCGCATTGACGCAAGCGGCATCACACGAGACGATCTCCAGCAGATGGACCAGCTCTTGTTCCTGCAAACAAAACTCGATAAGTGAGTATTTTGATGTTGTAAATGCGTGGTCTTCTTGCTCACACACCATAAATTGTAAAAATTTTTTTTTTTTACGTGCGCCACGTATGACTCGAACCGAATAAAACGCACGCCGGCTGTGGGTCGCTTTTGGTTGCCGAAGATGAGGTTAACCGGCATTATCCCTCGCACCCCAGCCGATCAAGGCCCATCTCTCGCGATCTGGCCCTCTTCTCGGGTGTGGGGACTACTTCGTACGCGGGCAGCTTGGCTTGCGATCCTTCGTCGCTCTAGCTGCCGCTCCCGCCCCGTCTCCTCCTTCACGAGCATTACTTGCTCGCAGAAAAAGGCGCCCATGAATTGTAAACTAAAGCAAATCGATAAAGAAAGATAATCTAGTTCTGACTTTCTTGCTGGTATCTTCGGGCCGGCGTGCAGGCGCAGCGGCGTGTGCCTGCAGTACGGACACTCACCTGGGTGAGGCAGGGCAGGTGCGCGGCCAGCGGGCCGGCGTGCAGGCGCAGCGGCGTGTGCCGCAGTAGACACTCACCTGGGTGAGGCAGGGCAGGTGCGCGGCCAGCGGGCCGGCGTGCAGGCGCAGCGGCGTGTGCCGCAGTAGACACTCACCTGGGTGAGGCAGGGCAGGTGCGCGGCCAGCGGGCCGGCGTGCAGGCGCAGCGGCGTGTGCCGCAGTAGACACTCACCTGGGTGAGGCAGGGCAGGTGCGCGGCCAGCGGGCCGGCGTGCAGGCGCAGCGGCGTGTGCCGCAGTAGACACTCACCTGGGTGAGGCAGGGCAGGTGCGCGGCCAGCGGGCCGGCGTGCAGGCGCAGCGGCGTGTGCCGCAGTAGACACTCACCTGGGTGAGGCAGGGCAGGTGCGCGGCCAGCGGGCCGGCGTGCAGGCGCAGCGGCGTGTGCCGCAGTAGACACTCACCTGGGTGAGGCAGGGCAGGTGCGCGGCCAGCGGGCCGGCGTGCAGGCGCAGCGGCGTGTGCCGCAGTAGACACTCACCTGGGTGAGGCAGGGCAGGTGCGCGGCCAGCGGGCCGGCGTGCAGGCGCAGCGGCGTGTGCCGCAGTAGACACTCACCTGGGTGAGGCAGGGCAGGTGCGCGGCCAGCGGGCCGGCGTGCAGGCGCAGCGGCGTGTGCCGCACTAGACACTCACCTGGGTGAGGCAGGGCAGGTGCGCGGCCAGCGGGCCGGCGTGCAGGCGCAGCGGCGTGTGCCGCAGTAGACACTCACCTGGGTGAGGCAGGGCAGGTGCGCGGCCAGCGGGCCGGCGTGCAGGCGCAGCGGCGTGTGCCGCAGTAGACACTCACCTGGGTGAGGCAGGGCAGGTGCGCGGCCAGCGGGCCGGCGTGCAGGCGCAGCGGCGTGTGCCGCAGTAGACACTCACCTGGGTGAGGCAGGGCAGGTGCGCGGCCAGCGGGCCGGCGTGCAGGCGCAGCGGCGTGTGCCGCAGTAGACACTCACCTGGGTGAGGCAGGGCAGGTGCGCGGCCAGCGGGCCGGCGTGCAGGCGCAGCGGCGTGTGCCGCAGTAGACACTCACCTGGGTGAGGCAGGGCAGGTGCGCGGCCAGCGGGCCGGCGTGCAGGCGCAGCGGCGTGTGCCGCAGTAGACACTCACCTGGGTGAGGCAGGGCAGGTGCGCGGCCAGCGGGCCGGCGTGCAGGCGCAGCGGCGTGTGCCGCAGTAGACACTCACCTGGGTGAGGCAGGGCAGGTGCGCGGCCAGCGGGCCGGCGTGCAGGCGCAGCGGCGTGTGCCGCAGTAGACACTCACCTGGGTGAGGCAGGGCAGGTGCGCGGCCAGCGGGCCGGCGTGCAGGCGCAGCGGCGTGTGCCGCAGTAGACACTCACCTGGGTGAGGCAGGGCAGGTGCGCGGCCAGCGGGCCGGCGTGCAGGCGCAGCGGCGTGTGCCGCAGTAGACACTCACCTGGGTGAGGCAGGGCAGGTGCGCGGCCAGCGGGCCGGCGTGCAGGCGCAGCGGCGTGTGCCGCAGTAGACACTCACCTGGGTGAGGCAGGGCAGGTGCGCGGCCAGCGGGCCGGCGTGCAGGCGCAGCGGCGTGTGCCGCAGTAGACACTCACCTGGGTGAGGCAGGGCAGGTGCGCGGCCAGCGGGCCGGCGTGCAGGCGCAGCGGCGTGTGCCGCAGTAGACACTCACCTGGGTGAGGCAGGGCAGGTGCGCGGCCAGCGGGCCGGCGTGCAGGCGCAGCGGCGTGTGCCGCAGTAGACACTCACCTGGGTGAGGCAGGGCAGGTGCGCGGCCAGCGGGCCGGCGTGCAGGCGCAGCGGCGTGTGCCGCAGTAGACACTCACCTGGGTGAGGCAGGGCAGGTGCGCGGCCAGCGGGCCGGCGTGCAGGCGCAGCGGCGTGTGCCGCAGTAGACACTCACCTGGGTGAGGCAGGGCAGGTGCGCGGCCAGCGGGCCGGCGTGCAGGCGCAGCGGCGTGTGCCGCAGTAGACACTCACCTGGGTGAGGCAGGGCAGGTGCGCGGCCAGCGGGCCGGCGTGCAGGCGCAGCGGCGTGTGCCGCAGTAGACACTCACCTGGGTGAGGCAGGGCAGGTGCGCGGCCAGCGGGCCGGCGTGCAGGCGCAGCAGGCCGGCCCAGGCGCGCAGCCAGTGCAGCGCCGACACGCGGCAGGCGCCCACCAGCGCCAGCTTGTCCACGATCACGCGCGACATGCGCGTCACGTCACCCGCCGTGCACGCCGACTGCGAGACCGACACTGAAAACAAACACACACACACACATTATATTATTATTTTTACACACATGTGACGTAGTCATATAGTGCCGAGAACGCTGATATGCATTTACTGCATTACTGTGCATAACAGCGACTGCCACGAGGCGCCTATTCAGCGAAAAGTGTCATACGACGACGACGACACAACGGCCCCGATGTCTTGGTGGCACTTTTGGTACAACATCGACCGATTGTCAACGTATTTGTAAATAATAAGCAATAAAATTCGTTTTATAAAAAAATTGCATTTTTTTTTTCAATCCTTCGGCCTTAGGTGGGCAGACATGCACACGGCCCACTTGATGGGAAGCGGTTACCGTGGCATATGGACGTGTGCAACACCAGGGGCGTCACACTCGCACTGCCTACCTTGAAGAAACCTCCTAATGCCCCTATTGAAGAACCCAGTCATATAGCCTATAACCAGCGGACAATCAAAGACGCTTCTAATGATTAGCTAATAAGTAGTTCAGAAGCTATGAGGAATAGATAAACCTACATACATACTGTTACGACAACCGTCGATATCTCGAAAACTAATAATCGAATCTTCAAGAAATAAAAACGCATTGTTAGTGACGAGGTACTCTACCGAATGGCATAGAAAAATCTAGAATCATCAACAAAAAGTCACAACCTACCTACGGGTACCTACACACTCTTTTGAATAAAAACAAACAATAGGTAAATATCGAGAATGTACTCGAAGGTCAGCGACGGCGGCAAGATCAAGAATAGGTATTTATCGCTCGCGAATTTTCTAGATAATTCGATCCTTCTAATAGAGAGATATAAAAACATGCTCGCATAGCGACACGATTCATTCTATCTTTGAGATCGATAACGAACACAGCGAACTTAAGCGACCGAAGAAGATTCTACCTGCGACCTGAGCAACGACTGTGGACTACTGTGAACTACTGAGCGACTGGAACTGTTGAAGAGTACTGTGTGTACTAGTGATCTAATTGTCTAGTTTGTGGTGAGCTAATAAATCTCTTCGTTGAGTAAACGGCATTTAATTGTACCCCGTGCACGTAACAATACATATGTACATACATACTTACAATACAAAGCCGCGTGGGTCCCGGCAGAATAGAATTTGGACCACCCTACTCTTCCCATGCGGTGTCGTACAAGGCGGCTAAGGGATAGGGCTGTTTAACATCAGACAGATATATACAGTCCACATTCAGCCTCAGATGTGCTTGTGCTTGGCTTGGGTCATCAATAGTGACGGCAAAGGGTTCACCCCCCTATTGAGTGAGACCGAATTTAATGATTGGTGAAATGTGGGTGTTAATTTACCTCTGCCTAACCCTCCGGGGATAAAGGCGTGATTATATAAAAATCATAACCCTTTTTTTATACAACTTAAAGACAAGCACACGGCCCACCTGAAGGAAAGTGGTTACCGTGGCATATGGACGTGTGTAACACCAGAGAAGCCACACTCGCGCTGCCGACCCTGTAAGCACAGAGTCTCTGTGCCTTTGGCTTCGCCGTAGTTGGATAAAAATGCTTCTATATTCGACTCACCTAACTCCTCGACGGAGATGCGCTTCTTGGTGTTCGTGTCGTGAGCATACTGCTCTATCGCGATGTTCATACAAGACACAGTGATGCAGGGCACGTGGCAGGGACGAACTTTCATTTTCGTCAGGAACCTGGAAACAAAATCAATGGTTATTTTTTATACCACTTAAGTGGCAGACAAGCACACAGCCCACCTGATGGGAAGTGGTTACCGTGGCCTATAGACGTAACGCCAGAGAAGCCACACTAGCGCTGCCGACCCTGTAAGCAGTCTCTGTGCTGTTAGTCTAGAGGACAAAGCAGGACAAGCCTTTAGTCATCCCACTGACAGCACACATTCTCCAGTGTTGATCCCCGTGTGAATCCCGCCTGAACCGGTTTTATTTTTTTCGTGTTGTGTTCCCGGCGGTGAGTAGGGTAGCCAGAGCTCACTGGAAAACTTTTGTCCTGTCTGTGAGAATACCGAGGGCTTGTCTTTTTCCTACAGTCCCGGGTCCTTTAAGCGAGGCGTGAAATAGCATATGATGAGGCCGTCAAGCTGAGTGTCACCATTGTCACACGGTATGTGTAAGTAATGGTGACCCTCTTTTCTGAGACTTTGCCTTCAGCTTACCATCAGGCAAGGTGAAGTCTAATTCTAATAATAAGTCTAATTGACGTGTTCTATATAAAAATAATAATAATAATAATCTTGGTCATTGAGTGTTTCATGATTGATTTTGTTATGTTTAGTTTTATAAGAAGTTCAAACACAATGTAAAAATTGTTTATGAAAAAATAAATTAAAATAAATTCTACACGTTCCGTCTATGTTATTCGTTTAGTTTGAAGGCGACGCCTGTAAGCTAAACTATCGTACAATATGTGTTCTAGAGGTACACACCTATCGAACAAGTTGATGGCGTAGATGAGGATCTCGGGTGGCAAGTCATACCACACCTTGAGACAGCGGAGCACGTGTGCGGCGCCGTCCCTGGCGCCCGTTGTCACCTCGCCATTCTGTGGGCAATATATCTACAGTTAGAAATAGGATTGTCTTATTTTTTTGGTAGGACACGGCGGTATTTCCGCCCAATTGAGTAGTCGGACTGGGAAAGTACCTCAGTCCTACAGAATACCGCGGCTATAATAACTTCGTGTTGTATTCCCAGCGGTGAGTAGGGTAGCCAGAGCTCACTGTTGAATTTTTGTGCTGTCAGTGGGAAGATTAAAGGCTTGTCCTGCTTTGTCTTCTACTGACGGCACAGAAGCTCTATATTTACAGGGTTGGCAGCGCGACTGTGACTCCTCTGGTGTTACAAACGACCACTTTCCATCAGGTGGGCCGTGTGCTTGTCTGCCTCCTAAGTGGTATAAAACAGGCCTTAATGATGCCATAGATGTTTCGTATGGTGACATACAGCTATAAACCTCATAGAGACGTCACACGACCTTCGCACGATGTTAATTCGTGAACGTCCACAGCCCATGATAGCTGATTACATAATATTGTGTTGTAATTGTTGCATCTTTTGTATGTGAATTATTGGGCAGGCAAGGGAAAGCTTGTTTGTATTTCGTAGGCGAACCGCGGTGACACAACTAGAGGGGGTCTAGACCAGTGATGGGCAAACTACGGCCCGCGGGCCAGCTCTAGCCCGAGCAAGCATTTAATCCGGCCCGCGGAAGGTTGTTTGACAAGCACATGTTATGAATTGAATAGTATATTGCCCGCGATAATTATATTTTAGCAGTTCAGAAGTATAAAATAGATTCTATATTATTAAAATAATAGACTACAGAAGCGTGGCGAAGGGGCAAAGATTGACATACCGATTTAGATTTTTTGTCTGTCGCCTTTGTTTTATACCACCAAGGTGGGCAGACAAACACACGGCCCACCTGTTGGAACGTGGTAACCGTGGCCTATGGACGTGTGTAACACCAGAGAAGCCACACCTGCGCTGCCGACCCTGTAAACACAGTCTCTGTGCCGTCAGTGTAGAGGACAAAGCAGGACAAGCCTAGTCATCCCACTAACAGCACAAATTCTCCAGTGGCCCAGCGGTGAGTAGTGTAGCCAGAGCTCACTGGAGAATTTATGCTGTCACTGGGAAGAAAGGCTTGTCCTGCTTTGTCTTCTACACTGACGGCACAGAAACTCTGTACTTACAGGGTTGGCAGCGCGACTGTGACTCCACTGGTGTTACAAACGTTCATAGGCCACGGTAACCACTTTTCATCAGGTGGGCCGTGTGCTTGTCTGCCACTTAAGTGGTATAAAAAAAAAATATGCATATAAATATTTGCACTGAGCTGGGATCGAACCCACGCCTCCTCCGTAGCGGCCGCATTCACTACCACCATGCCACAGAGGCTGTCAGTCAACCTCTATATTTAGAATACACAAATTGGCGACCATGGTATTTAATATATTTCAACAGACAGCACACTTCTGCTTAAATAGAAGGTCATAACCCAATGCCAATTGTCGACATTGGGCGTTTCCGTGTGGATTAATAAGACAATAACGGCAAACCGCGTGGTTCCCGGCAGAGTAGATTTTGGACCACCCCATCTCTTCCCATGCGGTGTCGTACAAGGCTACTACGGGATAGGGCTGTTTAACATCGTACAGATATTTTTGTACAGCCCAGACTTAGCCTCAGGTGCATGGCTTGAGTCAACAATAGTGCCCGGAAGACGGCAATAGGCTCGCCCCCGATTACGTCAATACCGCAGCGGTAGCCTAGTGGTATGGGTAATGGACTGCAGAGACGAGGTCTCGGATTCGATCCCAGGTTTTACCATGGCACACACCAATCAATGACTTTTCGATGCTTTTCGAAGTTATGTGTGTATTAATCGCAGGTTTATAAGTGCCCGGTTAATAGCAATAGGCTCGCCACGTATTACATTGGGACCTAAACATAAACTGGCGAAATGTGGTTGCTAGCACCTCTGTCTACCCCTTCGGGGATATAGGCGTGAGTTTATGTTATGTTATGATGAATTCAATGATTGGTGAAATGTACAGTCCATCAAATGTAAGAGGTACCGTTTGACGTTTCATATTTTTCAAACCGAAACAACTTTGTTCATACGTACATTATTCAGTTTCGATAACCTTTTTCATAAAACCATGAATTTAGAAAGATTTCATTATTGTATCTAAAAATGTACAATTCTTAATATCTAAATGTAATTGAAAACTTTCAAACAAAGCAAAATAACACATATTTACACAGTAAATAATTTCTAATAGTTATATTCTTGACCGCATTACAAAGTTACGTAGTTAGGTCACTGCACGTAGTGTTGCGACTCTTCGGATACACTTGTATGCAAAAAAATCGTTTACATATACGAAAAATCGAATGTATTATTTACAAATTACACTTGACAACCAAACAAATATTTTTTCATGTGAATGGGATTTATCTCACATATTACGATTACATAACTAAATAGTTATGTAATCGTAAAATATGAGATAAAACCCATTCACCAAAAATACGTATTTATAAATCAAATATATTTGCTTCTTTAAAAAGTTGTCGAAAGCGATTTGTCGATTTTTGATTTTCGCGCCCAAATAAGTCGGGGTTTCTCGCGCTAACGCTGTCGAAATAGTAAATGGAGTCAGGGATAGTGTTTTTTACATTTATTTTTGTGTATGATAGTATGGGTTTGCATATTACAGAGAAATAAACAAATTTTTAACAAGCACATCCATTGATTTTACAATTACAATTTTTTCTTCTAAGTCTTATTTCTACGTCTAAAACTAATAAAAATAAGGTATGTAGAACCCATTCACAAAAATATTGTTGCCTGATGTCAATTAACGACGTTACTGCGCGACCGCATAATGCACTGAATACACAGATACCCTAAAATAAATTAATTTAATTATTTTTAGGTCAATAGGCAAAATCGCAGGTGTCCAAGTCTCTACAATTTTTTTTTTCTGGCAACACTGCCAACTACAAGCGCACGCGGTCCGCTCGGTCGGTTCGGCGTCAGCAGTCTCTCGCCATCTTGGAAGCTGACTGTGCGCGTACTTGCTTTCTCGTTTGTGTTTTACAATTTGTGACTTGGCTATTACTTTTCTGGACTGATCATTCTTTATCCGTTTACCTTGGCAATATTTATACTGGACTCCGAACTAAGCAAGTGTTTATTAATAATGTCGAAAAGAGGACGTACTTTGAACAGCCAGGCTCGTGAATTGGTGGTGAAATTACACGAGTATTTTGAGCATGAATCTCAAAATGGTGGACTTCTACTGCCAGTTACACAAGTTCGGGATCGCGTCGGTGAAGCTCTCGGTATTGGTAGCCGCACCGTTGGCAAAATATTAAGTGAAAAATATGGGCCTTCGGGGAATGACAGTAACGTACTTCACACACCGAAAAAACGAAAAAGAAATAAACCTGTGACAGGCATCGATGAATTCGATAGTCATGCTATTAGAAACCATATATACGGGTATTTTACAAGAGGCGAATTTCCAACATTGGCAAAGTTATGTGCAACTTTAAAAGATGCCGGGCTGTATAAGGGAAGCATAGAGTCGTTGAGAACGGTAATAACAGGAATTGGCTTCAGATACAAAAAAGTTGACAAACGAAAAATTGTTATGGAGCGACATGACATAATTATGCAGCGACTAACATTCCTGCGCGAAGTTAAACAAATTATAAACTGGGATAATGTAATATTTTTGGACGAAACTTGGCTAAATTCCAACCATTCTGTGCCGAAAACATGGACTGATGATTCTGAAGCTTCGTGCTCGAAGGTGCCGATAGGAAAAGGTGGACGCCTCATAATATGCCATGCTGGGTCAGCGTCTACAGGCTTCGTGGAAAACTCTTTATTAGCTTTCCAATCCAAAAGCACTAAAGAGTATCATGAAGAAATGGACGCAGTAAGGTTCCGAGAGTGGTTCTTAAATTTATTACAGAATATCCCTCCTAACAGCACAATTATAATGGATAATGCCCCATACCACTCTGTGCAAATTGATAAAGCACCTACGTCAGCCAATAAGAAAGCAGATTTGGTGGCATGGCTGCAAAGAAAAGGAGTGGATGCCGACATGTCACTATTAAAAGCTGAATTATTACAGTTAGTGAAATTGCATAAACCACCAAAACCGACATATGTAATTGACCAATTGGCCGAAGAGCACGGGCACAAAGTCATACGACTTCCTCCGTACCATTGCCAATATAATGCCATTGAACTGATTTGGGCCCAAGTTAAAGGTAATATTTTATAATATTATAATAATAACACGAGTACTTCTAACATTTATAATTTAAACAATGGTTTTCGTCTGCTATCAAATAGTTACATTATTGTTTTACAGGTTATGCAGCAAGACACAACACAAAACCACCCTTCAGTGTCAAGAAAATGGAAGGTTTATTAAAGGAAGCATGTGCCCAAGTTACACAGGAAGATTGGAGTAAAGTAGTACAAAAAACAAAGAAAATAATAATGGACGACTTCGAAAGAGACGTACACTTTGATAATGTAATGGACAATCAACTGGTCATTAATTTAAATGACGATGATGACGAAGACGACGATACTAGTACTAGTAGTGAATAAAAAAATATCCTAAACATTTCTTTTATTTAATTATAACAATTGATTTCTTAAAATTCGGATATTATACAGTCCATCAAATCTAAGAGGTACCGTTTGACGTTTCATATTTTTCAAACCGAAACAACTTTGTTCATACGTACATTATTCAGTTTCGATAACCTTTTTCATAAAACCATGAATTTAGAAAGATTTCATTATTGTATCTAAAAATGTACAATTCTTAATATCTAAATGTAATTGAAAACTTTCAAACAAAGCAAAATAACACATATTTACACAGTAAATAATTTCTAATAGTTATATTCTTGACCGCATTACAAAGTTACGTAGTTAGGTCACTGCACGTAGTGTTGCGACTCTTCGGATACACTTGTATGCAAAAAAATCGTTTACATATACGAAAAATCGAATGTATTATTTACAAATTACACTTGACAACCAAACAAATATTTTTTCATGTGAATGGGATTTATCTCACATATTACGATTACATAACTAAATAGTTATGTAATCGTAAAATATGAGATAAAACCCATTCACCAAAAATACGTATTTATAAATCAAATATATTTGCTTCTTTAAAAAGTTGTCGAAAGCGATTTGTCGATTTTTGATTTTCGCGCCCAAATAAGTCGGGGTTTCTCGCGCTAACGCTGTCGAAATAGTAAATGGAGTCAGGGATAGTGTTTTTTACATTTATTTTTGTGTATGATAGTATGGGTTTGCATATTACAGAGAAATAAACAAATTTTTAACAAGCACATCCATTGATTTTACAATTACAATTTTTTCTTCTAAGTCTTATTTCTACGTCTAAAACTAATAAAAATAAGGTATGTAGAACCCATTCACAAAAATGTTGTTGCCTGATGTTATAAATTTACGACGTTACTGCGCGACCGCATAATGCACTGAATACACAGATACCCTAAAATAAATTAATTTAATTATTTTTAGGTCAATAGGCAAAATCGCAGGTGTCCAAGTCTCTACAATTTTTTTTTTCTGGCAACACTGCCAACTACAAGCGCACGCGGTCCGCTCGGTCGGTTCGGCGTCAGCAGTCTCTCGCCATCTTGGAAGCTGACTGTGCGCGTACTTGCTTTCTCGTTTGTGTTTTACAATTTGTGACTTGGCTATTACTTTTCTGGACTGATCATTCTTTATCCGTTTACCTTGGCAATATTTATACTGGACTCCGAACTAAGCAAGTGTTTATTAATAATGTCGAAAAGAGGACGTACTTTGAACAGCCAGGCTCGTGAATTGGTGGTGAAATTACACGAGTATTTTGAGCGTGAATCTCAAAATGGTGGACTTCTACTGCCAGTTACACAAGTTCGGGATCGCGTCGGTGAAGCTCTCGGTATTGGTAGCCGCACCGTTGGCAAAATATTAAGTGAAAAATATGGGCCTTCGGGGAGTGACAGTAACGTACTTCACACACCGAAAAAACGAAAAAGAAATAAACCTGTGACAGGCATCGATGAATTCGATAGTCATGCTATTAGAAACCATATATACGGGTATTTTACAAGAGGCGAATTTCCAACATTGGCAAAGTTATGTGCAACTTTAAAAGATGCCGGGCTGTATAAGGGAAGCATAGAGTCGTTGAGAACGGTAATAACAGGAATTGGCTTCAGATACAAAAAAGTTGACAAACGAAAAATTGTTATGGAGCGACATGACATAATTATGCAGCGACTAACATTCCTGCGCGAAGTTAAACAAATTATAAACTGGGATAATGTAATATTTTTGGACGAAACTTGGCTAAATTCCAACCATTCTGTGCCGAAAACATGGACTGATGATTCTGAAGCTTCGTGCTCGAAGGTGCCGATAGGAAAAGGTGGACGCCTCATAATATGCCATGCTGGGTCAGCGTCTACAGGCTTCGTGGAAAACTCTTTATTAGCTTTCCAATCCAAAAGCACTAAAGAGTATCATGAAGAAATGGACGCAGTAAGGTTCCGAGAGTGGTTCTTAAATTTATTACAGAATATCCCTCCTAACAGCACAATTATAATGGATAATGCCCCATACCACTCTGTGCAAATTGATAAAGCACCTACGTCAGCCAATAAGAAAGCAGATTTGGTGGCATGGCTGCAAAGAAAAGGAGTGGATGCCGACATGTCACTATTAAAAGCTGAATTATTACAGTTAGTGAAATTGCATAAACCACCAAAACCGACATATGTAATTGACCAATTGGCCGAAGAGCACGGGCACAAAGTCATACGACTTCCTCCGTACCATTGCCAATATAATGCCATTGAACTGATTTGGGCCCAAGTTAAAGGTAATATTTTATAATATTATAATAATAACACGAGTACTTCTAACATTTATAATTTAAACAATGGTTTTCGTCTGCTATCAAATAGTTACATTATTGTTTTACAGGTTATGCAGCAAGACACAACACAAAACCACCCTTCAGTGTCAAGAAAATGGAAGGTTTATTAAAGGAAGCATGTGCCCAAGTTACACAGGAAGATTGGAGTAAAGTAGTACAAAAAACAAAGAAAATAATAATGGACGACTTCGAAAGAGACGTACACTTTGATAATGTAATGGACAATCAACTGGTCATTAATTTAAATGACGATGATGACGAAGACGACGATACTAGTACTAGTAGTGAATAAAAAAATATCCTAAACATTTCTTTTATTTAATTATAACAATTGATTTCTTAAAATTCGGATATTATAGTAATCGATCTCTTAAAGTTCGGATATTATAGTAATCGATTTTTTCATCCCATCCCTATCATTCAATTGTCAGAACTGTCAAACAGTACTTCTTAGATTTGACGGACTGTAGTAATCGATCTCTTAAAGTTCGGATATTATAGTAATCGATTTTTTCATCCCATCCCTATCATTCAATTGTCAGAACTGTCAAACGGTACTTCTTAGATTTGACGGACTGTAGGTGTTAGTTCACCTCTGTCTAACCCTCTGGGAATAGAGGCGTGATTCTATGCATGTATGTATGTACCGGCAAACTTCGTCAATTAACCAGTCCAGCTTGGGAAGTACCTAAACCCTACAGAATACCGCGGTCATATTTATGTTTCCGGTGGTGAGTAGGGTAGCCAGAGCTCACTGGAGAGTTTTTGTGCTGTCAGTGGGAAGACTAAAGGCTTGTCATGCTTTGTCTTCTGCACTGACGGCACAGAAACAGGGTGATGCCACTAGTGTTGCACACGTCCATAGGCCATCGTAACATTTTTTTTTTTCCTTTAGGGTATTCAATTCACGGGCTATAAATAAAATAAAGCTCACCTTAGACTCAGCAGGCAGACACAACCGCGGCTGGAACTTTGGCTCCAGAAGCAGGTACTCATTCAGCCTATTGTACAGATCCTGCGCTTCCTGGTCCGGGTCACGCGTTCTGGTCGAGGACGTCGACGCTACCGGTGTAGCGGTCTCGTCAGCATCCGGGTGCCTCGCGCCCGATCTCAACATTATCGGGATTATTGGCGCGAGTCGAGGGTGAATCGGCACCTGAGGGTGGGTTTTGTGTAAGGTTGATGATAAATATAGAAAGTAGATATTTTTAAGAGGTAGGACACGGCGGTATTTCCGCCCAATTGAGCAGTCCGACTGGGGAAGTACCTCAGCCCTACAGAATATCACGTTTATAATAACTTCCGTGTTGTGTTCCCAGCGGTGAGTAGGGTAGCCAGAGCTCACTGGAGAATTTGTGGTCAGTAGGAAGACTAAAGGCTTGTCCTGCTTTGTCTTCTACACTGACGGCACAGAAACTCTGTACTTACAGGTTTGGCAGCGCGACTGTAACTCCTCTGGTGTTACAAACGTCCATAGGCCACGGTAACTACTTTCCATCAGGTGGGCCGTGGGCTGGTCTGCCACTTAATTGGTATAAAAAAAAAAATAACCACAGAACAGAAAAAAACAATGGAAAATATGGGATACTCGTGTCATTCTTAGGAGTTCTTGCACAAAAGTGCACAAATTCGCCAATTTAATGCTTCAAGGCAAAGGCAATACAAGGTCAATTGCCTTACAGGGCCATCTGTAAGGCAATTCTTTCTTGCTGGGGTGTAAACTCTAGGGATTTTAGTCGCTTCGAGTTCAATATTACCGCCCACTCTGGCCGGCGACCACGAAGTAAATATGTGTTTTTATTTCTAAAGAACATTAGAACCGAGATTACTAAAATTCTCTCTAACCCCCTGCAGCTAAGCTAAATTGCTTGTTAGGGAGTGAATTCACGTCGGTAGTGTCAGGATTCGAACCCAAGACCTTCGATCATAATGCCCCGACTCTTTGACCACTAAGCTACCGATCCTTGTTATATGTTGGTTATTTTTCAAAACATTAAAATTCAAAAACTCACCTAAGCTTGCTTGTTGCAGGAGCAATCAGCGGCTTCTTGTCGTTGTATATGCCCGCACCGATTCCCCCACGTCTCGTCCCGACGATTTGAGCGACCGGGCGCGAAGGCCCTAGTACCTGACAATCGAGAGAGCGCGATCAGCGCACTGCAGCCTAGATAGGCCACTGAGCGGTGATTACTGGCAATTTTGATTAGGGTGGGTAGTTAGGAACTAAGATCTTACAAGGATTTGAAACGTATAATAAGGTCGTCAAGATAAACCACAATTTTACTTAGAGTGGGTAGTTAGAAACTTTGTTCTTACAAAGAGCTGAAAGATATAAAGTCGTCGAGTTAAACAAATTACAATTAAGGTTAAACCTTTTTATGGCAATAGCAAGTTATATTAATATTCAAAATTATTAATAATTACTAATCATTACAAATAATATAATAAATACGAGATCTATCACAAATGGCAACCAATTTTAAAGCAAATTGTGATGTATAATATCCTCTCGAGAGATTCAAGTAAAAGAATAATAAATTTAAATTTTAATACTGAATTAAAATTCTTGGCAATAAAACTTTGGTTAGGGACAGCGTCGGATATAAGGATACTGGATAGGAACCGATACTTAGAGGCTACTAGATTCAATGTTTTGTGAACAAAACGATTGCCTAGCCACCTCTGCGCCTCTCACTGCGTCAGATACGAATACAACAGTAGTTCACTGATGTAGGCCCAGTACACTGCCTCTGGCGAGTAACAGTGACTCTTTGAAACACACGGTCTCTCCCTTGACCCTAGTATACACTGGGTAGAAATACTACCCTTAATACTATTTTTATGAGAACCTTTGATGGTTCAGTCGCAGCCAGCGACGCGGGTCTCTTGACAGGGATAATTTTTATAACAAATATATTTTATACCTGTAAAATTAACACAATAAATGGTAGAATGGAATGTGTGCTCGTGTATTGTAATCAACCAGTGTCTTTTATCCTAATACTGGCGTCCGCGATTTCGTATGCGTCGATCTGTTCTCCCCCATAGGGGAGGAGTTTGTCTGTAGTTTCGTACGTAGAATCCGTTCTTAGCGAATGTCTACACCCTATAAGAAATCTACATGCCAAATTTCTAGTTTAATCAGTGACTGGTATTGGACATGTGCTGAACTAATGTTATTTAATGATTGTATTCGTAATGATGTGTAATTATGTTTGCATGCCAAAAAATGGTAAATGTGCCGCACAAAACTATTGGACCTGACATCTTTGTAACCACATTTGGGCAAATAAATGAATTTGAATTATAAACTAGAAAGATTTGATTGTTTGTATACTTTATTTATTTATTTGTTTTTATCTTCATTGAACACTTGAACAGTTATACATTACACAAATATATATTCACTAATCTAAATCCTAAGTAATCTATACAGAAATAATTTATAAATATTAAATACAATAAAAATAAAATAACTATTATACAACTTATAGCTAAGAACAATTAAAATGCGTCGTAGAATTCCTCCGCATCGCATGCCTCTTGTGGTAGCGTTCCCAGAAGACTGGCAGCATTGCCACGTTGTATGGCAATGCTTATTCTCTGACCTAAAAAGAGGCCAGCCTTCTGGTCACGAGAAGCGTCGACCATACGCTTCGCAATCTCACGGAAGAGGTTGCGAGCGCTCGGACCCCATGACCCCAAAGTCTCGACTCCAAACGGCACAAATTCATAATCTCCGATGAGATTGGAGTATTTGCGCCGCTTGAGAGCCTCTGCAGAAGCAGCAGCAGCACCAGCACAGCCAGCCGTGCTATTTATATGGGTAGGAGCCATGGTATCAACGCATGTGGCGTCCCACACCAGAGTCCTACCCATCTTCCATGGCATTAACGACATGCCATTCGGTCTCTCTCTCTCATTGTTTGTATTGAATAGGTTCCGAAACTACTGTAGCTATTCGGAAAATTCTTTTACCAAAAGAAAGCCACATTATTTATAAGCGACATACGAGTGGCTAGCCGCGGTAGCCTAGTGGTATGGGTAAATGGACTGCAGAGACGAGGTCTCGGGTTCGATCCCAGGTTATACCATGGCACACACCAATGACTTTCGATGTTTTTCGAAGTTATGTGAGTATTTATCGCAGGTTTATAAGTGCCCGGTTAATAACAATAGGCTCGCCACCTATTACATTGGGACCTAAACTAAACTGGCGAAATGGGGGTGCTAGCACCTTTGCCTACCCCTACAGGGATATAGGCGTGAGTTTATGTTCGTGTAATGTTATGTTACATAGTCAATAGGTAGGTATATCATCACTAACTATTTATGGGAGCGGAGCATAAATAACATAAATTATGTCAATAAATCCGGTAGATTCCCATACATTATCTATTATATTACGGGAATTTATAGGTTACAGGAGTGCAATAACGGGGGTTCGAGCGAAGCTGGAGAGGAAGGGTCAGCTGAACAGAAGGTGCAGCGGGAACAGAATCAAAATTCGACGCTGACGTAGCTGCGAGCAACAAATAGTTTAAAATAATAAGGTTACATTTAGAAATTCAAAGTATTCAACTGTTTAGAATATTAATGACATGGAAATTAATGATTTTAACATATTTCATGATGTTGTTGTTTACTTTAGCAAAGAACAAGAATTAATAGGCAACTATACATTTTTAAACTAAATGTACGATTTCTTTTTTATCTAGGACACGCCAACTTGACTTCACCTCCCCTGATGGTAAGCTAAAGGCAAAGTCTCAGGAAAGAGGGTCACATTACAGACACTAAGTAATGTTACAATGGTTGCACTCAGCTTGGCGGCCTCATCAGATGCTTTATCACGCCCCGCTTAAAGGACCCGGGACTGTAGGAAGAAGGAAACACGTGAGCTGGTAATGAATTCCAGGCCTTGGTGGTGCGGCAATGAAAAGAGTCTCCGAACCGCTTGGTTCTTACTCGTATATTCTGCACAGTGTGAGGGTGATATCTAAGCCCTGCATGTGTGATATGGTAAATATCTCATCAATAACTATTCTGGTAAAGCTTGAAGATGCGTGTTAAGGAGGATTTTACCTCCTTATCCGTCACACTACCCCGTGCTGCCCTCAAAAGACATTAAAAAACGCGATCTGCCCTCATAAAGTACATTTCCACGAAGTCCCCATCTTGTCCTAGGTAGGAGGACTTATGACCTACCTCCAAATGTATTCGGCCTTTCGATACCCTCGCGGCAAAAGAAATATAATTAAAACATCAATTTATTTTTAAACATATACAAATGTATGACATGACGCAAGCAGTTTCAAAGAAGTTCAATAGTTTTAGAGCATCAACCTCATAATTTACTTTTTATTTTTCATTCTGAAGTAATCCGCTGTTTGAAGAAGAGATATTTTTGTAATAAACGTATTTAATTTATCATGTCGGAGTTTTATTCTACAATTTTATTTTAAATTAACAGTAGGTACAAGTGCCAAAAGCCTCTGTAGCGTGGCGGTAGTGAGTTTACTCCCGCTGCTTGCAAATATTTGTATGCATGGATATGTGCATAGGTCACATATATAATCACTCTTTTATCCCCGGAGGGTTAGGCAGAGGTAAATTAACACCCACATTTCATCAATCATTGTATTCGGTCCCACGTAATAGGGGGTGAGCCTATTACCGTATTCCGGGCACTATATTGTTGACTCGAGCCTCAATCTGAGGCTGAGTCTGGGCTGTGTATTTCTGTCTGATGTTAAACAGCCCTATCCCTTAGTCGCCTTGTACGACACCGCATGGTAAGATGGGGTGGTAAAATTCTACTCTGCCGAGAACCACGCGGCTTAGTAATATATTAAAGCAATATAACGTAGTGATTGATACCGCAGTCGCGTATAAAAAAGTCAGCCTTGATAATGAATATCGAGTAACATTTAATAGTATGTGTTTAGTATCGCAAGCCTTTTCCGCATGACGTCAGACCGATTATCACTCGGTCATGCCGATAGATAGCTACGGTTGAAAAAATATGTACTTATAATCAGATGCAACAACAGAACAATTACAAAGAAAAACAAAGGAATGATTTCGAAGTCAAACGCATACGGCAAACGAGAACTGTCGATGAATGCAGCGGATACGAGAGTATTTTACTATAGAAAAATGACCACTCTATCTGTCTGGTATTAAACAGCCCTATCCCTTAGTCGCCTTGTACGACACCGCATGGGAAGTGATGGGGTGGTCCAAATTCTACTCTGCCGGGAACCTAGCGGCTATCCGTATCGAAGTTAAATAAATAAATAAATATTCCACGACATTCTACACAACGCTATCTAGACTAGCTTGTGTTATGGGATCTAGAATGCGGATAAACATACTTAGATACTTCTTATTTGTAAATATATACATATTATACATAGAAACATCCAGATCAATGCAAATATACATATTCATGCATACAAATATTTACACTGAGCGCGAATCGAACCCGCGCCCCCTGCATAGCAGTCGAATTCTCTACCGCTACGAGGCACAAGCAATACACAACTTTCCACAGACCTTACAGCCAATAGAATGTCACTTTGTCTAGGCCTGTGCCATGAGTTGTTCAACTAGATAGTATTATGGACAAAATGCTAATTTTATCGCTTTCCTAACGTACTATATCCATACTAGTTTTCCGTGAGGAGATTACAGCCGTTCCCGATATGTATATGGGTTTTAAACAACAGTTATAAAATATTATTATGCCTAAAAGTATGTCACACATTGCGACCTTAGACGGTGCGCACTGTGCGGTATGAAAGAAACTTCATCCCACGCACACTCAAGCTGTGGAATGACCTCCCAGCTGCGGTTTTCCCAAGCGCCTACAATATGGGGTTCTTCAAGAGGGGCATCAGAAGGTTTCTTCATGATCGGCAGCGCGAGTGTGACACCCCTGGTGTTGCATACGTCCATAGGTCACGGTAACCGCTTCCCATCAGGTGGGCCGTGTGCTTGTCTGCCAACTAAGTGGTATAAAAAAAAAATTGTTCACGCTTTCTATATCTCTAAAAGGAGAGACAGACGTATTAAAAATATTGTTTAATTCATTTGAAAGGTTTACTCGACTCCAAGAAAGGAGGAGGTTGTAAAATGTTTTTTTATACAACTTAGGTGGCACACAAGTACACGGTCCACGTAAAACTACATTGGTAATTAAAAAAAAGGACATGAAGATTTTTTTTTATATATAGAACACGTCAATTAGCCTTCGCCCTGCCTGATGGTAAGGTGAAGGCAAAGTCTCAGAAAAGAGGAGTCTCAGAAGATGGAAATGTAGGTGCATTAAACAATAACTGGCATAATCCTTTGGCAGGGCTGCTCGAAAATTTTATTAACAATATTTACTTTATAAAAACATAACTGACGTTGAAAACATCAAAACAAGTTTGATAGCAAGCGGCACCTTAACTTTCATCCAGTTTTTGATTTGCAAATAGGGTAGGCAGAGACCACATGTTTCCCTATATAAACTCATAAACTCACGCCTATACCCCTAAAGGGGTAGGCAGAGGTGCTAGCACCCACATTTCGCCACTTTATGTTTAGGTCCCAATGTAATAGGTGGCGAGCCTATTGCCATTAACCGGACACTTATAAACCTGCGATAAATACACACATAACTTCGAAAAGCATCGAAAAGTCATTGGTGTGTGCCATGGTAAAACCTGGGATCGAACCCGAGACCTCGTCTCAGCAGTCCATTGCGCATACCACTAGGCTACCGCGGTTTTACTAACCCACTAACCACACGTTTCCCTTTCCTATGTTCGGTGATCCTAGCATACAACGTTCATTTTTATTTTTTTTATATTACTTAGGTGGCAGACAAGCGCACGGCCCACCTGATGGACAGTAGTTACCGTGGTCTATGGACGTGTGTAACTCCAGAGAAGCCACACTCGCGCTGCCAACCCTGTAAGCACAGAGTTTCTGTGCCGTCAGTGTAGAGGACAAAGCATTACAAGCCTTTAGTCATCCCACTGACAGCACAAATTCTCCAGTGAGCTCTGGCTACCCTACTCACCGCTGGGAACACAAAACGAAGTTATTATAGCCTCGGTATTCTGTAGGGCGGAGGTACTCAACCCCACCGTCGTTTTCATAATTTTATTGTTTTCATAAATACTCACCGGTTTCAGGTACTATTTCTGTCTCCTTTCTTTTTTAATACTGCGAGTATTTGTAGTTTTACGTTTTATAACTTCCTCCTTTTTTGAAGTCGGTTAACCATTCAATTTACTTGTTTGTGGTGACTATTGTAGTTACTTGAATAGTTTCAACAGGACAGAATCGAACCAGCACCCGCTTGAAGTCAGAACGGAGCAGCTAGTGATTTTTATATTCATTTTTAATTAATATTTTTTAATGGAGTACTTAGTAGTGGTTGTTATTCACTAGTTTACGAAGCATAGCGTGATTATTTCGTTACCTTATTTAAGTACAAGCGTGTTTGATAGCATACTACACTCGAGAGCAATGAATCCGGGTCACTTAAAGAATGTTAAAAATCTCGGAAACTAAAAATGATAGGTTAATGCAATAAATTGTATTTAATAGACAATGTAATACTCCTTAAATGAAAGTAAAAAAAATATGAGTCACCATACATTTTATTAACACAAAATTACATAAAGAAAAAAACTGCTGATCTCTCCTTAAAACAAAAATAGGAAACATGAAATTTTTGAACTTTATTACGATTTTCTTGAATTTTAATACTTCGTATTGCCTCCTCGTGCTTCCATTACTGCGTTTACGCGGTTTGGCATGCTGTACACCAAGTTCCTTATACGATTTTGGGGAATATTCTCCCATTCCTCTGTGAGAGCAATTTTGAGCTCACGAAGCGTGATTGGGGGAGGGTTTCGTTGTTTTACGCATCTGCCTAGCTCGTCCCAAGCATGCTCGATCGGGTTGATATCCGGGCTGCGCGCTGGCCACTCCATACGAGTAATGTTCATCTCTTGAAGGTAGTCATTCACAATCCTACCTGTATGAGGTCTGGCATTGTCATGCATAAATATAGCATCCTCACCTAAATTGACCATAAATGGACCAACGTGATCATTGAGGATTTCTTCCACATATCTTACGCTAGTTAAAGAGCCGTTTTCTATGATCACCAGCTCTGTGCGACTTTCAGAAGAAATTCCGGCCCACACAAGTACAGACCCACCACCGTAGGCTACTTTTTCTTCGATGCATGCTTGCTTGAATCTTTCCCCTGGTCTTCGATACACTCTGTGTCTTCCATCGTGCTTGTAGAGCATAAATTTTGATTCGTCGGAGAACATAACTTTTGACCAATCTTCAATACTCCAATTTACGTGGCTCTGGGCATAACTTAGTCTCGAAATACGATGCCCACGCTCCAGTTTAGGGCCGTTTGCAGGTCTAAGGGGTTTTAAGTTAGATTCAGCAAGCCGACGTCTTACTGTCCATGCACTTGGGTTACTTCCTCCGAGGCGTCGAAACTGATTGGTGAGTTCAGTTCCTGTGAGAAAGCGATTTCGAAGCATGGTGTTCACCAAGTATCGGTCTTCTCGTGCTGTGGTACACCTGGTTCTGCCCGTTCCTGGTCTGCGTAGGTTAGAACCAGTTTCTTCGTAACGTCGGAGAACTCTTTGTACTGTTGACAGCGACACACCGACAGTCCTGGCTGTATCGCGCTGACTCCGGCCGGTTTCCAGCATTGTAAGTATTCTGGTGCATTCTTCAGGCGTAAGCGACATAATTTCAGCTTGATTAATGAATATAGAGCACTATCAACATGGTTTATGTACCCACATAAATGACAGATTACAAACAAAAGCAACACCAAATGCTGTAATTTCGTAGTTCCATCTTCGAAAGTGGCCCTTTTTCAAATTTGATTTTTTTATGATATAACTTTACAATAACTAAGAAGTTTTAATACCTTCATTTAAGGAGTATTACATTGTCTATTAAATACAATTTATTGCATTAACCTAGCATTTTTAGTTTCCGAGATTTTTAGGATTCTTTAAGTGACCCGGATTCATTGCTCTCGAGTGTATTTGGTGAAATTTTTTTATACCACTTAATTGGCAGACAAGCACATGGCCCACCTGACGGAAAGTGGTTACCGTGGTCTGTGGACGTTTGTAACACCAGAGGAGTCACAGTCGCGCTGCCAACCCTGTAAGTACAGAGTTTCTGTACCGTCAGTGTAGAATACAAAGCAGGACAAGCCTTTAGTCTTCCCACTGACAGCATAAATTCTCCAGTGAGCTCTGGCTACCATACTCACCGCGGGGAACACAACACGAAGTTATTATAGCCGCGGTATTCTGTAGGGCGGAGGTACTTCCCCAGTCGGACTGCTCAATTGGGCGGAAATACCGCCGTGTCCTATCTCCTAATATGGAAGTAAAGAGTATGTATGCGGATAATAGTAAACGGTTACATATAAAAGAAAACAATGGCACTCTGGGAATGCAACTCGCGAGTAAGCGGAGTCAATATAGGTACTACTCAATATAGGTAGCCTGATGGTAAGCTGAAGGCAAAGTCCCAGAAAAGAGGTCTTTACCTATGAAATTGCCGTAATTTTCTTACAGATTCATGAGTTTGTTATTCCTGTAATTTAATAGCTATTCCCACTATTTGTATGCATGAATATGTATATTTGCATTGGTCTGGGTGTTTCTATGTATAATATGTATGTACATATTTACAAAAAAAAAGTATCTAAGTATGTTTATCCGTATTCTAGATTCCATAACACAAGCTAGTTAAGCTATGCTTACCATGGGTCTAGATAGCGTTGTGTAGAAAGTCGTGGAATATTTATTTATTTATTTCAAGATTTTACAACTCTGTATTAATTTTTGTTCTTATTGGCCGCTTGATAAATTAAGTTCGATCTTCAAAAACAGTACTTCCTAAATGCTATCCATTTTGATGATATATTTCGTATTACTTTTGTACAGCTGTCAATTTACAAAAATGTGATAAAACTGTTTGTTAGCTTAATGTTGTGTCATTCATACACAAAAAAAAAATTAAATTTGGATTTGTCATTCCTAAAAAAAATGCAAAAATGTTAGTACCTACTGAACAGGTTAGGTTTCTTACAACTTCTTAAAAAAAAATTACATATGTAACGATCTATTATGTAGATACTAATTAATATACAGAGGTGTCGGTAACAGTAACATGTGTCGGTAGTAAAATTGTTTTCTCCCCATCTCAAAAATGCCCAATGTGCCTAGTTTTACTTCAAAAAATCAGATTCAAGCCCGCTTTCATTTTACAGCTCATTTTTTTTGAAAACGGGCGTATGGTCCCAGGTTTTCTGGTCAAGTAATTTCATTTAGATGGAGGAGAAGTTAGGTCCAGTTACCATTTCGTCATGTGCCCAATCAGACCTATTCGTTTTCGTCAATTTCTCATTTCATCCTGTTCCCGTTTCGTCCATTTCCCTTGTTGTTCGTTTCCCTTGTATTTTTTCCCTTAAATTTAACTAATTATCGTCATTTAATTTAACTAATTATCTTTATATTATAAAACAAAAATTATGCCAGTTTTAGTAAAGTCATTAGCCTCACAATACTTTTGTTGTGACTTGTTTGCCCGTGAATGGCGTGCATTAGGTGAATGACCTACATTGTACTACAATAATTGATTTTTTTTATCAGATTTGTATTTGATTACCGTTATCTTCAGACTATTTATATGACATTTAGTAGACCGATAAAGAGTCATGATTTTTAGTACGAATGGACTGATTAAGTTTTTTTTTTAATGAAATAAGATTAAGTTAATATAAAGTGTAACAAAATAAACTCGAAACTTTTTGGGATTTTTTTTTTCTTACCACTTAGGTGGCAGACAAGCACCCGGTCCACCTGATGGAAAGTAATTACCGTGGCCTATGGGGACGTGTGCAAAACAAAGAGTCACACTCGCGCTGCCAATCCTGTAAGCATTGAGAGTTTCTGTGCCGTCAGTATAAAAGACAAAGCAGGACAAGCTTTTGGTCTTCCCACTGACAACACAAAAATTCTTCAGATTACTTGGTATCGAAAAATGTGTAAGAAAAAAAAATATTTTCTTGGCGCCATTGTACAACACCAATGCAGAGGTTCAGGAATGTCTCAAATCTGCCTACTGTAAGAGAGATTTTTTTTAACTTAAGTGGCAAAAAAATCACACGGACCATCTGATGGAAAGTGGTTACCGTGACATATTAACATGTGCAACACCAGGGAAGTTACACCCCTGCTATCGACCCTGTAAGAACAGAGTTTCTGTGCCGTCATTGCAGAAGAAACAATCAGGACAAGCCTTTACTGTTCCCACTGACAGCACAAGAACTCTCCAGTGAGCTCTGGCTACCCTAATCACCGCCGGGAACACAACACGAGGTTATTATAGCCGTGGGTGTAGGGTGGAATTACTTCCCCAGTCGGATAGTATTATAGGAAATAATAAAATACTCCTCAAAAACAATCCAAACGAGCTCGGTCACATACACATTGTGTAGTCGTTTCGGAGCGAAAGATATTGACATGTATGTATGTATTTAAAAAAAAAAGTATCTAAGTATGTTTATCCGCATTCTAGATTCAATAACACAAGTCGATTAATCTATGCTTAATATGGGTCTAGATAGCGTTGTGTGGAATGTTGTAGGAAATTTAAAAAAAAAAATGAGCTCCTTCGCCGGACCCCATGCTATCCTCAAGACACCCAAAGAAAGTGTACTGCGCAAATAGAGTACATTTTAGGACGCGTATATGCCGGTAAGAATATCTGCAATATGCCATCATCTCTTATCATAATTTGCATACAGTTGATAGGTGAAGAGTTTACATTACAACGTAAAAAAACACGTTTCGCGATTATTGTTACGTGACGTTATTATAATAATTAATTTATTCGCAATAATGTTTAATAATTTATTATGACGATGTACACGTAACAATTTTGCTTGGTATGCTAAAGTAATAAAGACCTGCGGGTCTAAAAAGGCCACATTGAGTGATTCCGCTAAAAATCAATTTAATCAATGAAATCTCAACAGATTCCTATAAAATGGTCATTCGATATCATATGAGCAGAATCACATTTTTTTTTAGGTGAGAACTTCTTTAGACCCGTTGGTCATTTTTGAGATGGGGAAAAAGTTATTACCGGCATTTTTATAGCTTCAGATTTGGTCATTCAAGCCCTTTTCAAAAATTCTAATAATATATAAACATAAAAAAATATACATAGATCTTATTTCATTTAATTAGGAATAACAAACAGCCACCATATATTATATGTTCAGTGTAACAATTTATAAAAAATTACAATAATATTACACATATTGATAACTCACTTGTACTTTTCCACATTACATTGCTTATTACACCTGACCGGTTTCGCCTTACGGCATCCTCAAAGGTTTATCAATGCCGTAAGGCGAAACTGGTCAGGTGTAATAAGCAATGTAATGTGGAAAAGTACAAGTGAGTTATCAATATGTGTAACAACAAATTCCACCAAGTGCCATCAATCTACAGTATTAATAGTACAATAATATTGTAATTTTTTATAAATTGGCACTAAGCAATATTATGGGCTAGACATATGTATAGATTATACGGCTTATTAGGTAATTTACTTTCCTCAAAAGGCAAATGTCACCCATCTACGCGCCAGACCGTGCCGGAGCGAGCTTAATAACCTCGTAATTTTCAGGAAGTATACTATACTTACATTACATAGCACTAATTATTCAAATAACGCGCAACTGCGAACGGAATGTTCTCGATTAAATATAGTTACTAAGTTTAATAATTAAACAGTACCCCTAGCACGAAAAGCTATCATAATCGTTTTTTGTAATCGTATCGAGTTTTAGAAAAGGGGAAAGTCTGGACTACCCTAAACCGACAAGCATGCGTGAAGAATGTAATGAGAGTGAATGAAGCGAGAAAAGTATCTCTCTGCCTACCCCTATGGGAAACAGGCGTGATTTTATGTATGTTTCGAGAGCACGGAGCGATTGGCTGCTTGCCTATTGCGAACACTCGGTGAGCGTGTGCGGACCTGAGCCCTCGCTCGCGTCGCAGTGATGGCACTCGGACGTTGGCTCTTTCTGCATCCGACGCAGATACTTTCCGAAGCATCCGTGCTCGGTGATCATCTGCGTCAGAAGGTACGAGAGGCTGCCGTGTGGCCTCTCTAGCCACTCCCCCATGATGGGTCTTACCGCCGTTACTGCGGCGTGCCCTGCGCCTGGTTGCCCAAGTCGTATCTCCCATTCCGCCACCATTTCCCTGTGAAGCCGGGATCTCACGGCCCGAATTTCTTCGGGCTCGAGATCGTGACCCCGCTCCCGCGCCGCCCTTCGGAACCGGTATAGCGCCGAAAGGCATCTCGCTTCCAGGATCCATGGTGGCGATCCGGCGAGGAGACTCGCCGCGTTGAATGATATCGTGCGGTACCCCCTTATGATGCGGCACGCCAACTTCCGCTGCGGACGCTGCAGCAGAAGCATGTGCCGATCACTCAGGGTGTCCGCCCACACGGGACACCCGTACAGGGCCATGGACCGCACGACACCCGCGTAGAGTCTCCTGCAGGAGTCCTCCGGGCCCCTCAGGTTGGGCAGTAGCCGCGCCAGAGCGTTGGCTGTGCCCGCCAATTTGGGGCCCAGACTTCGGAAGTGCTTCCCGAAGTCCCACCGGCCGTCGAGCACGAGCCCCAGATATTTCATCTGGGGCTTGATGCCGATGAGAGTGCCTCCCACTATGAGACTGGAACCAGGTAGTGGCGTGCGCCGAGGTCCATGAAAGAACATGGCCTCGGATTTATGCAAAGCCACCTCAAGGCCCAGCCGCCGGATCCGTTCCACAGTCAATTTGTACTGTTCGACAGATAGATAAATCAAAAGATTCGATTTCCGCTCATTGCAAATATTTGTTTACAATAAATATCTACTAGCTGATGTCGGTTATCGTGACCAAATTATAACCTACCTGCATTATGTCCTTTCCTAAGCTCTATACTATGTGTGTTTCCTGGTAGACTAGAATTTGAGCCACCTCATCTCTTCCCATGCGGTGTCGTGCAAGGCGACTAAGGGATAGGGCTGTTTAACATCAGACAGATATTTAAAGTTCAGACTCGGCCTCAGATGCATGACTTTAATCAACAATAGTGCCCGGAAGACGGTAATATGCTCACCCCCTATTACGTGGGATCAGAATTCAATGATTGGTGAAATTGGAGGATAACCCTCCAGGGATAAAGGCGTGAACGTTCATACTATCTTTCATCGCCTATTTGCACCTCTATCTATAACCACTTTTTACGCAATAAAAGATAGCCTATGTCCTTTCCCAAGCTCTAATCTATCTATGTACTAAATTTTATCAATTTCGGTTCAGTGGTTTATGCGCGAAAGCGTAACAGACGAATAGAAAGAGTATTTTGCATTTATAATTTGCTCTTGGTCTAACGTTTCTAGGTATAACATGATAAAACTGGGCTATCAATCAAATACAAAAGGATTTTTTCAAATCGCACATGTAGTTCTAGAGATTAAAACAAAGTCATCATCACTTCGGCTATATTAGGAACGACTGCCGTCTGATTTGTCAGCCTGAGTTGACACTATCTAGTGTTGACGTACTAGTATCATCGAAAATAATAAACACAAAGATACTATATCTATTGAATAACAAAATAATATAACAATAATAGTCAAATGAACAAACACAGTTTAGTAAGAACACTATCTTTAGTATTTTCATTAAAAGGTCATTGACTCTGACATTGTTCATATTAATACGTCGTTACAAATTAAATTGCCGTTTTTTTTTAAAGAAATTGGAGAAAACCCTTTGTAGTAACTAACATTTTTGCATTTTTTTTTTTAAGAATGATTTATCCAAATTTTATGATATTTTTGTTATTATATTTTTCAAAAGTGACAGCTGTAAAAAAGTAATACGAAATTTATCATCAAAATGGTTAGCATTTAGGAAGTACTGTTTTTGAAGATCGAATTTACTTTATCAAGCGGCCAATAAAAACGGGAGTTGTAAAATCTTGAAATCAACTTTCAATCAAAATATTAATATCGGAAATAGCTATTAAATTACAGAAATAACGAACTGATGAATTTGTAAGAAAATTATCGCAATTTCATAGGTAAAGACCTAATATTATTGAAAAAGAATATCTACAAGTAGTTCTGTGAGCAGTAGACCTCATGAGCACTCTTCGTTACATTTTTCTGGCACCCTTTATCACAAATAAGGTAATTTTCTTCTACTGACGGCACAGAAGGGTTGGCAGCGCGACTGTAACTACTCTGGTGTTACAAACGTCCATAGGCCACGGTAACCACTTTCCATCAGGTGGGCCGTGAGCTTGTCTGCCAATTAAGTGGTAAAAAAAAAAAACCATTCGTATTTTACTTCCAATTTTAAACACCCCTGGATGTTTCACCAAAAAAATCCGAGTGGATTTCCGCACGTTAGAAAAAAGCCTTTTAACTAACCCCTCGTTTACACCTAAGTATAAAACATGTATTTGACAAGTTGCAATATGTCACAGGCTACAGTGTGAACGCAAATTTGTTTTATACTTATTTACAACTTGTTGGCTATACATCTTAAGTGAACGAAAAAGTATCTGAAATACATGTTTAAAATAAGTTTTGTGTTTTGATTTAGTCTTCTACAAGCTTACAACTTGTTTTACAACTTGTTTCGTGGTCTCAACGAGGGGTAAGAATAAGAATTCCTGTGAAAGTCTTATAATAGACTGAGACCATTAAGGCCTGGAACTCATTACCAGCTCACGTGTTTCCTTCTTCCTACAGTCCCGGGTCCTTTAAGCGGGGCGTGAAAAAGCATATGATGAGTCCGTCAAGCTGAGTGTCACCATTGTCACACGGTATGTGTAAGTAATGGCGACCCTCTTTTCTGGGACTTTGCCTTCAGCTTACCATCAGGCAAGGCGAAGTCCAATTGACGTGTCCTATTTAAAAAAAAAAAGACTAACGCAAAAAAAATACACTCGTACACACATAAATCGAACTGATATTCTCACGCTTGTCAGGAGGCGCGGTTTCGATTACCGCTCAGTGCAAATATTTGTACGCATGAATACACCTATTTGCATTGGTCTGGTCGTGGTACGGAGAACGCGTAAAATCGTCGGTACTGGTTGCCATAACATACACCTATGGCAGTCGTTACAGGTTGTTGGGAGCACTGCAATATTTCGATATCACCACTGTGTTGTGGAGGTCAGTCAAATCCGTAGGTAGTCTGGGGTCCGCTTTACCAGTCTAAGAGGTGAAAGCATCAGATGCGACTGGTTATTAAGCAGGATGCAGAAGATTCCCATATAAAAAAGATACTACTAAAGAAAATGTTAATAGGCAATGAAAGTGCTCAACGAGTATCATCTACCCTCGCGTGACCAGTGAGCGTGACGTCATACATATTCAGGTGTCGTACTACCCGCATAAATTAATATTTTCTCTGAAGCTATTAAACGCTCGTGAAAGTGATGCTATGTGCTATGCGTTGTGGAAAATTGCATTGTTATTTAATTATTACTGCAGCTTGACTTTGGCTTGATGTATTGGTTCCTTTATTTTATCTAGAACACGCCAACTTGACTTCACCTCGCCTAATGGTAAGCTAAAAGCAAAGTCTCAGGAAAGAGGGTCACCATTACAGACACTAAGTTCTAGAGGACTAAGACCTAGTAGAGAAAAACGCCGCCCTAACTCTTTCCGTGGGTGTCATAAAAGGCGACTGAGAGATAGGGCTGTTCTCTATCCAACAGTGAACCCATGACGAAATGTCGGCTTGATAGCAATGGGGTCGCCCCCTATTACATGAGGTCGAAAGTAAACATATAGCCCACGACAATGCACTCGGCCCGTAATCCGTGGGACCGAAAACCATAGTTGGTGAAATTTGAGTGTTCATACTCCTCTGGTATTGCTTCGGGGGTTTACAGTGGTGAATAATATGTACCTATATGTGTAAGAAAGGAGATTTAACCACTAAGCCACCGATGTAACTGACGCCTACATAAAACGGGGTAGGCAGAGAGATATATACAATATTTCGTCAGTTTTATTTTTCAATTCTAGGTACGCAGTCTAGTTTCCGCTCATTTTAAGACTATAAACTTAAATTTTATTATCTAATGCGAAACAATTAAAAAAGACCAACTTCGCAATATTACAGTTAAATATATAATGAGAAAAATATTAACAAAGAAAACATTAAAATACAAGTTTCAACACTTTACGAAAGCGTCCTTATTCACACGCATGAAAATATATTTTAACACGGTGTGACGTCACAGCTTTAGAGTGCTCGCTGCCAGCTGTGCAATTTATAACCGATATGCGGCAGCTTCGATAGACATTGTCATTGGTGGGAATGGGTGACGTCACTGGATATCGACCAATTAGAATCTATCAAGGCTGTAGCAGCGCTGTGCTAGATGTGCACTGTGTTAGATGCAGTATCACAGTATATGCTGTATGCCCGCACAGTATGGCGCTCATTAGTGAACGGTCAGTGGGTTAAGCTACCTAGGCGCGGTTATCATTTCGATGGGTGACCGTTTAGTGGTCTTTTTTCGGAGGGTATGTTAACAGTCACTCTCGCTTTTCAACAGCCGTTAGGTCAAGACGCAAGGCTGGCTATATGGGCGACCTGAATTACCGGTTGACATCTAAGAACAACTCAGGCTTGATTTTTTTGGCAAAATTGGGAGGACAGATGACAGTCGCTCCCGTCATCGTTCTCCGAGTCTTTTCCCAACTCAGTTAGGGTCGGTTTTCTAGTCTAAGATGCGGTTAGACTTCGATATTTGCCATGAAGCGACTGCCATCTGACTTCCACTGTATTTTTTTTTATACCATTTATGTGGACAATACACGGCCCACCTGATGGAAAGTGGCCACCGTGACTCATGGACGCGTGCAACACCAGAAGAGTCACACTCGCGCTGCCGACCCTGTAAGCACAGAGTTTCTGTGCCGTTAGTGTAGAAGACAAAGTAGGACAAGCCTTTAGTCTTCCCACTGACAGCACAAACTCTCCAGTAAGCCCTGGCTACCCTATTCACCGTTGGGAACACAACACGAAGTTATTATGGCCGCGATATTCTGTAAGGCGGAGGTACTGCCCCAGTCGGACTGCTCAATTAGACTGAAATACTGCTGTATCCTACCTCCTAGTCGGACTTTTGAGGGCTGCAACTACCCGTAACGACTGCCATAGTCCGTATGGCAACCGGGACGGACAGCTGGACGTGCTCTCCGAGGCACGACCACACCAATGCAAATATCCATATTCATGCATATAAATATTTTTACTGAGCGGAGATCAAAACGGCATCTCCTACGTTACGTCCGCGTACACCACCGCCGCGCCACAGAAGCCCTCGAAACGGCAGTCACTCCCAATATAGCCGTAAAACCCAACTTATATTTAAGCGGACTCCTGCCTAATTTGACTCATCATAAGTCGTGTAATTATTACCGTTTTTACTAGAAAAAGTCATCATACGTGCGTTAAGGCTGCCATTGTCTTCGCTAGCCAAGAGTGAAAGCTGGTTGAATGCCGTAACAGTAAGACATTTTCAACAGTAATAATACATTTATTGTTACATACGAGGTGATTTTCGGACATCATTTTTTTTTTTATACCACTTAGTTGGCAGACAAGCACACGGCCCACCTGATGGAAAGTAGTTACCGTGGTCTATGGACGTCTGTAACACCAGAGGAGTCACAGTCGCGCTGCCAACCCTGTAAGTACAGAGTTTCTGTGCCGTCAGTAGAAGACAAATCAGGACAAGCCTTTAGTCTTCCCACTGACGGCACAAATTCTCCAGTGAGCTCTGGCTACCCTACTCACCGCTGGGAACACAACATGAAGTTATTATAACCGCGGTATTCTGTAGGGCGGAGGTACTTCCCCAGTCGGACTGCTCAATCGGGCGGATATACCGCCGTGTCCTACTAAAACATTCTGTCTATAACAAGTGGCAATCTTTGACCGGCGTATTGTAGAGTAGTATTTTTACGTTTATCACAGTCGTTTTTTTTTTATACTACTTAGGTGGCAGACACTCACACGGCCCACCTGATGGAAAGTGGTTACCGACTCTGTAACTACAGAGTTTCTGTGCCGTCAGTGTAGAAAACAAAGCACTGTAGTTTAGTCTTCCCACTGACGCAATGATGGCACAAATTCGCCAGTGAGCTCTGGCTACCCTACTCACCGCTGGGAATACAACACGAGGTTATTATGGCCGCGGTATTCTGTAGTTGTCAACTTATATCAATCCCGTACATTAATCAATAATATATATTCTATTATATTCTACAAATGTATTGCCTTGTTAAAATATGTAGTGATTCATACCGGAAACCCGAAAAAAACCCGCGATTTTCAATTTTATAAATTTTGATGATGCCGTGTGGCTCCCGGCAGAGTAGAATTTGCCCATCCCATCTCTTCCCTTGCGGTGACGTACAAGGCGACTAAGGGATAGGGTTATTTAACATCAGACAAGAATATATACAGCTCAGACTCAGCCTCAGATGCATGGCTTGAAAGTCAACAATAGTGCCCGGAATTCGGTAACAGGCTCACTCCCCATTTCGTGGGACCGAAGACAATGATTGGTAAAATGTGGTTGTTAATTCACCTCTGCACTCTATCCCCGGAGAGTTCTCCGGGGATAAAGGCGTGATTATATATAGTATGTGTATAAATTTTGATGGGCTTTTCCGATTTTTGGCCCAAACGTACGCTAACTATGAGTTGCTTTTTGCCGGAGGTGAGAATGGTAGGTATGTCCCTCGCACAGGCAGGTGTAATAGCTTGCAGGTGTGGTTAGTTTGGACCCCAAAAGGTAGGTAGGGCCATGTACTAAACAGCTTTTCAACTAATATACATAAAAGTCGTTGATAACAAGTAATTCATTTGCATATTTAAAAAAAACATGTCCAAATTTCCCTATAGAGATTTTTATCAGCACTACAACCATACAATAGTACAAAAAAACCGTTATTATACAAAATACCACCATAAAGTCAACGACATTACCGTTATTTACAAGATGGCCGCCAAACAGTGTTCCAATTTCAAACTAATGTATATTTCGGGACAATATCAGCCGGAAATTAGGACACCGCTATGAAAACAATTTATCTATGGCTCTTTATGGTCTATGCCATGTGTTTTGCATTAGTTTTTTATGGCGTTGCTGTCGTTTTAAACTCCCGCCAAGGCGTATCTAATAAGGACAACAATTTAAATTATACTTTATAGTGTTCCGTTCGCGAAAGATGACCGACAAAACGAACTTTATAAGTTTCTTTGTTTTATATACCACTTAGGTGGCAGACATGCATGCACACGGTCCACCTGATGGGTGGAAAATGGTATCCGTGGCCTAAGGACGTGTGTGACACCAGGGGAGTCACACTCGTGCTGCCGACAATGTAAGAACAGAAAGTTTCTGTGCCGTCAGTGCAGAAAACCAAGCAGGACAAGTCTTTGATCTTCCCACTAACGATTCTACCCGATACTTCTAACATAAGATAAGATTCATTTATTTGTAAGAATAAGCAATTTAGTTTAGCTGGAGAGGTTAGAGGGAATATTAGTAATATCTGTTAATAATATTCTTCATAAAAGTAACACCAGAGGCGTCACAATCGTGATGCTGACCCTGTAGGATGATTGCCTTGGAGAAGGTGAGGCTTGGACCCTCCCATTCGTCTCAGTGTATTTATACACATACTAATATCACGTTATCGTAGATTTCAACCGTATCTAGTTGATGACAAGACTTTATCAAATCAAAACAATTTGTCTCTTCCGTATAGTTGTCTTGAGTTCCGTGTTTACTCTTGTAGAAGTGAAATACTTTCAATTAGTTGTTTCATTCCATTCAGGAATCAAATTCAAGACCATGCGCACAGCAATCACTGAAGCAGGTACATAACACTTTTATGAGGACCGAGAGGACCATAGCAAAGTCCTTTAATGCTAAACAATGAACAAGGCTCTGGCGCAGACTTTATGCGGTTGGGGAGTCAACAGCAGACGTTAGCAGAAAAATCTGACGGCAGTCGCTACTAGTCATAAACAATTAGCGAGCATCTAGTTCCAAAGTGGAAATTTTTAACGCTTAATCGAATGATAGGGGCCCTACCTTAGTACCTTGTGGAACTCTTGCGAGTATAAAACGTATTAACTACGTAAAGAAGTGAAAAATGAATATTTGATTGTGTAAAATATTGTATAGCGCGAGTCTTGGCACAAACAAGACAGTAAAACAAATTGTATTTATTTATAGAAACCAGTTAAGAGGCAGGTGTTGCAGTAAACAAAATAGATGCGTCGGGAGATAGAAAGCTTTAGTCAGTTCTGCACATAGCAACAAAATTATTTTTGTAATACCACACACTGAATAATCACGAAACCTCAGAAACTATAACACCTTCAAACATGGAATTTGGCAGGTAGGTTTCTTATTTTTTTTTTATTCCACTTTGGTGGCAGACAAGCATACGGCCCACCTGATGGAAAGTGGCTATGGACGTATGCAAAACCATGGGATTTACACTCGCGTTGCCAACCCTATAAGAACAGAGAGGTTCTGTTCTGTTTTTGAAGCGGTTTTCAAACAAAAACCGCCTCAAAATCTGCTCAGTAGTTTCTTCATCGTGGAGAAACAGACATGAATTCCAAAAAATGTGTATGTAATTTGTTCAGGGCAACCGATTTCAATTTTTTTTTTAAATATCCCTAATGTACAGATACGACCACTTTACAATTATTAATACACACAGATCGATTAATTATCACCTACATACATTACAATATTTTCATAATTTTTTATTGATTTAGTAGTCAAATATACACAATGGCTAACCGCCAGTATTCCGTAATACTTGGAATCGTACCATGACCCATCTTCCTTTGTCAACCAGGCCCCAAGTTCAAAGAACTAGTTTGGCCAAAAGACCTTGTCCCGCATCAATACTCAATGTCAGCTGTAGCTGAAACGAGGTCACGCGAGCAAGGGACTTTGTTTGTGATGTGCGATGATTGCAGTGTTGCAATCCTATAATGTGAAAGGCTGCGAAGATGTTTGCGTATTTGTTACTCAATAACGCTCAAAAGGCTGAACAGATCTCGCTGATATTTGTTACCAAAATAGGTAACAGTCTGGAATCGAAAGAATTTAGGATTACTATTTGTTCTAGTTAATACAACATAAATTTTACCTTTGAAACTTTCGCGTTCCGTGATATACAATTAGGTTTACGTGAATCAACCTTTGATTTATCTGACATTTCGACAAGGTTACACCGGCTGTGGTCACAGGCTGACTTGAGTCAGCCGGCAAAACGAAACGTCAGCCAAATCAAAGGTATGTTTGTACCTATACCATGATCGCGTTAATTTCCATAGAGGCATAGACATTATTGTACAACATAAATTTTGCTATCGATCAGTTTACTCTGAAACCAGTGTAAATATACATATTAAAGACTAGCGGCCATCTCCAATCATGGGGGAGTGGCTAGAGAGGCCACACGGCAGCCTCTCGTACCGTCTGACGCAGATGATCACCGAGCACGGGTGCTTCGGAAAGTATCTGCGTAGGATGGAGAAAGAGCCAACGTCCGAGTGCCATCACTGTGACGTGAGCGACAACTCGAGGCCGCACACGCTCACTGAGTGTCCGGCGTGGGAGAATTCATTCTTAGCAGATGTCTACACCCTATAAGACACCTATCTACCAAATTTCAAGTTTGTAGGTGTTCTATTTATAATATCACAGGTTTCGTGATTAATCAGTGAAAAAAATACTCAAAATATTGGAGATAATTAATTCACTCAAATGAAGGATATCCTGCCTTTAGTAGAAAAATACTGTACTAGAACAAGTTCCTTCCTCTTTTTATTACCTCAAGCTTGTCAGTAAACAATACTGCATATATCCATAACCTCATTGATAACGGCAAAGTCAGAGCCTGCGTCATCGTTACTACTAAAATATAATATACATGATGTCACTACAGGATTATGTTATCGAAATTCAGAAGAAACCTGTGCTGTCAAGATTCATCTGAAAATGTTTCAAGTCATTGGATGATATGTCCATTGCTGTACAGACAATATCGGTCCCCGCTCATCTGTGCAATTCTCTAAGGACACAGCGCTGCGATATCCTTGATAGAGTTTGTCATTGGTCTATTTTCAGTGACGTCAGCTAGGTCGACCAATGACAATCTCTTAAATGCCAAAAAACTAATTTTATAGATATTTCAAGAACTTTCAACAATATTTCAAATTATTAATTAACTTTACTTACAATTTTTTAAATTATTCAGTTCTGTCACGAACTAAAAGTGGGCAAGTCTATTTCTACTTGGTGTAGACCATATCTAGGCTGTCGCAGCGCTGTGCTTACAGCTTACATTTATGTCTAATGAGAATTAGACATAAATGTAAGCTGTAAGCACAGCATCGAGCACAGCGCTCCGACACATTTATAATAATAATAATAATAATAAATCATTTATTTCAGGCAATAATAGAAAAGTTACAGGATGTTAAAAAACTTATTCTACGGCCCATAAATATATACCTTAAAACTAAAAATACATATAATATATCTTAACCTAAAGCACACGTAATGACGTCGACGTGTCACGGGGCGGGGTGTCGCGTGTCGGCAGGCGTCCTCGGAAGCGCCGAAACTTCACCCCCGTCGGCCAAAAGTCAGGACGCAGGATGGTAGCGGTGTGGCTGTTTGGAACTCGCACCACAAAAGAATTAAAGCTCACGTTGTGACGAGAGTCCAGCTTCTCCACCCTTAAGCCCATCCCGGTTTTCTTTTGGAGATAGTTCGCGACGTCTACGATCTTCACGCTGTGATGTACACGAGATACGTAGACCATCGTCGAAGGGACCTCTGCGCGGAACTGCAGCTCAATGCTCCTCGCTGCAGTACCACACTGGTTCTTGCGGGAGGACTTCTTCTTCTTCTCAACAACTTTGAAGTCCTCCATATTACAAGGCTCCTTCCCCGGCGCCTTGACGGATGCAGTGTTGCACTGAGTGACACTACACTGTCGTCTCTTTGTTGGTACGGCTGTAGGGGTGCTGGCCGTAACAGCTGCGTAGTCACGTGGATGAGGAACTTGCAACGTGATATTCGGCCTCTTCACGGGTGAAGAAGGGGCAGCGGGGGCGGCGGGACGCGCGATAGTGTTCGCGGCACGCTCCTCGGCCATCGGCGACTCAGGCGAATCAAATTTTGCTGACTCGAAACTGCAAAATGACGCATTCTGCGCGCCTCGTCGTACGTTGACATTATTAGAGGCTACATTATGTGACGTACTAGTTGTATTACTGTTACGGAGTAGCAATAATTCCGCCTGTAGTCCACTGATAGTTTTATCAGAAGCCTCTAATTTTGCCAACACATCAGCAAGGCTGGACTTCAAGAACGTGATGTCCTTGAGAAGTCTTGTGACATCTACGTGGTCGAATCCCACCGGCGGAAGCTTGTGCAGCTCCCTTGCGACGAAATCTGGCACGTCATCCGGGTCGGTTTCCTTCAGCAGGGTGATGATGTCCTGCACACTTCGTTCCCCTCCATCCCTTCTGCGAGATGGCATCTGGGCAGTTTTGCCAACCGATTGGTATAGCAGCGCCTTCCCGCTGCAGACCTCCTCTTCCTTGAAATTATGTCTACTTCTCATTAGACATAAATGATTACTCGATTTAATTCAATTTAACTTTATTTTAGTAATGCTTTATGGTGAAAATTAATTTTAAATTTGTTTTCATGACATTTGTGTACTGTATTTTATGTGTATTGTATTATAATAATGATAATAGATCAAATATGAACTTCAATATGTAATCAGTCTCTGATACTTGAAATAAATGAAGTTTTGATTTGATTTTAATGCAAATAGTTGTATGTCTGCGTATTTACGTGTCTTGGAAAACACGTTAAGCCTTCGGTCAAGTTGTCATACGACTATCAATGTGTCCTTACGGGTAGTTGGAGCCCTAAATAGTCCAACAACTGGTCTACCTGTAATACTCTGATATCGCCAATGGATTGTAGAGATAAGATTGGCAGTCATTTCACGGAAAATATCGAAGTTCAGCCGCAGTTAGACTGAAAAAAGCGGACCCCGATATCCGCGATGAAAGCTTCGAATAGACTGGGATGAACGCTGGGATGAAGAAGAAGGATGATAGAATCTGCATTGAAGGATTCTGTATTCTTGACAATAGGGTTGTGTCCTATTTTATTGACGTAAACTGTACATTATACAATAATATAATGAACTGTTAAAGTGAAACTTTCTTATGACAAATAGTTTTAATAGGAAATATTTGATTTAATAGAAGAAATTTGATTTAAAAAATTCAATTTCTTGAGTCGACGCTCCTTACAAAATCGAGGCACGTGGTGACGTCACAGCGCACTGGCGCGTAGTGAAAATGTATGGAGTGCAAGAGAATATCGCATTTATCTCAGTCTACGCTGCGTTTACACGTTTACATTACAGTGCACAATAAGATTGATTCGAATTTGAATAAGGAATCTAAAAAAGTTGTAAACTTTTGCTTTATTTCGATTGTTTATATTTGAACCTATTTTGGGAATTTAAAAATAATGAAAAGTCATAATTTCAGTTTAGTTAGGCAATATCTTAGTTTACTATGCATATTTTAAGATAAAATACTAAGACATTAAGTAGTATTGGTAATAATTCGATGACTCAGGAAACTACCCTATTTGTAGGCAATATATCTTAGAATAAATACTGTATAAGCATAGCTAACAAAATGCATCGCAAAAAATGGCCTGAACAACCCGTTAAGTTTGAATAAGCTTATGTCAATATTGTTCTTTAAACTTTCAATGTGTGAATTTCATAGGATATTTGTATACCTACTTATGTCAACTTGCGCTGAAGTAGTAGCAATTTATACGCCGCGTTGAAATAGACTGCGTCTAGGTACAGGATTTGTATTATATATCCTCGAAGGGGTAAGCAGAGGCGCTAGCACCCACATTTCGCCAGTTTATGTTTAGGTCCCAATGTAATAGATGGCAAGCCTATGGCCATTAACCGGGCACTTATAAACCTGCGATAAATACACACATAACTTCGAAAAGCATCGAAAAGTCATTGGTGTGTGCCATGGTAAAACCTGGGATCGAACCCGAGACCTCGTCTCAGCAGTCCATTACTCATACCACTAGGCTACTGCGGTTTTTAACGGTAAACAAAGTTCAATCTTAACAAGTAATGCCATTCGACCTCGTTTGTTTATATAAAAGGCGACAGAGGCGTTATTATTAATGAGAATAATATCGTTAATCTCTGCCTTTAGTCATGGACCAAGGTTATATTTTAAAAAATAAAAGTTTATTTTAGTTTCACTTTTTAACGAGGTCACGCCCACTTTTGTTATTTTTACGTAGGGTTACCATAATTAGGAAGTCTAAAATTAGGATACGGTTCTTTTTCTAGTACTCAGGTAGCAGACAAGCATACGGTCCACCAAATGGATGAAGTCTTATAGTTCCGTCTGTCATCTTCTAAACTTTCTTTTTTGTTTAGAAATTGACAGACGATTTTTTTTCTTCCAACTCAGTTGAGAACGTTTTCAGTATAACTACGATAGTGCCCAGTAGACGGCAATAGGTTCACCCCCTATTACGTGGGACCGAATTAAACGATTGGTGAAATGTGGGTGTTAATTCACCTCTGTTTAACCCTCCGGGTATGATTGTATGTATGTATAACTACAAAATTTTGAATATTTTAGTTTTTATTTGAATAATATTGTACTTGGCCAGACGGGTTGGTACAGGGTTTATTTCTAGTTTTCCTTCTCTCGCAGTGATATCATCTGCGTATTTTTCCGTTAGTCGCCTCTTACGACACCTGCCGGATGAAATGGGGTGATAATTGTATTCTTTCTCTGTCACCACACAGACAGAAATACCTGTATTGTTCGTATTATATTTTAAACTTCATACATCATTATATAGTGTCAATTGAGTTAGTTTGGAATAATACTCTTTTCAGACAAAGCGTGCTGTTATAAGAACAAAAGAAATATTATCTTTAGAATGTGATTTCAAGGTCAAGCAGTTTAGAAGATACTCGATAACTAACATACAAACTATTATGAAATAAAAATAGAAATGTTTACGCTACAATAACGTAGCCTTGTGAGACGCAATGTGATACAGAAGGACTAGCTGCAAACCACGGATCCGCCATCATGGAAATAGGTTATTGCGACCATTCATAGCTTTTGCACTTCTGTCCAAACGACTAACTTTCATACATATATACAGGACAACACGTGCAGGGCTTAGATGTCACCCGCACACGGTGCAGAACATCCGATCAAGAACCAAGCGGTTCAGTGACTCTTTCCTTTGTCGCACCATTAAGGCCTTCATTACCAGCTTTACACTGGTGGTAGAAACTTGGTGGCACAAATTTGTCTCAAGTTTCGACCGGGTAGGTACCACCGTGCACTATTGCGAAAAACCCTCCATAGCAATTCAATCTCGGTTGGATTGTGTTCAGGGGTCAGCATGTGCATAGCCGGGCAGAGGTGGTGGTTGTCGCAGCTCTAGTGGGACCAGTGGGTCTTGGCGTAGTCTAGTGGGGATGGCGCGGGGCGATGCGCCGAACAGGGAGACCTGTAGAAACGGTGGTGCCGCTGGCCGCCCGCGGTATAGTACAGGGGCCCAACTGGGGTTAACCACCTTGGGAGGCTGCCTCACCAGGCCGCGCATAATCCCGATATGGTTCGTCGTGCCGGTTGGTGACCGGATTTGGGAGCCCGGCGACCATACTCGGGGGGGTACGGGGGCCCTTCCGTTCGGCGCGTCGGCTCTCGCCATGCCTCACATTCATAGATAAAACCAATATCCCGCGCTTTGTCACACGGTGCTGCGGCGGCAATCACTTCTTTTTTTCACGCCTTCTCCCACCCAAACTCATGGCAGCGCAATTTATAGAAAAAGGCAACACAGCGGCTCGTCACACTCCCAAAAGCTTGCTATTTGAGGTGGAGTCCACTAACATCTGTGGGCTCCATGCAAACCTCAACGCCGTCCACCAACACCTAGAGACGGCGAAACCTGCCATGTTTTTTCTAACGGAGACGCAAATACACCGCCCTGACGACACGACCTACTTGCTTTACCCTGGCTATGTTCTTGAGGAAAGTTTTCGTGCAAAAGCCGGGGTGTGCGTGTTTGTTAGGGCGGATGTTTGCTGTCGCCGTTTGCGCTGCCTAGAGGACCCATCCTTCTCCGTCCTTTGGGTACACGTAGACCATGGCCCTACGAGTCAGATCTATGTGTGCCTCTACCGTTCCCATACAGGAGATGCTGAGACAACTCGACTCTTTGAATATCTGAGTCAGGCGGCAGATGATGCGCAGGAGCGATTTCCGAATGCCGAAATGGTATTTTTGGGGGATTTTAACGCCCACCACGAGATCTGGTTGGGCTCCTCCAAAACAGACCATGCGGGAAGAGCCGCCCACGCATTTGCTCTGGCGCACGGCCTGACCCAATTGGTGCACGAGGTCACTAGGATACCAAGAAGGTCGGGCCAAGCACCTTCTCTGCTAGACCTTCTGCTGACGAGTGATCCGGACCGGTACAGTGTATCGGTGCGAGCCGCGTTAGGCAACTCTGACCACAGCCTGGTCTGTTCCACGGTGCCTATTATGGCGCCCCCACGACCCGTGCAGGGGAAGCGGCGTCTCTGGCACTACTCGTCAGCGGACTGGGATGGACTTCGTGACTATTTTGCGTCCATCCCGTGGGTTGAGCGCTGCTTTGAAGGTAAGAACCCATCGGATTGTGCTACTGCTGTCGCCGGTGAGATCGGTCTGGGTATGGAATACTATATCTCATACACCGATGTCACCGGTGACCGCGGGGTGCGCCCTTGGTTCGGGCGCGAGTGCGCGGAAGCTGTTGAACAAAAACAGTCTGCGTACCGCGCTTGGGTAAGGGCGCGCGCCACGCGCCATCCCAATCTGGGCCACTTCAAGGCAGCGTACAACAGAGCCACAAAGGTCTGTAGAAGGGCCTATGTCAGAGCGGATGCCCTGCGCATAGCGCGGCTTGGTCAAGAGCTAGTGACGCATCCCACGGGAAGCCGTGGCTACTGGCGACTGGCTAAAGCCGTGCAAGCCAACTTCTGTCAGCCTTCGCTGCCTCCGCTGCGTAACCCTGATGGATCCCTGGCCCATGAGTCGCAAGAGAAGGCAAATCTGCTGGCTAATCTCTTTGCGGCCAACTCCCGAATCGATGATTGTGGTACGCAGCCACCAACACTACCCGACAGTGACCACGCGATGCCTGATATCCATATCAGGCAACGCGATGTCCGTGCAGTGCTGCAATCACTCGATGTCCGGAAAGCCAGTGGTCCGGATGGTATTCCAGCGGTAGTTTTGAAAAAATGTGCAGCGGAGTTGTCTCCAATGCTTACGCGCCTGTACCGGCTATCCTACAGTTCGGGTACAGTGCCTTTGCCTTGGAAAGAGGCGAATGTTCAGCCGATTCCCAAGAAGGGGGATCGCTCGGAGCCAGCCAACTATCGACCCATAGCCGTCACCTCAGTGCTGTGCAAAGTGTTTGAGCACATAATTAACAAACAGCTCATGCGGCACCTAGAGGATCACTCCTTAATTAATGACCGGCAATATGGCTTCAGACCGAAACGGTCAACGGGTGATCTTCTAGCATACGTTACCCATCTTTGGGGTGAGGCTATGGACAAGCACGGCGAGTCACTGGCAATTAGTCTTGACATCGCCAAAGCTTTCGATAGAGTCTGGCACAAATCGCTTCTTTCTAAGCTACCTGCCTTTGGTCTGCCTTCTAGGCTGTGCAACTGGGTTGCTAGCTTCCTGCAGGGGCGCCGTATTCGCGTCCTTTGTGACGGACGAGCTTCAGAGTTTCTGCAGGTTAATGCTGGCGTGCCCCAGGGGTCCGTCTTATCACCCACTCTCTTTCTTCTGCATATCAATGACATGCTATCTACCGGCAATGTTCATTGTTATGCAGACGATAGCACTTTACATGGGAGTTATCATGGACATCCAGCGGCCAAGCAGTCAGATATCGCAGAGAAAAGGCAGCTTCTTGTCACTGAGCTTGACGGGGTCCTGAATCACATTTCTCAATGGGGCTCTGAGAACCTGGTTGAGTTCAATGCCAAGAAGACGCAGGCATGTGCGTTTACAGCAAAAGTATCTTCTTTCCTTCCCCTCCCCACTCTTCAGAGCACGCCACTGCCGCTGCAGGACAATCTCAATATCCTAGGTATGGATGTTCGCTGCAACCTGAATAACAAAAACTACATCGAAAGCATCATCAAAACAGCCTCACGAAAACTCGGAGTCCTGAACAGAGTGAGACGATTTTTCACGCCGGAGCAGCGGTGTCTTCTATACAAGACACAAATTCGCTCCTGTGTGGAGTACTGCTCGCATCTCTGGGATGGTTCAGCAAAGTACTTACTAGATGCTCTCGACAGGTTGCAGCGACGTGCGATCCGCATCATTGGGAATCCCGAGATCACGAACACCCTAGAACCTTTACAGCTGCGTAGAGATGTTGCGTCCATGGCTGTATTTTACCGTCTGTACCATGGGGAGTGTTCTGATGAGCTCTTCCAATTAGTCCCACCCTCCCCTTTCCTACACAGGACAACGCGTGCAGGTCTTAGATGTCATCCGCACACGGTGCAAAACATCCGATCAAGAACCAAGCGGTTCGGAGACTCTTTCCTCTGTCGCACCATTAAGGCCTGGAATTCATTACCAGCTCACGTGTTTCCTTCTTCCTACAGTCCCGGGTCCTTTAAGCGGGGCGTGAAAAAGCATATGATAAGGCCGTCAAGCTGAGTGTCACCATTGTCACACGGTATGTGTAAGTAATGGTGACCCTCTTTTCTGGGATTTTGCCTTCAGCTTACCATCAGGCAAGGCGAAGTCCAATTGACGTGTCCTATATAAAAAAAAAAAAAAAAAAAAAAAAAAAAAAAAAAAAAAAAAGCTCACGTGTTTCCTTCTTTCTACAGTCCCGGGTCCTTTAAGCGGGGCGTGAAAAAGCATCTAATGAGGCCGTCAAGCTGAGTGTCACCATTGTCACATGGTATATACAAGTAATATAGAGGGCCTCTATAGAGTGACCTCTATATTACTTATATATAAGTCACTATATCCCTCTTTTCTGAGACTTTGACTTCAACTTACCATATATAAAAATAAAAAAGTTTTTATCCTCTATTTGAACTCTCGAAACACCTTATTTCGCAATAAAAGGTAGCATAATGTCCCAAGTTTTAGCCTGTTTCTGTACTTAATTACAAGAAATCAGTTAAGTGGTTTAAGCGTGTAAGCGTAACAGACAGATAGATTTAAAATATTGGTATGGAAGTATGTAGTTATTCGGTATGACGATAATATGTAGGTGCCTAGTAGTAAGTAACGCTTCATTATAAATTATGTTTGTAGTAAGTATATACGTAAGTATAGTATTATGTATTATATCTATAACTATATAATATATCAGAGTATGAATAATAATACAAAATAAATAATAGATGTACACCGGAAGCTGCCCAATATATCTATATATTTATCTAACTCACTCCATCCCATGGTTGCCTGGTAGAGATTGTCTTGTGCAATAAGGCCGCCATTTATTATGTCACAAAACTGTACCAAATTTTGTGTTTCTGTATCCATTCTTTGTGGTACATACAACAAAGATATATGTTATATTATTATTATTATGGTATTCAGTCACATTCTATAGCATGGTTACAAACAGAAAATTCATCTCCACACGTTGAAACCGAAATATAAACCAGGAAAACGTACTAAATCAACCAAAACCGATATTCAACACCAGGAAAATCTCAGTTAACCCAGAAGCGGGGTAAACCAATCTATACATCAACGTATTTTCGAGAACAGTGACGTCATAGAACTAGTAAAAAGACCTTGAGTCTGTCAGTAGACGAGCTCCACGACCTTAACCCTGACCACGTAATAATTACAACTGCTGTAATGTTTTTCTCTTACGAAATAACGAAAGTTTTGGCAACAGTCCCGTTGGATACTATCCCGTTTTATGACTTGGGTTCGAGTTGAGAGTCATGCGTCTTCTAGTACAGATGAGGTAGCAGTAACCTTCAGTTGTGCAATTCTCTAAACACACAGCGTCGATCAGAGCTGCGACAGCCTTGATAAAGACTGTCATTGGTCGATGTCCAGTGACGTCACCCATTCCGACCAATAACAATTTCTATTAAGGTTGTCGCAGCGTTGTGCTCAATGTAGTGAACTTAGAGGATTACATAGCAGGTTAAATTTTCTTAGGGCCTGAAAAATACCTGTACACTTAACGTGTTCAGTGCCCACCAATATCATGGGAACCTGCGACAACCTCAACTGCAAGCCTGAGGTGGCCTCAATCTCCACCCTACAGAATAACACGGCTATAATAATCTCGTGTTGTGTTCCCGGTGGAGAGTAGGGTAGCCAGAGCTCATTGGAGAGTTTTTGTGCTGTCAGTGGGAAGACCAAAGGCTTGTCCTGTTTTTGTGTTCTGCACTGAGGGCACATAAAATCTGTTCTTATAGGAGCGGCAGCAAGAATGTGACTCCACTGTTGTTACACACATTCATGGGTCACGGTAACCACTTTCCATCAGGGGCGTGGCAGACATGCACACGGCCGACCTGATGGACAGTAGTTACCGTGGCCTATGGACGTGAGCAAAACCAAGGGTCATAATCCTGTAAGCACAGAGAGCTTCTGTGCCTCAATGTAAAAGACAAAGCAGTTGTAGTTGTGTTTTGGTCTTCCCACAGACAGCTCACAGTATAGGCAACAGGTATTAATTGCACAGCGAAAGTTCTAGATTTGTAAGATCTTTTTAAATCGTCGCGCGCATTGAAATCAAAACAAAACGTATATTTTCTGAAAATTCCTCGATATTAATGTATTTTGAGGCTGTGTATAAAAATAACTGACCTGTTTGTACTCTTGGGATGTCAACTTTTACGTCAGTTGGCCTTCAAACTCCAGTAAGAAATGATACGTTCCCTGTTGCGCAAGCGCAGGCGGTTAGGTGCCATCCAATTATTACTTCAAATTCTCATTTCGAAAGTATTATGTACCCAGTACTTACACAGTGGCCAATGAAGAATATGAGTCAAGGTTTGTTTATTTCAAGGAACTACAATATGGGGTTCTTCAAGAAAAGCATTAGGTTCCTACAGGGTCGCCAGCGCAAGTGTGACTTCTTTGGTGTTGCACAGGTCCATAAACCAATAATATTCTTAGACCCATGGATCCGTCCACACACTCCCGAGAAAACGGTCTTAACAGACGGACAACCAAGTGGTTCTATAAGGTTCCATTTGAAATAAGATAAGATAAGAATTCGTTTTTTTTTTTTCTTTCTTTATCTTTGTTTTTTGTAATGTACCTACACTTCACATCCCCCTTCATTACTTCTCTGCTACTCAAAGGTTTGCTGGGAGAAAACTCATTTTGAGTTAAGCTCACCTTTGTACATTTTCTTTGGAATGTTTTTATTTATGATCTCTGTACTGTGCGTGTGCAATAAAGAATTTTAGTTGTACATAATATTCTGCTGTCTCCAGCGTACAAATATTGAAAGGTTGTAATACAAATTTAATTAATGTCAGCGGGGCGAACCCTAAAAATGACCATTATACTACTTTGTTTTGCTATTTTATCGCCCATTTTAGAACTAATACACGTCACAACACGTCGTCATGGAAACAAAGCAATACAATGACGTCACTTACTAACTGGGCGTACAATCACGTTTGAGTACTCACAAGTCTGGCCTCGTCGGGGGCTGAGTGTTCAACACTGACCGAGATCTTTTACTACCTACTATGTATTTAACGCTAATTTTATGATTCACTAAGATTATTCAAGTATATCCATGGAAGGGTAGACAGACGTATACATAAAACTTAACAATTTTAATTGGGAAATATATTTTTTGTCAGCAAAGATTATTTTGCCGCGGCAGAGTAGAATTAGGGCCACCCCATCTCTTCCCATGCGGTGTCGTACAAGGTGACTAAGGGATAAGGCTGTTTAACATCAGACAGATATCAGAGCCCAAACTCAGTCTCAGATGCATGGTTCGAGTCAACAATAGTGCCTGGAATACGGCAATAGGCTCACTCCCAATTGGGACCAAAATCAATGATTGGTGAAATGTGGGTGTTAATTCATCTCTGCCTAACCCTCCGGGGATGAATGCGTGATTATATGTATGCATGTATGTTGGTACTAAACTGGTAAATCTGCCGCCAAATATAGACCATTGTCCTACTGTATTATTAGCTGTTTCAAGGATATATCTATACTAATATTATAAAGCTGAAAAATTTGTTTGTTTGTTTGTTAAAACGCGCTAATCTCAGAAACTGCAGGTTCGAATTGTAAACTTCATTTTGTGTAAATTCATTGTAATAAAGTTAAAAACTAAAACCCGACTACTGAAAAATCACGCTCTAAAAAGTATTGAACATTAAAAAATCTAGGATAGCCGTGGTCTTATGCCACTTTTCCCTAGAATGTAATTTTTTCTGTTGTATAGTGTATTTATCGACCCCAGCTTCGCTCGTGACACATTTTGAAACTTAACATCACCCCTTTGAGTCCATATTTTTTTTTTGAACTGGCAAATAAAGTACCTACGGAATATGCTACATTTGTTCACTGATCACTGCTCCGCTTCTTTAAATAGTAGCGTGATGATATATAACCTAAAACCTACGTCGATATACGGACTATCCAAAACACAAATAATTTTTCAATTCAAACCAGTAGTTCCTGAGATAAACGCGTTCAAACAAACACACTCTTCAGTTTTAAAATATTAGTATAGATATCCTTGCCCAGGTTCAGTAACTTTCATTATGATTGATTTAGTGGTTTATGCGTAAAAGCGTAACAAATATACAGAGAGACAGACGAGAGTTACTTTTATCATACTAATATTATAAAGAGGATAGATTTGTATTTTTGTATGTAACGAATAAACTCAAAAAGTACAGGACCGATTTTAATAATTCTTTTTTATCCCGATATTCCCATGGGATCAGGATTTACGCGGGTGTAACCGCGGCGCGGTGCTAGTATTTTATATTTATATGGATTTTCAATTTTACAGGCTATTTTTAGTATAAGTAGGAAAACATACGCATCAAAAATTACGCAGTATCCAATAAGCTGGTTAATTTTTATTCAAATTTGAACTTTATACTTATTACTTTAGACAACAATTTTGGCTTTTATTGGTACAATTGCGCAGTTGCTTGACGGGTCTCGCAGTTGTGTGCGTACGTGACTTCAAGCGCATCGTAAATATAAAACGGGGTCGGTTTTTACTTTTTAAAAGTAGCCGTATTATTTTCCGGCCACCCCATCTCTTGCCGTGGGCTTTTTTTTTCACACAATTGTTATGGTTACTGTGTGTACGTCAACACCAATGGTGTCATATTCACGCTGCCGACTCTACAAGGATAGGATTTTTTTTATACCACCTAAGAGACAAGCACACGGCCCACCTGATGGAAAGTAGTTACCGTGGAATATGGACGTGTGCAAAACCAAGGGAGTCACACCCGCGCTGCCAACTCTGTAAGCACAGAGAGTTTCTGTGCCGTCAGTGTATAAGACGAAGAATGAGAAGCTTTTGGTCACAAAAACTCTCTAGTGAGCTCTGGCTACCCTACTCACCGCCGCGCCGGGAACATGGTATAATGTACTTATGTAATGGTGACCCTCTTTTCTGAGATATTGCCTTCAGCTTACCAACAGGCGAGACAAAGTCTAATTAACGTGTCTTATATTAAAAAAAAAAGATTTATAATTTTCTAAACAGAAAAATATGCATAAACAGAGTTTTTAAATATAATTGTTGCAATGACTAATTGAGAGCCCGGGACAGACTTATAACGTGCCCCCCTCTGAAACACGGAAGCGATCAGAACTATCCTTCATTTTAAGTTGCTAAATTTAATAACAAATAATATAACTTCGATGACAAAGTAAACGAGAAATAATAGAAAAAAAAACTGGTCCACCTTGTAATCAATACAAACTAGTTTTAATGCTAATAGTATAGCCATCTCTTTCGCACTAACTTTTTTTTGTATTAACAATGGCAATACCTACTTGAGGTTGCTCATATAATCATATTTTGTCTGTAGAATTACAGCACAAAAATGTTTGTGCAAGATCACATGAAAATACTGAATCGATTTTGATGTAGCATCTACATCTCAATTTTTTTATGTATATAGAACACGTCAATTAGACTTCGCCTTGCCTGATGGTAAGCTGAAGGCAAAGTCTCAGAAAAGAGGGTCACCATTACCTACACATACCGTGTGACAATGGTGACACTCAGCTTGACGGCTTCATCATATGCTAAATAAACGTCCTATTTAATTAATAACTGCTTTGGGCTAATTGATTGACAATACTTTTATTGCTTTTTGTTCGGTTCGCAAACCAGTCTTTATTCAAGAAGTTTGCCGGCATTTATGAGCCTGAAAACCTTGCAATTATCCTGCCACTGCATGCATAAATTTATCACAATGACACGTACAGAATTACACAAGGTTATATCCAGGCCCCTCTTCCCCACTGGGCACTATGGGCACGTGCCCAGGGCCCCGCGATCGAATGGGGCCCCCTAGTTCCTGCCAGATTACCAAATGATAACCGATATTTAGGTATTACCGAAAAACATTAATTTTGAAAAATCTGATGATAATGACTTACTACAATACCTACGCTTATTATATTAGCTTTAGTTTGCCGCATGCGGATAGCTATACCTTGTACAACATAGCTTGAACTTTTTGACAGATGGGTCAGTGATGGGAAACAGAAAATATCTATTGGTGTAAAAAATGTGTTGGCTAAATTTTTTTTTTTTTTTTTTTTTTTTATATAGGACACGTCAATTGGACTTCGCCTTGCCTGATGGTAAGCTGAAGGCAAAATCCCAGAAAAGAGGGTCACCATTACTTACACATACCGTGTGACAATGGTGACACTCAGCTTGACGGCCTTATCATATGCTTTTTCACGCCCCGCTTAAAGGACCCGGGACTGTAGGAAGAAGGAAACACGTGAGCTGGTATTGAATTCCAGGCCTTAATGGTGCGACAGAGGAAAGAGTCTCCGAACCGCTTGGTTCTTGATCGGATGTTTTGCACCGTGTGCGGATGACATCTAAGACCTGCACGCGTTGTCCTGTGTAGGAAAGGGGAGGGTGGGACTAATTGGAAGAGCTCATCAGAACACTCCCCATGGTACAGACGGTAAAATACAGCCATGGACGCAACATCTCTACGCAGCTGTAAAGGTTCTAGGGTGTTCGTGATCTCGGGATTCCCAATGATGCGGATCGCACGTCGCTGCAACCTGTCGAGAACATCTAGTAAGTACTTTGCTGAACCATCCCAGAGATGCGAGCAGTACTCCACACAGGAGCGAATTTGTGTCTTGTATAGAAGACACCGCTGCTCCGGCGTGAAAAATCGTCTCACTCTGTTCAGGACTCCGAGTTTTCGTGAGGCTGTTTTGATGATGCTTTCGATGTAGTTTTTGTTATTCAGGTTGCAGCGAACATCCATACCTAGGATATTGAGATTGTCCTGCAGCGGCAGTGGCGTGCTCTGAAGAGTGGGGAGGGGAAGGAAAGAAGATACTTTTGCTGTAAACGCACATGCCTGCGTCTTCTTGGCATTGAACTCAACCAGGTTCTCAGAGCCCCATTGAGAAATGTGATTCAGGACCCCGTCAAGCTCAGTGACAAGAAGCTGCCTTTTCTCTGCGATATCTGACTGCTTGGCCGCTGGATGTCCATGATAACTCCCATGTAAAGTGCTATCGTCTGCATAACAATGAACATTGCCGGTAGACAGCATGTCGTTGATATGCAGAAGAAAGAGAGTGGGTGATAAGACGGACCCCTGGGGCACGCCAGCATTAACCTGCAGAAACTCTGAAGCTCGTCCGTCACAAAGGACGCGAATACGGCGCCCCTGCAGGAAGCTAGCAACCCAGTTGCACAGCCTAGAAGGCAGACCAAAGGCAGGTAGCTTAGAAAGAAGCGATTTGTGCCAGACTCTATCGAAAGCTTTGGCGATGTCAAGACTAATTGCCAGTGACTCGCCGTGCTTGTCCATAGCCTCACCCCAAAGATGGGTAACGTATGCTAGAAGATCACCCGTTGACCGTTTCGGTCTGAAGCCATATTGCCGGTCATTAATTAAGGAGTGATCCTCTAGGTGCCGCATGAGCTGTTTGTTAATTATGTGCTCAAACACTTTGCACAGCACTGAGGTGACGGCTATGGGTCGATAGTTGGCTGGCTCCGAGCGATCCCCCTTCTTGGGAATCGGCTGAACATTCGCCTCTTTCCAAGGCAAAGGCACTGTACCCGAACTGTAGGATAGCCGGTACAGGCGCGTAAGCATTGGAGACAACTCCGCTGCACATTTTTTCAAAACTACCGCTGGAATACCATCCGGACCACTGGCTTTCCGGACATCGAGTGATTGCAGCACTGCACGGACATCGCGTTGCCTGATATGGATATCAGGCATCGCGTGGTCACTGTCGGGTAGTGTTGGTGGCTGCGTACCACAATCATCGATTCGGGAGTTGGCCGCAAAGAGATTAGCCAGCAGATTTGCCTTCTCTTGCGACTCATGGGCCAGGGATCCATCAGGGTTACGCAGCGGAGGCAGCGAAGGCTGACAGAAGTTAGCTTGCACGGCTTTAGCCAGTCGCCAGTAGCCACGGCTTCCCGTGGGATGCATCACTAGCTCTTGACCAAGCCGCGCTATGCGCAGGGCATCCGCTCTGACATAGGCCCTTCTACAGACCTTTGTGGCTCTGTTGTACGCTGCCTTGAAGTGGCCTAGATTGGGATGGCGCGTGGCGCGCGCCCTTACCCAAGCGCGGTACGCAGACTGTTTTTGTTCAACAGCTTCCGCGCACTCGCGCCCGAACCAAGGGCGCACCCCGTACTTACTAGATGCTCTCGACAGGTTGCAGCGACGTGCGGTCCGCATCATTGGGAATCCCGAGATCACGAACACCCTAGAACCTTTGCAGCTGCGTAGAGATGATGCGTCCATGGCTGTATTTTACCGTTTGTACCATGGGGAGTGTTCTGATGAGCTCTTCCAATTAGTCCCACCCTCCCCTTTCCTATACAGGACAACGCGTGCAGGTCTTAGATGTCATCCGCACACGGTGCAAAACATCCGATCAAGAACCAAGCGGTTCGGAGACTCTTTCCTCTGTCGCACCATTAAGGCCTGGAATTCATTACCAGCTCACGTGTTTCCTTCTTCCTACAGTCCCGGGTCCTTTAAGCGGGGCGTGAAAAAGCATATGATGAGGCCGTCAAGCTGAGTGTCACCATTGTCACACGGTATGTGTAAGTAATGGTGACCCTCTTTTCTGGGACTTTGCCTTCAGCTTACCATCAGGCAAGGCGAAGTCCAATTGACGTGTCCTATATAAAAAAAAAAAAAAAAAAAAAAAAAAAACCCCGCGGTCACCGGTGACATCGGTGTATGAGATATAGTATTCCATACCCAGACCGATCTCACCGGCGACAGCAGTAGCACAATCCGATGGGTTCTTACCTTCAAAGCAGCGCTCAACCCACGGGATGGACGCAAAATAGTCACGAAGTCCATCCCAGTCCGCTGACGAGTAGTGCCAGAGACGCCGCTTCCCCTGCACGGGTCGTGGGGGCGCCATAATAGGCACCGTGGAACAGACCAGGCAGTGGTCAGAGTTGCCTAACGCGGCTCGCACCGATACACTGTACCGGTCCGGATCACTCGTCAGCAGAAGGTCTAGCAGAGAAGGTGCTTGGCCCGACCTTCTTGGTATCCTAGTGACCTCGTGCACCAATTGGGTCAGGCCGTGCGCCAGAGCAAATGCGTGGGCGGCTCTTCCCGCATGGTCTGTTTTGGAGGAGCCCAACCAGATCTCGTGGTGGGCGTTAAAATCCCCCAAAAATACCATTTCGGCATTCGGAAATCGCTCCTGCGCATCATCTGCCGCCTGACTCAGATATTCAAAGAGTCGAGTTGTCTCAGCATCTCCTGTATGGGAACGGTAGAGGCACACATAGATCTGACTCGTAGGGCCATGGTCTACGTGTACCCAAAGGACGGAGAAGGATGGGTCCTCTAGGCAGCGCAAACGGCGACAGCAAACATCCGCCCTAACAAACACGCACACTCCGGCTTTTGCACGAAAACTTTCCTCAAGAACATAGCCAGGGTAGAGCAAGTAGGTCGTGTCGTCAGGGCGGTGTATTTGCGTCTCCGTTAGAAAAAACATGGCAGGTTTCGCCGTCTCTAGGTGTTGGTGGACGGCGTTGAGGTTTGCATGGAGCCCACAGATGTTAGTGGACTCCACCTCAAATAGCAAGCTTTTGGGAGTGTGACGAGCCGCTGTGTTGCCTTTTTCTATAAATTGCGCTGCCATGAGTTTGGGTGGGAGAAGGCGTGAAAAAAAGAAGTGATTGCCGCCGCAGCACCGTGTGACAAAGCGCGGGATATTGGTTTTATCTATGAATGTGAGGCATGGGAGAGCCGACGCGCCGAACGGAAGGGCCCCCGTACCCCCCCGAGTATGGTCGCCGGGCTCCCAAATCCGGTCACCAACCGGCACGACGAACCATATCGGGATTATGCGCGGCCTGGTGAGGCAGCCTCCCAAGGTGGTTAACCCCAGTTGGGCCCCTGTACTATACCGCGGGCGGCCAGCGGCACCACCGTTTCTACAGGTCTCCCTGTTCGGCGCATCGCCCCGCGCCATCCCCACTAGACTACGCCAAGACCCACTGGTCCCACTAGTGCTGCGACAACCACCACCTCTGCCCGGCTATGCACATGCTGACCCCTGAACACAATCCAACCGAGATTGAATTGCTATGGAGGGTTTTTCGCAATAGTGTGTAAATATGTGGCTGTATGTATGTTTTAAACTATTCAAAATAAATAAATTCATTCGTCAATCAATTTTATTGCACTAGACATAAAAACATTGGGTAGGTACCATTGTTTTCAGTTTTTCTATTTAAATTTTACTTCGAAGCAATAAAAACCACTTAAGACTTTCGGAAAATGCTTGAGTCCTTAACAGGTACTCTTATGTTGTGTGTCTATTCTTATGATTATTATCAATTTTTAATATTATTAAAATAAGAAAATATTGTTCGTCGTTGCAAAGTTATATCGATTTCAGATTTGACATCCGTCAAAAAGAAAGATCAAACTAATAAATAAACAGGGTATAAGTACTCCACTTTCTCTCAAAAATGAGTTTTTCCGATATTAGTATATTTAGGTTAATTTAAATACCTATATGTAAGTATAAGAATACAATTAAAAGAAAAATTATTAAATTAAAAAAAGAAGAATTATTTGATGCGGTGTGGTTTATGTCTTTAAGAAAGCTATTCGAACGTCATTCGTAATACCAAAGACAAAAAAGGGGAATTCCCGACTCCCGATCGTCGTTTGACTTGACGAACGGGAATTCCCTTCAAGTATTTGTCTGCGATGTTGTGGCGTTTGTTTTGTTTGTAGTTGTTAGTTTGTTACTGACTGTGCTTGAGCTCTGACAAAAAAATAGTATTGTTTGATTAAATCGTCGTTTGTCTGTTTTGTGTTAGCGAATATTTTCGTTATAAAATTAATTAAATACTGAATTATAATATAAAATGTCGAAACGGTCATATCCTAGTGGATCTGAAAAAAGGAAAAAAGCTCTACATCAGAAAGAAGTAATTGAAAAGTTACCAAAATTAACATCATATTTTACTACTACTACTGGAGAAACTTCTGTAAGTAGCAATCAACTCATAAATGCTCCACATGATGACTCAGCTCAATTACAAATTGCGGGAATTTCTAAACCTTCATGTTCCAATTTTGAAAAAGAGATTGAATCAGAAAGCGACTATTCCTACGACGAAAGTGCAATGACTTCAGTAACTTCACTAAAACCGACAACTCCAACTGTGTCAATTGAACAGCAGTTTTCCAACACAGAAGAATTAATATCGCACGATCCCGCCGATTATTTTCACGAAAAGTTTGTTGAAATAAATCGCGAAATTTTAATTCGTAAGGGACCAGTATATTTTCAAAATAAAGATTCTGACTTTTCCGAGGCATCCAGAACCTACAAAGATGGTAATAAATTAGTGACGAGATATTTCAACAAAGCATTATTTATTCGCAAATTAAAGAACAATGAAAGCGTCGAAAGAAAATGTTTGCTGTATTCGCCTTCCAAATGCTCTGTATTTTGTTTTTCATGCTGCTTATTTAACCCAACTGATGTTAATCTTTGCTCTCGGAATGGATGTAATGATTGGAAGCATATTAATCACATAATTTTAACACATGAAAATAGCCCAGCGCATAAGCAATCTATGATGACTTATCTGGCACGAAGTAAAGCGGTTTGTAGAGTAGATATAGAGTTATTATCTCAACATCAAAAGGAAGTGGATTACTGGAGAAACGTACTTAAACGGATTGTAGCTGTTGTAAAATTTTTGGCATCGAGAGGGCTTCCATTTCGCGGCGACAATGAAATCCTAGGATCTCCAAACAATGGAAATTATTTGGGTTGTGTGGAATTATTGAGTGAATTTGATCCATTTCTTGCAGATCACTTAAAAAAATTTGGGAATCCTGGAAAGGGTAACATTTCTTATTTATCAGCAAATATCTGTAATGAGTTTATTGAAGTAATGGGAAAACAGGTTCTAAAAAAAATTATAAATGAAGTTAAATCAGCAAAATATTTTTCCATAAGCGTTGACAGTACGCCCGATCTGTCTCATATTGACCAGCTAACTTTCATCATTCGATACGTAAAAGACTGTGTTCCTGTTGAAAGGTTTTTGAAATTTATACCTATTAAAGAGCATAAATCTAAGTATTTAGCGGAGACCATCTTAAATTTTTTAGAGATACATGATATTCCCATAAAAGATTGCAGAGGACAAAGCTACGACAATGCTTCAAATATGTCGGGAAAGTATAGTGGTCTACAAACAAGAATCAAGGAAAAATGTGAATTTGCCACCTTTATACCATGTGCAGGACATTCACTAAACTTGGTAGGTGTCCATGCTGCTGGGTGTGTACCGGAGGCATCACAGTTTTTTGAAATAGTTCAGAAAGTGTACAACTTTTTTTCGGGCTCTACCCACAGATGGAATATATTAACAGAACATTTAGGTTCAAAAAAAGTTGTTAAGAGTCTTTCACAAACCAGATGGTCAGCCCGAGCTGATGCAGTAAGTGCTTTGCATGGGGGTTATAAAAGAATATTAGAAGCTTTAATCACCATCGCAAACGATACTGAAAAGGCACGAGAAACAAGAGACGAAGCCCTTAGTCTGTCTAGAAAAATGGGAAATCTAGAATTTATTATACTGACGGAAATCTGGAGCACCATATTGGAAAGAATAGACAAAACAAGTAATTATCTTCAGAAAGAAACAATAACACTGGACGTTGCAACCAATTTGTTGACTTCACTTTATGATTTTATTACTAACCTCAGGGATAAATTTGATAACTTCGAATCATCTGCCAAAGAAAATAACCCAGAATCTGACTACAAAGATCTATCTCAAAGAACAAGACGTAGAAGCTCACGGCTGATTTTTTTTGATGGCTCTGCGCCATCAGTCCAATTGAATGGAAAAGAGCGATTCAACGTAGAAACCTTTCTCCCAATAATCGATACCTTGAGTGTTCATCTAAAACAGCGACAAAGTTCATATGAGACCGTCAGTCAACGTTTTAGTTTATTTTTTCACTTAAAAACTCTGAATTCCGAAGAGATACGACAAGGATGCAAAGAATTTTCTCAAATCTATCACGAAGATGTAAATGAAAAAGAGTTAGAAATAGAATGTCAACATTTAAAAGAATACTTAAAAAATGTTCAGAGTGAAAATGAAGCATCTAACAGTGTACAGGAAGTATATAATCTATTAAAGCAAAACAAAATTGAAGACACATTTCCTAACGTAGAAATTGCATTGAGAATATTTTTAAGTACCTATGATGGTAACTAACTGCAGCGGAGAACGCTCCTTCTCCAAATTGAAACGAATAAAAAATGAATTAAGAAGTACAATGCTTCAAGAGAGATTAACTAGTTTGTCGCTGATGTCCATAGAATGTGATATTCTCAATACCATAGATTTTGAAAATGTGATTAACGATTTTGCTCATCTTAAATCTAGAAGGGTACCTTTGCAATCAACATAGAATTAATCTAAGGATTTTATGTTAAGCGAGTTACTTTTGTAGATTATTTTTTATATTTCCTATTTTTTTATAGTTAGTAACTAAATAAAAATAAATTTAGAACCTTGTTTGTCTTTCTTTATCTATTGTAACTAAATAGTGTTTTCTCAAGGTCCTAGGGGCCCCATGATCCTAATGTGCCCAGGGCCTCAAATAGTTTAAAGACGGCCCTGGTTATATCCCCATTTACAACATCCATCCGCCCGCCATATTGTTTTGAAGTAGGTTATCCGTATCTGTGGTCAGATATGGCGTCGGATTTTAAATAAAGGTTGCGCAGTTGACAGATAAAAATGATTTTGTATAATCCGCAGCTGTCAAAATGTTTATTGTTTATAATTTTGGGTGGATTTGTATAATTTAGGTGATTTCCTATTGTTATAAAAAAGTAAAACAGTGGTAAAATAAGTTGATAAGTTTTAAGCTTGCATTCTTTTATCATTTTAATAATAATTATTTTAAACCTGTAGGCTACAGAGGGAGTCACCACTAGGCTACCGCGGTAGCCTACAGGCTTAAAAGAAGGTAATGGACTGCTGAGACGAGGTCTCGGGTTCGATCCCAGGTTTTACGATGGCACACACCAATCCCAACGGGTACCTCCCCATCGGAGCCGGTGGGAGAGATTATGTCGGACTCGAACCGACTAAAACGCACGCCGCCTGTGGGTCGTCTTGGTTGCCGAAGGTGAGGTTGACAGGCATATCCCTCGCACCCCGGCCGACCCAGGGCCATCTCTCACGATCTGGCCCTATCCTCGGGTGTGTTGGGCCTACAGAGTCCCCAACTCGTTCCGGGAAAACGGGGAGGCGCGCCAGGCGCGCCGCCGCCTGCTTCTGCTAGGGTGACAGGCGGCTCCACCTGTCACCCCCAGGCCGGCGCTCATGGAGGGCGGAGGTCGTACATCGACCTCCGACGCCCGAGTTGCCTTCGTACGCGCGCAGCTTGGCTTGCGATCCTTCGACGCTCCCGCTGCCGCTCCCGCCCAAGCCATTGGTCTTCCCATTTATAATATTACTATAAAAACAAAATGATAAGAGGCAAAATATTTATGTTTACACACATCTGTATGTGTGTGTTGTACATGTATTATTTGCGCGTCAGCAAACTATCAAATTTACCTTGAACACGTTTATTTATGTATTATCTACGCATTGAGTAAAGTGACCTTATGCATATTGAAATGTTTTTGCGCAATTCTGCAATCAACATCTAAGCGCCAATGGCATTCGAAGTTTGCAGCTTGACAGCCCCAGATCCGAAACTATGAGTTTCCATTATTTTTAATTCCCAAATTAAGTCAAAGTCAATCAAATTCAGTCCTAATTTTTTACTTTTTAAATTCCTCATTAAATTTCAAATTACTTGTATTACATACACGTAAACGTAACGAGTACCAAGATAAAATATTAGTACATATATGAGATTATCTAATATCTTGAACAAAAGTTTGTTTATAAAGAACAATTTTTTGATTTTTTTATATCACTTAGGTGGCAGACAAGCACACGGCCCACCTGATGGATAGTGGTTACCGTGGCATATGGACGTGCGCAAAACCAAGGGACTCACACTCGCGCTGCCGACCCTGTGGACAAGAGTTTCTGTGCCGTCAGTGTAAAAGACTAGGGCTAGACTTTGGTCTTCAGCACACAACACCACAGCACCAAAACTCTCCAGTGAGCTCTGGATACCCTACTCACCGCCGGGAACACAACACAAATTAATTCACCCTGCAAATCGTGCGCAAATCAAGTACATAAGCGGAAATTTCAATATCTATAACTTAATCTAAATCGCACGTGTATAAACATATTATATGCTTATTATTATAAAACATGAGTATGATGACGTCATAGTTCCTGATATCTTAAGTTAACGAACGATTTATATGTGTTAAATAATCTATTTATTAATAATAGTTTTAGGTTATCTGTTTGGTCGTATAGACAGTTAGAAAGACGAACAGACAGATAAGTTTAGAATTTACATTGGTTTTAAGAAATCAATGCATTTTTTTGCTGTCAGTGGGAAGACCAAAAGTTTTTTCTATTTGTCTTCTGCACTGACATCACAGAAACTCTCTATTCTTATAGGGTCGGCAGCACGAGTGTGACTCCCCTGGTGTTGCACACGTCCATAGGCCACGGTTCCTAATTTTCATCATGTGCTTGTCTGCCACCTAAGTGGTATAAAAAAAATGCCTTTTTGTTGTACTAAAAGAAAATGCTTGTCCTAATTTTGTGTTCAGCACTGACGGCACAGAAAATCTGTTTATACAGGGTCGGCAGCACGTGTGTGACTCCCCTGGTGTTACACACGTTCATAGGTCACGGTAACCACTTTCCAACAGGTGGGCCGTGACAAGCCTGCCACCTAAGTTGTATGTAAAAAATAAATAACAATAGTGTGTGCGCATAAGAAAAAATATTTTTAAATTCTTATTAGTTTGTTCGCAATGGACGCAGAACCTACTAAACGGATTTTGATGAAAGATTTTGATCGATTGCGTAGAATTGGAGGGAGTTATGTCATTCATAATTATGATGGCAAAAGTAGATGTTACCGTCACCCACGCGAGTGGAGCCGAGAGCATCTCTACCATGGTGAGTGTTGTGATGAGCTCTTCCAACTAATCCTACCCTCCCCTTTCCCACTTAGAACAACACGGGCAAGGCTTAAATGTACCCTCTCTCTGTTCCGAATATACAAGCAAGAACCTAGCGGTTCGGAGAGTCTTTCCTTTGTCGCACCATTAAGGCCTGGAATTCATTACCAGCTCACGTGTTTCCTACAGTCCCGGGTCCTTTAAGCGGAGTGTGAAAAAGCATCTAATGAGGCCGCCAAGCTGAGTGCCACCATTGTAACATTACTTAAGTGTCTGTAATGGTTACCCTCTTTCCTGAGACGTTGCCTTAAGCTTACCATCAAAAAAAAATCAGCTCATAAAACAAAAAAACCTTTACACTAATCAAGCATCTAACCCGCGACACATTATTTAGTATATAGCACACAGGTGTGTTTATAAAAGAAAATGGTACAAAACCGACACAAAGAGCAATTGATTTTTAATTATTACTTTTTAATTTCAAGTTTGAAATCAATGGCTTCCTTTAACGCCAGGTGTTTAAAACAGCTGGTGTTTGATACGGTGTTGCTTTACTTTTTATTGGGTTATTGCGTATATTAAGTACATATTTACCTATGAAATTGCCGAAATTTTCTTACATATTCAAGAGTTCGTTATTCCTGTAATTTAATAGCTATTTACCTTATTTACATTTCGTTTGAAAGTTGACTTCAAGATTATACAACTCTGTATTAAATTTAGTTTTTATTGGCTGCTTGATAAATTGAATTCGATCTTCAAAAACAGTACTTTTTTTTTATATAGGACACGTCAATTGGACTTCGCCTTGCCTGATGGTAAGCTGAAGGCAAAGTCCCAGAAAAGAGGGTCACCATTACTCACACATACCGTGTGACAATGGTGACACTCAGCTTGACGGCCTCATCTTATGCTTTTTCACGCCCCGCCTAAAGGACCCGGGACTGTAGGAAGAAGGGAAACATGTGAGCTGGTAATGAGTTCCAGGCCTTAATGGTGCGACAGAGGAAAGAGTCTCCGAACCGCTTGGTTCTTGATCGGATGTTTTGCACCGTGTGCGGATGACATCTAAGACTTGCACCGTGTGCGGATGACATCTAAGACCTGCACGTGTTGTCCTGTGTAGGAAAGGGGAGGGTGGGACTAATTGGAAGACTTCCTAAACGCTATCCATTTTGATGATAAATTTCGTGTTACTTTTTTACAGCTGTCACTTTTCAAAAATATAAAGTCTGTTAGCTTAATGTTGTCTCATTCGTACACAAAAAAAAAATGTATCATTACTAAAAAAAAAAATGTTAGTACTGAAAATTGGGGTTCCTCCAATTTCTTCAAAAAAAAAAAACGCGTCGTATATCAATTGGCACTACTGGACACAGATCTCTCCAATGTTGGGAGGCTTTAGTTTTGTTTCCACCCTGGCCAGACGAATTAGTACAGGGTTCTATTTCAAGATTACCTTCTCTCGCATGGATTGGATTTGGGACTCCTTTGTACGCACTTAAACTCTCTTTTTGGGCCATTGTGCGTGCAGAGTTACTGACTCAGCAGCCAGCCTAAGTTTTTGACCTATTTTCGTTATTTACCGTGAAGCGAATGCCATTTAACATAATGGCGATATAGAATTACTGCATTTAGACCAGTTGTTAGGCTTTTTAGGGCTCCAACGTCATAGATGTTTGTATCAGAAGCGGAACCGACGGCTTAACATGTTCATACATACAAATAAAGCTACGTGGTTCCCGGCAAAGTAGAATTTGGACCACCCCATTTCTTCCCATGCGGTGTCGTACAAGGCGACTTAGGGATAGGGCTGTTTAACATTAGACAGATTTATACAGCCCAGAGTCTCAGATGCATGGCTTGAGTCAACAATAGTGACGGAAGACGGCAATAGGCTCACCGTCCCTATTATATGGGTCCTATTAATTATTAATTTAGTATTATATGAGTTTAATATAGTATTATATGAGTCCCTATTACATGGGACCGAATTCAATGATTAGTGATATGTGGGTGTTAATTCACCTCTATGTTATATGTATATGTATGTAAATATTTACGCAGAGCGGTAATCGAACCCTCTTCCCCTGCAGTGAAGTAGAATGCACTACCGTCACATAGGTTGTTTTTCACCAAGTTTGACGGTAACTATAGTTGAATACGTCATTGCGAATACTGCGCCGCAAATATTACATTTATCTGCTTCGAATTGAGGTTATCGCAACCATATTGTTGTAGTTCTAGTTTTATACGCACATATATTCACGCCTGTATATCCTCGAAGGGGTAGGCAGAGGTGTATTAACACCCAGATTTCGCCAACTATGATTTTCGGTCTCACGTAATAGGGAGTTTACTGTCGAATGGAGAACAGTCCGGGAAGAGATGTGCTGGTTCTATTCTACTCCACTGGAATCCAACACGTTTTTATTATCGTCTTTTATGCTACTGAGGTTGCTAACAAGCAAACTCAGGGTTCATAAAGTTAGTGATTCGTTTGTAGGCAGTTGTGTAAAAAAATTCAATAAAATTCCTCGGGATTAAATTAAATTTTTAGTAAACGTGAGGATTAATAATACTTTTAATTATGTTTTATAGATAATAAATGTAATTTACCGCTGTTTGTTAATCCAAATAAATGTAAAAAAAAATTTAGTTTAACAGTTAACTGTCTCATAATATGTTAAGAAGTTTTTTTTCATCTATTCCGAAACAAGACAGACGAACAGACAAACCAACAAGAAAACTATATAGACAGATTGTATAGGTCAAACAGATTGACCATAGTGGTGGGCAAACTTTTTTTAATGGGGAGCCAGAAAGCAATAGTAATTGCCTCAATCTCTGCACACACAATGGCCCAAAAATCAGGCTAAGTGCGGACAAAAGAATCCCTTTCTATTCCAGTGCCTAAACTGCTTCTGCTAGGGTCACAGGTAGTCCACCCGTCACTCCCAGGCCCAAGTATTATAAACTTGCACAAAAGTTCAATTTTTTCAAATGCAGGTTCCAGCTGTGATGACATAAGTTTCAACTTGGTTTTAAACTAGTTTAGACAACTCCAAGCCTCATTCTAGCACACAACAATTCAACATAATAATAATCTAATTTAACTTTACTGTTATATATGAAAGATTTTTTCAAAGTGTATAAATCACAGTTTATAACTTCTCTAACATAAAAAAAAATTAAAGTAGGTTTATGTTTCAAAGAGGTTTCACTTTATTTCATGCTTACATATTTTTTTCACACACAAATTTTCTAATACAACAGTAGTTAAGGTAGCGTTTATACTTTTTATGGAGCCCAGAGACAATAAAATTAATAAATAGCAAGTAGACGAGATTCGTTAAAATGATTCAATCATTATGCAAGTCTTTCAACATATAATTTTTTCTTGTGAAATATTTTTTTTTATACCACTTAGGTGGCAGACAAGCACACGGCTCACCTGATGGAAAGTGGTTACCATGGCCTATGGACGTGTGGAACCAAGGGAGTCACACTGTAAGCACGGAGAATTTCTGTGCTGTCAGTGTAAAAGACAAAGCAGAACAAGTTTTTGGTCTTCCCACTGACACAAAAACTCTCCAGTGATTTGGTCATTGTCTTACAACTTCAGTTAATTAAGATGAAAATTGTAGAATATACTAGAAGGTATTAAGACTTCAAGATCAATGATTACTCATATTTATTTTTAAAATGGAGGTAGGATGGTTCTTTTTTTTTAAAATTAATATTTTAGTCTGTACATACTGATAGGTATGATTTAAGATTATTTCATGTCTATCCAAGGTTAAAAATGATCATAGATAAAATTTTATTCTGATGTATTCAACAGTTAACTTTCTATTTCAAAGTATTTTAAACAAATAAGGGTATTTAGATTTCACTTATATGTACGTATAGTGCGTTGTTCATGCAAATAAAAGTTTTGCAAATACAAAATTTCACCATAAAAGACACTGGTTGACCTAAAAAGTAACAGCACATAGCAACAGAGGTTAAGTTTGAACAAAGAGAATATAACACAAAAAGAAATTGTAACGGTCGCAATTCTAACAATAATTTATTTAAAGACTCACCCGGATGCTTCCGTGGTGGGTTTTTGTAGAAAAACCACCCAATAAGAGATGATTTTTTTTATTTTACACCCTTCACGAACTAAACCAAGAATGGCTTGACAGATGACTGATGGTATAAAGATGGCCGACAAGAACTGGAATTACGTCATTCCGCGGGAAAATTGAAACGACCGTTACACTTCTTTTTTTCCATTTTATTGTGTTAATAAGTCTAAAATTTAAAAAATAATTCACTCACCTCATAAAATAGAGTTTGATGTGTTATAATAAATTATATCCGATTGGGTTTTGTTAATACATCAGAAAAATATTCAGTCCGATTCCTCGCCCTGTTGCCAGATCGTTATTGCGTCAGACAATGAATAACGTTCAAATTCACACATTTCAAAACACTGGAACATTACTTTGTATATTTTTGCAGTAGAAATATCACAGATTCAACTTAGAATACTAAAACTTATTAGAGTAAATCTTCAGATATCGATTTCTCTTATTAGAAAAGTAGAATGTAAGAACGGCAACGTCGCATTAACACTAGGAACAAAGGTGTTTAACTATCCAAATATTAAATTATTAGATAACTCTTGAATAAAACACGAAAATTATTAACAGAACTGAACTACAGTGTTAATAAAATTAATATTTCATCAGAAAATGACGGAAACTACAGATGCTTGTCACGACAAGGTACAAAAATAACTGGCTCGTTTTAAACTTGTTTTTGTTTCGTTCGTTCGGCGTTGTAAACAATGGGGGTCAGTGTGGCCATAAAAGTACACGAAAACTACTAATAATTCGTGTGGTATAATTCCGACAAGAATTCATTTTTTTACATCACTTAGATGACAGACAAGCTCACGGCCCACCTGATGGAAAGTTATAACTGTGGTCTATGGACGTATGCAACACCAGAGGCGTTTTACTTGTTTAACTGTAATTGGAACTTTATTAATTGTTTTGTATCATGTCGCAATACTTTGGTAGTTATTTTTTAATTTGTAGAGGAAATATCGGAAACTCAAAACAATGAAACATGGTAAATATCCCGTTTATTTTGATACTGACTTTATTAGTTGTCATAAATTGTACTGTAATAAAGATAAAAGGGAAAAAATCATTAAAATACGGTGATGTAATATTGTGTCTACATATTTTTAAATAGTAGATAAAGTAAGAGAGACAAAATCAAATTAGATTATTATTTAACTAAGGCGTTCATATTTTCTATAGATAGGTACTTAAACTTTGAATTTCAAAAGAAGAAATCAACTTAACTAATCTCAGTTCACACGCTTTATTCAATGACAGGGTTTCTCAAACTTTTGGGTCCACAAACCCATGTTAAAAGAGCCCCTAAGAATTTCGCCTCCTAATATGTGAAATGAACTTATAAATAAACTTGTAGGTAATATGATGAAGGAATTGAAGATTATGGCTCTTTCATTTATATGTGTGTTTCGTTACAAGTTAGGTATATGTGTCTGTTCTGAACGGTGTCCAAGGAAAATTTTATCTAGAATCTTAGTCATTTCCGCCACTTACTCCTTCCTTTTTTAGTTTGGCTATACGGCTTTTATATAAGCTGTCTGACCACTTAACTGGTAGAGGAAAGTGTGTGCCAAAGCTCTGTTCATCTATCAGCAGCTACACTAGTTGCAGGCATCAAACAGTGCCTTTGTTTAGCATCGAAGGTTTTTGTGGAGTTTGATACATTTTACACTTGCCTTCTTAAAATTACGTCCATTAATTCTCTTAGCGTTGGGGCAAACGAGTTCTAGAATGGAGATCACGAGAAGGCAAACGGAAAGTGGAATGCTCGCTAGCCAGATGGACTGACGGGTAGGGCAGACTGGATGCGGAAAGCGTAAAATCGGAAACAATGCCGCACATAGGTAGGGGTCTGTGTCCAGTAGTGGACTGCAATACTGATTGATTGATTGAAAGCTTTTAGTGTCATAAGGTACAAAATAAGGTGATGAAGATTAATTATTGTAGCATCATCCTTAGTACGGAACTACAATGCTACTCGAGTCTTATTGAAAGACATATTTTTCAGCTATTTTTCATTGGTGCCTGAGAATCGATAAACACGAATCTTTTTTGCTATGTGGAGGCTGTGTGTATATTATGTTTAGTATAGCTTACATACACAAAAGATCTGTTTGTGGTCCATTCATATGGAATATGCTACCGTTTTGGTAGAATGTTTTAAAGTCGACAGTACAATAAAAAAAATCGTTGAGAAATACTTAGCACTTATTAAAAAGCGGGAAGTTTAAATAAATCTATTTTACATTACAAAACATAAAAGATTTTATTACAGTCACAGTGTTAGGCAGCGGAATTTATTATAATTATGAATTTCATATATGTTACGCAGAAACTATAATGGCATACCAATAAACCTATAGCTATACAGTGAAGTCCATAATTTATACACTTACAATATGTACAATATTATTAATGAATAAATGTTACTATAATGTAAATGAGTATAAATGCGTGGTCAACATAAGTCTCTTGCTTGCTCGCACAACATAAATTGTAAACTAAAGCAAATATAAAAAAGAAAGACAATCTAGCTCTAATATAGTTCTATGAGTTTCTTGCTGGTATCTTTTCAGTAGAACTAACCTACTACTAACCAGCGAAAGTATCATTTTCAAATTACTTAATATTTTTATATTATTTCTTGACATAATTGTAAAATTTTGACGTTCATATGTGCTCTTTGTGTGCCCAAACTGAATAAATGAAATTGATTCTTTGATTATAAACAGTTTATAACACACTGATTAGTAAGGCAAGTGTGCCCAAGAATGTTACAAATAGTGAAACCAGTGGTAATGCAGAAACGCATAGTAAAAGAACTGGAAAGAGGTTACATAGAGGGCTTCATGTGGGGCATCAGAAGGTTTCTTCATGATCGGCAGCGCGAGTGTGACACCCCTGGTGTTGCATACGTCCATAGGCCACGGTAACCGCTCCCATAAGGTGAGCCGATGTGCTTTTCTACTAAGTGGTAATAAAAAATAACAGATATATTTACTCCTTTATTTTTTTTTACAGCCTAGTTAAAGGTATGTATGTACATAGGTATACCATGATCGTGTTAATATTCCCGTAAACATTATTGAATACCTAGCCATCCATCAAGAACTAAGTGTTTCGCCGCCTCTCTGCTTTGCCGCACCATAAAATCTTGCAATTCTTCACCAGCACACGTGTTTCTTCCGGGTCCTTTTGAAAAAGTATCTGATGAGGCCGTCAAGCTGATGGCTACTTTAGTTACGCTGTTGACGTCTGTTACAGTGACCTTCTTTCTTGAGACTGCCTTTGACAAGGCTAGATGAATTCATATTGACGTAAGCTAAATAAAAAGCGGCCAAGTTCGAGTCCGACTCGCGTACGAAGGGTTCCGTACTATTCTATTTAGTATTTGTATTTGATGTCTATTGCAAGTGCCTAGCTATTGCTGGAGACTCTGTAGTCCCCACACCCGAGGAGACCAAATCGAGAGAGCCTGTTAACCTCACCTTCGACATCCAAAAACGACCAAATTATTCAAAATGGTTTGTAATATTTTGCCTTTAGAAAAAGGCGGGAATTATGTAACAATAATGAAACTTCATTGTGTGTTTAAATTTTCAAATATTTATTAAATCATTTTCTTCACAGATCAAAAATTAACATTTCTCATTCAAGTTGGATCATAAAATCGTATTCAGATATTTAAAAAACGAACCCAACATACGTTTAATTTCTTTATAACATGTCCAATGCAGAGATCATTTTAAATTGTATTGTTTAATTTACTTAACTACAGGCACAAATTGTGATAATAAGCTCGATGATACTATAAATATATATAATTGGGTACTTGATTGTCTAGTCAAATTAGTTCCTTTTTAATAAACGTCAAAACGGTAAGAGATATTTGCATGTAATAAAAAACATGACGTCATACTTTTAACTGTTAAACGATTTACTATTATAGCTTGTATGGATGATTAAAAATAAATAAATAGATAAAATAATAACCGATACAACGTTTATAATACCGCTCTTTTACTATTCTTAATATAATAAGCTCGGTAAAATAATTTAACTAAAAGCAGGTACCCAATTGGGTATTTGACAACTATTAAAAAAAAGAAATATGTTGCATATGATAGCTTATACGTAAATAACAACTATACAAAATGCATTTCACAAATGGATGAATTTAAATATCTAATTTTTTTAATTTAAAATTGAGATTTTTTATCTGTATTTCACATGAGGCAAAACGCAAATATCTGTTGACAGTTCGTGTGACGTAATTATAAAAATTTTACTTAGCGTAACGGAAACTTACGTTGGTTGTTTTCTTCGTAAATATTATTTAATGACGTCACGTGCAGAATGTCACGTGACCGACCGTTTCTCGCACACTTTTTAAGCTAACAAAGTGTAAATATGTTTTTTTTAATAAATTTAAGTTTTACGCGAAAATGATGAATTGCAACAGGTATTAAATAAATTTCTACATCATTTAAGAAAGGGATCCGAAATTTGTCAAATACCCAATTGTGAAAACAAAGAGAGCACATTATTAAAAACATATAACATTTTAGAAAACAGCCCTATTCATCACAATTTAACGAATATATACAACACTTAAAGTGTATATCTAAAAATATTGAAATGTTACGTACATAATATTATAATGACTTCTATTACTAGACTGAATAGACTGTTTAGAGCAAAAATACTGGTTTCCATTTTGTGACCTAACCTAACCATTAATCTTTTTGTAGCTGTCATATAAATGACATTACAAAAGGCGCGTTTTTACTACAGGTACAATGTCAAATTTCATGGACACATTTATTTAGTTTTTAAATTTCGTTCCAAATTTTGAAATTCAAAATTTCATTCCCGCCTAATCAAGGAACCGTGACACAATTTTCGTTCTAAACAGCTTCTTTAGTATACATAGAAGTAATCGCTTACATATTCTTATAGCTTTAATAGAAAATATATAACTATGTCTATGTTATTGGTAAATAAATCTTTGTTTCAGTTTAAAACACTGAAATTCGAAAAACTTTATAAGTATAAAAATATACTATTACTAACTACAAAATCTAGCAAATTTATCTTAAAATTAAAAAAAAATATAGCAACAAGTTAATTTTACGGAAGCACCAGTGATTTTTAGGGTTCCGTACCTTAAAAGATTTCAATGTCCGACTGTTAGCGGTTTACATTTCATAAAACGCAATAGACAGTTGAAATTTTGACATTGGTGCCATAACAAACAATAATAAAATAAAAATACTCGTTGAAACGAAAGAGGTCTTTCTCTTTCGTTTCAATTACATTTTTTACGGAGGTACGGAACCCTGCATGTGCGTGTTCAAAAATAGTTCTCAAAAATGTATTACCTACTAACTCTAATATTTTATTTCAAAATGCCTCGTCGGAGATACAGCCAACACGGAAAAAAATAAAAAATAAAACGACATTTGAAAATAGAATATCAATTCATTAGCGTAATTTTTTTAATCTTCTTTTTTTATTGATTGAATAGATTTAGTACAGTTCGGAAATCACTTCTAACAGTTTTCTATCAAAAAAAGTTTATAACCTAACTTGTTACCGTTAAGACAATACAACGTTTGATTTAAATGCTGTATATAGCAAAACTTACTAAAATACGAGAATTCTAATGCTAAGTTTACCAATAAACAAACATTATGTTACATAATATTATTATACGTGCGATAATTAATTACGTCATTCTTTACGGGCAGCTAACAAAATAGTCTGTAAAAGCAAAAGAAAAAGAAATGGCGCGAATTTCGTAACAGAATATAATTACGTTTACATAGTTTGGTATTTTAACTTGAAAAAGGCTACTTTCATAAAATGGTTCTGTTGTTTGGATAAAAATATAAGATTAATAGATAATATTTAAATTTTCAGTGTCAATAACTTTTTAAATCACGTAAACAAAATAATTTTAAACTTAAACACTAGAATTAATGGTAAGTATATCCATTTATTTGGAATATCTTAAAAACTATGTTAGTAAAATCGGAGTAAACACAACCTTTTCAATTATTATTTTAGGTACCTATACGATATTTCTTTCATAAAAAAGACAATTGTCTATAACACATTTGTCAAGGACAATATCTGTCTCAATATGGCTAGGGGATACGGGTGCGTGGATTTTATTGTCAAAATTACATACAGTAAGCATCAGATTGATCTTAAACTGCTTGTAACTGTCCTAAGTTTCGAAAATATTTCTGTGCGCGATATCTATTTATAATAAAAAAAGTTTTTTATGTCTATTCTCCATTGTATAATATACATAGTTATATGAGGTGAAATTATCGTTTCTGACTTGACCAGAAAAACTGTGTGGCAAAGATATAAAAAGAAAAAAGTTTCTTTTTTTTTAAACAGTTTTTTTATTGGTAACAATAACTACGTAGGTATATCTAGTTGAACTCGCGAGTTCCAAAAATATAAAAGATTCTTTTTTCAAAAAATCCATTTTGAATTTTTAAGATCTTTTCGAAGTAGTGTTGGGACACTAAAAACTAGTGTCTGTAACGAGTTCTTTTTTTAATCGATCGATTTTTTTGTGATTGGTTGTATGACTTGTATGAATCAGCGGCATTTTTTGAGGAAATCCAGCACTTCTGGTGGGTAGTTCGGTCGTGATGTTGATTTCGTTGCCAAGCGAGCAAGATCGAGTGGGGTTTTCGAACTGTAAAATAAAAAAAAATAATTATAGAACGAAATATAAGCAAAACCTCCTCTGTACGTTCATAGTAAATCTGATATCTTCCGTTTTAGTTTTTAAACGTCTTTGAGTTTCAGAATCATCTCATTGTTCTGTTTATTTTTTTTACCACTTAGGTGACAGACAAGCGCACATGGCCCACCTGATGGACAGTGTTTACCGTGGCCTATTGACGTGTGTAACACCAGAGAAGCCACAATCGCGCTGCCGACCCTGTAAGCTCAGTTTCTGTGCTGTCAGTGTACAAGACAAAGCAGGACAAAACCTTTAGTCTTCCCACTGACAGCATGAATTCTCCAGTGAGCTCTGGCTACCCTACTCACCGCCGGGAACACAACACGAAGTTATTATGGCCGCGGTATTCTGTAGGGCGGAGGTACTTCCCCAGTCGGACTGCTCAATTGGGCAGAAATAACGCCGTGTCCAACGTTCTTATCATAGCAGATGCAATTAGCAATAAGCCTAGCAATTGACGGGGAGGAAATAAAAAAAAAGAACTCCACATATCCCGTCCTATATGATATGATAGACTTGTGTACATGCATGTGAGAATTACATACATATATATAATCACGCCTTTATCCCTGGAAAACATCCACATTTCACCAATCATTAAATTCGGTCCCACGTATCACGACTTTTCGAAGTTATGTGTGTATTTATCGCAGGTTTATAACTGCCCGGTTAATGGCATAAGCTCGCCACCTCTTACATTGGGACCTAAACATAAACTGGTGAAATGTGGGTGCTGGCACCTCTGCCTACCCCCTCGGGGATATAGGCGTGAGTTTATGTTGTTATGTAATATTCTAGAAAAAAGAATCTTACCTGAGATTTGGACAATGTGCCAAATTCTTCCACTCTTTTCTTTCAACTTGCTTGAACATCAGCAGTATCAGTTGTATGTCGCAGTTCGCGCTATTCACCGCTAGATGGAGCGCCGTGTCTTTCCCTTTCAAGTCCTGTAGCAATTATTTTTGTGTTATATGAGGACGTGGATATATTCAATGGTAGATTCTCCCAGTACAAGAAGGCCATATCAAATTTAGTGGGTGTACAATGCCTATGACATTCGAGAAGCATTTTTATATATATACTAGCTGACCCACCCCAGCTTCGCCCGGGGTATATTTTGAAGCTTCATATCCCTTTGAGCCCGTATGTTTTAGTCTTCAAAATATGTATGAAAAATTGCCGAATTTGTTAACATTTATTATCAATGCTCCGCTCCCTTAAGTAGTAGCGTGATGATATATAGCCTAAAACCTTCCTCGATAAATGGACTACCCAACACTGAAGAATCATTCAAATCGGACCAGTAGTTCCAGAGATTAGCGCGTTCAAACAAACTCTGCAGCTTTATAATATTAAGTAAGTATAGATTGTGTTTTTATGTTTTTTTTTAAGTTTTTTTTTATACCACTTAGGTGGCAGACAAGCGCACGGCCCACCTGATGGAAAGTGGTCACCGTGGCCTATGGACGTGTGTAACTCCAGAGAATCCACACTCGCGCTGCCGACCCTGTAAGCACAGAGTTTCTGTGTCTTCAGTGTCTGACTACTCTACTCACCGCTGGGAACACAACACGAAGTTATTATGGCCGCGGTATTCTGTAGGGCGGAGGGACTTCCCCGGTCGGAATAGTACTAATAGTAATTTTATAATATATAATATATTTATTAATAGTACTATTAGATTGTAATAAAAATATGACCTGAATACTAATCTAAGAACTAATCTATAGTTCTATATTCTTTAATATATTTTTAGAACTAATTTTTTTTTATTTGAACTTCATGCACAAATGTACAAAGGCGGACTTAATGCCACAGGCATTCTCTACCAGTCAACCCAATAGGTGGTGCAGAGAATAACAAGGTAGGTGCATTATGAAAGGCAACTAGGTAATATATATATTAATACATACATATAGACATAAATATATAAATAAAATATACATACACATAATAATATCCAACCATACATTGATAAATATAATTACAATGAGGTTTCCTCCAATTTATCCAGCATGACTTTGCGAATTCCCAATTTAAATGTGTGACGGCTTGTGGCCCCCCTGATCCTGAGAGGTAACTCGTTCCAAAGAAATATAGATTGCACAGGAAAGGAAGAGTGGATGAAATCGGATCGATGACTAGGACAGCGCAAGACGAGGCTGTTTGTATATTTAGATCAGATAATATTTTCGCGTTCAGTAGAAATACTGATTGTGCATCTAATTAAGTTCAGAATGATCACCACCCACCCCGAAATGGATAGGTTAGGTTAGAAGACTATGTCTTATGTCTTTGTGGTAATTTTTTTAATAATTGGTTGGTTGGTTGGTTTCTAACTAACTACTTACTTGCAGTAGTTTGTTGGTGCTCAATCAGTATTTTTGATGGGAATTTGGATTATTTTGTCGTACAAAATGTACTCTTTTTGATATACGTTTAAATACCATCCATTTAGATCTAGTTAATACCCATTATTTCCATTTAATTGTCGCAATTTCGTTTCTTGTAGCTAGATCTAGTGTCTTGTAGTTAGATCTATTGTGTTTAAGCTAGATCTAGTGTCTTATTTATATATATCTAGCGTTTAACTTACCCCTTCTGTGAGCTCGAAGCCTCCATGTTCAAGTAGAACGTGTACAGTGTGCATTCTGGGGGACGCCGCGCTATGTTGGTTGCAGGCCACATGCAATGCTGTGTATCCTATAACAATATAATTAAATAATTTAAAAAAATATAATAAACTCACGCTTATATCCCAGAAGGGGTAGGCAGGAGTGCTAGCACCCACATTTCGCCAGTTTATGTTTAGGTCTTGTATGTATGTATGTAGGTAGTCCTGTGCTTACAGGGTCGGCAGCGCTAGTGTGGCTTCTTTGGTGTTACACACGTCCATTCACTTCACTACGGTAGAGTCCACTTTACTACGGTAACCACTTTCTATCAGGTGGGCCATGCGCTTGTCTGCCACCTAAGTGGTATAAAAAAAAGGTCCCAATGTAGTAGGTGGCGAGCCTATTGCCATTAACCAGGCACTTATAAACCTGCGATAAATACACACAACTTCGAAAAGCATCGAAAATTCGTTGGTGTGTGCCATGGTAAAACCTGGGATCGAACCCGAGACCTCGTCTTAGCAGTCTATTACCCATAGCACTAGGCTACCGCTACCGCGGTTACAATATAATTAATAAATTAAAAAATAAGTTTAAAACTAAAACCCGACTACTGAAAAAGTATTGAACAAGAAAATGTCTAGTCGTATGCCACTTTTCCCTACAATGTATTGTTTTGCATATTTTTTCCCAACTCCTTCAATATGAGTATCAAATGAATATATATATGAGTATGAAAGGGCATGACTAGTAAAATACTACCCACTATGATAAATTTCAAAATCAAGATGGCCACCACCACAAAATGGCGAATTATTTTTTTCTTCACTACTCCCTTAATATGGGTATCAAATCAAAGACCTTGACTAGTAGAACAATTTAAAAAGAAAGATTAAAAATGAATTTAAAATTTAAAAAACTTCCGTCACAGAAAAACAATCTCCATAAATTTTTTGTAGCCTTTAACTTTGATAGATTGCTAGTCCTGCTTTGTCTTTTACACTGACGTCACAGAAACTCTCTGTGCTTACAGGGTTGGCAGCGCGAGTGTGACTCTCTTGGTGTTGCACACGTCTATAGGCCACGATAACCATTTTCCATCAGGTGGGCCGTGTGCTTGTCTGCCATATAAGTGGTATAAAAAAAAAACAAAATAAACCTTTTTAGGTTTTTTAAATTTTTCTTGATGTAAGTTAAATACATTTTTTTTTCACTTACCATCAGCGTTGTTGTGGTGCAACTTGAACAGAGGTGGTTCATTCGGTTGTGCTCTGACGAGCTCGTACAATACGTCCGAACACGTGTCGCCTGCGCGTGCGCACGCGATTACAAGAGTATCGCCGAGAGCGTCCACCTTGAAAGGAAACATTTAAAAACAAAATTAAAAGAATACATACATACACATTATCACACCTTTATCCCCGAAGGGTTAGGCAGAAATGAATTAACACTCCAATTTCACCAATCAATAAATTAAGTCCCACTTAATAGGAGCGAGTCTATTGCCGTCTTCCAGGCACTATTGTTAACTTAAGCCATGCATCTGAGGCTGAGTCTGGGTTGTATATATCTGTCTGATCTTAAACAGCCCTAGCCCTTAGTCGCCTTGTACGACACCGCATGGGAAGAGATGGGGTGGTCTAAATTGTACTCTGCCGGTAAACACGCGGTTTAATAGAGAAAGAGTCACTTTAACTATCATGGTCACTCACATTAGTATCAAAGTTATTGGGATATTTATTATGTTGTATTGTTTTGAGTTTCCGGTATTTCGGCGCTGTTGTAAGCAGCATGATCACGGAGGAACTGGAGTATTGGCGGTGAACAGTGAAAAAGTTTTTTAGGAGTGAAAATCTACCCTCTTTCGAGTTCTTTTACTATGCGTATCTGAACTATTTTTTTCCTTTTTATACCACTTAGGTGGCAGACAAGCGCACGGCCCACCTGATGGAAAGTGGTTACCATGGCCTATGGACGTGTGTAAGACCAGAGAAGCCACACTCGCGCTGCCGACCCTGTAAGCACAGAGTTTCTGTGCCGTCAGTGTCTGACTACCCTACTCACCGCTGGGGACACAACACGAAGTTATTATAACCGCGGTATTCTGTAGGGCGGAGGTACTTCCCCAGTCGGACCGCACAACTGGGCGGAAATACCGCCGTGTCCTACCTCCTCACAAACACTACACTACCACTGGTGTCAACAACTGCTTGTAACAACGCCGAAATATCAGAAACTTAGAACAATACAATTGTAAATATCCCGATAACTTTATTCTTTTATTTTTTTATATAGGACACGTCAATTAGACTTCGCCTTGCCAGATGGTAAGCTGAAGGCAAAGTCCCAGAAAAGAGGGTCACCATTACTTATATATACCGTGTGACAATGGTGACACTCAGCTTGACGGCCTCATCATATGCTTTTTCACGCCCCGCTTAAAGGACCCGGGACTGTAGGAAGAAGGAATACCAACTAAAAGATTATTTCCTCCATGTTAAGCCGTCGAAGCTTCGGTCTTGGTTGGAATACGAACATCTATGACAGACGTCACAGGTTGTTGAAGCCCTAAAACGTCCAATAAATGGTCTAACTGCAATGTTCTGATATCGCAAATGAGTTGTTCAGATCAGATTGCAGTCGCTTCACGGAAAATATCGGATTTCAGCCCATCACAATTAGACTGCAATGAAGACATGAACTAAGAACAGAGAATGAGTATTGAAAATATATCTTTACGGAGTGTATATTGAATAAAAGTCTTCAGGATTTGATTAACATGGCACTCAATAAATTTCCGCGTGGTTACCGGCAGAGTAGAATTTGGGCCACCCCATATCTTCCCATGCGGTGTCGTACAAGGCGACTAAGGGATAGGGCTGTTTAACATCAGACAGATATATACAGCCCAGACTAAGCCTCAGATGCGGGGCTCAAGTCAACAATAGAGTCCGATATACGGCAATAGGCTCACCACCTATTACGTGGGACCGAATACAGTTATTGGTGAAATGTGGGTGTTAATTCACCTCTGCCTAACCCTCCGGGGATAAAGGCGTAATTTTATGTATGTATGTATGTCAATAAATTTAAAATAGAAGTGAAAAGAACTTTAATGAATAAAGGTTACTATAAAGTAGATGAGTATCTTGATAATGTAAATACATGGTCAGTATAAGTCTCTTGCTTGCTCGCACAACATAAATTGTAAACTAAAGCAAATTTAAAAAATAAAGATAATCTAGTTCTAATATAGTTCTCTGAGTTTCTTGCTGGTATCTTCTCAGTAGAACTAACCTACCGAACCAGCGAAAGAATCATTTACCAGCGAAAGAATCATTTTCCAATGGCTTATTTTTACATTATTTAACATTTTTATATTATTTCTTGACATAATTGTACAATTTTGACGTTCATATGTGCTCTTTGTGTGCCTAAACTGAATAAATGAAATTGATTCTTTGATTTACCTCATGGAATACATAGTCTTTTGCCGCGGCGAGGCTTGGGTTGGTCTTGATAGCTGTTCGGATGCACTGGACCAGGTATCTTGTCAGGAGAGGCTTCTGAGGACAGCGTAGAGCTGCTGCTTTCAACAGACTTAGACCAGCTGGAAAAAAATGCATGATTTAAAACGGGCGAGTTTAGGTCCAATATATTTGATGCAGGTCGCGCAGTCCTCAACTCTTATTAAAAGTAGTTGCAAGCCCTAAAAAGTCAGACAAATAGTCTAACTACAGAATTTCAATATCACTAATTGGTCATGCCTGGTTATGCCGCGTGGTTCCCGGCAGAGTAGAATTTGGACCACCCCATCTCTTCCCATGCGGTGTCGTACAAGGCGACTAAGGGATAGGGCTGTTTAACATCAGACAGATATATACAGCCCAGACTCAGCCTCAAATGCATGGCTTGAGTCAACAATAGTGCCCGGAAAATTGCACTACGTGCCTATGGAGCCTATGTGTGTGACCGAAATCAATGTTATTTTTTTGGTTTTTTTTTTTGTATAGGACACGTCAATTGGACTTCGCCTTGCCTGATGGTAAGCTGAAGGCAAAGTCCCAGAAAAGAGGGTCACCATTACTTACACATACCGTGTGACAATGGTGACACTCAGCTTGACGGCCTCATCAGATGCTTTTTCACGCCCCGCTTAAAGGACCCGGGACTGTAGGAAGAAGGAAACACGTGAGCTGGTAATGAAAGAGTCTCCGAACCGCTTGGTTCTTGATCGGATGTTTTGTGCGGGTGACATCTAAGACCTGCACGTGTTGTCCTGTGTAGGAAAGGGGAGGGTGGAACTAATTGGAATAGCTCATCAGAACACTCCCCATGGTACAGACGGTAAAATACAGCCATGGACGCAACATCTCTACGCAGCTGTAAAGGTTCTAGGGTGTTCGTGATCTCGGGATTCCCAATGATGCGGATTGATGAAATGTGGGTGTTAACCCTTTAGCGTGCAATTCACCTCTGATTAACCCTCCGGGGATATTATCGTAATTATATCTATGTATGTAATGGGTTCTGTAGCTCATATGGTCACAGAAATTCTCCGTTCTTAAAGGGTCGGTAGCACGGGTGTGACTCCTCTGGTTCATAAGTCACGGTGACTACTTTCCATCAGGTGGGCCGGGTGCTAGTCTGCACTGGATTTGTATAAAATATAAAATAAATTTAAAATAAATTGGGTCTTTAAGGAGGTAGGACACGGCGGTATTTCCGCCCGATTGAGCAGTCCGACTGGGGAAGTACCTCCGCCCTACAGAATACCGCGGTTATAATAACTTCGTGTTGTGTTCCCAGCGATGAGTAGGGTAGCCAGAGCTCACTGCAGAGTTTGTGCCGTCAGTGGGAAGACTAAAGGCTTGTCCTGATTTGTCTTCTACTGACGGCACAGAAACTCTGTACTTACAGGGTTGGCAGCGCGACTGTGACTCCTCTGGTGTTACAGACGTCCATAGGCCACGGTAACTACTTTCCATCAGGTGGGCCGTGTGCTTGTCTGCCAAATAAGTAGTATAAAAAAAATATATAAAAAAATACTCTTACCTTCACCAGTAAACATGGGGATATCCTGAGCCAGTACCCTTTCGCATATAAGGCTGAACAGCACGTACTGCAGATCTTCGAGTTCAGATCCGCTGGAGAGGCTCAGCAAGATGTGGTGAAGAACACTGAATATAAACAGAGGGCTATTTTACTTTTTTTTTTATTAGGCCGCTCTCTCTATCGCCATTTGAAAACCAGCGCTTCTCATACCCTGGTGTGCGGGGCATTCATGCTGAGATGGTGGCCCATTTGGGTGCGCACGATGTGCAGTGAGTGTATTCTTGTTGTGTTGCCTTATTGTGTTTATATATTTGTTTTGTTTTGTTTTGTTTTGTTTTGTTTTGTTTTGTTTTGTTTTGTTTTGTTTTGTTTGTTTGTTTTGTTTTGTTTTGTTTTGTTTGTTTTGACGACCTCCGTGGCGTAGCGGTAGAGCATTCGACTGCTATGCAGGGGGTGCGGGTTCGATTCCCGCTCAGTGCAAATATTTGTATGCATGAATATGTATATTTGCATTGGTCTGGGTGTTTCTATGTATAATATGTATGTACCTATTTACAAAAAAAAAAAGTATCTAAGTATGTTTATCCGCATTCTAGATCCCATAACACAAGCTAGTTAAGCTATGCTTACCATGGGTCTAGATAGCGTTGTGTAGAATGTCGTGGAATATTTATTTATTTATTTATTTATTTGTCTGACTCTCTGTACGTTGTGTGTTCTTAAATAATGCTTTTTCTTTCTTTCTTTCTTTCTCTATCTCTCTCTATCGCTATAAAAATGACCGCTCTATAATAATATAATGAACTGCTAAAGTGAAATATTCTTACGATAAATAGTTCTAAAGATATATGGTTTAGAAAATTTAATTATTCGAGCCGCCTGAAAACGGTCCATACAAAACCGTACTTGCTAGTGACGTCACATGCCAGTCGCGAGTACTGCAAATGTATGGAGTGCAAGAGAATTTCGTATTTTTTATACCACTTGCTTGGCAGACAAGCAAACGGCCATCCTGATGGAAAGTGACTGTGACTCCTCTGGTGTTGCATACGTCCATAGGCCACGGTAACCACTTTCCATCAGGTGGGCTGTGTGCTTGTCTGCCACCTATGTGGTATAAAAGTGGTTACCGCGGCCTTTTTTTTTTTTACGTGCGCAAAATCCCCACGGATACCTCCCCACCGGAGCCGGTGGAGGAGGTTATGTCGGACTCGAACCGACTAAAACGCACGCCGCCTGTGGGTCGTTTTGGTTGCCGAAGGTGAGGTTGACAGGCATATCCCTCGCACCCCGGCCGACCCAGGGCCATCTCTCACGATCTGGCCCTCGTCTCGGGTGTGGGGACTAAAGAGTCCCCAACTCGTCCCCGGAAACGGGGAGGCGCGCTGGGCGCGCCACCGCCGCGGCCTGCTTCTGCCAGGGTGACAGGCGGCTCCACCTGTCACCCCCAGGCCGGCGCTCATGGGGGGCGGAGGTCGTTCATCGATGGTTACCGCGGCCTATGAACGTGTGCGACACCAAGGGAGACACAATCGCGCTGCTAACCCTGTAAGCACGTTTCAGAGGGATCGCTCTGACACAGAACCTCCGCCCGTAACCATCTAAATTCTTCTATACATATATTATATAGCCGTAACCGTCGCTGCAGGACGGATATATGTTTACAATTTGGATGGTTTCGGGCGAAGGTTCTGTTGCTTAGCGGGATTCTAATCCCTCCAGAAACTATTTAATTTTTTCTATATCTTAATATAAAAAAATCCCGGTAGCCTATTGGTATGGGTACTGTACTGCTAATACGAGTTTTCGGGTTCGATCCCAGGTTTTACCACAGCACACACCAATGACTTTTCGATGCTTTTCGAAGTTATGTGTGTATTTATCGCAGGTTTATAAGTGCTCGGTTAATGGCAATAGACTCGCCACCTATTACATTGGGACCTAAACATAAACTTGTGAAATGTGGGTGCTAGCACCTCTGCCTAACCCTTCGGGGATATAGGCGTGAGTTTATGTAATATATATGTTATATGCTTAATATAGTCAGTTAGTTAGTCTAGTTTATTTGTTTAATATGTGTTTTTATAAAAAGTCGCTACAAGATTGTACGTTTAGATTGTACGTTTAGTTATTATTTTTTTTTTTTTATTCCACTTAGTTGGCAGACATGCACACGGCCCACCTGATGGAGAGCGGTTACCGTGACCTATGGACGTCTGTAACACTAGAGGAGTCACAGTCGCGCTGCCAACCCTGTAAGTACAGAGTTTCTGTGCCGTCCGTAGAAAACAAAGCAGGACAAGCCTTTAGTCTTTTAGTCTGCTCACTAACAGCACAAATTCTTCAGTGAGCTCCGGCTACCCCACTCACCGCTGGGAACACAACACGAAGTTATTATAGCCGCGGTATTCTGTAGGGCGGAGGTACTACCCCAGTCGGACTGCTCAATCAGGCGGAAATACCGCCGTGTACCTTTAGTTAAGCACCAAACCGAATGTAGTACGAGTATACATATTGAACTATTAATAAATACCATTCTAGACTACAATAGAAGTATGTTATTACATTTAATTCTCTACAATCTATTAACAATTATTAGTACATCATAGAATGACGTAATACAAATATGGAGACAAGGAAAACGACAATATTCCCATGTTGTTATGTTACAAAGAAACATATACATATTATCAAAGTTTTTTTTTTTTTTTTTTTAATCTTTATTTATTTTGGGGTTTTGATCCAGTAAGGATATGCCAACCCCATCGTACCTTAATTCCTAGTGGACAGTCTTTCATTATTTGTTACAGTCTAGGTAGTACACTTATTATAGGGAATCATTGCTGAACTATTGTAATCAGGTGACATAGTTTTTGGGCGGCTTCGGAGCTTGGATAACTCATAATACTTTGTATTAGACCCACATCCAGAGTATTTACTTTTAATTCGTGGAGCAGAGCCACACGCTCTCTTTTATTCCGGTCACAATCCATCAGCAAATGTTGCACATCTTCAATTTTATGGCATACAGGGCAGTTAGGCGAATCAGCTTTTCTCATAAGATATGCAAACTTTGCTGATGGATAGTGACCAGATCTAATTCTAAAGGCCAACTTAATATAATGTCTGCTCAAGCGAGCATCATCAAACCAAGGCACCTGAGGAGGTACTGCCTGAATAGACTTATACCAGATACCTTTGCCTATGGATGTATGGTTGAAATGCGAGACCCACCCCTCGTAACAGATTTTTTTAACTTTTGGTATTAATTCCCAATGGTCAGGTAGATAATTTATATCAGAGCCGTTTACAGATGCTACCTTAGCTTTCCGGTCTGCCTGTTCGTTTCCCGTAAGGCCGATATGCGCTGGAACCCATTGCAATCTAATATCTTTACCACTATTATTTAATAAAATAATAGATTTTAAGATCTCATAGGCTAACGATGCACCTCTGCATCCAGAGACGCATCGAGCCATATGCTGCAAAGCACTCTTACTGTCCGAAAAAATAACTATTTTGTTTAAATTTTGATTCTTTACGTAAGATAAGGCTTGATATATTGCAATCAGCTCCAGCGACATAATGCATGCCTCACGGTTAACTTTAAAACCAGCCTCATAGTTTAAACTTTGATCATAGAAACCAGCCCCCAAACCACCTTCGCTTTTAGACCCGTCCGTAAATATTTTATGCCATTCGTTGTAAGTACTGTTTAATTCTGCTACTACGTTATTCAACAATGAATTAGGTTCGTAACAATTTTTTGGGTATTGAATACATTCTAGGTTTATTCGAATATATCTTGTAATTTCGATATTTGATACCCATACGTCCAAAGAAAACATACCCAGAAGTTGGACTGAATTAATATTGAATTGGCTCACATCTCTGAAAGTGTTGAATACCGGCGCGGTCCCCCATCAATGGAGAAAGATTCAGGTAATACCTATACCAAAACTAAATAATAATTCCACGGAGCTTAAACTTAGACCTATATCTCTAATTTCTTGTTTATGCAAAACATTCCATCTAATGTTGTACAAGCGCTTGGAATGGTATGCTGAAAGGAAAAATATATTTTCACAGAATACTGTCGGTTTTAGGAAAGCACATTCCTGTCTAGATGCAATATCTCGGTTGGTTACGTACGTACAAATTGGTTTCACTGAAAATTATCCCACTTTGGCATGTTTTTTAGATATTCAAGATGCATATAACAATGTGTCAATAGAGGCCGCGACAAATATTTTAGATGAGCTTAATATAGGATCGAAAATATGTACTTATATGTGGTCGTTTCTAAGTGAAAGACAACTAAATATTAATCTAGATAGCAGTAGTAATTGTACAATTACAAGGTGTACTAATAGAGGCTTGGCACAGGGAGACCCTCTGTCTCCTTTACTTTTTAATTTAATAACACATAAGATTAACAAATTACCTTTAAAAGTAACATGGTCACAGTACGCAGACGATTATGTTTTATATATTAAGGACAGGAATATTAATAAGTGTGAAAGATACATGCAAAAGGACTTAAATTCCATAGTGTCCTGTTTGAGTGCACTTGGTTTAGAATTATCGCCCAATAAATCTAATTACTGTGTATATGGCAGAGGTCGTAGAAGATTAACACCCGTATTGAAAATAAGAGAACAAAATTTGGTTCTATCAGACTGTGCTAAATACTTAGGTATGCGGTTAGACAGAGGTTTGCGATGGGGTCAGCACATTGATGAAACTATTGCCAAGTGTTCTAAATATTTGAATATTTTAAAGGTTCTGGCTGGTAGTAGTTGGGGAGTGCACACAAAACACATGCGTAGGTTGTACATTAGTCTGATAAGAAGTCGAATGGATTACGGATCATTCATCTATGATTGTTGTGCGAAAACACATTTATTAAAACTTGATAGAGTGCAAAACCAGGTATTAAGAATCGTAGGAGGTTTCATTAAAAGTACACCAATCCATGTAATGGAAAGTGAATTAAATTTAGTGCCACTATTTTTGAGAAGGCAATTCTTAGCTTATAAGTATAGTTTGAAGATGGCGTCATGGAATAGGAATCAAACTGTTACCCTAGTCTCAAACTTAAGCGACCTTTCTAATAACAGGTATTGGGCGAATAAAAGAAAGCCGCTGCTTATTATCAAAGTTATATACTGGTTTTCATTTGTATGTGTTTTTTATCCGACTAAGGTGAATATGTATGTATGTAGGTTCATCTGTTCCCTCATAGCTCTTAAATTACTTATTAGAACTGGACAAATGAGGTATCGTTAGAAGCGTCTTGGCCGTCCGCTGGTTATAGGCTATATGATGTATCACTAAATCTAATGTAGCGCCCTCTAACATCCATAAAGTAGTGCGTTAAAAAATAAACTTGACATAAATATATAGATACCGTGTTTGGTATCATCTGAAAGGACTTAATTAGCACATCAAACTTTAGACAGCAGTCGGGTTATTTAATTCCTATGTTAATAGACTTAAAAAGTTTTTTTTTTTAACTTACCCGTATGCGGCTTTGATATCCATCTGAGCAACTTTTACGCACAAATCTTTTCGTTCGTCAATCTGTAATTTCTGCATGTGCTCTTGAAATAATTCCATACAGCTTTTCCTGTTTAACTGGCAACATTCTTTTTTAGAAAAAGTTTGCACGATCTCCTTTTGCATATCCTTGAATTGTTTCATTGTCATTGAAGAGTTTGACACTGTGCGTTCCCGCGCTTTTTTATCTGTGGCTTCTTTTTCTTCCTCAAAGTGGGGTATGTATTGATATTTTTCATAATCACTGTTATAGACGGGCGATCTTTCTGGGGACAGGGTATATTCTGAATTTGATGGGTAAAAAGATGAGAGTGAAGGAGACATGGGACTTGGAACATTTTCTGAACGAGGTGGCGTAGGATATGTGTACGCAGGATTGAAATAAGGATCACTCGGAGCTTGAATACTGTTCAATTCTGTCTGTATATAATGATAAATCTCCTTTTCAAAGTTTCTATCATTAACAATCTCTTCAATGGGATCTGTCTGAGGTATTTCATAATTATTCTCTTTCAATAATTGTAATATTTCATCTTGATCTATTGTTTTCTGTTCAAGATCCGCCAAAAAGAAATCTTGTGCTTTTTGTTCTGTTTCAAACTGAGACGCCATCTTCTTTTCGGCCATGACAGGACTTTGGTAGGCATTTTGATTCGGTTTGCTTGTGTCTTCGTGGATGAATTCTAGAACGTCTTCTAGATATCTGTCGCGGTCGTTTTGGAGGTATTGTGATTTTTGTTGGAGTGTTTCGCAGGCGATGTTGATTTCTGTTAGGTTATCGGTAGGCAGCTGGCATTCGTTGACAATTACTTGGCCCCCTGTTAAGGTGTGTTTGTTTATTTGGCTGATCTGAAAAAAAGAAAAGATTTATGAAATCAATAATGTCTGATAGATGAGTAATAGTGACGTGACAGCCTCTGTGGTGTGGTGGTTTTTTTTTTTTTTATACCACTTCGTTGGCAGACAAGCACACGGCCCACCTGATGGAAAGCGGTTACCGTGACCTATGGACGTCTGTAACATCAGAGGAGTCACAGTCGCGCTGCCAACCCTGTAAGTACAGAGTTTCTGTGCCGTCAGTAGAAGACAAAGCAGGACAAGCCTTTAGTCTTCCCGCTGGCAGCACAAATTCTCCAGTGAGCTCTGGCTACCCTACTCACCGCTGGGAACACAACACGAAGTTATTATAGCCGCGGTATTCTGTAGGGCGGAGGTACTTCCCCAGTCGGACTGCTCAATCGGGCGGAAATACCGCCGTGTCCTACCTCGTAAAGGAGGCGGGGGTTCGATTCTCACTCAGTACAAATATTTGTATGCATGAATATGAGTACTTGCATTGGTCTGGTCGTATCTCTGAGAGCACTTTAAGCCGTCCGGTCCGGTCGCCAAACGAACGTTTGTGTTTTTATACCGCTTAGGTGGCAAACAAGCACACGGCCCAACTGATGGGAAGTGGTTACCGTGGCCTATGGACGTGTGCGACGCCAGGGGCATTACACGCGCGCTACCGACCCTGAAGAATGACCCTTGTAGGCTATCTATGGCTGTCTAAGTTTAAGCCTTAAAAAGTTTAATAACTGATATAACTGCAATGCTTCAATATAGACAAAAGGTCGAAGAAGTCAGATTGCAGTCGCTTCACTAAGAATATCGAAGTTCAGGCAAATACGCAGTTACACTGGAAAAGGGAAACCGCAGATTTCGAAGTGAAAGCATTAGATGTGTCTAGGATGAACGCTAGGATGAAGAAGTGACCTGAACGTGATTCCTTCATTTTTCTTTTTTTTTATACCTCTTAGGTGGCAGACAAGTACACGGCCTACTTGATGTAAAGTGGACCTATGGACATGTGTAACACCAGAGGAGTCACACTCGCGCTGCCGACCCAATGAGCACAGAGCTTCTGTGCCGAAGCCTTTGGTCTTCCCACTGACAGCACAAACTCTCCAGTGAGCTCTGGCTACCCTACTCACCGTACGTATTCTGTAGGGCGAAGGTACTTCCCCAGTCGGACTGCTCAATTTTATCTCGTGTCATAAGTTGATAAACCTTGTATTGGTTTTGTGGCTGGCAGTACGATCTCCTTTAATTCAAGGTATTTTGAAAGTATTTTATCTCTGTATATCTGTAGAGTTAATATATTTGAACGCGCTACTGTCTCAGGAACTACTGGTTTGAATTGAACACATCTTTTGTGTTTAGTAGTCCGTTTATCGAGGAAGGTTATACGCTAAATAACATCACGCTACTACTCGAGGGAACGGAGTAATAATCATATATATCAACAAATCTGGATGCCATATACATAATTCGAAAACGATAAATGTAGGCATATATTGTTTAAAGGTGATACGGGTTTTTTTTATCTAGGACACGTCAATTTCACTTCATCTCGCCTAATGGTAAGCTAAAGACAAAGTCTCAAGAAAGAGGGTCACCATTACAGACACTAAGTAATGTTACAATGGCGGCACTCAGCTTGGCGGCTTCATCAGATGCTTTTTCACGCCCCACTTAAAGGACCCGGGTCTGTAGGAAGAAGGAAACACGTGAGCTGGTAATGAATTCCAGGTCTTTATGGTGCATGTGAAGCCAGGTCGACTAGTAATATAAGAGTTGAACTAAGCAGATCACTGTCCCGTACCGGTATCCACTTTAGTACTGAATAACTTTGGTCAGTTAATATAAAATTACGTATTTTTATGAAGTAATTACATGTAATCTATGAGCGTCGGTAGCTTAGTGGTTAAGGAGTCGGCCTTACGATCGAGAGGTTCCGGGTTCGAATCCTGACCATTACACTACCGACGTGAACCCACTCCTAGCACAAGCAATTTAGCTTAGTTGGAGGGGTTAAAGGGAATATTAGTAATCGCGGTTGCTAATATTCTTTATAAAAAAATAAAAAAAAATACAATTACAAAATGCGATAGATAATACCGGAGCGTATGATACAGAAAGAGATAGCCAAATATCTATAGTGAGTTGCAAAACTAATTGCAATTATATCTTGAGATATTGAAATTGAATACTTTTGTATTGAGTACCGTTTCTACTTATATACGTATAATGATAATTTTAATACTATGCTGTTACCATGGAAATTGAAAATATAATAATTCTCCCACGCTTATGTTTATTTAAACTATTTTCAAATTGTAAAGTGATCGTCAAAATCAATTCAATCAAAGGTGCTTCAAAAAAGGTATGTAATCGGCAGCACAGGTGTGATTCCTCTGGTGTTGCAAACGTTCATAGGTCGCGGTAACCACTTTCCATCAGATGGGCCGTGTGCATGCCTGCCACCTAAGTTGTATGTATATATATACGGTAACCACGCACCATCAGGTAGGCCTTTTAATACTTTAGGTAGGTTGTTTAATATTTTTTACAGCGAGATTTTTCAGTACTCGGGTTATAGTTTTGAACTTAATTATTTATTAATATTATTTTGTGGCAATGTGTATAATTTATACATATTTGAAATGTGCTAACTAAGCCCTTTCAGTCAATATATAGCCTATAACTAGCCGACGCCTAAGACGCTACTAATGATACCTCATTTGTCCAGTTCTAATAAGTGGTTGAGGAGCTATTAGGGAACAGATGAACCTACTGATGATTTGGGGAGGAGGTAAGTAGGACACGGCGGTATTTCCGCCCAATTGAGCAGTCCGACTGGGAAGTACCTCCGCCCTACAGAATGCCGCGGTTATAATATGTTGTGTTCCCGGCGGTGAGTAAGGTAGCCAGAGCTCACTGGAGAGTTTTTGTGCTGTCAGTGGGATGACCAAAGGCTTGTCCTGCTTTGTCCTCTACACTGACGGCACAAAATCTGTTCTTACAGGGTCGGCAGCACGGATGTGACTCCTCTGGTGTTACACACGTTCATAGGTCATGGTAACCACTTTCCATCAGGTGGGCCGTGTGCTTGTCTGCCATCTAAGTTAAAAAAATATATATATTATTTGTTGACATACCTAATTGTAAAATTTTGACGTTCATATGTGCTCTTTGTGTGCCTAAACTGAATAAATGAAATTGATTCTTTGATTTATGCCAGGAGACCTCGCTTCTCCATAATTACAATAAGATAAACAGAGAAATAGGTAATAAACAGAATAAGACAAAAACAAAATAAAATTAAGGTAAGTTATTTAACGGGTTGTGCGTGTGAGAATGTGTGTGTTTGTGTGTGCGTTTGAAACTTAAGATGTTAAAAACCTTGAGTTTATTCGTACGCAAAAAGCATTTATAAAATTATCTAGAATTTGAAAGTTAACAAGTAGTAATAGAATCAAGGAGGTCAGTCTCAACTGTGTCAGATGCAAATCAGAAATCTGGTTAGAATATAGATGGCGCTAGTTTAAAAAAATATAACTATTAACAAAGACAGGAAAACGTGCACCAGAGCCTTGTCCGTTCAGCAGATGTACCAGCTGGGATGAGAAGACTTGGGTCCCATAATTAAACTAAGTATTTAAATAAACGGTATTTCCGTCCAATTGAGCAGTCCGACTGGGGAAGTACCTCCGCCCTACAGAATACCGCAGTCATAATAATCTCATGTTGTGTTCCTGGCGGTGAGTAGGGAGAGTAGGTAGCCAGAGCTTACTGGAGTTTTTGTGCTGTCTGTGGAAAGACCAAAAGCTTGTCCTGCTTTGTCTTTTACACTGACGGCACAGGAACTCTCAATAAATAAATAAATAAATATTCCACGACGTTCTACACAACGCTATCTAGACCCATGGTAAGCATAGCTTAACTACCTTGTGTTATGGGATCTAGAATGCGGATAAAATTGCTTGTAGGGTTGGCTGCGCGAGTATGACTCTCTTGGTTTTGCACACGTTCATAGGTCATGGTAACCACTTTCCATCAGGTGGGCCGTGTGCTTGTCTGCCACCTAAGTATTATAAAAAATAAAATAAAAAAATCTTCTTGAGCGTACAGTTAGTTTCAGAAGGATCTTGACTACAAAGGTATTAAGAGAAAATCAACCAAAAAAAATACTTATACATATTATTTTCATCGTTCATCTCTTCCCACGCGGTGTCGTACAAGAAGACTAAGGGATAGGGCTGTTTAACATCAGGCAGATATATACAGTCCAGACTCAGCCTCAGATGCAAGGCTTGAGTCAACAATAGTGCCCGGAAAACGGTAATACTCAAAATGATCTTAGTACCAAGGTATTGAGACCAAATCAAACTGTTTTATTGATTTAAATTGTATTATCGTCCGAACTAAGGGTGTGTGCCAAATATATCAGAACAATCAGTCAACAGGAAGGGGAATATCAAGGTTTCTTTTTTATATAGGACACGTCAATTAGACTTCGCCTTGCCAGCTTGACGGCCTCATCATATGCTTTTTCACGCCCCGCTTAAAGGACGCGGGACTGTAGGAGGAAGGAAACACGTGAGCTGGTAATGAATTCCAGGCCATAATGGTGCGACAAAGGAAAGAGTCACCGAACCGCTTGGTTCTTGATCGGGTGATATATCAAGGTATTAAGATCAGTATGAGCACTTAGTTCGTCAACATCGATCTAATGTCTGACATAAACAAGGTCATCAACATAAATTGACAGAATTTTTAGTCTGTTCTGTGGTTTAACCTCTACATTGATGAATCAGTTAGGACATACAGGATAAGTAGTTACTATTAATAATGCATAGACTATACTATTATTATGCTATTATTGTAACATATTGCGAAACCTATTACAATCGTGCATTGCGCTATAAAGAAACAATTTAGCATTCAATCAATATATAATGACGTAGCTGGATTTTTGCTCAATACATTCTATACAAGGCACGCGGAAAACACGTTTGCGAAACGGGTTAATTTATTTAAAGATTATGTAAATTCACGCGACTATGTTTTATTATAGTTTGACGGAAACGTAAAATAGATGGCGCTGTTATCAGTTTTGTTGTTACAGTGTCTGGTAAACAGATGGCGCTGTTCTCAGTTTTCATTGTTAAGCTGTATTGCGTCATGGAGTTATTATTGTTGATGATCCGGAACGTGTTTGTGTTATCTTTGCGAATTTTCTGGTGTACGCCATTTCGTGTATCAGAGCAAAAATATTCAACACAGGTGTACTTTTTTCTAGATAATGGGTGCTATCTGATTTTTTTTTAGTTTTGTAGGTGTTAGTCATACCTACATTGATAATCTTTTTAACCTCTATTAATAAGTACTTGAGTGTCGTTAGCACGACTTTAGCATTATTTTGGAATCTATCAGTTCATACGTTTCGGTGCCCGGTGGAGTAAGGTCAAAGTCAAAGTAAAAAATCATTTATTCTGCATAGACCATTAAATCGGAACTTACAAAACGTTAATACAAAAATGAATTTTCTCTCAATTTTAAGGTCAAAATATTCTACCCTGCATAAAGATAGCCTAGTTTGCACTTTAGAGCTCAAATCTTGTTTTGGATTCGTATGTCCGATTTTTCAGGCGTCACTACCGCATGACTTCTCAACTTCGGGAGGAAAGCCTTCACCAGAAGCCTACCCTCATTCGTCTAACAAAAGGTGTACCAAGATTGGGTAGGCCACCAAGGTGTTGGAGGCCCTGTCGCAATCAGCCTATCGAAGTTCACTGCTGGACATAGTCTCTCCCAATGTTGGGAGGCTTTGGCCTTCTGTTTCCACGCTGACCATACGAGTTGGTACAGAGTTTTCCTTCTCTCGCAGTGAAATCGTCTACGTATTTTTCCGTCAGTCTTACGACACACTTCGGATGAGAAGGTGGTGGTGATACTTGTGTTCTTTGTCCCTCACCACACGTATGGTATACACAGAGGCTAATGGAATATTTCACTACGTTCTAACTCCAAGCTCATTTGAATTGACAATATAATGTATCGTTTTGAATATTTCGTCATCACAAAATGGCGACTTTTTTGCATGTGTATGCTGTTGTTTTCCTCATGGAGTTTAACATGTTATCACGGCTACTCGTGTATAATACTATTTATAAGTTTTAAAGGGTCGTTATCATCCTTATAGAGTTTTCTTTGTCGTGTTTCCGTCAGAATTGAGGAGTCCGACTAGGGAAGTATCTCCACCATACAAAATACCGCGGTCGTAATTAATCTCGTAATGTTTCCCCGCGCGTTCTTACAGCTAGGCACAAGCTGGTCTAGAAACAAAAAGGAAAAATGAATGCTGAAGGACTTTTGGTCGCGGAAGCACCTTCAACTGTATTCACAGAATCGGTAAAGATTTTAGTTCAACAAAATGCTCAACGCAAAAGTTTTCACTTTAAAAATTGCATCACAGTTCCTGGGTGAGTCGGGAATGACTTATGAATTTCGAATGAGACGCACAGACTATAATTGAGTGAATGAATTTTGATCCGTAAAGACCGATCTGTAAAGCGCGCTTTTTTCTAATGTCATCTATCTGTATGACAGCTACAAAAAGTTATTTATTAGTTTTATAGTACAGGTTTTGTTACGTATAACCAGTTTATTTATCTATACGACTTTTTTAAGGAACTGGCTGACCCGCCCCAGCTTCGCCTCATATCATCCTTTTGAGCCCGTAATTTTTAGTCTTCAAATAATGTATGGAAATCTGCCGGCTTTGTTGAGATTATGATCACTGCTCCGCTCCTTTAAGTAGTAGTTTGACGATATATAGCCTAAAACCATCAATGATAAACGGACTATTTAATACAAAAAGAATATTTTCAATTCGAACCATACTTGAGATTTCAAACAAACAAACAAACAAACTCTTCAGCTTTATAATATTAGTTTAGATTCGGCCGGGGTGCGAGGGATATGCCTGTCAACCTCACCTTCGGCAACCAAAGCGACCCACAGGCGGCGTGCGCTTTAGTCGGTTCGAGTCCAACATAACCTCCTTCACCGGCTCCGGTGGGGAGGTATCCGTGGGGATATAGAAAAAAATCAGTTTAGATTGTAATGAAGTCGTGTTATTATATTTTTTGGTAGAAAGGTCTAGGTCAGACTTAAAATATTAATATTACATTAATATTTTTGCTAAAATATCAATCAATCAAAAACTGAAATCAAACCACTTATATATGAAGTGTTTGTGTAAAAAAAAGACAACAAGATTGTTTAGTTAACTACCTAGCCAGAGACAGCGGTAGCGACGAAGGATCGCTAGCCAAGCTGGACTGATGCAACTTTAGCTTCGGAGGTCGAAGAATGACCTCCGCCACCTATGAGCGCAGGCCTGAGAGTGACGGGTGGAGCCGCCTATCACCCTAGTAGAAGCAGGCCGCAGCGCGCCTCCCCGTTGCCGGGGACGAGTTGGTCCCGACACCCAAGGAGAGCCAGATCGAAAGAGATGGTTCTGCGAAGGATATCCCTGTTAACATCAACTTCGGCAACCAACAACGACCCACACTCGTGTGTTTTAGTCGGTACGAGTCCGACATAACTTCTCCCACCAGCTCCAGCGGGGAAGTATTCGTGGGAATTTTTCGCACTTAAAAAATAAAATTAAAAAACCTGATTAAATAAATTTATTATTTATGAACATACCTGTCTTAATGGGTCCGTCTCTTTGCTTGGGTAAGGAAAGCTGGTACCCGTAAAATTACCCTTAGTTCTGACCGGAGCTCTCTTTACAAGTACCGTATGAATCTTCTTCACCTTATGGTTAACCTTTTCATGATCCAAATCCAATTTATCAAAACTCTCAACCAAATCCTCGCATTTGTCAGCTTCTTTACATTTGTCAGGATTTTTGTCAGAAGCCGGTTTGTCAGAATTGTCAGATTTGTCAGAGAATCCGCTGTCACCTGATGAATGTGAATGTATTCTTTCGTTTCTTGGTTCTTCGATTATTTTGAAATCGAAATTCTCCAATTCATCTGCATCTTCGTCTTTTTCTTTTGTGTCGGCTGGTGTATCTTTTGTGTTGGCTGGTGTATCTTTTGTGTTGACTGGTGAGTCTTTTGTGTTGACTGTTTTATCATTTATATCGATCTTTTCAATTTTAGATACGATTAATGACACTTCATCGATTTCTTGTTTTTTATCTTTCTTTTGTCCCGTTCTTTCTGTTTGTATCTGTTCTTGTTTCACGTTCTTTACCTTTTCTTTCTTTTTATGGAATAAAGATTTTATTAAAGTTTTTAACGATCTTTTATCTGTATTCTCCATTGGTACTGGTTTTGCGTTTGACACAGTTGGACTGCCCATATTTTGTGTGTTAATTTTTATTTGATTTTCTCTCCTTTTAGGTATCCACTGCTGACATCTGGAACAATACAAAGAGATAGTTAATTTACGAATTAGCTATGCAAATTTTTTTATACAACTAAAGTGGCAGACAAGCACACGGCCCACCTGATGGAAAGTGGTTACCGTGAGCTATGAACATGTGCAACACCAGGGGAGTTCCTATGCTGCGACCCTGTAAGAACAGAGAGTTTCTGTGCCGTCAGTGCAGAAGACACAATCAGGAAAAGCCTTTGGTCTTCCCACTGACAGCATAAAAACTCTCCAGTGAGCTCTGGCTACCCTACTCGCCACCGGGAACACAACACTAGGTTATTATAGCCCTGGTATTCTGTAAGGCGGAGGTACTTCCCCAATCGGACTGCTCAATTGCGACGGGAATTCCGTCGTATCCTACCTCCGTTAAATTCCGTCCGTTAATTATCGGAGGCGATATAGGTACAGCAAAACAAATGTCGATAATTTTGTGGTTAAGAGTCGGAATTATGATCGAAAGATCCTGAGTTCGAATCTTGACCGCTATCGAAAGTGAATCGTAATTTCCATTACTAATAGTTTTTAAGATAATACCGTGACGTTTATTATACAGTAGCCTAGTGGTATAGGTAATGGGCTGCTGTGACGTGGTCTCGGGTTCAATCCCAGGTTTTACCATGGCACACACCAATGACATTTCGATGCTTTTCGAAGTTATGTGTGTATTTATCGCAGATTTATAAGTGCCCGATTAATAGCACATTGGGACCTAAAGATCAACTGGCGAAATGTGGGTGCTAGCACCTCTGTCTACCTTTTCGGGGATATAGGCGTGAGTTTATGTAATGTTTTGTTTATTATACTACATTCTATTGTAAATTAAAATTAATTTAGCACTATTTGATAATAGTGAAGGGACGGTATCGAGATTCTTCAGTTCACGGAATCGTTGGCACATCTATACCATAAAGAAATGTATTTATTTTTCATTAGATAAGCAAAAGGCATCCAGTACATAGAATTTAACATTTTACATTTTGGCGCGAATCCAAACCTCGTAAAGTCTATATAACTAAAAATAAGCTCGATAATTTTCATTTAAAATGACTTCTGAGAATCGGACAAAATTTACAACCTTGTATCTTTTTTTTGGTCCATTTACATCTGTATCAATGCGTCCGCGAGATTGTTTTGAGAGAATAAATCAGGCAGCCATCTTATTAATCAATGACAAACATTTTTTTTTTCTTACGCTAAGGTAAACAAGTATACGGCCTGAAAAATAAAATCAAATAAATCAACGCAATCAAAATATATTGTGTTTTATGTACTCATTCGTCCCTGAGTACAATTCTGTTTCCTTCTTCCTAAAGTCCCGGGTCCTTTAAGCGGGGCGTGAAAAAGCATGATGATTGATGAGGTCGTCAAGCTCAGTGTCACCATTGTTACATGGTATGTGTAAGTAATGGTGACCCTCTTTTCTGAGACTGCCTTCAGCTTACCTTCAAGCAAAGCGAAGTGTAATTGACGTGTTTTATATTTAAAAAAAAAAATCCTCCGTCCGCAAGCCCGATTCGCACTTGACCGGTTTCTTTTCGAGGAGATACCCCACGGGAAAACACGGGAGGTCTTTGCGTAATACTCAGTAACAATATTGACATTTTATTAACAATAAATAATGGACCTACAAATTTTTTATTATTTTCGATAACCTATTGACTTATTATCCGGTTATTCTCAGAATGTTTTTCAATTGTGTACTAAATAAATATTATTATGTTTATATAATATTTTTATTAGTTAACGACCTGTTTGTTCTTGAGGTCGTACGTCAAGCAAGGAGTCAGGGGGTTCGATTTCCGCTCTGTACTTTATAATACCTACAAATATTTGTATGAATCACGGAGTTAATCTTACTGCTATTTGTAAATGGGTAAGTTTGGATGGATAGCTGGATGTATGAACGTGATGTATGACCTTGGGACATATATTATGGACCTAGGATATGCTCAATACGCGCAGTATACGTTTTTTTACAGATGCGTAGAGATGTTGCGTCCATGGCTGTATTTTACCGTCTGTACCATGGTGAGTATTCTGATGAGCTCTTCCAATTAGTCCCACCCTCCCCTTTCCTACACAGGACAACACGTGCAGGTCTTAGATGTAATCCGCACACGGTGCAGAACATCCGATCAAGAACCAAGCGGTTCAGGGACTCTTTCCTCTGTCGCACCATTAAGGCCTGGAATTCATTACCAGCTTACGTGTTTCCTCCTTCCTACAGTCCCGGGTCCTTTAAGCGGGGCGTGAAAATGCATATGATGAGGCCGTCAAGCTGAGTGTCACCATTGTAACATGGTATGTGTAAGTAACGGTGACCCTCTTTTCTGAGACTTTGCCTTCAGCTTATCATCAGACAAGGAAAAGTTCAATTGACGTTTTCTATATATATAAAAAAGTCTTTTTACAACAGCACGGAGTACTAAGCCGATGAACAAGCTCAAATTCATACATAGCGGACCATTAATGAAGTAGACACAACAAAGTTTTTGAAAACACATGCAGAGATCCTTTGCTCAAAACTGGGTACTCAGTAATATGCATTTTTTTTAAATTCTTTATTGCACACACACTGAAATGAAATGAAAATTTATTCGTAAGACACACGGTGAAGATAAAGGTGTTAATTTTTTCAGTGTGGATAGCACAGCATATCTCGCCTGCATTAGGCATACGAATTTTTTACATTGTTGTTATTGTTATTATCTCGTATAAATATAAACATCATTGGTTAGTGCTCCATAACCTGCACAAATTACACAGTCGACATTATATTCGAAACAAAAATAAATTATTATAAGTAACTAAGTACACAAAATAAATTTATGAATTAATTGACAGATGTCTTAATAATGAATGCGATAGAACAAACTGCAACATTTTCATTCCAATTATCATGTCAAATATTGTACTGTACAGAGATCATAAATAAAAACATTCCAAAGAAAATGTACAAACACGAGCTTAACTCAAAATGGGTTCTCTCCCAGCAATCCTTTGAGTAGCAGAGAAGCATAATATGAAGGGGGATGTGAAGTGTACAATACAAAAACAAAAAAAAAGACAAAGAAAGAAAAAAAAATTAAAATAAAAAGATAATAAGTGAACCTGCATGCATCGTATTTATTCACAAAAAAAAATACCAGACCGCAGTACTGACAGCATATTATGGTAACGTTGAAAGTACGCTAAGATACGGAATTATATTTTGGGGAAACTGTACAGATAAAGATCAAATATTTACACACATACATATAATCACGCCTTTATCCTCAGAGTATTAGGCGGAGGTGAATTAACACCCACATTTCACCAATCATTGTATTCAGTCCCACGTAAAAGGCCTATTGCCGTCTTCCGGGCACTATTGTTCACTCAAGTCATTCATCTGATACTGAGTCTGGGCTGTATATATCTGTCTGATGTTAAACAGCCCTATCCCTTAGTCGCCTATTACGACACCGCATGGGAAGAGATGGGGTAGCCCTAATTCTACTCTGCCGGGAGCTACGCGACTAATAAAACCGGATATATTATCAAAAACGACATCCACACGGGCAGAGTCGCAAGCGGAAGCTTAGTTATTAAAAAAATAAAGCTGATAAAGAAATATACATACAGAGTAAAAAAAAAAAATAAGGAAAAAATATCATGATATACATGCATGAGAGAATGGCAATCATCTTGTTTGACGTCAAAAAACTTGTTTTATTAGGAACTTTCCGAAACAAATACAACAGCGTAGGTAATATAGATAGATATTTAAAACCATTTAGGAGGCAAGAATCATGGCCAATTGACGTATGCAACGCTTTTTTATTTTTTTACGTGCGCAAAATCCCCACGGTTACCTCCCCACCGGAGCCGGTGGAGGAGGTTATGTCGGACTCGAGCCGACTAAAACGCACGCCGCCTGTGGGTCGTTTTGGTTGCCGAAGGTGAGGTTGACAGGCATATCCCTCGCACCCCGGCCGACCCAGGGCCATCTCTCACGATCTGGCCCTCTTCTCGGGTGTGGGGGCTACAGAGTCCCCAACTCGTCCCCGGAAACGGGTAGGCGCGCCAGGCCTGGCCAGGCCTGCTTCTGCCAGGGTGACAGGCGGCTCCACCTGTCACCCCCAGGCCAGCGCTTATGGGGGGCGGAGGTCGTTCATCGACCTCAGACGCCCGAGTTGCCTTCGTACGCGGGCAGCTTGGCTTGCGATCCTTCGTCGCTCCCGCTGCCGCTCCCGCCCCGCCTCCTCCTTCACGAGCATTACTTGCTCGCAGAAGGAGGCGGACGTATGCAACATTAGCCACTCTAGATGAGTGACAATTCGTTGGCCGGCGTATCGTAGAATGAAATGACAAATATTAGGTCTTTACCTATGAAATGGCCGAAATTTTCTTAGCGTGCGTGCGTTCGTGCGTGCGTGCGTGTGTGTGTGTGAAGCCTGCCAATCGCAATTCTCTCGATATGTTTACGTTAATATTTTTTTGGGTTCCCGAGAGAATCCGGTTCGTTCACTGAACACACCATTCTCTGTGAATAAATCTTAAAGATCACGCGCATGTGCACTAAACCAATAAATGGACTGATCAAGAAATGACGCTAACCCTTGGAACCCGTGATTAGTTTAATATAATAAATACCATTAAATTTGTACGCCACAAATGGCAGAATATGCTGTGCCTGCACATGAGTACCATGTAATTATAACAACTGTAAAAAACCATATTCACAAATAAAGATTATTATTATTATTATTATTATAATCTATGATTGGATGGTTGGCGCGCCTCCCTCCGCCGTCGCGCCCCGCGCGCCCCACCAAAGAGACCTGAAAAAGCGCTTTACACCGCCTGAACGCTTTCTTATCTCTAGTGTAAAAAAAATTATTATATAGATAGATATTTCTTTACACCAAAAACAAAATATGTTTGACTGAGCATGATTTTTGGGTGTTCGGCTGATGGTGGTCGTCTATCTTTTTTTCAATGAAAAAAGTTGATTAGACAATTTGTGCTTGCAGCCAGAATTTTAGCGACGGGATCTTGTCTCCCCCGGTATCTCTCCTAGGAGGAAAATGGACGTTCCCGTAGACAAGGGAGACAAAGACCCTCCTTTAGAGATTAGACAATTTATAATAAAAAGAAAATAGTACACACATGTAGTGGATTTTGTCCTCCATGATCGCAGATCTAGGGGTCACCGTCGCCCTAGCAGAAGTAGGCCAAGCGTGGTGGCACGACATGTCTTCCACACGATTCCCTATAAGGGATTGTGTATGTGATTCGTCAGTCGCCAATCCTATAGTTCAACACCGGTCGAGGTCTCGGGAATATCCTCTAGGAACAACCGGCCTCACAGGCAAATCTGGTGGAATACCGTGCGGTTTTATTCTGTCCAACATACCCACCTTCCCCCCGATGAGGTGAAGCCCAATGGGGTATCCGCATGTGAAAAAAAAACACACATATGTGTTCATAACCACAATTCAATGTATTACAATTAAATTTCATTTATATCAAAAGATAACACTTCAATTAATCGAAAAAAGAAATAAAATAAACTCTCACGATACGGGTTCCGAACGTAAATTTAAGTCCGCTCGCCACGACGTCTGACGAGCGAGTGACTATATTCTATGTTGCGCGCGTTTATATAGCCTTCGCCGTCCGATGTTTGACGTCATAGTGCAACCTGGTATACGTGACATGCGGGTCGGCTCACGCTTGTCCCCTGATAACTTCTAAGCTACAATTTATAAGGTCGATTATTATCAATTTTTATGCTAAATATTTACTTAAATCACACATAACATGACCAATTTAATCACGATTTCGTCGTTTAAGCTGTTTACTCTTGAGCTCGAGCACGTGGACGAATGTATACTTTTTAAAGCAAAGTCCAACCTCGGATCGTCCCGAAAACATTTTGAAGTATTTTATCAGTTAGCGGTCTCCTGACTTGACAATGCTTGAACTAATATAGATATTACTAGCTATAAGCAATAGGGCAGGGCACGCCGTAGTAACGGCGGTAAGACCCATCATGGGGGAGTGGCTAGAGAGGCCACACGGCAGCCTCTCGTACCGTCTGACGCAGATGATCACCGAGCACGGATGCTTCGGAAAGTATCTGCGTCGGATGCAGAAAGAGCCAACGTCCGAGTGCCATCACTGCGACGCGAGCGAGGACTCAGGTCCGCACACGCTCACCGAGTGTCCGGCGTGGGAGACGCCGAGGCGGGAGCTTGTGGCGGCCCTGGGAGTGAGGGTTCTCACGCTCTCCACCTTGCTCGCGGCGATGGTTCGCTGCGCGGATGCGTGGGCGGCCGGCGCCTCCTTCTGCGAGCAAGTAATGCTCGTGAAGGAGGAGGCGGGGCGGGAGCGGCAGCGGGAGCGACGAAGGATCGCCAGACAAGCTGCCCGCGCACGAAGGCAACTCGGGCGTCGGAGGTCGATGAACGACCTCCGCCCCCCATGAGCGCCGGCCTGGGGGTGACAGGTGAAGCCGCCTGTCACCCTTGCAGAAGCAGGCCGCGGCGGTGGCGCGCGTGGCGCGCCTCCCCGTTTCCGGGGACGAGTTGGGGACTCTGTGGTCCCCACACCCGAGAAGAGGGCCAGATCGTGAGAGATGGCCCTGGGTCGGCCGGGGTGCGAGGGATATGCCTGTCAACCTCACCTTCGGCAACCGAAACGACCCACAGGCGGCGTGCGTTTTAGTCGGTTCGAGTCCGACACAACCTCCTCCACCGGCTCCGGTGGGGAGGTATCCGTGGGGATTTTGCGCACGTAAAAAAAAATAATAAAAGCTATAAGCAATAGGGCTAACCAACACGAGTCATTTCTTAATTTTCGGGAGTATTTTTGGTGGTGGTGGTCTTTTTTTTTAAGCTATCTGCAAGTCACTGCAGTCTTGGTATCCCTTCTGGCCTCGGAAAGCACGTTACGACCCGGTTACCATACGTATGGATCCATATCTATGGATTTTCTTATATATACAGCCTAGACTCGTCGTCAAAAATAGTGCCCGAAAGACGGCAATGGGCTCACCCCCTATTACGTGGGAGGGAATTTAATGATTGGTGCAATGCGGGTGTTAATACACTCTGCCTAACCCTCTGGGGATAAAGGCGTGATTTATATGTATGTAGGTAAGTATGTACATATATCTATATCCGTCTTACGGCGACGGTGGGAAGCATCTACTCACACTCGTATGAACTATTGGCCCGTCTGAACTGATTCTAAATTTTAATTAGATCATGGCAGTACACTGCTGGATGTTATGCCTCTCTCAAAGTTGGAAGACTTTGGCCTACTGTTTCCTCAACTAACCTAACATAAACTAAACTAACCTAAATCAAACTCCTAGGTCAACACAATAAAAAGATATTGTCTTTTATGTAACATAAGTTCATCCCACAATTCAGTTTTGGAACCGGCGGCTTGAGCTTGAGCGGTTGTTTGTTAATTTTCATGCTTTTTACTTTTGGGATTTTATGACATGGTAACTAGGACCTTTATATCAAATCTTATTTTTGTATTATAATCTTAGAATGATTGTTGTTGATATGATGAGTTTATGATGTTGATGATATGATGATGACGACCAATGAGATGATTGCTGCCTCAGTAAAGTAGTGGGGACTTTACTAGAAGCTCCCTAGAGAGATTTGGAACCAACACGAAAAGTCACAATTCACTGTAATATGCCACTTTCCTACACTTGTGTGCGTTATCAAAGACATTAAGTCTAAAAATTCACAATTTTCATACATAAAAACTCGAATTTACACCAATTTGGGAAAATAAAATAATACCGCGATGCGTGATGATTCTTCGTGTTGCCGCCAAAACTTGCACCCAATATAATATTCAATTATATCTAATACTAGACTGGCTATACGGAACAATAAAAAATGGTATTCATGAAAGACCATAGACAATCACTAACTTTTTGTAGCTATTATACAGATGACATTATAAATAGGCGCGCTTATGTCTATACAGATTAAAAAAAATCATTTACTTTATCTAGTTACTGCGTCCCAATTCGAAATTCAAAAGTTCCTGCCTCACTGAGGAACCTTGACACAATTTTCCTTCTAAACAGTCAGTTTTAAGAATTCAAAATAGAGAAACAATAAAAAAAAAATTATCTTTTAAACAACGGATGTTTACAAATTCGGATCATGAACTTTCAATTTTAATTACTGTCAAAACATTAGGTACTTGTGAATTTGTCACTCATCTCTGTTTGTTATTATAATAATTATTATTTAATAACGTAATAAGCACGTTTCAATAGGGTGATAAATTATCTGTAGACTCGCGGTCTGGATGCTACTAAAATGACTAGTCGTTTCACGCGTTTCCGCCCGTGGTTGTCGGTTTTTGCCGCCAAAAAAACATATGTCCTTGCCCAGGTTCTAGTTTATTTCTATACTAAATTACGTCTAAATCGGTCCAATGGTTTAGGTGCGGATGCGTGATGGACAGAGAGGATTACTTTCGCATTATATATTATTAGTATGGATGTGATTTCTTTTAATTTTTTTTTTAAATGCATTTAAGTCGTTATTTATTTATTTATTTATGAACAAGCAGCTACAAGCTGATGTGTTCACATCTAGTGATAAAATGTGTAGTCTCTCCATTGAAGTCTATTTTTGAATCCATTTATTGTGGTTGCAGCAATAACGTTATTTGGCAGTGAGTTCCAATTGTGGACAACTCTGTTACTAAAGAAGTGATGTGCGACCAGTGTGTCAGCGGGGGCCCGTGTCAGTCGAAGACTGTGTCCGCGAGACGGCCGTTGCCCATCCCTTCTGAGGAGGATGTTATGGATATTTGGGAGATTGTAGTGTGCGGTCAGAATCTTATACACTTCTATCAGATCGCCTCGGAGTTTTTTAGGTTCTAGGTTAGGGAACAGGACTACCTTTTTGTAGCTGTCACATAGGTGTAATTCATATTGTTCGAAGTTCAAAATTCATTTCCAAGAACCAACAATTTTGACATTTTGATGTGCAGTTTTTCTGGTATGTTTTTTTTAACCAACTGCGGTAGTCTAGTGGTATGGGTAATGGACTGCTGAGACGAGGTCTTAGGTTTGATCCCAGGTTTTATCATGGCACACACCGAAGACATTTCGATGCTTTTCGAAGTTATGTGTGTATTTATCGCAGGTTTATAAGTGCCCGGTTAATGGCAACAGACCTAAATATAAACTGGCGAAATGTGGGTGCTAGCACGTCTGCCTACCCCTTCGGGGATATAGGCGTGAGTTTATGTTGTTATGTTTTTCTGGTACTTCGTAGAACCAAGCGGTTCGGAGACTCTTTCCTCTGTCGCACCATTAAGGTCTGGAATTCATTACCAGCTCACGTGTTTCCTTCTTCCTACAGTCCCGGGTCCTTTAAGCGTGGCGTGAAAAAGCATATGATGAGGCCGTCAAGCTGAGTGTTACCATTGTCACACGGTATGTGTAAGTAATGGTGACCCTCTTTTCTGGGACTTTGCCTTCAGCTTACCATCGGGCAAGGTGAAGTCCAATTGACGTGTCCTATATAAAAAAAACGGGTTCTGTCAAATCTCAAACTTGGATGTTGAATTTTTCCAATCTGAATCTTTAAAGGCTCGCTTTTATTATTACGTGTAAACTAAAATTATAATTGGCGAAATGTAGGTGTAAATACACCTCTGCCCCTACGAGGATTTACAGGCGTGAGTATACGTATGTATCTTTAAAAGTCATGTGATCTCAGCAGTATACTGTTTTCGTAGAATATACGAAATATTGTAAACATTAAGATTGAGCTACAGTTAAATATTTCCGAGAAATTAAAACTGTTGCCACTCTGATAAGCGTGAGTTTGATCGCTAAACGTTTGAATTACTTTTGTATAATAATATAAACAAATCAGGGCGTGGCTGTGTTGTTGACATCCGTGCAATGACTTCTATCATTTGTGTAGGTCATGGGGCGTTTCATACCACGGGTCATAGTCACCGGGTATCACCCCATCGGTGTATGAACCGTCCAATAAACTGTAATAACTCTTTAGAACAAACATCTAGGTCATACGGGAGGGATATATACGAGAGGGAGAATTTGTGCTGTCAGTGGGATGACTACAGGCTTGTCCTGCTTTGTCCTCTACACTGACAGCACAGAAACTCTGTGCTTACAGGGTCGGCAGCGCGAGTGTGGCTTCTCTGGTGTTACACACGTCCATTAGGCCACAGTAACCACTTTCCATCAGGTAAAGGTAGGACACGGCGGTATATCCGCCCGATTGAGCAGTCCGACTGGGGAAGTACCTCCGCCCTACAGAATACCGCGGTTATAATAACTTCGTGTTGTGTTCCCAGCGGTGAGTAGGGTAGCCAGAGCTCACTGGAGAATTTGTGCCGTCGTCAGTGGGAAGACTAAAGGCTTGTCCTGATTTGTCTTCTACTGACGGCACAGAAACTCTGTACTTACAGGGTTGGCAGCGCGACTGTGACTCCTCTGGTGTTACAGATGTACATAGGCCACCGTAACTACTTCCCATCAGGTGGGCCGTGTGCTTGTCTGCCAACTAAGTGGTATAAAAAAACAAAAAGGTTGGCCGTGCGCTTGTCTTGTCTACCTCACAGGCATAGGGTTTTATTTCCAGTTTTCCTTCTCTCGGTGTGATATCTTCTGCGTATGTTTCCGTTAGTAGCCTCTTACGACACCCTTTTGATGAGAAGGGGTGGAGATACGTGTATCCCTTTCCTGTCACCACGTGGATAATAATAATAAATAAATCATAAATATTCTATAACATTCCACACAACCATGGTAAGCATAGCTTAACTAGCTTGTGTTATGGAATCTAGAATACGGATAAACATACTTAAATACTTTTCTACATAGAAACACCCAGACCAATGCAAATATACATATTCTTGCATACAAATATTTGCACTGAGCGGGCATCGAACGTGTTCTTGTTGAAGAATGATCTCCCTGCTGTGGTTCTTCCAAGCGACTACTATTTGAGGTTCAAGAAGGGCATTAGAAGATGCTTGCAGGGTCGGCAACAGCGCGGTATCTGATGTTACACACGTCCATAGGTGTACGGTAACCACTTCCCATTTGGTATAAAAACAATGTTACATACCTAACGTCTTCAGTAACACTATTAATTACTTATTTCCTTATTAATTAACATTCCCACTTGTTAAATAACAGGACAAATATAGACTTATAATAATTGTAGTATTTGATAGCATTTATATGGGACAATAAGATGGACTTCGGTTTTATCCCTATGACCCTAGCAGAAAAAATCCCTAATTTTTTTTTGTGTGGAGGCCACTGGATTCCACAGTCGAAAAAAAAAAGTGCTTGGTATGAGTCAAAGAATCAAAGAATCAATTTCATTTATTCAGTCTAGCCACATAAAGTGCAAGTTGAAGTGGCAGTGTGCTGGCCACGTATGTAGAAGGACCGATGGCCGTTGGGGCAAACGAGTCCTAGAGTGGAGACCGCGAGAAGGTAAACGGAAGGTAGGACGCCCCCTAGCCAGATGGACGGACGACCTGAAAAAGGTGGCTGGGACAGACTGGATGCGGAAGGCGGAGGATCGGAAAAAATGGCACTCATTGGGAGAGGTCTATGTCCAGCAGTGGACTGCGGAGGGCTAAATGATTGATTAAGGCTTCTGTTAGGGCGGCTCCACCTGTCACCCTCTGGGCCGCTCTCATAGAGGACGGAGGTCGCATGGCCTTACGTACTTAGTGTCCGCTCCTTAATAGTCCAGTAGTGGACTAGGGTGGGCTAATTGTTTGATTTATTGATATAAAGTGCACATATAAACGTCAAAAATTTTACAATTCTGTCAAGAAATAATATAAAAATATTAAGTAATGTAAATATAAACCACTGGAAAATGTTTCAAAATTAACGGGATATTTACTACCTATGTTTCATTGTTTTGAGTAGTAAAAGAACTCGAAAGAGGGTAGATAGATATTATTACTCCTAGAAAAAACTTTTTCTGTTCACCGCCACTACTACAGTTCCTCCGTGATCATGGTGCTTGCAACAGCGCTGGTGCGCCTGCTTACCAGCTTGACTCATTCGACTCGGTGCAAAGACACGGGTGTTGAGGCTGGTTGACAATCCCATACTCGCAGGTGATGTGGAATCTCTCCGCTTTAGGAGGGACTTTTCTTCGCTGTGTGTGTTCTACCGCCTGTACAACGGTTTGTGCTCAGATGAATTGTTTGACATGATGCCCACAGCAACATTCTATCATCGCACCGCTCGCCGTAGGCAGGGAGTTCATCCCCACACATTGCACAAAACAATGAAACATGGTAAATATCCCGTTTATTTTGATACTGATGTGAGTGACCATGATAGTTTAAATACCTACATTGGAAAATGGTTCTACCGATATAGATACCAGCAAGAAACTCAGAGAAGAAAACGGGCTTTTTATCCAATTACTAAACCACGAGCCTTAGTCGTGAAGCGTATGGTATTACAAAATATTGCACAAATAGATAGTGACTCGCGAATATCGCTATCAGTATCTGGTATCTGATACTTATTATCGTTACGTTATCTCTTCTATCGCTTTGTCTTCGCTAAGAATCGGAAGTTATGATATGCCTCCTTGAATTTCAATGTTCTAGTATATTACATGTATGATGTCACTTATTTGTTTAAACTATTATTTTATTACTAGCTGACCCGGCAAACCTTGCTTTGCCATATAATGTTAAGGGTGGACAACCCTTATCATTTAGGGGGATGAAAAATATATATTGTCCGATTCTCAGACCTACCCAATATGCTCACAAAATTTCATGAGAATCGGTCAAGCCGTTTTGGAGGAGTTTAACCACAAACACCGCGACACGAGAATTTTATATATAAGACTAGCTGACCCAGCAAACGTTGTTATGCTATGTATTTTTATTTCAACAAAAATAACTTATTTACTAATGTAAGTGTGCGGAGATTTACTAATAATCGAAAGATAAAAATCGCGATAGAAAAATAGGGGATGATCGTAGAGGGTTGAAAATTCAGGGTTGTATGTATTTTTGTACGCTGTGTCATAAAAAAATAAAAACAAAAAATTTTGCCTAAAAAATAAAAATAAAAATTTAGGGGTACATTGAGGGGGATGAAAAATAGATGTTGGCCGATTCTCAGACCTATTCATTATGCTCACAAAATTTCATGAGAATCGGTCAAGCCGTTTCGGAGGAGTTCAAGTTCGAACACCGTGACACGAGAATTAAATATAAAAGAAGATTGTTTCTCAGTTCTATGACTCTCGGGACTATGGAGTCCCGGGCCTTTGGAAGGTTTGCGTGTCGGGCCGAAGCCAAGACGTAGAGGGCCTTTTATGAGAATTTAATATGCTAGGAATACACACACACATGGCTGATACCATCCCCGAGCGCTGAATATGATACACCGGGAGATGGTCCCCGCCAGGTACGGAGACTATTGCTGTGCGGTGTTGTGGCCGCGATGGCAACTAAATTATGGGCTATGGGATTGAGAATTGGATGGACTGGTGAATAGGCTATGAGGGAGACTAATTATTATATTTTAATATTTTTATATTATTTCTTGACAGTATACCTAAACTGAATAAATGAAAACCTATTGCCATTAACCGGGCACTTATAAACCTGCGATAAATACACACATAACTTCGAAAAGCATCGAAAAGTCATTGGTGTGTGCCATAGTAAAACCTGGGATTGAACCAGAGACCTCGTCTCAGCAGTCCATTACCCATACCACTAGGTAACCGCGGTTATGAAAATTAATTAATACGTATGACATGCACAAAGAGCATTATACTATTACAGCAGTAGCCTATTTAAATATTTTGCGGTTTTATAATAATGAATGAGTGTTCAAAGGTGACGCTACCGATATCAAAATAACGGTAAACAGTCTTATCTATGCTAATATTATAAAGCGGCAGAGTTTGTTCGTTTGTTTGTTTATTTGAACGCGCTAATCTCTGGAACTACTGGTCCGATTTGAATGATTCTTTCAGTGTTGGGTAGTCCATTTATCAAGGAAGGTTTTAGGCTAAATATCATCACGCTACTACTTAAAGGAGCGGAGCATTGATAATAAATGTTAACAAAGCCGGCAATTTTTCATACATATTTTGAAGACTAAAACATACGGGCTCAAAGGGATATGAAGCTTCAAAATATACCCCGAGCGAAGCTGGGGTGGGTCACCTAGTTTATTATACTAGCTGTACCGCCCGGCTTCGCCCATGACTTTGAATCATCATCATCTATTATATAACTGCGGTAGCCTAGTAGTATGGGTAATGGACTGCGGAGACGAGGTTTATAAGTGCCCGGTTAATGGCAATAGGCTCATCCCCTATTATGTGGGACCGAGTACAATTACTGGTGAAATGTGGGTGTTAATTTACCTCTGTCTAACCTTGCAGGGATAAAGGCGGGATTGTATGTGTGTATGTTTGTATGTAACCAAGCGCCTGAACAACTCTATCACTGGTTTGCCACTAACCACAACTCAGGCAACGAAAGAACCTAACACAAAGAGAGACAGCAATACATTTTTAATAATTATAATACAACATACCTATATTATAACATTGAATGACGTCAATCTTATATAAGTACAATAATTAGAACTACCTACATTGTTAAAAATAAAATATAAATGAATAATATTTTGTTTTATTGATGTTCAGTGTTCAGAAATTGATATCGCAAAAGACTGGAACACGAAGAATATGCAAATGTTTATAGTTAAAAAACAAAATATCATCATTCCCATCTTATCCGACGAGTGTCGTAAGAGGCGACTAACGGAAAAATACGCAGATGATTTCACTGCGAGAGAAGGAAATCTCGAAATAAAACCCTGTACCAACCCCTCTGGCCAGAGTGGACACAGTAGGACAAAGCATTCCAACATTGGGAGAGGCCTATGTCCAGAAGTGGAAAAAGGCGCGCTATAACTATACAGATAGATGTTAAAATTCAATTACTGTTGAATAATAAATGAATTTTAAATTTCGAATTTGGAAACAGGACGCGGAAATTAGATAAATGACTAGTTTTCGTAACTCATTCCAAATTAAAAAAATGATTCCATTCCCGCCTCATACATAAATCGTGACACTATTGGTAGAAACAGCTTGTTTAAAATAAAACTACCTACATATTTAAAAGAATTCTACCGCGATTTTTGCCGTTTCTTTGACGCGCCCCCATTTCTTCGACGGCGACGAAAAGATATGGCCGTTCTCCATCCGACAGTATGTTTACTGTAGCAGGCACTCCGCTTGACGGCAATAGGGTCACCCCTGTGGATCCGAATCATAGCGAGATGTGGGTGTAACTGTTAATATAGCTCTGCCTACCCCTTCGAGGATTTACAGGCGTGGATACATAAACTAACTTCTTTAGTAAAATAATTTGCAACAGGTAAATCCCCTTGTTTTTTTTTCAATTAACGTGTTATCGAAAAGCGCTAAGTGGAAGCTTAATACTCACAAAAACAAGGTTTTATTTCATCGGACCGGTTTGCTTTTACGCAACTCTCGTTTCATTTCAGTCGCTCTCGTAAAAATCAACAAGATAAACTATACAAATAAATAAAATTGTAATGTATGTTTGTAACGGTAAAGCTTTTAATAAATGCATATAAATGAATTTTTAAAAATATTGTCTGTCAATGGGTAATCTCCAAAGTGTTTGAGCATATTTTGACGGGATTTTTATTGCAGATAGCTGGTGCCATAATGCGTAACTTAGCTTACTTTATAAAAAAAAAAACATTAGGGAACCGCGCAAAAAAAAAACAGAAACCCAGATTTAATTTAAGAAAAATAAAAAGTGAAAGATATATGCCAGGATCGCAGCTGGTAGAAACATGCGGTCTCTGCCTACCCCACTGGGAAGGTGTGACTCTACCATGTGTGTTTGTATATATCTAACTCTAAACGGACAAAGTCGTACTCATTACGATTCAAAGATAATAAGAACTCAGATTTTCAAAATGGAAACTGTGAACGCAACTGGGAAATTACTAAGAGGTTGATGATGATAATAGTATTACGCAAAGACGTTTACCAGAATTTCCTACAAAATTAGATTAATCATAATATTTCTGCTGCATTGTCATAAGACTTATCACAATAATCTTGGTATTGCCACATGACCAAAGACAAGACTCACAGACATAGAGTAAGTAGGTTAATTAATATGGCTTGTGGATTTTTATATATGGTATTACAACTTAATGCAAACATGGCGACTAAACAAAACAACTTATAATTGTCAAAAATTATCTGATTTTAATTGAAAGAGAGCCAATTCTCGTAATAACATTTAAAAAAAAAGACGTGTGGCACTCGGGGACTGCCGCGGTAAAGCTATTGCATAGCATTTTTTATGAACTTATGCAATTATTATAAATAATAATAATATAATTTGAATTTGAATTTGAATCTGAGTCAGAGTCAGAGTCAGAGTCAGAGTCTGAGTCTGAGTCTGAATTTGAATTTGAAAACTAACAACTTATGCAATTATAATTACTTACGTTAAGCGGAGCTACTTCGGAGCAGTTCGGCTCGATTCGTGCGAGCTCGGAGTTGGGGGTTTTCGTTACGGAATTTCTGGATTCGGTCCCCACGCTCAAGGCCCGCGATAAAAGCTATGCAATAGCTTAAAAAAATAATACTCGATCTAATATTAAAAACAATCACGTCAATACTTTTTCTTGAAAAAAGCGTTACGGAATAATCGTTTATATGACATTTCATTCGATTTTGACAGATCGAGATAGAACACATTTTTGTTACGAGATTTTAGTGACTAGTCAAATTAGAAACTTTTTACTAAACTACAAAAAAAGTAAGGAAACTTGTATGAAATAAATTAGTATGACGCTATAATATTTGTTAGTCAATTCATTTACTATTATAGGTTGGGTGGATGAATAAAATTTAAAAAAATATATATTAAACGCAACTTTTACTGCTCTTTTACCATACTTAATTTAATGAGTATATAAATAAATTTATTTTAACTACAGGAATATACCCAATTGTCTTTCAGACTGGTCAAAGACCAATTTCTTTGGTGGTAAATGCGGGGCGCGCCAATCAATCAATCATACATTAAGTATATTAAACTATACGCTCGCGTCATATCGACTTTCTCGGCTTTTTTTGAATTTTTAATTCGCTAGTTCAGTAAACTTTTTAAAGTTCGTTCACGTAGTTTGCCGATAACTATACTAGTAGACTGACTGTAAATAACAAAAAAGTTGAACTAATACATACAATTAACAGCAAACTTGATCATTCGCTCAGTTACCTGTAAAAAAAAATAACATTTTATAAAAATACCAAAAACAATAATGGCTTCTTTGTAGCTGTCATACGAATGACATTACAAAAAGGCGCGCTAAATTTAGTTTCTGGGTCTTGTTCCAAATTCAAAATTCATTCTCGCATCACCCAGGAACCGAGACGCGACATGGAGGTCATTGCTTAAAACAACATTGCAAAAGTCACATAATGGCAACATCAAAACACAATGTGATAAAAAGAATTCTAAATATAAACTTTGCGCGCCAACACCCACGTATCAATTACGTTATGCTTCATTTTTTTTTAATTCATACCACAGAGTAGGAACTATGTAATTATATACTGTAGAAAATTGAATTATATAACCGTACGAATCGGCTGTCAGGTCAACAGCCATTACAGCTTCTTCAGACATTATAATTTTATTTAGTCGACAATTAGTGTTCTTGAGCGATTAGGGAATGCCTCTGTGGCGTGACAAAGGTACGCAGGAGACGCGAGGTAGATCCTCGCTCAGTGCAAATATTATAGGTGGTAGTTGAGCAATGATATACTGTACAGATAAAATGTATCCAGATAAATAATCTAGTCGGCTATTGGCGCATGTCCTTGAGCAAATATAATTTATGAAAAAAGAAAAATTATATCAATCATTGAAAAAGTTTTTAATGAAAAATGGTTAAGTAAATTAAATATAAATCAATCATTTTTTTATACCACTTAGTTGGCAGACAAGCACACGGCCCACCTGATGGAGAGTGGTTACCGTGACCTATGGACGTCTGTAACACCAGAGGAGTCACAGTCGTGCTGCCACTCCTGTAAGTACAGAGTTTCTGTGCCGTCAGTAGAAGACAAAGCAGGACAAGCCTTTAGTCTTCCCAGTGAGCTCTGGCTACCCTACTCACCGCTGGGAACACAACACGAAGTTATTATAGCCGCGGTATTCTGTAGGGCGGAGGTACTACCCCAGTCGGACTGCTCAATCGGGCGGAAATACCGCCGTGTCCTACCTCCTTTAAATCTCTTGATTGCTTGTACAATATAAATCGTAAACAAAACGATACTTAAAAAAAACGAATTCTGATATAATTTCTTGCTGGTACCTTCTCAGTAGAACGGTGGGTTAGTTTACTAGCAAAAGAATCAATGGCTTATTTACATTACTTAATATTTTTATAATATTCCTTGACATAATCGTAATATTTTGAAGTTTATATATACCTTTACGTGCCTAAACGAACATATTTAACTTTAAATACAATTACTTATAATTCACTTTGTCGCGAGAACCAATAGTGAACAGTCAATTAGAATTTAAAACTGCTAGAAAATCTAGCCAAAAAACATAGACAATGGTCTTAGTAATCAACAACTTACATATTTATTATAACATCCATACTTTATTTGGTAATAATCATTATTAATAAATAAAAATTCACACCAATTAAAAAAACCTCCGTCACAAAAAACAACCTCCAAAAAGTCTAAATAATTGTGCCCTTTAACTTTGATAAGCCTAGTAATATTTTTATTCAAGCGTTGCCATGTCGGGGGGACCTTGGATCGTTCTGTCAGTCATGTAAACCAACTTTTCTTAGAATTTTTTTTTTTTCACAGGGCTATTGTCCAATATTGGTGCTTTTACCTTACCGGCTTGCAGGTATAAAGGATTTTTGGCCCCGAGGGTTACTAACACTGTGTAAAGACTATTATATAATCTGTGGTATTATATTTTAAAACGCTCGCGCGTGTCGGTGACATAATATCGAGCGCTCGAAATATTTAAAACGAATTATTTGCAATCGAATGTGACACTGAGACTCTATTTTGGCGCTAATATCATCATAATCTCTAAAATTAGATATCTATAGTTCAACCATAAAGGAATTTTAAAATATAGGTACCTAATAAAGCATTATGCTAAATATAGTTTGTACTTATAAATTATCTGTGGATGTTACTATATGGTACAAACTAAAAGGAAAACAACAAGCTTCCAGACGATCAGCTATATGCCGCCATATTGGCGTTGCATACAAACTAATATGCGGTCTCGTTCTTTTTTACCATGTGTGATAGAGACAGGTATATCGTTCAGCTTTCTCAGCCTTGAATTTGCGAATAATAACTTGGTAATCTTATTTTTAAATCCTCTTTTAGTATTGACATGTCACAAGTAATACGAGTGTTTTTTTGTAATGCAAATTTTTGACGATTTCAAATATAATGTGTGACCTTAAACTGCATTTGAACCTATGTTTTTCTCGGATGTTTTAGGACATTCAGAATATTATACCTACATTTATTTGACTTCAAGGAAAATTATATTTTAAAACGGTTTTACCTACTTGACTTCACTGTGTGTGATCAAGTTTAAATAGTGCTAATTATTATAGTATGCAATTATTTCATGTAATACTAGACAGGCTGTTTAGAACAAAAATGTGTCACGATTCCTGGGTGAGGCGGGAATAAATTTTGAATTTAGAATTTGACTCGGAAACAAAATGTCTTCTTCTGCAGCGAATCGCCGCAATTTTGCCAATGTCAAGTAAATGTCCTTAAAATTATTAATGGCGAGACGTCAATGTCAAGTTTTTTAATTTGCGGTCCTTTAGAATGATTGTTGATGATAACGATCAATGAGATGATTACTGCCTAAGTAAAGTTGTGGGGACTTTACTTGAAGCTCCCTAGGGAGATTTGGAGCCATCACGGAAAATCACAATTCAGTGTAATATGCCACTTTCCTACACTTGTGTGCGCTGTCAAAGACGTTATTCTATAAATCCACCATTTTTATAAATAAAAACTCGAATTCACACCAAATTCGGACAGTAAAATAATACATCGATGTACCCTTCTTCGTGTTGGCGCCAAAAACCCATTCCCGCCTCACCAAGGAACGTCACTGTTTCTATAAAATAGGTATAAAATATAATCTAGTCGTCTATGCCAGCGGCTCTATCATGTCATACAGACATTACAAAAATCTTTTGTATTCCAAATTCAAAATTCGAATGCCCGTCAAACGTGATATAAATTTTCGAAATGTTTAGTAGAGAAGTCAACGTAATCTTAACCAAACAATGGATTTTAATACATAAGCATAATACGTAACTAAAGAAGGGGAAATCAATTTTATTTTGAATGCAGAATTGATTTCTACTTCCGCTAGTAGGTAATACATGACACTTATACAAATGATTATATGAAACAAATCACGGTCTCAATTGGCTTGCGTCAGTTTTTTAGGACACGGCGGTATTTCCGCCCAATTGAGCAGTCCGACTATAGAATATCGCGGTCATAATAACTTCGTGTTGTGGTCCCGGCGGTGAGTAGGGTAGCCAAAGCTCACTGGAGAATTTGTGCTGTCAGTGGGTAGACTAAAGGCTTGTCCTGCTTTGTCTTCTACACTGACGGCTGACGGCACGGATACTGTACTTACTGGGTAGGCAGCGCGACTTTGACTCCTCTGGTGTTACAAACGTCCATAGGCCACAGTAACCACTTTCCATCAGGTGGCCCGTGTGCCTGTCTGCTACCTAAGTGGTATAAAAAAAAAGTTGATCTGTAATTTTATCGACTATATGGTTGGACCGTACAGCGAATACGCGCGATCTGTCAGACTTTTGTTCAAGATGTTTGCCGACACATCGATAAAAAAAAAACCAGCCACAGTGATGTATTAAAGCCGGTATATCTACTCGTGAAAGCTGTTTCCTACACGAGGCGAGAAGAAGCATATGATGAGGCCGTCAAGTTGAGTGTCACCATTGTTACATGGTATATGTAAGTAATGGTGACCCTCTTTTCTGAGACTTTGCCTTCAGCTTACCATCAGGCAAGGCGAAGTCTAATTTACGTTTTCTATTTAAAAAAAATACAAGCGTGGTTCCCTGCAGAGTAGAATTTGGACCACCCCATCTCTTCACTTGCGGTGTCGTACAAGGCGACTAAGGGATAGGGCTGTTTAACATCAGACAGAATCAGATATATACAGCCCAGACTCAGCCTAAAGTCAATAATAGTTCACGGAAGACGGCAACAGACTCACTCTCAATAACGTGAACCGAATACAATGATTGGTGAAATGTGGATGTTAATTCACCTCTGCCTAACCTTTCGGAGATAAAGGCGTGATTATATGTACGTATGTTGCCTACATTAAGTGTCACGATTCGCAACTATAGACCACGCAACTGCCTCGTGACGTGATGCTTACATATGCAACAAATATACATACAGAAGGTGAGCTTCGTACAAAGTGCGCTCGAGAAATACACACACAAGTCACACAACACTATGAAAGCTGTTTCTACAAATGTTCCGAGTTTGCTAGTATAGACCATTTACTCTCGTGCCTTTGCAGATGCGTAGAGATATTGCTTCCTTGGCTGTATTTTACCGTATCTACCATGGTGAGTGTTCTGATGAGCTCTTCCAACTAATCCCACCCTCTCCTTTCCTACATAGGACAACACGTGCAGGGTTTAGATGTCACCCTCACACTGTGCAGAATATACGAGCAAGAACCAAGCAGTACGGAGACTCTTTTCTTTGCCGTACCACCAAGACCCGGAATTCATTACTAGCTCACATGTTTCCTTCTTCCTACAGTTCCGGGTCCTTTAATCGGGGCGTGAAAAGCATCTGATGAGGCCGCCAAGCTGAGTGCCACCATTGTAGTACTTAGTGTCTGTAATGGTGACCCTCTTTCCTGAGACTTTGCCTTTAGATTACCGTCAGGCGAAGTGAAGTCAAGTTGGTGTGTCCTAGATAAAAAAAATAACTACAGCGTTGTGAATAAATACACAAACTAACTTACAGGAGGTAGCTACCTAGGAAAGCAGTTTTTAAATCAAGTACCGCGAGCTTGCGATGTACCACGCAAATACTGCGTGCTAAATACATACACAAACTAACATATGGAAGGTAAGCTTTATACAATGTGTGCTCGAGCAACGCAACGATACTTTTCACCGGCGCCGCCATTTTTTTTTCATTTTTTTTTTAAAGAATATTATAACCGAAATTGGACTCGTTTTTTTTTATTCCACTTTGGTGGCAGACAAGCACACGGCCCACCTGGTGGAAAGTGGTTGGCCTATGTACGTATGCAACACCGGGGATGTCACACTCGCGCTGCCATGAAGAAACCTTCTGATGCCCCTCTTGAAGAACCCCATATTGTAGGCGCTTGGGAAAAACGCAGTAGGGAGGTCATTCCACATCTTAAGTGTGCGTGGTATGAAGTTTATTTCATACCGCACAGTGCGCACCGTCTCAGTTCGCAATGTGTGAGGATGAATTCCCTGCCTATGGCGAGAGGTGCGATGATAGAATGTAGCTGTGGACATCATGTCAAACAATTCATCTGAACACAAACCATTGTATAGGCGGGAGAATCAAAGTTGAATAAATAAATATAACATAGAAACTGTACTTCTGTATGTTACAGTTTCGCTCTAAGTACTTGAGATAACTGGTTTCGCAAAGGAATTAGCTGTGCGTCATATCCCGGCAAGTTTATTATTGCGACTAAGTAACTACATACTCTCTATAATAGAAATATTAACCGGTCAACCATTTAAACGGCACGTAACCGGTTAACTTCTGAGGCGGGGCGGGAACGGCAGCGGGAGCGACAAAGGATCACAAGTCAAGCTGCCCGCATACGAAGACAACTCGGGCGTTGGGGGTCGATGAACGATTTCCGTCCTCCATGAGCGCAGGCCTGGGGGTGACTGGTGGAGCTACCTGTCACTCTGGCAGAAGCAGTCAGAAGGGACAAGTTGGGTACTCTGTAGTCCCCACACCCGATGAGAAGGCCAGATCGTGAGAGATGGCCCTGGGTCGGCCGGGGTGCGAGGGATATGCCTGTCAACCTCAACTTCGGCAACCAAAACGACCCACAGGCGGCGTGCGTTTTAGTCGGTTCGAGTCCGACGTAACCTCTTCCACCGGCTCCGGTGGGGGGGTATCCGTGGAGATTTTACGCATGTAAAAAAAAAAAACTCTTCTCTTTGGTGGTTGTGCGAAGCTTGAGGCACTATTTTAGCAATTTTTACCCCGACTACGAGGCCAAAAGAGGGTTATGATTTTGCCATGGCACACACCAATGGCTTCTCGATGCTTCTGTTATGTGTGTATTTATCGCAGGTTTATAAGTGCCCGGTTAATGGCAATAGGCTCGCTACCTATTACTTTCTGACCTAAACATAAACTAGCGAAATGAGTGTGCTAGCACCTCTGCCTACCCCTTCGGGGATATATGCGTGAGTTTATGTTATGTTAGTGTAATAGAACTTTCAAACGGTCAACAATTAAAACGCCACATAACCGGTTAACTTCTTGATGTCTTCTCTTTGGTGGTTCTACGAAGCTTGAGGCACTATGTTAGCAATTTTTACCCGACTACGGCCAAAGGAGTGTTATGATTTTGACAGGATATGTATGAAGTTCATCTGTTCCTACATACATATTTATCCCCGGAGTATTAATTAGGTAGAGGTGAATTAGCACTCACATTTCACCATCATTGTTTTCGGTCCCACGTAATAGGGGGTGAGTCTAGTGCCGTTTTTCGGGCACTATTGTTGACTTAAGTTAAGCCATGCATCTGAGACTGAGTCTGGGCTGTATATTTCTGTCTGATGTTAAACAGCGCTATCCCTTAGTCGCCTTGTACGACACCGCATCGGAAGAGATGGGGTCCAAATTCTACTCTGCCGGTAACAACGCGGCTTCTTTGAAAAAATTTAAAAGTATAAATGGATTTTTTAACAGTGTATGTGGTATGACTGTTCTGCTTTAGCAGAATCGAATTGTAAACTAATCTTTTATATAACAAGTGCAACAACACTTATAAACCTGCGATAAATACACACATAACTTCGAAAAGCATCGAAAAGTCATTGGTGTGAGCCATGGTAAAACCTGGGATCGAATCCGAGACCTCGTCTCAACAGTCCATTACCCATACCATTTTAGTAACTTCAAAATTAAGCAATCACAGACATCCGCTTCAATGATAGTGTTTAATTAACTCAAATTGTTCAAAATTTAGATCGCGGCCATTATTTTATAACCACTTATGTAAGTTTTCTGAAGATCCGTTTGAAACTTACGTCCATTGCGGTCAATGTTTTTTTTTTAAACTTTTGTTTTATCATCACGCGGGCAGAGTAGGTAGGGATGAAGGCAATTAATGTCAATTAGTTTATAATATAATAAAACATTTTGATTAGTCATTTTATTAGTCTTTAATCTATTTTTAATTGTAGCTGTAACCTAGTTGGCCTTCTTAGTATAATTTTAAAACAATAATAAATAACAAAGACTTTATGTATCTGCGTACACTAGCTAGACCAACTGTTTAGAAAAAAAACATTTTGTCACGGTTTCTGAGTGACGCGGAAATGAATTTTGAATTTCGAATTTGGAATGGAAGAATGTGACGTAGCAACTAAAGGTAGTCCATTCGGTTAGGTACTTATCTCAATGTTAACAATCATGATGTCTTTTTAATATTTTTCTGTTTAGAAACTCATTTTAAAGACTAAAAATCGAAATAAAAAAAATAAAAAAAATTACGAATACTGAAAAATGTATGCCACCTAGTCTAACAAAACAATGTAAAATGGCATACGACCACGGCTATCCTGGACATTATCTTGTTTAATGTTATTTAGATCGTGATTTTTCAGTAGTCAGGTTTTAGTTTTAAACTTATTTTTGAGCTCAACTAGCTTGTTGTATTGGTGATAGAATGCGGATAAACATACTTGTATATACATTTTCTTTAACAAATGGTTACTTATTGTACATAGTAACAAACAGGCAGACTCTGAAAATAGACATTCATGCATTATATATACATTTTTGCACTATGAATCAACGAACCGCGCGTTTTAAAATATTGATAACTTTGCATGAAAAGAATCTGCGAAACATGTCAGACTTCAGTGGATTTTATTGACAGCATACCACCAAAGGGTCTAGGGTATTGCAGTTAGGCCAGTTTTTGGACTTTTTATGGTTCGAACTTCCCATAACGACTGCCATAGATGTTAGCATCACATGATAACATGTACTGTGTGAACTCAGTATGATCGTAACTTTTTTCTATTACGCAAAAAGTATGTATTTCCAAAGCGTCTATAACATATAGTTACAGAATAGATTAAGTGTTATAGTCAGGTTTGTAACGGTTGTACGCCAAGGTCAATCTATAATACACGCGCTGGGAAATCCACTATGCAAAAATATATACTAAGTTATATTTTGCATGTTAATTGTATATAAATTCTAATTGAAAAAAAAAAACGAGATCAAAACCAAATAGGTAGGTACTGAAATGTGAAAGACATTTTTTTTATTTTTTTTTATTCTGTTGTTTCGAAGGAGTTTTTGCCCACTTGGGCTGGGCACGTCAACTCCATTGTAACTTAAGCTAAAATAACAGCACAAATTACTTATACTATCACTTACCACTACTACTTATAGAATATACTATATTATATGACCCGGTATTATGAAAGAGAATCATTAGGAGTCACCAGACTACAGAATTTTTGGGCAATAGCAGATTTTGGGTTTGACAAAATACTGTTGAAAGTCCAACATCTAATCTATTGCGATTAAATTCTTTTAGGATTGATTCTCTTTCAGTTGCATTTTTTTTATACCACTTAGGTGGCAGACAAACTCACGGCCCACCTGATGAAAAGTGGTTACCGTGGCCTATGGACGTGTGTAACACCAGAGAAGCCACACTCGCGCTGCCGACCCTGTAAGCACAGAGTTTCTGTGCCGTCAGTGTAGAGGACAAAGCAGGACAAGTCTTCCTACTGACAGCACAAATTCACACATTCCATCAGCAAATGTTGCACATCCTCTAGCAGATTGCATATGGCACAAGGCATTTACAGATTTTACAATATTTTTCATTGTTTTTGGAAAATCTTTTTTCAAATATTTCTATCTTACTCGTCGTTTTCAGCAAGAGATACGAGTTTTAAACTTGTTTGATACAAAATTTGCAGAAGACTTGTCAAAATTTAATTACTTGGTTTATACATGTATAATGGTACTGTGTTAGACACTTTTTCGTTCACATAGTATGTATATTATTATAACCAATAAACTGTACACAAGTTTAAAATACAACTAAGTCTGTACGATGTTATACATACATATAATCACGGCTCCATCCCCGTAGGGTTAGTAGAGTAGAATTAACACACACATTTAGCAATCACTGAATTCGGTCCCACGTAGTAGGGGGTGAGCCTATTGCCATCATTTTGGCACTATTGTTGACTCAAGCCATGTATCTGAGGCTGAGTCTGAACTGTATATACTGATGTTAAACAGCCCTATCCCTTAGTCGCCTTGTACGACACCGCATGGGAAGAGATTGGGTGGTGCAAATTGTCAAATACATGTTTTAATTTAAACCTTAGTGAAAACGAGGGGTAGAAGTTAGATTTTTTCCCCCCTAACAGTTTAATCATAGAACTACTTGTGAACAGGATGGAACAGCCCATATATTTATGGTCAAACCAACAAAACTTCTGATTAATTCATAATAAAACTTTTATGTACATACTTTTAAGTGATATTTACGCCCACACATACCATATTAAGTGTCTACCTACTTAAATTTTGGTCAATAAGTAATTAAAATCTAATAAATTTCGTAGATAACCTAAAATACTAATGTCTAGGTTTATCGTTTACTGTTAAATGTGATTTCAAAATGGCGCGTAATAAAAAATCTTCTATTTTAGAAAAGGACTAACTTGATCTGCCTTTTTAATTCAATATAAGGAAAAAAGTATAACATAAGCATAACCTCTCTTCATGCAGTTAAACAAAGTTAGCACAATACGTCATCGAGACATTAATTAACTCGTAGTCACAAAAAGAACGAATTATTGTTATTGTATTATGACATGTAAGTCTTTGGAGAAATAAATAAATAAAATCTAACCCCTTTTCACCTAAATATAAAGCATGTGACATATTGCTACTTGTCAAAAGTTGCAATATGTCACAGGCTACAGTGTGAACGCAAATGTGTTTTATACTTGTTTACAACTTGTTGGCTATAGGGGAGACCAGGGATGAACGTAACAATTTTCATATTTTACCTAATATCTCACATACCTTTCGGAATTTCGAAATCTCAATTGATATACCAGATAAGTTGGTCTTTCAGCTATATTTTAGCTTTAGAATTAATGCGACAGTTATTATATATTTTGATGAAAACGATTATAGAAAAAGAGTGGAATCTGTTACAACCATCCCTACCCCTAGGGTTGGTTGTAACAATACAAAGGGATGATTGTAACACTGCAAATAAAACCAAATATACTTTCATAATCAACATATTTATTTATTATCAGCCTTTTAGGACTTACATTAATATCACAATCATCAATAATATTAATTATTTCTAAGAAACATAGCAATCTTCTTAATTAATCAACATAGTTTAAAAATGAGATCTAATCGGACAAACAATTATGGCACACATAACTTAATTCGTTTTTAGTGCATTCTACATGGGCCCATCGTTTACAGTCTAGGCATTGCACCCATTTTTCGCTTGGCCTACTGTTTGAAAAAGATTCCACACAAACTAAACAAAAGCAATCATCATCGTCTGAATCACCACTATTTTTCTTCTTTTGTGCTTTCTTTTTGATAGTTTTCTTGACAGCTGAAGGCTTACCCTTTCTTGTATCTTTGGCCATCTGAAAAATTGGTTTCTTAACCACTTTAGATCTTGTCTTTCTTTCTTCTTCGTCTTGAATCTCTAGTTTGTTTGGTGTGTCAGTCATTATTGCTGTTTTTCTACATTTTCTTCCCTTTCCATTATTCTTCCTGGGTCCTGCCTTTGGCAAAGGCTTGACTACGTAGGGGCTAAACGTTGTTGTGACGTCCTGAATACTGGCTGACGAGGTAGATGGAATGGGTAAATTATCAGACTCAGAATTATCAGGAACCGTTGTTGATGGCAAAGCCATTGGTGCCATGATTAATTCAGGAGAATTTCTCAGCGGTATTGGCATAACAGGTGGCGCCGGAGAAGCTAACAAGGGTGATTTTGTTGATGGTGTTGGTGTGTTTAGGTCACGTTGTAAAGGTAGCAAATCTTCTGTAGACATTGTTTGAATGGACGGTGATGGTGAATTGAGCGTTGCTTCAACCTGACGGCTTGTTGATGGAGTCGGGTCTGCGTTTTCACTGGGGACTGTAGTAACTTGCAATGGTCTATCAGTAACGGAGCTGGGCAAGAAGTCGATGTCGGAAAATACTTGTGTATTGACGGGCCATATCCCTGTACTCGCAAAACCCGCCTGTATGTTTCGCGGTGTTACTGCAATTGGAAAAGAGTCTCGGACAATACTCGGTATGTCGTAAATCGTCATAACTTTTCCAGGGTTTGATCTCATCCAGTTGTCACAGCATGTGTTGACGGCTTTTTTCAGAGGTCCAAATACACTACGATCAAGCGGCTGCATCTTATGTGTGCAGTGCGGAGGGAAAGTCAAAAGGATTATACCAGCGTCTCTGCAAAAATCAATGTTCTTCAATGCTATATGGGAGCTGTGGTTGTCCAAAACAAGAATGCATTTCTTTTCTTTAGATGGCCTCGCGTGAGTCTTGAAATGCGTCAAAAATATATTGAAGTCATCTTCTTGCATCCAACCACTTCCATTCGCACTTCCAACTGACCCTTGCGGGGCATCACGAATGAAATGATCCTGAAACCTCTTTCGAGGGAATATGAACATAGGAGGGATACTATTTCCAATGGCATTAACTGCAGTAGCCACTGTTACTAAAACACCACGCTCTGCAGATGTAACTGAGCTTACTTGCTTGGTGCCTCTTCCTGCTATAACTCTATTAGGTTTTTGCACTGTTGTTATGCCAGTTTCATCCATATTCCATATGGCTGATGCTGTATAATTGTCTCGTCCTAGAATTTCAGTATAATTTTTAAAAAACAGTTCAACATTATTTTTATTGAAGCTTGTAGCTCTAGCAATACTTGTAGCTTGCGGGGCTCTTATGGACAATCTTGGATTACGGCCCATAAATAACCTCAACCAGTCATTCCCAGCACATTTATTTGAATTCCACGAAGCTGGAATTTCTTTTTTATATTTGATGGCCAATTGAAACGCCAATGTTTTCACTTCTTTGGTTGACAACCCGTAATTAATTTGGGAACAATGAAGTAAATACTCAGAAAGTATTTTTTCTTCCTCATCATTAAAAACACGCCTCTTTGATACATAGCCTACTTTTGGAAGACTAGTAGAACCTTCTTCTTGCATTTTTTTCTTCTTTTGTACATATCTATATAAAGTTACATGACATAGCTGATATGACTTCGCAGCGTCTCGAAACGGTACGTTTCTGAGAAGTACTTCTTCCGCAGCCAAATCAATTATTTCTTGAGTGACTAAGCCTCTGTCAGTCGTTCGTTTGTGTATATTAGGCATTCTGGAATGAGAAAATAAATCTATAATACTTTGAAATACAAATAAATACAATAAGGTGCACTTTAAGATACCACAATCATAATAGGGATGAAAGTAACAAGTTGTTACTTTCATCCCTATCTTAAAATTTTCCCGAAATGGACAAACACATGCTCATAACCTTCAAAAATTGTTAGACAGATACCATTTCAAACACCAAGATAGTAAGATGGACAGTTATACTATAATATTAACACATAAAATGTCAGCTTAAGGTAGCCACAATAAAAAAAAACACACTTGAAAAATACGATCAAAACTTACTTTGTTGTTATTTTTTCGGCATTGACTCGCTACGTCCACAACCTGACAGCTCAGCGCCGTGAGCGCAACTGAGGCAAGGGGGGGGTCAAAATCGTGCATATTGGCGATACGACCGTCAATGCAGCCAACATAATTCGTTCGGGAACTCACTTGTTACGTTCATCCCACGTTACTTTCATACCTGGTCTCCCCTACGTACTTTGTGAACGAAAAAGTGTCTGAGACAGTCTCAATACATATTGTGCACAATAATGTTTAACCAAGCCTGTGACCACGGTCGGTGTAGCCCTGGTCGAAACGTCAGGCAAACCAGTCTTCCACTGTATAAAAAGTCTCGTCCACCAACTATTTATGTAATGCAACACAATTTTTTTTAATGAGGTAGGTCTGTAATCGACTCTGGCGATGAGTTGTAAATTAGTGGAGCCATATAAACACAACTACGTCTAAATATTTCTAACCTAGGTACCGGCATCTCAAGTGGCATGAAACCTTCCTTTTATTAAAGTTGTGGAGGAACGAGGTGTGATGTTCCTCCAACACAAAGGGAGGATCCTCCGACCAGGCAAGGTGATCACGCCTAGCGGGCCGCGGTCCAACGGTTCTCGTTGGGTTGAAGTATACATGTTGTCCCAGCGCGAGAACTTTACTTGCGCGATGTAGGATTCGTAGTTTACGTAATAGTTCTGCTTGCTGTCGCTAGATGGCGCTGGGTACATGTGGCATTGCCACAAAGTTGTCCTTTTTATTGAAAAGAGATTTAGTAAAAACATACAAACTTTTCATAAAATTTCACATTTATTATATTGTCAGGATAGGATACCACTTAAGTGACCAGACAAGTATTCGGCCCACCGGATGGGAAGTGGGTACCGTGGTCTATGGACGTGTTGTTGCAACAGTTGACTCTGTAAGAACCTTCTGATGCCCTTAGTACCTACGTAATCGATTAGATCATCTGATAGGCGTTATTTTTTTAAATTTATTTTATCTGTACTTATCATTATCAATGGCGTATGTTCGTACACGAAATACTTTTTTTTACCGTCACAATGTTTATCCAATGAATCATCCGCGAATCGAAACGATAACTTATCTTTTCTGGTTAATGCAAGTGTATCATTAGTGGGACGATCACGATAAAAGAATCTAGTTATTCAAGTTTGCAAAGAAAGCTCCGGCGTACGTCATTTCCCGCCGAAACATGGCGGGCTTTGAAAATGGCGGACTTTCATCAATGTGTTTATTACTTTACGTGCATAATAACATCATTCAATATAATAGGCAAATGTCAATGAGTAGTTGATGTCAGATGACAGTCGCTTTACTGAAAATATCGAAGTTCAGTCTTTTCATGTAAAATCCTCACGGTTATAAATACCATTTTAGACATTCAGGAGACCGAGGCCATTTACAACTTAGGTGGTGGACAAGCATACGGCCTTATCTGAGGAATATATAGACGTCTGCAACACCAGGAGAGTTAACTCATGCTGCTGACCCTGTAAGAACAGAGAGTTTCTGAGTTTGTCGGTGCTGAAGACAAAGCAGGACAAGCCTTTGGTCTTTCCGCTGACAGCACAAAAACTCTAAAGTGAGCTCTGGCTACCCTACTCACCGCCAGGAACACAACAAGCAAGAGGTAATTATGGCCGCGATATTCTGTAGGGCGGAGGAGGTCGAGGTTAGAACATCTTTTCCTTCTGATTATTACACCTTCAATAATAATGATTAAATATAAATGATTAATGTATTATTGTGTAGTACCAATTAGTCTGAGATTACAATGCTTTGTCATCGACAATGATAAACTGTTGTTAAATAGATAACCTTTCTACTAATGTCATATATTGGTAATTTATATTATTAATAATACTATACACAAAACAAAACATACATTCGGAATTTCAGCTCAAGAGTCAAGCGGTGAAAAAAAACAATGTGTCACGATTTCTGGGTGAGGCGGGAATGAATTTTGAATTTCAAATTTGGAACGGAACACAGAACTTAAATAATTTATAGTAAAAAATTAAAGAGTTTTGGCGCCAACATGAAGAATGTCGCATCGCGGTATTTTTTTATTTTCCAAAATTAGTGTGAATTCGAGATTTTATGTAGGTATAAAAATTATGGATTTTAGTTATAATATCTTTGACAACGCACACAAGTGTGGAAAGTGGCAAATTACAGTGAATTGTGACTTTTCATGTTGGTTCCAAACCTCCCTAGGGAGCTTCTAATAAAGTCCCCACAACTTTACTGAGGACTGTAACTTGAAAAACTTTACTTTGGAGTCTCGCCATTAATAATTCTAAAGACATCATATAGTACTTACTAGCTGTCCCGGCAAACGTTGTTTTGCCATGTTAAAAAAAATTAGGGTGGACTACCCTTAACATTTAGGGGGATGAAAAATAGATGTTGGCCGATTCTCAGACCTACTCAATATGCTCACAAAATTTCATGAGAATCGGTCAAGCCGTTTCGGAGGAGTACGGGAACGAACATTGTGACACGAGAATTTTATATATAAGATATTACTACTACTATATTACTTGACACTGGCATATCAATTACTTGCCAAAAAGGAGAAAAAAAAAGTAATTTAATATTTCTTCACGATGCGTTGCTATAATTCTTTTTTATACGTAGTGTTTGCGTTATTTTTGAAAGCCGCCATGTTCCTGTATGACGTCATTGATTGACAGGCCTGCATTTGACCATGAGTTTACTTATAAAAGAAAAACGTTGACCTCTCAATAAAGGACAAGGACAGAAGTGTAATGATATGGACTGTTCCCTCGTTTTATCAGTCATTTCTAGTGATATGAATCGTAATCAGCCATGAATTAGGTGTTTGACTTACTTGTCAAATTACTTAGTTACTTTTTACTAAACGTCAAAAGGGTAAGTTATAAGTAAACACAAAACAACATAAACTCACGCCTATATACGTAAGGGGTAGGCAGAGGTGCTAGCACCCACATTTCACCAGTTTAAGTTTAAGTCCCAATGTACCTATTGCCATTAACCGGGCACTTATAAACATGCGATAAATACACACATAACTTTTGGAATAACTTCGAAAAGCATCGACAAGACATTGGTGTGTGCCATGGTAAAACCTGAGATCGAACCCGAGACCTCGTCTCAGCAGTTCATTACCCATACCACTAGGATACCGCGGTTTTTTTATAAGGAAACTTGTATGAAATAATTTATTGTGACGTCATAATATTTAACATAATTTACTATTATTAGTTGGTTGGATAATTAAAAATAAAAAACGATAAAATAAGAAGCGACACAGCTTTAACAGCTCTTTTACCATTCTTAATTTAGTAAGCTCAGTTAAATAACTTATTTTAACACAACATCAAACATAAACTCACGCCTACATCCCCGAAGGGGTAGGCAGAGGTGCTAGCACCCACATTTCGCCAGTTTATGTTTAGGTCCAGGTTTAATGTAGGTTTAATAGGTGGCGAGTCTGTGTCATTAACCGGGCACATAAAAACCTGCGATAAATACACACATAACTTCGACAAGTCATTGGTGTGTGCCATGGTAAAACCTGGAATCGAACCCGAGACCTCGCTTCAGCAGTCCATTACCCATACCACTAGGTAACCGCGGTTTATTATTCATATTATATATGTATAATATATGTATTTATTTTAACTAAATAAAAATATCATTTTAATGATTGCTCCTGTGCAATTCTGTAAGCACACAGCGTCGAGCGCAGCGCTGGGGTATCCTTAATAGAGATTATCATTGGTTGATTTCCAGTGACGTCACACCCAGTCCGACCAATGAGATTCTGTATCAAGGATGTCGCAGCGCTATGCTCGACGCTGTGTGCTTACAGAATTGCACAGCAAATTATGTAACCGACTCAGACACAGCCTGCAAACATAAGGCATCGCCAAAAGCAGCGCTATGTGTGAGTAGGCTAAGGTCAATTTTAGTTATTTTTAAACTGTCTATGTTTGCGTGTCATGGGATATATATGTATATGTCCACTTGTACCGAAGAAGTAGCCATTTTTACGCCGTTTTTAAATGACAATTCTGGGGATGACTCCCGCTGCGGCTCCCGCCCAGCCTCCTCCTTCACGAGCATTACTTGCTCGTAGAAGAAAGCGCCGGTCGCCCACGCATCCGAGCAGCGAACAATCGCTGCGAGCAAGGTGGATAGCGTGAGAACTCTCACTCCCAAAACCGCCACCAGCTGCCGTCTCGGCGTCTCCCACGCCGGATACTCAGTGAGCGTGTGCAGCCCCAAGTCCTCACTCGCGTCACAGTATTGACACTAGGACGTTGGCTCTTTCTCCATCGGACGCAGATACTGCCCGAAGCACCCGTGCACGGTTATCATCTGCGTCAGACGGTACGAGAGGCTGCTGTGTGGCCTCTCTAGCCAGTCCCCCATGATGAGTCTTAGCCGCTACGACGACGCGCCCTGCGCTTGGTCGCCCAAGTTGTAGCTCCCATTCCGCCACCATGTCCCTGTGGAGCCGGGATCTCACGGCGAAGATTGCCTCCCATTGTGAGACTGGAACCAGGTGGTGGCGTGCGCCAAGGTCCATGAAAGAACGGCTCGGATTTAGCATTCTAGTCGTTAATAGAGAACAATGATACCAGCATTGTTATTCAAAGCTACAAATAAGTATGTACCAAGACTGTCCGAGGGATTTCTCGCGAGCAATGGCATGTTGCCAGCCTAACAGCTCTTCGTTCGTCGACTTTCATTACTGTACATAATATTTATAATCTGTAAATAGTTTCTTCGAATCTCTCAATCTCTCTCACTTAAATGGATCTACCACCATCTCTAGCTGTACTGAAATGTCCCTTTTACATCCTATCATTATGGTGTGCAAATGTGTATAGGACACGACGGTATTTCCGTCCGATTGAGCAGTCCGACTGGGGAAGTACCTCCGCCCTGCGGTGAGTAGGGTAGCCAGAGCTCACTGGAGAGTTTTTATGCTGTCAGTGGGAAGAACAAAAGCTTGTCCTGCTCTGTCTTCTACACTGACGGCACAGAAACTCTCTGTGCTTATAGGGTTGGCAGCGCAAGTATCACTTGCACACGTCCGTAGGCCACGGTAACCACTTTTCATCAGGTGGGTCGGTTCCTTGTCTGCCACTTAAGTGGTAAAAAAATGTGATTTGAATATTGCTGTAGTCTTACAGCATGCAGGTACCCAGTAATGAGGAGATACATTACTTATTTATCCCGATAGGTGGCGCATTATCGCTAGTGTTCAAACACACTGCTAAACACATTGACCTTCGTACTCCACGCAGTCGGGTAATATAGTTCACCAGGTCAACCTGGCCAGTAGATAACGACAGTGGTACATACTAGCGTAAAGTAAAGTATTTGTAAACAAAGCTATCTGTGTGTAGCGGTACCTAGCGGCCATCTTGGAAATTGACAATGCAGGATATATTTACCGGCATATTATACCCTATCATTTCCGTGCGGCTGTGGCGCGCCTGCCTGTTCCCGGGGACGAGTTGGGGACTCTGTAGTCCCCACACCCGAGAAGAGGGCCAGGTCGTGAGAGATGGCCCTGAGACGGCCAGGGTGCGAGGGATATGACTGTCAACCTCACCTTCGGCAACCAAAACGACCCACGGGCGGCGTGCGTTTTAGTCGGTTCGAGTCCGACATAACCTCTTCCACCAGCTCCGGTGGGAAGGTATCCGTGGGGATTTTACGCACGTAAAATAAACCTCTCCTTTCCTACACAGGACAACACGTGAAGGGCTTAGACTTACACTGCAGAATGTACGAGTTAGACTCGGTGGTTCGGAGACTCTTTTCTTTGCCGCACCATCAAGACCTGGAATTCATTGCCAGCACACGTGTTTCCTTCTTCCTACAGTCTCGGGTCCTTTAAGCGGGGCGTGAAAAAGCATCTGATGAGGCCGCCAAGCTGAGTGCCACCATTGTAACACTTAGTGTCTGTAATGGTGACCTTCTTTCCTGAGATTTATAACACAGCTTACACAGCAGATAAACATGGACAGAATCGCATCGCATGAATCAGATAGAGCATATAAACAAACCTTTGCATTCCTGCATACTCCCGAAATAATTCCTTACGTGTATATACCCACGCTCAAAGATGACACCGCGATTTATGATACAATTTGGTTTTAACAACGCAACAGTTGTGTTGCCTTACCTACACTTGTAAATCTATCAAAATCTACCCACATATCATAATAAATACCTATATCCTGCTAGTCAATGACGTATTAGAACATAGACAAGGCATAAAGGAACATGGCGGCTTTCAAAAATGGCGGAGACATTAGGTAAATATAACATAAAAATTATAGCTACTTATACGCGTGAAGAAATAATACAATAATATTTTTTTATACCATTTGGTTGACAGACAAGCACACGGCCCACTTGATGGAAATTGGTTACCGTGGCCTATGGACGTTTGCAACACCAAGGGAGTTGCACTCGCGCTGCCAACCCTGTAAGCACAGCGTTTCTGTGCCATCAGTGTAAAAGACAAAGCAGGACAAGCTTTTGTTATTCCCACTGACAGTACAAAAACTCTCCAGTGAGCTCTGGCTACCCAACTCACCGCCGGGAACACAACACGAGGATATTATGGCTGCAGTATTCTGTAAGTAATTTAAATGATTCCCGCTCCGGTTGGTTGCTGGGGTAAAGGATAGCTATTGCGATTCAGCGAGGCAACGCGGCCAGCATCATGGGCACCTTTGCGCTGGGAGCGATGCGGAGTGGGTTGTTCAACGCAACATAATCGCGAAACTATTTTGTGTATTTATGTTTTAATACATAACATAACATAAACTAACGCCTATATCCCCGAAGGGGTAGGCAGAGGTGCTAGCACTCACATTTCGCCAGTTTATGTTTAGGTTCCAATATAATAGGTGGCGAGCCTATTGCCACTAACCGGGCACTTATAAACCTGCGATAAATACACACATAACTTCGAAAAGTCATTGGTGTGTGCCATGGTAAAACCTAGGATCGAACCCGATACCTCGTCTCAGCAGTCATACATATTTGTAATATGCTAATTAAGCTCTTTCAGATGATACCAAACACGGTATTTTTTTCTCAATTTTTTTTTACGCAGTACTTAATGACCGCTAGAGGGCGTTAAATTAGATTCAGTGATACATTATATAGCCTATAACCTGCGGACGACCAAGACACTTTTTATTATTTTTTTATACCATTTAGGTGGCAGACAAGCGCACTGCCCACCTGATGAAAAGTGGTTACCGTGGCCTATATGCCCTGTAAGCACAGAGTTTCTGTGCCGTCAGTGTAAAGGACAAAGCAGGCCTTTAGTCATCCCACTAACAGCACAAATTCTCCAGCGAGCTCTGGCTACCCTATTCACCGCCGGGAACACAACACGAAGTTATTATAACCGCGGTATTCTGTAGGGCGGAGGTACATCCCCAGTCGGACTGCTCAATTGGGCGGATGATACATCAATTGTCCAATTCTAATAAGTATTTCAGTAGCTATAAGGGAACAGATGAACCTACATGCATACATAGCCTGTCAAAATCATAACCCTCCTTTTCCTTCGCCGCAGTCGGGCAAAAAACAAATATCTATAAATAAAATGAACAGCACAAATCGTCAAACCTGTTTAATTTATTTGCGAGCTATATACGGTAAATTGTATTCTGCGCTATGGGAAACACGCCGTGAAAAGTCTATGGATTCCATCACTGCAATAAGAAGTATTAATAACAACTGCAGGGGATATCTTGGGGCACTTATCTTGAACTCTGCCTCTTATGATACAGGTTGCCGCCTTTTTTTTTTACGTGCGCAAAATCCCCACGGATACGATTAAAACGCACGCCGCCTGTGGGTCGCTTTGGTTGCCGAAGGTGAGGTTGACAGGCATATCCCTCGCACCCCGGCCGGATACACGTTGCCCTAGTTTAAGAGGCAGGGCTCAACAAAATAACAAGGTAGATAGAATATTGTGCTTGTTAATGTCATTATAAAAGTACTGTAAGTAAATATACTTTAACATATATTGTAAGATCCATGTTACTATGTTTCAAGACAAATAAATTATTCTTATTCTTAACCCAAGTTGAAGGGAGAATGAGACCCTAGCGTGCTTGAATATTTGATATGATCTGATTTTTGCTCCAATAAAGATTATTATTATTTTAGTGTAGTAGGTAGGTAAATAAATGATAAACCAAGTAAATGTGGTGTGTGAGTGTTTTTTTTATATAGGACCCGCCAACTTGACCTCACCTCGCCTGATGGTAAGCTAAAGGCAAAGTCTCAGGAAAGAGGGTCACCATTACAGACACTAAGTGCTACAATGGTGGCACTCAGCTTGGCGGCCTCATCAGATGCTTTTTCACGCCCCGCTTAAAGGCAATAGGTGTGTGTGTGTATTCGTGTGTTAGTGGGTGTGTTTTCAATTTTTTTTTAATACAACTTATGTGGCATGCAAGCTCACGGCCCACCTGATGGAAAGTTGTTAACGTGACCTATGAACGTGTGTGACAACAGTGTAGTCCCATCCGTGCTGCTGACGCTGTAAGAACAGAGATTTTATGTGCCCTCAGTGCAGAACACAAAATCAGGACAAGCCATTGGTCTTCCCACTGACAGCCCAAAAACTCTCCAGTGAGCTCTGGCTGCCCTACTCACCACCGGGAACATAACACGAGGTTATTATAGCCGTGGTATTCTGTAGCTGTAGGATGGAGGTACTTCCCCAGTCGGACTGCTCAATTCGGACGGGAATACCGTCGTGTCCTACCTCCTACAATAAAGTCAGTTCAGTGTCTTCTATTTGCAAGAACTTTCTCATATATTATTATATTGTTATTTTGATGGATTTGAGATTCAACACCGCCGCGCGTCGTAGCGTCCCGTGTTATCCTCAAAAGAGACCCAAAAACACGTAGGTACTACGCTTTTGTGACGTGATTGGGTCAAAAACTCAAGATATATGTCGACAACTATACTAGCTAAGATTTTTTTTTTTTTAATATTATTAATGTATATTTCATTTTGTAATGTAATGTAATTTGAATTCGGATTCGGGTTCGGGTTTGTTTGAATTTGGGTTTGAATTTGAGTTTGAATTTAATAGATGAAATTCCATAATTCTCAATTAATTTCATAATTTTAATCAATATAATCAATTTAATAAATGTTATCAATGTTCAGTATATCGATGTAATTATTTTAAAAATCATATTGCTTATAATTTCAATGTACCTATGCAAATTTCACACTTTATTCATTCCATTATTTAATTTTAATAATCAGACTAAAATCGAATCAAATCGATGTATTATTAATAATCAAATTATTATGAAATTTCACTCTTTTGTCTAAATAAATTCATAAATTATTATTTTAATGCATGCGAATGTTGTGTACGTCTCGAATGGATGCATATTGGAATATTACACCGATGCAACACTATTATAGAAAATGTATAGGTAATATGTATACTGTTGATGTACCTTAACAAATAAATAAACTATACTGTACAAAATGTTTGGTATCGAGAAAGACCACTAACTACTTGGCTAATGTGAAAGTTTTTGCAAACACCTTACGGGTGGGTGACATTGCAAAAAGCGCGCTATCATTATGAGAATAAGTGTCAAAATTTTATAACACAATTTCGTAGTATTTGCGTCCCGTTCCAAATTCGAAATTCATTCCCACCTCACTCACCCAGAAAATGTCACAGTTTTAGTAGTTGAGTAAGTAGTTTGAGTACAACTGTCCTTGCTAATAATATTTTTAATTAAATGTGTATGCATGCTCATTACGATAACATTAATTATAATAAACATCAATAATTTTAATAATGTTATGATTAATAACCTCACCTCTTTGACAAAAGTGATCCATTATCGACTAAATTCGCGGGAAGAACCACAGATAATAATAAAATATTTTTAAACACACTTGTTCTTTTACCGCAATTAGGCACATAATGGCACCTATAATCAAACTGTGACTTTGTACTTGCTATAATTGCACGAGTGAGTTACCTAAAAAAAAAAGTTACCTATAGCTTTTTTAACTTTTATTGGTTCCTTAAAAAAGATTCGATATTAAAATAATCCTGTTCTAATTACCTAAATACAAATTAACTCATTTCAAGCAACTTAGTATTTACATATAAATAGATAATTTTAACTTGCTTGTTTATTAAACCAGTTTAATAAACAAAAATTTCACTCAATTTTCTCGTAATTTGTTTTCTCTGTAAAAAATTAAATTCCCCATTTTCTACGTTCCGAAAAAAAGAAACCGCATTATTTTAATCTATGGTCTATGCTAGATGGGCGCGCATCGTAAAACTACCTAATTAATTTTTCCCGCTATTTCGAAAATAATTCTTAACTCGTTTTCACTGTTGGTTGTAATCATAGTTAATTATTAATTGAATTGTGTACAAGTACTAGTTACGAAGAAAATGATTTATGCTGTTCACCGTCCAATATAGGATGTGAAGCCCTTAACGTTTTGGAAAGTACCTTTTTTTTTAACGTGCGAATTATCCCCACGGATACCTCCCCACCGGAGCCGGTGGAAGAGGTTATGTCGAACACGAACCGACTAAAACGTACGCCGCCCGTGGGTCGTTTCGGTTGCCGAAGGTGAGGTTGACAGGCATATCCCTCGCACCATGGCCGACCTAGGGTCATCTCTCTCGATCTGGCCCACTCCTCGGGAGTGGGGACCACAGAGTCCCCAACACAATACCGGAAACGGGGAGGCGCGCAAGGCGCACCGCCGCCGCGGTCTGCTTATGCCAGGGTGACAGGCGACTCCACCCGTCACCCCCAGGCCTGCGAGCGCCTCAGCGGTAATCACCAACATTACACACTCGTACTATAATATACTATTATTCACTATGGCTTCCAGCATATATCTTGATCCCAAGATGCAAACGGACCGAGGCCCTGACGCGCGCCGATTTGTCTGATATAATCTATGATTATTGGATTTGAGAGCCCCTCTGCCGTAACACCCCGTGCTATGTTCAATAGATAGTAAAAAGCGGAAATTCCCTCGTGTACCACCCCGCCGGACCCGATTGTGTCCCGGCCTGAGGGTGACAGGTGGAGCCGCCTGTCACCCTGGCAGAAGCAGGCCGCGGCGGCGGCGCGCCTGACGCGCCTCCCCGTTTTCCGGGAACGAGTTGGGGACTCTGTAGTCCCCACACACCCGAGGAGATGGCCTGATCGTGAGAGATGGCCCTGGGTCGGCCGGGGTGCGAGGGATATGCCTGTCAACCTCACCTTCGGCAACCAAAACGACCCACAGGCGGCGTGCGTTTGTTGGTTCGAGTCCGACATTACCTCCTCTACCGGCTCCGGTGAGGAGGTAAAGATAATGACTTCTCTTCTCCGTGGCACTACCCAATGATACTACTGGTAGTGTCATTGGGTGGATAGTGGAAGTCACCGTAAAGATTACTTTGTATGACGTTACTGGTGTCAAGATATTTGCCGTCAACTATACATAATCTTTTTAGCCCTTTAAGTGCTTTAAGCGGGGCGTGAAAAAGCATCTGATGAAGCCGCCAAGCTGAGTGTCACTATTATAACATAACTTAGTGTCTGTAATGGTGACCCTCTTTCCTGAAACTTTGTCTTTAGCTTACCATCAGGCCACCGACTGCAGGCAGTCAAAAATGGTTCAATCAATCAATCAATCAGCCCACTGCAGTCCACTGCTGGACATAGGCCTCTCCCAATGTGCGCCATTTTCTCCGATCCTCCGCCTTCCGCATCCAGTCTGTCCCAGCCACCTTTTTCAGGTCGTCAGTCCATCTGGCTAGGGGGCGTCCTACCTTTCGTTTACCTTCTCGCGGTCTCCACTCTAGGACTCGTTTGCTCCAACGCCATCGGTCCTTCGGCAAACGTGGCCAGCCCACTGCCACTTTAACTTGCTTATTTTGTGGCCTATGTCGGTAACTTTGGTTCTCTGTCGAATAACCTCGTTCCGAATTTTATCCTTCAGAGAAACTCCAAGCATAGCTCGCTCCATAGCCCGCTGCGCGACTTTTAAGCTATGGACCAGCCCCACTGTAAGTGTCCACGTTTCGGCACCGTAAGTCATAACAGGTAGGACGCACTGTTCAAAGACCTTTGTTTTGAGGCATTGCGGTAGGGGTGAAGAGAAAACTCGACGTAGTTTGCGAAATGCTGCCCAACCCAGTTGGATTCTTCTGGCTAGTTCTTTCTCGAAGTTGTTTTTACCGAGCTGGATAACCTGCCCCAGGTAGACATATTTTTGAACAACTTCGAGTGTCGCCCCTTCGATGGCAATCGGTCTCGGTGCAACATGTTCGTTGAACATAATTTTGGTTTTATCCAAGTTTACACCAAGGCCGACGCGTCGAGAAGCTCCATCTAGGCTATGCAGCATTTCGCCCAGTTGTTCCAACGATTCCGCTACTATGACGATGTCGTCGGCGAACCGAAGATGTGAGATGTACTCACCGTTAATGTTTATACCCCGCCCAGTCCAATCCAGAGTTTTGAAGACGTCCTCCAACGCGTTGGTGAATAGTTTGGGGGATATAACATCTCCCTGTCTCACTCCACGTTGGAGGCTAATAGGTTTCGTCTTCTGGTCTTGGAGCTGGACGGACATTGTGGCAGGGTCATACAAGCATCTCAGCACCTCGATGTATCGCCAATCGACACGACACCGCTGTAGGGCATCCAGAACTGCCCAGGTTTCGATGGAGTCGAAGGCTTTTTCGTAGTCCACAAACGCCATACACAGCGGCTGATTGTATTCTTGGGCCTTTTCTACAATCTGCCGAACAGTATGGATGTGGTCCACGGTGCTATAACCTTTTCGAAACCCGGCTTGCTCCGGTGGTTGGAACTCGTCGAGCTTACCCGCAAGACGATTTGTGACGACTCTCGAGAACAGCTTGTAGACATGTATCCGGAGTGAGATGGGCCTGTAGTTCTTCAGCAAGGTCTTATCTCCTTTTTTGAAGAACAGTATCACCACACTCCCGCTCCATGCCCTAGGTGTTAGACCTTGTAGGATGATGGAATTAAAGAGGCTTGCTAGCTCTTTCAGGATTGGAGTTCCGCCTGCTTTCAGGAGCTCAGTAGTAATACCGTCATCACCTGGGCACCTGTTGTTTTTCAGTTGTCTGAGAGCCGCCTCCAACTCGCACTGCTCGATATCGGGTATCTCCTCGGTGTAATGGCGCGTAAGTGGGGCTCTGTGGTCTTCATCGCTGTGTCCCGTAGGTTTACTCGTCCGTGATGCATATAGCTGTCCATAGAACTTTTCGATCTCATCGAGAATCTCGAACCTTGAGGCAGTCATTTTACCATCCGCAGTTTTAAGTTTCGTCAGATGGGGCCTCCCCAACTGCTGAGCGAACACTTTCGACCCCCTATTTCGCTCAATCGCCTCCTGGACGATATGGGTGTTGTAGCGTCGGAGGTCGCGTCTAATCAACTTTTTACTTTGTCGGTGGTTGCGCCAATAGTAGTAAATTCAAATCGTCTGTCAATTGATGACACTGAACACACGCTCCCTATACCCATCTCCCTCCCGCACTACCTTTAAAGTGAGATAGCAATGGTTTTCGCCCCGACCAATGGTTGAAATGGCCGCATCTTGACTTCCGTTTGATCTAGCAAGCATCAATGGCGGCGGCGCACGCGACTCTTAGAAATTAATAATGTTTGTTGGATTTTAACCGCTTTCATAGACCTTTACCGATCGGATTGTGCCTCTCGTGTGTCCCTCAAGTGATTTAGTGATGTGGGCAGCAGCTCCTGAGCCAGGAAGAGAAGACCGGTGCACCGGCCCCGACAGCACGTGGCGTCATAAAGGTTAGTGCATCCTCTCCTAATTTCTTGGGTTGCATTCAATGCCTAAACCACTTCCGCGGCAACCCGATCACCTATCTTGTTTGTTGTGTAAAGTGTCATATGAAACATGTTAGCTTCACCTCCCCGCAAAATACAGTCCACTAGCTCAGGTGGCATGAGAATCGCGCCACCAGTCGGTTTAAGGCTCTCTCATCTGACGAAGAGGACGGTGTGGATGACTTCTCACGTCTCTTTCTCATAAGTTCGAGAGTCTCAGGTGAGAGCTTGGACTCTCGCTGTTTGCGTTTCCCGGGAAAGAATTTTCGAGACACTTCCTGCAATGTTTTGACCACTGTGTCGGTTTTCTCGTCAATGCCGTTTGTGGTTTCCAGTGTTGCGAAACGATTTTGAAGTTCCAATTGGAACTTTTCGGACCCTAGAGTGACTTGGAGTGGCGTAGGTCGGAGAGTAGACCGTATCATTCGGAATCTTTCAGCCTTGATGTTAATATTTAGAGAGCCTCGGACAAGTCTGTGATCGCTTCCGGTTTTAAACTTGTTGATCACAGAGACGTCTCTAAATATGTGCTTACTGTCCGTTATCAAAAAGTCTATCTCGTTTCTGATCACAGAGTCCCGACGTTGCCAAGTCCACTTCCTGTGGGGCTTTTTCTTAAAGAAACTATTCATTAAGAAGAGCCCCTGCGCCTCGAGGAAGTTGACTAGCATTTGTCCCCTGTGATTTCTGCACCCCACTCCATAAGGTCCGATTTTCGTCTCACCGCGTTCTTGTATTCCCACTTTAGCATTGAAGTCCCCCATAACAACGTTGTAAGTGGCCTTGGCGGTGTGATTCATTGCCTTAGCAATATCTTCATATACGGCCTCGGCACTTTCGTCGGGGTGAAGCGAGGTCGGCGCATATACCTGTATCACCTTCAACGAACGACTGTTCGTGATTTTTACGATAAGGTACGCTACCCTGTTCGACACACTACCGATTTCAACAACGCTGCTAATGAGGTCCTTTTTTACCAGAAAACCGACACCTCCCTGGGAGAGCTGTTCACCTTCTCTGAAGTAGAACAGGTCACCTGACTCAGTGGTTGTCGTGTCCTCCCCCTGTCTTCGGATCTCGGACAACCCTAATATATGCCAATTTATGCGACCTAGTTCTACCTCTAGTTCCGCGAGGTGCCTGTCCAGACGAAGTGTACTGCAATTGTACGTTGCCAGTAGTAGTCGCCGTTTTCGGTAGCCTCCCGTAGCCCGGAGATTCTTCGCACCCCCCGTCCCGCCGTTACCCGAACCGCTACCTTGGCTGGGAATAGCGGGACCGCCGGGAACTGGGGGCCTTTTGTTGTGGCGTCTATTCATTTGGGAGGGTTTAGCCTACTATTTCCACGCTGGCCAGACGGGTTGGCAACGGGTTTGTTCTCGAGTTTTCCTTCTCTCAGGTCTTTCTGACCTCGGCAGAATATTGGCCAGGAGCCGCAACTCCTCCCCTAAATTTAGGGGAGGAGTTGCCGCTTCTATTGCCCAGCGTGCACCGCGTGGAGGTTGGAGGTGGAGGCCATCGGTAAATAAACGACTCATGAAACGTCTCCTAAAACTAGACAGAACAAGTCTAGAACAATAATGGGGACTATAACGGGCCACTGCCCCCTCCACAAGCACCTATACACCATTGGTGTCACGGACAGTCCCCTTTGCAGGGGATGTTTTGCCACCGAGGAAACGGCCGCCCACGTAATACTGGAATGCGAGGCAGTAGCCTATCAACGATCACAAATCCTCGGTACAGTGAGGTCGCTCCGCGAAGCCTGTGAAGCCCCCAGTAAGCTTCAGCGCTTCTGGGCGGAGCTAGGCTGGCTACTCTAGCCAGTACTCTGCACGCACAATGGCCCAAAAGGGAGGCTAAGTGCGGACGAGGCAGTCCCTTTCCATTACCATCAGGCGAGGTGAAGTCAAGTTGGCGTATCCTAAATAATAAAAAAAAGCTAATTGCCTTCTGAACATGATTTTTTTGTAAGATTAGTTTTAAGAAAACATGTTGACTTATAAGAGAAGGCATCAAGGGTAACTAAAATTGAATTGATTTACATGTGTTTGTTACTGAATGTGTTCAATTTAAACTGATAGATGCTAAAGTGTGTTGTAATTCAGTACAATTTGAAAATTTTAAGTTAAGAAGAGGTAGGACACGGCTGTATTTCCACCCAATTAAGCAGTTCGACTGGTGAAGTACCTCCGCCCTACAGAATAAAACGGCTATAATTACTTCGTGTTGTGTTCCCAGCGGTGAGTAGGGTAGCCAGGGCACACTGGAGAATTTGTGCTGTCAGTGGGAAGACTAAAGGCTTGTCCTGCTTTTTCTTCTACACAGAAGGCACAGAAACTCTGCACTTACCGCAACTGTGACTCCTCTGGTGTTACAAACTTCCATAGGCCACGGTAATCACTTTCCATCAGGTGGGCCGTGTGCTTGTCTGCCAACCAAGTGGTATAACAAAAAAATGTTAATACCTAATGGTTTACAATATTGCCACATGCCACATTCTTAAAAAAAGGTCTAGACAGACAGGTTTTTAATAATAACATAAATAATTCCTAATAGGCCTATGTTCAGCAGAGGATTGCAGTGGGCTAATTGATTGATTAATTTCCTAATAAAATATTTATTCAACATTATCAAATCAAATCAAATCAAATTCATTTATTTGCTAGAACATGGTGTATAGAGGTGGTATAATAACAGTGTAGTTCGCTCATATTCTGCCATGTGATGGCGTGCAAATTTAGTACATTTGTCAATTTCTTAAATCTACATTAAATCTATTACCATTATGTATTTATTATTATTATTAATTAACATCATTATTTATGTTCAAGTGTCATTCTATAAATTTTTCATTTAAATATTCATGTACGTCATAATAATTTTTATTTAATAACATTTCAAACAGTGTCCTTTTAAATAATCTTACAGGTAGTTCAGCAACATTGTTCGGCAAATGATTATATATTTTTACACAATATATAATCATTTGCCCATCAATTAATTAAACTCAAACAATACATTTAACAATGTAAAATTATCATATTTGTATTGTTTAAATTGAATTGTACACTTAAATACCTAAATTCTACTAATATTATAAGCTAGCTGGCACCCCCGGCTTCACCCATGGCATATTAAACTAATAGATCTTTTGGTAAGCTCATTCAAACAAACAAACTATTAAGCTTTATAATATAAATTGCTATAGATGTGGAAGTTTGTAAAGATGTTTGTTACTCAATTATGCTCAAATGGCTGAACAGATCTGGCTGAAATTTGGTACAGGGATAGATTACTGTCTAATATGATATATAGGATACTTTTCAACTCGGGGATCAACAGCTAGCATACAGAATACGCTGACGGCACAGAAACTCTCTGTACTTACAGGGTAGGCAGCGCGAGTGTGACTCCTTTAGTTTGCATTATACATTTATAGGTCACAGTAAACACTTTCCATCAGGCAGGCCGTGTGCTTGACTGCCACCTAAGTGGCATAAAAAATTATATAGGCAAGTTGATAAGTATCTTACTTACCTTAAAATATACCTGGTGATATTATATGCTAAATTCAGTTGGGTACTTAGCTAAAGGTCTTCTTTCAATCTTTTTTCTTTTTAAACTCTCTTTTTTAAAGACTAAGAAGTAAAATTGAACCACTATGGGTGAAATGGCCTAGCTTGACGGCCTCATCATATGCTTATTCACGCTCCGCTTAAAGGACCCAGGAGTGCAGGAACAAGGAAACATATGACCTGGTATTTAATTTGTATGTATGTGTATATGTAATGACTTGATATACCTACCAAACAAATGGTAATGTACTTTCTGCAAAGCAGATCAGAAGAATTTAAAACCGATGATATCAGTATAGAATGGTAAAGAAGAGCCTAAAGAAGTAATTGTAAAGCTCGTAATGGTAAAGATTAGATTATGCAGTCGATATTGACAATAAATATTACAATATTCGCGATCCTATCAATAGGTAGGTATATTGAATCATTGGTTACGTGCAATGAAAATTTGAACCTACATTGACACCAATATACTTCAAGACATAAAATCTTTGACCTAAAACGTGGTCCATATGAACAGTACACAATACTTGGGTGTCTTTTGAGAATTGCATGAGGTGCTACTAAATTCACCAATCATAGTTTTTATTACAAAATAATTCACACCCACCTGGGTTTTCTATCCAAGATATGTGTCTCAAGGTATACCACGGGAGGAGAAACTCACTATACACTATTCCTAAGTTTTTGATATATTTACTGACTGACTATTTCTAATTGGCCTGTAAACTTAAAAAAATCAAGGAATACATAGACATTCTACATTTCTTATATGGCCAAGTAGTGTTACGACAGTAAATAACATCCGTGTTGGGGATAAAAAGCAGATTTCAAATTGTACGAATAAATTAAGTATTCAACTTTAAAACTCCTTTCACCGCCAAAAAAAAAAATTCGACTATTGGCTTCTATAATCTCTAGCATATTTTTTTTTAATTTATATATTTCAATTAGTCAAGGAAACTAGTTTTATTCGGCCGTGTAGACATCGTCGGTTGTATAGCGGTTGATAAAAAAAATAAAAAGTGAAGGCCTTTTATGTGGGACACTCACCTCAGAATCAGAATTCAGCACGCCAATAGTTGCAAAAAAATCCAATGATTAATTGCACACACAGTATCTTTATATAATCTTTCACCGCACAATATTCACATAATCAAAATCTCACAACTATCACAGGCAAATATATGGAGCGGTTTTCCGAGAATTAGGCACTTTGTTTTTAAGCAATTATTTTGATGGCGAGCACGCCCTGTCACATACGGTGCGCACGAGTTGCGAGTTTCAATTACGTTCGCGATTTGCCCATTTTGCTAAGATGAAAGTGTTGCCAGGAGTCTAAATATAAGTTTCGCTGAATTTTGTAAATGAAGCGATGCGCTGATAGGTACTGACGGCATATTGTTGATTAATGTTACTGGCAGACGTAGATATCTATTTGTTGTCAAGGATAATGTAAAAGTGATATTCATTCCGCAATGACGAATTTATGTGTTTATTTATTATATTTTATTACTGACTAATTGCATTTCGTTATAAAATCAGTTAAATAATAATACAATAATAATATTTCATTTTGGGCTAGGAACGTTCTAAAGCTATTCCTTTAAAAATTGCGAAACGTATTGGACCCTGGGCTTCAAACTTCGATGTACAATTATTCAAACATCGTAATTTACAGAGTGCGCATGGTTATTGAATTATAATTTTGTTAATTTTTATTTATACCACTTAGGTGGCAGACAAGCACACGGTCCACCTGATGGAAAGTGTTTACCGTGACCTATGGACGTGTGTAACACGGAGTAACACCAGAGGAGCCACACTCGCGTTGCCGACCCTGTAAGCATAGAGTTACTGTGCCATCAGTGTAGAAGACAAAGTAAGACAAGTCTTTAGTCTTCCCATTGAGAGTACAAATTCTCCAGTGAGCTCTGGCTACCCTACTCACCGCTGGAAAGATAACACGAAGTGGTTATGGCCGCGGTATTCTGTGGGGCGGAGGTACTTTCTCAGTCGGACTGCTTAATTGGGCAGAAATGCTGCCGTGTCCCACCTCCTAATGTCTTTAATCGTGAAGAAACCTTTTCACATAGTTTATTTCAATTATTCAAAAAAAACACTTGCTTACTTTATAACATGAAAGCGTAAGACCGTGCAATGAGGAAAAGCCAGAAAGCGGGCTCCAAGGTGAAGGCAACAGATCAATCGGTACACAAACTCTAGATGATGAGGATGACCATTTTTAGACATATTTATTTCATCGATTGATGAGTGCTCCATTAAAATAAATAAGGATACATTTTTGTACCAATGCATAGCCGTATTTAATGTCTAATTCAATAATTATGTTACTTGTTTACGTTACATTATATAAATAGTACGTTAATTGTTCAAAATAAAGAAAACATTAGTTTGAAAACGAATTCTGTTCACACCAACATTCCTTACTTTGAAACAAGATTCAAAAACCTGGCAACATTGGGTTTTACCTACCTGTTATTGAAAATAGACGCGCGTCATCAGTCGAATGAAACAGCATTATACTCGATAACGTTTGCGGAAGAGAGATACCATCATAATGTACCTGGTAGAGCAGAAACTATGCAAACCATGTAAGAAAGAGATGGGTGCGTTTTAACATGTTATTTGATAGAAAGGGACAAACTACATTGGCAATTGGCATAAATTATTGTAATTTACAAATTTATTTATACCATACCACAGATTTTATCTAGTACTTGGACTGATATTTGGCGTGTGTGACCATAAAGATATTTTCAAAAGTTTTCATTAAACTCAAAGATGGTTTCAAGGTTAATTAACGACTACGTATGACTATACACAGGCCATTTTAAGACGAGGTAGGACACGAAGAGGCAATTGAGCAGTCCGACTGGGGAAGTACCTACACCCTACAAAATACCGCGGCTATAATAACCTCGTGTTGTGTTCCCGGCGGTGAGTAGGGTAGCCAGAGCTCACTGGAGAGTTTTGTGCTGTCAGTGGGACAACCGAAGGTTTGTCCTGCTTTGTCCTTTACACTGACGGCATACAGTACTGTTCTTACAGGGTCGGCAGCACGGATGTAACTCCAATGGTGTTACCCGTTCATGGGTCATGGTAACCACTTTCCATCAGGTGGGCCGTGTGCTTGTCTACCACCTAAGTTGTATAAAAAAAAATTACTACTTGCTGGACGCATTCGGGTAAAAATAAAAAAATAGTTTGTGGTATAAAATAATATATATTTTATTATAATAAATAATAACAAATAATATTTTTTTCCTGGTCATCTTGTAAATATTTTAGACACATTGGCCATTGGCTACGTAGATTATATATTAATATTAATACATACATATATATTTTGTAGAGGAATTGTTTAAACAATTCCTCCAATACATAGATAAGACCTTTTGACAATGCTAGCTGATCACACATGTGAAGGGTATCGTTGAGATATTGTACATATGTTATCCAGCACTTGAATTTCAGTTGCGTAATGCCGGATCCGTAGTTCTATGGTTGTTCTTCAGCAGTGACGCTGTGTATATAGATAAACATCATGGCGATATCAGAGAATAACCATAATTTGAATACTTTCCATAAAAATGGATCGGATAAAATGGCGCACATTGGGAGAGGCATATGTCCAACAGCGGATTGCGGTGGGCTAGTTATTGATTGAAGTGAAAATAACGTTTGGTCATATGATGTGCCGAAATTTGAAGCTATAGATGGAGGCAAAAATTTAGGATTAATTTCTTTTTTCTTAGAAAATGTTGTAGTTAATCTTGAGAATGAAACTATGGTAGGATTGGATAAAGATGTTTGTACAAACATAAATGATGATTCTAACTTCAAACTAATGTGGGTAGTTTGTTGATCACAGTCCGAAATATTTTGCAATCATTGCTAGTTATAAAGATGATGGGTTAAAAGGAAGGAGAAACGGGAAATATCCTGAACTTGGAGGTCACCCGCAACAGAAATCAACGCTACAATGATTATAATTTTATATAATTGCAAATTTGAGCAATGAACTAATGACGAGCAGAATCTAAAAATCCAATTGCTAAAATCTTTTTAGTTTTTAATCCCTTCTCTGAACAGATAGCACTTCTAGGAATAAATCAATTTTTTAATGTTATAGTAATAATCGCGGTTTTTAGCAAATCATTTTTGTATTCTTCTAACTTTAGATGTTTTTTTTATAAACTCTGCTCTTGGTCTTATATGTTCTTCTCTTTACCAAGATCTTCGCAAGATTGACCATGTAATTTTTAATGCTCTTTACAATAAGTACGACATATGTTATGTATATATACATGCATTACATATTAGGCTTAGTTAAATTTCATAGTTAGTAGGGTACACCTAACTGTTGTTTTATATGATAGGGCACGTTTGCCCAGCTTCGGAAACAAATACAGATACTGATTACTGGAGTTCCTCCATCGTTACCACAGGGTATTGGTACAATAGGTCGTCCAATATCAGTGACAGAGGTACCTGCATTGGCTGAGGCTTGAGTAACGGTTGTTGTTTGAGTATCACCAGTATAAATTTCAGGTTGATTTCCATATGTAGTTATTACTGTAGACCCAGCACCTGCATTGGCATTTGTTGTAGTCACTTGTGAGTTATCAACATTGTTATAAACGGGTTGGTCATCAACTATGGTTTGAGATCCTGAATAAGCATCCGCACCAGAAACTGTTGTAATTTTGGTTACTGTTTGTGTGTCGGGCTGTGTCTCAGTTGAAATTACAGTGTAACCGTTTGAACTTGCTGGTGCATTGTTTATAGAATTGTCGTAAGATCCTTGTACTACGGTTTGAGCTCCTGCACTCGCATCTGCGCTAGTTACAGTCGTAGTTTTGGTACCATCGGTTGTTATATAGTCTCCATACAAACCATTATCATAATCGGATTGTGGTTTTGTGATAGTTACGATTTCAGCGTTTGAATTCCCGTGTGCATTACTGATAGAACCATCTTGCACATAGGAAGGGTAGCCAGGTCCTACCACATCACCAGAGTAATCAGATCCTTGTACTACGGTTTGAGCTCCTGCACTAGCATTTGAACTAGTGACTGTCGTAGTTTTGATAGAATCGTCTTGCACCACGCCAGGGTAGCCAGACCCTACCACATCTCCAGGGTAGGTAGATCCTGTCACATCTCCAGGGTATGTAGATCCTGTCACATCTCCAGGGTAGGTAGATCCTATCACATCTCCAGAGTTATCAGATCCTTTTACTACTATTGTTTGGGCTCCTGCGCTGGCATTTGTACTAGTGACTGTCGTAGTTTTGGTACCTCCGGTTGTTGTAGAGTCTCCATACAAATTATCACCACAATCGGGTTGTTGAGTGATAATTATGGTGTCAGCGTTTGAATTCGCGTGTGCATCATTGATAGAACCATCTCGCACAACGGAAGGGTAGTCAGATCCTACCACATTTCCAGGGTAGTCAGGTCTTCCCCCATCTCCAGAGTAATCATAACCGTTTACTACGGTTTGAGCTCCTGCACCGGCATTAGCGACTGTCGTAGTTTTGGTTATTGTAGATCCATCTTGCAAATAATCTACTGTATCTCCAGGATACTCAGGTTCTTGCCTTACGCCTTGAGTTAAACTACCTGCGCTTGCACCTGCGCTTGCACCAGTGATTGTAGTAGTTTTTGTAATTGTTTCATCTGGTGGGATTTGTGTTGTTTCTGTTATAGTGTAACTTTGAGCATTTGCACCAGAACGTACTTGACCATCAGGGTATTCCCAATCCTCTGGTTGTCCTCCATAATAGTCGTCATTCAAACCATCAATTCGGTCACTTGTCACAGTCGTAGTCGTAGCTGATGCGTGAGAATTTGCGATAGAACCTCCAGACAAACGCCCACGCCCACGCCCTCTAGGATAATAATCTGGACCTTCATCACTTAAGTTCTCTAAACTCGAGTCAGTAATTTCTTCACTGGAACCAAGGTTACCACCTAAATACCTGGGTCCACGATATCTCCTATTCCTCCAGCTGCGTCCATTTATACCAGGTCCCCAAGGCCTGTAGCCCCAACCTCTCCATCTTGGAGGGCCCCATTGGCCACGGTATATTGGCTCCCGGATAATATCACTACTGTGTACATCGCCATCAATTGGGGTTTCCTTGCTATCAAGACCCTCATCTGATAGATCATATTCAGGGTAATCATGATAGCCGGGGTAAATTGGCCTTCCGTTATAAGGTACTGTAAACAAGAAACAAAGTAACATTATTTTCATACCCGCCTCACTCAAGAACCGCGACCAATTTTTGATTTAAACAGCTTTGTAATTCCCTAAGCTTACAGCGTCGGGCACAGCGCTGCGGTAGCGTTGATACAGATTGTCATTTGTGCTGTCAGTGGGATGACTGAAGGCTTGTCCTGCTTTGTCCTCTACACTGACGGCACAGACACTCTGTGCTTACAGGGTCGGCAGCGCGGTCAATGAACGACCTCCGCCCCCATGAGCGCAGGCCTGGGGGTGACAGGTGGAGCCGCCTGTCACCCTGGCAGTAGCAGGCCGCGGCGGCGGTTCCCGGCGCGCCTACCCGTTTTCCGGGGTAGTCCCCACACCCCCGAGGAGAAGGCCAGATCGTGAGAGATGGGCCTGTGTCGGCCGGGGTGCGAGGGATATGCCTGTCAACCTCACCTTCGGCAACCAAAACGACCCACAGGCGGCGTGCGTTTTAGTCGGTTCGAGTCGGACATAACCTCTTCCACCTCCGGTGGGGATTGGTGGTGTCCGTGGGGATTTTGGGCACGTAAAAAAAAAAGAGTCGGCAGCGCGAGTGTGGCTTCTATGGTGTTACACACGTCCATAGGCCACGGTAACCACTTTCCATCAGGTGAACCGTAAGAGGATTGGCCTGAATTCTTGTTGGTCATGACATACCTGGATATCCTGCTGGACCCTGAACAGTGCCAGTGTCAGCATTTGCTTCACTATTAGTGGTTGTAATGGTCGTATCTCCGCTTTTGATAATAGTTGTATCAGCATTGCCGTTTGCGTTAGCTGTATTAACATTGTACCCGGGTCCCAGGTACCCAGGACCATAGTTACCAGGCCTGTAACCAGGTCGACCGTAGTAGCCTCTTCGGTAGTAATCGGGTCTATAGTAATCAGGACCATCGTACCACACGGGAGCTGCGGACAAACATACATACGATTTAATTACCCATATATCTTTTTGCACAAATGCACAATGTTTATACAAAGGTGGAATTAATGACACAGGCATTTTCTAGGGCTGTTTAACATAAGACAGATATATACAGCCCAGACTGAGCCTCAGATGCATGATTTGAGTCAATAATAGTGCTCGAAAAACGGCAATAGGCTCACTCCCTATTACGTGGGACCGAATTTAATGATTAGTGAAATGTGGGTGTCAATTCACCTCTGCCTAATCATCCGGGGATAAAGGCTTGATTATATGTATGTATGTATGTATTCTACCAGACCAGTCAACCTTAGGGTGATGCAGAAATGTTTATATCAAAGGTAGATTACTAAGTGTTGTGGTGAGAGTTTTTCCATAAATAATAATTTTATGTGATAAAAAATTTAATTTATAAATAAATAAATAATACTCCACGACATTCTACACAACGCTATCTAGACCCATGGAAAGCATAGCTTAACTAGCTTGTGTTATGGGATCTAGAATGCGGATAAACATACTTAGATACTTTTTTTTTTGTAAATACATACATATTATACATAGAAACACCCAGACCAATGCAAATATACATATTCATGCATACAAATATTTGCACTGAGCGGGAATCGAACCCGCGCCCCCTGCATAGCAGTCGAATGCTCTACCGCTACGCCACGGAGGTCGTAAAATTGATAAATAAACATCTCCTATGCAATTCTGTCGTCGAGCACAGCGCTGCGACAATTTAAATAGAGAGTCTTATTGGTCGGACTGAGTGACGTCAGTGGTCACTGGTCATTGATGAATGAGAATCTCCATCAAGGCTGCTGCAGCGTTGTACTCAACGCAGTCAATCAATCAATTAGCCCACCGCGGCCCACTGCTGAACATAGGCCTCTCCCAACGTGCGCCATTTTCTCCAATCCTCCGCCTTCCGCATCCAGTTTGTCCCAGCCACCTTTTTCAGGTCGTCCGTCCATCTGGCTAGGGGGCGTCCTACCTTTCGTTTACCTTCTCGCGGTCTCCACTCTAGGACTCGTTTGCTCCAACGGCCATCGGTCCTTCGACAAACGTGGCCAGCCCACTACCACTTCAACTTGCTTATTCTGCGACCTGTATCGGTAACTTTAGTTCTCTGTTGGATAACCTCGTTCCGAATTCTATCCTTCAGAGAAACTCCAAGCATAGCTCGCTCCATAGCCCGCTGCGCGACTTTTAAGCTATGGACCAGCCCCACTGTAAGTGTCCACGTTTCGGCACCGTAAGTCATAACAGGTAATAACTAATACCTCAATACTATAATATAATACTTTTTTTTTTTTACGTGCGCAAAATCCCCACGGATACCTCCCCACCGGAGCCAGTGGAGGAGGTTATGTCGGACTCGAACCGACTAAAACGCACGCCGCCTGTGGGTCGCTTTGGTTGCCGAAGGTGAGGTTGACAGGCATATCCCTTACACCCCGGCCGACCCAGGGCCATCTCTCACGATCTGGCCCTCTTCTCGGGTGTGGGGACTACAGAGTACCCAACTCGTCCCCGGAAACGGGGAGGCGCGCCACGCGCACCACCGCCGCGGCCTGCTTCTGCCAGGGTGACAGGCGGCTCCACCTGTCACCCCCAGGCCGGCGCTCATGGGGGGCGGAGGTCGTTCATCGACCTCAAACGCCCGAGTTGCCTTCGTACGCGGGCAGTTTGTCTTGCGATCCTTCGTCGCTCCCGCATACTATAATACTATACTATAATAATACTATAACTCAATGCAGTATCCTTAGAGAATTGTACAGCTCTGCCAAACGAGTTTGACACTGATTAGCTGTGACAAGCCTTTGGTCATTCCACTGACAGCACAAAAACTCTCCAGTGAGCTCTGGCTACCCTACTCACCGCCGCCGGGAACACAACACGAAGTTATTATAACCGCGGTATTCTGTAGGGCGCATGTACTTCCCCAGTCGGACTGCTCAATTGGGCGGTAATACCGCCGTGTCCTACCTCCTCACATTTTCGTATTTCATTTTTCACTCAGATTTGAGAATAGAAACATTAGTGTCGAATGAGCGAGTAATGACTGTGGAAGTACCTCCTCCTTACAGAATACCACGACTGTAATAAACTCGTGATGCCTTCCCGGCGAGGGCAGCCAAAGCTCACTGGAGATGTTTTGTGCTGTCAGCGGGAAGATCAAAGGATTGTCCTGATTTTGTCTTTCGGCACAGAAAATCTCTGTTCTTACAGGGTCGGCAGTACGGATGTGACTACCCTGGTGTTACTCACGTCCATAGGTCACGGTAACCACTTTCCATCAGGTGGGCCGTGTACTTGTCTGCCACCTAAGTTGTATAAAAAGCAATACCACTGTCATACCACGGACACTGCTAAAAATCCATTTAATTTTAGACTAAGTAGTTACCGCCTAGTGGTATGGGTAATGGACTGCTGAGACGAGGGCTCGGGTTCGATCCCAGGTTTTACCATGGCACACACCAATGACTTGTCGATGCTTTTCGAAGTTATGTGTGTATTTATCGCAGGTTTATAAGTGTCCGGTTGATGGCAATAGGCTAAATATAAACTGGCGAAATGTGGGTGCTAGCACCTCTACCTTCCCCCACGGGGAATATAGGCGTGAGTTTATGTTATGTTATGTTTAAGTAGTTTTTTTTTAAATTCCATACGGCCAGTTGTGCAATTCTGTAAGTATACAGCGTTGAGTTCAGCAATGCGACATTCTTGGTAGAGATATTCAGTGACGTCACCCAGTCCGGCTAATGCTCTATCAAGGATGTCCCAGCGCTGTGCTCGACGCTGTGTGCCTACAGAATCGCACAACAGCTTAACTCACAAGTCAAGCGTGCCTAAAGAACTTTCCACTACAAAATCGTACCTCTCTGAGCTGTGTTGGTTTCTGTGACAGTTCCAGCTTGTGCTTTACTATTGGTATTAGATGTGGTGATCCCATCGCTGGTGACCGTGTTAGCCTCACTGTTTGCATTGCTAGTCGCAGCGTTGAGTGTTGCAGTGTCGTAATCTGGAAAAATCAGTGTATGCTGAGGTGGTTTGGGCATGTTGAACGAATGAGTACGGATCGAATGACAGACCGGGTATGCAAGGCACAAGTGAATGGACAGATCAGCGGAGGTTAACGTCTCAGTACACACATTGGCTACTTAAAAACTTTTTGAGAAAAGAACAGGTTACAAATATTCGAAACTGGCCGTTGCATGAAAAAATATAGTTCGTGAAGCAGAAGAAGAAAAATGGCGGGCTTTTGTTTCTGTATTTTTTTTTTATATATATATAGGACACGACAATTAGACTTGTAACAACGCCGAAATATCGGTTGCTCAACAAAAATAATGAACATGGTAAATATCCCGGCGAGTATTACACTAGTAATTGGACTTTGTCTCGCCTGGTGATAAGCTAAAGGCTCTCCGGATGAAGGGTCACCATTACAGACACATAGCCTGTTACAATGGTGGCACTCAGATTTACGGCCTCATCAGGTGATTTTTCACGCTCGCTTAAAGGACTCAGGACTGTATGAAGAAGGAAACACTTGAGCTGGTAAGGAATACCAGGTCTTTGTGGAGTTGCAAAAGAAAAAGTCGCTGAACAGCTGGGTTCTTGATGGGATATTGTGCACAGTGTGCGGGTGACATCTAAGCCTTGCCGTGTAATTCTCTAAGCATACAGAGTCGACCACAGCGCTGTGACAACCTTGACAGAAATTGTCTTTGGTCGGACTAGGTGACGTCACTGGGTCGACCAATAACAACCTCTATTCGCATTGATTTACCCGACTATGGCGAAGCAAAAGGAGGGTTATGATTTTGACGGGCTATGTTTGTTATTATGTATGTATGCAGGTTGATCTGTTCCCTCATAGCTCCTCAACCACTTATTAGAACTGGACAAATGAGGTATCGTTAGAAGCGTCTTGGTCGTCCGCTGGTTATAGGCTATATAGTGTGTCACTAAATCTATTGTCACTAAATTTATTGACAGCAGAAAACATTAACCAATTCAAAAATAGACTGGACAAACACATTCAACAAAAACATTGAGTAGTGAAAACAGTGTAGTGAACAATGAGATGCAGGCTGATATCAGTTGTTTCAACTGCTGGCCTGTTCCCCAATAATAATAATAATAAACTAATAGCAAAGAGCCTCGACCAACACCTAAAGAGGCTCGGGTTAGATGGTTGGGTCAAGGGCCAGATGCAGAAGGCTGTGCTTCTTGATATGGCGCGCATCGTGCGGAAGTTTCTTTCTCTGGAGCCCTAACCACCGCGGCACCGGTAGCTTGTACCTGTACCCGATACCGGTGGAGCACTATTTTTTATATTTTTAAATAGATGTTTTTTATGTGTTTAAAAATATAATTTATAAGTTGAATATTAAAATAAAGTAAATAATAATTTATAACACTGCGAGTTTTTAGGGCAAACGCTGGCACTGGCTGATATTTCCCAAAGGAGGGCCAGATCGAGAGAGATAGCCGTGAGTCGACCAGGGTGTGAGGGATATGTCTGTCAACCTCACCATCGGTAAACAACAACAACCCACAACGCCGTGCGTTTAAGTCGGTTCTAGTCCGACATAACCTCTTCATCCGCTCCGACGGGAGGAGTCTGTTGTGATTTTTCGCACGTTAAAAACAATATCTAAAAAAAATACTATTGATACAAAAAAAATAAAAACCGCGGTAGCCTTGTGGTCTGGGTAATGGACTGCTGAAACGAGGTCTCGGGTTCGATCCCAGGTTTAACCATGGCACACACCAATGACTTTTCGATGCTTTTCGTAGTTATGTGTGTATTTATCGCAGGTTTAAAAAAGTACCCGGTTAATGGCAATAGGCTCGCCACCTACTATATTGGGACCTAAACATAAACTAGCGAAATGTGGGTGCTAGCTGCCTAGCCTAGCTGCCTTCGGGGATATAGGCGTGAGTTTATGATGATAATGACAAAAAAATAAAAATAAATTTTCGCTCTGAAACGAATAAAATAATTAGATTTTGTATACATTACCTGTGCGATAGCCTCTGCCTATGGGATAGCGTCCACCTATGGGATAGTCTCCATCTCCGGGATAGTCTCTATCTCCGGGATAGTCTCCACCTACGGAGTAGTCTCCATTTGTGCCGACAGGAGTAGTATATACTGGTTTATTATGAAGTACTGAATCAGCTTGGGCTTCGGCATTGCTGTTTGAACTTGTGACAGTGGTACCCTTTGTGGTGGTGATCACGGTGGTACCACTATATGCTTTTGCATTCGCTGAGTTTTTGATTGTGGTGGTTTCGTAAACTGGACCTGAACCTGAAATAATAAACACGCTGTATAAGAAATCGCACGTCGTTAACGTTTAATTCCCACTAAAAGTGCAGCGGTTGGTTGTGTTTAATATAATCCGGGGCATAATGGGTTCAAATGATGATGCTCTCACATGATTACTTTATGTTAAATTTGATGTACAACAGTAAGACAGATTAATGGTTGTTAATATTCAAGAATATCTTTTAATTCTTTGATTTTATTCACGATTTTGCTCAAGGGCCTTTTTTGCACCAGGTTCTCTTATTAGCATCGTCCCTAACCCCACCAGCTAAGCCAAACGTTGATGATAGATAAATCTGGGATACTTTACCTACGGGATAGTCTCCATCTATAGGATTGCTTCCATCAATGGGATAGTTCCCATCTACGGGATAGTTCCCATCTCCGGGATAGTTCCCATCTACGGGATAGTTCCCATCTCCGGGATAGTTCCCATCTCCGGGATAGTTCCCATCTACGGGATAGTTCCCATCTACGGGATAGTTTCCGTCTACGGGATAGTCCCCATTTGTGCCGACAGGAGTAGTATATACTGGTTGATTTTGAACTAATGAATCAGCTTGGGCTTCGGCATCGCTGTTTGAACTTGTGACAGTGGTACCCTTTGTAGTGGTGATCACGGTGGTACCACTATTTGCTTTAGCGTTCGCTGAGTTTTTGATTGTGGTGGTTTCGTAAACTGGACCTGAACCTGAAATAATAAACACGTTGTATAAGAAAAAACACAGTGCCGTTAAAAACTAACATAGTGAGTGTGGTGTGTCGCCAGCCTTACTGTTCATAATAAGTGTAATGGTGGGCTCAAAAAATGTTCCCCGTATACCTCTCGATGCTCAAAGACTAGTCAAGTCGTGACCACGGCTGCTGCAATGCATCCGAAACGTCGGTAGAAATAGTAAGTTCCATGATATAATTCGCGAGTATATCCTTGTATATCTTTTAATTCTTTGATTTTATTCACAATTTTGCTTAAGGGCACGTTTTGAACTGGATTCCCCTACTAGTATCTCCCTTAACCGCATCAGCAATGCCAAATGTTGATGATAGATAAATCTGGGATACTTTACCTACAGGATAGTTCCCATCTACGGGATAGTTTCCATCTGCGGGATAGTCTCCATCTCCGGGATAGTCTCCATCTCCGGGATAGTCTCCATCTCCGGGATAGTCTCCATCTGCGGGATAGCCTCTATTTACGGGATAGTTTCCATTTGTGACAACAGGAGTAGAATATACTGGTTGATTTTCAACTTCTGAAACACCTTGGGCTTGGGCATTGCTGTTTGAACTTGTGACAGTGGTACCCTTTGTAGTGGTGATCACGGTGGTACCACTATTTGCTTTTGCGTTCGCTGAGTTTTTGATTGTGGTCCTATCGTAAATTGGAACTGAACCTGCACCTGAAATAATAAACACGCTGTATAAGAAATTGTGCATCGTTAACGTTTAATTCCCACTAAAAGAGCAGCGGTTGGTTGTGATTAAAACAACCCGGGGCATACATATAATCACGCGTTTATCCCCGGGAGGTTAGGCAGAGGTGAATTAACACCCACATTTCACCTATAATTGTATTCGGTCCCACGTAATAGGATTGAGCCTATTGCCGTATTACGGGCACTATTGTTGACTCGAGTCATGCATCGGAGGCTGAGTCTGGGCTGTATATATATGTCTGATACTAAACAGCCCTATCCCTTAGTCGCCTTGTACGACACCACACGGGAATAGAAGGGGTGGCTCAAATTCTACTCTGCCGAGAACCACGCGGTACCCAGGACATAATGGGCTCAAATGATGGTGGCTCTCACAAAATGATTATTTTATGTTAAATCTTATGTTCAACAGTAAGACTGATAAATGCCTGTTAATTGTCAAGAATATTTTTTAATTCTATGATTTTATTCACGATTTTGCTTAAGGGCCCGTTATAAACTGGGTTCCCCTACTAGTATCTAACCTTACCGCATCAGCTAAGCCAAATGTTGATGATAGATAAATCTGGGATACTTTACCTACGGGATAGTCTCCATTTACGGGATAGTCTCCATCTGCGGGATAGTCTCCATCTGATGGATTGCCTCTATCTACGGGGTAGTTTTCATTTGTGACAACAGGAGTAGAATATACTGGCTGATTTTCAACTTCTGAAACACCTTGGGCTTGGGCATTGCTGTTTGAACTTGTGACAGTGGTACCCTTTGTGGTGGTGATCACGGTGGTACCACTATTTGCTTTTGCGTTCGCTGAGTTTTTGATTGTGGTGGTTTCGTAAACTGTACCTGGACCTAAAATAATAAACACGATGAATAAGAAATCGTGCATCGTTATTGTTCAATTCTCATTAAAAGAGAAAAGGTTGGTTGTGGTAAAGATAAAGGGGACCCGGGGCATAATGTGCTCTTATCATGATATGACAAGATGATTATTTTATATTAAATTTGAAGTACAATAGTAAGATTGATAAATGTCAAAAATTTTAAAAATATTTAATTCCTTTTGTGACATCAGTGTAATTTTCATAGTCATTTAAAGATAAAAAGGCTGTAACAGAGGCACCGTGAGACGCTGTGAGGCTGTTCAATCCTCTCCTTGAACTAAATTTGGCTGTATCGGCTGCCTTTCTTATACCACTTGGTAGGTAGACAAGCGCACGGCCCACCTGAAAGTGGTCACCGTAGACTTTTCCAAGAGAGTCACACTCGCGCTGCCAATCTTGCAAGCATTGAAAGTTTCTGTGCCGTCAGTGTAAAAGACAAAGAAGGACAAGCTTTTGGTCTTTCCACTGACAGCACAATAACCCTCCAGTGAGCTCTGGCTACCCTACTCACCGTCAGGAACACAACAAGAGGTTATTATGGCCGTCTTATTCTGCAGGGCGGAGGTACTTCCCCAGTTAAATTGCTCAATTAGACGGAAATACCGTCGTGTCCTACCTACCTACGTATTTATGTAGATGGGTGTAGTATACTCTACCTGTGCGATAGCCTCCTCCTGTGGGATAATCTCCATCTGTGGGATAAACTCCATTATCTGAAGACAAAAAAAAAACATTATTATCTATTATCTATGGTACGTTTCATAAATACTGTAAACTCCCGTTAATATGATTTTCTAGGGACCGAACGAAGTAGAAGTATATCGATCTACCCTCTTTTGAGTTCTCTTATTACGCGTATAAGCACTAAACTGGTTTCACTCCCACTAGTACACGCTTCGTAAGAGAACTCGAAAGAGAGTAGTATAAATTGAGTCTTTATACTGATAGTTTTATGTAGTTGCATACGCCTCAATTGCTGTATTTGACATTTAATAAGGCATATAATGTGAATTTTGGTTAAATCTGTAGTACAACTTAAATACTTTTATTGAATTGATTGACATTTATATGTATTTTAAATTCACTATTTTAATTACTTAAATTTATTATACTACACTGAAAATTCTAAATTAGTTAATTAACTGTGTCAATCTGTACACCACATATGGTAGGACATAGCGAACATAACATAGCCTGTAAGACCTTTATAATTAACCTATGTTTCACAGAATAAATGAATATGAATATGAATAGTAGATCGGAATATTTATTCCTAAAAAACTTTGTCACTGTTCATCGCCAATACTCCAGTTCCTTCGTGATCATGGTGCTAGCAACAACGCCGAAATAGCGAAAACTCAAACTGTGATATTAAAGTATGTAGGTAGATGGATATAGTGTACTCTACCTGTGCGATAGCCTCCATCTGTGGGATAACCGTCACCTGAAGACAAAAAAAAACATTATTATCTATTATCTATGGTAAGTTTCATGCTATTTATTTATTAAAACTTTATGCACAAACGCACAAAGATTGTACAAAGGCGGACTTAATGCCACAGGCATTTTCTACCAGTCAACCTTAGGGTGATGCAGAGATATTTATAACAAAGGTAGGTGTACGAAGTGTTGTGGTGAGTATTAACTACTTTTAGGTATCAATCTTTTGGGAGTGTATGTGCGTGCGTGTGTACGATAGATCTAAATGTGTTTTATTTGATTTCCAACAAGTAATGAACAATAAAAAATAATTGAATTCCATCCTACAGAATACCTTCCCTACAGAATACCGCGGTTATAATAACTTTGTATTGTGTTCCCAGCGGTGAGTAGGGTAGCCAAAGCTCACTGGAGAATTTGTGCTGTCAGTGGGATGACTAAAGGCTTGTCCTGCTTTGTCCTCTACACTGATGGCACAGAAACTCTGTGCTTACAGGGTCGGCAGCGCGAGTGTGGCTTCTTTGGTGTTACACACGTCCATAGGCCACGGTAACTACTTTCCATCAAATGGACCGTGCGCTTGTCTACCACCTAAGTAGTATAAAAAAAATTCTATCCTAGTACCTATCCCAATATTTCGAATTCGGTACAAGATGCAGGTCATCCATTAAATAAATGATTTTGAATTTTGAAATCCACGCGCATAGACGCTGTGCGATTATTTGTAACTTAATCTGTATGAAAGTTAAATATAAAGGTAGCAAAGTGTTGCAAAGGTAAGTAATTCTGGCCAGGTTAGTCCTATTACGGGTGACCATGACCTTAACACATTAAGATAAGACTCCAGGCGCCTTGGAGAGCTTATATGCTATCCAAAATGTTCAGTGATATGGCGTTCGTTAGCTTTAGCTCTTTACATTTTAAACTCTCATTGACCACCAGTACAATACTTATTATTACGTCAATGGGGCAAAGCTATAATAATAGGCGAAAGTAATACAAAATAACATGAATTTAAGTGGCGGGCCCATTGTGGGACAAGATTTCGATTGTACCAATTGATAAGTGGCGCCCAACGTGGGACTTTAAATATTTACGACTCTCGCAGGAAGAGAAAAAGGTGGATCACTTACTTATTCCCCTGTTAACAATGTTACCAGAAGCCGCATTAGCTCCAGCTTTGTCAGTCGTATATGTGGTGGTCGTACTTCCCTTTTTGACGACAACGGTTTTGGCGTCAGCATTAGATTTAGCCTGGTTAGTTGTTATCGTTTCTTTGCGGACTGTGGAAAAAAAGGTGTGAATATCTCACAAAATAGTAATAAGGTGATCCCACAGGGTCACCTTAACGTGGTGGGGGGTTAGGGGGGCTTATGGGTATTAGGTACTGGATTACTGGTATTAACAACTCACCACTATAAAATAACCTACCCAAGCTAACGATACCAAAAACCCATTTAATGGAGAAATTAAAAAGTGGAAGCTAAGTCAAAGAGATATAGTTTATGGCCACTGCCCGGGCGCCACCGGGGTGTTTATTGTTACACCTGGCCCGTTTCGCCTTACGGCATCCTCTGCATGCTGATTGCGTCAATTAAGGATGCCGTAAGGCGAAGTCGGTCAAAAAACCGGCGAAGTGGTTTATTAAATTTCGTGTAATTATTTCACTCCTGGCCCCCCTCCTCTCTTCCCTCTCCATTAAGGTTTGAACTAAAGTACTATCACGTTACATTGGGTGTCTACAGAGTAATAACTCTAAATGTACGCCTACCGTCTTTTTTTAGCTTTTTTGAGAATTACTTACGAACAGGACCCTCAGTTATGTAAGTTTCTCGCCGGATTCCCGGTTCTCCGATCGGTTCTGTTTGGGGAAAAAAAGAATCATTAATATGACAGAGATTAGATAAGAAATATAAAATGATTAGAATGCATTCGTATGATTTTTAATTCGTATAATAAATAATAAACATAATAATAATGATATTTACCATATGGGCCTTGGTATTCCTGCTCTCCATAAACAGGTTCTGTTGTAAAAAAAGAGATAATTACCAAAAAGCACTAAAACGAAGAAAATCCACGCGGGTGAGGCCATGTGCATTAATTTATTTAGAATAATCTGTTTAAGATTTTGTCTTTCATTTCTACATATGACTTTAATTTATATTTACATATACAAACAATAATAGATAATTAAAATAAAATAAAAACTAATTATTTTTTAGCTATAAGTTGTTTTTTTAGTTTTTACTTTGACATTGGAGTTGGCAATGACCCTGAACTTGACCCTGAAATTAAAATTGACATTGACCTTGTCTTTTACATTAATTTTAACTTTAATAAAAAAAACAGCTTACCGTTACGAGTGCCGATAGTCTTTGTCGATTGATAAGTGGTTGCGGATCCTTTAGCATGCGCACGGGCAACATGTTCTTCTGTAAATTACAAAATCTTTGTTACAATAGTAAATATGTTAGATAATGAATTAGGTGTAATGTAATATCACGAACAACTCTGTGGATTAGCACTGTTCGACTGTTAAATCAGAAGATGTAGATTCATTTTTATTTTTTGAATTTTTGAATGCATTAATTTTAAATTTGTCTGGATATTTCAATGTACAGCAAAAAGTATTTGCATATATATCCGCATTCTAGAACCCATAGCGCAAGCTAGTTTAACTATGCTTAGTTTGGGTCTAGACAGCGCTGTGTAGAATGTCCTAGACCTAGAATATTGATTAAAGTTTACTATCGTTTTTTAACGTTTACCATCTGAGTCCCAAGTTGGGCGCCACTATTGGTTTGGATTGTTTTTCCAAAAATGATCATTGCCAGTCTCGCCTATTGTTATATATCTATGCTTATATATACTATAAAACTTGAAGTTCTTAATAGCGATACATATTAGTCATATACATTCAGCATCAAAGTCAAAGTCGAAAATAAAATTCTGCATAGAACATTAAATCTGAAATTACAAAATGTAAGTACAAAAAGGAATATGAAAGACTTAGTTTTGCAAATGGACCACCGGTTCTAAACGCAGCCCCGATCTAAGAAAACTCCGGCCAGAAACTCAGCGGGTATTTTTTTGGTCTATATGTATATTCTTCGAGTGGAGTCAGTCTCAGTCTTTTCACGGACGATATCGAAGTTCAGTCAATTCATAGTCAGACAGAAGATCATTTCAAGACAGCCATTTCATAGAAACTATAACTACCTAGATCATAACAAAATCACTGTCTTACCACCGATATAGCAAAATGTGTAATTTTTAGACTTTATTGAAATAATCGTAAAGTTCAAAATTAAATGAAAAAAGTTCGTTACATTTTTCATTCACTCTACAAGATGTTATTTAATTTTAGATTTTAACAATATGAGAGTAGAGTCTGAAATTAAATGTTATTTCTTGCTGTACCTGTACCAGGCCGCAGGCCAGAGAGGCAACGTCTCTACGCAACTACGAAGATTTCAAGGTGTTAGTAACTTCAGTATCACTAATGATACGAAATGCACATCTCTACAGTCTGTCGAGAGCGTCTAACAGGTATCATGCGGGTAGAGGATCTAAATGAAGAATTTTCATTTATTACATTATTTTTCATGAGCATAATACGACGTTGGTTCATAAGAAGTTGCTAAAAAGAAGAAAAAAAGTATGCAAGAAAGGGTGACGATAGAAGTGAGGTTTATTGAATATACACTAACTGATATTAAAACATACACACACACACACACACACACACAATACTGGTAAAGAAAATGCAAAAACGGAACAATTTGTCTGTGTGTATAGAGTATTAGAGTGACTGTTATAGAATGGTGAGTTAGCTATTTCACTCTGTAGCCAGGTTATAGAAAATAAGGGCTTGAAAACACTCTGCTGTTTGGGAGTCTAATTGATGCCATTTGGATAAAAAAGTGCACTCTAGACCAAACTACACTTATACGGCGTAGGTTTTAGGGAGAATGGTATAAAATCTCTCGTTGGGATCTTTTATGGGGACTGGGAAACGTTTAAAACACTATTTTGGCTCCTGTACATTGTACATCAACAACAGAGGTCCGTGAAAAACACATAAGACTTGATGATCCCAGCAATAGTTAAAGTGTCTCAGGCAGAAACTAATGATTGGATCAGAAGTAAATTTGGAGATGATAATAATTTTATAAATCCATTTTCTTCTTAGCAACTGGACAAAAAATGTATAGCTCATAAAATAGATGAACTAATTATAAAAGTGGAAATTTGTATTGTTATATGCAGGGTGTAAGATCCATTTTCTTCTTTAGCAAATCTTACACCCTGCATTTAACAATACAAATTTCCACTTTTATAATTAGTTCATCTATTTTATGAGCTATATGTCCAGTTGGTAAAGAAGAAAATGGATTCTTACCTGGATGGCAAGTACACGAATACTAAAAATAGTGAATTTCAAATTAAGGAAATGTTTTCCTGTTTATTAAAATCAATATTTAATTAGTAAAACAATTAATGTCAAAATATATGATTAATTTGTCTAACAAATAGTGTGACCTCGTATATATACAGACTTGCAACAGTAAAAAAAAAAAAAAGGAAATATTTAGTTTAGATTTTATGGACTTCCTTTCATTTAACTTACCATGTTTGTTAGACAGATTTAATCCTTATGATTGGCAATAAGGATTGGTGCCATAAAAATACAGAATGTTACTTTGCCGGATATTAGTCGGTTTGATTATCGGATGTGGCGGGTTTTCAAAAATCTTCGTTTACAGTTTGGTTTCTTTTCAAAAATAAAGGAATTTGAGTGTAATTTTCTATCTTGAGTATTTAGAGTACTTCACCTAGGTATGGTCCAAATCTTCCACTCTGTTTAGGCATATATTCAGTGGCATGTTGTATTGTTGATTAGTTTGGGTAACTCTCATGGCCAGCCATCCATAATATTTTACCGCAGTTGCAAGATCTTTCTGCAAGAACAGAGAGGGAAATTTCCTAGGTGGTCCGCTGCTAGAGAACTGGATGGAGAAGTCACGAAAGGAATGGTAAATAAGTGCACATCTTGCTGTTATAGCTCCTGAGGGTTAGGTTACATTTGTTCAGAATCAGATGAGTTTAATCAGAAATGGAAATGCTGCATTGTTGATGTGCCAGAATGCTGTGGAGAAGAGTTTAATCCACAATGGGATTGGTTATTGAAGTATTCGCAAATATCACTCATTAAAATAAAACCATTTCACAAAAGAATGCATTATAAAGTAGCTGTGGTGAAATTTACTTTTAGTCTCTTTCTTTTTTTTTAACTAATAATTATTATGAAATCACATCTTTTAAGTATTTTTATATCACTTGGAGTGGCAGGCAAGGACACGGCCCACCTGATGGAAAGTGGTTACAGTGGCTTATGGACTTGTGCAACACCAACGGAGTCACACTCGCGCTGGCAACAGTTTCTGTGCCGTCAGTGTAAAATATAAAGTAGAACAAGCTTTTGGTCTTCCCACTGACAGCCCAAAACTCTCCAGTGAGCTCTGGCTACCCTACTCACCGCTGGAAACACAACACAAGGTTATTATGGCCGCGGTATTCTGTAGGGCGGAGGTACTTTCCCAGTATGTGACTTCAGTTTATTTGAAGAAGACTATGTAAATTGCGTCGTTAGTTTCCACACGAACAAAGTTTACGAGTAAATCCTTCTGCAATTTTTAATTAATTGGTAGGTATAGGTAATAATATTGTAATTTAAGAATGTTTAAGTATTATTTGCATTTATAATTGTAAGAAGTATTTGCGTATGTCTAAAGAAAATGGATGTTTGTATATTTTATTATTGATAGTATATAAAGATCGCTATGCAACAAATCAGAAACGGAATTTACAGTAAAATTAATTATTTCTTCCACACTGCTAGGACCAAATAGGCTGGCTATTTATTTCTACCTTAAGATACTTTAAGAGCTTTTTCTACTGTCACCTTTCTTGTAAACTCGCAGTTCCTTCAAACATGAATATATTTTTAAGAATCCCATGAAATAAAATGGTTCATTATTCTCTGAGACTTTTATCAACTCAGTAAGGGTTCTGCTCACTCACTATTTTCCCTTCGTTTTTGTATTAATTTTCTACTTTATATATCAATTTGTGTGTTATAGTTTATGTATATCAGTAGATATTATGTTTATAATACCTTGTGTAAAGCCGTATATTAATTTTAATTTACTTATACTTCTCTCCCTCTTTTTTTTAACACACTATCTATTTTAGTTTACCGATAACTACATCATATCTTTTAATTTTATAACATTACTGTCCATCCCAAAGTTGCCTGGAAGAAATCGCTTCAGCGATCAGGCTGCCCATTGTACATTGAACTGTATACATGCTACCTACTTGTCCTACTGTAAACCTGTTGGTGTACAATAAAGAATTATCTATCTTTCTATCTAAATGTTGACTTTCTTTCTGACTGTGATGCGGCTGAAATTGTATATTTTCCGTGAAGCGAATGCCTTCTGACCTCCACAACCAATTGGCGATTTCGAATTTCTTTAGTTAGACTAGTCGTACTTTTAAGGTTCCCGTAACGACTGCCGTAGATGTTCGTACAGCAACCAAAATCGACGGCTTAGCGTGCTTTCTGAGGCACGGCAATACCCAAACAAAAGCAAATAGACAAATTTAGCGGCACAAGTCGCGCAATGGGCTAACGAGCAAGCTATGCTTGAAGTTTCTCTGAAGGATAGAATTCAGAACGAGGTTATCCGACAGAGAACTAAAGTTAACAACATAGGTCGCAGAATAAGCAAGCTGAAGTGGCAGTGGGCTGGCCACGTTTGTCGAAGTAAACGAGTCCTAGAGTGAAGAGCGCGAGAAAGTAAACAGAAGGTAGAGGACACCTCCTAACCAGATGGACGGACAACCTGAAAAAAGTGGCTGGAACAAACTGGATGCGAAAAGCAGAGGATCGGATAAAATAGCGCACATTGGGAGAGGCCTATGTCCAGCAGTAAACCGCGGTGGGCTAATTGATTGGTTGATTTTCATACATAAAAATATTAGCAATGAGCGGGAATCGAAGCCATGTCTATGAATGCACTACCGCTACGCCACAGGGGCTATGGTGTGGCGGTATAAACTAAACAAACCTTAGCATTTTCTACGATTTCTTCAAAAAAACAGAAGAGTTTAAAAATTTTAGTGTTGTTTCCTGGTGGAATAAAATAGGACCACTCTATCTCTTCCAGTAGCTATCACCAGGCCACTAAGGTCTTCATTAGACAGTAAACAGTCCATGATAAAGCGCCCGCTTGATGGCAATACACGCGGCCCCTATTTCGTGGCACCGAAAATTATAATTATAACTTTTAAACTGTCGCGTTCCATGATATACAGTAATGTTAACGGGAATTAACTCGATAATGGTATAAGTACGTACATACCTTTGGTTTGCCTGACGTTTCGGTCAGGTTACACCGGCCGTGGTCACTTAGCTGACTGGCTCAGCGGTGCACGCCCCCCGTCTTCGAGCTCATGATGTAGAAGATTCTTCCTTTACCCGCACATTCTCGATATTTTTATATTTTGTTTTCTCCATGTACTGTCACATACCATACGTATAGAGTCCCTATTATGTGAGCAAACAGTCCGGTGTCTATCCGACGGCGCAGAAAAGCGAGGTTGCATGATTTATATCACTGGATTCCATGTTGGCGATAATTTGAACCCATCTTCCCGATTGAAATTAATTAATCTATTAATTTAACGTCAGGGAAACCAAAGGTACCATAATCGCGTTAATTCACGTTAACAATATTGTATAGAAAATTATAATTGTTGAAAGAAAGACAGAAAGAAAGAAAGAAAAGACATTTATTAAAATTTCGCACACATTGACATAACTTACAGTATTATACATGTACATCTATAACAATGTGTGCGACCTTCAATAGGTCGCCATCTCAGCATAGATACTGCACATCACATGTTAATATGATTTGCAGCGCTGCCTACCCATTCGGCATTCGGTGATTTAAAAGCGTGAATATATGTATGTATAGTTTATATTTGAGTGAGTATAACTTACCGTGACTACCGTGGCGTGATGTGTGATGACCTACTCTTTCCTCACTGCAAGGCTCGTCTATTTCTGTAAAGTGATACTTGTTACAAGTAAATGGTGTTACAATGTTACAAGTAGATAATGTTACAGTGTTTTTAGTTGATGATGGTACAATGTTACAAGTGAATGATGTTACAGTGTCACAATTAGACGATGTTACAATGTTATATGTAATAATGGTACAATGTTACAAAAAGATAATTTTACAGTGTTATTAGTTGATGATGTTACAATGTTACAAGTGAATGATGTTACAGTGTAACAATTAGACGACGTTACAATGTTACATGTAATAATAGTACAATGTTACAAGTAGATAATGTTACAAGTAGATAATGTTACAGTGTTTTTAGTTGATGATGGTACAACGTTACATGTTCATGACGTTACAGTGTTACAAGTAGACTATGTTACAATGTTACATGTAATAATGGTAAAAAGTTACAATGTTATATGTAGTGATGGTACAATATTACATGTAGATAATGTTACAATATTACATTTAGATGATGTTATAATATTACTAGTAAATAGATACGTAAATTGATATACAATAAGGGTATTAATTGGAACCTCGTATACAGTGTGTTATTTCCAGGCAGTACACTTAAATTTTTTTACTAAACATTCAAACACAAGTATAGCTTTGAATAGTTAGCATACTAAATGCTATAAAATTTTATTCAGTAAGTATTTAGTAATTGAAAAAATAATGTTTGAGTATCTTTCTAGTGATTTTTATAGAGAATTTGTCTGCCTTGTTGATTTTTCTATCTTATTTTACAAAGTAGGAAAGTGGATTTGTCATATTATCTTCCTCCCCCTAAGGATATAAAGAAGATAATGTTTTATTACGTTATTAGTTTCCACGCGAGCAATGTTTACGAGTAAATCCTCTTGAATTTTTTTGTAATTAATGTGTATGATTGGTAGGTATAGGTAAAGATATTATTATTTAAGAATGTTTAAGTAAGTATTATTTTAATTTATAATTGTTGTGTGTTCAGTTAAAAGTATTTGCGTATGACTGAAGAAAATTTATGTTTGTTGTTGTTTTTTTTATACCAGTTAAGTGGCAGACAAGCACACGGCCCACCTGATGGAAAGTGGTCACCGTGGCCTAAAGACTAGTGTGAAATGAATAGAGAGTCACACTCGTGCTGCCAATCCTGCAAACATTGAGAGTTTCTGTGCCGTCAGTGTAAAAGACAAAGCAGGACAAGCTTTTGGTCTTTCCACTGACAGCACAAAAACCCTCCAGTGAGCTCTGGCCACCCTACTCACCGCCGGGAACACAACACGAGGCTATTATGGCCACAGTATTCTGTAGGGCGATGGTACTACCCCAGTCGGACTGCTCAATTGGAAGGAAATACCATCGTGTTCTACCTCCTGAAGAATACCGCGGTTATAATAACTTCGTGTTGTATTCCCAGCGGTAAGTAGGGTAGCCAGAGCTCAGTAGAGAATTTGTGCCGTCAGTGGGTTGACTAAAGGCTTGTCCTGCTTTGTCCTCTACACTAACGGCACAGAAACTCTGTGCTTACAGGGGCGGCAGCGCGAGTGTGGTTTCTCTGGTGTTACACACGTCCATAGGCCACGGTAACCACTTTCCTTCGGGTGGGCTGTGCGCTGGTCTGCCACTTAAGTGGTATAAAAAAAAAGTTCTATAGTTATACTAGTCGGACTTTTAAGGCTCCGTTACGACTGCTATAGAACCAAAATCGACGGCTTAACGTACTCTCTGAGGCACGCACACTTAGCCGAAGCAAAAATACATATTCATACATAAAAATATTTGCAATGAGCGGAAATCGAAGCCGCGTCTCCTGCGTTGCCGTTGAATGCACTACTGTCATGCGACAGAGGCCGTGGTGTGAACGCGGCCCCTATTTCATGGCCCAAAAAACCAGGCGAGGTGAAATCACATTGGCGCGGCATAAATAAAAAATAATAATGTTGAAATGTGTTAATACACCTCTGGGGATCTCTCTCCTTCGGGGATTTAAAAGCGTGAATACATGTATGTATAATATATATTTGAGTATCTGTGAGTACAACTTACTGTGACGAGATGTGTGATGTCCCTTTCTTTCCTCATCGCAAGGCTCTTCTATTTCTGTAAAGTGATATTTGTTACAAGTGAATGGTGTTAGAATGTTACAGTGTTATTAGTTGATAATGTTACAGTGTTAAAAGTAAATAATTTTGCAGTGTTACAAGTAGCCGATGTTACAATGTTACATGTAAATGATGGTACAATGTTACAAGTAGATTATGTTACAATGTCACATTTTGATCATGTTACAATGTCACTAGTAAATAGATACATATAAAGTTGAAAAAAGTGCAGCGACGGTAGCCTAGTGGTATGGGTAATGGACTGCTGAGACGAGGTCTCGGGTTCGATTCCAGGTTTTACCATGGCACACACCAATGACTTTTCGATGCTTTTCGAAGTTATGTGTGTATTTATCGCAGGTTTATAAGTGCCCGGTTAATGGCAATAGGCTCGCCACCTATTACATTGGGAACTAAACATAAACTGGCGAAATGTGGGTGCTAGCACCTCTGCCTACCCCTTTGGGGATATAGGCGTGAGTGTGGTTTTGAATAGTTAGCATATTAAAAGCTTTAAAATTTAACACAACATAACATAAACTCACGCCTATATCCCCATAGGGGTAGGCAGAGGTGCTAGCACCCACATTTCGCCAGTTTATGTTTAGTTCCCAAAGCAATAGGTGGCGAGCCTATTGCCATTAACTGGGCAGTTATAAACCTGCGATAAATACACACATAACTTCGAAAAGCATCAAAAAGTCATTGGTGTGTGCCATGGTAAAACCTGGGATCTAACCCGAGACCTCGTCTCAGTAGTCCATTACCCATACCACTAGGCTACCGCGGTTTAAAATTTCATTCAGTAAGTTTTTGTAATTGAAAAAATTATGTTTAAGTTTATTAGCAGTGATTTTTATTGCGAGTTTGTCTGTGTTTTTGTTTTCTCTATCTCATTTTACTAAAGAGGCAAATGGATTTGTAATATTGTCTAGCTGTCCCATAAGAATTTAGGAAACTTTTAGATAAATAAAACACTTATTAAATATTATTTTTTAAGTTTCTCAAGGATGAAGAGTTTTCTCAGCAAGAGATTACAATAGCTAGCATACTAAATTAAATAATAGCATGCTTTAAAATTTCATTCAATAGTTTGAGTGGAGTCATCAAAAATCAATGTTTAAAAATGATTGCAACATCATTCATTGGTTCCGATAGTTCGTTCGAATGTCGCTAGATGGCGCTTAACCGTCACACGTAAGACGGATATATGTATAGAAGAATTTGGATGGTTTCGGGCGAAGGTTCTGTAGCTTATTGGTCAGAGCGTTCCCCTGTAAATCCCGCATCACCGTTCTAATTTTTTTTATTTCTTAATCGAAGAGATTACAAATTCATCATTGCCTATTTTTTTAGTTATTTCTAGTATATAATTGAAATACATTTCTAATAACCTCTCTCATCCTAGATGCTGATTCCACAAAATAAAATAGAAAATTACAATTCGGTAAGTCATTCAAGGTCACATAAAAAAATTCTACAGATAGATAACGCTTATATTCGAATTTGTTGTTCAATGTTTTTTTTATACCACTCAGGTGGCAGATAAGCGCACGGCCCACCTGGTGGAAAGTGGTTACCGTGGCCTATAGACGTGGGTAACACCAGAGAAGCCACACTCGCACTGTCGACCCTGTAAGCACAGAGTTTCTGTGCCTTCAGTGTAGAGGACAAAGCAGGACAAGCCTTTAGTCATCCCACTGACAGCACAAATTCTCCAGTGAGCTCTGGCTTACCCTACTCACCGCTGGGAACACAACACGAAGTTATTATTGCCGCGGTATTCTGTAGGGCGGAGGTACTTTCCTAGTCGGACTGCGCAATTGGGCGGAAATACCGCCGTGTCCTACCTCCTTTCAAAATAGTGTTTGTTATTGTGACAGATCGCCCGAGACGGCGGACATCTTGTTCATACAATATGTTATACGTTTTCCACACGCACTGAATGGATTCATTTATTTATTTATTATTGTATACACTCCAGTAAGCGTAATAAAAAGTAATGTTCTGCTTACCACCGCCACGGAGCTGCTCATATTCGCCTGAGCCCAGTCCTACTTCTGGAAAGAAAGCAGAGATGTATATTAAAAACCGACCAAATGCGAATTGTACTCATATACTAAGGGTTCCATATCATAATCTGTATATTACCTACTATATTCTGTTATTTGACTTTTAAATGAAATTTTAAAGCAATTTATAAAAAATGCCGCGTGGTTTCCGACAGAGTAGAATTAGGGCCACCCCATCTCTTCCCATGCGGTGTCGTACAAGGCCACTAAGGGATAGGGCTGTTTAACATCAGACAGAAGAACTTCGATAGGGTAGGTAAAGGTGAATTAACACCCACATTTCACCAATAATTGTATTCAGTCCCACATAATAGGGGGTGAGCCTATTGCCGTATTCCGGGCACTATTGTTGACTCGAAACATGCATCTGAGGCTGAGTCTGGGCTGTATATATCTGTAAAAAACGCAGCAAGTAGCACCTTTGCACCGGGAGCGATCAGGGGTGGGTTATTCAATTAGTACAAGAAATATTATTTATTTAATACATTAATTTATAAGATGCTTAGGTTAATTATATTTAATTGCTTGGCTCTAAATTAATTTTGTATGATGTACTTATTAGGTTTTTTGAATTTTATTAAGCTTCTATTTGTAATTTTGCATGCTGACATTTTTGACCAAAAAATACTTGAGACATATAAATCAATAAGACGTTTGTCTTATGCATAATAAATATGATTAGATTTGATTTAAGTAATCTGTTGCAGTAGTTTTATTTCAATCTATTGAAATTTCTAAGCCCATCTTACCTGGTATTGGCTGGTTGTCGAAACTGCAAAGAATGTCTATAAAAAAAGATACGGTCTTTGAATCTTTGAAAAGACCACCAAAGTGACTTTAATCAGTGGCGAGGAGTCCCTTGAACCCGATTCCTGACGGCTTACTGTGCAAAGATAAGACACTGACGGCATAGAAACTCTCTATGCTTAGAGGATTGCCAGCGCGAGTGTGACTCCCATGGTGTTGCACACGGCAACGGTAACCATTTTCCATCAGGTGGCCGTGTGCTTGTCCGTGGGTATAAAAAAAAGAAAGGAAAGCCGTGGTGGATATGTTTAAATTTATAGTCCCGGCAGAGTTGAATTTGGACTATACCCTCTCCATCTCTTCCCATGCAGTCGTACAAGGCGACTAAGGGGTAGTTGGTAGGCTGTTTAACACCAGACAGATATATACAGCCTAGACTCCGCCTCAGATGTATGGAGTCAACAATAGTGCCCGGAAGCCGGCAATAGGCTCACCCCTATTACGTGGGACCAAATTCAATGATTGGTGAAATGTGGGTGTTTATTCACCTCTTCCTAACCTTCCGGGGATAAAAGCGTGATTATATGTTACATACATACATAATATATAATCAACAATAGTGCCCGGAAGCCGGTAATAGGCTCACCCCCTTTTACGTGGGACCAAATTCAATGATTGGTGAAATGTGGGTGTTAATTCACCTCTTCCTAACACTCCGGGGATAAAGGCGTGATTATATATAACTATTATAACTATTTTATACTATATAAATTATATACCTATATTAGAACACTCATAATTCTCTACAAAATTTCTGAGGTCGTTCTAAGGTGCAATATTTTTCCACCGGCTCCCTTTTTAAAATTTTCACCCTTCGCCACTGTCATTAATACTGCCTGCCTGCACTTACAAAACGTCAAAGATAATCTAAACTTATATTTATACAGATAATCTGAATAAAGCTATCTCTAGAGTGAGACTACTTTATTTAATTCGTCATAATCTACTTGTCTTTTAATTTTGAATATCAAAGAAATATCATCAACAAACAAACATTATTTTTGTTCCTTACGTATTATTTTATTCCTTATTTATTTATTTAAAGGAGGTAATTTCAGTCCACTGCTCGAAATTGACCTCTCCCAATGTCAGGAGGTTTTCACCTACTGTTTCCACACTGGTCAAATAAATTGGTACAGGGTTTTATTTCGAGTTTTCCTTCTCATGCAGTGATATCGTCTGCAAATGTTTCTGTTAGTTGCATCTTACGAAACCCTTCGGAAGAGATGGAGCAAAAGTTTATCCTAAAATCTCTGAGATGATAACCATCTGTCAAATAGTCAGTAATTCAATAATCAAATAAATGCATTTAAACATCAATCCGGGTTACAAATTAAGCGGGGCGTGAAAAACCATATGCTCGGGCCGTCAAGCTGTACTTGTATCCTTTGTCCACACGGGTAAGAAAAATTTAATAGTCTAAAATAAATTATCTCCTCTAAGTATGAATAGGTAAAATTCCAACTTACCATGACTCCCATGGCACTGCATACTCAGAATCTGAAAATAACGTTTTTAATTAATTACTTATTGCAAAGAATATTAGCCTATATCTACGGTGTGTTGTTGTCTTGTGGATAATAGTTATTAAGATTTTGGATATTTCTTCGGTTCAAGTCATTAAATGCTATCAAAGGACATCTATTTTTTTTGAGGATGCCGTAAGGCGAAACCCGTCAGGTCTAACAACTCTCACTCGTTCCGGGTCGTTCCTGGTCCAAAGGCATCGCCATCCAACGTGGCAACGCAGCAAGTGTTCTGGGCACTTTTGCACCGGGAGCGATCGGGGGCGGGTTATTTGATTAGTACATGGACTAAGCATTGTTTGTTGAACCATATTGATCATTGTTGTAATATTATTACAAACTTATTATAATTAATTAATATGCATTTATTTGGTTAACTATAATAATATGTAAATAAAAATCATGTGGAAAAGTACAAGTGAGTTCTCAATACGTGTCAAAGGATATCGTTCATTTTGTTTTAAATTGGCGACCAAATAAAAAAAAATTATATAAATATTATATTGTTCCACTAGTGCTCATTTTCTCTCTAGCATTTTTATTATGGCGTTCCAATATAGCATATATTTTTCATTATTTTTCTAAAATAAGTTTAATTTTTTTTTTTTTTTTTTTGTTATTTTAATTTTCAATTATATTTCAACTATTTTTTACACATTACAAATTAATTGATTAATTACAAATTAATTAATTGAAAGTTTATGTTTCCAAGATATTTAAACTCTTGTCAAACCTAAACACGAGAAGCTGTAACTGAATTTCGTATTTTTTCTTTGGTCGGCGCTCTCAATTTTGGGCCAAAAATGTATGGAGCGTGAATGATATCCTCAATTTTTTTTTGTACCACTTAGTTGGTAGACAAGCGCACGGCCCGCCTGATGGAAAGTGGTTACCGTGGCCTATGGACGTATGTAACACCAAAGAAGCCACACTCGCGCTGCCGACCCTATAAGGCCAGAGTTTCTGTGCCGTCAGTGTAGAGAACAAAGCAGGACAATCCTTTAGTTATCCCACTGACAGCACAAATTCTCCAGTGAGCTCTCACTACCCTACTCACCGCTGGAAACACAATACGATGTTATTATAGCCGTGGTATTCTGTAGGGCGGAGATATTTCCCCAGTCGGACTGCTCAATTGGACGGAAATACCGCCGTGTTCTACCTCCTACGACAGATTTTAAGTATGTCCAAGAACTTTCTAAATAAAAAAATACATTTAATGCGTCCAACGCGATTAAACAGATATTTTTTCTATGTTTATTCGCGATTTTTAGATTATAGTTTCCACAACACAATAGACAGCAGAACTTCTGGCTAAAATAGCTACGGAGTTCACATATACTTTTGGTTTCACAATCACAATCCGCTGTAGAGTCTGGGACACTACCAACATTTATGACGACAGGAGGTACCCAGCTGCTTCATAAAACAGGTAGTACTCTGAAGCCCAGTAATTTTAGACCAATCACTTATCTGTTCATTCTACAGCTTGAGCGTGTGTGGTATGAAGTTTCTTCCATAACGCACACTGCGCACTTTTCCCTATCACACTGTGTGAGGATGACTTCCCTGTTGACAACATCGGTGTTACGTACACCCTTTGCAGGGGGTATGTTGATGCCAAGGAAACGGCCCGCACGTAATACTGTCAATCAACGATCATAAATCCTCCGTACAGTGAGGTCGCTTCGCGAAACCTGTGAAGCCCCAGTAAGCTTCTGCGTTCCTGTGTGGAGCTAGCAGCCACTTTGCACGCACAATGGCCAAAAAAAGTAGGCTAATTGCGGGCAAAAGAGTCCCTTTCCACTCCGAGTTCCCTGCCTATCGCGAGTGATACGTTTGTTGAAAAATAAATATGATATGATAAACTTACACTGAGTATGCAGACCGACAGTATAGCCTTCGAGGACACCATCTTCGAAACGAAAACTAATCGGTTTGTTTCTTTCACATAAGCCCGCCATATTTATACTGCAACATACGCATATACAGATGCACTTGTATCAATAATCACTTAATGAGTATCAGTAATTATTTATTAGTTATTAGTCCTTTTAGAGGGCGTTAGGGCATTAGTTTTATTGATTAACTAGGTTTTACCATCGGCTTTGTTTGGATACGTCACAAAAGAAGGCTCAAAATACGTGTTATGTGTTAAGGCTGCAATAAGACCTAATGTACATAGACCGCGGTAGCCTAGTGGGGTTTTTATGTTTTTTATTTTTTTATACCAATTAGTTGGCAGACAAGCACACGGCCCACCTGATGCAAAGCGGTTACCGTGGCCTATGGACGTATGCATCACCAGGGGTGTGTCACACTCGCGCTGCCGACCATGAAGAAACCTGAGGCCCCTCTTGAAGAACCCCATATTGTAGGCGCTTGGGAAAACCGCAGCAGGGAGGTCATTCCACAGCTTGAATGTGCGTGGGATGAAGTTTCTTTCATACCGCACAGTGCGCACCGTCTCAGGTCGCAATGTGTGGGGATGAATTCCCTGCCTATGGCGAGAGGTGCGATGATAGAAAGTAGCTACGGGCACACACCAATGACTTTTCGATGCTTTTCGAAGTTATGTGTGTATTTATCGCAGGTTTATAAGTGCCCGGTTAATGGCAATTAGCTCGCCTCCTATTACATTGAGGCCTAAACATAAACTGGCGAAATATGGGTACTAGCACCTCTGCCTACCCCTTCGGGGATATAGGCGTGAGTTTTATGTTTATTTATGTGTATGTACATAGAGCTAGAGCTAAAACAAGAGCATTCTTTCTTCATATTTAATTACCCGACTTAAACCTTTTTACCCGATTACGGCGAAGCAAAAGGAGGGTTATGATTTTGACAGGCTATGTATGTATGTATGTACCTATGTAGGTTCATGTGTTCCCTCATAGCTCCTCAACCACTTATTAGAACTGGACAAATGGTGAAGGAGGAGGCGGGGGTGAAGGAGGAAGCGGGGCGGGAGCGGCAGCGGGAGCGACGAAGGATCGCTAGACAAGCTGCCCGCGTACGAAGGCAACTCGGGCGTCGGAGGTCGATGAACGACCTCCGCCCCCCATGAGCGCCGGCCTGGGGGTGACAGGTGAAGCCGCCTGTCACCCTGGCAGAAGCAGGACGCGGCGGTGGCGCGCGTGGCGCGCCTCCCCGTTTCCGGGGACAAGTTGGGGACTCTGTAGTCCCCACACCCGAGAAGAGGGCCAGACCGTGAGAGATGGCCCTGGGTCGGCCGGGGAGCGAGGGACATGCCTGTCAACCTCACCTTCGGCAACCAAAACGACCCACAGGCGGCGTGCGTTTTAGTCGGTTCGAGTCCGACATAACCTCCTCCACCGGCTCCGGTGAGGAGGTATCCGTGGGGATTTTGCGCACGTAAAAAAAAAAAAAAAGAACTGGACAAATGAGGTATCGTTAGAAGCGTCTTAGTCGTCCGCTGGTTATAGGCTATATAACGTGTCACTGAATCTAATGTGGCGCCCTCTAGCGGTCATAAAGTACTGTTATAAAAAAATAATTGAGATAAATATGTCGTGTTTAGTATCAACTAAAAAGGCTAATTGGCTACTTAGCATATTTCAAATATGTATAAATTAAACCTATTCGTTGGCCCAAAATAATATAAATAAAAAAATAAGTTTAAAACTAAAATCTTACTACTGAAAAATCACGCTCTAAAAATAGCTCACTGGAGAATTTGTGCTGTCAGTGGGAAGACTAAAGGCTTGTCCTGCTTTCTCTTCTACACTGACGGCACAGAGACTCTGTACTTACAGGGTTGGCAGCGCGACTGTGACTCCTCTGGTGTAACAAACGTCCATAGGCCACGGTAACCACTTTCGCATCTGCGAAGGCTCTAGGGCGTTCGTGACTTCAGGATTCCCAATAATGCGGACCGCGCGTCGCTGCAACCTGTCAAGAGCATCTAATAGGTACTTCATGTAGCCTAGAGATGCGAGCAGTATTTCACGCAGGAGCAAATTTGAGTCTTGTAGAGAAGACACCGCTGTTCCGGTGTGAAAAATCACCTCACTGAGTTCACGCGAGGCTGTTTTGATGACTTTTTTCTTTTATACCACTTAGGTGACAGACAAGCACACAGCCCACCTGATGGGAAGTGGTAAACGTGGCCTATGGACGTACGCAACACCAGGGGTGTTACCTTCTGATGTCCCTCTTGAAGAACCCCATATTGTAGGTGCTTGAGAAAACCGCAGCAGGGAGGTCGTTCCACAGCTTGAATGTGCGTGGGATGAAGTTTCTTTCATACCGCACAGTGTGCACCGTCTCAGGTCGCAATGTGTGGGGATGAATTCCCTGCCTATGGCGAGAGGTGCGATGATAGAATGTAGCTGTGGGCATCATGTCAAACAATTCATCTGAGCACAAACCATTGCATAGGCGGTAGAACACACAAATCGAGGCGAGATTGGTGAAATGTGGGGTTCATATCTCTGCCTAACCCTCTGGCGATAAAGGCGTGATTGTATATATGTATGTATGTAATATTATAAATGCGAAAGTTATTCTGTCTGTCTATCTGTCTGTATGTTACTCTTTCACTCTTAAACCGCTGAACCGATTTTGATACATAGGCTATGTATTGTCGTGATAACCGACACCCATGCGGGCGGAGCCGCGGGCAATAGCTAGTACTATAATAAATTAAACCGCATCAAAAAACGTTCAGTAGTTTATAAGCATCCACATCGAACAGTTACATAACGTTAAATTATGACACAATTTAAATATTATCAGGGTTCCGTACAGCAAAAAGAAAGAAAGGGATCGCTTAAAGCAATTACTAATTACAAACATGTGCAGGTAATGCATGTAATAAATCTAGTAGGAAATAGAAATTTAATATGTGCACGCCACAGAAAGCATAATATGCTGTATATTATCCTAAATCACCCCAACACCTGTAACCAACCATTTTCTAAGAAATAAAGATTCTTATTCTTATTCAGAGAAGAGAAGAAAACCTTGCATCTTTCCGTCTGTCATCATGTCAGCCACACACAGTCCACTGCTGAACATAGGCCTCTCCCACAGACTTCCAGAATGACCGATCTAAAGTAGCCCGCATCCAGCGCTTCCCGGCGACCTTGATGAGGTTGTCCTTCCAACTGGCCGGTTAAGTACCTCCGCCCTACAGAATATCACGGCCATAATAACCTCGTGTTGTGTTCCCAGCGGTGAGTAGGGTAGCCAGAGCTCACTGGAGAGTTTGTGCTGTCAGTGGGAAGACTAAAGGCTTGCCTTGCTTTGTCTTCTGTACTGACGGCACAGAAACTCTGTGCTTACAGGGTCGGCAGTGCGAGTGTGAGTCCTCTGGTGTTCTACACGTCCATAGGCCACGGTAACCACTTTCCATCAGGTGGGCCGTGTGCTTGTCTGCCACCTAAGTAGTATAAAAACACATAAAACATATAAAACAGTGGTATAAGTACATACATACCTTTGGTTTGTCTGACGTTTCGACGAGATCGCATCGGCTGTGGTCACAGGCTGACTGGCTCAGCCGTGCACGCCCGCTGTCTTCGAGCTCGTGATGTAAAAGATTCTTCCTCTACCCACATATTTTCGATATTTTTTATATTTTGCCACCGAACCTTCGCCTGAACCATCCAAAAATCCTTCTATACATATATCCTTCTTACAGAATTCGGAATCAGCAAGTCATACTGTGGTTGGCACTTTTTATTGAAAAAAAAAGAGTTTAAAACTAAAACATGACTACTGATAAATTACGCTCTAAAAAGTATCAATCAAGAAAGATCTACGATAGCCGTGGTCGTATGCCACTTTTCCGTAGAATGTATTGTTTTGTTAGACTCATATAATTTTAATGTATCAATGAAAATGTCTATTACATGTGTACGTTTGTATACATATTATAGAAATTGTCACGAATAGTTAAAAATGATATTCGAAGTGTGAATGTATTTATGATTTTGTTTCGATTACATTAATGTGAAATAAACGTATACCTAGTTTTGACATCATGTAATGGTTAGTCAATTTTGAACAAATTGTCGTTCACTTCATTTTACAAGTTTATATATTTTAGATAATGTGACAACGTATATACATTATTGCTCGTGATTGTGCCGACACTTACCACACTTACAGGGTCCCTATTTTGTCAGTAAATTATCACCACAATGTCAGGCTTGTTGGCTACAACAGTCCTATCAGTGATCCCAATATACAATTTGACATCACTATTCTCTAGAAATGGTTTAGAAACATTATTATTATTTACTTTCTTTGCGTAGCGCATTGTCGCGTGTCTGATTGGTGCATAAAATGTTGCCGAAAGTCATTATTTTATTGTCGCCATTTTCAGATTATAAATACATCATTGGGTAATATCCCTCAGTCGCCTACGATACCATAATATGGGAGGTCCCATTCTACTCTACCTGGAACCATAACGGCAACATTTTTTAGTCTCAGTATGAATAGTGTTAATGACCTATAAAATATTACATTCAGAACACAATTAAAAAATAACAAAAATGCTTCATGCATCTTACATAAAACAAATATTCTACAATAAACATCTGAATAAACAAATAAATTAAAAGTAGCAATTTATTAAAAGAAGTACGCTACGGATTGAATCAATAATATATTTTTGTTATTCAACAAAATAATAGATTTTATGTTTATTTAAAAATAATAAAATGACATATGACGTAAGTACATGACAGCTGCAGCGTTCGAAGACGTGGACGCCTCTAGCGGATTGTTGGAGAACTATTGATTTTGAGTTTTGGCGCCAACATGAAGAATGACGCATCGCGGTATTTTAATTTATTTTCAAAAGGATGGTATTTAAACGTATATCAAAAAGAGTACATTTTGTACGACAAAATAATCCAAATTCACATCAAAAATACTGATTGAGCACCAACAAACTACTGCAAGTAAGTAGTTAGTTAGCAACCAACCAACCAACCAATTATAAAAAAAATTACCACAAAGACATAAGGCGGGAGCTCCGCTTCGCTTCGCTCCCGCCTTAGTCTTCTAACCTAACCTATCCATTTCGGGGTGGGTGGTGATAATTCTGAACTTAATTAGATGCACAATCAGTATTTTTACTGAACGCGAAAATATTATCTTTTTCAAAATTGGCGTGAATTCGAGATTTTATGTATAAAAATGGTAGATTTTTAGATATAATATCTTTGACAACACACTCAAGTGTGGAAAGTGGCAAATTATAGTGAATTGTGACTTTTCGTGTTGGTTCCAAACCTCCCTAGGGAGCTTCTAGTAAAGTCTCCACAACTTTACTGAGGACCGTAACTTGAAAAACTTGACTTTGGAGTCTCGCCATTAATTAATTCTAAAGACATTTATATATATACTTATATTACTACTACTATATTACTTGACATTGACATATATCAATTACTTGCCAAAAATGAGAAAAAAAAACTATTGATTTAGATTTCAATCAATCAATCAACTAGCCCATCGCAGTTCACTGCTGGACTAGGCCCCTCCCAATGTTGGGAGGCTTTGGTCTACTGTTCCCACGCTGGCCATACGGGTTGGTACAGGGTTTTATTTCGAGTTTTCCTTCTCTCGCAGTGAATGGTTTGCGTATGTTTCCATTAGTCGCCTCTTACGACACCCTTCGGATGAGATGGAGTGATGATACTTGTATTCTTTCTCTGTCACCACTCGGATGATTTAGATTTATTAATAATCTATTTGGTTGTGTACCTAAAGGTGGGATTCCAAGGCTGACCGCAGACAGCATCAACAAAGGCAGAGTGTACCATAAATACACTTAAATATGCTAATTTCGTTCATCACTACATAGTTTTAAACAAAGTTGCTTTCTCTATTCCTATATCCCTATGTATGTTTAAATCTTTAAAACTACGCAGCAGGGTCGAGAGCAGCAGTGGGCAGTGAGCGGCGAAGGATCGCAAGCCAACGAGGGCAACTCGGGTGTCACAGGTCGATGAACGACCTCCGGCCCCTATGAGCGCAGGCCTGGGGTTGACAGGTGGAGCTGCCTGTCACCCTGGCAGAAGCAGACCGCGGCGGTGGCGTGCCTTCGCGCGCCTCCCTGTTTCCGGGGACGAGTTGGGGACTCTGCAGTTCCCACACCCGAGAAGAGGGCCAGATCGTAAGAGATGGTCCTCGGTCGGACGGGGTGCGAGGGATATGCCTGTCAACCTCATTGCGATTTGGTCGGTTCGAGTCCGACATAACCTCTTCCACCGGCACCGGTGGGGGGTATCCGTGTGGATTTTGCGCAAGTTAAAAAAAAAACTACGCAACGGTATTTCATGCGGTTTTTTTTAATAGATAGAGTGATTGAAGGTTTATATGATCCATTAAATAGTGGACAAATTCTGTTCTTTTGATGTTTCTAATGTGATACATACATACATACATAAAATCACGCCTGTCTCCCATAGGGGTAGGCAGAGATCACGGATCTCCATTTGCTACGATCTTGACAAACTACTTTCGCTTCATTCACTCTCATTACATTCTTCATGCATGCTCGTCGGTTTAGAGTACTCCTGACCTGCCCCTTTTCTAAAACTTCCCCGATTTGGTCCAGGTATGTGCGCCTAGGTCTTCCCCTTCCGACGGTACCATCCACACTCGCCTCATACACCTGTTTCGTTAGTCTTCTTTCATTCATTCTCTCAACATGACCAAACCATCTCAACATTCCTCTCTCAATTCTCATCACTACATCTTCTATCACTCCACATCGTTCTCTTATCACGCTATTTCTCACTCTATCTTTCAAGGTCAAGCCACACATACTTCGCAACGCACGCATTTCTACTGCATTCACTCTACTCTGATGCTTTTTCTGCCACACCCAACTTTCACTACCATACATAAGAGTCGGCACCAATACTCCTCCATGTACAGCCAGTCGTGCCTTTTCGGACACTTTCCGGCTGCTCATAAAGTTGTGTAGTGCCCCATTCACTCTATTTCCAGCCATCACTCTCCTTTCAACATCTTCTTCATGCTTTCCATCTCTCGTAAACAATGTTCCCAAATATATGAACTCATTCACTTGTTCCACTTTTTCTCTATCTATACAAATCCTACACGCTGTCACGCATTCATCTCTTTCAAAAACCATAACTTTTGTCTTACTAACATTCACTTTCATTCCTTTCCTCTCAAAAGCTTCATGCATAGTTGTTACCATCTCCTGCAACTCATCTGCCGATGACGCCAGTAAAACCTGATCATCAGCATAAACAAGACATTTGACGAGTAAATTCTTCATTCTTAAACCACATTCTTTATCTTTCAAATCTTACAAACAACTGTCCATGAATAAGTTAAACAGCCATGGTGTCGCTACACATCCTTGTCTAACCCCCTTTTGGATACTAAACCATTCAGTGTATGACCCATGTATCCTCACGCAAGCTCTGGAGTCCTCATAGAGAGACTTCACAGCTCAAATAAGGTTGCTGCTCACCCCATACATAGACAGTACCGACCAAAGTTCATTCCTCACCACTTTGTCATAGGCCTTTTCCAAATCCACAAATGCGCAATAGACCTTTTGACTCTTGGCCAAAAATTTCTCGGCTATGCTTCGCAATGAAAAGACCTGATCCGTACATCCCATTCCCTTTCTAAAACCCGCTTGTGCATCCCATATTTTCTCATCGGTTTCTTTCATAACTCTCTCAATCAACACTTTCGCATACAGTTTGCCGACGACGCTGAGTAGGCTAATGCCCCTGTAGTTTTTGCAGTCTTGATGAGAGCCCTTTCCTTTGTAAAGTGGAACTATAACGGCCTTACACCAATCACTTGGTACACGACCCCTAACCCAACATATGTTGAAAAGGCGGCACAACTGACTTGCTACAAGGCCCTGTCCAGCCTTCAGCATCTCGACTATCACCTTATCATATCCCGCTGCTTTACCAGCTTTCATACTTCTTAATGCACTCACAACTTCATTCGTACTAATACCACTTTTATCAGCATCAACATAGTCATCCATCACCGAGGTTAGTACATGTACACCATCCTCTCTTTCAAACAAGCTTTCAAAATAGTCCTGCCATCTTTTTAACACATATTCCTCATCTTTTACAATACTTCCATTCTGGTCTCTAATAGCGTTCAGCTCAGAGCTCTGTGTTTCTCCTCTGGCTAAACGAATGGACTTCCAAAAGAACTTAATGTTCGTCTGGAAATCCTCAGATAACCTTTCATCAAACACGTCTTTTTGTTCCTTTTTCTTTCTAGCAATCACTCCTTTCACTGTCCCTTTCAGTCTTCTATATTTATCTTTCGCTTCATCCACATTCTCAATTGTAGCTTGCTGCATTCTCTCACTCACTGAGAGCCAGTCAACCCACGCTTTCTTTTTCTCACATACCAACTTTTGCACTTCTTTATCCCACCATGCATGCTTCACCTTTTGCACTTTACTTCTTTTACTTATACCACATACTTGGGAAGCCACACTCACAATCTCATCTTTGAATACCTTTCATAACTCCTCAATCTCACAAATACTATCAAGATCATGAAACCTTTCAGTCAATTTGCTTCCATACTCCTCTCTCACTTTATCTTCTTGCAAATTTTCTACTTTTATTCTTTCTAGAACACTTATGGGCTCACGCCTTCTACGTCTCCATCCTTTAAAGAGATCACTTATACGGCACATAACCAAAAAGTGGTCTGTATATCCATATACCCACACCGCGATATACCCTAGCGTCTAGAATATTTTTTCTCAATCTTTCATCCACTATTACAAAATCAATCATACTTTTACTGACATTCTTCGCTTCTCTTGAATACATATGAATCCTTTTGTGTCGAAACATCGTGTTTGACACACAAAGGTTCCATTCCAAACATATTTCAAGCAAACTTTTACCATTTTCGTTCACTCTCTCTCTAATGTGATGTCGTAAATAATTCCATTTTTTCCGCTTACATTTGCAAACGCAGGCTGAAACCTACGAGATTTATCAAAATAATGTACTAAGTATTGTACACATTGAAAAGGTCTACAGAAAACTCTACGATGGTATATGTCTATCTCTTATGGATATCCCACAATAACATTTTCTTGTCATTTACTTTTTACGACAAATAATGGCTAATTTTCGAAGCGATTTTAAACAATATAGCATTAATCTTTATCCAATTAAATACTTTAAATACATTGTTGATTTAATGTAGATATATATGACCCTTACAGCATATGATTTAAATAAATATTTTCGAAGATATTACAGTTTTAAAAATGTACCTAGTGTATTTAGTATCAGCATTGAACACGAGCGAAGCTGGGGCGGGTTGCTAGTAATAAATTGTTTCTCAATGGTGCCAACGTATCGAAGAAATAATACGTTTAATTTATTAATTTATCAAAGAAGGCTTTACAGTATATATTATCAATAGGCTTATATTTATGGCCATAAGCTTATTGTGGTGCAACTTATATTAATAACATACTCACTAGGTAGGTAGGTGTGTAATTACAATAAAATATTTATATATGAATTAAGAATTATATAACAGATCATTACGATAATATAATTATTGCCGATGTATTTTTTGGCCGCGTGGTTTCCGGCAGAGTAGAATTAGGGCCTGGGGTGGCATCTCTTCTCATGCGGTGTCGTACAAAACAACTTAGGGATAGGGCTGTTTAACATCAGACAGACATACACAGGCTACTGCCGTCCTACACAATACCGCGGTTATAATAACTTCGTGTTGTGTTCCAAGCGGTGAGTAGGGTAACCAGAGCTCACTGGAGAATTTGGGCTGTCAGTGGGATGACTAAAGACTTGTCCTGCTTTGTCCTCTACACTGACGGCACAGAAACTCTGTGCTTAAAGGGTCGGCAGCGCGAGTGTGACTTCTCTGGTGTTACACACGTTCATAGGCCACGGTAACCACTTTACTGATGGGCCGTGCGCTTGTCTGCCACAAGTGATATGAAACAAGTGGTATAACCGCGGTATTCTGTAGGGCGGAGGTACTTCTCCAGTCGGACTGCTCCAGGAAATACCGCCATGTCCTACTATTGTTTCCAACCAAAAATACATTTTTATAGTGGTGTACGTATATACGTACGTACGATTAGAGTGTGTGAGTGTGTGCATGAACGATGTATGCAAGGCAAGTCGGTCAGTTTCTGTGCAGTCCGACAGAGCGCTAGGTCGTAAATCATTGTGTCTATAAAATCAATGAATGTAACCTTGTTATGACATGTAGCCAAAATTCTGTTAAACGATAATATCGTTCGTTTACCAAAAAAAACTATAATAATTTAGTAGGTATTGAAAAACAAAGATTTGTCTGTCGGACTAGTGCTGGTAGTGCGTTGAGCGTCCCACACTTGCACCAAAGGCAAATGGAAACCGTACATATGGTTTGACTCATGATTAAAATAATAATAATAATATTTAACAATCTTACATGCTATACAACTTTTCGTTTAAAATAATCTATTCGAGACACCGGTTTCGTTAACATTGTCTTGCTTCCCAGCATAGGCCTCCCCTAAAGCTTGCCACAGTATACGATGACGTGTTTTTCTAGTCCACGTGCTTCCTGCAATTTTTTTAATGTCAGGAAGGCAACGTCGTAGATGGGAAAATGACATGATTAAAATACTTGGTGTCAAATTAGCGATAAAAGTAACCTCTATAGTGGTTTTAACAAGTTCACACCCGCGACTCCTAGGGACTGTGGTCCCCACAGCCGAGAAGAGGGCCATATCGAGAGAGATGGCCCTGGGTCAGCCGGGGTGCTAGGGATATGCATGATAATCTCACCTTTATCAACCAAAACCGACCCACGGGCGTCGTGCGTTTTAGTTGATTCGCATCCGACATAACCTCTCCCACCGGCTCCGGCGGGGGATTTCCGTGGGGATTTTTTGCACGTTAAAAAAAACACCCGCGGCTCCTCTACATAACAAAGTCAAATAAAAAGGTTGTGAGCATGTAAAACTTATATTTTATAAATAAAACTAGTGTCTTATATTAAAACGTATTTACCGTTAATTATGACAGGTGTACTTATGTCTGAACGCAAATTTGATCTCAAATTAGTATTCCCTTGTTTTCTTAAATGATATTTCTCACGTGCTATAGGAATTATCAATCGACTTGTTTTATAACCTTGAGTAATTGGTATAACCGTTTCTGTTTTACTATTTCTGGTTTCTACCTCATCATTATCTTGTGATAGAACAGAGACTCTTTCTCTGTTCCTATGTCGAGTTCCTACCTCTTCATGTTTTGCATTTTCTTTTGATATAACAGAGACTTTTTCTCTGTTCCTATGTCGGGTTTCTTCATCGTCATGTTTAGCATTATCTCTTGATATAACAGAGACTCTTTCTCTGTTTCTATGTCGAGTTCCTACCTCATCATGTTTTGCATTTTCTTTTAATATAACAGAGACTTTTTCTCTGTTCCTATGTCGGGTTTCTTCATCGTCATGTTTAGCATTATCTCTTGATATAACAGAGACTCTTTCTCTGTTTCTATGTCGAGTTCCTACCTCATCATGTTTTGCATTTTCTTTTAATATAACAGAGACTTTTTCTCTGTTCCTATGTCGGGTTTCTTCATCGTCATGTTTAGCATTATCTCTTGATATAACAGAGACTTTTTCTCTGTTCCTATGTAGGGTTTTATCATCATCAAGTTTAGCATCATACGGTAATATGTATTTAGACATAAAATTATGATGATCGAAAATACCTTCATGTATTGAAACTGTTTCTTCTTTTTCAGCAATATATTCTGGTACTTTTGACGGTTCTAAATATGGTTGAATGAGTTTCTTATTATAACTTGCAAGCGGTTGTTTTTTATGATTGGCATTATCATTACTGTGTTTGTTTTCTTTACTATTTTCTTTACTTTTTTTCCTTTTCTTGTTATAATTTGTAGTCTCATCTTCATAATCACTAATCTTAGTTGTTGATACTAATTCTCTAATATCATCAAAGATGTTCTTAAATTCAAGTGTAGTCTTTTTTGGTCCATTATGAAGGATTTTCTCCATATGTTTTGATGTATCTGATTTTTCTCCTGATTTGTCATATTTAGTAGAAATACCTGAATTAGCAATGATTGTCGGAAGCTGTATGTGGTGGTTAACTTTTCTATCCATTTGATTTTGATCAGCTAGTATTTTATCATAGTCTCGTTGAGCACCACCCTTAGCTTCCGGCGCTGGCTGTATATATTGATCAGTCATAAGTTTTGGTTGTTGTGCTTCATTAGAGTCTGCTTCGTACTTTTTATTCGTAGTTTGCGAATTGGTTTTGCTTTCAAATCGATAGTGTTGCTGATTTTGATTATCAGCTTCATCTCTAGATTGCTTTATATATCTACCTTGTAAATCTCTAACATAAGATTTTGACTGCAAATCGTTAAGATCCTGTAGTTTATCAGTAGATGTCATTTTTTTAAGTCTATCATTTGATTCAGTTGTTTCTATAAGGTCAGCAGTAACTGCCATCATCGTTAGCTGTTCCCGTAATTTGATTCTCACTTTTTCGACTAGATCTTCTAAAATTATTGCGTACTTTGTTGCCATTCGTTTTGTTGATTGTAACTTTAAGTCTTCATTTTCATACTTCTGTTCTGGCTTGACTCCTGCTTCAGTTTCGTCTGAATCCACTGGTGTAATACTTACTCGGTTATTAGCTCGAAATTCTGGATATCTCTCAAGGTTTTTATTACTATGTGTGTCTTCATCGATTTTGAGAAATTTTCTAGCTAGGTCATCGGGAAGAAATTGCTTGGCGAGTATTTTAAAATCTTCCATATTTGCAGCTAGCAACACATCGCTTGTAATTGAACTTAGAATGGTGACGAATAAATCTGGAAAATTATAGAGAAACTTAATTAAATTAAAGGGAAATGGAAAATTTAAGAGATAAGCAGTTTTACGGCTAGCCAATAAACCGAGGATAGTGTTGAAGTGTAATTCAATTTTATCTTCTCTTCTGTATCTGAAACTCCTACTCGCTCTTTCTTCATGGACCCGTTGTATACTTTTTTAAAGAAGTGAATACCACGAATATTACTTCACTGTCTTCGATCAATTACATACATATAATTACGCCTTTATCCCTGGAGGGTTAGGCAGAGGCGAATTAACACCCACATTCCACCAATAACTGTATTCGGTCCCACGTAATAGGGGGTGAGCCTATTGCCGTATTCCGGGCACTATTGTTGACTCGAGCCATGCATCTGAGGCTGAGTCTGGGCTGTATATATCTGTCTGATGTTAAACAGCCCTATCCCTTAGTCGCCTTGTACGACACCGCAAGGGAAGAGATGGGGTGGCCTTAATTCTACTCTGCCGGAAACCACGCGGTAATAGACAAAAATAAAATTCTTTTTTTTTTTTTTGATAAACAAAAATAGGTACTTACATAGAGTCAAATGTAAATACATTTTACTGGAAAAGCCGTAAAGTAGGCATAAATATTTTATTACTTACCTGCAGCAATAAATTCAAGAAATTGCAATGTGCCTTTCTCAATGTTAGAATAATTTTAGTTTTGAATTGACTTCTGTGAATCTATCATGATGTCATTTCATTGACGAATTTATATTTTAGGATATCAAGTCAGCCACTGTTGGGCCTTGGAAAGAAATTTTGGTCACTCCGCCGGGGCCTAGCGGGGTTACTTTATGTCTGAACGCAAATTTGACTAATCGACGCTTCTTGTGACCATAAGGCTGGCCTTTACCTCGCTCAAAGAATTGGCATCGCCATTCATCGTGGTAATGCCGCTAGCCTTTTGGGCAAGTAGAGATCGATGGGGATGAATTTTTCGATGCCTAAAATTACAGTCTACCTCTTTTTCTCTATTCCATTTTTGTATATATTGTATAGTTAGCATAGTTTTATATAAATTTGTAAGTAATTGTATATTATAATAGCATGTTTTATGTACCTAAACTGAATGAATACAGTATTGTTAGTTAAGATAATATTTTGTCTTTCGGTGATATTTATACGAATTTAGATTCTGCTTAGTACATGAATTTTCGTGATTCAGCTCATATTATTGACCACTTAACGATTTTTTTAAAAATCTATTAGATCTACTGGAAAATCATTGAGTTACTAGTTTTCAGCAGAATCTTTCAATGTGGCCTCTGACACTCTCTGTGAGACTCTCCTTTATCTGTCGTAAATTCTATGATGTCATGGACTGACTGCTGTGGTTGCGGCAGTTCCTCACGCTTATTTTATGCATCCACTGCAGCATATTAATCTCTTGTACGCCAAAGTGTTTAGATAATAAGGAAAATTTGCATGCCCAATTTAGGCAGAACTTGATGTACCTAGTCATAAGACACAATTTGTAACATCCTTATCACAATGTTCTAGCAAATAAAGATCTATTCTATTCTATTCTATTCTATTCTATTCTATTCTATTCTATTCTATTCTATTCTATTCTATTCTATTCTATTCTATTCTATTCTATTCTATTCTATTCTATTCTATTCTATTCTATTCTATTCTATTCTATTCTATTCTATTCTATTCTATTCTATTCTATTCTATTCTATTCTATTCTATTCTATTCTATTCTATTCTATTCTATTCTATTCTATTCTATTCTATTCTATTCTATTCTATTCTATTCTATTCTATTCTATTCTATTCTATTCTATTCTATTCTATTCTATTCTATTCTATTCTATTCTATTCTATTCTATTCTATTCTATTCTATTCTATTCTATTCTATTCTATTCTATTCTATTCTATTCTATTCTATTCTATTCTATTCTATTCTATTCTATTCTATTCTATTCTATTCTATTCTATTCTATTCTATTCTATTCTATTCTATTCTATTCTATTCTATTCTATTCTATTCTATTCTATTCTATTCTATTCTATTCTATTCTATTCTATTCTATTCTATTCTATTCTATTCTATTCTATTCTATTCTATTCTATTCTATTCTATTCTATTCTATTCTATTCTGTGACATGTAAATTTGCCAGCAAATAAATAGGCCTGACCAGGTCAAGTAATGGTTTTATACATATTGATAACTCACTTGTACTTTTCCACATTACTTTATTTTTTATTACACCTGACCGGTTTCGCCTCACGGCATCTTCAAAGGTTTACAATGACATTTAAGAACGTTCCTTTACAAACATTGCGACACTCAAACATATTTCACATGTGGGTAGTAGTAAAATTACGACACTCAAACATATTTCACATGTGGGTAGTTGTAAAATTACGACACTCAAACATATTTCACATGTGGGTAGTTGTAAAATTACGACACTCAAACATATTTGTAAAATTATGTATACCAGTATAATTTTATTTCCAAAATTTGGGGAAACAATATATATGGTCTTAAAGATATTTTAAATTTATGAATTATTACCATTATGTATTTAAGTTATAATGTCATTTAAATAATTATATAACATCATAAGAAATACTTATAAATTTCGAAACAATAATATCGGATTGAAAAATTAAATAATCTCAAATGTGAATAATGTCAGATGAAAATTAACAATGTCAAATATTATATCAAATTGTTTATATATATTATTATAACTATTTAGTTTATAAGAGATTTTTTTTTACGTGCGCAAAATTCCCTCAGATACCTCCCCACCGGAGCCGGTGGAGGAGGTTATGTCGGACTCGAATCGACTAAAACGCACGCCGCCTGTGGGTCGTTTTGGTTGCCAAAGGTGAGGTTGACAGGCATATCCCTCGCACCCCGGCCGACCCAGGGCCATCTCTCACGATCTGGCCCTCTTCTCGGGTGTGGGGACTACAGAGTCCCCAACTCGTCCCCGGAAACGGGGAGGCGCGCCACGCGCGCCGCCGCCGCGGCCTGCTTCTGCCAGGGTGACAGGCGACCGTTCCCCGCGGAGTAGAATTTGGACCATTCCATCTCTTCCCATGCGGTGTTGTACAAGGCGACTAAGGTATAGGGCTGTTTAACATCAGACTGGTATATATAGCCCAGACCCAGTCTCAGATGAATGGCTTGGGTCAACAATAGTGCCCGGAAAGCGGGAATAGGCTCGTGCCCTATTGCGTGGGACAGAATTTAATAATTGGTGAAATGTGGGTGTTAGTTCACCTCTGCCTAACCGTACGTATTTATGTATGTATGTTTATTGTGAAAGTTTGTCTAGGTTTTTGTTATTCAATCACGCTCTGACGGCTGAAGATTTGGTTCGTGGATAGATTTTAGTCCAAAAACATATAAGTAACTATTTATTTCAGGAATATGTTGCCATGGATTATGGCAACGTGATCAAAATTCCTATAAATAAAAAAGAAAGTTTTTATTTAAAAGAAAATCTATTCTTATGTTTCAAAGATAAACAACCTTCCCGTTAATGATGGATTTCAAATTCTTCATGGGATTTATTTTCTCTGGTGACCGATCTTCCGCCGGTATTGGTTCATCAAATTGATACTTCTCCCCAACTATGGGTAGTTTCACCAAATAATTTGGACTGGTCATCTTATACCCATCTCTTTTTGGTATAACAGTACCCAGTTTTGGTTTCTGTATCTTTTTATTAATATTTCTATTAATATTTTTATTTATTTGAGGTGCTACGTATTGAGAAACAGGATTGTTCTCACTGAAAGAAATAATTTCGGATCGCGCTTTCAGTACATCTGTAACTGGCTGTTCAAATTCTTCAACATTGTCTGGTTCTTCAACGTCTTTGTCGTAAGGTTGAATCTGATGATCTATGTTAACTGCAGCTAGAGGTTCTGCTACAGGCTTTTCTATTTCTCTGTTACTAGGGCGCTGTTTAAAATATTTATTATTGTTACGCATTTCTCCTATATCTCTAATGTTTTTAATAGTCCTCTTTTTCTTATTATAATTTATAGTTTCATCTTCATAATTAACGCGATCTGTTACTTTAGTCGTTGCTTGGTCATCATCGCTAAAAACATCTAGGATTTCCTGAGGTTTATTGTTTTTCTGACTTAAAGGTTCCTTTTGTATGTAAGGGTTTTTCTGTACGGTTTTATATTTTTGCGTATTCGTCTCTGGTTCGTCATAGTCATCGTCTTTTTTTGGAATAATGTAGTCTTCGTAACTATCGTTATGGTTGATCAAGTCAACGCCTTTAAAAAATTTTGTAACTTCTGTAGTAGTTGTAATACGTCGTACAGTTGGAACAAGTCTTTTAAGTTGCCTGACAGTTTTTTTATTATTGACCCGTTGCTTAGATTTTACCGTTTTAGGACTTTCTAGCCTAGGAATCACTTCTGCATTGACTGTTACAGGTTTACCTAGATCATACAAATATTTCGGTGGCTGTGCTACGAACATTTCTGCTACGTACCTTTTGTCTGGTGTTTGTGTTGATCTCTTTGGTTTGACTGTCTTTTCATATTGTTCTTCTTCGTAAGGCTTATTTTCTTCAATTATACTAGGTTCTTCTTCTTGAGGTTTTTCACTATTAGGTGACTGATTAGCTTCCTGAACATCAGACGAATCAATCGGTGTCGCTCTATCAAATGACATTTTTGTACTTGGTATATCATCATGTTGCATGGCTTTTTTTTTAGCTGCTGATGCCGCCATTAGTGCTAGCTCAGTATGTAATCTTTGCTTAACTTTTTCAACTAAATCATCTAACGTTAATTCGTATTTAGAAGTTGTTCCAGTTTTAGGTTTATTTACAAGTCTTTTACGTAACGTCCCCACTGTTACCTTTTCATAAGATTCTGCTGCCGTAGCAGAAGCTGTATGTTCATTACGAAAGTAGTGATTTTTAGAAGTCTTAGTTTTGTCTCTATCGAGACTTACTCTGGCCAATTCGAGGATTTCATCTGCCATGCTGTCAGGTACGAATTGTTTGGCTAGTGATCGAAAGTCTTCCATATTTGCTGCTAGTAAAACATAGCCTGTTGAAAATTTCACTATGGCCGTGAAGTATACTGAAATTTTGAAAAGAAAATAAGGTTAAGTTTTAAATTCAAAGTTTTACCCAAACTAACTACTTAAACTATTTTTAAAGAAAACGTCATTCGAGAGACAGCAGCTGTAATGGCGATCACTCTTCCTTGGACTTTACTTCAACTTCAATCTGTTTCTAATTTGTAATAATATCTATGTGACTAAATATATTTCTTTAAACTGACATTAAATTAATTAATCATATTCTTTATTGACAGATAATGATAAATTTAACCTTGTTAAGAATGAGTAACCTATGATTGTGAAATAACTAAAAATTATGTAATTAATAAAGGAACGTTATAGAATATATTTCTCGTCCTCATACAGGAAGTTCACGAATACTCATATTTGTACGTCTCCTTTGACAGAACGTGTTGAAACTCGCAATGCATTGTAATATACTTTGTAACATCATCTGTACACATGTTTCTACAAATAAATATAATATCTTTATCTTTATCTTCAAACTTTAATTTGTTTTGTTATGATTTCATTTATTAACATTTTTTTGTGAAATTTGAAATATTCTAATGATAATGGAATGTATGTACTCCTTATGATTTTAATTATACCTATATATGACTTTTATTTTTTGACATTTCTGACATAATTTTTTAACTCCAATCAATAAAGTAGGCTAAATACATTATGTTGCTTATTTTATAAGCAATTCTATTGTATGCCTTGAGGCGGAGAATTTTATCACAGCACCACTATGTACCCATTTTCACAATAAAATGATTTGATTTGATTTGACTAGGTGCAATTGACGTTCTAAATAAAGAGAGGGTCAATAAACACGTTTTATTTTTAATTTTTTGGAGGATTTCTTCTTCTGTCGTTTATTAATTGCTTCTGCAGCGAATCGTCGCCATTTTGTCAATGTCAAGTAAATGTCTTTAAAATTATTAATGGCGAGACGCCAATGTCAAGTCTTCCAAGATGCGGTTCAATAAAATGTGTGATGGTGATGATGATGAGTTGATGATACTGATGATGATGTTTTTTTTATACCACTTAGGACAAGCGCACGGCCCACCTGATGGAAAGTGGTTACCGTGGCCTATGGACGTGTGTAACACCAGAGAGCCACACTCGCGCTGCCGACCCTGTAAGCACAGTTTCTGTGCCGTCAGTGTAGAGGTCAAAGCAGGACAAGCCTTTGGTCATCCCACTGACAGCACAAATTCTCCAGTGAGATTACGATTAAGTGATGATTGCCCAGTAAAGTTGTGGGGACTTTACTAGAAGCTCCCTAGGGAGATTTGGAACCAACACGAAAAGTCATAATTCACTGTACTATGCCACCTTCCTACACTTGTGTGCGCTGGCAAATACGGTATGTCTAAAAATCCACCATTTTTATATATAAAATCAGGTAGCCTAGTGGTATGGGTAATGGACTGCAGAGACAAGGTCTCGGGTTCAATCCCAGGTTTTACCATGGCACACACCAATGACTTTTCGATGCTTTTCTAAGTTATGTGTGAATTTATCGCGGGTTTATAAGTGCGCGGTTAATGGCAATAGGCTCGCCACCTATTACATTGGGACCTAAACAGAAACTGGCGAAATGTGGGTGCTAGCACCTCTGTCTACCCCTTCGGGGAAATAGGCGTAAACTCACGACTATTTCCCCGAATAAATTCACACATAACTTAGAAAAGCATCGAAAAGTCATTGGTGTGTGCCATGGTAAAACCTGGGATTGAACCCGAGACCTTGTCTCTGCAGTATACCACTAGGCTACCTGATTTTATATATACAAATTGGTGGATTTTTAGACATACCGTCTTTGCCAGCGCACACAAGTGTGTGTTATGTTATGTTAAATTTCGAATTCACACCAATTTCGGAAAATAAAATAATACTTCGAAACGCCCTTCATGTTGGCGCCAAAACTCTTGGAGGGTTTTCTATATCAAATACCACGCACACTCAAGCTGTGGAATGACCTCCCTGCTGCGGTTTTCCCAAGCGCCTAAAATATGGGGTTCTTCAAGAGGGGCATCAGAAGGTTTCTTCATGGTCGGCAGCGCGAGTGTGACACCCCTGGTGTTGCATACGTCCATAGGCAACGGTAACCGCTTCCCATCAGGTGGGCCGTGTGCTTGTCTGCCAACTAAGTGGTATAAAAAAAAATAGTCATATTTTTTAATATTCCCTATTGTGCGTTCACTATTTTTTTTCTTTGGTAGCAAAAAAATGTTGTTACTTACATAGAACCGAAAATAAATTCATTTTACTGCACTGATTGTAAAATTTCGATAAATATTTTTTTATGCATGCATTAAATTTCAGAATAGGTTTATTTCGAAAGTAATTTATAATAGTAAATAACTTTAGTCAGTTCGGCATAGAGGGCGCTATCATACTTATATAAAATATGTAAAAAAAAACATGCAAAGTAAAGAAAGTCCAATGCACGCCATAACCTGTTTGCAGACGGTAGGATACGACAATTGAGCATTCCGACTGGGGAAGTAACCCCGCTCTACAGAATACCGCGGTTATAATAACCTCGTGTTGTGTTCCCGGCGGTGAGTAGGCTAGCCAGAGCTCACTGGGGAATTTTTGTGCTGTCAGTGGAAAGACGAAAGGCTTGTCCTGCTTTGTCTTCTGCACTGACGGCACTGAATGTCTCTGTTCTTACAGGGTTGGCAGCACGAGTGTGACTCCCCTGGTGGTTTGCAATTGGTGGAATAGGCACAGAGATATAAAGCAGGCTTTTTATACAACTTAGGTGGCAGGCTAGCACAAGACAAGCACAGTTATCAAGAAAGACCGAAGACTGGTCCTGCTTTATCTGTCTGTCTTCTGCACTGACGACACAGTGACTCTGTTCTTACAGGGTCGGTGTGTGCGAACTCCCCTGGTGTGGCTCACGTTCATAGGTCACGGTAACCACTTTCCATCAGGTGGGCCGTCTGTTTGTTTGCCACCTAATTTGTATAAAAAAATAAAAACACGGCCCACCTGATCTAAAGTGACTACCGTGGCTTATGGACGTGTGTAACACCAGGGGTGTCAGACTCGTGCTGCCGACCCTGTAAAAACAGAGAGTTTCTGTGACGTCAATGTTGAAGACTAAACAGGACATTTTTTTTTATACCACTTCGTTGGCAGACAAGTACACGGCCCACCTGATGGGAAGCGGTTACCGTGGCCTATGGACGTATTCAACACCAGGGGTGTCACACTCGCGCTGCCGACCATGAAGAAACCTTCTGATGCCCCTCTTGAAGAACCCCATATTGTAGGCGCTTGGGAAAACCGCAGCAGGGAGGTCATTCCACAGTTTGAATGTGCGTGGGATAAAGTTTCTTTCATACCGCACAGTGCGCACCGTCTCAGGTCGCAATGTGTGAGGATGAATTCCCTGCCTATGGCGAGAGGGGCGATGATAGAATGTAGCTACGGGCATCATGTCATTCATCTGAGCTCAAACATTTGATCTTCCCTCTGACAGCACAAAAACTCTCCAATCATATATGCGACAGTTTGTGAAGATGTTTGGATGTTTGTACATTAGACCGAGATATTAACCATGATGTTTTGTTTCAAGTTTCCGATATTTGCCAGCTGTCGCAAGCGCCATGGAATAGGGTAGTTGCTTGACTCATCGAATTCTTACCAATACTACTTAATGTCTTAGTTTTTTATCTAAAAACATGCATAGTAAACTAAGATATTGCTTAACTGAATTGAAACAATGAATTTTTATTATTTTTAATTCCCAAAATAGGTCAAAATATAAACAACATTTTAAAATAAACCAAAATTTACAATTTTTTAGATTCCTTATTAAATTTGAAATCAATCTTATTATGCACTGTATACTTGTAAACGCAATGTGGACTGAGATAAATGCGATATTCTCTTGCACTCCATGCCTTTTCACTACGCGCCAGCGTAATGTGACGTCACCACGTGCCATGATTTTGTATGAAGCGTTTTCGGGTGGCTTGAGAAATACTTACAAATTAATATAAAACTATGCTAACTATACAATATATACAAAAATTGAATTGAGAAAAAGAGGGAGACTGTAATTTTAGACATCGAAAAATTCCTCCCCATCGATCTCTACTGGTAGCTGACTACTGGCGCCAGGGTGTCGACGCAAGTTGCATCCCACACCAAAGGCCTACCCATCTTCCAAGGTATCAACGACATACCGTCCGGTCTCTTATCATCGTCGCAAGCCAAGCCAACAGGTTCAAGTATAGCTGGCACGCCGGCGGTGACAAGAGCTCGACGGATAATGTCGTTAATGTTGAGAAATTGAATTTTTAAAATCAAATATCTTTAAAACTATTTGTCATAAGAAAGTCTCACTTTAACAGTTCATTATATTATTGTAAAATGTAGAATGTAACGATAGTAAAAAAAATAGGGCACAACCCTATTCCTCCGTGAAAATATCGGAAACTCGAAACAATTTAATGATTTATTTTGACCATGATATCTTGTAATTGTCCTATTGTTTTGTTTTGTTTGTTATTTTTGGTTTTTGATTAGTATTTTTATTGTTAAACTTAATGCACGCTTTTAATTATACCATGCTGAGTACACATGTTTTGGAACTCAATCTGGAACCGAACCTTCAAATGATATTTTGTAAAATTTTGATTGTTTTCTGTTTTGTGTGCCAAATAAATAAATAAATAAATAAAATAAATACAACAGAGTAAATATCCTGATAACTTTAATACTTTTTTTTATTTTGCAAAAGAGGTTCCAATGGATCACTACCCAACAAATGGAACAGGGTCAAAATTTGACACATTCATCAGCTACTTGACATCTGTTTAGCATAACGTCAAAGTTTCGAATAAAAAACCATAGTGTAACGAAGGTACAGAAAACCAACATTCCTGTAAGCTGAAGGTGGCCATCACTTCTCTGCAATAATGCGAAATCAAGCTAAATTGAATATTATACTGACTTGTCAAATTAGTTACTCTTTACTAAATGTAATACGGTAAGTTTCAAGGCAACTTGTTTGAAATAATTTATTATGACGTCATAATGTTTAATACTTAAATCTTTTTTTTATATATCACGTCACTGATGGTAAGCTAAAGGCAAAGTCTCAGAAAAGAGAGTCACCATTACTTACACATACCGTGTGACAATGGTTACACTCAGCTTGACGGCCTCATCATATGATTTTTCACGCCCCGCTTAAAGGACCCGGAACTGTAGGAAGAAAGAAACGTGTGAACTGGTAACTGTTGCGACAAAGGAAAGAGTCAACGAACCACTTGGGTTTATAGGTTATTTGGATGGTTTGCTGCTCTTTTACTAATCTTAGTTTAATAATTTATTTAAAAAAAAAAAGAAGAGTTATACCACTTAGGTGGCAGACTAGCACACGACCCATCTGCTAGAAAGTGGTCACTGTAGCCTATGGACGCGTACAAAACCAAGAGTCACACTCGCGCTTCCAACCCTGCAAGCATTGAGAGTTTCTGTGCCGTCAATGTAAAAGACAAAGCAGGACAAGCTTTTGGTCTTTCCACTGACAGCACACTAGTGGTATGGGTAATAGACTGCTGGGACGAGGTCTCGGGTTCGATCCCAGGTTTTACCATGGCACACACCAATGAATTTTCGATGCTTTTCGAAGTTATGTGTGCATTTATCGCAGGTTTATAAGTGCCCGGTTAATGGCAACAGGCTCGCCACCTATTACATTGGGACCTAAATATAAACTGGTGAAATGTGGGTGCTAGCATCTCTGCCCACCCCTTCGGGGATATAGGCGTGAGTTTATGTTATGTCACAGTATGCACTTGACAAACGTAGTTTCTATTTTTGCTATAACACGTACCTAATCGCTGGTACTGTTAATTTTGTTTTTTTTAGGCACAAGTAAACAACATCATAAATTCTAGTACAGTCGGCATCAGGCCCCTGATTCCGTTAATTATCCGACTACGACGAAGCAAAAGGAGGGTTATGATTTCATATATGTATGTAGGTTCATCTGTTCCCTCATAGCTCCTCAACCACTTATTAGAACTGGACAATTGAGGTATCATTAGAAGCATCTTAGTCGTCCGCTGGTTATAGGGTATATAACGTGTCACTGAATCTTATGTAGCGCCCTCTAGCGGCCAAAAAGTAAGGTATCAAAAAATAAATTTGAGATAAACATGTCGTGTTTGGTATCAATTGAAAGAGCTTAATTAGCACATTTTAAATATGTGTACATTATACCTATAGCTTTCCCCAAAATTATATTTAAAATAATAAGTTTAAAACTAAAACCCGACTACTGAAAAATCATGCTCTAAAAAGTATTAAACAAGAAAATATCAAGAATAGCCGTGGTCGTATGCCACTTATATAGCCCAACAAAACAATACATTCTAGGGCATTTTATTTTATTATTTCCGCCCAATTGAGCAGTCCGACTGGGGAAGTACCTCCGCCCTACAGAATACCGCGGTTATAATAACTTCGTGTTGTGTTCCCGGCGGTGAGTAGGGTAGCCAGAGCTCACTGGAGAGTTTTTGTGCTGTCAGTGGGATAACCAAAGGCTTGTCCTGCTTAATCCTCTACACTGACGGCACAAAATCTCTGTTCTTACAGGGTCGGCAGCACGGATGTTACTCCACTGGTGTTACACACGTTCATAGGTCATGGTAACCACTTTCCATTAGGTGGGCCGTGTGCTTGTCTGCCACCTAAGTTGCATATTACATTCTATCATCGCACCTCTCGCCATAGGCAGGGAATTCATCCCCACACATTGCGACCTGAGACGGTGCGCACTGTGCGGTATGAAAGAAACTTCATCCCACGCACACTCAAACTGTGGAATGACCTCCCTGCTGCGGTTTTCCCAAGCGCCTACAATATGGGGTTCTTCAAGAGGGGCATCAGAAGGTTTCTTCATGATAATAAAACATCAGTATCACAATAAACGGGATATTTACCATGTTTCATTGTTTTGAGTTTCCGTTATTTCGGCGCTGTTGCAAGCACCATAATCACGGAGGAACTGGAGTAGTGGCGGTGAACAGAGAAAAAGTTTTTTCCTAGGAGTAATTATATTAAACTCAAAACAATGAAACATGGTAAATTATCCGTTTATTGGGATACTGATGTGAGCGACCATGATAGTTTAAATACCGAAAATAAAATAATCCAAATAAAGGTGTTATCATTTATTTTTAGCCCTTAACGCAAAAACGACAGCGTGTTATAAGTTTGACGTGTTTGTATGTGTGTCTGTCTGTCTGTGGCATGGTATCGCACCATTACTTACATTGGCATGTGAGAATTGTGACACTCAGCTTGACAGCCTCATCATATGCTTATTCACGTCCCGCTTAAAGGACCCGGGACTGTAGGAACAAGGAAGCACGTTTTTTTTATACATCTTAGGTGGCAGACAAGCACACGGCCCACCTGATGGAAAGTGGTTACCGTGGCCTATGGGCGTGTGTAACACCAGAGAAGCCACACTCGCGCTGCCGACCCTGTATGCACAGAGTCTCTGTGCCGTCAGTGTAGAGGACAAAGCAGGACAAGCCTTTAGTCATCCCACTGACAGCATAGATTCTCCAGTTAGCTCTGGCTACCCTACTCACCGCTGGGAACACAACACGAAGTTATTATAACCGCGGTATTCTCTAGGGTGGAGGTACTTCCCCAGTCGGATTGCTCAACTGGGCGGAAATACCGTCGTACCTCCTTAAGCTGGTAATGAACTCCAGGCCTTAATAGTGCGACAAAGGAAAGAATTTGCAAACCGCTTGGTAAGATCAATTTTTTTTTAATTATTTTAATTTTAATTTATTTATTTATTTAATTAAATACAAAAACATTCGTCATAAAAATGCCACATGAACTCATTAGAGTTTTTCCGTGCATTAGTGCCATCAATGTTCAAACAGAATACAATAATAACAGTTTTTTATACACAAGCGAGAAATTGTAAGAACTTAGGAGGTAGAATACAAAAATGAATGAACGCGAATTGAGACTCTGTAGCCAAGATAGATCTGATGGTGACTGTACCTGCCTACGCAATTCGTCTCAAGCTAATCCAAGAAAAGTAATTAAACGAAATAATTAAAGTATTTTCGCAGTAAAACTAATTGACTGATCATTAGGTCACACTATTTGTTACAATCTTGGTTAATTGAAAATAATGATGGAGGAATTTGTCTATACGCCATTGCTGACACAAAGAGCTAGGTATAATGTAATTTACAGATTTGGAAAAATAGTGTAACGCCCCTGGGTGTTGCATACGTCCATAGGCCACGGTAAAAACACTTTCCATCCGATGGGACGTGTGCTTGCGTGCTTGTCTGCCACTTGACATAATTTTAATACACGAAGTTCTAAGTTTAAAACTAAAACCCGACTATAAAAAATCACGCTCTAAAAAGTAATAAACAAGAAAATATCAAGGATAGCCGTGCTCGTATACACTACTTTTACCTAGAATGTTGTATTAATAAGTCGTTTTATAATAAATTGGAGTAAACCCAATTAAAGAATGACAAATGATTTTGTGTATGAATGAGACAACATAAGGCTAACAAACACTTTTAATACATTTTTGAAAAGTGACAGCTGTAAAAACGTAATACCTACGTAATTTATCATCAAAATGGATAGCATTTAGGAAGTACTGTTTATGAAGATCGAATTTAATTTATCAAGCGGCCAACTTACAAACAAAATATAAATAATGGAAATAGCTATTAAATTACAGGAATAACGAACTCATTAATCTTTAAGAAAATTTCGGCAATTTCATAGGTAAAGACCTAATATTTTTCCTTTTGAGGTACAGAACTGCCTATATCCCCGAAGGGGTAGGCACAGGTGCTAGCACCCACATTTCGCCAGTTTATGTTTAGGTCCCAATGTAATAGGTGGCGAGCCTATTGTCATTAGCCGGACACTTATAAACCTGCGATAAATACACACATAACTTCGAAAAGCATCGAAAAGTCATTGGTGTGTGCCATGATAAAACCTGGGATCGAACCCGAGACCTCGTCCCAGCAGTCCATTACCCATACCACTAGGCTACCATGGGTGTATATATTAATATTATAATAAGACACTATTTTAGTTCTGTTTGTGTATTAGAATACAATTCATTCAATATACACAAGAATAGTCCTGCAGGCTTTTAGATTGACAGATCGAATTGGTACGTAATCGCACGCTCGCTTTAACATTTGTATCAATTTACCCTTAATGCGCTTAATGCTGAGGGTAGAATGGGGAAATACTGACTCGAAGGGACATTTTTCTTTAAATATTTTCTTTTTTGAATATTATTTGTCAAGCGTGGTTCCCGGCAGAGTAGAATTCTCTTATATTCTCTTATTTATTTATTCAGTAACAATTTACATTGTGTTTGAACATACATAATATTATTACAATAAATCATTTCAAATCTATCAATAATTTACAATAATTAAACAATAAGGAATTAGGGCCACCCCATCTTTTCCTATGCGGTGTCGTACAAGACGACTAAGGGATAGCGCTGTTTAACATCAGACAGATATATATAGCCCAGACTCAGCCTCAGATGCATGGCTCGAGTCAACAATAGTGCCCGGAATACGGCAAAAGACTCACCCCCTATAACGCGGGACCGAACACAATTAATGCTAAAATGTGGGTGTTAATTCACCTCTGGCTAACCCTCCAGGGATAAAGGCGAGATTATATGAATGTATTTGTCAAGCGCAAAATCGAACAGACCGACTGGGTAAGTACCTCCTCGCTACAGAATATATGAATATAATAACCTCGTGTTGTGTTCCCGGCGGTGATGAGGGTAGCCAGAGCTCACTGGAGAGTTTTTGTACTGTCAGTGGGAAGACCAAAGGCTTGACCTGATTTTGTGTTCTGCACTGACGGCACAGAAACTCTCTGTTCTTTCAGCATCGGCAGTTCGGGTGACTCCTCTGGTGTTACACACGTTAATAGGTCACGGTAACCACTTTCCTTCAGGTGGACTGTGTGCTTGTCTGCTACCTAAGTTGTATAAAATATAGCTAAAGGCAGTCTCAGGTATGAGGGCCCCCATTTTAAACACGTAGAATGTAACAGTGGTGGCACTCAGCTTGACGGCCTCATCATATGCTTTTTCACGCCCAGTTTATAGGACCCGGGACTGTAGGAAGAAGGAAATACGTGAGCTGGTGATGAATTCCAAACTTTTTAATTTATTTATTTATTTACCATACAATACATTATCATTACAGATGGGATCTAATACAATAGTGTACGAGTCTTAAGGCTAGTTTTATGTCACAGAGTCAAACAAATAGAATAACATTAGTCAAAATATTAGACAATAGCTTGGAAACCTTAAATAAATTCACATGAATAATAATCTTTTTTTTTTAAATACCACTTAGGTGGCAGACAAGCACACGGTCCACCTGATGGAAAGTGGTTACCGTGGCCTATGGACGTTTGTAACACCAGAGGAGTCACAGTTGCGCTGCCAACCCTGTAAATATAGAGTTTCTGTGCCGTCAGTGTAGAAGACAAAGCAGGACAAGCCTTTCTTCCCAGTGACAGCACAAATTCTCCAGTGAGCTCTGGCTACCCTACTCACCGTTGGGAACACAACACGAAGTTATTATAGCCGCGGTATTCTGTGGGGTGGAGGTACTTCCCCAGTCGGACTGCTCAATTGGGCTCACATATTATACTTATATCTAGCCCTATATCTAGCGTTATCACACAGTAAATAGCCTCTGTGAATTCATTCAGCGCGCACGAAAACAAGTCGATGCGTGCCGCGACTGTGACTTGAGCGAGAGGATGATGAATTCTGATCCAGTTATGTCCTATATCCTTTTCAATGATTGTGATATAAACACACATATTCTACGAACTGTAGGCCATCTCAAGGGACAGAATCTCGTTCAGGATATCCATTAAGACAAATAACATCGATTTACTATATTCAACCCACTCTTTCACCAGTGTTGCCAGCATAACGGATTTCACCCGCAATCTAGGGAATAAACAAGAGAGTTGGGCGTTTTAGGAGGTATATATTTTTAGGGATTTATTAATATACAAGGATAATCCAGAGTTAGGCGTTTTACGGGGTATATATTTTTAGGGATTTACTAATTTCCAAGGATAACATAATCTACTTAGTTAAATAATAAATAATTAGTTTACGATCTCATAACTTAGCGACATCTGTACTCCACTTGGTTAGGTATTTAACTAAATGTGAACAATCTTGATGTATTTTTCAATTATGTTTAATTTATTAACATTTTTCTGTTTTGTTACTCATTTTAAATACTAAAAACTGAAATTAAACCACTAGTTACTTAGCCTAGTTTATTTCTTTAATAAATCTATACTAATATTATAAAGCTGCAGAGTTTGTTTGTTTGTTTGAACGCGCTAATCTCTGGAACTACTGGTCCGATTTGAATGATTCTTTTAGTGTTGGGTAGTCCATTTATCGAGGAAGGTTTTAGGCTATATATCATCACGCTACTACTTAAGGGAGCGGAGCATTGATAATAAATGTTAACAAATCCGGCAATTTTTTCATACATATTTTGAAGACTAAAACATACGGGCTCAAAGGGATATGAAGCTTCAAAATATACCCCGGGCGAAGCTGGGGTGGGTCAGCTACTGTTTTTATAAAAAGTCGCTGCAATATAGTTTACCTTTAGTTAAATAGCTAACTGCGGCAGTCTCTGTGCCGTGACGGAAGTGAATGCGACCGCTAAGCAGGAGACGCGGGTTCAATCCCCGCTTTGTGCAAATATGCAGAGCCTGGCTTCCGCTACTTATTTTGGATTGGTACACGACGAGACTCAGACGCAACCTTTCAACTCGGGAATGGGAGGTCAGACAGCCAATGGTTTCGAAAAAGTCCACAACAATTTATACATACCAATAAAAAGCATTAATTGAACCTCTGTTTCCCTTCCTTGGGATCAAAATTGACGAAATGTGGGTGTTAATACCTTTGCCTACCCGTTTACAGGCGTAAATATACACATACTAGAGGCTGCCAGTGAATATTTTATACAAACTTTAATATCCAAAAAGTAGTATTAATTCTAAGGTGCCTTATTAAATCTTATCTGTTTGGTGACGGAGAAAGAATTCAAGCATTACCACTCCATATCATCCGAAGGGTGTCGTAAGAGACGACTAACGGAAAAATACGCAGACGATATCACTGCGAGAGAAGGAAAACTCGAAATAAAACCCTGTACCAACCCGTCTGGCCAGAGTGGAGACAGTAGGCCAAAGCCTCCCAACATTGGGAGAGGCCTATGTCCAACAGTGAACTGCGATGATCTACTTGATTAATTGAATTCTAAGAATACAATATTATTACTCTTCCACAATATTTTTCAATTTCAAGTTTCTTACTTCCTAAACATAGAATAGAATAGAATAGATCTTTATTTGCTAGAACATTGTGATAAGGATGTTACAAATTGTATCTTATGACTAGGTACATCATGTTCTGCCTAAATTGGGCATGCAAATTTTCCTTATTATCTAAAAACTTTGGCGTACAACTTTTAGTATTTATTTATTTATATTTTATTTATTTAAACTTTATTGTATACACATATTACATTAATATAACAAGATGAGATGTAATGTACAAAGGCGAGCTTAACTCAAAGTTTAGTTCTCTTCCAGCAAACCCGGGAGTGTACAGAGGAATTGCAATACGAATTGAATTTAGTAGAACTTTTATACAAATTTTCAACCCTCATTTACCCCCTTAAAGGTAGAGTTTCGTAAAATCCGGTCTAAGCGGATGTCTGCTCCCTATAAAGGGACTTACCTGCCAAATTTCAATTATTTAGGTGTTACAGTTATCGAAATTCCGTGTTTTTTTTTAAACCACTTAGGTGGCAGACAAGCACACGGCCCACCTGTTGGAAAGTGATTACCGTGGCCTATGGACGTATGCAACACCAGGGGTGTTACACTCGTCCATAGTGATTAATCAGCGAATGGTATTTCGCTTATACTCGTATATGTATATGAGACTTTTAGGGACAAATATTTTTAATAATAGGCAACACAACAATTCACATTTAGAACAAAACCGATCCATTAACTAATAGTCCCCATGTCCAAACTATTTCCTAATCCACGTGGTGTTACTCTACCCTCATTTGCATACGATTTCAATTTAGAGTTCCGTATAAAAGGTCTGATCACGCTTCTGGATACATCAGTCTGTGTCTGACCACCGAGCAAGATGCACAGCATTGAAAAAATCAGTTTCGCTATTGTTTTAGCTGTTGTTAGCTGCGTTTTTGCTACAGGAAATGATATGAAGGTAATTTTATTTTATTAATTATTATTACTTTATTAATAATATTTTTTTTTGTAATTTTTGAACTCTTGACTAAGGGATAGGGCTGTTTAACATCAGACAGATATATAACGCTCAGACTCAGCCTCAGATGCATGGCTTGAGTGAAAAATAGAGCCCGGAATTCGGCAAATAGGCTCACCTCCTAATACATGTGACCGAATATAATAGTTGGTGAAATTTGGATGTTATTTGACCTCTGCCTATGTGTGTTTTTATAAAAATAATAAAATATCTCCTTTTTTAACTATTAAATATTTAGGTGAAGTTTTGTAATGTTACTTTTTATATTTGTGAATTGTAATGTAGTGAGTATGGAAAGTAAAAAAACGGTAATCCATATGCCACATGTCATAGCAACACCAGCTAGGTCAGAGTTAAGATGACTATTCTTAAAGATATTGAGTCCCCTCTGTACCTCAGAGGTCACGCTCCGTCCTAGCTGCTATAAGAACATCTATAGCAGTCGTTATGGGTAGTTAGAGCCCTAAAAGGCCCATAACTGGTTCTTTTTTTCTACCTGCGGAAAATTCCCATGGATACCTCCACCACCGGAGCCGGTGGGAGAGGTTATGTCGGACTCGAACCGACTAAAACCTACAACACCTGTGGGTTGGTTTTGGTTGCCGAAGGTGAGGTTAACAGGCATATCCCTCGCACCCCGGCCGACTCAGGACAACTGGTTTAACTACAAAAACATCGCTAACGCCAGTGGGTTCTGGAGGTCAGATGGCAGACGCTTTACTTGAATATTTTTTTTTTTTGTTTAGGATGCTGGTCAAGATCGAGAGGCGCACAGCGATCGAGGCGGACAGCTGTGGTTTGGTCCCAGACTTGGCAAAAGATCCTTGAGGCTATCTAGTGAAGATAACAGGTAATTATAAATTTTCATGTACACACTATTTGTAACCTAATTCCTCCGAAATGGCTTGACTGATTTTTACGAATCTTTTGCGATATTCGATAGGTCTTGAGAATAAGTTGTAATTAGCCTATTTTAGACCTCTAAATAATAAGGGTGGCTTTCATTTTTTTTAATACTACTTAGGTGGCAGACGAGCACACGGCCCACCTGATGGAAAGTGGTAACCGTGGCTTATGGACGTGTGCAACACCAGCGGAGATTTTATTTCTTTTGAAGTACTTTTTACTCTTTATACATACGTACTGTTTACACTTCTGTCGGCATTTTTTTTGCACTTTGCAGTCCGACTGGGGAAGAACCTCCACCCTACAGAATACCGCGGTTATAATAACTTCGTGTTGTGTTCCCAGCGGTGAGTAGGGTAGCCAGAGCTCACTGGAGAGTTTGTGCTGTCAGTGGGATGACTAAAGGCTTGTCCTGCTTTGTCCTCTACACTGACGGCACAGAGACGCTGTGCTTACAGGGTCGGCAGCGCGAGTGTGGCTTCTCTGGTGTTACACGCGCCCATAGGCTACGGTAACCACTTTCCATCAGGTGGGCAGTGTGATTGTCTGCCACCTAAGTGTTATAAAAAAAACTCACGTAATCGTAAACGTCCCCGCACGTCACGCTTACATCAGCATAGGCTTTTTAAGAACATAGCGGTTTTTTTTAAATATAGGATACGTCAATTAGACTTCGCCTTTCCTGATGGTAAGCTGAAGGTAGGGAAAGGACGTATCAGAAATGAGAGTCACCATTGCTTACACATACCATGTTACAATGGTGACACTCAGCTTGACGGCCTCATTATATGTCCTTTCACGCCCTGCTTAACGGACCCGGGAATTCCAGGCCTTAATGGTGCGACAAAGGAAAGAGTCACCGAACCGCTTGATTCTTGATCGGATATTCTGCACCGTGTGCGGGTGACATCTAAGCCCTGCACGTGTTGTCCTGTGTAGGAAAGGGGAGGGTGGAAAGCAGTGGTTTTAAAATTTTAAAATTTCCTCAACAGGCAAGCATTCTTCAAGCTTCTAGAAGCAGCTGATACCCTGAAGTACTACTATGATCAGCTACCATACTACGAGAACCAGGCAGATGAACCAGCGTCCAAAAGTTAGTAGATTTTTTTTTTATCTAGGACACGCCAACTTGGCTTCACCTCGCCTGATCAAAGTTCAGGAAAGAGGGTCACCACTACAGGCACTAAGTAATGTTACAATGGTGGTGCTTTATCGGAGTCTGATCGCCTAATGGTTCGCTTTACCAGCCTAACTGCAGATTTGGCTGAACTTCGATATTTTCTGTGAAGCAACTGCCATCTGACCTCCTCAACTCATTGGCGACTTCGAAACATTGCAGTTAGACCGGTTATTGAACTTTTGAGGGCTTCAACTGCCCGTAAGAACTGCCATAGATGTTCCTATGGCAATTGGGAGCGACGGTTTAACTTGCTATCCGAGGCACGACCAGATCAATGCAAATACCCCATATTCATGCATATAAATATTTACACTGAACGGGGATCGAACCCACTTCGCCACAGAGGCTGTAATTTACTATTTATTTATTATTAATTCGATGAATTTGTCCACAGTTTCCAAAAAGGTAATCTTCACACCGAAACTCGGCCGCAGTCTGTCGCCATACGAGGAGAAGTTCTTCGAAAATGTGGAGTTCACCCCTCGTCTCGGCAGACGACTCGCTGACGACATACCCGCTACCCCCGCAGACCAAGAATTGTGAGTATCTAAGCTATTGGTTCTTGTAGCTGGTTGTACAGCGAGGGGTACCTAGCTAATTTATCAATGGCTCCCTTAGTGCTTGATAAACCAGACCAAAGTAAGGTTTTATCTGTTACATGTATACATTCGTGACTCCTCTAGTCTTGTACACTTCTATTAGCCACGGTAACCGCTTTCTATCAAGTGGGCTGTGTGCTTGTCTGCCAATTAAGTGGTTATAAAACATCCAATGGTTTCTATTCTGAAAATTGTCGTCTTTCGCCACTGCTGCAAAACAAAATGGCGTCATGAAAGGACATTAAGGTTGGAAGGTCACTTGCGTACTTAAATGAAATTTTAAAGCATTTAGTATGAGACCTATTGCGGGGCAGGAGCGACAGCGAGAGCGACGAAGGATCGCAAGCCAAGCTGCCCGCGTACTAACGTAACTCGGGCGTCGGAGGTCGATGAACGACCTCCGCCCCCCATGAGCGCAGGCCTGGGGGTGACTGGTGGAGCCGCCAGTCACCCTGGCAGAAGCAGACCGCGGCGGCGGCGGGCTTCGCGCGCTTCCCCGTTTCCGGGGACGAGTTGGGGACTCTGTAGTCCCCACACCCGAGGAGAGAGCCAGATCGTGAGAGATGGTCGGCCGGGGTGCGAGGGATATTCCTGTCAACCTCATTTTTGGCAACCAACAACGACCCACAGGTGGTGTGCTTTTCGAGTCATAAGCTCTTCCACTGGCTCCGGTGGGGGGGGGGGTATCCATGGGGATTATGCGCACGTAAAAAAAAAGTAGTCCTAACTATTCAAATCGATAAAGAATGGCTTCAGGCGGGGCTCGAACCAGCGATCTTTACCTTACAATGGGAATGCTCTAACCACTAAGTTCGAATCGATTAATTTTCTTCTATCCTCATCGAAGATTGTTTACGTTTAGTGAAGTAACAAACCAAAGTATAGTTAGCGACATGTTTGTGACACATTCGTGACTGGTTTCTGAGCCAACCTAGTAGCATACATCTTCGTCTATCGACTATCGTATCGTCTTTATTGTAAAACCTCTCCTTTTACGTCTAGGTATCGTCCAGATCCTGAACAGATCGACAGCAGAACCAAATACTTCTCACCTCGACTGGGCAGAACTATGAGCTTCTCGCCAAGACTTGGTCGCGAGCTGACCTATGGTAAACTAATATTATCTTATTTTAATATATAAACTCACGCCTATATCCCCGAAGGGGTAGGCAGAGGTGCTAGCACCCACATTTCGCCAGTTCATGTTTAGGTCCCAATTTAATAGGTGGCGAGCCTATTGCCATTAACCGGGCAGTTATAAACCTGCGATAAATACACACATGACTTAGAAAAACATCGAAAAGTCATTGGTGTGTGCCATGGTAAACCTGGGATCGAACCCGAGACCTCGTCTCAGTAGTCTATTACCCATACCAAGACCTGGAATTCATTACCAGCACACGTGTTTCCTTCTTCCTACAGTCCCGGGGCCTTTAAGCGGGGCGTGAAAAAGCATCTGATGAGGCCGCCAAGCTGAGTGCCACCAATGTAGCACTTAGTGTCTGTAATGGTGACCCTCTTTCCTGAGACTTTGCCTTTAGCTTACCATCAGGCGAGGTGAGGTCAAGTTGGCGTGTCCTATATATATAATAAAAAAAAAGGCTACCGCAGCATTTTTTTAGTTCAATAAAAATAACTATCTACTATAAGTGTGCGAGGAATTACTAGCGTTGTAAACAATGAAAATAAAAATCTGGATGGAAAAATAGGGGTTGATCGCAGATTCTGTGGCGTGGCGGATTAGTTTAATATCAGCACAGCCCTTGCAAACATTTCTTACTTCGTTTTAGTACTTCAGATTTTATAGAAGTTTTTATTTATATATATAACTAGCTGACCCACCCCAGTTTCGCCCAGGGTATATTTTGAAGCTTCATATCCATTTGAGCCCGTATATTTTAGTCTTCAAAATATGTATGAAAAATTGCCGGATTTGTTAACATTTATCATCAATGCTCCGCTCCCTTAAGTAGTAGCGTGATGATATATAACCTAAAACCTTCCTCGATGAACGGACTACCCAACACTGAAAGAATCATTCAAATCGGACTAGTAATTCCAGAGATAAGCGCGTTTAAACAAACAAACAAACTCTGCAGCTTTATAATATTAGTATAGATTTTTTTATTAATAAATAAAAAAATAAGTTCATTGACAATTATTTTTCTTTCACAGATATGTACCCGGAAAAAGTAAGAGTGGTCCGGAGCACAAACAAAACGGGATCGACATAATTACGAACGAACTAAACGCTAGAATAACCTAAAAGTTATTTTTTTGTATAAATAATACACATTTTGGACGAAATAATGTTATGAATTATATTGTAAGATTTGCTTGTATGGGAACAATACACGATTTAATCTAGTTTTATTGTTTTATTTTTGGCGGGATTTTCGGGATGGGCGAGATGAGGATGGACACGCTATGTTGTGTTCCCGGAGGTGAATAGGCTAGCCAGAGCTCACTGGAGAGTTTTTATGCTGTCAGTGGGAAGAACAAAAGCTTGTCCTGCGTTGCCTTCTGCCCTAACGGCACAGAAACTCTCTGTTCTAACAGGGTTGGCGGCACGAGTGTGACTGGCCTGGTGTTACACACGTCCATAGGCCACGGTAACCACTTTTCCTCAGGTGGGCCGTGTGCTTGTCTGCCAACTAGTGGTATAAAAAAATGGGGCCTAAATTAATCTCACCTGTAGCAAATGTTAACAAATCCGGCAATTTTTCATACATATTTTGAAGACTGAAACATACGGGCTCAAAGGGATATGAAGCTTCAAAATATACCCCGGGCGAAGCTGGGGTGGGTCAGCTAGTAATAGTAATAAATCTGCTTACGTGATCGATTAAGATAAGAAAAAAATGAATCAGTTCTGCCGGGATTAGAACCCGCGATCTTTCCCTTACAGGGGAAGTGCACTGTGCCACCGAACCACGCCTGAAAACATTAAAAATCATACATACATATACATACACATAATCACACCTTTATCCCTGGAGAGTTAGGCATAGGTGAATTAACACCCACGTTTCATCAATAATTGTATTCAGTCCCACGTAATAGGGGGTGAGCCTATTACCATATTCCGGGTACTATTGTTGACTCGAGCCATGCATCTGAGGCTGAGTCTGGGCTGTATATATCTGTCTGATGTTAAAGGCCAGTCCTCTGGTCACGTGAAGCGTCGACCATACACTTCGCAATCTCCCTGAAGAGATTGCGGGCGCTCGGATCCCACGGCCCAAATGCTTTAAAATTTAATTCTATAAACTGCTTAAGTAATATATAGGTATACTTGAACAGCCCCTAAGTGAACCCCGGATTCTGAGATGTAAGCTTCATGTGTCTGGGATTAACCCTAGTATATACATACATACATACATACATACATAAACTCACGCATATATCCCCGAAAGGGTAGGCAGAGGTGCTAGCACCCACATTTCGCCAGTTTGTTTAGGTCCCAATGTAATAGGTGGCGAGCCTATTGCCATTAACCGGGCACTTATAAACCTGCGATAAATACACACATAACTTGGAAAAGCATCGAAAAGTCATTGGTGTGTGCCATGGTAAAACCTGGGATCGAACCCTAGTATGAATTAGAAAATGAACAATACTGCTTACCCGGCTATTCTAGTTTCCTAATATATTCTGTGGTTGAACCGTTTCGTTGACTGTAATAATAATATTGAATATAAAGTTCCATTACAATTTCTTAAATTTATTGCATGTAATAAAATATGTAAGGTATTCTTTTTTTATAACTTTTCCAGTAACATGTATTTTTATTCGGCACTATGTAAGTGTTTAAATATTTTTGCTTCCAAAGAAAAAATGTACTTTAAAGTCTAAACAGCTTGTATCTATAATTAAAAAGTATTGTATATATTCTCTATACTTAGAAAAAAAAAATGCCTCGGTTTCTAGATGAGGTGGTAAAATGAGTTTTGAATTTCGAATTTGGACGCTTAGATGCAATCTTGCGGTCGATTTGTCAAGTGATAAATCCCCGTCGTACCGTATGCACCATTGACCTGCACCATCAATGGTGCAGATGAGACTAATTAGTTTCATTTGCACCATTAATATTGATACAACTACCTCACCATACTTTCCTTGTCCCCGTCCATCGTACCGTATGCACCGGTGAGACTAATTAGTTTCATTTGCACATGTTTGCACCATTATTATTTAATTTAAATAAAAAAACCAATGAACGTCGCAAAACATGTGAACATCGCCTTGAAAAACAAATGAATATCTTGAAATATGTATGCATGCTGTATGGTATGCAGCAACATGTAAAGGATTATTCGAAAACTTAAAAAACTATGTACAAGTTCAAAATCATTAGGGAAATGAAGGGGTGGAAAACCCAAAAAAAAAACAAATTTTAATGAACGTAGGTAAAACAGACTATCCGGAAAATGAAATAGTGACACTACATTTAAAAAAACTTGTAAAAAGTCCTCAGTCCACACACAGTTGTGTATTTAATGTTTCGTAAAATTAAAAATGTACCTTATAACTAAAACACTTACCTAACACCTTAGCTTTTCTAAAATAGCGGCACACCAATGTCAAAGGAGCAAGCAATGAGGAAATACTTTGTTAAAATATCTATATATACAACCGCATTGATAGCACCTTATAGTGTCATCTCAATGGTGCAGATGAGACCATACCTAATCGACGGTTTCGTTTGCACCATTGATGGTGCAAACGAAACTAATTAGTCTCATCTGCACCATTGATGGTGCAGGTCAATGGTGCATACGGTACGACGGGGATAAATCACGCTCTGTGCATGGACTAGCGTGGATATATTCAATAGGACAAGACGTCCGCTTGCTTGTGCGTTCTGTCAGATTATGACCACTTGACCAACAAATCTGAAAACTATGAAGGTGGGCGCGTCTTTTGAGTTTAGACAACTTCAAACTGCGATAAGATCGCTTGTCGTCTTAGTACTGTATAATTATAAATTGATCATACTTCGTTTCTGTCCTTCATTTGATGTGCTACAAAAAGAATCTGTCTAGATTCTTTTTGGGGTTTATAGGGTGCCAACTCTCCTTAATAGATATTAAGGAGAGTTGGCACCCTATAATTTTTTTTAATGAGCGAATGTGCCTACAGACGCTCATGTCAGCGGCGAATCAACTAAAACCAAATGGCAACAGTTCCTGAAAGATAACCTTTGGCATATCCTTCGCACCCCGGCTACCCTTGGCCTTGTGTGCCCGGATGTGGGACTACAGTGTTCTCATATTTGACTAGAAAATGGGGAAGCGCATACCGCGCCGTACGCCTTTTGGACGCAGTAGTAATTGAAAACTGATAATCACTTTTAAATTTACAGGTATTTTCATTACCATACTAAGTTTAGCTTCAACCCATGTAGTAATATCAGCTAATACTGAAGACCTTCGAATATTAGCCAAACGACTTGCACCTGACATTGCAATTTCTAATATATATGAAGTAATCAAAGACGTAATCGGACACGATAAGAATAAAAATGATAAAGAATCAAGGTTTCGAAGTGAACCACAGGTAGAAGAGAAAACAGAAGAAGAAGAGAAGAATAGATTAAAAAGTAACACAATACATTATGAAGTTAATTTTAATGAACTTATAGAAAAATTGAAGCAAAAATTACAGAAAGACTTCACGCAAACGACTGCGGTTGATGAAATAAAAACTATTCACGATACTAATGAAAACTTGAATATACCGATATCTTCTTCTGATGTGTTCGATGTACTTGAAGAAGATCAAGGAAGCCGTATTAAAGTAACTGGAGATCAGATTGATAATAACGGTGTGCAAAACATGGCTATTGATAATGAATATCATAATTATGAAGCTGGTAATCAAAATTTGGATCAAAAAGACGTGGTGAAACCATCAGTGTATATATTAGATGAAAATAAACCTGAACTAAAGCCAAACGATGATCATTTGACAGTCGTTCATAAAGTAGAAACTGACAATCGTTCGAATAAACATATAGAAGATATCAAACTTAAAAGAAAAGTAAGAGGATATAATATTATACAGGAAAATAATAGTTCTAATGTAGTAAATCTTATAAAAGAAGAAGACTTAGCTGAAACAGAAATAGGACAACAAAATCCATACGTACATTTTAAACATTCATCAATACAGCAAAAGCCTAAAACAAATGATGATAAAGATGAAATTAGAAGTTATAAGAAGAAAAACACGAAAACAAATAATATTCAATTAAAATACAATAAAACTGATAACAAATTTAGACACCGACTCACCAATGAAGGATTACAAAGGGTATCTTCTACAATACCGCAAGCAGAAGGTACTGAACAACAAATTCAGCCTTATGCAGAACAAATAAAAGAGTTAGATTTTACTGGAAAAGGGGAACAGGAAGCATATACATTTGAAATAGAAAACGGGGATATAACAACCAAAGTATATCCTAATCCACAAGACGTAAAACTTAACGAAGAAAATAACATGGAGACAACTATAAAACAGCAACAAAACAAAATTGTATCAAAAAGAGACTCTTTCAAAATGAACACGCCTAAATATCCAGTTGAATTGCCTGTAATTGCAGAAAGAAATAGTCTCATTGCCGTGATACCTGCAGAAGATTGGGTTCAAGATAATTTTGAGAATATTTAAGGAGAAACTTAAATTTGAATTAAGTTAAAATAATTAATAGTTTAAATCTTAGAATAATGGCTGATGTTATGGCCTTACAGTTGGTACTTACTGAAGGTAGGAGGTAGGACACGGCGGTATTTCCTCCCAATTGAGCAGTCCGACTGGGGAAGTATCTCCGCCCTACAGAATACGGCGGTTATAATAACTTCGTGTTATGTTCCTAGCGGTGAGTAGGGTAGCCAGAGCTCACTGGAGAATTTGTGCTGTTTATGGGATGACTAAAGGCTTGTCCTGATTTGTCATCTACACCGACGGCACGGAGACTCTGTGCTTACAGGGTCGGCAGCGCGAGTGTGGCTTCTATGGTGTTACACATGTCCATAGACCACGGTAATCACTTTCCATCAGGTGTGCTTGTCTGCCACCTAAGTGGTATAAAAAAAAAGATAATCAATCTTGTTCCAACTTTTTACGAGTATACATAATAAATAAATAAACTAAACTGACTAACTATAGTTGCGACATTCTTTGATGGCCGTTTTGACACGAATGGTTTTGCTTGTTTTCTCGTTAGGTAGCTTTCGAACTAAGCGTCACAGACGCACCGTCTATAGCGTCACCAATGTCGACTAAAACACTGTCGCAGCGGCATTGTGACGTCATTGACGCCGCGTTTGTGTCGCTGAGCTCGAAAGTCGTTCCCTAAAATTTCATACATTTGTGTGGAACATCTTTCTGTCGCTCTGTCGCGGCGTCACAGTCGCGGCGCCACTGACGCTTTTGACGATCGCTTCGAAAGTCTACCTTTATGGTGCGCTTAATATTGGACAATCCACGAATAACTAAAGAAAGACATGGCGACACTGGCACAGAAGAAAATATTCAAGGTTGCCTGGAAGCCGCTGGTTGCCGCTCATTGTACTCTCAACTGTATATACATGCTACCTAGTTGTCTCTGCTGTAAATATATTGGTGTACAATAGTAGATAAAGTTATCTATCTATCTTAAATAAACTTCACACACCAAAAAAGAGAAAACTAGCAAAACAATTGTGTGTCAAAATGGCCATCATAGTCTGCTGCAACTGTTGATAAACAGAATTCGAAGCAGATGGAATGTCCTTGGTGCCTTGGAAGATGGGAAGGCATTTGGTGTGGGATGCAACATGTGCTGACACCATTGCGCCTTCACATCTTCCAGGGACTGCAAACTGCGCCTGCGCTGCTGCTGAGTCGGTAGAGACCCTCAAACGGCGCAAGTATAGTAATATAAGTGGTAGGTAATTACATATTTGAGCCGTTTGGGGTCGAGACGCTGCCGCGCTGGGATCATGGGGTCCAAGTGTCCGTCTTTTGTTTCGAGAAATTTCTAAACGTTTAATTGACGCTACCCGTGACCAGAGGGCTGGTTTATTCCTTGCGCAAAGGATTGGTATTGCCATTTAACGTAGAATTCATTCAACTTACAGAATATATTGTTTCCGACAATATGTAATAGGTGCAATAGACGGGAATGACAGTGTTTATTGTTTGTTAGTTGGGTTTTTTTTTTTTTATTCATCGTTATTTATTTTGGGGTTTTGATCCAGTAAGGATATGCCAACCCCATCTTACCTTAATTCCTAGTGGACAGTCTTACCTTATTTGTTACAGTCTAGGTAGTACACTTATTATAGGCAATCATTGCTGAACTATTGTAATCAGGTGACATAGTTTTTGGGCGGCTTCGGAGCTTGGGTAACTCATAATACTTTGTATTAGACCCACATCCAGAGTATTTACTTTTAATTCGTGGAGCAGAGCCACACGCTCTCTTTTATTCCGGTCACAATCCATCAGCAAATGTTGCACATCTTCAATTTTATGGCATACAGGGCAGTTGTTAGTTGGGTTAACAGTGTGAATTTAAAATCATTATGTGATTAGGTTTACTAATATTGTGCATCGAATGAGTTTCTTAGTTTGATTGTGGTCCTAGATATATATCTGTATCGTACGTAGGTACTTTTTACTTCATGTACTTTAAATATTTCAAACATAGTACATAATGTTTATATTAATTCTCTTTGCGACGACGAACTGATATTTATAATTTGTATTTGTATTTGTTCTCATGGAAGTTATGTAAATGTAAACCTAAACCTAAACCAAAACCAATGCCGCCAGCCTCCCGGTTGACGTCGATGGGGAGGAATTCACGGACGCCTTCGAACCTGCGGGATTGTTTAGGTATAAGTATTCAGTTTTTTCTCTTTTTTTACCTACTTTAATTTGGATAACTTCCGTGTACATTATGTTTATAAATGAGTTTCTAAACAAAAAAAAAAACAGTTAAAATACTAACGAATTGAGTTTTTTCTATAAAACATTATTAAAAAGACATATCAAGATTGTTAACGTTTAGTTCAGTAGGCACTAAACCGAATGTAATATAGATAAGTTTGTTATCATTATTTAGAAAATATATAATTCAATATTGTTTAAATTTTGATAAATTGCTAATTACATAAACATTTATGATATAAAGTTTTATAAGTGTCCGGTTAATGCAATAGGCTCGCCATCTATTACATTGGGACCTAAACGTAAACTGGCGAAATGTGGGTGCTAGCACCTCTGCCTAACCCTTCGGGGATATAGGCGTGAGTTTATGTTATGTTATAATCACAGTCTCACTACTAACATGGTTCTTAAATTATTTTGTTACTTATTTTCTTAAAACATATATACATACATATAATCACGTCGTTATCCCCGGAGGGTTAGGCAGAGGTAAATTAACACTCACATTTCACCAATCATTGAATTCGTTAATAGGGGGTGAGTCTATTGCCATCTTCCAGGCTCTATTGCTGACTCGAATCTCGCATTTGAGGCGGAGTCTGGGCTGTATATATCTGTCAGTTAAACAGCACTATCCCTTAGTCGCCTTGTACGACACCGCATGGGAAGAGATGGGGTTGGTTCAAAATCTGCTGAAAACCACGCGACTTATGGGCAATGCCTGAATTAAATGATTTTTATTTTATTTATTTATTATAAAATTAAATATATCCGCCACATTCATCTGATTCCTCGTTGTAGGGCACACATATCTTCTTTGCAGGATTTTGAGTCGTGGTATATCTGGTAGCTTTCGAAGACCTTGTCGAACCTATAAATTAGAGATATTAACTGTTAATATGTACTATTTTTTTATACCACTTAATTGGCAGACAAGCACACGGCCCACCTGATGGCAATGGTTACCGTAACCTATGGACGTCTGTAACACCAGAGGAGTCACAGTCGCGCTGCCAACCCTGTAAGTACAGAGTTTCTGTGCCATCCGTAGAAGACAAAGCAGGACAAGCCCATAGTCTTCCACTGACAGCACAAATTCTCCAGTGAGCTCTGTATAATTAACCGCGGTAGCCTAGTGGTATGGGTAATGGACTGCTGTGACGAGGTCTCACCACACCAATGACTTTTCGATGCTTTTCGAAGTTATGTGTGTATTTATCACAGGTTTATAAGTGTCCGCCCTACAGAATACCGCGGTTATAATAACTTCGTGTTGTGTTCCCAGCGGTGAGTAGGGTAGCCAGAGTTCACTGCAGAATTTGTGCTGTCAGTGGGATGAGTAAAGGCTTGTCCTACTTTGTCCTCTACACAAAGTAGAAACTCTGTGCTTACAGGATCGGCAGCGCGAGTGTGGCTCCTCTGGTGTTACACACGTCCTAAGGCCACGGTAAACACTTTCCATCAGGTGGGCCGTGCGCTTGTCTGCCACCTAAGTGGTATAAAAAAAAGTTTCTGGTTAATGGCCACTATTACATTGGGACCGAAACATAAACAGGCAAAATGTGGGTGCTAGCACCTCTGCCAACCCCTCCGGGGATATAGACGTGAGTTTATGTATGTTTATGTATGTAATAGGGACTGTTGAATGATGGCACTTGGTGGAATCTGTTACACATATTGAATAAGACATTTTGTACTTTTCACTGTTAATTAATTTTTCACCTGACCCCCACGTCCTCCGGCATTCATGTTAAACCGCCAATACAAACCTTTGAAAATGCCGTGAGACAAAACCGGTAAGGTAAAAAATAAATCACAGTGGAAAAGAACAAAATGATTCAACATTATAATATTAAGTTTAAAATGGGCCACGGTAACCACTTTTCATCAGGTGGGCCGTGTGCTTGTCTGCCACCTAAGTGGTATAAAAAAAAAACTAAAACCCGACTACGGATAAATAAAGTTCTAAAAAGGATTAAACAAGTAAATATCAAGGATAGTCTTAGTCTTAAGCCACTTATAAAACAATAAAATCCTTGATATCTAATATTTACTTTGATTAGGATAGAAAAAATTTAAACAGGCGGGCTTCCCCTTAAGGGATGGATTGTGGGTTCGACCCACAATCCATCCCTTAAGGGGAAGCTCTCTGACCACTAAGCCACCGAACCTTCAAACCATCCAAATTCTTCTACTCTTCTATACATCAGATCGCGGGTTCGATCCCGTCTGAACCGTTTAAATTTTTTCTATCTTAAACGATTTTGAATAGGCGGTATTTCCGCCCAATTGAGCAGTCCGACTGGGGAAGTACCTCCGCCCTACAGAATACCGCGGTTATGATAACTTCGTGTTGTGTTACCGGCGGTAAGTAGGGTAGCCAGAGCTCACTGGAGAATTTTTGTGCTGTCAGTGGGATGGCCAAAGGCTTGTCCTGCTTTGTCCTCTACACTGACGGCACTAAATCTCTGTTCTTACAGGGTCGGCAGCACGGATGTGACTCCACTGGTGTAACACACGTTCATAGGTCATGGTAACCACTTTCCATCAGGTGGGCCGTGTGCTTGCCTGCCACCTAAGTTGTATAAAAAAAAAGCTAGCATACTAAACGCTTAAAATTTCATTCAATAATATTTACTTGTTAAATATTTTTTACAGCATAATTTTTCAGTAGTCGGGTTTAAGTATTTAAAGTTTATTTTTTATTTATATTATTTTAGGGCAAGCAACAGTTAATAATTAATACATATTTGAAATGTGCTAATTCAGTCCTTTCATTTGATACCAAACACGGCATATTTATTTTTTAATACAGTACTTTATGACAGCTAGAGGGCGCCACATTCGATTCAGTGACACGTCAAATAGCCTATATCTATAACCAGTAGACGTCTAAGACGCTTCTAACCCCTCGTTTACCCCTAAGGCATTGTCCTACGTGAGCGACAAGTGCGACAAACGCGACGCGTTTCGATGCGGTGCGTAAATATCAAATGGTCGTTGTTCTTTATTGTGTCCTACGTTGCGTCGCGTGAATATGTCATGTGAGGTATGGAAGAATATATCACGCATCGCGTCGCGTTGCCGCGTTGTCGCGCTTGTCGCTCACGTAGGACAACGGATAAGTATAAAACATGTATTTGACAAGTTGCAATATGTCACAAGCTAAAGTGTTAACGCAAATGTGTTTTATACTTGTTTACAACTTGTTGGCTATACATATTATGTGAACGAAAAAGTATCTGAGATACATGTATAAGACAAGTATTGTGTTTTGATTAGTCATCTACAAGATTTTTATTAACAAGTTTACAACTTGTTTCGTGGTGTAAACGAGGGGTTTATTTTTCCAATTTAACAAATAGTTGAGGATTGAGGAGTTATGAGGGCACAAATGAACATGCTTAGCGTGTCAAAGTCACAAAGCACTTCCTTTGACTATGCAGTAGTCCGAGAAGAAGTAAACATCCAAACGGCCCAAGACAGGGTTTAAATCAACAGTATTGTTGATTGCCGAAAGTGAGGTTGACAGGCATATCCTTCACGCGACTCGGGTCCTCCATGAGCTTCGGCCTGGCGGTTACAGGTTGAACCGCCTGTTACCCTACCAGAAGCAGCCCCCTCCCCCTTTTTTCTGGAGAAAGATGGGGACGCCGTAGTCCCACATCTGAGAGCGCCTTCTATGGCCCCGGGTCAGTCGGGGTGCGTTAGGGATATGCCAAACCTCACTCCCGGCAACTGATGCGGTTTTAGTCGGTCCGATAGCGACATAACCACCACATCGGGTCCAGCGAGGTGATATCCGAGGGGATTTCCACACTGTAAAAAAAAGGCATATCCCTCGCACCCCGGCCGACCCCAGGGCCATCTCTCTCTATCTAGCCCTTACTTAGACAAGTAGCACATAGAATAATAAATGGGAATGACATGTATTTTGAAGTTTATGACATTCGTAAACGTTTTTTTTTTTTACGTGCGCCAAATCCCCACGGATACCTCCCCACCGGAGCTGGTGGAAGAGATTATGTCGGACTCGAACCGACTAAAACGCACGCCGCCTGTGGGTCGTTTTGGTTGCCGAAGGTGAGGTTCTGCCCAGGCCTGCGCTCATGGGGGACGAAGGTCGTTCATCGAAGTACATTCGTAAACGTATATTAATTACTATTGTATTCTATTCCACTAATTGCCAAAGGGGGGGTACTATCTCTGGGCCGGCTGGGGTACAAGGTATATGTCTCCGCTCATATAATCTCACCTCCGGTAACCTGCAGCCCCCACAGTCGGCGTGCGTTTTAGTCTTTTCAAGTCCGACATCACCCCTCCCCCTCACCGGCCCCGTTGGTGGGGGTATTAAAAAAAAGGGAGGTTGAAAGTTGAATTTCCAAGTTCAATGACTCCTGCCGGTGACTCTCAATTGGTCAGAGCATTCTCTCTGTAAGTGGCTGGTTTCAAACTCCCTCTTGGATGTCCATTGTTTTCTGAACCATAAAATTACCTGATAATTCTGAGGTCTGTATACAGGGTGGCCTGAAAATTCGTGTCTGACGAAGCAATTCCGATATGTCCCCGTAGTCCATGTGCCATTTTGCTAGAATACTTTTAATGCCGTATTTTAATGTTCTGAATGTGTGAATTTTCTCTGTAACATACACACACACACATACAAATTAATAAAATTTACAAAAACAACTCCTCTTTCTAGAATCCTATCGTTAGAATGTGTCGCACGTATAGCGAACTGAATCAGGCTGAAGACGTGGATCAAATCAAATCCTACATATAACATAAACTCACGCCTATATCCTCGAAGGGGTAGGCAGAGGTACTAGCACCCACATTTCTCCAGTTTATGTTTAAGTCACACACTCACAGCCTCTGTGGCGGGGTGGTAGTGAACACGACTGCTACGCAGGAGGCGCGGGTTCGATCCCCGCTCAGTGCAAATATTTGTATGCATGAATATGGGTATTTGCATTGGTCTGGGTATTTCTATGTATAATATGTATGTATTTACAAAAAAAAAGTATTTAAGTATGTTTATCCGTATTCTAGATTCCATAACACAAGCTAGTTAAACTATGCTTACCATGGGTCTAGTTAGCGTTGTGTAGAATGTTGTAGAATATTATATATTATGAAGTCCCAATGTAATAGGTGGCGAGCCTATTGCCATAAACCGGGCACTTTTAAACCTGCGATAAATACACACATAACTTCGAAAAGCATCGAAAAGTCATTGGTGTGTGCCATGCTAAAACCTGGGATCGAACCCGAGACCTCCTCTCAGCAGTCCATTACCCATACCACTAGGCTACCGCGGTTTTTTTTATCAAATCAAATTTATTTTATAATCGTTGTACAGTATTTTACATGGGTTCTTAATCTATCCTGCGTTATTACATTGGGTATATTAGGTAATATATATTTGTGCAGTTAATTGTCTCACAGAGGTCTTTACTTAGAGATATTTACCTAAGCTGTGCCTGAACTAGGTAGTCCTGTGCTTCAGGCGTCAAGTGCAGATTAACAATATTTCATAAATACTATTACAGATATAACCAATTTACTAAGAATACATACAATGCTAATGATTCACTACTACTAACTATTTATGCAACATAACAGTAATTACTTATTTTAAAATAGACAATAACTCCTCTGTGTCATCGTAGGACAATCTTTGGAGGACATTATTTACGACTCGTTTAATTAAAAGAATAAATGCTTGTTATAGCGTTTATCCTTTTGTACAGAAGTGATCCTAAAAACAAGTAAAATTTGCCAGTGTAAGTCTTTACCTATGAAATTACCAAAATTTTCTATTGAAGTTCGTTATTCCTGTAATTTAATAACTATTTCCATTATTTATATTTTATTTGAAAGTTGATTTCAAGATTTTACAACTCTGTATTAATTTTCGTTTTTATTCTACGTTTGATTAATTAAATTCGATCTTCAAAAACAGTACTCAATAGCATTTACGATCCATTTTGATGATAAATTTCGTATTACTTTTTTACAGCTGTCACTTTTCAAAAATGTAATAAAAGTGTCTGTTAGCTTAATGTTGTCGCATTCATGCACAAAAAAACATACAATTTGGATGTTATTCTTAAAAAAATGCAAAAATATTAGTACTAAAAATTGTGTTTCCTCCAATTTCGTAAAAAAAACGGTAATTTCGTACGACCTATTACATTACTGAATACTGAATACCGAATACCGAATACCGAATACCGAATACCGAATACCGAATACCGAATACCGAATACCGAATACCGAATACCGAATACCGAATACCGAATACCGAATACCGAATACCGAATACCGAATACCGAATACCGAATACCGAATACCGAATACCGAATACCGAATACCGAATACCGAATACCGAATACCGAATACTGAATACTGAACCCAGCTTAAGGCAAATAAATACGATTATTTATTTATAGTGGGATGTGTGGGTACATAAAAAATTTATTAGTTAGCGGGAATCGAACCCGCGTAGACCTCTACGGCTACGCTACAGAGGTCGACACCCATACCCAAAAATCACAATACAAAATTACTTCATGTGTGCACACGTGTGTGTGTGTGTGTTTGTGATTACCTGGTATTATAGTGTTGAACAGAAGCTTCATAGCTCGTTCGTCCCATTGGAAGAGTCGTATATTAATGGTGCTAATTTGGTAAAGAATGGAATATATTTCGTCTTTGGTACAGGTATCTGTCTTTTCGCTTAGTAGCTGCACCACTCTGAAAAATTAAAGAACTGTACTTTTTAATCCCCGACCCCCGAAGCATAAAGCAACGGGGTGTTATAAGTTTGACGTGTCTGTGTGTGTCTGTGGAATCGTTGTTCTTGAACGGATGAACTGATTTGAATTTAGTTTTTTTTTGTTTGAAAAGTCGGGAGTGTTCTTAGATAGATAGATAGATAGATAGATAGATAGATAGATAATTCTTTATTGTACACCAATAGATTACAGTAAAACTTGTAGGTAAGCATGCGTACAGTTTAATGTACAATGGTGGGCCTTATCGCTGGAAGCGATTTCTTCCAGGCAACCTTGGGATAGACAGTAATGTAATAAAGCAAAGGAGATCACCCAAATAAAAACTTATTATTTAGATAGAACTCAATATTGCAAAGACTTTTTATTACCACAGCAAAGTTCTAAAACCATTTTCTGAGATTATATTCACGTTTGAATGTTTAGCTTTAAAGTTGCTTGAACAACATATTTTAATAAACTTAGAGCAGTTGTAATGTAGTTTTGTGTTCTAAAAGTGCTACATAAAAGTGATATGATCGCAGTTATTTGCGTTTTTAATCGCCTGGCCCAAAAAGGGGAGCCCGCAAGTAGGTTGGGGAGGGGGCGGCTGAACAGTGCCACCCTGAATGTATTGCCAGCTCGATCCTAGGCGCCACCATCCGTATTTGGGTCGAAGCTTTTTTTTATTTTTTTATACCACTTAGTTGGCAGACAAGCACACGGCCCACCTGATGGGAAGCGGTTACCGTGGCCTATGGACGTATGCAACACCAGGGGTGTCACACTCGCGCTGCCGACCATGAAGAAACCTTCTGATGCCCCTTTTGAAGAACCCCATATTGTAGGTGCTTGAGAAAACCGCAGCAGGTAGGTCATTCCACAGCTTGAGTGTGCGTGGGATGAAGTTTCTTTCATACCGCACAGTGCGCACCGTCTCAGGTCGCAATGTGTGAGGATGAATTCCCTGCCTAGCCGGCAAGAGGTGCGATGATAGAATGTAGCTACGGGCATCATGTCAAACAATTCATCTGAGCACAAACCATTGTATAGGCGGTAGAACACACACAGTGAGGCAAAATCCCTCCTAAGGCTAAGAGGTTCCACACTACCTGTGAGTATGGGATTGTCAACCAGCCTCAATGTCCGTCTTTGCACTGAGTCGAAGGGGTCAAGCTGGTATGCAGGTGCTCCAGCAAAAAGGTGACAGCAGTACTCCATGTGAGGCCGGACCTGTGCTTTATAAAGAAGGAGTTGCTGCACCGCAGTGAAGTACTGCTTCGCCCTGTTAAGCACTCCGAGTTTTCTTGATGCCAACTTAACCTTGTCCTGCAAATGACTTCGGTATTGGACGTCACTGGAGATATCGACACCAAGGATCCCGATACTCGAGGAGATGGTAAGCGGTGTGCCCAGGGATTGCGGCGCTACAATGAATGGGGTTTTCTTAGCGGTGAATACACATACTTGTGTCTTAGTGGGGTTGAATTGGACTAGGTTTAGTCGTCCCCAGTCGGATACTCCAGAGAGAGTAGTCCCAATTTCAGACACAAGTTGTTCGCGACTCTTCTCCACCTCGGACTGGGGGATATTTGCACGGCCCGTGTAACACGTGTCTCCGGTACTGTCGTCCGCATAACAATGAATGGAGCCATCAGACAGCATGTCATTGATATGCAGCAGAAACAGCGTCGGAGACAACACGGAGCCTTGTGGGACACCAGCGTTTATGTTCATGCGGTCCGAGCAGCTGCCGGACGCGACGGCTTGGATGCTTCTGTTGGACAAAAAGCTGGAGATCCATTCGCACAGTCCCTCGGGGAGTCCATAATATGGCAACTTCGCAAGAAGACCTTTGTGCCAGACCCGATCGAAGGCCTTCGCTATATCGAGGCTGACCGCTAGTGCCTCACCTCGACTCTCGATGGCCTGCGTCCACCGGTTTGTGAGATACACAAGAAGGTCACCGGTAGAGCGTCGGTGGCGAAAGCCGTACCGTCGATCGCTTAGTAGATCGTTTCCCTCAAGGTATCTCAGGAGCTGTGTATTAATAACACGCTCCATTACCTTCGAGAGAAGGGAGGTGATAGCGATAGGCCTGGAATTGGTCGGATCTGTCCTGTCACCTTTCTTAGGTACAGGGTGCACGAATGCGGTCTTCCACGAGGTCGGGACCCGCCTTGCGGAGTATGAGAGGGCGAAAAGACGTGTAAGTACAGGGCACAGCTCGGGGGCGTAGTGTTTAAGCACCATCGCCGGTATACCGTCCGGCCCACTCGATTTCCGAACATCTAGGGACTTAAGCTCACGCCGGACCGCCCGTTGCGTGATTTTAACTTCAGTCATGGAAGCACCACAGCTGGGAATTATGGGTGGTTTGGCGTTCCCGTCGTTCATAGTCGAGTTTGACGCAAAGAGATTACCCAACAGATCGGCTTTCTCCTTAGCGCCATGGGCCAGACTACCATCGGATTTTTGCAGCGGTGGAAGGCAAGACTGGCAGAAGTTTCCCGAGTTCCCTAGTTTACTAGTTGCATGGAAAACTGAAAGGACGAACCGACGAACTGTGCCCGCTAAGGGCAGCGGGCGGGGAACCTTACGTTAGGTGCGAGCGAGAAAGCATGTGACGTGGGGCGGTGCGTGCAAAAGAGATATATAGAGTGGCGCAGGCGCAGGAACGATTTTTGCGTGCCTATTCGCACAGTATTACGAGAAATATAATAATATATAGTTGTATTCCACAAATGAAATTGATATTTTGAGTTTGAATAACATCGTACAGACTTGACTTACAACTTTTGTGTAGTAATAAAAAGTGTTTATTTTATTGTACTCAATCCAAATATCAAGTTTATTTTAGTTGGCCGGCACTTTCGAAATTAGCCCAAAAATGTATGGCGACTGGGTGATCTCCTTTGAAAATTAAAAAAAAATCATTCCAAGATGGCCGCCGCTACAAAATGACGGAGTACATATTTTTTCTCAACTCCCTCAATATGAGTATCAAATAAAAGGGCTTGACTAGTAGATCAATTTAAAAAGTGTAAAATAAAAATTAAATTAGAAACTTAAAAAACCCCCGCCACAAAAAACAACCCTTAAAAACTCGAAAATAAGTTGTGTTAGTAAGCCTTATAACTTTGATATACCTAGTAATACATATTATTTTGATGCAAGCCTTGTCATGTCGGGGGACGCTCACTGGTAGAGCACTCCGTCATATTATCAGAACGATCCAAGGTCCCCCCGACAATGACAACGCTTGCATTAAAATATGTATTACTAGGTTAGTATACCAAAGTTAAAGGATTAACTAATAATAAAATGATTTGATTTGATTTATTATTATTATTATTGTTTCTCGGTTCCATGACTCTCGGGACTATGGAGTCCCGGGCCTTTGGAAGGCGTGCGTCGGGCCGAAGCCAAGACGTAGAGGCCCTTTAATGAGAATTTAATATGCTAGGAATACACACACATGGCGGATATCATCCCCGAGCGCACAATTAGATACACCGGGAGATGGTCCCCACCAGGTGCAGAGACTATTGGTGTGCGGTGCTGTGGCCGCGATGGAAACTAAATTATGGGTTATGGGATTAAGAATTGGGTGGACTGGTGATAGGACTATGGGGAAAGACTAACGGACGCCTGCCGTGACAATAAGTCTCAAAATTGTAAAAATGCAGGCGGTGGCTTGCCAACTCATTGCATGCGTCCCATTAAAATAGCCACATATAGTGCGACCATGGAGCAACATCCGTTGAGCAGCTAAGGTTGTCGAGAGGTGAGTCTACGGGGCGCAAGTTCGCGGTATACCAGTCAGCATGTTCTCGGCGTTATGACATTTTACACTTCCAACCTGGAGCATAGGTTCTGCTCTTGCAACTCCACTCATGGCCGCCCAATAGCGGCAAGCACACAAGGTGAGGGGAAATAAATCCTAATCCTCGGGAGAATCGGGGTACGTGGTGTCGCCACTCACCAACAGCTCGCCACAAGCTGCCCCTGCGGGGTTATTATTTTTATTATTGTAAGTTAGCAGGCAGGCAGTCATAGACAACTGATAATGCCTGTATACAGTTTCCATTTTCTTTCCTTCTATTTCTCTAGTTTGAGGTAAAATTTATCAAGTCTCTTTTTGAACTGGTTGATACTGTCAGCTAAGACTACATGTTCTGGGAGCTTGTTCCACGCTCTGATCACTCTGTCACTGATGAAATGTCTGTGAGGATTGTTGTTGGAGAAGCTGGTGCATAACTTCAGATGGTGTCCTCTTAGATGTGCATTCTCGTTACGAATAAAGAGGGCATCAAAGTTCTTTAAATCGTAGAATCCATTCATGATTTTGATTTTTTTATACCATTTAGGTGGCAGACAAGCACACGGCCCACCTGATGGAAAGTGGTTACCGTGGCCTATGGGCGTGTGTAACACCAGAGAAGCCACACTCGCGCTGCTGACCCTGTAAGCACAGAGTTTCTGTGCCGTCAGTGTAGAGGACAAAGCAGGACAAGCCTTTAGTCATTCTACTGACAGCACAAATTCTCCATTGAGTTCTGGCTACCCTACTCACCGCTGGGAACACGACATGAATTTATTATAACCGCGGTATTCTGTAGGGCGGAGGTACTTCCCCTGTCGGACTGCTCAATTGGGTGGAAATACCGCCGTGTCCTACCTCCTTGTTTGGAAGTTTTGATTAGATCTATTAGATAACCAAATTTATTTGCGAATTTTTGATGGGTTGTTTTTTATGACGGGGATTTTTTTTGAATTTTTAATGTCACAAGAGGTGTCGATAACATTGTCGCGAGTGGAATGATCACTGAGAAAATGTTGAACATGTTTAATGGAATTTTCAGTTCAAAAATGTATGTATTAAGGGGCGGTTAAGTATTACGTCAGCACTTAAATTGGGAGGGGGGTTTTTGCACTGCTTATTTTTGATGACATGGGGGCGGGGATTCTAGATAATGATTACGTAAGCAGTAGTTATGTACTTTTTCACACATAGGTAATTACTCTAAAAAACAAACATGAAAAGAAATATGCATATAGGTACCAATGTTTATAAGCATGGTGGGAGAGAGGTTAAGACTTTTGCTTACTTTTGCTGACAAGGGGTAGGGGTTTAAATAATTGTAATAAATCTGCTTACGTAATATTCGATATAAATTAATATAAATATTGCTTAGTATACTCAGTATTACTCAGTATTACTCAGTATTACTCAGTATTACTCAGTATTACTCAGTATTACTCAGTATTACTCAGTATTACTTAGTATTACTTAGTATTACTCAGTATTACTTAGTATTACTTAGTATTACCTAGTATTGCTTAGTATTACTTATTTTACCACCTTTTTCTATATCACTTACCTCAGCACGTGTCGATTGTCAATGGAAATAATCTTGAAGGTCCCATTGCCAGTCTCCCCCATCAGGTATGGGGCCAAGAGATCGAGGCAATGTATGCCCTGCACTGGTTCGTTAAGATTCCTGTCTAAGTCCCTTCGGTAGAAGATCTCTTGAGGTTTTTTTTGACTTCTGGCCCTTAGGTTGCCCTTTTTGTCCAATGTTCTGTAAGGTTCAAGATTTTTTAATTGAATGAATTTTTAGATACATACATAGATACAATTACTCCTTTATCCCCGGAGGGTTAGGCAGAGGCGAATTAACATCCACATTTCGCAATCGTTGAATTCTGTCCCACGTAATAGGGGGTGAGCCTATTGACATCTTCCGTGCGCTATTGTCGACTCGAGCCAAGCATCTGAAGGTGATTCTGGGCTTTATATATCTGATGTTAAACAGCCCTATCCCTAAGTCGCCTTGTACGACACCGCATGGGAAGAGAAGAGATGGGGTGGCGCAAATTCTACTCTGCACGGAACCACCAGATAGAAAAGATAGAATCCTATTATTAAAGACAATTAATCTCACCGTAATGGTTTCAAATTGAACGGTATCATTGTATTCTTAGTTGTCGATGGTTTTTGAGCTGTAACCCCCTGTCCATGCCACAGTGCTTTATTTTTTTTGTATTGCATGATTGGAGTAATAGGACCGATCAGGTCTGCTTGTCCATAAATATTGTCATTCCCCATTTCTGGAGATCTGTTGAGGGTTTCTGCGTCCAGTGGTGCTTAAAAAAACGTTTAAAACTAAAACTCGACTACTACAAAATAACGCTCCAAAAAGTATTAAACAAGAAAATAGCAAGGATAGCCGTGGTCGTATGCCATTTTACCCTAGAGTTAATTTTTTTGTTAGACTAAGTGGCATACGACCTTCTTTAGTCGTCAAATTAATACAATATGTCAAAAATGTACAACAAGCAATGTTTAGTCCATGTACTAATCAAATAACCCGCCCCTGATCGCTCCCGGTGCAAAAGTGCCCATAACACTTGCTGCGTTGCCACGTTGGATGACGATGGACAGCCTTTGGACCAGGAACGACCCAGAACCCGAATGAGCCTCTGTCCGATTTCTTTAATAAGGCTTTTAGCTTCCTTCAACTTATTTTTTTATTTATATTATTTTGGGGCAAGCAATAAGTATAATTTTTACATATTTGAAATGTGCTAATTAATTCCCCTTCGTCCATGTTGGTAACTAGATTTACCTAACCAGTTACGAGTGAAGATTTTTCTTTCGCTGTTTTGTAACTAGTTGTAAAAGGAGATATTTTTTTTCCATTTTCGTAGCTTTATTTTTCTATATTTGTAACTCAGTAACCAGTTATAGGAAATAGGAGGACACCTCCAGAGTCCTTTCAGTTGATACCAAACACAATATAATTATTTATCTCAATTTTATTTTTTAACACTCGAACAAACACATAATCACGCTTTTATCCCCGGAAGGTTAGGCAGAGGTGAATTAACACCCACAATTCACAAATCATTAAATTCGGTCCCACGTAGAAGGGGTGACACTATTGCTGTCTTCCGGGTACTATTTTTGACTCAAGCCGCGCAACTCAGGCTGAGTCTGGATTGTATATATCTGTCTGATGTTAAACAGGGCTATCCCTTAGTCGCCTTGTACGACACCGCATGGGAAGAGATGGGGTGGTCCAAATTCTACTCTGCCGGGAACCAAGTACCATCAATCGACAGTATAAACAGAAAATATTGAAGATCAGCTGCATGTTAGATTATAAAGCCGACCCCAATTGAGTAACGAGAAGGTTCAGGAATTATAAAATGTTTTTTTTTTTTTTTTTTTTTTTTTATACCACTTAGTTGGCAGACAAGCACACGGCCCACCTGATGGAAAGTAGTTACCGTGGCCTATGGACGTCTGTAACACCAGAGGAGTCACAGTCGCGCTGCCAACCCTGTAAGTACAGAGTTTCTGTGCCGTCAGTAGAAGACAAATCAGGACAAGCCTTTAGTCTTCCCACTGACGGCACAAATTCTCCAGTGAGCTCTGGCTACCCTACTCACCGCTGGGAACACAACACGAAGTTATTATAACCGCGGTATTCTGTAGGGCGGAGGTACTTCCCCAGTCGGACTGCTCAATCGGGCGGATATACCGCCGTGTCCTACCTCCTACTGATTTTTAAATATAACCATATCTGGCCCTCGATTATACCACAGATAATATAATTTAATTCTTATATTTCTACTAAAGCAAAACTACGAACATACCATTACCAAAATGTAGGACACGGCCAGGCCCCTCTTCCCCACTGGGCACTATGGGCACGTGCCCAGGGCCCCGCGATCGAATGGGGCCCCCTAGTTCCTGCCAGATTACCAAATGATAACCGATATTTAGGTATTACCGAAAAACATTAATTTTGAAAAATCTGATGATAATGACTTACTACAATACCTACGCTTATTATATTAGCTTTAGTTTGCCGCATGCGGATAGCTATACCTTGTACAACATAGCTTGAACTTTTTGACAGATGGGTCAGTGATGGGAAACAGAAAATATCTATTGGTGTAAAAAATGTGTTGGCTAAATATGTGGCTGTATGTATGTTTTAAACTATTCAAAATAAATAAATTCATTCGTAATCAATTTTATTGCACTAGACATAAAAACATTGGGTAGGTACCATTGTTTTCAGTTTTTCTATTTAAATTTTACTTCGAAGCAATAAAAACCACTTAAGACTTTCGGAAAATGCTTGAGTCCTTAACAGGTACTCTTATGTTGTGTGTCTATTCTTATGATTATTATCAATTTTTAATATTATTAAAATAAGAAAATATTGTTCGTCGTTGCAAAGTTATATCGATTTCAGATTTGACATCCGTCAAAAAGAAAGATCAAACTAATAAATAAACAGGGTATAAGTACTCCACTCTCTCTCAAAAATGAGTTTTTCCGATATTAGTATATTTAGGTTAATTTAAATACCTATATGTAAGTATAAGAATACAATTAAAAGAAAAATTATTAAATTAAAAAAAGAAGAATTATTTGATGCGGTGTGGTTTATGTCTTTAAGAAACCTATTCGAACGTCATTCGTAATACCAAAGACAAAAAAGGGGAATTCCCGACTCCCGATCGTCGTTTGACTTGACGAACGGGAATTCCCTTCAAGTATTTGTCTGCGATGTTGTGGCGTTTGTTTTGTTTGTAGTTGTTAGTTTGTTACTGACTGTGCTTGAGCTCTGACAAAAAAATTGTATTGTTTGATTAAATCGTCGTTTGTCTGTTTTGTGTTAGCGAATATTTTCGTTATAAAATTAATTAAATACTGAATTATAATATAAAATGTCGAAACGGTCATATCCTAGTGGATCTGAAAAAAGGAAAAAAGCTCTACATCAGAAAGAAGTAATTGAAAAGTTACCAAAATTAATATCATATTTTACTACTACTACTGGAGAAACTTCTGTAAGTAGCAATCAACTCATAAATGTTCCACATGATGACTCAGCTCAATTACAAATTGCGGGAATTTCTAAACCTTCATGTTCCAATTTTGAAAAAGAGATTGAATCAGAAAGCGACTATTCCTACGACGAAAGTGCAACGACTTCAGTAACTTCACTAAAACCGACAACTCCAACTGTGTCAATTGAACAGCAGTTTTCCAACACAGAAGAATTAATATCGCACGATCCCGCCGATTATTTTCACGAAAAGTTTGTTGAAATAAATCGCGAAATTTTAATTCGTAAGGGACCAGTATATTTTCAAAATAAAGATTCTGACTTTTCCGAGGCATCCAGAACCTACAAAGATGGTAATAAATTAGTGACGAGATATTTCAACAAAGCATTATTTATTCGCAAATTAAAGAACAATGAAAGCGTCGAAAGAAAATGGTTGCTGTATTCGCCTTCCAAATGCTCTGTATTTTGTTTTTCATGCTGCTTATTTAACCCAACTGATGTTAATCTTTGCTCTCGGAATGGATGTAATGATTGGAAGCATATTAATCACATAATTTTAACACATGAAAATAGCCCAGCGCATAACCAATCTATGATGACTTATCTGGCACGAAGTAAAGCGGTTGGTAGAGTAGATATAGAGTTATTATCTCAACATCAAAAGGAAGTGGATTACTGGAGAAACGTACTTAAACGGATTGTAGCTGTTGTAAAATTTTTGGCATCGAGAGGGCTTCCATTTCGCGGCGACAATGAAATCCTAGGATCTCCAAACAATGGAAATTATTTGGGTTGTGTGGAATTATTGAGTGAATTTGATCCATTTCTTGCAGATCACTTAAAAAAATTTGGGAATCCTGGAAAGGGTAACATTTCTTATTTATCAGCAAATATCTGTAATGAGCTTATTGAAGTAATGGGAAAACAGGTTCTAAAAAAAATTATAAATGAAGTTAAATCAGCAAAATATTTTTCCATAAGCGTTGACAGTACGCCCGATCTGTCTCATATTGACCAGCTAACTTTCATCATTCGATACGTAAAAGACTGTGTTCCTGTTGAAAGGTTTTTGAAATTTATACCTATTAAAGAGCATAAATCTAAGTATTTAGCGGAGACCATCTTAAATTTTTTAGAGATACATGATATTCCCATAAAAGATTGCAGAGGACAAAGCTACGACAATGCTTCAAATATGTCGGGAAAGTATAGTGGTCTACAAACAAGAATCAAGGAAAAATGTGAATTTGCCACCTTTATACCATGTGCCAGGACATTCACTAAACTTGGTAGGTGTCCATGCTGCTGGGTGTGTACCGGAGGCATCACAGTTTTTTGAAATAGTTCAGAAAGTGTACAACTTTTTTTCGGGCTCTACCCACAGATGGAATATATTAACAGAACATTTAGGTTCAAAAAAGTTGTTAAGAGTCTTTCACAAACCAGATGGTCAGCCCGAGCTGATGCAGTAAGTGCTTTGCATGGGGGTTATAAAAGAATATTAGAAGCTTTAATCACCATCGCAAACGATACTGAAAAGGCACGAGAAACAAGAGACGAAGCCCTTAGTCTGTCTAGAAAAATGGGAAATCTAGAATTTATTATACTGACGGAAATCTGGAGCACCATATTGGAAAGAATAGACAAAACAAGTAATTATCTTCAGAAAGAAACAATAACACTGGACGTTGCAACCAATTTGTTGACTTCACTTTATGATTTTATTACTAACCTCAGGGATAAATTTGATAACTTCGAATCATCTGCCAAAGAAAATAACCCAGAATCTGACTACAAAGATCTATCTCAAAGAACAAGACGTAGAAGCTCACGGCTGATTTTTTTTGATGGCTCTGCGCCATCAGTCCAATTGAATGGAAAAGAGCGATTCAACGTAGAAACCTTTCTCCCAATAATCGATACCTTGAGTGTTCATCTAAAACAGCGACAAAGTTCATATGAGACCGTCAGTCAACGTTTTAGTTTATTTTTTCACTTAAAAACTCTGAATTCCGAAGAGATACGACAAGGATGCAAAGAATTTTCTCAAATCTATCACGAAGATGTAAATGAAAAAGAGTTAGAAATATAATGTCAACATTTAAAAGAATACTTAAAAAATGTTCAGAGTGAAAATGAAGCATCTAACAGTGTACAAGAAGTATATAATCTATTAAAGCAAAACAAAATTGAAGACACATTTCCTAACGTAGAAATGGCATTGAGAATATTTTTAAGTATGATGGTAACTAACTGCAGCGGAGAACGCTCCTTCTCCAAATTGAAACGAATAAAAAATGAATTAAGAAGTACAATGCTTCAAGAGAGATTAACTAGTTTGTCGCTGATGTCCATAGAATGTGATATTCTCAATACCATAGATTTTGAAGATGTGATTAACGATTTTGCTCATCTTAAATCTAGAAGGGTACCTTTGCAATCAACATAGAATTAATCTAAGGATTTTATGTTAAGCGAGTTACTTTTGTAGATTATTTTTTATATTTCCTATTTTTTTATAGTTAGTAACTAAATAAAAATAAATTTAGAACCTTGTTTGTCTTTCTTTATCTATTGTAACTAAATAGTGTTTTCTCAAGGTCCTAGGGGCCCCATGATCCTAATGTGCCCAGGGCCTCAAATAGTTTAAAGACGGCCCTGGACACGGCGGTATTTCCGTCCAATTGAGCAATCCGAATGGGGAAGTACCTCCGCCTTACAGAATACCGCGGTTATAATAACTTCGTGTTGAGTTCCCGGCGGTGATTAGGGTAGCCAGAGCTCATTGGAGAGTTTTGGTGTTGTCAGTGGGATGACTAAAGGCTTGTCCTGCTTTGTCCTCTACACTGACGGCACAGAAACTCTGTGCTTACAGGGTCGGCAGCGCGAGTGTGGCTTCTCTGGTGTTACACACGTCCATAGGCCACGGTAACCACTTTCCATCAGGTGGGCCGTCCGCTTGCCTGCCACCTAAGTTACTTGTGGAGACACTCAGACGGCGAAAATATGAAGATACAACAGTACAGTCGATTGCTCAAAGTTTTGCTTATTATCGAGACCCTGCTCTGTTCTTTGACTTTGTAGAACATACCTTTAGCGAAAGCTGATTGTTCTGCTTTGATTTCATCTCGAATCTGTTGTTTAAGTATCTCGGCGCGCTGGTACGCATTCGATTCTACTACGCCAGCAATGCCAGCATAATCGCCTTGGATCGTTTTTATGTATGGCAACTTAAATACTGGAAAAATTGCAATATATAAAATTAAGTGATCGGAGAAAGAATACAAGTACCACCGCCTCATCGAAGGTGTCGAAAGCGGAGACTGACGTAAAAATACGCAGACGATGCGAGAGAAGGAAGTCTTGAAATAAAACCCTGTACCAACCTGTTTGACCAGCAAGGAAACAGTGGGCAGAACCCTAAGAGCCATGACGTCTCTATCCTGTCCCGGAATAGGGGCGAAAATGCGCAGCCTTGATATTCCCCCTTTTCTATTTAACTGATTGTCTGTCCTGCGGGTCTAAAAAGGACAAAGTGAGCGATTTTGCTCAATTTGTCCTTTTATACCTATATAATTCATAGAATGATCGTTAAGACGAGCAGAATTACAACAATTCATTTATTAAGCAGATACTAGTTACGCTGAAATATCGCTGCAAGAAAAATATTATCCTAATACGATTCGTATTAATGGCCTTTTGCGGCCTCCTGATATTTGGCACACACCTTTAGTACGGACAATATAATACAATTTAAATCAATGAAACAAATAAGTATTAACATTTTTCGTAAGTACTTTACTGGTAAAAGTCGATTCGATGCTGACTGAACCCATCCATAGAAATCAATGCACCTACATAGTAATTACATAATATAATTACAGCAGATAAAAATTCACACTTACATAATATAATTACAGCAGATAAAAATTCACACTTCACCATAATGTATGAATTAAAACCAAATTAGAAAAAAATACCATAGATAATTTACATTTCAATATAAAAAAGTAAAAAACATTGCAATTCCAAAATTGATTTTCACGATTGTTTTTTTTTAGTTGACGAAAATTCGTTCTGAAAAATAATTGGTGTTTTTTTTTACATTTTAGATTAAAATCATTGGACCGTTTCTCAACTGTTTTTTTATTACTTACACAGTTATTATGAGGTAGCACTTACAAAGGTTCGTGATGTACGAAGAAGTACAATAATTAAATCTCCTATACTATTATATAAATAATAAAATTCATGGATTAAAATCGTGGTCAAAAGTATTTATATTTTGTTAGGTTCGAAGGATTTTGAATAAATAAGTATTCCACGACATTCTACACAACGCTATCTAGACCCATGGTAAGCATAGCTTATCTAGCTAGTGTTATGGGATCAAGAATGCGGATAAACATACTAAGATACTTTTTTTTTGTAAATATATACATATTATACATAGAAACACCCAGACCAATGCAAATATACATATTCATGCATACAAATATTTACGCCCCTTGCGTAGCAGTCGAATTTTGTACTGCTACGCCACGAAGGTTGTCGTTAAATCTGAGCAAAACCATTAAAATAATTATTAATAAAAAAAAAATAACCCAACTGCTGTCTAAAAGATCCAAACAAGTTTGATACCCATTTACCAATCATAAGCCGAAAGAAAATTAGTGGGTACCGCCAAACGTTCAAATCAAATCATATTTATTGTAATTCTAATGTACAGAAGATGTTTATATAATAATAATTGTTTCGTTCTTTTAGACAGCAGTCGGTTCCTGTTACCAGATAGCGTCAGCGATTTCCGAAGCTCACAGCGTCGAGCACAGCGCTCCGACAGCCCTGATAAAAATTTTCATTGGTCCATCTCCAGTGACGTCACCCAGTCCGACCAATCACAAGCTCTATAGAAGCTGACGCAGCGCCTTGCTTGACGCTGTATACGTTGAGAATTGCACAGCTACACGCGGGTACACTGACTGATTAATAGATGAGGGTCTGACACTGGTTTTCCTCTCAGGTTTGGGAGGCACACGTCCCATCTGATTGAAAGTGGTTACCGTGATCTATAAACGTGTGTAACACCAGTGGAGTCACATCCGTGCTGCCGACACTGTAAGAATAGAGATTTCATGTGCCTTCAGTGCAGAACACAAAATCAGGACAAGCCTTTGGTCTTCCCACTGACAGTACAAAAACTCTCCAGTGAGCTATGGCTACCCTACTACGCCGGGAACACAACACGAGGTTATTATAGCCGTGGTATTCTGTAGGGTGGAGGTAATTCCCCAGTTGTACTGCTCAATTCGGACGGGCATACCGTCGTGTCCTACCTACCTACCTTAGTCTAACAAAATAATACATTGTAGGGAAAAGTGGCATACGACCACGGCTATCCTAGATCTATATTTACTTGTTTAAAACTTTTTCAATAGGTAGTCGGATTTTAGTTTTAAACTTATTTTTTTATTTATATTATTTTTGGGCAAGTAATAGGTATAATTTATACATATTTGAAATGCGGTAATTAAGCCCTTTCATTAGATACCAAACACGACATATTTATATCAAATTTATTTTTTAACATAGTACTTTTAAGAGCGCTAGAGGGCGCCACATTAGATTCAGTGGTACGTTATATACCCTATAACCAGCGGACGACTAAGGTGCTTCTAACGATACCTCATTTGTCCAGTTCTAATAAGTGGTTGAGGAGCTGTGAGGGAACAGATGAACCTGCATACATACATAGCCAGTCAAAATCATAACCCTCCTTTTGCTTCGCCGTAGTTGGGTAAAAATAAAAGATGATTTTTATTAATAAATGAATATATTTCTGTATATCGCGTAGAGTTTGTCTAAGTACAATCATACGCCCCAACACCTCACTCACGCACACAAGCAAATTGACATCGATTTGTTGGTCAATTAGTCATAACGTGACAGAACGCGCAAGCGAGTGCACGTCTTGTTTTATACAATAAGACAGCGCTTGTCCGTACACAGAGAGTGTTCGGATTTATCACGCGACTAGTCGACCGCAAGGTTCGAAACAATCTATGTATGTATCTATGGATGTAATGAATGGGCGGAGGGCGTCATTTTAGTTAAGACAAGCTAGTTTTATTTGATGTCAGTAATGTTTCTTTATAGAAATAAGTTCATGTTCTCGTATCAATTTATTTTCCTTTAGAATATTTTCACAGTGTGTCATTTGTACGGGTTCAAATTCTGAAAAATGTAACAATGATCAATCAAACTCTTGCGTGTGTGTCTGTCTGTCATCAGGATACCGATTCTGCTAATTTACTTGGTATCACTTGACACTGACATATTGACATATTAAACAAAAAAACTGCGGTAGCCTAGTCCATACTACTAGGCTACCGCGGTTTGCAGGATTTAGATGTCCCGCACGTTGCAGAATATCCGATCAAGAACCAAGCGGTTCGGAGACTCTTTCCTCTGTCGCACCATTAAGGCCTGGAATTCATTACCAGCTCACGTTTTTCCTTCTTCCTACAGTCTCGGGTCCTTTAAGCAGGACGTGAAAAAGCATATGATAAGAACATCAAACTGAGTGTCACCATTGTAACATGGTAAACTGGAGTAGCCTAGTGGTATGGGTAATGGACTGCTGAGACGAGGTCTCGGGTACGATCCCGGGTTTTACCATGACACACACCAATGACTTTTCGATGCTTTTCGAAGTTATGTGTGTATTTATCGCAGGTTTATAAGTGCCCGGTTAATGGCAATAGGCTCTCGCCACCTATTACATTGGCACCTAAACATAAACTGGCGAAATGTGGGTGTTAGCACCTCTGCCTACCCCTTCGGGGATATAAGTTTGAATTTATGTTATGTTATGTGAAAAAAAACGCGGCATTTGTCGTAATAAAAACCTGTTCGAAATTCTATTTCAATACGTGAAGAATGATCACCCTCATCCCTCCTAAGACTGTCAATCAACCAATCAATTAAGGCAGTCCACTGCTGGACATAGGCCTCTCCCAATGTGCGCCATTTCGTCTGATCCTCTGCCTTCCGCGTCCAGGATGTAGTGTATGTGAGTGAAAGAGAAAGAAGCATTGTGTCATCTCTAGCACGCGTGCGGTCGTTATATGAGTGACTCAACTATGTACAACGGGAGTGAGAGGGCACGCGTGTTTAAGAGCCGATATAGAAACTACCAACAGAAGAGAATATACCACACAGTCAGTTCCAGCCACCCTTTTCAGGTCGTCCGTCCATCTGGCTAGATGATGTCCTACCTTCCGTTTGTCTTCTCGCGGTCTTCACTCTACTCCACGTCCTCCTAAGACTGACCTTGTTATTATTGCTTAAGCTTACAATGTGATAAATTATCCATATATCCACAGTTACTATTTGAGCTCTGGCTACCCTACTCACCGCCGGGAACACAACATGAGATTATAGCCGCGGTATTCTGTAGGGCGGAGGTACTACCGCAGTCAGACTGCTTAATTAGACGGAAATAGTGTCCTACCTCCATGATATTTGAGGAGCTAATATAGGTATTTTCCAGAAAATATTGTGTACAATTAAATCTGAGGCAGCGTATAGTATGTTTAACTTTGTTATGCTACGCTTTGTAGGTAATTAACGATGGAACTGCCATGGCATGACGGTATTTTCGACCAATTGAGCAGTCCGACTGGGGAAGTACCTCCGCCCTACAAAATAACGCGGCTATAATAACTTCGTGTTGTGTTCCCAGCGGTGAGTAAAGTAGCCAGAGCTCACTGGAGAATTTGTGCTGTCAGTGGGAAGACTAAACGCTTGTCCTGCTTTGTCTTCTACACCGACGGCACAGAATCTCTGTACTTACAGGGTTGGTAGCGCGACTGTGACTCCTCTGGTGTTACAAACGTCCATAGGCCACGGTAACCACTTTCCATCAGGTGGGCCGTATGCTCAGGTCTGCCACCTAAATGGTATAAAAAAAATATTTGGATAAAAGTCCCCAATAATAATTATAGAGAAGAAAAAAATAGAATATAAATACCTCCAGGAATAGTAGTTGAATTCCTGCAATTAGCAGCTTCAAAAGCGCAGTAATTCAAGAACAGTATAACATGACCTTGGGTAGTGCTGTACGCGCACACAGGTTCCACATCCTCATCAGAGCAGTCTGTGGGACAGCTCTGCCGCAGAAACATGACATAGACACGACAGAACTTAACCTCGATAAGGTCGTATTCTGTGGAAAATGAATGGTTGGAAGGGTTCAATCAATTAATCTGTTGGAGTCCACTGCTGGACATAGGCCACTCTCAATGTTAGGAGGCTTTGGCCTGCTGTATCCCTGCTGACCAGACGGGTTGCCATAGGGTTATATTTCGAGGTTTCCTACTCTCGCGGTGATATCTTCTGTGTATTTTTTCGTTAGTCGCCTCTTAAGATACCCTCGGATGTGATGGGGTGGTGATACTTGTATTTTTTCTCCAGGAATACACGACGATACGTATTACTTACACGCACACTCACGCAGTAGAATGACCTCCCTGCTGCGGTTTGCCCAAGCACCTACAATATGAGGTTCTTCAAGAGGGGTATCAGAAGGTTTCTTCGTAGTCGGCAGCGCGAGTGTAACACCCCCGGTGTTGCATTCGTCCATAGGTCACGGTAACCATTTCCCATCAGGTGGGCACCTTTACCCTACTAACTAGAAAATAGAACTCACTAAGGGCACCACGGAACTTGGAACACTGGTTATGCAGTATGATATGGCAGCCGCTCTGGAAGTATCTGAATCTCATGTTTTTACGGTTCAGTCCACAGACTTGCTTGTGGTAATCATTGCAATGGTAGGGATCGCAGTAATCCATCCAAGCAGGGTGGTAAGGGGCTCGCTCCTTCTCTTGGAAGGTGAATGGCAGCTTAGGTTTCATGACTAATTCTGTAAGTGGTTTCATTTATTAGTATTAAAGCTATCGGGGTATTTATATGTTGAGTTTCCGATAGTGCAAGCGCTGTTGCAAGTACCGTAATCATGGCGGAACTGGAATATTCGCAGTAAACGATGAAAAAGTTTCTAGGAGTAAATATATCTATAGCGTCTTAGTACTAAGTAATCGGCTTGTACTTCAAGCTCGCGATGTAAGGTAGGTAGGTAGTACTTACGTCGGTAATAAAAGTTCGAAGGAGTTCTAAAGGAAGTATAATAGTTCGTAAGCACAGTATACACAACACAGAAGTTAACGATAGCACAGAAGGTATAGCAGTAGGATAGAGAGGATAGCACAGCGATAGAAAACAGAACATAAAAATTACTATTGTTAATACGCGGTAGGCGGTAAAAGTATTTCTCATCCAGCGACACAGTGTACCGTGAAGATAGGTGCGGCTAGACTAAAACTCGAGTCGGCCACCGCGCGGCGCTGGCGCAGCGCGGCCGACCGGGCTAGTGTAATGGTTCCCTCGTTCGTTCAATGCGCATTTCCATAGCACGACAATGCCGACACAAAAGTCCACTACTACGGATGCAAACTTTTGTGTAGGAATGTTAGTGTAAATAGTAAATAAGAAATGTATATAGGTGTTTGTATGTATGTTCGTGTATTGTTGATGTGAATGTATTTGTATATAATATATTGTGTGTATGTATTATGTGTGTACCCCACATATCGATCTACCCTCTTCTTTCTTTCTTTTTGATGGCTTCTGCAGCGAATCGCCGCAATTTTGCCAATGTCAAGTAAATATGCCGCCGCATCCACGACCAAGGCGGTGACTTCCGATCCGGCTCGTTCCTGGGGCAAAGGTTGGCTATTGCGATTCAGCGGGGCAACGCGGCCAGCATCATGGGCACTTTTGCGCTAGGAACAATGCGGAGTGGGTTGTTTGACGCGACACGATCGCGAGTTTGTTTTGTGTATCTATGTTTTAATTATTTATTTATGCCAAGTATATTTTGTATATTATTATATTTTATACCACAGTAAGCCGAAGGCAAAGTCTCAGAAAAGAAGGTCACCATTACATATATATAACATAACATAAATTCACGCCTATATCCCCGAAGGGGTGGGCATAGCTGCTAGCACCCACATTTCGCCAGTTTATGTTTAGGTCCCAATGTAATAGGTGGCGAGCCTATTGCCATTAACCGGGCACTTATAAACCTGCGATAACTACACACATAACTTCGAAAAGCATCGAAAAATCATTGGTGTGTGCAATGGTAAAACCTGGAATCGAACCCGAGACCTCGTCTCAGCAGTCCATTACCCATACCACTAGGCTCTTGCAGTGTACCATGTTACAATGGTGACACTCAGTTTGACGGTCTCATCATATGCTTTTTCACGCCAAGCTTAAAGGACCCGAGACTGTAAGAAGAAGGAAACACGTGAGCTGGTAATTAATTCCAGGCCTTTATTGTGCGACAAAGGAAAGTCTCCAAACCGCTTGGTTCTTGTTCGGTATTCTACACCGTGTGGGACATCTAAACCCTGCACTTGTTGTTCTATGTAGGAAAGAGGAGGATTGGTGGAAGGAGGGGAATATTTCAATCATACCTTACTCGTACGTTCATAGTGTGAATTAAACCGTTAACGTACCTCAGGATACTAAGGATGCTTTTTTTTTAACTGCGCAATATCCCCACGGGTCCCTCCCACCGAAGCCGGTGGGAGAGGTTAACTGACCAAAACGCACGACGCCTGTGGGTAGTTTTTGGTTGCCGAAGATGAGGTTAACAGGCATATCCTTCACACCCCGGCCGACCCAGGGCCATCTCTCTCGATCTGGCCCTCTCATAGGGTGTGGGGACCACAGAGTCCCCAACTCGTCCCCGGAAATGGGGATACTAAGGAGGTACCTAGTGTTGAATGGTCAAGCCAGGTCAAACAGTATCCATTGTCTGTTTATTTTGCCTGCGCTAATCCCCGCGGACACACCGCCCGCCAGCACCGGTAGCGAGGTTATGTCGTAATTGAACCGACTAAAATATGATATATGTTGATATATATGATATATATTGATATGGGTATATATATATAAATCTTGAAGGACATGTTGCGTCCTACATGGCGTTATTTACCGATGATGCCGCGTCCGACTGACTTTGTGCGTCCGAAATACGGACGCAAGATTAACCGACCCTCATTTTCAGCCCAAATGTTCCTTATGATCAATAGAATGCTAGGGCGAAAAATTGGCATGGACGTAATTCCATCACTACAACGCCTTTTAGCGTATAATATAGTTCGGCCGTCGCCCGACTGAAATTTGGAGGGCACTAGTGTTCAGCGTATACTTTACCACGTATACTTTGAGTTCAGTTCACCGATCTTAATGTGTCCATTGAATATCGTACTTAATTTGTAAAGTTTTTATCATGTTTTCGTGACAACAATCTTGCGTCTCTTAAATATCCTTAAACGGGCACTACGTACGGTGTCTGAGGGGTCTATTCGGGGTTCACGAGGGACGGCGGGGCGGGCGGCGGGCTTCAGCGCGCTCGCGTGCCGAAGTTTTTAAACAAACAGACATGTGCGGGCCGTGATGTAAGTTTGTCACCAAAGTGAAAGCTTTAAAAATGGTTATTTATTTGATCTATTATTACCTATAGATAGTTTTTTTTTAATCTTCAGTTGTTATTGAGGATTGAGGTCTTAGTCATAGCGTGACTATGTCGCCCTCATTGGAATTGTTGAATACATGGTGTTCAATCAATGATCTATACAGCAAATCTTAGCTAAGGAATACAATTTTTTCGGCTCCTCAGAAGTTGGACTAGCGAGGATACTGTTACATAGGCCCATATTGTTATTACCGTTACCATATTGTTACGACAGACGTCGATATCTCGAAAACTAATAACCGGATCTTCAAGAAATAAAAACGCATTGTTAGTGACGAGGTACTCTACCGATTGGCATAGAAAAATCTAGAATTGTCAACACAAAGTCACAACCTACCTACGAGTACCTACTCTTTTGAATAAATGAAAACAATAGGTAAATATCGAGAATGAACTCGAAAGTTCAGTGACGGCGGCAAACTTCAAAAGAGAGTGGATAGTTATCGCTCGCGTATTTTCTAGATGATTCGACCCTCCTAATTGAGAGGTATATGAACACGCTCGCATAGCGACACCATTAATTCTGTCTTTTTTTTTTTTTTACGTGCGCAAAATCCCCACGGATACCTCCCCACCGGAGCCGGTGGAGGAGGTTATGTCGGACTCGAACCGACTAAAACGCCCGCCGCCTGTGGGTCGCTTTGGTTGCCGAAGGTGAGGTTGACAGGCATATCCCTCGCACCCCGGCCGACCCAGGGCCATCTCTCACGATCTGGCCCTCTTCTCGGGTGTGGGGACTACAGAGTCCCCAACTCGACCCCGTAAACGGGGAGGCGCGCCAGGCGCGCCACCGCCGCCATTCATTCTGTCTTTGAGATCGCTAACAAACACAGCGAGCTTAAGCAACCGAAGAAGATTATACCTGAGCAACGACTGTGGACTACTGTGAACTACTGAGTGACTGGAACTGTTGAAGAGTACTGTGTGCACTAGTGATTTAATTGTCTAGTTTGTGGTGAGCTAATAAATTCCTTCGTTGAGTACACGGCATTTATTTGTACCCTGTGCACGTAACAATATAATTGCTTTCTTTGAGCCTCATTCCGGATACACTTCATCAAAATGTAATTGATTGACGTTACATAAGCTACAATTAGGCGAGCCCAACTTACCCTTTAAAGATAGACTGTAGGCACTTGAGGTGGAAAAGATCCAGAGTACGTTTGTGGTGCCGATACACACACCACATCTCAGAGGAATATAAGAGGTTTGACAGCACAACTGCCATGTAAACAGATATTTTGGTGGCCAGCTTAAGGTCATTTGAGCAGAAAACCTTGGAATGCAGCTTCCCAAATATCGCAGCTGCGGCATAGATCCTGCTGCCGATCTCATCATCAAGGTCACACTTGGATGTTATAGTGCTCCCCAGATAGCAAAACTGGTCAACCTGCTTGAGCATGTCCTGACCTAGCTGTATAGACAGTGTCTCGTGACCATGTGTGTCCACCAGAGACATCACCTCCGTCTTCTTGACACTGATTTTAAGGCCGAACTTGCAGCAAGCTTGGTGACAACTGGACATTAGCTGTTGCAGGCCATCAGGGGATTCTGCCACAAAGCATAAGCATACTTGATTTCTGTAATCATTGTATGGGGAGACCTTAGTGCGCGCCTTAAGTCTGGCCAAATTGAAAAGACCATCCTCCGCCATCTGTGCGGAAGCGGATGCGTACTCCCTCAGAAAGAGTTCGTAAAACATCACTGACTACTACTGCAAAGTACTTGGCGAACAGTGTGGGCGCTAGAACACACCCTTGTTTCACCCCACTGGTAACGAGTAAGAAATTTGATTGTTCGCCATCGACACCGACGCAGCATTGCATGTCGTTATGCAGGAGTCTAAGAAGTCTCACAAACTTCTCCGTGCACCCTAGCTTCCCAAGCATCATCCAGAGAGCTTCCCGAGGCACACTGTCGAATGCCTTCTCCAGGTCAACAAAGCGGAGATAAAGCGGACGACCCTGTTCTCTGCTATTTTCTTGCAGTTGACGCACAGAAAAGATTGCTTCAGAGGTGGTTCGTTCAGGTCGGAAGCCAAACTGGGTTTCTGGCAGTATCTTTTCAGACAGAGCTTTTAAGTTTTTAAGTTTTTTTTTTTATACCACTTAGTTGGCAGACAAGCACACGGTCCACCTGATGGGAAGCGGTTACCGTGGCCTATGGACGTATGCAACACCAGGGGTGTCACACTCGCGCTGCCGACCATAGGGAAACCTTCTTATGTCCCTCTTGAAGAACCCCATATTGTAGGCACTTGGGAAAACCGCAGCAGGGAGGTCATTCCACAGCTTGAGTGTGCGTGGGATGAAGTTTCTTTCATACCGCACAGTGCGCACCGTCTCAGGTCGCAATGTGTGGGGATGAATTCCCAGCCTATGGCGAGAGGTGCGATGATAGAATGTAGCTACGGGCATCATGTCTAACAATTCATCTGAGCACAAACAATTGTATAGGCGGTAGAACACACACAATGAGGCAAAATCCCTCCTAAGGCTAAGAGGTTCCACTCTACCTGTGAGTATGGGATTGTCAACCAGCCTCAATGCCCGTCTTTGCAACGAGTCGAAGGGGTCAAGTTGGAATGCAGGTGCTCCAGCAAAAAGATGACAGCAGTACTCCATGTGAGGCCGGACCTGTGCTTTATAAAGAAGGAGTTGCTGCCCCGCAGTGAAATACTGCTTCGCCCTGTTGAGCACTCCGAGCTTTCTTGATGCCAAGTTAACCTTGTCCTGCAAATGACTTCAGTATTGGACGTCACTGGAGATATCGACACCAATTATCCCTATACTCAGGGAGATGGTAAGCGGTGTGCCCAGGAATTGCGGCGCTACAATGAATGGGGTTTTCTTAGCGGTGAATACACATACTTGTGTCTTAGTGGGGTTGACTTGGACTAGGTTTAGTCGTCCCCAATCGGATATTCCAGAGAGAGTAGTCTCGATTTCAGACACAAGTTGTTTGCGACTCTTCTCCACCTCGGACTGAGGGATATTTGCACGGCCCGTGTAACACGTGTCCCCGGTACTGTCGCCCGCATAACAATGAATGGAGCCATCAGACAGCATGTCATTGATATGCAGCAGAAACAGCGTCAGAGACAACACGGAGCCTTGTGTGACACCAGCGTTTATGTTCATGCGGTCCGAGCAGCTGCGGTCGACGACGGCTTGGATGCTTCTGTTGGACAAAAAGCTGGAGATCCATTCGCACAATCCTTCGGGGAGTCCATAATATGGCAACTTCGTAAGAAGACCTTTGTGCCAGACCCGATCGAAGGCCTTCGCTACATCGAGGCTGACCGCTAGTGCCTCACCTCGACTTTCGATGGCTTGCGCCCACCGGTTTGTGAGATACACAAGAAGGTCACCGGTAGGACGGTGGCGAAAACCGTACTGTCGGTCGCTCAGTAGATCGTTTCCTTCAAGGTACCTCAGGAGTTGTGTATTAATAACACGCTCCATAACCTTCGAGAGAAGGGAGGTTATAGCGATAGGCCTGTAATTGGTCGGATCTGTCCTGTCACCTTTCCTAAGAAAGGTGACAGGACAGATCCGTACCTAAGTACAGGGTGCACGAATGCAGTCTTCCACGAGGCCGGGACCTGCCTTGCGGAGTATGAGAGTGCGAAAAGGCGTGTAAGTACAGGGCACAGCTCGGGTGCACAGTGCTTAAGCACCATCGCCGGTATGCCATCCGGCCTACTCGACTTCCGAACATCTAGGGACTTAAGCTCGTGCCGGACCACCCGTTGTGTGATTTTAATTTAGGTCATCGAAGCACCACAGCTGGGGATGATGGGTGGTTCGGCGTTCCCGTCGTTCATAGTCGAGTTTGACGCAAAGAGATTACCCAAAAGATCGGCCTTCTCCTTAGCGCCATGGGCCAGACTACCGTCGGATTTTTGCAGCGGCGGAAGGCAAGCCTGGCAGAAGTTTCCCTCAGCAGCTTTAGCGAGCGACCAAAATGCACGACTGCCAGAATGATGGGTAGTGCGCAAGCCGCTCGCCAATTCTGCCGATGAACTCAAACTTTGCTCTAGACGTTGCCTTTTTACTGGACCTTGAAGCAGCATTCAACTTCCGCTTCACCTCAGCGATGTTCGGATCCTTATTGGCAAGAGCCGTGGTCCAAGCCTTGTATGTCCAAGCCTTGTATGCAGATTGCTTGCGGTCTCTAGCTTCCCTGCAAGGCCTATTAAACTACGGGCGTTTGCTCGCTCCTGTCGCGACCCAGCGGTTGGGGACGTAACATTCCATACCCACTAGAATCGCGTCAGCGACTGCTGTTGCACAGGAGCTTGGATCATCAGAAGAGAAGTAAAGCTGCCTCCACGGGTACGACGCGAAGAATTCTCGCAGTCCGTCCCAGTCTGCCGACTTGTAGTGCCACACATGCCGCCACTGAGGTGGCCGCGGTGGTTCAGGCCGCGCGAGTGACACTTGCGCCCGGACGAGGCTGTGGTTCGAATTACCGAGAGGTGCTTCCACCCTTAAGGGTATTCATCCGGGCGCGTAGTCAGCAGAAGGTCCAGTATAGAGCTTCTGTGGGTCTCAATTTCTGGTGTTCTAGTGATAGAATGCACCAGTTGAGAGAGCCCATAAGTTAGAGCGAAGTCGTGAGCAGCCCTTCCCGCAAAATCAGTCCTAGGAGACCCCAGCCACTCCACGTGGTGGGCGTTGAAGTCCCCCAAGAATACTAATTCCGCAGTGGGGTACTGCTCAATTACGCTGTCCGCCGACCGCTGCAGATGCTGAAACAGTTGAGCCGTGCCCAGGTCACCGCTATGAGACCTGTAAAGGCACGCATAGATACGGGTGTGGCCACCGTGATCTATGCGTACCCATAAAGTTGACAGGTCCCTATCCTCAAGACCATGGAGACGGCGGCAGCAAATATCATCCCGGACGTACAAGCATACCCCGGCGCGACTCATAAAGCTATGCTCGAGTTTGTACCCTGGGTACATTAGGTAGGCTGTATCGGCCGGGCATGATATTTGCGTCTCCGTTAGAAAAAGCAAGGTAGGCTGCGCGGCCTAAGTGGAGATGGACCGCGTTAAGGTTGGAGTGTAGGCCCCTGATGTTACAGAAATCCACATTCACTGTGGATGATGGTGCCGCTGTAGTAACGTTTCTCTTGCCTTTTTTTGTTTTCATGTTTGAGATGGGGGGAGGGGGGGGGGAGAAGGTAAAAAGAGATTCTGCGCCTCCAGTGTTGAAGACAAAGCAAGGCGTCCTACCCCCACAGACAAGTTGGGGTTGTATGACTGGCTGGCGCGATGGGCGGAAGGGCCCCCGGTCCCCTCTCAGATACTGAAGCCAGGTCCACTCCGGTCTCCTCCTCCGGCATGGCTACAGCACCGGGAACTTTACACAGGCTGCTGGTTCAGCCTCCTGAGGCGGAGATTAAGTAATCCCCAGGTTCGGAAACCGTACAGCCTGCGGGCGGCCAGCGGATAACCCTTTCACCGAGTCTCCCTGACCACCGCGCCAACATTTCACGCCCCCACCAGTCAGTGGGGTCAATTTAAGCCTTTGGTCTTCCTACTGACAGCACAGAACCTCTCCAGTGGGCTTTGGCTACCCTACTCACCGCCGGGAACACAACACAAGGTTATTATAACCGGGGTATTCTGTAGGGCGGAGGTACTTACCCAGACGGACTGCTCAATTTTGGACGGGAGATACCGTCATGTCCTTCCTCCAAATAAAAATACAAATAAAGGTACAAATGCGAGACACTTTAAAGTCATCCGGGACTCGCTCTTCCTCCCACATACTAGCAAAAAGTTTCCAAACCAACATCTACAACTCCCCGCCGCCGTATTATAACAGCTCTCCCGGTATAAGGTCAATACCAACCGCTCGCTTCTGTTGCTGCCTGATAGCAGAGACAACCTCATCATATGACAGGGGCTCATCCAGCTCAATGGAAAGAGGGAGTTGAGGTATTAGACTCACATTTCGTAAATCAGATGATCGATCTACGTTGGACTTGGACTTGACCAGTATCTCTCTGCCTGACAAGTATAATCAATCAAGTGCCAGTGTTTCGGATCGAGGATGCATCCACGTTGTCTTGTGCTTAGCGGCAAGTCTGAACATAGTGTTCGATATTGCAAGCTCAAAATGAGCACAAAGACTGAGTAGCAACTGACCATTGCTGTTCATGTTGCCGACTCCGTGTCTACCCAAGACTCCAGGCCAAGCCTCATTGTCCCGTCCAACTCTGGCATTGAAATTGCCTAGCAATATAACCTGCTCTCTGGCGTTTATGCTGTCAAGGCATTGAGATAGTTCCTCGTAGAATTTATCTTTGATGTTATCAGCCTTGTCTAGCGTAGGGGCATAGACACTGATGATATTAAGGTAATTGTCTTTGTCCGTGAAGGCGCAGTGTGGTAACGCGGTCTGAAGAATGCATAGGGTGCTCCTCAAGTCGCTTAGCTATGTGATTCTTGATGGCAAACCCTACGCCTGAACGTCGCGGTTCGGAGGCTGTGGTACCTTTCCAAAAGAAAGTATAGCCGCCGCCTTCTTCTACCAGCTCTCCTTCATCGGCAAGGCAATCCACGTTATATCGATGAAGTTCCCGAGCTACTATGACAGTTTTGCGTTCAGAGCAGGCGTTGCCATCGCGATCAACAAGCGTTCTCACGTTCCACGCGCCGAATGTCATTATAGGTATTGTCATTTTTGTATGCTAACTATTAATTATTTAATATCTGTGCCTGGAGTCATTATAAGCTCTTATATAGATGGAAGCCTCTTGGCTGATAAGCTGGATACAATAATTCAAAAACAGTATTCGGAACCAATCTGAATTCAATCGCAGATAGATGTCATTTAGTTATTATAATCATTATGATATACAGAGCATTATACGGAATTGATTTCAACATGCAGTTGGATGGAGGCGGGAATGTGCATGCAGTGTTTTGAACGTATACGGAGATATTCAGTGTGCAAGAAAGATTTAAGAGTGAACGGACGAACTAATTCAGTTATACGGAACCAATCTCAATGCAATAGTAGATGGATGTAATTTAGTTATTATAATCATTATGATATATGCAGAGCATTATACGGAATTGATTTAAACATACATTCGGATGGAGGCAGGAATGTGCATGCAGTGTTTAGTAGGTATACGCAGGTATTCAGTGTGCAAGAAAGATTGAAGAGTGAACGGACGCACAAATTCAGCTAGAAATATTTAATTTGAATATCACCATTTAACGTTTAAATGAAATTTGACGTCGACCACTGATATGATACTGATTAAAACATCTTACATACGCATTGAAAACATTAAAAATCTCACTACATTCAGTGGACGCCGCCGGGTGGTAGTTTGTAAAGACGCAAGAAGTCCTTCGCGATTTATATATATATTTATGTATTATATTTATGTTATATATATGTATACAGGGTGTATTTTTGAAACGGGGCAGTAAGGGCAAGTACCTTAACCGTTGCAGTTACAGCAAAACGTTCTTAAAAGACCTTCCCTAACTTTTTGGAACATTTTGAACTGCATTCACAGATTTTGTAAAAAACTTACAGTTAGCAAAAAAAATGCAAAAAGTTCAAATTTTTTTTTTTATGCCAATCGATTCTATTTCATGTGGGGATCAAAAAACTCTATGGGACCATTTTAGCTTTCAGTACTAGAAAAGACAGAAATCGCCAAAAACGTTTCCCATACATTTCGTACGGAAATATGATAAATCAACTCGAAACTCATAGGTCAGGTAAAATTTTGAACTTTTTTAAATAAAAAAAATCATTTAAACATTTAAGAAATTGGTTTATGAAATAAATTGCTCAAAATGATTTCCATTTTCACGAATACATAAGTCTATCCTTTTTTGCACTGAACGAATGGCGGCTAATAATGTTCTGGGATGAATATTACGTAAAATGGTCATTAATGCATCCTTGAGCTCTTGAACACTGGCGTACGTCGTCTTATACACCTCGTTTTTCACGAAGCCCCATAAAAAAAAATCAAGTGGTGTTAGATCGGGGCTACGAGGTGGCCACTGTGTTGGACCATGTGTACCTATCCACTGTGTACCGAATAGGCGGCTCAAATTAGAACGTGAAAGGTGACTGTTATGTGACGTAGCACCATCTTGTTGAAAATGAACTTTTCGCATTTCCGACAGGGGCCATTCGTCCATCTCGTTTTCAAGATGGTGTAAAATGACTTCATTATACATGGCAGAATTCAGTTTCCCTTCATAAAATTCCACCATTATGACTCCATTGGACATTATACCACACCAACAGTTGAATGAGAAGCGAACCTAATTATGACTTGCCGTAACTCTTAGTGGATTTTCTTTGGACCAATAGTGGTGATTTTTTCTGTTGTACATACCTACCGTTATTGGAAAAATTCGTTTCGTCTGACCACAGTATGTAATTTAAAAATTCATGATCTCTGCTTATTTTTCCTCTTAGCCATCTGCAAAAAGTAAGCCTTCGAACATCATCACCCGGATGTAACACTTGAACTATGCGCCCATATCGATAGCACTTGTAGCCGTATTTCTTCCATATCTTTATCATAAGGGAGTGAGATACACCTACTTCAAGGGCGACTTGCCTGGACGATACCTCTGGATATGCTTCGACATAAGTCAGAACCGCAATCTCCGTGTCCATGTCCACACGAGGCTGCCGCTTTCTTTTGAAAGAACCCTGCAATTCCAGGTTTTTCAAAAGATTTGTAATAACCTTTCTTGTTGGCACATGCCGCAACGGATACTTATTGCGGTACCACACTAATGCAGCTCCCGCATTTCGATTATTGACAAAATACGCTTCTAATAAGTCAATTTTTTCACGATTAGAAGACATTTTAGCGAAAATCCTTAATTAATAACTCATACGAAGTTTCTCAGCTGAAACTAAGTATAACACACAGATTTTCGAATCAAATTCGAAATTTGAGGGTAAAAATTCTTTTTATTTACTTTACAGTCAATTCTACCCACTTCCTGGCCATAACAAAAAGTTAGACCATCGTAGAAATTTGTTTCTGTTGCCGAAATGTATGGGAAACGTTTTTGGCGATTTCTGTCTTTCCTAGTACTGAAAGCTAAAATGGTCTCATAGAGTTTTTTGATCCCCACATGAAATAGAATCGATTGGCATAAAAAAAAATTTTTTGGACTTTTTGCATTTTTTTTGCCAACTGTAAGTTTTTTACAAAATCTGTGAATGCAGTTCAAAATATGTCAAAAAGTTATGGAAGGTCTTCTAAGAACGTTTTGCTGTAACTGCAACGGTTAAGGTACTTGCCCTTACTGCCCCGTTTCAAAAATACACCCTGTATATTTTATGTATATGTATAACTATTCTGATTTATTTTAAGTATGAAAAGTAGGTATACCTAAGTACTATTTATGTTTAAGAACCTATATATAATTAATCTATAGTCCTTATAGAACCAAACGCATCTCTTGTTAATATGTGCCTACCTCGTACTAGCTCTGCATCACCCTATGGTAGACTGGCAGAGAATGTCTACGGCATTAAGTCCGCCAATGTACATCGTGCATAAAGTATAAATAAATAAATAAAATAAATAAAACGCACGTCTATGGGTTGTTGTTTTTGGTTACCGAAAGTAAGGTTGACAGATATATCCTTCGCACCCCGGCCGTCTCGGGCCATCTCTCTCAATTAAGCCCTTCTCGCGTGTGAGGACCACGTAGTCCCCAAACCCGTCCATTCCCACCACCACACTCGTCGCCGCTTGGCCTGCTTCTGTTAGGGCAACAGGTGGCGACAGGTGGCCCCAAATCAGCGTCATCCTCAGACCTACATCGCCCTAGGGTCTACAGTATCTCTTACTGTAGTGAAATGAATTCATAATAAACTCAGTTTAAAATGATAGGTACTTATTGATACCAAATACCCAACACGACAATTTTTATCTCAAATTTATTTTTTAACAATGTGCTTTATAAGAGAGGGCGCCACAATAGATTCAGTGACACACTATAACCAGCGTACGACTAAAACGCTTCTAACGATACCTCATTTGTCCAGTTCTAATTAGTTGTTGAGGAGCTATGAGGGAACAGATGAACCTACATACATACATACATAGCCGGTCTAAAAAATTCGGGTAATAAAACATACACGCTACCTTTTTTTTTTTTTACGTGCGCAAAATCCCTACGGATACCTCCCCACCGGAGCCGGTGGAGGAGGTTATGTCGGACTCGAACCGACTAAAACGCACGCCGCCTGTGGGTCGTTTTGGTTGCCGAAGGCGAGGTTGACAGGCATATCCCTCGCACCCCGGCCGATCCAGGGCCATCTCTCACGATCTGGCCCTCGTCTCGGGTGTGGGGACTGCAGAGTCCCCAACTCGACCCCGGAAACGGGGAGGCCCGCCAGGCGCGCCACCGCCGCGGCCTGCTTCTGCCAGGGTGACAGGCGGCTCCACCTGTCACCTCCAGGCCGGCAGCATACACCCTATCTAATCAAATGGAGTAGTTACCTACCCATAATTCTATTCAAAATTGCTATGGTTGATCCATAAAAGGTTAGTTTATTTCCATCGCTTTTCCTTCACCACTAATCGTTTATACATACATACATACATACATACATACATACATATAATCACGCCTTTATCCTCGGAAGATTAGGCAGAGGTGAATTTTCCCACATTTCACCAATAATTGTACTCAGTCCCACGTAATAGGGGGTGAGCCTAATGCCGTATACCGGGCACTATGGTTGACTCGAGCCATGCATCTGAGGCTGAGTCTGGGCTGTATATATCTGTCTGATTGCTACAAGCAATGCCGCGAGCTCCACTTACAGTAAAGAAAAAGCCATGGAACTACTTATGCAAGGCACCAATCGAGTGGACAATCAGCTCGAATGGGGGACCACTACTGCTGCTGAAATACAAAAGCTGGTTGGCCAAATGGAGTACAAGACTTCATGTGGGTATGATGAGCTGCCGGTAACGGTGATAAAAGATAACATAGATATCTTAGCGGAACCTCTTAGTACCTTCTACAATGAGTGTATGGAAGAAGGCATTTTTCCTGATCAATTTAAGATAGCCAGAATAATTCCCATCCAGGGTCTAGACAGGATCCCAAAATGTATAGGCCCATTTCACTTTTGCCAACAGTTTCAAAAATTTTCGAAAAGGTTATCAAAGTAAGATTAATGAGACACCTCAATGGTAATAGGTTATTAAACTTAAAGCAATTCGGCTATCAGCTCGGAGTTGGAACCCGCGATGCCATAGACACCTTAATTAGTGATGTTAGGAATAGGCTCAATAAAAAGCAGAAGGTTGCTGGACTGTTTCTGGACCTAAGTTCTGCCTTTGATACAGTGAACCATGAGTTATTGTTAAACAAACTCGATTACTACGGCATACGTGATAAATCCATGCAACTTTTGAACTCTTACTTGGAAAATCGGAAATTTTTTGTGGAGGTTAGGGGTCTATCACAGTGCTCTATCAATAAAAACAAGGATAGTACGGTACAGGTTTGTGAGCAAGCTTACAAGTCTAAAATGTTCTGTAGTGCCAGGGGTGTGCCGCAGGGGTCCATATTGGGTCCGATATTCTTCATAATTTTTGTCAATGATCTTGTGTATCATGTGGAGAATAATTTAAACAATCACACCAAGTTGGTACTGTTTGCGGATGATACTAACGCCATAGTCTCAGCTGACAACATGGACAGTCTAAGCGAGCATGTGAACGAAGCCCTGAAAGTGCTAAATGCCTGGTTCACCGTAAACGGACTGCAGGTAAATCCAGCAAAAACAAATACCATGCTCTTCAGATCATCAGCGATAGGCAGTGATCAGCTCAATTGCAGCCTAAATGGTAGCCAAATTAAAACAGTGGAAGTCACTAAGTTTCTTGGCGTTCATGTGGATAGCGACTTGAACTGGAAACATGAAGTTGCTAGAGTGGAAGACGCCATTAGCTCGGCCTGTTATGTGCTCAGAAGCCTACGAAATGATGTTGACACTGTGCAGCTGAAGACAGTGTACTATGCGCTGGTGGAGTCTAGGCTAAGGTACAGCATTCTGCTGTGGGGGGCCAGCTATGAATACAACATTCAGAAGGCCTTCATCATTCAAAAAAGAGCCATTCGCACAATCGTGCGTATCAGGCAACAAGAGTCCTGTAGGGAACACTTCAAGGAGCTTGGGATATTGACTGTTCCCAGTCTGTACGTACTCGTACTACTAACATACTTCAAAAAGTATATACACGAGTACGAAACAGAAAATGAAAGAGTAGTTAGAGAAAGTACAAGGCGGAAGGACTTCCAAATAAGAACCACTCCACGGTTGGATATTTTCAAGCATGGCACGGAATACATGTCGATAAAAATGTTCAATAAACTCCCATCAGAGATAAAAATCTCACTTTATAAAAGTGACTTTGAGGCGAAACTGAGGGTTTTTTTGATAGAGGGTTGTTATTACTCGATAGAGGATATTTAGATTCGACACAGGTGAAATAAAAATAAAAGCTGATCTTTCTCTGTATATTTAGATTCCGTTATATTTTGTTTTGTTTTGTTTGAAGTGCTGTCCTCTGTAGTGACTTATTTATTGGATTATTGTTTATTGAATAATTAAGATGACTATTTTAGTGGATTATTATTTATTGGAATGTAATATTTAGTTTCCGTTATATTTTCTTTTATTTTTATTATTATTTTTTTTTGTTAGAAGTGCCGACCTCTGAATGGACTAATTTATTGGAATGATTAAGATGACTAATTATTGGATTATTATTTATTGGATGATGAAATATTTAATTGAATAATATAATTGGATTATTATGCTTATTGAATTATTATAAACTGTTGACTGATTAATTTATTAGGATTATTATGTTTTAATGCTGATGGGCCAATTTGATTGATGAATAATTTGTTGAGCTCATAGAATAGCTTATTTTAATTTATATTGTATTGTTCATAATGTATGTGTAAATACTCAATACCTTGAAATTATATTATATTTTCCAATCCGACACAATGTAAAAATTGTTTTGTGATAAATAAATAAATAAATAAATAAATAAATAAGATGTTAAACAACACTATCGCTTCAAAGTCAAAGTCAAAGTCAAAGTTCTTTATTTGTAGGGGATGAGCCTATTGCCGTATTCCGGGCACTATTGTTGACTCGAGCCATGCCTCTGAGGCTGAGTCTGGGATACATAAGTATATCTGTCTGATGTTAAACAGCCCTATCCCTTAGTCGCCTTGTACGACACCGCATGGGAAGAGATGGGGTGGCCCAAATTCTACTCTGCCGGGAGCCACGCGGTGGATGATAGTTTATATGATTTTAAAATCTAATTTAAATATAATAGAACTCACTTTTAAACTGCTCTTTCATCAATTTTGAGTAAGGAGTCTTCCTAAAAAAAAAAACGAGGATGATTAGTCATTTCATGCTGTTCACCATTGGACAGCCTCTGTTTTGTGGTGATTTTTCATTTCATTTATTTATTTCTGAACCATGTTTACATTGTGTTGAAATGTTTAAGTATAGACCACCATTAATTCAAATTCTATACATTCATGCTTAAAAAAAATGTCATGCAAATGGTAATTCAATACAAATACAAAAATAAAAACCAATAAAAGAATAACATACATACATACAATCACGCCTTTATCCCTTGAGAGTCAGGCAGGGGTGAATTAACACCCACATTTTCACCAATAATTGTATTCGGTCCCACGCAATAGGGGATGAGCCTATTGCCGTATTCCGGGCACTATTGTTGACTCGAGCCATGCCTCTGAGGCTGAGTCTGGGATACATAAGTATATCTGTCTGATGTTAAACAGCCCTATCCCTTAGTCGCCTTGTACGACACCGCATGGAAAAAGATGGGGTGGCCCTAATTCTACTCTGCCGAAAACCACACGGCATGTCAAGAATAACATGTTAAAATTAAATGTCAATAAACAGAACAAAAGCGAGAAATTATACACCCATCAATCAAAATTGTCAATAAAATAGTAATGGCATATTTGTCACATTCTTAATTGGACATGTTACTCTGTGAAATCGTCAATTTTTTTTTATACCACTTAGGTGGCAGACGAGCGCACGGCCCACCTGATGGAAAGTGGTTACCGTGACTTATGAACGTGTGTAACACCAGTGGACTCACATCCGTGCTGCCGACCCTGTAAGAACAGAGATTTTGTGCCTCCAGTACAGAACACAAAATCAGGACAAGCCTTTGGTCTTCCCACTGACAGCACAAAAACTCTCCAGTGAGCTCTAGCTACCCTACTCATCGCCGGGAACACAACACGAGGTTATTATAGCCGTGGTATTCTGTACTACCGCAGTCGGACTGCTCAATTCGGACGGGAATACCGTCGTGTTCTACCTCCGTTCAGTGCAAATATTTGTACGCATAATTATGGCTATTTGCATAAGTCCGGTCGTGCCTCAGAGAGAACGTTAAGCCGTCATGGTTACCATACGAACATCTATGGCAGTTGTTACGGGAAGTTGGACCCCTAAAAATGTCCAACAACTGGTACCGCTGCAATACTTCGATATTTTACATATTTTACAGGAGGTAAGACATGACGGTATTTCCGTCCAATTGAGCAGTCCGACTGGGGAAGTATTTATTTATTTATACTTTATGCACGATGTACATTGGCGGACTTATTGCCGTAGGCATTCTCTGCCAGTCTACCATAGGGTGGTGCAGAGCTAGTACGAGGTAGGCGCATATTAACAAGAGATGCATTTTGTTCTATAAGGACTATAGATTTATTATATATAGGTTCTTAAACACCTCCGCCCTACAGAATACCACGGTCATAAATAATAACCTGTTGTGTTCCCAGCGGTGAGTAGGGTATCCAGAGCTCACTGGAGAGTTTTTGTGCTGTCAGTGGGAAAACCAAAAGTTTGTCCGACTGTTTTTACGCTAACGGCACAGAAACTCTCTGTGCTTACAGGGTTGGCAGCGCGATTGTGACTCGTTTGGTCTTGTACACGTCCATAGTTACCACGGTAACAACTTTATATCAGGTGGGCCGTGTGCTTATCTGCTACAAAAGTGGTATAAAAATATATATTGTAGAGGTAATATGGCAGTCGCTTCAGGGTTTGGTGGACCCCAGACTTCGAAGTGGAAACTTCGTATGCGACTTTTTTTTTTTACGTGCGCAAAATCCCCACGGATACCTCCCCACCGGAGCCGGTGGAGGAGGTTATGTCGGACTCGAACCGACTAAAACGCACGCCGCCTGTGGGTCGTTTTGGTTGCCGAAGGTGAGGTTGACAGGCATATCCCTCGCACCCCGGCCGACCCAGGGCCATCTCTCACGATCTGGCCCTCTTCTCGGGTGTGGGGACTATAGAGTCCCCAACTCGTCCCCGAAAACGGGGAGGCGCGCCACCGCCGCGGCCTGTTTCTGCCAGGGTGACAGGCGGCACCACCTGTCACCCCACTTCGTATGCGACTGGGATTAACACTAAGATGAAGAAGTTATGAGTGGTTTGGTAAGGTATACTTACGGAGTTTCTTTAATGGGTTTTGTATCTGAAAATAAAATAAAAATAATTAACTCCTGGTCCGGCTCGTTTCTGGGGCAGAGAATGGCCATCACGATTCGGCGAGGCAACCCACCAGTATCATGGGCACCTTTGCGCCGGGAACGATATGGGGCGCGTTATTTATCTTGACATAAAATGACAAAATCTATGATAGCAAATAATGATGTGACATTTGTATTGTTTATACGTTTATTAAAATAAATAAAAACAAATTAATAACATTAATAGGAGGAGGTAGGACACGGCGGTATTTCCGCCCAATTGAGCAGTCCTACTGGGGAAGTACCTCCGCCCTACAGAATACCGCGGCTATAATAACTCCGTGTTGTGTTCCCAGCGGTGAGTAGGGTAGCCAGAGCTCACTGGACAATTTGTGCTGTCAGTAGGAAGACTAAAGGCTTGTCCTACTATGTCTTCTACACTGACGGCACAGAAACTCTGTACTTACAGGGTTGGCAGCACAACTGTGACTCTTCTGGTGTTACAGACGTCCATAGGCCACGGTAACCACTTTCCATCAGGTGGGCCGTGTGCTTGTCCTGCCACCTAAGTGGTATAAATAAATATATAAAAAAAATCTAATTAATTTATTATCATTACTTTTTAGATAAAACTATAAAATAAGATCGGATGCAAATTTTTGTCGCATTTTTGTCATTTTTATGTTTATCTGATGTTAAACAGCCCTATACCTTAGTCGCCTTGTACGACACCGCATGGGAAGACATGGGGTGGTCCAAATTCTACTCTGCCGGGAGCCCACATAGATAATATTACAAAGTTCCATTTACAGTTGGTTGTTTATCAGTTCAATTATTTTTAGGGGCCTTATTTTATAATGTGCGGAAATCGGATACCCCCGCTGAGGCCAGGGTGGTGGTTATCTCGGCCTCGAGCCGAGTAAAACCGCACGGCCGTCTTGGGCCATCAGTTGCCGAGGGTGAAGTAGCCTCTGGCATATATATCCCTTGCGACTGACTGACACAGGGCTATAGAAGGTCCCATCGGGTATGGGACTACGGCATCCCCATCTTTCGAAAAAAAAAATGTGGAGGAGCACTAATCGGGTCGCTGTCTCGACCTGCTTCTGCTAAAGTGACAGTCAGCTCCACCAGTCACCCCCAGGCCTGCGCTCATGGAGGACGGAGGTCATTTAATGACCTCTAATGCCAGAGTCGTCTACGCGTATTGCGAGCTATGCAGGACGGAAGGGACCTAAGTCTCTCTCTCCCTCCCTACTTATCGAGCATTTGCTCACATAAGGAGTTAGCACGTGGTTTTTGGTTTAGTAGAAGTAGCCAGAATTCCACGCAGACCCGGGGCATCAGCTAGTGTAAAATAAAACATTGTGTACTAACCAGGAATATCTGCATCGTCACTATTAAGGCCTGCAACTATACCTGCAACAGAAATTTTGATTTTTTTAATATATTTTTTTATACCACTTAGGTGGCAGACAAGCACACGGCCCACCTGATGGGAAGTGGTTACCGTGGCCTATGGACTCGTGCAACAACAGGGGCGTCACACTCCGACCCTGAAGAAACCTCCTAATGCCCCTTTTGAAGAACCCCATATTGTAGGCGCATGGGAAGACCGCAGCAGGGAGTTCATTTCACAACTTGAGTGTGCGTGGGATGAAGTTTCTTTCGTACCGCACAGTGCGTACCGTCTCAGGTTGCAATGTGTAGGGATGAACTCCCTGCCTACGGCGAGCGGTGCGATGAATCATAAACAAAATGTCAATTGAATGAAATTAAAAAACCGAACCTCTTCTGAAGCTATTCAAATGTTTGGTAGCTCAGTGGTCAGAGTATTCCCCCTGTAATAAAAACATCGGGGGTTCGAATCTCGCCTGAACCGATACAATTTCATTGTTCCGAAACACGGACATCTATAATTTTGACAACATAGGTATATTATAATGATCTATTCTTTTCCCTAATTCTGATAAGTATGTAATTAATTATTAAATTCCCAAAATTTTGCTGTCAATTCTATAATATGAGATTATTGCATGTCAATTTGGCCGAAATATGGTGAAACTATGTAATGCATAAATTGTAACAACTGTGTACCTACCCATATATCGCAATAAAATGAATTTGATTTGATTTGATTTGAAATAGTTTTACTATCTTAAACGATTTGAATAATTAGCTTACTAAGGAACGTATTTCCGAACGAAACTTAGTTTAAATCTTGTTTTTTTTTTTTATTAAAGGCTCTGTGCTTTTTTAAGAAACGACACGACCGTGTTCACTAGCTCACATTAGTTGTTGTCAACCGTCACCAACTTAAAATTCAGTTTTTTTTTATACCACATAGTTGGCAGACAAGCACACGGCCCACCTGATGGGAAGCGGTTGCCGTGGCCTATAGACGTATGCAACACCAGGGCTGCCACACTCGCGCTGCCGACCATGAAGAAACCTTCTGATGCCCCTCTTGAAGAACCCCATATTGTAGGCGCTTGGGAAAACAGCAGCAGGGAGGTCATTCCACAGCTTAAGTGTGCGTGGGATGAAGTTTCTTTCATACCGCACAGTGCGCACGCAGTTAGAATAGTATTGCGAATTTGAGAGCCAGAGGTCACTGGAGAATTTGTGCTGTTAGTGGGAAGACTAAAGGCTTGTGCTGCTTTGTCTTCTACACTGACAGCACAGAAACTCTGTACTTACAGGGTTGGCAGCGCGACTGTGACTCCTCATGTGTTACAAACGTCCATAGGCCACGGTAACCACTTTCCATCAGGTGGGCCGTGTGCTTATCTGCCATTAGGCATCTTTTAAGTCAATAGTCTTGTAAACCAAATGGTTACTATCTTAAAATAACGGATTTATTTCGAAAGTATTCATATTCATTGGGTTAGTGTCCGCTATTGGTGCTTTTGCCTTATATGCATGTTGAAATTTTGTAAAATTGTCAACTGATACGGTTCATTTCACTATATTTTGTAAAATGTAGCTTGGGTCCTATGACATTTGAACATTTTCAGGACGACTTTACATTGTAACGGCGTCTCTCTTCGATCATTCATTTTTAGATTTTTATTTTTCGTAGTTACTACCATAGCGCACAAGTAAAATTTATCATACAATAATATAACACAATAACAACATAATAATTTGGAAAAACAAACATCAATAAATAAAATAAATGCGCAATAAAAAATATCTTGCCGTTCAGTCAAGGTTCCGTCTGCCGGCAGAAATTACTAGAGATGGGACACATCGGTCGACTGGGTCGACTCAGTCAACTGTATGAGGCATAATCGATACACATTATATAACTGATGTGAATTTATAAAATTATGTAAAATTAATAGATTTACGTTAGGTATCCTTAATGAATGTAAATATTATGTAGTTCGTGTTGAGTTTGTGATTGAAAGTAATATTAAAATATATTGGGTACAACTTTCTTAGATGCCATGCATCGAAATAAAATAATTTAACAAATCACTAGTACTCATTTGTGCTGTGTTATGGTGAGACACCGGCGTCGGTCACGTCAGTACGAGTGCTTCAGCCTTGTGCTTGTATGCGTCCAGTGTTAACCTTTTTCTTCACCAGTCATTTGTTATTATCGTTGGTTGTTATTTGTTAGTGTTAAGTTTTGTTGAGTATTTTGTTATAGTTAAGTTTGTTCGCTTGTTTACTTTTTTGTTGTGCCATAATGACGAAAAGAACGAAAAAAACTGTTATCAAGAGCGAAATGCGTGAATATGTGGTTAATTTGCGACACTACTTTGAACGCGAATTACAAAATGGCGGACCACTCTTGCCTTTATGTAACGTACGTGATCGCGTAGCTGATGCTCTTGGGATTGGAAAAACCACTGTCTCTCGAATCACAAAGGAAAAGTTTGGGGAATCTTCAATGGAAAAAAACGTCCTAACGACACCAAATAAAAAGAAGAGGCGAAAGCATCCAGTGACTAAACCGGACAGTTTCGACGTTGATGCTATACGTAATCACATTTACAGTTACTACACGCGTAATGAGTTGCCAACATTAAGAAAATTGCGTACCACTCTCAGAGAAGCCAACCTTTTTAAAGGAATCAGTATCAGAATAAACGGGATATTTACCATGTTTCGTTGTTTTGAGTTTCCGATATTTCGGCGCTGTTGCAAGCACCATGATCATGGAGGAACTATCGAATATATAATAATGAAATATCGGAAACTCAAAACAACGAAACATGGTAAATATCCCGTTTATTCTGATACTGATGTGAGTGACCATGATAGTTTAAATACCTTTTTAAAGGAAGTTTGCCCTCATTGTCTAAATTAAAATGATGGGGTTATTAAAAGGGCCAAACGTCTCATTATTGAAGATTGGGAACGTGACGTTCGTTTTGACAACCTTAGAGAAAACGAAATAATTATAAATGTCCAAGACCGTTCCAGCGAGTCGGATATAGAAGACGACGACGATGATGATGATGATTTAGGATGTACGCCATTGTCCGATTCAGATTAAATAAATAGTTTTTGATAATATACATACATGCATTTTCATTGTACCTATACTTATTCTCGACTTAGACTATTACACTTTCACATCACTAGTGATGTCTTTTTAACATCTGTCATAGGACCCAAGCTACATTTTACAAAGTATAATATGGCAATATGGCTATTTAGGTTGTTTAGGTTAGCACCAATACGAATCAACAACGCTGAGATAATATTACTCCAGTGAATTTAATCTTGTTTTATCTGAGGACATAACTCTAAACTGTCCTCAGATTGATTATTTATACTTTTGATTGATGGCACTTGGTAGATTTTGTTGTTAAATATATTGGGAACTCACTTGTTTGTTTGTTATTAGACCGTGACCGGTTGCAATCTAAGTATATAAAACTCAAAGGTGACTGACTGACTAACTGACTGATATAGTGATCTATCAACGCACAGCCCGAATCACTGGATGGGTCGAGCTGAAATTTGGCATGCAGGTAGATGTTATGACGTAGGCATCCGCTAAGAAAGGATTTTAATTAATTCTACCCCTAAGGGGTTAAAATAGGGGATGAAAATTTGTATGAAACTTTGTCAATTTTAAACCGATCGGGCTGAGACTTTGCATGCATAAAACTACTATGACGTAGGCATCCCCTCAGAAAGGATTTTGAGATGGAGGCTATTTAAGATTAGTAACTTTTGAGTTTAAAATATACGAATTTCTATATGCTAGCGCCATCTACAGGTTTTTTTTTTTTACGTGCGCAAAATCCCCACGGATACCTCCCCACCGGAGCCGGTGGAGGAGGTTATGTCGGACTCGAACCGACTAAAACGCACGCCGCCTGTGGGTCGTTTTGGTTGCCGAAGGTGAGGTTGACAGGCATATCCCTCGCACCCCGGCCGACCCAGGGCTATCTCTCACGATCTGGCCCTCTTCTCGGGTGTGGGGACTACAGAGTCCCCAACTCGACCCCGGAAACGGGGAGGCGCGCCAGGCGCGCCACCGCTGCGGCCTGCTTCTGCAAGGGTGACAGGCGGCTCCACCTGTCACCCCCAGGCCGGCGCTCATGGGGGGCGGAGGTCGTTCATCGACCTCCGACGCCCGAGTTGCCTTCGTACGCGGGCAGCTTGGCTTGCGATCCTTCGTCACTCCCGCTGCCACTCCCGCCCCGCCTCCTCCTTCACGAGCATTACTTGCTCGCAGAAGGAGGCGCCGGCCGCCCACGCATCCGCGCAGCGGACCATCGCCGCGAGCAAGGTGGAGAGCGTGAGAACTCTCACTCCCAGGGCCGCCACAAGCTCCCGCCTCGGCGTCTCCCACGCCGGACACTCGGTGAGCGTGTGCGGACCTGAGTCCTCGCTCGCGTCGCAGTGATGGCACTCGGACGTTGGCTCTTTCTCCATCCGACGCAGATACTTTCCGAAGCACCCGTGCTCGGTGATCATCTGCGTCAGACGGTACGAGAGGCTGCCGTGTGGCCTCTCTAGCCACTCCCCCATGATGGATCTTACCGCCGCTACAACGGCGCGCCCTGCGCCTTGTCGCCCAAGGCTATGACTTGGGCGACAAGGCGCAGGGCGCGCATTCCGCCACCATTTCCCTGTGGAGCCGGGATCTCACGGCCCGAATTTCTTCGGGCTCGGGATCGTGACCCCGCTCCCGCGCCGCCTTTCGGAACCGGTATAGCGTCGAAAGGGATCTCGCTTCCAGGATCCATGGTGGCGATCCGGCGAGGAGACTCGCCGCGTTGAAGGATATCGTGCGGTACCCCCTTATGATGCGGCACGCCAACTTCTGCTGCGGGCGCTGCTGCAGCGGCATGTGCCGATCATTCAGGGTGTCCGCCCACACGGGACACCCGTACAGGGCCATGGACCGCACGACACCCGCGTAGAGTCTCCTGCAGGAGTCCTCCGGGCCCCTCAGGTTAGGTAGTAGCCGCGCCAGAGCGTTGGCTGTGCCCACCAATTTGGGGCCCAGACTTCGGAAGTGCTTCCCGAAGTCCCACCGGCCGTCGAGCACGAGCCCCAGATATTTCATCTGGGGCTTGATGCCGATGAGAGTGTCTCCCACTGTGAGACTGGAACCAGGTGGTGGCGTGCGCCGAGGTCCATGAAAGAACATGGCCTCGGATTTATGCAGAGCCACCTCAAGGCCCAGCCGCCGGATCCGTTCCACGACTTGAGCAACCGCGGTCGTGGCCCTCAGGGTCGCTTCGCGGTATGTAGCCTATGTACTATGCGGTGTATATCCCTGATGCAACTCCAGGGCAAGGTGTTGAACGCGTTGGAGATGTCCAAGGACACCGCCAACGTCACCTCACCCCGGGCAACTGCCTCCTCCGCCAAAGTCCTCACGCGCATGATGGCATCCACGGTGGACCGCCACCGGCGGAAGCCATATTGGGAGCGCCATCTACAGGTTTGCCTTATCATAAAATGTTTCGAAATTTAAAACCACCATAACTGTTTTTTACTACATGCATATGAATATAATACGATGCATACGCCAAAATAACATTTTTTACAATTTTTGTCTGTCTGTCTGTTTGTTCCAGCTAATCTCTGAAGTGACTGGACCGATTTTAACGGTACTTTTATTGGCAGGTAACTGATGTACTAGTAACATAGACTACTTTTTATTTTAGAAATGTTTTATGCTCAATAGCGTTGACTCAACACTAAGCGATAACCGACGTCCACGCGGGCGTGGATAAATGTTCTTTAAATGTCATTGTAAACCTTTGAGGATTGCGTAAGGCGAAACCAGGTCTAATAACAAATAAAAAATAATGTGGCGACTGCCATCTGACATCCACAACTCAATGGCGATATTAAAGCATTGCAATTGGACCAGTTGTTGGAATTTTTACGGCTCCAAGTACCCGTAACAACTGCCATAGATGTTCGTATGACAGCCGAGACCGAAGGCTGAACATGCTCTCCGAGGCACGAATTGCCGACATTTAGGCCTATAAGAAAGAAAGAAAGAAAGAAAAGAAAGAAAGAAAAACCTTTTTATTTCGATACAACATCGACTAACAAATACTTAGGTACTAAACACATTAATAAACAATAAACACAACAAATAAAACAAAATTAGTCCCGTTGCACCAAAAAAGGAGCCAGTTCAGCATGGTGCCGGGCACAAGTACCTGACGCTGGTTTTCAACTGGCTCCTATGTCCAGCAGTGGATTGCGGTGCACTAATTGATAGATTGATTGAGGCATACATATATATTTTTTAACTAAGTCGGGATTGAACCCGCGCGTCGCGTAGGTAATATAACCAAACTAAAACCCGACTACTGATAAAGTATTAAACAAGAGAATATCTAGGATAGCCGTGGTCGTATGCCACTTTTCCCTACAATGTATTGTTTTGTTACGCTAAGTGGCATACGACCACGGCTATCCTAGATATTCTCTTGTTTAATACTTTGTGAGTAGTTTTTTTTTTGCGTGCGCAAAATCCCCACGGATACCTCCCCACCGGAGCCGGTGGAGGAGGTTATGTCGGACTCGAACCGACTAAAACGCAACTAAAACTAAAACGATCTGGCCCTCTTCTCGGGTGTGGGGACTGCAGAGTCCCCAACTCGCCCCCGGAAACGGGGAGGCGCGCCAGTCGCGCCACCGCCGACTTTGTAAGTAGTCGGGTTTAGTTTTAATTTTTTTTTATAATTTATTTTCGGGAAAGAAATATGTATAATTTTATACATAATTGAAATGTGGTAATTAAGCCAAACACGACATATGTATCTCAAAAAAAAAAAACAAAAGAAAAGTACTTTATGACCGCTAAAAGGCGCCACATTAGATTCAGTGACACGTCGTCCAATGGCTATATTATAGCCAGATGCTTCTAACGATACCTCATTTGTCCAGTTCTAATTAGTGGCTGAGATGCTATGAGGAAGCAGGATGAATCTACATAGGTACATACAATACTTTATGGGCGCTAGAGGGCGCCACATTAGATTCAATGACACGTCATATAGCCTATAACCAGCGGACGATTATGATGCTTCTAACGATACCACATTTGTCCAGTTCTAATTAGTGGTTGAGGAACTATGAGGGAATAGATGAACCTTCATACATACATACATACATACATAGCCTGTCAAATCATAACCCTCCTTTTGCTTCGCCGTAAACGGGTAAAACAATAACTTACATATTATTATAAACAAACATGGCCGGATACGCGTTGACATTTCACAATAATCTTTGGTCTAACTTAGATTTTTTAGACCAAGCCAAAATCAATCAATTATGTAGATAAAAGTGTACAATCATTATTTTTTACTACCAATCAAGGCATTTAATTTGGTAATTACTTAATTACGTAAAAAGGTAAATGTGTGCTAAGTAATCAATACATTTGCCTTAATGACTTCTTTAAATACTTTTACGAATTTTTAGTTTATAGGAGTTTTTTACGCTCAGGTATTATACCTACTTACTTAGCTCAGCACATAAATAATAACCTCACGGCTGAAAATATCACGTTTTTCATGCACTTTTACACAAGTAATGTTTCTATAATGTTTCTTTATTTTTAAACTTTTTTTTTAAAGAAAAAACAAAAAAAAGTACAGAATACCGCGGTTATAATAAGTTTGTGTTGTATTCCCAGTGGTGAGTAGGGTAGCCAGAGCGGCCGAGAAGAGGGCCAGATCGTGAGAGATGGCCCTGGGTCGGCCGGGGTGCGAGGGATATGCCTGTCAACCTCACCTTCGGCAACCAAAGCCACCCACAGGCGGCGTGCGTTTTAGTCGGTTCGAGTCCGACATAACCTCCTCCACCGGCTCCGGTGGGGAGGTATCCGTGGGGATTTTGCGCACGTAAAAAAAAAAAAAAGGGTAGCCAGAGCTCACTGGAGAATTTCTGCTATCAGTGGGATGACTAAAGGCTTGTCCTGCTTTGTCCTCTACACTGGCGGTACAGAAACTCTGTGCTTACAGGGTCGGCAGCGCGAGTGTGGCTTCTCTGGTGTTACACACGTCCATAGGCCGTGCGCTTGTCTACCTAAGTAGTATAAAAAAAAGGTAAAAAAAATCAAAGACAGAAGTTTTTATATTATAATACACTCGAGAGCAATGAATCCGGGTCACTTAAAGAATCCTAAAAATCTCGGAAACTAAAAATGCTAGGTTAATGCAATAAATTGTATTTAATAGACAATGTAATACTCCTTAAATGAAGGTATTAAAACTTCTTAGTTATTGTAAAGTTATATCATAAAAAAAACAAATTTGAAAAAGGGCCACTTTCGAAGATGGAACTACGAAATTACAGCATTTGGTGTTGCTTTTGTTTGTAATCTGTCATTTATGTGGGTACATAAACCATGTTGATAGTGCTCTATATTCATTAATCAAGCTGAAATTATGTCGCTTACGCCTGAAGAATGCACCAGAATACTTACAATGCTGGAAACCGGCCGGAGTCAGCGCGATACAGCCAGGACTGTCGGTGTGTCGCTGTCAACAGTACAAAGAGTTCTCCGACGTTACGAAGAAACTGGTTCTAACCTACGCAGACCAGGAACGGGCAGAACCAGGTGTACCACAGCACGAGAAGACCGATACTTGGTGAACACCATGCTTCGAAATCGCTTTCTCACAGGAACTGAACTCACCAATCAGTTTCGACGCCTCGGAGGAAGTAACCCAAGTGCATGGACAGTAAGACGTCGGCTTGCTGAATCTAACTTAAAACCCCTTAGACCTGCAAACGGCCCTAAACTGGAGCGTGGGCATCGTATTTCGAGACTAAGTTATGCCCAGAGCCACGTAAATTGGAGTATTGAAGATTGGTCAAAAGTTATGTTCTCCGACGAATCAAAATTTATGCTCTACAAGCACGATGGAAGACACAGAGTGTATCGAAGACCAGGGGAAAGATTCAAGCAAGCATGCATCGAAGAAAAAGTAGCCTACGGTGGTGGGTCTGTACTTGTGTGGGCCGGAATTTCTTCTGAAAGTCGCACAGAGCTGGTGATCATAGAAAACGGCTCTTTAACTAGCGTAAGATATGTGGAAGAAATCCTCAATGATCACGTTGGTCCATTTATGGTCAATTTAGGTGAGGATGCTATATTTATGCATGACAATGCCAGACCTCATACAGGTAGGATTGTGAATGACTACCTTCAAGAGATGAACATTACTCGTATGGAGTGGCCAGCGCGCAGCCCGGATATCAACCCGATCGAGCATGCTTGGGACGAGCTAGGCAGATGCGTAAAACAACGAAACCCTCCCCCAATCACGCTTCGTGAGCTCAAAATTGCTCTCACAGAGGAATGGGAGAATATTCCCCAAAATCGTATAAGGAACTTGGTGTACAGCATGCCAAACCGCGTAAACGCAGTAATGGAAGCACGAGGAGGCAATACGAAGTATTAAAATTCAAGAAAATCGTAATAAAGTTCAAAAATTTCATGTTTCCTATTTTTGTTTTAAGGAGAGATCAGCAGTTTTTTTCTTTATGTAATTTTGTGTTAATAAAATGTATGGTGACTCATATTTTTTTTACTTTCATTTAAGGAGTATTACATTGTCTATTAAATACAATTTATTGCATTAACCTATCATTTTTAGTTTCCGAGATTTTTAACATTCTTTAAGTGACCCGGATTCATTGCTCTCGAGTGTATTATGAATACAGAATTAATATACACACATCAACAAGTCTAGGGAACAAGGACATTTCTAGTTTTTAATTAAAAACCCTTTTTTGCAATAGTGAGTGTTTTATATCAATAGAAGGGTATTTTTATACCGTTTTTAATTTTAATTTTAATAAAAACATTTTCATACCAATTTTTTTTTTTTTAAAGAAAGAATTGAATAGTGCCAATATTGAGTATTACAACCTTCTATGATTAGGCACAAAAATAACGAGGTAGTAAGAAATACAGTAATTAACCGTACTTTAAACGTTTTAAATAATCTGTAGGACCTCCTAAAGCATTAGCAACAGCTCGACAACGGCGTGGCATACTTAGTATGAGATTGTCAATTATCGTCTGTGGAATATGGCTCCATACACTGCGAAGGTGTAAAAAAAGTTGTTCTTCAGTGTTCAGATTTTCCAAAGAATCACTGAAAGCTCTTCTCCCAAGCAAATCCCAGGCATGCTCTATGGGATTGAGGTCGGCAGACTGAGCAGGCCATTCCAACGTCGTCATATTGTGCTCGCTTAACGCATTGACCACTACCCTCGCGGTGTGTGACCGTGCATTATCTTGCATGAACATAAAATCTTGACCGAACTGCTGTCGATGAGGGATTACCTTGGGGTACACCCCATGGTAATCCCTCATCGACAGCCTCGCCAACCTCCTGAATGTATTGGTTTGCATTCAAATTGCCCCGTATCCAAACGAGGTCGGTCCTTCCACCAAGGCGAATACCATGCCATACCATGATTGTTCCACCTTGGTAAGGATGAACTTCTTGCGGATTCTGGAGACGACTCCGACGTCCAAGAACTCGCCATATACGCACTCTTCTCGAATCAGGATGAAAACCAAAGCAAGATTCGTCGGAAAACAGAACCCGTGCCCATAGATGGTCGGTCCACTGTAAATGTGCGTTAGCCCACAATAAGCGACGACCTCGATTTCCACGTCGAAGAGCTGGAACCCTAAGCGGTCTGCGAGCATAAAGATTGGCTTCGTGTAGTCTTCTTCTGACAGTTTGATCGCTAATAACCACTTGATGCTGAGACTGGAGGCCTGCGACCAACTGACGAGCAGTAATCGAGGGTTGCCGCCTTGCGGAATTTTGCAAGGAACGATCTTGTCGCGGGGTAGTAACCCTATTTCGTCCCCTGTGACGTTCGGCAACATCCCCTGTAGACCTGTAGCGTGCCCATAATCTGCAAATTACGATTGGTTGGGTGTTGACAGCATCGGCTACGTCACGTTGAGTTCGTCCAGCTTGCAGCATACCAACAGCCCTTAACATCTCTTCGCGACTTAAATGACGACGTGACATGATGACTACAGTCACAAAAATGCACAAACCATACGTAAAAGACGTATTATTGATAATAAACGTTATTTACAATTAAAAAAAAAATATATTTTGCCTCAGAGAAACTGCACAATCAAACACTTTTAAAAGTTTTCCCTCCATATTCGAAAATCATTACTTATTTAAATTTATTTTTAAATTTCGAACAACTCTGTAATCTACTTTATTCTATTTTTATTTATTTGCTGCCAGTTATTTGCAAAACAAGATTTACACGAAAAAAAATAATTGGGGTCATCTTGTTCCCTAGACTTTGTTGAGGTGTTTATATTACATACGTTTTCGAAAGAGTAGGAAAGCAGTTTAATACTGTGAATGTGAAATGTGACTTTTCGTGTTAGTTCCAAATCTCCCTAGAAACCTATAGTAGTCTCAACCACTTTACTGAGGTAGCAATTAATTTAATTATTTACCGTTATCATCACCATCAACTCATCGACATCATCAATAATCATTGAAATGAAGGTACAATAGACTCTGGCCAATGAAAGATGAACTTGCAAACCATTTTTTTTAAACTTTTATATGGCGCAACAATTTTTTCTGTCAGTATTATATAGTCTTTGAAAACTTCTTGATACCTACTCATTTAATGTTAGTATTTGCGGACAATTCTTATAGATTATTGATTATTTTTAATACTGGTTAAATTATACTCTTTAACCACACTTAATTTTTTTGGTTAAATTGTATATAATTATAAAATAACGGTCTCTGTGGCGTAGCGGTAGAACGTTCGACTGCTACACAGGGGGCGCGGGTTCGATTCCCGCTCAGTACAAATATTTGTATGCATGAATACGTATATAAGTATATTTGCATTGGTTTGGGTGTTTCTATGTATAATATGTATATACTTACAAAAATCAAATCTAAGCATGTTTATCCATATTCTAGATTCCATAACACAAGCTAGTTAAACTATGCTTACCATGGGTCCAGATAGCGTTGTGTAGAATGTTGTAGAATGTTTAAAAAATTTAAAAATATCATTTATTCCATGTAGACTGGTTTTTATACATACCTTACAAAAACGACAGAAAAATCATGATATCAACTCCGTTTTGTAGATTTATATGGGTTTTGTAACATGTTGATTATTCAAAGTTTCTGCCGTTTTTTTAACCGTTGACCCAAAGTCTACAAAATAAGACTTGGCTCAAAGGTCTTGTAACCTTGCCAGAAATATTTATAAAAAAGTCATAATTGACATTTAAAATGTCATAATGTCTACAGAAAAAAAAACAACAACAAAAACTAAACTAACAAGATCAGATCTTACTTGAACTCGAAGAGTATATTACTTTGAGCTGAAACTTCGATACATTATATTGTATTGTTTTAAATCTTTTTTCTAGCTATGGGGCAGCAAATGAAAAGTGCATTTAGCGGAATCATACGCGAAATACCATTCATACTAGTCGATAACTTTGAAAACAGAGACCAAACTGCTTACTTTTTAAGTCACTTCCATGGAGATCACATATTTGGACTTAAAGATACCCGTTTGCCTAAGCATTTGGAAGAAAGCGAGGGGTTTATCTATGCCTCTGCAGTAACTGTAGCCATTGTGGAAAATAATTTCCCTGATTTAACACCTTATTTGAGAGTTTTGGAGCTTGGTATGTATAATAATCACCTATGGTTTATTTCTCAAAACAGAAAGCTTATGTTATAGTTCTTAGGTTAATAATGTTATAGGTATCATTAAGAAAATATGAAATGACAATGTGCCATTTCAGATATTTTTATTCTCATAGCAGTTCATCAACAACTGCAATTAGCAATATTATAGCAAGAAAAGTAGGAAGGTATTGGATGCAGACTGTTAAGGATAGGGAAAGAAGTATAAAAATATTTAATAAAATTCCTCAGGATTTGATTAATATGCCAATAAATAAATTTAAAATAGTATGTAGTGAAAAGAACTTTAGTGAGTAAAGGTTACTATAAAGTGGATGAGTATCTTGATGATGTGAATGAGGATTTTTAAGGAGGTAGGACACGGCGGTATTTCCGCCCAACTGAGCAGTCCGACTGGGGAAGTACCTCCGTCCTACAGAATACCGCGGCTATAATAACTTCGTGTTGTGTTCCCAGCGGTGAGTAGGGTAGCCAGAGCTCACTGGAGAGTTTGTGCTGTCAGTGAAAAGACTAAAGGCTTGTCCTGCTTTGTCTTCTACTGACGGCACAGAAACTCTGTACTTGTAGGGTAGGCAGCGCGACTGTGACTCTTCTGGTCTTACAAATGTCCATAGGCCACGGTAACCACTTTCCACCAGGGGGGCTCTTTATGTCCCTAAACTGAATAAATGAAATTGATCCTTTGATTCTTTGATCGAAACAGATATAGGAGACTTTTAGGGGGCTACAAGACAGGAACTGCCAATGTTTCATTAAAACAAAAAGAGTTCCTGGGAATGACTTTTGAATGGGATGTAAAAACTAGTGTTAAAATGTAACATAATACTTTCTTTACAGGTAGAAATACAATCACCATAAAACAAAATGGTGAGGAGATATATCTCAACGTCATCACATTACCCGCTGGACATTCGTTGGGCTCTGTAATGTTCCTGTTTCAGTATGACAAAACTATTTTATATACAGGTGAGAAATAAGCTATATTTCTGAGTCAAAATACTTAGATTTCCATGGATTCAGGGTCTATTCAGAGACTTTCAACACAGGAGTAGGTTATTAAGGGCCCCTTAACGATATATATCAACGCTCCCTGCTCTGCCAAACCTGGTAGTGTAGTCCAGCTTTAGATATTTGATCTAGTATAGAACTTACTTTACTTCACGTTGTCCTAAGATGTATGTATATTTTATAGGTATTTAGCTAAAGATTAACAATTTTGTAGCGACTTTTTACAAGTATAAAACCACATATTAAACAAATAAACTAGGCTAACTAACTGACTAAATAGTGGCTTGATTTTGGTTTGTCTTTAACATGAGTTTAAACAGAAAAATATTAATAAACTGTGTTTTTAAATAAAACATTGAAAAGACACATCAAAATTGTATATGTTTAATTATGAAGAAAATTTACTTATCCTATTTCATACATACATATCCTATGTCCATGCCCACAGCAACATTCTATCATCGCACCGATCGCCGTAGGCAGGGAGCTCATCCTCACACATTGCAACCTGAGACGGTATGCACTGTGCGGTATGAAAGAAACTTCATCAAGAAACACTCAAGTTGTGGAATGAACACCCTGCTGCGGTCTTCCCATGTGCCTACAATATGGGGTTCTTCAAACGGGGCATTAGGAGGTTTCTTCAGGGTCGGCAGCGCGAGTGTGACGCTCCTGGTGTTGCACGAGTCCATAGGCCACGGTAACCACTTCCCATCAGGTGGGCCGTGTGCTTGTCTGCCACTAAGTGGTATAAAAAAAAAACCTTATTGTTGATTGACTAATTGACACTGACCATGGGCCTTCAAGAATTTGGTGGGGCCCCCATATACCCTTCACACTCTCTGGAGGCCCCCCATTCTCCTTGGAGGCCTGTTACACACTGGGGCCCCCTTTACACACAGGGGCCCCTTAACACACTAGGGCCCCATACTACATAGAGCAGGCTCTTTATAAAAATAAATTATCTTTCTGTCTACAGGTGATTTCAGAATAAGTCAAAACACCGTAAGAACCTTTTCACACTTGCATAAAAACGGTGAACCAATCCACTTAGATGCTATGTACGTAGACACAACTTTTCAAGATGTGCAGTCTTTTCCTAAACGGTCTGAAGTTGTCCGCAATATTGTGGTCCACGTCCGTGATTGGTTAAATTTGAATAAGGAACACAGTGTTGTGTTTATAACTTCAGCGTGTTTCGGCTATGAGTATGTGTGTAATGAGTTGTATTCTGCAATGGGAATTAAAACATATATTGATGAAAAGAAATGGAATATTTTTAGGTGAGTTTTTTTTTCTTGTATTTTTTCTTTTCATTACATGCCAGTATTCGAACTTGAAACCTCTTGATCGTATTGTCGACTCCACAACCACAGAGTTATCAACACTTCTTTATATTTTCTAGATTTATAGGTACTTCAAATGTTTTAAAGGTAAAACTTAAAGTGTAAAAATACAGTCCGACTGGGGAAGTACCTCCGCCCTACAGAATACCGCGGTTATAATAACTTCGTGTTGTGTTCCCAGCGGTGAGTAGAGTAGCCAGAGCTCACTCAGTGGGATGACCAAAGGCATGCTTTGTCCTCTACACTGATGGCACAAAATCTCTGTTCTTACAGGGTTGGCAGCACGGATGTGATTCCACTGGTGTTACACACGTTCATAGGTCATGGTAACCACTTTCCATCAGGTGGGCCGTGTGCTTGTCTGCCACCTAAGTAGTATAAAAACAAACAACCCAAGACTGGTTACTGGTGGTAGAAACTTGGTGGCACAAATTTGTCTCAAGTTTCGACCGGGTAGGTACCACCGTGCACTATTGCGAAAAACCCTCCATAGCAATTCAATCTCGGTTGGATTGTGTTCAGGGGTCAGCATGTGCATAGCCGGGCAGAGGTGGTGGTTGTCGCAGCACTAGTGGGACCAGTGGGTCTTGGCGTAGTCTAGTGGGGATGGCGCGGGGCGATGCGCCGAACAGGGAGACCTGTAGAAACGGTGGTGCCGCTGGCCGCCCGCGGTATAGTACAGGGGCCCAACTGGGGTTAACCACCTTGGGAGGCTGCCTCACCAGGCCGCGCATAATCCCGATATGGTTCGTCGTGCCGGTTGGTGACCGGATTTGGGAGCCCGGCGACCATACTCGGGGGGGTACGGGGGCCCTTCCGTTCGGCGCGTCGGCTCTCGCCATGCCTCACATTCATAGATAAAACCAATATCCCGCGCTTTGTCACACGGTGCTGCGGCGGCAATCACTTCTTTTTTTCACGCCTTCTCCCACCCAAACTCATTGCAGCGCAATTTATAGAAAAAGGCAACACAGCGGCTCGTCACACTCCCA